>OZ043932.1:302500-6125237 GCA_964056405.1 Acronicta alni | reverse complement strand
AGTGTTATTTTACTTCGATTTTCTGCAAGACGGAGGTACTTCCCCAGTAGGGCAACTCCAATTTGAGTGGAAATACTCCCACTATGCCCTATCTCTCTTAAATGATATGATCATGGGTATAACCAGTGAGAGCCTAGTGATATGCCAAGTCAAAAGGTCTCGAGTTCGAATCTCAGGCCCGCACCATTGACTTTTCGAATAAATATGCGTATTACTATAAAAAAAGGTTCTGCGCTGTTACTGAGAATTTTATAGTAAAGCCTGGTAATAAAACTCGATTTGACGGACTTACATTTTAGCTAAACATTAAATTTCACCCTATACATATGCATTTTCACAGTTGTCGAAACAAACAGAACTAAGGGCACTAAAATCTGTCTCCATTTATTTGTCGGGCGTAATATTTCTGTATAAATTAGCGGCACGCTTCCACCAATATTGCAACGTACCTAATTGTCTGTGACTGTTTTAATTAGTTTCTGTCGGACATATAAATGATAATGACCGAATGTATGGAACGTTGGCTTACCTGCTAACGCTCATATGTTTGTTATTTGCGTTGGATATTCCTGTGTGAAATGCTGTTTATTGTGTCATTATTATTATAACCTATCCAGCCTTCACCATACAATTTATTTTTTTAAACCGCACTTAACTATGTCGACAGTAATGGTAACTATAAATAATACAGTAGTACAAAATGATATTTAATTATTTGCTAAAATAACACTTTAGAGAATGAAAGATTCGATCTTAGGCAGGGTAGGAAACATTTTTTTTATAGTATGGAAAAACCTGGATCCTCCGCCACCCAGGGAGGTAGCAGGGTATGTCAGATTCGTACCGACCAAACACTGCACTTGCCTTCACTTGCCTTATAGTCATCATGGCCATGGGATAATAATAATAATAATATTTTTGGGACATTTTACACAACACCATCTAGTCCCAAACTAAGCAGAGCTTGTACTATGGGTACTAGACAATGGATATAATACTTATATACTTTTTTTTTGTAAATACATACTTATAATACATAAGAAACACCCATACAAACACAAATACTCATGTTTTATCCACACAAATATTTGTGTCCTGTGGGAATCGAACCCACGACCCCATGATCAGCACCGCTCGAACCGCTAGACCACAGAGGTCGTCTAATCCGTGAAATTCGCCACGATCATGATAGGCTGTCATGATATCCAGCAATCGTTGGACTCCATCAATTACCTTGCCTTGCACCCTATTTGAAGGCACACGTGTAACGAGCATTCCTGGCGAACCGTCGTCATGCTTTAGGCACTATCCACTCCCCAGCATATCCCACAGCTCCGGAGAGAGCGGTGGGAGAGTCGGACTCCGTTCGGAAAAGATCGAGCTATCGACTAAACCCAACCTCGGCGTTTCGCGTCACCACTTTAGTGCCGGGGCTACGGGAGCGCTGTAGCATCCGCAGAACGTGGTCTTCTCTCAGATTGAGAGGGATTAGGCCATAGTCCCCTGCGCTGGCATAGTGCGAGTTAGCAGACTACACACACCGTCGAGAAAAATCTCTAAGGCATGCAAGTTTCCTCACGATGTTTTCCTTCACCGTTTTAAGCGAGTGATAATTAATTATTAATACGCACATGAATTCGAAAAGTCAGAGGTGCGTGCCTTTGTCTTGGCAGTCCAAGTCAAGTCAAGTCATATCACTCCTTTTGTTAGAGCAGAGCCTACGATCTTTAAAAAAAAGTAAAATTACGTAGTTACTCATTGGGTACAATAACCATCACAGTAAAATTGACAGTTGAATGTACATTTTTTGACCCTTCCTTGGCTTTTACTTATACTGTAAAAAAAAACAACCCTCTAAAGATTTTTATTACAATTAAAGATTATGTACATATCAATGTATACTTTGTTGCGATTGCTTTTAAGAGGGGTTCAGCCCACCCCGCTGTTACAGTTAAGTAGCGTGAAGTTTGTTTGTTGATCTCTTGATATCAATTTAAATCGCTTCTTAAGTACTTTGTAAATTTTCTCATTGATATCGTTGTATTATCTAGCAGTATTACGAAAAATTATTTCCTTTTGAATGAAATATAAGTATTTTAACGTAACAGAAAATACTATCATGCCTATATATTATTATCCGAAGGGGTAGGCAGAGGTGTATACCATACTTCGCAGGTATATTTAGGTCCCGTTAATTAGAAGGCCCTTTAAGCTATATCACATTATTATATATTTATTATATTTAGTGTAAATAACTTAAAAATGTTTTTACTTATTTGCAGTTTCCAATTTGACGACGTCTGTGGTCTAGGGGTTCGTGTGTCAGACTGCTAATCACGTGGTCGTGGGTTCGATTTCCAAAAATCACAAATATTTATGTGATGAACAAAAGTGTTTGTGTTTCTAAGTATTATAAGTATGTATTTTTTAAAAAAAGTATATAAGTATTATATCCAATGTCTAGTATCCATAGTACAAGCTCTACTTAGTTTGGAGCTGTGTAGAAATGTCCCAAAAATATTTATTTATTTATATTATTTAAATAACCTTGACTTTGAAATTGTTTGGTGTTATTGTTTTATTCCTTCTGATGTAAGACAATAGAGAAAATTCTATAGTAGTGTTATAGACATTAAAAATTAACAGTGGCTAAACATAACATTAGTAATAGAATCAAAACATGTTGCGCTCTAAAACTAATTAGCTCATAATTTATGCGCTTAGGTAACATTTGTCGCAAACGCAGCTAATTACAATACACATGTGTATTGATAATAAACGGCGATACGCGTTCCGCTTTTGTGATAATGCTTATTTCCATGGTACTCAATATACAAAATGCGCTACGCTGCGCTTTCCACGCCGCGGAAAGCACAGCGTAAGACAGCTTCCAACGAGACGGACAGACGACCTGGTAAAATGTAGCTGTGAGTAGTGATGCAGGCGGAATGTAACCGGTCCTTGTGGAAGTGTAAGGGGCGGCCTTTGTTCAGCAGCAGTAGACCTCCCATGGCTAATGATCATGATGCTTTTTTATTCATGATAGGCCTACGCTTGAGCACTAATTTGTACGATGTTAACCGACACTGCGATCTACGGTGGAGCGCGCTTGCCTAGAAGAAACCTGCTTGCTTTTATGCTGTATATAAAAAATATACAATGTGTGTATCAATAACAGACATTTGTTTTGATACATTGTTAAAGACAATCTAAAAATGAAAGAAATATGTAACAAGAATTTTCTTTTATTTTTCTTAACGCAATTTTGTTTTACTAAAATGACAAACAAGCATACGGCCCGGCCCACATAAGTGGAAACTGCAGCCAATAGACGATTGTCGCACATCAACTCCCGTGCATCTTGAGACCTCAGTTGTTGAGCCTCATTTCTCCATTAATTTCACTGGCTTATTTCACCGGAACAGTCACGTTAGCATGTTTAGCGGTAGAATATTAAGCGAAGTGCTTTACATTCTGACGCTAAACCAGACGAAATCAGAAGCAATTTCTACCATCCCAAAAAAACTGCTGCATACCATACTGGACCATACTTAACACATCGAGATCCCTACGTGCTTCGGAGAGCACGTAAAATTATCGGTCCTGGTTGTCATACCAACAGAAACTCATAAGGATACACTGGTTGTCACCTGACAACCAGTGTATCCTTAGGATATCGGTACTGCCCAGAAATTGGGTTGTCTAATGGCAGTCGCTCCGTGTAAAACACTGATAGTTTTCTGATTTTGTTTTTTTTGTTTTTGTTGATGTCCGCAAACGAGCAGAGGAGCCACCTGATGCTAAAGAAGGAACCTGTATGCGAGCTATTTGAAGAACCCCACGTTATAGCATAATAGGGAAGACCTTAGCAGAGACCGTTCCACATCTTGCAGGTGCGCGGGAGAAAACTGCGCGACGCTCTTACATTCTTGGAGACCCAGGTCACCAGAGTATGAGGATGAGCTCTGCTTCTGAGGCGGCTGGTGCTATGACCCCAAATATGTCGGGAAAGAGGTAAGGGAGTAAAGCTCTATATTAATTTACTATTTACATAATGTACAAAAAAAAACAAAGAAAATAAAAAGAAAAATACATTTTCACGTCTAAGCGTCAAAGTATTCCTTCACATCCTCCACATCGCTGTCATCTGGTAACGTTCCCAGAAAACTGGCCTGACTGGCAAGAGAATGATTATGTTGGATATTTCACCTACTTCTTAACAAGTGTGATGATAAACTAATTAGTTATTAAGAGAAATAGTCCAAGTTCTAAAGTTGAATTCTTGATCAATCGGCAATTAGAATTAGTTGGATTAATGTGATGAAGACACTTGTACTGTAAGCACATTTAGTTTAGACTGAAGTTTGAATAGTTTCGTTCTTGTACAAGTGCCTTGTTAAACTTAGGACATTAGTAGGGTATTAAGATATTTATTGTTTTAGGCATTTAGGTTCTGTTTTATCTATCTTTATTATTAATTAAGATAGGGAATTGTGGGAGTAATTCCACTCAGATTGGAGCTGCCCGACTGGGCAAGTACCTCCGCCTAGCAAAAATCGAAAATACATCTGCCATATAGTATTGGCCATGTCATTTATCCTTTCTGTCATAGCCAAGGTCACAACCAGGCAAACGTGTACAGCGACGTTGTTTTATGCTATTTATAGAAGTAGTTTAGATTATAAATGATATACTTAATGTATTTTCAGCTACTAAATTATTGACTTGATTTGATTTACAGCGATAGTAGGTATATAGCTTGTTACAAATAGTTGTGTACTCAAAATTGCAGTAACACAAACATCACGATATTTATTTAATTAAAAATCACCTGCCATAAAAACTACATCATTAGCCTAGTGGCCTTAAGCGCGACTGCGACGCTAGAGGGCCTGAGTTCGATTCCCAGGTCAAAGTATGAAGTTTAGATATGTGCCCGGTAAGAGGCAATAGGTTCGTCCCCTATTCGGTAAATTGTGGATGTACCATTAGTGCACCTCTGCCTAACCCTACGGGGAGTACAGACGTGATGGTACATATACGTGATTATGTTAAAGTAATCGCCTTACATTTTATAATTACATGTTGTGAACATGTAATTTTAGTGACTTAGTTTACCGCAATTCTTTAAAATAAACAATTTATGGAATGAAAAGCTAATCAACTACTATTAAAGTGCGCTCAGCGGCACACCTGTAGAAATAATTTGTGTTCCACATTAGCGCTGTATGACGGTCATTAGCAAACGAATATTAAATGGCTTTCAACTTTTTTGTGACGTTTATGTTCATCGTTTCATTTCATGGGGCTCGTGACTAAGTTACAATTACGCTGATTATCTGCAAGGTTAAGCTGCGCTAGCCGCGGTCTGCCTGTGGATGGGTGACCATTCTTAACACATCCAGACCCCTCCGTAACTTGGAGAGCATGTAAAGAACGGTCCCGGTTGTCACACGAACACATACGATAATCGTTGGAAGTCAGTAGTCAGAAAGCCTGACAACCAGTCTCCTCAGGATATCGGTATTTTCCTGAAATTGGGTTGTGGAGGTCAGATAGCAGTTGCGTCGTGTAAAATACTGATATTTAGCTATATCTAGTTAGACTGGATGCCGATCTCAACATATATGTAAGATGATAATGTACATTGTTTTATTTGTCTATTTTGCGTTTACCTATAAATTTATCAAGTAAATATATATACCTAACATACTATCGCGCTTGTGTGCCGAAGGGTTTTTTCATTTTTATTTATTCAATAACAATAGGAACATTGTGTGTGAATTATTGATAGGTACATAATACATTAATATTTACAATTCATTACCTTAAAATTAATAATTAAATATTAACAATAAAAATTATTATTTAATATAATTACAGTACAATATTATACTAAATTCAAAATTAAAATCATGTCATTACCTTAAAATTACATCATTATCATATTCAATAATAATTAGATATGTAACAGAAATAATTTCAATTCGATAGTAACTACATCAACAGAATAAATACATTTATTTAACAAGAACAGCCTACGTTTATTTTAAAACCTTCTTGTGTATACTAATGATTTTATTTCGGTCGGCAGTTTGTTAAATATTTTTATGGACTTGTAGTTGGCACTATGCTTTACAATATCCAAACGCGACACATGTTCCGTCTGGAGATCTTTCCTCCTCGTGCTCTCTCTTTTGCCTTTCCTCATCAGTCTCACATTCATGCATATTTTTAACGTAACGTATAAACTTGGAACAGTAATTATTTTTAGTTCCTTGAAATGTGGTCTGCACGATTCCTCCTGTTTTATTCTAGTAATGGTTCTGATTGCTCTCTTCTGGAGTACGAATGCTTTTTGAGTATTATAGGCATACCGTGCAACTAGTTTTGACTTTTAAAAAGTGCTATTATAATGGTCTAATTGAAATAAAATATTTGACTTTGACATAACTCCCTCCCCAGAAGAGTATGCTATATCTCAGCTTTGATTCGACCAATGCGTGATAGACCATTTTTAATTTGTTAGGTAAAGGTATACTGACGTTCATCCACGTTCGCTGATAGTTTTTTTTAAATTTCAAATAAGGAACACAACTACCAATCGCCAGTATGGAGCCAAAAGTTAGTCAGTTTTAAACTTTTAAAAAGTTCATATATTTTATACGCTATTCTTTCGCTTTTCAATAGTACAGACAAATAGAGCCATAATAAATTGAGTTTAAAAGTTCTTCCAGTACTTAAGTAGTGCCAAAGAGTTAATCCGAGCAGTATTTTGACCTACTTGCTTCGGTTCACTGTTAAAGTTACACGGAAGATACGCTGTTTTCCTTTGAGTCGCAAGTTAACGTGAAAAATGTCGGCTGTCATCAACTTTGCTTGAATGTACAGAGGCCAGCACATCAAGCTACCACAATCTGTCAAATTTCTTTGATTGAATTTCAACTTTAATCCAAAAAAATAAGGTACATATTCAATTGGGAAAATTTGACAGTTTCGGATTGGTTGACCTGCTGGCGTCTGTACTCTGCAATGTAAAATGCCGGGTTGTGGGACTATGTTCTTGTAATATTCATCTTTCACCAAAAACAAATAAAAAAATCAGATTTAGAACATGGTGCGTGTCTATGGATTTAAATCATAATTAGACATCGCGTTATATGTGTTTGCTTGTTGGCCATATGCAAATGCATAAAACGCTATTTTTATACCGTCATTGCATATTTTAGTATTAATAGTGCTTATTTCAGTAGGTAAATGTCAGGCGTGTTATATTATTATTATACAAATTAATGTTAAATGATAACCGTCATAAATTTACTAGAAAATCTAGAAAAATGTTTGATTGTATATTGTCACAAGAATTACAACTGATTAATATAATAATATAAATATAACTAATAAACATTATATAAACAAATATATAAATAGATATTAATAGAATAAACATGAAATACAAATAATAAATAGCAGTTTCATTATGCATAGTTTGTGCATATTTTGTCCTTTTCTTAGTGCATATAATCTGATTTCTAATCATGATTATGATAGATCATGATTTATATCCGTAGACACAGATACACTTCCGAGCACTGTCCTGCCTCCCTAGGTAATTTAAGTGATATTCTATTGGTGAGATCACGTTACGTTAAGATAAAAATGAATAATCTAGAAAAATCTTAAATTATAATCATCGTCTTTTTTTATTTTTAGTATTGGATTTATTAATAAAGCAACATGATACCGGCAAAATAGTCGCCATCGACACAATTGTCAAAAGGAAGTAAAGAAGAAGAAGCAATAGAAAGAAAGAAAGAAGAAAGAAAGAAAAACACATTTATTCGGAAAAGGTCCGTACAACACACAGTTAAAATAAAGTAACAACATAATTATATAAAAGACCACAAGGATCAATAGCTAGGGTTGACAATAGTACATGTTGTATTCAATCACGCAGTAAGTGTCAATACCATACATTGTCATCTTTTCTTTCGGGTTGGTTGATCGGTGTATGGGTTAAAACCTCCTGTCAAACACATTCGCTGTAGGTTTATGAGTGATAGAAACTGAGGAATATTTATGCGAATTGTTGAATGACGATTTACTTACGTGAGAGGGTTAATTGTAAGTGGATAAGGGAAGCCAAGGATCTATAACCATTTTGTAAATCCTACTAATATTATAAATGTGAAAGTTTATGACGATTGATGGATGGATGTTTGTAACTCTTTCACGGTAAAACTACTGAACGGATTTTGATGAAACTTTACAGTATTATTATTTATACAACAGAATAACATATCGTCTATAATTTATAACGATTTGGAGTTAATTAGCCAAATTACAACGATAATAAATTAAAAGTGACTTTGTCACGCGGCAAAGTCGCGAGCAGAAGCTAGTATAAACATAAATTGTCCAAGAATATTTATTTATTATTATTATTTTCATTCATACTGCTGGCCATCCGATAAAAAGAACTGAACAATAAACACGGTTGCCAAACAAAAATTAGTCCTCACATAGTAAACTGAAACTGGCAATAAACAATGAGATAAAAAATATAAACGAGCCAGCGTTAGTAAAAAAAAAAGCTATTAAAAGTCGTCTAGCTTTTAAAAAATTAAAACACGGCACTTTGGACACCGTACCAAAACTAATTTTTAAACACGTAGTGGCTCGGACCCTCACTATTATTAGGTAGGTACAGAGAATTCATTTTATGGTGCGTGGGCAAAAAATCTTTTAATTAAATTGCTTTCGAGGGATAAAAGTGAATTTATAAGCAGGATTTAATTCATGCTAGAGAGGTACCTACTGTATTATATCGAGTTAATTTTATTGCAGTTTAAAAAAAATATCTTCTATTATTTGATGATGTCGGCCTAGTGTCGGAATGCTGATCACGAGGTCGTGGATTCGATTCCCACAGGATAAAAATATTCATGTGATGAATATAAGTGTTTGTGTGTTTGCCTGGGTGTTTCTTATATAAGTATATATTTACGAAAATAAAGTATATGAGTATTATATCCAATGTCTAGTACCCATAGTACAAGCTCTGCTGGTAAACTGCAAAATGTTCCAAATATAATTATCTTATTATTATTAACTTCTGCATTCTAAATATAAATTATCTCATTCCAGACTCAAACATAGGTTACTTGCTAAAAAAAACTTAATATATTATTCATAACGCACGTATGAGCGTTGCCAAAAACGGCATGTAAAATAAAATTCACCTTAAAATAATTTTGTAGCCGTCTAGAGCCAAATATTTTCCCAATTTATGTACAGTAAAGGAAAAATTGTATCTACTGTGTAAAATTCCGTGGTGTAAGCGAACGTTAATTTTTAAACGGCATTGTGTCAGAACGTCCATCGTCCAGTCGAGTTATGATGATTGTAGTGGTTTTTTATGACCCCTACTTTATTAGGGAAAGTGGTGGGGGTATAACGTCTCCGCCATTTTGTTGTGATGCGAGTTGTATCTTTTATAAGAAAGCGGACATTTGCGGACAGGTTTATTACTTTTCCTTCTGTAAAACGAAGGTTATGTCCAGCCTTAGGTTAAACAAAAAGTTTTAGTGTTATCCTCTACAAAATAGCTTTAGTTGCTGTCTAGATTGTTTTTGACAGGGTACGATACAATTGTTTGTTTTTCTGATTGGTTTGAATTGTAAAGCTGTTAATATAACCAGCTTCTTGTACTCATTCCTCCACGTATCTTGACTGGATCTTAAGCCCAGGGGACATATTGACCGTGCCCACAAATACACCATAAAAACTTGTTAAAGATAAAGATAAAAGATAAAGATAGTTTATTATGTTAAAACATGTTCAAACACTTCTTCAAAGAATGTACAGAGAAGAGAAAATATCAACATGGATCCTATTAGTTGCGAGGTTTGTCAAACATTGATAACAGCTTCAATCCATTGCGGACCACCAATCGAATGTAAAAGGGTTGTTTGAACAGTATAATAATAGTCAGAGTTCAAGGACGGCGAGCGCCAATTTCAATATAAATATTATTGCAGTAGCAGGCTAAACTCAGGATAATATTTGCATATTTATAAGAGAGCAGCCCTCGGCAAACATGGAGGGAATTGGTTACGAGGTTGGGTTTGTTTTTGACATAATGGGCCTTTTGTCGATGTAGGCTGCTCCTTACAGTCATTACTCAGAGCCGTATGAGTTAGCATATTGGGGTAATGCACGGTACATAAGGCGTACTAAATTGAAATTAATCGAAATTGAATTTAGATATAGGTGGTTTGCAAATTATGTGAGCGCTGAGTATACAGTAGATATAATTCTTTTTAGAGGGTTTGTTTTTAAGACAAAATTATTATAGACTGGTACGTTAGAGGTCGAGAAAATTGTTATTGGGACTCTTTTATGAAATTTTCAGTAGCAGCTTGTAGTTTGGATTTGTGCCCGGTTAATGGTAAAAGGCTTGGCCGCTATAACATGGGGTTTAAAACATACTGGCGAACTGTGGGTCTCATCTACATCAACACAGCTACTAGCACTAATTTAGGCAGAGGTAGTAGGTACTCCGCTTGCCTTTTGGAGGTATAGCCATGATGCTACGTACAAAAGCAGCATCAGCACATCAAGCTACCCCAATCTATCAAGTTTCTTTGATAGATTTCTAATTTTAACACAAAGTAATAAGGTTCATTTTCAATTGGGAAAATTTGACAGTTTTGGATAACTTGACCTGCTATAAACTATAGTCAAGACCCGCGCAATTTGAGTTTCAGATGGTCTATATATATTCAACAACATAACGTAATGTAACATACCTTCATACCTGTATTCCCCGAAGGGTTAGGCAGAGATGTACTAAGATACACCCACAGTTCGCCAGTATGTTTATTTCCCATATAATAAGGGAAGAGCCTAGAGCCATTTAACCGGGTAAAAAAACATACTGAAAATTTTACAGAAAAGCCTAATTACACTGCTCGACTTGGGAAATGAAACCCGGACCTCTAGAGTAGCAGTCGTACTTACAACCTAGACTAGACTCTTTAATCTAATAAATAATCAATAGTAAGTCTAATATTTAATATGAATACATATGACATGGCCATGCTAAAGAGAAAGCTGTACAATCATATGTATTCATATTAAATTAGTGTTGTTAAAGACAAAGAAAATTATTATGTAAGTAGGATTGTTGCTACGTCCTTACCTTGACTACAGGACAAGTGAAGGCAAATGCAGTTTTTAGTCGGTACGAGTCCGATATACAGTGCTCCGTGAGAAAACTTGTAGTGAAAGAAAGAAAGAAAGAAAGAAAGAGAGAAAGAAACATATTTATTTCAGAAACATATTTAGTGCAAGAACTTTGAAAGAGGAATAGTTGCGTTGGCAGTATATAATGGGATACTGGCAACGCAACTATTCCTCTTTCTTTTTAAAGGGTCGATAACGCGTATACCCCTGGTGTTACAAGCGTCTATAGGCTATGGCATCACAACTTATTGGTAAAAAAAAAAATACCCTGCCCCCTCCCCGGGTGGCGGACGAACCATGACGATATTCCGTGCTATTCCTCTTTCTTTTTAAAGGGTCCATAACGCGTATACCCCTGGTGTTACAAGCGTCTATAGGCTATGGCATGCCAACTTATTGGTAAAAAAAAAATACCCTGCCCCGTCCCCGGGTGGCGGACGAACCATGACGATATTCCGTGCTATTCCTCTTTCTTTTTACAGGGTCGATAACGCGTATACCCCTGGTGTTACAAGCGTCTATAGGCTATGGCATGCCAACTTATTGGTAAAAAAAAAATACCCTGCCCCGTCCCCGGGTGGCGGACGAACCATGACGATATTCCGTGCTATTCCTCTTTCTTTTTACAGGGTCGACAACGCGTATACCCCTGGTGTTACGAGCGTCTATAGGCTATGGCATGCCAACTTATTGGTAAAAAAAAAATACCCTGCCCCCTCCCCGGATGGCGGACGAACCATGACGATATTCCGTGCTATAATATTAAAAAAAGGTAGGTCAATAATAACATTAAATTACGCTCATTGATATACAATTTAGAATAAGTGGCTACGTACGTGACTGTAGAAAATTGAACCTTATATTTTAGTATAAGTTAGTCAATTTAGATAGTTTCTAATTTTAATACTATCTTATTTTTTCTAGATAGTTTATTTTCACTGCTACATTGATTATTCTTCTAAAAGGCACTTTCACCTTAAATTTAACTAAGTTACTTGTAATGAATTTGTAATCCTAATTCATAAAAGTGGCCTAGTATAAAATTTTGTAAGGAGTCGAATAATATTAAGAAAAACAAAACGGGCTTTTGTAGAATGTTAACCATTGCTTCATTGGTCGTGCAAGTACGGCTGCTGAGTGTGAGGTCTTCGCTTCGATTCCCAGGTCTACTTCAATTGTTATTGGGTGTTTCAATTAAGATACGTTAAGTTTGGATTTATGCCGATTTATGCTTTTTTAAATTAGGGTTATTAAGGCTCTGCTCGCATCGCGCACATAGGCACCTCTCTGAAAAATAAACTTAATTATCAGTTAAAAGACACGTAGTTCTATATGCTCCTACTGCTAATGTAAGTTTGTAATGGTAAAGAGTACTATATAATACTATAATTACTTTCGATATATGGGGTGTCCCTTTTGTTATTATGTATACTTTATTGTAGACTTTCTTTCTCCGAGCCTTTTCCAAACTATATTGGAGATGCGGCTGAATATCAGTATTTTAAACGAAGCGACTACCGACGGCTTTACGTGCTCTCCGAGATACGGAGGGGTCTCGGAGTGTTAAGAATGGTCACCCATCAAAAAACTGACCGCAGCTAGCGCAGCTTAACTTTGTAAATCGGTTGATCAGCTTAGTTATTACTTAGCTACGAGCCCCTCATGTACACCTTAATAATATATAGAAAATGCAATAAAAACACACAATAGGTGCTATCGCTAACTGCAATTTCTTTCAGGCAACCTTAGGATGGATGCAGTACCGTATTTACCATAAGGGCACGCGGGGCCCGTGACCAGGACCCCCAACGTCACGGGAGCCCCCGAAAGACCATATTTATTTATTAGTTTTGAACAAAAAAAGTGTACAAAGGCGGTCTTAATGCCATTAGGCATTTTCTACCGGACAACCTTTGGGTAGCAGAATAGTTTTTGCCTTTTTTTACTGTAGTGTAAGTATCATGTCTATGACTATGTATGTCTGTATGTGTAAGTAGCCTAAGAATATATATTTTATATACTTTCTATATATATACTTTCCAACAGAGCTCCAAATTCTTGTGTGCCCTAGGGCCCCGGCATAGCTTAAGACGGCCCTAGATGGACGTAGTTGAGTAGAATTTTATTGTGCCGTGAGACTTTGCTTCTTACCAAATTTCCCATAAAATGGTTAATATCTCATTACTGCCAGCATCTTAAGATTAAATCATCATCATCCTGTGAGCCAACTAGGCCAACAGCCCAAGTACGTACATATGTTGTGGTCGACTTCCAGTTTAACCAGAATATCAGCATTTTACACGAAGCGCCATCAGATCTCCGCAACCCAATTAGTGGGCAATATCCTGATAGACTTGTTGTCATGACCACATGTATTAGGTATTCGTTTGACAACAGTATCTTTACTTTACACGACTCTCATTTCAAGTACTTAAACAGATACGACGGTAGAGGCGGTCACATACATATAATCTTCCTACACACATAAATATGTATGTATGTAATATCATAGCATATGTCCGTATGTACGTGATACGTCGCGACGCTGCGTCAGTCAGGTCATTTATCTTAGCGTTTTTATTAAATGAATTATTCAAACTGTTTCTACGTATGCGAATTTATTATTCTATAGGTACTTTTGTTTGCGCAGACAATTAGAGGGTAATGTAAAAGTCTTGTCGTGAATGGTAGACAGAGTTCTATTTTTAAATAGAAATTTTGTAGCGGCTTTGTTTTTGAAAATGGATCGTGCTAGCTTCCTTTTCCTGTGAAGATGAAATTGAGAATGTTTATTTTAACAGATTAATATTTAAACGGAAATGTCGAGGGTATTTAAGTCAGTTTAAGTTGTTTATTCAGTTATTATAATATATTAATACTTGATGGGTCTGATTGCCTCATTAGACTAATGGTTTCAAGCGCGTATTGCTGTGCATAAGGTTTAGGGTTCGATTCTCAGGTCGAGGATTTTATAAATTCTCAGTAGCTCGAAGGTTACATTTGTGCCCGATTAATGAAAATATACTCTCCCTCTATTACATGGGACCTTAAATATACCGTCAACTATCAGGTGTATAAGAGTACGCCACTGCTTATCAGGATAAGAATCTCCTTTACATCATTATGCACTTTGTCTTAATAAAAAAACTGCTAATAAGTCCCAAGTGAGAGAGAGTGTCTCACGAATTTATGGTAATGATAATTATTCAAAATGAAGTCCCGCCAAAACTACTGTAGGTACTGTCATCATTCATCCGTTATTAAAACAAATGAAGTCGATTTATCATAATTTAAGTTTAAAAAGCACAAATTTAAAACAACAGCATTATCTATCTGCGCTAAGTGCGACATTGCCACCAATTTGAAAAAAGAACGATCCGTGACATTTGTTGAGTGTAAAATTCATGTTTTGCATTCTTGAAATAAATTCCCTCGCTCCCGCCAAATGTTGGAGCGTCACAAGTGGAATTATTCGTGAAATTCAACACTACATTTACACCTGGCATGACCACTTATGCTTGATCTACCACCCTGCCCGCAGATATACCGTGGCAGGTATTAAATAGGGTGGTGGTATGTGATATGGGAGGTCCTCGTAGGTTGGTCGTGTTGTTCAGTTAATGTTGGTGGCTAAGGACGTGGTATTCGAGGATGGTGACGCCCAGAGGTGGCTCCGTATAAATTCTAGACGTTTGTAGCGTTCTCACCGATTATTCGGGTGATTGCTATCAAATAGATGTGCACCCTTTAATAAGATTTTCAAAATACAATAATGAAAATTTGTGTTTCAAAGTAACTCATCATCAACCCATATACTGTCCCACTGCTGGGCACGGGTCTCCTCTCATATTGAGTGGGATTAGGCTACAGTCCACCACACTGGCCTAGTGCGGTACCGTCGAGAAAAATCTCTAAGGTATGCAGGTTTCCTCACGATGTTTTTCCTTCACCGTTTAAGCGAGTGATAATTAATTATTAATACGCACATGAATTCGAAAAGTCAGAGGTGCGTGCCTTGGGTTCGAACTCGAGACCTTCGACTTGGCAGTTCAATGGTCATACCACTAGGCTGTCACTGCTTATAACTCAAAGTAGTTAGCTTATAAGCAAAGTAACTCATTGAAATTATATTATATCGAATTTCACTTGTAACGAACTACTTAAGCTTTTCAATGTATTGAAACTTTTGTGCTTCGAGTAAATGTTTTCGATAAGAGTATTATTATTTAAAACAGTATATAATAGATATATTTTCAGAACCTCAACAATAGTGTTACAGTTATGTTATTCGACTAATTGGCTCTCAAGCGATAATGGTTTCATTTTCTATGGTTCTAAGATAGAATGATCTTTAAGTCCTATTAACTTTGTTTTAGAAAAACACTTTGTTTTTACTTTTTCTCTTTAAAGGTTCTTAAGGTGCTATTTAACATCAATTTCTCAAAATGTATGTACTTACTTCAAAGAGATGTGAACAACACAACACAACATAGGACTCTGTGGCGTTTATTTGGAGGGGTCTATGTGCTGATGATGATGTCAACAACATAACAGTATGAGCAGTTGTAGAGATGATGTGCTGGCCACATCAACCTACCACAATCTGTCAAATTTCTTTTATAGGTTTTCAACTTTAAAACAAAACAATAAGGTTCATATTTAATTGGGAAAATTTGACAGTTTTGGATAGCTTGACCTGCAGGCGTCTGTACAATTCAAAATATAAATGTTAAAAAATATGCAATTCAGTAACAATATTTAATAATTAATTAATATAAATTGCTATTCAAACGAAAGGACGCAGGATTCGTATCCTGCCTGAGATAGGAATTTTCGTCGCTAAACATGTAGGTACCTATATGTTTATTATTATTATTCTCGTATTTATTTATTTTCTTATTTACATTATATTTTAAATATCTTTACAAAAACACTCATAAAAATATAAAAAAATAATCACACCACGGATATCGGAAACACGGTCTAAGCTACCGGTAGGTGGTTAAGACTCCAGAAAGAAGAACCTCCTCACAAATCACAATGCGTACCGAGTTGAGGAGTACCGCTTTCTGTATCAAGCCCTTGTTTTAGCAAATTCATTAGATAAGTATCATAATGTATCCCCTTTGCAATTTTAATTAGTTAACGTTTTGTTGAATCAGTATTCATACGTTTTAAATGTATTACTAGTTATAGTTACCATTAGTGTCGCCATATTTCTGCTAATAAAAAGCAACGGCATACCGGAACAAATCGACGAATCCCCGGCGATTTAGGGCGTGCAAAATTTAACATTGTAATTTATTTTTATGTCTCTGACGAACGACCCCTTGGCTGCACCTCGTCCCGGGAATTGGGGATTAAATAATCACATCACTGGCAACACTGTTTATCTCTGTTGGTACAGATATTGTTAAAATAATACTTTTGTTTTATGTGAATTGCTATTGATGACTTGTTGTACAATCAAAATATAGTCTGTTATTAGATAACTAAAAAAATGTCTTTGTTTTATTTGAGTTAATAGACAATTTAAAATAGGAAACAATACTAGAAAACTAAATTAATTTTACTATATTTATTAGATGACACGTATGAAAAGTAGCGTAGTATTTATATATATTTAGATGACACGTTTGAAGAGTGGCGGAGCGATCGGCTCCTGCGCCATGTGTGTCGCGGATTTGATCCCCGCACGGAATAAATATTTGTGTGACCTACGGGTAGTTGTACCGGGTCTGGGTGTATGTGTATGTTAAAACGCACCTGCGACACAGGAGGAAGTTCAATTTGAGGAGCAACGTTCCTTTTTTAAAATCATTAGATTCTTAAATGATTACGCAATTTAATTTTGAAAGGTTTTTTCTTCTGACTGAATGATTTTGATATTATGATAGCATGAGATTGTTGGCTCTGCAGATACTGCTGATTTCGTTTGGGCTGGTACAGTCAGCAATGAAAGTCGCTGAACATGTAGCATCTCCAATACGATTTTTAATAAGTATGAAGTTACTGACCTGTGAAGGTTGAGCGAAATCATTGCATAGATGATCATTAAATATTTAGTTCACCTTAATAAAAAAAAAACCTCTGACCATTTTTGCTGTGATGTTTTCCAAAATTTAGCTGTGTTCAGCGACTTTCGTTGTTGACTGTACCAGCCCAAACGAAATCAGCAGTATCTGCAGAGCCAACAATCTCATGCTATCATAATATCAAAATCATTTGGTCATTCAGTCAGAAGAAAAAACCTTTCAAAATTAAATTGCGTAAAAGGTACCACCGCGTTGGCAAATATCCTTCTTCTGATTAATAAGATAACATTATTGTGTTCCGGTTTGAAGGGGAAAGAAACCGCTTAAATTTCTGAGCAGAAGACGTAACAACTCAGCTAGTAAGTAATAAATATTAAGAATTTACATTCAATATTTTTAAGAGATGTAGGGCATACTGGGAGAAATTCCATTCAAAGAAGAGCTGCCGAAACGCTGCTGAAATCATCGTAGTGAAATAACACTGCTTTGAACTGTGTTGTGTTCCTTACGGTGAGCAAGGTTGCCAGTGCTCCGCGAGGAAACGTTGAGTTGGCAGTTAGATGACAACGCGCGAGTGATACTACTGGTATTGTTGGCGTCTATAGGCTACGGCTGCACGCCCAAAAAGGAGAATACGGATCTCTACGGATTTCTTCCTTCTTTTTTGTATATTCATCATCATCAACCCATATAGTGTCCCTCTGTTGGGTGCGGGTCTCCTCTCCTCCTGATTTCTGACACTTATGCGAATATTATACATTGAAATAAAACTACCTTTTTACGGATTTTATCGAAAGAAAGAAAGAAAATAACATTTATTACAGTACATAAGGAGTACATAAGGATTACATAAGGAGTACATAAGGAGTACATAAGGAGTACATAAGGAGTACATAAGGAGTACATAAGGAGTACATAAGGAGTACATAAGGAGTACATAAGGAGTACATAAGGAGTACATAAGGAGTACATAAGGAGTACATAAGGAGTACATAAGGAGTACATAAGGAGTACATAAGGAGTACATAAGGAGTACATAAGGAGTACATAAGGAGTACATAAGGAGTACATAAGGAGTACATAAGGAGTACATAAGGAGTACATAAGGAGTACATAAGGAGTACATAAGGAGTACATAAGGAGTACATAAGGAGTACATAAGGAGTACATAAGGAGTACATAAGGAGTACATAAGGAGTACATAAGGAGTACATAAGGAGTACATAAGGAGTACATAAGGAGTACATAAGGAGTACATAAGGAGTACATAAGGAGTACATAAGGAGTACATAAGGAGTACATAAGGAGTACATAAGGAGTACATAAGGAGTACATAAGGAGTACATAAGGAGTACATAAGGAGTACATAAGGAGTACATAAGGAGTACATAAGGAGTACATAAGGAGTACATAAGGAGTACATAAGGAGTACATAAGGAGTACATAAGGAGTACATAAGGAGTACATAAGGAGTACATAAGGAGTACATAAGGAGTACATAAGGAGTACATAAGGAGTACATAAGGAGTACATAAGGAGTACATAAGGAGTACATAAGGAGTACATAAGGAGTACATAAGGAGTACATAAGGAGTACATAAGGAGTACATAAGGAGTACATAAGGAATTGCGTTATATTGATATTATTAATCCCGACGTTTCGGACCCTTTACAGTGTCCATGGTCACGGGAGGGCTGGTGGTAAGACCCAGCCATCTTCTCTATTGATAAGATTCAATAGAGAAGATGGCCTGCCTGCTTGGAATCCTGTTATAGATTCTATTAAATTAAAATCCAGGCCTACAACTGCCAGACCAAAGGATACGGTGAGCTCATTTTGCGTGAATCGGATTTATTAAAAATGTATGGTAGCTGTCAGTAAATATATCATCAAGATGCTAGCTTAGTGCAAGTTGGCAGACGTCACACGCCTTCGAGAAGACATACAGGCATACAGGTTTCCTCGCGATGTCAAATGTCAATGATATTAGAATAAAAAAATAAACTTTTCTTATCTAACGCTTGATTTTATACGAGGCTCATAATACGAAAGTGTTATCTACGTTTTACAATAATTCATCGATAGATAGCCTTATTTGTTACGGTAATAATTCCTTTCCTTTCAGCAAGGTTTAAAAAGTTATCACAAAAAAGGTCTATTGAACATCGCTTAGAGGTCAGCACATTTTATAGGACTAAAGCCATACTAAAGCGATAACTTTTTCTCAATTTTCGCAAAAGAAGAGCGACTTAAGAAAATATTTTATGCCTTAAAGGTGTCACTATTAGACCTTTATCGAAGATAACAGATTAAAACTATTTAAAGCTGAAGGAAGTGGATCGAAAGTTTAAATATTATGGTATCAATTTCTTAGTAAATTATGATAATATTTGAAGAAGGCCTTTATGAAAACCTCTAGACGAATGAAGGTTCCTTCGGTAAAGTTTTGACAGTCAAAACCCCGGGGAAATTATTCGGTGTTAAAATATTTTTGTCGACTTAAATTAATTTAGAAAGGATAACCCGTTTACTGAACACTATATTGTGGATTAACTTTTGTTTGGATTATAGAAACACTATTATACACACACAAAAAAGCAGTGATAGCCTACTGATATGACCCTTGGACTGCCAAGTCTAGTCTGGAGTTCGAGTTTAGATTTGTGCGTGGTTAAATGGTAATAGGCTCGCCCCTATTACGTGAGACTTAAACATACCGGCTAACTGTTGATGTATATTATAACACCTCTGCCGAACCCTTCGGGGAACACAGGCGTGATGGTATGTTATGCTCTGTTAGTAACCAAAATAACATTATTTGCTCGCCACAATATTAACTGCATTCAAACAACAGGATCCCAATGCATTTCGCGTTCATTTTTCGCAATGACGTTTAATTTTTTAATATTTCTTCATGATTGCCGTATAAATTAACCCGCATAATATTTCGATAAAACGTTAACTGCCGACATTTATTATTTATTGCTGAGTTTTATCGACAATTCAGACTGCAATAGGGTTATCAAGGCCACGTTCATGCGGATGTCATTTATAAGCATTGTGGTGATCCGTGGCCATAAATTTACTGATGTTAATCACTTTGCCGCATCCTATCGACCAACTATGTCGGCGTCGGCTACCAGTCTAACCGACTGGTAGCCGACGCCGACATAGTTGGGAAGAAGGTTATGATGATGATTTATAATAAATAATAATAGTAATTATATTTACTTAAATAATATTATAAGCGTGGTATGAAGAAGCTCAGGATAGTGAGTCCTGGACTAAGATAGGAGAGGCCTTTGCCCGGCAGTGGGACACAAAAGAGGCTACATAAAAAAAAATTATAAGCAGTGGATACAATTCAAAGTTCACGAGTTCGAATCCAAGGCACGCACCTCTGACTTTTCGAATTCATGTGCGTATTAATAATTAATTATCATTCGCTTAAATAGTGAGCAAACTTCCATGCCTGAATGGTGTGTGAAGTCTGCCAATCCGCAATAGGCTAGCGTGATGGACTATAGTCTAATCCCTCTCAATTTCAGAGAAGACCCGTGCCCAGCAGTGGGACAGTATATGGGTTGATGATGATGATGACGTATTATTATTATTTGTAATTATGTATTGAAACATCCACTTGATGTTGACACATGTTGATGATTCACGAATCAGTGATCAAATTTGGACAGCCTTAAATAAACCGCTCACAATTTTTTAAATCAATGTGTTCAGCTTTCTGTATGCGTGAATGCTCCTGAATTTCTATTCTATTTACGTCCAAGTGAACAATAAAGCCTATTACATTTTATTTACCAACGCCAAACTCGATTTATCGTTTTTAAATCAACTCACATAGCCTCTATATTTAGTTAAGGTTAACCAATTCTCACTAATTGTGTTAGTTATTTAGTTTAAAATGGAAGCTTTGTGCTCGAAATAAAATGAAATTTAGACAATGAACATAGAATAATTCAGTTTTAGTTCAACGTGTAAATACTTAATGCATGTGTATCTTGAGCTGTAAAGTGTGTGCCAGTACTACAATTAAAACATATTCAATTGCTTAGATTAATTTAAAATGAGTATTAATTATTTATTATTTTATGTCTTGCTTTATTAACTTATACACTTTAGGTTGATTGACACTTGAATTGTTATTTTTCAAAAAAAAATTTTTCTGTTGGTACAGTGCCTCGTGACTAAGTAATAACCACGCTGCTCAACCGATCTGCAAGGTTAAGCCGTGCTTGTCGCGGTTAATCTGTGGATGGGTGACCCTTCCGTGCCCCGAAGAGCATGTAAGCCAGTACCGGTTGTCAATCGGACATCTATGACAGTCGTGAATGGTAGTCAGAAGCTCAAAAAGCTTGACAACCGGTCTATCATCAAAATTTCGGCATTACCAGAAAATTGGCTTGCAGACGTTTTATAGCAGTGGCTTCGTGTAAAATACTGATATTCAGTCGCATTTTGTTAATCTAGAAACCGACCCCAACGTAGTTGAGGCAAAAGGCTCGTAGGATCATGAGGATGATAATGTCATAAATATGTATACCTATACATATTTATATAGCTAATATAAATATACATTTAAATGTGGCATACACGCACGTTTGAACAGACGCCAGCAGGTCAAGCTATCCAAAATTGACAAATTTCCCCAATTGAATATGAACCTTAGTGTCTTAACATAAATAATCTAAATGCTAAATATTATATAATAATAATATAATATTTTTGGGACATTTTACACAACACCATCTAGTCCCAAACTAAGCAGAGCTTGTACAATGGATATAATACATATATACTTTTTTTTTTGTAAATACATACTTATAATACATAGGAAACACCCAGACAAACACAAATACTCATATTTTATCCACACAAATGTTTGTGTCCTGTGGGAATCGAACCCACGACCCCATGATCAGCAGTCCGGTACTCGAACCGCTAGACCACAGAGGTCGTCCCTTATATTGTCTGAATAACTGAATTTGATCACTTTCAACTGGTTAAAAGAGTTGTAATAGCTGTAATAAAGGTACATCAGCTTATATACAGACATTATTAAGCTAGTAGCACATTTATTCAGCTACTATGTAGCTATTATATTGTTGTTATACAAATTAAAGCATTTTATTTTGTGCCCAAATTGCTTGAATAACGTCTGTGTAAGCGCTTATACAGACATTAGCTAGACAACTATGTCAGCTTGAAGTTTCCAGAAACGCTTATAAACAAGCATAATTCAGCCAATCTATGTTGTTTGGGTTGTTTTAAAGTTGAAAATCAATAAAAAAAAAATAACAGATTGTGGTAGCTTGATGTTTTGGCCTATTTACATCATCTTTGGTTCTGTACATCTCTGCTTTATCCGTCGAGAAATACAGCGAGGCGTGATGGTATGTTATGAATAAATTATCACCGAATTAGGTAATAATTTATTTAAACGACTATAATTACTACCACTGAAACAATACTCTTACTTTAATGAACGCTTCATAATTACCAATTTGTTCCAAGGATGTTTAAGTTAATTTATCGTGGCTTTACTTAAACCTGACGAATTTTTTGAGGTCTATGGCCACCCAGAGATTAAAATACTAAAACGAGGGTAAGATAAGTTTAACTGTTTGTCATAAAAACGCCTTAGGAGACATCTTAACTTTTAATGTAGCCCAGTTCGACAAAAGAAATAAATTTCATTAGGAATTAGTAGAGAAAAAGAAAACGATATGATTACTCAAATAATGGATCAGATTTTATAACTTGCTATCTAAGAATAGTATCCGAAATTAGGTTTTTCTTAGAGCACTTCTATCATCATCATGAATCCATATACTGTTTTACTGCTAGCTAAGGGTCTTCTCTCAGAATGAGAGGGATTAGTCTATAGTCCAACACGCTGGCCTACTGCGGGTTTGCAGACTTAACACGCCGCTGTCGAGATAATCTCTCAGGCATGCAGGTTTCCTCAAGATGCCTTCCATTTAAGCAAGTTATAATTAATTATGAATACGCACATTACGAAAAGTCAGAGATTCGTGCCTTGTATCCGAATTGGCATTATTGACCTTTGATTAAGCAGTCACCTAGGTAGGCAAGGTTCCCAGGAATGTGCCTTAATAGGCGTAGCACAGGAGGGTTCTGGGGCACTGTGTCCTCTTAATAGACCATGTTAAGAGGACACAATGCCCCCCTCCATGTGCTGATGGTGGCCACCGCGGTGGTTTCAGTGGGTAAGAATCCCACACTCCCCGGTCTAACCCCCGTAAACCGGTAGCCTTTTGAAGATTTCACCCCGTAAATAAAAAAAAATGTAGGTACGGTTGCACAGATGTATCCTTTCTCTTGTTGCAAAGTAGGGACAATTTTTTCGTGAATCACAGTGTACGGCTTCCGTAATCCGAGTCGGTTCTCCTTTCAGCCTCGCTCCGTTTAATTGAGGCGAGCTAATGAGTAACCATTATGTAGCGCGGTGTCTTTAGACACTGTTTACCGCTTAATAAGTCACTTTGAAGTCCCTTTCGACGCAACACTTGGAATTCCTGTTCATTGACCTGTGCTTATGCATTTCAATGATTATCTTGGTCAAGGACTTCGGATTTCGGTAAGATGTCGTGTATAGTTACATGACTCACTCTAATAATCTATCCTATCCTACTTACTATAATATTATACATGTGAAAGTTTGTAAGGATGGATGTCTCCTCTCTTGGATGCTAAAACTACTGAACGGATTTTGATTAAACTTTACAATATTATTTATACATCAGCATAACATATAAGCTATAATTTATGGGTGAATTTCAACAAGAGATTTTTATGTATTCACTATAATTTAGTATTAGTAACAAATTGTTATAAATAACCAATTGTACCCATAGCAAGTAATAATTAATCAACCAGCCCCCATAGTAAGATATGATAAGAAGTTGCTATAGAAGTTATGTATCTATTCATAAGTATAATCTAAGACTGATCACTGCTATTTTAATTAAATTATATCCAAAAAGGTATTATTATAACTTTCGTTAAAGCAGTATTTTAATATCAAAGCTTAGCGTAAAACCCACATAATTCCGTCCGAAACACTAGTCTACGACAAACAACACAAAGAACATAATTATTACAAAGAACGTTATCAGAGCATGAAAATGCCACCGAAAATTCCATGGAAAATCTGTAATTAAAAAGCTGGAAGGTACAATGAAGTATCGAGACTATGCTCGTGTTATATTTAGATTTTTCCCTATTAATTAGGTTAAGTAGTTCGTTTACAGAGTAATATCTAAATGGAGTGATGACTTGCAGCAAGTAACCCCAATGTGTCAATGTACACTCTTTGCGCTGAAGCATGGTGCGGGTGACAGTTTCAGTAACATTTCGTTTCACCCTTGAAAGTTGTCGCGATTTACAAATTATGACTTTGTATTTCAGCTGTACCACATTCGTAAATCATTAATAACTGTGGTAAATTAACCATAATACATATAATACGTCATACAAGCAATGGTCACCCTACAAGCATGGTCATGCTACAGCGCAAAGAGTGCAAGTCAATTATCTACCTATGTATATGTTACACTCAAAGATTGAAAACGCTCATTGACCAATAAACAGCTCACAATGCGTTGTGGTCAATTCTATTAGACAGTAGAAGTAGCAGCTTAATAATTTAGTTTTTATAATTCCTAGCATTTAGAAGCTTATCTAACATAATTGACCACAACGCATTGTGAATTGTTTTTTCGCTCAATGAGCGTTTTCGATCTTTAAGCATATATTTTTTTTAACACAAAAATCAATTGCTGTTCGTTAGTCTTGCTAAAACTCAAAAAGGGCTTGAGCGAAGTTGATGAAAGTGTTTGAGTATGTTTAAGTGGGTCCCTTAATGATTTAGATACATAACTGGACCCGGTAGATGACGCTGCAACACGGTTGCAGGACAACGTCTGCTGGACCAGCTAGTTTATGAAAAATAAACGTTCATTCTTTCTTTCTATTTGTGTGCGTACTTCATTCACACACATAAACTGCCTCATTAGCTTAGTGGTCCTAAACGCGACTGCTACGCTAGAGGTCCTGGGTTCGATTCTCAGGTCCAGCAATTTGTTTTTCTATCGCCCCCTATTACATGGGACTTAAACATACTAGTGTATAATTAGTACACCTCTGACTAACCCTTCTGGGAATATAGGCCTGATGGTATGTCCATTTACTTACTAATCTGTGAACTTATTTAATGCAGGTTATTTACTTGAGGTTTTTGTAATTCGACGCGGTTTCGCAGGGTAGCTTCTGTAAGTGGTTACAACTGCCCTCCTTTAACCCTTCTGTACTTTGAACTTCGTTTGCGTAATCATTTCACAGGTTTAACTACGTCATTTTTGCGATGGGGATTTTGTAACCTCAAACCCTTCTTACCAACTTAACTAAGAATTGTTAAAGTGTTCTTACTTATATTGGTGTGTTCTTCTGTTATTTTGATGTTGAGTATTAATAATTATCAGCTCACATTCTTTCACTGCTGGACGTAGGACTCTTCTAGTGAATGCTACAAAGTCCATCTGATATTCTCTTCTATCTTTTAAAAAAACTAGGATTTTCTTCTGTATCGTGGGTGCGTTTACAAACACAAACTTTTACATACACTAACACCCAGACTCGGAACAACTACCTGTATATCATCATATCATTTTTTCTGTATGGGGATCGAACCCACAACCCGTGGCGCAGAAGCCGATTGCTCAGCAACTGCGCCTAATGTTACGTCATTCTTTTCTAAATTAAAATTAAAATACAGCTTTTGAATATACAGAATTCACAGAAAAAAATAAAAATATTTGAAAAATTGCGAGCTAAATATGTACATATTGCTGGTCTTTTAAAAATACTTGTTGGTATCCAAAAGCGGGTCGGATGCTTGCTTCCACGAACAACTTATTTACAAGTCAGTTCAGCATCGAGTTCATTCGATAAAGGTCGGTCAAAGGTGTGTTTATTGTAAGTTATTGTTCAGAGAAAGTGGCGCATGAGATAAAGTTATCTTTATTGTTCTCCGAGATTGACACACTGTGTATAATTTGATACCTATTTTTGTTACATACTATGATTAAATAAGTTTCTATTTTCAGTTACGAGTCTAGTTTGCTTGGTGACTTGTGGTTTCACACTTAAATCTTAGACTTGTTTAGTCTAAGATTTAAGTGCATGCAGCATTACGCCTGTATTTTCCGAAGGGTTAGGCAGAAGTGTACCAATATACACCCACAATCCGTCAGTATGTTTAGGTCCCATGCAGATCATGTCATAGCATAACCGGGCACAAATCCACTCTGAGTTATTGACAATTTCATAGAAAAACCCGTATCGTAGATTAAAAGGCTTTAATATTATACTAAAATCGTCAATAATGTTAGCTTTACGTATCTATTATATGTATGTATTACTAGTGACCCGCCTCGGGTTTGCACGGGTAGATTGACAAAAAATAGCATCCATATTACGTGTAAGTATATTTCTTTATAGTGTGTTATTCGAGTGTTATATAAACATACAAAAATCGAATGTTTTCTCTCTATAATATTAATTTAAATTTCTTGGAAAGGGTGTAATTTCATGAGCAAGATACAGTTATTATATCATATTAAAATTGGTCTAAATATCATTAACATTTTTAGCTCAATCCATTTTAACAATTAAGCTAAAGTTCTATTCAATATTGTTGAAAAAAAAACTTCAATTTCATACTTCAAGGTACATACCTCTTTGTTTTCAATGATTTAACACTTATCTTAGACTAACACTGCATTGTCTTCAAAAGTTCCACAAAAATATTGTTGACTTGCGCCGAAAAAAACATAATTCTCCACGGATTTTATCTTGTTCTCCTATTCAATACACTTCATAAGAAAGTATAATCCCAATCAGGTGAAGCAGAGCGTCTGGGGAGAAAAAAATGCAAAATTTAATTAACAAAGTTATCTTGGAGCTGAAACACAAGTTTCTAAAGAAAAACGAGCGACTTGACACGTTAATTTGATTCCGTTAAATTACAGATGGTTGTGTAAAGATCGTGGGGAGAATGTTAAGACGTAACTGCGATAAGTACTATAGAGTAATACTGGAAATGTTCTAACCACAAAACATTAGCGTTAGCACTCAATACTTCGCGCACTAACCGCACATTTAAGTAGTGTTGTACTGTAATCACTGTTATTAGAAGTTTTATGATAATTATATACCGTAAAGTGCGGCTACTTGAGAACTAAGGGGCTATTCGGAAAGATCTAATTAAACAGATGAATTATTTATTTGGCAACATCGAACTTTGTTGATCCAGGATTGCTCCGGTATTATTTCGTTATTTAGGAGTTTGTTTATGTTTTTTTTTTTTTAAAGTATCACTTAGCAACATTAAATTGAAGATTTTATAAATGTTCTTTCAAAAAAATAATTACATGAATATTTCCAATATTTTTTTTTCGAACGTGAGAGAGTAATCAGAATTTGTTGAAATGCTGAGAATTTTTGAATATAATTCAATTAATTATTGTATGTGTGTTGGCAATCAAACCATTAAATCAAACTCAGGACTTTACACTCTGCAGTTACTTTTCATGCTTTGCAGTCTTCACAGCAATAAACCAGTTCAAATAGTATATTTTAACACTCATACAAAGTTAATAAAAACCATTTTTAGCGATATTTGTAGCAGAGTCAGCGGATATTGAACTGAATATTGTTACCCTTTATAGTAACTGGTAGCTGACTTGCATTTTCAGCCAATTTGTTGTTCATGAGACTGCACTTTCTACTGCATTACAATTTAAAGCCCAGCTTTCACTATGAAGTGGATGTTTGAATATCAAAGTTACATTGATTTATTAGGAGCACTTAAGTGTTAAATTGATTAAATCGAGTTAGAGAAAAATAATAGCTCTAGGAAAGTGTATTAACTTCTATAGGAAATTTACCTGTATTGTAGATCATCTACTCGTAAATTGTTAGTCTACCTTCGCGGAAAGGTGTCAAGTTATCAAGTATACCTAGTACCTAAACAAAAGCACAGACTTAGTAAGATAAAAAAGGCATTTAAATTCGCCACGTTATGATAGGCAATATATATAATATACTTTGATAGACCGGTAGGAACGACTTCTTTAGTAGCAATGTAACGTTCAAGTCGGCGAACGAATCCAAATAATTCATTTCTATTACGTTTTATTTCTGTTTTCGTCGATGCGAAAGTTAGACAGCAGTTTTTCTGCAGCGTTTATTTATTATGATGGTTGTCAATATAACGGAAATACACAAACTGTGAGACAACAGTCCATGCTTGATCTATAAATAAAGGCTAGTATTTAACTGCAAATAAAAAAAAACGTTTTGTATAAAAAATAATTCCCAATTCTAAGCAAAAATACTTATTGCACAGCAAAATGTTAGCTACTAGTTCTTCCTTTGGTCTCATTCAAAACATTCAGATTTGGTTCTGGCAATAATATGTGGTCACAGTTGTAACCTGACCTAACCGATATCTGTATTTAGAATTTTGTCGCTCAATCAGTATTTTTTATGCGCTGTTTATTATAAAGTATCCTCAATACAAGACAAAAGTACATATCTAAATAAAATGTTTTCCACACGACTCACCTGTGAACCGCTACTGCATGTATATTTTCTTTATGAAGTGGGTCGATCGATCTCGAATAGGTTACTAAGGATCGTCGGCACTTAATCTACGGTGTTGCACTTGATAATTTCACGCCTGACGACGGCGGAGGCTTGCTTGCCATCAATTCAATTTCATACCTATAAATTTTATCGGAAACTATCTTGGTCCTTCGATGAGTTTGTAGGAAGTTATTACTGTTTCTTATGAGGTATGGTCGTAGATGTTTTAGATTGAGTTATCGATTGAGTGTAGGAGAATGTGTTGATTGTGGTGTTGCCCAAGATTCTTTTAAAATCCATACTATTTAAAAAAAAAAATTTTGGACGTATGCCATGATGGGATCAACTCAGGTTTGTATAAGAAAGAACACATAATTTGTAATGGATTCTCACCACCATACACCTTTTAAAAATTAAGGTTCCCTCTCCAATTTTCCGATCATGTGCCTAACCGGAAATTGATTTTTGCGTCGATTCCATTACGATAATTTCCTATTTATATCTTTAACAGATCATTTCAGTGACTAATTAACACTGAATCCGTCTACTACGTCTACGTCTTCCTAATCGGTTGTAGCCTGAAAATTACTCTATCCACGACTTGTAGCATGTTAAGTTACTGATTTCCGACACGTTTCCGACACATTATGCCAGTGAAATAAAACTTTTGTATATCAGATTTTTTGGCGGCATATTGATATTATTCAATCCAGATGCTTCAGATTGTTTACAGCATACATGGCGACAAAACCTGTAAATCTTGGTGATAAAATCTGCAAAAAAAATATTTTAACTACCTCCCTATTGAACTTATATTTATATCAATGTCTGCACGTTTAATATTAAAAATTGATTCAATTCACTATAATGTCAGAGATTTGTTAAAAATATTGAATTATATTATTTATCCAATAACTAGATAAAAATGTCAATAAATTTATTTATATCAATAACAGGGGTGGCTCGGGACGAATTTATTTTCGTACTATCCGATATCGGAGTTACCCTCTGCATACATCAAATGAAGTCTTTTCTAAACTATTCGTCAGGGCAACGATTCGATTGTAGAACGTTATACCCTGCCCAAACCATCTTGACCTTATATATTTTACTTGTTGTCCAAATTGATTTCAGAATATTTGCGAACTTATGGTGCTTATTTTTGCTATCTTATGTATCATCAATACTTATTTAAAGTTCCGCTATTTTTTAATTTTCACCTCGGGCGTATCCAAATGTCCTGCTGACCTGGTATCATTATGTGATTGGTCACTAATTAATGGTGCTATAGGTTGGATAAAGTCAATTCAAAGCTCTGTCTTCAAATGATTATTTCAGATATCTCTCTACGTATGAACACACAAATGTTTTCTACAATAAAGTTTGAACGTTAAAAGATCTGATCCTGATTTTTATCGGCGTTTCTTCTCAGACAATAATTTCTCGGGTCCATCTGGTTAATAAAAAGTACTATCTTGTAACGGTATTCAAAAGGTATGTTTACCGGATTACCGCATCAAGTATTAAATCAACTCGGTCGCCCCACATCGCCGGATCGATACTCATATGATTGTAAATGTAGATTGATTGGCTGCATCTCGCGTTTCTTTTTCCTTTCGAGTCTCTGGCCGCTCTATTACGACACTATTCTACAAGATTTAGTGACGAAGCCAATGAAGCTTTTCAACTGGGTTTGATTGTTCAACCAGCGTGACGCAATAAAGTTTGTGCATTTTAAGAGTCGGTATTAGGTACCTACTCTCAAAGATAGTGAGTGTTTGATGGCAGGTAACGATGTTGTTACTTTATGTTGACTTGGTAATAAACTTACTTAAAATTTAATTGCTTTAGGTATACCTACTTTATTAGAATAAAAAACAACAGGCAGTTTAACACTTAAATATTTTTTTTGTATTTTGTTGTCATTATACACTTCGAATAATCGTATCATCATCCTCCAAGCCTTTTTCCAACTATATTGGGGTCAGATTCCCATTTAACCAAAAGATACAGCTGAATATTAGTAGATAGGTATTTTACACGAAGCAATTCTCATCAGACCTCTACAACCTTTTCTGAGAAATACCAATATCCTTAGGGAGAGGATAGACTGGTTGTCAGGCTTTTTTGGTTTTACGAGCTTTTCGAGGCACGGAGAGGTGTTAAGACTGGTCACCCATCCACATACTGACCGCAGCTAGTGATGCTTAACCTTGCAGATCGGTTGATCGGCGTAGCTATAACTTAGACACGCGCCCTCGAAACCGTATCGTACTTAATTCATAGATTTTAGAACTAAGCTATTATAGGGGTTTTATAGCATCAATCCTGTTATTTCTTTATTTTATAAAAATATTTCATATACACTCACGCCTTATTCCCAAACGAGTAAGCAGAAACCTTTGAACTCCACTTGTTACGACTCTCCCATATTTCTATACAATAATTAATGTAAAACATAATTCATTATGAAAGTTTGGGACATTTCACAATTCTAGGCCAAAACTTAGCTTAGAATAAGTTGTCAAAAGTAATAAGTATAAATCATCACACATTTAGATTAACAACTTTTGGGGATATTTCTATCGCTAAATTATACATAGAGATTCAACTCCTTCTTTAACAATGTAGCCGAAAGAGTTTTATTTAATTTTCGAATTTCAAAACTTAGAACTGCCAAGAAGTTTTTAATACGCATTTTGTAACAGTGAAACAGAAAATTCAATTTTATTTTCAGCCTATTAACCATAAACTAACATAAACTTGAATCGTAACATATCTTGTTTTTTTTTATCACGTTAGGGTCAGCACAGATGTGGTGAGTGTCACGAATCCCAGGGCTTTGATTAGAGGGCAAGGGAAGGCAAGTGCACCATTCAGTCTAAACATACCGGTAAACTGTGTGTAAAATCAAAAATGTACACCACATTAGTACATCTCTGTCTTACTCTTCGGGGAATACAGGGGTGATGATATGGTTTATATGATTATCATGCAAACATGCTTGACGCAGGCAGTTGAGCAATTGACGTTTGCGCTCCGGGTAGTATTAATATTATAATAATAATATTTTTATGGCCTACGGATTGTTTTTCCGAGTCTGGGTGTTTGTTTATGTAAGGTTTATACGATACAGGATTTTTTTTACAATGGGACAATATTTTTTTAGTTAAAGTGGTAAAGGAGAAAGGAAAGGCTTCATAGTTTCCTGGGCCTAGGTGTTAACTCAATCAAACTAGCCTTATATATAAAAACAAGGCCGCACTGATTTATTAAATTGTTATTTGATGATCTCAGTCTTAATTCACAATTAAATACAAAGTTTAGCAGCTATATTCTTGGTAATTATTATCATTTGCTGCAAGATAACCACAATGCCGAACTTGTCTAGAAATATCTTACTTGAATTTGTATTTTAATAATCCATCCCAACATGTGTTGCGTGCGTTCAAAAGATTAGGCTTAAGCAACGTACTAAGATTTTAGAAATTACATGTTGAAGTCTATTGTTTAAAATCATCTTGAAGTTTCTAATATTAAACAGAATAACGTAAATTTTCATTATTTTCCAACGTGTACCATGTGAGGCAGTACAGATATATTATTGCAAATATATAAATAAATATCCAAGCAATTTTTTGCAATAGGTGCTTGGCTAGTTTGCATACAAATTATGTAAATTATAATAAAAATGTTATTTCAACAAATAAAATGAATTTCTTTCACAAAACTTATGCGCATTAATATTTTTCAAATAAAATGAATAAGTACATTTTTTTTTTAGGAATTTTCGGCGTTGACATGATATTTATTTTAAAATGATTCCTTAAAGCTAGGAGTCTAAAATGTTTCCAGTAATTATTATTAGTAGTAATTATTATTATTCAAGGTAGTTTTTACATTAATGTGCACAGATCCGCGTTTTTTTTTCATCGCACTGTTAACAATAGCATAGACTAGATAGCTAGGCAGGTCTGAGATAAATAACCATAGGCATAAGAAAAAAAACTTTTAAAATAATTCAAATACTAAGTCATAGGGATAACTTAATATTTGAATTATTTTAAAAGTTTTTAAGGAGAGTCTTAACACATTGATGGTGAATAACTCTGTATTATTACTGAATAGTCTCCTCACAATGTCATAAAAAATGTAAATTTTCATATTTTTTTAATGATTGTGTGGGTGATTATTTCTAGACTTCCGAGGATAGCCCAATAATATATCTATTATTGAATTGGTAATAGGCCCTACTACCCCACATTTTTCTTTGGACCAAGCGATTTGAAACCCTGTAGGTATATAAAAGCGATACACCACTCAAAATTCCTCTCACAGAATGAGAGGGATTAGACTATAGTCCATCACGCTGGCCTAGTGCGGTTTAGCAGACTTGGCACACACCGTCGAGAAAATCTCTATGGCATGCAGGTTTCCTCACGATGTTTTCCTTCACCGTATTAAGCAGGTGATAATTAATTATTAATATGCACATGATTTCGAAAAGTCAGACGTGCGTGCCTTGGACTTGAATACCTTCGACTTGGCAGTCTAACCGATTAAATCTCAAAAATTGTGCAACACATTTTTCAAAACCTATCGGCAAAACTCACCGATTCATCAAGCTTTTGAAAAAGGAATGCACGGAACCTCAATACGAGTGTCGAACGAAATTAATCCCGGATCAAAAGTTCTTCGTCCAGCCACAAGCCGAACGCATATTTGCGCTAAAGTCCGCCAGACTCATAAATGGTTCTTTTTGCGGTCGCTAACTTTCATCGTGGGTTACATACGTTTCGTAAATATGATGTGTATTGTAACTTCTTCTTTTAGTGTCGATGATAAATACATTATTTGTATTACTATATTACATGAGTTGAGTATATTGTTTAAAAATTAACAATGTGAAATAATTTTGGATTGTGATTTTGCTGTTGCCTGGAAAGTTTGCTGTTGTTAAGTAACGAAAGTTAAGCAGTTAAGTTATTAATTTGTCATGTCTTGGAGTATTCTCTCTCTCTCTCTCTCTCGCTGGGGTCGGTCCCTCATGTCATAGGATCGTGGTCAGCATCAGGTTTAAATCTAGAGCGAATGATCTGTCTCCAACGGTTTCTGTCAAGCGCATCGAGCATAACCATATATAACTTGGAGGCCGACGAGTCTTTCACTTGTCCATCTGGTTGGTGAACGACCGCGCGATCTTTTGCCCTCGGTGTTCCCAATCACAATCAGATTTTCCAAACTTAAGTCACCTCTGCGCATATTACTTGGACTATTATATAATCGTAAAGGACACGTTTGTATATTGATGATATATTGAAAAAAAAAAAACCAGTCGGTAGACTAAATAACTTGACGACATCTGTGGTCTAGTGGTTCGATTGTCGGACTGCTCATTAATTCCCACAGGACAGAAATTTAAAATGTGATGAACATAAAGCATTTTTGTTTGTTTCATGAGTATGTATAATTTACAAAAAATATATATAGGAATACGTATTATATCCATACTACTTAGTTTGGGACTACATGGTGTGTAGAAATTGACCAAAATATTTACGAACGATGTTGATTAAGAATGACGAACGAAAACACGATATTTAGAATTCGTCTATTTGTTTTTAAGAACTAATAAATATTTTTTTTTGTGTTCACTGTTGGAATACATAATGCTCCAACTTAAAAACTGGGTTAGTTACATTTGGTCTCAATTAGTTGAATAGAACCCGAGATGAGCTTGACCTCTCTGTTTTATGCAAACACATAGAAACAAGAGATCATCACTGTTGGTTTTTAATTAAACGTAAACGAAGCCGCGGGCAAACGTTACTCGTAGTTCGTAGTATTATAATATATATATCTGTTGAGTAGAGAATTTATGTTGGATTTAAATGCATAATTATTTGAGTTTGGGAGTTATTTGGTTAAAGGTGCTAGAATTAAATTGGGTACTTATTTGAATACCCTAAAAGCAGTATTAGAAAATAAATTTAGAGCAGTTAGGAGCTTCTAAGGTAGTCAGGAAAATAATCTAAAGAACGTAGCAAGATTTTTATTGAGCTGTCTAATTTTATAAAACTTATGTTGCGATTATTCAGATTAGTACGTTTGGCACATACACAAAAATGTATTGTTGCAAATCTTATTTTAAGCAAGTTGTATACTTTTTCATCGTCATCATCATCATATCAGCCACAGGAGGTCCACTGCTGAACAAAGACCTCCCCCATAGACTTCCACAAGGACCGGTTACAAGCCGTCTCCATCCAACGACTTCCAGCGACCTTTACCAGGTCATTCGTCCATCTCGTTGGTTACTTATAAAAAGTATCCTCACTTTTTATAAGAAATAAATTATTTAATCCGAAAATGACGTATGACTCTTGATATCTTACTTTACTCTTGTGCGTACAAATGACCCTTTTAGGCATATCAGCGCAACTTGAATGGTTTTATCGATCACCCATTCCTCACAACAAACTGTTGACCGTGAGACCTGCAAGAAAATCAGAAAATGTTTTCTTTGACCCGAAATGAACAAAGGGACTCCAATCTCAAATCAGAATTGGTGGTTCTGTATAAAAAAACGTCGCCCGGGACTGAAGGCGGTATAGATATTCATCAACAATTCATCCGGACTCCAGCAAAAATATGTCAAGGATCGCCGTATTTTTGCGGACAGAATGAGCTCTAGATGTTTGCTTTGCCACAAATCAGAAGGACTGACGTAACACGATGGTACGTAAACGGCTGAGCCTTTGTCCTGTCACACTAACTCTTTGTATTATTCCTGTTGAATAGGATTTTTGTGTCGCCACCGGGATTTATTCTGGATCTTAAAACAAACATTTTTGAAAATGCTCCGCCACTTGAGGAATGCTTTGTTTGTTTTAGCACTTGTTATTTAACATCTCGTGTGTTTAAGGCTTTGAGGTTCATTATGCTTAACTGTAACCAGTTGTGGTTAAGAATTGTATAATAAAATTATATCTAAAGCTTTGGTCTCTCCATCAGATAGGCATGTTTGGGTGAGCACGTTTGTTTCCGTACTAAGTAACGTGACTTTGTTTATAAATACAGGTACACGGTAGCAGTTTGTAAATTGTATCTTCTTGAATTAAATAACTAGAAACTTGGTCAATTTTTTTGATAAATCGTTGCCACACAAGAATTTTCTCGTGTACAATTCATGTGTGTGACTGAATGTGATGACTGTTGTGAATTTAAACACACACAAACATTAAGACCCGGAAGAATTACCTGTATACAAACATTTGATTCCAGAACCCATGACGCAAGTAGATCGTCATCTACCGTATTTATTATCCTAATATTGGGTATAGGCTGGTTCCTATTTCTCTTTCTCAATGAGGTTAGGATCTTAAAATCTTCTGCTACACATGACATACATAACTTATGAGAAGAAGAAAACAAAAGACAATCTGTTTGTAAGCTGCTTAAGGTCAGTGCATTCTCTGGATTTTATTTAGAATCACCGTGCATGTCAGGCGATAACTTAAAGTACTAATATGAGACTGCTGTCAGATATTAACAGGCAACATAATAACTTATTTTAATACCTGGTCTTTGTAATATGTTTCTGTTCTCTGTCATTCATTTCGAAATTCTAATTTTAATTCAAATTAGTAAATCAATTTATTATTTAAAATTCCTTAAAAAGTATTATAGTTTTATTTCTATACAGGATGTATCAAAAACCCTGTCCGATCCTTAAGGGTCGTATAAGGTGTCGTATTACGTACACAAACACGTAAACGATAATTAGATACGAGATAATTTTTTTTCCCCGATTAATTTAAATATAATTTAAAAAAAAACTAAACCTTTTACATGTCAACACTCAATCCACGAAATAAAGTTTATTCAACTCGATCTACACTAGTGTCAAAGAAACCGCCCGAGCAATTTGCCGCTTTTTGATCCTTTGTCATGTGCCGCTAGCCCGCTCTGTCGCGTGCCGCCAAACAAATTTAATGCGAATGAATCTTACCTACTGGGCCTACACGTAGATATTAGCTGATATCGATTAGGCATAGTTATGTTTACCTAATAATTGACGTTCTTTTGTGTTTTTCATAAGTATCAGCTGTTACGTATTAGTCATAGGGATGATTACCTCCTACCGGGCCTACGCGTAGGTATCAGCTGGTATCGTACAAGCATCGTGATACCCAATACTTCCGCTTACGCGTGGGTATCAGGAATAGTGTTGCTTACCTAATAGGTACCTCAATAATTATTGACGTTGTTTTTCAAGAAACAATGAACTAAATGTATTGCTTTGTTAAAATTATTTTGTAAAACATGAACTTGATATCTACAAAATTCTGCGATCGTGTTCCTTAAGTGAACTTCCAATAGGTACTTACTGATATTCCACGTCGTGTTTTCGTGGTCTTTCGGCATTAGGGTAATGAGTCTTGTTCATGGACACTGCTTGACACGTGTTCGTACACGTGTACACGTGAACTTCAAGTTCATGGAGACGTTGGATACACGCTCCGACGGCACTGGCATACCTTGCCTAGCAAAACGCACCCCATACTCTCACTCACTCGTAGTCTTTTCGAACATCTGCATAATTGCAGCATAAGCACATTGGAACACGACATTGACAACAGATTGGAATACGACATTACTCACGATACGATGGGTAATCGAGGTGATAAGAGATTCACGGACGTCCGATCGGAAGCGAACTCTACGCGAGACTGACATGTCAAGGACAACAATTGGCTTACACGTGCCGCTCTGTAGGTAGTTAGGTACAGTCTGTCGGCGACGACAAAGCGCGCATGGAGCGGTGCCGCTTGGCGGCATCCTTTGAGGTAAAAATGAAAAATAAATTGGTAAATATTAAAAGATTTCGCCGCTGGGTGGAGTATTGTCAACTTATGAAATTTTCCCATATTTAGTGGAGAATTGTGTAAGTTTATTAGAAGAAGAAAAATCGATACTTTCTGGTTTCTTTAATATCGTATTTTTATTTATGTTTATTAGTAAGTATATAAGAAAAGGAATACGCCTCTTTCGGATCGGACAGGGTTTTTGTTACATCCTGTATATTCACGTGTCAAAAATAAATAATATTATTTAAATTACTATTTCACATAATAATAATTATTGTTTTCTATTTTATTGATATTTTACACTACCTACGGTGTAGGAAAACATAGTGAGGAAATATCATATATTTTTTTTAGGCCAGCTTGGTGGATCCTGATTCCTCTCAGTCTGTCAGGAGACCCGTGCCCAACTGTGGACCAGTATATAGATTGATGATGATGATTATAACACATAACATACCATCACGCTTGTGTTCTCCGAAATGTTAATCAGAGGTGTACCAAAATGCACCCACACTTCGGCGTTATGTTTAGATCCCGTGGAATATTCTTAGGGGTGAGCCTATTGCCCTTAACCAGACACAAATCCAAAGTCCGAGCTGCTACTAATGTTACATAAAAATGAATCTCTATTGCCCTTGGTCATCGCATCACGCGGATGAAACAATTTCGCTAATTCTTTTTTTGTTATGTTAATTAATTTAAAATAAATTAAAAAAATGTGCAGGAAATTAGAAAATTAATAATATTAAGAACTAGATACTTTCTGGTAAATTCCACGCAGACGAAGTTGGGGGTAGAAGTTAATAATTTCATAGAAAATCCCAGAAACACTTTTGCTCGACTTCAGAATCGAACCCAGAAACTTTAGTCTAGCAGGCGCGCTTCAACATATACAGGTTGTTTCAAAACTACCCGTTAAGCCGAGAGGAGGTTAAATGGGGCCGTATAACGAGTCCATTCACAATATTTAACAACCGTATTAACGCTGTATAACATACCCAAAAAAAGGAAAACAACAACATTTATGAATGAAAAATAGAAAAACAATTAAAGTAGACAATTATTCGGTAAAATAGGTACGTAGGCCTTTCTGTTAAATAATCTGGTTCCCTGACATGACAGCTGACAAAATTTTTGGCTTTGATAATTAATTTTATTTTTTACGGGGTATTTTGTAACACGTTATATAAATACCAATAATACCTAATATCGTTATGAATATCTACTCCAATACGACAGTAGCAGAAAAACATACAGCGTATCAGCTGTTTATCGTTCCGAGCGAGTTGTGAGAGTCAATTGAGGGAATTAGGTCACAGTGGCCCAGTGGTCAATGTGGGCTAGAGACGAGCGTTCGTTTTGTAGCTTTTAAGAGCTTTGCTTTGTTTTGTGTCGGGAAATAGCATGAGCTGTGGATAAGAGATGCTTTTTTTAGATACCACTCTTTTAGAGTAGGATGTGGATGATTATGGGTGGGGATTTGGAGGGAAATGTTAACGGAATATACGCATCCTTGGTTTTTTTTAATCTTTACTATAATTATGTATGTATTTTTTTAATTTATTGAGTTCCTTTTGAATCCAATTGAGCTATATAAATACTATCCGTCTTATTCATAAAAATATAAAACGTCTTATAAATCTCCAATTGCTAAAATGTGTTTTGTCTTCTTTTCTCTGTAATAAAATATTACTGGATTAAACAAGACAAAACATATTTTAGCAATAGGAGATTTATAAGACGTTTTGTATTTTTATGAATAAGACCGTATATCTATTAAATATTTTTCGAAATCATATGCATATTAAATATTAATTTATTTTACACGAAACGACTGCCTGCTTTTTATGCTTCTGACTACCAATAACGATTGTCATAAGTGTTCGTAGGTATGACAACCAAGATTGACGGCTTTATGTGATCTCCGAAGCATGGAGAGATCGCGATGTGTTAAGAATGGTCACCCATCTACAGATTGACCGCGGCTAGCGCAGCTTAACCTTATTGATCGATTGATCAGTGTATATATCTTAGCCACGAGCCTCTATTACATGGGACCTAAACGTACCGGTGAGCTGTGGGTGTACATTAGTATATTAGAATACTGATTTATTCAAAACTAAACGTTTAACGTGCTGAGATCCCTATCTCAGCACGTTAAACGTTATCCTGTGCGATGTCAGAATAGGTCCCTACCTATTCTGACATCGCACAGGATAACGTACCTCCTTGGTTTTAAGACTTGAATATATTGTTTTGTATTTTGTCCTGTGTTATGCCTGTCAGAATACATTTTCTTTCTTTCTTTCTTCTTCTTTCTATATTAAGATTTTGTAATATTTTCAAATGTAGCAAACGGTCTAGTGCCGAAAATAAGATTTTTCCAAAGGTGCAAATGGAGCAGATATCTCTAAACATACATTCAATGTCTTCAAAGTAATTAAGAAAATAATACGTCAACCAACCTATTAAATTCTTAATTAAAGTGATGTCGTCTTTTGATCCACGAAGAAAAAAGATGGCATAAGTTAATTGCTTTGGCATCAATAAAAAAATGAATTATGTACAAGTTTAGGAATTGTTCGTTGTGAATGGGGGAGCACCCTCGAAGATTTGGGTCCGGCAAATCTTGTGAGGGGTGGTTGAGGGCGACATTGCTACAGTAGCCACTGCACGCACTAAATTGCATAGACGTGACGGTTTTGATAGCGAAACGATGCGACTTTTGTCACTATCATCAAAATAGCATTTAATTTTGTTTTATTATTTTTTTAACCATTATCGTTCCACAGGAAGGTAAAGGAATAGTAATACCTAAGATTAAAAATAATATATTATTCCGGTTTTTGAGCAAACGTTTGCTTATCAGTTAAACGTTTTTTAAGTAGTTACCGTTTATTTTTTACTCCTACCCTCACAAAATCGTCTTTGCATTAGTTAAATGTGATTTAGACGTACAGAGGCCAGCAGTTACCAAAATCTGTCAAATTCCTTTGATAGTTTTTCAATTTTAACCCTAAACAATGAGGTTCATATTCAATTGGGAAAATTAGACAGTTTTGGATAGCTTGACCTGCTGGCAACTTGACATACATACCTTATGGATGTTCCACCGCTTGGGAAAGCCGCAGGGTATATCGGGTTCAGTTACACGAAATCTACCATATTTCCTTTCCTTTGGACTATGGTCGGGCATTCGAAATCATATTTGCTACGAACCTGAAAGGCTTTCCAGCGATCGCTGGACACCTTCAAGGGAAGCAGAACAATACACAAATTGGCTTATAAATAAAACCTTAATCATGACTTTCAACCAACGGTACATAAACCAATAAAACGCTGCTTCATTTTTACAGAGTGCGTTGTAACAAGCACATCTCAATGAGGGGGACATGATGACACGAATCATTATTTATAATTTATTTCCTTAATTAATATAAAGACATTGTTCCTCGCCATTCTTTATCTACACTACGGTAAAAGTTTGTAAGAACAGATGGCGAGACGCGATTTCTTAGTTCGCTGATTCCTTTTTGATTTCTCGACTATCTGTGCGAATGTAGAATTCGAATGATTTCGATGTTCGAAAGCTAGTGTAGCACCTGCTTTAATAAAAACTCTCTTGAACTAGTTTGTTCAGCTTTATAATCGATAATCGGAAATGAAATGTGTAATGTTTCGATTACGATAGTCTATTCACTTCAAGGTTTGGAGTGTTTACCTATCGATTGAGTAGGTACCTGATACAAATAAGTGTCATTATTGAAATAAATTCTCAGTTCTTTATAATGAAGTAAAGTGTTCTTGATATTGATGAAATGGAAATATAAGAAAAAAAGAAAACTTTAACATTGCTACAAAAAACTAATATGTCCAAAAGTAGCTGCTTACTCTAAAGATATTGACAAGAATGACATTATTATATATTATATAGTTTATTATAACAATCAGTTTTAAATAAAAAAAGTTGATATGAAACATTTTAATTGACATTAAAACTCCCACAATAGTCAGCTGCTTATCTAGTAAGATCGGTAAAGAAGAATCGCGAACGGGGCTACAAACCTGCGGTTATTACATTATCTTCTCTCAACGGTTCGAAGAAGCTTTAAATTTCATACTAATTGGATTATTATACAGAAACCATGGCCAACGTGTGTCTATCCGGTGCAAGTTGTATCGAATAGTCTACCAGAGCTCCTGAATTGCTAACTTTCCTTATTTTAAAAGTCTTACTTTAATGCAGTTTAAGGTTGAAGTTTGGAAGTTGGTATCTTAACAATTTTATTAAATTTCATGCAATGAAAATTCTCTGTTTAATTCTTAATAGGTGGTTCTACACTTTGTGGATATAGATAACGTTACTTGCATACGTTCAGAGAAAACCGCTGTTGGATGGATGTATGCATTAAAACACACGCAACATCACCATAGTCAAGATCGTTCAGATGAATAAAAATTTGTTAAATAATAGAAATTCGTCGTAGATTATAATTTGAATATTATTGCTTCATTCATAACTTTGGTCATAAGTACGGAAATGGCCGAACTTAAAGCTGAGCGCTTTAAGTAAACATCAACTTCCACATTCAATGAATGCACTCGGTTCCCGCCGCGCGGCGCAGGAGTCGTACACAATAAATGTTTATTTTATTGATTTTCACACGGGCCCACTACAATGCAGCTTGCTGGTACACTACATCGTACTTGTATTACTTCAACAGAGTTCTAAACTGTTCGAATAAAATTACTGGGTAACAACTTTGTCCAATTAATAATAATGAAAGCGCCAGGGAGCCCTACTGTTGTACAAAAAGTTTTTATTTCGATAAAGTTGCACCGCTCTTATGTGATACGGATATTAGGACCTTGTGTAACCAAGTTATTATTGTGACGTTGGGTTTACTTGTTATTTGAGTCGGTTTAGTAACATTTCATTAATTTTACGATGCGTGTAATTAAAATATATTTGATTTGATAATTCCAACATTCTATTTACTTTTATGAAATAATTCAACATTTTGCTAGTAGAGAATTGGACTCTAAAGACAAGACGATTTAAGTGTAGGTAGTCGACTTGATCATTAGTAATGTTCCTACGTGGGTACCTCAATTAGTAGGAAATGTTCAAGTTCGGGTTTTTTTTCCTGGAAGGGAAAAGTAATAGGAGATTTCACAGCCGAACCTACATCCCTGTTGTTAACCATCAAAGTTGTAATTGCGATCTTACGATTCGCTGAACTGTCACGCCCTCGACATACCCCTAACGAATTTTTAATACAGCTAAAAAAGCTTATAAACAAAAGCTCAGAGCCTCTAGCGGCACCCTGTCGGGTTTAATTGCAGGTTTAGCGCCGGCGTTCATTAGGATATGCAGGCGCTTTTTTAACGCGATTATGACGTCGCAGGGTCGGCGATAGCCGTTGAGGGTGCGCTGGGGGCGAGGAGGGCTGCGTCACGTGCGAGGTCCGCACTCCGCAGCCCCACGCATGCGAGACCGCGGGGCGCCGGCCGCGCAGGCGCGCCCCCCGACTGCCCCCGACCCGCCAGTCTACCGCCGGCCGCCGCGCGCCCCGCCCGCCTGTGTTGTGTTGAGCCGCGCGTCGCGAGTGCTTCTCAAGTGATGTCGACTTGTGACTAGTGCCATGCTCGTGCTGCGCTGTGTCCTACTGGCGGCACTCGTCGCCGCCGCTGCCGCCGCCTGGCAGGAGAACGTCAGGCCCAAGGTCTTCGCACAATTAGGTGAGTCCACCGACAATCGGCATAGAAACATGTCGGTGTTAGTGAACTCGTACAACAATAGACTTAATAGCCCTCGAAGCCGATCACGACAGGGACCCCACAAAGTTCGGTACCGCGACGTGCGCGGTATCCAATGTTTATGTTGTTTTGTTTGACGACAACGCGCGAACAAACACTTCATTCAAAAGTTCTCGTGTTTATGTCAAAAGTGTCATGAGTGCCGCGAGAATTGTAATACCTGTCACATAAAAATTATTAAAATTCAAGGACTGTCCAAATAATTACGGAGAAGTGAATTAAAAAATAAGTTAGTCACAATACACATAAACTTGTTAGAATCTGATAGGATGTAATGGCTATAAATGTGAAACTGCACTAAACACTAGTTCATCTACTTAAATGTTAATACGTGAACGATAAAAAAGCAGGAGTAACAAAATGGAAAACCAACACTAATATTTCCAGCAGAACCATTCCAGCAAAATGCACTATAGCGAACGTCATGTCAATGAATGAATCTTTGAATGAATCAACTAGAGTAGATTCATTCAGCGTTTATCTCAAATGGATAAGAGTGTTAAATTTAGTGTGGGTAGATTGGAAAAATGTTTGAATCTACCCACACTAAATCAAAAAATTCTCATATGTTATGTTATTACTTAAAATGTAGTGTGTGTTGGATGCAAAAAGTAATGAAAGCACAATTGTGTCACAAAGCTGATATCACCAACAATGTTGGTAACATTCGCCGGCACTCACATTCTAAATAGAATAAACAGAAATGCCTGTAGGAGCACGCCTTGCGGTATACCCATAACGAGTCGCAGTCACGCGACAGTTAGTCCTGCAGGAATAAAGCCAGAATGCACAACTGTAGCGTCATTGTTTTATTGTGCAGTCTGCATTGCGGGGGACAGCCACGTGGCTCTCATTAGTGGAACACAAAGCGAAGCAGTTTGTTCTGCGTTTTGCAATGTTACGCTCGGATTAGCGATCCACGCGATGTTTAACGTAGCGGACGGAACTTTGTCTGCGCTATTGTATGCGTTTCGTAATGTATTTCCCTTTTGAATCTGAATGCTCTATGAATAGTCTGAATGTAATCGATTAACGATGAACCTTGAATTGGAATACCCGACGTCAAGTGTCCAGACGCGAATGCATCAGCAACGTATCCTGTCAATGTCGCACATCCGGCTATTGTTTTAGTCGCATCAGTTTTAATGCATCGAAATTTTAATAGACTTTACCGAGGCTTAATGCAAAGGGGAGTGAGATCATTTTGAAGTGTATCACGGTCAAGTGTGCAACATGAGATATCAATAGCATGTAATGGAGTAAACAACTCGTCTCGTCAACAATCTGGGGATTGTTGACGAGACGGGTTAATTAGAATGCTATAGTAACCGTGTTTGATGTAGGGACACTCATAGTGAGCGTGTCAACACCTCTCTGGTAATATGATCCAGCAATCGAAATTAGAAGGGTCAAACTGACCGCAGCGTGCGGTTTAATACACGATCTTCGGTCAATATGCTTTGGGTCTACGGAATGGCGCTCTCTGTTATAAGGTTTTTATGGGATTCCCTCGCGTTATATTTCGGTCGTTATTAGTGTCACATTTGAGATCATCCCAGAAATATGATATTTTATCGATATTCAGTTTTATATGTAGCCATTATTGCTTTAAGTACACGTTGGGAAGTATTTGAATCCTACATGTCATATCGAAGAAGTGATAAAAACGAAATGTTATAAATCCATTTTTTTTTCATTTCAGCAATAAAGCATTTCATTTCAGCATAATAATTGTCATACTTAAAATTTTATTAAGAACTAACTAAAGATTCTCCAATCGTATCAAAAGAACCACTTGCATCCAGTGAAACCGAAATATCTTACAAACTTGGTACAATCTTACAACATTTATATCACGTTCTAGTGACTTAGTAAATTTACAAGTAGGCAACGCAATCACCTAGTATACTTGGAGTACAGTTAAACATGCCTTGGGAGATAAGTACTCGTAGTAGCAATATAACTAACCTAATTTGTGGGTAATGTTACTGCACTCACGTCCGTTAGAAACCGATATCGTTATTATTTCCGAAGTGTGCCAGTAGAATTACTCGGTACGTACAGTTTGAATTGTATCCAATGTTCTATACATGTATGTTAAGTTCTGCCTCACAAACGGATGTTTGCAAAGTAAATAGAGGGATGTAAGTATTAAACTTTGCGAGTCAATGCTTCGTTGATTAATTTGTAAGATATTTAGCTGCTTTGGGCAAAAAATAAAATAGAAATGCCATGACTTGCCATTGTGTTTTAGTCATAACAAATTTCAACTTTGAAGTTATGCGTTGTTGAATCCGAGGAATTGAACTCTCTTGACTTGTTAATCACCCAAAATTTAAAAACCATTGTTACAAAAAACAAGGCTTATTTAAGATGAAGAATAAATAGATTAGGATCAGGTACCACATTGTTATGAAATATTTGAAGCAGGATCATTATGAGTACCGCTACAAATAGGAATGCCAACAGTACACAACAAACTCAAGTGTATAAAATAAGGTTTCCAGTTTAAGTTCATCTAGACCGGTTTCTCGAGAGTGGGTAGTCAGTGAAACATGCGGGGACCTTGCTGGGATGAAATCTCTGACTCACAAGCCAGTGACTCAGTACTAAGATTAACACAGGTCAGGTTTGAAAGCTTTCCTCCTCTTAATACACCGATCATAAAAGCGAAGGAAATTAAATTTGGTAATACGATGGCTTCCTTTATAAATTACGAAAAAATACCAAAAGAAATGGAATAATGAAGATAATAAATTCTTAATTAAATATTAAAAAGCGATACTCAACATCAAAGGTCTTACAAATTAAGAGGAAAAAATAATAAAATAGGTACGTATATTTACTGTATCAAATCAGTACAATATGAGACACGTGAAGTCTTTAGATAGATTTCTATGTGTGGGTATCCTTTAAAACGTAAAGATTTATAATCCAAGGTGGAACAGGTGCCTAAGTCTATGGTTAAATTCTTTTCCGTTTATGGTGTTGCGTTATGGGATCTAACACCCTCCTTTATGCTTTAACTGCGAGGATTATAGAACGTTTAAGTGGTCCCATAAAATAACCGTTCAGTTACAACCTGAAGAAGAAATAAATTACTTAACAGGATAATGCTTTTATGTCCCAAGAATATTTTGTACGTGTCGCGTGGTGCCTTATGGGTATTTATTGGGTTATTCGTCAAGAACCAATACTTTGGGGAGCTGTTATGTGGTTGGGGTGCATAATACTGCTATGACGGAGCGTTGTTTATGATTGCAGTGTATGGCTTACAATTTATTAAGTCCCTGTGAGGTCTCGGGAGTGGAGCCATTAATTTTTTCGTTCGGATTTTTGTTCAGGGCTGTAGAGGGTTTTGACAAACTCCAGTTTAGAGGCCTCCATGTCATGTTTGAATGGATGTTCATAACTAAATAGTGGGAATTAGTTGATATTGCTAATAAGTGAAAAGCCTGTTTCACTAAATGAGAGTATTTTGTTAAATACAATAAAGATTACTGTTGCAATGCAAACAGGCAATCTGTTTATTTACTGTGTAATCTTTCCACAGTAAATAAACAGATTGCCTGTAAACTTTTTCGGTCATTTACGCAAAATGAGTTTCGATAAAAAGATATGCTTTACCAGGACTGACTTTCATCTCATATCAGTGTAGTTACAAAACAAATCAAAGGAGAACGAAGTGCATTATGTCGCCTTAAGCTTGTCTGAGGTATCTGTAATGTGTCTGTTAAGATGTCACTCGAAATAAATGGGATTTTGATAAGAGTTCCGGTCAAAAAGCCAATCAATTTCCGTTACTCCCATTACGTACGTTCAAATAATTTAAAATGTCAATATTAATAAAAATCGTACCGCCGCCGATAAGAGTCAATCAAAAAAGGACAAAAGTTCAAACATGCTGCAGCACAATTGGTTTTAGAATAGAGGAATGCTGCTGTAGAGGAACACAAAAATGTGTTTAATGGTAACGTGATACGGTGACTAATAGACTGTACAGCGTCTTCTGCGGTTAGATAATATGCGTGAAAGAAAATGAGATTTAGGGTGAGGTATTAGGGTTTTGTTTGGGTTGCATAGGGTTGTGAATGGTGGAGACAAGTAGCACGCACGTGCGTACGGCGTCGCAGCGGCGAGGCGGGGGAAGAGGACCCGCCATGGCGCCGCCTGGCGGGAGAGACACAACTTTATGACGTCGCGATGTATTGTCTTCCCAGTGTGGGATTTACCGTTCCTTTTGTTTTTATTTTTTCGGACACGCCGATTAATTTCTTTTAGTGGGCTGTTTGGGGTCGCCGGTTTTGCTTGCACAATCAAATTTTCCTTTTTTGTTTTTGAGGCTTTACTTAAGTGCTTTTGTATTGGCACTCTCGTATTTCATTTTGTGCTATAAATAAGACAGAACTACCATGAAATTTGTTACAGCATGCGTTTCTTGTGCGGGAGTTTGAAACTACTTTTCTAACTTTGTGAATGCGTTTTGAAGATCTACTACGAGTTACGCTAGTTGAGCTTCAATAAGAAAAAACTCGTACGTTTGCTTTTGGACTTTCAGTAACCATTTTATTTTTTCTTTGAGAAGAATTGAAAATCAGAAGTGTATTTCCTTTGATTCATAAATTAAGTTTCGAGTTAAGTTTTATATTTTATTAAAATGATCGAAAAGACTATTATTAGACATTCATACTGAACAGGGTACGAAAAGTGCCAGCAATCGATCGTGCCAGCTGTTCTATTCATATTCGCATGAAAAATGAGCTAGAAACGGAATCAAAGAAAGATGGCGGATTGAATGGTGTTTTTATCCCAACCCTTGCTGACGAGGGCTGCGCAAACATTGGTTTAGTAATAAAAATATTTGTCGAAATCCTCAACGGGAAAGGAAACTGTATGAACGGTAGACGATGCTTTACAAAATACAGTGAGAGCGCGCCTATTCTATTGTCACGCAGTTTTTAAACCGGGATTAAAATGAGCTAATCATGAGCACGGAAGGGGACTATAATCAGCTCCGGTTTTGTATCTACTGTATAAACTTTTTTTGAACTCCAAACATAATTAAAAACTTTTATTCAAGAGACCCTCATTTTAATCTCAGGTTAAAGGGGACAATTTACTAAGTGATTTCTTGTGTCATACATTTAGTAATGTTGTACCGTTTAGTTTTTTTAAACGTTTACAGCTTTCTTTTAATTATAACCTACTTTCTGTGGTTCTCGTATAACTTTGATTTACTTTGCCTTATTCAACACGTGACAAATTCAACTTGACAAACCTTGTTTCCATGTAAATTAACTTATTTGTTCCAATTAGTATTCTACACGAAGATGATAATTTGGAGTTCTTAGTATATTTTCATGTTTGTTTTGTTTGTCTTGATTAAGCTCCATCTAAAATTCCGTAGACATTAACGCATGACTTTTATTAGCTTCTTTATTATGTGAAAGCTTTCGACTTGACTTGCTCGCGTCAACTATTTTAATAAAAAAACTATGTGTCACCCCACACCAGTATATGTGCAATAAATCTTCATATACGGTCTCATTTGCAGTGAGTCGCATTTAAAACCCTTCTCATTTGAAAAGGCACCGATGAATGGCTTGGAGTCAATGGATCGTAAGAAATGGGCCAGTGACGTGGAGTAAGGCAAGTGAAACGTGTTCCGCGACCATTTTATAAGGGTCTCCAAGAGCTTAGTGGATTCCCCTTGAGTGTACGCGTGCGATAAGTCGTGGCAAGGTGCGATTCTCTTCTGATAAATATAGTTTTGATATGAAAGGGATATGGTAGTTAGTGTGTGCTTGTTATTCGGTATTGACGAATTAAGGGTTGCTTTTAATATTTTTAAAATAATTTAATTGATGACTTTGAAATTTGGTGTCGTATTTTGTATATTGATTACAGCCTATATTTTTTTCAACTCAACTCAACAAAGTTTTTAAGCAAAGGAAAAATTCGACCGCGAAATTCGAAAAATACAAAAAGATTATCAACTCAACAAGTTTGATTTATCAAAAAGTAATGAAAAATATAAATAAAATGAGACCATTATTTAAAAAAAATACCTGCTTCTTCATATTCCGTAATTAAACCCAGTAAAAAGATTAAATACTATTTACAATTAAGCAAAATATCTCAGGTGTGGTCGCGTCTGTATGAAACGGAGGGGTCTAGTTAAACTGGTAGTGATTCCAGCCCCGTTAATGAGCCAGGTGGTTCTTGCACAATGTGGACGGCAACAATGGGAATGTAGCGGCTAAGGGTGGATCGCACCCCGTTATGTGTGCTATATGAATTTAAAACGGCGATATTATTTTCGATTTTAGGTATTGTTGCGCAAAATGCATAAGCTTTTCTGTATGGATAAGGAATTTGATTTTATTCAAATAACATTACAATGTCTGATTATTCACAATTAAAAAGAATCATATAACTACTGTCAGTACACATTTTGGTATTGACTTTTACTACAGTTAAACGGTTTTTTTATTTTTCCCGTTTATAATTTTGTAAATATGTTAAAATGATTTAATTTTTTTTATTAGATTTGATTTATTGAATTGAATTAATTTAAATTGAATTGATTTGATAGTTTTTTTTTTATAATTACAGACGATACAAACGTTTCACATAATTGTCTAAGTTAAATGTTTCGATGTTTGCTTCAAAAATTATCTACAACAATCACTCGGAAATTACACGCCGTAGCTGTGATAATGAGGTTAGCATTCTGCATAATGCTGGGTCCACAACTTTTTTTTTTTGTTTATTAATAATTAATTTATACCTCTCTTTTCACGAGGACAATAAATTCTATGATTATTAAAGATATTAATCCTCCTATTACAACAAATTACATAGACTTAGCCCTACGCTTATGATCAGCAAGAATGATACTTGGTGCAGTAATGTTATTATAAAAATAACTCTATTGTCTTAAGAATATATGTATATTTTATAAAACTGATAGTACATAATAATGAGTACTCTCCTCGTCGTTTGAAAGATAGTCCCTTACTTCATTGGAAGTGGGTGTATATTTGATTATTTATTGCATCTTAAAGTGGATGACATCAATTCTAACAGCACGACCTCACATGAGACTAAGTGCTTCTCTCATTTCGAGATCCATTTCAGTTACTTGATATATCATAAATATGCTTAAATTAGAATTTGAAGATTTACTTCGTTATACATAAGGGTCAGTATTGAATTTTCTCGATTTGGTAGTTGTGTAAGATAGGAGCTTTCTTTTCCTTTCGATGATTGCCGATGAAGGAGACGTGTCCTAGGACACCACGTTCTAATCTATCCAGTTGCGGCCGAGTAACAATATTTTACATGAAGTGACTGTGATCAGACCTCCGCAACCCAATTTCTGGGTAATACCGATAACCTAAGGGTAGACTGGTTGTCAGGCTTTTCGAACTCTCCGAGGTACGGAGTGTTAAGAATGGACACCCACCTACAGACCAGCCGTGGCTAGCGCAGCTCAATCTTGCATAATTCGTGATCACGATATCACTAACAATCAAATTTATAAAATCTCATGCATCTCTCAATCTCATATAAATCCGCTATAATAATACTGCTTTGTGACATAAATGGGCATTTTTTCAAAGTCAAAATAATTTATTCTAGATAAGTCTACCTTACCTTAGTCTACCAGGTAGTACTTTTTGAACGTCATTTTTTACATTAAGACTGCCCCCAAAATGCCCGCCCTTTAAGTACTGCCTCCTAGTATTTTAGCTGAGAAGAAGAAGCGGCGCAACAATCTCCCCAGCAACACATTTCTGTCTGTTCATTTGTTTAAAATTTATACACCTAAAACAAAATTTTAATTTTGCTTACATTTACTTATTCATTGCTTTAAGTCAGCCAGTGCACACATTATTTTTTGGCATTGCAGTTAATACTCAAGCATCATAATTATGGAGCTCAGAGTCTCTTTCACAAGGAGCTTTACTATTACTAAATAATTTTCTTGAAAGTCATACTGAGGCAAAGTAATGTTGTTGTAACTCCAAACTACAACATTAATGGTTCAACTTAAGCCCATAAGCTACTTAGACATCATAATTCAAAATACGACAGCGTCACTCTATCTTTGATCTTTCTGAACACTTTCGCAAGTGTTTACTGGAAGGTAGAAGCGAATCAACGACCGCAGGAAACATTACTTGCAGTGAACGGGTTCAGTATATTTAGATCCCTAAAAATAAACGGATCGTGCGGCCCTTCTACACTTGAACTTGAGTCGGGTTCAATGACCGGGCCCAGTGATAACTGTGCACTACTGTCTTCTGTTCCGCTTTTGTTACTTGAAGCATTTGAGAGATCATTCATCATGTATTATGAAGCAGTTTTATTTATTTAATACCAGGTTTTTAATGGGAGCTAAGTAACGCAAGCTGCCGTAATGAAAAATGACGTAAGTCAAAAGAGGTCGAATGTAATTTATGAAAAAAAAAATGGTGGATAAGCCACCACATAAAAATAAATATTTAAGAGGTAAATTCCGCATTTTTAACCTAGTAATAACTATGATACCTACTGTATTGTTGTTGATAGCATGATCCGGTAAAGCGTTAACATTATTATTCGATTCTACATTACTTACCAAGTGATGACAGCTTCCTACTCAAAATCTAGACATCTACCTCGATAGTATATTATAGACTGTATTAAGCAACGGATAGAGTTTAAAATGAAATATACAGTTATCACAATTGATATTGAAAATCCAAATCCCTGTGCTGTCTATTTAAATTATCGAGTATCGAACTGGAAGCTAGTCTAGCGGGTGGCGGGTCTTATTTACCAAACTAAAATCGACATTACTTGTCTAAAAGGAAATTTCAATTACAAATAATAATTGTAATCACAAAAACCAGTATTTCAAATAAACTATACCTATATCATTTTTTTTCATACCAAAGTGCAATCATCTCATTAGGTAATAAGTTGTAGCCTAGCCTTTAGCTAGTAATAAGTTTAGCCTTTCGCCAAAAAAAAAGCCTGAAAATACATGTTAGGAAACAGTTGACGATGTAAAATATGCCTTACGAAAGTAATCTTATAACTTAATATCTTCCTCTTTGGCTCATTATTACATCCTTAACAGTTCTATTCCAACCGATAATTTTCTTAAACATTCTTAAAAAGGACATAATTTGATTAATATCAAGTATTGAATAAATGACTTGTAATTCGTGGTAGCGTTTGTGCATAATACAGTAACACTGAGTATTGTGTGGACTATTGATTATTCTATATTCAGAAACATGTCTGCGATGCCGCGCCGAAGTGCGACACCGACATTATGTCTTCCGCAGCATTCATTTATTTTTATACTTTGATATTCTCCTTTTATGAAGCTAAATTGTTAGTTGGTGTTATAATGCCCGGATTATACTGTTTCTTGTTTGTTATAAAGTCATTTTGTTAGTTCTTTTAAAGCTACTGTGTGTTATCGTAAAAAAGCTTTGTATTGTTTTTTTTCTGTTTCATGTACAGTTATTATCTACTTATTCTTTTATGATGTCCGTTTTAATTTGGATATTGTTTTGATATAACTAGTCGTTATTATTTAAGTTAAAGTGGTGTTTAACAGTTATATTATTATTCTAAATATTTCATATATACAAGATAATTTATGAACACAAATCTGCATTAAACCATATTACAAAATTTTCATTTAATTGATCTGGAAATTCTTGCTATAAAATCCAATTTAAATAAGTTCGTATCTACGTAAACACTTACCTTCCTATACGGTTTTTAAAACCGCAAATCTAAGGCTTGTGGTACAAAGATGTTAATAAAACATTCAATGCAGACAGCAGATGTGGAAATCGGCCTGTTTTACAGTTTAACTCGATCACCACACGGTCGAATAATGCTAGAAATTCGATCCTGTTTCGAAATGCCGTGTTTGAAGAAAGTGCAGCTAACGTTTATTTTCATTGAAACGTGAGAGCTTACGTTGTCGGAATTCGGACGATTGATTATAACGTTAAAACTGTTAAAACAGTCTACATTTTACGAAAGGAATGTTGGACATTTCAGAAACATGTTATGTAGAATATTCATAGCTTTAATTATTCGGAGGGAAACTATTAATGATGCGATGCCTAATGTTAAGCTACTTGAAGGTAATATTTTTATTTTGTTATATATTCGACGAACTGTGGGTGTACAGCAGTACACCTCTGTCGAACCCTTTGGGGAATACAAGCGTGACGGTAAAAAAAAACATAACAATGATAAGCGGAGTTCCTCTTTATAACAAGGGGATCAATACCTGTCAAATTGAAGAATGATTGCGTATAAATATAGTAGGTACTTACTTATTATTGTTATTTTTTTATTTAATTTTGGTAATTGTACTTACACTTGACATACCCCGTATTGATCACTCAAAGGTTTGCTGGTAGAAAACTCAAATTTGAATTAAGCTTTGTACAGAGGCTGGACTTTGTACAAAGCTTAAGCTACTTACATTAAGCTACAACAACTGTAAAATTTCTTTGATTGATTTTAAACTTTAATACAAAACAATAAGGTTCAAATTGAATTGGGAAAATTTGACAGTTTTGGATAGCTTGACCTGCTCGCGTCTGTACATTGTTTGTTTTTACTATATTTGGTTAAAATATATTTTTCAAGTTATTATTGTTTCTTACCTACAACAGAATAAAGAACTTATTCCATGGTTACATCGCTGTCAATTTTTTGTTTCATTTTCGTATTATTTTAAAACGTAGTCTTTATAAGTGTGCGTTTTTTAAATAATTACCTCTTGATTACATTAAAAAAGCACAGATTACCTACTATATATCTACTGCAATCTATATTTATTACTACTAAAGGTATTAGATACGTACATCGTTATTATGAAAAACATTCTCAATGTTTATAAATTATTCTACTAATATTTTCAACGTTTTTTAGACTGTGATTATGATACAAACCTTTGAACTTGGCCTGTCAAATTGAAGAATGATGATGTACAGTGCCAGCAGGTAAAGGTATCCAAAACTGTTAATTTTCCCAATTGAATATGAACTTGTAGTATTGAATTAAAGTTGAATATCAATCAAAGAAATTTGATAGATTGTGGTAGTTTGATGTGATGGCCTCTGTACATATTTATAATTCTTAATCTTTATTTCACTAAAAGTTTTGTTTCGTTTTCCTACGGTATAATTTACTTCATCATTTATAACGAAGGTTGCTTTCAAATGCCGTAATCTAGCTTTCAAGGTATAACTTATTCGATATAAGCTAGACAAGCGTGCTCCATGGAAATTAATCTATTTTTGCGGACTATTACGCGGTTAAACTTTAACCATGAACACTGAAAAGTGCTTGAGACGGCTGCAACTGTTATTAGTTAAATAAACTGCGGAATTATTCGCTGAAGAGGTTAAAACCAGCCTCAGCTTTGCCTTTCTCGGACAACGAGCATGTGCTATTTTGATTTGATGTCAGTTACAGACATTAATAAGTATCTAAACCATAGATTATATAGAAGTTAAGTTCTAAAACTTACCCCCTCATACCATAACGCTTTAATATATAATTAGGTATTATTATTTTATCTTTATGCGCGCATATTCAAACAATGTTGTGTCAAATTTTCAAGTCAATCAACCGATTATTTTTTGAGTTTCTGAACACAAACATAAATGCAAGCTGAATTTTTATACATAAAGATTTTTCTTTTTGTTTAAGTACAATTTATTGTAAGGATTAAGAAAAAAGAGAATTAAGAAAAAACCTCGTTAGTCGAGTGGTTCTAGCGCGACTGCTGCTCGGGTTCCATTCCCAGGTCGAGAAAAGTGTTATTGGGTTTTATATTGAAATTCTCAGTAGCAGCTCGGAGTTTGGATTTGTGCCCCATTAATGGCAATTGGCTCACACCCTATTACATGGGCCCTAAACATACCGACGAACTGTGGGTGAACAATTAAGACACATCTGCCTAACCCTTTGGGGAATATAGGCGTGATAGTATGTTATGTAATGTGAGAAAAATATGCAATGCTCTGGGTAACAGATGTAAGGAAATGCGTTCCAGTTTAATTCATTCCAATACTCATTTAAGTGGAAAGATCCAGTAAGGGCTACTAACCTACCATGAAGCGTGTATGAAAGAGGGCCGACTAAGAGGAGGATGTAAGGGATCTGTGGGGAACTAGGGATTACGCACGATGACGGTGGTTTCCCTTTGACGGTTTTCTTGCCATTATGTACAATTGAATATCTTGGCGGTGCGTCAATTTTGATCCTTATTATCAGAAGTTTAGACCGCCGACCCTTTTTCGTGCTATGTTCAGTCTAACCAGATGCGGCTGAATATCAGAATTTTACACGAAACGACCGCCATCAGACCTCTGCAACCCAGTTTCTGGGCAATATGGATATTTTATTATTTTATTTATAACTTTTAGGAAGACTGTCAGCTACTTAACTAAAAAACAGTATTTAAGTAGCATAACATAAAGCTATTAAAAGTCTCAACTGGTAGAAACAATATAAAAAAAAGAAGAAGAAATCGGATATCCTAAGGATAGACTGGTTGTCTCAGGCTTTTTGGGTTTCTGACTACCATTCACAACTGCCAAACTCTATAATAACTTAGCCACGAGCTTATTCGATCGGAAAATATTGCCGATTTTATTTACATAAAAACAATTCTGTATGATTTAATTTATTAAATATTTACTTCTTGAATAGCTGATGTAAAAAGTACAGATTACCAACGATCTATCTACGTACTACTAGGATCTATATTTTGTTGCTGCTGATTTGAAAACGATTATGAAAAACATTCTCAATTAAAATAAAACTACTTTTTACGGATTTTATCGCGTTATATTGATATTATAAATCCCGACGTTTCGGACCCTTTTACAGCGTCCACGCTGAAGCTATATGAAGCTTATGAATATGAAGCTATATGAAGCTTTGGTCACGGGTAGACAGTCTACCCGTGACCATGGACGCTGTAAAGGGTCCGCAAAAATGTATAATATTCGCGTAAATGTCAGAAATCAATAAACATTCTCAAGTTTTATTTATTTCTACAAAGATTTTCTTAATTCATCATGTTTTTAGACTACATAGTGGTTTGTGGTTACATGAACACACGGATTGGGTTGCGGAGGTCTGATGGCAGTCGCTTCGTGTATAATACTGATATCTAGCCGCATCTGGTTAGACTGGAAGCCGACCCCAATACAGTTGGGAAAAAAAGGCTCGGAGCAAGAAGTGTGTTACATGAAACTTTGATCATTCGTATGAGACTATTAAATTTACATTGCTGTTCAAACCATCATGTTTCTTTTAGAAAATATGTTTCATTTCGAGAATAGGAAAACATAATATATGCTTTGTCATAAAATTTATTGAATTGAATGCCACTGGATAACTAAATATATTAGTTATCCAGTGGCATTCAATTCAATAAATTTTATAAAATTAAGTTCCTTCTACTTCATTTCTCAGAAAATATTTAAAGAGATATCAAATTGCATGACTCGTATTCTCTACGGCTAATAAATTCAAATCGCCTGTGGCGCCCCCGTGTGATGTTTATGCGTGATAATTAATGAACTTATGCATGGAACTTGGCTCAACTTTTAGATGCGCTTCCTACTTTAGTAAGTTGCCGTAAGATTCTATTAGCATTGGATTTCTTTTATAATAATTATCATACATTGACGTAACTACGTGGAATTGACAAAATCAAACAGTGACGTAGGTATTTCTAAGTTGGCAAAGTATTACTGTTATAATATCTAACGTGATTTATATAGATTTAGTAAAGTAAGCCTGCAGGACTTAAAGGCTACCGAAATGGCAGGTATCAATTTCATGAAACCTGAATACGATGTTGGAAACTAAAAATGTGGGAAACTAAAAATAAATGATATCGAAACTTTTGTTACATGGGAAAATGGTATTGCTATTATTTTGTTCAGTGTTTTGAATTTTAATTTAGTGTTGCCAGCATCGGTTGTTTTAATTCTAGCTAAATATTTGCAAGTTTCAACACAAAGACTGCATTGTATTGTTAAAACAAAGCAATTTTGTTTTGATGTCCTTTTATATTGAATACATGGATTGTTTACTTTTTACATACCTACCTCCCTACATAAATTTATTCCAATAATGTTTCATGTTTGTAATTAAGTATTATCAAAGTTAATATGTGTTATTTAAGTATGGGCCCAATTACAAATATTATATAACAATATAATATTATCTATCTATATGTCAATTCGAAAATTATTATAAAATATTACTTACAATCATTTATAATAATAAAATATTTGCATTGTACTCTAGGCGAAAATAAGCGTCAAAAACTAATTTTGACATGTTCTGAGTTTGAGACCTATTTGGTGCCCAGAAATTGGGTTGGGACGATGAGGATATCAAGTAATATCTCCCAAAAATCATCAGTTGGTCATACATAAACCCTGTTACAATTTAAAGTAAAGTATTATGTTTTCTGGTTTCTGTTCTGATGCCGCCTTTATTAAAGTTATTGTGTGCCCTCCGCCATATCGATACTTATATGACTTTTACGACACATGTCATACGTAATTGCTTAGGCGCTGTCGAATCCCCCCGAGCTTCTTACGAAAATTCCGCGACAAGCGATTGTAACCTCTCTTGTTGGCATAAACATTACTGAAGGTAATGGTGTTTTATAAGTTCCTATACTAAAACTAATGGAATCGTTCCATCGTAGGATGCTTTGTTTGAAGCTTCAAACTATGCTACCTATGGTATAGGTATTTTTATCTAAATATATAGACTACCTGATTCATAAACACAGAGCCAAAACCACTGGGACTCCAAACTTGAAATTTTGGCAGTTGATTCCTATTTGATATGTTGTAAGCAGCTACTAAGGAACGATTTTTAGGAGTTTCACCCCTAAGGGGGTTAAATAAACATATCTACCCGTGCGAAGCTAGGACGGGCGCGTCGCTGGGTAGTTTCTATTATTGCGTTTTATAAGCAGTTATATATCTAATAATAGTAAAATATTAATTATGAATTAAATTCAGGTCTACCTACGTAGATTAAAAAAATCAGTAGTCCCTACAGATAAGTTGCAATTTAACACCTTTTATGGTATGGTATATCAGACTCGTACCGACAAAAAATCACACTTGCCTTCCCTAATCCTTTAGTCATGGCCATGGACCATTCGTACCATTCACTACAATCATGACGGGAAGCTAACATAGGTACCTACGAATAAAAAAATGACAAAACAAAATCTATGGATTGTCCAATTTGTCGAAAGCTTATGTCATTTTCATACATTTTATATCTCTTCGCCCGTCGATTCGAAGGTCAATTTGCAAATTGTCTATGGTTCACAAAGAAAGTCATGAAAGCGTCAAATGTCACTTGCATGTTATTACACTTCAGCAGTCTGTGTTATGTACTAGGATTGTTGATGTGTGTCATTTGGCGCTTCGCTTGTTTGCTCACGCCGCGCCCTATGACGTCACACTCCAATATGCGGCCTGGAGCTGAATCATAACATTGAGCTTTTTGATGAAAGTAGTTGAGCTACGGATGTACAAATTAATTATTAAGTGCTGCGAATGATGAGAAATGTATTTTAAGCAGAACGTAAATGTGTGCTAAATGCAGTAATGGGGGCAGTAAATGATGATAATCCCTAATTTATATTAAAAGTGGTCTAAGTTTGTAGGCTAAAACTAGAGTATGAGTATTTTAGGGTTTCTTTGATTAAAAATCAATTTGAATTTCGAAGCTTCGAATATTTAAAAAACACGTAAAAGTAGAATATTTCATAAACTGCAATTTATTCGGCAATGATGGCCATCAAAGTGTTTCACGCTGACCCACTGGGAGATCAGGAAAATATCGGATAGAAAGAAATGAGAGTGCCGACTTTTTCCTTTTATTAAACGTTATTCCATCGTAGTGCCAGTCGCCATGTGCCAAACATCTGCGCCAACCGATTTTTTACCAACTCCAACTTTTTGACCCCACTTCGCTGCGATCATTCATGTGGGAATAGGATTTTCCACGAAGCAATTTCAAGCTTAATAGTGTTCTTTTATGACACAGTTTAGCTCGCACGTACACAAATTTATTTCAAGTGGGTGTTATTCTTGTTAGTGTATTAATTGCTCTGAATTATTAACGAAATTAAACTGTACATTATGAAAGTTTAGAGTTTATAAACTCGATTCAAGTTAAAAAATATGTTTTATTTGTTGCGTTTGTCAATGACGAAGAGGGATTAGTTCGCAATATAAGCTTTACAAGTTAGAAACTCACGACTTTAAACATAAATCGTGAGTTACGCACTTATAACGTTGATTGACGTCCAATTTCAGCTCATTGTTGAGTCGTTACAGTCTCCATTTACTTATCATAGCGTAACACGTCTACCATAATGCTGGTATTACCCGAAAGGTTAGCTCGAAGTGTACTAACATACATCTTACCTTGCACCTACCACCTAGTACGGAAAATCCTCATGGATCGTCTGCCACCCGGGGAGGTGGCAGGGTATGTCGGATTCGTACTTACTAAAAACCGCACTTGCCTTCACTTGCCTTATAGTCATGGCCATGGGATCCGTGAAATTCGTCACGGTCATGACAGGCTGTTGTCCTGCGTTCGCTGGACCCTTTCAAGTACTAACATACACCTAACGTAATGGAACGTACATATAATGTTCAAGGAGATGAGCCGTGCAAATCCAAACTCCTAGTTGTTACTAAGAGTTTTCTCATGGGAAACCCCAATAACAGTTTTCTTGACCGGGATTCGTCGTTCGTATTAACATATATCTATCATATAAATACCGATCAAGAGTTCAAAAACCTAAAGGTCGAAGAGTTCATCTTGCTTAACTTCTGTCGTTCTTCGACATCAGCTACACAAAGTCCGTTAAATTTTAGGGAAATTTGAACTCTATGCCCATTAAGTAAGTAAAACATTTAGACAGTAAGCAGGTTTATAGCAGGTTGACAACTCAGGATGCACCGGATGATCGTAAATATTTATAGCGTCTTAAAAAGTCAACTCTAAATATCAACAGAACCAACTTACGAACAATCAATAACAAATCGGTAAGTAGATATGTTTAGAAATTTGACATAAGGTCCATACAACTAATGTCAAAATCCCATCTCTATTAGCAAATCTACCAATTGATATTGTTGTAATATTGATGTATTTATAATAATCGTAGTGCACACATCAAGTGACGTCACTAACAATTGACAGTCTCGATTTGTCAGTGGGAAAAACCGCTTGCAGACGTTCTACTTGAAGTGTGCGGCTACTTAAATACTGATTTTTAATAAGTGTAATTGTAAACCCTTATTAAAATTAAGTGAATATCACATTGATTTGTTATTGAAACCGACTATTAGGCTGGTATTCAGATAAAATAAAATTCTAAGCGTATTAGCTTCCATAATTAGGCCAAATTTCAATACGAATTTGACAGATGCAACATAAGTTTACGATAAGAATGTTCTCTGACTATAATTAGCCTTAGAAGATCTCATGAACTAGGGAACATTACAAAACCTGTTAGTTTTGATAAGGTTTTATGGAGGAAACTATTATCAAGACGATTTGGCGACATTCTTTCTGATGCGTGACTCGAAGCGCTAATGTATCTTAGGCACAAATATGGCGGCAGATGTTAGCACGTCGCTGTCATTTCCGATTTTTTTTCCTATAGGCACGACCGAAACGCTTATACAATGGAATTATATATTTTATACAAATGTTGTTGTATATAGCTCTTGTTTTATCTTTAACTAGCTTTTACCTGAGGTTTCACTCGGATCTCAAAAGACTTTTTTTTTGACAAAAGGTGGCCTATGTCCTTCTCCAAGGTCTAATCTATCTCTGCACCAAATTTCATTAAAAATCAGTTCCGCTGTTTAGGCGTGACAGCGTAACAGATAGACAAACAGAGTTACATTTGCATTTATAATATTAATAGGGATAAGTAGGGATTTTGCCAAGAGGCCTTCTTGGCATAATTGCATCAATTCGGCTAATTAAAAAATATTCAAAGGATTATAAATACGTTGCTCAGTATCTAATTTCAGTGACGTAGGTACCTAATTGTCACAAGTCTCACTTTTTCTCTCATGAAGTTTATGTGACAGTCTGTCACTGTCATATATGTTTTAGTAACATAGAATATATATATTTTTTATGCTGTCAACAATTCCTTCATCTACGTCCTTTCCATTATTTTAAATATTTCCTTTTCACCCCCTCCTTTTTTTTTCCTTTCCCATATACACGTTTTTCCTAACCACTTTGACATTGGCAGAATTGTCGACATCGGCATCAATTGCCATAGAGAAAGAAAGAAAAATTTTTTTTTTCTCGCAAGTATTCTGTCTCTGAAGTGTTTTAAGAGCTTCTCATTTATTTTGTACAAAATCTTCAGCTTGACAAATTAAGGTCGTTGCCTTGAGGTAGGAAGCGCTGAAAAACTTCGTGAATTGTTTTAAAACAGTTCGCTTTTAACAATTTTGGATATCGTGTTTCGCCGCATTAACGTTTCTGTCTCAATTTTAAAAATATGGCCTAGATAAATTTAGAAGTTTCACGAAAAAGTTTTCCATAAACAAGTTTTGTAACTCGCGGAAAGGTTTCCGAACGGAATCGGTAATTAGATACACAAGTTCAGTTTAACTTTTGTTTGCTCTCACGGGAGAAATTTTACAACTTTTATCGAGTAGTTTACCAATTACTGCGGTTCTTATGAAGTAGGAACTTATTTTTATTTATAATATTTCCATCGGTATCCCAAACAGATTTTTCATGCAAGAGCGACGCTTTTATATTATTTTGTAATTATAATTTAGTATTTTTTTAAAATTTATACAACTGCTTGTGTATACTCCGAATGAAACCGTCTTCGCAATTTCTGTCGAAAGCGAAGCACACAAATTGGCCCATAATTGAACAAGATCTACAAACAGAATCAATCTCGTTGACTTGTCATTGGGCCATGGGACAACTTAGGGGTTTGCACGTTTCCTTGCACTATTTGTCTCACTCTAATTACTTGAGAGCAGATCTTAATTACGGCCATCCGGGCCGTTTGATTGGGGCCCCGCATTGTTTGTGTTCTCGACTAACAGGACAATTGCAACTGCACTTAGTGAGAGAAGTCGCGGGGTTAATAATACCTACCCCGGGCGCCGGCAGCGGGACGGTTAGGCCATTGAACTGAAACACGTGTGTTCTCAGCTCGTTGTTTAGAGACGTTAGAGAAAAAAGTATTTGCTTTATTGGATTTTATTATGGGTAGTTGAAAGTTTTACTAAATAGGAGCTAATGGATGGAAGTAAACAGATTGATTTGGAAATAGTCCGTTTCTTTCTAGTACTTCTGTTTTGTATTGTAATCAAATTTTATATGGATGCTAAAGAGCAAAATGTTTACAACTTCTCATATTCCAATTAAAGGTTTGGTATGGCGTACATCGTGTTTGCAGCGTGCAATCACATACATAAAAGAGGTTACGCTAGTGCATATGGTTTCACAGTGAAAGTACAGGCTGGTTTCACTTGGTATCGACCACAATGGACTTAATGCACTCGCGAACCGACCGTTGAGTCTAATAGACGACTATTAAAGCACTATTACGCCTACCTAACCGATGCTGTCATTGAGTAATTCATAGTTCCACAATTTGAAATTAGAAGGAGTTGCGTTCTGAATTATAAATCGATTGGTGCACTAATGTCGATAGTATATCGAATGAGTTTTGATATTAAAATAAAGATGTACCTTTATAGCATAATGGTGCGTAATAATGTGCTATTACCTAGGCAATGTTATGCGGTAATGATAATTTCACTGTGTTGTAAATGTAACAATATTACCACTTATGATCTATAAACCGAGTAAAATTTAGAAATGGCCTGCTTGAATCGATTTAAAAAGAACGATGAATAGCGCATTTTGTACTGTATGAAATTTGGTAGGTAAGACAAAATTTTGCCCTGTAAATGGTATAAAGGGTGTCTCAAGTTTTTTTTTTTACTTTGAATTGAACTAAGTTGTATTACGTTTGTTTAGTGATGTCATTTTACGCTAATTGACAGCATTTGAAATGTTAAAATTTATCCTTTTGGAAGATAAGGAAATATCTCCCGTGCTGCTAGCACGGTACTGTCGACATCATCATCGTTTTATCTGTCAGTTTCTAAATGACATAATATCGTCAAGACAATTACTATGTTGACTTTTATCGTAAATAGTCTACATTTTCTGACATTACTTAGCATGGAACCTCATGGAACCATGATGATAAAAAATCTCTAATTTTATCTTGTCCTATTAATATTATAATTTAAAAGTAAATCTCGTCGGTCTTTGAAGCTTTCACGCTAAACCGCTTTGATGAAGTTTGGTACAGAAATAGACCTTGGAGAAGGACATAGTTAAAGACCTATGTTCTTGAGACAAAAGCCAGCAACAGCTAGTATTTACATAAAAATTAAGAAACAAAACTACCAATGAAACTTACTACTAATACTTGGTAGATCTAACTAACATGTTAATAGCAGATATGTAGAATAAAGACTCAGTAACAACTATTGTACTGATATAATAGTGTTGTCAGTAAATGCCTTTACAGCAGGTGGCTTGGACCAGGTGAGATCGCGGATCATGCGAGAGCGATTCCCGTGGTCCCACCACTATGCGGAAGGTGGTAGTGGTGGTGGTTATAGTCGGTATCCTGGCCACCTGGCCATTTATGACGGGCTCTCCCGTCATAACCGTCCCGCATCCCCGAGCGGGGCGGCATTCATAAGGAGCATTTCCTCACCCGATAAAAAAAAAAGGAGGCTTGGACCAACATCGTCAATAAAGTGTAAAGTAACACTAAAATTCTGGATTAGTGATGATCCTACCTTACGTTGCTGCCTTACCACACATTTACATAAAAAACCCTCAGATTTGGCCAAAAATTAATGCCTGAGCCATAAAATAATGCTTACCTTATTCAATAATAAATGTTAACTACTCTTGTTTATGTGAGAACGCTTTAGTTTGATCTTGTAATTATCGTAATATCTAAAGAAGATCTATGACCTGTTATTGACCTCAAATAAACGTGGTTCCAAATTCTAGGTTAGAGTTCAATAACTGAACAACTTTCAAACTCAACTAGAGATCACTTTACAGAGTACCTACAGATTTTTGATTAATTTATAATGGTGAATTAAAGATAAAACTGTCTCATTAATCTAGTGGTGGTAACCGCGACCTTTACGCTTCAGGTTTTGGGTTCGACTCCGAAGTCAAGCAAAGTGATATTGATTTTTTTTTTATTCTCAGTAGCAGTTAGGTGTTTAGATTTGTGCTTTATGGGAATAGGCTCGTCCCCAATTACGTGGGGTCTAAACATACCATGCTGGCGAAATGTGAAAGTAGATTAGTACACCTCTGCCTAATTCTTCGGGGAATACAGGCTTGATGGTATGTTTTCTTTTAGGTTTTCTTTTGTTTTGAACTCGCGAGCTATGACTTAGCAGGTCCTACGTGATGTTATTACTGTTCTATATTCATAGTACCGGGATCTAAAGTAAATAGGTATTCACAGATATAAATGTAGCGGAGTGTCGGCTATATTGTACCGTTGGTTTAATCGTACCACTGCAATATTTTCTAAAAAATTACTTTATTTTTCCGAATGACAACACATTTTGCACGCTCGCGCCACTGAACGTAACTCATTGGCTAAAATTATTTTATATATTTTTATTTTAGTGATTGCTAACTCTTGAGGGGGACAATATAGTCAACTCTCCAATACACATAAACACATATACAGGTATAAACACAGCATGTCACACTATCACATATAAAATGTATGATTACCAATACTATCTGATACGTTTCCTTTGCCCCACGTACGTTCCATACGTGAGGAACGGGTATAATGTATAATATAGGTAAGTATCTACACTTTTTGCTGTGTGATATGATCGATACTTTTATCTATTGAGAGATAAGACATTTGATGCCTATGATGACTTTTCTTTAAATTCAACCTTTTTTAGGACATGTCTCGTTAGTCTAGTGGTCCTAAGCGCGACTGCTCGCTTCCCAGGTCGAGCAAAGTGCTAATAGGTTTTTCTATGAAATTCTCAGTAGCATCTCGGAGTTTGGATTTGTGCCCGGTTAATGGCAATCAAATGAAAATGAAAAATGAAAAAACGTTTATTTTAACATACAAATCACGGTCTTAAATCAACATAGAGTGTTTGTTATTAAATTTGTACATTGTCTCGAGTTACAAGGTGTATTTGCCATGGTCCCCACACTAGGCCATGCCTGTATCGTGGGGGCCTTCCCCCACGATACAGGCATGGCCTAGTGTTGTATGTTACAGCACCGTAGGGACGGTGCCGTAACATACAACACAGTCTCGCCTATAGCACTTTACGAAGACATTGTAACATAATTCACTTTAAATAATAATAAAATAAAACAAATCTATCTGTAACATTCAAATAATTTCCATGAAGTATGAAATAGTATATGAAATAATATATTTTACATGTAAATGTTAATAATAATAAATATTTATTAAAATACATACCTAATGTAATACAATTAATATTATTAATTAAATATATTGTAGATAAATATTATGATGTTGTTGTAATCATCCTTTCTGTATACTCATAGTTTAAATTAATTATCCATTTAATTATTTTTTGTTTTGTTTCAACTGCTGAGCAAAGCTGTATATTACAATAGGCTCGCCCCTTATTACATGGGACCTAAAATATACCAGTGGACTCTGGGCGTATATTGGTACACTTATGTCTAACCCTTTACTGAAACCAGGCGTGATGGTATGTTTAGTACATATAAAAACAAAAATTACTTACCAACATGCTTGTTTCCCCCTAAACATCACAGATGAACTGAGCTGTGCAGGTGCACCAACAGTTCGTGGATGTGTTTCTAGGTACTATGTATTCTATGTGTTGCTCATTGGATACAATTCCAAAAACACAGAGACCACGGTTAAAATCAAAAGACCAGTTACGCATAAAAAATGATGTCTTAAAAATTTAACGACATTTGGCGCAACTGGCTTTACGTTTTTTTTTTAATTTTTTTAGTTAACTCTTTCTACGACTTTACGTCTATCTACGTTTTTACGTCAGGGTCTCTTGCAATGACATAAAATCTACAGAGTGCTTATAACTTCTCTTTTATCCTCTACAAACAAAAGTATGTTCACGGCAGCGAACAAATTAAAAAGCAACAATACAAACAGACATACATATTTAATATACAAGCGTATACATTTCATTTGGTCCCAATATCCCTCGCGATGGCCGCACACAAAAGCCTTAGAAACGTTTTCGCGGAAAAGTGCTGAGTCACCATGAAAAAAAAAACACAATGGCTCCGGGCCCACAATACATCCCTCCCAGCGAATTGATCATTGCGGTCCCGAAATAACAAATGAATTGAGAAAATCCAGCCAACATATACCCGGGTAATATGATCTCGCTTATAAACTGCCTGCGAATGTCCTGCTGTCAATGTTTTGATGCATTATGATCGAAATTGTCGTGTGCAGTCATTGTAACTTGACTGTTTATAGAATAAGTCCTTTTATTTTCTTTCGAGTAAGTCCTTAAATGGAATGTATATTTTATAAATAATAGATAGAATAATGCCTCTTCTAATTAGTATCTATGATTTTTAATGGTTAGTTTCCCACAAAGAATATAGAGATCCAAATATCGAAAGAAATGCTGAAGTTTTTCTCTAGATTAGATCAATTCAATAGTTCAATAATGGCCACTTTCATAAAACGTTGTTTATCTTTTTAGTCACAATAACTATTTATTTTAACAAAGCAGAATGGATGAGAGGGCCTCGTGACTAACTAATAATTACGGTGATCAACCGATCTCTATGGTTAATCTGAGCTTGTCGAGGTCAGTCTGTGGATAGGTGGATTCTAAACACATCAGAGAGCACACAAAGCCGTCGAACACTTATGGCAAGCGTTAAGGGTAGTTAGGAGCCTAAAAACCCTGATACTTGTCTATTCTTAGGATATCGGTAGGTATTGCCAAGGAGGCGGTCATTTCGTGAAAAATACCATCTGGACTGGAAGCCGGCTCCAACTGAACATATTTGGAAAAAAGGCTAGGAAGATGGAGGATGATGAAGCAGCGAGATTACCCAGCGAAGCGTGAGGGGTCAATACGACTGGCCGCACTTTTGCTTTCTCTATCGACTCACGAAGGGGTATTCAGAAAATTTAATTTCCGTAGACAGATCGAACAATTTTGCCCCAATGTGGTGTTCACAGCCAGTAATTGGGTCAACTCAACGGACAATAGACCATCACAATGTTATTATTAGTAAGTAGATTTCTTATTCTCCCACTAAATTATTATACGATGTCTCAAACAGCCGGAAAGTTGAAGAAAATAATCGTTCTGTGATCGCGGAAAATGAGATTCCAAATTGAATTCGCGATTCAACGAATCAGATTTTCTGTTTTAATAATATCAGTGTTTAAGAAACCAAGCTTAATGTTCGCAAATTTAGTTGGTGAGAATATTTATGCGTCGGAATGATTGCCAACATTGATATTTTTAGTATGTTGATGATAGACATGTCTACAGAAACAATACAAATGTCTATTTTAATTTGACGACGTCTGTGGTTCGACTGCCGGAATGCTGATCATGGGTCTTGGGATCGATTCCACAGGACACAAATATTTGTGTGGATAAAACATGAGTATTTGTGTTTGTCTCGGTGTTTCTTATGTATTATATGTATTTACAAAAAAAAAAGTATATAAGTATTATATTCATTGTCTAGTACCCATAATACAAGCTCTGCTTAGTATGGGACTAGATGGTGCTGTGTAAAAATGTCCCAAAAAATATAAAAAAAAGTTCGCGTAAATGTCAGAAATCAATACAAATGCATCATGCTTTACAGTGGCTAATACTAATATTTTTAAAATAATTTTATCTGTCAAATTTAATAATAATACTAACAATTCTCAAAGCTTTTCGCTTTTAGCACAGATCGTGATAATTTTCTAAGAGCACAGACAGACAAAACAAGACAATTAATCACGAATACATCTTACTTTTAGCGAGTAATGAATCGAAAAGATTAAGACGCTGGGGCTTCGAGGGAGGAATCTAATCAGCACTCCAATTTACACAAATCGTTCCGACCACTCAAATGTGTGAAGTAAGAATGTCTTCGTTAATCTAGCCAATCGATTATTCTGGCGGGTTAATAAACACTGGCAGACCTTTCGACTATCCTGTAGCACACACTATCCACTCCCTTATTGAAACAAATTATTTACCCTCAATATAAATCTTTGCGTATTTGTAGTTCGAAAGCGACTCCTTTGAGATCTGCTAGAGCTGTACTAAATTCGATTACAGAGGTGACATGAACGTCAATTTCGGATGGAATGTTGGTCAACCGCAGGACAGGTTTGAAACCTCGTTTCGAATTTCAATTAGGTCAAACCCAAACTGTGGGTATTTTCATAGTATCTCTTTGTAGTGTATTAACGCGATTATGTATCTGATGTTATACGGTATGAATAAATAAATACGCATTGAATATAGCCCGAAAATCATTTGAATATTTATTGCGGGAACGTTTTAAACCTATATTATGAATATAAAGCTGAAATACCTCACTTATTCATTTATAAATCCCAAGCATGAAGTGTGTTGCTTTTTCATAGCGTGTATATCTGTCCATATATCCGCTCAGAAAGGATTTAAGGAATTTTCCATGGCATCGAAGATCAACTCGGGTAACAACACGGGTTTCATTCCGTTTTGTATAAAGCTTTCCAATTAAATTAAAACTGTTGTTATCATTATCTATAAAGTTACAGAGATCTATCACGACCAATTCACAGTTTTATAAAGTTTAATATTGTTAAAGCTGAGTTTAATGCCAATAAATCGCGCTGGAGATTAAAGGATTGGATCAGTTACAAGGCCCCAACCAGATTATAGGGCAAACCTAAGGTGAACTATCAATTCATTATGTTGTATCTGTAAGCTTGTGTTTGCCTTATATGGCTTGACTAATGGGTCGTACGGATTCTTGACTTGATGCAGTGAATTGAAATTAGATACGTTCTTTTTTTTATTTGAATTGTTCTTATTTTGAATTTTTGACTTGATTATGCAGTAACTAACAACAAAAAAAAACTTACAATTAGTAAAAATATTAAATTATTTTTTTGAAATTGAACTGTCGTTATTTCGAATTTTGTTAGTTTATAATGAGAAACATGATGTTCGATACTTATTTGTTTTATTTAGTAAATGTGTTACTTATACCTAGGTTAGGATCAAAATGACTTCTTTTGATTTTACAAGGACTATTGACTTATTTTTATGAAAATCTAGGGTTTTTTTTCAGTTTTTGTGGACAATTACAACGTTCCTTTAAAATAAATCATAATACCAGTTTTATGTGCCAGCATTATAGCAAATACTTGAGCTACATATATCTCAGTTTCCTAGCAATAACCCCTTACAATGTGAAAAGTTAGTCATACAATAGAGTTATTGTGGATCTGGTAAACACAGGGCCGGTAGACGGGCGGTGTACGGTTGGCCGGCTCCCCCTCGCGTTGAATGGCGACACACGGATGGAAAACAGTACCGGCCCGCGCCAGTCTTGCTGATTCTCTTCTTGTTTTTTTTTTACGAAGTCTGTCTGTGGTTTTATTTTGATTGGTCTGATATGAAAAAAGTTTTTCTCAACAGCGTCCGTATTCTATAAAAGCGAGGGTAGACTTTGAGTATGACGTATTTGTATAAATTGGCAGTTCAAAAACTATGTTCAAACTTGAGGTTAAGCGCTCTTAGTCGTCATTCTAAAATTGGATGAGTTTACAAACCCCTAAATCATATAATTATGACACACTCAGACATTAATTGGTGTTAATGATGATACTATAATGAGCTGATATGAGAAGCATTTTGATCAAATAGTAATTTTCTCGTAGAAGTGAAAGATGTTTGATCAAAAAGCTCTTAAGTCTCGGCTTCCAACTAGTTGGATAATACTTTAGCCAACTAGTTTGAGGCTGTTCACACTGCGTTAACTACGAGATATTTCTCGTGAAGGTCGCTGGGAGTCGTTGGATGGTAGTCGCATAGAACTGGCTACTCTGTAAAACTTTGTTCACGTCCTTCATTTGATAAGATATGAGATGATTTGAAGTCCCATCAAAATATCATGACCTGCGTAAACGTGAACAGAAAGGATGTCACCAAAATCTGCCCAAATGATGTATTAGGCTGGTTAAAATTCTAGTCATACTTTTTTTTATGCTCACTAGGGGATTAGGAAAAATTACTTTAAATTTGAAAAAAACGCACGCCATTTTAACACACTAATATCAGTTTCATAGTGATTTTATAGTAAAAACTGTCAACTTGACAGCTGTCATGTACCTCGGGTACAAATTTGGGCTGAGTTGTATGGACTTTAGATGACCTCCTTTGTATGACAACGCAAGTAAACCTACAAGAACAAAACAACTTACAACAAAATTAGCCACATTTTTACAAAAACGTTCTTTGGCAATTTCCAGATTGTGTTTGTTTTTAAGTAAATAACTTTTGTTACCAACTTGTGTTTCCAAATTCTTCTTAAAAGTTGCCAAGAAAGAACAGCCAAAAAAATTACGTTCGTTTTCTCATGTCGGTTTGCGCCGGCGGCGTATGTAGCAATATTACGTTGTGTATCTCCAAAACCTTGTTTTGTATAAACGCCGCTTTGGCAAATATCCACCGCAGGCTGGCGGTTTTGCTTTTAAAAAATTGTGCTTTACTTGCAGAATAGGCATAATCGGATCATGAGATTGTATGTAGGAAATGAAGGCTTCATCTGCTTACGTAAATACCTCATGTCTGTTTTTAAGTGTAACTCATAACAGAGTCTATCTATAAAGCTAAAATAAATATAGTTAGAATGTGGCCATGTTTGGCGAAATGGCATTTGTGGTATACGATATCTTTGGCAAATTGATCGCAGATACAAAGGAGTTCCTTCACGAAACCTTTTTCCGTTGGCTGACCTGTCAAGTCCTGCCACACAATGCCGCCGCCCGACGCCTACAAGCCCCTTTGAATTGTTCGTCTACTGACTTATTTGAAGCCCAGTAACAAATGGTAGCGATCACCGATACGCTCCCGCAAAAGTAAAGAAATAAAAAGAGTTTAGGCAAAGTTTAATTTCCGCTACGTTGCCGACTGCACGAAGGAAAAAAATGGGAAATATTTTTTCGTACAAAGACGGAACTTTTTAATTGAGTCTCAAGAAATGAAGACTTACAGATCCGTTATTGAAAAGCCTCCGTTACACTTTTGGGGTATCTCGTTTTGATTCAGTGTCTTTGTGTTTATGTCGTGGTGTGAGTGAGGTTCAGACAAAGAAGTGTAAATATGTTGGGGAGTGTGGGGGTCGGTCGGGAGGTCACGTCCGGCGACAGAGGACTGGCTTCATGCCTCGATGCCTCCGCCGCTGACGTTGGCAGCCTTCCCTCGACTGAAGAATATTCAGACGCGCTAATCCTGTTTGCTTATTCTCAGACGTACCAATATACATATACAGGATTGGTATAGTGTAAGTAATATGTTATGTATAACTGTATTTTTATAGAATATGCGTCTTTATCACTACGAGTGAGCAAAGAAATAAAGGTCAGAATGACACGATGTGCGATGCCCTTTGTAGGAGATTCTTCACGACTTTGATCTAAAATTAATCAAAAACGAATCCTTTATTCTGAAATGATTCTGTTGAGACTCGTAAACTCAATAGCATATAGAAAGTAACTACTTTAACATCTTTGCATGTCTGAGAATTGAGAAAGACTGTATACATTTCAAATAATAAACTTGTTTTGAATGTCATTAAAATTATTTGATAGAATCTAATTGGGAACAAAATAATATGTGAATGGTCTTGTTTTGCTTGTATTATAAGTAAGGTATGGCCTACATAGCCCGAGCTATCATCGGGGCCCTCACAGGGCATTATCCAACTAAAGACAGCTAGCTTGTGGAATTCAAGGAAATACATATTGCAGCACATCTTGTGTGATTGTGGCGTCCTGGCGATGAAACGTGAGCATGGTTGCCAGTGCTTTCGAGGAAACGTTGTGTTGACAGGGGGGACTTTGACCCTTATACTGCCAACCCAACTACTCCTCTTTCGTTTTACAGGGTTAACACGCAAGTGATACCCCGGTGTTGCAAGCGTCTATAGGCTACGGTAACCGCTTACTATCAGGTGGGCCGTATGCTTGTTTGCCACTTTAGTGGTATAAAAAAATAACACTAGAATTTTCTTCTGTATTGTGGTTTTGCATTTACAAATATAAACTTTCACATACACAAACAAATTTGACGTCCCTCATTAATCTAATGGGTGACTCCTGTGGGTTCGATTCGATGACATTTTCAGCAGCAGCTCGGAGTTAGGCTCGCAAATTATATAGGATCTAAACATACCGGCGAGTTGTAGCTGTTCATTACAGACCTGCCTAGCCCTTCAGGGTGTGTGCGTGATGGTATGTTATTTGTGAAAGAGTTCTAGTTAAATATAAAATAATTTGACTGTAATATTTGTATACGAACGTGAAATTACATTTTTATCTCGTGACCGTATATCATGAAGGGAATTCACAAAGTTTTTAGGTTTGCGGTTTCGCGTTTTCGTGTTCGCGAAATTTCAACATCCGTTTTTTTGCTAAGGCTTATAATTATTGTATGTATATGTTCTGCATTGCTGTCCTCAAAATTAATATTATTTTGTCATAAACTTTGAATTTATCAGAATATTGTAATGACGCGTCACCCTTACTTCTTGTCACATAAATGCTGGTTGTGTAAAGTTTTTGTGAAGTATTAGAGTGGAGAACACGTTTGGGAGAACGTAGTGAGCGCCCTGCGACACGATGGACAGACGATTTGGAGAAGGTGGCTGGCAGCGTATTGATGCGAGTAGCCCAAGATCGGGATGGTTGACGCTCTACGGGGGCCGCCTACATTCAGCAGCGGCAATAGGCTGATATGATGTGTGACGTTTGTCAAGTCAGCTGCCACGCACTAAGCTGGCCTGGCATTGTGTTTTCTCATAATGTGAATTACTTTCAGCCTGATTCCATCCTCATGGACAGGCTACCTCTTACTGCATGTACCATGATCACCATAAAAATGGCAATATTGACAAAAGAGTTTTTGAAAATGACATTTTCATAGACGAAAAAAGAAATAATTGAATAAATGAAAAAAGAAGAAAGAATAATTGAAAAAAGAATAAAGGAGTCGACATATCCTAGTCATCTATTTGTCACGCTACGTTTCCGCCCCAGTCATACATAGAACATAAACAGTGAACTAGTTCGAATGTTTACGAGGTTTACATTCGATTCGAGAACTCATAATACAATATCGATTCGCCTTGAAATGTAATTTTATATCGATTAGTGTTTAATAATAAAGACAATTCCATGTTTGACAGTTTGAGGCGACAAGTAATGCCATACATTTTAATAATTGATTGAGTTGTTCATATTTTATTACTAAGTGGTGTTTAAATAGTTAAAAAAGTATATGAAAGGAAAATTGTGATGGATGTCACAATACAACAAAAGACGTGTACAAATATCGTAACACCTGGCTATCTGTAGTTTTCTGACTACCCGCAGACTACTTACCGGTAGAAAGTAGCATGGTGAGGTTCCACAACTTTATAGTCTCAAAGTGACGTCAACTGTATTCTGCAATTTATGTACAGACGCCAGCACATCAAGTTACCCCAATTTGTCAAATTTCTTTGATAGATTTTCAACTTTAAAACAAACGTTATAAGGTTCATATTCAAATGGGAAATGTTGACAGTTTTGGATAGGTTGACCTGCTGGCGTCTGTACACTAAAGTTTCTAGTTTCTTGATTTCTGACACTTACGCGAATATTACATATTGAAATAAAACTGTAATTGCAATAGGCTTGCCTCCTATTACATGGGACCTAAATATACCGCGCGAACTGTGGATGTATTATTAGTACACCTCTGCCTAAACTGCGAGGAATACAGGCGTGATGGTATCGATGAAATAAAACTATTATTTACAGATTTGGTCGCGTTTGCTTGCATTGACATTAATCCCTGTAAAGTAAAGGATCTGAAACTTCGGGATTAATAATTTCAATGAACACATAAAATTCATTACTGTAGCTAGTACTGTAGTACTAACATCTGCCTGGACAGCTAGTCCGCAATAATGATTTATTAAACTCGCACCCTTATTCATAAAAACTTGACATTTGTTTGCATTATAAATGTCTGTCCTTGTCATTTTCACAGCACTAAACTGAGAGGGCAATAGACCATAATACCGTTAATAACTATACGATGTATATTATTAAGATGGGTACATATTAGCTTCAGTTAGTTCAGTTCAGTAAGTAAGTCCCTCGAGTTATACTGCCATTAGGAGTTTTGGAGACGTTGCAGTTACTACGTCATATGATACAGTGACGTCATGAGACGGTGAAAGGTTATTGCTCTGTTTAGCATCGGAGCTATACGCCATGTGTCCTGAAATTGGATTGGACGAAAACCAGCTGATGCCTTTCATACATTTATGCATACCGTATGAAAGTATTGCAAATAAAGTTCAGTTTTGCATGAATCACATAGCAATTTTAAGAATTATTGAGTGGGTTAAGCCGGTTTGTCTATTCACAAAATATCAGCAGTGGTGACCTGGTGATATAACCATAGACTGTCAACTTATAAGCATCAAGTTCGAATCCAACGCACGCAGCTTTGACTTTTCTTTTGTAGCTAAAAAAAGGAATTGCAAACCTTCTAGTTATTCATAAAATAACCATAACCCTCTAAATGGTTGACACAATATCTTTTTTTATTGTGTCTGTCAATGGATTCTTGATTGGTTAAAGTCGCTTGAAATGTATGTGTGCCTATACAATGTTAACTTTTACACACACATTGTAAATAATGCGAATCACTTTCTTGAAGACGAAAGATAACATTTAAATAATATCTGTTCATTATAACGGCCGGAAACCGACCAGTCATATCCGGAATATCTCTGAGTATTATTGTATGAATACTGATTAAGTGATATTTAAAAATACGTTTGTTTTTTTCCCCGACATTGAACGTGCGTGATTTCAATTTTTTAGTTTTAATTTTTGTATTGTTATTACTTTATGCGATGAGAATATTGTATTAAAATACTTTTAGTTAACACCGATGCAAAAAAGCAATCTAATCTTTATTGGTATTTTTAATAATAATTTTTTGGTGGATAATTTTATATAGGCTTTTATTTAGAATGAGTTGGATAGTTATTATACTTTTTAAGTTAAAAGTAAATGGAAAGAAACAATATTTTAAAATGCAATGTTTGACAAACTATGATGCTTTCTTATTATTGTTATTTAGATTTCTGAAAGAATTACGATAGATGATTTAAAAAAAATATTTTTAACTTATTTCTTTAAACTGAGGGGGATCAACCATGATTAAAAAAACCTTTGTATCTATAAACATTAACGAATTTATAGAAATGATATTTAAGAACATACATATGTACCGTACACAATTTACATATTTAATCACATTTATCTACGTCTGCGACTGCTACGCTAGAGGTCCTGGGTTCGATCCCCAGGTCGAGCAAAGTGTTATTGGGTTTTTCTATGAAATTCTCAGTAGCAGCTCGGAATCTGGATTTGTGCCCGGTTAATGGCAATAGGCTCGCCCCCTATTACATGGGACCTAAACATACCGGCGAAATGTGGGTGTACATTAGTACACCTCTGCCTAACCCTTCGGGGAATACAAGCGTGATGGTGTGTTATCCACGTTATCTATTAACAATCAAAAACTTAATAAACTACAAAGTAAACTAAAACAATGCTAGGATATTTATAAAAAAAGTTAGATACTATCTGATAAAAAAGTTAAATATGATAAAGCTAATAAATGCCACTGATTGAATTCTATTTTGTGTAGATAACAATAATAATTTATCAGAAGTGAGAATCGCTTATACCTTTGTAATTCAAAAAAAAATTAAACAAATATGCTCTTACGATAAACAAAAGAAGTAGTATTTTATTTATCGTAAGAGCCCTTGAGAGTGTCCCTAGTTTTGTATACCTACTTGGACCAGTAGTATCAAAAGACGTATCAATTTTCAAATAAAATGCGACAGTGCGGATATTTATTCAAAGTCCATTCGGCGTTGGATGCAAATTCTTCGGCTCCACAGCTGCTAAGCAAAAAAGTCACGCTTCGCCAGTAAAAACTATGGAGACGGCCCTGTCACCAGTTGTGAGACGATTGCAACGCTTTTTGTATGTGCAGCTTTATTTTCTGTTTACTTTGAGAATGTCTTTGTAGATATTGTTTTGTTTTTGTGTTTGTTTTACGTAAGTGGTGTTGGTGGATAGGTTAGAAAAAATATTTACGTGTTTTAATATTGTTATTTTAATATTATTGTCTATCTAAGACGAGGGTGTCTATGAGTATGTACATATTGTAGATCAATTTCGTTTCCGGAGTAATAAACAGTTACTTACAATTTTATTGCTAACCTATTTAAATTTGTAATCATGTACGTATGTAATAATCAATGTTACCCATATTATACAGCATAATATAATAGTGAGGTAATTTAACTTTATAGTAATACTATTAAAAAAACTATCAAATCTGTCATCTACTTTCGTCCATCTGAATTGTCAGGTAAAACTGTGACTCGTAGATTTTGTTTGACAAAAATTTAAAAGATCGAATCCGACTGGCTGACTTCATAGCTTGTCCTCGTAATCGATTAAATTTTTTAGCATCGTGCAAGCTATCTGGAGGAAACGGCTCGATAGCAACTGGGACGAGAATTACGTGACTCTTTGTAAGGGAATGTCTTATAAATCTCGCTTCGCAGCATTCGGAGCAATTGAAAAAATCAGTGAAGTAATAAATCCACGACGGTCCTTTCTATGTTACATAGGAAACGATCCAATTGATAAGGATGCAGGGACGTTTACGCGGCTCTCAATAGAACTGTGAACGAAAAGTTTTGTAAGAGTGCTCCAAGTTCACGTCTAACTATACGTATTTACAGTTTTTGTTGTTCTTAGATTTCAAACGTTGATGTTGGAACTTTTCGTTTCACAGTTTAGTGGCTCACAGAGACCTGAATTTTGTTGATGAAGTTTGCGTTTTCCGGGAATAATAATTAGTAGAATATATTCAGAGCTTAGCTTTCCGATAAAGTTTTTGAGTATGCAAAGGAGTTTCGTATTTTTTTTTACATTTATGACTTAATTATACCTATAAAGCTACCTACATTTTCTCGCCACATTATTTAGAAGTACAGTTTAATACAATGACATATTCTAAGAAACCTCTTTGAATTTTGTTTGCATTTGCTGTGCTAAGATTATAAAGTTATTTTAGCTTATAAGAAAAATAAACAACAACCTTAAGTAAATAATGTAATACCATGTTCAATTTTTCAGATCGGCACAGCCTATAAAAAAAGAAAAGTTTCGATTAAAAATACGAATTGATATCGTTAACGATAAAATTCTGCGCGATACGAAGACGTCTCACGCTATCGGCAACTTGACAGTGACTGATCGCCGGCTGGCCTCGACACCCCCTACCACCCCTGCCACCCGCTGCTCCCTCTCCGTTCCTCCACACTCTTGATCCGCCACCGTCACTTCGATATTCACTTTGTTAAAAGAACATACGTATTCTTCGGGAATATTTTATATTCTAGCTTGAATATTTTGACGTCTGTAAACCGTTCTTGCTAGCTTTGCACTTAATCTAGGAATGAAGATACCTTTTTATTTAGAATTATGTATCGAGTTACATTTAACATATCCAAATATTTGATATGGGTATAAAATGAATTTTGTATGTACCGAAAATTCTTTTCGCTTTTTCGAATTTATGCGAATTCTTTCCATCCATATTTCACATCTTATTTCGTGACTTTTCTGTAACTAACGGCAAAGGGTGCTACTAAAATACGGAGAAACTACAGTTTTTTTCGTTTTGCATTTTGTGAGCTTTATTTTGTCTCCGTATTTCTCGTAGTCGATTAAAAAGATTAAGGAAGCTAAAGGATCTAGACAGCTAGATCGGGGCAGACTAATTCGGCGTACATTTAAGTCGCTCTAACCTCTTGAGATAAAGTTGTAAGATAACTGTAATACTACTTTTGAGTAAAGTTACAGTATACCATCACGCCTGTACTCCCCGAAGGGTTAGGTAGTGGTGTATCAATGTTACACCCACAGTTCGCCGGGAAGTTTAGGTGTTATGTAATAGGAGGCGAGCCTATTGTCATTAATTAAAATAATTAATACAGTTGCAGTATTTTTTTTATTTATATTGTAATTACTTACCTACTCACTATCGATTCCATAAAACAAAAGAGATTTGATTGAATAATATCTGTTGTCCACAGTTTCACTCGAATCCCACCGTACTTTATGGCACAACTATAGGCCTTCTCCAAGGTTTAATCTATCTCTAAAAAAAATAAAATTCATCAAAATTTGTTCAACAGTTTAGTCGTTACAGACGGACCGATGGATACTTACTTTCGCATATGTATTCCAGTCTTAAAACTTTACGAACTGCTATTATATCTTACGTGCGAGTATCAACATTTTGATCTAGCTTAACTTCGTTAAACCCCTAACTAGTGAACTATCATACCGCAACCATCGCTTATTGACGTAGGCAGATACTTAGTAACCGCTGCACACCAATCGGTACAAGTTTATGTTTAGTTCTCATGTTGTACATCAGTCTTTACTTAATTGTTACTGAGTAAGCTAAGTTGTTGCGTCGTAGACTCTACTAGATACATAGTTCTGTTTGCTAAGCTTGTAAGCAAAAGGCGGACATTATATACGATAATATGATACCTTAGAGATTTTTCTCGACGGTTTGTCAAGTCTGCCAACCCGCACTAGGCCAGTGTAGTGGACTATAGCCTAATCCCTCTCAATATGAGAGGAGACTCGTGCCCAGCAGTGGGACAGTATATGGGTTGATGATGATATACGATAATTATGTTGATTTTGTATTATAGTAAATGTATCGGGTAATTGTAATATGACCCTTTTCATGGAAAATACCATTCTTAATGGAAAGAAAAGAAAGAAAGAAAATTTAGACGGTTGTAATAACATTCCAAGGGTTCAAATTTCTGTGATAGATTTTCAAATTTAACACAAGACATTATGATAAGGTTCATATTCAATTGGGAAAATTTGACAGTTTTGGAGAGCTTTATTTGGGTAAAGAATTAATATAGAAAATAATAGTCCAAGTGCTAATAAAGAAGGTAATTATTAAATGTGAATCTTTCGGATGTCGAATATTTTTCTTTTAAAAGAACAGTACCTATTGAAAGTCTTGTGATCTGTTATTAATGAAAGAACCATTGTTTCAGGTAACATGCAAATAATTAACCCAACCACCGCAATCGGCCCTCATTATGAAGTAAGCGTTTGTTGATTTTATTATTCAGCGACTTTAATTGGATAAGTTGATGAGGCGAAAATAAAATTAAGAGTTTGACCTGGAGTTTTGTTCGTTTGTAAGTATCTTATATAATTATAAGCCAATAAGGGTGGAGATGATTTGTTTGTGACTAATCATTCTTAATTTTCGTAATTGATCTGTTTTTAATTTTTTTATTCCATTGTGTCATTTTATTATTTATCGTACCTATAGTTAACTTTTTTGTATATTTCAGCCAAAAAAACTCGAACATAGCTAATTAGGTACTTCTACTTAGGTAGGTTTCTGCATTTTAATTTAACGTATGTATCTTTTTGTATATTTTTGGCATTTTCCATGCTAAGATTTTAAAGTTATTTAGAAAAGGAAAAATACGACCGACTGACGTCACCATAAAGACGTAAATTCAATATGTGACGGTCGTATTTTTCCTTTTCTAAATAACTTTAAAATCTTAGCATGGAAAATGCCAAAAATATACAAAAAGATAGAAGGTAAGGTGGCATCGTTCGGCATTTAACTAACTGTAAAGTAAGTTGTGTCGGTTGAAAAGCAAAAACTTGCATTTCAATAGGTGTTACTGACGTCACCATAAAGACGTAAATTCAATATGTGAAGGAAAAATTCGACATAACGGGTAGGTATCGCGGTGGCTTAGTGGTCATAGCGTCTGGTTTACCGAACCAGAAGACGCAGGTTCGAATCCTGCCCGCGGTCGTATTTTTCCTTTTCTAAATAACTTTAACGTATGTATGTTTAAGTACATACCTCTAATATTTTTAGTATATATGTACAACATATCATTATTTACTCCAGGATCTCCAGAAGCATCTATATCATCATAATTTCATTTATTTGCTTGAAATATATTATATATTGGTATATAAGATGGTAAAAATTAAGTCAGAAATATTCGATCAGATAGATATTTATTATGGCAAATGAATATCGACCGATTGTAATATTAGAAACCCTGCTATAATTTTCTCAAAAATCACACATGAATAATAATTTGCATCACTCAATTCACATAAAGCGATCCATTAAAGTACTTGCCAGTATTCCGATGGCTAACATTACGTTAAGTAAGTACTTTGTACCATTTCGTTTTTAGAACGTTTAATGTTCTAAAAATGAAAAGCACTTCATATTTCAAACCAGCCAGTTGAAAAATCGAAACATAAAGCGTAAAAGAAGAAAGAACACCAGACACTTACGTAAATACGTGGTCCATGGTACCTATATTTTATTTTTCTACACCGTAGCCAATGTCTCACAGACAAAGGCCTCTCGCGGGCTTAGATCGAGAGCTTACCGACTCCTTGCATAATGTCAATAGTCTGGGCCCTAAGGACGATGCCTGCTGAAGGTACGTAGGAATGCCATGGGTTTGGGTTTTGTGGGATAAAGTATTTTTAGGGATTTATTGTGTGGGATGAAATCGGGATTTCGTTAGAAGTTAACTTCAAAAGGAACTTTCGCAAAGAATTACTAAATCATAAATGAGTCCAAGCTTTTTTAATTAAAGGCTAAGCTATGTCTTGCAGTTTATTCTAGTAAAAGATGTCTACTAGAATGGTTGTTGATACTGAAACTGAAAAATTGATCATTTTAATGTGACTTTAGTTTCGTCTAATTACTTACAACATGTATAGGTACGATTATCCTAGCTACATTTACAGATAAAATAGAACTAAGTCTATAAGTGAAATAAATAGATTAGATATTAAGACACTTGTTGCAATTTACAAGTGCTACTCTCGTCACTAATAAGGCCATTGGCATAAGGTTCAAATTCTAACGATCCACGTGCACTTGTAAAATGACAACTATACATACCTAAGAATTGCTTAAGAGTTCAAGACTACTTTCTTTCAGTGCCTAAGTGGATATAAATGTACAGTTTGCTTCCAATCCTTAAAGATACCGAAGGAAAAAAAAATTGGAAACAAAACGAAGAGATATTAAATATTTTTCAAACCTAACTGATAGTTCCAGAGATAAGCCCGTTAAAAAAAAACAAACAAGCTCCTCAGCTTTATTATATTATAAAATATTATACCTGTGTACATATAGACGGAATCCCAGTGCTCCATTCAGTATGGCGCACGACGTCTCAGCTGAAGCCCTGTGAGACGACGCCTTTACCTAGAACCGTCTAATTTGACGCTTAATCTTCTCACAGTTAATTATTTACTGTTTGTGAGTGAACGGGTTTAGGTCTCGCATCGTGTGAACTTGCCTAAATTAGGATCGTGTTAAGTAATTCTCTCACAGTTAACACATTTTAAGATACATAGAGTAAGAAGGTAAAAGAAATAACCCTAAGTAAAATACATAAACGATTATATTATATAAAATACTTAAACGATTGTTGATTGAATTTGAATCAAATAAACAAAAGAAAAAATAATAATTCTATACAACGATTTTTCATAAAATCGCCTGTTTGAATAGGGAATAAAGCTTCATCATCAACCAGCATTAGTCCACTGTTGGACATAGGTCACTTTTCGTGAACCTCACAAAAGATTGGTGTCATAAAAAAAAGTAAAAGTTGTTTCAGCTCTGCCTCGTTAGTTTAGTAGTCTTGGGTTCGATTCCCAGGTCCGGAGAAGTGTTATTGGGTTTTTCTATTAAATTCTCTGTAGCAGCTCAGAGTTTGGATTAGGCTCGCCCCCTATTACATGGGACCTAAACATATCGGCGAACTGTGGGTGTACAGATCAAGCTATCCATAACTGTAAAATTTTCCCAATTGAAAATGAACCTTGTCATGTTGTATTCAAGTTGAAAATCTATCAAAGAAATTTGACTTATTGTGGTGGCTTGATGTGCTGGCCTCTGTACATTGATACTCCTCTGCCTAACCCTTCGGGGAACACAGGCGTGATGGTATATTATAAATTGAAGAGAAAAACTAAAATCGTAAATTATACTGTATAAAACAATTATTTAAATTAAAACCAAGTTTAATCTTACAGTATGAAATATTCTGCTATAAAGTAGGTACCGTCCACTTTTAACGAAACAGTCATAAATTTTTCAGTTTTATGAATAATATAGTCGTTTTATACGAAAGGCTTTTCTAGTTGGTAGGTAGAATTCACTATGGCTCAACTAGGCGAATAATATATAGGTATTTTAACGTACAGTGGAGAATCAAATAGGTAGATAGAAAGAATAGAAAGAAAAAACAAGTAGTACAGAGGGCAGCACATCAAGCTACCCCAATGTGTCAAATTTCTTTGATAGATTTTCAACTTTAATACAAAGTTATATAAGGTTCATATTCAACTGGGAAAATTTGAGAGTTTTTGGATAGCTTGACCTACTGGCCACTGGACGTACATGCTGGCGACCGGGATAAACAAAACATAGTGTTATGATGGCATAACCCTATACTTTTCCCGGTTACCATCATGCAGCAGAAGAGTCCATACTCTTCTTAACTTTTTAAAGAAAAACGCATTATTAAACGTTTTGTGATTTATTTTCAAAGATTAGTAACTAACTTATACAATTATATTTATCATAAAAATTAGTTGTACACAGTAAAGTTGTAAATCTACTCCTTGTTTAACTTTGTTGTAATCTCCACTGCCCGCCTAATTTGCAATCATTTAACCAACCAAAAACCGAACAGCACCTACTTAATCATTTTATCTGTAGTTATGGGGATTCTAACCGGTATGTGTGAACTAGAAATAATAATTGGCTTAACACCACATTAGGACCGACCAACCAACCAACCAACCAACCAACAACCAAAATGGCTTTGGAAAAAATAAACCTATTCCGTAATTTATAAACACTTCGGTACATTTTTTTAAGTTAATTCGAGAATAGTACTTAATATTTTATCTATATTTATGGGGATTCGAAGCGGTATGTGTGAACCAGAAATTATAATTGGCTTAACACCACATTACGGCCGCGATCAAATCTGTGCCTACATTACTAAAATACTGTTCTACGTAAAACTAATTAATATTATAAGTGTGGCAACACTTCAGTGTACGAGTGCTAAAGTCACGCTATAGCGTGCCGAGTTAAAACTTTACCTTATTTTTAGCGAAAATAATCGCAAACATGGAACGCGTGTAAATTTTAGTTTGGAAAAGTTATTTTCTAGTGCATTCTTTGACTTAGCAAAACTACTTTTTACTAATTTTATCGCGTTATATTGATATTTTTAATCCCTATGTTTCGGATCCTTTACATCGTCTATTATCAGGGGTAGACTCGAAACGTCGGGATTAATAATATCAATATAACGCGATAAAATTCGTAAAAAGTAGTTTTATTTCTTTAACTAATATTCGCGAAGTGTCAGAAATCAATATTTGTTAGCCATTCTTTTTTCGGTAAAAAGGGACAAGTAAATTGGGCGGTCAACTTTTTTGCGATTATGAGGAATTGATGTTCAGAATATATTTAAACGTTTATGTACAGAGGCCAGCACATCAAGCTACCACAATCTGTCAAATTTCTTTGATTGATTTTCAACTTTAATTGAAAGCAATAAGGTTCATATTCAATTGGATAAATTTGACAGTTAGCCAGCAGGTCAAGCTATCCAGCTTGACCTGCTGGCGTCTGTACAAAAATTTTATAATTATTATAATAGTCAAATAGAGCAACATAGAAGGTAAATGAAGAAAAATCTTTCTTCTTTTCAAGATTTTTGTTTTCAACGTAATTTTCTTCTTTACCCAGGACTGATCCACTCCCCCAGATGCTAACATCTTTTTTGCTTGCCGCTTCGAACCAGCCATCTCAGCTTGCACATCGGTTGATCAATGAAGTTATTACTTAGGCACGAATCCCTAGCGTATCAGTTACAATATCGCTAGATAAACAATTTTAAAGTATAAGGCACGCACCTTTGACTTTTCGAAATCATGTGCGTATTAATAATTAATTATCACTCGCTTAAACGGTGAAGGAAAACAGCGTGAGGAAACCTGCATGCCTTAGAAATTTTCTCGACGGTGTGTGAAGTCTGCCAACCCGCACTAGGCCATCGTGGTGGAATATAGCCCAATCCCTCTCATGCTGTGAGAGGAGACCCATGCCTAGCAGTGGGACAATATATGAGTTCGTATACGTAAAATTCGCCACGACCATGGCAGATAATTACACCCGAACCCCTAAGTATTCCAATCTACTTGGCGCAATGTCTTTCTGTGCCATAATTACCAGCTACTTACTTCCTAAACAAAATCATTTAATAAAAAAAACAAAATCGTTTGCATAATATTAAATCACTTTGAAGAAACCATTAAATTATCATTTTCTTCAGAGTTCATCATAAATCTCGTATTTAAAATGATGTCCTATCTACATTATGACGAATGACAAAGACGAGTGTAATTAATTACTGACAATAAATTCTTACATCAATGTTATTGAGATAGGTCAGTCGTAAATTCATTCCAACAAATAGATTCACACTTGCCCCAGCGCATAATATATTACTCTTACGTTACTCGCATATAAGTACGAATGACATTTTAACCTTATGACTTTTGTTGTAGCTATTTTAAGTAGGTATGTATCTAAATTCATCATAATATGAATAGTTACTGTCTGAATTTTAAAAGAAACCATGATTCTCTGTGTTTGTTTCGGTGTTTCTTCTCAGAGGTCGTCAGGCAAGGAAATATCGACGCCATCTAGTAATAATTTATTGATTTGTAAAAGTGTATCTAAAAGATCTACTTACAGATTTACGGAAATAAATATCATTTATCAACATTTATCATCATATAGATAACGTAGAAATAATTAAAAGATTCGTAAAATAGTTATAATATCTGCAATAATTGTCGATTAAAAATGAATTAGGATTTACACCTTTTTATTTGTCTCGCCTTCAAGAGACTTAAAAACTCATGCTGAATGATGCTGTAAATCATAGTCTGGCAGACTAGGTGTACACACTGTTGTACAACAGTAGGTACGCCTATTAGGGAATACAGGCTTTATATGTTTTCTTTTATTTTTAAATTAACTTAATCATGCTATTTTCATATTTCTTCTTTTTTCCAAAAGAGGTCCACAGCTGAACAAATACCAACTCCAAGGATTTGTACAAGGACTGGTTATACGCGACTCCCAGAGACATCGTGTTCATCGAGTTTCGTTGCTGACTGTACCTACTTACAGGTTACATAGGCGTTTAGAACATTTGAATTGCCTAAAAATGGGGTTTCAGAGATGCGATTATTGTCGCTTTGTATAGAATTCTGGTTAAACTGAAAGAACAAAGTTGTAAAAGGCTAGAATGCTCATCATGATGCCGATTTTATCATCTGAAATCGATAAGTCTGCGTTTTTGTAGTAAAAAGATTTGTAGTAAACGCCTATTAAAGATGAACGCTCTAATATCGCTCAAATAAGTAAGACAACTTGCATTTAATGTTGGTGTTTGAAAATATTTTAAAAGGTTATCTCCATCTCTTAATTTACTAATGTGAAATCAATGTTAGAAGGTCAGGCATAACGGCCTGGGGTCAATTACTAATCCTTTTAATGGCCCGATGAAAAAAAAACCGTCTAGACCACAGACCCGCCGAATTAGTATTAATGAAACGTTTAATTATTGGTAATAAAGCTCTTTTTGATATTACGACTGATATCAATTTTTATTGCCCACAAGTCAATTTATTAGAAACCGTTGATTGTTCGTGTATAAATTTTCTTATTGTATTTTTTTAATTTCCTCCCACTGGAGTTCTTTCCTGTATACCTACGTGTTTTTACGAACACAAATATTGACATGCACCAATACCTAGACTTGGAACATACATACATACAAATAATTTGTTTCGGGGATCAAGCCGGCATGGCGGCAACTTGTGATGCAAAAACTAATCGCTCAGTCAGTACGTCAAAGGTAGTTGGCATTTCTCCATTTAAATACATAGTTGTATTACTTGGATCAAGTGTGTCTAACTTGAACTTATCGCAGGAGGTTATTTGTGCCAAGTTATAATAAAAATATTAAAGTTATTTCGAAATTTAAGAAACCGTGTCCTTCCAGAGGGTCGAAGCAATTGTTTTTCTATTGGCTCCACTAATTTATCTTTGTAGGTTAAGAATGACAACTGTTTTATTATGACTGGTAAATAAAAATAATATAATAAACCGCGCATTGAGCAGCAAAATACAGGTATCGGTTAGGTTAAGTTAGAACTGTGACCACACATCGCCATCGCCATCGCCAGAACCAAATCTCAATGTTGGTCTCAACCAAAGGGATAACACGTGGCTAAGATAGTGTATATAAGAATATTTTGGGGTGACTATTTTACTGTGCAATAAGTATTTTTAATAGGAATAATTATAAAACGACCTTTTTTTGTTTTGCAGTTAAATACTAGTCTAAATAAAATGGGGACCATCAAAGATCTTACGATACAAATATTATTACAAATGTAACAAAAATATGTATGAAAAGCCGTTACTAATTTATATAAAAACATTACTGTAAGTTTTCGTAGTTGAATCCTTTTAATGTAATTAAAACATAATGGTTAGGAAGTGCGTGCCATAACTTATAAAGTACTGAGCTAATAATATAATGTGTCATGGTTGGCGACGGTTTAACATGTGTGAATTTGAAATATGGTAATGTATAAAAAAAAGTGTGAAAATTTGGTAACGTTATTTAAAAATAGAATTATGTAATATAACGGCTATTATAAAAATAAAATAATTATCATCATCATCATCATTATTATACCATCATGCCTGTATTCTCCGAAGGTTTAGGCAGAGGTGTCCCAATGTACACCCACAGTTCGCTGGTATGTTTAGATCCCATCTAATGGAGGCGAGCCTATTGCTATTAGCTGGGCAAACCAAACTGCCGTCTGGTAGGTACTACGAAATTCGTAGAAAAGCCCTATAACACTTTGCTCAACCTTTGGGAATCGATCCCAGGACCTCTAGTGTAGCCGTCGCACATACCACTAGACCAAAATGAGGCAGTTACAATAAATAACAAGTAAATTATATAAAATAATTGCAATTGCTAGTGCTCCACGAGGAAAGGTTGTGTTCAACTATTCCTCTTTCGTTTTACAGGGTCGGCTGATTTGGGGCTCTTTTAATTCTATCGTTTGGTATCGCACAGCTGCGGCACTATAAATTCAAATATCCTACATACTAAGCATCAGTTTTTATACACTTCTAGATCCAATTAACCGCAGCTTTTAAAACTAGAAACACCGCTAATCCACCTCTAAAACCGCATAAATTCTACTTAGTATGCTCTTGCTCTCTGGGAGTCCATAATACAGTAATGAAGCACTTAATTGTAAATCTGCTTAAATTGCATCTAGGTACACGGAAACTTAATGAAATAAGTTCTTCGTACCTAATAATGGTGTGCGCGACAGTATAGGTACTGGAGAGTTAATAACATTTTACAAGAACGATGGAGAAGTAAAGCTAAAAATAGACATTAGTCTATTTTTAGCATTTTTTTTAAAATAAAATGACTTTAAATATATTTTTCATCATTCAATTTGAACTACTTATAACTTCGGAGTACACTTGTTTTGTGCACTTCGAAGGTATACCTACCTACTAATCTTATGAAGTTCTGTTTTTTGTCTTAAAAAGTTCATTATTACCTCTTATCACTAAACTTTTTTTTATAGTCCTACGGTAAATCCTCATGGATCATTCGACTAAAAACACCACGACCACTTACTTATCACTACACTGCAAGAAGCGTCATAAATTATTAATTCTAAGCGTCATAATTGATTACCGCCCTGTCTCATCCCGAATGCTAATTTGGTATTTTTCCTTTTTTTGTACAACAAATTATCAGTTAAGAAAAATCGCGTGCAATTTAGTTAGGCTAATAATTCTTGGGAGACGGTATCTTGCTACTAGACGGTAGTTAAATAAGCCAAATTGGACCATCCCTTCAACAAACTCGCAGTTTTATGGCGTCTTATATCTTCTAGGCTTTTTACTTAGTTGCTGATAAAATCAATTCGTTGTTATACTCTGGCAGCTGACTCGATTTATATTAATTAGATGTAGGTATTATTAATTTAAACATACAGTTGAAATAAAACTACTTTTTACGAATTCTATCGCGTTATATTGATATTATTAATCCCGACGTTTCGGACCCTTTACAGCGTCCATGGTCACGGGTAGACTGAGGTGGTGGGAACTGTAAAGTGTGGTGGTGGGTGAGAAGCTGTAACGGGGCCGAAACGTCGGGATTAATAATATCAATATAACGCGATAAAATCCGTAAAAAGTAGTTTTATTTCAATGTATAATATTCGCGTAAATGTCAGAAATCAATATAGGGTGAAAGATCAACTATTCGGTAATTCCAACTTTGCTCTTTTATGAAAATGATTTATTGATGGAAATGTCAACTATTGTGATCCTGAAATAACGCTCATTAAAATGATTAATTGCATAGTCAAACATGATGTATACAATATGTAGTATTTATTCTAAAGCTTAGTACACCTATGTTTACATATTCACCTATAAGCCACCACAGAGCGAGTACTACAATTGCGGTAGGACGATAGTGCCGCGGTCTGCAATATACACTGTCGGTTATATACCTGTTTACGTATCTATGAGGCTAACATTTCTAGCTATGTACAGCCACAATTCAGTCGTGAACAAACTAAATTCGACCTTTTGGCGTCTTGTAGGGCGAAACATTTACTTAGCCTTGTGAACAGACTGTGATGTTATGTGTAATAATTTTATTGGTTTATGAGGTACATATCTAATAGATCTGATCTATATTCAATTTATTATGACATTAGACAATGATAAGTAAAAAGGTTTTACTTATAATATCATTGACTTATTTCTGTGTAAGTGTCTAATAAACTCCGTTATTTTTCAAATTGTATTCTGCTAACGTAGAACGCCAACAAGTGAGATTAAATTTAGATCGAAAATTGACCTAATAGTTACACTGTTATCACCATTTGAACCATTTTAAATTACTTACTAGAATTACCTTTCTGTTCAGCAAAGCTTCTCATTTTTATAACATCGAAGCATCTTGTTTTGTGCCAAACCCAAAAGCGTTTTCGATTTCCACTTCAATTCCATAGTAATACAAATTACAATGTGGTTTTATTTAAACCAGGTCCCAGAGCTCATCCTATCAGCGAAGTAATGAAGACGCGTAAAATCGTCTCCGGAGTTAACAAGCCCGCCCCCTATCGGCCGCAGGCGGATCGCGAATGAAGATATTGTGCGTTTTCGTCACCTTACCCCCTACTCTCCCCACCCCTCGCCATCGTCGTTTGCTCGCAATGACGTAATCTTTAAAGACGATAACTAATCTTCTTAATTGATCTTTTCCTTGATGAGTTAAACAAATGAGAGAGTACGCGATAATAGGTATAAATTTCGTGTTTGATTTTTGGATATTAATATCAATGAAGTTAATTATTGGGCTTTATTAAGTTTGGATCATAGTAATCTGCGATAAACGTCTGTCGAAGTTGATAATTTTAGGCACAATAAAACCGAAAGCCTCAAGTTTCTCAGTAGTCTTATCTAAATATTAAAAAATACTAGCTTTCCGCCCATGGCTTCGCCCGCTTGGTTTCTTGGCTTTTCTGTACTATAATATATGAAGAACCGCTCGACGGTTTTGTGCAAACATAAACCATCTACTAAATAGTCCGAACAAAGCTTAAACATTTGGTTTGGATAGGTGAGCCCGTTCTTGAGTTATAAAATTACAACGAAAAGTGGCATTGATTTTTATATATATTGATATCACGCGTATATTTTTGTTCCCATGATTTGTAATTTCGACACAACGTTGTATTCGTTTAAGTGTTTTTAAGGAAAAGATAGTGAGCCACAGGGAAAGGAAGCCGAGTTTAGCTGGTAATGATTAAAGTATATATGAATTCTCCGTCATAAAAGCTAATCACAAACCGCAATGGCAGCCATCAAATTACTCTAAACTGCCGAGCGCTCAAAGCTGTATCTACGTCAATATTTAAGCTGGCTATTGTTAAACAAATATATCCAAACTACCGTCGGATTATCGGCAAGAACGGCCAAATACAGACCTCCGGTCCGGCCCGAGATGCCTTCAAAAGCTATAGAACTTCAGACTTAGAAGTTCGTCGTCTCCGAAACAACCGGCTAACTCCGAAATGGGAAGTAACTGTGAACTTTCACTACGTAAATTTCGTGAAGCTGGGCTCACTGAATAGATTCATTCTAGATTTTATAGCCTACGACGTGCCACCAGGAGACTATGCATGAAATAAACATATCTTTGATCAAATGTAGTGCTCCAGTCTGAATATTATGTGGGGTGCTCTGCCGCTACCGGAGGAAATGTCGGATTTTATTGTTCCCTTTTTTATTACCATACTTTTTGGCAGTAAAGTGTGAGTTTAATAACAAATTTTCCCGTTTTCTTTTAAATTAATAGCTGTGTATAACGTAGATGGAGTTTACCTATGTTAAATGGAAGCGTTTGGGAGAAAGAAGAATTTAAAATTAGCTCCTTTTTACTCAGCTCACACTATCAGTTTAATTGCCAGCCTTGCAATCAGCTCACCGAATCAGTTCACCGGTTACAAAAGAAATGGTGCACAAACATGTTTTAAAAACATCAGTTTATTCGATTGTGTAGTTTCCAACAAATTCACCGTTGCAGATAGAGAAAATAACTGACCCGCATAATTGGTTATCGTGTTGTGTAATTTAAAAATTTTCGCTGTGGCAATAATTTGGCGGAAATCAAGCGGTTTTATGTCGCATGATTTACCCTCATTTATAATGGCTTTTGTTTTTCTATGCTACGTCTTTCCGTTTCAAAGTTATTAATAAAATAGTTTTTCAGTGTATTTTTGACGTTTCCGATAAAAATTAAGCTATTTTATCTTCAAGAAAAATATTTTATCTTCGATTACTGCATTCATCCCAAAAGTCGTGATTATATAAACTTGACTTGGCGCAACAATGCCAACAGATAACATTAAACTTTGATCATATTTATTTTATTCTTACATGTTTTCATTTTTACATTCACAATGATCAAGTTTTAATAAACGTATCATAAGCTTACAAATCCATGTACCTATAGGATTAATTTTGCACTTATATACAGAATTCTATTATTTATTTATTCATTTATTACCTTTGTATAATTTAATTACATATTATTTTGCGTTTTGTTTTCTATTTTTATTCAAATGTTTTTTTTTTCTTCTGTCAAAACGTATTTATTTTTCCTCAAACAAACGTAGTAAAGATTAAATACTCTTTTGTGAATATTACTCACAAAAGAATCTTTATGGTGTGAACACTGTGAACAGTCTTTCAATTAGCCTAAACATTTAATATAACTAAATCTAACCACACAAATTTTGTGGTCAGATAATGGTTCTGTCGATATGATCCAATTGAAATTGAGTTTAATGTTTTAATTAGTGTTATTTATAACTTTATTGGTGTGCTTTCATTATGTGCCTGATAAAATAAACTGTGATTCCGTGTTAAAGAATTGTTTGCTTTGTTTGAATTTTAATTGAGTTTTCGACAGCATTGATTGATGGACAGAATGGCTGGGATGTAGCCAAAAGTAGTCTATTTTAATAATGAAGAGAATAAATTGACTGCCTGTAGTGGTTAAAGTGGACATGCCGTGGTCCGTGGATGAGTACCTAACCCACTCTGTCATCACCCTCCCAGCCTTTTCCTGTGTTAGTGTGGGCATCCAATCTTACCAGATGCGGCTCAATATCAGTATTTTACACAAAGCGATCTTCGTAACCCAATATCTGGACAATACCAATATCTTGAGAATAGACTTCTTGTTGTTAGCTTCTGACCATCACTAACGACTGTCATAGGTTTTAGTATGATAACCGGGACCGACGGCATTAAGTGCTCTCGGAGGCACGGATGGGTCTCGTTTGATTTAAGAATGGTCACTCACCCACAGACTGACCGCGCCTAGTGCAGCTTAACCTTGAAGATTGGATAATCAGTGTAGTTTTTACTTAGCCAATGAGCAAAATAAATAAAACACGTAAAATGGACGATCCAAGATGTCTGCTTGTAAATCTCCAGTCACTGCTAGCTTATTAATTTTTGTTGCATTTTACATTTACACATGAAAAAAAAGAAAAGGAAGAGAAAGGTAGATAGGAATTTTAGCAAGAAAATCACAAGGATATATTATGAGGACACGTGACCTCAAAATGACCCGTTCATCAACACGCGACGGAACACAGTAAAAATTTTTGGAGCTGGTATTACCAGTTTACGATGCGGTTCATTAGATCAATATCCTATATCAAAACCTAGCCCTTGGTTGGTATCAAGCGTGCGAAATAAAGTTTTGTATTATTTGGCGTTCCTCCCACTGAAAAATGTAAAGGCAGGAAGTCCTTCCCGTTAAAACCTTCCCGGTTAGACCGGTCAGAGAAGATATCTTCACACCAATCAGTTGAAACACGTCAATTACAAACATATTAACCAGAATAACATTAAATTTCTCATCAACTCTTCAACTGGCACCATTAAAGTCATTGTTCAGCGGATTGCCATTTAAATTGGCATCTCAATTTGAGCTGACACGTTATCATGTAGTCAAGAGGCGTGCGTATGAGTGAAATAATTATCAGTAACAAGTGTAAACGAGTTTGCGAAAAGATTTAATTTGGCGTGAAACAATAAGTGGTTGAAACTGTTCTGTGTGTGCGGGCTTTTTAATTTTTTTTGTAAAAAAAATGTTGGATATTTTCTGATAAGCATTTTAGTAACAATCATGAAAATATCCTAGGTAAATATCTTATAAAGATACAATTGTTGTAACTATTGGATTAAAGGTGTAATTATAAGAACAGCAGTGGTCTGGTAGTAATTATAACCTTACGTGTTTCAATATTTTACAAGCAAGTGATAAGGAGTACAAAAAAAAACATAAACAAGCCGTATTTAAGCTTATTTAAAAACGGTGACAGGCATGGTGTAGATATGATTAAACACACAGGCCAGTGCATACATATGCGAACTCTAATACGACAGACCCTTAATCATTTCTGTACTTGTCAGTACTCGGTACATAAAACTATATAAATCATTAACACTTATGTGTTCGACTGTACTTCACTGTACCAAAAGTAGTGTACAAAAAACTTCTTTACTTTACTTATAATTTCAGTCAATGTTTTGAAAAAGATGAAGTAGTAAGCTGGGAAAGGAACTTGTCTCAGAAAGAGACAGGATAGCTTCAAGTCCATCATGGACTGTACAAGTCATACTGTCGCCAAGAAAATCTCTAAACCTTACGAAGTTTTTCTTTATTATTTAGCAAGGGAAAAATTCGACCGCGGGCAGGATTCGAACCCGTGTCTGAAAAAATTCGATCGTGGGTCGAATTTTTTCTTTGCTAAATAACTTTTAAAATCTTAGCATGGAAAATGCCAAAATAAAAACAAATAGATATTCCTTTATTGTTTATGCAAGGGCAAAGAATTCGCACAGAGAACACCATTGATTGAAGACGATGGTTTTGTTGGACCTAAATTTTTTTTTTCACTCTCATATCATACTTATTAAATTACTTATGGATCTAACGTGACGTTGTTCAGTTTTTTTAACGTCACGAGTCACGACATTCCCAAAGCAGTAAACATATTTCCTAAAAAGTTACAATAAATCTAGATAAAATTCGCTTCATCCAATATTATGTACTTGCTGCATTTAACCACAAATGCGGCACTTACGCGTAATATACTAATCGCAATACAATCAACTGTTAATCTGCCACTGGTAAGTCAGTAAAACCGAATTAAACCGCTGTTTAAGTTCACTGTCCGTTATTTGCAGAGCATTAGTTCCCATTGCTGTAAACATGGACTCACTATGGCCCTTACCAATACATAAACTGTGACAATATACAGAATTGCTTCCAGCAGTTCCAGTACGCAGAACTCCACAAAGCTGTGACTTAATTTTGTTTTTGCTTATAATTAAAAAATGCTCTGGAGTGGTAAAACCACATTGCGCAATTGCTCAGGATTCAATTTATTATTGTTCCCTAACAATTTTATAATGTTAATCATAGATTAATCGAAAGCTGCGTATAAAGCCCTGTTCTGCTTAAAATTTTCACTTGTTTCGGTAAAGTCAGACACTGATCTGGAATGATGAATTGTACGCCCAAGAGGTCTTCTGAAGTGCTCTCAGAAGAGGAAGCCCGTGTGTAGTAGAGAGACAATGATGGGCTGAATTTAAAAAAAGTTAATATTGACTAAAAACCGCACTTTCCTTCACTTGCCTTGGTTGCTCATGGCCTTGGGATCCGTGAAACTCGCTACGACCAGCTGGAATCGACCCCTTCAATTGACGAGGCCTTGCACCGCATTCTCATCGAAGACACGCGTGTGGTCAACACGCGCCACGACACGCCTCCTACTGGGGAAACTTCTAAACTTGGGCCTTTTTAGTAGTCGCTCTAACAATAAATATTACCTAATACCGCATACACCTACACACCACTATAATTCTCTGAGTTTGTTTCGGCGTTTCTTCTCAGAGGTCGTCAGCTAGGAAATGCCGGAGCCATCTAGCTTAAAAAATATATGTAAAATATTGACTTGTAAAAGTGTCTTTAAAAGATCTATTTACAGAAATAAATATCATTTATCATCATTTCTCACCACATTCGTTTATCACCTAATACGTGCAATAATGATCGGACATAGCAAATGGCTATTATTATTAGCAGACAACAGGTCATCACTGCTCATTATGACAACATAATGAGCAGTGATGACCTGTTTATGACATATTTATGTTAGATTTGACAACAAATCTCATATTTAGTATTATTCGAGCACAGCAAAACCCGTGACACATAACACTGTCCTCCTTACTAGGCCTGTTGGTCCGACGGGGGTACAATAGACCGACATGCCGATATTCTGGACGCCGCGATAACGCGTTCAAACAATAACCCTCACATGTCACGGAGTAGTAAGTAAATGGAGTTTCTGTATCGAATTTGATTCAAAATAAAAATGTAAAAGAGTCAAAAATCAATGACCCCGGAATTTTTAATGATACAAGAGTACGTTACCCGTGACTGTCAAATAGGTAAGCCTGGAAATAGATGCAAGATATGGCAGTCAGACGTTTTCTGTGTGGTAATAATAATATTTATCATAAACTATTTCTAATTTATTCACCGACCGTGGTTATTGTAGTAATTTTTAAAAACCTCAGTAGATTATGATGAATATAAAATATTATAGAATAAAAAATGTATGTCATAGGTCGTACATAATCAAGCTGTATTACATTTTCGATTGACGGAATTGCATCGTATATGCACAATTTTCGGCCTCGCATTATTACTCCATTGAATTATTAATCTGTAATATTTATGAACATAGTCATTTATATAAATGTATATGAAGCTCGTAGTTAAGCTTTAATTCATCCTGTGAATGACTTTTGCGTTTATTTTGCTGCTATTTTTCGGTTAACTTGAATAAATATGTATTATGTAATAATAATGGTACCTAATTGAAGTTTTGATCATTGTTTTCTGTATTTTATTATTAAATAGCATCATGCCTGTATTCCCCGAAGGTTTTGACAGAGGTGTACCAATTTACGCCCACAGTTCGCAGTTATTTTGGTCCCGTACAATAGGGGCGAGCCTATTGTCATTAACCAGGCACATATATAATCTCTGAGCTGCAATACTGAGAATTTCGTAGAAAATCACAGAAGCTACACACTCACTTGAAAACCTTGGTGACGAAATCTGCAAGTTTAAAAAGTTTTCTCGACAGCGCAGCGCGATGTCTAAAGTCCGCCAACCGCTCTAGGCCACTGTGGTGGACTATAGCCTAACCTCTCAGTAAGGTGCCCAGTAGTAACTGTAGAGTTTCATTTTACTGCCGATATAGCACATGATTTTCTATGTGTATGATAAAAAATAAATTATTCAGACAGTTATTTTGTGAATTATGTTGGATCGATCCTTCGGGTTTTAAAAAGTGTAAAGGACATTTTAGTCCTCAAGGCATTTTTTGATCTATCAATATCTGTAAACAAAACAAAATACCTTAACGCCCCAATGTCCGTTATGCCCCTTGTGATCCAGAGTATCGAAATAAAATGATTAATGATTTAAGAGAATATAAAAACACTACAAAGTTTTACATTGTATTATCATATCACAGAAGAACGTGAAACATCTCATTGCGTGAATAACAAGAACATTTACGAGTATTTACAAAGAACTTACAAATATTTGGTTACATTGACCATTGTAGAAATAATGGTGAGAAACATTTCATACTTAATTTTTTTTCTCCAATAATTACTGATGAGGTACATTCAATATGCTTAACAGCAGCAACAGAAGGTGTAGGACGAACTTTATTTTGACCTTTTCCTCTCCCGTCGAAGTCCGTGACAAAAGAAAACTCATTCATTTAACTTACGTGACATAAAATTTTATACTATGCTTTTTTAATGTTCGACTATCGACCTCCTTGCTTAATGACGATTACAAAAAAATATGTCGGGCTACCCTACTGAAACTTGCAAATAATCAAGATGGCATTTCTGATTTAAATTGTGCAACTGTAAGTGTTCGGTTCATTGAAACAGCTACTTACAGCTGTGACTCATCAATCTTTCTTACATTTGAAGCGTCGTAAAATTAATAAAGGGTCCTTTATACATCTTTTGAGCATCAGAAGCCGTAAATAGCAAACGTTATTAGTGACTCATTACATAATATTACAATTGTAATGAGAACATTTCTATATGATGTAATAATTACAAGACAATCGATGAAAACAATTACCTAATCAAATTAGTTTACATTTTACTGGTCATTGATCTAAAACAGATTGATTACAAATCGGCTACATTAGTAAATAAGGATGTGCACTTTACACAATCAAAATATAATTCAGTGCAAACAATCCGAATATCGAACTACAAACAATCGAATATAAGCACTAATGCGTCATTATTTACGTTCGTAATCATTGCAATAGTTCATTCGTTCAATTAAAATCGTGTTTCACAATTGCAAGTTACGCAGCCAGTTAATTAAACTCATTTGTTATCCGACATTTTTAATGTCGTTACACACTAGTGCTCTTCATTAACAACCCTTATTTAAATTAATTTTAACATGAATAACATTTTGGCGTGCTAATTTGTGGAGCGATAGTCAAAAGCTCGGTACACACCGTTGAGTGTTCTCATTACTAGTATTTAGTAACGCGTAACATGTAAATATTAATTTAAAGTCGAGTAGATATTCGAACAGTTTATTCGACGTAGCACGTTCTACATTAATTCAAATCATGGGTGTTGTTCACTAAGCCTGGTGGACTATGATTTCTCTATGACCTCTCTATGACTATCTCTCCCATTTGGGAGGAGGTTTGTGGCCAGCGGTGGGACATAATATCATACTGAATTAGCAAACGTAACTGACACACATTCTACTAAAATATCGAGACATGTAAACGGTGACTTACCTATAACTACTTATGATATGCCTAATGAGTAAGATGCCTTATAACTGCTTAATAACTGGACTTAGAGTAAGGTAACCAGGCCTTGACTATATGGTTTTAAACCGTAACACATTTTGTAATCTATCTTTAGTATATTGATGTAAGATTCAAATTCAAATAAATTCTACGTCATTAATTAATGTAAGAACATAATCAGATTTATCTACTCTATTTACTGATTTAAATATCTTTAAAAAAAAGAGTGTTCTAGTGGAGAAAGTCTGATACCGATTACTGTTTGAAGCGAATATGGTGGGTTACGGATTCCGAGAGCTTGCCCTTAAACGGATTTGGAAATTAAGGCGGGTATCCACTGCTTATGTTGCATTTGATTGACACATGTAAATAAAATATAATCCGTCGCATTGCAGTGTTTGCATTTTTTCTTCGGTTCAAACGCGTCCTTTGCAATTTACCAATTTTCATGTCAATGAAATGGAATTGTGTACCCTATGCTTAGATACACTACTACACTACCTTAAGCACTATTCTATGTTCCTAAAATCTGGGTACAGTTTTCAGATAACACACAAAAAGGTAATCTTCATCCTTCCGTCATCAAACAGAAAACGCTTATAAATTTTGAATATTACATGTCACCATTACTTCTACTTGATACTATTTTAAGTTCCATTAATGCCACGAAGAGAAAGATATATGTTCCTTATACGGTACAAACACTGGCCTCTCAACATGTACAGTGTTCACCACAGGTACGTGGACAGTTTGTACCACTGGCAATGTCTTTACTATCGGCACTTCTTTGATGATGGGTACAGTCTTGATGATAGGCACCTCTTTGATGACAGGAATTGTTTCGGTATGATGGTGGTGGACGGTGTGAACCTCATACGGCACGTGGATTTTCACGCTGAAACAAATTTACGTATTAGGTCATAAATATTCTTTGACAATTTTACACAGCACCATCTAGTCTCAAATTAAGCAAAGCTTGTACTATGGGTACTAGACAACGGATATAATACTACCTTTTTTTTGTAAATACATACTTATAATATATAAGAAACATCCAGACAAACACAAACACTTAATGTTCAATTGTTCATCACATAAATGTTTGTTATTTATGGGAATCGAAGCCATCACCTCGTGATGAGCAGTCTGACAGACGACCACAGACGTCACACCTGTATATATAACATACCATCACGCCTGTAGTCCCCGAAGGGTTAGGCAGAGGTATAGGAATTAACACCCACAGTTAGCCGAAAAATGTTCAAGACGCATGTAATAGGGGGCAAGCCTATTGCCATTAACCGAGCAAAAATCTAATCACCGAGTTGCTGCTGAGAATTTAATAGAAAAGCCTAATAACACTGCTCGGCCTTGCAGTCGCTCGTCTTGGTGGCGCTGCTATCGGAACGGATCGGATAGACAATAAACTGAGTTAGAAAAGCTAGCTAATATGTCTGGGTCTAGTGGTTCGTGTGCTGGACTGCTGATCATGGGGTCGTGGGTTCGATTCCCACCAGACACAAATATTTGTGTGGATAAAACATGAGTATTTCTGTTTGTCTGGGTGTTTCCTATGTATTATAAGTATGTATTTACAAAAAAAAAAGTATATAAGTATTATATCCATTGTCTAGTACCCATAGTACAAGCTCTGCTTAGACTAGATGGTGTTCTGTAAAATGTCCCAAAAATATTCATTTATTTATTTATAATATTATAAATGCGAAAGAGAGAACGAGGTGGATTGCTCAGGAAAGGCATAGGCTATGTGTCAATATAAAGATAATAGTCGTTCTGGAACGCGAGTGAAATTGCGGGGAAAAGTTAGTATGATATATTTTTTCTAACACAGATCATGAAACTAACCATCCAAACTTTGTACCTACTAAATTACTATGACGTCACCACTAAGGGTGAGCATATAGGTTGTATATAAACATACATTATCACGACTGGCTGTACATAACTCATGTCAGGGCTGCCATTAACAGTTATGTTAGCAATAAATCTGATAGATAGACACCATAGGATATTATCTATATTTATCACGAAGATCCAAAATCCACATTTGGCTGAGAGAGTAATGACTTATACTTAAATAATTACTGTCTCGTTAGTCTAGTGTGCGTGCTACGCTAGAGGATGGGTTCGATTTCCAGGTAGAGCAAAGTGTTATTGGATTTTTCTATTTTTTTTTCTCAGTTTAGATTTATGCCCGGCCACCGGGCGCCACCGCCACCGGTCATCGGCCACCGGTCACCGGTATGTTTAGGTCCCATGTAGTAGAGGGCACTCTACTACATGGGACCTAAACATACCGGTGAACTCTGTAGGTACATTGGTACACCTCTGCGTAATCGTTCAGGGAATCATGAATACATACAAAACATTGGGAATACAGGCGTGATGGTATGTTATGTTAGAGAATTATATTATGTGAATGAAATTAGCTATAGTATATTTAAGTATTTAACAATAATACACTCGACCTGGAAATCGAAGCCGGGACCTAAATAAATTAAAGTACCTAGCATAAAGTAACTCCGGTTCTCATATCTTTTTACTTCCAATAAACTGTCGTTAACAATTTAGATAACTAAACATTTTGGATGTCCTGTTTCAAACCTCATATTTAGTAATTATTCAGAAACACAAAACAGAAAGAATAGTCTAACCTTCTTAGGAGCTATTCAAGCTCAGCTTCTTAAGAAGCTATCACTGATTCCCAAGTCTCAGGCCTAGTTTGGGAGTCAGGAAACCATCATTTTTGTAAGCAAGAATATATTTTTAAACATTATTGTACTTGCTAAATTATTATTATTATATTAAAAAGTACTTACTGTGTTCTGTGAACAGGGTCGGGTTCGGGTACGGGATTCGCTAAACATAGATGGCTTGCAACCACTACGGCCAGGGTCAACTGAAAACCAATATTCAACTGTTAAAAAAGGCGAGCATACATTTGAGACAGCATGACGGTATACGAAAATGTAGGTACTATGAGATAAAATATTCTCGATTTTCTGAGACCTATCCCCAAATATGTGCCAGAAGATACTAGGAGAGAGAATATTCGAGTTATGCAGTACGACTCTCATATTCATAAAAAAATGTCAGAATAGGTAGACTGGGCTACGTAAATTGACGTAGTCGTGAACCTACATGAATATTTCAGTTTATTTATTTATTAAAATTCTTAAATTTTACGAACATTTGATGAGGACTTGAACCCAACATTTTAATATAAATATCTGTTACTAAACTCAATATTATGTACTCTGTATATTTCAAAGATCTGTATATTATTTTTGAACCCTACGTACTAGGATATTCTTGGAAAATTAATGTTGTTTGCTGTGCTGCAATGATTTTCCGGGTAGGCCGTTTTCGGGAATTTTGGAGCCTACGTCCATGTTTGTCAGTTTATTTTTCTGTCAAAGTCAAACCATTGCGATATGGATTCAAACATTTCTGAGAATCCTCGTCCAATTTCTGTTCTGGTTGAAACGAATCAAAGGGTTTTGTCTAGAGATTTGACAAATGCTATTTAAATCTCAAAAATAAATACTACTTATTAAGAACTACATAGTGAGAACTACTTACAGAAAAGATTGCAGTTTGAAAAATAGCTTTAAATAATAATTATTTTTATAAATAGAATTGCGTGTAGTTCAAATTATAATGATCTTATGAATAATCCTACTAATTAAATAATTTGTTAGTTTCAAGCTTATACACCAATCAGTTTTATTTTAATTATCGCGTATATGTTTCGCTATAGATGTATTCCAAACAATCTGACTCGTCCATAACTCCACATCTCATCACACTGCTCCGCTTCTATAACTTATCAAGGATCAATTAGCAGAAACAACAGACAAACTATTGCTTCGACCCTCTGGAGGGTCACTACTTCACTTTATTGAAAACGCACCCTAAATACACAGTAGGTATATTTTAATTTTCCATTGGCACTGAACTATAAAATCGTAAATTAAAAAATATAATGCTACTCACAGCAATGTTGCGAATCATGTTGTCGTGTGGCGTTTGGCGTGTCACTGGTAGTGGATGCGCGCGCGGAGCCGTTAATATGCATTGCGGTTGTGCAAGCTCCTGCCACCGTTACGGATCCTGATTCACTTGCTTGCGTGTATGTAACATGCATGACAGTACAAGATTGGCTTTTTAATTTTCGAGATGGATAAGTTGTTCAGGGATTCATTTTTTGGATTCTCTTATAACTGTTTGTTTTTTGGAGGTTGGTATACATGAATTGAGGGTGGCGCTGACGGAAAACTTGGACTTAGCCTGACAGTCTTTAGTTTGCCCGACTGTTGGATACTAACTACTACTTGAGATTTACTAGCTCATTTTTAACTGATGATAATAATTGTATTATTAAATGTCGATAGAACAAGAATAAATGATTAATAAATACATATTTTATATATTGCGCATTTAAAAAATAATCTTTTTAAACATAACAATTAGTAACATACATGAAACATGAACTTAAAACAAAAAAAAAATATGCATCGCGTGAAAATACACGCAATTGATATGTTTATGCGTTTTTCTACGTTTAACATTCAATAGGTCAACTAATTATTGATACATTGCCGATAAATTCGTCGTAAAACATGCAAAAGTTTATTGTAGTAATTAATAGAACATTGAATACAATCAATTAATTGTAATTGTAACGTGGTTATGAAATCCCCTGGTGTAGTGTATGTACCTATTCGGTATTCACGCTCCAACGGCGATATATTAGTAATACTAAGTTATTGTTGATGCGTTTCACTAGTGTGTAAATGGGCAAGATGTCAAGGAATTGCCTGTAATTAGTAAGAAAGTTTTTACTATCTATTACGATAGTCTCAAACGCAATCCTGGCGTGGTTGATTGAAGAGTGCAAATATGGTGTTTGTTTAGAAACTACGATCATTTGGTGTTGTATTATAAATTAATTGGTTTGTTTAAATGTGAACTTTATTGTGATAAATATTACAATATCATTGAAAGAAGCAGTGATAGCCTAGTGGTATGACCATTGGACTGCCAAGACGAAGGTCTCGAGTTCGAACCCAAGGCACGCACCTCTGACTTTTAGAATTTATGTGCGTATTAATAATTAATTATCACTCGCTTAACGGTGAAGGAAAACATCGTGAGGAAACCGAGAGATTTTTCTCGACAGTTTGTGAAGTCTGCCAACCCGCACTAGGCCAGCGTGATGGACAGTGGAAGGAAATTGACGACACATTTGGCGCAGGTGTTGAGCAATCGACTTCTGTGCCACGGGTTGTGGGTACCATCCCCGCACGGAACGAATATTTGTATAACCTACAGGTAATTGTTCCGGGTCGGGGTGTTTGTGTTTGTAAACGCACCCACGATACAGGAGAAAAACCTAGTGTGGGGCAAAGTTAAAAAAAAACGCAATTCAGGGTACGTAGTGTGTACACATCATTACGTTTTTGACAATGTCTGTGGTCTAGTGGTTCTAGTATCGGACTGCTGATCACGGGGTCGTGGCTTCGATTCTTACAAGGCACTAAAATTTATGTGAAGAACGTACATTGTGTTTATATTTCGCATCGATTTAAATATATTTTTAAAACGGAAATAATCTGTAACTTCTTTGAATTTATTTTTTGTTATTAAATTTGTATAAATAATATTCAAATTGGCGTTTCAAATATTAATTTTTAGACATTATTAAGGGAGATATTATATACGAAAAGAAAAACCTTTGAGAAATAATATATATAGAGATGAAAAATGTACTTTTTGTATTAGATATCCATTGTCTAGTACCCATAGTATTTATTTATTTATTAAAGTAGTACTGAATAAAGTGTTCATTTAGTTATGAAAATTTAAAATATTTAAGCGGTAAGAGATCTCGGTTTTAATTCAAATACTTATCTATTCTTGAGTTTTTCCTTGCGTCTCACGATACAAAGAACATTTTTGTAGCACAAATCTGTCAAATATTGTTACTACCACCCCTGTATTCTCCGAAAGGTTAGGCAGAGGTGTACTAATGGAAACTCAGTTCGCTGCTATGTTTAAGTCCCATGTAATAGGGGAGAGCTTATTACCATTTATAACATAGTTGCTTTTAAAATTATTGTAAGTGCAAAGAAGTTAATTGTATTTTCATTGACTTTCAGCAAAAGGTAGGTTTAATTTAGTTCAATTTTATTGTGTAGAAACCATTTCTCTACAATTATGTGCACAAACATGTAGACAAAGAAAAAAATACGGGTTAAAGTGAGTTCCTACATATAAGAAGTGGGTTGAAATCAAAATGCATCGTGTGTGGAGCGGCGAGCGAGTGCAATCAAGTGTATTTCCCTTGGCACCTCACCTACCCCACACAAGGGAAACAGTGCTCCACCATTTTTACTCCGTTGTTTTTCAAAGTGATTCGCTTTGTGCCCAGTTACTTTCTAAATGTCAGTAAATGATGAACTTTGTGATATTTTTGATATTTCATTTCACGCGCGTTGGCAACACAGGCTTTGTTCAATCATTTGTGTTTAATTCGTTTTGTGAGCTGTGGTATAATTCGTTCAAAAATGTTTGGTGCAGTATTATTATTTTGGGTATGAAACAGGTGAATACTGCAGTGCGAAATTGTATGACGGCATGAATTACAAATACATTCGTAAAATTCATTTGTAAATATTATAAAATATAAATTTACATACAATACGTACACATATAGAAGATGCGATGAGGTTTTATCAAGAAGTTCGTTCACACACGTAACATGTGACGTCATTGTGTAAGCCGGCGTTTAACTCTTCATCCTCACAAAGCTTGTAAGATAAATGTTTACCGAATCAATACAAACATTTTCCTTATATAACCTACGCACATCCAAAACCCTTACATTAGTTAGCTGGTTTTCTCTTAACATAATACTGTACTAATTATATGGACTATGTGTATAGAGCTCATAAAACCAGGAGAGGTCCGTAAGTCGGACCCGGTTTAAAGCCACGATACTTGAGAAGCTTACAGGTGTAATCCCCTCACAGGTCACTCATGATGTCAACTGTACTCACACGGATTTGCTTCTTTTTTATACAATGTCATATGGTGTTCTTGTTAAGATGAAAGGAAATAATATTATAGGTTGGAAGAGGAAAATGTTAGATTAAGATGTTTTTGCTGTCGTTTTGTTTACAGTTAAACTATATCGCTTCCTTTTCATTTAAAACGCTATGATATTTCGTTTTATACAGATATTACTGTGACTTAATTGCCATTATTATAATAATAAAACTAAATTTAACTAGTCAAAACGTGAATGGAAGCCAATTCCTGAACTATTAAATGCCAGCATTTTAATTAACTAAATATCTTGTTTCATTAATAAAATTGCTGCCAACTTTACGAAAACATTATCATAAAAATGTTACCGTACCTAATTATTTATCGCTGATCGGCCATGACATGAGTGACTTTCAGTAGTGAACTTTATATTATAAAATACAAGAAAATTGTGAATAGGCTGAAAATAAATCAATAATTTTAGCCGCGTTCATATTTGGCGAGCACGCCACAAATCATTCCAGGCATATGCCATGTATCGGCTGGCATTCATCTCGCGCGCTTTTTGACAGTTCACTGCAGCTGCCATATTGTTGCGACAGCGAGCGAATTTCAAAATTCTGTGTTGCAATATCAAAAAATAATGTTACTTTTATATCATTTTCTATAAAAACTGTAATCAAACAAACATGAAGCATTGCATATTTACCATTCATAAATATGTCGGATGATTGTTTTCAACTTAATATTTTTTATGAACAATACAACTCCATTTATAATGTATTGTTTCTGTCTTGTTTTGTTTTAAACAAGGTTGTTTTTCCATAGTATAGCTTACCGAAGCTTTTAAGGAAAAATATTTACAAAAATATAATATTTACTCGAGTTAGTTCCTCACATTACACTACCGTCAATCAACTTGATGAACGCTTGACATTTTGAATACATATTTTTGTTATTCCCATCCTCAAAATAACGGCGTTTCAGTGGAAATGTTGCGTTTTACAGTTCCGACAGCGGAGTTGTGCGGTTTATTTTAGAATTGCGTGTTATTTAGAAATAATTTCCGTTCGCCTGTTTTACCTTAAACTTATTTTACTTACGAAACTTTATTGCTACCTTTTGGTAAGTTATAGTTAAACTTTTAATTCACCCTATACCATCACAGTAATAGAAAGAAAGGAAGGAAGAAATAAAGAAAGAAACAAAGAAACAAAAAAGAAAGAAACAAAGAAAGAAAGAAATGAAACATTTATTCCGCTGCAGATGATACATGTAACTACATATACTTTAAATATAATTATATTAAAATAAAAAAAACAGAGAAGATACAGTACCTCACGATTGACCTGAAAGGGTTTCGCGTATGCCAGATAGATTGTATGACACTGGTTTTCAACCAGTCCCGGAGTAATACTTAGTATTTAGAATTAGTCGTTAGCAAATCATTTATGAAACTGCCCACAAAAGAACTAATTACTGTCTATTACTGGTAGCCTTCGCCTGTTGTTTATAATTAAGTACTATGTACTTGACAACGCCCTACTGACGTATTCTCATAGCCCGTTAAAGGTAGTTAAATATAATAACAGCCGTTAGCCTAGGTTCTGTTTTAAACACAGTAATTAGTTTAACTGTCTAGTTAAACAAACAAGAGAATTTGCAATATCGTAATAGATTAGGTAGAATTAAATTGAACGCCTAAATTTATAAAGGGCTAGTCGATTTGTTGAATTTATTTTGTGATGTGGCAAACTTAATTTACGGTGGTAGATGTCAATGTCAAATTAACTGTTACAAAATAATAGCTATTTGTCAAAGATGTTTAAATATTATTAATAGAAACATAAACAATTCAACTCGGATATTTCTAGGAATTAATTTTCAATTTATAAATTTGAATAAATATTTTATAGTCGTTGATAGCTCGGGAACACAATCGTTGTTTTTTATGAAGTGTTGGGAATTGGTGTATTTTTTGTCACTATTATTTTAAACGAATGCACGCATTTTGCGTAGTATACGAATATTTTTCGCATAAATAACTAAGTACCCAGAATTTTATCCCAGTTGGTTGTATGGTAGAGGAAGGCTTATGGGACAAACAGAGAAACATTATTTTTTATATAACCGGGAATTCCCCTTCCTGTGGGAACTTCAATAAATCAGCTTGCTACTATTATAATGATGCTTGAGTATTAACTTCGATGCCAGAAATATTGTGTGCACTGGCTGACATAATATTATATAGCAATGAATAATTATTGATAAGTAATTGTGATAAATAGCAGTGATAGCCTAGTGGTATGACCATTGGACTGCCAAGTCGAAGGTCTCGAGTTCGAACTCAAGGCAGGCACCTCTGACTTTTCGAATTCATGTGCGTATTAATAATTAATTATCACTCGCTTGAACGGTGAAGGAAAACATGGTGAGGAAACCTGCATACCTTAGAGATTTTTCTCGACGGTTTGCGAAGTCTGCCAACCCGCACTAGCCAGCGCGGTGGACTATAGCCTAATCCCTCTCAATATGAGAGAAGACCCGTGCCCCGCAGTGGGACAGTATATGGGTTGATGATGATGATGAATTCTAAGCAAAAATATATTTTTTATATAAAATTTTTACAGATATAATAAATTAACACAACCTAAAAATAAACAAACTTTTTGCATGAAAATGTTCTCAATGACCGTACTATAACCCTTTTATATCTCTTTTGTGAACATATCAAGCAAACACAAAGAGCTGACAAAGCTAGTAAAGTTAGCAGCCGACATCTTTGTAGCGCCCGAAAAGGTACTAAGTCATGTGATACCTAAAATGTAAGACTTTTCTATACTGAGTTTGCAAATTTAGTTTTTGAAGTATATTTTTCAGTTACTAACATTACATAACATCACGCCCTTTTTTACTGATTTTAATATATATATATGTAACATATGGAGGATAAATATATAATATGTATATCGCATGTAGGTAATTAGGCTATTACATGCGAGCCTTTTCTCAACTATGTTGAGGTCGGCTCCCAGTCTAACCAGATGGGGCTGAAAATCAGATCTCCGCAACCCAATTTCTGGGTGATACCGATATCTTAAGGATAGATTGGTTGTCAGGCTATTTGGGCTTCTGACGACCACTAACGACTATCTATGACAGTCGTTGGTAGGACAACCGGGACGTGCTTAACGTGCTCTCCGAGGCACGAAGTATTCTCGAGGTGTTAAAAATGGTCACTCATCCCCAAACGGGTTAGCAGATCGGTTGATCAACGCAGGTCTTACATAGCTACGATTTTAAAAATCGATACTTCGAATTGCTTCTTAGAATTTCGAAGGAAAATCCCAATAACCAATTTTTCAAATACGTATATTATGGCAAACAATATTAGTAACTATTGCAATTAATTCCTGGTATCGGAATAGTTTTCAAGCTCCTATTATAGCCAAGTGGTATTCCACTTGGCAACGGTGCTGTGTGTTCTTAGAAACTACATGTAGATACAAACAGTAACGTCCCGGAATTATGAATTGTAGGTACAATCGAGAATCTTGGCGGTAGAACAGCATTCAGTCTTATTACTAAGAGCATAAGGTTGAAAAGTGGTCAATTGCCAACGTTCTTCACCATACATAAACACAAATAATCATCACTTGGTTCAACTTGGTTGGCTTACATCTTTAGGAAAACTGTACTTACATCTTGAAAACTCAACATAATTTTCTTGTGTGTGAAGTTTCCGTGTGGCATTCACACTAGGCTAGCGTGGTTAACCTAAATCCCCATATAATAGGGCCTTAATGCCATTAAACGGGCAGAAATTAAAACTCCGAGACACTGCTAAAAATTTCGTAAAAAATACCCGACATGGGAGACGAACCCTGAACTGCACGCCCAGTAGGTCTACTTGCGACCAATAATAGCAACACTGCTATTATACACTTTGGTATTAAAAAGACCGAGTCAAGCGCTCATATGAACGCTAAAAACAAAAAGTAAAACCGACATTGCACTTTCTGTACGAGTTTATTGCACATCAAAACACATCGGAATGGAATAACCCTACGAAATAGGAGAGGTGGCTCTTCACTCGATCGCCCTATACAATAGTGACGTACTACTCGGAATAGGGTTACCATCGCATACTCAATGGTTCTTAAAGTATCGGATAACGGGCAGTAAATGGAATATTCCCTGTAACTCTGTCCCAAGTGTTAGTATTCGATTACTTTCATCACCTTGTTCGTTAGTCGAGTGAAATGCGACATTCCTTTATTTAGTAATACATGTCTTTATTGCTAGTTCAGCCATCTGTTTATCTATTCCCGTCAACTTTCGACTTTATCTCGTTGAAATACAGGTGGTTATTATTTGTTGGTAATTAAAGGTGTATCGAATAGGATCGCTTGTGTGTTCTAGGATTGTGTAAGACTGGTGCCTTAAAAAGATACGAATCAACAACTGCTTTAGTAGTTAGTAGCAGCTGTTACAGCATAATCACATAATTAATGTAACAGGACAAGAAGGGCGCGGTGAAGGTATTACTCACTAATTGAATTACTAATTGACTTGTTTTCACTTTTTAATGAACCTAATTGTAGCTGTTTTGAGGCGATTGCTGTGGGCTTTCGTTCTGGATTCGATTTGCATGCCAAGTAGTGTAATTGTTTTTTTGTTCTATAAAATTTATGTGCGGTTAATGGCAATAGGCAATAGGCAATAATGCACATATTAATTAATTCAATTAATGTATTTATGATTGGTAACATAGTCCTGAGCATTACTAACGAATTTATGGATAATTTGGTCTGAAAAAAAAAACAAATAAGTATTTGTTTTGTAAATATATTATACTTAAAATAAGAAACACGTATAAACTCAAACACTTGCTTTCATCACATAAATATTTGTGTCCTGTGGGAATCAAATCCACGACCTGTGATTGAGTGATTAGCATTCCGAAACTACAACCACTAGACCACAGGCGTCGTCAATACCAATTTATTCGCAATAATCGCCCATCTTGAGTTATTAATCTAAACGCCAATTCGATATGAAACATTAACTTCAATCCGGTATAACATGTCAGCCAGAGTTTACTAACGTAGTGGGATTTCGCTCGAAGATTCAGAGTCAGTTCAATGAGCAGTAGTTGCAGCTTAGACTAAATTATTTGTATTGAATCCTGAAGATATCTGGTAAATGTTTGAACCAGCAACTATTTATTTAAGTTCTTATTTAGGTACATTATATTTTTAAATATTTTTACAAAAAAACAAAATCATTTAAAAATATACAAAATAGTCAGACCACCGATATCGGGAACAGAGTCCAAGCTACCGGTGTTAATAATAATAATAAATAAAATATTCTTGGACAATTTTACACAGCACCATCTAAGATCTATGGGTACTAGACGATGATTGTAATACTTATACTATACTTTTTTTTTGTAAATACTTATAATACATAAGAAACCAACAGACAAACAAACACTTGTGATCATCACATAAATATTTGTGTCCTGTGGGAATCGAACCCACGACCTCGTGTTCAGTAGTCCGATACTCAAACCACTAGACCACAGATGTCGACAAATGCGGCTGTATCTAGTAACACTGCGACCGCAGTAGGTCAATTGTGATCGCTACTCGTTGCATTAGGGTTCACCGCTAAACCCTGCGGTTACTATAAACTGCAGGATTTGCTTAGGGGTGAGCTCTTTTATTTCATCTGGGCTTAAGATTTTGCCCTAGATGAGCACTGCGCTTGTATTTTAGGGGTGCTTCTGGTTAGCCTGGAAGCCGAGCCCAACAGTTGGAAAAATGCTTGGAGGATGATATGCAAGATATATAATATTATGGGCTTTATAATATAAACGCGATTGTCAGTTTAGTCGCGTATTTCCATGGCATACAATTATCGTTTTAGCGTGTTTGTGCATTGCCCTAGAGGAAGACTCTTACAGCACTGTCAAAATTCTACATCGCAATACTAGGTACCTACTACACAGTGTTTAACTAAAACGCTGTAATGAACAATAATTGTAACAAAAAGGATTTAAGTGTTTTGGCTTTGTTCCAAAAGCGTTTCTTAGTGTTAATGCAGCGCAATAATTGTGTGTACAACCAGTTGTAATGCCATTATCTACTACAGTATATAATTGCTTTGAGACTGAGTAGTAGAATATATCTGTAAATTTATTTCTATTCCTAAAGAAGCCAATGTTAAATGATTTTTTAAAATATAAAATACGTACCTATATCATATTAAGATAATAGAGAAATTACATAAAATGTTTCCGTTTTCGAATACAGCTGCTTCATGAGTCTAGTGGCCGTAATAGCGACTGCTACGCTATAGATTCCGGCTTTGATTCCTAGGTCGAGCAGTGTTATTGAGTTTTTCTTTGAGATTCTAAGTAGCAGCCCGGGAGTTCGGAATGTTCGGATTTGTGTCCGGTTAAATGGCAATAGACTCACCGACTATTACATGGGACTCAAAAGCACCGGCGACTGGGCGTACATTTGTAGGCAGAGGTGTCTCTGTCCAGCCCTTCCGGGAATACTGGCGTAATGGTATGTTATGTTATGGTAAAACTAAAAAAGGTCACTGACAAAAAGTTATAGTGGTTTTCGTCGTGCCTATAATCAAAGTCAGGGCCCGAAATAGTATTTACTTGGATAGTAAAATCCATCTTAGATTTCATTTGTACTTTTCATAAGCATAAGCAAAACTAAGGACCAAATTATTAATGCCAGCAAAAAAAAAAAACTATACGAACATACAATCTCTACTCGCTATTTCAAGCGTTTTAAAACTCAAAGATATTTTTTTTCTAGCTCCCAGCCCACTAATTTCGGGAGCCACCAAAAACTGCTTTATAGCAAAGTTAAGCCAGTTACGGCGTGCATTATACCCGGGTACCGATCTCGGTACTATCTCGCTATTATCATATTATAATTTGGTGGGAGCTAGGAGGCGCGGGTAATATGATATTAAACACGTTCCTGACATGACGTGACTGCATTGCGCGTTCATTACTGTTATTAAGTCGGAACAACCGAACAACTAAGTGATGTCACTTGCTCTTAATAAATCTCGGGCTAGGGGTGTCACACTCATGGACGATAGTTGTTTTTTTAACTTATTTGTCAACATCAACACTTAGAATACGTAAAATGAAAGAGGAATAGTTGGGTTGGCAGTATAAGGGTTAAAGTCCAGCCACTGCCTTTCCTCACGGAACACTGGCATCCTTGCTCACCATGAAGCGACTGTCACCAGACAGTCACTTCGTGTAAAATACTGGTATTTGGTCGCGAGATTTAAGAGTTATTTTACTATTCCTTCTTCTTCCTACGAGTATTTTCCCAACTATGTTAGGGTTAGCTTTCAGTCTAACCAGATGCGACCAAATACCAGTATTTTACACGAAGTGACTGTCTGGTGACAGTCGCTTCATGGTGAGCAAGGATGCCAGTGTTCCGCGAGGAAAGGCAGTGGCTGGACTTTAACCCTTATACTGCCAACCCAACTATTCCTCTTTCATTTTACAGGGTCGGTAACGCTCAAATGATACCCCTGGTGATGCAAGCGTCTATTATATAGGTTGCGATAACCGCTTATAATCAGGTGGGCCGTATGCTTGTTTGCCACCTTAGTGGTATAAAAAAATAAGGAGGGACTAAAGCGGTATCTCCGAATAAAAAATATTTTCCCTACGGAAACGGAGATTAACATTCTAATAAACTTACAATAATTGTTCAAAAAAGCAAAGTAAAGAGAATTTTTAAGTTCTGCGTTCTTTGTAGTTGTATCCCGGGCGGTTCATAACTGCATTTTTTGTTTAACAGGATTTTTTAAGAAAGGAAAACTAAGAAACTGGATCTGCACGTTTTTTTGTTCTAATTTTATGTATTCTGCTTGGTTCCTTTGTTAATTAAATGCATTGGATCGTCAACTTTCTTTAAAGATGAAGGAACTTTTAGGATTAAACAGCGTGATTATGGTTAATTCTTCTTAATGAGTTTTTTTTAGTGGGTGTTTTTTTTTGTGCGTAGGAATAACCTCAGGTGGTCATATTCATGCCTAATGTTGGGATCAGATCATAAGACATTTTGCAATAGGTAACTTTTATCCTTTATAAATTTAAATAAGCCTAATACGTTTAATGTTTTGCATTATTTATTTATTTGCTTAGCTTTTACATTTTTCCATAACATACCATCACGCCTGTGTTCCCCCAAGGGTTAGGCAGAGGTGTACTAATGTACACCCACTTTTCGTCGGTAGGTTTAGGTCCCATGTAATACGGCTCGCTATTGCCATTAACCGGGCACAATTCCAAACGCCGAGCTGCTACTGAGAATTTCATAGAAAACAATACCTAAGAAACAAACACAAGACCTCTAGCGTAGCTATCGCGCTTAGGATCGCTAGACTAACGAAGGAGTTCGTCATTCGTTCGTAACATTTTTCCATCAAAATTGTTATTTGACATCCATTACATAATTAATTTGTAAATTAATAACAATAAGTACCTCTTTATACGATAAGGCTTTATGATATTGAGAAAGCTTTAAAAATCATTTACCTAAATATCTACCTAACTTGATAGAAGAATAAACCACCATTATATAAATAAACAAATTATCTAAAGTAAATGAAACTTAAATAAACAAAATACAATTGCGGGCCGTAATTTAGTTGAATTATCTAGTACATTATTTAGGCTTTAGACGGAGGCAGGCGTCGGGTAATTCGATATTAAACACGCGGCTGACAGGTGACGTGACTGTGGGCATTGTCACGCGACTTGTGTGGATCGAGCCTTAGCCTAGGGCTGCCATTGTCTAGACCGGACAAAGACGTATACACGATGTACGAGAATATAGTGAATGTCATTTGATAACCTGGCTTTTTGAGAAAGTTAGCTTTCATTGTAACAGAAGTACCAGTCAGACTTTCCGGACTGGAAAATGTGTAGATGCCAGCAGGTCAAGCTATCCAAAGCTGTCAAATTTTTTCAATTGAATATGAACCTTATTGTTTTGTGTTAAATTTTGAAAATAAATCAAATAAGGCTATTGAAATTAAAAAACATCCAAATTTCAATAGAGAAGATGGCTGGGTCTTACCACCTGCTTGGAATCCCGTTATAGATTCTATTAAACCAAAATCCAGGCCTACAACTGCAAGACCAAAGGATACTGTGAGCTCGTTCTGCGTGAATCGGATTGCCAATAATTAACAACTAAAACATGATCATTGAATATTTTTACTTTAAAAGAGACCATGATTCTCTGAGTTTGTTTCGGCGTTTCTTCTCAGAGGTCGTCAGCTAGGAAATGCCGGCTCCATCTAGTTTTAATTAATAATTAGTAATAAATGTCATTGATCATGTAACAATTAAAAATGTGGGGTAGCTGTCAGTAATTATATCATCGAGACGCCCACCACCTCAGTCTACCCGTGACCATGGACGCTGTAAAGGGTCCGAAACGTCGGGATTAATAATATCAATATACGCGATAAAATCCGTAAAAAGTAGTTTTATTTCAATAAATCCAATAAATTTGATAGATTGTGGTAGCTTGATGTGATGGCCTCTGTACGTTTTTGATAGTTGAATATAGGTATGGTTTTATACTTAGTCTAGTAATAATTAATGAAAGGAAAGAAAATGATGTTCCTGCTTCAGTTGTTATTTCAGTTCAGTTGTTAGTTCGAATCTATAAACCAATAAAATTGAATATAATTATGGAAATAGTATAAAATTTATAAAAACTTTGTAATTTCCTCACACATTGTTTCTTTAAGGTTGTCGATTTAACGTTTGATTACCAACTGACTTATATGTATATGTATATACTAGACTAGCTGTGTCCCGCGATTCCACCCGTCCTGACTTTTTTCTGTTTGCTCGTAGTGTGTGATGTAAAATACGTAGATAGGTAGGTTCTGGGCGAACAGCATTTAATATTCGTAACACCGACACGAAGAAGAATAAGTGTATCCACCTTTCTCAAGATTTAGGCTATTAAATGCAAATAGCATTTTTCAAATCTGCTTGGCAATCGGCTGGTTTAGTATTAGAGATTTAAGCGTTCTAATGAAGAAAAACTCTCCAATTTAAGCTAAAAAGCTGAAGCCTACGTGGTATATGTATAAGATATGAAAATAAGATACTATATTACACAAATTCAACATAACTTACTATTGACAGACTATAAGGCGATCGTATTGTATAAGATCATCACGGTAACGTATTTCCCTAAGGCGACCCTTAAAACTTTCACGGAATACCAAGTAGCCGATACAATTCGGTTTTTTAATCCAGGATCAAAGAATACGGAAATTACCGAAATATTTCGATTCTACGCTTTTGTATACTTTTGTTTACACTTTGTTTTACGTTGTTTTTTGTTGTTTTTAAGAACGAGAAAAACAATTCAGAAAATTGAAGTGAAAAAACTACATACATAAATAATTATACTGTAGATTTTCGTTTGTTATATTTACTGTAGGTTAGTTTGGTTTGGAATTAAAAAAACATTTGAAGGACGTTTATATTATAATGATAATTTTACCTATTTGTCAATTACCTACTTATTCATATTCATTACATACTTACTGTTATTAAACAAATTAAATCAGTACGTTTTGAGTTTTGAGAGAAGAGATTGGTTTGCACCAACGATGAATATAATAAAAACCGGCCAAGTGCGAGTCGGACTGGCTCACGAAGGGTATAAAACGTTTGTTGTATGGGATTATTGTTACAGGTAGTATTAGATAGTATTTATTGTTACAGGGGCAACAGAAATACATAATTTGTGAAAATTTCAACTGTCTAGCTATCACGGTTCATGAGATACAGCCTGGTGACAGACGGACGGACGGACGGACTGCGGTCTTAGTAATAGGGTCCCATTTTTACTCTTTGGGTACGGAACCCTACTAATAGAATAGAGGTTGATCCCAAAACAGAAACCTCGTGGAACACGACTTACCACTATATTCCTTACTTCTACAGTTAACCTACTTGTTTTAATTCTGATATATTAGAAAACAGTTCTTTTACCCGGTTTTTAAACTAGATCTAGGCTATCTAGATAGTGGTGACCCTATGCATCGCGTGCATCAAGCGATGTATTGTACGGACGCGAGTTGCCAGTGTCTGCCGTCCAGTGCTTGAAAAAGCTTAGTAATGTTCTAGAATAACGGAAAGAGGTTTTTCTCCAAATACCACTGCGGTTATAAAATAAATAGATATTATAATAACTAGGTATATAGTACAGTCAGCAACGAAAGTCGCTGAACATGTTGCAATTTTCAATATGATTTTTAATAAGTGTGAAGTTACTGACCTGTGAAGGTTATGCGAAATAATTGCGTAGATGACCATTCAATATTCAGGTTATCTTGATAGAAAAAACCTCTGGACAAGTTTTGGAGCTGTGATGTTTTCAAAATTTTGTTATGTTCAGCGACTTTCGTTGCTGACTTTACCTACTTACAACTATGTTATTAAAATACAAAATGACATCAAGTCTTGATATTGCATGAGCAGCACGGTAATAACCAATTAATTTTATAATATCTTAGGTTAAGACTGCCTCATTAGTCTAGTGGTCCTAAGCGCGACTGCTACGCTAGAGGTCCTGGGTTCGATTCCCAGGTCGAGCAAAGTGTTATTGGGTTTTTGGCTATGAAATTCTTAGTAGCAGCTCGGAGTCTGGATTAATTGTGCCCGGTTAATGGCAATAGGCTCGCCCGTATTACTTGGGACCTCAACATACGGGCGAAATGTGGGTGTACATTGTGAAATGAAATGATGAAATGATATTTATTTCTGTAAATAGATCTTTTAAAGACACTTTTACAAGTCAATATTTTACACATTTTTTTTTAAGCTAGTAGGCTTTGTTTCCTAGCTGACGACCTCTGAGAAGAAACGCCGAAACAAACTCAGAGAATCATAGTCTCTTTTAAAGTCCAGACATAGAATTGTAACAAATATGTGTCTTACAATGTAGGGCAAAGTCTGAAATGGCCTTTTGAAGAAAGAACCATAGCGGCTTTGAGTTGACCAGTAGTAGATTAGTACACCTCTGCCTAACCCTTCGGGGAACACAGGCGTGATGGTATGTATGTATGTATCTTAGGTTATAATCTAATTCCCCTCAATCTGAGACGAGACTCGTGCCAGTGGGACAGTATATAACTCCGATATCGTTTGAGTTTCATTTGTGTTTCAATTTTCGATCTCATTACATTATAACATGTTCACGTTTAAGGTTGTTTTTTAGTTTAGGACTGCATGAATGTCGTGTTGCGCAGCCGCAGAAGCTCACTAGACCAATAAGGCCGCCACGATGACGATGCGTTAACAGTATTGTGTTTAATAAATATAACTCAATCCTCATTCCTTGCCGCAGGCTTGTTCTAATCAAGTCAACAAGCCTACTCCATATTCCCATGAACAATATTCCACCCTTGTAATATTCAAATAATAAACCAGCGCATTCTAGTGCATCCTCTTTCCATAATGACCTCAATTAACGTTCTCGTTCGTTCATTCACTCGTTCATTCACTTGAATTTTTCTTCGCCATCTTAATTTGTACGTGACGCCGGCAGTTAATTAGTGCAATTAAAAGATCCTGGCTTTTTGTTTTAGTACTCACACTGCGAAGCCATTGTTGAAAATTAAATTAGCCCTGAAATTGGTTTGTGTCATTTACATAATATGTGATGTTTCGGCGCCAGCTTATGGTGAATTTGAATGTACCTTCAACATACATTTTCAAAATTCTACTTCAACATAATATGTTTCTGCGTTGTTTTACTGAATCAGCAATCATTATTTATTTATTCCCACAGAACATAGAATTCATTTTGCAATTGACCAGGAAGATTCGACGATTATGGGGAAGTTCTTCTTGATACCTTGTACCCTATCATGATGCTGTATTTTTTCAATATATCATTACGATTTCTACTCTATATTTATTATTATATTATTGCACTTGGCTCGAAGGACAAATATTACTTATTATAGTAGTGGTTTTAATAGTAATTAGTCATTTAATTGATTTTGACAACAGCTTTCCATTTGTTAGGCTCTTAAACTATCTCCCAAAGAATACAAAAAATTATAAAGTGACCCCAAAATACATTACATATTATTATATTCCAATTATTAAATATACCGAATACGTATGGATAATGAAAATTACGTAATGATGGAGATAGATTAGGCAATTGATCACAATCAATCTGTCTAATAGATTAATGACGAAAATATCACCGATTTGCGTAACGTGTACTTAGTATATATGTGTGTTTGTATTAAAGCTGAAATGACTAATAGTCATACGTAATTCAACTCCAGATTACATGGTAAGATAAATTTATCACAGGATTAGAATTTATCTAGAAATTAAGCTTCAGTATAAATAAGAGAGATCTACTGCAAGGCCTTTCTCGTTGCTAAGTAGTAGTAGTAGTAACTACACTGATAAACGGATCTGCAAGGTTAAGTTGCGCTAGCCGTGGTCAGTCTTGGATGGGTGACATTTTCAACATATTGAGACCTCTTCGTGCCTCGGAGAGCATGTAAAGCCATTCGTCTTGATTTTCATCCTATGACAATCGTTAGTGGTAGCCTGCCTCAAAGCCCTGACCAAAAATCCATCGGTATTTCCCAGAAACCTTTGGGTTGTGGAGGTACGATAGCAAGCACTTATATAATCATCACAATATCAATATTTTACACGAAGCTTGGTTAGACTGGAAGCCGACCCCAATACGGTTGAGAAAAAGTACGGAGGATGAAGATACTGCAAGGGCTTTCTCAAAGCCTCCAGGGCATTTAGTCGCAAGCCGTTGTTTTAATGTACGGTCATGACCGGTTCCAAGGGCACTTTTAGGCAGAAGAATTTTAAGAGAAACCTGTAAATTGATTGGGAGTGGGAGTAATTCCACTCAAATTGGAGCTGCCCGATTGGGGAAGTACCTTCGCTTTGCAGAAAATCGTAGTGAAACTACACTGATTTGAGCTGTGTTATCTTCCTTACGGTGAACAAGGTTGCCAGTGCACCGCGAGGAAACGTTGCGTTGGCGGTGGGGGGACTTTGACCCATATACTGCGAGGTCAGCAACGCACAAGTGATACCCCTGGTGTTGCATGCATTTATAGGCTACGGTAACCGTTTACCATCAGATGGTTCGTATGCTTGTTTGCCACCATATTGGTATAAAAAAAAAACATCTCGTGTATGTAGATATTTATTTTTTATTTTAATCTCGGTTAAAGCTCTTAGAATCTACAATAGATTTTGTCATCATAATTCGCAGATTTAGCGGTGTAGCAGTCCAATATCTTCGATTCGATATTTTTTTAAGGATATTGATTTCTGACATTTACGCGAATATTATACATTGAAATAAAACTACTTTTACGGATTTTATCGCGTATATTGATATTATTAATCCCGACGTTTCGGACCCTTTACAGCGTCCATGGTCACGGGTAGTCTACCCGTCGAACGTCGGGATTAATAATATCAATATACGCGATAAAATCCGTAAAAGTAGTTTTATTTCAATGTTTTTATAAGGATTCTAATAAATTAGAAATACAGCTAATTTAATAGGTAAAATCAGGGACAAAAGGCGTCAACTAATACTCAGCTTGTTAAAACTTATATACACGCCATGTACAGCAAAGTAATAACAGAAAATGAGTTCATACATTAAAGTAATTTGAAGGAAAATTAATGACAGCTTTTCATGGGCGACATGCAATTTATTATCATTTATTAATGGGACGAAAATTATTGTGCACTTTAATACCTAGATAATAATGATGAATTGAGTAAAAACTAGTACATTAATTTGTTGTTTAGATAAAAGTTATATTATTCAAATTTCGAAGAAAAACTTTCATACAAATAAATTTTAGGCTATTCCGTGGTAATACCTAGTAATTACGAATACAATAGCTAAATAATTATGATGATAGGTTGTCAGTTGGTAACTAGATTATTATTGTAATTTAATTTATTATTGTCTGCTAATCCGCTCTACTTAGTATATATTTTTGTGTTCATATAGCGATCTATCTAATTTGGCATTCTTTACAAGATAAAAGTTCAAAACTACTACAAATAATAAAAAATATATTTTTATATGTATATTTGGTAAATATCTTCTTATACCGAGCCTTTTCCCAACTATGTTGGGGTCAGCTTCCAGTCTAACCAGATGCTGCTGAATATCGGTATTTTACACGAAGCGACTGCCATCAGACCTCCGCAACTTAATTTCTGGGTATACCGATGTAGCGACATCTACCGCGCTACATGGAACTATGAAGAAATCCTGAATCGCGCAAGCAGCATTTGCAACGCAAGTTGCATAATATACAACTGCCCGACATCGACCGTAGGGCCGTGGCTCGCCAGGCAAAACTCCCGCCTGGTTGGAGGATCCTGCCTTTGATTGGAGGGCAATACACTTCGCCTCTCCACACTGGCGACCCCAACGTGATACCAGTATTTCCACACTGCTGATCCCGACGGGATCCCAGTATCTCCACTCCGATATCCTGGGGATCGACTGGTTGTCAGGCTTTTTGGGCTTCGGACTACCACTAACGATATTCTTAGATGTTCGTATGACAACTGGAACCGACAGCTTTACATGCTCTCCGAGGCATGGAGGGGTCTCGATGTATTAAAAATGGTCACCCATCCACAGTCTGACCGCAACTGGCGCAGCTTACCTTGCAGATCGATTTATTCCGGAAGTTTATACGTATTATCAGAACATTTCACCTGTGCAAAGCCGGGGCGGGTCACTAGTTTATAATAAATTAATTACTCTTCTATTACGCTTACACAACATTGCATACACACATGCATAAGCATGGGTAGTTTATTATACTTCACCTTTGAACTGCATACTACGCTTGATTGAAATAAAAGTTTCCCCTCACTAGCGTGCACATAAGTAATTATAATGCAGCACGGGCTTTTGCACCTATTTAGGTTAATTTCCCGCCTTTTCAACTCTTGATGCGATCCAGCTAACGTCAAGAGGTCTTTATTGAATTTTCTCTTAGGAGAATATTTTACCTGCATGCAAGAGTCGCGTAATGGTTAAGTGGAATTTGTCTGCATAAGAAGGGTTAGTGTCAGCACAATATAATGTTGTTTTTTGCGCTCGAAAGAATAAACTAGGAAGAGAGTTTCTAGAGTATTTGTAACATGTAGAAATTCTGACACCACACTTAAAAAAATGAATGACCAACCAATACTTGTATAGGAATTTATTTTTCAATGGCTACATAACATTTGAGACTGACCAGTGACCTGAATAATGAAATCGAAGTACTTATAAGGGCGTGTGTGTGAGCTGGAAGAAGGTGGTGGGCAGAATGTACAAAATAAAATCATTGCAATAGCATTCTACAATAATGTGAACAACAAAACGGGGTTGTACACATTTTCCATAATTTTAGAATTTAGAATAGAGCCAAACTTAAACTTAGCTAACTTTATTTTTATGTTTGCTTAAATCCCTAAACTTTCAGGGAATGATGATCCTTTAAAAACATTAAGGAATTTAGCATAGTTATTGACAACTGTCATATAAGCTAATAATTATTATGTCTATAAGTGTCGAAAAACGTTTTTCGTCTGCTTTATCTAAAATTAAAACAAAATAACTAACGCTATACTATAAAACGTTAGGCTAAAGGCTTGCCACATTAAATTTACTGACCTCATTTCAAAACATCGAAATGATTCTCTTGAGCACCATCTAATTTTTCTTTTCTCTGTTCCAGGTACATACAGTTCCAACTTCCACATGTGGATCTTTGGTAAAACAAAAGCGAAGCGCGACTTTCTTTTGAAAATTCTTCCGCGCACCGCTTTCTCATGTACTATTGTGTAGTCTTGAGTTTTAGACAAAGTTTCAACGTGCCCTAAAATCTATGCCACTTGTGCTTATTTTTCTTTTTGAGGTAGGTATGTTTATATTTAAGTGAAGTGTTAATCAAAACTCTTTTGTTAAATGATTGTCTATGTTTATAGCATTGTTGATTGATTATGAAGTCAGAGCATTAGTGTTGAAATACACTGGACACTAACATTATTGTTAGCACTAAAACAGGATATTTGCATGAATAAGCATGCAAGAATATTAATTTTTATGAACACAGAAAATCCAGGTTTCAAGACTATTTTAGTCATTTTATTATTGATGATATTCTTTTCTTTTATTATTTTCAAATTATCTCTGATTCACTGGGAAATAGTTTTGATCTTAATACTTTTTTTCTTGTACGGTGCAGAAATCATTTGATTATATTTACCCGTAAAGCAAAATTATATATTACGGAAGAATTACCTATTATTAGATGTTTGATAAGTTAAAAAGGCACTTAGAGATACAGATGCATAATAAAAGCTTGAAAAATGTCCCTAAATATACCTTCTGAATATATTTAACAGTGGGAAAACATGCCTAATATTCTTCCCTCGGAACCGCACAGCAAAGCCATTTCGAGTTAATTATGTAAACTGTAAGCAGACATTTTAAGTCCTACTAATAAATCTAAAGGTATTTCATACAAAACACGCGTGCGCTCACGCCGTTTAAGATAAGGCTATAAAGTTTATTGGCTTTATTACGCCTAAGGTTTCGCGCGCCAAAACCCGAGCTAACCCCTTACGGAAGCAACCGACCCACAACAAAACGACACATGTGTCACAACAAGTATCGAATAAATTCTTATCATATTTGTATCATGGTAAAGTTGAAATTTGTATGGTGGGTTTTAACCCTTCAGCGGCATCGGGCGTAAACGCGACGACATCTTTGATGTGCACCCTCTCGCCTTGAGCACCCAGTCTTTCATAGATAAAGTGCATTTCGATATTAGAAGTTTCAAACATAGTTTTAAAGTGAAATTTACGGTATGAAATTGTTTTCTTCGTTCAAAGGCGGACGTGTCGTGAGTCGTGACACGGAGGAATGGGTGCAAGGGCGTAATAAAACTACTGGGTTTTTATGCGGCTTTTAAATGGAATTTCTTTTTTGGTATTGGGATTATGAGTTGGTTCTGATATGTATGCAGTATTTCGTGGTTTTTTGAAGTTGGTGATGTAACTGGGAGAAAATAATTATTGCTGGTTTACTGGCAAGATGCTTAGTGATGTTTTTAAGCATATTTGACCTTCTTCTTTCTTCTTTATTTCTTTTCTGAAGTCGTTTAAAAAGTATGTACTTAAATAAGGCTGTTATACTTACTCAAGAAATGAGTGCCTACACAAATCCTTCACCAGCTCTTAATAAACAATTTATAAGGACACAATCATTTATGAATCAATACATTCAAACATCCACTATTTAAATTATAAAATTAGTTAACCCCGCACACAATACCATATAAACAGTCCAAGATGGCTTCCAAATTATACAACACTCAGAAACTGATTCGAACAATGGTATACCCACTTAGAAATTACTGTAGGAATGTTTTAACAAGAAAATTGACCTGTAAACTATGTGAAGGGCCCAGTAAGGGTTTGGACACAAACTTGCAACTAGTTTACCATATTGTGATTACCCCTGGGACCAAGTTTGCTCTACAAACGTTAAAATGGAGTTAGCTATAACTGGGCGGTGTAATATTGATTTGTTGTTGTACATTATGCTATGGACTTCCTTATTTGTCTAGTAACCAACTCAGCAGCAGTACGCGTTTGATTTAAGGATGAAACCGTGTTCTGGGTTTTAGGAAATTCTCAGCAACCTTGAGTTTGGATTTATTCCCGGAAAATTATACATATACAGAAAATTGTGCATATCAGTATAACGTCTGCCTAAGCATGTGAAGATGACAGTCGTACTCAACACACATAATCGAATAAAAACGTAGTTACAATCGAATAGCATTGAGAGCATCACCACATGTGTATTTATCAATTTAAGGAGCTCCATCTGATCCTATCAGTCGTTTCTTCACGTAAGCAATGCACAATATCCTCATTCCATTGTGTATATTAAATGTAGCAAATATATCGAGTACTACGCCTCTCGGGAATCGGATTATACGATTATTTGTAAACGCAAATTCGAGAATGAATCCGATCTTATACAGCTCTCGTTACCTTGTTACTCTTCATAAATTCTATATTTGCATAATAAAAGATTTGATAAATAAGAATAAACAAATATTGTGAATGAAGTGTGTTTTGTATAAGAATGTTCTTTAGATATTTCCTGTTTGATGTTGAAAGTATTTGGGTTATTCAGTTAGTTGTTTAATGTATTAGTTGTTTAGCTAATGTGATTGATATATGGAACAGGCAACATATTTTTGAGAGTACCTTGTTTTTATTTTCTATGTGCACGCTTTGATAGCTCTGTACAAAGAAGCACAATATACAAAGCTATTTAATTTTATCGACCTTACTACTGTAGTAATGAAGTTATTATTATTATTCTGGGCTATTTTGGGCTAATCATTCCAGAAGAAGTCACTATCTTCGTCTAGGCCTGCCACGCTGTTATCTCCCGTTGTAGTACCACTTGGTACTGAAGTTAATATAATATACCTTTATATAGCAGTTTTTGATAAAAAAGACTACTAGAAGAAGTTTTTTTTAGTTAATTTTGACTACTACCAGGTAATGCAATATATTTATTCCGTGCAGGAATCGAACTTATTCACAGTCAACGTCACAGTATCATGCGTTTCGTCGATAGAGTTAAGCTATTGATTGCTACTTATCGACAAATTTTATTTTATCTTTGTAACGCATTATTTCTACATCAGAAATTAATCTTGGACCCTAGATATTTGATTCTATCACCATGGAAATAAATACAGACGGATAAGACCAAAATCTTGTCGTCAAAATTTAATGAAACCAACTTTGATAACGCTTCGGCGAATTGAATTCGTATTCCCCAGTTTCGGAGAATACCTTTTCGTTCACGTGTATAATGTATGTATAATGTGCATATATAAAAACAATTTTTATTTTCATGCTATTCCCGATGAAACTCTAACTCGTTTAATGTGGGGAGTTGTAACGAGTTGAGGGTTTACTCTGTTCAAATCGAGATTGGTTCCGTATTCGATTGAATCGATTTGGGAACAGCGCTTATCTTGCTTTATTTTCATGACTTTTTATTATATTACACCATTTTTATGTTGATTTGATTTTTTAAGGAGTACCTATATTTTTGTATGTAGGTACTCGTAACATTGACATAATTTCGTTTTGTAATAATATTTATCGACTCGATTACAAAGTCAGCAATGGCGAAGATTAAATGTGGGAATGAACACGACTTACCTAATTAATTTTATGTTGTACGCTGATATATCTGTTTGATATTATAGCTTAGGGCTGTTTAGTAAACTATGTGATTTTCGTTTCAGAATTTCCTACTTAATATAAATAATTACAACCATCAAACATGTTTGATATGTATATGTATATAGAGCCTCACCCTCGGTTGCTTATCTTTTAATTTCCCCAAGCTTACAAACCAAACGAAACCAACGCCACGATTTGTTTTATGCAAACGTATAAACAGATTACTTAGTTTCCTTCTGATGGGCTTACTTTAATGGATTCGTCTGTTTGCAGAACAAGTTTCTTACGAATCACTTAATCCGCCACTCTAAGATATATTTTTATGTGATTTATGAACGAATGACGCCAAAGCGGCTAGACGAAAGCATTTATTTTGGATTTTCACAAGTATTTTATGGGAAATGGGGCCCCAGTTGTTGGTTATCGTCCGTATCACGAGTTCTCCTCACTCGTGATCCCGTATCTCCGTATATTTACATGTCACTGATGGTGGGGCTTGCGTATTGTCGTATTGTTACACGGGTTTGTTGTCTGTGTTTTGTTATTTGTTGTTTCTTCCGCTTGTCGTGTTGTTATGAACTAGGAAGAAAGGTCAATGTACTTTGCAGGGATTGATATACAAGATTCACTCATTTATTTGTATAAACATAGGTAAGCCACATTGATGTGAATAATAATAAGTTCGTCTATGTTTCGCATTGTAAATCCTATTTATTTTTGATAATCTCCATAGGAAACTACTAATTTGGAACCGTGCACCTAGACTCGACATTTCATAAGTGCCTGTATATGGTTAATATGAAAATAAAACTATTTTGGTTTTGATTTTAATATGATCATATTTGTAACATGACAATAATAAATATGTAATATTATCTGGCTATATTGTACAAACATTGAGTAATTTCTTGTACTGAACGTAAATGTTTTATAATATTTCATATGTACAAAAAAATAGTATCAGAAATTTAGTTTTGGTCTTATATAAAAGGGAGCGATTGACATTAACGGGACTCAAATCCAAACTCCGAGCTGCTACTGAGAATTTCATAGAAAAACCCAATAACACTACTCGACCTGGGAACCCAAGACCTCTAGCAGACGCGCTTAGGACCATAACGAGGCAGTATCATTAAACAAAACCATATTTATTTTTATATCTCTAAATATAAATTAATTTAAAGCTTAGTACAGACAGGTGTTGTACAACTAAACAAGCGGAATCCTATTCTAATGCAGCTGTCGTGTGATTCTGTCGTATTGGATTAACGCTTCTTGGTACTTGACAGCCTAGAAATTAGGGAGCTGAGCGATTTGACACAGCTGAATCGCATTACTGTTCTAAATAATTGTGTTTGTTGCGTGAATTTCTGTGTACACCTAGGTTAATATTCAGTTGATATTGTGGTCATTTTGAAAGCGAAACGTTTCGATGAATTTCAATATAACTAAACTCTTTTCGTTATAACAATAGACGAATAACGTTAACGTTATTTCTGTAACGTTATAACTACTTCATTAACCTATTGGTTCTAAGCCTTAATAGGCTGATTTAACATTTCTCTCTAAAGAATTTGAATAAGTAAGCCTCTGCGGGAGAAACTAGTTCATCAAAATATTTTGACAAACTGTTTCTGAGGTCAATTAATATCACCGAGGTTCCTATCCTCTAACTAAAGTTTAAATAACTAAAGTAACTGCCTCGTTAGTCTATAGAAAAGTATTCACCGAAGAGTCATGCAGAGGTGTACTAATGTGCACCGGCAGTATACAGCCGATATAGGTCTTTCTTTAACCGGGTAGAAATCAATACTCCGAGCTGCTATTAACAATTTCACAAAAAGAAACTCAATAATACTTACTCGACCTGCGAACCGAACCCAGGACCTCAAGCGTAGCAGTAGGCAGCTTAAAATTATAAAAACGGAATTTAAGTCTTTTCAGTCAGTACACAGTGTGCTAAATAAATTGTATCATTGCCTACTTAATAATATAAATGGAAAAAGTAAACTTAAGTAACTCTGTCTAGAACGCTTTCACGCTAAACCGATTTTGATGAATTTTGGTACAGTGATAGACTAGACTTTGGAGAAGGACATAGGCTACATTTCATTGGAAAACTTCATTTGGGCTGCGAACGAAACCGAGGCCAAAAGTAGTTCCACTATAAATGGTGATATTTTCAGTTAGTAGCACATCCGTCTAAACAGACGTGGTTAATTTAGCCTAATGCCACCTACCCTCGTCTGCATTAACCATTAACTTGTGACATGCTTAATTCGCTAAGTGCCGTGGTCAGTCCTTGGGCGGTGGTCACACTGGGCGCGGGATAATAATTACTTTTAAATGCGCGATTAATTATGTTGTTTAAGGTAGGCTTTATTAGTTTTTTGCGTTGTAAAATTGTGGTTAGTAAATACTGTTGTTCCAGAAATTACTTTGGATAGAATATCTTGATTTAGAATTTCACAACTGCTATGATTGTTGTAGTGGGTTCAATTACCCATGTAGAGCAAAATTTTATTTGGTTATTCTATTAGGCAGCGTCATCGCTTCATGGTGAACATCCCAAAAACCCGAAACGCTTTAAATCAAGTTTCGGCATGCGTACCTACTGCTGGAATGTGGAATGAGCTTCCTGGGTGGGTCTTCCCCAATAAAATCTTTGTGTCTTTAAATCTCGTGTGAATCGGTTTCTTCTAGGCAAGCGCGCTCCACCGTAGATCGCTGTGTTGCTTATCATCAGGTGAACTAGTGGTCAAGCGTAGGCCTATCGTGAATATAAAAAAAACCTACTCTGTGGTGCAAAACTACACTTAAAATACATATTACGCACTTCCATACGGATCAATATTAGTTTGTCTTTATAGTCAAACTAATATTGAGCTACATCAATATTAGTTTGACTATAAAGTCAAATTAATATTGATCCGTATTCAAAATAACACAGAAAAGTTTGTTTCTTCTAGAAGAAGATTTTGAATCTTTTACATTTCGTCAATTTTTACTAGAAAATCAATATCATACTTTTTTCTTCCACTAAAGTTTCGTTTAGTGGAAGGGCGTGCATTCTTAAACTGTAAAACCACTAACCCAATTTCGTTCACAAAGGAGCCACATCCTTTAACGGATCGTAGAAATTACCAAAATGTATTACCCTATTAACTGGACCACCTTTGTTTAAGTAAATCTGGGGGCTTGAGTCGAGTTTAAATTATTTATTCAACCGTAAAGGTCAGCAACAAATGTCTTTGGAAGTCTGTGGCAGGCTGCGTGAGTTGTGGCAACCAATGACAATGTCGGAATCCTTAATGTGAAGCGGCCAATGGGGTTCCTGTTTGAATATAGTGATTTGTATGAGAAATGGATAGTTGTTATGTTTTAAACGACAACTGTGAGTTATTATTGGATCATTCAATTAAATTTAATAGGCTCGTCCCTTATAACATGGGACCTATCTCTAAAAAGTATTTATTTTTATTTATTACTTTTTGGATTCTTCTTTTATTTATCGAACATTACTATTTAAATCAAATCAAGATGAGCGTCGTAGTTATTGTGAAATGTCGGAAATTAAGTTAACGCAATAAAATCCGTAAAAAGTATTTTTAATTAATTCCTACTTGTTGGATTTTTCTGACAGAAAGTCGTCATATTTTAAGAATAAACTACCTATTGCTAGTTTGTAAGGGATGAAGGGCAAAATAATTATGTTCACAGTAAATATCCTCGTAGTCAGTCCAATTATTCAGTTATTGCGAGTATATTCTTTTGGACCTTGAAAATCACATAAATACATACACTCACGCCTTTTTCCCATGGGCGTAGGCAGAAACTAAAGAACGTCATATGCTACGATTCTTGCATACTTCTTTAAAAAAAATCACATGATTACATAAAATGCTTTCAATTACAAAATAGTGTCTGCTACTAGTAATTAAAGGGTTGCTAGGGTACTCATGGTTACATGATAGCCTTTGTTCGTCGGCACGTCACTATTTTTGGGCGGAGGAGCCTTAAGGGCGCGTCGATAACTCTTAACGATTCACTTTGTAGAGGAAAGCCGTGTGGCGATATACGTATAAGTAGATACGTATAAGCACATACACAAAGGGAGATACTTTCAGATAGATGGCGCTGTAGGCAGAAAGCGATTCATGGTTTTTTAATGTGCACTATTTAAGTGCAACTAGTTTTGACTTTTCAAAAGTGCCGTAATGGTCTAATTTAAATAAAATGTTTAACCTTGACTTTGAAAAAGGAATCTTTTTACTGGATTATAGTGCTTTTTTAATTCAATTTTATCGTGATCTTGGGTAAGTTTTGGTGGGTCTAAGCATGGCATGTTTCTGGCTAAGTACAGTTAACTATTTTATGTCCTACAAGCGGTTGCCCGCGGTTTCACTCGTCTTCCAAATTATCTATGTCCTTCTCCAAGCTGTAATCTATCTCCGTATCAAATTTCAGCAAAATCAGTTTAGCGGTTTAGGCGTGAAAGCGTAACAGATAGACGTACATATTATCTTTTGCATTTATAATATTACTAGCGACCCGCCCCCGCTTCGCACGGGTGCAATGTACTAATAACATACAGGTATTATACATATTTGACGACGTCTGTGGTCTAGTGGTTCGCGTGTCGGACTGCTAATCCTGGGGTCGTGGGTTCGATTCCCACAGGACACAAATATTTGTGTGGTTAAATCATAAGTGTTTGTGTTTGTCTGGGTGTTTCTAGTATTATAAGTATTTATTTACAAAAAAAAAGTATATAAGTATTATATCCATTGTCTAGTACCCATAGTACAAGCTCTGCTTAGTTTGGGACTAGATGGTGCTGTGTGAAATTGTCCAAGAATATTTATTTAGAATATTTATTATATAAAACATCCTCTTGAATCACTCTATCTATTAAAAAAAACCGCATCAAAATTCGTTGCGTAGTTTTAAAGATTTAAGCATAAGTACTTAAGGATATTGGGACAGAGAAAGCGACTTTCTTTTATACTATGTAGTGATTATTATTAATTAATTATCACTCGCTTAAACGGTGAAGGAAAACATCGTGAGGAAACCTGCATACCTTAGAGATTTTTCTCGACGGTTTGTGAAGTCTGACCAGCCAGGCCAGCGTGGTGGACGTCAATCCCTCTCAATATAAGAGGAGACCCGTGCCCAGCAGTGGGACAGTATATGGGTTGATGATGATGCTGTAGTGATTAGGGTTTAGATGGTACTGCGGCTTTTTAAAGGCATATTTTGGCTGTGGTCCATTTTTTTCTTACCACTTTTTTCTCATTATCGTATGCCTCGGTCGTATAGTAGATACCTAGTATATGTTAGACATAATAATATCTCTAACACTCTAACAACTAAATATTCCTCGTCTATTATTCACGGCGGCTACAGAGTCGGGAACTAGCAAACTAGATAAGTTTTAAAAGGACTAAGTTAGATGAATCTTGACTGCATAATGACACAGATTAAAAGTTGTTGATTGTGAAAATTCAAAGAGTTTTGGTTCGGACCGCGGCAGCTATTAATATAATCCTCTGTTACCAAGTTAAGTACAGTTCATAAATAAGGATTACGTCAACGTAAGCCCTTTACAGTGTTCGATCCGCTAAAACGGTGGGTCGAAACGATTATTAAAATTCGGACACGTTTTCGGAAACGGAACTAATAGTGCTGTCGGCGCTTGAATAATTGCGCGTGAGCAGAATTGATTGCAACTCATTTTGGGGCTGCAATGATTGCTTCTCTCAAATTGGCATTGAAATTGGTTTTGTTGGCAGTTAATGACTTTTTAGCTTATTGTGAAGCGTGAAGTCAAGTCTGGTGGTGACGGTGACTATTATCATTATCCTTGTACCCAAAAGAGATCCTCTCTTGAAAAAAATAATAGAATGGTCATCATCTACCCAACTACTGTCCCACTGCTGGGCACGTGGCTCCTTTCAGAATGGGGTCAGGTTATAAGCCCACCACGCTAGTCTAATGAGGTTTGTGAAACTTCACACGCCGTCGAGACATCACAGATATGCAAGTTCCCTCACGATGTTTTACTTTAATTCATTATTCATCCGCACATTATTTATAAAAGTTAAAAGTACGTTCTTGTATTCGATCTGAAGACCTTAGACAGTCTAATGATAATAACAAGCTATCACAAAGAAAATAGGCTAAATTAGGACTTATTTTATATTGTATCTCAATAATTATGACCTTCAAACCTTCAAGAATAGAGCGTACTCCCTTTTTGCGCTTGTGACTCCTCTAGTGTTGCGGGTGCCCATGGGCGGCGGTAATCGGATCCCTGATGGTAAGCTGCTCGTTACTTGCCCTATATCCCATAAACAAATCACACGATTCCTGGAACAACACTTTTAGTCCTCTTTTTTAATTTAACCTACTAGTTTTGAATAATGCATTGTCATTAACATGTGCTTTGAAAAATAACAGTCAGCAAATTAGGTCAGGAAAAGTTTTTCTAACACACACAGTCACAATATCACGCACACACGCGCACGTCCCATCCAAAGGGCCGTAATCAACACAGGCTGCCCTCTATCAATAACAGATTAGCATGTAAAAGCGAATAGCCTAATGGTTTGTGTGTGCCGATAATTGGTCCATAAATTCTACTGGACATGGCTTTACCTCGTTGTCTTTGTAAAATTCAAACAATAGTTAGTAATAACAATAAAGTTAATGTTTTAATGTCAATATTTAATGTCAGTTTGACGTTGACATATAAATGATTTAAGTAAATTAATGATCTGTGATCATTCTATTGCTTTTTTTTTCAGACAAACGCATTTGTGTAGATTAACAGTAATATAGCAGTGATAGCCTAGTGGTATGACCATTGGACTGCCAAGTCGAAGGTCTCGAGTTCGAACCCAAGGCACGCACCTCTGACTTTTCGAATTCATGTGCGTATTAATAATTAATTATCACTAGCTTAAACGGTGAAGGAAAACATCGTGAGGAAACCTGCATACCTTAGAGATTTTTCTCGACGGTTTGTGAAGTCTGCCAACCCGCACTAGGCTAGCGTGGTGGACTATAGCCTAATCCCTCTCAATATGAGAGGAGACCCGTGCCCAGCAGTGGGACAATATATGGGTTGATGATGATGATGAACAGTAATATTCGATTGTTCATTTGGATCTGCGCCCTAACAAGGTCATGTATTGCTAGTTTAAGCCAAGCTTGTTACTTTGTACATTGTGCAATAAGTAAATAAATAATCCAAACATAATTTTAAAATTTTAGAGAATAACATTTAATGATTATTTTTAACTAATATGGTATAGAGGCCAGCACATCAAGCCACCAAAATCTGTCAAATTTCCTTGATAGATTTTCAACTTTAATGCAACAGAATAAGGCTCATTGTCAATTAGGAAAATTTGACAGCTTTGGATAACTTGACCTGGTGGCGTCTGTAAAAATAACCTATTGAAAAGTTTTTGCTTCTCAACCGACATGACTTATTTTACAGTTAGTTCGATGTCGAACGATGTCACCTTACCTATAAACTTTTTGTATTTTGTATTTTTTTACTGATAAGATCAGTCTGATCTAATCAGTAAATGTAAGTATCTGGTTTTATATATATTTGAGGGGTTTTAATTTAGTGTTTAATTAGCCTAATGGCAGTATCTGTGACTGCTGCTTGAAGTCCTGCTTTCGATGCCCAGGTAGACAGTGCCACAGACAAACACACATACACGATTAAACCATAATACGTCTCTCTTTTGGTGGAGGGTTAAAAATATTCAAAAACTACGCAACACAATATTAAAACAAATCTTAACACTTAAATAAATAAATTTCTAATTTTTCTAATCTTTTTTCTGTTTTATTAATACCGGATTAATAATTATTGTACACATCAAACTGCATTGTTCTCATGAACTATTCAGAACAAAATTGTAAACTAAGTTATAAAAAAAAAGTTAACATGGAGTTTCTTGTCGGTTCTTCTCCATATGACCTACTTTTTGGAACCGTGCAACTAGTTTTGACTTTTCCAAAACTTTACTTTAATGGTTTAATTGAAATAAAATATATTGACTTTGACTTTTACTTTGACTTAAATATTTGTAGGCTAATTTTACAAAGTACCTTCTAGTCCCAAATTTAGCAGAGCGTGTAGACAATGGATATAATGTTTATATTTCTTGTAAATATACAACGAGAAACACTCAAACAAACACAAAAACTTATGTTCATCAATCACTCATAAATATTGGTGTCCTCTGGGAATTGTACCCACGACCTCGTGATCAGCAGTCGGTCTCTCAAACCAGTAGACCACAGACGTCGGCAGACTCGATTCATGTTAGAACTTCGCTGACCTTACTTCGAAGCGACTAAATCATGCAACTGTACCTCTGCACTCCATTAGAACCTCCGTGCGCATACACCAAATATATTAGCTAGGTGTTCTCAAAGGAGTTTCCAAGTCGGGCTCCAACTTCATTGGATCCAGTCAATGGGCCAAATTGCGGGCTAATGTAGTCCTTGCACGTCCAAGACACGGCTGTGGATTAAGTCTGCTTACTTGTTGATAAATTGTGCGTTATTTAACATAACAACATAAATAAAATTGTGCGTTTCCACTGATTATTCATTTTTGTCATCATTATTTTCCGAGCCTTTCCCAACTCAAAAAAAGAAGAAAACTAGAAATAATTTTAAAGTTATCATTCTCGAGCCTCTTTCCATCTATGCCTACTGTTATAGATATCTAATATCTGTTATAAATATCTACTTTCCACCTATTGTTATAGATATCTTTTGTATTTTTTTTTATTTTAACTACCAGAAGACGCAAGTTTGAATCCTGCCCGCAGTGAAATTTTCCTTCGCTATATTAACTACTGTCATGGATGTTCGTATGACAACCAGGACTGATGGCTTTCCGTGCTCTCCGAGGTATGCAGGGGTCATGAAGTGTAAAGAATCGTCACCAATCCACAGACTGGCCGCGGCCAGCGCTTCTTAACCTTGCAGATCTGTTGATCAGCGTAGTTATTACTTAGTTAAGAGCCCCTAAATTATTCATTTCTCTGATAAAATACGAAATTATTAATTTATGTATCTGTATTATTTACAAGCTGTGCCCTGTGGAGTCACTCGCCGTTTAATTTAAAAGAAATCGTGTTCTTTCTGGCTTTTTATTTATTTATTTAATAATATTACAGTATCCTATTGGTAACTTTAGGCAACAAGTGTTAGGAAAAATGTAGTAAAAAAAAATTCTTTCTACTTTTTTAGTTTTTTCTTTAGTCTATGTCGTAAACGACTATTATAGTAGAGGTTCGGGGTTCAATTCCCAGTTCGAGCAGTGTTATTGGGATTTTCCATTAATTCTCCAGATCTCTCAGAGTTTGGTTTTGTGTCCACCATACGGCAATGGCTCGCTTTGTATTACATGGGACAACAGTTTACATTTTTATGGTATACTATTTATTATTATGTTACATATTACTGCAGGCTGTTAATTTATGTTTTAGTAATTCATCAATATAAATCCGAAACAAAAAAAAACGCCCTAGATTTTTAAAATATTTTTTACATTAAACAGTATCTTTTTGTATTTTTTTGGCATTTTCCATGCTAAGATTTTAAAGTTATTTAGCGAAGGAAAAATTCGACCGCGGGCAGGATTCGAACCTGCGTCTTCTGGTTAGGTACACCAGACGCTATGACCGCTAAGCCACCGCGAGTCCCACCCGCCATGACGAATTTAGCGGTTTTTAATTAGCGGTCATAGCGTCTGGTGTACCTAACCAGAAGACGCAGGTTCGAATCGTGACATAAATAACAATAAACAGTATGTTTCATTAACGATGGCTATTAAAAAAAAAACAATTACTTCACACAATTTCACAGAATTAATATTTCAGACTTAGTCAAGTTTATTGTTTCTAAGAAAACAAGCGAAATACTGGGCTTAATAATGAAATTAATTTAATACAAGCTTTATGTTTTAGTAGAGTAGTATAAGGTTGTCAGAAATAATTGGAACATGATATTAGTATACCGTCTTAATGTTTCGTCTAACGTATCTTAACCTTTCAGATGTGAAATGAACTTAGGTAAGAGTATGAGAAAAGATAATAGCCAGCAGTAATAGCATAGTGATATGGACCATTACCATTGGACTTTTCGAATTCATGTGCTACGGTGAAGAAAAACATTGTGAGGAAAACTGAATGTCTGAAATAATTTCTGGATGGCGTGTGAAGCCCGCCAACCCGCACTAGGCCAGTTGTTGCCAACCACTACCAACTATATTCACGGTACACGGGTCCCCATATCTGGTGCCCTTGTTATACGACTCGTGCCCTTTAATCAGACACAAATCTATAGGTACTCCCTGTTAGGTACCACTAAAATGATCTAACAGAAAAATCTAACACCTCTGTGTCCATGTAGTCGCTTAGTTCCAAGTCCTAAACCAATGAGGTCTTATTAGTACATTAAACCCAGACTAAGCTAAATCTGAATAAAATTATTTATTACATGTTAGGATTTTCTCCTGTATCGTGACTGTCATTATAAACACAAATTCTCATATACACAAACACACAGCCCCGCAACGCCTTCCAAAAAAAATATTTTTAGTAGTGCGGAAATCGATTTGCGATCCACAGAAAAGTATACCCGTAGACAGCGCCTTTTGTAAAAAAATCTACAATGTAAGTAAATTTGTAAACTTATGACATATTAGTATTATTATTCGTTTCTAATTCGTAAATTTATACGCAACAGGCATAAATTAACGACCCCTTAAAATAGAAATACTATGCGTAAATCAGGTGTAAGGTTAAATTAAGCGAGTGTGATTTTAAAACAAACCTTTTTTCTTTTAAAAAGGAGAGCATAGAAATGCGGCCAAATGCCTCCTAACACGGCGATAACACGGCTAATAATTTAACCCAGGACATAAATAAAGGGCGAAAAAGAAATTATGAACCCGACAAAATTCGAAGAAAATAAAAACAAATAAGGAGTTGCTTAGGCGGCCATTTAATTTCATGAAACCAGGCGCGTATTCTAATAAGCTGGAAACATTACTTGGTTTTATTGCGCGTTTTCACTTAACTTCCAGTCGGTATTTCTCTTTGGTAGTCATTCCAAGCAATAGTCTAGCCAGTGTGAATTATTTAGAATTAGACTACGCCTTTCGAAGATACGGCATTAAACATTCATCGGGACAGACCTTACGCTTTTGACTTTACGCTTCTCGAAACTAACAATGTGCGGGTGTACTACGCGTCATCGAGTTCTCGAGAATCAATCGATGCCATACGATGCTCGATTGTATTTAAATAAATAAAGCTTTTGTTGGGGCCTCGAAAAGTTACAATCTACCGTTCGATTCGACAAATGAATCGAAACATGTACACAAATGTATGTATAATCGAAATCGTATTGAGGTTACGTATGTACAGATATAATCCTAAGTATTTGCAGTTGATATGTTTTGGATCCCATTTCTCAATTGCTCGGCCTGGAAATGGAACCCAGGTCCTTACACTCAGAAGTCGCAATTACGATAGATACCTTTTTTTATAGTACGGAAAATCCTCATGGATCCTCCGCCACCCGGGGCGGCGGCAGGGTATCTCGGACTCATACCGACTAAAAACCGCACTTTCCTTAACGTGCCTTATAGTCATGGCCATGGGATACGTGAAATAGAAGCAGTCAGCTATAGACCAACAATATTAAACCAATGTGTAACTTTTGGCGAAGATTGGTCTATATTATAACACATAAGTTCTAATCTTAGGCAAGACACACTGATTTAACGTTGTTCGACTATAAAATCAACAATTTCGATATCGGTATGTACTTATATAGTGTAACAATACCCAAGTACATAGAGAACTAACTTTTCAATACATAAACCGAAACTAGTCGAAATTCAATTCTAGAGCTAGCTTCATACATATTATACCAATTTGTAAACTTGGTACAATCGGGGGCACAAATATCTATAGTATACACAGTAAAATTAAATAATGATTTTCTCTTATACGACAGTTTAAATTAATAAGATATTGTGCGGGCACAATATATTAACACATACTGATAAGATTTATGTAATATTTAAACATTTAATAAAATAAATAATAAATATTTTTGGGACATTTTTACACAGCACCATCTAGTCCCAAACTAAGCAGAGCTTGTACAATGGGTACTAGACAATGGATATAATACTTAGATACTTTTTTTTTTGTTGTAAATATATACTTATAATACATAAGAAACACCCAGACAAACACAAATACTCATGTTTTACCCACACAAATATTTGTGTCCTGTGGGATTCGAACCCACGACCCCATGATCAGCAGTCCGGTACTCGAACCACTAGACCACAGACGTAATTTGAATCGATATCGTGAAAATCTGTTTTGCATTTCACAAAATTATACATTTTATGTTACCTATTAGTATTTATGTCTCTGACTGTACCTGTCCCAGGTAGTAGACTTACTCTTCAGGTAGGTACTAAGTACCAGGCATTGTCTCTACAGTTTCAATATGTAAAAGCCTTTTTAACTTTATATCGGAGATTAACTCCGGTCATCGTCCCTAGATAATTTTAAGGGACTGTGAACCTTTATAATCAAATTAACTTTATTAGACGGCAGCTCGCGTTAAATAAAAGTGGATTCCTAATTAATTGTCGTTTAATAGATATTAATCGTGCGCGACAAATTTGTAGGAATAAAAATGAGACTAATTTACTTTTTGGCTTTGTTTGTCTAATAAATTACCTTCTGTAAAAGTAATTAAATAACTTTTCCATTTTTTATTTACTTTATCTATTTAATAAAAAATATTTTACTTTACTAGCTATAGCCGCAACGTTACACGCGAAGATATCGTTTTTCCGAATAGTAGTAATTTCCAAAAATCCTCTTAGTGTTCACTTAATTAACCGCTGATAAGCAACGTCAACAACCAGACTCAAAATCTCGTATGTCTCTCTCAACTTTCGTTATCCAAGTCGTGCAGTCTTCTCCTTCTCTTTCCTGTAGCCATGGATAAGCCTTAGACTAAGTTTTTCTTCTCATTGGCATCACTTTTCACGGTCAAACATGATTGTGCTTAATTTGAGTACTTTTGAGTAGTCGGTTAAAAAATAGCTTTTCCGATCTCAAATTGGCAGTGGAAGGAAAGTCGCCCTGTTTAACCTTTGTCAGGCGCAGTGACAGGTCGCTACAAAAGATAGCGATACATTACCTAAACGCTTACCGGAAACTTGCCTTGCCGATTTTATTTTTTGCTCAGGTAGCCATTTTGTTTTGTTGAATTTTTTGTGACTTGGTAAAACATTTCTTATCGTTGGGGTACAAAAATATTGTACATATTGTTATTTATATTATCCAATATATGTTTCTACTACCTACCTCATTAGTCTAGTGGTCCAACCGTGACTGCAACGTTGGAGGCCCGGGGTTTGATTTCTCGGTCAAACAAATTGTTATTGGGCTTTTCTATGACGTTTTCAGTAGCAGCTCGTTGTCAGGATTTGTGCCCATGGGAATAGACTAGGGTGAAGTGTGGGTGTACATTGCTACACCGCTGCCTAACCCTTCGGGGAATATAGGCGTGATGGTATATTATATTAATGTTTAATATCTTTTTTAAACAGCTCCCGTTATGGAACAATATGTTTGCCTTAACTAGAAAACGTCTCTATTTTACATTGATATCTATTTGTCTCGGATGGGTTTCCAACCTACAATAGGTACTTAGCGCAACAATAGTGACTTTTTGTAAACACATAGGTACTTATATACATGTGAAACACCCAGACAAACACAAACACTTATGATCATCACATAAATATGTGTGTCCTGTGGTAATCGAACACACGACCTCATGGTGAATGCGAACCACTAGACCACAGATGTCATCAATTCGTCGTCGTCTTATATAGTTGGTAAGTGGCCACAGCCTATATACGGCAGCAATATCAATCATCAGGCAGGTGAATGAGCGTTGTCGATCATTAAGCCTAAAATATTATATTTTATAAATAAATTATAATCAATGTGGAGAAACTTGACCGACCCGCACTAGGCCAGCGTAGTGGACTATAGCCTAATCCCTCTTATTCTGTGAGAAGACACGTGCCCAGCAGTGGCCCAGTATGGGTCGACGATGAACTGGACCGATAGTCTATTGTCATACTTTATCTTTAGTATTCTATGTCCACGTTACAACAAAATACGTAATCGTCCATATTTTTTCCGGACGTCGCTTCTTGTTTGACATGGTACACGTAACTGGCAGGGCGTGCCAGTTATGAAATCCGCTTGGCAACGAACCTTCGTTGTGTGGCATGCATTCAATGTGCCGTGTCGTTAGTGTTATAGGCATATGTTGAAGGACGAGAATTTTACTATTATTTTGGTAAAATAGAGATGTATAAAATTGTTTTAGCATCTTGGGTTTGAATGTAAAGGCAGCATCTGTTAACTGACTTACAAATGTATGTATATATTATATATTTCGTATAATAGTTGCAACTTTTTCATCATATCATCTGTTTAGGATTACCTCAAAACAGGATATTCGGTCTGCCTTATAGGCCTTTGCGCAGAAGCTACAATTTTCAAAAATATATACATAAAAATACACTAAACTTGTTCAAATTTTAAATAATGCAAAGGTTCTCAGTCAAAAATATTAAGTATGTCTCAAATAAGAGGCTCTATCGTGAGAGACAGGTTTGATGCACAGGTCGTGCCCTATGTGCATCAAAACCGTAATAGTTGAAATTACAGAAAGATCAAAATCATAAAAAGCGAATCATAAGTCATCTAAATATACCATCTAAATATACATAAAGCTGTAAATCTGATGAAAAATCAAAAGAGTCACTACAAGACTAAAGAGAAGATTCCTAAAGACCTCAAGAGGCAGAAAGAATAAACGGGACAGTATCTGGCCATTCAGCTTCCGTACAAATCCATGATTATTATCAATACATATATATAATAATAAAAAATGCAATAATAAAAAGTTGTTATAATGTATCATATTGACAGTAATTTATCATAAAAAGAAAAGAAAAACCGTTAAACCTAACCAATTTATACAAATTCCTAAGGAATCCTTATTCGGTTTGAAATCGAAAGCGCAGGCGTAACCCGGACGCGATTCGAGATTATCCATTTCCTCTCGATAAGTGAGAAGTTTTCCTCTACAAGATTAAATATTGCATCCCCTGGCACCCTGTGGCGTGAGTAATGTAATGTCAGTACTAGACGCGCATGGAGAAACTTCCACGAAGCCGTTTTAAGTAGGAGAAATCAATTTGTAATGTTAGTTCTTATTTACGAACGTGATTTTAAAAAGATTAAGTTTTGGGCCAACAACATTTTTTAAACTAGGAATTACGAACACACTTTTAAAACTCTAGGAAGTACCAACACACTTTTAAAACTCTAAGAAGTACCATAAGCAGTGATCGCCTATTAGAATGATATGACGTGTGTGATGAATGAAACGGTGAAGGAAAACATCGTGAGGAAACCTGCATGAGAGATTTTTCTCGACGGTGTGTGAAATCAATCAACCCGCACTAGGCTAGTGCGGTGGACTATAGCCTAATCTCTTTTAATCTGAAAGGAGACCCGTGCCCAACAGTGTCCTTCACCGTATAAGTGATAATTAATTATTAATACGCACATAAATTTGAAAAGACAGAAGTGTGTGTCTTGGATTCGAACTCGAGACCTTTGACTTGGCAGTTCAAAGATCATATCACTAGGCTATCACTGCTTCTTTATTATATTTTTATATATTTTTTTAATAATAGACCTTAATTCCTTGAAATGAAGTTCGGTTTCAATTGTAACTACAATAAAACATCTCAGCTTAAGCATATCCACGTAGCATTCAATATATCAAACGCCCCTTGCTGAGATCAATTTTCATGGTGCACTAGCGATTCAAGAATAATCCCGCTCCATTACTCTTTCCCAATGTGTCGACATCCTGCCGATTTGTACCACAATATTCAATTATTTTCACATTACAATTCAATTCGGTTTTAGCGATCTATGCCATGCTAGATCGAGCAGAACGAGGCACTTAAATTGCTTAGAGAGAGGTGCTTTTATTGTTGCTTACGTTCTTACAGTTTTTTTAAGTCTGGGACTAAAAGGTTTAATGTAGACGTAATATTTAATGTGCCGAAAAGTTCCGACTGTAAATAACATATAATCACGTCTGTATTCCCAGAACTAATTAATACACCCATAGTTGGCCGGTATGTTTTTGTCCCATGTAATAGGGGGCGAGCCTATTTTTATTTAACCGGGTACAAATCCAAATTTCGAGCTGCTATTGAGAATTTCATATAAAAACAAAAGTGTTATTGAGCAATTGCTCTACCTCGTAATCGAACCCGGGTAACGACCTCTAGCAGTCGTGCTCAGGACAAAACAGTTTTAAAGTACAAGTTTAAACAATAATTATGGTCTTTCAAAAGCAGCGTACACACTTAAGTTAAATAATTTAAATTTTATTCCTTTGCCATTAACACGCTAATAAGAAGATGGTCTTTGGATTGTTGCACGTTACTCATAGTATTTTCTATCTAAATTAATAAATACATACATAATCGAGTGATACTTCAATTGTCCAAGCGATGTTTATAGTTACTATCTCAATAATAACATCGATTATTGCTTGACAAAACACTACACCGTTGTCACCGGATGGGTCGAGCAGTGCCGAATAAATGCAGACCAATTCTGTTCAAACTCCGAAGTCTTGCAGTCCGAGATAAGATTTGGTTCTCTAAATCTAAATTAAAGGGGTCGGGCGTCACTGCATCGGAGTTCTTAACTAAGGGGCGGCATGATGTTCTCCTGGCAGCGAGGGAGAAGTATGGCGTGGCTAAAAGCTGGACCAAGGCTGGCTGTGTCTTTGTGCTCGGGCAGGATGGAAAGCATCATCGAGTTGAGACTCTTACTCAATTAAGCAAGCTTGCACAAGATTCTGTTGAGCCTAATTCCAGGCCGGCTGCTTTGGTGAAAACGACCACGACGACGAAGGCTAAGCGTGCTGCGACATTGAAAAAGTGATGTCACTTTCACTTGCGTTAATTAAGGCCATGTTCGGGTAATTTATTAATTTCGTGTTCTACTATCCATATACCGCCACTTTTCTTATTTTAATCTTATTTTGTATCACCATCACTTTTGCTATTATATTTTTGTTTACTTGACACTTGACAGTTTGACAGTGTTGTGTGTGGCACGTTTGACACAATTGACACTGACAGTCAATATTGACCACAGATTAGTGATTCAATCGTCTGTCGGAGTCACGTTTGCACACTTTCAAGACAAACTTTACCATTTTTGCCATCATGACATGTCATATGTTCCTGATATAACGGGCAGTATTTACGTTTTTTATTTTTAAATTTTATTATAAGTTGATTTTTTTATTTTTTACCCGAACTACGTTTTCTTAACAGTCGTAGATTAAAGTTCCAATTAAAATGTAGATAAAATATTTGAATGGTTCCATGTTAACACAACCGGCAGGTGGGCAATTTTTAATTTTTTTGTTTTGTTATTTTTACGTTATTCCCGCACTTATTTTTTTTTTTGGTAAGTTTTATTTAATTCATTTTTGTATTTTATATTATTTATGTCTATCGATAGCGACAATGAAAGCTTCTATTCTTTTACAAGTGACGACACTAGTTACACAAGTATTCCTTCACTTGCCGACACTCTCACAGCACAGTTCTCCGATGTTCCTAGGAATTTAAATGTTGTTCATATTAATGCTCAGAGTATTCCGGCCCATTTCCCTGATATGCTGGCAAGCTTTGACTGTAAAAACATTCATGCTATACTCGTTTCCGAGTCATGGCTTAAACCCTGTCTATCTTCATCTAACTATTCTTTGCCCGGCTTCCAACTTATCAGAAATGACCGTACGATTGGCGGTGGTGGTGGTGTTGCCATATATCTTCGCACGTACATTCCTTTCTCTATTATCAATGTGTCATCACAGCCGCCACCGTCAAATGCTGGCGAACATATTTTTGTTGAAGTTGAGTTAAACCACACCAAAGTTCTTCTTGGTGTATACTACTGTCCCTCTTTACGCGTAAACTTCTTTTCTTCCTTTGAAAACATCTTAGAATTGCTCATCCCTAATTACAGTCACAGCATAATCATGGGTGACTTTAACACCTGTCTTCTTAAACAAGACTATCGTTCATCTTGTCTGCTTTCTGTATTAGATTCTAGTAATCTCACCATTCTTCCGTTAAATGCTACTCACCACTTTCCTAACTCTACTCCTTCACTTCTTGACCTCATTTTCATCTCTTCTCCTGACCACGTTGTTAAACATGGTCAATGCTCAGCCGATGCCTTTTCTTATCATGACCTAATCTTCCTTTCTTATAAAATTCGTCCTCCTAAGGCAAAACCTAAAATCCTCATGCAGCGCAACTTTGCCGCAATTAACGCAAATGATCTTTGTGAGGATGCCAATACTATAGACTGGTCTCCACTCTTTACCTCTGCGTCTGTTGATGATCAAGTTGAATTTTTCACGACTATGCTCGTGGATCTGTATGACCGCCATGCACCTGTTCGGGCGGTAAAAGTTAAACACCTGCCGTCGCCATGGCTTACAGAAGACATAAAAGTGCTAATGCATCGAAAGGCGACAGCAAAATCTAAATATAAGAGTCGTCCGTCGGATTTTAACAGGGACAAATACGTCTCGATCCGTAATCACTGCAATAAAGTATGTAGGAAAGCTCAACGCCAACACATTCATGACTCTGTTCAAAACGGAGATCCAGCAAAAGTCTGGAAATTTCTTAGATCATTGGGAATTGGAAAATCACGCCAAGAAACTGTCCCTAAAGATTTAGATATCAACTCGCTTAATCTTCATTTTACTGCTTCGTCTAATTTTGATCGGACAACAAAACATAAAACCCTAGACTATCTTTCAACTCTTCCAACTCCCAGTTATTCCCCATTTTCGTTTAGTCTATTCTCCGCATGTGATGTTAAAAAGAGTGTAGTATCAATAACTTCCAACGCAGTTGGTAGTGACTGTATCAGCCGTAAAATGATCCTCCCTGTGCTTGACATAATTCTTCCCGTCATCTGTCATATCCTTAACTATTCCATATCCAGCGGCGTCTTTCCATGTGCATGGAAAGACGCCAATGTTATCCCTCTACCAAAAAAACGTAATCCTGTATCCTTTTCCGAATATCGCCCCATATCCATTTTACCCTTCCTATCTAAAGTTCTGGAACGACTGATTTACGATCAATTGAGTACCTTCCTCTCTAAAAACAATCTTCTCAATTCCTTCCAATCGGGCTTTCGTCCAGGACATAGTACAACCACAGCTCTTGTGCATATTACGGATGATATCAGGTCAGGCATGGAAATCGGTAATCTTACGGTAATGGCGTTACTGGATTTTAGTAATGCTTTCAATGCCGTTGATTTCGATATTTTGCTTGGCATACTACGCTCTCTTAACATATCTCCATCGGTGATTGACTGGTTTCATAGTTACCTGTTCGGTCGTCGGCAACGTATCTGCGTCGAAGATAATTCGTCTTCTTGGTGCAGTACCTTGGCCGGTGTACCACAGGGTGGCGTTTTATCTCCTCTACTCTTCGCAGTTTTTATAAACTCTATCTCTGAACGACTTCTTTCTTCCTACCATCTTTATGCAGATGATTTGCAGATTTACTGTCGAGCTCCTCTCGGCAATTTGTCGCACGCGGTCCACACTATAAATCAAGATCTGGCTTGTATCTGTAACTGGAGTAAGAGATATGGACTTACGGTCAACCCCACGAAGACGCAGGTTATTGTCGTTGGTAGCTCCAGATCCATCTCCGAGATTGATTGGTCGACTCTTCCCCAAGTTTCTTTTGATAATATTGTTATACCTTTCAGTGATAAAGTTAAGGACTTGGGGATATTTATTGACCGAAATCTTTCCTGGACGGCTCAATTAAAGGAAGTGAGTCGCAAACTGTTTGCCTCTGCAGCGGGTCTGAGAAGACTACGCAACTTCCTGCCAACTGCGACCAAAGTTGCGCTTGCTCAATCACTTCTTCTTCCCATCCTTGATTATGCTGATGTCAGCTATCTTGACCTTACAGAGGAACAACTTGACAAACTTGAGCGCCTTCAAAACTTTTGTATAAGGTTCATATTTGGTTTACGCAAATATGACCATGTTTCTGAATTTCGTGTTAAGCTCAAGTGGTTACCAATCCGACTTCGCCGGAATGCTCATATTCTTTCACTGCTTTATAATGTGCTTTTCCTTCCCTCTACCCCTTTTTACCTTAAAAAACGTTTTGAGTTTTTAGGCGATACCCACACATTATTCCTGAGGTCCTCGGATAACTTGAAACTTAAAATGCCAATGCATTCCACAACATTTTTTGATAAATCCTTTTCAGTTCAGGCTGCTCGGTTGTGGAATGCGTTGCCAGTATCAATCAGGCGTGCTCAATCACTCCCTGTGTTTAAAAGGTTAGTGAAGGAACATTACATATCGCTGTAATCCTAATACAATTCCTTACCTCACCGTCGTTATTATTATTTTTTATACAGGTCTTGTTGCATATTATAGTATATATATAGTATAGTATATAGTACGATATTATGTATTAGTATATAATATATTATGTATTTAGTATATAATTATATATGTGTATATATATATTTATTGTGTTATTATGTATCTATATAGGGATGTGCACCGTGGTCAACCCCCAGTTTTAAGTTCAGTTCAACTATGTCCATCCTAAGGTTGCCTGGAAGAAATTGCAGTTAGCGATAAGGCCACCCATTGTATGTTTTTTTTTTTTACATTAAATACTTAATTATATGTATCATTATGGTGTACAATAAAGAATATATAAATAAATAAATAAATAAATACACAAAAGTCACAATATTAACTTAAAGGACATCTTGTAAACCGTCTACGAAACATAAAACGAAATTAATAAGGCATGGCCCAAGACCGCCACAGTGCCATTTGTTAGCAAAATGCCAGGGGCCGATATATGGCAAGCCGTAGACGGTATTATGGATGCTTGGCTGGCACCTCGAGGCTTGGCTGGCAGCCTGCCATGTGGCTGTTACACCATGCTCCGGGCTATAAACCGCTTCCAAGTTTGGATTAAGAAAGATTAATTGTCGCATGTGAAGAATTTTACTTAAACAGTTTCGGGTTAATAGCAGTGATAGACTAGTATGACCATTGGACTGCCAAGTCGAAGGTCCCGAGTTCGAATCCAAGGCACGAACCTCTGACTTTTCGAAATCATGTGCATATTGATAATGAATTATCATTCGCTTAAACGGTGAAGGAAAACATCATGAGGAAACCTGCATGCCTTAGAGATTTTCTCGACGGCGTGTTAAGTCTGCCAACACTAGGCCAGCGTGGTGGACTATAGCCTAATCCCTCTCATTCTGTGAGAGGAGACCCGTGCCCAGCAGTGGGACAGTATATGAGTTGATGATGAGTTTCGGGTTGAGATATTCGGAATGTAATAAATACTCTTAAGAATATAAAATTATTCATAATTATAGCAAAACGTACTCATAAGTTACTCATTTAATAACGTAAATTTATAACATACTTATTTACAATAATTTTTTATTAAAATTATTTTGTTTTGTATTTCAGGTAAGCTCGTAAAAACATGGGTGATTTATGTAAGTGTTGTGTTTCTCAATGTATACATATTGTGCAATAATATATATTAATACGTACAGGTATACTATGAACCCTTGAATATAAACCGGAGACCTACGACTGAGATACGTCAGTTGGTTGCAAGACTAAAAAAAATAGCGTTTCTTGCTACCATAAACTTAATTTTCGTGCACCAAAACATTACGTCTGACTACAGAAAATGTTTTAAACATATATTTCACAAAGCACAAAGGCCAAGACTGGCACTAAACGAAATAAAAGAAATAATATATGCAGTTCGTGCATCATTGGATTCCACGTAAGTTGGCTGGGCCTTAATCCAAATAGTTGGTTCGGTCCGAATAGTTTTACGAGCAAATCTTTATTGCACCCGCTTAATTTCGCGCAGCTATGCCGCTCAGTGCTAAATGAATTTATTATTCTGCACTGTAAACACTAGTTCAGGGTTTTTGGAGCCTTTCGTTTCGCGTCAAAGTTCAAAGAGAATATTCTGGGAATATCTCTGTTTGTTATTGAATTACCTTCAAGTTCCTCTCTTATCTTTGTGAAGTTTCTGAACGGAGTTGTTCGTATTCGATGTAGATTGTTGTCTGTGAATTCTGTTTTCGTTTTGAGTACAGCTTTATGAATGCTAACAACTGATCTTAGAACTGTCTTGTTGATTGAGCTCGGAGATTCTTAGTGAATAGTTAATTGAGATTTTGGTTTTAAAATTATTGAAATTATATTAAAAATCTCTTTTAAGATATTTTGGTATGTTCTACAAGTTTTGTGTAATCAACTACTTATTGATTCTGAGTTTTACTCTATTTAAAGCTTGTTAAAGCAGGTACAATTCCTTCTCCCAGAGGCTTTGCCCTTTCAAAGAGATCCAGCGAGCGCGGGACAACATCCTGACATGGTGATTATGAATATCGCGAATCCCATGGCTGTGACATACAAGGCAAGGTAAAGAAAGTGGCAACTCCACAGGTGGCAGACAATCCACGAGGCTTTACGTAATTTAAAAAAAGGTACAATTACCTCATTGGTCTAAAGGCACAACTGCTTTACCGTTCGAGAATACATACGTCATTGTATGTTATATTAAGCAGGTTACTCACTTAGCATGTAATGTGTCTAATACTGTATGAAATGAGTATGTTGACTTGAACCAGCTATGTAGGCGTTTTAATTAGTAAGTAGATACAGTATCAGATACTGTACCCACATGTTACACCTCCGAGTGCGTGCACCGCTTTATATGTAGAATGAAAATAATTTCCTAAAAATATCCATGCCACTTTTTCTGGTATCTTTTATAATTACAGGATATCATCGTAAATTACACCTGATAATTACACATTTATTAGTGGAATGATTCGTTGAAAAATTTACATTAGGGTATTTACCAATATCCTGCCATTACGGCCACATTAATACATGAATAGACAGGTATCATATACTCATATACAAGTTATTTATAGTAAAAAAACAAATCCATAAATTGTATAGCCTATGTCGCTACATAGGCTATAAAATATTACAAATGGAAACCTATATTGTTAGCTATATAGTCTTATCGTGAAGTAAAGAATCATAGTCCAGAAATTATAATAAGGGACTTTTGGCGTAGTACTATCTAAGCTGATTAACCGATCTGCAAGGTTAAGCTGCGCTAGTCACGGTCAGTCTGTGGATGGGTGACCATTCTTAACACATAGAGACCCCTCCGTGCCTCGGAGAGCACGTAAAGCCGTTGGTCCCGGTTTGTCATACGATCACCTATGATAATCGTTAGTGGTAGTCAGAACCCCAAAAAGCCTGACAACCAGACTATCCTCAGGGTATCGGTATTACCCAAAAATTAAAAGTTCGGAGAAAGAGTTAGGAATAATATTGACCGTGAAGTAACGAATCATATTTATGGTGAAGTAACGTTATAGACTTCATCACTATCGTTATTTAGCTTTTCTAAATAACGATAGTGTTATAACGTTATTTGTCTAATGTTACACCTAACACATGGACTATAGTTGAACCAAGAGTCAACAAGGCACCACAGACTTGAGTACATGAACATATTCAAAGATAAACATACCAAGTGCATTTGCCACATCGAATATAGAACTAGCGTTCGATATTGTGCTGGGCGCTACCGTCTCAGTTATGAAATATTCACTGCTGTATACACAATATGTTGGTATTGTACTCATAAATATCGAGTCGGTTACCTTCGTACCGCTTTTGGGAATAAAAATATGTCGATAGCTCTTATTACAATTTAGTGATCAATGAATGTACCCCTTCTGCACTTACTTTTAGTGTGTCCTGTATTACTATACAGGACAGCGAATAAACTATTTTTCTTTCTTTCTTTCTTTTATTTTTCTTTCTTTCTTTCTTTTATTTTTATTTCTTTCTTTATTTTATTGTTATTTCTTTCTTTATTCTAACTCTCTTTGTTTTACACATTGCTCCACAGATTATTATCTACTTAATGTTTTTTAGTGTACTGTGATATTTATTTTTGCTTCTCTAACTATACTTCCGTATTATATTATAAGTGCAAAAGTCACCCTGTCTGTTATGCTTTCACGCCTAAACGTCTGAACAAATTTTGATGAAATGTGGTACAGAGATTTACCCTTGGAGTAGAACATAGATTACCTCTTGTGTCAAAGAGCCCTTTTGAAACCATGTAGTATCAATATCTTAATTTCATATGTTTAGATCCCATGTAATATGCTAACCTATTGCCATCTGTCAAAAACAATACAGTCTACCCGTGACCACGGACGCTGTAAAGGGTCCGAAACGTCGGGATTAATAATATCAATATACGCGATAAAATCCGTAATAAGTAGTTTTATTTCAACAATACAGTGTTAAAATAATTTATTTCAATTTCGCTCAAATCATGTTTATTTTCCGTATACAATTTGCATGTTGCACGAATATTTACACAATTGAAACATAGCCAATATATTTCTGACCGAATTTGTTTTCGGTAACGCGCCCATACCGCTCACAAAGCGAATCAATCCGAAACTGAAACACGCCATGAACGCATGATCAACGCTATAGTCCTGTCGTAAGACCTGACACGTTTGACAGAACCCAGATACTGACTGCATAGACGTGTAGACATCCATTCAATAAACTCCAGGCACAATGCACTGGGTTTATCCAATACAGATAAGCTTGAATGAGATTGCATGGGTGTAATCTTGTATGGACTAGAAACATCTTCGTTTGAAATTCTGAATGTTGACGACGTGTTTGCAGCGGCTTTCTTGATTTTCTTTTATTTTAAATTGAAATTGGAACAGGGTGACATTAGCATAGATACTCTGTTCTATTGTACCTTTTTTTTTGATAAAATTACTGCGTATCTTAGAAGAGACATTTGACAGGTGTCAAATGGTTCTGTCACAGTCATGGCGAATGTCACTAATCCCATAACCGTGGCACATAATAGGGTAAACCATACTTACCTTGTATGGTTCTTAATCGGTAAAAGTCCGACATATCCTGCCACCTCTCCTGGTGGTGGATGATCTACGAGGATTTTCCGTACGATAAAAAAAGATGTCAACTAATACAATAATTGTATTTTGATGTTCGACTACTTTTGAGTCTTCATTGTCCGCATGGAGGTTATACTATGTCCTTCTCTTTCATAATTTAAGACATCAAGTAGGTAAATGTTATATTTTCGATTATATCAAGATTTTTGTAGCAGCTATTGTGATTGTATACTGGCATTACTGGTAGCATACGTTCAAGGATTCTCACTTGTAAATAAGCAATAATTGACTGTTTACTGTCATTTTTATATTTAACGTAATCTTATAAAAGTAAGTATTTTCTGAAAATTGATAAAATGAAATATAATTAATTTTATTTGAAGAGCTTTTAAAAGCTTCTAGCAAACAATTGTGGCAATTACTTTTGATTATCCTGAGTTTACTACAACATTCTGAGACTTGAAAACGGTACAATACAGGACCATGCCAGTTCATAATACTTATATTTACGAAAATAAATTATATTCTTGACCTGAAAAGAAAACGACAAAATAATATTTAGAAAAAAAAGTTTATTAATTGCCAGTATTAACTATAATTTACATTGCATACAAAAATAATATGATCCTTTCTTAATCTCCTTTGTAACATTTTAATCAAATGTAGTGTCGTGTGACCACATGTAAATGTATTACAGTAATTACTTGTGTGCCAGTGGCTGGCATGGCGTGGCCAGATGCCAGTAACTGCCTCACTAATAGCTTATCTTAGCTCGGATACTTTATGTAGGCCTTACATTGTTCTAGCTTGTTCATTTTTATGTCCACAGCACGAGCTGTATAGTGTCTATTTCTATGTTCTTTTCAAAAATGTGATTTAACTTTATAGATAACTGATATAAAATACGTGAATAATATTATATATATATAAATGCGAAAGTAACTCTGTCTGTCTGTTTGTTACGCTTTCACGCCTAAACCGCTCAATCGATTTTGATGAAATTTGGTATAGAGATAGAGTAGGCCCTGGAGAAGGTTATAGGATAGATTTTGTCTCAAAAAGCCCTTTAGTTTGCGGGTAAAACCGCGTGCAACAGCCAGTAACTGATATAAAATACGTGACTGTTCATTTATCTAAAATATAGAAATTAATCTTTATTGCAATCGGATAAAATTCAGATCAGAACGACTGTTGCCGCGTATTGCGTTAGTTTTTTTACTTTACTTTAATTTATGTTTATGTACTTATGTTATCATTTTAAATAGTTTGTGTGTCCAGATATATGTCACCAAAGATTGCACGTTTAGTGTAGCGGTCACCTCGACACTACCGCTGCGCCGAGTGTCGTAGGTTCGATTCCCATCAGACACAAATATTTGTATGATCCAATAATTACATAAAACATATTTTTATTGAATCCTGAGTGTGCATTCTGTCCGACAGAGGGCTATTACCTAGTGCGGGCGAAAAAAAAAACTACGAAACTTATTCAAAATGTAGATCTTTAGTGCACATTTTGAAAAAGTTTGGTTTCCAAGACAGAATAAATGTTCACACGAGGAAAAAAGTCAGAAGCCGTACTCAAGATCGTCAGACGTGTCTCAGTCACAACTTCAAGGTTCTGCTAAATTATTCACACACAAGTAGGTGAAGCAAAAACTGAGACAAAGTGAGTCTCGAGGCGTTCATTAAGAGCTCTGCTTCTGACACGTCCTGTGTGTGAGAAGTTTGCCTGAATTTTGACTAGCTACTAGATATTTCGGAGATAGAAGAATCGGGATATCTCCCTTAAAACTGTCTAGACTTTTTGAGTTCCGAATAGTACCTAATAAAGAATTCGAACCTTATTCTAAAATACTTAGTACCTACATAGAAGTAAAACTACTTTTTACAGATTTTATTATGATTCATTTATTATAATAGAATATTTACTGAAAGTTTACGACGAGTTCTGCAAAATAAATTGAACTTAAGGGATTATAAAGAAAATAAATTGAAATTGCTAAAAGTGGTTACTTTAACCCCTCATGATTATACGATATTCCCCCAGTGTTGTCAATTGCTATTGATACCTATGCTTGGAGTACTCTAGCATAATTACAATATTCTTTTTCACGTGCCATATCCTCAAAGGATGTCGGCGACCAGTGAATGGAACATATTTCTATCTTGTGCCAGTCCACACATACTGGCAGCGTCGTTGATGTTGGTCCAGCATTAGATGTTATCAATGGCTAGTTTCCATCTTCCTCTGCCTCTTAATTATAGTAATGCAAACAATATTCATATAATTATGCTTGAATTTCGATTATTATACTGAATACTTAAAAAAATATAAAACTCACGGTGGAGGGTTAGCATAAAACGGACAGGAAAATTTTTAAATATATTTATTACTTTTGTCAAATTTCATTAAAAGAAAAATGAATAGAAAAATATTTATATTTGAGTTAAATATTAACATTGCAAATATCTTCTGAAAAAATATTTTTTTTTATTATTCTTACATTATTTTCTTCAACATCATAGTTTTTTTTTAATATATATCGGTAAGATAATCGAAAGATGAAACATCATCTAGTTTACATTTCCCCCATATTTTCTAAATCCTCGATTCCTCATCCTGCACCCTAAAGATCCGAACGGTTGTTATCTCAAAATCTTTTGTTCTTGTCACGGACACCCGCATACATATTCCCACTCCTCGCCGTCGCCATTTCCATATCCCTCAAATATATCATTGCGTTTGGAATATTTTATGCTGTCGGTATCTAACCGGCGTTTTGTGGTAATGTCTTCGTTTGATGTATAGCAGTCAAGAACACTCGTGGGCTAAATATCTTGCCATTATGTATATTGTGGTCACATTAAGATGTAACGTCGCAGAAGGGAGCCTCTTAGCGTTTTTTCCTGCGTAATCACGACCCAGATTGCTCTGTCGCGAAATATAATGCCGCATCGGGCAGGAAATTTGTTAAAATTATAGACGAACATTTATTTCTCCTCGAAATATCGAATATGGGCTCGACTTCCTTTTAGTAAAAGTCCGATGAAATTACTGGGCAAATGGCGCCTCGTTTGTGCTTAATTCGTACATTTGTTTGTGCAATCGTTTTCCACGAGATACTACGGCAAAAAATAATTGAAACAAGCATTTTTCTCCGTACGGGAAATTAGCACTGAGATTTTTCTTTGTTGAACTTAATTGGATGAGATTATAGTGATATTTTTGCGACGTGTATACTGAGTAACAGAGGTAAAGTAGAAATGCAAAGAATTTTGTAGGTATAGATTTTTTGGAGTCGTTCAAAAACTCGCACAGTGAAATCTCCTTTCACGGCTATTTCGTTAAATAATGTAAGGAACTGTGGAGGTGCGCGAATTGCGGCAACCAACTCGAACAAAACGCGCTGGAGCCGCTTGAATTTGCAATTTCAAGGCGTTTCGTTCTCTCACAATTTGCTTATACCGAGCCCCACGTTGGCCGCCATTCCATGTAATTCGGTCCGCAGCCGCACTAAAGTTAAGTAATCGCAGACCGTCGCGCTGCTCCGTCGCCCGCGCTTCCAGGACCTCCTTATTTTTTTGGCATCGTTTCAAATTAAAAGCGATAACAGTGAGCCTGCTCTTCCTTTTACAGACCCCCACTGGCACGTCGAAACAAAGCCACCTACTTACAGCATACACAATTTATCACCCTTTGTTGGAAGAGCGTCAGAACTGTCGGCTGAACTATAGAATGAAATTAACAACTAATGACGTTTGCCGCTTTCCTCCTCTTTATACAGTTCCAATATCATTTCGGTTCACTTACCGAGCGAATTTCAACTTATCCGCGCATAATGTGACATGGGAGTTGAAACTAAATGAATATACAAAATGTTATGAGCAATAATAACGAACTAAACTGGCAGTCTCGATGGAGGTCGAGCTCGGCTTTCATTTTCTCTTCAATAATGAATAAGTACTGACCCCCGCAAGCTGCGCGAAATTTAATTTTAATACGGTACTGGCCACTATCTGGGCAACGGTCGCCTAACAAAACATGGCCTGCCTCGCGTAGATTAGAACTCGCTTACAACATGTTTGTTCACGGCTAATGTTTTTGACGTTATTATACGTGTTAGGACACATTAATCTTAATTGTATACGTTACTAACTTCAAATTCTCCATCCAAGGGTAAAGGGCCGGATGGAGAGCCATTACTAACGAAATTGTAATGGAACATCTAACATTCTTCGGCGTTTACAATTGGGGCAAAGTTACTGCAATTTCATGAATTGTCGTCGGCAGTTATTATTCGGCGTGTAAGCGGGAATTTGTCTCTCCAGGACATAGCTGGTTTTGTCCTGGAGTTTCCCGTAAATTCGCATGGTTCGCTGGCTCCTTTGAAAAGTCGCGGTTGGTTTTACGCTTTTGGCGGTATTGTTCGTGGCGTTTTGACTTTGAATTTTAACCATCCCCGTACTGAAATTGCGGCGAGATGAATAATGTTTTGCTGTACAATTTGTGCTTGAGTAGTAATTGTGCATTTCGGTTAGAATTAGTTTCGATTTGCTGTTTGTGATCTCATCTGTCTTAAACAGACTTTAGATCAGACTTTAGATCAAAGAGGGTAACTATAACTTAAGTTCTTGCTTATGGTTTGGCATTCGTAACAAATATGAGCATAACTAACTCCAAACGTTAGGATACACTATTTTATTGATTATGAATATTTAAAAAGCTTTTATTTATAAAATGACTGCATAAAATCTCGTTTTACAAAGACTGAGCAAAAAGATCTGGAATCCACTTTTTGCCTTTAGCTTTTGAGTGGAAATAGCTCTGTACAGATGCATTCGACGTGCTTAATCTCTCAAATCCTTTCGAGATCTCTTCCCCATTGCTCACTGGGAACACAAGAATGCAGGGCAAACGATTTCAAAGCCAAAACTATTGGATTTATTTATTCTAAGTAGGTATTTAGAAACGTTGAATTTAAAATGCTTTTAAATAACTCAAAATATATAGGCATACCTTTCAGTGTCGAAACTAAGCAATAATTTTTATCGTAAAAATAACCCCATTATACCGTAAAAATAGTTTTTCTATGTCTATGTAGTTTTACAAGATTCGCTTTCTGAAGAAGAACAGGCAAACAATTCCATACACTTCTTTAAAGAACTTTTTTTTACCGTGGGAGAGCCATGCTTCGGCACGAATGGGCCGGCTCGACCGGACTTGAACCACGGCCTCACAGAAAACCGGTGTGAAATAACGTTTTCGTTGTGTTTCGTCGAGTGAGTGAGGATACCGGACGCCCAAACCCCTTAAAAGGGCGGCAACGCACCTGAAACTCCTCTGGTGTTGCGGGTGTCCATGGGCGGCGGTAATCGCTTACCATCAGGTGATCCGTCTGCTCGTTTGCTCACCCTATCACATAAAAAAAAAAAACTTTTGCACTTGTTTTTTACTGAATGTAAGATTAATTCAATGTAATAAATAAATAGAAAAATAAAATATTGCAATAGAATTGAGCCAGAAAGGAAAAGAGAAACAAAATGTATCAGCTATTTATCATTTCAGTTGTAAGACACAACGAGAGGAATCCGGTTACAATGCTCTCAGGCGTCGGGCTAACGAACTGAGTCTTAGATATTAAACTCGACAATTTATTTCTATACGTGCGTCAGTATTGTCGACATTCTGTTGATACTTTAGAAAGCCTACGCTCAACTTGTCTTCTCGAAAGCTGTTTCGTAGAATATGACATTGTTATTATTTCCTTTATTTAACATTTAAAATTAAGTTTAAATTATTATTATTTTGTTAATCTATAATCATTATCATTTTATTTGATGAAGTGTTGGTAGGTACAGAGAAATTTTTTTGATAGATTTTCAACTTTAATACAACGTAATAAGGTTCATTTTCTATTGTGAAAATTTGACAGTTTTGGAAAGCTTGACCTGCTGGCGTCTGTACAATGAAGGTCTTAACTATATTTGGTATCCTAAGTCATAAATTTGACATACAAATATAATAATCTTAATAATAACATATTTTAATTGATTTTAATTGTGTATTAATTAACGATTATTTAATTTTATTATTTTTTAAATAGTCATTTACAGAATAAAATCGTTTTTCCAGCTACCATAAGTCCTTTATAAAATAAGCTATTACGTAGCTTCTTAATCTTTTTTGGTATTTTGTTATAAAGTATACTGTCCCACTGTTGGACAAAAGTCTCCCCGTAACCTTCCACATTTTCCCATTATGATTATATAACTACTGTTCCCCGTGGTTTCGCGTTTCGCGGCTTCTTGCGACAAAAGGGTTCCGAAGAAAGATTTCTGAGTTTAATAAAAAACGTGAGTGCGTAACATCACCTGATTAGAAATAATCTGATGCTATATACAGGGTTACTTGATAAACAAAAAACCTCGCAGGACTATTTTAGTAAAACTATAAACAAATTTAACTTTACAATAAACTTTTGCTATATAATGTATAGCTGTTGGCGGCGATTTCACCCTCACGTTTGAGTTTTTGAGCCAAAAGGTAAGCCTATGTCCTTTTCCAAGGTCTAATCTATATCTGTACCAAATATCATCACAATCGGTTCAGTGGTTTAGGCGTGAAAAGGTAAACGACAGACAGAGTTACTTCCGCATGTGTAATGTTAGCATAGATTATAAGTAGGTTTAGTGTAGTGGTTGATTCTCTATTCGATTCGCTACGGACAATTTCATAGAAAATCCCATTAACGCTTTAGTTGACTTGGGAATCAAACCCAAGACCTCTAGCATAGCAGTTGCAGTCACGAGCACTAAGGCTGATGAGGCAGAGCTTAATGAAGCTCGATGCTCTATAAGCTCTACAAATTATCAAACCTTGTTCTATGATCATCTTTATAATTTCGCTCATTGAAGGTCCATTTTCATTCAGCATTAGCTAGTCAGATTGCATCGTCTTTGTACTGAACGCGGCCTTGTTCGCCCGTAACAAATTGAACTTAATCAAAGAGTCGGTTCGGGAATTCAGTGTATTCTCTAAAGATGATATAATTGCAATTGTCTGAGAATTTTATCTGCGTTCACCATCGTATTGGCGAGTTCTTTGTTAGTTCGTTATAAAACGAGGTCGATTTAATTGTGTGTATTCATGGTTATTTCTTGCATGTTTTAACTTTTTTAAATAACCTTACCCGTATTAAAATACGAAGATTACTACGCTGGGTAATGGGTGAGTATTCTTAACATATATAGACACCTCCATGCCTCCATGAAAGCACGTAAAGCCGTCGGTCCCGGTTGTTGGACGAACACAATGACAATCATAAGTGGTAATGCACCCAAAAAGCCTGAAAACCAGTCTATCCTCAGCATATCAGTATTGCCGAAATAGATATTCGGATGGCTCTGATATTTTGTATGTTAATTTGTTTCAATAAAATGCTACTATGATACAGAAGATAATTCTATTGTGGGTAACGTTTTTTTTTAAATAGGATATATTTATTCCTCGTTAGTTAGGAAATGCCGGCACCAGTATTAAAAATTTAAAAGATCTCTTTACAGAAATAGATAATTATCAATTATCATATCAGTCAAAGTGTTTTTGCAACTTTATTTTCCACGACTTGATCACTTGAACGAATATGAACATTTTATTAAATATAGAATAGAATGTAACGAGATCGAATTTTGACTAAATTTAAATTTGGAATGATATTTTTTTTAATATTCTATAAAGCGAAAGCAGGTAATGGAAGTATAATTATTTAAAAAGCCACTTTGGCCCAGAATACGTAATTCTGTGTCGTTCACTTAAATTTTATATTAACTGTTGTCCCTGAAATATTATATTGGGCTTTAAAGTTGATGACTATAGGAACTACTTTAGTAATAGTATGGTAGTTTGAGCCTTTTAAGTACCTACTCTTTTAGCTATTGCCCTATGCCTATATCTTTTCTTGTAAAAATTGGCAATCCTTTGGTAATGTTTCGACCTTGGCAAATTTTATCGAAATCCGTTAAGATAACAGAGTTACTTCACTAGTTAATTTTTATTATATTTGGCATTAACGGTATGCTAAACATTTTCATAGTGTTAATTTTCAAACAGATACTTTAGTAGACTATTAATATATTACTAACTGGTCCAGCAGATGTTGTCCTTCAACTTGATTGCAGCGTCACTTATCAGGTCCTATTGAGAATCTAAACAATCGAAGGATCCACTCAATTATACATATTAGTTTTCATCAACATTTTTTAGTTTTAGCGAAAGCGCGACTTATAGGCTTCAATTGAGAATCTTAACCATCAATGGACTCACTCCAATACACACAAACATTTTCGTCAAAATCGGTCTAGCCGTTTTTGAGGTTTTGCGAGACTAACGAACAGCAATTGATTTTTATATACTTACATATATGTATAAGTATATTAATAATATAAACATTAATATATAGATGTACGAGCTTCAGTAGTAATACTATCAGTATTCAAGATTTATTATGCTTAATTAATTTAAAATTAAACATTGTCAGAAGAATATTTTCAAAAATTGCACTGTACCATAGGGTACTGTTAAGCAATTTTTGAAAATATTCTTCTTTACACCAAAGTCTGCCTGAATACATAAAGTAAATTCACTGTCCACACAGCTTGTTTAAAGAGGCACCCATAAAAAAGTTTCAGGCAAATGTAAATAATGCCTCTGTAATTAACGGACAATAAAATTAACTTGAGATCATTTCACGTACATATTTTTTTGGGTTCCGTGGTCAAAACCTTCAGTTTTGCTCTGTCGGTCTCCTAATGCAAGTAAAACTTAGCTTCAACATTTTTAGCTTATTCAGGTATACCACAAAAAAGACCCTCTATCTTTATTGTGGTATACGGCCCACCTGAAGCGGTTATCGTAGCCTATAGACGCTTGCAACATCAGGGGTAACACTTGGGCATTGCCGACCGTGTAAAATGAAAGAGGAATAGTTGGGTAGGTGGTATAAATCTCAACGTCCCATCAGTGCCAACACAAAGTTTCCGTGCGGAGCACTGGCAACCCTGTTCGAGCAAAGAGTTTTCTGGTTCTATGAAATTTATATTGGCAACTAGAAATTTGGAATCATGACGTATATCTCTCCATATCTCTTCGGGGAATACAGGCGTGATAATATATAAATTCTAATCCTTTATAAAGAACATCACACACGCGAAGATATTATAATATTTTATATTACGATAAAATATCGCTCACTATACAGTTTGTATGAACTATCACAAACGGCTAAGATGCTATATATTTTCATATTACACTATCTGAAGCTATCGAGCGATATGGAAATTTTATGTTAAGATACCGAGCGATCCAATGATGTCATCTTAAGATGCGAAATATGTCTTATAAGCTACCTTAACTAAAAATGAGAGAATGATTTTGGCGGATATATTATAGTAACTTAACGGTGTGTGATACCTTAAGGTTTTTTAATATTTTATATCCAGGCATCTTAACATAAAATATTATAGTATCTTCGCCGTGTGTGACGCCCTTTATTCACATTTGTGTGAAATTTCGTCCGGTCACTGCCCCAAGTAAATTAAATCTGCCAATTTAAACCATTTATGTCTATAAATAACGTTTTCATTACTTTCAATGTGACATTGGATGGACTTTTTGACTTTGCCAGGTAGTCATTCAATTCGGTGAGGCCGCAATCTGCCCGACCGATCGCTTATTTCCGTTTCATTATAATTCGATTATTGAAAAGGACATCCACATAATTTATATACTTGTGAATAAAACCGGTCTATCCTCAGGTTATTGGTATTACCCAAAAATTGGGTTGCGGAGGTCTGTTAGCACTCGCTTTGTGAAAATACTGATATTCAGCCGCATCTGGCTCTACTGGAAGCCGACCCCAATATAGTTGGGATTAAGAAAAAAAAAACATTGTTACCAGTAACATAATGTAACATAAACACCTTCATAGGTGAAATCGTCGATAGTTCTGGAACCTATGAAGGTGAATGATTGGTGTATGATTTCACCTATGAAGGTGGCTTAGAGGATTTCGCGGCTACGTTATAACTACCTAAGCTGATCAACCAATCTGCAAGGTTAAGCTGAGCTAGCCGCGGTCGGTCTGTGATAGGTGTTCTTAACACATCTAGACTCCTCCGTACCTCGGAGAGTACGTAAAGTCGCCACAATAAGCTCGCCCCTACAAGGGATCGAAAATATAACGGAAATTATCTTGAAATTATCTTGTGTGTTTAAGTGGGTAAGTAGGTAAATATTATATTTTTAAGTGTAAGTAGGTAGGTAACTAAACTTTCATTTATTTATTAACTAGCTTCTACCCTCGACTTCGTCTGCGTGCACTTAAGAGTTATTTGGATAAAAATAATGTATTGATTTCTGATATATGTGTTACTTCAAGTTATAAATTAATTATCTGTGTGCCAAATTTTATCCAAATCCGTCCAGCCGTTTTTAGGTGATTGAATAACAAACATCCAATCATACTTTTTTTTAATTAGGCCTCCCTACCGTCCTTCATCTCCGTTTAAAGCCAAACATATTTGCACGTTTATAATTATAATAGTTATTAGTAGGATAATACAAGATCATTTTCATGAAAGCGTAGTTGTTTTTCAGCCTAGTAAAACAGCTGATCATCAGTCACTGGTTAAGCAGCTACTTACTTATGGCCTGGTAGAGATTCAACCATCAATTTATGGGCTGTGGAAGTGTATGTAGCTGGCAAGTGTAATTAATTACCATCGGCTCAACAGACGGGTGTCACTTGCGAGACTTCACGATTATAAACGCTTCGCTTCATTTTGTATATGTACATACATACATTTTATGTAGATATATGATACAACAACGTATGACGTACTGCGAGCCTAAGCTAAGAAGTGATATGTACAGTCAGCAACGAAAGTCGCTGAACATAGCTAAATTTTTTTATTGTCACAGCTCCAGAACTTGGCAACAGGTCTTTTCTACTAAGGTAACCTAAATATTTAATGGTCATCTATGCAATTATTTCGCATAACCTTCGTAGGTCAGTAACTTCATACATGTTAAAAATCATATTGAAGATTGCAACATGTTCAGCGACTTTCGTTGCTGACTGTACCTATGAGCAAGATTGAAATGGAGAAGTGAAAAAGAAAGAAATCAGCACTATCGATAACAAATAGGTACATCGAGATGTTTCTAAAAGACGGCTTGGCATCATAAAACGTCTGCTAAGAATTCTAAATATGAATTGATGAATGAATCAATGTGGTCTTTTGCCCCCTGTTTTAATTGAATAAGTATATTATGTTGTGTTAAATAATAAAACTCCTGCACCTGAGACAAGCCTTGTAATGTAGGGAACTTACAAACATAACTAACGCACACAAAGAAAATCTAGACTAGAAAGAAGACTAGAAAAAAATATCTGTTGATCAAACAAAGATCTTGTCTCGGTTGGGAATTGAACCCATGACACCCGACGCAACGGCCGTGCAGTTAAATAGATAAATAATAATTAATAAATGTTTAATTATGTCACCAAATCGGAAAAAGTTCCCGTTACATTACTCGGCGGTTAAATACGAATTCTGTTCCATTTTTAATTTTTTCCGGGAAATAGCGGTTATTCAGACTCGAATAAGTATGTTTTCTATAACTTCCATTTTTTTTTTGCGTAAATCATGTGCAAATCTATTCTACGTTATCAGCAACAAGTATGAGTGGATCTTGTAAACACAGCTTTAACCTCTTTTAGCCAGGGTTACCACTTTAGGTAAAACAGGAATACGTGTAAGGAGATGTGTGTTAGTAAAAGTTGTTGCCGGTACTGCATTCCCGACAACTTCGTTATTATGGTAATTTATACGTTTTCACTTGTTACTTTACAATTGCGGTGTAAAACGCAACCCTAGATTTTACATTTATACATACATATTATCAACACACACATCAATATTGGGTGTGACTCGATTGTTTTAGGTTTTTAAAAAACAAAATATACAATCAAGTCTGTATTGCAAATGTTAGTTAGAGGTGTTCTGATGTCAGGTATCTACACCCGCAGTTTACCAATATGCATTGTGTGCCTCCGTGCCTCGGAGGGCACGTAAATCCGACGGTCCTGGTTGACATTCGAACATCTATGACAGTTTGTTACTGGTAGTCAAAAGCCTAATAAGTCTGACAACCACTCTTTCCTCAGGATCGATATTCTGTCCCATAACCCAATTTCCTGGGTAAATACATCGATATTACCCAGGAAATTAGGTTGTGGATGTCTGATGGCACTGATGGCAGTCGTTTCGTCTAAAATACTGATATTCAGCCGCATCAGCTGACCAAAACATAGGTATTCATATGACAACCGGGACTGACAGCTTTATTCACTCTTGGAGGAACGGAGGCGTCTCGATGTATTAAGTATAATCACCCATCCAGACACTGACCACAATAGCAGCAGCTTAACCTTGGCGATCGTTTGATCAGCTTATATAGTTGCTATTACTACTATTTCTTTGTTCTAAGCCCAGAATTCTGCTCGTAAGTCATATATTACGAAACTAATCTATTTAACTCAACTCCAATTATGATCTTAAATTACACATAAACAAAGTTCTATTTTAATTATCAGAGTAACAGGACTTTGCGTGGTCGGCGTACAAACACAAAGTAATCTCAGGACCCGCGCCCTCCTATATATCACTACTTGTGACATTCCCAGCTAATAATTCAACACAGACTATGTTGGCGAAATAGTGTAATTAGCCACGACCACACATGCCGACCCCACACACTGTACAAATGTAACTGATACAGAGATCAACTTACACTAGCCATAACTCCATAATTGGTCAGATTACAATGATTTAAATGAACTTTAGCGACACACTTTGCTTTTGATTATTCGTTTAAATTCTGTAATATGTTACAGAATTTAATAGGTAGTCTTTTGGATGTCTCATCATCGTCCTAATTGTTTTCCAACTACGTAGGGGTCAGATTCCAAACTAACTAGATGCGGCTAAAATATCAGTATTTTATACGAGTACATACAATCGCAATTTTGAAAGAAAGAAAGAAAAAGCTTTTATTTTGTACCTCACATGATAAAACATACATACATACATACCATCACGCCTGTATTCCCCGAAGGGTTAGGCAGAGGTGTACTAATGTACACCCACATTTCGCCGGTATTTTTAGGTCCCATGTAATAGGGGGCGAGCCTATTGCCATTAACCGGGCACAATTAATCCAGACTCCGAGCTGCTACTGAGAATTTCATAGAAAAACCCAATAACACTTTGCTCGACCTGGGGATCGAACCCAGGACCTCTAGCGTAGCAGTTGCGCTTAGGACCACTAGACTAATGAGGCAGTCTATGATAAAACATAAAAAATAAAAACAAATGGGCAATAGTGATAAACTAGTTGTTCTGTTTTTCGAACTTCTGACTACCAATAACGATTGCCATACGTGTTCCGGGAACGACGGCTTCATGTGCTCTCCAAGGCACAAAGGAGTCTTGATGTCCCCCACCCATAGAATGACCGTGGAAAGCGCAGCTTGACCTTGTGAATCGATTAGTCAGGGAAGTTGACGACGTCTGTTGTCTAGTGGTTCGTGTGCCGGACTGCTGATCATGGGGTCGTGGGTTCCATTCCCACAAGACACAAATATTTGTGTCGATAAAACATGAGTATTTGTGTTTGTCTGGGTGTTTCTTATGTATTATAAGTATGTATTTACAAAAAAAAAAGTATATAAGTATTATATCCATTGTCTAGTACCCACAGTACAAGCTCTGCTTAGTTTGGGACTAGATGATGTTGTGTAAAATGTCCCAAAAATATTATATTAAAAAAAAAGTTATTAATTAGCAATAAACTCCCTTAAACATTCTTTATGGATTCTTCATTCATTCTGTAAACATTTCTACTACTACCTACATTTCTGTTTATATTCTGTAAACTGAGACATGAAAGTAGAATAAATGCTGTAGAAATGCGTTCCCTGCGAAGTATGTGCGGTGTAACTCGGAATGACAGATTGAGAAATAGTGTGATAAGAGAACGTTGCGGCTTAAAAGACGATGTAGTGACGAGAATTGAGAAGAATATGCTGAGATGGTTTGGGCATGTCGAGAGAATGGATGAAAGGCGACTAACAAAAAGGATTTATATGGCGAATGTCAGTGGAAACGCCGAGAGGGGACGCCCTAGAAAAACTTATACCGACCTTATTGGTGAGGTTCTTCAAAAAGGTCAGGTGCGTAGTACTCGCAACCGGCGTGTATGTATGACAAGATGTATGAATGTGGTCGAAGCGAAAGAAGTATGCAAGAATCGTAGCAAGTGGCGTTCTTTAGTTTCTGCCTACCCCTATGGGAAAAAGGCGTGAGTGTATGTATGTATGTATGTATTCTGTAAACTCTTAAAATTCTAACCGCATTTCGGATACCTATTAAAATGTATATTTATGTCAGTACATTTACTTAGAACACTTAAGAATATTTTATCTCTTGTGAACTCACCAAGGCGTGAGAGTATGTAAACTGTACTTTTCAGCCCAAATTAATCTTCAAACCTACCAGAAAACATAAATATGAACGAAGTCGCTCAAACGATAAATGGATGTTGATATTAAAATGCCTCGCGTCTTAATGTAGGCTTAGTATCAACATTTTCTTGATCCAATTTTACTCCCTTTACGGGTATTTCAATGTAAAGCCGACAAAAGAGTTTAGTATGTAAGTAGCGAACTACACTTTCGTTTTAAAAAAATGGGATATTCCGTGATACATTACACTATATAACTCACTTTTTTCGATTGTACATAATTAATATGTTTATTATAATTATTATGACGGTTCGATTGGCTCACCTATGATACAAGAGAATATCCCTAACGATTTAACAAAAAGAAATAAAACAATGCTTTAATAGAAAACTATACCAATTTCCATGTTAATTGTTCACTATCATTCCATTATTGAGACTAAAGACCGAATGACCGAGGATATTATTATAGTACTTAAACCTCTAAGTAATGACTCCAAAATACTTATATACCTGTCTTTCTCATTTTGATATCAATAAAATGAGATAGCACTAAAGATTAGCTGTCTCTTAGCTAATGAACGCTTTAAGGGGGATCCGATATGAATAGAGCGAAAAGCTGTTTTTAGAGAGGGGCATAGTGAGAGTAAATCCACTCAAATTGGAACTGCCCGACTGGGGAAGTACCTCCGCCTTGCAGAAAATCGAAGTGAATTAACACAGCTTTGAGCTATGTTGTGTTCCTAATGGTGAAAAAGGTTGCCAGTGCTCTGCGAGGAAACGTTGTGTTGGCAGCGCCAATTTTGACCCTTATACTGCCAACCCAACTATTCCTATTTCGTTTCACAAGGTCGGCAACGTGCAAGTGATATCCCTGGTATTGCAAGCGTCTTTAGGCTACGGTAGCCGCTTACCATCAGGTGGGCAGTATGCCTGAGTGCTACCTAAGTGGTATAAAAAAATGAAAAAAATAATTATATTTTTTTTATAATGTACGTTAAAAAGTGAGCTACAATCTGTAACAAAAAGAATTTACACACTGAACTCACTCGAAAATAATTCATAAAAAACTCACAATGCATCTCAAAACGCACCCAACAATAGCACTTTTAAACAATAAACAATGAAAATGAGGTTTTATTCCGTCATAACAATAAAAACGTTCCTTTGCTTTTTTTCTTTAAAAATTCAAGAATTAATCTGCAGTCAGTCTGACCCTTTAGACAGAAAGGATCGTAATGGCTGCATCACTAATGACTCCCGAAGGCGAATTAGATTTAATTTTTGATTATCTTTGTTCAGTGCTGGTTGTAAAATATTCAACTGTTTCTAGTAGTTTGGTATAGTTTAAATCGTGTAGAATTTATGCTTGAACAATCGTTTGGCTTGGAGCGAAAGCAATTTCTATATTAATAGTAGTTATTGCGTCTTTGAATGTTATTTAATATTTGTTGTAGGTACGTAGGTATGTGCTTTTTGTATTTTAAACTTTAACTTGCAATTACGAATTAACCAATGTAAGTATTTTTATTAACATACTAAAATTAATATTACTACTAAAATAACTAAATCATATTTACACACACAAACTGATAACACAGTTTTTTTTGTTTTTTTTTTTTTAGCATTGGGATATTTGTAAACTATACATATGTATATGTTATTATTATAAATAAATAATAATAATACACTCCCACTGCTGGGTGTGAGTCTCCTCTCAAAATGAGAAGGGTTATGCTATTCACTTTACACGCCGTCGTAAAGATCTCTCAGGCATGCACTTTCATCACGATGTTTTCCTTCGCCGTTTAAGCGAGTGATAATTAACTATTCGTACGCATATAATTAAAAAAAAGTCAAAGATGCGTACGTGTCTTCGATTTGAACTCAAGACCTACGATTTGACAGTCTAATGGTCGTATTATTAGGCTATCATTACTTAAATTACCTATGTCTGCCGATATTTCTCCATTTATACTTTTATGTCGTCTAAAACTGATATTTTGCAGTAGTTTCTCTTATATAATACATACATACCATCACGCCTATATTCCCCGAAGGGTTGGGCAGCGGTTTACTAAAGTACACCCACATTTCGCCGGTATGTGTAGGTTCCATGTAATAGGGGGGGCCTATTGCCATTAACCAGTCACAAATCCAGACTCCGAGCTGCTACTGAGAATTTCATAGAAAATCCCAATAACACTTTGCTCGACCTGGGGATCGAACCCAGGACCTCTAGCGTAGCAGTCGCGCTTAGGACCACTAGACTAATGAGGCAGTTCTGTTATATAGCATACACAAATTCTGTAACCAAGACTATAAAAATCACAAGTTAGTGTCCAGTTCCAACATTAACGAACAATCGAGTCTTAACTGAAAATATCGTGTATTTCAAGAATACATTACTTTCTTACAGTGAACTGTTTTCATTACTAGCACACGCGATGTCTGTAGGCAATTTCCTTTAATTCGCCTTATCCATCATTGATTTACTAGTCAACGTTTGATGATAGAAGAAATTACTTTTAACTCGTTCAATTTCCAGTGCATATTGTGTTCGGTTCTACGGAAAAAAGGCTTTTCTTGTTTTAATTTCATTGAACTGAAGTGTAAACAGAAAAGTGTCTTCACACATCCGTAGTTTTGTAAAGGACTTTTGACACAAAATGTAGTTTATGTCCTCCAAAGTCTAATCTATCTCTAAACGGAAATTCAACATAATCAGTTCAGCAGTTTAGATGTTAAAACGTAACAAACAACCTGAAAAAGTTACTTTTCTTTTGGATGCCTTTATACTAGATATAGAAATATATAAAATCGTTCAATATCAACCCTGAATACATTAAATGTCAACAAAGGCTTCTATTATGATAGAATTTTACCTCTAAAACATAGCCGGGTAGAAACACCTATTGTGGTAACTACGTTATTCATCTTTACCGTATTTCCTAACACATTAATCGCGGTAAATGCCGGATATGCCGAAAATTATAACGCCCACCTTCCGGCGACGTGCCCTGCCTATGCAGTATATAAAGACACTATAGTATATATAGTATCTGAACCTATAGAATAAATTAAGTTTAATCGAAGGATGAGATTTATACATGGTTAAGGTAAAGATTGACAACGATTTGTGGAAAGAAGCAGTACTTACTTATCTTTACTTTTTTTATGTTAGTTCGATTTTAAAAGAACCCATATATATTTTGGCTACAGACTGTAAGTGTGAAACTCACTCATTCTAATTCTTATTCATAAAATATTCAGTACATATTTAAATCGCATGTTTCCTTATTTAATCTGTACACAGAGATAAAATCTGCTCAAAGAAACTCCCTTCCATGTTATCATAAAAACATTCATGATTTGAATAAAACAGACATAAGAAAACCTTTTTGGGATAACTAAAAAATATGTAAGTACCTATATAGCTATCATAAATATATTATTAGTGAAGATGAAAAGTTGTATAAGGCTATATTCGCGTGAAGCTGGCCTTATTAAACATTCATTTGAAGGCTTGGAGCGGATCAAGGTGTACCCAGCGTGGCGCGCAATTTCATTCCACTTTCAAATGAAGTGCGAACGATTTTGCATTTGGATATCTATTTCTGTATCATTGGCTCAGCATTTAATGTATTTTCAATGTAGAAAAATAATCTGTTCAGTAACCTAACTAGGAGATTAGTTTATATGTTTACGCTCAAAGATCGAAAACGCTCATTGAGCGGAAACAGCTCACAACACGTTGTGGTCAATTATATTAGAAAGTAGAAGTAGCAGCTTAATAATCAGTTGTTAGCTTTGTTTTAATTTAAACTGGCATCGAGATTTTGTATTTATTAAACCTATTTTATATTAACGCGTTGTGAACTGTTTTCGGTCTTTGAGCGTAACATACAATATACAGTTCTGTATAGGTAGTTGCTAGAGTATAGAATCTGTTAATTTTTTTTAGTAGTTGTTGCACGCGGTTTCACCCGCATCCCAAGGGTTCTTTTGAGACAAAAGGCAGGCTATATCCTTCTTCAAGGTCTGATCTATGTTAATTCTAAATTACATTCAAATTGCTTCAGCGGTTTAGGTGTGAAAACGTAATAGTCAGACAGTTTACTTTCATATTTATAATATTAATTAGTAGAAATTATAAGTAGTAGGAATGGGAGGTTACTTCCAAAAATTAGCGCTAGAGGCCCCTGTATAGGTTCCATTACCTTGACATTGATTGTCACCTTGTAATTATATACGAGTCAAAATATTGTGTGACTCAGTTTACAACGTTAACAGCACATTATTGCTGTTCTCCTCCATATTCGTAAGTCGATCTTCATATAAAAAATATATTTTTAAATATATTTATATTATTCCCAACAATTCTCATAAAGAATTTCAATATACAATTTCAATAATACATTCTAGATTGATTTATATTCAGACAAAATATCGCTCTGAAATAACACTGCTCCTACAAAAATAAAGATCACCGAACGGCAAACATGGCAAGCGCCAGAATACATATTAAAGTTCGCCAAAAACCAATATCTTCCTGGATATTTGCAGCCGCTTTCATATGGGTTCGTCTATTCATCGGGCTTGCAATAGAGGCCTAGATCCCAATAGGAATTGCAATTAGGCCTTAATTTACGCATAGTTTGGACTGGAATTTCATTCGTGGCTCCACCTCTGTCTTCGTTTGCGCCAAGAATGCCCCTACTTTCCTTTACGGGTATACTGATGTTAGGATGGCCGATACTGCGGTAAGGCATCCGCGGGACACTTGTATTTCTATTGCTGTGGAATGGCTATTGTTTGAGAGATATATTATTCTGTGTTGTTTTGAGGGTTGACTTGGTAGATAATATTTTAATGGTCATAGTTTCTCCGTAGATATCTATTTGAAATGCAGTTTATTTATTATAATTATCCATCTGTGCCACTTTTGTTAGTGATAGAAAGAAGATTAGTACCATTTTAAAATATGCAACGAAGCGCATAATTCTTTTGTTACATCATTTTGACTCATGAAGGCAAAAATAGCACGCTGTACTATTCCGTGTTTCATGAATAAGGACGAAAATATCCAAGGTAATATTTCCGTGTTTCAATCGCGCAAAATAGTTGGTATAAGAAGTTTTCAGTAATAATGTTGAAGGTATAGGAACAAAGCGAACCATTATTTATGCACAAGAAAGTAGGAAACAAAACGGTAACCACTTTCCTATACATAATACAAGTAGGCTTGAAAAACTTTCGTTGTGTGATAGAACTCATAAATTTTAATAAAGAAGTTGGTATCTTGTTTGCGTCATGTCTCACGCGCGGTGTTTATGTAGAAGTTGTAACATACAGCAATACAAGCAGGCAATAAATGTGTTGGCCAAGTAATAAGTTTATTTTTCTATTTAGGTCATCCACCAAAGTTGTTTAAGTCGTAACATGACCGATATATTCGAGTAATTTGTAAGTTCCAGCGTTTATGCTTCATCTATAATGTTTGGAGGACGTCGCATGTCGATATCCTTTATTTAATGAAGGCCGAGGGAGTTTTTCTCCAAATTGAAAGGTCCCGCGACAATCAGAGTTCCGTCCGCAGATCATATTTCAGCGAACGAGATAAACTCGGACAAAAGAAAGGAATCCCCGTTTACCCAATTGGGTAATGGCCCAGCTCTGTCGTTATCTCCTCCCATTATTTCTGTTTGAAGGAGGCTGTGGTGTTCTACTTAATACTAAGGGTGAAATCTTTACAAAGATCTTTGATAAAGTTCTCCGGTACTTGATCTTGTTGTGAGGAGTAATGCTCGGATAAATTGCTTTTGCGGTCGCTCAATAGGTTTATGTTACGTGCAGGCTACCTTGTAAAAGAGAGAAAATATTTAAAAAGAATAATTTACCTTACAATTTTGTACTGTAATATTATATGTTGGTACGATGTTTCTAAATATTGACCAAACAAATAATCTACTTTGATTAATTCTTAGCTTAAGTTACTTAGCTGTGTTAAGTCAATCAAAGAAGGTATGGCCGAATTTCTGAACAAGAAAATTAGATAGACGCGATCAGGATTTGGATTAATTTGATCAACAAACTCAGTGTATGTAGTTCTGATCTGATCTTCGGTTTGCTGTAGGGTACTATGAGTATTTATATCAAAGTTGGAACAAAAGACGTTGTTTTCCCACTCAAGTTCCCGATCTTACCAGGCTTTACGATCTGAACATCCATTTATGGACTGCAAATCTTATAAATACAAGTTAGGTTCCATAGAAAGTTAGTCTCCAACTAGCACCATTATAATCATAATTCAGGATAGTTATACGGACTTACAAATATAGGTCGGATTACATCAGATCTGCCGGTTGAAGACGAAAAGCCGCTGTCAAAGGGAGGGAAACTTTACAAACAACTTCAGCTTGATAACCGATGGCGTTTGGCGAGACTCGCGTTTTGATGTTAATGACTTTCTGGAACATTCGCCAGATGTTAGACTGTTAATATTGTATAGGAGCTTCCAAGGTCCCTCAGACCATTTTGGTGGTATTTCTAAGCTATTCGTCCGCCATGTTGCCTAGCATACAGTTGATGAAATTTTAACCGCAATAGGTAGATGTAAGGTAGATAATAGTATATAACTATAAGTGTATAAAATTCTAATTAAACTTAGGATTATTTGAAAGATATGAATTCTTTTACTAATATTAATTATTACATAAATAGTCCCAAAAGTATATCAGCTAAAAAGCTATTCCTACATACGGTAGTAGGACTATAATGTAGCACTATAATGTAGCACTATAATGCTAATAGAAATGAATGACTTCATCCATTACATACAGATAATTGAATCCGTATGATAATTCTGATTTTTGATCTAATGCGCACCTACAGGTAGTATAGTCGCATGTCATTAACGGTCTTTTTAGTTGTCAATAACCGCTCAAAAATTCAAACTCTGACCTAATTGAGAATCATCAACCTACTTACCTACTATCTCACTGCTGGGAACGGGTCTTCTCGCATAATGTGAGGGATTAGCCTAGCGTGGTGGCTATAGTCCACCACGCTAGGCTACTGCGGGTTGGCAGACTTCACACGCCGTGTGGTCCAGATCTCGCAGAGTAGCAGTCACGTTTTGAACCACTAGACTAACGACGCTACTATAGTTTCTGATAATTTTTATCAAGGATTTGGTCTTCAATCAAATCAGCCTCTCGCAGTCGACTGCTGGAAATAGGCCTCTCCCAAAACCCGCCACAACATGCAGTTCTTCGCCTTCCGCATCCAGTCTGACCCAGCCATCTTCTTGAGTACGTTGGTCCATTCCATCTGGCTAGGGGGCGTCCCTCACTACGTTTGCAGATTCGCGGTCTCCACTCAAGAACTCGTCTGCGCCAACAGCCATCGGTCCGTCGACAGACATGGCCGGCTCACTGCCACTTCAGTTTGCTTAATCGGGACGCTATGTCAGTGACTCCAGCTCTTTTCTGGATAACTTAATAACTTATTTTATCCTTTAAAGAAATAAGGATTTGGTCTGCAAAGCAACAAGTATTGCAGAAAAGAGAGAAATATTTTCGATAAGCACAAAGTACCGCGGAATATAATGCCAAAGGTACACAGCCATTTTAAAAGAAAAACTAAAAAACACTTGTTTGCTTTTAGAACACTTTAAACTGCTGAGGAACATCCTTGAAAGTTTTTCAGTCCCATATTTCCTGGCGACGCTTGTTTTTAAAATGTCCGGGTGGAACTTTGCTCTTATTTGTTTCTCCATGCATTCAGCCATAATTCACTCCTATTTAACGCGGTAACTCGAAGACGTTTTTAAAAAAGTGCAGCTAAAGCCGGTGATTTACCTTTTCAGTAAATTATTTTGGTGATATTTTAGAAGTTAATTTAATTAACTTGTTCTCCAAGTTGGAGCTCGCCTTATGTTTTCTATGACGAAAGTTTTTTGTACATTTTTATCGCAAGCTTACTGGCAATTTTTGCTCAAAATATTTTTTGTGTTTGAGTACGTATGGTGACGGTACCTAAGTAAAGAGTGTGTTGATCAATCGATCTGTGCTTGCCGCGGTCATTCAATGGCTGGCTGTTTGAAATAAACGAAATAAAACAAATTGATTTCTGACACTTAGGCGAACATTGAAATAAAAATATTTTTTACAGATTTATCGCTTTATATTGATATTATGAATCCCGATGTTTCGGACCCTTTACAGCGCCCATTGTCACGGGTCAACAAGTAAAACACAATGCAACTAATTAAATTAACTGTCGTAAATAAAAAATCGCGTCAACCCTAAAAAAACAGGCGGAATTTTTCATGGCCCGTTCAAACTTCTCCGTGGAATATCGAGGCCCGGGCGTTATGGAGCGTGTTCATATCAAACGCTAAGTTTTCGCGAAAACATCCTCCTTTGCAATTGACGAAAGCCACATTACTTTTTAATTTGAAACGTTGGCTCTCGGTGCAAAGAGCGACTTTATTACACTCGGAGGTATCTCGCTTTTGACCCGTACGCCCTTTGTGCGAGCTATTTTTTATTCATTCCAACGGATTCATACGGGAGTTAGAGCCCCTCAACCGGCTTCCCTTTCGATGTTATATGTTTCGACTCCGCATTTGTCTAGAAAAAGTGAATTCGCGCTTTTTTGTTCGTATTATGTTTGGGAGCATCGCGGCTTGCTTTCAGGAACCAAGGCTAATACTGTTGTTAAGTACCTACCGAAATAATCCAAACATTTTGCTTGCTTTCCGAGCAAACCTCGATTTGCTAGATCGTTACCCATAGAATTACCGGATTGATAGTGTGGATTTAATCTGTATTTCGTCTTTTTTGTAGGATAGAAAATCCTCATGAATCATCCGCCACTTGGGTAGGGTATTTGCGGACTCGTACCGACTGAAAACTGCACTTGCCTTCACTTATTTCTACAGTCATGGCCATGGGTTCCGTTAAATTCGTCACGTCCTTGACAGGCTGTGGTCCAACAGTTGTGGGACCCCAGCAATCGGATAGGAGCCTAGTAAAAGGAAAAATGGAATTAAAAAAAAAACAAAAAAAACGTGTTCTTCGAGAAGTTGAATGTTTAGGACTGTAAAAACACATTATAAGAATGTATTCATAGTTTGATAATTTCGCATACAATTAATATTCCGACGGGACTCCTCCACTGTTATAGCGTATTTAATTCTATGTTCATTTGTTTCAGGTACGTAACGTTACTCTGAGGACGAATTTCATCCGGAAACAAAACAAGAAACCAGCTTTCTTCTGCAATGTGTAGTGTTACATTTGGCATTTTGTCCCTCTTATTGCCAAGAGACAAAAGCCCAGATGCAAGGTGGTTCGGTATTGATAAAAAGAAAACAACAAACTGTCTCAACTAACATATATTTTATTATATAACTATAAACCTCATTTAGAGAGACTGTAATGGTCTACTTAAATAAAACCGTTAAACGCTTATCAATACTACAAACCTTTTGATTTAAAAGTTAAATATAACCTAGTTAGGAATCTTATTCCTAATAATGCCAGCCAGCTTAAATTTCAGTGGAAAGAGCTATGGGCGTGGGGGGTTGGAGATAAAGCCAGTACCGTTGAAAATAAAACTTGAAATTAATTATTACTAGTGAAGATATCTAAGTAAATCCTTCCAATTATAAATTATTTAATTATACATTAAATGGGCGCCAGGAACTTTACAGTTCCGGATCCTAGAGCCGACGAGGTAGTCTAAGACACTCCTTGATGAACATAGATGTCGAACCCGAAGATCTTTAATTTCTTATAGGTTTAATACCAGTACTATACTGAAATCCGATCCGATCCGCACTAAGAATCGGTATTACCAAAGATAACCTTAACTACACCATGGTAGTAGGGTAATAAGATAAGAAACGTCATCTGAATAACAATTTATCCATATTAACAAATATGGTTTTAAATTTTGAAGTAAAATAAAAACAATAAAGAAGAGAGAAAAAAAAAAAAACCGTCAGCGCCTGCGTTACCGCTAGGCGGACTCGGCCAGCCGAGCAGTCAACTCCCAGGAGGCTTGAAGCGGACTCGAGGACGGGTCTCGCGTCCAGGCTTCGGACGCTCCTCCGAATCCTGGCGGCGAGACGAATCTCTCGAGATGCCTCTCAATAAGTTGGAAGAAGGAACACTTGTGACTGCTGGCGGCGTGGTCTGCCTTTGACGCAGTGAATCCTTTAAATCACATGGAAATAAACTTGAGAAGATGCAACGCGCGTGCCGCGCGAGTTCTCAGCCGTCAGAGAGAAGCTAGAAAATTGACAACTCCCGATGAACTATGGATTTACTTGACATCGAACCTTCGAGAATGCAAGTCTATGATAAACTAATGAATTCATTTCCGCTTTTGATTATTACAATCTATTTTTTCAAAAACTGAAGATTATTAAGGATTAATTTTTTATGATATTATTTAGAAGGTTTACAATCAATATTCCAAAAATTAAATATTATCGATTAAAACTACGATCTGTGAATAGATGCCACCAGATGCCGCTCGCCAACTGAAATTGACGTTTCTCATTGACAATCGACAAGTGACATCTGAGTGCCATTTATAATGTAAACAATCGTAACTTACTTTCCTTGTTTGATCTAATTAATTTCACAAACCTAACAGTATTTTGGATTAAATAGTGGTTCACTGTTATAAAGTGTAAGATAAAGAGTCCAGTAACGAATGGCAGCTGAAGGAACGATTCAATTGCACAAATTACAAATAAATACCAAACTCGGAAACTTCGTATTGTCCAACTTATGTTTTCAGGTTAAAGTCACTCGATTTATTAAAACGAAACTGTGTACTACCAACGAGTGGTAGGTACAAAAAATACAACGTAACAGTACCTCCCCAACCACCAGAGATTTGACCCCTTTGGGCAAATCTCGACGCTGGCCCTCCAGCGTCAAGGCCAACTCCAGACGACCAAACACGCCTACAACCTTCATGGCTGTCACTTTACAGACTTTATAAAAAAAATCAAAAAGTACCGAAAGTTGTGTAAGCAGATCCATCCAAAGGAAGAATTCCTATAGCGATCAATCCATAAATGATTGAACCGAAAGGACTAGAACCGAAACAATGTGAAGGCCGGTGTACGACTATTATTACCGAAAACCCCATACATAATACAAACGTAAATGATTCAATACCGCTAGATAAACATAAACAATATACAGAATTATGGTTACACTTTAAGTATAGAGTAACAAACCGCTCTATTAGGCGACATTGTAGTAGGCTTTGGTTGTCGGGTCTACAATTCCGCCCGTGTTTTATGGCTTATTTTTAATTATCCGTGTAACGGGTGTTAAATGTACTAATTTAGGTTATCATAATATACTACATAAACCTACGGCCAAAAGAATTCTGGTCACACTTCATGTATAGAGTAACAAACCGCTCTATTAGGCGACATTGTAGTAGGCTTTGGTTATCGGGTCTACAATTCCGCCCGTGTTTTATGGCTTATTTTTAATTATCCATGTGACCTGTGTAATGATGATATTTAATCCTAGGGCGAGTCTAATCCATTTACAAACATGTAAAAGACAAGCTCCGATGAGAAAAATAATGTGTAGACATCTCTTGGAGTGAGTCTAATCCATTTACAAACATGTAAAAGACAAACTCCAAAGAGTGAAAAATGTGTAAATACCCCAAAGTACTAGTCTTAATCTGACCTATTTTATTTATAAACAGGAGAGACTACCCTGCTTTATCGTACACCACTCCTCACATCCCTCAACCAAAGATGTTGACCACCGAATACAATGCTGAACTGGTTCAAAAAAAAAATACTAAATACCACAAGAAAATAGAAATTGGCTAACCGATGTGACGGTTATTCGCCCCTTTTAAAAAAAAACAATCAAAAACGTTTTCCATCAATGCAGCCTACACGCCCGCCATAATGGCCTCCAACCTCAGGACTATCATTATGCTGCCTCACCAGCAAACCGGAGTTTACTACTTTTTTTAAAGGTGCTCAACCTAACACAACAAATAATACAGCTCTTTATTGTGTACACAGTAGTGACCTGTGTATCACGACGAACTGTACGGAAAGAGGGAAATTAACCCTCAGCTTTCTAGCACTTCGACCCCCACAACAACAGTGATTTACGTTAGTAAAAAAAAAATTCAATCCAATGATGGATAGAATATTACCAACAAACTAATTTTCGCCACCTGATGATTTGAAATCTTTTATATGCCAGGTGCCGAGGTTTTTTCCGGAACTACAGCCTTCCAATTCATAAACTAAGGGTGAAAGTTTTTTCCTAATTATACATTTTTCATATTTAGGAGCTAATTTGGCCATAAAGAATTTGGAGGCGTCACTCTGAGGATATGTTTTCTTCCACACAGTGTCGCCTACTTCAAACTCAGCGTGCCTCCTATGATTATTATAATAACGAGCACTACGCTGATGAGATTTAATGAGCGCGGCCTTGCGGAGTAAATTGAATTTAATGGGTCGTTCCATTATTGTATATCTAAAAAAAACTGAAACCGTAGGTACTGAAGTAAAAACTGGCTGTCACAATTTACAATCTCAAAACTTCGTAAATAATATTACAGAGTAAACGCAGTTACATTAATATCAATAAAAACAAGGCTTTTATTTCCCAAGGACAATAGTCCTGGTTTTGTTGGGACACAGTTTAAAAATAAATTGTGTAATTCCGCAGCAAGAAGTGTAAAAATTAAATAAAATTTATAAAAGTGTAAAAAATAAATACAAATTTATAAAAGTGTAAAAAACAACACAAATATACAGAACTCGCTTAACAAAAAGGATTCTGCGCGACGGTTTTTTCTTAAAACTAAAATAATTGGAAGGCTACAAAATCAGTACTTTGGCTTGTAAGGAACAGCAATTGACGTAACCTCTATCTCCAACCAAACACACGTTGAGTGCGCCACTGTTACATTTGGCATTTTGTCCCTCTTATTGCCAAGAGACAAAAGCCCAGATGCAAGGTGGTTCGGTATTGATAAAAAGAAAACAACAAACTGTCTCAACTAACATATATTTTATTATATAACTATAAACCTCATTTAGAGAGACTGTAATGGTCTACTTAAATAAAACCGTTAAACGCTTATCAATACTACAAACCTTTTGATTTAAAAGTTAAATATAACCTAGTTAGGAATCTTATTCCTAATAATGCCAGCCAGCTTAAATTTCAGTGGAAAGAGCTATGGGCGTGGGGGGTTGGAGATAAAGCCAGTACCGTTGAAAATAAAACTTGAAATTAATTATTACTAGTGAAGATATCTAAGTAAATCCTTCCAATTATAAATTATTTAATTATACATTAAATGGGCGCCAGGAACTTTACAGTTCCGGATCCTAGAGCCGACGAGGTAGTCTAAGACACTCCTTGATGAACATAGATGTCGAACCCGAAGATCTTTAATTTCTTATAGGTTTAATACCAGTACTATACTGAAATCCGATCCGATCCGCACTAAGAATCGGTATTACCAAAGATAACCTTAACTACACCATGGTAGTAGGGTAATAAGATAAGAAACGTCATCTGAATAACAATTTATCCATATTAACAAATATGGTTTTAAATTTTGAAGTAAAATAAAAACAATAAAGAAGAGAGAAAAAAAAAAAAACCGTCAGCGCCTGCGTTACCGCTAGGCGGACTCGGCCAGCCGAGCAGTCAACTCCCAGGAGGCTTGAAGCGGACTCGAGGACGGGTCTCGCGTCCAGGCTTCGGACGCTCCTCCGAATCCTGGCGGCGAGACGAATCTCTCGAGATGCCTCTCAATAAGTTGGAAGAAGGAACACTTGTGACTGCTGGCGGCGTGGTCTGCCTTTGACGCAGTGAATCCTTTAAATCACATGGAAATAAACTTGAGAAGATGCAACGCGCGTGCCGCGCGAGTTCTCAGCCGTCAGGGGTCGATTTCAAATTTTGAATTAAAATGATACTTTTTTGTTTGATTTTTTAAATACCCGTTTTTTGGGTTATTAATGGTATATCCCTACTACATGAGGTTATATTAATATAAGGTAAATAAAAAATCAAAGATATTTTAATGAAAACTATTGAAAAATTAAAATCAGAGTGACACGAATGAGTGATGTTGTTCCACTAATGAAATTATCCTAAACACTAATGAGATTAGATGCCTACTAATGACAATTAAAAAAAAAACAACTGTAATCACTCATTTTAATAATTTTGCGATGTACTCTTTATCAGAAAATTAAAATAAAACAAACCCAAATGGATTAAATCAGTTTAATGTCTCTTAACAATCATAAAAATATTATTTGGATGCATATAATTTTTCAGTCTTCTTAGAGGAACTTTAGGATTAAAATTTAATATATTCGTTTAAGCACAATCTTCAAACAAATATAGGTAATTATAACAACTAATCACAGTCTAAACACACAAACTAAAATTATCCATATAAATAAAAACCGTAGTTTTCTTTAAACTTAATAGTACTCAAGTATTGATTAAATTTTGAAGTCTTCCATTTTACAATCAATATTTTTGTTTTATTTATCTATCCATAATTTTGCTGATTTTCGTCTTGTTTTTCTTTGGTTGTAGTCATTATGTGTATAAAATTTTCTTCTTGATTTCTGCTTTCCTCAATCATATCTTCAACAGAAATATTCTATCTTAATCGTTCAATCAATCTTTGGTTGCTTGATGTTGATCCAAAAACGTAAGAAATTCTTGTTGATGTTTTTGCCCAAATCAAGACGCCATTGCTTCTGTTTGAGTTACCATGAATGACTGATTTTCCCAAGTACCTTTAACTTTAGCAATTGGGGTAACATTCTGCTCTTTGCGAATTCGAGAAGTTGGAGCTTTATTAAGCTTATTGGAGTGTTTGATGGTAATATCGCTCAATATTTTAATCTTCTTACTACGAGGTATAATTTTAACATTACCGACTTCTGAATCTATTGCACTTTTGTAAATTTTATGCAATTGCATGTGCTTGTCGTGCTTACAAATGGTGTCAACACACTCGTAACAACTCAATTTTCTAAACTCAAGGAACTCCGATTTGGAGTTCCAAAGCACCTGATGGACTAACATAGTTCCTTTAAAAGGAGCTATGTTTTTGGGGAGAAGAATTTCTTTTTCTCTAATCTCATGTTCTTCTACAACCCTAATCTCGAAATTTTTTATGTTTTCCCGCACAATACCAACAAATGTTGAGAAGTCCCCCACATCACGCCCGCATTTTACTTGGTAGTCAGCCGTCCTTTTAACTACGGTGCCAACACCATCTGGAGCACCTTTACCGTGGCCGGCTTCCTGATAGTTCCAAGTTACTGACTTTAATGATGAGAAGACATTTTGCAGCTGTGTCATAATGTAAAATATATACTTGTTGCGATATTGACTCGAAGGGCTATCTGTTAGTATATGCACAGTAGTAATATTAGGAGATTTTTCAAATACAAACTCCAGTGCTTTCTGCAAATGAGCCCACACTGCTGGTGAATCGTGTCGAGTGCATTCACTAACTGTGCATAAAGAATAGTTAATGATTTCCCTGCCCTTTTTAATATAAATTAAAGATCCAAGAGAGCGAAGATTACATCTTTGCTCTCTTGGAGACATTTGGTTAATGCTTTTCACCTTCTTACTCTCTTTTCGTTTTAGATAAGCTGCTCTTTTTTTAGCTCTTTCAGCGGCATATTTTTCCGGGTCGTTTTTAATTTGTTTATATTTTTCTCTCCTTGCTATTCTTCTTCTTTCTACTCATCTTCAGACATCCTTTGCTTATTCGGCATAATGTCCTAAAACAATAATTTTATAAATAACAGCCAATAAGCCCTAGCTAATAATTAATTATTATAATATTTCATTAGTGTTCCGTTCAATATCATTAGCGTGACTTGAAAAAGTGACACAAATGACAGTAACACTAATGATATTTGGAACGCACATATAATTTTTAAGCTTGTGAACTTTCTAGACGGCAATCGAATACATTTAAAATATCCATGTTTTTGTTAGCTATAAGAAACACTGTGTTATAAAAATTTGATTACAATACCTTTTACAATTATGGTTAAGAGACGAATGAGTCGAGTTTCGTCCACGGCACTGAAATCGGTAGAAATGTGAATATCTCGCAAAAAACACTAAACGCACCACCGCTCTGAATAAATGCTGCAAGGCCACTGACGATGTGCTGGCGGGTGGGGTGAGGCAGGGGCCCGGGAGCTCCGTGGATTTAATATTATGACGGTATTAACTTACGCTACACTAATGATAGATAAACCATGATCAATGTTTGAAACACCAGGATAAGAGTATTCTATTATTCTCAAATGAAAAATTTATACTATTTTTGAATGCTTGCACATCGTCATGATATGAAATATTAAATAAATAAAATTTCTACGAGTAACTTCGTTTTTATTCGACTTTATTTCAACCATAACGGAAAATGAGTAATATTTTCTTAAGGGACTAAATGTTATAGTTTTAGTTTTCTCGCAAATGGTACACTTTTTGGTATTGTTTTGTTTTGGAACGTATAAAGGTAAACGAAGACTAAAATATTTAAAAGAAAACAAAAACAATCGCAATAAAAAATCAAAGTTATTAGAGATGTCAACATTTTTAGCTATGTTTGAAATCGACCCTCAGAGAGAAGCTAGAAAATTGACAACTCCCGATGAACTATGGATTTACTTGACATCGAACCTTCGAGAATGCAAGTCTATGATAAACTAATGAATTCATTTCCGCTTTTGATTATTACAATCTATTTTTTCAAAAACTGAAGATTATTAAGGATTAATTTTTTATGATATTATTTAGAAGGTTTACAATCAATATTCCAAAAATTAAATATTATCGATTAAAACTACGATCTGTGAATAGATGCCACCAGATGCCGCTCGCCAACTGAAATTGACGTTTCTCATTGACAATCGACAAGTGACATCTGAGTGCCATTTATAATGTAAACAATCGTAACTTACTTTCCTTGTTTGATCTAATTAATTTCACAAACCTAACAGTATTTTGGATTAAATAGTGGTTCACTGTTATAAAGTGTAAGATAAAGAGTCCAGTAACGAATGGCAGCTGAAGGAACGATTCAATTGCACAAATTACAAATAAATACCAAACTCGGAAACTTCGTATTGTCCAACTTATGTTTTCAGGTTAGTCACTCGATTTATTAAAACGAAACTGTGTACTACCAACGAGTGGTAGGTACAAAAAATACAACGTAACAGTAGAAAGGAACTCGTTATCATAGCTTTTAATATGCATGTAAAACTTTTTGTTCGTTTGTTTGTTGCGAAGCGCTCTCGAGAATCCTTTATATAGATACTATAAATAAAGTATTACGACTGTTGGCATCTTCTGCGCGAATGAAAATCGAATGAGGATAAAAACTACTGCAGTAACAGATATAACCAGAATACGTGCTACTTCTTCGTGTAAAATTAATATTATTTAAATAATTACGTACCATAAGGTAATAGCAATCCAAATATTACATTATCGTTATTGTAATATAATTATAGTAATACATACAATTTGCGGACTTTCTCAAAAAACTCGAGTTTAAGAGCACCCTCAGCCGACGATCATGTCTGATGAGGTTAATGAACGCAGATGAAACAAAAGTGGTACCAGGATTTAAGTAAGCGAAAATCTATATAGTCTCTGAAAAAAGCGGACAAAAAGCCGTGTTTAGTAGCCGATAACGTATTTCAATTATAAAAAAAAAGATTGAGTTATTAACAAATTAACATAACTGTCAAGTAAGCCATGTCGGTTGAGAAGCAATAACTTGTTTTTCAATAGGTGTTACCGACGTCACCATAAAGACGTAAATTCAGAATGTGAAGGCAAATTTCGACCTGGCGGGTGGGACTCGCGGTGGCTCAATGGTCATAGCGTCTGGTATACCTCACCAGAAGACGCAGGTTCGAATCCTATCCGCAGTCAAATTTTTCCTTCGCTAAAATAAGTTTATAATAGAATGGAAAATGCCAAAAAATAATTAATAAAACTAAGGTAATACACACATGATTTGGAAAAGTCACAGGTAGGCCTTGGATTTGAACTCGAAATCTTCAGTCCAACAGTCAAACCACTAGGCTAGGCTACTTTATCATATATGTAATCAACATGTAACATTAGTAAGTCTTTAACGTAATTACCAATTCTACTCCATTGCCAAATTAGCCATCAACTTCCTTCCTGCATTGCGTCACAGGGCGTCTGCAATTTCCCACGTGCATTGCACACGTAGCCTATATTGATCACAGCTTGTAATTCTATGACGTAATAATTAGATAATCGCATATTGGATTGTTCGATGATTACTTAATAGCTCTACGTTCGCTAAGTGGTTGCATTTTATTTTTTAATTTTCTGTTCTAATGCACTGTGTAGGTAATATTTCTTGAAGATTAGAAGCACGTTTTTATTTGAACTTTGTAAAATGAACAATCCATTGATTCAATGAAGAAAATGTAGTCATTACCTGAAAATAAAGTATATAGCAGGTAAAGATTAGCGCTTACCGCTTCTGAGATCATTTGTAAGCTTTTCATTCAGCTAAATAATCCATAACATCACGCCCATATTCCCCGAAGGTTTAGGCAGAGGTGTACTAATAAACACTCATAGTTCACAGGTATTTTTCAGTCATGTAATAGGGAGCGAGCCTATTGCCATTTAACAAAACCAAACCAAACTACGAGCTGTTGCTGAGAATTTCATAGAAAAACCCAATAACACTTTGCTCGACCTGGAAATTAAACCCAGGACCTCTGGCGTAGCAGTCGGGTCAACTAGACTAACGAGCTAGTCTAAATAATCCATCAAAACAATTATAACGGCGTCTGTTTCTTCTATTAACCATAAACCAATAGACAGTAGAAACAACAATTTTATATTATATAAGACACAAATTCAGAGTTTAGAGTTTAGAGTTTTCATACTGGTGGATTTTCCAAGAATTTCGCGGGGTTCTCATTATTTCAAGATTGTCAAAAAAAAAAAAAAATATCATTAGTGGTTTTGGTTTGGACACTAAGTCCTTTAATCCAGGTGTCATTCAAAAAATTTCATGTGTCAAATCTTGTTTGCAGTAGATAGTTTTAGTTTATTTTTTATTTTTTTTGATTCAATGATAGTGCAATGATAGTGTTATAAATAAATATAAATACACTAAGCAAATCAAGTCTCGGCCTGCAGCTTTTTGCAGCCGATGTCTGTGAAGTCACTCGAGGCCCTAGCAGAATACCAGCGCCGCTTCATTTATTTAGATGAAGTGGCAAATGCTGAGTTAGGGTCCTTTTTTGTCCTCACGAAGTTAGTTTTAGATATATATATATTTTTTATTTAGTTTATTTTTTTTTTTATTTTGTACTTATTTTATCTTTGTTTTATTATTGTTGTGAGGATGAAATAAATATGTTTCTTTCTTTCTTTCTTTCTTTCTTATTATGTAATGATAATTTCTTCGTAGATAAATGGCGCCTATCTCCCGTTCTTTATGCTCCTTTGTTCCGGCCTGAAGAAGTCTTCATCATCAACCCATATACTGTCCCACTGCTGGGCAAGGGCCTCTCAGAATGAGAAGAATTATTTAATAAAAAATAATACAGAAATTTTAGAGAAACACAAATTTGGTTAAGAACAGACGCCAGCAGGGAAAACTATCCAAAACAGACAAATTTTTCCAATTTAAAATGAACCTTATTATTTTATCTTAAAGTTGAAAATATATCGCGACTGCTACGCTAGAGGTCCTGGGTTCCCCAGGTCGAGCAAAGGGTTATTGGGTTTTTCTATGAAATTCTCAGTAGCAGCTCGGAGTCTGGATTTGTGCCCGGTTAATGGCAATAGGCTCGCCCCCTATTACATGGGACCTAAACATACCAGCGAAATGTGGGTGTACATTAGTACACCTCTGCCTAACCCCTCGGGGAATACAGGCGTGATGGTATGTATGTATTATATAAGAGAAACTACTGCAAAATATCAGTTTTAGACGACATAAAGGTATAAATGGAGAAATATTGGCAGACATAGGTAACTTAAGTAATAATAGCCTAATAATACGACCATTGGACTGTCAAATCGTGATGGTATGTGTATGTTGAAAATCTATCAAAGAAGATTGACAGATTGCGGTAGCTTGATGTGCAATGAACGCTTCAGCTAAACAAGCAACCGAGATCACTGCCTGTGATGTCAAATTTCTCTTCCTCATTCTACGTCAGACAGGTGACGTCACATGATTTTTTCTCTAAAATTATATCTTTACAAATGTTTAGCATGCGTTAATACCAAATATAGTAAAAAAAATACTAGTAAAATTGGCAAGTTCTATTTCTTTCAAGTTGGTATGGCTAGTAATATCCGGAGATTTCTTATAAGTGGTAAAATTATATTTACCCATTTTGTTGTACTTCTGACTACAACTAACGATTGTCATAGGTGTAGATATAGATAAAGAGGTGTTTTATAAGAACTAGTATGGCTTTACGTGCTTACCGAGGCACGGAGTTTTTCTTTATAAGATACATAATTATAGGTAAATTCTCTTAGATTACTTTTCTTATTGTAAAACCACCTACACTTATTACTAAAAATAATGTTTTATTTCCCTGTTTATTTTATAAAGCAATTTAGGAGAAACATGAAGAAGCTCTTAAGTAATTCCTAGGTACTCTAAGTTTTATTGAATTAATAATTCAGTTATACGTTACTTTTCAGGCGAAAGAAATAAAATTTGTTATTTGAAATATTATTTAGTACGTTTTTTGTTGACAAATTTAAATCAATTTGGTACATAAGTAACTTATTTACTTTTCTTTTCTGCCTAACGAAATATTCGGTCAATATTAGGATATTGCGTTAAATTGGATCGAGTCCTTTAGTCCTCAATGTGCTAGGGATGGCCATGTGTTTTTATTCGGTAGAAGTTCGAACCCTCTGTGTTTCCAGACGGAGGACATCCTAATTCCGTTGATAAATCTGCGGCAGTTTCGTATATAATATTAACATTCAGCTAAATTAGGTTAGAATAGGGACCATAGTCCATTCGTTATAACGTTAACAAACTAATATCGTTATAACACCATTGTTATTTCGATGGTCCTATTTAGAACTTCCGTTTTTTATAAGGGTGTCCTTTTTTATCATTTTTTAAACACCTCGGTCTAACCCTAAAATAAGCAGAGCTTGTACTATGGATACAAGAAAATTTATATAATACTTGTATACTTTTTTGTAAATATATATAAATATCTATTTGTATTTTTTTTTGGCATTTTCCATGCTAAGATTTTAAAGTTATTTAGCGAAGGAAAAATTCGACCGCGGGCAGGATTCGAACCTGCGTCTTCTGGTTAGTTACACCACTGACCACTGACGTCACCATAAAGACGTAAATTCTGAATGTGAAGACAAAATTCGTCATGGCGGGTGGGACTCGCGGTGGCTTAGCGGTCATAGCGTCTGGTGTACCTAACCAGAAGACGCAGGTTCGAATCCTGCCCGCTGTCGAATTCTTTCCTTCGCTAAATAACTATATATAAATATAATAAACAAGAAACACCGAACAAACACAAACAATTATATTTATGCGGTAATCAAACCACTAGAAAAACGTCGTCAAATCTAGATATCTGTTTAACGTTTATTCTCTAAAATGTAGTAATTTCAACAATATAACACAATAATGTCGTCGTTAATTCGCAGTTTTTTTTCTATTTTATAAATAAATAAATATTCTTTAACAATTTTACACAGCACCATCTAGTCATCGTCATCACTTTTATTTTGTAAATACATACTTATAATAATAAACACCCAGACAAACACAAAAACTTATGTTCATCACATAAATATTTGCGGTCTGTGGGAATCGAACCCACGACCTCGTGCTCAGCAGTCCGATACGCGAACCACTAGACCACAGACGTGGTCAAAATTTCAAGTAAAGCTTATTCAGTATTATTAAGAACTAGGTTAATCAAGTCCAATAGAAAGTAGTGCACTCAATACCATGCATTATTTAACACCCAAGCGATACGGTAATCAGATTAATTTATTTAACTGCATGCTAATTAATCAATGTATTTGTGTCACTCGCTGTATATAGAAAACTGTAATTAATATGTATATTAGAGTATTTTCAACAAATAACCTTAATGTTAGGTAGGTACAGAAGTAAGCACATCAAGCTACTCCAATCTGTCAAAATTTCTTTGATAGACTTTCAACTTTAACACAAATTAATAAGGTTCATGTTCAGTTGGGAAAATTTGTCAGTTTTGGATAGCTTGACCAGCGGGCGTCTGTACTTATTATTACAATTTTGTTAAACGCTTAAATAACTTTTTTTTAAACGTTGCGCTAAGAAGAAATCCTAGTGCGGGGGCAACGTTTTTTTACACTTTATCATTACACATAATATCATAATATACCATTACGCCTGTATTCCCCGAAGGGTTAAGCAGAGGAGCCATTCGTTCCTGCCCCATGTCGGCAGTTCGTTTATGTCCCATGTAATAGCGAGGAGCGAGGGGCGAGCCTGTTGCTAAATTCAAACTGCCACTGAAAATTCCCTAGGAAAACCCAATAATAACCCTTGGGAATCGAACTTAGGACTATTAGCGTAGCAGTTGCGCTTAGGACCAATAGACTAATGAGGCAGTTTACACTTCCTCAACTACATAAATTCTTACGTACACCCAGACCTGATGCATCTGCTTGTAGATACTTAATATGATTTACCACCTTTTCTTCTTTAAAAATAAATTAGTGGCGTCAGTTGTTTAAGTCTCATATGCCCAGTAATTTGAAAGGCTACATTGCCCTTTAAACCAGAGCACAATAATGTAATACCGGCTCCAAACGTTGGTCCTAATTATCCTACCAACGTTGGTATTCAGCAGTCTGAGCCAATGACAACTGTCACCCTAACTTTGAGTTAATACTATTTTCTAGATTGGACGCGTGGCGTTGGGGCCAACGTGTGGAGCCGGCTTTAGAACATCATTACTTAGCTGCAGAACATTTCACAATGCGATGGTACCACACCAGACGAACCCTGCAGTATGGGCAGAGCCACTCAGAAAATTCTTACACATTGTGACGCAGACCCGGAACAATTTAGACTGAAGATTTGGTTCCATGCGGGAATCGAACCCGAGAGGTGGCATAGGAACCGATCGCTCAGATACTGCGCCATCTGTACCATAAAATATCATAAAACAAAACAAAACAAAACATAACCGCAAGAAACTCGGATCTTAATCACAATCTCATAAAACAAAACAAAAAAACATTTTAACCGCAAGAAACTCGGATCTAAATCACATTATTCCGCAAGGCAACGCTATCAATCCGGTTACAATGCAAGAAAGTCGTGTCGTTGCATGCGGGTCAGTGAAGACCGGCTTTAATTTTCCGCTCCTCCGACCACGGACGCAAGTCAGGTTCAGGCGTGTTATGCTTGTACGCTAAGGCGCGTTCACTAGAATCGGAGGAGTCGAGTTCCTATTTCTTGCGAACCGGATTTTATCTTGCGTGTTTTTTTTTTGTCATATTTAACTAAATAAATATTTGGGATATTTTTACACAACACCATATAGTCCCAAACTAAGCAGAACTTGTACTTATGGGTACCAGATAATCGATATAATACTTATATATGTACTTTTTTTAAACACCCAGACAAACACAAACACTTAAGTTCATTACGTAAATATTTGTGTCTTTTAGGAATCGAACCCACGACCTCGCGATCAGCGTCCGACACTACTAGCTTGTAAATTCAACGCGAATATTAGGTACAATAATAAAACTACGGCTAACTCTCACTTAACGACTACTCGTGACAATAGATAGTTTAAAAAAAATACATACAGTGGAATATAGAACCTCTTCGAAGTCGGTTAAAAAGTAGAGTTTTTTCAATATCTTAATGTTTTCAGCCATCTAAGCATTAGTGTGCACTGCAAATCTTACATCAGATTAATAAATCACACATATATTATAAAGGCGAAAGTTTGTGAGTGTGTATGTTTGTTACTCTTTCACGCTAAAACTACTGAACGGATTTTGATGAAACTTTACAGTATTATTATTTATACTTCAGAACAACATATAGGCTAATTAAAAGTAACTTTTCCACGCGGACGAAATCGCGGGCAGAAGCTAGTATTTATTATAATTATTATTCTTAGATTTGGCTTCAACAATGTAGACACGTCCTTATATATAGAATCAGTAGAGAAGTCAAGAAATGCAGTCAACATGTAGTTTGAGTTTTATGTATATTCTGCATTAAATGGTTAATTAAATATGTGGTCAAGGTAAAGTTGCGTATTTATAGTTAAAATAACTATAAATAAACTATAGTTTTAACGATAATTAATGGCAATAAGGTCATCTCCTGCATTACCGGACCTTAAACATACCCACAGTTCACCTCTGCCTTACCCTTTGGGGAATGGAGAACACATATTATGGATATACGTACGTTTATCGCTAATCCTAATCGCATCTATTTCAGCTTTATATTAAGTATATTTTTGTTCTCTACATATTAATTATTCAAACAAATGATCAGAAAATGAAATGACTGAATCGTGTTTAAATAAAAATGTCAAGAAAATCAACACAGTATAATTTAAATTACAGGGAAAACAATGAATATGAGCGCTCGGAGGAAAAACCGTTATTATAATTATCGAGTTTTGAAATCCTTAACATTTTATTTTTGTCCCTAAATCGTATTATTCAGGTCAATTTCGTTTTATTCCACGAAAACTTAACATTCATAAAGAAAGTCATTTAATGAATAAAATAACTAATAAATCACGTTGTCCAGCCCAGCCTTGGTGTGCTCGTTAGCCTGAAAAAACTTCATGAATAACAAATTTTCACATACGTTAATAGTTTGCCACTCTATTTTGTAGAGGGCGTAAATCAAGTTGCCCATAAATATCGATATAGGTTGGGTATTAATATCGATATCCACAACACATTATATCGATACATTAACCGATGTCCATAACCGTAAACAAAGGTGTAAAATCGAACGTAAAATGTTAGGTGTTTATCTATAGGGAAAATGGTTCCATGTTGCTTTGTTAGGCCGTTTAGTTGGGCCATTTTACGAGTTTAACTGTAGTGCAAAATAGCTGTCAGATTGTCAGTGTAGGAATACTACAAAATCTAGTTTATATTTGCCGACTGGACAGACGTTGGTAGCAATTTCGTGTTTCCATCTGTGAAGCCATCTTTTGTTCACTTTACTATGCCCCCTTGGCTCATAACCTGTGGATTTTTATTACAGGCCAGGCTGACCTATCTATCGTTGTTGTACAGCTTATTTTAAGAAAAAAGCAAACCCACAGCATTTATATATGTTCACTGGTTCAAATTATCAGTGCTGCGATTACGATTACCCACTGCTGGACAAAAGTTTATGCCTTCATTTATCTCAATCCTGTGCTAATTCGATCAGTACCACAAAAATAAAAACTGAATTAGAAGTAAAACAAAATTCGATCGTAAAATTAGACTAATTCACATCACTAGGAAAGTTTCTGATGGGGCCATTTCACGGTAAAAATTACTCTTTGTATTAACGTTAATTATATGGTAATGGCGGTGGAAAAATACCGAATACTTACAATTACTTGTATATTATACGTTACCTTAATTTGCTTTGGAAATTACTTGAAGAAAATGTAATTGCTCAATATAGTTAATTAACGTTTTCGAACGTGTGTAGAAAATATTCAGAATAAATGCGAGTTTTCATAATAACTGGTCATCACAGTCCACCCCACTCTTCGGCAAATTGGATCCAGACTTTATTAATTCAATACTAAAACAGAGGGATAAAACACATTAACGTTGGTAATTATGGTAATATCAAGAATTACGGTAATTTCTATATTACTCGGGTTTCGATAACGTCTATAGCAATTACTAGAGACATGAATATTATACTTTCAATTCATTTGTCCAACAGTAATATCATATTGCACTTACTCGGGAAAACACATGAATTTTCGGCATTATTTATTTAGTGGTTGAGCGAGATGGGTATATAAAATTCTAGTATGTGAGAAAGGGATGGCTGGAAGAATTTCTAATGAACGTAACATGAGTGCGAGTCGGGTGAAGGGTCAACGACCTTTTCTTTAGGGTGGATCCCCTCGGACTAGGCTCGGGAAGCACGACGGGCGGTTTATTTTGATGCATTTTCTAATTGAAACGTTCATTTGGGTATTTTACTAGTGTAAGCAAACTTCGTCTGGCTTATTTTTGTTGCTGACTGTACCCGACCCTCGTAAGTACCTGTATCATGTCTTACTTTACGATTGTAAATATTTTGATAATAATATGAGTGTATTTGAAGTCTTTGAATGACGCATAGAGGATTATTTGCAATCCTAATATCCTACTTCCTAATGGCTTTCTTTGATCTGTTACACTATTTGTGTAATATGCGTATTATAACATGAATACTTTGAAATACTTGTCTTAAATTAAAAAGCTGTCTCATGCTAATACGCTAACACAATTCGCCGGTATTAGGTCACATGTAATGGGATCTCTAGCGTGTTTGACCGGGAACAAATACAAACTCCGAGCTACTACTGAGGATTTCCTAGAACAATCCAAGAACCCAACACTTTGTTATACCTGGTAATCGAACCCAGGACCTGTACCGTAGCAGTCGCACATACGACCACTGAGCTAATGAAGTAAGTAGTTGTCGTAAAATTAAAAATAACTGAATATTTTCAATTCTATTGTAAATGACAAATTGGATTTATTAGTTAGACGCGTATAATGATCGCGTTGTCAGCCAATTTATTGACTTAACCGAATTGCTTTATGATTCTCAAATAGTTGTATTGCAAGAGCAGTTCTTGCCTAAGTTATAATTACGTGACCAATGAAACTGCAAGGTGAGTCTGTGGTCTCTATTCACACATCGAGACCCCTCCGTACCTCGGAGGTACTTTTCGTGCTGCAACGCCATCAATCCCGGTTGTCATGCAAACGTTTCTTTCCAAAGTTTTATACGTATGATACATGCATATTATTAGGACATTGTACCCTGTACGAAGCCGTGGCAGGTTGGTAGCCACTATCTTCATCATCAGTATAAAATAAAATGGCTTCCCGCTGTCTGTCTTGTATGCTTAGATCTTTAAAACTACGCAACGGATTTTGATGAGGTTTTTTTAATAGATAGAGTGATTCAAGAAGAAGGTTTTTATGTATAATAATGCATAATATAGTTTTGAAACACTGATAATTTTAGAGGTTTCTAATGTGATGTAAATAAACACATTTTTATGCTCTTACATTGCAAACGCTGAACCCTACGAGATATATCAAACTATTGTACACCTTAAAAAGGTTAATGATAGTAAATAAATTAATTCAAAACACCTCAACAAACATTGTGAGAACCCATTACATGTCCTCATATTTTGCTATTCAAAGTTTACACGAGTTACCATCGCAAACAAACTGCTTGTTTATCCAATTGGTCCGAATGCAGGTCCTTTATGTACCAGGTCCGGGACCAGACTAAACTGAGGCTCATTGGGCCGTAAAAACGCGTGCAATCGCTAGCGACACACCGCATGCGGGTGGACTCGGCTATCGGATTCTTTTTTTGAATTTAAATCACAGGCCGAAAATAAAAGTTTTCAGTCCAATTAGGGTTTTTTTTTTTGTTTTATTAAAATGTATAGTACCTACTTATTTCAAATTGAAACCTTCATGGAATACAGGTAATCATAATAAATGTAAGATTTTAGGTTAGATGCTAAAAACTATCACTAATCGTAGCGTTTGAAATTCTATTTATTATACAGCATCCTTATGCTGCATAATAAATAGAAAGAAAAGTTTTAGAAAGGTCTAAAACTTTCCTTTCTAAACAAGACTCCTATGTGCCTTGGAGAGCCCCGGTCCCGGAAGTCATACGAACACCTATGACAATCGTTAGTAGTAGTCAGAAACCCAAAAAGCTTGACAACCAGTCTATCCTAAGGATATCGGCATAGCTCAGAAATCGACAATCGGCTTGGGTGGTGATCATTTCTAAAATTATGCATGCACAAATATCAACAATAAAACTACATGACATTGTATAACAGGACAATGAAATACATTTCCCGGGATTTTCCAAATTTTAAATATTCCATTCGAATTTTCAACTGTGATTTTAGTGTTAACTGAATTTACTTTAAAATATTTGGAGTAAAATTAAAAGCTGGCAACATAGCCAGTGAATCGTGAATTAGAGCCAATCGAATCGAATGAAAGGACGGCAAGCACGGAACGAACCAGTGTAAATGATGTGAATCGTATAAATAAAATAAATAATTATCAATTTATATCATCATTATCAACCTGTAAGGAACCATTTTCTTTTTAAAATAATGTAAGAAAACATAAAACCCTGTAAGTGTTAACAATATAGTAACGTTTATTGTAAGAATGGGATAGAGCTCTACAAGCTCAACAGTGTCTTCCCTCTCTCTCAACTTAAAAATTAATGATCCCATAAGCATGTTGCTATAGCGTAGCTAAAGATGTCAATGCTACGCTTCCTACGCGCTAACTTTGTAACCCTCGTAAAAATTTTAATGTAAAAATTTAACATCGATTATCTGGCCTGACAAATGTGATCCTACAACCCGAGTGCAGCGACACCTATCGGTTGCAATTGAGAATCTAAAACATCTAACGCACTCAAAGACACACAAGATTTCATATAAATTATAGCCATTTTTGAGTTTTAACGAGACTGACGACCAACAAATGGTTTATTATATATATATTTAAATATATATAGATTATAACCATACAATATTATTCAGTCAGCAAGTAGCAGCGAAACAGTCGTCTCAAGAGAGGCTGCTCAGAGTGAAGTCCTGGGTTCGATATCCAAATCAAGCAAAGTTGTATTGAGAGCCAGCTCGGAGCTTGTATTTCTAAGGGACTAAAACACATCTCAGCAACTTGTGGGTACATAAAACCGCTCCCTAAACCTTCCAGGGATACGGTTATGATGGTATGTTATGCTGTGTTTTAAAAGAACCTACCTTTTACACGTAAAATGTTAAAAATTTCAAGAATGTAACGTTCTATACATATATACGTATTTATTGTGTTACCGTATCCTGGCTTACAGGATTTACTGTGGTGGGCGTTAGTGGAGCAACCCCGTGAAATAGATGGCTCGTGAAACTAGGGCAGAGAATATTTTTAGATGGCAACCCAACGTAAAAAATGTTGCTCATAAACAAGATCGTTTGATAGCTAGTTATGTAATAGGCGTTTGATCTGATCGCAAATTAGGAGTATTGTAGTTTATTAAGTTTAGTTAAAATTACGATAGAGCAGTGATAGTCTAGTGGCTCTCAAGTTCGAATGTGCGTATTAATAATTAATTATCACTCGCTTAAACGGTGAAAGGAAACATCGTGAGGAAACCTGCATGCCTTAGAGATTTTTCTCGATAGTGTCTGAAGTCTGGCAACCCGCACTAGGCCAGCGTGGTGGACTATAACCTAATCCCTCTCAATTTGAGAGGAGACCCGTGCCCAGCTGTGGGACAGTAAATTCGTTGATGATGAATGGCAATTGACTCGCCCTGAAACATAGCGAATCGTGGGTTAACTTCTGCCTTACTCTTTGAGAAATATAGGGTTAATGGTAGAATTAAGCCTAAATTAAAACTTAAGGTAGACTCTCCTCATAATGCTGAGTTCCTTCGGTGGTATTACCTACCACATTGCCTAATCTACCGCTAAGCAATAATGTGCTAATATTATTGTGTCCTGGTTTGAAGGGCAATATAACCCAACAAGGAAGGGTGTCAAAAGATTTTTACATGGTCGGCAACGCGCAAGTGATACCTCTGGTGTTGCAAGCGTCTATAGGTTACGGTAACCACTTACCATCAGGTGGGCGGTATGCTTGTTTGCCACCTAAGTAGTATAAAAAAAAAACAACTGAGTTCTCAAGATGATAACGTGCTGTGATACCTACTAAAATTTTACACAGCACCATCTAGTCCCAAACTAAACTCTTTTTTTTGTAAATACATACTAATACATAAGAAACACCCAGACAAACATAAACACTTAAATGTTCATCACATAAATATTATTTTAAATATGACTGACATGCTCACAAAAGTCCTATTTATTTTAATAGTTGTCTAATAATCCTGTATAGAGGTTTTGATATGACCTCATGACCTAATTTCGCCTTTTCGTGCAAAACCTTATACATAACACACCGGGGTTCGATAACGTTGAAGAGCAAACGCTTCAAACTCGCTATCGTTGAAGGACGCTACACACAGGCCGCCACCGCGAAGTAATTTTGTTAGATCAATTGCAAAACTTTGTGGCTGTTTACACAACATGGTGGCCGTAGTTGAGGATATCGGTACCTTAGTACGCGTCAACAGGGCTGTCAGAATTGTCGGAAAAAGAAAAAATATTAAGTTTCTTAAATAATAATAAATAGTTGCAAAACTTTTTACAATGGAGGTCTTATATAATTATCGTATAATCGGTCGTATTATTATTAAATAAAAATAGTACATTTGCTTTATTCATGTATGGAAATAGTTTATTTAATAGATTTTTTGCTGTAGAGTTGTTACAAAAATATTAATAGTGAGTATATTTTTTTAAATTCATCATAAAACTTAATTATTTAATATGCTTGAGCGTTCCTTAATCATACAAACATATATAATGGCATTGAAACATTATATTATACTGTATAGTTAGAATTTGCTAAGATTTCACAAATTTTGTCTACATCGTAATAGACAAGACTTGTGAAATCTAGGCGATTACCATTTGGAAATGCATGGCAATTATTTTTTTTTGGAATAAATTCAGTTTGTTCCAAAATATAAGAAAGATACAAAGCTCTCTCACATAATCTCACTCACAAGAACAACTCAGTTAACGATATAATAGATAAGTCCACACAAAATCCAATCCAACAATCTACTCGAATCCTTATCCACTGGTCACAAACAACGCACAAACTCGGATTAATTTTACGCACGCGCAATTTGCGCGTAAACTTTATTACCGCTATAAGTTTGTAAAATATCATTATGTCGCATTAGACGCCTTCATGTCACCTGTGCCGGGATTTCTGTAATAACTCACACACCGACACTGTGCGTGTCGAGCATTTATTATGATTAACGCCAAGAAGTTTGTTCGATTAATATTTCCTTGTGGACGTTATTATTTTTTGTTGGTTAGCTTGTAAAAATCTGGTTTGACTAGATTTCTTTCGCCTGGCTTAAGTTTTTTACATAATTATCTAGCAACTAACTCGACTCTGGTTTGTTAATTTATTACTTATATGAAATAAAACGACTATTTATGGATTTTATCGCAATTGATATTATTAATCCCGCCGTTTCGGCCCCTTACAGCGTCCATAGGTACGGGCGATAAAATTCGGTGTCGGAATAAAGAAAGAAAATAATAATATAAAGAAGTATATATTAAGTAGGACTACAAATTGTCATTCTACAAAATATCACCATAATTATATCTTGCTAGTAAAACTAAAAAAGAATTCAAGTTCAAAAACATATCATAAACATAAACACATACAAAATATATCAATTCATATTACGAACATAAAACAACAATCCCGACTCTAAAAGTTAGTTCCAAACGCCCAACAAATTGTCTCACCTATAAGCCCGTGTGTATCATTATAACACCTCTGATCATGTTTTGTAAACAAAGTTGAAAGAGCTACACATTAAATAGCGTTACACTAAAAGCGTAGCCGTGTTCGCCAAATTGATTCAATTTGCAAATAATCCACCGATATTGTTGGCGCCTATTGGCTCCATTCGACGACTCGGCTGACGTTGAAACGTTACCGGTCCGTAATTGATGCGTGAATGTGCGCGTTACGGAGCGTTTTCTTAATTTGTATTGAGTGCGAATCAGTGATCATTGGGGTGATTTATTGTTCATTACAATGAAATATTCTATTGAGCTGAGAGTGGTTCGGTGTCACTCGATCGAAAGAATTGGGGATAATCGCTGATTTGATGCTTGAAATAAAAATTTTGACGTCTCCGTCGAATAACAGGCAATCGATATTGCCTGTTTTTTATCGTATAAAGTGCCAATGTCACAGCCCATGTCTTTTTATAAATCATGGTCTACTTTTACAAAAAAAACATCTTATTAGCAAACGTCTTTAATTAATTCGACGAATACAAAATTTTTTACAAGAGTTTTAAGTGTTTCCATTCTGTTTGCCAACTTTCTCGTGTTGTTAAATGAACCTATAGAACATGTATATTCAATTAGGCCTAAATTTATTTCTCAAGGATTTCTTTCAATTAATACAGCTTCTAAAAACTAGCCGACTCACTTGCCACTACGAAAGTGCCGCAATTAATTCTAAATAACCTCTACAAGGCGAAGTTATTAAAAAAGTGATGAGTCAAACGGTAGGCCTCGCTTGATATTATAATAAACGCCCCTAAGACGCTAGGCCTGTGAATTTCGCATGACAAAAGAGCTGTCAGTCATCTTATTTTGAGCAATATTTGCTGAGCCATTGTGCACGTAAGACTTTGCTTGCTTGTGCGATCATTTGGTTAGTTCCGCTTTAGTTAATCTGGTATAACATAACAATATATTTATGTACAGAGGCCCGCACATCAAGCTACCACAATCTGTCAAATTTCTTTGATTGAATTTCAACTTTAATACAAAACAATAAGGTTCATATTCAATTGGGAAATTTTGACAGTTTCGGATAGGTTGACCTGCTGGCGTCTGTACAAAATGAAAATAAATTGTAGGTTGTTTTTCATCCATAGACTATAGTTTAAGTAAATATCACTTTCTTGTACCTGTGTATTTATAAACTCAAAAGAATAAAATCCAGGAAACAATAAATATATGTGTGTTTGTATGCACAAACACGATGTTCAATCGCTGTGTGTAAGACTTTCGTTTGTCACAAAATCGAGACGTGTTCACGGAAAAATCTTTATAAAATGACAATCTCTTGGAAGCCGGCGAACGTTCCGCATACAAAACTGAGCAAATCGCTATCGGAAAATACCGAAATATGATAGAAATGCAGCACAATGCAGGACGTTTTCACTGTTCCTATCTCCCTCGCTGGCCAAAGCCGATTATAATCGCGATAAAAACGCCGGAGAGCGCCCCCTCGGAGACCACCCCAGCCTTATCCGATCTCCTGTCAAAAGTCTTTCCAATTTATGTATTGCAGCCGACACCCCGCGGTATTATTTATTGCTACGTAGACTACGTACAAACTTTTCTTTTTACCCACGATCGCCACTCGAATCAAGATGTATGGCTTTCGATTCGATACGCCATCGTTCAGGAATAGCGATGGATAGTTTAAAATTTCAACATTGGCACATAAAGAGCAGTCACAAATTGTATCTATGTTTGAGGACGGTCGGAAACCGCTAAGCTTTTAGCGTTAACTCGGTATGACAAACAAAAAATGCGCGCCCGTGTCATTTAGGCGCGACAGGTAGCAATAAAAAAAAACAATTTAGTTTTTACGTGGAATCTAAAACCGTCTGTACATGTAGGAAATAAATGAATAACCAGTTTTGTTGTGAAGTGTACTCCTATACCCGACGGCTATCAGTGTTGCCCTAGTTAAAATAACAAAAAAATATTGTTGAATCACAAATAAATATGCGATTCGACTGGACGTTAACAACAGACAACGTTCACCATAAAAAAGATAGGGACGCACAAGCAATATAATGATTTTTGTTAGATAGATTATACTCCGGAGATCGTCTTTAATTTATGGATTGAATTGGTGACTATATTTTCTGAATATATACAACACAAATTGCTTGAAGTCGCTAACCTTTTTCAGGAAAATGTTAATTCTTTTATAACATTGTCATAGCTCCAGTTACTAACCTATTTATCTAACTTTTCACATTTTCGTAGTTTTCCCCATGTTTAATAGCCAGAGATTACGCAACTAAGCTGTATGCTTATAACTATGATGTTGCTAACTTTATACCGGGCAAAGTTCTTTGACTAAATTTAATTCTCTGGAGACAAGTGGCGATGACATCGCAAATAAACTGAACGAAACAACGGAATAAAGTTTTAATTATATAAAGAGATTCGGTTTGATGTTGGATTATGATTTATTGGAGGCGTTTTCGTTTTGTTTTTGTAAATAGATATTTTGTTTTGCGGTGAAATTTAACCGTTTTCTCCTCCATGTTCTTTCGTATGGTAGGTACTCGAAGGTGCTGTAATTTATGTAGTTCATGTTTCATATTAAGTATAGGTAAGTTAGTGAATGAGTGTCCCAGAAATAGGTGCTTACCGCTTACAGAATAAGGTCAGGAATATTGTGTCAAATGTGTTATTTTTTCTTCAAGTAGCAATGCGTTTACTTCGAACGTAAGTACCGAAGCAAACTATTACTGGTTTAGTGATATAGAAATAAACTTAGATTTGATTAATTGTGAGAAAAACTTGGATGGGGTTCGTTTTTGATGGGAAAACAATGAAATTTTCGTGAAAATCATTTTGAAAATTCTATTCGCGGGCGGCAGCGGGGCACGCTTCGTAATAAATATAATAAATAAATTATACTAAGTATTGAATACTGAAATACTAGAAAAAAAATATGTTACGATATATTGACAGTTTAATTATTATTTATTTATATATACTTTATTGTACACCATAATAATAAATGCAATTATTAATAACCTCTCAAGGAACAATTAATAGAAAAATAACTGCTATGACTCTCTAAAGGACAAAACTCGGTAAAACCGACAAAAGAAATGCTATATTCGCGCTAACGTTGAAATATAATATAAGAAAGAAATTAATTCGATTTTGGTAGGATTCGAACCTACGGCCCTCCGGAAGTGGGCTAGGTAGCTTAGTTGGCTAAAGCATCCGGTGTAGTTACCCGTAGAAATGCAGGTTCGAATCCTACCTGAGATCGATATCTTCTTTCGCTAAAATTACATTATTGCAAATATTCCATGAACACAAAAACAAAAGCATTTGAAACAAATGCTTAAACATAATCTCAGGACGTAAAAGCGTTGTAAAACAACTACTTACGGTGTAGCAGAAATAAATATAAATTGGAAAAACGCATTTTATTAAGTGCTCCCTGTAGCGGCCATCACGGATCATAAGAAACCTCCTACTGAGACAAGGGTGGCTGATATTTATTATGAAGATTAATGACACAGGCGTAAGAAGTACATAAACAGATTTATGTGGTTCGTTTTGTGTATTGCATGTGTTCGATGTGGAATACCATTGTCATCATAAAAACAAAAAGGACTGTTTTACATTCTTCTTTTTGATTTCTGACACTTAAAGTGTCTAGTGTCTGTGTCCCTTTAAGTATCCATGGTCACGGGTAAACTGTCTACCCGTGACCATGGACGCTGTAAAGAGACCAATCGTCGGGATTAATAATAACAATATAAAAAATTATTTAAAGATAAATTCTGTAAAAAGTAGTTTTATTTCAATTCTTCTTTTTCTCATTCTTCTTTTAAACAGCGTCAGTCTGTCTGGCATATCGCCGAAATTGACCTTTTTGGTGTAGCTGTGAAACACACACTTGGTAACCATTTTTTTATTGTAATTTCTAGGTTTTGCGCGTTTCATGTATGTACCTATTTGCTAAATAAATTATATTCTTTCTTTCTTTTCTTCTATAGAAGTTCAAATAGTTTACTCGACACTTATGCGAATATCAGAAATTTAAATAAAAATAATTTTATTGCGTTATATTGTCTCTATTAATTCCCAAGATGTCAAACACCTCAGTCTTTTCGTAAGGTAAATCTAGGTAGATTTTCTGTCTTAAAGCGATTGCAAGTTTTGGAAATAAACATAATGATGTCATTCTCAGAGCCTGTTTCTAACTATATTGGGGTCAGTTTCCAGTCTAACCAGACATGGATTAATATCAGTATTTTACACGAAGCTACGTTAACACGTGCACGTAATACGTGCAATAGAGAGGGCTATGCTCGGAGTTTCACTGCGTGATAGAGTCAGAAATGAGGATATCCGCAGAAGAACTAAAGTAACCGACATAGCTCGCAGGATTGCACGGTTGAAGTGGCAATGGGCCGGCCATGTGGCTAGAAAAACGGATGGCCGCTGGGGAAATAAAGTCCTGGAGTGGCGACCACGCATAGGAAAGCGCAGCGTAGGACGGCCCCCAACTAGGTGGACGGAAGACCTCGTGAGGGTCGCAGGGAGTCGGTGGATGCGGTCTGCGCAAGACTGATTTTTGTGGCGATCATTGGGGGAGGCCTATGTTCAGCAGTGGACGTCCGTGGCTGATAGATAGATACGTTAGCAACAAATAAATAAATATCCTTCAAATATTTTTCAGTATCCAAGTAGGTAAGTAGGTAGGCTTTAGAAATAAGCAGTACGTTTGTACTAAATAGTCCTAAGCTATTTTCTACTTTCTTGTTTGTAAGTGTGTACAGAGGTCAGCACATCAAGCCACAATCTGTAAATTTTTTTTGATTGATTTTCAACTTTCATGCCAAATAATAAGGTTCATATTCAATTGGGAAAATTTGACAGTTTTGGATAGCTTGACCTGGAAGGTTTGAAATTCCATTCGTGGAAATGATACGAACTTTTAAACAATATGGTGAAAAATTTTCGCGAAGTCCTGAGGTTAATAACTCTGTGTTTTTCTTCGATTATATATTTCCTCCATTCGTGTTAAAGGTACGTGCCTAGCGGGGCGTGGCTAGACCGTAATCCCGCAAGATTGACAGTGTGACAAAGGTGTGTCGTATCTGTTTCGTACCGTGACAGTTAGTGTACCTACTAAGAAATCTCTCATGTTTATTTCGTATTCTACGTCTAACCGGTTCTGTGAAAACTGTATTTTGTCCCACTAATAAATAGTTTATGGTTGTAATAATAAAACTTCTTTCTCGGAACCTTTTTCCCAACTATATTGGGATCTTCCAGTCTAACCAGACGCTGCTAGATATCAGTATTTTACACGAAGCGACTGCCATCAGACCTCAGATACCCTGAAGATAGACTGGTTGTCAGGCTTTTTGGGCTTCTGACTACCACTAATGATTATCATAGGTGTTCGTATGACAACCGGGACCGACGGCTTTACATACTCTCCGAGGCACGGAGCAGTCTCGATGTGTATTAAGAATGGTCACCCATCCACAGAGTGATCGCGGCTAGCGCAGCTTAACCTTGCAGATCGGTTGATCAGAGTAGTTAAAACAAGGTTAAGCTCCAGTAACCGCGGTCAGTCTGTGGATGGGTGACCATTCTTAATACAGATCGAGAGCCCTCCGTGCCTCGGAGAGCACTAAAATCTGTCGGTCCTGATTGTCATACGAACATCTTTGACAATAGTTAGTGGTAGTCATAAGCCTAAAAGCCTGACAACCAGTTTATACTCAGGATATCGTGTTACAGAGAAATTGGGTTGGTTGGGCGAAGGCCTGACAGTCGCTTCGTGTAAAATACTGATATTCAGCCGCATCTGGTAAGACTTGAAGCCGACCTCAACATAGTTGGAAAAAAGGCTCGGAGAAAAACTTACATCATACAATATATCAGCTACTACTAGCTCCATTCTAAGTTATAAACCCAAGTTCCTCTCAGTTAACTTTTACTCAAAACAGTTACTGGTTACCGTCGACTAACTGTGAGTTCAACCGTTGCGTTAACTACTTATCTCTACTCATGCGCCATTGATCTTTAAACCAGCAGTTAAAGGTTTACGCACGTCGTTTCAAAAAGCCGTAAATAAACAAAGTAAATCATTGCTTACCGCGCAGGCTTGGAGGAGAGAATGAACTGCGGAAGAGAACTTCACTCTGTATCCCCGAAAAGTTTGGCAATGGTGATGGGGATATAATGGGGGACTAAAATGCTCCAATTAAGATGATTCAGAAAGAAAGAAGGATTTATTCAGCCACAGCACACGGGACACGGTATACAATAAAATATAAATTCTTAAATAATACTTCACTCAGGAATCAAAATTAAATTAAATAAATATTGGGACATCTTTCTTTCTTTTTTTTTTGACAACATCTAGTCCCAAACTAAGCGGAGCTTGTACTATGGGTACTAGAAAATGGATATAATACTTATCTATATAGTTTTCTTTTTGTAAATACATACTTATAATTCATATAAGAAACACCCAGACAAACAGAAACACTTATGTTTTAACCACATTTATGTCCTGTGGGAATCGAACCCCATGATTAATAGTCCGACACCCGAATCACTAGACCCCAGACGTCGTCAATCCCTACTTTATTGTTATAAATGCGAAAATAACTCTGTCTGTATGTTAAGCTTTCACTCCTAAACCGCTTAACCGATGTTGATGAAATTTGGTACGGAGATAGATTAGACTTTGGAGAAGGATATAGGCTTACCTTTTGTCCCGAAAACCCCTTTGGGATGCGGGCGAAACCGCGGGCAACCATTAGTAGATCATCTTATACTGAAATTAATGGCCCATTGTGTAGCTGGATGTCTATGAATCATATACAAGCCCCCGCTGATATTCACCATTACTACAGTACAAAATAAATAAAATGAGGTGAGTATGTCAAAAAAAACCCCGAAATCACTTTGCTCGACCTGGGAAAAGAGCTCAGGACCTCAAACATGACCAATGAGTTGAGATTTTTTTTAAGTAAGGTGGTCATTGCTACTAATACTGAAACTACCAGCCCGATAACGTATGGTAGATACTGTCAGTGCAGTGGGGAATCAATGGGTGCGACTTGCACAAAATCAGTATCAGTGGCGGAATAAACACTCTTGTCTATTCCGCCACTGTTGCTTCACTCAGTAGTGGGTGTTACCTGCTGAATAAATAGATAGATAATACTAAAAATCTTGGCAATACAATAAAATATGGCGAATCAAATCTGAGGTAAGCTGTAAACGTGAGAACGATGTGCGCTGTAAAACACAAAAATATTCCCCGCGAGAAGGGAACTTTCCACGGAATTTGTTCGGAGAATGAAGTCGATCGGATAATATGGGTATTTATGGTGCTGTTCGCCTTTTTTTCTATATCCACAGATTTCTCGCTGCGATTTTGTCGCTGGATGCCGGAAAAGTCGGTTTAGTCGCAATAAATTAGGGCTGTTGCGTCACTATCGTAATGTGTAGTGTCAACAACACGTGCCCTAGGGAGATTCTGCCAATATTTATGTTGGATGTAGTATCTATTTTTACTTTATGTTTTGGATTGTCTCGCAGGCTATTGTTTTCCTTATTTTTGAATACATTCTGTGTGACAAACAGACAGCCTTTGTCGCACAAACAGCGAACTAAAAATAAGAGTCGTGGCTGGTTAATGGCAATACTAAAATACATAATTATATCTGCGTTCTTTAACTGTACCTCTAACTATTCCAAAAATACAGGTGTGATGCTATGTTTTTTTTAATTAAAAGATTATAATAAAAATACAAAATTACGCCTTCACAAATCGATGCATCGATATAATTGCATCGATATGCTCAAACAAATTGACGTAGGTACCGGTGGGGTATTTGCGCGATTCTGTTGCGGTGGAGGCCGGGGTAATGAATAGCCCAATTTTCCGCATTTTCCCCCATTAACAACATCCGGCCGCTACGGGTGACGCGGCCGCAAATAATGGACGCCCGTATAACTGTGTGTTTGTTTGACGTGAGGCTCTTATGAAATAGGCCAGGAGAACTGAAAAACCTCGCCTTTGTTTCGTTTTTTATGGGAATATGAATGTATGAAGTGGATTTGGTCAGTATGGGCTTTATGTATTCATTCATTCAAATTCATGCAAACCGTTTCGACTTTTAACGGGATTTTTAGGTTAGGTTCTATTTTTGGTTTGAAGTTACATTTTGATTTTAGTGGTTGTATATGTTTGCGGGCATAAATAGAAAAAAATATACAGGTTTGAAGGTACAGAAGGGGAAATTAATTATGCTGATAAAAAAAAAATTGCTTAGGGTATATACAATTTATGAATAGTGTAGATTAATAATAAAATAATCCCTCTATGAAATGAACATAGTATTAATAGTTTTCATTTTACAGATAAATACATATTCTGCATGTTTGATTACGTACGAGTTCCCTTTACCACTTTAGAGAAACATTGAGCCACAGATATTTGTTTTCGATGAGTCTGAGTTAATTCATGTCCGGTTTTTAAAATCCCCCAACATAGGGCTTGTCCCCCTAGTAAAGGGGGCTCCCTTTAGGAACAAATTTTAAGAGAAAACCTAAATCTTGAGAATTATCCTCAGATATTTGTTTCGAGTCTGTGTGTAATTATTTTATATGTTCGCTTGGTAAAGTCTAAACATAGGCCTTGTCTTCCTAATAGAGGGGGCTCCTCTAAGGCACAAGGAATACCTAAAAAAAAGAATATGTGGGTGTAAACAACAATCCCAAAAAAAACAGTAAAATAGTCGCAGATATGCAAAAGTAAACATTTCACAGGTACTTTCCAATTCACCACACATGAAGTATAAGCCGGATATATTTACCGTATTTAGTTGGTTTTATAGTCTCTTAAACCTTACTTAATATCTGCAATAAAAGCTTAACCGCTAACTTAAATAAAATAAAGCACATTGTCTCGAGCCCATAAACTGCGCGGCTCTTAGGCCGGGGATACACAGAGCGCCAAAATCCCTCGTACTCGTATGTACTAATAACGCGTAAAGTCGAATTAGTATTGTAGAATAGTGGTTTATATTCTAAGCTCGTGTGTGCTCCGGTTAATGTAGATAGTCTATTAATCTAGTTGTTTCGAATTTAAAGCTCAATAGTTTTTTAATAAAAATAATTCGAACTTTTACGAATGGAATTTGTCATAAATAATTCGGAATTTAAAGAAATCACTTAAAGCAAAAGTTTGTTATAAAGTTAAAGTTATTAATGAATTTATTGTTTTACAAATAACTGTGCATGTGACGTCAGATTATTGCATAGCATGTGACGTCACGTGCTCACATTTTAAAATAATATTTACAAAACTCAGAAATCTTTCTAAATGCAGATATAAATGAAGTAAATTACAGACATTATTATTCAGCAACTGCCAAAGGTAGATTAAATAGAGGGTTATCTGAAGTAACACTCATCCATGAAAAACATCATACAAACATCGATTTGTAAATATGTTCTTCACAAATATACCAATACATCCCGCAATCTCGTGATTAATATCATCCATCACATCCCATAAGTATCTACCAGACACTTACCCTTACAATATCCTTCACTTTTATCTCTCGACCTTAAAGCCGGCGAACCACCAATCATAGCGAGGCGAGGCTAACGATTTCCGATATAAACGGTAACCGTTAACGACAGCAGTTACCGCGCAAACGGCGCGCGATACACAGGCGGTGCGGTATCGCCACGGTAATGAATTTCCTCTTTTCATTTAGTGTCGACCGGGCTTACCTTCGGCTCGTTTGGCCAAGCACTTTTACTGGATTTTGTTGTTGAAATCAGTGGAGGGCGAGCATAAAAGTAGATACGATGAATTAAATGGCTTTGTTGGGTTGAGTGGCCTTGTTTTGTATAGAATTTTATTGACGAATCTCACTTTTGTACGTCTATTATTGACTGGGAGATGATTAAGAAAAACTTATTTCATTAAAAGTAAATACAAATTGAACTGGTTTCAAATTAAAACTGATTTTCCTATCATACAAATCGCCTGAGTTGTCGTATTCGGTCGTATAGTTTTTTAGTTTTACAAAAAAAAAAAACTTGCAAATCTGATTGATTATATTCGCTAATCAGCGCTGACGGTCAGCACGGAAAGCTTTCATCGTCATCATCATCAACGCTTATACCTACTGTCCCACTGCTGGGTATGGCTCTCCTCTCAGATTGAGAGGGCTATAGTTAGGAAAACTTGAGCGGGTTGTTGTGTAAGTCAAATGCAGTGAATGATATACGATCATGATGTACAGACGCCAGCAGGTCAAGCTATCCAAAACTGTCAAATTTTAGCAATTGAATATGAACCTTATCGCTTCGTGTTAAAGTTGAAAATACATCAAATAAATTTGTCAGATTGTGGTAGCTTCAAGTGCTGGCTTACGTACTTATTAATCTGTGTACACTGTACTCTATTCTGTGAGAATTTTTTAAAATCCCACTTTAGTTACACAAGGAATTCCTGCGCAAATTACATACTTTTAGAACCACCTGATATTCTGTTCTGTAGTAAAGGTCATTAAATATCCAAAAATACGTTTAAAAGTCAATAAAAAGTTTATCTAGAAGTGTGTCGCTATCTTTATATTGTTTTCCGAGGTCTGGGTTTTAATGAGTAATAAAGATTTGATTGTCTCTTAGTGGGTTGGCCTTATTTTGATTGTCTTTAAGCAGTCATTGATAGCCAGCGATTAAGACGTTATAGAAAAAGTTGTCAGAGATAAAACGTCATGTTATTTTTTACTTAAAACGTCGGTCTTAGGTATCAATTTTTTAGCTAAACATAAATTATGTTTTGTATAATTGGCAGCCTTTAATAAAGAAGATACTACTATTCACCGTGATAATCTAAAACATTCATTAGATGAAGGATAGTAAGAGAAGCCAGTTTAATCATTTAAAGCTGCTTTCTTCCTATAGTGCTTCTTATCATGGTGTGCAATAAGGATTAGTTTATTCTATTATATTCTAAAGGTACTGGGTTCGATTCCCAGATCGAGTAATGTGTTACTGGGATTTTTTATGAAATCCCAATAGCAGCTCGGAGTTTTTATTTGTGCCCGGTTACACGCCCACTATTACTATTACATGGGACTCAAACGTACCAAAGAACTGTGTGTGTACATTGGTACACCTCTGCCTTACCCTTCGGGGAATACAGACGTGATGGTATGTTATATTATGTTACCTACGTCTATTCTAAAGAGCGAAATATGCAAAGTATTAAGATACAGAAAATAATGGATATTGATATTTATTTCTTAAATATAAGAGTGAATTCATAATATATAAGTACTTATGAATAGAAAAAAAACACAGTCCGATTTATATTTGTGTCCATCGGTCCAACCCTCTACTGACACTGATTTTTAGAAGTCCTGCCACAGTATTGATCCCTGTGATTCCGAGGGGACGCTGCTCTTTCCGTTTTCATCGCGAGGGTTATGATTTTGGGGAGAGTATGAATAAATCAAGTTTGGATTCTACTAAACAAAAAATATGTATTCATAAAATAAATCGTTTATCGCAAATTAAATGGGTGAAATGTTTAAGTTTTAGTTTATCAATAAAAATTGAACTTCGAGTATACAAATCATAAATCAGTAGGAACTGTAATTGCGTAATTTCGGTAAACAAATTTAATTGATCTACTTAACAAAGGAGTTTCTTAGTTAAGTAATGTAGAAAAAAAGCCTAAAAATGATATTAAAAAATTAACGTCCGTCAAAACATTTCATCATTAATTATTTTTCATCAAACAGTTTATTTTTTTATTTATTAGGGATTTACAAACAGTTACACACTAAATATAAAGTTGACTTAGTTACCCGTTAATAGAGATCGCATCTCTAATTGAAGAAAATAAGACACAATATTTTACTTTATATTTATTTTGGTGTGCTATAAAGAATGTTTACATACATAAATATAATTAACCTAATTTCTAAGTTACGGAAGAGGGAAGTGTCCTAATACACTTTTTGCGTAAAATACCTCTTCAATTACCAATTATTGTAGTACAGATCTTGGTGAAATGACCAAACTATTTGTATTTAGTAGTAAATTAGGTCTGAGCATGATTCGAACCTGCCTCCCTCCAGTTAAGTACACCGAACGCTATAGCTAAGCTACCGAAATTAGGTCCCTTAGTTGTCTCTGTAGGTAAATTGTTATGTTGCTAAAAACTAAAAATGACGCTAAAAATGTTCAGCATACGTTAATGCCGAATAGTTGTAATAAAAAATACTAGTCTTTGTATTTGTATCTAACTGTCAAAATAGCTATTGGTAAAATGCCAATTTGATTACCCAGATGCAACAACTGCACAATTATCATAATATTATTATTCTATTCCAATCCGATAGTTAAAATTCATGGTAATATAGCTGGAACAGTTTTGGTCAAAATTGATTTTGGACACAAAACATGTATGTATGAGTTTGACTTTGCAGAGAGAGAGCTCTGCAGACTTCGACATAATGTGCAATGTCGAAGTCTGCAGGGAATACAAGGGTGGATGGTGTGATATGTTGTTTTTACATAAGTACCGTAATAAACAGTCTCACTCAATGAAAAGCCGACCCACTAAATATTTGAAGTTAACGTTTTTCAGAATGAGAGCCCATAACATTTTTATGAGATGTTCTTTTGGCTAGCTCTATTTACGATACCACTTTACCTTTTAATACGCTTTGAATATAAATTGGATCCAACCTACTTAGATGCCCGTATAAAAGATACCGGGAAATTTGTTATATTAGGTATTAGCACCTACTACTCTCAAAACGGGGTCAAAATCCTAAAGAGGGAATTCTCTAATGGACTGTTAAAATAGAATATTATAATAAACGTTAAGGTAAAATTCTTTCATTTATTGGAATATTATCCTTATGACTATTTTCACCTTAATTGGAAGATTTCAGGGATTTAACACGAAATATTGTAAATAGCTGTTGTCCACCGTTCCACGGGGCTTTTTAAGACAAAACCTATTCTTATATCCTTCTCCAAGATCGAATCTATCTCTGTACCTGTCATCAAAAGTTCAGCGGTTTAGGCTTGAAAGCGTAACAGACATACAGAGTTACTTTCGCATTTATAATATTAAGTATGGATATTTGGACCTTTTTGGTTTCGTGGCCACAAGTGTGATTACTAAATGTGAGACTTTTTTAAGAAAGCTAGAGTACACGCTGCAGTCTGCTGAAGCAAATTATCTCTTGCATACTATTTACAACTATTCGAATTTGATAAGGACGATATTTAATCATTATCATAGAAAAAATGATCGAGCAGTGCTCCGCCAAGTCTGCGCTAACCCTAAGTGGAGCAGTGTCGAGATTTTGCTTGAAATTCTCAGTAGCAGCTCGGAGTTTGATATTTATTCCCGGATAGACAATAGGGTCGCTGCCTGTTACATGGGGACTAGAACGTTAAGCCAAAATGTGTGTACATCCTCAAACATTTGTCTAATGTTTATGGGGATATGTACAGGCGTAATGGTAGATTATATTCTATTCTATCTAAAAACTTAAAGATAAATATTCCTTTTTACTTCATTACAATCAAAATAGGTAGATAACTAAAATATGTTTAAATTGTTTATTTGAACAAGTTACTGACTAGCTGAGTGACTTTTACGACAAATGTCATGACTTACAGAAGATTTAAGTAAATCAAAATGTACAAACAAATAATATTAGGAAAGACAATATAGAGAACTCGCTACTTAATTCCGTCGCTTCCCGAGAGCTGCATACAAAATATAATCTTCCACCCTTCAAGAAGGAGCGTTGCAAAATATCATGATCGACTAAGCGCTTCTTAGTCCCGTATAAATCCTCTTTGCAATGAACACAGGCGTAATAAAACTATTTGCATAATAACTCATGTCGCTACGTTAGAACCAAGTGTTTCAGAAAAACGTCGGGAAATGAATTTTCTTTTCCGACTTCGCTTTTTAAACTTTTAAAGTGTCGCTTCCCTTCGCGGTGTCTGTTGGATACATATTTTTATTTTGTTCTTTTTCCATAGCTGTTTTTTTTTGTTTGCAAGAAGCGTGTTGGTGTTGCCAGCTATATTTATGATGAGTTGAAAGTATTGCTTTACTTTTAATTTATGTTTAGTGTGTTTCTTTGAATAAGTAATGTATCAACTACTTAATTAATTATTATTACATGTGTTCCAACTTTACCCCTTCTCCTGTTTCATAAATAAAAATCAGTAGAAGTCTTCTCAAACTTCAGAGCCCTCGATTACAAATACATAAGTAACTAAATTTCTTATTCATTAATCAAAATAATCCTTAAAACAAGTTACGTCGTAATTAAAGGAATCGGAGCGGCAACCCTTTGTGATAACTTAGGAACAATTTTCTCAAAATGAAATCGCTATTTGAATTGAAGATGGTTTTTTGCTCCTTGAATACGAGATGTAGAGTAGACAGGGGAACATTGTATCATAGTATCTATAGAGTTGTATAATGGCTAGATAAAGTTAATTGTTCGTATCATAATACTTCTTTATTAAAATTTTCTTTTGCTGCGAAAGTTTCTGTTATCTTTTGTCGTCTTCTCCCTTGAGTTATAAATGGAGTTATTCAATCATATTAAGTAGGTATTACTATTCCTAAGACTATTTTATAATGTACTTTTTGGTGAGAATATGTATATACATTTGATTTGCATTGGGAATTCAGTGTTGGCAGATAGTATGGTGAGTATCGTTTATGATTTTACTCCAAAGGAGAAGCACAACTGTTTTCTTTGACTGTACGGTATTTCAAACGATTTTGCAATAAATAAGATTTAACAAAAAAAAACTGTTAATTATTATACCTGGGTATCCCTTATATACCTTATATATATACCCTTCACAATAGACGCGCCCAACTTAGCAAACGATTTTGTACAGAAGTTAGTAAAAGTTTTAGGTTTAAAAATAGATTGGATTTTAAATTCCAGGCTAGGACCATAAATCCATCATTCTAAACCTCTGTGTCGCAGTCGCCTGGCTAATTGGATTGGATCAAAGCAGTTGCACTTTCCGTTTTTTACTGGGTAGTGTCCCGTAACTACAGTTTTCGCTGCTAAAAGTTTCCCAACAGCATTTTTCGCCGATTACCCTCGAATACCCAGTTTCATTAACGAGTATTTGTATGACATCTAACGTTGAATGTTGCATAGAAATTACATTATTTGAAATGCTGACAATAAAAAATAATTAATAAAGGATTGCAATAATAACTACGTGACTACACTTTTGGGATTATCAGAATAGCAGACGCTGCAGCAACTATGCTGCGGCTGCATTAGTTGAGATAGACTTCAGTTTTTATGTTTATATTTTGTTATTTTTCCTTATTTTGTGGGGTTACACGACGACGTACGACCCCAAGTATGTTGGAATAAGGGCAGGAGAATTATATTGAAGGTGTTCCACGGTTACTTACAAAAAAAAGTAAAAAGAACATTGACTTTTAGTTATTCCTTTCAATATGTGCAACTTAATACAATCGCGGTTAATTAATTTATGTCCATCACGATGCAATTTTTTATAATCGCACCACAAAAACGCAAACGATATTTCCTTGTTTACAAAACAAAACAATCAAACACGCGATTCATAAAAATAAGGGCGAAACATCAATCTTCGTCGACCACCGGTGACTCATCGGCAACAGCGTAAAAATCAAAAAGCTAAGCGGTCGACGATCGACGAATACAGATGCCTTTTTTAAGATTCCCGCCGAAAAGACACGCAAGGAGGGGGATATACTCGCAATAGTGCAAAGAACTGACGTCATCAATGTTTGAAGTAGCATTTGAGTGTTGAATTCGTAAATATTGGTCCGTTTTTGAGGGACGATAGTGAAACGATTCTCTTAAATAGAGTCATTTGTATTGTAAGGGGAGGGTTGAGTTACATACTTGTAAGTGTGGCGTTTATTGACCACTTTGTGAGAGGAACGTGTGGGTTACCGATTGCTTTGTCAGCTCAATGTGCTCCGAATACAAATTCGATTTCTTACTTTTATGGCCCGGCTCTGGTCAAAGTGTAAAGGTTTAACGGTATTCTTTTACAATTATAGTCGTTTTTTGTTTTATTATTGAAGTTTATAAACGGCAAGGCGCATTTCCTTCAGATTTTAAAAAACTTTTAAAATTCATTTCGATAGCAATAAATATACGGTTTAAAATTTATTTATTTCTCTAAGATTACAAATCACTTACGAGGAGAAATAAATTAAAAAACAAAATATAAATTATATGAAGTTCACAGATGCATATACAAATACAGGGTATTCATTCAATATTTCGAGCCGTGTAAGTAAATATAATGTTTTGCTAATGTGGGTTGACAACTTAAGTACGTATAAGGGACGGTTTACATACACCAAGTTAATATTTTCTTAATTTTTTTTTTTAGTAAAACCTTTGAAAATGTATTTTTTTTAATAATCTTTTATATAAAAATAGTGATTTAGCATCCTTTATATTTTTAGGTAGTGAGTTGTAGATCTGCTCGCCTTGATACAGGATACAACTTTTTCCGTAGTTGGTTCCAGGTTTATACAATTGTATGTTATGTATTCGTCTCAAACTACGTGTGTGTATATTTTTTGTAAATTTTAATTCTGTGTGTATGGTTTTGTTAACTGAAAACCTATGTTTTTGGTTATAATTTGGTTAGTATAATAGTATGTTTGACTTATCGTCTCGATTTAGTATATTATACTTACTAATAAACAAGAAGAAACATATTTCGTAATACATAACAAACATTAGTCATGTTTGCGCCACACAACTTGATGTAGGGAACTCCCAAGATACATCAAAAATTCTATCCGTTGGTTGTTTTGAGGCATTTTTCTTATACATATAAGAAATATATCAAAACATTTTCCATATAAAGTAAACAGAATTGCAAAATTAGTAAAACTTGTTGGTACAAGTAAAATGGTGGCTCCACACTACAGTCATAAAAAATCGGTATGTCATTATATTTTCTTATGAAATTCTTGATACTTTTTGTTAAGTGTGCTATCTAATATATAAAATTCTCGTGTCACAGTTTTCCTTGCCATACTCCTCCGAAACGGCTTGACCGATTTTGATGAAATTTTTTGTGCTTATCGGGGAGGTCTGAGAATAGGCCAACATCTATTTTTCATACCCCTAAATTTTTTTTTTATGGCAAAACAACGTTTGCGGGGTTAGCTAGTTTTCTTATATAATCAGACATTATGTTATAAAAAGTGATCAAAGAAATGTGATATATTTTGTTGACATTTTGAAATGTTATTATAACTACACTCAAAAAGCGTTCTTTTTTCTACCAAGAAGTCCTGACACCAATTAATTTGTTATACGTGGGTCAACGTGACTTGCGCCTTTTCTTTGGTTTGTGTCTAATATGAAAGATAATTTTAAAATAAATGTGTTTAGAAAAAAAAAATGATTGAATTAATTCATTGCCCTTTTAGTTAAATCTATAGTATTAACCAAAGTACCAACTAACTATTTACAGACAATAAATACTTAGAAACTAGAAAAACGTTTGCGTAAGAAATAAAGGTTAGATTTTTTCTTACAAAGAAACTGAACTAATACAACACAATAAACAACTTATACGCTCCATTCCACTTCTATTCTTCAACTTTCTTCTCCATTAAAAAAACATTGGTTGTTCCGGATCATGTCAAGCACAAAGAAATCCAACGAATAGTGTTTATTCGTCTTATTTTGGAAGTAGGTCAAATGGTGATTTATTTCACTTTTTCTTGTGTCGTTTGAATTAATTCTCGAGGACGACATCTGCGAATAATGGCATCTCCAAGTCGTATATTATTATCATTTTATTAAATTTATCAGACCACAAAATACTCCTGAGAAAAATAGACATCCATTGGAAGTAATTGCCCGTTTACTGATTCTATAGAATTTTCGTTATATAGTCATTGATATAAAGTTCAAATTTCAAAAATTTTATGGACTTCGTGAGATAGAATATCTCTGACAATATTATATCCATGCCATTAACCGGGCACAAATCAAACTCCGACCTGCTACTGAGAATTTTATTGAATAAGCCAATAATACTACTGGAATCGTAACAGTCGCGTTTCGCCACTAATAAGGCACATTGTAAAACATAATTATTTTTAATTGAAAACACTGCCCATCGAAAGCCGTTTCAAAGTATACACTAACTTATAAACAAACATCATAATTGTTTTTCAGTTGACCACATTTCAGAGGCCCTCCACGCCGGAAAAGATCATTTTGCAGAACGCAATTAAACTTTAACTTCATTAATGAAAGCACCTTATTTTCTTTCGTTCAAATAATAGGCCGGCCATATTGTTGGAGGCCAAGTCGGGCCCCTATTGTGTCTTAAACAATAAAAGGCGTATTTCAGTGTTCGGGGCAATTGTACGGGGGTCGCGTCTCAGTTTTTTTTTTTACTTTTAATTGGAGCACGTCACAAAATATTAAGTGCCTTTGCCGCTTTAACTACTGCGACAAAAACATTTTTTGCTTTCAACAATGAAAATGTTATATAATAGTATAATGTAAAAATAAATATTAATTAAAAAAAAAACAAAAATATTTTTCCGCTTGTTACTCACTGACTGTAAGTGCCTCGTTAGTCTAGTGATCCTAAGCGCAACTTCTACACTAAAGGTCCTGGCCTCGATTCCCAGGTCGAGCGAAGTATTATTGGGTTTTCCTATGAAATTCTCAGTAGCTGCTCGGAGTTTGCATTTGTGTCCGTTTAATGGCAATAGGCTCGCCGTCTATTACATGGGACATATTGATATACCTCCACCTAACCCTTCGGGGAATACAGGCGTGATAGTATGTTTCTTACTTGTTATTATTGGCATTAATATTTTATTGCAATACCAATATTAGAACTATATTGTGAGAGAAGATCCCGTCTCTAAGTAGAAAAAAAAACACTGAACCACTGCGCCAATTAAAGCTGTCACGTGTATTTTACAATAGACATGACCACTATGAAATAGACCTACCCAGTGCATGTCATAAAATATCACTGTAACTGCGAAAAACCTAGTATTTTTTCACCTGAACCACTGTGAATCAGTCACTGCTAAAAAGAGAGTGGTTCGAACCTTTTTCAGAGGACCTAGTCATTGAACTGAAAGGAGAACACACTCAATACTTGGTTGTTTTTTTAGGTATAGGTGCGAACATTCGTTGAACATTTGCTTTGAATTTCGGTATTCTGTCCGTACCTCTCAAAGAGCTCATACATGCCATTCTGTACCAGGATTCAAAAAAATTCTAACAATTGCTCTTAGCGTTTGTAGTTCTTAAGAGAACTGATTGTAAATTTGCCGGTTTATTAATAAACTTTTACGAGCGATGGGAAAAAATGGGTATTTTAAATTATTTATATCTGTCTTTTTTGTATATTTTTGGCATTTTTCATGCTAAGATTTTAAAGTTATTTGGAAAAGGAAAAATACTTCAATATGTGAAGGAAAAATTCGACATGACGGGTAGGTATCGCGGTGGCTTAGTGGTCATAGCGTCTGGTGTACCGAACCAGAAGACGCAGGTTCGAATCCTGCCCGCGGTCGTATTTTTCCTTTTCTAAATAACTATTTATATCTGCTTCAAAATATCATTCTACATTGTCGGTATTTTCACACTGCAAGGCAAAGGCCTTCGTTAATGTCAGGCTTTGGTCCCGAAAGGTTAAAAATATAGATAATTATGCTAGGTATTAAAACACATAACTAAATGACGACAATCATAAATAAGGGTTTATTTAGCTTATCTATACATAGGTAGTATAAAACAAAGTCGCTTCCCGCTATGTTCATCCATACGCTGAGATCGTTTAAACTACGCAACGTATTTTAATGCGGTTCTCACTACTATTTAGATAATTTCTTCCGGAAGGCTTTACATGTATAATAACCGTGCGAAGCCAGGGCGGGTCGCTAGTTACCAATAAACATTGTTGTTTTTTGTTGCAACTAAACAATATTTTAGTAGGAAAGTCAACCCTATTTACTTGAAAAAACCTACACAACTTAGATTCCAAGCGAATCTTGCAATGTATTTAAACATTTTTCGCTGTTTTCAAGTCCCCGCCCTCATATCCCATTAAGTTTTATAGCACACCATTGTAAGACGAATAAGATCTTAGTTTTTCCATTACTTTTATTGCTTTTCAGCGTGTCTCCCTAATCACTTGAGACTGCAATTAGAATCAGGGTTAACGGCTTAAACTAGCATCATTAACCGTTTAGTGAGCGGAAACTAATTTAGATTTAATAGTCACCTGCCTCTTTTGTTCTTGCAGGTAAATACCAAGTTACATAATTTATTTGCAAAGTTATTTTGGTAATTATAAACAAAAGGTTTTTGGGAAACTTTTGCTTGAAGAATCTGGAGCAGAAAATTAATTTAATGAAGATTTTTCAGGGATAGTTTTACCTACCCGACTGGGGAAGTAACTCTGCTCTACTTTGCAGAAAATCGAAGTGAAATAACACTTATTTGAGATGTGTTGTGTTCCTAGCAGTGAACAAGGTTGCCAGCACTTTGACTCTTTCGGCAACGCCGACGTATTTTTATGTCTAAATATGATTACAAAAACAAATTAGACATTAGGTATGTCTGATTTGTTTGTTAGCTAATGACAAGTTTTCAGGTAAAAAGCTTTTATTATTCACTACACAAAACTTCGTCAGAATGGTACCTACGGGTACAGAAACAACTATTTACTACCCAAAACGTTATCGCTATATTAATATAAACACGAAAATAAAAGACGATGTTGTTCCAATGATATTTCGTAGTAGACGCCAGGTGCAACAACAGAATGTTATTTACTCAAACAACACAGCATGTAAAACCAGACGTATTGCTTGTATGAATTCAAATATACCTGCAAGACTTGCTATCATATTTTGACGTCAAGTAACGGCGAGGCTGTATTCTGGAGGGAAGCGTAAATGTCGGCCATGTTTGGAAGTTATGGCCTTGTACACAGTGGCTGATACTGGAGATAGTGTTGCCACACTGGGACAAAATATTAGGCTGAAGACTTCAGAAATTTGACTTAACTTTATTATTGACTTCCAAAACAGTAAAATTATGTTTTAGGTAAAATTTTAGATACTTAGATCTTCTTCAGAGCATTTTCTCATTAGTCTGGTAGCTAGCTTAACATGCGGCCATGAAATAATTTTGTCGTCTTTTATTTCGTGCTGAAAGTATGACGAAAGACGAGAGAATGCGACGACAAATATTTCCGAGGCACGCATTTTAGCCTCCTGTTTTAGATTTTGGCGGTTACTCTCAAATGCTATATAAAAAGGTTTTCATTTACAACGCTCAAGTACAGAGGCCAGCCCATCAAGCTTCTACAATCTGTCAAATTTCTTTGATAGATTTTCAACTTTAATATATAATAATAAGGTTCATTATCAATTGGAAAATTTTGATAGTTAAGGATAGCTTGACTTGCTGTCGTCTGTACCTACTTATTTTGACTATCTCTTAAATTGAGATGTGATATATCCAGTAACAGTCATCCCTATTCAGGGTACCTATATAAATACGCTTCTTCGAATACAACATAAATATCTGTATTTCAAGTCAGCACGGTATAATTTGCCACAAACAACGTAGAATATATTCGAAGTCATATTTTATTAAGAAAGAAATACAACATTTCAGATTTCCGTTTTTTCAGCAACGTAATTTATCTAAAAGCCGTAAAACTAGACGGTTGGAGGCAGACACGTCCGTCTCCGTATAAGTACCCTGGCGAAATGCCAGGGGTGAGGGTACAACCTTCAGGTCATCGTCATAAGCACCCATCAACCCGAAAATAGAATATCTACCTTAGTGCTTGCCAATAACGCTCAATTTCCTTTCACAGTATGCTACTTTTAAAACATTTGAAATCACCTAAAGTCACCTCAGGCTATCAGCACATCTGGATTGAAATGGGGTTTGGGATTAGGCTTTACTATAAGAGGTATAAGGTCTAGATTTGATTGCCATTTACCTTGCATGAAACTGCCAGTCTGCTGTGTTCTCGTTTTTGGTTGTAATATACGTATAGATGGCGTTAGCATCAATTTTAGCACTCTTTTACCCTATTGCGGTATTTCGTTTCGCTTTGTTTATAATAAACTGTGATTTTTGTTAGGGTTTGATGTTTATATCGTTTTCTTTATGCAAGCTAACTGATCTTTTTATGTGAAAAGTTATGAGAATACTTCTTGCTTGGTAAGCAAGCTTCTTCTTTGGATGAGGGTAGCCGAAGATCGAACCGGTGACAAAATGAAAAGCCGACTGTAGGCTATTGATGATGATATTCTTCTTCCTTCTAAAAAATCTTATTTTCACTATAATTGTTATCATAATTTATTACCCACAAACCTGCAAACGAAGTAGGAACCCAAATATCAAAGACCAGTTTCAGCGGTTTATTTAATTTTATAATCTTAACCAGAGGTATCACTTGCGCGTTACCGACCCTCTAAAACGAAAGAGGAATAGTTGGGTTGGCCATATAGGGGTCAAAGTCTCTGCCAACACAACGTTTCCTGCAAGGCGATTTTCTGTAAAGCGCAAGTACTTATTTCCCCAGTCGGCAGCTCCAATATGAGTGGAATATACTCCTGCTATACCCTACCTGTTGTCGTTTAATTGATTATAAATTCATAGGTTTTGGTTAAATAGTCAAGTCAAAGCATTTATTTGCATAAAATAGGTTGTACAAGATCTTATTATAAATATTTTACATGACAATAACTACATTTAGTAGTGGTTAGTGGTAATGGTTGAATTGATCTGCATCATGGTCTGAGGGTTGATACCAGGACGGAACAAATATTTCTATGATCTACGTGTCTTTGTTTCGAGTTTAAGTGTCTGTCTATGCCGATTGAAATCAAAATTGGAACACAAACTGATATTTTCTTAAAAACTACAGCACTCACGAGCACCAACCTCTAACCCTTCTCTTATAAAAAAACTTTGCCGCGGTAATGACTTTACAAGACTTTTCCGACACACAGAACTATTTCCCGCTTAAAAACTCGCCTAGGATAGTTAAAAGTTTTCAGTAATTTCGCACCAGGCGGCCCCGCTTTGAGCCCAACGCTTTGTGGGCCAGCCGTAATTACAGCGGGATGCAAAGACTTTCGTAGTGGAAACGGTCTTTTCTTAAAACGGACACCCTCGATTTGGAGACCCTTTTGTGTCTTATTGTTTGGGGTCAACGGACGGGCTGTCGGTCCGTCGGCTTGAATCAGCATTTCTGTAAGTAAGGCTCGATTTTTCTTTTTAGTGTCATAATATCATTGAAGCAATCTTTGCACGTCTTTTTAACGGACTTCAAAAATAGAGAAGATTATCAACTTATTCGTGGATTTTTTTTTGTATTTTCCTATTTATTAATCAATCGTGCTATTGATAACAAAAAAAAAAGGTTGTTTCTTTAGAAATTGCAATTCAAATTAAATATACAGAGATCAAGCACCAGCACATCAAGCTACCACAATCTGTCAAACTTCTTTGATTGATTTTCAACTTTAACACAAAAAGATAAGGTTTATATTCAATTGGGAAAAGATGGCAGTTTTGTATAGCTTGACTTGCTGGTGTCTGTATTAAAATAACAATAGTTCCAATAACTTTTAAGAGAAATGTGTACAAAAATCTTCAAAAAAATTCACTTTCAAATATCATTCTCAATAACGCTTATTTTATGAATTTCATAAGAGCACCACACGAGCTCCCAAACTGCAAACGACTTTTCAATATTAAAATGTTTTACCTTCAAACACTTTACCAGTCCTCATTGAATTTAAATTGTTATTAGAGGTTAATAGAAACAATCTAAAACTCCGTGTAGTTAGGTCCTATCCAAATATATTAAATAAAAGCTTACGTAAAAACGTCGTGTACAAACACCTGCATAGTCATCATACACTGATATTCTGTAAAATCGGGCTTATTCCGTTCAGACCATTCCACTTTATTGATATAGAATATTGGAAACACAGCGGCATCAGCGACACATTTGAATTCAAAATGTATTCTGTTACAAGATGTTGTTCGAATAAATTTGAGCTCTACTGCTTTAGTGGTGGGTTTGAATTTATTTGAGTTGTTTAGGTATAAGGGCGAGAGTACAGACGTCGATTTGTGAGGCTAGGCTGGTGTTGGACCTGTGCCAGTGCTCGACGTGGTGCAGTGTGGCCCCGGCCGGTGCTGCGCCCGCAACGTTTTATCTATTCAGAATTGAAAGCGTTGATAATAAAATTGTCTGAACACGTTTACAACGCTTGCAAACCGTAACTGCATAACGCTAATTGTTTTTCTAACTATTTACTTTGTTTCTCTTTGTAGCGTTTGCTAATAAAGAAAATTTCTCATAGATTTGTTAGCCACAGTAAAAATTGTTGTGTAACATTTTTAATACAAATTTAAAGTACTTACAAATTTTTTTTTTAAAGCAGTGATAGCCTAGACCATTGGACTACCAAGTCAAAGGTCTCAAGTTCAAATCCAAGGCAAGCACCTCTGACTTTTCGAATTCATGTGTATAATGTTTGCATGTACGTACCTATACAGGGTGGAAGGGACATCGACGCGCAACGGCTTACCATGACTTCAGTACATGATTCTGAACCCCCCTGCGTTGGAATTTTTCTTAAATTTTACAACTCGCAAGTGAACTCTAAGGAAACAGCTGACCAGAAGATCTTTCGAGTTTAATTTACAATGCTGTTTTTAGTGAAAAAAGTGAAATAATGACTTTTTAATTAAAATTCTTATTGGGTTAGATAGAAATAATGATTTTATACAGTTTAAAGTTGAAAAAACTGGAAAAAAAACGTAAAATTTAAGAAAAAGCCGACGAAAAATTCCAACGCAGGGGGGTCCAGAATCATGTACTGAAGTCATGGTAAGCCGTTGCGCGTCGATGTCCCTTCCACCATGTATGTTTTCTAAAAGCATTCAAAAATATTAATGCCAATAAATGATTTGTCACAGCTGTAGGTGTCTTACCTAAAATTATCAAACTGCAAAACTAATATCAGCGTTCCCATCTTTTCGACAGAAAAGTGAACAGATAAAAATGACATATGGGCAAGAAAATAAACTAAATGATACAGCATTTTTCTTATTAGGAGGCGGCATACACTGGCAACATTTATTAAAGGCCAAGTTCTCCCCGTTAGTAGCATAATCCAATCAACTAAAAGGTTCTGCAAGAGCTCTGATTTATACTGCAATCAATCGTGATATTAGTAGACGGATGTGGACGGTTTTTACAGTTATGAGTCTACTAATACGTCTGACTGTATTTATTCTGACTGGCAACATTTTGAATCGCACTTTTGCTTATTGGTTAGGTATTATGGAGTAGTACTGCAATTATTAGTAAAATATTTTTTTAAATGTGCGCTGCCTTTGTCATGTCTTAGAAAAAAAAAGTCATGTAAATGTGACAACACAAACTTTTTGATGACTTTTTTCTTTTGACTTTTTGACTACGTTACTATGTTAGAGTTTGTAGGAGATTTTTTATTAATCTTATTTTAAGCAGCATTTTTACAAAAAGATTTTCTTAATTGGATCTCTATTTTTTTTTCTTTCGGAACATTATCTAATTCGAGATAATAAATCACTCAGTAATTCTTAACCTTGTTGCTTGATGTTAAGTAACTAATAGAGTAAGACAGCATTTTCATTTAAAAGTGTAGGTAACCAAATATTTTATTAAATTCATATGATTTACTACCTACAGTTATATTTCAATGGCCTGCATTGCACCTAGGAAAGTAACTGGGTCAACTTTGAATGTAAGGAATAATTTGGATCTTACTCGAGTTACAAATCTGCAAGTCAGTCTTCAAGTTCCTTGAAATATGCTACATTGCTTCAAAAATGTAAGTATAACCAAGGATTCATAGTACATTTTATTTATTATTGTTATTTATTATTCATTTATTTTCAGGCATCTATGGCATGGGCCATAGGTTTATGTATGGACATAAACCTTACAAACTAACATTATATACAGTAAATACAAAAATGTGTTAGTGTATAAAGCTTAAACCTGTTAGTAACACTTCACTTTGCACTAATTGTCTTTGTGCTGTCCTGTATATGACTATGGAATGCCAATTCATAGGTGTCGAGTTCAAATCCTATATCCTCAAGCAACGTATGTTAGACAGAAGTATATCTATTGTACCAACAGCTCGCCGGTATGTCCCACGAGCCTACTAGGAATTTTCATAATAGAAAACCCAATGATACTGCTCGACGTGGGAAAAGAACCCGAGATATCACTCTCAGCAGCCGACGCGTGATCTTAAGCTATTTTCTACAGCCCAAGGTCTGTTGTGATGATGATGACGACGTATAAACTCCGCGAAGAAACGTTGTGTTGGCAGTGGGAGGCTTTGACCCTAATACTGCCATCCCAACTATTCTTCTTTCGTTTTAGAGGGTCAGCAAAACGCGGAAAAGTGATATCCCTGATGTTAATAAGCGTCTATAGACTACGGTAACCGTTTAACATCAGGTGGGTCGTATGCTTGTTTGCCACCTTAGTAGAATAAAAAAATACAAACGAGTACTATTTTGAATTACATAATTTTATTTCCGAAAATCACATTTCATAAAGCAACGCAATCCATCTGACGCCCACATTGTTTGACAAACGACCACTTTAGGACACAAAAAAGGTTTAATATGAATGAGCTCATTACCACAGACCACAAATTGCACCTCATATAATACGGTGGAATGCACGTTTACCATTATTAATGCACCCCAGAGACGGGGGTGCGTACACTTAATACGTGACCTGCGTTTTAATTCGGACAAAACACGCAGTATACAATGGAATTTAATTTCCGTAGTATAATTATTTTTGTGGTCACTCTATTCGGGCGTCCCCAGTATTGGGTTTCGTATTATGGAAAAAAGAATTGGCGCCTTACATACCTACATACGTTATTATGGGATAATATTACATGGTGTAAGTAATTTGGGTAGGCGTTAAGTAATAATAGTAGGTAGGTACACCCTGTTTTTTTTAATAATATGTAATGAAAAATATCTTAATCTCCCGCATAACTTATAATATCCTGATTATTTTCGCGAGACATAAACAGTAGCAATATCATGACAGCCTCGTAATAAGAACATTGGACTGCCAAGCCGTAGAGCTCATGTTCGAATCCTCTTTTCGCATATTAATAATTAATTATCTTTGCTTAATCAGCGAAGAAAACTATCATGAGGAAATCTACATGCCTGAGATTTTCTCAACGGTGTTTGAAGTCTGACAACCCGCACTAGGCTAGCTTGGTGGACTACAGGCTAATCCCTCTCAGTCTAAGAGGAGACCCGTGCCCTGCAGAATCCCACTGCTGTGGGACAGTAGGCTTATAGATTGATGATTGATTTTATCCACGTCATACGTAAAGGCTCTGTTAATGTACCTTAGCTATCGAGTGAATAGTTGATTTTTATTTCCATGAAATATCTCACTAAGAAACTTCTCTAGAAAAAAAGAAAATTAATCTGAAAATCACAACACAAGACAAAATATCGAACAACAAAACAATAGATTCAAGACTCAGTAAGTACTAAATTATCCCGTGCGATGTCAGAATGGGTCCCTATCTCAGTACTATGCTGGAGCAAGCAAATCAAGCTGCAGCGCTGATATTCTGATAGGGATCCGCTGAAGAGGCACACAACAGTCTTTTAAAAATGTAGTTATTTAAATCTACTAAAGAATAATAAAACATATAGATTGAAAATACCCTAAAACAGATCTAAGAATCGAAAGTATGTAAGGCTAAGAAAACAATACTTATACGATTTTAAAGTGTATAATGTAAAGGGGAAACAATCAATGTGTATCGAATCAATTTGCAGTGAAGTCGGGTCTGGGCAGGACGCTGGCCAGTCCCGGTCGCGATAACCGGATTATGTCACCCGCTGTCACCCGGACCGGTGACCCGCTGGGACAAAGTAGATTAGACACGGAAAAAGTTTGTGTTGTCTCAAATGTTTGTTATTGTAAACAATATTGCTTGAATACGATATTTTTCTACACATCTTACCATCACGCCTGTACTCCTGGTAGGTTAGGCAGAGGACGGTATGTTTTTTTTTTTTTTCTACTAAGGTGGCAAACAAGCGTACGGCCCACCTGGTGGTCAGCGGTTACCGTAGCCTATAGACGCTTGCAACACCAGGAGTATCACTTGCGCGTTGCCGAACCTGTATTGAAAGAGGAATAGTTGGGTTGGCAGTATAGAGGTCAAAGTCCCCCAACTGCCAACACAACGTTTCCTCGTGGAGCACTGGCAACCTTGCTCACCGTAAGAAACACAACACAGCTCAAAGCAGTGTTATTTTACTTCGATTTTCTGCAAGGCGGAGGTACTTGTGTTGTTGTGGCGAATTTCACGAATCCCATGACGGAGCCATGACTAAAGAGCAAGTAAAAAAAAGTGCGATGTTTAGTTGGTACGAGTCCGCTATACCCGAAAAAAAAGCGTTATGTAGGTACGGTCACCAAAAAAGTTAGGTATACAGGCAGTTAATTAAACATCTGTGTTTTGATAAAGATTTTGAAATAATGTATCAAGCAATATGTGTCAAAACGTAGGTATTGTAAACAGCTACATACCTAACCCTTTGGCGCGTAATTATTTATGTCGAAATCTGTATAAAAATGCATATTTCGTTTGCTATCTGCTAACCTACTTAACTCCTTTTTATACTTTACATAACGCGCATAATACATAACTACTGTACAACCAGTACTATGTTTCAATCCCAAGTAATAGAGGCGATCCTATTGATCGGGATATATTTGTTGTAGTTTTAGCAGGTCTGTTACTGCATATCAAATTTATGTTTGTAACACTTTATCAAGTGACGTCACGATATAAACAAACTGACTGTTTTACGTATCAATTTAATTCTATTCACTTCAAAGTAACAACGAGTTTTATCTAGATGCACCCACGGATTTATCCCCCCATAAATTACGAATTGCTTGAATAATATTCGCAACTATTTCTCCAAAGTATTTTAGAGTGTAAACAAAATCTTATTTGAGAACTTGATGTATGCTTAGCGTTAGAAATGTGGATCGCATAAAATGCTGCAGAAATGCATTGTATTATGATAAACTCTGGGGTGTTAAGAGGAATAAACTGAGGATCACTTTAATGCCCGAAGATTTTGAAGAGGAATGCCTGTCAAGTTGGTGCAATATGCAGCACATTTTTTCAATCCTTGTAATTTAATTTACGAAATGGAAATAGTAGAATGAAGGCGAGATGCGATATTCCACAAGACTTGCGAAGTATTTATCAAGATTTTCCGTTTATAAAAGAATTGTTACAATAGAAGTACAATGTTGAGATTTTAAGACGTGCGCGCGGTTTTCTTGGAAACTGAGCGTGTTATTGCCTTTGTTTATTTATTTTATTTATTTCTGCTATTCTAGATGATGTTTCAGATATGTGAGAACAACGTAAATTAAAAAGAAATCACATTGTCTGTTATTGTTTTGATTAAGAATAAGATTCTTTTTCAAAATACGTATAATAGATAGAAAAGTTTCTAGTATTTTATTGTGCTGAGTTTTAAGTAATTACTCCATTCCTCGAACACATTAAAAAAAAACACAATAGTAAATATTTTAAAGTTTTTTTTAATGACTGACAAATGAAGGACTCTAGCTCAAGGTAGCATTCCACTGCTGGTCTATTAGCATATTCCTATAGAATTTTCATTTAGTATCTAAATCGCATTCCTAGTCACACGATAACGATAGTTTTTCTATTTAGATGTAAAAATAACAGTGATAATCTAGTGATATGACCATTGGACTACCAAGTCAAAGGTTCGAAGTTCGAATTCAAAGCACGCACCTCTAACTTTTCGTTTTCATGTGCGTATTAATAATTAATTATCACTCGCTTATACGGTAAACGAAAACGTCGTGAGGAAACCTGCTTGCCTTAGAGTTTTTTCTCGACGGTGTGTGAAGTCTGCCAACCCGCACTAGGTCAGCGTGGTGGACTATAGTCTATAGTCTAATCCCTCTCAATCTGAGAGGAGACCTGTGCCCAGCATGGGACAGTTGATGATGTTGTTTCTAGACAGGTAAAAAAAAGTAAAATTAGCATCAGCAGGGTGATACTTGTTCAGTACGCGTGCACTAAATAACTAAACAAAAATACTATTAATATAACAAAAACTAACATAACATAGGTACTATCATATGTATTAACGAAGGTTTACACAGGGGTGTATTGCTGTACAGTTGTAAAACCATAGGGACACAATTCCAAACTCCTATTACTGAAAAATACAGAAAAACACAGAAAAACTCAATAATATTATTCTCAATCGAACCCAGGACTCTTGCTCTTGCAAACACTACACCAATGAGGCATTACATTATGTAAAAATACCTACATTTACTTGGGTCTACAAGACCACTGTAAAAAAGCACCAAAGTCGCTTAATCCTACCCTGTCCTGAGTACGCGAGACAAAAGAAAACAAAAACCTGTGAAATACATTATCATGAACGGTCTTAAGTTCAGTTCCCGGGTAGGCCGCAATAATGCAACACCCATTTGTCAGGATAAACACAGAGAAAAGAAATACTGGCCTCGTTACCCACAAATATTTTGCCGAAGTTGCTTGCTAGAAGTATTTTCTTGCGGGATTTTATTTATTTTACTGGTATCTTACATAACATACTATCACGCTTGTTTAGCCCGAGGAGTGCGGCAGAGGTATAATAATGTAGAGACGCCAGCAAGTCAAGCAATCCAAAACCGTCAAATTTTCACAATTAAAAATAAAGCGCGACTGCAACGCTAGAGGCCCTGGATTCGATCCCCAGGTCGAACAAAGTGATAATGGGTTTTTTTATGAAATTCTCAGTAGCAGCTCGGTACTGAATATAAATAAAATTTATTAGTATTCTCGTATTTATTTAATTTCTTATTTACATTATATTTTTAAATATTTTATCAAAAACATTTAAAAATATAAAAAAATAGTCAGACCACCGATATCGGGAACAGGGTCCAAGCTACCGGTGGTTATTATTATTATTACATGGGACCTAATACCGGCGAAATGTGGGTGTACCGTATAAGTCCACCTCTGCATAACCCTTCGGGAAATACAGGCGTGGTGGTGTGTTGTATGTTGAAAATGAACCTTATCATTTTGTATATTATTGAGATTACGCAGAAACATCATCAAAATCCTCCAAGTCTTTTCCCAACTATGTTGGGGTCGGCTTCCAGTCTAACCTGATGCGGCTGAATATCAGTATTTTACACGAAGCAACTGCCATCAGACCCAATTTCCTGAATAATACCGATATCCTCAAGGTAGACTAGTTGTCAGGCTTTTTAGGCTCCTGACTACGTTCCAACGTCATCGAAGTTCGTATGACAACCTGACCGACAGCTTTACGAGCTCTGCGAGGTACGGAGGAGTCTCGATGTGATTAGAATGGTCACCCATCCACAGACTGACCGCGGCTAGCGCAGCTTAACCTTGCAGATCGGTGGATCAGCGTAGTAATAACTACGCTAAGTAATAACTTAGCCACGAGCCCCTCGTGATTACGCAGAAATAAACCTTATTAAATAATAAGGGGCTCTACCACATTTTTAATTGGAACAAGGACAAACATGTGCGTCATTTACGTCTTTATTTTAAAACGCGTGGTAATATTAGCAACTATAAAAAACATACCTGCCTTTGTCATTTTAATATCAATAAAGTGGGATAGTAAACGCTGAGCATTCTTTTAGCTAATGCACTTTTAATAAGGGGATATAAAGGTAGTGTATATTCATTGTACAATGAAATAAAAACAAAATAAAAAACGGGATAATACACGAATAAAAGTGCCGGCAAAATGAACTTTATTAACTTCCCAGTACATACGAGTTGAAAAATAATACGGCGATGGACTTTTAAATTCCCATTATTGCTATGAAAGAAGGAGTTTCAGTTTTTTAGTTAAACTGGCACGACCACTCGGCGTAAATTACACGCCATAGTTCTGAAGTTGACCGTGTGGTGGCGCTGGAATACATGCAAAAATTAGGAGTACCGTTAAACTGTGCATAATATTTTCAAAGTACCTTCCGTATTGTATTTGCTGTGATAAATATGAGTTTTAGGTTTACAATCGGATTGGGACTGTAGATGATACGAAGGGGATCGAAATACGATTAAGTTTGGTGCAATGGTTGAGCTTCATGTGTCGCGGGCTCGATTCCCGTACAAAACTAGTATTTGTACGATGTACAGACGCCAGCAGGTCAAGCTATCCAAAACTGACAAATTTTCCCAATTGAATGAAACTTATTTTCTTGTATTACAATTGAAAATCTATCCAAGAAATTTGACACATTGGGTTAGCTTGATGTTCTGGTACAAGTATCGGCTCCGGGTCCGGGTGTATGTGTGAATAATTTATGGGTAAACGCACTCACAATACAAAAAAAAAAACTTGAGAGGTGTCAAGGGACACCCGGATGGAACGAAGTTCCTTTCATTAAAATTTAATAATTAAAAATAAAAAAACCTGTATACACTCAACAATTCACAACGTGCGAAATTCAAATATTGTCATTCACTCAATAATATTTGAATGCTTGTCAACAATATTTGAATTTCGAAAAAAGTGTCGTGACAACTTTTCGTAAGAATTTTTTCCGTCTAGCCCCCTTTCACAACGCGCGATAAGGAACTTCGTTCCAAAAACTGTTATAATCCAGCGTTTTTTCAAAGGAGAACAAAAATAATACAATGTCGTTATCAGGCTTTTAATATTTCCATTGCTGAAAAGCAGGGTTTTAAGTTTTTATGCAGCATAATACGAGTTGGCGAATATCCAATGAGAAATAAACCACCAATTAAAATATCACAAAATTTAATTAAGGCTTACTTAAACAATAAATAAATACTGATAATAAATGAACAGTCGTAATGCTTCGATGACATTTAAACCATTGACCGCTTTTCGCACAAAATCCGATCATAATCCATTAAAATTTATACAACAATAAGAATCTCGCGGAACCGAAATGTGTTCGCACTTTGTCGAGGTAGTGGCAAGACTTTGAATAGATACTATTTGCTGTACCTCGTACAAACCATTAACAGTTGAGTTATCTATCAAGATTTTATATATGCAGTTTTTTTTTCTATGGGACTAGATCGTGTTATGTACAGACGCCAAGCAAGCAAGCTATCCAAAACTGTCAAATTTCCCCAATTGAAAACAAACCTTATTACTTTGTGTTAAAGTTGAAGATCAATCAAAGAAATTTGTCAGATTGGGGTAGCTTGATGTGCTGGCGTCTGTACAATGTTCCAAATATTGAAATATCAAATATTATTGTAGTGATCTCATAATTAGTCTGAATTGTAACAACATTGTCTCAGTTTATTATTAATCAGCACAGATATAGTTTTATTACGAGTGTCGTAATTGCTTCCTTTGTCCATAAATTTGTGCTTTTATCCTTGTTTACGTAATCTTATCATATTTCTCAGTCTGTTAATGTAATGTTATGATATCAAATGTTTAATTAATGGCTGTTATAATAGGTACATATTATTACGCCTGTATTCCTGGAAGGGTTAGGCAGAGGTGTACTAATGTACACCCACAGTTCACCGGTACGCTTGTCCCATGGGGGCGAGCCGGACTCAAATCCATACTCCGAGCTGCTACTGAGAATTTCATAGAAAAATCCAGTAACACTGCTCGACCGGGGAATCGAACCCAGGACCTCAAGCGTAGCAGTCGCGCATAAGACCACTAAAGAAGCAGTCATTTAGACATTATTTTATGTAGATATTTTTGAATTATTAACTAAAAGTAGCACGGTTTCAAATACGTGTGGATCTATGGAGTTTATTTTTGATCTTGTAAACTACAAAGCCGTGATTTTCAAGTATGAAATAACCAATACCCATTTCTGAGTGACTAAGCTTTATGGTCAAGTAATAAAAAGAAAACAGAAAGTGAGTCTAGAGAGCGTCTTATCGTAGAAGTGTACAGAAAGTTCTACAACAGTCTTTTGTCAAAGCCTGCATACTTTCAAGCTCCACTTTCGTAGCACAACATTTTTCAACACTTACTCACAGTTGAGTTAGACAAAGAAAAGAGAGAAATTTACAGAACTAGGCCTGAAAAGAAAATTTTATACGGTGTATTTTTACCTATGTCAGTTTTAACATTATTAATCTGTACGTCTTCTTTAGTTAACTTGAGTCAAAAAAGTTATAATGAAATACAGGCTTCTATTTCATATAAAACCCAATAACGCTGCTCGAGTTGAGAATCCAACCAAAGACCTAATTTTTACGTACGTGAGGATTTTCCGTACTATAGTATGGAGAATCTCATCGATCATGCCTCCCTGAGAGGCAGCAGGATATGTTTGACTCATACTAAAGAAAGACTGTACTAGTTTGTTTTCACCTACCACCCTATAGTCATGGCCATTGGAATCGTAAAATTCACCACGACCATGGCAGGCTATATTCTAGCATTTGAAAGAAAGAAAACGTGAAGTAAAATAACACTGCTTTGTGTTGTATTTTTTACGGTGAGCAAGGTTGCCAGTGCTCTACGAGGAAATGCTGTGTTAGCAGTGGAGGGACTTTGACCCTTATACTGACAACCCAACTATGTCTCTTTCATTTCACACGGTCGTCAACGCCCAAATGATACCCCTGATGTTGCAAGCGTCTATAGGCTACGGTAACCGCTTACCATCAGGTGGGCCGTATGCTTGTTTTCCACCTTAGTAGTATAAAAAAAGTATTTATTATCACAATAGACTTTATAGATACAGAATTATAATTTAATTGAATACTTGATTATTGTTCCAAAAGGGCAACAACTCAGCATAAAGTCTGATGGCAGTGATAGGGACTACCACCTGAAGCTAGTTTTGAGCTGCAACTGACGGGTGTCATACGCTCGATAGACAGTTGCTGGACCTTCAATCGACGAGGCCTAGCCTTGCATTGTAATCGAAAATATGCGTGTAGCCGAACCCAAGATCTCTAACATAATAGTCTACCAGGCTAATGCTTGCCCCTATATACTCCCCACCGACCATTCAAGGCAACGGAAAAGGCTGGAAATGAAGATGGTTTCGTGACGGTGCAAAGGAGGAAGCGCCGTATGCGAAGTAATAAGAACCGCTGCGGCAACGCTCCTACTGAGCCCAACGTGAGCCTGCGTGCCGCCAAGTTGAACACATCGGTGTATATCTCCCGCCTGCACTACACCACTAGGGCGGAGGAAATCGTGGAGTACGTGCCCCAGAAGACCAAGTACACGCCGAGGGTGCAGTTGCTGGAGTCGCGCCGGAACGTCAACTTTAAGTCGTTCGTGGTGCGAGTACCGAATTGTTTCTGCCCCTCGTCATGGAAGAGGACTTTTGGTCGCAGGACGTGGTGTTCCGTCGCTTCCGCGGACAAGTGCCACCGGACCGCACAGTGACTTGTGCCGAGTGAAGTGTTTACTAACATAGGTTAAGTTTCTATTGTACTAACACTTTTTGTAATATTATTATATATGTTAGTTACTATTATTATTATTCAAAGCGACCTACTCCACATGTGCTTAATCTCTGTGAAAATCCTCGGCGTTCCCATACATTACAGGTGAATAAAATCCACATATCCATCCATATTACGGTAATGTAGCACATATGTCTTGATGTAGTGATTTTCTCGTTAATTGTGTTGGTTTTCCTTATTTATTTCACCTGTGTTTACATGACCGTAATCATATTAACTCTGAATGTTGTATTGTATTAGTTGTGTTGTATGTTACATATTAGTTTTTGTTATATTTGCTGAATCTGTATGTAACTAATGTTGATGCGATTTATGATGAGGTGGTTTTTACACCTATACAACATAGGCCTCTGAAAATTTCATAGAAAAACTCAATAACATTTTGCTTGACATGAGAATCAAATGACACAAATGTATATGTGATTAACATAAATAACATTTTTGTCTGAATGTTGCTTATAAATTATAAGTAGATATATATTTACAAAAAAAAGTATAAACTAACTTGTATACTTTTTTTTGTAAATTATGTAACTTACAATACATGAAACACCCAGACAAATACAAACACTTATGTTTATCATATAAATATACTATGGGTACTAGACAGTTCTAGTACCCAGTAGTTCAAGCTTAACGAACCCATGCGTAGCGTACCCATGAAATATTATTATTATTAAATCCAGGACTCCTGCGTAGCAGTTGCTGACGACCTAGGCTAATGAGACAGTAATTTTCCACCAAAATCAATTAAAACACGTTCTATAACAGCAAAACTTCAGCAACAGCCAAACAACAGTGGCTGTACAATTTTAAACAAATTAAGCCAAATATTTAGATGAATCCGCGATAATTATGTTTGTTACTGACACTGGCATTATTTATTCAAATCGTGTTGGATCTACGTGTGTAAGAGATTTTAATGCTACAAATTAATTTTGTTAAATGCTTCGTGAACGTGCGTGGTGATAGCTAACTCGTGACGCCATTTTGTTACACGAAATTGTGGGTTCTAATTACATGTTAATGTAATCTGACTGTGAACTGTCATTCTACGTATAAGATACTAACCGACGACGTCTGTGGTCTAGTCGGTTTGTTGATCACGAGGTCGTGGGTTCGATTTCCACAGGACACAAATATTTATGTGATGAACATACGTAACACAAAGTTTGTGTTTGTCTGGGTGTTTCTGACCTTTATAAGTATTATATCTATTGTCTAGTATCCATAGTGCAAGCTTTGCTTAGTTTGGGACTAGATGGTGCTGTGCAAAATTAACCAAAAATATATTTTTTATAGTTAGGTACAGTCAACAGCAAAAGTAGATTATCAAAATCAGAAATTCAATACTGATGAACGGAGTTCTTGTCAGAACTGTGTGGCGTCGAAGTGATTCAAAAGTATGTGATTGTAAATTATACCAAAACATTACTACTAGTACAACTGCCATATATTCATGTTCAGTTTTGACTCCAAAAAAGTAAAAAGTTTTGATCATCTACTTTTGCTGTTGACTGTACTAACCGTTGCTCGCAGTGTCACTTGTATCCCAAAGGATTTTTTGAGAAAGGTAACCAATGCCCTCCAAGTTTCAATCTATCTCTGTACTGAAATTCATCAAATTGATACAACCGTTTAGCCGTGAAAACGTAACAAACAGACAGACAGAAAATAAGTATTTTTTTCTTACAAGTTTGCGTTAAAACTATTTGAGTCGTGGTCGTGTTTGTTTTTCTGTAAAATTCTCAGTATCAGCTCGGAGTTAGAATATGTTCCCGGTTTATGGCAATAGATCCCCTATTACATATGATTTAAACATAATGGCGTACTGTGGTTGTATATTGGTACATTTCTACCTAACCCTTCGGGGAATATAGGCGATTCGATTCTCATATAAATTAAATGATTGCTTTGCCAGGCTTACAACGATATTGACATAGACATGGTACGCTGCCCGAACGCCTTTGTAACCCAGTTACTATACCAATTCGGTAAACTATACTGACCCAGTTCGATTCCACTGTTCATGGTTCCACGTTACATAACATAACTACCATCGCGCCTTCTCCTGAAGGGTAGGTAGCGGTGTCCTAAATGTAAATCCACAGTTTGCTGGTAATTTTTATGTACCATGTAATAGTGATCAAGCCTATTGCCATTAACCAGGCACGAATTTAATTCCAACTCCGATATACTACTGAGAAATCGACCTGGGAATCGAAACCAGGACTTCGTCTCAGATTCTGAACACCCACGTTTGTACCATGATACCAGAAAAGCATTTAAGGTACGAACCTTAAATGCTTTTCCGGTATACATTGGTACCTTTCTGCCTAACATATTTATACCTCTATATGTATGTTTAGTTTCCATGTAATGGAGAGCAAGCCTATTGCCATTAACCGGGCACTAGTCAAAACTTCGAAAGTGCTATTGAGAATTTCATAGAAAAACCCAATAACACTTTGCTCGACTTGGGAATCGAATTCAAGATCTCAAGCGAAGCAGTCGCGCTTAGAAGTGGTCACTAGACTAATGAGGTAACTAAGATCTCTTGATAATGTTATATTAACGTTTGTTTTTATCTTTTCAGGTAAGAAACTTTCCTTCTTAATGCTGTTGAAAAGTGTAAGGAAGAACATACTTTTAAAATCGTAAGTAATCATCACATCACACTAATATTATAAAGGCAAAAGTTTGTGAGTGTGTATGTTTGTTTGTACTTCTTCACGCTAAAACTAATGGACGGATTTTGATGAAACTTTACAGTATTATTATGTATACTTATATCAGAATAATATATAGGCTATATAATTTATAACGATTTTGAGTTACTTAGCCAAATTAAGTAATTAATTAATTAAATAAAATAATAATTTGAATTATAAAAAATATAATATTATTTATCATTATAAATATTAATTATTAATTAATATTAATTAATTAATTAATATTAATTAATTAATTAATATTAATTAATTAATTAATATTAATTAATTAATAATTTAATTAATTAATTTCCACACGGACGAAGTCGCGGGCAGAAGCTAGTTGACAATATCTTTTAATTAATGTATAGTGTTTTATTTAATGATTAAAAAATATGAATAAAGGATATTTGTATTTGTTTAATAATAATCCGTGCGTAAAGCCGTCGGTCCCGGGTGTCATACGAACACTTATGACAATCTTTGAAATAAACTACTTTTTACGGATTTTATCGCGTATAGTGATATTATTAATCCCGACGTTTCGGACCCTTTACAGCATCCATGGTCACGGGTAGACTGAGGTGGTGGGCGTCTTGATGATATAATTACTGACAGCTACCCTACATTTTGGAACGAAGTTCCTTATCGCGCGTTGTGAAAGGGGGCTAGACGGAAAAAATTCTTACGAAAAGTTGTCACGACACTTTTTTCGAAATTCAAATATTGTTGACAAGCATTCAAATATTGTTGACAAGCATTCAAATATTATTGAGTGAATGACAATATTTGAATTTCGCGCGTTGTGAATTGTTGAGTGTATACAGGTTTTTTTATTTTTAATTATTAAATTTTCATGAAAGGAACTTCGTTCCATCCGGGTGTCCCTTGACACCTCTCAAGTTTTTTTTTATTGTTACATGATCAATAACATTTATTACTAATTATTAATTAAAACTAGATGGAGGAATGGGATTAATAATATCAATATACGCGATAAAATCCGTAAAAAGTAGTTTTATTTCAATGTATAATGTTTGCGTAAATGTCAGAAATCAATACTTATGACAATCGTTAGAAGTAGGCAGAAGCCCGAAAAGCCGAACAATCAGTCTAGATCTTGATAAAAAAATATATGAATTGGCTTGATGCAGTCGTTTCGTGTAAAATACTGATATTCAGCCACATCTGGTTAAACTGGAAGCCGACTCCAACATAGTTGTCAAAAGGCTCGGAGGAGATATATTTGTTTGATTTAATAGGAGAGAGTCTAGCGTTATTTACTTGGAATATAAAAAAGGTAAACTTTTATTCATTAGCAATTGAAGTAAAAAAACAGTGCTTAGAATAAACGTACACTATGCAAAATCGAAATTACATAGATATAAGCAATTGTAAATTCCTGTGAACGTTATTTCCTGTACGTAAACTAGTACAATAGAAGAACCGAGAAAAGAAGAATACTGTAGATGATATAAGACATCTTCAAGTTCTATTCTCCTTCAAAGAAAAGCCATCCAAACGCCGTCGTCAAAGCTCGTAATCCTACGTCAAAGTATAAATTAAACACAGAGGTGTCAAACCGGTCAAATGGATAACACTGCCAAAGGGCGATTCACTGACGAGGCAAATTAAATGAAACGGAAAAGTGAATAAAAAGGTAAAAAAGGGACACGGAACTCCGTTGCTTGACCTCCGTTAAGGGGAAATTGCTTAAGTTATTTTTCTTTAATTATTACAGACTTGGAGGTATTGAGTATCGCCAATTACAGTCGGTCTTTAATTACGTATCTGCAAACGATGAATGGAAATTTAAAGTAATTAGAAATTTCGTTGGATATTTTGTGTGCTAGCGGTTTTATTGCCGATGTTTTGGTAAAATTGTTGTTCATATAATACTGAGTATACATATAACATAATACCATTAGGCTCGGATTATAATTACTAAGTCTGAAATCATCTATCGGTCCCCTATTAACCAGGCACAAATTAAAGTCCTAAGCTCGACCAGGAAATTGAACTCATGTTTCCTCGCGGTGCACTGACAAACTTGCTCACCGTAAGGGACAAAAGTTATATAGGACGAACATACCGACTTTCTTCTGCTTTCCTAACATGGACATTCAAATATCGCGCCTTATTCTCCAAAAATACAAAATGAAATACGGAGTTTCGTCCTCGCACGTCATATGCGCGTCAACTTAGAGTCTGTCAATAGTGTCAATCGTTTTAAATGCTCGATTGACAAAGATTTAACTTTATAGTTGAAAACTCATGCATGCGACCAAGTTTATGGTGAAACCAATCCGTGACATCAATCTCTACATCTTTCTCTGCCTGTTTCCATTCCTAAAATATAAAACTGCTTCTTTTCCGATTTTATTCCCGACGTTTTGGATCCTTTAAAGCATCATTGGTCATAGGTAGACTCTACTCTAGTCTACCCGTGACCATGGCTGCCGTGAAGGATAGTTTATTTCAATGTTCTATTATTTGCGAACCTAAGTGTCAGATACCAGTAAACTCCTAATAAATTCAAGAAGAAAACACAGGTATCCAAACTCATGAGTCTCTGTACTCGTAGGTGCAAATCTTATTGCGTAACGTAGGCCTTATCACTGGCTGCCTACGCCCTTATCTTGACAAATGGTCCCGACATTACACTCAGCCGCTGCGAACAACAATAAGACATTTGTTTAACCAGTACGTAACAATTTTATTCTTGTCTTGGCACTACATTCTGCTGTGTAGGCGGAGATTTAGGGCTTGTGTTCTAAGTTTCTTTTATTTATTTCATTCAGGAAAACAAACAGTAAATATCCATTCTGTAATCACAATAAGTGTCATAATCCAATGTCACGATTATCAGCAACAATTTTACCTTTTTTTACATTATACCACAGTATAAGATTTTGGTAGGACTAAGATAAATTTTCTAGAAGTTAATAATTTTGATACGGTTTGATGCTTTAAATAAACTATACGTAATTTTGTTATTACTAACCCTAGAGTATAAGTTGCCACTGTTAACTTGTTATATTGGAATAAATTGTCTGATCCGTATGGATTAAAAAAAATACATACAGTCGAACATAGAACCTCCTCCTTTTTTGAAGTCGGTTAAAAACTAATTATTATTCCGTATCCAGTTAATTACACATCGTTTACTAAATTTTCTAAGTATTACCTAGTTATTTTTTTTTGATATTTTCTTTTACAAAACACCATTTACTACGGTTACATACTTATATACTTTTTTTTTGTAAATACATACTTATAATACATAAGAAACACCCAGACAAACACAAATACTCATGTTTTATCCACACAAATATTTGTGTCCTGTGGGAATCGAGCCCACGACCCCATGATCAGCAGTCCGGCACTCGAACCGCTAGACCACAGAGGTCGTTATTATTTCATCAATAGCATTGCAAAACTGATTTAGGCACTGTTAGACATACAATTATTTTTAGTAGCTTTTCTTCTACTTGTAGATCTAGATACACAAACATAAAAGATACCAATACGACTATATTCCCCGAAGGGAATATATAGGGTATAGAAAACAAACAAACACAACAATAAAAACATTCATTTTGACTGCGCTTAAATTGCTATTAGACATAAAACATCGTAAAAACAAAATACCTTATCAGGTACCTTTTTATTTCGTACGGGAAATCCTCATGGATCATCCAGTGGCAGGGTATGTCGGACTCATTGACGGGGTCCAGCGACTGTTGGACCACAGCCTGTCACTGCCCGGTAGTGGCGAATTTCGCGGATCCCATGGACATGACTATAGGGCAAGTGAAGCCAAGTGCGGGGTATGTGGGACTCCTACCGACTAAAGTCCGCACTTACCTTTTCTAGAGCTGTCACAGTATCTGGATTAGTGACTTTCACCACGACCGTAACAGGGCCTTATTATGTACCTACAGAAATCACAAAAGCAACAATTTTGTTGCGAACATATTCAACAATTCAAGACCAAATCGTTCCGTTTCCATTTTCCTGGAGAAACAAAATGCAATATACGCTCGTGACAGATAAAACAAAATAAAGTCTATCAAAATGATTATGCCTATAATAGAGGCGCCCCGTAGGCATAATATTGTGTTCGTATTTCTAAATCCGAGCGTACAATACAAATATTACTGACTTGTGTTTGTGCGTTGTTAGGGTAATATCCCTTGAATGTGACGACGTTCTATTTTGGTTTAGTTTTTTATTTGCATATCTATGAAATTCTCAGTAGCTCGGAGTTTGGATTTGTGCGCGGCCATTGGTAAATAAGCTCGCTCCTTTTTGGAACCTAAACATACCAGTGAACTGTGAGTGTAATCAGTATTCCACTGCCTACATTTTACAGCATATTATGTACCTATGTTATATTTTAACATATCTGCTATATTATATAAAAGCGAAATACCACTCACCGATTTAATAAGATCAAATGCTCGATATTTGGCAGTGAGAGCCCTGTAAGAAAGAGGTATCCGCTAAGAAATGCGGATGCTTGCTTCTAGAAGAAGCGAGCCTATTCTTTTCTCAAGGCCGGCAACGCTCTTGCACTCTGGTGTTGTGGGTGTCAATGGGCGGCGGTGATCACATACCTTCAGGTGACCCGCTTGCTCGCTTGCCTCCCTCTTACATAATTAAAATAAAAGAAGTTTGGAAAATTGTCACGTGATGGGGAATAACGATATCAATATGACTAACACCGCGGGGCACAACTAGTTGACATACATATAAGTATACGAGTACAACGCGGCAACGATTTCTTAAGACTTAATGAAGAGACCTACACCCTAAACGCGTGTTGACATAAGACCATACATAAATATTTATGCACAGATTATGATTGGCTCTTCATTACGATGCATTTACATACAGACACGTGTATGCTATGGCATGCATGTTATAATTTATGGGTGTCGACGCAGCGTGTATGCCTAGATAACACTGAATTGCTGTTGCTCATTGATTGACGCAGACAAATATCTTCGGATTAATTAGTATTGGTGTGCCTAATATCGGCTAATTAACTGGGTAAATATACTCTGATCTGCAATTATCATGTTGTCCACTAAGCATTAAGCACCATTTGCTTTACTACTGTGCTTTGAAAATTTACATAGAACCGTGTTAAATAATTTTGTAATATTTATTTTAGGCTAGTATTTAACTGCAAATCAAAAAATGACGTTTTGTATATCAAAACAATCCTAAGCAAAAATACTTATTGCTCAGCATAAATACTTATAGCACAGCAAAAATACTTCATCATCAACCCATATACTGTCCCACTGCTGGGCACGGGTCTCCTCTCATATTGAGAGGGATTAGGCTATAGTCCACCACGCTGGCCTAGTGCGGGTTGGCAGACTTCACAAACCGTCGAGAAAAATCTCTAAGGTATGCAGGTTTCCTCACGATGTTTTCCTTCACCGTTTAAGCGAGTGATAATTAATTATTAATACGCACATGAATTCGAAAAGTCAGAGGTGCGTGCCTTGGGTTCGAACTCGATACCTTTGACTTGGCAGTCCAATGGTCATACCACTAGGCTATCACTGCTTTTTTTTTAAATACAAAATACTAATTGCACAGCAAAAATACTTGTTGCACAGCAAAAATACTTATTTGCACAACAAAATATTCACCTCAAAATATTGTTATATACACTCAAAACATTCAAATGTGGTTCTAGCGTTGTGTGGTCACAGTTCTAACCTAACCTAACCGATATCTGTATTTTGTTGCTCAATCAGTAATTTTGCTGCTCAATCAGTAATTTTGTCGCTCAATCAGTATTTTTGATGCGTAGTTAATTGTATTCCTTTATTTTATGTTTCGAATTACAATGCCTCACAAGATCATATCACTAGGCTATCATTGCTTAGTAGACTGAATTTGTGCCCGATCAATGACTACAAACTCGCCCCCTATTACATGGAACCTAAACATAATGGCGAACTGTGGGTCTACACCTCTACCTATCCCTTCGAGGAATACAAGCTTGATAGTATGTTACATACATACATACCATCACGCCTGTATTCCCCGAAGGGTTAGGCAGAGGTGTACTAATGTACACCCACATTTCGCCGGTATGTTTAGGTCCCATGTAATAGGGGGCGAGCCTATTGCCATTAACCGGGCACAATTAATCCAGACTCCGAGCTGCTACTGAGAATTTCATAGAAAAACCCAATAACACTTTGCTCGACCTGGGGATCGAACCCAGGACCTCTAGCGTAGCAGTCGCGCTTAGGACCACTAGACTAATGAGGCAGTCAGTTGATAGTATGTTATGTTATTTAATAACATCCACGCGAAAACCATGCGGGTGAAAGCTATTACTCTATAAACAAATAAACTATTTAACCCAAAGACTGCCGATCACCTAGCAACCGAATTGATTCGAAACATTTCCAACTACTATTAGTTCCTGAACAAAATCACATATTACATAATTTCATAAATTCAGGGATAACTCGTTTTAGTTCCAAATGTGTTGTTTTGTCCTTGGCCACGATTTACGAGGGTTAAGCCCGCGGGCAGTGACAAGATTGCAATGTGAAATCATTCTTAAAATAATATGCGTAAGGTTAAAATTTGAGTGAGCTGCTTACTCAAGTTATTGTCTTCGTACTAATGGAATGGTTATAAATATGACGATAGGAAATTGGAAATTGTACCTACACCCTTCTATCCCAATAACTAATCTATAAAGTCTCCAGTCACTTATGGATAATTCTAGAATAACTTGTAACATAATTATTATATTCTGTCATATTATGATGTACCTACCTATAGAACAAAACATAAAAAAGTATATATATTTTTAAAAAACAGTTTTAGAATAAACAATAAAATATATTATGTTGATATAAATTTAAACTATAACAACCTAAAAAGTAATTTGGTAAACGCACGTGTGTTTACCACTAAAAAAGCGAATATTAATGTTTTATATTTTAACTTTTGTGTTATCCCCAGCCTTGTCCTTCAAATACATGGTTTATGAAGGCGGCTACCCGACTAAGGAGAAGGAACCTGTAGTCTTCTGGCTTCCTGTATCCGTTACCAAACTTCACTTACTTATTACTTATACAGCCTATAATTGTTGTTAGATCCTTTTAAGTTCAGACATCGTTTTGGGAAATATCTACGGGATTAGAAAACCTGCGTAGCTAATAACAATATTAATTATGAAGAACGATAGAATACTTATAAAAGACATCCGACTTTATCAAACACAGCAGTAATAAACGAAGCCTATTCAATTATTTTTAGACTAGAAAAAAGCTGAATGAGAGTCCCTAAGAAACCCGAATGTTTTCTACGTTAAATAAATTGATCACTTCTGATTGAAGGAACATTGAGTAGCTTGATAAATTATATGAATCTCACGGGAGTCTATTCACAAAAGAAAATCTACAAGAAACGCGAAAAAAATATGATTTATTTTCTTCTTTCCCTTATTTATTCCTTCTTAAATTTTGGAGATATTCATCTTTAAACATACGTTATACGTTTATCCCCGAAGGGGTAGGCAGAGGTATAGATACTGAAGCACACCCACAGTTCGCCATTGTAAATGGGTGGTGAGCCATTGCCATTAAACGAATATAATTTAAGCTCGGAGTTGCCACTGGAAATTTTATAGGAAAACCTAATAACATTCTTTACTCAATCTCTCTCTCTCTCTCTGGGAATCGAACTCAGAACATGTTACTCAGCAAACGTGCTTACGACCACTAGATAAATAAGGTATTCTTGAATAAATTATAACTTTACAAGTAATAGCGATTAAAGTATGAAATTGCCGTTTTATTATAATAGGTACTTCGAATTGAGATAGAACCTTCATGGTTTGAGATTTTTGAGTGAAATTTTTCACGTGGTACCTATGAAGTTCTTCTTTTAAAAAATTTCGATTATCGACTTTCAGTTGTTTTTATTAGAGTTGTGAAAATGTAAAGTTTGAGTTTTTAGTGCGTTTTATCCTACTTCCTAACCTACTTATATTATAAATGAGTTACCTATCTTCAAAAGGCTGGTGAAAGATCATTATCTTTCCCTTAAACCCAGGAATGCTTAACTTGCTACTCGCTTGCACTGTCATCGTTATTTTTTCTTAGCTTAATATATTATACATTATATTTATATATGTATTAATATATATAATATTATAATAATATTTATATATATTTAATATGTATATATTTATGAGTATATATTTATTTATCCTTATTTTTTACATACTATATAAAATAATAATTAATTTTCAATTTTAGTACGCCTAAACTACCCAATGTGTTTCCTTTCCTTCAGTCCATCCAAAGGTTGTCTGGAAGAGATCGCCTTGTGCGATAAGACCGCCCATTGTACCAACTCTTTATGTGGCTTTTTATTTTTGTAACTGTGTTCTGGTGTGCAATAAAGCGTATATAAATAAATAAATGAGAAAGAAAGTTTGTAAGGTTGGATGGATGTTTGTTACTCTTTCACGCTAAAATTACTGAACGGATTTTGATGAAACTTTACAGTATTATTATTTATACATCAGAATAACTTAAAGGATATAATTTGTAACGATTATGAGTTAATTTGCCAAATTACAACGATAATATTAAAAGTAACTTTTCCAAAAAGCAACCTCGCTTGCGACAAAGGCCAAAGAGATCAGTAATAACATTGTAACAATTCAGTAATAACATTGATTAAGCCCAAATACATTTCAAGCACTGAAACTACTTACGCAACCTAGAATTTCATCCAGCCACTTACTTAAGCCAATATTTTCCAAGACAATATTAGGATATCTCAATGCCTCTTTTCCCTCTAAAAACAGGCAACAGCCTAACCCAACTCCAGATATAAATACAAGCCCAAACCCACAATGGCCTCCTACCCTTGAAACCTAAGTCAGATATATCTTTCTTTCTTTCATATAAAGTATCACTTTTATCCATGAGAGCAGTGATAGCCTAGTGATATGACCACTGGACTGGCAAGTCAAAGGTCTCGAGTTCGAATCCAATCTCTGACTTTTCGAAATCATGCGCGTATTAATATAATGAATTATCACTCGCTTAAACGGTGAAGTAAAACATCGTGAGGAAACCTGCATGCCTTAGACATTTTTCTAGACGGTGTGTGAAGTCTGCCAACCCGCACTAGGCCAGCGCAGTGGACTACAGCCTAATCCCTCTCAATCTGAGAGGAGACCCGTGCCAGCATTAGAACAGTATAAAGGTTGGTGATGATAATCACTTTTGTCCAAATTACTTATTTTTCTCTCGTTTCTCTCTAAAGACTCTTAATGATACGAATTACGTAATTAAGACGAAAAATGGAAATAGAAGAGATACTTAGTACCTTACGTAGTTACGCAAATATCTTGAAGACACTGTTACTAAGGGAAAATTTTCTGGCTGGACAAGTTTAATCAATTTGCTCTGGAGATTGTTAAAATATTCGTGTAAAAACAAATTTATCAATTAGTTGATTGTAGCAACGAAGGGATTACTTTGAGATTTTAGTAGCTTATAAAGTAGCTTTTTATTTTGCATTTTGTTTTGAAAACATTTGGCCATACTTGATTTCTTCCTGTATTGTGTGTGCGTTTACAAACACAAACTTTCATATACAAAAACACCCAAATCTGGAACAGACTACTAGCCGTAGATCATACAAATATTAGTTTCGATCAAACTCGCGATACGTGGCGCAGAAGCCGATCGCTCCGCCACTACGCCAAACGTGTCGTCGACTGAGTTTCATACTTAAGTTCAATAATGTCTAATTGCTAGGTGGTTTACCATCTACCCATATATATACTGTCCCAATGCTGGATATGGCTCTTCTCTCAGATTTAGAGGGAATAAGCTATAGTCCACCACACTGGCCTAGTGCGGGTTGGCACACGATGATTACCTACACCGTTTAAGCGAGTGATAATTAATTATTAATACATGAATTAAAAAAATCAGAGGTCACGTACCTCTAACTTTTAAATTTCATGTGCTAATTCCTTGGATTCGGACTCGAGTCCTTTGACTTGGCAGTCCAATGGTCTCACCACTAGGCTATCATTGCTTCCGTTTCATCACTATTACGTCAGTTGACATTCATTAATTACCCCAACAGAGGCAGATAACTGTTACGATCCTCAGCACAGCGAGAAGGAGAGGGACCCTGATACATAGTTCCAACTTTACAAGCAATGTGGCTGAAACGATTCACATAACCCATTCAAACTCGCAAACATTCTATTCCATACACTCGACTAAGACTCCACAAATTACTGGAACATGCACAATCTAACCCGGCGAACGTCTGCAGAAAACACTTCGGCCACATATCACATGAAAAGTGGCGGAATTCGGCCGTATCTAGCACAGCGCGGCACTACGGCACTATCCATGCACCAATTCAGTGGAGCAAGGCCGACTATGAATAATTTCGGCGTAACCATGTCGTCGGTGCCAGCCTGCGACGACCACCGCTTGGCAGAGTTGCCCCTTGCAATAAATCTACATGTTCGGTCGCGAGATTGGCCGCAGACATGCTAGGGTTAATCTCGAATGTCACATATGTTTGGTAAATTATGTAAACGGAATGGGGTTTGCAGAAAAATCAGGTGCTAGTTGTTTCTTACTATGGATTTAGCTTTCCAAAACTATAAATCAATAAAATTCATACGTACACATGGAAACTTTGAACTTTCGTAATAAATAAATAATATTACTTATAATAAATATATTTGGTTTTTACACCATCAGCACAGCCACCACCAGCGCCATCTAGTGCCGCATAAGCTTAGTGGTCGTAATTGCGACTGCTACGCTTTTTTTCACCACTAAGGTGGCAAATAAGCATACGGCCCACCTGATGGTAAGCGGTTACCGTAGCCTATAGACGGTTGTAACACCAGGGGTATCACCTGCATGTTGCCGACCATGTAAAACGAAAGAGAAATAGTTGGGTGAGTCTCCCCACTGTCAACACGTTTCCTCGCGGAGCACTGGCAGCCTTGCTCACAGTAAGGAACACAACACAGCTCAAAGCAGTGTTATTTCACTACGATTTTCTGAAAGGCCCCCAGTCGGCCAGCTCCAATTTGAGTGGAATTATTCTCACTATGCCCTACCTCTCTTAATATCGCTTGAGGCCCTGAGTTCCCTGATCGTGCAGTGTTATTGGATTTTTCTATGAAATTCTTAGTAATACCTCGGAGTTTGGATTTGTGCCTGGTTATGGCAATAGGCTCGCCACCTATTACTTGGGACTGAACTGTAGGTATTCATTAGTACACCTCTGTCTAAACATGCACTATCTAGTCCCAAGCTAAGCAGACCCTATACTGTAGATACTAGACAATGGATATAATAGTTATATACTTATTTTTAGTAAACATATACTTATAATATACACGAAGCACCGAGTCAAACACAAACACTTATGTTCATATTTGTGTCCTGTAGGAATCGAATCCTTGTGTCACAGACATTGTATCACCAACGTTTCTTAAACAACTTTAACTTTTTTAAGGTTGCTAGTGCTCCACGAGAAAACGTTGTGTTGGCAGTGGGGGGACTTTGACCCTTATACTGCCAACCCAACTATTCCTTTTTAAATATAGGGTCGGCAACGAGCAAGTGATACTCCTGGTGTTGCAAGCGTCTATAGGCTACGGTAACCGCTTACCATCAGGTGGGCCGTATGATTGTTTGCCACCTTAGTAGAATAAAAAAAAAACTTTTGGATTATCATTAATTATCAAAAAAACAAGATGCAACTGGCTTACCTATAGCAGTGAATGTCTTGTCTGAAATGATATTATATGTATACCTAAGAGCAATGAACTCTTTCAGCTGTTCTCATTTATCAATATAAAATTATGTGCTACATTCTTTGTATTCGCAGTTTCTGACTATAAATTATATAAAATAGCACATAAAACAATATTTCACGTAATTACTTTCGATATTACGATTACCAAGAACTGAAACTGTGTCGATACGCCCCACTTGCAGTTGTTTATGATGAAAATATTAAGTGCGTTTTTATTTTAAAATAATGAGTGCGAGTGATAATTAATGACTAATACGCACAAAAGGTGCGTGCCTTGGATTCAAACTCGAGACCTTTGACTTGCCAGTCCAATGGCCATACCAGTAGGCTATCACTGCTTTTAGCAGAAGAAGTCTACACAATAGCTTAAACACATACCTACAAATCTCAATAAAAATCCCAAATTAATTCCAAAATCGCTTTATTCGCATCATTTACGTATTGTAAGGGTCTTCGGTCATTAAAACGGTTGGGTATGCATGTAAGGGTCGGTGCACACGATGGCGAATCATGAATACAATTACACGGGCCGACCGTTCGACGCGGATTAAATTCTCTCGACCGATGAATCTCAAATTCTCGACCTTCGGGTGTATGGAGTCCAATTTAATGATAATAAACTGTTACATTAGTTTGGATTGCTTGTTCTATCGAATTACCTATATCCTTAGGGTAGAAGGATTAATAGCATTTAATGATTGCCAAGAAATCTATTGAATAACAAGATTAATTACTTATATGGAGAGACGAGGTATGGTGCTCGTAGGATACTCCAACCAGGTGGGTGTTTTACCTGGTGGGCCATGGCCCGACGGTTGATAAAACCTAGTCAAAAACACGCACCCACGTTACAGGAAAGAATCTTAGTGGGAAAATTTAAAAAAAAAGTACAAAAACAAAATCAGAACGGACTAGTATTTAGTTGACTGCACGTTTGGCGTAACGGTTAAGGTCACCTAGTCACTACCGATACACAAGGCGTCGTGAGTTCGATTCTCATCCGAGACAAATTTTCTCTAGTAGTCTGGGTGTACTTTGTGTGAGTAAATTATATGTTTGTAAAGTCCCTCGCGACATGGGGCTTGTTGCCTAGCACGGGACCTGTCCTATCAACAAAAAAAAAATCGTAGTTTTCCCTAATTAGTTAGTAGTAGTCAGAAGCCCAAAGCCTGACAACCAGTCTATCCTCAGGTTATCGGTATTACCCAAAGATTGGGTTGTGAAGGTCTGAGGGTGGTCACTTCATGTAAAATATTGATACTAAGCTGCATCTGGTTAGACTGGAAGCCGACCCCATTATCGTTGTGAAAAAGTCTCGGAGGCTGATATTTTCCCTGATTAGTAAATATCCCGAAAAGTAACATACTAACAAACAATGCCTATCCAAAACCATTCACTTTTGTTTCTAACTACCGCACAATAAGAAAGGAATTCAGTACAAAGACACATGTCCCGAGCTTCCTTGAACTCGGGCCCTTTTGTGAGAGCCATCCCTTGTCACTCAATGAACCGTGCCAGAAATATATTAGGCGAGGTAGATACTCACACGCTTCCTAAGAAATTGAAGGACTGCTATTTTTTTTAATACATGTGGTGATACTGGGATCACCTCGGGTTCACCAGTATGGTGATACTGGGATCACGTTGGGGTCACCAGTGTGGAGAGGCGAGGTGTATTGCCCCTCCAACCAAAGGGAATAATATGGAAAAAAAAAATTAACATAAGCGGGAGCACAATTGTATAACAAACTTCCAAAAGACATCAAGGCAGAAATTAATTGAAACAAATTATTTGCTTATATTTTGAATAACGAATCATTTTTTTTGAGTCGCTTGTAACTTGGACCACCACCGTTCATGTACCGAACTCGCGTCACCTGCCTATTTCTTATTTTTTGTTTGTGAATTTTAAACTACCCACACCGGGTCATTATTATTATCATGTAAGTATTCTCATGTAAGTGGCAAATTGTCTTAATGAGAAATAAAGATCTTTAAACCGCAACCAAAAGGAGGATCTTCCGACCAGGCGGATGCTATGCCTGGCGAGCCACGGCATGACGGTTGATGTCGGGCGGTTGTATATATGCAACTTGTGTGCGAATGTTACTTGCGCGATTCAGGATTAGTTCGTAGTTCCATGTAGCGTGGTAGATGTCGCTACATACACTTACAAGTCAATGTTTAAGCTTTAGATGGCGCCAGCAATTCCTACAAAACATTGAAACAAACTCACAGAATCATCATCTCTTTTATAGACCAGACATAGTGGTAGTAGCAAAAACGTGAGTGTTATAATGCAGGAAAATGTCTGAAATGACCTTTTGAAGAAAGATCCACAGCGGCTTTGAGCAGCTGACGTCACGAATGCTCGAAGTCATAGTGTACTTACTAACAAAAAAGTCAGTAGATATTGGGAATGGCCGTTAGAAGGTCGACTATCTACGAGTATGGCCGAGGCTCTCAAATGACTATGTGGTGTTTATCACTAACTGTGAAGCATGGAGCAGTATCACGTCATGCTATGAATAGAAATTAAAAACACTTATTGTGTACCCGCGGCGTTACCTGCAATATTCTCGTATTTCCCAATCCTAAGGGAATTTTCTGATACGCTTTCTTACTGTTCACCTTAATTTTATATATTGGACCTCCAGTGCAAAATATTATTAAGCTGTGCGTCAGATGACTGTACTGATTGAGTGACAGTCACCGCAGTTTTTTTAGTAGATACGCAAAGATATTATGATCTTTGTATAGGTACCAATTACTTGGAGAATGACTGCAATCGTGGAGTGAATGTGCAATATGAAAGACTGGTTGTTCATCTTGGGATGAGCTGTCCAAAGACGAGCAAATTCGAAATTTAAATTGTCACATAACACAAAAGAAGAAAATTAGGCCATAGCCATGACCTCCACTTTACAACCTCCTTTAATAATCCTGAGGATCGGGGAATTCCCCTTGTGACGATTTTAAATGCAGCTCTCAAACTAACCAGCAATAAAATATGATAAATGTAACGTACAATTGGGGCACAAATCAGAAAAAGAAGTAAATGACTTTAAAACGTTTTTAACGATAGCAATCGGTTCCAAATGGCCTCTACTTCGCTAGCGCTATGACCACATTAGCCAACTTATTTATTAATGGTTGCATTCACTGCCAAGTACTCACCGCAATAATGTATTTTTGGCATAATATATATTCACGACGGTTTCCCATTGGGGTAGGCAAATGCTATATTCTTTCCACTTGCTATGATTCTGGCACACCAGTTTCGCTTGATCTACGTTCATTTAATTCCTCATGCTCCTGGGTTCGATATCCGTTTAAATGAACGCGCTAAAGTCAACAATCGTTCACATCGTATCAACGATGTACTGGAAATGCAACAATTGGCTTCTACTTGAGACTAATATTCCAAAATACCTTTTCTAAAGGGCGTCACAGACGGCGAAGATACTTTAATATTTTATGTTAAGATGCTTGGATATAACATATTATAGTAACTTATGGTATCACACACGGTTAAGTTACTATAATATATCCGCTCGAATCATTCTCCCATTTTTAATTAAGATAGGAATAGAATGTTAAGATAGGAATAGCATGTTAAAATATATTTCGCATCATTATCATAACATTATTGTATCGCTCGGTATCTTAACATAACATTTCCATATCGCTCGACAGCTTAAGATACTGTAATATGAAAATATATGGTATCTTAGCCGTTTGTGATAGTTCATACAAAATGTATGGTGAGCGATATTTTATCTTAACATAAAATATTATAGTATCTTCGCCGTGTGTGACGCCCTTAACTCTGAATAGACAAACGTTAGTTTTCAACATTATCTACATAATTATCGCAAAACGCTCTTACAGTCATTTTCCTAAAAATCAAACTTGTATATGACTGGCCAGTTCCATTGTGTCTTTTGTTCTTTGGAAAACGAACTTGGCTGCCTTTGTTGTCCACGAATAGGGTTGGTAGGAAATCTATTTAGTCACAATCAAGTTTGAAAATTTTGGCAAAATCGAATAACAGTCATGGCCTAATAAGGTAAACTTGCAAGTCGTAGGTCTGGAATTCAAATCCACTGTATTTTCGCAATCATGAGCGTATTAATAATTAACTATATCACTCGCTTAAAGGAAACACTGTGAGGAAACCTACATACAAGAGAAATATTCTCGACAGTGTGTAAGACTGCCTGCATTAGGCGAGCGTGGTGGTCCATAGCGAAAGCCGTGCCCAGCAGTGGGACAGTTAATGGGTTGATGAAGATGATAACTATTTTTAGAGAACAACATGACAACAATGTTGTCATGAACAACAACAATGGTTGATAACTAGCTGTTGCAAGCGGTTTCACCCGCATCTCAAAGGGCTTTTTGAGACAAAAGGTAGGCTATATCCTTTTCCAAGGTCTAATCTATCTTTGTACCAAATTTCATCAAAATCGGTCTAGCGGTTTAGGCGTGAAAGCGTAACAAACTGACAGATTTGCTTTTACATTTATAATAATTATTATATATAACTAGGGATCGATACTATTTTCAGTAAATAACATCATTATCACTATCCCACTGCTAGGCACAGGGCTCCTCTCAGCTTGAGAGGGATTAGGCTTATATTCCATAACATAGTATATCTGAATAACATAGTATATAGTATTCAATTCGATCTACTTTTTACATGTTTTTATAAATAACGTTTTCTTGAAAGCCTGAGTAACACTGTATCTTTAATAATCTTTGTTCTTTGCAATTCAAACGCGGCGGCCATTGTTACGTACCCATGGCTAGGGATGAAAGTTTTACAAAGAGAAAATTTTGGTATTGTTTCATATTTTTGTAAGGTATCCCAACTGGCCATGGGAGTTGTCACGTTTAATTTTTGTTGAAAATTTGCTCTTTGTTAGATCACAAATTCCCCCCTTTTTGGGTGGACTCGTGACATATTATTTGCACATTTCTCTTTAAGGATTAAAAAAAAGTTTTGTTTACATTCCCCCGTATGAATTACTGTTCTACTGTCCATTTAAAAACCAGTTCTTTGACATTAACGCATGCTTAAACATTTTAAAAGATTGAAATAAAACTACTTTTTACGGATTTTATCGCGTATATTGATATTATTAATCCCGACGTTTCGGACCCTTTACAGCGTCCATGGTCACGGGTAATTTTAATTAATAATTAGTAATAAATGTCATTGATCATGTAACAATAAAAAATGTAGGGTAGCTGTCAGTAATTATATCATCAAGACTCCCACCACCTCAGTCTACCCGTGACCATGGACGCTGTAAAGGGTTCGAAACGTCGGGATTAATAGTATCAATATACGCGATAAAATCCGTAAAAAGTAGTTTTATTTCAGTGTATAACATTCGCGTAAATGTCAGAAATCAATATTTTTAAAGATATGAAATTTAGCAAAATAAAAAGTCTTTCGGAATGGGAGTTAAATCCGATTCGCTTAAGTGATCTCGGCAGCAGGTTCAAACCCTACCTGATATCAAAGTTTTCTTTCGCTAAAATATATTCTTTAAATATGGTTATTTTTAAAGAACACTAATTGTGGTAGCCCTAGCAACAGAGTGCGGTTCTTAAAGCGAAACTTTAGCATTTCGGCTATGCCTCTTTGTGTTTTTCGTACTCAACGTGGGTATAAAATTACTGAGTAATTAACGCGGAAGTGAGCGTTCCGCGGGTAACCGCCTAACAAAGTATGTGTGTACATTTTGGTCGTGAATATATTATTATGAGATATTTACGAGTAATTTAGGCAGACTGTGGAGCTAAAAATAGTTTAAAAACATTTTTGTATCTTTGGTACGTAAAGGTCAAAAAATACTTCTACTTTTTTGAAACAACAACTTTATTTATATTAGTGCTCACCGAACAGTTTTTATATACCATAGAGTTATGACAATAATTAGTTAGATTGGTTTTATTTTATGTCCCTAAAATATAGCTAGCTAAAACAATATATTATAACATTCACCAAAGAAAATTATCTACAAATCGATAACATTAGTAATTCACGTTTCCATTCTCCCGTCTCAAATGTCAAATTAGTGCAACTAATTGAAAGTTACATACTTAATTGCTGCGGCTTTCATATCATTACGTTAACATGTCCCACAATTCAGCGTTTTCCTTGATTTAATTACATCAAAACAATTCTTTCCACAACATCTCAATCCAATTAGGGACGTTACCGCTACGTACAGTTGTCCCGAGAAATTCGCTAGAGTGGTGCAATCTCAGTAGAGATCGCAAGCGTCTCGGGCTCATTTACACTGGCGTACTAATTCAGTAAGGATAGGTACGCAATTTTTCGCCCGTTAGACCGCCCCTCCCCTCGTCCCTCGCCCTGTTTACCGCCCAAGGCGCCCCCAGCGGACGTGATTTGAAAACAAATAGGTACATTCGTAGAATACAGCATTTGTTCGCGCTAACTTGCCCGTTGTTCCGACTTGAATACGATGAACAACGTTATTTCCAATGGAATCTTGTTACGTTATAATAAATGTATTGGTTATCCCAGTTTAGGTGTATTGGTGGCATATTTTAGTTTAGGTCAGTGAATATATTGAGTGTAACTATTCCTCTGATTACTTTGTCGCTATGTAATATTAAAAAAGTTTCGTAGCAAGAAAGTCGATGGAGCTTTTCTTTTTAAGAACTAAAGCAGGAACTTCGGCTTGAGCTGGCTTTATTATTTTTTCCTTTTTGAAATTTAGAACGTTCTGCGAAATAATTAATTGATTTTTAGTTTCAAACTTTTTCAACTTCCTTCTGGCTACTGAAATTATTATTTTATAGAAAAATGATTTAAGTAAGGTATAATTCAAAGTAAAATACGAATGCTGAACTCAAGTTATTGATTAACTATTGTATAAATGAGATGAAAATGTTCATCATCATCAACCCAATATACAGTCTCACTACTGAGCACGGGTCTCCTCTCACAGAATAAGAGGGATTAGGCTATAGTCCACCACGCTGGCCTAGTGCGGGTTAGCAGACTTCACACGCCGTCGAGAAAATCTCTAAGGCATGCAGGTTTCCTCACGATGTTTTCCTTCACCGTTTAAGCGACTGATAATTAATTATTAATACTCATAATATATGATTTCGATAAGTGAAAGGGGCGTGCCTTGGATTAATTTTTTTTTTGAAAAATCATATAGATCGTATACCAATCTCACGTAGTTCTTGGCTTAGGCTTCGCTTACCCTGGTGGAGGTATTTTCTTGCAGAATACTCATAGACACTTATTTGGCGCGTCTTGGAGTAGTCTACAGCGTTTACCGAGGCCAGGAGTCAACGTCTTGCGTCACTGAGAATCCATTATTTTTGTATAATTAATTATGGTTATCATTGATACGATGACGTCAAAAAACATGTCTATGAAGAAATAAATGATTCATGTGAATAAATGAAATGAAAGAAAACAAATTTACTTGGGTTATATTATAATAAATAAATAAATATTCTTGAACAATGTTACACAGCACCATCTTGTCCCAAAATAAGCAGAGCTTGTACCTACTACGGGTACTAGTAGACTATGGGTATAATACTTAATATATATATTTTTTTGTAAATACACTTATGTACATCACATAAATATTTGTTTCCTGTGGGAATCGAACCCATGACCTCGTGATCAGCAGTCCGGCACTAGACCCACAGACGTCGTCAAATATTGATAAAATAATGCGACAAAATCTGTAAAAACTAGTTTTATTTCAATGTAAAATATTCGCGTAAGTTTCAGAAACTGATATGAATGAAATTAAATGACACAAGGTCATAGAAGGTCACTCACCCTTCACTAGAGTCATGCAAAACAAAACTATCAAATCACTCTGCTTGAAGGCCCAAACATAAAGTTCGAACCGTTATAGCCTCACACCAGTTTATATCACATCCTCCCACACAAAATCAAGCACATCCCGTCCTAGTAATCCAATTACTAAGCAAGTTACTAGGCGTTTTCGCCATTTTCCTACCAAGACCCATTCTCCTAGCGGGACCCCATTTCATATCTATATGAAGTAATTATTATTACTGTGGCCATTGTTTCGGTAGTAACAGTAAACAAGGGACCAAGTGAAATATGCGTTTACTGCCCACCTTCTCAGATAATGTCTAATTACATTATAATAACAACTGTATGCCAATGACTTAAGGTTCTTAATAGCTTGTCATGTTTCATATCTCTTGGCAGCACGTGTCACTCTAATTTGGACTCTAATTCGTTGGTGGTAAGGTCGGTGCTTTATACGGATGTCTGATTTCAAGATGTTAAGATCCCCTACTAAGATTTCGTGTCAAATCTTCATCTCGAAGCCGTCTAGTACGGGAATAGATGACATATCCAATTTGTATGTCTGGCATTAAGTTATTCATGAAGATTGAAGATAATTATATTCTAATTAGACAACCTGTTTGCACGATAACTGAACGTGTACCTTATTGATATTGTAGTATCATAAAATTGATCACTTTGCAAGACATCTGACACATAGTGTAGTGTTGTAATTATTCTGAGTGGTCCTAAATCATTAATTAATTTAATTAAATAAATTGTTTATCAACGGGCTCGTGGCTAAGTAATAACCACTGATCTATCGATTTTTAAGGATAAGCTTGGTTATCTAGAACCTTCCATACCTTAGAGAGCTTGTTAGCCTTCGGTGTCGGTTGCGGTTATCATATTGTATGTGTATGATTGCCCTATACCTAAAATTTTTTAGCGGTATCAAAAAATCAGAAAAGCTTAGGATCGATATTTTTAAGATATCGTTATTATCTAGAAATTGAATTGTAGATGATTGGTCGGATGAGTGGATCGGTCTGATAGCGACAGCGACAGCTTCCTGTGAGATCTGGGACACGGTAGTACTACACAACATTAAATAACAACATAAAATAATACATACTCAACGTTTGTTTGTTTACCATCCTATTAAAAACCCATGAAATTAATATGTAGGTGATGAAAACATGATTTCCTCTACAGATAGCGGGCTATCTGATCAAGTATGTTATTAGGTACATACGGCGTCATTTACCGTGATATACGCCTAATTTATTCCAAGTTTATTGTCTCAAAAACAAATAAAACAACGCACCCTAGACGCGATCAAAAATTTACACTCCAAGCCCGTAGCAAATTGTGAGAACAAATAGTAGGGCTCCCTCGCTACTCAAGACGTATAGTTAGGGTCAGTAAAATAACGAACTGCCAACGAAACCCAATACAGCTGAAAATTTATTAGTTCTAATTCAAAGAAGAACCATTTGTTAGGAATAACACGCCCCGTTATTGCATAGTAAAGTAAAATAGAAATATTTTGCTCTTAAGCTCTCGCTTCTTAAGTGGTAATATTTTATATATTTTGGCAAATTTTACACAGCATTATCTAGTCCCAAACTAATCAGAGCTATTATAAGTTTATGACAATGTGGAAATTGGTAAAAAATACTAATCAGTAATATCATAATCTGACACGGCTGCTACACTAGAGGTCCTCAGTTCTATTCCCAAGTCGAGCAGTGTTAATAATCTTCAATTTAATTTTACGTGTTCTCTCTTTCACTAATACCGTTCCATACATACTCAAATAAATATACATGTCTGTAAGCAAATGGCAACAGACGGAAAACAAGAACAGCGTAACATCTACAGCATCCATGTCAACATCAAACAGTAGAGTAAATTCGGCGAATCCTTAACACGTGATAAACCAACTGCAAATTAAAGTTTGCACCAAGTTTTCGATGTGGAAGTGCCACAACTGTCTGCTAAGTTTATACGCTGACAGGACAGGTAAAGCGACCGACATTAAGATTATATCAAGCAGCATTTGTGGAAACAAACATGTTTGCTCACTGGCAAATGAGGTGGAGGTATAGTTGCTAGATGTGGCTTGAGCGTGGTCGTGTAAATGTTCGTTTGTGTCATATTTGTTGCTATTTTACGATCTATATCTCAAATGAATAGCTTATTTAACGTTAGATCATTGTTTCTTAATCTGGGGGTAGTAGTTAGTATTATAGGAGGTGTCGCAATGTATTCAAATTATAAAAATAAATGAGATTTGTTAAACTTTTTGGCGATTTTATGTGTCACGACCCTATAAATGTTGAAAAGCATTGCCTTAGTTTGACAAATAACGATTGTCTGTTGATTTATTTTGAATTACAGTGCTCAAAAAAAAACGATATTGTAAGATTTAAACCTAATTATTATAAACATTGTACACACCATGCAAATCATTCTAGTAATCTATAACGAAAACATCTCCATATTGTAGGTAAACAAACTAAATTTATTCATAATGTAAACAAAATCTGAATGTTTTGCATACGCCATCTAGTTTTTCATACTCTGTGCGTTTTAAATGCACACACTTAATGAATGCGATTACCATTTCTGCCGGACGCTATTGTTGTCGGCTGTAAACAGTATTGTGTCTACCTTTGAGGATTTGAACGCATAAAATATACCTAGAATGGAGTCCGTTCATTTCACTATAATATTAGTGTAAGGCTTATGCCATACGGTCAAGGTTCAAGATACAGCGGCAATCAGTGGGTAGTAGATTAATAATAAATACATGGGACAACTTACACAGCACCATCTAGTTCCAAACTAAGCAGAGCTCGTACTATGGGTACAAGACAATGGATACAATATTGATTTACTTTTTTTGTAAATACATACTTGTAATACACAGGAAACGCCCAGAAAAAACACAAAAACTTATGTTTATAAAAATATTGTGGGAATCGAACCCACGACCTCGTGATCAGCAGTCCGGCACTCGAACCACTAGACCACGAGAGGTCGTCAAAAGATTGAAAATTCTAGTATTATTTTATTATTCTTTAAGGTCCGAGTTAATAGAAGTTGAGCCTATTGCTATTAATCGGAGGGAGCTAATTTTAATAATAATAATAATAATAATTTCTTTATTAGCATCTTTTGGTACAGTTTCTTATTGAAGCCCTGACTCCTGAGCTAGGTAAATTAACCTGTGTTACAGGAGTCAGTGTCTTCTTCCACTTTTTGACACTATTTTATGTAATAAAGTAAAGCTAGTGAATAAGTATAACTAAATGAAGGAAACAAAGAAAAAACTTATTTATCTAGCATGCACATTCGCGTGTGTGTGTGTTTGGGTTTGTATGTGTGTGTGTGTGTGTGTGTGTGCGCGTGGGTGTGTGATGTGTGATGTATGTGTATAATGTTCTAGATGACAATGATTATGGTAATGGTAATGATTATGATAAAACCTCTTCAGTTTGTGTGTAATCTAAAGTTCGTAGCCATGTACTAATTTTTCTTTTTATCTCAGTTTTTGTGAGTGAATTTATTTTTAGGATTTTATTAATTTTATTGTATGTGGAAGGCGCAAGGTATTGGTGTTTTTTTGTTGTAATTAAAAATTTAGTATTCGAAAATCGAATCGAGGGTCTCGAGCTCACGTTCTGTCACTTCCAGTGTTCGTATAATTAATACCATAAACTTAAACTTTCTTCAAAGTAAAATCATTAATACTTCAATTATTTGTTTCAGGTACGTTACAACGTTTTTGTAGAACTATGGAAGACTTGTAAGTTAAACTTTTAATGAACCATAATAGTACAAGGAAACTACTTAAGCTTCTGTCTAAGTGCAAAAACAATTTAATTTCTTTGAAAAAGGAGATTATAACAAAGAGATTGTTCTTGAAGGATGAAATCTATGTATTTGGTTAAGCCATGGTTGAGTTTGTAGTAGGATATAACAAAATACCTATTACTGTGTCAGATTTGTATAACAATCGTACCCATTATCTAGTAAATGACACAGTATAATTAATCCAACAATATAATCATCAGCTGACCGTGCTACGCGTCGTAGCCGTGCTACGATTGCGAGTACTACGAAATTGCTACGTATGTATGTAACCAGCAATGTATAGTTTTAGCAATTTATTTATGAATTACTAGCTTTCTTACGTCATTTCGTTTGCTTGGATATCATCATATTAAATCATAGCAATCGGGGATAATGGAGCTTTTTAGTATCAATGAAATAATTTCCAGAATTGGATCATTAGATGGATCTTATGGTCCAATTCTGGAAATTATTTCAGTTTGTATGTAGGGGGTAAACTTACAAATTTTACCTCTGTTTAATATTAAGTGTAGATAGACAACTACAGAAATTGAAAAGTAAATTATATTTGGAAAAAATATTAGAGCTTTAAATTATAGATCGTCAAGACTATATTATATTGTATAAAATAATAAAATGGTACTTTTAAAAAGATTTATTAAACACTTCTAACGAAACCTAAGGTTTCAGAGACTAAACAGCTGGCAAATTTAAACAGTCTCAACTCGAAATCAAGATAAATAATCAACAAAGAGCATCCACCGGCGACACCTAGCAAATTCTCTTGGCAAATACACTGAGGGTGTCACTCTCGAGTGTCCCGACACTCCGTGATCACTCACACTTTCGTCGCAGACACTAATTAACGTATGTCTGCAATTAGAGGCAGACACTCGACAATGGCTTGAGCTTTAATATTTTAAGGACGTCGTTTAATGAGATTTAATATTGTTGGTGCCACCCTCAAATTCGAGTTAAGCACGTTTCTTTAATTATGTTTTATTATTTGATCAATGTTGCTCGTCATAATATCGTATTATGAGCCCGTATTTATATTTTAATGTTGACGTGGCTTTACAGAGTAATTAAAACTTAGAGTAATGCAGACTTGTTTGTGAATGATTTTAATAGACTGTATGTTTATGCTTTTACATATTGGGGTATCAAACTTTTTTTAAACTCATATAGTTTGTACGAATAATTAATGTTATTATTTGATCTTTTAACCCTGGCTACTGAATATTATAATGCTAATAATAATCTAGCTAGGTAATCTAATAATTTATTGGTGTCTTTGGTCTCGAACCATTAGTTTGAGAGTCGTGACTCATGATTCGATTCCCACAGAACATAATATTGTCCCAATTAATTTATCATTATTATTAATCAGTAATTGTTTTCGCTCGGTTGTGTCAGTGACCAATTCAATTCATATCCTTTTCTCCTTCTTTTACAATATGATGCAGCTGATATTTTATGAAAGGAGATGAAAAATACGAGTATATTGTGGAATATACTCGTAATTATGTTACAAATTGCATACTTAATAAAGATATTAAAATATTTTATAAATAAAGTGCTAAGAAGTGTCTAAAAAGCAATTTATGTACATTAATCGTTTTCTGAAACTTTTCCAAATGACACAATACTACTTACATTAGATATTCAGTACTGAAGTTCTTAAACTCGCATTTAGGTACTCAACGTTATTCACATTTAATATCGTCCCAGCTAGAACGTAACTAAACCCATTACATTTTAATCACGCCTCAAAGAAGCGTACTTTGAAGATGTTTTACTACAATACGAAGCTCCGAACTTGTTCAGCTTTCTCACCACAAACGGTATTAAATAGAGACAAAATACACTCATCAAAAAATATCACCCGCCGTCATGACGCAGATACAAGTACACAAGTTTATTTTACACCAGACAGAAGAGATCTCGCAACGTTACTTCTACAGCTTTTTCCCTTTTTTCAGCCGCAAGGAAATCGTTTAAGTTAACTCGTTTACTCATGAAACTTGCCTTGTGGAGCGGATTACAGAGATAAAACTTAGTTCGGGTGCTTCTATTAAAATGGTTTCAAAAAGTATTTTAATAACTCGTTGACTGTACTTTATCTGTTTGCTGGAGTTTGATTGAGTCTTTAGGCTTATTTGTACTGTGATTTTTGAAGTCTTTTTGCTGAATATTGTTGAATCAAGGACAAATACAAGGCATGTGTATTAATAATTAATTATCACTTGTTTAATCGGTGAAGGTACATCGTGAGGAAACCTTCTTGCCTGTGAGACTCTTGACGGCGTGTGAAGTCTGCCGTTATTATGCTACCCGCACTAAACCAGCGAATGTGCTTCTATGAATAATGTTGTTCTATAGTAGCCTTTAAAGCAGTGATAATCTAGAGGTATGACCATTGGACTGCCAAGTCGAAGGTCTCCTTAAACCTCTGATATTTCGATATCATGTGCATCATAATAAGTAATTGTTACTCACTTTAACGGTGAAGGAAAATATCGTGAGGAAACCTGAATGCCTGAGAGATTTTCTCGACGGTGTGTGAAGTATGCCAACCCCGTACTAGGCGAGCGTGGTGGACTATAACCTAATCCCTCTCATTTTGTGAGGGGAGACCCGTGCCCAGCAGTGGGACAATATATGTGTTAATGATGATGATTATGATGATTGTAGCCTTTAACTACATACATAAATACACCATCACACTTCATCACCGTTTACCATCAGGTGGGCCGTATGCTTGTTTGCCACCTTAGTAGAATGTATTCCCCAGAAGGTTATGCAGAGTTATATTATTATACACCCACAGTTTGCTGGTATATTTAGGTCCCATGTAATAGGAGGCTACCCTATTACCATAAACCAGGCACAACTCCAAACTCCGAGCAGCTATTGAGACTTTCATAGAAAATCCAATAACACTGCTCAACGATCGAACCATTTTGTACCATTAATCCACGCTGTTCAATTTCGAACTGCCACATTAATTATATGATTGCTATTCAATTTCAACAAGAATTTTCAGATAGGATATCATCTTTTATGTTTTCATTTTAAACCCAATCAATTAATTATAATTTATTAGTAGCTGTCTCGTATATTATTAACACGTAATACAGCTGGATTCACCACACCGATTCACCGACACCATTCTAGAGCCAGTTATCAAATAAAGCATTAAATTGGACAGAATACAATTTTTTTAAACTATAACTAATTTTTTTTTATAAAAAAGTACGTGCTGTAATATAAATAAATATTGAAATCGCTCAAGCTATATAATTAGTATAATGTCAATGTTGTATACCCATAAAGCTCAGCACAAATTACTCAAGCAATTTATCTCGCAATGTACAGGAGTACATAAAATACAAAAAAATCCCCTCCTACACATGATCCTTGAAGCTCGTGCGGAAATAATCGTTCGATATTCAAAACGAAGGGCTTCGCTTTTCGCGCAATTAACCGCCGAGTTTAGTCCCTCTGCTTCCGGCCGGGTACTTCCGGTTCGCCCCCTCCGCTGATGACTCGCAGTATATTGATTAATGAAAAAAGTACCAGAATAATAATCTTTAGTAACAACACTAGCAGTGAAGATGAATGATTTTAAAAATGATGTCACATATTAAATGATTTTATAAGAAAACTAAATAAAATTCTAGTTTGCGGAAATATTCAATGCCATAAAACCCACTTTTTGAAACCGTGCAACTAGTTTTCACTTTTCAAAAGTGCTATTTTATTGGTTTAATTGAAATAAAACATTTGACTTTGACTTACTTCACTTTGAGTAAATAATATTTATTTATCCAAATAGATCTTTTAATAAATACACTTTTACAAATCAATATTTAAAACTACAGTCCTTTTCTATTTGACGAACTCTGAGAAGAAACACCGAAACAAACTCAGAGAATTACGGTATCCAAGTCCAGACAGTAACAGTATTCAGTAGCATTATGATTTTATAATTGCAATCAATAAGACCTTATTGACTTCAAGTAAAATCTCCAATATCATGTCCAATTATAATTTTAATCAAGATTTGATAAACCATCTATGATGTCCTTTTTCTATAGGGCGGTAAGTCGTCATTAATTGTATGTCGCTGAGAGAGGCTGACAGATATATCGAACTTATATTGACTAAAAACAAAACTGCACTCTCGAAAAGGTTTAGTTGAAAATCAGCGTCAAGCACTAGTGGCCTGACATAATGCTGAACTAGACCTATTTGGCGCAGCCGCGAGGCACACACCATTATGTTTTAAATAGGATTAAGTATATTTTTATTATAGGTTCTTTCTTATATATTTTGTTTGTTGTCTGTTCTGTAAAATTGTGTGTACGCGAACTGTATCGAAATAAATTTATTTATTTCTTTCTTTCTTTCACTGGCCATAAGCGGGGGGGCCTAATAATACCTCGGGTTCATAAGCGTGATCACATTCACCACAACTTCTAAGGAGTTTCATTTGTCCAAGTCATAAAATTCTACTAGGAACAAGAAAATGAATAATGCTCTCTGTATATTTACACTAGTATTCTGTACACTCTTCAATCGCTCTAGTGTCCTTTTCTGTAGAAAATTAGTTTAGGATTACCACACTGATATTGAGAATTAGGAGTTTCAAATAATACTTCGGGAAATAGGTGCAACGTGGCCAACGAATTTCAAAACACCTTCCACTACTCTATGAGTAAAAAAAACTTTTGAATTTCTTGAATAATTTCCAGGGGTTTCATGCGGAATTTGTATTGTTTTCCAACACTCAGGGTACCGGCGCTACTGCGGAAAACGATAATGAGCGAGCACTTTTTCCGTCTACCCTCTCTCTTGAAATGAGGCCGAATTACGAATGGTATTGTGTGCTCACTCATAAAAAAAATTACTCCGACCACGACTGTGTCTTGCCGCGATAAATTAACGATACAGCTATTTCTGTACGATGAAATATGTATTATGGTATATTTTGTTTTTGTGCACAGATTTTTAGAGATTTGAGAGATGTCATTGTGTTGATAGATATAAATAATTTCCTCAGGCACTCTAACCTGGAGTTTAGGGACGCAAGCGTTCGGCAAATTTTGGTATAGCGATTTAGTTCCTCAAGTTATCACTAGTGACTTTTATAAACAGAGAACTCTTGATAAGGTTCGAGCAATTTCTATATAGTTTTTAAAGAATTTACATATATTTTATGTTGAAATAAATCTACTTTTTATACCGTTATATCGATATTATTAATCCCTAATATTCGTGTAAGTGGCAGAAAGCAATAATATATATTGGTAGGTACTGAAAAAATTAGATTGAGATTTAATTCTGCCAACTAAAGAAAGTAAATTGCTGACGTGAGGAGGTAGCTCCTGTCAAGGTTATGCTATAATGTTAATACGGTATTTGAGCCATCCTTTAAAACTATTAACATTAGTTACTTTAAAAGTATTAACAAGTATATCATTATTATAATATGGATATATTAAAATATAAGAGTAATGACCCATTTCAGTTATACAAAAAAAGTTTACCTTTGAGGTTTAATTTCCTAATTATTTTCTATACGTTAAAAATTCGCGAAGGTATTATTATATACAAATTACTTCCAGCATTCTTTGGAAAACTCATATTAATCTAAAGTATAACCTCGCTCAAAATAAAGTGTTGACACAAAAAATCTAATATTACCAGGCCAAAATAATCACCCGGAACACAATTCAAAGTACCCAAATCCCTTAACGTTTTGTACCTTGCGACAAAAGGGATCCATGGGCAGAAGCGCTTTATGTTCCCATAAAAAAATTATGACGGTCCCTGAAAACGCCAAATTGAATATGAAATCAGCCCGATGAACTTTTAGCCTAAATTTAATGAAGTGAAGTGGGCACGTGTTCCGGTCTGGCGTCAAATTTGAGCGACTGTTTTTTGTTTTAAATGATTCTACGAAAAAAATGCCTTTTCAGGTGACTTCGAAAAATAAGGTTTGAAATTCGTACATAGTTTATTTGTTGTTACTCCTTTTTTATCTGATTGAAACCTGCCTAGATGGTACCAATAGTAATGTTTGACCATCGGGTCTAAAGATACACCAAAATGTTTTAAATTACCTTTTTTTAATAGATTGTTAGTCTTTAGAGCTTTTTTTTTTTATTCGTTTATTCGTGGATATACATACAAAATAATACAATTCTTCTGCCAAACTGCAGTACAGTTTGTCGGCAGTGTTCTCGTGGATACAGTTTTTAATATCCAAGTATAATAAAAGAAAATAAGAAATAAGAAAACAATAAGGGGTTCACACAAAGAATAAATAAATATAAATAGCATAATGATGGGCTCAGGTCGTCTTTCCCACCAGGCTGGCATGAGCAACGCATGCACAGCTACAGTTTAACTACATCAAAATAGAAATAAAGTGAAATTATCGCATAAAGCACACCAAAAAAAAACAATTAACCCTGCAAATGCATCTAATACCACAAAGTTAAAGGCGCAATTTAGCAACTTTCCCGGGCTACACTAAAACCAAGTTTAATGAATCTTAATATCTGTGAAGGATATATTTCAAGATGTTAGAGCTTTCGGACTTAATGTAGCGTCATAAGATGAACGGCGTGATTATAACGCGAAGATCGCGAGATACTGCTTATTTATGATCGTCTAACCCTTCAAAAGTAATGCGCGAAATTTCGAATTTTTGAACGCATTCTTGAGGTTTCATTTCTGGAACGGTTGATGATATTCTCGTCAAATAAACCATAAAGAGCCGTTAATGTTTTTTTTTTTAAATGTCGTTAAATGTATCTGAGACTTGACAGAGATTATTTGTTGTTTTCAGATTTTATAGATATTTGCACATTTAAGATCAATCGTATCTTCTGTAAAGGACTAATGCGTCAAGTGTAATATTTTATATTTGTTGATTATAAAAGCGATTAACAAAAATGTGAAGTGCTTGCAAATATCCTAATATGATTACACATCAGCGGTATTCTAAAATGTGTCTCTGTGCATGTATTTTTAAAACCATATTATTTACCATATATATTGGCTTTATAAGGTGTCTTAAAGTACACCACTGTCAATAAGTAGGCATTAATGAAGTCGCCATAACCGAAGTTAGTGAGAATGACATCATTATTGTCCCATCATTAGCCATTCGGGTTAGCATTATAATTGTAAACTACTTGAGTATAAATGACTGGCGTTTATTCACATACGTACAAGTTTCAAAAGCATAAAAAACCGGCTCCGTGACGTTAGTCATTATTCTTGTTATCATCGATTTGACATCTGTCATTTTTCCCGCTTCTCACATATGCTTCTTTTCCGTCGTTGTTTTTATTGGGTCCGTTCCGTTTTATGCAGAGAAGGAGAAGCACCACCACCAGCAACAGTACTATTTCGGTTATGATGCTTTTTAACGTTACATTTCTAAAGCATTGTAGATTAGATGAAATTATTTTTAAATATAAATTAAAATTATCGCTCAAATGTTTTCACTTCATTAATTCAGTTAATTAAGTCCCTCCGCTGTTTAGCTATGAAAGATAATTGCGAAATTTTTCATTTGCCTTTTTGCCGTGTGCTTACTTTTTTAATTTATTTTTTGGTGAAGTATATATATTTTTAGTTCATTTTTATATATAATTGCTTTGTGAAAATAGTTTGCGACTACTAAACTTATTAAAATACCTTATACGTTTTATATAATATAGTTATTATACTTATGTTTATGCTTTAGTCGAGAAAATATTTTGAGGGGGATTTACCCATATAACCTTCTAATATATAAAATTCTCGTGTCACAGTTTTCGTTGCCATACTCCTCCGAAACGGCTTGACCGATTTTGATGAAATTTTTTGTGCTTATCGGGGAGGTCTGAGAATAGGCCAACATCTATTTTTCATACCCCTAAATTTTTTTTTTTATGGCAGAACAACGTTTGCGGGGTCAGCTAGTTTCTTATAAATATGTATACTCGTATGTCCCAAAATCATGTTTATTTTACATTATATTTTAAAAACAATTATACAAAAACGTCTAAACTCGTCCTTTTTATAAAGTAGGAACTATAACTGTTTTATTTTTGGTTCTGCACAGTTATTTTTTTTATTTTTTATTATATACCTGTTTATTGTAATTTTAGTTCACTGTGCCAATTCGCTTAACCACTCTCTTTGTTTTTATTTTTTTTTCTACGTAACAACCACCTGAGTTCGAGCGATGGGGTATGCTGAAAATCAGCCCTGTGGAGATTTGTCTCCACAGTGTTAGTGCTGAGCTTACCCCAATTGCCAAAATAACACTTGCATTTTGTTTTAGTTTTAATTATTTTTTTTGTAACCGATTTCTGGCAATAAATCATTTTTATTTATTTAACTATGTAACGATTGCAGCATATCTTACAACAGCACTATAGCTTTCAATAATCAAACATTTAGCAATTATGGTTCTTCAACTTCAACTTTTCCGTCCTAAACTAGCCATTAAACAATTTCTAGCACATTCATTTTGTGTACAAACGTAGTTATTATCTCAACATGCATTAACGTAGTACCGAGGGCATCATAGCAGGGTTAATTCTACTTCGAGAGAATCTGCTCAATGTATGTAATAAACCCAGCTTACGACCCAACACTGCGGCTGTGTGGAGCACAATTCCAAAATAATATGAAATTATTATCATTTCGCCTTTAGTTCACAACGCTTCTGTCTGAATTTCACGACACAGTAAACGTGGGCAGACATTTGAAATTTAATTCTATTTCTTAAAATATAAGGTTTATTTTCAGTTGTTCTTGTAGGAAATGGTAGGATTATAAAAATATAACGCCGCTTCGCTTTGATCAAAGATTTCTGCGATTGTAACCAACCGTGACATAGGCATAGTTATTATGATATCTTTTGTTTATTACTTCAGAATTGTGTTAATCTTTATTGCTCAAACAATAACTGGTTATAAAAGTAATTTTAAGCAAAACGTGAAACCTACGAACTTACTTATTTACGAATTATTGTTCGAATTGTCTTATACCGAACAATATTATATTGTACCTAATAAAACAACTCTTTTCGGATTTTATCACGTATAATATACCTGATAATTTCAATTTAACCCGCTCAATATTATAAATATTATTGATATTGTTAATCGATTATTATCCGATTATCATTCCGATATTATAATTGGGTTAAATTTAATCGAATTGCTAATAATTTAAAAAATGTGGGTATTTATTAGTAATAATCACTGTATAAGCAATTTCGTGACGCCGGCCACCACAGTCTACCCGTGACCATGGCCACTGTAAGGGGTCCGAGATATCGGGATTAATAACATCACTATAAGGCAATAACATCCGTAAAATGCTGTATATATAATTATACTGCTGTTTCCCGCAGTTTCACTCGCAACCCAAAAATCATTTTTGAGAAAAGGGAGCCATGTCCTCCAAGATCAAAAGCTGCAGCAGTATCTACCAGGGGCAAAAATAGACCTTGCAAAAAAAAAACAATTAAAAAATATCCAGGGAATTACCCTTTATGATGATGAAGGGAATATATATACATAAATAATTATGCCTAGTCCATCAAAAAGCCCATAAACAACCAACAATATACTATTTAAGCCAACCTCCGTCAATTTCGCCTCTTTTATGGCCATAAATACTGTTAAAACCTCATTAATCTTTTAATATTCAGGCGAAGCATCGGCGTGGCCACCTAACTTTGTTACCGCGCCAATTTGAACACGTGTACATCAAAATTCGCTTATAATACATGCATGGGTCGAAAAGAACTGAAATGGACAGCAGATACAGGCAATCAGAATGCAGTTTAAAAATAGGCTCTTTGATTTAAGGGATTGGACTACAATCCTTAACATATTTTTAAGTACACCATGACATACACATACCGTCACGCCTCAATTCCCCGAAGGGTTAGAGGCAGAGTTCGGAGTTCTACGCAGTTCGGAGTTTGGATTTTTGACCAGATTCGCCCCCTATTACATGTGACCGAAATATCCAGGTGAACTGAACATTAACAAACACCTCTACTTAACTCTTTGGGGAATAAAGGCCTGATGGTCTGTAGGTATATAAAAGTTAGTTTCAGTACATTTTACAGGGAAGATTACTTTTTCAGTTAAATCAGTTGTTGACAAACTGTTGTCATTTTGATAGATATAAAACGGCTGTCCTCGCAATTCAAACAGAATGCAGTCAGTCGGATAGTGTCGACGTCACCGGCGTCTGCACAAGAGCGCGTCATCGCAACACTCATACTTTTGTTGCCTGCCACTTGACCCACATCCTCTCTACGTGTCTCCTGTAACAGGAAGCCCACCCCTCCCCATACTACTTCCACTACCCACCACTCAAATATAGACTATAACATCAGGCCACAAGAATCAAAATTGCTTAATCCACTTCCAAACTCAAAGGCGACTCCCCACGCAATTTAACACTTTGTTTTTCCTTCAAACATGGCAGAATATTCAATGTCGGCGGAAAATGAGTTGGATGTTGCTATTTAACGATTTGCCACTCAGCAGCTCAAGTAATAAGTTTCATATTCAAACGGCAAGGCGTTGCGTTCTAATGAATTTTTTATCCAGTTTTGGCCTACACTAGCGGCAATAATACATGTAATCTGAGCTTTACTGGCAACGCGATCTGTATATTCAGAAACGAAATATTTAAAAAATTCATAAAAAAAGGGTTATGGCATACCTATTTTTTATTGGAGAAATAGAATGAAAGGGAAATCCCTTTGCAAATAACGATTTGGAAGACAATACCTGTAATATAATATATTTTAGGTACTGTTTACATGTAGATTATTTTATTGTTTTATTTCACAATATTCACACAGTAGTAAGGCTAATCAACACTTGATACTAATGATTACTGATCTAGTTACGATGTAAAAAAAAATAACAGTGTAACTTTTTGGAAGAAAGTAAGAAAAACATAAATAATATTAAAACAAGTAAAAAAAAACAAAAAGATATAAATATTTTTTCCACTTGCAACTTTTTAACTAACAATATTACGATTAAAGTTATAGTACAACTAGGTTATAGGTAAAAGCAGTGATAGCCTAGTGATTTCACTAGACCATAGGACTGCCAAATCAAAGGTGTGTCCTAATCCAATGCCTCCGACTTTTCGAATTCATGTGCGTATTAATAATTAATTATCACTCGCTTAAACGGTGAAGGAAAACATCGTGAAGAAACCTGCATGCCTTAGAGATTTTTCTCGATAGTGTGTGGAGTCTGTCAACCCGCACTATGCCAGCGTGGTGTATTGTAGCCTAATCTGAGAGGAGACTCGGCATAATGGGTTTATGATAGGTATAACATACTGTGCTTGCATGCTTTCAGCAAACTGAAAAGCAGGACGGAAGTTTTTTTTTTAAATCTTTATTTGAGATATGAGTTTATTGGCTTTTAATCTTCAAAGATTATGCCAGCCTCATCGTACCCTAAAATAAGAGGAACAGAAACATAGTCTTCTTTAATGTGCATACAAATTATGAAATCTTTATAGCTTCTTTAGGGATGGAAGATTTAAATTATTAATAAATAAGAGTTTAACTAATACCTACATGCATGCTGTCGCTTTCTTACTCTGAAAGTCTAGATACAGTTTTATTTGCATCATGGTCGTAGGTCCCATGGCCATGACAATAGGGCAAGGGAGGGCAAGTACTGTTTTTAATCGGTACTAAGTAGTAATCTATTAAAATAAGATCAATCATTGTATGTTCTTAAGATGCAATTCCATCAAATTAATAGTAATATTTTCTAACGTGATTTGCGTCCCAGCACGAATCTTTAAAGCGAACATAAAAACCGCTCTCTACCTGTTCGATCCCCTATTCTTTTTATACGTAATCAAAACTTTACGGCAATTCTATACGTATCGAAAAGGGTCCATATCAAATAAAATCGGGGCTAAAGGCTGGCAACTTCTGTGCGAATTTGTTGTGCGTTGAATCAGTTAATGTTTGCAACTTTTAATTGGTTTAATAATTCGCGTTTTCTGATCTCTGTGTAGGTATAAAGTTCTAACTTTTTCAATTACCGTTAGTAAAGTTTCCGATTCTATGATTGACGCTAACTCTGGTTTAGCTGATGTTTCTATTAATAAATGGTTTTAATTTGGGTTTAATGTGTCTCTATGACTTTCAGATTTAAAGTTGATGGGAATTGTCGTTAATAGATAAAAGGGGTTTTGGAAAAAGGCTTAAATATTAAATAGATTAAAGGGTTTACTTTGAATACTATATATAGTCAATTAGAAAGACAAAATCTTTGTAAGGATAACAGCTAAACATCATTTTCTTTGTAACAAAATCCCTTTATACAATATGAAAGGCCACATTTAAAAAGTATAGAGACAGACAAAGACATATGTAAACAACACAAATCCTCGGTGAAAAGGAGGAAAAACACACAGAAGTAAAAATAGTTGCTCCCCAATGCTGGCACTAAGGCGTATAATCCCGTTCTTATACCCAATTTATATGAAAAACGACATCGTATGAAACAAAGGCTCTTCTGACCTTACGAATTCTACCATCAGTTACAAACTGCTCGATATAATAGTCCAACTTTTATGTGTGTTGTGTGATATAATGTACCTATTCTACTTCTGCGACAGGCTTCTATAATATCTGTTTGTTATATATTATGTTTAAATACCAACTGTAATATTTTTAATAAGAGTAGTATTATTTTATAGTCTCTACTATGGTCACTTATCTCTATTTTTATATTTTTTTTACACATTTGGCGTAGCGGCTGAGCAATTGGCTTATGCGCCACGGGTTGTGGGTTCAATCCCTACATGGAACAAATATATATGGTCTACTGTGGTACTTAATTGTCTGCGTGTGTATGTGTGTCCACTGCTGAACAAAGGCCTCTCCCATAGACTTCCACAAGGACCGGTTAGAAGCCGTCTGCATCCAACGACCTTTAACAGGTTGTCCGTCCATATCGTTGGAGGCCGTCCCACGCTGCGCTTTCCGGTGAACTCTTCACTAAAAAGAAACTACTGATCAACAGAGCTACAAGGTTAAGCTGCGTTAGCCGCGGTCAGTTTGTGGATGGATGACAATTCTTAACACATATAGACCCTACCACGCCTCAGAGAGCACGTAAAGCCGTCGATCCCGGTTATTATACAAACACTTATAACAATCGTTAGTGGTATCCAGAAGCCCATAAAGCCTGACAACCAATCTATCCTCAGGATATTAGTATTACCCAGAATATGAGTTTCGGAGGTCTGATGGCAGTCGCTTCGTGTATAATACAGATATTCAGCCGCAACTGGTTAGATTGGAAACTGATATAGTTGGGAACAGGCTAGGAGCGTGAATAGTGTATTTATAGAGAAACTTAATAAAATAAATAACAAAATAAATTTAAAAAGAAGCCTTTATTTTACCATAATTATCATCACCATCAACCCATATACTGTCCCACTGCTGGGCACGGGTCTCCTCTCATATTGAGAGGGATTAGGCTATAATCCTTTTACCATATAAATAACAATAAAATATTTTAGTAAAAAAAAACTTACATACTAACTATATGGAAGTCGCCTCTTTGGCGTAGGCCTCTCCCAATTTCCTTAAACTATAAAATACTTATTCCATGCTATTGCAATTGTTCTGTTTATCTCTCTTTCTGTTTAGTCTTCAAATGATGTTGCTTGCATAGAGAAACTTAGTACTTAGAACCCAATTTTCTATTTAAACTTGTGGTATGTCCTAATTCGCTAATATTTCAAACTAAAAGCGATAAAATATGTACCCTATTATACCAGTTTGGTCACTACTCGTTAGCCGGCACACATGTACGAGATTTATCAAGCAAGTTCGCTAGTGTAGCCCTTTGTTGGTCTAAATTAAACCGTAATTAGTCAGGGTTGGCGCGCTGGTGATTTATATCGGTTTTTACGGGGAACTGGCCAACTAATGTTATCATCCACGCAACGGGGCTTGTAATAACAAAGCCCAATATTGGACCAATGCTGGCTTTGATTTGTTGGCGCTGTTCTGTTTGTTTTTTGTCTGTTATCACCTGACCGATCATATTATTAAAAGGTATTAGTAGATTTTCATTAAATGGTAATAGAGATGGGCCAACATCGTAACCCAATGGTTGTCAGAAGACGGCCGTCGACGACGAGGAAGGCCCAGAAAATGCTGGTGGGACGATTTGGACGCTTTCCGGGCGGACTGGCCTCAGATAGCACTGAACAGAGATCAAGGAAGGAGATGGGGGAGACCTTTGCTCATGCAGTCATATAGGTTAGAAAAAAGTAGATTTTCAACATTCCTAAGTTTATTGATTTCTGACATTTACGCGAATATAAAATTGAAATAAAACTACTTTTTCCAGATTTTATCTACGAGAGTCTACCCGTGACCATGGACGCTGTAATGGGTCCGAAACGTTGCGATTAATAATATCAATATTACGCGATAAAACCCGTAAAATGTCGTTTTATTTCAATTCCCTAAGTTTATTAATCTATGTAAATATCCATTTGAAATTATGACTTGATATTTACCTGCTAAGCCTCAAAAAGGGATGGGCAAGTCGCGTGTATTCCCCGAAGGGTCACCCAAAGGTGTACTAATTGTATACCCACAGTTTACGGGTATTTTTAGGTCCCATGTAATAGAGGGTGAGATTGTTGCAATTAACTGCGGACTAACCTAAACTCTGTTGCTGAAATTCCATAGAGAAGCCAATATCACGATTTCGCTAGACCTGGGAAGCGAACCCAGGACTTCTAGCGTAGCAATCGTGCTTACAACCATTAGTCTAATGAGGCAGTACATGCATTAAAATATAAAAACCTGATACTCTTACACACAAGACACACCCATAGTTTTAAACACAACCACGTGTTCACACAACCCTATAAAAAGCCAAACAAATATAATACATTAGGGTTGCCCCTTGCGTAATTTGACTAAACGTCAACAGGCTATTACCCCCTGTGACCGATTGAAGCTGACACCGCTCAATACGATTCATTCGCCAAATTAAACTGTCAGCTGAATATTATGTTTGTTTGTTATTAACAAATGCACGCGAGGGAATTGTTTGACCTTTTGACATTGATTTGACAGTGCGACGGATGACAGTTTTTATGGACGCCATTTTAATTAATTATCCTCCTAGCCTTTTGCCAATCATGTGGGGGTCGGCTTCCAGTTTAACCTGATGCCGCTGAATAGCAGTATTTTATACTAAACGACTACTATCAGACCTCCGCAACCCAATTTCTGAGCAATATAGATAGACTGGTTGTCCGGCGTTTTAGGCTTCTGACTACCACTGAAGATTGCAATCGCTGTTAGTATGACAACCAGGACCGACGGTTTTAAGAACTCTCCGAGGCACGGAGGGACTTTGATATGTTAATAATTATCACCCATCCACAGACTGACTGCGACTAGCGCAGCTTAATCTGGCCAATCGGTTGATCATATGTACAATTGTACATACCCACGAGTCCCTCGACAACGAGTTAATCATGGATAGTCTATCATTTAAAGTCTTTCTGCCAAGTTTACAATAGTAACTCCCAAACAAACAGTTCACTCGATCGTTATAATGTAGTCGACACTGACGCGTAGCATCGTAGCATTGCTACGAACGACTACGAGTAATCGTAGCACAGCGTAGACTTTTCGTAGAGCTCGTCGTAGCACTAATGTTGATTTTATTTATTCATTAGCTACTTCAAGCTTTTGCACTAGTTGAAACTTTACATAGTGTTGTCGGCTTCAACACTTTTCTGTGTTTAATTTTATTTTATGAAAACCTTTTTGAAGTACTTTGAATTTTATTAAAATCTCATAATGTAGAACGAACCGGGCTGGAAAATAAATATGTTAGGTGGCCCTTACCAAAAACTTGTCAGTTTATGGAACTATTTAAATAACGTGTGCAATTGTTATTCAATGAACAGAGGTGCGGGAACACGACGATAGTGCTGTATGTTTCTTTGTCTATGTGCTGAATGTTGCGTGTGTTCGCTCCTTTATTATTAATAATTTAATTTTTGTATTGCTGTTGCTAAAAGAATATCTTCTAAAGCGTATTAACAATTAAACTTAAACCTTTTAAAAATTAGATAAATTATCTAAATTTAATCCTGTGTAAAGTTATCACGTCATAGTTAACAAATCCCTTTCACTCAATTACTAACTAACAACAAAAACTAATTAACTTTGAAACAAACAAAAATTAATCTAAATTTTCAAATTCTATACAACAATGTGTATGAACATAAATTAGACAAGTCCGAAGGTTCCTAAGTGAAAATTAAAATTTCCTCCATTAATACTGTTCAGGTCATTAGGGGCACGTGAGCGGACTAGTATACAGGGTGTTTATTAAGCGATACAATCTCCGGTGCGCTATGAATATTCAGCGGGCGTGACGTCCTGCCCTAGTGTGTACTTTTTAATGTGGAACATTTTGTGTATGTGCTGTGTACTTTTTAATTTTGGTATCGGTTTTGATGTAATTGGATCAGCCTGCATTTTTTTTGTTTTCTTATGTGTTTAAGAAGTAAATACTTACTTGGGATATTTTACACAGCACGATCTAGTCCCAAACTAACCAGACCTTGTACTATGTGTACTTGTACGATGGATATAATACTTATATACTATATTTTTTGACAATACATACTTATAATATATAAGAAACGCTCAAACAATCCAAACACTTATATTCATCACCTAAATATTTATGTCATGTGGGAATTGAAACCACGACCTCGTAATCAGCAGTCCGGAACCACTAGACCACAGAGGTCGTCATGTCTTTCTTTTTCTTATGTGATTGGTTAGCTTAAATAATAAAAACGGAAAGACATCGGTCAGTATTTTTTCTGTTTGCACTTGAGAAGCTGAATTATTATTATTATTGTAGGGAAAGGGTTCCTTCTCCTTCCATTCCTCACATATTTATTAAACTCAAATACATTTCTACTGATTTATACCTTTAGCACACCGACACCGCGAAATACGAAAACCGCTCAACAGAATATTTTTTCTCGCTTTAACTTGAGTAATTTTCTGTTTGTCTCTTAACTCTTTTATGTACCGCAGTTCGCAATTGTTACATTGCGATACGCGTCAGTGTGTTTAAGGCGTTATAATACTAATTTATAAGCCTAATTTAAAATTAAACTATTACAGCATCCATGTTGAGATAGATGCTGTAAAGAATCCGAAACGTCAGGATAAAATTCGGATAAAGTAATTTGATTTCAACATTTCTACTGTTCACAAAAACAATAAAAACAAAGATACGCTACAGAGAAAATGTCCAACCCTACAATATCACTATGACAAGACGCAGGCACAATTTAATAGGAGTTAGCCATTCTATATGACATTGCACAGGCGTACTATGAAACATGTCACACTATTAATTGCTTTAGTTATTTCTCTTGTGAAGACTAGTTTGTCGCATTAAGCAACAGTATGCTTTGCTGTATCTGGCTTATTGAACTTGAATTTGAACAAACAAATGGCTGGCTATTTTTTAGCATCCGATATTTACTAAAATAAAACTGGGCTGGACATGTCTGACGAATTATGAGCAAAGACTATAATAATCTGGATGCCACAAAAGTTTTTGTTTGTACTACTATAGTAGCAAACAAGCATACGCTTGCAACACCAGGGGTATCATTTGTACGTTGCTGACCCTGTAAAACAGAATAAGAATAGTTGGGTTTGGTTGGCAGTAAAAGGCACAAAGTCACCCCACTTCAACACAACGTTTCCTCGTGCATGTTCTCAATAGTCCTTGAGAATAATTATAAATGAACAGAGAAATATTGTCACAGACAATTAGACCTCTCCAAGACGATTATCTGTTCATGAGCATGATGTGTGTATCGACAGTCGACTCAACCATGTTGTAAGGAATATTTTCAATTCGCAACCTTAAGAAGTAAGAAGTTCAAAAACCTCGCGGCAGACCCAGAATGTAATGGCGAGACCAGCTTAAATCGTACTGCAAGAGTTGGATGGTGCCGCTCCAATGCGACAATAATGGCTGAAAATAAATAAATAATAACCGTTATAAATAACTGCCTCGTTAGTCTAGTGGTACTTAGTGCGACTGCTACGCTAGAGATTCAGAGTTCACTTCCCAGGTCGAGCAGTGTTATTGGGTTTTTGAAATTCTATAATGAAATTCTATAATGAAATTCTCAATAGCAGCTCGGAGTTTAGATTTGTGCCAGGTTAATGGCAATAGATGGGACCTGAAAAAAATACCGGCGAACTTTTCATGTGCATTGGTACACCTCCGCCTAAGTATTCGGGGACTACAATGGTATGTATGTTTTTTTAAAAAAACCGGTTCCCCACACGAGGACTTTTGCCTAAATTGAGGATGCGTTTACACAAATTCGCACATATATAAACAACCAAAACTCGAAACAACTACCTGTAGGCCATACAAATATTTGTTCTGTGCTGGAATCGAACAATGCGGTAGGTAGCGCATAAAACTATCGCCAGCTGTTTATTAAAAAACGTTGATTATACATTATACAGACTTTTAATGTAGAAATTTATTTGGTAGATTTTCAAATTTAAACCCCAATTGAATCTGAACCATATGGTTTTGTAAACCATAAGGTTCATATTCAATTGGGAAAATTTGTCAGTTTTGGATAGTTTGACCAGCTGGCGTCTGTACATGATATTAGTATACTTACCGAGTACTAAGTACTAAAACTAGAAATGTGGTGCTGGAGGAGGATGGAGAAGATCAGTTGGACGGAAATGAAAACAAACGAGGAAGTCTTAAGAATTGTAGATGAGAAAAAACAGTTATTAAGAACCATAGAGAATAGGAGAGGAAAGATGTTTGGCCACTTGCTGCGACACGACGACTACTTCAAAACTATACTAGAAGGTAAAATTGAAGGAAAACGAGGAAGGGGAAGACCTAGACGAAGTTTTGTGGAACAAGTGAAGGAAAGGGTGGGGATCGTGTCGTATTAAGAGGTAAAACGGAAAGCTGAAGATAGAGAACAGTGGCGATTGCTCCACCGACAAGAGCTGAGCTCTTAAATTGAAGAAGACCGAGTACTAGGTACTTTTACTATGTAATCCTTGTTAAATACATATTACAAAGGTATATAGGTCCTGTATGTTTTTTACTATCAACTATCTTAGCCTAGGACCATGATCATAGTATAATCTGCCTGTTTATATTAATTAACTAGCTTTTACCCGCGACTTCGTACGCCTAGACTTACTAACACAATTGTTTTCGGATTTTATTCATAGGATAAGGAGTACTCAATGTTAGGGAAATTCCCGCTTTGGGGGTTTCCGGGATATTCCCACATTTTTCTGAGGTAAAATATATCCTATTTGTTATTCCCGGTCACATACTGTGTGTGTATGAAATTTCATTCAAATCCCGTAACCTATTCATTTTTCGGGATTTCCGGGATATTCTAACATTTTTCTGGGGTAAAATATATCCTATTTGTTATTCCTGGTGACATACTATATTTGTATGCAATTTCATTGAAATCCCGTAAGCTGTTCGTTTTTCGGGATTTCCGGGATATTCCCACATTTTTTTGGGGTAAAATATATCCTACTTGTTATTCCCGGTGACATATTATGTGTGTATGAAATTTCATTCGAATCCCGTAAGATATTAGTTTTTCGGGATTTCCGGGATATTCCCACATTTTTCTGGGGTAAAATATATCCTATTTATTATTCCCGGTCACATACTATGTGTGTATAAAATTTCATTCGAATCCCGTAAGATATTAGTTTTTCGGGATTTCCGGGATATTCCCACATTCTTACGGAATAAATAGTATCCTATGTCCGTCTCCTGGCTCTAAGCTACCTCCTCACTAATTTTCAGCCATATCGGTAAAGCCGTTCTTGAGTTATAAATAGTGTAACTAACACGACTTTCTTTTATATACACCGTGACTTTATAGTCGTTTTGGAACCGAAACGTGGTAACTTAGGATAATTAATAGTACAAATAAAAAATATTAAGTTGACTGTACAGCTAATAATAAAAAAGTTGGCATTTCAAAAAAAAATTTCACTTGTTCGAGTTTGTTCGTAGTAGTGCACGAATATTTCATTCTAAAACCGCCGCAGTCTCAAGCTTGCCATTTATCAATGATGCGCGGCGGGTGGCGCGGGCGCGGGGCGCGGTGGCGCGAGCGCGGTACGAGTCAGCTCATCAGCTGGTCACCTACCTACAGCAACGCGAGCGACGGACGACGGTCGGATGATTCGTCCGAGTACCTACTACGCGTGATTTAATAGCTAGTAGCTAGACAAGTACATTTTATTATTAAAATAAATTGCATTACGATGCAGATAGCGACGTAATTTGATGTTAGGTTAGTACCTAGATCGCAGTTCAAATACTACAAGTATGGCGCCCAGCGAATCAGCTGATACGGGACACGAACGTAATACCTACATTCTTACTAAAAAAATTAGAATAAGACTGTGTGTAGGTAGGTTTTATCGTAGTTCTTATTTAAGAAAAAAAACGTTGCCCAACACTAGGATTTTCTCCTGTGTCATGGGTGCATTTACAAACATAAATTTTCACATACACAAACACGCAAGCCCAGAACATTCACCCACAGATCATACAAATTTGTTCCGAGCGAGGATCGAACCCGCGACAGGCGCAGCAGTCGCTCGCACAGCCGCTGCGCATCAACATTTTCACGCCAACTACGTAAATTGTACCTACTCCAATTTCTCGTTCATACTTTACACGGGCTTAGGACCGGCAGAAATACTTTATTTGAATTGAACTTATCTTTATTTTACTGTAGGTATCAATAATTAGAAACAGAGAGCCAATGCACTGAGTAGGTACTTCAGGCGTTTGGATTTTTGGAATTTGAGCTATTTACAAAATAATTAACTTATGTACATAGCTAAGTACTTACCTATTAAAAGTTTATTTATAATTGTTTACACTTCCCTGTACCGAAGCAACTACACGAAATGGAGTCTGCCGCGTTCAATACACAAACGTGTCCGTTTTATGCTAATGTCTTTTAGCCTATCACTTTTCACTTTATCAAAGGCGTCCACTATCGCACTGCGTAACTCGTTAAGACTTTCATGTTCACGGGTATAAAGGAGTCTTTTTATTTCCGACCACAAGAAAAATCCAGGGGCGTTAAGTCTGGGCTCCGTGATGGGCAAGCTAAGGGACCGCCGCGCGACGTGGCCTATCCATCGATCACGGAACTGATTGTTTGGGTAAGCACGCACAACACTTGCATAACTAGCCGGGCAGCTGACATAGGGCAGTTCTTGCCGGTGCATCATTGTTGTTGATGACGTGAGCTCGACGGAACTTACAGGGATGTTAAGCCATTATTATTTAATGTTTTCCATACAAAGCATTGGCTAACATTAAATTCTTGTGCCGCCATTCTCGTGCTTCGCCGCGGAGCCCGCTCGAAGTACCTAATCCAGAATAGCGTCTTCGTTCTCCTGCGAGTCATTTAGGCGCCCTCGACCTTGCGCGTGAGCCGGCACACGGAATTGTCCATGATTGAGAAGGCGCTGGGTTGCAGCCAAGTTGGTAGGGGTTGAAGGTACTTGAGGACTTTCAATACCTCGTAGCCGCAGCGCTTTTAAATGTTCTGGCCGGGAATACAACCGCTTGGCCTTCCAAATTGTAACTAGTAACAGTGTACAGCTGAACCATTGTCAAGTAACTACTCCGCGTTCGAATATTCATACTGAAGACTCATTTTCGCGTGGTTACGTAAAACGTAAACAATGCAACCTTTACCGCGCGCGAGTTGCAGCAAAACTGGCGGGTGCGCGTCGGTTAACGGGGGTGGGTGAGGCGCGGGCGACGGCGCGCGAGCGCCCGCCGCGCCGGCGCCGCGCAGCCTGTTACTAGGGGTAGGTACATAATACATTACAGCTGTGTGCGTGGATTGTAGGCAGCGGGCGCCGCGCCGCATCCAATGGGCGGATAACGTGTCTAGGCATGTTTTACCGCTTAGTGTTGTGTGTGTAACATTGAATGACATCGATCGTAGTGATCGTAGTACGTAACATTGAGTGGAATTATCATGAGTTCTCATTTTTTGTTCGAATATGACATTACTTTTAATAATCAATAAAATAATGTATTTTTATTTAATTTAAATTATATTTTAATAGGTTCTATTACTGATATAGAGTCTAAAATTTTCGGTTCCAAAACGACTACAAAATCATCGTGTATATATAAGATTAAAATAAAAAAATATCATCGTAACAAGGATTAAAGAGGGTTTACATAGGGTATTGACTCTATCTTCTGAACTAGGCGAAGCCTGTATCTCAGAAGATAGAATTAAAGTTTATATCTCTACCGAATATTATATTATTATAAATGCGAAAGTAACTCTATATGTCTGTATCGCCTAAACCGCTGAACCTAATTCTGAATTAAATCTCAGTTTTGATGAAATTTGGAACAAAGATAGATTAGTCCTTGGAGAAGGACCCAGGTTACCTCTTTTCTTAAAATATACTTTAGCATGCGGTTGAATCCACGGACAATAGCTAATATTCTGGAGTACCTCGAGGCTAAATAGCTTCGCTGACCAACCGATCTCCAAGGTTAAGCTGGGCTTGTTGAAGTCAGGCTGTGGATGGTGTGGTGGCTCGGAGAGGACGTAAAACCATCTATCCCGGTTGTCACTTGCACACCTACGTGTGGCAATCGTTAGTGGTAGTTCAAAAATCATAAATAAAAAATTGCGGTCTGATGGTAGTATTTTTAAGTACTGATATTCACCCGCATTTGATTAGATTAGAACCAGCTCCAACTTATAAGTTATATCCTAGTGGCTAAGCAGACTCTCGAGTTTCGAGGAAGTCTTGGAACAATTGAAACCAATTTGTTGTTACTTTGAACTGTTATAACTAATTTCCATATTGTTTTGTATTATCAGCCTAGACTGAAACTATGATAATTCATCCGAATATCGCACAAAGCCATATGCTCTTAAGATTTTATCATCGATAAAACTCGAGATTCAAAAGCATCTATTGTAGTTAGTATGAATTTTCTGAACTAAAATAACAACTAAGGGTTTTGGAGAGCCGTTTCAATTAAAATATGCATTTTAAAAGAATTAGTTTTCATTTGAATATTTACACAGTTTGGTTTGAGCATGACTTTGCATATTTAAAGATATCTAAGTTCAAAATAACATAATAAACATTAACTTTTATAACTAAATGAAATTCTGAAAACGTTGGTCGCTTAAAAATTCCTATCTAGAGAGAAATAGCATTTATTTCTGTACCGCGTCCACTTTTTTTTTTACTTATGTCGCTGGAATTAACAGAAGATCTCTGGAATTCCCAGAAGATCTCTGGAATTCCCAGAAGATCTCTGGAATTATTTTTTTAAGAAAAATACGTTTGAACTGACCTATCACAACTGACGACACGCAATCATCAAACCGATGTCTGTGGTCTAGCGGTTCGCGTGTTGGACTACTAATCACGAGCTCGTGGGTTCGGTTCCCATAGAACACAAATATTTATGCGATGAACTTAAGGTCTGTCTAGGTGTTTCTCATGTATTATAAGTATGTATTTACAAAAAAAAGTATATATTATAAGTATTATATCCAATATCTGGTACCCATAGTATAAGCTCTGCTTAGTTTGGGACTAGATGGTGTTGTGTAAAATTTTTCCAAATATTTATTTATTATTATTATTTATTAGTCATTGTGTAACTTTATCATAATTTAAGAAGCTGTGAATATCCATAACTACAGTTATATTTACCATAACAGTTGAGGTCACAAAAAGGCTGTAAAGTTTGCACTGTGGTCAGTAAATAACCGATAGGCAGTGTTATCAGGACGAGGCAGCGACGGGCCACCTTTTAAAATACGACCTTCAGCCCAGGGCGGACAAAAATGACCCCAGTTTATGTACTGTAAAGATAAACACATACATTGTTCGTGAAAACGTGAAATATGTGAAAATAAGTTTTGGACTACATTTTTGGGCTTCTTCGTAACATTTTGCAGTTGAAATGTTTGCGGGGCGTCCTGGTACAGTATGTGAACACGCATTCAAATATTATTGAGTGAATGACAATATTTGAATTTCGCGCGTTGTGAATTGTTGAGTGTATACAGGTTTTTTTATTTTTAATTATTAATTATTAAATTTTAATGAAAGGAACTTCGTTCCATCCGGGTGTCCCTTGACACCTCTCAAGTTTTTTTATATTGTCCCACTGCTCGGCACGGGTCTCCTCTCAGATTGAGAAGGATTAGGATTATAGTTCTTCACGCGGGTCTAGTGCAGGTTGGCAGACTTCACACACCAAGAAATAATTATCAAGAATGTATTTTGTACTAGAGACAGATTAATAATGAGATTCATCTGCAAGCAAATTGATCCCCTGATCTGATTGAGTAACAAGAAAAAGAATGTTTTATTCAACATCTCTAGGGATTAACTTGGTTGAGGTAAAACTGCCACTACTTCCCGTGACGTCAGCAACGTTCGGCTGATCATTTCTTCTTAATAAAACCCACAGAAAACTATCGTGAGAAAATTTTAATAATTTCTAAGCCAGCTTTTTGAACATTATTATAAACTAGTAGCTGCCCACGGTTTCGTTTGCCCACAATCACCCGCATCTCAAAGGCATTTTTGAAACAGGCAGCTTTATGTCCCTCTCCAAGGTCTAATCTATCTCTGTAACAAATTTTATCAAAATTGGTCAGTGGTTTAGGCTTGAAAGCGTAACAGACCGATAGAGTTACTTTCACATATATCATATAAGTATGGATTAGTCCCTACTAATCCATACTTATATTATACGGATGGATTATTGGTTAAATGAGAGACAATATAGATAGAAAAAGAGAAAGAGTGAGAGAAGATAGATAATAGCTTAATTAAAATAAAATTGTCTCATTAGTCTGAGTCGCAAAAAAACTATCTAGACGTAAAGTCCCGGGTTCGATTGTTAAGCCAAGCAAATTTTTTCTCTTAAGCGGTTCTCAATTAGAGCTTACGCACACCTGCGTTTACTGCTGATTGCCTATAAGAGTGTAAGTTGTACCACCATTTAAAACTAATTGGTTCATAAATCGAAAACCACGTGGAGCAAATAGTTTCAATAACAGTACTATTTTTCCCCGCGCCCGTCATCGTGTACTGACTCAGTAATTGAATCTGCATCCGCAAGTATACCCGCTCCTTTAATTTGAGTAAGTGTTACTGTACCGTCCGCAATACCGCAACGTACCGCATCTAACCGGTTATAACTAGATGTTACCAGTTTAGCTGATGAACTGGTTTTTGTGAAACACGTTATGTCGTATTTAGGCTGAGATAGAAATTGGATTCTGTTGATTTTTTATGTAATAATTATCAATTTGATACTACGATGAACGGTAGTCACCTCAAATGGAACCTTTTTATAGCAGAGTTCCAAATCATTCCCGTAGTTCTAAAATAGCCTGTATATAGAATCCGAATACGTATTCTATCTATATACAGGTGAAATTATATAATATTTTCTAAAAGGGGCAAATAAACAAAAAAAAACAGTCCCATCTCAAGCATTCACATTCCTAGCAAAATATTTGTCCGAGCACATCTATAACAAAACGTCTACTAAACGTCGACAGCCAGAAAGACACTTGACTTTCCTCAATCGAACGTCTTATTTTGCTGACCGTAAATAAATTCCGGAGGCCCAGCACGTTTCTCGGACCGTACTTCAGATAGATTATGCTCCCTTTCTCGTAAATTTTACGACTTCAAAAATTAGTCGTCGTGAGCTGACTAGACCCGGCTGGACACGTAGTACCAAATTGTTTTACGCCGGTTTTGTGGCTGTGCCGTATATCGCTGCCGTATTGTACGATTTTACATTGCAGGTTTTGGGGGGATCGTATTCGGTAGAGGTTCAATGAAACTGAACATGTTTAAAGAGATGATAGGAGCTGGTAAGTATTTGAATTGTTATATAAATTTTCTAAAATAGACACAAAAGGTATTTTATCAACACGGTTTTATTAAACCCATGTTAAATTTACACTAAAGTATATGAAAACAACAAAAGCCTAACAAAAACATTTTTTAATCCGTATTACAAATTATTCACATACAACAACAAACATAAAAAGCCCATTTTTTACAGTATAAAAAACAGAAACAGACTAATCAGCATATTTACAGTACATGTAGTTTGTAAATTCTTATTTATGACCAATTTTTGCTGTTGCTTAATAATGCAGCAGTAAATTAAGGCTTTAATATAACGCGAAGCCGACGCGGCGGACTGTTCGCTTAGCTTCAGTTCGCTTTTGGTGTGGAACAAGTCATGAGCGGCGGAGAGCGGGAAGCGAAATTAGCGAGAATGGGCATGTAATGTGATTACCATTGACACCATTAAGATAATTCCATATTATTGATTGAATCGATACAATAATTTGGAGTATATTAACAATGATAACGGCTTTTTAACTATTGGAGGTCTTATAGGTATATTTAATATGAATCCAGATTATAACCAGCATATTATAATAACATACATAAATATACATAGCTATATAATATGTTTTGTTATATAACCTGTTCACATTGCTCTAACGCCACGTTGTTATAATTATTAGCATTATTTTAAATAACTACGCTGAATCACAACAGACTGTGAAAAAAGACTAGAATGATAATATTTGATAACGTTATATTACATAGTCTAAACACTACTTAATTGTAGTCTCAATATAAAAGTCAATGATATGATTATATAATTATTATAAAATATTGCAAGTGATGTCACATCGCATCGCATAAATGACGTTGAACTCCAACTAATTTACAGGAACACACAAAGTGTAATTATAAAAGTAATTACGTTATAAAGAACATCCGCTATCACCAAAATAAACACTGTGCATTATTCATTAAAGTTAATTTTTTTGTTGAAAATACGCTACTTTAATTACAGGAGAATTAAGAGCCCGGTTAAATTGCAATTTCGAGCAGATGCACTCTATTCTTAACCGACTCCAAAAAAGGATAACGTTATCATTTCTATTATAAGAGTGTAAGTTGTACCACTATTTAAAACTAATCGTCTCATAAATCGAAAACCACGTGGAGCAAATAGTTTCAATAACAGTACTATTTTTCCCCGCGCCCGTCTTCGTGTACCGACTCAGTAATTGAATCTGCATCCGCAAGTATACCCGCTCTTTTAATTTGAGTAAGTGTTGCGGTACCGTCCGCAAATACCGCAACGTACCACATCTAACCGGTTATAACTAGATGTTACCAGTTTATCTTAGTTTAGATGCACTCTATTCTTAACCGACTCCAAAAAGGATAAGGTTATAATTTCTATTATATAAGACTTTTTTTAGATGTAGCACCACAACCACAATTAAAATTTATCATATATCGTGATTGCCTTCACAAACAGAAATTTTACAACACCTGAACAACTACATATAGATCAAACAAAAATATTTGTTGTATTTTCAGTTTTCTAAAAAAATATTTAGGCATATACTCCATTGTGGGTTTTATACTCATTACTACTCGTTATAACTTTTACTGTGAAATATTCCATTAATTAGGTTGAATACATCCACTTTAATTACCTGTATGATGTTTAGTATGATCTAATTAAATATGAGCTGGACTCCATTAGTTTATAAATACGCATTTTACGACGTAAATAAACGTGAACGAATGTAATAGTATATATTTTATTCTGCGTAAGAAAATACTGAATACTTAATAATTATGTCATAGTAAACTTAATTATCTCTACTTACTTATCATAAGTTACCAGTATTCCCCAAAGAGAAAGAGACAGAGGTATACTAATGTGCAGCCTCAGTTCAGCAGTATATTTAAGTCCCATGTAATAGTGGGTGAGCTTGGCACAAAGCTGTATACCAAGCTGCTGGTGAGAATTTCATCGAACAACCCAATAACACTGCTTAACCTGTGATAGTTGCTTACATAGTTCCATAAATAATATTATGGCGCTTATGTGGCAGTGTAATAGAAGCAGTTTAGTTATAAATAATGAAAATTAATTACAAAATACGTCTTGAAGCTGCTATGTCCCCTTTTTTCTCAAGTACATTCAAAACATTTTTCTAAATTATTCGACTCAAATAATGTATACCAAAATATAAACTACTTAAAAAAGCCATGTACAGACGCCAGCAAGTCAAGCTATCCAAAACTGTCAAATTTTCTCAATTGAATATGAACCTTATTGTTCTGTATTAAAGTTGAAAATCAATTATAGAAATTTGTCAGATTGTGGTAGCTTGATGTACTTTAAATTTAATTTTGTCAATGTTTCTTTGGCAGCAAGGAAATGTCGGCGCAATCTAGTTTAACTAAAACTGCTTAGTTGCCACAAAAAAACAAAACTAAAACTGACTTGTAAAAATATCTTCGTAAGATCTATTTAATTTCGTAAGCAGTGATAGCCTAGTGGTATGACCATTGGACTGCCAAGTCAAAGGTCTCGAGTTCGAATCCAAGGTGCGCACCTCTGACTTTTCGAATTCATGTGCGTATTAATAATTAATTATCACTTGCTTAAACGGTGAAGGACAACATCGTGAGGAAACCTGCATACCTTAGAGATTTTTCTCGACGGTTTATAAAGTCTGCCAACCCGCACTAGGCCAGCGTGGTATAGCCTAACCCCTCTCAATATGAGTAGAGACCCGTGCCCAGCAGTGGAACAGTATATGGGTTGATGATGAAGATCTATTTGCCTCCCTACGGGAACGTGAGGTCTTGGGGGTCAAATTAAAACAATGAAATTCTCAGTAGCTCGCACTTTGGATTTGCACCCAGTTAATGGCAATATGCTCGCATCCACCTCGCACCTAAGAACATACGGTAATTGTATTCATGTACACCCCCTTAAAAGACAGGCTTTTTTTATACCAATAAGGTGGCAAACAAGCATACGGCCCACCTGATGATATGCAGTTACCGTAGCCTATAAACGCTTGCAACACCAAGGGTATCACTTGCCCGTTGCCGACTGTGTAAAACTAAAGAGGCATCGTTGGGTTGCCACTATAAGAGTCAAAGTCACTGCCAACACAACGTTTCCTTGCGGAGCGAGGACTAGCAACCTTTCTCCCCGTAAGGAACACAATACAGCTCAAAACAGTGTTATTTAGTTTTTACTTCGATTTTTGCAACGCGAAGATACTTCTCCAGTCGGGCTGCTACAATTTGAGTGAAATTACTCCCATTATGCCCTACTTCTCTTTATTTCGATGGTTTGTTATTAGTGTGTTTCTTACCCGCTCTATGTGGTACTTACCCGCTCTCTGTGGTTCTTACCCGCTCTATGTGGTACTTACCCACTCTCTGTGGTTCTTACCCGCTCTCTGTGGTTCTTACCCGCTCTCTGTGGTTTTTACCCACTCTCTGTGTTCTTACCCGCTCTCTGTGGTTCTTACCCGCTCTTTGTGGTTCTTACCCGTTCTCTGTGGTTCTTACCCGCTCTCTGTGTTTCTTAGCCGCTCTCCGCTCGTGTCTCAGACCACAAGTAACAGTAACATCGCTACGTGATTTATCGTCCGCCACACCACGCTAACTTATTACCAGCGTTTATGTTGAGCGAATATGTACCAGATCATGTATTTTGTATATATTTTAAGTATAAGACTTAATACATAATTATAGTCTTATTGCGTCTTTCGACTTGTGTAAAAAAATATCCTAACTGGGAAAGTTAAATTGAGAACAGTGATATTGGAAATTTTAGATTGAGTGTGTAAGCTTAACTCTATTTGAAAAAAACATTTTTTCCCTTCAATGCGCACACACCTTTACAACTAACCCCATCGCAGAAATACTGCCAACAGGTCGAGCAGTGTTATATATTGGTTATTTTATGAAACTCTCAGTAGCAGCTCGGAGTTTGGATTTATGCCCGGCAATAGGCTCACCCCCTTCAGGGAATACAAGTGTGATGGTATGTTTTTAAGGTATTTTAATAGTAAAAAACCTACTTTTCATTGTAAAAATCAACTATACTTAATAACACAAACACAAGAAAAATCTGATTACTTAGAAAAGATGCGTATTTTTAGATCCTCGTATAGAAAAAGATAAAAGTGAAAATACACTTCACGACTACCATTTGTTTGCGCAACATCAATGATTAAAGGGTGCTTTCCAGCGATTCCTTTCATCATAGTTTCTGAGGTTTTATAAAAAATAAACATTTACTTTCAATAGGCTAACAGATAAAAGAGCTGCGTTTTTTTTTATAGATTCACGTGTATCAAAATTTTCCTTGATAAAAAAATACTCATTCGGCTAGTGGTCCTAAACGCGAATGCTACGCTGGAGGTCCTGCATTCGATTCCCAGGTCGAGCTTTGCATAGAAATCTATGAAATCTCAGTAGCAGCTCGGAATTTAAATTTGTGTCCGGTTAATAATAATATATTCTTGTTTGTACACCAATGTATCAAAATACTGAACAGAATTGTTACAATAAACATAGAATAGGCGGCCTTATCGCGATCAGCGGTGGCTGGCAATAGGCGCGCCCCTATTACATGGGATCTAATGACACCAGCGAACTGGGGGTGTACTCTGCCTAAACTTTCGGGGAATAATTTTGTTATTTTTATGTTTATAAAATAAAGATTGTGATTTATGAAAATATATTATTATTATATTATTATAAATTTAAAAAAATATATTTAATTTTTTTTTATTTATAAAATCAGTTGCTGCGAATTAATAGTAATAAAATAAATAACACAACCAATAATGAACGAAAGAAACGCTTTAAGTCCACTTTTATCATACGTACCGCTGAAATGTGGAATGAGCTTCTCGAGTGAGTCTTCCCCGATAGATATAATCTGGGTGTTTTTAAATCACGAGAGAATAGGTTTCTTCTAGGCAATCACGCTCCATCGTAGACCACAGTGTCGCTTAACATCAGGTGAACTGGCAGTCAAGCGTTAGCTTATCTACACTACTATTATAAAGAGGAAAGATTTGTATTTTTGTGTGTATGTTTGTAATGAATAAACTCAAAAACTACTGTGCCGATGTCAAAAACTTTCACCATTGGTAAGCTACATTCACCCTGAGTAATATAGGCTATATTTATATAAATCTTATGTCCACCCGTGCGAAGCCAGGACGGGCCGCTAGTAGAGAATAAAAAATAAGCACTAGCACACTTCATTTTTGCACATCTAGTGTGCTAAATATATTGGATGCAACAAAAAATACATTGGTATCAATATTAATAAATTATCTTTTCTTTTCAGGTAAGATTCTTCATTTATGTAATTCAGCAACAAGCGTTGCTGACGTAGCCTGTAAAATAGTAAGGTATGTTTAAATTTAAGATAGATTTTAATGCCACATAACAATGTAATCTATTCTCCATCTAACGAAACGGAATTTATTCCAGTAGTGAGAAGAATGACAAGTGTAACCGTGGCTTAAGGAGAATATTTAATATTCATTTATGCAAACAACAGTGACATCTGTCGAAGGGAACAAAGGAGCTATTATCTTCGGTACAAATTGCTTCTAAGGAGTTATAATTTACCTCAGATTTGAATGTTTGTGGGATAAATAAAATCAACGGGAACCGACATCGGATATTTTGTTTTGTAATATTGTTTACAATGCTCCTGTTTTTTCGTCTTTGTAATTGCCTTGAGGCAGCACCTTTTTTGGAGAGATCATTCTTCCGCATTGGATCCTGTTCCCAATATTTAAAATATAATTAAGTATTTTCAAATATACATGAAGTAAAATTAAAAAAACACACATGAAGAGTCACGCATTGAATAATACTGTTAATTTTATAGAATCTTGGAAAGTTTATTATTCATTTCTATTCAATGTGGGTCATGTTATAGTTTATTAATATACTAGCGTATATTCGAGGAATCACTCACCATAGTCACAGGCCAGTGGGAATTTCCTAACTTCCCAGCTACTGAGCTGGGGAGTTAGGAAAAGTTGAGTATGACTCAACTACATGAACTACTGTTAAATACTGCATGCTAGACCCGCCGGTTTAAGGTGTAAAGTGTAATTAATTAGATCATAGTCGATAAACACATTTAGTTAGAATATATTTAGCTTAAAGCTTATCAAAGTCAAAATCTGCTTTATTAGCCCGAATTGTAGAGTTCAAATTAAAGTCGTAGGGCAAGATGTGTTAAGAAAAAAACGAAAGAAATAATAGTAATTTTTTTTTTATAATAATAGTATTTTTGGGACATTTTACACAACACCATCTAGTCCTAAACTAAGCAGAGCTTGTACTATGGGTACTAGACAATGGATATAATACTTATATACTTTTTTTTTTTGTAAATACATACTTATAATACATAAGAAACACCCAGACAAACACAAATACTGATGTTTTTTTATCCACACAATATTTGTGTCCTGTGGGAATCGAACCCACGATCCCATGATCAGCAGTCTCGAACCGCTAGACCACAGAGGTCAAAAAAAAAGAAAGTTGACACATTACTTAGGACTCCTTCCGAAAATGGACATTTTCCTATAAGGATAACATTGATGTTACACATATTATCTAAACTCCGTAGCGTTACAAATAAATACATACTATAAGCAGTTATCCATAAATCCCCGGATGTATGTACCGCCAGTTTGACGGGGGCCACCCCTAAATAATGGGCGGAATTTCGCGCCATAGACCAGAACATAAACTATTAAAGAGACGCCAGCAACGGACTATGGTACGATTATATGAACTGCTTTTGCATATTTAGCGGAACGAAGCTAACAAATAACTGAATTTTATCCATTTCAGAAATATTTATAGAGATTGCAGATCATTTAAATATTATTTCTGCCAACACAGTCAACGTTAATGTTTTATAATAAAAATGTAATGTAATAGGTACATATGAAAAATAAACAATTCTATCGCATATTATTTTAATGATCTACATTTATTATTAATTATCGAAACAAATAAACATTATTATTAACCAAAATACATAAACCATCAACGATGTCTACAAATAACTACAACGAAACATAGTAAACGAACGTAAACCGATCAAAAATCTAAACACCACTTCTTCAGTCTTCTTCATCGGCATCATCACCAGGTTCGGCGTCACCTTCATCTTCATCCTCCCCGCCTTCGTCACCCGCGGGTTCGTCTGTGGTCGGTTCAGTGCCTTCAGCAGTCTCAGTACCCGGAGCAGTCTCACCGACTTCTGCACCTTCACCCGTAGGTTCTCCAGCAGTTTCCGCTGGAGTCTCACCCTCAGCAGCCTGTTCACCAGCCTCTCCTTCAGCTTCACCTGCAGGTGTTTCTTCCGGTGCTGCTTCTTTTTCAGAGGCCACCGTTGCCTCCTCAGCAACTTCTGTCTGTTCTTCCACCTTTTCTGTCTCGGGTTCAGCACTTGTTGGTGTTGGAATAACTTCACCCTTCTTCGTAACAGATTGCTTGGCTTCGACAGATGGTCTTGATGCAGGAGCAGGCGCACCAGGTCCACCATCGGCTGGAGGTGTTCCAGCAGGCGCCCCTCCCTCTTCTTCCTTTTTTACTTTACCCTTCTTTTGTTTTCGCTCCAGAGGTAAATAAAGTTTATATTCCTGAGGCAGCTCTTCTTCAGTGTATAATCTTTCACTAAAATAAATTCGTCTTAGCCTTGCATTAGCATGTACTTGTACTCGTAAAGTTTCTATGAATTGTGTTCCGTACGCTCTCCTTGTAAAATCTGCAAGATTAAATTGTATCTGGTTCCAACCACCTGCTAAGCCAATGGGCATACTCGTGCAAAATGGTTTAATTTTTGTTGTTGACTGGAAATTGGAAATTCTGAAACGCCTTCTCATATTTTTATCATCAAGTATAGTTATTTCGAAAGAAAAATAGCGTTTTAAGTTCTTTACAATCATAACAAGGAAGGGTAATTTTATTCCTAGCACTTGATGGTTTTTTGGGCATGTTATATATGTAGTTGCAACGTTTGTACTCACAATTTCTAGTACTATAGAATTGACTTCACTATCAGTAAGTCGTTTTATGTGACCATTTTTCACCTCCATATCCCATATCGCCAAAGGGTTGGCCCCGCAACTGTAAAATATAGATAGCAATCCATTTTGATAAGAGTTTTTGAACATCGTATTATATTATTTATCAATCGAACAACAACAATAAAAGTGTTAATTATTGACAGCTTTGGACACATTTGCCCTCAACGTTTGCCTTTATGGTGAGTATTGACGGATCGACAGAATGTCAATTCATAAAAAAAATTATGCCTATTCACAAAAAAGTATTTATGCATGAGTTATTTGTATTCTTCGTCAACAGTAGTAACCATACTAACCTTATATAATATTAATAATATATTGAACTGATCCCATACTATATTTATAGTAGGGTAATTATTATAATAATTATTATTGTTATTTAATAATAAAATATTTTGACGACGTCTGTGGTGTAGTGGTTCGAGTGTCGGACTGCTGATTATGGGGTCGTGGGTTCGATTCCCACAGGACACAAATATTTGTGTGGTTAAAACATAAGTGTTTGTGTTTGTCTGGGTGTTTCTATGTATTATAAGTATGTATTTACAAAAAAAAAGTATATAAGTATCATATCAATTGTCTAGTACCCATAGTACAAGCTCTGCTTATTTATTATTATTATTGAGTAATAATTAATTATCACTCGCTTAAACGCTGAAGGAAAACATCGTCCAATCTATTCCAGGTATTTTTCATTCAGAACTATTCAATTTTAGTGGAATATAAGACCAATAGAGAAATAAAATAAATTAATATAATTATTTTATTGATTTATTTTAACGAAAAAGTTATAAACGTTATATCTCTTATAAAATAACGAAAATAGCCTTTGAGCTTTCCGAGGCCTTAGCCTAACAATAGTAGGTACTTTTGTAATATACTTATGTATTTAGTAATTTGTGAAGTAACAAACACTATAAATACTAAGATCTATCCTCTACTAGGCTAAATAAATAACTAAACCAAAATCATAACTAAAATTACTCTCGGCTCACTCTCTCATGGCGTCTTCTTCTTATCATGTTAACTGTTAAACAATATTCAACTAATATGAGGTCAACTCAATAGCGTAAGACTATAAAAAGTATTATTAAATAAAAATTAAATATTTAAAGAATAAACATAGTATTACTCGGGATCTGGAACAGACGCTTCTTCTGCCTCAGTAGCTTGTACAGCAGGGTCGTCAGCCCGATCTTCTTCGTCTTCTTCGTAACCAGCAACTACTTCGCCTTCATTAGTTCGATCTCCTTCTACTGCATCTGCTTCATTTTGTACAGTTGGATCTCTTTCTACTGCAACTACACTTTCCGCTTTATTACCCTTTACTATTTCTTCTGGGGCTGCCTCTCCTGTTATTGCAAGACCTAAAGCTGTAGATTCTTTTGTGTGTTCTAAAGGCATATCAATAACTTCTGTCAATGCATTAATACGGTCAAGGGAATCTTCTCTTACTTCTAATACCCGAGATGGTCTTTCTTCATCTTGTGGCTCTAGTGATGGCCTTTTAATAGACTTAGTGGAATAAGAAATTGGTATTGTTGAAGATTTTTTATGTCCCGTTATAGATTTTTTACTTACTGCAGCGTGTGTCTCTGTCTCAGGTGCAACAATCGTATTTTTATCTTTCACCTTCGGTTTTAAAGGGAAAAACAATTTGTATTCAGCCGGCAGTTGATCTTCTGGGACGATTCTTTCTGCGAAATATATCCGCCTCAGTCTTATATTAGCGTTAATTTTTACTTTTTGCACTTCTACAAATTGCTTTCTGTACGCCCGTCGAGTGAATTCAGCCAAGTTGAACTGAATTTGGTTCCAACCATCAGAGAGACCAATAGGCATTACAGTACATAGTGGTAAAACCTGTGTAGAGCTTTGGAAGTTTGAGACGCGAAACCTTCTTCTAGTCCCAGTTTCATCCAGTACGGTGACTTCGAAAGAAAAATACTTTTTAAGATTCTTTACGATCATGATTAAGAACGGCATGGTGATTCCTAGCACCATGTTGCCTTTAGGGCATGTCATGTACGTTGTACTTACATTAGTTCCACCTATTTCTAAAACCATGGACTTTATATCGTCGTCCAAAAACCGTGTTATGTACCCGTCTTGGGTGCGAGTGTCCCAGATTTTTAAAGGCTTAGAGCCAACGCTAAAAAATATGGTAAGCATACCACGTTGGTATGATTGTCGATACATATTTGCAAAATATTAAGTTTACAATTTTCACTCGAAGTTATTATCTGTCATTTGCGAATTTTCACAGAAGCAAAGACAAAGGTTTGAATAGGATTTCGTTTTATGGAGGTATAAATGAGGTTACTTTAAGCAGTATCAACTACAAAAAACATTCTTAATATTATTCTTAAGAATCTTCTTTGTAATAACTATAACTATGGAAAACGGTTTTAAGAATTTTGTCACAAAATTCTTAAACAGCAAGTATTAAAGTTCAAAATAGCTCAAATTTGTATATTCATATTACTTCATGTTATAGCTAGTGAATACCTAACTTGCGGAGACATTTCAGTATTGTTGCGAAGAGGTGAAAGACCAAAATTCAAAGTACTTTAGAAGCGGCGCCGGCGGAAATTAGCGTTTTTGCCAACCCTAGGTGGGTTGGTACCCTTTCACAATCCATCTATATTTATCGTGAATTCGCCCTTGTATTGTCAAAGTGAATTTAGGAGCGATTTATTTAGAGAATAATCTAAAAGCCTTATCAGAGCCACAACCGCTATTTTGAGCTTGAAATTGTGAGGAGAAATGCCTTTTTGGGTATTTTTTATGCCTGCTATAAGTTTCGTACTCGTATGTTATTATTTTACACTCATGACACTTGACACAAAGTAGCCCATATTCTTTCTCAGAATACAATATATTTCCTTGCCAATTTTATCAGAATCTGTTCAGCAGTTTAATCATGAAAAGATAACAGATAAATAGACCGAATTGTATAGTCATTTATAATATTAGCAAAGTAAAATTATATTAAGTAGTATTTTATATCTGTGGATTTTATATAAGATTCTGTTTTTCTCAAAACGTCAGGTTTCTTTGTCAATTATATAATTGACAAAGAAACCTGACGTTTTGAGAAAAACAGAATCTCATGTTATTATCCAGGGATAGTAAATCAGATATTTACCTACATTCCCACGCAAATAAGACTCAATTGCAGGAAATAGGTTACCCTTTGCTCTGGGCGATCATTCGACGATTTGTCGCCACTTATGTATTATATCGATCGTGGCATCGAATACATATTATGTATTCACAGATGAAAACTACTAGATTACTATGACTGAAAGCACTTACCTAACGGTAGCTATCAAGCCTGTATTCCCCGAAGGGTTAGTACTAGTGTACATCCGATTAAAAGCCGCACTTGCCTTCACTTGCCCTATTGTCATGGCCATGAGATCACGACCATGACAATCTGTGACCATTCAATCGGCGAGGCCAGTACACCCAGGCCCCATATACCTAAAAGGAGGCAAGCCTATGATATTGCTTTTCGTTGCTCGACCTCAGAATCGATCGTATGACCTCTAGTATAGCAGTCGCGCTTACCATGTGGTAGGTACCGTCGCTATCTGTACATGTTTATATAATTATTGACTTAAACAAGTGATGGTTTTTTTACTGTATTTAAGTATGACAGCTTAAACCATTTTATATGAATAACATTCACACAAGCCGGTTTAGGATTTATAGTCTGGGATTCCGTAATTATACACTGTTATATTGTATTACAGTTACACTATAAGTGTGTTACACGGTCTTATCTGATGACATATAACAACTGTTACATAAAATGTACCAAAAAAGTTAGAACATTACTATTAAGCATAACTTTCAACACCAGACAGACATGACGTTAAAATAAATGAGACGTTCAGACGTAAACACAAAAACTTGTAACATATACGAAGAAATAAAAGTTTTAAAAGAAAAGCTCGCTCTGTGTGATTTATCTAGCCATTTGTCATCCTCGACACTAAGAAAATATGTCACGCAAAGCCACAAGTAACGCACACACATACTGTAACGAATATAACATTTTTGTCGTCTCTAAATCACGCGACTTTTCCACTATGCCGGCTGCCCTTAGAGACAAGCGTGCACACTAACAAAAAACATGAGTAGCGGGAACAAAAGAAAAATGAAAAAGTGCCTTTCGACTGTCATGATAAGGAGTGCATGGGCGTGTTCGCGTTGTTATTGTGACTACACTGATGCTACACGGCTTTGCTGCTTTTTGCCCCCGGATAACGCGTTCGGAACACTGTGCTTTATGTTAGGGGAACCCAGTTAAGATATCATACTGTTTTTTTTCGAAATTAATGGCGTAGAAAACGCGGAGCCGATAGCGCTAGCGGATATCGAAGAGGAATAATGAATTAGATTTGTTTTCGTTTTTTTTTTCTTTCGGAATAAACGAATGTGGATCAGGACATGATAGATGGTATTCTAATCGATATTTAACGTTCGTGTTGTAATTCAATGCTTGATCCGACTTGAATGAGGTTCGGCGCGACATTATAGAGTATACATAAATATGTAAATAATTGTAAACATGGAACCTAAACGTACCGGCGAACTGTGGGTGTACCATTCGTCCACTTCTGCCAACTCTTCGGGGAATGCAGCTGTGATGGTATATTTTAATTCCTTTTTTTTTATAAAGTCAAAGGCAAGGTTTAGACAAGAAAGAAAAATAATTAAGATTTTAGAACTAAATAATTATAGAAATTAATAATTATAGTGCCTACCATTTTGCTAGGTTTCCTATTGACTCATTTTCACCCTGCGGAAAAACTGAGAAACTACCAGTGGTATAGTGTGTGTGACTGACTGACATAGCTACTTCCTGCGTGTTGAGTAAAAGTCGCATCTCACTCATGTTTTATTATAATCTGAAGTGCTAAATTATCGCAAAACCAAGACACGAGCCGCTTTGCGCGACATGACCTTAAAACGACTCGTGTAAGTCCCGCATAACAAGAAAATCTAATTTCAAACTAAAACAGAAAAGAAATTCTGAAGTTCATAACAAATAAGGCTGGCAATGTTTTTCTAATCCAAATTAATTCGGTTCGTTTTCCTTTTAATAACCTAAAATCCGTTGTTCCGAATTAAAAATGGAGAGTTTTCGTATACAAGACTTTTTAACTGCACAATTCCGGGAAAATTCCAAATTAGAATATCGAAAATTGTAAAAAAAGGAAATAGAAACAAAAGAAACGGCGATTCAGATGTGCCTGGTATATTTACAGAGCTCATTGCTCGGCGCAGCGGAGCGTGGTCTGCATAATGTATCGAACGGTGCGCGATTCCGGCAAAGCTTTGTCTGCGTTATTTACAACCGACCCGTGTATTCACGCGGAAATTGGATTTGTAAAATAAGACACTGTATAAATAATCTTTATCTAAAACATATCTCAGTGGAGCCGTTCACCGCCCAAGTTTCGCACCACCGTGAGTCCTACCTGACTCCCACCGACCGTTTGTCAGATTACGGAACGAAAATATCTACGACGCTAATAGAGAGAGTAAACGCTTCTTTATGTGCGAACTGGTTTTCATTCTAAATTCCGCCCCGTACCATGAAATATGGTCCGATTTTTTTACGTGTCGCTGGCAGCAGAGAACTTAGAGCTGGCCTCTCGTTTGGAAATAATCGCCATCGCTTCAGTGCCCTGGTAGGGACAATGTATCGAAATTAATATCCGGGGACGAAGCGGGCGAACAATTTGTCCACCCGGAATGCGGATAATTAAACCGGCCTGCAGCCGTTTCCTAGCTTACATGAAGCTGAAAATAAATGACGTCATCTAGTCGGAATTTAGTTTGTCCAATAAAAGTGTATAGACATTAAGCAGAACAAGAACACTATTTTTCAGATACAGGCAAAATTCATTTCTACGAACATTACAGCCCATTGCACTTTACAGGTAACATTTAACAAAAGGCATGTAGGTATCAGATGAATTGCGCTTTGTATGAAACAGGATGCATTTAAATGAATAGAGTAATATTATTTACCTCTGGTGTGATTTAAATAATGAAATAATTGAGCGATATTATTGTTCATTCGGATGAGAATAGTTGTTTAATGTGAGTTTTTACTCATCAAGTACAGTTAAATATTTAATAACTATCTTTACAGGTCTCTTAAACCTAATGCGATATTGTGGCAGTTAAACATCTCATACCTATAATAGAGTCTTATAAACACTTTGAAGTCGTTAATTGAACAACTTATTTAAAATATTTAACCTATGCATAACTTGCTACATTTAGGAGAATCGTTGCGAATTCACTTAAACTGCACGAAAATATAACAACAACAATATCAACGTGGGAATGGACTAATCCACAAACAAACCAGTAAGTTTGTGAACTTGAACGTATAGACAGCTACAAATTTCAAATCTAACTGAAACGTATCGTAAATACTTTACAAAACACACTAATACTCAGTTCTTTGCTTGCTTTAGGAAAAACAGCGTATCACATACATTTTCCGTGTACCCATTTTAATCCGTCGTCCGGAATCGCATCGTAAATCTGTAACGTCGATTAGAACAGTGTTTGTCCGATCTGGGCAAATAAATAGCAATAAACATCTTGACTGTACTGCTGTGCGCGACAGTCCAATAATGCGATATAAGCCGCGATTTGCGAACGCTAATAGGCTTAATTTTTTTTAGTGAAGCACTTTTATTGGCGATGTTAACTGATGATCTATCGGAAAAACCGTCGTTGAGTCGTTTGGTATTTTTAATTTTATTTGTAGATAGACTTTGTAGTGTGTAAGTAATATTATGTACACTTTATCTTAGAATTAATTTTTTTTTTCTATCTAAGTATATCGATATCAATTACGATCATTATGTCCCACTGCTGGGCACGGGTCTCCTCTTTGATTGAGTGGGATTAGGCCATAGTCCACCACGCGGGCCTATTGCGGGTTGGCAAACTTCACACAACGTCGGGCTTTTAGCAGCTCGTAAGCCGATTCAACAGAAGTTGTCTCGTCCACATTATAGTAAATATCACCCACCCTGTCTTTTTCCTTTTTGCTCGACTCCTATGAGTGGCAGAGTGATACCTTTCCTCAAATTTTGGGCTATAAAACTTGCATTACTGCAAATTCAAATGCAAATCCGACTGGCAATAACCTAACTTTATTATATTAGTATAAATAATTAGCAGAAAGCTGAGGTAGAGGGATATTGGTACAGTCAGGTGGCTTTGAGCCTTTTTTATGTGACCTACGCAAATGTTCCTCTGATCTGGTATCGTCGTGCGACGGGTTGTTGAGCTCCCTAAATTATGGTTGAGCTACACAATGACTGATGCATGCGTGCCGTCAGTTGGGACTGCTCTACTCAAAGCCGCTATGGCTCTTTCTTCAAAAGGCCATTTCAGACTTTGCCCTACATTGTAAGACACATATTTGTTACTATTCTATGTCTGGACTTTAAAAGAGACTATGATTCTCTGAGTTTGTTTTGGCGTTTCTTCTCAGAGGTCGTCAGCTAGAAAATGCCGGAGCCATCTTCTAATGTCGGAGCTTAAAAAAATATGTAAAATATGGACTTGTTGGTGTATAGTTTTGTGTCTTTAAAAGATCTATTTACAGAAATAAATATCATTTATCATTTATTAATGTACACCCACAATCTGTCGTTGATACTTTTTAGGTTTCATAAAATTGGTCACTTCTTATAGGTACTGGACAGAAATTTAAATGTTGATGTTCTACTTACAGTTAACTATCTGAAATGGGATCTTAATAATGGAGCAGCATAATATATTATGTATTTTAATTGTGTAGTTTATTTTCATGAAAACTTTCCAAGAAATGGCTCCTCAAACGCGTACACTACAAAGAATACTTTATAGGCACGCGTTATTAAAGTTATTATTTAATCACAAGATTCCGGTAGCTGTTAAATAAAAAACAATAGTTTTAAGTAACAACTACCAAAATCTTGCCATCTCTCTTGCACAGAACTGTAGTATTTACTATGCCAAAGAGATCGCATGAGTTTCGCAGTTGTTGCATAAAATTATTCCTGGTTATGTCATATTTTTCTGTGATAAAAATGCAACTCGGGGTGTTATTACAAAAAATGTTTTACAAAATTTTCATATTCATACAATACAATGAATTTAGTTCACGTATCAGATATTTTGTGCAGTGTAAATAAAGATTCTGCCAAGAGGCTGTGCCAAGACTTGGCAGCTTGGCTCTATCTCGTGCCAATGCCAGATATAAACAAAGTACCTACCTCAAAAATATTGCCAAGTTTTGATGTTACATTTCAGAATTAAGTAAATTTCCAATTTTGTAATTTAACATAAACATACTATCTTTTTGTATATTTTTGGCATTTTCCATGCTAAGATTTTAAAGTTATTTAGAAAAGGAAAAATTGGACCGCGGGCAGGATTCGAACCTGCGTCTTCTGGTTAGGTACACCAGACGCTATGACCACTAAGCCACCGCGATACCTACCCGTCATGTCGAATTTTTCCTTCACATACTGAATTTACGTCTTTATGGTGACGTCAGTAACACCTATTGAAATGCAAGTATATACTATATAAACATACTATCAAGCCTATGTTCCCCGAAGGGATAGGCAAAGGTGTACACCCATAGTTCGCATAGGGGGGGCTTGCCACTTAACCGGGCACAAACTGTGAACTCCGAGCTGCTACTGAGAATTTCATAAAATAACTCAATAACACTTTGCTGGGTTCAATTCCCGGGTCAATCAAGGCCCACATGTGTAATGTACTCACAACATGCATTTATATACATATAAACCTATCCGTATAAAAATCCTTTGAGTAGTTTAACTTCAGCGTAGACAGACGTACAGACAGCGGGAAGCGAAGTATGTTTTATATTATGTATAAATTTGGCACCATCATCATCAATGTCAACACTATACTGTTCACTGCTTGGCACGGGTCTCCTGTCACAGATTGAGAGGTATTAGGCTATAGTGGACTATAGCCTTCTGCCAACCCGCACTAGGACAGCAGACTTGAGACGCCGTTGAAAAAATCTCTAAGACATGTATGTTTCCTCACGATGTTTTCCTTCACCGTTTAAGCGAGTTAATTATTAATACGCACATGATTTCGAAAAGACGGCACAGAGACGTGGTCGCTCACTATGGGTCTCGTAAAGAAGCTCAAGATCACTCAGCGAGCTATGGAGAGAGTTAAGCTTGGTATTTCTCTACGAGATCAAATCAGAAATGAGGAGATCCGTAGAAGAACGAAAGTTACCGACATAGCTGCAAGACTTAGCAAGCTTAAGTGGCAATGGGTGGGGCACATACCTCGTAGAACTGATGGCCGCTGGGGCAAAAACGTTCTCGAGTGGAGACCACGCACCGGAAAGCGCAGCGTGGGACGGCCTCCAACGAGATGGACGGACGACCTGGTAAACGTCGCGGGAAGTCGTTGGATGCAGGCGGCTTGTAAGCGGTCCTTGTGGAAGTCTATGGGAGAGGCCTTTGTTCAGCAGTGGACTTCCTGTGGCTGATATGATGATGATGATGATGATTTCGAAAAGATGCGTGCCTTGGATTCGAACTCGAGACCTTCGACTTGTCAGTCCAATGGTCATACCAGTAGGCTATCACTGCTTTTGGTATCAACTCATGTTAAACACTTTCAAATATAGAAATTTTAGCGCAAGAATACATCAATATTTTCTTTATTAGTAACTATGCTAGTAAGAAAAAATACACTTTTCTACTTTCACACCTGGCAACCCAACCATAATCTATCATCAAGAACTTTTTCTTTTCTTTTGATAATTACTCAGTGAAAGGTTCAACCATATTTTAAAACTGTAGACAAAGGAAAATCCCAGGGCAATCCTTTTTAAGCATCTATCACTTGCGAATGCCAAGTAGATTTATGAGAGGCGTAACAGTGTTAAAAGTTAATGATATGTGAAGGACCCAGCAAAATCCTTCGTATAATTGTTAGTAAATTAAATGGCTCGTACTTAGGGGTCCACTGTGAAATGAGATAGGAGAAATTTTCGAGCCATCCGCTCCAATACACACTCCTTTCGGAGGATATATCAGGATTTTATGGTGGGTTGTGTTATTAATTTCGGATTAGGATTCAGTTGATTTTGAAGTGAAATTAATTGGAAAAAGATCGTTCAGTTTTATCGTGTAAAACAGAGATGGATAACATTTTGAAACATTTCGCAATTAATTGATTATTTTTGGACGCAGAGGTTGAGAGAATGAGAGTTCATTCTCTCAACCTCAATCTCGCCAATATGAGTATATTGGCCAGATGTTTCTTTAACAACTTTTATCTAATAATTTATTAATTCTTAATGTACAAAAGTGTACAAAGGCGGTCTTAATGCCTTAGGCAGTCTCTACCAGACAACCTTTATATGGTGCAGAGACGAGCGAGATAGATGAATTGTGACCCTTAAGTCCACATTATTTCGAAATATATATAGTGCATCTTCTGTGATCTTATTATCTCTGCCTTCACCCTAAAGTTGTTTCGTAGAAAATGCCTAATGGCATTACGACAGCTTTTCTACCATCTATGCTTATTCTAGAATATATAAATAAATTAAAACCTGAGTATCAAAAACACATAGAAATATAAAAAAATCGAAGACTATTCAAAATTTCACAAGTGTCATGTGAAAGTAAGTAGAAATAGTTACAATATGGGTTTGAGAAGAATGTCTAAGAAGAGCCAAGCATGTATGTTTACCTGAATAAATGAGTAAATACTATTTACAAAATCATTTAGTAAATGGCGTTCTTTATTTTTTGTTAAACCAACCGCCAAACAGTACCTAATTGATGAATTAGTAGAAAGGGCGCATTTGGTATTTTACGGCTTTCCTACTTAGTTCTAGGTAATTTTTCGGATTTTTTAAAATAAATAAAATATATTATCAATACTAGGAGATATGGGACGAAAAATTGTACATGCACAGAATAATTGCAATAAATGCAATAACTAAATCACGGCATGGGATTTCCCGTTTTACAACTTCAAAAATTTCTTTTCCGAATTCACTTGTTATCAGATACGTTTTTCTTATCATCGGGGGCATTATATATAAAAAACTAATTATTTCTTAGTTCTTTTACACAAAGTACAAGCACAAACAAGATGTAATGAAATACCTCTTAAACTAAGAAGCATCTTTACAATCCCCATAAGACCACATGCGTCAGTTACACCAACACTTAAAACTGCAGCAAAGCAGCCTTTCAATAAACTTAAGTGTGAATATAAAGTCGCGTTATAGCCCCTGGTAGAGTGTTTACAGCCACCACTTACTATCTCTAATGGGCCATGTGCACTTTATTGTCGAAAATTGCATTTTCCGAGCGAAAATTCCGAGACCTATTTTGTCTTTACTGCTTGCCTTTGTGACGGGTCGTGTAGGTAAAAAAGTTGCCCTCATGCCCATTGAGAGTCGTTATGCAGAAATGTGGGCTTTAAATGTCGACATTATGGGCTTTATATGTGTTTTTGTGTATTATATAATCGATCGCGTTTAGCGTTGTAATATACGGCATTCGGGAAATGCGGAACAAATGGCAATAGTAGGTATAAGTAGTATTTCTAGGTCTGTGTGTTTCTCTATCTGAAATCAGAAATCATTTATTTGCAATGAATGTAGATTACAAAATAGTGGTGTTATGAAAACATTAATTGGATCCAGTACATTCTACCATAACGGCGTCCAAATTTATATAATCGTATTAAAACAGTAATATAACATGAAGATTTTTGTTTATAAATGTAATATAAAAAGTGGAAATTAAGCCCTAAATTAAAACATATACCTATATTGATTTCTGACATTTGTCGACAAATAGCGCGATTAATAATATCAATATAACGCGATAAAATCCGTAAAAAGTAGTTTTATTTCAATTAAAACATACATGTTTATATTTAGAGCTTGATTTCCATTTTTACACGAGCATAAATGCACTTGGGAAAAAATTAAGGCGACGTTCTCTTATAAACAAATAATTTAAATACGTAGTATCTAGCTATAACTATTACTATCAGCGACTAGTAAACGGGATATAATTTATCCTTAAGACCTAAACGCCTATTGAAGCCATCAGCAAGGCTCTTCTAAAAGCCTGTTATTGAATAATAAAAGAGAGTGTTTTTCATTCGCTCCAGCGGTGATTAAGATATACAATCGGGGTTCACAAAATGGAAATCTATCGGATTGCTTAAAGCCATCCCTTAGTTTGCGTCGCACTTATCTTCGGGATTATCCCTAGTAATGACCGTCGCATGTATTTTACTTACTACAGACTCCTAACGTACCTACGAATAAATAGCTTGGGTCACAATCACGATTAGGGTAGCCATGACATTATTTTATCCTCCGACTAAATTTATTTTAATAATGGACTGAGATTTGGGAATCAGTTTTTTTTAATTTGCTCCAAAGTTGAGAATAAGAAAACAATTTTTCATTTCAGCAGCCATGTTGTTTTTTTTTTAAGGAAACAAGGGCAGCCGGAAATTTGTTTAATGCCCATTGGGTATCGAATTAAGCCTATTTTAAATGAACAAAATATTAATATTCATTATTTTTACTTAGCTAAGTATAAAAAGGTAACCAAACAAATATATAACGTTGTACTTAAATATTAGGTACATTGACTGTATATAAGAGAAATTTACATTATACATTTAGATTATATTCACAAATATACTTTAAAAAATCCATAAAAAGACCTACCATCAGTATTAAAAGCCAAAATATTGACCTATATTATGTGTGTCTTTAAAAAATTTATTTATAAAAATAAAAAGAACAACGATTAAAAATACCTACTGGGAATAGTATATATATTAGCCAAATAAATAAGCCTATATACTTTTACTCTAAAACAATCTAAATCAACAATGAAATCCTTATTACATTTCCTTTATATTCGAGGTATCGTCACGTCTTTACTCTTACAGAACAAAATCCACTACCATTTCGAAACGAACACGACGATTACTAGATAAAAGAAATTTCATATGTGGCGGACACGGAAAAGAATATAATGATGTCTGAACCCAAAAAAGGCCGCCGGGTACCTACGTAAAAAGTCGTCTGTGCGAAATTCCGTTACGCTTTATCAACACTAATGGCTTGCAAATAGCGCCACCAATCGTCTTACACTCTTATATCATTCGCAGTTCGTCCGCTGCATTATTCAGTATTTTGCTTTTTAATATTCAGACGACATATTTGAGTCTCCTTTCAATTTTTTCCCGTGCCTCTCTCGTGTACCGGTGTGCACGGAATTTTGAAAGCTACTTATTGATGTTCCTTGCTTAATCCCAACATATCACGCCGAAGACGGGTGGCACCATTTATTTTTTTTATCGATACCGCTGTGGGCCCCTCTTGTTCTCCCGTTCGACTCATTTTTTATAACCTATAGACGTTGGATTTATCGTGGTTGATTTTCACCGATAGCGATGAAGTCTCTATCGGGACGGCGCTAGTAATTTATACGGGGAAGGAAGGATTCATGGCCGGACGGATTAAAAAGAAAATGAAAGCAAAATATATGGGTCTGTCGATCGAGCGCTGAAATAGCGAGCTGCAGGTTGGTTTAATTATCGACATTCCTTCAGAGGGGCCGACAAATTGTTTTTGTCGGATGGCGTACGTCGGACGATATTTCATTATTATAACCGCGATATCGAGGTGCTGCATGATACGTATTTACGACAGTATTTATCGCCCAACGATTAATTCTGTCGCGGTGATTATAATATTAAATTGATTCCAAAATTATCGTTCATTTGTTATCGTAGCGTCACGAATTCATTAAGTGCTATCGCTATTATATTTCTATAATATATTCATGACGTTTAACTTACTATCATTATATAAAAAAAACTCTAAGCAATTAAGTAGAATTATTGAAAAAAAAACAACTATAAATTGAACTTAATCATTATTTTTCTTTTCGATACTAATTCATTTAGTAAACGAGTGGTTAGATAGAACAGCAACATATAATCTTGAACTTTTTAATAATCCACTTCTTGGTACAATAAACTATCGATATCTACAAACTCTTCAAATCGATAATATTCTCGTTCGATTTTCTTATTTGAAATTCATAAAACAGAAACCTTGAGTGTTGCGCTCAACGGATGCAGTGCTGATGGGGTTGATCGTCTATAGACAATCGTCGAGGCAATAAATATAGACAATTGAATAGAGCTAATATATTACTATCTAGTTGCAGTGCAAGCGCCGGTCTGTTACCAGCGATAACTGGTCACTGGAAGTAACAGTATTTTATGGAACACAATTTTTATACGAATTCCTGGAAAGAAAGAAAGAACATTAATTTGGCACGAATTATTTAATTATTTATATTGCATTATAATTTGAAGAAGAGCAATGACTTTTATCTAAAGAAAACATAAGCCTCAGCATTCTCACATAAATTAAAAATTGGAAAAAAAACTGCTGCTGCTTTTGTTTTTTCAGAGTATTTAATAATTAAAAAATATTAAGTTGAAGCAATCTTCTCTGCTGCATATCCTCTTTCTTTTCTCTGATCTCTTGATACGAGTTGATTGCTTTCTCCTTCTCCTCGTGTTTCTCTAAGCAGATTTTACCCTAAAATTTATTACATAATTTGAAATAATACAGGTCATCAAAACTTAAGTGAGTACCCGCCCACCAATAACTTACAAATATAAGCTAACAAAGGAGACACTTCCAGCACCCATTATCCATTTATAAATCAGTGCAGAGTCCATTCTGGCGGATTGCCTGCAGTAACGGTTGCACTTATTGCCGATTCTCCTCTCAACCCCCCGACCCTTGAACACTCCGTACTGTGACCATCCTGTCCCCTGTCTCCCATGTACTCTGCGCATCGTTAACATGGCTACTTCATTTGTTTGGATTTACTGAAGGCAATGAACTTAGAAAGACATTAAAAAAAACGAATTGATGAATAGAATATGAGGTGAGTTTTAAAGAAAACAAGGAACAGAGCTGTTATAAAATAAATGGATAATTTATAATTATTACTTGGTTGTCTGTCTATTTTTTAACTATAGAAAACTATCTTTTATAACCTGTTTTCACGAGTATAGTATTAAGCTGGTTTTTTCGCATCTCTCCTAATTAATATTGTTGTAAACATCCCACAAATTGGTATATATATCAAGGAAAACGACAATACATTGTATTGAGGACATTGAGGACAAAATCTATTTTTGTTACACGAACATAAACGAAAAACATCAAACACTTTGGCCTTTTGTGGGTTCCGCTTAGTGTACTTTGATATTCCCTATAATTTGTACTAAAATGAGCATCTTTTCCCCAACCTCCCCACTTACCCAATTAAACACCTACAGGGGTAACCGATATAATTTTTCCCGTGTAATTGGCCAATTTTTCCATTCTGGCTGTTGCTACTCAAGTAAATATGACCAATTACCATCCGCCACCCATTTCACGCTACTTACTTTTAGATGACGCTTAATTTTAAGAAAATTCCTACAAAATTGTTTAGTTGATCGATAAGTGATTATGGAGTAAGGGTCTTAGGGAATGTTTATTATATTAAAACTTAGAGAGAATTCTCCTTAGCTTAGTCAAATAATTATTAGCTTTAACATTTTTATCTTTAAAAACAACCTTGACCTCAGAAATGCTTAATATTTTTTCATAATTATTATAGAGACCATTAACAACCTTAAACAAGCACTGTACCGTAAACAAAACAAAAAAAAAAGGAAAAAAACAAATCTACCACAAAATCTGTTCTCGTAATTATCGAATTAGTCTACAACATTTTGGCACCGGCGCTAACTGAGACAAATAGCCAGTTTTTATTTCCACCCAGAATCCGTTGGAGTCAGACGTAGAACTAATTACATTATCATTAGATTCGGCACAGTGGGCCGTTCAGTTATGGCAACCCTTTTGGCCCCGGATGAAATATTCGAGCACACTGTGCACGCTGATAGCTACGCCTCATTCTGTTAGGGTTGATGCTATTGAAATTTCGGGAGTTATTACAAGGTTAGAGATTAATAAAGGAGATTGGATATTTACTGCATTAAGTGTGGAAATTATAATTTCTAATTTTGTAACCAATAATATAAAACTGCGTCATTATTAAACTGCGTTTTAGTCTTGTGGTCGAAAACGTGACTGTTACGCCAGAGTTCGATTCCCAAGTCGAACAAAGTATTATTGAGTTTTTCTATAAAATTCTCAGTAGAAGCTCGATGTTTGGATTTATGCCCAGTTAAATGGCAATAGGCTTGCCCCCTATTACCATACGTTATAGAATTTTGGTTGTAGAGTTTTCTAGTTGGTATGACATACAAATAAACACAGGTAAATAATGAAGTAATAGCACCCCCATAATAAACATGAATTAAATAAGTACATTATATTTTTCAAAAACTACAACGCACGCGCATCTGAAATAAACAATTCACATTTTAAATTAAATCAAAAATAATATAAAGATCAATAATAACGGACTTTCTTCATTACACCAAGATTACAACGCTCTATTTCCTCTCAGCATGGCCTTGTTCAACAAAACGTGTCCCGAATGAATACAAGTAACAATTTTCTACAATCCAATTCAAAATCAAATCAGATCTGCTTTTTACTCGTAAATACAAAATTATATTAGACCCAGACGCATAAAATACGAATGTTCGGTAAATATGATCAAAGTTTTGGCAACCCTACTTAGTCTTTTCCAACAAATAGTGACTCTATTTACTGTATTCACTTGTTCTACAGTTTTTAAAGATGTAATAACAATTTATACTAGACAATCGGTTGGGTATTTTAGTGTTTCTAGATATTCATTTTCTGTTCCAAAAGTACATTGCTGTAAAGTCAACATTTTATCTATCAGAATTTTATTGAAATTTTATTTACTCAGTTTATGCGAAAAGATGTAGGTACTTAAAATAGTTCATGGTTTTTTTTTCATAAAACATCAACACTTTGTACAAACAATTAATTTAAACAGTTGCTTTTCTTTCACTAATTATTTTCACCGCGAAATCTTGCACAAAGTTTGCACAAAATCGTCCGAACAAATTAACTTTTTTATTTCAATTGTTTGTAGCAAACGAGATTGTGCAGTCTGAGCGCGCATGTAAACTCGGCATCGACGGCTAGACGCAGCAATTTCCTTGCCAAATCGAGTGTGAACGAGAAACCACCAGTTTAAAGCGGTTTCCCTGTGCTTTTTTCTAATACACGGACCGGTTGTTTACAACTGCCAAGGGAGAAAAACATTAAAAATACACGAGACCATCGTGTTTTGGTTTTAGCCTGAATATTTGCGTGTTCCAATTTTCGGTCCGCTTTTATTTTTCAGGTAAATACTGCACTTTATGTGAAAGCACTAACAATGCGAGCGCATTGCGAATTTAGGTACCTATTAAGTTTTATAGCATTGTGTAAATCAAACGTAATAAAATATTTTAAAACAAACTATCACTAAACTGTGAAAGAATTGAAATGAGCACAGGCATAAAAAAAACTTCAAAATAAATTCGTGCCTAAATTTATAAAAATATAAAAAGCGGGATGAAATGCCGAAAATCCCCGCACATGACCGGAGGTTAAAAGACAAGTGGGTTGAAGACACGAAAATGCCGGCGGCGGGGGGGTCGAAAATCTAATTTGCAAATGCATTTCCTGCCTTTCAGGCTGCAGTGACGGGTTCCCGTTTTACATTTTTAAACAGCGCAGACAGATTCGAGCGATTCGACTGTTTTCGGGTTGATAAAACATTGTATTAGGGAATCCTTTGGACCGACACCGCGTTGGAGGGTTAGGTTGTGTGAGGATGAAAATGGTTTTGTATTGATAGAAGCTTTTATATTTAGAGTGTTGTTTGTTTTGATATTTGAAGAAAGTAGCAGCAAAAAGCTTATCATTTTAAAAACCGTTTTTTTTTTTGTAGTAACCTAATTATATCCCACTTTTCTTTTAGGCTATATAATAGTAAATCAATGTCCACGTTACAAAAAGGTAGAAACATTTAATTGTTTGCTTAGTGCAAATATTTGTAAAGAGTTAAGAGCACGGTACCTACACTTCCTTCTGTTGGTACTTTTGATATTTTGTCATCAAGTATTCTCATTCATTCATCGATCTGCCTCAATATAAGTGGTTGTAAGCGCGACTGCTACACTTGAGGATCTCGGTTAGATTCCCAGGGCGAGCAGAGTAATTGGGTTTTTCTGTATTTATTTTTTCTGTATTTAATTAATTATTTTTTTATAATACTAGACTGGCAAACCAGAATACGGCTCACCATATGGTAAGCGGTTACCGTAGCCTATAGACGCTCGCAACAACAGAAGTATCACTTGCACGTTGCTGACCTTGTAAAACGAAAGAGGAATAGTTGGGTTGGCAGCATAAGGGTTTAAGTCCCCCCATTGCCATCACATTTCCTCGTGCAGCACTGTACATATTCTCATTCATCTCGTAACAAATAATTTATAGTTAAAACGAATACTTTTTATCTATGACTAAGTGAGTTTTTCAAGCAGTATTTCTACTAAGAATTGCGCACAACAGCAATATCACCTTGTCAATATTAAAGACACTAAAATATTATATACCAATTTCATCGTCATCAGCAGGAAAAAAGCTACTAGTCACTATCGCAGCTAAAAGAGAAGCGAGCAGTCCATCAGTATCGATCGCCACAAACAACTCCATACATTGCCAGTCGCCACATGGGGCCGCGGACCGCTTAATAACGCCGATTGGCGGAATTTCGACGGAATTTCGCCAGTGCTCACGGTCCATTGCTGTCGGAAATTACATTGCGTAGAAAACCCCCGACCTTTTTGCTGGCATGTATTGTGTGCGTATCGTAGCGATCGCTTTTTGAAAATTTGATTGAAACGAAACGTTTGTTTGCTCAGAATTTGCGGTATGAAATTTATTATTTTTCTGATGGATTCTCCTTCTCATTGGTTGAATTGGAAATGTGTTACGAAATTATTACATATTCTTTTGTGATATATGACTTCATAACATAGATACTTAGGTATTATTAGCCCCATTTTATATTTTAAGCTCCCTAAATAATGGTTGAGCTACACGGTGACTGATATAAAGACTGGTCAACTCAAATCTGTTTTCTTTGAAAGGCCATTTCAGATTTGCCTACATTGTAAATCACATCTGATAAGCATTGAATACTGTTACTGTCTGGACTTTAAAAGAGACCATGATCCTCTGTGTGTTTCGGCGTTTCTTCTCAGAGGTCATCAGCTAGGAAATCCCGGTGCCATCTAGTATTAATTAAATATTGGCTTGCAAAAGGGTAGGTATTTAAAACATTTTACAGAAATAAATATCATTCACCATATGTCAAAAGTGAAAGTGATCTAAATTTTAAAATTTAGATTATTTTTTTAATCTAGGAATGGAATATTTGTTAGCTCTTCTGTTAATTAAAGTTACTGTTCGAGCAAAGTGGTAACGGGTTTTTAAATAGGAAGGAAGGAAGAAGGCAATAGCAGCTTACAGTTAGGGTATGAGCAATAGGCGCGCGCTCCATTCTATGGGGTCAACAAAATAAATAATAGGGAACTCTGCGGGTGTACATTAGTAGGTACCTTTGCCAAACCCTTTGGGGATACATGCGTGATGGTATATTATGTTATAAAACTTTCTTACCTTCATCTATCATAACATAACACTACCAAACTATTGCTAAACCAATCCTCCGATCAATTAGTGGAGAAGTAAACAAAAACTACTTCACTAATCTATTAACAAGCACTTAACTTTGCAATTACTGTTCTTGCGACAAAAGTATATAAGTTGCAAGATCGGATTCCTATGGTCGGTGCACACATCACAAAGTCGGCAACTTTTGACGTACCCCGCGGCTCCAGCAAACTTTCACATTAGAGATGAACTTTTGTGCCAAACTTATACTTGTCGCGAGAATGTTCACGCAATGAACGAATCTCGAGAAAGATACTTAACAAAGCTCCTGAATCTACGTTTTATCTAAGTGTTTTCGAATACACGATGAAATATTTCAATGTGACAGTTTTGAGTTAGGCTGTTGTGCACTAGGGATTATGTCATTATTGTAGTAATAGATTGAAACCGTTAATGGTAGGTGTGACCTTGGTAAGATCGAGACACAAATCCAAACTCCAAGCTGCTAGTGAGTATTTCATGGAAAATCTCAATAACAGTTTGTAACATGGAGGATCGACCAGGCTCCAGGACTTCACACTCAGGAGCCACACTTTAGACCTAAACAAAAAAATACAAAATATCTAACTGTGCTCCGCGGTGTTCGTCGCATTGGTCGTTTTTGTTAATCCATGGGAATTAACACAATTCCTTTCTTAGCGGTCTGCAGTACTGTATGCCAAATTTTGGATTTATAGTTATTGAGATTTTGTGATTAATCAGAGTGACATTTTATTTTTATATTTCTATTATAATTTTGTGCGAAATTATTGATATTATGTGTTATGTGGTTTATCGTTATAATTATAAGTAATACTTTTTTTTAAGTACGGCAAATCCTCATGGATCGTTTGCCATCTGGGAAGGTGCCAGGGTATGTACGACTAAAATCACACTTGCCTTGCCTTACCCCATATGTCACGCTCACGGGATTTGTGACATTCCACTGCCATGACAGCATAATTATCGTATCTCAGATGCCAGATGTACAGAGGCCAGTACATCAAGCTGCTCCAATCTATCAAAATTCTTTGATAGATTTTCAAATTTGATACAAAATAATAAAGTTCATGTTCAATTGAGAAAATTTGACAGTTTTGGATAGCTTGACCTGCTGTCTGTACCAGAAATTTAATTTCCATTCATTTGATTGAAGTTTATATTTCTGTCGCATTGTAGATTGTCATTTTGTCCTAAGTCCCGTCTTAGACGAAGCAGCTTCCGTGTTCTTATTTGAGTAATTTTGAGAGTTCTGAATCTTGAGTTAATAAGCAGTAGGCGTTTAGCGAAATTAAGCGTGAATAAAATATAAAGCACGAGTTCATTGAATATATAAAGTAACTTGATATTTATTTTGTTTAAGGTAAATAATTTTGAACAGCAGAATATTTTCTGGGGGCGGGGAAATTTTACTTCTACATAGAAAAACATGGATGCTTGCCAAAGTAGAAAATGTTTTCTGACAAATATTACAACGCTCGATAAGATGACAAATAGTTTCTAAGCCAATGTAAGCAAATGAAAAGAAACAATTATTCCCAGCTTTACTGAACTTAGTGAACGGGAATTATGATGGTAAGATAACTCAAGAAAAGCCTTCTAATTAAAAAAATTATGAACCCGTGAATGTGTCTTTGAAAGTGTTTGCAAACACAAATATCATTTCATTAAGCAGTGATGAAGATACTCTTCATATCTGTGCAAATTTATTACCATACCCATGGTAATAACTTTGAAAACCCATGGTAAAAAAATGGTAAAATATGATAAAAAAATGTTATCTTATTAGTATTCATCATACCATACCATCACGTCTGTATTCCCCGGAGGGTTAGGCAGAGGTGTAGCCACAGTTCACTGGTATTTTTAGGTCCCATGTAATAGAAGGTGAGCCTATTACCACTAATCGGGGACCAATCCAAACTCCAAGCTGCCATTGAGGATTTCATAGAAAACCCAATAACACTGCTCGACCTGGGAATGGAACCAGGACCTCTAGGTAGCAGTCACCCTTATGACTACAAGACTAATGACGTAGGGCAAACCCTGGCTAATCGGTGACATGAAGTTATTCGGTGATAGTTTATCGTCCTGTAGCAATTTGGTACAGAGGCCAGAACATCAAGCTACCACAATCTGTCGGAATTCTTTGATTGATTTTCAACTTTAACACAAAACAATAAGGTTCATATCCAATTGGGAAAATTGGAAAGTTTTGGATAGTATGACCTGCTGCTGTCTGTACATCTATCTAATATATAAAATTTCCATGTCACAATGTTAGTTACCGTACTCCTCCGAAACGGCTGGACCGATTTGTATGAAATTTTGAATGCATATCGGGGAGGTCTGAGAATCGGTCAACATCTATTTTTCATACCCCTAAATGGTGACCCACCCCAAATTTTTTTATTTGTCAATTTTTTATATTATTATGATTTAGCATTGAAAAAAAAGGGTGGTATTTAATACTTTAACTGTAAATCCCCTTTTTTCAATCAAAATATTCGAAATTAGCACCAAAAATACTGAATTGCACACTAAATTTGCTCATCAATAGTTCAAATACGCGCGTACAATAACTATCGTAATTATGGCTGCCCGAGGTAAGTTCTGGCGTTCTGGCGTTGTGTGGTCACAGTTCTAACCTAACCTAACCGATATCTGTATTTGGTGCTCAATCAGTAATTTTGTCGCTCAATCAGTATTTTTGATGCGCGGTTTATTATATTCCAAAAAAAACATACAACGTCAAATTTTCACCTTTATATCACCAACCCCCATTATTATATGGCAAAACAACGTTTGCTGGGTCAGCCAGTTATATTATATTAATGGTTATTAGGATGGATATAAGGCTAATGAGTAATAATTATATTACCAAATTAAAGCCAACTGGCAACAAGAAACTTATTACTTAAATATTTATAAACTTGAATAAGGGATTCTGTAGTAGTTAATTATTTTTAACGACTGTCCAATTAAGTTCCGTCATCGAAAACGTGGTATTCCATTGTGAACGCTACGAGTGGTAATTACAGAGATGAGTTTTAAATAACTCGGCTTGAAATCAAATTAACACAAATATTTGGTATGGATTCGACTGTTCATTATGTTTTGTGGTGCTTTGTTATTAAAAAATACTCGTGTTTATTCTTATCGAATATTTTGGGTATATAATTGGGAACCGACAAATTATCATCATATTATTATAATAGAAAGAAAGATTTTATTGCCATAAAAACAGCGACTAGTACTACATATAAAGAAGAGAAGAAATAACAAAATAACAAAATAAATGAAGGTACTGTACGTCGCCGTTGTTCATCACAATAAGGTCCCCACTCAGCATGATGCGGCAGCACATTAAATCGCTGCAGCGCTGATTTTCAGTGGGGCCTAGATTAATCATCATCTAATCATTAACTAATCATTAAGTATTGCCTGAAATTACACAGCTAACGGGTGTTATAGATGTCAGATATGCGCAAAACCTTTGTACAGACGCCAGCACATCAAGCAACCCCCAATCTGTCAAATTTCTTTGATAGATTTTCAACTTTAATACAAACTAATACAAAGTTATAAGATTCATTTTCAATTGGGAAAATTTGACAGTTTTGGATCCAAATTTGTCTTTAAATTTCTCTCTCACTGAAATTTATTTCTTTGCTATTTTTGAATTGATAGATACACAAAGGTTCAATTCTCATACTTACGAATAATCCCCCTTCTCTTTTTCCTGCTGGCGTCTGTACTCTCAGATAAAAAAAAATATTATTTTATTTTTCGCTTTTCAGTTTTCGTTATTTTATGCTGAATTTAACTGGTAAAAATCAATATTGACTGCAAAAATCTGACAAAGCTAATCTATACTAATATAATAAAATTTAAGAGATTTTTTGTTTGTTTGTTCGTTTGTTTGTTTGAAAATGGCAATCTTTGAAACTACCGATTGGATATGAAAATTTCTAATAGCATTTGACAGTCCAATTCTTGAAGAAGGAATATCACGTTACAAAGTTATGGTGAAATTTATGATAACTTGGACAAAGATGAATAAAGATGTTTTTATGAACTAGTTTTAACTGGCTATATGTTATAACTACTATGTACAGACGCCAGCAAGTCAAGCTATCCAAAACAGTCAAATTTTCCCAATTGAATATGAACCTTATCGATTTGTGTTAAAGTTGAAAATCAATCAAAGAAATTTGACAGATTGTGGTAGCTTGATGTGCTGGCGTCTGTACACTGGACGCTTTGACCAACTACACTGTGCGTAAGGTTTTTCTGTATGTGTCTATAGTATAATTAGCACTATGTGTACACACAACTAATTTATTTGTTTTCTTTCTTTCCAGGTAAGTTTCATTTTAGTACCTCCCGTGCACGTAAGTTAATTCTGTCTTATATCGGAAATGTATCCCTGTCTTGTTTGTTTAGTCTATGCTAAGGAATTAAACAATGTACAAGTGAATGTTAACTTCCACATTAAATTGGGACTGAGTCTTTATTAACGTGCTCGAGCTTCGGATACCCACATAGTAGTACACAGAAATAAGTGTTGGCAATATTAATAATATTACAGCTTTATTAAATTTTCTACCTTTTCAGGCCAAGGAATTAAATTTCATATTCAAGTGCAAAAATGTTTAACTGCATATTATGTGAGGATGGCACTTGATTAATATTTTATAACTTTCCCTGTACTTATGAGTTCATTGTATGACAACCCTAGTTCTATAGCGTTACCCTATTCTCTACAGCAATAAAGACCCAACTTATTCCACTTTCATCGCACAAATACTCACACAGACACATAATAATTCGAGGTCATTATAGCCCTCTATGTTACGAAATCCGTTTTATCGATACAATAAAACATCCTTAGCGGTGAGGCAAGCACTCGACTTATATTAATGTACTGGGAATCGATACGAGCCCTCTCATCTCGATACTCGGTGGGCTCTTGAATTCGTCAACAAGTTTCGAGGGATGGTACACGCGTGCGGACACGACGGATACAAGTTGATCTCGTGTTCAAGGCTTGGACGTAGATATTTGCTTTATTACTTGCTCCAAACAGTTATCATATTTTGCTCCGTATCTGTGCAAGATCGCGATTTGCAAATATATAATTTTACATACAATATATTTAATTGAAGTTTTCAACATTTTTGAAATAATATTTATAAGTAGGGAAAAATATGAATAAGTTGTGCCCTGTAATATTGTGTTACTGGTGTAAAATAAATTTTATATAAATAAATAGTACTTCACTGGCGTTTCGCGAGTTTCCCGAAAAAGTCCCTTGTTTAAATTAAGTGGTAGTTAAAATTAACTTCTTACCAAAAAAATATATAGGTATACATTTCCAACATATTATATACTACATCCCTCCATTGCTAATGACATTACACAAAGAGACAGAGCTATTTCAAAGCCTAGATTTTTGTAATATTTTTATATAGACGGTTCTAGATAACCATCGCGTGTCAACCACGTCCCTAATGCTATTTGCAAGGCTGTCAAGTATCTATACCCCCTTCAATAAATGTAAAAGCATCCGTGCTTGCTCCTGATCGGTCAAGATTATATTTTAAGGACTCCGTCAACTAGTGCGTAACATACTGTGACCGTGACCATACTCCGATGTATGGCACGCTTAATGGTATACTAACTTAACTAAAGTAGAATTTTGAGAGACATCGAAAATGTAATCTAGAATCGGATCCAGTTACAGTAACTGGCCAATATATCAAGTATATATATTAAGTCGAAAAAACTGAAAAGAATTGTAATTAATGCATTAATGTCGTTAATGGAATGCTATACATATTAATGTAACTCTATTATAACATATCACCAAATAGGTTTGTTTATTATTATTAAGAATACGGTAGGTATTAAAGTTGGGAAAAATTCGACCGCGGGCAGGATTCGAACCTGCGTCTTCTGGTTAGGTACACGTCACCATAAAGACGTAAATTCAGTATGTGGAGGAAAAATTCGACATGACGGGTAGGAATCGCGGTGGTTTAGTGGTCATAGCGTCTGGTGTACCTAACCAGAAGACGCAGGTTCGAATCCTGCCCGCGGTCGAATTTTTCCTTTTCTAAATAACTTTAAAATCTTAGCATGGAAAATGCCAAAAATCTACAAAAAGATAATACGGTAGATATGTGTTTAATATTATAATTATTTATGACAATATCTGCTAAATCAAAACTAAGCCCTTATAGTGAGATTTCAGTGTATCTCTTCCTGTGTAGTATCTATAGTGTATCTGTCTCTTCCTCCGTATACCATGGCAGTTGTTTTAATAACTATCATAATTTATTAAGTAGGTCTAACGATGAAGTATATCGTTTTCGGTATGGCTAGCGTGTTTCATCATCATCATCATTAGCCTATATTCGTCCACTGCTGGATGAAGGTCTCTCCTAGTGAGGCCTCTCAGAGCCTGATCTTCGGCTTTCCTCGGCTGGTGTGTTTACCAGAAATCTCACACTTTCGTACCTGACATTGACGCTTCTTTTTTTTCCTTTACGATCATGGTACGGTATACTGGGTAGCATCCTTTACACATAAGGTCCCATGGGCCCCCCTAATATGGTTTGATATATTACTTTATTTGTCAAATATCAATAACGGAGGATCGTGGCCACTTTGTGGAGCGATCCCGCTGAATATGAAATGTATGTTACTTTGGTCGACGACTTAAAGTTGTTTGTCGATTGGTTTATGTAATATAATGTTTATGTTTATATCTTGCGAATATTTTATGAGTATATTTGGATAGAACGAAAAATAGAAATATAATAGTAAACAGCTAGCCTGGTTATATAATAACTTCTAATACATCTACGTATCCTTTCTTTGAATTTTTTAAAGGTTAATTTTTCCAGAAACAAACTTCAGTACCGCTATGAACCTTCAGACTGGCTATTTTTTTAACACAACATAAACTAACTGATAGCAGAAGCGTAATCTAGGATATTTTTTTTTATTAATTCACTGAAGTCAGACATGGTAAACGAACTAAAGAATTTTAGCGTACCAGTCTTGCTTACGATTGTACTAATAATGTTATTTAAGTACTGCCTCAATAAACGAAAGTAACTCTGTCCGTCTGTTGGTTACGTTTTCACGCCTAACCCGCTGCACCAACTTTGATGAATTTTGGTATAGATACAGATTGGACCTTATATTATTTTTTTTATATTAAAGTTGAAAATCTATCAAAGAAATTTGACAGATTGGAGTAGCTTGATGTACTGGCCTCGGTACGATGGAAATAAAATGAGATTATTCTATCCTAATACGTAATTGTGGCATAGACGGTTAGTAACGAAATAGGATTAGTACGCACAGATAAAATGTTTTCACAAATCGCTATTATAAAGCTTAGTTGAAACGATATTATCTAATAACAGTATTTCAAAGTTCTGTACGAACTGTATAGAAACTTGAGCTGTTATCTTAACTCCTTGGATACAATAACTAAGCTAAGATAGTTAGACATCTAATATTGTAAAAGCTATTGTTGTTAAGAAATGGAGTCAATGACTCAGAATTTACATTAAATAGGTATTACCTGTATTAATAGGATAGTGAAGATTACAGGATAAGGATCTAACTACCTCAATAGTATAACGGTCCTAAGCACGACTGCTACGCTTGAAGTCCTGGGTTCGATTCCCAGGTCGAGTAGTTTTATTGGGTTTATCTATGAAATTCTCAGTAGCAGTTCGAAGTTTGAAAATATATTCAAATTCCGAGCTGCTGTGTGTGTAATATGTACAATGGCAACGGCTTTGCGTGTTCCCCGAGGCACGGAAGGTTCTCGATGATAAATGTTAAATTATATTTATTTCTGTAAATAGATCTTTTAAAGACACTTTTACAAGTCAATGTGTTAAGAATGGTTACCCATCCACAGACTGACCGCGGCTAGCGTACCCATCTGTAAGGTTTACTTACAGGTGGGTTGATAGCGTAGTTATTAATTAGCCACGAACCCACCTAGTGATAAAAAAAAACTGACAATTGCAATAGATTATAGATTGACCCTATAGATATAACACTACAAAAAAATTGAAACTAATCTTAATAACAGCATTCAATCCTACTTATCATAATACATTATGGTATGCGGAACCCAAACGGCGGCTTATGTGGTTCCCCTAGTAATGTACTCACTACTCAGGGCTGTATTCAGCTAGCTCGCACACGATTGACGGATTAGCATCGTAATTGCGACGTTGCGTGATGTTATCAATGTAATTGAATGCAGGACAGCGGTGTCCCGCGATGTCCCGCTTTTGCAGGGCTGTCAAGTAAGGGATTTTTTAGATTGAATTTGTTATCGCGATCCTGTTGACTCTTGAATCATAAAAAATCTACCACAGTATTATGTTGCGCAAAAAATATAATATTTACAGCTGAAACTGAAATTATGAGCTAAATTTTAGTTGTCCCTGGCCAACTGCTCGTCCACATTTTTATTCATCTTCTTACATGGGACCTAAAAACATACCGGTGTGGTAGTAGGTGTACTTTAGTACACCCTACCCTTCGGGGATGCAGGCGTGGTGATATGTTAATATAAAAAAGAGTACTTGTTATCTTATTTATAACTCGAATAGACTTAACATAATTATAACATCATCTGTCACATTAAAACAACATGTACTTCAAACAGTTAATTGATAATTTTTGCATTAAACCAGGCTTTTCCATTGACTCTCAACTGAAAATACTTAATTCATATCGAATATAAATTATGACTTGCAGTACTACATTAACCATTCAGTTTATATGATTACGGTATAAAATTGCATTTTAATATCATAGAACTATTCCAATATTATTCATACCTTGTCACAAAGATTAACGAGTTTATTTAAAACCGATTCGACAACCCTATCTAAGGCAGGCCACTTTGGTCCCAACCCTCTAATGCCAACGTGAATGCCATTGATTCATTATAACATTACATATGATGCGTCCAACGACAGAATTGTATTATTAATTGCTCAATTCACAGAGGAAAAGCAAACAGTTAATATCCTATTTGTGTTAGATCAAATCGATCATAACTGGATTGCTAATGACATGTGTTGTGTTGTGTGTTCGAAATTTAGCAAATTTTGTGTGCATTCGTTATTAGCGTAGAGAAGTATTTACATATTAATGGTTATAAGCGATGACTACAAGTTGATTAGCCTAGCGTTTGGAACACTGGCTATCGCCTTGCAGAAAATCGAAGTGAAATAACACTTTTTTCTGCTTTGAGCTGTGCTGTGTTCCTTACGGTGAGCAAGGTTGCCAGTTCTCCACGAAGAAACGTTATGTTGGCAGTGGTCCCCTTTTTCAGTTTAACCCTTATACTGCCAACCCAACTATTCCTCTTTCGGTTTACAGAATCGGCAACACGCAAGTGATACCCCTGGTGTTGCAAGTCTCAATAGGCTACGGTAATCACTTACCACCAGGCCGTATGCTTGTTTGCCACCTTAGTGATATAAAAAAAACTGGCTCTGTAAAATATTCACAGTTAAATATAATACTTCCAGTATAAGTACATATGTACGTTACTAAAGTAACAATAGATGTTGTATTCCACGTATAATCTACGGACGCTAATACCGGTCGACACAACGTTAAGGGAATTTTCAGCTGACGTGACATTGGACAGGCGATGCACGGATTTGCATAATTCCCTATGTGACATTAATTTAGTCGGACCCAATATCGGGGGGACACCTGCGACCAACAAAATTATATTAACTAAACCCGTCTACCTAAACCTATGTAACTTTTATTTTGCTCACATTGTTATTGTTACGTAATCTTATGGGAATATCCCTAAATCCCATTTAAGCAGAAAACACAGCGGCCTAGAAAACTACTGCTTTCACGTTTTTAGAACCAGTAGTCGTTGTGTGTTAATAAATCAATCGGTCAGGACATCGGGGACATTTTGAATTTTACCTAACTTTTTTATCAGCTCTTCTCGTTTATATTTAGAGCTTACCTCTTGTCGATGGAGTAACAGCCACTGTTAACCTCTTCGCCTAGCCTACTGTTTGATACGACTCGATTCAAGTCTTCTTCTTTGTCTAGAAGCACAATATCATGTTGAGCAGCTTAGCAGCATAGCTTTACCCCAGACATTTTGATAAAAGAATGTGACGCACTCACAAAAAATATAAGTATTTAATTTCTTTCGGTTACAATAAATCCTAGTTAGTACTAAGATCCACGTGGTAAAATCATGTTGATATCCAGGAAATAATAAAAAGATTTGATTAAAAAACAGCGACCTTTGACTAATTAATTTCAACAGATTTCAAGATAAAATATCTAACATTGTAAGTACTGTTTCTATGAAATTGGAAAACAACCCACAGTGTTTGAATAGCACACATTTTAATTAAGTTTTTATTATATCGAAGATATTCTCTCTAGATTCTACTATACCTGTCCTAACAACGCATTGTCTCCAACCTCCTCCCGCCATTAGGTCTCCTTATGTTCGTCTCCACCGTATAATTACCGTCAACAACAATACTTGCTCCAATTATTATGCAATTCTCTTGTAAGTACTTGCAAACGGGCTCTTAAAACAAGAAAAGCTTGAGCGCCGAACAGTAGCAACTTGTAAAAATAATCCAATCTTCGACCGCGGTGTCATTCCGAACTAACAAACTAGAAATTTTCAAGTCGATATTCTCGACCTGATTTCCGACGCTGCGGGTAAAACGAGCAAGGGGAAATTTCAGACTTGTTACTCTATCGGTCGTCTTATTGTGGAAACTTGGTAGACTCGACTGTCGAGACCATGCCACGGTGACACTTGCTAGTGTTTTTTTTTCTTACACACTTTTACTTTGCAACTGCATTTGAGGGTTTGTTGTAGTGATTCCGGTAATCTAGCAATCGTTCGCTTATTGACGTATCCGTGGTTGGATAATTAAGTTAGGAGGTAGGAAGAATGGCGGGCTTCCGACTGAACCTACCTAAATGTATTTTGTGGACAATACCTTTGTAATATCTAGACTAGCAACACCATATTTTTTATGGAAAAATCGGATGGTGGTAATGGCGAACAATGTGGTCGGTTGCCGCCTTTTCTACCTTATCCTCTTAATAATAAGAATTAGTAGTGAAGATGAATCAAATCGGCCTATCGCTGTCTAATCCTGTAAATAGACCCAAGCTACGTCACATAACTTCTAAAGCTTCTTTTAAAAACTTCTTCGACTTTAGTTGTGTTTATTTTATTAACACTACTACTAGTTTTAATATTTCGACAGAATATTCAAATCACAATATAGTTATTGTAGATAACAATGGTTCGTTTAGCAACAGATAGTAAGGAAAGTACAACCAATTACAACAACAAATTCAACAAATACATTCAATTTGTACATTCAATGTACTAATGTTCAGTATACTGAACAAATGCGCAAAGACTCGGTGTCTCAGCCGGTACATTCGCTCATTATTCAGCAAATCGTCTCATTATTTTTGTGCCGCTTAATCCTTGGCTTACATTTCGCTTTTTAATTGTACCTCCACGTCTGACCCTCATCGAGGTCGCTTGTTTTTCAGAATTTGCCGTCTCGTTAAACCTCGGCTTGAGTAAGTTTCAGGTTGGTACAAGTTATGAAAAATAGCGGTACGGTAAGTAAACATCCTGTATCCCGGAAGGGCGAGGCAGAGGTGTACATCATATTTCGCGGGTATTTTTATGTTCCATGTAATACGGGGCGCCTATTGTCATTCACCAAATGCTATATCCGATCAAATATTGACAATTTTATAGAAAAGGTAATTAAATTTTCTTCAATCTGTGAAGATAACCCTGGATATCAGTAGCCGCACTTTTGATTCAATTGATAATAAACCCCAAGTTTAAATACAGGGCCCACACCTCTGACTTTTTGTAAGGAAACTTGCATGCCTATGAGATTTTCTCATGGGCATGTCTGATGATACATCTGAAATCTATCAACCCACACTAAGCCAGCAGTAGTAGAATATCATTCTTCTCCCACTGCCGGGGAATAGATGTAACATTGCCCAGCATTGGGGCAGCAAATGAGTTACTCATTTACCCTGAAACATTACTATTTTATTTCCACGAGAAAAATCTTTTACTTCAAGCCCGTGGCTGGATCAGGCAGCCCTAATTTTTCACAATCACGAACAGTCTAAAGAGTAATTAAGTGGCCGCTTACAATTCGCACCATCATCTGGCGTCTGTTATCACGATCGCGCATCCCTGATCTCAACCCTCTCGCTACATAATATTGTGATTAATTAAATCCCACGATGGCGTACATGGAAGATGGACACTGTAATTTGTTACTCAGCTTCTATCATAATTTTTCATGGCAAAATATTTACATACCTTTTAATATTACGCTCGTATTGCGAAATATATAATTTCTTGCTTAATGGTTTCAGTATTTCCTTTAATTGTAAGACGATTCATGAAATAAAATTGTCAAGGGAATATAAATCGTCTTGGAAGGTAATACAGATATATTTGCCTCTGACAACTTATCAAATCAAATAATTTTATTTGCATAATTTTAAAATATATCTATACCTAAGCTTAAGCCATTTTTGCAGCTACTGCTTAATGGCTCCATTATAGATACAAAGCTGTGGCTTATCCTGCAAATCTAATATGAATATGCTGGTAGTAACGAGGTACCTACACTCTATTTTCTAGTGTAAAACCTTTATTTTAATAAAATTTCCATATCGATTTCGTATATAAAACGTGCCTACATTAAAATATCCCGTTACATAATACTGAAATGTGTACGTCCAGTGAGATATATCTTCTAATCCACATTACAGTCAAAACGTCCGGACCTGACAGCCCATAATCCCACATTCAATTGTGGACGTGTGGATACCCTACCTCTAATATTACACGGATAAGGCAACTCGCCCGCTCAATGTGCCGGCTACGTCACGACTGGAGCGGTTTCGATTTCTTAGGAGAAGTTTTGGTACAAAATGTAAATTCATATTATAAAATATATTTGGTGTCTTTTTACGCGTTAATACAATTGACTATGCTGCAGAAAGAGCTTACTTAAGATCTATCCTTGAAAAATAGTGATGTACTGCCAACCGGCAGTCCATCACTATGTTGGTGGAATGATTAAAACGTATTGGCATTTACGCCATCAAATTTACATATTTTTGTCATACACACATGTAGGTCAGTGTGTATAATTATCATCATCATCAACCCATATACTTTTCCACTGCTGGGCACGGGTCTCCTCTCAGATTTCGAGGAATTAGGCTATAGTCCACCACGTTGACCTGATGCGGGTTGGTAGTCTGTACATCGTCGAGAAAAATCTCTAAGTTTTACATGAATTTGAAAAGTCAGTGGTGCGTGCTTTGGATCGAACTCGAGACAATTACTTGGCAGTCCAATGGTCCAATGGGTATATCACTAGGCTACCACTGCTTACGTATGTATGTATATGTAACACAAAAAGTACCTATACATAGCACAAAACTTCTGTCCTGTTTTGTGTTATTATTAAACGTTACATATTTTTGACACTAATTCACTTTCTGAAAATAGATGAGCTATTTTATAGACGTACCTCGGCACAGACACCTGAAAAAAAAAACAATGATATAAATCAGGAGCTGTAATAAATATCAAAGTTTTATTAGAGAGCCTTCAGCGACTGCTGAGAGTTCCACAAACAAAACAAGAAAGATTTCAGTATTAACTTAGGATGGCAAACAGAAACTTACAACAAGTTCTTAGAAATAAAGATTAAACGAACCATCTTATCTAACATTCTCATGATAGTCTATTTTTCGCAGCACTTATTCGAGAGTTCCAACTCTGGGTACTTAAAAATTTGATAAAACCTGATTTGGAACAAAATCTTGAAGGTCAGCTCAACAGTCGATGGGTTTGTCTAAAAATCTCAAAATCCCATTACATTAGATATTATTATTAACTATGTCCGATACGAAATAAGGAGAAGAATAAATTATATATAAACGTTTAGCTTGTTCATAGATATATGTATAACTTTTATATATGTATAATTATTTTTCTCTGATATCGCTATAATAGTATTTTTACCTGTAAATTTTCCATAATAAAAAAATAAAATAAGATACCTACGTTATTCCAGAATTTTCTGTAGCCATCAAAGCTACCGCGCCAATATTCCAGTAGATGTTTCTACATCGAACAATAGCTTGAAAATGTGATTCGAACTCACTTTCGAACATTTTGCGTAAAGCAATAAGAACACAGAAATCAAAGTTTCCAAAGCTAATATATATTGAATCGTAGTTGGATGGGCGATGCAGTCCGCGTGCCATCCCAAGAGGCGAACTTTCCCGAATGTATTACTTTGTGATGTTACGTAGTCCGCAGTTTCCAACAAATGCTGCTTACGACGCGTGAATTAGATATTGCGGCCGTTTGATCAAAGTTCCCTGGGAAACTGTATAATAGCCTTTGTCGATATCTACAGTGCGTTTGACGTCTCCATTGTGCTAGAAAGTACAGAATATATGGACAATTATTGATATAGGAATTTCCGGTTAAATTACTATTAAGTATATATATTTTATATTATCCTTTTAAATAAGTCTTAATAGTCTTTGTATGAAGTTCATTCATTTATAAAAGAAACCGTGACTCTACAGAGAGGATCGAAGCTATTGTCTTTCAATTATGCTAACTAATTATTGATAGGTTATTGAGCAGTAATTTCCAACACTTTTATTTTACAATTTTCACTAACAACATGACTGTATTGATTTCTGACATTTACGCGAATATTATACATTGAAATAAAACTACTTTTTACGGATTTTATCGCGTATATTGATATTATTAATCCCGACGTTTGACTGTATTCCTGAATTTCCTGATGAGTTAGGCCAAGTTGTTTTGGGCCCTTTAACCGGACACAATAACTTGAATCCGGCCCGCTACTAACGATTTCCTTACATACACTTTATCCGTCTAAGAAATTGAACCCGGTATGGTATGAATCCAGAGTGAGAAACCCCCGTGTCCAAGAGATAATCTTTTATTATTTTTATGAACTGAAAAGCTCTTACATCAAGACCTTTCAGATCTATAAATTCTCCGCACAAATACCTTTCGTTTCCGATCTCAGATAGATTTCCTTTTCATCATTCTATTGTATAATGGTTCTTCATTGAGCGTCGTAATCCGGCTGAGTCATTCATTCTATTAACTGGACATAAGCTTCTAGGCAATGAATTGAGCCTAGGCCACTAACAACCAGTTAATCTGACAGTTGTTAGACAATAAAATTCCCTGTAACGTCGTGTAAGGAAAGTGCCCGTTTTCAGGAAAATGTTTAGGGAAATTATAGATACGATGTAACCGTACTGGAAAAAAATAAGGTATATTTATGGATTTTAAGGGAAAAATAAAGCTCGACGTTTTGCTATATTAACACTCACGATTTTTCGCAAAGGGTAGGCAGAGAGCCAGACGGAACGCCACGATTCTGGCATACTTCATTTTCGCTTCATCCACGGCACCGTTTGCGAGTTTACGTTTCCATTTATACTAACTGTTTCCCGCGGTTTCACAGAAGACAAAAGGTATAATCTAGGTCTAAAAAGCCTATGTCTTTCTCCAAAGAAAGAAAGATTTTATTTAGTCGCGTACTTGTATTATAGAGCTCACTGATTTAGTCACAGCACAATAGACACAGCACATAATGATAAAATAATATTATAAACCATTATTAAATCTAAATAAATAACGAAAAGGTACAATCATGATGATAATGCATTATGGCTTTCGGCTGGACCAAATAGGAGTCCAGGATCAGCTTAATACCAAGCAAGAGGACATACATGCTTGACGCTGGTTTTCATCAGGGACCAAAGTCCGGTTTAGTCGTGAAACCATAACAGACATACTTTCGTATTTATAATATTAAGTAGTAGGTATTTTTTTGCCTCGATACTCTATGAAAATATAAGTACAATATATTATTAATACACTATAATAATAGTACTTATAATAAATATAATATTTTTTTTCCTTTGCTTAATAACTTTAAAATGTTAGCATGGAAAATGCCAAAAAATACAAAAAGATATAAGTACGTCTGTAAATACGTCTTTCTATCTCTTAATGATTAAATCAAATTTGACATTGTAACTCAAAATATGTAAACCAACATAAACCAATCTAACAATAAATCCTCCTCAAATTATTCACACAAATCTAGGCACGGGCATCGAACATAATCTCAACAGGCGATACCTTTACTATACCATAACAAACCATTTAACAAAGACCCCTGATAATTCAAATCATCTTTAGCTTGTATCGGCGTTTTAGCACAAAGCCTCCAGGTGCGCGGTGAAGTGGGAGGATGGGGAGATCATCTTAGCGTTGCTACTGGTATCTCGTATCATTGGTGGGAGCTTCGGTGCGGCGTTTGAGATAACCTAACAATGCAACGTTCACTTCAGAACCATTTATTCGATAGTGTTACCTGTATACAATGGTGCTAGGTTTACACAGGATGTTGTGCGAATGTAGCGCAATGTGATGGTACGGGTTTCGAATGGCGCTTCTTTAGAAATGAACCGTGCAACATAATCCCTTGCTTTGCGCGATAAGAGAACGCTTGGAATATTTATTGCTTTAGTTAGATTCAATGTATTTTGTGTAAAATTTATTTGTACACAAAACAACAACAGTTTATTACATTATTTACAAAAGATATAAAAAAAATACATATGTATTTACAAAATATAGATAGTATCAAACCTATTTAAAAAAACAATTAAAAACTTACTTATTTTTGTCAGAAAAACTTACTTATTGTACATGAACAATCGCGCATATAAGTATTCTGCGATGAGCTAGGTAGGTAAAACAGAACGTCGAGAACGAGTAGATCTCATAATAATAGTGGATGACCGGATTGATATTAACAGGGCAGAAATCCTTAAATTCCGAGCTGCTGTTAAGAATTTCCATACTGCATTTGAAAATCCCAATATGTTTGATTTGGGAATCAAACTCAAAGGACCTCATGCTCAGCAGCCGCACTTGTAACCATTAGTCTATTAAAACTAAATAGATATTCATAGTAAATGTAGATACTTAAAAATATTCTGCTCAATACTCGATACTTTATTGCATCCCATAATGTAATGTAGGTAATATTTAATAGAGATGGTAGGCTTAAAAGTGGAAACAAGTATGGACCCTGTCGGGCACATTACAGTTAAAGCAAATTTCCCACATTAAATCACATCAGACATGATCGTCTTTTAAGCTACATACATATATATGTAGGGTCAGTAATTAGTTGTATCCGATCATGTTGATCATCATAGATGCAATTTAGTAACAATTGTAATTTCTGACATGTATCCGAACAATATTTTAGCTGGGACGGAAGTGGATGTGTTCTCTCTCTTTTTATTGGGTAATGGCTGCGGCCAGTTGAATGTGCGTGCGCTCCGGAGTAAAATTGTACTTTTCTTGGAAGATATTAAACTCAGATAACTATACCTATGAACATTTTATTTACTCACACGTCCCACATATATATAATGTCTTCCATCCAAGAAATAATACCTGGTATAAAACCTCATTAGTATTCATGAGAACATTTTTAATTAGACATAGTAGACAGTTCCCATGACACACCTATGGATTTCAATAATATCTCCGTGATTAGTTTCCGTGACTAATACAACACAATTTATAGTTCTTAATGAGTTTTAAAACGCCATAAATAATTATTAATTACATTATATTAAGCGTTAATGGGTGCATTTATAATAAAAGCTATTGAATTTTGACAAGCTATTACGCTGTTACGTATTTATATGGTTTGGGAATATGAATAATAATTATCAAGCCTAGACCAGATGATCGAATGGATATCATATTAATGAATTATATAATCAAATCCACAGTCTTATGAACTAGAAGAAAATATACATAAATTACTTATTATAGCTGTTGTCCGCAGTTTCACTCGCATTCCAAATGGCTTTTGGAAACAAAATGTAGCCTCTGTCTTCTCCAAGGTCTAATCTATCTCTGCGTTAAATTATATCAAAATTGATTCAGCGGTTTAAGCGTAAAACCATAACAGACAGACAGACAAAGTTATTTACATTTATAATATCAGTAGTGATTAATTGCTAAAAGACAAAAGGTTAAGGTAAGTATAGCGAAATTATGTCGGAAGACAAGGTATTTCTGTTACACAGCCAGGAATGAAAATTGACACCTACTGTGTAATACAAACATATGTATACATATTTCAGATCTCCACGATCTTATTTGTCCATTCTACGATACAACGACCAGAAGCACGAGAAAGCGACATCGATTCATGGTGGACATCCCTAAAACCTGAATGAAACGCTTTAAGTCAACTTTTATCATACGTTCCGTTGAAATGCTTCAGCTTCCCGAGTGGGTCTTCCCTGATAGCTATAATCTGGGTGTCTTTAAATCTCGAGTGAATCGGTTTCTTCTAGGTAAGCGCGCTCCATTATAGATCGCAGAGACGAACTGGGGGTCAAACACAGGCCTATCAAAAAAAATCCTAAAAATCATTATCACTATAGATTTCCACTTACTACATACATGCATGATCGCCACTGAGAGTACTCGTTATCTGTAATACTAATATACCTAATAAAGCGGTAGAGGTATTTGTTTGTTTATTTATTTTAAAGCGCTCATCTCTGAAATTACCAATCGGATTTTAAAAAATAATTTTGTATTTAATAGCCTTATTCTTGAGAAACGTTATAGGGTACTTAAAATCACGCTACAACTCTTAGAAGCCAAGTAAAAAGGAAAATATCAGGGCGGATGAAATTTATTATAAGTAATTTGGTCAGAACAACATCTGTAAGGTCATTAAAGATCATAGTAGCATAATATAATACATTTATACACTTCACAAAGACCTCATGCAGCAAAAAAATTGTTCTTTAATTATACATATTACCTAATAATTATACAAAATATATAACATCTTGTTAGAAAACAATTGATCATGCAGTCGTCGATAATAATGAACAATACTATTAACAGAACTGTTTATTGACCAGAAATCAATCGTGTGTAAGAGCCTTAACAGACGTTACTGAGTAGTGGTAAAGGGGCATAAATCTCAATCATAATTTGTGTCCCGTCAAGCGTAGGCCGGCGCGGCCCAATGATTGATGGGGTTCCCGCGCGCTCATTCCAAATTCAAACGAACCAACCGGCGGCGGCCACGTTGCAAAATGGCCGACACGTAACTAAATTGATTAAAAATATGTTGGAGTAGTTTATTTTCGCCTTACGTTTTCATTTGATACTGATACTATATATTTGGGTTATCTTATCAAGATTGACAATATTGTTCCTGTTTTAAGAATCCTTCGCTGGCAATAATATGTAGAGGTTTTACAGTGTAAAATTGTTCGCGCCCCCAAGAACTCTGCGAAAATTATTTTTTAAATCGTTTTCGATATGCAACCATGGCAACAGCTAGTACTACCCCCAAAACCTAAGAAACCCCAGAAACTTAGAATACGGCCCGAGCCTACATTAATATAACAGCATTATCGTATTTCCAAATTGTGATTTCCCCAATAATTCTCCATCAATTTACGTAAGAAAACTCTATAATATATTAAACAAACCCTTCCCCAAACGAATAGTTTGGCTTTATAATATTTGTGGCACGTTCGGACGATCCTCAAGCGGGACGACCTTAATTTATTAATAGATTGTTTATAGCTTCGCCTGGGGCCCAACCGTCTAATAAATAGATCACCCTTAAAATAATAATGCTCTTTCGTTGAACACCCTGTACCAAAACATAAATTTTACGAGATTAAAAGGGTGACTGTTGACGGTCTCCGAGTTTACGAGCCGATGAAATTTTTGGTAGTTTTACGCGGGTATTAATTTATTGGTTTCCATGTTACCGTTTAGCTGTGAACGTTGTTTACTTTGAAAAATATTTTTGTTTGTCTCCTTACCATATTGACTAGTGAGCGTAAGCATAGGTGCTACGCTTGAGATCCCTCCCGAGTTCGATTCTCAGTGTAATTGGATATTTTATTAAATTCTTAGGAGCAGCTAGGTCTGGATTACATACATACCATCACGCCTGTATTCCCCGAAGGGTTGGGTAGAGGTGTACTAATGTACACCCACATTTCGCCAGTATGTTTAGGTCCCATGTAATAGGGGTGAGCCTAATGCCATTAACCGGGCAGAAATCCAAACTCCAAGCTGCTACTGAGAATTTCAAAGAAAAACCCAATAACACTGCTCGACCTGGGGATCGAACCCAGGACGTCTAGCGTAGAAGTCGCGCTTAGGACTACTAGACTGATGAGGCAGTCTGGATAGTGCCCAGTTAATGACAAGAGGCTCGCCCCATATTACAAGGGACCTCAACATACCGGCCTAACCTTTGGGAAAACAGGCGTAAGGGTATGCTAAGTTATGCTTGCCATATATATATAAAAGTTTAGGTGCACAAAGAATGTTTATAAAAAAACTCGCACAACATAGTTACCTACTGTTCTATGGAAAAGCCAATAGGTAATAATTTGGCCCGGAATTGTACCCGGAGCCACATCTTCAGTCACCACGCTTCTCAGTTCTCGTGACTATACAAGCCATTTTGTACTCCTATAGAATACAACAAGACCCTGATTGCAAGTCCTTGTAGCACTAGAATACTGTAATAACATACCTATCAGCCGTCTCCCACACTTGCGCTAGTTAAAACTATTAATTATGCACTCTGTAATTTTCTTCACAGCTACGGCTGTAGAAAATAACGAAGATGTATAATCTAAAGTACTGTGTAAGTTCATGACGCCTGAGAATACAGACCCTTCTTTCTCCGAGCCTTTTCACAACTATATTGGGGTCGGCTTCCAGTATAACCAGATGTGGCTGAATATCAGTATTTTACACGAAGCGACTGCCATCAGACCTTCGCAACCTGATTTTTGGGTAATACCGATACCCTGAGGATAGACTGGTTGTCAGGCTTTTTGGGTTTTTGTCATAGGCATATGACAATCGAGACCGACGACTTTACGTGTTCTCCGAGGCACGGAGGGGTCTTGATGTGTTAAGAAGGGTCACACATCCACAGACTGACCGCGACTAGCGCAGCTTAACCTTGCAGATCGATAGATCAGCTTAGCGATTACTTAGCTACGAGCACATGCACCCTGAGAATAGAGACCCAGAAACTGAAAATAGTTGTGTAACAACATACCTTCATACCATCACGACTGTATTCCCCGAAGGGTTTTGCAGAGATATACCAATGTACAGTGATAGTCTAGTGATATGACCAGTGAACTGCCAAGGCAAAGGTCTCGAGTTCTAATCCAAGGCACGCACCTCTGACTTTTCGAATTCATGTGCGTATTAATAATTAATTATCACTGGCTTAAACGGTGAAGGAAAACATCGTGAGGGAACCTGCATGCTTTAGAGATTTCTCTCGGCGGTGTGTGAAGTCTGCCAACCCGCACTGGGCAAAATGGTGGACTATAGCCTAATCCCTCTCAATCTGAGAGGAAACCCGTGCCCAGCAGTGGGACAGTATGGGTTGATGATGTACCAATGTACACCCACAGTTCACCGGTATGTTTAGGTCTCAATTCCAAACTCCGAGCTTGTACTGAGAATTTCATAGAAAAACCCAATAACACTGTTCGACCTGGGAATCGAACCCGGGACCTAGCGTAGCAGTTGCGCTTAAGACCACTATGCTAATGAAGTAGTTAATCAATCTCTCTGATTAAATATCTATTATGTTAGATCAATAATACAGTTAATATAGTAAATTACATCAATTTATCATTACACCCACTCTAATATATTGCATTAATTATGACGAAACGGGGTTTCAACTTGTATATAATTACATTTGCTTACACAGAATAACCGTATACCTTTACTAATGTTGTTATACTGTATTATTTTGCATGCAAATCTATCTTTAAATATGTTGCATACATTATAAGGGGAGAATTAAATCAATATTCAATACTCAATCGTTTATTGCATTCCATAATGTAAATGTGAACAGGTGTTATGTTTTAAAATTAATTTAACAATTATGGACGCTGTCGGGCACAGTAAAGTTTAAACAGGTTAGTAGAAAAGATGACGAAACGACGAAATTAAAAAAAAAAACCTATATATTATATCATCACGCCTGTATTCCCTAAAGGATTAGGCAGAGGTTATACACCCACAGTTCACCGGTATGTTTAGGTCCCATGTTATAATTCGATTTGGAAATCAAATTTTAATTTTCAGTTCACCTAAATCCCTTTTTATTGTATCACAAAATAATAAAATGTGTATTATGTCTTTAAAATATCGATTAAATTACCTTTACATACGATTAACCGGGGTGAATAGAGATACAGGGATGAATCGGGACAAACTATTAAAAGTTATTTTTAGAGTTATTAAGCAAAGTAAAAATTAGACCGCGGGCAGGATTCGAACCTGCGTCTTTTGCGTCCTGATTAGGTATTCGCTTTCTGAATTTACGTCTTAAGACGTAAATTAAATAAAGAGTAGTGGTCATAGCGTCTGGTGTACCTAACCAGAACACGCAGGTTCGAATCCTGCCCGCGGTCGAATTTTTTCTTTGCTTAATAACTTTAAAATCTTAGCATGGAAAATGCCAGAAAATACAAAAAGATAGTTATTTTTAGCTTTATTTATTATAGTTTGTTGGAAAAAGGGACTCTAATATTGTTCCTTAATTATAGTAAACCATTAGAAGACCTTGTTGGCATCGAACTATAATAATTAATCCTGAAAATCCCTTTTAATTGAAATAAAACTACTTTTTACGGATTTTATCGCGTATATATTGATATTATTAATCCCGACGTTTCGGACCCTTTACAGCGTCCATGGTCACGGGTAGACTGAGGTGGTGGGCGTCTTGATGATATAATTACTGACAGCAGCTACCCTAAATTTTTTATTGTTACATGATCAATGACATTTATTAATAATTATTAATTAAAACTAGATGGAGCCGGCATTTCCTAGCTCACGACCTCTGAGAATAAACGCCGAAACAAACTCAGAGAATCATGGTCTCTTTTAAAGTAACAATATTCAATGATCATGTTTTAGTTGTTAATTATTGGCGATCCGATTCACGCAGAACGAGCTCACAGTATCCTTTGGTCTTGCAGTTGTAGGCCTGGATTTTGGTTTATTGTATTTTCCCTTTTAAATTATTGTCCCGATTCACCCCTGCATTCCTATTCACCCCATTTGACGTACCTACCTATTTTTTTTTATGCAGGTATATTTTAAAACGTACATACAAAAAACCCACGTACCGACTAATTCCAATTACAATAACGAACCGTATTCAACCACACCACTGCCGAACTGATCGAAATAGTGACATAAATCGCATATTGATTCAATATCTTGCTAGTACAGGAGCCAGTATGCTATCATTACTGCCCCAAGCGTCAGACGTACGAATAAATATTCATGGGAATAATTCGACAGATTCCCTTAACGATGGCACGTCAAAAAGCGAGTAGAGCCGAGCGGAGCCGAGCGAAGCCGAACGGCGACAATGCTATCCGATTATGTATCGCTGAAATGTTTTTACACGACGTCGTTAAAGTTGCATTGACACGTAGTGGCATTTTGTTTTGATATCAAAGGCGTGAAAAGCTTTTACTTTGTAATCACGGCTATTTGTTTTTGTTTGAGAGCCTTGATGGATGTTGGGCTAGCATGATGTTAATGTAGGTTTTAAGTCACAAAGAATATGTTCTCAAAATCGGATCTGCTTTGAACTTTAACTAAATGACGTGAAAGGTGTACTCAGAATCTTTTCTTTTTTAATCATGAAGTTGACTTGGAACGGTTGCGGTCCTTACTACAAATGAGGATAAAAGTAACCTATTAATAACATATTCATCGTTAAAAGCAACGATTTATATAATATCTAATTGCTTTGTTAGTCTAGTAGTTCTAAGCGCGACTGCTACGCTAGAGGGTTCGATTCCCATGTCGAGCAGTGTTATTGGGTTTTTCTATGAAATCTCTGCAGCAGCTCGGAGTTTAGATTTGTGCCCGGTTAATGCCAGTAGGCTCGCTCCCTATTACATGTGACCTAAACATACAGGCAAACTGTGCACAGACGCCAGCACATCAAGCTACCCCAAAATGACAAAATTATTTGATAGATTTTCAACAATCATTTTAAATTGGGAAAATTTTACAGTTTTGGATTGCTTGACCTGCTGGCGTCTGTACCTACACCTCTGTTTAACCCTTCTGGGAATACAGGCGCGATGGTACATGATTTAATCATTATGGACATATTTCATCAATGTTGTAGAAACTTACACAAGAAAATTCGAAGCATTCCATGAGAAACGAGCGACTGGAACACTTGTAATCAAAGCGGTAGTGGTGTTCAGTCTCCTTTCCTCTGCCTACACATTAATCACCCCACCCACATATATTGCGAATTTCGCGCGACTAAAACGTCGCAAAAAAACGCACGGCATTACGCATACAGCTCTTTCGGCGACGTGGTGCCGGAGAAAGGGAAAATCGCTGATTGCCCTCGTGAAAAATTACACATCATCGTATGCGCCTAAAAGCCCCGACATATGCATACCATAATGTCGCTTATTAGGCTTCTGTGCTTATGTAACAAATTGCGAGTGTATTCTAGCTTTATTTTGTTTGTTCAGAAGACTTAAGTGTTGGCACAGCCTAGCGGGTGCCAGCTTTCTTTCCATTTGGATATGTTTACCTAATGATGGTACTTTCGTAGACTTGGCAGAAAGAATAATCTAGAGTATCTTGGCTACTTATCTTTACACCATATTGTGCGTTACGACTGTCCCAAATGAAGTTCTTTTTTAAGACTTTGTTACGTAGAAAAGTCACATAATAAACTTGTATGTATATACCCAACGTTGCATCATTTTGTAAGCGTAATCTTACCTACTCGTGGTAAGATTATGCTAACAAATTGCAAAATAAATTATAACATACATATTTGGTCTTAAAAAATAACGTATGTCGCCGTAAAGACCAACATAACTGCCCATAAAAGTTTTGTAACATATATGTAAAGGTTACATGACGTCTGTTTTTTTATTTTCTCCTTAAGCTTCAGGATATTCAAACTGTTAGATACAGATAAGAGTTTATATAACCAGTTAAGATTTGCAGCTTTTAATAACATGAGAATTCCATTTCCATTTCATTTTCAAGTGTAATATTAGATGCTATGTTAAAGTATAGGAAAATCAAAGTAATATAATATGGAAGAAAGATTTTGGCGGCATCAAGTATTCTTTTAATAAAAACGTTCATAATTATTGTATGGTTTTAGTGAAATTCATACCAAAACTAAATTACTAAAGAAACTGACTACATCAGTTGTAAAAAAGGGTAACACCTATCAAATAAATTAGTTTTATTAATAAAACATTGTGTGTCTAGAAATTAAATATATACTTAATAATCTAACAAATAAGATTCAAAATCCACAACGTAATATCGAAAATATATCTATCTAAGTATAACAAAACCAACGAATAAGTCGGAATTTTCCATGGCAAGTGTAATACATAACATGGTCGTATATACTTGATCCGGCAGTAAATGGGGCATAACTAGGCATTAGACAAATTGGCACAGTGCCCGAGCCCCGTGGCGCAGAGGCAGGACTGAGGCATGGGTTTATGTAGAGTTATTATATTTACAGAGCGGGCCAATGCAGTACCATTACGTGAGGTTTCCGACTGAATAGACTGGTGTCAAGTTACGTGAACTGTACTTCCGAATATTTTACATAAAAAAAATATACCTATACATAGTATATAACAAAGTCGCTTCCAGCTGTCTGTCGAAACGATCCTTTAAGTTTTCACTACAATTTAGGTAATTTCTTACTCTGTCAAATTTCTTTGATTAATTTTCAACTTTAATAAAAAAACCATAAGGTTCATATTCAATTGGGAAAATTTTACAGTTATGGATAGCTTGACCTGCTGGCGTCTGTACTTATTTTATTATATTGTTCTTTTTAATAAACATTCTTACCTTAATATAAGTAATTTAACATGATAAATTCCAAAGCCATTAAACAATAAATGACTATGATCAATCACAACACCGCAGCCAAAAGATACTATGAATAAATACAATACATATATATATTAAAAAGTAATAATCACCCGACATTCCAATAACCAATTTTCCAATACTATTATATCTACTGATTAAAACTTAATCATTGGTAATGAATTACTCAAAAGCATTGAAACGGATCATTAAACTCCATTAAATAACTCAAAACGAACTAGGTCACACTAATAAAGTTACTATAATATCAAGATCGTAACGCGATTAGCGACTGTGTGATAATGTTGTTAAAGATTAAATTTGGTTGTGGGGTTTCGACAAAGGCTTTGCACGGGCGTTGCACTATGCATTCCCAAAAGCGAGGCTGAAGTCGTTAATCTTCATGCAAATTCGTGCCGAGCGTCCCTAATGGTGGTCGTATTTACTATTTACATGTCTTATTCTTCACGTTGAATTACAGTGTTCGGTACGCGGTGTGAATTGCTTGGAATCTCGACTGTGTAGACTACACTTGCCTACGTTTAAGCGCGACGGCGAATGCTTGTTGAATTACGGCAACACTTTGAAGGTGTCTCCTTACTGTTCTAACATTAAAATCATATTGTTTATGTATGTTATTTTTCTGAATAAACGTTGAAAACTTTTTGGTGATATTTCAGGAAAATAAAAACTGACTTTGTCCTCCAACGATTTAAAAACATTTCTAGTTTTACAGATTAAGCAGTTTATTAGTTCAGGATGGTAGCTAGAAAAACATAACTCAATAATCATAATTATCATCATGCCTATATTCCCCGAAGGGTTAGGCAAGGTTTATGTCCCAGGGAGCGAGCCTATTGCTTAATGGCAATAGGCCGGGCACTAATCCAAACTCCGAGAATTTCATAGAAAAACTCTATAGACTTTGTCAGCTTATGAGACAGCTAGAAAAAAACGAATAAATTAGAATCCAAAAGAAAATTTACCGGAAAACCAAACCAAAAAATCTAACTAACATTAGGGTTGTACCAATAAACGTTAGAAATAACACGAATTTCTTCCACATTTAAATAATAATAGTTATTAGTACAAGCGGCAGGCGCCGTGCCAAGTCTGGCACAGTACGTCCCTGGTATAACAATATTATCGTGTTATTTCAACCATTATGGGCTCCTGATAATGTCCTCGTTAGTTATTTGTGTCATGCATGCAAGTGCCTAACTGACTATGAATGATATTTGGTTACGTATGTCTCACTGGAAATGCCTATATACCATCACACCTGTATTCCCGAAGGTATAGGCAGAAGTGTAGGTACTAATGTATACGGCACAGTTCGCCGGTATGTTCAGTTAATGCGCCCATGTAATACGGGGCGAGCCTATTACCATTTAACCGGGCACAAATTCAAACTCCGAGCTAAAATTGTCTAAATTATTAAGTTACTTCTACAAGCTGCTTCAATAGCCTGGTAATTATAAACGCGACTGCTCCGCTAGAGGTTCTGGGCCCGATTCCCAGGTCGAGCAACGTATTATTGGAATTTTCTTTAAAATTCTCAGTGGCAGTTCGTGCCCGGTTAATGGTAATAGGTTCGTCCTATTACATGAGACCTAAACATGCTGGCGAACTGTTTCTGTTCACTAGGTACTTTTGCTTAACCGTTCGGAGTGTATACTGCTGTATAGCCATGGTGATATGTTCTACAAGTGCATCTAGTTATTAGTATGATACCCGCGAAAGTATATTTCATCGGAAAACACAAATATCGCGTATACATCGGCCTTATTGTGGGTGACACGACGTGACACAGCATGAGCGCGTGACATTCCCCTCTTTTTCTAAACAAAGAGCGCGACACTCCGAGCGCATCCCATCTCCTAATTACAATACAAAGACTCAAAAAGCCGTGACGCGTTTTTGAGACGCGACGCTTTGCACGTCATATTTTATGGTAATGACGCAAAAATATGCTATGATCTTTTTAGCCGACTTCAAAAAAGGAGGATGTCCTCGAATCTATCGTTATGTTGTTTGGTATTTTGTCTTGTATTGACACTATCAATATAAAGTCTTTCTTTCTCAATTAGACTGTGTTTTTTGTGTGTAAGTTACGCGATATGTTCGCTAATCGTGAACCGATTTCGATGTCTTATCTGATAAAAGAATATACTTCCTAGTTGATGCTAAATAATTTATTTGTTGTCTGACCATTGTTTGTAAAGATGATGACCAAAACATACTTGAAGTCGGTTGGCTTTTTTTTTTGTTTTCCTCTATTATTAGTAGGTAGTCAAACGGGAAGAATAGGAATGCACGGTTGATTCAAGACAAACTTTGGAAGGGATTTTCAGCTTTAATTGATATAGTTTTATGCCAACAAGGTCTTCTAATGATTTATTATAATTTAGGAATAATATCAGAGTCCCTTTTTCTAACAAACTATAATAATGAAAGCTAAAAATCCCTTTCAAAGGTTTGTTTCGATTCAGCCCACTATTCACCCCGTTTGACTGTACAGTACTAAGATGACAAACAAGCACATGGGCCGCTCAAAAAATACCAATGAAATCACTCGCGCGTTGTCATCTTGAGACTTCAGTTGTTAAGACTCATTTGCCCAGTCATTTCACTAGGTATATGAGCCTTCAAACCGGTACACAATCATTATATCACCGTATTGCACTGTCAAATATTTTGTTAACCTAGACAAGCTCAGCAGTAGAATTTTACCTTTTTATGGTGGTACAAAAACACGTTGTGAACTAATAATTTGTTTAAACACAACGTTTATTCAGAGTGTGATTAGTTAATTAAATCACATAGATATGAAATCCTGTCTAAAAATCATGAAAATACTGTTTTTAGAAGCGTGCAGAATACGCTGTTGTTATTGAATTAGTGTCCGCTCGGCGCAATGCAGTCTTTTGACTCGCCAATGGAAAGAGTGGGTGTATTCCACGAATTTAATGTTTCCTCTATGTGAATTAGTTTTAAACGCTAGCAAAAGAATTAAGTTAGAAAAGTATTTTTGTTGTTTACTTCGTATTGTGTGGGAACGTTCCTTTTATAATAAAAGGATTAACTGTTATAATGTAACAGTATAAAGAATGTTACAGACACAGAATTTTAAATGTGTTTTCTTACCAAAGAACCTCATAAAAGCTAAACTTCTTTCTTATTAGCTATACCTATAATGATTTTATCTCAGGTAGTCTTCGAACGTACGTCCTCAGGTTTGATACACTGGACACTTAAGCCACCTAAGCGGACATTACCTTAAGAAGGACAATGTGGAAAAAAAATGTGGTCTCGGTACCACTAACTATAAAATATGCTCAGCATACTTTAATACGTAATAAAATCTAAAAAAGAGTATTCAGATGGGAGGTACTTAGCTTTAAATTTGAAATTTATTTAGAAGATAGCTTTTCCGAACCATGTTAAAGTCGGCTTCCAGTCTTAGTACTGTACAGTCAAACGGGGTAAATAGTGGCGTGAATTTAAATAAAACTTTGAAAGAGATTTGTAGCTAGTTTGTTAGAAAAAGGGACTCTAATATTTATGGCTGGATATCAGTATTTTACACGAAGCGACTGCCATCAGACCTCCGTAGCCCAATGTCTGGGTAATACCGACTATTAGGATAGACTGGTTGTCAGGCTTTTTGGGCTTCTGACTACCACTAACGATTGTCAAAGGTGTTCGTATGACAACCGGGACCGACGGCTTTACGCGCTCTCCGAGGCACGGAGGGGTCTCGATGTGTTAAGAATGGTCACCTATCCACAAACTGACCGTGACTAGCGGAGCTTAACCTTGCAGATCAGTTGATCAGCTTATACTTAGCCACGAGCCCCTCGGTATCTTTAAATATATTATATTTCCGCATTATCTTAACAGATGAGTGATATCTCATGAAAATCCATCACATCACACTCAAAGTATCAACACTGAAGGCATTTCACAACAGGAATTTGTATCCTACTCGGTTTGAATTATATATAACGAGAACCTTCAGTTACACGTCTTGCTTCTAATATAATATTAATTAACCCAATACCATCGCCTCCAACAATATACCTACCTACTGTACTTTATGTATATACCTTCACAGGATCTAATCAATAACGTATTCAACATATTCAGTGTAATGAAACAAAATTAATTCGTTTTGAAATAGCCATTACACATCGTTCTACGTGAGCGACAAATGCGATACGACGCGAGAGGACGTGACGTCACAAGTTTTTAGACGAATCTTTTAAAAATATCTATGAGATAATGGAACCAAAAAGTTTTATCTGAGAAGCATTGCGACTAACATTTACACTAATATCCAGACTTGGCCACTACCTGTAGGCCATACAAATAGCTGTTTGGTGTGGGGATCGAACCCGCGACTAAAGAATTTGTCAAAACACTCATTGAAAAAGACAAAGATAATAATTCTAACCAAACCAGCGGGAATGAGAAACATTATTCGACTGTGACAAAGACACTGTGCGTAGTACAGATTTTGTCAATTCTCTCGCACAACATTTTACTATATCTGTGACATAATCTTGTCACGATACTGACTTAAAGTCTGTGCAATGCCTGTGGCTACTGTTTTATCCCATGGCTGCGCTCTCATAGGACAATGGACAACAGAAGCAATAAATTATTAAAACGACTATTCGACTTTTACACGGCTATTCATACCCATCCCCCGATGACCTTATTAGGGTGTAATAACCCCATTCTACCCTAAGGCCGACAAGTGCGACAGATGTGTGAATTAAAAACACTGGCCTTTAAATTTATTTACATCACGACATTCGACTATTAATCCAGGACTACGGGGCGTAATCTGCTAATGTTCACTTTATTTGATCGCTGACTAAATGCAATATGCAAGCGAAAATCATCTTTAATTCTCTGCATTTCAAATGGTATTTGACTAGCACAAAAATATCAGCTGTTTCTATCAAATAGAGTTCATTCAAAAACTGATTCTTATTACAAAGGAGAAAGGTTTAGTTATACACTGTTCATACTATATTTAAAGAATATTTTAAACGCTTAACTAATTAAAGGGGAGGTTGGGGAGCAATGTATGGGTGTAATTGTAATTTTCATTGTTCAGCCATAAATGTCCAGTTTATTAATGTTTATTTTAATATACACCTCGATTTATGTACCTCTCGATTATTATATATGACAATTCATATTTTCATGAAATATTTTTAGACCACCAATTTTTTGTAAATAAGCTTTTTTTCAGTAGGAATCCGATAAAACCCTCCACCTTCCTTACAGTATAAAGATTTCCACAAATAAAAATTTAACTCCTCAGGACACATTTTACGTACCGTTTTCTTTTCATTTTTCCGGAAACCATTACACAAAAAAATAACTTCATCAACATTTTCTTCATTACGCCGTTTTACAAAGGGGAGTGTCGCAAATTCCTTGCATATCGGGTTACTTAGCACTTAAGGAGAGACCAACCTCACCCGTATAAGTGACGCTTCGCTAAAAGGTGCTCAGCCAGCTCTACTACTTATAACTTCCGCAAGCTTTTTTAAAGCTATTTTATTTTATACAATGTTATTTAATGGAACAAAAGCTACTAAGAGTGGGTCATAAGTTTTTAATATTTTGTATACCTACTTTATTTTTACGAATTAATACAAGTTTTCACGAACGTTTGTATTTTCAATTCTCAATTAATCGAAGTGTCCCAATAAACAACATTGTGTTAGTAACAACTTTTAATGAGAGGATGAATTCGCATGAAGAAATGTTTAGTGTACATTTCCAATACGATAAGCCTTTTCAATATTAATTTGTCCCAAATACTATTTGCTGCCAGCCATCATTGAATCCTTTTTAAATTAAAGCCTCTAAAAAGAGTACAAATCGCATTCTAAATACGAAAAACGATAAGCCTTTTCAATATTATTTTTTCCCAAATACTATTTGCTGCCAGCCATCATTAAATCCCTTTTAAATTAAAGCCTCTAAAAAGAGTACAAATCGCATTCTAAATTCGAACCACTTCATTTGGCACACACCCAACAGATTATTATTTTTTCCAAATATTCTGTGATGTAGTCAGTCACCAGACGAGCGAGGGACCGATTACTTCCAATCTGAGTTTCTCCGTAGAGGAAAAATATTCCCGTTCAATCTCTCCCTTTTGCTCTCTCTTGTTACCCCCAGTTCTTGCCGGGATACCGCATTGCAGCCGATGTTATGAGAAATATTTGGATCGGTTTACAGAACAAAAAATGTGGTCGCCATATTTCCACCGAGATGGGATTGCACGCCGACAGGTTATTTTAAAGTAGATCGAAATTTATTCGCACTTGCTTATCTCAGTATTACACGTACACCGGTACAAATTGGAAGAAATGCTTTCTATTTCAAATAAAAGTTGCTAATGTGATTTTTTCTTTGTTACAGGTATTTCATCGCTCCACAAAGTTTTCGTTAAGGGATTTGAAGACTGTCTTAATTTAGTTTTCAAATTTGCATAACTCGAAGCTAAATCTTCACAAATATACAAGTAATTTCAAGTAAAAGAGTTCTCGGTAAAGAATAAACCTAATTAGACGTTAAAGGTGATTATACAGTTTTTCTCTTTAAAGTCACGTTTGCGAGTCATTCATTTACAAAACTTGGAGTTATTTTTCATTGTTTAATTAATGTACGGCAGGAGTTTGTGTTATCTTATTCGCCAGTTGGTTTGTGTTTATTTTTTCGCAACTCCTTAATTTTTTCGCTCGGCAATTTTTTCCGTCGCTAACGATGGAGAATTTGGAATTGCAAATGCCGTTAATTGCCCGATGGAAGTTAGCTCTCGCACTTAGAGGAACGCGGCGCGACTGATTGTTGAAATATTTAACGCTCCCAAAAGCCAAATAATTCAACGAAATGCTTTTGCTGTCAAATAATCACGTCCTTATTGTGGGACTAATCTGAATTTCTTATAATGTTTGTAAATCTTTTGACTTTAATTAAGGAACGGGGTACGTGTTTGGTGTCGTTATCGAGAATTATTATTCACTCTTCGTGGACAATCGACAACTAGATAAATTACTGCACTCAAGCAGTTGAATTAAATCTAAATATCTTAACCTTCTGTTAAAAGTTAGACCGATTTTATTTGTATTGTTTTTTCTGAAATATGTATTATCAAACAGGTACCTCTGCTTTCATACATTCAAAGTAATATTTATATCGTTTCCTTTTCTAATTAAACCAGTGAGTACCTACTATTATGTCAAAGCTATGACGTCACAAGAAATTATTTAATTTTCTAAAATACCTATAAAAATCCTTTACAAAATTAAATGAATCTTCGATATATATTAAGAAAATGTTTATAATTTATTGAAAAATAAAAACATGTTAGTAGTTGCTAATTAATTTGCTATTTAAAAAAAATTATGTACTCCAAACTACCCCTAAAACTACTTACTCATTCAATGAAACCAAATGAAAAAATATTTGTCCGAAATTCTTTTGCTCGTTGCTGAAATTGTTTCTCCACCAAAAATGTATAACGACCAAGATCGGGTCCACGATTACCCATTCACTTAGTCATAAATTATATTGTTTTCATATTTATAACTTCTTTCTATTCACGTTAAATGTTCTTAATATTTTTTTAAAAGCTTCTGTCGTCCATAAACCGTTATCGTGTACCCTTATCATCCGCGTTCCACTTACTTGGGGTAAGTGGGGGTTAAAAGTATACGGCGCATGGTAATGTACCGGAGTAGTGGATGTAGGTAACAAACCCCAGAGGAAATGGCAAGCATTTAGCCAATGAAGTTGAAAATGGAAATTTTACTACTTAGGTGATATCAAAATGAAGTACTTAAGTATCTTACTGTCACCCGGATTACTTTACTTTTATATTGTCCCTATCATCCAGCTATCAGTCGTATTTTCACACAGCTAAAAACAAAATTTCTTAACTAAAAGTCAACGAATTGTAAACCTATTAATTTTATATAAAATAAAATGTTTACTCCCTCCAATCTTCACTTAAAACTAAGCTGCCCTTAAACAACTTAGTTGAAATATCTGCAAATAACGATCAAAGAATAAATTAAAAAGACAATAACTCGCAGACACAACTTGTCACCGAATAAGTGCACTTACATTAGAAAATTAACGGTCTCCCGTCGATAGTATTCTTACAATCATCGCCCTAAACCGGTTTAATCCGGTTTGATTTATATCTTGGCGGCCATGACGGCTTCGCAGACTGATTACTTCCTATGCATTAGCACTGATGAATGTATTTGCATTAGAAATCCGTGGATTAGCTACAGATCAGCTTGAATGTTTGATACAGATGTTGTATAGGGGAAACTATTGAAGGGTAGTTTGCTATTTACAGTAACACTACTAGTTAAGAATTTCATTCTCTTAATCAATTTGTGTGTTTTTATAAGTAACGTCATTTCTATTACAAAATGTTATGTATCTACACTTGGATAGAACCCAAAACTATCAGTTTTTCTCCCCCTCAATCATCAATCAAAAACGTTTTTCGTAACAAGTTCTCGAACTGACAATTATTCACACCTTTGACGAATGTTCCGCCAATGATTTGCAATTTGATCCAACATTTGGCCACGGTATCGGCAGACTTTCAAGTAACTTTCTTTATTCAAAGCAAACTGTTACGTCATCGAATACAACAATGGCGGACGACAGATGGCGACCCAGTATTGGGCAACTTAATCAATTGTTATTGGCTATTGACACATATGAACCAATCAGACGGAATGGATCGAGTGTCACCAGTCTAGTGGTTTCTGATAATGACACTCAGTTTTGTAATCGGTATGTACCCCTTCGGACAATGAGGGGTACTGATGCCCCTAGTTTTTTTATCATTGCTGTCCTGACTGACAGGGCCTTTTAGTAATAATGAATAACACATTATTATGGAAGTATTAATATGAAGTTTTAACTCATAATAATGCAGCAGATATTTTTTGAGAAAGCTTAGTTTTATAATATAATAAACTAAAAAAGGCAATAGCAAATGTTCCAAAAAAAATTAGAATTTGCGAGATAAAGAAGCGTTTATCCGATGAAAGCTGAAACACTAATCTTTATTTTTTGTAAAAATAAGTTTACTTATAAAGTATAATAAGATTCTAACCAATGATAAACGGGGCGCAGACCGTCTGGTTTTAACTATAAATTTCTCAGAGCCCCAGGGAACAACAATGTTTTAACAATCACATGTTTTCCAAATTCTAAATTTCTATTATAACTTCAAACAGTTTGAGATTATATTTCTAAAGATAAAAATATTTCAAAAGCAAAAAAAATACATCTAGCATTTTTTAAGGTTTTGTAAGCATCTAAAATATAAAAAGATAAGGACTTCTTAGAGGATCATTGACAAAAACTATCATAAAAACAAAAATATCCCCTTATAGTTTTAAAATATACTAAATAGCATACAATGTAGGTATAGATAAAGTCACCAGCTTCGTTTCTTACGCCTCCACTCGATTTGTAAAGAAAATTCGGTGTCAACCGACTGAAATGAATTGCTTATAAATGAACACGACCATACTACCGATATAGAATCAGAAGTCATAATTAATGTAAGCGAGCAAAAGTAAAATACCTAACGTTTGCCCTGTGACGACTCGGTGATCTCTCCGTCTATTTTTGACGACTATCAAGTAGTATTTATTGATCCTTTTATTTTCGTTTTCGTCTTTCATTCATTTTCTCCTATATATTATCGGAATCCGATGAATTTTTAAAGTACACGCGATGTAAATGTTTCCTTGAGTAGAGTTTTTTTTTCAGGATTTATTAGACGGAAAACGCCTTTTGATTTATATTGTGGCATGAGACCAACTTCAAAATATATAGGTATTTATAGAATAAAGTAAAGACGTTAATGTATAAAAGAAATAAAACATTTCAAGCTCGTATGTGACTTCACACTTGATGACTACAAATCATGCTAGCAATTGAATATCAAAATTATGTTACTCCAATAACTCAATGCCAATATCTAAATATAGATTTGATATTACAGGTTCACCTAATTCTAAACCCTAGTTATTACCTGCAGCTAATACACCTCCAATCTCATTTCGCTTAATGGAGATCTCGAGGGTCGAAATTGTACCGGTTAAATTAGTAATAACAGTACCATACGAGCATTTGGTTGGAAACAATCCAGTGAAATAATAGTGTTAGTAATAACATCTAGCTACGGACTTAATATACGGTCGCAGAATATGTGATACAACTAAACATTGTCCAGAAATTAAATGAAAACAGCGCTAGCTTATCAACTACCGAGGTTAATTTTGAAAGCCAACTGGAGAAAATTGGATGTACGACAGAAAAATATGAAAGGTTTTTAAATTTAACTTGTGGCTAAGAACCCACTAATATGCCACAGCAGCATAGACATTCACTCATAAAAAAGAGGTTATAGTACAGTTCATTAAAAATGTTTTTTTTGTCAAACTTAGAAAGTCATATTATCATAACAGTAAACTATTCATCAACTGGACATTTAATAAATCGAAGCCGAAGTACCTAATATGCACGAAAAAGTTCAAATACCAATATTGAAAAAAATAACTCATTTCAATTTGGAACCAAACGTCCGAATCGGTTCTCTATTTTATTTTTCGACCGTAACAAATTGCAGAGCCGTATGCAGTGATTACGAAGCTCAAGTGATGTGCCCATAAATTTAAAATTACTTCGCGTAAACTTTTTAAATAACGAATCTGGATCGATACAGCGAAAATAGCACTGTGCTCGTCCACTAGTTATTTATTTAGTGTTGGCTTTTGAACAATTGGGTACATTAAAGATTTTGACTATGATAATTTTAATAATTCCTCGTTAACGATAGAAACGAAATATCGTTTCTATTTACATTTTTGACAACGTTCAACACAACAAAGTGTTAGTAGTTAGTTTAAAATAATACCTCAATAATGAACTTATAGATTATACCTACAAAAGTAATAAATCCAAAACAATAACAATACTAGCAAGTCTGACTTTTCCGACCGCAGCAGATTGCAGAATCGCGTGCAGTGATTGCCAAGCCGCAGTGATGCGCCAATTAATACAGAATCAATGATGGCGATTAATTGAGACCAGTTGATTATACCACCGCTGACCAAGCTACACGCACTGTTAATCCAATTCGGTGCCACTCGGCGGTCGAGACTGAACTTAGATTAAACGGGACCCTAATGCATATATTTATTTTCTTATTTGTGGTGGGGAATAGTGTTCCATTTATATTCAACGCTAATTGGGTTTGCTAGTGTGCACTAATTGGTAAAATTAATCAAGTTCATTTTTATTTGCAGTAAAATATAATAGTATCTATCCTTGAAACTCAATATTATCTACTTATATTTAAATCTACCCAGAGAGCAGCAGAGGCAGAGTAATCAATCCTCTTTGGTAACTAAATGCAATCTTTCTCGAATAAATAGTAGGTAAAAAATTAAAAGCAAAGAACCTTTATTGCTTGGTACATAAAAACCAAATTCCAATTATCACGTTAACTCTCTGAGCAAAAAGCACTTATAATTTTTTTCACGTCGTCTCGTCGCCGAAAAAGAAGCACGTTTCTTATTCCGAGTGTTATAAGTTTCTCGTGATGAAATATGATTAGAATATCTCGTACTCCCACCACTCAACGTATAAAAAACATTAATTTTGACACATCGTCGGTAAACTCGGGCTTGCGCCTCGCAATATCCATCAGGCATCTATTTGCATAGAGGGTGATAAATCTAGGAAAGAAATCTTATATGGAGACGATATTGGCGTTGAAGCTGGCAATGTATCATCTCGGATTCGTTTGTTGACTTATTGCCCTATATTCCAGTTGCGAGTTTGTGTGCTTCAATTTGATAACACTGAGGTGGAGGGCGGTTCTAGAAGTACTCGCTATTTTCTAAAAAGTTTCCGTTACGTATGCAAGATAGACGTAAAAAAATCCTTTGAAATTCTATTTTAGATGTCAACACTAAATTAAACTATATTTCATTCGTACCTACTCTATTTTTTTTATTATTTTACATAATAACTCCAGTCTTCAGTTGAATTTGAAGACCTACGTGACATTAATTCCATCATGTTGTTACATTTATTAGCTACCTACTCCAATTTTTATATTAATTTGTTTTTAAAGTTATTTAGAAAAGGAAAAATTGGACCGCGGGCAGGATTCGAACCTGCGTCTTCTGGTTAGGTACACCAGACGCTATGACCACTAAGCCACAGCGATACCTACCCGTCATGTCGAATTTTTCCTTCACATACTGAATTTACGTCTTTATGGTGACGTCAGTAACACCTATTGAAATGCAAGTTTTTGCTTTTCAACCGACACAACTTACTTTACAGTTAGTTAAATGTCGAACGATGCCACCTTACCTTGTAACTATCTTTTTGTATATTTTTGGCATTTTCCATGCTAAGATTTTAAAGTTATTTAGAAAAGGAAAAATTGGACCGCGGGCAGGATTCGAACCTGCGTCTTCTGGTTAGGTACACCAGACGCTATGACCACTAAGCCACCGCGATACCTACCCGTCATGTCGAATTTTTCCTTCACATACTGAATTTACGTCTTTATGGTGACGTCAGTAACACCTATTGAAATGCAAGTTTTTGCTTTTCAACCGACACTACTTACTTTACAGTTAGTTAAATGTCGAACGATGCCACCTTACCTTGTAACTATCTTTTTGTATATTTTTGGCATTTTCCATGCTAAGATTTTAAAGTTATTTAGAAAAGGAAAAATTGGACCGCGGGCAGGATTCGAACCTGCGTCTTCTGGTTAGGTACACCAGACGCTATGACCACTAAGCCACCGCGATACCTACCCGTCATGTCGAATTTTTCCTTCACATACTGAATTTACGTCTTTATGGTGACGTCAGTAACACCTATTGAAATGCAAGTTTTTGCTTTTCATTAATTTGTTTATTGTTATTCCTGCATTTTTAGAATAAGTACTAATTTTAACCACATAATAGTATTTATTAGGCTATGATTTAGTCTACCTGCTGAGCCAGCCCCAAATGTAAATAACTTGCTTGTAAAGTGAATAATATTGCCATAATAATTACTATTGAATAACCTTTACAACAATTTTCAACTACGAATTACAAGTTGCAGCATATTTACATTATCAAAAAATTTTATGAATATTTATCACTTATACCTTTCTAATGTTTACCAGTGTACAGTGTATTATATTCACCTGCATGTTTCGGGGCCCCATCACTAGTTTCAGACTCGGTACACGACACCGCCGCGTGGAGAGTTTACGCTCCGAGACTTGTCGGGCCCCGAAACGTGCACAGTTAGAATATAAAAAACACTTTGACGTTATCTTCAAGATTGTTTAATAATAAATTTCTTCAGTTTCAGGTGAGTCTTGCCTCTAGTCGAGGGACTCTTAAGGTACACAAGTGTCACTATAGGAATGGTTGTTGTATTAATTAATTTCTGAAGTTATTTATTTTCAGTTATCAATTGGCTGATAAAATAAATAGGTCTAAGTAAGGTATGTTGGATTTCATTGGGGAAAAATTATTTCATCGATACAAGAATAAAGTAATAGATAATGAAATCACAGTTCAATTGTTTTTGGACGATGGTTTCATCAAGAGTTAAAGAATATTTAAAAATCGCAAAACTTTTAGTATTATAAAATGGAATCCAACTCTCGCTAGCCTTAATTGAAACGATTCAAACAAAACGAGCTTAGCTCACTTCTCCAAAATGCAAAGATTCATCGAAATTAAATTCACTTTTGTTTAATTTCCGTCTCTTCATTTGCTGTTGTTTTGTTTTAAAGGGGCATTCACATTCGCACAGTCTCCCAAAATCTATTATTTATTTATATTTTTTTCTGCCTTTAATGTTTCACATACATGATAACTGTCTGTCTCATTACTTCTCACTGTTAGCTGTTTCTCTCTATCTGCTTTATGTTTGTATGTCATCGTAGTAGTTCTGTCATTGTCTGCGATGTTTTTGAGTTTGTTTTACCCTTTCTTTTACATTTTATATTATGAAATGCAGTTGTTTGCATCTAAGTGTTAGTAGTTATTGGGTATTTAGTCATATCTGTGTAATGAAGTAGTATAATTATATATTAATAATATTAAGTATCTAAACTTTTAAAGTTGAAGATGGTAAGACACACTTATACATACAACACAACTGCATAATTATACTTGGTGCTTGGTTCGTTCATGCTATCCCCGCATCCCGAAACTTCTTCTTTAATCACTTTTCCACTACATCATAAAGTTCGAGGAATAATTATGTGAGTCTCGAATAATTGTTGAATCGTGACCTAGCTCGAGAGGATTTAATTACACGACAAAACCCAAGCATTATGGAACTACTAAAAAATTCATAAGTTCCTGAGCTTGCAGACCTCAAAATATTGATCGTGGCTCTCTCTCATTCATGCTAACGTGTGACAAAGCCCGCTTTGGCTCACTGCTGGGTAAGCCACGCACACATACACACAATAGTCCAACACACACGTGCTATTAAAACCGTTTCAGCGGGCGTCAGCTGACTGAGGGTGTCGGGAGGGTGTGGGCCGTTATGAACAACGCATGCGCTGTGGCGAGTAAAGCGGCTGGAGCGCTTTATTTCCGAGCCAAGTGTTAGAGTAACAAGCTGCGGTTAAAGCTAGCCGCGCTTGGCAGAGTTAAATCGACACCCATTCAGAAAACAAACTGCGTATCACGGCCGTTACTCCGTTTGACGTAATTAGTTCCATGGAATCCGCATGCTGTCTTCACGTATCAACACTTACGAGATGTTGAGTTGACAGATACTCGAGTCAGTATGTCACGGTTATTATGAACAGCTGTTCTTTGTATCTCGCCTGCGATTATGACGCAAATTTTACGAATAGACGCACACATGACAAGTTACTCTAATTAAATAAATAAACGTTAACAATTATTAGCTTTTAAGAATTTATTCATGAACATTTTTCTTTCAATTACAATTTTAAATTGTCGCCAGTATCTCAAATCAGAGAATAAACAAAAATGCAATTAACAATCCAATGCAATGGCGGAATACGAGGCCCATAAATGAGGTGCAACGCTAATAAAATATTTCGTAAAATATAGTCGTACGCAAAAATTCCGATGCAGAACGTATATCACCGTTCGCAATAATTCCATCTGATTTTTAATTCGGTGTGCATATTCTCGTCACGTTCGCTAGCAATAAACAATTATTAATGCGTTGTTCGGGGCACATGTTCACAGTTTTCGAGTGCGGCGGACTTTTTAAGTGTTCGTTAATTTCGAGTGGACTGGAAAAGTCGAGTTCGGGAATGAGGCAATCGCTTTAACGGTTCAACCACTTTCGCGTCTATCGAAAAATCGGGCCCACACATGATAAATTTGGCCGACTGTATCTAGATAAAACGTGGCCATTTTCGCTCGATTTACTACGGGATTTTGGTTAGAAAGGCTAAAATAATTTGAACGTTTGTTAGACTCGGATTTATTGGAGCTACTGAGGTTCCTAAATGTTTGATTTATCGTCTTTTAAGATGCCTTTCGAAAAGTGAGCAAATGTGGAGAAAAAGCCTACGACTTTACTCTTTTTGTAAGGAACCTTCATCGTGATGATCCTTGAAATTTCTCAATTTATATAATTCTCCAATTAATTATTGGAGTTTTCATAAAGGACACTTAAGTAGCGTTTGATTAAGGGAAAGCCTGTCGCAAAGGCGTCCCTCAATACGAAAGTTATCCAAATCTTTTCCTTGTCTTAACCAACTGCCAGCCCATTTTCCCTATTGTGTCCTCCTTCACAAATTAAAACTTCTTCACTGGAGTTATCTAAACTGATTTTATCTTTAGATTCCATTGTTCTCAATCTGTGATTGAAAATGGTGAATTGATAAATATTTTTTGCCGTTAGCTGTGTTGTAAAAATGTCAATCGGTATTAGGGCGAATAAGGGTGCGAAGCATTGAGTCGATGATCCGTGATAGGGTTTAAACATTCGTTTAATTAAAAAGACCGGGATTTAATTGGAAAAGTATACATTTACGTAGTCTTTTGTTTGCTGGCGTTGTGATTTATATTTGGCGACGTGAGGTGGGATCAGTGAGTAGGAACGCGAATGGTGCGACTTTTTTGCTCCATTACACCGGATTTTATGCTGACACGTTGGTTTTTGTTATGCAAAGATAATAGAATGTGTTATTGGAATAATTGGAATAAACAAACGCGCTCGCGGGAATATTGGTATTGTTATGGGGCTATTTTCGACACCTATTCGCATCTTTTATAGCTATCAGTATCCATATTCTATATTGTCGTTTAAATCCAACGGCTTCAATTGGTCGACATCTATATTGGGTTTCCTCTTACTCTTAAAAAATAATCCAGGAGCTATAAAAATGCTAAAGGTCGTTTATTCACTAAGGAACAGAATCTGATATTGATCGACCTATATATGCCTTTAAAACGTGCGTATTAATTCCTTCCTACACGTAATTTTCTGCTTTGCGTATTAATCCCAGCTTTTACCAAGGCCCTTTATATGAAGGTAGCACCCTTATCCCTAGCAATGAAGTCAAAAATCTATTGATATCAGTTTCTGTCAGCTACACTCTTGGCCGATCATAACATCCCATATTTTATATCTCCGTTCAATTCTGTCTCATATTCTTTATTTTCTTTGTCACAATGTCGTATTTTGCTCGGGCCAATATTTTCAGCGTTACTCAGTGCACTGCGTACCTTATAAATGATTTTTCTTATTTGCACGTCCTTTTGTGTTACAAATCATTGGATAAGTAGTACATGCTATTCAAGCCGACCCCATTAGCAAATTCCAGTTGATAAGGGTTTTATTTATGGAAAGTAGTAATAAACACTTGCAAATAGTGGAAAAAAGATTTCTAAAGTGTTTCATATCTCGATACAACTACGTCATGTGACGGATATGTGTCTGGTGAGTCATTTTCCTAATCTCTTGCTTGCCTATCTTCTGTCTTTTGAACTAGATTTAATAGGAAACCCCATTAACACTGCTTGACCTGGGAAACGAAACCAAGACTTCGAAACCAAGAGAACGAAACTCAGGTTCATATCATAGTCTTTCCTCCTCACTCACGAAGACCTAAATGACCTTTACATCATATATAGTAGTGTAGCACAGAAGTCGAGCTTACGAACACTAAGCTATTGAGGCATATTACGTATATATTTCTTGTTCTGTTTTCCTCTACATATAAATAATCAAATTACGTTTTTTATTACATTGACCTACTGAAACCCTGAAATATGTAGGTCTCCACTCCACGGAGCTCTAGTCGTAAACTAGAGGCTTATGGAAAAATTAACCGTACTTACAAAACCTAGAGATACCGATATTTTGTTGTCGACTAGGAATGCAATACGGTGTTACCTGATCATGTGGAGCTACATAAGATAGGTCGCAGGTTAGGAGAAGCCTATTTTCCAGTGGACTGCCATAACAGTGGAATACCAAATATTTGGACAAGTTCACACGCAATATTGCTATTGAACTTTCCTTACAATACCGATCATACAATACCTTCATGATTTCGTTAAAGACAGAGTCAGCAGGTCAAGTTATCTAAAACTGTCAAATTTTCCCAATTGAATATGAATATGAAATTTGACAGATTGTGGTAGCTTGACATGCTGGCCTCTATACAAGACAAGACACAAACCAAATATCCGTGGAATACAAATATTTCCGTCGGATATTACACTAAACGTGCAGTCAAATTATAATTTGGTTGATTGATTGCAATCTCACTTTTACTTGAAAAAAAAAATTCGTGGACGACAGCGCGTTAGACCTTTTTTTTGTTTACGGGGGGAAACCTACAAAAGGCTACCGGTCTACTGGGGTTAGACCGGGGATTGTGAGATTCTTACCCGCTTAAACCACTCCGGTATCCGCCACCATCAGCATATGTAGGGGGGCACTGTGTCCTTTTAATAGACCCCCCCTGTACAACGCCTATTAAGGCACATCCTTGGGAGCGCGGAAGACTTAGATCGAGATGGCGGGATGAGCTTGACTTTTTCTGGAAGGATTGGTCCAAGATAGCCTTGAACCGTGAGGAATGGAGTTAAGCTTTTGCCCTGCAGACGAAAACGGCTAAATAATAAAACTTAAATTTTCATTATTTACAACAGGAATTTCATAGAATAACCTTACGACCGAGTGATAAAAGATACCATTCCGAAAATACCGCCATCCTATCCACAAAGGCTGCCACAAAAAGTAATTGTTCAAGTGAAAATAAACAAAAACCATTGTACATTACTGCTAAATCTATCCTTAGCTGTAATTATGGGGGAAATAAAAGGAGGGATAAGATAAGGAAAACCCTTGTGGGACAATCTGAAAAACTTGTAATGATCGCGGGTGTATCGGCCTTACGGAAAAAATGTCGTCGCGATGTCCATTAGTGACGTAAATTGCTATATTTTTGGATATTGCAACATTAAATTTCGCCGAAAATGAAGCGCGTATTTAAAACGCGTTTTATCATACACGCTTCATTTTCGGCGAAATTTAATTTGATTGCTACGAGTTTTATAATAGGGTAAGTAGAGTAGAGAGAGAAGGAAAATTCATAACATACCATCGCGTCTGTAGTCCCCGAAGGGTTAGGCAGAGGTGTGCCAGTGTACACTCACCGTTTTCCAGTATTAACCGAGCTGCTACTGAAAATTAATAGAAAAATTCATTAACACTTTGCTCGACCTGGGAATGGAACCCAAGACCTCGTTAATCTACTGTTACACTAGAGAACGAAACTCAGATTTATATAATAGTCTATCCTCCTCACTCACGAAGACCTAAATGACCTTTACGTCATTGACATAAAGTACAAATTTCAATAATTTAACAGCTTTCATGAGATAAAATATCTATACTTATTATATTACAGGAACAGTAAACATTAAGTTTAGTGACTATTACTACAAAGATCGCATGCGCTGTGGCGAGTAAAGCGGCTGGAGCGCTTTATTTCCGAGCCAAGTGTTAGAGTAACAAGCTGCGGTTAAAGCTAGCCGCGCTTGGCAGAGTTAAATCGACACCCATTCAGAAAACAAACTGCGTATCACGGCCGTTACTCCGTTTGACGTAATTAGTTCCATGGAATCCGCATGCTGTCTTCACGTATCAACACTTACGAGATGTTGAGTTGACAGATACTCGAGTCAGTATGTCACGGTTATTATGAACAGCTGTTCTTTGTATCTCGCCTGCGATTATGACGCAAATTTTACGAATAGACGCACACATGACAAGTTACTCTAATTAAATAAATAAACGTTAACAATTATTAGCTTTTAAGAATTTATTCATGAACATTTTTCTTTCAATTACAATTTTAAATTGTCGCCAGTATCTCAAATCAGAGAATAAACAAAAATGCAATTAACAATCCAATGCAATGGCGGAATACGAGGCCCATAAATGAGGTGCAACGCTAATAAAATATTTCGTAAAATATAGTCGTACGCAAAAATTCCGATGCAGAACGTATATCACCGTTCGCAATAATTCCATCTGATTTTTAATTCGGTGTGCATATTCTCGTCACGTTCGCTAGCAATAAACAATTATTAATGCGTTGTTCGGGGCACATGTTCACAGTTTTCGAGTGCGGCGGACTTTTTAAGTGTTCGTTAATTTCGAGTGGACTGGAAAAGTCGAGTTCGGGAATGAGGCAATCGCTTTAACGGTTCAACCACTTTCGCGTCTATCGAAAAATCGGGCCCACACATGATAAATTTGGCCGACTGTATCTAGATAAAACGTGGCCATTTTCGCTCGATTTACTACGGGATTTTGGTTAGAAAGGCTAAAATAATTTGAACGTTTGTTAGACTCGGATTTATTGGAGCTACTGAGGTTCCTAAATGTTTGATTTATCGTCTTTTAAGATGCCTTTCGAAAAGTGAGCAAATGTGGAGAAAAAGCCTACGACTTTACTCTTTTTGTAAGGAACCTTCATCGTGATGATCCTTGAAATTTCTCAATTTATATAATTCTCCAATTAATTATTGGAGTTTTCATAAAGGACACTTAAGTAGCGTTTGATTAAGGGAAAGCCTGTCGCAAAGGCGTCCCTCAATACGAAAGTTATCCAAATCTTTTCCTTGTCTTAACCAACTGCCAGCCCATTTTCCCTATTGTGTCCTCCTTCACAAATTAAAACTTCTTCACTGGAGTTATCTAAACTGATTTTATCTTTAGATTCCATTGTTCTCAATCTGTGATTGAAAATGGTGAATTGATAAATATTTTTTGCCGTTAGCTGTGTTGTAAAAATGTCAATCGGTATTAGGGCGAATAAGGGTGCGAAGCATTGAGTCGATGATCCGTGATAGGGTTTAAACATTCGTTTAATTAAAAAGACCGGGATTTAATTGGAAAAGTATACATTTACGTAGTCTTTTGTTTGCTGGCGTTGTGATTTATATTTGGCGACGTGAGGTGGGATCAGTGAGTAGGAACGCGAATGGTGCGACTTTTTTGCTCCATTACACCGGATTTTATGCTGACACGTTGGTTTTTGTTATGCAAAGATAATAGAATGTGTTATTGGAATAATTGGAATAAACAAACGCGCTCGCGGGAATATTGGTATTGTTATGGGGCTATTTTCGACACCTATTCGCATCTTTTATAGCTATCAGTATCCATATTCTATATTGTCGTTTAAATCCAACGGCTTCAATTGGTCGACATCTATATTGGGTTTCCTCTTACTCTTAAAAAATAATCCAGGAGCTATAAAAATGCTAAAGGTCGTTTATTCACTAAGGAACAGAATCTGATATTGATCGACCTATATATGCCTTTAAAACGTGCGTATTAATTCCTTCCTACACGTAATTTTCTGCTTTGCGTATTAATCCCAGCTTTTACCAAGGCCCTTTATATGAAGGTAGCACCCTTATCCCTAGCAATGAAGTCAAAAATCTATTGATATCAGTTTCTGTCAGCTACACTCTTGGCCGATCATAACATCCCATATTTTATATCTCCGTTCAATTCTGTCTCATATTCTTTATTTTCTTTGTCACAATGTCGTATTTTGCTCGGGCCAATATTTTCAGCGTTAATTCTCTTCCCTTCATCATCAACTCTTATACTGTCCCACTGCTGGGCACGGGTCTTCTCTCAGGACGAGAGGCATTAGGCTATAGTCCAGAAGCAGTGAAAGCCTAGTGGTGTGACCATTGGACTGGCAAGTCAAAGGTCTCCGAGTTCGAACCCAAGGCACGCACCTCTGACTTTTCGAAATTATGTGCGTATTTATAATTAATTGTCACTCGCTTAAACGGTGAAGGAAAACATCGTGAGGAAATCTGCATGCCTGAGAGATTTTCTCGAAGGTGTGTGAAGTCTGCCCTTCGCGGAGGATTAACAACTGGTTCCCGCGTTCCCGACCATTGGTGGTGAGGCGAGCACCTCCTGTGGTTTTAGTCGGTAGGTCACTCTACCTTGGGCGGAATCCAACACACCCCGACGTCTCCTCAGACGGCGGATGTCCATGAGGAAAAAAAAAAGTTATTGCTATTCCCACGTTGGTACGCGGTGACGTCACACATGTCACCATCAGTGTTGCCGATGCTTGACATCTTCAACAGCATTAAGGAGCAATCGAGCCCTGGACCTCATAGTGTAGCAGTCCCGGAAAATCTGACAACTACTTCATAATGTGTAATTGATTTTTATAAAATAACTGATATGACGTCACATCTGGTAACAGTGAAAGCCAGCCTAAACATTGTTAATAAAAAAATAGGCAGACGAATAATATTCATCTTTACTAGACCAATATTTAAACACATTACTTATGCCATTATGCTTATGCCTTAGACGACCTCTGTGGTCTATCGGTTCGAGCCGGACTGCTTATCATGGGGTCGTGGGTTCGATTCCCACAGGACACAAATATTTGTGTGGATGAAACATGAGTATTTGTGTTTGTCTGGGTGTTTCTTATGTATTATGAGTATGTATTTACAAAAAAAAAGTATATAAGTATTATATCCATTGTCTAACTAACTAAGCGGAGCTTGTACTATGGGTACTAACCCATAGTACAAGCTCCGCTTAGTTTGGGACTAGATGGTGTTGTGTAAAATGTCCCAAAATATTATAATATTAGCCAGCTATTACGTACATACTTGATACAAAAATACTTTATCTCTGCGTTCACTATTAATCTTCGCTCCATTAAGACTTAGATATAGATATCATAAAAATGGAATAACGCTATTTTCTTATAATCTAGCTGATCCATGTCGCTGTCTAGACGTCTACGAAGTATTGTACAATTAAATACCTTTGTAAGCCATATTATAAAAGAATACTATGTCATTATAGTAATAATACAAGATACTCAACATTTAATGAAACTGTGAAATCTCAGTAGCAGCTCGGAGTTTGGATTCGTGCTCGGTTAGTGGCATTAGGCTCGGCCCCTATTACATGGGACCTACACATACCAAATATAAAACAAAAATAAAATATCGTTAGTCCCCAAGCTGCTTCAAATAGGCCCCAGTTCAGCTAAATACCAGACCATTGGTGAGCTGCCTAGCGCTGGTTTAGAACAAGACCCTTAAAAAGTGATGCTAGCGATATTATGATAGACCATTTAAAAATATAACCATGAAAAAGCAAACATTATCAGTGTTACAAAAACACGCCATCTGCGCTCTCTTACTAACTTTATCGTTCTGTATTAAAATGACTGACGGCCCTATTATGTTTCGTCTAGAAATAAATATTCTTTTATAATAACCCAATTATCCTTGTAGTAGGAGGATTACAAACTTTAAACCAGTTTTCTTTTAGAAATATTGTAAATGTTATTTCGTGAAATGGAATATGAGATAGTTTAACATTGTAAGCACTGTTGAAACTAAATAAATTATAATAAATTAATAATAAATAAATTTTTTTCAAAAAACTTTTGAAAACAATGAAAAAAGTACATACATTTGCAGTAGTGGGTTAGTAGTAGAAATTCGAAAGGTGTTAATAAGGCCTAAATAAAATTGTATATAACTAAATATATTAATTAGCGGTACAAGAAAAAAGAAACCTACTCAAATAAAATTATAAAAGCGTCCTGCCTGATCTAGGTTTATACAAACCTGTGTTTCAGGCCATCACTTTACCACATATTTATAATTAGGACAAGCTATTAGAAATAAAAGTAATATGAAAATATAAAAGTTCTATGAGAGAAAGCAAACAACAGAGAGATTAAGACTATGTATAACTATAACATTTTTTTTTTATTATTTAACTTACAGAGTACTATCATTTAACAACTTCTATTAGGTTTTCTGTGTCTGAATAGGCGAGTTTCGAAAGATAAATATCAATGATAAATGTTTGGATGTGGCCGTCTAGCATCCATTATTACGAGATCGTCATGGATGTGGAACATTGTGGCTGGATGGCCCTCGTACATTCGGAGTGTCTGCGTTTTTGTGAGAAGGATGTATAATTGTGTATTTGTATTTAAAAAATAAAATCATTTTTTTACACAAATTAAATTCAGCAGTAAAAAGTAAGCAGTGATAGATAGCCTAGTGGAATGACCATTGGACTGCCAAGTCGAAGGTCTCGAGTTCAAACCCAAGGCATGCACCTCTGACTTTTCGAATTCATGTGCGTATTAATAATTAATTATCACTCGCTTAAACGGTGAAGGAAAACATCGTGAGGAAACCTGCATACTTTAGAGATTTTTCTCGATGATTTGTGAAGTCTTCCAACCCGCACCAGGCCAGTGTGGCGGACTATAGCCTAATCCCTCTCAATGAGAGGAGACCCGTGCCCAGCAGTGGGACAGTATATATGGGTTGATGATGAAATTAACAAACGTATGTTTTTTTTTTTTAAAGTTGCACTTTTTAGTGTCATTTTACTTATATCATAACTTTTTATCCACTTTGTATAAATTTACGCGGTAGATATTGATTATCCCCGGATAGTTTACTCACCATTTTGATGGGCAGCTATGATGAACGTTAATAGACACGATCATCCCATTGTATTTAGTGGTCAATCAATCAACTTATCCTGCCGTCGCTCACGGCCCGACAGTATCTCACAGGCTTTGGGCAACTGCGTGTATACCGTTTACAAGCGTACCATTATATCGCATACAGATTATCGTCGAATTTCGTCTATCTATCGGCGATTTGCCATACTAGTGACAGAAACTTGATATAAATTCCACATTACAACAATATACACAGACACTAGGCTCGCCTTCTATTACGTGATACTTAAAACATACTGACGAACTGTGGGTGTATATAAGTACACCTCTCTTAACCCTTCAGAGATACAAGCATGTTGATACGTAAAACAAAATTCCATGCTTACTATATTATCTAATAACGTTAAATTTAAATCTTTATTATGGAAAACTATGAATACATTTTTGAAACATATTGAAATTGAAGTACAGACTCTAGCAGGTCAAGTTATCGAAAACGGTCCAATTTTCCCAATTGAATATGAACCTTATTGCTTTGTATTAAAATTGAAAATCTATCAAATAAATTTTACAGATTGGGATATCTTGATGTGTTGGCCTCTGTACTTTGTATATACTCTGTGTTCGGGGATAAAGGATGAAAAACATATGTCATATCAGGTTCTTTTGCATTTTGAAGTTACTAACTCTCTATGAAAGATAACTTTAATGTAATTTACAATTTGTATTTCTTTTAATAACCTACATTAAAAACTGTCATAAACTAACAGTAAACAAAACTCATAATAAATCTAGCAAAATATTTCCTCTTACAAACTTCAGTTACAAAACCGCTCACAGCGCACTTTGTCCAGCCGGACACTGGCCACAAGCCGGACAAGGCACAAGCCCGGACAAGGCACAAGCAGGACAAGGCACTAGACACTGTGAGGCACTAGGAAATACGTGCATGCCTCGGGCGCTCTAACGCTTTGAGTGAAAACCCGTGTATGGCAGAACTAGTGTGATGCATAAATATGGGCGCTCCGTGGGGATATGTCGTGGGACTATTTTTGTTTTAATAAATACATAAATTGGGTTATTTTTAAAGTAACAAGAAAGTCGTATATTTTAGATTACATACACATTAATGCTGACCGGTCTTATTTATCTAATGGTCACAAGTGTAGCTGTTGAGCATGAGATTTTGGGTTCGATTTCCAGTTAAATCAAAGTGTTATTAGGATTTTCTGCCCTACTTCCCCACTATATCCCTACTAATATTATTTGAGTGTATGTATGTATGTATGTAATATTAAAAATGCGAAAGTAACTCTGTATATCTGTCTGTCTGTTACGCTTTCCCGCCTAAATCACTTAACCGATTTTGATGAAATTTGGTACAGAGATAGATTAGACCTTGGTATGCATGTGAAACCGCGGGCAACAACTGATCATATAACCCTTTTTTTATATCACTAAGGAGGCAAACAAGCATACGGCCCACTTGATGGTGAGCAGTTACCGTAACCTATAGACGCTTGTAATACCAGGGGTATCACTTGCGCGTTGCCGACCCTGTGAAACAAAAGAGGAATAGTTTTGTTTATTTATTTAAATTAAGGCACTCCAACGACTTACTCACTAATAAATTAATTTTTTGGCATCTTAACTTTAAACTTATAATCCAGAGTGAGTTAGTTACTTACAGGTATGCACAGCACTTACATATTTTATAATCGTAAAATAAACAATAGTAATTAAATTAAAGTAAGAAAAAACAAAATAGTTGGATTGGCAGTATTTAAATTCCCCCCACTGCCAACACGTTTCCTCGCGGAGCACTGTAATCAGATCGTAACCAATTTCTCTTCATCATTCAAATAAAATATTAGATCATATTGATATTAATCATCATCGCAAATATCATCCCATAGCCCTCTCCGTAGTCCATGGGAAACGCCAGCTGCGTACATTAAAATATCCCCGGCTAAAAACGTTTCTTTTGTTACGCCTATGTCTAACCCGCGGCGTTTCTCGCTCCACTCCTCTGATAGTTTAAGTGCACTGTCATTTGAAATTATATTTGGGTTTTTATATATGAAAATGTAGACAGAGAAAACCAAACTAAATGGAAAACTATATATTTTGATTATAACTTACAAACGTTTTCGCACTTATTGCTCTAATCTTATTAAGAAACTCAAACGACAATATCATAAAAAACAAATATCAAACTCTTTAAAAAATCCTAAATTACTCTGGCGTAAAATTAATGACATTACCCATTATAAAAAACCCAAGGCGTCCAGTATACACCTAATGCATATCACATCACATACCCTCGATTCATTAAACCGTGTAAACCAATTCTTTGTAACTATTGGAAAAACACTTGCGGAAGAAATCATAACCCTAACTGGACAAGCATCTAGACCTGTCACTACCTTAAGCTCACGATCTCAAACTAACTCGTTTGTGTTGTTGGAAACAGATCCGGCAGAAGTGGATAGCATACTTGGGTCGCTCGACTCAGGAAGTGCTTCAGGGTGGGATGGCATACCTGTGGGTTTCCTTAAAGTATCACGAGAACTAGTTGTTCCTCTTATTAGTCATTTAACTAATCTGTGTTTCAAAATGGGCATATTTCCTGACGCACTAAAACGATCTATAGTTACACCTGTGCACAAGGATGGGGACAAGAGCGATGTCAACAATTATCGGCCGATATCCGTCTTACCGTCCCTTTCAAAAATAATAGAAAAAATAATAAATAAAAGACTAGTAAATTATTTAAATAAATATAACATTCTTTCCGATTCACAATACGGTTTTAGACAAGGACGGTCAACTCAGGATGCGGTCATTGCGTTAACATCTGAAATCACTGATAAGGTTGATAAAGGTTATAAATGCGTTACGGTGTTTCTAGATCTGAAAAAGGCTTTTGATACCGTATCTGTCCCCATCCTTGTGCAGAGACTTGAGGCTATAGGGATAAGAGATAAGGCACTTTCCCTCTTTGACAGTTACCTCCGAGGTAGGAGACAGCAAGTTAAAATTGGTAACTCGCATAGTGAGGAGGAAAGCATTGCTTTCGGTGTCCCGCAGGGGTCGGTCCTTGGTCCGCCACTGTTTCTAGTGTATATTAATGAACTCTGCAACCTACGAAGCAGTGGTGGAAGAATCTTCTCCTATGCGGATGACACGGCTATTGTCTACTTTGGGGATACGTGGGAAGCCGTGTGCAATAATGCCGAGCAAGGATTAGTTTATATAGATAGATGGCTCAAAACTAATCTCCTAACCCTTAGTGTTCCTAAAACAAATTACATTTGTTTTTCTCCTAGTATAAGGTCTAAACCAGGTCTTAATTTTAGAATTCGTATCCACACGTGTGCGGACCACTTGGCCCAAAACTGTAATTGTCAAGCCATTAAACATGTAATGTCCACAAGATACTTGGGAGTTATAGTTGACGAGTGTTTAACTTGGCATACGCATATGGAGGTTGTTACGGCACGGGTGCGAAAACTTATATGGATTTTTAAAAATCTAAGATATGTGATGCCTCAGAAGACACTAAACAGCATCTATATTGCACTCACGCAATCAGTTGTTACATACTGTTTACCGGTCTGGGGAGGAGCCACTAAAATTAAATTCCTTGAGTTAGAGAGAGCCCAAAGGTCACTTATAAAAGTTATGTACTATAAGCCACACAGATACCCCACAGTCGATCTTTATAGAACCAGTGGCTTACTTTCAGTCAGAAAACTATATTTCTTACTTACAATCCTATATTTACAAAAATCTATTCCATTAAACCAAGACAGTCAGGTGAAAAGACGAAAGGACATAGTGGCTTACTCACCAAGGGTCCGAACTGCTTTTGCACGGCGTCAGTATGCAACCCAATCAGCCTACATTTATAATAAAATAAACGTAAAATTAAGGTTCCACCACGAGGCCTCACACGTATGCAAAAAGGTAATAACTGAGTGGCTAAAAACCTTAACATACGAGGAAACCGAGCAAATTTTGGTTAGACTTGATTAAAAAAGGCACTTAAAAGTAGAAACACACATATTTACACTCAAACACACACACACACACACACATGCATCGCAAACCCTGTTTTAAAACAAGACACTCATACATTCTTATAAAGACATACAACAGCAAAAACACAAAGAGCTGCTAATTAGTTTATAAGTCCTTCATTTATTGTTATATTTTCTTACAAAATTTAATTCTTACTCACCTTTTGTATCAGTCTCAATATTGATAATAACTAAGGGAAAGAGCGAGACAGCCCCAACACAAGTATTATCAATTACTTACTGGGGATGACTCATTTATAATCTATGTTAATTGTTTTGAGACAAATAAACATTTTTCATTTCATTTTCATTTCACATTTACTGTCATACTTTTGTGTTTAAACATTACTTATGTATCTAAGTGATATTTATATTGTTTGTAATAATGCATCCACACACTTCAAGATACACAAACCTTCAAGAAAAGAACGTACTCCCTTTTAAAGGCCGGCAACGCACTTGTGACTCCTCTGGTGTTGCGGGTGTCCATGGGCGGCGGAAATCGCTTATCATCAGGCGATCCGTCTGCTAGTTTGCCCCCTATCCCATAAAAAAAAAACTACTCGCCAGAACTTGTTAATGGCTGCCTGTTGAGTTATTGTATATACTAATACAGAGGATAGTGCGAATCTGTCTTAATAACAACTCAATGCCAATACCTCTTGTTCTTGTATAAATGAAGATGTATCATGTACGGTACCAACGCCGGGCACAAACCCAAACACGGGCCGCTACTGAGAATTTAATAGAAACACCCAATAACACGAAGCTTAACCTGCGAATCGAACTAGGACCTCACGCTCAATAGCTACATTTACAACCACTAAACCAATGAGGCAGTCAAAGATGTATAAAATACAGTAGTCAGCACATCAAGTTATCCCAATCTGTGAAATTTGTTTGACAGATTTTCAACTTTGATACAAAGTAATAAAGTTCATGTTCAATTGGGAAAATTTGACAGTTTTCGATAGCTTGATATAGCGTGCGTCCGTACGAGTATATAACTTTATCCATTTTTTTCGTATGAAAATCCACAAGATTTTTTTTTTACCACTAAGGTGGCAAACAGGCATACGGCCCCCCTGATGCTTAACGGTTACCGTTGCCTATGGATGCTTGTAACACCAAGGGTATCTTGCGCGTAGCTGACCCCGTAAAACGAAAGAGGAATAGTTGGCTTGGCAGTATAAGGGTCAAAGTCCCCCCACTGCCAACACAACGTTTCCTCACGGAGCACTGGCAACCTTGCTTACCGTAAGGAATACAAAATAGCAGTGTTTGTGTATTTCACTACGATTTTTTGCAAGACATATGTACTTCCCCAGTCGGCAGCTCCAATTTGAGTGGAATTACTCCCACTATGCCCCACCTCTCTTAAAAATGTATAGCTATATATTACCTTGCACGCAAGTGAATTTGCGAGTACCAACTAGTTATTTATAAATCGTCAATCAACAAAGCCATTCTAATGCACCCCAAAATCAATCAAATATATAGGAACTAAACCTACTATATTCATTCTTCCGAAAGTAATGTTCTAGTTCGGTATCCGGGAACCAGTTACGAAGACAATGCCTTGGTTTGAACGAAGATTGATACCGTCCTCTGGTCATCCATCAAGTGATAGTGGCATCGTACACCAAACAATGACTAAACAAACCGACGCGCTTTCATTAGTGGAACAAAAACTTGACTATAAAGAAGATATTAATGACTTTTTATCAAATTGAAAAAACACTGGGTGCCGTAATCAAATTGTGAAATGGTTTCAAAATAAATTAAAAAATTTATAATACCCAACTCAAAAGAAAAAAATATATTTTCAGGAAAATATCAACTTTAACAGTCGGGACCCATTATTGGGAGATCCGGTCTAGAATTTTTAATGGGTCCCGATTGTTAAAGTCGCTATGTTCCTAAAGTCTTGTTTTTTTCTTTTGAGTCGGGTTTTTTAAATATTTTTAATTTTTATTTTCACTTTCTGATAGTTATTGTTCACCGATTATATAAGAACTTTATAACGGCTTTGTTATACGTTTAAAAATATTAAAATCACAATTATTAGTGCCGGTCTTAGTAAACTGTTACTACTAAAAAATACTAAAATACATAACATAAAACAACTTAGTCTGGTGTATGAAATGAATACATCTATATTAAACTGAACCTTGAATAAAATATGGGTACACCGCCGATGATGTACCCAAAAGGATATAATACAGAGGCAAGACATAACCAATATATACACCGACCTCGATACCCTAATGACTTTGGGGACTAAAGAGGTCAAATAAAACTGGACGTTCATAATCCGTTATGTCCAAAGTTAAAATAACATAAAAATATTGTGGAGGTCACACATGCTGCCCTTGAGATGACCATAACATCCTGCGGTCACACGCATAAATTCCCTCATGTAAACCCACGCTTATTTAATATTAAGATGGCTTTATACAAGATAAATCTCGTTAATGTTGTGATATAAAAATATGGTATTTAGATAAACCTCTGAAGGAATTTCTAGTGGAAAATGGAGGTATTATGTGTTCAGATTGGCAGATCTTTGAAATTTGAAGAGGCAATTAGTCTGAAGCAAGGTTTCGAAGAAGGTTATGGTCAAAGACAGGCATTAATCTCTGAACGTTTTGGTTGAAAGGAAGCTAAATATGACTTTTTTTAAGAAGATTCAAGCGACAGACAAAGGCAGCGATTATGGATATTCATTACACCTATAGAAATTCATGTCACAAATAAACGGTAGAAGAAATATTTAGAGTTTAATATCATAATAGCTGCACGTCACCAAAATCCATTTATTTTTTATTATTTGAATACATTAGATGCTGAAGACTTAACTTACATACATACTCACGCCTTTTTCCAATAAAAGCAGACAGAAACTATAGCCATAACTTGCAATTCAAATTCAAATCAATGTATTTCAGATTTTACCATCCATATTTGATAGTACAACTTAAAACTATGTTAATAATATAATTTGTACTATGCCTACTTCATTTGACATACATTCCTCGCGTCAGTTGAGAATTTTGGACAATATATCTAACTTCACATCATTAAAATCAGAATTGTTTGAAAATATGAATCCGTTATATATATTTTCAGACACATTTGTCTCTTAATATTGCACTGCAAAAGAGCAATGCTTTCAGAGAAAAGCAAAGTGTAAAACATAATTCGCGCATCTCAAGAAACTTGTATTATGAAAGAAATAAGTTTTGCTCCCCGAAATTAGATTTGAAGAAACTAATTTAACCACAAATAGAATTGTACAACTATTAAAGTATATTATGTTCTACTAGTACCTAAACTGATTGAAATTTCAATCGAATTAAATGTGGTAAAGGGTGATATTTTAGATGTATTCAATATTGAAATTGTTGCTTTCTTACCAAACTGAAAATACACCAAAATTATATTTGTCACAACATAAAAACTTTACAACCTACAATGCTATCAAACTCAGGAACTACATAACTGAATTGCGTACACGCAAAGTTTAAATCCCTAGTATTTAAAGGCTACTCACAGATATTCCATTTGCTTGTACATTCTGCTTTTTAGCCAACTAGTGAATTAAGGTTACCTTCTTCTTCTTCAATGTAAGAGTTCAGCTCTTGTCCGTGGAGCAATCACCACTGTCCTCTATCTTCAGCTTTCCGTTTTACCTCTTAATACGACACGATCCCCACCCTTTCCTTCACTTGTTCCACAAAACTTCGTCTAGGTCTTCCCCTTCCTCGTTTATCTTCAATTTTACCTTCTAGTATTATTTTCAAGTAGTCGTCGTGTCGTATCAAGTGGCCAAACATCTTTTCTCTCCTATTCTCTATGGTTCTTAATAACTATATTTTCTCATCTAAGGACAATTCTTAAACACAAGTGATATTACACAGTACTTTCAAATTAAAAACCTATTCGATGTACCAAAACCTCAAAAAAATCCGACGAGTATCGAAAGCCGGGATCAAATACTGAGATACCTTGGCTTTCAATCAACTGACGAACGCAAACCCAACATTAAAAATACTAGCTGGAATTTTGAACAAATTTCACGAAGCCCTATCTATCCCTCACCCCCATTGATCGTGAAATAAAAAGGCACTGTTCACAAGGGGCTAGAAGACGCATTAGGCTGCGTTCAGACGGCAGACTGCGTCGCCCGCGGGTTGCGCCGTAATCAACGGGGCTTTGTACCAAGAGATGGGAATTACAGATACGCAACGGCCCTAGGCAGTGCGGGCGCGTTGTGATTGCGGCGGCAAGCGAGTGCCGCGGTCTTTATATTTATGTCCTGTTGGTGCAAGCGCATAAAAGTTTATTGGAGATAGTATAGGGAAGTGGATGCAATGGGTCGGGATGGGATAGTGGGTAGGGAAGCTTGATGCAATCAGCAGTTATTGCTCCGTGCTGTGCCTTTTTGGAAATCTAAAGTCAGTGTCAGGACATAATGTCTATTTCTCTATGTAATCTAGTTTACGACTGATACTTCGTCTGATCTTGAATTTTAGACATTATTTTCTTCTTGTTTTTTTATAATAGTATACATACTTTAGATTATAAATATTTATAAAATAATAACGATCGCAATAATACACTCAATCACAACCCAAAATGAGTTTCTCAGTCAAGTGACTTGCCCTTTCAAACGAGGCTCCATACATATGTTTGAACACATTTCGTTCACACGCCTTTGCCGCCCACGTCAACGAAGAGCCTTTTGTTCTTTCCATTAGGCCTGAATGCTAACTGTGTCTGAGCATACCCTTGTCGAAAACTTCTGCGATAGACGCTCGGTGCGAAATTACAATACAGAAAAATCTATACTATCAAGATAAGAGTTTTTATTATACATAATGTTTTTATATGGTTTTATTGAATTGCCGACACAATTTACAAAGAAACACACAAAATATGATATAATTCAATGTATCTAGAATTTTCAAACTTCAGCTGTACTGAATATTGGGTATCAATATTTAAAGTGCTTGTTACTTTTACATTTATGCTTTTGTTATCTATCTGGAAATCTATCAAAGAAAACTATATAGATTAAAGAATTATTTTCATTGTTAAAATATTTACTCTTCTAAATACATTTTTGCGAGGCGTTGAGCTGAAATTAGGTAAACTGCCAGACGCTCAATAGAAATCTACATGAGTATCATTCCTGCACCGTTGAGGAGCTACAGAACTCCACTGATGCCCCATTTAAAATGGCGAGCTACTGGGCTCAAGTAAAAAGTAAATAATGTATTTGTCATTGACACGAAAAGAAGAGGAAGAAGTAACATTCCAGTGACTTACTTGTATGTTAACTGTCTCATTAGTTCGGGGCCACTAGCGCACTGCTGACTGTGAGGGCTTGGGATTGCTCCCCAGATCGAGCAAAGTTTAATAGGGGCTCCTACATACCAGTGTATGGTGCGTACACATCAATACTCTGCCTAATCCTTCTCTCTGAAGGGAATAGAATAGAAAAGAATCTCTGAAGGGGTAAGCAGAAATGTACTGGCAGTTCTTGTTACACTTTATATAAAATCACATCACATGACGGGCTCGTGGCTAAGTTATAAATACGCCGATCAACAGATCTGCAAGGTTAAGCTGCACTAGCCGCGGTCAGTCTGTGGATGGGTCACCATTCTTAGCACATCGAGACCCCTCCGTGCCTCAGAGAGCACGTAAAGCCATCGGTCCCGGTTATCATACGAACATCTGTGACAATCGTTAGTGAAAGTCAGAAGCAAAAAACAACTGACAACCAGTCTATCTTATCTTCTATCGGTATTGCACAGAAATTGGGTTGCGAAAGTCTCATATTCAGACGCATCTGGTTAGACTGGAATGCCACCCCCACCATAGTTGGCACAAGGCTCGGAAGATATTTGATAAAGTCACACGTCACATGAAAATAATCTGGCTAACATTCATAGGTAATCCCCATATATAGAAGAATCCCATATAATAGATGATGATGTCTTCATGTACCTATTTCAAAACTACACCTGCTCAGAAAACTAATAGATACGTTCACAGAACAAACCTCCCGCTTGGCATTCAACACACGCCACGCCTAGTCTCATAAGTCGAACGAAATTTTAGTTATTTATAGGATACATTGACACTTATTGGTATTGTCAAGTAAGAGGCGTGTTTACGGAGCGGGTGATGGATGGCGCGACATCACAGCCGAATCAATCTTCGTTCGTTGGAGCGTTATCAAACAGTTAAGTCGAAAGCCATACAATGTTTGGAGAGGACATTAAAAGTTCTTTTGTAATGCTACCGTTACAATGTAGTCGTACCAAGGTTATTTTGAAGTTGAGGAAGGAAAATGTCACGCTGGATTGCGTAGTTTTTTGTAAATCCAATTTCTTCCAAGATAATAGCAGAAAACTCTATTAAGGGTACATAGATTTATGAAGAGTTATAGCTGTTGGCGTGTTTCATTATGTTAAATATCTTATTGTTTACATTATTACTAGCTTTTTCCTGCGATTCCTGCAAAGAACTTTTTGAAACAAAAGATGACTTATGTTTCGGTTAGTTTCGGCAAATCGGTTCCACTGTTAAGGCGTAAAAGTGAAACAGACACAGTTGATAATATTATGTAGGGATTCGTTACCAGATGACGATGTGTAAGAGTACTTTGAAAAATAGGCGTGACAATTTAGTTTTGTATTTTGTTATGAAGGTAAATATAAAATACCATCACACACGTATTCCTCGAAGGGTTAAGCAGAGGTTTATTAATTTACACCCAATATTCTCCGGTATGTTTAAGTCCCATGTAATAGAGGGCGAACTTATTGCCATTAACCGGATACAAACCCAAACCTCGAGCTGCTACTGAGAATTTCATAGAAAACCCCCATAACACTTTGCCTGACCTGGGAATTGAACCCGGGACCTCTAGCATAGCAGTCTTTATTACTACCACTAGACTATTGCCATTAATCTAATTTAATGTTTAGTGGAAAAACTTTACCTGTCTGCTTAGTTATGATGCCACCAAGTGGGGTCTGGTGACCTGTAATACAGGTTTTTTTTAAAAACCTACTTCAGGCACCAGCTCTCACAATGTGAATTTGTAAAGTTCTGAACTGTAAGGTGCTACAAAACCATTGTGAGAGAAAATAAATAAATTTATTATTATTATTATTAATCTGGTACATATCCAAACCTCGAGCTGCCACTGAGAATTTCATAGAAAAACCCATTTATAATGCTCTACCTAGGAATCGAACTCACCTCTAGCGTATCGATGGATTATTTTCCAGCCTAACTAAACGCCCCTAAAAAGTTATTTTATCGCCCATTGCAGCAGTATAACTAGACATAAAAGCTGAAACCATGAAAAAGCCGTAGTACCAAAATGCCCCGCGCCGGGTGTAGGGCGGCCGCGCATTTTCCACCCGGAAGTTCGCTGGGCGGACTCGAACAGCGGATTTATGGCGCCACATCCGCTTCCGCCCCCCACGACATACACATTATATCGATTTTCGATTCATTCATACATTTTTTTGTTGGTTGTCTATCCGATGTTTTTCAACTGGCCATTGTATCTTTGTGATAGCTTAGTATTATTTTATAACAATTGAAATTTGAATTAGAATCATCATCATCAACCCATATTCTGTCCCACTGCTGGGCAGGGGTCTCCTCTCACGCGACGATCGGGATTAGGCTATAGTCCACCACGCTGGCCTAGTGCGGGTTCTTCACACGCCACATCTTCACACAGACTTCACACGCCGTTGAGAAAATCTCTAAGGCAAGCAGGTTTCCTCACGTTAAGTATTAATACGCTCATGATCTCGAAAACTCAGAGGTGCGTCCCCTGGATTGGAACCCGAGACCTTCGACTTGGCAGTCTAATGGTCATACCACTACGCTATCACCGATTCATTGAAATAGAATCGTGGACGTAAAATATGAGAGTTAATGAGTGTTTTATGATAAAATAAAGCAGATTATTCAATAGAGCCGCAGGCAATATAAGTAACAATTGAAAACATTTTTTTGTTTTTGAAACCTTTTGATAAATACTGTCAGCAGTTTCAGAAAACAATAGCTATAAAGCCACCGCGAAACGTCGTATAATAAAATAAAAAGTTACAGCCTCAAATATTACGACCATTAACATTTTTCTAAATCCTTTTAACTGATAAACATACCATCAGTTCTGTATTCCCCGAAGGGTTAGGTAGAGGTGTACCAATACAAACCTACAGTTCAACCGCACTGTGAATGTTCACGTCTCAGCGCCGTAGGTCATCACATGTCGGACGCACTGATTGAAAACTTTCGTTTTCAAACTTTGCGGTATGGGTGATGAGAAGACCTGACGTAGTTTTCCAAATACTGCCCAGCCCAACTGAATCCTCCTCTTGGCCTCCCTCTCAAAGTTGTTTTTACCTAACTGCAAAATCTGCCGAAGGTAAGTGTACTCTGAAACAACTTCTAGAAGATGACCATTTACAGCAATAGGTAATAAATAATAATAATAATAATATATTTGGGACATTTTTACACACCACCATCTAGTTCCAAACTAAGCAGAGCTTGTACTATGGGTACTAGACAATGGATATAATACATATATACTTTTTTTTTGTAAATACATACTTATAATACATAAGAAACACCCAGACAAACACAAATACTCATGTCTTATCCACACAAATATTTGTGTCTTGTGGGAATCGAACCCACGACCCCATGATCAGCAGTCCGGCACTCGAAGCACTAGACCACAGACGTCGTCAGGTCTCAGATCAATGTGGTCATTGAACATGACTTTGGTTTTATCCAAATTCATGTTGAGACCTACGCTTTGTGAGGCTGATGCTAGGCCATTCAGCATCAGTTGCAGCTCCTCCAGCGTCGTCTGCGAATCGCAAGTGCGAGATGTAATCACCGTTTATGTTTATGCCCTTACCTTTCCAGTCCAGTGTCTTAAACAAATCTTCCAATGCGCTCGAGAACAGTTTCGGAGATATGACATCTCCCTGTCTCACGCCTCTGCGCAATTGGATAGGTTTAGACTGTTGGTCCTGTACTTGGACATTCATAAAGGCAGATTCATAAAGAGATCTCAGCACCTCGAGGTAACGACAGTCCACTTGACATCGCTGTAAGGATTCCAGAACAGCCCAGGTTTCCACAGAGTCAAAGGCCTTCTCATAGTCCACAAACCAAATTGCTGTACCAAATAAAAAAAAATTTTTTTTTAATTGAAAAACTCTATAACACTTAGTTGGACCTAGGAATCGAACTCAAGCGTACTATTCGCGTTTAAGACCACTAGACTAGAGATGCATAAATGAATAATTATATTTTAACTTCACCGTACAATCTAAATCGAGTAGGCAGAGATAATAATAATAATAATAATAATATAAACTTTATTTCAAGCACAAAGACTCATAGGGTTAGTAACAATTTCGTTTGCTTAAAACTAAGTGTTAGTATACTAAGTAAGTTAGGTTAGTATTTAGGTAAATGTAACTGACAGCAGTGAACTATATATGGACAATCCAATCTGTCAGCTATCATATTCAGAACTCTGTTGGGGCTGGCCATAACTCTTGCCACAAGTGATGCTGCACGTTTGCGCATTGTAGTGTAGAAACAGTCTACATGCGCCGCCGCAAACATACCTGACGCACTACAACGCCATGGCAACCCCATCAGTCTCCTGAAAGCATTATTATACTGAACACGGAGGGCTGCATACGCCGTTTGTGAATATTTCTCCCACAGACTGCAAGTGTAAAAAGTTGAACAATATGCTCTAAAGAGAGTCACCTTTACGTCTGCAGTACAGCGTGCAAATCTGCGGGCGATCATATTCGCCCGTACGGATAAAGCCCTCCGTTCCCTTTCGATATCAACATTGTCCTAGATAGTGTGCGTACATTTCACAGAAAGCTTCATCAATTTCCTTTGTTCGGTATAGGAACCAAAGCCACGACATATAAGATCCTATCAATAAAGCTATTATCCTCAGCAAGTGGCCAGGTTCCACGCACAAAGAAAGAACCTACACATTATACCTTATGCTATATTTATATATCTTGTAAAACGTACATTACGTTTACCCCAAAAGCCATAACGGGCTGTTTCCCCCATATAACCTCTGGAAATCAATACGCACTTCATTTCGGTACAAACACCCGTGACACCATAGCCTTCGTTCTTAAGTAAATTGCAAAAGTCAAATACGGTAAATAGCTTGTAAGCAACAGGCTATGATAGCGTCTAGAGAAAACAAGGCGCAGGCTTTTTCTTAGGATCTAGTCTCGGTGTTTCTAGATATAATCTAGGTGTTTCTAGATATTTCTAGAACTAGTCTAGATGTTTCTTGAATTAGTCCTTTTGTCTTGCTAGAAATTTATTATCAGTGATTAACTACATCACATACAATCATGCCCTGAAGGGTTAGGCACAGGTGTATTAATATACCCTCACAGTTTACTGGTATGTTTTGGGCCCACGAAATAGGGGGTGAGCCTATTGCCATTAATCAGGCACAAATTCCGAGCTGTTACTGATAATTTCATAGGAAAACACAATAACTCTGCTTGACTTGGGACTCGAACCCAGGACTTCTAGCGTAGTAGTAGACCACTAGACAAAATAATCAGTTTCTTTGTAAAGCAAATTCTTTATATCGGGTAAGTTTAACTTTAAATCGAGTACTATTTGAATTGGTCTAGATAGGCTATAGTTTGGACTACCTGTTGCCTGCTGGTTAACTCGCATCGTAGAAGAATTTTTAGGACAAAAGGTAGCATATGCTCTTCTCCAAATTTCATCAAAATCGGTTCACCGGTTTAGGGGTGAAAGCGTAACAGATATAAAGAGTTACTTTTAAATACTTGTAACACGTGTGTTGAGGTGAACAATCTACGGTTCTGACATACTCGTACCTCTTTCACTTCATCGACGTTCATTATCCAAATTCATGTCATTACTATTCATTGATGTCCCATTATAATTAAAGCGAGTCGACCATCAATTATTCTCCATTCCATACCCACATGAATACTTTATGACTGAACCTTAAAACCCCAAACATAAAGGCTGTATTACTAACAATTCAATGACACCGCAGAAGCCAAACATTTCAATGAAACGACCGCATTAAGAATAATAAATACACTTAATTCGTACCCGGTTAATAAAATAACTGTCCTAATATCGGCCAGGGGGTTCCCCTGCTTACCTTCATTCCCCTTGGCAGTGTTTAGGAGTAAATTGAGGCTGTATTTTCAATAGTAATCGTCTGTTTGCACCTGAGGTATCACAGTTTTAAGCTCGGATTTTATTTTAATGTTATTCGTTTTGAATGGGATACTTGTGGATATTGGAGGGTTATTTTGGTTACGCTATTTCACATAAAAAATGAATAATGGGTTATTTTCCCCGGGCAACTACGTCGTAAACGTACCAAGGAAAATAACTAGTGCATGCCAATCTTAGTAATAATGATTTATAATATAATTAACTTCTGAGTTGGAGAAGCTCCACTTCAAACGATTAGTGACATATATTCGCAGTACCCATCTAGTCAGATATCGGCCAAATTTATATAATTTTAATTGTTATACCTATTTTATTAATCTTCTAAGTAAAATCTGCCAAGTAAAATCTATTTGGAGTATCGTCATACATGAGTGTGTCAGAGATTGAACAATTGACTTCACATAGTTTAAATTTTCGAATATAAATCGAAATACACATAGAACACATATTTGTAAAGCCTGTGATGTTTCTGTTTGTAAAAACAGTAACAGTACCTACAGAAGACATCTGAATCTTTGGTAACAATGCACGCAACGTCAATTTAAAAAAGTGTTACAACGTATGCAGTAATGTAGAGAATTTAAGCCTGACAAGCAGTAAATAGGTATACTAGTCTTAACTGAACTTTATCTTAAACAAAAACAAATGCGAACGCGAATGATAACCGCATCAGAACATTTCCCAATGAATTCTGCTTCTTTTAACGTATGATCACATTACAACACAAATATCGTCATCATCATCAAGCCTAGCTCAGTATTATTTTATAACAATTGAATTTTGAAATAGAATCACTATCAACTCACATACTGTCCCACTGCTGGGCACGGGTCTCTTCTCACAGAATGAGAGAGATTAGGCTATAGTCCACCACGCTGGCCTAGTGCAGGTTGGTATACTTCACACGCCGTCGAGAAAATCTCTAAGGTATGCAGGTATCCTCACGATGTTTTCATGATGTTTTAAGCGAGTGATAATGAATTATTAATAGGCACATGATTTCGAAAAGTCGGAGGTGCGTGCCTTGGATTCGAACTCGAGACCTTCGACTTGGCAGTCCTATGGTCATACCACTAGGCTAACACTGCTTTTTTTCATCTCTAAATACCTAAAGACAAACTTCATCTCTAAATAATCCCAAAAACCCATTACACCAATGCATCTCAACCCTCCAATGCTATTCTTGCACTGCAAGATCAGCGCACACTCAACACAGTCACTTAAAAAGCGTTCACACATTCATCTCCTTTCAGCTTTAGTATCGCGATGCGATCGGTCGCATTGACCCAAATGAGCAGGCATTTGGCGACACGCCCGCTGCCGCATGTTGCCTCTACCACGGCACGTGAGGTTTATACGATACTTTCGAATTGAGTACCATCCATTGACGAGTAGGATAGCTTTATTGATAATTATTGGAATATTAGCAAAGCAATGAATGGTAATGTGAGGATATTGTATTGTATATACTATACGATACTCTTTACAATTTCGCTGATATAATTAAGGTATGTATAAAGATTTTATTTCTTACTTTCCAGCGAAATGATTTTTATAAATTACTAATGACTAAAGCTATTATGTATCCATGAAAATAGCATATTTTCTCGCCGTAGGAGTGGAATCCTTTACATACCTACATTTACTTACTCGTTAGCAAAAGTAATTTAAAACCGTTCTTAAATCGCCCGAAATAAAATCTCTATTTTTAACTTCAAGTCTTTATTATAAAAATTAAACAATTTTCCCGTTTTTTAGTTCATCAGTCTAGAATTAAAATGTAAATAGATATTGTCTGAAGGTTATTGGTATTTACAGAACTTGAAAGAAATTAAAAACAATAGTAGATTAGTGCTAACTGCCTCGTTAGTCTAGTGGTCCTAAGCGCGACTGCTTGGGTTCGACTCCCAGGTCGAGCAGTGTTATTGAGATTTTCTATGAAATTCTCAATAGCAACTCCGAGTTTGGATGCCCGTGTCAATAGGCTCGTCTCCTATTACATGGGACTAAAACATAGCGGCGAACAGTGGGTGTATTAAGGTACCGAAGCCAACACATCAAGCTACCACAATCTGTCAAATTTCTTTGATAGATTTTCAACTTTAAAACAACATTATAAGGTTCATATTCAATTGGGAAAATTTGACAGTTTTGGATAGTTTGACCTGCTGGCGTCTGTACACCTCTGCCTAACCCTTCGGGGAATTCAGGCGTGATGGTATGTTACGTAGATTAGTGCTATTAAGACATTATATATATCATTGCATTTTCTTGAATATCTTGTTTTACTTAAAACCTAAATTATATTAACAAATTTTGTCAAACGTGACGGTTTACAAGACTCGTAACACACATATTATGTAAGTTACATGATTACGTCACTCTTCTTAACAAGATAAGTTACCTACCTTATTAAAGATTTAACAAGTTAGTTTAATACACAATTTTTATAGTACCGAGAGACAATGCTTTTGATAAGAACTGATACCCCATCATCACACCTGTATTCCCCGAAGGGTTAGGCAGAGAAGTACACTCACAGTCCGTCGGTATTTTAAGATACCATATAATAAGGGGCGAGTATATTTCCATTAACCGAGCATAAATCCTAACATCAAGCTTCTTCCAAAAATTTATAGAAAGACCCAATAACACTTTGCTCGACTTGGAAATCGAAGCCAGGACCTCAGTCGTAGTAGTCACGCTTTATGACCACTAGGCTAATGAAACAGCTCAGTGCAATATGATCTGATTTTTCGTCTTATGTCTTAAATACACAAATCGTTCGTAGACGGCATTATAGGCAAGAATTCTTTGTACCTATTCTACAGTTTTTGTATACGCGATTCCGTAGTCAGAGACGGTAAGATTTCGTAGACAGCGTTTCGTAGCTGCGGTTTCGTAGCTCTACGGCGTAGCCATAAATGTCGTAGACCTTATTCGACACAGTTTTGTATATTACCTACATAATAATATAATGTAGGTTAGAATTGTAGACATTTTATTAAGAGTGTCTTATGTAATTACCACTTAATGACTTTTCTAACATGTTTAGCTCCTATGTAATAGAGGCCGAGTCTATTGCCATTTAACCGTGCACAAATCCAAGCTCCGAGCTACTACAGAGTTTTTCATAGAAAATAGGAATCGAATCCAGGACTTCGAACGTAGTCGTATCTTAATAAAAACAAAATTGATGTTAGTATACGTAATAATATTGTATGTAACAAATAATGTACTTAACACTCGTGAATTTTTAATTTTGTTGAATAAAACTTGAGAGGTGTCAAGGGACACCCGGATGGAACGAAGTTCCTTTCATTAAAATTTAATAATTAAAAATAAAAAAACCTGTATACACTCAACAATTCACAACGCGCGAAATTCAAATATTGTCATTCACTATAATATTTGAATGCTTGTCAACAATATTTGAATTTCGAAAAAAGTGTCGTGACAACTTTTCGTAAGAATTTTTTCCGTCTAGCCCCCTTTCACAACGCGCGATAAGGAACTTCGTTCCAATAACAATACAACATTAATCTTAACACTATCCACACCTATCATAAACCCGTAACGGCAGCAAAAGGAATATGTGTATAATTAAATTCATTAAATCACTAGCAGGCACAGAAAGCGTAATTAAAAACACTGGACGATCGAAACGGTGGTCGCGTCACATAAATTCAACTATTTTTATTGGCAACTGGCTGGCGTGGGCGCAAAACGGGTGTGCCAACTATTTGATTGCTGAAGCATGTCCATATTTTTTGCCGGAGACAGCGATTTATGTTTTGCAGCGCCATCTGTCGGCTGGCATATAAGTCGTGCGCAGATGTCGCCCCGAACGACCCGAAACTAATAAATGAGAAGGCCCTGCGGGAAATTAAAAATAGTTTGGTGCAAATCAACGCCTGAGGGTTGAATATTGAACTATAACTTTGTTGCTTTTCATTGTTTTATGATGGAATTCGTATTTATTAATAGCTGACTGAACGTGTAAGTTTACAATTAAATTCCTCATGTTAACAACATTAGGCATATATTCGATTCCCAGGTTAAAAAGTGTTATTGGGTTTTCCTATGAAATCTCAGTTGCGGCTTTGAGTTCGGATATGTACTCAGGTAATGGCAATAGGCTCGCCCCCTATTACATGGGACCTCCAATTACATTATACATATAATGTGTTTTTTACAAACGTTATTAGAATAAAATTGAATCGAGTTGCTCTAAAATAAGAGATGAGTTTTATTAATCACAAAACGTTTACAGTAAGTATTTTATAAATACTAAACACTAATAATACCTACCACAGCTAATCATTTATATTAAATCACAACAGAAAGCTAACCTATGTATCTCATTGCCATTGCGAATTTCACGGATCCCATGGCCTTGACAATAGGCCAAGTGAAGGCAAATGCTGTTTTTAGTCAGTACGAACCCGACATACCCCCCCACCTCCCCGTGTGGTGGATTGTTTAATGTATATCTACAGTTTTTGGCATAGATACTGTGAAACCTGTGTGATCTAAATTGACATAAAATTACATGATTTGAATAGCAAATGAGATAATATCGATTGCTTGTTGCCTGTATATGAATGACGGTAGTTTCGTTGGTAATCCTGTTTATTTATTTAGACACAGTAAAACAAATAACATTTAGCCATTGCCATTGGTGCAGTAACTGATTTGGTTCCCCCTCGGGATAATATTTGTAATAGATTTTCACTCAGATCAATGAAATGCAGCTATAAACTGTGGTTGCTTTTGAATGTCAATGGCAGTGAAGGTCAGGATGCTTGTTAAATTTAATTATTAAATGTGTATGTGTAAACCTACCTAATTACAGACACACTATAACAGTTATATCGGACTTACCTCATTAGTCAAGTAGTCGTAGGTACGACTGCGACACTAGAGGTGCTGAGTTCGATTCCCAAGCCTTTTTCTATGAAATTCAAAAGAACAATGCTCATCGCCTATTACTGGTGACCTAAACATAATGGAAAACTGTGGATTGTGCTCCCACAGTGAGGCACACTTTTGCTTAACCTGGAAATACAGGCGTGATGTATGTTACATATGATATTATTTATTTAAATATTTTCACATGGGGGTAAACACAGGCAGAAACTAAAGAACGACACTTGCTACGATTCTTGCATACTTCTTTTACTTCGATCACATTCATACATCTTGTTATACACATACGCCGGTTGCGAGTACTACGCACCTGACCTTTTTGAAGAACCCCATCAATAGGCTTAATTTTTTCACGGGCGTCCCCTCTCGGCGGTTCCACTGCCATTCGCCATGTAAATCCCTTCTGTTAGTCGCCTTTTAGCCATTCTTTCGTCATGCCCAAACCATCTTGGCATATTCTTCTCAATTCGAGTCACTATATCGTCTTTTAAACCGCAACGTTCCCTTATCACACTACTTTAATACTAAATGCACAAATATAGTAAAAAGGACTTAATTCCTAAGGCATTTTCTACCAGTCGAGTTAGAGTGATGCTGAGACAGAAATTTATTATGTTAGTTTTCAGAACCAAATGTAGGTTACATTTCGATCGTTTCGATATATATTTCATGACGACGGTACACAAGTACGGTCACCAACGTTACGAACACAACTTTGTTCCATTATTGCTGCTTCCAATCAACTTTCGTCGCCTTCACCTGTACAACTTGCAAACAACGGTTAGTTCACAGAAAACTTACGTTTGTACACAAAACCGAATATTTTCGTCGCAATATTTACCGAAAAAGTAAATGGATGTGAACAGAAACGAAAAGTTGCACCACTTCAAACAGCTTTTGAGCGCTTGTTTTGATTTACAATACTATTTCTCAGAGTTTTCATAAAGGCAAAGTGGGTAGTGGCCATATTTTTATGAATATTTTTATATCTCGTGCCAGAAGCAAACAATGGGGAATTTAGAACGGCTAAGTCGATGTTGAGCTTTACTGCTATAGTGCAAAAGGCATCCAATTCTCCAAGAACTAAAATAACTTAGAGGAAGATGGTTATTACGATAGAATGCATTCCTCTAGTTTCTGCCTTCTATTCTTTGGTTGCGTTATCAAAAGAGATTCAACATTCCTCGTCTTCGTCCCAATTTTTTCCGAACTATGTTAGGGTCTGCGTCCATTTACACTGGGCTAACATGCGTACTGCGACATAATTTTGTGATCACATTATCTCGTTTTCATCCATAGTCTTAGACAGAGATAAGCGACGACAAGATTATTTCGTGGGGCGCCTGTTGTAGATGTAGCTCAATATCAATATGTTACAAATTACTCTTAGTGATTGTCATGAAAAGCACTGATAGCTTAGTGATATGATCATAGGACCATTGGGCAGCCAAATCCAATTCTCCAGTTCATATCCAAGGCCTCAGAGTTTTCGAAATCATGTGCGTAATTAATTTTCACTTGCTTAAACGGTGAAGGAAGACGTTGTGAGGAAACCTGCATGCCTGAGGAATTTTCTTGACGGCGGTTGACGTCGCGTGGTGAACTATAGCCCAGCACGAACTATAGCAATGGGATAGTATATAGGTTGATGATGACTGTCATGAATCGTCCGCAACCCCATTTCAGAACGATACTGATATCGGATAACCAGTTTATCCGATTTCAGTCGTATAGGTGCTCTATCTATACATATACATGTACAGTGTTACACCACCTACATGTACAACCGGAACCGACGACTTAACATATTCTCCGAGGCTCGTTTTAGACGTTTTAAAAACGGTCACCCAAAGACTGACCGCAGCAAGCGAAGCATAACCTTACAGTTTGATTGATCAGCAACGTTTCTTCAGGGGTTGACTACTGAGGGTATTCAACCTTTATTTTTTTTTAATAAAATATTTAGACAAAACATAGATAATGTATGTCTAAGTACGTATTCTCATATCGTTTAGTAAGTATATTTTCTAAACGTTTTTTTAAATAACAACCAATAATATGAAGCATTTCAGTTGGCTCGTGTACCTTTTAAATAAACTGTCCAGGAAGTTTTCACGGAAATACTCTTTGCGCTGACATTATCGAGTCCGACTTCCCAGTTATCGAACTTGACAATCGAAATATGAATATTTATTCGGTACCGAAATTAACTCGAAAGCGATTCGTTTCGTTTCTTTTCGTTCATTTGTTGATTATTGCCAGACCGAATATAATGAAAATTATTGGAAAAATATGACGTTTTTAATTGATATTTTAAATTAACTTTTTCGTTCGTGTTTTGAGATATTTTCTTTTACAAATGGCTATTTTAATATCACTCGAAATTTACTTTCTGGTTTGTTACATTTCTTGGTCTTATTTCTTTTGATTTAAATTCTGAAAATATTGAAACTTAATTTGACTGCCTTTAGACCTTTCGTCCTTTATAATTCCAATTTATTATAAACGCTTAATTTAAAATTATTTATTCTGTGAATCATCAAAATTCTAAAAGTACATTTCCGAAGTTAACAAACTCTTTTGAGTGTCGGTCGGTCCCCAAAAAATGCAATATTAATGAAAAAATAATTTGGTGATTTATGAATATTAAAGTACTGAACAAAAAATTCAATCTAAATAAAAATAAAAATATTAATTATGTTATTTATAAATAATTGACTGCCTCATTGGTGTAGCAGCGCGTCTGTTGAGTGTGAGGTCCAGGTTTTGATTCCCAACTCGAACAGTGTTATTGGGTTCTTCAATGAAATTTTCAGTAGCCCCTCGTTGTTTGGACTTGTGCTCGGTAGGGAATGGCAATGCTCACTCCCTAATTAAATGGGACCAAAAATATACTTACCACTGAACACATCACGATCATCATATTCTGATGATGACAATTCCACTGAAATGTCTCAATATTTGTATAAAAGCGAAACATAATTTACGTTAAAGCTTTACGTCTAATACTAGACGCGAAAACCGTTTAGTAAACCCTCTATATGTATTAAGGCTTATCCACTATACAAACAGCTAGGATGTGAAATTATTTTTCTCAGTCTTTGGTACACAACCAGTAACTGTAACTTTTCAGATATAAAACGACGTTTATTCGGAAAAAACTTATACTACATGTTTTTTTTTTTACTGCCTCTTTAGTCTAGTGGTCCTAAGCGCGACTGCTACGCTAGAGGTCGTGGGTTCGATCCCTAGGTCGAGCAAAGTGTTATTGGGTTTTTCTATGAAATTCTCAGTAGCAGCTCTGTATTTGTGCCCGGTTAATGTAAAACATACCGTTGAAATGACATTAAGTACACCTCTGCCTAACCCTTCGGGGAATACAGGCGTCATGGTATGTTATATTACGTTTTTTCTTTTATATTTCAAAGACATTTTTACACAACACCATCTAGTCCCAAACTTAGCAGAGCTTGAATCGAAACGCGGGTATTGTTATTTGTTAGTACCAAACCCTTCGGTGGATAATTATTATATATAAAGCAATCAATGTCAAGACGCAGGTATCAATGACAGTATACCTGTTCTGTCAACGTACATAAGTACCAAATCACATAGCATAAATATATATACATACATACATACACTCACGCCTTTTTCCCATAGGGGTAGGCAGAAACTAAAGAACGCCACTTGCTACGATTCTTGCATACTTCTTTCGCTTCGACCACATTCATACATCTTGTCATACATACACGCCGGTTGCGAGTACTACGCACCTGACCTTTTTGAAGAACCTCACCAATAAGGTCGGTATAAGTTTTTCTAGGGCGTCCCGCCGAGAGGGGACGCCCTAGAAAAACTCCACTTACATTCGCCATATAAATCCTTTTTGTTAGTCGCCTTTCATCCATTCTCTCGACATGCCCAAACCATCTCAGCATATTCTTCTCAATTCTCGTCACTACATCGTCTTTTATCAAAACTATATATGCAATCATATATCAACATATTATAAGAAACACCCTTGTATTTAGCCATCTACGTATACATAGGTGCTTAAGAGGAGGGTAATATTTATTTACACAAATAAATGGCGACGTCGTCGGGCCGGCGCGCGCGCGGGGCGTCTGCAGGATCGTGTGCAGGAAATTAAAATCAGCGTCAGGTGCGAATAATGAGATTCCCATTACTCACGGCTCGCTTGCCTGTACAAGTTTTCTTGCTAAATTAACGCGATAATCTAGAATATCTCAGCGGGAATCTGACGGCGGTTTGACAAAAATTGTGCCGGTTCTGACGGGACTTCAAGCGAAAACAGTTTCTATTTTCTCGAGGTAGATTTTATATTATGATTTACTCTATAGATACTTACAACATAATGGGATTAAGCAAGTGGCAATTTTGAAAATAAATATAAGCAGCATATTCTTCTTTATCGCTCTTATTTAATCGATTAAAATGTATATTCCTAATGGTTTAGCAACTGCTGTTTTGTTCTACGCTAAGAATATTTTTCATTTTATGATGTAGTAGATATTTTTAAGTTTTTACTTTACTTAATGCAACGAGTTTTAAAATCAAATATTGTAATATAAAATTAAAAATCAGTTCTGCATTACACGAATATGCACTAGATTTTTAGAATATTTTTATTCCTTCGGCCTTCCTTTGAACTACCGTATCCTCCGTACCTACCGTACACTTCGTAGCGCTCAAGCAATCATTAATTTTAACAAGCCTTTCACGGTACCTAGTAGCTTTTTCGACATTATTCAAAAGGTACGAGTATAAAATTACCCTGGCACTAGTATAGACACAACAAAGACCTACGTAAGTAGGTAGTATACACATATAAAGTCGTATAATCGCGACAATCCGATTGCAACTGAACATTTTATTAAAATATACACGTTAATGCGACAATCTCGAACGCTTAAGGGGCGCTTACCTGCGTAATTTCTCAGAATAAACGTCAAGACAGTCGGTACACTCGCGTTCGTAATTCTTGGTTGAGATGCAGAAATCCTGCGTCTCGGTACATGCATTACTGAATAATGTCGTGCTGGAGGCAATATGTTTAGCTTACGCTGCATGACGGCTATTAGGCTATACAATATTAAAGCATTATTTCAGTGTTGAGGTTTTGGTCCGTCATCCGAAGCTCTGTATTTGATTCATTTATGAACTGTTGACATTAGATATAGCCTACCAATGGACTAATTCTAATGTCCATGTGTTAGATAATTTGGGATACATTTAACTCGTTAACATGTACAATTATTTTTCCTGTGCTTATTAAATTTCTAAGCAACGTTCATATTCGGAAGATCGATTGACGACAACCAAATCTAACATACGGATATATATACATTATATATTATACTTGTTATTAAAAAAGATGTTTTAAACCAAGTCTAAGCTGAAGCTGTAGAGTGTTGTGAACTATCACATATCACAAGGAGAAAATATATTTTAAAACCTGGGTTTTCTCAGCCCATCTTTTGCAATTCAAAAATGGTGTATGTGGTATTTGACAGAATTCGTGAATCGTTTGTTCACAAACTAATTCGTACCTACATATATATGTACGAATGAGTCTGTCAAAATCCATGTCTTAACATAGGCTAAGTATATTTCTACAAAATACTATTAAGCATGAGGGGCGCGCTAATGTTAGAGGAGCCCGCGTCTTCGCGTCACCTTCGCGTTTCTAACGCTGTTACCTTTAATCTATGACATTAAGCTGCGGTGATTGTGTTAGCCATTGTAACTTGTTCACATTGATCGCTACCTGCAGTAAGAAGAACTCGGTTTTATGGGATTTTTTGCGTATTTTCTGTTATCATGTGCTAAGTAATAGTAGTTGCCAAGGTGAGAGAAAAAGATGAGCTTTTCCGAATATTGATAGCGGGGTTGACTGCCTTGGATGCAATTGCCGTGGTTGAGCGATCGGCTTCTGTGTAATGGGTTCGATTACCCCACGGAACAAATATTTATAAGCTCTAACGGTATTTGTTCCGAGTTCCAAGATTGATCTTTCTAAACGCATCAGTCATAATACAGCAGAAATTCCAGTGGGTTGCAAAGTGTTCTATAAATAAAAAAAAAACTAATAATATACCTTATTCTTTGCAGCTGAGGTTTTAAGGTTGGTTAGACAATTTCAACAACACAATGCATTTTTAAAAGTGTATCTTTCAACCAAAAACCTATACTTATTACGACGTTACTATTGCTGTGGCTCTTGCAATGAAACAAACAACTAAGAGTACCTCCATAATCTATTTCGAAATTCAACCTCTAACAATTTAACGCCACTATAACAGAATATAGCAATGCGTCTAAACAACAATAGATCACACTACCCATCACGCGCGGCATTAACTGCTAGCTGACGTCACAGCGCCGAACGTTCCATGTGATTGACATTCAGTGACGCATGTTTTGAACTACGCCTCCATAATATGGATTTTCGATGCACCCCGCTTGGCGAAATCTGTCATCATTGGTCTGCTTTTCCCATTCTGACATTGGCTTCTACGTAATTAGAATCGGGTATATGTTGATATACGTCTCTCTTTTGTGGTTCAAATGTCTACGCTGTGCCAGTCTCATTTATGTTCGGCCTACAATGGTAACAATGTCATCGCCCATATTTCGACATTCCTTTCATTAGTTTCGAGAGGTAGGGCATAGTGGGAGTTCTCTCAAATTGGAGCTGCCTGACTGGAGAAGTACCTCCGCCTTGCAGAAAATCGAAAAGTAAAATAACACTGCTTTGAGCTGTGTTGTGTTTCTTACGGTGAGCAAGGTTGCCACTTGCCAGTGCTCCGTGAGGAAACGTTGTGTTGGCTGTGGGGGGACTTTGACCCTTATACTGCCAACCCAACTATTCCTCTTTCGTTTTACAGGATCGGCAACGCGCCAGTGATACTCCTGGCGTTGCAAGCGTCTATAGGCTACGGTAACCGTTTACCATCAGGCGGGCCGTTTGCTTGTCTGCAGTAGTGAAAAAAAAATCAAACTGTCATCCGCGTCTTTCGCTGCTGGAGGGCCGACATTCCTTTCATTTATATTGTGACCGACATTCCTTCTTCCAGTCCTTGACTGCACTGGAGAACAGGCTGCCAATGATGATGGAATATCAGTAGGAGTTTCAGACTTATTCTTATATCGTCGATCTTTTATGCTGTGTCAAAAGTTAAAAAATTTAAGCAGGTTGTTATAGCAGGTCCCTGCCTTGTGTACGTCGATCATTACCACCACTCATGAAGTCTAGTGAGCAAGTACCTTCCGTCTTATAAAATCGATTGTCAGACTTTCGATCCGAGTGATATCGAGCTCTCCAAGTATATACCTGTTAAGGCCGAAATTAATTACCTTCCTGTATTTTTTTCCCTTGCTGGAAATTGATATTTGACATAAGCCCCTTAGAAGTAGGTAAGTGTCCATCGATTATGGAAGTATGGAAAGATAATACACACTTAGTCATTTTGTTCTTTCATATATATTTTTATATTGGCTAAAGTATACGATGTACGTCATTTCTCTGTACAACAGGACCGTCTCAGGAAATCCTATACTGTAACTACAAACTGCAAAGCCTTTACATGCTTAACCTGAGCTCCTTGCCAACTAAGCTGCCTAACATGCGACATTACCATAAGCAGTGTGCTATCGTAAAAATATGCAAACGCCAGAATTACACATTAAATATTCGTCTCCGACTGTACTTACAAGATAGTGGCCCGTAGTGGCGGTATGCATTTACACAAGTGTAAAATATTACGCGCTCAGGTCTTGTCTCATGGATTATGCAATACTGCACCTTAATAAACCCAGATAACAGCGAATGCGACAGGGTTTCAAGAGCGCTTTTGTTGTACCCACAACCAGGTGTATAGTACTTTGTCGAATTTTAAAATTTCAACGTACGCGTATGTAAAATTTCAGTGCAATTGTGGCACATCTTAAGTGATTTACATAATGTGCGTATCCTGTATACGTTACATTTAGATGAATGTCAAAATAATATTCATACGGAGATTTTAACTTTGAAAGTTAGGAATAGTTTAAAATGTTGAGTTTCATATGGCAGCTTCTTGATGTCACCCTTCATTGATAATGAAATAAAACTGAAATATTTAAGTAGGCAAGTAGTACGACCCTTATAGTCTTAGGTCATTTGCTCTCCATGTTATGCATCATGAGCTTTGATTAAGCATGAACACTCACAGTCAATGCACACAGTAAGGGTCTTATCGCTAAGAAATAACTACGCTAATCGATCTTATTGGGATAAAGCTAGGATAAGCATGAGATAAACCATAAAGTCTCATCAACCATTACTTTTAAAAAGACTACAGCTTAGTTCAAGCAGACATCATTACCCGAAGCTACTAATTAATTTTGTTCAAACGATACAGGTAGAAAAATCTATACGAAATCACAGAGCGGCAATCAGAGTTTGAACAAAACAAAGGCGAGACCGTTAGAGAAACCGATACAGACAAAATGAGTCTGGGAACGAATTAAAAGCAGTATTACGGATACGCCCGTCGACATCGAAATTCGAGAGATAAAGACTGTAGTTAAAACCGTTAGTGACTGGAGAGGAACTAATTGAGTAGCCTTATTAGGTATTACGTTAGTCGTTATCGAGATGCGAGATTATGGAGGTTGTACTTTTAAGGTGGATAATAGTAGTAATAGTGAAGCAAGACGCATTCTCATACTATCACGCCTGTACTGCCCGAAGGGTTTTGCAGACCTGTATCAATGTACACCCACAGTTCGCCGGTATGTTAAGGTCCCATTAAAGTCAAAGAATAATTTATTCAAGATGGACTACTGCTAGTACAGTAAAGTAAAACCTACGTAGTACTTTTTGAGCGTCTTTTTAAATTAAGACAGCCCGCAAAACGCCTGCCCTTCACCGTTTCCTAGTGTTTTAGCTGGAAAGAAGAAGCGGTGCAACAAATAGAAGGTCACGTAATAGAAGACAAGTCTCTTGCCATTATTGCCTCTAGCGTAGCGTTGTATTCTGCTAGATGCTCTGGGTTCGATTCCCAGGTTGAGCAAAGTGTTATTGGGTTTTTCTATGAAATTCTCAATAGCAGCTCGGAGTTTGGATTTTTGCCCGGTTAATGGCAATAGGCTCGCCCCCTATTACATGGGACCTAAACATACAGGCAAACTGTGTGTGTACATGGAACGCTTAATCCTTTCACAGATGTAGTGGTATGTTTTATATATCCTTAAAATTCTCCCCATTAGAACTTGCAAACGTACCGAAATGTCCACTTAAACTATTCCCATAATAGGTCCGCGGGCCAGCACCGGCAGTGGCCGGAATAAAATAAGTAAGTACACAAGATTAATTGTCCCTAGCGGACGGCAACGGAAGCGCATCCACCATGCCGCCGCCATTTTGTGCAGATAACACCGGTACACACTATCGACTTGTAGTGCTGTCGATGCGGGCAACGTCTTTATGTAACTGGCCTAATTGATAGTTCTTGATCTTTATCTTGTCGCTATTAAAAAAAGTTTGTAAAATATTGTTTTATTATAAGTAACTAGGTGACCCAGCAAACGTTGTTATGCCATAAAAAAAAAATTTTGGGGTATGAAAAATAGATGTTGGCCTATTCTCAGAACTCCCCGATAAGCACAAAAAATTTCATCAAAATCGGTCAAGCCGTTTCGGAGGAGTATGGCAACGAAAACTGTGACACGAGAATTTTATATATTAGATTAGTTTATTTTTATGTACTATGAGGGGTTCGTATGAGTAATAACTACGGTGATCAACCGATCCGCAAGGTTAAGTTACGCTAGCCGCAGCTAGTCTGTGGATGGGTGACCAATCTTAATACATCGAGGCCCCTCCGCGCCTCGGAGAGCATTGTAAAGCCGTAAGCCGTATTCGAACACCTAGTTCCCACAAACGTTAGTGGGAGTCAGAAGCCCAGAAAGCCTGACAACCAATCTATCCTCAGGGTATCGGTATTAACCAGGAATTGGGTAGCGGAGGTCAGATGGCAGTCGCTTTGTGTGAAATACTGATATTCAGCCGCATCTGGTTAGACTGAAAGCCAACCGCAACGAGTTTATTTTTATGTGCGCCAGATAATCTAAATATCACCTTTCCTTTTATCTTGAAAAAAAGGATATTTCCCACCCAAACACCCAAAAGTTATCTATAAAATCGCTATTGGCGATAAGCTCGTTCTGCTATTATGTGCTATATAAAAATGTACTGTACATTCGTTTTTAGTGTGCATTCTAGAATATTTTATTCTATTTCAAATTCACGTATTCGCGTTTTGACGTCCCATCATCAAGATCATCTTAAACGTGCTCTCAGAGAGCACATTTCAATTTGAATTACGTACATACATTTCCAAATATCTGTTTTATGTCTGAGCTTAAGAGTGTATTGTGATAAAAGAACTAACATAAGTGGTAGACCAGGTCATGCTGGTTTGATTTCGAAGTCGGTAATGTATATTAATGTATTTTCATGTTAGGAATTTCTCAGTACAAGACAATAGGCTCCTCATAACGGGCGGGACTTGTAGAAATAGGAGAATAAAAATAGGGACCTAATATGGGACTGTGGATTTATATCAGTACCTATACCTAATGCGGGCGTAATAGTGTGTTATTGTAAAAGTGGTATAGGTATCCTACCTAATAAGGTTCAAACTCGCATCTCCGATTGGCAGTCGACTTTTATCACATCGAAGTCCGTATAAATAAAATACCGAACAAAATGCATCGTCACACTGCATTTAACTTGTACCTCCAAGCAGTGAACTTTATCGGCAGCTAACTTAGTCCACATATCACCCCAGGCTTACACAGGATCAGTACTAATCAAAATCCCCGCTTCCCAAGGCTTATTCGTCGCCTCAGTATAAGCAGAGTAAAAAGATCGCTAAAACAAGATAAAGCTTGGTGACAACTTGTGTAACTCTACAACCCTGCTTGTGAAGGCTCTGCGAATGACAGCTCCCCCCTCTCCCATACGCCGCCGCACCCCCCAGCCTCGCAAACCACTTTGCACCGTCCGATACTATCTTTTACAATGCATTTTCCTTAGAATATAAATTTATTCGCATCCCATTATCGAGAAGTCTCCGAGTTTAAAATCCGTCCGATTTCAAAGTTTATCCTTTGAAGTGTTTGCGTTTTGATAGAATTATTTTCATTGAGTTTCAGTAGCCTGTGAACTTGAAAATATTTAAGTCTTGTTTCATGTTTGTGTAATTTTCAAAAAGGTATTTTGCACGTATCTTGTTAGGTTGGTAGGGGTTGTTATCCCGTCTTGATTCCATTTAATTCGTTAATTCTCAACTTTGTTTGAGTTTACTTTTATCTTCAACCGGTCCTAATCCGGTGTAAGGATTTTAAACTAAGAAGTTTAAGAGTTTTTTAGATAAACCAACCTGACCGACTCAGATTAGAACAGATAATATTTTCGAAATAAAATCGTGGCCCCGCTAAGATTTTCATCTATATCGTACGGTGTCAAGTAAACACAAATCCTCACATACACAAACGGAACCAAACAACTACTTATAAACCATACAAGTATTTATTCCGTGCGGGGATCGAGCACACGACCAATGGCTGCAAAGTAATTTATCGATATCGTGTAATTAGCAGACAGCAATGTTCAAGGTATAACGTGGATAATCTTTGCAAATGTATACGTTACATTACAGCATACGAATCATCCGTCAACGCTAATTATACATACCTTGTTTGTCCAATTAACAGTTGTGCTCGTTGCACTTTTATGCATATGTTTTTGAACATAAGTAAATAATACCAAGGAAATAGTTAAATTAATAAATTAATATTTGGGATATTTTACACAGTCCCAAACTAAGCAGAGCTTGTACTATGGGTACTATACACAATGGATATAATACTTACATAATCTTTTTCTTTGTAATTAAAACATGATACAAACTCAGAGAGTTTGTTTCGGTGTTTTTCTTTCTTTGATGTCTTCGGCTAGGAAATGCCGGCGCCATCTAGTATAATATAGTGTAATAACTTAAATATTGACTTGTAAAAGTATCTTTAAAAGATTTATTTACAGAAATAAATAACATTTTTCAATAATTACTGGATTTCTTTAAGAGGTGAGGCCGTGTCTCGCATCCTTCTCGACCACGCACGAGTTAAGGATCCCCAATATTCACAAATTAGCTTTGTCAACAAAAGTAAACAAACTAACTAGCGTTTTACATCTAGGTCGTGCGTCATTCATGTAGATGCTTAATTAGCAGATAATTAGTATATAAGATCTAAAATATTGTTTTAATACCAGTTTCTGTAACCGTTATTCTGCTCAAATAAATATATTTTTTTAAAGTAAATCGTTGTTGGTTCCTTAAATCACGCGCACCAATTTCGATCAAACCGTCCTCAAATACTAATTGCCCAAGCGCCACTCTAGATCTAGTCTAAATAATGTTATAGTTCGAACTCTATAAATCTCTTCTCTATTTGTAGTATCCTTTTAAATGTATTTAACAAATGTTTTTTGTTGTTTCAAACAAACATTTCCCGTAACAACTCGAGCCTGAAGTTAAAATTGGCACATTGCTGAAAAGACTTTTATTTTGAATGTTGGAACAAAAACTTCTCTAGACGACTGTAGTTTTAAGACAATACAATTTTGGTTATAAAGGACAAAGTTTTCGGAGGAACACTGATAAGTCTACAAATTGTATTTTAATGTAAACGATTTTGGATTTTTTCAGGATTTTGCATAAGCGAAAGTTAATTAGCGCCAGAAATGATTTACCTGAAAGGCTTTTTATTCTACAAAAATTTTTTTGTCTCTGATCAAACCTTGTTATACGATTTCGCAGATATATCATGGAATGAGTTATATTATTGTTAGAAACAACCTTAGCATCTAACAAACCACATAATTCAATGACATGCAAGGGCTACATGCATGTTTAAAATTTTATTTACAATTGTAACCTTTTGTTTCCTTCATAATACGTTATAATATCATCAAGTAAGAAAGAGACAGAAGTAGCATACGTTGGCAACTCGTGCTCCGTATAATTATTCATTAAGTCTCCGCGTATGCTTTTTTACATACTTTTTACAGACGGCGTAGTGAATGGGTTAATCAACTCATGCATACATTGCATTGTACTACCTTTTGAAGGTATGTTCATTTCTGAAACTCATTCGTCTGTATCTTACAATGGTAATAGGTACTTGTTTTTGTTTAAAACGTAGTTATGTTGATATCAAATTTAATGTAGAACTTTAGAGCAACAACAATATTCGATTTTTTTAAGAGATTTAAAGTTATTTCCTAAGAAGATAGGTACTTAAAAAGAAATATACCATAGCCACTTATTTTTCATTTTTAAGGGCTTACCGTTCACTAACGTTCTCCTTTCCCAACAATTTATATTTATTTTATTTAATCCTTTATGCACAAACTTGTACTATGTTTGGCCTGTAGGCGGACAACACAGTACAAAGTAAGGCATTTTCTACCAGTGGATCTTAAGGTGATAAAGAGACAGAAATTGGTAGGTGCACTAACAGTGTTGTTATAAAATTATATTTATAGTCACTAATCAGACACCTTCTTCTCTGCAACCCAATATCTGGGCGATATTCTTAGGATAAATTGATGATCAGGCAATTTAGTAACATTATTGAGAAGGTTAATTCGCAGCCAGTCATTATCCCACGATCATACAAAAAGAAATCTTTCCTTTGAAGAAGACACCGTAATCTCTTTAAGTTCTGAGACATAAAAAAATATAAATCATGGTCCATCGCCCCGTCTGTGTCTTGCGTTTAATCTCCGTCACAATATACAGGAGTATCGTAAATCATTCCGCTATCGAAGACGTTTATAAAATATTGAAAATGTTCACTTTTAAGTCATTCATCTTTGGCATTGTGTACATCGCTTAATGGACTCGCTAACCAAATATTTTGCGAGTTCCGCAACTTTAGCCATACATCAATGTATGCATTGGTGTTAAAACTATTGGTAACAAACATTGCAGCTTTTATGCATTTGTAAGTGACTCATTATTTATTCTAGTGAAGATTTATCAAGAGAACGTATTTATGTAGAGTAAAGAAGAGCAACTTATAATGTATAGGAATGATATTATCTACCTACACATATTCAATCTAATGAGAATGAGATGGTCGAATGAGAATCGAACCTAAGACCTTTAACATAGCAGTCACGCTTCGAACATTGCAATAGACTAACGCGGCAGTTTAAGTATTTTAAATCGACCATTTTAAAGTTTGACAAGAAACGCATCCACATTACTCATACTCCATACAACAAACAAACTAATGAAAACTAATACGTTCCAGACCAGACTCATCGACATTCCTAATGAGACTTGCTCGCAAAACCTATCTATCTGTCTGAAATGTCGAAACTTACGATTTCCACTAGCTAGGTGTGCAAGATTAATCGCTGGTGGCTCTCAGAATGGTACGGAAACGCATCCATATCTGTCCACCGAAGACCATTGACCATTCCACGTTTCCTTAGCCCAGTAAATATGTATTCAGTTTGTGTGCCAACCAACCACTTAGGTGTAGTGTTACCAGATACATTTGCAAAATCGATGGCCCTCCAAGACATATTGACGGGCGTTTCCGACGCGTTTTAAGTTTGCAATGTGTCCTAGTTATGTTAACGTCAAAACAAGTTAATGGAAGTTTGGACCTTTATATTTTCTTATGTAAAATTCATAAGTTTGTCCTTACGTCTTCGGATTTTGAAATTTACCTAACAAATTAACAAACATGGCCGCTCGTTTATATTTTCGGCAGATTATTTAATGTGACCTTTTTCATAACATAAAACATTACGTACGCCTGTATTCCCCCGAAGGTTTAGGCAAAGGAGTATCAATGTGCACCCACAGTTCACCGGTATGTTTAGGTCCCATGTAATAGGGCGCGAGTCTATTGCAATTCATCATCAATCCATATAATGTCCCACTTTGGAGGTTAGCAGACTTCACACGCCGTCAAGAAATCTCTAAAGCATGCAGGTTTCCTCATGATGTTTTCCTTCACCGTTTAAGCGAGTGATTATTAATTATTAATACGCACATGAATTCAAAAAGTCAGGGGTGCGTGCCTTGGATTCGGACTTGAGACCTTTGACATGGCAGTACAATGGTCATGTCACTAGTATTGCCATTAACCGGGTATAAATCCAAACTCCGAGCTGCTACTGAGAATTTCATACGTGTACCAAAGTGTTATTGGGTTAACACTTTTCCAGACCTGGGAATCCATCCCAGGACTTAGCCTAGCGCTTAGGACCACTAGACTAATAAGGCAGTTTTTTTTATTTCATCATATATTTTACTAGAATAACAAACGCACTGACAGGTACCTACTTTTAAATATACTTATACGTATTCTTTATAATTGGATCAACGCATACATAATATATATCTCATACTCTCGTACACTGATTACTGAACTACTGAATATTGAAAAAATCGTAAACTAATTCATAAAATATGTCATGGTGGCACTCAAAAAAGAAACTATTTATGGTCTACTTTACGATTTTGTTTCTATAGAGAAAATTATATATAAACGTGTTTTCAGTCTCATACGTTTTTAGATAGTATTACTCAGAAAAACTACATTCATAATGTACAAAATTGAAGAAACCTGATCAATAGAAAATCGAGTAAATTTACGAGGTATAATAATTAATGTCTACTTCGGCGACTGTTGCAGACAGAATACGAACTCAACCAACTCGTAACACAGTCTACCCCTCGATCCACTCGAACACCGATTATAGAACCCCATTAGATCATCTCAGGGTGATTATTATTTAAATGCGGTTCACGTTGGCAACTTCTTGAGTCACCTGCACCCCTTCGACATTTGTAAGCAATTCGGAGCCACCCCCCTCTACCGAACAAAGAAAAAGAAGCCAACATTCTCCTAGAAGAGATTGTGATGTTTTTATGAAGAGGAAATTGCTTTATTGATAAAGTAGTCGAGAAAATATTAATTTCCGATTACTGATATAACTATATTTGATGATATTGCATTTTCTAGGTTGATAGGTAACTTGTTTAGCTGTAATATATCGGTGTAATAGGTAAGGTAAGTCTAAAACCAATATTTTAGGCTGGGTTGTTCGTTAACATGAACTTTGACTAACCAAATTACTCACTCAACAGTTAACATGTAATGTTGGCGCTTAAGCGCTATTTTAGGATACCAGCCTCATTTTGAAGCTTTGCCACCATGTTTATTTACCGCATTCCCAGAAAGATTCTTGAATATCTCATTACTCATCCACATATTTTATGCGCCATTACATACACAAACCATAAACATTCATCATCATCATCATCATCATATCAGCCACAGGAAGTCCACTGCTGAACAAAGGCCTCCCCCATAGACTTCCATAAGGACCGGTTACAAGCCGCCTGCATCCAACGACTTCCCGCGACCTTTACCAGGTCGTCCGTCCGACTTTGTTGAAATTTGGTACAGAGATAGATTAGACATGAGATTGGACATGACCTACCTTTTATCTGACAAAATCTTACGGGATTCAGGTGAAACCGCGGGCAACACGTAGTATTTTATAATATTATCTTGTAACAGTTCCAACTTCAAATATAACTTGCAAGTCGATAACTTTCGGTTGCGACTTCCAGTTTCTTAGTACTGGGGGAAGCGGGGCCAGAACGCCACGGTGCGGTAGTGCACAGGAAATTAAATCAGTGCCACCTTACTTACATAATCGTGTGCCACTCGCAATTTTGCCGCTTTAAGAAAATGCGGGTCAAGTATGACCTGAATTTTATACGGTTAAACTGAATCGAAAATTCCACGTGATCTCAAAGACTTCAGCGATTTTTATCGAAGTTTTTTTGTGAGAGTGTCAGATAGTTTTTTAGTATTATAACCTTAAAAGCTTTTTACAACAGTATATCAATTTTAAGACCGACAAAGCTTCTAATAAATTCTAACAAAATATGCCCAAATAAATAGTCTGTGTGTTAACCTGAAAGCGAAGGACATAAGATCATTTTGTACTCTTTCTTCCTCCTACATACTTATTTGCTCCCATAAAAAAAAATATGATTACCATTACCTTTTCAACGTACTGAAGACACTAAAATGGAAGCCTTCTAAGGATGCTCATTAAAACCCCACAAGTAAGTCTTATTTACGCACAAATGATTTATTTCCAATCCCTAATTTCATCAAAATTCCTTTAGAAGATGTTCCTTTGGACTGGAAGACCTTCGAATGTATATTTTAAGATTAATTTATCCTCAACGATCGCGTCTTTTGTGCGTTTATGGGCGCGGGTGGTCCGTTTTTCCCTTACCTACTCTTATTGATGACAGGACAAACTGAACAAAAAAGGTTGTTATGTTGTGTACTTTCTGAAGCATCACATGATTGGAGGAAAAGTCATATAGTTGAGTGATACTGATACCATTCAAGTGGAACAATAAATTCAACTATTGAATTTGCGTATATCGTACGCAAATTCAATTTATTCAGTAATTGACAGTTATTAAAGCTTTCATAAAAATTGTAGTAAAATAATTTTTAGTTTTATATTTACATAACTGGCTTGGTAGTCTAGTAAATGCGCGACTGCTACGCTAGAGGTCTTGGGTTGAATTCCCATCGATCGAGCCAAGTGTTGTTGGGTTTTTCTATGAAATTCTCAATAGTAACTAGGAGTTTGGATTTGGCAATGGAAACAGGCCAACAAACAATGGAAATGACTATGGGTGTACAGCAATCCTAACCCTTTATACCTCTGCATAACCCTTTGTATTAGTGCCCCGTTAATGGTAATAGGCTGCCCTCCTATAACATAGGACCTAAACATACCGGCGAACTGTGGGTGCCCTACCCTCTGCTTAACCCTTCGGGGAATACAGCAGTGATGGTATGTCAGATTTATTTTATCATTCCTTTTAAATTTAAATGTGAGTATATTTCGGTATAAATTTATTGATTTCTGACATTTACGCGAATATTATACATTGAAAATCAATGTATAATATTCGTCGGGATTAATAATATCAATATACGCGATAAAATCCGTAAAAAGTAGTTTTATTTCGGTATAAATTGTTAACATTCGAAATTAATATATATTAAACTTTTTTTTAAACTTACTTATCTACAAATCCAACCTTATCCATTATATAAAGATGGCTGCTATTAACTATAAATTGTCAATTTTCATAGATAATACGATGATAAAACAATGTATTCTGAACACAGCTGGACATAATGAGTTTAGGCCCTATTCTCAGAGCCTTGCCCCTAAATAAATAGGTTCTCTAACCTCTCAATTTTAATTAAACTAAAAATCAACAACACTGCAGGCTGTAATAGACTCAAATAGACTGTAAACTTGAAACTCAGCTTTAGTTAACTTGAATAATTGCCGCTGTTGTCCAAACTTAATCCAACGTAAGCCGGCTAGTGTGTCTACAGATTTACTCAGGTATTACGCTGACATACAGACAGATGCAACGATTACATTCAAATGAATGTATGCGTTGGACAAATGCATTGTAATGTTTTAAGCTGAGTGTGTCTTGCACCTCGTTGGGAACGCATCACACATTTTCTCTAGAAGCTTGGCGCGGTAAGCAGTTGTGATCACAATTGATTATTAATTTGTAGCATTAAAATTTATACTATAATATTTTAGACTTCACAAGGGCCGGTTATATATAAATATAATATAAATATAAATATTCTTGGACAATTTCACACAGCACCATCTAGTCCCAAACTAAGCAGAGCTTGTACTATAGGTACTAGACAATGGATATAATACTTATATATATTTTTTTGTAAATACATGCTTATAATACATAGAAACACCCAGACAAACACAAACACTTATGATTAAACCACATAACAAATATTTGTGTCCTGTGGGAATCGAATCCTAGGACCCCATGCTTAGCAGTCCGACACTCGAACCACTAGACTAGACAGACGTCATGCCGTATATACCATCAGGGTAGGCCTTTGTTCAGTGGAAACCCTTTGGCTGTATCATATCAGCTCTATCATTATCATCATCATCATCACCAACCCATATACTGTCCCATTGCTGGGCACGGTTCTACTCTCAGAATGAGAGGGATTAGGTTAGCAGACTTCACACACCGTCGAGAAAAATCTCTAAGGCATGCAGGTTTTCTCACGATGTTTTCCTTCACCGTTTTAGCTTAGTTAATTATAATAAAATTAATTTATTTATTTATTAATATATTTTAGCATTTTAACTGCCTGATTATTTTGTGATAATAAGTGCGACTACTACACTAGACGTTCTGCATTCGAATCCCAGGTCGAGCAAAGTGTTATTGGGTTTTTCTATGAAATTAGTCAGTAGCAACTCCGAGTTTGGATATTTGTCCGGAATTCCGGATAATGGCAATAACTTGGGACCTAAACATACTGGCAAACTGTAGGTATACACTAGTACACCTCTGCCTAAGCCTTATTATGTTATGTTACGAGTATGTTGCCGCTGAAATGTGAAATGAGGTTCCCGGGTGAGTCTTCCCCGATAGCTATAATCTTGGTGTCTTTAAATCTCGAGTGAATCGGTTTCTTCCAGGCAAGCGCGCTCCATCGTAGATCGTAGTATCGCTTAACATCAGGCGAACTGGCGGTCAAGGGTAGGCCTAAAAAAATGTTATGAGTTCTATAAATAATAGTAAAACTTATTACTACGTACTAACTAGATAGCTATCTATCTAGCCAGTCAATAAACAGTCAAATTACATATACGAAATTTGTTCTCCCGTGTGTGGCGTTCGGATTACATTTCAACACGATTCTAATCATGACGCTCCTCTCTTCTACCCTTATCCCAATTTACTTGGGGTCGGCGCAATATATAATATCCGTCATTGATTCTTATCACCGTCATTTCGAAGATAAGAAATCGCACTACTATCGAAACTTAATACAGAAACTCGTAGGTATCTAATGAAACACCTAGTTTAGAGCAATTTGAACTAATATTAACTGCTACCAACTAACTATACCATTATCGCTATTGTTATTGACATACTGTAGTGGTACACAATCAAATAAACGTCTACTGTGCAATTTACCTAATCACACACTGAGTCAGTTACATTGATATATTATGTACCTAAAGCTTGTTTATAACACAAACTTATGTAGAGTGTATTACGGATACAGTACACAGCAATGATATTTTATAGTACAATCAACAAATGAGTAGATAGATATTTAGGTATTCATTTGCCAAACTAAGTGTACGTTAAAGGTGTTATATGTATATTAACAAAGTTCTCTTAAAATTCCTTATGATAAACAGTGACAATTTTCTTTTGCCGTGTACTTATTATATATCCACTCTTTCTAATCTACCTTATATATAATTGGGTAATTCACACTCAAAGGGCGATCTCAACTTGAATAGCATTGACATATTTTAATGACATTTTATCGTTAATCTATGCTCAAGTATAGTTCTTTCCTCGAGCACTTTTCTGGAATACCGTCCCTAGTGTTTAAAGGGAAGTACTTTGATGTTCTCATGACATTAAACTAAGTGCAAAAAATCGTCTAAGTGGGTGGTCCTTAGCTCAGAATAGACCACCACAGCCCTTCCTGTGTGGTACGTGATAACTAAAGAATATTTCAAGAGGACTTGTAACTGTCGTGCAAAAATCTTTTATCTCTGTGAGATGTGTAGGTAAGTCTAAAAAATATCAAATAACTACAATAAAATACTGTGAGTGATACCAACAGAAGGGTCAACATTTAAAACTAAGGACTTGAGATAATAACTTGTAAAGACTCATGACTTACATAACTATTTCATTTACAAGAATTTTAATTTAAAAAAAAATGCTGGATGTAGTATGCCATTTTACACAATACAAAGTAGCTTGCCAACCATAACTGTGTTGCATTCTAATAAAGCGCACTTCACCCCTAAGGTTCCCAAAGTTCTCGAAACTGGAGTGCAGTGTCCCAGTAAGTCTCCAGTTAATAGCAGGCAGCCTAAACTGTATTAACCTAGTCCAGAGCACTGACAACTTTGAGCACCTGAGTGCTATCAAGTTTCATGAAAGACTCGCCACCCGCCACCCGGGAAAGCACAACTTAACCATTTAAGCTGTGCTTCCCCGGCTGAAATAATTACGAGCAATACAGCGTTGGGTTCATATTATAATTTGAAGTGAAGAACGTCTGTGTAAAAAACAAATTAAAGCTACTTTCAACAATATTAAATTTGCAAAACTTAACATAAAGTAGGATGGCGAAATTGCATGTAATTTTGAACCCATTGATAAGAGTAGCGTCCATAATGGAAACCTCTAAATACGTTTAGAACGATATAAAACTAACAAAAAAGCAAATGAAAAGTAAGATAAAGAAGTTAGGAGAAAAAAATAAGGTAGAAGATTGTAACCCTTTAGCATTAGGAATTGACAGCAAAACGGTCCGTTTTGCGTTGACAGTTATCACAAAATAATTAGAATTATTTATGTTTTTTTATACGCTGTTTATATTTTATATTAATACGTGGTTCTATATGTTTTTGTTATATTTAACAAGATGTAAGTATAAAAAAGGAAAAACCTCGAGTAAAAACGTACTTAGTTATAAAAACGTGAATTTATTGTAATCATTGCTGTTGATTAAAATATAACCCGAAAGACGTTGCGTTTCGAAGCTGCACGATTACTTATTTTTTAATAAATCAAAAACATTTATATCTTTTAATTCCCAACTCCGACTCTAAACTTTGAAATAAAACTACTTTTTACGGATTTTATCACGTATATTGATATTATTAATCCCAAAGTTTTATTTCAATGTATAATATTCGCGTAAATGTCAGAAATCAATCTCTTATAAACTTGTTGCCGTAATCAATATAAACTTGCACGTGAACGGTGCTTCGTTAATTTTGGGTCCAATCTCGCCATTCGTCTTTGTTAATTAAATATTAAATGTTATCAAAGGCGATTGAACATAAATATGCGACTACATATGCAGGCTTGAACGTCTTTATTGATGAGTATTTGATTCCAGGTAAGAGCATGCTTTGTCATATTCTGGAGTGAATGTGCGTACTCGTATGGCTATTATATATAACTACGAGTATCTATCTTGTATAAGAAATTTAAACATTTGTACGCTCTAAATCACTGTGCTACACTGACCTGCGCCACCTAGATTAGCTACCAAACTATTGTTCGATATATAATTTCACGTAATGTATAAAAACATTTTTAAAAACAGAATGTATTTTTTTTTTGTGAATTGCAGTTCTTGGAAACCATGTAAATTGGCTCTTACTGGTCCTGTGCTAACATTGTTACACACTCATCGGCTACATTACACAGGTACTCTTTTTCCACCATTTGATCAAACAATAGAGGCCAACACAATCGACGTTGATTTTTTCACCAACCCTCGTAATAATAATTTACACGGCAACATTTCAATGATAAAGCGAAGATTTTTCGCGGCATTGTCCGGTAAAAATAGAAGGCGATAACATACGAGCGTTGTTAGTCGTTACCATGGCAGGCTTGGCCATTAAACCTAACGAGCCGAGCTCGAGAGGACAAAATGTCCTGCCTGCCAACAATGACCGATAGAGATGTGACTATTTTTATCGATACTATCGAGTGATTGTGTATTCGATACGATATTGTAATATGTTATAGTTTTAAATATGATATTTCTAAATCAATTATGAATTCAACTAGGGTAAATAAGATTGAAAGTACGCTTAGTTTTAATGAACACAGTTTTGTAAATCTAATCTTACAGATGTTTATCATAAGAGTCCCACTACGGTTGCAGTAATTTTATATCCAAAAAAATAATACAGTCGCTGAGCTTCTGAGTATTCTATCTATGGACTGTGAATTTGACTGTAGTGATTTGCTGAATCGGTTAATAACAGCCGAATTTGCTCTTAATAATTGCGGAATATACAAATACATTACCCATATTACATATAGAGGTCGTGTTACTAACCTTTGTTCATATTGCTTCCGTATTAAATGTTCCAATGAACACGATTATCCGATAGCTATTGCGTAATATTGGCGTTCTTGTCTATTGTTGGAGTTAATGTTAACAAGAAGCAAACTACACAGAACAGAATATTAAAACTATCATCCTTACTAATATAATAAAGCTGAAGAGCTTTTTTATTTGTTTGTTTAAACACGCTGTTCTCTGAAACTATGTCGGATTGTCAAATGAAAAATCTTTTTTATTTTACAGCCTTATTCATTAGAAAGGTTATATGGTATCACGCTACGACCCTAAGGAGCCGAGCAAATAGGAAAATTCAGGGCGGGTGAAATTTTGCGGGGACAACGTCTGCCGGATCACCTAGTATTTTCACAAACACATATTGCACATACACTAGTACCCAGAACCAGAACAACTGTCTGCAGGTCATACAAATATTTGTTCCGTTCGGTGATCGAAACCACACTCCCGTGGAGAAGCCGATCGCTTGACCACTCCGCTAATCAAGCCATCATCTATTTATCGATACTTATACGATTTTTCCTGAGTAATCGCCCACACTATTCGATTTTGGGAAGTGAGTGTCCCCTCCTTAGTACCGACCTTTACCTTACAATGTGTAAGTGACGCATGTTCTCTAGTTGTTAGCGAAGGACCTTTTCACTTGGATAATTCATCGTGTCTCCACTTCAGTCGAAAAAACCGTTACGATACAATACCAGCTACGTAAGCATTGTTTGGTCGAAATTCTGAGGATACTTATCTTTTGCCTTTGTATTTTTTTACTCTCTACTCACTAAGTAGAAAAGATACTACCGCAATTTCTTAAACAATATTTGCTTTACCGTATCAGTAACAAAGCTGAAAAAATGAAATTTTTAATTTCGAATTCAGACTGTAATTGTTTGCCCATCACTAAAAATAAATACTCAGTATCACACAAGTTTCTACGTTATTATAAGTAAACTACGATTTATATCGCGAGGTACTTGTGGTGTGGACTGTAACAGCGGTCGACCGCTAATGATGACGGATACCAACATCATGTGCTGCGGTTTTTATTTCCCTTAGGGAGGGAGTGCTGTGCTTGCTTGGACAACAGAGTTCTAAGAATATACTAGTAAAATCTTCTTGAGATTTCTCAAAAAAATACAGTTTTTTTTTACCTCTAATGTGTTGTCATACGAACACATAACAGTCGTTAGTGGTTCCCAGGTCGATGTAATGTCAGTTTATAAAGTTTTGGAATTAGATTTTCTTGTATTATTATTTAACTCATCAAGTAATAATAAGCAGACACAATAGAAATTATTACGACCCTCTGGAGGGTCACCTTTCTTTAATGAATTAATAAAAAAAACTATCCATGAAAAAGAGACAAAGATTCACTTTTCACTTGATTGATTACAGTTTCTCAAATAAAATTATATTGTTTTTTACTTTATCTTTTCTTTCAGACTGATTAATTGTCTAGAGTTGTTCGTTTTTCATATCGCCTTTCTCTCGATGACAGTTTAGTTTTATTTAATACGATATTTTTTTATAAATTTATTGAGAAAGTTTTTATCAGAAATTATTATCAGAAAGTTACTGTGAGCGGATTAAGTTAATATCGCCAGGGCAATAAAAAAAGCATAAAAGAAAAAGTATAAAACGTATATTAATATTACTAAACAACTTAATAAATGTTATTATCCACACTTTATTTGATTAAACCATAAATTTCTAGAACTTAGGTTTTGTACTTATTTAAGTGCCTCATTAGTTTAGTGTTCCTAAGTGTGACTGCTACGCCAGATATTGGGTTCCATTCCCAAGTCGAACTAAGTGTCATTGGGCTTTTCTTATGAAATTCTCAGTAACAGGTCGGAATTTGGATTTGTGAATGGTTAATGGTTTTAGGCTCACCCCCATTACATGGGACCGAAAAATACCTGCAAACAGTGTGTGTACATTGGTACACCTCTGCCTAACCCTTCGAGGGATACAGGCGTGATGGTATGTTAATGTTATTACATAGAGACAATAATATAGACATAAGACACCCACTATTAAGACATTTCGATAACAAATTTTCGATAGAAACCGAAGAAATATATAAGTACATTATAAAATGTAATCCTACTCATTAAAGTGATAAAACACTAAGTGTGGAGCCCGACTTCAGAAAATTTTCGATTTGTCTATTTATGTTTTATAAACGTTTGAGACTAACCCAATAAAGAAAAAACAAACAGCGTCGACCTACATACATAACAAACTTAATGCTAGAACTTCATGGAAAAAAACCCATGACCAACAAACAAATAACCAAAAAACCTTTTAAATAAAATATAAAGGGTTTTTGGTACGGTACCCTAAATATAATGTGTTTGCCAAAGTTAGGTGGGGCCATAAAACCGTGGCTCCTATGAATAAGAGTTGTAAAGATGATAACGTTACACGCCATGATGCGCGTACGGCGATAAAAACTTTTGCCATGGGAAATGGGCGATTTGAGTTTCACCGTTTATTGCTTTCGATCGCGTTGTTTGATGTAATTTAAAAAAAGGTTTTTTGTACGATGCTTTAATACTTTTTTAATAATACACTGCATGTCTTCCATATTGGATTAATATTTTAAAAGAGGTTTTAATTATATTGAATATGTATCATGTAGTTGCTTCATAAAAAAAGGTGTCTTGTAAAATTTTGCTGTACAATGTAATGTAGAAATCTTGTTTATTATTTTAAATACTAATAAACAACCTACCTCTAAAGCAAAACTCATATGAAAAATACCTGGGCTTAAGAATAGACAGTTCTTTATCATGGAATGTTCATTTAGACCATATAAAAACAAAACTATCATCACTACTCGGTTCGCTTCGTAACATAGTTAAATTCATTCCCAGCAAGTTGCGATACAATACATATAATGCGTTAGTTAAACCGCACTTGCAATATTTAATTGAAATCTGGGGTAGTACCGCTAAAACCAAATTGAATGAGTTACAAATTATGCAAAACAAACTAGTAAAGATGATTTTCAATTATCCACGCCTTACACCAACGACCCAAATTTATAATGAAACCAGACTAATGCATTTAAAACAATTGTATATTTATAATACGTGCATCTTTATTCGTAAAGTTCTCGACAAAAACATTCAAACCGGTTTAACATTCACAAAAATAAAACATATTACCCAACGTAGTTCCCGTCGCGCTAGTTTCTTGGTTTTACCAAAGGTTAGAACCGATTATGGTAAAAGAATGCTGACGTTTGAAGGGGCACAATATTACAATAAAATAACGTCACGGATAAAAAATATACACTCATTTAATGTATTCAAAACTGAATTAGCTCAATTTGTAATAGTGAGCAATAAGTCTCCTAAAACATGAATACATTAGATGTGTATTAAAGAAACGACGATTTGTAATTATTGTTTAAGCTAATTTGTTGTTCTTAAGTAAGTGAATTTGTATTTTTATTGAGAATAAATTCTGTAACCTAAATATTCCAGGCCACAGTCCAGCATCGCTATAATAAGGTTTACAGGCATTGAATTTCAAATCTTTTAAGAGCTGTTTCCGATATACAATTGCATTTTGACGACGTCTGTAGTCTAGTGGTTCGCGTGTCGGACTGCTGATCTCGAGGTCGTGGGTTAATATTTGTGTTCTGTGGGATTCCCACAGAACACAAATATTTATGTGATGAACATAAGTGTTTGTTGTATTATAAATATGTATTTATAAAAAAATATATAAGTATTATATCCATTGTCCAGTAAACATAGTACAAGCTCTGCTTAGTTTGGGACTAGATGGCGCTTGTAAAATTGTCCAATAATATTTATTTTGTTATTTTATTTTCAGAGATGTAGGCCCAACCCTGAAGAAAGCTACTACTGATTGCTTAAATTACTTAAAATGAAATTTCTATAGGGCTTAAAATGAATCGGATACAATAAAAAACAGTTGAATCTCGTCGTTTTCCTAAATTTTTGATACGGATCCGCGTAAAACCTGTTCAAAAAACCTTTTTCAATTTAATTTAAACAATATTAACAGACAGCAACTCGTCTTTCATCACAGCATCTAGCTCCTCAGTCCACACTAATTAATATCCTACTCATAAGTCATAACTTTATAACGCGACCTGCATCCACCGTCCTGCACGTTTAATTTCCGCATATAAACGTTGCTTGCTCAGAAAGGAAACCGAAACTAGGTACCTATCTGGGATCTAATTTAGGACATCTCTAGCACGCACACTTGCACACGAACTAAATTAGCTCTAGTACACGGAGAAAAATATGCTATAATTCTGAGCTCAAAGCGAACAGGATTAAAAAAAATGTGTTTCGGTGAGTTTACCTTGAAAGAGGTTTTTTGTGACAAAATTGACGTAATTCTTCCTTTATGGAAACTTTTATTTTTGCTACTTAAATTAGTGAAAGAATTAAAATTTTTGGTTTGTTTAATTTTTCCTGTAATTAATAGGTACTTAATTTATTATGAGAAACTAACTTTGTAATCATGTTTTGGTTATAACTTACACTGAAAATAGCACAATAAAAAATAATAATGTTACCAAAAAGAACAGAGATAGCTAATAATGCCCTGAAGGAAAATAAAAAAACAATAACTTACAACCAAGGAGCCATCCATGGTCCCGTATCTTTCTTTATCTCATCTAATGAAAAAGGAAAACCATTACGTTTTTCTTTCAGTTATCGCCACGTCAGAGTTTAACAAGGTCCTTCGACCTTTCATTTATTTTAAAACGAATTAAAAAGTCCCATCAAGACCCAAGGTAGTGATGGAACGTGTGTAGGTGCTTTAAATATGTGAGTGAAGGACTCCATTTGGTCGCCAGAATTAGGTTTACATAGTTTCGGCCACCAAGGTGCAAAAAATAAAATAAGTAAATAAAAGAATTTATACTTAACACAGTACTTGACACAGTCATTTTTATTAAAAAATCAAAACATGATGAGATTATGTGTAACTACAGCTGCGCAAATAGGTTGTTGTTAACTAAACGCAAGGCCTCCTCTCTCTTCTCACAGTTGTGATGAATACGAATCACATGGTCGCAACATATAGGTAGAGCAAGGGAAGCTAAGTACGGTTTTTGTTGATAGGAGTCCGACATACCCTGGCCCCTCCACGTGGCAGACGATCCATGACGATTTTCAGTACTTTATATACTAAAAAGGGGCCTCTAATGCCTTAAACAGTTTAGTTTTTCGAAGCCTAAACCTAAACGATGAAGGAAAACACCGCGAGAAAACCTGCATGCCTTAGAGATTTTTCTTGACGGTGTGTGAAGTCTGCCAACTGCACTATGCCGGCGTGGTTGGCTATAGCCTAATCGATGCCAGATCCGTGCCCAACAGTGGGACAGTATATGCGTTGATAATTAAACCTATGTGCCACAAGTTATTATTTACAAAAATATCATGCGATGTAAGAATTCTACAAATTACGTTCAAAAGGGTAGATATTTTAGATTTTCCTACCCTATAACGACATCGGGGGAGACATCGTGAACGATTGTGGAGGCTAATATCCCACGATCGACACCCCCACTCGCATCTGAATGGCGTAAATGGAAAAAAATCACCCCAATATGTACTATATATATGTACAGGCACGAAAATTATTTTTACGCTATTTCTCTTGTCAAAATTCAGAGAAAATCTATAAATGCTACGTTGAACAACTACCTGTAGGTCATGCAATTATTTGTTCCGTCGATGATCGAACCCACAACCCATGGCACAGAAGCCGATTGCTCAGCGGCTGCGCCAAACGTGTTGTCATAGTTTGCCGCTATGTTTAAGTCTCGTATAACATGGGACGAGCCTATTGCCAACCGAGCACAAATCCAAACTCCGAGTTGCTACTGAAAAATTCATAGAATAAACCTATGACACTTTACTTTCCCTGTTCATAACTTTTGCAGAACCTTTTAAACCAAATTGTTAAATAAAGCAGAAAGAAAACAAGATTCTAGCACATATTAGGATGATAGATTTAGGAGCTACTATAAATATTAACATCAAATCCACCCGGTACTAGGGTGGAAGGTAGACAAACACGTGAACACAAAGTCTACGGTAGCCGTATATACAAATTATGAAAATGTTTTTTTTTATACCTACCACTGAGGTGGCAAACAAGCATACGGCCCACCTAACCGGTAAGCGGTTACCGCAGCCTACAGACGCTTGCAACACCAAGGGTATCACTATGCGTTATGCCGATTCCTAAAACGAAAGAGGAATAAATTGGTTGGCAGTATAAGGGTTAAAGTCCAACTGCCAACACAACGTTTCCGGAGATCTGGCAACCTTGCTCACTGATGGGAACACAACACAGCTAAAATCAGTGTTATTTCGACTTCGATTTTCTGCAAGGCGGAGGTACTTTCCCAGTCGGGCAGTTCCAATTTCAAATGTCCGAATAGACGTCAGTCAGTAGGTACAGAGGCCAGCACTTCAAACTACCACAATCAGTCAAAATTCGTTGATTGATTTTCAACTTTAATACAAAACCATAAGTTTCATATTCAATTGGGAAAATTTGACAGTTTTGGATAGGTTGACCTGCTGGCGTCTGTACATCAATCTTGGAAGTAGCCGGTGTTCACATGTGTGTGTGATGAGTTTTGTTGATTTAATTTAAATTTAAACTGGCCGTGCTCCAAGGCTCCACGGGTTGTGATTTCGATTCCCGCACAGAACACATATTTGTTTGTATGATTTATACGTTCTGATTCTGGTTGCTTGCGTATGTTGTTTTTTGTAAACCACCATATAGAAAAATATCCTAGTATGGGGTAATGTTTTATATAAAGCAAAGAAGCAGCGTATTTCTTTTCCTTTGGTTATGAAATTAGATGGATTAGAATAATTAATTACCTAACAAATTAAGCATTAAAATAAAATAAAAAGCGCCGTGATTCACAAAAATATTCCATTACATCCAAAACAAGTACTTTTTAACAATACCTCAATCATTTAACAAACTAAAAACTCGCGTAAGCCTGGTCGTCCTGCCAACTTCGAAAACTTGGCTGAAATTCTTTTTTATTACAAGATTTTTAAGATTGAAGAAGGGATCATCGTCGTGGGCTGTAAAACTACGACCAGATTAAGTTACATTTGTGAATCTTTGAAAACTTGAGATCATTGTCTACAACTGAACCCTTTCTTTCAAATGTCGAAATACAAACATTGGAAATTAAAAAGCAATTTAAAATTGGGAATTTGCACTTTGAGAATTAACGCCTGTTGTAACATGTTTAGCTCCTATGTAATAAGGGCCGAGCCTATTGCCATATAACCGGGCACAAATCAAAACTCCGAGCTGCTACTGAGATTTTCATTAAAAAAATATAACACTGCAGGTTCGATTCCCAGGTAGGGAATCGAACCCTCTAGTGTAGTAGTTGCGCTTACGACAAGTCAACCAATGAGGCAGTTATAGCACAAAAAGGTACAAAATAATCTTTCATACACAGTATGTTTTTTCATTACGTTTGGCATTAACGTCTGCTAAATTTTTAAAGATAAAATTTAAGAGAGAAATATTCATCTCAGCCAGGGTTTGAGCCCTGCGTCCCCTCCGGCTAAGTACACCGGACGTTTTAACCAACGAAGCTGGCTAAGCTATATAAACTATCTATTTATTTGTTTACTAACTATATATTATGTATATAAAAATTAATCCCTGTTTCCCTTGGACACGCCATAACATTAGAACGACTTTACCAATTCCATTAATCATTTTTTTAAATTTTCTAAATCTTGAAAACTTAACGACTAGATACTTTTTATCCAGATAAAGTCGACGCAGATAAATTCGCGGGCAGAAGCTAGTTTACCATATATACTATCCATAGCTATTCGGGTGAAATGGGAAAAAGTCTTAGTACTCAAATTTTGGAATTGGTACAAACACGTCTAACAAATATGCGTGTAAAATGAATGCTGGGCATACGGGCGAGTAGAAATTCTGTACAAAATACCATGTTTTAACACAGATGTATTTTAATTACCGTTTCTGCGTATCTATGCTAAAAGCTATTCATTCAGCTATTCATTCAGTGTTTGCAGGTTGCATATATTTTATTCCAATTTCAGCTATAAAAGCGTTTTGGAAAATAAATATTGGGTTTGCTAAAAGAAAGGGTTGAAAATACCAGAAAATTAAGCAAGAACTCATAGTTGTTCATGAGAATTTACATATTAAGAATTTTACTTAAACCGTGTGCATCCATTGGACTGCCAAGTCGAAGGTCTCGAGTTCGAATCCAAACATGCAACTCTGTCTTTTAAAAATCGTGTGCGTTTTAGTATCACCCGATACTAAAACGCACACGATTTCGAAAGGATGCCCACGGTTTAAGTAAAATTCTTAATATGTAAATTCTCATGAAAAACTATGAGTTCTTGCTTAATTTTCTGGTATTTTCAACCCTTAAACGGTGGTTACACCGTTTAAGAAAGAAAACATCATGAGGGTTACCTCATGATGTTTTCTTTCACCGTTTAAGCGGTGAAAGAAAACATCATGAGGAAACCTGCATGCATATTTTGATTCGTGTAGTTTTTAGTGCTTGCCAGCATGACTGCCGAGCATAATGTTCTAGGTTAGATTCCTAAGTTGAGAAAAGAGTTGTAGAATTTTACTATGTATTAGGAAATTCTTAGTAGCAGTTCACAGTTTGTCTAGTACCTACTTGCGATCTATAACATACCAGTGAAGTAGGAGTATATCTCTATCTAACCCTTCGGGGAAAACAAGCGTGGTAGTCTGTTTTAATGCTGTAGTTTCTATAATATTCGGTGAGCCTCTATATTATAAACAGAATATAAAACTAACGCGAAAATTCAATTTAGGTATCACAAGATAGCAGTAAAACCTACTATCAACAAAAACAACAGTTGATCTCACAGAAAATACTGAAAAAACAGCGAAGGTTACATCAAGAATGTTTTCTCGGAAATATCTTCCACCAAGACAAAGAGTGCTCTAACACAAATAAAATAAAGTGGAAAATTGTTTACAAATTCCTAAATGGAATCAGATGTCAAAAGACTAACTTCGGATCACGACAAAAGGAGTTTAATGAGGGGCACGCCCAATATTTCAGACCTCGTTTAGACAAGTTTAAGCTCTCGGATCGTATTAGGAAGGATCTTGATGTAGTATGCCCTGAATACTAAAGTATCCTATTTAGCTTGTGTGTCTGTTCATCATCAGCCCATATTCGTCCTCTGCTGGACTTAGGCCTCTCCTAGTGAACGCCACAAAGCCCGATCTTCGGCTTTTCTCATCCAGTCACTGCCAGCTGCCTTCCGCAAGTCGTCACTCCACCTGGCCGGCGGTCGTCCTACACTACGCTTACCTAGACGTGGTTTCCACTTGAGAACTTCTTTTTTTTTTATAAGCTACTAAGGTGGCAAACAAGCATACGGCCCAATAGATGGTAAGCGGTTACCGTAGCCTATAGACGCTTGTAACACCAGGAGTATCACTTGCGCATTGCCGACCTTGTATTGAAAGAGGAATAGTTGGGTTGGCAGTATAAGGGTCAAAGTCCCCCCACTGCTAACATAACGTTTCCTCGTGGAGCGCTGGCAACCTTGCTCACCGTAAGAAACACAACACAGCTCAAAGCAGTATTATTTTACTTCGATTTTCTGCAAGGCTTCCCCAGTACTTCCCCAGTCGGGCAGCTCCAACTTGAGTGGAATTACTCCAACTATGCCCTACCTCTCTTGAAACTGCAAGGTTAAGCTGCGCTATTCGCGGTCAGTCTGTGGATGGGTGATCGTTCTTCACACATCGAGACCCTTCCGTGCCACGGAGAGCACATAAAGCCGTCGTATTTATTGTTATTCTACACAGCAGTCTATTCTAGACAGCAGTGATGGCCTAGTGGTATGACCATTAGACTGCCAAGTCGAAGGTCTCGAGTATTAATAATTAATTATCACTCTCTGAAACGGTGAAGGAAAACATCGTAAGGAAACCTGCATGCTTTAGAGATTTTCTCGACGGCGTGTGAAGTCTGCCAACCCGCATTAGGCCAGCGTGGTGGACTATAGCCTAATCCCTCTCATTCTGTGAGAGGAGACCCGTGCCCAGCAGTGGGACAGTATATGGGTTGATGATGATATTATTCTACACACAAACATAACATAGATACCATCACACTGTGGATACAGATCCACAGTGATGGGGCGACGTATACATATATACTGTACACCCGCAATTGGCGAGATTTTTTTGATGTGGTGTAAAGTCTACTGACCCGCATTAATCATTGCCAACTAGCGTCTACAGCCTAATCCCTCTCGTTCTGAAAGGAGACCCGTGCCCAGCAGTAGGACAGTATATGGGTTGATGATGATGAAATCTATAAAAATCATAAACGTACCACAAGCAAGTAGGTACTCTTACGTATACCGATAATATAAACACATCATGTAGCTATTTAGAAAAGGAAAAATTCGACCGCGGGCAGGATTCGAACCTGCGTCTTTGCGTCTTCTGGTTAGGTACACCAGACGCTATGACCACTAAACCACCGCGATTCCTACCCGTCATGTCGAATTTTTTCTTCACATACTGAATTTACGTCTTTATGTTGACGTCTTCCATGCTAAGATTTTAAATAACTTTAAATCTTAGCATGGAAAATGCCAAAAATATACAAAAAGATACATCATGTAGCGTCATTTTAACATCGTAAACAATAATACAGGCACATTATCCATTTCAAAGAAGCCAGTTGACAAATTTATACCGTGTAGCTAATGGATATGCAAATTTCTTTAGATCCACACAACATCGTAAACTAATAAGATAAAAAGATAACCTTTACCTGCTTTTAACATAATTGAATTTAGGTAAACGCGAATACTTTGTTCAAAGGAACGAGGTTAACGAAAGCTTATGTATGTGAAATTAAATTATTTTAGTGTTCTTTATCGATACGGTAGAAGCGGCTTCTCGAGAATGTTCAAATTAATTAGTTATTGAGTTATAGGTACAGACAACAGCAAAAATATGTACACGGTACACAAAAAGTCCACACATTATTGTGAACACGTGTATGTATATATTTTTGTTGCTAACTCTACTTGAATTATCGGTACTAATTATATATTTCTTCGTAGAATTACGATTATTGTCTATGAATATGTATTTTTTGTACGTTATCATTATTTTCTGCTTTTCATTTTAATTGTATATTTGTATCTGCTACTCATTTTCGTAGAAAATATCGAAACTATAAAGAACCTTAATATTTTTCTTCGTTCAAAGTAAAAATGTAATTAGACGATTGTATTAAGCTTTATTTTTCTTGTTTCAGGGGTCGACGACACGCACAAGTTTTTGGGAAATGAAACACATACAGATTACTTCAGATTATTATTAAGAGATGGAAATTATCTTCTAGTAGGTGGCAGGTGAGTCTTTTTACAGCTATATTTTTTTATTCTTATTTTATTTCGAGGCTTTTACCTTACAAAGGTATGTCAGCCTCATCGTACGTAAGTTATTATACTTAACCTATTGTGAGACATCATCCGGAGAGGGAGATAGTGAAGCAGCTACCATTTTATATAATAGTTTTGCTTGGCATGAACTAGGCCTACATAATATTTTTATGAAGGCTCCAACATCATATTTATTTATTTTTAAGTCCCGCATTACCAACACTCTCTCGATCCGGTTCTTTTCACATTCCATCAGCAAGTGTTGGACATCTTCAGCTATAAATATTGATGTCACAAACTTTCCTCTGTTACGAGTATTACAAATACAAATTGTGACTCGGAAAAAACGCTAGGCGTTTTAATATTAAACGTCACGCCATATCACTATAACGGAAATTGAGAGGTTTACCCAAGGAGTTTTGTATTTTTTTTTTACAAAACGGTGTTTTTTCTAGATACAATTTACTTATATGTATAACGAACGTATTTACGTATATAAGTACTGCTCATTGGTGTAATGATCGTAAGTGCGGCTGCATAGTATAAGGAACGAAACGAGGAGTTTCGATTCTCTGGTCGAGCAGTGGTATTGGGTTTTCGATTAGGAAATTCTTAGTAACAGCTTGCAATTCAGATTTGTGGTCGGTTAGTAGTAAAGGCTGGTCTACATTTACATTCCATAGGACTCAAAACTTACCGGCAAACTGTGGACTGCAACAGTTTACCTAATAATAAACGTGTCAAAAACATAAATACTCGAGCCAAGCCATTCGCGCAGTAGGTAACACCTATTTCGTTTTAAAGACTCCAAGTAATACATTCAAATGAGATACTTAGTTATTTGTTTTTCTCAACTCCACTCCAATTCGTTGCAAAGTTGGGGTACCCTTAACCGCAGCGACTGAAGCGGTAAGAACGTGCTGTATCTACCCGCAACCGCAGAGCTAACTCAGATGCACCTGTCGCTGTCCCTCTCGCACTCATACAGATGTAGATAACGCCATCTCGTTTGCATTTATAAAGATTTTTGGCTTGTGTTTGGATGGAGGCAAGACGACTTAAAAACACCCCTCGCGCCCGGCCGGCCTACAGTCGCCATTTTATTACAATTTTGTGAGGAGCGACTGTCGATAAGTTATCTGAAATGTACTAAGCACTCGATATTGAAGTGTAAACCTTAAATACAGATCTTTCAAGAAGGGATAATCTTCAACATGTCAGTTGAAATGTTACAAGGATATGAAAGTGACTTGCTGATTCGCTACATAGAAATGCTATAATCTTTGTTATCCTTGAGTATTTTATAATTTAAAGGTTCAATACAATTCTATTTTTTAACTAAAGAACCACACATCTTTATCTTTAGGCTGATGAATTAACTTTGAAACATAATATTCCAACACCCAAGAGAAAAGTTTCTATCAATCACGACGCTTTACAATAACAATGTTTTAACTCTTTTCATACTTTAAGTAAAAAGTCGATACTTATATCGCCGCAGAAATAGTTTTGTTATTTTATCGAAATGATATTTAACATCACTAGTCGTAGACACGCGACACATCTGCCTTCCACCGCGACCGCAAGCCACTGTTTACATTCCACCGAATATAATTCTTTGTTTTTATGTAAATAAAGCTCGCGTGCCTCCCACTTCTGTAAACCCTTTGTTAAATAAATAACAACAATTGTAGACTGTAATTTTCTACAGTAATCGCAGGGGCGAGGGAGAATGCTCTTTAGTTTCGAAAAAAAGCGAACAACGTTAAGAACCGAGAAAAATCTCTACATTCCCATTTAGTAGGAAATGTAGTCTTGTTTACAAGTGCAAATGTTTTTAATACGGAATAGCAAATATTCAGTTTGTTTTGCATTTGTTTTGTGATATTATCTTCTCCAGTTTCAAATATAAATGTTGAGTAATATCTAAATACATAAATGCTTATTTTTATTTTAACTGAAATAAAATTGGATTTACTATAGTTTAGCGTCTAACGAAATTAAGCAACACATAGATAATCAAAAACTAAATTTTCACATACAGTAAAAAGGTTTTAAACTGTTGAATGATGACCTTCTTGGTGCAGTCGCTGTTTGATTGATGGTTCTCTATTCAAAACTACTGTCGTAGGTTTTCGAATTGAGAATGACTTTTCTGTTTCGCCTGATGGCTGCGCTCATATATTTTGTATGTGATTATATTTTACAATATATCCGGTGTACAAGTTCTGTCTTTGATTGCATTCACGGAAAACCCTCTACGAGAAGTTAACATAAACAATAAGATCTATTTTCAGGGGTGGCCTGCGATAATTACATAAAACAAACATCGACATCCGGGACGGTAAGTCCATAAAAAAGGTGGATATGTAGCAAATTGGACAATATTTTCCACAATGAACGAGGACTGTGTCCGTATAATTTGAAATATTCATCCGTTCCAGCAAAGTTTGCATTTCTTTCCAAATCAGATTTACATGACAATGGTCACGTCGTTGCCCGATGAAATTCTCATTGCAAGAACTTGGCTGTGGGGGATTTATTATTAAAGGGAGCAAAAAGGTTTGTAATAAAACCGATGTCGAGACGGTTACAGTGACGAGCTGAGGACCACGGGACAAGTGGAGATCGCTTTTGTTTACACTTGCCATTGCCCCGTACGAATGTCCTGCCGGGTGCGTAGTGGGACGACCCCGTGTCCCCATAAACATGGTTCGTGATGTTGTAATCAGTCTTTTTTTTAAATATTCATAATCATCAACCCGTTTGCTATCGTTTGGTCGCCTCTTAGAGTGGGAGGGGTTAAAAAAAAGTTAACTTAAACTAAACATTGGTGAATTCGACAATATTTAATTTGCTTGACCAGCTAAATATAGCCTTCAATTTAGACACAGTTTATACTCTTCTAGAGCCCAATAATAATAAATATTCCTTGAGTGGCATCTGTTGCTGAAGTATTAATTTTATTATAAAGTCAAATAGTGTGTATAAATCAAATTCAGAAGTAATACGGCAGCCAATAATTTAAATAAGTAATTCTATTAATAATATCTAACTCGGATTCAACCTTTGTATGTATGTAAATGTAATAAATACTTTATATATGTAATGAATATTTTAGATAGATGGAAGGCTTAAGTTGTCAAACGTATACCTATGAAATTTAAAAGGTTAACAATCAAATAAATATGGCAATTCAATATTGAACATCTCATACATATATTAAATACGCGCAAACGAAAAGAACCTATAAAGGTAGAATATTAAAATGTGTTAAAAGAGTCTGCCTTATTGATATAGTGGTCGTAAGAGAGTATAGAGGTCCTGGGTTGGATTCCCAGGTCACGCAAACTGTTATTGAGTTTGTAGCAGCTTGGAGTTATGCCCGATTAATGGCGATACACTCGTCCTATATGGGACTTAAACATACCAGTGCACTGAGGGTATACGACTTCTGTCTAATACCTCACGTGGTTTAGGCATGATGGTGTATTCTTCTCGGCCACCTCAATGGCGCAGCCGAATAGAGAGTACTGAGCCGGTACGGTCAGCAACGAAAGTGAACGAAAGGTGCTGAACACACCTAAATTTTGAAAACATGACTGCTACAAAACTTGTCAAGATATTTTTTTTTATTTTGAAGGTATGGTCATCTATGCAATGATTCCGCACAACCTTCACCTTCACAGGTCAGTAACTTAAATACTAAAAGTCATATTGAAGATTGCAACATGTTCAGCTACTTTCGTTGCTGACTGTACCTACAATGTACAAAATTACGTACCAAAAATAATCATTTTTGGCTTCTCAGAGAACACAAGACTTTATTTTTGCATCCTTAGACGATTTAATCTCCATTGACTAAATGAAATTCAAATACTATATGTATATGATAGTATGTATCTACAAAATCTCATATACTTTTATATGATACAAGTAGTTATGTTGTGGCCCCTCAGTGCGCGGATATGTAGCATTATTTTATCTACTTATGCCGTAGATGAGATCGGTGCAGAACGGAAAAGTTTTATATAAGGACTGGACATTTGGCGCAGCGGTTAAGACTATTGTGGGTTCGATTCCCACCCGAGATAAATCTTTGTGTGATCGACAGATATTTTGTTTCATCTGGGTGTACTTTGATGTTTGTATAGTTCCCCGCGAAACAGAGACTGCTCTTGAAAACAAAAAATATATACGAAGCTAATAATAAAATATATTTTTAAACTTTTTGTCAAAAATAGAATACATACCTACATATCATCATCATCAACCCATATACTTTCCCACTGCTGGGCACGGGTCTCCTCTCATATTGAGAGGGATTAGGCTATAGTCCACCACGCTGGCCTAGTGCGGGTTGGCAGACTTCACAAACCGTCGAGAAAAATCTCTAAGGTATGCAGGTTTCCTCACAATGTTTTCCTTCACCGTTTAAGCGAGTGATAATTAATTATTAATACGCACATGAATTCGAAAAGTCAGAGGTGCGTGCCTTGGGTTCGAACTCGAGACCTTCGACTTGGCAGTCCAATGGTCATACCACTAGGCTATCACTGCTTTTACCTACATATACTTATTTGCAATAGTTGATTAGTAGTAGAAATTCAAAAGTTGTTATAAGGCCTAAATAAAATAACTAAAATATATTAATGAGGGGTACAAGAACAAAAGACCTACTCCATTTAAAACTATAAAAGCTTCCTTATGATGATAGACTAAAGTTTGAGATTATTATCATAATTTATTAGGCAAACATATTATAAATTACTTGGCACGTAGGTACAGTCAGCAACGAAAGTCGCTGAACATGTTGCAATCTTCAATATGATTTTTAACAAGTATGAAGTTACTGACCTACGAAGGTTATGCGAAATAATTGCATAGATGACCATTAAATATTTAGGTTACCTTAGTAGAAAAGACCTGTTGCCAAGTTCTGGAGCTGTGACAATAAAAAAATTTAGCTGTGTTCAGCGACTTTCGTTGCTGACTGTACATAATTTTCTTCGCAAAATGCCATTTTGTAATCTGATTATTTCACTAAAATCTTGTGATTCCTGCATCGAATGACCCATTATTACAAAGTCCGCCATCCTACGTTAAACGGAAAACGCTTCGAGATTCTGTCTTTATCTGAACTGTCGAAAACCCTTTCCTATTTCATACACTATTAAAGTGCAGGTCTGCAGGCTCTAGTCGCTTCAGTCCCCGCCCGTTTCACGCCCATACCCTTAATTTTATAAGGTCGCTTACCGGGCGGAAACGTTATTCGGTGCGCGTCCCAAGTAATGGTATTCCGCTGTAGTGTGATCCTCTTTTGTGCGGCCTTTTAACGAAATTAACGTTGTTTCGACCGGCTCATATGTACACGATGTTATCAAAGCACCATAGCGTTTACATAAAATAAACCCGTTCAGAATCCCGCCAATCCCAAGATTGTGCGTCGATTTTTATGATGAGGGTCGGGCAAAGGAATTGATTTGAATTGAGCCTAGCGTTCAGTTAGTTTCATGTTTTATTAGAATAATACTCTTTGTGGAAAAATATCTGGCAGGAACGCTATTTTGCTCCATTCTATTTTTGAATATTTGGAATATATTTTTTGTTTTTCTTTTGGGTAAATGTTTACTGGCAGCATAACAAATAAAAACTAAGCATGTTAGACAGAAACCTCTTTTCCTGCAACAACCACAGACAAATTTATCATTATGTGCGGTTTCAAGTTCACTTCACCATTCTTCCTATACCCATTCCTGTATGAGTGTACGTGAGTATCATTATGTAGGTGAGTTTTCTCTCGGCATATTATACAGGGGACGTTAGCAGGGGCTCGCAAACAGCGGCAAATGGCCACTTGTAAGCTTATCACACGCACACCCACTTTTACATAATGGCCGTCAAAATGATACTTGCTGATTTCGTTTTTACGTCGGCACCTAAAAGCATAACGTACCAAGGTATATTATGTTTTTGCACCATTCTACGGTAGGTGAATAATATTTTGAAAATAGGAAAAAATGAAGGTAAAATTTCCGTGTCACGATATTTTCAATGATTTTGATGCATAAGAAAAACCAAAGAAATTATATAGGCAAGACTATTATTTATTCTCGAATTTTCTGTCATTGTAATAATCTGATATTGCTTTCATTAAAGCAAATTATGATATTTTTGGGTTTACGTTGCCACACCCTGTGCTCTCATGACTTCACCAGCACGATGATATTTCACTTACGTACATACCCATTGAAACTGAAATATGAACACTGAATTCGGGAAGCGTAAAAATCCACACCAAAATAACAATTTCAAAATATTTCCTAACCATTTCGGCGAAAATACAATTTTCATTTTTTAGTGTCTACTCAATCGCCGCTTTCTTTTTTATACAGTATTCATGCACCGTCCAGTGTATAATAAACTCGACGCAGTCAATTTTCACGCAGTATTTTTACATCAAGTAATAACATCGGGGCTGAATGAAAGGCTGAATAAATAAATCTGCTCCTAATTAATCATATTCATACGGGCCCCAGTTGGAAAATCAATTTTGAATACGAAAACATTTGGCAAACAAAAAAGTCGTAACTACGAGTTTTTAAGCGTATTATTCCTTCCACGAAATGCTTATCGTGTTTGTACAAAAGTTTTTAGATACCTTCCCTTCGTTAGGTACGCTTTATAAAGCCAGTTTACCTCTTCAAACAGTAATTAAATAAAAACAGGGTTTAACGTATTTCTAGATTCACGATAAAAACCTTTTAGCTCGTTTTGTCTTTACAAAAAAGTCGCTTTGGTTTTCTCTCGTATTATTTTTAATCAGAAACAATGCATTTTTTTTTTAAAACGACTCTTATGTAATTAAATATATGATGCAACTAAAAATTACATCACTAATAAAATCGAACATCCCAAAAACTGCCTATTATCTGGAGAAGCCCAAACAAAACGGGCGTTCGTGGCAAAAAAGGAATAAAGGTAATCAGCGCATCAATCACTGGCGCGCCAGACCCTGAAGTGGTCCCCTGGGCACGGAGCCCGCAGCTCAGCACTGATTGTGACGTATTTATAAGACCTTCGAGGCTGGCGATGTGACGTCACTTTTGACGTAATTGGATCAAGGCAGAACTTCTTCAAGGAATCATAATACGAATTTTAAATCTACCGCCATAAGCTACTTTTTAAAGTAATAACTATGATTTAAGTGCTAATTACGAAACAATAGCGATAACTTCGTAGAAAGGAAAATATTTTGTCGTTTTCCCTATTTCCCTAAATGGAGTTTAGGTACCTACTATACAAACTCACTAAACAATATGTGTTTAGTGAGTTTGTGTAGTGAGGTAAAGTACTGGACTATATCAATATTTACCATGGCAACGGAATATGAAAAATAAAGTTGTGGAATGTGGAAAAAAACTGTATTGACGGTTTTTCAATAAAAATGGAATGGTAAGGTGTTATTACAATTCTGAAAAAAAAATAACAATTTTATTGCATTAAATACACATTGTAATTGAATACGATTTTAGTTTGTAGGCATAACTTTTTTCCCTAATATTTGTGGCATTGGCTCACTATTTTAAGGGAGTTAAACATACCGGCGAACAGCCGGTGGAAATTAGTACGCCTCTACGGAATACATGCAGGCAATATGTGTCAGCCCCAACATAGAAAAAGATTATTTATTCATTTATTTATTTAATGCTTTATGCACAAATATAGTAAAAAGGCGGATTTATTGCCTAAGGCATTTTCTACCAGTCGACCTTAGAGTGATGCAGAGATAGAACATAGTAGGTGCACTACACATTTGTTTAAAAAAAATGATGATGATGAAAATAAACCAAATTTTTTTATGAAAAACGTGGCCTCACATTATGGTTTCCTCTATCGTGGGAACAACCTGTAGGTAGGTTTGTAGGTACAAATATTTGTTCTATCCTGAACCTACAAACCGTGACGGAAAAGCCCAGCTACTACGCCAAACGTGTTATCAAATTACCAATAAAGTCCCCCTTTTCTATAGTATGAAAAATCCTCATCGATCGTCGATCTCTGGATAGGCGGCAGGGTATAGTCGGACGCGTCTAAAAACCACACTTACCTTCACTTGCCCCATAGTCATGGCCATACCATAAGTTCCCCAAGCAACTCGAGCCATCAACTTAACAAACATAACTTTGCTATAGCGCTATTTCTGAGAAACCGCAAACCGAAACCTTTCAGTAGCATTATGAAATATTACATGCAGCCCATACACTGTAACATTCTAAATTAGTATCTATTGTATAAACAATACAAAGGGTGAGCTTTCCCCGCAGCAGCTAGGGGTACACCCCTCAATTAGAATTAGCGAAATGAGAGGGCGTATGGAAACTCCTAGTTAGCACACAAAATAACATAAGTCAATATGCCCTGCCATTTGTGCATGGAAACAGGAGGGGGCAGTGACGTCATACATTTACCGTTCAACGTTGAATAAGAAAATTGATAAAATAAAGTAACGGAGTTGGGTAACATTATTATAACTAACTTTTCCTACAGAAAGTTAGAAATTAATACAAAGTGATAGGGCTGGGAAATTCACCTTCCGTTTATATATTTGCAATGTTGGTACTGCCTTATGTAAGGATATCCGCGCCAAATTGATATCCGCCGATACCTTTGGTAGAGCTTGAAGGGATATTACGATATTCATGGTAAGAGCTTTATATTATTACATAACTATATAGTTTACCTAAAGCAGTGATAGCCTAGTGATTTGACCATTTAACTGCCAAGTCAAAGGTCTCGAGTTCGAATTCAAGGCAGTCACCTCTGACTACTCGAATTTATGTGCGTATTGTGCGTATCACTCGCTTAAAACGTTGAAGGAAAATATTGTAATGAAACCTGAATGCCTTAGAGATCTTATCTCGACGGTGTGAAGTTGTGAAGGCTGCCAACCGCACTAGGCCAGCGTGGTGGACTCTGGCCTATTCCCTTTCAATCTGAGAGGAAACCCGTGCCCAGCAGTGGAACAGTATATGGGTTGATGATGAATATTTTGGGACATTTTTGTAATGGATAAAGATCCTCCGAGTCTAATCAGATGCGGGTGAATATCAGTATTTTACACGAAGCAACTGCTATCAGACCCTCGTTTTCGACCCAATTTCTGGGCAATACCGATATCCTGAGGTTGTCTAACCTGTTTGTCTAACCTGGTTGTCAGGCTTTTTGGGCATCTGAGTACCACTGACGATTGTCATAGGTGTTCGTATGACAACCAGGAACGACGGCTTTACGTGCTCTCCGAGGCACGGAGGGATCTGGATTTGTTAAGAATGGTCACCCATCCTTAGTCTGACCGCAGCTAGAGCAGCTTAACCTTGCAGATCGGTTGATCAGTGTAGTTACAACATAGCCACAAGCCTCTCCTCCGACCTTTTCTTGTTCTTAGATAAAGATAAAGTACAGTTAAAAAGAATAGACAATTTAAGCAAATATATATTATCTTCAATGAGTATTATCAACAACAACACCTTTTTTTAAATAATGAAATGAACTGCCCATAAAATACGTGAACATCAAAAATCAATAAGCAAACTTCTAAGCAAGTGTTTTATATACAAACGGGTAAATAAAACAAGCTTATTATTACTCCCATACGTTTGCCGGTCGTTCTTTTGATTAAACAATACAAGAGTTAGGGGCAATTTGAGGCAGCCCGGGGAAAGTTGGGCAAGAGAACCTATTTGTTGTGGCCTAAACAAATAAAGTAGTTGGGGGAAAACAGATCAGTTAACTTCTTAAGTGTGTAAGGACGGCACCTTGCGCGTTTGGATCCGTTACAAATTGCCCAACCTACTGTTTACACCATTCAACATTTGCCTGTAAGTTTTTTTTTCAAGATCAGAATATACACCGTGTTTTTTTTTGTCGTTTTACAGCCGAAAAAATATACTAATACTCATAATGATCAACAATTTCTTGTATGGGATATCAACCTTGAACTACAAAAAAAACAACTTCATCCTATATTTTGCCGAGAGACCTGAACTTTTTTCTAAGATGCAGCTCTCTTTTTTTTTAAGATATCAGACTTAGTCCCACATATCAATTAGAAATAATATTTAAATTCCTTTTTTTTCTATGGGTTTGGTAAAACAACAAACAAAAAAAAAACACGGTGTATTTGTTGATGGCTCGAGCGAACATTGGCAACTTAAACAGACAAGGCGGTTATGCACCAAAAAGGATTAAAAGAATTTTAACATACATAACATGTCATTACGCCTTTATTCCTCGAAGTATTGGGCAGAGGTATCCCAAAGTTCACCCACAGTTTGCCGGTATGCTTAGGACTCATGTAATACGGGGCCTCTAGGAGCCTGTAAGAACCTGTAGGAGCCTATTGCCAATAACCGATCACAACACAAACTCCGAGAACATCATAGAAAAACCTCGATCCTAGGATCTCTAAAATAGCAGTCACTCTTAAGACTACTACACTAAAGGGGTAGTTTGACAATTCAATTGAATTAGTTAGCAAGGTATCAAAAAGGCCTCCAGCCAAGACTTACAAGAGAATTTTTGTTATAATTTATACCGAAATATTATTAATTCCGTTACTAAAATCAAAATTTAGTCCTCAGATAAATTTCTCTACTTAAACTTTTACGTTGCTAATCAGTGTTCATCTAAAATCATGATTATTCTGAGTCTTAGGCACTTCTAATGTTTTTGAGTTAATTGAAACATTGAGTTCGCTCAGACTTTGTCAGAAGACATTTAGGTTTTAAATAATGTAATAAAAATTCAAACTGAGTGAAATGTTTGGATGATAACATACCATCACGACTATATTCGCTGAAGGGTTAGGCAGAGGTGTACAGTAATGCGCACCCATAGCTAAGGATTTTCACTTAGGACACTAGACTCACGCTAAGAAATAGGCTTTTATATCGTTTAATATAAACTTTATACTCTATTTATTATAGCATTAGACAAATAACGATGCAATAACGATAGTTATTGTGTTATACAAAATGAATTATTGAATTTCATATCATAAATATTTATTTGTAAATGGTAAATAAATTGGTATTGTATTCGGGAAACAACGTAGCTTATTAATAACTATTGTCGAAATAACGCTGGCGTTATAACCGTTATTCGGGTATGTACATACTTTATTACTTACGTTTACAAAGTATTTGAATAAAAAGCTTTTACTATTCAGAAAACGGTTAATAATCATCAAAATCAATCTTCTGATAGATAATTTCACTTACATAATAATCAGAATATCAAATCATTGGCAGCCGGGCGTGAAGCTTGAACGAAATTAGGGAGTATCGTTCTCACCTCAGTCAATCGGTGATCCGCTAAGTGATTGACGTGTTTATCGTTAAATATTTAACGCTCTGAGCGATTGAGTGAGCGCTCTGAGCGGACTGCCGGAGATAATAGTCGGTATTAACTCGAATATGATTTTATAATCACGTCTCTTGTTCCTCGATTATAGATAGCGATAATACGGAAATCTGATTCCGCATTTGTGAGTATTTCGTATTGTATTGCCATTACATGTGCTTTCTTTACTCAATACAATGTTTTGTTACATAACAGTACGGTATGACCTCAAACAAAAAGTAAATAAAAGTCATTTGACAATATTTCAGAAGGATTTCGTACGAAAATATCATAACCCCATGTCGCTCGCGCAAAAATGTCAATTATCATTTCGTGTATTCCAGTGAAAGATGAAACCCAACCCTTCCCATTTACACTCGCCATAAATCACGGTGGTGTCAGAACGAGACAACAATAGAGCCGGCGCGGTCGGCGTTTTGAGCGCGTTTAATTAAAATGTTAAGAATTTGTATTCTGTATGCGGGCGTTGATATCCAACCTAACAAGACCCCTCCTTCCCAACCAAACTAAAGGAACGCAAAGAAATCCCAGAGTCCAACTAACTGGTCTAGCCGATGTTAAAAAGAACACCTTTGTGTAAAAAGCTAATAACTCACACAATGAATATTAAAGAAAAATCGAAATTTACGTAACGTTTTTAATTCGTTTACATAAATATACAATTCGATGTTGTGTGTTGATTATTTTGTATTTCAGTTCGTTAGGTACGCGACCGTTTTCATATCTAATATTTTTTTATTTTAACAATTCGAAACAGCAAAAACAATATTGTGAAAACTTTAATTTTCGTAAGTTATTCTATTCTGTTGTAACTATTCTCATATAATGTCGATTTAGATACAGACGATAGCAGGTCAAGTTATCCAAAACTGTCATTTTTTTCCAATTGAACATGAACCTTATTATTTTGTATTAAAGTTTAAAATCTATCAAAGAAATTTGACAGATTGGGGTAGCTTGATGTGCTGGCCTCTGTACATAAAAACAAGCTCTAATGATAACAATTAAACAAAGACAAAATAGCAGATAGATTTTACGTTTTCATCTCAAATAAATTCTTGAATCTTCATACGTTCTGATAAAAGCAAAGAAATCCCCTATGAACAAAATATTTATGCAATAGCGAAGCATTCACAATAAGCGCGGCGCCGAAACGTCATGGATTCGATGAAATAAACGATGGATATTGTTGAGAAACAATTGCAATAAATCCTCGAACATGTGAAGCGCAATTTCTCGGCGGCCGATGGTGCAAACTTTTGCAATATGGCAATACGGCTCCAGCCGATGCTGACGCCTGCAACGTCGAGCTGCATTTAAAACAGGATGAAATACATTTAAAAGTAAAAATATTTTTTTTTTTAACGTGTCTGTGAGGTGCTCGTGGTTAAGTAAAATCTATACACCGATCTGCAATGTACTCGTGAAGCTGCGCTTAAGTCATCATGGTTGGGTGATTTTCATTCTTAACACAGACGTTGCCTCGGAGAGCACGTATAGCTGTTTGGTGCCGGTTACAAACACCTATGACAACCGTTAGATTAGAAGCTCAAAATTCCTGATAACCAGTCTATCCTCAAGTTATCGGTATTACCCAGAAATTGATTGCGGAGGTCTAATGGCAGTCACTTCGTACAAAACACTTTATATTCAGCCCCATCTGGTAAAGCAAGGAACCGACCCCAACATAGTAGGAAAAGGCTAAGAGCAGAATGATGACATATCATAACTATATCCCCTATATTTAGGTTCCATATCCCACGTAATAGTGGGCGAGCCTATTGCCATTTACTGGACATCGAGCTGCTTCTGAGATTTTTTCACAGAATATTCGAATATCACTGTTTCGCTAATCAAACAGCCAATAGACCAATCATAGATAGTTCGACCACTGAAGCAATATTTAAAAAAAGGTTACAAACAATATACTTAAAAAACACTACTATCAATGAATGCTATACATCGCATCTTCACATCACATCTGGCATCGCAACTTTACTGGTAAATACAACATAAGTTAAAATTTCACAAAAACAATCATCCATTTTCATTAATAACGGGCACCACTCATTGTTGTGGCTCAGAAAGAAGTAATTTGAATTTTGAAACGAATATTTAAGTGATATAGATTTAGAAAAGAGGTTATAATTATGTACTAATAAGGACAATGTAGGTTCTTTAAAGAAAAATTGCCATTAAAAATAGGATGACATATTCCGAACACTGGCACAATTCGAGGAAAAATCAGCAAGTTATGTCAAGTTTATTTACTTGGAATCGGCGGCAAGATGGCTGACTCGTGTGCACATCAACCAATCCATACGAGTGCCCATTTGACAGCGGAATGCTAATGACGTACAACTTGCGCGACTCGATTTAACTTTAGTGCCTTGAAATGGAACGGCTGATGGGACTCGGTTACTTTTATATATTTTTTGTGACTGTATGTTGAATTTCGGTGTTGATGTTAACAGAAGTCATAACATAGATGGCTCACGAAAATTAAATCTGTAGAGTTCCCCATACAGGGGCTGTAATAAAAATGCTCGTTACATTTTAATGAGTCAGGATAATGAAAAAGTTCGTCAAATATGACTCGATTAGGCAGCAAGAGTCCTGCACAAAGTCATTAATACCCAATACTCATGTCGTACGCTGTCCCAGTGCTGGGAACGGGTATCCTCTATGAATGACAGGGATTATAGTCCACGACGCTAGCCTAAAGCAAGATGGCGGACTTCACACGCCGTCGATAAAATCTATAAGGCATACTCATGCATAATATAATTTCTCAGTAGCAGCTCGAATTTTCAATGGCTCTAGGGTCACCCCCTAAAACCTACCGAAAAACCGTGAGTGTACAAAAGAATATTAATGTAAATAACCCTTAAAGGATGGTATGTTTGTGAAACAATACATACAAAGTAAGTTTATTATTGTTAGTGCGAGTAAATAGTCTATATATCGCGCACGTGCACCAATGTCCTATTGATATTGTTCTAAACGGAGCTCGTAAACTTTTCCAATATCGGAACCGTGTCGAGTGCATGCAAACAAATTGCATCTGTCGACGTCCCAATTCGTAGTTTCGCGATGAAATTTGAAATTTGACATAGCGCCTTTTGAAAAACGTTGCGCTGTACAAAGTCTTAATAGGCTGTATTGAATAGAGTGCAAAAACACACGGGTTTTAATTTAATCAACAGTTGGAATTTGGTAGTGCAATTTGTGTACTTGGTACTTGTAGGGTTTGAAGGTTAAGTAATAAATACGCTGATCAAACGATCTATTATGTTAAGCTGCGCTTGCTGTAATGGATGGGTAGGTACTCGTTATTAGCACTTCGAAACCCCACCGTGTCTTCTGATCCCCTTCTGGATAGTCAGATGTCGAAAACCAGCATCAGCAGTGCGATTTTAAAACGTTTTAAAATGTTATTATTATAAATCCTGAGAATCCCAGGAAGATCCACATTATTCTTTAGTTTTAGAAAATCATTGCAAAAACTTACATAAATCGGACTACTTACCGATGATTTTCGACTGCTGCGCCTGAGCTCCGGGAATCGATTCCACAGGTCGAGCAGTGTTATTGGGTTTTTTATGAAATTCTTAGTAAGAGCTCTAAGTTTAGATTTGTGTCCGTTTAATGGCAATAGACTCGCCCCAAATTACATGGAACCTAAACATACCGGCTAACTCTGGGTGTACATTAGCACAACTCTGCCTAACCCTTCAGATAATACAGGCGTGATGGTATGTTACGTTAACCTACATAATCACACCTAATTCTTATCCCTGTTAAATATCATAGAAATCATTATTAAAAACTGACAAGACAGATTAAATATTTACACCATTTTTAATATCGTCCGTTACTGCAACAACTTGTTGGCAACAATGGAATTTCTTTCTACTCTTTTACCTATTAAGCGGAATTCTGAGGCAGTGAGCTTTTATCCCATCTCCCGCCGCATTTAGTAACTAACTAGCTTTTGCCCGCGACTTCGTCCGCATGGAAAAGTTACTTTTAATTATCGTTATAAATTATAGCCTATATGTTATTCTGGTGTATAAAATAGTATATTTCTTGCATATCGAGTCACCACACGGTGGCCGCGTAAACTTTTTGTACCTACCCTACTTACCAATAATAAAATACTGTACTGATGAAATTTTAATAAGTAATACCTACTGTATTTATGTTCTTTCGACACGCTGCTTCTGGACATTTAATGTAGTTCATAATTTAGAATATTTTAGTATTTATTTCTGTAATAAGTGATTTGTAATCTTTGGAAATAAATGATTTCAAACCGTGAACCGTATACTGTAAAGTTTCATCACAATCCGTTCAGTAGTTTTAGCGTGAAAAAGTGACAAACATCTATCCATCCATCCTCAAAAACTTTCACATTTATAATATTAGAAGGAAGGATTACTACGAGAACCGTACACTGGAATCCCCTACTTTACATAGTAAAAGTCAAAATAAAGGCCACCTGTAGTGATGCAGTGATTAAAGTCTGGGTCACACAGAGTGCAGTTGCAGAAAGTTTGTAGTTTCGATACACAGGTATGGCAATTATTGTTACTTTTTTTACAAGATGAAATCATAATATTACGGCGGCTCAGAGACAACATATGTATCTGTCAACTTTCTTGTACAACAAAATAAATAGATCTCATAACATAAACCCTCTCACAATGAATGAAACCAAAATTAAAATTAAATCGTGGCTACTGACACTGGATTATAAAAAAACAGAATCGGTTTTAGAATAGGTATACATTATACGATATTAAAATCAGACACACATACACACAAACACACACACGCACAAACACACTCGTACATACTTGAAGGACACTCATTCATTCATTCACTCATTCTGCATAATGACTTTAGCAACTTTTTAATATTTTTATACTTTTTTTCTGTTTGTATAACTTTAATTATTTTTAATATTGCTAATTTTTATCTATTTAATTTAATGGTTAATTCTAATATTGCATAAAAATTTGAACATAAATGCTGGGAGAAGACACTGGCTTCTGTAACACAGGTTTGTTAACCTAGCGCAGGAGTCAGGGCCTCACTTCTGTTGTGAATAAAAAGAAAAGTCAATAAAAAGAATTATTATTATTATTTTTATTATAATGGCACAGGTTTTCCTAAACATGTATAAGTATCAGTAGAATATTAATTGAGTCTTTAGTTACATTAATATGGCCGTTAATGTAACTTAAGACAAAATCCAATGTTACTTTTGTGTCATAAATACATTATTATTATTTGACTGCACGTTTGGCACAACGGTTGAGCTGGTCACCTCGCCATTGTCGCTGCGCTGAGTTTCGTGGGTTCGATTCCCACAAGAGACATACATATTTTGTGTGATCCACACATATTTATTTCGAGTCTCGGTGTACATTGTATGTTTGAAAAGTGGCCGCGCGACACGGCTTTTTCACTAGAGCGGGCATTGTCTTTTATTTAAAATATATATATATTATTATTTTCAATGATTTCACACAAATCAATCTAAAAGTATGTTACTTTTAATTCGTAGTAAACTTCCACTCACTTTAAGTAATCCAGAAAAAAATATGTTTTTCATTGTTTCCGATTTTTACTTACATAGATTTTGTGTCTTTTTATCAAACAACCCGTAATTCGTGAACAAAATGTGAAGTGACTGAAGTTATTGAAGTGTGTTTTGTATCAGACTGAACACTAGCATTCTGTGTGGTCCATCCTATATAATAAACCAACGTAGGTAGGGGAGGTTTTTTGTGTTCACAAGATAAAGTCACTTTGTTACACTATCTATAATTTATTCGTAGACGACAGTTGCCCTGTCTCCCCGACTTCCCCTCTGTGTGTTGAACTGGGTCTAGTTAGAAGACATTTTATGGACCCCTAGTAATCCCCTGACGTCATATCCTGCAGATTCTGGAAAACAGGGAGAAAATAAATAAATATTGAAAATACTTGGAGGATTGAATTATTTATTTGACGTTTCTCTGGAAATGGTAAATAGAGGATGCGAAAATTTAATTGCTCAGTATGTAGGTATATAAAAAATAATGTGAATCTATGTCTGTTTATTTTTTTCTTCGTTTGGCATATGATTGAGTATAAGGAATTCTATTAGATGTTTTTTTGTAAAAACAATTGCTTCCAATAGCTGAAATAACAAAACAAAAGCGTTTAGACGTGAGCGAATCTCATTAGACTTGCAACAACAGTTCTACTTATTCAATCAAATGTTCCATGTTCGAAAAAGTTAAAAGTTTTGGGCACAACAACAACACAAACCAATAACTACCGCTAGTATGAACTAATACGGTTCCCTTTTTATTGAGTAACTGCAAGAAATAAAATAGGTCTCTCTTCCAAATATATGATTTTGTACCTACTTGTAACTTAATCTGTTGTCTGTTACTGTACCTATTAAATAAAAATAAAATAAAATAAAATAAAATAATATCACATTTAAAGGAGGCTTTCACTGCAAAAGGCGGCCCTTACAGATAAAAATACTACCTAATATAAGTACAAAACTAGCATTACTAACAAATCGACGGCCCCTACCTACAAAAAGACATGTCAAAAATCAAGGTTTACAGGAGAGCGTAATTTGTATTCAAACCGTTTTAGAAAAAAATCTATGTGCAATTATAAATATTTTATTTCTATAATGTCTAATTAGATTTAGGAACTTTATAATAGTGTAAATACATATTTATTTATTTTATGTTTTCCTGGAAAAAATGATAGATGACTGTTTCTACGGTGATATTAAAACAAAAGCATGTCAGACAACTATAAGATAGCTTTTTATACGCAGGAAAGAAGAAAACAGTATCTAGAATAGAATTTATATTAAATGTTACTAAACTAAAAAACACACCACTTAATCTGATATTGTATCAAAACGCTAATTATTTCACTACGCGAACAAGAATCGACACGACTTATTGGGGAGTTTCCGTGAATGAAGTTATGTCAGACAAGACCGAACTCGCACCGAGTGGCGCGCATTTTTAAACACCGTACAAAAGGATAACTATAGATATCCGCATCTACGACACTTATTTATTGTAATTATGATAGTTATTCTCTTATACGACTTGTATTTTAAGTAAAATACATAATATTAAAGAAAAAATCTTATATAGGTATGTGTATATGGACAATCTAAAGCCATAAATGCAATAAAAAAAAATTGCCACTTTTGACATGTCTTTATGTACGTAGGGGCCGTCGAAATACACACAACACAAACCAGTAGATAAGAATTACATGTAAGTGATAAAAATAAAGCGAATAAATATTTTTTTATTTATTTGTTACAAAACTAATTTGTTACATACACACATATGCCTTTGTGGCAATTGTCAATAAATCACGTTCACACTACACGAAACGTGGATATGACGTATCTCGTGACGTCCTCCAAAAACAGGTTATTCGAATTAAACCAATAATATTGTTTAATATGTAAATCTCGCTTTAAAAGCGCCACCATGTTTGACGTTTTCATTTCGATTCGATCATTGGCTGTGTGTCCGTCATGTATATTGATGAGTATAACTCTGATTGGCTGAACATTCGCTTTTGTCCCACGGAATCAATTTATATCAGCACCCAGATATTTACTTTAATCCGAGATTAATTTATTTTGTCAAGAATGAGAGACAAAAAAATAAATAATCACGAAGACACGAAAATAATTGTAAGTTCAGACCATCAATCAGCGAGTCGACCCGGATTGGACAGAACACAAAAACATGGGTGAGTGACCGAACAATAGATGACGCTGACGATCCGTCGCACACAGCCCAAGATGGCCGCCGCCTTTTGGCGGGAACCACTGAAGCGAATAATTGACAAAGGATACAGTCTTTGTGACCAGCTCGCCTGTCCGCCAAAATATTACCCAAGGATATTCCAAATTATTTAGATTTTTTGTTATAAATGTTTCATTATCTGAAACAATCAAACCAAAAACATTGTACCAACTAACGTCCTCAGATAACCTTATTATAATGTTATTTAAATATAACAAACATATCGTCTGTCTCATAACTATTATCCAAATAATACCATATCCAGGCTCAATATGTAGGTAATATACGTAAAAGATCTCAGGCACGAATGACATCTTTCTTTCCCCTGCTATACCTATAACAAAGAAACAACATAGTTACTTAATGTTATTAAGTGAAGCTATCAAATGAATAGTCCCGTTATGTAGCAATCCACTTTCGCACACAAGTAATTGTCTTATTCACATGTACGTCACAATAACCAGATTAGTTGTTAGTTTTTGTTAGTGCATGGATCACTTGATTGCATCATGTCACTTCGTTACCCAACAAAAAGCGGTTTGCTCATAAAATACGGGCGGGGTCTGGCCACAAATTGGCTCCCCCAACATTGGTGAATTACAGGCATTTCCCTTATTTAGGAATAAGTGCCGTAGAACCCCCAACAATAGACTACAAAGAACATTATTCGCATGCAAGACGTCGAACGTGAATGCCTTATTTACAACATAATGGAAGTGAAAAATTTCATTTCGAACCGTTTCAGTAGTTGTATTGGAATTTTGTATGAGGATGAAGGGACATCGGCATGCATTAAAATTGTGGAAAACATCAGCTAATATAGTGGATAATATTTGCGACGGTATAAAACGAGAATAATTAGGAATATTACGAAATTCTGTTAAACAGTATAAAAAATATATATATTCCTAGACAATTTCACACAATACCATCTAGTCCCAAACTAAGCAGAGCTTGTACTATGGGTACTAAACTGTGGATATAATACTTTTATACTTTTTTGGAAATATATACTTAAATACATAACAAACACCCAGACAAACACATACACTAATGTTTATCACATAAATATTTGTGCCCTGTGGGAATCGAACACACGACCTCGTGATCAGCATTCCGATACGCGGACCACTAGACCACAGACGTCGTCGTCGTCGTCATTAGTATCCTAATTATAGCTCTTCTTTATAATATTTATTAATATATATTTGTGTAAAATTTAATTACATACATTGATATTATTGGTAAAGCTTAATAATAAAGATACATACAAACCATGTATTCGTAAATAAGCTCATTATAAGTTTTTCTATAAGACAATTAGTGTACAGAGGCCAGTACAGTCAACAAAAGAGTTTGGTATACAGGTAGCGAACGAAATCTGCATCTTTACACAGATTGTGATTTAAATAATTACCCGTTGTAATTATGGGTTTATAAAGGGTTTGATGTGTAGCAGCTTACAATACCTGCGTTTTGACACATATTGCGTGATACATAATTACACAATCTTTCAAAAAACACGATGTTTAATTAGCTGCCTGTATACTTAACTCTTTTGGCGACCGTGCATCAACCTACCACAATCTGTCAAATTTTATTGATTGATTTTCAATTTTAATAAAAATCAATAAGGTTCATATTCAATTCGGAAAATTTGACAGTTCTGGATAGATTGACCTGCTGGCGTATGTACCTGCAATATTATTTATAATGTAACATATACTATTTATAATATGTTCTCTCAGTTACATTGTTCTGCATGACGTGTACATTGTACAACATCAAATACATATATCCTCGCTCCGCAGACAATTTTCACAATTTCGTTTCAATAAAGCTGACACAGTTTCGAGATCGAAAAGTCATAAGTAGGTTCCAATACGTTGTCGTTCGGAAAACAAAGAAGAACTATAAAAACTTCATGGCATTGCCATTTAAAGAGTATATTGTAATATCAATAAAGTCGAAGTTACAATCCAGTAACGGGCCGGCCTCAACTTTGTCTGTTAAATCTCAAAAACATTATGTAAGTCACACCGGCTATTCGCTGCGTTATAATTGACAAAGTTTACGTCATAATTTCTTTATGAAATTTTCGTGCCAAATATCTTAATTAAGGGTTGAGGGACTTTTGCAATTATGGCAGACAGAACGCAGGTATGCTCAGACAAGTTTAATGAATTGCCACAACTTGTCTCACAATTCATATTAAATTGTGTACACTCGTACTGTCAGTTTGACATTAGTTTTCCAAACTACAGTTAATCGCGGTATTATAATCGCTAACTGCGCCTAATCACGCAGTTACATCGTTTAGGATCGATTTTATACGTCGAATAAATCGCCAAATAACCATTTAACATAATGTTTCCTCAATCTTTATCTGTCCAATATTTTGTTTGTTTGTTATGTAGCTAATAAATAGGAAACTCGACTTACTTACTAAGTGTGATTATTATGCAATTTAACTAAATAAATAACTAGAGATTTACCTGCTTTAAATCTTTAAATTAGTTTACAAATTTATTTTTCACAACTGAAGAATAAACTGTAATTGTTTTTTTTATATAACTTGATATATTGCCTCGTGAAGTTACATTTGATATAGTTTAGTCCAATATTTTTTATCGTAAATCCAATCCAGCCGAAAGCGGATCACAATTGTGTGCCGCTACGTCACCCCACATTGTGTTATTTTTGCTTTGTAAGCTTACAAGAAAATCTGTCATACTGAACTTTAGCCTGCCAACAACACTGACATCCACCTTATTTACTATATCGAACACAATAGCAATATACGGCTGTCAATAACCGCTTCGAGGCCTTACGGGATAACAAAGGTAGATACGTTCTCCGATATCTTTTATCATTCTTCTAATCAAACAGGACTACTTAGTAACCCAAATAACGTGTAATAGCCGCATAATCATTGCTGAATAGGATAAACTTGGAGTCTTAACTGTTTGCAAACCTATTTAGAAGATCGGCTAAACCACGCACGGCCGCGACAAATTGTCACCGCAGCAACTAGCCGCAAAATAAACGTCGCGGCAATAGGAACCATTCTAACTAACTTCACCTGAAATCCTCAACTCCAAGTGCGATTAAAACCACGAACAAACATTCAGCTAACAACTATAAATCGAGTTTCCACCCTAAAATGAACTGTGAGGTTTGTGTGGCTGAAGGCAGCGAGGAACTAGCGAAAGGTTCAGAGTGTATGGTGGAAGTTCTACGTAATTTGGTTACGTACGTTGGCCGACTCGCTGGTAGAGGCGCAAGTAATTGGCCGCAATAACAAGTCTTGTAACAACCATTTTTAGCGTCTATTTTTATATAATTACTTACTATTATTAGTTTGGTAACAAAATTAGGATACGTAGTCTTATTTCTCATGATTTATAATGTGAACCATACGTATGTTAACGCCAGCGCCAGGCAGCTCACCAGCAGTCTGGCATTTAGCTGAACTGGAGCCTATTTGACGCAGTCGTGGGGCACACATTTTTTATTTTTTTTATCCTTATTTTATTTGTTTTGCCATCATGTTTTTTAATATTTTGTGTGCATTGTCCAAGACTGTATCAATAAATATTTTTCTTTCTTTCTTTCTTTCTTTCACATTATAAATCTATAGTGAAATCTAAAGCGAAGATTTCGAAGATAAATTAAACCAGGGATGACTACATTATTTTAGCCAGAGAATATGCTTTACAATGATTTTTTTTTAATAAAACGTTGTCGTACACTAAGATTTTCTCATATATCGTGACGAATATTTGTTGAATGCGAGGATCGAACCCACAACCCGTGGCGCAGAAGCCGATCGGTCAGCTGCTGCGCCAAACGTATGGTCACATACTATTTATCTGTGGAGGCTTGTCATCTGCAATTAGAATATCACATAGTTGTTATCTGGCCTTAATTTTATTAAAGTAAAACTTATTTAACTTACAATTTCGAGCTAATGATTCCTATTCGAAGTGGGAGTAAGGAATGCTAAATTAAATGGCAATTATTTTTGAATAATTATGGTTTTGCAATATTAGGTACGTACGTCACTAAACGCAAGATCGTCGGTCGATGTTTCGACATAAGTTTGGATAATAAAGTGTTCGTACTGAGTGGGCAATTCCCTTCGGTTAGCAACGCGTAACATACTCGATAACACTGCTCCATCTGGACAACAAACACCAATATCTCTAAAGTAGCTGTCGAACTTACTACCTAGACTAATGAGGCTGTTAAATTATTCATCATAATAAATACATGTACTGTCCTACTAGAGCACAGGTCTCCTCTCACTGAATGAAAAGGATTAGGCTACAGTCCACCACGCTGGCCAAGTGCGGGTTGGCAGACTTCACAAACCGTCGAGAAAATGTCTAAGGCATGCAGGTTTCCTCACAATGTTTTCCTTCACCGTTTAAGCGAGTGATAATTAATTATTATTACGCACATGATTTCCAAAAGTTGGATTGGAACTCGAGACCTTCGACTTGACTTGTCAAATTCTTAAGTCACGGGTAGACGGTGAGTCTACCCGTGACCATGGGCGCGATAAAATCCGTAAAAAGTAGTTTTATTTCAATGTATAATATTCGCGTAAATGTCAGAAATCAAACTTGGCTTATAAATAATGTTATTTGTTTCAGAAATGTAGTTTACAACCTGAGTCTGACAGACTTGACGGAGCAGCGCCGGCTGGTCTGGTACTCGCCAGAGAATGACGTCAAGATGTGCGTCGTCAAAGGCAAGGACGAGGTGAGTCACACAAACCATATTTTTTTAATGTCTTAACAAATATGTATGTAATAGGTTCCTTTGTATATTACAAAGTCTGTATTCGCTCTAGACTGCCTCATTAGTCTAGTGGTCCTAATCGCGAGTGCTACTCTAGAGGTCCTGGGTTTGTTCCCCAGATCGAGCAGTGTTATTGGGATTTTCTATAAAATTCTCAGTAGCAGCTCGGAGTCTGGATTTGTGCCCGGTTAATGGCAATAGGCTCGACCCTATTACATGGGACCTAAACATAACGGCACCTCTGCCTAACCCTTCGGGGAGTACAGGCGTGACATATGTCTTTGCTATTTTAATTTCAGTCTGTCGGTATTCATTACTTTAATCACACTAAAACAATAAGAATAGTAATCATGTCTGTTGATTACAAACAGATTTATGTATGGAGATATGAATTTTACTTAGATTCGGACCTAAAATTTATTGAGAAATACCCTGCAATTATAACATGAATAATACAATGTATGTAGTAGTGTACAAAACAATGATGAGGTGTTAATTTCAACCTGTTATAGCGTCCAAACTCATTATGCAAAATCCCTTGAAACTGGCACACAGCACTGATTTCCTGGAAATTGTAGGAAAACATGACAACGTTACCGCCCGATGTAAATTTACTACTAAAATTAATCATGTTTACCGTAGACATTGTAAATGCTACGACGCTACGTAGCCATCTGCTACAATCTTCGTAGCGCTACGCAAAAATCGTAGCATATTGCTTTTGTAAGTATTGAATTATTCAAGAACTATTCCAAGAAACTATTTCGTATACCGAAAACTAGTTAATCTAAGCACTTAATAACTACCCTCCGTTGTACGATTTTAACTAAAGAACAATGAAACTGCGCCCCGAGCTCAATATCAATGTTACCTGCCGCCATCTTGCGGCAAATAATTGAATTTAGAACGAGCCGGTCGCGTATGAAACGAGGCCTTATTCCGCTAAACGTCTCTCTACCGAATACCGGCAAATTAAAAAGCCAATCGAGTGGAAATTCTCGCTAGACTCGCACGGAAGATCTTCCGTGGAGGTCGTATAACTTTATTTTAGTTCGAGTTAATGAGCGACCTCATTTCGGGATTACGGAATATGAATGCGAGCGCGGGAGTCCCAGTATATGGTGGCAATAACCCGTATAATATATGTAGAAATTTGTATTAACTTACTCTGCTGCCATTCGAAGGTTTAACCGAAGATTGTAGCTAGAATGACTTGCATTTTTCAATGCACAGACTTCAAATTAATTACAAATTGAAAAAGAGAATCTTGCAGTTTTCTTGTGCCTACCATTTTTTTTCAACTAGTTACTTACACAAAATGGCCAACTTAATAATGACTTCCCGTATAAATTAGCATAAACTGCAATAAATAGGGGTCTGTAAAACATAGTAGCAAACTGTTCAGGCTGACGTGTTTGTTTTACGACGTTACATAGCTCCACGTCGGGAAAATTAAAAGGCTGTTAAGTAAAATTACCTTTTTATGAACCTATTATTATTGGGTAACGTTTTTATGGCGACGTATAGATCTTTCGATATGCGATAACTTTGTAATGACGTAAAAAATGAAGACGAGAGATATAACATTGATCGAGCGCAGCTTTATGGCTTGAATATACTGTTCGTTAAACATCTTATTTAAATAGACAATAAATTTGTGGATTTGATGATGATGGCTATATACGGTAGGGTGATGGCTTCGCGTCAAAGGCAAATTGGGAATTCCTTGATCCACCTGAATTAAACTATGGTTTGTGCACTTCAGGGTTCACAAATATTTGTATGGCCTGCAGGTAGTTGTTTCGGGTCTAAGTGTTTGTGTTGATAAACGCACCCGTGACATAGAAGTAATCCTAACGTTTTATTAAAAAAAAACGCTATGTCTCAAGTATCAAATGCCTGACATCGTTCTACAGTTTAAGTTTTTAATCATAAAGTACTGAAAGGATATAAGAGCCTAAAGACTTTCTTTAGCTAAAAACACAACACATCCGACAAGCCAACCCTCAGAAACCCATACTGTTTAATTAATTCACAGAATAAATTTTACAAAAACTTATTTCTTAGACTATTTACAAATTCACTTGAATTTCTCAAGCGGAGCGTGTAAGACGAAGTTTTTAAACCTTTATGCATCCATTAGCGGCGTGTAGTAACGGGTTTCGATTAATGTAACTGCCAGCATTTGGTCGCGCCACTCGCCTTAATAAGTTTTTACTCCACTAATTGGAAACTATAATTTATTTCTTTTAGTGAGACGTATTCCGAGAGAAATGTCGGTAATCTTGAATAACTACTTTGGTTTTCTTCTTTTCCCTTTTAGTTTACAAGCTTGTTACAAGCGTATTACGCTTAATAGATCTGATAGGTTCTCTGTAATGCATGTTGAGTATATTAATGGTTCATTTCTGGCGAAGTTTGGTCCGAATGACAACCGTGACTACGGGTGAACAACTGGGTGCTGGCTTAGGATATCTTCTTCTATCTTTAACCGACTACAATGTAGCTCTGATAGGGACATAATATACATACAATCACGCCTGTATTCCCCAAAAGGTTAGGCAGAGATATACTATTGGAATCAAATCTAGTTCTCTTGTGTAGTACTTGTGTAACTACTAGAGTAACGAGGCGGTTGCTGTGAAAAGGAATTGATTTAATTAAGCGTTTCTTGAAATTATTTACTGCGTGTAAAGCCTAACTACCTCATTGATAAGTCATTTTCTGTTCTACATTTCCCAGGTAGGGCATGGGCAAAGAGTAGTTGAGTTTTCTATACGGAAAAATTCAAGAAAAGAGTTCCAGCCCAGGCCCAGTTAAAAAAAATAACCTCGCCCCCTATTAAAGTACAGACGCCAGCAGGTGAAGCTATCCAAAACTGTTTAAATTTTCCCAGTTGAAACTGAACCTTATCATGTTGTATTAAAGTTGAAAATCTATCAAAGAAATTTGACAGATTGTGGTAGCTTGATATGCTGGCCTCTGTACTTATAACATCCAGTGAACTTTGCGTGGGTAGTAGTTCACCACTGCCTAACCTTTTGGGGAATACAGGCGTGATGGCTTACCATGGTATATTAATGCTTATTAAATCTTATGCATAGTGGAAAAGTTTATAGCAAATGTTAACGACCTTCACCGCTTGGGGGCGTTACGGTCGAAAGGAGGTTAATTAAGGCTTGGTTTTAAAAATATGTTGTGCTGAAAGTAGGTCATTTCTGCTCCAAAAATAGGTTTTAAAGTTGTTGAGCATTATTAATGTAATGACGGAAAGTATTATTTTTTAACGAGGATTTAGCGAATAAGGTACCTACATGAATATTTAAAGTTAAAGAAAAAAATTATAGGTATTTTAATCTTGATTTTAACAACTTACATTTTGTATAAATCTATAAAGTATAACTTTCAAGTATAAACTTTTTACTATAAACTTTTGCGTTAACTATTACTATGTTTTCAATAGTATGGAAATCGTGTGGATCTTATTGAGTTATGCAAAGGAATGGCCGATTACCTGTTTCTATCTTACAGCTAGATTTTCAGACTAGAGGCTGCTTTTAAAAAAATACTTCCTCGTGAGTATGGTAGAAAATGTGAATCTGAATCTTGAATTTGACGACGTGTGTGGCCTAGTGGTACATTGTCGGACTGCTGATTATGAAGTCATGGGTTCGATTCCCACAGGACTCAAATATTTTGGTGCTAGGCAAAATGTCCCAAATTAAAAAAAAACTTTTTCAGCAATAAAGTAACTAGGTATATATTACTGTAGACAAGTATTGATTTTAATTACAATAAATGTGAATTATATTTATTAAGCGCTATACAATATACAAGATTCATCAATCCTCTCGAGTGAACTTACTTATTCTTCACGTCTAGACTCCCACTTAATGCCAAGTAGGCATTTGATAGCAGCTTAATAACTTCGAGAAGTACTTGAATCGACGAAAGTCTTAGTATTAAAACTAAATAGACTTGGGGAAAAAACTGTGACGTGCATTGCGAAAATGACCGCTAAAGGCTAATTTACTGACTATCTTTGTTTTACAGTATTATATTTAAAAAAACAAACATCTCTGTATACTAAAAAATATTATAGACTAGCTGCCCGCGACTTCGTCCGCGTGGAAACATTACTTTTAGTTATCGTTGTAATATGACTAATTAACTCAAAATCGTTATAAATTATAGCCTATATGTTATTCTGATGTATAAATAATAATACTGTAAAGTTTCAACAAAATCCGTTCAGTAGTTTTAGCGTGAAAGGCTAACAAACATCCATCCATCCTCACAAACTTTCATTCACAAATTTATAATATTGGTAGGATAGAAGAAGACTGTATCCTTGTGTGCATACTCAAACGTCACAATTATAGACGGATCCGTGATGACTATACATACCAATATACAAACCAATATTTGTTCCTTACGGCTATCAAACCACTCATAGAGAAACTGGTTACTTTCCATTCAGAGAGAAGTATATAGCACCCAGCTGTAGGGATCACTAACCTTGGTTTCCATAGATTCTCCATAAACAAAAGCTGTCTGCCCTTAAAATAGTCTTTAGGCGTGACCTTATACAGAAATAATTAAGAACCTCTAAATGTCAAGAACAGTTAATATTTTCCAATAAGATTTACTTTATTTTTACTCATATTTATTAAATGAAATCTTAGCTTATGTTTGATACTAACCGCGGGCTACGCTTTCATTTTCTAAATACATATTATCTTGTCTCAATTGTTTTAGATAAATTAAGTTTGGTTTTATGTTGTAAGTACGAGCCACCTCCCAATTAAAAAAAAAATACATATCGATCCATGAGAATCATTTATAAATTGGAGACTAATTTAAAGCTGTTAACTCGGTGCTGCAACAAGAATAGTATATATTTTTTGACCATCCAATCTATTCAATTGGTATTTAGTGATAAATTCATTGACGCCAAAAAGTTCCCTAACATATATTAAAAAAAAAACATTCAAGTCCATTGACCACAAACAAAGCACAGCTATGTTCTTTGCGTCGGCGCGGTTCGCCTCTCTTGATTGCTCGGCGCTCGAGGGACTTCGCAAATTCATGCTTCAATTGCAAGCGAGTCTGCGAGCTGGCCCGTCTACTTGCACGCCATTTTACTTGGTCCCGAACTGGCGTCGACGTGAGCAGACTCCCATTGCCTCCTAAACAGATTTGTTGAATTTCGTCTCCAGAAGATTCTAGTGACAGAAGTGAATTAGATTATATAGATGCAGTGCACTTGGAAAATTTAAATGGGGATGCTATGCTGTAGGTTTTATTTTAGGAGGGTAGGTCTTATAAAAAATATCGCCCACCTTGTTAGCTAAAATACTTTAAATATAATAAGTAATCAATGCTTGCGTCCCTTTTAACAGATTATTCCTGCCCAAACGCAAACAAGAATTAAAATTGCATTACCTAATTAAATGATTGTTTTCAGTAATCTAAGTAAGCACTTAAAATTAACAAAATATGAGAGCGTCTGTATCTAAACTAGTTTTGGTCTATATCAAATAGTATGTTTCTTTAAATACTAACACGCTAATTACATTTAAGTATACTGTGTAAATAAATGAAGTTCACTATGAAGACTTGATGCTCTTTGTTCGATAAACGTGTCCGCGACCTAAATACGACGTGGGCTTGGGGTAATGAAGCGTTTATGTAATATACTATTTCATTAAAGGAGTATGTAAGTTCAGCAAAGAGGTCTGTGTAAAACCCATCTCAACTATTTTGAAATAATGTTTGACTCCCGATATCGATTTCATTGTATGTTAAGCAGTGATAGCCTAGTGGTATGACCATTGGACTGCCAAGTTGAAGGTCTCGAGTTCGAACCCAAGGCACGCACCTCTGACTTTTCGAATTCATGTGCGTATTAATAATTAATTATCACTCGCTTAAACGGTGAAGGAAAACATCGTGAGGAAACCTGCATTCCTTAGAGATTTTTCTCGACGGTTTGTGAAGTCTGCCAACCCGCACTAGACCAGCGTGGTGGACTATAGCCTAATCCCTCTTAATATGAGCGGAGACCCGTGCTCAGCAGTGGGACAGTATATGGGTTGATGATGATGATGAATGGTTTAACTATAATTTACGTCAATATCCGCTTCAATATCATCAACCCATATACTGGTCCACTTACTATAGATTAAACGTCACTCAAATAATCCTGGTGGATCCAGTCCGTCTTTACAATCAGCTCTAATCCTAGACTAAACAAGGCGTGTTCTATCCTAGATTTAGCATAAAATAGACCTGCATTTAGAATTCGCTTCCAAAGTGCTCTGAATTAGAAAGTAAGCGTTAAGTGAGGCTTGTGTGCGAATCGAAATACGGTCGGTTACAAAGCTTTACCGCGTAACGTGCTGCTGTAACACACGTAATGGAGATGTAGGGCTGCCACTCGTTTACATCTGATTATCGAATCGCAGAATAATCAAAATGGAGTAGTACTACAATGAAATGAAGGCTTTGGGTTCAAAGTATACCTCGACACAGCTAATCCATATGATTTGTATAGAAGATAGGGCAATTATTGTTTTTCCACTATTATCACTTTACAAGATTGTAAATGGCTTCCATTCAAAAATACCTTTCTTGCTATGCAATTTTCTTCTACCAACAAGTATTTTATAATGCCTGCCTTTTTAGTACTGTTTTGGTGTACCGTCACACATGTTTAGGCGAATACAGACATTGCGAAGCATGCTTCGCGCACGCCAAGTAACGTGCCCTCGATATAAATTTGCCCCGAGTAAAAATAAAAGCAGCGCATGCTCAGCTCGACTGACGCATGCTCGGATCGGTCCAACCGCGTACGAAGATCTTGCCTCGCAGTGTGCGTACCTTCATTGTGGTAAGACATGTGCTACGCACGTACAGGGCGAGCCAGCGAATGTCGGTGCGCTGACACATACTGCCGTACACGGCGCACGCCTGGTATAAATAGTGAGTGTTTGACTACGTTCTTCGGCTTTGATCGCGGAGCCTTTGCCGCGAAGGTTTGCAGACAAACACTGACTCACTCTCTCACGTGCGTAGCACATGCCTCACCACGAATATGAACGTCCACACTTTGCGAAGCATTCGATGAGCACCATGCACAGCGCATGCCTAGCAATATATGTATCTGCCTATAGATATACGCTGACTTGACTTGAAAATGGAAAATTGCTTAAACGCTCAGAATACGTGAGGGTAGCAACCCTATAAGGTATTGCGGGATGCGTTGCGTGGGATGGGCCTACGTAACGTAATGGTCGCAGCTGACGGTGCCGAGTGCGGACAACGGTTCTCTATCGGAGCTTCGAGAAACTTCAAGTGCTCACTACCTATAACTACATTACGTAACTACGTATAATAAAATATGAGGCTAAAGGCTGAACTAGTTTTACTGCCGAGTGACATATGAATTCCATTTACAACTCATTGCTTTTTTGTCTGTGTTCAGATACCAATTTTACCACTGATTTTAAATTCATTGGATTAAAATAGGAAAGATTCCGGGTCCAAAGCCAACGAGCCATAATGGCCTAAACATATTTTGATAAGATATCGATACCTATCAGCGATTGTCTACACTTTGTAAGCAACGTACCTACAAACCAAATTTCGAGTATGTACGATTAATAATCAATGTGAGTGGTGTTTTGCTTCTTATATATACATGAATACAGAGTATAATTTTGTAAACATAATAATTACGAATATCGCTCTGACATAACACACGTCACTCGGTCGGATGCTCCATAATAACAATTGACGCCAATCAATAACTTAAGCTACGCTAAGCTAACATTATAGCTATTGTATATACACGTTAGCTCCAGCCAACTGAGATCTCTACTCAAACTAGACGTAGCTATAATAACCAAATTGAGTGCTAAATGTAGGTATTATTTGTACACAGGAGAGTTTTCAAATTGACGTGAATCACCAAATCACGTTTCGATTCGATTTTGATGGAAACTAAAACATTATGTTAATTAATGTAATTGGACCTGTGCCGTTTTAATTAACTATAAAAATAAATAAAAAAATAAATTATCAGCAAAATTGTATTTTTGAAAAATCAATATGCCGCCGAGGCGAAGCACTGAACCCGTTCATTTTGAAAAAAAATTGCTATTAAGGATCAAATCCTGGGGAATAATGACTTATGGCAGATTAAAGAAAATGTACTCTTTCCTTGTGCATATAAGAAAACCAAAGAAAGCACTAAATTTTTCTGAATAGGTTCTTATAGAAAGAATACTAGGCCACTAAAAACTTTTGAAATATCACAAAACTATTAAAAGTAGAATGGAAGATTTATGGCCGGTGAGCCACAGTTCTTTAAATCCATTTTAAAGATAAAACTTAATTCTGCTAAACTTTTTATTATAAATGGTCGTAAAGTTCATACTGGCTTGCATTATACCTGCATGCGTTTATGGAATTGCAATTCCAATTTTGAAAACTAAACTGTGAGAGGTCCCACTATCACAAAATTTCCCATTCTCAAATCGTCCCAAATATATGAATGTGTCGATTTTAGGTTTTAATTGCAGAATGCTTCTCCTTAACTAGTTTTCTGGGAATGCAAATAATAAAAAAACTTTGCATTTTAGGACATTATTCGAACAAATAAATCAGACCTTTTTGAAAACTTTCGTCTATCACAATATTTACTAGTTGTAACTGGGAAATACTGGAGAGATTTTATTTACAATTCCCAATAAGAAAATCTTACATCTTAGCCACAATGTCAAGCTTTCTCAGGCAAGGCCGCGGGCTAAACTAGTTACACAAAATGAGGAGTATGTCTGTCAGTGTGCTCGGCTCCTATTGCGTCAGAATAGGATTACGGGCGTACATCTGGAGGGCTGTGGAAATGCAAATGCAATCATATTACCGAACTATATCGCCGATATACCTGCCCGGACATGGATTTACTTGGACTTAATTTTACTGCCGACATGCTCATCTCGGGAGTTCGATTAACTTTATGATGTAAAGGGTTGGTATGTCGTTAAAGGTTATATTAGTTCGGTGGGCTAAAATGTGGCCTGAAATATATTTATCTCATTCTCCAGTGTCTGGTATCTTTCATAATTTTCAGTTTGTGGTGAAGAAAATATTGGTTCATGCTAAAAAGATTTACTGGCCGTCAGCAATTTGATAGTAAGACATACTCTGGGTATTTCTAACAATGTGGGTATTAAAAACTTAAAACAACTAAAGTATAAAGTCTTCTTTCCTTAAAAAAAATTTAGTGAAGCATCTTTATAAACATGGATGCTGTAAATGATCCGAAATATCAGGATCTAATTTCAGTGTACCGCGTTAAATCTTTTAAAAGTATAATGTTCTGTTTCAAAGTTGTCCTTGTTGTTCAAAGACTCAATTTATTATTTTATTTACAGGAGAGCTGTCAGAACTACATCAGAGTACTCGTGTCCCTGGGTACTGGGAGGCTGCTGGTCTGCGGGACGAACAGTTTCAGGCCGTTCTGCAGAGAGTACAGCGTGCAACGAGACTCCTATCACATGGAGAGGGAGAAGTCCGGACAGGCTGTCTGTCCGTATGACCCGGAACATAACTCCACTGCCGTTTATGCTGGTGAGTGAAAAATATATCACTATTATCACTACCGCGCTGAGTTCGTGTTGGTTCGGGGTAGTCTCAGAAACTTCTGTACGGATTTTCATACGATTTTCACCAATAGAATGGGGGATTATCTTGGAAAGTTATAGACTACAATTTAGGAACATACCAGTGCAAACCCTTACGGCTCCTAGTTTCTGATAGAATAGAAACTGAGTCCGTTTGCAGAGAAATTGGATAACCCTCCTATGCTCTCTATGCTTGATTTAAACCAAAATACGGTAAATTCGAAACTCTAACCACCTTCAATGGTATCTGCGATCAAAAACAGCAAACATGGCCGAAATCGATTCGGGGGTTGGATATTTCGACTGATAACTCTTTGGACGATATTAATTAATTAGTAAACTAGCAAAAACACTACGGCCTGACTTAAAAAGCTCTGTAGACTTACATAATAGGTATATAGTTGGTATAAAACCCATTCTGCTTTTGAATTCAACTTAAAAATTGAAGGGAAAACTGGGGAGAAAAAGTAAGTCTTGTACTGGCAACCCTTCCAGCCGCCAATTAGAACGCCGTTAGAATATTTAAATTTAGAACATTATTATCTGGCGGTTAGAGAAAGATTTTGTTGCTATGTACTACAGGTTTGGACGCAATACTGAATGGAGAGCAATTTGCCTCAAATAGATCAGGCATTTTAGCTATTTCATTAGGTTTCTTTTCATTAATTCGAATAGGTATTACGTTTTGCTCACCAAATTAATGTAATAGTCAACGGTTTCTGTATATTCTATGATCACTCTGTAAATGTACATCCAAATACCTACATCAAACAATATCAACAACAGGATTAAGTTTATAATCCAATTCACAAATGCACATCGCAATGCACACATGACTTATCTTACGATATAGCGGCACAGTCCAGTGGTCTTGCCGGTATTACGACGCCCGCTAATGGGATCCAGCGACGAGCCATGTTACACTAGAACACCAATTAGGCATTGTGTGTTTCCTGCAATTACATACACGTATAGTACTGGTGGTTATGGATATGGTTCTGTTATTTCGGGATATATTTAGAGGTGGTGATGGCGGGTCCAGTAAAGCTGCTACAGAGTGGCGGACTGGGAATGAGCCTCTCTTTTGTAGTTCCAATTTTCACGCTCCTGTACCAGTCTCATTCATGTTCTCCCTAGGATGGTAAAAATTTCGTCCACCATTGTTTATGTTGGTCACCCGGTAGCGAGATGGATTTTTACCGTCGCAAGGAGGACATGGAAAGTGGCCCAGGAGCGTGTAAATTGGAACTACAAAAGACAGGCCGATACCCAACAGTGGGTGAAGTCGGGCTGCAGACGATGATTTCGGGGTATTTGTAATTTCATGGTTTCGATTGATGTGCGATTTTAACCGAGTCATGACTGATATGTCAACTAATGACCGATAATTTTAAAAAATCTTTTCGACGCTGCCGAATATCGAACTTAAATTCTTGGTAGAGCAGTAGCCTTAAACAATCGTGGAAGTCCAAGTACTGGGTACTAGTTAGAAGTACTAGTGCATAGGTTTATTAGAGTAATTTGAATAGAAAATATAATAATAAACTATACTTACTCGTAGTTTATTATTATATTTTCTACCTTTTGTTGCATTCTGTTTTGCACCCAACAGGCGTTGTAATAAAGGACAATATGGCTATATATAATGTAACCAAATGAAACGCAATTTCTGTATACCTATATGTAACACATTCGGTATCATAAACCTCAGGTGTTTATCATAATGATACACACCTGAGGGTACGTTCTCCGTTTCCTGAGGGTGTAACCCTGGGCGATACCCATATCGATTTCGCACTTCCAAAACATACAATACATAAAAGTTCCGTCTGCACATTTCACCGAGAGAACCCTAAAAATAGAATCCTCACAGTAAGTGGGAGTATCTTCACAACCTTACAAAAGCTTGTTATCATACCAAGAATACTTTTAACATTTCACCGGAACCCTTTTCCGTAACCGGGTCACATATGCTCAGGGAGTCCATGGTCGTTCCATTGTCAGGAAATTAGGAAAAAAGGGAAAATCTTTTTCATAACGATTGAACCCACTTTCACAGTCTGTCGGCGTACAATAGCTACTCATTGTTGCATTGAAAAGAGGCCCGTTCAATGGGACTATGAGTGGATTATGACGTGACTCTTATACATATTATTTACCAACCTAGTTATATGCATGTCAATGACGCAGGAGGATTGGACTTACGAAAAAAGCTGTCTCAAAACTTAATTTGAAGTCTGTATCTTTCCCATAATGCAAACAAACAAATAACAGAAAAATAGGTAAATTATATTCTTTCTGAATGCCGGGAATTATAAAGTCCGGCCCGAATACTAACGGCAATATCACATTCTAAATATAAACATAAACCTCCCATTTTATGCGATCCCTTCAATAGTAAACTCTGTGAATATAATAACATCCGCCCACAAAGCTCCATCACAATAGGCCATATTGTAAGACGCTGTCACAGACCTACTTTATAAAGCAAGCAATCCGAAAATAGAAAACAATACGTGGAATATTCGCGTAAACAACACGCAACTTCCGAATGAATAAATTAAGGATCTGTTTGTTATCACCCATGCGTATACGCAGTTTTATTGATATCTCTATTACCTGTATTGTAATAACTTTGTTTTGGATTGTTCTATAAACTAATTTAGGATCGTATTAATATGAAATACAGCTTAAAGTAGCTGTGTTTTCATATTTATACAGTGCAGATGTGTTTAACCTTTATGTTAAAAATGAAACCAATATCAAATAAAATGAATGCTTTTTATATTTCATACAGATTTCTGCATTATGCTTAGTATTTTGATGTAGTAAGTTTTGCACGTAATATTAGGTTGAAAACGGAACCAAATCGTAACAAAGTCCCCAGGTGCATGAAAGGTAATCCTGCTGCCATATTCTGAATTTATCCTTCACAGTAGTGCATAAATATCATCCACTGGATCCTAAATGTGAGGCTTTATTGACCTACATCCCTCTTGACAATTACATTGCATATATTTCGCCAGTTTAGATAGCAAAATAGTCTTCACACTTGCATAGGTACAGACGAAAGCAGGTCAAGCTATCCAAAACTGTCAAATTTTCCCAATTGAATATGAACCTATAATATTGTAATAAAGTTGAAAATCAATCAGATGACAGATTGTGGAAGCTTGATGTCCTAGCCTCTGTACAATACAATATTGTAAATGCGAAAATAACTGTCTGATCACAACCTAGGGAAGTAAATAGGCTACCTTTTGTCTCAAAATGTCCTCTGGGATACAAGTAAAACCATAGTTAGATATCAAACTGATGACTAATGACCACGTTTTTAAGATCATATTTCTCTACACACTAGTGTATCATCATGCATGTATGTCAGTCTGTGTAAGTTTCGTCTATTTCATATTTTTGTGTATCCCACACAAAATTTAAGCTAAAATATTTAATATCTACGATATCTGAATACCATGATAGGCTTGCGGCAGTCAACTGCTGGACGCCTCTTGAGCCTCTTCCAGGAACGTCAATGAGCTGTATCCTCTACTGCCATAGAATACGTACAAGACGTCTTTATAAGTAGGTACTTCATATTTCAGCACTGCTGTAAATACGTACTTTTATACTGTTCCAACTCTATTGTATTTCACAGACAAAACACGTTGAAAAGGACAAGAGATTATCCCAAACAAACAATCGACATTTTTACAGAAATCTTTGTGAAAAAATATATTTACCTTCTGGCTATGTAGCTAAGGAAGGTATTCTGAAATTAATTTGAGTTCCTACATAATGTTATGTATAAGGAGAGCTACTTAATATTCCCATACATATTTTATGTCCTGTTTATAGTGGTTTTTTAGTGTGCACAATATTTTATGCTAAGGTTGTGTGTAACCAGCTTTATTATCGTAAATTATGGCCTATGTAATTTTGTTATGCAAGCAAATTTAGCATGTGAGATTTATTATGATTATAATAAGTGGCATGCATTTGAACATCATGTTAAAACATAACTTTAATATAAAGCATTGTTTTACAACTTGAATTTGAGAAAGTCAATTTTATTTTGAGCACGTATGGAAATTATGTTCTGAATCATTTCAGAAAAAAGAATCTGCATTTAAATAATTTTAATTCAATAAACAATTACAACTCCCGTTGTTCTAAATAATTTTCTGTACCAATACATTTACTAATACGGTAACACTTTCTAAATCCAGTGGGTTGCCATGACTAATACACAAATCCCCCTGCACAAACAGTTTCCCATGTAAGTGTAGGTACGCTGAACCATCAATTACCGTCACCCTGTCCCTTTGTGCAATTTTCTTTGCATTAAAGCATCCCCTTGCAAATTCACATCCATTTATTACACGCAACAAAACTATCGTCGCAACTCGTGTTATCTATGGTAGCTGTTGTGTTGCCAGTGTTTTATGTTAACTAAGTGTGGGGAAGTTTTTATTTAATCTATTACATTAATTCTATTTACATGAAGCCATGTAGTTCTAGTTCATGGAGGAGTTTTATTTAAAGTACGGGAATGTTTGATTGTCTTATTTAGGACTAAGGATTAAGATCATTAGGGTACTTTATTATCTTATGTTCGTTTATTACGAAATGTGAATAATGAGCCTCAATTCCCTGTGACACTTATGATAACACACAAAGTGACTCGTTTATTTTTGTTTTTCAACTTTTAATGTGTTATAATATATTGATCGAGAAAATCTGTAAGGCATGCAGTTTTGTCTACATTTTTTTCCTTCACCATGTAAGCGAATGATCATAATCCCCTCTCAGTCTGTGAGATTAGACCCGTGCTCAGCAGTGGCACAGTATATGGGTTGATGATGAATATATTGGTGTGTATATTTTCTTTATTTTTCATATTACTTATAGTGAATTCGTGGACAATATTGTGGGTTACATGTTTATCAATGTATTTTTATACATATACCTACATATTTGGTTAAACCTATCATTTTTATGTCCCAAATAAATAAATAAAATATGCGATAGGTATGATTTTTACACTTACTCTGCTAATGAAGCTAGGCTCACTATACCGGTTTCGTTATTTTAAAACATAAAAAATATATTCCACACAAATTGGTGCGGGTAATTACAAAACTGTGTTCTGGGTATTCTCTGTTCTGTTGGACAAAAACGTAAAAAAGTTAACGTTTACATTAATTGAATTCAACAAAAGCACAGTTGCCAGTTTATTATATTTCATATAAAACTGGAGCTAACTTTGGCACATTTACGGGGCCAACTTTTTTAAATTGTCCTCGTGTTATATTCAGCAATTCACTCATTCACGGAAGCGCTACCTTTTTGTATATGTATAACTCTATGTACACATTTTGGTCAAACACAAACCCTCTGTCACATGCTGTGAATAAAACTTTTGCATAAAATGTGCGCGAAAGAATTTATACGAGTATGTTCGTGAATGTGACCACTTACGTTGCAATGGTTGGTCAGTGCCACACTCACACACGTGTTAAAGTCCTTTACATATATTTATTCGTGCACACACACATAGAACGTAGATGCATTATGTGGAGCGGACACGGTTAGTTATCTCTTATTGATCTGGTCCAATTAAGTGCAGCGACGCCCTGGGGACCAGCCGGCTCACCGTAGCTGGTCTTAGCATAGCACGTGGTAGATACGTATTGGGAGCTTCCGTGTCGTAATTTTGCTGATGTTGTACTGCAGTTGTATGTAGATACGTCTCGGTACAACTCCGGGCGATCGTGCCCGACCGGAGATTGCGAAGGACTTAAACTATTGCGCTAAATACTCCTTGTCTTGTGCTGTGGTAAATATTGAACTGAGAATCGATTTAACTGTAAATACGGGAAACTGTGCAGTTTGTGTGCTGTCAATGTTGAATATTGAATAATATCAGTAAAATCAGAGGGACAGTAATTCGTAAATTACAAAAAATGTATGTAGTTGATTTTCGTTGTATTTGAAGCTCATTTTTATATCCTAAAATGCATAAAGGCTATAATTGTCCCTAACCTTTCTTCCATCTAAAAAACTCATTACCCGTCCCTTTTCGTAGTCGGGTAATAAATTTAGATTTGGCATGTAGGTCGCTTATAAAGAGATCCTCCTCTAAGAAAGGAGTTGTGAAATTTACCACGGCATTGAAAAAACGAGATTAATGCCTGCCAGCACTGGGGGACAAAGCTAGTCTATAAATATATATCAAACAGAGTCGAGAACAAAGCCAAAAATTGTACAAGAAACTCCTTGCTTGCTACCTCAGAGGCTTTGCGGAATTGTGGTCGTAGTATAAGGTCATAAATACCTATACAGGTGCAAGTACAGGACACTGTTGCCCTTATCGGCTTTTACGACGCCCATGGGAAATGAGGGGGTTGGTCCATAGACTGCATATTGTTATCTGTTTCATCAAATTAGTGAGCTTGTTTAACTGATTTTATCACGTATATTGAGGGGCTCGTGGTTAAGGTAACTACGTTTATCAACCGATATGCAAGGTTAAGCTGCGCTAGCCACGGTGAGTTTGTGGATGGGTGACCATTTTTAACAATTCGATATCAATAATTTTGACTCATCTTGCTCGATCATGCACGGCCATGAGAATGAAACAGGACTGTAACAGGAGCTAAATTTGAACTGTAACAGTATGAGAGTGAAATAAAAAAAAAAGCCAAGTTAATAACAATTTTAAGTGCTATTTTTTTGTGTTCCGCGCCCCTCTGACTTTCTAATTAATTATACAATCAGAAATCGATTGTCACTTGCTTTAATTATGAACAAAAATATCGTGATCAAATCTGTACCTATCTACAAAGGCTTTTAAAATATGCAGTGCAGTCGACCATCCTTAACTAAGCTAGCGTAGTTATCTTTAAACTTACTCTCAATTTAAACAAAGATTCGTGCCTCACAATGGAACAGAATAGGCCTCCATTCCCTCCAAGATGGTTGCTTCTCCGTGTATTGTTTTAGCTACCTAAACTATGTAATATCATTGAACTAACCTAATAATAAAATCCTACTTATAATTACTTGGTTTAGGGACTTTTATTCGCAAATGAAAATTTATTTAGAGCTTTATTACTATTTTAAATTGAAGCAACCATAAAAGCGACCACGAATAAGAAAATCATGCAATCTACATTGTGACGTACACAGAAACATTTGAAAATGGAACACTATAGCACTGCGGCAATTCACACAGACACATTTGAGCAATTAACGGTAACGCGTCTCATATGCGGGACACGTAAGCCAACGGCGTGTTACGTACCCTGTTACTTACTCTGCCACCGCATTGTGGGGTTACCAATGAGATATATATCCTTAGGCATAAAATTATACTTAAATATTCTTGAACAATTTTAAGACTTCAACTAACTTTTTGATTGAGTTACACAGCATCTCAGTTTTATTAGCTTTTTCTATTAATCCTATGTACCTAGTAGGTATCTAACACAGTAGTAGTGGTAGGTCTGGTTGCCGGCTAGCCACCCACCACAAAACCATGACTCGACCCTTACCTGGAATTTAGTTGTGAGGGCAGGCATAGAAAGGTCAGATCGTGGGCAAAAAAGTAGCGCTGGATGGGCGCTGACCACAGCACAGGTCAAATTTTTAGTCGATAAGAGTCAGTGCGATATATGCCGTGATCCATAAGGAATTACTGCACTACACTATTCTTCCGACGAATACGGACAAGATATTATTGATTTACGTTAAAAGAAGCAAGATTTATTTTTAAAATTTTCATGTCTGTATTGTCATTACTTTTATGCCCCGGCAAAAAATAACGGTCGAACTGGTTTTCATGTTTTATGTCTGATGAATTTGAACTATATATTGGACAGTTGGTACTTAGGTACATATTTAATTTTAATCAACAGTATCAGTTATGTAATTTTTCCTTATTTTCAGACGGCGAGTTATATTCGGGTACAGTAGCAGATTTTAGCGGCATGGAGCCGATCATTTATAGAGAACCATTACAAACGGAGCCTTACGACTCAATGACTCTAAACGGTAAGTCTTGATTATTCAAATATCAATCAAATTCTAGAAAGGAATATAAAAGTCAAATAAATCATCGTGTGTCGAATCTAAACATTAGATTCATTGAAATAAAACTACTTTTTACGGATTATATCGCGTATATTGATATTATTAATCCCGACGTTTCCGTAAAAGTAGTTTTATTTCAATGTATAATATTCGCGTAAATGTCAGAAATCAATACATTAGATTCATATTCTAACAGAAGCAAATTACAGTAACATAATGATAACCATACATGCTTTGTTTACAATGTGTATTTACACATCTATGGGCGATTGACTCTCAATATGGCTGTCAAACAGACATCCTCCATTATAATTGAATTTCGAACGGCGGTAACTCCTTGTCACCCGCGTGACATTTGACGTGTCAACAATCACCAAATCCGATTATGATCGTATTAGAATTATCGACTGAGCAGCGATAGGGTTACATTACTCGGAATAATTTAGTGTTAAAAGTCGCTTTAATAGTGACTAGATGATCGATTTAATTAAAGTGATGTAGTGTAATCAATATACATAATTATTATTTTACTAAGTATTTATTATGTTTTATTCACAGCTCCGGACTTCGTAAATTCTTTAGTACACGGAAACTTCGTGTACTTCTTCTTTAGAGAGACAGCTGTTGAATACATCAACTGTGGAAAGGTAAGATGAACATCGTACGTAATATAAACAATTTACTTCGATACTTTATGATTTTTTCTCCGTAACTAAGTACATGTTGCCATACATCACTATCAACTACGACGGCGTTTAAGGTCTAGTGGATCGAGTGTCGAACTGCTGATCACGAGGTCGTGGTTTCGATTCCCACAGAACACAAATATTTATGTGATGAACATAAGTGTTTGTGTTCGTCTGGGTGTTTCTTATGTATTTTAAGTATGTATTTACAAAAAAAAAGTATATAAATATTGTATCCATGGTCTGGTACCCATAGTACAGACGCCTGCAGGTCAAGCTATCTAAAACTGTCCAATTTTTTCAATTAAATATGAACCTTATTGTATTGTATTAGGGTTGTAAATCTATCAAAGAAATTTGACAGATTGTGGTAGCTTGATGTGCTGGCGTCTGTACAAGCTCTGCTTAGTTTGGGGCTAGATGGTGCTGTGTAAAAGTGTTCTAAAATATCTTTATTTAACTTAGTTACATCGTTGTGGTAAACAAGACGATACCTTTTTTTTATAGTATGGAAAATCCTCATGGATCCTCTGCCACCCGGGGAGGTGGCAGGATATGTCGGACTCATACCGACCAAAACAGCACTTGCCTTCACCTGCTCTATTGTCATGGCCATGGGATCCGCGAAATTCGCCACAACCATGACAGGCTGAGGTCCAGCAGTTGCTGGACCCCTTGTTTGCTATGTTCTGATCTGATTTAGCCTGAAAATGTGGTGAACTTCACAGTATCTCATTTAGTTTTTGTGTTCAGGCGGTGTACTCCAGAGTGGCGCGAGTGTGCCGCGACGACCGTGGAGGCCCGCATCGCTTCAAGCAGAGGTGGACCTCCTTCCTCAAGTCCAGACTCAACTGCTCTGTGGCTGGGGACTTCCCCTTCTATTTCAATGAAATACGTAAGTTGCAAATACTCTATACTCCATATGATTATCCATTATGATTATTAATACATAGTGATTATGGAAGTAAACTTAATTAAGATAATAATCTTAAAACTAAAAAGGAAATCTTAATTAGAAAAAGACTGGTGGCTGAGGGATCGGCTTCTGCGCGGGTTAGATATACAGATAGTTTTTCCGGGTCTGGGTTGTTCGTGTATGTGAAATGTGTTTGTAAATGAACCCATGAATCCACAATACAGGAAAAAAATCCAGTGTCCCCCTACACTGGATTTTTTACGGGTTACGTTTCTTTACAAAATATAGAAATAATTATGAAACTTTATGATGTCGAAGTTATTAAAAGAAAGCGATCAATAACAGTAGTATAGTAGTGGTCTAGTTGTCTTTGATAAAGTTCAATTGAATTGGGTTTATTGAAAACCTCTTATTTCAAATCAGTTTAAAATCAGCTACCTATCTTTACAACGCAACGTTCTGCTAGCTCGAAAATAATCAGCACCAACAAATCTTGCTTTCAGAATCAACAACGGAGTTGATTGAGGGTGTGTACGGAGGCCTAAACGCGCAGCTGATCTACGGTACCTTCACGACTCCACCGAACAGTATATCAGGCAGCGCTGTCTGCGCATTCAGCATGCAAGACATTGCCGACACCTTCGAGGGCACTTTCAAGGAACAAAGTGCCATTAACTCTAATTGGTTGCCTGTTAATAGTGCTAAAGTAAGTTGCTGCTATAGATCTCCTATGGATAATTTTATAACATAATTTAGAACCTCCGTCGTCTAGTGATACTGGTTGTCGTGCCACAGAATCATGTATGTAGCAACCCATATACAGTCCCACTGCTGGGCATTGAGCTCTTCTCGGAAAACCACCATGCTAGCAAATATGGTTGGTAAACTTCACACGCCACATGTCTCAGGCATACAGATCCTCACGATGTTTTCCTTGGTGATAATTAATTATTAATACGCACAGAATTACGAAAATATAGACACCGCTTTTAATAATATTTTACAAACTAGTGCTTCTTGAAACCTAAATTTTAGCCTGCCAGTATTTTTGGCCAGTATTCTCGTAACTAAAACATAATTCAATATAATTTTTATAGGTACCAGAGCCTCGTCCGGGAACATGTAACAACGACTCGAGACAGTTGCCAGACCAGACGCTGAACTTCATTAAAACGCACGCGCTGATGGACGAGTCAGTGCCAGCCTTCTTCGGAGAACCCATTGTTATTAGGACTAGTTTTCAGTAAGTTACCTAACATGACATTGAATGGCTCGTGGCTAAGTAATAACTATGCTGATCAACCGATTTGCAAGGTTAAGCGGGGCTGGCTGCGGTCTATCTGTGGATAGGTTACCATTTTTAAGAAATCGAGATCCCCTCCTTGACTCGGAGTGTACGTAAAGCCGTTGGTCCTGGTTGTTATACATACACCTATGACAATCGTTAGTGATAATCTGAAGCCCAAAGAGCCTGATAACCTGTATATCTTCAGGATATTGGTATTCCTCAGAAATTGGAGATCTGATAGCAGTCATTTCGTGTATAATACTGATATTCAGTCACATCTGGTTAGACTGGAAGCTAACCCAATATAATTAGGAAAATGCTGGGTGGATGACCTAACATGTCAATTTTCATTTAGAGCCAGTTTTTCCTTACCACCGGATTTGCAAGAAACGGTAAAAGGACATTTCAATGCATACGATTGGAGTTTTCATATGAAAGACAATGCGCACTAGTTACATATCGATCTTTTGAAATACTGACTCCGTTAAATTGAATGTTATTCATCAAAACAATATCCATTTTGAGGTAGGTAATGTAGATCGAGCGCAACTATATATCAGACTAATTTTATATTTATCTCAAGAAATATAAATGTATATTATATTCAAAATCCTCAAACCACTGGCACTTTATTAATTTGATAAGTTGATATAGGAACACTAGAGACATTGTTTAAAAATATTTTGCATGTTTTCAGTTACAGATTTACGCAGATAGCTGTAGATCCACAAGTGAAGACTCCTGGAGGAAAAGCTTATGATGTCCTCTTTATTGGCACTGGTAAGATTCAGTATATATTTTTATGTGGATTATTATTTAAAAAAGCAGAGTTGCCAGTACACATTTAGTTACAAATGTATGATCAATGCAAAGAATCGATCTAAAGAACAACCGAAGACTTTAGCGGATTTAGAAAAACATGTTTTATAATCTTTACGTCGTTTATAAGTTTAACAAAACGGTAGTTATTAGTACTCATCAAAATGTCTGCAATTGAATAGGTGGACCTACCATCTACTATCAATATCGTTTCATCCAATTTAATAAAAACCTAACATTCAACCAAAGGGATAGAAAAAAGAAAAAGAAAGAAATAGAGAAAAGGGTAGAACGGGCATTCTATACAAAAACTATCTTGATTTGATTTCTTTCGTAATCAGGTCGACAAATTATGACACATGACAGGGCGATTTGTCTCCTATGTGTAACAAGCAGTTGGATTACGAGTTTATCGTGATGTATATTTCAATATATTTGTCTTCAACAGACAACGGCAAGATCATCAAGGCTATCAATGCGGTGTCGCACGAGTCCAACAAGCGCGCGGTGCCCGTGGTGATCGAGGAGCTGCAGGCGTTCGCGGCGGGCTCGCCCGTGCGCGCGCTACGAGTGGCGCGCGCCGCACGCGACGCTGCGAGACTCATCGCCGTGTCCGACCGCCAGGTGCTCTCCCTGCGACTGCACCGCTGCTCCAGTGACAAGATCAGCTCTTGCTCGTTAGTAACAGATTTATTGCCTCATAATATTTACTAGACATTTTTATACACGAATAAGAAATTCAGCTATTTCGTTGCCAAAAGTAAAATAGCAAGGATGTTTAGGCTGAATATACCTACTTAATTCAGACAATTCTAAGAGTAAACATAGTGTCTCCTCAAACTTGTTGACGTGAAATCGGATTAGTTCGAAAAACGCTTTATGTTGACGACATATTTACGAAGATCAAAATTCTGTATAAATTGAACATAATATGGAACTATATGTTAACCCTTAAATTTGTCTCTGCACCTTAACCTTATTTATTACTCTTAACTCTCAAAAGCCAGGTCTACCAATGGTAGGTAGCCTTTTAAATTATCATATCAATTGGCACCAAATTGACTGCTATCTGAAGTCCCAAGAGTTCACAAGTTTTTTAACCTTATGTAATTTGAATGATCTTATCATAAATCTGTTTGTTTCAGCGAATGCGTGGCGCTCCAGGACCCGTACTGCGCGTGGGACAAGCAGGCGGGGCGGTGCCGCGCGTACTCGCATGGCGTCAGTCGCTGGCTTGACGAGAACTCCTTCTACCAGAGCGTCAGCACCGGCAGCCATGCTGCCTGCCCACATAGTGAGCACAAAATATAAGATATTTCACAAAATATGATAGATTATTCAAACTGAACTGAATACTTCAATAAGACGTTAAAGTCACAGCTATTTTGAAAAGTAGGCATTGAAAGTACTTTTATATGCCTACTTTAACGCGCGAGTGCATTAGAGCCAGTCTAAAAATGGCGCCTGGACTCAAAGGTTGAAACGGATCAGCTTATCTCGTTATAGCACGTGCCTGTAACCAGACAAGCTGTTACTATTACTATTATAAGAACGAAAGGAAGTGACTTAAAGAATTTACCTATTTCAGAAACTAAAATCATTATTTGAGTCCTTGAAGTGATGGCTAAAGGCACTATATAGGGTTTCCTTACAAAATACTTGTGTGGCACGCTAGGGACTATCACTCGCCAAAATCCTTGTTAACTAACCAAGATTTGCTATTCTGTAGATGTTAATTTATTCAAAGAAGCACTTTGGCGGTCCTAGTTTAAAATAGTGACATATCCTTTATAAAAACTCATATATTTTTAGGTAAAGACGCTGGTGCAGTAGGTGGTCTCAGTTCGGGGTTGTATGACGATGCCAGAGGGGAGACTAAGGGAGAAGTCATCAACATTGTTCAAGACAAAGATGGCAAAGGAGGAGGTGGAGGTAACGAAGGTACCATAGTACACACATGTTTTATTTTACATAAGCCACAGTCAATTCACCAACCAGACATTGTTAAAATCAACATCTTTCTGTTCGTTATATTCGAATGCATACATTTAAAACACAATTTTGTACGGTTAGCAATTATTATCTTATTTTACCAGGTCCCGAGGTTCTTGCAGCGGATCCTCCTCCAGCTGCATACTCCGTAGAGACCTTAGCGTTAGCTGTAGCTGCAGGTGCTTTAGCCGCATTGGGTGCAGGCTTCGCTGCCGGGTACATTTGTGGCAGAAGATGCAAGAAGGACGACGATGACAATATGCCTTACCCTGATACTGAATACGAGTATTTTGAACAGAGGCAGAATATTAATAGGTATGTACTTTTTAAATTAATAGCATTCTTAAGAAATGCTCCTAAAACACAGGATCGAATACTGGAAATAAATTATAATACTAAAACTCTTGGCACTCACTAGGCAACTTACATATAAACTCATTATCTTTATAGGATCCAAGCAGAGCCCAAGCTGCTGCAACAAGTAGAAGAGGTAACATACGCAGAGCCGGTGCTAGCCCCTCAACCGAAACCCGCGTCTCCCCGCGCCACGCTCCGCAAGCACCCGCCATACCACCCGCACCACGAGACGCTGTTCCAGTTCCAGCCCGACGCCTACCGTCGTGACAACTTCGGAACTCTTCGCTCTCATCAGGTCAATGTCAGTTATACTTTTTTTTATTCTATTGCATGGCTTGCTGTCATTTTTACAGGTATGGGTAGAGAACAGTTAAACGATATTCAAGACTCAATAAAAAAACTGACTGTAATCTCAGTAAATGAGTTACATAATATCTTGTCATGTCTTGGAGAGAAAACTGCAAATTGAGATTATTTGCTAAACATTGGTTGAATTATTAATGTAAGAGGGACTTTATTAGCAAGAGTACAATTTAAATCTCCTACGAAGATTGACTTGCATGACTTTTCAATATATACAACTAAAGTAACATTAACATCTGCATAATTTTTAACGTTACACAATAACCTGTTTTCTATATTACGAAATGTTAATACCGTCAGTAAAACAATCCAAAATTAAAATAAAGTAAGTTTTTTATCAATCTTATTTCATTTTCTTGCATTTTCATCTTTCACTTTGCATGCCCCATCGAAATACATGATCTCATCACCTTAATCTGGTCGTATACTAACATCTTACTAATACATATATTAGAATTGTATAATATAACATTTCATTTCCATTGCCTCCTCATTGTGGTTGAAAATACTCGTGAGATTATAAATTTGAATTAACTAAAATATCATCCACATATTCCAGCATCCTTTTATAAGAAAGGCTGATTAAAATATACTTAGGTAAAAAAAAAATGATATAACAGAATCGTATAACAGATTTTAAACGTAAGCATAATTTATGTTTACCTTTATTAATTTTTAGATATAAATGATTTGAGCAAAATTTCACGAGTATTTGAACCTGGCGATAACCAATCATTTGTTCCACTAACTCACGCACGCTTGTTCACCTAGGCATGTCAGTTAACACAGGAATATTCGGACCGCAGGGGGATGGGTACCGGCGCGGCAACGACAATGGCTTCTCGACCACGCGCTCAGTGAAGAAGGTGTACCTCTGAGAAACAAGCGGGGCGGACTCGCGCGACCAAATGCATCATCATAAACATAATACGCACCACCACCATACGTTGGGTGAGTTGCTTTTCTTTTCTTTTTAATAAAAAACAGAAGTTTAATTACAGATCAACAACTCCACGTGTACCTACTTGGCATGACACTAAAAGAAGTAACGAGACACAGTTTCTCAATGTTGTATTTTAAAAACCGTATTTATTATTTTTTACCATCCTGAGTCGGTAAAAGTTTAATGGCGGTGTCAGTCTGTCTCACTATCTGTCTGTTACGCTTTCACATCTGAACCGCTAAACCAATTTTGATGAAGTTTGGTACACAGATATTTAAGATCTTGGAAAAGGACATAGGCTACTTTTTACCTAGTAAAGCCCTTTGGGATGCGAATGAAACCGCGGGCAACAGCTAGCTGTTGCCCGCGGTTTCAACTTCATAATGTTAGTAGCAATAAATATTTATTATACTTTTATTTGTTTTCCTATATTTTCTCAACATAACCATCTTTTACACTATTATTCAAAGTCCCGCTCCAGTCATTCAGTCAAGTTCCAGAAACGAATCGGTTCTATTCATAATAATTGGTTTAGGTTACGTTAGAACTGTGGCCACAACGCACGAGCCGAGCGAGCGAAGCGAGCGTGCCGCGGCAGCGGCCGGCGAAGTGCCAGAACCGAATCGTTCCTATAGTTATTGGTTTAGGTACGGTTAAAACTGCGGTATAAACTCCCAGTTATGGTAATTATGTTTAGGGATAAAAGCGTTATGATAAAAAACAGTAGGTTGTGGTGTAGTTTAAATATATTTACATTAATGATATTATTAATTAAAATTTTCGGAAACATGAGTGTTATGAACATCGCCGGTAGCACTACAAATAGTATGAATGAAAACTTTAGGATGAAAAATTTTAGGAAAAGTGATCATTCGGATTACAAATCATTAGGAAGAACAATTTCGGGTAAAGAACTTTAGGTGAGCCAATATGGACCCCATGGAATCACTACCCAACATCAAAATAAAATAATAGTTAGTTCGATCTGTGTTGAATTATGAATGTGTTACAGTGTCGCAGCGCAGTAGCGGGTCAGGCTCTGCGTCGGTGAGTGGCGGCGGCTCGTCGTCATCGCCTTCGCCGCCGTCGTCGTCGCCGTCGCCGTCGGGCGAGCGGCCGCCGACGCCGCCGCCACCCGCGCCGCAGCCCTGCGCATATATCTACCGCAATTAGCGCGCCGCCCCGCAACCCCTAAGTGACGTCACCCCGCCACCGGCCAACACCGCCCCTTACCATCATTGTGACGTCACACATGAACGTGATATAGACATTCCAAATTTAACGACATTGTTATTCGAATCGTATTCGATTGAGTGGTGACGTTCGATCGAACGTGTTTTGTTATTACCGAAAAATATGACCCTTTAGTGAATATTGTGGACACGACTAGTTTGACTGTACTATACGTTGGACCTGTTGAGCGTTGACCGAAAACGCACCCTCGGAATGGCTGAATTCTAAATGGTTTGTAACTTGTAGAATAGGTAGGTACTATGTTTAACGTGGATTGTTAACAAATGCGATTACAAAACATTCTTCCATGAAAATAAATATATACGTACCGGTGATTATCCACAATCTAAATTGATCGTTCTAACGGTCAAAGGATGTGCGACAAAAAATATGTATTTTTTTTAAAAGACGGAACATTTATTATCGGTTGATATATATAAGATGAGTAATGTAACAAATTGTAGATTGTTTAGAATATACATAGTTTACAAATAACGTAGGTAAAAATATAAGTTTTTGTTGGTAACATGTTAACGAATAGTTAATTTAAAACTGTGATTGTCATTGCAGTTTTTTCAACATCACTCTATTCAGTTGACATTGTTGTCAATAAAATGGAAGAGTTGCAATGGAGTCACAAAACGCTTTTTTACATAACTACTATTTTTAGCATTACGACATTAAATATAGGGATGATTCTCTTATTCTAAAGTTTTAGCGTTATTATAACTCGACAACACTAGTGACAACACAACTTGATTCGACTTCAAATTATTTTGTTCAACATGAATAATTAATTGTGGTCTTATCTAGTGTTGCCGAGAGTTATCTAGTTTAAACGATGATTATAACATTATAGTTGAAACAATGACATTATGAAACACAAAATATGATATAAATTATATTTACCATGTATAAAATGATATGTAAAGTTCTGATACTTATTCATTCATTAAAAAGTGCTTCTTATGGGTGTATCTAGATTACTAGGAGATCGTTTTGATAATTATTGAATAATGTTATAGATTTAGCGATTATGTATACATAGATACATATTATAATAGTGTTAAGGCGGCACTGTGATGCCACATTGCCAATTTAGATTGTTGGTACGCCACTGTATAGTTACAACCGGTAACTGTGATCATTGTGTACATACATTCTGTGACACTAACGACCTCTCATGTTTGTCTACTGTCGTTTCTTTATAGAAATTTAATTTATATTAAATTTTCCAGGATTGTGGGCCAAAACATTTGTAAAAAACCTTTTTCCAAAGTCGTTCCTGATGCTATTTTTAATCGTTGAGGGAAACTAGAATTTCTCTTTGAATAAACGCTTTATCGATTCGTTTTTAAACTAGCAGTAAATTCCCCCGACAACGTCAAGTGTTCAAACTCATCTTCGCTCATTGTTGACAATTGAATGTATGTAAAGAAAATGTCAATTCTATTTGTAATGACTTAGTGCCTAAGTGTGTGTGGCAGGTTTGTATTTTGTACATTACAATGATTCAGTTTTTCCTTTGGACTGATGATGTTAGTGCAGACATTAGAACGCCTTTAGAGTAGCGATAACAGTAGACAAGATGTAAAGAAACACGATAGATACTAACTACCTCACAACTCTGAAAAGGTCTCCCGAAGGCACAGACAGTGTACATAACTCATATTTGACCTATGCTTATTGCTATCGTTTTACGATTGAGGATTGAGAATACCGCTCACTCTACACATTGACCTGTCTCAAATCGTGTTAACGCGGTGGTGTACAGCCTCAGGAGATTTTATACTTATCAGAGTATTGGGATAGTAAACATAATTTTTATACGCCATAATAATAAAAAAAGGCATTCTCAACATTGCCTTCATAATACTCATGTTTAATTTCATTTTTATATAATACCAAAGATGCCATGTAATGTAAATTATTTATTTATAGTAGTGATTGCTATTAACATTTATTACTTAATCAAGTTGTTATTTTATATACATATTTGTAACTGCCAATTTGTATACTTATTTTATAATTAACCAAAGCAACGCACAGTTCATTATTTAAATTAATTAATCCATACGATATGTAGATGCTTTAAAATGGCCAGAATTGTTTGAAAATTGTATATGAGACTGTGAAAATGGCGAAAAAATACTTAAAATATATATAAGCTTGCAGTCCTTAGTCACGCAGTATTTAAAGAATATTTATAATGTTAAAAATTTACTGTTATGACGTCATAAGAGTTAACTATGTATAGTCGGACCGTTATTGACCCTTTTAGCGACGCACTTTATACGCAGTCGTCGAGTCATACGATAGGGTTACCTCTCAATACTTACTTAAATTATTTACCTGTTTTTGCCATTTTTACAGTTTGCAATGCGAAAATTAAGTAACACGTACATACGTAAGTGAGGCTAGTACTTGTAAATAGCAAGTTCTGTAATGTAATTAGTTCTTGTCGAGTAAAATAAATTAAGCGTTAGAATTTAAGCGCAAGAAATTTTTGAAAGTGAATTGTTAAGAATTGTTTTTTGTATTACTTAAAAAATAATATTGATGAAATGTACAATAACCATTTCTACGTTAAAATTACTGAACCACCTTTTTATACTCGTAAAGTTAGATATAATCATAAACATGCCTGAAAGTTTCTTGTATTAAGCGTAAAATATTGATTTATAATATATTGAGAATTATATAGATCGTATCGTAACTGGTAACGTAGATTATAATAGACCGCTTAATTTTGTTTGAAACTCGACGCCTTAGTGTTAGAAATTGAAGACTTTTATTGAAATAAAGAACTAAGTAACTGTAATAACAAAGATTGGATTAAATAAAAATGATCCGCAACTTTATTCAAAGATATAATGTTAAGGTATAGCTCGTTACGTCACGTTACTCTCAAACTATCCATCACATTACTACCTAAAGTATGTTATAGCATGTAAATACGAGGATTGAGTTCTCAAGCCAGGCGCAAGCGCCACTTTTCACTGAGGCCTGGTAACAAGTTAACGCGACTCGCTATTCGTTAAGAATTTACAGATCGTTAAAATGTACCTTAATAAATTATATTCACTTTTAATAATAATCGCCTTAGTTCAATATTAGATAAATGCCACGATACTCAGTGAACTGTAGGCCTCTACAGATTAGTACGGATAAGAAAGTTTCTTTTCGCTGCGTGTGCAATATTTTTCTACTTGAAAATTTTCTCGGAATTCTAATTTCAAAATTGCGCGTTAGAATTTTTAAATTAGGATTGTTAGCAGCGACGCATTGGGTATTGTTTTATTTACTATGTGTAGAATTGCCTTATCACAAAATGTGTAACAAAATAGAAAAGTAGTTATTACCTAGAAAATGAATCAAGATTCTAATGTTGAAACTGTATTTATAGTATATTTAAGCGTCGTTTATCAATTTTATTCGACATCAAACTAATCTCTCTCCAAATAAAATCCATTGGTATTTATTGCCAAACATTTTGTGATAAGGGAAACCGGTCGCAGACGGTATCATGAAGTAACTATGGGAAGTGCCTAACTATATTACCTATTTGCACCTGTAGATATAACGGAACCTGTTAAATCCCATAAACTGACCATTATTTAATACAGATGTAAAAGTATCGGTTTAAATTTAATCTATGTTTCGTCTTCTGAAAAACCTAAACAGAGACAAAACAGGGCTTAAAATTAAACTCTATATTCCATACTAAGTAATAGTGAGTTTCTAATAGTGTGCCTTTAGTATCGCATAGTTACCGCCCTTTAGAAACTCGAATTGGAATAGATCTATCTATCCATTTATTTTTAAAACTCATGGAACAGTCATTAATTACTTCGTACAATTTTACTAGTAGTATACGTCATCATTTACAGATAAATTCACTTATTACATACCTGTTAATCCAATTCACTATGTCTATACCTGATAGTTTGGTAATCTATAATATACCTATGATTATGATTACCTTTTCATTCTCATTAAATCATACATTTCCTGTCTACTATCTTCTTTTAAGTTGCTCTATCCAACGACATGTTTAAAGATGTAGGCTCTGTTTTAAATTTAGTCTATGTTTAGCCAGTTATGAACAGTTGTTACAAGGAAGTGACGAGACATACTTTAAACTTAAACCAGAGCCTAATTTTAGTTTCTTTTAAGGCATAGGTTTAAGTAGGAGTTTTATATATAAATGCAAACGCAATTGCAGTGATAGAACTGTTACACCTTATTCGCTGCCCGTATTTATAGAGTGCAATTTTTTTATAACTAGAGACAAATAGATTGTATAACTTTGATTTGCAAAATATGAAATAACAGGCTCTGTCTGTCTGAGCAAGGTTTTATATTTTACTCTTCATTGTTTGAAATGTTATGATCATTTTCTCATTAAAATATTATTAATATTATGCTAAATATTTTAGCAAAGGATAAAATGTATTCCTTTTCTTTAGTAAATAAAATATTAAAACTCGAAAAGTGTGCTCTTCATTTTTAATTAGATAGTACTTCCTTCCTACTACCTAAGACCATTATCAGTTTAAAGTTGGAATCACTGTAAAAAGTAGATATGCGGCCTACTTTACATAAATACATACACAAATAAACACAAAATATAACCTTACAATGGAGCACTAGAATAGTAGAAACAAGCTAGAGACAGGGGCGTATTTTGGAATTTGGCACCCCGGGCCAATAAGTTTCGCCGCCCCAGAATTCTAGGAAAAAAGCGATATAAATGTTTTTTTTTCTATTATTTTTCAATAATGTCTACATTTTTTTGCGGTGTTCAAATTTATTTACAATCAAATTATGAATCAATGATGATCAATATTGGCATAGATGTCTGATTGTCTTGTTAATCCGGTGAATTGTATAACTGAAGTCGCGGATAAAAGCTAGTAAAAAATACGACTGCTTTGCGTCGACCTAGTTGGATTGATTTAGATAACAATATTTTAAAAAAAATGTTGTATTTGAGATCAATGCTTTATTATCAATAAAACGCTGGTATCAAAACGAAGTCAAAATACCTAAGTGTTTCAACATGTCAACGTCATATTATCCATACAAATTTATGTAAATGATAGGAATTTTAGGAGAATTTTAGTTTTTTTGGAAAGACATGATATGCTTCCCATTCTTCAATCCGGCTTTAGGAAGCGGCGTAGCACTTCTTCCGCGTTGTTGGCTGTTACAGATAATATTTTGTTGGCCCAAGATAAATGATTTTTCTAGGGCATTTGATTAATTAAATTATTATTAATGTTCCATTACTGCTTTCCAAATTAAATTATTACGGTTTCGACCCTGGTGCTTTGTAATGGTGCCACAGTTATCTCGAAAATCGTAAACAATTAGTAGAACTGCGACTACATAGCGGGTCCACAAAGACCTCAGCACTTACTATTTTAGAAAGGGGTGTACAGACGCCAGCAGGTCAACCTATCCAAAACTGTCAAACTTTTCCAATCGAACATGAACCTTATTGTTTTGTATTAAAGTTGAAAATCAATCAAAGAAATTTGACAGATTGGGGTAGCTTGATGTGCTGGCCTCTGTACCTCAAGGCTCGAATCCAAGGCTCATGCTCATGCTCTTTTTATTTTATATTGTACAAATATTATAAAAATGTAGGTATGCAAAAATGTAAATATCATTTATACGCCGATGATGTACAAATTTATATGTCCTTTCACCCCAATGATTATGCGAGCGCAGTTAGATACCTAAATGAGGACCTAAATCGCATCGCCAAATGGTCTAAAGATAGTTGTTTGGTTCTGAACCCCACCAAAACTACATATATACATATATATACAATAAATATGTATAGATTCAATTTATTCATAATATATAATAAACCTAAATAAATAATTTTATTAAATTTTATTCAACTATATTTTCCTGCATCATTTGTGCACCTACTATCTTACTTTGTCTCTGCATCACCCAAAGGTTGACTGGGAGAGAATGCCTAATGGCATTAAGTCCGCCTTTGTATAATTTTGTTTTGTGCATGAAGTATTCAATAAATAAATGAATACATAGGTAATTATATCAGGAGTTATGTACTTACCTATGTACCTAACATAGGTAAGTACTATAGGACCCTGATGGGGTCCTAGGAGGCCTATTCAAAGAAACTCTCGGTTAAAAGGTACTCTGCGACTTTATTCTTCAAAGGTCAAGGGAATTCTCTCACAATCATTGTTCACTTTTTTCACTAAACATTCTACAATAATTTCAAATGATTATTTCTTCTTAAACCAGCCAATCTCACGCTGACTCCTTTTACCGACCTCTACATCACATAACCAGTACAAAGGTTTAAGTACATAAGTAGTACATAAGTCGTACATAAGTAGAACATAAGTAGTACATAAGTGGTACATAAGTGGTACATAGGGAGTACATAAGGAATACAATACATCCTCATGTACTCCTCATGTACTCCTCATGTACTCCTCATGTACTCCTCATGTACTCCTCATGTACTCCTCATGTACTCCTCATGTACTCCTCATGTACTCCTCATGTACTCCTCATGTACTCCTCATGTACTCCTCATGTACTCCTCATGTACTCCTCATGTACTCCTCATGTACTCCTCATGTACTCCTCATGTACTCCTCATGTACTCCTCATGTACTCCTCATGTACTCCTCATGTACTCCTCATGTACTCCTCATGTACTCCTCATGTACTCCTCATGTACTCCTCATGTACTCCTCATGTACTCCTCATGTACTCCTCATGTACTCCTTAAGTTGTCCTCATGTACTCCTAAAGTACTCCTTATGTACTACCTATGTACTTCTTATGTACTCCTTATGTATTCCTTATGTACTTTCTTATGTACAGACGCCAGCAGGTCAAGCCTTCCAAAACTGCCATTTTTTTCCAATTGAAAATGAACCTTATTCCTATATGTATATTAAAGTTGAAAATCTATCAAAGAAATTTGACATATTGGGGTAGCTTGATGTGCTGGCTTCTGTACTACTTATGTACCCTTATGTTCTCCTTATGTGCTCGTTATGTACTCCTTATGTACTCCTTATGTACTCCTTATGTACTCCTTATGTACTCCTTATGTACTCCTTATGTACTCCTTATGTACTCCTTATGTACTCCTTATGTACTCCTTATGTACTCCTTATGTACTCCTTATGTACTCCTTATGTACTCCTTATGTACTCCTTATGTACTCCTTATGTACTTCTTATGTACTCCTTATGTACTCCTTATGTACTCCTTATGTACTCCTTATGTACTCCTTATGTACTTCTTATGTACTCCTTATGTACTCCTTATGTACTCGTTATGTACTCGTTATGTACTCGTTATGTACTCGTTATGTACTCGTTATGTACTCGTTATGTACTCGTTATGTACTCGTTATGTACTCCTTATGTACTCCTGATGTACTCGTTATGTACTCGTTATGTACTCGTTATGTACTACTCATGTACTCCTTATGTACTCCTCATGTACTCCTTATGTACTCCTCATGTACTCCTTATGTACTCCTTATGTACTCCTTATGTACTCCTTATGTACTCCTTATGTACTCCTCATGTACTCCTCATGTACTCCTCATGTACTCCTTATGTTGTCCTCATGTACTCCTGAAGTACTCCTTATGTACTACCTATGTACTTCTTATGTACTCCTTATGTATTCCTTATGTACTTTCTTATGTACAGACGCCAGCAGGTCAAGCCTTCCAAAACTGCAATTTTTTTCCAATTGAAAATGAACCTTATTCCTATATGTATATTAAAGTTGAAAATCTATCAAAGAAATTTGACATATTGGGGTAGCTTGATGTGCTGGCCTCTGTACTACTTATGTACCCTTATGTTCTCCTTATGTGCTCCTTATGTACTCCTTATGTACTCCTTATGTACTCCTTATGTACTCCTGATGTACTCGTTATGTACTCGTTATGTACTCGTTATGTACTCGTTATGTACTCGTTATGTACTCCTTATGTACTCGTTATGTACTCGTTATGTACTCGTTATGTACTCGTTATGTACTCCTTATGTACTCCTGATGTACTCGTTATGTACTCGTTATGTACTCGTTATGTACTCGTTATGTACTACTCATGTACTCCTCATGTACTCCTTATGTACTCCTCATGTACTCCTTATGTACTCCTTATGTACTCCTCATGTACTCCTTATGTACTCCTCATGTACTCCTTATGTACTCCTCATGTACTCCTTATGTACTCCTTATGTACTCCTTATGTACTCCTTATGTACTCCTCATGTACTCCTTATGTACTCCTCATGTACTCCTTATGTACTCCTCATGTACTCCTTATGTACTCCTCATGTACTCCTTATGTACTCCTCATGTACTCCTTATGTACTCCTCATGTACTCCTTATGTACTCCTCATGTAACTTCTTGTGTACTCCTCATGTACTCCTTATGTACTCCTCATGTACTCCTCATGTACTCCTTATGTACTCCTCATGTACTCCTTATGTACTCCTCATGTACTCCTTATGTACTTAAGGAGCACATCAGTCTGTGGGTGGGTGATCATTCTTAACACATCGAGACCCTTCCGTACCTCAGAGAGCACGTAAAGCCGTCGGTCTTAGTTGTCATGCGAACACCTACTTATGAGAAACCCAAAAAGCCTAACAGCCAGTCTATCCTCAGAATATCCGTATTGCCGAGAAATTGGGTTATGACTCCGCAACCCTAATGGTAGTCGCTTTGTGTAAACTATATGTAGGGAGGGGTATCTGCATATTGGTCATCCACACTTATCAACGCGGCATTGGACCAGTCGGAATCGGAAAAAGCTTTCTGATGATCGATATCAATATAGATCAGATACGAAGGTAATTGTTTAGACTTACTATAGTTACATTAGCTAAAAAAGTCGTAAACGTAAGAATTTACACGTAAATCAATACCTACGGAGGTATATCGCGCACTCAAGTCAACAAAGACGTAAGTGCTAATACTTATCATGCTTTTTTTCGTTAAAATTTTACGTAACATTATGGAATGTAATAAAGTTGAATTGAATGTAACTCTGCTCGGAATCAGACTCATTTAATTGCTGGCTGGCTCAAGCCAGCCAGCAATTACAGCTCAGCAACAAAATGACTAGCTCACGGCTGAATTCAGCTCATATTGTACTTGTGAATAGATACCCTCCACAGATAAGTCGTAAAACTGAATAGAGATTCTGATCTACTTGAGGACCTCAAGTAGAATCAGAATAAGCTAAAGTAATTATGACTAAGTTTTTTTAATAGATTTGACAAAATAATAATAAAAAAGATTTATTAAATATCGATTGAATAGAATAAATATTTATCATAATATTGAATCAAACTGATATATCATATGGCAATTATCGAGTAAATTCGATAAATCGACGATAAGTGAATATCGCACCGCAAGATTCGCGCGGCGCGGCTATGCCGCAGCTCAGTCAGCTTGATCGATTCGGATTCGGCGCTGTGGTACGTGTTAGGCGCGCGCGAATCGTAAACCTCAAACCTGATTTAGGTACAAATTGAACTGATCTGCGAACTGAGTCATTGAATCATCTCATACACCTGAGTCATATGCTAGTATGTCGCTCGTGTGTATTTGATTAGTTCCCCACGTCTAAATGGGATGCGGTAATAATTAATATTGTTTTCATTTATTTTTTCTTTCTCTTTCTGTCCGTTCGCTATCCGTAAATTAACTTGTATGATAGTCAAGGAAAACCTGTAATTAGCCTTACTTTTAGATTATGCCTTTTTGTTAGCTTAATGTATCGCTGTTGGTTTTCTGAATAAAAAAATAAAAAAAATGGTTTTCCTACCAAAAAATAATTCGTCGCATCATCAAATTCATTTTTTTATTTTTTATTCGTACTCTTGACTTACTTATCTTTTTATTTTAAGAAAGTAAGCAAAAGCATTTATAAAATGTATTTCTTTTTATAATTTTTTTTATGCCTAATATAGATAAATTGGAAAAATTTGACTGAGGTCGGCCTGCTGACGTCTGTACAAGTGTAAAATTCGTCATATTAACTATAGCAGATTGTAACACATACTAGAAGTTTAGAACATCAATATTTGAATAGAATTCAAACTGTCAAAAACAAAAACAAATCTCAAATTGAGATTTTCAATTTCAAGTCCCTACCCCACTGACCTCTATAATTTATTATTGTAGTATATTATGTTTTTATAGAGGTAATAGTAATAGATATTAGTCTATGGGTCAGTGCCGTAGACAGAGGAAACTTTTCTCTGTCTACGGTCAGTGCCCTACCCTGATTGAGAATTTGAGATTCTTCAAATTCTCAATGCGCCTGACTGACATGACATGACACTGACAGTCTCAGACTGACATGACATTGACAGTCTCCGACTTCAGTGAAAATGTGAAAAACAGAGATTGCACATGTTTATTTACGTAGATAATACATTTTGTATAACTTAAAAAATGGTAACCAATATACTAAATCACTTTACCGTCAACTACAAACAAATCCTCTTGGATGAAATTGCTTTGGAAGGCCTAGAAGGTATTGGACTTGATCTATTATGGAGGCGACTGGGAAAACGGATTTCCTCAGCCGTTACAGAGAAAATGAAAGCCCGGTTTTGGATATTTATCGTGAATTGTGACAGGATTTCCTTCTATCAGTTGCCAGAACCGCTGCCCTATGTAGAAATACTCGATAGATTTGAGATAATTGATGAAGCAACCGGTCATCTGAAAGAGCCAGTAAGTGATAATAATTGTTTAAAATTACATCAATAAAGGTAATTAGCTGAAAAAAAGCCCCTAACTTAATAAGGTATTTTTAAGTGTATACTGTACTAACTCTGACACTATGAGAGTTTCTTGATTTTTTGTTTCTTAGTAGGTAGGTTTCAACATTTTAGCTTTTAACAAACAAACAACTTATACAGTTATCATTAACAAATCATTAGGTGAAACCAATATCACCGAATAATTTGTTAATGATAGCTGAGTTTTGATAATTATAGCGTTGTAAACTTTTTAATTCAGGATGATTACTTAGATGGGCCTTATGAATACAAACCAATTGAAAAAGAACATGGATCATGCAAATATTATGAGACAAGGGTTTCCTTACCAGCAGCAGACTTACAACAATTGTCATATGAGGCTATAGTATCAGCATATGAAAACACATTAGTGATGGTCGCCAACAAGCAGGAGAGATGGCATGCTTTGGCCCAGCACATGCCCATAACATATTTGGCCCAGATGTCTAATGTGCATTACTGTTTGTTGGAGTTGATCGGCAAAGCCAGGGAAAATGTAAGTATTATTACTTTTCTTTCTACTATGTTTGTACAAATAAATTTAATGGATCAGGGATGGGAATTCTAATAGACAATAAAATATTAAATCTGTGGCCAATATCATTCTGCAAGCCTTTTCTTATGTTGGGGTCGCCTTCTAGTCTATTAGTATTTTACATGAACCCAATTTTTGGGCAATAGCAATATCCTGAGGATAGACTGGTTGTCAGGGACAGATGGCTTTAGCTTACCCACTAAAATAATGTTTTAAATTATTTAATTAACATAGCATCATACCTGTACTCCCATAAGGGTAGGGCAGAAATGTTCTTATCTACGGTCAACAAAAGAGTGGAGTATTCCCATCTTCCCCCGAGTGTCTTCCCCCAAATGGGGGAAAATGGGAATTATAGTTTCATGAAGTAAAAGGGAAGTAAAAGTTTAATTTGCCACCAAAATATTTTTTAATTTTAAATGCGTTCCCCAGAATGGGGGAAAATGGGAATTTCTGTGTCATCTTCCCCCAAACTTTTAATCCAACTTTTAATCGGGAGAAGATGGGTAGTAAAAGTTTCAGTTGCCCCTGAATTTTATTTTAATCTTGAATTTTGTTTTGAAAAGTTAACCTAGGTTCCCATCGCGCTAAAGATAGTGTAATAATGTATCACGCAATATATGTAAAAAATTTGGTATTGTAAGCAGCTACAATTGGTGCGTAATTATTTAAGTCGAAATCTAAAAAGTATGAAGATAACTTTTATTATTATTTTTGTTGATTGGATCATTTCTGCTTAACAAGGTCCATACATCTATATTGCCTTTCATGCCTAAACAGCTGAACGAATTTAGATATTGGGCAAGAAAATTAACTGCATCCAATAATATATGATGACATCTCACAAAAATACAGTAAATACTCTTTTTTGGTTTTATTTTGTACTGATTATCATGTTTCGCCATCTTGTGTATCTCCTGTATTTATTAATCTTCAGGGTCAATTGACAATTGGCAAAACAAATCTAAGCAAAGTAATCAAGGACCCCAAGACTCTGTTCTACAGTAGGAAGTATTTGAGAGACCTGGACCTTATCAGGGTACACAACATCACTGAAGTTGTAGCAGGGAAAGGAGTGAAAGCATTGTTGGTAAGGTTGAAGAGGTTCAACCTGCCCAGTGTCCTGACAATGCCCAAATCAGGCATGCTACATGATGTAGTAGAATATTTATTACAACAACCAAATTACAGTGAGAAAACTGAAGTAATTGTGAAGAAAGGGTTCATCTCACAGTCACAGAACAAGAGATTACAGAAAACTGTGAATATTTTCAATTTCGTAAGTACATCATATTATTATCTTGAAAAGGGTAAATGACTGGTGTTACATTTATTAAAAGTAAAAGACAGTGGAAAAGATAATCCCAACTAATTATTATTATGAATGCGAAAGTAACCCTGTCGGACTGTAATGCTTTCAAGCCTAAACTGATGAACCTATTTTGATGAATTTTGGTACAAAGATAAATTAGATCCTGGAGAAGCACATAGCGACGGCGAAGTGCCAATACCTCCTAAGGTTTTTGAGTTTTTTTTTTAAATATTTTTACTGTGACTTTAAGGTCGATTTCCAAGTGTTTTGATGTCACTTTTATGTATGTATTTTTAAAAACAACTCCTTTCTACTTAAAACGCGACTATATTTGACCGCGTAATATTTTAAAGTTTATGAAATTTCACTTTTTTTTACTTTGTGTAAATTTTGGTCTATGTTAGTTAGGAGGTATTGGCACTTCGCCGTCGATAGGCTTGGAGAAAGACAGACCTTTTGTCTCAAAATGCCTTTAGAATGCGCTTGAAACCGCAGGCAACAGCTAGTTAAATATAATTTGTATTCTGAAAAAATAATTTAAATCAATGAATAAAGTTCCAAGAAGTGTGTTTAAAGATTTTGGTATTTAGGGATATGATTCTCTATCTGCAAACAAGTGTTAGTATAGAATTTGTATAGCATTTTTTATATCTTTCTGTCTAGCATAAAATTAAAATTTTATTAGAATTTTAATTCTTTATTTTTTAACGAATTTAATTTTGATTTTATTGATAGGCTCGATTTCAAAATAATAATTAGTAACTAGTTCATTCAAATTGTGGTAATGAAAGAGTAATTATATTTACAGGAAGAAAGAAATGTAGCAGCGGATGACAAAGGCAAAAAACTTAAGAATAATCCGAAACGAAAATATATCTACCTGTCATCCAAAAGTGATGAGTCCTCGGAATCTGATGAAGAGTCTCATGAGCCTCCTCTTAAATGCCAGTACAAAGTCGGTGTGAGCCTCATGAGACAGGCTTATGAACGGTTTCTAGATGCTGGGCTTGATGGGCTCACACAAGTGCAGTTGGCACAATTGTTGGGTGTAGAGTTCTACACTAGCAGGGGAATCTGCAGGATTTTCAGGTTAAGGAATATTGTTAGGGAATACCTCGAAGATAAAGGCAAACAAAGAACTGCAAGGTAAATAGAAAATGCAATTATAAATCTAGATTGTAATATCCGTTAATCGCATCGCCTACTTAAATTAATATCGATTCATATATTCAAGAACACTTTATCGAATATTAAATTTGGCACATAATTATAGTCATGTAACTGGTTTTTTTTTCTTACTTAGTGCAACTTATTGGTTAACTTTTGAAATTAACCAAGTTATTTCTTGTGTATATTTCAGATTTATTGCTGTTGCTGCAACAGGGGAGATGGATATGAAATATGCTGAAGAGAAAAAGAAATTCTTAGATTACTTAGGACAAAATAGTGTAACAAATGATGCACAATCTGAACCTGCTGAACCTGATCGTACAAAAGATCCTGAACCTCAAACGGATCCACAACCATCTTCAGCACCTGAAGATGAAATCCCAAAGAAAAGAATTAAGCTGGAAAATGCTACTGATAAATCTGAGAAAAGTAATACAGTCACTGATTCAGATATGAATGCAGAGAATGAAATAACAGAAATTAAAGTCCTGGATGGCTTTGAAAGTGTTAAATCCCTCGGAAGTTTTAAGAAAAACCCCACACTAAGGCAGCTGACATTCGCAAATGGTATTTTCAAAGTGCTAAAAGAGAAACAATGCGTTTGTGGATACTTGACATTAAGCAATTTAGCTTCGAAAGAGATTAATGAACCTCCCATGGACACAAAAGCGTTAAAGTCATTTATACAAAAGCTGGTCACAGATGGTCATATTAAAATGTACAAACTAAAATGGCCAGGCATACAAAAGTATTCGGTTTTAATTTGCGCTCCCCACGTCAAAGCTACAGATCCGTTAGTAAAAGCTAAATACAAAGAGATATGTATGAGGGCCGTAACTACTAAAAAACCAAATGTCTATAAAATTAACATCGAAAATTCTACTCCACCCCTCTCAAGATTTTCTTACCCCAGATATATGAAAATTCAAAAACTCCACGAATTTCTCATGCGATTTGCTTACTTCTCTGATGTAAAGCCTGAATCTCATTCATTATCCCAAGGGTTTGTCAGTATAGTCGACTTCATCCAAGAGGTAACAATAGAATTTGTTATCAACAACATGGGTAGTATGGGAATTACTGAAATCAATCAGTTAATAAACGAAGATCAACTTCAAATAAAACTTAAAGATGCACCACCACATATTTATAAAGCATTGATGAGATCGAACACTCTACAAAATGGGATCAGACTCAATCTGAAAGTGTTGGGAATGCTTGGCCTCATACAATTAGTTTGCCAGGCGAATCAATCACTCAATAGCTCTAGCGTTGTTACTTATACCAGTTTTTTATTTTTCGTAAATCGACGCGCCAAAATAATAGACACGACGGGCATATGGCCTAGGACTGGCGAGAAAATTAAGGAAAAGTCATTTTATTTCAAAACATTTGATGATGTCACCAACTACTGGAATGAAGTGTATCAGATCAGCACGAATACTGTCATAGAACTTCCTAAGCGAGGCAGAACGCAACTGAAACCGCCGCAGCGCTTAGAAGACGAAGTACATACGTACGACACTGGGGTCCGCTATGGCGACGGCAATGGACCTTGTGGCTTCGACTCGTGCTTCTATATGGAAATACCCAGACTATGGCGAACTTTCTACATGAGGCCTTTTAAAACTCATGTATCAACTAAGAAGAAAGTCCAAATTAAAATACCCAAAATAAAAGTAAGTAAGAAAAATAAGTCTGACGCTAAACTAAAGTCTGTTTCAAAAATGGTTGCTGAGAAATTATCGCAGGATAAGTTGACTCGAAAGAGAAACGAATCCTCAGTTCGCTGGTCCAAACAAGAAGACCTAATTATAACTATGTGTAAAGCTGCTATTACGATTATGAGTCCCAGTTCACAACCGGGCACTCTCATAGTGAGAAACATTGTTGCCAGAGACATTATTGCCATTAAAGATCCGAGAAAAACTAAAGGAATTTGTCACAGTCGAGCCCAAACTCTTGAAACTAACTTAACACTGATTCATGAAAAGCAATGTATTATAAACGAACTAAGAAGAAGACGAAATTTAATTCAAAAGTATGAAGGTCTCTTGAAGAAGTTAAGACTTCGATTTGCAACTAACATGTCGAAATTGATTAACAAGTCTCGATTACCAATGATGGAATTGGTTTGGATTATATGCCAGGTAATGCAAACCCAATCTTATATTCAAAAAGTTCCGTGTGTTGCAGTGAACCTTGAAGATTTCCATGCACACTTTACTATAATAACATCTACTGCTAACAAACTATTTAATATGTACAAGACATCTGACTATGCCATTTTAAAGGAAGCTATTGTACTCACTATAATGCAAACATTCGATTCTGAAATCAGTACCGAAATGGGCAAGAAGATATACAAGACGTTCAAAGATTATCCCGAGAGCGCCTTGCGAACCGCGGTGGAACAGTTGCGGAAATGCGGCGCCATCGCAGCTAAAGAGAAAATATTTAACAATCAAACACGTAAAATTGATTTAGAAGATATATGCCAGTCATCGTATAAAATATCAGCACTTTATCAGCGTAAGTGGGTAAACCGGCTGAACTCTGAATATACTGACAATTTGGGCGCCATATTAGACACAGACCAGACTGAGAATGATGTAAAAGGGTCAGCTGAAATCAACTGCGTATATTGTGAAATGCATGCATGTGACGTCATAGACATAGAGGCAGCTACGGTGCCCATGATAACAGATCCATCAGGCTCGCCCATCATGCCAGAAGAAATCAACGTACTCACAATAGACACTAAATACAAATTGAAAACGGGAACACTGAGGTGGAAAAATAAATCAAATGTACAAAGAATCTCTGACCTTTATAATCATTTGGATGTCGAGAATTGTGAGAAGTACCTTTCAAGGTAAATAGGTATTTTTATTTAATTATTCTTCATGCAGGCGGCATATTATTGTACTAACACTTTTTGTTTTTGTACTAACACTTTTTGTAATATTATTATATATGTTAGTCTTTAAGGTATGTATTTATGGGCCATAGTAGCCTGAAAATAAAGGATTTATTATTATTATTATATAACCGGTCCTTGTGGTCTATGGGGAGCCATTTGTTCAGCAGTGGACCTCGAATGGCTGACGTAATGATGATGATTCTTACTTACGCTTTTAGTGTATTTCCATCTCTTTCAAATAGTATCTTGTCTATTATCCTGTACTATTTGAAAAATAAGCATAATATTTAACTTTTACAGCTATACTGCGCTAGATAATAAAGACGTAAAACCATGCGTGGATTCGGAAGATCCGATAATATTGCACTTGAAGAAGAAAGCTGAAAACGGTGCAACATTTATGGAGCTGAAGGTGACAGAAAACTTATACATAATATTAAATTAACCTCTTGACCGCCACGGACGTGTATAAACGTCAAATGAAAACTTGCTCACTACGCCAACGACAGCATGGCACGTCAAAAATACCACTTTTTTGTTAGTTCGAAATATATAGCTATACAAAAATTTGTTGTTATTTTTTACCTATTATTAAATACTAGAATTTGTCACTTGGCGTAGAGAACACGGATTTTCGTTATTGACGTGGCGGTCAAAAGGTCATTACGTTTTTCTATCGGCCGGCTGTAGGGATATTATCATACTTACTAAATTTTAATTCCCTACAGGATGTCTCCGGGTACGACGACATTGCTCTGATAGAAAAATTACAAGAGCTTGAATCCAAGAAAATTGTTAAACGGGTTGGCGTCTACGATAACTTAATCATACTTACTGAGTATATCGAACCATGGTCAGCAAAAATAGGTGACAAACACATAATACCCACTCCATGGCTCACTCTAACAGGCAGAGTACGACTAGAAATATTTTTCAAATGGTGTGGAGTAGTCATGAATCAAATATTCGAAAAGCCTGGTTGTTCAGTGGTATTGTTAGCAGAAAAGTGCGAATATCTAACACACAGAGCCGTACAAGATATTTGCATGTTTTTGGAGAAATATGAATGCATTAAGCTCTGTGTTGTGAAGAAACAACACATAGATATGTTTTCAGATGAAGACATGGAGCCACAATTTGCCGACTTCAATCCGTACGACGACCCGGAGAATATTCTGGCACATCCTGTTAAAAATTCCATGACTATATACTGTTATGTAAAGAAAAAAATATTAGATTCAGAGATAGACGACGTGCTAATAGATACGTTATTTAAGTGTTAATTATTGTTCATGTAAGAAACATATTAATAAAAGAAATCTACAAAAACTAGGTAATATTTTTTCAATTTGGAAAAGAAAATTAGGATATCTCGAAGTCAGGCCTGTCAATAAATGAATGAGATGGTCAAGATGTTTTGGATTGAAATTCACAGGACCAGTTTGGACTTGTGCTCGATTAACGGCATTATGAGGTTGCGCTAAAATGCGTAATATGCGTTTCAAATAAGAGTAAGAATGTCAATGACCTCGAATTACTGCGATCTGTCAAAAAAGTACAGCTTGCAAAGAAAAGTAATTTTCTTTTGGAATTTTAAAACTTTATAATGTCTATTTTCGATATATTTGGTTTTTTGACGCGATTAAAAAACGTGAATGATGGAAAGTTGGATTTTATTTAAAATATCTCCAAATTTAGATATTAATCAATCCGTTCGATGATAATAACTATAGTTTTATTATAAACACAGGTTATGAAATATCTAATTTTCTTCTAAATAACAGTCGGTGGAATATTTTATATAGGTACCTATAAAATATTATTTCAAAAATATTTGTTTTGCTCACCCTACCTAGCTGGTTTGAATTGACAGCTATGACGTCACAAGATGGCTGGAGGTTAGTCCTATTCATATTGAAACGCATAGTACGCCGATTGATGAAGTCCTTCAAGAAGTGAGATGACTACGCATCTGACTTCTTCTTCTGAGGCAAAACTATTAAAATTATTTGATAATACATTTCTTAGAGTACAATTACTTGATAGTTTAGTTTCACTAGTTTTACTATTCGGGAATAAATCAAAACGTAGTAGTTTTGGTTCTCATTAGTACTAATGAGAACCAAAACTCCCATTAGTTCTACCGTAGAACTGTGGAATAGAACAAATTGGAATAAAGACTCCCATTAGTTCTACTATTTTGTAACATCCTAAAATCATAGGACTATTGAGAAAAAAAAATCCCATTAGTTCTACCATAGAACTGCTTAGTAGAACAAGTGGGAACAATCCGATTATTGTTATAAATGCTTGGTAAGCTGCGGTAAAGATACTACAACTACAGACATCCCCTAAGTTTATTTATTCCTAGTACCGGAGACCCCCCTTATCCCACACATCTTCAAAACCTTGCGCTTTCTCTCTGCTACTACCACCATCTACCGTTTATGCTGCCTTGGTATACATTGTTCAAAAGAAACTTGACGATGCTTCAAGTAATGCTCTTTGTGTCTCTTTCTTGTTCATGTTATCATAGTATCGTGAAATCCGATCAGATAAGAATTTTTGAAAAATTAATATTTTTACGGAATATAAATATAAACCTGGTTTGCTTTTGAGTATCAATTGGGTTCGATTCCCGACTATGAATTGTCCATTTTTAAAATCCTAATTTATTATTTTTTGTTCATGTATTTTACACACGAAAAATAGACCGGGATAACCGATTCTAAAATTACTCTAGCCATGCAAACGTGTTTAATAGTGCTCAATTCGTAGTTAGCATTTAATTGATATGTAAACAAAGGGACACAGATTTTTGTTTCAAAGTCAGGCGGATCAACTGCGCAACTCGCGCCTTAGCAGCGTGACTATGAAACCAGTCAAAAAGTGGGAAAGGAACAGTGCTAAAAATAAACAACACATAGATCTACAAACAAATATAATTCAGTTTTCTAACATTTTACGATACATAATTTTTATAAATGTACAGGGTAAGCTCATGACGTGGGAAAAGCGGTACTAGTTTTCAACTGGCTACCGGATGTACACATGTGGTGCATAGTACAATCATATGTGCGACGCGACAGCCGCCGCTCCGCACTGATATGCTTTCACTTCGTATGGAACGGGTAGGTATGATAACTTACACCTAATGTGAGTGTGAAGACATGGAGCATGTTCCATTCCAATGTGCTGTCAGGTTACAAATCTACATTAGACACCAATGACTAGTATAATTTATAAAAAATACGCTACGGTTAAGCGTATTGAATTTCAATTTTACATCAGTATGCCAGAGGATGCATATAGCTCTTCAAATATTGCGAAAGGATCAATGAATAGCGCGGTCAAACTTCTGTGCGTCCCATGGAAGACAACAGAATGAAAACCTCCCATTGAATCACATACCTAGATTTGTGCTTTCTATATTAACGTTAATTATTAGATGTTGCGTGTCGAATAATTTTTAATAATAAACTGAATACACAAGTGTAATTTTATTAGCATTTCCTACTTTACCAATGCTAAAAATGCTCATACATCAGTTTACGAGCGATATATATTTCTTACTCTATTTATATTTTATTATAATCTATAAATAAATTTCACACAGACAAAAATTTAACACATGTTGATGTAAACGACATAGATAAATGACAGTTATTAGTTATTATTGCACGATAAATATTAACTACTGGGTTCATTACACGGGGACACACAGACATTACGTGGTGACGACACGTGACGCACCTCACCGGTACAATGTAACAAACACAACGTTATAAGTAGGTACAGAGCAATATCAATCATGTACACGAACAGAAATCATTTGAACACCACAAACTCTAAATTAATCAATCAATGCTCTTTAATATATAATATGTAGTGGTTTCGACATCATTACGAAAAACAATTTCAAAATCATGTCCCATTTTAAATCAAAATATTTACCGTAGACGATTTTTGATCTAATATCATACTGTCAAGTTCCTCGGCAGTTAAAATGGCGGTAAATATTTTGAGCTATATCATAATAAAGTACTAAGAGAGGGTTGGCATACATCGTAAACCGGAGGTACTGAATGACTGTTTAATGCCCGATGCACTAAATACACATAATTATCTCACAACACATTTCACAATTTCACATAGAAAAAGGCATTTTAAGTAAGTTAAGAACACGAGATTTAATATTATATTTGTTAGTGAGATGAGATAGTACTAAGAACATTGTTTCCTGGTTGATGTTGTACGAAATAGGCACTTCGAGTGAGAATTTAACTATAGCAAATCTGTAGAAAAAAAATAATAACAGTAACGAAATAAATTACTATAAATATAATGTGAACCAGTAAAAGGGAATGTATTAGCTACTTCAACCAAACTCAAACCAGTAGTTAGACGAATAAAGAATGCTATTAAATAACAAGCAGCGAAGCGAAGGCCGACATGTATGTGTTAACACAAGAGTCATGTCTCTGAGACTTGTTAACCAGTGAAATAAGAAAGCAGTACATTTATATTTCACAATAATATAAGTAACGTAATATATTTATTTAATAAAATAAAATCTTCTATGGCATCTGAAATCAATTTGTACACTTTTGTACATGGCGTCAAAAACAATACACCTCACCCCTCAGGATTTGACTATATTCCATTAAAATTTCCTAATCTACTAATATTTAAATTACAATAAGAAATGACGAAAACTAACTACTACATAGTAAATATATACTTAATTATTTAGCGCTACACATGATATTTACGCACTCACCTACTTTGGCTGGATTCACAAATTAAGGTCGTAGGATGTTTCTAATTTAAATAATACTGGAAAGTTGTACCTGAGGGTCGGACGAGTGCCGCCGAGCTGGCGCCCGCGGCTCCGGCTCCGACTGCCTACTGCCGGCAGACGGCAGACGGCCCGGCGCCGGGCCGCTCTACTCTACCTAACATGTGTCCACTGAACCAAATCATTACTATTTATACACCAATCTCTTACGGGGACATAACCATTAAAATAACAACGATGGGTTTCTAATATTTGTTCATTGGAGCTTTGTGTTCGCTATAAAAGTATTACAAAGTTAAAACACCTCAGATCTATTTAATGTAAAATTGTTAAAGACCAAACAAAACAATAGGAACTCTCTACAACAGAAAAGAAGATTTAAATTAATTAAAAGACAACATAAATAATTCCTTTTGTTTAACAAAATTACTATGAATCAATAGTAATAATGTGCGAAATTAAATAAATCAATTATATATATATTTATGTATGTCATTAATACAGAATTTCTCGATATATACCAAGTCTGAATATTTGTAGACTATAAAATATACTCGAGTGAGACTTGTAAATTCGCAACCATGTCCTGCAACAATTACATAATTATACGTAAACTTTTATTTATAATTTGGCATATTATAACAAATTGATCCTCATATTATAAACTTCATATACATATATTGACGTAAAACCATTAACCGAGCTACAAAAATAAATAAAAATAAAGACAGTGATAGATTTAATCTAACCACAAAAATAAAAAATATAACTAATAATATAAATATAATTTACCTACTAGGTATATAGTTTTGTTATCATTCAGAAAAGCCTGTGTCAGTGGAAATATCTTAAGTTAATAGAAATGGCGATAGCGATTGAGAATATCCCAAGATAAGATGTGGCCGAGTGCCGAATAGTATTGCATTGTAAACACTCACTACAAAACACATTTATGTTAAGTTTAACACTAATGCCTTTTACCCTCGAGTCATAAATTCTTTTGTTTGTTATCGTTAGATGTTGACTTGGATCTTGTTTGGTGACGACAATCGTAGAAAACAAAATTAAGTGACACTAAAGTATAGTAAAGGAAAACTATATTGCATACTAAATTGAAAAAAAAAAAGTTGTAGAAAGAGTAAAAATTTCAAAGCATTGTGATGGTATATACAACTGAACAGTTGTAAAGAGAGTTAAGTAATATTTTGTTATAATTTTAACATGTTATGGCACATAAAATGAGCATCATGTCTCGCAAACATCTTGTTTTCTACGAGCGCCACACCGCCCACCCCCGCGGTGTGTACCTTATATATACTTAGCTACTAAGGCATTTCTCTATCTAAAATAAGCGTATCTTTGTATCAATGCAATATTATTGAGCGCTCGTTATGTAGTTATCGTTTCACCTTCCATTCAACGCGTAATCAGTTGCATCTACTACAAGTCCTAATGAAATAAACAACATGGCACTACAAATTAAATCGAATAACCTTGTGTACTTCAACAACAATTTTAGTTGGTTAAGCACAAAAATGATGTTATAAATAAGCTATTTATTTATTAAGTATAATGCTTTACGAGCACGAACTGATATGATTTTCATGAGGTTATGCTGTTCAATAACAGTGTTAATTTAGTTACTTATTGCATATTCAAGCGATGTCATTGTCATGTGTTGGCACAAATAACAAACTTTCGCACTTCAAAAAAGTTTTTAATTAAACTGTTTTTGTTTTTTATTTTTACATTCATTTAAGTATAATTTAGTATTTCATAAACCAACTTTGGTGTTTTTGGATGGAGTACCTATACTCTCAGTATGGTCCCTCTATGGTGACTAAAGACCCCAAAGATACATCACAAAACTTAGATGCTGGTTTACTTTTTCTGCAAAGTCAATTATCAGTACCTTTAATATGAGGCAAAAAGTAACTGAAGCATGATACTTGATAGAGAAATGACTTATGACGTCATAGTCCTCAACAGCATAACCTCACACAAAGCGATTAAAACGTAAAGAGGAGTAGATTACGGTGTGTGGAAGGGAAACAAGTGTGGGCGCTGTGTGCGTGCGCGCGGGAGTTCATCGCACGTCGGTGAGGTTGCTCTTGTCGCCGAACAACTTGACCAGCTGCTCCTCGTAGTCGTCGATGTTGCGCTTCATTATCTCCATGCACGGGCCCAGCAGGCGTTCGAACGTCTCCACGTCCAGGACTGAAAATTAATAGTTATTTCCCACATTAATTTGTAATCTGATTATTGTAAGCGGGAAATGTGAATTGAGCACAATAAGATCATAGAAATATAATATATTATATAAAATAATACGAATCATTAACTTTTTTGAATTATTTACTAACTAGAACTGGGATTCGTAGCTAGGACGACCTCACGCTTTTGCGAACAATAGGCCTGTGAGGTAAAAGTTATAGCAGTCCAATATAAAATATAATATAATTATAGTAAAATAAAGATAGTCAATTATTGTTTGTTTCATGTTTGACGTTGGTAAAAGTAAAAAAAAAAACTATTGATTCTTTTATTTAATAATATTTGTTTCCTACTGAGCAAAGACTTCTCCTTTCTCCTTCCAAATCCCTCAATTAGATTAGATTTTGCGATTCTAAATCTATGATTGCTAATATAAACTTTAGATTTGTAAAAATGATTTGTAAGCAAAGTATATAACTATAAATTAATCGAAATGAATCGGTTATGTAAATACGTCTCTACAATAACAGTACTTGTTTCTATATCGATTAGTTAACATTTCGTGATAACAAGTAGTTAATTAATAGCATTCTAACTAAATAATTGGCTGAATAGTTTGGTAGAAACAACTTTGACGTACGCATGATTGTATAATTTTGGCATTTTAATCGTATTATGTCACTTTGAAAGAATTTCAAAACATATCATACACTTTTTGTTTACCTACATGTAGTGGTTATTTAAGTGGCATGAAGCCAGGGGCTAGAGTCTGCGATTCGAATCAAAGTGGTCTTCCAAAGACACTAAAGGACTGAATTTGTTAAACAAAAAATAACAATCCCGAAGATTACTTCGGATAAAGTTAAATAACGATTTTGACACCAGAAAATAGCAGAGTTGAGGGTGATTTAGGTGAGGGTGGTTGATATTACTATATTCGTCTGTAGCTGTGCCCAGCATGCGTTGCTATAACTCTTTTATTTCGGAAGCTACGCGGGCGCATAGAAGACGTACAAACAGATTCATTTTTATATACGTATACTAGCTGTGCTAGTCCTCAAATATACACCTGCGTTACGGTGCCTTTTTTATATTATCTTCTCTACATATACCTATATTCTTGTCAGAAACCATCGTAATCGGATAAATAATTTAGAAACGCATATAGGACGAACAAAATAGCAAATTTTATTTTATTATATGTAGGTATATGTCACATTGGAAGAGTCTCAAATGCGTTTGTATCCTCTTTTTGTGTATATTTAATAAGTTATCAAAATGGCACGAAGCCAGACGTTGATTTCGTATAACATTATGCCGAGAGTACTCGCTAATGAAGTCACTGTAAAGCTATTATAATCACCACTCACAAAACACATAAAATCTCGTTGTATTGTCAAATACTCGGGCATGGTATTATCACAATTATGTACCCATATGGTGAAAAGTCTACTTCATATCTATTCTAATATTGTAGAGGTAAAATTTGTTAGTTCGTATAGTTTCTGGAAATGCATGAATGATTTTAAAAAATATTTTATTGATAATAGACATTATCCAAAATAGTTTTATGTCACAATAGTGATAATGTGATCACATTTTTTTTAAACGGTGCCCCACGCTTGTATGTTCTGCTGTATCGTGGGTGCGTTTACAAACACAAACTCTCACATACACAAACACCCAGACCCAGAACATTAACGCGACCGAAGTTATACTTAGATAATTAAATTCACGGAATACCCATTGCAATTGATTTAATAGGTTATACCATTGTGCTTTGTTTCGGCAATTACGGTTGAGTCCCTATGCTTAGTGTACACGGACTCAACAATGAGAGGAAAACGGTGTTGTTAATGTATGGTGATGAATACTGCAACGAGGCTGTTAGCCGGCGACATTCAAATGAGGCCGGCGCAGGAATAACATGCTAATACCAACATAAACGGTGCCCAGCTGTCTAATTTTCTCAGTATAATGGATGTACAGGTTACATCCATTATACTAAGAAAATTAGACCATGTCGAAAGAAATACATCTAATCATACTGATAATTCAGAAACTAGAAAGTGTTACTAGGATCTTTCTATACATATAAAAGCGAAAAAATACTAATGGCTGTACATTTATTGATTAAATACGAAATCTCAAAAACGATGTACATAAACTAGGGGATGTAGGTTGCTTAAACGCTTAAAAAATGAAAAAAATCGTCTTGTAAAAGTGTCTTTACAGAAAAAAAATATAATTTATCATTTATAAAGTGTAGACTAGTGTTTTTCGGATTTTTTCATGGGACTGTTAATATAAATGGCTACGAGATTAATGCGAGTAACGCAACAATTGAGATTTAATTGATTGAGGAAAGCAAATCCAAAAATGAAAATCTTCATTTTAGAATGAGTTTCGGTATTTTTTATAAATATCCATAAGTTAAATTAATAAATTTTTGATTAACGTAGATACTACTAGGTTACAAACTTTAATGGAATGAGCTAAATATTTTTTGAATAAAACTGGTATGGTCATGTCTGAAATCATTAGTCTCTTCACTTTCCGTTACTTTTATGTTTTAATGTTATTAAAGCGAAAAAGTGGTAATGTAATAAGTTAAAATCCTACAAAATACGCTGCTTTACAAAACCTATTTAGCGAGCGATTGTGTAAGACTGTTAACAAAACAGAATTGTTTACACTTCATACATATTCTATTGACACAGACCAGTTACCTAATTTATTTCAGTCCTAAGGTACACCTTACTCAGAGGTTCAGATTACTTCAGATTGTGTGTAGGATTTAAATTCTTGAACTCGCGGTGTCTTATCCAACATCTTGACAGTTGGTCGCCGCATTGGAGCAGTTATGAGTTGAATTAATCAAGCAATAATGGCAATATAGGGTTAATTGAACTACGAATGATAAAGATCTGAAGCAGCTCAAATAATGTGCTACTTTATGGTAAAGTTTTTTTTACCAGGTAAAATACGCGTCCCATAATCCCAAGCCCTTAATAAAAATCAACCGCCATTTGGGCGTCCTCTCTCCTTGGTGATAAAAGTTGATGGGAGATTTCCTGGGTAAGTTAACGCACGCTATAAACACAGGTGAAATTAATACTTACATGCCACCTTGGTGGGGCCCACGGCGTAGGCTGAAGCGGCGCGCGGCTTGTGGGTGACGAGAGCCAGCTCTCCGAAGTATCCACCAGCCCCTGATGATTATAAATAACAATAATTAGAAACGTAAGTATTTTATACATTGATATTATTTAACATTAAAAATACACAAAATTTTTGCCTGATGAACAACACAATTAGTAATTACCTACTTTTTCTCACTTTATTGTCTTCAGTATTTTTAAACGGACGAATGACTCGACTTATAAATATAATTATTATTTTTAATTAATTTTGCGCAGCTGACCAGACAGCTAAATTGTCCTGACCGTTCAATATTGTTCTAGGACGCAGTCTATAAAAAATAGAGGATTCTACTATTACCTGAAAGGCCATATTATTATTAATCGAACGGTAATAGCGTACACTGTACAGTAACGAAGGTATAATGCCAATGTTAATTTGTTCTAAGACAAAATATACAATCGATCATTCGCCTGTCATTCCAAAAGGGTCTATGTGAAGTAAAGTTAACTTCTAATCGGTTATTGATTGCTTTTACGCTGGTGCATACATTACTGACGAAATATAGCAAAAATATAACATAATATTATACCATCACGCCTGTTTTCCCCCGAAAGGTTAAGCAGATGTGTATGGCTGTATGTGTACAACCAGTTTATTATAGGTTCTATGGAATAGGGGAGGGAGCGAGCCTATAGTCATTAATCGTGATTCAAAATTCAAAAAAAAAATTTCATAATTCAAATTTAGAGTAGCAGCTCGGAATATGTATTAGACAAATACATATTCCGAGCTGCTACTCTAAATTTGAATTATGAAATTTTTAGGACTATGCCTCGATGACCGTACCTATCAACACGAAGAGTAACATCTGACAAGTGCCGCGCTAACCTCGATTAATTGCAGCGTCACAATGCAGAGACACCAAGACGGCAGTTGTTTTCAAATCTCATGATAGTGTACCGTAAATATGACATTAGCAGTGATTTCACTCTGACGCACATTATTAATAGGTATCTACATAATACTAATAGAGGTAAAATTTGTTAGTAGAGGTACGGCGGGATAATCTCCGGAACTTATGATCCGATTATAAAAATTCTTTCACTGATAGATAAATTTAAACTACACTTTATAATACTAGCGATCCGCCCTTCCTCTTGAATCACTCTATCTATTAAAAAAAACCGCGTCAAAATCCGTTGTGTAGTTTTAAAGATTTAAGCATACATTGGAATATAGGGACAGAGAAAGCGACTTTGTTTTATACTATGTAGTGAATATTCACGCAAAAGAAGTTGCGGGAGAAATCTTGTACACAATATACATCTTCGAAACTCTAGCTACGGCAGTCCGAGGATACCAGAGGTACGGTCAGCAACGAAAGTAGCTGAACACAATAAAATTTTGAAAACATGATAGCTCCTAAACTTGTCAAGAGATTTTTATGAAGGTAAGGTAAATATTTATCATCTATGCAATGATTTTGCACAACCTTCAGCGACTTTTGTTGCTGACTGTAGGTACTTACCGAGACGCTTGATCTCATGCTCGTTGCCGTCGTCGCGTGCGATGCGGATGCTGACGGCGCCGTCCTCCACGAAGTACATGCCGTCAGCGGTGTCGCCCTGGCGGATAATCAGCTCGCCATCGATCAGCGAACGCGGCAGCAGCGCATCCGCGAGATTGGCGCGCTCGTAAGCCTGTGGAAAGTAAAAAAAATATAAGTATATTCTGTTATGGACCAACTTCATACTTCTCTGGGAATCCCTCAAATCTGGTTAAACCCAACTCAGTATTTAGAAAGATTTACGGAAGCGTTTTGTATGTCAAAACTATCAAATTAAACAGACAGGTATGATTATAAAACACAGTTTAATTAGAATTTTTAATATTTATTATATTTTTTAATGCTAATCCAAAGTAAACAACCGACTATACCTTTTCTTGAGAAAGAATACAGATGTCTGGTCTTCGTACGTGTAGGTACGGTAGTTATACAACGAATAAGTATTACGCGTTTTCAAAACATCATCATCCTCATCAGCCTATATTCGTCCACTGCTGGACGTAGGGCTCTCCTAGTGAACGATACAGAGCCCGATGTACGGATTTCCTCTTTGCTTTTCACAACCTAAGCGTGAAATGTTTCTAATTAAGTATTCTTTGACATCGGCGTAAGACCTATTATTTACTTATAACCGCATACAAAACACATTTCTATTCTTTAAGAATGAGCGCATGTTTACCGTAAACCGCATTTATCGTAAACGTAAACGAAAGGTTAAACGTATCTTAGACACAGCATCATCATAATCGTTCACTGTAACGTGCTTCTGGCTAGAAGTTTGTATCGAGTGTCACCGTCACATTTCTAAATGGCTTCATCATCATCATCAGCCTATACTAGTCCACTGCTGGACGTAGGCCTCCCCTAATGTGCGTCATTTCACCCTGTCCTCGGATTTTCGCATCCAGCTTCTACCAGCAGCCTTTTTAAATGGCTTAGTAGGTACATAATATTTTTGTGAAAGTGTGATGTAAACGAATGATATTGCTTTAAACGAAGTATCAGATATAGGATAAGCGAACTACGTCAACAAAAATACCACTTATTAAAATCCCGTATTTATCAATGCATTCCGCAGTCGCCAACCGAATTTCAGTGTGACGTATGAGTTTAAGATAAAAAACCCGGTGACGTCACGCAGCGTCCGGAAGGTGAATAAATTCGATAGGAACAGTGGCGTCCGGTGGGTGTTATCTTTCGCCTCGCTTGTCAGACAATATTATCAACACACGAACGAGAACCGCCTTTGACGGTACTCGGTAGTGACGGTAGCATGCGCTTTTATCTTTTATTGCCTGATTTAGTTAAACAACAAATGGATCACTTTTTACAGTGTTCAAACAGAAACGTATTATGATATTTGTATTTACAGTATACAAATACATTTTAAGCTGACTTTGCATTTATTAGTGTATCCCCCATTACGGAAGGAGAAATTCCTTCTACTTTTAAATTGAGTTAGTAAACAGGAGTATTGCTCTTACGGCACTATTTTTTCAACACCTATGGTTTGAGCACTTCAGAAGTAGAATAGCTTAGGTGCTCAAACCATAGGTACTGAAAAAATTGGTGCCGAAAGCCGTCTCACCACTCAAAGCTAGTCTCTAAATACAATAGAACAAATTCGCTGTCCAACGAAACAGGCGTCTTTCTGTTTCTCTGCTTATTTCTAAACGCAACGGATTTTGATATGGTTATCACTATCATTTAGTCAGATAACATTTTCCGGAAGATTTATAAGTATATATTGTTTTTATTATTATTAGGTTGGTCGCCGAAAATCAGCTCTGCGCTGTGTTACAAGCATTCGCAACAGTTTCAGCATAATGCTGAGCGCCACCCATTTTCCTTGCAGGGATGAAACGCATTATTTGTGTCAAATTATGTAATTTTGTTATTATTTGATTTTTTGTTTATATAAGCGATAGTCCCATTTTTTGCAAGGAATAAATTATTTTCCTTTCTTTCTTTCTAAAACATGCATGTAATTATAGAATATACATTGCACCCGTGCGAAGCCGGGGCGGATTGATAGTTTAATGTATAAATGGACATGGGACAAGAAAATTCAATTCTAGCACTGAATTGTTTTCGTATGACTTTGGGTACCTCCGAAGCAACTTTTCTGCATCTTAAATGCAATAGTTTCACAGAACCGTTGTGCGAAAAGGCGCTCTCTGTCACATTTATACCCTACACTATACCACGGACTGCGTCAATGTATGCAGAATATGTATCTGTGTGTGTATGTGCGTATGTACGTGTGTCGCTTCCTCCCCTTTCCTTAGGGGCTGAGGCATGCATTAGTGCCAGCTTGTTAGCTAATTACCTACGAACAAACTGACCTTTTTGCTGTAACAAGTCCCTTGCTTGGAAAGATTTTGTTTGTCGACACGACACAATCTTTTAGATATCGTAGCAATATTTGTGTTCATTGTGATTTTACTTCCTTATTATTTTATTCTAGCGATCCGCCCCGGCTTTGCACGGGTGCAATGTACTGATAACATGCATAATTATATTTTAAATAAATATTGTCTATGACACACACAAATAATGTGGCTTTCTATGTGTGGAGCCAGAGATTACCCCCTACAACCTCACAAACTTTACCTCTTTATAATATTAATATAGATTGTTATTCAGATTCACCATAGTCATAAAAAAAGATTCATCATAGCACTGCTGGACAATAGTAGCTGTACTTTTTTCCATTTAGTATAACATGAAATTTTGTGAAACTAACAGTTGCAAGTTTCAAACCACAAATTATAAAATTATCCTCATTAAAATCTGAATATAATAATATTAAAGTGTGCCTACTAAATCAAAGGAGTGAGTCAAATCGATCCATTCTCAACTACAAAGCATTCGTGGCCCATGAAAATTGACGAACAAAATGATGCGAACAAGAGGATAATTTTAGACGGTACTTCATATAGTTATAATGTGTATGTAAACACAAACAGTAGAAGCATGTCAAAGACCTGTTACGTGGACAATAAGCGAAGATAATCTAGAACTGAGATATACTGGTGTCAGACTGGTACAAAGGCAGAGGGACTCATGTCTTAGAAAGCAGTTCTTAGTATCCGATTTCGAAGATTAAGCTGATCTAGTTATTATATAGATGTGTGGCCATTTTTTACACCTTGAGACCCTTCTGTGCTTCGGAGAGCCCCTTAAACCGTCGATCCCGGTTGTACCTACGTTGTAGAGTCAACAAAAGAGATTGGTATACAGGTAGCGAACGAAATCTGCATCTTTACACAGATTGTGATTTAAATAATTAGCCGTCAAAGGGTTTGATGTGTAGCAGCTTACAATACCTGCGTTTTAACACATATTGCGTGATACATTATTACACAATCTTTAACAAAACACAGATGTTAATTAGCTGCCTGTATACTTAACTCTTTTGTTGACCGTACGATAGTCAGAAAGCTCAAAACAGCTTGATAACGTAAACTAATATTATAAAGCTGAAGAGTTTGTTTGTTTGAAAGGTTTTTAATGTAAATCAAATATTTCTCATCATTTTCAAAAATCAATCTTTTTAGTCGTTGTCTCATTGCTGGAGATTATGATACCGTTGTGACATGCTCTCTCATCCCATGGAAAAAGGACAAGGAAATCTATGCTTCTTTGTTGATGCATAGATTTCCTTGTCCTTTTTCCATGTTTGTATGACACAACGAATTCGATAGCTTCACAAGCGTGAAGTGGTAGTGTCCTAGACGACAGGTTGGCAACATGCGACAACTTACGCACTATTAAAATGTTTAAACCCGACCTAGTTTCTGTACCAGGCCTAGGGCGGTACTAAGACGCGCTTAGAATTCAGTCTACACGAACATAGCCACGGGCTTGTTATAAGTGTTAACGTCTAAACCTAAGACCATGGTGAACGTACTGAACGTTGGATACTGGTCGCAACTTATCACAGTCTAATCTTAGCTTAAATCAGAATTAACTGATAAATGTTATCACATTACGTACGCACACCATATCACGTGACGCTCGCCACTATTACAATATTTCCTATCGCCTACTTATCATTCAATTGCTTCTTATACCTTTCAATTGGCATTGGAACTGTATTTATTATTATAATCTAGATAGCGTCACAACTTCAAGTTTCTGTAATAAATTATTTGTAAAAATGTTACACGGTTTGAATCAATACGATTTGACGTCACCGCACTGTGTAAATCTTTGAAACACAACACGTTTTCCTTTAATTTATGCATAATTGTCCATGAAATAATATTGCATAATAAAACGCGTGTAAAATACTTTATAACGACATTAGCTTATTGTTATGATAATATTAAAACAATAAATAAAATTTACAATCGTGCCGGTGCTAACTGGAGTAATAAATCGTATCGAGAAATGGGCACAGAGTTGTTTACAGTATACAACACCATAATTATAAAAATAGTTACATTTGCTTGTATGTGTATGTACATACACAACTAGGTGAGAAATGGAAAAAAAAAACTAGCGTAAAATGTTGTCTTTTCCGTAGGTTGTCGAATTGACGCATAAATTGTATAATTTACATCAAGTTATCCTCCCCTACGGCGCAAGGTTTATTACGGTAACTGTATTAAATATACTTTTTAATATTTCTTGGAAAAATCTATTTCTGTCGAATTACGACGGGCGCTAAATATTACAAAATATGTATTACATTTTTGGAGCGGAAACACAACGAGTTTCACCGAATCGTGTTGATATCTTAATGTTGATATAATGTAGTAAGTAGTTACAACCTGTCATACCACTATCTAAAAGCAATTAGGTGCTTGTCCATCTAAAGGGGAAATGGACAGCAAGATTGAAAAGATTTCCCATGGAACGCTATATCGTTCTCTATCATGATCACTAATCTATTTTCCAAGCGTGCTTATTACGCGTAAGTAGGTGTATTATATTCCCTCGCGACTGTTATTGTAAAGATGGAGCATTGACCCTATTGAGACATAATTATAGGGCTTCTATTTTTTAATTTGCCTTTAGAGAAACAGAGGTAGTCTAAGGCCTTAGTAAAAAGACAGCTTTTTTTTTAAGTAGGTACGAAAAAAGATAAACTCATGGATCATCTGCCACCTGGAGAAGCGATAGGGCAGCCTGTCAGTAGGTAAGGATACAGAATTTAACAATTTATTAATGAAATGAACACCTATAATCATAATTGTCAAATACAAATGTATAGCATTACTAGCTGATCCTGGACGTTGTCCCGTCCAAATTAAAATAAATTTCACCCGCCCTGACCTTTTTCCTCTTTGCTCGACTCCTAAGAGTCGTAGCGTGATGTTCATTACCCTAAAACCTTCCTCAAGGATGTTTCAAATCCGACTGTAACTACCAAGTTACAGAGATATCGCGTTCTAATTGTAACAAACAAAATATCTCTTCAGATTTAGGTTTAGATCTGGTTTAACTTTCAACTAATATAATAGATCGTATCTATAATATGCTGGTGATCAGAAAGGCACATGTTGAGAATCTAAAACGTCTTCTTTCTTCTATAATGATGGTCACTGAATCAACTCCCCAATAGAACGTAAAATATAAGTGACACCTATGACAACGTACGTAATTGTTCCCATTTTGGATGTATGTGAGTAAACCAGGTAGGTACCATATGGCGCAGTTACCTAATTTGGATATCTCATGACTTGTTGGAACGCACGATGAAATTTAAAGTTTCCTATCGACTAAAGAATATCTAAATCGTTGTAATTCAAAAAATCTTTGAAGGATTGTGAAGACTAGGCAACGTATTGATTGTTAAGCAGAGTTCGAGCGTGGTCAGGCAATATTTTCGGGACGGTGGGCAACGAATCCGCTCGCGTGTGAACGCGCTGAGGGGTAGTGACACTCCTGTTTCAATACTAGGTAATGTTTTAAGTCGGGAATATTTACAACCGACTTTAAAAAAGGAAAGTTTTCACCATCCATCCGTGTAGGTGTCGTTGTTTATATTCCGATTTCCACGATTCTTTGTTTGATAGAGTATGTTCCCATGATTCTCATTCATCTATACTAATATTATAAAGAGGTAAAGTTTGTGAGGTTGTAGGGGGTAATCTCTGGATCTACTGAACGGATTTTGAAAATTCTTTTACCAATAGAAAGCCACATTATTTGTGAATGTCATAAGCTATAATATTTATGTATAATATAATTATGCATGTTATTAGATAGTACATTGTACCCGTGCGAATCCGGGGCGGGTCGCTACTCTAATATAATTTAGCACACATGGCTAAATTCGGTTAATTTTCGAAAAAGAAGAATCCAAAATTATGAAGTAGAATTCGATGAACATTTATTATACGGTGAACCTGAACATGTCTAATTTCCCGTAATAACAGGGCTCAAAGTGGGTTGTTACTCGGGAGGAAATTCGTTACAATGCACTGGTGGTCTAAGGCAACAAGGTTGACAAGTATCATCATTATCCGTCCGTTAGCGTCCATTGTTATACAATGACATACAAAGTCGCGTGGGAAAAAATGATTTAACAAATCGGTGGCACAGTCAGCAACGAAAGTAGCAGGAAAAAAATGCTGCTTGGAAACACTTTAGCATCTTTATTATACAAGTTACAATCCGAGAAGCTAGTACGAATTCTCTGCATAAAGGACAATAATTATTATTAGGCTTTGCCAATCGAATGCCAAGTTATAATGCTGTGATGTTTTTAAATTTTCTTATGTTTAATGACAATACTACTAACCGTACCAGTCTTAATACTCAATCCCATATTCGTTAAGTCATAAGTCATCAGAGATGATAAATCTGTTTATATTCACCCACAGAGCAATACTTGGTTACTTGACATACCTAGCACGAACTTAGTTTTATTACCACTCTTTTCTAGTACTATATCCAATGTAGGCTAACCTCGCGTGGTAGGTATATGCTATCCATCCTTATGAGAGATCAGCGTATACTGGCTATACATATGTGTATAGCGTGACGTGTAGCCGTTTCGTGCGTGTGTAATAATATGGCTAGAATATCTTAGATACCGTGGCAACAATGCCAATGTCTAGGACGAACAAAAGAGCTTTCAAAATTACTTCACCGCGGTAAATGAGATCATGATTGTTATTAGCGTTAATTAGGGTTATATTGCGGCTCCGTAACATATTATACCAAATATATTTTTTGTCTGTGGTCGATCAACAAAAAACTAAGATTTGTTGCGCTTAATTATGCTTGTTTTCTACCACCCACATCAAAAACGGTTGCTTTGTTGATAATTTAATGTCACCCAGTATCAAAAAACACATTTTTATAGCATGGTGTCCGAGTGCTCTTTTACTTTTTAAAGATATTGCCAAACGCCTGAACGACGCTTTACATGACGCAAAGGCTGGCCTCTACTTCGGCCAGAGAATAAGCATTGCCATTCAACGTGCCAATGCAGCCAGCCTCTTGGGTACGCTACTAGGCGATGGCGATGCGGAGGAGTTTTTCGATGCTCCTAGTCTAGTTTTAGTTTAGTTTACTTTGTAGTTTTTTTAATTTTAGTTTGATAGTAGTGTAGATAAGTTTATATTTATATAATTGTGTCAATATATTATTGACACAATTATATCTACAAAATGAAATATATATTTTTTTTAAATTACAACAAAATGTATTTATATAAATTTATTGTATAGACTTTAAATAGATTGTTACTGATGACAAAGTCTTCTTTTCGTATTTTTTTTCACTGATAAACAAGCGTCTCTCCCGTCTCCTTCCAATAACCTGTTAATGGCAGTCTATGCGTATAATTAAAAATGAAAATATTTTGATTACAAACTTCTTAGCTACATTATATTATTTTTGTAAGTAGGTAATTGTTTTCAAAATGAAACACAGACAAGTATTCTAAGAAAGATTAGTGTGTAGATAAACGTAAAGTCTAGTTGTATCGTCTCAAGGAGTTCCAGTTCGTGTATGTGTGTCAGTTAACAGCAAGATATCCAATATGAAACGTATAAGTAGTTTGGACAAAGCTATACTTAATCGGAGTAATACTTCCCACGTCACCATTTTTTTATTTGAGAAAAACATGGCTTAAAGTCCAATTGTTTGTGAACTATGTATGTTTCGTTTTAAAAAAGAAATCTTAGTATTTCGAAGATTTTTGTTATGAAATTTTCAAGCAACAAGGTTTTATTTATTTATTTATTTAAACTATATTGTACACCGATAAAAAAATACAGTATACAGGACACCACTTAACATAAAACATAAAAAAAAGATTCTGATACAAACGCCAGCAGGTCAAGCTTTGGATAGCTGTAAAATTTTCCCAATTGAATATAAACCTTATAGTTTTGAATTAAAGTTTAAAATCAAACAAAGAAATTTGACAGATTGTGGTAGCTTGATATGCTGGCCTCTGTACCTATGTCTAAAAGTCTAAAGATACGTTACTGATAAAGTGATAGACGTTTCTTATCATGATAATTATCAGCGGTTCGGTAGCAATTTGTAGAACATAGATATCATTGATCTAACAATAATCTATATCCAATCACAATCAGTCGGCGCGAGCCAGTTGTTACATGACTAAGATAACTCGTAACTGCACCCACATTTTGAAATGTTAATTCAAGGAAAGAAATCAAGTTCAGTAGTACCTATATTAAGGTGAATTATTATCTTTGACTGAATATGTTTTTTTTTAATCTTTATTTAAAGAGTTTATTCGTGTATACGAATATTTCACTCTGTAAGTATTGTACATAGTATACATTACATATTAATGTTATCTATTCTTAAGGCCGATCTTAACTAAACGTTGCTTGCTTGTGTCGTGAATACAAATTCGGATATATACAAAAATACGATTCGATTCCTGTACAAAATAGATCATATTTATTTCAAACGGGAATCGAACATTTGTATTCTCGTGGTTTATACAACGTGTTACAAAATACCCCGTAAAAAATATAATTAATTATCAAAGCCAATAAGTTTGTCAACTGTCATGTTAGGGATTATTTAACAGAAAGGCCTACGTACCTATTTTACCTAATAATTGTCTACATTAATAGTTTTTATATTTTTCATTCATAATTGTTGTTTTCCTTTTTTGGGGTATGTTATACAACGTTACTACGGTTGTTAAATATTGTGACTCGTTATAAAGCCTCATTTAACCTCCTCTCGACTTTACGGGTAGTTTTGTAACACCCTGTATATCTACATATGTATTCGTACAGCAAAGGTGTATAATATTTAACCCACATTTTATTACAAGGAATTCGGACAACCTTATTGCCTCTTATAAGGCACAATTCCAGTCCTAGTTGCTCTTGAGAATTCCTTAGTGAATCGTAATAATAGGTTTGCTTGTTTAATTAAAACTACTTCTAGAGAATTTAGCGAAGTCAATAAATATTTGAAACCAACATTTCAAAAGCTGGAGAGCTTTATTTTCCTGTAGAGTCTACAGGAGTCATGACAACAACATATTTCTAATATACGATTGACTGGTGTGTTCTATTTAGGGACCGTACAACCAGCTTTATGAGTTAATTCAATTGAAAGGGTTACCCGTTGATTCGGTTACCGTATGGATGATGTTACCTCTTCGTTCCTGTAACCTTTTCCTAACACCAATGAAAGGGTAACCCCTTTCAATATGTTAGCTAGTGGAAGGGGTTACCCTTTCCTTTAAGGTATCCAATTGAAGGGGTTATCTTGATAGGGTTTTCAGGGTTACCGTATGGTTATCATCATAATTTACGTTGTTAGGTAGGGTGAGGATACTATAAAATATAGAAATTTCTCTGGCAAACATCTAGAATTGTATTACTAAGTAGTTTCGTTCATAAGGCTTGATCACGCAGTGCCCTATATCATTTAATATTGGGTGCTCAATTCTGTAGGTAATTAAATTTAGGTAATTATGTAGGTATACAATAACAATAAAAAAATGTATAGAAGCTATATTATGATGGTTTGATCATGATGTAGAAAGAATGGATGAACAGAGATTGATAACCATAGTCCCGTATTTATCGAGTCGCTGTGGTCTATTTAGCTCAGAGCAAGTGGCAACTAACACGTGCTAGCTCAATGCATGCTATTTTGAACTTAATGTAAGGTTACTAGAGATCAAATTAGTGTTTGGACTCGGAAAGTGTTACCCTGTTACAGTGGTTGAAGGGGTAACCCGTTCGGAACGGCTTACCGTTTAATAGTATAACCCGGTAAGAACTTAAACAGGTAACGCAAATGTTTTGAAGAGGTAACCCATTGCAGCGGCTTACCGTTAAAAAGTGTAACCCCTATGAATTGGGTTTTCTAACAACACTTTGTAAAAACCCTATCGAAAACCCTTTCAACGGGTAACCAAAATGGTCCCTGGTTCTACTGCTGGGCAAAATTATATTAGACCATATATTTCGATAATATTTTGTTTGTTAAAACAGACAGGTCCTACATTAGGGAACAAGACCTATGTCGAGGGGGACTTCACTAATAATTAACGGACACAAAGTACACTCAGTTTCGAATCAAAAATCAGTGGAGCACACAAATATTCCACGGAACTCCGCGCAACGGTAGTATCGAGGTGTCCGCATTAATAGTTACCAAACGTATAGTCGTTGTATTTAAAAAATATTATCGAATTGAACCCAAAATATCAGTGACTGGATTAGGAAAGCTGAAGATCGGGCTGTGTGGCGTACAATAGGAAAGCCTACATCCAGCAGTTGACGAATATAGGCTGATGATGATGATAAACCTAGAATCTTCGCTGGGCAAACGCGTTAGTAAAAGATGTAATGAACATACCTGCAGTGCCTTCAGCATGGGCACCTTCTCGAGCAGGTCCTCGTACAGCTTGCGCTTCTTGAAGGCGCTCTTGAGCAGGATGCGGCGGAACGTGTGACGGTCCATGGCCCAGAGCTGGCCTGGGGTCTGCGCGCGCACCGAGGCCGCGCGCGGCATGTTGTACATGAGCGCCAGCTCGCCGAACGAGCCCGAGCCCTCGTATGTGTGCACCACCTGCCGGAGGTATGTAGGTCATAGTGTGCGCTGACCCTCACTCGCCGAGAAAACCATAGTAATTATAGGCTACATGATAAATTACATTTATTTCTAAGTGTCTTACGAATAGACAAGATTTCATTTATGAGGTATTTTAATATAAAATGGTAGCGACATTTTCTCTGAAGATCACTCAGAAAAATAACGTCGAAATTAACAGTATCCAAAATGGAATACGCAATTATTTATTGTTCGACTCCACAGTCCACACCCCAAACTAACTTTGAACATCCGAAAGCACCCTAGAACTTTCCCTCGAAATAAAAGTCTGACAGGCCTGAGCCAGACTATTTCTCTCGTCAGATTGTGACTCGTTATTTCTAAAATTCGCGTAGGTAAATATCTTCTGTGGAGTAGGTATTGCCAATAAATAAAAATATTATGACATGATGTCTCTTTTGTTGTTCTGTACATAATACATTTCTTTATTTGCAAATATTAGTGGTAATTTATTAAGTGTTGATCTGAAATACTTACCTACCTCAATGAATCTCTTATCAAACAGACGAAATTGCTGAATATTTTTGTATGATACTATTTAATAGAATGTAATACCACGAAAAACACTCGCCATTAAACCAATCCCAAGGACAGTGAGAGGGTGTCCTACTATTGTCTAGACCATAATGACATAAGTTCACATCTACAATAAAGTCTGCTTAGTCACCAATGTTATCATCCAATGCGACAACGCGAGGGACTGGTGATAAATATTAGGTTAGTGGCCCCATGTTACACATTTTCCTTTCAATAACTCTACATTCCGTCCACTAAGGTCTTTCAACAGAAATATAAAAACCTAACATGAAGCAGACTGGGTTATACAATTATGTAAAACAATTCAGCTAATAGTAACCAACAGCTGTTCAAGAATGTTGATGATATTTTCATCTAAAGAAAAAAAAACTTGGCAATCTTATTAACGTTTGAAAGTATCTCCGAAAAACAGTTCGTATCTTTTGAAGTGCGTACGACGAGAAGATCTTTTGATTAATTTCTATTGACGTCGAATTAACATCGATTAGAACGTTACTGTTATTAGTGGATCAACATGGCAAGGGGAAATTCAGGAAATTATAATACGTTTTCGTACTAATTACTAGTACGTAATTATAATGCTGTAGATTTTGTTATTTACAAACTTTGCAAATTAGTTTTTATTGAATATTGTCTTTTAGAGCTTTCAAATAAACAAAAGTAGTATTTCCTCAAAAAAGAATCGTAGCGATGGTAGGTAAGCACAAGAATAGTAAGTATAATATAATAAAATTAAATTTGAGCCCTAATTATTGTGCCAAATTCCGCGTATACATATATAGTAATTAGACGTGAAGTATGCATATTGGATTTTTCTTTTATTTTATGAGGAGGTATTGAGGCGACGGCTTTAAGAAATGCGAGGCCAATAACCTGTACCTACTATAATACTACACGACGACGTGTGACGTAGCTTGGAAAAAGGAGGTGAGTGATGTAAAAAATATTTAGTGTTGTTTTGTGGATCAAAATCATATGTGAAAAATTATGAAAGAGTACAAGGTTCATACATACCTACGGACCTTAATGCCCAAAGTGTATGCGTGTTTGTGTGGGAGGGTCTCTAAAATTAATTACTTTTTAATCACAAAGGTAACTAAATAAAAAGAGAATGGTACCTTTTACACCGCATGGTCTAGCCGCAAAATAAGCAGAGCTTATACTATGGGTAGGTTAAAATGACGTTTAGTAGTTTGATTAGGTGTAGTAGGTATCCGATCGTACGTACCTTCTCAATGCGATCATCGCCGGTGACGAGCACGTCGAACATGCCGTTCTCGATGACGTAGAAGTTGTCTCCATCGTCTCCCTGCCGGATCAGGTACTCTCCAGGTTCTGTACGTTTCTCGAACATCGCGTCCAGCACCTACGCAAATCACGTCACGTGTTGCTGACAGACTGATTATGTTTATAATATGTGTACTCTTGGAAAATTCTGTTTAAAATTTATAGTATGGCAGGGTGCGCAGTTTTCACGTGTGAAATATTCCTAGTTCTCAGAATCATACATCTAAGATATCGGGTGTTCCGTGCGCTATGTCGAATTTATTTTCAAACTCGTCTTTCGTGACTTAGTCAAAAATTAAAAGTTTAATAATGATTAGCAATAAAGTACTTAATGCAACACCATATTTACATTGAGCAAACCTACAATATCAGATCATCAGTTAGTTGGTATTCTAACATGAGATAAAACGAAGGTATTTCTTTCGAGTTATTGAAGTCTGGAAGGCGCCAATGACAGAAATGTTGAAAGGGAATCGTTTGTCGTGGTATGGGTACATAATGACGAAGGATGAAATGCATGCGAGGACGATTAAGTTTAATCATCCTAGAACCCATGTACTTAAATAAAAGAGTGATAAATATGAATGTAGAGGGATGGAGGAGTAGAGGGGAGACCACAGAAAAGATGATGCAATCCATTATTCATCGTTAAGGTCGATATGATGGAAAAGGAGTGACTTATGAGATGACGGTAGACAGGGGTGAATGGAAGAAAAGAACATACTGCACCGACTTCAAATTAATTGGGCAAGGACGGGAGAAGTATGACAGGATTAAAAACCACACACATCACGGGACTAGTGACATTCCTCACGATCAAAATTTTCAATCCCGCCATTCCTTCAGCTATTGATAAAGAGAAGCAAAATAAGTGTACAAATAATAATCTGTAACAAATGTCTTTTAGTCTGAGGATAATCGATTCACGTATTTAATGTATCGACTAACATTGCTAACAGGTAAAACAGGTGTTAGAAGATTTCATAAAATGTATAAAAAACTGACCTGCTGCATTTGCTGAGCGTCGAGGGAGCGGAACAGCAGGATGCTGCGAACTGCCTCGGCGAGACGCTGGCGTTGCGCGTCTGACTTGGGGAACACGGTCGTGGTGCCCTCGTCCGAGTCATCTTCCTCGGGGTCATACGTCTCCGCGAACACCGACTTGCGTCGGGTGTTGAAACGCGCCACTGGCGGCTCTGCCGTATACACATTCATTTTAGTATTTGAGTTACCATTTTTTTTTGTACCAATACTACCTTCGCTCCATAAAAATATAGTAAGTAGGTGCCTAATCAAAAATAAAATATTGCTTTATTATGTGCTCAGGCGTTTTATAAATAAAAAGTGCGTTTAATAGCATAATCCACATTCACACGATTAATGAATTTAAATCCAAACAAAACGCTCAATCATAATCTTAGAAAATCCAAGGTAAAACCTATCAAGTATGAAGGGCCTATAATTATAACCTGCGTCATTACTACCATATATAATTTGATTTGTAGTTCTTTCGTAGTCGTATTATGGACTACTGTGGATAAATTTACTATGTATTTAAAGATGGTTACCAAACACGTAGGCTAACATTTGCACATGTGCTAAAATGGCCTTACAACGTTCCATATGGATGTGACCTGGCGTGCTTTGGTTGCATCTGTTCCTAAATGTTTTGTATAGATGGTTTACTTTAGAAACATATTTTTACTAGGTAAATGACGCAAACACAGTCGTAAGACAGATGATTCGGTCGACACATGTGTAGTTTAGTTGTGTGTAATGTATTTAAAACGCAAACATCGTTTACTAGCTGCTTTCCGAATCACGGGCATCTTCCCAAATGGCTCAATATATGTATTCGCCGCGACTTCTAAATTCTCAGCACGTTCCAATACTAAGTGAGCATGTAAATATTCACAATGTAAGCATATCGACTTCCCGAAGGTGAATTCAGTTTTTTTTTACTTTGAACATCCGTGTTCTACCAGTTTAGTCTCGAAAGATCTTGAGGCAGCGTTAGGGATATGAGTAATGTTTTAAAAATTATTCAGTTATTATAGACAACGAAAATTAAACGATTGTCGGTAATATTATGCTCATCATTGTTACAATCACGGAAAACTGACTTAAAAACAGAGATACAGAATTGGAGAATAGCTAAGATGCCAATTTCTGTACTATGTATGTAGGCATAGGTTTTAATTTCTTTCACATATCCCGCCTTAGAATAATCGATTGTCGTAGCTCGCAAAGGAAATGGTAGCCGAGACATGTTCCTGATTAAATAATTGTGTAGGAAATGCATTCAGAGAAAGTGAAGTTAGTCCAAGTCCATTTGTATGTGTTGTGGTGCTGTCAATGTGACAAACTGCATTATTAATAACACGCCAAGACACTCACGGTGGTGGCCGGCAGACGTCGCAACGATTTTAAAGTGAAACAGATAACCAACGAACTAAATAAATATATAGGGAATAAAAAACCCATCCCCACGCATTTATGAATTAAATTTAAGTTAAACAACACAGTCATATACTATTCCTCTTTTGTTTTACAGGGTCGGAGACAGACAGGTAATAAATACCACTGGTGTTGCAGGCGTCTATATGCTACGGTAACCGCTTGCCATCAGGTGGGCCATACGCATGTTTGCACCTTAGTGGTATAAAAATATAATATTCAGAAGTGAATTATGTATTATTTGAGTTTATTTAGGCACTTAATACTTTTAATAACTATGAACTGTCGGGAAATTATGCATATTTTTTACACACTCCTTCCTATGTTAGCTTTGAAGTTAATTAATGTTCTATGACACTATCTGTTCCACAGATAACATTGTAGTATACCATAAAACAATCCAGGATGTGAACCATTGTTGTATTGTACACCAATCCATTTCATAATGAATGTGAAAGAGTTGTATATTCACTACTTTTAATTTCAATTTGTATTGTATTGTTTTAAGCTTGAAAATGGTGCAAAATGACCTCATCCCCAAATTATGAAAAGTCACTTATCTAGTAAGCTATGATTATACTTTTTAAAATATTTTAACTAATGTACAGGTGTTTATAACAAACTCACTGCTGAAACAATGTAACTGCCACATATTGTTACATTGATACTGGTTGCAGCAAAGAGTAATTTTTCAAAATGAGTCATTAAGTTGATGTACTTGTAAATGCCATCTTTACAAGTCAAGTATGCTGCCGGGCAGAATAATGATCCTAACAATGAAAGAGAAAATTTCTAACACAAACAAAACTCAAGGACTGATTAGCACCTGAACAATTTTGTTGTGTTACTACGCTACCTGTCATTACATAGGCTCAGCTAATTTTACATAACACGCGCGTAAAATGCCGACATCTGGTTCGGTTCACAACGTTAAACTCAGTGGCGGACATGGAAAAATAAGCCAATCTCATCATCACACAACTTCAAAGCATTAAAAACAAACACACATAGGATCAGCGTATAGTAAACACAGTAGATTTATGCCTCATCAAAGATTTTTATGTAAAAACCTGCAATCGTTGTTGAGCTCTCCAAAGCTTTGTCTCCTCTTTCAGTACACTCAATGATTTTATAATTTCACCTATTTCCTTATCTCACTTCACAATTTTATGAATTTTTAATATGTTGATCTGTGTTTATGATGTTTTATTTGAACTTATTGTAGCACCAAATAAGGAATTATTATGTTTTAGATCATAAACAATAAAATTATTTTACAACTACACATTATTATGACTTTCCTCATAATTTATCACTTGGCAACAGATAAATATTATAATTCTTCATAAATAAAATTATATACCATTGAAACTGTAATGGCAGTATGCCAAAAATTGAATCATTACAGATGTTGGCAATAAGAGAGTATTTATAATTCTTTTTTATTTAAATCTACACAAAAAAGTAAATTTAGAATATACTCTGGACTCACTGCTAGAGGGTGCTACCATAACAATGAGCTAAAACTAAGCTAAGAACCTATGTACTTGAACAAAGCTATCAATGAGCAAATCTAATAATAAATTCCAGCAACTAAATGAATCTGATTATATGAAATAAGGTGAATGAAAATGATTTAATTATTTTTGTCTTTTAACCAAACACAAATGTGTATTTCAGTGTTAATTAGGTCACCATAACACCACTAACAACACTGTAATTAACTAATTAAAGTAAAGATTGTATCTGAAATGTTGTAAAGTAACTTTAAATTTTCAGTTCATTTGTAAATGACTAACAAGCTCCAAACATTATTTGACATTATATTTGTATCCATGGGTCAATATGAATTTTATAGTATGGTTTTCAGTATCACAATCAGGAATAATGAACAATCAAATCATTGATTGCTGTGAAACTCAATATAAAATGTGACCAGGGTAACACACCATACATGTCATTCAAATGGGAATGTTGAATCCTAGCAACTACTGGCATAGCCCTACGGAACCCACCTCAATCATTGTGACGACCGGTAACAATATAACTGTCTAGTAAATATGATAGAACTAGTACCTTCTTCGTCTGATATTATGGACTCATCGGGGGTGCCGGCGGCTGCAGGGGCCCTCACTACGGTGGTCGTCCTGTTGTTTTGTAATCTTGTGAAGAACTCGACCGCGTAGTTGATCACGTCCCCCGGTTGCTCCAGCAGATAACTTATGGTGAACTCCAATAAGATCTCTCTAAGGTCATCCGGGACTTGAATGCGTCCGCCTTGAGGCCTGCTCATTTCTAAAGGCGTCGCCTCGCTTTCTCGAAATTATCCCGTGAGGAGAACGTCTAAGCGACACGATGGATTAAAACTTCGATATCATAGCCATTGAATTAGCTAAAGCGACACACCAATGAGCAAATTTTACGATGGGGAAGTAGCACTACATACAAACGTTAGTAATAAATAAAACCACACTATTATACTAAAATTTGTTCAAATAAAGTCTTCGCTACGTAAAATTAAATCTAATGACACACTTTTTACTGAATAATCTTCGCCCTCCAGCCTGACAAATATAAAATCTCCCTTCACTAAGAGCAAAAATGGCGAATTTTGGATTGCCCTACTTCACTTCACTTCACTCACTCCCTTAAAATTATTGCTACAAGCAAAAAAAACCATAGACAAACCGAATAATTGACAATCGATCGAAATATGTAACGCCATTTAAAAAAATTTAAATAAACAAAAACAGTTTATTTGAATTCTCCAAAAATATGATATAAAGCTATTTTATTTTATTTATATCTTTACATGTGTACTTCCATGCTAATAATATAAATGTGAAAGTAGTTCGGTCTGTCTGTTTGTTACGTTTTCAAGCTTAGAGTATAATCAACTTTGATGAATTTAAAATAGATCGGACCGTGGAGAGGAAATAGATTATAGCACATATTGCATCAAGTGAAACCACAGGCTACAGCTAATTTGTACATAGTTTAAAACAAAGTCGCTACCTGCTGTTTGACCATCTTTACATTAAGATCTTTTAAACTACGCAAGGGATCTTAATAAGGTTTTCACTAACATTTAAATAATTACTTTCGGAAGGTTTGCGTATAATATACCGGGGCGGATCGTTAGTATTTTATTATTATTTTCAAGATTTTTGGTTACACAGCTTACACAACATTGAATGAGCTTGTTTTGATAGAAAAACTCAGTTATCTATTTAAGTTTTTAGTTATTTATCTATTCAGCCGGTAACACCCACTGCTGAGTGAAGGCCTCTTCTCTACCCCGCCACTGTTGCCAATCTTGAGGAAGTCGCACCCACTGATTCCCCACTGCCCTCACAATGTCATCCGACCATCGGGCTAGTGGTCTGCCCTGCGATCGTTTTATATCCCTCGGCCACCATTCGGTTAAGTTACTGCTTTGGTCCACCTAAGATCCTCCCGTCTTGTGGTCTAGTGGTTCGCGTGTCGGTGGGACTGCTGATCACAAGGTAGTGGGTTTGATTCCCACAGAACACAAATATTTATGTGATGCTTATGACGTGTTTGCGTTTGTTTGTATACATGACACACTCAGTGTCTTAGGTATTATAAGTATGTATTAATATATATAAGTATATAAGCGAAAGAAGTATGCAAGAATCGTAGCAACTGGCGTTCTTTAGTTTCTGCCCACCCCTATGGGAAAAAGGCGTGAGTGTATGTATGTATTAATATATGTATAATAAAGTATTATCTATTGTCAAGATTGTCATGTATGTAGTACCCATAGTACAAACTCTGCTTAGTTTAGGACTACATTAAGTCATGTAAAATTGTCTAAGAATATTTATTTCTTGAGAAGCCATTTACAGTCTGTCAAAAAAGTCATGAAAAAAAAAGGGAACGCCACGGTTATTTCGCGGTATCCCTTTAAATTTCGATTAAAAGTTCTAAATAATGTTTTTTTAAGAAATAGTATATTTGCACTTTTTGCAAAGCGGAATGCCTAAAATTGTGCAGTGAAGTGGGCCTACTATTTCTATTTGATACAATTTATCAAACTATCACGGGTTAGGCCATAGATAATACATATATCAATCTATGGGTTAGGCAGAGGTGCAGGTACTAATTACCCCGAATTACCCGTTAAATTACTTTCCTCTATGGTACTAATTGTACACCCACAGTTCGCTAACGTATTTAACTATTTATAGTTCTCATGTAATATGGGGCGAGCCTAAAGGGTATATTGATCTATGGGCGAGCCCATCTATTTCCACTAACCGGACAAAAATTCACACTCCCAAGATTTCATTGAAAAACCCATTAACACTGCTCGACCCGGTAATCGTACCCAGCGTAGCAGTCGTACTTAGGACCACTAATCTGCATAGATTCCGCCCCACCAGGTTTGCTCGTATTATAATTATATTTTTAATGGACTGGTAAAGTTAAATTTCGTGTATTTTAAATAAAAGTAAAAAGTATATTATGATTTGTTTGGGAAACGATGTATGGATGGAGGGTAGAGGTAAGGGGAACCATCATAAATGTAGTACAAGTTGAATATCCAGCTAAAAAAAAATAACAAACTAAAAGAATCGCACTGGTGTAATCTAATATAATTAAATGGTGGACACAAAATGTGGTAATAAAAATATTTTATCAGATCATGCATAAAAGGTACCATAAAATCTAATTATTTGAAGTGTTTATACACTAAATCAACAAGCTCATTCTTTTTTAAACCAGTCAAAGCAGCTAAATTAGGAATATCCTTAGATTTCAAAATGCCTTTTAATTGAGTTACTGTGTAATCTTTTACTTTCTGACTATTGATTCTCTGGAGGAGCAAAGCTTCATCAATACTATCAAAAACCTTTGGCTTTTTGATTTCAGGACCACCTCCTCTAGATGAAGCAACTTTTTTTACAGCTACAGCCCCAAAAGGCCCAAACAATTCTTGAAATAACTCATCTTGGAGTCCTTGAAACTTTTTCAAGTCTGGTTTTGTAGTATCAATGAATGGATCAACCTCTTCATCTTCCAGTGCAATTGCTTCAATTGCTCTATATATTGATTGCTGTTTCGGATTTTCAAATATATCAGGTTTAAATTCAAACTTCAAGTTATTCAAAATATCCTTCATAACTTGTTTATTTGCATCTGGGATGCAAACATCTTCTTCTTCTTCAATGACATTTATATTTCGAACATTTTCTATAAATGGAACATGAATAACATCAAAACCTATTTCCACATTAAGACCAAGGGGTTTAGTAGTGGGAGATAGTGCTACAATCATGGGTTTAGTATTGACCCTGGTGCACAAAACACATATCGCTACTTTCTTTGTCTCTTGACAAGCTTGATAGAAAGCCTTAAATGCTACAATGGAGCCTTCTATTATTTCTTCATTAGGAAATAAGAAGTAACCTGGCTTAAGAAACCACTTTTCTTTGCACATCATGCTTGCAGGTTTAAATCCAAGAAGTTTCAACATTCCCGGACCAAAGGGATTACGAAGCATTTTTCTTTCATCATCTGTGAACTCTACCCTCTCCCCTCCATATGTTTGATAGTGAAGGAGTTCAGATTTTAGTAATGGCACAGGGTTTCTTTCTTGTTCAGCTTCGTCAACATCCATATCCTCTTCATCACCAACATTGACTTTTATTGTTTTATTAACACTTGTGAGAATTGCATTCGTTTCTCTATCTAAATCAGTTGTCTTCTGTTTTGTTTGATTACAAAGGCTATATACTCCTACCCCAATGACCAATGCTTCACCAATTTCAAAATTAAGGCGGGCAGCTGCCAAGTGGCGGTTTGACTGCCGAAACATTAATTGTTCTATTTCCTTGTGATCCCAAACAGGTTTTGGCAAAGTTATATCTTCTGTTTTATTTGCTTCAATTAAAAACTTAGTGTAGAATGGATTTATCTCGTAATCAGTTTCAGAAATGTTTATGAGTTTAATTTCAATATTTGAATCAACTAAGTCTACAACTCTCTTAAGTGCTGGTTTTTCATCTGTTTGTAATGGTGCAGTATCGTAACGCGATAAAATTATAACATTGCGTGATGAAAGCTGTTTTTTACAACTAGCAAATGCTTTATTGCAATACCAGAGGACATCTGACAGTGTAAAGTCTTTTGCTTGCTTTAATAATGAAATATCAATGTTTTGCAGTTTCTTGTAGCCATCCAAAGATGGCAATGACAGTGGGAAAACTTCTTCAACACTTTTTATGCCAAATACTGATGTGTTTGATCCTTCTGTACCGAACAGGCAAACTCCTATAAGTTGATTGCTTGCAATTCGTAAATAATGTCGCATCATTCGACAAATCGCTGTGTGAGCCACTTGAACCATGTTTTGTTTACCATAGATGTTGATGCATATTATCGTGGCGGGAATTCCTTTCCATGAGGACAATTCTTCCGTTTCGTCGTCTGAGCTCATTTCGTCACAGAGTTTATATTTTGATATCTAGAAGTATCACTGATGTGATTGTGATTGTACTAAACAACAATCTTTCTTTCCTTGTAGGCGATAAACATCTAGCAACAAGTATATATTTCTATTAGAAATTTGACACTAGTGATGTTGATAATCGATTAATAATCGATTATCAAAATCGAGTGATGTTGATACAATCACACAACACGTTTAGTACAATCACAAATAATCGATTATTATTAATCGACGATTATCAATAATCGATTAATCGATAATTTGTATAATCGACTATAATCGATGGAGATTTATGAAATCGAGTACGTAATCGATTATAATAAATAATCGTCAAAATTACTAAGATCAGAAATGTATTTTTTATCTACATTATTTACTAACCACAGCAGATTATACTAGGCACATAATATATTAAAGATGTATAATAACAGTAGCCAAGTCTCTTTTTGCACTTACGACACAATTATTGATTAATAGGTATATTATAGTTTTATTTGAGTAGGTTTCTTTTTTCTTGTACCGCTAATTAATATATTTTAGTTATATACAATTTTATTTAGGCCTTATTAACACCTTTTGAATTTCTACTACTAACCCACTACTGCAAATGTATGTATTTCATTTTTGTAAAAAGTTTTTGAAATAAATTTATTATTATTATTATAATAGTATTATTATTTACTGCAAGGTTTTGCAACCAGTCTGTTACACTGTGGTGTTTCATACTGAACAGCCAAGTATTTGTCACTGTCACAATTTCATTTTCAGTGCAAGATTTATCGAACGTTTTATCTTTAACTTGTATTTTTCATAAATAGTTCGTTACATAATGTTAGAATTTTTAGATTATATCAATCAATCTATCAACCAATCAATCAATAAAATCGAAGATCAACTTGCGCCATGCCAGCCATGTTTGAACGAGCTAATCTAAGTTTTTCTAAATGAAATGAAATGATATTTATTTTCTGTAAATATATCTTTTAAAGATACTTTTACAAGTCATGTTTTGATTTTTTTATGCTAGAAGGCGCCGGTATTTCCTAACTGACGACCTCTGAGAAGAAACATCGAAACAAACTCAGTCAATCATGGTCTCTTTTAAAGTTCAATTTTAAACTAGCTATGCCTCTTGCAGGACACCGTTAGTAACAAATAATTAAAAACATATTTATAAATAATAATAATAATATTTAATATAATATTTTTGGGACATTTAACACAACACCGTCTAGTCCCAAACTAAGCAGAGCTTGTACTATGGGTACTAGACAATGGATATAATACATATATACTTTTTTTTTTTTGTAAATACATACTTATAATACATAGGAAACACCCAGACAAACACAAATACTCATGTTTTATCCACACAAATATTTGCGTCCTGTGGGAATCGAACCCACGACCCCATGATCAGCAGTCTGATCGGCACTCGAACCGCAAGACCACAGAGGTCGTCATGTGTGTTATGAAGAAATATATAGGTTTGTTTTTTATTTCTCATTGTTGTCTTACTAATAATACTGTAACTGACTGTTAAAAATTGTGAATAATATTTTTTTTTGTTTTATAATTTATTAATTTTCAAAATGTGGATAGATTTTTAAGTATAGCATTATGAAACTTGAAAGTGTTTGAGGAAATATTTTTATTTAATTTTGGTTGCTATTATTGTCTAATTTTGTTAGAGTTTTGGTATTTTTTCATAATAAAACATTGATTATAAAATTTACTTAAGTAGTTTTACTTATTTACCGTAATTTCGGTCAATTTTGAATGCAGTTACAAAACAATTTAGCAATCAATCATTTAGTTTTGACTCACAATCGATTAATTGATGATGAATTTAATCGATTATCAACATCACTGTTTGACACTGTCAGACGATTCTGACATTCCAAAGGTCAGTCAAATCTGTCAAATTGTCAGTAGGGAGGTGCCGATTCTTTCTGAAAAAGATAGATTTTTAAATCGATTCGAATCGTAAGCTCATGAAACGTTTACAAAAAAATCTAAGTCTAAAAGATCGATTTCTAAAAAAACTTTTTTTTTTCCAACATTCCATTTATAATGAGACATACCATAATAATATGATCGCATATCAGTAAAATCAGTTTTTTTTAGTTCAGAGTATTCGATAGTAACAATTATTTTTATTATCAAATCAAAAACAGATCAGGTATGAAAGAAGATATTTATTTTCAAAATGTATTTATTTCATGAAAAAATCGAATTGAGATTTTCAAGAGTGAAATATCAATTCACGGGATCGATTCAGTACTGTACAGACACAAGCAGGTCAAGTTATCCAAAACTGTCAAATTGTCCCAATTGAATATGAACCTTATTGTGTTGTTTTAAAGTTGAATATCTATCAAAGAAATTTGACAGATTGTGGTAGCTTGATGTGCTGGCCTCTGTACATACATCGATTTAAAAAAAAACGATCTTTTAGGCCTGAATGAAAATTGATTTTTCGATTAATCGATCTCAGATCGCCAACACTAATTGTCAGCATTAGAAATCAGGGCTGCCGGATGTACGATTTAAATCGTATTCATACGACTTTTTGGCATTTTTACTCAGAGGGCCTACTCCCTATTTCCGTCGACGAAGTTACGAGCCGTTCGAAAGTTCTCCGAAACTTCGGAGTCCGTTAAAACAAGTGTCAAATTAAATTTTTCGAACGGTTAAAAAAAAACACAGCGAGAGTAGGGACAACTGTCAAATTGTGTTGTCATTCATTCTTAGTTCGGGCCCCGAACGAATCATCCATCCATAGGTGATACGGAGTAGGAAACGCCCGTAACTAAGGTCGAAACTACGGACTTCGTGCTTAGGGAGTAGACCCCCAGGTACGATCGCTAGACCACGACCGTACGGATAATGTACGAGTTTTTTAAACCTTGCAACATTTCATTAGAAATCTTTCTTTAGAAACAAACTTCATCCACCGGGAAGCATGAATTTTGGGGATTTTTCCAAAAAGCTAACGCGTGCAATCATAAAAAGGCTGTATTTGTTTGAATTTTTCGAAAACTTATTTCTCCTAATAAAATAAACTCCCTATTTAGCGAAGGAAAAATTCGACCGCGGGAAGGATTCGAACCTGCGCCTTCTGGTTAGGTACACCAGACTCTGTGACCATTAAGCCACCGCGAGACCCACCCGCCATGTCGAAATTTGCTTTCACGTTCAGAATTTACGTCTCTAAGGCGACGTTCGTTAAATAACTTTTAGTTTATTTTTTTTATAAGGGCTAGGTTAGCGTTTGTCCACAATCTCACCGTATGGTAAGTGAGGTCTAAGATGAAGCACGCTTACCTAGAAGATACACCTATTCACTCGTAACTTGAAAACCCCCAAATGGTACACGTCAGGAAATACAGACAGGTAGCTGATTCCATTCCCTCGCTGTATGGATAAGGAATGGAAAATGGCAAAAAATACGAAAAGATAAACTCTTAAAAAGATAAACTTTCAACAACTTGTCACCCGGGAGTTTAGATTATACCCTCCCGATATTATAAATGCTCTCTACTTTAAAAAATAGTCTGTTTTTTGTTGTTGTCCGTCTGTTACGCTTAAACTGCTGAACCGATTTTGATAAAATTTGGCACCTACCTACGGATGACATTTTTGTCTCAAAAAGCCCTTTGGGATGCCCCACGCGAGTGAAAACGCTGTCAACAGAACTACTTATAAAGATAGTTACTTTAACGGGTCACGTGCTAAGTTTCACTCTGAAGTCCAATCAACTCCGATCACAAGGTATTGTACTTATTTGATCAGTGTGCAGTACCTAGTAGGACTTAGGTAGGTACGACTAAAGTTAGACACGACAGATAGACCTTTAAATAATCACTATCCCTTCACTACATAGGTAGGTAGTATAAAATAAAGTCGCTTGCCAATGTCTGTCCAGTACTTATCTTTAAAATTAAGCAACGGATTTTGATGCGGATTTTTTTTAATAGATTGAGTGATACAAGAGGAAGGTTTATATGTTTATTACGTGCATTTTATTGTGTATGCATAATATAGTAGAAACACTGATAATTTTTGAGGTTTCTAATGTGATGTAAATAAACACATTTTTATGCGCCTACATTGGAAGCGCTGGCTGAACCCTACGAGATAGATCAAAATAATGTAATAGGTACCGTATATTGTACACCATAAAAAGGACTAGAAAAAAGTCCGCGATGGTGTATGTAAGTATGTCTATCTTTTAAGGACAGCGTCAGGCAAATTGTTGATAAGTGCTGCGAGTTCAACATTCCAGGAGGCTTACCACGACCTCTTATCGCGATTGAATTTAGGACCTAAATTGAATTGTTTTGCTTATTCGTACCACAAGTTCATCATTGCGATTAACTTTACGTCCAACTCTTGACAGTGATTCAGTGTCAAGTTGCGTCGCTAACGCTCATTTCATTATGTGACGACGTCTGTGGTCTAGTGGTTCGCGTGTCGGACTGCTGATCACGAGGTCGTGGGTTCGATTCCCACAAACCACAAATATTTATGTGATGAACATAAGCGTTTGTTTGTCCGGGTGTTTCATATGTATTATAAGTATGTATTTACAAAAAAAAAAGTATACATATAAGTATTATATCCATTGTCTAGTACCCATAGTACAAGCTCAGCTTAGTTTGGGACTAGATGGTGCTGTGTAAAATTGTCCAAGAATATTTTTTTATTTTATTTATTTCTGTACTGATGTGCTTCGTCGATAACTCAAAGGCATTTGATTCTATTAGGTGGGAATGCCTGTAGAATGTCTTAACAGAAATGGGAGTACCGAAGCACCTCGTTACTCTTATCGCAAACCTCTATCAGGGTGGAAACAAAGTGGTAAAGGTAAACAAAGTCTTGTCAAAACGTTTCAAGCCGCAAAAAGGAGTAAGACAAGGATGCATCCTATCTCCATTCTGTTTAACATTTATGGGAAATATATCATGAGACGAGCTCTGGAAGGTTGGGAGGGAGTAATTGGGAGAGTGAATTCTACGCAGTATGTCATTACCATTCACATATCATCATTACCATTGACACAGAAAAAACGTTAATGATCATGATGGTTATGACGTTTATGAATTCTTATGAATTTTTAAATTAAATACCACGCTTCAAAGAGCACTACCAGTTATTTTATGGCATTGTACACATAAAACACACAAAGGTGGATATTTAAAAAAAAACTAATATTGGTTCTTACCTGTTTTTTTTTGTTAAATGGTGATGATATAAAATTTTGAGTGTCCACAAGCGACTGTAAATCGAATAAATTGCGACTCCTACTCGGAATAAATTGACTTGAGCTACGTTCCGCTTCGTAACAGAGGCTGAGGAAAGGAAGCGGGGCCTCTCGATCGCGGAGGGTAGGTAGAACATTCGAGAAATATAACTTTGGCTGTGCCGCGACGGTGTTGACGAATTTTCGTGACAAACTTTATTTTATCTATTATTATAATGTTATTCTCACTTTATGATTTAATATGTTACTCTAGATAATATTGTGTACCTACTTTGGATATGTGAAAAAAAAGACGGAAAGTGCATTGACAAGTTTTGGAAAATATTAAATAAGAAAGTAATACTCGATTTTTTTTCGCAAATGGTGATGACGTTTAGTGCGTTTTTATTGAAATAATAAATTAAATGAAGGTGGTATATATTTTAAATAGCGGTGCCCTTACGTAAAAATTTGTAAGAAATTTCATGTAAAGTAAGCAAATAATGCAGTTATAATATTTAATTAATTATTAACATATATTCGTCATTCATTGGTTTCCGCGGGTTCACCCTCTCTCGTCCACGGTGAATGCATATCTAATGATTTAAATCTTTGATTGTAACGAATAAACTCAAAAACTACTAATACTATAACGTTTTTAGGGGTTCCGTATCTCAAAAGGAAAAAACGGAACCCTTATAGGATCACTTTGTTGTCCGTCCGTCTGTCAAGACCCTTTTTCTCAGGAACGCTTGGAGGTATCAAGCTAAAATTTATATCAAATACTCAGGTCTACTGTCCCTTGGAGCTGTGAAAAAAATCAAACTTCTAAGCCAATGCAATCAAAAGATACAGTCGTTTATGCCGCAAATTTTCGAAACTCGCAGGGAATCAAAACCTACAGGGTACAATCAAATCTTGAAATTTGGTACGAAGCAACGTCTTCAGATAAAGGAAAAATTGCGGAAATCGTAAATTTTAGTTACATTATAAAATAAAAATATTTTTAATAATTTTACAGTTACTACCCCTTTCCTCATGAACGCGTAGAGGGATTAAATTGAAATTCATATCAAATACTCTGGTCTATAATACCTTTAAGCTATAACAAACAAATCAAAGAGTTATGCTGCATGAGCCAGTTTTTTTTTCCGTAATATAGAACAATAGGTTTTTTTCTACTAAAGCAGTGTGTTATTACTTATTAAGTATATTTTTATCATGCATGATATAGATACCCTATATACTATCTGAGACAAATCATATTTTTTTCTGTTTAGAATTTTAAAAAATAATGTAGGCACACATGCTCGGAAGTATCTTTAATTACTAGCACACATCAGTATTGTTATCCTAATAATATCTATATAGGTTCTGGCTCCCTGCTGTAAACTTGCATGATTTTCTCCATTATTTCCCAATTTTTCTCCTTTTGCAGGTCTTTGGTAAATACCTGAAAACAGAATTCAATAGTTATATGTAGTGTAAAGTTAGTTATATAATTATAGTATATTGAGAGGTAACTTCTACACTGAATAAGAACTTCATATTTATGCACATCAATGCACTGTCCCACCCCTTACACAATGTAATTGTCCAGAAATTGTAATAACTAATAATTTTAGTGTAATAATTAACAACAATTTGAAGAGAATTATACTGTTCTCTTTTCCTTCACAAGGTTGACCTGGTGTCCTAACATACAGGCTTTGGTTGAGTTTAGGCTCCCACAAATTATGATGAATCATGTTTTTTGTGAAAACTCTGTTCATAACTTATCAATTCTGAATAATCATCTATATAATTTTATTTATCAAAATTATACCTTTTTGACCACCATATGTACCATGTTTCGTGCAAATAAAACATTTCATTTCAACTATAAAATTGATTTATTCCTGCGATTATAGTGTTTGTAATTATTTCATTTTATTTAAGAGTGTTCAACTGATAGTCCTTTATTTTTATTTTTTGCATTGGAAATCTAAAATTTAATTATTATTGGATTTGACTTTTAAATTGATTATACAGAATGACCCTAGTTTTGTTTGATCCAGTTATTTGGGATTCTACTGTACCTAGTTTGGCTTTCTACTGGAGAACTGCTGGTTTTATTGTCTGCTAATGACTACCTTGATTGCTAAAATGCTACAGGGAATATTGGGCTGTTTTATTTTCTCTAAGAGTATAGTTTAATTGTTGTTTTAGGTAAAATACAACAATTAAACTTTAATCTACACTATGGTGTTGTAGACTTAATTTTCATAACATGCTAGTGTTTTGCTACCTTTATTCATGAATAAGTTTGTTTACTTACATACAATTAAACATTATATTATTAGGTGTTTCATGTTATTTTTGTTTTTAAAACATCAGCCTTGTTCATAATGGTCAAAATTTGAGCTTTCAGGGTATAAGGCTTTCTACACTCCTCTTGTGGAATCTGGAGTTCACAATGTGAGTGTTAGATGGTGTACCCAGACCAAGATGGTAGGATGATGAACTGCACATACATAACATACTGTATTTTTCCGAAGAGGTCAGCAGAGGTGTATCAATGTAGACCCACAGTTCAACAGGATGTTTAGGTCCCATATAATAGGGAGCAAGCCTATTGCCATTAAAAGGGCACAAATCCAAACTCCCAAGTGACTACTGAGAATTTCATAGATAAACCTAATAACACTTTGCTCATCACTAGACTAATGAGGCAGTTAAAACCTGATATAAAAAAAGGAATTAGATATCAATAGTTTTACTTAATACTTACTGAATACCATGCTGCATCATCATCTAAAGTAGAAGCTAATGGAACTGATACTCCAAGGACATGTAGAGCTAGAGTCAAACTTGCCACTGCTATGTGGGGAGCTCTGTATTCTAATATAGATGGTGAATGATGAAAGTCTTGTAGGAAAGCCATTGCAGTACGGGCAATGGGTGCCGACCGCCACTGCAGAGTCGGGAACCATTCCTGAAGTGAGCGCAAGTAGTGTAGTAGATATCTGTGCGAAGATGGGGTGTCCAAGTTGAAACCAAGTAAACGCAGCACTAGTAACTCGGCTTGAGCAACCGCACCCCGCCACGACCAGTACTCATCGCCCAATTCCAGAGGCCCTGCACCACGATTGATGGAATTATGTGCAACATTCACAGCATCTCTCAGTCTGACAGGTTCATCTCGCGACTTCCCTGCCGCACACAAACACGCCGTACATATCACGTAGCAATCGTAATCATTCTTGTCAGCCTCTTTGAAGAATTTATGATAAAATATAGCAGCAGTAGCTACGGTTGCCGGCTGCAAACCAAGTTTTATGCCGCATTCGAATATGAAATTTGTTGCTAAACTATGGCTTGGAGCACTACGATAATCGGGTAACCTTCTTTCACGCCTGCTACTTTGCAAAGCCATCACGTCTATTACGTCTTTCATAATCGTCTCAAATTAAATAACTATAGCAGATACAAGTCTTTTACGAACAGAAGTCTTAGTAAGCTAACAGAAAACAATGAGGTTAGATTATCAAACAACAAATTATAAAACCATAAACAATCACAACATAGATAAACTAAACAAACTAGGGTATTAGGGATGCATATGCAACGATTTGTTGATTGTTCGATTGTTTGATCGATGTTTATCGACCCGAAACTATCAATATTTTTTATGAATATGACATGTAATTGAACAAAAATTCGCGTTATAAATATGAATATGACATAATTATGACTGACCTTATGCCATAGTTACAGTTGTCAATTCAAACAACATTATGTAGATTGCCATCAAGGAAAAAAAAACATTATGTAGAGTGAGCAAAACAGATATTTTTGAAATAATATTGTATAGGTATTTAAAATATTCCACCGACCGTTATTTTAAATGTATTATATGGCAGCACTAATTTTATGGTCGCTTTTTGTCTATAGTTTTCTTCACTCTAGCTAACATTTAAAATAGGTACGTTTAAAATCTATCTTACATTTAAAATATAAATAAGCTAAAAATCATAGACCAGTGACTACTACAACCGTAGAATACAACCAAGTTTTTGGGGGCTTATTGCCATATTATTGCGGACAGGGTTCGATCCAGCGCCCTCCGGGCTAATTATTTACTATTTAAATTATGTACTGACAGTCATTACGGTTGGGCAGCATTAAGTGGTAGGTATACAGACAGAGGAATAAAAATTCTTCGCTCCTGTAACCCCAGCAAAAAGTGGCGAGGCGAAACACCCGTGTGGTTTTAGTCGGGGTAGGTCACTCCATATAGGTAGTCCGACACACCCCGTCGCTTTCCTCAGGCGGCGGAAATACATGGAGGATTTCCAGACGTTAAATAAAGTACAAGCACCTAACGACATCTGTATTTTATAGAATGTGTATCGCAAACAAGTACATTAACACTGCTTTGAGCTGTGTTGGGTTCCTTACGGTGAGCAGGGTTGCCAGTGCTCCAAGAGGAAACGTATTGGCACTGGGGGGACATTGACCCTTATACTGCCAACCCAACAATAATTCCTCTTTCGTTTTAGAGGGTCGGCAACGCGCAAGTGATACCCCTGGTGTTACAAGCGACTAGCTACGTTAACCGCTTATCATCAGGTGGGCCGTATGCTAGTTCGCCACATTAGTAGTATAAAAGGTTTTAAATACGTACCTATGGTACCTAGTTTACACTGAGTTGCTTTCTAGTAGTCTATCGGGCATTGCATGAAAAACTTATGCAAGTTTTTCTATTTGATTGATTTTGATTATGTACAGGGGGTCTACTCCCTAAGCACGAAGTCCTTAGTTTCGTTACGGGCGTTTCCTACTCCGTATCACCTACGGACAGATGATGGTCAGTGGATACGAAACGAGGCACTATGAAAAAAAGACTTAGGTACGAAAAGAAAAATTTCACCAAAATCCATCGCCTAATCAAGCCTTCGGGACCCGGTGGGATGTGGGAGTAGTAGGGTGGGGGAATACCATGGCACAGCTCAAGGGCTTTGACCTTGACCTCATGGTCATTGACCTTGAGGTCGAGGTCAAATTTGCGAAGCTCAAAATCTGCTATTCTCCTGAGGTTACTAACCTTGACCTCAAGGTCTGGTGTCCTTGAGGTCAAGGTCAAATGACATCAAGGGGTCAAGTGATTCCGGAGGTAATATTAACGGAGCCCCGCTTTGCGGGGTTCCTACTTCTGGTGGTTTAAAAAAAAATAACCACGAAGGGGATCCCCTTCTAACCTAACCTATCCGAATCGGGATGCCCGAAGTTCCGAGCTCGCTACGCTCGCTCTTGTATCCTAGATTTGAGACACCAATCCCTTCGACATCGTTTTTACGACAAACGGTTGGTCGGAGACAAACATCGCCCAGATGCTTTTCGCCTTACTTTTAGGTGTTCTATAAGATAGAATCGAGAAAATAAACAAATTATGAAAAAAAAAAATTTTTGTAAATTTTTCTCTTTTTTCCTCAGTGCCCCGTTACGTATACTCCAACCCAGATGATTTGTTCGGGGCCCGAACTAAGAATGAATGACAACACAATTTGACAGTAATCATTGTCCCGACTATCGATGTGCTTTTTACTTCATTTTACCCGTTCGAAAAATTTGACACTTGTTTTATCGGACTCCGAAGTTTCGGAGAACTTTCGAACGGCTCGTAACTTCGTTGACGGATATAGGGAGTAAACCCTCTGACGCCAGCAGGTGAAGCTATTCAATTCCAAAACTATCAAGTTTTCCCAATTCAATATGAACCTTATTATTTTGTATTAAAGTTGAAAATGATTATGATGAAATTTATGTTCTGGCCTCTGTATCTATCTACCAATAAAAATACATCTTTATTCCCTATTCTAGTAACCAGTTCATTAAACTACATCGAATAAATATTTACTACATAAAATAACTTCATGCTGAAGATGCTAATGTAATAACCTCCTTAGACCTTAGGGTATAACTGGGAAGTTTAGGGAAGATAAATGAAACAAACATTTATTTGAACATAAAAATTAGAATATAATCATTTTCAGTAATTATTTTAAATTATACACTTAAAGTACATTTATAGTAAATTCAATAAAAAATACCAGTGCAGACGAGATACAAATAAGAAAAAATATTGTTTATTACATCGTTGGTTAAATACATCGCTTTCAGTAAATGCAATACAAAAAGAAAATAAGTCAGGAAACAATGAAATCAAAGTTGAATGTCACTCGATATAGAAAAATAAAGATAAGATTGAATCACATTCAAAAATTACCCACTAGTGACTAAAAATTTACTTTCTTAAACGTTTGTTCAATAGACAGGATCGCCCAGTACTATATCTGCCCCGGTAAGGCCCGCGAGCGCGAGCACGAGCACTCGGCACAAGTCGACTAGTCGAGTTCGTCGCCTGCGGCCAGCCACTCGCGTGCCCTACCTTGCACACCGAGCGATCCTCGCACGCGCTAGAAATAAATGTTTACATGTTCATCAATTCTAAATAAGATATTTTCAACATTGTACTCTGATCAGTACCGATACGACTATATTCGACGCTGGGGCCGCGCCGACGGCGATACGTGCGCCGCGCCTCCGCCCTTACCGCGAATCCGAGACATAATTTAGTTATCGAAGAACATACAGTAGCTATAAATAGTGAGGTTAGTATTAACTTTGGCAAATATGAATGAAGCATGGTGATTTTGTTTTTAGATCGATAACACCGACAATACTCAGCATCAATATTATAAATAATAACTGAATAAATCGCTCATTTCGCTAATATCAACATAGAATGTCGATACAGATATTCGTCGAATTATCTCATGCCACATCACAATTCTAATAGGACATATAATGCCTCAAATCCGATTACTAAACGCTACCCTTTAAAAAAAAACTTCGCAATAACTTCTCCAGTTGTGGATCTAATAAAGCGCGAGAATATTTGAGCCGCAACAATTCAGTCTTCAAATAAGAAGCCAACGCACATTCCACGTGGCGTAACGTCCGGCCGAGTCGGTTGAGCTGCGAGTCGCGCTGCGATTCCGAAACGCGCGTGTGCGTCGCACGTTCGTGTCTACCATACTTTGTTTGTGCGCACGTTTGTATCCCAGGCAAACATGTTACATGTGGCTTGTGCGATTCGTTCACTGTCTCAAATCTTATAAACTAAATGTGATTCGAGCGAATAAACAATGCGGCAGTGTACAAAATTTACATCACATTCACTCGAAATTAAGCATACAAGTTAAATGTTCTGCGGCGGAGGAACACTTTGAAATGCAAAACTGTCGACATCGATGGGACGTCTTGCGACATCCGCTCATCTATCTATACGAGTGTGGCGGGCGGCGGGATGGGCGGCCGTTGTCTCTGCGAGCTGCGGCCAGTGCGGACTGGTGCACTAAGCAGGTGATGGACTGATTGATGGCTGATGGCACTCTAGTGGGCTCTAGTCGACCGCCTCACACACACACGCACACAATTCACCACACCACTCAGCACTAATGTACGAACCCATAGTAATTATTTATGGGGCCTTCATAGTGAAGACGTCGAATGATAATATACCCACATCGTTCACTCATTAAAAAAACTTTTAAATGTAACGTGAAGCTTACTTAAATGTAGTTTGAATGTAAAACTGCGCTAATATTATTTCTTATTAGTTTTACGTACACATATTGTTACATAACAGTAAAAAACCTACCTAGCAACAAGCGAGCGGCGGGCGCTCGAGCCGCGGGCCACTACCATACGTTCACGATCCGGAGATCGACCAATTTCATTAATATAACAATCTATTATCATTTTTTAAGAAAAATTTATGCTCGCATCATTTAGAATTAAACTTGTCACTCATTGAAATGTTTACAGCACACTTTTAGTTATGCAGATAGTGTGGAACAGTGAATATTAATTAACAATATCTTTGGTGTTCAGCCAGCGTGCAGCGTGCAGCGTGCAGCATGCAGCGCCAGCTGTCAGTAGTCAGTAGTCAGTAGGCAGCTGGCAGCTGGCAGCAGACAGCTGGTGGGTTGGGAGCTGCACGGCGGTGTTGGTTGGGGAATGGCCCGCGTGGTCACAGTGTAGGCGTTACATTTTCATTTAATCACTTTTTACATACTCATAAACGTAAAATGAAAATAAATCACCTAACTATGACAATAGTAAAGGTTACTGTCTAATTGCATTATTAATTAATGTTTATTGATACAGTTACTGTCCTAATTGCTTAAAAGTAAGATTTTTATTTTTATTATTAATAATAAATTATGTTATATAGTATATATAGTGTTTGATTACGCCAATTCGCGAGTGTATACAAAGTTTATATACTCACATATCTTACACGAACAGAGTCGTCCGCGGTGTGACGGACGCGGACGTGGGTGACTACGAGACAAGGGGCTTTGTGCTGCGCTGCTCATCGCGACCTCATCACCATCGTATCACTAGTTGTAAATACACGTACATAACTGCTTAGCTATTATATAAAATGACCACACCTCACTAACTTCCTTACCATTACAGACTCCACCCACTTCACAAAATAATGACGAAGATTAACATGACCATAAACATTGGTTAATTATCTTTAAATATAAAATTAAACATGACAAGTTTACAAATACCACGTTTAATACAAGTACACTAGATAAAATAAATACCTAACATGATTTCAATAATTGAATACAAGAATAGATCTTAAATGGCTACACCTTAAGGTTAACTGTAAAATGAAACATATTATATTAGAAATATATGAACACAAAAAATCAGAATTGTAAATAATATGGCGTAACAAATGAATGCTCTTACTGGAATAAATAGTTTGTGCGTACAGTGCTTAACTTAAAATATAATATTGGATGACAGGACTTAGCTTAAAATATGACCATAGATACGTAACATAAACGTCGTCTTATTCCATAGAGCGGTTACAGATGTGCATTCAAAAGTTTATAAAAAATAATTTCTCATTATAAGTGATATAATACTTAATAATGGAATGATGTTTTGTAATCAGTTTAAGTAGGCCTGTGAACGTATTCATGCATCTCACTACCGTGTTTCAATTCAATACTAAATATTGGTTCCTTTCTGCTTTTGGTCCGTAAGAGAGTGAGTATATAAGCACATATATTGTACGCTCCGGACGTGTACGTCCCGACAGTGGCACCACTAGACCGATAACGTCACCTTGTGCCAACGAAACACTATACCAAATGCCTAGCACCAAAATTTAGAATTGAACACTAGATCACTAATTCACGTTAATCGAAAACGATCCCGGCGAACACCGGTCCGCGTCACCAAAACAATAACAAAACTACGGTTTTATATTACAGGGGGAAATGAAACGCTACCAGTTAATCGGATCTAGTCGCACACTGTCGTCAGGAGCCGTTGAAAATCATACACAATGCCCCAAGCCATGTGACACATGACATCTGCACATCGGCGGTATATCCAGTAAGCTTACTTTCCATAAAAATATATAGTAATTATAATACGCGTAGCTGCGGCGTGAGCGGCCCGCGACGCTCGCGCCCCGCACCGACGTCATTGATATGCTTACACAGGGCTACACCGGACCAGGAGGATATCAACACTCGTGTCGAGCTTGTACTGCGAGGCCGTGAGCGTCACGGGGTTGAGGAACAACGTCTCCAAATACGACCACAAAACTAGTGCACCCAGTATCCAACATCCGATTTACATATCCGATACGACAATGACACGAAGTTGTCATTTAGCGCTTAGTAGAAGCAACACTCGAGGGAAGGTTGTGCGACTGTTTTGTGATCGTATTCGCACCCGGCTGTCGGCTGGCTCGTTCCTCGGCTCTTAGTAGAGGCCGCAGCCGCGGAGGTTGTTGGCTATGATGACGTCGGTGACGGCGTCGAACACGAACTGGATGTTGTTAGTATCGGTGGCGCAGGTCATGTGGCAGTAGATCTCCTTGGTGGTAGACTTGTTCTTCGCCTCGAACTGAGCCTGGATGTACGCGGCTGCCTCGCCATATTCTTGCGCACCTGATTAAAAAATAAATTACAGTGGGTATTTTGTATTTCCCCTAATTTAAATAGTATTCCGAACACACTAGAAACATACCCGTGTATTCAGGAAAGCATATGGTGAGGGGCGACTTGCGTATCTTCTCCTCGAACAGATCCTTCTTGTTGAGGAACAGGATAATGCTAGTGTCGGTGAACCACTTATTGTTGCAAATTGAATCGAACAGTTTTAGACTCTCCTGCATACGGTTCTGGAAAATAAAAAATGAAATATAAATCCGGTGTACCCAAGTCACCAGTACTGTATTGGATGTACTGTCATCAATTGATACGTGTTAGAGAAAAATTATGCGACAAAATTAGATATAGATATTTGGGAGTTTACTGGTCGATTTAAGCTTAGGTAGTCACCGGAACCCGGTATTAGTGCAGTGTTTATTACTTCAGTTCCTAATTTGGCAGCGAGTAACATGGGCTGTATTTTCTACCTATAAATTTACCTGTGCGATATCGGGGCCGCTATATCTTTCTGTTGAATATTTTTTATATAGGTAAAGGACTAAATAAAATAATCGAACGAATATTATAAAAAGCATTGTTACCGTTGTTTCATCCTCGTGCAACACCTGGTCGTACTCGGACATGGCGACACAGAATATGATCGCAGTCACGTCTTCGAAGCAGTGGATCCATTTCTTTCTTTCGGACCGCTGCCCACCCACGTCGAACAATCTGGAAGCGTACGTGATACACACGTGAACTACTATGGAAATACTTCAAGGGGAACTGTGGTTTATGGACGAGATAGATAGACATGATCGTGAGATTTGAACCCCATACTAGATTTTCTCTTGTGTCATGGTTACGCTTATAAACACAAATTCCCTCGTACACAAACACCCACATCGACTACCTGTAGGCCATGCAAATAATGTTTCGTGCGGAAATGATCCCGCAACCGGAAGCGCAGTAGTTCACAGTAGATCACTCAGTTCCTCCATTAGTGCCGTCAAATACTTGAATCGCGTGTTCCTTCTGAAACCCTGTTGGTGCTTTCTTTTGTTTTGAAATTATAGGGTTAAACATTTTCAAGTCTTACAAGCGTTATTTATAGCAACAAACCCGAAAAATCTGACAACCAGTTTATACATAGGATATCGGTGCTAAGCTAAGAAATTTGGTTGCGGAAGCAGAGCCGGATTAACCTTAAGGCAAAGTAGGAATCTGCCTACGGGCCCCGCGTCGCTTAGAGGGCCCTGAAGAAAGTACCTAACAATTTTTTTAGGAAGGTAGAAAAGAGAGAAGTGCAATTCAAGTTGTATTGCCTAGAAGCCTCTATACGTCAGAATCCGGCCCTGTGCGGAAGTCTGATGGTCGCTTCGTGAAAAATACTGAAATTCAGCATTGTTGCTAAAAGGCTAGTAAAATGAGTAGCAAAAAGACGATATCAATATAATAAAGTTTATGAAGGAAAACGGACTTAAGAGAAGGCCTAAACTAATAAAACTATTGCCGAGCAACACAATTGTTTTTTTTTTAAAGTTTTCTGTTAGAAGTAACTCGACGTTCATAAAAAATAATACATATAATTTTATTTTTATGTAACAGTCTAGAATATTAAAATCTACATCATCCCATCTAAAATAAATAATAATTTATTTTTTACATAATATATGTATAAAACACGCATCATATTCAAGCGCCGGGTATGAAAAAATATGATTATCAATCTATTAACTCGCACTGCTGGGGAGGGATTTCCTCTCAGAATTGAGGCTTTAGGCTATAGTCAGTCACGCTGGTCTAATACAGTTTGATAAACTACAAGCACCGTCGAGAAAATTTCTCAGGCATTCAGGTTTACTCACGATGTTTTCCTTCACCGTTTTAAGCGAGTTATAATTATTTATTTATTAATACGCACATGATTTGGAAAGTTCAGAGGTGCTTGCGTTCGTTTCGAACTCTAGACCTACATAACTTGACAATCCAAGGTTCATATCGTAGTATGATTATACTTACTTGAAATTAAGGTTTTTGAACGAAAAGTGCACTTCGACAATGCCAGTGGTTTTGACTCTAGTCCTTAAAATATCTTGTTCGGTGGGCTGGTAGTCTCTTGCACCTAACCGGTCCAGGTCATCCAAGAAACTGAAAAAAAATACAGAGAACAGCTTTAAAAACAATAAAATAACAGCTAATATACAATATTCAATGATATCTGTGCCGATTCCCTAAAAAAACGTCAACCTTTTCCAAACATTGAGAATCGCTGATCTAATGTCCAGTTAAAAACGCACTCAATCATTACGTTGCCGAGTAGTAAAAAAATCGACCGAAATATATTTTCTATTTTGGGCGTGCGTTGCACTATAGAATCAATAAATACACGAAGCAGCGGGTATCTAATAAGCTAGTTTGTTGTATAACAGATATGAATATTAAAAACTACGTAACTCTAATTGCTATACAACAACTAGACTATAACAACTGCAGTATATTTTTTTTATAAAAAGAAACCTTTTAACGCTGTGTTAAACTGTTCGATTATGCTACACATATTTCATGCTAATCATAGACGCATAGTACCTATCAAGGCTTACTGTGTAATCGATTACAATAAACCGGCAATGAGTTCAAAATAAAAGTTTATTTACTAACAATTAGGTAAGTATATAATTTGTGAGAGTGCAGGGATACAGTAGGTAGTGAAAACTAAATTGGTTTTTGGAAGATTAATCTGCAATCAGTCGCCGAATGAAGAACGGGAATAAGTTCCTTGTGTACTATTTTATATAAATGTAGACAGGACAATCAATTTTTTTTATACTGAAGCATAATACATGTCGCATTAACATAATTAGTCGTAAGTAATATTAAAATTAAAATAAATGGTTATGTCCTACCTACGTGGTGCCCATCACGCATTCTAATTTATCGAACGCTTACTGTACTCTTTTATGTAGACAATCAAATATTTGTATACACATTTGGCAAGTATTCTTATTGTATCGATTGCAATCCGTTTGGAATTCATTTTCTGATCATTGTTTCTGTTTCCTTTGCTCACAACCAACAAAGTGGTGCCTCTTCGCTTCACCTGACTAGCATTTTGGAATCTTTTCGCAAAAAATAAAAAAAGAACTGTGTCATCAAACGGAAATATTCAATGAGGCAAGAGAATTGTGGGAAATCTCATGTTAAGTACTTCCGGGACGTATCCTGGAAATTCTAGAAGACACTACACTATAAGAAATGTTAAAATGGGTTATTTAATTCCAATTATGTACTTAGTATTTTTGTTCCACTTTCTTCATTTATACAAGTATAGGAAGCATTAAGTTCAACAGTGCTAAGTTTTATTGATTATTCCGCAAGCTATATCAGCAGACATCCGGCCGGCCACTAGTTGCAGTCGCCACGCTAAACGACGCCGGGCGACGCCGCCGCATACATATTAACGAGCAACGAACCGTAGACAACACGCGATACTTTAATATTTCCAACGCATGCTTAAGTAATCTTCATAATAATATTATAGATGCTCCCCGAAACAGAGAAGTGATGTATAATATGTTGTTTCTCCAACGCTAAAAAAGGGAAAACCAAAAGTTTCTCTAACCAGTCAAGCTAAATAATACTACCTATTTTGTGGACAGTCGATGACAAGAGACGAGGTATTGGGACGACCAAATCAAGTCGCTGGACACATGTTGGTCCTTAAGGAAAGCGAAGTCTGCGGGCCACCTTATCAGGTTTCCGAAGCAGAAATGGAACCCGACCCCAACGTTCCGAAAAGAACGTCAGGGCAATTAACATGATTCTGGAAGCTGATTCGGAAAACTGATAAGGAAACCTAACAACTGTGCTGCTGTTGAGCTTCCGTCTATTATAAATCTGTCGAACTATCATCGATTTTCCTAATACAGGATTATCTGGCGTGTTGACTACAGAGTTCTCTCATATAAGCCTGTTTTTCAATGACTTTCGGTACTACAGCTACCAATTATATATAACAAGTTGTTTCCCATATGACATGAAAATAATATCATTAGAATAATTGGTAAGTAGCAATGTAGGTCTACGATTATTATATTTGAAGCAAAATCACAGTAATATTTTTTTGCCTTCAAGAATTAATTCAATCATGAATCTGAAAATATATGTACAAAGTCAATACTCCAAACAGCGGTTGGCACATGTGCAGTTGTGTACTACTGAACATGTGCAGTTGTGTACTACTGAATAGTGACCCTTTTCGAAAATTGACGCATATAATAGTGCAAGGAGTGACTACAAAGCTGTAAGGAAATCCCATAAGAGCTGGGTAATTATAAAAGTAATTATAATATTAAAGTATTATTCTTATACATGCATCTCCTCTCATCACAAGTTAGAAGTGATAGTCCTACTGCACCGAAGAACGAAATTTCGAAAAAAAAAAACTGCTTTACCCCAGCTTGAATATCTTGTTTGTAAGTATCAAAGTGTAGCGACATCTACCGCGCTACATAGAACTACGAAGTCCTGAATCGCGCAAGCAACATTCGCAACGAAAAGTTGCATATATGTATACAACCGCCCGACATCAAACGTCGGGCCGTGGCCCGCCAGGCAAAACACCCGCCTGGTTGGAAGATCCTCCCTTTTCGTTGGAGGGGGGGCAATACACCTCGCCTCTCCACACTAGATCACGTCGGGGTCACCACCACAAAAGCTCTCTTCGTTCATCATCAGCTCCTTGTTGCAAGAAGTGCCAATGTCACTGGATCACGAGATGGTACAATTATTGTGTGACTCAGCTGTGACGCCATCAAGCGGTTGACTGTACCGAGAATCGTGACTTTGAACTTCATCGATCTCTACTAAGATTAAATGACAAAACAACGATGTGTTTGCTCATACCTAAAATGTTTTTTTTAAATTCACTCATTCATTCACACATCTAGTCTATGAACTAATTTTCATAAACCATCTACGTGCCCTAGCCAAAGCACTATCCAACATCGCGTATGAGTTAAGGATATTATGTCTTTCAGGAGATTTCTGCTATATTGTTATTAGCAACATTTTTTAATTATAGTTATCCATATGTTTTTATTAGAAATTAGATATGTTATTTTATTAGTAAAAAAGAAGAAATTAATTATTTAAAATACAGTACCAAATCGAATGAATGGTAAAATGAATAGAATATACTTATGGATATTGTATTGATGTAACTTTGGCAATGACGACAACAAGTACTTCATGCTCGAGTCTCGAATTATAGTCTAGGTCAGTTGTTTAAAACTCTATCTAAATATAAAGTCCGTATTAAATATTAACATAAAAAGTAACGTTCAATGTTCAAGAATAAAAAAAAACTGATGAAGACGATCCGAATAGGGCACCCGGCAAAGCGGAAAAATTAATAGGCGAGCAAGGCCACTACATAATAGATAGGTAGTAACCTAAAGTAACGAGAATGGAGGGCAGAAATCTAATAATAGACTGTTGTTTTTCATTAAGATTGCATGGCAATAGATCAATTATTTAGCTTAAATACAAGACACTAGTTAAAGCAGCATTTGCTCTTAATATTGAAATTGTCCAACGACAAACATTTAGTGGACAGTATTCGATTTGATTTACACAAACGACAATTGGGTCTATGTCATGATTGGCGTCAGTAACAACTACAATTCAAGGCCAATATGTATAAATCACAGATCTGACATCATTGGCCGACTGCCAGAAAGCTCGAACAGTTGAACTTAGACAAAGTTAGCGACGAGCATAAGCAAAGGTTGACAATCATCGTAAGACTTCGGACATATCGATCGTTTCAGGAGAAAAAGGAGAAAAGTTGGTTGTTTCTCCTTCAGTCAGAACTGAAGCTTAAAAATAGTAAGCATAAGATATATAATTTGTTATTATGTGATGCAAAGTGAAATTGAATAATTAGAAAATATAATATTTGATTTTTCTGACATAAAAGATGGTAGAACCTTTTTAAATACAAACTTACGACCTCCTTACACGCTCTATAAGTTGTCTTAATGAGCTATACTAGTAAGAAGTGGTGTTTTATGTTGCAGTGTCAGTAGAACTGTTGGCGTTTTTGGATGTGTGCCAACAGCAAGGACATCTACGATCCTACTTAACTACCAGGGGGAATCAACGATATTTCGCAGATACGGAATATTTTTGTTCCATGTACTAAACCGGGTGTAAGTCACGTTTTTCCTGTAATTAGTTATAGTTGGTAAATTCCCTGCAATACGAGGTGTCGCAATGCGAATTACTGCAGATATAGGCTTACCAACGTATAATAACAATAAATGAATTGTAATTCTTCCCTGATGATTTTGGTATGTATCTATTTTAACTTGGGAGTTTTTGACATTGTATTCAACACAAAAGAGGTTTTTCCAAAATCCAGGTAGGAATATTGTATGGAACTCTGTATTTTATTTTTGCTAATAAACATAGAAGTACATCTGAGACGCAGCTGGAGGAGCACTGATAACCTTCCCGAAGTGTTCTTTAATTAAAACATATCATAAACATAACATACATACATGTTAAATATGCTAACCCGAGTGTTTATCATACTGGAGCTTTTTCGCATCGGTCCTGGGCGTTGCTGACGTCAAACCTCTGTCAACATTAACTGGGTCAGTAAACAAGGATGAATTACATTCGGGGCAGCCGAAATCATTTCATTATACTATTGAACGCCACTGGTGTTATTAAAGGTCGATACATATCGATGACAACTTTCAGCTGGTTGAATAGCTAAGAACTCGTATCGATTTTATTAGTGTTTCTCCTTTGATCGATCATAAATGGCGCAATACGATTATTATTCTGATATTTTCAGCAACCATTGGTTTATTTTTACATTTCTTCATACCTACATTCTGTTTTAAGTAAGTCCAAAATTGAAAATTCTAATTTAATACGAAAGAATACATTATTAGACTCTTTTAATGGAGTGATATGTATTAAAGAAGGAACTTTTTTTATAACTGTGCAGATGAAATCCTTGTCCAGATTCCAGGCTGGCATGCAAAAAATCCATGTATGGTGGTGTTATTGGCGTCAGTTGCTTGCGGGCGACGGGCGCGCGGCCTCCGCCCGGCAACAGGTCCGGCCGCGCGATCAATACACCGCGCGCCGCCGCACGCCGAGCCGAGCCGAGCCCTTTCGATAACTACGCGCTACGCCGACGCGAACCCGTGATCACGTCACGCACAGCCGATTTGCACACAGGCATACATGTCGGCGAACATCGACCGATCTCATTGCTCTATTGCAAGAGTTGCCAATCTGGACAATTTAGTCGTTTTTGAAAACTTTAATGATACATTCATTAAAGTAAACTTAAGTCTTTGGGCCTGTCAAAGCTCTTGTCGAAGAGTCTTGTCTTGTCAATGGCAAACATGTCTTCATTGATGATCCTAGAAGTTTTGCGATTTGCCTTTACTATGAAACAAAGCATACATTAGGTACGAGGCAATCTGATACGTCATACGATACAAATCTGGTAACAAAAACATTTCGAAATATGGACCCAATTTGGGTTATCCCGTCTCTCTTAGTTTGTTTATAACGTCCATAACATAAAACACTTGTCAGCTCCAACGTGGGGAACAGATTCTTTAAAAATAATGTTAAGAAATCAGAAAGGAAAGCTCGATGAAGAACCCCACACATTTTGTTTAGATGGAGTAGAATGGAATCAGCTCAAAGTTAACGCAATGGTGTGACTATAGCAATAAAAGTCAGGGGTGACATATAACCTCCGAAAGTAGCGCCGATTGGGGTTCATGAGGTGTTGCCGACTCAGATGGAGGGCGTAGGCCGTTCAGGGCTAAGCAGCCGGTGGCGCTGTGGAGTGCTTCCGGAATTAGCGCGGGCGTCATGCGATCGGCACATAAATCTGTCGCCGGTGGCGTACCACGCGCCATGAGCCGCAGACGACGTGGGCGGCGCCGCGGAGCGGTTGCAATCGCGAACTCACGATACGATCTCAATTGCTTTACGACTGCTGACAATCTTTAGACACATGCAAAGCATGCACTTTTAAAATAAGACATTCTTTCTAAATTATTATTTGATTGCTGTCTACAGGGATGTTATATACAACCCGAGTAAAGTTGTTTACCAGTTCGATTCACGGGTTTTAAATGCGAAGGGCCATTAGTAGGCTGGTACACGAAAATGCTGACGTAACCCCGCTGCAGACTGTTGAATATCACTTTGGAGTAAGTTGTCGCTACTAGTGACAGCGGACAGAGATAATGTACATGATGTTGTGGCGATAATTTGGCGTAGCTCAGTACATAATTTTTATTTACAACATTTGCGAGATTATGTGTCTCTGATTAACGTTGAATGAATAAAACGTACAGAAATAAAGACCTGCAAACAGTCAGTGCTTGTAATTTCGAATTGTGACTTTAGTTTGTAACTCTTGGTCTACCCAATATTTCTTGTCTTATTGAGTGCGAAAATAAAATTTTAATAGAATATTATTCATGATTAACTAAAACTACTAAATGAGTAACTTTTAGTATCGAAATTTGCTTCGTAAGCTAAAATCGTTAACTTGGTTATTAGTATACAACCTGTACCTATTGACGTCAAAATTATAAATTGAATGTTGTATAACTATTAATTTTCAAAATAGCTCAGCGCTTAATCATATCTGCAGCCTAACACTGCACGCGATCGATACACCACAGGCAACAATTTACTCAGAAATACCGTGTATTTACCAACTTAAATAATATGATTCCCAAGGCAACTACTTCTTGGTTGTACCTAGATAAATAAATCAAGACACAATTTCTTTGGCATTGAGTAACTGCTCAGTCATCACTTAGTTCCGCAAGGAGTATCGGTAATGCAACGCAACAGGCCAGTAAAGACATAATTTCTCGCCAATTGAACATTGGAGCCAATGCTTAGTGGTGAAGTAAGTAATAGTGAAATATGGGAACCGTTTACTGACAAGTGTAAGCTGGGGACGAATAAGCAACTAGTTATTGCGACGAAACACATTACGGAGAAGAAAAAGTGGTGAGTCAGTGAGAAAATTAAATCAATGAATGCCATCTTCCGTAAATTGAAATACCGAGAAGTAAAAAACCAGGGAAAGGTAACATGAAACAAGCTATTAATTACAGATAAAATGTTTTTATAATTATGTCATCATATTATTAACAATACTAAGAAATTCCTCACATAAACTTTATAACTACAAGTATGTACATTGAGTATATGATTTTCCTCATGATTGATGAGAGACACACAGATACGAGCGATGAACCGCGCACAAAGGGTTCCTTGTTACTGTTGCAAGAGCATCCGCCGACCGCGATTCGCGCCACACACTACAAAACAACTATCCTTATCATATTTCTGACGGACCAATAAATGGTAAGTACATCAGTTCCACGCTGCATAAGAGAAGCAGAAATCATGGAATGTTCAGATATTATCTGATCGGGGATGGAATCCAGCGAACAGGGAAACATTATGGATCTCCTAGCTCTACAAGAAAAGTGCTTCTTCTCAGACAAGTGTATACGTCTCAAAGAAGGTCCATCACCAATAATTTTGAATAAAATTCAAACTACACTATTCGTATTAAATTTTAAAGGCGCCGTTAGGGCAGATCTGCACAAGTCTTTTTTCCATTACTTGTGTCATTCATAAATCAAAACACAGCGAAGTTTAATTAGGTTTTGACTGCCAGTACGTGATTACAGGGGTTTTCGGAATAGTGGTTTAAGTACTAATCGTAACTGTTTAACCAGTTAGGCATAATAAACTGGATTTTATGCACGTATATGAACTACCTACCTGTTTTATATAAACGTAAATAATGATTCATTAAGCAAATAAATAATAGTAGTTTATAATTCTGCATAAGTTGTACTCAACTGAGCGCAACAAACACGGTATCGTTAGGTGTTACCAATCTTGATCTCATATATACCTACTTATGCCTATAAGTAATTACTTATGCCTATAAAAAGTTGGTAAAGCAACTAAGTAATATTTTCAATATCCACCAAATATGTTTCCGACCAACTAGCACTCAGTCAGTGTAGCAGTAATTCCTTCTGGCTTTGATACTACTTTTGCAAGATCTTCTTTTCGTGTCGATAGCGAATAAATTATTTATATTACTTAAGCCCAGTAGGTGGCCACATTAAATGCAGCAAATGTTTATGGGTGACATCGAAAACTAGAATCATTTATTATTTCACTGTTGTAAAATAATAAATGATTCTATTTTTCGATTTCAATTTCATTGACTTTGCTTAAATTTGCAACCGACTTAAACATACTTGGTGAAAGCCTAGAATATTGATAATTAATGCTAATTTATGAATGGATGGTTTATAATTATGAAAAATAATACGTCAAAATATATACCTAAAGATGTAACTAACATAACATACATACCATCACGCCTGTATTCCCCGAAGGGATAGGCAGAGGTGTACTAATTGTACACCCACATTTCGCCGGTATGTTTAGGTCCCATGTAATAGGGGGCGAGCCTATTGCCATTAACAGGGCACAAATCCAGACTCCGAGATGATACTGAGAATTTCATAGAAAAACCCAATAACACTTTGCTCGACCTGAGGATCGAACCCAGGACCTCTAGAATAGCAGTCGCGCTTAGGACCACTAGACTAATGAGGCAGTCTGTAGTAACTATACATAATAATATTAGCAATTGAACATAACCATGTTCTAAATGGGCGGGATTGCGGAAGAAACACAAATGTATGCAATTCACAGAGACCGGACGAGTCAATCGGCGCGTGAGCACCGCTCCCTGTTTCAATCGAGGGATTGACAAATTGATGACAGTGACGTCACACGTACAACAAATGAACACTGAACACCAAATAATCAGAATGCACTAATGTGTACCTACAAACTGCGAATGTTCATACTCGTAACAACAAGGTTGTTATCGCAGCACTCTTATTAATTAATAGTGACCCGGTTTAAATGTTTAAATGTTTCGATCGGATCTAATTACATGTTGTCTCGTATGCTATCTTAACACCATGCAAATTTTATGATAGGGCTAGTTAAGTAGTAGCATTGCCTACTTTATGTACTTTAGTCATGTTAGGAACGTTTTTATTTCACATGGGTTTATAGTTCTAAACGGTGGTTAAACAGTTTACGACATGGTATTGCAGTCAAATTAGAAACCCTACTAACCATGACTTGCATTTTCCTTTGGGCAGTTTCACTATTATCAGCCACACTCTAAGTGGTGTCATAACACTTGTGACAATAGGGTACAACATATTATTATTATTTGTACTAATTTCCAGACACATTTTGTGGTTGCTCACAGTTTTATTTATTAGGAAGGAACTCTTTCTAAAATGTTCATCTTTAACTCATAAGTATAATATTCAGCAAGTCTGTTTGTAGCCAGAAGTGTGGGAGGCATGTATTGGAACAAGGAGGAAGTGTTAATGATAAGCGAAAAAGTGAAACTTATTTCATACAATCATTTTCTTCTTACATTACTTCTTCATTGTACTATTTAAAAAAAATATCAACTCCAAGATGTGATACCTATGTCTGAAACATAAAACGAGATTTAGAGGTTGTATTTATTTGTACGCATGCGTGTGTACTGCGTCAACATAACTGAGTGGTGTAGATTACGACATCGAAGACGCTGAAAACGTAACACTTAGCCCCCACTGCTTCCTCTGTAGCCTAAAGTGCTTAACTTTGAGGACGAAGCTTAAGCCATTGACAATTCGTACGCCATGAGAAACGCGCGGTGCTACGCGATGATGCCGGGGCCCAGGCCTCTACCTATACTCGGCAACAGTTGGCGATTCGCAATAGGCAAGAACCCCTGGAGAACTAGAGCTCTGGATGTTTCACTTTGGTTCCTGAGAGCCTTAGCAGGCGCCGGGGGAGCGGCAAAAGTGGCAAGATTGTTTGGACATCCCGATTTGGTGTTTCCGTTCTGCGCCGAAGAAACAGCGAGGATATACAGACGAGAAGATACAATGCCACACAGAGCAAAAGCACCTTGCCTCACCCATTACAAGCAAGAGTTAAGAAAGGATTTCTTTGGCGATGAACCAGGATTAATTGGAGTGTAAGGGATAAAAATGACTTGCGTGTTCAATTAAGACTTAAGTTTGTTCGTGTTCTAAGTTCTGAAAATTTTCCGCAGACATGGTGAGCCGTGGTCTCGATTTAGATCTAAAGTATCTAAAGCATTGATAGCGCCAGAGGCAGCAAGGGCCGCGGTACCCGATTTAGAATATGTGACTGACGATTTCGTACACAGGTATGTCTCGTATAGCTTTGTTCAGTGTTTGACATTGCATTTTAATTAACAGTGATGTTTATCAGTTAATCGTGTTATCCAAACTTAGGACGATAAACACGGTGTCGATAAATCCGTGTAATCATAATAGAATTGCAGCATAATATGCACCACACCTTTAAATGGTTACTTTGCAACAATGGTTATTGAAGACACGCTCAAATAATGAACTAAGTAGGTACTTCAGTCAGAAAACGAATGTTACAGAATAATTAGAATATCTAAATCAAGTACGTATTAAAGGGCTCGTGGGCGTCGTAAACGCATGCGGCATTTTTGTGGTCCATTACTTCGTTTTGCCTCTAGTGATCTGAGTGTAGAATCTCAGTTTAATGACCACATCCCGTTTTTAACAACGGCGTGCGGCGTCTGCGCATTTGTTTTGAGTGACGGCTACTGACTCATTGTGAACAACAAACCTCATTCAATGAGAAACGTTTCGTTTGAGTGACTTTAACGCGGAATATTTAACGCTTAGACGAATTTAATTGAAAAATACAAATTACGTATGAGCTGTAAGTGAATTAGGTTTTCATTAACAGTTAGCAATATGAAAATTAGATGTAATAATATCAATTTAGTACGCCAGCGTAATATGCTACATTTTACGATATTTCTGTTACAGAATGGAATGCATCCTGGACGATAATCGTGAGCTGCCAAAAGATTTTCTCACGGAACTCTACAAATGGGCCCTTGAGTGTAAGTGCTACTTGACGAGCGGCGCCACCTTCTGTGAACTCTATTGTGCTTTTCCGAATAAACTTTTACCAAGTGGTAATTTGACTCCTAAAGAAAACACTTCGTTTTTGTTCTAGGTGTGGGTGCTTGGGCGCTAGGAACAAGATTGGGATGTCTAAAAGATAACGATGCGGACGCAAAAGAAATAATTAGATGTATTCACGGTTTCTTTCACAGTGTTCCTGCATTGGAACTTTCAGCGCCACTGTGGCGAATATATTCAACGCCTGCTTACAAAACATACGTCGAAGCCCTAGATGCCTTCAAATCACTCTGTTTAAAAAGATTGACTGATAAAGGTATATGCTCCCAGATTGCAAAAGCTTCCGGTGAAAAAGTTGCCGCAATATTGGCTTTGGATCTACTATTGGTTGGAGTGGATACCACGGCGGCAGCTGCAGCGAGTACTGTATATTTATTGGCCAATAATGAGAGATCACAAAGAAAATTACAATTGGAATTGGACAAGAATCTTCCGAAAGACAAAGCAATGAACAGCAAGGACTTGGATAAGTTGCCTTATCTCAAAGCATGTATAAAGGAATCATTGCGGTGAGTTTTAATTCTAAAATAAAATAGCAACTTTTTTCTTTATCCAAACACAGGTTCTTTCTAAAATTCCAAACCCTGATATTGTTATCTTAAAGGTGTCTAACGGACGGCTATCTAGGTACACAAGAGGAGATAGCACTTACGGTAGCAGTTTGCATAATATTTACAATACAAGGTTAATGTTATTGGAGGAGCAGCGTACATTGGCCGAAGTTATCTACTCCAACAGTACCTATGTGTCGCAGCATAGACATCGAGTTACAGAGCTAGTAAGAGCCATTTTGAAGGTGATAATGACAGCTTTGTTAGAATATTAGTCACCATCCTGACAGTTTGCGGTTACTCTGTCTTACATAAAACAGATATTTTCCCAGAATCTTTTAATGAGAAATTTAATGCTTCCTTTCAGGTTTTCTCATTGCAGATTGATTCAAGCGCTTCAAAATAACCCATTTAGTTATTGATCTTTTGTATTCCAGTTAGTCTTCTTCAATCAAGATTTTTAATAAATTAATCATTTTCAATGTCATTAGTAATAAGAGATTTTCCTCGTGGCAAGAGTACACTAACCTCTAAAGAGCCTACATGGGATAAAAACTTGATACAAATGTATCGTCTTATTGTAACGTGACCAATGATGGTCAGCGTCAGATTACATTTGCACCTAGGTTTCTATTAGGCCCTAGGTCTACAAGTGTGTAACAATACTTTATATATAACTTGTTACATAAATACCAGTCGTACAGGTCCTCATGCACCGGTAAATGCATGGAATTCATGACATGACTTGTGGCCGTGGGGGACGAGTTGTAGGTATTCTTTTTTATTGAGTTTGGTGGACGTAATCTTAGCGCGTAACTAGAAAAAGTTACAGTTAAGTGAAAATTAACCTTGAATGACAAAATATGAAGCTTTTAGGACTTGTAAGTAAGTTCATAAATGAGTTAGTATTTTCATATAGAAATCGTCAGAAAATAATGTCAGACTTCAAATACATTTCTTTATAATTAATGAATCAAGATTTTTTTTTGGATCCTAACCCCTGAACTCTGGAACAGGAAAAATAAACGGGTGGTATTTAATACTTTAACTGTAAATCCCCCCTTTTTTTGCACACTAAATTTGCTCATCAAATAAATCAATTGTTATTACTTATATACACTTTCTTGGTCTTCAGATTCGGTATTATTCAGATTTGGTTCTGGCACTCGCCGGCCGCTTTCGCGGCACCGCTCGCTTCGCTCGCTCGGCTCGTGCGTTGTGTGGTCACAGTTCTAACCTAACCGATATCTGTATTTTGCTGCTCAATCAGTAATTTTGTCGCTCAATCAGTATTTTTGATGCGCGGTTTATTATATTCCAAAATAAACTACTTTCTATTTTTAGGAAGTGATTTAAGATCGTTTACATCGAAGTACAGTAATGTTTATTTTCCATAATTCTGTATTTTCCTTGAAGCTATATGAAAGACAATGTAATAATGTGTTGCACTGCTCATTGTTGCAGGATCAAACCAGTGATATTGGGAAATGGAAGGTGCATTCAGTCAGATGCCGTTATATCTGGTTACGCAGTCCCTAAAGGGGTAAGAAATTTTGAAATAATATGTTATATTTTTTGCAAAATCAGACCTTGAAACACTTCTTTCATTTGCTTGAGAAAATACAAATCTATTAAATAAAGTCAATAATGCCAGATTTTTATTGAGTAGTTTCTCTAGGGAATATCTAACGCATTTTTATATTTTTCAGTCACACATAGTTTTCCCGCATTACATCTTATCCAACGAGGAACGATACTTTCCATCACCAGAGGAGTACGTTCCTGAACGATGGCTACGGGACAACGAAGTTATGGCATCGATGGACCATTTCGGACGAAGAACTAAAAATGCTCAAGAGTCGAAGGAACAACAGTGTAATCGGGCGGCAGAGGTGTGTCGCAAGCAAAAGGAAGTGGGGATCCACCCGTTTGCGTCGCTTCCTTTCGGCTTCGGCCGTCGAATGTGCGTCGGAAAGAGATTTGCCGAAACCGAATTGCAGCTTTTGATGGCCAAGGTAATTTTGATTTAAAGCGGTTATGTGTAAAAAATTTGCAATGGCAGAATTTTTTATCCAAGTATCCAAAACATTATGATACATACTACAAACCTATAAATCTAGATCCTATTCTTAATTAAGGAGATCTGGTCTTGTTTTGCACGACATGAAACGAAGTTTTACGGTAAACACTTACTCTAGAGTAAAAGATTTTTAAATAACTTTGAATCAAACTTAGTAATTTGAAGTAATGTAAGCAGTTTAATTAAGTTTTGTTTGGTGGATTTACGGCAAACTGTTATGATGTGTATATTTAGATGTTTGTTAATTGCAGGTATTTCATAGATACGACGTGTCGTGGCGCTACGGAGAGCTGACGTATAGCGTGACGCCGACGTATGTGCCGAACGAACCGTTGCAATTCGCACTGCACAAGAGAAACAGTAACAGCACTAGCCTATAATGTTTTATGTAAAACAATGTGTCCTAGTAAAACAGAATTGCCAAAGATTTTTACAAAGATGATTTTGTTTATATTAATTTTAGATTGCTTTTAGTTTGTAAGGTTTTGTATCACCGATATAGTTAAGTATTAGAATTTTATTGAGACAATTTGAAAAAAAATCAGGTATTTAACATTAAAGAATATTAATTTTTTTTTTTGGTACTTTTACAATTTTTTTTTTCTTCGACATAGATATCCGTAGATCTTTCTAAAGCTAGTACTTACTATTTGGCGGAGTCGTTAAGCTGGTACTCATTGGAGCGGCCGAAGCACTCCTGTACTCCGGCGTCCGCCCAGAGCCTCTTCATCGCCGCCAGCAACTCCTCGCTAAATGGTTCCGTGTCCTCCATCCGCTGGATCACGTCAAACACCATCTTGCCATCGCTCTGGAACAAATGTATCAAAACATATTTTTTTTACTTATATGTTATAGTCACCATTACATTTCCATGAAACAAGACAGTCACCGCCGACTAAGAAAGATTGGTAACCGAACACCATTATTTTATAGTTCTTCGTAGATCGTCCGCCACCAGGGAAGGCGGCGGGATATGTCGAACTCCTATCGACTTGAAATTCCACTTGCGTTGACCCATAGTCGTGATCATGGGACTTCTGAACACGGTCACCGTGACCCTTTACCCACGATAGTTTTGGACTTGTGGATCAATAGACCACTAATCAAATGGAATATGGCTATTGGTTCCTATAATATTTAAATCTCCTTCAGTTCTAAGGACTAAGTAGTTCATTTTAGGACTGTGACCCAGTTGGGCTGATTCATTAAAAGTAAATTCGTATAAGTTTTATATTTGTAAGCGAGCTTTTTTCCTTGGTTCTATAATAATAATGGTTTGATAAGGTGAAACCAAGTGACGCATTCTCATAATGCGTGTGTCATGGAACTTTGTATCCTATCTACCTAATTTATGACGAGCCAATCATCTGTAGGCCATATTAATGTTAATGTATCGGATAATGCCCTAGATTTAATGTATTTTATAGAAATTGCCTTATAACATAGAAAGTCCTACTTTAGAAAGTGGTAGTAACTGTTTTCGCTATTATATTGCTACCAACAGTGACAAAACAGTTTTATCGGGTGTATCTGAGTAGCGACAACAAATTATAGATAATGTTACTGCCATTTTATGTAAAGTTGGGTTCTGCTATCACGAATGAGAGCTTTTTATCATAGCTTCATAGGTGCCCAGACAATGTCTTAGGAAATTGAGTTATACAGTTATAGATATAGTTTTAAAGAGACTTCGTTTTAATGATGTATAAAAGTGGGTATAGACTAGAGCACTTACTTGTAAACATCCAACATTCGCAACAACGAATTAAAACATTAAATTTACTCAAACCACATTTCGAACATCACGATCGATGTTTTGTTACAACTTGATTTTAAGAAACAACGAGCATTTTGGTGTAACACTAAAGGTGGGTATAGACTTATAGCATTTGCTAGAGCATTACATTGTAATGTAACGTTTTTACGAAAGGTACAATACAGACAAATGCTCAGTTTTCTAAAACATTTCCATGTAATGTAAGGTTCTTGCAAATGATCGACGCTGTGTTCTACGTAATGCTCACGACGAGTGGACACATATCTGTAATATTTCTTAAAAAAATATCAATTAATCCCCATCGTCCCCCGCACTCGTGCGTTTGCTCCTCCTCCTCATTTATACACCTCTTAGGAAGATTTAAGATATTACAAGAAATCTTCTTTCCCAGTAGCAGCTCGGAGTTAGGATTTGTGCCCTGTTAATTCCAATAGGATCGCCCCCTACTATATGGGACCTAAACATACCGGCGAACTGTGGGTGTACATTGGTATTGGAACACCTCTGCCTACCCCTTCGAGGAATACAGGCGTGATGGTATGTTTACTGAAAACAACTTTAGTGGAAGTTGCACCAGCTGTGGTATGTCAAAACTTAAAAAAATGCATTGATAGTAATTATAAGTAGCTATTAACGTCATAATGGTCCGCACATAGCTCATTAGTGCTGCGTTGACCTATTTCAATCAGAACAAAACATCATTTATTTACTGATGTAAAAGTAACTAAGATTTTAGAATCTTCGAGGCCTCGCGTATCTAAAATTCACCTCTCGGGTTTTTCCAGTAAAACCACAGTCGAATATAATGAATTATTCATATTTCACTACACATTCACAATCTGATGACTCTGATCTGATCTCACAGTGACTATGCGTGGAATATTCTAAGTTAGATAAAAGTGAGTTAAATAAAACTATTACCTACTTATAATACAGACATACTTATTGACATCTATTAATTTCATTACAAGTGTTACATGTTCTATTAAGTATTAAAAGCCATAAGAATAATTATGAGCCATAAAGAACTGTGAATCATCATAATTCGTGTTGAGAAGCAATATCGTCTCAATTGGAGTTTAGTGACCCAGCGTCTTCGACATACGCTAATCCGATTAGTAATCCATTTAGCAAACTCGTCTCGGAGAACCGTAAGCTTTCGTTACGCAATCCGTTCACAGCCATGTGAAAGAATTCTGACACTAATGACAATCTTCAAACTACAGTACACCTACAGTAGTGGTCGTCTAAAAGTTATGTAATTGTTTACTAAAATCCAATGAATGATGGATGCTTATATTTTATGAAGCAGAGACAAGCCCAGTTCGCTGGTTAGTTTTCTTGAATTACAAAAGTACTCTTGCCAGCGGCATTGCAATATAAAATTCCATGCTATGAAATAAATAACTCGTACATCAGGCTAGTGCTTTTGTTGGTGGCAGAGGTTTCTGTGAAATGTGTTCTAATTATGACGGGTGTTGCGGCTCGCGGGGCGCATGCGCGCGGCCCGCACGGGAGCCTCGCCACGCACCATTCACAACCCCTCCGTGGAATAACCCACCACCCTTCTCTCTAAACATTGCATATTCATTTAAATACATCGACGGCCATTACCTAGTCCCTTTCATTAAATCACAGCTTGCTAAACACACAATGGTGAAGATAATAAATACATTTTCTCTGTAGTGTTCCGTACTAAAATACAAAGAAAGAATTCATATATGGGACTAACTTAGTATTTATTACATTGTATACTAGACTGATACTTGAAGTAGAATATTACATTTTCGAATGGTTACAAATAGTAAAAGTTTTTAATAATTTTTAGTTGCAGTTAGACTAAGCTAAATAAACTTTAAAGAGGGTTCGATAAGTTTTGGGATTAAAATGTAAGTTGTTTTAAGTATAACAGTAACGAAATTAGAATAGAGCTATATTGCTGCAACTTGCTTAGGTCGGATAGGGTCACGTCAACTCCTTTCAAGTTCCTCACAGTGATAACGAGATAGGTGCACGAGGTTACATTGACGGTGTCATTCACACAGTAGCGACATACATTGCGATATGTTTAGTATGCAAAACTAACCGTGTGGTGGTAGAAAGCAAATAGCTTAGGGGAATAAATAGAAATGGATCGATGTCCGGACTCTCACCAGACTGAAGTAAACACAGAAATGTAGGTTTAGCCCAATTCTACAAATATCTAATCCCCTAATTCTTTTTCTCTACATGGTTACTACAGTGCTCCGCGAGGAAACGTTGTTGGCAGCGAGGGGACTTTGACCTTTATACTGCCAATCCAACTATTCCTCTCGTTTTACAGGATTGGCAATGCGCAAGTGATACCCGGTGTTGCAAGCGTCTATAGGCTATGGTAACCCGCTAACCATCAGGAGGACCGTATGCTTGTTTGCCACGTTAGTGGCAAACAAGCATACGGTCAAAACGATCAAAAACTTTGAACAAGGAAAAGTAACGGAATGTCGCATGCTCGCAGTCCCATGGACTTAAGATCCGTTTACGACGTACCTGTATCAACAGTACGTGCGTCACATCTGCGTGACGAGTCAATTAATAACAGTTTTTAGAACAGCCTGTCGTTTATTGTGTAACAGATGACGTTGACATGAACGTCTCTTCAACAGGTCGGAACGGAACTGAGATAGATACCTTATCAGTCTGACATACACAGGTACTTTTGATGATAACGGCCAATGTCTCCCTTACAGATTTCGTGCATGTTTGTCTCTACGCTAGTTTTAAGTTTTAGCGAGTACAGTTAAATAACACATGACACTGATAAAAGTATTGCTTCTTTTATCATGTAGTATTATAAATTATTCAATTTGATAAATCTCAGCTATTAAAACTACAAGAACTTAATAGTGTTATCAGTGTTGATAAATAATACGAAAAATGCTGCTAGTTAAGTAACGTAAGACATCCATTTATCTTAAACTGAATAAAAAAAAATGTCTTCTTATATTTGCAAACCAATATTTAATTAGAAATCATTGTTTTATTAAAGAAAGAGCTTTTCAATAACCGTAGAGTATGTTTTGGAACAATATTCATAAACAAGCTGTTGTGAAGAGTGCAGGTGAATCGGAGTCCCAGACGTCTGCTACAGCCCGAGCCACTCTCATGAATAACGAATACTTAATATTGGAGATCCATAGAGGGAACATCTCAGAAAATCTACCCAAGTCCCGGGAAATGCAGATGCAATTTCAGCAAATTCCCAGAAGAACTGAAAACTATAAATCAAGCAGAGCCTTACGGTTAGACCTCTCCTTATTGATTATTTCTGAAAGCAATCCTTGAAACTGTCGAAATATTCTATCGCAGGCTCAAATTGAATATGTGCTATGAAAAAATTGAATTATGAAACTCCAGTATTTCCAGTCTCTCCTGCGAATTGCTCCGTAATCAGTATTAGCGGCGAGCAAGCATTTCGATGCAATCGACATTATTTTTTACTGACGATCGCTCATTATTTATAGAAACAGCCGACACGTAATCGACGTACCTAGTTTATCGTTTACGCAACGAATACTTGCTTTGATTTTCGGTTTTTAGCATACTAATGACTTTATACGATTGATATATTTTAATAAATACAATAAACAGTGAGCTGATCAAATTGATTATTTATTTATGAGCTTTTTATGGATATACTATAGGTTTCTCCGCCATACTCAGGCTGTTTTCCAGAGAGCAACATTTTGCCTTTTATATGGAGAATTCATATAAAGTGCTATTCATGTTTTGCGACTACTAGAGCTATGATGCAGTCATTTTTCTTTGATATTGCTAAAAATATCACGCGTGTCAAATGTCATAATTTTAATATATGTAAGTAAATGAAATCTTATATAAGTAGATAGTTTACCTCTCGATCCTTATTGCCGTAAGTGATGCCCAGGTTGGGCATGGCGCGCAAGATGGCGACGAGCGACTGAATCGTGTTGCTGTACACCACCGGCCGGTACTGTTTGAAGTCTTCATTTGTAAAACCACTTTCGTGGATAATTCTGTTGAGAAAATAATAACAAATTGTATTACAGAAACATGAGGTATAGATACAAAAGGAAGACGACATTTTTCCAGCTAACGTGTCCAATTATTACCTATTTATAATTTCTATTACTAACATAATATGCTACCTGAGAATGCCAATGCGCTGCCATTGGCATTCTCATTCCTGGTCTCATTGACCAGAATCTCCAGGAATCATATAATACTGGACCTCTTCACGCTAGTCCACGTAGACCAGTTCAATATTAAGTTAATTGATAAAATTCAAATTAATAGCAGTGATAGCCTAGTGGTATGATCATTAGACGGCCAAGTCGAAGGTCGAGTTCGAATGCAAGGCACACACCTCAGACTTTTCGAAATCATGTGCGTATTAATAAATAATTATCACTCGCTTAAACGGTGACGGAAAACATCGTGAGGAAACCTGCATCCCCTAGAGATTTTCTCAACGACGGCGACGTCTGAAGTCAGGCCAGGGTGGTGGTCTATGGCCTAATCCCTCTCAATCTGCGAGAGGAGACCAGTGCCCAGCAGTGGGACAGTATATGGGTTGATGATGATAATAAAATTCGGACGCTATAAATGGTGACACTATAGATGTAACAGGTAACTTTACAGTGTGATTCCTGAACGACTATGAAGTTTGATATTCAATGTAAATTCTTGTATGCCCCTTATAGGATATGGCACGTTACAACAATGCAAAATACATATAAAAAAACAAACAAAGTCCTGCATCTATCAATCGGCTGTCTAGTTAGGCTTGGACATTCACATAAGGCCATTGTAATCCATTGAGCCAAGAGTGTGGAAAGCCAATGGCGCAGCACCTAAGTAGAAACCAGAGAGAGGTTTGAAAATGGAAGGCATGCACCAATGGTTATTCTCTTTGTTTACACAATGGCAATATTGAACTGGCTCATGATGGTTTGTCTTTATTTTTGGCATACAGTACATACAAGCGGCATTACAGTTGCTGTGCGGCAACCCTAGTTCCCTAGTTGCAACCAATACTGGTAAGACCACTGAAGAGGTTTGCTAAGTACTATAAAATTCAGAAGTGTAATTATTGTAATTATCAAGAAGGAAACAATTTATTATTATCTCAATGAGGTATTTGTTTATGACATAGAACATAATGATCCGTCAAATGGTGAGAACGAGTTAATAAAAGTTGTAAATGAATTGTATTACTCATCGATTGGCATAGTGATTCATACTTCCAATAGTGAGGTATTTTAACGAGATTGCTAAGTTCCAAGTCTTCGATGCTGTGACTTTGTGACGTAGTCATTAGGACGCCAGCCGATTGCGGCGTTCGGCGACTTACTGATGCACGCGCATAGTTTAACTTATAAGACAAGGTCTCAATTAGCAACGACAGAAAATACAATGCACGGTTTCTGGAATTAACAACTTGTTCATTAACACGCTTGTGGCTCGCAATGCAACTGATTACGAAATAAATTTATAATCCTAATGAAACCTGAAACATTTCTTCTTTATCACACTGTGGCAGTGAAACGTCCATGCACGTCGTATGCTTCAGAGAATATACCAAGGAGCAGAAACATGAAGGCGGTTAACGTACGCATTGCGCAGCGTGTTCGTGGCCACTCTGACCGCAATGGGCTGGCGACTTTACAGTTACGAGACTTCACAACAAATTAGCAATAAATGTGTAATTTATGCATTTTCATACTAGTCATAGTAGTTATTGTATTGCGGTTTTGCTTGTTTGGGATTCACATAGAATAGTGCGCACTATAAACGTACTTAACATAAGACTTGATAAAACGTCCTATATTAGGCTAAAGTAGACCCGCGAATTAAAACACACACACAAGGTGATTTTCCACTATTACTCTCTACATATACTTTAGAGAGGATCAGTGGAAAATCAAAGAAAGAAAGACAATAACATTTATTTAAAACAAACACAATCCACACATTAAATAGAAAAATATACACAACAATTGTAGCACCATAAGTATAATTAGGTTATAGGTATATTTTACGCTCGCGAAATCACAATAAGTATAGGTAACAGAATAGAACGAATTAGATGTGAACTAATCTAAGTATATTTCACTCAAATTACCTATGTCAAATGTTGCAGCTTATTTTACTGATCACTGAAACCAATTAAAAAATTTAAAAGCAGTTAGTTGCTCACGATTCCTTACAAGTATTTATTTTTCTTGATTTGGAAAATAAAGATGCGAAGCAGCGGCAGTGCACTCAGTATAATTATTAAACAATCGTGCAAAGTGTTCAGCGCGATTGTTTCTTACAACGTTACCCCATTTCTATCAGTTTCAGCCCTATCCTGTTTACTTTATACTTCCAAAAATCGGAAGTTTAATCAAAAATTTAACTATTGGAAGTGGAAAGTCCGGAATTCATGCCAGAAAAAACATTATTTTTTAAAACATGTGGTTCTTGATGGCATAACGGTATGTACATAATATAATTTCATAAATACATTCGCTTATCGATGAAATAATTTAATTTCGGGCGTCTGGTGTTTCGAGATCTGTAGCATCCGGGACGCGAATTACGTCACCGATGGCATGGTAGTGTGCAAACACGCACCAAATATTGATCTCACCAACACCAAGCAGGGTTATTATTGTAGAACAATATTGATGGTCACAGTGGGACGTGTTCTAATGACAAATTATTGATAGAATAAGGCGCCAAATCTATATCAATACAGGCTAAGAGACTAATGTCCTGACTGATTCATCAACACAGACCCATATTCAGAAACACAGAAATTTCTTCGTTTGTAACGTACGTGGAATAAAAAGGTTTTTTTTTTTGGAAATTCCAATGGTGGTAACATAGAAGATAAAAAGTTCTTAGGTCTTATTCTGAACGCGTGGCCTAAACTACTGGGTAATTTGGTAGAGACATGAATTAGTGAAACTAACAGGATTGTGAAAATCGAAATGAAGGCAAATAACACCGCTGGGCACTAGGTAATAGATTTATAAGCTAAATAAGTAAACAATGAGTTAAAATAAATCTGAATCAAAAACGTGTAAGACCGTATAGGCACGTGCAATTTTCACTGACCACGATCAACTATTTGGCAAAGCTAACAGGCACGTCAGTGTCACCAAGTGACACCATGACGTCACAGTTCACACATGAGTCTGGATTACCAGTGGAAATATGACAGCTTTGGATAGCTTAACCTGTTAGTGTCTGTACAACTAAGTATTCTGTGATAAAAAATGAATGGCGATAGTCTACATAAATATGTATAACATAAATTCAAGATGCACATTATTAAGCAGACAGGTAGTCAGGTGGACAGATTTACGGTGAAAACGATTTACCTAGGCTAGGACACTATATTTTTTTAATGATCCATCTATGACATAATAATGCGATACAATCAGCCTGCATTGCAACTAAGTTATCATTCGGCAGATGTTTTTATCTTCAAAATGTAAAACGCTTGTTGACAAGTCGTAGATAGTAGATAGGGAGATAGCAGGCAATCGACCGATGTATTATATCTCTAAACAATAATATTGATTAAGATAGATAGGAATAAATACAATTGATAACATAACAGCGGTGAGGTACAAAACACCGAAACTGTTTCATTGTTGATGTGAAATATAGGTATATTGAAAGTCTATGAAAGGTAAATATGATCAAATACTAGCACTGTATGCGGGCTTAGCGACACTACTAAAATTTGCAGTCTGCGAAACGCGTTTGTTGACATGTTGAACGCCAAACAACACAAGCAACCAGCAGAATCACTGGTCCCGTGATTTTAACCTACGGTCCCATTAGGATTAAATTTCCCAAATTTAATGGAGGTCCAAAATTTTGTAGCTCCTTCACATCAATTTTTCGTTTTCAAACTAGCAATAAGTGAGGATAAGGAGGTCATGACTGGTCTGTAAATTGCTTTTCTGCTGTCAATCAGTTACCGATCTATTTCTTTCCGCCATTAGGTATTATTAAAACTTTTTAGTAGTTTTAAGATGTTAAATTTTTTGATAGGCGCAGTTTATTGCAATATCCACACTTGACAAGATTTTTTTGAGACATTCATGGTATGGTATGGAATTCAACAAGATCGTTGCATAAGAAATTGAATAGGACTCTTCGTTTCACAAAATTTAACTTTTGAGTACGACTGTATTAATGTTTTCAATAAATTCAGTTTCAACTCTCAATTTGGATATTAATGCGAGTACCAAAATATTTTTGATCATAATTTATTAGTACTTATGTGTCACAGCGTCTGGTGTTCGACTGCGGACAGGATTCGATTCAGATTGGGTATTCTATTTAGGTACAAAGGCCATCACAGCAAGCTACCCCAATCTGTCAAATTTCTTTGATAGTTTTTAACTTTCATACGATGTAATAAGGTTCATATTTAATTGGGAAATTTTGACAGTTTTGGATAGCTTAACCTGCTGGCGTCTGTACCTAAACAGAATACACAAGTTCGAATCCTGCCCGCAGCGAACTTTTCCTTCGCTAAAATAACTTTAAATCTTAACATGGACAATGCCAAAAAATATAAAAAGATAGTATGTACTTATGTAGTTTGTATACTTACTTCATTTGTTTGACTATAGTACTTTTGCCTGATTCACCGGCACCTGTAAACAAAAACACAAATTAAATACTATTCGTGTACCACAAAACATGTTGCAAGTGTATTTACGTCATTTTGAATCATAATAATTATATTAAAACTAATTAATTAGGTAAGTGAAGTTAGGAGATTGACATTACATAAAGCTGCGTTTCTTCAAAGCAGACATTTCGCCAAACCGCGCAATAAAACACGCGATGATGTAAAAACATTTAATTACCGCCTAAATGTAAACTGTTTCAGTCCACATTATGCACGTCTCGTGGAATGAAAATAGCATTGAAAAATAAATTACAAGTTTTGCTGTATGTGAGAAGGGTTTACCACGTTGATCGATAAAAACTACTGTTTGCGGCTCCACGCATTTTCCATTCAATTTCACACACAATAAACTGTGGAACATAAATTATATGTCGCCACGACAAACCTATGGCTTATGCCTACCTCGTTTAATTGGTAGTAATTAAAGTAGGTACTATGTAACTAACAAACCCGACGTTAGACAATAGGCGACGATTTGATAACATGTAATCAATCGTAAGTTGTTGAATTCTAATAATAATAATTGTCTAGTCTAATCAAATAAGCACTACGAAGCAGATTCAAGTAATTACCAGAGAACATATTTATTTACTCTTATGTCCTTCGACGTAGATATTAATTGGTTAATAAAATGACAAAATTACGTGGGTGTAGCAAAATGAGCCCTGTCAAATACAGGTTGTAAGTATCATGACCCCAGTTGGCTCTAATTGGCTCGCCAGCGCGAATGGCCGACCTCTGACCCCCGATATACACTTTATCACCACACAAGTGCACTCCTGATTTTACATTGCAACTTGTACGACCATCCATACCTTCGATTGTCTCTCTGTCTAGGAAATATAACATATTTCAGAAACAATGCATTCGAAGATGTCAAAAAGGTACCTGACGTCACATATTTTACATCGCAGTAGAGAAACTTTCACAATTAAGTGGATGGTAATCGCGTGCCAAGAAAGTGTTCCCACGAATAGCTAAAATAATAACTTTTTGAACAGTGAATGTCGTGTTGGATTATTTACTTAGTAGTGACTGCTTATTTGTATGAACACCAACATATCTCACGCAGATCAATCGATCACATCATGGAAAAAACGGCACTCATCATCATCAGCCTATATTAGTCCACTGCAGTTGGACGTAGGCCTCCCATAATGGGCGCCATTTCACCGTCCTCGACTTTTCGCATCCAGCTTCTATCATCACTCCATCTTGTCGGAGGGAGATTTACGGCACTTAACTTGACTATAATTGTTTTAGATTATAATAGGTACCTACAGTAGGTACCCCATTTGGGATGAACGATGCTTTATTAATAATAAGATACGGTTTTACTGTTTCCACTAGATTTTAAATAAGTATGTTTTGTACTTGAACTTGCGAGTTTTTTTTCGCATGACCCCGGCAACTATTTTTATCATGGTATAAAATTCGATAGAAAACATGATGTTTTCTAATTCTTTATAGGTAGGTACCTAGTTGGTTCGACAGGATGAGATCGCTTGTGGCTTTTTGCGCTATCATCACGATAACATCGTCGCGTGCTCGAGCCGGGTTGTCTGATAAAATACCTGCCCGTAATGTCCGTTCGATCGCCTCTTCGATGTTAACCTGACATTATTTGCCTATTCACAAATTACTTTCTTGGAATTTGGGAGCCTCCCAAACGTTTGTGCTACGCCACTCTATTATTAATGTAGGTACTATTGATTGATAATCAATCAGATTCACATAATATTTAAAGGATTATTGAACATTTATCTTTTAAATAACATTAATATTGACTGATTAGTACAATAGATTGTTATTGATCGTCTCATGAGTTAGGATTACGATCAAAATCCTGTGTAATGGGAACAATATCAGTGCTAATGGTATGAAATTCACTGTGAAAAATCATCATGACCAACCCATATACATTCCTACTGCAGGGCAGGGTGCATTCTCATGAGTAGTCGAAATAAATCAAAGCTTAACACCGCAATGATATTACCATTGAAATGTATGGATTTTTTCGAAGTGAGCTCTACATGAGGCATTGTAGGGAGTGGCTCATTAAAGCAAAACACCATTCATGGTCAGATATGCACGCACCGGCAGCCACGGCGCTCTGCCGTGACACCTCAATTAACTTCTAGTACAAGATATCTAGTTGACACGCTTGTCACATATTATTGGTCACCTCATGCCTATTATGTGATTGCAAAACATTTTTTGTTTTAGTTTAATTTTCCTTGACATACCTATCTACAACAGAATAATGGAGGAAACATAGGCTAATGTATAGGTCCCATGTAATAGGGAGTGAGTGTATTGCCATTTAACTGGTCACAAATCCAAACTGCTACTGAGAATTTCGATAGAAAAACCCAATAACAGTTTGTCTTGGGAATCATACCCAGGACTTCTAGTGTAGCAGCCATTTTTACGTCCACTATATGAGGCAGTCTTTTACATAGGAATGAAATTTAAATCTAAGAAGATTACAAAAAAAAAATGTGCTACTTAATGAATAAGTAACATGAAATAGTAATACAATTACTTAGTTGGAGGGTATTTAAGAACCAACAAGCACCTAAATAGATTTATTACATATTCTTCAGAATATTGAATCAGATAAATTAATCAGCACAATATACTTATGATGGTGCAAGTAGTGTATGTTATGATTATACACCAGGTGAAGGGAATTCACGATTCGGTTCACACCAAGAAAAGGCAAAATACAATTGATAGAGCCAATGACTAATTAATACAATATTTATTAAATATAAGAAACATAGAAATTGTTGATCATTACAACAGACTGCCCACTTCATTGTAGCCATTAGATTGTGGTGATTCATTCTGAATATGCAAGGACTTAGTAATTGTCATTGAATGGCATACTTATTTCTTTACTGAAGGTAAAAACTGGATAGTAATGCAAATAATTAAAAATATCCTACAATTTGGTTAATGAGAATAATCAAATGTAATGTAAGTAGGTATATACATGTTTATGGATGTTAAAAATTATAAAGCAGTGTTTTCTATTGTTCATGTCATTTATTCCTCATTGAACTGTTAAAAGTACTTACATTTAATTAGTTATTGGTAAAAGATTAAATCATTAGTTCATTCAGAGAAAAGTCAGGTGCCCAACCATCTGTGGCATATCACAGCTTGTGTCAATGCACCCTCAGCAGTGTCAAGATCAAGGCAACATAATATTTAAACTGGACTTTATTTTAGTGAAAATTTTACCTCCATTATTTATGCAAAAATATTTTCTATGTACTTTTCTACTATGTAAATGTTTTATACTGTGTAGCTATGGATGATGTTATAATTAGTTTATAAATTAATTTTAATGGTTCATTCAAAATATAATATGGCTATTACTTACAACCACAATGTTTTCCCAAAATGTACAGGTACAGTATTTTACAAAAAATGATTACAATGTAAGGAAAAAGGAATATTACCCATATTCATGCAAAATACTATCTTGAGAGTTTTTAGCTATGTTTCCTCTAGTGATTGTATTTAAATGTAAATAAGTATTGTGCCATTTACCGTTGGACATGAATGACATTGTTCCTCTCAAATATTGGCAACCGTTCAAAATACTGCCAACAGGTACTGTTTACAGTGATTAAAATTCTTTAAATACTAGTTGATTGTTTACAGACAACATAACAATAACTAGAAACAACTTCTCTAGAATGTATGTGTAGTTTAACATTAGGGAATTAATTTTTGGCTGGTAGGTATTGAATAAAACTGTTTATTTTAATTTTAAATACAACATTGTGTGCATGTAAATGTAGGTATCATGCAGTCTTTGTATTGTCGCCTATTTTCATATTATCTGTGCCTGAAAATTTTATTTCCTCATGCTCCTCTTGTGTGAATAACAGGAAACTACCAACTTGCACAATGGAGAAGTCTTGCCAACAAAGCAAGTTACAGATGATAAGAATCTTCAGATAGGTATTGTGTGGTCTGTGACAGTCTTGTGAAATATTTGACTTCAAATAGGTACATTATAATAACTCAAGTTTTAGAATAAATCTGAAGAGTATAATACAAAATGTTGTGTACCAGCCCTGATGTGTGTGATTAGGAAAGGTCATTAGTATTCTGTTGTATAACCACTTATATTGAGCATTCTTATTACAGGGATGAGTAATACAAAAGCTAGTGATTACATTTACAACAATTAGGTACAATAATTCTGCATTATGTTTATTTTGCAGTGATAAAGTCAATATATTTTTTTGGATATTCCAAGATTTTACTTGGCAAGTTCAAATAAATGTTAACAATCTCATTAGAATAAGAGTGTCATGGTAAAATACGGCGCATGGTGCCCGTTTTCGAATTTGATAAGGAAAATCGTACTGTATTGCGATTTATAACATTGGAACATTAATTAAACCATGATTAGCATAGAAATTACTACACGAGTTCATACACCAATGGTTCCTAAATGTGAAACAAATTGGAACTTTCATTTGCGCACGGAACTACCGCACATACCGGCATAATGATTAGTTCCAAGTGAAAGCAACTAACCATTGCTATTCGCTCAATACGAGCAACAAGCTAATAGGATACGTGAAACGTTAGAATGCCATTTACAGAAACACCTTAAGTTTCCACGACTTTGAATGGGGCGTTATAATCGCTGCAACCACCCCCGAAACATGGGTGCGGCCACAGAACGCGACAAAATAGGAGAGCTTCACTGTACCTAATAACAGCAATTTGATATCTTTGGAGGCTTGGATTCCGTCCTCTTTCAGGTTCCTCTCGATCTGTCTGCTGCGAGCTGCCGCAGCACGCTCTTCGGCCGACTGGGCGCACCCCATATCGGCAGCTGTCCCTGTTCTTTGGCCGCCCCGACCCCTGAGCCGGGCCCGCTCTCACCGCTCCCTCTGCATGCGCTCCACACGCGTCCTGCCGCCCCGGCGCGACCGGAGCCACCCTACACAACGTTAGCACCCAACACACAGTAACCTAACAGTACCACTTATCACTGTTCGTATGACTCCAAGACACAAAATCTTTGAATAAACGACCGCGACTCGAAAATATCTAGGGATTTAAACAGCACTAAACACTAAAAACAGGCAACGACAATGCAAACTTTAATTGATTTTACAAATCCCTTTAAATACGAGATAATGGCGGCCGGATGACAAGCACCAACTCCGCTCCGTTCCGTGACAGCGACCGCGCCCCGCTCGACTGACGTTCGGGTGCGTTCGGAAATATTCGTTCGGACTCGCTCACACATGCGTGAAGGCACATTCATACACGAAAGAGAACAAGAGCAATGCGCTAAAATCAAAGATTGTCAAAGACAATATAGCTTTTTTTGGTAAAAAAAAAACTGGCGCCAATTTTAATTATTATTTATGTCGTTATTTAAACATACTTATTTCAATTTATGTTAACGATTATATTCCTACTATTCTTATCGTGGGTGTGCTTATTCTTATCACGCTAACAAAAATCAGACATAAGTCTGACAAAATCGTGCCACGCACGACGTAGATTTACAAGGCTTGTAATTAAAAACGTTGACTGTAGTAGGTACCTTTAACCACTACCATACAATTCTTTTGTGTGTAATAAACATAATATATATCCATAACGGAAAGTTATATTTTGATTAATTTTATAACATTTTAATGCACATAAATATATTGTTTATTTATTTTTTTGTTTGAAGGCTGTAAGCAATAGGTACTCTTTCAAGTCTCACTGACATGCTGAAAAGGGGGTGCCTAGTAGGTGGCCTCGGACGGTTGAATTGGGAGATTCCGCCGTCCGACCAGATAAGTGCCCGTAGGCAGCACGCGTACTCTTCACACGATAGGATCCCGGTGAGTGCTGGACCACAGCCTGTCATGGTCGTGGTGAATTTCACGGATTCCATGGCGAGTGAAGGAAAGTGCTGTTTTTATTCGGTGTGAGTTCGACCCTACACCCTGCTACCTCCGCAGGTGGCGGACGATCCTTGAGGATTTTCCGTACCTACTATAAGTAGGTAAAAAAAAGGTATCTACCTACCCACATAATTTATACAAATGACTGAACACAGTAAAACTGTTTGGAGCCGATCTTAGTTTACGTGTGAGGGTGGTAGACAGAGTTAGGCAGCATAATAGATCCTACCTAAAAGCGTGCTGAGTTTAGTTAACTTTTTCAACATGGGTTTCAACCGTCGTTTAAAGGTTTCTCCTCAACATGCGGAGAGAAAATTCAACCGTCCCCCTGCAGAACGCTAAAATATATTTTAGCTTTATTCTTACATTTGTTTATAATGTCATATAGTATCGTTTTACATAAAAAACATACACAAGAATGTCCGATAGACTCAGATACTTAAATAGTTTGAAATGGAAACAATAGTTTTAAGGTGTAGAACTAGAACGAAAAGTCAATAAATGTTAGTAGGTACCTACTTCAACATTCGGTTTCTTTTGGCGAAGCCTGCACATTATTGTTTACTAGATCAACTAGTAGAAGCATCATAATATTGCCAAGTCGAATTTCCTAGACAAACGACCGAAGATCGGAACTATATGGAAGGTGCTGTTTCGTCCATCTGAAATTCTTGCACCACAGCATGGAGAGACTCCTACAAATGTGACTATAAATATGTATACCAGAAGCATGAATCTGTACTACAAGAAAGCATCGTTTGCCCACACGTACCTAACACGTCAAAAGTAAATAATAATCTGCCACGTATGTACATTTGGCATTTCATAAAATAATTGGCGAGGTAGGTACATGTAAATTCAATGAATGTCAGGATGACCAGCATAGTAGAGCTTAAGCCTAGTTAGCATTTTTAGAGGTATGAACCTACTATTATACGAATTCTTCAAATAGGTACCTACATCGATCTTTATCCTGTTAATTTGCCTGTAAGTAATATAGATATATATACGTAAGTATCATGTTTTTAGAATTATCAACCGGAAAATTTGCATTGTATTTATTGCATTCTAATAGGTTTATGCATCCAGGACTAAAATACCTACATGGTAGGCCCAATAAAATTGACTCTCAGGAAACATCTAAAAAGATCACAATGTCAATATCAATGCAATCCTTGAGCCGAAAAGTGCCGGCTCGGAAGTCTCAGTCAATAGAGCTCGAGTTGGTGTGCGCGCGCACCCCACTACCTAGACAGAGAAAGCTCCATTACCAAGGAGCAGCAGCTTAATATCCTTGGCAGCCTGGATGCCATCCTCCTTTAGGTTCTTCTCGATCTGCTTACTGCGCGCAATGGCAGCGCGCTCCTCGGCGGACGAGGCGCAGCCCATGGCGATGGCGCGCACGGCCTGGCTCGCTACGCGCGGCAGCGCCGTGCCCCTCGCATGCTCCCGGCCCGTCGTCGCGCGCACGTAGCGCCGCGCACGCGCGAGCGAGCGCACGCGTGCTCGGGAACCAGAGGGACGCGCTTCAGCGCCACGTTACCACCACGAGATCGCCGGCGCGGCGTTCCGTCCTTACGCATGCGATGCCAAGCGCTGCGGAGTTCAAGGGGTAAGCGGAGCGCTAGTAACCGATCGAGGTGGCGTCGCGGCGTGAACCCGCGAACGAATGACGGACCGCGCAGGCCTGGATCGGCGCGCGCAGTGCGCAGGCTCTGTTGCCGCCTCCGCGCACCGGCCGCCGCACGCTGCCCTCCCGGTTCCTCCCTCACATACTAATTATTACACCCTACGTCAAACCTACGCGGCGACGGCGGCGCCTACATAATTATTATTAGCACAATAAGTTTGGTCAATTATATGTATATGCGGCTTGGGAGCGTGAAAATATCTTGATAATATAATATGGATAATATTAAACACATAACTGTCTTAAAAACAAACGTACCTAAATAGTTATAATTTGATGACTGCTTATTTAGGCTAGATGAACCTATACAAATTAGCTAATTTTATGTAACTACTTGCTCTTCTCAATGCTATAAAAATAGTATTCAGCAACACACCATCTTGTCTGTTTTCCCTGTCTGTTAAGCAGAAGTGTACACTAATGTTGTACAGTAGGTACACCCACAATTTACCGGTAGGTACCTACTTATTTTTAGGTACCAAGTAATAGCTGCTACTGAGAATTTCTTTGAAAACCCAGTAGCACTGCTCAATCTCGAAATCGAACCCGGACTCAAACCTTCGAGCAGTCGCGCATGCGATCTCTAGATTTCTTTATGGATATCTTCTGATAGAAATTCTTGGTGGATTGGGATTCCCATTTTAATAGATTTTTTACGATTATATTCCGGGTAGGAAGGCCGGCGAGCCGGCCTGATATGTTGTGCAGTGTTCACAAGGTGCAATCCTAGCTTCTGGGGCCAATCCTATCGATTACGAAACATAATCTTGGCATAATCACTGAGGAAAACAGTGAAAAATAAGTCACAAAGGAATACAAATATATCGACTAAAAACTTGACAAAAATGATATTTATATAGCAGCAGATTTCCTATAAGAGTAGAATGAAGTCTTCAAATTCACATAGTGAATATAGTCCCAAATGGTATATAACTGAGAACCTAACTTTAACGCAGGATCCACGCTGATTACCTTACCTTATTTTTCGTTGCATTGCATGCTTGCATTTTATTTTTTAGGTCATCGTCGACTTAAGATGTTAAATTTTGAAAATAATTACAAAGTTCCTATTACATACAATGTCTTGAGTCGGAATGGGTTAATCGTTACAGGGTAGGTATTGTAAGGGTGACCTGTTCGGAAGGGGTTACATTGCACCCGTTCGAAGGTGGAACACGTAGGTATCATTGGAGTTTTTTAAGCGCTTAAAATAAGGGATTATTTTTTCAATAACCTTTTCAACGAGTATCCGGCCTGTCCCCCTGATCACTTCAAATTATGCCGACGGGAGACAAGAAAAAGTTATTTGATTAGTGCTAGTTACAAACTGTAAGTAATAAAACCCAATATAATGCAAATCTGTAAACTCTTTAACGTCAATCGGTATCCCGGCATTAAGTAGGTAATACCGAATCCCCGGTTTTTTCAAGGATAATTCATTTATTTGGTAACTAGGCATAGTTTATAACATAATAATTTTCCCAGGACTTTTAGGAAATCACCACATTTTCCGTACTTCCCAATACTCCTTATATATATAAAGTATCACACAATCTATATGTGTAAGTACCATATTTAATTATAATTCCGTAAGAAGGTATTTATTTTGTATTCGTTTTCCGGTCTATACCTACATCGTTTTGAAAGTCTATGCGTTTACTAGTTGAATTGTAAGGTACAGACATACGTCTGATGAGACTGTCCCACTACACAGTCCGTGCTCTCAGGACATGGGTGTTTCGGGAAGTACCTGTATCGCATACGCTGGAAGCCAACGCACTCGATGTGTGGACCTCTGCAGGTCCGTAGTAATAATATAATATTTTAGGAAATTTTACACAACACAGTAGACGCATCGGATGCCGGAGAGCGCAAACAGAGACCTCCAGCCTCTCGGAGCTGTACTGGACCGTAACTCGTCATGTTTGTGGTGAATGTTACGTACCCATAACCATCATTACTAATAGGTTTGGAAAGGCAAGTGTGGTTTTTAGTCGGTACGAGTCCAACATACCCTGGCACCTCCCCAGGTGGCGGACTATCCATAAGGATTTTCGCACATCAAAAAGAAAGGTCCTTGTTTGCGTAAGGCAGTACAGAGTAGTAAGAGAGTCGAATGTCCAAATGTGTATTTAGGTACTGTTCTTTATTGTAATGTGCATTACACATTAGGTACCAAAGGACAGGTACAATGAAAAAAAAAAGTCACTTATCTAAAATAAAATTGGCGATCAGTTTTATCGCTAAAAGCATTTTCTTACAGACAACAATGGGATGGACAAGAGGCATGAAAGAAAACGGGTAAGGGTAACGTTAACGTCCGGTATAAGCAGTTTAATAAGATAATCCTTGCAAGTTGGTGTTAGATGTTTTCTTTTAAGCTATTTAAGTTGGTTCAATGTTTAACCAACAAAACGGGATATTTAAACGTTCTGGCCAAAATGAGAAAACGCGTAGTATTTTTATGCTGGTAGATCGAGGATCGAGTAACCATGGTTGTTATGGTGCGATTAAAGCTACGCAGACTTTATTACTAGCTCGCATTTTTTTAATTTAATTGTTAGTCATACATAATCAAATTATTGTAGTGATCCATGATCTCGTTAATTATCAGCTGAGTGTTTTGGATGGCTGGAATCTACCATTCTCAATTGATGCTAAATTCACTTACAACAATTTTGTTCGCCCACTACTCCGTGAAAGTAACAATTAAGATTCCGTCACGGAATTATAATAATAATAAATATTTGGGACATTTTTATACAGCACCATCTAGTCCCAAACAAAAAAAAGCAGAGCTTGCGCTGCTGCTTGAGTAATGGATTATATAATACTTATACTTTTTTTTTGTATATACATACTTATAATACATGAGAAACACCCAGTAACACCAACATAAAAATCTAACCTACGACCTCGTCCGACACTAGAACCGCTAGACCACAGACGTCGTCGAATTATTGTGCACTTATGTGCTGCGGGGTTATTTGTGGTAATATTCCTAGCTGGAGGCATACGGTGCCTCGTCACCAACTCCGGTAGGTAGTTTCCTTCCCTCGAACTAATAAAGTTACGTCCGTCATAAAAAGAAACTGTGGTAACCGGACAGAACCATATTTATTACTTGGTAATCGTTCTAAGCGCTCATAGTGCGCATTTATATCCATTGCATTTCGTAATACCTGGATTTCCAAAATTACTTGATTCAGTCTTATTAGATAATTTATTTTAAATATCGTATTTTAAAAGTGAACAAAGCATCAAATGGGTGATAAAGCCCAAATTATAGATTTACAAAAATTATAAATAAACTTCGAAATAAATCAATCCAAATGAAATTTTTCAGTTGTTTTCAGAACATTTACTTAATTAAAACGAGTTTTTTTAAACTACCTTTTAATTTATATGAAATGCATACATAATGTTGATTTATAATTTAATTGAATATTCAATCTGGCAACACATCTTTTCATCTCTTAGCCCAATGCTCATAGATATTGGACTGATTGACAAGATCAAGAAAAAAAAACGTATCAAGAAGAACAAGAAACTTTTAATATTATTATTAACTTATTTAATATTTAAATGACATTTACACATAATCCACTGAGAAAATTTCATTACCTAAATGTAAAGTGAGCCATCAGCAGGCCCCAAGTGGTGGATTCCAATGAGTAAAGCATCCACCAGAGTCCAAACACCTAGTCCTCCAAAACTGAAAAGTTTTCCTATCCCCTCTTGCCAGTGGCCTAGGTAAAATCGATCAGCACCAAAACCTCCAAGTGTCAAGGCCAGTATTACAGCTGTACCCCAGCGAGTGCCTGCAGTCCATGAACATCGGATCTTTTTCAGGAACCTGCGCTTTCCTAGGCACACCACATCATCAGAGACTGTACAATTTGTCCTAAAAAGAAGTGAATGTATTAATTGAAATGTGAATTCAAATGTGTCCTTTTGTTTCATAGTTATCATGATATTTTTAAAAAATGTAATGTGTAGTTTATAAAAAGGCAAAGGTCTACTGAGGGCCTTTATACTCAGTTCATACAATGTTGACTTACAAGTAATATTTCAATGGTGAAGCAAGAGAATTGCAGTTTGCTTTTTGGTCACAGCGATGTTCCCATTTTTCAGTCTGGTAACAAAACCGACACATTGCGGTTCTATTGAAAGTTTTGGTGCCCTGAAATATAACAAGTAGATTACAATGTAATATGTACATTTATAAATTGTAATTAAGTGGTTGCACATGAAATATTGTTAAAAATTATTAATTTTTTCATCACACAAAATTTTATTGCTACTTTTATTTATGCACATAATAAATGACTAAGCAGCAATTTTTATGAAAATGTTACTTGTTACATAACTGAAATAAGCCACTTTTTGAACAAAAATGCACTAGTTATTGAATTTATGGGTAGTACAGACGCCAGCAGGTCAAACTATACACACCTGTAAAATATTTGCAATAGAATAGAAATCTTGTATTAAAGTTGAAAATCAATCAAAGAAATTTGACAGATTGGGGTAGCTTAGATTTGCTGGCCTCTGAACATTAATTCTAGTTTTCCTTGAAAAGCAATATAGTTAATTCATTTATTGTATCATCATCATCATCAACCCCTATTACTGTCCTACTGCTGAGCAGAATGAGAGGGATTAGACTATGGTCCACCACACTGGTCTGGTGCGGTATATGTATAATATACACATATTGTCTGCATCCCTAAAATCAGGACTGGATTTAAGGCTATAGAGGCCTTGGGGCAAGAAGTGGAGGCCCCAAAAAATTGACGGAACAGAAAATCTAAATATGGAGACCACGAGCTAGAGACCCATTGCCCACTGTGCTGCTGCTCTGGCCTAGTCTTTGTGCTTGAAATAAAGTTTATTCTATTCTAAATCCGGCACTACCTAAAATTTATATTTATTAGTTTTTTTATTAGTTGTGGTGGCAGTGGATACTTGCGTTGCAAACAATTTTTGGTTTCACAGTGCAGGTATAATTGTAGAAGCCTCCATATCGACAGTCAATGGTCCTATCACAATTTATACAAGGATACTGCAGTGTAGAGCACTCAGAGATGTCCTGATCGACAGAAGGACAACTTTTCAAATACTCTTCATTCTCACTGAAATTAACGCCCTTGTCACTCGAATCATCCTTTATTTTGTTTTCTTTACTTTGTATATCCATATTATTGTTCGCTACGGGAAAAAATATATATAAATAACAAAAACATCAACAGATATTCCTAATGTCGAAGATGATTGTAAAACAACTTACCCATATCTGTAATATTAATTGTGTTGAATATAACTAGTAGAACTAAAACTAAACCATCTCTTGTACTAATTCTTAGGGGCAGCGTTCTCGGCATCGTAGAATTTATACCATTTTTTTATTTATTTCTTTATTAATTGCTTGAAAACGCAACAACACAACAATAACCACAATATCTTTTGTTTGACATGTTGTCACTTGTCAGATTGATATGATCTTAAGACAGTGACACTGACAACAGGATCGGATAGGATCAAAGGATGCGCTCATGCGCGACAAAGTCGATGTCGATACTCGATTGTCGCCAACGACAACTGCCATCAAGAAAAAAAAGTAGTAGATTTTCAACGTGTTTCAAAATGTGGAGAAATCACTTTATTTTAGTGGTAATGATTACATCAGGCGATATGTAGCGTCGCTAAAGGTGCATCCACGCCGCAGTTACTTTTTGTGGAGCAACTGCAACGTTTCCAAGTGTTGTTGGATATTGCCGTGAAAGTTGAAGAATGTTACCGTGATGCATTCTGTTGCTCCCAAAGAAGTTATGGTTGCTCCACTTTTGTGGAGTTACTTTTTATTAACTGCAGTGTGGATGCACCATATGGATTAAATCTTGGAAAGTAATGACGAAAACTAAAGGAAAGATCTCATTCATTAATCTCAGAAGAAACCATAACTGATGAATTCTTCAAAATGCTAACGGCCATTTATTTTCTAATCTCAAAGATTGTATTGCATTGAGCATCTATGGCGCAAATGACTGCACACCAATGAAATAAGTAAGAACTCAGCGAATACGTGCAGCGTTAAGGTCGTGACGTCCCGCCATGGTTGGGGTAAATGTCTCACGCACGAATCCCATAGTCATGACTAAAGGACAAGGCAATTTTGCGATTTTTAAACGGTAAAAGTCCGACATACCCATCCACAGTAACACGCTGCCGTGCTGAAGCACCGCGCGTAACGAAACTATTCGTACAAGGGTAACTTTACTCTCATTACTTTTTCATTTATAAAAAATATTTTAATAATTGTTTCACATTTTTGTTTCATTCTACTTAAAAAAAATTGGAATCTTTTCCATTAAAACGATATAATTCTCGGGGTAACAGAAAAATCGTCTCAGTGTAGGAATGTAAGAGGAAAAAAATTGGAGACAATTTATAGCATTGATGCAAAAGTTAATCAAAATCATAGAAATGTAAAATTTTCCTGGTGTAGGGTCGAAACACAATGTAAATTTAACTGTATGTCAGTTAAATACTACATGATAAATGGGTTGACAGGTTTGTTTTCGAGAACCTGAAGAAGATTTGAAATGAAAATAATTTGTATTTATTGTTAAATAATAATGACGTTAAAAAATAATATCCATTGAATAATAATTATTATTAAACGTTTATTGCATAATATTAATTCATCACAAAATTTAAAAAACCCTTAACAAATTAATCAATTTGATTTCAAAGCACCAGGCTAAAATGGATCACATATTAAAAATTAATCAAAAATGCTTTGTGAATTGAAATCATCTGTAGTAAGGCCATCTAACAACACGGGCTTTTTGCTATCATCATTTTCTCTGGACATTTCGGTGATAGTGGACAGATCGGGTATAGCACAAGCAATTGGGAACAATTGTTTGAGATTGGATCCGAAACTTCCACTGCTCAGCATTGTAGAGCCTGGATCATGAGATTTGATAGTGGTTTCGTCCTCACTAAGTAGATACCATTTAGTGGGCTGAGCTGCGGGCTGCGGGGGGTCGTCTGACAGGTCCTCGGTAATGAGACTGTTATGTGACGCTTCAGTACCAAGAGGACTGTGGTACACTGTATCGCTTGAATTCTCGATGTTGTCCGTATTAGTCTCTGTAAGAAGTCATTGTAAGTTGTCTCACTGCAGTAAGATTATTAACGTAATCAAAATGTTATTTGTATCGAAAGACAACGACGTGCAGTCATGTCCACCTACCAACAACCGCGCTGTTTTCGCGATAATACATCGGGGTGTAAGCGGGGTGACCGTTTACCGCTCACTAATTTGTCCCAAACATAGATCAATATACCCTTTAGTCCCAAAACCAAGTGATGCCGTTAAGATGCAGTTTGCGTGTGGAGTTTTAACACAAAATTATGCCATTCTGTTGTGCTTTGAGCTTTATCCCACTGTATGGAAAATAATAATATACTGGAAATTACATGATATTTCATCATAACAATCATAACAACGTCCCGCAGTGCTTACTGACCGAGAGTATTTACCTACACCACTGTGTGCCACAATATTAAACATTAGTAATTTCGCTATTACAGATACTCGTCGTAACAAACAAGATGTAAAAGAGTACTTACTGGTATAGAAGCTCACATCTTGAGCATTATTACAAAACAAATCTGGCGTTTTATTATCATCATTGCGCTCAGGCCGAATGTTCCATATATTGTCACCAGATTGCATTGAGTCGTCCAGCGTAATAACTGACTTGGAATTATCCACAAACTCTACACTGTCGCATACACACTCATTTGCATGCAGGCATGTTTCAGAATGGTTGTGTATAAGATCCACACTGTCATTCATAGGAAGAAACACTTCAGACTCTGTGTCATTTATTCCACTGTCAGTAAAAACTGATATTCTGCTAGTATTTTGGGCTAACTTAGTACGATTTTTTTCCTGAATCTTTTTGTTTTTAGGTCTTTGTATTTTAACTCTTATGATGTCTTTCTTCTTTCGTCCTTTAGGTTTTTTGTTTGCAATAGAGGTGTTCGCGATATCAATTTCTTCATTTAAAACATTTTCATCACATAGTAATGTTTGAAATTGAGGTGGACAGGATTTTCTACCGCTATGAGAATAAGACTCAACATGTTCCTCTTCCACTACAGGATCTACTTTTGGAGGTATAGATTTCTGAGATGTTTTTCTTTTACGAGGAGTAGAACATCTCTTTTTAGCCTTGGATTTCTTTGGAACCTCAACGTTGGTGACATCTACATCCATTAGGCTCTCCTTATTTTGCGCACTCTCTGTCCGAGACATCTTTTTAGCACTGTCTATAAGTAAATCATGCAGTTTTTTATCTAGAGTATCGGTTGGAGTAACCTGATCATTAATATTAAAAGTGCCAATTTTACTTAGCAATGATTCAGTAACTAAACTTTTCGGATCTTTAGAGACTTCGTTTGTTATTGTATTGCAACTTTCAAGTCCGCAATCCTGTTGCATCAATGGTATGGAGACATCGACATCTGATATCATAAACATATTACACAATGTTAGTTCTTTTACTTCATTACTTTGCATTTCATTAATGGTGGGGTATTCTTCAATGGAGTTAATTATATCCTTTGAAATAGACATGTTTTCAACTACTGATAATTCAGGGGACATAGGTAAGGATACATTACTGGAACTTCCAACATCGCTAGTAATTTGTCCTGAATTAGTTAAATTATTGGTTTGATGATCTGATGTTTGATTATTACGCATAGACTCCAAATGTTTAATAAAATAAGTTTTATTACCAAACTGACTTGTTTCATCTATCGGTTCTAACTGTCTTATTGAGTTTTTCTTTTGGGGCATCAGAAGCTGGTAAGACTCAGACTTGTAAGCCTCTGTGTTCAAACTAGAATTATCTCGTGAAATAACCTTCACAACTGAATCAGCAGACGAATTACTAGAATCATTGTAGGCGTCGCAGTATAGATATGGATGAGACTTTCTTCTTGTACTGCGACGTATTGAATTTCTAGTTTTGATCACAAAACTGGACACATCTAACTTTTTCTTTTTTTTAAGTTCCATTCTTACTGGACTGACATCAGAATCTTGATAGCCTTGAGTACTGTCCATGGAGTGCACTGAGAAATTGTCCAGCGACGACCGTATCTCAGGAGATTTTGACAAACTGTTACAAAGAAAAGCGAGGTGTGCACATTAGAAGCAAACAAAATGATAGCAGAAGCTAAAGTGCAAAAACAATCTGTGTAAAGTGCGCAACAAACAAGCAACATGCGGAATGATAGGTCAATGGAAGCAGGTTTACAAACGAATATTATGTATAGAATGCACTCACCTAAAACTATGTACTATTTAAAAAAAAAAACATGTCACAATAAATAATTTTATCTTAATTATTTACTAATGATTAAGCTATAATAGAGTAAATTGAAATAAGACACAATTTACCATTATAAAGTTTATTGATCTGAAGTATTTCCACCTGCTCCCATTCTTCATTACATAGTCATTTATTAAAAAATACATAGTTTGAGCTCCTTTAACTACTGCTTTTGTTATTTACAGAAAATGCATAAATTTCGACTTCAATATAATTTAGACCATTTCTACTGAGTAATTATCATATTCACAAGAAATACAGTTAAAAGATACAATCAATCGGCTAATCAGTAAAATACTTAAATCAATATAAAATGTATAGTTATTAAGTCATTGTACGATATGATTTGTTAAACAACTCAATATGAGTACATCACTTGTACTTTCAAAATCTTAAAATGTATTCTACACATAATTCTAACACACAAGTTCATGGGCCAAATTGATATTTTGTTGCTACATACCACATAAAATATCTTCCAATGTATTTATGAGCCCTCTCGGAACATCTTATTTGTAAATTTAAAATATAATATGTTATGTACATCCATTTTAATAAAATAAATACAGTAAATGCAAAGTAGATTCTGCATAATAGTAATGGATTAAATTATAACGTAAAATAATTGAATATCAATAAGAAACACAACCTGTCAATAAGAAACACAACCTGAAACATCTAGCTTGTATTGAAATGAAGAGTTTAAAGAGTAGATAAAATTTCATATATAAAAAATAGTTTACTTTAAAAATACATAGGTATATTTACATTATAGCTTGTGAAACGAGGGACGCTGTTGGGAAGCTATGGGTATGTAACAGGGTAATAGGAACATAATACACATCCTCCTCAAAAAATTGTATAAATTATATTAAGTTTCTATAATTGGAGTAGTTTCAAGAGACAAAATTAATTGATACTTGGGATTGTCAAAATATGTATGAAGATTATGTAAAAATAATTTATGTGGAGTATATTTTCATGCATTATACTACGATCATAGGTCAATGTTAGGCTGTTGATGTATCTGCTATAATAAAGATCTTTGTTTTACATAATTAGATTACTGCTAAACGCTTTACCTTTTCTGCGGTTTTTGATTTGTCTTTCTGGTAGCGGGAGACTTTAGTGACTGCCGCTTGTTTTTTGGTGGTAACATGTATCTGACTTCTTCGTCATCAACCTTGTGAGCGTCGCTGGAATCCCTTTTTTGTTTCGAACGCCGTGTCTGAATAGCTTCGTTGGTGTTCACAGTTTCTGTTGAGAATAAAATAAAACGGTCCATTGTTTAATATCGCGAAGTTCACTTATATATAGATTTTTTAAACTCTAGATGTCACATTTGTCACTCTCAACATTGATGTCACAACATTAAATTCACTATCATACTCCAAGGCATTTTTCCCAATGTTGGGGTCGGCTTCAAGTCTAACTAGATGCGGCTGAATATCAGATCAGAACATCAGTATTTTACATGAAGCGTCAATGTAAAATACTGATGGCAGTCAGATTTCTACAACCCAACTTCTGGGCAATACCGATATCCTGAGAATAGACTAGTTGTCAGCTTTTTATAGGCTTCTGACTACCACTAATGATTTTCATAGTATGAAATCCGGGACCGACAGCTCTCAGGCTCTCTGAGGCACGGACAACAACATAAAATTCATCATAACTATAAAATAATGTCTTACCGTTCAAAACATTCCGTTGCGTTCGTGTTTGCCTTTTAGGTGCAATATCCGTGTTTTTGTTTTCAGTTTCTGCTGCTGCGCTGGTGTTTTCTGGCTCGTTTGACATTTTGCCTTGTTTTATGTGACTGTTAGTTACCGATGCTGATGATGATTTCCGTGACCTGTCTACCTTTGGCCTAATAAAAAAGATTTTGTCAGTAGTTGTTTTTTGTTTATAATTTCTCTGAACTATGGTGCAGTTTCTCATTACTATTGTAGCTGTTAACGTACACAACAAAATTGTATTAAAATGTTCCAATAAAAAAAAATATAATTGTGAGATTACAAACATCAACCTTCTAACGAAACTATATTTTTGCTCAAGGAGTCCCAGTGGGTTAACATAATATATACTGCGATATAGTTTTGTCGTCGCATTATTTCGTCTCCAGCTATTGTTTCGACCCGAGATAGGCGACGACAAAATATTTCGTGGCGCGCATGGATCAAGTTTACCTTTTAGTGACGTTAGCATCTTGCGGAGCTGGCTCATGATCTCCCTCTTTATCTAGCTCTTCAATTTTCTTGAAAATTTCTGTTTCTATTTTATTTACTTTTTCATGTACTTCTGTAAAGTGAATTAAATATTTGAATATTCATTTTGATGGTCTTTTAGTTAATTTTGTATTCAATCTAAGATAAGCTGAATATTGAGAATAGCTGTTAGAAAAACTGCCATTTAACTACTAATGATTGCCTTTTTTGGTGATGTATTTCAATCCAATATTCTAATAAATGGTTTTATTTCCAGAGTGGCGCCGCCATTACTTTTCCAAACATGGTTGACCTACCTGGGTCGACAGGAGTGATAATAACTGGTGTTGAGAGCCCACTACTACTTTGCTCTTTAGGATGATCGGGTGGTTCCACTATCATCTTAGGTTTCGGCTCACTAACTGTTGGCTCCGCCTCTTTGTGGAATATCTGTACCACCTGCTCCAACACCGGGTGGATTTGTGGCCAATGACCCTCAAGATGCACTTCCTGAAATGTATACAAGTATTAACTACGTACAACATAAGAATATAGGTTATAAGTACAGACGCCAGCAGGTCAAGCTCTCCAAAACTGTCAAATTTTCCCAATTGAATATGAACCTTATTGTTTTGCATTAAAGTTGAAAATCAATCAAGGAAATTTCACAGATTGTGGTAGCTTGATGTGCTGGTGTCTGTACATATCTTATATATTATAAGCTGACCCTACAGATGTTATCTCTTTTATTTTAAGATGTTCTCCAACCCAAATTTCAATAAATTATACAAACATTTTATAGAGAAATAGCACTTTCAGTATCCAGTCTTTCAATTTTCCGGGTTACTTTTCTATATTACATTCCAACACACCTGTATTCCCCGAAGGGTTAGGCAGGGGTTTACCAATGTACACCCACAGTTCGCCGGTATGTTTAGGTCTCATATAATAGGGGGCGAGCCTATTGGCATTAACTTGGCACAATTCCAAACTCTGAGCTGCTACTGAGAATTTCATAGCAAAACCCTATAATACTTTGCTCGAACCTGGGAATCGAACCCAAGACTTTAATTGTAGCGCGCTTAGGACCACTAGACTAACGAGTAAGTTACTATTGCGATCATTTAAAAAAAAATAGGTAATCGGACCAGCATACTCAAGTGATGTGCTTACCATCAAACAGCATTTTATTTATATGAGGTTAATAGATATTCTTTTTCAAACTCAAAAATAAAAATTTCAAACTAAAAAACAGAATACTGCAATAACATTACCTCATTATTCTTTGTGAATTTAATTTTTATTTTCTCTGGAGGGTGTATGGTGGGTATGGCTTTTGGTTCTTCTTTCTTAATTGTTTCTTGTACACAAATCTCTTTGCCTAAAAACATGAAAATATGTGTAAACATAATTGGTAATAAGTAGGAGATATTTATAAAATTTCATATTATTTATATTAGTGTACATAATATCCAAACATATTTCTAAATAGTTTCTTGTATATACATCTTTTAAGGAGGATCTGTAACAGTCTAGGGGTCCCGGAATACCATAATATGGCTTTAAATATCCTTCAAAAATATGTAAGAGAGGCATAGTGAGAGTAATTCCACTCAAATTGAAGCTACCAGGGGAAGTACTCCGCCTGGCAGAAAATCGAAGTGAAATAACACAACTGCTTTGAGCTGTGTTGTGTTCCTGACAGTGACCAAAGTTGTCAGTGCTCCACGAGGAAATGTTTTCTTGGCAGTGGGACTTTGACCCTTATATTGCCAACTCAACTCCTCTCTCGTATAACAGGTCGGCAACGCGCAAGTGGTGTTGCAAGCGTCTTTAGGCTATGGTAACCGCTTACCATAAGGTGGGCCGTACGCTTGTTTGCCACCTTAGTGGTATAAAAGAAAAGATATATATAATTATATAAATATAGAATATAATGCACATTGCATTTTAACATTAAAGATAATATCAAAACCATAGTGCTTACCAGTGTCACTTGTAGACTCTACTGCTTGGTGATGACTACATCGTGAATTTCTAAAAAATAGGATAAATGAGTTTGAGATATTAGAATGATAATGCTGGATTAATTTGGTATTTTACTATTGATTATATAATAACACCTGTATTACTCAAAAGGTCAGGTAGAGGTGTACTATGGTATGTTTTGCATCCCATGTAAAAGGGGCAAACCTATTTTCCTAAGCAAACTTTTCTAAGCCTTTGAATCGAATCCATAACCACTAGGGAGGCAGTAAGTTGAGGATAAATCTATATCAATAGTGTGGGACTTACCTAAGTGGGTTAGCCTGCAAAATGGGAGAATTTGTGTTTCTCGGCTGTGGCTCTTTAGCATGTTCTAGTAACCTGTAAAAATACATTATTATTATAAAAACATTTATGGTATCTATAACTACATACACAATTTATTATTATAGGTACTCTAATAGCAAAAAAGATATTGTTTTGTTGGTTGACGCATAGACAACACTTACTTCTTTAATTCTTCAGCTTTTTTCTTTTCTTCAACATACTTCATCTTCCAGTATGACTCTCCTTCTTCTGAATCGCCTGCAACCATAACAAGTTACCAATAACGATGTAATAAGACCCAAAATTAACAAGGGTTTATTACTGATACATAATACATACTTTCGGGCATATATGTGAGATAATTCTTCACAATTTTGCCATCTTTGACCAGTGGATATATTTTCTTTCCGTACATTACGAAAAGTCCACCTTCTTCTTCTAGTGATAATATTCTGCCAGCTTTTGGCTTCCTGCAAGGAATGAAAAGTTGATAGTATAGTATTTGTTAAGTGAATAGTTAGTTCAGTCATATTTAAACCTGATAGAACATTACTCACAAGTATTTTCTAGTTGGTCTGTTCTTCCGGCTGCGAGGTGGCGACACGAAAGTCTCACTGTCTGTCTCCGAGGTCCAGTCGCTTGAATTTGAGACACCCGCAGTATTGTGCCTAAAATAAAATCACATCACATATTACCTGTGCAAATCTCAAATAAATCTTGTGTAAATTTGTTACTACGGCCGACTTTTATAGATATCTGTGAGAATATTTGCACATTTACAAAAGTGAATAAAACAATTAACAAGTAGTACATACTGTGGAACATTATTGTGTGATATGGTCCTTCTACGACGGCTCAACTGTCTTTTACGTTTTGAAGTGACTCCACCTACAAGCAAAACCACATTACTAATTTTTCAGACATTTTATATAGTGAAAGTTCAACACAGTTTATGATAAGGGATAAACATATTTGCATTAAATAAGGGGAGCATATACATATCATATACAAGCATTGATGATGATACATAACTGAAACTGATTTCCATTTAGAATAAAATTAATTGTTCTGTCATATCATGCAATCCCACATCCCTATATCTTGATCAGTGAGGGCCACAAGCACCCTGAAGTGAATTTTGCAAATATTTGTTACAAATACATAAAATATATAGTAATACGAGATTTAGGGGCCTCAGACACAATGCTGTCACTACCAAGTGGTCGCTGCGATCAGTCGAAACTATGCTGGAACGACAAATGGTTACTGAATTGGTCTGTTTGCCACATTTTGGCTGTAATTGTTTTTTCTACCAAGACAAGACTTCTTGGCCTCTAATATAGCAACACGATGTCGACTGTGGACTCTTTAATTCTCTATGATGATGATATGATTCTTTAGCCTTATAGAATCCTTACTAAATTATTCTATATGGGAAGTAAGGAATCACGCAACTGTTTTAGAGAATGAACCTGAAAGGCATTACAAATGGCGGGATAGCGAAAGGAACGCATGTATTAGCACTACCACGACCAGTGATGGTCGCAGTGTGGTCACAATATGATCAAAGACGATCATGCTTTATCCCATGATATAAATCAATTTGATTACATAAATCCGATTTGAAAATGAGGCAAAAGAGATTATCTAAGACATGCAAAGTTTAGGGTCTAAAACCAATTAGCATGGACAATAGATTTTGGCATACATGCAGAAATATACCTTATTTCAACTTTCCATGCCCATAACCTCGCGCATCCAACTGCCCAAAATTGATACAAGTGTTTTTGATCATGCTTATTTTGCTTCATTCCAATACAAATGTAAAAGCGGCGACAAGATGCATATGACCGACAACTTACCACTGTTGAATCCAAACATATTTGTTATAGCTTTGTCCCTTTCGTTTTTAGTTGATAACACACCAGCCCGGGTCTTTTTATTAGGTGGAAGAATTACTTCGTCATCAGATTCTGTGTGAGATTTCAACATGATGACATCATTTGACACGTTTGGCACAGGCGCAGGTATCTCTGGTTTATTTTCTTTAGTTTCCTTCTTATTTTGCTCTGTATCGCTAGACTCTGACATGTTGTATCGAGATTTATTGAAGTGTTCATCAAATAGGCTGACATTTTGCAAGCATGGATTTTTTATTTCTGGTAATTCAATTTCATTATTTTTCTGATCAGTATTAGACTTATCTTCCACACTCTTATCAAAGCTTGTTGAAGGTTTGTTCAAGTCACAAGCATTTTTCTCTACTTGTGATTTAATCATGTCTGATTTTGAGATATCATTCACTTTAGACTGTTCATTAGTAGTCTTTAATTCTACACTTTCACTTATCATTTCATTCTTATCCAAATGAGATTCTGAGGTTGATTCTTTGTCTTTTATTAACAATGGCTTTGGTGTCATGACTCTTTTCTTTTTCTTTATTTCCATGTTCTTTGCAGTATCTTCAGAATAAGATCTCTTCCTTGAAGATTTCATACCTTTTTGAATGTGCTCTACATTATTGGATGCCTCCATTGCAGTTTGTGAATTGTCATTGGTTTTATCTATGGGATTATTGGAATGTTTATTTTTCAATGCTTCTGGATTATTTGGAAGAGAAGCATCTACAGTGCTGTTTGAGTTATTAAGACCACTAGATTTCACAGTAGTGTCTGTGTGGGAATCATTTCCAAGTAAAACATTTTCAGTATTTTCAGAATCTTGAGCAACTAGGTCTTCAGTATGTGTCACTCCATTAGCATCATCACGATTTTCTGTACCTTTCTCTGCTTGGATTGATGAAATTTCAGGATCTAAGTCTATTATTGTTACATCTTCTGTTTCAACTATATTTTGATTTTTCTTATTGGGTGATTTCATTTCAGATTTGTTGCCCCCATCTAATTCTTGAGCTAATACTTCTTCAACTACTTCAGCAGAAAGCCCTTTGGCATTTTTAGCAACATCTGTGGCAACACTCTTTGTGTTGGGTATTTCACTAGTAGGTTCAGGAACCTGATGGGTGTCTTCTGGCTTATCATTGTTTGGTATACGATCAACTATTTCCATTTGGTTTTCCCTATCCGAATCTTCAGGTTCAGATGTAAAATCATCCAGTACTTCTTGCAGCATTGGTGTTAAAGGTTCAGAATAAGTAATACAATCCCTAAGAGACTTGGAAATAGGAACTGGTTTCTCATTCCTTTCGTTATTACCATTTGATTCCAAGTCCTTCTGTATTTCTTCAGCAGTTTCATAGCAATTATCAAGTATAACAGTGTCAGCAGAAGATCTACTTGGTTGAAGGATCTTTGAACATTTTATATTCTCACCTGTAGTGGTCTCCCCTTCATCACTATTGATATTAATTGTCTGCTCATTATCAGTTGGGTTATGGCCTAAAATAGACAAAGGCAAACTTTTATGTACCGTAAGACAAGTCTTGTAAGGAATTCTATTACTTAAACATACCATCATGCCTGTATGGCCCAAAGGGTTAGACAGTGGTTTATTAATGGATATTGCCATTAACCAGGCACAAATCCAAAATTTGACCTGCTTGGTACTGAGAATTTCATAGCAAAACACAATAATACTGCTCAAATGGGAATCAAGACCAGGACCAGTCCAAACGGACCCATAGCGGTCTCACTAACAACCACTAGACTAATAATTATGGCAATTAATTGAATATAAGTGCATTCTATGAATAAGATAACATACCATTTGAATTAGAGTCATCACTTATGGTTCTGATATCAAGTTTATTTTTGTTCCTATCCATAACATCATATCTGAAATAAACAAATATGTGATACATATACATTTATAATTTTATAATTATATTGAAATATAAATAAGTAGACTTTTGTACATTGTAAATATTTTAATAATGAATAATTAATTATGATAATGTTATAATTAAAGTACTTATTCCTGCTAATTGCAAAAATATGCAACACAAAATATGCTAATTAATTAGTCAGGTAGCTGGTTATTAATAACTGAAAATTGATTACCAAGAGAAGATAACCACAATTATTTGAGCTTACTCATGAAAATACTTAATGCTTGTTCTTTAATCAAAATAATTATTAGTACTTCCTATGAATTTAAGAAGCAATAGTAATTATTTTAAGTAAAGAATAAGGATTAAGTTTAGGTCTTAATAAGCATCACTGGGTGCAGTGTGCACAATATTAGCAAATGGTAGGAGAGGCCTCACTTATCACAGCAATGAGTCCTACTGCCTGTTTAAAACAGGCAAACCTACATACCTTCTCAATAAAAAGTGAAGCCAATGAGACAGTACAAGTATCATTGTATATGAAATATTAAACTAACCCTGATCGGAAGCTGCTGATTTGGTCATTGGTTAACTTGTAGTATGGATTATGAATGTCTGGTAGTATGCGCTTCAAAAAGGTTTCTTTTAGACTCTGCCAAGTTCTCATTGTAAGCTAAAAATTTAATGTAATGTTGTAATATTATATTGTAATAGTAAAAAATACTCTTACAGTCTTATTCATTAACATATTTTCATTTTATAAATCCCCCACTGCTAAAATTTATTTTGTCTTGTTTTGACCTGTAATATTTTATAACAGAGAATAGAAGACAAAAGACATAATATTAGCAATAGGAGATTTATAGACATTTTATATTTTTATTAATAAGACCATATATTCTTCAACAATCACCAGTATTATGTGTAAAAAGATACACAGGTTTAGTTTGATTATTTACCTGTGAACTGGCCAAATCCATCCACATTTTCCTGCCCTTGATTTTGTCATAAAACTTGTTTGCTACTATAAACTCCACTATGGTCAACATCTCTTTCATGGTATACGATTTTCTAAAATGAAAAGTTGAAAAATTATAGACACAGCATCATGCGATGTTGATGTATAATATTGTAGGTAGTTATCTACAGTTGAGTTACGACGTTCATTGTGTTATTTGTATAGTGTTTCTACAAGTAATACCTAGGGGTATTGATCAAGAGCCAAATAATTTAGTGATTTACAAACTTACCCCGACATTTTGCTGTCTTTTATCCGTTTTATCTCGTTGGTAAAAGGAGTTATACAAATTTGCTACAGGTATACAAGTTTCCAATTAGCTTAGAATCATCATTTAGGATGACGGTAATTTTTGAAATGTCTTCTAAACAAGATATTTCTGGGAATCTGCAATTTAATTCTTATTTAAATACACTGAATGAATATAACCTGAATAATCGGCAATTCGGCAAATTTTATCAATCGGACCGCTAAACACTTTCATGCAAACTTCCAACTTCCAATTCCACTCAATGTCAAAACGTTGCCAACTTAACAAAACTATTAAAAAAAATTGAATGATAACTGAAGCAGTGTTGTAACACCTAGCAGACAGTAAAAGTAAAGCCAGCCACAGACATACGGTTCCCGCCTGGATTGGTTACAGAATCAGGATTCCTGATTCAGATTTGGGCTACCAAATGCACACATTTCATATTAATTTGGCTTTATTCACACCCCGAGCAATTACTTAAAGGCCCATTTACATCAGACGAGTGAATGCTCACTCTATCCCCTCTTCGTCAAATTCTATTAGTGTAAACAGAGACAGAACATTCCTTTGTTGTTACTTGTTGTTCTATTTTATCATAGCTGGCATAGATTGTATGGGATATTCTAGGAATGCTCGCTCGGTTGATGTAAAAACGGCATTAGTGCGCACCATGTGTGTGCGAACAGTGGTTTAGAGCGTTCCTACGTGTTCGAACGTGCTCGCTCCCCCGAGCGGTTTTAGTGTCTTTTATAGCCACGTTCATTATGATTTATGTCGAATTTAACTTTAAAGAAGAATAATAAACTACTACTACGTCAGTATCAGATGGAAAAGCCAGATGACAATTATCTACCTAATAGGTATTTCAGTTTCGTATTAGTTACTTTATATTAAATTTTTATAAGCTATTTCAAAATTTGGAAGAATTCTAATTTGAGTAGGCGGGTGGGACTCGCGGTGGCTTAGTGGTCAGACCGTCTGATGTACCTAATCAGAAGACGCAGGTTCGAATCTTGCCCGCAGTCGAATTTTTCCTTTGCTAAAATAACTTTAAAATCTTAGCACCCTGATTGTCGGTCTTTTACAGATTGTACTTCTTTTTTCTCTAATTACCTATTCTTTAGATATATACTGATAACAAAAAACATTGGGGCAATTCATTGTTGTCAGTAGAGTTGAGTCTGTAGAGCTCGCTTCCGATCAGACGTCCCGAAGGAGGTTGACATGTGGAGCACGCTGCAAAGTTTGAAGCAAATTCATGTTTTACCAAATTGGTTACCAAGTTTGATAACGCACATAACATTTTAAAAAAGCTCTTTCAGAACTACATACAGTTCATTTTCATCATTCACATATCAGCTGATAACTACGCTTGTAAGCGCATTTATTATGTAAGCATCATTATTTATGCTTGTAGTGCTTGTACAATATCAGCTGATACTTTCGTGCAAAGCCATGGTAGATTTCATTCGTATTATATTTGATTGGGCACGGGAAAACAAAATGTCAAAAAAGGTGAATTTTTCAGGCGGCTTCTTTGCGTAGCTCGAAGTCAGTGCACTATAGGTCAGGAATTTCTTTTGACAACAGAGAGTAATGAATTTACAACTTGTTAGACAAAAATACAGAAGTGTTCCTGCACACCTAATTTAAAAAAATAATGTTGTGCCCGAACAAATAAAAAATTGTTTTAAAAATATTATAACGCGACCTGCGTTATAATATTTTTAAAACAATTTTTATATGATATGACCATAGATATGATCTTATCATTCTTATGTTCAATATTCATTTTGATGAGTGCTTTCATAACCTTTAGGCATACTATTGTTTTATAATAATAGAGTCCCCTTTTCCAACAAACTATGATTAAATCTGAAAATCACTTTTAAAAGTTTGTCCCGATTCACCTCTGTGTCCCTATTCGAGTATTCGGAGTGAATAGGGAGTAGGGACACAGAGGGGCATTTAGCAGAATTTCGAAATACCCCTCAGTATTCCGAAATTCTGCTAAATGCTATTGGTATAAAAAGCAATGTCAATGTCAATAAAAATGAGTTGTCAACGTCATCTCAATACATCATACAAAATTACAATTTGATTTGTTGATTGATGTTGAGGCGCGAAATTGTACTAATATTATCAAAGGATTTTGTTTAATTTTAAATTTGACTTTACACCATGGAAAATAGTGGATATTTATCGATATCTGATATATTAGTTACAAATGAAAAAATACCGTGTAAATTTTTACATGACCTACCAAAAATGGGTTAGTACTTAATTATTTACCAAAAACTCTTTTGTGTTTTTATTTAAGGGAATACATAAACCATGACTTTAACCTCTGCCTTATATTTTCTATCTTTAGGTTTCTTAGATCCATCTGCAGCAGAGGATGATTTAAAAGCTGGAACAAATGTAGAAATCCCTCTTTGGTTGGCCGAATCTTTATACTCCCGAAGACCTCCTCTAGTTACGGTGGATTTACCAAAAATTTACAAAGATTCCTATAGAGAAATCCTTAATGCAGATGCTTGTACTGTAGACATGCACAAATTAAGTCAATATTTCTATGAGTTTGGATGTTACATAGCTAAACATGATATAAAAGGTGAAGTCTCATCCACTCTTATTAATGTAAGTACTTATAATATGCTTAACACGAAGCTAACATATTAGTACTGTTATAGAAGCTAACATGTATGTATACTCATCATCATATGACGCTACTGCTAGGTGTTACATATTTGTGCTCACAACTTCAGATCCAATTTCATTAACCAGTCCTTTGCACTTGGCAGAAGTTCAAACCCTCCAGACCTGAGAATTATTATACTATTTGATACCTTCATCTGTGCAGAAGTTAATTATTGGGTCTCTTTAGCAGTATGATGTAATGTAAAATGTATGAGATAAGTGTGAGACATTTTGATTATTGTGATTGGATCTTCACACTACATTTTGACTGCCAGTTGTGATTGGTCTCAGTTTTTAATTCTTCAACTGTGATTCATTCTCAGTTCTTCATGTGCAAAACCAAATCCTACCCTTTCACTAAATGCTCAAGATTATTCCAGTCACTATAAGTTCTAAATTTGTCCTTTTCAGACTTTTAGACAAAGATTCAGAATGTTATTATCAGCCAGTGTGTCAACTGACTCAGTTGGGGCCATTCAGCCACTTTCAGTGAGTGAGCGCCAGCAGGCTGCTGCAGCTGCAAGTACTGAGAGATCTCTTGCAGCATGGCTACAGAGAGGAGACAGTGTCCTTACTACTGCAGATATGGTTGCTAATCATCGAAAAAGAAAAAGGGCAGAAATGGAAATGTTTTGAAATAAGTTTCTTGTTTTCTAAAGTTTTCACATTTATCTAATTTAAAGACAAAGGCAATAAACTTATTAAGAAAAGATGGTTTGGCTTATTTATCATCCTCCCAGCCTTTTCCCAACTACCTCCCTGTTGGTCTGTGTTTGCACTCCGTTTACCATGTTTATTGTATGATATTTCATGATTCAACCTTTTGAGCGCCACAGTCTTCTATAGAAGACAATCGTTTCCGTGCCCTCCACGCGACGTCTTTATTAGAAGACAATATCTAATCATAGGGTTTATTACATTAAATATAATAATAATATATTTGGGACATTTTACAGAACACCATCTAGTCCCAAACTAAGCAGAGCTTGTACTATGGGAACTAGACAATGGATATAATACTTTTTTTTTTTTTGTAAATACATACTTATAATACATAAGAAACACCCAGACAAACAAATACTCATGTTTTATCCACACAAATATTTGTGTCCTGTGGCAATAGAACCCACAACCCCATAATCAGCAGTCCGGCACTCGAACCGCTAGACCACAGAGGTCGTAAAATAAAATACATGAACAAATACTTTGTGCGTATTTTTATTATTGCCTTAAACCCAAAACTTAATTTTTATTTCAATAGGAGGTTATCTAACAAAGACCAGTTTAACTTTATATTAAAAACAAAAAAAACTTGAGGTGTCAAGGGACACCCGGATGGAACGAAGTTCCTTTCATTAAAATTTAATAATTAAAAATAAAAAACCTGTATAAACTCAACAATTCACAACGCGCGAAATTCAAATATTTTCATTCACTCAATAATATTTGAATGCTTGTCAACAATATTTGAATTTCGAAAAAAGACAACGTGACAACTTTTCGTAAGATTTTTTTCCGTCTAGCCCCCTTTCACAACGCGCGATAAGGAACTTCGTTCCAATTATATTAATTATTAGCTGACCCCGCAAACGTTGTTTTGCCATAAAAAAAAAATTTAGGGGTATGAAAAATAGATGTTGGCCTATTCTCAGACCTCCCCGATAAGCACAAAAAATTTCATCAAAATCGGTCAAGCCGTTTCGGAGGAGTATGGCAACGAAAACTGTGACACGATAATTTTATATATTAGATAAAAGTTTTGGCTAGTATAAATTATACTAGCCAAAATTTTTTTTAAGTACTGACCTAGGTGCCGTTGGCTTCATAGGAAGACCTCTAGTGTTGTGGTTACATGATTTAGGTCCCCACTTTAAAATAAAAGATGTACATATTAAGATAGTGATGATCCATAGTCAATATTAATCGCAAACCATGTGTAAGTGACTTAAACTTTAGATAGAAGTATGTACGAGATAGCTCATTGGCGAACATAGCTGAGAAGCGTGGGGTTCTGGGTTCAATAATAGGTGGACCAGGGCATAGTTATTACTAGTAAGTTTTTTAAATTATGTACCTACTCACTACCGTACATTTCAGAACCAAAAATATAGGTCGGCAATTGTCATGGCCGTGGCGAATTTGGCGGATCCCATGGTCATGAGTTCATGACAATAGGGCAGGTGAAGGCAAGTGAGGTTTTTAGTCGATACGAGTCCGACGTACATACCGTGCCACCTCCCCGGGTGGCGGAGGATCCATGAGGATTTTCCGTACTATCAAAAATAAAAGGCAATTGGGCGCCAAATGTCTGCCGCCCGATTCCTACTTTTTACGACACAAATGTAGCAGACATTATTTTAATATACCTATAACTGCCTGCAACATATCAAACATCGTGCCTGAATAGTTCTTTTAGAGACAATAGTCTGTTTATTTATCATTTAGGACTGTAGGCACAATAATAAGAAACTGCTATGAAAATATATGATATGGGTTGAACGGTGTTATTAGGTTTTACGAAAACCTCAATAGCAACTTCTAGTTTGCATTTGAAATAGGCTCGGTCCTAAAACATAGGACCTCCTCAAAACTTAGGTACCGGTGAAATGTGGTGTAGGTACAGCGTAGATTTATTCGCGCAAAATAATCTGTAAACACCAGCGGTTTTAATGTTCGATAGAAATTCAATCATGGTTCTAATAATAAGCAGATTGGAACAGAGGATCAACAATTGAATGTCAGACTATTTATACAGTCCAGAAAGTTCGAGCAGCCATCAATGATTGGTATAAATATCCGTTTCATAGGGATGAACTTTAAGATCAAAACAAATAATATTTATGTTCTCTCGACCAAGATTTAATCAACAATTATTCTAAGTTATATAGTCCCCTAATTATAGCTGCTGTGTATGTACAGACGCCAGCAGGCTTGACATGCTATCCAAAACTGTATTTTTTCCAATTGAATATGAACCATAACATCTTGTATTAAAGTTATTTAGCGAAGGAAAAATTCGACCGCGGGCAGGATTCGAACCTGCGTCTTCTGGTTAGGTACACCAGACGATATGACCGCTAAGCCACCGCGAGTTCCACCCGCCATGACGAATTTTGCCTTCACATTCAGAATTTACGTCTTTATGGTGACGTTTTTTTTTTCTTTCGCTAAATAACTTTAAAATCTTAGCATGGAAAATGCCAAAAAAATACAAAATGATATCTTGTATTAAAGTTGAAAATGAATTAAATAAATTTGACAGATTGTGGTATAGCTAGATCACTAGATGTGCTGTCCTCTGTTTGCGGATGATAGCACAGTTACAGTCAGCGTCAAATAGTTAGTGACACTCAGGGTATTCAAATAAATAGACGCAACCAAAAAGTCAATAATATCGGTACAAACAAAGTTTCCATATTGTTGTCAACATTATAGTCGCTCAAAAGGTCGAGACGTTTAAAATGTCACATAGATAGGTTCAGTCAAACCGCCATAAATATGGTTACAGTCATCCCGTCAATGGTATCCAAGCATTCTAAGTAGTCAAAAATATGGAACACATTAGAAAAATGAACTTTACTACTATATATTTTAAGTATTCTTTCTCACATCAATTAATGTGAAAACATTTATACACAAAAATGAAAGGAATAAAAACTACTGCTGTCCTTTTCATTTTAAGCATGACGTCATAGACATGTCTTTTGTTTTGTAAAGAATTTCGTGCATAGCCGTTTACGATACTTAGCAATATACAGCTGACTGAAAATAGATGTACCTAAACCTCATTGATAATGAGTATGACTATATATCTCATAGAGCAAGAGTGCATAATTAAAATATATGATTCAATATCATGATCATTTTATTTTATTTTAATTAACAATGAACGTCGACAAAACTAGACTCGATAGTGCTTGCAAAAAAGAGGTGCAAAGTTTTCAACCTTATTGACTATTACTCAAAAACTGCTATTTTAAACATAAACAAGGTAATAGAGTGGATGGGTAACTAAAAATAAGCAATAAAATAATGTCAATAAGGTCGATAATCGCTTGCATCTTTTCAATTTTCTCTAGTTTTCGACTGCTTACCATCAGGCGGGCTGTGTGCTTGTTTATACATATATGTGCGAATATGAAGAAATGAGGATCTAGAGAGATGAGAATAATTCGATAGGTAACTACACGTAACATCTAAAACGATAGGTATATAAGGATATTCCCAGTTCATTTGAAATATCTGTTACGGAGACACCTTCCTCCCTCAAATATATAATTCGATGTTTTGTGGTGTCACTAATGCGTAGCCATATTTCTAGCTTGCTTTAGTTTTGCACTTGACATTGATATTACTGATAGATAAATAGAATGACATGCAAATAACACTAGATTACCTAAAGAGGTTTTCATCTTTGGGAAACCGTTTATATCTATAACATGCTGATTTATTTTTCTAATGTGTTCCATATTTTTGAACACTTAGAATGCTTGGATACCATTGGCGGGATGACTGTTACCATATTTATGACGGTTTGACTGAACCTATCTATATGACGTTTTAAACGTCTCGACCTTTTGAGCGACTATAATGTTGACAACAATATGGAAACTTTGTTTGTACCGATATTATTGACTTTTTGGTTGCGTCTATTTATTTGAATACCCTGAGTGTCACTAACTATTTGACGCTGACTGTACCATATACTCTAATAATAAAGACACCTATGAAAATGACATTAACAACACAATCTCTTCTATTATTAAATGGTTAAATAATAATAATTTAAAAATTAATCTTGAAAAAACAAAAATTATGTTCTTTAGTCAACGTCTCACAACACCAAACATAAATGTAAATTTCCAAGGAACAATCATTAATAAAGTAGACATAACAAAATTTTTAGGTGTCACAATTGACAAAAGTTTGAATTGGAAAGCGCACACCGAAGAATTAAACAAAAAAATCAATTCTTCTGCGTATGCACTCTTTCAACTTGCACCAATTATTAATGTCGATGCACTGCTATCGGCTTACCACGGCATCGTTGGTTCCATCTTAAGGTTTGGTGTAATATTTTGGGGAAATTCTACTCACAAAGATATCATTTTCAAGTCACAAAAAAGGTGCATTAGAGCCATGTTTGGCTTAAAAATAACTGATAGCTGCAAACCATATTTTATACAACATACAATTTTAAGTCTCCCTTCTTTATTTATATATGAAGTAGCTAATTTCGTTCAAAGTAATCCTAAATTGTTTATGAAGCTCTCAGATGTTACGATTCGCAATCGTCGAGATAATAATAAACTATGCGTAATACGATCAAACACGGCATTGATGCATAATAGTATTTTCTGTCTGGCACCAATGATTTATAATAAAATACCTAAATCAATTAAACAGTTGCCCACCACACTATTTAAATCGCATCTAAAAAAATATCTCATACAAAAGTGTTACTACAGCTTATCGGAATTTTTGAACGAACATTGAACATTAATAATACCTAGATGGATTTACTCAACATTAGGGCATTTCTCGTTATTTTAATTAACTATTACCGCAGTTTTTAGTAAGATCTTATATTAACTTTATTATTAGCTTCATTATTATTATTTCTTCTTAATAATTAATTGTCAGCGGATATGATTAAACTCTGCTATTACTTAAATACATTTTTGTACGCCATGAATGGCAAAACATGTAGCTACTTTAATATAATATAAGACCATGTACAATTTATTGTATACCTACTCATGTTTTTACAAAAATAAAATCTTATCTTATCTTATCTGTACCTACAAGGAACAATTTTTCGGTAGGTAATTAAAAAAAGGGAGTAGGTATGTATGTATGGATTATTTAAATTGAGTCGTTTCCTGCCAATTATCATGTTTAACATGAGCATATGAATAGGAGATACTCCATTCTATAACTCCTACATAGAAAACACTTAGTTTTCAGCTGTTGGTGTAGTAGTATAGGTACACAGCCTGATGCCTTTATTCCTGGAGGTAGAATAGAACATGTCTAACATTTATCTTAGATTCTGTAGGTTTTCATATATTCCGAACCTTTTTCCAACCGTGTTGGGGCGGCTTTCTAACCAGATGCGGCTGAATATCAGTGCCTATTTTACACGAAGTGACTATCATCAGACCTCCGCAACCCAATTTATGAGCAATACCGATTACCTGAGGATAGACTGATTGTGAGGATTCTGACTACTAACGATTGGTATAAGTGTTCCCATAACAACACAGGGACCGACGAAGGCTATATGTGCTCTTCGAGGCACGGAGGGGTCTCGATGTGTTAATAATGCGCTAGCGGCTAGCTTAGCTTAACCTTGCCGATCGGTTGATCAGCGTAATTATATATAACACGAGCCCCTCAATTTCGAGAATCGGTAGGTATTTGCTTATTAATTTTCCTAATTCACTACGTATGAGGCAACCATATAAATTTAGTACAGGAAGTGAATGTCTATAAAAGCATTTGGCACAGTGTGTTGTATCTCAGTCGTTCTGATTATTTACTTGTGCCGTTACGTTGCAACGTAAATCGCATCGAGATGGATTTCCCAAGGATCTGTCCGGCTCGTTGGCTATCAGACCAGAACTTCGGCATGTGCATGCCACCACACGACTTTCTGTATCCATTTTACGACATGCATTCGAATTATTTCCGACCATGGAAGTGGTACAACCAAAGTATTACTAAAGAATTTGGCTCCACAATAGAAAACGAGAAAGGTAAATATAAAATAATTTTAGATGTTCAACATTTTCGGCCGAATGATATCAGCGTGAAAGTGACGGAAAAAGAAATAATAGTAGAAGGGAAACATGAAGAGAGACCGGACTCCCACGGATTTATTTCTCGGCAATATATGAGGCGCTATGATTTGCCAAGTCATTGTCCCGCCGAGAATGTCACTTCAACAATGTCTTCAGACGGAATATTGACAATTATTGCTGAGAAAAGATCTTCAAATGGTAAGGAAAAAATTGTACCCATCAAGATGTGTGCTGCACAATCGAGAAAGGCCTATATTGAAAGCAATATAACGCCAGAAATTACACAAAAATCGAAAATAACTACAGACACCATGAAGCATACAGAAGATACAAGTAATAAAAATAAAACTCAATTATTGCATAAGGAAGAGCACAGCCGTTTACTTAAACCTGAATTACTGAAAGAAACAATTTCAGATAGTAATGGTGAGAAGATATCGTCTAAAGAAGTTACTGATATCATGGGAATATGTGAAAAGAAGGATTCTATGGATAGTAGCGGTACATCAAATATGACTGGGAGCACACTTGCAAAATCAAGTGTGGGACTATCTGAACTGACAGAACAATCAGGGCAAAGTTTAGCTTCAACTTCAGAAATGTGTGTAATGAAGGGCATGTCTAATTTGTCCAAAAGACTAATTGAAGAATGTTCATCCTCATACAAGTCATCATCATCATCATCTATGTCTTCTACTATTAAGACCAGTGGAAAGATTGATGAATGTGCAAGTGACATCATTAGCGCCAAATTGAAGGCTGAAAATGTATAAAACATGCTTGTTGTTTTACAGTTGTTTATTTAATTATAAAAGACCTTTTCTTTTATTAAAAATTCGAATCTTAACCCCTATTAAGTATAAATAGTTGATTGGTAGACTTACTAATGAGAGCAATACTAAAAGCACTATGACAAGTTTAGTTATTATCAAATAAATTAATATCTTTAAATAAACTTCACCTTAGCGAAGCACATATATATTCTATACATACAATTTTATAGCTATTAATTATTATGAGATCATTGAAGACTAATATAACAAGATATATTTACAGTAACTTGACCATATTTAAGATAACAATGTAACCTTGTCTTGATGTAATAGAGGTCATTCCAAGTCAACAATTGATTGTTTATTTCAAGAAAATTATGTGATTAAGCTAGATAGCTTATTAGTTATACAAATACCTGGATTTTACTTAAATATAAACCATAACAAGGGTATAACAAGCTTTAACACAAATACAAACAATACAGTAATAAATTCACAGGGTTCACTATACAACACATTACAAGTATCCTTACATTCTAATTAAGTCTCTTCCTCACAGCACTCTTGCACCTCATCATTGTTTTTATCACTAACCAGCAGTTCCGAGGTGCATCGGTACGGGCGTATTGATTGTTAACATCTGTCATTCTTGACAGACGGATTGAGGTCATGGAAGTAGGCATGAGCCATTGCATCATCAGCAGGCATTCTCAATGCAGGGTTGCAGGTGAGCAAGCGGGCGAGGAGGTCTCTACCTCGTGCTGGTAGCCGGGGCACTACTTGAGCTAGTCCCAGACTAGGTTGATAGACCGGCAATGGTTTATAGTCAGGCAGTTGAGTCACACCAGGCCATGTGTCCTCATTTGGAGTACCTGTAATGAGATAAACAGTGCAGGGATGAATTGAATCAGTTGAATCTTATTAGGAAGGAAGGATGACTGACAATTTCATTTAATTACAATATTGTGGTTATGTGTAATATAAATAAATCAATATTCTTGGACAATTTAACACAGCACCATCTAGTCTCGGGTAAATCTCAAATCAAGCCCCCTTCATAGGAAGATGGGAGATGAATATCATAAATAAATAATTTTAATTATTTATCTCCCATATTCATCTCCCATGTAATACTTTACTGATCATAATCTTCTTCGTACTATGCATTTCAAATAAGAATAGGACTGACCTCCAGCCATCTTGTGACATTATAGCTGTCAATTCAAACCATCTAGGTAGGGTGAGCAAAACAGATATTTTTGAAATACTATTTTATAGGTATTTAAAATATTCCACCAACTGTTATTTAGAAGAAAATTTGGCTTTCTAATTGTCGAAAATTATTGTCCGCCACCCTATGCTAATCAAGTGCCAGATATATTCAATTGGATTTAAATCACAATTCTAGGGTGGCAGCTTCAAAACTTCAAAGCCATGGGAGTTTAAAATATTTCTATTAACTCGCAAAGTTCTGGATTTGGTATTACTGCTTATAAATATATTATAAAGTTTTATAATTTCAAAAGAAAAATAAATTTTCATTGCAAGCTGTACTTTTTTGACAGATTGCGGTCATTCGAGGTCATTGATGTTCCTATTCTTATTTGAAGCGCATAGTTGAAGGGTTGGGGCAGGAGGGGGAGGGGGACTCAAAAAACTAAAAAACACTAAGTATCTAAAGCTAACAAAAAATAATTTCAAAACATTTGTGAAAAGGAGGGGAAGAGTATAATATGGAGGGTGTGGGACATTTTCCCCATTCTCTCATCATCTTTTCTATTTTTTACCAAAGAATCTAAGTTCACAACCTGGTATTTTATTTTGATGGCCTGGTATTGGGTCACAACCTGGCTAATGGGAAATGCTGTTGTAGAGCAATGGTTCTTAATCTATTGGAACTATAGCAATTCCACAACACATATTCAATGGTATGTTTAGGTCCCATGTAATAGGTAGCAAGCCCATTGCCATTAACCAGGCATAAATCGAAACTTTGAGCTTCTACTGAGATTCTCATAGAACAACCCAATAACAGTGCTCAACCTGGGATCAAACCCAAAACCTCTGGCATAATCAATAATATAAACACATGAACAAAAAAGTATAGTAAAATTGAATGCTTACCAAGAAGTTTGAAAATCCTCTTTAATTGATCATCAACATCAGATCCTGGAAACAGTGGTCGCCCTGAATTTGCTAGCTCAGCAAATATGCACCCTGCAGACCACATGTCAATGCTTGTTGTGTAAAGCTTAGCGCCAAACAGTACATCTGGGGGCCGATACCAGAGAGTAACTACCTCCGCAGAGTAACACTTCACAGGAATGCCAAAAGCCCTAGCTAAACCAAAGTCTGCTAATTTCAGCTCCCCATTTTTGTTGATCAACAAATTCTGGGGTTTCAAATCCCGGTGCAAAACATTGTGGCTGTGACAGAAGGCGAGCCCTCGAAGCAGCTGATACATAAAAGATTTGACAACATCTAAATCAATCTCGCCGTTTAAACTGTCGAAATATTTCTTCAAATCTTGATCGCAATGCTCAAATACGAGGGTTAATTTCTTTTCACTATGTAAGACATCGTAAAGCCGAACAATATTTTTATGCTTCAATTCTTTCAGAAGACATATTTCGCGCAATGCGGACGACGGTACTCCTTCATCGTCGTCATCTAACCTCACACGTTTCAGTGCAACTATTTCATGAGTTTCTTTGTTTTTAGCTTTAAACACCGTGCCGTACGTCCCTTCGCCGATTTTTTCTAATTTTTCGTATTTCTGCATATTTTAGAAATGTTTAAAAAGCAGTAGAGAATCGATTGTTTACGCCGCTTACGTCCACCACTTTAGATGAAGTTTTTATGTAGACGTGAGTGAGTCGTTTCCTTAAATTATTAATATACTCTTTGGTTCACGTTCACGAATGAATGAATGCTTGAGATATCGATAATCGATAGATAGTACTGATGTGAAAAGATCGATAAATTGTGTATTAGTCACCTTATATATTTCCTTTCAAGGCTTATTAATAAAACAATCATAAAATGTCAAAAGCAACAATCTATGGCTCTTGTATTTTTTAAGTGCTAATTATTGCATGTTATCCATTTTCACAGCATATTTCTTCATTCTTTCTTCTAACTTGCCACATACAATTTTATTGATGATGTTTCACCACGATGTCTGTGGTCTAGTGGTTCGAGTATCAGATTGCTAACCAAGGGGTCGTGGGTTCGATTATCACAGGACATAAATATTTATATGAGTCTTTGTGTTTGTTATTTATTTTAAATATGCATTTACAAAAATAAGTATATAAGTATTATATCCACTGTCTAGTTAAACACGTTTAGAGTTGCGTAATACTTTTATTAGAAACACTTCTATATCTTAAATAAAGATTTACATTGGCACGAACGCCATTACTCAAACAGTTCTAGGTACAATCGAAAAAGGAATGGCACTGACAGATGACCATAAAAAAAACGCAGATTATCTATGTCAACACTCCCCCTTAATTCTGCAGTTTTCTTACAAAAATATTCTTTTCAATAAATATGAGTAACCTAACAACTTCTTAAACCGAAGGAATCTCTATGAGAACAAAAAATATCTTTACATAAAGACTTTGTTAACATGTCTGCCTTCTGTAGAGAGGACGGAATATATTCTATCACAATATCACCATTCTGTATTGTATCTCTTATAAAGTGGTGTTTAAAATTTACAGCAAAACTTAAATCAGGTCTAGTACCCATCACTAAATACATTAAACAACCTATCAGTTCTCTATAAGGTTGATTAGAACAATTCAACATTTGTTTCTTTCGTAAGCTTTAAATTTTTCTCTACGGGAGTAGCTATACCTTTACAATCCATCATATTAAATTTCTGTAACAGTTTTGCAATGTATGCCTTCTGATGAACTTTTATAATATTATTCTTACAATCTCTTTCTATTTCTATACCTAAAAACTTTTTGACAGGCCCTAAATACACCATATCAAATCTAAGTTTTAGCTTCTTCTGAAAATTAGTAACAACATTTTTGTCTACATGCAAAATTAAAATGTCATCGACATACAAAAAAACATAAAACTTAAAGTCATCATTTCTAGTGTACAAACAAGTATCATACACAGAACACTTAAAACCAGTTTCAAGCATGAAAGTGTGAAATGCAGTGTTCCAACATCTGGGACTTTGTTTTAGCCCATATAATGACTTATTGAGTTTACAAACATAATTATCATTTTTCATATCTTCAGGTAAGTACATATAAATTTCTTCTTGTAAAACTCCATGCAAAAATGCAGTCTTTACATCCATTTGTTCAATATGCATATTTTCTTTGTTGGCCAGTACCAATAATGTTTTTAAAGTTGACAATTTACCAACTGGAGCATATGTTTCATTCCACGCAGATGATTCAAAACCTTTTGCTACTAATCTAGCTTTATAGACATTTTCACCTTTCTTCCTAAAAACCCAACGGCTATGTATGACTTTCTTATCTCTCGGTTTATCAACCATTGTCCAAGTAGAATGCTTTTCATGAGATTTCAACTCTTCTTCAATGGCTTTTAACCATTCTTCCTTTTCATCTGATTCTATTGCCTCTTTCTTTGTTGTTGGTACATCATGTATTATATTTTCTACATATAAGGCAGAAAATTCATATTCATGAAAGTCATCACATTCATAATCTTTTAAGTATAGTGGTTTCTTTCTAATTCTTTTTATTGTATTTTCTAATTCTTTTTGCTCATTATTTTCTATATTTCTATCCTTGTTTATCTCATCTTGTACCTCTGACTGTACACTGTCAGTAAGTTCATTGATCTCCGAGTCAATATAAACAATCTTTTTAGAGTTACTTTCTTCATTTACAATAATGTCCCTTGCCAAAACGACTTTCCTTTCATTGGCATCCCATAGTCTATAACCATTGTTACAATAACCAATAAAGTATAGCTTCCTTGACTTTTCTGACATCTTGCTTATTCTGTGTTCTTTATTTATGTATGTATGAGCTTCTGAACCAAATATTTTTAATTTTTCATATTTTGGTAGTTCACCATACCATATTTCTGCTGGTATCTGTTTGTTTATTGTAGGTAGCCTATTAATTACGTATGCAGATGCATAAACAGCTTCACCCCACATTTCTTTAGTGAATTTCGAATCTGACAATAATGTTCTAGCTTTTTCTACAAGTGTTCTATTTAATCTTTCCGCTTTACCATTTTGCTGAGGTGAATAAGCTATGGTAGTTTCTATTTGAATTCCTTTCATACTACAATACCTTTGAAATGCATTGTTTATATACTCTGTACCATTATCACATCTAAATCTAGATATTCTTGAGTTAAATCTTGCTTCTACCATTTCAATATACTGCTTAAAATAGTTAAGTACTTCCGTTTTATTTTCTAGTAGATAGACTACAATAAAATGACTGTAATCATCCAAGAATGTTAGTATATACTTCTTCCTATCATAAGTAACCGGATTTATCGGTCCACATATGTCCGAGTGTATTAACTCCAAAGTTCTCTTAGTACGTATGTATTCGTTATTAAAAGGCAACCTTGTTTGACGTCCCTTGATACATGATTCACACAACATTTCTGAGTCTGAAACATCACAATCTATTAAGTGCCTCTTCTTTAATTCTTTCATTTTCTCTATACATGCGTGACCAAGTCTTCTATGCCAAATTTCATCCTTTTCAGGTATACAATACGCTTTCTGTGCCGACACTTCCTTGATTTTAAATTGAATTTCATATAAATTATTCTTTGCATAACCTTCTTTAATTACATTGCAATTTCTGTGAATTAAAACCTTGTTATTCTCAAATTTCACTCCAAATCCTGAGTTTTCAATTCTTTTTACTGATAACAAATTACTTCTCAATTGGGGAACATATAATACATTTTTTATTGTACAGTCGTTAGTCTTTATAGTTCCAATTTTTGTGGCAATTAGTGATTCATCCTTATTTGCAATACTAATTGTTATAGGATTCTTTAAGGTAAGAAAATTAACGAAAAACTTGTCTGTATTAACCAAGTGATCAGATGCACCTGAGTCAACATAAAAGTAAATTTTACCTTTGTTTTCTTCTTTTTCTAAATTTCCAGCAATAAAGCATCTCTCCTTTCTTGTTTCCGAATTGTGTACTTCTTTTTTATATCTTTTCTGATTCCTTGGTGGATTAAATCTACATTCAGACTTCTTGTGCCCTTTTTTACCACACTTGTAGCATTCAAACATGAAAGGTTTTGTTTGAAATTCCTTTTTATTTGTGTTGTTACTATTCCAAAAGGCATTACTATTGCTTGAACTTTCTCCTTCTGATCTGAGCCCTTTTCTTTTAATTTCTTCTTCAATTAAGCGATTCTTCACAAATTCCAAAGTGATTTCACAGTTCAAAGTTTCAATTGCTGTCACAACATTATCATATGTGCTAGGCATCGCCAAAAGCAAGTAACAGACAATTTCGCTTTCGCTGGGCTTTGCATCAGATCCTTTTAATTGTCGGACCAATTTGTCGAACTCAATGAGAAATAAATCAAGAGAATTTTCTTCAATATGTTTAAGGGTCAATAACCTTTTCCTTAGAGACAACTGCGACGCGATTCCAGTTCTTTCGAAAACCTTTTTTAAATTTCGAATAATTTCTAATGGCGTCTTACATTCTTTTATAATTTCTAATTGACTGTCGTCAATACATTGCACTAAAATTGCTTTGGCCCTTACATTCTTTAATTTTTGATCTGCACTATATTCTTTAGCTTCTTTTGGATATGTACCTTCTAATGTTTCTAATAAATTATTTTCTTCCAAAGCGAGTCTTACCCTGAACAGCCAACTGTCAAAGTCTGTTCCTTTAAAAGGCTTGATGCCATATTTATTAATTCTGTACTCGACTTCCATTCTATATTGTTTAGTGGACTGGGCCCATAACCTAAACACGTTTAGAGTTGCGTAATACTTTTATTAGAAACACTTCTATATCTTAAATAAAGATTTACATTGGCACGAACGCCATTACTCAAACAGTTCTAGGTACAATCGAAAAAGGAATGGCACTGACAGATGACCATAAAAAAAACGCAGATTATCTATGTCAACACTAGTACCCATAGTATGTACAAGCTTTGCTCAGTTTTGGACTAGATGGTGCTGTGTAAAATGTCCCAATATTTATTTACTTAATTGTGAGTTTGCAGGCGAATTACCAGCGCCATATAAAAATTTATAACATCACTGTTGTGTTTCTTACACCCAAACCACATGTTTCATGTGCATATACAGCTATTTATGTCCAGCAGTAGTCACCCACCCCTCTGACCTCATATTACTTACATAATACTTAATACTTACATAATAAAGAAGTCAGTGCCCAACTGCCCACCCCAGTTCCACCACAGGTGAAAGTCGTGAAACCGTCGTAAAAGAAGTTTTTCGTTTCGTTCATAAACAACAGCAAGAAAGAAAGTAAGAAAAATATTGACTTAGTAGAAAGGAGGCTTTTGCCCAACTGTGGGACAAACGGGCTAGAAAAAATCTACCTCTCACAATAAGGATTAAAGCAGTTATCTCTTTGAGCTTTGAAAGTGGTCTACTCAGTGCTTCCATGGGTGTAGAATTTAATGGCGACGTTTAAATTCTACAGACAATGGATTTATTCTTTGGTCATGAATCAGGATTAATAATAACAATATAACACAATAAAATCCGTGAAAGAAATTTTATTTCAGTTTTTATGTAAGTTCTGAAAACGATCCTTTAGGTAGGTATAGCAACGAAAGGCGCTAAACACGATGCAATTTTTAAAACGCTTTTACATTTTTTATTATCTAAAAGTTACTGATCCGAGAAGGTAACATAGGTTCTTTGTCTATAAGATAATTACAAGGTTTATCTTTACTATCATTTAATTTAATTTTTTGGTGTAGTGATGTTTTCAAGTTAGTGTTCAGCGACTTTCGTTGGTGAATGTACCACCCATCACAGATTAGTGATGTTACCTATTCATTTCATTTATTTATTCAGTCTGTGACTTGTCAGTGCATTCAATCAAAATAATCAAATCGAATCATTCGTGATTCGCTAGTTCGCTATTAAAAGTCAAGTCAAATCTCAAATCCAAAAACTTGAATTGTCATTTGTCATACTACATATGATATTTCGATAAATAATAATTACAAAAAAATAAAATTCCAATACGATTTAATTTTCATTAAATAATCATTTAACTGCTATGGTAAGACTTTTGTGTGTATTTTGTATAATTTATATCATGGATGAATTTAGGGAGTGTAAACATTAAATATTACGTATTAGTTGACGATGAACACACATAATCACGAGCGCGTGTTTGTAGATGAGCGAGGGCGAGGGAACTTTGGTGGACAAGTCTGAGAGCAGCTCTTTCGAAGACCTTGCGGCTGCGGCGGCACATGAGATAGAGGAAGCAAAGCTTGCTGAGGCAGCTGCTACTAAGGAGAAGTCGGATGAAACAAAAACTGATGAGTGGCAAGATGTTTTGGGGTCAGGTGCACTGCTAAAAAAGGTCAGTTGAAACTGCAATGGTCTAATTCGAGCTTAACTTTCAATGAAACATTTGCTACTTGTAGAAAGCCTATGAGGACTACTCAATGAAATGTATAAAATAATATATTTTTTTAAACCAATAAGGTTTGAATTTTTTCTCCAATTTAAAGACCTTTTAAAATTGCAATCCATTTAAAATTTATCACAACTCATCATTGTGTAGATTGAGTACCAATAACCTTCATTTAAAATTATGTAAATAGGAAACAGTTTTCTAACTGCTTTTGTTTTGCAAGTGACTCATGTTGTGGCAACAATATTATTTATTTATTTATATATATACTTTATTGTTCACCAAGTAATTAAGTATTATACAGACAAATGCATTTTGTATTTGAAAACATACAATGGGTGGTCTTATCGCTGTCTGCGATTCGTTCCAGGCAACCTTTGATATTATATGATTTGATAGTTATTGGATATGGTGACAACCATGCAAATATTTGCTTATTCAATAACTTTATCAAAGCTACCTGCAGATGCAGTCACAGACAAAAACTTGAGGTAAGATTCACAAATATTTATAAAAAAATAAAAGGATTGTCTATTTTTCAGAAGGTTTGTTGACATGATGAGTATGATTTTGGGGGTGTCATGACCCCTACAACTCCTTGGACTGCGACTGGCTACCATCAACATACAACTATTATAGTATATTAACTATTCAATTTTCATTATCACAGATAATAAAAGTTGGTGAAGAATCTAATGGTTTGCGACCCCACAGGAGTGACATTTGCCTTATTAGTTATGAGGTCAAGATAAAAGACACAGACCATGTTGTGGAAAAAAGGGATCAAGTCAAGATTTACTTGGGTGATAACGAAGTAAGACATTTTATTTTACTTCTAAAGTAAAAATGCACAACAAATGTTTTATTATGTTAATTCACTAAATCACATTAGCCTGAGAACAATAGATGTTTCTATTGTGACTGGTTTGATAAAATGATTTCATGAAGTCATGATTTGATTTTTTGTCTTGTTTTAATAGAGTCATGCTCTCCATATTCATTCTGTCATGATGAATTGCAAGTTTCTAATACCTTTTCTATTTTTATAATAATCATAACTAGTGTTATAATGTTGTGTAACAAAGTCTATATAGGTGAACAAAAATTTACCAATTAATCAGTTATTGACTCTGTATTTCCATTACAATGGTAATGTTTATAAATATCTAATCTGATATCTAGTTATCTGCGATAGCATACTTTTCCAAGAAAGATTTTGAAATTTGCAATCAAAGAAAGTGTGATAAGAGTTATAAAGATAATCTTAACAGTGTTTCATATAATATAGATATTCATAGTTGTTTTGGTCTATAAGAGCATGTTATTGATATTGTATATTCTTACATCATATTGATTGACATATAGTATTTAATAACTAGCTGACCCAGCAAACATTGTTTAGCCATATAATATCACAATTAAAAAATAGGGGTTCATGATAAAAGGGTAAAAATAAAAAATGATGTCCTAAAAATATAAAAAAAATGTTTGGGGTGGACAACCTTTATCACTTAGGGTATGAAAACTTATATTACGATTTTCAGACTACCGAATCTTCTAATATATAAAATTCTCGTGTCACAGTTTTCGTTGCCATACTCCTCCGAAACGGCTTGACCGATTTTGATGAAATTTTTTGTGCTTATCGGGGAGGTCTGAGAATAGGCCAACATCTATTTTTCATACCCTAAATATTTTTTTTATGGCAAAACAACGTTTGCGGGGGCAGCTAGTATACATATAAAATTTTATGAAAATTGGTAAAGCCATTTTCTGAGGAGTATGCCCAACTAATGACACTTGAGAATTTTATTTATATAATCTAAAATGTAATATAGATACTTAGGTAGATAGATAACCATAAATAAATGTCTAGCTCAAGTTTCAAAAGATTGCAAGGGCACTACCATTGGATATTCTGCTGTTTGACGGGTTAATGTGTTTTATGTATGATGATCACAGTATCATAATATTATAATTTATAAGGAGTATATAGGGTATCAACAAGTAGTCAGTGTAGTCAACAAAGCTGTTTTTACAAAAGTGGAACTCTGCCAAATTGAGACAAAGAAAGTAGGTACTTATATTTAGGTACATATTGATAAGAATGTTGTTATGCATTGTATCAAATCTTAAGATTATTAATATGTTAGTAGCAAATCCTTGTTTTATTTTTAAACATTCCATTGTTGTTTAGATATAATTATGATAAAACTGTTCATGTTCGCCAGTAGAAAACTTTATTTAACATGAAATTATTTTTTAAATTACAGATTCTACAAGGCCTGGACTTAGCAGTAACAATGATGTACAAAGGTGAAGAATGCATTCTACAAATGGCCCCAAGATTCGGATATGGCGAATCTGGCCTCAAGCCTGGCGAGAGCTTGGGCCTGGTTGGGGAGGTGGATGGGCCGAAGTATGAAGGCCCAGTAATAGATGCAGATACGTGGTTGGATGCAAGAGTAGAGCTGCATGATTGGGATGAAGAGCCTGAACACGAAACATTACCCATAGCTGAAAGAATGGAAACAGGGTAAGTGTATAAAAAAAAACAAAGGATAGAGATTTGGAAATGATAATTAAGTGTTCCAATTATTGATGTTATTGGTTGGCTTATTCAAATTTTATTAATGATGTTTAGAGTTTACACAAATATAATTATGTGCAACTAGTTTGACCTTTCAAAAGTGCTATTTTAATGGTCTAATTGAAATAAAATATTTGACTTTGACTATGAAAATTGATTGCACAACATCAATTTATAGGATCATATTTAAGTAACCCAAAATCACTTGCAAGTTTGTTGAACCTGTTCATAATTATTTTGCCAGTTGTTGAGCCACTTATTCATACCAAACTAGATTCAAAAGGTCATTCACCTTTAAATTTATCTTGTAAAAAAAGATTATTAAGATATCAGGAATAAAAATAAGACTATGCAAATTTAGATATTCATGATAGTAAGTGTGCAATAATAATATAAGAAGTGATAGCCTAATGATTGTGACCATCGGACTGCTAAGTCAAAGGTCTCGAGTTCAAATATAAGGCACACACCTGTGACTCTTCGAATTCATGTGCGTATTAATTATCACTCGTTTAAACCGTGAAGGAAATCATCATTAGGAAGCCTGCATGTCTTAGAGATTTTTCTTGATGGTGTGTGAAGTCTGCCACCCGGGCTAGGCTAGCATGGTGGACTATAGCCTAATCCCTCTGAATCTGAGAGGAGACTGCCCAGCAGTGGATAGTATAATATGGGTCGATGATGATGATAGTAAACTCCAGGATGTATTAAAATTGATTTTTTGGCAGGTTATTTTACTTTTCCAATCCACTATACGGAAAACATAATATAATAATAATATACCCATACGAATATTACGCACCAATTTTTAACGGAAATAAACAACTTATTTAATATTATTTTTCGCCTGAGGAGCGAAAAAATATCTTCAAAATGGAGTATCAAACATTAATTTTAATGAAGATAATATGTATTTCATACAAAAAATAAAACAGCTGTGAGAAATAATATGAGATGATGTGGATTGTTTGTGGGCAGTACGAGTGCCCTTGAATATATTAGCATAAAAATCACACTTGGGTTTCAATCAAAACCTTGACATATTAAATTGAAACATTGACAAATGCTTGTTGTATTGTGATTACTTAATATTGGGGTCAGTGTATAAGCACTTATGATACACTTTAGATTACAACGCGAAAATAATACCAAGATTTAAGTTAAAAACTAATAAAATTTTTGTTTCTTTCTTTTGCCCAATTAAAAATAAACTTTTGGGTTAGATTACAAAATGTAGTCTTTATTAAAGTGCTTTAAATCCTTATTTGCTATTTATTTTATCGTGAGCAACTTGCCGAGCATTCGATGTCCTTGCTGCCGAAAATAGTAGTATATTATTTATAATAAAGTCATATTACGTATGTTGCGTATACAATGTACATGATGTCGCAAGCACATGACGGACAGGAAATGATAGACTATCTTGTGGAGATTAATTAACAATGGTTCCATAACTAGACAATGGCTTGATATCTACATAATACATATCTCTTAGTACTATTATGGTCCATGGTCACATCCAGAATATTAGCACAGATATTATTAAAACCAGCTAAAGAATTTAATTCAGGATTTGTACAGTTACCCGGGAGTGATACTGGAAAACTAAAGGACTTATTATTCTTTTAATTTTCTTATCACTGTTGCGATTTCGAATCTTACTCTAAAGTTAATACAGTTGTTATTTTGGTGTGCAGCATTCGGCGGCGTGCTCGCGGCAACTGGTGGTACGGTCGCGGGGAGGCCCAGCTGGCCGTGCAGCTATACCGGCGCGCGTTGGACGTACTGGATGAGAGCGATGGCGGCATCACAATGCCCACGCCCAGCGGTGCCCTAACACCCACGACGGACGCTCTACAGGCGCTGTTGGACGAACGACTTCGGGTCCACAACAATATGGCTGCCGCACAGTTGAAGGCTGGCGCTTATGACGCTGCACTGCAGGTGTGTTTGTGGATGCTTCATACATAACTCGTAATAATTCACTTTACAATAATGAGGAGATCAAATAAATCTGGTCCAAAATTGGCATTGAAAGTGGCACCTTAAATCTTTTTTTGATATCTAATTTTGCTTTCCAGGCAGTAACTCGAGTCCTGACTTGTCAACCGAAAAACGCGAAGGCTCTATACCGCAAATCACGCATCCTATCCGCCATGGGGCGTAACTCGGAAGCCCTAGAGGCCGCCAGAGCCGCTGCGGGTGCAGCCCCCGAAGACCCAGGAGCGCGGAAAGAGCTGCAAAGATGCGAACAAAGGGCAACAAGGGATAGGTCGGTGGAGAGGAGGCTAGCTAAGCGCATGCTGGGTACTACCAGTCAGCCGAAGAGTGGCTCACCCGATAAGAAACCTTCAAGAGCTAAGGTGAGAAACATCATTGAATCACGAGATGTGCTACTTGTTACATGAGTAGTGATTTTTAAATTGTATTCCTTGTCTCTGGTAGATGCTAATGTGGGGTTCTCTGTTGCTGAGTTTACTGGTAGGCGTGGCCAGCGTGCTTGTATACCGGTACAAGATACAAGCACATTGACGGCGCGGATGGATCTTAAGACTACAAGTAAGTTTTTATAAGCGTAATGATTGTGAGACATGAAGTTATGTTAAGGAAAGAAAGAAAAGGAATGTACAGTCAACAAAAGAGTTAAGTATACAGATAGCAAACGAAATATGCATTTTTATACAGATTTCGACAAATAATTACGCGCCAAAGGGTTAGGTATGTAGCTGCTTGCAATACCTACATTATTACACTATCTTTATCAAAACACATATTGTTAATTAGCTGCCTGTATACCTAACTCTTTTGTTGACCGTACATATAAATAAATTGATCAGCCATCAGACCTCCGCAACCCAATTTATGGGTAATATCGATACCCTGAGGATAGTCTGGTTGTCAGGCTTTTTGGGGTTCTGACTACCACTAACGATTGTCATAGGTCGTCTGACAACCGGGACCGACGGCTTTACGTTTTCTCCGAGGCACAGAGGTCTCGATGTGTTAAGTATGGGCACCCATCCACAGACTGACCTTGAGCTTAATCTTGCAGATCACGAGCCTGAGGGGCTATATTTATTAAAAATAAATATAAATATGGTTTCACTACAGAATATTTTATAATATAATTTTTCTATCAGGTTGTGGAGATTCCAATGGTGTTATTGGAGGTGGATGGTGCACACTATACTTAAGACCACGTCATATCTTCGCTGATAAAAAAAATCTTATGCCTTCGATAAGTTGGCGGTGTTTACCATTTGTATCGATAATGAGAGAATATAATTATGTATAGTTATTGTTACTGCTGTAAATATTTACTTTAAAAATGTCTAGAATTGCCATAGAGCAATCTCATTATTTTTTTATATTTATACAATTATCTCTATGACAAGCAGCAGTTTTTATTTATGTGGTCACACTCTGGGACAGTATTTGAATAGGAGAATATCGGAGAAGTATCTATATCTCTTGGTAACAGCTGATTTAATTAGTTTTTAAATGCATACCAATACAAAGTTGTATGATAGTTTTCAGAGCTATACGTATTTTCAACGTGAGTCAAATCCTACTTAAATCTGGGATCCTCATTATTGTTGTAAGACAATACTTAATGTACCTACAGTAATGTAACACGGGGGATAGGTGTAGTTTATTAGATATTTTCAATTATTTTAACCATTCACTCATCTCGAAATTCACTATATTGTGCATTTATTCAATCATATTTTGTTTATAATATAACACTATGTATATGACTGTGTTAAAATTCTGTGTTTATATTTAGTGCCAAAATGTATCATATTGTATGTAGGTATAGAATTATAATGTGTCCAAAGTCACATTCTGCATATATTTATACATAAAAACAAAGTCAAACTTGTTACATATTTTTTGATTCTATATTTGCTAATAAAAGAGGAAGTGTTCGGGTAAATATACGAAGCATTCCAATTTGTGTTTATTTGAACAATATATTATGGGAACGTTTTAGAGACGAAGCCCGTCTGTTGTATAGGTGCTGTTCACTCGCATTTACGTACGAGTTCGTTACCGACCGACCCGGTAGCTATTTATTAGATAAATAAATTGTCAAGTTTCGTGCTTATCTTTTAGATATCGCTTTTAGGTAAAAATTCAGAATCATATTGGTGATTGCTTCCACTCAGTAAGTATAAATACGTATGTTTCACAATGTTTAGTTGTCTTTTGTCAATTGAATTAAAATGCACACAAAGTAATGTAATATTAGATTTATAGGACATTGGTTTGGTAAGGGGTCGCTATGTCTCCTATAGAATATCACGATCAATAAAAAAACTAAAAAATTGTGGTTCCAGTATACACTTACTAATAAAGAAATTATTAAGATACATTGTTTATTAATTCACTTCTGTAGAAATAATAATATAAATGTCGTAATCAAAGTCAATATACAATAATACTAAATAAATATAGTTGTTCGAGGAATGCTAAAATAGGTTAATTAGTTATTTACTAAAAAAATAGTTGTTTTTAAATTAATTATTACAAATGTTTCTGCATCTTCATAAGTAAAAATACACAGTCACATAGTTTGTCTCTTATATTAAAGAGAGCTTGAGATGAGCTTATTTCAACAAGCCTCTTACAATCACTCGTAAATATCTATAAATAATTTAATCTAGTAATGGACGCAGATATAATATGAGGTCATCACAATGTTAATGGCAACAGTTAACAACATTTGAACTGCGTATCTAGCCTTAACATTCAATCTAGAATTTAGACAACCTTAAATACCTTTGGTATCTATATCACAGACTTGACTTATAAGTGAATATCCTGGCTAACCAGTTAGTGACGTGGGCTAATGCTTCTAACTGGGCTATAGTAGCTATAGCCTGGACACTGAATATAGTTGCTACAAAGTCGTATAATAGTTTAGGCGAGAACACGCTCCATACAAACAAATGATGTCGGAAGACAGTCGCTACTATACAATAAACAACTACAGCATACACTCTGTGTAATGCTAGGATGTTTGTTACTCGCCATATTGATTGTAAGTACCTGGAAAATGCAAAAAAAAATTGTATTGAAAATTGGTTAACCTGACAGACAGTGTTCTATTCCCAAATTAAATTAAATGAAGTAAAGAGCTCTTAGTTCTTCCGGGAAACTTTACCAATTTTTCTTTTCATAAAAACATTATTCGGATTAGACAAAAATTGTTAAATAGATCCAGCCGTCCTCAAGTGATGCGCCTATCAACGAATAGCATTTCATATTATTTATTTGTTTATAATATGTGATAATAAAAGGATTTTTTGTTGAGCTGACAATGTAACATCTAAACCGATTTCAAATAAAAATAATAAAATGAATGGTAAAATATGTTATTAGTACCCCTTCATAAATTGAGTATAAACTTCATGTGAAATAATTAAGTAATTAATAAGCTGTTGATGTTCATCGCGGTTTCAAATCGCATCACTTTATGAGACAAAAGATATCCTGTCCTTTTCCAAGCACTGGTTTATTTCTGTGCCAAATTTCATCAAAATCGGACTTAACCTTTTGACCGCCACGGACGTGTATAGACGTCAAATTAAAACTTGCTCACGGCGCCAACGACGGCATGGCACGTCAAAAATACTACTTTTTTTAGTTAAAACAAATACCTATACAAAAATTCGTTGTTTTTTTTTACTTATTATTAGATACTAGAATTTGTCGCTTGGCGTAGAGAACACGGATTTTCGTTATTGACGTGGAGGTCAAAAGGTTATGATGCAATCTAAATTGAGCTACGTGTAATGCAATTAAGGTTGCTTATTCCAAATCCTGACAATTCTATAGTTAATTTACAATACTCACTGGTGCCACGAGGGGGCGTGCTTGGCGACGGCACAGAAGAGCGCGGCGCCCGCGATGGCCGGCCCCGCGTATGCGTGCAGCCCCATGCGCAGCGCCACTCGCGCCGGACAGTACTCCCGCAGACCCACGTAGCCCGAGCCCAGGTCCACTGACGACAGGCTGTTGGAGTTGCCCTGCATACGACGTGTTCATAATAGAAGATGGTTAAGATCGTGAAAAATGCCGAATCCAAGAACATCAAACAAATATTTTTTAATAAGTCGGCAAGTAATAACCTTCCGCCTTCCTTAGCCGTCACGCATATGAAATGTAAACTCATTCAATGCATTCAAAACACAACTTAGCAAATAAGTGAAATCGCAAACCAATCACTTTTGAATACTCAAGAAACAATAACTCACCTGATAAAAGAAGAACACAATACCGATCCACATATGCACTAGTGTTCTACTCAAAGTATCCACTACTTCGGTCTTCTTCCCAGACTTGGAATCCAACAGTTTATGGTCCATACACTCTGATGTCAACACACAGGTTATATAAATACTCGGCACCATTATCACATTATGTGGCCTCATCAACAATACCACGATTAACATGAGATAGTTCAACATTAGATGGGAGGCTGACCGAACCAGGTTCAGTTTCACTTCATCAACGTTCCACGGCTCTTCGATCATGGAGTCGTAAAAATAATCTTCACTTTTCGCCTTTGGTTTATTGTAAACGAACTTGTTAGTCGTCGGCGTGTTGATCTCTATAGGTTTTAAACCACAGATTTTAAACGCACCAATGTAGGAAAGTATTTCAAACACGAACTGTGCTGTCAATAGAATCCAGAATACATTGACTATTTGCACGGGATCCCAGGTTTTGATGTCTGAGAATGGTGACTCTAAGGCTTGGGAAGCGATCCTGTAGCATAGTATGCATACAATCGCCGCGATGGTGAGCCCTGATTGTATGTGTAGGATGTTGTTCATGTAGCGCAGGTTCCATAGACATATGACTAATGTCGCTAGTGTACCTATAAATGAATAAGTATGAATTAATAGACTAACAACCAGAAACCATAATGATGAGCTGGCAACCCATTCTGGACAAGCATGCCCATAGCACATCCCAGTGATCTTTGTTGTTTTTATAACAAATTTTTATTCGGACCTCGTCTGAATAAGTGTGTTTTTCTTTATTTCTTTCAAACCGAAAGAGGCGAGTTTGGGTTAATCTCTAATGAAACAATAATTGAAAAGACATATTGTAGAACTTAACATACTTAAATATTGACTGGTGTTTCAGTTTGAACATTACCTACACATGACTGCTAAGTGCTACTCGGCCTACATTATGTATCTATCTGCAAGTATTATGTGAACTTACCAACAACTAAGTGTGCTTGTAGATAAAAGGCATTTTCTGGTGCATTCAACCAGTCTGCCGTATCTGGGAGAAACAACCAACGATCTCCAGTTTGGTTCATGGTTCTTAGATACCTGAATAAAGATACACAAATGTTGTTTAAAAAATCGCAACATTAATGTTTTCATATTGTTGATATTAAGAACCTTAGTCCTGCTGAATGTTGTATTTGAAGGTAAAGAAAAAAACCTAGACTCTTTGACCTATTAATTACTGTTATAACAAAAGGAGTAAACCCCTTTCTAGCAAAGGAAGGTTTAAGCCTAGCCTAAGTTTAAACTAGGCCAAAATTAGATCCATCATTTTCCAAAACATATCTCAGAAAGAAATGGGGTTATTTTAGGATAATATTTCTGATGATTCCTGTAAAAAGGGAGCTGTATTCTATGTACAGAGGCCAGCACATCAAGCTACCACAATCTGTCAAATTTATTGGATAGAGTTACAACTTTAATGCAAATAAGTAAGATTCATTTTCTATTGGTAAAGTTTGACAGTTTTGGATAGCTGGACCTGATGGGGTTTGTACTTTTACTAAAGTAAAGTCAAAGAAAATCAACTAAAAATAAACGACTTACCTATGTAAAGCAATGAGCGCCACCCATTTCGGCAGTATACCTATTCCAACCGCGCTCATCCTCTGCGCCAACTCTGGTTTTTCCTGAACCTCAGTGGCCCCAGACCACTTCTTACTCAGATACATGATCAACACCACCATTGTCCTCACCAGCACGAAGAACATCAACGTGTTCCAGAAGTAATACCATGTCATATGCTCCTCTTCTATAAAACTAGTTCCGTAGAACGACCAACAGTGGAATAGAGTGGCTCCGATCAAGAGGTAATCTATTGCATTCAGTTCATTCAATGCTGACAAGTCTTTGATCCTTTCTATTCCAGCTTTTATTATGAAATAGGTGACAGTGAATGAGCAGCATATTAGAGCAAATACTATAATCCATAGGGAGTTGAATGAGCAGACTGGACTCTTGGTTTCTGTGATGAAGCAAGCAGTGACTAGTATTGCGCTGCATATTGCCAGGATGATCGCGAAGGCGACGAGGGAGCCGGCGTGAGAGCGGTGGTGGGAGTGTTGAGTGATGCTGTTTTTACGTCTCGTATCTGGTTGGAACGAGTATAGCGTAATGAGGAGCAGAGCTGTAGCTATCTGTGGAAGAAGAATCTTGTGAAAATTTTCTGCAGGTGGGTGGATCCACACAAAGCGATGCAATAAAGTATTTTGACACCATCATTTCGTTTACAAATCCATCGCAGTTAAGTATTTGTATTTTGGACAAAATTTCTAATATGTATTTTTTTAATTAGAAATTAGCAAAAGCGCCCTAATCTACCTATGATAAAATCCCCAACGCCCCAATAATCGAACACAAAAAATCTTACCAAATACAGCAGCACTATAGCGATTCCCATCGCAAACATGTCAAATTCAGTCGTGGTTTCAGTGAGGTACTCCGACATTTTTTCCAGAGACTCCTCGTAGAATTCCTTCGCGATCTTGGCGGCGCTCTGCTGTCCCGTCGCTAAGTAGTGGGCAAACTGCTTCTCAGCGCGTTCGAACTGTTTGTAGAATTCTGGAGGGATGAAGCAAAGTTGGGGATATAATTTACCTTCGTCGTGGTTGATCGGCCGCTGGCAAACGTCCCAACCATCATAATCAGCCTATATTTGTCCACTTCTGGACGTAAGCATCTCCTATTATTCAATAGGAGATGCTTACGTCCAGAAGTGGACGGAGACAGGACCGTTGTATGTTAGAAATTAACAGACATTAGTGAAACAATGTGAATTGGGAATATATATAGAGAGAAACGATATACAAATAGCTATAACTGCAACAAGCTGACAGGCTGACAAACTTATGTGGGTAAGTGTTAAACACATTTTTATCAGTTTTCTCCAAAGAATATACTGGTTTATGTCACATCTTATATAATTACGTCGTTTATTGCTGAAATATAAAACACAACGGCAAGATGTAACTAGAAACAACTTCAGATACCTAACGAATTATATCAAAGACCTACCAGTATCCGTGGGCAGTGACTGCTTCGCGTTATGATTCGCGATGACGTGCAGCAGGTACAGGTGTTGCCTCATGTCTTGAGGCAGTAAGGCGGGGAGCAGTCTGCCCGCACTGTCACCAGGCGGTGGGGCTCCTAGTAACCATGACACAGAGGGCGCCACGTCCACTTGAGCCACTGTCGGGCCTGGACCTAGACTGCCAATAAAGATATAACATTGCAAGTGAGGATGAAATGAAGCAGTGAACTGAATAAATAATGATAATGACATTTACGCGAATATTATAAATTGAAATAAAATTACTTTTTACGGATTTTATCGCGTTATATTTATATTATTAATCCCGACGTTTCAGACCCTTTACAGCGTCCATGTTCACGAGTCTACCCGAACTACGTTCTAAGCGATAAAATCCGTAAAAAGTAGTTTTATTTCAAAATGATAAGTTGAAATAACTAGCAAAAAGATCTTGGTTTCTCTAATTTGGGAAACTATTTCCAATAATCAATATTGCAAAGAGCTATAGCAAGCTGACTGTGTGTTAACTGCACGCCGACTGAAAGCAAATTGTGCAGTTTGTCACATTTTAAATATCAGCTGAATAAAACTAGTTTCCAAACAGCAATTTTATGGCTGGATTTAGAAGCCAAAATAGAGGTCAAAATTGTTGATATACATACGGATGAGGGCACTGGAAGTCGGTACTTCTAGCTAGTACGAGCGGCACCAGCACCTCGCTGGGCGTGGCACCGCCGTGTCCACCCGCGTCCCGCATACCGTGGTCGCCGCATACTATCAGCACACCATTGTGATCCTGCAAAAAGTACTCGGTAAAGAATACGTAGGAGGGAATAGAAGTATCATGGATTGCAGGAAGACCAATGACCAGAGGAGTTTATAATGTGGTAGTGTGTTGAAAAGACCTAGACAAGGCGCAAAACAGGCATGAATGCCGTAAAAGGGAGAAGGGGGAGTCCAGCAGTGATCTGAACAGCGAATCATGATGAATTATCATAATCATCATCATTCAATTATATCAGTAGGTTGATAGAGTTGGTATAGACGAGGTTGACTATTCTGATGTATTTGAACATTGTAAAGTTTAGATGGTGGTCCTTTAAAAGTCCACAGAAGTACATACATTACAGACAAACAGTCTCTAGGAGTCTTTTTGGTATCTGTAAATTAATTTATAGCAACCAAATTTGCTGGTATAGAGCAGGATGGTAGGCGCTCTTTGGGGGTGGCCTACGTTCAGCAGTGGACTGCAATAGGTTGATATGATGATGATGATGAATCAAATTTATTGTACCAAGGCCAGCACATCAAGCTACAACAATCTGACAAATTTCTTTGATTGAATTTCAACTTTAATCCAAATCAATAAGGTTCATATTCAATTGGGAAAATTTGACAGTTTTGGACAGCTTGAGCTGCTGGCGTCTGTACTTTATCATACTGACCCACTGCTGCATAGCAGTAAATATTTTCTTGACGACTTCATCCATTTCTATGAGCTTCGGCTTGATCTTAGGGCTCCGGGCGCCCTCCAGATGGCCAATATGGTCTAAACCCAAGTAGTGCAGCACTAGGAAGTCGAACGTGGGCTTCTTTTTTTCGTCAGGTGTTAACACTTTGTCAAGATGTCTTGTTACGTTGTTATCTACCTGCAAACAGTCCGAATGTACTGTACCAAGCTACTCGTAAAAAGTCTGAACTGCGATGGTACCCAAGGTATGCCTTGGGTACCATCTATACTGTATACAGTATAGTCGGTGCATTGAGGTAAGGCTGGGGTGGTTGTTTTATATTTAAGTAGGCATTTTTTTTAAATATCAAATGACCATGTCTGTGTAGTTCGGTTTTGTGCTCTAAAACGAATAGACATAGTTGAAGTGATACAAGTATTTTTTTAAGTAGCTTTCCCTATTTTCAAGAGCACGTACCTCTGTATAGTCCGTGACAAAGAACGACGTAGTGCCATCAGACTCTGACCAAAGCCCCGGGAACAGTCTCAACCATGTATCGTCTCCATACATGACGGTGCGACGCCCCCTATCGTGTGCGACGCGCAACACGCTGTCACCGCGCACGGCCGGCGCGCCAAAGTTGAGGGCTACGTCTGCGAATGTTGACACACTGCCCGTCATCATCGCCTGGTGGAGAATAAAATTGTTACTGCAAAACATTTTATGAGTTGCCATCAAATACATATAGCTTTACGATTATATTAGTATGTAAACACAGTGGGGATTCCCAACAACTGGGATTCTTACTGGTTTACCTTTTAAACAACAACCCTGTCCCAATAACAAATCAATCATCTGGTTCTGTAGCCTCAGTTAGGTCTAAACTCAGAGACTTGATAAAGTGAATGGCATTTTATTATTTTGTTCATTATAGTCTTTTTTTTCTGTATAGGAGTATAACTAATTGTATTTTATATTCAATTTGTAGTTTATAACTACTGTATGTCTTAAAATATGCTTGCAGGATTCACATCTACTAGATGTCAATTAGAGGCATTGTATTATGTTCTAATGATTTAATTGCTTGCAAGATTGAACATCAGTTTTGTGAATTGAAATAAAAAAAACATACAGTTCGTCCATCCATCCATTTAGGTATTTAGTAGTACTGACCAATTTGTTACTGGGAATGAATAGTGTCTATTATAGACACATAATAAAACCAAGCATGTTCTACTCTCGCTTCACTCTTCCCAAAATAGATCCCTCACTGGTAAATACTAATATTTTCTTTAATGTTAGTAAAAAAACATAAATACGTAAAACTGACAACGACGAATTATCTTACAAGGAAATACATGCATGAAACAGTATTTGCAAACAAAGTAAATGCCCATAAGTCCACAGAGAAAGGGAGTCATGAGGAAGGGAAAGTGCAACAGATATCAAATTAATCTATTCCTAAGGTGATATGCATGACTGCTGTTATATTTACGAGGTGCAATGATTCGGAACCACAGGAACCAATGTAATACTGGTAATTAATTGAGTAACATCAATTAATTTAATCATGAATAACTTAGTTAAAGTGAACATTTACTCTAATTAGTATTAATTTTACAATTAATTTTATTTAATTGAATTTATGTAAATTTTATGTATTTATTTTTTTGACCTCTGTGGTCTAGCGGTTCGTGTGCCGGAATGCTGATCATGGGGTCATGGGTTCGATTCCCACAGGACACAAATATTTGTGTGGATAAAACATGAGTATTTGTGTTTGTCTGGGTGTTTCTTATGTATTATAAGTATGTATTTACAAAAAAAAAGTATATAAGTATTATATCCATTGTCTAGTACCCATAGTACAAGCTCTGCTTAGTTTGGGACTAGATGGTGCTGTGTAAAATGTCCCAAAAATATTATTATATTATTATTATTACATATTATGTATAAATTACCTATGTACAATTTGTAGGGTACTATAAAAAAAATATTATTATTTATAGTTATTGGATAAGGATTTTTAGTTGTCTTTCAATAATGATCACTGAACACAATTATCGATAGTAAAATATACCTTATTCTTTTAAAATACGGAAATTGCATGCAACTTCAGAACAGCCAGCCATTCAATTTGGCTAGCTATAAATAATGTTAGCTTAAATTATAAAAATGTAGTGTAATTAACTCTTCGCACCCCCGGTGCGACAATGTCACTTATGCAAAAATGAAGTTTTTCAGGAGAAGCATTTAAAATTTTGACACCTCACAAAACAATGACTTAAGAATATATAGATGAGATGAACAGCTGTAGTCTAAGCTGTCGTAACGTCAACTTTTAACGTTACTTTTGGATAAATATTAATCACTTTACATTGTAAAAAATATACTTTAATTAATTTTTGGATTTTTTGCAAAAGTGACAGTGTCGCACTGGGGGTGCGTCTTGTTTAATTAAAACAAAAACATTCACTACCTACTAAGTACTATGTGCGGAACATTTTCATGTTACATACTGTCTTAGACTAAACAAATGTTTGCAATGAAACATGAAAAAATGCTATAATCCCTACTAATATTATAAATGCGATCGTAAATCTTTCTGATTGTTACGCTTTCACGCGTAAACTGCTGAACTGATTTTGATGAAATTTAGTGCAGAGATAGATTAGAAGAAGGAAATAGGCTATAGGCCTATCGTCTCAAAAAGCTCTTTGGAATACGGGTTAAACCACGGGAAACAGCTAGTTTAATGTACAGACGCCAGCAGGTCAAGCTATCCAAAACTGACAAATATTCCCAATTGAACATGAACCTTATTACTTTGTATTAAAGTTGAAAATCAATGAAATTTGACAGATTGGGGTAGCTTATGGCCTCTGTACAAAAAATATTTTCATGCTATGTACTTACTAGAAAAAATTACACACCAAAAATAAATTAATACAAAATATTGTTTACGAAACATAAATTAAAACAAATTTACTAAACATTACTAGGTATGTGTTATGTAATTATTTTCAACAGAAATTTGATAGACTTTCATGACCTGATAACAGATTTGTTTATAAAAGGACTGTTCATTAACATCATGCATTTTAAAGCACTACTTAAAAAACTTATACAGTAAATACTCCAAACACAAGCCCAAAGAAAAAACATGTTCACCAAACTGTAATGTAGGTATTTATAAATTAACGTAAGTAGAAATAATCAAAATATGTGGGTAATATTTTTCTGTCATACTAGCGGTTTGTACTTGACGTAGTGTGTATTTTGTCTCGGAATAAATCAGTTCATCTTGTATGCGTACTCGTATTATTTGGAACCTGGACCCTTATTCCGTAAATATCACAGTGGCGACGAGATTAAACAAGAACCTGGCGTGCTAGTGCTTTATTTATCAGAAATATCAATAGAAAATGACGATTGGAAAGATTGGTGAATTTAAGGTCACCGGTGATGACTGGAATTTATACGTTGAGCGACTTGAACATTATTTTTTGGCTAATGGAGTGAAGAACGAATTACGAGTGTCCACGTTAATCACCGTAATGGGATCAGAAAGTTACGAGTTGTTGGTAAATCTGTGTACACCCGACAAACCGAGTACCAAGACGTTTGAACAGCTAACGGTCATTATGCAAAAACATTTACAGCCAAAGCCGAGTGTATTAGCCGAGAGATATAAATTTCGTCAAAGAAAACAACAGAAAGAGGAAAGTATTGCCGAGTATGTAACCGCTTTAAAGAAGTTATCTAAAACATGTGAATTTGGGTCTTGGTTGGAAGAGAGTATTCGTGATCAGTTCGTGTGCGGAATAAACAGTGATATTATACGTCAACGTTTATTCGCGGAGGACAAGTTAGATTACAAGAAAGCTTATGTTTTGGCTGTTAGCTTAGAGGCAGCGGAGAGGGATGCGGCAGCGGTAGAAGGTCACGCGGGGACAGTGATGGGTACAAAAGTCACGGAATGTCACGCGATGACGGGGCCGCGGCGCCGCTTCGATGTCAGCAACAGCAAGATGCCTGCCGTGCAACGTGCGACGCCGAGGCCCGCTCACAGTCAGCCCGGGGAGAAGGCAGAGTACGCGGGCAATAAGGCTGGTGGTCGAGGGCACGGCTCGTGGACAACGTCGGCTCCGGCTGAGCGGGCACAACCTCAGCAATGTGAAGCTTGTGGTGGTGCACATAGGGTGACGGTGTGCAAGTTTAAGAGATATGTGTGCAGAGTTTGTAACCGGCAGGGGCATTTGCGCCGCATGTGCCCGTACCTACTGCAGCAGCACAAGGTCGAGGAAACGAGTTGCAGTACCAGTGCAGACACTATGAGTGAGGACAGCGACGAGGTATCAGTTTATTTAAATAGATTATTAATAGGGCAGTGCGAGCCAAAGTATATTACGGTTAATGTAAATGGTGTAGATGTTAAAATGGAATATGATACGGGCAGTGCTGTTTCTTGTATGAGCGATGTTTTGTTTCATAAATTATTCCCTCACATGCAGGTACAAAAGTGCAATTTGAGTCTTTATTATTATACTGGAGAAAAAGTACAACCAGTTGGCATGGTTAAGCCTCTTGTTAAATATAAAGATAAACAGGAATATTTAGAATTATTCGTTTTCAAAAATGGAAAATCTTGTTTACTAGGTAGACAATGGATGGCCGAATTAAAGATTAAGTTACCATATATTGAATATAATAATAATTGTAATAGAGTAAATATAATGTTAGAGGAAGAATTTAATATGGACGTTTTCCTTTCCAGTTATTGTAAGGTGTTCGAGGACGGGTTGGGTCGATTCACGGGGGACCCGGTCAGCATACACGTGCGGCCGGGAGCGCGGCCTGTATTCATGCGCGCGCGTCCGCTGGCGTACGCGCTGCGCGAGCCGGTGGAGCGCGCGCTTGATCAGCTGGTGGCGGACGGCGTCCTCACTCCAGTCGATCGTTCGGATTGGGCTACACCCATAGTGCCCGTCATAAAAAAGGATGGTACCATCAGAATATGCGCAGATTTTAAAATAACAATAAATAAGATTTTAGAAGTCGACCGTTACCCATTACCAAAAGTAGAAGATTTATTGAGTCGCTTACATGGGGGAGAGCGATTTAGCAAAATTGATTTGTCACAAGCCTATGCACAATTTCCATTAGATGATTCAAAAAAATATGCAGTGATTAACACGCATAAAGGCTTATTTAGGTACAATAGATTAGTATATGGCTTAGCGTCTAGTCCCGGCATTTTTCAGAAGCGTCTTGAACAACTTTTTGCGGATTTGCCACACGTGGGAGTATTTCTTGATGACATTATTATTACAGGACGTACACATAAACAACACTTAGAAAATCTACATAAAGTTTTTGATCGATTACAAAAAAACGGTTTAAAAGTTAAGAAAGAGAAATGTTCGTTTTTCTCGAAGTGCATTAAATATTTAGGCTATGTTATTAGTAAGGAAGGTGTGCAAACATGTCCGGATAAAATTAAAGCGATTATTGATACACCCACGCCGATGAATGTATCGGAACTTAGGGCTTTCATAGGTATGACCATGTATTACGCAAAGTTTGTTGAAAATATAAGTACTATACTCGCGCCGTTATATAATTTGCTAAGAGCGGGAGTGAAATATGTGTGGGATAGTGCTTGTCAAGAGGCATTTGATAGTGTCAAGAAATGGCTAGGTTCTAGTGCAGTATTAATGCACTACTCGTCAGAATTACCGCTGGTACTGACAGCGGATGCAAGCAGTGTGGGGGTGGGGGCAGTCATCTCACACATCACGCCCGAAGGGGAGCGCCCCATAGCATATGCATCGCGTTCACTGTCTGTTGCCGAGCGCGCATACTCACAGATAGATAGGGAAGCACTTGCCATTATTTTTGGAATTAAAAAGTATCATCAGTACCTTTATGGTAGAAGGTTTGTTTTAAGAACGGATCATAAGCCGCTCACGTACATATTCGGGGATAAGACGGGTATACCCATTATGGCCGCGTCTCGTTTGCAACGTTGGGCAGTTTTATTATCGGGTTATGATTATGAAATTAACTATGTATCCTCTAAGAATAATTGTGCAGATGCTCTGTCAAGGCTGCCATGTTGTACTGGTAAGAGTAAGGACTTAAAGGAAGTAACTTATATAAATTTTGTTGAAGATTTTTTTTCCGGTATTAAATAAAGATGTGAAGCTAGCGACAGAGAAAGATACCGATTTGAGTCGAATTTTATTTTATTTGAAATCAGGATGGCCTGATAAATGTCTTGACAATAATTTAAAATCTTATGTTGTAAGGCGTAATGAGTTATATATCGAGGGTGGGTGTATAATGTGGGGTTACAGAATGGTGATACCATCCGTATTAAGGAGTTTAGTCCTAAAACAGTTACACAGTAGTCACATGGTAATTGTTAAGACAAAATCAATCGCGCGTAGTTATGTGTGGTGGCCAAATATAGATGCGGACGTGGAAGAGGTGTGTAGACATTGTGAGACTTGTGCGCTAGAGAGCGGAGCGCCACCGCGCGCACCACCACACGCCTGGCCTTACACAACCCGCCCATGGACAAGGTTGCATGCAGATTTTTTAGGTCCTTTAAAGGGGAAAATATTTTTAATTCTAATAGATTCTAGTTCTAAATGGTTAGAAGTTAGTGAAATGTCGAGTACAAATGCGTCACAAGTTACAAAGACTTTGAGAGCTATTTTTGCAAGATTTGGCTTACCTGTCGAATTTGTGTCCGATCAAGGCCCCCCTTTTACCAGCACAGAATTTTGTTATTTTTTAAAAAACAACGGTATAAGGCAAAAGTTTTCTCCGGCTTATCATCCTTCCTCAAATGGGGCAGCCGAAAATGCAGTGAAATTGTGTAAAACGGTGATTAAAAAGGCTTATAGGGATAGGGTGGATATAGATACGGCGTTACAAACGTTTTTGATAAATTATAGGAATACTCCCCAAGTTACGACAGGAGAAAGTCCAGCCATGTTACTGCAGCGCCGTGCCTTACGAACTCGATTAGATTTGCTTCGTGGGGAAAGGGCACTAGAAGATAGGGTACATGACTCTAAACTAAGACAGGCTAACAACGCAGGAGGAGTTTACAGAGAATTTCGTCAAGGCGAGTCCGTTTGGGCAAGAGGTTTTGGTAACGCTGATAAATGGGAAAAAGGAATAGTATCGGCGCAGTCAAATTCGAGGGAATATTTGGTAGATAAGGGTGACGGTCGATTGGTAAGAAGACACATAGATCAAATAAAACGGCGACCGCGTTTATCTGATGTTGCCTGTCCTGAAGTAAGGGAGGAACCTGACAGTACAGACGTCAATATTGACGGGGGTGAGGATGTGGTTCGTACACCCGTAGGGGAATCTGATGTTGTTGCATCTGATATTGAAGTGGATACCAGTAAAGTAATTCAGAATGAACCGAACACTTCCGCTCAGATTCAGCCGTCAACAGCATCACCCATAGTGAATCGCCCCGTTCGTACTCGCAGGCCAGTAGAGCGTTTTAAGATTATATAATGTGAACTTAAGTAAGTAGTATTAAGTAATTTAGATTGTTTATTAAATCGCTGATTTCATACATCTATATTTAAGTGTGGAGGTGTAATGTAGGTATTTATAAATTAACGTAAGTAGAAATAATCAAAATATGTGGGTAATATTTTTCTGTCATACTAGCGGTTTGTACTTGACGTAGTGTGTATTTTGTCTCGGAATAAATCAGTTCATCTTGTATGCGTACTCGTATTATTTGGAACCTGGACCCTTATTCCGTAAATATTAATATTTTTATAAATTAAATAATAAGAAACCTTTAGAGTTGTATATTGAATTAATATATAAGATTATTTAGTTTTTTCTTTGTCTCTAAGCACCATGCATATACATAAAGCGGACCAAGGGCTGACACAGACAATAGACAGCCAATAGGAGACTAAATGATAATAACCTTTATAAAAAAGGACGAGATATCAGCTCAACTACTTGTATATAGTGTTTTTGAGATTCTACAATATTTATGAAAGTCTTCAATGGACTGTCGGTCATCTGTATTTATCTAAAGCAGTGTAGATATGCAAAGCCTTAATTAAAGCATATTGTAATATTTAAGTGACACTTGCAAATATATCCCGCCAGAAGTTTATTGTGCGCCTCCACTGTGCCTTTTCCTTCTTACGTTCTGGTGACTGTACATAACAGAATATTTATTTACAACTTTAATTAATTGGATAAAGTTTTATATGAAACAAATGAAAATATAGTACTGTTTGAATTTAGAACTTTTTTCTTTGGTATTGTGATTGAATGTAACAAAATGACAAGTTAGTAAAACATTATCCCAGTATATTTTTATTCCTATCAATTGTGTACTGTCACAGTGAATTGTGACTGATACACCTGCAGTTTCAAGAAGGATATCATAAAATATGTCTAAGAAGATCAAATCTCCAAGAATTTATTTGTCATATCTCTAGTTTACCTTAATCCTAGGCATGGTGACTGTGGGAGGTTCTGCCACTGACACATAGATGCAGGCAGACTTGTTCTTCAGAAGCTGCCCAGTGTATGGCATGTACTCTTCAGTCACAAAGTCATACCGCAGCCCATCTATCACCATAAGAACTACACTGTTCTCACCGGAGTTGTATACTTGTTGACCATCAATACTGCAAATTTTAATAATATACTTAGTTGATTATAGTTTTCGGAAATAGCTAGGCATTTAATTATGAGATGACAGTTTTTAGGCCTATAGTTCTAATTGTTGTAGTTATGGAAGAGCCAGTAATCACTTTAGGACCTAGGTCAAGTATTTAAATGAATAAAATTAATATAATCGTTTGTAATTAAATTATGTAATTAAAATTATTAACTTTGTGAAAAACTTGTTTAAAAATTAATAAAATCATCTCAAACTAACCTGACACCGTCTATGAAATTTGGAAGATCATTCATGTGGGACAGTTTCCCTGAATGGACTTTCAATGGGAAAAATCCATAGAGGAACAACATCAGGGCCCCAAGGGCTGTCACTAGGAGGCTGAGGCCGGTCCATCGGTGCTGCATCCACGACAGCATGACGATCGACCTTTGCCGCGCGTAACAATCACAAAACATCCACAAACACTAGCTCTGAACTACCGGTACTCGACGATTTTTACGCTACATACACACACTTTCGCTTCTGCAATATTTCACATCAAATGTACTTGTTTCCCAGTTATAGGAAACCGCATTGTGCAATGCGGATAAGGTTTATTTCATTCAATGTAAGCAGACGTGTAACTCACGATCTGCGCACCTTTTATCAAAAGGTGATAACTGTGACGATAAGATCGCTACAACCATACAATAAACGTAGTATCTCTTCATACTCTGCGTAATGTTAAAAGAAAATTAAATGTATAACTCAACGTGCAAGGTCAGAAGTTCTTTAATTAATAAATGTAAACAAACAAATATACGAGGTGTAACTGTGTAACTGGTGTAAGACTACACAAAACAAAAACCGGCCATTTCCACAGATTATGTACTGTACTTGATCTTACATTACAATTTACATCCATCCGGTATGAAGTAATATAATAAAATTTCAGAATACTGGTGGTTAAATTTCTGAATCAGATCAGTGTCACCGTGTGTCAATATAGGACTAAAATATCGATATATCGATAATATTATTTAGAAATATCGATATTTATTAGTAATATTTTTTTGAACGACATATCGATATTTCGATATTGAAAAGTAGATATCGAAGGTCGATATTTTTTTTAATAAATTTTTATGTGTTCATTTTTTTTCTTAAATTATTTAATCTACAAAATCATCCTAAACTTATCTACTGTACTTCATTTACACTATAATATGATTTTTCTCTATTCCTAGTTTACTTATTATCTTAAAACGAAATGTAATTTTGTATAAAAATATATCTCTGTGGTATAAAAATTACTATATTAATAATCTATGATATGAAGTATCTACTTACAGTTATTGTTTATTGTCACCTATTTTCTCCTATTATCTACCTCTGTTATGAAAAATTACTGTTTTATTGTAATGTAGCAGTAAAAGCAGTGTTTATTCATATTTATTTATTTAATATCTAGTTACATAGAAATAGTTGTGCCAAAATATGTCTTCTTGGACCAATTCTTCCATTGTATGGACGTATTTAAAAAAAATTGATACAAGAAGTGTTTCCTGCCACTTGTGCGGGAAAAATTATAAAAGCAGTGGAAATACAACAAATTTAGCAACCCTTACACTTAAAAAGTAAACATCATCATGCAATTTAGGACTGTTGATAAAATATCGATATATCAAAATATCGATATTTTTTTTCGATATATCAAACTCCGATATTGTTAATTTAAAACTATCGATATATCGAAAATCCGATAGTCTAAAAAATATCAACAGCCCTATGTCAATATTTGGCAGTGGCTGACGTTTTTTTGACACTGTCAATTTTGACATTTTCTTTAATAGTGTGGCGCATGCCGCGCATGTGACAGAAAAATTTAAACGGAACCGTTTGGCATGCTATGGGCATGTGCTAGGGAGACATGAAACGCATGAGTGATGAATATGAATGTAGAGTGATGGAGGGGTAGAGGGAGGCCAAAGAAAAGATGGATGGATTGTGCTAAAACGGACATGATAGAAAAGAGAGTGACTTATGATGTAACGGCTGATAGAGATGAATGGAAGAAAAGGACATAGGTAGGTACTGCGCCGACCCGAAATTAATTGGGACAAGGGCAGTGATGATGAATGACTTAATACTTATTTATTATGTCATTGTTGTTGTGTGCAAGGTACATCACTACTCCGTTCGAAGCGAGCAATTTAAACGAGAATCGATCCATGATCTTTAAGTACAGAGGCCAGCACATCAAGATATCCCAATCTGTCAAATTTGTTTGATAGATTTTCAACTTTAACACAAAAATTTAAGGTTCATTTCCAATTGGGAAAATTTGACAGTTTTAGATAGCTTTACGTGCTGACGTCTGTGCTTACGATATTTGTGTCGATACCATCAAATATTATTAAAATTTTAATTTCGAATTTTGTTAAATCTAAATACCTACCTATCTCTCCCTCGGCTGCTGCTGGAACGCTACTGAGTAGTAAATACGTGGCGTCAGTGGCATGGACAACGCGGGGGTTGCCTCTTGCCTCCACCGCTGCATCGCGTCGTTCGGTTTGTTGCACGCTAAGACGGATATCGTAGCCAGGCTGGTACAGTACCTACCTAAATAAATGCGACTCATGGCCCTGATAAGCAATGCCACCTTGAAGAAATTTCAACTTGGCATTGTATTGGCCAGTACAGTGGTTACCTAAAGGACGTAGCGTATTTAACGTTCGTTTCACGTGAATGCCTTTATAATTTAAAGGGGTGCTTCCCAGTATAAAGTTACTGTCAGAAATGGTTGGCATAAAAGAGAGGGGGCTCATTGACGACGTCGATGGTCTAGTGGTTCAAGTACCGGACTGCTGATCACAAGGTCGTGGGTTCGATTCCCACAAACGCAAATATTTATGTGATGAACATAAATGTATTTCTTATGTAATAAGTGTTAGTATGTATTTACAAAAATGAAAAAAAGTATATAAGTGTTAGGTAGGTATATTCATTGTCTATAGGTACCCATAGTTTTTCTCTAGTTTGGGACTAGATGCCTGGAGCTGTGTAAAATGTCCCAAAATTAATTATTTCCTTTATTCATTTATGCATATTATTGAAATATATAAATATTTTAACAAATAATATAAATAGATAAAACAAAAAAATTTAAAAAAATTGTATCCCACCGGTATCGGGAACAGTATCCAAGCTACCGGTGGTGAGGGCCCCAGCGAAAGGAACGACGATGCGCGTCGTGTCCAGGACTACTGCTTTCTGCATCAAACCCTTGATCCAGCCGTCTAACGAAAGCCTCCTCAGATGTAAGTCGAGGCTCTTGGCTATTAGACCATATTGGCTGAAACGACTATCGGCACAATTACTGCTGACACATCCCACATGTCGACACCCTCGCGTGCCAAATCAAGATATTTAATTTTATTAATTGTTATTATTAAAGATAGTTAATATTACCTCGCAGTGGGATAATACAAGCTGAGAATAACGATGCAAAGAGAATAAAACTTATTGTGTTTGTAGAAATGCACCCCCGGAACCGAAGTTCTGGGCAATAGATAGGTACTGATATCCTATGATCAGTGGCGGATTTGCAGTCTTGGCCGCCCTAGGCGCCAGGCCATAGGCCATGTAGTAAGTTCCAGCCGCCCGTTTTTCACCCCACCCACATACACATAATCATATCGATTTAGAAATTTAGTGAATGAAATACTTAGCTGCTAGTTTGTAATATTTTCCGATGTTTCAGGGATAATATTGCACATTGTTAAAACGGTTGTTATCATCAGTGAAAGTTTGTCACTGCTGATAAAAACCGTTGGCTGCCCCTAATATCTGGCTGCCTTAGGCCCATGCCTACTGGGCCTTAGGGCAAATCCGCCACCGCCTATGTTGGACTCGTCAACTACTGTTGACTTTAAGAATGTTCAGTTCGAATCGTGATTATTTAGTTGCCTTGTGTTTTTTATAGTCTTGACTAGCTTAAAAGCGTTGGCCAGAGTTTTCTTCATATCTATTAATATCTTTTACAATCATCACTACTCTTATTTTTAGTCACGAACTAAAAATACATGTTTTATTTTGATCTCAAGATGTTTTGGCGTCTCAGTCTGACAATACCGCTAAAAATGACTAAGTAATATTTAGAGTAACGCAGTCACTGTAGTAATCGGGAATAGTGGCGAAAGTATTATTCTCCTACGCTACGGAAAGATGAATTTGTTCTGGAAGAACACCTACAACTTTTAATGGATAAATAAAGTCGCAAATATTTCAGAAGCGTCATAATACTGCGTCCATGATTTAGATATTTTTCTAAACTTTATACATTTCGTTTTTGCACTATTGGCTAGTGCATGAACGAAAACTATGGATAGATAGGCTATTTATTATTTATGTCATGACATGGAATTCTTGACGCAGCACCGTGTGATGGAACTGAATTGATCGAATTTAACTTAAAATAAATTCAATATCTAATAATTACTTATACCTAATAGGCCACATAGATTATGTCACAAAATAGTACCAGTATTAAAATACTTACATATTTTTTTTGTCAATACAAGTTTTGTATAAATTTATAAAAAATACCGCTTACTAAAAAAACTTTCGTTTAACTTACATCTCTCTGCCTTAAGACAGATGATCAATGCGCTTTTTGAGCATGCACCAAAGTAAACCCAAAAAATAAAACATCACTAAAGATTTTCTGGTAGTGTTTTGAACCTTTGATGGAATGAAAATGTTTCATCATTATCAACCCAATCATTATGTCCTACTGCTGGGCACGGTTCTCCAGTCAGATTTGGAGGGATTAGGCTATAGTCCACCAGGCTGGCCTAGTGCGAAACTGCCGACTTCTTAGGATACTGATGAAATTCCACTTTCCTGCAGTTTATAGTATACAGCTACTATTAATTGCAGAATTTACATACTTATCTGCTAGCTGTGTTTCTGTTATGCATAATGTTTTGCATTACTTGGAAGTTTTAAACTTAAACGCCTAATATGGCGCCAAAAATCAGAAGGATGACCTCCAGATCAGCAGTTTGATACCATTACCTGGTTTTCATCATTTATTAGAACCTAGTTAGACTACAAATATTTCATTTGCTGATAATGAAGTGAAAGAAAGAATCCGATTAGACTAAATAGTTTAATCCTGAAAATTTTAGGTGTTGGAATTGTTTGTTGGAAGTTGGAAGCATGTTTCAATTGTCTATCCTATTTCCCAATTTATGGACAATCTCCTACTCTACAATTTCTTATCCAATACTCTGTCATGTAGCTATGAATGATACCATACCTATGCTTCAAGTTCAAGGTGTATCCTAATGAATCAGCCCGTGTGGGCCGCTGAAAGTTCTATTTAAATCACATTACAGAGCGTCGATCGGTAGTCTCGCATCCAGAGCGGCGCGCGCCTGCAACGAACTAACAACCACTAAGGTGAATTAATTTGTGTTTTTTTTTTGTGTTGTCGTAGTGGTATTAATCTGTTGTGCCTAGTGAGGTAAAGTTAGTAGATACTCTTTGGTGACTGTACTTACTTAATTTTTAAAAATAAGCATCGCAGTTTATTTTCTACCGGTGAAATGTGTATCGTATTTTTAATTACTTAGCGTTTTATTATTTTCATTATTCATAAAAATGTATGTTTGAAACATTCGATAAGTTTAAACAAGTGTTCTCTAACATAGGTGTGCAATTATGGAAACCATACGTTTATTCACCCACATTACGAACTCATGTTTATTTTATTTGCGAGTATATAGACTATCGCTTAATTGTATTTATTATTGTTTATCGAACTATTTCAAGCCAAAAAAGTTTTGAAAAGTAGGTATAAGTAATATAAATCCTTAAAAATATAATACCATAAAGTAGTTCCCTACAAAGAAAATTAAGGATGATACAAATAGCAGTTATTTATCTTATTAGATAAACTATCACCGACCAAACTGTAAAAGAAAAACAAAATAGTTCTTTTCATTTCACTGCACTTGTTACCATTTATGTACATGTTTGTAATTCTAGCAATTCGTAAGCATCACGTATTTTGGTTTGTTTACATACTTTACATCAACACTGAATCTAATTTTACCGTATTACTACACTGATATAATGTCCTCTAACTTTCGAAATTCAGTTCGGCCGATTGCATCAGATCTAAAAACGTTTCCAGGTGACTCACCTACGTGGATTCGTTCCAGAATTTCGTGAATTATTATGTGCACGTATTATATTGGCTTCAAATGTAAACAAACTAGGTAAATTTTAACTAGGGTTTCATTGGAGTAATAAAGTAACTGTTGGATTTATGATCAAACCTCTCTATTGATTGATAGGTAATCCCTTTTTGGCTTTATCAATTGTTAATATTGATTACAATATTTTTCCCTCAATCATTTTATCATTTGAAAAATGTGTTTTCTTGATTCTCTCGCTCCCATGTCGAGCAGTGATGTTGAGTTTTGAGAGATATATGATATAGAGAACTATGAAATTCTCAGTAGCAGCTGGGAGCTTGGATTTGTGCTCGGTTACCTAATGGCAAAAGATTCACCTTTATCTATTACATGGGACCCAAACATTCAGGCGAACTGTGGGTGTATATAGTACACGTCTGCCTAATCCTCCGAGAAATACAGGCGTGATGGCATGTTTTGTTATATCATTGTATACATAATAAATAAATAAATAATACATAAATACTTACTCCCACGCTATGTCCCTACTACTCAACTACGAAGCTACAGAATGCAACAGGTTACGATTCTTGTTTACTTCTTTTGCTTCGTCATATTAGTTACTATATTTAAAAATAGTATTATGTGTTTTCTAATATAACATTTATAAATGCACGTCCTCATAACATTGGTTTCGGTCGTTTGAAGCGCATACGCAGATGTAACCGCTGAAAATAAACGCAGCATGAAAATATCCGCTATCGTGTAGATGCACGATGAATAGACAATGTTGTTGATTTATTTCAGTCCAAAGATAAGTTTTACGGTCTCTCGCGAGAGTATCGACAATTCTATGGTTTCGCCATGACCGATTTGATTGTTGTTTATGACTTGGCACCGTGGTAATGTAATAGGACAGTCATGAGGACGTTTTATACGAGTTTTAGTTCAGCAGTTTCGAAAGAAGTTTTTTTCATGGAATATTTTAGTAGTGACTTGTTCTGAGAGTTATTCTTGTAATGATAATTTACAGAATGAAATCAATTTTGTCAGTCTGTGGTCTATTAGTTGGCGTGTCTGATAACTGATCACAAGGTCTTGGGTTCGATTGCCACAGGACACAAATATTTATGTGATGAACAGAAGTATTTATTGAAATAAAACTACTTTTTACGGATTTTATTGCGTATACCTATTGATATTATTAATCCCGACGTTTAGACGCAGTAGTTTTATTTCAATGTATAATATTCGCGTAAATGTCAGAAATCAATATAAGTATTTATGTTTGTCTCGGTGTTTCTTTTAAATTATAATGATGTATTTACTTACTAAAAAAAGTATTATAAGTATTATATATATTCATTTTCTAGTAGGTACAAACTTTGCTTAATTTAGAACTAGATGGTGCGGTGTAAAATTGTAAAAAAAAACGCGTCCAATTCGATTTTTAGAAAATAGTATTAAGCATCCTTGAATCGGCATACCTACCTATTTAAAGAGTAAAATGTAGGTATGTATTACATCAAAATCTAAATTCTTGGAATTAAATTCAAAATTCGAATGAATTTAATTAAATTCCAAAAACCAGGTTTAGAATTTTACCTTTAATTATTGTTTCTTTTTTGACAGTAGGACTAGTATTCGTAAACACAGCTTAAATTAAATGTAAGGCCTAAAATTATTCATACTGACTCTCCTTTAGAGTTAAGATATTCTTTAAGTTTATTTACCTGCTCGCCAGCTCGCTTATATTGATAGGTATATCCATTGATTACTTTTCTAACTCTGTTTTCAGATGTCGATAGTACCTTTGATGTTCCGTGACTGGTGGGACGAGTGGGACAGGCCTTCCCGCCTGCTGGACCAGCACTTCGGCATGGGGCTGAAGAGAGACGAGCTTCTCTCTTCCCTTTCCACACTCCCGACCTCCTCGCTGTTCAGGAACTCTTACTTCAGGCCATGGAGGACAAGTCTTACGAGACAGGAGTCTGCTTCTACTATTAACTTAACAAAGGAGAAATTTGAGGTAGGAATAAGTTTTAAGTACCTTCATTTTTTTTATACTAGCTGTTGCCCTCAGTTTCACTCTTAGATATCCCAAATGAATTTTTGAGACAAACTGAGCCTATGTCCTTCTACAAGGTCTTATCTATTTCTGTAACAAATTTCATCAAAATCGGAGCATATCAAATACAGAGTTACTTTCGCATTTGTATTAATAGGGTAATTTGATAGGCTTGTGTTGGTTGCTATTGGTTTGGACTGAGCCTGAAGTTTCTGGGTTCGGTACCTAGATTATAGATAGACCATAGATAGAGGCCGAGACAAATTTGAATATATACTCATTAGTAGCTCGGATTTCGGATAATATATTAATATATAACACAAGTCCGGCGGCATCCGAAAGGTAACTTTATTATTTTAAATAAAACAACTCTTTTCGGGTTTTATCGCGTACATCGATATTATTAATCCCGATGCTATGGAAGCTCCTTAGGTACAAAACCTATGCGATAAAATCCGTAAAGAGTTGTTTTATTTTAATGTCTAATATACACGTATGATTCAGAAATATAATATAGCTAGGTATATTATTATCAAATAATAACATTTACAATATATTTTGAATATTATCCAATATAATTAATTTGGTACTAAACCTTTATCTGACATATCTACTATACCTACATACACATATTATTCTCATCGGGCATATATACCTAAACCTTGGATCATTACATTAAGTAGGTAACCTTGAAATGATGGATTCTTTATTTAATCTAATGTTTCACTGCTGAGCATCAATGAATAAGCATTTTGATATAATATACCTAGGTATATAGGCTAATTCATAAGTATGTACTTATATACATTTTGATTCGGAGAAGCTGCTTACCGCTCATCCGGCTGCCCTTGATCCAATTAGTGGAATAAATCGAGTTAGCTCTGCTCAAATACCGTATATTATACGGTAATTGAGCAGAGTTAACTCTAATAATCTTGTTTGTAGAATTTGGGATTCAAAACAGCTTGTGATTCAGAAACCTTATCTTAGAATGATTTCCTTGTATCATAATGAAGACCAAGATTAGTCGCATGAATACACATCCACATTGGGTAGCTTCCGTCACTCTAATTCTTTACATTCCTACATTCCAGGTCATCCTCGACGTCCAGCAATTCTCCCCAGAAGAGATCACAGTGAAGGCGTCCAACAACAGCGTGTTGGTGGAAGGCAAGCACGAGGAGAAACAGGACGAGCACGGGTTCATCTCGCGCCAGTTCACGCGCCGGTATATTCTGCCAGGCGGCTACGACGTCCAGGACCTCGTCAGCACTCTCTCCTCCGATGGCGTCCTTACCATCACAGCACCAAAAAGACCTCCACCCAACGCAGGCGAAAGAATTGTTCCCATCACAAAAACAGGTCCCGCTAAACAACCTGAAACATTCAAACCCGAACAGCCCCGCGAACAAACAGTACCTATCGTCACATCCCCCTAATTTTAACACCCCCTTCATTAAACGAGACATCGATGTTCTACAATTAATCGATGTTCAACGATCGAATCATAAATAGCATTTATTTTATGCGCCGTTGTTGGCCAATAACGATTTGCGATTCGAAATGAACGAATTAGGTTTTTTATATTTATTTGTATAAAAGAGGAATGCAAATATCATTGTTTATAATAATTTTTTAATAAAAGATACTAATCATCCCTCATTGTCTTTAAGTTAATCAAATAGTGCTTAACCATGTGAGACGTTTGCCATCCCGCATATTAGTCCAGGAGTAAGACTTTTTATTAATATTGTGGCCTTGTGAGTGGACGCCTACCCGTCACCAATATTAGCTTTGTGGAAGAGTTGAATGAAACTTTTATTTGAATAATTATATCATCCATGTTCTCTTGTCCTTAAATTCTTAATTCAGTTGAATTCGGCGCAGTAGGAGCACTTTTTTCTTCAATAGTATTTACAGTCATTTAATTATCTACTTAATTTCTTCTCATTTCTTCTTTACACTACCTACACATACATATTTTCTTTGGTTCCCATTATCCTGATATCTGTCACCTCATTCAAGATTTAAACCATTATGAAAGTAGATATGAACAATTTTTTTGGGAATTTGCAATGGACAGCCCAAGAATGTTTGTTTATAACATTCATTGGCTGTTTAAGTGGAACATAAGCAATAATTTTACGATTTTAGAATCGCTTCGAGGTCATAAAGTCTGTGTTGAAAAGTGAGTCCAAGCAGGTGCGGTTGGCGACTATTCACTCTCACGTTTATAAGTGACAGAACGCATTACTAAGAAACACTTAACGTGGCGAGCTCGGTGCAAACCGCGAGCATACATTAATGCCTAGCACACTCACTAGCCACAAATAAGAAAGAACACCAACGAACCTACCACACTGAACTACAAATAATGAACAATAATTCCTTCACTAGTTAATGTAAAACACAAACTGCGGTGCGTCAAGTGTGAGCTGTCAAGGAGTAATGACAAATTTTCTATAAGTCAACGTGGCAAATGGTCGTGGGTCTGGCTATAAGGGCGGTGTTTGACTAATTTAATTTTCTCGCTGAGTGTAGCAGTACAATAATATTGTTAATTTATCATTGCCGCGAGGGTTGGGGCTGGCGGAGGCATTCCGATGCCTTGCAAAAACGTTTGTTGATGTTGATGATCGAAACACAGCGTAGGTAGGTTCCTAGTTTAGTTTCACAGAGTACAGTGAAATATTAGATACAAGCAATTGAGGAGTGTTCTTCTCTCTGTTTGATCATTAACGATCATCTGATCCTGTGCTCAAGCGTGCTGATTATGGAAATTACTATTTCATAATTCTCTGGATTGATTGGGATAGGTAATTCACTAGGCTAATGAGACTGCCTCATTAGCCTAGTGGTCCTAAGTGCGACTGCTACACTAGAAGTCCTGGGAGCAAAGTGTTATTGGGCTTTTCTATGAAGTTCTCAGTAGCAGTTCGGAGTCTGGATTGTTAATGGCAATAGGCGCGCCCCATATTACATGGGACCTAAACATACCGGCGAAATGTGGGTGTACACTTCTGCCTAACCCTTCTGTAAATACGGGAGTAATGGTATGTTATGTTGTTATGTTTTATGATAATTCTCTGGGATATAACACAGGCCGTTATGTAGGCTGCGATAGCTCCTACTAATGCATCTTGAACCGTTTTGGCATAAGCTAAACAATAATAGTCTGTTATGTAACAGGTTAATGGCAAGGCTGATTGCTCAAGTGCCTGACAATCCATCGTCAATGGTGGAGATTTTTTTGTAATTGGCGGATGGTGGTAGTCCAGCAAGATTATTTAATATAGGTACCTAAGTTTAGTAAGAGAGGAGACCCGTGCCCAGCAGTGGGACAGTATATGGGATGATGATGACCTAAGTTTACTGAAATGTAGGTACCTACTATTAACGCAAAATACTTATATACAAAATCTAAAAATGTATAAGTACCTACATAGTTATAAGTAACAGGACTATAATTGAAAGGCAATTTTTTTTTAATATTGCGATATCGCCAAACAGGTTATTATGTTGTATTTAAAAAAATGATCTTCGCTTCATTCAGTAACGCCATCTATCCAGTAATGGAGATATCAATAAGCGCCATCTTTGAACACTGGATTGAACTTCATGTTGTAGATCTTTACAATTATTACGTTGACCCCTTTGAAGTGTATTACAAAACTTTTAAAACGTAACAATTTCTATTTTTTGGTTGTACAATTCGATTCATTGAGCACTCGAAACTTGCATGCCTTAGAGATTTTTTTCTCAACGTCTGCTAACCTACCTACACTAGGCCAGCGTGGTGGACAACGACATGGACATGGACAACGTGATAGCCTTAGATATCCTTCTCAATCTGAGAGGAGACCCGTGCCCAGCAGTGGAACAGTATATATGTGTTGATGATGATGATGAATATAAACTATATGAAGACAGAAACTTATCCAGTTACTGGATTTCTCTGGATATCATTAGAGACGTGGAGTTTACACGTCATCGTCTTTCTTAAGATCCTCCATAAGCATACACATTTAAGTGATAACATATTTCTCGCTTTCGCTTTAAATATTTTTTATAACTATGCCGGTGACCGCAAACTAAACGCTAAAAATAGAAGCAAAAATAATACAAACAAAAGTGACGAGATGTGAGTTAACACTAGACTGTCCACGGGGCGTCTAGTGAGCATTGTCACCAAGTTTTTATTTGTAAAAGTTGAACTTAGCAGTCTTAAGTCAGTATAAGTATAAACGCCAGCAGGTCAAGCAATCCAAAACTGTCAAATTTTCAAAATTGAATATGAACCTTATATCTTTGTGTTAAAGTTGAAAATTAATCAAAGAAATTTGATAGATTGTGGTAGCTTGATGTGCTGGCCTCTGTACTTACAATTAAACCAACCAAATGGAGAAAGGTCCTGAGGTATACATATTATTTCGAATGATTTTTGATAATGGATTGAAACAGGTGTAAAATTATCTTAATTATCTCAAAGGTCTCACTAAAATAATCAATAATTATGAATGAATGAAGCTAAAGATTTTATTTACCTTTGCTTCCTGTCATCTCAATGCTGTGATAGTAATGTGGATAATCGATAAATCGATTATGGATAATCGATTATCAAAATCACTAGCCATGACTATATGGCAAGTGAAGGCAAGTGCTGTGTTTCAGTCGGTACGAGACCGATATACCCTGCCACCTCCCCGGGACGTGGAGGATTATAAGGATTTTCTGAAAAAAAAAAAAAAAGTTTAATTACAGCTGAGCTTCATGGTAGTGTGCTCTTGAAGTCATATCAAACTTGTAGTCCCCGAAGGGTTAGGCAAAGCTGTCGATAAGGTACTAATGTACCACAGTTCGCCGTCACAATTAGTTAATTAATATTTATTACATATCATTACCATACATATCATACCATTGGACTGCCCAGTCAAAGTTTTCAAGTTCGAATCCAAGATAAACCTTCGAAATCATGTGCATATTAATAATTATTTAGATATCACTCGTTTAAAGCGGTGAAGGAAAACATAGTGAAGAAACCTACATGCCGTAGATATGACATTTTTGTCGACGGCGTGTGAATTCTGGCTTAAGGCATAATCCCTTTCAATCTGAAAGGAGACCTGTGCCCAGCAGTGAGACAGTAGGTATATGGGTTGATACTGCTATACATAATAATTTATTTAGGTAGTTGGCAATAGACTTGCCCCCTACTTGATACTTACATGGGACCTTAACATATCGGCGAACGGGGGTGTATATTGGTGAACCTCTGCCTAACCCTTCGGGGAATACGGGCATTTTATGATTGTAAGTTATGTTCTGTATTTTTTATAGTATAAATTACCTAATAGATGTAGGTAAGTATAATCTAGTAGGTACGATAGAAGCAAGTAAAATAAAACAATGTTTGCAGGGTATTGTGGTAATGTAGTCTGGGTAATAGATCTCGCAGCCATGGATCACTCAGGCTAAACGGCGGGGGAGTCCACTCTGCCCGTGGTGGCGGGAGGGGGAGTTCATCAATCAGCCTCGAACGATTACAGCGATGGTGGTGCAAGGCAGAAGCGACGAGAGTACCTACCTACGTGTATAATTACGTTGCTGGAAAAAAGGGCATAATTATACTTAAGGTAGTTTTCTTTTAAGATTGTTATATGACAAAGTAAATCCAGACCAGAAAGAAATATCTGTGGAACACACAAAGATTTGTATTAAGTTACGAACGTACAGCCGCGAGCAGGTCAAGCTATCCAAAACTGTAAAATTTTCCCAATTGAATATAAACCTTATTGCTTTGCATTAAAGTTGAAAATCTATCAAAGAAATTTGACAGATTGTGTTAGCTTGATGTGCTGGCGTCTGTACAACACTCGATGCAACGGCCACACTAAACGTGCTGTCAAAGCAGTGCAGTCGACAGAAACAATTTCCATGTCAAGTTTTTTTTCATATTTGTCGGATGATTGAAGCAGTATGTGCCATGCCGCTTTGTTAGGCTCAACTCAGCAAGTCTTGAATATGTTGTTTTTGCTAATTTGAGGCCGTACCTACCATATTGTGTTATTGCGATTGTTTTGCGACAGAGGGAGGGTTGTCACTTAATTTTTTTTCATTTCATTTTAACACGTTGTGGTTGTGTTTCATTTGATGCGATGTGTTTCATTTTATCACACTCGATCAGGGTGATAAGCTTTGAAGTTTGACTAAAAGGAAAACAATATTCATATTAGAGAAAACTAAACCGAATTGAATTCAGATGAATCGCTTAATATGGTCTTTAGAAACCCTTACCCTTTCCTAATCACTGAGATAAAAACAAAAGAACACCCGTGATATTATGTGGGACTTGAAAAAATGTAAACTAAGCTTAAAATTGTAATTGAAATCCCTAAGTTCTAGCATCCAAGTTAAGATTAAACTTATAATATGGATATTAGAGTTCTCTATTGATTACATTAGTATCTACATACGTAGGTATTTATTGTTACTGATTTTTGTCGTACTAAGCAACTTTATTTTCTCCTTTTCACCGAGCTTTTTCCTAACTATGTTGTGGTCGTCTTCTAGTCTGACCAGATGCGGTTGAATATCAGTATCTTACACGAAGCGACTGCGATCAGACCTCTGCAACCTAATTTCTGGGTAATACCGATAACCTGAGTATAGACTGGTGGTCGCGCTTTTTGCGCTTCTGACTACCACTAACGATTGTCATAGGTGTTCGTATGACAACCGGGACCGACGGCTTTACGTGCTCAACTATAAAAGGACCAAATATTTTTTCTTACCAGCGTTTATCTTTTAACTTGTGCCAGACAAAACCGCTTGCAGTGTTCGACAAGCGATTGATCTGCCGGCCGTATTAATTGTTGCTGTCTGTACTTTACCTACCTACATTACTGTACAGTGTACTACACGATATAGTCTTGTTTGTATTGTCTGCTCCCGACTACTTGATGAAAACGAGAGCCCAACCTAATCGAGTTTAGAAACATCGATTAATGAAATTTGTTTTGGTTGTTGTTGTTGAACGGGTTGTAAGCTTGCCATGAAACCTTCATAAGTACTTCCAAGTTCCATGTTCATCCAAGTTTGAGAATAAATGTTAAAGTTCAATAACCCAATTTCAATTTAAGAAGAAATAAAAATGTTGATCGTTGTCTAGTTTGAGTTACGTTTACTTTGTAGTTTATTAATAATGTAGGTAAATGAATGAAATGTATTCTTCTTATTTTTTTTATTAATTTCTTATAACGTGGATCAAATAGTAGGTACCTGTATCGGCTATCAAATGGAGCATCCGACTAACGACAACCAAATTAAACACTAAGGTCTCTAAGACTTATCGCCATAAAGATGCCAAGGGAAAGTGTAGGTAGGTAGGTACCTACCTACCTAACCTACTATACCTACCTTGTATGTATGTAGGTAGGTACCTACATACATACAAGCACCTGAAAGATCTTGCAGATTGTGTATAGCTTTCAACAAAAAAAAAAACATCCATCAATAACAAATACTCGGCGTACACCAGGTTAAGCAGAAAAGAAAATAGAAAATAGATTTCTACGAGTAACGCCACTTGGCCTTACTTATATCTGTTGCAGGTAAAGTTCGACGGGTAAAAAAATGTGAACAGTTTTCCAGATTAAATTTTATGTTGCTTCATATATTGTAGGTATACCCCGAAGGGAAAGGCAAAGGTGCACTTTTGTACACCCACCGTTCGCCGTTTTATTTAGGGGCCATGTAATAGGGGGCGAGCCTCATTAATTCATGGCACAAATCCAAACTCCGAGCTACTGAGAATTTTAGAATAAGCAATACCTAACTTTTTGCTCGGCCTGGGAATCTAATCCAGGAACTCTAGCGAACTCATTTAAGGCTAGGTTCTGTGTATCGAATTACAGACAACAGAAAATCTATTAAGTTTAGGACCTACCTACTCGAGCGCCAGGAGTGCCGGACCCATATGTGTATTTAAGTAGTGAATTGTGAAAAAGTAGAAGAGCTTTTATAATTAACAATAGAAGATCTTCTACAATAAGGTAGGTGGATAGTAGTAGGGAGGTGAGATAGAAGTAGGTAGGTGATAGATCTTTTAGAATCAATAATAACTATTTTTTTAGTTTATACCTACTAAAAATTAATAATAGTTTTCCTTTTACACGTTAAAATAAAAAATTGCATGCGTTTGATCTGTATTTTTAAACTGTAAGACGTGAGACCCATGCTTATCTTTTAGTTAAACTTAATTGAAGAAAATTGCTGAATTTGGTGTTTCATGCTTGTTACCTCAAAGGGCGTTATTGCACCTAAGTTTTTTATTCGTTGACTTACCTAGTTTTGTTACATCAATACTGAGTACTAGTATTACTATTTCATAAACTTCTTTGCTGACTCTTTACTTGGTAAGGGTACCTATCAACTTTTGCAGCAAATGGTCATATCAAAAGTGGTAACCTACTTATGTGATATGCAAAATTTTACCGGGGTGTAGGCCGCTTTTATAGTACGGAAAATCTTTATGGATTGTCCGACACCCGAGGTCTCTGCAGAGTAGGTATGTCGGATTCATACCTATTAAAAACCTCACTTGCCCCATAGTCATGGTCATGGGATCCGTGAAATTCGCCACGTCCGTAACGGGCTGTGACCCAGCAGACCCCTTCAGTTAGCAGGTAAGTATACCTACCTACGAGAGCGATTTTCTATGCGCTCAAATATTTCCGTTTAATTTGAAAAGTTACTGACATTTACAGAACTCAAAAAGAGGAATGTTTTGTAGTTCAACGTGTTTGTATTTATCTTGGTGCACAGCAGTTACAACACCAATTAAACGTGATTAAAAATGCAGTAGGTAGGTGACGAGGTCGAACATTGTTTGTATGTCATCATCAACCCATATAGGTACCTACTGTTGGGCACAGGTCTCCTCTCAGAATAAGAGGGATTAGGCTATAGTCTACCACGGTGGTCTAGTGCTTCTTGGCAGACTTCACAAACCGTTGAGAAAAATCTCTATACCTATAAGGCATGCAGATTTCCCCGCGTGTGATAATTAATTATAATTTAGGTAAGTATTTGTTGAATTTGATTGATTATTGTATGTATGTGGTAGGTAGGTACCTATTTATTCAAACAACTTTTGGAGATGAATTAAGAAAAAAGAAACCGTCACTTTGCATTTGCTAATGAAGAAAAATAGGTCCTAGGTACGTATTCAATTATGGATTCCAATCCAAAAACAATTTGACTGAATAAATAAAATTGAATGTGACTGAAGTAGTAGGTATATTCATTATTTCTATATTTAATTGCCGGTCTCTTTCTAGGTAGGTACATAGATATCTATATACATGTAGGCTAAGTAAAGACTTCAACGCGTTACTCATATTTATTTACCTACCCAAAGATCCTTCCGAAACATTTTACCTAGGTACCTAAGTATAATCCTCGATTGTTTTTTTAAAAGCTATTTCTTGAAAGCCATCTTATTAAATTTTCTCAAAACCAATTAAAATGAAACAGATTAGTGAATGAACGGATTGTTCATTAAACAGTCGACCTCATTCATCCAATCCATTAATCAACGCTATACGTAGAGTAACAAAACTAACACTAACAGGCTCATTAAACGCGCAAACGAAACTCCGATTAAGGCGCATTAATATCGCGTTTCACTATCGCTATTAATCACAAAGAGCGATCAATGCCATGCGATTATTTTATAGCTTGAATAAAAACAATATGTGTAGCGGGCGGAGCGTGAGGCTGAAATATCAGTTTGATATCGCGCGGTTTGATTCGCCGTGACGCGGACGCCTTAAGGCGGGGCTTCGCAGAGAGGGGCGACCGGCGTTGTGGCGCGCCATACCATTCTGTGCGAGCACTCGCAACGCTCGTTTCTCGCCTCCACGGCCCGTGTCCCCGCTGTATGTCCGACGCGAGTGTGTGAGCCAAGCACGTGCCCTTCCGTGGCGTATTCGTTGCACCGTGCACTGTAAAAGCCGCCAAGATTCGGGTGAAGAACCGTGAGCCGGTGCCGGCGTACGCCATGGCCGACGCCGACCGTGATTCGGACCTTGGCGACGACAGTCCAGTGGTAAGTCAGCATTACTTTAATTAAACCCTAAATATTGGACGACAAAACTGTGCTGTAAAGTTCGGCTGTCAATGTCAACGTAATGTGGGTAGTATTCGGTATATTATGGAGCTTTTTCTTTTTTAATTTCTTATTAGCCTGTATCTTCATTTCCCCATGCGGTTGCTTCTAGTCGTGTTGTCACTCTATCGGCATCTGTGTCGGCCGTGGCAGGTATGTTTGAAGTGGTTGTTAGCGAGCTTATTGTAAAGCTGGTAACAACGCGTTTTGTTTTGCCGACTGCGTCCGGTTGTTATGACAACCGAAGACCAATGCCTTATGCAGCTGTAGAAGTAGAGTAGATATTTAATGCAGGTAATTAAATTGATATCTGAATTCATAGCTTTTTGGAATGAGGGTAGGTAGAAATTATTATTTAAGTAAGTACTTGAGTTAATAATGTAGGTCAGCTGATAACGCGTTGTCAATTTTGTTTAACCTATAAGTACCAGACAATACTAGAGAAGATAATAAATATGATTGAGAGTTTAAAACTAATTGCAAGGAGGAGGAAAAAAAAACAATGAATACAAGAAGTAAGTGGTAAGAAGAAGCAATAATGGTGTCGTTGACAGTTTTTATGAAGCAACAAAAGAGGCATGTGTTGTCAACAATTAAGCCTCCTCCGGTAAAGGCAGGTTGCAAAATTGTTTGTATTCACAACCTATTTATTTGTATTCTCATCAAGAAATATGTACTTATGCTATTTTAATATTTATGTCTTAAATATTATGTAAATTACACATAAACATGAATAACATTTCACCGCATTTGTTTAACAAAATATTAATTTACATTGGATAGAAATTTCAATACGGAAATAATAAAAGAGACTTTAAATTCAATTTGCCCAATCCTTTGATGAGAAGACAAAGTCGTGGGTGGGTATTAGAATATCAATGACTGGAGACTGACATTTCAGCCCACAGTTGGCTATAAACATGCTGCCATTAGAGATTCATTTAGGCATTACAATCTTGAGAGGAGTTGTCAGCCGCCATGTTTTATGCTATTTTAATTTATTGGTGACCCCCCCAGGACTTTGTCTTTTTATGCACATCTTGTAAGCAATATGAACTATAAGTGATAGTCATTATAATTTTCCCATAAAGATTTCATTATTTTTTCTCCACTTTTTTTTCTGGGTTCCAAGTTTAACTTAGGCATTAAATTATTTAAAAAAATCTTTAACTTTATTTTAACCGAGACGTTATAACTAATTATTTGTTGTTAAAATACAATTTATTAAAAGCAGTCTTAATATTATTAATCTATATGTCATCATCATCAACCCATATACTGTCCCACTGCTGGGCACGGGTCTCCTCTCTTATTGAGAGGGATTAGGCCCACCACGCTGGCCTAGTGCGGGTTGGCAGACTTTACTAACCGTCGAGAAAAATCTCTAAGGTATGCAGGTTTGCTCACGATGTTTTCCTTCACCGTTTAAGCGAGTGATAATTAATTATTAATACGCACAAGAATTCGAAAAGTCAGAGGTGCGTGCCTTGGGTTCGAACTCGAGACCTTCGACTTAGCAGTCCAATGGTTATACCACTAGGCTATCACTGCTATTCTATATATATGTACTTATACATAATTATGTATAAATCTGAAATATTTTAAATTGAACAGAATGATTTATGAATAAATTTGAAAATAAACAAAGATAACTAAATATTTATTTACAATCTTAATGAGACCGGGTGATCGATGACGTTGAAGATTAGAAAATAATTGTGAAATTGGAAAAGTAATCAGATAGCAAGGACAAAAGTAAACTTTTTTGAACGTTAGATAGATCTGATAAAATAGAAAGAGGAGAAGAAAATTCATCACAAGATGAAATAGGTACCTGGTTTACCTTAACAAACTAGGATTAGATAATCCAATTGATCGTACCTATCCAAGCACATTAACAAAATGCATAAAGACTCCATAGAAGTGTTAAGGAATTTAAGAATTATGGAATTTAAACCTGCTTTAACGTGTCGAGGAACAATTAGTAGACACGATCGAGAAACAATTGTGACGATCCTCTGGAGGTTCATGATAATTATGTCTCAAATAAGTTATGATGTTATGAAAATATTCGATTTCGATTTCTTTGTGATTTATATCAAATTATCGTCAACAAATAATTTTTAATGTTACGAAGATGGTAAGGGCTTTATACTAAAATATGATAACATATGCTTGCTTTATGTGTTTGTGCTTGAAACTCTTTGATTATTTGATTTTGCTTGTAGTTTTAGTGGAGTTTAAAGTAGAATTTGCTTTATTGCGATATTGTTGCTGAATTATTTTTAAATTCGAATCCAATAAAAATGTTCTCGCAGTAAAATTAATAAGTGTGTGCTCCTCACTTTGTCTACATAATATAAAAAGTTGACATTATAGGTAGGTATAGAATAATTTATTCTTATCAAATGTGGTGTTTTTTTTCGAAGTTTCTTCATCTCAGCAAAAAGTCTTTTAAGCGGTTAAGCCCGAAACTGTTTGGGGTATCTTTGATTGTTGACGTTTCGTCTGCTGTGCTAATCATGAGGCATCGAGGCTCTAAGGTTAATACTACGGCTAGGTTTGCTTTTAAACATTGAGACTCTGAATCTACTTTATTGTAAAAAAAAACGTTTCCAATAAGCAACCTCCCTCTTTTTAAAAAGCTGTGATTTATTTTTGTATAAATTGCAACAAATATGAGATATATTCATTATCTACTTGTTTAAATAAGTCCCTCGTGGTGATTTGAACTATCTATACAACAAAAAAACTTATCATTAATTCTTGTATCGATAACGGCGTCTGGCTCACATCTGGGACCCTATCCATCTATTGTTTGTGTCAGGTACTGAAAGTACGTAGTGTTTATTGCATTTTTTACTATGTTTTCTTATTTAACGTAACTAATAGGACAGCCTGTGGTCTTTTTCTAAGAACAGACTTTTATAACTTAAATTTCGGAGTTTTTAACCAACGAAAGATATCAGTGACTGTAACCAACTGCACTGCATTCTAAATAATGTACCTATCTGTGTAATGTGCTTGTGAAATATCGGTGACCCAAATGATAATTTTCTCCTAAAAATATTTGCAAACATCTGTTATACTTACAGATTAAATGAGCAAATAAAAGCTCTGCATTACTCACATAAATTTAATTTCACGTTATTTGAGCAAAACACAATTGATGACCGATGAGTTTGGTATAATTAGCTCGTATAGGTACCTGGCGACAATTGTATCTATGACTGGGCAAGTTCTTTTTATTCATTAATTATTATTCTATAAAAATCCTGTGTAGGTATGTATCCGGTTTTGTTGATAACAAATTACCAATGACTGAATATGATTAAGAAATGCTAGGAACTATAATTGTACATGTCCTCGAAACCATTGAACTAAATAACATTTCGGAACTCTTACTACACGAGGATCAACAAGACTCGTATTTGGCGACATCTATGCAACACGTGTGTCGCCGTCACTGTGGCGGGTTCAACAAAATGGCGCCGATATGATTATTAATAACGAATTCGGCTGCGATTCGGTTTCAAGCTTGTTTTATTGCAGGACGAAGGTTCCCATCTGCGGCGGCTCTACGAAATTTGACTGCACATTGTTTATTTAGCGGAACTGTTTTTGTCGATGTTCATAATTCGTCAAAAGGAACAGCATCGGTATTTTGCCGTCCATTTTTTGTGTTCTCCGCAAAGACGGTTTATGGTTACTACACTAATAATGTCGTTGTAATTGATAAGAAGTTACTTTAGTTTCAGATTAAAACTTCATTGCTATGAGAAATAGATTACAGGACCGGTGATAATTTGGTGCTTGCATAATATGATTCATAGAAGTTATGACTTCTACAACGTTCACCAATAACACATACTGTCACATCAATTGCTGGTTTCGACATAAATTACAATCATAGAGTAAACTAGATTTGAGACTGCAATAACTAACGGTGACGCTGCATCAAAATTGAAGCTGAAACAAATATTTATTCAAAACATTTTCAGAAAGTCAAAATTAATGAACAATCCGACCATTCTAACGATGCAAAGTAACGAGATCTGAAGACTTTATTATCGCTTACCTGTATAACACATCATTAGCCGTTTATTTCTGTCCCGACACATATAATGTTTGCGTTTGACTCAATCATTTATTCAGCGATGTGTCTGCCTTTGGCGACATCTCACGGGAGGCCAGCACGCACGATTTATTATCCCCACTCGGCGAATAGAGGGCCACGAATTAATTAATCAAGCCTAGCTGTCACTCAGTGCACAATCGCGGACTATACTTAGCTCATATCCCGAACGCATGCTTCCTTTTCCTGTCGACACCGCGACGTACCATTAATTGAAATAATTGGCGGGTTCCGAGATTTTATTTTTTCGCGTTGACAACACCGCCTGGCGGTTTGCATTAATTTTAATTAACTATGCCTGAATGACACTCATTTTTATATGATTTCTTGGTATTTCAATGAAAACATTAAAATTGAATTGCGAGGTTATTTCTCGAAATTCAAAATATAATATAATATAAATATTTTTGGACAATTGTACACAGCACCATCTAGTCCCAAACTAAGCAGAGCTTCTATGGGTACTAGACAATGGATATAATACTTATATACTTTTGTTTTGTAAATACATACTTATAATACATAGACAAACACAAACACTTATATTTTAACCACACAATTATTTGTGTCCTGTGGGAATCGAATTGTATGAAATACACATTTACATTAAACTCAAGTAAATCGAGTTACGAATGTGTAAATAAAATGTGTGCTTTAGATACGAGGAAAATGTATTATAACAATATGTTTTCCTTCGTATTTGCATTTCTTATCAAAAAATTGAAAACTGAGTTATCTACTTCTACTATGTAACAGTTAGGTAGTGTATGAATCAGTTTGTTGCATAACATTTGCGCGTTCGAACAGTAATTTATTTGGCTTCATGTCACATGTTGACGAGTAGGTACCTACGAACTTAATTTTGGAGGAATGTCAATAATATCGTACATAATAATATATTGTTAGACAAGATTAGGTACCTACATTGTATCTAGGGCATCTTAGAATATTTTAATTTCACTCACTTGAAGCTATTTTAAAAATTGTTTTAGTTTGAAGTACAATAGAGAACAAAGATAAAAATACATTTAAATTAAACTGAGGTGACAAGATCTTTGACAGTTGCCGTATAGAAGAAACACCTAATATTTTTTTCTGACGTGGCCCACTTGTGGCACAAAGAGGTGTAGCACACAGTTGTCGGCAGGTGGAACACACCACGCTACCTGGTCGCGTGCTAGTCACAATGGTGTGTGGGTATCCACCCTACCTCATTTACTGATAGTAAAGAAAAAAATCACACGTTTTTTAAGGTATCTTTGGACGTTTTAATTTGTGTCCAATTTCTGTTTGATTTTGAATAAACAGGAATCTGAGGCTTATGAAAGAAAGAAAGAAATGACATTTATTTAAAACAAACACAATCCACACATAAAATAGAAAAATACACAGATATAAAGATTTTACTTCAGAATCTTGTATTTAAAAGCGAATCGTTTTGTTAAATTACCTTTTTCATGTTACCTTTTGTCATATTATTAAAATTAAACATTTCGGTTCGAATAGAACTTCATGTTAATATTGTTGAATTAGCACGCGGCTAACACGAGGAGCCAGGAGGCATCAGCATTGTTTCTTGTTCCAAGTCGGTGGCGCGAAAGAGTCCGGTGAAGACAATAACCAAGTTAAAGCTGTCATCGAGATAACGTTTTGACTTGAAGCTAGCAATAGTAGGAATGTTGAGTACTCTATTGTTTAAACACTAGCTACTTTATTCATGTGGCAATACGGTCGCTAGTGCTTTCACGTTACTGTTAACTTAGATATGTAGATATTTGCCTACATACCTCAACTCTTTTGTATTTTTTATGCGAACCTGCATATCAAATTGATACTTTTCATATGTTCAGATATTTTGATTATCCGACACGAACGGTCTTTTGTTGAAGATTTTAATTTGCATACAAATAAAATGGCTGACTCGACAAAAGAGCCATTGTCACAGTTCTTTACACAGAAATCGAACTTGATCCTTTATCTCTCATTTATATTCAACATAACTGTCGTAAATAATCGTATTGACATTCAATATTTATAAAGGAAAGGTTGCGTGGGTTCGCGACGGTTGGCCGTTACAATGACACCGACACGTAACGCCCTGCAGCGATTCAATTATTGCTAGTATCTATGATCGCGGATGGATTTAAGTCGGTATTTTATGTCGTAAATCTTAGCTTAATACGTTGAATGTCATTGAGTCTGTAGCTTTCAGCTCCAATATGCCTGTTGTGTCAAATAGTGGGTAATAATAGGTTCCTCCGAGGACTTACGCCTTATTTAGACGATGAGAGAAATATCGTGCAAGTTGAACACATTGCGGGGCCGTGCGGCTATATTGGCATCATAAGAGTTGGAAATTCGACGGCAATATATCGCAACTTGCACGATACTTCTTGCACCGTCTACATAAGCTCTTACTCTTTTTTCACCTGTTGTTCAAAGATACAAATACAAGGCAGATGTAAAAAAAACCTTGTTACGTAACCTTCATTAATTATATCGTCATCCCCTTGGTCTTAATTCATTTTTGGGTGCAATACGCTTTAGTTATTTAAATCTCATTCTTTATCACAATTATCACCTACTGTCTTCTGAATCTATCTATTAATGCTTTTATCATACCTATTCATATATTTTCTATCCCTCATCTATTATATCACGACGTATAAGTTCTTTCTTCAATTGCGTCACCAACAATAATAATGCTCGTCGTATCAAAGAGAACCGTGTGTATTTTCTACAGCAACACGACATGGTATGAGGTGATGACCCTACGTGTAAGTAGTCACAATAGACGTGCATTATACTAATAATATCTCTGTTATCTGATGCAGTACAACTTTACAGTCAGCAGAAGCATCAGTATTCGCATCTTAATAATGCTGTTTATTTGATGTACGGTCGACAAAAGAGTTAAGTATACAGGCAGCTAATTAAACATCTGTGTTTTGTTGAAGATTTTGTAAAAATGTATCACGCAATATCTGTCAAAACGCAGGTATTGTAAGCTGCTACACATCAAACCCTTTGACGGGTAATTATTTAAATCACAATCTGTGTAAAGAGGCAGATTTCGTTCGCTACCTGTATACCAATCTCTTTTGTTGACTGTACTAAGTGAATTTTGAATCACTTGAAAAATTTAAGTTAGTATTCTAGCGATAATCTGAATATCAGTTCAAAAACGAGTATCTAAAGTTTTTACACTACATAAGCAGTACCAATTTTTATATATTGTTATCCTACTTACCTATATTTTAAAACGAAGTGGTTCAGATTTAATAACGCACTGACTTTTTTTCGGTGATATACGTCACCTATAAAAAGCCCAGTTTTCGTTTTAATGAAATAACTTCACAAACCACGAAACATAAAAGAACTTGAACAGAATAGATACTTATCTAATAATACTAGGTACCTAGTTGTTTTATTAATCATAATGTTATTATGTAGATATATAAAGAAATTTATTAAATAGTATTTTTAAGGTGCACTCCAGATGAACTCTGCAGAATGAGCATAGCCTATCTTTGTTCATGCTGCAGAGTTCGTATTTTGAGTTCGAGTCTGGGTGGTACGGTTGAACGCAAAGCAGTGAAATTACTGGGCACTGATAACACTGGTATCTATAGTCTGTGGTTTTCGCTTACCATCAGGCGGCCAATATCTATGCTTGTTTATCGTCATATCATGAAAAAAGATAATTTATGAAATGTATTACCCCATTGATATTTTTTGCAAAATGTTAGATAATACCTAAGCAGCTGATATATTCTATGTTTTTCTTTTGCTCCAGATTGCTGGTCTGGCAGTAAAAGAAAGAAATGGATTCACGCTCAATGTATGTGTTTTTTTTTATATAAATAACATTTAGAGATAGATTCTCACCCATCTCTCAAAAGGTCTCCCTTTTCTCAGTAGATGGATCATAAAGTTAGAAAATAAAAATATTTAGATTAGTAGCTGGTATACGTGATTATTTTTCTTAGTTTTTTAGGTACTCTTTGACACCAAGTCACATTGTCTTTATTAAAGAATAGATAAAGGGGAAGGGTGATAAGAAAGGCCATATCAGCAATACTCAATTCATAATGTAAACTCAAAGGAGCTCCGTAACAATTTATTTGCAATTAGTCTGCTCAATTCGGTTTACCTCCTCTATATTATATATTTTTAAATCAGAAATCAATCTGACAAATGGAAATAGATTATTTTTAATTTAACGATCGATTAACGAAATCGTTAATTTACTATGGTATAAACAAAGAAAACAACGTTTGTGATCGTTTATTGCTTGTAATTAGTGAATTTAAATAAAAACAGAAGTGACACAAAGTGAATAAAAATAAAGCTGGCGATTGAAAACCAGTATTTTTGGATGTCAATAAAAAAAGAAAAATTCTGAAAATTTCACAATTAATGAGTAATATTGACAAGTACTTATAGATTATCGATTAATCTCCGATTCGTTATGTAATTTACAACGTGCGTGTCGAACATAGCCCGTAGCAATTCTTAGCAAAACCTTATCGATAACTAGGTATATTTTTCTATAAACTATTAATTTGTAGACACAATTGCATTTCTATTTCTATTATTTATATCATGCACATTACCTGCTGAACCAAAATGACATCTATTTATTGAGTTGTAAAGTCTATCTTCGATTGTAGCAGGTGTTGTGTTATAACGTTTAGCTAGGTCAGTTCTGATGACGTCGACTGCGCGGGCGCCCGCATGTACGTTCTAACAGAAACAATTTATTCCATAATACCTTCCCTATTGGTTAATAAATAGCATTTCTATTAATATTGTTGATTAACAATTCAAACTTATGTTGGTTAACGGTTTTGTGTTTAACGAAATTATAGATTGTAAGTATCGATTGGTTCTTAGAGAACTTTGAGAACAATTTTCAGTTTCACAAAACCTGATTCTAATATTAAAAGCGTTGATTAAATATAAATAACTAAACATTTTGTATCTTGCATCTAATCTAGTTTAATCTAATCTAAAGCTTAATCATGATGATTATCAGCCCATTTCAGATGGTTATTCTGCTGCAACAATGGTATCAGGCCTTTATAAAATACTACACTGACAATATTGTGTCACAAAAAAGGTCAATTGCCATATTTAAAATTTGCCGTTAATTAACAAGAGGATCAACATGATTTCTATTTGTTTTCTGATTTATTTTTAAACCTACTTCAAAATCTTTCTATTTTTTTAATTTAACCAAGTCTAGGTAGGTACGTTATATTTTTTTCTAACGGCATTCACCGCGTCATCTAATTAAGTCGGCACCTCTGTCGTTTAATCACATTTCATTGATACTGTATGTTTGTCTGTCATTACGAACGTAACACTTATTTGCATATACATAAGTACCCAATAGATGATAGGGCGGTGAGGCACGGCGCACAATTTATTCAAATCTAGCCGCGGTGAAATGCGAAGATTAATTTAGTATTGGTTCCGGAGAAGGCTTTCCACAAGCTTTCTGCTACGCTAATTATATAACACAAACTTTACGCAAATCACTTTGAATTAACAATTGTTTATACCCGATGTTTGTTTATTAACATAATCTCTATTGCTTTCTTCATTGAATTCTCTTCTTGCATTAAATTATTGTCTACATGATGTCTAGCTTGTGGTCTTTGATTTAATTTTATAAGTAATAGTTGCGTTTAGAAGTGTCCAATAGATAAAAGTTTAACTGTCGTTCATGTGAATATTAAACATTAGTATTTAATGTGAATCATAATCTATGGTTTGAATTTGTTTTATACAACAAGTATATTGTATATTTACATTACTTGTGTAGGTAGTTATTCATAAAGAATTTAACTTAAGTGGTCATTAAAAATATGAGGAATCAAACAATCCTATAAAAATGCACAAGCGAGACAATAGCAATTTCTTTTGTTTTTCTCCAACATACATTTTAATGAAATGTAACAAACATCTCATCGATACTTCTAAGAATTTGATGATCGTACTAGTTCTATGATACATCTCATTAGTCATTCGAAATAATTATAACTGATATGCAAATATATTCATAAGATCGCAAACATTCACTGTGATTAATCATAAACATCGCCAGCTAAAGAAATAAACGCTTTGACTCATTCGATTTACCTGCAAATCAGTTATACCTACTTCACACAATTGTGTTATATCAACAGGAGAAATTTCGTCGTCATGCTCAGAACTACGGTAGGATTAAATTTGAAACTGTCAATTAGCGAAATAAATACAAATTTAATGTTCCACATTTAAGTATAGATACTGTGCCTATTGCCGGAGATGTCTGAAGTCAGTTCTAGAAAGCTCTAAATAAATTTTCAACTATCTATAATGTTACTAAATTACAGTCTTATGACATAGGTATCAATTGCATGCCTATTATTGGACACAGTCGGTTTTAAATCCGTGTGTACTTAATACATAGACAATTTCTATCAATCAATTAATAATTTTAGTTTGTGTCAGATTTTAACGGAACACGTCTTGATCTTGACTATGTGTCGTTATTTCAAATTCAATAACTTGAAAGTAAATATTTTAGTGGCGTCAACAGAGTTTAAAATTAAGAAAGGTATAAATTCTGGTATTAATGTTGATTTTGACTGATGCAGAAATTGCTAAGAAAATTGATGATTCAAACCTCAATGCTGTTTATTTTACAAGACCTAATGCGTTGTAAGAGCAAACAAAGGTCGATAAACACGCTTATACGACACGAATTCCTACGATGCATTAACATTACTTATTAAAGGCCTTTCTCCAGAACTGCCAATATTATTTTAATGAACAGCAGAGATGTTCGTTAGTAATAACAAACATTGCGTTATGTAAGGCGACACCGCGCGTATCATATAGCACTGGTGGGTCTTCGCGAAGTCATACGAACATTATAATCGCGTTCCGATATTGCGATCAGTGCAGGCCTGTCCTTAATTAAAATGTCGCCTGTGCATACCATAGTTTACAATGAGTGTTGCAATGTACAAATTCTGATACCTATTTCATTCATCATGGAAAATGATATGGTAACTTGAATAAATAAATAAACATTTGATCTTACAGTTGACCATTTTTATAGATGACATTTAAATTTGTCCAACGTTAGTCGAGCACCACACGTATGAAATGTAGGCAAAAAATTTAATAAAACTAGCAGTAATTACAGTAGCTTTAATCCCACTATCACCGCACAGTGTAATTCTATTTCAAGCTAAGTAAGAAGAAGAAACGTTAGCAATGAACGCTAATGATGTTTTACAGGGCTGATAGCCGATATTAAGGTAAAAAGTAATGGCGAAGATGCACGATCGCAGCTTTGTTTTGTGGGCGGAGTGGGGATGATTGATACAGCCGCATGCGCGCGCGCATCTCAAGCAGTCACGACGTGCAAGTAATCGTTCCTTTAAAATATTTTAATAATTTTCTCTGCTTTGAGAATTTACATTCTAAGTTAGAGATGTTCTGATGATCAGGTAAAAGTGTTAAAAATAAAAAAGGCAGTGTCCTCCAGAATTTCTATAGCTTGTTCCAGCTTATGAAGGAGAGAACTTAAATTAGCAAAAATATCATTGACCAGCTGCTTCTTATAAGTGTTTAATAAAATTATAATATAATCTGTGTTTATAAATCAAATTATATCAGTCACTTTCAGGTGATAATTTTCATATTTGAAGGAGTATACGCTAGTAAAATGCATTGATTTAATCACATCCCTCGTTGTGTCAAGTTTTCGATGCAACTTGATACTCCTTATACGGTAAGTCGTCCTTATCGATTAATGTAACATGAGTGATACGATCAATACTCCTTGGTGTGTTGACGTCACTGTCCTTGTTCTGATTAAGAGCATGTAAAAAAATATTGTCAGAAAATTTTACATTGTTTTGGTCAATTTTTGGATTCGGTTTAGGTATTGTAATGGTTTACTTCTCTTGGTTATTGTTGTGTGGTGAAGATTACAGAATGTTCATGTTTGTTGATTTAATTGAAGGTCTCCGGTAAGCAGTAACTTGATAAATAGATTTGTTGAATTCTTATAAAAGCATATTATGTCTCAAACCTTATCTTCATCATCATATGGCCTCGCCTCTTCTTATTGCTTAAAGAAAAGATAGTTTCTTTGCATTATGTTGTCAGCGCAAGGGATGCTGCAGCCATCTTAATAATCATCAATAAGTGAAAAAGTACCTTTATTTCATTCAGTTCAATTGTGTTATACTTAAGGTCAGTCTTATAAGTAATATGAAAATATTTATAATAATATGGGAAGGTTTGATACCATACCTTGCAGATTAGGTCGCATTAGTCGTTGTAGGGCTTCGCAAAGACTTCTTGCTTGAAATACGATAGGCAGTGATGTGTAATCAATAATATTAATATTGTCACAAATAAGAAAATCAGTATTTAAGGATTTTACATGTAGATATTGAGTAGTATATTGAGAATGATCTTAATTTGTTAACAACTTTAGAGAACAGTTTTGTACCTAAGTTCATTACTTTTTTAATTCAAATAGCTGTTATAATGTAATATGTAATAGTAAAATGTCATTAACGTAGTGTATTATAAATTTAATGTTTTCTAAGTTAGTGCTGAAAGTAAAAATTGATTTTATATGAAATGCAACAAAACTGTCATCTAGAATTCAATTATTATTTTAAGTGATTTTCCGTACCTACTATAAAAGAAAAGGAAAAACTTACTTAATTCTAATAAAAACTATAATTATTAAAATTTACAAAATCGAACCGATAACAAAACAAAAGTAAAAACCATTGGCAAAATCACCATAAGTATAATATAATTATTAAATACTCCAAATAAATCTATGAAAAATACAGTTAAGAGTTATGACATCTCAAACGAAATAAAATTATATTTTTATTTATAATTGCAAAAAATAAGTAATGACATCTCTAATTTTTTTATGACAATTTGACCAGTAACAAATAAAAAAGGTTTTATAGACATGGTGGACACACTTGACCTTTTTTGTTGTAAGATACTAACAAAAAGCGTTTGTTTCGTTCCTTTTTATGCATATCCCTGACTACTTAATAAAATACTTTCTCCCTCTTTTGTTTAATTAAAGTCTTATTTTCCCTCCACGATAACACACGTGCACGCCGCGCCGTCATACAATCGACGTTGCCGACATAAACTACTCACTAAAGAAGCTTCCTTCGCATCAAATTAGGCGGTTTAATTATTTACTAGCACTAAAGCGTACAGTTAACACTTACAAAATATAACTTGACCTACCCTCACCCTCTTTTAACTGCGCGGTTGAGAGGCGGAGGGGAAAATAAAAGGCTCTTGAAGGATCAAATTAGGGTAGTCTTTTCGGACACTAAAACGCTGGAGGAAATAAAAGTGATGCGAAGAACAGTCCGCCAAAGCAGGTGTATTTTTCTTTTGGGGATAAATAATTCTTTCTTTAATTTTGGATAAGTGCCTACACTACTCTTACCTGTCTTTATATTTGAGGTTGTTGCGTAATTCTAAGCAGGTACAGATAGCAGAATGAACAGTAATTGTTTTAGTGCAAGATAATTAGTTTGAGTGTTAATAACGAATTATTTAAGGAGGAAGTTTTCCATTTCATTAGTGTAGTCTTTAAAGATAAAGGATTACTAACGCAACAAGCATAAGATGTACCTACTTCTTTTTATGGAATTAGATAATATTTTCTGTGAGGGGCTCGTGGCTAAATAATAACTATGGCTGATCAACCGATCTGCAAGGTTAAGCTGCGCTAGTAGCGGTCAGCCTGTGGATGGGTGACCATTCTTAACACATCGAGACCCCTCCGTGCCTCGGAAAGCACGTAAAGCCATCGGTCCTGGTTGTCATACGAATACCTATGACAATCGTTAGTGGAAGTCAGAAGCCTGACTACCAGAGTATCCTCAGGGTATCGGTATTACCCAAAAATTGGGTTGCGAAGGTCTGATGGCAGTCGCTTCGTGTAAAATACTGATATTCAGCCGCATCTGGTTAGACTGAAAGCCGACCCCAATATAGTTGGGGAAAGGCTCAGAGAAAGAAGAAGATAATATTTTCTGTACCTATATTAGGTTAGCGAAGTTTTATGTCAACCGCACATGCCATCATTGTGAAAATTCTCACCTATTATAATAATTATGATTTCAGTTAATCTCGCACATATCCTACGCATCATGATTTGCGTCATTCATTATTTACGCTGCGTGTGCGACTTTACAACATCACAGCGTTGTGCGCAATTTTATACATTACACAAAAGAATTTAACAAGTCGGCCATACTGTTTACATTTAACGATTGATATTAACCGCCCTAAGATTTGCCAACGCCATCTTTGGTGACTCTGTTGACCTTATACTCTGAAGACGTAGGTTTTATGTGTTCTATTCAGCTGTGACTAACAGCAATTCATGTTTGACAATTTTACGAGCGCGACGATTCTCCAATGGCGTCCACTTATAACTGCCGGTTACGCTCAATAAAATGATCATTTATTGCGCATGTTCTGAGTTTTATTGGGCAAATGGACAAGAACATTTTTGTTTTATTTGTAAATACATTTGTCTCGATATATTGGCTATGTGCTTATGTCAATGTTATTTATGCATCATCAATTATGAATTTGGAATTGAATGGATGGCATTACGCACTATTACGAAGATTATAGATTATATTCTAATTCTGTTGAGCTGTTGACGTCACAATTACCTACCGTATCTCACAATAAAGTGTCACAGTTTATTAAAAATAGGACCCCAATCTTTGCGATATTAATGTTGTCTTATAATGATAAGAGTTCTTTCTATACAAGACGAACATTATTAATATGACTTGTCCGTCATTGGTCTTCGAATTTCTCAAGATATTGTTTCTAGGTTACTGTCTAGGGTAATGCTAAGTTCTATTCATTTAAAACCTGCTACTACCATAATGGCAATAGGCTCGGCTCTCATTACATTAGACTTAAACATACCGGCGATCTGTGGGTGCATTAGTATAACTTGACCCTTTGGGGAATAATGGCGTGATAGTATGTTATGCCTCTACCATACCTACAAAATATCCAATTTAATACGTAACTTAGGAACTAGTTATATGATCCATTATCGTCATATTGCATAATCCGTCAAATAAATTGGTGTTACCATTGTGCGCAAGTATTTGTAGACACGGTGCACGAGTATGGCGCTGTTGGTAAACCTCGGTATCATGGCGTGGTGTTTACACAAACACCACAAAGGCGCCGCCCTACACCGAAATATAAGGTTGTAGCCACGTGGGATAGGAATAAGGCGTACTTACCAGTGCAAAGAGACCCTAATCCACCAATTAAAAATACTCGTAGGTGGATTCTTGCAAATGTAATTGTTGTGATAGTGCATCGATTTAATAGAAAATCGATATTAAAAGTCAGTTGTTCTAAATTTGGAACGCTAATAAAAACTGTTGAAAATAAGCACAATAGGTACAACAATCAGTCACAAACGATGACACAGGCAATCCCAGTCTCATCAATTAAGTGCACACTATTTGTGAGTCCATCAGATCTCCAACTTTAATACCATACAATTATTACAATTACCTAAGTATTATACTTAATCGAGCCTCATTAGCAACGTCGGATGATAAGCAGTTGATACTTTTTTGTCAACATCTCTATTGTTATAGCTGTTTCCCCGAAGGGCTCAGGGTATTTCCTTCACGTCAGTAGTCCTGTTTACATCGCCCGATCAATCTTGATCTTTGTCACAATTATACAATGATTGTTTATGATAATTATGTTTATCGTAATTTATAGTGATGCTGTTAATGTTAATAGTCTTTTGTAGGATTCAACGTATAAAGTACTATAAGAGCCCGCTCGGGCGTTCATGCATGTAACACTTCAAAGTAATAATCATAATAAACCTATTTTATACTTATTTAAGACGCAGTTTTGAAAAATATTTGCACTTGTGCGTAATAACATATCTGTAATACAGAAGTATATTTGTACTTACTGTTAGGACTGGCTGAAGTAGGCGCATTTGTTCGGGTAGATGACACCACTAGATGATCTAGAAAAACTGTTTTCTTCTATCGCATCGATATAAGCTACATAATAATAGTTTATGTTGACATCATCATCAATTATTTTAATTTTTCTCTTCTAACTGTACTTAAAACAGAGTCATTTAATTGGAAACTCTTTTTGCAAATTTGAAGCTTTACAAAAACGTAAACCACTGGCAAGATCACAATTCACAGATAATTCAAATTCAGTCGATATTATCCTCCTTCAACAAATCGTGATGACGGATGTTTTATTTAGCGATCAGTAATCTTAATGATTAGCATACATGTGCAAACTAAATACTTGTATGTATCATTATTTATACGATTGACAGAATACTTGCTAGTATCAAGTAGGTTGGCGCCCAGTTTCTGCTAGGGATTGGTGTGCGTGATCTCTGTTATGTATGCCGTTAGTTTGGCAACTGATTTTAAAATGTTTGTGCAAACAATTTTACATTTAGTTACCATAAAGGTAATTGAACGGTAGGTTGTACACACTGAACAACTGTTACCTATTATAGAATAGAATGACTTGCTTTTTTATTGATAACTTTTTTAGAGAGGCCACTCTAAAAGGTGATTCATCATCAACCCATACACTGTCCCACTGCTGGGCACGGGTCTCCTCTCAGAATGAGAGGGATTAGGCTATAGTCCACCACGCTGGCCTAGTGCGGGTTGGCAGACTTCACAAACCGTCGAGAAAAATCTCTAAGGTATGCAGGTTTCCTCACGATGTTTTCCTTCACCGTTTAAGCGAGTGATAATTAATTATTAATACGCACATGCATTCGAAAAGTCAGAGGTGCGTGCCTTGGGTTCGAACTCGAGACCTTCGACTTGGCAGTCCAATGGTCATACCACTAGGCTATCACTGCATCCAAAAAAAAAAGGTGATTAACAGGTAGGTATTCAAGTAGACGAACAAGGTAGGTATGGCAAGGCATTGGGTATAACTCCTTAGTTACTGTTTTACCATCATTGTAAAGTTCCTTGTTAGCTAGTTAGTATGAAAAAAACTTTCCATCATGCCTGTATTCCTCGAAAGTTAGGCAGAGGTGTACTTAAATGTACTTACACCTAGTGTTCGCTGTATGTTTAGGTCGCAAGTAATAGAGGGCGATGAACTTATTGCCAGTACCTAACCAGGCATAAATTAAAAATTCAATACCGGGATTAATGAGGGAGCAAAAAAAAAAAAGTGCCAAAGGTCAAGCCTCTACAAGGTTTTTCAATCTGTACTTTGCGTATGACATTTTTAGTTAATTCAATCAAAAGTTCTGTCTGCATTATATTGCCAGTATTTGACTATCAAGTTGTTTATAAACAGTTCGGCTCGGTAACCGACGCGTGCGCACACTTTGATCTCCCCTTCCTCACACAGTCACACCCACGGAGACGATTAATGCATTCTCTTGTTTGTTAATTTGTTAGCCCACTTTTATAACAATAGGTTACATTGATTGTTTTGCCGAGATGATACCTTGTCTTTTATAGTTTTCTATTTATAAAGTGTTTTTGTAATACCCCTCTTAAATTTTAATACTCAAAGAAGTTGATATTTAATTTGTAAACAATATTAATAGTGCATGTGACACTTAAATGTAATAGGTAGGTATTATAACAACAAATCAACATTCTAAAGACCGCACAACAAAATGTCTTCCATTGCAAAATTTTATTTCATCTACCCGACAGCTTTTATTAAACATGACTAACAAATCATCAGCAACGCACAAAAAATATATTAATACGTCGCAGTAACAAACAAACGCGACAAAAACGCCCCGACCGCATTATATTATAGGTAATTAATTAACACAGCATAAAAGAACATTAAGCGATCTTCACAAAAGCCATTCAATGGCCGAATGTTTCTTTTCAAGTAGCTGTCTCTATAAAAGCGCGGCGTTACTGATGTGGCGCATGCGTAATCGACGTGATTAATTGTCCAATCACGGCCCGCTATAAAAAATGTCTTTATGATTGAAGGTAACGTAGGATAGGGGACTTTATCTACCAACTTACAATTGAAATGATAATTACGTGGGATCATTTGCATGTTTTCCTTACGAGTTGGGTAGAATTTAGCTATCATTATATCAGAAGTAGTTAAGGTAAATGGTAAAGGTAGTTACCGGAGCGAATTTCATATGGTGAATAACAACTTGAAATGGTCATTTGGTCAGTAAAGTCGTAATGACACTGGTCCTTACATCTTCGAAAAAATATTTGACACTTTTTTAAAGATATCGTCGTGATTAATAATTATCCTGTCGAGTAGTTACCGAGGTAATCAAACAAAACAAAAATGACATGACATTGATCCGGCGTCAATCTGGCAGGTACAAGATATCGCACAGATTCTCACGGGCATCACACGCCACTGCAGACTGTAGTTAGCGGGCTCTATGCAGACGATCCCGATTCTCAGAATAATGATGTGAATCGCAGCCCTAATGATACGTTTCCTATACTTGAAGATACAACAATCAAAATCTAAAACGAGGAGTCTCTAAACACTATCGATTACGTATTTGTTTTTAATGAGGACAGGAAAACAATGCGTCGTCAGTACCTAGATATTTTTTTATAATTTTCGGGTCTAGAAAAGCCATAACATCTGAAAATGAATTAGTTTCATAGTAAATGTGATCTTTCTTATCACATCAGACATAACTACGTGAGTTTCTTTTTGGTATGTTCTCAAATTACCACTACCACTACGAAATATTACTCAAAAAGTTATGTAGGTACATATTTTGGAACTTAATTTAGAAGTCTGAAAGTTTTTTAAATATAATTAAGTATTAGTCATGAACTCCATAAAATAATATAAAGCTTATTTATAATTTTATCGTTCAATAGACATTATAAGAGCAAGTAGACCACTTCGTAGAAACTGTAAAATGTTAGAAGTTCTCCTTATTTATCTATCGGTTAACGTCATTATACGCAATGGTAAACATTTATCATTAATTTTCTATTTAACTTCATCATAAATTTTCCACATAATATCCGGAAATTCTCGATCCATCGTTCTCAAAGTTTCCGACTACAAGAATTTGATTAGTTTTTTATCCTAGGTCCTTACTATTTATCAAATAGTGCTGTTCATTTAAAAGGTTAATAGGTTCTCACTATTATACTTGTGAATAAAGCACAGTTTAAAGCATTTAAATTATTTGGGATCAAGCTGATACTTTTCCTGTATAAAGGGGTTTATAACAAAATTTAATTAATAAATAATAGTGCGTTAATAGAATCTCCATAGAAGCTGTGTTCGTATTTTAGACTAGTGTTGCTACTGTTTAATAGCGGGCGTTTTGATTACAGATTACAGTAATTACGTACCTGGATCCCTGGCGAGACACGCGCGGCGTGGGGCGGGGCGCGCGCACACGCCACCTTAGCAATCACGTTGTACCGACACAATTTATATCACTTGAAAATCAAAATATTAGTACTAATTAATTTTTATCAAAGTACGCTTCTAATGTCCCTATGAAAATTAAACATTTCTGTACCTACATAAAGCAAATAGAGTCCTTTCATTAGTAAAAAATCCTTAATTCGCTTTATTTGGTTCACTCCTCTGATCCTATTTAATGAATCATTTGTGGGCAAATGGTTCAAAAACTTAAATACAATCTCGATTATACGTTCAGAAATGAATGTAGACAGCAATCAGCTAACTTCGAACGCTTCTCATATATTAGAAAGCAATTATTCGACGGGTTTACGTCCATTTTACGCCACATGTAACACGGCGTCGATCAAGTGAATTATATTTCCAGTTTTATAATATCCAATATTATTTCCATTGCGTTGGGAGGCACCGGTAGCAGATAATTAGAGGATAGCGGCAGGTCGCGCGATAACTAGTCTTAATGACGAGAAATCGCACTCCGACGCTTGCCGCCATCTTGAATATGAAGCAGCGATGGCGGGAAAGCTTGCAATTAGCCATAACCACACACTTGATCACGGCAAATCGAGCTTTGCTACACATCATACGTAATATTATAAATGCCTTCAAAGGCATTGATGAGAAAACTATATCTACAATAACGAATGAAATCACTCGACCATGCATTATGTAGTATAGAACATAAGTATTCTCTAAGACTACCCAAGTTTAGCATAGAACCTTTTTTTAAATACCGTAGTTGTTTTCGTGATTGGTATTCAGATCGAAGCTTGTGAAATATAAATTACCCACCACTTAAAGACCAATTCAATGAAAATGATCGACTTCTAACAAGAAAGAACTCGCATTCATGCATTTTTTGTCATATCGGACAAAGACCTAGGGAATAATCGATTCCCACAATGTAGCAGCGAGTTTAATCGGGTGGTGGGATCGGTTCGTCCTGACTGCAGCTCTGACAGGCGGCAATTTGGAGCCACGATCAGTGCTACTGTTCCCCTGAAGCAATGATTTAGACACGCAAACTCCCGCCAACACTTTGATACAAAAATAAACGAAAATCCTTGAATATGACGATGATAGATTATGTTTTGTTTAGATATCTCAAATTTTGTTACACCTTGTCATGATTTCATTTATTGCACAAAGTCACGGATTCTTTCATGATTTTTGGAAACTCTTACATATATACAAGGTTCTTTTGAAGAAATGGACTCATTCGAAATTTAAAGCCGAAAGGATAAAACGGAACCTGAAAGATTTATGGCAGTGATAGCCTAGCGGTATGACCATTGGACTGCCAAGTCGAAGGTCTCGAGTTCGAACCCAAGGCACGCACCTCTGACTTTTCGAATTCATGTGCGTATTAATAATTAATTATCACTCGCTTAAACGGTGAAGGAAAACATCGTGAGGAAACCTGCATACCTTAGAGATTTTTCTCGACGGTGTGTGAAGTCTGCCAACCCGCACTAGGCCAGCGTGGTGGACTATAGCCTAATCCCTCTCAATATGAGAGGAGACCCGTGCCCAGCAGTGGGACTGTATATGGGTTGATAATGATGATGAAAGATTTATTGGTATAATTTTTATTAATTGAAAAACATATCAAAAGGACCAAAAATGATTATTCGTGTCTATCACCTATTTACACGAGTTAAAGTTGGTTGTAACTATGACTTCTTTGTTGCAGATAGATATTCTTTGTGTACTAAGTAAATTTTAATACTTACATATTGACATTAATATGTAAATCATAGGTATATTTTAAATGCCAGATAATTTATTGGATTTATCACCTGCAAATATATTTTGAAAGTATGCAGCAGCTATATGCGCTCGGAAATGTCCATTGTTATAAGATGCTAATTTTATCCGAAATGGTTTTCGCACATCTCTGCAAAAGTATTTTGTTAGATGCTATTGTAAAATTGAGATGATTATGTTCAAATGACTACTAAAATGTGGATCCATCGACAATTGAGGGGAGCTGGCTTGTCGCCGCCGGCGCTCGTGACGACACGCAAATCTAACTCAATGCTCCTGCGCAACTCTATTTAGTTATAATTTGCAACTAATTCATTCTTTATAATGGTTTTGGATTTGCATCGATGGAATGAGAAAATATTGTTGATTTTTATGCAGATGATTATTTGTATTACGTAACACAGAATGTGACAGAAACTTTCATAATTTATTTTCGATTCTATCGAAATAGGGAGCGTGCCGAGCTCCCGCCTTAATAATATTTAAATTTAGAACAGCGAAGGGATGGGACATGTGTGTTGTAACGCGTTTGGCGAAATGTGATTACAGTCGGTAATTAACGAGCTGCTATTTATGACGCTGCCTACGGCACATTATTTAAATATTTTCCTTTCATATTCTAAAAACAGCGTTGCGTACAGGCTCGGCCGTTTCGGAATCATACTCTTTTGTAATAATTATCATTGTATTCGTGAAAGTGTTTTACCGTTGGCCAACCGTGTCATGTCCGTTTTGTCCGGTCTCTTGAAATAAAGCACGCTTTCAATTGCAGACTAATTATTCCAACACGAGAAACTCATTCGGTGCCGTCAGTTTTTACGTGTAAAGAGATTAGTCCACTTAAACGACACTCGCACTCAAAGGAGCATTGTGATGCGGACCGATAATGATGATACCTACGTTAAGAAAAGTATTACATTCTGTCCATAATGGGCCGTTGAAAAGGAGCGTTTCTTATAAAATTTCATTTGGATTCAGTGCTCGTCGCGCCGCTGTGTCACAGACTCCGCTTATGAATAAATTACGGTTGTACATTAATTTATTGATTGTTATTCAAATTGGGTTTCTCAATCGGAGGTTGGAGGTGATGTGTCTCGTCTCGGCTTTTTGTCCCCTCTGATGTTTTGAGGTTGACTTGCGCTCATTCTACGCGACGGAAAATTGTTTTCGAATGCTCAACAAGTTATGAATAGATACCTACTCGTGATATTATTGTGATTTACTATATCTGCGTCATTCCGCATTGATTTCTCGAACGTATCTAATTTTATTGTATACTTGTTTGTGACTGACGACTGGAAAATTTATACAAATTATGATTTTTCAGACTATGGGATCTTCTAATAATCTGCAATACGATTTTGAGAAGACTTCAGTGGGGAATTATTATTGCTGGATCACATGCAAAATATTAAGTTTGTAAAGACATTTATTATAAAAACTTGCAATATTATTACAATATAATATGGAGCCAAATTGAGCTAAGGATATTAGAAAATCGAAGAAATCAAGATAAAGATACAAACATCGAGACTTTGTTAGCAATCCGTTACAAATTGTACGTGTTCTGACTTCATTATAAATAATGTTACGTCTTCCTCCTAATAGTTTCAGATACAGTCATAGACGTTGTATGAAAATATAATACACAATATAAGTAAGTAATTATTATATCCGCCATATTGGCGATTTGCGCGCGCGCCGTCCGATTGGTTAACGTCTGAAAACCGATTCATCGTCTATACGGAGTTATTATTATTCTTGGCGTTATGGTGTTTCTAAGAATGTTCGTCGCCTCGACTGTTTGTAATGACAAAGGCACTTTTTATTATTTGATCGCTCGCTCGTTTCTGTTAATTGTCCCGGAGACGTGATTTTAATATATCATGCATGTTGACTGGTCTCTTTTATCGTGTATGCAAATAAGTATCGATTCACGTCGTGGGGCAGCCGTCCAGCGCGCGAGCCTGCGCCCGCGCAGCCAACTGCGAATGGCACATAAAACAGTCGTTTAGCGCTCGTTGCTTTGTTTTGGGGTACCTTTTTACGTTGAATTGAATTAGGCGTTTGTTCGTCAATGCTTGAATGTAGAACTTTATTTCTATACCTACAGACGAACAATGAAGGTATTAGCGATAATTTGCATACATTTGGATTAATGAACTTTAAATAAAACAGAAATGTGTACTTTAGTTTGAGATACTGTATTTTTGTTCTTTAAGTTTTAGTAATAGGACTCGAGCTAAAAGAGACGATGAGCTGTATTTCGAGCCATTGAATAAATTCAGTAGCGACACTCCAAGCGCCTTAATAAAGCGTTAGTTCCACCGCGTTCAGAAAGCTAAACTATTTTTTGAATAACTATTTGGAAATCATCTTTAAAACAACGGTACTTTAACGAATAATTGATGTATTCCTATAATTTGTTGAGTAGGTAATCCTTTTTAGGGATTTTATTCCCTCAATTAGTAATGCGGAAATTTTATTTTCTCAATTAGCAAGTACCTAATGGCTTGTTTTAGTAGTCTCAAATGTAAGAAATTTTAAAAATATTACTTACAACAAAAGCTTTGAAATGTATGTCACATAGAAAATTCATTGGCTGAAATACCTTAACTACAACTATGTAGAATTCAGGTTATGTCATTTATCGCCTTCATTTTAACGCGTTAAGTAGATTCAACCCTAAAATGACTCGCGTATTTCTCGGTCCATTTGACTTGCTGATGCTAACACCGGTGGTCCTACGGGACCCGGGATCTCTCCGACCTCTTCTATTTGTTAATAAGCACCCACTAGTGAGCACTCGAGGGTTATGTATGCATATCATTATGGAAATGTTATCGTCAGATATAACTTTCCATTTTTATTTACTGAATTTGGTTGTAATTAATTATTTAATAGCCATTGTTATGTAAATTAAATTAGTTTCATGAAGTTTATGGCTAATTTAATAGTTTGCAGTTGGTCTCTAGTTTTTATTTCGGCTTTTCATTTCATTTCAGGTATTCAGATTCAACATAGTAATTATTCCGACTTCTTGCCTATAAGAACTGTAAGTCTTTAATCTACGTTCCGCTTAGATTGCGTCTCTCTTTTGTTTATTTTTTACAATAATGTTTCAGTGTTTATACTGCTTTTATATTGAGATATAGATCTGTGGCAGCCACAGACATCAATTGCAACTTTCGCTGTTCTAGATCTTTTTATACAGATGTGTATAAAATTTTGGTCTTTGCCCAAATTTCTTATTTATCATCTTTTGTCTTAATTTCATCTTCAATAACCAAAATGATGTCAACTGCATCCCTCCCACCTTGCGCCCCCCAGGAGGACTCTCATCTGAGGGTCATCACTACCGTGTTACGGATCGCCCCCACATTGTTTACCCTCTCAAGCTCTTGGTCTACGTTGTCACATAATTGGCCGGCCACGTGTGGTCCGTAACCGTGGTAGCTTGTTCATTTGTTTGATGTAGAACTACGCAGTAGTTTACTTCAAATTAATGGATATTTTAAGTTCTTAAGAAAGTGGTCATGGAATTATCTTTCATGTCGTTATGATATTTGATTATCTCTTTATTAGAATAGGCAAAACAAAGTGTTGAGCTATGTGACGATGATCTTCATTTTCACTGTATATCAAAGCTTTGATAAATTAACTGAAATTTTAATTACCGGTTTCGATAGTTATGGGCGCTTCTGCTACACATATTTAAGCGCCAATTATAGCATTTTCCTTCGTTAAATATGACGCAAGTTATTAATGTCCTTATGATATTGGGAGTGGGCCCAGTCTGTTCTCCGAACAGTCGCTAATGTGCGCCGACCACGCCCCTTCCTGTCGCCTCACCCCCGGACACGATGTGCTTGCGCCGATGACACTGCGCAGCTGAAGGTTTAGGATAAATATAATCACTTAGGACTTTCAGGACAAAATTACTGTATTTTATGGGTTTATTGTGATACTGAAAAAATCTAGGAGTTTAGTTATTGAACTAACCCGGAATGGATTCAGTAAGGATCGCGTCCCTCAGACGAGAAATAAATCTTTTAGTTTATGCAAGATTATTATAACCAAGAACAACATAAAATTATTATTTGTTGCAGCAAATATAGCTATAATATATGTATACACCTGAATAGCTATAGCACAGTGGAACACTTCTCGCCATTCAGGTTCTTTGACATGAACGCACGCAGTTTTCAATGAGTAGTCGCTATGGCATCATTGATTAATATTATCAAACAGAAAAATATTATCTGATTTCATTTCGATGTTAACGATTTGATAAGATCATCCAGATATTTATTTATTTGAATTTCTGTTCTGTTTTGGTGTTGATTGAAACTTAAAACCAAAGTTATGATCCTTAATAACTTATTACACAAATGAGAACCATTTGTAACAATATGGAAGTAATGTAGAACAGGATATGGGTTTAAAAAGTAAATTGAAAGGTTTGGATGTGACAGGAAAAAAATTGCGCGATGATGCAGACTGTTCTCTAGATATTACTGAGCGTGGAAACTAGATACTATCACAAATGCATCACGGTACTATTTATGTGATCTGGTGACTGATATAAATAGGTAATATTATTATGTTTATAGTTCTATTAGCCAATTTTATTAGGTAACACCGAATTACTCAATTCAGTCCTACGTTACAGCTGTTTTGTTTCTGCAACGTGCAGTTGCACTTAAAACGTCAGTGTTCGTGACTTATGTGTCTTGTTGTCGGGTGTCATCGGATGTCGTCGGCTCGTCTGGCTACCGGCGCGGGCGCAGCATCGCCCACACGACCTTCACTGTTTATTCACCACCTTTACACATTAATTTTATTGCTTTTGTTACCGTGTAATTAAATCATCTGAAAACCTGTTTTTTAAATCTGGTAGTCTTGTTTGCCTCACAAAAGTGCAGAGGTTTTAATTTTTTAATTGGACTCATATCTGTTGGAAGAAGTGACTGTCTGATTGTTAAGAGATAAAAGGATTTTTTTATTATTACTTAGGTTAATATTAAACATGATCTTCGAAATAACATAAGCCTTTACAAGGTTATGAAGTGATGATATAGAAATTTTCACGTACTAATTCAGTAGAAGCTTAATTCCGTATGCGGAATCTTCCAGAGACTTCTCTGAACACCTATGATAAATTACAATTATGTACCATTCAAGTGTAAGGGCTGAAATTCATTGTTGCCAATTTTTACAAATACAGTAGGTAGGTATTGTAGGTAAAATGGGCCACGTTAAGGATCTAGTAATTTTATGCAATTTATGAATCTGATATTTAGCAATGAACCCCTGCTTAAGTATGTATTTACTTTCACTTTGAAATAGACTCGTCTCAAAATTTTAGGGATGCACAGGCGCATATAAAATTGTGACGTGTGCCCCAAAAAGCTACTAGTTTACCTGTAAAGTATACTAAGTGCTATAGTGTTGTTCTAGGGACCGATGTTGACTTGCGTCCGTGTGTGGTCCTATGGCCGCACGTGGCCCAATCCAAAATGCTATAACTCACCAAAAATGAAACTCAAACTTGAATTCTATTACTATCTTACAAAGGCATCGTTTGGTTCGTACTAATATTAACTTACCAGATTGCCTCCTGAATGTTTGGCTAAATAAGACAGTGTTGCCTTTGAAAAAAAAGAAGGATAATAGCGAAAGTGTTAAGTCGGTCTGGTTTGTTAACTTTTTGTAAACACATAAATTCAATTTACGTTATTTTTAGACACGACTGACGTGTGTAGATATGCAAATTGTTTCAAATTGCAAGAGGATGTGCAAGTTTCACGCCAGACGTTGCGTGGGTGACCCATTGTATTCTGTGAAATACTGGCGACCATGCTATTACGCATTCAATGTCGCAAACTTTAATTAGATCATTTAAATCGTCGCTTCATGAAATGATATCACTTCAGTTGCTTTTTTATTCAAAAAACGAATAATATTCGCTTCTAATTAACATTGTAGCGCAAGTTGGCTGCAATAATATATCCATATTATCCATATTATTCTGTATTATATTAAGCCATCATGTTTAATTAATGAATTTAAAAGGGCCAATAAAACTCAAATAACTTTTTATTCTATCAAAATGGCGTTCGGCAGCCATTAATAAGCTAATGACAGGCGAGTTTGACAGGCCGTTATCGCGCCATCTAGCAGGAACAGTTTAATATCGAGCACGTTTCTCTACGTCAAAATGTTATGATACACGGTCACTTATTCTTTTTGATTTAGTGCCCCTCGCGTTGAGAACTGCATTGATTTATCAATTATTTCAGGTATGCGAGCTTGGTATTTTTAAGACACGATCTTACTTTCATGTCATACTGTTTGAATTAAATCATCAATTATTGTGTTCGATGCGTATTTTGGTATTATCTGATTGGTATGAGTAATACTTTAATATATAAAACAAGATTGAAATAACAGCGATAAACGTAGTGGTTTTATAATAGTATTGTGAAGAATTAATCGGATACGAATGATAATGGTTGCGTGGTGTATTGTTTGCAAATGGGGTGCGCCTGCACAGCGGGGTGCGTCGTTTTATTAGGAAGTGACAGGATCTGTGGTTTCGAAATGACACTGTCACACCACAACCTTATTGTTTCTTTTATAACGTCTTTTAGTCATAATTAGCTTCCTAAAAAGGAAGAGGGTGTTGCTTATAGTAACAATAAATTTGATTTGAAGTAATTGGCTTGAAGTAATCAGTTCAATTCATCGATGCCCTTGGGTTATAGAGGTCGTATTCAATTCAAAGATAGAAATCAATAGATTTATTTACCATATTATAATATATATTATTAAAAGCAAGTATGTATCGATACAAATATTATAATACAATGATGGTTGACAGATTGTTGGTCTTCGATTACGATTCTTTTGGAACCCGATATTTTTTTGTCGATTTGCTTTTATTTGAATCGACATGGTTTATTTGAACGCTATCGGGAAGGGTTCACGTTATTGATTTTTAAAATGTATGTTTGTTTTGATGGACTGACTCTTTAGGAAGGTTCAAATAAAAATAATGGATTTGATACCATGTTGGTAGTTTTTGTGGCCAATGATGAACAGATATGCTTTTTGGCGGTAGGTTTTTGTGTTATCGATAAGTTAAGGTCAACAGCGTTTAAACACTAATGAATAAATTTGTCGATAGTAGGCAATACTTAATAGCAGTAATTAAAAAAAAACATATAAAATGTTTATTTTAATTATTGTAAATCATCTAAAAAAAGAAAACAAATTTCTTTTTGATTATCTTTATTTTATTTCATAAACGCAAACATAGGTATATATTAAGAGAATTCGTTCGTTTTTCTTTCCTCTTTGGTTTAATTTAGTATCTTATTTCTTAATGATTATCTATTCTTTATGTTATAAATAAAAGCGACTGTACACCATCTATCAAAGAAGCAACATATCTACATTAATATGTCAAAGAACAAAACCTCTTTGGGCATTCATCGTGTATTATCGGTATCGATACTAACGATGTCAGTGGGTCGATAAGTGTCACTACGGCACTACTCGGTACCAGATCGAGCAGATATTGATAACGCTACAGGTACACATCAATTCTCTCATTGATTTATGATACCAATGAATTGAATCGACGTACTGCGAATCGATTTATTTGAATAAAATTTCTTGGACTTAGTATTTCTTTTGCTTGATTTACTTCATCCTTCTTTGCAAGATATTGTTTTTATTCATTAGTAGGTACCAATCTTTTTTATATTCTTCTTCTGTTATGTTGATGTCTGACATCATCTCTATCTTAATGCAAATGTGACATACTAAACTTTTACTTGATAATTCTTGAGCGATTGATCACGATTGAAGCTAAAGTTCAATTTTCAGATCGAACAGTGTTATTGAGCTTCTTTTACTGAGAATATTCTCGGTAGCAGATCGGAGTCCAGTTAATGGCAACAGGCCCATCCCCTATTACATAGAAATAAAAATATACCAGCGAACTAATACAACCCTTCGATATAGGTACCTAGGCGTGACAGTATAATTATTTCCATATCTAAAATCCTGACACTGTTGTGGTATGAATATCTGAATATCAGGATTCATCAGAGCATTTCCCGTTTCTAGTGATAAAAGTTCATACATGTTTATCCTGATTGCTTAGCCTGATGGCATCGCTGGACCTCATCTAAGTACAGTTTACAATGTAAATGCATCCGTTTCACTAGACAAGTGACCTACCTGCGGTCAGGGCATTAGTTTCCTGAAGTGTTTACGATCACCGCAAGTCTTAGGTAATTAAACTTCGGTTAGGGCTTGGTTTAACGATACGGTTTACAGCCGTCACGCGTCCATTGTATGCGCCGTATCTAGTGTTACCAAATGCGCAACTATGTAAATAGACAATGCAGAATGATATTTTATACTATTACGTTTATGTGCTTCGTGAACAGTCGACGCTCTTAGACTTGAAACTTGTTTTTTATCTACCTACAGATAGTTTGAATAAGAAAATAATTCATAGAAGAAAATATCAATTACACATGAAGCATACGAGTAATGAAACGTTCTCTCACGCCAAGGGTTAATCGAGCCGCTAATCAAGGGTTAAGGAATCAAATGTTAACCATACGTTTATAAGTACGTACTTAAACGATTTTCACACCAGGAAACACATTATTTCCAAAATTCCTTATGACTCACAAGGTGACAGGTCACCTGCCTAAAAAAGGCACGAATGTCGATTTCCACAAGTGACACGAGTCGGGGTCTTTTGTACAAATACGGAGAACACATCCGTTTGGCGCCTCTATTGATCAGTTTCAATAGGCATGTGTCGCTGAGAAGATTAGCACATACCTACAGCTATATTCGAAATTAAGTTTTAATACACAAGTAATAAATACGATATTGTCAGCGTTTAGTTTGCTTGGAGATTTCTATTGCTGTTGTTTCCTTAGATGGAGTGTGTTAAAAGATTTTCTATTGATGGATTAATGCTGTTGACTAAGGGGATTGAAATACAGTCAATTGAATTGATTGACAAATTGAATACCAGGAATAGCTTTCTTCTGCGGTTGAGAATATTTCGATGTTTTGTTAAATTTGTTTTCTGCTTTCCCATATCTGTTGCCCCAGTTAATAAAAACCATGATAAATGTGTTGCGATCTTTTATTATAATAATAATTTTTATTTAGCCAAAAATAACAATCATGTTTACACATATTTCTGGTAAGCAGTGTTACAATATAATTAAAACATTTGTGTCCCGTATTAGCATCTGCTGCTGAACTAGGCTTGTAACCTGTATTTCAGCTAACAGCGCCTCCACCCCGACTACTGAGTACATTTATTATAATAAAATATGTAACTGTAGTGTGCAAAACCAACATGAATACCTATTAAAATTCTATTGATTGTTTACAATCATAAGCTACAGAACCCATTAAAGTTTTAATGTAATCATTTGCAAGTTTTCCTCGTTGCTCAGGAAAAAGCGACCCAGGGTCACTTTCGCGAATCAATGACTTACCTTTAAAAATAATGAGTCAAGCCAAACACGCTTAGCGTCACAAAGAACTTTATACACGATGATGGTTGTTTGCCGCTTACAGAATAAGTTAATAATGCAAATAAAGGGTGTGCTTCGAAGTTTACCTGACATATTCACATTTCACACGGTTGCTGCGCGGTGCGTCAGCGAATCAACAGATAAATCGATGACAAAAGACTTGCGTACAGCCGTGTGTTCCAATGAAATCACGCGTTAAGGACCGCTCCAGTTTGTTGGTCCACTTAACGTCCGTCTCGCGTTCGATTCGTCGGCAAACGACATTTCACATTAAGGTTCCTCGAAATGTCACCGTCGGCCGGCGCGCCTACACACGCCACGCAATAAAAGCGATCGATTATTACCTATATGTGTGAAAAGCGGAAGGAATAGGGCGACTCGGCGCGTTCAGCCGCGGCCGCGTCCGCCGTCGCTCGTGAGAATTGTCAATATTTGACCCCGACTCGTTGCTACGCTTCGAAATTGTCTCAACGATCTCGATATTTTCCAATCACAAATATTATCTTAATAACTGACAGTGCTAGATTCCGTGCGTATTAATCGACCGTCGACGTCGCTCGTCCGCGTCGGATCGCGCACCGCGACTCTCCGTAAACATCGATTCATTATCTCAATCGCAATGTTAAAGAACTCGTTTTTATTTGCGCTTTCTACGCATAAATAAATATGTATAAAGGTATATTACCGCGGAATCTGGCACGCGTCAATCAAACGGAACGTACACGAAACGCCAACGATTTGTCACTCCGCCATTTTGAGGTATCCACAATAACAGCCGCCATTTTGGTGACAATAATTAACAGATAGGCATCTTCGCCCGACCGCTTTCTAGTTTTTGTTTTCTAAAAATAATTATCATCACAATATGCGGCGCGATCTCTTTCTACTTACCGCTGTTGCGGTATTTTGAATAAAATTAAGAGTCCAAATGATTTCGAATTCAATAGCGTCTGTACTGTTGTAATGACCATCTATTAGAAACCGGTGGAACAAATGTTTATGTGGCTGACACTCAAGGAGATTCACAGTTCTAAGCCCCAACGTTATCGACTCGATTCTTTGTACATATTATATGTATGTTGTGTCGTGAATCGGTCGCTGAGTTCGCAACGGCTCCATTCAACTCAGTAGCCGTCGACTGCTAAATAGTCAGAGCTGAAAATATTTCAGCGCGGTATTTGAAGCGTTAAACAGCTGTTGAACGAGAGTTAAGCGCCGGTGGCGGGTCGCGGGAGTCGCCGCATCGCGCGGCGCGTGAGTGCGGTGCTGCGCGCGCCGCTCGCCGTCACGCCGTCAATGGCCCGGGTTATTTACCTCTCCTTATCACCTTTTGTTTTGCTCAAATACTTGTCTCGTTTCGTGTGACACTCATAGCTTCCTGATACGCTACTGCACGAGTGCGTTATGTGACGATGCAAGTCTACCTAATACGACATTCGTACGTAGGTATATAATTATCGTATAGTATCACGCAATAGGTTCGTGTTTATTATGGCATAGTCTGGTCATACACAACATTAGACAATATAGATTACCCGTTAGCTGTAGGTACAGAGTTATGAAATCAACATTTCTGTGTTTAATTTTAACATAAAAAGTTCAATAGAAAAATGTACACAAAGAATCTGAGGCAACTATGTTTGCACAAGATATCGAGGATATCGAGCATTGGAGTGAAATAGAAGAAGTCAAAGCTATTGAAAGGGCTAACAATCAACGCATCGGAGGCCGATCGGCGATACAGGTCCTTGTGTCCACATTAGCATCTCGAGCCAGGAGTGTGTGCAAACAGCGAGGGTCATCTGATGAAATGTTCAAAGGCTTTTAGTTCCCGAGAATTATTAAATGAAGCCCCAGGATCGTAATGTAAACAGTGTGTGTTTGTCGAGCCAAGAACCTGTTGCTTTGTCGACGTTTTGATGCGTGCTTCGGCTTATTGGCGGTTATTTTATGTCTGCTAATGTTAATGCAAGTGTGGTTGTTAATGTGGCAACATTGTGACACCAAATACATTTCCCTAGTCGCGGTGTTCTTGCCGTCTTTGTTAGCTTTTCGCTGATTACTACATTCTAGCATTCTTTGAATCATATTTTGTTTTGAAAAATAAAAAATCGTGGAAACCTCTGTCCACCACAAAATAATACGAAACCTCTTCAGATAGTTCAGAATAGCATTTACAAGTTATTTGTGTGAAGCATCTTGTACAATCAGTATTCCCTCATATATTACGCAAACACGAAGGCAGATTTCCCTTCGACGTCAACAATACATTGCTCAAATGAGTGTTGCAACGACCTCTGCGAAACACCAGATATGTGTGGATATCTAGGCAAATATGGTAGGGTTATGTCTAGGTAAACATGCAGGTAGCCATCCCGGGCGCTAACACTGCTAATGTGTGGACAAAGCTCGTCGTGACGGATCCTGCTAATAAATATTCCAGGGAGTGTGGATGCGCGAACATTACCATCACGCCGACGGGAACCTAATGAACTTCTTTGTCCTTTATGCGATGGAGCGCTGCAGCGTCTTTTGTTTAGAATTTAGTCCAAAAGCTTATCAACCCTTTCCGAACTAACTTCACCTAAACATTTCATTATTTTTTTGATGTTTTCAATAGTTAATGGTCTAATCGATAATTAGATTTTCTCACATTCGGTTGCTTATTTCAAGTGTTCGATCAATGCACAGTCACCAATATTTTCACCTCGCACAGCGACAATATCTTCGTCGACATTAACAACTAAATGTTCAATATTTTATTACCGCACGTATTTGTCTTGCATACCAACCAAACATGTTCGGCGCACACGACATCTTTCATTACAAGTTTCTATTTGATTTCGCCTCATAAAATTTACTCGCATAGACACGATTATGATTTCTATCACAAATATTACATTGTACTTATAAAGTATTTGAAAGTTTACTTTTTAATAATCAACGGTGTTTCGACGACATAAAGTTCAATATCAAGTGTTGTGACTTTTCAATAATTGATATCTAAAGCCTCAGCTTCTGTGTCGTCGCCTTAGAGGATATTTTCGTCTAAAGCTAATTTTGTGTTGTTATCTTCATTGATATCGGTAGCTGTAAATCATGCTCTATTTAGAATTGAGCTTAATTCTGGTCGGTTTAAGATAACTTTTGGTAGTATCGTGTCCGCAGTAAAAGGCGCTAATCAACGGTGTGTCCTTCTGCTTATATCTGGGTATTACTTTGGGATTCTTCTGAGAACGGCATCGCGTCCATTCCCTGTTTATTCAAATAATAAGCAAGTGGGTTGTTTAATGGTTTCGATGGATGAATTCTTTCACTTTCCGTTTCTTTGTAGGGGTCACGATCTAAAATGTATCAGTGTGTTTTTGTTTACACGTCACAAATTGGGTGCAATATTGTGTCAAGTGTTCACTTCGTTCGCGCGGACTAAGGCCATGTCTTCATCGGCTCCCATGGCTATGTGTTAACATGTAGTGAAATTCCGGTCGCTTTTATTGACTCGTCCAATACATGGTACCTTTTCATCGGCCTACTAAACAACTTACAGTTAATACTATATTATAATATCACGCGAGGGATTTCAACAAAGCGCCTAAGTCGCTCCGATTCTGTTTGTTCTGGCGTTAGCACGACTTGTGCTAACGTTATCCTACTTATCGGTACGTGCAACTGTTGATTTTTACAGTTGGTCACATGATAATAACATATCAATATTCAGTGTGTCGGTTGTTTGTTTTGTTTACTGAATTTAGTGAATCTGCAACTTTTAAGGTAGACGAACTTAAAATAAACGCCTTAAGTGGCTCATTTTGTTGATATAGCGTTTAAATTAAAATTGCGGTCACCTTAAAAAGTAATAAAAGATGGAAGGAATCCAGTAGCAGTCTGGAACCATGAGAAAGAAAAGTCGAATGAAATGACAGGGTGTGTATACGGGAGCGCGATTGATGTGATTATAGGGTTCCGCAAGCGAGGGTAGACCATTTTGTGTAACATTATAATACTCTCTGTGATTGAGATATAGTGACGTAAAGCTAATAAAACTGAAGAATATGGATAATTGTTTGGAAATATGTATAATTTCGACAGGAGCCACTTCTTTTACAACTTATGAGGTGATTAAGAAGGTTATTCATTTATGTATACTACAGAGTTCCTTAATATCCAAGCACAATGAACAAGTAAGCACTCCATGAATCATGTACAGCATTAAGGATATAATTTTTAACAATAGTAACATGGAGTTTTTACCCAATTTCCGTAAAAAAGCCAATAAGAATCGCGAAGCGCGATAAATTGTGTATTAATTGATATAACACGCGGAACCCTGAGGTGGGTTGTTGAGGGAAGCTTGCGTGTCGTTCCGAGGCGAGCGTTTATCCGAACGAAACATTTCACCGATAATAACTCCACACAATATAATAATGCGAATAATAAATAAAAATGGAAATAAAATAATAATTTTAATGTCGTAATTGTGGGCCGGGGGCTGCGTCGGCGCAAAACGCGCTCATTTCGAACAACGATTTGATTGCCGCTCACAACACTTGCCTTATATTGATTCCGATGGAACTTTAACTGCATTAATACTGAGACTGGTTTTGCATAGTCGTTACTGGTGTTTCTCGCAATGGAATGATGCATTGCGCGCTGAAACCTGCCATTAATTCCTATGTACCGAGGCAGCGTTCATGGATTTCCGTGAATCCGATTAAATTCACTCAATTGCTATAATAGATATAATGATAGAACGGTACATGATAGGTAACTATTTATTTTGAAGCCCCACGGAGTACTTAGGTCCTTTTCGCCTGTTGTGACCAGGTGACCAAAAGTTTTTTTTTTGCTACCATCTTGAGATAAAATAAATCTTAATAAGAATTGAGAAGTCCCCGTATGTGTAATACTTTTAAATTAGTGGTTACATTACCATCCAAATCTGAACCCAATAATGTTAGAGCATAAGTACCTACTAGTTACTGTTTAGCGACTAAATATTTGCCAATCCAGTCAGTGTCAAGGGAACTCAACATACAGTAGGTAAAGTTTTATCACACAATTTTTTATTTATTTATTACATACAGAAAATTTCCAAACTATCGGTTTTGGAATATAGAAAATGCCTCCATCCATCGCTGCAAACTGGTCTGAATACCACAAGATCACGAAAGCGATGAGTTGTTAGTAAACATCTGTTAATTTACAAACAATTATATTTTTCGATGATAAAGCCCGATTATGGAATTCGCTGACAATGTTCGCTCTACTGTTGATGACGAACAATAATCAATAGGAAAATTACAATGATTCCGGTACTTGACTAATAAGGTTTCAGCAAATGTTATAGGCCCGGGGCGGCTTATTGCGGCCACCACATGCTGCTCACTCGATATCGTTTCAAACAAAGAATATGTATTAATAATAATTGAACAAATTTAACTCCTCCGGCAATCCGGGAACGGAAGCCCACGGTAAATTGTGTTTATTAAATGCATGTATCGGAAAGTAAACAAATGTGGATTAAATGTGAATCGAAGGTGAATAATAGTTTGTGTACTAATTATACGGAATACAATGTTATTACTTTATTATAGCTTCTATTGTAACCTCCCGAGTGTTGTTGTGGATTTATGATGCCTTAACTTCATACTTATTTGCGTAATGAACTAGATAATAACAATTGTATTATTTATTTAGTAAGGACATTAAGATTAACAATACACACATCCATACTTTTTTAAAATCATGCATCTGGATATAGATTCTTATTATGTACCTCAATTACAATTGTTCAGAGGCCAGCACGGCAAGCTATCCCAATCTGTCAAATTTCTTTGATAGATTCTCAACTTTAATACAAAATGATAATGTTTATTGGGAAAAATTGTCAGTTCTTGATAGTTTGACCTGCTGGCGTTTGTACACAACGTTTACTGTAGATGATACTGTAAGATGTTTATCTTCAATTTCCTTTCTATACAAATAAAAAAGAAATAAATTTATTTTCAGGTTGAAATAAAACTACTTTTTACGGATTTTATCGCGTTATATTGATATTGTTAATCCCGTCATTTCGGACCCTTTACAGCGTCCATGGTCACGGGCACCATGGACATAACTGACCCGTGACCATGGCATAAAATCCGTAAAAAGTAGTATTATTTCTATGTATAATATTCGCGTAAATGTCAGAAATCAATATGTTATTTTCAGGTTATCAATTTATTATTAGTTTTATAAATCTTAAGTGTTGCTAGTATCTCTATATATCTATTTATAGAATAAAACAATGTCTTTCTGAAATAAATTGGACATTTTAATTGACGTGACATCTTTGTATTACTCTACATTTACTTGTGGAAGTTTGACGCCTAGCGACATTTACCTATAGGTAATTGCCAGTGAGAATTACTTGTTTTACTAACCGCACCTGCCACTTGCCTATAATTTAAAAATAAGTCATATATGAGACCTAACTGTGTGCTATAATTACGGAAAGTAGTGCAGCTAAAGTCTATGATTTATCATGATGTTCTGTTTACAGTTGATTAAGCGATGACTTTTGAATTAATCAAGCTTCTGCAGTTAAGGGTTACTTATTATAATGAAGATGTTTTAATATAAGAAATAACTGTAGTGGTAGCTATTATTGTATATAGCTTCCAAAAAGTATTTATTAGAAGTAAAGTGGAGAGAAAGATTCTCTTTTCAAAAGAAAACTTCTGAAAGGCCACGTACTGGCTCAGTTTTTACTAGTTTTGTATCGAACTACTTTTTTCCTTAGTCTTTCATCAAACAACTGATGTGTTAAGCTTTTTTAATAACTAAGGTGGCAAAGAACCATACAGCCCACCTAATGGCAAACGGTTACCGTAGCTTGCAACACCAGGGGTACAACTTGCGCGTAGCCGAGCATGTAAAACGAAAGAGGAATAGTTGGGTTGGCAGTATGAGGGTCAAAGTCCCCCCACTGCAAACACAAAGTAGCAAAACTAGTTAGTTAAAAGCCAAGTGGTCAGTTTTGAATGAATAGAATAAACTCTTAGTTCCGTTAACCCTAATCATGTTCTAACGACAATAATATTAATAAAAATTTGTTTTGTTCTAGTCTGCGCGGTCTGAAGGCGAGTCTTCAGGGGAGCAATCTTGCGAGAGCTCTGACGAGGGCGTGGGGCGGGACGCGCCGGCGCCCCACCAACCCCACCAGCCGCTTCAGTCGCACCAGTCGCTACAGTCGCATCAGTCGCACCAGTCGCTGCAGTCGCACCAGCAGATGCAGCACCAACCCACACACAATATGAGCCACCACGCCACAGTGCCTCATCAGCCACTAAACCACCAAATGAGTCATCCCCACCAAAGGAACTCACCCCGACCTCTTGAGAGGGAACTCAAAGTAAGACTTGACTTTTTGTAGCAAAATACCATTTTCTAATATGTACAAACGCCAGCAGGTTAACCTATCCAAAACTGTCAAATTTTCCTAATTGAATATGAACCTTATTGTTTTGGATTAAAGTTGAGAATCAATCAAAGAAATTTTACAGATTGTAGTACCTTGATGTGCTGGCCTCTGTACTTATTAGAGTTTTTTAACTTAGTATTGGGAAATAATGAGACAATATTGGAAAAATCAAGTGTCATATATGGATGGATGAATTTCATGTTCTTAATAGCCTGAGGCATCTACTAACTAATATATTACGACGATTACAAAATTCTCATGCTAATTGCTACGTGTATCTCTAACAATATTGTTGATTTGTAGCTATGCAATTTGCAACGTTACATTAATTACTGTGACCTACTCACGATGTACTGGCGAAAGATTATAGATACATGGTAACAAGAATAGCATGGCGATCTGAAGAAAATTATTGTTTAAATATTGCTTAATGATAATTGATTGTATTAATATAGTACCGACATGACTGCCTCTTTAATGTTAGCCTTTCCGAACGGCCGCGCAGGTTAAAGTCACATAAGAAGTGTTTTGTAAATATATTGTTCATCTCAATATATCTAAAGTTGTAAGGAGAATAATCACGTCTGTGAAACATTCAAGACTTCAATTGACGTACTGCGCCAACACCTGCACACAACTTCAGAACGGTACAGTTACATTGTCGGTACTGTATTTTAATAGTATTGGTTATCATCACAGGAATTCTGAATTCAACCTCTCTTCCACCAGGTACGCGATGACTTCGAATCTCTCAAGTCATCCTTACACCCCCACTTGTCCTCACTGGCTTCGTTAGCCCAAGGGGCCCCTCTGTCCACACCTAACAGTGTGTTCGCTCTGGCGGGTGCGGGGGCCACAGCGGGCTTTCCTTACGCACCGCCGGCGTTCCTGGCCCCCGCACCACCACCGCCGGCGCAGCCCGCGGGCTCAGCGTCATCGTCGTCGTCGGAAGGCAGCGCTGCTGGTTGGAGCTTCGAAGAACAGTATAAGCAGGTCCGTCAGGTAAGATCGTTTTTGTAGATATTATGTATTTTCAAATGTCTTAAAAAGGTACTTAAGCAGTCATATGTAGGTACGTATTCTCTAATAACCACAAAAATAAGAATTAAACAGAATAGGACAGTACTACTAAACATTTCAACCGAAAGAAAAAAATTATTTTTAAAAATGTATGCTTATCCAGAAATCGTTTACCGTTTAAAATGCATAGTAGTCAAGCAGTGACATCGTAATCGCTGAAACTGTAGCATAATATATCATAAATATATACTTACCTACCACCATAGACTATAAAGCAATCAAATAAAATCGCGCCGACCCTCGCACAACCCTGCTGAATTATTCATAGTCACTACACATTACGTGTCTGTGTGTCCAATAAAATGGATTCCTAAACCGTCACATAATGGACGGTAACCCGTTCCTTTGTTACATATTTCATTGGTTTTGCGAAGGGTTGTCAAAACATGTGAGGGGTCATTTGGACCCTGAGTGAATAATAATCCGCTGTCGCATCGGGAGGGTTAAGGACAGGTTGGCAATGTTCTTTATGTCTTGATTGTGGTTGGGAAAGGGATTTGTGGTTTTCATTTATTATTATCAACTTACAAACTGTTGTGTAGTAAGTTTCGCTATTTTGAGCTCAAATGCTTCTTGCTTGAAATTTTTTTATCAATAAGTATCCAGAGCTTTCGAAAACTTTTATTCCAATGTTTCATTGGTTTAGTTAGATAATTCATGGTTTCGATTCCCAGACCAAGCAATGTTTTCTTGGATTTTTCTATGAAATTATCAATAGCAGCTCGGTGTTAAGATTTCATCCTCCGAACCTTTTCCAAACTATGACGGGTTCGGCCTTCAGTTTTTTACACGAAGCGGCTGCAATCAGACCTCCTAGGATGGCGGGCTGGTTAGCTGGCTAAGCAATACTGATATCCTGAGGATAAACTGTTGATCAGGCTTTTTGGCCTTCTGACTACCACTAACGATTTTCATCGGTGTTTATATGACAACCGGGATCGAAGGCTTTACGTGTTCTCCGAGGCACGGAAGGGTCTTGATTTCTATAAGAGTGGTTAGCCACGCAGCTTAACCTGGCAGATAGATTGGTTAGCTACGAGCCCCTCAGCCCGTCCACAATACAAATCCAATGACACAAATCCAAAGCTCAGTGTTTTGATTTGTGCCCGGTTAAATAATTTTTCATCCGGTTAAAAAACATATAGGCGAATAGGTGTACATACAACCACTTTTCTGCCTATAACCCATGGGGGATGTATGTCGTGATGGTACGGTCAAATGTTAAAAATGCGAGAAACCTTGTCTGTTTCAAGGAATAACCTTCCTTTCCTTATAATTTCAATTCTTTTCACGCGATTTAACAGAAAGTTAACAAGCTTCATACATAATTTTCCCTCTTTATGCAATTGTTAATAAAAGTAATACCAAGTTTTTTTTTATTTTCACCTCACGACCTCACTTAACAAGCTGTTAAGTATTCTATCAAAAGGAAGAAAGGTATGAAATTGTCTGTGTTGGCTGATCACGCCCTTATTGTTCCCTTATTAACAGTAGGCACGCTTATGTTCATTTACGTAATGCCGAATAAGGGCAAGCATTCACGACAAGACATTTACTTTGGTACTCCGACAATTTTAACGACTTACAAATACCTTCGATGTTTAAAATTGACTTGGTAAAGCTTTAGTTGTCATTTTCAGAAATTAACAGGTAGGTATAGAATAAATGTGTCTCTGTTGCTTATTTAGAACAAATAAGTATGATAAATTTCACAAATACAAATCATTCTGCAGTTTTCTGTCTTTAAATACTCTTTTTGACTTTATAAGCTTAATAATAAAGTAGCAAAATGGTCAACAGCCATGATTTGAAATGTGTTAAAAGTGGAACATTAGAAGGTCTACCTACCTAGGTAAGTTAAGGCTAAAAGTAATTCACAAATTAGGCTGCCATGAATGTGTTGTCTCACTCGTCTTGCAAGTTAAATAGCCTTTACTTCTCAGGAAACCAATTTTTGATATCCAATTATTTAATAATTATTTTTGAACGCCCCCAGTTGCATCATGGTTTACCAATTTCTCTCAGATTTTGCAGAATTTTCATAATTTTTTTGTTCCATATTAACAACGATTGTGAAATATTTTATGTTCCTCAATGTGAAATTATCTTTTTGAATCCTTCAAGCACTTGAGTATAACACAACACTTTGACTAGCAAATAATTGTCAGTACAGTCCCAACCTGTTGCATTAGCACAAGCCAATTTTTAAATAAATTATCTCTGGTCGTTGGTTGTCGTTGCATCCATGGTCATCATACATGCATACATATGGCATCTTGGAGTCAAATTAACGGGAGGTAACCTCTTTTATCTCAGTTCGCTCGCGTGCTCGACGCGTTAACAAGACCACTCAAAGCCTCCAATTGATACCTATGAGTACTGGAGGTTCTTTTAAAAAATGTATGTTTCGGTGTGATGTTGTACGTAAATTGACATAGTAAGTAGTTGGTTACTTTGAATATGTACAGGTTGGCTGCTATTTCTTCTTGAACAATTGAAAAACAAAGAGGATTCTCAATTTATCTTTTTTTTTGTCGCATGTAGTTCAAAGTACTTCCGTAAGTAGGAGTTTGTCGGACGTATGCGCAAAGAATATGCGCCGATTACGTTTAGTTACAAAATATGGGTAGTTATGCCGTTTACGCAGTGACTACGTGGTGGCTACGCTGTGGAATCTACACCGCGCATACGTTCAACAAACTCCTACGCTGAACCAACACCCTTTGCAATGGCACTATTATAAGTTTATCAAGTTTATTGTATGGCAATATATGTATAACATAATTAATAGTATGTAGATATATGAGAGGAAACCTGTTCAATACAAGGTCGGCAACCCGCAAGTGATACTCCTGGTGTTGCAAGCGTCTATAGGCTACGGTAACCGTTTACCATCAGGTGGGCCGTATGCTTGTTTGCCACCTTAGTACAATTAAAAAAAAATCTGTTCCCAGCAGTGGGGTGGGACAATATAAGGGTTGATGATGCATAATATTTATTATTAATTCTTATTTCTTTATTAATTCTTACATCATTAAAATATTTTCATATCAGTAACTTGAATCGACGTTTAACACCCTTATTACAAGGCAAAAATAATTTGGGAAACCAGTCAGTCCAGAACAATTGCGACAGAAATATGGACAATAACCCAAAAAATAGTAATTTGTTGTTTAATTTCGGTGTTTTGGAGGGTCCTTCAGGCCATAAGGTGGAGACCACTGGCTTTTGTGCCTAGGCTGTAGTTAAGCACTCATTCGTTCTACATATCGCAATTTGCGACACAATGTGGGACCAAACAATTGCGGACAAAGGAACATGGCCACTCACAAAGCAACATAGTCGATGTGTTAATGTATTGCAATTGGATGTTGACTCGCACGTTTCTTAGGAATTTCATTTATTACGACCTCTTATTGGTATTTATTCGGTTTAATGCATCCTTCCTTTGTGGCGGACGTAGCTGGGATGTTATAAGTCGACAATGTAGGTAGTAGATCAGCGCGATTAATAAAAATATGTGATGTTATGTGAATTCACACATCATAGCTATAAAACTTACTCGGCTATTCATTATGAAATTATATTAAGAGACATAAACACTACAATAAAATGTCTCATAAACACATTAATATCATGTTTAATGATAGTCTAGTATTTTAAGTAAAAGTAATAGTTAATTTGCATAAAATGTAGGTACATTAGAGATGGTGTAATTAAAAGTTAATGTTTTGAGAGCCAGATACATTTTAACTCTGACTATTAAAATTAGACTGCCTCATTAGTCTAGTGGTCCTAAGCGCGACTGCTGCGCTAGGGGTCCTGGATTCGATCCCCAGGTCGAGCAAGGTGTTATTGGGTTTTTCTATGAAATTCTCGGTAGCAGCTCGGAGTCTCCTATTACATGGGACCTAAACATACGAGCGAACTGTGGGTGTACATTAGTACACCTCTGCCTAACCCTTCGAGGAATACAGGCGCGATGGTATGTTTATTACAATTTGTGTGTATTTTAATTTAATTATTATCACTTGGTATAACAGCAAAGGCAGGCAATTTCAAACAATCGAAATGACTTAGGACATGAAGTTCTTGTGTGTTAGGGCCTAAATCATATTTATGCAACTATGCAGCAAATTTTGTGTGTTTGTGACGTCCTAGCGACGAAACGGATCAGTCATCTCGGCAATGAAGATCGATACCCGAAGCCAGAGGACTACAGGTTCCTTCCTCTTAGTGGGCTAGCCGCCTTCATGAACCACGTCTTTGAAGAGTAAGGAATATACCATGCTGGGGACAACACAACAGATCACATTTGGTCGAAGTGTTGCTGCCCATGCCAGACCCCACTGCTAAGATTAAGATTAAATCATATTTATCAGTATCGATTGGTAAGATGCGTGTGCGCAACTGGATGCATGACAATTTACGCGTACAAAGGCCAACACATCAAGCTACCCCAATCTGTCAAATTTCTTTGATAGATTTTTAACTTTATTACACTATTGTAATAAAGTTCAGATAAGGCTCATATTTAATTGGGAAATTTTGAGTTTTGGATAGGTTGACCTTCTGGCGTCTGTACATACGGATATTTATAGAAAATAACTATTTTCAATAGATACTAATGCGAATCGGTATATATTGATAATGTGATTCAGGTCTAAAGTCAGCTAACTCGCACTAGTTCAGCGACCAGCGTTATCTTTTTCAACAGAAACATGGTTGCCTAATTTTTTTTAACACTTACTTGGCAACTATCTTCATCATCATCATCATCATGAGCTCGTATTCACCTATTGGACGTAGGCCTCTTTTAGTAGACGTCACAGATCCAGATCTTATTCAAACTGTGCAAATATCGGTTTAGGAATACATTATTATACAGGATGTTACAAAACTATCCGTAAAACCGAGAGTAGGTTAAATGGGGCCTTATAACGAGTCCATTCACAATATTTAAGAACTGTAGTAACGCTGTTTAAGATACCCCAAAAAAAGGAAAACAACATTTATGAATGAAAAATAGAAAACTATAAAAGTAAACAATTATTAGGTAAAATAAGTACGTAGGCCTTTCTGTTAAATAATCTGGTTCCCTGACATGACAGCTGACAAAATTTTTGACTTTGATAATTAATTATATTTTGTAACACGTTGTATAATATGCAATCAATGCGAGATCGCAAAATATCGTTTCAATAGTCGTTACCTATTTCTTCGACCGAAACAAACGGGCGATGCTATAATCATGCGGCTGCTTGCGCGGGCGATAATCGCGCGATTTGCACGCGCGACTGCGGTGCGTTTGCGCAGCCCGGTCCACTTGCGACGCGTCACGGTGCCTTTGTGTGATTCCGATGTAAGTATAACTGGTGCCGCTGTTTAGATATTGTTCTAATGCTCTAGTTAATATGAGGTTTAGATTCGAATTAAACACTTGGAGAGATTCGTTATGATTTCTTAGGTTAGTCTTTAAGTGTAGGGGAAATCTAAATATTAGGTCTGTCAGTTTTACTTTCCTTAATTTCAGTATATCTAGACAAAAAAATTGACATAAAGATTGCCATTCATAAGCCTAGTGGTCGTAAGCGCAACTGATAGGCTTGATCCTGGGTTCGACTCCTGGGTCGAGCAGTGTAGTTGGTTTTTCGGTTAAATTCCTAGTAGCAGCTCAGAATTTGTAATTGTGGCTAGGTAGCTTAGGTACTGGCAGGCTCGCCACCACATGAGACCTAAAGACACCGGCGAACTTTGGGTGGATATTAATTATCTCTGCATAACCCTTCGGGGAATACAGGCGTGATAGAATGTTATGAAAAGTGTTAATTTAACCAATTAATTCAATTGATTCCTAAGTCCCGCTAAATAAGTCCTCAGCATCCAGTCACAGATCCGGCAGGAGTATTTTACAAGAAGCTTACTATTAAGTAGCCATTAAACTCTATTTATGGACTACATCTATATCTTGGAGTAGTTGACAGGATTTTCAGGCTTATGATTACCGCTTTTGATTAAAATTTTGAAGCCTGTTTATAGGGATAGTTAGGATTCTGTCTCTGGCATGAATAAGAGTTGCTGTCGTCGTCTCACACCTTGATGTTATAATTCTATCACTTTCCTTTATTTGATGAATCCACTTTTGGAACTGCTTGTTGACACAGAGAGTGATGAATTTGACGATTGAATGAAATCCGTGCCAACGTTTACTCTAACTGGACAAGAGACTCAGTAAATATTCTTCATTCATACTTCATTCTTCATTTATGAATAGATAGCACCTCTACGTGAATTTAATGACAAGTTTCAATATCTTGCAACTTTAATTACATAGTAGATGTTGTTTGCGTGCGTATTTAGAAAATTGTATTACCTTTATATATAATGGTCTGCTATTAGCATTATATAGTTGCTTAATCGTAAATACAGAGCTGTAGATAAATGTCAGTTGGAATAAAGCAAAAATACAGCCTTCTTCCCCTTCGCTCCTCCCACATAATTTCTTTCCTATAGCAAAAATTACAACGTTGATACTCTTTCAAGTGTATTAAACATTTATATTTTCCTAATAGTATGATTATCGCGCCCTCTTTAGGGCGTTGTCGTGGAATTAACAGTTATTTGTTGCAAAAACAAGGAAATGGTTCAAATTTCCACCTTGTGGTTATGTAGATAGGGTTATTATTATAAAGTGTAAAACTAACGTGAGAGTTTAAGTCCATAAACGGCGGCCATGTTGGAAACTACGGTGTTTTCCAACCCTAAATCATTGCTGCGAATTATTGTTGTTCCGTACTTTTATTAGCTTCTACTGTGTTGCTACTTGTCTGATAGTGCATTCATGGAGTCGTTTTGTCGTGTAACAATGTCCGTATTGTTGGGTCGGCTCTATAGATTTATTTACTTTTTGTGTCACAACCGAAAATGTTGAACGTTTTAGGTGTGTCTCGTTTCCGCTACGTCACACCCGTGTTTAGTAAACTTTCCAACTTATAAGTACACAATATAAATAAGTATGAGCTTTTGTTGGGTTAGTTCCCATGATGTACTTTAGTATTGATATAAGATTTTGTGGAAGGTTCAACCGCTACCTCGCGTCATATACCTACTTTCAAGTTTAATGTTTCTTTTAGTAAAGGATTCCTAACGCGCTAGATTCCTCATTCACGGGATTTCAAAACATACCATCACGCGTGTATTCCCCGAAGGGTTAGGCAGAGGTGTACTAAAAGTACACCCACAGTTCGCCGGTATGTTTAGGTCCCATTTAAAAGGGAATGAACCTATTGCCAAATTCCGAGCTGCTACTGAGAATTTCATAGACAAACACAATCGACTTTGGAATCGAACCTCAAGCGTAGCAGTCGTGCTTACGACGACTAGACTAATGAGGCAAGAACAATTAACGGACTCAAAGTAAACCCAGACTGGAAACAAATGTCACTGAATCATTTAAATATTTACCTTGGGTGAGAATCAAACCTACGACACGGCGTAACGGTAGTGGCAAAGTTACCTTAACTGCTACACTAAATGTGCAATTTATTCGTACTATACTTGCGGCACGCTATGATGGCCGTTACGTTAATGGACGAAAATAAAAAAAAAACACAATAAATAATATACATATTGTTTATATTTTTTGTAGTAATACTACTAGTCACGTTAGATCACTATTGACAATAAAGAACAGCAATTTGCTCCTTCAAATGTAATTACTAATTAATACGAAACTTCATGAGTGGACAAACGTCAAAACGGCCATCATAGCGTGCCGGTAGTGTAGTTGTATTACAAGGTCCTATAAAAGTCTCGATGTGCAAGATTCAGTGTTGTCACGTATTGGGCTGCGCGCACGCCGCTCGTCCATTAGTCAGGCACCCCCCGCGCCGCCGCAGTTTATGTGCGACACGTTTGATTTTATACTATTTATCATTGCTATAAATTGCCTACATTACAAAACACGTTACTTGCTACAAATTGATGGGGTTATAGGCCGATTGTGAGGATTATATTGATTATAAGGAATAATTCACTACATTATTTCTCATAGGATCTGATTCCTATAACTGTCTTGTGTACTTAGTCAATATACTGCTTTATTGCTCTACTAGTCGCGGTGAGTGTTAAGTCCTGGCCCAGGACACAACACGCACAATCAGACCCAGGACTCCTGGGTCTGATTGTGTGTGTTTTCTGTTAAGAAATTTTCAATAAGTAGCTGCCCGGAATATAGAGGCTTGGAAAATAGCAATAGGCTTTTAAGGAGGTAGGGCATAGTGGGTGTAATTCAACTCAAATTGGAGCGGCCCGACTGGGGAAATTCCTCCGCCTTGCAGAAAATCGACGTGAAATAACACTACTTTGAGCTGTGTTGTGTTCCTTACGATGAGCAAAGTTGCCAGTGCTCCGCGAGGAAACGTTGTGTTGGCAGTGGGGAGACTTTGATCCTTATACTGGCAACCTACCATTCCTCTTTCGTTATACAGGGTCGGCAACGTGAAAGTGATACCTCTGGTGTTGCGGGCGTATATAGGCTACGCTAGCTACGGTAACCGCTTGCCATTAGGTGGACCGTATGTTTCTTTGCCACCTTAGTGATATAAAAAAAGGATGTAAGTAATAGTAGTAATAAGTGGGACAGTGGGATAGATAATTGGTTGATGAAAATGATGACATTATGTCATCATTTTGATCTCAACGTCATCGTCGGGATCAGTGACTTAAATTTAATGTGTTAAAAATATTCACCCACCAAAGACTGGCCGCGGCAAACGCAGGTTTAATCTTGCAAATTGATTGATAAGATTCAAGTCAAGTCAATAAGATTGCAAATGGCTTAATTTTAACTGTAGATAGATAGTAAAAAAGTACCTAAACAACACTACCACACCCAACGTTTCCGTAATCTTAAAGCGTTGTTGCTTTAAATGCACGTGAACTATTAGATTCGCCGTAAACCTTTTAAAGTGCCACCAGGTTATGGGTGCGTTCGTAGAAAAAAAGGAACTTATTTTTTTAACTGGCAACCCAAGCGATTAGCCAAGTGAGCCATCGTGCTGGCATTCGAGTGTTTCGGATATTTATTCCGTCTAGACGTTTTATCTAGTGGATGTTTTCGATACGTTTATCGGGGTGGAATGTTTTATACACTTGAAATTGGAAAGTTAACGACGAATGAGCTTTTAGGTTTTTTCTGCAGTGTTGCTATGTGTGTAATGTTCAAACTATTTAAAGGACAATCATTGTCTATAGAATGTCACAATAGAGTTGCTGTGTTGGCAGTGCACACATTACATCTTATTTTATTATACATATAATCTTATGACGAAGACGTAATTATTTAACTTGTAGAACATCGTTTAGAAACACATGTTTTTCCGCCAATTACTATAATTTTAATGCCGTCTCGAATTATAATAAGTTCTCATTTTTAACAGCTATAGTTTTGGCGTTATCGTTGTACTTTCTTGTGACGTCACACACCCAGCTACACAACAAACAAATTAGTCAAACATTAAAATACATTCGAGACTTCCGATCCTAATTAAGGTGTGTTCAAACTCGTTATTGTTGTTTTTTCTTTAGATTTAGATGCGGCTATTATCGTTAAATAGCCGATTTGTCGTCGCAATTAGCCTTAAAATGTTCAGCTGTACATAAATCGGTGCGATTACGTGTATCGGACTCATTATCGGGCGGGCAGCCATTTATCTTGTAACTACGCATTGTATTTACAGTTAAAATTGAATGTTTTATTGTATGTAATAAAAATATTGATGTACCTAATTACAGGTCGTAGGTTAACAATACGTCTCGTAGAAAAGACGAAATTAAGATGAAAAAATATGCATGAAAAAAATCTGGGCGGAAAAGCGACGTTTAGGCGTAAGGCGGTAAATATTTAAAAACAGAACTCTGCTTTGGAGTGAGTCATAATTATATATTTCATATAATATGTACGCGTAATATAGAAACATGGGTACAGAGAAGTGACGCTTGGGGGTCGACCGATTGGTAGATTTGTAGCCGGTAGTAAAGTGATTAAATGGGACTCCTTTATCCCAGTCTGAGGAGTAGAGTTCAGTTGTTAAGCAGCTAATTACTAGGTAGACATCGATTATTATCGATATCAACAATCGATGTTCACCTTCATCTCTAGTCTTCAGTCGTAGGAGTAGAGTTCAGTTGTTAAGCAGCTAATGAGTAGACATCGATTATTATCGATATCAACAATCGATGTTCACCTTCATTTTATTTCAGTCCATTTAGCGATGACTTCATCACAATCATCAATTGTTATTATAATACCTTCATTATAATCCATCATACAAACCAAACATGCTTTAATCTATTCAGTGTACTAAATACAAAATATCGATAAATTTAACTAGTGAAGCGACAATTATGAGAACATTATCTAGTGACGTTACCCGATTGGTCGATATTGAATGTCATTCTTACAATAATGACATTTTGACGAGGCAACGTAACTAATTGCTGGCATATTGTAGGTATTGTTACGATGATTTTTTAACCTTAGATAAGATTGGTTTGCTAACGACTTTTCCTTATGTAAAATTTGAATACTCAGTTTTTGTTGATTATTATATTTGGGTATAAAGAACTATTTGCAGGTGTAGTTCACAAAGGCCGTTTTGTACCAAATTTATTGAATCATTTAGAATTGTTATTAATAGGAAAACAAATGTTTTTTTGGCTAAATTTTATACTTTAAATTGAAATGTGGGTGTACACTAGTACACCTCTGCCTAACCCTTCGGGGAATACAGGCGTGATGGTATATTATGGTGTGTGTTGTAGCTAAACTACCAATGGCGAGCAAGGTTTGCAATATTTTTTTTTCCACCTGCTAGGTACTAAAAATAACTAACCAATTTTATTCATACAATTCCATGTGTATAAAGTTACCTTACGCTATTTCGACGGTATATCACGCGCATGCGTCGTTCTCGGCGTGATATCGGCGCTGACGCACCCCAGCTGACTCGCTATTTCTGGGGACTTGCATGGGGCCCTTACACCCCGGCCCAAGTCACGCGGCATTGGAGATAGAACGATGATCCTACTGATGGGGCTTAATCGATTTATGTACTTCGGTGTCTATGGAACTAATGTGGAAAGTCTTAGGAGGAATAAAATGCATAGAAATTATAGGTTTTATAGTTCCTATATCCTGATTTTATTTAATTTGTTAACGATATTAATTGCCTCATTAGTCTAGCGGTCGTAAGGGCGACTGTTCTGGGTTCTCTTCCCAAATTTAGAAAAGTTTTATCGGGTTTTTATATGAAATTCTCAGTAGCAGTTGGGAATTTGCATATATTGTACTCGGTTAATGGCAATAGGCTCACTCTCCACTATATGGGACCTAAACTTACCGGCGAACTGTGTGTGTACATTAGGACACCTTTGTCTAACCCTTTGATTAACTTTAAAATTATAAATCAGCTTACAATTTTTTTCGTTCAATTCGGTCTTTTCATCACACGGTTCAATGTCTCATCGAATGTTTCGTAGCGTTTTGCTACGAAAAAATAGTGTTCAGAATAATTCGTAGCAAAACAGCTACGAAATATGACGTAGAAAGGTTTTATTTGTTTTTGTTTATGATTGTTCCATTTTCCCTTCTATTTTATTTTTCAGTATCGCTGGTCATAGATAAGACAAATCTTTGGGTATCGCTTTCGCTTACGTCTGGGCCACACAATTGCAGTGTCTGACCAGTGGGAGTGCTATCAATGCGTGCAACATGCCGCACGTGGCGAGTTCATTTGATATGCTTTTTATTCGCACATGCAACAAACGATAAATAATTACGATCATTGATCATAAATAGCATTATTTTACTCTCTCTCATGTGATACAGTTTTAACTAAGAGGAAAGACGTGATAATTTCTACTAATTCACCGTATTGATTTTTTTGAAGTGTGGATATGTGTTTTTCGGCTAATAATCGTTATCCCTACTAATATTATTATAAATGTGAAAGTAACTCTGTCTGTCTGTCTTTTACGCTTTCACGCCTATACTGCTGAACCAATTTTGATTAAATTTGGTACAGAGATAGATTAGACCTTAGAAAGGGCAACAGCTATAATTTTATGAAGATTGAAGTAGTCTAGATTTCACTGATTTTTGATTCCGTCACGAAGAAATGTATGGGTTGTATTTTATAATAATATTAGTGACTATTCAGTTTACTAAGTTTTTTTTTCGAATTTATCACCGACATATTTCGTGCTATGGTATTCTAACTAGTCATTACATTTTAAATGAATCGTGTTATTCGCATTAACCTAATTGATATTATTGGTGACTAAACATTAGGACAGCTACATAGTGGAAAAGTATAAACAAATTCACCAGATAGAAATATTCAATAGTGTCTATTGCAGCATTGTATTAGCTTAGTAGTCGTAAGTGCCATTGCTATGCTATATAATATGGTCTTGGGTTCAATTCTCAGGTCGAGCAGAGGATTGTGTTTTCTTTAAAATGATGTTCTTTTTTTAAAAACTGTGGGTATAGTTTAATACATCTGTGCTTAACTCTTTGGGAAACACAGGCGTGATGGTATGTCATTCTATAGTAAAACCTTGCGTACTACAAGATATTTTGGTATCAAATGATTACTACATCTTAAAATTATTGGCTCTTCTACTTGTCGATGAAATATCGTATCAACGGTTAAGATAGCTTGACGATAGGCTGAAGTAATATTGATGGGAAATTGATGGTAATTGAACGTGTTCACCGCTTTGTTTTCCCTATTCTCGTAAGTACATTGACGTAGGGAATAAACTGATTTATTATTTGATATGATCTGTAGAGTGACAGCTAACAGTAAACGTATTATAAATATAATTTTATTGTGTGTTAATTCTACGTTTCTAGTAACCTACTTATTTATACTTACGTTCGTAAGCGATTCTTTGTGATTTAGATTGTGTTTATTTGCTTTATATATTTTTAGCGCTGTTTACGTTTAGAGTATTTTTGTGCATTTGTAGTTTTAGTTTTGAATTGTGTTATGTTTTATAAGTTTTCTGAGAATACCCGTTTACCTACGTAAAATGATTCACTTAATTTTGTTGTTACGTTTCTACATCAATGTTCTTCTAATAGATCAGTTTGATTTGAATTCTGAATGTTTCATTGTATCTTTTTGTATTTTTTTTGGCATTTTCCATGCTAAGATTTTAAAGTTATTAAGCAAAGGAAAAATTCGACCTGCCCCGCGGTCGAATTTTTCCTTTGTTTCATTGTATTTAACGACGTCTGTGGTCTAGTGGTTTGAAAGTTGGACTGTTGATCATGAGGTCATGGGTTTGATTCCCACAGGACACAGATAGATATGTATGTGATGTTTGTATTTACAAACACTTTTGTTCATCACATAAATATTAGTATTAACAGTCAGGACCCATTAAATATTCTGGCCCGGATTTCCCAATAATGGGTCCCGACTGTTAAAGTCGCTATGTTCCTGATGTCTTGTTTGTTGTCTTTTCTCTCAGGTCTTTTAAGTTTTTTAATTGAATTTTTTATTTTACACTTTTTATAATTATTTTTCACCAATTACCTATATAAAAACTTTATCACGGCTATGGTACGTTTTGATAATTTCAGTGAGAATAGTTGCCAATCACCTTTAAATCGTTATAGATCCTAAATGTTCATTTGAAATGACAAATGATAAGAAAAACCTAAAGATGATTTTCAAATACCTATTCAATGATACCCCACTTAACATAGTTCGTCAATTTTCATTTTTTTTTTTTCCATATTGAATTTTAATTACTTTCATGTCTTTAGTGACTATTGTAAGATTAAGACAAATCCATTGAGGTAAGATCAAAATCGGCTCATGCGTTTGGTCTCTCATATGCGACTAAGGAACAAAAATACATAGACTGATAAACATATTACCCTCCTTTGCGTCGCGCAGTTGGATAAAAAGAACTGACCACCGCGAAAATATAAGTAGTAATAATATAAATATGTAGTGTAGCGTGACAAACGCAAACAAAAGGTTTTGTCGATGCGTCCACTGTTTTCTGCCGATAAACAGTTTTCATGCATTGAAAATGTAATAATAATAATAAAGCTTTATTTCATTAGAGGTGCTGTAGTACAACACGAAAACAATCTTAGATAAAATAGTTTTAATCGATTTCACAATCGATTAATTATCTGTAGTTCTCATATTACGTATGTCGTTATGGTCATTATCATCAACCCATATTCTGTTCCACTGCTGGTCTCCTCTCTGAATGAGAGGGATTAGGCGATGTCATGCTTTTCCTAAAAACCATTTTTTTATTTTGGCTGGTATGGGTCACCTTTTAGAGTCAGAAGGATAACCCACGCTGGCATAGTTAACATACCATCACGCCTGTATTCCCCGAAGGGTTAGGCAGTAGTGTACCTACTAGTTGTAGTTAACATCATCAACGCATATACTGTCCCGCTGCTGGGCACGGGACTGAGGGGGATTAGGTTATAGGCCACCACGCTGGCCTAGTGCGGGTTGGTAGACTTCACACACAGTCAAGAAAAATCACTAAGGCATGCAGGTTTTCTCACGATGTTTTCCTTCACTGTTTAAGCGAGTGATAATTAATTATTTATAAAAAAGCAGTGATAACCTAGTACCATTGGACTGCCAAGTCGAAGGTCTCGAGTTCGAACCCAAGGCATGCACTTTTCGAATTCATGTGCGTATTAATAATTAATTATCACTCGCTTAAACGGTGAAGGAAAACATCGTGAGGAAACCTGCATACCTTAGAGATTTTTCTCGACGGTTTGTGAAGTCTGCCAACCCGCACTAGGCCAGCGTGGTGGACTATAGCCTAAACCCTCTCAATATGAGAGGAGACCCGTGCCCAGCAGTGGGACAGTAATGGGTTGACGATGAATTAATCATTTATACGCACATGAATTCAAAAAGTCAGAGGTGTGTTCCTTGGATAGGAACTCGATACCTTTGACTTGGCAGTCCAATTGTCATATCAGTAGGCTATCATTGCTTTTGTAGTTAACAGAGAAGTAGAAATCAACATTTTAAAATCAATTTTGATATGCAATGGCGAAACAGTGCATGGCCATCGGTGTGGATGCGTGGGCCATATGTATCGAGTCATGGCGCATTAGCGTGTCGGGTGACCGTCACGCCGTCACTCTACAACCGCGCAACACGCTATTTATAGACAGATGTTGTTATCATTGTCTAACAAAACATTGGATCATATTGATGCAATTTTGAAGAAATGAATCGGTAATCATAGGTTATAAGTTTGTGGGGACGCCTCCAGCCATCACAGGGCCATCATCATCATTCGTCATCATCATCGTTTCTGTTCTGGGCTACTCTTTACAAAATCTTCTCCGCTACTTTTACTATATCGTCGCACCATCTATCATATCTAGATACTTCTACGACTATTCCTCGGTTGCCATTCGACGATCTTGTGGCTCCATCTTGTCTTCTCCTTACGACATACACTTCCTGCCCATCTCCACATCAGAGTAGCAGTTCTACGATTACAGGGTTAAAGGTCACTTTGAATTGGCAAGTTAAAAAAAGTGTTCAACAATAACTCCTGTGACATCATGGTTCTGGCAACCAATACAATTTGAGACCAGTAAACTTTTTATCCAAGTACCTAATAGTAAACTTTGAATCCAATGCACGAAGACTTTTCGAAATCATGTGTGTATTAATAATTAATTATCACCCGCTGAAACGGTAAAGGAAAACATCGTAAGGAAACCTGCATGCCTTAGAGATTTTTTCAACGACGTGTGAAGTCTGCCAATCCGCACAAGGCCAGCGTGGTGGACTATAGCCTCATCCTTGTCATTCTGAGAGGAGATCCGTGTCCAGCAGTGGGACAGTACTTGGGTTGATGATCATAATGATGATGATGAAACTTTTTATGTACTGAAGTAGACCATGAACTGCTAAATGCGATTTTCTTTTTTCAGCCTGAAGTTTTGTCGACCTATGATACTATATCATAAGTGTTTGTGTTTGTTTGGGTGTTTTTCATATGTGTTATAAGTACCTACATATTTACAAAGTATATGTATACACATATAAGTATTATATCCATTGTCTATACCACGCATAGTATAAGTTCTGCTTAGTTTGGGACTAGATCGTGTTGTTTGAAATATCCAAATATTTCGCCGCTACCCAATCTTATATACTTTAAATCAATTACGATACGTACATTAAATCAGTGATCTGATCTCGTAACCCTCTTTGCCACGCGTCTCAGACATTCTCGAGTTACTAGAGTGGCGCGCGCTACGAGGGTTGCGAGGGTGGGGGCGCCTGAAATAGAGGCGCGCCGCATCTGCCGGTATTAATAGCCCCCCAAACTGAATGTAGTATCAAGGACGCGGCCATTTATATCGCGTGATTACGCAGTTAGGAGAGGGATTTGTTACTCATCTTTGGGTCGGATAAATAGATTGGAAAGCTGTGTATAATATCTTTCAGTTGTCTACACTACCGGCACGCTATGATGGCCGTTTTGACGTTTGTCCACTCATGAAGTTTCGTATTAATTAGTAATTATATTTGAAGGAGAAAATTGCTGTTCTTTATTGTCAATAGTGATCTAACGATACTACTACAAAAAATATATACAATATGTATATGTATTGTGTTTTTTTTTATTTTCGTCCATTAAAGTAACGGCCATCATAGCGTGCCGCAAGTATAGTTAATATTAAAGCGCAGTACCCACGAATTGAGGGTTGATTTCTTGTAAGTTAGGTTTGGTGTTAATTATTTAAGCTTAATACATGATGATAAACATTGTAAAGTAAGTAATGTGTTTGCTTAAGGTTAGAATACTCATCTTATTAAGATAAACTTGGACTGATAAACTGGAATATCATCATCAACCCGTATACTGTCCCAATGCTGGACAGGGCACAAGTCTTCTCTCAGAATGAAAGGGATTAGGTTATAGACCACCACGGTATCCTAATGTGGGTTGGCAGACACACGCCGCCTTCGAGAAAATCTGTTAGGCATGCAGGTATTCTCACGATGTTTTCCTACACTGTAGCAACTTATAATTGATTATAATTAAAAAGTCAGATATGGGTGACTTGGATTCGAATTCGAAACTCATATCACTAGATTATCACTGCTCAATTTGAATATGAACTGAATCAAATACTAAGTTGATAGGAATGTCTTTAAAACTTATTTATATAGTTAAGTTACACAGTTAAACCCCTTTTTATCCTTCTTGGAGAATCATAACCACGTAATAAAAAAAGTGATGCCTTAAATATACCTACCTATGTGCGGTTTGATTTGAAGTTCCATCTGAAAATTCTGTAGATAACTATAACAAGTCTTCCGATTTAGTAAAATATATTTACTTCCTTTAACAAGTTGTTGATGAATGCCTTCGTTACTCTCAAAAACCACGGACGCGGATTTATTATTTATATTACAACTTCCTTTACGTGAAACCCCTAAATCGATACGAACATTTGGTTGGCAGTTTTTGCTCCAAACATTCCTATAAAATGTTTATCACCGATGCTCCTACACATGTGGCGGCAGCCCTCTCGAGTGGAGATTATTCTAAAATTTCCAGATTGCCACCCCGGGCAAAAAATAAATAAATCCAAATGCATGCACAAAAAATGTCCCGAATCCTTGAGTAGATGATTACAATCCCCTTGAAATACAGATTTACAGTTATCGCGGTCACAAACCATGAGAAATAAACTGCCGCTTTTTAATGAGAGTTTTTTTATATTTGTTACATAATGTCTACAATATGTGGATGATATCGACTGAAAGGGGAATGCGTTGGATTACACTGGAGCACGCGAGAAACAACAAACAAATGTGAGAATCTCGTATTTGTTGAATAGGATTAACAATCTTCGCTATACAGAATCATAATTATGTTTATTTAATAATTAACATTACTTATATTAATTTTAGTATAGTTTTCGTTTGTTTTTAGTTCGGTATCGTTTCCTATCTCTATTCAATTGTTGTTTTTTCTTCTGTCACAACGTGTTTACTTTTTATAAAAAAGACGTAGTACAGAGTAAATAGATACTCTTTTGTAAATATAACTTACAAAGGAGTTTTTATTGCGTGAAAATCTGTAATATTTTCTATAGTTACTAATTTTCTCCGTGAAAATTTATACGTATCATAATTTCATTATACACATCCCATTGTTTTCTTAACTGTACAAATTTTCTGTAGATTGGTACTGTTTTATAAAATAAATCACTTTTGTGTGCGTAATTTTATTACCACCGTGCTTTCGTGTGCGTAACTGTTCTGTTCTATGTATATTATGTAGAGTTATTTGCATGTGTTGGTGCGCGAGCCCGGGGGTGGCGCGGGCGCAGTCGACCCGCGGGTTATCATTTCCTGTTCTTATTTTAAATTTTACAACATAATATTTTTTGCTTACGGGCGGGAAGCTGAAGCGTAGTTATTACTTTGTACCTGCTGAATGTTTTGAACGATTAAGAGATCGGTTGGAGGTCTTAAGAGATTTTTATTGTACTCATAAAGATATTATTTCAAAATTTAATTATTTAATTTATCTTACAAGTGATATTTAAAATTACAAGATATTTAGCATTAATTTTAAATTCACCTATACTTTGCTGTTTCTGAACTTTCCTATAAAGATTGTCGAGTTGTCGACACACTCGATTCAGACGATAAAACGGCAAACAACAATAATTTTACTGTTTATACACGTAATTGTTTATTAGGGCGGCTACGGTGCGCCGGCGCACTTTGTCGGTCGATACGTCAATATGATTTTATTACGCGCGATTCGCTCCACCCGCGCCTATGTGAACGCACCTTTATTGCGATTCGAATGTAACACTTGACCTAACTTGACTGTTAAAAAGTTTGTTTTTAATTCATTGTTTGTGTTCAGTAGCTTAAAATGTATGTCAAATACCGCTATTTTTTTTAAAAGCAAGGAATGGTAATGATTTTACTTCTCTCTGGGCAGTGCAAGCATTTTGCGATTTCCAATTTAATTAATTTACAGCTTTTATTCATTCTCTCATTGGAAATCGATTTAAATTCGTTAACTTAAACGAATAGTACAGGTGGATCGATACAATTTATAGTAGAATAATTGATAAATGATCATCCACAGACGATCACAGACACTGTGAGCTAAGCTCTCATATATGATATTCACTGGTTTTTTTATCAATTGTACCCCACTGCTGAGCAAGCCCCTCTAACCAATACTATAGTCCACCACGCGGGCCCAGTGCGGGTGGCCAGACTTCACACACCGTCGAGAATAATCTCTAAGGCATGCATGTTTCCTCACGATGTTTTCCTTCATCGTTTAAGCGAGTGATTATTATTATTAATACGCACATGAATCCGAAAAGTCAGAGGTGCATGCCTTGCATTCAAACTCGAGACATTTGACTTGGCAGTCCAATGCTCCTACCAGTAGGCTATCACTGCTCTCAATAAAATACTTAATTCTAATTATAATCCTACTAACATTAGTAGAAACTAGTGATGTTGATAATCGATTATCAATAATCAATTAATCGATTATCAATAATCAATTAATCGATTATCATCATCATCACTATCACAGCATTTAGATGATTCATCATTCATGATTACTGATTATTTTGAGATAATTAAGATAATTGACCTGTTTCCATCCATTGTCAATAATCGATTATCAACTTATCAATAATCGATTATCAACATCACTAGTAGAAACAGCATAATCACATCTCCGACAAATAAACAGCAAACCGAATGATCCTTCTAAGGAACTAACAATGGACATGTCACAACATGGCTCCTTTGATCAGAGCCCAATTAAACATGTTCTAGGAAATCACTTAATGAGTTGTACGTAACCAGCTGCAGCCTGTTACACTTGGATTCACTTGTTTAGCAGCTTTTAGGAGGCTAAGTGGAAGAACAGGTGCTGGCTATCACAAGTCTTATGGGCCTTAGTCTTTGTGGGCTGTTGGAGTACATACTTTCATGTTTATAAAGATCTAACATAACATAACAATAATGATATAATTATCATCTTGTCTATATTCCCCGAAGGGTTAGGCATAACTAACAAACACCCACAATTCGTCAGTATTTTTGGATCCTAAGGATCGAGCTTATTGCCATTAACCGGTCACAAATCGAAATTCCGAACTGCTACTGAGAATTTCATTGAAAAATCCTATAACAGTTTGCATATAAGGATCTATAGGACTCTTATTTGATTGTTCGCTCAAATCTGATAATGAAGCCGCTTGATTTTCTTATATGTTTTTATACACGAACTTGCAAGCCCTTATTACATTTTGGAATTAATTATAAACAACAAGACGTAGCTTTGAATTAGGGGTGACTATATTTTCCTTAAAACTTAAAAGTCTACCACATTGTCACTTGCTATGAAAGCTCTGACGTTTTTATAAGCCACCTATTAAAATAAGTGCACAATAAAGCCCAATGAATCGCTTGATCATGCTTGAAGCGCTTGCCGGTAGCGTATCTACACGTCATCCTCAGAGGAGTGCGCTTGATTTGTTTAGACAGCGGCGATCACAAAGCGGCGGCGATCAGCCTGTAACGTTTCCTCTTTACGACCTCCCCAACTGTGGAACACTTTGTATAGTTATCCATTGTTTTATCAATTTCAATAATTTATCACTTGTGTCGAGAACGGAACGCGTCCGTCGCCACATCACTACAACGTGTGATTCTTGATATTCTTAGAAGTAAACGTGCAACTGTTACGATTTCTGATGGGTTTTTTATTACGTTTCGTTGTGTTGTGGTAATCTCTTGTGCAAGGGGTTTTGTCAAATATTTGTTTCGTATGTTGAAGTAAATTATTCTGTTGTAATTTTAAACGAGCTTAGTAATGGCTGCAAAGTAAACTGTTGTATGTACGTACTGTCACATTTTCTTGCGTAAATGATCTTAGTCGTTTAGTCTAACTGGATGGTTTTTCTTTTAATCTTATTGGAAATAAAATATTTATGCAATTTTAAAAGATAATAGCTTTTGAAAAATATTTAACACTAGCTCTTGACCAGCATCACAAAGGGCCTTATAAGTAAAAATGTAGCCTTTGTTTTTCTCCAAAGTCTAATCTATTTCTGTAAAAAAATAATCAAAATCGGTTCAGGTGTGAAACCGTAACAGACAGACTGAGTCATTGAAATAATTTGTAAAAGTTACCCTTTTTTAATACTTAAGGAAAACTTTATGACGTCAATCAAACATTTGAGATAGCAATAGGTGGAATGGAACTAAACAAGGCAGTAGTGACGGGCGCGCCACCTAGGGCGCGGGGCAGTAACAACGCGCCATTAACGGTCAGTTTATAGGCACTTTAAACACTACTTTAATTAAGTAAGTCGCTTATATTACGCCGCCGGTTATAGCTGATGTAACGCCTGCAAAGCTGTGATAGCCTAGTAATGTGACCACTGGACTGCCAAGTCAAAGGTCTCGAGTTCAAATACAAGGCACGCACCTCTGACTTTTCGAATTCATGTGCGTATTAATAACTAATTGTCACTGCTTAAACGGTGAAGGAAAACATCGTGAGGAAACCTGCATGCCTTAGAGATTTTTCTCGACGGTGTGTGAAGTCTGCCAACCCGCACTAGGCCAGCGTGGTTGACTATAGCGTAATCTCTCTCATTCTGAGAGGAGACCCGTGCCCAGCAGTGGGAAAGTATATGGGTTGATGATGATGATGAACGCCTGCTGGGACATGCATTGTATTCCTTTATTGTTACGAATAGTTGTGATAGTGCTGAGCTTAGAGATTCCCTTGTCACCAAAAAGGTTGCAATTCCGGGACAAGTACCAACTGTTCAAAATTTTTCAATGAGGCGCATAGGCCGCGACCTAAGATCACGTTCTGAAGTCATAATCTTCCCTTATCTGTCGAAATACGAACCTCACTCTCAGAATTACAGAGCCTCAGGTGACCTCAGTGGAACTGGTCAAATTTGGCAAGTAAGTTCCATAAGAATCGTAGATATCCGTTAAGAAAGGACTTAAGAAAATTCATACGGCATGGGAATCATAATCAATATTTTGATAAAGTCTATACTAATCTAATAAGTTAGAGTTATTTGTGCCTTTAATAGCCTAATTCTTGACGAAGGTTTTTTTTGGACTATTAAACGTTACGTTACAACCCTTAGGAGCCGAGAAGAAGAGAGAGTGAAACGGTGGATTAAACACGGGGCTAACTAACCTACTAGATATTTCTAGTAGGTACCTAGTTGTTTACAAAACAAATTCGGATCGAAGTAGGGCTAGTAATTCGTAGCCGGTCGTTATCTATGAAAACTATTTAACCCTCTTCTTGGAAGACTTACAACTTATGTGAGAAGATAAGCCGTTGATTGATTCCACGTATACTTTCATCACGTAAAACAAAACGAATCCAATCACCGTAGAAATAGAATTTCATAATAACAATGCCTTGGTAACTGGGAGAGGCCATGACATTAAAAATCCTAATAAATTATGGTTTACGACTGTATAAAGATCCATCCTTAATATAAGTATTCAAAACGCTAATGTTAAAATAAAATTCTTTCTCATTACTAATCTTTATAGCTCGCAAAAGTTGTAAAATTTATTTATTTTCTTTTTCCAAAATACCTTTAATCTTAGCTTCTTTGAAATTGATTTTAACCGCAAGCGCAATTTTGCATTACACTTTAGTAAATCCACATGTTCCATTCATGTATAAGTAGCTCTTTATTCAAAATCTTACTACCAATGTTTGGTTTTAAAAATGCATCATGGATATCCCATTTATACACAACTATACGAACTGTTCTTTCGATGTAGATATTAAAGTAGGCAGTGATTATAAGTAGCAATAGGCTAGGGATATGACCTTTGGACTGCCAAGTCAAAGGTCTCGAGTTCGAATCAAAGGCATACCTCTGACTTTTCGAAAATATGTGCGTATCAATATTAATTATCACTCGCTTAAACGGTGCAGGAAAACATCGTTAGGAAACCTGCATGCCTTAGAGATTTTCTCGACGGTGTGTGAAGTCTGCCTACCCACACTAGGCGATGGTCTAGTGTTGGACTACAGCCTAATCCCTTTTATTCTGAGAGTAGACCGCAGTGGGACGATGATGGTTTAAGTAGGCTCCTACTTAATTTATTATATCTTAAACTTGCTGAGATAGGGTCCTTTCTGCCCTCGTATAGGGTTGCTGTAGAAAATGAATGTACTTATGTGTCTACTTGATTTCTGTAGGAGTTCAAATAAAGTTGTCTTTCTTTCTTAATAATTTATAAGGAGTCCTCGTAGCCTTATAAATGATTAAGAAATTTAAATTATTTATAGGCCAGCGGGCCTTTTTGTGCGGAAAGCAGATTTTACATTACTGCATCCGATAAAGTTTTAGGTAGTTTAATCACGCTTTATAACTTTGTATGAGTGGAAACAGCTTCGATCATGTTCAGCCTAAATAATTAATAAAGTATCAGTGTCTTGTTCTGCCTATTTGCCGTTTCATTGTACCCTGATCATTCATTTCGTTGTAATGACTCTCGATCACGTTAGTTTACCCCCAGTTCACCCAAAAATTGAGTTTTCACAAACTTAATTACACGAGCACTAGGGGCGATCCGGCACTATTGGCTATCATGTGTTAATTAAAATCGCGCGGCGATAAATCTTCGCCCCGTGCGAAACGCCGAGTGTTGGCAAAAGGCAATTAGAGATGATACTTGAACTATCAGGGGTGTAACTTAAATATCTATTGTTATTTTATTATTGCATTGCAATTATTGCTACTAATTATATCTTGTTACTTACAAGTGGAACTAGTAACATAATAAAAGAATAAGTAACAGTATTTAGTACATCGTCGTCGTCATCAACCCATATACTGACCCACTGCTGGGCACGGGTCTCCTCTCATATTGAGAGGGATTAGGCTATAGTCCACCACGCTGGCCTATTGCGGGTTGGCAGACTTCACAAACCGTCGAGAAAATCTCTAAGGTATGCAGGTTTCCTCACGATGTTTTCCTTCACCGTTTAAGCGAGTGATAATTAATTATTAATACGCACATGAATTTTAAAAGTCAGAGGTGCGTGCCTTGGGTTCGAACTCGAGACCTTCGACTTGGCAGTCCAATGGTCATACTACTAGGCTATCACTGCGTATTTAGTACCTACATAAATCGGAGTAAATATTGATCACTGTGAAGGAATTTATTAAAAAAACGATCATTACATTGGTATTTTTTTTGTAACAAAGCCGTTATCACCAAACTGTAATTACACGTTCCTGATTGGTGCACTGATAAATAAATTACTTGTCGATGGCATAGTAAGTCGCTTAGCCCGCTCTATACAATAATATCAGTAATAAGAATGTTAATTACATAAGTATTTTTGGAGGAGGTAATCTTTAAATGCGTTAAAAATATGGTACATTATCTCGACGACATATTTTCATGAATTCTCGATCCTCGATGTTTTATATTCATCCTGTCTGTGCTGTAGGGTTGGCGTTAGCGCTAAAGTTAGCGCAGGCGCGTACGCATCAGTAGGCCTATGTCACAGGTCGATTACGAACTTACGAAGTATTTTCGGAAAGTGGCTTTCATTTCGCATTGAATCAGCTTTGTTGATACTGAGCCGGGCCTAAAACGAAAAGATTTTCATATTCCAAAAATTTTAATTATACGTGACTCATATAGACACGTCTACCTACAAAATGTTTGTCTTTTTAAAGCCCACCATTTGTTTCTGATTACGCTGGGATTTTTGGATACATTTCATTGTAATTGCTTTGTACTAAATCTTTATTGTACATCTTTCATCTCACCCACATGGTGAATAAAAACTATTGGTGTCCGTCTGGTCCCATTGTTTCATAGTTTCACAGAACATTTCCCAGAACCGTGCCCAATAATGCCCCGTATCTATTGACTTCCTTTCCGATAGTAAAGATTCTCCGCCGGCCTATTGTTTGAGCATACAGAAATAATATTTTAATCGTTATTTAAACTTTTTTGCCAGAATTACCCAGTCGACCCATTCTATTGTAATTTTTATTGCAGTTAGATATTATTATGTTAAGGATAGTTAGTTTTGTGATAGTGAATCGTATCGTAGACATTCAGTTGTAAAATTTATTGTGTTTGAAATTGTTTTATAATACTTACCTTGTCGTTAATGAATGCAGGTATTGGAAGTTTCTAGAATTAACTAAAGCTTTCATAAGGCGGCACATATAAAATAGAAGCTAAAAAATGAGTGTATGACGTTTACTCCTCGTAAGTGTTCGATTTTTGAACTGAAAGTTTAAAATACCACGACGGACGACCACGAAAACTGATAAATCAACACAGCGAATTAGTAGAATTAAATTATCAAGTCACAAGTGCATGTTAATAATACTTGATTATGTTAGTTCTAAATATACCTACTTAAAGAAAAGTCAACCGTTCTCAGTTCAAAGGTTGTGCTTCCCGATCCCATAAGGGATGGTGTGACGTCATCGGGATTTTTTCGGCGTCTATTGAGCGGATTCTCGAAATAACGGCACTGACGGTCGGGCATTCCAGAAAGAATTATTGGAACTGCAGTAATTTACGAAACTTTTCATTTGTTCAGAGTATCCTAGTTGCATCTATGTAATGAGATGCTATGTAATTGACAGTATGAGTAGTTATTATACCTATTATACATATTTATATAATTTAAATATGTATGAAGAAGATGTGGATAAGAAAATATTGGCATTAGAGACCAAACATTGTGCTTTTCAAATATATGTTTTGTTTAATCACTTATGTCCTATAATAATTGTAATTTGTACAATATTTATATATTTTTAAACAATTTACTAGTTCCAGTCAGGGTAAAATTGCTGGCATGGAATAGTTAACCCGTTCAACGGCTCAATGGACCTGTCACAACACAACTAACCCTGCCAAATCCACCCGTATCAATTCAAGTGCCCGTATGACCAGATTCGCCCACTTTACCCCATTTATAAAGATATCAATAACAAGATAAACTCGCCCTATGCAATCCTATGACATTTCAATGGTAGGAATTTAATTGATTATTTGTGAAACGACGAAATAGTTTTGTGCCAAAATTATTATAGACCCCTCATCGCTTGTACATTTACACAATTATCGAGGGTTCTCTAATTCAACATTGAGTATTTCGGGATAATATGACGAGTAAAACCGGACGGTTTAGTAGCAGATTTGTAAGTTATTTTTTGTTTTGCTTACAGTTTTTGTAAATACTGTTTTTTGGAATTGGATCTGACGTAGTTTTAAAAAAGCTTTACCTATCTTTACTGTTGAATATGGTGCATGAATTATTTGTTCATTCTGCATTTCATATCTTCGTTTATGCTTTTAATGCGTATACGTGTCGTTGACTGTGGTGTTTATTGGTTTTCAATAGGTATAACCGATGGTAAATTACGATTCTGTTAACCTAAATGTTGTTTGAAAACATAAATACATATCTAAGAATCTCTTTGTACTTTTATGTGTTGTTTTGCTCACAATTCACGCACTAATTTAAAGCAGTATCTTTCAATCATCAATGTTATATTATAAAACAAGACATATTCTCAGAATAGCCTTGCGCATTGTATCCACGCGTTTGCTATTTATAATTACAACTTAAAAAATCTCCTTCTGAAAAAGCTTATTTATCTTGTGGTTGTACATAAAAATGATATGTTTGCAGTTCGAAATAAAGGTCATAATCGTTTGAATATATTGGTGTTGTTTAGGTTTAGTAAGCAGGTAGGAATTTTAAATTTCGTAGCGATCTTGTCTGGCGACAACCCCTGCGCCGCCAATGTCGATGGGGTGGAGCGGAGCCGTCTCGTAGCTCGCGCTGTCCTGCTCACGCCTCGCCACTGTATTTATCTCTGTCTCGCCTATTATTGTCATATCAAGATTCGAACATTGCATTTTGTTTCCAATTTTCAATTTAGTTTATATCGGATGTTGGCAAGAGCAAGACGTCTGGCGTGCCGCCATACTTCATTGTGCACGTGTTTATGTCGCGCGCTCGACTTATTACATATTTGAATTATTCGTTCGCGGCGAATAATTGAGTTCCTATTGTTGTTTGAGTGAGTTATTGGACTTTAATAGAAGCGTTATTAAATGGAATTCATGGATTTCTTCAACACATTCATGGAGGACCATCATCATCATCAACAGAACTCGCATTACGAGCCTCCGAAAATGCCGAATTTTTTCGAGGTTGATAAGAAAAAGGTTGGGTGTTTAATTATCTTATAACATTGTTATTATTCAATTGATTGTACATGCATATCTGTATACTTTTTAATGATGGTTTACTTGAAAAATTTTTTTTTTGTTTACATAGGTACCTATTTAATTTTATTTGAAAACCAGTTTTTATACCTATTATCTTCAAATATGGCAGTTGAAGGGTTAATGATTGTAGATCCATTCTTACGGTTTTATTCCAATGGGGGACTTTAATAACTAGTAAGAAACAATTATGTACACTTATGCTACGGTAATTTTTTTATATTTGTTTTTTTTTTTTTATGTTGGCGTATATAATAGAGGGAACATTGCAACATTATATAAAATACTTTTTGTATCGTCAACAATAGGCATTCTATTTTTATCTTGAGCTTCCTCTAATTGATTATCGTCGTTTGACTAACTTTATACATATAATTTAGATATTTGCTTGTAAACAGCATTTGTGTATTTAATTTATTTAAAATTTTGTTTATCCGAACAATCGAGAACACTAACGACGTTAATGATTACAAAAGTTAATTAAGGACATGTTTGCAAAGAATGGAAATTTAATTTAACAAACATTGTTAAATTAAATTGATTATTTACAATTACGAACATTAGAAAAAAAAATTTACAATAAAGCAAATTCATAATTATAGTCTACTAAGTACTTACATACAATACATATACAATGTAGGTAATTAGGTACCTATGTTGACTTGACTCACATTAATACTTACTATGTTGCCAACCACAATAATATTCTGCAGTTTTATATTGGCAATGCCACATAAAATTATTATGGAATCCTCATTTTAATAATTCAAAGATCGAACAGAAATGAGCTTACGAACGAGTTTAAACAATATAAAATAAATTAGTAATAAAATAGAGGAATGAAGCATAAAAGATTTATATGAATATTAAATCGCTTAATAAAACTGGCGATCTGTTTAAAGGGACCTTTTTATGTGGAAGTTAATTATAGATTTAATATAAAACGATACCAAATTAATAATGAGAAGCGGACGGATTAAAAAAATGGATTCGATATAAATTTAGATTATTTATGAGGGATTTAATAGGCGTTTAATACCGTGTCATTATGACTCTAGCTTACCTACCTACTTAAAATTTCGGTATCTTTTGCTTATTTAAGAAATGAATCTGCTTGTGTTCCGCAATGTTACTATTGGAAGAATTCTAAAACTTTCAGCTAGGCTGTCACCTGGCCAAGAATGCTTGAATGCTATTCTGTCAATTTCCTATTAATTGATTTTTGAACCTTTATTTATTTATTGGTATACCAACAGCAGTACATATTAAATAGTTATAAAAAAAAAGTAATCAGTACTTGTAACTGATTGATATGTATGCCTATTACAGGTACACACAGCATTCTCCAAATAAACATAGTATACACGTCATAGTATCTTAAAGATATTCGTTACATAAATAAAAGTTAAAAATACTTAAAATAAAAAGAAAATGCTTTATTTAATGTAATTTCTTAATTTTTGATCTTTGCTGCTTGACAAAACAAGGCATCACGCCTGTTTTGTCAAGGGTTAGGCTGAGGCGTAAATACACCTACAATTCGGTTTATTTTTAAGGTCCATTACTGCCTACAGTTTGATCAACAGTCGTCATTGAGCTCATAGTGAGAATTTTCTACAATGACACTGCTTTACTTGGAAACCGAAAAAAAAAACCTCACGCTTAGCAGCGACGCTTGCGAAGCATCAAGATTTAGGTGTCAGGCTTTTCAGTATAGAGGAAGTATGGGCTTCTCATGCATTACTACGTCTCCATAACGCAAAGAGAAGAGATAATTTCTGAGAAACCAAGGAATATAGAGAAAAACTGGTTATTCATTTATTTTTAAGCTTTTAATAAGGATTTTAAATGAAATTGATAAATTATGTACAGACGCCAACAGGTCAACCTATCCAAAACTGTCAAAATTTCCCAATTGAATATGAACCTTAAAGTTTTGTGTTAAAGTTCAAAATCAATCAAAGAAATTTGACAGATTGTGGTAGCTTGATGTGCTGGCCACTGTACATAGGCCATCGCTAAATCTTTCATGTAATCATCGGACTACAGAATTGAAGTACGATTTTGTTTTTTTTTTAATTGTAAAAAGCTTTGACTTTAAGCCTGTATGTCTGTCTGACATAAGCCTTTATCTGTTTGTAATTTATTTTTAACTTTTTCAAATCGCATCTGTACCTAGACTGGTACTGTATTAGCAATACCAGTAGAGTGAAGGCAAATCAAACCAAAATGCTTTGTGTTTAAGGTAGTATTTCAACGTATCTTATCTAGTTGACAATGTACTGATTGTGTTGTCAGGGGTGGTCAGACTCGCGCCCGTTTATTTTTACGATGCACCTTCATTTTATCACCGGATAATGCGTGAAACGGATGATTTTATAACGACAACATATCTTAATGATCGGATTAGAACCCTTCTTTATCCCTATTGATTTATTTCAACATATCACTTAAATTTTATTGGTCTAACTTTTAACTGTTGTATTTTTGAGTAATGGCGTACTGCGTCATGAAACATGGTGCAAGATTATCTGGAGTCTGTGAAACTAAAATAGTATCTACGCAATAAAGTATGGTCATAATTGTCGGTTCATATAGGTTTGTAGTAACAAAAGTATTGCAAATACGCCCGGAGCTTGTCATGTGCATACGTAGAGCAGACCGATTGTTGGGCTTGGTAAGAAATTAGCATGTCGTCGCTCAGCGCGGTGTGGTCATCCCCTCGCCCCCCGCACGTGCACAACTATGTTGGTTAGCACGCGAGGGTGTGTTGGTGACGCACACAGCCAACCCGAGAGCGTTGACCGAGCGTTTGTTACACCTGCAAATAAACTGGAGTCCATTCGCGGGACCAATAAATGCATGTTTCCATGTAGTGTGTATTCATTAAGCACCTTATACGGTGAAAATCTTGGCTTTGTGACCATTTTAACATGCGATATTTATGTCTATGTGTTAATGTTGTACATACAAACACACCGTATAGAATTTAACACGTTTTATTATTTAGGCGTACGCTTGAATAATTTGTTTAAATAGAAATCATTGTAAATTATCGTTGGGCATTACTTATATTTTGTTGTACCTAGTTTGCTATTTTATAACAAGGCGTTGTTTTTTAACGTTTAATCAAGTTGATAATTGATACTAATAATGATATTTTATCGACATATTTATCACCAGGCAGGAAATTGGCCTTTTACATAAACACGATGCGGGCGCCACCAGTTTTTGCACCGCCGAGGTATTTGAACGTCTAGCATCAAATTATCGTTGGCATTAGTCATATTCACGCTTTACAAATAGGGATACATAACGTCCAAATCTACTTAACAAAACTCGAATGACCGACAGACAAAGACAATACATAGCTTAAACCTAGAAGAAAATAAATTTGCTCAAGAGCTCCATAAAGGATAACCTAAGTTGGAATTAAGCAGGGATTTAGGGAGATTCGAGCGAGACTGAAAAAGGTGATAACGGCAGGTACAGATAGTTGAATTATAAAATTGTAATAACAATGACATGCTTTTTTAAACAACGTGAAACTTATTTTACCGAAGACTTTTTCAATGCAATTTATTCTTAAAAAATTTGGGAGTCACATGTCACATCCATAAAGAAAAAACTTAAGAATAAATCTATTCTATGTTACAAAGCATGTTTATTAATTACTCATAGCTTAAGTATTTACATGTACGAGTATTCAGTGTTGGAGCCCGAGCTTTATACAACGTATATCTGAATGGATGCGCGTGCGCATGTGTGTGTGGCGCGCTCGCTAATGCCTCCGACACGCGCTGACCGACGCGTTTAGCGTGTGGTGAAAACACCACGGGAAATGTTGGAAAAATATATTGTATAGAATGTAGAAAACGAAGAATAAGTAAACAGTATGTTAGGAAACGCTTTTAGATATTTTCAATGCGACGTTAGACATTGTATATATTATGTTTCCATTTTCCTTATTTCTGACTTCAGGGTTATAGACTTACATACTTTAAAATAACTTGATCCCTCTGTTGGTTTTAGCACTGCCGCTCACTAATCTCAATCACCCTTTTTAGATCAAAAGAACTGTCAAAGATAGCAAATCAGCTAAGAAAAGTTGAAAGAAAAAATCACGTGCTAGGTTAAAGTGCTACTTAAGTTTATCTTTTTTGATAATGAGTTTATGTTCGTCATCGTCTCACCGATGTCTATAGATTAATAAGCTGTCTGAGTAACATTTGGTCGATTGTCACTTACCTATTTTATTTCAATTTGCTTTTTCTATTGAGGGGTGCAAACCTGTTGAAATGTCTTACACTATATGTCCAATTTATCGGTCAAACTGATCTGAAAGAGTGTCCTTCCCATTTTCTATTACAAGATGTTTCCACAAATTCTTTCAATTTATTTCACTGAATAAATCCTATTACTAAAGGACTATTCGTCAATAGTGTCGTAGGTATTTGGAATTTATGAGGTTTCAAACGTTTCAATCATTTCAAGATTCCACATCAATCTAATTATTTTATGTTCTTGTTTTCTTGGTATTAATTACATTCTGACTCTGTCCTAATACTCAATATTAAACAACACTATTAAATATTTATTACAGACATTTTTATGAATATTCCACTCTCAGTTCTAATTACTTTGGCGTGATTATAGTAATATTTTCACTCATTATTGCACCAATACTAGTTTACACTCGACTTAACCGGTGGTAACCGGCTGAAACCGGCGACAACCGGCTTAATCCCCGGTGGATAATTGCGAGCAGCAATGCGAGGCTTTGCGGGCAGCCGCGGCCGGATTAATTTTCCCCGCCCTAGTTCGTGCCGTCCGCCCTAGAGCCGCGTTATTAACACAGATTGATTATTTTTATGAAGTGCCTTTGTTGATGTTTGGATATAAGTAATAATAAAAATGGTGAAACCAACTAGGAGACAAAAATACTTCTGAAACCTTCCTAATAGTCAATGTACTGAATTCAAATTAAGTCGTATAGGGACAGTTATATATCCAGGTTTTAGTTGTGGTCGCATGCTCCACAGGTCATAATTTTTAGCGGCACTCAATTAAACTCAATAATTCACCCAAACACCAAAAAAATACTAGCGATAAATTCCTGTCAACAAAATGATCTAATTTGCCACACATGGGAAAGTAATTCACACCCCCAGCATAGTCGGATGAGCGCCAACATATTTATTTACAATCGGCGGCTCCCCTATCATACGGCAGATATGCGGAACCCCAAAATGTTCATCTAATTGGAGATCAAAGAGAGGGCGTGTAATCGTGTACACTTTGTGTATACTTTAAACCAGAGTATACATTGATGTACAGATAACGAAAGAGACAACTCTTTGGTTCTCATAATAAATTTTACTTAAATCATATATCTTTTGCTTCCATTTGATTTGTTGATATGTCAAAATTTCTATTTTATATCAGACACAATTTGATACTAGAGGTACAAATGCTAAAGATATCTCAGATTTTGTAGTATTATAAAAAATAATTTCAACCCTGTGTCTTCATGAAAATTATTCGATACGTATATTCGAGTGTAGATAGTAATATTATTTGGTCAGTTATTGAAGTATCGAACAAACATAGGTACACGTGAAAAACGCTTCACATTTTCGCTTCTAGTACCCGATGGTCGTTGTATCCATGCGTTAATGACCACGAGCGCGTATTGTTTTCGTCAATTACGCGATTACTTGCCCGGAATAATTCCACCAGAGGGTGCTATCCAATTCTCTGGACATGAGTTGCGCACTATTATATGGTATATTATGTACTCTTCCGGCGGTCATTAATTTTCAAAGATTTTTTACCTACCTAATCTGCTATGGTGGAATAAATTCTGATAAATAATTTTCATCGAGCTTTCGTAGTACCAGTGCTTCTCCTACCCATGAAATGATTAAAGGAATAGCCAAATGTCTAAGGCGATAGCTTTGAGGAAGAGGTTGTGTATTTGAGCCCCAAATGCTGTAAGTCATGTCTTTTTCATCTTATTTTATTCTTGAAGGAGTTAATAAAAATAATATTTGGGTAATTTCCACATAATAACTTTAAAAGCAGATTTATTCAATATCTATATAGTACAAAATAATATTCAGCTCTAAAAACAGCTTCCTACATAATTAAAAAACTATTCCATTTGAATCAATGAAATCTTCATCTGACCATCAAACCGAGCATTCATCAGCACTCCCACAGAATTGGTATTTCAAAACCATTAATAATTCAAATCAACATCAAACAAGTATAAATTAATCTAATTGTCGGTGGAAATGTTGGTGTAATTACACAAGTGTGTGCAATGTTACCTATCAATCTGGCAAAGTACTGGCTGCTCAAATGAGGAGTAATTTATGAGTAAACATATGGGATGGGAATCACTTAGCGCTTTCGTACTCGCTATCAAAGCGTACGCACCAATTTTGGACGACTCATTCATGAGTGAACCAAAAAGGTTTTATGTTTTGGTCATGTGTCTTTAATAAGAAATCTCAGATTCACAAAATAAAAACAAAGTGACGGTTATAAAATTTAAATCAAGAATGGCTAGGACCTCCAACTGTATCGTATTACGATGTTAAATTTTAAAAAAATATTAAAGTTGCCGCTTGTAACTGAGCATAAAATATTTTTAAGGTTTCGATCTGAAAATTCCGATAACGACAAAGAATGAGAAAAATCATTAAGACTTTTCCAAACGTAACCTCATTTCGACATATTAAACCTTTATAGTTGGTTCCATCTGCCATCACTAGTTCCCCATTAGGCCAAGCTGGTACACTCTGATTTCGACACTAGACATCGGCCGGTATCAATTGAGGCATTGTTTTTGCGGCCAACGCCCTCCCGGCTACTTTGCTGTGTTTAACATATAATGCGTACATCAATACAAGTTATAGGCGAAGGCGTTTTGAAGCGCACATTCACTTTAGCTGTTGGATAAGGGTCTCTCTTCGGTAGGGTAAACTACAAGTTTCTTTCCTATAGTCAGCATTAAATAATTATATTTTTATGATGATTGGCAGATACTAATTATGATACCAAAAGTGCACTTTTAGTTCAACTTTTATAATAATCTTTCAACCAAATCCAATGAGACGAGTCGACAATATTTTTTTTTGGAAAATGAAAAATTTTAACACATATTTAATGGGAGCTCTTGTAAATCAAAAGAGATTGCAACAACTTTCTTCAACAGGGTGAAGTATGTTGCTCGTTATTTATACACCATGATTTAGAAATTTTTGTCATATGTTTGTCAAGTGAATCGATTAAACGCAGAACAGTGGACCATCACCATATCGCTTACACTCACTTCTTGTCCCACTCCCCCACAACATTTGTTTACCTCATTACAGCTCCGGTTAAAACTGTGCTACACACAATGCAGAGGCGACACCTGCCGGCGCTGCGACGACTCTCACCGACTTCATTATTCTATTGGTTTCAACTTTTACTAACTTACTGCTGGACATATCGGTTACGGATGATGTGGTTGTCTCTTGTTCTGTTATACTTTCTCAAAGCATGTAACTGAAACTATACGCGAATGGAATATACAAAATTGAATGGATAAGATCCTATGCAGCCATCCGAGTCATATCCATGTCACGTCTAGTAAGAGGTTTTTGAAGACAAAAATAATTGGTTTTTAGATTTGCACAAGAATACAGTGAGTTTTGACGATAAAAGTGTTCAACCGTTTCAGTTAAATTAAAATTTCAATTTTCCACATAATTATTGTCTACAGAAATTGAATTATCATCTTTCTTCGTAGTTTGTATTACACAATGTAGATAATACAAGTAAATACATTACCAAATTAATTGTTTTAGTAACAGTAATTGCTAGTAATAATAATATAATCGTGAGCTTCGTGATCGACTGTGTATTTTGTAGTTACATTGATTTCGTATTACATTGCAGCTAATCGTTCAAATTATTTGCTATCACGTTCTCTATTTAGATCGTTTGCAGGAACTCGATTAAATATTGCATGTGTCTCACGATTTCCGAACTGTATTTTACTAATTGATTTGTTAATTTTCAAGAGTTAACTCTCAGATATTAAAGATTAGGTATGTTTTAGAACAAAAGTATCGTTCTATATAAATTAAGCAATCATTTTGAGTATTACACAAATTAACAAAAGTCAAGCTGTATTTTATCGGTATCGTGTTGCACTAGTTTTAGTGTTTCTACTATCGTCTGTACTACCAGTGCGTGACTCGAGTAATCTACAGCAGCTTAGCATTTGACACTTATCAATACATTTTAATTTATTACAAACGGAAAACTGCGACTACGCTTATAATTATAGCATTTGAGCGATATACAGCGATCGCTTAGTACTTTGCAATATGGGTCGCATTATCGATGTAATGTTCGCGAATACATGAGCACTTATTACCATTTTAGTGCTTCTGCTGATTGCAATGAAACATTGTCATTGTTAAACCTTCGACGCAATGGAAAATCAATTTCCTTAGTAGATACGTACCTAGTTTATTTGTTACGTTTTTCTTGTGAACTTGTTTTATAATTATTACCTACTACTCAGTTATGAATATTATTATAATTTCAAATGGAGTTTGTAACAATGATGGGAAGAATAGAAATGTGACGCCATTTTCAGTTATTGTTGAAATTAATGAAAGAGTGAACATGTTTATTAGGGGTAGTCTAAAAATAGAGCTTGCAATAACTATCAATAATTATAAGTAAATAAGAAATGACTAATTAAAAATGATTTACATATTAAAATGTTACCTAGTAGGTTTGAACCGTAACGTTAATAAAAAGTCTGAAAAAAATAAACATACGGGCGCATAGTAAACTTCCGATATCAACATCATATCATTGTAAATTGTAAACGTAAACGCAACAGCAATCTATTTGTTATTAAACAACACGAACAAACGCAGAAACTAGTCTAACGCCGACCATATTGTATGCAAAGCAAAATTTATACAGTAATTTCTCCCGTAAACCATCAAAAGCAATAAGTGTAAATCTCTTACATTACCATAAACGCTGTTACTATTATGTTTAGATACCCACCACAAGTTTATTTATAAACGCATCCTTCTTAAATATTACTCCTTTAAATTATTGCAGGCAATTTGAAATTGTCTCGCGGCACGGCGCGGGCGCACGTTAGCGAACCAGCCAAGTTCGTTCGCACTGTCTAAAATGTTATTTAATGTAAGCGCCCATGTGTCGACAAGTGCCAGTGTAAATTGTATTGAAGCTCATGAGAGCATTTCTAGCTACGCTATATAGATCAGTGGTTACAAAATGTAAGAGATATGAATTGTGATTGGAAGAAAGTTGGCCGCATTGTCTAGTTTTTGTACCACTACGACTACTGAGATGTAGATTTTGAGCGAGTTCTTTGGTTGTTTTTCTATGCAGTGTACACTGTTACTTAATATATAGGTAAGTTTTGTGTACGTCCTAACTTAAATTACGTTTATCATTGCAATCCAATAGAATGTTTAGCATTGAATACTTTTTACGCTATGAAAATCTACTCATAAATCGTATCTTCTCATACAATAGTCTATCTGTGTGGACTCGCCTACGTGCGTCAAATTGAACGTTTCTAATATAAACGTAAGTGACTACACCTTGTCCTCTTTACTAGTGATTCAATGTTGGAGCATTGATTTATATTATTCGATACATCAAAGCGAGTGATGGTTTAAACGATTCTTTTTTTATTCGAGTTTATTAGGGCGGATACTTTGTAGTTGTTAGGTTTTATATGGGAATAAAACACGTCTTCTGTGTTTTTAACTGACTGATTAGTAAAGCTTTGTTATCAGTTGTTGTTCTAAACAAATCATGTGTCATTTGTGTCATTTCATGTCATTTGACATGAAATTTCATTTGATGGAGATTGAAATGAAACTGTGTAGTTTACAGAAAGGAGGTATTTAGTTTGTTGCGAAAACATGACGATACTGAAATAGCCCACGACTTTGATTACCTATCATCCTAGAAAGTGTTCGTATATTTTTAGTATCTGTAGATTAACCTAATAGTCGAGATTAACTAGGTATTTGCTTTGCCACTAAACTGTAGTTTTAAGTGAGTTTAACATCGATCTTGAAGGCGAAGTTTACAGCACATAAATAACTTATAGAAGATTGATTTAAAATCACCTTGAGTTAAAGGCCATATCGATAAAATTATGTATGGGGCTACGACATCGTGCAAACGACAGTGATTGGCGCGTATTGTTGTACATAGCAATGCGATCGTAAATGTTGTTGCAAGCAGCGACAACGTAATAATGTCTGCGATCGATTCGTCTATTACGTGGGATCCTAATCGATCAAGCATCGATATCGATATATAAATTATTGCATTATTTTTTTTGTAAAAAAAAATCTTTAATCGTCTTGAAAGTACAACTTCATGTAATAATTGGATAATTTGGCTTAATAAAATGAATACTTACTACCTCACTATTTAGTTTTTTAGTAATATTGTTGGACATCTTCCAAAATGTCTTTTTTTGTTGCAATGTGGCAGTCTGATCATCGATTATATCAAGTGTCATGACCACCATGATGATGTATCGATACTGTCTGCAGCACGATCATCACTAGTGTTAGTGTTTATGAACTTCATTGTAATCATAATTTTATTGTTTCACATCAATAAAATTAGCCGTTTTATGTTGTTTATAACTTTGTCCCAATTTATTTCTAAACTCAAGACTGTTGAAATAAAATTGCCACTATGAAGAATTTGTATTAACCCACAAATGTGCAATTTACACATAAAAAAAGTAAGTATTTTTATGTGAGAACAAGTTTTAGCTCGAACTTCATAATATAATAGACGACAGAATATTATGGGAGAATAATACCTTTTTTAATCTTCGCAGCTACCACGGCCACGGCACAATGATCATGTTTTCAAAATATTTATTTATTTATTCATGCGGAAGGGGAGAGTTGTTAATTGGCACATCACAATAGAGATTACGGAGATTAGCGGCCAGTTTTGTGATTCAAATATGGCGGCCGGTGGGCGACAGTATCCCGGCCCTGTTATGATAATATTCCCGCCATTTCATACAATAATTTGTTCGGGAATTGTTCGAGTGGACGTTGTAATACCCTTATAACATTGTCGACGTCTGTTTTGCGATAATTGGAATGAATAATGTAGTGTCTTATCCTAAAAGAATTACGACTGACTTCCCACGAAGTTCGGGGTCATAGTTTTATAGAATTTCTTTATAATATTTTTTTTTGGTTGCATAAAGATATAAACTTTAATTCGTAAACTTTTTGCTGAGATAGTCGGCTTCGGTTTGAATAAATGAGCCAATATCAATGTAGTAGAATGTGTCTAAAGCTGTAAATGTATTTATGTATCGTAAGACACGTGTTACCCAGGTGTTGTTACATTAGTCGTGTCGGTGTCAATAGACGATCATAAGCGTTTGCGAGCGAGGGCTTGACTCTTAATAGCGGCAACAGGCGATCGCCTCTCGCATCAATCTTCTCGATCGTCACTGTCGACTCGGACTCGCCCCCCGCGATTAATCACCAGCCAGAACGTTTTCGATTAGCGCCGGATAGCACACACGGAATAAAAAAGCACGTTCCATTTACGAACGATCAGCATGCACCATTTGTTTTAGCGTTTGGTCGCGGTCGAATATGTCGCGCACTCAAAGGGTTAAAATAGGAATACGTAATCGTTTTTTTTTTTGCGACTGATTCTATTCTTTAATGAGTGTGTGCGAAGGTGTTAGACGGAAACAGGAAGTGTCAAATGGCGTTTCGTTGTCTCTCCACGGCCCAGTTCTTCGTAGCGCTAAGTGCGTCGATGTAATTGCCCGGGCAATGCAAATAGCTCGGTGTTTGATCGCGTGTACCGGCGCCGGCATGTTTTCAAGCTATGGGACACTTTTGCCCGCTCTTCAATGTAAACCGGACGAGTTGCGAGTGATTGTTTAACGGGTTTCCCTGTTTGTGTATGATGTCAGTATCACGCTTTCGCGGTGTCATGCGGCTTTATTACGTTGATAATGTGTCAATATCCTAGATTCGATCGGATTTTCCATATCTCTTCGACAAACATTGACATGCATCATCAACAGTTTATTAAAACGAATGAAAAGGCAGTAAAGGATCAGTCTAGTGGCTCTTTACCAGCACTGTATACTTACCTAAAATTTTTATGTCCAGTAATCGAATGATAGACTATAAAATGTCATAGCGACACTTTTAAATATAGCATCATAATAGGGGCGAGCTTATTATGATGACATCTCTATCTCTAGCCTTTAACCAAGCACAAATCCAAACTCCGAGCTACTATTGAGAATATCACAGAAAAATCCAATAATATTTTGCTCGACCTTGGAATCGAACCTAGGACTACCATCGTAGCAGTGATACTTACGCCCACTAGACTTAGAGACAGTCAATAAGGAACTGTCAAGCTCACAAAATTAAAATCAAGCTGGCTAGTTAGTTCCGTAAAGGATGTAGGTACTTAAGCCTTCGCTAAAGAAGTTTTTAGGTACTTAAATCCCTATGGTATTGGAAAACAACATCAGCTACCTAGTACCTACTACAATACCTTCTGTCACCCTGACCAATCAAGCTTGTCCTCTTTATCTGGTCGTTAGTGATACGAGCACATTATCAGTATTTAAATTGCGGAGTGCATTTAAATGGCGGATATCGAGGTAATTATGTAGGAGACACGCCTTCTGCGGCAACAGCATTTCCAGGAGCCCTTATCAGGTACCCTGGGGTTCTGTATAAATATTCAGCCTGCTATATGTTTCAAAGTACCTAAAGATGTATTGAAAATGACTGTGCTTTTATTGTTGTTCTATTTAAACACATATTACCTAATTAATTTTTATTTCATTAAATTATACAGACTGTATAGCAGTGACAGCCTAGCGGTATGACTATTGGACTGCTAAGTCAAAGGTCTCGAGTTCGAATCCAAGGCACAACTAACTTTTCGAAATCATGTGTGTAATCACTACTACACTGGTGAAGGAAAACATCGTGAGGGAACCTGCATGCCTTAGAGATATTCTCGACGGTGTGTGAAGTCTGCCAACCCACACTAGACCAGCGTGGTGGACGATAGCCTAATCCCTCTCATTCTGTGAGAGGAGATCCGTGCCCAGCAGTAGGACAGTATATGGGTTGATGATGTTACAAACTCTCACTGGCCTCATCAGCGGGCCCTATCAGAATATCAGCGCTGCAGTTTGATTTGCTTGCAACAGCATAGTGCTGAGATAAAACTAAGTACGTTATCCTGTGCGATGTTAGAATAGGTCCCATTCTGACATCGCACAGGATAATGTACAGAGGCCAGCACATCAAGCTACCACAATCTGTCAAATTTCTTTGATTGATTTTCAACTTTAACACAAAATAATAAGGTTCATATTCAATTGGGAAAATTTGATAGTTTTGGATAGCTTGACCTGCTGGCCTCTGTACTTAGTTTAAGAATTGAATCTATTGTTTTGTTGTTTGGTATTTTGTGTTCTGACTGTCAGAATAATTTTTTCTTTCTTTCTTTCTTATTTTGATTGTCAACGGAGATTTTCGAAATAAGAAAGAAACTATTTTTTGTTTATGTTATTTAATACAAAGTTCGATCTTAAAGGATAGTGTTAGTTACGCGGTATGGGACTACTCCAATACCGCGTTGCCGTTTAATATCAAAAACGTCTGTGATACCTACGTATCACAGACGTTTTTGATATTAAACGGCCTCTATTTACATCAGAAACGTAATAAATTCCTGTTATCTATAAAAACAACATAATAGTACAATTTAATAGCCAGCTGAACATTATAAGTCATGAGAATAATATAACTTGTAATGCAGTTCCTATGTTCAGTGTGTATGCGGGCGCACGTGGTCGCAACGCACGGGTGAGCATCGCTTCCTATTTAGAATATTAATATCTTCATTATGACTACAGTTTTATGGAAAGTGCAACATTTTTTCTAAGTACATTTAGGTGTACCCACAAGTAGGTAGGTACATTAGGTACCACTTGGCAAGCATTTTCCTCGTTGGGATCGGCTTCCAGTCTAACCAGATGCGGCTGAATATGCCATCAGACCTCTGCATACCGCAATACCGATACCCTTAGGATAGACTGGTTGTCAGGCTTTTTCTGCTCCTGACTATACCTAACGATTGTCATAGGTGTTCGAATGACATCCGGGACCGACAGCTTTACGTGCTCTCCGAGGCACGGAGGGGTCTTGATGTGTTAAGAATGGTAACCCATCCATAGGCTGACCGCGGCTAACGTAACTTAATGAACTTTGCAGATCGACCTATATGAATGATCGAATTATTGTTAGGTAGTAACCCTAAAACTTGTGTTTTGGTAGCCTGATGGTATTCGCTTCGTGTAAAATACAGTCGCGCAATAGGAGGCGAGCCTATTGATAAATCCAAACTCCGCGCCGCTACGGAGAATTTCATAGAACAACCCAAGAGCTGTGAAGAAACTAGATTAAAATTTCTTCGATTACCACCAAAATCTTTAATTTCTTCTTCCTTGTTTTCAATAGACTCTGTCATTCCAATCATTCTCCAACTACTCATACAGTTTTTATTAAAAAACATTTCTTTTTCATTTTTCCAGTTATACGAGATCAGCGATGATCCACAGAGGAAGGAATTTCTGGATGATCTGTTCTCCTTCATGCAAAAGCGAGGTAAGTTCACTTCTCACATTAGGCTGCTAACGCTGTGTTATGGTCAGCGGAACTTTTTGCAGATAGATACCGACGGAGAGAAAGAAAAACAAGTTAAAGAATAATGTAGATTGAATCAACATAATGTAGATTGAATTTGTATGTTGAGCGTTTTGGTATCACAACACAACCAAAAAGTTTGTTTATGGTCTACTATACTAGGCTAGTGCGGGTTGGCAGACTTCACACAGCGTAAAGAAAAACTTACAGGCAGTAGCAATGTAATTATGTTTTCACGGGTTTCCACCATTAAAGCGAGTGATAAATTATTACTTAATTACTAATACCGAAATGATATCGAATTCGAGATCTTAAACATTATAAGTATGTATTTACAAAAAAAAGTATTATGTCCATTATCTAGTGCCCATACTACATTAAGTAAGTACTACGCTCTGTTTAATTTAAGACTAGATGGTGTTAAGTAAAATATATTACGTAAGTAATACGTTTTGCAGACAAAAAAGCGCCTGGACCGCTACATCTCTATCTGTAACCTCAGCCTTAACTTATTTTGATTAATCCTTTGTAACGATTGATATGCCTTGTAATTTATCACTACTCCAAATGCTCCATTCACGATCATCGATCCGAATGATACCACACAATCCAACTTAGTAAGATATCTCTTGTCTAACAATTAATTTTGGAACAGAGGTCAAGCTATTATGGTATCTAGATACAAATCAGATACAGGGTAATATCAGTCATTGGTTGTATAAACGGTTTTATATTGTGGAGATCGGTGATCGGGTGATAAGATCAAGGGTGATGGACGAGCGTGGACTGTGATGGTGGAACTGTGGGATATTAATGAAGCTTAGTAACAAGATATGAACGACGTCAAATTAATAGGGGGAAAGTTCAATCTACGCACGATTGTGTTTAGTAAAATTATTGAGGATTGTGAGCAGAAGAGTAAGCTGCGAATAATAATAACATTTTTGGGACATTTTTCCACAGTACTATCTAGTCTCCAATTAAAAAAGCTTGGTCTATGGGTACTAAACGATGAGTATGATACTACTTTTTTTTTGTAAATACAAACTTATTATACATAATAAGAAACACCCAGACAAACATAAACGCTTATTGTTCAAAGCTATAAATTTTAGTGAAAGAAAAATTCTGCTTTGAAGTGTCGTATTACATAAACTAGGCTACGGAGAGCATTGTCTATGATGTCGAATGTCTCTTCCACATTATCCATCTTAAGTCAATGCAATTATGACGTCATATCTTCTAAAATTATATTGCATTATATTATTGCAGTAGTTGCACCATAACGTTAATTAAAAACCTTATCTTATGTCTGTATGTAGGTCACATCAACAGGTGTATGAAATAGTTGTTAATATCATATCTCCTACAAATTTTCCTCTTTCCTAAATAATAAAACGTACAACCAACGTTAATTAAGTGCTACATTCCTAGAATATTGCATGCACTAATTTCTTGTACCTTTCAATCATCCATTAAATGTATAGACGTGTTACATTCAAAACTGTGGGAATTCGCTATACGAGGCTTATCTGAGAGATAATCATTATATTTTAAATATCATAATAGAAATAATTAAGCGAGAGATCGCTCGATCGCTTCGGGCGTCGAGATCATGCGCGGGCGCGTGATTGATAACTCGACACCTGTCTCTTTCACTCGCGTGTGTTTTTGTATCTCCGTCCTTGTCTAGCATTAATTGATCCTCGTTGTAAATGGCGCCGATTGTCGCTAGATAGATCATGTAGATATCTGACCGCCTAGTTGTTAGTCAAATCAATGGTTATTGTTGCATTTGAGTTGCAGCTTCGTTTAGTTTTGTGTGGTATATCATATAAGTGATGTATTCTCTGAAAATATTAACAAAACTAATCGAACCTCATTGCTCATTGTTTTCGAAAAAATAATTCATTCCATAATATGAGCGGGTCTATATTTTTTAAATTAAACGTTTAATTGGACTGGTTAATTTAGCTATTGACAGTTACTAAGAATAAATTGGACATACGCTAGTTGCTTGTTTAGATTTTATTTCACTTACCTACCTAGTGTAGTAGTGTTATGGTTAAGTTGACCTAAAATATGCAGTGTAGACTACACCAATCATAAAAATATCAATTCTCACTTTATTTCCCTCCATTATGTCGTAGTTAAATGACGAATAATTATTTAAAAGTACATTTTTTCCATTCAAGTTGGAGCACATAATAAATAATTAAGCAGATGTAACTGTCAGCTGTACCTAAGTGTAATTTACTGCCAAACAAGTCGTTTTAAATTACGAGAATCAATTTTCTGAGCAATTCTCTATTTTTTTAACCGTTTCTTTATCTGTTTGGAATAAAGGAGTTGTGTACTTATTTGTTTTATCCCAATATATAAAATTAAAGTAATTGAAATTAATTATTCATAGTAACCCTATTAATTTAATTAATTAGTTAGGCTTGACGTCCAGTCAGACTTAGTCTAGAGAGGAATTTCTAGTGTTTATTTTCCTTTGGATTAGTCTGCAGCAAAATCTACGTGTAGTACAACTTATTATTTCTGATTGATCTTAAGACTTGCAAAGCAATAATTTATTTATTAATATTCAAATTAAACTAAATTCTTTAATTTCTGATCCTCGCCGCACTAAGCATTAAAAAACGAAATTATCTTTTAGTCGACACAGTATCATGTAATTTTCTTTTTTGCTCACAACTCTTGTTGATAAGGGTAGGGTTGGCTCTCGCTCGTATAAAAACCCCAATAGCTTCATCAGGGGTTGCAATCAGGGGCGGTGCCATTCGCTCCGCAGTTTGTTAGCCCCTGTGCGTAATTGAAACAAAATGTTGGGAGCACCTCACACCAATATAATCGGCACTGAATTATCGTTGAACGCAATAGACCGAAACAAAATTATCGGTCAAGTTTTGTAGCAGCTAGCTACGAATGTAGCTGTCGTAGTCGATTGGCTACGAATTTACTACGAAAGTGTCTACAAAAATTTGAATCATTAACGTTTTTTTGGGTTGATAGTGACACATTTCTTTTTAATGCTCCTTGAAATACTTAACGCCAAAAACCCATTGCAGTTGGCACCGAGCAAGTTTCGCAACAAAATATTTTATTTAGTACTGATAGTACGATTTAAATTATTACAAACACGTTACGTGTCGGTGTAACACGTACCCGCTCACACGTTGAGAGTATCGCAGCGCGCGATCAGACCGCTGTCTTATCTTGTTCGAAATAAATTATTATTCAATTTATCATTCCATGGAACCGGCCAATAAACTTCTGGTTATTATTACGCGACCAGATAACACAGGAAACTAATCGCATACGACTGATTACGATTTGTTGGCTAGACCAAGAGAAATCAATGTTCATAATTTAATCGAATAAACATTTATACAATTTAAATTCTGCATATATAAATATTGGAACGAGGCAGGCCTCTCCACAATACAAATCGTTACAGCCAGAGGGAGTAAACAACGTTTAATAATTAGAATTAATTTATTCGACGTAGGTTAGCATGTGTGAGCCATCAAACGGAGTGATCTCTCCGTATTAATAATGTTTTATCATTTATTATTGCTTGTGAGTAATGAAAGTTAGTCTGCCACGCCCTGCGCCTTCTCTGCACTCTGTCTTCGTCTCGGTTCAAAAAAAGAAATTAAAACTTTTTTAATTTTTATCGGTCGGACTCGGTTTTAATGCGAGCGACAAACGTTTATGTAAATGTTAATCAAAACGTCGTATATGTTACACGCTGGACGAAGTGGGTGTTCCAGATTACAAATAAATCGATTAGTTTTTTGTATCGATTCCAACGCTGCTATTGCAAATCGAGTAAGAGTTTGATTGAACGAAAATTACTCGATAATTAGACGGCAATTGATGCTTTAATGTAACTAACGTGTAGTTAATTTGTTTTTATCTGGCGATGTATTGTAATCAGACGATTAACTATATCTGTCAAAACAAAATTGCTTATTACTTCTTGTAGACAATACAGGCTGATAGCACTATCGATTTATTAATTTTGAATTTCGATCTATTTGTCTCTTTTATCACATAATTATGATAGAAGATTATGGTAAGTGTGTTGGGTGTTGTGACCACGTGACCGGCTCGTTAGCAGCTGATTGATCGGCCAGCGGCCGCTCCTTGCCGGGTCCGTCACACACATACAGGATGATTTTAGATTTAAACATTTATTAATCACTTTTTAAGCGAAAACAAAGAATCTTCAATATCTTGCCAAGTGTAATCTTCTTAAAATTATTCTCGTGTTATTAAATTCTTTAAATAAGCATGATATGTTTTTTTTTTTCATATCAAATGTGTCATGCTTATTGTTCCGGCACTGATTTATATCCTAGATTAATTATTGGTTTCACCTATCAGACATTTAACATGTCAAATATCTTAATCATGACATCGATAAGTCGACAATTACAGATTACAAATAAATCAACGTTTACTTCTTCCGGTTGAAAAGAAAACCATTAACGACTTATCATATAATATTAATTAGAGTGACTGTTCACAATGCAATTTAGGTAAATGTAAACTAAAGTTAAACCTCGTTTAACGATCACCATGTAAAGCTCGGCTATTGTTTCACTTGTTAATAGCGAGTGTGGTATAACTAATAACATCTCATTCGGATTCATTTCCCGTGATTAATTATCTGTTTAATCGATATAAGATGTTGTGCCAACAGCCTTCTCGGGTTTCTACACGTATCCTACTTATTATTTTGTACCATACTGTACCGGGTTAGGGTGTATTATTGTTTGGTTTTTGATTGATTATAGATTAGGTTAAAGAGTTGATCTATCAAATTTTTTTCGTCTCATTGAAGATAGCCTTTGTTGGAGGTTTAATTGGTGTCTTAAACATGCATGCGGTTAATTCGATTTCAAGTTTGGGCTTCGCTCATTTGTTTTTGTCTGTTTAGCCTTTAGTTTAGACGAGTGTTAATCTAAAGTTGATTGATTAGAAGCGACTTCGATGTATTAATGGGCGGGATCTTATTACGTTTTGAATGGGGATTGTGGATTTAATATGAATGGAAAAATGTAATTTTGTTTTTGTTAACCTAGATAATTTGTTTTTGTGATTATGTGTCTATTGTGTGATATAAGCTGCCTGTGAGTGATGATAATCGAACTAGATTCTTGTAAATTGGTGATTGAGGAATTTCTCCTATATCGTGAATGCGTTTTCAAATACAAATTCATATTCAAACGTAAATGTAAGCTATACAGCTGATATTGGTCCTTGCGAGAATTGATACCACAACCCTATACGCTATGTCTACGGGGTAAAAAGGATTACCCTTAAAAGTTTGGCCTCCATAATAAAAGTAACTGCCTCATTATTTTAATGGTCAGTGACTGCTATCCTGGGTTTGATTACTGGTTCGAGCAAACTGTTCTTGAGTTTTGTGTGAAATACCCAATAGTAGCTTGGAGTTTGGATTTGTGTTGTGCCTGGTAAATGCCAATAGGATTGCCCCATATTATATGGGATCAAATTTCTTTGATAGATTTTCAATTTTGAAAGAAAAAGAAAGAAAGAAAGATTTTATTGCCATAAAAACAGCGACTAGTACTACATACAAAGAAGAGAAGAAATAACAAAATAACAAAATAAATGAAGGTACTGTACGTCGCCGTTGTTCATCACAATACTTTCATACGACATTTTTGTAATAAGGTTCATGTTCAATTGGGAAATTTTGACAGTTTTGGATAGCTTGATCTGTAGAATATAGGCGTGATTATAATGTATGTTGTATCAAATCAGCCAACAGTGAACAATTGAATATTCTATATTCAAAACTGTGTCTCCAATTCGTCACGTATTCGTATTATTGAAGGAGTGAGTCCTAGCCGTGTCCCGTGCTTTAAATAACCTAAGATTGATGGTGTGAAGTCGTCCCGATTAGAACAAGGGCGAAGATTGATGGTGTCCCAGTTAGTAATCATTGTCACTGCGAACACTATTGAAATTCTTACAGTTTTAATTGAATTTTGTTGAGACAAAAAAAAATACCGGCCAAGTGCGATACTTGCGCACCGAGGGTTCCGTACAAACCTGAGCGCAATTATTAAAATTATAGACTAAATTGAAATTATAAATATTTTTATTATAATTATGTTGACACTAAAAATTGTATGCTTTTCGCAATTTTTCCTTTACCTGTGCTATAAGACGTTGCTTCGTACCAAATTTCAAGATTTGAGTTCACGGGAAGTACCCTGTAGGTTTTGATTCCCTTGCGAGTGTCGAAAATTTGTGGCACAAACGGCTGCAGTAATGTACCTACACCCACAGTTCACCAGTATCTTTTAGGTCCCATGTAATAGCGGGGGCGAGCCTATTGCTATTAACCGGGCACAAATCCAATCTCCGAGCTGCTACTGAGAATTTTATAGAGAAACCTATTTGCTTGACCTTTTTAGTATGGTACGAAATATCCTCATTCCTATCAAATTCGCCACGACTATACCGTATTGCTGGACCTAAGAATCGAGCTCATGATCAGCAGCTGTGCCTGAAACCGCTAGATCATTGAGGTAACTATTGAAGGATAAACTTCTTAATCATTGAGGAGATTATCATCCTCTTCATGCTTAGAGCCTTTCCCAACTATGTTGGGGTCGGCTTTCAGTCTAACCAAATGCGGCTGAATATCAGTACTTTACACGAAGCGACTGCAATCAAACCTCCGCAATCCAATTTCTGGGTACCGATATCCTGAGGATAAACTGGTTTTCAGGCTTTTTGAACTTCTGACAACTAACGATTGTAATAGGTGTTTGTATGACAGCCGGAAGCGACGGCTTTAAGTGCTCTCTGAAGCACGGAGAGGCTCGGTTTGTTAACAATGATCACACATCCACAGACTGACCGCGGCTACCGCAGCTTAACCTTGCAGATCGGTTGATGTTGGTTATTATTTAACCACGAGCTGATTAAGGAGATGATCCTTCAAAAACTACAGTTTGAAAAACTGCTGGGTATATAATAAAAACCCAGTAGTTTTTGTATATTAGGTATACCTATACACAATACATACTTATAACTGATAAGTCTGAAAACTATGCTTTTATTTTCTTGTCGTTGTTAGCACACGTGTTAAGAATCGGACAAAAAATCGGAAAAAACATAGCGGTTTTATTACCTAAAATCTATAGCACCTTTTAGTTCCAAACCTAGTCTGCACTTTGATGTCTGTATTTAAATAAGATTTAATTCGTGTTAATCAGCAAAGCTAAATGTTTGCTTAGCATATCCGCAATCATACGTATTTGAATAAAGTACGTGACTTTAAATTTGGAATGGTATTTTTATAGGCGCCTAAAAATTTAAGCTGAAAATAAGTACACTCTACTATACTGTACCTGTACGGTCTGTGTTATTGGTTTCTAGGAAGTTCTTAGTTGCATTTAAGAAATTATATTTGTACCCGTTTTTAATGGCAATAGACTCACTCTATTGCTATTAACCGGCCTATTTAGACTTAGAGATCTTACCAACCTATCAAGTAACTTTGACCCTTCATTATCAATAGGTACTTACCCCGTATTCCCAAACAAACCTGTGTACTGTCACCAGTAGGAGCGCATCGAATGACATTGTGACGGTCATCTAGCGCCAATAACGGTCCAGATATCGCCCAGTCATGCTGGGAGACCCGCATCATGACGCACCCTAAAACATAAGCGTAGGCGATTTACACTACACTATTGTTCTGTGTAATGTTCACAGACGTACGATTATCTGTATTGTGGTAAATTTTTGAATATTCATCGTCATTATAATTTACAGCTTGAATTATCCCACTCCTTTTATGTTACTCATCTCTGTCTCTTTCTTGCAACCAGTTTCCTCCTACTTTTTGAAAAGTAAAAGCGAAAAGCGAAGCGTTAAACGAAAAGCGAAGCGTTAAACGTCCGAAATGATTTGACTCATTTCGGACGTTTAACGCTTCGCTTGCCGACTGCATCCTTTTTGTGTTTTATGTTGCTTAATTTTAACAAACATTTCGTTAGTGTGTATCTATAATATTGTATAACATATAAGTGTGAACAGCAATGACATAATTATACAGACCCTTAATAATTATGACCAAATCACTCAAATGACAAACATACATTTAGATTTTATCACGTTTTGATAAACATTTCTAGACACGAAATCTCGAAAATTTTTCTAGATGTATGTCGCAGAATGGTGCCAGTTTTAAAATCCGCTTCCGGTTATTAATTCGGCCATAGGCTTGTATGCAAAGAGGCAACACTATCGAAGTTTGTGTGCTGAATGAATGACTAACATAAGGAGAAAGGATGTAACTGTGTTGATCTTGTTCTTTTTATAATGCTTGTTTTAAAAATAAACACTAAATCATGGTCCAACATACATCGATTCACCTTCATCAAAGATTGACATGAGCTCGAATATAATCTCGATTTTGCCAAATTGATTATTCCAATCACATCTTTGCATGTCAAATGTGCCCAAATATTCTACTACACATCAATGACGACATCTGACATCAAGGTATGCGCTTTCCCAATTAACCGACTTTCCCTGCGTGTGCGTTTGATAATTATGCCGTTTACACAAGCCTAGTAGCCGCTACTGGTTTGTTTGCTCGTCTCTTATTCCATGTCAAAGAATAATAACACACTCATTGAAGATTTTTGTAGGCAGATTGATTTTATGATGCGGTAAGCTTTTAAAAAAACTAAGTTTAATATGTTCCATTTACAAAAGTGATGTGCCATTTCAGAATGCCAGTATAATTTATTGGATTATTAGACTTTCATTCCGAATTTAAAAATCTATTTCATTTATTTATAAACAACAGATCTAAAAAGAGGATTTTTAATTAAAAATACAGCTATCTCATTTCGAGGAATTCTCAAGATTATGATCGATTATTTTTGTCGTGTTTTCGTCGTGTCGTGAAAAATGTTAGCGACATTATGTCGACGCGCTCTACGGCGTATCGGGATCAAACGCTCGTCGCCAGCTGCTTGATTCTTATACAAATAAAAGTGGAATTAATCAACGCAATGCTAGAGTTGGGACAGTTTCTAGTTTTTTTATAGAGAAAAGCGAATGACCGAAGAAAACCTATATCTATTTGAAACGTCTCTTCATCATTTGAATAATTCGCCTATTTCAAATTGCTCGTCTGATGGTCTAAGATTTCATGTAAGAGCTAGCTTTGTTTTTAAATAATTATAATTATTTATATCATGGATATTTTTTTATGGTTGGTAGCTCACCACTAGCGGAGGCGCGGATGAGCGGTTTTCAGAGTTTCCTGGGAATGCGCGGCGGCACATTCGATGATAATCTCCCGCCGAAACGTGAATTAATATATCAAAGTCGCGGAATGCCCGAGTTACACATTTTTAATTTAACGAAATCGTCCCGCCAACGTTTACCGCTCTATTAATAATTTTTATCGCGTCTTAAACGTTCCTTTTGTTTTTGCTACCAATAAAATAATTTTATTAGTCTTTATGCGACGTGCTTTGATCTCGGAAACGCAATATATCTGTTTCCATAACGCATTTGAATGTTACTTTTTATGTTGGACACTGTCATTTGTAAGTTTTTATCGGATACAAATTACAAAGTCTTAACCATCGTTCTGAATTTACGATCGCTTAATGAACCGGTTTCCTCCTTAATGCTAATGTTTATTGTTTCACAAATTCGGCTCTCATAAAGGCCCGATCCATCAGATTCCCAGAGTTTAATATTTATTCTTCGGACAAACTTGAATGAATTCTGCTTACATATGTTTAGTGTTCATTAATAAAAGTCAAAATACACTAAGGGTCTTAGGGTTGCGCATACGATGCGCGGTTAAACTCGGTTTAACATGTACTTCAAGGGATTAAGTGATTGTAATGTTAATGTTGTTGGACATGTCGAACTTTCCAATTAGTAAATACTGACAATGCTATACTCAACTTCTCGCTCTTAAAATATGCAAACAAGATTCCAGTCGTTTGAAGAAAAAAAAAATAAGACATCGTAAATAATCATAATGTAGTTGCCGTGTTAAAAGTCGCTATCATTTATTATATTTTGGTTTACAAATCAACACTCCATCAATTTACAATTTGAAGTATTTAGATATTAGTTCATAAACATAAATTTCCTGTTATAAATCACTGAATTCGGTTGCCATAGAGAGCTGTCACTTTATTGAGAGGCGAGTTAGTTCGTACGGTGCCATCAGCTGATGTTTGAATCCCGTGGGCGTGGTATAACTCATCTCGCCAAATTAATACTGCGAATAAATCACTGTGAATAAAAGAAAACAGTGTTAATGCATATTTTAATGACAAATACAGGAACTGAGTAATGCGTGCGAACGTTGAGTATGTCAGCGGTATTTTTCGACAATAGTTTTTCTCAATTTTTAAACGAGATTTATGTCATTAAAGTTTGGCCACGAAATGTAAATATTGATACGAATTTATAAAATTGTTGTTTCAAAATTGTAATTTTGTCCAGCACATATCTACTCTTTTTTTAAAAGGTCGACAGTATGTCAAGTGTATTTAAAAATGTTATAGCTGTTTTTGTTCTGCTATTTTATAAAATCGTTTAACTGCTTATAGTGAAACAATAACCGTTTATAGCACACACATAATCTCCATACACATTCGTATATTCGTCACATGACTGTTCCTAATTCTGCCAAAAATAATTCTGAGCCAAACCGCATTGTATTCGATCCGAGCCGCGTGTTTAATCGATTATGTTTAGGTATCGAATTCGGACGGCAATGTTTGCGATTTAATTGACCTTTCGACATTCGAAACTTTGATTTTCGATTTTAATTTTTTGCTAACAATGGCTGGCCTCTTTACGTACCTTTCAGATTATTATATTTTAAATTGATAACAATTGAATTTATAAAAATTAGCAGCGCTTGATTGAGCGGTGTAGATCGCTAGTAGGTATGCTCATGTTCGGTAAGGAAGTTTACTTTTTAAATATTTATATTACATAAGAATAATATTTTTTAGAGTTTAGTACATTTAATATTGTTATATGTTGACGACGTCTGTGGTCTAGCGGTTCGAGTGCTGGACTGCTGATCATGGGGTCGTGGGTTCGATTCCCACAGGACACAAATATTTGTGTGGTTTACAAGAGGTGGTAACAAGATTATTTGTGTTTGTCTGGGTGTTTCTTTATGTATTTACAAAAAATAAGTTTATAAGTATTATACCCATTGTCTAGTACCCATAGTACTAGCTCTGCTTAGTTTGGGACTAGATAGTGTTGTGTAAAATGTCCCAAATATAATTTAAATTATGTAACTATTTATATATTTCATGTTCTTTGGAGATTATGCAGACAGACACAGAAGTCGTATTATTTAATAAAAAAAAAACAACAGGCTTCGCTACGAGCGAATGAAAGAATGTAGAATAAATTAATGTTGAGGTCTTACACACGAAAGGAAATCGTAACTATTAACAATGAAAGTGGTGCAAATTAACCATCTGAATTTGAATACTCGATTACTCGCCATCGCCACCTTTCATTTCAATTTAACACAATAAACCGAGCGATAAAAGTAATCGAACATTTGTTTCTGAGAAGTCTTAGTAATAAAAAAAGTTATTCAGACCGAGTAGGGGGAGTGTGACCGCATTATAATACTAAAACACGGCCGACGTTTCTTTCCCGCCAGTCTGTACGAGCCTATTGTTGTCCGTCTGTCCATCCGCATCAAATACGCCCATAAATCATATTCGTCGTAAATTCGATACGAGTTACAATGAAGGATCTGTTCTTATTTGAATCTGAACGATTTTCGTGTGTGACATTCTTTATGAAGTATGAACGAATGAACGCTTTCGAATGTTACGAGAGGACACGTTCTTAATGCAAATTACTGTGTATAAGGACTGCAATGTAACCATGTTATGGTCGACACTATTGTGCTTTGAGATGTTAAATATTTGCAAACCCGAGGCTACCCGAAATCGGGAAAAATAAATATATTTTTTCTTTGGTGGTAATTACGGTGTATTATAGAGTCGAATCACAAATTGCACAGTAGCTATTGTTGCGTGGCCGGCCCCACACATCATTGCGTGTTTACGCGACAAGCACGTACGTTTTACTTTGTCGCCAGCGACATCTGCTGTACTCCGTTAACTACACGTTGACGAATGATACGTCTCTATTGCATGGTGATAAGGTTCAAAATTGCCGGGGTACTCTGTCAAGTGCCAAGAGACTGGCCTATCAGACGTGCGGTTAATTTTATATACGTGCGGTAAAGGAAATTTTATTAACTTTATTTCAAGCTCTACTTTCATGAGCTTACAATTTTGTTTCATAGTGTAGTCCAATGAAATCAATTTATAAAATAATTTCGCTTCATTTATAGCTATTGTTACGGCATGAACGACTTCATCGGAGGTCTTGTAAAATGACCAATTTGTTATAGAATCTAACAAAAACAAATACGTGACCACCTACACAATGTAGGACAGAGGCGCCCACAAAAACCAACTCAGATGTGTACGAGTTAAAGTTTAATATTCTTTGGGCATTTTATGAAACTGTGACAAAAAAGTGATAAGTCCTTTGTAATCCTTCTGACGCCACGGAGGCTTACTCAAGTTAATTGCTTCGAAATAGTTTTTTTTTTCTTAAATGTTTTATTATTGTAATGCTTCTACCTGAATTGGTGGAGACAGTATCGCTAAGCTGCAATAGATACGTAGACGTAGAAAAAAGTCGATAATTTTGTAGCCTGACTCACGATTCAGCAATGTTATCGATAGAAGGAATGTTTTTATCGAATTCTGTTTGTTTCGGTTTGTCGCGTACTTAATTAAGATATTCGTTATACTTAAAAATGAAACTGATTGTGAACTTGATTATGAGATTTTTTTTATATATTAAATCCATACATGACGACTGTAAGACGACGTATTCAGATGGATATAAATTATGTTTTTGATTTGCTTATATTTATCTATTATTAGATATTTTTTTCATAATTATAAAGTACTTGCTGTGGTCCGCAGTTTCGCATCCCAAGGACGTTTTGAGACGAAAGGTAACCTCCAAGGTATAAGGTCTCTCCATCTACTAAAATTTATCAAAATTGGTTCAGCGGTTTAGGCATGAAAACGTTACAAACAGAGCTAATTTCACTAATATTAATAGTATGGATTCCTTTTTCTGTAAAAGAAAACATCGGTTCTGTAGTAACAACAGTCTTTTCTTTGAATCTCTATTAATCTATGTTTAAAAAAAATCTATTCAAATTCAAACTTGTTCAAAAAAAGAATATTGTAGTGATCAGCCCTATTTTATGGCACTGGTCATTTGGCACCAGACGTCCGTCGGGTATTTCCACAATGACAGCTTTTACTTGTACCGCCATCCATTGTCTATCACGTGCTCGTCCACAAACATCCCAATTTCTTTTCAATGGCCCTTATAAAATAAAAAAAGACCATGTAGCTGTCTTTTTGTTCATCATTTATTTGATGTCGTGTTACTTTCTGAGAATTTTAAAATGGATATTATTAAAATTTTATAAATTATGTAAAAACAATGTGTTCTGTTTTTGAAATTGAATTCTTTTCAAAAAGGGGTTCCTTCCCGAGGACACGAATTTAAAATAAGAACTGTAGAATTCTTAAATTCTACTGTTCTTATTTCAAATTCGTGCTAAAAAGTTATCAACTAATTATTTACCTATTACAGGGAACTACTTAAAATGTAGCCGTTAACTAAAATAGGTTAGCTAGCACCCTCGGAGCCACGTCTTATTGAAGTACAGTTCGTTCAAATAAAACGTTTCAAGTTATTAAACGGCTCCACCACACCCAACAAAGGACTATTCTGGTAATGTCAACACGCGTTTCCGTCGCAAACGAGGCATAAGGAAACAAATGAAGTAAAACAAATGATTTGCAACATTGTTACCAATTCATGAGTCGATATCGAACTGTAATCAACTCGTACTATTGATATTCGATTGAAATTCATTATTTGTATTTTTTTTATTGCAGTCGATGTAGATCCCTAAATTAGAACGTTAAAAAAGAAAATAAGCTTTTTTAAGAAAACGTTAGATTTTAATCAGTTTGGCAGCTAAAATTGTCGTTATTTCGAGATCGATTTGGAACACACTTGGATAAAAACGAGAAACCTTATTATGTTGTTATTACTTAGCTAATGGATATTTTAATTATTTACTAACAAGAATCTTATTCGTCCAAATTTAATTTAACCAAATTACATTGAATGATTTTTACACGAGTAGATATTATTAAGTATTATCATCCTGTATGAAAGTACAACAGATTCCGACAACCATCTTAGGGCTTCATTTACAGCTACGCCGTAGCACTTCTGGATATCGATCGTGTTCGAGATCGCGGTGCAATTTGCCGATCGCTAGATGACGTTTCGCGGAAGCGGCGCTCGGCGTCACGCTGCGCCCGCGCACCCGCCATTGCTATATAATTTATTGGCTATTTCGCTGTAATTGTACCCTCGCCGCCCTCTGCTAAATGTTTCCACTTCTTAGCGTGCTGCACAACATTGTTATAAGGCTATAATTTTATCTACGACTCAATCGAGTGGTTGTTCGCCTTTTGTGTTATAGTCCAATGGTTATGATAGTTGGTTTTTGATCATTTAAAAAAAAAGTTGGAATTGGGTAAGATCGAGCTGACAGACTTTTATTTGAATTAGAATCATTCTCATTGGATCAAGCGTCCAATATCTTGTTAAGTTACAATTATAACAAAGTAGAGAGGCTCATAGTTAGCATTTTTTTACTGAAGTATCTTTGATTCTTAATGCAGGGACAGCTTAGCCTCAGTCTACCTGCTTCCTCTCTATTTCTTTCAATATTATCTTGGGAACTCAGCATTTGTTTCTCATCCATCCAACATAGAATTGCTCTTGTTATAATTCATTTACCAATTCCATATATTGACCAAGTCATTATAATTGGATGAGTGAACTGGATGTTAGGAGTGAGTCGAGCGCCAGTAGTCACGGCACTTTACCGCCAGTTGAGCGGACAAACATGGCGTCTCCCGAAGGCCCGCTCCTAATTGTTTTCATCGGTCTCTCTATTTATCGTGTCACAATATTAGTGGGGCCTTATCTTATTATACGTGTAAGTAGGGACTCTTTTCAACAGACCGTAGATAAAGTGGTTGGGGCTTTGCGAGTCAGCCCCATCGAAGTTTTCAATAGCGCCACCGCCAGCTTTTGGGTTGAAAGCTTAGGTAAGATTGATCAACCAAATGTTTTAATGATGCAGGCTAGTTCGTTCGAGATCCAATTAACTTTTGTATCAGATATTGAAGAAAAATGTATAATTTCGACGTTTAAATAGCACCACTTTACTCCGCGTGTTATAGTCCAATCTGTGCCATCTATTTCATAAAACATTCGCCGGCAATTTTAACACCATTGTGGTGAATCCCAGGCGGATAGCGGCGGGAAGTAATTGCGAGGTACTTAATTAAAATAATTGTCCAATTGTCGTGGCGATTGCGACCGCTCTGGATAACGTGCGAATCACACCTTGCCATCTTGATCCGTAACTATAACTGTGGATATGCAATTTTCAATTTACAAGCCTGCGGCTGACGTAAATGACTTTATATGAGTTGGTAATTGCACCAACTGTCATTCGCTTACTGCAGGGAAATGTCATGGCATTTTGTTAAACCTTACTAATTTGTGGTTCACTGCCAATAAATAATAATAAATACAACACAACAATTTGGAAGAAGGGATGAAATTGACTACAATATTATCGGATCTCTGGAAGTAGTCTGTTAAACTAGTACGCATTATTTTATTAAATATTTAAATAGAAAAGGTTTCAACCTTCATAACTGCACTATTAAAACTCACTGGAGCTAATGATTCAGTAGTATTTACTAAAACTTTATGTATTTATACATCAAAAGTGTCCGAAATAGTTCCACCGACAAAGACTAAAACAATTTTGTTTTAAAATGAAATCAAGATTATTATTTAAACAGAACATGAATTTATAAACTGTACGAAAAACTCGGAATCGAAATAGTCCAATGTTGTAATGGTCTAATTCCAGATAAATGGAATAATGTGGAGGTCAGGCGGTTGGCTCTGAACCGCCACATATTGTGGACTGGGTAACGCGATACTGACATCTAATTTATTCCGACTTTAATGTATGTTATCACTGGTCAAACAGGAATTTATAATAATAACTCAATAATTTCTTCAGATAATTTAAATCTATGCTTCAATTTTTTCTGTGACCTGTTTAAAAGTAATGTAACGGACGTTTGTTCTGTTCTTCGTCCGCATTTTCGCATACCGCTATCTTGTGGCTTTGCACTCACATTGTAGTTGGTATCAAGTGTTTACCCATTGGCCTATTTCGATGTCAACAAACGTTAATTCCCTCCTGCCGGTGACTAGGCTATAAATAAAAACGGCCACGATTAGCGTGAGTCTCATTAATCATTCAGTGTATAGTGTCAAAACACATCCACGCAGTCTCTGATCTCGGTACCATTCAAAAATTACACTTTCCAACGTTCTCTTGTGTTATAACAGAAACGCTGGAAGCTAATTGCTTTTAAATTGTGTTTCTTTTATTTTTTTCTTCACATGAAATAAGTAGGACACTTGAACTCTCTTTCAATTCAGTTTGTCACATAAGATTAACTACATAGATCGTTATTTGTCGTATTATTATAATTACGTGACTTCGGTGTCAGCACTTCTACCTTAATGACATCGTTTCAGTACCACGACTGTATCCACACAATCAAAACTACAATAGTTCATATTTATTATTGGATTGCGGAAACGTGTTTGGCTCTGTTCCATCGTGTGGTTATTGTAAAATTTCCACGAGCTCTATCAAAAACATTATGAAGGTGTAACTCAAATAGTATTTCAAAACTGAATGAGTCTTCATCTAGTTAGTCTGCGTACATCATTTTGATTTCCTTAACAGTCACATTAGTGCAATAATGATTTGATTTAGTTGAGTTTAACACAGCTCCAGCATCTTCGGCCACGTGCCAACATCCTCGCCGCCGACACTTGTGCATTAGCTGAGGGGTGGATGATAAAATAATTCGGCACGTATTACTATTGCTTTATGTGTAGGTAGTATTGTTTCGACATGATCTACAACCGCTCTTTGATCAAAGGCGACTGTACCCGTTACAGTTGTTTCGCGAGAATGATATTAATCAAACACATTTATTGCGGTCACATTCAAAATTAACTGCCGTATATTAAATTTAAGTTCCGAGAACTGTTGGCTATCAAATATTTCCTACAATAAACCAGTTGGGCCCGCTGTTAAACTTCGCAGATTCTTGTGCCATCTGAACATAACAAACCACAATAACAGCTACGTCATATTTCTGGATGGCAGCCAATGCTTTATGGACATTTATTACGGTTAATATTATAATGTCATTTAGCTCTAATAACATGTCGTTATAGTGCGCAGTACAGTCAGGAATCAAACGTCCGCGCTCACCTTTTGTGATGCGATTCGTAACGCGCTGACTGTTAAAACAGATGTGGCTCGCGCTCGTGCTTCTAATACATAAAAGAATTAAAATAAATAACAAAGCAGCAATCAAAGAATTCAGCCGGCAAACAAGAAGACATGAAATCTCCCGCGACGTCTGTCAAATTAGCATCACAAACGAAAATAGCGTCATTCTAATTATTTTGATGACTCAACCGAAATACAATTAATCTTGCCGCTTCTGTGAACTGTCCAAGTGACGGACGGACGAAAATATCGTCGCATTTCGCGATAAATAAACTTGTGAGTCGAATATCGGATTTCGATTCCATCGGTGCTGCGTATCAAAGATTTTATACGCGTGTTGGATGCGGGCAGCGGAGCGCAATGCCGCACGCCGCGCGCGCACCGCCCGCCACCGGTGCATGCACGCCGCGTTACGTGTGTGCACAACCTGCCAAAATAATGTATCAAACGTACACATGTGAAAATAATTGAACGCATTCTAGAACTGCCATTTTATGAGAATATGCAAATTAAGCTACTGAATACATTAGATTAGCAACATCTGCTCATTAAGCTGTCAGCATAATTTTAGTAACAATCTTGAGTCTGACAGGATTGAATGTGAGACTTGTGCTATCTAGTGCTCGCTGTATCTCAGACCGGAAATCAGCTGTCGTATCCCGATTCCTAGTGGGAGATCGGCCAATGCGTCTGAGTCTACGATTACATTAGATCGAGTTGGTTCCTAGAGTTCTGATTGGAAACTCGAGACGGCTTGTGTTCACCGGAACACTGTCTCGGTTAATTAGAATGCTTTGTAAGAATAGATTTGCCATCGACTTTCGAATCTTGCTCTGCAATGATTCATCTCGTCTGTAATCATTACATCTACCACCTACGTTTGTTACTTTTATCTTGATTGCTTTGAGCAGTTATAATATAACATTTCTTCAGTCGTCTGCCAACTAAAGAATAACAATAAATTACCTAGTGTTACCTCATAAAAGTTCAGAAATTTAATAAAAGTGAATAAATTAGCACTTCCTTCAATGGAGTTTTTCATACAAGTATAGATTTGTCGGTTACTGAATGTCAGTATTATGAAAACATGATAAAAAATCTAATAACATTTTATGTATAGCGAGAGTTTAAAACTGGTATCGATTAGTAACACTTCGCTTCGGTTGTAATCCAATTTCAGCCTTCAACTTATTTCAATCCTTGAGGGCGTTAATGTTATTATTTTATAGCTATTCGTCATCATGGTGATACAGTCAACAGTGGCTCATTGTGGGGCCGCGTGACGGTGCGTCTGCGCAGCGTCTAGCGTCGATCCGGCCGCTCGTAAATCACGGCGCGCCACAAATTGGAAACCCACCGCTAAACAGCTCGCCACTATAAAAATCTCAAATAATAACTTTGGATCTAAAACTCATAAAAATATGATTTCGAGTATTTTGGAGTGGGTTTTTAATCCCGCCGCGGTTTTACGATGTTGTAAAATTTGATTAATAACAGTTGCGTATATGTGTACACTGAGGTCGGACATTGTTGCGCTGACCCATTTACGGCGAGTGATTGTGCCGTATTTTGGCGGTGGCGCTTTGCAGACCAAACAACGGCCTTATGGCGCGACCCCGTAACATGACTCATTTTAATCAAGGCCTTGTTGAATAACGAAGAAAGGCTGCTTCAGAACTGCGAAAATGATTGTCGCCAAAAGTAATTTTACTGTGTTAATAGCTGTATAAAAATATAAACCGAAATTTCCAAATATTATTCCTTAGTGATTGCTTACAACATAAAAAGCATCAACTGCCAAATTTTCAAGCCTCAGCTATTTAAGCTCTACGTTGATGAACAGGCAGTCAGGACAAGAAGTAAAATATTAGTAGAATATAAATGTGTAGATCATTCAAAAATTAATACATTTGTCATCAGGAGTTCATTATGAGTTTATTTGACACACTAGTATTCACACTAATATAATTGAACTTAATAAACAACAGAAATTTAAATTAAACGGAATTAAGTCTACATCTTAGTCAATTCTTCACACTAGACGCAATTAGATGTACTTACATTATATTCAAAATAAAACACGGGTATCGGTAGCGTGGGCGTGACAATAAGTCATTATGTATGTAGAAACACCCGTCAATCTACGTCCGCTGTCACTTTAATTTTTCTATCTTATTTTTCTCCTATATTCTGTAGAATTTCCACCTTGTGCTGCGCCCGCGCCGCGACGTCGGTCGACGTCGGATGCGACGTTATTTCACGATCCGTCACATGATTTGAACGGTATCGGATTTAGCTCTTGACAATGAAGGGACGTTACCGAGTTTTGTTTTTTATTATTACTTTGTTCTGTATTTTTAGATTTGATTCCGTTTGGTTATAATGAGTTTAGGATAAGGATGCTTTTCTTAGATTTCTATTGGTGAGTCTGACAACTGCCCGTCATTATTTTGATTAAACTTTACTAAGTACATACATACCTACACACATTTATTCCGGACAATAACATAGTCGTTCTAGTTCTAAATAAGTTAATTGCCCCATCAATTAATAAATCACTTCGTGACTTCCTCCCAAAATTAAACACAGCACTAATTCATTTCAAAATATTTACACCATTTCCTTACATTGATAGCATAAGCTATAATGGGATGCCACAGCCGATACATCTCGTTACGAATCGAATTTATTCATCGGCGTATATTTTATTGGCCTGGCATGGCCTTGGGCCCGCCGCGGGGGCCTATAAAATCACACGGATAAATAAGCACTCGATCGGGCCGTAATTAAAAACATAACTTATTAATATCGTTTATTAACGCTCGCGGGTCGTACGCGCACTCGACTCGTCCCGTGCTTCGTTCAGACGTCTCTCGCCTTCTCCAGATAAATCTACTTTATCTTCAATCTCATTATATTAACTGTCTTATTTATAACATATAACTTGTTTGTAATCGTGTTTGATTTAATTTGATTTGTTTAGGGCGTTAGTTGGTCGTTTTCTTTCACCGGGAAACTGCAATCTGGACCCAATCTGGATCTAACCATCTATCATAGCGCTATCACTCATATTGGTGGGATTTGCTATTGCGGAGTTTAGGTATATGACGATTGTCCAGTATAAAGTTCTGTTACACTCTTCAGCTACACCTTTTTTGGATAAAATTATTGACAAAAATTTTAGATGGTCAATATAAAATCAGTTTATTAATGTGTGTGTACGAGTATTATTTGACACAAATTGACCAGTCTAGAAGTCTTAAATTAATTTGTTTTGAGCAACATAATTACCAGAAAACGTTTGGGTATTATTGTTAAAACGCTTCGGGCGTATAATACGGTATACAAATTAAGTATTTTGACCATTGCAACATGGTCGAGTAACATGTAAAGAACTCAATGTATGGTCCAATAATGTGTGAATAACTATAGGCAGCCGCCGCCGGTGCATGCGATGTTTATAAGACGACTAGTCGCGTGTTTTTATGAATGATTTGTTGTTATTTAAGTACACGATATCTAAGTTATGTCAGAGGAAATTATTAATGACGTTATTTAATCCACTTTCTTGTAAGAACTACCAAAGAAATTACCTATATTTATCTTTTGTTGACGAAGTTAATTCTAAATTACATTTTGTAATTTCCATTCTACTATTCTATTCATAAAGAGTTTTTTTACGATTAAACTTACTATGAAGCCAAGGTTTAAAAACAAAAAAAAGGGAATCCGATTTTTGTAACGGTGATATTTGATAAAATTAAGTGTTATTGACAATATCATTAAATCATAGATTATATATGAAATACTTAGGTTTGTAATAAGCATTGTGTCCCCAAAACACTGCAGTTAGCGTATATTCGTCTCTCAAAACAACAATAGTCACTAAGGCGAGAAGAGAACAATAAACTGGCTGATTTATTTTAATAAAGTAATTTATGGGCCCTTACAAATTGGCCTCATGACGGCCGCCTTATCGAGTGGCGAGAATCGATAAAATCATTGCCGATGTATCGATACAAGGTTATTAATGGTGAGCTTATTGTACTCGGTAATGAGATAACATTTGTTTTCTAAGTACTTGTCGTTATATTAAAGTCGATTTAGATATTTATTGTTAAATAGATGATAACAATTATCTTGTTTTGTATAAAAATGTAGATTAAGATAATATTATGATTCATAATACAAATACGATCGATGTTAACTTGGTAATTAAATAATATAACTAAAATTGCGACGGATTACGATGGATTCCTTAAAAAAACAGATACAATTTGTAATAACACGCACTTAAGATAACGCATTAAACCACAGAAGAGTGTGAAAACATTTTTTTTTCGTCAATTTGCCGTCCCATAAAGCAATCGTATCGTCGATCGCTGATAACTCATATGGCCGGATCGTAAATCGAAACGGCGTCCATAACTTGCGCGGCTTAATTACGAATAAATAAATAAATAATTGAATGTGAGCGGCCGCGGGCCTAATCGATCGTGTTCGAAGGTGTCGGAGGTGCTAACAAGGGCCCGCCAGCATTCGAAACGTTTGCTTTGTGATCGCGAACAAGTCGACAGCGAAGCGAAACTCCCGCTACCGCACGAGATAACACAATTGGATGATTCGATTTATTGTTATAATTTCTCGCTTCTTTAATTGATTTAAAGGTGCGCAAAATTATTTTTGAATAATGGAATGATTGTGCATTTTTAATTTTCCGTATTGTGCATGCATCATCATGTTCGGCTAAGATAACTGCAGTACACTGTGCACTTCCGAACATTAGCAGATCCTAGATTCACTGTAAGAAGAATTCTGGAGAAATTACTACTAATGACATCCGACCTAATTAAAACCTAATTCCATTTCCGCACAACTTCTTATATCTCGCATTACAAGCTCTTAAGAAGGTCAAAAGTCAATTCTAACGGTCCATTGAAACGGAAACCTTCTAAACATAGCACTACGGAAGGCGCACATTGTTCTTTTCATAGTTTTTTCGTGTGTCGGACGATTGACGCGTATCCATTTCCTCGGACGAGAATAGTAGCCACCTCCGAGTCGTGCTATAAAATAAAGAGTTTCACTCAACAGTGGCCGGCCATCTAGATATTGGAAGATGTCGCTGATTGCCGCTCGTTAGAATCTAATTAGCCCACGGATCACTCATCGCCGTCTATTTCAATAGTAGAGGAAAATAATTTATATTTGATTCGACCTTCTTACGCGTTTGTTATTCGCGAAAATCAAACGTCCGTCGGCGCGTCAACTTGAAATGCGCAGCCTACACGAATCCGATCCGGTCAGGTGACCATGTTTATAACATTGTGCGATATTATTAGTGTAGACAAACATATTACTTGCCTACTTTATGCGTTAATGAATAGCTTTTCGTCACATTACTTCGGTTTGACCAAGACAGGCTATAGGTATAAATTCATCAATATTTCTGTGTTAGTATCTGTCATCTTTTTGTTAATTACCAATAAGTTTATCAGCCCTATTTTACGGTAGTGAAGAATTAATATGAATATATACCTAAGGATACATTAGATACTAAATTTAAGAAAATCATGGATTGAACATGTGCAATCACAGATCCTAATAGATATTTTTTCAAAAGGATCATCAAAATTCATTAGCAAAACGTTAACGTCAACTGTAGTTCAAGCTATTTCAACCGAATGGTTTTCTTCGTTATATAACTAATATCTTCCGACTATAGGTAAGTAACTCTTCAATTTCCTTTGCAGCATTATTGAGATATCATCCCTGTAATACATTAAAGACGAATTAATCTCCGTCCATTAAAGCGTAAGATTTTTTAAATCCTCTTAATTGAAAGCTAAATCTAGGTCGGTGCGAAGGTGTGCTTGATGGATGAGCAGCTAAATTACCTTTACCCCTCTCGCGTCTCACCCCGGCTTCCCCCACTAACGACCCGTTGGCCAAAAGTGATTATTTATACCCGTGATGACAGCACTTCCGGAGTTATAACTGGTGATTAAGACGCTACTCGATTGAGATCTAGAACTATTATAATAGACACAGGTGCTAAATATACTCTGGATATTAAAATATGACTTGTGGATGAAACTGAAGATGTGGATATGACGCTTGTGAGAGGTGTCGCTTCTAAGCAGCTGCACGAATGAGCTCGATGACAGCTTTTCGACATGATAAATTTTGATTTCTATGCGTTAAGGTTTTTTAAGTTATTTAGTTCGAATTTTAAAGTTGTTGTTTAATTCAGGAGACAGTTTAATGATATATTATTTTTATTCGTATAAATTAATTATATAAAATAAAAGACATTTTTAAAATTATTACTATCTCTGAAGAAACACCGAAACGTTTTCAGTCTTAGCGTACCTACCTTACTTACTAGTAAAAAATATGTGTTACAATCTCGGCCAATGTGTAAATAAAGAGCCATAGCAGTACCTATATTAGATTTTTTAATAGGTAGGTACATTATAACATTTCTTCTTATAATATCCCGAAAACCTTTCATATAGGTACCTAGGTATACATCTAGTAGTTCAAAGAAAATGTCAGTCAAAATGCAGTTTTAAATTTTGTCTTTGCCATTTGCCTACTCATAAATATATACCAAATTACGTAACTGAAAATATTGACAGTATTAGTTAATATCCGCCGATCGACTAATCTAAAGGTGCCGGATACTCGTTATCTGGGTACACATGGCAACACAGCTTGCTTATAGTTCAGAAACTCGTACAAAATGTGAAGTAAAGTAGGTACCTTACTTAACTTTAGTTGAACGCTGTACTTACATTATCTCATATCCGCGAAATGCAATAATGTGTGTCTTTCCCACGGATGTCCACGTTTGGGCATTGTTAACTTAAGTTACGATTTTAATGATCTTAAGATATGATTGTGTTTATTGAGTATTGGTTCTGAAAAACTCATTTTTGGCTTGACATTCTTTGGCAACGGTGACTATCTTTAACTATCTAGCTATAAACAATACACGGTTATTATCAGTAGCATATCATACAATCACGCCTGTATTCCCCGAAGTGTTAGGCAGAGGTATACCTACTAATGTAAATCCACAGTTTGCCGGTATATTTAGGTCTCATGTAATAAAGGGGAGACTATTGCCATTTAACCGGGCACAAATGCAAAACTCTGCTGTTTGCTACTGGGCAATTTCATAGCAAAACAATAAAATCACAATACAGGTCAAGGGAATCGAACCCAGGACGTAGGAGTCGCGCTTAAGAACACAAACACTAGGACTAGACCAACGAGGCTGTAATCATCATAGATAATAAATAATCGGTTACTTTATTTGAATTGAATAAGTACGTATTACGTATTTAATTAATTGATAAAGCGTAACGCGGGTAGGCGGTGCCGGCCCGCCCTAGATCCCGCCCGCCCTGCGAGCTGGGCGGATCTCGTAGGGGAAAGCTTATTACATTGATTAGACTACTAATAGTATACCCAAAAGAAAACAGAAGGAAAATAATACCTAAATGTAATCAATAAAAATCTACGCGTCAATTATTTAGAAAAGTAATATGTAAATTATCTACAGCGTTTTCATAAGTAGGTAGATAGTCTACATTATAAATATTCTTGGACAATTTTACACAGCACCATCTAGTCTCTACTAAGCAGAGCTTGTACTGTGGGTACTAGACAATGGAAATAATACTTATACTAAGGTATACTTACATTGTCTAGAATAACTACCAAAAAAAATATTTTAATATGAAACAGAAAAATACCTTTATGCTATGAATACCATAATTATACTCAATACGATAGCCTACATATTTTTTCTAGGAAACAACATTTACAATCTAACTATCTACAAGAATCGACCCACTAATACCTACTGACGGAAATAGGTACGCGACATAATATCTATAACATATCTAAATGTAATCTTTTATATAGATAGGGTCGAGGCGGGGCGGCAGGAAGCGAGCGATATAACTCGCCGATAAACCAAGCGTATCGCACCATCGGATTACCTCACAAAGAATATCGATCTATCTCAGATACAGAATATCGAACTCTAACTCGATTATCTTAAATGTCAAAGTTCAGGGTATTCAATTACATTAAGCACGATTTTGTAGGAAAAGACTGTTGAAGAAAATGGTGATAATGTTTTGGCAAAAGTGGATAATAAAATTAATGCAATTTGAGGAATCGGTCACAGTGAGAATTAGAATTTTGATATTTTCCCAATGAACCTGCAGATATCATTCATCTATATATATCACTTATCCTGATTGATTGATTAACTAACTGATTCAACGCAGAGAATAAACCACTATTGCTAAAAAACTTGAAACTTTGGCAGTAAGTGCCTCAGGATTTTAGGAAATTTCACCCCTAAGGGGATCGTGTGAAACCGGGGCCGGTAGCTAGTCATTTAATAATAAAATCAATTCAATCAATTCACGTGCGTGTGTACCTACAATCACTTTGAGCCCAAATTATTCAAACTTTAATATCACTAAACCAACATCCATCAAAAGAATCAAACCACTTCCAGATTGTGAACCCACTAACAATATTCATGAGAGAATCAATAATAATAATTGTCCTTTCTTCTCGTTTATAAACCACTGTCGAATGTCACCCTGTTCCTTCATCCCATTTATGTAAATGCAGCATTGTGGCAGACACCTCATTTGTTCTATCTGCCAAGCAGGGCCATTGTCAAACTTCTTGCCCTTTGACTCCATTGTCTGTTTTTTGTCAAGCAACACCAGATTATTTTATTTCCGTTATATGTTCTTCTTATTCTTTGTTGTCATGCTTATCAATATTAGCTTCGATCACTTTTTATGCTGATTAGTTTTATTGTGATACGCTACTTTATTGTTTCATGGAGCTGCGGTAAAATAGGCTTCAGAGATGACATTTACAACAATAGATTTATTATGCGTTCGAGTTTTATGTAACATGTCTGGTTCTATTATTTCTTCTCGTTGTGCTGATTGAAAACTCTAAAACAAAATTATGTCCTATTACAAATTTCTTGAATTTAAAACAAATAAAATGTTATCTATTTATTGATTGTTATGTTCTAGTGATTATATTTTGTTAAATAAATGTTGTAGGTGTTGGTACCAAATGTGCCTCGTCACCACCAGGACGCCGTTCCACATTGTAATTTAAATTGTCATTCAAATTACCATTGAGAGGAGACAGTAAACGCGGTGGCACTCGAATTCTCGACACCTTCGTCTAGACACGTTCAAACATGGAGATTGTATGAATCATATTATTTTAACAGTAACATGAACATGAACATTTTTAAAGAAAAATGTTACATGACTGATAATCAAATAACAGATTATACCTGATTCTAAGGCCTTATTACCTCACGTTTATAGGTTTTCTCCAAAACCAATCTTTGTCCTGGATCATCGTAAACCAAGATTAGCAACAGTGTACTATAACAAAAGAAATGATACACAAATTAAGGGTTTCCATCCCGGTGATATTTTACGATAGCCGTAAGCGACAAAACGAGGGCCATAAAAGAAACCATAGTAAGTAGGTAGAGGTGGCGAACTTATGGCACCTGTACTAGCAAACAAGTCGGTCCAGTTTGATCCGTGTAGTATTCTGAAATTTTGCAGAGAAGTAAATCATGGTGAATCAATATAATTTGATTTGGATATGTAATTAACCACAACAGTGGAAACAACATTGTAAACCTCAGACTCGTTTTGACGGTCAATTTTCTCCGCACCCATAAAAAGCGCAAACATGACTACGTTAATAATAAATTACATACATCTCAGCCAGACGATCCTACTCGTACCACTTGGAAACAACAAATGCTAATAATTACTTTTCAGTTATTAAATGCTTGAAAGGGACGCTCTGGACTCGGCTCTGCTGCATACGAATCGAAACAATGCATTTTATCGATCGTCTTAGAGACTTATTGACGAATAAATCCGAGAGACTTCTTTAGTGACAATGCATTTCATGGCTTTGCTGTGATATCTAGCGTATTATTTATATCGACAGGACTATTGCATTAAACTTAGATTTTATTGCATGCATTTAAATCGGATGACACATAGCTACGTATTCCATAAATTTATAGTTCTCCAGCAAATAAATGGAATACAGTACCTAATAGTGTGCGTTCATTAACATTGTGTGCACGTGCAGTGTTATTACAATTACATTATGTTGGTATTGTTCGTATCTGTCGAGTGTCATACCGGCCGCGTCGCCGGATAGTTCAGCTTTACGGCCGTCGATAGTTGCCACCTTCGTTTCGAGGATTCCATTGTTGCATTCATCGCAATGATCCGGCGTAGTCGCATCGTCGTCTTTCAGCCGCATCCGACATTTCCATTGTTGCAATTTTATTGCCGGTGTTACCGTGCTGGCGGAGATCGTAAACTACGCAACAGCGCTCGATACTATCGGCGGCGAGCATCGCTCGGATGGCTGATGGCTGATGGCCCGCGACCGCACCGCGCCGCATTATCGCGCGCCACCGCCACCGCAGCCGCGATTTTCATTCGTTTCTAATAAATTGATACGAGGGCTACGTGCCGCGCCATTGGTCGACTCGCTCCCCGGACTCCGATCCTCGAACCCTGACCGTAAATCAACTTTACAACCTTTAATTACAGATATTTGCCGTCTCATGTGAGCGTACGGGATATCGGAGGGCCGTGCTCGCGAAAATATAGCATAATAATGGGTATTGACCCGTAATGGCTCGGCTGTAGGTACTATCGGCCGCCTTTGTCTTGATTGTTCGAGCGAGAGTATATTCTTTTCTGAATGATTGCCAATTACATCGAATGGCCTCCTGAATTCCACTGAGCGCAATACTTTAATCTTCCTTGGTTTTGATTTGCATTCGAATAAATGATTTATGTGTTATTGAGGTATATGATGTATCCCGAATCCCGAGTGTGTTATGTTGTGACGTTTTTTGATTCATAGGTGGTTTTTTATTGTAAAAACTTAAAGTAGGATTGTGCTTACCACGTGCAACAATTACGAGTTGTGATCAGTGCAAATGCTCGTAAGTGGAGTGAATGGCTGCAGCGGGCGGTGGCGGTGCAGTGTGTGAGGGACGCGGATGCCTCGCCACAATGTTGCACCGGATAGGGCCGACCGGCCGCTGTTTTAATGTCTCTCAGACGGAATTACGCTGGATTGTTCTCAACTTTACTGCTCCCTTCATGATTGATCGTTGTATCCTCGGCCTTATGTCATTTTCGCACCGTATCTCTTGGAATTTGCACTACAAGCAATAAATATTACATTGAGTTATGGTAATTTCGCGAAATTATAGCATACGAGAGTGTTTTACTGGTGTTGTGTATTATTAGGTCCCTTAACGTATAAGAGCATAATATTATGAATTTTAATAAATAATTATTAGGCCGGTCGTATTAAACAAGTGATCGTGTTCGTGTGTGCACGTGTTTTGCTTCGAAGTGTGGAAATTAACACTAGAATGATCGTATTTCTAAATTAAAACCTCGCTCGGAGGAGCAATAAATTCTTCCGCCCATAAACTTATAACGACTGTCTAAACAGAGGCTAGCTGTCGTTTATGGCCTTAATATACGAATTAGAAATAAAATAAACACGATGTACTTATGTTTTTAATCCATTTCGCACACATTTTTAATTGCGAATTGCGTTTAAAAATATTTGAAAGAATAAATGTTTATTAGAAGGATTTATGAATGATTTAACAGCGTAATATGTGTGCTAATTATTTGGCTTTTTATATAATAATAATCATAGCAGTTTAATTTGTATAATTACCTAAATAATTGGAATGAAAGACTGTTAAATTAACCCATCCATTGGCGTGTCTTCCTATAGTTTATCTTGCTCAGTATGGGTAAACTTTGCAAGTTTATTGTTACTTTCTGTTGTTAAATTCCTAGTTTATATTGTATCGTGTAGAGTAAACTCAAGTAAGGTACTTTGACTCGTCTTTTTGAGTAGTTGTGAGCACAGTTTTATGTGATTTATTTATGAGTAATGCAACTTTATTTGTCACATTAGCATTAATTTATGAATCGTAAATATTTTACTAGAAATTGTTTGGTTGTTTTCCTTTACGTTTCTATATACCTACCTACCTAAGTAGGAAGGGTAAGCCGATTCTTACTTTCCTTGTTACCTGATCCTCTCTCTTATAAATTACCTTAATAAATATTTTTTTAAATAGTGAGCAACCGATACCTATGCCATTAGATAAAATGTGTCGATAATAAGTGAAATTGTAAATTTAATGTGCAGCCCATAGTCAAACACACTCTATAAAAATACTTCTACGGACTTGTACATCTAATTCTACATATACGAATTGTGAAACAAATTTCCCTGAAGTTAATGTGCAATTAAACGCGGTTGAGAGAGTCCACTTGGAGTATTACCAACACTCAAGAATAATTGAGATTGATCGAGTCGTGAATCGAGTGGGGCGGCGCAATCAAAAGCGTATCAGGCCAATGGGCGGCCGAGCCGGGCTGGCGGACGCTTCTTATTGGCTCGCCGCGGGGTTGTCGGGCTCCAAGGGCCTTGATACTGCTCTCGATAAGCGGGAGGCGTTAAATGTCGATTCGATCGATTATCGCCCGTGTCGTCGCGCGCCGTCGACCGCGACAACGCAATTCGTGGCTCTCATACACTTGACACTTTGATGACCTACGCTGAGTCATTATACATTTCTGTCATCATACAGTTTATTACTGCATTTAATACCACATTACCTTTTTACACTAATAAAACGTCGCACAGAATTTATTAAAGCACTTTGTTACCAAATTTCCAAGCTAATCTGGCTGTAAACCGGTGCACAAATCAAAGTTGCAATCTGCAACACTTAAAACAGATTAGGCGGCTAATCGGCCGTTATTTACAATCCTTTATCAGCACTCGGAGGCGTTCGGTTTGACGATTTACGACACTCGCGAGTTGCCAGCACAAAAGAATTAGCCTTTCTAAGCGACACCGAGTGCCAATAAATATCAGGCGAGGTGCGAATAATCGCGGGCAACACTGTAGCGGCCGAACACTCGGAATTTATTCCGTACGCAGTTCCATAAAGCGTACGTTAGTCCATAAAGTGAAATTCATAATACAAATTTAGCGTAAGGTTTCGTAGGAAAAGCAATAATTTGTCACAATTGGGCACGATTAGATTGGCTCCGCTGGCGATTTGACATAGGTCGTAAATAACGCTTCGGCCGGCCGAATTGAGTGAGCCGTCAGCCGTGCTACGCTGTGTGGGCCTTTATAAATGGTACGTGTATGCAAATAGCGCGCGCGGCTCGGCGCACGCGCATCGAATCGCGCGTTTTCCGCCGCCGGCGAGCCCGTGCGTTTTGTGGAAATCGTTATTGGGGTGATTGCTTTCATAAACAATAGCTTTTGTCCACGGTTTCTTGTAAGCGCTGAGTTATTTAGACGGATAACGGTACTGTTAGCGCTGACTCCGCCTGATAACGCACCCAACGTGTATGTAATGTTGTTCAGAATCCATTCGATGCTGGAAATCGTGCTTTATCTATACCATGTTCAATTGCGGATAATTTGTATTAGGTATGTATGTACGATATTCTAGTAATTTACCGTAACCACTGACCCCCATAAGTTTTCCTACTTCATTTGCAATTTTATCATTCCTATTGTAAGCTGCAGAAAATGTATTATTACTTAGGTGGTCTATCTAACTTGTTGCACTTTTTTCTTTCTTTCTGAACTCAGTATTGTCATAGGTACCTACCTACTTACAATATCAGTAGGTACGTAGAGTTAGAATTTCTATTAATATTTATGTTTATGATCATAGCAAGTCATTAGTATTTATTTAGGCGACCTCAACAGTCCAATTTCAGTATATGGTTTCTATGCCATTACACACGTCATGGCATAGAAAAGTTACACATAATCTCGCACATCAAAGCGAGATCCACTATCAAAAGGTAACCAGCACATCTTGAACTTTACATCCTTTAACATGTGATTCAGTTTATTGTAAAGTCACAGGTCATTTTACTGTGGGTGAAATGTTAGCCATAAAAGTCGCTATCGAGCTCAAAGCAACTTAGTAGGGTGTAATAAAGGTTGTCAACGTACTGTGACGAGCGTGGGTGGCGATTTCAACGCGAATCGCGAGCGAGGATCGATAGGTTGTTACATTAGTGATGCACGAATATTGATTTGAGCATGAATTTCGAGATCTGAAATGGTATTTTTTCAAACTAAGATTTTTTAATAGGACCTGTTGTTTCAACCAACTGCAATGTGTAAGATACACGCAACCTAACCAAATCAATAGGAAAATTGATGAAACCTTCATTTAACCCAATACGTCCATAAAATTATTCTTGCTTTTATTTTATTTGTGCATCCAGAATATTGTCTTTAATATTGAATAGAAACTCTATATTGCAATTTTTCTGTAATCATGTTGGATTTTAGGTTAGATAATTAATTTGTATCTACGTAGAAATCTAAGATTCCAACATTATTTTCCTCGATTGAAGTGTCATCGTGACGTTAATTCTTTGCAAAAAAAAAATTACGTAGGTAAACTCACCAACATATTTTGTCCTGTTCAAAATTTTGCGAATTGCGATCTTCTAACATTCTAACTATATGAGTCATCTGTTGTTACATGTTATTATTGACTCGTTCTATTGTTAAGTTTACGCTATCTTGTTAGTATTTAGGTGCTACCGTTAGTCATACACATAAAACATCGTTGACGATCATGATTTGTATGGAATTTCCAACTGCTTTTTATTTTATTGTGATTACGTTTCTGTACTTCCCAAATTCGGGTATCTTTAGGATTTGCGGTTATGGGACAATTTCAGGTGTCACCTCTAAGACTGAGCCAAAAGTAAAACGTTACATGTTAAAAGTATGGAAGAATGGTATTTATTTGCCTATCAACATTAATAACATTTTATTAAATTCTTGAAAGGTTGGTTCCCAGGTCTGAAAATACTAAACCAATGAATAAAGTTCACCAATTACTCCTGATAATTCACTTTTAAGTACATAGAGACAGTAAGTACCTATTAAGGAAATTCCTTGAACGTAACACGTGACAGCGATGTTAAGCATAAAATAAAGAAGACTTTTATCCAGCAAGTTAATAATGATGATCTAACTATAACAGAATACCAGGTACCCTTTGCACAATACCGAGCAGTAGGTACTTGAAATACTCCAATTTCTGCGCATCATGTTGTACCATTTACTCTTCAAACGTGGCAATTAATCTGAACGGGTGACGTTGCCACCCCCTCAGTCTGTACCCCGCTCATCCCGCCTCACACCCCCTCACCCCCGTCCCAGATAACCGGGGGAATGATTAACTGCAGACAGGAAGACGGATTGACAAATAGTCGTTTAGGTATTTTGCTAATGTTTCGTTCTCATCAATAAACGATCGAGGCTGATACATGGGAGGTTCGTTCTTGTTTCGGTAGTTTTCTATTTGGGTCATGTTTGCTTTTGCTCGACTTTGATTATTATTTGTTCCTTATATAAATTCCTTTTCTGTTATAATGTCTTATGGGAATTGTGTGATCTCAATAAATGTGTTGATTTCTTTGCTTTTTTCTTTCTTTGTCTTTGTAAAATGTTTTTGAGGTTGGCATAATAAACATGATACCTATTACTACGTTAATAGTTATATAATATATATTACCTATTTTACTTATTACTTACTGTACCTAGTTACTGGAACTGGAGACATCTTGATTAATTACCACCTTAAAGATTTTCTGTTTAAATATTCTAAATTATGGTGAATCCTAATGCAGTGGTTAGTACTATCTATTGTTAGTTTTCTTACAACGCGACGATTGAATCATAAAATGAATCAAAATTGCAACATACTACACTGGTGTAGTCCCACTGACGGAAATACAATACTGGCTAATGTACCTTCTTATGGATGCATAATTTCATTTATTCATTAGAGCCAATAAATAACTTGCCATACAGGAGCTTGCCGTAATGCCGGCAGGCGCGAACCGAGACAGTTTGTAACACGATATCGGCTCCTCGCTGAGGTGACTGTGCAAATGTAACGAATTGTTTGCAACAATCATTTAGACAATGTTGATTGATTGCCAAGCTGCGTTTAAAACAAACCGGGTTCAAATGACTTTCTGAAGACTTACAGGCTGTTGTGATGAAAATAGATTAATAATATCTTCATACTTAACTATAGAATCAATTTTAATGAAACTTGTCATAAACATTCTTGAAGGTCTGATCAGGAGACATGGTTTGACCCGAATAAAAAATAGGCATACTGATCTATAGATAGGTAGTTCTCAAATAATAGCAAATTAAATGCATGGAAATCATTACCGAGTTCTTCTAATTTAACATTTCGTAATTAACTTTCGTCTAGGTACATAAAATAATATTATAAAATATTATTTTATCAATTTTATGAATGCCAACTGAACCGAGGATTCAAATGTCAGGTGCTACTGTGTCATACATTTCTTAGTAACAAGTTCATGTTAGGAAGATACTCAGTCTTCAGTTGGCACAATAATGGGATATAAACACAGTTGTTTTCTTGTTCAAACGATGTAAACATCACAAGCTGACAGTTTCACTGTCTTAAAAGCGTAACTAAGCGGCCAACAGTTCCTTATTGTAAATCGGGGAGTTAGCACTGTTCGTCCGGATTCGTCACGTCATCGGTTAAAGTTAACAGCCAAATTACAGTAAATCAAATAGTCGCAAACTAGCCACATAGAACAAACGGGCCTGGCTTCCGTGGCCACACGGGCTGTGCTAAATCGGCTAAATCCACTAATGCTGCGCGCGAGCATCGTAAAAGCGCGATCTGACTCGCTCGCACCCGTAAATCATCGATCGTGCGATGCGATGCGATTTAGCACGCCCGCCTTGTTGCCTACTTGAGGCTTGTATTGTCATAGCAAGCGCTTTTTGGCTGGATTCAAAACAATTTTAACTGAACTGAACCCCTAAGATTTCACTGTATCGGAAAGCGCTATTTCCCGGAATAAAATAGAAGTGTTTTTGCAATGAATCCCTTTTCGCAGGAAGTGCTTTTCCGCTGGTTAATATAGATAGCTTTATGAGAGATGAGACAGTTTCACTGATACGGGGCATCTACCTTGTAAAGGCTATGTTGGTGTTGTGAGATCACATTAAAGCGTGTAATATTGCCACATAAAACCGTGATTAATGTCTCCGAGGGCTATACTCGCAGGTGGCGATAAGTTATGGTTGTCAACTTAATCAGCTTTTCTTTACATTTTATCGTTACTGACTTATAGTTTAGATACACGGTTGAAGCAGTAAAACAAGATCTTTTCATCCAATAGCTTTATTCATTTAATGTAATTTTTTAACGATAGTAGAGCTCTTGATGAAGGGGTACTATAAACATCGTACATATTCTGGCAAGAAGTAGGTACCGAAATCCTTCTATGATCCAGTTCGATTAATCGAATAACGAATCGATTGAATTGATAATTATTTATACTCACGCGTTTGCAAGGCCCAGAAATCCTATTTCATGTTACAGCTGTCTGTGTCAGGCAAAATGGCTTTTTTGTCGACGTCTAGAAATAGCAATGCCAAAAAAAGAATTACTTACCTTCAAAATACTTTTTATAAAAAAATAGTATTTCTTCAGCGACATCTAGCGCTGTATCTCTTACTATTATTGTTATACAGACGTAGTTTGCTTTGCTTTTACGACCTTTATGAAGTACGCAGTAAAGGGTTTTACAACTTGAAATAGTGGGCAAATGTATACTCCATTCGGAGCCATATCGTGATGAACATGTTTCTCGTGTATGTAATTCTGTATGACTCTTGTTTCATTGCTATATATTTGGGTCTTTTAATTTAGCTTGCTGGTATTTCCATTTTCTAAATGTTTTATCTGTCAAAGAAAGTTAATGGACATGGATGGTAGTACATACAACACATTATTTTGTAGCAAAATATGCTGATAATCGCAAATTATCAATCAAAATTTATTTATTTATTTTATTTTGGAAAACCAACAGCTATAAAATGGAGTAAGAAAGAAAAACATTAAGTGTCATAAAGCCAATTACAGGTTTTCACGGTTAGTGACAGACATTAAATTTAAAAAATACTGGGACACTTATGCAACACAACTACAAGTTATATTTTACGTGATAGTTAATTATTAAAAAACTTAAGGTATGAGCATCTTAAAATATATCACATGGCATGCCATGTTATGCCATTTGGTCGGAATTTATTGTTTTCAATAGAAAACTTGATAGGTTCTTTAATGAACTGACTACACAAGTTACCACAAACTTTGTTTTTATTGACAATATCATCATATTAATCTAAATTATTATCATTCAGTGCTTAAGTGCTGATAATAATATCAGTAATCTAGCCATAAATCATCCTTACTTTAATAATATAGTAACTCGAAGTTTTACTTGCGAAAATAACTCCGTCTATTACGCTTTCACCCATAAACTGCTAAAGCAACTTTGATGAATTTTGGTACAGAGATAGATTAGATCTTGGAGAGGGACATAGGCTACTTTTAGTCTGAAAAAGTCCTTTGTGATGCGAGTGAAACCGCGGGCAACAGCTAGTAACAAATTAAAATAAGTATAATAATTAAACGATTTTTATTCTTTGTTCCAGGTACTCCAATCAACCGGTTACCAATCATGGCGAAGTCTGTACTGGACCTGTATGAACTGTACAATCTGGTGATAGCTCGCGGTGGCCTGGTGGAGGTGATCAACAAGAAGCTGTGGCAGGAGATCATCAAGGGGCTGAGACTGCCATCCTCCATCACTTCTGCTGCCTTCACATTACGCACACAGTAAGTAACAGATTTTGGTCTTTCAAAACAGTCGCTATTTCAAAATATATCCCAATTTACGTTACCTATGAAGGAATTATTATCAATAGAATTACTCGCATGGTCAAAGAAATCAACTTGTGCGTAAGGGAATCAAATATACACTATAGGTCATATCATAAGTAGGTACTACTTTATTCAGTTTCATGAAAAGTCTATATGGCTCAATTAAGTTTTAAGTAAGATAATTATATTTAGTTTGAATGCTTAGAATTGATAGCGTGATTATCCTACTACTTAAGGTTATGACAAGTTACCTACCTGTTCGTAGGCACTCAATCATAACATCAATCACGACATCAGTAATTTTTAAAATTTTTACTGTAACCTAACTAAATGTCTTCAAAAATCTATCGCTAAGTTGGCTTAATCTATGTATAACAGTATCCATCATTCTATAATCTGGAGCAACATTGACAAAAGGTGTGTCTGTGTGGTCCTACAAGTCAGGAGCCCGCTCCATATTCGACCTGCTTTGTATCACATCCTCATTCAAATTCTCACGAGGTGGAGACAAAAGATGGCCTACAATAGCACTACGTGAGCGTCCAACGCGACAATATGACAACTTCATAATTAATAACCTTAGCTCATCTCAGCCGATATAATTTCTCATTTATCTCTCTAGAGTTCCTTCACCTCGCCTTTTGTCGGATGCCATAAAGGTGGTTTACGTTTATGATTCAAAATGTACGACGGTTACGCACGAACCGATGATTTCGAACGCAGCTTCTTTTATTTCGATCTGTTTCTGTATGCGTCTCGTTACGTCAATTTTCATAGTGTGTTTGGACTTTGAAGTAATTTTGTAACTAAATATTTCCAACGATGTGGAAGATTGTTGTCCTAAATAGGTATTGTGATGCTAGAAAGCTGAGCTGTTGTTTGGTTTACACATTATTGCTTCATTAATGCAAATTATTTTGACATGTATTGTTAGAAATACATTTTCAGTTATTGATTTAAACTCTCTCGTTCTCAATTCATGTCCAATGTTTTCATTTCTGGTATCTACCATTAGTCAGAAATTAGAGATTTCTATCAAAACAAAAGCATTCTAATGCCAAAGCTTACATCCTACTAACATTCATAAAATTAGACTTACTGTAATGACGAATGTCGTATATATAGATCGCATGTGACAGTTTTAAAGGTGGCGTTTTTATGATGTGGCTCTCATTGTGTTACGCATTAAATATGTGACCGCTTAATATGACATATGGAAGGTACACACTACAATAGCGTCATATAAAATTGACACATTACAGAATAGGATTAGAAGTGTAATGGCATGTATTATACTTGAAGGATGAACTTTTGATAATAATTGAGCTTGGAATATGATTTACAAGGTTGTCAAGCGGCGAGCCGAGTGATAAAGATATTATTAGATTCGTTGTAAAGGATTGAATGATGACTTGGTGACATATTTTTTGATTTATTTTCGAGTTGATAGATACGAAGATTATTTTGAATCATAATAGATAGAGTCAGCTTTGGCGCTGCCGCTTTGTAATAAACAATAATTTGTCCTTCTCTTAATTTAAAAAGAAAAACGAATTATATAGTATAGTATATATTATATAGTATAGGTATTGTTACAAACATATACATTGGATATTGCAGTGATAGCCTAGTGGTATGACCATTGGACTGCCTATTCGAAGGTCTCAAGTTCGAACCCAGGGCACACACCTCTGACTTTTCGAAATCATGTGCGTACTTATAATTAATTATCACTCGCTTAAAAGGTGAAGGAGAACATCGTGAGGAAACCTGCATGCCTTAGAGATTTTATCGAAAGCGTGTGAAGTCTGCCAACCCACATTAGGCTAGCGTGGTGGACTATAGCCTAAGCCCTCTCATTCTGTGAGAGGAGACCCGTGCCCAGCAGTGGGACAGTATATATTGGATTATATACTGTCCCACTGCTGGATATAGTGATGATGATATATTGGATTGGTGTTGTGACTTTTATTTTTCATGTTCTGATTAGTTCAGAAAAATATTCTCTGAATAGAAGATTTTGAATCAATCGGACCTTCATCGCCTCTTTGTCTCCATTCCATTAATCACCTTGACTTATTTTGTGCATTTTCTTTCCAGATACATGAAATACTTGTACGACTATGAGTGTGAGAAGAAGAACCTATCAACCAGGAGTGAGCTGGACGCTGCCATTGAAGGAAACAAACGTGAGGGACGCCGCGCTTCAGGGCAGTACGATGCACAAGCTGCATTAGCTATGGTAAGTATCATCGTTCTGCCAGATAGTTATTTGCATTATAAAAGTCTCCATAAGTAACGAAATATAAAAATTCTCGTCGGACGAATCCTGGTTAGTCTTTTCACTATCAACCTCCTGCCTGGCTAACCTTTTTGCGACGTCACACGATAGAAGGAGTACCTAATTACTCAGAATTACGAGTAGGAATCTAAAATAAGAACAAATGACAATCTAGACACCTATAGCCAACTGGCTAAAGGTAACCTAGATTACTGCAGTGATATACAGTCGGTCAAACCCTGAGCGACGTTTAATGATTAAGTATTTATCATACGAAAATGAATAAAATCATTAGACAGCGCCCTTGTAGGATTGAAACGGTTTTGCTATTGTGCGTTCTAGAATAGTTGTTGTACTATTTACAATTCGGATGACCTAATTTAAGTTGTTTTCTAATTTGGAATGCAGTCGAATGGAATGGTTGTGTTTGCAATGACCCCGATAAAGACATTAGAAATCTATTGGTATACTTATTTAATTATTCTGTGGTCTTCATCATCATCTAACGTTTCTTTACTTGCAGCCTCAGTTGAATCGCGTGCCAGCGTCACTTGCGCAGCTGTCCCAACACATGCAGCCACTGTCACTCTCCCTGGGAGGTGTGGCGCCGCGCCTGCCACCTTTGCCGCCGCACGCGCCGCACTTAGCGCAACACGACATCGAGTACAGGGTCCGCGAGTATATGAAGATGATACAGCAACAAAGGGAGCTGATGAGAAATGGTATGTTTGGTAAATATCGAATGCTCGAATGATCGTTGTTAGTATTGCTTTTTTTTTAAAGATGTATTTGATTGTTTTGTAATATTATGAACGAAGCACCTAATAGTAATTAGTAGGTAGCATTTGAATCAAAGTTATTTTAATAAAATTTAATCTAATATCTATAGGTTATACAAATAATAATCTACTTAATACATTAACAAGTTCTACGTTTAGTTACGTTTTTGAAAATTCATATGGCAAATAAAATAGAAATAATGCAGTAAAAATAAGTTCCGTGCAGTTCAGTTTTTTCAATATTGTGTTATAGTCCGAAATTTTTGGCGAAAAAAATATTCCAACATGTTTAAGACGTAAGTATAAGATTTTATTTCTTTGTTATTAGGTTCCGAGTCACCCCCCAGCAACGGACCAGCGCCAATAATGTCTCCACGCGACGCAGCCGCCCTTAGTGCTATCGACGTATCCCGCCTCACTCTCTGGTCACTCTACAACAATAACAACAACAATAGTCCACAACCAGACCTAGAACCGCAACGGTAAGTCTCTATTTGTAACTATTTTTTCAATTATCTGCTTTTTAAATCTGTAAAGGACCCAAGATAGTTCCTTGAGGAGTGCTACGGCGATACTTTGTATCTTGATCCACAAGAGACGTTTTAATCATTAATCTCATCAAATTTGAGAACAAACCGGATCAGTTCATCAGGAGGGTGCAGTGTCTAGTTCAATAGAAGGCTTACATTAATCTTCTGTTCATGTGCAAGTTCGATTGAAGGCTAAGATCAAATCCTCTAAGCATCATTCCCTGTAAAGTACCTATAGTATTATCTTTCATGACATGAACTTTTACATAAACTAAAGACTTACTCCATATAGGTATTCTGCATCAGTTATGTTAAGGTCAACCAACAAGGTTGACAAATTCTGACACTTTCCTTATCCTCAGTATGGGTTACAGCGAGGCTCTGAACCTGAGTGAGAGCCCTAACTCGATGACGAGCGGTGGTAAACGAGAGGCGTGCCGGTCGCCCGCGCCGCCCGCCAAGCGCCGCACGCCGCGCCCCGCCTCGCCGCGCTCCGACCTGCACTCGCCGCCTGCGCACCGGCACGCGAGGCGAGACACCACATCACCGCCACAGATCAATGGTGTACCTAATTCAAATGGTGTCAATGGAGCTGCCTTTAAAATTACCACCAGAGGTAAGAATCTACGTTGTCAAACGTTATTGTATAGCGAGGAATATTCTCAAGATCTTGTCTAACCATAACACATGTTTGTCTCTCACAGGTGACGCAAGCACAGGAGACCAGCAGTTAGTGGTATCAATAGAGCTGAACGGTGTAACGTACGAAGGAGTACTCTTCCCCTCGGGCAACGGCCAGAACGGACACAGGCAAATGGTGTCCTAGACACACATACAGACAAACACACGTAGTATTGTAGTTGTTAGTGGTTGCGGTTTCGAGCATCGAGTATTAATTTCTGCATTTATCGTTTTGGAATAGTACAACTACTGGTCTTTTCAGAAGTTAATTTTTTTAAACAGAATTAGGTTATTTTTGTAAGTATCCTCCAATTAAATAAAGAGTACTTTTTTGGGTATGATATCCAAGGATTTCCTTTGTATTATTATCTATTGTTCAAAATCTACTCTGAGTGAAATATTGATATCATATGCTGAATGTTGACGAATTGTCCATGTTTCGGAGTAGTGACGAGTGAGGAGGACGTGGTTGCTATTTAACGAGATACTTACTATTGCGATGACTATGTATATCCACATCGATTTTATAATTACAAAAAAAATATACATCTACTTTGTTCCATTTCTCCCCGCTCTCCTCTCCACAGCATAGGCAGTGAGCTTCGTCATCAAACTGTATATTTTAGTTGAGTTTACATCTGAGATGGCTTACATAACAAAGAAGAAATGAGACAGAAGAATGCAGTTGGTTAGCCCATATCTATACCCTACGATGTTATAGATTTCTTCTTTAAAGATCTTAAATTTAGTCTGATGTAATCTCAACAGTGACATTATAATAATTTATTATTTCACTTGAATACTCGCTACATAGCTATGAAAATATTCGGGACTTGAAACCGCAATTTAAAAAAAAGTATTGTTTTAAAGATTGAACTCAAATTATTCGAGATAAGTACAAAATTTTTAACTTACGGATCATCCAATAAAGATATTATCGTATGTACTTAGTTATTTTCTAATGTGATTAAGTTTTTTAATTGTATTTTTTCAAATTATTTATAGTTCTCAAAATAAAATTACACTGCCTAAGAAGACCGTGAAATTATTTGTAAATAAAAACAATATTAAATAATTTCATCGCTGTTCTTTAATGGATGTTTTGTATGATAATTTTAATACATGTTTTATGATGTCATACGGCAAATGACAATTTGTGTAAATATAGTTTTTAATTTTTACGTTATTTATAATTTGACAGATGTGTGATGAGTGGACAGTGCGCGTCTGTTCTTATGTCTGTGCAGTGACGAGATATATTTAGATTATGTTGTTCTACGTATACTCAGCTGCAGAAGTGAGTTAGCAAATTGGAAACGCAAAGTGCCGTTGAATGAGTTAATTATGATTTTAATGGGTACTGAATTTTGTGCTTATAATTTGTTTCCTTATTACTGCATCAGCAAACTTGTGTTCGTAACTCAACTATTAGTGTTGTAGCACATTATAAATCTTTTTAACGTGACAAGTAATTATAAAATATTGTGTTTTTTAAGTACAGTACGTGTTACGGCTAATGAGGTCAGTTATATTACGCCTATACTTAGGTAGCGTAATCTAAATATGTTTAAGTCTTATTTGTATATTAATGTAAATAGAGATATTATTGTGTGGAAGTAGTGCAGCGTTTTATACACCGTTTCGTAAGTTTGTGATTCTTGATTCAAAAGGTGTATATTTTTAATTTTGTCTATGAAGATGTCAGTATTGTACTTAGTGTGTAGGTATTTATAATTTGTGAATTGGAACTCTGTTTACTTTGCACGGAAAAGTCGATAAGATGAAGAGGTCCGTTTGTCATGCAGCCGTTTCGTTGTAGTAGTAATGGACTAGAAAAAAGCGACTTGCTCGTGCAAAGTAGGTACTAGATGTTTTCTTTTCGAAATGTAGACGTTTATGAAAATAATGAATGTTACTAAAATCTCTAAAGTAGGTACCTAAGGGTTTCTTTTTTACTTTTATAATTCAACAGAGCCACAGGTTTGTTATGACTATCGCCGGGTATTTTTTGGTCTCAGGACCATTAAAAAAATAACGAGATTGATGGATAAATCTGTGATTCTTGATGAAAGCATTTCTCGAATAGACGTTTGTAATAGTCAAACAATTTTTTTTTAATGAATAAAGAATTCCTGTTTTTTGTGGAAACAATAAATTTCAGGCTACTTAAACAGTTCACAACTAGTTCGTTTAGCATCACAACATGCCATGTTCGTAGTTTAAGTGTAAATTAAGTTACATTGTCGAAGTGATTGAATGTAAAGTGTCCGTTTAGCTGAGCAGTTGAGTCGCTGGAGCTATGGTAGCTTGCCCTATTCATAAGTTTTCATAAATTATAATATCGTAGTGCAATAAGCGGTATCCAAAATTATGAAAAAAAAATAAACTCCAGTAAACTAAAAGAAATCGTATCGTAGAGTTGTAAAAAATATTGAAAAAATGTTTTTTTTTTGTAAATGACTGATTTAATGTTTTATAACTTTAGTTAATTTAATGTATTTAATTTTAAAGATTACTTTGTAAAATTAAATTTACTGTTAGCTGCATTATTCGAGCTAAGTAGTGGTAGATGTTAGTACATTCCTGACGATGTACAATACTTGTTAAGAGCAACAATTATATACTGTTGGCCTACTTATATACAGGTAGCTGGCCAAGGGATTGCGCATTAGCAAATTTCGTATTACACCAAAAATTTTTGATGTATTCAAATAATTATACACGAATAAAATAATTATGTATTACGAATAATATTTTTATTTCGATCATCAGTTTCATCCTTGAGATGGGTTGTTCCGTATCTATTCATCCTATGACATAACATACATACCATCACGCCTGTATTCCCCGAGGGGTTAGGCAGAGGTGTACTAATGTACACCCACATTTCGCCGGTATGTTTAGGTCCCATGTAATAGGGGGCGAGCCTATTGCCATTAACCGGGAACAAATCCAGACTCCGAGCAGCTACTGAGAATATCATAGAAAAACCCAATAACACTTTGCTCGACCTGGGGATCGAACCCAGGACCTCTAGCGTAGCAGTCGCGCCTAGGACCACTAGACTAATGAGGCATCCTATGACATCTCATCCTATTTCTTTACTAATCCTTAACTAGAATTTCTAACTGGTCCGATTACATTATTTTAATAAAGTTTCTTTATTCAACCGAAAACCGTTCCTTACTCTAGACACCTGTGAAACCTTTACCTTTATTTGTTTTGGATGATTTTGTAATCGGTTGAGTTAGGAATACTCACAGAATTAATAAAGAATTGAAAATGAAATAATTTCTGTCGGTTGAGTAAGGAACATAAATAGGTTTAAAGTTATTTAGCGAAGGAAAAATTCGACCGCGGGCAGGATTCGAACCTGCGTCTTCTGGTTAGGTACACCAGATACAAACACAAAAAGATAATAAATAGGTTTAGTTAGGAAAAAGAAACAGTTTAGGATGAAACGTCATCGGATGATTCCGGAACAACCCCTTGAGATGCACTAAGTCACTAGTAGGTATCTTAGATATTTGGTTGGCGTGCCAGTTTCTTACCCACCACTTATTCATATGCTTCAATTTGGGATATCATACTTGATATAGTATATAAAGTTGATTCTTGAGTAAGCTGATAAAGAAAAGGGCCTAAATAAAATTTCATAGCAAAGGAATGTGAACTTTGTAATGTAGGACAAACAGTTTATCTTAATTCCAAAACTTGAGCAATTGTTTAATTGCAGTACGTAATATTCGTACATTTTTGCGGTAGGTACAGACGCCAGCAGGTCAAGCTATCCAAAACTGACAAATTTTCCCAATTGAATGTGAACCTTTTCACTTTGTAATAAAGTTGAAAATCTATCAAAGAAATTTGACAGATTGGGGTAGCTTCATATACCTATTATATGGGGTAGCCTCTTTACAATAAACACATTTGTTCTCGTCATGATCCTACTCGTGATACGGGTACCTACGTAGGTAGAGTAATTATCAATATACCCTCCATTTTGATTCGAGATTGTCGTAGATACAGTTCGGTTGTCAAAGTCGTTAAACGATTGACTTGACTTGTATAGGAAGGGGCCGGAATTCGATCTTCGTGTGACTAGCAAAGCAAATATGACTTTCTTTACCAATAGTTTTGTGTCTACTTCTTTGTGCATATTATGTGAAATTTGGATAGGTTTTTGTGATTTAAATCTATTCTCAAAAAGATATTGTGAGGTGAACCTTAAAATAGTCAGTTACGATATTTTTACTTCACTACCGAAGGAGTGTATTTATATAGGTACCCAGATGATGGTGAAGTGTTGTGGTGTTTACGAAGGTAGGTTCCTACCATACTTTCCTACTATGAAGACAGCGAAGTGGAAAATGAGGTGAAGGTAGGTAAGATTTCATATTTATATTCATATTTTTAAAGCTCCTTTTCTATAATAATGTTAAAGGAACCAAAAGACCTATTAATTTAGTATATTTCTGCATATCTAATTATTTACAATAAGATCGTATGAACCAATAACTCTTAAATAAACACTTGTCATAAATGAGGTTGATGTAAATGTAAGTAGTTTGTAGGTAAATTTGATTGATGTAGATGGAATTAATTAATATTTTAAATTAGTGTAAAGAATTTAATTTTGAAAATTCCCAATATTAATAGTTACTTAATAAGACGCCATCTTTTAATTACTTATTGAACTAGTAAAACAGTGCTACTAGCGACATCTATTGCGTATTATTAAAATATCAACAGCAAGAAGTTCTCGGTCTTGCCGACTCAATGTGGAAGCAGTTCCAACATATTTGTTATAGATGACGCTACGGGTCGAAGCCGTACTGTTGAGTTGAATCGGATATGTAATAAAATATATTTAAAATTATAGTCTGCCACAATAGAAACAATTATTACGGCCCTCTGGAGGCTCACCTTTCTTTAATTAATTAAGTATAGGAACTATAGGACACAAAAGTTTTGCTTGCTATGCTTTGAAAAATAGCATTTAGTAACTATTCTACGTCTATTATGTACCTAGTAACTGCACTTTTTTTTTAAATAAATGTTAGCAAAGACATTGTACCTATCCTACTCTACCTAATTATTAAAAATATCTAATGTTTAGATCATGCATGTGCCTCTCCTTATTGTATAGACGCCACCAGGTCAAGCTATATAATATGCTTTAAAGTACTTATGTCAGGAAATGCCGGAGCCATCTAGCTTAAAAAAAAGTAAAATATTGACGTGGAAAAGTGTCTTTATATGATATATTTACAGAAATAAATATCATTAATCATCAACATTTATCATTTATACAAATCTGTCAAATTTTCCCAATTGAATATGAACCAGGTTTTGCATAATTATTGTTTTGTCTTAAAGTTGAAAATCAATCAAAGAATTTTGACAGATTGTGGTAGCTTGACCTTGATGTGCTGGCCTCTGCTAGCCTGATTTTCAACTTTAATACAAAGCCTTAAGGTTCATATTCAATTGAAAAAAATTGACAGTTTTGGATAGCTTAACCTGCTGGCGTCTGTACCTACATGTATATTTAAACAACCTTTATAGGTATAATTACTTCTCCGTACATAGCTTTTTTTACGTTCTCTTTATAAACAGCATATTAATTCCAAAGCGGTTGTGGTCTTACCCTAACCATAATCTCACTACATGCATGCTTTAAACAGATATGCAAAAAACAAATTACCCAATATCTATCTACTAAAAATTATGATGATACTGAATCTTTACTTACAACACTGATATAACACTCAATACAGCCACAAACACACACTTACACACAAACTCACACACACACACTCAACTCGCACATAATAAAATTAATTGTCAAGTCAATAGATTATGGTTTTTAACTGTTTGTTGTACATTTGCTCAATTTTGTCTTGCAGTCTTACCATTATTTTCGATCCTACTTTTGGGAAATGAGTGCTGATTGTCCTTAATACAGGCTACTTTGTAACCTAGCTAGGGCATCATATCTGTATTTCTATTGTTACTCATTTAACTGTTATCAATACCTTGTTATCCTAATTTGTAACAGACTGTACCACTGTTTTTGTGAAAATATAAATAAATAAATAAATATTGAACGATATTCCGACACACAAACTTTATAGGACTTACAACAGACAACCGTGAACTTGTAAACTTCAAAATTGTCTGGTTTCGAAGGGTGCAAAATTAACATTTGAATAGGCCTAAGTAGTTAAGTTGACCCTAAAGGTGACCTCTTTGACTCGGGGCCTTGGGCCCTACTGTTAGCTTAGGATCTTCCATTTGTACGGCACACAGAATAGGTACTTGCAAAATCTCATCACATACTGTTATTACAAGGAATGTGGTATTGACATATTTATTGGTTGGATATTTATGTCCAACACTAGTGATGCCACGAATATTCTTATTCGCCGCATATCATGTATGTAACCAGCTAATTCAGAACCGTGGACCTAGACTTGACATTTCATTTTTGACATTCGTTATAAAAAAAACACCGCCTTATTAGTTTGGTGGTCGCAAGCGCCAAAAAAGCAGTGATAGCCTAGTGGTATGACCATTGGACTGTCAAGAGTTCGAATACAAGGCACGCACCTCTGACTTTTCGAAATCATGTGCGTACCTATTAATAATTAGATACCTACTTATAGGCGAAGGAAAACATTGTGAGGAAACCTTAAGATTTTCTCGACGGCGTGTGAAGTTTGCCAACCGGCACTAGGCCAGTGTGGTAGACTATAGCCTAATAAAATAAAGTTTCATTCTGTGAGAGCAGACCCGTGCCCAGGTTGATGACGATGAAGCGCTACTGCTATGATTGAAGTCCTGGATTCGGTTATCAGGTAGACGACGACGGTAGAAAGTGTAATTGGGATTTTCTATGAAATTCTCAGTAGCAAATCGGTGTTTGGATTTGTGCCCGGTTAGTGGCAATAGCCTCGCTCCCTATCACATGGGACTCAAACATACCGGCGAAATGTTAGTGATATATTAGTGTACCTACGCCTCTGCCTAACGCTTTGGGGAATAGAGGCGTGATGGTAAGGTTGATATAAAAAAAAACTGATTGAATATAATTTTGATTGTTATACATGTAGGTAGTTGCTGTTAGTATCTACTTAGGTATAGTTAAGGTCAGGTGCGTAGTACTACGCACCTCATTCATGAATCTTGTCATACACACCCGTGTATGACAAGATTCATGAATGTGGACAAAGCAAATGAAGTATTACAAGAATCGCAGCAAGTGGCGTTCCTTAGTTTCTGCCTACCCCTATGGGAAGAAGGCGTATGTATGTATATATTCTATCTTATCTGGCTTAGCCAGCAACACTTCGACCAGTTGTGATCTTTTGTGTTGTCCCCAGCCTTATGCATTCCTTACTCTTCGAATACGTGATTTATAAAATGGCGGCTAGCCCTCTAAGGGGAAGGAACGCATAGTCTTCTGGCTTCAGGTATCCGTTACCAAGAAGGCTCATCCGTTTCATTGCTAGGACGTCACAATTGTTTCCTAGAATTCACCACAGGGTCTACAATCTTTATATGTATAAAGCATGTAATGTGTGTATGGTGTTGTAACCACATGTTTCGGGTTAATCACCGAATATAAAAATTAGTTATTAAGCAAAGGAAAAATTCGACCGCGGGCAGGATTCACACGGGCGGACAGGTCGAAATTTTCCTTTGCTTACTGTGTTTAAAATCTTAGCATGGAAAATGCCAAAAAAAAATACAAAAAGATAATTACTATTCGTATTTCTGAAAGTTGTATTCGTTGCATCACTACTCAAAATTTACTCAGTAATAATATCTACTTGGATCACAATTGCTGGCGCCTACGTGCCTCTTCCTATTTATCGTGACGTGATCACGAGACGCGATATCGTGACGTCACGCATTCCGTTCCGGGAGCCAACCAGAAAGTTTGACTAACAACAACAATGTCGATCGGGAATAAAATGATTCTCAATTAGTTTTGACGTTTGTGGTCTAGTTGTTCGAGTGTCAGACTGCTGATTACGAGGTCGTGTGTTTGATTCCCACAGGAATATTTAAGAAACACCGATTTTAGTTCTAAGGCAAGAAAAACTGGAAATTCGGGAAAAACTGTCAGTGCTTTTTCGATTGGATTTTTGTAAATTACTTAATCTCAATTTCATTTTAGTGCATTAATTAGTGATATTTTTCTATGACTTACATGCTCGATTTTAATTTATTGTTACGAACTAAATAATTAATGTCTAACTTTTTCCACTCATGTAGCCCAGTGGTTCTTAAACTTTTTATAGCTGCGGAGGTATTAGAATTTAGAAAATTTCACGGCACCCTGGCAAGGCACTGTTCATGAACAGTGTCCTTTTGTTTGGATATATCATCATCATCATAAACCCTTAAACTGTCCCACTGCTGGGCACAGGTAGGAGACCCGTGCCCAGCAGTGGGACAGGTTCAGATTAGGCCCCAGTCCACCACGCTGGCCTAGTGCGGGTTGGCAAACTTCACACACCGTCGGGAAAAATCTCTAAGGCATGCAGGTTTCATCACGATGTTTTCCTTCACCGTTTAAGCAAGTCATAATTACTAATTATTACGCACATGAATTCGATAAGTCAGAGTTATACTTTCCAAGGTTAGACCTTACTTCACATCGGGACAGCTTCTGATGTTATACCAAGCTCAAGTTCGATCATGTGTGGAGTACTGCTCCCACCTATGGGACGATTAATCATTTATCATGCGAACGGCCAAGGAGTGGAATTCTCTGCCGGCTGCTATGTTTCCCAATTCATATGATTTAGGAACCTTCAAGGTGAGAGTGAATAGGCACTATTTGAGTTTGCGTGCTACATCCTCGGCAGCATCGTCACTTACCATCAGGTGAAGTGCGGTCAAACGCACTCAAATCATGTATAAAAAAATAAAAAAAAAGAGTTGCTATGACCATGATGGTGACGCTATGACCACTGAGCCACCGCATGGCGTCATCATAAAGACGTAAATTCAGAATGCGAAGGCAAATTTCGACCTGACGGTTAAGAGTCGCGGTGGCTTAGTGGTCACAGCGTCTGGTGTACCTAACCAGAAGACGCAGGTTGGAATCCTGCCCGCGGTCGAATTTGCCTTCTCTAAAATAACTTTAACTTCTGTAAGGTTTATTTCCAGTATAAAATTACCTAGCATCGTATATGCTTTTCGGACATTTAGAGATCAGCTTATACTGGAAACTAATGGTACGTTGTGTTGCCCGTGAGTCATATTGTTTTCATCAAAACTGGACATTTGAGTCCAACTGAATACTTGAATAGTGTACAACTAATAACATCATGAACTGATCAATCCGAAATTTCGCAAGTACATGCAAAATGCGTGTATTTTCAAAGTAAATTATCACATACAAATTGATACACACGTTCGTTCTCGTTTAACCTACACCTTTGCCAAGTGTTCGATACTAATTTGTATTAAATTGGAGCAAAATAGTCCGTCACTGTGAGACTATCTACCATCTCAAATCAATCAAATCAAATCAAATCTTTATTGTTGAACACAGATTACAGTTAGGTACATTGCAAGATGTTGAGTAAATGCGTAGTTCACTATGTTCTACCAATTGAGGCATGCAAAATTTATGGGATAAGTACCTACAAGGATTATTATTTTATATAATGTCAAACAATTATTTATTTTTATAACGAATCTGCCTAGTAGGATTCTAGAGTACTTTGGCCATATAGCAAGAAAAACAGATGACAGTTTAGAAAAACTGATTGTCACTCGCAAGGTAGATGGAAGAAGACAACGAGGCCGCAGTTCCATAAGATGGGCAGACAAGATTCGTAACTCACTCTCCACAAAGATTTTACAGACTCAATGGGTATCGATATCATCTCAAAACTCAACTCAAAGTCCAAGGCTCAACGCAAACATTGAGCGTGGAGTCCTGGTTTCAATTCGTAGGGTTGCCACTATCAGTAGAAGGCCGGAGTTTGGATTTGTTCCTAGTAAGTGGCAATAGGCTCACCCTATTTTAAATGAAATCAGTACACAGCCTATCACTAAGAATTCGTGAGATGGTATGATGATTCTTCTATACCTATTTACAATTTTTCAATTCAATCCCAAACTTGGTCAGCTAAAGCGTTACCCAAACGACCGAAACAATATTTTTCTATGTAGCTAATATCTGTTGCGTCGTCAATACATCACATACGCACGCGAAGTCATCACACTACACTATTAGGATTACCATATTAATGAAACAACAGTATTAAAAGTCAGTTCGTTATAGATGGCGGTTATGCAAACGTTTTTCGCTTGGGCGGTGGTGAGGCGATAGGGCGGGCGGGGATTCTCTGTCAGTCGTCATGCACCCGTGGCCGGCGGTGCGCGTCGCGTTCCGTTCTCCGCGTACCCTCCGATAACGCCAACTTGTTTGAGTACAAGACCCCCCCTGCCCCCCGCGGTGCGTTCTCCGCACGGCGACAAAGGGGAACGCGGAAACTCGCGAAAGTCTCAAGTAAATGGACCCTGTGATTTTCCGAAAATTGACGTTTCACGAAAACTAGTATTGTGTGTTTACTGTGTTTTATTTGTGTTGTGTGTGAAGTAGGTAAGTGGGCGGACATCTTTATTGTAATGTTATTTATTTTGTTATCACATGTAGTCAGCTGATTTGTGTTCAGTTCAAGTTTATAATTGATATTGTTGTGATCGTAAAAATAAAAATTAAACTTATGAACCATATTCTATACACTTTTCCGAGTTTTTCAAGAATATTTGAGCTCGCTTTTTCTAAATAAATTTTTCGTAAGTATACATAACAGGAAATCTGAAACAAGATAAAGAAAAAATCTTATAGAAAGCAACCTGCATTTAAGTATAATCCCGCCAAAAATAAATCCAAGTCTTATGTCACCTTTGTGGACATTTAAACACGTTGTATCATATTTTGTTAGCTTTATTTTATGTAAAACTACATATAAAATCTCTTATCTTGGTGATAATTTATTACAATGTTCGTGGAAAATAGACGCGACGTCTGTGGAGCTGCTCAAAATGATTGTTTAAGAATATCTTGTGCATCTATAAACAAAAAGAGATGAGTTTCTTTAGCCTAGGAGTGTAATACAGCTGATTTTTAGAATTCCGAGTAGGCAAGGGAACTAAATTACAAATAGTAGATGTAGGTAGGTACATATTTAGTATTTTATAAAGCTTATAGTCTGCGAAGGATTAGGCAGCGGTGTATCAATCTACAACCACACCAGTATTTTATTTAGTTCCCATGTAACAGGGAGCGAGCCGATAGCAAACCGGGAAAAAATCCAGACCGACCTGAGGAGCCTGGAGGAGCTAACAATGTTCGACTTGAGAATCGCATCCAAGACCTCTAAGGAGCTGTCGCACTTACGACCACTAGACTATTGACACAGTTATTATTAGTATTATCTTAGAAATAAAACCGATTAATCTAATCCATAATCATTCTCCTGTCCTTATCCCAACATTACGTGGGGTCGTAAAAAGAAAAGCATCTATTACATATTAAGTAGATTCTCATCAGGACAGGCTCATTAGTGTAGCAGGCCCGAGACTGCTGAGCGTAAGATCCTGGATCGATTCTCAGGTCGAGCAGTATTTTTAGCTGTCGGTCGGACCTGGTCGGCTCCTACTGTCAATGGAAATCTTTTTCTGTTTATTTATTGTACTGGATTAGTTATTGTACACATCAAACTGCTTTTATTCTCAAGAACTCTTCAGAATAAATTTGTAAACCAAAAACAATAGTGTAATCATGTTTTTTTAAGGTCTGTCTATGGAGTCTGGCCGGTTCTTTATCAAGACCAAGTGCGACTTGTTTGGGCTTTTTCTAAACTACCTTTATTAATGGTCTAATTAAAATAAAATATTTGACTTTTAAGATTTTCAATAAAAATCAGAACCAGCTCGCTTTGGGTATGTTCCCGGGTAATGGCAATAGGCTCGCTAATTATATGGGACCTTTAAACATACCATTGAACTGTGGGCGTACTTCGGGACAGCTCTAAGAAACCCTTTGGCATATACAGGCCCATTTGATTTTGTTTACGGGGAGAAACCTTCAAAAGGCTACCGGTCTACGGGGGTTAGACCGGGGAGTGTGGGATTCTTACCCACTAAAACCATCCCGGTGGCCCCAATCAGCACATGGAGGGGGGGGGGCATGGTGTCCTCTTAATAGACCACACCAGAACCCCCGGGGTATACAGGCCCTATGGTCTCTTATGTTGTTTATTATTTTATGTTTTAAATATGTACGCTTAAAATCTCTTTTCGTTCTCTAGTAGACATTATGTTGATTATCTTAAAACATTTTAAGCTGTAATCTCGGTATGTGTAGAATGTAAAGCACTTAACTATTTAGGCATATCTTGGTTAAGTGTCGGTAAGGCAGAGGGAATTAAAGATTTATAGACTAAGTAACAGAATAATTAATTTATCAAAAAAATGTTTCAAATATCTTATTAAGATTTTAAAGTTATTTTAGCGAAGGAAAAATTCGACTTGCGGGCAGGATTTGAACCTGCGTCTTTTGGTTAAATAGATCAGACGCTATGACCAATTTGATTTGAATTTCGAATAGGTCAAGTTATAATATTTTTTTTTTATCCAAGTGCTTCTTGATTAACCTCTTTGAGAATTGAATCAAAGCTTTTTAAGTTGTATTTGTAGTGGTGGTTGATTGTAATTGTACTGCCTCGTTAGTCTAGTGGTCGTATGTGCATCTGCTACATGCGTGCATGCCGAGCAAAGTGTTATTGTGTTTTTCTATGAAATTCTCAGTAGCAGCTCGGAGTTTGGATTTATGCCCGGTAAATGGCAATAGGGTCGCCCCTAATACATGGGACCTAAAACATATCAGCAAACTGTAGGTGTACATTAGTCCACCTCTGCCTAACCCTTCGGGGGATACAGGCGTGATGGCATGGTAGATGTTAATTATACATACAATGTTTTTTTGCGGATTTTATAGTTTTACCTAATATTTGATTTTTATTAAAAAAAAACATAAAAAATATTGATATTATCAATTCCCAATTGTTTCTCATTCATTTCAGCAGCAGTTCCGAATTTGTTAGGGTTTTGGTACACCCAAAAAATATGCTTTTATTTTAAACCGAATTAACTTAATATATGAACAGGCCCCAAGTAATGTAATTTTGAGTTAGGTGTCTCGTTTTTACCACCCTATAGAGAAAATAATATTTTTCTATCCAAAGTCCCCCTAAGATATCAGAGCCCGTAGGCATAAAGGTGCATCCACACCGCAGTTACTTTTTGTGGTGCAACGTTTCCAAGTGTTAGTGGGCAACATCCGATAAAAAAAAGTTATTTGTTGTTAGTATTATATGTTGCCATGAAAGTTGAACAATGTTACCTAAGTTAATCCGGCCCTACCGTCAAAAACCACTTTAGGAACTGCTGCTTTACAGCATCCATGGTGACAAGCGGATGAAACGTCGAATAAAAAGCCATTGTCCATAAATTCATACATGACAAGCATTAATAACTGCGATGCTTTTAACTGAAGAGTTAAAACCACTTAATTCTCAACATTCTTGTTTCTAGGGAACGATTAAACGCTTTCGTATAAAGCAAAATAAAATGAAATAGATACCGTCGGGATTAACTGCTTTTCTATTGTTTTTCACAACGACATCGTTGTATTTTCCATAATGCCTATCTATCGTGCGTATTAATAATTAATTATTAACTCACTTAAACGGTGAAGGAAAACATCGTGAGGAAATCTCCTTAGAGATTTTCTCGACGGCGTGTGAAGTCTGCCAACCCGCATTAGGCCAGCGTGGTGGATTATAGCCTAAGTCCTCTCATTCTATGAGAGGAGAACCGTGCCCAGCAGTGGGACAGTATATGGGTTTATGATTACATGATTACATTAATAATCAACCCATATACTGTCCCACTGCTGGCCATGGGTCTCCTCTCATTTTTAAGAGGGATTAGGTCCATGATTACATTACGCACATGAATTCGAAAAGTCAGAGGTGCGTACCTTGGATTCGGACTCGAGCGAGACCATTGACTTAGCACTCCAATGGTCATATAATATCACTTGGTACTTTTGCAGTAAATATCTCTATTCTTTCAAAACTTGTGAAAAATTATTTCTTTGAAAACAAATGTTATCGAGAGAGTATTCTTGGTGGACTAAAATGTATCTGAAATTGCGAAGCTTTATTACTAGAAAATATTTCTCAGAAATGATCTAATAATTTCGGAGTTTACATCGCACGTATCAAATTCACAGACTCTCTAAGCTGGCATTATTCAACCTAGCTACTGATGTTGAAACACCTTTTATCTCAGCAGGTTATTAATATTATCATGGCAATATACATTATATTATTATATAGTTCGTTCGTTAGTTATTATATAATTCGACTGCGGGCAGGATTCGAACCTGCGTCTTCTAGTTAGTCTTCTAGTTACACTAGAGGCTTATGACCACTAAGCGGTCCTTTATAATTAAGTATGCGGTCGAATTTTTTCCTTCTCTAAAATAACTTTAAAATCTTACCATGGAAAATGCCAAAATATACAAAAAGATACTTCATATATACTTATTACTCGTTACTGCCTTATAAGTCTAGTGGTCCTAAGCGCGACTGTTACGCTAGAGCTGTTGGGTTTGATTCTCGGGTCGAGCAATGTGTTATTGGATCTTTTTATAAAATCTTAGTGACAGCTTGGAGTTTGGATGTGTGCCCGGTTACTGGCCATAGGCTCGCCTCATATTACATGGGACCTAAACATACTGGCGAACTGTGGTTGTACAATTAGTTCACCTCTGCCTAACCCTTCGGGAAGTACAGGCGTGATGGTGTACTATCCTATTATTATATTCTCGATCAACGCCTCCAAAATGTGTGTCTCATCTCAATGTTCATTCAGTTGTTAAACTCCGTTTCTTTGTACCATTGTTATCAGGTATTAAGGCCAACAAAAAGAATACTTTTATATTCCGTAACATTTACTGCCTATTATTGTAGATCGTCAACCCTACCGTTCTTAGCAAAAGATTTTCTGAATCAATTTTCACGGCGCTCGGAAAATTAAGAAAAAACGGCGTATCTGATTTTTTCCTCGGAAATACTCTATGGGATTATTTTAATACGTTCGGAAACCTTTTACTGTTCAGTAATACCTTGAAGATGAGTGTTGAAAAAAGAAACAGTAGAATGTAACGTGAGAAACAAAAATATTTTCTTATTTAGGTACTACAGCGTTTCTACAATTTTTAGACGAATTTTTTGAATGAATGTATTAAAAATCCTTAACTGTCATACAAATCGCTTTTTAAAGCAGGATAATTATATTTATAATGACTTAATAACCTTTACAATGACTATGGTCAATGTGGGTTTCAATTTTCGGTATCGACACGAAACCAAGGAGGAACATGACATACACAATGTGTAACCGGGTATTCATCTTCATTAGAATCTTTATACAGGGTGACTTTTTGAAGTGGGTTGGGATGGCCAAATCCGTTACTATAAAGAATAGCGAAAAATACACAGTCTCGGGCCCGAATTTGGTGAAAACTAAAACTACATAATTGGATTATCGAAAAAATAACATGACTAGCCAGGATTAGCCAAAACACGTTGATTTTTAAAAAATCAGCCTGTATATTCCAAGATAATATTATTTTCTTACAATTTCTCGACTCATCGCACACAATCATAAGACATAAAACGTAAAGAAAAGGGACTATGACAGCTGTCCTGTTACTGACCCCAAAACATCAATCATTCATACTGACAAATAACTTACAGGGGTCTCCAGTGACCCCAGTCTAAAGGGAAAGAGACGGTTAGAATTCGTTTCGGTGGAAACCCAACAGTTTTCCCCGGGGTGACCGCCGTTGAGTGCTTTTTCTAAACCCCTGTCCTTTTTATTTTCTGGTGAAAATTGTCCATTGGGATACCAGGAATCGATGTGGGTATGTGTATGTCGTGGGTATCTAGCGTGTTCGGATATATTTGAAATCGGAACACAAACGAAGTCAGGGTTATGTGTGAATCTTTTCATCTGTCTGTCATTGATATCGCAGATCCGTTATTCTAATGTCAGAAGTACGTGTCCTGGATTTGAATTCGGGCCATTGGAACACTGGCTGGTTATTCCCATTAAATTATTATTAACCCTTAAAATACTTTTTTTTTATTACCCGCATGCTAAACATTTTTAAGTATAAAAATTTTAGAGAAAGAAAAATTCGATCTCAGGCAGCGTTTGAAGCTGCGTCCCTTCGGATAAGTACACCGGACGCTTTAGCCAACTAAGCTACTAAGACCACTTAGCGGTATACCAATACCACTTAATTTATATTGTAACATCTATTTAACTTGTGGAGTGGAATAAGTATTTTGAGTATTTTGAGTATCTTTAACCCTTAAAATTACTGCTGCATGTGTATAATGATCATCGAAACTTAGGCAAGGGCTATGTCAACATATATAATTTTTATTTTACTTTATTGGAACATAAAACATCAAACATACAATTACAGTATGACAGAATTAGTCTAAAATAAGGTAAACGTGTATACCACACCAATGTCCGCGAAATAATAGATAAAGAATAGTGAAAACAAAAAAGTGGGTACCTACTCGTAGGTATTACTTTAGGTAATTAATTACTAATTTAGAATTTCTGTTGCCATTTTAAACATAAAAATCGAACTAGCTGTAAAGTAAGTCATGTCGGTTGAGAAGCAAAAACTTGCTTTTTAATAGGTGTTACTGACGTCACCATAAAGACGTAAATTCAGAATGTGAAGGCAAATTTCGACCTGGCGGGTAGGAATCGCGGTGGCTTAGTGGTCCTAGCGTCTGTTGTACCTAACCAGCAGACGCAGTTTCGGGTCCTGCCCACGGTCGAATTTTTCCTTCGCTAAAATAACAATTTATATTTATATGTATAAATGGTTATTATTATAGATAGTATTTTGCTTCGTTTATACCTTTTGCTTCCCTGACTCGTAATAATGTGAATTGTTTTGTTATGTACATATGTATTATGTATTTACCTACTAGTTCTACATACACACTGCAAACGTATTGTTGTGTAATAAGTTGTACAAAGATCTGCAGATTGTTTCTATTTCTAATACAAAGATTAGACGAGGTATTAGTAAGTTGTTCTTATGTTTAATACAACGATATGGTATAAGAAAGTATATTATGGCTATAAGATTATATTGTGTCTTATCTTAACTCGGTTATTCATAACATAATATTACGCCTGTAGTCCCGAAGGTTTAGGCAGAAGTGTACCAATGTACACCTACAGTACGGCAATTAATCGGCTATTCAATAAATAAATAAAGAATGTTTATTTCTGAACGAACAAAGAAAAAATACAAAGCAAATCCTTAAAAAAAATCAAGTAATAAAAAACAAATTATCATCGCTTTGAGAACAAATCCTCAACTGTTCCGAATTTAAAAAGTCGAAATTACTCGTTCTCAAATTAAAATTCAGTGCTCTGTTCGGATATTCGTAACTCTCGCGAAAATCTTTGACAATTGAAGCCGACTAATCAATTTATAAGGAAATCCGATTACGAAGTGGAACGGAGTTTTCCAATTAATCTATTGGTCTTAATAAAAGGGTCTGTCTACATACGTAACTGAATGCAGGTAACGTAGCAACATGGCTCAATTTGGCGCCAATGAGAGAATGGTTTCTGCTCTACGGAACTCGGGTTTGGTAGGTAGGTACTTGAGACAAAAAAATTCTGAGTCTGGGTAATGAATTTAATCATCTTCGTCTTTAATAACACTTAGATAAGTGTATTGTTCCGGATATGGGTAGTTTACTGGCTATACAGTAATATAGTGTTTTTTATAAAAACGTTGCATCACACTAGTATTTTCTTCTGTATTTTATTGGGATTTTTCCTGGGTGTGTTTACAAACACAAATTATCACATAGGTACACAAATATCGGAGAACTACTTGTAGGTCATACAATTATTTGTTCCGTGCGGGGATCGAATCCACAATCCGTGTTGCAGAAGCCGATTGCTCAGTCGCCAAGTGTATCCTCGTAGTACCTACTTAACAAAAATTGAGGCTATAAAACCAGTTAAGTCTTCAGGCGTTATTGCTAATGACATTTCAAATTAGATATCTCTCTCATTTCCATGAAAATAAAGTGGGACGACACTATTGTAGCCATTTATTTAAGAGACATAATGAAAATGTTGGAATATTATTTTGTGGTTAGGTATTCAGCCAGACCACACAAACACAAACCATAACTCCAAATTCAAACAGAAAAAAAAGAAAAATGCTCTTTTATTTTCTTTTGTTTTCCTTCACGTGTCATAGACGTCTAGTACACCTAACGCAAATACTCGTTCGACGTGAATTTATTGTGAAGCGCAAACAGCGATCGAGGCCACGCTAACTATTTCGTCATGTTGACGGCTGAATGTTGACAAAACACGGTGGGGACTTCCTGAATGAATAATACTTGGCTACACTGGTTGGTACGGAACCTTACGTTATTTTATAGTAGAAAATTCCTCTGGTCCCCACGGTTTTACCTGCATACAAAATGGATTTTTGAGACAAAAGGTAGCCTATATCCTTTTCCAAGGTCTAATCTATCTCAGTACAAAATTTTATCAAAATCGGTTCAGGGGTCGCAATCGAATTTAATATAATATGTATTATCTACTTGTGAGATACATTGTGTTTTCATGCGATGGCCAAGTCAATCTATTTATTTGAAACATATAAGATTTTTAATATTGATATGTAACCATATTATTAACAGACTTGGTATTACATGGATCTCACAACTTTTTACGGCAGAAGAACTGAGTTGCGAGACTTGTTTTTTTACAAGTTATGTTTTTTATGGCATTGTGTTTACAAGCTATTTTAGTCAGATTAAGTATACAGTATAGTGTAATTAAAATAATTAATATTTTTATGTAAGTAAATTATTAAAAGAATTGAAAATGCGGGACGTCTGGGTACAGTTTTAAGTACACGTTTTAGTAGTGTAATGATCTCGGAGTAGGTGATCTACGTATCGGTCTGTGGATGACTATTTTTAACATAATCGAGACTTCTCCGTGCCTCAGAGAGCACGTAAAGCCGTCGGTCCCGGTTGTCATGCGAACACCTATGACAATCGTTAGTGATAGTTAAGAGAGGTGGGGCATAGTGGGAGTAATTCCACTCAAATTGGAGCTGCCCGACTGGGGAAGTACCTCCGCCTTGCAGAAAATCGAAGTAAAATAACACTGCTTTGAGCTGTGTTGTGTTTCTTACGGTGAGCAAGGTTGGCAGTGCTCCACGAGGAAACGTTGTGTTGGCAGTGGGGGGGACTTTCAACCTTATATTGCCAACCGAACTATTCCTCTTTCAATCCAGGGTCGGCAACGCGCAAGTAAGCGTCTATAGGCTACGGTAACTGCTTACCATCAGGTGGGCCGTATGCTTGTTTGCCAACTTAGTCGAATAAAAAAAAAAGCTCAAAAGGCTTAGTATAACATACTGATATTCAGCCATATCTGGTGAGCCTGGAAGCCGACCCCAACATAGTTGGGATAAAGAAGGATGAATGGACCACAATAAGATTATTGTTATGTAGGCCCGACATAATTATGATTGGGTTTATAAATATTATTTAAACAAGAATTGTTTGGCAAACTGTTCTCTCGCTCGTGATACTGGCTGTTTGTTTATATTATTGTTCTATCTTGACAACATTTTTGCTCTAGATTTCTTTGTTTTAATGCCGGGTGAGTTATTGTAATCCTTATATAAAGATGTATAAGGCTTAAAATCACTTACCCAAACTTTTACTAAAACGTAAAATATTACGAAGATATAGGTATGCATAATCAAAGATCAAGAGCAACATTTCTGCCTCCTTATAATAATAAATAATGTCTAAGCGCAACCGGGTAGAAAGTTCTAGATAATTACATAAATATATGGTGTTTCCTGAATTCCATTTCTGTAAATAAATCTTTTAAAGACACTTTTACAAGTCAATGTCATTTAAACTAGTGGAGCCACCATTCCTTAAATGACAACCTCTGAGAAGACTCAGAACTCAGAGAATCATGGCCTCTTAAAGTTCAGACGTAGTAATAGCAAATATAAGTCACCTTAATATTTAGATATTTTTTTTCAATTTAGCTGTGTAGAAAAATATGTCTAGCAATATTGTATTAGCTGTATTTAAAAATGCAAATATAACATTATTCTATTGATTTCTGACATTTACGCGAATATTATACATTGAAATAAAACTACTTTTTATGGATTTTTTATGGACGTTTCGGACCCTTTACAGCGTCCATGGTCACCGGTAGACTGTACCATGGACGCTGTAAAGGGTCCGAAACGTCGGAATTAATAATATCAATATACGCGATAAAATCCGTAAAAAGTAGTTTTATTTAACATTATTCTTTTAATGCGTTCCTCTTTAATGTCTCGTTCATAAATACGAGTATTTTATAGAATAACTGCTCGTCGTGCCTTATCAGAGGTTAATAAATATTTTTGCATGACTTATAACGTCAGTGATAATATCCCATTAAACTTCGCCATTTGAACCGAAATTTACTTAGAAATACTCCGAACTTTTTGAGTTCAAATATAAGTTTTCAAAAAAGTAACAAATTTGCCTGCGGGCTATTTGCTCTTTGCGACTTTGGATTGCAGACAAAATGCGTCAGAATATCATTAATATTCAGTGAGAATGAAATAAAAAAAAACACTTTAGCAAGTTCAAATAAATATAACAGGTGAAAGAACTTTCGTAGACTAGAAACTTTAAATTACTTAAATATTTTCAAATAGACTTTTAAACGTATTTTTAAAGCATATTTACTTTTTTCACTAGGTACTTTAAATTTGAGGTGGCCCGATGCCGTTATTCACTCTAATACATTTTGAATTTGGAATCCAAAAGAACGTTTTAAATATTAACTAGACGAAAGTAGTTAATAAAGTTCAATGAACACAGATTAATATTAAGGTGGATTAAATAAACGATCAAACTATAATGCTCCCTGATCATTATTTATTTAGATCAATGACTTTTTAAATGAATTGTTCTTTTTATTGACATTTTTTTATGGTCAAAAAGATCGTCCGACACCGGCGGCATAGTATGTCGCTCGATGACGTCGATAGTATGTCGTACCGAAGTCTGAAAGCACCGCACATTCTATAATTTACTACTGTTTATTGTGAGTAGATACGTGATTTCAGTTTCTTAAAATGTAAATAGCATTAACAAGATGTCTTCGTTTATCATCCAACTGCCGGCGCCCGATAACAAGTAATTTAGCTATTGTATCTGTAATTAATTGCTTTAAGCATGAGTAAACTAATAGAATTATTTTGTTGGTTTGCGTAAATAATAAATGATATTTATCTCTGCAAATATGTAGATCTTTTAAAGGCACTTTTACAAGGCAATGTTTTGTTAAAGTGTCAATTCAGTTCAGTGTTCAGTTGTTCCTAACTGACGACCTCGGAGAAGAAACACCGAAACAAACTCAGAGAATCACAGTCTCTTTTAAAGTCCAGACGTAGGATATTAGCAAACACGTGAGAGTTACAATATAGATCAATGTCTGAAATTGTCTTTTGAAGAAAGATCCATTCAGCGGCTTTGAGTACCTACACCAGTCCCAGCCGACGGCACGCATGCATGAGTCATTGTGTAGCTTGATCATAATTTTAGGATATTGATTTGCGTCCATGGTCACTAGTAGACAGTCTAGCCGTGGCCATGGACGCTGGTCACGGGTAGACTTTAGGTCACGGGATTAATAATATCAATATAACGCGATAAATTCCGTAAAAAGTAGTTTTATTTCAATGTATAATATTCGCGTAAATGTCAGAAATCAATATGATCGCCACTTTGGTTTAATTATGTTGATGGTAACGTTTTGTGAAAATAATGTTTTTATAATCTTTAACGCTGTAATGTTGGCAGACAGAAATCTATTGCTTGAGTTTGTTGCGCTGCTTTTTCGTCCCAGCTAAAACAGTAGAGATAGTGAAGGGGGTTTTGGGGCTATCTACAATGTAAAACTAAAAAAGAATTTGACCTTGGAATTAAGTAATTAATTAATTGACGAATGCTAATGTGTACCTAATACGATTAGCATTCACCAATTTTCTATTCGACTACATGATACCTTTTAATCGTGTACAATTTCGTAAGTAGTTTCCAAACATATCAACGTCAATTTATAACTCAAGTGTCAATCTCCCGTTTGTAATAGGTAGTAGGTTTATTTTATAGAGGCACACTCGTTGCAGGGGTTATTTACCCCGTTCTGGAATATGCCTTTTGGCGCCAGACAAACAATCAACGAAGGTCATATTGCAGTGTAGGTAGCGAAAAATCTGCTCACAATGCGTCGTTGTTTTCGCTCAATGACCGTTTGCGATCTTTGAGCGTAACATATTAATTATTATAGTATATAGTATGATATTATGTATCTATGTAGGGATGTGCACCATGGTCAACTCCCAGTTTTAAGTTCAGTTCAATTGTGTCCATCCTAAGGTCGCCTGGAAGAAATTGCAGTCAGTTTGGAATGGCCACCCATTGTATTTTTTTACATTAAGTACATAGTTGTATGTATTATTATGGTGTACAATAAAGTATATATCAATAAATAAACAAAATCATACTTTGAAGAAGTTTATTTGGCGCCAACTCAAAATTGGTTGTAAAACAGACAGTTTAATTTCCCTTGCCATGGGATTCCTAACATTCATGGCACGACTTTGATAGGCTGTGGTTCGGTACAATCATCAGACCTTATCCCTTGATAAGTGGCGAGGTGAGCGAGGTATACTGGGGTCATTATCAGGCTTCCTGCCCACAGTTTAGGACCGGAGACTGGGAGTTGTTGTCTACAAACTCCGGCGTCCAGTGTGTCTACTGCAGATTAACAATAATTAATCTATATCTAATTAATTAATATTTAACTAAAGTTTTTTAGGAGATACAACTGAGTTGTCGGTTTTTCTCTATAAGACATTTTTTTGTAATCATGGAGCTATTATTTTTTTTTTATTATTGTTGATGGATTTGCGTTTGACCTTAGTCTCACCTGATGGTAAGCGGCGACGTGGTCGAAGGTGGAACACGATTACCCAGAAAATGCCTGTTCACTCTCACCTTAAAGATACCAAGGTTATATGAGTTCGAGAATACAGACGCAGGGAGAGCATTCCACTCATTTGCGGTGCGAACAAGAAAAGACGCAGCATACCGCTTCGTGCGTCGTGGTGGAAATTAGACCACATGTTTGTATTTTCAAAAGAATTTGCTACCTACCTACTAGCACTACCTACTACCTACCCGCAGTTTCACCCGCATCCCTAAGGCTTTTTGAGACAAAAGGTCCTATGTCCTTCTCCAAGGTCTAATCTATCTCTGAACCAAATTTCATCAAAATCGGTTTAGTCGTTTAGGTGTGAAAGGTATTTATAAAATTAGTAGTGAATTGAGGGGTCAAACTGAAATTGACGATTAGCAGATATTGTGTTAGCTGACGATAAAAATTATCAATCGAAAGAATCGAGTAATTTCGTTCTAGGATATGAAGTCGATTCTCAGTATCGATCGACAAAATCGAGTTGATCTGGAGTCACCGCTATTTTACACCATTTGAATTAGTCTTGGTTTGATAAACTGGTATTAAGATTAATGTATTTTTTATCTTTAGAACTTTAATGTTATTCGTATTATGACGTTCGAGATGTAATGGCTATAGTACTCAGGGACTGACGGTCACAGGTTTCTGACGCATGGTTTGTTTACCATTAATGTTGAGCTATTGGTTTTTTTTATACAACTAAGGTGGTAAACAAGCTTACGGCCCACCAGATGGTAAGCGGTTACCGTAGTCTTAGACGCTTGTAACACCAGGGATATCACTTGCGCGTTGCCGAACCTGTAAAACGAAACATAAATAGTAAGGTTGGCAGTATAAGGGTCAAAGTCCCCCCACTACCAACACACATTTCCTCGCGGAGCACTGGCAACCTTGCTCACCGTAAGGGACACAACACAGCTCAAAGTAGTGTTATTTTACTTCGATTTTCTGCAAAGCGGAGTTACTTCCCCAGTCGGGCTCCAATTTGAGTAGAATTACTCCCACTATGCCTCTCTTAAATGTTGGTTTATTTGTTTAGAGGTCATTTCGCCTTCTTCTTGTCGGTGAAGCAATCGTTACTGTCCTCTATACCTTCTGTTTGACTTCCTGATACGAAAGTCTCATTTTTTCCTACACATATGCTATAAAACTTCGTCTACGTGTTCCTCTTTCTCGCTTTCCTTAAATTTTGCCTCTCTAGAATTGGCCTAATGAAGTTGTCATATCGCATTAAGTGTCCAATCCTTTTCTGATCTTCTACCACCTTTCTTCCACCCTTTTCCAACACCACATTTCAAATTTATACTTACCTAAACATCACTCCAATTTCACCGAAATAGTGGAAAAAGGCTAGAATTATAATTATAATGCAGTGTTTAGCAGCTGTATGGTGCAGATGAATCAGAGCAGATGTATCGAGTTAAAAGAGACAGTCTTGAGACGCACCGTTTGCAAACTGCCCGCTCCAATAGGTGTGAATTAAAAATTAATTGTACCTTTAAGATAATTTATTTTCAACATTCAAATTAGCTAAGTACGTACGTTATAATAATCTTGATTCCTTGCATACTCAAACACACTCACTCTTTTCTTTAATAAAATGTGACTTAAGGCTACGGCGTCCTCCATAAAAAAAACGTAGTGCTGTAAGTATTAAATTTTGTTATAATAAACAGCTTATTAATGTCCCACTGCTGGGCAAGCGGGAGGGGATTGTGTTGTAGTCAACCACCCTGACCTCTTCGCATCTTTCATAGGCTTTGTTCTATAAGAGGTTTCCCTTCACTATTTATGTTTAAATTGGTATCACTTGTACCAATTTCTGTTTTTATATAATTATTATTAAGATTATTTAAACTTAATTAATCTCAAGACCTCTCAACATCTATAACTTATAAAAGAAATTAATTACACGAAACAGGATTTTTATTAAAATTCTTAAAACTTGAGTAAAGTTAATCTGTTTGTGTTAACTTAAAAATACTTTGAGATCTTGTTAAATTTTCTTTTAAGGATTTGCTTCCTGAACAAATTTAGTTTCATAAACAAATATTATTTTAGCTGATATTTTTGATCTCAGTCTTCTGGTGTTTAACAAATTGTCAAACAACCTTAACGAAATTGAAATTTGGAGCAATATCTAAGAAAATTTATAGTGTTATTTTTATTTTGTCGCATTATTTAATCCTCTCCTCCCTCTTCATATTTCTCCTCTCCTCTCTGCCCATCTTTCTCTTTTCTTTCCCCATATTTTTCCTCTCCTCTCTCCATATCTATATTCTCAGCTTTCTCCTTCGCCTTCCCTTTTTCCTCCAGATTTATAAAAAAGTTAGAGCTTATCGTTATAACGTTGTGATGACAAGCGATAAAACAGTATACTAGTAATTTAGCAGGTGAATAGTTATTAATATTATCTATGTATTTCTTATAAGTAGAAATTGGACTTCTCCTTCCTGTACCTAGTGTGATGGAAACATCTGAATTTCATTCTCAAAAATATTACAACATTCCCAACGAGTGACGTAGTAATCAGACAAGTGTTGCTATCCTAACAATCTAAACAAAGCCAAGTATTTGATTTAGCTTCTCTATAGTGACGAAATATATTTCGTATGGCGTACCCAAAAATACTCTTGCTGACGATTCTCTGACGTCATATTATAAATAACTTTCGCCGTCCATATCTTCGTCAGCATTGCATTGCAATTGAATAAAGATATCGTGAATATTGTACAAACATGTCTAAATCGATTTTATTTTTATTTATTTACAATGGCTTAGAATAGATATTTCTGAATTAATTTTATTTGAATAATAATGTATAGTTGCCCTGAAATGAAGTCTGTTTACCATCCTATGCTAATACATAGGTCTTTCATTAGCGACTGTTAGAATTTGGAAGAAAACAAGTAACTAGAATAGTTCTATAAGAGACATAAGTTAATTTTCTTTTCATGTTTTTCTTGATGGATGGTGAGCTTTACAGAAGCACTGTTAACTTAGCGATTATCGTTGGCATACATAGTGATATTTCTGTCATTTCTTATATAAATGCACTTTAGAAATGCATTGTCGCTTGCTGTAACTTTGAAGGAAAACATCGTGAAGAAAACTGGATTAAAAAAAAAGACTGTTGAGGTCTTGAAAGTATGTTAAATCTGCCAATCCACACCGGGCTAACGTGGTGGAGTATATAGCCTAATTCGTTGGAGTGTTAGAGGATCCGTGACTCTTCTCGAATTAGCCCCATGCCTAGTTCATAGTAAATGGCTGAACTTATTCATCATGGCTAAATACGGACACAGTGAAAGCTAGAATAGTAGTGATAGCTAGTTTGTTGCGCGGCTTCTTCTTCCTAGGAAAATCACTAGGACAGTGGAGTTAGAGCGTTCTAGAGGCTGTCTAAAATGTACTGACGTTCACAAAGTACTACCAGGTTATTGATTTCTGACATTTACGCGAATATTATACATTGAAATAAAACTACTTTTTACGGATTTTATCGCGTATATTGACAGCGTCCATGGTCACGGGCAGACTACCCGTGACCATGGACGCTGTAAAGGGTCCGAAACGTCGGGATTAATAATATCAATATACGCGATAAAATCCGTAAAAAGTAGTTTTATTTCAATACTACCAGGTTTTAATGAATTGATGATTTTGACTTTTGATAATTTCTAGGACTTACAGTTCTTTGCTTATACAGGTCTTGGCGCCAAAAATTCCCCGAACCTCTGTTATTACTTCATGCCTGGGATGTGATATATACCGATAACGACTACTCGAATCAAAATCTAAGTCGATCTGTAAATACTCTGCCATATTACTTCCATCATGTTAAATATAAAATTGCTAGTACGTCAATCACAATATTACAGTGAAGTCGGGCGTTTTTTGGGCTCCGTATATCAAAAATTGGAGCGGCCACATGTAGATATTATTGTCAAATTTTGTTTGCTTTATCAACCGTAGAGGGCATAGAGATCTATAACGTTTTTTATTTTGTATTTTCCGTTTTGTTTGAAAATTTTACATTATTTTTTTTAGTCAATAAATGCCTCTTGTAAATCCGAGTAGATAAAAAATGTTGAAAAAATATTATGTATTAAATAAAAAGATTTTTTTTCTAAACTTGGAAATTGTAGAATTGCCGTTATCAAAATAGATTCTTTATTTTCTATATACGAGTATATCTATGAGCTCCTTGATCACTTGCTTTTGCGGTACTTTAAGAGAAGCCGGGGTATTCAAAATGCAGGTACCTCTTTAAAAATATTTTTAAGGGGTGAAACCTTCAAAAGCTACTGGTCTTTGAGGATTAGACCAGGGATTGTGGGATTCTTACCGACTAAAACCACCCTGATGGTCACCATAAGCACATAGAGGGCGGCACTGTGTCCTCTTAATAAATATTAAATATTCTTGGACAACTTTACACAGCACCATCTGGTCCCAAACTAAGCAGAGCTTGTACTATGGGTACTAGACAATGGATATAATACTTATATACTTTTTTTTTTGTAAATATATACTTATAATACATAGAAACACCCAGACAAACACAAACACTTATGTTTTAACCACACAAATATTTGTGTCCTGTGGGAATCGAACCCACGACCCCAGCAGTCCGACACTCGAACCACTAGACCACAGACGTCGTCGTTAATAGATCACTCTAGAACCTCCTTGAACCTTTTTAAACAGCTTGTAAAAATGACAGGTAGTGACAGGTGATTGGAGCCTCGATTAATGAAATGCTAACCACGTGAACTGTCAAACAGTTACATTACTCATATTGTAATTAACTTTCGCCCGTTCGTGCAACTTGTGACTGGCATAAATTGATCGTCGCACTATTGCAGGTGTCTTTACGAACAATTAAAATGCTGTTCGGTCGAGTTACGTCATTTTATATATGCTGAATATATATTATTTTACCAAGCCTTTTCCTCTGTTGACCCGATTGTCGTTATGGCCAATTGCGGTTACTGAATGTGAGGTTCTGGGATCATTTCTCAGGTTAAAAAAATTCGTTGTTGGATTTTTTCTCAATGGTAGTGAGGGGTTTGAGTATGCCCGATTAATGACAATAGGCTCGGCCCTAATAACAATGCGACTTAAGAAAATACTGGTGCACTGTGGGTGTAGGTACATTAGTATATCTCTACTCCCTTCGTGGAAAACAGGGTTTTTTAGTATGATAATGTTTTGATCCGATTGTAATGTACAGACTTAAATCCAGACTACTATCTGTGGACCATAAAACTAAGGCGATGGTAGCCGCCAGTTATGCAATTAATTACCTAAACCATATAAAATAGACAATCCAAAATATTCACATAGGATATCCAATTATTAAGAAATGCTGTAGTTTTTTTTTTTCAAATTATTCACTAACTAGCGACCCGCCCCCGCTTCGCACGGGTGCAATGTACTAATAAAATACATGTATTATACATATAAAACTTCCTCTTGAATCACTCTATCTATTAAAAAAAACCGCATCAAAATCCGTTGCGTAGTTTTAAAGATTTAAGCATAGATAGGGATATAGGGACAGAGAAAGCGACTTTGTTTTATACTATGTAGTGATAGTGAAGGTCGTATATTTTTAATATTTATTGTGAGTCAGAATCGTGGCTGTCAACCGCAACGCAGAGTGGACCGCTCGGCCGCTGCCAATCGAGGCTTCAAACCGTCAAAGATTAATAAATTAAATTATACCCGGGACTCTACCTGTCCTTCAGTAATTTCACATCATTGAGTACTCCCCGGTCTTAATGGTCAGAACAAACATGATAATGAAGCTCCATTTAAAGTAATTAATAATTCAAAGGGAACCTTTGTCAACCCTGACGGCGGGTTAAACCGCTGTTATGTATTACTAACATGAATAAATAGATCAATTGAATTTTCATCATTATTTCATGAATTTATGGGTGACTTTGCCTAAATGAAAACAGTGTATAAAAAAGAATTTCAATTGAAACTTATGGCATTTCTGCTGAAGGGGTGTGCACTGATCTTAGATATTATAACAGATAATTATCCATTTTTTACTGTCATAATGTTATTATGATTTAATTAATGATGTAAGAATTTTATTTTAATAATGTTATGACATTTATTTATTAATTGTAATGTTATGCATGTAATTATTAATATTTTTTAGGTTTGTACAATTTCTGACACAATGATATAGTGTTCTTGAATAAATAAATAAAATTAAAATGAATGTGCTAAATGGAAAAACCTGGGGTATTTTCGTAGTCTAAGAGTCATCTGAATTAAACCATCAACAAAAAACTTTTTTTATAGTACAGAAAATCTGTCAGTCAAATTTTCCCAATTGAATATGAACCTTATGGTTTTTTATTAAAGTTGAAAAATAATCAAATAAACTTGACAGTTTTAGAGGATAGATGGATGGATGGATGTTTGTTCCTCTTTCACGCTAAAACTACTGAACGGATTTTGATGAAACTTTACCGTATTATTATTTATACATCAGAATAACATATAGGCTATAATTTATAATAATATTGAGTTAATTTGCCAAATTATAACGATACTAATTAAAAGTTACTTTTCCACGCGGACGAAGTCGTGGGCAGCAGCCAGTCTAGAAATAATTCCTTAGATGTTTTGCTGCCCACTAATGACTTTTTATTGCTATGTAGCCTGAGGATAATTGTATATAAACGCTATTATAAATCTGTCCTCAACGTAAAGGGATTGAATTATAAACTCTATAATTGAATTTTCTTCTGCAAATTATTTTCGCAATCGCAAAATTTTCAATGAAAATTCCGTGCTTCTGTTTTTGACTTTATTGAGTTAAATTTGACTTTAATTACTATACTATCATCAACCCATATACTGTCCCACTGCTGGGCACGGGTGTCCTCTCATATTGAGGGGGATAAGGCTACTACGATGTCCACTACGATGGCCTAGTGCGGGTTGGCAGACTTCACAAACCGTCGAGAAAAATCTCTATGGTATGCAGGTTTCCTCACGATGTTTTCCTTCACCGTTTAAGCGAGTGATAAGTAATTAATTATTAATACGCACAGGAATTCGAGAAGTCGAGTGTGTGCCTTGGGTTCGAGCTCGAGACCTTCGAATTGGCAGTCCTACCATATGGTCATACCACTAGGCTATCACAGCTTACTATACTTACTTTTAGGTATTTTAAATCTAGGTCAGCTCGATGTTGTCTATCATTATCAGTCCGATTTTCTCCACTGATGGACCAAAGTATCTTCATGTATCTTCCATTAGTTTCTGCTCTGGAACTCTTGAACATTTCTTCCCTTTCCATTGGTCTCTGGGCGACATCCAGTTCGTTCGTTTGCTTGGTAAGGATCCAGGTGGTTGTTGCATAGTTTTACATAGATTTATAAAACCTATTAGGTACCACTTTAAATAAATTATTGATGGCACAACTGGCACCACTTTTTGCGCCTCGGGTAGTGGGTTCGATCCCCGCACAGAAACAAATATTTGTATGGCCTACAAGTTGCATTCCGGGTGGGTTTGTGTCTGTCAGATTTTTTTCACTAAGGTGGCAAAAAAGAATACTGCCCACCTGAGGGTAAGCGGTTACCGTAGCCTATAGACGCTACCGGTACCAGGATCACTTGCGTGTTGCCAATCCTGTAAAATGAAAGATGAATAGTTGAGTTGGCTGTATAATATGCAATGTTCCTCCACTGCCAACACAACGTTTCTTCGCGGCAACTTTGCTCACCTTAAGGAACACAGCACAGCTCAAAGCAGTGTTATTTCGCTTCGATTTTCTGCAAGGCGGAGGTAGTTACTTCCCCAGTCTCCAGTCAGGGCATCTCCAATTTGAGTAGAATTATGTACTCCCACCATGGCTACCTCTCTAACTCTTATTTATTTGTGTTTGTAAACGAATTAAAAATAAAGAGGAAGATTGTAGCGCGGAGAAAAGATATATACTTACTAGACTAAAAATACTAAAGTATAAGCAGCGACCTTGTACAAACAGTACTGTCTACCTTATGTGCGACTGAACATTGTCTCCCAAGATACAGGCTTCTAGCCTAGTTTGGGAATCAGTAACAGTACCTACATATTGTAATAAATTGCCCAAAGATTGTGCCTACTTATTAAAGTAGGCACAATCTTTGGGCAATTTGGGCAATCGTTGGTATTAACCAACGATTGTAATTTATGTGTAAATAAACAATTTTTATTTTTTATTATTTTTATTATTTATATTAAATAAAATAAAATCGCAAGTACAGAGGCCAGCACATCAAGCTACCCTAATCTGTCAAATTTCTTTGATAGATTTTCAACTTTAATACAAAGAAATAAGGTTCATTTTCAATTGGGAAATTTGACAGTTTTGGATAGCTTGACTGCTGGCGTCTGTACATCCAAGATTAAAACAGATGCCTAATCACCATCATTATGTACCTAGCGACGTCCCCTTAATGCGTTAAAATAATCAGCTAAAATCTTCAGCCTAACGAAACTCTTGATAAACTGAATTTGTTTCAAATAACGGCCCACGAGGGAGAAAACACGAGGTAAGACGTCATTTCCCCCATTAGCTAACAAATGCTCTAGAGCTGTCCCCGTTATTAATAGAGGTGTACTGACTCGACTAATTAAGCTGTCTAGTCAATCGAGATATATGTTTATTCGAGTGCTGTTAACTTAATTGGTTGCATTTGGTAAAATGATTAATTACGTACTATTTGTAATTAATCAACCCCGTCTCGTTTTTTATAACGTTAGGACTTGTGCTAGCATCAAATAATTTTTTATCTGTGTGTGTAGCCTAAAAGAAACAGTAAAATTATGGCTAGGTACTTATTTTTTGCAAAACTAAAATCTGGTCATAAGATCTTTTTGATTTGAGATGCTATTCGTGGACGAGGTCGGCCGAGGAGACGTTGGCGAGACGATCTTGATCGCTTTTTGCCAATATGGCATGAAGAAGCTCAGGATAGAGAGTCCTGGACTAAGGTAGGGAGGCCTTTGCCCTGCAATGGGACTCAAAAGAGGCTACATAAAAAATATATTTTTATTGTAAAAAAGCATACGGCCTGATAAGCGGCAACTGCAGCCTACGTCAACGACACCATAGCGCAGCGTAATTTTGATACCTCGGTTGATAATTGTTTAATTTGTACAGTAATTTCATTAGCTACTTTGCCCTGAAAACCAGAACACAAAAATCATAGGACATTATTGCTTGGCAGCGGATTTTTTGGCAGTATAGTGTTACCAGACGACTTCAGCAGTTCTTCCATCTCAATATGGTCATCTCATAATACCATCTCATAAGTACCCCAGGACAGCAGAAAGACAATTAGTGCAAAGTGAAGTGTTACTACACTACCGGCACGCTATCATGGCCGTTTTGACGTTTGTCCACTCATGAAGTTTCGTATTAATTAGTAATTACATTTGAAGGAGCAAATTGCTGTTCTTTATTGTCAATAGTGATCTAACGATACTACTACAAAAAATATATACAACTAGCTGACACCGCAAACGTTGTTTTGCCATAAAAAAAAAATTTAGTGGTATGAAAAATAGATGTTGGCCTATTCTCAGACCTCCCCGATAAGCACAAAAAATTTCATCAAAATCGGTCAAGGCGTTTCGGAGGAGTATGGCAACGAAAACTGTGACACGAGATTTTTATATATACAATATGTATATGTGTTTTTTTTTTCGTGCATTAACGTAACGGCCATCATAGCGTGCCGCAAGTATAACATAGGTTTAAGTTTTATATACTACACATTTTTCTATTTACTGTATGTAAGTTAGTTTGTAAGGTATTTATCTATGGGCCATGGATGTCTGAAATAAATAAATAAATAATCAAGCGTTTATTAGTTCTTTCAAGCTAAGTGATAGAATAAACTAGTGACAAGCTAGGACAAAGTCGAAGAAAACTGTAAAACAAACTACTTAAATAAACATAGAGAGTACAAGTTAGACCACATCCAGTCTATTTTGCTAACTATCTATGTACACAGTGCTGTGTTTCTTGTTAATAAACTGTCCTAGACAGCCAATAGATGTTCTAGACAAATACGTCAGACTGTTTCAACGGTACGTTGGCTATGACTTTCCTTGCATTGAGTAAGTTTTCTATATTCGTTTTTGTAAGTACTTTATTATTACATACCATCACGCCTGTATTCCCCGAAGGGTTAGGCAGAGGTGTACTAATGTACACCCACATTTCACCGGTATGTTTAGGTCCCATGTAATAGGGGGCGAGCCTATTGCCATTAACCGGGCACAAATCCAGACTCCGAGCTGCTACTGAGAATTTCATAGAAAAACCCAATAACACTGCTCGACTTGGGGATCGAACCCAGGACCTCTAGCGTAGCAGTCGCTTTTATTTTCTATTATTTTCTAAAAAAATGTCATCTAAATATCCAATTACGTTGCTGGGAATCGAAATATTATCTCACGCTTAGCGGACCTGTTTCAGAACATTAGACCAATGCTTTTGTGACGTAGGTACTCGTATATCATATAGATACGTCTGTATGCCCGTGAGTCTGTGGACAATCTTAAATCTCACAATTGCTAACTAAAATAATACATCTTTTCGTATTTTCCATGCCAAGATTTTAAAGTTATTTAAGCGAAGGAATCCTGGCCGCAGTCAAAGCAGGTTTCGATCCTGCGTCTTCTGGTTAGGTACTCTAGACGCTATGACCACTAAGCCACCGCGAGTCCCACCCGCCAGTTCAATAGGTCTCACTGACGTCACCATAAAGAATGTGAAGGCAAATTTCGACCTGGCGAGTTTTCCTTCGCTTAAATAAATTTAAAATAATACACTTACCTACATTGAAAATATTTTACATTTATGTTTAAAAAAGGCGTTAAGTACCAGGTACAGGTAGGTTAGGTATGTTGTATGTTTTTCAATTTATACCGTTGGGACACATTACATACATACACATACATACATACAACATACATATACATACATTGTACTTGGCACATTGTTTAATTATCGTTATCTAATTATCGTTATGACTGAATGAATCTGAAGCATTATAATTGTAATACCTCATTCGACATTCGATATCAATATTAACTTTGAACATTGGGTATTCAACTATCGTCAAGATTTCACGCAGACTGAATTGTCAAAATTAGAGAGTTTCAGAGCAATATTGTTAAAGGTGGCTACACAGTACATCGTATCAACTTATTAACGGTGCCATGCCTACATGCAAAACAATATATTTATTGATTTATTTTTAATATTTGCAATATTTGACACAGCACTATCTTAGTAGAGCTTGTACTATGGGTACTCGACACTGGATATAATAGTTACATACCTTTTTTGTGAATACATATTTAAAATACATAAGAAATACCCAGACAAATACATCACATAAATATTTGTGTCCTATGGCAATCGAACCCACGAACTCGTGTACAGCAGTCCCTCACTCGAACCATTAGACCACAGACTTACTTACTTACTATGAAATTATTATGAGACAATATTGTCGCCGATCAACAATTTGGTGAATAATTGATGTATTTTGTAGGTCTCACTAATTTTTGCGAACACTTATGCGCTTTTTTTAAATTTTTCTGTGTCACTACAAGAGACCGTGCTCTAGTAAATTTGTTTTCGGATTCTGGCTCCCACATCAGAGCACAACAAAAATTGCTTAGGGTTGACTTCCCAGATTCCAGAAGAGTTTTTATTCAAAGCAGTCCTCCCACAGGCAAATTACATTTCATTATTAATAAATACAGAAGCCAGAAAAGACTGACAATGAGTTGTCTGTCGCCTCTGGCAAGAATTATGAATCCAATGTTTTGTTTAAAGTATCTTTCGGTGTAGTGGGCGAACTCCATTATATTAGAACTCATAACGCGTATTCATTCACCTGTCAATAGTTATTAGTTACTATCTGTGATATTCCAGAGTTCGTAAACCTTTGTTTCCATCGGTTTTCTGTTCGTAAAGTCATTTGAGATAAATTCTAGCGGTGAACGATGTATTTTAATATGAAATTGTGTTCGACCATAATTATATCATTGTAAATGTAAATGAAAATTTCAAAATTAACATAAAACATTGCACCATGCCTGTACTCCCCTAAGAGTTAGGCAGAGGTGTACCAAAGTTCACCGACAAAATTATAAATGTATAAGAAAAATCTCGAACAAGATCTGTCTATCAAATGTTCTTAAAGAAACTAAAATTTGTGGAACCAAGATGAAAAATATAAGGATTACCACACGAGGGGCGATGACGTCCTCAGCTGCCACTTGACCCAGTTCTGATAAAGATGATATATAACCACTGTTTCAGCGCTGTATTTTATAAAATAATCCAAAGGTGTTAGCTGATCGATGGCCCTCACGTTCTGAGGTAGATTTAAAAGTTTTTAGTTTGTTCTAAAATAGAACGAACTGTTTTGAAAACATGTTATGATCATGATAAATGGTATTTCTGTAAATAGATCTTTTAAAGACACTTTTACAAGTTAATGTTGTACATTTCTTTTAAGATAGACGGCTCCGGCTTTTCTTAACTGAGGAACTCGGAGAACAAACACCGAAACATTCTCATAGGATCATAGTCTCTTTTAAAGTACAGACGTAGAATAGTAGCAAATATGTGAGTATTACAATGCAGGGCAATGTCTGAAATGGCCTTTTGAAAAAAGATCCATAGCAGCTTTGAGTAGACTAGTCCCAGCCGACGACACACATGCATCAGTCATTGTGTAGCTCGACCATAATTTAGAGCAGCAGTTCAACAACCCGTCGCACGATATCAGATACCACATCAGCGGAATATTTGCGTAGGCTAGGTATATAAAAAAAGAAGTCTCAAAGCTACCATGTACCATCATTATCGTACTCCTACCCTTATCCCAAATCACTTGTGGTCGGCCCAGTATGCCTTTTCCTTCCATACATCTCATCATTCACATCCTTTGATTTTTTTTTATTCCAGAGGAACAACAAACAGCTAGGTACACTATGAAATATTAATAATAGAATTCAGTTATTTAAGTTTAGAACTACTTTTTACAGAGTCTGCCCGTGACCATGGACGCTGTAAAGACTTTAAAAAAAAAAGTCGGGATTAATGATAAATATAACACGATAAAATCCGTAAAAAGTAGTTTTATTTCAATACATTGAGTTAGAAATAATAATGTAGCCCACAGCACTGTTCACAGATTACCATTTTAATATCAAATAAAAGGTGGCTATTCATGCAATCAGTTATTGATGCCATATCGTCTCGCACACAGTTCATCAATCTTTTTTTGGTCTCCCTCTTCGCCTATATCCATCTCCATTAACACCCAGCACCTTCCTGGTAACATGCTCTTCACTTCTACGCATATCCATACCACGAGAAGCGATTCCTGCACAGCTTTTCTGTAACAGGTGTCAAATATTTAAATTTAGAATCATCTACTACTTTAGGTTATTCTTCTTTTCAAATAAGTAGGTCGGTAAAACAGATAATTAAAATAACACAGATTATAGTAAATCTATAATTAATAGCTTTCCTCGTTTGTATTCTAATTTTGAACATCACAAGAACAATCACGGCTAACATTTTGTTTTAAACTGTCTGATCCCAGTAATATTAAACATGTGTTTACGCATGTACGTTACAATCCGCACGAGACGTCTCGACATACAATGGGTATGGGTAGCATCGCTCTCTCGACACGCCGTGCATTGTTGTGGACTTCAGGCGGAAACTGCGGCGCTGATATGAGGTAGGATATCACGCTAGGCTATCTAAATAAATAAGTAGCGATAGGTATTTAAATTGTGGGTAAGTTTAATATCTATATACATCATATATATATAGATATTAAAGTGAAATAATATAGGTCCCGGTTACCGAACCGGTCATACGAACATCTACGATAGTCGTTAGTGATAGTCAGTAACCTAAAAATATTTGCGACGAAAAATTGCCACGTATGTTTCAAATAACAGTGTAGGCAAAAAAGGATTTAGAGATACACATACAGGACGAACCAGTGCTCCGTGTGGAAACATTCTGTTGGCAGTGGAGGGACTTTGACCCTTATAATGCCAACCCAACTATTCGTCTTTTATTTTACAGGGTCGGTCACGCGCAAGTGATACCCTGGTGTTACTAGCGTCTATAGGCTACGGTAACCGCTTACCATCAGGTGGGCCCTATGGTAGTTTTCCAACTTAGGGCCATCAATAATAATGATAATAAAAAATAACAACGCAGGTGACACCGCGGGACGTAGGTAGTCTAGTACTATGCAAGTTTCTGTTAACAATCTAACTTCCACAATTATAGTTGAAAGACTTAGTCTAGGCTACGTCAGACAGTGCGGTGGGATTCATAGTCTACGCTACGCCTCGTGTGCAATATCGATTTAATAATTATGCGAACGCAGTAGTAAGCTTGGAGGGGTTTGTGCGAGCAGTTTCATGGGTTTTTCTGAAAAAATCCCAGTCAACTCGGACTTTGAATTTTTGCCTGCCAATGGAAATGGCTCGCCCCGTATGACATGGGACTTAAAAATACCTGAGAACTGTGAGTGTACATTAGTACACCTCTGCCTAACCCTTCGGGGAATTTAAGCGTGATGTCATGTTATTTTGTGACGCTGCAGCGACAAATATACATAGTCGGTGGTAGGTACTAACGATACGAAGTTTATAGAAAATATAGTAATTATAATTAGCTTAAACATACATAGACCCTGTAAGTCGCCAGGCATTTCTTAATATTTTTTAATACAACCTTGGTTTACAATACACGATAGATGAAACTTCACGAAATTTAAATCTACAACTAGAAAACTAAAAATTAGCGATTAAACTAATTCTCGGGTCAGGCATAATTTATTAAAATTATCACGAATCTAGTCACTCATAATTAGCCAACACATTTCACAAGGCATAAGCAAGGAACAGATTTGTCTCAGACCGCACGTTCTCATTTACATACCCATAACGTTCATTACGCGGTTGACACATAAATAGCCGCATTTTCGATGAAACACGATGCGTTTTTGCATAGATTACAGCTGTCAGTACAATTCCTTTCCAACCCTAGTTTATTAAGAATTAAGTAAAGACTAACAAATGAATGCGCTAAGTGGGTTCTTTCATAATGTAACATAATGTAATGTAATGTAATGTAACAAACATATAGGATATTTTTTTGTTGTAACATGTTGAATGTTTGCATAGTACGACCCGAGTGAACTGAATATTTTGTATTAAGTTCTCATGTACTTGTCTCAGATGTCTTTTGACAATAAATTTCTTCAAACTTAAACCTAACGTTTCCCTTTCGATGTTTACGGCCAGAATTATGGTAAAACAACCGCCGTGTGTGTATAATCGCGTGGTGTGTTACTAATGTGTTTCTAGCTTTTCTCGCTAATAATAAAATGTGTGTTGAAACGCGACAGTTGATGACGCAGGTCGTCTTCAACTCGAAGCTTTTTCTATATTTATTAATATTTATGTCGGTAGGTTTGTTAAAAGATTAACTTCTAACGATCACATCAGACAAGCCTCTGATGAAATTTAGTGTAATATGTTTAATTATAGTTCAACACTAAACACACTCAACGACCTTGACGTGTGTGGTCTAGAGGTTCGATTGTCGGACTGCTGATTCTGAGGTCGAGGGTTCGATTCCCACAAGACATAAATATATATGTGATGAAACTACATGTTTGTGTTTGTCTGGGTGTTTCTTATGTTTTTAAAATATGTATTTACAAAAAAAGTATATGTATAACTGGTATCCTATCCTATCAGTATCAGTATTATATCCATTGTCTAGTACCCGGAGCACAATTTTATAATAAACTAGCTGACCCCGCAAACGTTGTTTTGCCATAAAAAAAAATTTAGGGGTATGAAAAATAGATGTTGGCCTATTCTCAGACCTCCCCGATAAGCACAAAAAATTTCATCAAAATCGGTCAAGCCGTTTCGGAGGAGTATGGCAACGAAAACTGTGACACGAGAATTTTATATATTAGATAAATATTTTGAATTCTGAATTTCATTTTTTTTATTTCTGCTTAGTTTGGGACTAGATGGCGCTGTGTAAATTGTCCCAATTATTTATTTATTCTAGATAAATGTATGTATACATATATCTATAGTTTTGAGTCTGTAGAACTCCCTCTGCTTTCTAAATTGGCCAACAGAATTATTCACTCGTGAAAAAAATGGTGTAGGTATACCACACCAACGTGGGCGGTCTCCTCCACTCTATCTCTAGATTGACAGCCGGAATAATAAACATCGTTCTTTTACACCCGCCATAAAACTTTAATTACGAATCACCATCACAAATGTAACGCAAAGAAACTGAATTTAGTGCCAATAAACTTGTGCAAAGAAAAATATATGACGTATTAATTCAGTCTTAGTGGGTGCCCAGACGATCCGTCGTAATCGGTAGAAATAAATAATAATAATAAAATTTTAATATATACATATATATAGGTAGAGACTAGTGTATTGGACCTATCCAATACACTAGTCACTCATATATTTTTCTTTGCACAAGTTTATTGGCACTAAATTCAGTTAATTTTTAGGTTAAACACAGGTTTAACCTATCAAACCTGTGTTTCTGATATAATAAAAAATAATTACATTTGATACTACCATTCTAGCAGTCTAGGAGTGTACGTAGCCCTTTCGTTCTAGTTGTAATTAGGTACACAGTGTAAAATTGCACATCAAAAACGACATTGAAAAACTTTTCGCAAAGATCCACTGCTCATATTTTGTAGTTCTTTTTATTTTTACTAGTAGATCAAAACTTTTGCGCAGTTTACACAATTAACAAATTACGGTTTTCCTTTCACACGTTAAATAATCTCATATTTTCCGGTGCTAACATTATTGTGTTCTGGTTTGAAGGCCGAAAATTACTAGGCAAATGAGATCTTAACAGATCTCAAGATGTCAACGCAATGTGGGATTATCACAGCAATACCGGTGGTATCCTATCAGTGGTACCAATGGTTTGCCTGCGTCTATAGACTGCGGTTTACGCTTACCATCAGGGGACCTGAATGCTTGTCATCATATCTCAATATATAAAAATACTAGCTGTGCCCCGCGGTGTTACCCGTGGTTTATTAGGGAAAATAGATTGTGCATTTTCCCGCAGTAAAACTAGTCTAGTAAGTAGTCTATGTGTTAATCCAGGGAGTCAGCTAACTCCATACCAAATTTTTTTGTTTTGACGTGAAGAAGTAACAAACATACACACTCACAAACTTTCGCCTTTATAATGTGATTACGTTATTATTTGTAATAGTTTTTTTTATAAAAGCATAGAATACACTATGTAGTGAGTACACATATTTTTATGTTTTTACATTCTTGAGGGGAATGAGCTGCACTCCGAGATACAGGTTTACACCTAGTTCGGATGCAGAAGTTCCTGTGTTACGAAGTACCCCTGGCATAGTAATAAGACGATTATAATGTCAATTAAGCTCTGTAACAGTGTGTGCAAACTTTTGGTGAATTAAATAAATTATTATAAATTAAATTATTATATGTATAAAAACTGCTTGATATTTATGTCGACAGTTTGACAACTAGGAAATCTGTGATCGATTGTAAGCGATCGTCTATGTTAGCCCTAATAGTAACTCGTACTTTCTTTTCTCTGCAAAACATGCAAAACAGACGGGTCTCGTTGTTTATACACGTTGATTGGTCATCGTCTACATAATTATGTTATCACAGCATTAGCGCTAGCAGCTGAGGAAATACACTTGAAATTCTTAAAAAAAGAAGAATGTTAATGTTAAAAATAAATTTTAAAAACTGTTTTTCATTATAGTGAAAAATGTGTAAATGAATTCATACACCATAAACACAAGGCTGACAGCATTTCAAACGACTTGACGTGCTTTTTTAAATGTATGAACGATAGAGTAAAAATAAATATATGAATATTAATAAATAAAATGAATATAAATCTACACTTATTTACCTACTAAAATATCTAAATACCAGATCTTCCTTTATTTTCAATATATTATGTTTTAAAAAGCGCTCTTCATCCTCTCCTCTAAAAAAACTAACTTGCTGTGCCCGACAGGGTCCATAATTGTTTCTCTTTAATTTTACCCACCAGCTTTTGTATACATTATGGGATGCAATAAAGTTATTGAGTATTGAGTATAGAGTGGGCTCGGTAGGTACATTACTAAGTACTTACATTTTTATAATTATGATACGTAAGGTGATTGCTGGTTTTGTTGAAAAAATCCCAGACAGTTGAAGATGGACGTGATCTGATTCTCTATGTGTTAAGAATGGTCACCCATCCACAGACAGACCGCGGCTAGCGCAGCTTAACCTTGCCGATCGATTAATCAGCGTAATTATTACTTAGCCCCAGATACCGACGGCACATTACAATAATTAAAACTTAATTATAAACAGTACTCATGTTACGTGAGGTGAATATAATTATGTTTTGTACTGTACTTAATTAATTTTGAATAAAATAGAATAATTGAATATTACTTCTAACAAAGGTCTAGCGATACGTATCTCAGACGAACAGAGTATTAATTAATTATTGTGTTTGTTGTTTACAGCGTTATTTTATTAGTTAAAATGTTGATAAAGACAAGACAAAAATTCTTTAAATGTTTGTTGATTGGTTTGGTCGATTTTATTGCGTATATTGATATTATTAATCCCGAGGTTTCGGACCCTTTACAGCGTCCATGGTCACGGGTAGACTGAGGTGGTAGGCGTCTTGATGATATAATGACTGACAGCTACTCTACATTTTTATTAATTATTGGCTATCCGATTCACGCAAAACAAGCTCACCGTACTGTGGTCTTGCAGTTGTAGGCCTAGATTTTGATTTAAAAGAATCTATAACAGGATTCCAAGCAGGTGGTAAGACCCAGCCATCTTTTCTATTGAAATTTGGATGTTTTTTAATTTCAATTAGCCTCACTAATCGACTTTCTTTTGCGAGAATTTGTGGTTATCAAATCTTATGTAGATAATGCTGGGCCTTACCAAGTGTATGTTCAGAAACTGCTGACTCCTTGGAACGGCGGCGGTGTTTATCAGCGATGTGTTCTTTTAGCTGAAACTTCGGGACTAATAATATCAATATATAGCAATAAAATCCGTAAAAAGTATTTTTATTTCAATGTAATATAATATTTGCGTAAATATCAGATAAACATATAATTAACGAACAATAAGTACACTTAGAATCGTAACAAATGTGTGTAGATCACACGATTCCTTGTACAGGGACCAGCATATTAAGCGACCACAATCTGTCAAATTTCTTTGATAGTTTTTAACTTTAATGCAACACAATAAGGTTCATTTTCAATTGAGAAAATTTGACAGTTATGGATAGCTTGACCTGCTTGTCTGTACATCTACACAGACCATCTCCTCACGTAAATCAGATAAATAAATTATTCGACAACTACATTCGACTCCTTCACCTGAAAACCAGTAATCATTATTCACAATAACTCCAAAACGAACCTCTTTAGAATAAGTGATGAGATCAAATTGTGCAAGAAATAACTTTAATGGTCCTTGGCACGCGAACCTATGCCCTTACACGACCTGTTTACAGGAATGTACTACGCATTTTAATGGCGTTATTATAGTTTTGTCATGTTGGCACATAATGATAGTTCATGCTGTATAAGTCAGTTGGTTGATACCGAAGCCGACTATGTACCTAGTAGGTATATGTTATTGCATCCTGATCCTGGCTAAACCAGTCAGTTGTTTAATACCGAGGACATCATCATCATGAACCCATATACTGTTCCACTGCTGGGCACGCTCATTAGGCTATATTCCACCATACTGGCCTAGTGCGGGTTGGCAGACTTCACACACCGTCTAGAAAAATCTCTAAGGCATACAGGTTTCCTCACGATATTTTCCTTCACCGTTTAAGCGAGTGATAATTAATAATTAATACGCACATGAATTCGAAAAGTCCGTGGTGCGTGTCTTGGATTCAAATTCGAGTCCTTTGACTTGGTAAAAAGCTCTTTGGAGGCAACAGCTAGTCATAACATAACATACCGTCACGCCGGAATCGAACCTAAGATCTCTAGCGTAGCAGTCGCGCTTAGGACGACTTGGCTACTGAGGTAGTTGATTTACAATCTAAACGGTCATATTCAGTTGCAAACACCCCATTTTGACCGGTAGATTTTGTTAATTACGTAAAAACCTGATACAGTTATGTTCGGGCTTGTTGAACTTATTTTTTTGTAACTTTCAACAAAAGCTTCGTGGAACAAAAGGCCAGATATGGTTGCCATAAAAGCCATTTCATTTGAGCCCAATATCTTTTTTGGCTTCGAGGACTTTCAAGGTACAAAGGGTCAAATTGTTAATTCAAAAATGAGATTTATTTTTATTTGCAATTTTATAGTGCTGTTAAGATTTACATAACAAATCTACAAAATGAATAATATTTGTGTCCATTTGTTTATAGCAATCGAATTGATAGTTAATTATTTTTTATTACTTTTCATTAATGACCTACTAAAATACCGATAACCCCGCAGAAATCAGTTCAGTGGTTGTTGAGATTAGCGCACTTGTACAAATATTACAAACAAATATAATTTACAAAACAAAATATTTCCTTATGTAATAATTGTAGATATAACTACTTGGTTATTTTAGCGAAGGTAAAATTCGACCACGGCGGGCAGGATTTAAACCTGCGTCTTTTGGTTAGGTACAATGTAGTTCCGATATATTATTAAAATATGAATTTTAATCGCAAGCAATATATGAAAACGTTCATTGTTAAAGCACTTAAGGGATCAATCCATATAACATTATAGAGTTAGTCAAAGTTGAGGAAGACACATTTCTAGACGCTACGACTACCCGCCAGTTTGAAATTTGTCTTCACATTCTGAATTTACGTTTTTTATGGTGACGTCAAATAACAAATTATTGGAAAAACTGTGGGATTCGCGGTGGCATAGCGTCTGGTGTATTGAACTTCTAAGACGCGAACTTCTAAGTCTCGAATCCAGCTCGCAGTCGAATTTTTCCTTCGCTAAAATAACTTTCTTATTTTATTTAGCATGTAATTGGGATATCTATTAGTATATATTATACCCCTTTCGGATCAGACAGGGTTTTTTTAATGTATTATAAAAAATGGCAAGTATTTTTATTTTTCAACCACTGTTTGTCCCTCTGCTAGGACTTCCTTGCCTTTCTTTCTTTCAGGCCACTCTGTCTACTATTTTAGCGGCCCAATCTCTTTCGTAAGAGCCGAGGTCGTCGCTCCACCTCCTCGTCTGGGCCGAGCACGCTGTCGCTCCACTCCGTGTGGGATCTATAAGCTTTTGGCCATAGTTCGTCTGGCATCCATGCCATGCCATCGCATGTGAAGTAATTAATGAGAAAAAAAAAACAATATTGACAAGCGTGACGTATTAAGCGTGGTCCTTGACATACTGCTTAGTCGTTATCTTGCTAGGTTCACATACGGCGATAAGATGATGTGCTGCGATTTATGTTAATGTTTAGTTTATATTATAAATTAGTTGTTGCACGCAGTTTTGCTCGTATCCTGAAGGCATTGAGGCAAAAGTGCTTTGCCGCGTGGTCGATAAAACGTTATCAGTGACGCGTCTTTGTAGTATTTGTGGGATGTATTGGTCGAAAATTAAGCATCTATTTTTATATAATGTAAGTATAACGAGAATTGAGTATCGAATATCGAGTAATGAAAGTGTCTCATCAGTCAGTTTGTATTTTCAAACAAACAAAATCATTTTCTTGAATTATAGCTATCAAGTAACATACACTTGATCAAGTAACCTTTCAAACTATAAAAGACTAATTCAAACTTACTTAATCCGTTTGCGAGCTACGATGCCACAGAGAGATTGATACACACATCAACTTATAACCCCTCTGCTGCGCCACTGGGTAAGAATCCACACTAATTTAGTTTTATGAGTAATGTACCCTTATTACTAACACTAGCTACTAAGTTAATTTGTTTACTAACACTATGGGCTTAAATGTCTGAAATAAAGAATTTGAATTTGAATATAACATACCTCTTTTTGCGTTAGGGTTAAAAATAAAACATAAAATATTGGCCCAGTTTTAATGTCGAGGGCTGATATTACGACCCAGTCCCTGAGTCCGAGTGGCACTCAGTGTCACCGAGTGACGTGTGGTATAGGCTAGACTGATAATGAGCTCTTAGGTATTGCGGAGTATTATTACCCGTTAATGAATATTATAATTTTATCTTTTCGCATTTTCAATGCTAAAATTATAAAGTTACTAGCTTCTACCCGCGACTTCGTCCGCGTGGAAAAGTTGGTTTTAATTATCGTTGTAATTTGGCTATTTAACTCGAAATCGTAATAAATTATAGCCTATATGTTATTATGTTGTATAAATAATAATACTGTAAAGTTTAATCAAAATCCGTTTAGTAGTTTCAGGGTGAAGGAGTAACAAACATCCATCCATCTATCCATCATCACAAACTTTCATATTTATAATGTTAGTAGGACTAGGATTAGTATGAAAGGATAGGATTTTAGCGAAGAAAAAATTCGACTGCGGGTAGGATTTGGACCTGCGTCTTCTGGTTCAGTAGGTACACTAGACTCTATAACCACTAAGCCACCGCGAGTCCCACCCGCCGCGCGCAGGGTCGAAATTTGCCTTCACATTCTGAATTTACGTCACAAATTTTCAATAGATGTCACTGACGTCACCTTATCTAATATATAAAATTCTCGTGTCACAGTTTTCGTTGCCATACTCCTCCGAAACGGCTTGACCGATTTTGATGAAATTTTTTGTGCTTATCGGGGAGGTCTGAGAATAGGCCAACATCTATTTTTCATACCCCTAAATTTTTTTTTTATGGCAAAACAACGTTTGCGGGGTCAGCTAGTAATATTATACAAATATTAATCTTATGTGGGCCCAACATTAATATAACGCAAATTGTGTCAATTGATTCCTTTTATAAGAAAATAAAGGAATAGGTATTAAAAATATTTTATGTTGTATTACCGATAGAATCAAAGGTATTGTTGGTCTTCAGAAAAAAAGGAATTATTGCGGTCCTATTTAAATAAATCATAGAGTAAACAACGTGTAAAAGAAACATAAATCTATTTGTTATATCTGTTCTGTGTAAGAGTCTGTCCATTACCGTCTGACACTTCAAATAGTTATGATAACAAATTGAAGATGCCGGCCGCCCATTTGTCTGTGCGGGCAGGACATTTTAGGCGTTCGATATATCGATATACCTACTGCTACTATTGCTAGTGATGTGCTGCATTTATGTATATATTTTTTTATACCAATGAGGTGGTAAAGAAGCATACAGCCCATGCTTGTTTGCCACCTCATTGGTATAAAAAAATGGTCTATACCTAGACCAAAATTTATAAAAATTTGTTCCGCTGTTTAGGCGTTTATACAGACAGACAGAGTTACTTTCACATTTATAATGTTAGTAGGTATACACAGAATGGGCTTTATGAGATATTTTAACTTGTTATTTTGTTACTGTCAATTTTCCTGTCTAGTAAAGGAAAAGTTTCGGAATACTCGTGAAATGACTTGGACGGTTTTAATCGGATTGGGCGGAGAAGCCTGAGGGTTGAAACCACTCAACCGTGTGATTTTCTCCCTTGTTATAATGACGTTTGGATTAGATCTCTTCACAGCTGTCGGGTATTTGAAGATTACTTGCATTTTTTTTGTCGGTACAGTTTTATTTTTTATTTTATACCACTAAGGTGGCCTGATGCCTGGTGGTAAGCCGTTACCGTAGCCATAGATGCTTGTAACACCAGGGGTATCACTTGCGCGTTGCCTACCCTGTAAAACGAAGGAGGAATAGTTGGGGTGGCAGTAAAAGGGTCGAAGTCCCACTGCCCTGCTCTGCCTCTTCTTCGCAGAGCACTGGCAATCTTGCTTACCGTAAGGATCATAAGTATCACAACACAGCTTAGAGCAGTGTTATTTCACTTCGATTTTCTGCAAGGCGGAGGTACTTTCCTAGTCGGGTAGCTCCAATTTGAGTGGAATTACCCCCACTTTACCCTACCTCTCTTAAACTACCTCTACATCTATTATACGATGATATCTTTTTCATAAATGATAATATTTACGATTCTTAGCTGTGACGTCAAAACCAGTCTTTTACATGTGTAAAAAACTATATTAAGGATCACATGAACAGTTCACGTAAGATCATTATCAATGCATTATTAGGAGATCGTATCGCTCTTGCGCATTCAATGAACTATCGTCTGCGACTATCTCTCTCATTAAATATTACAATGTTGTAATCATAATAAATGTACATGTAAAAAATGTGTCAAAGCGAATATCATCAATTTTTTCAGCATGGAAACATTTGTTACACAATGTCTCGAGTATGACGCGTAACAAATCTTTTTCCACGTCTAAATAGTATTTTCATAGTCATGTCAGTTATGATGCCAAGGTTTTGCTAAATTCACTGGAACATTGTACATCTTATAAACAATGTCCAGCTACATTCCGAGGCCTTGGGTATAAAAAGCAGAGGTTAAGACAAAAGATATACGTCAAGGATTATTTCACGAGCAAGGTGAGGTAAATTTTCTAGGATGCTGAATATGAAATTAAAAGAGCAAATCGTAGTAGGTATGTACATAAATACCAGTTAAGAGTTGAATTTAAAAGAAATAAGCTCATATTTTTTTTCGTGATGTGAGTTTGTGTTTTATTTATTTGTTATTGATAATGTGAACATGGCTTAGGTAACAGGCCCAGTTCTAAACAAAAAGTACTAAAGACTTTTTTGAAAATTAAATCAGTTTGGCGTATTTTTGCGTTACAAATTTAATAACATATTTAACTATAATCACTTTTTCTTACTACGAAGCTTGGTTTAACACAAAAATCTCATCTCAATCATTTTAATCTTAGAATCATATTAATAATGAGCGCAAAAATAGTATCTAACTATTTTTTATACTATTAATAGGTGACAAACAAGCATACGGCCCGTCTAAGCGGTTACCGTAACAATGTACGCTATGTAATATAATGTTGTAGCAATGAAATGTTTCTTTCTTTCTTTCTATGGACGCTTGCAACCCCAGGGGTATCACTAGCACCTCGCCGACCCCGTAAAAATCGATTCACTCCGTTTTTGAACAACTTGCTGTACACTCTTAGGAATAGGTACAGACGCCAGCAGGTCAAACTATCCAAAACTGTCAAATTTTCTCAATTGAATATGAACCTTATAAATTTATATTAAAGTTGAAAATCAATCAAAGAAATTTAGCAGATTGTGGTAGCGTGATGTGCTGTGCTCTGTACCACGACGGGGAGCTGATTCCACAACCTGAGCGTGCTTGTTACTTTTCTATTTTTAGGTAAGTACTATAATGATACATAACATATACCATCACGCCTGTATTCCCCGAAGGGTTAGGCAGAGGTGGACCAATGTACATTGTATACCCACAGTTCGACAGTATTTTAAGTCCCATGTAATAGGGGGCAAGCCTATTGCTATTGCTACTAAGAATTTCATATAGATAATCCAATCGACCTGGGAATCGAACCCAGGACCTCAGACCTCAGACAGCAATCTTACTTATGAATATTAGACAACCAACCAAGCAACCATTGATAATATTTTGAATACCAATATAACATACCAGCCTTGTTCCACATACATTTTTACAGCCGTATCATAATCCCGTATCACGGTTATTGTAACAGGAAGATAAATGTGCATGACGCCACTTCAACACCTGCCAATATGCATAACAACATTGTACACGCGAAAAACAACTTTGACGATATGTAATAAAGTTATTATTCCAGTTATGACTGGTATACGATTTTCGAAATAATTGAACACGTAGATTTAGGGATGGACTGGAATCGCTTCAAAGCGTACAAAGTCAAAGTCAAAATAATTTATTCAAGATAGACTAGGTAGTACTTTTTGAACGTCATTTTTACATTAAGACCAAAACGCCCGCCCGTCACCGCTTCCTAGTGTTTTGGCTGGGAAGAAGAAACGGCGTAACAAACTCACCAGCAACACGTTAATTCTGTTAATTTATGATAGGTAAAAATTTTATATAAAACAAAATCTTTACTATGCTTAGATTAATAAATCTTCATTGCTATGTATCAGCCAGTGCACACTCATTATGTTTTGGCATCGAAGTTAATACTCAAGCATCATTATAATAATTATGTAGTAGCAAACCTCATGTTTAATTTTCTTCTTTCTTATTATTTTTTTTATATATAATTTTACCTATTTTCATGACATTAATTTGACATGCTCGCATATTCTTTGACATTAATTATTAATCTTATTAATCTAATTTTGTATGCCTATCGGCGGGACATGGTTCGTACAATAGATATTTATAGTAAAAAACACCTGTAATCACCTATGTTCACAAAATAAATAAATTGAATTGAATTGAAATTTACTTGTACTTCAACTGCGTACCTAATGTAATGTAACAATTTGACAAAACGCAAGTATCAAAACTGCATGGCCTCAGTAGGCGGCACGTGCATACTACACGCGTGCCTTTGATTAAAGATGCGAGGGAAGGCCTCGTTGATTGAGCCCGTTCAGCGACTAAACTAAATATACTTAGAGTAATGATAATGCCTGAAAAAAAATTTATTTACATGTCGTCCTCGAGAATATCGATATCGATAATACCAGTTCAAAACATGTTGTTTCCTGACCTATTTTTTTATTGTTTCAGTACCTATATTTAAAAATAGCATAATACAGCGCAGGTGTCGGGTTCCAAGTGATCGATCTCTGTCGTGTCCTGAGATAATGGGCTGGATGGATGACTCTTTGTGGCGAGAACTTCGGCTCTTTAATACGATGACTTATCACGGATTTTGTTAATACAGCGACCTCTGGAAAATAGGGTTGACCGAAATTTAAAAAAAATAAACTAAAGCGGTATACGTTAGGGTAAATTACTATACTAAACTTCTACTCTCGACTAAATTTTGTGTTGCGATTTTATAAATATGTAAATAAATGACACAATTGAAAAACAATTGTTACGACCCTCTGGAGGGTCACATTAGGTACTTTAATGAATTAAAGTACAGTTTAGGCTGCTGAAAGTTGATCCTATACCTAAGGAATCGATTGGAAAATAAATCTCTACATTACATAAAAATAACTATGTCAACAAAAAAAAACGTCAATCATAATAGTGCGGACCACTTCCTGCAACCTACATCAACGTCATAAAACTACATTATATTCGGGAAAACTGTGTTTATGCAGGGCACTTACCTACATCCACCACGACAGTATACTCTATTACAATGAACTGATGGTCGATATTCAGCTGCGTACACTTGACCTTGCGATGTACCTAACTACCTAGCGGGTGAAGCTCGGTGATAGATAAATATAATCTGAGATTATCCGACGGTGGCAGGCAAACAGGCAAGGAGTTATAACTAGGTCATTATGCTATGTAGCCCTGTAGGCAATTTATGCTTTCTACAGGTTGTTTTTTTTTTTACACCACTAAGGTGGCAAATAAGCATAGATAGTGATGTGAAGCGGTTACCGTAGCTTATATACGCTTGTAACACCAGGGGTGTATCACTTGCGCGTTGCTACCCCGTAAAACGAAAGAGGAATAGTTGGGTTAGCAGTATAAGGGTCACAACGTTTCCTCGCGGAGCACTGGCAACCTTGCTCACCGGAGCACATCACAGCTCAAGTGTTATTTCATTTAGATTTTCTGCAAGGTAAAGGTACTTCCATAGTACAAAAAACTTGAGAGGTGTCAAGGGACACCCGGATGGAACGAAGTTCCTTCCATTAAAATTTAATAATTCCTTCCATTAAAAAAATAAAAAAACCTGTATACACTCAACAATTCACAACGCGCGAAATTCAAATATTGTCATTCACTCAATAATATTTGAATGCTTGTCAACAATATTTGAATTTCGAAAAAAGTAAGATTTTTTTCCGTCTAGCCCCCTTTCACAACGCGCGATAAGGAACTTCCTTCCCAAAAACAAGCGAGAACGAAAAACATGGATAATCCATAACTTAATACTATAGAAGCATATTTTTGATATTTAACATGAAGGTTACATAGGTTGGGAGAGTCCCAGGCGTACCTCTGCGGACGATTGCTACAGCGCTCCCGTAGTCCCGGCACTAAAGTGGTGACGTAAAACGCCGAGGTTGGTTTTAGTCGGTAGATTGCTCTTTTCAGAGCGGAGTCCGACACATACGTAGTGCATAAAGAATTTCCAACCCCGTCAAAAAGAAAAAAAAAGTCCCTGGCATACCTTCGGCAGGATGTTTCCCGAATTATTATTATTGATTTAGGGTAGTTAGTGATGTGCGCCATTTATTCGAACTTGAAACACAAAATAAGGTAAAGGCTAATTAATTTTGTTAAAATATTTTTTTTTTCTTTTTCCACATTTTTTGTACGCCGTAGAGGCTAAACACTGTCCACTGTATTTCTTGTAACATCTTGCATGCAATTGTATGTATACTCATGTTTCAACAAATAAAATGATCTTTATCTTATCTTTATCTTGAGACTTGGCAGCCTGTCGTATATACACTAGAGAGTCATACACCGTTATTAAAATTAATTAGGTACGTAAAATTATGATAATTAAATAATTCAGGTTCAAAGATGCACTCTCGTTAGTTGCCATGCTCTCAAATACATACAAGTATAGTTACACCCATTTCCACGAGCGTCGGACATCACTATTAGGTACATTATCTGGTAGGTACTACGTCAGTTACACGTCGAAGTTTCCTACTCTGTGGCATGGTACGAAAACTGCATACGAAGTATGTTACACGTAGCATATGGTTAGTCTGTGGCATCGAGGAAAAGTTATTAACATCTTAATAGAAAATGACAGAGTATCTACTGAGTATTGAGAATATTAAGTAAGTACTAAGAGATATCCAGTAAGCCATTGTCATGTTAATAAGGAGGTTTGTTTATGATTGGAAGTGTAAATTTAAGCTATTAAGGTAGGTAAGTAAGCACTAGAATTATTTTATATTTCACATTCTGACCACAAATAAAATAAATCATCCTTAAATACACATATATTAATCCTAACTCCTTTGTTTTGTTTTTTTTTTTTTTCGATTTTACGAGCATAATTTTTCTGTGTACGTAACTGTATTTTTTTTAAATTTTATTGTAGCATTAAGATGACAAATGTGCACTAGCTGGTTTGTACCTTTACTTATACCAATTTTACTTATACTAGGTATATAAATATATAATTATATATATACAATGTATATACCTGGCTCAAGCTGATATAAATTTCGTTTCGTTTCACCTACCGCCTAAAGAATTGATTGTTACACATTGCGACCTGTTTGTAATGAAAAATGAAAACAATGTTCGACTTCGATTAATTGAGTGCGTAAAGTGCGTTTCATGGCGCGCGGCTTTAAATACTCTGTATGAAGGTTTAATAAACATAATATGTTCGCGAGCATAAACTTCCTTTTTTAAAATATCAACATAATATAATAAAAAATAAACCATTTATGGGAAGAGCGGCAGGAATGAGGGCAGGGAAACATTGTTCCAGGTTCGTTATACATTAATGCTTTTTCATAACAAACATGATGACGTCGTTGGAATAGCGCAATGTACTGCAAACAATAGCAAACTATGATTACATTGGCACACGATCAAGGGGTTTTACAAAGAAAACATTTAGTATTTCTTCATCAGAGTGCCATTTTGTTCACTAAGAGGCGCCTAGTTTGCAAAACACAGTACAATACTGTAACCGTACTGTTTTTGAACGATGGACGTGTATAATTGTAGGGCTGGCTCCTCGAAAAAAGATAACGTTGTAAAAGAAATAAAACCTCCCGAGAAATAAAATCTTGTTTGAAAGAAAAAAAGGTATTAAAGTTATTTTGTTCAAAACTCAGATTCGAAGTATGAAAAGGTACTCTCGGTTAGAAAAGTTTACTGTAGCAGCCCTATACACCAGTGTCGAGTTGAATGCGCATTGTGATATGTAGGCAGTAAATGTCTGGACGATGGCGATGTGGGGTATAAAACAACCACGCAACGTATGCAGCTCATAAATATGGGAATTCCACGAAGCGACGGGAATAGTTGCCACAAATACCATGTTTCGGATTATAAAATAAAAACAACTCTATGATATTACAGTGTATGGCTCGTTTTGTGTGAACAGTGGAACTGGCTGGATTTTGCTCTAGGAAACTTGTGGTTATTTCCGCTATAATAATTTGGTTAGATACAAATTAAAAAAAATAGAGAATGTACTGGAGTCAAGTTATGTAATTATTCTTCTTTTTATTAATATTATTATAAGCAGTGATAGCCTAGAGGTATGACCATTGGACTGCCAAGTTGAAGGTCTCGAGTTCGAATCCAAGGCATCCAAAATCCTCTGACTTTTCGAATTCATGTGCGTATTAATATCTAATTAATTATCACTCGCTTAAACGGTGAAGAAAAACATCGTAAGGAAACCTGCATACCTTAGAGATTTTTCTCGACGGTTTGTGAAGTCTGCCAACTCGCACTAGGCCAGCGTGGTGGACTATAGCCTAATCCCTCTCATTCTGAGAGGAGACCCGGGCCCAGCACTGGGGCAGTATATGGGTTGATGATGATGTAATTATTCATGGCTCGTTTTGGAACCGTGCAACTAGTTTTGACTTTTCAAAAGTGCAATTTTAATGTTCTAATTGAAATAAAATATTTGACTTTGAAAGTGTCTTAAATGATATTTACAGGAATCAATTTATTTGGAATTTGTATTTAAATAACCTATAGCATAGTCTCATATTTCAAGTGCATCAAATATTTCCTTGTATCTCCTTGTCCAACCTCAAAGGAGATTTATTGGCATAAAAATTGAGACTTGAGTAATTGGACCAACCAAAGTGATTTGCCTCTGTCAAACGCGTAGAAGCTGTATTGCTGATTAATTCGTCTCCTATATGTCACACAAACATGCTTGAAGGGCCTTAGGCATTCGTGAAAGGAAAGTACAGCTACAGGCCTTTTGTTTTCATTTGCCCTAGATTCAGGTGAGAATGAGGTAATATATGTGCATACTTGTATACATAATGTCACGTTTTATTCAAATAACATGTACTATAATATATGTTACGGGTCGTAAAGGTTTATGGGTATTTCAAAATTACGTCAAGACTCCACCGAGCCTTTTTCCCAACTTTGTTGGGATCGGCTTCCAATCTAACCAGACGTTGAATATGCGACTGCCACTAGACCTCCGCAACCCAATTTTCTGAGTAATACCGATGTCATAAGGATAGAGTGGTTGTTAGACTTTTTATGCTTTTAACTATCACTGACGAGCCGAAAGCGAAAACGAAGAGCGAAGAAAGAAAGCGAAGAGCGAAACCGCGTCAGGGAATTGAACACAGACTTACGACCACTACACCAACGAAGCATATCATATTCTGAATGGATGATATCACAAATATTTAGGTAGATAACAATAGATTCTTAAAGATCCTAATTGTGTTACCAAGTAACGCGTGTTAATCTACCACGCATCATACAAGATGGCGTGTCAATGTTACCATCACAAAGGAGCCGTCACCACCACTCCACGGGGTTCACCAAGCGGCAGATTATTTACATACTAAACTCGCCTTCCTCAAAACCGTCATTGTGGCACCGACAAGCGTTTCATGGCCTATTACATATGCAAAACACTGAGTGACTGTTACTGAAAAACGTTTTCCTCGCACAATGCTTGTTGAATAATAAATACGTTCGTATAAGTAGGACGAGTGAATCACTTCGACAGATCAATTGTCTTTATTTTCAAACTAGCAATACCTGTCTGTTTTGTTACTCGTTCGTTTGAAATACTGAATGTGTGCAGTAGCTGCAACGCTAAAATAAAGTTGCCAGCAAGATAGATTGACGGGTAATTGACAAGATACAGCATTTGAAAATAAATGAACAGGTATAAAGAGTGTGGTAATTTTAATTTGAACTGGGTTGCCATGAAACTGAATTGAAGGAGATAAAAATAATCTGGAAGAAGTTATATTAAAACGATGTTTATAATGTACATCTTATTCTTGAAAAACTCCACACGCCTAATTACCTGGAATTAACAATTATACAAAACGCTGTTTAATATAAAACTAAGAGATTTAACACACATACTTAATTAAACATCTGTTAAAACCATTGGAAGATTCAAAGAAACTTCGCATCGCGTTCTGAATCATTTCGTTAACGTAAAAGCGAGTAAGAATAAAATATTGTGTTGCGAAGCTCCAAATGCATCACCATCAATATATGCTGTACCACATCTTTAATGTATCCAGCTGTCTAATAAATTCGTGAAAGAGGCCAATACGGCACAAAATGCGAAGGCCTGACCAAATATTCGTTCTTCGTGGGTTTGGACGGGCGCCAAATATCAACAGGTATACGGAACGCGCTGTTTAAGGGTGGATTCCCTTTACTACTCAGTTACTCGACCCTACGGCCTAGAATGGGATTAGGGTTGTTAGGAGGGATTTGGGTTGAGCTATCAACAATTATGTTTATGTGTCCACATGATTAAGTATTTTTCTGGACCGTTTAGTCTCGGAGTTTTCCCGGAGACATGTTAGGGTTGTCATTTTGTCAATGATTGAAATAAAAGGTACTAATGCCAATTCTTACGATAATAATTAAAGAAGTAATAGTATGTTAATGCAACACTAGTACTAAATATAATATCCAATCACGCGTGTATTCTCCGAAGGGTTATGCAGAGGTGTACTAATGTACACCCACAGTTCGCCGGTATGTTTAGGTTTCATGACGGCGAGCCTATTGCCATTAACCGGACAAACATCAGAGCTGCTACTGAGAATTTCATAGATAACCCAACACTACTATTAGTTTAGAGAATTTACAAAACAATAGATACTCTCATCTATATAATATTTTGTAGCAAACATGGATATTGTGACGTGTGTGTAGAATTCTGTATACAATGTCTATATACAATGATTAGTAAACAAAATTCAGAGCCACACGACATTAAAAATATTACTTACCCAGAATATAGTTTCATGAACATTATTATTACTTAATGTCACTCCGTAAAGGTGCATCCACAGCGCAGTTACTTTTTGTGAAGCAAAATAATGCACCACGATAACATTAGGTAACATTCTTCAACTTTTGCGACTGAATGTTACTCTTTGTTGAATGATCGCATCTATACCGCAAATAACATAAAGTAACAAATAGTAACCAGTGAGTTGCACAGCATAAATGTTCACGAACTAACAAATGTGATCGATAGTTACCACCATGTTGATGCAACTTTACCTAACACGGCAACATATAACATTTTGTTATCGGATGTTAAATAATAATAAATTTTCTTGGACAATTTTACACAGCACCATCTAGTTCCAAACTAAGCAGAGCTTGTACTATGGTACTAGACAATGGATGTAATATTTATATACTATTTTTTTGTAAATACATACATATAATACATAAGAAACACTTATGTTTTAACCACACATATATTTGTGTCCTGTGGGAGTCGAACCTACGACCCCATGATCAGTAGTCCAACACTCGAACCACTAGACCACAGACGTCGTCACTAATACTTGGAAACGTTGCTCCACAAAAAGTAACTGCGGTGTGTATGCAACATTAAAGCGCATTGCCGAGGAAACTGCGTGTGACAACCCTAATACTTTACCACACATACCCAGTTCCCCAGTGCCCTAGACAGCTCATTGTTACCGCCGCCATGACACCTACGTTCAATTAACTACACAATACCTTTAATTTCTTTTAAACAATCGTATCTTATTTCGTTGTTTTTTTTTTAATCCGTGCATTCGGAAGAACAGCTGGCTTTTGACAGATTATAAAGGGTTTTCGTCTGTACTCTGTAATGGTACAAAGGGTTTAAGAAGTATGCTAATGAGACTATTATTTAGAGCGACATTCTGAAGATTTTTGCATGTACCTAGGCCGGAATGCCGCATCCAGAGACTGAATGGAACTAGCTATAGGTGGGCAGAAATAAAGCTAAAATACATTAACTACTAACAATTATTTATACCTACTTATTATAATACCATATACTTAGCACTAACTACTCCATCTGTTACTTAGCACTAACAGCTTATGGACTGTAATACGTCTGAAATAAAGATTTTTATTCATTAACTAACTATTTTACCCGCGGTTTCACCATATCCCAAAAGGCTTTTAGACAAAAAGTAGCCTATGTCCTTCTTTAAGGTTTAATCTATCGTTTTGCTAAATTTGTCATGTAAATATGAGTTTAATCAACTTATAATTTTGTTGAATTCGGGTAAGTATTATTATTTTTAAAGCCCGCCAGCACCGCCGTCAAGGCGGTTTCCGATTCAATTATCTACAATCTGAAACCTTCAACAACATACAGACATAAAAAACGTCGCAAGCGCAGCGTTAGTCATAACAATGACCAGCTATTTTACAGATTATGTTATGATTAGTGGTCGCCCGCGTTTTCACTCGTGTCCCATAGTAATTGCTATCTTTTGAGATGTGATTCCTCTAACCTAACAAATTTTAAATATAAATTTTAATAAGGCTATGACGATAGTTAACAGCGTCCTTAGCGAAGAGTTCTAGAAACACACCGATCCATCATCAATTGTCTATATACTGTCCCAATGCTGGGCACAGGTCTCCTACGAATGAGAAGGATTAGGCTATAACCCACCACGCTGGGCAAATGCAGGTTGGACTTCACACACCGTCGAGAAAATCTTTCAGGCATGCAGGTTCCCTCACGATGTTTTCCTTCACGGTTTAAGCGAGGGACAATAATATTAATACGCACATGATTCCGAAAAGTCAGAGGTGCGTGAACCCAAGTCTTGGTTGTCCAATATTCATATCACTAGGGTCATATCACAACCGTTATGAGACTACTTACCACTTAGAAACTAGATTACTGCAAGACATGCACTCCCCTCTATAATTAAATTTTCTGATGAAAAATAAACTGCGATATTATTGCATCAAAGCGTCCTTCGAACAAAAAATATCATAGATACATTTCGTATTCATATTAATTGCAACATAAACATTTAGAAGCGCATGTAATCCGAAACAGAACCATTCATCAGTCATCCAATTCATCAACGGAACCCATTAGCTAATTAGAGCGGCCATCTTGCTCGCTATGAATATTTTAAAATAATGTTTTAGTTCCTGACTCACTGTTGTTTTATGTCCTAAATAAACTAGAGTGGTACGTATGCTCTTCAGCTCTGTGACGACACCTAAGGGTTTATAATTTAGGGAGCATAGGGCCTAAATGGCTTGGTGTCTGTATTATCGTCATCAACCCATATACTGTCTCACTGCTGGGCACGGGTCTCCTCTCACAGTATGAGAGGGATTAGGCTATTAGTCCACCACGCTGGCCTAGTTCGGGTTGACAGACTTCACACGCCATCGAGAAAATCTCTAAGGTATGCAGGTTTCCTCATGATGTTTTTAATCAATTAAGTATATACAATAATAACAATACCTACGCACATGATTTCGAATAATAAATATATAAATTAATATTTTAGCGATTGTTTTAATTCATACGTGAGTTACATAGTCTGATTATTGAATTTCGTTCCTGTTTTTTCTCCAAATTAAAGTGATAGTAAGAGTAGGTCCACCGATATTAATTTCAAGCTTTGTCTGTTATTTTCCTTATTTGGCTTTTTCCTTATTGATCCCGCTCGTACTGAGCACGCGGGATCAACTGATCCCGCGGGCTCGGTTCGGGATCGGAACTCGGGATGAGTTGACTAAAGAGCCCTTAGTTAAAATAAGTTTACATTTTATTCATTTCATGTAGAATTTAATCTACGCAACTTAATTGTATGTAAATCTTAATTATTTTTCGCACTCAATTATGGATAGCGTGGCCTTCTTTTTAATTTTTAATTAAACGACGATTTCAGTAGAAATAATTATTTTTATACTAATTTTTATTTGATTTGCTTGTAGCTAAGTACTAACTACCTACTTACACTGATCAATCTCCAAAGTTAAGCTGTGCTAATCGTTGCACATGGATGGGTGAGCATTCTCAACACATCGAGACTCCTTCGTACTTCGGTGAGCACTATAGTCGTTGGTCCCGTTTGTTATAAGAAAACCGATATCAATCGTTAGTGGTATTCAAAAGCCCACAAAGCCTGACAACCAGTCTATACTCAGTATATCGGTTTTGCCCAGAAATTGGGTAGAGGATGTCTAATGGTAGTCGTTTCATATCAACACCTACCTATTTAGGATAAAGCTAGGAGGATGATTAAGATGATATTTTTAGTTAGTTACTTTTTATATTTTTATTGTTTTTACCACTAAGGTGGCAAACAAGCATACCCACCTTATGGTAAGCGCTTACCGTAGTTTATAGACGCTTGCAACACTTACTTATTTTAAATTTACTGCACATTTTTTTTTTCACTTTTAAATAATTAAATCCATAAAAAGCAATTATATAGTACGTAAAGGTAAATTCTATAGAAATAAAAGTAATTTCAATCATATTCATAATAGCCTTTACTAGTAATCATAATATAGTTTAATCGATATAAATGCTGTAAGTAAGGTTTCTAACAAGAACTTTTGCATTTTAATAATAGAGATATTGCATTCTTAAGCCGAGCAATGCATTCAGCTATTCTAAAAACTGCAATGTAAGTTCCCAAGTGGAGTTCTCTATTACTGGCTTTAGTGCGATTGCAGTTTCAGTGAAATGGATGCAGTTTTAGTGCTAGAAAAATCCGCGCGCAGAAATTTCATTTTGTATTTTTTTTTTCTTTCTTTTTGGCGAAAAGGTACTGAAATATAAAGTAATTTGGTATAATACGATCAGCGAATATTGTAAAATTTGTTTTTGTTTTTTTTTTTAATTTACAAAGTACAGAAGAATACCAAACAGTCCTTAAATTAACATACAAGTAAACAAGAAGACAATTCCTCATTGAAAAAACAAGATGGCGCCTAAGATTATCATTTGCAATAACAATAAGCAACAATATTGCAAATCTGTTCTTTTTTAAAACATATACTTTTATCGCGTTAATAGATGGTCTTACATGGTTTACAATTTCATATTGAAAAAAGTTCTAACATATAAATAGATATGAAAAAAATAACATGTTTGGGACATTTTTATACAGCACCATCTAGTGTAAACCAAGCAGTGTACTTATCATGTTTTTTATATATTATAACATAAAAAACACCTAGACAAATACAAACACTTAACACGTTCACTGTCTATTGACTCCAAAGGAGTCACGTTTATACCAAACTCACATGTCCATGACTCTGTTTGGAGTCATAAAGTAAATTTGATACTTTTTTTCACTTGACGTATGAATAAGAGTAAAAACATTATCATAGACGTATGGGTAGATAACAAGGCTACGGAAAATTCAAAAGAGCGTACTGGACGTACAAATACATTTTTAACTTTTGTTTTGGGACAGGGAATGTGTTAAATAGCACGAAACCCAATAAGGACACTGCAACAGAATTATATTTATTCGTTGCTATTCGTTAAATCTTTCAGTTTCATGAGGGAACCACCTCTGAAATCTTATAAGTACGGTAGTGAAGCATGAAATTCAATCTCTCTATTATAGCTAATCTTTATTTTCTTCACTCAAAAGCATTTTCTTTATAATAGTTAAGCTCTGAGACTGATTTTAAAAGGATGCACTGAGTAAGTATTTTAGTTTTAAATAAATTTCATTTTATTTCTTCTTTCTATTCTGATTGGTTGCAAATACGGCTCCTGAGCGTCAGATTCTGGGTTCGATTCCCAACTCTGATACTTAATTCGTTGGATTTTTTGTCAGGAAATTTAGTAGCAGCTTGGTTATTGAAATTTTTTAACGGGCTAATAAATAGACATAACATACCAACAAGAGCTTCCGAGCCTTTCCAATAATTATGTTTAGCTTCTAGTCTAACCAAATGCGGCTAAATACAAAAGAGTATTTTACGGTTTAAATATTATTTATTTCTCTACTAGCGACCCGCCCCCGCTTCGCACGGGTGCAATGTACTAATAACATACATGTATTATACATATTAACGTTCCTGTTGAATCACTCTATCTATTAAAAATAACCGCATCAAAATCCGTTGCGTAGTTTTAAAGATTTAAGCATACATAGGGATATAGGGACAGAGAAAGCGACTTTGTTTTATACTATGTAGTGATGATTTACAAAAATCACTTATCGAGAAGCAGATAAGGACATGAGACACCCAATACTCGAAAATACACCAACATTTTTACGCAGAATAATTAAAAAATAAATAAAATGGTAATTAAGTTTAATTTCCTGAATCTAAAAGGACAAAAGGCCTTTTGCCTGGCTATTAAAATGAAGTTTCTTTTTTAATTTGGCGCAACTATCCTTCTCTATCAAGTTACAAAAAACTTATGGATGATTACGTAAAACAATCACACTTAATCTGATTAAAGCATTCTGCTACAAAAAATACAGTCACGTTATTGTGACGAACAGCGATAGTGTTGACGCTGTATTCCGTCTTTTCATATTCGTCGAGAGCACTATTAAAGACAGACAAAGACAAAGGAGCGACAATTAGTAGAAGAATGGAATATTTCACTATTTGCCGGCACCTAAAATAAAACGTGGGTGAATTCGGGAATTTATTTGATCTGAGACCGTAGAGCCTATAACAAAACGTGTAAACGTGCCTTTGTGAGAGGGATAGCGCTATTTTGCCTACAGAGCGCCATCTCTCTCTTACAACCTATATTGTGGTGCGTAGGCTAGATTAGTCTTACGCGACACGATTGCCATTGGGTTCACGATTAAAGGGCAATCCACTAAATTGTTCCGAGTGATATTTGTCTAATCCCATTGTCGGGTATAGTGGCATGTGAGGGTGAATTCAGGTAGAATGAGACGCATTATTTATGCGTGCCAGTGAATTCCTTTTTCCATTTGCGTAAATGGATTTTTGATTGTTTTTCTGAAAATGTTACCTAGGTACATTAATGGTGGAGGTAACTAAATATACATTACTTTGCTTTTTAGGAAGTGTTTGTATACCTAATAAATATTTGATATCACTATTGGTATAATAACAAATTTTTTTTTTTCTAAGGGTAAGCTTTTAATAATTCATAAGACACACACTTCAATGTAGTAAATATAAATAACTATGTAAAAAAGCTACAACCCAAAAATGATATCAAAAACTTTCCGCAAAGATGTACGCAGCAGCTATTTAAGGTTTTTTTTCCATTGCTGTCCCATGCTGGGCAAAGGCCTCCCCAGGTCCAGGTACTTTATTTTTGTGCCGTCTCGAACCATCTAACCCAGCTAACGTCCCGCCAACTCTTTGTGGGCTTTCTGGGTCAATAAAATTTAATATTTTTATTTTTCCGCAAAAATCACTCGTCAAATTAAATGTCCTTCTCCTAGGTCTATTCTATCTCTGCGTCAAATCTCATCAAAATCGGTTGAGTGGTTTAGGCGTAAAAGTGTAACAGATAGACCGATAAAGTTACTTTCTTATAAATAATAATAATATAGTATTCATACATACATACACTCACGCCTTTTTCCCATAGGGGTAGGCAGAAACTAAAGAACGCCACTTGCTACGATTCTTGCATACTTCTTTCGCTTCGACCACATTCATACATCTTGTCATACATACACGCCGGTTGCGAGTACTACGCACGTGACCTTTTTGAAGAACCTCACCAATAAGGTCGGTATAAGTTTTTCTAGGGCGTCCCCTCTCGGCGGTTCCACTGACATTCGCCATATAAATCCTTTTTGTTAGTCGCCTTTCATCCATTCTCTCGACATGCCCAAACCATCTCAGCATATTCTTCTCAATTCTCGTCACTACATCGTCTTTTAAGCCGCAACGTTCTCTTATCACACTATTTCTCAATCTGTCATTCCGCGTTACACCGCACATACTTCGCAGGGAACGCATTTCTACAGCATTTATTCTACTTTCATATCTCTTCTGCCATACCCAACTTTCACTTCCATACATAAGTGTAGGTACCAACACACCGTTGTGGATAGCCATCCGTGCCTTTTTTGACACCGACTGGTTAGCCACAACCGCATGTATAGCACCATTCACTTTATTTCCCGCATTTACTCTTCTTTCCACATCCGCATCAATCTTACCATCCCTTGTAAACATACTTCCCAAATACACAAATTCATTCACTTGCTCTATACTCTTACCTTCAATCTTTATATCACACACACATACATCTTCATCTCTTTCGAAAACCATAACTTTCGTCTTACTTACATTTATTTTCATTCCCTTCAACTTACATGCTCCATTCATTACTGTTACCATGTCTTGCAACTCTTCTGCCGACGATGCAAGTAAAACTTGATCATCAGCATAGAGAAGGCATTTCACAGGTAGCTCATTCATTCTTAGTCCACACTCATTTTCTTTCAAATCTGTCAGACAACTATCCATGTATAGGTTGAACAGCCAAGGCGACGCTACACATCCCTGTCTGACACCTCTAGAAATGCCAAACCATTCCGTGTAGGCCCCATTTAACCTGACACAAGCACTGGAATCCTTATACAGGGATCTCAGAGCCTGCACCAAGTGTCCGTCCACTCCATACATAGATAGTGTCGACCACAATTCTTCCCTCCACACACTATCATAGGCCTTCTCCAAGTCAATGAAAGCACAATAAACTTTTTTATGCTTTGCCAGATATTTTTCGGCTATGCATCTTAAGGAGAAGGTCTTGTCCGTACATCCCATTCCCTCTCTAAATCCTGCCTGAGCATCCCATTTTTTCTCATCAGTTATTCTAATCACTCTCTTAATCAAAACCTTTGCATACAGTTTGCCGACAACACTCAAAAGGCTAATGCCGCGGTAATTTTTGCACTCCTGCTGTGATCCTTTTCCTTTATATAGTGGTACAATAACAGCCTTGCACCAGTCTTCCGGTACTCGGCCATATCTCCAACACATATTAAAGATCCGGTACAACAGGCTTGCTACCACCCCGTCACCACCCCTAAGCATTTCGACAGACACCCTGTCGTCCCCTGCCGCTTTCCCAACTTTAATACTATTCAGTGCTACTACAATTTCATCCATACCAATTTCATTCTCCTCATCTACATTCGAGTCCGTTTCCGGACAATTCACTTCTGCCCATTCACCCACTCTTTGCACACTATCTTGCCATCTAAATAAACTTTCAAATCCCTTCCAGCGTTCCAAAACCTTACACTCATCACTGATCAAACATCCGTCTTCTGCTCTGATCACATTCATACTTGATTTTCCTGAAACCTCACGAACCAATCTCACCTGTTTCCAAAACAGTTTAACATTGGCCCGGAAGTTATTTGAAAATCTCCTACTATCCTTTTCCTCTATTTCACTCTTCTTAATTTTTACTATCTCTTTCACTTTTTCTTTCATTTCGGTGTACCTTTCCTTCACTCTTTCCAAATCATCATTCAAAAGCGTTGCCTGATTCATTCGGGCTTTGGCTTTGCAGGCTAATACATTAAGCCAAGCCTCTTTCTTCTTTCGCACCATTTCTTTCACTTCATCATTCACTCGAAAATCATTCTTCCTTATGCTTTTCTTCCTCTGTGCTACACCATACTTTTGTGGCTACTTGCACCATACTATTTTTAACTACCTCCCATACTTCTTCCATGCTGTAGTCATTCATACCTTCCATTATCTGGTTTGTTTTCTCTTTTACCTCTCTCTTATATTCCTCTTTCACTTTTACCTCTTGTAGCTTCTCTACTTTTATTCTTTCTAGAGCAGTTACAGGAACTCGAACCCGATGGCGCCAATGCTTGAACAAACCATTAATCCGGCACACAACTAGGTAATGATCCGTTCCCACATTGACGCCCCGGTACGCTCTTGTATCTGTAATCTTACTCTTCAACCTTTCATCGACAATCACAAAGTCTATCATACTTCTACTTTCTTGTCTTTCCCATGTATACATGTGAATCTTCCTGTGATTAAACATAGTGTTCATTACAGAAAGATTCTTCTCCAAACATACTTCTAATAGGTTTATTCCATTTTCATTTACCCTTTCATCACCAAATTCACCTAATACCTTCTCATAACCACTCCTTTTCACTCCAACCCACCCATTAAAATCTCCGAGCATAACAATCCTTTCGTTTTCCTTGCATGCATTTACGATATCTCTCACACAGCCCCAAAATTCTTCTCTCTCCGTTGGTGAGCTGCCCATATCTGGTGCATAAACACAAAGAATAAAGATAGGGTTTAAACCCACCTTTGCTCTAACCCATAGAATTCTGGGACTTATACACGCAAAATCTTTTACACATTTCATCATTCTTTCTGAGAGGACAACCCCCACACCCTGGCAGGCCCTTTGTGTGTCAGGGACACCGGACCAAATGGCGGTCATTGAGCCATGTTTGGATATATCCTCTCCCTTTTTTTTCATCTCACTCACACACATCACATCTATTCTTTTGTCAGTCATTATCTCACATACTTCATCTATCTTCTCTTTTATTCCTCCCTGAACATTCAGCGTAGCCAGACGACATTCTGAAGCTCGCTTTTCGCCCCGTGAGAACCGCTGGCGTGGTGTGTGGCGAACATCACCGCCGCCTCCGGGTAAATTTATTTTATAGGACCTCATTCTGTTCCCACGATAAGCTAGGGAACAATATGTCCACCCCTACAGAGCCCCACATGTAGAGGTAAGGCTTCTTAGTGCCTGGGGGCGCCCAATCCCAGACAACAAGCACGCTCGCGACTAGGCTTCCCCCTAGCCATGCAGCTCTCGGCGAGGCAACCTTAGCTTGGGGATACGTTGCTGTATCAAGAGATGGTGTCCCTTAGTCGCCTCTTACGACACCCACGGGAAGAGATGGGGTGATTCAATTCTAAAACCCGGAAACACACGGGGCAATAATATAGTATTCATATATACAGTACAACGTTATTATTACAAATATTATTCTACATCCACATTATCGTCTATATTTAATAGCTAGCTATTAAAACTAAAACAGAATTCAGGTGTATATTTTCCCATGAGTGGAAGTCAACAAAGGAAAATGGATTAATATTGTGTTTGCTGACGGTAGCTTAGAACTGTATCAATAACTACACACTGCCGTCTATCGTAGTGTTTGTATTCTATACCTGACTTACCAAGCCCTGGCTTGTTTCATTGTCTATATCGTTCGTATATTGAGGCTTTATCGCCTGAAGGAATTTGAGAGGCTCCCATAAAGGCTGAAACACAAAGCGAGCCTCACTTTGTAACCAAAGAGATTTAAAGAGGTTATAGACCAGACATCATCCTCCTTTTCCCAACTATGTTGGGGTCGGCTTCCAGTATAACCAGATGCGGTTGAATATCAGTATTTTACAACAATTGACTGCCGCGAGACCTCTGCAACCCAATTTTTTGGGTAATACCGACATTTTGAGGATAGACTAGTTTTCAGGCTTGTCATAGAATAAGAATATTTATTTGCGAGAAACATGGTTTAACAGTTGTTATAAAAGTAATATTAGTGCTGCACGTTCCGCCGTAACATCGGCATGCAAATTTAAGTGTACACATTTTAAATCAATTTACTATAACTTTATTTATTTAATATAATAAAGACCTATTATAATATTTTTTTATTACAATAGGTGTTCGTATGACAATGGGACCGACGGTTTTACGTGCTCTCGCAAGACACGGAAGGGTCTCGATGTGTTTTGAATGTTCAACCATCCAGAGATTGACCGCTGCTAGTGCAACTTAATCTTGTAGCTCGGTTGATCAGCGTAGTTATTAGCCACGACATTGGGAACATTATCATACAAAATTAAATATTGATTCTGAAACAGAGAACTTTGTTACCTATTGTAAAAAAATTATCTATTATTTTCATTGAGCGGTAGCGCGCTGAAAATCTTCAAAAGCTCACATTATTTTGGTTGTATTTTAAAATTTATTATTATGTGACACATTCATTAATGATAAATGATAGAGACAAAGAAATAGATCACAGATAATTATGTCGACTCATTGGTAAAAGACTACACCAATTGTGTTTCACGTTATTTTTTATTTCCTTCGCCTACATTTCGTATTCAATTTCCTTTGTCGGAGGACTAAATGTCTTCCCTTGGGGAATGATAAAAATGTCGAATAAGTAAAAATTACGGGAATATTGGCGCGAATCCTACAGTGCATAACTACTGACTTACACGATTTGAAGGGCGGTCCGTGGGGACGTGGCTTTACAAAGGAATACCTATGTATTGGTTGACAATACCTACTTGTCAACCAATTCTTTCTAAAGTTTGATCTACATTCAATGAAAATTAACTTAGATTTTCTAAAAGGAAAATAAACATATTTCTGATCCATATTATAATTATGTATATCTAATTCTTGAAAGATTTTGAAAATCGAACAACACGTCTTATAGACAAACATATTGTGACGTAACCGGATTCCAAAACCAATATCAATCATAAATTCCTCAGGCAACTTTCAATATTGAAATTGAAATTATTATCTCATTGTCAATGTAGATAATGCCAATATCTACATGGACAATGAGAGTTTACACTATAAATAATTAAATAACATTCACTTTGAGCTCAGAAAACCAGAGGTAGTACATTCTGTAAATTCCTACAGTATGAATAAATTGCAGTGTTGGGGGCCGAATGAATAAATTAAAAGTGAGCCTTTTATTATGACGCTGTGTGACGTCATATTAACAAAGGGTGTTTAAAAATAGGTAAAGAGCTCTTAGCGATGCGGACGCCAGCGCGCCGTGCGTGCTTACTTCAAGTGTTATACGATAATGGAATTTAAAATCAAAATTATGAGACGGATTTTTGTACAGTTTGTTATAATGTTGTGGTAGAATATAACTATCTACTAGAGCATTCCGTATTATCTAGACGTCTATTCCATTCTAGACGCTATATGGCATTATTAATAATAAACAAGATTTCGTTTCAGCTCGTACTCGCTAGTGCTGCAAAGAAATGCGCTCCGCGTGCCAGATTATGAACGAACGACAAGTACGTGACTAGTGTTGTGAACAACGCATGATTTCGCTTTTTACGAAGCAAAGAGATTGAACAGTTAATAAAGTTCCCGGTAAATATACAGTGTCGGATACCCTGATATTAAAGTCTCACTTGTCTAGGTTCAATGCAGTGCAATTTCTCGCTCGAGCAAAGTGAGTGTTTCTGTAAATTCTCTGTAGCAGCTCGGAATTTGAATTATAAGCTCGCCCCCTATTGCAAGGGACTTTAAAAAATACCAAGATTTAGCCCCAAAGTCGTGTGTTACGAAACATACTTACATAAATCTTTTACTTCTAACACTTTATTATTTATAATTAACATACCACATTGATAAATTAAAGCATTAAAATACTGTGCTGTTACTGTTAAACTAGGTACGTAAACGCAAGCGTCAGCAAACCGATATAAATTGCGTGGTAGTAATGTTCTAGTTCTATTACGTCACCTTACTAATTAATTCTCCTTAAATGAGTGACTGAAAATAAGTGTTTTTGTTCCTGACGTCACATTGAGCCAAGTTGACGAAGTGAATTATTTATTTTTTATTCGAGATAGGTTAGCCTTTGACCACAGTCTCACCTGATGGTAAGTGACGATGCGGTCGATGATGTAGCACGCTTAGGTACCTAGAAGATACCTATTCACTCGTGACTTCAAGACCCCCAAATTTTACACGTCAGGAAATACAGGCTCAGGCAGCTGATTCCATTCCCTCGCTGTACGAATAAGGAATGTCGAGGCAAAACGCTTAGTGCGGGTTTCGGGAATTTTCACCTTGAAACGGTGTCGCTTTTCAGTTTGCCTGCGATTGATTGGAGGTTGGGATTTGGAACCGTCTTCTTCCTTTAACCCTTGGCTACTCACTCACACGTGGTTACCGAACTCCATGCTTTCATCAGCCGTCATATGATGAGTGATTATTTCATATTAAATTCTAGCATATTCAAGACCTTTTACTGCTTTATGCCGTATTGTGTTCCTTACTTTGACCCTTAAACTGCCAAGCCAACTATTCCTCTTTCGTTTTATAGTCGGCAACACGCAAGTGATACCCCTGGTATTACAAGCGTCTATAGGCTACGGTAACCGCTTACCATCAGATGGGCCGTTTGATTGTTTGCCACCATAGTGGTATAAAAAAAAACCTTCTCAAACTCACTTGGTGCGCATTCAAACAAATTAATTATTACACCTACAGTTCGCTGGTATGTCCTAGGTCTCATGTAATAGCTCATTGCTATTAATCCTATTAATCGGGCAGAAATCCATACTCCGAACTATAATTTAGAGTTTCTTAATAAAGCCGAATTTCTGGGTAAGTAGGTACCTAATACTGATATCTTAAGAATAAACAGGTTGTCAGGTTTATTGGGCTTCTGACTACCTCTAACGACTGTCATAGGTATTCATATTACAACCGGGTTTTACGTGCTCTCCGAGGCACGGAGAAGTCGCGGTGTGTCAAGAATGGTCACCCGTCCACAGACTGGCGGAGCCGAGCCACGAGCCCCTCAAAAACTCAATCGTTGCATGCGTCAGATAGTATTTAATTTTAATCAACGGCCTCACAGAATCGACGCCAGATATCGATTAAAATTTCGTATTCATAACATTCGAGTACAGCGCTTAATGGATTGCTATTATAATTATTGCTTTTGTCACCATTGTGTTAAAGTAATATTGAAAGCTTTTAAATCAGTTTAATTAATAGAATATGGAAGGTAGTTCTGTGAGCAAAAGCGAGGTATGTGTGTGTGATGATTTTGCGGTAATGTTGGCTATGTATGCGTAGCGTGGGTCTTCATTTAAACAATGCCGGGTATTGATATGTTTTATTTCTTATCTAACATTTGTCTGCAGCTTGGCTATCCAGTTTTTACTCTAACAATAGTATGTTTTAAAAACACGCCGTTTATAAGAATATTCAAGCATTGAGACTAACCATTACATGATCATACCACAAAATGACTAACCAGCAACAGAAATACATGCAATTACACAAGTTCTCAATACTGCGGGCTGGTAGATTTCACACGCCATCACAAACTCATCATCAAAATCACAGTTAAGCAAATTTCCTCAAGATACTTCTTTCCTTCATCGTTTAGCAAGTCATAATTAGCTAGATTTCCAATTAATATCTATGACTTGACAGTTTCTAGGCATATGATCAAACTATTACTGCTCTTTAACCGGTTTGTAAAATAATCGTCATACATATTACATGATTTCTTCAAAAAGCCAATTCACCATTCTACATTTTCCGAGCCTTTTCTCAACTATGTATGTATATTTGGGTCGCCTTCTAGTCCAACCTACTGCGCCTGAATATCAGTATTTTACACGAAGTAACTGCCATCAGACCAGCACAACCCAATTTCTGGGCAATACCGATATTCTTGAATAAACTGGTTGTCAGTCTTCAAAATTTAAAAGCCAATTAAGCTCATAATATTAAATATCAGTATATAGTAGCAACAGAAAAAAATAGCGAACGAATGAAAAGAAAAATTCATAGAAAAAATACTTCAGATCACAAAATACCATTTTCTTGTGTTCTTATTCTCGGAGCTTGTAAATAATGTCAGGGACAGCCAGTGAAGGATGATACTTCACTCATATTTGCGAGCGGGTATGAATGTAAATGTAAGTTGTAAGACTTGTATGTACACAGTGTATAGGTGGATGATAGATACTGATGAATAAGTCTCTCAACACAAATAATGTTGGGGAAAAATTAAGGACTCTTCTTTCTATTTGTTGCATTCTGTAGAGATTTCTGACTATTTCACACAAAATTGATCCAGGGAACGCGATCACTTCGGCGTCCCTCATTCCCTTGGGCTTACGATTATCAGTAAACAACTTGTCCTCACCTTTCAAGGTGTACCATTTCATCCCGGGATCTTTACAGCCTCCATGGAGGATTCTTTGAATGGAGCTGTGGAGGGTGTGGCGGATACAGCATTTCAGAGGATACAAATACTTATGAATATTGAACCTTGTACTTGATATTTAGAAGATTGCATCTCTCAAATTGTAACAACAATGCAACAGCAGTTCCATTCCCATCATCTAGATGGTTGGCAGTCCACTACTATGCGTTTCTCTAGAAACTTTCTGCCTCCCACAACTAAACTGTGGAATGAACTGTCGCCTGCAGTATTTCCGGACCAATATGACCTTCAAACCTTCAAGAAAAGAGCGTACTCCCGCTTGAAGGCCGGCAACCCGCTTGTGACTCCTCTCGTGTTGCGGGTGTCCATGGGCGCCAGTTATCGCTTACATCCGTATGCTCGTTTGCCTCCTATCCCATAAAAAAAAAATCTACTACGTCGTACGTCACGTAGAATAGACGTTCTATCACAAAGTCTGTTAAATTATTGAAATTTCTACTTTTTGTCAATGACGTAGAGTTCATAATAAAGGTCTTCGTAAGACAATACAGAATCTGATTCATGTCATTGACAGCTATTCTACCTCCGTTTTACACAAAGAGATAACTGGCAAGTCTCGGGGTAGACCGAGGGTTGACATTGCCATCAATTATTGTAAATGATGCATTTATATCTAACGGATTACGTAATAGTTACTACGTCATTTACCACGTTGTCGGGTTATTGACCTTCTTTGTGTTCATCACCCTAATATATGGAACTTGCGTGGTCTGCGTGGGCTATTCTATTTACGCGTGTTTTCCGACCTTTTTAGTTTAAGAGGTTAATGGTTAGGTACATACTAATTGGTTGTCAACTTATCTTGTACGTTTTTGTTTACAACTTACTCTAAGAGATAAGATAGGTATGAAAACATTTTTATACTTTACTACGAGGTACATTTTTGCAAAAGAAAAATTCAATGGCAGGCTGATTCGAATATGTGTGATGTAATCGTCCCCACAGGTGCAAATCCTGCCTGAAATTGAATTTTTCTTTCACAAAAGTTTGTATATTTCAATATCTTTAGTTTGCGTTTGTAGCGACATCTATGTTACCTACTACATTGGAATTACGACGAGCAAATGACATTCGCATCGCATATTATACAGACGCCCGATATCAACCGTTGGCTGGTAGCCCGCCAGGCGAAACACTCGCCTGGTTGGAGGGGCACACACCTTGTCCCTCCACACTGGTGACCCCTACGTAAACCCAGCATCTCCACACGTTAATGCCAAATATAATAAAAGAAAGGTAATAGAATATTTCGAACCTTCAACAAAGACAAGTATAAAATGTGTCTTCTACACAAAAACCACAATATTTTAACGTTTCCGTTCTGCGTTTCTTTGGTATGCCACTGCTCAAAGAAACATATTCTAATTAGGCCGCGGTTTTTCGACGAAGCACGAGAAAGGTGAATTTTCGAATATGTAGAAGAATATTGTATGTACCTACTACGTACTGAAAATTTAACCATTTTCCTTGAAGGCTTTAATGTTTGTATGTGAATATAATAATAACAATGGCACTTGATATACCTATTTCGGTTAATTGTTAATTTGTTACAGGCTCCCCTTTGATCTCGATTCTAGACAAATTCAGTAAGATTCTAATGTTATTTTCATGACGTATGGATTCAAATATTATCATATTGAAGTACAATTTTCTCTCTCCAAATAGACGAAGGCCATCTCGGAAATCAATAAAAAATCATTGTCAAAAGCAATTCATAAATAACAAAGCTATGCGCAAATATACAATTGTCTATACATATATGTAAACATATAATATTAGAATCATAATAAAGTAAAAACAGTACCTAAATTTATCATCACATAAAAACATAATAAAAATTTGCTTGTATGTATGTGTTTGTATGTTCGAGCTTCACTCCAATACTACTGAACCGATGTAGTTGAAATTTCGCAATAATACGTGCTAATAGTCGGGTCAACATATAGACTATAAAACATAAGGCTATTACTGTAAAGAAAAGACTTGGAGCAATAAATTACGTAGATGTTAAAAAACCCTTCTGAAACTGTGGGCATCAGCTAGTTATAAATATAATATAATTATTTTATACAGTCGACTTCAAGATCTCCCTTTTTTGAAGATAGTTAAAAAAATAATCAGAGAATTTGCAAAGTGCAAACAGCCGGTATCAACGAAATTAGAAGAAGATTGTGCCTTGATTTATATACAAAATTCCAGGTAGTAACTACATCAATCCAATTTTCCATTAAAAAAGGTTGATATCATCCCAACATTAATATGAAAACAGTTCGTTTTCAGAGGAATCCGAACAACATTGCTGGAAGCGAATTTATTTCTTAGAAATGCGGTCAGTTTTTACGAACCCTGAGTAATATTACTTATCCTTAGAAAATGAAATTGTAACATCAATTATGTAAGAGATTTTTGTTTTCTTTTGAGTTTTATGCTTCTTGAGATCTTTTATTGTATTACAACTTTGCGGCTTGAAGTCGAACACTTGGAGAGCAATATGTTTCTTTCAATAAGTTACCCAAGGATTGATAGTGATTCGCGTGGACAATTATTTATTTCTGCCCGCGACTTCGTCCGCGTGGTAAAGTTACTTTTAATGATAATTAAAAATAACTTTTCCACGCGGACAAAGTCGTAATTTGGCTAATTAAATGTTATTTTGATGTATAAATCATAATATTGTAAAATTTCATCAAAATCTGTTCAGTAGTTTAAGCGTGAAAGAGTAACAAATATCCATCCATACATCGATCCTCACAAACTTTCACATTTAAAATATTAGTAGGATGAACAACTTTTAGGTACAGCGCAAAACCTCAAGAGTCACATGAGAAACTAAAATCTTATTATATTTGTGTATACTGTAAGAGTTTGGAACAATAAGTCTATAATGTTCGCGTTCCGGCCAGTTAAAATGTGACGAACAAAAAAGTAAGTAGATTTGAAATAAGTCTAGAAAACAATTTTATAGGTTTAAGGTTGTCATGAATTTCTTATTGAATCAGAATACAAGTCGTATTTCTATTATTGCGCTTATAATTAAAATACGCTTCCCAATTATTAGCAATCCGGCATCTACAATACCTAGGTGCTAGCGACTATCGAACACAGTGGAGTAATTAAGTAATCTGAGTTAGAGATTTAAAATATTTCGCAATAGATACACAACCGATTAAAATAAGTTTTAAATACAACTCCTTTGTACTAAACTGCTTAGAAATTCATCGTTTATGTACTTAGAAACACGGAAATAAACTCAATTTCCTGTTACTAATAAAGTACATACAACAAAGAACGTTCAACATAAGTACCACCTAACTACGTTGAAGTTATAATTAAAAAACTTGCCCCAACTTACGGTAAGTAGCCATAAGCTGCACCGAGAAACTGATACAAACATTATGTTTATTATATCGCCATGTTTTATAAGAAAAGTTTCTTGGTTTATGACTAACCTAAAAAGAAGGTATTAGAACCATACCATCTCGTCTGAAGGGGTAGGCAGAGGTATACTTGTATACACACAGTTCACCGCCATCGATAAATATTTAGGTCCTTTTAGGTAATTAATTGAATATTCAATTAGAATATTCGGTATCCGGCCGGACAGTTTTTCTTCTTTTCGTGTTGATGGTAAATCATCATCATCAACCCATATACTGTCCCACTGCTGGGCACGGGTCTTGTTTCGCAGATTGAGAAAGATTAGGCTATAGTCCACCACGCTAGCCTAGTGCGGGTTGGAAGACTTCACACGCCCGCCGTTGAGAAAATATCTAAGGCATGCAGGTTTCCTCACGATGTTTTCCTTCACCGTTTAAGCGAGTGATAATTAATTATCACTCACTTATCTCTGTCGATGGTAAATACATTATATATATTACTTGAGCCCAGTAGGTGGCCACGTTAATTGCGGCATCAGCGGCATTCTTTAGGTCCTCAAAGGTGCAGCCCAGGTGCACGGATATTTTGGTCACTCCAGCAAGTGTAGCACGGTCTGGTCAGGGGCACCGCACTGGCACTCGGTAACTATCTATGATTCTATGGCTGGATAGTAAAATTGACCCGGATGTGCAGTATCCGGCCTATACCGGATAGTTTCTGGATTATTGAAGCACAGCACATCGTTACTTATAGGCAGAATATTTGGTATTGCAGTAGTGCTAATCCAAATGAACTGAACGGCAAAGCTCAACTACCAACTCTAAAACATATATTGTCTCTATATCAAGATTGGTATTTTTTTTTGTATATTTAAGCTTGTACGGCTTGTATACTTACATGATATGCAGATCCTAGCGTCTATCTATCACTTGACTGTCATTTAAAACTGCCTCCCCAAATGCACATTTTTATTTAATGCATCACCAGAAGACGCAGATTCGAATTCTGCCCGCGGTCGAATTTTTCCTTCGCTAAAGAACTTTAATGCATAATACTTATTCTAAAACAAAAGACGATGCAAATATTAACCTTTATTATCTCCTTGTTGCAGATCAAACAATGGTATACCAGTTCAGTGCTAGTGTTAGTGTCAAAGTGTAGTGCCAATATGGGGTGCACCCCAAGCATGTTGCTCGACCACAAGAGCCGGCGGCGCGACAGCACAGGGTCCCAGGAGGCGGCCCTGGCTAAGGTGGCTCCCACACCAGTGTGCAACAAGGCAGTCCAAGCTGCGAAGGCCCCCAGAGCCTCCTTAGAGTCCGATGGCTTCAGCATCCAGCTTTCTAGCAAGAAAGACAGCTATGTCTCCCAAATGGGAAACAATTTTGCGACGCAGCTGCATATAAAAAGAATATCTGGTGAGTTTTGTATGATTTGGTAATTATATAATGGATACCACTACGTTTTTAGGGTTTATATGTAGTTTCGTCTTTCTCTTTATCTTTCTGCCAGCGGCTTAGCTCAGAGACTCGTAGTATCTACTAAGTACAGTCAGCAACGAAAGTCGCTGAACATAACAAAATTTTGAAAACATCACAGCTCCAAAACTTGTCCAGAGGTTTTTTCTATTAAGGTAACCTAAATATTGAATGGTCATCAATTATTTCGCATAACCTTCACAGGTCAGTAACTTCACACTTATTAAAAATCATATTGAAAATTGCAACATGTTCAGTACTTTCGTTGCTGACTGTACCTACTTTTAATTCCTTTGGTTTTCCTTAAGTCATTACTTCCCAGAATGTGCTATTTATTAGCGACACCATCGGATAGTGATACAGTACGAGTTTTTTTTTCCAAAATTAATGATTTGATTCCTAACTAGGAATATTGGTTTTTAAAAAACCCAATGATACAGTTTTAGTGTTCATCAAAATTGGGCCCAGGACTCCTTTGAGTTATTTTTTTTCGCTATTCCTTATTGTTTCGGATTTGGTCATCTACGCCCACTTGAAAATTTAATTAATTCTATTATTTATACAGTTATTACAGCCCAAAGATCGGGCTTTGTGGCGTTCACTGGGAGAAGCCAACGTCCAGCAGTGGACGAATATGGGCTGATGATGATACAGTTATGATGTACACATACATTGATTCGCAAACTGCTCCCGCTATATCTATTATTAAATACAAGGATGAAACTGGTTCGTTCCGGAATATTTTTAACAAGCATCGCTGCGAAACTTTCCGACATTTTACGTACAAACATTTTCCGTCCTAAATATCAGAAATTTATTTCACCGATCTGATTCCGAATGTTTAACGAGTGTTGTATTCCAACACGAAATGTTGAAATACATATAATAGGTAGATACTCTTTATTGTACACCAAGAAGCTTAATACATAATAAGTATAAAACAAATAAATTGGCGGTTTTATCGCAATTTCTTACAGTCTTATTTGTGTCTAACCTAACATAAATGGTGCTTAAACATTGACAAACACTTTAGTGAGAACTAAGCAGGTTAGACATACTTACATCCAATTTAAGTTATCATTATCATAATATTTATATATTTTTTACAGTTTTTGTACGTTTCTATAGCTAACTTAAATGTCTTGACGGCCTTGTACGACGATGCATACCTACATGTAGTCGATTGGTCAGATCAGCTCAAAACTACCATGGCATATCCACGTGCATATTCTGTAAAAGTCTATTCCAGACTATGCCCAACAGTGTCCAACTCGCAAAATGTATTCCAAAATGTCTGGACTTCATAATAGTTTGCAATTTCTGTGTCTGCTTTGGTGTTTCTTCTTATATTGTTTCTGGGAGGATATGCCGCCGCCATATAGTTTAAGAAAAAGACCTAAGTTTAGGACTGAGAGATTTACTCAACCAACTTGCACTAAGCGAGTGTAGAGGAGCCTTTCATTCTGAGAGGAGACCAGTACCCAGTAGTATGAAAATAATTGATTAAAAGATGATAATGGATATATCAGAGATACTTACGTAGGCTCTCGGAACTGTTTAACAAAACGACAAATATAACCAAATGAAGAACAACAGAACGTCAAAACTCTCATTTAATATACTAGGTACAGTATTTCACATTCTAAACTTTTATGTAAGGAGGTCTAAACAACATCTTCTCGTTGTCGTCATCATTCATGTCCGGTTTCTTCTTTCCTTCGTTTTCTTTTCTATTTGAGCTTCTTAATCTTACCTTGGGTAATAGATTATTCTTCCAGTTAATACATTGAACAATACTTGTAAAAGGGCAATCTTCTAAGTATTTTGCTATTTTATTGGTTGAAATTCCTCTTTCAGATAGTCGTAGTACAGAACTTCTGTCTTCATCTCTTCTGCGGGCTATTGTGAAGCTCGTAAACTCTATGACACAGAACAGAAGAACCTAGAAACAAAAGATGTCCTACTTAACTTCCCATCGTTTGGATATTATTATAATAATTACTCTTTGAGGATCTTCAAGTAATTTTATGAGAGTTGATTTATTAAGATTAATTTGCATAACCACAAAATAAACCTATAGTTACAAACTCCATTCCTTCTAGTTTACTTTCGTTTATTATTATTTTAAATAATTTTACCTTTTGCCCAACACTAAATTAACTATTTGTGTTTATCATAGCATATTTCCAGAAGTTAAACAAAAGTACTTACATACTTATTTAATTCTAATTATATAGGTAGCAAAATTTTAGCTAATGGGTATTAATTCCCTTTTCACAACACTGTTATTAAGAGATAATGTATGAATTTTATTTTATTTTATTGAATCATTTTAATTGAATGCGTACTATTTTATTATCAATTTACTTTGAACAAATAAAAAAATCACTCACGAAAAGACATTTGCTCATTGTTTTGATCCGTGAAAGTGTGAAGGATAATTAAAAGTAAAAAAAAATAACGGTGACCTTTAAATAGTCTTCGCTAATCTCAATTAAACGTTGTAGATTTTATATTACAAAAAATAATTTTCTCTCTTAATCAATTGATTTGACACGCCCAAAGGCATTACAAAAGAAATATAATTGGAAAGTGTACTTATTTTCTGGTAATTAATTTCTGTATAGATTAATATTGAAGTCTAAAGCGACTTTAGAAACTATATAAGGAGTAATAATGTATTTTTTTAAATAATCCCAAATATGTCTAAAAAAGGTAAGACATAATAGCGGTATTATGTCTTACCTTTTTTAGACATATTTGGGGTTAGGATAAGACGATGAAGAGAACCTGTGCAATCGCTGGACCCCTTCGAGGGGGTCATCCTCCACAATGAGATCACTGTGGACAATGTAATTACCGAGTTGTTAATACGCATTTGTTAGCTTCACCTGTAACTATGTAGAAAATATTGGAAGTTAAATTGGACCTATTTCCCGGTTTCCGATTGAGCTGAAATTTTGCATACACGTTAAGGTTAGATGACAATGCTTGCTTAGCTAAGTGACATCATTCTAAATCCAATATGGCGGACTCCCAAAGATGGCGGACTAGTTATTTTTTATACACTCCCATGATGGGTATACATCTCCAAAGAGTTTGCTGAGAAATGTCCGAAAAATTAAATGACGTCACTCTAAATTCAAAACGTGTTTCTTAGTTTTTTTAAAACTATAATATTTTTATTTTATTAAATGTCTATGTCTAAAACCAAACACACCGATAGTGAAACCATTCATTGCAACTACAAGCTACAATTTGCTCTCTGCCATTATTCAAATGCGTTCATGAGTCGTTGGCAGTCATAATTGCTAACAGCCAGCAGCAGGCGCTAATTACCGGCGAGACTCATTAATTAGTTTAACGTTCACTGTTTAATCCGTCTTGAGGTGAAGTGACTATGATCGACTCAAACAGAATTGTACTGGGCAATATACAGGGGGGATAAAATGTCCTCACAGGAACACAGTATACAACAAGTCATTATTTCCAGTAAAAACTAACCTCGCATTGAATAGAGATTTCGTAGACCTAGAGACCAGTTTATACTGGAATTTTATAGCCCTGTGTAACCCCGTGTCTTTGAATACGTGGTTCATTAAAAGTGGACATTTTATACCCCGAGATATAGGTATGTACCTTTTTTTAATAATACAGCAAATCCTCATGGATCCTCCGCCACCTGGGGAGGTGGCAGGGTATGTCCTATGTCGGACTCCTACCGACTAAAAACCGCACTTGCCTTTACTTGCCGCACTTGTCATGATCATGGCATCCGCGAAATTCGCCACGACCATGAAAGGAAGATTATTTATGTAGGTACCTTACCGTTTCTTATACAAAAATGCAGCTACACAGTTCTCCGATATTATTTAGGTGCCATATACTTAATATAATGGAGAGAGCAATGTTTGGAGTTTCTTTGGTGGATAAAATACGCAACGAAGTCATTCGCCAAAGAACTAAAGTCACCGACATTGTGCGAAGAATAAGCACGCTGAAGTGGAAGTGGGCCAGCCATGTCTGCAGACGCACAGAGGATCGGTGCAGCAGACGAGTGTTAGAGTGGAGACCACGTTTGGGCAAGCGTAGTGTGAGATTTGAAGAAGGTGGTTGGCAGCGGATGGAAGCGGCAGGATGCGGGCTGCCCAAGACCGGGATGGTTGGCGCTCTTTGGAGGAGGCCTACGTTCAGCATTGGATGGCATTAGGCTGATATGATGATGATGATGATGATATACTTAATAAGAGGTCGAGAAAATCGAAACTCCGAGCTGCTACTGAGAAATTGAGAATAAAACGTCGATCTTTATCAGACGACCTGGTAAGGCTGGATGCAGCCGCACATAACCGGTCCAAGTATAAGCAGTGGACCTTCTGTATCTGACATATGATGATGATGATGAAATCGAACCCACTCACGCTTGCAACGAATCCAAACCCAATCACATAATTTTATGCCTATAAATGTGCCTCAATTTATAGGAATTTAAGTGTAATAATAATGACTCGTAAGGCTGTAAATACTTAATTTTATTGTAGGTATCTGTAGCAACAGAATTCTATCTGTTTGACCCCAATATATATAATTCTCATTAAAGTTGTTGTTTATCCCTTGCCCTAAGGGCACAATCTGGGACTCATCGTTTGTTTCGACCTCCCAGAGAAAACATGGTACCTACTGTATAATATTATATTTCAGTAGATATGGAAAAACTGTAACTTTTAGCTCAGTGACAAAACTGAAGAGCAGTCATCACTATAATACAATACGTTTTTCGAAAATTCAAAATTATATTCTAAATTCTAGAATAATTATATACAAGGAAAACCGTTACAGTTTTCCGGTAAATAACCTGTTCATTGAAACTTAACAACAAAAATGAAAAAGTTATTTTAAGGGTAGGTACTTAGGTATTACTTATTCCTTTTTAATTATAGGAAAATGGTTTAGTGGGCTTCAGTCCCTAAAATTCAGTTCTGAATGAAATTATGTTTGATTTTAGATTTTAGACGACATCTATGGTATAACGGTTCGAATGTCAAACTGCTGATCACGAGGTGGTGGGTCCGATTCCCACAGGATACAAATATTTATGTGAAGAAGATACGTAGGTAATAATAATAATAATATTTTTGGGACATTTTACACAACACCATCTAGTCCCAAACTAAGCAGAGCTTGTACTATGGGTACTAGACAATGGATATAATACATATATAATATATATATTTGTAAATACATACTTATAATACATAAGAAACACCCAGACAAACACAAATACTCATGTTTTATCCACACAAATATTTGCGTCCTGTGGGAATCGAACCCACGACCCCATGATCAGCACTCGAACCGCTAGACCACAGAGGTCGTCAAATATCGGTACCACAGAGGTCGGTATTTACTTATTATAAGTATGTATTTACAAAAAAAGTATAGGAGTACCTACTTATATAATACTTCTACTGCTACTTCTACCCAGTCTATTAGCACAGTCAAGCTCTGCTTAGTTTGGGACTAGATGGTGCTGTGAGTAATGTCCCAAATATTATTAACATTTCATTATATTATATTAGATAGAGATTTAATCACGAAACAATGCATTAGTTTACCAATAAAAAAAGGGAAAATCTAGGGCTTTAGACAGTCGGACTGCATTTCAACTGCACTCCGACTGCTATTTTGCAGTTTGAATGCAATAATAATAATAATCGGTGTGTAGTTTCAACGACTGCACGCTGACGCAGTCGTTGAAACTGGACGTCAACTGCACACCGACTTTTATTGCAGTCGTAGTAACTGCATTCAAACTGCAAATTTGCAGTCGGAGTGCAGTAGAAATGCAGTCCGTCTGTCTAGACCCTTAGTTCCTCGTGAGACGATAAGAAAACATTCCATGCCTACGTATAAATAAAATACCAAAGATACTAGTGTTTATATCATCACGGTTGATAAATGCATTTTCTAGCAATAACAAAATTCATTGAAACTATAAATAAATAAATTAACCCTCACAAACTTATTGCTAACTTAACAAACAAACAGACAAAGCCTGAAACAATGCTTAACATTCATATATGTATGTAGATACATGAATAACTTAAGGAACTACACACAACTTACTGCGGGAGAATACACGCTATCAAGTTGTACTTACCTAAGTTCGGTCCAAGCACTTTAAGTTGCTTGCAGAACACCTATTTGTATGTTAATTCTATATACACAACTATTATGCTTGTGTATTAAGTTGGATACTTAAGTAATATGCAAAGTTTTCACTACACTTTTATAAGTTAGGTAAAAAGCAATTTAAGCTTAAGAGCTCAACATCAAACAATGTTATGTCCGTGATGTGAGGGTCGTGGAAAAGTAGTAACTACGCTGATCAACCGCAACGATAAGCTGCGCTAGCTGCGGTCAGTCTGTGGATGGGTAACCATTCTTATTTTATTTTTTATTTATTTATTTCTCTCTCTTATAGCTTTCATTACAGGTTGTCAATACATGAGTAGGAGGAGTCTTGCTCCTCCGTGCGTTAAAGAGCACGTAATACCGCCGGTCACAGTAGTCATACGAACACCTATGACATTCGTTAGTGTTAGTCAGAAGCCCAAAAAGCCTGACAACCAGTCTATCCTCGGATATCGGTATTACCTAGAAATTGGGTTGCGGAGGTCTGATAGCAGTCACTTCGTGTAAAATACTGATATTCAGCCGCATCTCGTGAGAATGGAAAAACCTCAACACAAATAAGTAGTTGGGAAAAGGTTCGGAAGATGGATGACGTCGTGTATTTGGGTAAATACTTAATTATTTAAATCATAACTTTTACAATTAGTTAAACTTCTTTTTTGAATAATATTATTATCAATATACTCCGATGTATCTGATTGTAGATCTGTTAAAATATAGTTATAAGTTTCATTATAGAATATCTATATTAACGTATCTAAGAAATATATTTATTTTTAGATCTTGTCTTGAATACATGACCTTAGTCCAAAGGCTATTGAACTAAGCATAAAATTTTCTGTCAGCTTTCAAACGCCATTTCTAAATCGCGACAAAGGTAACCCATCTCAATGACACGTGCATTATATCAAGTGAAGCCTCCAACCTTGAAAGTTCCGGACAGATCCCCCATATTTTGGGGCGTATTGTCTTCAAAAACTTTGCCGCCTAACTCCGTAACTCATAAGATTAGAACTGTCTCCTAAACTCCGCTCGACTTCCATTGTGTACTGTTATCGTCATATCCTTGCTTAAGTATAATTTTAACAGCCTCAATTGTATCAAATCGTATTCTCAAAGACTCCTCTTTGCTATAAACTCCTGTTGAATACGTGAATAACCTATGAAACTAGAAACAACGAATGGGTTGACTGAGGATGACATTATAGCATTTTGCCATATTTTCAGTTGTACATAGAAGTATTAATAAAAAAAACTACTGTCTCGTTAGTCTAGTGGTTCTAAGCGTGACTGCTACGCTAGAAGTCCTGGGTTGGATTCCTAAGTCGAGCAAAGTGTTATTGGGTTTTTCTACGAAATTCGGAGTAGCAACTCAGAGTTTGGAATTATGCCCGGTTAGTGGCAATAGATTCACCCGTATTACATGGGAACTAAAAAATACCGGTGAACTCTGGGTTAACATTGGTACACTTCTTATGTAGTAACTGTTATACATGTCTAACTAGTGAAAAATTAAAAAGCTTATTAAACACACTTTAATAAAATTCAAAACTAAGTTTGCTTCCTTTTCACGCCTACCTAAACAGCTGAATAGATTTCAATACCTTTTATCTAAAATATAATAACTAAATAGTTTCTTCTTCAATAGGCTCGCCCCCTATTACATGGGACCTAAAACATACTGGCGAAATGTGGGTGTACATTAGTACACCTCTGCCTAACCCTTCGGGGAACACAGGCGTGGTGGTATGATGGTATGTAAATAGTTTCTTTGGGATGTGGGTGAAACCGAAGGCAAAAACTAAAACTAGGTCTTATATATAAAAAAACCATTATAATAAACAATTAGGTATTATTGAAAGGCTTCTTTTTTAATCCACATTTTTATAACTTTGTTTTATAAAGCATTTTCTTTTTCTTTAGTACATTCACAATACTACGTTGTTTATGGTATTGTTTTTGCTTCAACAGTCTGTAGCCAAACAATGACAAGTTGTTGTTTGTATTTCTTTGTTACACATTTGACGAATATTGTTGTAATTGGCTGGACTCTTTATTTCTACAAAAATATCGTCACAAACAAACATTGTCTATGTTTATATTTCGGCACAGTATTATCCAAACTCCAAGTTGCTACTGAGAAATTTATAACCCAATTACGCTTTTCTCGACCCGGTAATCAAACCCAGAAAGAACTTCTAGCGTAGTTACGCTAAAAACCAAAACAAATGAGGCAGTGTCGATCTGTGGTGTCGATGGTAATTAATATGCATGTGATCCTGAAAAGGGATAGTTTTGTTTCTGCCTGCCACTGTGGGAAAAAGGCGTGAATGTATTGTATGATTCTGAAAAGTCAGAGGACATGTCTTAGACTCAAACTCCAAACCTATGGTCCCGATAGTACAGAGGCCAGCATATCAAGCTACCCCAATGTGTCAAATTTCTTTGATAGATTTTCAACTTTAATACAAAACAGTAAGGTTGATTTTCAATTGGGATAATTTCACAGGTTTGGATAGGTTGACCTGCTGGCGTCGGTACAGTTAACAACAAATCAAGTTACCACACTATAAAATTTTCTCATTGGATTTTGTACTTAACCGTTGTCATTTCAAGGTTTAAAATCATTTGGAGATATTTGACAGTTTTGAATAACACAGTGTGATGTTGAATGTATCATGATTGCATCACCAGGCCAGCATAGCTTTTTTGCGATCATCATCATCAACCCATATACTGTCCCACTGCTGGGCACGGTTCTCCTCTCACAGAATGAGAGGGATCAGGCTATAGTCCACCACGCTGGCCTAGTGCGGGTTGGCAGACTTCACAAACCGTCGAGAAAAATATCTAAGGTATGCAGGTTTCCTCACGATGTTTTCCTTCACCGTTTAAGCGAGTGATAATTAACTATTAATACGCACATGAATTCGAAAAGTCAGAGGTACGTGCCTTGGGTTCGAACTCGAGACCTTCGACTTGGTAGTCCAATGGTCATACCACTAGGCTATCACTGCTTTTGCGATCAAATGTGTCCAAATATTATAAAAAGAACTCGCTCAAATCATATTCATGTCTGACGCCCGACACATACTTACGAATATTTTTGGCTTTCTATTCTCCACGAGATGCGTTGACGCAAGTCATGGGCTATTTACTATGTGACGTAGATTTTAAGCCCCATTAGACGGTAGTGTGATAGGCTCGGTGTAGTGTGAGAGTCAGGATGGTACATTTAGATTTCGTTTTTTATAGAGTACCTACTAACATTTTAAATTAATGTGGGTTTTTGACCGAAATAAAACAGATATATCCGGGGAACACAACTTTTATTATTTAATTAATCAACGTCTTATTACTTTTTTCGTCCGCCATATATCTCCCGTCCCTCTCGCACACACACTCTCCCTTTCCTAAGTTAAAGTGCATTCGCATGAAACGATGCATTCAAACAACAAAATAAATGATTAATAATGTTTTTTTTTGTTTCACCAAAAGTTTGTACACACTGTTACAAAGCTCAATTGACATTAGAATAGTCCTATTACTAGGCTAGCGGTACTTCGTAACACAGGAACATCTGTATCCGAACTAGTTGTAAACGAGTACCTATCTCGGAATGAAGCTCATTCCCTTCTAGAATGTAAAACATAATAATAAATTATGTGTAAGATAATCTTACTACCTATACCTAGTTTTAGAGGACGGATCATGGATGCATGGATGGATGGATGTTTGTTACTTTTGACGCTAAATAGAACGGATTTTGATGAAACTTTATTGTATTATTATTTATAAATCAGAATAACATATAGGCTATAATTTATAACGATTTTGAGTTAATTAGCGAAATTACAACGATAATTAAAAGTAATTTTTCCACGCGGACGAAGTCGCGGGCAGAAGCTAGTTGACAGTAAAATTCGCAAATAAATGTGCTTGTGCGTTTTGGCAGAGGTGTACCAATGTACACCCACATTTCGCCGGTATGTTAAGGTCCCATGTATTATGGGGCGAGTCTGTGACCGGTGGCAAAAATCCAGACTCCGAGCTGCTACTGAGAATTTCATAGAAAAACCCAATAACACTTTGCTCGACCTGGGGATCGAACCCAGGACCTCTAGCGTAGCAGTCGCGCTTAGCACCACTAGGTTAATGAGGCAGTCCAGGCGTTAATGAAATTTATTAATATTTTTACTTTAATTAAAGTTTTTATTTTCTTTTTAGATTACTATCTGTGTCCCGCAATTTTATCCGTGTACATTAACTAGGTGAACAGGCATGAAACCGTTCCGAATCCCGTGGCCAATTTCTCAAAACCCTTTTCATAATGGGTACCTATATGTCTATAACTTTTAGGGAACCTATTTGCCAATTTCAAGTGTCTACGCGTTATAGTTTATGAAATATTGAGATTAATCAGTAAATGTGTGGTATTACGCTTTATATAAATGTAATATCTAGATTTCCTCTCAACTTAAGGGAAATTTAATGGTATTACTAGTAGTACAGTCAACATTGAAGTTCTCTTATATGCTGAATGCATTGTCTACTTGTTAATTCTGTAAATAAAGATATCTATGAATCATTTTAAATGGAGTACTCTGTCACATTTCTTCTGCCAGAATAATATTGAGCTTGTTGAGTTTTAGGAATTCATAGATTTTTATCTACTAAGTATTCTTAAGGTAATTCTTAAGGTCTACTGGAAGAGATTTCATTAGAAATAAGCAGTACCTTTGTACTAAATAGTCTTAAACTGGCTCCTTTCTAGTTTCTAAGTGTGTACATAAATAAATATTCTTCTATCAACAAAAGATATCTATCTAAGCTTATTTAGATACATTGATAAAAGCATAAAAAATACCTTTTCATACCAGAAACGCACCAAACTGGTTTTATTTTACATTAGGGTTCATTTTTCCCCCCAGAGGAAGATTCTCTCAGGAGGGAAAACTAATAGTGGAATAACTGAAAATGTAAAGAGGGCTTCTGGATATATTTTTTTTCATTAAAGTTCAGATTACGCCCCTGAGGGAGATTCTCTCAGGGAGGAATAGTGAAATAACTCCAAACATTCAGAATTTGTCAAAGTAATATCGATGACACAGTTAAAGGTAAACGAGGCCTATGGTAAATAGGTACATGCAAATTAGCGGCCGCTGCTGTCACCCGTGCGTCATAGGTTGATAACGATAATAGCTGATAAAGCCACTTGAAGGATCACCCAACCCCCCCTCACTTGGATTTAAACCTTACGTGTCTTATCACACAGTTCATTGTCAACTGGATTGAAAGTTACGAGTCTTCGATAACTAACCACGCTCCCAAAACTAACTACAAGTTTAGAAATGTTCGTAATCGGATCAATTTGTTGTTGTTTTGCTTATCAATCTATTTATCTATGTAGGTTATCTATTGTCTGTTGATCTAGCTAGGTAAAACTCATTTGTAGAGAAAATGCGACATTATTTAAATGAAGTAGTGGTCCTCGAGTAAGCGTTTTACAGGATTGGCAACGCGTATGTAATACCCCTGGTGTTACAAGCGTCTATAGGTTATGGTAACCGCTTACCATCAGGTGGACCATATGCTTGGTTGCCACCTTAGTGGTATAAAATATATATACATGTATTGCTTCCAAACTAGGTATAGCCTGTGACTTGGCAGCCAGTGTCAACCCCCAGCGGAATCGCCGTGTTGTGGATGCTATGATTCACAAACATACAGACTCTGAACAAATATTTGTAAGCGACAATATCCGAATTTGTCGACGCCCAACAATGCGAAATGGATTGAAATGGGAACATTATCAAACCAGTCAAGTGGATGGTAAATGTTTCCCATATATATATGTATGGCAATAGCTGCTTTTTTTTCGGGTGGAAAAATGCTCCTTATGTATGCCGCCTCGTTCAGGGATGCGGGACGATTATGTCGGGCTCTCCGAGCCATGTGGCCAGCATACTGACTAAAACCACCACCACTACCACCTTCCGCATAGTGGAGGGATCACGGAAATCGCTCTAGCATGATCCGCGATCCCACCCTCCCAGAGGACCAAGTGTAATGGGCGACTCACGACCACCAATCCACCTCCCAAGGCACTCTTTGTGGCGGGAAAGATATGTGGCCCCGCCGCCCGCCGTTCACACCGCCCGCGCCGCCAGGGGTAGGTAAAGCGGCGTATCGTAATACCGACATTCCTCTCCCCCTGCGGCCCCACCGATACCGTCACGCCTGTATAATAATAATAATAATAATGGCTTAATAGCCACGAGCCTCGACCAACACCTCAGGAGGCTCTCGTTAGGCGGCTGGGTCAAGGGCCTGGCCCGTATTGTTAGGAGGTTCCTCTCTCTGGAGCCCTGACCGCCGGTAGCTTGGACACTGTTCCCGATACCGGTGGGCCTCTATTTTTATATTTTTAAATGTTTTTGTTTTTTAATTTATTTTATAAAAATATTTAAAAATGTATAATATAAGAAAATAGATTAATAGAGGATATAATAATTATTTATTTATTTGCTTGCAATATGGTACATTGGTAGATCTTAAAGTAATAACATTTGTTCTTCTTATTTCGTGTACTCCACGAAGGGTTACGCAGAAGTGTATTAATGTGCACCCACAGTTCATCGGTATATTTAAGTCCCATGTAATAAGGAGCAAGCCTATTGCCAGGCACATGGGCAGGCAGCTGTAGTCACTTACCATCAGGTGACCCACATGTTCGTTTGCCCCCTCTGATATAAAAATTAAAACAAATCCAAACTGCTACTGAGATTTAATAGAATAACTCAATAACACTCGACCCGGGAATTGAACCCAGAACCTCTAGCGTAGCAGTCACGCCAGGCTAATCAGGCAACTGCCAGGTCTGCGGACGAATGCTACGGACGAATGCTACAGCCCTCTCCGGCACTAAAGTGGTGACAAGAAGCACTGAGGTTGGTTTTAGTAGTAGCTCGACACACCCCACCGCTCTCCCCGGAAGCGTGGGTAGTGCATAAAGCATTTCCAACCCCGTAAAAAAAAAATGTTAATCAGGCAATCAGGCTAGCTCTGTATGTACCCCCGATAATCTCATTCCTCCAATCCCGTGAGAAATACTCAAAATCCTGTCTTGTGCTTACCTTCGTTATAAGGAACTCTTTGCAAATTAGATTTACCTCACCGGTTTAAGCTGTGCCTTACGTAACTCACAGCTTCGTTAGTCTAGTGGAACTAAGCGCGATTGGTGCGCTAGAGGTCTGCGTTTGATTCCCAGATTTCCCCTTTATGTCGAGCAAAGTGTAATTGGGTTTTTCTATGAAATTCTCAATAGCAGCTCGGAGTTTGGATTTGTTTCCGGTTAATGGCAATAGGTTCATCCTCCATTACATGGGACCTAAATATACCTACCGGTGACCTATAATATAATATTCTTGAACAATTTTACACATACACCATATAGTCCCAAACTAAGCAGAGCTTGTACTATGAGTATTAGACAATGGATATAATACTTAAATACATACTTATAATACCTACATAAGAAACACCCAGACAAACACAAACACTTATGTTCATCACATAAATATTTGTGTCATGTGGGAATCGAACCCACGACCTCGTGATCAGCAGTCTGACACTCGAACTACTAGACCACAGACGCCGTCGTATTAATAATAATTATTGTGGGTTTACTTTGTTATGTTATGAGCTGTGCCTTTTTAATCATACCTACCCCCTATACTTTTTAATTACTGAAAAAATATAAGGCATCATAGTACTCATCATTTTGAAAAAACAAAACAAAAAATAAACTTATTGATTTCTGACACATAAGCGAATAATATTAGACATTGAAATAAAACTACTTTTTGCGGATTTTATCGCGTTATATTGATATTATTAATCCCAACGTTTCGGACTTTTTACAGCGTCCATGGTCACGGGTAGACAGTCTATGAATATAACGCGATAAAATCCGTAAAAAGTAGTTTTATTTAAAAAAATAAGCTGCTCAATACATATTGTCGAGTTGAGTCAACATTTTTTGTTTGGTGTCAAGTGGTGGGTTGAGCCCATAAGTACATAATAAATATAATAATAATATTTAGAGCATTACTGATTTACATTCAAAAGGCAAACACTGCTTTAGGAAAATGGTACTAAAATTCAATTCACATTACACCTGGTGGCGCTATACTTTCCATAATTCTCGGATCTGTATGGAAATTGAGAGTCATATTACTTTTTAATGGCACACGGCAACAATAAGGTGTAATTTCAACGACCATTATTATTTCTAACCGGTATGCTGGACACATACATGAAATTGTAATTAGAATTCCTCACCGTAGAGAGATTTATCCTCAAAAAATTAAATTTATTCGATCCGTCCTACCCTGCGCATATTATCGCTTGGTGTTTATGTAATGGAGAGTTGTAGGTATGTAACATTACCCTTAACTATTATCTTAAGCCCTGTTTATTGCTAATCATGGTTTAAGGTGGCGCCAAGAGATTTAGGGCATTTGCACACGGTGACTTGCTAGTCGCAAAATATATTATACCTAACTGCTTCTTCTACTCTGGTCTTAAGGTCCTGAGTTCGATTCCTAGATCAAGCAAAAGGTGATTGGGTTTTCTATGTTAAATTCTCTTCTGTGCCAGGTTGATCGTAATATCATCATCATCATCAACCCATACAGGTACTATCCCACTGCTGGGCACGGGTCTCCTTTCAGAATGAGAAGGATTAGGCTAAATGCATTATGCTCGCTCCATATTACATGGGACTTAAACACACCGGCGAACTGTGGGTGTACATTGGTACACCTATGTCTAACTCTTCGGGGAATACAAGCGTGAGGGTATGCAACACGTATAGCGATGAATATTCAATGCGTTTATACGATAAAGCGTTCCACATGACGTACCTAGACAATATGACAGATGGAATTACTGTGAATCGTGTAGTGAAACCTATGCAACCGCGATCCAGCATCAATTCAATTGTTATTCAAATGCGTCTACCTACATTTACGTATGCTTTTGTACTTTCTATATAAGAGAGATTCATACTACCTGATTTTTATATAAGTATCAACCACCGAGCCTTTTCCCAACTATATTGAGGCTTCCAGTCTAACCAGAATCTGAGAGCATCAGTATTTTACACGAAGCGACTGCCATCAGCCCTCCACCACCCAATTTCTGGGTAATACGGATATCCTGAGGATAGACTGGTTCTCAGGCTTTCTTTGGCTTCTGATTACCACTAAGATATAATATATTATATACTATACGTTATTTTATACCAAAAAGGAATACAAAATACATAACACAATTGCAATTATTTATTTTTTTGTATGGGACCAACACTGAAATCGCGACTTTAGAGAACATATTAGTAACAAAAAGCAGATATTTTACGGTGTGTTTAAGATTGTATGTACCTATTACTGGTATCTTTTGTTTATTCGCCCTTTTGGAATAATTCATCAAAAAAGTTAAACTCAGCCCGCCATCTAGCCTGCCGCGCTGTTGTCTGCCGTTTTTAAAATTTAAATATCGAATTGCTTTTTCGAATTAAGAATGGTATGCATGATGACGTAATCTTTTCGTCTTCTTATAAAATGTACAGTTGTAGCTTCTGTGTGTAGCCTTTGTGTACAGACCATTAGTGTATTACTTCGCGATTTACAACGCCGATAAGAAAAATGAATATGACAAATAATAAAACTACGTACAATCAACAGTCTTCACGATTGAATATATTTCAACCTTATAATTTATGACATAAGGTCTTTTTTTTAGTCTAACCAAAAGAGAATCAGCATTTAATCCTACGGGATAATCGGCCATATTGAATAATTTGAATAATTTCTCGGAAACCGATTCATTTTCAAAATTCGCAGCAAATCCTTTGTATATTTCAATTCGAATTCAACGAACCTGTTTTCCACAGCCAAATAATAATATAAAAAAGCCAAATACTCAACATCGATCAATTGGTTTTCAAACCTAACGATTATGTACGTATTAGCAACGAAGCTCGTTGAACACAGCTAAATATTGGAAACATCACAGCTCCAAAACTTGTTATGCAATTATTTCGCATATCTAACCTTCAAAGGACAGTAACTTCATACTTATTAAAAATCATATAGGAACATGTTCAGTGACTTTCGTTGCTGACTCTACAAGTTTACAAACATCAGATATGGTCCGACCGTAGAAACTTTGCATCCATCAGCACTAGGAACCAATAACGAAATATTGTCTAAAAGACCGCATGTTTGTGACGACCTCTGTGGTCTAGTGGTTCGAGTCCCTGACTGCTGATCATGGGGTCGTGGATTCGATTCCCACAGAACACAAATATTTGTGTGGATAAAACATGAGTATTTGTGTTTTATCCACATGTCTGGAGGTTTCTTATGTATTATAAGTATGTATTTACAAAGAAAAAGTATATAAGTATTATATCCATTGTCTAGTACCAATAGTACAAGCTCTGCTTAGTTTGGGACTGGATGGTGTTGTGTAAAATGTCCCAAAAAATATTATTATTATTTTCTACCATTGAAAAGAGATTTGTAATTTACTTCTTATCTTGTGGTCTTGCTACTCCAAAAATACGTGACGTGCGACGACCTCAAGTAAGTTGGGATAAAGGTAGTATGATAATGATGAATACCTATTTATTATGTGTAAAAGTCCATAGTTTCACGTTATTTAAATTCAAAATCATAAGTAGACCGTGTACCTTTATGTATATTATATAGTGTAGCTAAAACGATTAAGTATGCAAATTTTACTCCATCCTAGTATTCTTAGTAATTTTTACAAACCATCACACCTGTATTCCCCGAACGATAAGGAAACTTACGTGTACTTACTAAAGTACACACCCACAATTCGCCTATATGTTAAGGTCCCTTGTAATAAAGGCATTGCCATTAATCGGGCACAAAATCAACCTACGAGCTGCTACGGAGAGTTTTATATAAAACCCAATAACATACATACTCGACCTGACGTGACCGGGACGGTTGGCGCTCTTTGGGGGAGGCCTACGTTCAGCAGTGGATGGTAATAGGCTGATATGATGATGATGATATCATGATAACGGCCTCTAGATTAAATAAATAAATTTATTAAGTATATAAATTTATTTCATAATTTATCATTATACTAATAATCAAAAATTTTATTATAAAAAAATATTTAGCGAAGGAATAATTCAACCGCGGGCAGGATTCGAACCTGCGTCTTCTGGTTAGGTACACCAGACGCTATGACCGCTAAGCCATGGCGAGTCCCACCCGCCATGACGAATTTTGCCTTCACATTCAGAATTTACGTCTATATGGTGACGTCAGTAACACCTATTCCTTCGCTAAATAACTTTAAAATCTTAGCATGGAAAATGCGTAAAAAATACAAAAAAAAAGATAAAAAAACATTGTAAAAACAATCCCAAAAAAAGAAAAAACAAAAAAACACAACTATGACACAGAGTCGTACTCCAAATGCCTATCACACCATTTTGTCTGACGATAAAAAAACCATCCGGTATATTAAAACAATAAAATTACGCAGTACCTAATGATAATCAAAATTGCTTATAAAAAAAACGTAATGAAAAGTCCACTCATTATTCGAGAGATGGGAAGCCCTCCCATAAAAGTTATAGCCTTCGATTACTCTGACGCGATTGCGATAGCAAGCTGTTGTGGATATGATGTAATACATACTGTATCTAATCTATACTTACTAATCTAAAGGCTTAGTCGGTTTAGCGCGTAAACATTCGAGGAAGCTAAATTAGTTCTTTGGCTAGAATTGTGAACTCTTTGCCAGTATTATGGTTTGCAGCAGAACGTGCAGGCATCTAGATTTTTAGGGTTCCGTACCCAAAGGGTAAATACGGGACCCTATTATTAAGACTCCGCTGTCCGTCCATCCGTCCGTCTGTCACCAGGCTGTATCTCATGAACAGTGATAGCTAGACAGTTGAAATTTTCACAAATGATGTATTTCTGTAGCCCCTTTCAACAAATACTAAAAACTATAACATAAATATTTAAGTTGGGTCTCCAAACAACAAACGTGTTTTTTTTGCCGTTTTTTGCTCGATATTAATAACGGCAACAGCTTGACGCTTGAAATTTCACAGAATGTATAGTTGTATATACATTTTAAAAATAAATACATAATTAAATTAAAATAAAATAATTATTTAAGGGGGGCTCTGGTACGGAACCATTCGTGCGCGAGTCCGACTTGCACTTGGCCGGTTTTTTTTAACCTAAGGAAATAATATATCTTTTGCCGTCATTATATTTTTATTATGAGGCAACCTGTATGCCTTAGAGACTTTTCTCAACGGTGTGTGAAATCTGCCCACATTAGGCCAGCGTGGTGGACTATACCCTAATACCTCTGACTTAGAGACGAAACCCGTGCCCAGCAGTGGGACAGTACATGGGTTGATGATGACGTAGACAAGTTGTCAAAAAGATTTTTATAAAAAAAGTATTAAGGTACCTATTATATTATCTAAGGAAACACATTGATCAAGTATTTTCAATGATAAATACGTCTTTAGTATTTCGTAATTTAATCGGTTTAATGTTATACATTAAGATAACATTCACGTGATTATTACTAGCTCACGACATTAAGGTGCGATTCCACAATATTATTTTTGTTGGAAATATAATCTAAATTTTTCAGCTAACCCTAAATCGAAGGCGTGAAGCTGAACTATCATCATGAACCCAATTAATGCCCCACTACTGTTCAGGATATCCTCTTTAAATTTATTTATTATTTTTTTTGGAAAAACAACAGCCTTGAACAAAACAAAACAAGCAAGGAAACAGACAGCCAATAATTATAGGTCTTCACGAATAGATGTTTGGATATAATATATAATAATTATAAACAAAAGAAAACATGTGAACAAAGAAGCTTAACGAAACTAAACAAAACAAGAAAAAAGCTTTAGCTCTGTAATTAACTCATGAGGTTTATGAAAAAATCCAGACTGAGCACCTGAAAAAATACAGACTGAGCACAGGACGGGTGCTCAGTCAGGATTTTTTCAGTCTGGTGGAATGGTTCCTGACAATAAGAGGGGTTAGGCTATAGTCCACCGCGGCAATTTAAGGGGTCCACGAAGCGACTGCTGTCATTAGTGTCATTAGTGACAGTACACATTAGTGGCGTACGTCACGGATCCCTTGGTCGTGACTATAAGCCAAGAGAAGGTAAGTTTTTAGTACGTAGGAGTCCGATAAATCCTGCCTCCCGCCTGCCAGGTGACAGACAATACATTCTTATGTACTTTTATAATTATTATTTCATACTTACTATAAAAATTGAACGTTGAGTCTGTACCTACCTTAATTATGAAAAAACGTTCCGATATGAATGAGACCTATTTGTTGCCGAGTGATCAAGCAATATAAACCTTGATTATCGGCCAAGATTATATCAGTTTGTTCTTTTAATTAACATTTAGTTCCTTAACATGGCAATCGGATACATCTACATAAAAGTAGATAATTATATTTTATTAGTAGCACTAAATTGGCAGTTAATTCGGGTAGGTATGTGTACTTATTCCAATCGTGCTGTTTTTAAAGCTTCCTCTGTTTTTCCTAAATAAACGCTTCGCTTCCTTTCTGATTTCCTAAATTAACGCTTACCTACGTCAGCGACGAATATCTTCCATCAACACAAATAGCATGACGTCACATGACGTAACGTAAGCTACGTATCTTCCAACTTCTTCAAACAATAGAACAAAAAAATAGCTAATCTTAAAGAGGCGATTACGCTAATCGATAACGCTCATTGATAATAATCGATGCTAAAATCGATCGAAGCGACCTTCGTACACGAGAGCCGCGTAAATATGTCAATGTTTTTATATGCTCGCTAACTCGTGTCTAACACGATACTGTGATATTAAAAATGGTGTGTAATTTCTCACATGGAATATCTTGTAGTTCATGACTGCGTGTCGCGGCCAGCGCCTGCGCTTATCAGTCCACCTCCGTGTAACGTGCAATGACGTCGGTGCTCTATTAATTAGATAAAAAATATAAATTAAATAGCCCGTCGTTACTAAATATTTGTGAACACACTTCACACCTTCAGTGTTAAATAACGTACGCGAAACCACGTGGGGAAACGTGACGTAGTAGTGCTACCGTCCAATTATTATATTGTTATTATACCTACTATAGGTACCTACTTATGTCAAAACAATAGGAAGTTGCGTGAATTTAAAAACAAGTGAATATTAAATCGAATTTCGAACAGTGTAAGAATAATTCGAATGTTTATCTACGTAATTATTAAAAAAGAATGGCGTGTTCCAAAATTACTATAATGTGCCATAAAAAAACAGTGTGTTGTAGTGCGCAGGCGTTTAATGAGCACAGACTGCTTCTGCTTTGTTTACGGCCGTGTATCGTGTTACAGTAGACGATAACGTGTTGCCTAGTCAGTGATATTCAACGCGTTTGATGTTCGATAAACTGTTCTAACTGCTACCGCGTGCGACTTCCATGTTCAAATTATTTATTTAAATATTATATCGATACAGTGAGTGGACGTCACTAGTGGTACAATTTGTGACATAAGCCTTTGAATCTGTGAAAATCGTTAGATTAAATAATTTCGAATTGGTGACTTAAATTTTATGTTGTGTATTTATGTGACAAAATGATGGACTTTTGTTGAAAAATATTATGTTCGTGTGACAGTTTTTACTGTGAAGGATTTTTACAAGATGGAAATTGATGATGATGACACAGGTAAAGATTTTTCAAGCTAATTCTTGCGTGACATGATTTCAAAAAATATTTAATATTCTTATCACGCCCCGACTAAAGTCCGTGATTTGACCTCTCAACTATTTAGCATTACAGCTCGATCTGAAAAACAATAGTTTTAATCACTAATGTAAAAATTCCTGTTTTTTTTTTGTTTACGAAGACTTTATTATGATTTATACTTATTCCCAGAAATTCCAATTAGATTTACTTTCAGTTCTTTTTTTTTCTATTTTTCATCGCGATTACATTTTCTTTTCATCATCGCGACGTTACCTACATAAAATACCTACGTCAACTCCTTCATCCTATTAGATCTTTATTTATAAATTTAAGTTATTTTTGTTTCATGATAGACCCCATATGGACTCAAGGCCTCAAGGCTCAGTTTGAGCGACTGATTCAGTTACTTACAAATGTCTATGCTCAATTGCTCAAGTGTCATCACTGATTAATGACTATTCTTGTATATGTCGCAGCGATATCATAAAAACAGAGATTTAGTCAATTTACTAAGTGATTTGATCAAATCACGGAGGATGTTAAAATAACTACACGATTTTATCATTTCCCTAAAGAAAAACCGGCTAAAACTCGGTGCAGCTGCTCATCGTTGGTTAAACTTAGTATGTTAGTTACCAGGCTTTAAAAAAAATCCTAATATTCCAAGTAAAAAATTGGTTAAAACCTACTTACACAAACACGTGGAAATGATGTTTTTTTTTAATTTCTCCACCAATTTCACCAACCAGTTCTGTTATTTGTTCAAATCACTACTACAGTGAAATTAATACAACATATTCAAGATGATCCTGGGGTTCGCTACATTTTTTTAATTGTAAAGGGGTTGTGTGTTCGGGAACGTTGGAAAACACTTGTATCTATAGTTAATATAGGTACATAATGTAGTATAAAAATCATGTCATACCTTACAGAATGGTTGTTCAATGGCTCTAAATGACATAAGTTGGACTGACAGATTGAATAGATATAACTGTCAAAAATCAACAATTTTGAAGTCATTGAACGACGTTTCTTTTCAAATGCCATAGAGAAAGAAAAGACGTTTCTTTTTTTTTTGACATAATGGAGTAGCAGGCTTAGGCCAGAGCATCTGTTTCAGTTTTAAATAACAAAACAATTAACTACCTATGACGACATATTTCTGTTACGTCACTAATCACTACTGGTTTGTTATCTGTGTGTATTATTTAAACATAGCCATGCAGTTACGGAGCGTGAATTAGTAATTAATGAAGAGGAAAAACTTAATTACCTAACTATTATTATATTCATTATTTGTACGGAAAACAAGAAGTAAAATAATTAAGGTTAGATATTATTTATTCGTAGACGCTTACTTAATTTTAATAACACACTTTATGGATATACACTATCCAAGACTTCTAACGTTTTGGGAAAGACAATAGAACATGTTTAGGATGCGTAAAAGCATAACGAATAGGCTGCTTATGATAAAAAAATTATAGGCAGGTGTAACTTATTCGAAACGTCAAGTCATTTCAAAAGCTAAATTAGTGTCAATTCACGATATGTGTACAAGTAATACATTTACCTATATTCGTGTACATGCGACGCCAAGTGTGAAATGTATATGAAGCTGTTAAAATTTCTTGATAATTGCCCATTTTTTCGTTCCTAAATTGAAGCGTTGATAGCCTAGTGTTAAGACCATTGAACTGCCTTAAGTTAAAGGTCTTGAGTTGCTTCGAGCAGCTCGGAGTTTATGCCTGATCGCTATAGGTTCGCCCCGTATTATGTGGGACCTAAGCATACCGGCGAACTGTGAACATTAGTACACTAGTGCCTAACCCTTCAGGGAATACAAGCATAATGGTATGTTATGTCAAATAGATCATAATTATGGGAAAAAAATAAAGTTTCTAGATAATTGAAGTAAAAGTTTTTGCCTTAGAACAACGGCGTAACGACACTACTCAAAAATGCCTATCTAGAGTCATCAATTTGAAAATGCTAGGCTTATTTTGATGCAATATTATATTTATTAACCTTGGTGCCGAACCCTATTGCTCTAAATGCGCAAGTTATACTCCTGGTGTTGCAAGCGTCTATAAGCTACGGTAAACGCTTACCATCAGGTGGACCGTATGCTTGCTTGCTACCTTAATAGTATCAAAAAAAAGCTGCCACCTCCCTAGTTGGTGGATGATGAGGTTTTTCCGTACCATAAAAAATGGCTTTGAACACACATCCCTCCAACCTTATAGGTAGTGTTCTCGGTAGCTTAGTTGGCTAAGCATACAGTGTACAGACGCCAGCAATTCAAACTATCCGAAACTGTCAAATTTTCCCAATTAAACCTGAACCTTATATCTTTGTATTAAAGTCGAAAATCTATCAAATAAATTTGACAGATTGGGGTAGCTTGATGTGCTGGCGTATGTACTTACCCGGAGGGACACAGTTCAAACACTACCTGAGATCGTATTTTTCTTTCTCTAAAATTTATATCCTATCCTATCCTATCCTACTTCCTACTAATATTATAAATTTGAAAGTTTGTGAGGATGGACGGATGCTTGTCACTCTTTCACACTAAAACTACTGAACGGATATTGATGAATATATAAGTACTATAAGTTATTCTGATGCAATAATTTGGCTATAATTTATAACGATTTTGTATTAATTAGCTTAATTACAACGATAATTAAAAGTACGGACGAAGTCGCGGACAGAAGCTAAACCTAAGTAATATTTATAAGTCAGAGTTATGGCGTTGAATGTGGTCAACATTCAACGCCATAACTCTTAGAAATATGACTATTAAGTGTAAGGTGGGGGGCTATATTATAATATTCAGAATCAGAAGTAACTTTGTCACTTAAGTAGGTACAACACGAAACCGCGTCTCCTGCTGAAATAACTAAAATAACGGCACATTATGTAGAATAACGAGCGAAATATGAAACTTAATTAAATTCTTGTTAGTGCGCTGTGAGCACCTTACTTATTTTATTATAGTCTTCTGTCGTTGTGTGACCGCGTGGAAATTCCTTTGAGAGACTATTGCTAATGTTTTTTAAGGACGTCACTATAATGCTTTTAGTTTTTTTTTTATTATAGGTATTTGGCATTAACGCATGTTTAACATTTCCAAAGATATACATTTTAAAGAAAGAAAAAGTTGGTAGCTGCAGTAGTGGGTTAAAGCGTCCGATGTACTTCTACGTGATACAGGGTCTGAGTACAATTTTTTTCTCTAAAAATGTGTATATTTATAATGTTTTAATTTACACTGAACGACCAGTCTAGTTATTATAATACCTATTAAAGGATCAAGTTAGTTTTTGCAATTAGGAAATTCCAAATACTTTTAAAAATGTAGTGAAGCAAAGTGACTGTCTTAGGAGTTCTTGATCGTTGGGTAAAATACGAATGGGTTTGATTAATTACAATATTATTACAGATTTATGTTAAAATAATTACCTAAAAATGTATTACGAAATCAGTATTGCTCTAAGGAAATGTCTGAAATTCCAAACTCCTTTTTTCAAATTAAAACCCTCTGAAGATATAGGCGTAATAGTCGATATTTTAGGATGAAATCGTTAAAATAATTGTAGACCTCGGAAAATATGTAGGAACGTATTTTATTCGCAAGTTTAACACGTACAAGATAAACCGAAGGGATGAAAATGTTGCCAACATAATACACGTAAATTATTAGCAGTTAAGCCAACAAAAAAAATGATTGCGTTCTATTAGTACCTAGTAATACTGTTAAGTACTGTTGTTAATAAAACACATTATTTTCCAAAATCCTGCTTCTAACAATTGAATTTCCCAAGTTTCGAAAGCGTGCGTCATTTTCCAATATTCCCCGTATGCCCCGAAGCTAATATTTACCGGGTGGCTGTAAAAAAATAGCCTATCGTATATCGGGAAAATTCTCTGCAAAAATATCCATCCAACATGGCTGAATATGAGTGGCTTCCGCAGTACAAATATTTATTAACACTGACTTCATTATTCCGTAAACATATTCTCACTTCCGCGTTGTGTGTGCACATCGTGTACGTCAATTACTTCTTAACGTCAGCTATTGAGAAAAAATGTTATTGACGAGTCATGACGTTGTTCAGAACAAACCTGTTTTACAAATCTCATTACATTTTCCGAACCTTTTCCCAACTATGTTGGGGTCGGCTTCCAGTGTAAGTTACGGCTGAATATCAGTATTTTACACAAAGCGACGGCCATCAGACCTCCGCAACCCAATTTCTGGGCAATACCGATATCCTGAGGATAGACTGGTTGTCAGGCTTTTTGGGCTTCTGACTATTAAGTCAGAAGCCCAAAAAGCCTGTAAAATAACAATCGTTAGTAATCTAACGATTGTTATAGGTGTTCGCATGACAACCAAAACCGACGGCTTTACGTGCTCTCCGCAAAAGGCTCGCAGTATAATGACAACACTCAGATTGTGTCGCCTCTCAAATTGCCAATATTCATACTCTGTAGATAAAACATAGTTTTATCGATTGATACAGAAGAATCGGCAAAAACCTTCTCAACGTACCCGGTAGTTTAAAAAAACAGGATTCTATCTTTTCATTTCTGTTTTTATCATTGGTGAGTAGTGCCTACGTCAAAATGCACGTACCTAACTCAAAATAGCAATCAATTACGATTCATGAATTTATGATTGATTCTCTGGGGTTTTTCGTAATGCGGCGATGGTGATGAATGAAAATTTGATAATATTTATGACTATTACCTAACATCCGTAGCGGTATCGATAATGACCGAGTCGCAGATTACCGTTACTAAAGTCGAGATAATGTCACGGTTTTTTTGTCACGGGACGCAAACTAGCCACCAAATTCAGGTTGACAAAAAATACGTCATTTTCAATTGCACGTGTGACAGAATCGAGTAAATGCGACAGCAGTCAGATCAGAGTGATTAATTATTATCACTATACCTGCTTGTTATTATAATTATTATAATAATAGTATTTATATTTAGTACAAAATGTGCGCCATTGCGATCTTTAACCCACTATATAATTGATACACGTGTCTTTGTGTAATTGAAAAATATAACATACCATCACGCCTGTATTCCCCAAAGCGTTAGGTAGAGCTACATTTCTTCTGCCTAACCCAGTTCCAGATCGCTGGTATGTTTAGGTCCTATGTAAGACAGAGCGAGCTTCTTGCCATTGACTGGTCACAAATCCAAACTCCGAGAAGCTACTGAAAATTTCCTAGAAAAAATCCAATACAATGCTCGACCTGGAAATCGAACCCAGGTCCTCAAACATACCACTGCCTCATTAGGGTAGTGGTGATAAGCACGACTTATCACCACTACCCTAATGAGGCAGTTCATGAAGTATATAAACTTATAATTACACCGCAAATTTGCATGTAGAAACTTGTGCGTTACCCCAGCTAAATAATGTAATTTAAATTACATAGTTTTTTAGTTGCCTTGCCTTCTATACCTATATCAAATTTGTCTCAACGTAGCGAATCATCCCACACGGGATTTAGGGAATTTCCCGCCGAATTGCGCGCCGGTTAAAGTAGCTATTTGATATAATAACATATACTATCAGTATTATTGTTTTTAACCTCATGTATTTCAGTACCAGTTTCGTTTATCAGCTTCGACATTATAACTTGACGCATTATGGGCAAAAATCAATAAAACATGTTTACCCGAATACTTAGATAACGGGCCAGGCTATGTGTTTTTATGTAGGGGTATATATATGTATATCACAGCTACCGAACAGTTTTATCTAGATAGGCATCCTAAAATATACTACAGACCATTACAACAGTCTATAGAACTAGTACTAATAATAATAAAAGTTAATTTAGAACAAATTAGGTTTACACTTTATAAAAGAAACGAAGATAGCTACAAAAGTGAAACACTGTGGCGCAGCTATCAACGCCCAAAATCGAGATACAATAACAATGATGACAATCTTTTTTGTACAATTTTACAAAGAATTACAACAAAATTTGTATAAAGTGTTATTGTGTAGAGTAGGAGTGAGTGCATGTGTGAATGTGAGTAAGTGAGTGCGTGTGGTGTGTGTAATACTTTCAGCTTGGTTTAAGTCACAAAGGTTGCCTTAATGAATTCACCATCAGTGATACTGCCTACAAAACATACCATGACGCCTGTAGGTATTTCCCGAAGGGCAGAGGTGTATAGACCACCCAGTTCGCCGGTATATTAACGATGGGACTTAGGATTACGATTAAAACATACCGGCGAATCGTGAGTGTACATTAGTAGAACTCTGTCTAAGCTTTCCATTCCAATCTGGCTGCTTAAGTGATCCTAGTAAATAAACATATTACAAGCATAGCATTGCTCCTAGCGTTAAGCTCTCAGCGACTGGAGCCTCAGTTTGTGTTCATCATCCTTCGAACATTGGCCAGCTACGTTGAGGTCGGCTTCCAGTCTAAAAAAATGCGGCTGAATTTACTTTAATTTACACGAAGCGACTGCCATCAGACCTCCGCAACCCAATTTCTGAGTAATACCGATAACCTGAAGATAAAGTGGTTGTCAGGCTTTTTGGCTTTCTGACTCTACTTACAATTGTCATAGGTATTCGAATGACAACCAGGACTGATGGCTTTACACCTGCTCTCCGAGGCACGGAGGGGTCTCGATGTGTTAAGGATAGTTGCATCCACAGACTGAACGTGGCTAGCGCAACTTAACCTTGCAGATCGGTTGATCAGCGTAGTTATAAGTACTTAACCAGGACCCCTCCTCAGTTTGTGTGATCTTATTTTAGAGGTTGTCTTGACCAATAATAGAAACACTCGCTATTACAGTATCTAGAATATCTTATCAGTATGTCATAATAGAGAGATAGTAATATCTCTATGTATATAGAAATAGAAATAAGTTCAAGTGGGTATTGTATTGCGTATGCGAGAAAAAACACACCAGAGGCACTTTTGGGGCAGCTGCGACATCTATAGAAGGTACAGGTTAATGATTCAGATTGATGGTTTGGATTGATGGTTTGCATTGATGCTTCGGATTGATGCTTCAGATTGCTGCTTCAAATTGATGCTTCACGTACACACTTCATATTGATTTCTACGTCACAAAAAACTAGAATAATTTGGCTGACGATTTTCAGTGTCAATATCTTCCGGGAGAAAATCTACCTGTGCTAGATAACAAAATATGTAACTGTTTACTTTGTTTGTCTAAAATACAGTACTTTAGTCGAGTGGTCGTAAGCAGGACTGCTTCGTTAGAAATCCTGGGTTCGATTTCCAGGTCGATCAAAGTGTTATTCGGTAAGTGTTATAGGCTTACCCCCTATTCCATGGGACCTAAACATATCGGCCAATTGTGGGTGTAGTTCTGCTTAACCCTTAGCGGAATATAGGTTTGTACGTTTTTGAAAGTATTTTTTATTATTTTATTTAAGTAAATTAAGTTTTTTCTAATTATAACTTACAGCTTGCTACGGATAAATAAATTCTTGGATTCACAAAATACGGCTAATTTCAAGATTCCAATATTATTATGGGGACGAAAAACCAATTTCGCTCTTCCCGCAATCCAAATATAGTCAGGGACGGACCTAGTTGGCATATACAAATTGCATGGACTGCAATGCATCATCTTATTCCTCTCCGTTGAATTTATCATAGAATTTTCGCCAAGTTTTCTCGTATTCGCATTGCTGAACATAAATATACTGGCTCTCTCAACCATATTAATAATAATTAAAGCAAAAGTAACTCTGTTACTGTTATCTGTTTGTTTGTTACCGATTCACGCCTAAACCACTGAACAGATTATGATAAAATTCGCCGTTTGGGGATACGAGTAAAACTGGGATCAACAGTGAGTTTTTCAAAATGCTTCTGGTTTAATATTATAGTAGGTACCAACTACCTATTCATTCTGTCTATTTATAAAATATTACTTACGTCATTCATAATGATTATGACAATATAATATATAATTTCCTTTATTAACGTAGGTACTCTCGCATTGTGCTAGCAGTACCTACAGTCTCTTTTTTTAAAGAGCGTAACTCCCAATAGATCATCACCAAAGTATTTAATGTTTTTGTAACGACTGATGAGAATTTTATGTGGCTTCCGTAGATTCTCTGCTGATCTGGTATAGTCTGCGACTTTAATTGGTTGTTGTTGTTGAGCTCCCTCAATTATGGTCAAGCTACAAAAAGACTTAATGGCTGACAGACATGCGTGCTATCAGCTGGGATCGGTGTAGCAAAGCCACTGTAGTTCTTTCTTCAAAAAGCTTCTTGTAGGATTTCTTGAAATTTGGAGAGGCCAATGACTGTTGAGTCAGCTAAAATATAAACAAATACAAAAGAACAAAAAGTAAGTAGGTACATATGACTGGCCGCAAACAATGTCGGTCTTCAACTTTGCAAACACGTGGTATACCTCCAAACAGCATGGCGACAAGTTTCCGGCAACACGTGACTAGTCTGGCAAATAAACTTCAGAATTGCCGTCACAATTTGCCGCTAAACCGCAACTGGCACTCATCGCCCCGACTCTGCCAACTAATTGCCAGAGTAGTTGACATCTGTTGACGTTCACACTTTGGTTTCAATGTAAACGAGCCTACAGACTCAAATTGACTATTGAAAAGTGATTTGTGAATTTCATACAATCTTATCATAACATACTATCAAGTCGTTTGTATTCCCCAAAGGATCCCATTGCCATTAACCGGGAGCATTTCCAAACTCCGAGTTGCTACAGTATTTTATAGAATAACTCAATAACACTGCACCTGGGAATCGAACTCAGGACTTCAAGCGATCAGCTTTCAGCAGTCGCGCTTGTGATTAAGTACTAGGCTATTAAGGCAGATTACAGAGGAATACATAAGAATAAATACTACATAGTGAAATATCCTTAGAAAAAAATATAGTTTTTAATACCATACCACTAAGGTGGCAAACAAGACTACCGTCCACCTGATAGTAAGCGGTTACCCTGGCCTTTGTAGACGCTTTGTAACATCAGGGGTATCACTTGCGTGTTGCCGACCCTGTAAAACGAAAGAGGAATGGTTGGGTTAGCAGAATAAGGGCCAAATTCTCCCCACTGCCAACACGTTTCCTCGCGGAGCTCTGGTAACCTTGCTGACCGTAAGGAGCATAACACAGCTCAAAGCAGTGTTATTTTACTTCGATTTTCTGTAAGGCGAGGGTACTTCCCCAGTCGGGCCGCTCCAATTTGAGTGGAATTACTCCCACTATGCCCTACCTCTCTTCAAAAGTTGTGCAACAATATTGAAGTTCTTACAAGTAAATTATATACACTTGTCTAGTAAATAAAATACAAGAGGGATATTTGTTTGTATAGCACTTACTGGTTATTACCACAATAGGCACAGATCATCTGTCTCATTAAAATTACCAGTATATTATTAAAATATTTTTATTTAATTTCACCAGCGCAGTGATAGCCTAGTGGTATGACCATTGGACTGCCAAGTCGAAGGTCTCGAGTTCGAACCCAAGGCACGCACCTCTGACTTTTCGAATTCATGTGCGTATTAATAATTAATTATCACTCGCTTAAACGGTGAAGGAAAACATCGTGAGGAAACCTGCATACCTTAGAGATTTTTCTCGACGGTTTGTGAAGTCTGCCAACCCGCACTAGGCTAGCGTGGTGGACTATAGCCTAATCCCTCTCAATATGAGAGGAGACCCGTGCCCAGCAGTGGGACAGTATATGGGTTGATGATGATGATGATGATTTAATTTCACCAAAATCAGATCAGTAGTTTTCAAGATTAAGGCAAATATGCAGACAAGCAAATACTTATACATACTTTTTGTGTATTCAGTGATAACAATGATTGTGGGAAAATAAGGCGTTTGGGAGGTCGTTTGTACAAATAAACGTCATGGTAAACAATGTAGAATGTTTTCACGTTGAAGAATAATTAACTCTGCAGTCTAAGAGACTCCATAAAAAGTTCTCCAAGTCTGCCAATGTAACTGTCAATGGTATTGACCTGCTATGTCCATGATTTTTTTTACAGAAACATGTTCAGGATTTTGGAGAAGCTGTTACCTTTTTTTTTATACTATACTAAGGTGGCAAACAAGCCTACGGCCTGGGATGGTAAGCGCCTATAGACGCTTGTAACACCAGGAGTATCACTTGCGCGTTGTCGACCCAATAAAACCAAAGAGGAATAGTTGGGTTGGCAGTACCTATAAGGGTCAATGTCAATGCCCCCTCTGCCAACACAATGTTTCCTACCTACCTCAAGATTGACACAAACCTTAATAAGGCATTGCCACTTTACAATTATTAAATTGTACTGTAAAATGTAGAATGTATCTACATTTTGTCGACTCCGGAATAATCAATCTCATTGATCCAATCTATAAAATAGAAAAACAAACAGTATAAATAAATATAAAACAACTGATAACTGTTACAATAAAATATCCGCGATACTGGAATGCCTGATAGAAATAGAGATGTTACGTCGCGCGTCGTCGGCGTGATGGAAGCGAGCCAAATGTCACACAATCACACAACAAACTAATAGGGCTGCACGGTACTTACAATATAAATTATTTTAGCTCACGTGAAACAATGGGGCTCGTGGCTAAGTAATTACTAGCTGCGGTCAGTCTGTGGATGGGTGACTATAGACACTTAACATATGGAGACCCCTCCGTGCCCCGGAGAGCACGTGAAGCTGTCGGTCCCGATTTTCATACTAACACCTATGACAATCGTTAGTGGTAGTCAGAACCGTCAACCAGTCTATCCTCAGGATATTAATAGTGCGCAGAAATTGGGTAACGGAGGTCTGATGGCAGTCGCTTCGTGTAAAATTCTGATATTCAGCCGCATCTGGTTGGACGGAAGCCGACCCCAACTTAGTTGGAAAAAGGCTCGAAGAGTGATGACTTAGAACAGTGGGACCGATTCGTGCTTCATACCATTTCATCTACTTTTTCTACTACTTCTACGTACTGCTCTTACTCTTTGTCATTTTAAAATCAAAGCTAAATATTGACTTTAGCTGTCCCTTCGCTAATTAACGGTTTATTTTTATTAAACAATAATAAGATATCGAATGTAACATTTTAACAAACAACCGTAGTTGCTTTACTAGGGCTAAAATCGATTGACGTACCTAGAAAATAATTTGAAGGATTTGGCATCACTTCTACGGAAGAAATAATGTAATTAAATATTACGGTAGGAATTCTTTTCTAGGTTTTGAACTTAGAACCTAATAAATACTAGTTTATCATTATTCTGTCTGAGCATCACCAATTATTATGAATTATCACCATGATAATCTAACAAATACTAGCTAGCATTAACTAGTTCTGTTTTTATAAACAAACAGGGTTGGCAACCCTACACTTATAGAGTAACATGTTATTTGTTGACGACAAGGAGGTACGTCGCGTCACATTGATATTACAACAGGGATGCTAATTATTCACTTAAGGCTTGATTGAACCAGTCACATAAGGGAAAACGGATCACAAAGTCACGAACTCATGAAGTAGTTCGTATGTTTGCGTGACATCCTTAAACGGTGGTTCTTTTTTTGAAATAATGTTTTAAAAATAATATAATATAAGTCTCGCTTGCCTGAATATTTTTAAAATTAATTGAGGTTGTATTATAGAAAAACTAATTTTTAAATTAATTTATATAATTTTTTTTTGGCAGCGGGATTAGTTTTGAATCCATCTGCTGAGATTTTAACAGTTAAAGACATTATCTTCAATATTAACATGTTGTAAACACAGAATACAACGATATATTTATTTAATAAAGTAAGTTTTACTTTGAAATTAGTTTTCACTCATACCGCAGAGTTACGTTAGGTACATACCGCTAAAAAGTTTAGAACTTATAGACTCGTAAGACTTACATTTGAGTAATGAAAAATAATTATATTCCGCAGACAAAAATTTAAAAAAAAATGTAATATTATAATAATAATATAATAATATTTTTGGGACATTTTACACAACACCATCTAGTCCCAAACTAAGCAGAGCTTGTGCTATGGGTACTAGACAATGGATATAATACTTATATACTTTTTTTTTTTGTAAATACATACTTATAATACATAAGAAACACCCAGACAAACACAAATACTCATGTTTAATCCACACAAATATTTGTGTCCTGTGGGATTCGAACCCACGACCCCATGATCAGCAGTCCGGCACTCGAACCGCTAGACCACAGAGGTCGTCAAATGTAGGTGGTAGTGGTGTACAATTATTGTCCATGCCAAACGCGGTCCGAGGGGGGTCGTAGGTGTGATGAAATCTTACACGTCAAATTGGCAAATCTTCTAAAAATAGTCAATTCACGAATATTTAGAAAACATGACCCCCTCCAAAGTTATTAGCTGCGACTGTACCTGGTCCATGCACTTTTTAAAGGCAAGTCGACGAGATATTGATTGCATAAGACAACTCAATGTCACAGGTCCCCCCGACGAATAAATATTACTTGTACAGAGGTCAGCACATCAAGCTACCCCAATCTGTCAAATTTCTTTGATAGATTTTCAGCTATAATACAAAACAATAAGGTTCATATTCAACTGGGAAAATTTGACAGTTTTGGATAGCTTGACCTGCTGGCGTCTGTACTTTCTACGTGAGAAGTACTTACGTAACGTCAAGACAAACAAATGACGATCTAATATTCAACACTTCAAAAACAAATTACCATCTAAGTAATATTCAAATCGAATAAGTACTTCAATTTGATTGTTTTTCTTAAACTAGCGGCCTGCCTTAGCATTTGCATGTATTATATCTATAAACTTCCAGAAATTCGTGAGGAAAAAGATCAGTAGTAAGGTTTTAAGTAGAACCTTTGGAGGCCAAAAAGTCATACACTTCATAGCTGTACCTAAAAACATCTAAATCATACTATGAACCGCATCAAAATCCGTTGCGTAGGTACCTAATAGACATGGACAGCTAATTAGTTTGATACTATTTTAAGAATATGGTGGACCAGCTAACTATATTGCAATATAAACTCATTTGTCCGGCCTCTCCTCCTCCTCAAACGTTATAAGGTACCACTACAAACTTAAAAGTTCTTTACACCCTTACAAATGTTCTACTAAATTCTACCTTTACACAAACCAAACTTAGTCTGGAAGCCTTTAAAATTCTAAGAGCTGCGTTTTAAATCGAACTATTCGCAACCTTGCACTGTGTTGCCAGACTCCACAACATTCACTTACGAGGCACTGAGTAAATTTAAAATGTTGCCGGCTTCAAAAATTGAATTTCCATGTGGGTTGGCTGACGGGGAAAAATCTGCTCTGTATGAACGAAGTTGATCCAATATAAGGGGTGCCTGCGAGATGCGATTGCTTTGGTATTACATCGTGCTGCAAACAATTTGGTTTAAAAAATATAGAGTTTAAATGTTGCGTAATAGCTACGTCGACGGGAAATTTTATGTTTGTGAATATGCATGATTTATTAGGAAATCGGCTTTAAAACTTAAGATTCTGTACCAGAAAAAAATGCTTTATTTAAAGCATTTTTTTCTTAAAGTAAGTAAAGTATCTTAACGAGCTAACTGCTAATGAAGTAGGTACAGCTTGTATAACTATTCTGGATTATATACTCATATGCAATAATTATGCTAGTACATATTTCGTTAGTAGGTGTTGATTTTCCAAATATTAATAACCAATAGATAACTCAGTAAAATGTGTTCATGAAAAGTGTTCAAAGTTACCCAAGATGACTAAATGTTTTAATTTTTTAAGTTTATCAACATTAATTGCGCCTAATTGGCTCTTAACCAATTTTTATCTTTATTTCCTCTTTCATCAATCATTCTTGTCGTCACACTACTATTATTGGTACTGCAATGGAGAACTGAATGGAGAAATGGACACAGATGCATAACATTTTCGGATCCTATAACGTTTATTTTCTAACAATACTTACTTCCGTAATTCCGCCAACTAGATCTCGACTCGCGACAGGGATTGCAAACATTTTCCAGTAACCTACCTATAATGCGATTCGCAATTCAATTTTCCGTGACAAGTGAATGGAAATCAGAATATAAACATGTATCACGTTTTCAGTCAATGTTAGAAGTCAACAAACTGTAATGGGAATTTTAGTAGGTACTAAATGGAAATAGAAATAAGTAAAATCCGAACCGATTTGTAGGTATCGATAAAATCACGATACTGAATGGCTGAAAACAAACTCGGAATGGCATGATCGCAATCGACATCGGAAAATAAAATCGTGCTTATGTCACTATTTAATTGTTCTTACAAAACACGCGATTACATGAGCAGCTTAATTACTTTTTTAAATGTGTGATACCTAGGTACTGTTTGGCAAACTGCAATTTATAACATACATAATTATATTTAAAAGGAACTTTGATGCTTCTATCATTCTTAAAATAAACACAACATATTTTATGTTTAACAAGCTCCTAACTACAAATAAGAATCTTACTTTCTATTCCTTACAACGTTATATCTGAAATAAAACTTCTCTTTTTAAAAACAGTATCAACGCAAAAAGATTCCTTTTAAAATATAAATAATGGTACTTTTTGCGTTAATCCTGTTTTAAAAATAAATTCTCTCTCCCGCTGTAAATTCAAGGAAAATACGTGTTTTATCATTAGTACGGATTAGCTTTAGTAACGGGAAAATGAAAGAAAACAACAAATTATGTAAACATCGACTACGCCATTGCTAATAAATGCTGCTTTTTATAAAGACCTACTTGCTCACGAATTTTGATAAATTATTTTTGTCCACACGTGTTCACGTTTATAATAAAGATTAAAGAAAGCATAATAAATAAATACTCTTGTGGTTTCGTAAAAGCTCAGCTTAGTGTCAAATCATAGAAACATTTTCTAGAATCAGTTGACAGTTATATTGTTCTGCTGTCACTTGGTTGTTTTTATTTATTCTACTGTACTATATATCAATGATTTAGTAAATAAAAGTGTTATCACGAATTCTACAGATATATTTACAGAGATTTACATCTTGACGGATAAAAAGCTTAGCTGATAAGTTTGGTTCTATGTAAAGGTCGAGCATATTACCCTTAAATCCTTAAAACTTGGTACTGAGAATTGCATAGCAATACCCAATAACACTTTGCATGGCAAAGGAATTAAAGTCAGGACCACACGCTCATCATTCAGCAGCCGCTCTTGCAATCAATACACTAATAACGTAGTTTTAACACATCGTATATGCAAATTAAGTATCAATCAATATACATTTTACATGCAATACATTGCCATTTTACATTTTGTCAGTACCAGCCGCCCATTATTCAAAGGATTAATTTAGCACCATCAAGGCACGTTTGTTTGCTATTCTTGAACGTAGAAAATAAACACAGGAGCGTTTCCTGCAAGCCATTTGAAATGTAAATGTACCTCATTCAGGTACAATTTGAACTGCCGTGATGGTTGGCCTGATTTGAATATTAAATCCCGTAGAAATTTTCTTTGCTGTCAACGTGTCGTTATTCAACGTTCTGTTTAAAGGTATTATAATGGCTTGTAGTTATTTAAATAACCAGTTAGAAGGAACGCCATTAAATGAAATGAACAGACCATCTCATAGAATGTACTTTTCCGCTTCTGATTTCATAAAATATTTGCTGTTTCCCGCGATTTTGCATCTCAAAACGAGACAAAAGGTAGTTAAGTAAGTCCTGAGGATGCAAATCTATCTCTGCGAAGTGTTATCGAACTCCATTCAGCGGTTCCAACAGATAAAAAGATAGAGTTAGATCAGAATTAAAGAATGGATTAGGTGTCTCCCAAGTGCTAACCGTACCTATTGAATATTATCGCTTTACTAAACCTGTGGGGATCTCTCTAAATCCCGTCTAAGAGGATGCTTAATTCACTAAACTGAACTCGATAACAGCTTGTCATTGATGAATCAGTCATATCAAAGCTATTCCTTATGAGGCAAGGCCTTATCGATTGGATAACTGGACCATAGCCTGTTATCGTTGTGGCGAATTTCACGGATACTATAGCCATGAGTATAGGGCAAGTTAAGGAAAATGCGGTTTTTGGTCGGTGCGAATCCGACATTCCCAGGGTGGCGGGTGATCCATCAGGATTTTCCGTATTGTAAAAAAAAGGAAAAGGTGAAAGCTATTGCCATACAAATGATGATTTACTATTTCGACCTCTTCCAGTTATATTATCAATATCCTATTATATATTACCTATAGCAACAGACTCTCGGCTGTCAACATTATCTATGAACTATACGTAACTAAATTTCACTAAAAGCTGTAAATTTTGTTTACAACCAGCAAGATAAACGAAACAGGCAGGTAGACAACTACAATCAATGATCCACACATAATCCATACGATCTCCATTAGAAATAAAAACACGTAAACACGATTAAACCGTTCAATAACCACATTACTAAGAGCAACAAATTAGTCTGTGTATACCTGACTGGTCTAATCCATTTACAAATCCGTGGATTATTAGCATGTCGTGCTTAACACCGATGTTTATTTGCCTATATGTACTGCTTGATGACTGTTGGCTCACCGCCATGTTTCCATTCACTCCCGCCAAAATAATATTGCTTTAAATTTTATCGAACGTGTATTGCACTTGTGTACGTGATTGTATTTCAACTAAATGAATCACTGAATCAAAACATAAACACGTTAACATTGATCGTGGATTGCGATTACTATTTATAAGCTGGTAGTAAAATAAGATAACTGTAATAGTAATAATATGAGTAAGTCTGGGCAAGGCTTCAGATAGATAGGGGCTTATGCTAGCCTAGTATGAGTTGACGTAATTAACATACCTTCCATAACTTCTGGGTATGGCTTTTCATCAACACGATTTAGGCTACAGTCCACTACAATAGCCTATCGTTGATTGCCTATAAGGACTATTGTTTTTTTTTATTATTAGAATTATATACAGGACTATTACTGCAGGTTTCCATAAGAAGTTTTCTTTCACAGTTAAAGTAAGAAATAAAGTCAATAATACCTCTTCCGAACATGAATTATTTATGTGCATCAATTTTCATTGCATATCCTCAATAATGGTCTCTTCTATAATATCGTCTGTCTTTTTTTGTACCTACAATGATATGTGCAAATAGAATTTTTTACCGACCATAAAATCACTTCCGAGTGCCATAAGAAAGTTGAGTAATTTTCTGCTTACATTAAGTAAATCATTTTTATATATTGACGTACATAAATAATTAAAACATAAAATGAGAAAATCAATTTCCGTGCTACGTTTTTCCTATAAATACATATTATATTAATTAAAAATAGATAATGGTGTAATGCGAAACGGATGCGTCGCGCATGTGGGACGCGTTAACGACAAGGTCGCCATAAAATCTAAGTAAGACGGCTATTCCAGACCAGTCATAGCTATTTTATCTATAGTTCCTTGTAAATTAATGCCGTTAAGTTTTTCATGCTGAAGGTAATGTACATTTTGCACCTGTGTTTATCCATCACTTTCTGACCCGACTATCTAACCTGTCAAAATTTTTACCGGCAACTTTTTTCGAGTAACTTTTCCATTTTTTATTACCATATAAACCTATTACAAACATTAAAGAACAGCCAAATCGGTGTGGCCGTTCTCGTGGTGCGCTTACCAACGAACACTTTACATCTCCAAAACGCCTATTGCCATTAAGCGGGCACAATAAAATTATCTGAATATTATTTACTGTTTAATTATTTACTGTATCACAGTATCACCAAATACACAACAAAAAACATTAAAATACATTTAGAAATGCAAAAAAAAAAAACTAGAAATAACACACAAGCAGATTATTTATGCCTGTTGGTACTCTTTTTTTATTTGTACTGCAGAGAATCCTCATGAATCGTCTGCTGCTTGGGGAGGTGACAGGGTATGTTGAACTCGTACCCACTAAAAACCACACTTGCCTTCACTAGCCCTATATATAATAAATCCCATGGCCATGAGCCATAGGATTTATTTACCATACCACGACCAGCTTGCCTGCTAATTTGGATGCACTAGGAGAGAGTGAGATGAGAGAGTTTGCTATGATGCCTTATTTTATTTGACTCCACTAAAGAAATTACTATAATAATAATAATAACTAGGTATTTATTTGCCGCAAAAGAGTAACAAAAATATGACACAGTATTCAATATACGTAATTATATACTTTGACATTGTAATTTTTTAGAAAACATATCACAAAAGGCAGGTACGTAAACTTAAATGAATAAAAGATGTTGTCTTTTAATAACAATGTCACTAGTCCATTGTCAATCGTCACAATAAAAAAAACTGTTTGCTCAACAATCATCAATAATTATTGTTTTAGCAAAGGTATTATTATTTTATTGGCAATCATAATTATAACCATTTAATTTTATTAACTGCTGTATCTCTTCTCTTTATTTGCAAATAGGTAAATATTTATCTTGTTAACGTTTTTGATATGGTATTTAATATCTTTATTTTTTTTATAACTCAAAAGATACATTTCAGTTTTATGACCAAAAATCATTGAGTCATTCATTCCTAAATATCTTTTATTAAAATCATCTCAATTTTACCGGTATTAATACTGGTCCAAAGATCTCATATAACTGTTACTATAAATAGTGTTTACAGGTTTTTTTACTAGTCACAAAATCATATTTCATTTTCATTTTTAAGCTATAAAGTTTATAAATAAACAACTGTCATTTGCCAATTTTCAAACGAATTCGCAAACATCTCTAATTAAAATACCTTACAAATAGCTAATTACTGTTTTTGTAAAACATTGAATTACTAATACAACAAATATACAATAATTAGCTGCCAACAACTACGACTTAAGCCGAACTTAGCCGCCTACTTTAGTGCGATAATATGAAGTTAATATTCAATGAAGAAAACAAATTGTACAATGAAATTTACAATTGAAAGAGGTACGTCGAGTCGTCTGCTTTCCTAGGCAAGAAAGAAAAATCGCGACTATGACGTGACGGTAACCTCAACGATCATTGACAACAATTGCAGCTAGGGAGACTTTGCCTCTATCATGTTATCGGTTGTTTACGTCAGATCGCATGATAACGCTCCGTCAAGAATACCACAAAGGTTTTTTTGTTAGTTTTTATGCTGTGGTGAGACAATCGTGGTGGGTTTTTGCTTGGTACTGGAAATGAAATCGTGACGTCGAATCTGTGGCGATCATGTATAAACATAACAAGGTTCGCAAGGGTAAGTCGTTTTATGGTATTATTATTAACATTTTCATCTCATAGCTATGTTTTTCGTTTCATCGCAAAAGGGATTATATTTATGGTTTTTTGCTTGAGATGTATCATAATTATAGATTATACATCTCAAGCAACTAAAGAAGATCTTAGTTTAGTTCTTAATCCTAAGATTATTTTTATGCTTCATATAAATAGTATTTACTTACAAATATTGTTACTAAGTTGTTTTCGTTGAAAAGTTATCTGTTAGTGAATAAGTGTGTTTCTTTTTGTTGTAAGACAAAGGAATCTTTTTTATTATTTTCAATGGCTTGCGAATGACGGCTACTGTTGGTAAAATTTAAATAAACTTATTTCCATGCCACAACCCTGCGTCAAATGTATTTTATGTTATTGATTAAGTATCAATACATTCGTATCGTTCACTTTAATTACACAACTCAAAGTCTTTAATTAACCTTAGTTGTTTTAATTAACCCTACCTGGCTAACGCAACGGTCGTCGGTCACTCTTATTTTCTTCTAAAATAATTGATAGAGTTTATGACAATCTTGAACATCAATCAAAATTACAATTTAACTGTCAATGTCATTAATGATTTCCCACTGTACCGCGCTTAGGGGTTTCTGCATGGCCAAAGAATAATCCCATTCAGCCTTGTTTTAATCAGATGCAAGGAGGTTCTACATTTAAATGAAAACTTCTTACTCCGTCTCACAATTTCAACAAAGTTTACGGCAAACGTACTCACTTTAATTACCCTAATATATTCTCCACCTATACGACACACGTAGACACACTATTTCGCAGATTTATACCCTCAAGTGGAGTGAACCGGCTCGTAAATCCCTTTAACAGTTGGCCTACAAACGACGCAGTAAAAATATTCATTAAATGTGGTTTTACACAAGAGGCGTTGAGATGGCCGGGCGCGGTTTATATGTTTGTGTGTATGTAACTAAGTGTTTTTAACGTGAGGTTATAGTTATTTCTAATAATTAAATTAAAGTAAAAGAATAAACAACGCGTTTTTTTGCTTAGAAGAAAAGTTTTATTCTAATGTTGTTCACGTTTTAATTAAACTTTTCCACCTGCCATTAGAACCTTTATGAGAACTATGAAAACACACCGGCATTTCGCAACTATACTAATAAGAACTAAAGGGTTTCTTCCCCTGGAGACAAGTAGGAAAGCCTTACTAAGTAAAAGCAACGGTTATTTGGCTAGTAAAATGTTTAGCACTACACCTTGTCCTACTTCGAGGATACCTACATTTTTGTTGACACATATCAGCATACACATATAAACATTTCAACCCATCAGCAGACCCAAAATGAAAACAATTGTTACGACCCTCTGGAGGGTCATGATCATATCTTATACATAATAATATCGTGATAATCGGTTAGTCCCTACGTCACCATTAAATGTCTTGCTCCCATCTGCCCCGGTGGTTTTGTCCTGCTAACGGGGCAGATGTAAAAAATAGTTGAATATGCCCCGGTAGCCTTGACGTCTGTGCTCACCGGGGCAGATGGTACTAACTTACTACTTATTTGATAAAAATCAGACAACCACCATGAAAGTAAATGAATCAAAGAGATCCCATGATGACTGTGACGTACACGAATAAGTGCAGTACCTATATTGTCTCAGAGTTATTCTGCGGCGGGAAATTATAAATAAGTGATAAAAAAGGTTTTCTCCGGCCATAAACGCATTCAATTTCCTCGAAAATTTATGGGAGAGACCTTCGCTCAGCGGTGGGATAATATTATGATAAGAACAGTAGAAGTACTGTTGTTTTACTTTAAAATTAACTCAATACGTTTATTGCACTCCACAATGTTAAACAGTTGTTATACAGTTTATGGTATCAATCATGGACCCTGTCGGGCACGGCAACGTAGGAGAGATGAAGAAGGCACTATATATCTTGACTACTATTGAATAAATCCCATTATTTTTCTCGGTCACAAAAGTTTTATTCCTCCGTAAAATTGAAATTGGTCAGTTTTCAAGGGTTATTCTATTTTACTATTTTACTGCTTTTCTATATTACTGTATTTTTTTAAATAATCTCTACCAAATTAAATGAAATAAATTTCCTAAATTTACGGTACTCATAGAGACTATAAATGATTAATAACATTTATTTCTGTAAATATAGATTTTAAAGACACTTTTCCAAGTTGCTATTGTTGATCGAAGTTTGAGTGTCAATGTTGAAATTTTAATGTTTATTTTTAATACTAGATGGCGCTGGCATATATTTTCTAACTGACTGTATTACACCTTAAATAAAATGTTTAAAAAAAGTTGTTTAAGTATCTAGATGTATCAGTTGTTTTTCTCCTAGTGTTTGTAATACGTCATCGTATGTGGAGCAGCATTTGTGGTGAATTACGAGCCGGTATCTTATCATACACGCGCTAGCTGACAATACCACCATGCTTATCTTTGAAACACTAACCTCAAATGTATGATAATAGAAAAAAGTACTATCTACACAGCGTGATGTTTATTTTTAGGTATTGATCAATTAAATGTATAGGCTAGCCGCAATATGTCTTTAAATTTTATTAGGTACCAGTATTAAAGGTAAACAACGCCTGTTTGACTTTTATGTGACACTAACCGTTGCCCGCTGATTTACTCGAATCTCTAGCTATGTCCTTCTCCAAGGTCTAATCTATCCCTGTATCAAATTTCATCAAAATCGATTCCGTGGTTTAGGTGTTATCACAGAAACAGACAGAAGAGTTAATTTCGCATTTAGTATATTAGTAGAGATTTCAAAAACATTGTTTTATTTTCATACCATGACTCTTGTATTCTCCAAAGGGGTCAGACTACAGAGGGGTCCTAATACTTATACACGCAGCTCTCATATTGCCAGTAAACGGGCAACCCAAACTTCGAGTTCCTACTTGCTACTTAGAATTTCTTTCAAGGATTTGCAACTTTAATACAAAATCATAAGGTTCATATTCAATTGGGAAAATTTGACAGTTTTGGATAGCTTGACCTGCTGGCATCTGTACTATCGTGAAAGAACTGAGCTTTTCAGACACTTTCATCGAAATAAAGATGCTGTAACGTTATAATGAATATGTACCGTTATCAAGTTTATTTTTATTTATTTATTCCCAACAATATCCTTACAGACTAATTCCAATTCGATATTGAGGTATCTTAATTTTTATAATTACGAACTAACTAAACTTAACAGTAAGGAATTTAAAAAAGTGCTATCTTTGTCAATTCACTAGGAGTACAATAAAATATATCCACGTCGTCAGCTATGAGGTTGAACGTGCGCGGTGCGCGAGGCTACAAACTGTCAAATTTTCTCGTTCGATTTCCATCAACATAATTGAGGTTTAAAATCATTTGGAGAAATTTGACAGTTTGTGGTAACTTGATTGACTGTACATTTATATAGATACTAGGTACTAACTATTCTGTGATCTAATATTCTTCTTGATAAAACACTAGCTAAGAATAAACTCCGCACGAAGGATGTTTAAACTCTCGAGAAACTCGTGTATAAAATCATATTAGTTTCACTTTACTTTGAGAAGGTTTTAATGTATAACCCGCTCCATACATTGTCTAGCATCTGTTTTTCTTTGCGGTTTCCACCGCTAAATCCCCAAGCACAACACAGCAATCCCACAACATCTAAATAGGGTTGCTAAGAGAAAAAAATGCACAAGATATGTCTGAATTTTCATTGTTTACATAATTTTCATATAGGCTTTACTGTTCATAAGTATTTAATTAATATGAAATGATATGATATAAGTGAATAATTAAATGTAAACCTATAACATCTACTTAGATAATAAAGAAGTCTACTTAAACAATAATAATAATAATATATTACATAATATAATAGAGGTATTTTTATAAATCTAACAGCAACTACTCGTTATACATATACTAAATAATTTTATATGCAAACTATAATATATGAATAAAATAGTAACTAAACGTAGTGCCTTCTTCCTCTGTCCTATATTGTCGTGTCCGACTGGATCCATGATTGATACCTTAAACTATATAATATCAACTGTTAACATTGTGGAGTGCAATAGTTGAATTGAAAAATAGATAAAAATACAAAGAACAACTCAACAAATCAAATTAAAGCACTTTTTTACGAAGAAACCATTTAACTCTTAAAAATCAATTTATTTTCTGAAATGACACCACATTTTTTACGCCTGTTATGAACAACGACGCTCTGTGACAACCCTAATGGAACGTCTCAATCTGATATTGAAATATGGCTTCGGCTGGAACATAAAATGCATTTAAATGCAATACATAGATACAGTTTCTCAAACATAGTGTAATCATATTGTATTCTGTTTATCGTATGAGCACAACTCTGCATTATGAAGAGGTTGATGAAACGCCACTTCACCTCAAAAAGAGAAACATTGTAAGCCCAGATGAAATAAAGAAGCTCACCCCAGAGCAAATCTTATAGTTTAAAGTAGTTAAACCCTGCGGGGAATTAGCAGTGACCCCCCCAAAGGATTCTTGTCTTGTCGCGACGGGGGGGGGGGGCTTAGTAACCGTAGATTGAATGCTCAAAGTGAAGCAAAGTAGAACCTCAGGGATGGGCTGCTCCTGCGGGCTTGGCACGGAAGCCCGCAATGGAGCTGCCAATGTAGGTTGCGGTGTCGTATGGGAGGCACCGCAACTGAGGCGGGCCGCGGTGTAGTATGGGCCACACTGCGGCTGAAGGGTTACGGGGCCGCGGCGGGAGAGTAGCGCTGGTATTACGGTGTGCCGTTCTCCCTGCCTTCCGCGGCCTCAGCGGGGGTCGCAGCTGCAGCACTGCGGACACGGTGGGGCCGCAGGGGGAGAGAAATTCGTACCCAAAAAAAAAGTGTTTAGCGGTGAACTCTAACCCAACGACTAACGACTGGCGATCACAATAGACTGAGCGGTCGCAGTGATACTAGAGACACATTTTTTTAAATAACCCTGTGGTGACATGTTATGTTAATGACATGTTATATATTCCATCCCATGACAAAATCGATACTTCTGTAGTGAAATACGAACACATTCTTGGAAAAATACACGACGGCGCCATTCACAATAGAATCGTGATTCCGAATTTAGGACATCCTGTCGTAAAGTGCTATGAGAAGGTAGCGCAAATAATGTTGACGGTACACGATAATGTAACGTTAGCAATTTGAATCGAGAATATACGTTCGTTTTAATATGTATAAGTTTTATATAAATGTGTTCTATGTTCAAATCTGCAGAGTAAACGTAACGTTTTAAAATTTTAATAGGTAGGTATAGTATTCTTTATTTAAACTTTGGCATTCTTAGATTTTTTATTATTTCAAAATCCGCATTCAAACCTAAGCAGTACCCACGAGAGTGATTAATAACATGGTGTGATAAGGGTTGCCAACCGTACATAGATAGGTATACCGTATGTAAGTATAGTATAATTGTACTATATTTCGGGTGTCGGGTGTGCGTACTATATGTATATTGTTAAAGAAATGTACGCAATAATACTATATTTCACTTAGATGATTTTACAACAACGAAACTAAGAACAAACAAACCCCTCACTTATTCAAAAATGTACCAGCACATCAAGCTACCACAATCTGTCAAATTTATTTGATAGATTTTCAACTTTAATGCAACAAAATAAGGTTCATTTTCAATTGGGAAAATTTGACAGTTTTGGGTAGCTTGACCTGCTGGCGTCTGTACTCAGTATACTATATATTTTTTATAATGTACTACATAATTTAAAGCTTATTCGGAAAATTACTATAATCGGCTGATACAATGTAAGAATCCCTAGGTTTGATTTGACGTATACCTCTACGACCTTTTTTGTAGTGCTGAATATTCGAGTCCAACGTACCCTGTCGGGCTCGCACCGACAAGTCAGGGCTACGGGATCCATGAAATTGGCCACATATCTCAACGACCAACTTAATACACTCGAACCCATAAACGGAAACGCGAAATATCTTCCTCTCCCCTCCTCTTCTAGCCTTACTCATGTGAACCGTATCCAGCTATGGGACAGTAAATGGGTGGACTATAAAGATTTCTGAACCTAAACAATATTTACCTACCTATATTCTAGGAACATTTGTAGTAACGTATATTACCATTCTATAAAACGTTATGACTACAGGAACCACATGCGCACATACCGCTATAAATGTGTTCTGTAATAAGGTTTGATGCGGGTAAGAACTTTACAGATCATAAACATAAATACATTTTTATTTTCATCATAAAAATGATTCAGTGGCCTACAGGGAATTAAGTCCTTAAAACTTTATGGTGTTTTGGGAACCAGTAACTCACATTATTTTGTTACGTACGCACTTCTTAACTGGTATACAAATAGGTAACAAGAGGTTTAAATCTCGGACTTATTTCGAATTTAGAATGAGCTTTGTGTTAGGCATGTATTAAAAAATATATCACTTTTGTGTACAATTTTTCCTAAGGGACCAACCCTGAAATTGTGAAAAAAAAATCAGCTACTATACATTTTTGCTCACTCTACAGCTGCTTATTTGAGATTTCAGGGTCGGTTGCCCCTTAAGTTTTTGGTAAAAAAAAATTGGGTGGATTTTTTCAGATTAATAACTGAACAAGAAGAACTAGCTATTAAATAAGAACATAACTTTACCAAGTCATTGACAGTACGAAATTATTATACTAAATAGGCCCTCGCGCAGACTACTCGCCGCGCCGACATCTCGATATGGACATGACGAGCTCATTAAGCCGATAGACCGTTGACCGACAACTGCCCTAAATACTGATATGACTCGATCGAATCACCATGATTAATATGTTTTAGAACGATTTCTAAAAAATATAACTAATATATATTACGTGACCTTTTACGAGGCCCATTATTCCAAAACCTTCATTAGCTAAGAGACACCTAAAGTGCGTATTATCTATAGTGGCGTCTCGTTTTATCGACATCGAAATGACAAAGACAGATCATATGTATATGTTAAAATGTCATTAGATAATCGAGATCTTAAAAGCAATTAGCAAAATTATGTATACGCTATGTCCATACATTATTATCTGAATGATTTATCGCGTTGAAACTTTAATTTATTTTGTTTCTTCACTGGAATAAGAAGAACAATTAAACATACCTAAATAATCTTGGTTTACTGAGTTTCTCCCAACTGGGCAGTTGAAATGAATGAAATATTTTGTTTCGCTCCATAAGAGTCCGATATAAGCCTCCACCTTCTCCAAATGCTTTCTGGCGAACTATATAGCTACGACTTTAAGGGCGTCCACTAACGGGACTCGGACCTCGGCTTAGGCGTTGCTAGTGGGACAACTAGGGACAGCTGGTTATTTAGAATTTTAAAGTTATTTAGTTATTTGGTTCATGATTTAAATTATTAAGAGGCGAATTTAAAGCTACTGGCATGACGCGGGTCGGCTCAAACAAGTTTCGGGAACGGTTACCATCACTGGTTCTTCGTGACGGGCCTCCCCGAGTATGTTTTGCTGAGAGTGCTAGTCACTCTGCTCGCTTCTTGGATGATGGCTCGCTTCTTCGGACGGCGGGCTCTACTGATCTGCGAGCTACGACAGATTGAGGAGATAGCTAGAGATAAAGACCAGCGCTAAACAATGCCATGTTCGGTATATGTAGATAGCTAGAACCCGCAGGGTATTTCTGTTGATTTTTTTCTTAGACCCATATTAAATTCCATTTTAGAACTGTTTGTGCCTTACATCAAGCAAGAAATCGAATGCAATCAAAACAATATTTAAAGAATATTTGTGTTACTTTCATAGGAAATTGCTCTTAAATCCTAGACCTACTATTAAAAAAAGACATAGACGGGTAATAGATGGAAATATGACCTTCCTGTCTAGCTTTAAGTATCTGTAAAGTTGCACAGAAGTTAATCAAAGTTAAATTCAACTTTATCAAGATGTCTGATAAGTTTAAGTGCTTTTGATATTTATAACTGGCTAACGCTGCAGTTCATATTATTTGCGGCTCTAAACTTCACGTTGAAGCTGTCGAGATATTGTCATCACTGGAATATGACATTACCTAAACTGACAGATTAGTAATAACATTTATGCATTTATGCTTTTAAAATTTTTCTATGAAAAGCTCAGAGCTTGGTTTTGTGCCCAGTTAATGGCAATAGGCTCGCCCATTATATTAAATGTGAACAATGGATGTACTAGTATACCTCTGTCTAAAGCTTCGGGGAATACATACTTAATGGTATGTGTTATGGTTAATTTTTGCACGATATCTTTTTAGAACTGAACTGTTCAATTATAGAATTGCAGGGCTACGCTGATCAATTAATCTTCAAGCTACGCTTACCACAGTCAGTGCAAGTGTCTATGGATAGTCTATGGATGGACCGGGTGACAATTCTAGCACATTAAAACTCCTTTACATAACCATACGAATCTAATAAATATACATCTAAATACGTTTAGCAACGATGTATTATAATAATAATATGATCATTGAAATTACCATTACTTAACTAGATACTATACAGTACAGTGGTGCCAATGACTCAGATCGGCCTAATTATTTATGCAAAAAATAGCAAGATTCTAATCCTATTTTGGATATAAATCATGAACTGCATTGTTTTATGTTTCTCTGACCTCTCATTATAACTACGACGACTATTCATATTTATTTTATGTGTAGATAAATAACTCATTCAAAAGTCGTATGCACACTCGTTTATCGAAACGAGTTAGCACGTAAAGTATAAGTTAGTGTAACCTAAGGAACCTAACCTTATCAATACTAATGTATAACAGTCTAGTGCTAATCTCGATGCGAATTACACGTCTGTGACATTTGTTTTTTTTTTCAAAAGCAACGGTGTCGATGTCAACAATGTTCTATTTTTGAAATTATAACGATTTATTGTGAATTTAATCAACGTATAAAATGGAAGTGAAGTTTGGTGATTGATTAAATCCTTCTATGGATCAATTCCATATTGAATCGTAATATAATTATGTGATACTTATGTGATCTGTGACAGATTTTTACGTGTTTTAGGTTATAAATTAATATCAAGGACGACTGGTATGTCATTGTAATTTTGCTTTGACACTGTGTCTGCAATCCTTAACGCGTACTGCATTCGTGTCGGAACTACGTTTTCTAATGTAGTTCCATTTAAGTACGAGTATATTCGGCCAAGAAATTAGATTTCCACCGCAAAGGTGGAATTTAAATAGGATCAATAGCCCCGAAAACAATATGTATCTCAGTAGTTCAATGATAATTACTTGTCATAGGAATAATTTAGAAATATTAACGATTAAAAGACTACTGTCGCAATAAATCTTTCGACCTCATTAAGACTTTCATTAACTAAAAGTTGTTGTCTAAATCTATTAAATACTTTTTAAGTTCTCGATCAATAAATTTTATTGGCTTTCTAATTACTAATACCAATCATAATCCGTTCGAATAAGTTCACCTGAGGCTCAGAATTGGGAGCTAAACGCTTCATGCATTCACATTCAAATTAAGAATGAAATTTGCAAAAGATCTGCTATGTGTTCTAAATATGAATTGACTGTAAAGAAAGTTCTCTAAAATGACATTTTAGCGTCCGTCTAAGCGTAGATAAATCCTTTCTCAGTTGAATAGAATGACGTAGGTTTCATAAAGACCTTGAATTAACCTTATATCGCCTTTGAATAATATAGAATTGTAATTAACCACGTGTCTAGAGATAAGCTTGATGATATTTATAATAGTGAATGTAAACATCAACTAGGTACTGGTCTGTACGTGCACAGAGAGGGTTAAGGAGGACAGGTATGTATCCCTGGGGAAACTCATTTACAGTCTCCCCAGGGGATATACATACTTGTGCGACGTGTTGTGTACCTTAACAGGCGTCGCACAGGGGAGTTCTGGGGTGTTCTAATAAGAGAACACAGTGCTCCCCTTCAAGTGCTGATGGTGGCCACCGGGGTGGTTTTAGTATGTAAGAATCCCACACTCCCCGGTCTAATCCATGTAGACTGGTCACCTTTTAAAGGTTTCCCCCGCAAACAAAAATAAGGTACTGGTATGTAAACTCGTTTAAATTTGGTTTAAAATGAAACGGTAGTATATAGTATTATAACAATATGATAGACGATGATTACCGATTCATAGGTTTTGAATCCGAAACGAAAGCACATAGTTCCTCTGAATTTTTGAAATCATGATCACTACCCACTGTGTTTCCTTTCTTCCAATCCATCCAAAGATTGTCTGGAAAAGATCGCCTTGTACGATAAGACCGCCCATTGTACCTATTCTAACTTTGCACATTTTATTTTTTGAATCGTGTTTTACTGTGCAATAAAGCAAATAAATAAATCACTTGCTTATAGGTGTAGAAAAAATAACGTTAGGAAACTGATGGCGTATGCGTGACGAACGGAAAATCCATAAGGATTTTCTGCACGAATAAAAAAAGCTTCACTGTTGTCTAAAGCATTCGCGTTAAGCCCTCATTCCTAGGACGATTAATTAATCGTCATATCCTCGGTCGATCACTTAGAATATTTAATTGCGTGAGATATTTGCAAAAAGCAATGATAGCCTAGTGGTATTATCGTTGGTCTGCCAAGTCGAACGTCTCGAATTCGAATTCAGGGCACACACCTTTAAATTTGTGAAATAATAATAATCACTCGCTTAAACGGTGAAAGAATACATCGTGAGGAAACCTGCATGCTTTACAGATTTTCTCGACGGCTGCGGCTTGTGAAGTCAAACCGCACTAGGCAAGCGTGGTGGACTATAGCCTAATCCCTCTCATTCTGTGAGCGGAGACCCGTGCCCAGCAGTGGGACAGTATATAGGTTGAAGATGATGAGAGATATTTGATTGATATGATTAGCTAGTCGACAATCAACAGTAATTGATACATTTTTTCACACAAATCTATGTACTGTTTGCGCTCAAAATTTTGCATTTTAGTTTTAGCTACTTTAAAATTAATACTCATGACTCTTACCAGGAATAGTAACCTACTGGTGGAGTAAGTTAATAAATACAAGTTAACAAGTTAGTTCTCGCCAGTCAAACAACGCCGGGCGGCGAGATTAACTAGAGTTAGTTGCGTGAATAACGGCCGGGATTAACTTGTTGGTGGAACTATACTTTTATTTATTTTTATGTTGTTTGAATAGTTACATAAAATATAGTGTTAGGTTACCGTAACCATGACAAGTTGATGACCAGAATTGATGGAAAGTAGATTTTAGATAGTAATTTACTGATAGTAAACAGATAGTATTTATTAACATCATCTTCTTAGCCTTTACCCAACTATGTTGGGGTCGGCTTCCAGTCTAACCAGATTCGGCTGAATATCAGTATTTTACACGAAGTGATGCCCTCAGATCTCTGCAACCGTGTAATACCGATAATTTGAGGATAGACTGGTTGTTAGGCTTCTGACTACCACTAACGACTATCATACATGTTCACATGACAACTCAGCATGACAGTGCTCCGCGAGGAGGCGTTGTGTCATCAAAGAAAGAAAATATTATTTATTTAAAACAAACACAATCCACACATTAATAACAGTTAGGGTTAGTGTGGAGTTGTGCGTTTAAAAATCAGTGGGGGGACTTTGACCCTTATACTGCCAACCCAACTATTCCTCTTTCGTTTTATAGGGTCTGCAACGCGCAAGTATTACCCCTGTGAAAAGCGTCTATAGGCTACGGTAACCGCTTACCATTAGGTAGGCCTTGATGCTTGTTTGCCACCTTTGGTATAAAAAAAATAAAGCTTAGCTTCTCAAGCCGCGGTCAATCTGTAGATGGGTGACCATTCTTACTGTCTGTTACGTCTACTCCACACTATAGAATAGAAGAAGAGTGGACCATTTCATATTAATAATATTTGCAAGTGAATTTCTGTAATTCAATTTAAGACGTAGTGTCGTTTAAAAAAAACCGTTATTTCCTCAATCTTTGTAATGTTAGATCCACACGTCAGTTTGTCGTGCAACACGCTCATTAGAACGTAAGTTCAAATTAACTGGCAACAAGCCTAAGAATTGGTGGTGGCGAATTTCATGGATCCCATGGCCATGACTACTCATAGGGCAGGTGAAGGCAAGAACGGTTTTTAGTTGGTATGACTCCGACATATTCTGCCGCCTCCTCCATGAGCATTTGCCATTATATCAAAAAAATTACTAAGAATTAATTTATTTAAGTAGGTAGTTTACCCATTGAACATTCTTCACACGTTCTACCAAATAAGAATGAGGAGTAAAACGCCCAATGTAAGAATAACCCAGGACTTCACGCTCCGCTGTCGCGTTTATAGCCACTAGAGCATAAGATACTCTTTTGTTATTTTAACCTAAATATAGAAGTAAACAAAGGTGACTTACAAATTAAATTTAAAAAAATATACCTAATATTATTTACAAATTGTATCATGATATTTTTAGTTTAATGTATCTACACCTACTTTAAATAAATATCCCTACTCTCTACTATAATATTATAAATTAAATGTGAAAGTCACTTTGTCTGTCTGTCTGCTATGCTTTCAACCACTGAACTGAACTGAACCGCTGAACCAATTTAGATTAAATTTGGTACAGAGATAGATTAAACCGTGGAGAAGGACATAGGCTTTTATGTCAAAATGTGCTTTCATATGAGAGTAATTAGGTATATATATAATTAATTCCAATGAAATTACTATAATACCTTTGTTGGTCGTTTATGAATGTCAAAAACATGTAAATACAAAATTACTACAAATATAGGTAGTAGCTCGTAGTTCAAGTTTAATCAGTTTACACTGGCTACATAACTTGTTGGCATTTCTAATTAGCGGTATACCATTATACCAATCAGTATCATGATATCTGTACTCTCGCTAACTGGATACTTGATTAAAATATTAGTACTAATAATTTACCTTCAGTTTCTTTGCGTGTCTACACCTTATAATATTATAGTTTTTTTATTTATTTAAGAATACGTTGGCCCACATTAGGACTGTCTCCTGTATTGTGGCTGCGTTTACAAACACAAACTTTCACATACATAAACAGACCAGACAGAGGTTTTATTCACGTATTTCTAAATGTCTGAGAATTTATGCAAAAATCAAGAAAATTTGCGTGATAGACAACGTAGGTACCTAATTAAAATTAAATAGATTTTCTATTACGCTCAGGTCTTTTACACAGTAATTGGAGACGCGTCAGAATATTCTTCTACTTAATTTATTTTTACTTCACAACAAAGCAATTTCATTTTTTAAATTATGTTCAGTTTTTAAATTTTATTTTAGCTTTAAATTTATTAAATTAAAATTTAAGAAATCCTAACTAATAACTTTAAAAATTACATCATTCGAATTTTAAAATGCTTTAGACGCAGATTTAATTTTAGTCTCTTAACTTCGCATAATGTTGGTAATGTTGTCTTTCAAATATGAATTTAAATTGTTATTTAATTAAATCCTCTTTGGATGGTAAACCAAGGAGTTGGTACCACAAAATAAATCATTTCGCAAGTGAGAGCCGAGCGTGTGCACAGATAATAGCGCAATGATTAATTGAGCCCACCTGGTCGCACCAGTTACTATTAAGCCTTATTTGAAAGTACCTAGGTATATTTACCTGACGTTTGGACAATCGTATCGTTACCGGTGACTAAGTTTAAGCTATTATTGCTTTGTTTACGTTAAGTTGTTTTATAAAAGCTTATTATTTTAGTGTTATACAAATTAGTGAAGGGGCCTTTGCACAGCAGTAGGACAAAATTTTGATAATGAATGGTTATGGTGATAAATTATCGATCTAGAATGCAGTAAAACAACCCAAACGGTTACCTGATGGCGACAGGTAGATAGGTAGGTTCTTCAAAAAGTATATTTTGGAATGCGATAACTAGTACAGATGTAACTAGGTAGGTACGTAGACCTCACACCACAGTCTACCTATACCTAGATCTAAAAAATAATTACACGTTTTAATATACAAAAGAATTTAAAGATTTTAAATTTAGAAACGTAGGTATATCCACCTTGTTGTCCTCGAAATAATAGTGGACTTGGAAAAAAGAAAAGACAACAGACGTAGGTACATGATGGTGATTAAGCGACAAGTTATTTAACTTTATTAAAGAAATAAGAGCAAAAAAGATATTATTTATAACACAGCCTTTATGTGGGATTCCTCTCATCACACCATCATGTTGAACTGGCTTGTATCAATCTGAATGAAACAACTGTGCATGAAGTATTAATAAATAAACTTGTCTTAGAAACTCCGGCAATGAGGAGCTGATGCCATTATATGGAACAATCCCCAACAAAGCAGGTGGTGACTGTCCTCTGTCGACGTTCGTAGGAAATCCTAGATCATTCATTATAAAATTCATCTCTTTTTTCGTGTGAAATTCCTCGTGGATATCCCCCGTCTCTTGGAAGGAAAGGCAGATCATAATACACCTAGTAACAACGTACTATAGCTACACACGACGAATGTCCTCGTGCACTTGATACGGCTGGCCGATAAGACGCCACGGGTCGATGACGTCAGCCCGTGATGTATGCACAGATATTACGAGACAAAATAAAAAAAAATATAGGTACCAAAGAATAGATAGTGCTCGACGTCATTTACTGTATTTGTTTTATGATTGAATTTAGAACTGCTTGTTTGTTTTCTACCGGAGATTTTTCCATCTTGTGTTGCTAGAACAAATTCGAGGTGGTTTCTTTTTGTTTGGCGCTTCTTGACACGGAGAAGAGGACTTGAGCGGCCACTCCCCACCGACTCCTGAGTTTAAATACCCCAGTATTTATTCCGGTGGGGAGTTGCCGTTCTGTACGTAGCACCTACTTATTAGATATTCTATACTCCCAGGTTCAGCATAATCATTTCACCTAAAAGAAGTCCACTGCTGAACAAAGGTCTCCAGGTTCACAGGACACAAATTTTATTTCTAAAGTCTGTGTCAGGTAGATCATCAAGGTCGTTGCACTATTCAGAGGCCACAGTGCGCCCTTCTTGTGCTGATGGTGGCCACCAGGGTGGTGTTAGTGGCTACGAATCCCTCACTCCCCGGTCATAATCACCGTAGACCGCTAGCCTTTTGAAGGTATCCCCCGTGATTAAAATTAGGGGTTAGGCTATAGTCTTGTAGGTATAGGGACCGTGTGTGTGGAGTGAAATGAAAATCTCGAACTGTATTCTTGAAGACTCAAGGAAATTCTCTGACATATCCATCAATACCATCTTTTACTAGGGATTCTGCTACATTTATAACATTTAAATTATTATTTCTTTTTAATAAAACCAGCCAGTAATACGTTAATGCTGACAAGGAGTCAGCATTACCGTATCACTGGCTGGTAGCGATCTCTACAGTACCTATGCTGTTTTAGTCTAATTATTACAAAACCTCTAGTCCGTCACAATTGTTTTTCGTATCTGACAATCATGGTCGTGATGCAGGCATTAGGAGGCGAATGTATCAATCTATCACTCTTACCATACATTGATGTGTCAACCTTGTGCTAATTTCACTTATTATTAAACCCATTTGCATGTTCAATGCGCGTGAGTGTGACAGAAAGAGTCAGTCAGTCAAAGTTAAGCAAAGAAAGAGTAGAGACATCGATGACCGTAAAATATGTCATCAATCGGTTTACGTCCCATGCCGGGCACTGTCTTCTCTCCGAATGAGAAAGATTAGGCTATAGTCCACCACGATGGAGTGTCGGCAGCATTCACTTTGCCGTCGAGAAATCTCAGGCGTATAGTACCATCACGCCAGTACTTATTTCCCAAAGGGTTACCAAAGGTGTACATCCACACTTCGTCGGTATGTTTAGGTCCCATGTACTAGGGGGCGAGGCGAGCCTATCCAAACTCCGAGCCGTTACTGAGAATTTTATAGCCAACCCAACCCAACAACATTTTCCTTGACCTGGGAATCGAATCCTTGACCTTAAGCGTTGCAGTCACACTTGTGAACACTAGTTTAATGAGACAGTTATAAATCTTATATAGGTATCTTTAATGTCAATCAACATTCTCCACATAAGTAACCGTCTTAAATGCATCCTCGCTAATGTGAAGAATTTCACCACACACACCAATTGCCAACACCATTAAAATTAAAGCAGAGCACATAAAAATATTTGGAATTACAAATTTCGCAAATTTCGCCGTGGGGCCGGCTGAGCGTCTGACATTCTGACACGTTTAAAATTTAACGAGAAGAATTATTAAGATTGTTTCTTGACGAACAAAAAACTGTCCGATGGCCCTGACTCCGTGATAAAGTAAAATAACACCTGACATTATTTGCTAAGAAAGTTTGTTGGCTAAAATATTTGACAGAATGACCTTTGTATTTTTTTGTTTTTGGAACAAAGTTCCTTTACGCAGTTTGCAGTAAGAGAGTTGCTTGGTAGAAATCGTCAGCATTACGCCATCTCGTCATCGTTCGGTTCCGTCCGGCGTAGGACATTATCATGTAGGTACAGTTTACATCATGTAAGCTGAGCTGAATTACATTCGGAATTGAAGAACAGGCGTTAAGAACTTCGTTCCTGACGAGGTCCGCCGACTGCACACATTTTTTTTTAATTTTAAATCGCGTGGTGTAACCTATCAATTTAAGAGTTAAGCAGGGTACCTACGTACTTAGGCTACACATGTACAGATGAGTAAAATGTACTTAATTCTGTCTGATACTGTACCTATTAATTCAGATAATACGTTTGACGAGATCTTATAATGTAAGCGTTATACTCGTATATGGATTAGTAGGCGTTTCGGCCGCTGACTTTCGTCCGATCCGGTCGAAACAAGTGAATGCTTATAACTTGTTATTTAATGAATCATAATAATTAAGATTCATCGAAATATCCTTTTAATTTTTTTTAATTTTAATAATATAATTATTTGCTTATCATAATTTAGACAAATTGCTGTGTGGTAAGCCTCCAGGTCACGTTTAGTATTTATTAATCAATTCATATTTAGAATGGTTTAAATAATGGTATGGAATGGATCTGTAGTATTTTTTTACGGTGAATACTGGTCCCAGATACATTAGATTGATAGCTCTCAATTAATTCTTTAGAAGAATTGAGTTCTGCAGAAGAATTAAAAAATAAATAAAGAACTATACTATTAACTACAGGTTCCTTAAAATCAAATAAAATCCTTGCGTAAGAAAGAAAATAAAACTGTAAATTGTGCTTCAACACTTGCGACCAAGAATAATATGGTAGCCTATACATACATATGTTACTGTAAAAGCTCGAACTACGGTAAATCTTAAGATTTAAGTGTAAGTCTTAGGATTTACCGACATGAGTTGGTAAATGTAAGTATTTCTGAAAATACGACGATTTTTTCTAGCTTTTACCAGTCGAATTCAGTATATGCTAGGTTTTACCACTGTCAGCTGGTAGATGTTGGTTTGAATATAAATTATTATATTAATAAACGGAATATAATAAACCGCGTATCAAAAATACTGATTGAGCGACAAAATTATTGGTTGAGCAGCAAAATACAGATATCGGTTAGATTAGGTTAGAACTGTGACCACACAACGAACGTCACCAGAACCAAATCTGAATGTTTTGGGCGGCAAGCTACAAGTCAATGCGCTGAACACGTTATGAAATGTTTTGTTTTTCAACATTTACCATGCATTAATGTAAATCCTAAGATTTACCAACGGAATGGTGGTAAAAGCTCGAGTCGCAAACCTTTTGGGACATTTACCATTAGGAATTGGTAGATCTTAGGTTTTACTGGAATATCTTAGGATTTACTGCAGTTCGAGCTTTTACAGTAACACATATATTGTTGACATAGCTACGAAATATTATAATATGATTTATGGTCATATGTGGTCCTCGTAACGGTGTGGCGCGTCGCCACGGTGCCGCGGGAAACCGCGCGGGTCGGATTTCTCATTAAATTAAATTCTTGTATAAACAAACACGGTAGTATCAGGATGCCGACGATACAGGGTTATTTTATACAGCTATATTTACGTTATATATTTATATAAAATCGATACTCAGCCCTCTTCAACCTCTTGTCTTGTCAAATGAATACTTATGAGATGTTGAATAATATCGAATCAGTCAGGGTTGATAACAGATTATACAAAATAAACGTACGGTCAGCAACGAAGACCGCTGAACACATGTAAATTTTGAAAATATGACAGCTCCAAAACTTGTCAAGAGATTTTTTTTATTATGAAGGTAAGGTAAATATTTAATGGTCATCTATGTAATGATTACGCACCACCTTCACTGGTCAATAACCTTATAATTATATTAAAAATCGTAGTTATTATTGCAATATTGTCACTTTTGTTGCTGACTGTACCTTCATTGGATTACTATTATCTATTTAGCGTTTTCTAGGATAAAACAATTCCTGTTGTTGCTATGCAAGTAATAGTAGCCCACCGAATTATTTCTGGTCACGGGGCTTCGTATCAACCACTCCAAAACGAGATTAGTGTAAGTAATGTTGCATCGGATTTGTCTCTCTTTTGCTACAAATTAAAATAATAAAGAGTTGGGACTGCCTACAACTTTGTTCCGATTTAACCACGGTAGTGATAGATATCATTATATTTTTGATCTAAACATTACCGTGACCTAACGATAGATACATTTTTGTCATCTCAACTTAATCTTAGAATCGATGGTTCCATGTTAAGCAATGTCAGATTTTGAAGAATCATAATCGACAAAATTGTCTTGACGATATAATGACATTTAGCAACTGTCAATAGCATTTGACAGATAAAAAACTATAAAATTCGAAATTTTAACGATGTTCCATGCTTGCCTTACAATATTTTTTGTGTTAGTAATACTCGTATCCTATTCATAACACTTCACTTTACCGAGTCAAACCTACATATTTCGAACTCTGTATAAAAGAAATAGATCCACAAAATCTTTGGAATTAATCAAAATTAACTGAAATGAAAGCTTGGTCTCTCGAGACTTCGAAACTGCAACTTAATTAAACTCTTCAAGCGTAAGAATCCAATGAATGGAAATTTTAAAGATATTATTTACTGGAAATATTAGATATTAGCTCTCATTCGACTGTACTCCGAATCTGAAATTAACTTACTGTATCCAACCTGCGGTATATCGCCGGTCTTAATTAAAACCGAGTGGGAATCCTCTTAATTAGTAACCGCCTATGTAGGCCCTTGTTACATGGGAACGTTGACAACCATATTTGCATATGTATGCCTCGTTACACTAGTGGTCCAAGGCGCTACACTAGAGGTCCTGGGTTCAATTCCCAAGTCGAGCAGAGTTATTGGAATTTTTATGAAAACTTAGTAGCAGATCCGAGTTTGGATTTGTGCCTGGTTAATGGCAATAGGTTTTCCCCCTATTACATGGGATCAATATGTACCGGTGATCTGTGGGTGTTTATTTAAGTACACGTTTCCCAAGGGTTAGGTAGAGACCTAACCCTTGGGAAATACAGGCGTGATGGTATGTTACGACTTTACCATTATAACCTCACCATTGTGATCTAAATGTTCTGGTGTTTGCTCGGATATAACATTGCAGGTTTTCAGAGAGGTAGGGAAGTGTGGGAGTAATTCCACTCAAATTGGAGATGCCCGACTGGGGAACTTCCACCTTGCAGAAAATCGTAGGGAAATAACACTGCTTTGAGCTGTGTTGTGTTCCTTACGGTGAGCAAAGTTGCCAGTGCTCCAAGAGGAAACGTTGTGTTGGCAGTGGGAGGACTTTGACCCTTATACTGCCAACCCAACTGAACGAATGGATGTTTGTTACTCTTTCACGCTAAAACTACTGAACGGATTTTGATGAAACTTTACAGAATTGTTATTTATACATCAGAATAACATATAGGCTATAATTTATAACGATTTTGAGTCAATTAGCCAAATTACAACGATAATATTAAAAGTAACTTTTCCACGCGGACGAAGTCGCGGGCCGAAGCTGGTCTAGTATTAGATAAAGATCAGCCAATCTGGCACAGAACACTAAGATAGTAAAGTTATTATTATAAATACCAATTAGTTGTGATTGATGTAATTTCATCATAAACGTAGGGGCGAGCCATCGATCACGCCGTCTCGATCCGGACTACAAACTGGTTCGAACAATAGGCGACTCGCCGACTAGTTGCGCTATATGAAATGACATACGCAACTCAATATTGCATTACTGGCGCTTGTAGACATAGAGTTGCTAGATGAGACAGAACTTTCTAATTTCTAGCCTTAACTTCATCATCATCATCCTGTCCGATTTTTTTATACCACTAAGGTGGTAAACATAAGCATATAGCCCAGCTGATGGCAAGCGGTTACCGTAGCCTATAGACGCTTGCAATAACAGGAGTATCACTCCTCCTCACTATCGCGGAGCACTGGCAACCTTGCTCACAGTAAGGGACACAACACAGCTTAAAGCAGTGGTATTTCACTTCGATTATCTGTAGAGCGGAGGTACAGAGGCCAGCACATCAAACTACCACAATCTGTCAAATTTTTTTGATTGATTTGCAACATTAACACAAAGTAATAAGGTTCATATTCAATTGGGAAAATTTTACAGTTTTGGATAGCTTGACCTGCTTGCGTCAGGCAGCTCCAATTTGAGTGGAACTACTCCTACTATGCCCTACCTCTAAAAAGTTTTCTTTTGTACTCTTCTTATTGTAATAGGCCACCAAACAAATTTCTCTAGTCATAATATATTATCGTAGGTACTATACTTATCTCGTCCAAAAACACCAAAATGTCACTAATCAATAACTATAAATCACTAATCTATTAGTCTATGGATGGGTCCTAGCACATCGAGATACCTCGTATGAAGTAATCCTGGAAACCGACCCTAACATATTTTATGGGAATGATTCGGTTTTATTTTTCATTGGAAAGTCAAAACTACTAAATCTTGTTCAAAGAATTACTGAAGTTCCATAACACTTTCTTGTATAACCAGGTAGGTACCAGGAAATAGCAGTCTTGGTATGCATAAAAGATGTAGTAGGTCTATGTATGCTAGTATTAGCTTCGCGAAATTAACTTGCAAAATGGCCGACCCACCTGCATACAACGTACTAGTTATCTTGCTGTAGACGACGTAATTTTCTCCTGATGTTCAAATTGGCGGGAAAACGGAGTACGTCGACGCGTTCCGTATATTACCAAATAGTTACTTCGACGGCATTCAATGCGCGTTCTGATTAATGTTCTAAGTTTCAATGACGTGATGTGGGATTGGTTGAAAGGTTGAAATTAATTGGTTCGGATCTTTAGTACCTACATCGAGATTCCGTTACACTCTTACTATATTTTGGTGTAAGTAGCAAAAGTTCTGGTAAGTATAGTAAATTAAATTACCCAATTCCCGTTCTGGTTGAGGATTATCATTGTGAGCCACATTTTTACTACTGACAGCCCAACAGGTTTCAGGCAAGATATTGCTATAGTGAATTCAAATATTGTTAATTCTGGACCTAATCATTTACGAATTTCCGTCTATATTGACATAGGTGCTTCAAACTTGACCTCTGTGGTCTAGCGGTTCGAGTGCCGGACTGCTGATCATGGGGTCGTGGGTTCGATTCCCACAGGACACAAATATTTGTGTGGTTATAAAATGAGTATTTGTGTTTGTCTGGGTGTTTCTTATGTATTATAAGTATGTATTTACAAAAAAAAAAGTATATAAGTATTATATCCATTGTCTAGTACCCATGGTACAAGCTCTGCTTAGTTTGGGACTAGCTGGTGTTGTGTAAAATGTCCCTAAAATATTATTATTTATATTATATTATTAAACGCATAATTATAGGTACTCAAATTTGTAGCCTAACCTCGGTGTATGATTCAACAGTCAAAAATTTTGATCCTAAGTATACCTATCGAAGAGTGCAGTGATATGATCATTGGACTGCCAAATCAATGGTCTCGATTCCGAATTCAAGGCACGTAAAGTCAGCAACGAAAGTCGCTGAACATGTTGCAATCTTCAATATGATTTTTAACAAGTATGAAGTTACTGACCTACGAAGGTTATGCGAAATAATTGCATAGATGACCATTAAATATTTAAGTTACCTTAGTAGAAAAGACCTGTTGCCAAGTTCTGGAGCTGTGACAATAAAAAAATTTTGCTGTGTTCAGCGACTTTCGTTGCTGACTGTACCTCTGTCTTTTTGAATTTATAATGTACTCGCTTACAAAAAACGGTGAAGGAAAACATCGCGACGAAACTTGCATGTTTTAGAGATTTTTCTCGACGGTGTGTGAAGTCTGCCAACCCGCACTAGGCCAGCGTGGGGCCTAATCCCTCTCAATCTGAAAGGAGACCCGTACCCAGCAGTAGAACAGTATATGGTTGGTGGTGATGATATCTAAGAGAGGCGAGCCATCTATTTTCCCTTCTGAGGATGTTAACAATTTAACAAAACTAAGAATGTAACTTAGTTACCGTGTTCATTAAATCGTTACTCGTGAAAGTTGTTTAGTCTGACTTAGGCAAAATAGTATATACGGTACTCCCACGCGTTAATACCTAAACACAGTCTCCTTTGCGCAATTAACAGCTGTTAAGAGCCAATGTCCATGGTCAGGCAAAACCACATCACATTTAATAGACAACAAAAACTATCATTATTTACTCGAGATAACTACACAGAAAAACTTAATTAATGAACTGAGTAGAGGCAACTGAATAAAGGTACTATCTGCTGTAGCATCAGCTGAGATTGGTACCGTATTTTGGCCTCATACTCAATTTTTATGTTTTTATTTATGTTTTATCATATTGACATAGAAAATAAAAGCGTTTTCTTTCTTTCTTTTATCTACTCAAGTATTGATTGCTTACAAAATTAAGCAACATTTTCTAAAACAGACCTAGATTGCTATGAATATGTATCTACCTATGTATTTTAAAAACTAAAAATTTTTTTTTTCTAAATTTAACTAGTCTTCTACAAGATACCTTTGGTAAGTGGTTGTGCAATTACCTTGTAAGTCCTAAGCCTGTACCATTTTCTTGAAATACCTATTGTTATGACTGTTTGCAATCCTAAATAAATAAATAAATTGATAGACAATATAATAATAATGTAGATTGCAGACCTGTTCTTCACAAGGAAACGTTGTGTTGGCAGTGGGGGGACTATGACCCTTATACAGCAAACCCAACTAGGTATTCCTCTATCGTTTTACAGGGTCGGCAACGCGCAAGTGATACCCCTGGCGCTATAAGCGTCTATAGCCTAAGGTAACCGCTTACCATCAGGAGGGCCGTATGCTTGTTTGTTTGTATAAAAAAATCGTTTATTTAGGGCCCAAAGGGCCTTTTGAGGGAAAAGATAGCCTACCTATGTCCTTCTCCACGGTCAAATCTATCTGTGTACCAATTTCATCAAAATCGATTCAGCGGTTTAGGCGTGGTTAAACGTAACACACAGCCAGATGGTTACTTTCATATTTATAATATAGTAGCTACAGTAATTCTAAGATAAGTATTTCGTTTTATTAGGAAGATGTTAGCCGAAAATAAACTAGGTAGGTACTAGTTAGTATATGTATAAGCAGAGGTATTTTTGTTACAGGTAATGCTATTGAAATAATTTATATCAGTCTAGTTTACTACTCCACGCATTTCCGAGGCATTGCTCCCATGACATTTAAAGTCTGAAACTCGACCACATTCCACGCGTAAATACCTACCTAAGTACGGAGCTCAACTCGCGCAATTCTACAGAGCGAATACCTATCACAATTTGTCATCAAGTAACACAAGTAGTCATCACGATATCTCTCAACACTGTCGGCTGTATCCCTTCCAGTAGGTTAATGTATGCTCAAACCACACTCGTCCTACATTCACCCCCCTTCTTCGATCAACTGTCTCGGCTTGACGGCCATTACCTAACCGACCGCTTGCGCGCTCTACAAACTCCACACCACGACACCAAAATATTGATGCACTAAATCAAGCCATCGAACTGTCTTAACACGTCGTAATATGGTTGAAAGCTTAATAAAAACCATATCCAGTGTGTGCAAAATTAATTTAGCTTTATCTACTCTACTCGTTGTTTACACTCGGCCGTCGACGTTCGTCATTTAATTAATTCGATATTTGAACGCGGTAAAGTGCTGTCATTTCTTTCGGCCGGTGTTTTTTTTTAGGCGAACAACCTTTGTGGTCATTAGCAAAATTAAAAAATAATAAAATTACCTTCGTCCAGTGTTTTAATATAATATTTTTGTGTGAGTTATTATAATGTAGTGAATTTAGAAATGTGTCAGATAAAATCAAAATGTGTGCAAAACAGTGATGTTTACAATGTTGTGATATAAATTATGTGACAAAATGATGTTGGCTGGTGAGGAGGCCAGCATCGAATTGGTGCAAAGATGGCTTCAGAGACGAGGCAGCGATGACACCGACACAGGTTATTGACAATTACTATTGATTTATTTAGTAAAATTACTATCAAATAAATTCATGAAATAGACATACATACAGCAACTACAATAACATTTTACAATAAAATAATGTTTGTTTATAATTTAATATTACTTACAGTTTGATAAGAAAATTTCAACTCTGTGATTAGTGTAACTTGTAATAAATGTCAGTAAAGATAATTTATAACATACATACATACTTACATAAATAATATGCAACTTAAACTTATGATTTTATGAACGAAATAAGAATTCACGGTCTACTAATGTTTGTACGAAATTTTGTCAAAATAATATTCAATTGGCTTTAGGACGATTGCCTACTTGATTAAAAACTACCGGCTTGTCCAGCAGAGGTACAGTGAATACATATATTATACTTATAAACTTTCCGGAAGAAAATTACTAAGTGATAGTGAAAACCTTATGAAAATCCGTTGCGCAATATAGAAGAAGTAAGCGGAGAAACAGAAAGACAGACGCGGAGAGCGCCTTTGTGTTATACGAGTACTATTTAAAGATGAGTATTTTAATCTAAAACTACTGATTTTTAAATAATATATTTTAATAATAATATATTAATAAATAATATAAAATAGTATATTTGGCTTTGTATGATTGGCAAAAAATACTTTAAAAATTATACTTACCTTAAAACCTTAAAATTTTACAATATTCATATAAGTTATGTACTAAACTTCCTGTAATGGATATATCGAAGCAAAATACCACTTACCTACTCGATGACGTTTCACGGAATTTTAGAAACTTTAATTTAACATCATTGAAACTTGACATTTTAAATTCTAGGATAGAATAGGTGTAGGCATCCCTTTTGGAAATCAGGAAGCATTTGGATTCCCCATTCAAAGCTGGAACAGCGTTTACTAGATCCGTATAAAACCATTCAATAGCAGGATTACAAAACACTAACTGTTGCCCGCAGTTTCACTCCCAAAAGACGTTTAAAGACAAAAGGGGCCTAAATGCTTCCTCAGGTAGCAAAGTTTATCAAAATCTGTTCAGCGGTTTAGCTAGGAAAAGACAGACAGTTATTTTTGCATTTTATGATAATTTACGACCCGCCCGGGCTAGGAACCAGTATTTTCCTAAATTATAGCCTACAACTTCCTAAATAATCCCTCTTACTATTGGTAAAAACTTAATGAAAATCTGTACCGTAGTTTTTGAAATTAGCTTGAACAAACAGTTACTCAGCACAGCGGCGACTTTAATTTATGATATATAGTAATAGTGAATGCGGTCCTAAATACTGATATATAATTGTTGCAGAAAAATCCCATTGAAATACCTTATTAATGTTGTTTTTTGTTTGTCGCAGGCAGCTCGAGCGGTTCGCCGGGCGCGCGCGCCGGTCGTCGCTCGTCGCTTGCGCTCACGCCGGAGGATGAGCCCCTAGTCGATGTCGCCGTAAGTTGCTGTTTACAGTAATATCCATGATTTCTAACCAAGTTTGCAAGACCATGTATTATAGGTAATTTTGAATATCAATTCTCGACGGTGTGTGAATTTTGCCAACCCTCACTATGCCAGCGTGGTGGACTATTGCCTAATCCCTTTCAGTCTGAGAGGAGATTCGTGCCCAGCAGTGGAACAGAATATGAGTTGAAGATGATGAGGCCACGCTGGCGAGAGTCAATAGATTTGACACACATTCAAGAAATTTGCAGGTGTCTGATCTCCTCTCTCTCTCTTTTAGTTTTATCACGATGTTTTATTCATGGCTTCAACAAGTCAACTCAAAGCTACTAGGCTTTGTCTTTAAAAGGCCAGTTCAGATTTACTAACATTGTAAAACACATATAGTACCTATGATAAGCACTGAATACTGTTACTGTCTGGACTTTAAAAGAGACCATGATTCTCTGAGTTTGTTTCGGCATTTCTTCTCGTCACGTCAGCTAGAAAATGACGTCGCCATCTTGTATTATGAATTAATTATTGACTTGTAAAAATGTATTTAAATGATCTATTTGCATTATTAAATATCATTTATCAGAACCCCCGACTTTGTGATCAGAAGTCCGGCACTCGAACCACTAGATCACAGAGAACGTAGTAGGTAGGTTATAAGTACTAACAGTGTACTGTTTAAATATAAAACAATGAGCACATTATTCAGTGAGCCATGCTAATAATGTTTATGAGGTTCAACTAATTTCACGTCATTAACATCTTACCTCTGCATCGTTAATTATTCAAGACTTGAAGCAAATTAATTCTGACTTTGGACAACTTTAACCTCTTTTGATACGAGATATTTATATAACTCAAGTTTAATTATTCATTCATGAATTTGCATGCATTCTTGTGTAAAATAAAATTAATATATAAGAGGTTCATTGGCATTTATGAATCATAAATATGTGGTTTAACGATCATATGGTCGTCGAATATTCCTTACAAAGTTCGCAGTACCTATGGCAAACAGAGCTTAATATTATTCTACCATTGTATCTGCTTCAATTTTCATTATCCTCAGAGTCTTTTCCAACTATGTTGGGGTTGGCTCCTAGTCGTCTAACCAGGTGCAGCTGAATATAGTATTCCACACAAAGCGACTGCCATCAGACCGCCGTAACCCCTGGTTGTCATGCTTTTTAGGCTTCTGACAATCACTCGATTGTCATAGATGTTGACATGAAAACCGAGACCTACAGCTTTATGTGCTCTCCGAGGCACAGTGACCATTCTTAATACACCGAGACCCCTCGGTGTATTAAGTATGGTCACCCATCCACAGACTGACTGCGGCTAGCGCAGCTTAACCTTGCAGATCAGTTAGACAACGTAGTTATAACTTAGCCACGAGCCCAGAGGGGCAGTTTGTGGCTTAACTTTAAAGCAGAGGTCTTAATGAAAAAAGCCACAAACTGTGACAATCATATTTTATTCTCCGGTGTTTAAATATAATGCAATACAGTCATTAACCTATAAAAATATACTAAACTCAATTTTACTCTCAATAATACCAACTCATAATAAAATAACAACTCACAATAAAATTCGCCATAACGAATTCAAAAGGCTAAAATTGGTGATTGAATTCTGGCGCCGGACCAATCACAAGGGTCAAGGTTCACATCCGCGTGTGGCAAAACGACTCAGTTCAGATGGCGTTCGCAAGATTGAGTCCATTCATTGTGATTGATGATGTGATCGTTTTTATGAGCTCTTGATTGGCACAAAAAACTTCTTAATGCATAGTAAAGGACTGAAGAGTTACGCGAATCGATTCATGTGAGGCTTTTTATGCGAATTTGCGATTTGTGACCATTTTCCTGTTAAGGAATTATGTATTTTTTTTTATGCTTTATCATGGCATTTATACTTGAAAAGCTGTGACTAACATATAGGTTAGGCAGGTGTATTTATAGCGGTATATAGCGGTATATTTTAGGACCAGCCTATTGCTATTTCCAAGGACACACCCAAAATCTGAGCTGCCTGCTACTCGTGCAGTGCCAGTGCTACACGAGGAAACGTTGTGTTGGCAGGGGGGGACTTTGACCCTTATACTGCCAACCCAACTATTCCTCTTTCGTTTTACCGGGACGGCACGCGCAAGTGATACTCCTGGTGTTACAAGCGTCTATAGGCTACGGTAACCATCAAGTGGGCCGTATGCTTAGCTAAGTAGTATAAAAAAAAAACCTTAGTGGAATAAAAAAAAATTTGAATTAAACCCATATATAAAGGGGTTCACATTCACACAGTAGCCGCCCTTTCGGACTACCATAGAAGCAACTCGCATTCTGAGAAGAGACTGGGACCTAACAGTGGAACAGTTCTACTCTCCAACTGGTCATTATTTTCGTCTTCAACAAGAATTCAGCATAACGTTAGAGACTTTAAAAATTATTATCATATCACTACTAATCGTTAGTTAATCACACTTATTCACCCTCAATCATGCATTCAGCTTTGAAGCCCAACCCTATTATATAACGCTATCTATATTAATTAATATCTGAACATGTGTAATCAGCGTGTCATTTGTTTTGGAACGTCACAAACCGCAAAATTGACGTCAGTACTATCTTACAACGTAAGATGTCAATTAGCAAATTAAATTGAATTCAGTATGCAGAATTGCAGAAAATATGTATAAGATTTAGTTATGCAATTTTAAATCGATAGTTGTTGTGTTTGTAGTTTTATTAGGTATAATGATGAAATTCATCGATGAATTTGTTGATGTTGTGAATTTATCTAGGTAAATATTTAGTTATTGTAGTGGCAATAATTCAATAAAAAAGTGCATCTTGAGCTTAAAATAATAGCCCTTGAAACCCATTAAAATTAATACTATAATAACTTAATCTACGTTTTAAAATAACTCACAATTTTAAGTAATCAGTGCGATTCAAATCGATAAGTGTTATCATTGTATCAGTCAATACAATGATTCTTTATGTTTTAGTTTGATATTATACTCCGCGTGAAGTAGTCACGGGGGTTGTACACATTGAACTTAAAACACGCGTTAATTAGTGATGTAACCCTCAAGATATTTTGTGGTATAAGTGTTCTTACTGTGTTTCATAAGAGCAGGTTAAAGTTATAATAAGTGAACACATCTGTTGAATTTACCAAGTTAATAAAGGTGCAATCGGTGTCACTACTGCTTGAAGAGTATTTTAATTTCGATGAATCGATAAATTGCATTGAGTAACATTTTTTTTACTTTAGCAAGCAGAATTTGTGACGAAATCAATTAAATATAATATCATCATTATCAAGCAGCAGGAACTACTCATTATCTACATAATCGCTTATGTTTCGATTGGCATTGATTCCAATTAGAACAGATTTATTAGTCCCACGTATACACTAAAGTCATAATGTAAGCGATTATCGTATAATGGAGTTCATCTCTTCCTGTTTACCGTATTGAAGTATCAAGTAAACAGCAAAATGGACAAGAATATAGGAAATGTAATGGAAAACCAACAGTCTGCGGCTAAAAATAAGGACTTAGGATGTTGGGCTCGATTCAAGAGTTTGTTTGAAGATAGGGGTTTCGATTTAGAGTATGAATATCCAAGTCGCAACCCGAGGCCGATCAGTTTGCTTGGTGAAACTCAAGAGACCGAAGGTTATAGAAAAATAGAAGAAAGAAAAGCATCTATTGGCAAAGACAAAATACCAAATTCCAATAGTTCGGAAACTATTGATGGTGAACTGAGTGGAGTTATAAATTTCTATGAACAGTTCGCGACATTAGGTGATGAGGTAAAAGAGGAGACTGATGTATGGAAGAAGCCTAATATTCGTCATCGAGTGTCAGTGAGACCTAGTGTTCTATTGACTAACATTGCTGAAGAACCTGGTGACGATGACGATGAAATTGAAGAGGTATGTGAAAATTAAGAAATAGTTACAATTGTTACATTACATTTTTACACTCTTGTACAATAAAAATGGAGTTGTATCTACTTGATCCATTAGAAATAATCTGTTATTGGAAATGTCTTATCGAAAAAAGTAATTAGTACGGAATGGGGTATTATAAATATTATATCATTTCTTTAACTTGTTTTCGGGTTTGGATTATGACTGCCTCTGAGGAGGTTGTTTTTGTTTGTTATGCGGAGGGATCCTTCAAAAGGCTGCCAGCCTGATATTGCATTACCAAATATGCGGCTGCTAACATTTTTTTTTAATTGTATGAGCTCAGCTTTTGTCGCTGGAGCTATCACCATCATTCGTTCTATATCTTCTGCTTTCCGTTTTACCACTTGATACGACTCCGCACCCTTTCTTTTTAGTGTGTTAATATTATTCAATTTCACTTTAAAGGGTAATTAATGTTGCCAGTGAAATTACTAGGAAAATTAGTGTCATTTGTGCTTTGTGGATAAAGTTACCGCTTAAGGTATGCCATATGATTATTTGCCTTTTTGTACAGTGAACTTTTGATAATATATTAGAAAAATAAGGCTTATTTCTTTATCTAGATTTCTGCACCTAAAACCCTTCCTTTTTACTATTTTATGTATTCATTGCAAATATAACCACTTAACTGCATTAGATTTTACATAAGTCCGATCATTGACTTGTATAAGTGAAACTTGAAACCAGTTTTTTTTGTAATACATCTCAATGAGAGACCAAATGAAACTGGTTTTTAATAAGTTATCTGCGCGTTCATGACGGCTTAACCTGTCATTGCAAGCGTGGATAGCTCTGAATTAATCTGATAGCATGGGCGGAACAACGCCCTCGGGCAAGATCACAAACGCCGAGACCAGACTTTCTCTATAATTGGATTGTAGCGATCTGATATGACAGGATGTAGAGCAATTAAGCGGCTCATTGTATGCTGATTGAGATTTAGATCTTAGAGCATTTAGCTGGTTTACTTCCGGAGTTAACCAAATGTATTTTATTGATTTAGAATCTTCAATGGGTAACTTATTTCTGTTCAAATTCAATCATAATATATTTTTATTTATTTTATTTTCGTTTAAACTATTATACTAGGCACTTAAGCGTCAATTCTAAGTGCACGTTTTTACATTAGTTGTTAAAAAAACCGCATACAATAGCGTTGGTTATGTCTCTCTTTTAAATTATTTATATCCATACATCCATTTATATTTTCTAGTAATTTCTATTTTCAACCTAAAGCTTAAACTATTATAATTCGAATTCATTATGATAGAACAGGACTAACTACGATAAGAATAAATAATTAAGTGAAAGTTTTATCAAATAACACTTATAGCAATAAAGCCTTTTTTTATTTCCGTTGTGAAATAACAAAACTAGAATACTAGTCTCCGGAAGCAGTATTAGAAATCTAAACAACCAAATTACGTTTTGAGTAATTAAATCAATTAAGTTAGTCGTTATTTGCTTTCTGACATCTGTAATCGTTATTTGTAGATTTATTTGAATTTACTGGATACTGTTAACAATCATAACTTTACAACTTTCTTTTATCTTTGTTTACCTACCTTATTCACACTTACTCAAAGGAAAACGTTCCATTCTGAGAGGAGAGCTGTGCCTAGCTGTGGGCCAGTAAATACTGAGTGTGTGGCATATAGATCCGAGTACCTGGCCAAGCACTTACTTATTAGGAGTCTCCGTAGCAGCTCAGTTTGGATTTGTGCCGGTTGCGAATGTCAATAACGCGATGCAGGATTTGTGCGTAGTTCCATGTAGCGCGGTAGATGTCGCTTCAATGGCAATAGGCTGACCATGGGACTAAAAACATACAGGATAATTATGGGTGTACATTAGTGCACCTCTGCTCTACCTAAAGCTTCGGGAATACTCGCGTGATGATAAGTTATGTTATCATTAACAAACGTAGATACAAACACATTATTATTAATTAATTATTTCATAATGTCGGACACAGCGGTCGATCCCGTGAATCCTCTCCAAATACTTAAGTCTACTGATATAAAATTAGTACCTGAACACTTATACGCCATGCTATATTAAGAGCTAATTATGTGTCAAGTGCCTGTAAATAAAGTTATTTTGAGTATCAGAATATACTCAATATTAATTGTTTTAAGACTTTTTAAGGATTTTATCGCGCTGTATTGGTATTATTAATCCCGATATTTCGGACCCTTTACAGCATCTACGGTAATACTTCTATCACGTTGAACAGGTGCCCTTGCGCTAGATCAATGTGGCAGTTAAATTAAGAGCCAAAGAAACCCAAATATGGTTTTAGTACTTCAGAAAATCTATAAACTACAAAAATATCATTACTTCGCCGCGCCACACATTGGGCTGTACATTCGTATATCGAAAGCGAATATTCGATTACAGCTGATACAATGGACATCGGATAAAAGCGAGCCTGTGGCACAATGGTGAACATTGGCACACAATGGTAGACATTGGCACACAATGGCAGTCGTGGGGCTGCTGTCCAATCACGTCGCATCCCTGTCTGACATGTTGCCGGTCGTACGGATAATTGTATACTCGTATTGTAGAATAATGCCCAGACATTTATATAGCCTTTTACTAACTATATTTGGTCGGCTTTTAGTTCAATCAGACGTGACTGAAAATCAATATATATTTTACTTAAACCGTCGGCCATCAAACCACTGCAATCCAATGTCCAATGTCTAGAAATCTGTCATGATTACCACTTAAGATTGTCTTAAGTGGTGAGACAATACATTGAGACCCACTTAGTACCTACATTGAGATCCCTCCGTGCCTCGAAAGGGCCTCAATGTCCTAGGAATGGTCACTCATGCAAGTTTAGCTTAATCCTGCAAATCGATTAATCAGTGTACTTATTGCTTAGCCACTAACCCCTAATGTTAATTTACTCAATAAGGTACCAACACTGTAGTACCTACCTATACATACATCCTCACCATTTCCCATGACGGTAGACAAACGCTATAGAATACCGCAACCTTGCACACTTTTGCATCTAGCTATATCTACGCTACGCGCGTGTCAGTTGCAAATTGCGATTGAAATAACCTTTTACAGGATATCTTAGGCTGGTGAAGAGCTGAGAAGAGTAAATTCTATTTCCACTTTTTACCATCCTCATCCTCCGAACATTTACCTAACTATGTTGGGGTCGGCTTCCAGTCTAACAAGATGCGGCTGAATATATAGGTATCAGTATTTTTTTTTATTCACGATATGGCGACGCGCGACGCTTGACCACCAGTGCGACACTGCGATCTACCGTGGAGCGCGCTTGCCTAGAAGAAACCGATTCACTCAAGATTTAAAGACACAGATTCTAGTTATTGGGGAAGACCCACTCAGGAAGCTCATTCCACATTTCAGCGATACGCATGATAAATGTTGATTTAAAGCGTTTCGTTCGGGTTTTTGGGATGTCCACACATGAATCGTAGTCGTGCTTCTGGTATTTTACACGAAGCGACTGCCATGAGACCGCCGCAAACCATTTTCTGGGCAATACTGATATCCTGAGGATAGACTGGTTGTCATTTGAGCTTCTGACAGGCTTCTGGCTATGGATGGTAAATATGAACTGAAATTGAGGAATTGAAGAAAGAAATTAGAAAAAATAAAGAATAAGAAGAAAAAAAATGCTGCTTGCAGCATAGTTCGGAATCATAACTTTAGACGTTTCGTCCGCTGTTTTTGGATGATTGTGTAGGTACATCCCATTACGTAGAGGCGCCAGGAAACCTTGTTTACTTTATCTCCACGTAATCGGAGCAATCAAATCAATTTTCTACAGTGTGTATCTTTTAATTTTAAAATAACGTTCCATATAAAAAGCAATTGACTGATCACAATAGTACGATATGATACCTAACACGTCGACACCAACCGTGTCGATGTGATTATCTTATCAATTGTACTAATTTATATCTAAACTGTTACGTTGTTGTTCTAGACATTAAATAACAAACAAGGTGAAACTTCAGGTTTTGTAAGTTTGTAATTATAGAAGTCGCTTTGGAAAATCAAGACGGGCTCGTGGTTAATTTAATAACTACGCTGATCAACAGATCTGCAAGGTTAAGCTGTGATAGCCGCGGCCAGTCTGTGGATGTGTGACATTCTCAACACATCGAGACCCCTCCGTGCCTCGCACGTAAAGCCATTGTCATCCGAACATCTGTTAGTAGTCAGAAGCTCAGAAAGCCTGACAATCAGTCTATCCTTATCATCAACCCATATACTGTCCCACTGCTGGGCACGGGTCTCCTCTCATATTGAGAGGGATTAGGCTATAGTCCACCACGCTGGCCTAGTGCGGATTGGCAGACTTCACAAACCGTCGAGAAAAATCTCTAACGTATGCAGGTTTCCTCACGATGTTTTCCTTCACCGTTTAAGCTAGTGATAATTAATTATTAATACGCACATGAATTCGAAAAGTCAGAGGTGCGTGCCTTGGGTTCAAACTCGAGACCTTAGACTTGGCAGTCCAATGGTCATACCACTAGGCTATCACTGCTTTTTATCAGTTTATAGTCTATCCTCAGAATATCGTATTTCCCTCAAATTAGGTAAAGGAGATGGCAGTCGTTTCGTTACTAAATTTTATACTGATATTCAGCCGCATCTGGTTAGACTGGAAGCCGACCCCATCATAGTTGGGAAAAGGGCCCTCGGAGGAGGTTTTTGGAAAATGAAATTTTTCATTTCAAATACCTAGTAAGTAGTAAGTATAGGTACTTGCATAACCATATCTTTATAAATACCTACCCAGCATATGGAAATTTATGTCAAACTTTTATCAAGTATACAAGGGGTTTATCTATGTTAGTCCTCCTGGATTAACAAGCACTTCTCCGCGACCCTTACAAGTAGATATTACCCCCGTCACAAATGGGCCGTCTATGTCAATTCGATATCAGATCAAACATCCGAAGGTCACCAATGCCGCTTCGAAGGAACATGCTTACCTGCCTGTCCTTCTTTCTTGCCACAATGCAGTACTCATGCCTACTTACCTAAGTATTTTTTTTCTCATCATTATTTCTACCTCTCATTTGTAAGAAACAGGTTTTACGTAAATACCTACGTTTATCCTACATTCCTGAGAGATTTTTCGACGGCGTGTGAAGTCTCTTAACCTGTACATGCCAAGTGGCAGACTCCTTTCGCTCTATGAGAAGATTTTGCTCAGCAGTGAGCAGTCAGTAGTAGGTTGATGACATTTCTTTAGTAAGTGCAGGCTTCCTAATGCGTTGGCAGATTTCATACGGTGGTGTGATATATGTATGTAATGTATATGTGATATATTAACTACATAAGAATACGCACGTGACTTAAAAAAATCGAATTCGAGACCTATGTATGTATGTATCTTTATTAAAACTTTCAAAAATTACAAAGTTATGCAAAGCCCCACAAAACCGTCATTACGGTTTGTCTGTGGGTACAGAAAACAACTTACGCACTAATAATATTAACTTATTTAGCTTATTGCACTAAACATAAAAATTACTTAACATATAAATTAATGACTTGGCAGTCCAAAGTCATATCAGTAGGCTATCACTGCTTACTTAGATCGTCATGATTCATATTTATTGTTGTATTACAGCCAGTTTCAATAACAAATCTGTTTACTAGAAATAGGATTTTGACATTAGTGGTTTGGACCTTATGTCAAATACTATTGACACGATTTCTTACTGAGACTGACCGTTAATCTGCAAAATAAATATCATCTATATTAAGTACTAGCTGTTGCCCTCGGTTTCACTCGCATCCCAAACGGCTTTTTGAGATAAAGGGCAGTCTATGTCCTTCTCCAAGGTCTAATCTATCTCTGTACCAAGTTTCATCAAAATCAGTGCAGTGGTTTAGGCGTGAAAGCGTAACAGACAGAGTTACTTTCTCATTTATAATATTGTAGCGACATCTACCGCGCTACATTGAAATACGAAGTCCTGAATCGCGCAAGCAACATTCGCAACGAAAGTTGCATATATACAACCGCCCGACATCAACAGTCGGGCCGTGGCCCGCCAGGCACAACACCCACCTGGTTGGAGGATCCTCCCTTTTCGTTGGAGGGGCAATACACCTCGCCTCTCCACACTGGTGACCCCGACGTGATCCCAGTGTTTCCACACTGGTGACCCCGAGCAGAACAATCAGCGCAGCCTTCCGGAGACCAGCACCTTCGTCATCACCTTCCCCTCACAGCAGCCTTCAACAGCATCGAGCAGCGAGTCACACAGCCAGCCAGCACTCTTCCGGCTTACACCTCGCCTCTCCACAATATTATAATATTACTATAACTAACTATAGATAAGTAAAGATAGCAACATCTTTCCAATACTTTTGTGTTCTTCTATAGTAAGGGGACGGCCCTGGCTCATAAAATAAATTGACCCTCACAAAGTGATATAAAGATTATAAGTAAAATCAATTTGAAAACAAGTATTAACTCGTGTCATAATTATAATGATAATTATTTATCATAGGCGCTGAATCTTTATAAAACATGTTGTTAATCTAACACCTTTACACAGATTATTAATTATTTCTTGTTATTATTTCCTTATATTATAATAAGATGCAAATCATCAAGCCTTAACACCTGTATTCTCTGAAGGATTAGGCAGAAGTGCACGAAACTCAGGTATTATATTAACACCAAAAAAATCCGATAACCAAACTTACTTTCAGTATCAATCATTAATTATCACTCGCTTTAAACGGTAAAGGATAAGATCGTTATGAAACCTGCATACCTAAGCGATTTTCTCAAAGGCGTGTAAAGTCTGCTAACCGGCGTATAGCCTAATCCCTCCCATCAGAATAAGTGAAGGATTACGCTATAGTCCACCGCACTGAAAGGTATCCTCTTCTGAGTGGAGACCCTTGCCCAGCAGTGGAATAGTATATGTATATGGGTTGATGATGATGAAACTAACTTAAATCCAAATAAATTTAAACTAAGAAATCTTAAAAATCTTCGGAATTCTAAACGGAATTTGCCTTGCATTAATGAACATGGACGGCACATCATCTTCGGATGGAAATATTGCGCGTGACGTGCTCTAATGAAGTGTACGAGGCTAGTCTAAACCTTGTTTGCATCTGACGTTGATCCGTATAGGGAGGTGCAATGCAGAGAAAAATAAAAGTATTACCAGGATCAACTAATTATTGGTATTTCGCGTGATTTTAAGATTGTACTGTGAAAGACAATTTATAAATACTCGTACTTCCTATCCTACTTCCTTCCTACTAATTATTATAAATGTGAAGGATTGTGAGGATGGGTGGATGGATGAATGTTTGTTTGTTACTCTTTCACGCTAAAATTACTGAACGGATTTTGATGAAACTTCACAGTATTATTATTTATACATCAGAATAACATATACGCTGTAATTTGTAACGATTTTGAGTTAATTAGCCAAATTACAACGATAATTAAAAGTAACCTTCCACGCGGACGTAGTTGCGGGCAGAAGCTAGTATATTATAAATGAGAAAATTACTCTACTTCTTACGTTTCACAACTAAATTGATTCACCAATTTTGGTATAATAATCTCTATAGATACGAAAATAAGACATACTTAGACAAAAGTACATTCAGACTGGACCTTTTAGAAGGACATACCTTTTGCGCCTTTTGCGATTCTTTGCGAACTAACCTTACCTAACTCTGTCTGTTAGGTACATCTGCTAGCAGGTCAAGCTATCCAAAACTTAAATTTACCCAATTGAATATGAACCTTATATTTTTGTATTAAAGTTTAAAATCAATCAGAGAAATTTGACAGATTGTGGAAGCTTTATGTGCTAGCCTCTGTACTCTCGCATACGAAAACAGATATTATAGATACCTCCTAGGAGTTAGGTACACTAAAGTTTATGTATTATAAGTATGTATTTACAAAAAAAATGTATTTAAGTATATATCCATTGTCTTAGTACCCATAGTACAAGCTCTGCTTAGTTTGGGACTAGATGGTGTTGTGTAAAGATGTCCCAAAAATATTATTATATTATTATTATTTTAAGTATAACTTTCAAGCTTCGCAATCCGTAATACAAGTAAATAAACAAGTTGTATACTTCTTTGTATCACCTTAAGAACATATTTATGTACCTTAAAAGACTAACAAACCAAAATCGAACTCATTTAATCACACAACCCAACCACTCACCTAGATTTATTAATCCATAAATCTGGATCAGTGTTTGGATGTATAGGCTGAATTTTCAACGAAACTCATTCATAATCTGTGTATGCGCAACATAAATCGATCAGTCTGTGACGTCAGAGTTCACATTTTAGGATAAATATTACACACAAAATAAAATACTACAACGTTCGTAGTAACAGATTTCCACGATGAAATATTTGGCACGGTTCATTAATGGGTTGAGATAATATTTAAAAAATAACTAATAGTTTAAAAAAATAAAAAGCTTACTTTTGTAGATAACCGAAGAAAACAGTAGTATCATTTTCATTAATTATAAGATAGTCAAATTACTTGCTTATCAGTTAACTTTTTGTATTTTTTGGCATTTTCCATGCTAAGATTTTAAAGTTATTAAGCAAAAGAAAAAATGTTTATCAGTTTACAATGCCTTGTACAAAGGCCAGCACATCAAGCTACCACAATCTGTCAAATTTCTTTGATTCATTTTCAACTTTAATACAAAACGATAAGATTCATATTCAATTTTGAAAATTTGACAGTTTTGAACAGTTTGACCTGCTGGCGTCTGTACATGGCGCCATCTAATATTTATTTATTTATCACACAAATAAATATCATTTATCATTTAGAATTCAATTGATCGTAAAAAAGTGTGGGCTGCTTGATCTCAATTAAGTTTGTACCTAAGTATTTTTTCTATGACAGTTTTTTTTTAAGTAATATTTTATTGTGAATATATTCTCAAGAAGCAGTTATCTAATAATGTTGCAAGTTGCACGTTATGAGTTTTACGTTGTACGTTGTACAAGTTTGTATTAATATAAGGTTATGTAGCGCTACTATTTTACTATATGTATTTATTATCTAGATTGAAAAATTGGGTACGCTACCAGACGATGGCGATGCGGCTGAGTTTTTTTATGTAATTTTTTAGTCTAGTTTTAGTTTAGTTTACCCTGTAGTTTTTTGTTTTTCTTTTTTTAATTATAGTTTGTTAGTAAGTAGTGTAGATAAGTTTATTTTTATTTAATTATAGATTTAAAATATCTTATTTTTAAAATAATAGTTCATATTATAATGTTTTAAACTAAGTAGGAAAGAAAGATTGAAAAATGTAGCACTCAATAACATATGTTTGGCTTCTGATGATAAAGATCTGAACTATAATCTGCATTACAATTATTATTTTATCTGGTACAGAGAATCAGTTAATTCTTTTGACGCCACTAAGTACCGGACAAATAAAATACCTGTCTCACTAGGAAACATTATGTTATCTAGTTTTTGTATCTTTAATTACGAATCACTTTTGTGTACTTAAAATTGTAATGAGTGCGACAATGAGTGTAATAAGCACTGATATTAAAGCTGAATCAAACCTTGGATAAAAAAATATTTGTTTGCGTAAGGTCTTATCTTAGAAAATGATATTGATATAAAGAACGCACAACAGAATATAAACGAAATTTCATTAGGTAGGTATACATCAAGTTGTTTTCCATGCAAAGGGCGTGCTTACCTAAATTCCGATTGCAATGGACATTTCTGATAATTTAACTTCATTTTATCTAATTAATACACCAATTTATAAGAAATATCTTTAATACGAAACCATACAAGTACAGTTAAGCACAAAAGTGTCTGTAAATAAAATAAAGCTTCTGTACTCTAGAATTAGTTTGTTGAAATTCGAGTATTGAAGGATTTACACCGATGACATTAATCTTACTCGGCGCCCGGTGTGCGTGCGTGTACCAAGGAGTTCAGGGACGTACTCGGAAAGCGCGTGATTTTTATATAGCTTTTATCCAAGATCAGAGAATATTGCCAGACACCAGTCCCTAGCAACAGGTGGGTGGGATTAATCATGCAAGATTAAGAAACAGGTGTTAGTGACGTGTTGAGAAGATTCGTGCTTATAGTTTTGTTCGTCATCTTGTCTCATTTTACAGCTTCACTGAAGTAAAGTTGTCTAAAACTAAATAGGTACATATCTAGTTTATCGTGGTTTTTTTTTATATAGATAATTGAAAATAATATTTTGATGTCTTTTGTAAATATACATTTATTTTCCCATTATACCAGCAATATTTTATGTATAAATTGAAATAAAAAATTTGCTATAATAAGACTGGCTTCTTTGAAATTGTATTAAAAGTAGTCGTATCGTGTTAACTTTTTGGGGATGGAAGTAAGACCGCCCCTGAAAAATCGAAAGAAATATCAACTGTTTCCTACATTTTCATTTGCAAATAATGCATTTTTGTATGAAACATCTAGAATGTATTCAATATTTCAGGGTTGGTTCCATAGTGAAAATTTTTACTAATCATGTGTACTTTCTACCTTTGGATGTAAACAGTACCTATGTTAAAAATCATTCTGTACAAAAACACACATAGTTATTTAATATTTCAGAAGTATTCAATGCTGATCTAATAACAAAACATCAAAAATCAAATGTAGAATCTTTTTTTTAATCATCATCTAATTTTGTCACAGCACAGAAAAAAAGGTTTTACTCGTAAGTCCAAAACAGAGTGATCTAATAAAATTCCAACACTATCTCAAGTCTCGCGATATTTTTGCGTAAACAAACAGCCGAGTGTTAGCAAATAGTTCCAAATTAAAATTTATTCTGTCGCTCGGTGACTGCGGCCCGCCATCGTCAGACAGACGGTGCGTTGCCGTGATATATCGACGTGAATAAGTTAGCACCTTTTCTTGCTGACTGTACAGGCAACAAAAGAGATTGGTAGCGAACGAAATCTGCATCTTTATACAGATTGTATTTAAATAATTACCCGTCAAAGGGTTTGTGTGTAGCAGCTTACAGTATCTGCGTTTTGACATATATTGCGTGATACATAATTACACAATCTTTAAAAAAACACGATGTTTAATTAGCTGCCTGTATACTTAACTCTTTTTTCGACCGTACCGTCAGATGTGTTCATCCTAAACGTGATTATGTGAGCGTATTGTTTTTAGAAAAAAGTTACAATTTAATCGGTTAGATACATTTTATTGTGTAATTAAGTAGCCGTTTTGTTTATAAATGAATTTAAAAATGAAGGTTCTATTTTTTTCAGTTTTTTAAATTAAGTAGTTCCCTTTTGAGGAATTTATACAATATAGTGAATACATTGCAAAAACAAATTAATATAATATGCCCAACCCAAACTGCAAGATTCGCAATAATACAACCTGCGAGCGCAAGTCGAACCATCCAAATATTATTTTTTAAATTATGATCTAATCATTGTTGTTACCTATAAAAAAAATCTAAAAACAAATGTATATCATTGCGGCTCCATTTAGTTTTAAACATTGTTCCCGATACGTCTATGGCCGTCCGCAAATCGGATACAACAGGAGGTAGGAATATTGGAAATGTAAGTGGTAGGTACAATACAATACCGAGAATACAGAATAGAACAGCAAAATAAAACGCAATAAACGTATTTATTGCAAGATCTTTTCGTATTGTTCAGTATATAAAGCCGCAACAGCAGATAATATCCACTGCATTCACTAGAAAATATAGTTCTCGGTATTGGGAACAAATTTTGATGGAGAAGCTTCGCATTTGTACATTCAGCAAAGAAAGTCGCTGAACACAGGTAAATTTTGAGATATGACAACTCCAAAACTTGTCAAGAGATTATCTTTTTGTATTTTTTGGCACTTTCCTTTTTAATTTTCTATTTTCCATGCTAAGATTTTGAACTTATTTAGCGAAGGAAACATTCGACCGCGGGCAGGATTTGAACTCGTGTCTTCTGGTTAGGTACACCAGACGCTGTGACTACTAAGCCACGGCGAGTCCCACCATCATGCGTCATGGTGGGTGGGATTCGCGCGTGTGTGTGAGTTATGGACTCACACACACAGCTCACCTAAAAACATCATTGATATGTACCGACTAAAAACCGCACTTTCCTTAACTTGCCTTATAGTCATGGCCATGGGATTCGTGAAATTCACCACAAACAAGACCGGGTGTGGTCCAGCACTCGGTGGACCCCATCAATTAGCGAGGCCTTACCTTGCATCCTATCAGCTGAAGGCACGCGTGTGATGAGCACGCGTGCCGCCTACTGAGGCCATTATCTGATCGGACAGCGGAATCCCCTATTCAGCCGCCCGCAGGCCACACTCATCACCTTCCTGCCCTTGTCCCAATTTCTTTGTGGTCGGCGCAGTATGTCCTTTTCATCCATTCATCTCTGTCAGCCATCACATCATCAGTCACTCTCTTTTCTATCATGTGCGCTTTAACACAATCCATCCACCTTTTCTTTGGCCTCCCTCTACCCCTCCACATTCATTCATGCAGTATGAACAGAGAAGTTTTAATCATCACTATAGAAACAGTTATCAGTTGCGATTCTGATTTCTGACGAAACATCTGCTGATAGTGACGCGCGCGGCTGTGACAGGACGATGACGCAAAAATGATCTTAATCTTATAAAATGGACTCTGAAATGTCTGAAATCATGTCAGTCATCACATACCTTATTATTACGTCAAATATAATCTAAGTATCAATGAAAAACCTACGAATTTAGCTTGTTATCGGCTGCGAAAATGACGCATTGTGGGTTTTTAAAAACAACTTTCATCCGCTCGGTGTGCGCTCTTGGTAATAGAGATATACGGAATATCTTAAACGAATTGCTAATACTCCTGGTGTTGCTAGCTTTCAAAGATTGTGGTTACCACTTGCCATCTGGCAGGACTCTGATATTAAACCTTATTCGTATAAAAACTGCCCATTAAATACGAGCCATGAGCTTCATCTAAAAAACATTATTTATTTATTTCTGTAAATAGATATTTTAAAGCAAATCGGTGTTATAGATTTTCAGTACGAGATGGTAGTGGTGGTACTAATCGACGATCTCTGAAAAGAAACGCTAGAACAAACTCAAAGCATCGTAATCCCTGGTTCAACGCTAATGTTATAAATGCAAAAGTTACAATGTTTGCCTGTTACGCTTTCGCGCCTAAACCGCTGAACCGATTTTGATGAAATTTGGTACAGAGATACATTAGAGCTCGTAGAAGGACATAGGCTACCATTGATCTCAAAAAATCGCTTTGGGACGTTAGTGAAACAGCGGGCAACAGCTAGTATCAATTATTTAATATAGGTATGTGTATGGGACAATAATATCTAAAATGACCTTAGTTATTTTGAGTAGATCAGTCCGAACTAATGTACTTACCTGTGCTATGTTTCACAAACAACTGTAAAAACCAAAGGTTTATGTAACAAAGCCCTACATACACCCAAACACGCCAACAAAGAACAATTAGTAAACATTACGGCGGTGTCGCCACAAATTGACGGCCCGCCCGGGCGTTGACCCCTGTATATTACCAGCCTATTGGCACTAGAAACATTAATGCCGTGTTTTTAGCAAACAAACAAGAAATGGGAGTACTTATTTATATTAGAGATTCATAAAGAAATAGTTAAAGAGCGCTCCAGATATGAAAGGGGAATTTTAAAAAAAAAACATTGTTATTAACTACTTACTGTCATATTTTTCATAAAACGAAAGCTGTGTTAATTTTGACTAAATAAGGTACATTTATCATCATCATCATCAACCCATATACTATCCCACTGTTGGGCACGGGTCTCCTCACAAAATGAGAGGGGCTTTACTAGGCTAAGTATAAGTTCTCCAATCTAGCCTAATACGTTGGCAAACTTCACACGACGTCATGTTAATCTCTCGGGCATTTATTTATATATGGAACCCAACGACGTATTTACAGTAAATTATCATAATCATTTTTCTCAATGCAAATACGTCACTTAAAAGGGTACACACCGTTCATATTAGTATTAATTACATCATAAATTAAAATTACAATAACATCATTGTCTAATATTATTAACTTCAATTGAGATGAAGTTTAAAATGCTTCATTATAAATAGAATTATACATAAAATAAAATATGAATAAAATGGATTATAACTTATCATTACATTAATATGTAGGTCAATGTTTTCCTCTACCGTTTAAACTAGTGAAAATTATTAATACGTATATTATTGCGAAAAGTCAAAAATCTGTACGTGCGTGCCTTGGATTCGAACTTGGGACTAAGTACTCGGCAGCCCAACGTCTATAGGCACTAGGTATATCACATAACGAAAAAAACAAGATTTTACACAGATGCAGGATTTTAATTAAATCCTTCAGTGCAACAAAGTATTCCTAGGTACGGTGTTGTTTGAGCCAATCTCGCTGAATTTGCATTTCAAGTATAAAAACAGAATCTTGTTGGAAGATGCACCCTTTAAAAAATAGAAGCTGTAGTAACCGTACTACTACTCTGAAATAAAACTACTTTTTACGGATTTTATCGCGTTATATTGATATTATTAATTAATAATTAGTAATAAATATCATTGATCATGTAACAATAAAAAAATGTAGGGTAGCTGTCAGTAATTATATCAAGACGCCTACCACCTCAGTCTGCCCGTGACCATGGACGCTGTAAAGGGTCCGAAACGTCGGGATTAATAATATCAAAATAACGCGATAAAATCCGTAAAAAGTAGTTTTATTTCAATGTATAATATTCGCGTAAATGTCAGAAATCAATATGTACTACTACTCATTTACTTAGAAAACGCAACTAAGCTTTAAACATTTTATAATTAAATGATTATGTAGTATTTTTAATTTACTAGGTAATTAGCTAAAACGTTGATCATCAGGACAAACCTACGCCACTCCTGATGCAACATTTTAAAATTAAAAAAGAAAACCATTTTTATTGTTTTGTAGATAGTGTAGACGTACGCATAAGCACCACTCGCCCAATTTCCCCTACATATTGATAGACGGGTCCAAATCTGGTGCGTACACCCTACTAAGGTTAGAGCACAAATCAAGGATAATTGCGATGCGTTACTTGTAAGTTCGCAAATTGATAACATTAGGTACGGTTTTAGTAATATACCTGGTTCTAGGTATTTATTATAAGCACATTTCTTGCTAAAATTTGTAATAGTTCCGAATACAAAAATAATAACGAGATTTACCTAAGGCAATGGTGAAAAACATCACAAAATACATATGTACATAATTATTTACGCAATGGCAATAGGTTATTTTACGTTGAACTTAAAACATACCGGCGAACTGTGGATAAATATCGGTACACATCTGCCGAACCTATAAGGAAAAACGGGCGTAATTATATGTACCTACATTACTAATATACAACAAAAATCCAGGAATTTTCATGACGTTATAATTTTAGATAATCCCTACTTTACATATCAAATCGATAACGTTAATCGGCACATCTCCAAATATTAATACAGTAGTAATCGGATATCAAAGTAGCTACGTAAATCTTCCCCCAAGGCTTGCAAATCGATCGATTACAAATGAGTTAATTTGACTAAATAAACAAGTTGGTACATCTCTAAAAGGAACTAATTTTCCGGATAGCAGGCGTTAAGGCTCATTACTATTCGTTCGCATGATAATGTCTCATCAGTCTTGCTTTGTTTGTCCCAACTATGTTGGGGTCGACATCCAGGTCTAACAGGTTAAATATTTGTATTTTAAAATTAAATTAAAAAAAAATATGTTCCATATTAAAAATTAAAAATAAATCTCTCGTGCGTATTAAAAATTAGTTATCATGGTGAAGGAATACATTGTGAGGAAACCTGCATACCTTAGAGATTTTTCTCCACGGCGCGGCGTGTGAAGTCTGCCAACCCGCACTAGGCCGGCGTGGTGGACTGTCAGTATTATATTATGGGTTGATGATGATGATGATATCTCGCGATCACTGTCACCTTAAATTGGATACAGTGCCTTCTTAATAGGTAGATAACGATCATTGGATCCGTTCGTTAATCCATTCATTGGCGTTCGAAACAAAGGCTAATGATTGACAATTATTACTGTTTCATACCGTATTACAATGGCGACCTGAGACTCCTTAGCAAAAGACATATAACCAGGTATGTCTGTGCCTTATCAATATTACTTCAAAGTAGGGATGTCCGCATTGCAACAAACATACATAATAAATATGTAATAAGGAATACTCCTTGAAGGGTTTCCCAACCCTATAATACGTTAATAGTTATACCTACAGCGTATTGTCAAGTGTGTCCCTCTGCCTAAGGGTGTACTCTTGTACATACACCATATTACTATTAACTTAATAGGCGATCACTCAAACGTTTGCTAGTAGAAAAGCTCGGCGCTATGCGCTAGCGCTTGCGCTATATAACGCATCATATAATCTCGCCTTTGTACAGACGCCAGCAGGATAAGATATCCAAAACTGTCAAATTTTCCCAATTGAACATGAACCTTATTACTTTGACTTAAAGTTGAAAATCTATCATCGAAATTTAACAGATTGGGGTAGCTTGATGTGCTGGCTTCCGTACATTGTTTGTTTTATAATAATTATGTCATCATATTTTTCTGTGTGTGTGTTGAATAAAGAATAATAATATATACTATAACAGCTTCTTAATTCAAACTTTTCTTAACAATAGCACGCCACAGCATAGAAACGTCAGCAGTAAGCTAATTGCATGAAATAAGCACTCGCGCGATCCCGCAGGCAGTCTCTGGAGACATCCTGTACCTCTCCTCCGGGATCGCTATCCCGGGATCCAGTAATGCGCCCTCATTCCCGCGATCGCGTGAAGATTATTACCCCGGGGATTTCTTAGGGCGGATGACACGCTAAGTTTATGACCGTCCCATATAATTTTATAGGTTCGATAAGGCGACAAGCCGGTTGATAAGGAGGTACGAGTATAGCTTGTTTCCGTTATTGTTGATAAAATTTCGTTTACGATTTGAAAAGATTTGTAGTTCCAGCTTTTATGACAGTAGATACAATTAATTCTACCGTTAACTTATTTTTTGCCAATGTTTGCTGTTGTATTTTTTATACCTCCAAGGCGGCAAACAAGCATTCGGTCCATCTGATGGTAAGTGGTTACCGTAACCTATAGACGCTTGTAACACCAGGGGTATCACTTGCGCGTTGCCGACCCTGTAAAACGAAGTTGGGTTGGCAGTATAAGGGTCAAAGTGCCCGCTGCCAACACAACGTTTCCTCGTGGAGCACTGATACTTATTAAAAAACACTCAACATGTTCAGCGACTTTCGTTGCTGACTGTACCAATTGATGTCCTATCCATAGACTGACCGTGACAGTGCAGTTTAAACTGAAGTGCAGTTTAGACTTACAGACCGATTAATCAGCGTAGTTATAACTTTTTGTATATAGTTCGAAAAATCCTCATGGATCATCTGCCACCCGGAGAGCAAGGACTCGTACCGACTAAAAACAGCACTTGCCTTAACTTGTTCTATAATCATTGAATCTGTGAAATTCGCCACGATCACAGCAGAGTGTAATTATAACTTAGCCTCTTCTTAAAGATTCTTCCTAGATTCTTCTTAAAGAATCTACAATGATTCAATACATTCATCTCACTCGATCCATTTTCCATGTTTCAGACGATTTGATTGATCGGATTGAAACGAACCAAATTACCCAGATGAAAAGCCCGTCTTTTAATCTTCGCCCACGCTGTATATTAACTGAATATCATAAGCACGTGCCTACACGCCAGGTCCTTGACCCCGACCTTGAGGTCGAGCGTGAAAGGATGACTTATAAGGTCGAGATCCTTCACGAGCACTGTATTATTATATGTATAAAACTGATATACCCACAGCAGGTACTTTGTAGATGACGGGAGCCAATAAACTGAGTCGTGGAATGTTTTATACTTTTATTTCTCATCTTCTTATCGATAATATTAGTTTGTGTTTTTATTCTGAAAGTAAATTTTATATTACGCTAGTAAGGACAGATATGAAAGTACACCCACTTAAATATTACTTGCGCGTTGCGGAACCTATAAAAAAATTTCACTCCCTTTTTGAAGAACATTATGCTGTATTCTCTTGGAAATACCTCGGAGCGGAGCTAATTCCACAAGCTGAGCGTTCGTGGGAGGAACTTCTGTCTAAATTTTCTAATTCAATAAACTCTGAAATCAAAACTTACTTTTCCCTCGCCTCTTCCCGTTACACGGGGTCGGCTTTCCTAATCTTGAGGCGCCATTCACTTCGCTGATAAGCATCGTCATCAGTAAGGCCAAGTTTCTGCATATCCTTCCGGACATTTGTCATCCAGGTAGTTTGTGGTAGACCCCAAAAAAGAGAGGGAAGGCTTCTCTTTTTTGAAGCCATGGAAAGGCACTTTTTCACGATATAGTCTACGTATAACATATCCGTACCACCTAACCGAACCGAACTCTGAAATAAAAAGATAATAAAAAATCCTATAATCCTATTTTCTCAACTACAGAGTACATAAGGAGTATATAAGGAGTACATAACGAGTACATAAGGAGTATATAAGGAATAATAAGGAGTACATAGGTAGTACATATGTAGTAACTTTAGTATAAGTAATTTACGGAATGTTCACTGTTTCATACACACACCAATAGCGACATCACGTGACAATGGGTTCAAGTAACATATCGGGAAATGAACACGACATCATTTCACTGAATTCACATTCTTTATATGAGCACCAAAGAGATAAAATTGTTACAGAGCGGACATTGACAAAATATTCATACAAAAATTTTGATCCTGATTTAATTTTGTTTTCTCTCTGGTTAGGCTGACATATGACAGAGTCACAGAGACAGAGTGATTCATTTACTATTAAATCAGTAATTAAGTAATAGATCACGATTTTTTCATTAAAAATGGGCTTGCTCTTGACTTCAATCTTGCCTCCGGGGCAGACATTGCTTATAGTGATTATTATTAACAACTACTCAGACTTTTATTAATCATTAGCAATCCGATTCACGCAAAACAAGCTCACCGTATCCTTTAGTCTTGTAGTTTTTGGCCTGGATTTCTCTACGACTTTCGACTCTACATATACCTAATAAGGTTCCAAGTAATACAGTCTACAGTGAAATTAGTTTCCAACCCCAAAAATTCTATGTTGTTTGTGTATCAACCACGGCCTTCTTTCGCTAGATAGCCATATTTATATCTGAGTATGGAGCCATATTTGTATCAGTTCGCAATTTATTTATTTGACTGTCGATTTCAAAACTGACAGAAAATATTTGCATAATAAACTTAAGGACAAGAAATCAGATTTAAGATTTTTATGGTGTATCTTCAGAGTTGGTTCTAACTAAGAAGTAAATATATTCTATCAGATTAAAAAGATACCTAAACATTAAAATCGATTCATGATTGGCCATGATATCGCGTACGCAACATGTACATACAAAAAAACATACACTCAAATTGAGAACATAATCCTACAATATTCGAAATTGGAACATTGATAGAAACACGACAGCATGAAAAATTTAATATCTACTAAAAAGATTTAAAAGGTAATACATACCTATTAAAAGTATGTCTATGATAGTTACTCAATTTCATACTCTTTGACTTTTACGTCATGTAACAGGTATCAATTTCAATAACATTACCGCTACCAAGACCAATAAATTAACTTACGTAGACGCTAGGTCCCTCCCTACTTATTTATTAAGGCATTTCTAGAATTTTTACGAGGCATCTTTTCAATTGTGTTGACCGGGAACATTACTGTATTAGGTACTATGGTGCGCAGTGTAGTGTGTGGTGATCAAGAATGCTACGATAGCTTACACATTATTTTAAAGAGGTAGAGCGTAGTGTGAGTTATTCCACTCAAATTGGAGCTGCTTATGGTGAGCAAGGTTGTCAGTGCTCCGCGAGGAAACGTTGTGTCGGCAGTAGGGGGACTTTGTCCTGATGTTGCAAGCGTCTAAAGTCTAAGGTAACCGTTTACCATCAGGTGGGCCGTATACTTGAAATATTTGCCACCTTAACAGAAACTGTGTGAAATCTACCAACCCGCACTAGGCGCGCGTGGTGGACCCGTGCCCAGCAGTGGGACAGTATATGGGTTGATGATGATAATGATGACGTCTAAAAATCTTTAGTTATCACCATCGACTCGATTACCATCAAACCTTTGATTAATCCGCAGTAGGTACCGGTGTGAGAGTCCTAATATACCCAACAGGCTTGAATCTTATTCAATTTACTGACAAAACTGCCACATGTTAAGTTGTCCTCAATGTATATTACACAGCAGTATCTCTCTTTGCAGAACAGGTCGCCGCCGCCCGCGCACATCCCCAATGCTATGCTGTATGCGCCGCCGGAGCCGCTAGAGGTGAGTCGATATTCAAAAATGATTATTACTTAGGTAACGTAGATCATCATCCTTCTACCCTTATCCCAAATTACTTGGGGTAATATGTCCCTGACAATAAGTACCTATGTCCCTGACAATAAGTATGTCCCTTTCTTCCAACCACGATAGCAACATCTTATCTATTAATTAGGTTAGATATTGAAACTACATTACATTTTAACCAATCACAACCAAATCACATCTAATAATATCAACATTAAACCCTAACGTTTTTTACATTAAATATTAATTAATAATTTATTGGATCAAAATCTGGTATATTTGTAATATATTAATTCATTTATGTACTAGCGACCCGCCCCGGCAAAGCAGTGATAGCCTAGTGGTATGACCATTGGACTGCCAAGTCGAAGGTCTCGAGTTCGAACCCAAGGCACGCACCTCTGACTTTTCGAATTAATGTGTGTATTAATAATTAATTATCACTCGCTTAAACGGTGAAGGAAAACATCGTGAGGAAACCTGCGTACCTTAGAGATTTTTCTCGACGGTTTGTGAAGTCTGCCAACCCGCACTAGGCCAGCGAGGTGGACTATAGCCTAATCCCTCTCAATATGAGAGGAGACCCGTGCCCAGCAGTGATACCCCCTACAACCTCACAAACTTTACCTCTTTATAATACTAGTATAAAGATTGTAAAGTTTTTAAGCAAAGGAAAAATTCGACCGCAGGCAGGATTCGAACCTGCGTTTTCTGGTTAGGTACACCAGACGCTTATCTGATGATCTTAAATAACTTCTATATTAACGGTACCTTTTGAAAATTACAGCCCCATTCAATACCCCGGTGCCTTATACTTCCGATTCCGTTCAAAAGCCAGTCTTTCAGCGTAAATTTTGAATGGCGGTGAGTCCTTTTATATGTCGATAATACTTTTTAATTAAAAGGTCTTCGAATATTAACGTTATTACTGTTTTTCCCTATTAACGGAATTAAGAACCTAATGTAAACAATTAGTACTTTATTGTAAAAATGCCTTAAATTGCGATCACAGACAATTAACTTCGTTGAAGAGCGGGTGGCTTTTTTTACATTTTATCTCTTCGTAGATATATAACACCTATTAGGTACTTACGAATTCATGACTGTCATATTCAACTTGCCCAAACTACCTTAAAGACAAGTTTGTGGTCAAGCTGAATAATTATGTTTAGTTACAAAAATGGGTTCACGTGAGTGGTACAACGCATAAAGGAATCGTAGGTAGAATATTCCAGCCTAATTAAATTACGTCTCCCTAATGATATCTTCACTTAAATTTCTGACGCTGGCATAAATCAATTTCTCTTAAATACGCAGAATGGAAAAGCAGTAAAGCAATTCCAGTATGTTTACTGTATGAATAACGCAAATAACCTTCGTAATAGGATTAGAGATGTCACGCGTCGGCCATCTTTTATTAAATAGGTATTTGGCGGGAAAATTGTATGCGTTATTTTTGAAATTAAATACATTTCAAAATAAATAAATAAAGACGACTAACATGCCACTCTATCAAGTGCCTAAATAAACTAACCAGCAAATAAAGTGAACGGTTAATTGATACCACCTACTACACACATCTAGAGCCCTTTTTTTAAAAAGCAGCTTTTAAGCTTATCAACTTTTTAGGGGTCTCCTGTATCATGAAGTCGTTAACTAACTCAAATTCATATTACTAATGACATAAAATACATATGTATTCATAATATACACGAACACCCAGACGAGAAAGAATCCCTGTAGGTCATATTTGTTCTGTCTTGAAATCGAACCCACATGACATTTCTATCTCAATACTTTCTACGATCATATTGCTATCTGTATTGTATTCCTGCACGAACTATAATTTCACATAGTCTTAATTGCCAACAGTTACTGTGCGTGTTCCCCGAGCGAGCATCGCGAGTGTGCTCGGCGGCGTGCTCGGCGGTGGCGCGAGCAGGCGGCGAGGCGCGGTCAGTCCGGACTGCACGCGACGCGCTGGACGCGCTGCGACGCGACTCGGACGCCAAGCTGCCGCACGTCATTGTCGTGGACGCTCGGCAACCGCAGACACTGGATGCGTCGCTTCTAGCCAGGTTAGTGTGGGAAAAGGTTTAAGTTAATGATTAAATCCCAGTACATAAGGTTGTAAGGTGCCTAGCCTTCTCCTTTATGCTAGGGCTGGGCTCATAGTAGTGTTACTGTTCACAAAGTCCTCTAAGTAATAAGTTCGCTGAGTATACAGGCTCCTTTGCATTACTATTATCGCTCAAAAATAAATACCAGAAACAATTTAACTTAAATAAAACAGAATCTCACCCCAATCCAATAATTATATGTATAATATACCTAAGTCGAAAACCGTCCATAGTCAATTTTCATTACAACATGAGAGCAACTTGTGCTCAGCTATTATGTAGGGAACACAATTTGTGTCCCGTCGCCGACCACGTTAAATTGGACGTGCCGCCGTCGTGACGAGCACTACGCACAAATTGAAGTGCACCCAGCCCTGCTCCCTGCAATAAAACTACGTTATATATACTGTGGTATGTAAACAAGTGAGTTTAATTTGATTAGGCTTTTAACGTGCTGAATTTTGTTAAGGTTTACTAGTTTTACTTTGTGCAGCGGTTTATAACCATAATGCTACTTATGACCGAGATATAATGACCGAGGTCAAGGAGTGTTAGGCATAAGAGGGTATTAACTACTTTAAATATCTACATGCAACGTAAAGCCGGATTTATATTTGTCTGAAGTTTCGTATTGTGATGCGTCAAAACGGGGTCTCATACATTTCATTCTTCCTCACTCCTACTAAACTATGCTGTGCCCGACAGGGTCCATAATTGTTTCAATAAATATAACCTGTATACATCATGGAATTTAATTCATCCAAGGAACTAGGCAGAACTGTTAGGTGAACTTACAATGCCTTTAGTAGTTCTAAGAACTGGATTAAATTAATAAGATGTCATACATGCGAGAGGCTCGTGTGGTTAAGTAATAACTACGCTGATAAACCGATCTGCAAGGTTAAGCTGCGCTAGTCGCGGCCAGTCTGTGGATGGGTCCCCATTCTTAACACACCGAGACCCCTCCGTGCCTCAGAGAGCATGTAAAGCCGTCGGTATCGGTTGTGATACGAACACCTATAACAATCGTTAGTACTTAGTAGTGAGAAGGCCAAAAGCCTGAAAACCAGTCTATCCTCCGGATATTACCCAGAAATTGGAAGTCTGGTGGCAGTCGCTTCGTGTAAAATACTGATGTTCAGCCGCATTCGGTTTGAATGGAAGCCATGATGGTGTCATACATACAAGTATATACAGCAACAGGTACCTACTCCACATATCGTCGCGCGTAAAGTATGCTTTCCCAATATGTCCACAGTCTATTGATGTTTACTCAAACATATAATATTGACAAGGCGCCTCCCGCGTATTTTAAGTTACATATCCCTGATCTGCTCAAATATGTTTGATTTGCATGTTTTCCCTAGATGCCATTACTCAGTGTTTGATACATCATCGTTACAGTTCTGACGTTTTATCTGACGGTATTAATACCTAAGTACATAAAAAAAAATGCTAATGACAGGCTCCACCGATAATATATCTTTAATGATAATCGCTTCGTGTAAATACTAAGAATTAGACTGGAAGCTATTGTATATCATAGCTAATATAGTTGGGAAAAGGCTAGGAGATTGATGAAACCTGCGAACACGAGTTTGTGAGGAAGAAAAGTTTTTATTCGTGAATAAAATACTCTCCAATTCATCTTCCATTCACTAGTGGTTCTTCTGGATACTGAGTTACTTAGATATACTCTGAATCTATAACTAATACTCTCCATAGATACTATCATCATCAACCCATAGAGCTGCCCGACTGGGGAAGTACTTACCTCCACCTTGCAGAAAATCGAAGTAAAATAACACTGCTTTGAGCTGTTGTATTCCTTACGGTGAGCAAGGTTGCCAGTGCTCCACAAGGAAACGTTGTGTTGGCTGTGGGGGGACTTTGACTTTTACACTGCCAACCCAACTAAACGCGAAAGTAATAGCCTTGGTGTTGCAAGCGTCTAAGTATAGGCTACGGTACCCGCTTACCATCAGATGGGTCGTATGGTTGTTTGCCACCTTAATGGTATAAAAAAATGTAATTGTAGTTGTTGTTGTAGTTGTTCTGAGAGGAGACCCGTACCCAGCTGTGGATGATGATGTAGATACAATTCTAGAATTTCAAACAGCTATACCAACAATTATACATATAATAATTCGGCGTATCGTAGGTAAATTTCACCATCTTAAACTTAAAACAAAGTTAATCAGTCGGGAAACTGGAGTTGAAGAAATTATTCTATACTGAGTATTAATTTATAATGAGGTGTTAGGTTTCGTCAAAGATATACAGTTAGTATAGCCAATAGGAAGGAGGTAAGCGCCGCTTCTTGGCATAATATCAATTCCCAACTTTTGCTGAAACTTCGAACTTCAATAACGTGAGCAATTAAAAGTTTTGCTTGTTCCAACTAGACCGACTTGCGAGTGGATTGTATTTCTCTGAATGAAACTTCGGCCTGACAAAACACGGAATCTCAACTGGACACTTAGAGATTCCTACCCAAAGGTCTTCTATCACAAACTTGAATATGCATTCCAGCTCTGCGCAGTTCTGTGAAGTTCTGCACTAACTTTACTGCGACTGATATTGACTTTATGCAATTCCACAGAGCCGTAGATTCATAATATGACTTCATAGTGCTGGCTACTGTCAAGTTGCTAGAAGCAACCCTTAGAAAGATTAACAAGAAGACGACCTCTTCTAGAGAGATCCCTAAGTATTGTGAATAACTCGCTCTTTTCAAGGAGGAAAGAGCCACTTAACTTTATCCTTTTCCATCCGCCATCTTGACCTCTTGAAGTCCTGGTACGACAAAACGCAGCCTTATTTACCTTCTTCGCGTTAAAGCACTTATCTTAAATCCCTCGAACGCTATCAAAATAACACTAAAATCCACCAACTCGATTTTCTCAGTAATTTCAATATTCGACTTATCAGATTACGTAATTGGTCTCGATTGAATCAGATATTTATACGTTAATGTCTAAACGCCGGAGAAGCTCGCTAAAACCTCTTTAATCTCCCTCACCTTTTCATCATTAGCATTCTGACAGCTGTCACTATGACCCACTCAGGTAATAAAATAAATGAAAAATCTGAATAATGTAATAGACCTTTTCAATTCTTGAAAGGTTTTCTTCCTTGGAATATTCGTAAAATTAGATATTGAGGAATCTGGAATAAACATAGTTTTTTTTTTCTATTACGTTCTTACGAAGTCATTACGTCCAATCCTTGAAATAACTCTTCACAATAAGTTAAGTTTATGTACAGAGGCCAGCACATCAAGATACCCCAATCTGTCAAATTTCTTTGATAGATTTTCAACTTTAAAACAAAATAGTAAGGTTCATTTTTAACTGGGGAAATTTGACAATTTTGGATAGCTTGACCTGCTGGCGTCTGTACAGACTCACGATCAGAGGGGTTAACGTCATCAATTGTTTAATTCCCAAATCTTTCCAACATACAGTCCATTGGTTATTGCTTATTGCCTGCAAGTTGACTCTAATTCAGGATGATTACCTCTGATGAAATAATGAGCTTGTTGTTTGTGCCTAACTGGAATGAGTACAACCTTGAGTTACTTCGATCACATGCTATTTTTATTCCGAATATTATTGCAGATATTTGTTAGTCCTATCGTTGCTTCGTTTCATTGAAGCGATTTACTATCTTGACTAGGCAATTACGAAATCTTAGAAACTAAATCTTGCAGAATTTAGAGGAACTCTCGTGATATGTAAAACTTTTGTAGAATTCTAGATATTCAGATCGCATGAATATAAATATTATACCTGAAACGACTCCATAATGTCAATATCCTAAGCATAGACCAGTTGCCAGGCTTTTTGAATTTCTGACTAACGGCCTTCATAGGTGTTCGTATGACAACCTGGATTTACGGTTTTACATGCTCTCCTAGGCATGGAGGAGTTTCGTGTTAAGTTTTGTCACCCATCCATAGATTACAACTGAACCTTAGAGATTGATTAATCGCCGTTTTTATTGCTTAGCCATAACAACTCCAGGAGACTTCTTCCAGGAAATAACTCCTTTTTATCATATATTCACCATATCCCAGATATTTCGCATTCCCCTCAGCACACAAGATTCCCATTAACGACACCAATGTATTATCCCTTTCACGAACTTTTATACGAGGATCCGGAATTCAATTCGCGTTGAGACAACTCCGCTAAAGTCGCACACTGGTGTGATTAGTGACACTTTCATAAAGGAAGCCAGTTTGTCGTTGTTTGTTCTTATTGTTTGGAAACTTGTCTAGGTCATGCCTTACCTGAGGTATAATTAATATTGAGTGGCTCGTGGCTGAGTAACAACTCGGCTAATCAAACTTTCTGTACCGAGCTGCGCTAGCCGCGGTCAGTCTGTGGATGGGTGACCATTTTTAACACATCGAGACCGCTCCGTGCCTCGGAGAGCACGTAAAGCCGTCAGTACTACTCAGGAGTCGCGGTGGCTTAGTGGTCATAGCATCACATAAGTGTTTGTGTTTGTCTGGGTATTTCTTATCTATTATAAGTATGTATTTACAAAAAAAAAGTATATGGCTTTTTTGACAAATCGTTTACGATCCAAGCAGTTCGCCTGTGAAATGCTTTGCCAAATAGTATTAGAGGTGCTCAATCGCTGCCTATCTTCAAAAAGCTGGTGAAAGATTATTATCTATCTCTTATTCCTAGGAATGCATAGCTCCATAATCACTTGCTCTATCATTCACTCTTTTCCTTATTATTATTATACCTATTATATATATATATATATTACACATTTTATTTATATATATATATATATAAATAAATATATGTATAAATATATATCTATTTTTATACACACTACATATTTATTTACATATTATAATAATAATTAATATGTACTTATTTATATGCATCCATATGTAATGTTATAGTACGCTACACTAGGCACTGTGTTTCCTTTCTTCCAGTCCATCCAAAGGTTGTCTGGAAGAGATCGCCTTATGCGATAAGACCGCCCATTATACCTACCTATATAAGTTTTGTCTCATTTCTTTTGAAATTGTGTAATTGGTGTGCAATAAAGCGTATATAATAAATAAATAAGTATTATATCCATTGTCTAGTACCCATAGTACAAGCTCTGCTTAGTTTGCGACTAGATGGTGCTGAGTAAAATTGTCCAAGAATATTTATTATATTTATAGCGTCTGGAGTACCTAACCAGAATACGCAGGTTCGAATCCTGCCCGCGATCGATATTTTCCGCTATATATCTTTCAAATGATTTTTTTTTTTTTTTTTTTTGTCGGACATAGTTTTTAGCTCGAGGGAGCTTTAAAAACTTAACCGGACTAGGTGGCGAGGCACCAAATGCCTCCAGCCAGGGGCAACTTATAAACTAAGCAACACAGCTAAGGGCGTCCCCTGCGGGACACGGACCTCGGCTTAGGGCGTTGCTGGGGGGGCAGCTAGGGACGGCTGGATCTGGGTTTAAATTATTTAGGGGCGAATTTAAAGCTACTGGCTCGGCACGGGCCGGCTCGAGCAAGGGACGGGGAGGATTACCGTTATGGGGTCTTCGCGACGGGCCTCGCCGGCGAGGACGGTATATCGGGCGGCGTTTTTGTGCGTGTGTTTTGAGAGTGCTAGTCACTCTGTTTGACTCCTGCGCTAGGGTAATTTGGTCGTCAGGGTAAGTGAGTGCGTGCCTTGGGCGGCGCACTCTACTTATCTGAGAGGGTTTGTAGTCTACGCTACTGACCACAAGGGGATTAGGGTGAAGGGGGGCCAAATCGAAATAGCGCTTAGAGGCGCGTTTCATAAACTGCTTGATGGTAGGCAGTTTTAGGTCTAAGTGAAGGTCCCTATTGCGCACGTACCAAGGGGCGCCCGTGGCTTTGCGCATGAATCGGTTTTGGAGGGTCTGCATCCTATGGATAGCGGGACTTTCTATGTGAGCGAATACGACACTCGCATAGGTCATGATGGGGCGAATACACATCACGTAAATTCTCACCTTGTATTTAAGGGAGAGTTTACTGCGTGCATTGAGCATGCCATGTAGACGTCCTAGAGCAAAAGCGGCGCGCGAACGCACCGCTTTTATGTGCTCTCGGAACGTAAGTCGGTAATCTAGAACCACGCCCAGGTATTTGGCTTTCTTTTCCCAAGGGATCTGTTGGCCGAAGAGGGAGATGGGTTGGGCTTGAGCGGAGAGGTCGGAACTCTTGTGAAAGAGAACCGCCGCGCTCTTGGAGGGATTCACCTCTATTCTCCATTTCCTGAACCAATTCCCTAGGGCATTGACCGAGGTTTGGAGAATTTTGGTGATGTTTGTTAGGCTGATGCCGGAATAATATATAGCCGTGTCGTCAGCGAATAGAGCCAACTGCGACTTGGATCTTTTTGGAATATCGCTGGTGTACAGCGTGAAAAGGAGAGGGGAGAGCACGGAGCCCTGAGGGACTCCGGCTCGGATAGGATGAGGGGACGAGAGTGTGCCGCCCTCTATACGATAGCGAAAGGTGCGATTCGACAGAAAATCTCGAATGATGAGCACGAGACGGTCTGGCACGTTGAATGAATATAGCTTGTAAATCAAGCCATTGTGCCAGACCTTGTCGAAGGCTTTCGCCACGTCGAAGAAGAGCATGCCAGTCGTCATACCGCGCTGGAATCCAGCGCTGATATGTTCGACTATGCGATGCACTTGGTGGATACAAGAGTGTTTGGTTCGAAAACCAAACTGCTCGTCGGGAATGAGATTATGGGATTCGGCAAATTTCTTTAATCGGGCATAGATAAGCCGCTCATAGATCTTCCCAAGGACTTTGAGGAGACTTATGGGGCGATAACTGGAGGGCTCAGACCTGGGTTTACCGGGTTTAGGGATACCGATGACGGTAGCTTCTTTCCACACTTGTGGGAAGATGTTATTATTTAATGCCGCATTGAAGATGGCGGTCATCAGAATGATCAGGGAGGCGGGGAAGAGCTTAACCACCTTGTTGGTGATGCCGTCTGAGCCGGGGGCTTTCCTGGGTCGTAGGTTCTGTACGATCGACCGGACTTCGTCCGCAGTGACGGGGGGGACGGGGTCGTCTGGGTCGGGGGCGGGGGAGGGAGTGGAACTTACGGGGGCCGTAGGGTTATCAGGGGACAGCGAGAGGGCGACTCTACGTTCGACTTCGGCATTCACCTCATTGAGGTGGGCCTTGTCTACAGGTAGAGTGCTAGGCGAGCATTGTGCCTCTAGACTGTCGGCTAGGCATTCGGCTTTTTCGTCGTCGTCAAAGGCGGGCCTTTGATTAGGACGGTTCAGAGGGGGCATGGTAGACTCTTGATCGGACTTGAGCTTCCGGGTCAGCTGCCAGAAGGCCTGATGGGTGGGCTCCAGGTCCTTCAACCAATTGTCCCAGCGGGCCTCGCGCAACTCACTTATGCGTTTCTTTACAGCACGCTGTAAATTGCGCATGTGAGCGCGGTTCGGCTCGCAAGGAAAATTGTCGTACGCTCTGATGGCCGCGTTCTTCTCCGTCACCAAGCCACGCACATCCTCCGGCAGATTCCAGCGGTTATCAAACTCCTCTGGAATCTGTCGTGAACATTCGTTCAACAGGGATTGTACATGGTCGGTGAGGGAGTCAATCGCGCCCGTCGTGTCGGCAACTGACACTATAGAGTCGGGGATGGCATCCAGGTGAACGGATGAAGTCGACTTGAGGCGTTCCTCGAGTTTCCTCCAATCCGTTATCACCTTTGTTGGAGCGGGCTGACCTGGATCTGAGGGGGCAAGTCTGGGGCCTAATACTAGGATCACAGTTCGGTGGTCGGAGTCTAACTCTTGTAGCGTCTCTAGAGAGCGTAAACCTAAGTTTACGTTCTTTAAGAGGGCTATGTCGAGTACGTCAGGTCTGTGGTTTACGTCAGCGGGATAGTGGGTGGGCATCATTGGGGCGATGATATCGTAATTCAGTAAGGTGCTCAGGTTATCAAGCTCTCTGCCTCTCTGGTTGTTCGAGTGGCAATTCCAGGCGACATTTTTCGCGTTAAGGTCACCTGCTATGATAACTGAGTCACCTAAGCCTAAGAGGGCTTCTAAGTCGGGACGTATGTGAAGCCTAGCGCTGCTAGGGGGGATATAAGCCGATACGATAGTTATCGGTTGGTGACCGGTCATGCCTACTCGACATATCGAGGTCTCAATATGCTCGAGGGAAGGATTATCCATAGGAGTGCAGTACAGGGACCTTTTATAGTATATGAGGGTACCACCTCCTTGAGAACGAGTCCTGTCATTGCGCACTATATGATAGTTTGCAATTCCAGGATTCCTCTTGGATGGTTTGAGGAAGGTCTCCTGTATAAGGGAAATGTCAATTTGATGGTCGCGGAGGAAAGTGGCGATCTCATCGCGTTGACCATTCATGCTATTCGCATTGAAAAAACCTATTTTAAGGGACCGGGGTTTGGTTCTACCTACGTGCACCGCCATTTAGAACCTAAGCTGGGAGAATGCATCAATTAAGTCAGCATTCTCAGATATGATTTTGAGAATGCTGAGGCCGTTTCCCTCATTAGCTATGAGGGCGTGGCCAATGGTAGTGATGCGTTCAATGGGGGCGACACTGAACGCTTTTAAAGTAGCACCCAACGACCTACCTGTTGCCGGGGTGGCAGAGGCAGGAACGTGGGGTTGCGTGGGTGCTGGCGCAAACACAGGCTGAGAGGCCTGTGCGGGCCTTGAAGGGGCAACCGCGAGAGCGGCCGGGGAAGCCGGCGTGCAGTGAGCGGGGGTGGGGGTACCCATTAAGGGTGGGATGTTAGCCACATGCTGTGGCGTTTTAAGTGGGGGAAACGCTTGCTGGTGGTTCAGCGCGCTCCAGGGAGAGGGCCTTTGAGGGCTAAGACGGTCAGGGAGGGCGGCCGAGGGGCTTTCCCTCTGAGTCTTATCGGCTGCACGTTTAGCGTGCTTGGGTGAAATTTTGGGGGCCTTAGCGCAGCCTCGGTAGTTAGCCGGGTGGCCTTGCTCCCCGCACAGAACACAGCTGGGAGGTTCCGTGCATAGTGTCCTATCTTTAGGACGACTACAGTCTGCGGTAGCGTGATCGCCTAGGCATTTCACACACCTTGATCTGGCGTGACAATTGCGGGATGCGTGGCCGTATAGTTGGCAATTGTGGCATTGCCCTATGGGACCTCCCTTGTGGGGTTTTTCGATCCGAATACCAGATAAGTGGCAAACAGATCGGATGTTAAATATGGCCTTTGCGCCCTCCGATTGCTCGATAATGGCGAGTACCATATTGTACTGAATGCCACCGCGGCCGCGGTGCATGCGATGGATTTCCAAGGCGGGGATATTTTGCGACTTAAGGTCGCTGAGTACGTCCTCCGTGTCAATCTCCTTGGGAATCCCGCGGATTATGACGCGTAGGGGTTTCTCGGACGGGAGCGTAAAAGTATGGTAATTAATCTTACGCTCCGTAAGAAGGCTAGTAAAACCTCTAAAATCGGTGGAGGTTGAGAGGGTGACTTTGATACCCTCTTGGATTGGACGGGCAAAGGTGTAGTTGATCTTGCGATCAACACACATCTTGGAGATAGGGACCCACGACTCTTTGTCGTGGACAATGACGGGGGGTGGGGCTTTGCCCTTCTTGGGTGCGTTCTCAGTAGGCTGAGAACGAGGGCGAGGGGCAGGGGTGGAAGCAACCTGGGAGGAGGTTGATGGGATAGGAGAGGCTGGGGAGTCGGTGACCTCAGCGGTCCTGGGGGCCTTAGCGGGGGCATCAGAGTTGGCCTTAGCTTTACGCGGCCTTTTCTTCCCTGTTACGGGAGTGAATCCGTCGGAGGATTCCGAACTAGAGCTAGAGTCCGAGAGGGATGACTCGGACTCTGAGTCAAGCGGTGCCGATGTGTCCATCGGCACCGTTTGGGTCGGTGGCGGGGCTACAGAAGTTGACGCACGTGTGTCAACATTCTCAGAATCTGCGGACAATAGGCTTGAGAACCTATTGTTCGCGATGGGGATCGGGGAACCGGACAATAAAGCGGGGTCGTAAAAGTGAGCCTCCGGGCTTTCCGGAGAATCTCGTTGTTTACGCAGGTGTTCCATTGAAGGAACATCTGCGTCCGGTGAGGCCGGGCTATCGGGGATGGGGGCGCGAGCGGGACGAGGGGCTAGCTCACGTGGGAGCTTGGGGCCATATTTGGCCAAAAATTCGGGGTCCTTTAAGAGGACTTCCCTGAGGAAAATGATGAGGCTGGCGTCGGACATCTTGACGAGATGTCCGAGAGAGACAAAGGGGAAAGGGGAATTTCTAGTATATCCTAACTCTACCGTCCCCGGGTTGGATGGGCCCGGGGTTGTGTGGGTGAATGAACCCTCCCTGCCGGGTGTAGGCAGGGAGGCGTGAGTACCTGTAGTGTACCCTAGCTTGTCTCCCGTCGCCAGTCTTATTGTGCGAACGGGTTCCTATGCTCTAGTACCGTACTAGTACGATTCTAGAGGAGCTGTAAGAGAACGGGGTTAGAGCTAGGGTCGACTAGGAGACCCCCCAAGGCCGGTGGTCCTAGCTCCTTCCGATTTTTGCTTTACCCAGAAGGGGCTTAGCGGGTGTATCGGGTCCACACCTCACTCGGTTTCGTTGGCACCGTACGGTTTCCACCGAGGACCACGAAACTGTGGTTTTTCCCTGAAGGGGCTAGAGCGCGAGCGTACCGAAGTCCGCAAGAGACAGAAAATCAGCCACCGCCTTGAAAAAGGCAGCTTTTGATCAAATATGTGGGTGCAGTCGGGACGACTGCGGAGCGCTGTGGCGGGGCACAGCGAGACGAGCTTAGAGAGAGCGCAGCGCAAGCGATACGTCCTCTCGCGGCGAGCGTCAGCGGGCGAGAGATTTCAAATGATTACCCTGCTAATATGTTATAAATGCGAAAGTAACTCTGTTTGTCTGAAACAGCGCTTTAGCGCTGAACCAATTTTGATTAAATTTTGTACAGAGATAGTTTAGACCTTGGAGAAGGACATAGATCTTTTTATCTTAAAAATCCCTTCGGATGTGGGTGAACCCGGGGGCAAGAGCTAGTATACCTATAAGCTTCGAAAGCTATACCTATATTTTTTTAAAGTCATGTGCCAAGTTTGTTATTCTAAACGAAATAGTGTGTTACTGTGTAGAGCTCATAATACAATGTTTCTGAACTAGCGTGTTATTTAAATACTACCCTTCCGGCAGCTCTCAGTTAAATTTACTGAAATTACGAAGATAATCCGAGATAAACATTAAATATTCACCATAATTCTTGTGGATATATGTTCTGATTCGCAAACACCGTATGAAGGCATTACACTCAACAAAATATTCCGTAACTCGAAGGCGGAAAAGACCCGCCATGTTGGACGGAAAATATATTATGTCCCGGGAGTTATTTCAAATATTTCATTTCCTTACATTTTTGTAGGTACTTGGAACGCATTGCTAGGAAGTCAACGTTGACAGTAAATGTCATATTTGGCACGGATATTCGATCGGGACATGTTAGCTGCTTCTACTGTACTTAATACATACTTTCCATCACGTTTGTATCCCCGATGGATTAGATTGAGGTGTACTGGTGTACACCTTGAGTTCACCAGTAGGTATGTTTTCGATATTGGTATTTAATTGATGACTGTTTTTTATATTTTACTAGCGACCCGCCCCCGCTTCGCACGGGTGCAATGTACTAATAAAATACATGTATTATACATATAAACCTTCCTCTTAAATCACTCTATCTATTAAAAAAAACCGGATCAAAATCCGTTGCGTAGTTTTAAAGATTTAAGCATACATAGGGATATAGGGACAGAGAAAGCGACTTTGTTTTATACTATGTAGTGATAGTGATTTTATTAAGCCCACCCACATTACACTAGCATGGTGGACTACTTATAGCCTATTTCCACTCATTATCAGAGGAGACTCGTACCCAATAGTAGGACAGCATACCTATAGGTTGGTGATGATGATTAAAGATTGTTAGTTATAACAAAAACATTACAATCATTTTAACAATACATGCAATAGGAGCTACTTATTTGTCACTAGATTAAATCTCATACTTACCTATATGTGGGTAATTTCACTATTAAATAGGCATGATTCAAACAAATTACATGAAATATTACTAACCAGGCATACGTAAAGTATTATTCATTGTGAGATTCATGACACATTTGGAGGACATCAATTTTAGAACGAAATTGTCGCAGCTTTTACACTATATTACGAAAAGAGAAAAACCTTTTAGCGTGGCTGTTGATATGAAAAATTAATGGCGACGGTTAGTGACACTTCGCAATACTTTTTAAATATTAACATTCATTGCAAATTACTGAAACGTCGCGAAAGTGGATTTTTTTTTCGTCACTCATTTATGTACGGAGTAGGAACAAAGCATTTCCTTGATTTGATAAATTTGACACTTGAATAAATTGAATTCGAAAAACAAAATTTGAAAAATCGTGTTTTAATGATTGTGTTCTTTTTACAAATTGTGTCTGTGGAAAAACCGTTCACCATTTTTTTTTTTCAATTATGTCAAAAGCCGCACGCAATCAGCTCGGGTGCATGCAATCACATCGCGACATGCGAGTGCATGGCAACCACAGGACTGAGGTACCTATAGGCATAATGTTGGGCTGGAGAATATACCTATTTACTACTGTGTTTTTGTTTGAAATTGTATATAAAGAGGGTCGTGGCTAAGTAATAATTAAGCTGATCAATCGATCTGCAAGGTTAACATACGCCAGTCGCGGTCAGTCTATGGATGGGTGACCATCCCTAACACATCGAGACCCCTACGTGCCTCGGACAGCACGTAAAGCCGTCGATTCCGATTGTCATACGAACGCCTATGACAATTATTGTTAATAGTAGTTAGACGCCCAAAAAGCCTGACAACCAGTCTATCCTCAGGATATCAGTAGTACCTACTCAGAAATTGGGTTGCGGAGATCTGATGGCAGTCACTTCGTGTAAAATAATCTGGTTAGACTGGAAGCCGACCCCAACATACATAGTTGGAGGATGATAACAGTATCATCCTCCAAGCCCCAACTACATTATGTTTAAATAATATTTATATACTACGGCGTCTTTGTTACTTTTTAATATAAGTAGATAAGTTTTGGCGGATCATAACAATACAGCTTCAACGAATATTTCTATAGCCTGAATTTGCATTTGCAAATTTTCTATGTGCCGTGCCTCAAATAATGTTTTTTTTTTATTAACGTGTATATTATATATTAAGTTATTATTCGATATTATTTTTCTTTTACGAGTACCTAATTAACTTGAATTACTTAAATAAAAAATCACTTATTGCGGTACCAACTGCGTCTAAACAAGACGCAGTTGGTACTTTGTGTTATTTCAGTTAATACTAAGACTGTAAATAACTGTGTTTTTCTTTTGCATATTCAGCATTTATTACTAATTCATTTTACAATAATTTTACATGTGATTTCAGAGACATTTCAGACATTTTTTCAATCCAGGCTTAAGCGCCATCCATTGAAATTGATGACTCCGTCGTATCTCCTAACGGGCTTATGAGTGCAGTTTGATTGCATCAAAGCTATTTGTGTCTTATCCAATGGAATTTAGATTGAAATTTGAACGGCAGGTGATCAGTTATAAAGTTTCACAGGCATTCATTTTCATTTTTCAAGGTAATAATGTTAGTTGGCTGTCGTGATAAGTTTGCAAATTTCATTTTCAATTTTTAATTTTCGCGTTAGAAATAAGATGAAAGATTGATGCCGGGATAAATATTATTAAAGTTTGCAGAAAATTTAAATTTATCTGGCTGAACATATCAGCTTTCAGTAAATTTATATAAATTAAATAGTCAGAACTTGTCATTCAAATGTCATTATACATTGTAGTTTTTTTTAAATTTTAGTTTGTTACTAGCGACCGGCCCCCGCTTCGCACGGGTGCAATGTACTAATAAAATATATGTATTATACATATAAACCTTCCTCTTCAATCACTCTATCTATTAAAAAAACCGCATCAAAATCCGTTGCGTAGTTTTAAAAATTTAAGCATACATAGGGATATAGGGACAGAGAAAGCGACTTTGTTTTATACTATGTAGTGATAGTTACTCGTATTAGTGTAAATAAATCAATAACCTGCGCCTTCTGGTTAGGTACACCAGACGCTATGACCACTAAGCCACCGCGACACCTACCCGTCATGTCGAATTTTTCCTTCACATACTGAATTTACGTCTTTATGGTGACGTCAGTAACACCTATTGAAATGCAAGTTTTTGCTTTTCAACCGACACAACTTACTTTACAGTTAGTTAAATGTCGAACGATGCCACCTTACCTTGTAACTATCTTTTTGTATATTTTTGGCATTTTCCATGCTAAGATTTTAAAGTTATTTAGAAAAGGAAAAATTGGAATCCTGCCCGCGGTCCAATTTTTCCTTTTCTAAATAACTTTAAAATCTTAGCATGGAAAATGCCAAAAATATACAAAAAGATAAATCAATAACCATTATGAATTATGATAAATAAAATGAAATGCGTCATGTTAGGTATATAAAAATTTAATGATTAATTTAATAAATCTTTGACATAAGATTATAAACCAATATAAATTAATTATTTAATTAAATTTGGTCCTGGATTTGATTCCTATGTTGCGCAATATTTTTGGGTTTTCTATGAAATATTCAGTAACAGCCCGGAGTTTGGATTTGGGCCCGGTTATAGGAGAAAACCTGCATTCCTTATAGATTTTTCTCGACGGTGTGTGATGTCTGCCAATCCGCACTAGGCCAACGTGGTGGACTATAGCCTAATCCGTCTCATTCAGAGAGGGGACCCGTGCCTAGCAGTATTGTATTATACAGGGTTACTGGTAATATGTCGGCAATCCATTAAGGGGGTGTATGAGAGATCATTTGCAATCAAATGACCCTCTATGACCCCTGTGCAAATGTCATCCATTTTCGAGTAATTTGAAATTTTATATGTTTTAAAGATATCTGCGGTATACACCTCTGCCTAACCCTGCGGGGAATACAGGCGTGATTGTGTGGTATAATAATTTAATACATCAATTCTATTCAATACAACAGAAGTTCAATTGCTCTTAATTAAATCAATTAATGTTGCATGAGGACTTGGCAAGTTAGTATTCCGAAGCTATGGCGAGGGCACTTCAACTTTGTAAGCACTCGAGAACAAAGATATTTGAGTTATAGCTTTAGAATTGATTCAGCTCAGTGACAACAAACTTCGAGAGTGCCCGAACAAACGGCTTAGGATACCTCTTTACGAATAATAACAAGCAACCCGAATGCGTCATAAGTCTATTGGTTGTAAGCGCGGCCGCTACGTGGCCCTGGCTTCGATTCCCCGGTCGGGCAAAATGTTATTGGGTTTTTCTATGAAGTTCTCCGTAGCAGCTCGGAGTTGGGATTTGTGTCCGGTAAATGGCATTAGGCTCGCTCCCTATTACATAAGACCTAAACTTACTAACGAAATGTGGGTCTACATTAGTGTGCCCAGCAGTGGGGTAGTAAATTGGACGCTGTTAAGTGATACTGTGTCTACCTATAACATTTTCAAAAATAAGGTTTTAATACTTTGTGAGTTGTCACAGTATTGCTTAACGCCATCCAGTTGATGATGGTAACAATTAACAGTACCTACCTAGTGTATGACGCGCCTCCATCCTATATATTTTTCCTGTGGTCTAATGGTTCTAGTGTTAGACTGCTGATCACTTGGTCGTGGGTTGGATTTCAATATTACCTACCCTTATTTGTGTGTAAATTACTCTGATTTTCTATGGATTAGAGGAAATAACGTCAGGCACTAGACGTCAATGTATAATTAAATGTAAACTTTTTATTAAACTTACCTACATTAAATGCAGGTGATCGTAAACTTGCTATTTTATTAAAACTTAGCTATTTTAATTAAAACCATTAGCTTTCTACTTGGATCGTCTAATATTATTGCATTTGTAGATTTTATGTAATAGTTTTTACTTTCTTTCTAAAAAGAATGTTAAATTGACATCTAAATAACCACAACTTTAAAAAGACCCGTCAACAACTTCAGGTTTGTTGAAAGTAGATAATTATTATAATTAATAAAACGTAATGTGTATGCGCATACGCTTATATTCCTCTCAGGTGTAGTACGCGACAAACTTATTTCCATTAACCATTAATTAATATTATATATGCGAAAGTAACTCCCGTCTGTCTGTCTGTTACACTTTCACGCGTAAACCGCTGAACCGACTTTGACGAAATTTGCTACAGAGGTAGATTAGATCTTGGAGAAAGACCTTTTATCTCAAAGTTCTTTAAGCTGCGAGTGAAACTGCAGGTAAAAGCTAGATCTTATATAATTGAGATAGCATACTTGTCAGGTCACAGCTAGAACCGTGACCATGGATAATATAGACAATTATTAAATAAATAATAAACGCAATTAAATCCGTAAAAAGTAGTTTTATTTCAATGTCTGATAGTCTCGTAAGTGTCAGAAATCAATATGACAGCAGACTTGGTTCACTGAAAGCAAACTTCAAATCGAATTAATTAATTCCAAAAACCTTTAATTAACAAATCCATGTCCAACAAATCAAGTGGAGAGACAATGGAGTCAATGAACCGATCTAAAGGAACCTCGAGTACTCATTTAGTTGTAGGCGCTCACCGTGTGACGTGGGCAACCCTTCGACAGGCGACTAATGAAATGGGGCAACCCTGCAACCCTCTGTTTGCGAATCAGTCGTCTAATAATACCTACCTGTAATTTCCGTGTGCCTGTGCATTCGTATCTTGGTATTTTATATACCTTTACTTTTTAATTTTCGCGAATATTAAACAATGATGTAAAACTACTATTTACGGATCTTATCGCGTATTTATTTAAACGTTTCGGGAGTAATTCCACTCAAATTGGAGCTGTCCGACTGGGGAAGTACCTCCGCCTTGCAGAAAATCAAAGTGAAATAACACTGCTTTGAGCTGTGTTGTGTGCCTTACGGTGAAAAAGGTTAACAAAGCTCCGAGAAAACATTGTGTTGGCATTGAGGGGACTTTAACCCTTACACTGTCAACCCAACTTTTTCTGTTTCGTTTTACAGGGTTGGCAACGCGCAAGTGATACCCCTGGTGGTTGCAAGCGTCTATAGGCTACGATAACAGCGATGGGCTGTAAGCTTGTTTGTCATCTTAGAAATAATTTAAAAGTTTAGATTTACGCCCGGTTATTGGCAATAGACTTACCTCCTATTACTTAGGACTAAAGCCCGGTTAACTTTGTTCATTGGTACATAAACCTAAGGTACCTCTGCCTAATTCGGGGATACAGGCTTGAAGGTATGTTATGGTCTGTCTATATTTTATTGTTTGTTGTTGTTGAGTTTTTTTTTATTTACTTTAGTCTTATCCTGCAATTTAATTCAGTTCAAAGAGAGAACAGCATCCTTAACCTAGATACAAATATCAGGTAAATTTATAAATATGTTCCGGGGTAACTGAAAGTTAATTAATATTAGCTTTGAGCCCGTCTCACGGCCCGTTGAGACCTCACCGAGGGTAATTATGAAATTCCGTGCGGAAACGTTGTAAAGTGTGTTTACCTACAGTCGGTATTAGGTATAATTTGTTTTGTTTATTGTTAAGTCGGTTATAACATACCATGAAGCTTACCGAAGGGTCAGCAGAAGTTTAATCACTTCACGTACAGTTCACCGGTGTGTTTGAAGTTTGCCAATGGGGGCGAACCTATTGTCCTTAATCAAGCACCAAAATCCAAGCTTTTATTGAAAGTTTCATAAACAGACCGAATAAGACTTCAGTGGAACCGCGTGACAAAGTACTTTAGTATAATGATTATTATTAAGTTTATAATGAACATAATAAACAAATGTACAGACGCCAGCAGGTCAAGCTATCCAAAACTGACAAATTTTCTCAATTGAACATGAACCTTATCACTTTGTATTAAAGTTGAAAGTCTATCAAAGAAATTAGACAAATTGAGGTAGCTTGTTGCATCTACTGGTCTCTGCACAAACGGCCACTTATCAAGCTATATATTACCCAGTATAAGCTGGCCTGTCATTGTACGCCGCCCGATATACCGTCCTCGCCGGCGAGGCCCGTCGCGAAGACCCCTTAACGGTAATCCTCTCCGTCCCTTGCTCGAGCCGGCCCGTGTCGAGCCAGTAGCTTTAAATTCGCCCATAAATAATTTAAACCCAGATCCAGCCGTCCCTAGCTGCCCCCCCAGCAAGGCCCTAAGCCGAGGTCCGAGTCCCGCAGGGGACACCCTTAGCTGTGTTGCTTAGCTTATAAGTTGCCCCTGGCTGGAGGCATTTGGTGCCTCGCCACCTAGTCCGGTTAAGTTTTTAAAGCTCCCTCGAGCTAAAAACTATGTCCGTCAAAAAAAAAAAAATGGCCTGTCGTTGTATGAAAAGCGTATACAGTGGGAGTTTATGTACTCGTACGGTAACCAACGAAAGTCGCTAAATAAAATCAATTTTAGAATAAATCATTTTTAGAAAACATCCCTCCACCAATACTTTTATTAAATTCTATTAAAGGTAAAGCGTGTTTATTATCTTATAGACAAAGGACTCGTACTTCTCGGGTCAGTAACTTCGAAATAATAAAAAAAATTTAAAGCGTTTTAAAAATTGGATCGTGTTCAGCTACTTTTGTTGCTGACCGTACAAGTCTCGCTTTGTGCGGCTGCATAAAAAAATATTTTCATTATTTGTCACTCATTATGGACTTATCGTATTTATGTTACAGACAAATCTCATAATTGATTAAAACCTTATAATCTAACCTAACCGATATTTATATTTTTTTTTATCCCGCATTATTTTGACAGCGAAAATCAGTGGCCCCAACTAGCATTAAAATACAAAACATTAACTTGTAAATCTATTTTTACAGAAATTAAATAAATCATTTCACTTCATTTCAGTTAAAATTAGATTAGACCGGTTATGAGTTTTGACTGTAACATAATACATAAGTACATTAAAAATTTAACAAACTGCGACCTCGGTTTCCCGCCAAAACATTATCACCTGCATCACACTGGTTTTAATTTCACCATCCACCCCGACGCAAAGGTAAGCTCTGTTTAATTAAGTAGGCGCTATGAGCGGCCTATGAGTCCATGACCTGTTTACCCGGATTATGATAAGCGCCCCAAATTAATTTATATTTTACTAGCAGGCACACAGCCTGCGATGATCTCGTTTTTCCCAAATCCCTGGAAATTTCTCGAATTCCCGTCTTAGCTCTGCTGCTCACCTACCTTATACAACCTTATTTTTTTTTAAATATAACTTCGACATATACATTCGTAGAGCATTGTGAATTCAAGGAAACAATACAGCATATCTTGTGTGATTGTGATGTCCTGGCTACGAAACGGATGAGCCATCTTAGCAACGGATACCTGAAGCCAAAAGACTACAGGTTCCTTTCTCTTAAAGGGCTAGCCGTCTTCATTAACCACGTATTTGAAGAGTAAAGAATTCACGATGCTGGGGACAACACAAAAGATCACATTTGGTCGAAGTGTTGCTGGCTAAGCCAACAGCCTAAAATAAGAATAGGTAAGAACTAAGTAACACTTTTCTGTTAGGCCTAATTTTCAATGTTACCTATTTACTACAAAGCTAGGCCTTCTAGCAAGGTGTTAAATACGCGGATGCTATACTTCAATAAGTATCAGCGACGATATTATTATGGATCGGAACAAACGTGTTCTATTGTTGCTTTTATTGCTGTATGTCGTCGCACCAGAGCTCCAACAGTGCAGCGCATCACTCTCTGTGCCGACCCGTTGAAACGTCGCGTACGACGACACAACGCTATAATATGGCATGCCATTTAAAATATGGAAAACGACGCAGCGTTGAAGCTGCGACGACGCGGACGCAAGGCAACGCAATAATGAGGCAGAGCTCTAAGCTGCCGACATCACTACCATTCTACGTCTTAATGGTGACGACAACGACATCAATCGGAGACTTAACGTTTATAAATTATGTTTCTAAGTCCATATTCCGCAAGCTTCATTTCATATTTACAAGTACAAAGCGAATTATTTACGCAACGGCGGCTTTGAAGGCTTCCTTCAATCGCTACTGATTTTGCTTACCCGACTATATTTCCGCGTGATCGGTCTCTATTGTAGTAAACCGGATACCAGAATGCCAAGTCATAGATAATATAGAGTGATTCATACTCAAGTACCTACATATACACTATTCTATTATATTCAGAGAATATACACATGAGAATATACCTACACTGGGAATGGGACGGACTCGTGGTTAAGTTGTTACTACACTGATCAACGGATCTGCAAGGTGATCGGTGAAGCTGCGCTTGCTGCGGTCAGTCTGTGGATGGGTGACCATTCTTAACATATAGAGAACTCATATTGATTTCTGACATTTACGCGAACATTGAATTATAACTACTTTTTACGGATTTTATCGCGTTATATTGATATTGTTAATCCCGACGTTTCGGATCCTTTACAGCGTCCATGGTCACGGGTAGACTGAGGTGGTGGGCGTCTTAATGATATAATTACTGACAGCTACCCTACATTTTCATTGTTACATGATCAATAGAACGCGATAAAATCCGTAAAAAGTAGTTTTATTTCAATATAGAGAACTCGGTGCCTCGGAGAGCACGTACAAAGTCCCGGTTATCATAAATATATAAATACATCTTCAGTGGTAGTCAGAAGCCTAAAAAGTCTGACAACTAGTTTATCTTCAGGATATCGGTATCACCCAGAAAATTGGGTTGCGGAGGTGTGATGATGATAGCTCCGTGTAAGTAAACTACTGATATTCAGCTGGATCTGGTTAGACTAGCAGCCGACTTTAACATACATTTCGGAGGATGTTGATGGGAATATTCCAAAACCGAAAGGTTATGTGAAATTCAGTTGAAAAAAGTAGGGTTTCCTATTGAAATAGTCACAAGTGGCACGTAGGTACTACTATTTTAATAGTACTTTTAACGTAATTTTAATCACAATTTAATTACAATTATTATTTTATATTATTTTTTAATGTATACTCGACATAATGTAAGTTGTGGTTGCCTATAATTGAAGGTACATTTCGATCCTTAATTAAATAAATAAATAGTACAGTCAACAAAAGAGATCGGTATACAGGTAGCGAACGAAATCTGCATCTTTACACAGGTTGTGATTTAAATAATTACCCGTCAAAGGGTTTGATGTGTAGCAGCTTACAATACCTGCGTTTTGACACTTAATGCGTGATACATTATTACACAATCTTAAACAAAACACAGATGTTTAATTAGCTGCCTGTATACTTAACTCTTTTGTCGACCGTACCTACTCATCCTATCCGGATATTTATGCTATAACATGATATTGTAATCTTTACTGTACACTCTGAATAATGTTATCGTAGGAGTTTACCTCGTATACTAAAAACCCCTTAACTCCATAAAAAGGCGTGTATGGGGGAAGGAAGGGATTATGAGTTTAAGTGATAAAAATCTGGTTTCACAAATTGTGTAAAATCTTCATATTTATACTACATTTAAGAAAAATAATGGTTTCTTCCAGTAATAATTAATTTCCATCTGTGACTGAAATTAAAATTAAATTTAAATAAGATATTTCAAACCGACTAGACCCCTTGGCGCTGCGTAGAGATGTGGCCTCGCTATGCATCTTCTATCGCATGTACTATGGCGAATGCTCCGAGGAATTGTTCGAATTGATCCCTGCTGCTACTTTCCGCCATCGTTCCACGCGACAGCAGTTCCATCCATATCATCTAGATGGTTGGCAGTCCACTACTATGCGTTTCTCTAGAAACTTTCTGCCTCGCACAACTAAACTGTGGAATTAACTGTCGCCTGCAGTATTTCCGGACCAATATGACCTTCAAACCTTTAAGAAATGAGCGTACTCCCTTTTAAAGGCCGGCAACGCGCTTGTGACTCCTCTGGTGTTGCGGGTGTCCATGGGGCGGCGGAAATCGCTTACCATCAGGCGATCCGTCTGCTCGATTGCCCCATATCCCATAAAAAAAAACCGAACAAGATTTCGATCGTCGCGGTGGCTCAAATATCTCAGAAATGTGTACTGTAGAAATTTCACTTAATAACATAAAATTGTGTTTGTTTCAGGGCAATAAGGGGAACGAAGAACACCCAACACATAATTCTCATCGCCGTCGTGAAGAAAAGGTATGTTTTTATATAATACACAAAGAAATTTAATACATTAAGCTTGTTACATTGTTACCTCGAATTTCTTTTATCTGAGCCAACTGTTGTTCTGAAACGAAAAATATGATAAGGGTGTCGATATACTCGTCATACCACCCACCATAACATCTTCATGTGTTTTCTGTACTTAGACACACTGTTAGAGAGGCCTTATCTTTAAGATGATAGGTAGATAGTTACGCAATCTGTTTTCATTTATTTTCAGTTCTTTTAAATTGCTTTATTAATAATAAAAAGCTCCACTAGTGGACACGCGTATGCTCTTACCCTAAAGTACGTACATATATGAAAAATAGTCCCACTACTGGGCATTGGGATAGTCTTAGTGAGTGGGATAGTTTTAATAAATCGTGTAAAAACTTACCTAATTACAATACAGTTAAGAAAAGTTCTGGTTTCTTTGAGTAATCATTCTAAACATCATCTTTTATAATGGATACAATCTCAATGTGTACAAATATTATTTACATGGAATGACAAGAAACTGTCGGATCGAGTTGTATGCAAAATTTAAAGTGACATTTATTGAGATCGCGAACGAGTTACGCTTTTGGTAACCTAGCGAGCGTGTATGGAATGAAGGTATGGTCCACGCATCAAAGATATTCGCAACATTCAATATTCATAACGAAAAACGTCAACGAAGAAACGCAGGTATATATTTTTACACTGGTTACGTCCACCATTCCATGCTGTCTAATATTTATTGCCCTGCGTCATCAACCCATTTACTAGCTTACTGCTGGGCAGGGGTCTCCTGAGGGATTAGGCTATAGCCCATCACGCTGGCCTAATGCGGGTTGGCAGACTTCACACTCCGTCGAGAAAATCTATAAGGCATGCAGGTTTCTTCACGATGTTTCCCTTCATCGTTTAAGCGAGTGATAATTAATTATTAACGCTCATGAATTCGAAAACTCAGAGGTGCTTGCATTGGATTCGAGCTCGAAACCTTCGAAACGAAATCACTACTTTATTTATTGGCCTTACTCACGTCTTTAATGTGAGGCCTAATAATAATAATGATGACCAAAGGCTTAATTGTTTTTAAATGATTCAGTCTATTACTGCCCCATCTCCAGTGCCTCCTCTCAGAATGGAATCGATCAGCCAAAGATCCAAGCGGGTTGTCGGGCTTAGATTGTCGGCAACTATACGACTCGATTAATCTGGCTTCTACGTGGAGGATCGTACGGGTTCAATATAGGCACGGAACAAATATTTTTATAGCCTACATATATAGCATTTGTTCTAGGTCAAGGCATATGTGTATGTGATGAAGTTGTGTTTATAAAGGACCACGATATAGAAGAAAATCCTCGTGAGGACGTTTAATTAAAATAAAAAAATCCAATAATACCTACCTCCGTCGTCGGATTTATGTAAAGAATCTCTAACGTTGCGCTCACAATATCCGCACGGCAATTATTCGCAATTCTCATAATATTCTCTCGTATTTTACTTTTGATAGTATTCGCTGCTGAATTTGAAGCGTTCAAAGAATTCAGATATGCAAAATAGCATTCGAATATAATACGTCCCTACAGAACAGATAGATATGTCAGATATGCATTGTGCAGATTTCTGATTGCAATTCTTCTCTCGTGAATCGGAAAATCCAATGTTATCGATTAGTACGTTCCGATTATTTAATCGATATAATATTTGTTAACAGGTGCACCAACATTTAAAAATACTACTGACAATGCATTCTCTTCTTTCGCTCTTTAAGTAAAGCAAGTGAAAATGCCCATCCTTTACAAAGATAAAGACTTTCTTAGTTCATTGACCAAACCAGCAACACAAATATAAAAAATCACTACGAGCTCTTAACAACCTCGTGGATTGATCGATATGTTTGGTCAAGCTGCCAGCAAGTGTATGAATGACCATTTTGTAACACAATGAGGATTGGTATCGACGAGTACTATCGCCAGATAGTCCAAACCTTTGCAAAGTAGTCTTTGTGGCAGTTGGATAGTAATCAATCCATGTTAAAAAGGCATACCTTTTTATCTTATAATCGATGAAAAATAATCATCAAAAAAATAATTCCATAGAACTAGCTACCTGGTACACTTTTTGTTATTTATTTTTCACCGATTAGGTATTATTAATAGAATTTTATCACTTTATTATAAGTTTTGAAAATTTCAGTGAGAATAGTTGCTAACCAACCTTAAACCTTTAAAGATCCTAAATGGTCATTCGAAATGAAAAATTATAACAGAAAATTAAAGATGATTTTCAAATACATATTCAATGATCCCACTTAACATAGATTGTCACCTTTTTTATTTTATTCACAATGTGGCGTCCAGTGGTCGCCATATTGAATTTTGATTACTGTCATTTCTATAATGACACACAAGATTAAGACAAATCGATAGACGTAAGAATAATCAAAATTTACCTACGCGTTTGTTTCCTTACAGAGCCAAAAAGGAACGAACATATCTACATACATTACATACATTGGCTGATAAACACATTACCCTCCTTTACGTGGCGCAGTCGGGTGAAAAGACTTAGCTTATTATTAAAACCTTAATACGGGAATAAATAAGAAGCTAATTGCTAATAGAAAACCATCAAGATCACTTGCCTGACCTCATATGTAGATACTCTTTCCTATAGGTATATTTTTACTTCGGATCATGCACGCACACTCCCCAGAAAGTTTTTCTCACTAATTTGAAATGAAAATGAAATGAAATAAAAAATGATTATTTACTACAACCGCGTGTTTCGCCAAAATCATAAATACTTACATGGTGATATTATACATATTGTATAACAACTAGGTCCTACTTTAACTTACATATACCTATATAGAGGCTTTCGAACGAAGTGCCGCGATAAGAAGAAAAAATGTATGCAATTACCTTCTACGCAGATACATTATTTTTCTTTCTTTTTTGGAATATAAGCCTCCGAGCCTTTTCCCAACTACGTTGATGTTCCAGTATATCCAGATGTGAGTGAATGTCAGTATTTTACACGAAACGTCTGCCATCTGATCTTGTGTTTTTTAGAAATACTAACTTCTGCCCGCGACTTCGTCCTTCGTCCCCGTGGAAAAGTTACTTTTAACTATCGTTGTGATTTGGCTAATTATCTCAGAATCGTTATAAAAATAAATAACATTATATGTACAGAGGCCCGCACATCAAGCTACCACAATCTGTCAAATTTCTTCGATTGATTTTCAACTTTAACACAAAGTAATAAGTTCATATTCAATTGGGAAAATTTGATAGCTTGACCTGCTGGCGTCTGTACATAATAATATAGGTTATAAGCCTATATGTTATTCTGATGTATAAATAATAATACTGTAGAGTTTCATCAAAATCCGTCCAGTAGTTTTAGCGTGAAACATCCTTTCACAAACTTTCACATTTATAATATTAGTAGGATAAGATGAGCATGAAAATTGTTGCTAGAAAAATAAACAACCATCCATTTAGTTTAAATCAGTCGTCTACACGCATCCTTATTTGTATAGAAAACGAAACATTCTTCATAGCTTTTATATCAAGTCGCAAAGTTAAGTTTCACAAAGCTTCTCGTGTAACAGATACATTACAAATTCGCGGAGTTTGAAAGTTTTGTTGGAAAAGCTGGCTAGTCAGTGTAATCGATACGACCTCTGTAGTCGCGCGGACTAAAATACTTTAATTAAATTACTTTTTAAACTGACTTTATCGGATGTTGGATACAGGAATTTATGCCCTTAGGTAATATTAGATGTATCGATTTCTGATAAAGATTGCTGGCACGCTGGCAGGGGTCAGGATTCCGGACCCTTAGAATACACAAAATCGCAAATATTCTTCAAATTCCTATTTAAAATATCCGCCATAAAATGTATTTGCACACGTCTAGTTAGCTGAAAAATAGGAGTGATAGCCTAGTGGCATGACTGGACTGGCAAGGTCTCGAGGTCGAATCCAAGGCGCACCTCTGATTTTTCGAAATCATATGCGTATTAATAATTAATTATCACTCGCTTTAACGGTGAAGGAAATCATCGTGAGGAAATGCCTAAGAGATTTTCTCGAAGGAGTGTGAAGTCTACCAAGTTACCAACCCGCATAGGCCAGCGTGGTGGACGATAGTTGATGATGCAGTTGGTTGACGTTTCAAGTATGTATGTACAGTACAGTAGATAAGTATTGGACCTATCTATAGCAATCATGTCTTTGCAGAGACCAGTCTTCTGAGGCTAGATAATAATAATTATGACCGAAAACATTTCACATCCTGTCACTTCAGCTTGACCGTTGGTTTTAGCTTGATAGGGGGGAACGGTAATAATTTGTAGCGACATCTACCGCGCTACATAGAACTACGAAGGCCTGAATCGCGCAAGCAACATTCGCAACGAAAAGTTGCATATATACAACCGCCCGACATCAACCGTCGGGCCGTGGCCCGCCAGGCACGACACCCGCCTGGTTGGAGGATCCTCCCTTTTCGTTGGAGGGGCAATACACCTCGCCTCTCCACAAATTGATTACACAAAAAATGCAATTGTCAAATATATGTAATTCATTTTAATGATTGCTAAAAGTTATAATAACAACATTTATTCCGAGACACAGTATCTTACTTTCAATCTTAATAAAACGTAATAAAAAATTATATTGCAGGCTTGCAAGAGATATTTTTCTCCATTATACTTAACACCCCCTCCACTGTTAGTATTCTGTGGACCCTGCCTCGGGCACAGGTTATGCCTTATCTTTATCTGCGGCACGGAAAACGTTGCTTGACGGTTAACTTTAGCACCATGATACTTCTTATGTCTTGCTCCGTAGTAAAAATTAGAGTGTGATGAAGTGCACAAAAAGAAGGGTATTCTGTTGACAATCTTTAAAACTATAAAATCTGTTAAATTTCCAAGTATTACAAGTAGGTAGGCGACACTGAAGTGGTCAGTTTGAACAACATCCGAAACTTTTTGCTGTAGTAACAAATAAAAGTAAAACAAGCCAACTTCCATTTTAAATATCGAACGTTACAAGCTCCCGCTACGTCAAATTAAACTTCGAACATATTCCATTACAGACTCTCCAATTAAATCAACGACCAGAGTGACCACCCATTTCTATGTAAAGCTACCTTTGTAAACAGCATCTCAAACTGCCGCCATTTCACTTTAACTTTGACAGGACGAGACAAACTTCTCTAATATACAAGTAGGTATCCAGGTTCCTGTATTTCATTAGTACATTACCGTCAACACTTATGTTTTACGGCAAAACTACAGTTTCAGTGCAACTTCTGAACTTCGGGCTTCAAATTTGAATAAACTGAAATGTGCTTCAAAGTTTACTGCAGAGGTAGCTTAAAGCGTCCTTTGTAAATGTATATAAACCAATTTACTGTAAGTTTCGAATTACTTAATTCTCTTAGTTGTCAGTATTTGTATTTGCATTTTATTGTAATATGAAGGCTGCAACGTATCGGTTTAAGTACTGTAAATAAATAGATAATAACTTTTTTACCTGGTTAATGGTAATAGGCTCTCCCCTTATCACATGCATATCCGCCAACTAGGGGATTTTATAGCAGTACTTATCCTCAGCGTAGGCAAGAAACATCTGTCAGTAAAATTAAACAAAGATACCACTTACGTTTAAATTAAAGGCCTTAGCCTTTAATTCGAGCCTTAGCTCGGAAGATGATAATGACTTCAATATCAGAATAACCAATCAATATTTTAAATACATTTGTGGAAACAACAAACAACAACCACTAGTGCCAACCCTAAAAGAGAAATTCAAATACGGGTAAGTAAGCATCAGTTATTTCGTGAATCTAAGCCCGGCAAATAAACAGCCAAAACAGGGTTGATTCTAAAATAATTCCTTCCATTAAATTTTGGTGCATGCACCAAAAAGTTCCATTAACGGAACGCCAACGAACCAATATCCAGCCAGATTTGGTCGAAACGAATAACAAGCGATATTTAGTTAATTATGGCCGGCGCAAGCGAGAGAGGGTTGACTTCCCGGATGTGACGCGCTCGTAAATATAAAACCAGGAAGTGACGTCATAATGGTAATGCAATTTATTGGCGAAGCAGGAAATGTTGGCAAAGTTAGTGAACACACACGGAAATAATATCATTATGTTCAGATACAGAAGGGCTTCTATGCTTCTCTCCCTAACTTTAGATGTTGAGCATCTCTTATAGATTACTAGCTGACCCGGCAGTCGTTGTTATGCAATAAAAAAAAACGGAAGAAGGCCACTCTTATCATCTAGGGGTATAAAAAATAGCCTACGACCTATTCTCAGACCTACAAAATATACACAAAAAAAAATATAGAAATCGGTCAGGTTAACAAACACTGTGGTGACACGAGAGTTTTATAATATTAGATAGACTGACTCTGGCTTGCGCTCAGTAAGAAGCCAATTAGCATAAGCTTATACTGAGTACAACCTAAGCATATTAGACATAAATAAAAAAATAAATAAGTGTTTTATACTTTTTAAACACATCCGTATACCATCACGGCTGAATTCCCCGAAGGCTTAGGCTGAGGTGTACTGCTGTAAACCCACAGTTTGCCAATATGTTTAGGTCCAATGTAATAGGGGGCGAGCTTATTGCAATTAACCGGGCACAAATCCTAGCTGTTAAAATTAAAAACCCCGACTTGTTACTGAGAATTTAATAGAAAACCTCATTAACATTTTGCTCTACCCAGAACCTGTATTATTTTTAAAGCTATTTCAAAATTATTGTAACATTTAGGGCAAGAGCTACCGTCAACACAAGCCATTGAGTTTCTCAGAATCCCTCTCAAAAGGCAAAATAAAGAAAAAAATATCTCTTCTAAGAATAAAATAAAAATATTCGATAACGAACGGCAAAGCAAAGAACTTAATTCCAATAATGAATATGTTTATTTTTTCAATATTGAATTGAAACGGAAATATAAGGAAATTCTTTCCTTTATATCCAACGACTTTTTGTACGAGTGTATATAAATATAGATAGATATAAAATATTTTGTTTATGAAAGCTTTGTTTGGGCGATTCATCAATTTTTTATAAGGTTAAGCAGGTAAGGTAAAGGTAAGGCCACTAAGGTGGCAAACAAGCATATAGCCCACAGATGGTAAGCGGTTACGGTAGCCTATAGACGCTTGCAACACCAGAGGTATCACTTGCGCGTTGCCAACCCTATAAAACCAAAGAGGAATGTAGGATTTGACCCTTAAACCGTCAACCCAACTGGGTTGACGGTTTAAGGGTCAAAGTCCCCGCACTGCCAACACAACGTTTCCTCGCGGAGCACTGGCAACCTTGCTCACCGTAAAGAATACAACACAGCTCAAAGCAGTGTTATTTCACTTCGATTTTCTGCAAGGCAGGAAGCTCCAATTTGAGTGGAATTATGCCCTCCTCCTCTCTCAACCAAATAACCTTTTACAAGGTCATTGTAAGTATATGTTATACAAGACAGCTAATACTCCCGCAACCTTCTCCAGGTCTTCATTCCATTGTATTCTAGTTAATTTATATTTATCTTGTCTTTTGAATGTATCATAAAGGAATACTTAGATATGCATTAAATATGTTATACAAGGGCTATTCCTGTAAAAAGAAACCCTCCCTAGATAGATCCCTAGTACTATATATAATAAGGATCTATTGACCCCCAAACTAGGAAGTACCTGAACTAATTTGGGGGTCAGCAGATGCTTATTCCTACCTCAAAAAATGTCCTTATGTCATAAATAATATGTAAAGTTTACCAAGTAAGCATGATAAATTAGCATTTGACTAAGGGTCATCCTACACTGCAAATTTGCCAATCCGCGATCTTAAAAACTTGTCCGCTCCAGGCTCATAAGGCTTGACCAGCCCACTGCTACGTTTAATTACTTAATTTAGTTTAGGTATAGCTTAGCAAACGAGTTCTCGAGTGGTGACCGCGTCTAGGTAAACGTAGTGTAGGATGCCCGCCGGCCAGGTGGAGTGACGACTTGCGGAAGGCAGCTGGCAGTGGCTGGATGAGGAAAGCCAAAGATCGGGCTTTGTGGCGTTCACTAGGAGAGGCCTACGTCCAGCAGTGCACGAATATGGGCTGATGATGATGATGATAGCTTAGATACTACATATTACAACCACAAGACTCAATACATTTATATCCAGCTCAGCAAATATAAGCCACAAATAAATAACATTAGGATTTATTTAGTAGGCAGACTTTTCGAACAATATAACACGATAAAGTTACCGAAATAATGGTCCAAACAGCAGTTCCGAGACCTTTGGGCAACGGAAACACCTTTAGAAGATATAAAGAAGTCATCATTACGATCGGAAGTTCGTGACTGAGCCCCTGCCAGGGCTGTCCGAAAGGTCTACCTATAGATATTAATAACACGTAGAAGAACTGCCACTTTTCGCTGAGCTTTTACGAGATTATTTGGGAAAAACTTCGCAAATATCATTTTAAGCCAAAGTGGAAAATAAATGTCACTGTATACGTAACTAACTGAATTTGTTGAAGAATAATGTTATAGGTCTCTGTGCCTTACTACGCTGTAATAAGTAAAGTTAATTAAAGCCTTCACTACTTATACATAGGTAATATAAAATCTTTTCAAAGTATTTACATTAAACAATTCACTGACCTACTTCGCAGAGATTATAAAAAAAAAGAGGCGACTTAATATTTTAACGAAGTTTGAAATTTTGCGAGAGGATGAATGAAAGTTGACTACACACATTTTATTATCATTCATATATACATATGTACATACATACATAAATACATTCATACTATCACGCCTGTATTCCTCTAAGGGTTAGGCAAAGGTGTACTAATATACACCCACAGTTCGTCGCTATGTTTACGCCCCATGTTATAGGGGGCAATCCTATTGCCTTTAACTGGGCACAACTCCAAACTCCGAGCTGCTATTGGGATTTTTACTGTCTTATTTTCTTAACTATTATGAACTTTTCAATTTTGTAACGCCTTGGTTTCTTTTACAGTTATATTAATAAGTATTTCATGCGTAATTATCTATATCTACTAGCTGCACCCAAAACGTTGTTTTGCCATAAAAAAAAATTTAGGGGTATGAAAAATAGATGTTGGCCTATTCTCAGACCTCCCCGATAAGCACAAAAAATTTCATCAAAATCGGTCAAGCCGTTTCGGAGGAGTATGGCAACGAAAACTGTGACACGAGAATTTTATATATTAGATATTGCTTTAAATTTGTATTTGATTTTGTCGTATAGACGTATAAATTCGACTAGGGCATTTAAAGCTTAATCCGTGCCAGCCCTATTGGTAGAGGTAAGGCTGACGAATAAATGGCGTACAATTTAGGTGACTAATAAGTTTTTGTTGGTCGGGCTCACTGCGGCCATCTTAATATTAGCGACGTGTTACAGAGTTGTGTGAGGTGTGTTTCTGTAGCGGTGTAACGCTTTTAGCTCAGTTCCGTACCTACGTGTTGAAGATGTGCTTCAATCTCGATCACATTGTGGCACATTTCACCTAGATTGTAGACCTGCTTTTTGTAATGTTAAGTTATTGTGTCTGAGACTGATTGAATAGGTAGTATTCAAAAGCGTATACTTTTACAAAGCTAGTATGTAATAATTGTTAATACTTACTTACATATTCAAACTAATGTAAGTACTAAAAAAAATGTGAAATGTTTCCGTCCACAGACTTTCTGACACGTTTCGTTGCCGTGAAAAGTAGATTTTTTAAAGACCTTAGTGCTTTTTTTATCTATTAATCCAATCTTCAAAATCCAAGGTCTAGCACCTCTCATAAACCCGAGCAGGCTTATATAACAGTCTCAAAGGAGTCTAAAACGCGAGATAAGTAGGATGCTGCAACCCGAGACGAAATATACCGGGGCTTGGGCCAATTAGTGAACGCTAAAAATACCCTGCTGGCTGGTTTTACCCTTGTATCTCGCAAAAACGCTGGGAAGCTACGCAAAATTGAGTTATAAGTACCAGCAACTAGTGTGCATTTTATATTGCTACTCGTTACTCCAATTTTTGGTCTTAAGTGTACACATACATACCATCAAATACTAGGCTGACACGTTAGACAAAGGTGTATTAATGTACACCCACAGCCGATTGGTCATAATAAAACATTTTACCTCAAAAGGTGATTTCTATTGTCTATCCTAAAAAAACTGTACTCGTGTAACTGTTCAAAATTCAAACTACGTTCTTAAATTCATTTCGTCATGAGAACATTGCGTCGTCGTCATAATATAGCTACATTATAGAAGAGGTAACTTTAGACTTAAAAATCGAACAACCAAATAGTGTTGCTAATCAAATATAATCGACTAAAAGCTTGCTTCAACATCATAATTAATTGAAGTGGCGCGATGTTTAACCACTTACTAAATTGAATTATAAAGTATGCACTGAACTCTGCGTAAATACGTACTTAAAACATTTTAATATTTGACTTTAACCATTTCGAAGCAATTTAGCTGGTCCGTGAATTTCCAGTAGCCGTTCCAACCCAATTAGCTGAAGTTAATTACCTAGAAAAATCCTTATTCGTGCGGCCGGTCCGGGCAGAAATTTTAATCGTTGCCTCCAAACTGTAAAGTTGATAATTTTGTAGTATTCTTTTGAAAAATGCTTAAATTAAAGCCTTAAATAATAAACAATCAATAGGTAATTTAATTTTGTTATTTTTGCAAACTATTAACAGTTAGGTTAGTTTTCAAAAGAACTGATTACGCAATAATCAACAATAAAAATAGGACATTCTCGCCCTTATTACAAAATATGATTTAACCTGTGGGGGAACACTTGGTAGACACAAGGCCTTTTGTTGCTACGACCCTCTGGAGGGTCACAGTCTTTGATTAATGAACAGGTCTTTAATTAATCAAACCAAGTCAACGCTAAACCAAGGTCTAAAATCAACATATTTTTTCTAATATAATATAAATTCTTTATTCAGATAACTAAGATCCAATTTGTTAGTAAATTACAAGACTTACACCTATGTTAGTATAGTGACACGACATATATTTAATTAATTAATTAATCACCTTCCTAATCATTATTTTAAACATTGGAGAGGTAACATCCTCCCCTATTATTTTAAGGATGCTGTTGTTAGTCCTCCGTACTCTGCTTAGTAGAGATGCAGTTTTTTTGCGAATCACCGCATGAAAACCATCGGTTCGATTACCCACAAACATCTCTGAAGCGCTACAAAAACGAGGCCTTCGCAACAGCATCCTAAAAATATTATTATACTGGATTCGCAGAGCGTCCATCGATCTTTTGGCATACGCGACCCACAGATTTCCCGTGTAGAAGCTTTGACAATATGCCTTAAAGAGGGTGATTTTGACATCTACACTACATCGGGAAAATCTGCGTGCCAGCATATTACCTCGGACCGACAGCGCCCTGCGCTCCCTCTCAATGTCAACATTGTCCTTAAGGTCGGCGGTGATGAAGTGCCCGAGGTACTTGAAAGAATCTACCTTATTTAGATTTGAGCCATTTAGTATGATGGCAGGTATATTTTCAGGGCATTTACTACCAGCCTTAAAGACCATGTATTTGCATTTCGTAACATTATACATCAATCCATGTCTAGCCGCATAAACCTCACAACATTTCAGTAGCTCACCTATAGACCGTGCAGTAGGGCCCAGTAGCACCATATCGTCTGCGTCTAAAGTCCTATAACAAAAATAGAAAAGGCTATCTTTAAATCTCGGATTAATTAGCTAATTTCGTAATAAAGTAAAATTTATTCCACATCTGTCTGCAGAGGACCGAGTTCGAATTCTACCTGAGGTAATTTTTTTCTTTCACAATCTAATATATAAAATTCTCGTGTCACAGTTTTCGTTGCCATACTCCTCCGAAACGGCTTGACCGATTTTGATGAAATTTTTTGTGCTTATCGGGGAGGTCTGAGAATAGGCCAACATCTATTTTTCATACCCCTAAATTTTTTTTTTATGGTAAAACAACGTTTGCGGGGTCAGCTAGTATATTATATTAATAATAACAACAAACACAAATTATAATAACTTTATAGTGAATAGTATGAGTTAGATATAGTTTTTTTTATAGTACGGAAAATCTTCATGGCAGGCAGGGGTATGTCAGGCTCGTATCGACTAACAACCGCACTTGCGTGGAATTCGTCACGACCATGACAGGATCTTAGTACGTTGTATCAGGAACTGTTTTACATATAACCGGTCCTTGTGGAAGTCTATGGGGTAGGCCTTTGATCAGCAGTAGGCCTCCTGTGGCTGAATGATGATGATGATAAATAAATATTTTTGGGACACTTTTTATACAGCACCATCTAGTCCCAAACTAAGCAGTGCTTGTACTATGGGTACTAGACAATGAATATAATAATAATAATAATCTTTATTGACATAATTGGTTAATTAATAATAATAATACTTATATACTTTTTTTTTTGTAAGTACATACTTATAATACATAAGAAACACCCAAACAAACACAAATACTCATGTTTTAACCACACAAATATTTGTGCCCCGTGGGAATCGAACCCACGACCCCATGATCAGCAGTCCGGCACTCGAACCACTAGACCACAGACGCGTCGATGATGTCAATGAACGAGGTTTTTTTTAAAATAACAGACTTGGGCCCCCGCACGCCTTTAGTGCTGAAGTAGCTAGCCAATATGTTTTAGGTCCCATGTAATAGGGGCGAGCCTATTGCCACCTACAGTTAGACTTTTATTAAGTGGATAATAGACTAACTGTAGTAGCGGTTACCGTAAAAATATCAGTATAAGACTTTTATTAACTGTGTAGTCCAATCTATTATCGGAATCACTGCAATATAGCCCGTATTGGTTTACGACCATGATTTTTAATGCCGCATAAAGCTGATGCCATGCCACATCAAAAAGTTATTATTTATCACATAAAAGCCGTGACGCAAAACAAGTAACGCGTTTCGGCTTTTCACGACGTATAAAAACGACTTTTTGCGATTAACCGTTCAGAGGTAGATTTGTGTTTAATTGTACCAGTGTTGCTAGTTTTAAAAATCATTATTCATTTTGAATACTTCACATAAAACCTTTTTATATAGACACCTGCATATTCTGTTGCTGCTAGCGATACAAACTATTTAAAAAATATATAAAACACTCACTGTTCGGCATAAACGCCGCAGAGCTCAAAAGGTAGCTGCAAAATATTTTTACTAGATATTTTTTTTATTCCATAAAGGTATAGTATAACGAACTATATCAACAGAAATCAAACAATCCAAAATGTTTTTTAATAGACCAAGCTTTCGTGTGAAAGCTATGGTCTATTAAAAAACAACATAAGCAAATAAACGTCTGGCTGAAATAAAACATGAATCATATTTAAAGCATACCGGAATGAAAATTTATTTGAAAATCTCTAGTTGGGTTAAATAAAAACAAACTTTTTAATATATTTATGATAATCATTAACCTCCGAGCCTTTTCCCAAATCTTTCGGGATCACCCAGTCCTTCCAATCTACCCAGATGCGGATGAATATCAGTATTCCATACGAAGCGACTGCCCTCACGACTGCCATGACGACCTCTGTGGTCTAGCGGTTCGAGTTCCGAACTGCTGATCATGGGGTCGTGGGTTCGATTCCCACAGGACGCAAATATTTGTGTGGATAAAACATGAGTATTTGTGTTTGTCTGGGTGTTTCCTATGTATTTCCTATGTATAATTAAGAATTTACAAAAAAAAAAAAGCATATATGTTGAAATCAAACTACTTTTTACGGATTTTATCGCATATTGATATTATTAATCCCGACGTTTCGGACCCTTTACAGCGTCCATGGTCACGGGTAGACTGGACGCTGTAAAGGGTCCGTGAAAAGTAGTTTTATTTCAATGTATAATATTCACATAAATGTCAGAAATCAATAAGCATATATGTATTATATCCATTGTCTAGTACCTATAGCACAAGCTCTGCTTAGTTTGGGACTAGATGGTGTTGTGTAAAAAATGTCCCAAAAATATTATTAAAAAAAAATATTATTACATTATCAGACCTCCGCAACCCGATTTCTAGGCAATACTGACGAATATTTTGACAGGCTTTTACAAAAAAAAAATACAATACAAAATTGTTTATTATTTTTAAAAAGATTTGGTACAGCAAGTTTGTGATTGGAGCCTCCAGTTAAACAAATAGTGACTGTGTTAGGAGACTTCGAAACTTTCTGGGTTTACGATTTCCATAGATGTTCGCATGACAACCAAGACCGATGGCTTTACGTGCTATCTCAGGTATGGAGGGATCTCGTTGTGTTAACAATGGTCACCCATCTACAGACTGACCGCGGCTAGTGCACCTTAACCTTGCAGATCAGCGTAGTTACAACTTAACCTCGAGCCCCTCTATTAATAAAATCATCAACCCATATACTGTCCCACTGCTGGGCACGGGTCTTCTCTCACAGAATGAGAGGGATTAGGCTATAGTCCACCACGCTGGCCTAGTGCGGGTTGGCAGACTTCACACGCCGTCGAGAAAATCTCTAAGGCATGCAGGTTTCCTCACGATTTTCTCCTTCACCGTAATAATAAATCTTCACAATAAATGAATTATTAGTTAATTAATTTCAATATTATTCTAAACTACCTCATTGATCTAATTAGGTGTCGAAGACCCAGTAGGTACCTACTGTAATTACGTTGATGAAAGTAGAAACCAAAATATTCAATACGAGTCCAAGAGAATCTAGTCTCAAATCTTATTGAGATAAATCTCTCATTTCCCTGAATTCATCTTAATATTCCAATTTTAGTACCTCCTGATACTACAGTGACTGTCCTCAAATCTACGCCATGTTTTATTCGTCGCTTCCTTATTTAACAGCCCCACGGCTCTCCCTTAAAGTGGTTGAAGTAAATATACAATGGCCAGTGACATTGCCTTTGATCTGAATTACTGAGAATTTTGAATAATTATTTACGGGAACGATTTCGGTCTTGAAGATAGTTTGGTAAGTAGGTACATAAATAGCAGAAAATCTAATGAACCCCGGTTATAAATATAAACTCCGAGCTGCTTCTCATAATTTCCTTATTAAGGTGGAAATTTTGCTCTACCCCTGGATGTAATCAAACCCTGGACTTCACTTTCAATTTCCACGGAGACCATGAAGGCAGTTAGAAAAGTATTAATTAAAACTTGTAAATAATACATACATAACATCACGCCTGTATTCCCAGAAGGGTTAGGCAGAGGTGTACTAATGTACACCCACATTTCGCCGGTATGTTTAGGTCCCATGTAATAGGGGGCGAGCCTATTGCCATTAACCGGGCACAATCAATCCAGACTCCGAGCTGCTACTGAGAATTTCATAGAAAAACCCAATAACACTTTGCTCGACCTGGGGATCGAACCCAGGACCTCTAGCGTAGCAGTCGCGCTTAGGACCACTAGACTAATGAGGCAGTCTTGTAAATAATATCAATAATATTATACCTATTTATTTCCAAAAACCAGTATCTTCTCTTCTTTTAAATTGGCAACCCTAACCAATATTAAATAAGGTCGGAGAATGAATTGTAGTTACTGTAGACAGGCCAGCGTGGGGGAATGAAACGCAATTTAATTTTGAGTCCAGATAAATTGGATTTGCGGATGGCACCATCGCTAAATAGATTGTTAAGTGCAAACTGTATCGACAAGACGCTTGGAATATTGTACTAGAGATGTTTTTGCCTTTAACCGAGTTGCGAGATAAATCTTTTGTCCCTCCCTTTAAGGATAACAGTGAAATGAAAATCTTTTTAGGTTATATTAGTTTTAATTTATACCTGGTATTCAAATCTGGAACATGAACTGTTCAAATTTAGAACTACATTTTGTGTGTTTGAAATATTATTTCTAGGTCATATGGAATTACAAAATATTGCCAATTCGATTAAACTATACCATCTATTCTGGAAAGCAAATGACAAAACAACCTAATTAGGTACTGATTATTTTAAAATACCTAAGTAAATTCTTTGAAAGGAGGTGCAAAATTACGGACTTACATACATACGTACATACACTCACGCCACTTGCTACGATTCTTACTTAAGTATATCTTTTGCTTTGTAGTATTGGTAAGTACTTTAATATTTATTGGTGAAATTAAAATCCAATCTTCACATCACAGACAGGGTTAATTAAATTTATTGGTTGCATATCCCGGCACACGTACCTACAATCACTGTTCTATTCTAACGATTAACCTAAACAATGTTGGGTTAATGATTTTGGGGAGGTAACCAAGATTAATTAATACCTATTTAATGGGGTCAAACTGTGACATAACCTTTAGTTAGTTTACAGATACGGTCACAAAGAGAAATTGCTTATAACGATTGTTTTGCCAGGTCACCTATTACATTAATGAAGCTATATTTGTCGAAATGATTAATTTACTTACTCAGACAGCTTGGCAAAATGACGAATGTACATCTGAACTCTCATATAACGCTTATCGTTCCATTTATAAAATTATTTGAAACCATAATGTATGCACGCACGATGGTCATAATGTTTACGTCAGCTGAGAGAACGTAAACATTATGACCATCGTGCATCGCCTTATGTCTGCAATAGCGCCCAATAGGGTATTTTTCAAATTGATTTCTGACATTTACGCGAATATTATACATTAAAATAAAACTACTTTTTACGGATTTTATCGCGTATATTGATATTATTAATCACGACGTTTCGTTTTATTTCAATATTTTCCAAATTTTTGAAAATTGCTTATATTTTAAGATTGGGCCAAACGATTTGACGAAGTTGAAGTCACACAGTAGACGTCATCGAACCGAGCGTTTTGGCGGTCAATTCAAATATATTAAAAATAAATTTGACTTTAATTGGTTTAATGGAGAAAAAAAGACATTAATTATTTCTTTAAATCGTTCGTCCCAATCTTAAAATATAAACAGTCTTTAAATTTTTTTAAATTACCCTATTCCACTATCAACTTCGTATCCAATTCAGCAACGGATCAGCTCCATTTGGATCAATGATTGGCGCCAGTACTTGCCGAATTTAGATTGTTTGACCTAACATTGTTTTTTAAGACTGGACTAGGGAACAATCCCTATCGTGGGAGACTTCACTAACATACAATTAACGACCACAAAGTACACCCAACATCGAAACAAATATCCTTGAACACATAAAAAAATTACATAAATGTTCACCACATTACAATCATAATACATATGTAATAATTAAAACAGATATTGATGTCGATGATAAACCCGTATATCCGTATGTCTATTCACATTCTACATACTCAATAGACGCCAACAGATCAAGATACCCAAAACTGTCAATTACCTTAATATTTTGTATTAAAGTTGAAAATCTATCAAAAAAATTTACCGATTAGGGTGATAGCTTGATGTGCTGGCCTCTGTACCATGAGCCTGTAAAAGATAGGTTAGTACCCAGTACTGCCCATAATGTATTTTTTATTACTCATTCTGTACAAAGCTTTAGCAAAAGATTTTAAAATTCTCAAAAGAAAATGGAGACTAGAATAATTAATTCATAGCTGGCATTGTGTTTTAAAAAATAAGACCCTTTTCTGTTGAAAGATTATTTTATCTGACTAATTTTATTCGCTGTTGATTAATAAATTAAAATAAGACTGAAAAACAACAATCCAGGACGATATTTTTTTTAGTTTTTTTTTTGTCTGTTTTGTTACATTATATTTATTTCTGTAAACACATCTTTTAAAGTCAATAATTAATACTGGATGACGGCATTTCCTAGCTGACGCCCTCTGAGAAGAAACTCAAAGAATCATGCTCTCTTTTACAGTAACAGTATTCATGCTAATCAGTATAACTGTTTGACAATGTAGGACACAATTTTAAAGAGACCTTTTGAAGAAAGAGTTAGCAGATTGGAGTTGACCAGTCCTGAGTGACGGCACGCATATATCATCGTGTAATTCAACCATTATTCAGGGAGCTCAACGACCCGTCGCATGATGATACCAGAGCAAGACATTTGCGTAGATCACATGAAATACTCAAAACTGTCAGAAAATGTTAATAATCTTGCACGAAACTAGCTAACCTACTTTGAAACTAATGTAAAGTGGATATTGATTTCTGACATTTACGCGAATATTATACATTGAAAATATCATCGAAACGTCGGTATTAATAATATCAATATACGCGATAAAATCCGTAAAAAGTAGATTTATTTTAATGTAAAGTGGTTTAATATAAACTTAAGAATTCCTATTAAAGTGAGTTCTTTTTCCAACAATATTTCTTCGATGTCAAAGCCCACGTTTATTATTTTCAATAAGACGAATAGAGAAGCAACCGCCTTCGATAGCTAGGCTTCTCTTTACAGGAAGCATTTTTTTTGTAAATACTAAAGCGGCTTAAAATACTCTGTATTCATTAAATTCATTTATCAAAGGGAACTTCTCTCGCCTTTCTACATTAGAGCTTGTTAAAAGAACGTCCATTTTTGTGTCGACTATATTTCTCGACATCATAAAACTTGTTACAGTGTCGATGTAATTTCAGATTTTTTATTAAACTCCGCACAAAGTTTTTATTGTGAAAAGCCAGTTAACGCGAAATTGACGGGGAAACATTTTTATTTTCACTGAATACAGTTTTATCTTTTTTGTTGTTCGGTTAATTCCAGTCATAATTCATAATTTGATTCCTGTACCTTAGAACTCTTTGTGAATAGTCAAAGAGTTTTAACGTTGAAACGAACCTTGGAATAAAACATGAAAAAAGCAAATAATGTTGCCAGCACTGGCTGTTCTCCGTAACACCTTTGTCAGTCCACCGCGGTACTGTGTTGTTTCATTATAATAGCAACAATCCTATTGTTTTATCCAGACACTGTCAAAACCAATTAGTTTCCTTTGCCAACCACAAGTGGATTGGACACACATTTTCAAAGTATCGCTGTTAAGCTGTAAGACCTCATTTTATCTTCAAAGGAAAAATTAAGAAAACCTAAGAAATTTTAGTGGCATATAAAAATTAGAGGATCTAATTATTATTAAAACATTTCTTACTTCACTAGACACAGACGACGCTTGTGGTCTAGTGGATTAATAAATTTCAATTCATTTTACCTGTGGTTATGTACAAACTCCGCTTAGTTAGGGACTAGATGATGCTGTGTAAAAATGTCCCAAAATATTTATCAATTTAATAAGTCGATGCTGCATAGTAGATATTATTATAATAAACTTAAATTAATCAACAATGATTCTTAGAAATAGGCTAGTTGACAAAATTTGAAAAAGTGTTTAATACTTTAGCTTAACATTATATTACTCCCACTGTTATAGAGGCACTGACCTCTATAATACAAGTACGCTTGTAATATAGCGTGATTACACCTCAAAAATATTTATTATTAAAATCATTAATGTCATTAAATATTTAGCGTTTCCAAAAATCTATTTGAAATAACCGCGAAAAGACTGTCATGGCGACTTGCAAAATGTCAAAAACAATGATGACGAGCCGTATAGCGTGACGTCATACACTCAGATTGCTGTTCACTGTCACGTCACAGAATGACTAATCCTGCCTATTTTCTTTCTTTTTTATAGTAATTTATTAATGTTTTTTGGTATATACATATCATAAATATCATAATTAATCATTAAAAACGCTCATTCACCAAAACAAGCCTAAAGAGATATAATTGTTAAATTCTCATCCCTCATCCCGTTTCGTTTCCATTCCGGTTCACCTTAAATTACTTTTTAATATCGGAAAATTGCTTCCGAGAATCACGTAGCGAGCTAAGGGACACAATACGTTATCATACCACGAATGAAAAAATATTATTTTATTTCTCGTACATCCCTAGTGAGCTATTTCGTACACGTGTTTGAGCAATTTGTATTTTTAATGTTCGCTACTATTGTTAACCTGTGCCATACTGCAAGGGTGTCACTTTTATTTATAGTACGAGTCAAATTTATTTATTTTTTAATTGCAAAACGGTGTGGATTTTAAACATAATTATCTGTAAGCCATGTAAATATTTGCGATGTGCGGGACACGCGGAAATTAAGTTCAGGTTCTCGAAGTCTATAAAAATCACGTACATAAATAAAGTTAGAAGTCTCGTAAAATCAAATTTATTTTATTATGCTACTTAATATTGACTAGACTTATTAAACATTAGGTACTACTTGTACGAGTAATAAATGATGTCTTATTGAACCTCAAAAAAGTTTTTGTTTTCCAAGAACTTTCATTTTCCAACTGGTCAATCCTCCGGATAATTCTGGGCTGTAGTTTTCAAATTCTGTTCTCACTGTGAAATAAAGAGGTTTTATTTCCTTTGAGAATAGACTAGTATTGTTTTTGTTTACAGCATTGTTCTTTATTGGCTGTGGAACTTTGAGGACCAAATGTTTTAATAAAGTTTATAGCAAAAAGGCGATTTTATGCCATACGATTTTTATTTTGTGTTTAATAAATAATTCAATCGATGAATGACTAATGACTGCCTCATTAGTCTAGTGGTCCTAAGCGCGACTGCTACGCTAAAGGTCCTGGGTTAGATCCCCAAGTCAAGCAGTGTTATTGGGTTTTTCTATGAAATTCTTAGTTACAGCTCGGAGTCTGGATTTGTGCCCGGTTAATGGCAATAGGCTCGCCCCCTATTACATGGGACCTAAACATACCGGCGAAATGTGGGTGTACATTAGTACACCTCTGCCTAACCCTTCACATTACATTTGATTGGGATTACAGGCGTGATGGTATGTTACCAATATTATGTTCAATCGATGAAACATTCGTCAGTTACCTACTCGTGTTTCATAACTAAGTTAAAACGAAACTAAGTCTGTTCAAACAGGTAATTGTTATTCCATTAATGCATTATTCGATAGTACGCAAATCGAAGTCGTTAATCGATTTATTAATAATTAATTCGATAATACGTCATTCGGTCATAATTATCGATAATTCGATAGAAATTTTCGGTACGTCCTATGCATACTATACAAAATTCAAATAAGCAAACAAAATTTGCAGGCTACAATAATACTATCACTTTGCGTTTGGTGCAATTTACAGGCCCGTTGCACGTTGTTCCCAAAAAAAATTCTTTGTTTACTTATATTTCCTGATGAACTTTTAATACTTCTATATAGATAACATTCCCTGGATTCCACACGTCATACAACGCGGTCATATAAACATAATTAAATGCAGTTGAGGCTTACATAAATCCAGTTAGAATTGTTGTAAGACTCTTTTTCTGCAATATCTCAGAGTAGAACCAACAAATTAAACATCGTACACATAAAATAAAAGAGAATAAATGCGTTGCAATATTCTTTACCGATCCGTCCCTTTAATGAAGCAATCCCTTTTACTGGCTATAAAGGGCTCGTCGACCCATCCGTGTGACCTAAAATGTTGTTCACCTCTGTCAATGTAGATACATACTTTCAAATTTCATTGTTATGCTAGATGTATCGTGGTTTTATAAACTATAAACCCTATAATTATAAACGGGATGCCTATAATTATAGGCTTTATAGTTTCTGAGATAACGTGATTAGTAGTGAGTATTATTAGTATTTAATACTACTCACTCACTAGTAGGCACCTATAGATGTACAACCTACCTTAAGAAGAATTTAATAAAATATTAGCAACAGACCCCGGCTTCGCACGGGTGCAATCTACTAATAACTTGCATGTATTATACATGTAAACGTTCCGGAAGAAACTATGTAAATGGAAGTGAAAACCGCACTAAAATCCGTTGCGTAGTTTAACAGATTTCAGCGTACAGACAGACAGCGGGAAGAGATTTATACTATGTATAAATTAATTAAGATTTAATCTGAAGCCTACACAATAACGAGAGGTGACAGTGTCTTTCAATCTATCAATCTAAGTAAGTAATCAATCTCAGTAGGGATGGATTACATTACGCCTGTATTCCCAAAGAATGAGGCACAGACGTAGGTACTAACATACCTTCACCCACAGCTCGCCTGAACGTAGATCCCATGTAAAAGGGGCGAGCCTATAAATCATCGTTCAATGTTTGAGTCATGCTAAACCAGTTCATGGATACTATAACTATCCTTACAGACGAGTGTACCCTACATCAATTACCCATATATTGGTAGCCCTGTAAAATCTAACCTCACTTTCTTGACAGTTGCCCAACCTTTGTGCAAACTATCGCTTCAAAACGACGTCAAAGTCAAACTTGTTGACAGTTCAGATACGAGGCTTGTGACAGGGTACCGGGATCAAAAGGATGGCGAAAACATACCGAAACGTTGTTACCTTTTGTAAAATGTACCGTGGTTGCTTACAATTAAAGTGTGCGCTTTTGATGTCGCGAGTTTGAGCGACTGCGACACGCGGTAGCACGTGTGAAGGTGCTTTTACAATTTTTTTTAACCTACTATACGATCGACGCGCGGGAAAATTATTTTCCGTAAAAGTTCGAAGCGTTTTGATTTGTGTTTTGTAGTCAATGCACTGGCACGAGTGCTGGAAGGATTATATTCAGTGAGGACCATAATAACTTCCATCCTTACTTAATATTATTAATGCGAAATTAACTGTCTGTCTGTTACGCTTTCACGCCTAACCCGCTGAACCGATTTTGATGTTCTTTGGTATAGAGATAGATTTGACCTTGGAGAAGGACATATTTTGTCTAAAAGAACATGTTGGTTAAAAGCAAGAATTTTATAAATAGCATGTGCATCCTGAGTGTAGAAAATGGATAAATGAGGACACTAAAATTCATTCATTCATTTTTAACCATTCACGTTCGGTATCGCCATGAAAGTAGAAAGAGTTAAACCTAGGTATTTTTTGTTAAAAATAACAACGAAAGTCTGAGTATAACTATACTGCTTGTAAGGTTTGAGAATATGAGGTATTCCACGTATTCCAATTACATAATCTCGGAAAAATATTTCATATAAGTATGAAAGGAAATTACTTTGGCAATTTCGTCTCGTTTCGTTGAATGCTGTGGGTACTTATAAGTCTGATGTGACGTCAACCGCGAACTTATTTATGGTGTATAAGTGGGTACATAGGTAATACTCATTTTCTAATTACTCGCTTACTGTGCTCACTCCATAAATGGGTGAATAATTATTCTCACAAATAAGTAGGTACAGTATTCGGCTCGAGGAAAGGCCTCACTGATTGACGGGGTCCAGCGACCGCTGAACCACAGACTGTCATGGTCGTGGCGAATTTCGCAGATCCCATGGCTATGACCATAGGGCAAGTGAAGGCAAGTGCGGTTTATAGTCGGTACGAGTCCGACATATCCTGTCACCTCCCCGGGTTACAGAGGATGCATGAGGATTTTGCGTACTATTACAAAAAGAAGTACAATAATCTGCACAGATTTTGAGCGCTGACCTTCATCTGCGCAGAAGTGATTTATTGGCTCTCTTGGCCATATTTAATAAGTATTCAATTGAGTAGGAGTCAGTAGAAGACAGTATTCGTCTGATGATATGAAGGCAAAATACATTTCTATGACATTAAAAATACATTGCCTAGCTAAATAATCCCTTCAACTGAATTCTTAGCTTCTAACTTACCTACACTAAACCAACGCAAAATGTTGCCAGTGTACTCTCCTCGTTATCTACGTTCAAAGATTATTATAATACGCAACAAAGGCCATCATATGCCATCAACAAAGTGAAGGGTCAGCCACTACTGGATTGGGTAACCACTGTGAAAAATCTTTGACTTGATTTTTGCTGTGCTCCATTTTCGAACCATTGGGCTGGAAAACCTTTCCACGTATACTTTATACATCTCGCTACACAATTTTTTCTTTTGAAAAAAAAACAGTATGGTGACTAAGTTTCCTGAAAAAAGTTCCGTTGGAAATGTAGCAGTAATAATTACTCTTTTGGACTGTTAACGCTTTTGAAGTGAGCAGTTAGAGGGTTATGGTTAGGAAAAGTGACAAGATAAATTTTGAAATTTGGCGTTGATTTATCAAGGTTGGATTTTGGCTTTTGTTTACTTATTTATTTAACTTCTCAAAATACGAATTGTAATACCAGTGGAAAGAAAGAAGTCTAATATCTTACATCTAGTCTATGGTTGAGCTATAAACTTCAGATACAGATTTACGTGACATGCGAGAGACTTCTATTCTTTTTTTTTTGGACTGATTTATACCTATGCAATATAATTGCAGGTAATGGGTGTAATAATATTATTAAATTCAAATCTAATATGCATGCTGTAAGGGAAAATGTATCGGGACAATTTACAAAATATATTCGAACTTATAAGTATGTATACCTACATTCTCAGTAAATAAATGATTTATTTATTTCTTTCTTACATAACGAGCCATAACTTTGTCGCAAGTCGCAAAGTGTGTAGTACATACTTTGCGACTTGCGACAAAGTTATGGCTATGGACACAATTTACTACACACTGTGTAGTAAACCGTGCCCTCGGGTTTGATAACTAAGGTACAGACGCCAGCAGGTCAAGCTACCCGAAACTGACACATTTTCCCAATTGTATATGAACCTTATTACTTTAATAATAATAAGGATTTATTATTCTCTCCACAACATCATACACAAAATGATACAATCAATGGACAATAAAATAGCTTACATTATTGCGTACATAATATCGTGGGAGACTGGTGCCCAAACTAGGCGAAAGCCTGTATTTCAGGTCACCAGGTCTCCTCCCCCAGATTGTTGGTTCTAATTTAGTAAGCCGAGAATTGAACAGTTAGATCATCAAATGGTACATTGGTGGTAAGTATACTTAAAGAATTATAGATATTAATTATTAATTACTTTGTATTAAAGTAGAAAATCTATCAAAGAAATTTGACAGATTTTGGTAGCTTGATGTGCTGACCTCTGTATTAGCCACTTATATACACGAAAGATGTCATCAAAATCGTTCAAGCTGCAGCAACAGCAATGATTTTTATACAATATATATCTAGATAGGTAGATTACAGAAAACGTGAATTTGATCATTAAGAAATAACCTATCTCTCGGGGATAATGTTATATTACCTAACTATCAGAGAAAAAAAAAACTAAATTGTATCCGGATATTACCTACCCCCTTACACACAAACTAACAATATTAACCTCTATAAATCATTGATACCCAAAGTGATAGACCAGGTCTTCATTGACCCCTGGGGGTCGGCGAAAACCTTCAAGGGTCCACGTGAGTGAAAAAAGAATTGACGGTTTGTAAGATGTTAATGGGAGCATATTTTGACTTTAATGTTTAGGTCCCATGTAATAGGAAACAAGCCAATTGCCATTAACCGGGCATAGTATATCCTAACTGCGAGCTGCTACTGACAATTACTATAAAAACCCCATTAACACTTCTAGCGTAGCAGTCGAGCTACGACCTGTACAACACTGACGAGGCAGTTAATCTCTTTTTTATCATATTGATTTCTGACATTTACGCGAATATTATACATTGAAATAAAACTGCTTTTTACGGATTTTATTGCATTATATTTATTGATATTATTAATTATCTAGTCATTGTCATCAACCCATATACTGTCCCACTGCTGGGCACGGGTCTCCTCTCTTATTGAGAGGGATTAGGCTATAGTCCACCACGCTGGCCTAGTGCGGGTTGGCAGACTTCACAAACCATCGAGAAAAATCTCTAAGGTATGCAGGTTTCCTCACGATGTTTTCCTTCACCGTTTAAGCGAGTGATAATTAATACGGATATGATTTCGAAAAGTCAGAGGTGCGTTTCCTGGATTCGAACTCGAGACCTGCGACTTGGCATTCCAATGGTCATACCACAAGGCTATCACTGCTGCAATTATCTAGTATTAATTAATATTAGTAATAAATTATCATTGATCATGTAACAATAAAAATGTAGGGTAGCTGTCAGTAATTATATCATCAAGACGCCCACCACCTCAGTCTACCCGTGACGATGGACGCTGTAAAGGGTCCGAAACGTCGGGATTAATAATATCAATATAACGCGATAAAATCCGTAAAAAGTAGTTTTATCTCTCTTTATCATATTTATTTTCTGACTTTTTATCTTATTATAATAATAAAAAATGAAAAATATTTAATGTCTGAAAACCATGTTACATTATTGGTTGACGCTCTTGATCCCACACTAAGATTCCCTGTGTTGTGGGATCCAGGTTCTATGTACCGTTTACAAAATTAGCTTATTGTAATAATATTACAACATAATTCGTCTCAACAACGTATATTTTTATTTTTAAATAATAAGAGTAGAAGTAATATAAGTACCTATAGATTTTACAAAACATATCACAAACCGATCCAGGCAATATAGCCCATTTTAATATCACAGCGTCATTTACCGTCAAACATATGGAAATGGATACTTACCAAACATTTCAGGTTTTTCCGTAACAAAAAAGTTGTTATTAAATTGAGGGTACACTCTATCTTTTGTGTTGTGCTCTTACCCTGTACCCTGAATAGGTAATCAATGAAAGCCTTCGACCCGCTCAATACGTACTTCAGACTAGCTTTTGTTCCTTGCTGCGCCCCTGTCTTGCATTAAGGAGGTTTTGCGTTTTACAAAGAATATTGAATATAATCTGCCTTTTTAAATTATTTTGTGTTGATAATGTTATGAGTTGATGTATGATGTTATCGAGTATTGACCCGTGCGGAAGTAAATTGCTAAATTTTATATATACATACCTAATACTAGCTATTACCCGCGGATTTACTCTCATTCGCATTTATAATATTAGAAGTAGGGATTAATTAATTCAATAAATTAAACGTAATTTTGTAATTTTATTATGCATTTAAACAAATCTGTTTTCAAATCTATTCAAACGTCAAACAAAATACAATAAACAAAACGCGTTACGAAATATAATAGACCTAAACGTACTTACGTACGAAGCAAGTGATATGATTCATAGAACCATTGGGCTTCCAAGTCAAAGGTCTCGAGTTCGAATCCAGGACACGCACCTCTGACTTTTCGAAATCATATCCGTATTAATTATCACTCGCTTAAATAGTGAAGAAAAACATCGTGAAGAAACTTGCATCCCTTAGAGATTTTCTCGAAAGAGTGTGAAGTCTACCAACCAACATTAGGCCAGCGTGGTGGATTATAGCCTAATCCCTCTCGTTCTGCGAGGAAATCCCAGTAGTAGGACATATATGGGTTAATAATAATGATGATGAAACGCATTTGTATAAGACCGATGACAGTCAATTTTATTTATGTTAACATACATAATATAGTAAACAAAATCGGTTGGTATCTAATAAACAGGTAACAAAGAAAGAGCAGAAACAAAGAGCTGTAATTGGTGAGTCCATTGTTTCCGTTTCCTATTCATAATGTCGATCAAACATCCACACAGTGCCATGAGGTATCAAGGGTCACACACACTGATGTTTCACCAAAATATTTATACTCAGAAACTTACCACGATGATATATTTTTCCGTTACCATGGAGACGTAACGAAGTGCCGGCGGGGCGTCTCCTGTCAGGAATGAATACAATAAAATATCCTTTGATTATATACTTGTCTAGATGCTTTGATTATATACTTGTCTAGATGCCACATTGACACGTACAGAACGGCCCAAATAAAGTCTACTAAAATTGGTAGACTCTCTTCTCACTTACGTCAGTGTCATTTGGATCACTTCAGGGTGTGGAGTTCTCGAAAAATAATTAATTATGTCGGTATGTGCTGTCAAATTGTGTCGCAATTATGTGGGAAAACCGTATAATTACACTAAGATCACATTACATCGGTAAGTTTTGTTATTTAACCTCTATTATTTTATGAAAACATGATTTTTCAATTCGTTAATTTGTAGGTTCGACAGATTAGCCGGTGTTGTCAATTTATTACATGGGAGATTTGGCGAAACTATGGGAGATAAAATGCAAATATCAGTCATCATCTTTCGATCAGGAGAAAATTTTATTATTTTAATAATTACCAAGTACATAATTTATTTGATCAGTAAATGATAACTTGCCTTCACAAAAATAAAGTCATTAAATGAAGTCATTCACTAAATAGTATTTTTGTTAGTTTTTTCTAATATTTTGGGTTTCAGATTTCTTAAGACTGGAGATACATTATACAGCGGACACGAAATGAAATATAAAAAATAAACTATTCCGAAAACAAATACAAAGAGATGGATTTTGATCTATAAATTGCTGTTTATATTTTTTCATTGTATTTTTTGTTTTTATTAAAATAAATAAAACACTAATCTACAAAATAATTACTTTATTCAGACTATTTCGTTTAACTGTCATCCCATTAAATAATGGAGAAAAGGTAAGTTAATAATTTGGAGCAGGCATCCCTAAACACGCACACCTTGACAGTTTGACTACAATAAGTACACAAGCGGTACTCACACATATCACGCAATTTGGCCCCAGTTTTCGCGTGTCGTTTGTTTGCATTGCTCCATCTAGACAAGTATATAATCAAAGAAAATATCAATGTTTCTAGAACATTTATACAGAGAATTCTTACTTTATCATCGGATTTTCTCTCTGGAAATGATACACGAATTGTGCAGAGGCTGAATGATGGCTTCACCGCTATGGGTTATGAATTCAATTCCCATATGAACCGAAAAACTAGGCTTACAGGTAATCCTTCCGTGTTTGCCTGTTTGTGTATGTGAGTATTTGCTTTTGTATAGGCGAAAGGAGAGGAGACACTACATTTCAGTCATTATAATGTTAGACAAACTATAACGTGATACACCATCGTTCTCGTCTAATAAGCTCAGGTTTTTTCACGACAAGGACAATGGTATCTAATCTATTTACCATTTATAAATAAATGTATTCTCTAAAATACAGTAATTTAAATAGGAGTAGGTACAGTGTGTACCAAAAGAGCAATCAGGTGAATGTGATTGTATTATCCTTTAATCCGGCGCTATAACAAAAGCATTCCATAAAACCAAATTAAACTGAACTTTCCAAAGCCAGAATATTCTGCTATAAAACACAGCACTGTCTGCGTTATCAAGATTAATTGTTGTATGCAAATAATTAAGCCAACATACGTACTTACAACAGTTCAATTTATTATTCACGAAGGATATTCCATGTACGTTGAGCTGTGAAACACAAATCCGAGCAATTTGTTTTGATAAAGTGAAGTGTCAATGAGGATAGCTTGGAGATTTGTGTCCATTATCGTAGGTAGTGCGACGCGGTTGAATCTCGGACGATTGTACCTTGGACTTGGAGACAACATCTGTGCGAGACGTTTGAATAGTGTACCTATTAGAGTAGTGTTTCCCGTAGTACAACCTTTTAACCTTTACCTCAGTTTATCTATCTAAAGTATTATCTGCATAACAAATAATTGGTTCAAGTTTTTACTTTAAAATGTAGGTAGTTAATAAATATGACGCCATCCCCACTGTATGTCTATAAAACGGGGATGTCGCCGTACCTGTGAGTCAATCTTGGTCGAGTGTTCGTGAAGTTAACATCAACGCGGTGCCTGCAAATTATGTAAGTTTGGGTGGATTGTCTTATTTTTTTAATATTTCTGTCATCATTTCCAATAACACGTCAACAACAACAACAAGCATGTCGCCCGTGAGGGAGACATCCGGTGTTTGAGCAGGCCACCGTGGGGAGACAGATCTAAGGCATAGAAGCCTTCTTGGAAAGCTTTTATCTAAATATGGGATGGGGTACCAACCAGGGATACTGCAAGATTGTACTATGAGAGTGAAGCCATGAATATTTATGGCTACTTGGTTTATAGATCTGGATGTGTAGTGGTTTAATTAGATATTAGATAACATGTTGAACAAATATCCTTAGGGATGGCAGTTGGGGACTCGTGAACTCATTAGAAGCAACTCCTGAAAAGCTAGTACAGGCCGAAGGGGAAACGGCGGTATGAGCGACTAGAGGTGCACCACCAGTTTCCCGATTCTTGAAGAGATCATTGGGTTTCCCGCTATTATACCATTAGACACTTCCACCCCCGAGCCCCCCCCCCCCTCTGGCCAGCCAGTTAAAACTAGACAGACTTGTGTTCAGCAGGCGCTCTTGGTGTTCCACTTCGCCCGTCTCCAATTTGCCCGTATTTGGTAGCTCCCAATACGGGGCAACTGCAGACGAAGCCCAGACTGACTCTCTGGCACAATAAGGACCGCAGTGTCGCCACTAGCTGCCCTGCCTGTTTGTGCTCTTTTCTCTTGACCTTGTGACATAATATTTTCTTGATGAAAAAAGAAAAAATGGCTAAACGTAAAAATGGAAAAGATTGAATGTGAGGCAGATACTTCAGAAAGCAAAATTCTCTTGCTTCCTCTTCGCTTTATTTTAGGATGCACTAACGAAAACATTACACTCATGAAATATATTCCAACAGCGATGCAATCAATGTGTTGACGGCCGCAACCAAAAAACCAATATTGACCACGTAAACCACTGCAATTTATGTATCGGCTATTAACGTGATGCATCCGGCTTGAAATATTTTGTTACAAAGGGATTTAAATGGTTATAGTTAGTTATAACAACTATGATCCAGATTTGATACGATTCCTCTTTGTCACTAAATTAACAAAACAATTTCTCAGGTTGGTAGTTAGAATGTTGTTTCTACTTCATGGATGAGTTATATTATACATACACAACACAATTTGTGTATGTGTCGCCATTGTACTGTAGATACCTAATCCTTTTATCTCCCTGTTTAAGCATGTGTATGCCATAAAAATCATACGGCAAGACGTTTTCTTTTTGTTTACGGGGGAAACCTTACTAAGGCTACCGGTCTACGGGGGTTAGATCGGGGATTCTTACCCACTAAAACCACCCGGGTGGCCACCATAATCACATGGAGGGGGAGACACTGGTAATAGACCATCCCAGAACACCCATATGCAACGCCTATTCAGGCACACAGCGAAACTTGGGTGACCATATTAATGCATGTATATTTCCTTAATTAATAATGGAATTAAATTAATATAATAATAATATAATTTGTTTCTGTCTTTGGTTACGTATGAGTGATCATCCCTCTTTTTTGAGTATCACAATTTGTATTCTTTCAATTAATTTTGTTTGTCGTCCACTGATATTATGTTCGTTCACAATTTCTGTCTATATCATGAGTCTTGGTTTGTAGGAGGTACATAATAAAGTATTTTATTTTGAGCGCTACTCTGATATATTTTTAGAATGCTATTTAGTTCTTCAAACAAAGATTTTGTTACATAAACAAACCTTTTTGTGATCGTCCTCTCTCCCCGTCTCGTTTCTTCTATGTTGAAGTTATAAATTACTTTACCCCCGTACCCGTATTAATCTCGTATATCCCAATCCCATGGAAAATACCCAATCCTTTTTCATACAAACAAGAAATCATAAAATAAAACAGCCAAATCGTTAGATCTCAAGTGATGCTCCGTCATATATTGATTTTTATAAATAGATTATTTTCACGATGACGATTTTATTTTATTTTATTAATTTGGGACAAAAAAACAGTTACACGTTATAATATACAAAACAATTAAAGATTTTAGATTTATAAACGTATAACCCACACTATTGTCCTCGGAATAATAGTGGACTTGGAAACAGAGAAAAGACGACGGGCTATGACGTGAATAAAAGTTTAATTAAAGAAATAAGAAGAGAAAAAAAAGAATTAAGTATTTATAACAGCCCTTAAGTGAGATGCCTCCCATCACACCACCATTACAAATGGCTTGAACAGAGGTGAAAAGCATCCCTCCTAAGACTAAGAGATTACATCGCGATCAGTTGATTACCATTCTTAACACATCGACACCCCCTCCGTGCCTCAGAGAGCACGTAAATTCGTTGGTCCCGGTTTTCAGACGAAGCCTTATGACAATCGTTAGTGGTAGCAATCCCAAAAAGCCTGACAACCAATCTATCCTACGAATATCGGTATTACCCAGAAATTGGGTTGCGGAGGTCTGATGGCAGTCGCTCTAGACTAGTAGCCAACCCCAACATAGGTAGGAAAAGACTCAGAGGGTAAGATCCTAGACACCTAGACTCGACATTTCATAAGTGCCTGTATATGGTTTATATGAAAATAAAACTATTTTGATTTTGATTGATTGATTTTGATAGCGTACGAACTCATTATGATTTATAATAATCAAATCTTACATATTTTTGTATTTTAATTACCTAATTACCATTAATTTCCTAATGACAATTGCTCTTATGTTAATTGATATGTGCATGAAATTCTGAAATTTGTTTATTAATCTAAATATTGATAATTTAATTTGTACTCACTAATTTCCGTTTTTATATTCTAATGTTTTATGTTATTTTATACCTACAAATGCATTTTATTTTTGAATAAATCGAATTGAATTGAATATAAACATGTTACTATCCTTACCTATCGCTTTCCACTAACTAGACTGCTGTCTTGTGTCTGACACATGTCCGATTTGGTAGGGAATGGTATAGGAATACAATGTTCCCAGATAATGTAGTTGTGGACTTAACGCTCTAACATTGAAGCAGGCTCCTTCTCTCTGAAGGATTGAATAGTCTTTTATTAGATACGATGAGAAGGATTAGTGTAAATTAACTTACATACTGTTTCTGTATCTGTGTATATGTACACGTACATATGTTTTGGAACTCCCTAATTGGCCTAGTGTTTGTAAGCGCAAATGCTAAGGTCGAGGTCCTGTGAACTCCAACACGAGAGACGATCCTCTCGTGTTCGAGTTCGGGCACATGGGACGTGGCCTTCGATTTTGGTTGACAGACAAGAGCATAGGCCATACCTATAGGGTTGCTATTCACAAGTTGAGTAGTGTTATTGGGTTTTTCTATGAAATATTCAGTAACAGCTCGTACTTTGGATTTGTGCCCAGTTAATGGCAATAGGTTCGCCTTTTATGGGGCCCAAATATACCGGCGAACTGTGGGTATATACAGGGTGGAAGGGACATCGACGCGCAACGGCTTACCATGACTTCAGTATATGATTCTGGACTCCCCTGCGTTGGAATATTTCGTCGGCTTTTTCTTAAATTTTACAACTCGCAAGTAAACTCTATGGAAACAGCTAACCAGAAGATCTTTCGAGTTTAATTTACAATGCTGTTTTTAGTGAAAAAAGTGAATTAATGACTTTTTAATTAAAATTCTTATTGGGTTAGATAGAAATAATGATTTTATACAGTAAGTTGAAAAAACTGCAAAAAAACGTAAAATTTAAGCAAAAGCCGACGAAAAAATCCAACGCAGGGGGTCCAGAATCATGTACTGAAGTCATGGTAAGCCATTGCGCGTCGATGTCCCTTCCACCCTGTATACAGACGTATATACCCACAGTTCGCCGGTATAAGGCACAGGCCTTAGGTTTAGTTTTAAGAATGAGGCAGAGGTCAATCAACAAAAATATTATACATGTTTTTGTTGATATCTTAGACTGATCCAAGCGCGAAATGTGTGAGCCTTTGGGTTCAGAAACACTTTTTACCGAAGTTGCCAATGTCGTTACGTATACACACGTTACTTGTCTATCATTCGAATAAACTACGAAGGGAAAACATCGTGACGAATACCTACATTCCATTACACTAAGCCAGCAAGGTGGACTATAACCTAACCGAACATTGGGACAGTATTAATGCTAAAAAGGTTGAAATAAGTAATATAACTCAAGATCTCTGTCCATAAAGTTAAAGTTTAATTAGTTATTCAACACAAGCACGTGCAAAAATTACGGTAGTTACGTATTCAGAATTTCAAACAACTTCCCACGAACTGTCGAAAGCATTCAACGAGAATCAGCTAAATGCACTCTACACTTCTGAAAGCTGAAACTTCATACACTCCGTTCTAAGTAGGTATTGAAAGTCTGAAAGCCGTCTAATATCGATCTACGTATTAAACCTAGCTTCAATTCTGTATGACTCGGAGAAACTAATTTACTGGATGCTGTCTACAGGATTCACAACCAGGTAACATGTGATTTTGGAATAAGACTGTTTTGATTTCGTACTATTACGAGTACTATAAACGAATTATAGGGTTATAGGCACTGACCTCCATGATATATTGTATTATAGAGGTCAGTGGTTATAGGTAAATCATTAGAAGGTGACAATAGTAAAAAAAATAGTTCGATACAATCAACCTCAACTTAGCATGCAAATGTCAAAAATAACTCTATTATCTTTATTGTCAACAATTTTAGCTACCCAATTTTTCGTGTGTAGAAGATGATAATGAATTCTTGTTTCCTTTAGTTTTTCATTTGTAATAAGACAAATGTAAGTGCTGGTAAAACAATTATGTCGTCTGTAAACAGCTCTATTATCGCAGTGCTAGAGCATTCTGCTGTTAGCTTTTGGTTCGCAGGTTCGATACTCGCACGTAACAAATATTTGTTTCGGGTCTGGGTGTTTGTGCACGATACAGAAGAAAATCTCAGTGTGGAGGTAACGTTTCTAAAAAGAATAAGAATTGCTACGCAATGCAGTCTGAACTATTGGAAATGCCACTCACTTTTTTAAATACCTAATGTCTCGAATATAATTTAGTGTTTCCTTGTTACAGCGCTTACCTGAAAGACGACTTCGTGGTGCTGCCCTATCTGGATGCTGGCTTCAACCGGGTGAGTTGTCCTATTAAGTTTCAACACAAACCCGACTGACAACCAAACAACTGTTGTTACACATAACTGTTGGTCTTTACTAAAGTATCCTTAAGGATGAAGAATGAAGGATACTTAAGTATCCGTCACGGATATTTTAACTTGAGTAAAGGTGCTCCCTCACGACGAGCATATTAGTGAGTAAGCAAAACCAAGGATTTTTTCAAAACAAATCAAATACTGGTTTGCTTTTAAATACGGTTACAAAAGTTGGTGTTAAATAAAATTTTCATTAGTCCAGCATATTTCGTCATAGTAGGTATAGTGACATGCAATAATAAATCACCATTATATTTATATGAAGTGACGATAAATTGTGTGCATACAACTAAGTTACAGTTACAAATAATTGGGAAGTAGCTCTATTCTGTCATATATGTAAAATTCGCTTAAAGCGTGGCATTCCTAACTTTCTAATTAGTGTTGGAGCTAACATATTGATTTCTGACATTTACGCGAATATTATTCATTGAAATAAAACTACTTTTAAAAAGTAGTTTTATTTTAGTGTTGGAAGTTTAATATAAATTGTAATACACATCGGATAACAACTGCGTTTGTATAGCTCTGTCTTTTGTTACGTTACCTGCAAATGCTCGTCAATCAGCTGTAGTATCAGCTCGTCAGTCAGTATGGTAACGTAATGCTCAAAATCAAATCTTGTATTTACTCTCCTCCTTCGTCCTTCAGTCGTTTGCTCAATGCTGAGCGTCGTGATGTGCCCTACCTAACTTTTTGACGATCTCCTTCCATTTGTGGCGATCTTTTGCCAGTTGAAGAGCGTCTGAGATCTTGGTGTCGAGGTGTTTCTTAATTTGGTCCGACCATCTTGTAGGGCTACGTCCTCTGGGTCTCTTTCCTTCCACCTTTCCGGTGACCATGAGCTTCTCCAAATTGTCGGATGGTTTGCGGGCGATATGCCCGAAGTATTGCAACAATTTGTATTTGTATTTACTCTACAATCTACATTATAACCGAATGCTCCCGGTGAAGGAGCGCCTTAATGTCGGCTCCGTTACAAGGTTAGGTAAAAGCCATAAAAGATGCAATCTCGCGAGCCTACAATCTTGCACAAGTAGTTTCAGTTTTATTGGGGTATGTCCTGATTGCCATTTACCGCACGGTACAAGAAATCTCTCTTCGTTCACACAAAGAGGTTACCATCAGGTGACCCAAATGTTAGTATGAGGGGCTCATGAAGATATGGGTCACCTAATTAATATAAAAAATTTACTATAAGAAGCGTATATTTATTTTGTTATTATACGACTTTAATATATTGTATTCTTTTTAACTAATGCATGCAGAGTTTACCTGTAAGTGATTGTTGCACTTTTATCTGTTTTATAACATATTACTTCTACCAGTGTAAGCAATTGTTGGTGAACCAATTTAAATAAATAAATAGTTCGCCAATATACGATTTAAAATTATTTCCTTGTTTCAAGAATATTTCCTTCTGGAAATGCCTAATATCACTGCTCTATAATGTGAATGAAACCATGAACCTCACGCTCAGCAGCCATTATAAAAAATGAAACATGACATTTTGAAACCACTCTTTTGTTTGGGTTCGTGATGAATAGTTTCTGGATATTGAATCATTATATTCGTTCATAATAATAGCTTTATGCCTGACAATGAAATATCTACACCATTATTTATTGCGAAAATTTAAGCTCTATAGAATTATTTTAAAAGCTGGTTAATCTTTTGTAAAAAAAGTTGAGGTCCGCGGCCTCCTCCCGATCTTTGTCCTCATTTAACATTTGCTCGGCACTTAGATACATACCATAACGCCTGTATTCCCCGAAGGGTTAGGCAGAGGTGTACTAATGTACACATTTCGCCGGTATGTTTAGGCCCCATGTAAGAGGAGGCGAGCGTATGGCCATTAAACGGGCACAAATCCAGACACCGAGCTACTACTGAGAATTGAGAATTTCATAGAAGAACTCAATAACACTTGCTCGACCTGGGGATCGAAGCCAGGACCGAAGCGAAGCAGACGCGCTTAGGACCACTAGACTAATGAGGCACTTAGATTTTTTTCTTGTAATATAACAAAAGTGACATACCAAACATCATAATCCTAAATAATTTTCAGATACCCATATAAATACCTAAGTATTTATATCTAAGTCGAGCTTTACGGAAGTGTTGTAAGTAATGCACGCTCTGATCTGCAAGGTTAAGCTGCGCTAGCCGCGGTCAGTCTATGGATGGGTGACCATTCTTAACATATCAAGACCCCTCCTAAAGCCGTCGGTCCTGGTTGTCATACAAACACCTATGATAAGTGGTTAGTGGCATTCTAAAGCCTGAAAACCGGTCTAGGAATTGAATTGTGGAGGTATAATGGCAGTCGCTTCGTGTAAAATACTGATATTCAGCCGCATCTGGTTAGACTGGAAGCCGACCCCAATATAATTGGGAAAAGACTCGAAGAATGATGATTAATTTGTTAGATATGTATTTATTATTGTTTATAAACTTATCTATGTATTTTTTATTTTATATAATTTAATACTTTGTGTTTGTATTATAGTACCTTTTTTTTTTGTACGGAAAATCGTCATGGATCGGACTCATACCGACTAAAAACTGCACTTGCCTTCACCTGCCTTATTGTACCTATATGTATAGTAGTAGATAACCTATTACGTATGGATCAACGTTTGTCAAAATGACTGATTAATGCATATGCCAAACTTTTTCCTTGTATCACCCATGATGACCATGATGATTTATCTCTCTCTCTCTCTCTCTCTCTCTCTCTCTAGTACTACAAAACTACTTTTGAAGAATCACAAAATTATTCAGTAGGTAAGAGTCCAGTATAAGTTGACCTCTAGTGTACCAGTGGACCTATAGTAGCATATTGTGTCCGTCAGTCATATTCTAATAGTCAATATTATTTTAAAATGATGTCATTTACGAAACCTCATTTTATTTAACTCAAGGGCGTTGGCGCTGTAGGCCGTAATACTAAGCTAAATATTCCTAGTTCGGCTCCAGATGGTAATTCTATTGTGTACATACATAATAAGTACTGTCTATTTTATCATATAATTTACCTGTATCTATAATAAGTAAGTTTTTTGGAAAATAAAGATTATTATTAGTATTATATAAGTATACATATAAGATGAGTTATGCCCCTATACCAATCTCGTTCAAATAAAATATTATAAAATGTTCCACAATATATCAAAAGCTTTTATTTTGGCAACACCAATTATAAAACACATATATGTAGTCTAGCCATCTAGTACAAACAATACTTACCGAGATATTTATTGTTCACGAGAACAGACAAAGGTTATTATTAAAGTCTGAAAGCTCAGTATAACCAGACAACACAAAACGCGTCACTGCTCATACGAAAAATCTTTTTGTGTACCATGTGTCAATCATATCCATTTGTACCTTAATGTGAACAGAATCTGTATAACAATGCGTTCGATGAAGCTTTCAAGAGTCCATGTTCTATTTTTATTGATTACAAGATTGAGTATGAGGTATAACAATTGAATACATTTCAAATTATATCATTTTCTAAAAAAATCGTAATTTTTAATAAATCACTTACATCTAAATAGTGCAGATGACAAGATTACTACCAAATATGGTGCCAAACAGACCTATAAGATTGACAACCGTTAAATTACGTCTAACGAATTACCATTTTCCGCATGAGTACACTTTACTATTTAACTAAGATTTTTCTAAAGCCGAAATTGTAGTACTATATGTAAGTATGTATTTCTATTATTCCGAAGGTTGACCTCGATCGGTTGTTTATAAGACAACAATTGTATAATTAAAGCAAAAAGACTTGAAAACAACTATTATATTAAAATTATAGCTGTAATAACTACAAATGGAATGACACGCTGAACATTAAAAGGCCGTGTCTACCCTTGTTCATACAACAATATTATTATCATAACAGTAGTGTTTAAGTTACCCCCGATCCATATTTTACCTAGTTTCCAGTCAATAACGATAGACAAGAGGGCCGTAGCTAAACCAACTTGCGGCTTACAATTACTTCAGTGAATAGTAATGAGTTTATGTAAATGCAAGCCACTTAGCCTAAGCGCCGGCTTTAAACTGCCCTAGTAATACATGTAGTAAGAAGCCTTTATTTATGAAGTGGATTTCATGTATAATCCCTACAGTAACTTTTAATAGGTGTAATGCTTTCTGTATCTTTCTATCTTTACCTACATTCTAATACAGTCAAACAAATGTAGTATCCATACATAACATACCATCACGCCTGTATTCCCCGAAGGGTTAGGCAGAGGTGTACTAATGTACACCCACATTTCGCCGGTATGTTTAGGTCCCATGTAATAGGGGGCGAGCCTATTGCCATTAACCGGGCACAAATCCAGACTCCGAGCTGCTACTGAGAATTTCATAGAAAAACCCAATAACACTTTGCTCGACCTGGGGATCGAACCCAGGACCCCTAGCGTAGCAGTCGCGCCTAGGACCACTAGACTAATGAGGCAGTAGTATCCACTCTATACATATATTTATAGCTTCTATTGTGCCTTTCGATTGCCTTGCGGTCTGAGTTTGTCATGCTTACTAAAATGTCCTGCTGATGGTGGCGTTGTGTGTCGGGTCGTTTTATTCCCTGCAACATGGTTGAGTCGAACAACGCCGATACACACGTCATACTCGTGAACGGGTGCCGTCTGTCGGGGCTGGTCAGCTCTTACTGTCAATGGCAATCTTTTTCTTTTATTTATTTATATTGTTTTTTATTCTGGATTAATTTGTTAGTAGGTACACATCAAACTGCATTGTTCTCATTAACTATTCTTATCAAACTTGTAAATCAAGATTAACATTGTAATCATGTTGTTTTTAAAAAAAGAGTGTCTATGGAGTTTCTTGCCGGTTCTTCTCCATAAGACCCACTTTTTGGAACCGTGCAACTAGTTTTGACTTTTCAAAAGTGCTACTTTATTGGTCTAATTGAAATAAAACATTTGACTTTGACTTGACTTTATCATTTGTCTGTTATTTCTGTCGAAAACCAATTTTATTATTCTGGCACATTCGCTGCAGAATTAAAAAGAAAACATAGAGCTTAAAAGAAGACACATTTTTATTACGTAAGTACTTATTCATAGACACAATCAGCTTAATAAACAGTAAAATGAGTATTTTTTCATGCACTGCAGTGTAACACCAACACCAAAGAAATAAATAGTACCTACATCATCATTAGGTTTTACTTTACCTTCCTTTAAATAAAATAAGAACGGTGAAAATGCATCTTCAAGTAATGTAATTTTCAGTATTTCAAATTGTCGTAATGGCGTTGTTAAAGTATTCATATTTCCTGTAGTAGACGGACCAGTCTCGCTTGCTTATTATGTAATTTTACCTCGAAAGGAAATTGTATAAGTTTTCAGAGAGACAACATATTCTTTTTCGTAGTTCCAGGTCTTGGGAAATGTGTAGATTTCATTTGTTATTAGACATATTGCATTGCCTAGTAGTCGACGCGGTTATTTGCCATCATCATCAAACCATATACTGTCCCACTGTTGGGCACGGGTCTCCTCTCACAGAATGAGAGGGATTAGGCTATAGTCCACCACGCTGGCCTAGTGCGGGTTGGCAGATTCACATGCCGTTGAGATAATCTCAAAGAAATGCAGGTTTCCTCACGATGAGATTTCGAAAAGTCAGAGGTGCGTGCCCTGGGTTCGAAATCGAGACCATCGACTTGGCAGTCCAATGGTCAAACCACTAGGCTATCACTGCTTTATTTGTTATTTGCCATAGCTTTTGCGTAGTAATAGTTTCAAGTGCGACTGATGTCTTAGGTCCCAGGTCGTAACTCTACGTACGTAGATATATATTCAATTTTCAGTTTCAATAATTTATTTCGAATATAGGTGAATAAGTTGGTAAATACATACATTTGTCAAATAACAAACATTTTTGTGCAATTAGGTATACTCTGCCATTTTAGCATGCAATATTCAATTATGTTCATAAATAGTCATAACATAACAATAAAATTATTACATTTGTCACAACACAACCAATCTATAAAAAATGACAATTAAGTTAAAATCTTCTAATATAAAATTCTCGTGTCACAGTTTTCGTTGCCATACTCCTCCGAAACGGCTTGACCGATTCTCATGAAATTTTGTGAGCATATCGGGGAGGTCTGAGAATAGGCCAACATTTATTTTTCATACCCCTAAATTTTTTTTTTATGGCAAAACAACGTTTGCGCACTAGCTGACCCCAGCTAGTGTCATATAATAATGTGTCCGTAGCCTCTTTAAATATGTAATGTTTAATATAATTATAACTCTGAGTATGGATTTAGGAACCTAAAAACTACCGGCGAACTATAGATGTACAGTAGTATACTTCTGCCTAAACCTTTGGGAATAGGTACACGAGGGATTCGCCTTTCTCAGAGTCTTTTCCCAACTATATTAGGGTTGGCTTCCAGTCTAACCAGATGCGGCTGAATATCAGTATTTTATACGAAGCGACTGCCATCAGACCTCCGCAACCAAGTTTCTAGGTAATACCGATACCATGAGGGTAGACTGGTTGTCAGGCTTTTTGGGCTTCTGACTACCACTAATGATTGTCATAGGTGTTCGTATGACAACCGGGACTTTACGTATTCTCCGGCGCATGGAGAGGTCTTGATATGCTAAGAATGGTGACCCATCTCCAGACTGACCGCGACTAGCGCAGCTTAACCTTGCAGATCGGTTGATCAACTCAGTTATTAGTTAGCCATGAGCCGCTCGTATATACACGAGGGATAGTATGTTCTTATGTTTACGGTGACTTACTTTACTTAATGTCATATAACCCCTAGATGGGGCAGAGGGCTTCCACAGATGTCCTCCATCGCGATCGGTCTTGAGCTTCACGCTTCACCTCGCTCCATGTCATTCCGATGCTCGTCGCTTCTGCCAACACGGTGCGACGCCAGGTTTGACAGGGATGGCCACGCTTTCTTTTCCCTTGGGGATTCCAGGCCAAAGCTTGCTTGGGTATGTGATCGGGACCCCTTCGGAGCGTGTGGCCAATCCACCTCCACTTACGACGCTTGATCTGGCGGTCGATCGGGCTCTCGTGGCATTTCTCCAACAGCTCTACATTGGAGATGATCTCGGGCCAGTAAATTCCGAGAATGCGGTGCAACTGAATAATTACGTCTCTTTTAGTAGATCATTGTTTGGTTAATCATCATGCTTCTGACCTAATCCTAATTTAGTATTTTTCTTTCATAAATCTCTTCCGTTATTATTCCGTTACTGATTTCCTAAATGATAAAAATATATTAAATGTAATTAAATAATTGTTATATATAGAGATAAGTAATTAATAGATTAAGAATTTGTACACCAGAAATGGTAGAATATAAGAAACTTTTAATATCATGAAAACCCAATTGTACATATATTCTGACAAATAAACCTTTCTTTCTTCGCTCGTCCTTCACTTCTTTAGTAGCCATATCATCTAACACGAGTCTAAAAGCGATTTCATCGATTTATATACATTTTACAAATTATTATCATTAAATCCCGTACTCTACTGATCGATTTCGTTGTCACAGTCAAAGTCAAATATTTTATTTCAATTAGACTATTAAAATAGCACTTTTGAAAAGTCAAAACTAGTTGCACGGTTTCAAAAAGACACTCCTTTTAAAAAAAACATGTTGTGTTAATCTTGGTTTAAAATGTTGTCCAACAGGTGATGGTAGAAACAGTGAGCGCTACGGCCTGGTGTGCCGAAGCGCTGCAGTGTCGCGCAGCGGCTGCGTCGACGCGTGCGCAGGTGGCCGCAGTAGCCGCGCTCGCCGCCGCCGCAGACCGTTGCCGGGACCTCATCGCCGTCACAGACGACCAGCAGAGGATACTCGTAAGTATAGAGGCCAGCATATCAAACTACCCCAATCTGTCAAATTTCTTTGATGGATTTTCAACTTTAATGCAGAAAAATTCTATATTTTTCAATTGGGGAATTGGAAAAATTTGTCAGTTTTGGATAGCTTAACCTGCTGTGCGTCTGTACATAAAACTGTACCTGCTTAGTAACGTATCTGTTCAAGCACTTAAATCATCGTCTACACATGTACTGTCGCTTATCTCGATATAAGAGATTAGACTTGTGTGACAGTAGGGGTTAGGCTATAGTATACCACGTTAACCTACTGCTGGTGGCAGACTTCACGCCACATCCAGACCGTTTTAGTATTATAAACAATACCTATAGCCTACCCTCTCAATATGAGAGGAGACCGGTGCCCAGCAGTGGGAGTAAATTGGTTGATAATGAAACAATACTTACATGATTGCTAAATTAAGGTTTCATTCCTTGCATTCGATCTCAAGACTTGGTAGTCTGCTAAAAACGACTTTAATTGCTTAAAAGGGAACAATTTAATTAAAGGTAATCTGGTACTCGTTTATTTATAATGTAAACACAAGCCTTGTATCAGTTCTTAGCTGACACTACGAAGCATAATGAGAATTCTATCTCAGGACATTATGACCTTCCATGTTGTCAGTGTCACTAGAAACAGTAGGGAAACAAACACTGGCTGCCTACATTAAGTGTGCGTTTGTCCAGTCAAGCGCCACGGACGCAGCGGCGAGCGCGCACATAGACTCGTTGCGTCGGTAATGGATTCTTGTTAGTTTCATTTGGTGTTATTGAATCAACGCAGTTAAAACAGACTGAAAAAACTCTGTCATGTGTATTATGTTGTAGTTTGAACTAAAATGAACAGCCAATGATTGTTTTTAAAGAAACTCCCTCTGAATTAAAACCGTAACAACAAAAAACACAAAGATCTTTCAAGGTCCACGAGCTCTGCTCACAAATAAACAAACAAACTTTAAACTACCGAACACTTATAAATTGTTTAACAGTTGGCTAACAAATCCTGGTGCCGCGTACTGGGCTGGCGCGGAGACGAGGGTCCAAGACCATTGTCGGAGACTGCTGGGGGCGAAGCCCTTCGCTTGGCGGCCAGTGGTGCACGCGACTGGGAGGCACCCGTCACGCTGCGCCGGCGCGCCGCTCCCGATCCGATCCTGCTACCCTGCCGAGGAGCTGCTGTAGGACTCACCAAGTACGTCATTTAATTTTAACTGGGAAAATGCTAGAATATTTTCTATAGACCATAATAGAGTGCTTGATCTATGAACTCGCTCCATTTGTATATATTTATAAAATATACTCGTACTGGGATTATATGAACACATCCAATAGGTACTAAATCCATTCAGTAGCGAATAATCATTTTCATCACTAGTACCTAAAGCTGTTGGGGTGTTGTTGTCTTTACACATCACATCATATTGTACGTAATAGCTAGCTAGCTTGAGTGTGATGTATTCACGATTGTGTGTATAAATTCTTTGATAAAAGTAGCTTGCACCTGTTTACGATAAAGACTACAATTCAATAAGAGGATGCTCTCAGGCTATCCTGTCGACAGAATTAATTGAGAACTGGGGCCTTACCACAACGTGTTAATGCGATCATTTTTAGGTTGAGAGAAAGGGATGGCGCTATTTAGGTTATAGAGCGACGTCCCTCTCTCTCAATCGGAAAATGATCGCAATAATAGGTGATGGTACGGCCCCTGCTCTGGCAACGGTCTATTCTTTACGGAGTAGTAAGAAGTTTGGTATTTCCTTGTAGTTTTTGAGAATACTGATTAATCAATAATAATATTTCCTCAACTAATCGTGACGAAATAATACCAAAATATTGACAAAAACAAATAAATAATTATAAAAATAAAAAGGTTTAATCATAAACTCGTATAAGTAAAAATAAAATGTAATGCAGTAGCAATCCATACCTTCAGTTCACATTCCTGTGGTCACAATACTGACCACAGCTGTCATATTCACGATGCGAGATACTCATACCTACGCGTCACAGTATACATTTGCGGAGCACAGATTCTATTAGGTATTTTATTTTTTTAAATGCGGACTGCATACTTTTGTTTTACTTAAATCTTTATTTACCCTTAATTAATTTCATCATATAGCATCAGGACCTGCATTTCTTCAAGTGCATAGCATTTAGCATTGGCTCACAAACGCTCACTGTTTTGGTGAAAGTTCAGTCCTGGCGCTAAGAGCCTTTTCAAAGCAAGTTTAATGTTTTTTTGTATATTTGACAATGTAAAGCGGGAAAGTCATTTCAATCGGTAGTATGAGGCAAGCTTTCGATGCTAAAGTACGAGTAATTTGGAAAAGATAAGTGCTTCCTGTGCTCGAAAAAAATTCACTCGTCACACACAATCTTACTGAATTGGTGAGGATATGTTGTAAACTCACCAATTCAGTGAGATTACAAAAACATTCACTTTACGTAGTCTTTATATTATAACTTCCTTTCTACCTTAGGAGCACTTCGCACATAGTATTTGTGTGCGAGCCGACGCACGCGTTGGAGAACGAGCGTGGACGTGGCTCACTGCACTCCATCCGACGAGGCTCCCTGGACGTTCGCTCCGTCGCTTCCGATGGCTTACGGCGCACTTCGCTTGCTAAGCTACAAGGATTACCACTTGAAGCTCCTATCACCAAGGTATTAAAAGAATCATCATCATCTACATCTCGACTAACCCTGCTATGTTTTGGCATCGCAAATTTTGCAAGTTTTATACATACAGGTATTCGTACGAATTGGTATCGTAAGTAAGCAAAGTGACAAATACCTTTTTAAAATGTTGCCTTTGTTTCACATATTTAGGCAACATTTTTCCAACTCCTGGGTACCTGGATAAAGTTAGAAGGCAATATATTTTCATATCCTATGATAGTTGTAATGAGAATATAATGGTCTATATACAGAAACTTTCGTAAATTAATTCTTTCTGAGCTACCTTATTATACCTACCGGCATTTTAATGTTCTTTGCTTCCTTTGTTCTTTGCCGTTGTTTTATACTTACGTCTTTTGCTTTAGACACTCAGTAAAGAAAGGGCTCTCTGATTCACACTGTATCTTTGTGATGTTGATGTTATCAAACAAAAACAAGTTTTGCCACATGGTGTTAGCAAACAGTGATTCATTTTATATAAATACAACCTTTATTCGACCTAGATATCAGAAAAGTGAAGCATTGTCCGATAAAAAAGCTGTATGTAGCTACTCCAAAACATTTTTCAATAACATTCGACGTAAAGAATACTTGGAAGCTTTCCTTATATTTCAACAAATCGTTACCAATATAGTTTTTTTTTTCTCAGGTGATATCACTCTTATCTGCGGCTACTGAGGGCGCACCTCCATCCACTGTGGCATGCATTGAGAGGGCTGTCGACATGCTTAGGACCTCTGAGCTGTATTCCCCTCAAATGAGGGATGATTCAAAAATGCGCGTTGAAGACCCAATCGCTACAGACCTCATTGGAGCCTTACTGTCGGTGAGTTGAAATACTGTAACAATTGGCACCAATAAAGCTTTTCCCCAAATAGGGATACTTCATTATTGTTGTATAATATAATACACAGTGTTTACCGTTATCTTACCAAAACACATAATGGTATGCCACACAACTGTATATATTCTAAAATAATCCTTATTGATGTTGTGTATTCACTTAACAATGATAATGATTATTTATTTTGTTTATATCGATGATATGATAGTATATAATATGATAGTTTACAATATGTTTCAATTGTTTTATTAAACTTTTATTTTATATGTAAAACCTGTATAGATAGTGGCGATTTTATTATATATGCACGTAATAATGTTTATGTATGTACTAACATTGGTATTTATTTGTTTACGATCCTGTTCGCCTGGGGAAGAGGGAGCAAGTGAACACAAACCTATTCTTTATGGTAGGAGGTTTGCAATTACAACTGTCTGTCTATACCTTCAAACATATAGACTGTTTAGATAGTATCAATCTTTGTGATTCATGCTTTCATCTCTAATTACACAGGGCTCATTTTTGTAAAGAATATTTGAAGTAATTTTGTTTGGTACTTATAAATCTTTTTTTTTTTACTATTGTTAGAGTATATTGTATGTGTATTTTTAATTTTTAATTAAATACTGTATATATATGCTGCTTATCTAATTACTCAAAAAGGGCTAACTTATACTGTCTATTATATTTTAAACATAATTATATCCCATTATAAAAAAGCCTATAAAAATGATATTTAACAACCTTTCTAACAACGGCATTATATAGAGCTGTGATATAATATACATGCGATTATGATACTAATAACAGTACATATTAATCCGCATATTACCTACGTAGTATTGGACCTACTTAATTAGGCTTTTTAAATGTAAAATGAACCCTGCGTAATAATATTATTTCTGTTTTGATCTAAGTTCTGTTCAACCTTCTCGTACGTATTGTTCAACTATATTGTGTTTCGCACTATTTTCTAACCAATCTTCTAACATTTTTTAGAATATCATGTAATCTTTTAGAAACACACAATAATATTAATATTTCAAACGTTGATTATTACTAACAAACTACCAAAAGCTACTAATACTTTTAAACTTTTTTTGCAAAAATAAATAAAACAAAATGTCTCATTTCAAATTTCAATGGTAATTAGTATCCCATTCGATGTTCAAAACCATAGCATGGTAATATAAAAAAACATTTCTTAAAATAATCTTGATTTCTAAAGCATGGTTGCAATGACATAAAACATCTAATAAAAATATTTTTTATATAAAAATAGATATATAAATTTAAGATGTTCTTTAAATTACAGCAAGGGCCCACCAACGTGTTGTCATCTCGACGTAGTAGCAATGACTCCACTGTTGTCAGGTCTCAAACCAACAGGACCAATATCAAGCACAAGGTAACCCTCTTAAATTGTGTTTCCTATTTCGAATTTGCGTCTGTTACTATTTGGATCAATATTACTTCTATTTTTTCCCGGAGCAGGACAAGACATCAAAAGTTATATTTAGCAAATGGGAGATCGATGTGTTTATGAACGATATCTTCAGACAGATCAATCCCACGTCACCGTCGCTTGCGTGGGTATTTGTATTGTGGGTATTGGTCTCGATTTACTTTCATAGAATTCCAGACTTAAACATTAATTAGTCTACAGCTTATGTATGTGTTACGTAAGTAATTGGAATAGCCCAGTATTCGTATATTACGTATTTAATTATAGTTATATCATTTAATAACTTCGTTAGACCATACCTTTTACCGTATAGATATCGTAAAACAAAGCAGAAACAATTTTAGTTTTCAATAACAGATTTTGAAATTGAATTATCTAAGTATCGCTTGTTGGCTTTATAGTTACAAGTGTGATGGTTTCCAGACGACAGGTCAGCTCCGCGAGCTATTGGACACCGCTCTGAGCTGGGACTTCGAGATCTTCCGCCTGGAGGAGTTGACTCGTGGGCGGCCCCTGGCGCACCTGGGGCTGGCGCTCATGGGCGGCCGCTTCGACGTGTGCGCCACGCTCGAGTGTGACGAGCGCACACTGCTGCACTGGCTCACCATCGTCGAGACCAACTACCACGCCGTCAACACATACCACAACTCCACCCACGCCGCTGACGTGCTGCAGGTACATAGATTTATCATAATCATCAACAGCTCTATATCACCTACCTTTTAAATGACATTGAGCTGTGGATTTTAGATTATTCAAATTAATAGATATGTATGATACCTATATAATTAGAAATACTTATACCTAATTACTTATATTAAAATTATTAATCTTTTTGATTGGAAGTCAAATAGTAGGTACATATTATAAAAAATATATATTACAAATAGTAAATATTATATTATATGTATATGTAATAATATGTTGTAGTTAAAAGAACTCTTTGTTTCAATGTTGCCCACACTAGAATTTCTCCCGTTGGTATCGTTAGTACATTTTCAAAGACAATTTTCACGTAATTATATTAAATACATTACAATATCAAGAACGAAAGACGAGACTAGTGTATGAAAATGTTCTCAATACTGACTCTTTTAAATTTCATGACATCCAAACCCCTATCAACTACCGACCTTTTTTTATAGTACGGAACATCCTCATGGATCCTCCGCCACCCGGGGAGGTGGCAGGGTATCTCGGACTCGTACCGACTAAAAACCGCACTTTCCTTAACCTTTTGACCGCCACGGACGTGTATAGACGTCAAATGAAAACTTGCTTACGACGCCAACGAAACGACACGTCAAAAATACCACTTTTTTTAGTTCAAAACATACCTATACAAAAATTTGTTGTTTTTTTTACCTATTATTAAATACTAGAGTTTGTCGCTTGGCGTAGAGAACACGGATTTTTGTTATTGACGTGGCGGTCAAAAGGTCTGCCTTATAGTCATGGCCGTGGTCCGTGAAATTCACCACGAATCAACTACCGACCTACCTGTAGGTCAACTTGCGCGAATCGAAACCGCAACCGGTGTCACTCGGCCATATCAAGGGTTTATGTGATGTTGGCAGGCTGTGGCGTACTTCCTGGAGAAGGATCGCTTGAAGAGCGTGCTGGAGCCGCTGGAGGCGGCGGCGGCGCTGGTGGCGGCGGCGGCGCACGACGTGGACCACCCGGGCACGTCGTCCGCCTTCCTGTGCAACGCGCGCCACCCGCTCGCCGTGCTCTACAATGACGTCAGCGTGCTCGAGTCCCACCACGCTGCACTTACTTTCAAACTCACACTCAGTAAGTTCAACAATATACACATTATACCTACTACAAACTAGTAACAATACACACATACACGATAGGCTAGGGTAGTACTATTAGGATGTGCGAAAGGGATAGAGCTATTTAATGTGTGGACAGCATGCCTCGCTACATCCCAGCAATCGCAAAACGATACAAATAATACAGTACAATACACATAGCACAGACGCCAGCAGGTAAAGCTATCCAAAACTGTCAAATTTTCCCAATTGAATATGAACCTTATAGTTTAGAAGTAGGCTCTTTAGGCTTAGATCTTAAAGACCTTTTGTCTCGAAAACTATGCGAGTTAAATCGCGAGCACCAGGTAATCTCCCTGATGTACCCCATGGGTCGTTACAAGCGTATGTTACCAAATTGAGAACCATACATACTACCCCAAGTCATGTGAATACAGACGTGTTATATCAACCAATTCAGTTACAGGGTAACCGACACCTCCTAGCACTAGTTTACCATATTTATAAGAGAATATTTTTCATTTCATTTTCCTTAACGAATATCTTCTCTTGTTGCAGACGACGACCGCGTGAACATATTCAAGAACCTGGACCGCGAGACGTACAAGCAAGTGCGGCACAACGTGATCGACATGATCTTGGCTACGGAAATGACCAAGCATTTCGAGCACCTCGCCAAGTTCGTCAACGTGTTCTACGCCAAGTCCAGCGGCAGCAAGGAAGATAATATGCACACCGATGTGAGTACCACATCCTATTTACATTTCTCAGTTTCAGTATCTTACGACGTAAATTCCGAATTAACACAGCTTCAATCATAACCATCTTCATCGTCAACCTCACGTTATGTATCGTAATACACACTATCTTTATTACTACTGGTAATTAATTACCATCACCATAATTATAGTGATGTAATCATTATAATCATCTGAAACCTGTCATTGACATCTTGATTGTAATCGTAATCCTTATCAAAATAGTTCAAGTACAGTAAAGTTGTATATGTAGATATGCTTTTATGTAATAATTTATTATCATCATCACCAACAATAGTTATCACCATTATTTTGGTATTTATTTAAGTTCTTATTATACATTATATTTTTAAATATTTTTACAAAAAAAACATTAAAAAATATAAAAAAATAGTCAGACCACCGATATCGGGAACAGGGTCCAAGCTACCGGTGGTTAAGGCTCTAGAGAGAGGAACCTCCTCACAATGCGTGCCGTGTCAAGGAGTACCGCTTTCTGTATCAAGCCCTTGATCCAGCCGTCCGACAGCCTCCTTAAATGTCCATCGAGGCTCTTGGCTATTAAACCATTGGCTGTAACACGAATCCACATACCACATGTCGACAACTTCACAGGCTAGCTAAATCAAGATATTTAATTTCTTTAACTTTTTCAGCCTTGGTGATGACCATTATTATTATGATCATCATCATCATTATAATCTAAGAGAATCATTAATTTAGACAACTATTATTGCTATCTATATAATCTCTGCATGGCCGAGTGGAATGGATCTTGACTTAAATATTTTGTATCATTTGCAGCAAGAGCCTCTGGCACTGGACACGACGGCGTTGTCACTCCCGGAGAACGTGATCCTGGTGAAGAGGATGATGATCAAATGTGCCGACGTGTCCAACGCATCGCGGCCACAGAAATTCGCCTTCGAGTGGGCAAGGAGGTAAAATCATTTTGATACTTTCCTAAGTTAGCTATGCGTTCTAAAACAAATGTTCTTTTCTACGATGCTCTCTAATACCAAAACCTTTTTCATCGTAAAAAAGAATCTCAACTATGTACAGGGCGAAGAGATCTATAATGGTTAGAGAGCATTGGTACCATTTTCATATAAAAACGATCCTTCTATTTGATTTCTTTATTTGGCAAGTTAACTTATAACACTAGACAAGCAGTATCTAATTAAGAGTTTAGTCGTCTATCGCTCATAAAATTTGGTTTACTAACGTATGTTATTTGACTATGTTGAGTGCATCAGAAATAGGGATGTTTCGGAGCCATGTAATGAATTCCACCACCACCGAATATTTAAAACCCTTGTGCTGTCAGCTGTAGTAATATTGTTCTCGTGAATTCCAGGATCGCAGAGGAGTACTTCCTGCAGACGGACGAGGAGAAGGCTAAGGAACTGCCGGTGGTGATGCCCATGTTCGACCGCGCCACCTGCTCCATCCCGCGCTCGCAGATCGGTTTCATCGACTACATTATCATAGACATGATGGAGGCCTGGGCTGGTCAGTGAATTAAAATTTTAATAAGGGTTCCGAACGGAAATTCGGTTTTCATTACAAGTCTTAATCAACTAGATAAGTTGTTTTTTTATTGCCGAGACAACAAGAGTGGAAGTCGCAGTGAAACTACTCTGATAGGTTGACTTTTTTTTTTAAATGTTGCCCTACACTTAGATTTTCTCCTAGGTATATCGTGGTTGCGTTGCATTTACAAACACAAACTTTAACATACACAAACACTCGGACCCGGAACAAGTATCTGTAGGTCATACAATTAATATTACGCAGTATCCGCTACGCTAAGCGTGTCCTCAAACGTTGAACTTTCAGTAAAAATCGTCCCGCAATATTACCACCGGTCTAAAAACTTTATTCTTATAATTTTAGCAACACTGATATTATCTTACCACATTATCTTACATCACCATATTTTCATGCTAATATTGTATGTACCTAATTATTCCGCAGCTTTTATCGACATGCCAGAACTAGTGAACCACGCCCGCATGAACCACGCGCGCTGGCGCGAGCTGGACGAGGCGGGCGTCACCACACTGGCGGATGTGCGGCGAGCGCAGCGACAGAACACTATGCACGCGCCGGTGAACAATGCACCCCAGCCCACCGCCGAGGAGTAGCGCGCAGCGAACCAACTGAACGGAACTTACGGGTGACTGATACGGACCGCGGAGACTAGCGATGGACGATTTTTAAATAAGGAATCGAGCAGACCCACCCGCCAATATCAAATTTTGAATTCGGAATTTCGAAATTCTTTTTGTGAACTCCGGAGTGATTTCCCGGTGTTGCGCGGGTGGACCGAGTTTGGATGTCAACGTTATAAGTCTGAAACGGATCATTGGCACTAAGCTGCCAAACGGATGTGTCCGATAATACGCTTATTTTATACTTATATATCCGTGTTAGTGTGGATATCACTGAAATTATAATTGTTGATATCTACTTTTTTAAGTAGTTGTATTTATTAGATAATATTGAATCCAAAATATTTACTGCATTAATGTATCAATGGATTTTATTATCTGTCCACAGATGGCATGATATTGTCTGGCTTTGTGTGTACTTAAATGTTACTTCAATTCGATATAATGTTTACTAATTATTTACTGAAACATTGATCTTACAGTATCCCTGAAGTTATCGCCTTAAATGTATCGTATGGACTCCCCATATAATTATGACTAGGTATATTATTGTCCTTTTGACGAAATCCTGTTTTAACATTAACCGGGAAGGGCTTAATATAATACTTTAACCAATACTGTCTCATTAATTATGTCGTCTGTGGAATCACTAGACAATCGGCATAATCCACTAATTGTTGTATTCAAGTTGCCATATACACGGGTAGGTATTTTAGTTGATTACCTAATGTATGTAATATAATAATGTTTTCAATGCCCGTGATATAAGTGCCATATTAACAATTGGCCATGTTTCATTCATTTAGCGGTGTCATCGATCATTTCTCACTGCATCCCATGACATGACAGTATATTCACCACATTTAACATTTAGTTACTTACTGTTAGAATATGATTCGTGTTGTGTAAGGGCTACATACGTAATATACATTTTCAGTCGATACAGACTTTGTATTAACAATCTGATGGAATCTGGAATTCTCAGGTCGACACCCCATGAACATCAACGCACATCAACGCCCTTACTATTAGAATCGCATCAAACATAAAAAATATTTCTCTACTTCTTATATTGTTATACTATTGAACAATTGGTCCATTTATACACTTGAGCTTTCAAAGAATTCCTATTTTTTATATAAAAAAAAACTTTATGTAGTACACACTTTCGGCCTGAACCATATCAAAATTCCAAATTTGTCGAATGATTTTGATAAAAAACTGTTGAATATTCTATCTAGACTCTTTCTTTCATTCCTGGGGAATATTTTATAACATTTTATACTTAACAATTATAAATGTTAATGTTATTTATTAATAGATATATTAGAACACTTGAATATTTCTTTAAAGTAATTTATTGTATTCGAATAAGGTCTAACGTATATGTAATAGCGATTATTGAATTATGTATTCGTCTATATGACGCTGGTATTTAAGAATTGTACTGTAGCTGATAATACGATTAAAATGAGATCATAAAATACGCTTCCTTGTGCTCAATGTCAATACATAGCGGTCTAATGTTAATGTTATACATACCTACTTCAATATTCGTCAACTTTATACATATTATTACGTAGTTCAATTTGCTACTCCAATATTGTACTGTATTTGATTAGGTCGCGGTGTTCAATCTTATATTATTAATTAATTAATATGAAACCTACCAAAACGTACTTTTTTCGCCTACTAACAAATTCTAATGAACAAATTAGTTAATTTTTGTTATAGTTAGCTCAATTTAATTAGATTTTAATGATTATAAAATCTTGATTTGGAATGTAAAAGATGTTCTGTCCACGAGTTTAAAGTCTTCTTGAGTTGTTAAATCATCTTTGTTATTTTAGATGAATCAAGACCTAATCCTACTTTCTATTTATATTGAGTTTAATGTAAGTTGGTCATGTTTGAGAAGTTATAACTATTAAGATGCCGGGGGCTGGTCCCCATATTTAAATGTGGAATAGATAAAATTACATTGTTGTGAATTTTATATGCGGAGACATGTGTGCTATGCATAACTTGTATAAGTACCAATTAATTAATGTTAATATAAATGAATAAAGATTCAAAACACTTCACAAAGAAGTGAAGAAACGTGTTAGTGTCATTTATGTTCATTTTGATCACCTGCCATAATTATTAAGCACAGATTATGCTTAGTTTACCAACCTCCCAATAAATAGGTATATAATGCATTTTACGAGAATAAAAAATACAAAGGTGTCCATAAAACATTTTATTATAAACAATAATTATTTAAAAAAAAAAACATTCTTTATATAACTTAATACAATTGCAACATTGCGGTATTATAAATGCAATTTTCTTTACACTTCCGCTCATATTATAACTTGAAAATGACGTAATATTTATAGTTACCCTTTTAACGATATATAGGAAAAAGGTTAACAGTTAAAACATTACTAAACAGCAAATAATATATTACTTTGAGACGTAAACGTGAAATTCTGTACAATATTATATATTTGAAGTTCATCTTAGTAACTTTCAGTTATTTAACCTACTTTTAAATTGTATATAAAATCAGGTATTTATTAAAAAAGCTGGAATGGAAGTCTGCTTCATACAAGTAAAGGCTGATTTACACGGAGTAATTTATTGCCTGTTGAATGCACTAAGTTGAAGCAGTAAAAATAGAAGTACCGTCTAAAAAGTGTTTGGACGTTACAAATAATGTACAGCTTCAATTTTAATATATGCAACAGACAAGAAACTAGAATCGTGTGAATGACCCTTAACTTTTATTAAGATAATAAGACATTAAGACTCAACATTATCGTAATTCGTTTATGTGCACTGTAAATAGTTTTGACCAAATAAAAAAGCTAGGAAGGAACCAAAGTGAATTAACGGATCAATTTACAATACAAAATACCTGATGAACATCCATCATAAACAATAATCGGAACTTTTTTTTGTTACTTTATTTAACAACTTGTCTAGATTTCATTTGGTCAAACACTGAAGTAACAAAGTTTATATAATAAAAACTATTTTATCTAGTCCCACCCTGTACATGAAATGGATTTGAGGCCGTGGACTCGACAAGGAACCACGGAGAGGCCACAAAGGCATTATGAAAGGACGTTATTTAAACATTTTTATATTCCGAAATTATCTACTCGTGTTTTCAATCTCAGTCCGCTCTTCCCGAGGCCACAGCCTGGAAATTGCTAATGTAAATGTATTCTCTCGCGAACTTATCTAACTGAACACATCAGACTATCACCTTCCTCGAATATTACCCTCGTTTCTTTACAGACTCCAAATCGTTCTATAAAAGATAAGTACTAATTTAAAACTTTCCGTAGACATACACGTGGTGGCTTATCAATTTGTTTAATAATTAGTAACACATTGTTAGCCATAAAGTTCAATTCGGCGTGACAATTTACGTCAGGTACTTACACGCGCTAGTTTAGAGATATTTTAATGTACACTCATATAGTATATCTATAAGATTTAGAATCCAAAACACATCAAGAACCACAATCCAATATTATGAAGTTTATTTACAAAGGCATTTTTAATAGCCAAGTTCTAAGTAACAATGGGTATGGACTGACCATATTTTTTACATAGCCTACAGATTTTCAGTAAAGGGGCGAAATAGTATTATTTGTCTCATTACTTTATACAATCAAAACATCCGATTATTACCAAATACAGTATTTTAGACAAATGTACATCCTTACCAAATACCGTGTCATTGTACCCAAAGAAAAATTAATAAAAAATAATACGGCATATCAAAAAGAATTCATTACAATCGCAGTCAAGTGCTTCACAAATATTTTGTCTCTACATCGCGTTTAAAGTATTATAAAGTCTCTTTTCACATAGTTTATTTATTTATTCATATTTTTATAAAGTATTTTTTAAATTATATTTTAATATCTGACAATAAACATACAACTATTTTTTCCTTTTCTTTCTTTACTTTATTATCTACGGTCCTTTACATAATTATTAAGCTTTTCAAAATCATGCAAAATCGTCATTGAATTATCATCAAGAACGCTGTTCATACAGAAGAAAATAAAGATATTAAATTATTCGCCACCAACTTCAATTGAAATCATAGATATTACATTAAATATTTTGATCAAATAAGACAACTTTAGTTTTTAGGCACATTTTCAGCGCCGTTGTTATAAAACGTGCAATACAGTTGAATAAATATTTTATTACAAGTAACATAGCTCTCTTTTTAGCATATAGTCGTCGTATAGTATCCCGTTCACTGCTTTAGCTATCACTAAAATTTTTCTCAGGAGTTTGCTACAATTTCGAATAAAAACGGTCCAATTTATGTCCGGGTCTATTTTTAAACGAAAATGTTCCAGCACTTTTGTGTAAAAATCAGACTCAAACACACCGAGATCGCGAAGAAAATACAACACAACGGTGAACGATGAAACAGGCATCCTAAATTTCACCCTGAATAAAACCTTTACCATTACATAACACCTATTTAAACGTCTAATAGCACTACACTTCAGTATAAAGGAATTCTCAGTTTCTCGAATGTCTCTTTCCCACTAATAATAACAGAAAGAGAACGTTTTTTACTTCTGAGATGTAAAGTATTCGAAATACGAAATGTAGTGCTGGTACAGATTGTATAGAATGATTCATCACCTGATTATAATCAAGTGGGCGCTATCTGTTAGTGGGAGGCGTTCAAATCACCTCCGGTTGTTGTGTGCACCGCTAGATGGCGATAGGCTTGTCGCGACACTGCTCAACTACGTAGTTAGTGAAGCGCTTCAGGAACTTGGGATACTCTCGCTTATACACTGCTCTGAGCACTCCAGCAGGCGCCCAGCCGCCTGGATTCACTGCAAAATAAACGTATATGTTATATCACCACTAATTTTCTTAAATACAGGGTCACATTTCAAAGACGAGCCAAAATTAAGAAGTTAAGATCAAACCCAAAGTGTGTTTTAAACATAACTGTCATATTAATTAACAATATATTGTAAAAAATTTATATAATAATGTCCGATAAAAGCCTAAATTCATAAACACAATAAGCTACCTACGACGTGTGGTGCGCTTGAATACGTGGTTACGTATCTGCGTAACTATCCATGCGTGTTTCCTATAAAATGTTTACCTGTGCTGCAGTAAGCAATGCTCGTCGTAATGTTATTTCGAGTGGGCTGTTCTCCAGCCGGATATGTGGTGCGGCACGCCAGACATACGGTTACGAAAAGACGAATACACGCGCCATTATTCGCCTGCAACATACAAAATTATGATATTAGGCAAACCCTTATTCAATGATGTCTGTCCTTGGTGACCATCTCTATGATATTTTACCATCATCATCATCATCATCATCATCATCATCAATCAATATACCTAAACTAGTGTTTATAAATATAAATCATGTTTTACCGGATAGTCGGCATTGGTAGTGGAATGGTTGGTGACTGCGTATGTGTTGTCGCTGGACTGGCGCACGTGGGACCAGAACAGCGCGTCCCGCTGCGAGGCTGGCCAGATGCGCTTGAACGTCTGGTGGAACACCAGCGCGTCTGACGATATCTCCTCTACTATCGTCATGGTTTCCAACGTGGCTGCAAAATAAGAAACAAAGGATATTGATTTCTGAAACTTACGCGGATATTAGACATTGAAATAAAACTACTTTTTAGGGATTTTATCGCGTTATATTGATATTATTAATCACGACGTTTCGGACCCTTTACAGCTACCAGTCTACCCGTGACCATGGACGCTGTAAAGGGTTTTCGAACCCCGTCGGGATTAATAATATCAATATAACACGAAAATCCGTAATAAGTAGTTTTATTTCAAAGGAACAATGGATTTATAAAATGACACGTTTTGATTGATGGGCTCTAGTAATAAAAAATAACTACGGTGATCAACTGATCTGCAAGGTTAAGCTCGGCTAGTCGCATTCAGCCATTCTTAACACATTGAGACCCCACCGGGCTTCGGAGAGCACGAAAAGTTCCGGTTGTCATACGAACATCAATGACATTCGTTAGTGGTAGTCAGCAGCCTAAAAAGCCTGCCAACTTCAGGATATCGCTAAATTACCCAGAAAATTGGGTTGCGGAGGTCTGATGGCATTCGCTTCGTATAAAATCATCATGATCTGGTTAGACGGAAAGCCGACCCTAACATAGTTGGGAAAAGGATCAGAGGATGATGATGGAACGTTTGGCGTGGTGGCCGATAGATCGCTTCTGCGCTACAGGTTGTAGGGTTAGATCGGCACAGAACAAATATTGTATGTGAGAACTTGTGTTTACAAACAGGCCCATGATACAGATTTCCTATTGGCCAACGCTCAACTAACAAAAATGGTAAAATATTTATGAATTTTGAACGTTGGGAGAAATTATTCAAAGTATATTTTATTCATGATTTTTTACATTTACCGAAACTGACGAATACAATATTTTTCAACTTTTAACTTGTGTAAAACAGCCTAATTTCATATTGATTTCTGACATTTACGTGAATATTATACATTGAAATAAAACTACTTTTTACGGATTTTATCGCGTATATTGATATTATTAATCCCGTTTCGGACCCTTTACAGCGTCCATGGTCACGGATAGACTGACCATGGACGCTATTTCAAAGCCTAATTTCATAACTATAATATATTAATATCTATTTATTTTACAACATTGAATATTTGTTTGGCTTTCAACGCGACCCTGACCCGAGGCTTTACATTCCGCTAAGACGAAAAGTTGTTATTGGCATCGATGCTGAGGGCAAGCATATAAGCTCATGTCTGCTGTTACCTCGAAATTAATGACAATACTTACGCATATAGTACTAGTAACTGGCCTGAGGTGGTTATAACCCCTAACAATACAGATAAGTAATCGTTGCTATTTACAATATGAATAGAAATGCCTCAATGATTCATGGTGACACCGACTGCCTGTTTTATTATAATTTAAATAATATTTTAGTTGTCAAGATAATCGACGAGAACAAGTGTTTTATAAGTACAATACGAGAGTTCTCAAAGTTTGCGTAACACATACGTATATATTTCTCACGGTACAGTGGGTATGAGAATTTTATCAAGAATAATCATCTGTTTTATTATTTGTATAGTTATAAAGTGATAATACATTTTCATAACTTAATCTAAACCGTCATAATATTATTAAAAATGAAACCTATAAAAATGTCTATCATAATTCTTAGGCTATATTTTTCCTGCTCCTACTTTCGGATTTGGTGAATTTAGGATTGGGTCCGGGACGGATTTAGCTAAACTCCAAATTATTTAAGACCCCTCGAAGATAAAAAACAAAAGCAAACATTGATACCAACAAATACAGTCCAATATTTTTTTCGAAATTAGCGAAATTTCTCAAATTAAGCGCCCTACATTTCACTACTACTTACTTCAATGGATAATTAAACAATGATATGCTATTAACCAGTGACAGCCTAGTGATATGACCATTGGACTGCCAAGTCAAAGATCTCGAATTCGAATCCAAGGCACGCCTACTCGCTTAAACGGTATAGGAAAACGTCATGAGGAAACCTACATGCCTGAGAAATTTTTTGCCAGCCTATGGAGGCAACAAATCCGCATATGGTAAGCGTGGTGCGACTGCAGCTTAGTCCCTCTCATTCTGATTCCGTGTCCAGCAGTGGGCTATTAGTATATGGGTTGATAATGGATGGCTAATTTAGTCTATTACAACAATAATACTCACTCTCCCACTCGTATCGGTAGCGCGGGTTGAAGAAGTAGTGGCACATCTCGCGTGCGGTCACCCCGCGCACCTTGTGCATCGCCTTCAGCGGGTCCGTCACCATGCCGTCCACTTCCATCTCCCTAAGGAGCGACACAAAAGATCAACATTTCAACCTCTTTAAATAAACACTACAATAATGCAAATGTCCTTGAGAATTGGTCCTTATTGACACTGACAATGACAACCTAAGACGATCACCTTTTACACCGGCATAAGGCCTTGTACCCACGAAGTGGAGATGACCGAAGAGATGTTTCGATAGAAAAAAAAGAAAGAAAACGAACATATAATCATTTTATGTGACGTCAAAATAAGCACTTAATAAGCACGTATGGTACTTTCCTGCAAAGCTGGCTGCAGCTCGAATTTTACTAATAGAATACTTTGTTACTACTATCTTTGTCCACGTACCTCCTGTACATCCTCATGTCGCCCTCCTCGGCAAACAACTGCCACCCGATCTCTCCGCCGACGCCTTCGAACGCCGCCTGGATCTGCTCTGTCGATATCCTGTCGATCTGAAAGCAACCATATCGGTAATGTTATTCGAGTGTGTTTAAATATGCCAAATACTAATTAAAACCCAATTTGGAGTATAACGTGTTAGTTATCTTTCTTTCGATGCTAGAGAAACTGGAGCATGAGTGGGTGAGAGAGGGAATATTCCCTCCATTTTACTCACCCAAAATTTGTGAGAGGTCAACATCTAGCACTGAGATGAGCTGGGGATGATATTAATGATGATGGGCACCTTCTCAAGGTAGATTGCCATTACATAATAGCACCTCGTTTCTCTCACATCAGAGCAAAGATGGTTTTTATACCTAATAATGGAGATGGATTCACTACGAGCCCTGAGGGGTCCGGAACCGACACGCGTAATGCAGCGCAATCTTAGATGGATTAGCCCCAATTCTATCAAATCTCCAACACCGTTCCATGCGATAAGCTCGGGCAAATAAGACTTATCATTTACCGATTGAAACGATTTAGATACTGTGCCTTGTAGTGCTTTTGGGGTAATGTGTAGACTTCTGAATAGTAGATGTAATTTAAATCAAAATGTGACGTTAGCTACTTAAACTGCTTGGTGGATCCTTGTTTGGAAACAATTACAAGTGGATGAGAAAAGCGATCATTACATAAAACCGACTACCAAATTTAGAGAATTCTATTCGACGGTTAATGTCGGCATTACCTAAACAACAAGAACATCAGATATAGACTATAGATTTACAAAATACTAGTGGTGTATGTTGCAAGTGTTAATATATTATCAACTGACATCTGTTAAGTCATTAGATGTAATGTGAAAAAGATAATAGAAATGTTTCCTTATCGGACCATTAACCCAGAATATTAATACCGCGGCATTATGACAAATACCTAGCCTATGGAATTCGTATTGACATTAGGAAAATGTTGGGGCCACACTTAAACTGGATCAGGATTATTAGAACATGCTTGTTCCAATTACGTAGAAAAGGACTGGCTAAACTTGTAATTGAATATTCCTTGGTATTAAGTATATGTGGATAAGCTTCACTTGAAGTATATAATGTCGACTCAAATTGAAGCTGCCCGACTGGGGAAGTACAGACGCCAGCAGGTCAAGCTATCCAAATCTGTCAAAATTTGCCAATTGAATAAGATATTTTTATAGAATAGAGTTGAAAATCTATAAAAAAAATAATTACAGATTGGGGTAGCTTGATATGCTGGCTTCTGTACCTTGCAGAAAATCCAAGTAAAATAACACTGATTTGTTGAGCTGTGTTGTGTTTCTTATGATGAGCAAGGTTGCCAGTGCTCCACGAGGAAACGTTATGTTGTGTTAGCAGTGGGGGGAACTTTGTTTCTTATGATGAGCAAGGCTGCCAGTGCTCCACGAGGAAACGCTGTTTTAGCAGTGGGGGAACCTTGACTCTTATACTGCCAACCTCTTTCGTTTTACAGGGTCGGCAACGCACAAGTGATACCCCAGATGTTGCAAGCGTCTATAGGCTATGGTAACCGCTTACCATCACATGGGCCGTATGTTTGTCTAGCCTGATATTCGTCATAAAAAAAACCACAAAGGTGATGAATATTTAGTTTTATTTCCAGACGAAACATACCATTGCTCAAATATTCCTAGCACTTCGTAATGATAATTCTCTCACCTCTGACCACAGTGGATGCACAGTGAGTCTGTTGTCGATGGCCGGTGGCGGCAGCTCAACCTGGTCGCGAGTATGAACGCTGGGCGGCACCACGCGCGCACACCGCTCTTCCTCCATCTTGTCGAAGCCTGTCTCCACTGCATCGTAGAACTCGTCGTCCGGCAGGGTGGAGTGAGGACCCTCCTGTAGACAAAAAAATATTCGTTGTAGAGTTGCTTGCTCGACGAAATCCATTTTTTATTATTGCAGGTCTACGAAAATAAAAGTTATTTAAGTGCCTCTTGGCTTTAAAAAAACAACCTCTACACCCGGTAACTACTATATATGTAGAAAGATTCTTTCAATAAAAACCCTCAAAATGTAGCAGCTAGCACGTTGAAAAGTTAAATAAATATAAACGTTTCAGCGTCCACATTTGCTCGTACATAGTTAGCTATAAAATTAGGTTACCAGTCTAACTTTAGGGCATTACATTAGTCAGATGAATTTAGAATAAATGCATGAAATAAGATCCGAAATACACCATTACGATGATTAAAAATTATAAAAAGGGACTCGTTCACTGAATAATCATCATCAGCTATCAGAAACTAAGGACGTTTACTGCTGATTTGTTGAACAAAGGTCTCGCATAGATTTCCACAAGAACCTGTGTACTACCTGTGTACTACCTGTGTACTACCTATGTACTACCTATGTACTACCTATGTACAGTCAACAAAAGAGTTTGGTATACAGGTAGCGAACGAAATCTGCATATTTACACAGATTGTGATTTAAATAATTACCCGTCAAAAGGTTTGATGTGTAGAAGCTTACAATATCTGCATACAGTAGCTTACAATAATATATTGGGTGATACATAATTACACAATCTTTAAAACAACACGATGTTTAATTACCTGCCTGTATACTTAACTCTTTTGTCGACCGCACTACCTATGTACTACGGTAATATTTATTTATTTATATGGCGCCTGCATCCAATAACTCTCAGCTACCTTTACCAGTTCGCCTGTCCATTTCGTTGGAGGTCATACTACGCAGCTTTTCGGCACTAAGTCTAGCACTGGGTCTGTAGAATCTACAACGAACGTTTCACTACACAAGTACACACCAAACGACCTAACCCCAGATAAATCAAGGCTTGTGATTGTTTCGGTATATACGCAGAGTTCATCAGATTTGTCATTGAAAGCTTTGAAAGACAGTATTTGACAGTATCTGGACAATCCATCTTTAGGGTTTAGCACAATTGCATGTAACCGTTACGGGACAAAATATTTTTCTAGAGAATTTACTGGCAAAATTGAAGTCATATTTTTCTCCCTGCACAGAACTGATGTAAACCGTCGTTGCATAATGGGGCATCAATTATTAATACAAAGCCAAGCAAACATGACAACAAAGTGATGTCCGTAGCCACTAGATAATTGTATTCTACGTCGATCCGACCTACATACATACATACTTGCACTCGTAAGGACATGTTAGTAAATGAAATTTAGTTGATTGCGTATCTACGTAGTGTCCCGCCTCGCATATTTATTAGTTACGGTGGTAACTCACAAACTGTCAACAGTCTAGCTCGATTAGACAGGACAAGGATGTATTGGTTACTAGCTTTACGATATGCTTCATCATGTTTTTGAAGTTATGTCTTATCTATTTCAATGTTACTTGTATTTGGAACGGAAACCGCGAATGCACGACTAAATCTGAATCGATTGCTGTGACCTCATGTGAATAGTTGGGGACTGGGGCGTGGGGGTGTACGTAAATGGAAAACACTACAATATACTGAAGTTGCAGTATAATACCAAGAGTAGATATGTACTTATAATATAATTAACTTAATACCAAAATTAAGGCTTGGCAGTACAAATAATGACAATACAAAGTTTGGATGGCGTTTATACACTCTGTTTTTCGTTTTTAAATTGAACTGTCAATTCTAAAAAATATAGATTTAGTTATCTATGTAATGATAATTACATTTGACAAAAACGGTTTTTTATTGTTGGATTAACTAACGTCCACTCCACAATAAGCACGGTTAGTGACGAGATCGGGGATAACGTGTCTCATTTTTTTAAGAAGCACATAAAATCTCATCATTTCCCCGGGGCATGTGCTGATGAATTTTGATGAAAATCGTTCGACTGATATAGCTACAGTGACATTAATGTACCTTTTTATAGGTATACTGAACCTCATCTAATGACTCCAACCGTGACCACTAAAATGGTTAAACAATGCCCCAAGTGTTCATACCATGAAATCATGCGTGAAGGACTTTGTCACAGAATGATGTAGAATGAATATGAATTATGGTATTTGTTTTTATAGATAAGCTATGATTGCGTGCAAGGCTATATAGTTTCCGGTGAGAATAGTGCACATTTCCGTTACCCGATTCAATGTTACCGTGTGTTGCCAAAAAAAGAATGGTATCGTGAACGAAAATTCATTAAGCAGTGAAAACGTACTTGGGTACTTTTTTATGGACGTTTTTTCTGCGCCTGTAGACAAGTGGCAATCTGACAATCGAATCGACGAACGAATAGAAACAAAAAGTATGGAAATGACATAAGCTTTCGACAAATCGGGCGATCATAGATGTCATTCCCATACATTTTGTTTCTATTCGTTCGTCGATTCGATTGTCAGATTGCCACTTGTCTAAACCCCCTGTTCTCTTGAAGAAACTAACGTACAGCAGTAGCGAACATAGGATTATAATGATTATGATTATGATCGTGATAATGATGAGCGTGACGATAATGATGTGATGATGATTATGTCCGAACCAGCATCATAAGGTTCATCGTTCGGATTAACCTTATGATGCTGCGGCATTGAAGGCAAGACAAATATAAAAAGTACGTATTACCCCGTTAATCCTGTATGCGTTATACTGACGAATGTTTAATGAGCTTAAAATACCTCGATGTAAACATTAGCTGTCGAATACCGTTACAGAGAATTCTCTTCTGAAATATCCCTTCGAAATATTTCCGTAACACTGAACATGAGAATAATTACGTAGGACGCCAATCCGACAACTCCCTAGATACTTCGTGTGATTTGGAATAACCAAAGGCCTTTCTTCTGTCCCTACACTCTTTGATTATAAATATAATAATTGCCTAATATTTTATGGAAATACTAAATGGGGCGCCATAGTCGAACATCGGCTCAAAGCCCTTACTAAATATAAAAAAGGGGTATTTTTGGTACTAAAATAGATTAGACCGTTAAAGTACATAGGATCATCATCATCATCATCAACCCATATACTGCTGCTATACTGCTGGGCACGGGTCTCCGCTCATATTGAGAGGGATTAGGCTATAGTCCACCACGCTGGCCTAGTGCGGGTTGGCAGACTTCACAAACCGTCGAGAAAAATCTCTAAGGTATGCAGGTTTCCTCACGATGTTTTCCTTCACCGTTTAAGCGAGTGATAATTAATTATTAATACGCACATGAATTCGAACAGTCAGAGGTGCGTGACTTGGGTTTGAACTCGAGACCTTCGACTTGGCAAGCACATGGGATACTACTGCTTTTTTCCCAATAAAGTCTTTTGAGATACGAGTAAAACTGCAGGCTAAAGCTTGTAATATAATAAATGCGAAAGTAACTCTAATCTGTCTGTCTGTTACGCTTTCACGCCTAAACCGCTGAACCGATTTTGATGAAATTTGGTTCAACGATAGATACTACACCTTTTTTCTCAAAACGCCCTTCGAGATACGAGTAACACCATGGGGAACCGCTATATAAAATACAATATTAGTAAGGCTGTTGTTCTTATTGATTTCTGACATTTACGCGAATATTATACATTGACATAAAACTACTTTTTACGGATTTTATTGCTTTATATTGATATTATTAATCCCGACGTTTCGGACCCTTTACAGCGTTCATAGTCACGGGTAGACTAGCTGTTCGTTAATAGATATGTAGAATAATACATACATACCATCACGCCTGTATTCCCCGAAGGGTTAGGCAGAGGTGTACTAATGTACACCCACATTTCGCCGGTGTGTTTAGGTCCCATGTAATAGGGGGCGAGCCTATTGCCATTAACCGGGCACAAATCCAGACTCCGAGCTGCTACTGAGAATTTCATTGAAAAACCCAATAACACTGCCCGACCTGGGGATCGAACCCAGGACCTCTAGCGTAGCAGTCGCGCTTAGGACCACTAGACTAATGAGGCAGTCTGTAGAATAAGTATGTAGAATAAGTTCACCAAAAACGACTGACAAGCAAACTTTTTCAAAACTTCATAGTACCTAGTACTTCATAGTACATATCGGAATTTGTGTTATACCCCAAACATTACATCTGCTCTCTCATATTTTACATTTACGAGGAAAAGCTTTTACAACAATATACATAAATATTAAAGTTGGGAACATTTCACCACCTGTTACTGTTAGGCGACTCCCCTGACGCTGTATGTAGGTTAGACTTGCTTTATGCCCTAAATACGAACAATGGACAATCTGGCTTTACCTTTGCCGACCTCGATTGGTTGTCTGGGTCAGTAAAGGGTAATTAGTGGACTTGATTCATCTATTGTTACTTGAACTAGTGACTTTACGGGCTAACTCATTTTTCTAATAGCTGCAAGTTCATCTGCTGAGCGTGATTTCCTGGATTCGATTCGTTCGTCGAGCAGTCATTAGAAATGTATATGAAACTAGCTATTCCCATTTCACCCGCAACCCAAAAGGCTTGTTAAGACAAAGGTAGCCTAAATGCTTCTCGCAGATCTAATAAATCTCTCCAAATTTCATCACAATCGGTTCAGCGGTTTAGGCGACAGAGTTACTTTCGCATTTATAATACGTAAACCCAATTCTTAGTAGCAGCTCGAAGTTTCGATTTCATCATCAGCATCAACCCATATACTGTCCCACTGCTGGGCACGTGTCTCCTCTCAGAATGAGAGGGATGAGGCTAGTTCACCACGCTGGCCTAGTGCGGGTTGACCGACTTCACACACTGTTAAAAAAAATCTCTAGGTTCATGCAGGTTTCCTCACGATGTTTTCCTTTACCGTTTAAGCGAGTGGTAATTAATTATTAATACGCACATGAATTTGAAAAGTCAAGAGGTGCGTACCTTGGATTCGAACTTCTCGAGTCACTTTAACTTGGCAGTATAATGTTCATATCACTAGGCTATCACTATTTTGTTGTTTGCTAGTTTGGATTTATGCCCGGTTAATGTCAGTAAGCTTGAAGCCTGTTTTGTGGAATTTAAAAATATATCGGCGCACTGCACGTGAACATCTACACCTCTATCTAAGATCTTACTGATTTTAATGACCTGATACTCTACCGAATATTTTTACATAACACGAATTAAAAAATAAATTATTCTTATGAACATTCACGGTATAACATTTTTTGCCGATCTGTTCATGGACCTAGTTTAGCTAGCTAGCAAAATTGGTTTAGAATGGAATTTATACAGTATCTAATAGACCGGTAGAGAGGATCCAAATAAATACAACTAAACAATTGTATAGATTTTCTTTCTGAATATAAGTACTTTACCAACATCTTAAAACATAGTGATGACAGCAATTGCAGTAAAACCCAGTAATTTGTAAAGTGAATTGTATAATTTATCTTTATTCCTATTTGTTTGTATATTTACTGAAGAACAAACCGTACGAGATATGTACGTAAATGACAACATTTACTTTATATTTTACAGATAACAGTGCGATAAAACTTTGAATATGTGAAAACATCGTTATTATAAAATTAAACGTTTTTGAGACATAAAAATGACAGCTATTTCACTGTGTAAAGTGAACGTGTCAGTTCCTTCAACAGTTCAATAGGCTGAAAATTAGTCATAAATCATTTATTCAAGATAGACTATTAGGTACTAGTACTTTTTGAACGACATTTTTACATTAAGACAGCCCCTAAAACGCCCGCCCTTTACCGCTTCCTAGTCTTTTGGCTGGGAAGAAGAAAAGGCGCAACAAATTCCCCAGCAACACGTTTCTATCTGTTAATTTATGATATGTAAAATGTTATATAAAACAACTGAGGGGCTCGTGGCTAAGCATCATCTGAAAGGTTAAGCTGCGCTAGCCGCGGTCAGTCTGTGGATGGGTGACCATTCTTAAAACATAGAGACCCTTCCGTGCCTCGGCGGGCACGTAGTCGTCGGTGCCGGTTGTCATACGGAACACCTATGACAATCATTAGGTTAGTGGTAGCCTAAAAAGTTTGACAACCAATCTATTCTCAGGATATCGGTATTACCCAGAAATCGGGTTGCCGAGGTCCGATGGCAGTCGCTTCGCGTAAAATACTGACATTCAGCCGCATCTGGTTCGACTGGAAGCCGACCCGGCTTCGGCGAAAAAGGCTCGCCGAAAGAAGTAATAACTGTACATAATAATACTAATTTAAACTTAAAATAATTAGGTTTCATTTTTTACGACTTCTCAAATCGATTTAGCTGAAACTAAATTACGACCTAAAGCTCAATTAAAGTTTGACTAACGAATTTCATCGCGTGTTTGTTTTAGTCATACAATTAAAATAAAATACCATTCGTACACCACCGAATATTTTGAATTCCAGCTGAAGGGTATAAGCGGCACACCCCGTTATGGCGAGGGCGCCATGCGGACAGTGACGTCAGCATGGCACTCCCCAGTCCCCATAGAAACGACAAGCTATGCATATATTATATTTTGCCGACTCGTAAACGTAATGATGTCTATTTTCAGACTCAATTCCGGCAATAACGTTATCATTACAGAACGAAATAAAATTCAATGACGTCAGCATGGCACTCCCCAGTCCCCATAGAAACGACAAGCTATGCATATATTATATATTTTGACGACTCGTAAACGTAATGATGTCTATTTTCAGACTCAATTCCGGCAATAACGTTATCATTACAGAACGAAATAAAATGCAATGCAGAACTGCCCAAGTATACATTGATAACAAACTCTGTTCTCAGCTATCCTGGCACTTGAATTGGAATTATTTCTTGTAAGTAGGTACTATAATACATTTTAACCAAACCTAGTATTATTTGGTATGAGATATTCAGTAGAGTTAACAATCTCTTACATCACACCACCAATAAAATGATTATTATGATGGTTTTAAAATAAGTCGTATCCTGATTTATTGTATATTTATCCGTGTAAAATAAAGTAGGTATATGTATCATTCCCTTATGGTGTTGACTATATAAATATAATCTTGACCGTTCATCAATAAATCTTCATTTATTTTAACAGAAGTGGTCGTTAGAAGGCTGCAATTTTAGTTGTCTGTAGATGATTATAATGAATACAACTCAATATATTGATGCCTACACATCTACTAATTAAGTTTTAAATAAGTATATATAGCACGCACCTATGTACTACCTATGCAGGTAGGTACCTACTACACGCATGCCTTGGAGACTTTCTCGAATCGTGGCGTGTGAAGTCTACCGACCCGCATTACAAAGCGTGCTGGGCTCTAGCCTAATCCCTCTCATTCTGAGAGGAGACTCGTGTCCAGCAGTGAGACAGTATATCTAATATATAAAATTCTCGTGTCACAGTTTTCGTTGCCATACTCCTCCGAAACGGCTCGACCGATTTTGATGAAATTTTTTGTGCTTATCGGGGAGGTCTGAGAATAGGCCAACATCTATTTTTCATACCCCTAAATTTTTTTTTTATGGCAAAACAACGTTTGCTGGGTCAGCTAGTAGGTTATAAAAAGAAAACGTTATGAATACCCCTTCGTTCACAGTAGCATCCGAATTATTCCGAAGCACATTTTAATGCAGTCCAACTGTCCAATGCGTGATTCAGATCGTTTATTGTATAAGCGTAACGTTTATATTAAGAAAGTTCCTTGACATCTCTGAAATTTGTCTGCCGGTTTGTATTTAGTTTTAAAATTCGTCACCAGTGCCACATTTTATCTGTCATTATAGTTAGTAATGCTATTACAACTTACAAGAACAGCCACATATCCAATTAAGCCACTAATACCTGCGTTTAGTGCAACAATCTGCGATAATCGTAGTGTATATCTTTTACGTAACATGACTTAATAGTTTGCTCTCCAACTGAAACCACGTGACCTTTAAAAGATATCTGTTTGATCACTTATGTTTTATACAGGATCAACAAATTTCCCATTGTCATTGGTTTTTTCTAAAACGAACCGAGCACGTATTTTTTTAACGACGGAAGACTTCTGTGTTGAGTGGGTGGACGGAAGACTTCTGTGATTTTTGTTACATTTTCGATAAAAAAGGACAAGATCATTATCTGTTTAAGCATCATCACTATTATCTTTTTTTTATTGGAAAGGTTGCCGTTTGACCACTATCTATCTCACCTTGATGGATTCACAGCTAATTCCAACCCAAGGCTGGGTACAAAGACAATAAATAATATTCTTTTATTTTTTGGCTTTTTGGCTGGGTGTAAACCTCCTTCCTTATACTTTATGATTAGCAACGATAAGTCTCCGCACGAATTTAGAAAAATAGGACATATTGACCTTGATATTCTCATTTAGATACAATCTACAAATAAAACACGTATCGTATTTATAGCTCAAATTAATATTACCAATAAAATACTCCTAAAGTTCAACGAATCGATGGCTTATCAGAATGAGTCACCTGTGCTGAATTATATTGTTTTGTACCACACATGTAGCCAAGGTTACTCTATTACATCAACGGCGAGACCGCCGTGGAATATTCACAATAGTGTTTTGTTCTGGGATAAAGCAAGGGAATTAGCACCACAAAGGATTTCGACGTACGTTACATACATGGTCATTAGCGCCACACTAAATACTTATCGGTGTTATGAAAACAGGTACCTAATACCAGACATTTATGTTCTGGTGATAATTGTCTATGACAGAAACTCCAAATAGTGCAAATAATTTTATTTTTTTCATTAAGTTGTTGTGTTTATACATGAGAATTAATATTAAACATAAGTCAAAGAAAAGGTTTCGTGACTTGAATCGCTTTGAAAAGTCTTATTGATAAGCAGGGCTAAAAGCCTTTCGATTAATCAAAATAATTATGATTGATATTTTTTTAAATACTATCACATCGCTACAAATTCTAATTATGAATTGATTCTAGATAACACTTCGATTTCAACAAAAATATTCTTCGAATAATAGAAACTAAACAGTGCATTATATCCCTACTAAAACAAACATACCATCACACGTACATTCCCATAACCCACAGTACGTTTTAAGGTCCCATGTAATGGGTGCGAGCTTATTGCTAATAACCGGGCTGAGAATTTCATAGAAAACCCCAATAACATTTTCAGAACCGCATCGAACCCAGAACCTCTAGCGTAGCATTCATCATTAGGACCACTAGACTAACGAGGCTGTAATATCTGCGAAAGTAACTCTGTGTGTTACCCTGTCACGTCAAAACCACTGAATCAATTTTTATGAAATTTGGTACAGAGATAGATTAGACCTTTGAGAAGGACACAGGATGGGTACCTTTTTACTTTTGAATTAGTATTTTTTTAAGGTTATTTTTAAATTGTCTTAAAAAAATACTAATTCAAAAGTGCTATTACTCTGTATCAGATTTCTTAAATGATAAGTCTATTTAGTTTACAATGCTCATATAAAGTAATCAATAGTTTTAGAATAACAAATAGAATAATATAATGAATAATTTCAAGTTAAAAATTTTGCATGCCATGAGGCAGAATGTACTTATATGTATTCAAAATATTATGTAACACCTAATTATATTCCCTACATTCTATGCAAATAAATAAATCTATGTATCTCATTATTGGGATATTTACGGGTGAAGCCGCGGGTAACAACTAGTTATCATTATAATATGAGATCCAACATCTGGCCTTGTCACATACATGCCTGTTAATATTTTTTTAAATAAAATATTCTATCGCTTAGTCACTACATAGGTATTACTTGTATGGCCGGCCAAATAACATTGTAGGTATCCTAACATTTTCAATACACGTAGGCATCTTATTAATTATATTGTATGTAATAATATGTAATTATTTAAAATCAAAATACGTTTTATTGTGACATTTGTAAAAAACTTGTGTCTACTATAATTACGAATTGGAACAGTCTTTTGAGAGCTTATTACTGATTTAAACATTTTTAGTTGAATTACAATATTGCTAAAATTAACACGAATTTTTGTTTTATGGTATAGGGGGCAAACGATCAGACGGATCGCCCGATGGTAAGCGATTACCGCCACCCATGGACACCCGCAACACCAGAGGAGTCACAAGCGCGTTGCCGGCCTTTAAAAAGGAGTACGCGAGTAGTTTCTTGAAGGTTTGAAGGTCATATTGGTCCGGAAATACTGCAGGCAACAGTTCATTCGACAGTTTAGTTGTGCGAGACAGAAAGTTTCTAGAGAAACTCACAGTAATGGACTGCCATCTAGATGATGGGGATGGAGCTGTGTATGTCTAATATAAAGAATTATTCCAAAATCTTCAAATCATTTATCATAATAATTATGTTTATCTGTAGTGTACCCGCGAAGTCGTGATTACAATTTCGCACATTAAGATTTTATGACTGTAAATATAATCGAAAAACACTAAAGCAACTAAAACTTTTTGCATTCATTAAATACATATTAAATAAATACAAGAGTGACGTTCACTTAGCCATTCCGGCACTGACCAACACTATAAGTTCCGTAGGATAATAATAAAACTATAATATATTGGGAAGATTGTCTATAAAATATCCTCTACGGACGAAGAAATATACAAAACCATGAAAATAATTAAATTTTTAAAATCCACTGAATACCATATAAAAAAATTATCAACCCATTACTGTCACATTGCTGAGCATAGGTCTGGGCCTCTCACAGAATGAGAAGGCTTAGGCTATAGTCTACAACGCTGGCCTAGTGTGGATTGAGACTTCATACGCCGTCGAGAAATTCTCTAAGGCATGCAGGTTTCCTCTGATAATTAATTATTAATACGCACATGATTTCGAAAAGTCAGAGGTGCGTGCCCTGGGTTCGAACTCGAGATCTTCGAGTTGGCAGTCCAATGGTCATACCACTAGGCTATCAATATCATAATCTCAATACCATAATGACATGAAAATAATAATAATAATGAAATAAATAATATTATAACCCAGGCCAATTAAGAAGCCATTCATTCAAATATAAACTCGTTGCCCTATAGAACACAGAGAACCTTCCATCTGAAATAAATATACTCTCCATCCAATGACATCATATCAAACGCTACGTTGCGCCATCAGTGCCACTCGTTACGGGAATACGGGAAGGTGACGTCATGTTGCCAGCGGCAGACGTCATGATGGAGGGGAACCGAATGTCTGTGTTTATAGGCAACGCGTCATTTACTAATTTTGCGGCACTACAGACCTCCACTGTAATGATTACGTCATACTAAATAAAAAAGGTCAGTATCTAGGAATGGCATGTATTTAAAAGATTATTTAAATTTTTTGCAACAGCAAGCAAAAAATTAACTTTTTTAATGATTGATCCTCTTTCTACGAGACTTCGAATCAATCGATATTTAAATCTATTTTAATAATAATCATGAAACTTAGTAAGTCTAATAAATTGTAAGTTATACTACTCCATCCTGTTTCTGGGAGGTCATATAAAAGTAACGACGAAAGCTAGAGGAGGGGGATGGAAAAAATGAGGATTTTATATTAATTTTCATCTCGCTTCAGGTTTATTGAATATTTTCTTTATCTTCATGCCAAACTACATAGCCAAAACTTTATTTTTCTGAAAAGGACCCCATGCCCAGCTGAGGGACAGTAAATGGGCTGATGACTGGCGTAAATATTGAGATCACGATTATTTGTTTTACTTTAGTTAATGCAGTCAGTTTTTAAGTTCTTCTCGATGATATAAATAATAACTATACAATGTCAATATCGATAAAAATCTAACAAGTGCTAACAATAAATTTCAATTGCTTAGCATACTTGAACATAAAGTTCATCGCAATGTCAAAGAATACAAACTAATACTACGTTGTCTGCAATGAATAATAAAATAGGGAACATTTCGTGATTTTCCCATAATGAAAAACAAACACAAAAACTGTTGAAAGATAAGAAACAATGAAGGACTAAAACAACAAAGAACGGGAAAGCGATAATGTTGCAAGTCACATGAGCTATCTTAATAACTCGCTTTTGAAGTGATTAACGACACAAATCGTTTTAAACTGAAAAAATAACTGCATGTAGTAATATTATTAAGCTGAAGTTGGTTTATTTGGTTCTCGCTAATCTCAGGAACGAACTGATAAAATATTTTTGTTTTGGATAGTACATTTATCGAGGAAGGCTAAGAAGGCTATATGACATCAGGCTACGACCAACAGGGACCGAGCAAAAAGGAAAAAGGCGGGTGACACCGCGGGGGACAGCTATTTAAGTATAGACTGACAGCCGCATGTCGATGTAATTTTGGAACAGAGGGTCTCCCTATCTCCGTCAACGAAGTTACGAGCCGTTCGAAAATTCTCTGAAACTTCGGAGTCCGATAAAACAAGTGTCAAATTCAATTTTTCGAACGGGTAAAAACACATCGAGATTAGGGACTACTGTCAAATTGTGTTGTCATTCATTCTTAGTTCGGGCCCCGAACGAATCATCTATCCGTAGGTGATACGGAGTAGGAAACGCCCGTAACGAAGGTCGAAACTACGGACTTCGTGCTTAGGAAGTAGACCCCCAGGTTTCACTCAATGAAGAGTTGATCGGAGAACAAACTGAGGCTGAATCCCTCGGAATTTGCTGATGGAGAAACTAAGGTAGGCCTTAGCTTCCTCATTGGTTCTACTGTCAAATATCACTATTTCTTCCTATTCCTAAGGCCAAGGGCAAGAGATTCCTAAAATTTTGCCATTCAATCAGAAATGGGCATGTGTATCAGTACCTACTACCAAAACTTGTACTTTTAAATAAACGCTACATCTAAAAACCCTAGTGTTTTGATGTTGTGAATGTATAACCTCGGGTGTTATAATGATCAACACAGAGAAAGGAACTTTCCACGGGAGTGAAGCCTTAAAAGCGTGATGGACATCAATTATACTTCAACACACAAATGAAAGTGCCCTCAATCAATTATACTCAGGTCGACTGTGGTGGGCTGATTGGATGTTTTTTTGCTATAAGCGACCGTTGATAGGTACCTACATGCTCAAACACACGTTTATGAATTAAATATTGCAGTTTCACTTTCATTTCAAAAGTCTTTTTGAGTCAAAAGGTAGCGTATGTCCTTTTCCAGGATTTAATCTATCTCTGTACCAAATTTCATGACAATCGTTCAGCGGTTTAGGCATGAAAGTACAACAGACTGGCAGACAGAGTTAGTTTCGCATTTATAATGCCCAAGTTTAATTTTTAAGTGGGGATTTTGAGACTTAAAGTTAGATAAATATCAGGAAACGTGTCAGTAAAGATGCTGAATAAATGATAACTATCCAGGAATAATTTCAGTGATAATTGGGCAATAACGGCAAACCATTGCAGCCTGTTTTTCCTATCCGATTTCTATCTCCATCTTCATTAAGTTTGCGTGCCGGCAACATGATGTCAAGACGCAAAACAGTCATAAATGCAAAAAATAGGTACATGAATGCCACAATAATCTCATGTTTCACACATCATAATAATAGTTAATAGCTTCATAGAGTGAATTATAGTCCTGCCACTTTCGTAATAGAATGGCAACAATTGAATGAAATAGTGTAGATCATTTAACGCATTTGCGGCTCACTACTCTAGTGCTATGCTAGAGGTCCTGTTTCCGATTCCTAGGTCAAGCTTTGATGAAGCTGGATTTTTTTATGAAATTCTCCATAACAACTCGGGGAGTTTGGATTTGGTCCGATTAATGGCAACAGGTTCGCCCCTAAACCAGACGTAAACATACCGGCGAACTGCTTAACCCTTCGTGCAAATCACGCGTGAGGTGTTACATATACCTATGTGTTATTATGACTCATTAATAAAAACGTTGTGTTTCAAGAACAACAGTTGAAAAATATACACAAACGTTAATTAAACTCTCGTACTTGCATGTTACGAAAGAAACGGAAAATGGATGAAAACAAAAAGAATTATTTTTTTGTGATAGCAAGCATTGTGGACACTAAACAGACAGATTAAATTACTGACGGACGTTACCATCACTCACTTAAACAGTGAAAGAAAATATCGTGAGGAAACCTTCATGCCTTAGAGATTTTCTCGACGGTGTGTGAAGTCTCCGCACTAGGCCAGCGTGGTGGACTATAGCCTAATCCCTTTCATTCTGAGAGGAGACCCGTGTCCAGCAGTGAGACAGTACCTATATGTTGATAATGATGATGCTAATACAGTTGCTTTGTTCGCAGCGTTTTACAAGTAGAAGGGATACATAAATCCTTGAACGAAAGTAAACAAGTCTGTTGACGTACTTTTCACTGCACAGATCACTCATGTCAAGATATCAGAAAACGTTTTGACAGGCGAACGTTATAAATTAAGTTTACCACGAAACCCGTCTACTGTTTCAAAATCGATAGAATACTGTGTTCACTAACCTTCAATGGACGTAAACGGTTTACACTCAATCGGAACCGTTTTACAAGCAGAAGGTGAATACCAAACGCTTGAAATAAATGATCTGTGGCAAGGTCATGGCTACCAGCGGTACGATATACGATACTATAGAATGAACTCTGTTTTTGATGGGTTTTACGAGATACTTTTTTTAAATTAGAGAGCTACAGCATCGGTGAATGTGGATAAAACTAGTGAAGCCCAACAGTGAAACAGTAGAGGGTTAACATAATAAAATATGATATTTTTAGTTTAAATTTAGTGTCAATAGAAATAAGTAATATATACAATTGATCAAGTATGTTTTGTACTTCTACCTGAGAAACTTACTACTAAAGTATAGTAATCAATAAGGGATAAAATTTGTTCTATTATATGAAATCGTTATAATGTTGAATCTACGTATAGCGCACGTTAGAGAATTTATTCAAATTAATGAAAGAACCATTCTAAAAATAATTTATTCTAAAAAGCTGACCACATACAGTCCAATATCTCACGACATGACGATCCTGATAAGCGAGAAAGTGTTCTTTTACAAACATCATCTTCACTAGAAAGAGATTAATCGCATAAGTAGGTTAGTCACTGCTTATTCCAGGTAGTATCTGAGGTTGTTTCTGAACTTGAATAAGCTACCTTTATCATGTTCTATTTTTAAAAACACATGTCTATTGTTTATGTTATATGAGTCACTTGAAGTAGTAGCCAAGTGGGAACATTGTTAATCCGATTATAACGCTGGGTGGTCATTGTCTAATCGTATAACATAATGGAAAGTCATGGCGTGTGAGTTGGCTGCTCAATATAAAATAGTGCAAGGTAAACTTGTATGCAAACTGAACTAGCCAGATGTTTGGATGACGTAACAAGGATCGTCGCAGGGTGGCACACTTGGCCGACCTGACGTCACTTAGGCTAACATTCAGAGGGCTTAGGCAAGTGGCAATCTGACAATCGAATCGACGAACGAATAGAAACAAAATGTATGGGTATGACATCTATGATCGCCCGATTAGTCGAAAGCTTATGTCATTTCCATACTTTTTGTTTCTATTCGTTCGTCGATTCGATTGCAGTCAGATTGCCACTTGTCTACAGGCGCAGACGAGACTAAGCGCAAACTTAAGCTGTATGTCTTTCAATACAATCTTCTTTCTCCGAGCCTTTTCCCAACAATATTGGGGTCAGCTTCCAGTCTAACCAGATGCGGCTGAATAATCAGTATTTTACACGAAGCGACTGCCATCAGACCTTCGCAGCCCAATTTCTGGGTAATTCCGATACTGTGGATAAGTCTATCCACCAAAAAAGTCTATGCCCAAAAAGCCTGACAAACAGTCGGTTGTCAGGCTTTTTGGGCATGACAACCGGGACTTTTGATTTTTCATTACGAATTACCATTTAGGATCTATAACGATTTAAAGTTGATTAGTACTATTCTCATTCATATTTTCGAAACTTATAATTAAAAAAGTGAATTAAAAAAACGATTGATAAGAAATAAACAAAAGTCAGGAACATAGCGACTGACGTCTTATATTTTTCTTGTCAGTTGGCCTTTTTGAATCTTTAAATGTATTTATTTTCATCTCATTCCTTTGGACTCACACACAATAGTTTTAAATAAAAAACAATATTAACAGGGTTTTCCTTTAGTATGTGCCACAAACGCCTAATACTGACCTTTATCAAATGGTATTTAACGTATTCGAAGCCATACATATTTAATTACAGAGCAATTACAGCACTATAAAAATATTTACGATCGCATGCAACGACGCCTCTATCAACTAACTTAAACTTAAGTTTAACTTAAAATTATTCGAATCAAACCTTTTACGTTGGTTACTCCGTAACTATGATTAACTATGATTTTGCCAGCCCAGTTGATCTCACAACTGGGCTGGCAAAATCATAGTTTCTCCCTAGTATCCCCTACTAATATTATTAATGCGAAAAAAACTCTGTCTGTCTTTTACGCTTTCGCGCCTAAACCGCTGAACCGATTTTAATTAAATTTGGTACAGAGATTGATTAGACTTTGGAGAAGGACATATGCTATATCTAGTCTCGATACGGGTGAAACTGCTGACCACAGCTTGTGAGATATATGTAAGGATAAAGACATAGTTTAGTCATTTTTGTAAAATACTGATTATCATATCAGCCTATTGCCGTCCACTGCTGAACGTAGGCTTCCCCCAAAGAGCGCCAACCATCCCGGTGTTGGGCAGCCCGCATCCATCCGCTGTCAACCACCTTCTTCGAATCGTCTGTCAATCGTATCGCAGTGCGTCCCACACTACGCTAAATAATAATAAAATACTGACATCAAGGCGAAATGTTTATGCTTAAACAGAACATAGTAACATACAGCTAAGTACATATTTCGGAAGTACTTTTTGTGTTAGCATCAAAACATGTACTAATTCTTACAAACGCATGTTAATAAAATGCCTCGCCGCGTGACTAAACGATTGTCTACTTGTCTAGCTAGGTACGTAGTTACGATACAGTCTAGTGTGCGAATACCTTAAACACAATAACATAATAGCGACCGATCAATGACAACTTGCTCACGGTTATTGAACCCCACCCCCACCCCGGTTCATGCAATGAACTTTATAATAACCTTCGTAGTACAGTCGTAATTTAGTTATGTCAACTAAATAACATACTCCAATCAGAAATACGAATATATCTTGTTACAATTGGAGACTAGAACGTATCTCTCTGATCTCTCTCTCTGTTTTTTCTGTTTAATTATTATACTGAAATAATAATTATTGTACACATGAAACTGCATTGTTCTCACGAACTATTCAACAAAACTGCAAACCAATATTAATACTGTTGTCATTATTTTTTAGTAAAGTAGTGTCTACACTGGAGTTTCTTGCCGCTTCTTCTGCATACGACCCACTATTCAAAAGTGCTATTTTAATGGCCTAATTGAAATAAAATGTTCGACTTGTGACTCATCCAAAATATTTCACACATTTTTAAATTAAACTCCAGTTTAAGCGACCGTATAACCCAATAAACGTTTGTTGTTATTAATATTGACAGATTAATTTCTTTATTTATAACATAATATCCCATTACGCCTGTATTGCCTGAAGGATTAGGCAGTGGTGTACTGCTGTACACCCACAGTTTGGATTTATTTAGGTCCCATTTAATAGGGGGGCGAGCTTATTGACAACCAACTAATAACCTCGAGCATAGCTGTCGTGCTTAGGACAACGACACTAACGAGGCCGTTTATTTACTTAATTAATTTAATTTTGTTAATTAATATAGAACTTATTTTCACATAGCCACTCAAACTATGTACTTGATGTCTTGGTCTCCGCTTCCTGACACCCTCCTACCTATAAAATAATTCACCTGATAAATTAAGCTACAATAATAGACACAGTCTGCGTTGGCTACACTTGCACATTATAAATGGTCTATTGTCCTACACCGAGCTACTGGAGCCATACGACATGTTGACCTAGGCGTCGTGCCAGGTGGCTGTACACTCCTAGGGCTAACACCATTTAGTTACCTATTTAATTTGTTTTTTAGAATGAAAATATATTTTTTGAATGTATTTCTTTAGAGAAATACACTCCAGAATTTGAGTTTCGTTAACATGGACTTCCAGCTTATACCAATTAAAAACCTATAAAACTATCTCATAGTAATCTATCTAATAAAATGAACATTTGATTAACAACAAAGTTAAGCATGAACATACACAAAAAAGAGAATCCTCTGAAAGCCTCATCCCTTTTTTAGAAGTCTGTCAGAACTATGGCTAGACATCTCCATAGAAAACTACTTCAAAACTCGACATTTCATATACTTACATTTTTATCAAAATCATAATATCAGTTCAATATCATACCAATGCTGTTTATAGGAAATTGCAAAGGATTTGAGAATTGTTTCTTGTGAAATATTCGCAAGAAACAAGACGTTATAACAAAAACAATAATAAATACCTAATAAAATTGCAATAACAATAAAACACAATTCACTTCCCCTTTACAACGCATCAATTTCGTATTCTCTACCTAGTTTAAAATAATCACATGTCAAGTTGACAGAACAAGGCTACTTGATTATACGGTAAACAGTGGCAGCCCTGGAATACTCTCAAGTATTTCGTATTAAGCTATAAGCACACAAGAGCGTTCGCGCAGGCGGATTTGTCTACTTGCAGTGCGATAAGATGCCATATGGTATGTTTGGACTTGTCTGACGGCATTTCAGGTTACTTCAATGAGGATTGTGCACATTATAAATATAAGTAGAACGATCACGGATAAAATATCAATTTAAGATGGGAAAGGAGCATGTTCGAGTCGTCGATTTTGACATTCCAGTATTTTTAAAAGTAGGAAATGGCGGTAATGCTATGCTTGAGCGAACAATACTAATTAAATAAAATATAATAAAAAGTTTCAGTTTACTCGTTACAACTTCAAGGATGACTGAAATCAATCAGTTAGTTATAATCCCTGTCCAGTGTTTATCAAAAAAGTGAGTCATTTTTCATATCGGGAACACGTCACGTTCATAATAAATAAGGACTTCGACACATCATAATATGGATATTACGCAGTGACTAAAAATGCATCTCTAGTATGACCAGTGTCTTCGAGAAAAATGACTCATCCATATCAGCCCATACAGGACATCGGGTGGGAGGTGTGACGTTTTTCAGGATAACTACTACACTACACATACCTTTTTTCTTTTTTATAGTACGGAAAATCCTCATGAATCCTCTGCGTGACTAATCCAATTGTCACTTATTTATACACAACATAACATACCATCACGCCTGTATTCCCCGAAGAATTAGGCAGAGGTGTACTACTGTACACCCACATTTCGCCGGTGTTTTTGGTCCCATTTAATAGGGAGCGAGCCTATTGCCATTAACCGGGCACAAATCCAGACTCCGAGCTGCTACTGAGAATTTCATAGAAAAACTCAAAAACACTGCTCGACCTGGGGATCGAACCCAGGACTTCTAGCGTAGCAGTCGCGCTTAGGACCACTAGACTAATGAGGCGGTCAAATGTCACTATTTATGACTTCAATATAAACATTATCCAATTAATTCTTTACCAGTGTCACTGTTGTCTACCAAAATGCATCTTATGCTGCTTTATTCCGCCGCAAATGTGTAGAAGTCTTTATAGAAACATATCATGTTATCTATGCCCCGACCGCAGTCCAATCACGTTTTACGTAAGGACAGATCCCCGGTGATGACTATAGTGTACACTTATTTACCGATTAATGCGACGCTGCTATGAACCTGATAAAGCAATGTAAGCTTTATAGCTGTTGTAAAGTGCAAACGTACAATTGTAGATAATATTTACTTTTCACGTTTACGCGATAAATATTTAGCGCCATAAACCGTAATTATTCTTATTCAAAAACAAGTTGTGTACAGAGGCCTGCACATCAAGTTACCACAATCTGTCAAATTTATTTGATAAATTCTCAACTTTAATACAACGCAATAAGGTTATTTTTCAATTGGGAATATTTGACAGTTTTGGATAGCTTGACCTACTGGCGTCTGTACTATGGAATAGCTGCAGTCTGATTAAAGTCTGAAATACGCCAAGGGCTATATTATTCCGCCGGAATCGAGGCGATTAGGAGGCCGTAGCCATAAGGCCAAGGGTGTTTTTAGTTGGTACGATTCCAAAATACCTTTTTTTTTATAGTAGGTACGGAAAATCTTCATGGATCCTTTGCCATGGGGATGCCGCAGGGTTTGTGGAAATTTCGGGGGCCGCGGACGAATGTTCTGTTCCCGTAGCCCCAGACGCAGAAGGTGCGAGAAGGAACACCGTGTGGTTTTTAGTCAGTAGGTCACCCACTCTGAGTGGAGTCCGACACGCCCCGCCGCCTATCCCGGGTCCATGAGGATTTTCAACACAATAAGCAAAAAAGAAGGGTATGTGGAACACCTACCGACTAAAAACCACACTTGCCTAGGTAGGTATACCTAGTCATGGAAGTCCGAAACACCATACCACCTCCACTGGCGAATTTGAAAAATTGCAATTTAAAAAAAAACAAATTTAGTAAATGCAAACATCCAACTCTTTCACATAGAAGTGTAAAGATAGCATATCGATGTGCCTTAGATTGTACTAGACAATAGATATAACACTTAAATACTGATTTTTGTACCTGTACCTAATATACAAAGAAACACCCAGACAAACAAACACTTTATTTTCATCACACAAATATTGGTGTCCTGTGGAAATCGAACCCACGACCTCGTAATCAGCAGTCCAAGACTCGAACCACTAGATCACGGACGTCGTCAAACAAAAAAAGAACAGGAAAAACCAAATAAAAACACCTGAATCTTATAAAAGTTGTCAAAATCAATATTAGGCGTTCCGACGATTTCATGATTACATGGACCTTTCAGAGAAAAAACAGCTACTGTCACGTCTCCAAAAAAATACACAAACAGAATACTGTAAACTGATGCAACACTTCAATTGTAAAATTGGTCCTCATTGCTCGCTTTTCGTACTTTTAAGCCCAATTGTAGTTGATTACATAACTGTCACTATCGTCTATATTATTAACCTACTTGAACAACCGCGAAGAATTAGGTATGTCTGTATCTTACTACAACATAAACGGTAACAGACGATTCGCAAACGGATTACGTAACTTCAGCGTGAAGATAATGAACGCAAAATAAAATACGCGTTCGTAGGAAGTAAACGTAATAAAAGTATGAATACATCATCCTTTCACTTTCTTTTTTATTATTATCGTTTTTTAATCAGGGAGCATATATACGATAGATTTTAAGAGAAGTAGGGCATAGTGGGAGTAATTCCACTCAAATTGGAGCTGCCCGACTGGAGAAGTACCTCCACCTCGCAGAAAATCGAAGTGAAATAACACTGCTTTGAGCCGTGTTGTGTTCCTTACGGTGAGAAAGGTTGCCAGTGCTCTACGAGGAAACCTTGTGTTGACAGTGGGGGGGACTTCGACCCTTATACTGCCAACTCAACTAATCCTCTTTCTTTTTACAGGGTCGGCAACGCGCTAGTGATACCCCTGGTGTTACAAGCGTCTATAGGCTACGGTAACCGCTTACCATCAGGTGGGCCGTATGCCTGTTTGCCACCGTACTGGTATAAAAATAATAGATAAACACTAGATGAGACCCATCTGTCCTTAGACAACGCTTTCACCCATAGGTCCCGGTTGACTTACGAATTACAGTCGATTAAGCATTAAGATATAGGAATTGTCCAGTATTGAGAAGCATAAGATTTTTGAGAAAAGACTCAGTCATCAATACTCAATACTCAATAACTTTATTGCATCCCATAATGTATACAAAAGCTGGTGGGTAAAATTAAAGAGAAACAATTATGGACCCTGTCGGGCACAGCAAGTTAGTTTTTTTAGAGGAGAGGATGAAGAGCGCTTTTTAAAACATAATATATTGAAATAAAGGAAGATCTGGTGTTTAGATATTTTAGTAGGTAAATAAGTGTAGATTTATATTCATTTTATTCATTAATATTCATATATTTATTTATTATTAATAGTTATATTCTAGATTATCTATTAATTGTTTTCATCAATTTGTTTGTCATCCACTCTGGGTGGACTGAGGATTCGTGTGTGTCTGGATTTGGACAAACACGCTGACGACATACCACTCTAGATTCAGTCTATTACCATAAAAACCACTATACTGTGGCGGTGCATATTTGTCGCTGCAGACCTTATCTTTCTGAGGTCCATTTGATTTTAATACTACAATTAATTACCTAATAGACATTACTCAACTAATTGACTTACCTACAATATGATTATGACTATCTAATGTATTATGAACCTTTGACATTTTATATCGTTCAGATATTAAACACATAATAACTACAATGTATATGCATAGCTACATATTATGTAAGTGGACCAACAATAATTTCGTATCGTGACGAAATTATGTATTGTTTTATCAAACGTCATTAAATAACAATTTGTGGTGACAGAAATTAAATAAAAATACCGACTTTCTTTCTCATCTTCGGAAAGTTTATTGTTCTTAACTATTTGTTTCTATAATGTTTAGTTTAAAGACTTTTATGTACATTATTTTACATACTATACCTATGCCTAAATTTAAACTAATGTACACAAAAGTAGATAAGACCGAACATCAACATAACCCGTATTTCAACACCCAGCTATTTAAAAAATATATATAATACTAGCTGACCCCGCAAACGTAGGTTTGCCATAAAAAAAAAATTTAGGGGTATGAAAAATAGATGTTGGCCTATTCTCAGACCTCCCCGATAAGCACAAAAAATTTCATCAAAATCGGTCAAGCCGTTTCGGAGGAGTATGGCAACGAAAACTGTGACACGAGAATTTTATATATTAGATTATATTATGGACGGGGATAGAGTGCAGCCCAACTCTTCCGACTCGCTAGAGATAGAGATGAATTTTCTAAATTGACTGCACAACCTCCGCTAGTCGGCGAGGCACTATGAGAAGAAGATATAATTATTATTATACTAGCGACTCGCCCCCGCTTCGCACGGGTGCAATGTACTAATAACATACATGTATTATACATATAAACCTTCCTCTTGAATTACTCTATCTATTAAAAAACCGCATCAAAATCCGTTGTGTAGTTTTAAAGATTTAAGCATACATAGGGATATAGGGACAGAGAAAGCGACTTTGTAGTGATTCCTAAATATTTTATAATTATATTCCTGTTCTGGTTGTATACTATTACTATTTTCTCATTCACTCATTTAATAAATAAATGCTTTCATTTCACATGATCCCACCGCTGAGCAAAGGTGTACATGGGTATCTGAGGCCATGAACGCTTTCCGGTCAGACTGGCCGATAGTCGGAAATATTAATTAAGTTATTTGTCGCACTACTGGAAGAGATACCAGTGCTGTTTGTAGGTCAGTGTGGTACAAACTAGATGTGAGATCATTCTGAAACCGGCTGCTGTCAACCGGCGCGTGCGCATACCTGTGCGTATGCCGCACTATGGAGTCAGCACAATGCTTGTCCTTTGCCTGCTCTAAAGATAGGTTAGAATTAGTGATGGTTAATATAACATAAAGCATTATAAAGTAGCGTGCTTATTATATATAGCATAAAGCAAATGATATCGCGGTTCACATTTTATGCTATAATGCTATAAAACTGTTTTGTTTTACTTATATCGCATAGGACTCTCTCTATCAACCAACTATCCGTCGGGCGTCGCGTATAGCGTTAGTAACAAGTAGGCATATAAATTAAGCATGCTTATAATAAAGCACATAAAATCGCTTGCTTAAAAAATTAAGCATATAGCATTAAGCAAGTTATTGATTTATAGCAACTTTGAACACTTAGTTAGAAACAGTATGTTTTTGTACGGACGAAAACATGTGGGTAGGTTACAATGAGTAAAATATAGATCAAAAAGGATTCACAATTAGTTAAGACAAGGCAGGAAGACGTTTCCTTTGCCTGTGGGAGGAGAAAATTAAGGGGCCTTATTTCAAATCGTTTAGTTAACTATTAACTAATGACACTAAAATATACACCCGTCTTTGCCAATACAATGAGATGGCACTATAATTATATAGTTCTTTCTCTCTTTTATAAATGAAAAATGTTAAGTAAATGTAAAATGTAAGATGTAAAATGGTCTTGATGCCTTTACTCATTTGAACAGACATTGAGAATCGAGTAAGTTGATACAATACATAAATGAAACGAATGAGCTCCAAATCCACGTCCGGTTTAAATCAATCATGACGATGGCTGACGATATGACGATGTATTCAGGCAAGAGAGACAGCGTGAGGTATCGATTCGATTCCCAGGATGAACAAAGTGATAAAGGAGTTTTTATTACTAGCAGCTCGGAACTTAGATTCGTGGACGGTTAATGGCAATAGGCACACCTATTATATTGGACTAGCTTCTGCTTCTTCTGGAAAAGTTACTTTTAATTATCGTTGTAATTTGGCTAATTAACTCAAAATCGTTATAAATTATAGCCTATATGTTATTCTGCTGTCTAAACAATAATACTCTAAAGTTTCATCTATATTCGTTCAGTAGTTTTAGCGTGAAAGAGTAACAAACATCCATCCATCCTTTCTTTCACATTTATACCTAATATTAGTATGATAGTAGGATAGGACGTTAATTATTTATTATTACTTATTCAGTAGTTTTATCTATACAATAAAATATATAAGATATACATAAGTATATTTATACACAAAGGTCGTTCAGATAAAATCTAGCTGCTGTAAAATCAAATTAAGCAAGGTTATTTTTTATTAGCAAAGAAAGAGAATGAGGTTGGTATTTCTTTCTTTTTAAGTGGCATACCAAGAAAGTATGCCCTTGCTTGTTTATGTTGTTAATCTGGTAATAAATGGTGTATTTCACCTTGCACCAAATAGCATAAAGAGTCATACGACATACCACTCCAGCTAAGGTAGGTACTAGGTATGTACTAGGCTAGATTGTAGAAGACCTACTAACGAATTAATGTTATCTGAATATAAATTAATCAACCCTACTAATCCCCACTAATATTACAAATGCGAAAGTAACTCTGTATGTCTGTCTCTTACGCTTTCACGCCTAAACCGCTGAACCGATTTTGATGAAATTTAATTACAGAGATAGATTAGACCTTGGAGAAGGACACAGGCTACCTTTTGTCTCAAAAAGCCTTTCGGATGCGTATAAAACTGCGGGCAACTAGTGCAACATACATAACGCAACATCGCTACTGTATTCACCGCAGGGTTAGGCAGGGGTGTACTGATGTACACTCAAAGTTCGCCAGTTTTTTGAGGTCTAATTTAATAGGAAGCGAGGTTATCTTATCCCAAAAAGAGAATTTTATAGAAAAACCCATTAATACTGCTCGTCATGGAAATCGAAACCGGGACCTCACATTTATCAGCCGCGCTTGGCAAACAAGGCAGTTTAATTAATTCATCCGAGTGAATTTACAATAAAACTAAGAAAGTTTAAACGAAAAAATATTAATGCTCATAAAAATTTTTAAAACCTATTAAAACAGGTAGCCGTCGTTATGTAAAAACCAATAACAAAACACTTGCACAAACAATTCAAGAAAACTTAGGCAAAGTGACCTAGAAGAAATTAAACCTTTTTATAAATAATACAATACAAGCACAACAAGCAGAAGTCCATCATGTAAACACACTGCAACAATCACATCGAACTATAACAGCGCTGACTAAACATACCTGACGCTGAATCTTCTTGAAAATTTTAAACTTCATATCGTTGAAACTAACTCACTTTAAACCAATACAAACATCACTGAACTTAATGGAAACTAATTTTATATCAAGGCTACAGATAAAAAGCACAGAAATAGCGGCAAAGTCAACGAAACACGAAAGTAAATAAATAAAAATGAAAGATGTACTGACTGACGTCCAATCGGGTTGGCGTCCGCGCCCGAAGTGACGCTCTGACTAGAAAATAATTCTGAACACGATACGCCAATAAAACATTCTATACTACGCTTCGGGGATATACAGCTAAGTAATTTTCACTTCTATAAAAACTTGGAAAGTTGTCGTGCAGTCTTAGGATAGATTGCTATCTCTTGTATCGATATAATATTCAAAACTTGATAAGATCTAAGATTAGTCTACAACTCATAATGCAAATTGATGTATAGTTTATCTGATCTAGCTCATGTATTTTGTATTTTACGACACTTCTAACATACCTGCTCCCCTTGATATTGTTATTGTATTGTATAAAGGACCGGCAAAATTAAAGGCTATCATTAATAATAGCTGACAAGTAGCTTCGCTTACGATGCAAGATAATGAAAGAAGGAATATTTATTTGGTACAGCATACAAAATTAACCTAATAAAAATAAACAAAGTATCTCACGGCTGTACCAAATGGGTCTCCAGATCAGCATGATGTCTACACAGCAGTCTGCTTGACGCTGGTTTTCATCCAGAGCCCGTGCCCGGTGCTTCCAAGGATATCAATCAGCAATGTCGTTCTAAGTGTCAGTGTGTGTGTGTAGTATTGTGTACTTGTGGGTATGTATGTCTACTACCTATGACTATGTAGAATACTGTACCTTAAAAACGGTGAAAGATTTTTTAAAATAGGTGCAGTTCTTTCGGAGATTACCTTCAACATACACAAATAAACTGACAAAATTCGCATTCTCTCTTTATAATATTAGTAAAGATTAAGATAGTTAGTTATACCCTAATCTCTCTCAATCTAAGAGGCGACCCGTGTCCAGCAGTGGGACAGCATAAGGGTTTTTGATGATGATGAAGATAGTTAAGATTACTTATCCCTGGAAATTCAATGGTATACTATAATGCTAGATGACCTATTTATTCCAAATTTTAGGGATTTATTTATAAAAACATTATTGTATCCGTCGTAAATTTATTGATAATTATGTGGAAACTGTTTTTGGATCATGTACTATTAATATTGTAAATTTGTTATATTGCAATCTGTTTGTTTCCCAAATAAAATAAAAAATACTTGAATGTAGTAAACGACGCAATATAGTTTTTGAACATATTTTGGAAGTTTTGTCAGATAAACACAGTTTTGGTCACAACGATAAATTTAGACCATGTAACGTTAAAGTGATATAAAACGTGATTATTTAGCATGTCTAATTATAACATTAACAGCAACATTAAACAATGTGTTCGTGTTAAACAACAAAACTAATATAACTTGTTACATAGTCTCTGGATTCAACCTAAGAATGAATCCACAGATTCGTAACTTTTAAATTTAGAACAGAATGCAGTACTGTAGTTTTGCAGGTATTTAAAGCATATGATTTTTTTTTACTATTTCCATTTATAAGTATTTTTAAATTTCGAAGGATTCAAACCTCCCACAGTTATCTTAAAAAGATCTGCAACTCTATCCAATACGAGAAGCTTCTGATATGACATACCTACACTGTAAACGACACATCTTTATCTCAACTAATAATAGTTGAGTAGAATGTAAAATTAACAACAATATTATGTTCAAACTATTGTGTAATTAATACTCATCAAAGAGGCATAAAACATTGACAAACTAGTTTTTTATTAATGGAAACATTATGCAAAACGTTCAGATATTTTTTAACCTCATCAAATCATGTGATATATACATAGTTCATGATTACGTGATGTCATGTTAGAAACCATTTGATGTATATTATTAGTTTCTAAATCTGGAAGTAATTTAAAACTAAACCAAATAGTTGAGACCTTTTATTCAATACAGCTGGGTCATCATCATCAACCCATATAGTGTCCCACTCCTGGGTACTGGTGATAATAAGATGGCCTAATGTAGGTTAACCAGACTTCAGAAGCCGTCGAAAAAAAATCTCTAGGCATGCAGATCCTTCACCGTTTAAGCGAGTGATAATGAATTATTAATACACACTTGAACTTTGACTTGGCAGTCCAATGCTCATATCACTAGACTATCACTGCTTTTATTTTGGCTGGGTCATTCTGGGCATTAATCCCCTTGAAAAACCGTAATATTACCATGTAGGTACTTCATTTATTAGGTATACACACTAAATACCTAAAAAAATTATTATGTAGGCATAGGTATCGTGATGATGAGGAGGGCACGTAATATATATTATTATAAATGAGAAAGTTTGTGAGGATGGATGGATGGATGTTTGTTACTCTTTGACACTAAAACTACTGAACAGATTTTGATGAAACTTTACCATATTATTATTTATACATCAGAATAACATAATAGGCTAAAATGTATAACGATATTGAGTTAATTAGCCAAAGTCGTCGTCAAAGCCGCCAAGCAACGATAAAATTAAAAGTATTTTTTCCACGCGTACGAGGTAGCGGGCAGAAGCTAGTATTAGTATAGATTAATTCCAGAGCAACCGTTCCATAAACTCCCCGTGTAGTACGAACATAACATCATTATTCTCGGAGCGCATATCGTACAAAATATACAGACTAGATAGCGATACGCCACCCGCACTGGGACGTACCCTAATATCATCATCACTAACATCATTTTCGTTGCCAACGTCGAGTCCCGCTCTAACTATGTTATTTCAGAATTTGAAATGCAGATACGAGGGTCATACATACATACAAACACTCACTCACACACCTTTTTCCCATGGGGGTAGACAGAAACTAAAGAACTCCACTTGCTACGATTCTTGCATACTTCTTTTGCTACGACCACATTCATACATCTTGTCATACACACACGCCGGTTGCGAGTACTACGCACCAGACCTCTTGAAGAACCCCACCAATAAGGTCACCGTAAGTTTTTCTAGGGCTTCCCCTCTCGGCGGTTCCACTGACATTCGCCATGTAAATCCCTTTTGTTAGTCGCCTTTCATCCATTCTCGCGACATGCCCAAACCATCTCAACATACCACTGTGCTCGTTTCCATGTGGATAATTAACGCCTTATCCCAGAGTAGGTAGGTACTTATAGGGTTCTTAGTATTAAAAAGTTTTGTTTTTACTCTGTCTTTGAACTACCTCATTAGTCGTCAATCCCCTTATTTGCCTAAGATATTTATAATGATCTAAACACAAGAGGTGTTTAGATCATTATAAATATCTTAGGCAAGCCATTTATATTAAAAGAATGTCGGAAGTCCACAAACTCACACCAGCCGCCGCAACCTGGCTGAAATCCCTAGACATAGACATTTGATCCATGCAGGACGACTGCCATACGCAATGATGATGAGGACCTCTTCAAGAGTTGGAAAGTTCAAGTACATAGGTAATTTCAGTGAGTGTGGGTCGTCCTATTTTACCCCATTTTCTATTGTAAAGAGTCCTGGTAAAGAGGCCAGCACATCATGCTACTCCAATCTGTCAAATTTCTTTGATAGATTTTCAACTTTATTCCAATAAAATAAGCTTCATGTTCAGTTGGGAAACTTTGACTGTTTCGGATAGCGTGTCCAGCTGGCGTCTGTACATTTAATCTATTATTTGGGGTAAATTGTTTCAATTAGATTGTTATAAATGCGTCTTAATGTTTTGGTTGCGTACTGAATTAAATATTGCGGAATGTGTTAGGCTATCGAAAGTTTTAGAATAATCTACAAAGGCTAGATATAATGGTAAATAATTACACTTGTTATATTTCCCTGATTTACAGCTTGCAAATTTTAATGATTCGTTGTGGAAAAACTAGGGCGAAATCCTGTTTGTTCTGGTGGTTGGTGTGAATCTTGTTGAGCTGCTTTACAGTTTTGGATTACTTTAAATATACTATAAAGGTTGCCTGGAAGAAATCGCAGACCGCGATAAGGCTGCCCATTGTATGTCTATCGTCTTCAAATACAAAATATATGCGTCTGTAAACTATTTAATTACTTTGTGTACAATAAAGTATATATAAATAAAAAATATATCCAATTTTTTTTTTTATATTATTGGAATCCCAACTCGAAGATCTCGAATTCAAATCCAAGGGACGCACCTCCGACTTTTTGACATCATGTGCGTATTAATATCACTCGTTTAAACGGTGAAGAAAAACATCATGAGGAAACATGCGTGCATGAGAGATTTCTCGACGGCGTATGAAGTCTGCCAACCCGCACTAGGCCAGCGTGCCTTATCCCTCTCATTGCCCATCCCAACCGTGCCCAGCAGTGGGACAGTATATGGGTTGATGACGATAAACAGTAGATAGCACTACTTATATAAAAAGCAGACACTAAAGCCTCAGGATAGTAGGGACGCACCCTAATAAAATTAATTAAAAGTAAAATAAGCACTTACCTCATGATCTGGTCCTGGTTTCGAAGCCAATCTTGCTTCTGTTAGCTGATTCTTCAAAGCCCTATGAAAAGAAAACATATCTTAATGACCAAATATTATTGTGATATAATACGAAACCAGCGCATCAAGCTACCACAATCTGTCTAATTCATTTGATTGATTTTCAACTTTAACACAAAATCATAAGGTTCATATTGAATTGGGAAAATTTGACAGTTTTGGATAGCTTGACCTGCAGTGTTGGTCTCTGAACATAATGTTTCCCAAAAAAAATAAAATACAATATAATCATATTATAGGTCACAGTCCTACTACTATGAGGGTGAATATGTGGTTTGGATTTCCATGGCCTTATAACATGGCCGACGATCAACGAAGAATTTCCGCACTATTAAAAGGTAAAAACAACCACTACTTCTACTATCAGTGGCGCCATCTAGTTTCTAATTCACACATCACCAATCACAATTTACATGTATTATTGCACGAACAAACAGTAAATAGAAAATTAATTTCGTATTTCTTATTATACCCCTTAATTTTATGGGATCATGTCTTCGTTAAATATATATGTATATTATATATAACTTTTACCATACATTTATGTTTATTCAAAGACAATTATGTATATATATAGTATTTGAAGAGCTGATTAATTATAAACCTTCCAGAAAAAAATATGAAACAATCGAAATCCGTGGCGTAGTTTAAAATAACTAAGCTGACCAACAGACTGACGGAGATAAAGACTGTTTTACTATAAGTAGTCTTTTTCTTAGTGTCGATGGTACGAACATTAAATGCTGTTCGCCATTAAATGTCAGTAGCTGCGCAGAGGTCGCTTTGATTGCAAGATCCTAGATTGCAAGAAGATACATAACATTTTCAATACCAAGACAAATAGTTAAAATTAATTAATTTCTTAAATTGTAATAAATTCATTTATCTTGTTCAGTCAGTTTGTCTTCATAATTGTGAAAATGTTATAACCTATAATTGGTACATACATAAGAGAAAATACCTTATTTTATAGACTTTAAGCACTATGTATTTATTTCCTGTTGGTGTACTTTATGAATAAATTAAAAATAATAATAATAAGATTTGGGACACAAAGGACAGCATAGGTGTGACACAAAATATAGTGATAGTGATACAACTGACATGTATAGTTCCTCGGCCTGCCTGGCTTGCTTCTCCCTGCGCCGCAACAGTTCCGCGCAGTGCTGTAGTGTGGAGATGGTGGCGCCACATGTCGCTCGGAAAGACGCACTTGTTGCCCGTACCTCGTTTGTGTGCAGACTCAAATCGGTGCCTGATAAATAATCAAATAATTTAATTTCTTAGACAAAGTATTAGTTCAAATGTTTGAGTTATTATTTTATTTAAATAAAGTTTTAGAAGCATTTATGAAGTGTTAACTCGATCGACTCGAATTGTAACAAGTAGCAAGTGTTTATCCATTTTTAATTGGTTCAAAAAGTCATAGATGTATGCCCCAGATTTGGAATAGAACAATCGTGCACGGCAAGCGAGCGCTCCTAAGCTCGATAAAATTCATTGATATATCTAAATAAGATTGGTCTAAAACTCCCATTATCAGAAAATCAGGAGTAAAGGGAGTAGGCAGAATATCAAGGGTAGAGGGGTGAGTAGAAAATCATGCCAAGGGTACAGGGGTGGGCAGAAACTAGAACAAATTATGCTACGATTGTTACATACTTATTTTACATCCACGTTCATATTTCACAATTTTCAAGGACGACGCACCTATAAAATTTTTCATAGACCTCACCAATTAGGGCCATATGTTGTTTGTTAGCTATTAAAATACCAAAACTACCAACCATCGGCAAGTTTAACGGCATCGATGGCCTCGGATACGTCGTCGCTGATATGAGGGTAGGAAGCGATGCACTTGTCAAAGTATTGCTGCAGCTGTACCGCCTGCTTTGAAAGCAGCTCGTTGTACGTATCCAGCTCTGCAATCTTCTCCGCCAGGCGGCGCGCTGTGCGGCCTGTGGAAAAAATAATTACCATTAATAAATAATAATAATAAATAAATATTCTTAGACAATTCTTACACCAGTCCCAAACTAAGCTTGTACTATAGGTACTAGACAATAGTTCGGTTTAAAGATCTTTATTTCTCAATAAGACAATTGTCACTTATAGTTAAAATACTTATGTACTTTTTTTTTTATAAACACACTTATAATACATAATCTATGATTAATATGTTTTTATTACGTATTGGTGGCTACAGTATGCTTGATGGTAAGCGATCGTCGCGGCCCTATAGGAGCCTATGAGAGTTCCTGATTCAGTTACTAACTCAATAGATTTCCGTTCAAAAGTGACGGCGAAGCCGAATTAACTACATTTTTATCTGTGTGCCATTTATGTCAATACAATGTTGAATACACAGTACACTATAGTTTAACCTAGCAAAACGCCTGATACTTTTTACTTTATTTATAAAGTGAATAATTTATTATTCGTGGAAACCAAAAAATGTGTGTAAATACCAAATTAAGTCAAACACGCATAAAATATATTTTTTTTGCTAGCTCCATCAACTAGTGGGCACACAAATATGAATCTGTGACACAGATTTGTACTGTTTAGACAGAGATACTCTGTTTTCCCCATAACGTGACTATTATAACCGTAACTTATAAACATTATTGTAAAAATAGCACAACAACTTGTGATATACAAAACCACAAGCCTTTATTATTTTATAATACTATGACTTCATGAATGATATTTGCATTATTTATTTTTTTGCATGATATTTGTTTTTATATTTTTATTCAATTATTTACATCACCAGACGCTATGACCACTTAGACACCGCGATACCTACCCGCCATGTCTAATTTTGCCTTCGCTTTCTGAATTTACGTCTTTATGGTGACGTCAGTGACACCTATTGAAAAGCAAGTATTTTGCTCCTTAACCGACACGACTTACTTTACAGTTAGTTCAATGTCGAACGATGCCACCTTACCTACTAACTATCTTTTTGTATTTTTTCGCGTCGCATTTCAAATATTTGAATTTCAAATATTGTCGAAGGAATTTCAAATTGTGAAATTCCTTCGACAATATTGTTTCTAAAAAAATATTTTACTTTTATATGAATTACATGCATATTCCCTATTCGTAAATATAGTAAATTCAAAATCGATGTTAACCAATACATTACGCTGCACATAATTATTTTAGATCGCAGTCTCAAGGACTTGAAATTGAAGAATGAATAGAAGCAATGGTTTTATTTATGATCTTGCAATTTAAATAAAAATAATTGCCTGGCTGAAATAGCTCAACAGGTTGTGCAGTAAGCACATCCTAGTTTCGATCAAAGTTTTTCGACATGGCACGCAAGTTTGCTTAGCAATCTTCCTGCATATGGCATCCCCGCTGGCTTTTGTAGCTGGGCAGCAGAATTCTTGAGAGAACGGTCGATAAGAGTAGTCATTGATTGCTACTTCACTGACCTCATGGCTATTGATGCCGGAGTTCCTCAAGGATGTAAGGGTCTTTTCTCTCTGCGACGCTTTTCCTGCTGCACATCAATGACCTTATACATGCTGGTATTTTTGAGTACGCAGATGACAGTACTGTCATGGAGAGATACCTTCCTTGTACAAGAGCCAACAGGGACGACATTCATTCTTTTGAGAGAGGCCATGGTAGAGCGAATCAACCTGACTGAAGTCTTGAGCCACAGTGGGGGTGACATTTTATGCGGTTTTAATGCTTCCAAAACACAAGCTTGTCTATTCATCGCCAAAAAGAGTCCTTTTACGATGACTCCTACGATCCAGACTACATCTATTTCAGTCACCGACAGCCTTGAGCTTCTTGGCATGGAGCAGCAAACCTTAACTTCGGCTCCATCAAGTCAACATCATGCTCATGGCAACATCAAGTCCAAATCTGAACTGCGGCCAAAAAACAAAAATAAACAAGACCAAACACGCCTGGACAGCTTCTAACATTGTTAAAAGCAACGTTGTCCTGTCATGTCCGTTCTTGCACGGAGCCATCTTTGGGATGGCTCACCAAAAATACCAACTTGCCACACTCGATTTGATCGAATGCCGAGCCAAGAGGCTAATACGTGATAAAAAGCTAGTAAAGACAAAAAGACTGGGCTTCACAGCTTGTATCACCGCTGTAAGGTTGCCTGCTTGTCGGTTTTTTACAGATTATACTTCGGAGAGTATGCACATGAGCTCTATGAGCTCATCCCGCCTTCCCCCTCCTACCATCAGAGCTCCAGACGCACCACAGGATATCATCCCTACCTGGTTGATATTCCACATAATATTCCCACACCGCTATAAATCATCTTTTGTAATGCGCACAGCCAAAGAGTAGAACTCCCTACCTGCGTCTGTATTTTTGAGTACAAACAGCCCGAATCTAATTAAAAGTAGGGTGAATAAGCATCTTCTGGGTGTGCTCGCTCCACAGTCGACCACATCTTTGCTCCGGAGCTAAGGTTGAAGTCAAGAGCAAGTCCATTTTTAATAAAAAAAAAACAGTTTTCATGGAAAGCTGCATTGACTGTCGACTTTGTGCTATGGTGGAAGGGAATTTGTGGTTCGACAGTTCTAAGTACATTGGCACTTCGTATACTGACGGCACCTTGTACATCAGCTGCTACAAAATTATCATTTAGTATACACAGGTTCGGTGGCCTAGTGCGTGGTAGACTATAGCCTAATCCCTCACATTCTGTGAGAGGAGACCAGTGCCCAGCAGTGGGACAGTATATGGATTGATCATTCATCAAAGAGCTGCAAAAATTTCCTTTTTAACTTATAATTAGAACCTATTAAGGAAAAATGAAGACAATTGTTACAATATATCCAACGACGATTATATATCGGAATAATCATAAAGAAACTGAAACAAAGAAAGATACTACTTCAAACGAGCCTGAGGCATCCACTTCAGGTTTATCATTGCAATAATATGTCGAAATGGATCCTCTAAATAGCGATAGTGGCTAGATTTGAAACATCACTACTGTGATTATTAACGAATCATTAAGTTAGAATAAACAGTGTAATAATACATATTATTTGACAATGTAGCAAAGGGTAACACCATGTCTGTTGATATTGTAAGTGATAACTGCCATTTGGACTGTGATTTTAAATTAATCTTTAGTAAATCATATCCTAATAACATTTGAAATTCTTTGTTTGACTTTTTTGTTCCTTAAAATTTTGTGATTCAGGCAAAGTGTGTAACTTTAATACTTTACCATTACACATTTTATGTACAAATTGCATAAATAAGTTTTATTTAATAAGAAAAGGCATATTTTAACCATGTATTTATTTAAAACAGTTTTTTCTGCCCAGCATTTGGGCGTTTATTTGGGCGTAAATCGTTTTTGCCCTATTCGCCCAGTTTATGCCCATTTTTGCCTTTTGGGTTGAAACCGTCAACCCATCACTAATTGGGACTACTTCACCTAATATTAAATATCATGATCTCTACTTTGTTTGAGTCTCTACATACATATACCTGATTGCAGATTACAAATATTTAAAATAAATATAAAAAATAAAGTAATAACCATGAGAGCCAGTTGACTGCAATGAAGTAGCTGATCCATGTCTTCTAAGACCACCTCCATTTGAACTGCTGTCTGAACTGGTTCCATAACCTGATTCCACCTGAGGATTTAACCAACAAATAAAACATCAATGATAAAAAAGTGCATTTAAATAAAGCCTTTCAGCTATAAAACCTCTTTTATATTAAACCTGCCTTGCCATATTCATGTCAAGGTTGCAAGAATACAATGAAGATAAAACCCATTTTTGCTAACAGTAACAAATTAAAAAGTATTTCACTATGAAGGTAAGTCATTAAGAGTTACAAAATAATGATAATAATTATTTACAGCATTAAAATTAATATGAATTAATGGAAGTGCCAGCATCTGAATGCTAAAAAATAAGATGAAAAGGATTACAAGTTCTTCATGTTTGCTACATTCTATTATCAATGTCAGGAGTTTTAGCACTGTGATGATAAGATCTTAAGAGTTAACTTTTTAAATCAACCATTTGTGGGAGCCCAATGACAATAGGTACCTAATTTTTCTATTGTGGATAATTAATTGTTTGACAGATTAATAGGTATTATGTATGTTTAAAAATATCATTGTAGTTTTGGATCATAATTATAAAGGTTTTATATATTTAATATGAAACACTAATCTTATCAAAAATCTCTGAATTCATATATTAAGGACAATAGAATATAATCACATAATACATACGAGTCATATCAGTCAGTCCTTATCAGTAGCATTAGTCACTAAGCTGATAGTGTGGACTATTGTAAACCGGCGGAATTTGATAACAATTGATACACAGTTGTAGGCACGATAGTCCCACAAGTGACTCATACAGGAAGATATCAAATAGACAAATTTCTGAATATAAATTAATTCATGTACTGATTCCAGCAAGTCAAACCATCCAAAATTCCTAATTGAATATAAACCTTATTGTTTCGTATTAAAGTTGATAATCAATCAAAGATTTGACAGATTGTAGTAGCTTGATGTGCTGCCCTCTATACAATACAAAATATGAAGAAAAATTAAAAATTAAAATGAACTAATTAATAATCAACCTCACAATTTTAAATTGAATTAATTACTATCAAGGATACAATGCAATTGCTGAATAGACATTTATGTATCATTTATTACAACACAAATTGAAATATATAATTATGTTATAAAAAAAGTCTTTAGTCAGGAGTTTAGATGCAGTCTAATATCCAATCAACATAATTCAGAAAATCCATGAAACTTGAATAAAAATGTCACTTCTGACCACATGTATCTAGTCACAGCATTTAGCATAGACCTGTAAATTATTGCTGAGTGAACAGTATAAGAGATGTGTACATAAAAAACATAATCATTAAACTGCCTCTTTAGCCTAGTTGTATTAAGCGACAATGCTATGCTGAAGGTCCTAGATTCAATTCCCAGGTCAAGCAGTGTTATTGGGATTTTCTATGAAATCTCAGTAGCAGCTCGGAGTTTGGATTTGTGCCGGGTTAATGGCAATAGGCTCGCCCCCTATTACAATGTACCTAAACATACCGGTGAACTGTGGCTGTACAATTAATATACCTCTGCCTAACCCTCTGGGGAGTACAGGTGTGATAGTAAGTTATATCAACATTATACTTTTTTTATGTAAGTAACCTCTTTTATGTCCACAATTGAGCAAAGACATCCCCGTAGTACAGCTTCTTCATACCATGTAGGCAAAAAAAAACATAATTAAAAACAATCCATTAGGAATTGTCTGCTGTGAAGTTCAAAATAATCTGCACATAATCATAATGATTTCATATTTCAAGGTTGTATGTAATAGTAATATAAATTTATATCAGAATGAAGTATGTACAATGTGTACTGTAACAACTTGTTGAATGCTTGTTGAGAGATGTGATTATTGCTTGCATGTCTGATAACATGATATTCACGTATGTGCAAAATGCCTCAACTGAATCATGTATATTGATTTGTTATAAATGTCTCATGCCAGCCGCATATACATTATAATATTTATTATATATCAGGTTTTATTGATGTACAGTCAGCAACGAAAGTCACTGAACATGTTGCAATCTTCAATATGATTTATAATAAATATGAAGCTACTGACCTCTCAAGGTTATGCGAAATAATTGCATAGATGACCATTAAATATTTAGGTTACCATAATAGAAAAACCCTCTTGACAAGTTTTGCAGCTGATGTTTTCAAAATGTTGCTGTGTTCAGTGACTTTTGTTGCTCACTATACTCTGATTTTTTCTTTTCAGCATAATCAGAATCATTCAGAGTGAAGTGCCTCTCAAGGTTAATCAATGTTTTTATAGTGTAGAACTTGATGTTGCAAGAATAACTGACATCTATTAGGAATATGATACTGTGAAAGTTTTAATATTCTGTCCCAAGCTAGGAATGTTACTATACAGTCTGTTATGCTGTTTATGGCTAAGGGGTAAACAGACACTTGTTTTAAAATAACAATATTGTTGTAATCAACTAATCACTCAATATGATTGGTATGCTGTCAACATGCATGTTTTCTTCACACAGATTTAGGTATTTAGATATCCATCATCTGTTTAAAGCAATTGAAAATAATATTAAACATTTTTAGGGTATCACTCACTTTAAAAGACTCCAAAACGTCGATCCATTGCTGTTTCTCCTCAGGGCTTGTTGCTCTCAAGTACCAGACACAATCATTTACCGACACATCAAATCTGCAGTCATCAAATTCATGAGGCTGAAATAATAAACAATCAAGGTCATATATCTGAATTTATAAGATGACATGCTAAGATTACTTGTTCTAAAGCAGAAACCATAGCGACAGAAAAAAGACGCAACAAGGACAAATTAATCTTTTTATTGGACTTTGCCGATAAAACAACTGTGCGTTATCACCTTGACTTTAGCTTTTTTCAAACATAAGGCACCACGGCATCCAAGATTACTCTCCAATTCACTCTTGTAGTAGGATAAAGTGGAATCCTTCAAAACAATAAACCTGTCCTGCCAACCGTGAATGTAATTTGTCCATTTACTCAAGTATCCGCGAAGTTCTGGATTTCCGCCATCCTCTAAATCCGAGTTATCACTCACTGTTATATTTTCTTCAATCATATTGTAAATGTTTAGAATTAATATTTACATTAAATTCTACACAAAACAAACAAAACGAAAAATAATAATTATCAAAAACTCGTTACATGGGATGATACACAACGAAAATTGTTGCTGTTTTTTGACGTTTGAGTGCCACAGACTCATGACAGTTTATAAAATTTCAATGTTAAATGCACAGGGAATAAAACAAACGTTCATATAGCATAGTCAAAACCGTCATGTGACTGATGCTAACAGTCACTAAAATCGAATCTACAATAACTTAATGAGTCTTGTGACAAGAGTGGACACTTCGCGTGACAAGACTTTTGTCACGCGAAGTGTCCACCAGTCTCCAGGTAATTACCTTGAAAAGGAGACCAGCACTCGGACCCCACCCTACCCCTACCCAACCTAAGAGTTTCGATCCCAGCCGTTCCTACATCAGAGGCCCACATATTTTCCAAGGTAAACGTGACATACCTTCAGGTACTCGGGTCTCGTCCAGGTATTATTATGGTACACGTATACCATTAGGTTCATAAACAGCTCGTACACTCGGCACTTCGGCAGTCGTCTTGTCGTATTCTTCGTAGGTCATGATGTCCGAGACTGTCGACATCCTCTTCATAATAACAGCGATGCGGAGCAACACAGGGAGCACCCAGACAAATCGTGAGGTTACAAGTTGTGTGGTCCGGACGAAAGTGCCTGAAGCCAAAGCTCTATGGGTGGCTCTATAGGAAAGTAATATATCGGGCTCACCCAAAATCATTAGATGAACATGACGCTGGACAGTATACGCATAATCATCATCATCAACCAATACTGAATACTGCCCCACTGGGTACTGGTCTCCTGTCTCAGTGAGAAGGATTCGACTCGGTAGTCGTATTCGTACTGACGTATTAAAAAAATTCTTTCCGCGTCGAACTGCAAAGTGGCTTGTCTCACAGTGTCTGGAAAGGTGGGGTGTGGGATCCCAGGAAAAGCAATACAAGCCGTTTTTCAAGTTACGTTCATAATATCAGATAACATTATACCTTAGAATTAACCAGAAAAGATCCTCACATATCTCTGGCTAACATTTCAGTAGGTACTGTGAACTGAGCTCTGAGGATTCATGAACGCGTGAAAACTGAAATACTTGAAATTTTGCTGCTTACTTGTAGAAACAAGTTAGCGGGAGCATAAATGTTAAAGGACGTTATTTCAATACTACATTTTATGAACGGGAAGGGAAAGCATAGCATTGCCATTAAATGTAACAATGCTGCCAGCTGGCAGCCTAGTTTGTCTTCTTGGTATATTACAAAGTGCTCTGTGCTTCTAGGCACATAATTGGCGACCTAACTTTACTACGCGCGTTTATGTAGCACCATAGCATTTATTTAATTTTTTAGACGTCATTTATTTATACAGAGGATTATATGAAAATAAATGTAATAATTCATAACTAATTCTAAACTATTGATTTTCACGGAAAGTAAATGTTGCGTTTAGACTAACCATTGGGATGTCCTAGAACCAAACAAAATTTTTGGACCACCATAAATGGGCTATTATTGTATATTATAAAAATACAGAATAAATAATATTTTGTTACAATATTATCATTTGTCAAAACAAGAATTTATCAATCATTTAAAACGAAAAGAAAATATGCTGTAAATGTATGAACGAGTATTGGAACGTCGTTTGTTACTTGACAGTTGACATTAGTTTTCAATGAGATTTCAACCAAGTGCCACTATTTCCGGAAACAATAATCTTTTGCGTATTGATTTTAGCCCGCTTGGAATTTTATTGGTGGATATGGGTTAACCGCCAAAAGCATACAATATCGACCAATAGCACAACGCCATTCCACTAGTAACGCGCCATATCCGTTCAAGATGGCCGACAAAACTATGCCTATTTTTGTTCCATCAGAAAAACCTGTGAAAGTAGTTAAGTGGAAAGTAAAACAAGGTGTTTTTGTGTCGCAAGGTCAAATATTATTTTTATACAATGATTCATCAGGCCTTAGTAATGAATTGAAGAAATATAAAGCTGTTCGCGCTGGTACTATCTCATCGATCAAGGTGAAGGAAGGAGACATTGCAGAGCCTGGGTAAGTGACGTCACTACAAATGCGCTCTAAAAAACAAAACCACTAATTTGACATGGAAATACTTGTGAAAAATAACAATCAATTTCCATACCAATGCATCGTAACGCTTACCCTTTATTTCAAGGTGCAGTTGCATTGTTTGCGCGGTAAATACGAATGCAACTATTGATTCCCGCCTAAAATGTAACCTAACAAACAAGCAATACGATTGTTGTGTTACCTGTTATTTTATTTTTAATTTATTGATCTCCTTCCCAGTCTTATTTATTTATAATAATCAAGGAAAGCGTGTCTAGAAATATACTTACATATTCATTGACTAACTTGTTTTTTTATGTTTAAAAATGATCAATATAACTTTTATTATTAACCATTGTATTATAATAACAAACACCCGAAACGGAAACCTCATAATATGAGCCAAAGGCTAAGATACACTCTTCTACTTTTGTTTATTAATAACAGAAATGTTATCTCTACCCCTTACTTTATCTCATAAATCTTTTGAAAAAAATTTCAGTGGAGAGATAGCTGAATTAGAAGAATGTCGGCATCCTACGGTAATGAAGGAGATGTGTGCAGAGTGTGGTGCAGATTTGCGTACAGACGAGGTGACAAACAGAGATGTTGCTGTTGTGCCTATGGTACACTCTGTACCTGAACTGAAGGTTAGAACAACAACCAACAATATTATAAAGACTGCACTTACACAAAGCAATCTCTGAAACACTTTCATATCTATGTATATTGACCTGAGAGTTCTCTGCATAGGTATAATTGTGTATTGTATTATATGTATATATATTATTTAATGTATAAAGATAGATATATATTTATATATGTATACTGTAAAGTACTTACATGTAAGTATATTAAATAACATGATAGTCACATTATATTACCTCTCACATCTACCATTGTAGTGCATTTACCATGATCGTCTCTGCACCACCTAAAGGTTGTCTGGTAGAGAATGCCTAAGGCATTAAGACCGCCTTTGTTCACTTTTGTACATTAAGAATAAATAAAATATAATACATACAATAAGCTTTGCCTCAGAATAAAGCTTGGCTGTCAAATTTGTAACAAAGAATTCTTCAATAAAAAAAAAGCAAAATTATATATACATACATTTTTAAGATGTCCTGCTAGTGATTATTTTATACCATAGAATTGCTCACTAGTCATTGATTAAAAGTATTTATTCATATAATATCATTATAATGTTTTCATTATAATATAAATTACCTGGATTAGATACGAGTTGTAATCTGAAACTGGTTACAACTTCACAAAAAATCCAGATAGCAAAATATTAAGCCCTTCTGAAGACTTTCTTTGTTTGAGCTTTAAAAGGAGGACAGATACGAGGGTTACATTATTATTCATTAAAATAAAATATAATTAGAGGTACCTCTACCTATTAAAAACAGATATGTTTCTATTTTTATTACTACTTTTTAATATGAGTTTTAACTTATTATATGATATTAATTTCAGGTGTCTGAAGAACTGGCTCGGAAATTAGGTCGAGAAGATGCTGGCCGCCTCCTGAAAGACAGGAAACTAGTATTACTTGTGGATCTGGATCAAACACTAGTTCACACCACTAATGATAATGTACCACCTAACTTAAAGGTAAATAAATTCATTAATAGTTTAATATCATTTCACACTCCAATATAAACTAAGCTATTGCTTAGTTTATATTGGAGTGTAGTAGTGGAGGTAATAGTATTCTATTACCTAAGCGAGATGATGATTGTACAGATGTAATGTGAACTACCTGGTTTTATTACATTCTGAATTTTATGTGCTTACGATAGACATTTATACTGATTATTACTTTTTTAAAGAAGATAATTCAGTTAAATAAGTATAAATTGCCTCATTAGGCTAGTGGTCGAAAGTGGTTGGATCCCCTGGTTGAACAGTGTTGTTGGGTTTGCTGTGAAATTCCCAATAGCAGCTCATGAGTTTGAAGTTGTGCTCAAATAACGGCAATAGACTCACCCCCTATTATAGGCAATATACTGGCAAACTGTGGGTTTTCTGTCGTTAGAACACCAGGATGGAATGTATTTTGTTATACCTAAATTAAGATTATGACAACACTATTTTTATTGTCCTTAAAATCCAGGTAAACATATATTTCAATTTTTTAAATTCATATTACAATGTTTCTAGGGTGTCCTCCACTTCTTCCTCCGAGGTCCAGGCTGTCCCGGCCGCTGGTGTCACACAAGACTACGGCCGCGAACTCAGGAGTTTTTGGAATCTGCTTCTTTAAACTATGAACTTCATGTTTGCACGTTCGGTGCGCGGCAGTATGCTCACGCCATTGCCGACTTACTCGACCCTGAGAAGAAGTATTTTTCACATAGGATACTGTCCAGAGATGAGTGCTTTGATGCTAGGACGAAAGCAGCAAATCTTAAGTAAGTTTTGGCATGAAAGCAAACTTATATCTGATATTATAAATAAACTTTATTTTTTAACTAGCTTTTACCGGCGACTTCTTACGCCTGAACTTATTAACACAATTTTTATATGTCACAAAATTTAGATTATATCCGATTTTCAGGAAATTCTCCCGTTTTTCGGAGATTGGAAGAAAAACTTCCGAGATAAAAAGTTGCTTATACGTTATTTCCGTTACATACTATTAGTGTACCAAATTTCATGCAAAATGTTTCAGCCTTTCTTGTGTAATTAAGTCTCAAACATTAAAACTTTCACATTTATGATGTTAATATGATATTTTAATCTGAGATTATCGCCACTTTAATTTATTATTGAACTTTTCAGAGCACTATTTCCTTGTGGTGATAACATGGTCTGTATAATAGACGACCGCGAAGACGTATGGCGTCATGCAACAAATCTGATTCATGTTAGGCCTTATTCATTCTTCCAGTCTACAGGAGACATTAATGCCCCTCCACCACCTGGTAAGAACTTTTTTGACATATTTTGGAGTTAAGATATTAGGTTACTTTTATTACATTTATAAGCTACTAGCTGTTGCCAGCAATTTCACCCGCATCCCAAAAGGCTTTTGAGACAAAAGTAGCCTATGTCCTTCTCCAAGGTCTAATCTATCTCTCAGGTTCAGCGGTTTAAGCTTGAACACCACCACAGACAGACAGAGTTTCTTTCGTGTATTGAGTAATCAAAAGATTAATTCTTATTTATATGTGACAGTTGACATATACCCACTAACGTACCGTGAGTGCAAAAACGTTTTGTCAAAATGGCTTAAAACAAAGAGCTATGACGAGTTAGAAATCATGGTGCAATCCATGAAACTATAAAGTATTAAGCGATGATACCTCAGCTGCTAATGGAAGATACTGTCCCACAGTATTTTCCGATCTCAAGACTTGTCGTAAGGTTAGCTAGCTAAACTCCTCTATTAATTAACACAAAGCAACTTTCAAATAATCTACACCAAATACACCTCATAAATACAACCCTCACACCCACACATACATACACCCACTACTCACACATACACACTTCACCTCAACACATTACACACAACCTAGCGCGATAGTTATTCGATTTTATATGTTCTGTTGTTTTTGCCTCCTAAAAATCACTATAACTGTTTTCATTTCTTTTCATTTCATTTTATTTTTAACTGTTTAAGGTCAACTTATCTAATGAAACATGTTAAGTATTCTTGTGTTAAAATTCCCCAGGTTATTTAACCTGGGGAAGGGCGGAGTATCCTAATACAAGCATACTTGTTGCTTAAAAGGAACTCCCAATTGTAACTAGAATAAGTTAAGTAAGTTGATGCAATAAACATTTTTATTTTATTTTTTAGTTGACGAAAAACCTAAAGAAAAACTAACAAGTGGCAAGAACGGTGCACAAGCTAATCAGATGCCTACACTAGACGCGGAACCTGAACAAAAAGACGTATCAAAAAACAAAGAGAACAAGGAAGAAGGTGGCAATGGTATAATAGTAGCTAAGGATGTAAAGAGCAATAATACTGAAGCAAAGGAAAGCGAAGAGGCTGACCAGGAGGGCGACGAGAGGATAGCGCAGGATCCAGCTGAGCCGCGGTGGACGGAGACGCAGGATGGACAGATAGAAGTAGAGGATCCAGATGACTACCTAATATATTTGGATGATATACTTAAAAGAATACACAAGTAAGTACAAGCAAACAGCATCAAAATGAGGTATAATGAACCAACAATAAACTCTAAAGCTAGTATCTTATTTTCGTAGATTAGCATTTGTGGAAAATGTAGAGCATAAGCAGTGATAGCCTAGTGGTATGACCATTGGACTGACAAGTCGAAGGTCTCGAGTTCGAACCCAAGGCACGCACCTCTGACTTTTAAAATTCATGTGCGTATTAATAATTAATTATCATTCGCTTAAACGGTGAAAGAAAACATTGTGAGGAAACCTGCATACCTTAGAGATTTTCTCGACGGTTTGTGAAGGCTGCCAACCCGCACTAGGTTAGCATGGTGGACTATAGCCTAATCCCTCTCAATATGAGAGGAGACCCGTGCCCAGCAGTGGGACAGTATATGGGTTGATGATGTAGAGCATGGGAGTTAAAAGATAAATTAAAGTACCTACTTGCTATGTTTCATGAATACTTTACCATCTTCTCAATTTTTCAGGCACTTCTACGATCACTACGACAAAATGGGCAAGAATCAAATACCAGACCTGAAGGCAATTATTCCAGAGGTGAAATGTGAAGTACTAGCTGGTACAAGTCTAGTATTCAGTGGTTTAGTGCCGACACATCAACGGCTAGAGACGTCGAGAGCATACCTAGTGGCGAGGAGTCTAGGCGCTGAAGTTACACAAGACTTTTCTGATAAGACTACGCATTTGGTAGCAGTGAGAGCAGGTAAAATTTCAATTTATCTGTTGTTGTTTACAAATCAAACGAAAAGTTATACACTTAAAGGTATTAGAAGTTCTAAAGAGCCCTGTTTTTTACAGGAACAGCAAAAGTGAACGCGAGCAGGCGAATAGGCGAGGGTAAAACGAACAAATTACACGTAGTGACGCCAGAGTGGTTGTGGACATGCGCCGAGAGGTGGGAACGAGTTGACGAGAGGCTGTACCCTTTACAAAGAGGCGGACAGGTACAGTAACATAACACTACTACTAGGTACCACTGCTAACCATAATCTAAAATAAATCTCTGATGCACACAACCGCTGAAATGAAATTAGCCGTCGACGACCGTTATGTTTGCTCTTTTCGTTACCTCTTTTGATCAAACTAAAAGCTGGCTTCTGATTATGTTATGATTTTCATAAGTACTCTATGAAGTTTTTGATAACTAAATTAAGCTTTGTTTACGAATAACTCGCAAAGAACCGATTCCTATTAACATTTCAAACACCACTATTATTAAAACAAATCAGTGCATGACCAACCAAGTTGCATCTCCACAGAGCAGCTCCAGGCGGCCGCCGGCGCACTGCAGCAGTCCGCCGCCGGCGCCCGCGCCCGTCGCCGCGCTGCGCAAGCGCACGCCGTCAGGACGATTCATGGACACCATCAATCCGCTCCTGTCGTTTTCAAGTGATGATATCGCTGATATGGACAGAGAGGTAACTACAGTACACTACAGTAACCGGTACAGGTCTTGAGCCTAATCTGCACAAAAGTTAATTATTATGTCTGTTTGACGGTATGACGTGAGATCGATTCAATCATGTGGTTTACGTTATGGCCGCCAGTCGTGATAGATTCTCTGAGGGAGGGAGGTTGGTTTATGGAATGGAATAGAGTTCAAAAACACCAAATATTCCTCCATTTTCATTGATTTTAATTACACATTTGTTACTGAACTTGTTCTCATTTAAAAATATTTGTATGATGTTATAGGTGGAAGATATATTCAATGAGTCCGACGAAAGCTCTTCCGACGAAGACAAACCAGATGATGAAGAAAACCCTCCTGAGAATAGGCTAATATCAGTCAGCGCGGAAAATAGCATGCAGGACAGCTTATTAGAAAGGTAAGTTACAATTAAATTAAACATATAATAATTTGTCAAACTCTGTGGTGATCTCCAATTGAAATTAAGTAGGGCGCCGTAGAAATCTCGCACAGGGCGCAGTTAGTGCTAAAACCGGCACTGCACGTATTTGTAGTATTACTGTTGCATGAAAATGGCTACCAACAATAAAAGTAGACAATTATTTCCTATATTATCATTAATTTATTATGTAGGTCGTGTGAAACACTGAATTTACATTAATTAACATCTTGTTTTTCTTTTCTAGGTTACAAGATTCACAAGAAGCAACAAATGACTCAGAAATGGGTTAGTATTCTTAGTCGTAAAAAAGCAGTGTGAGCAGAAAGGGCCGATGCCACTCATGAAATTAACATTTTACCGAACATTCTTCCAAAGAGTAGTCGGTATATAACATAAACCAACTACTTTTATTGATAACTGGCTCCTTAGCGTAGTGGTGGTAAACGCGACTGTCACGCTTGAGGTCCTGGGTTCGATTCTCAGGTCGAGCAGTGTTATAAGGTTTTTCTTCGAAATCTTCAGTACAATCTCCTAGTTTGGATTTATGCCTGGTTAACTACATAGGACCGCATACAAGCGAACTGTGGGTGTACAGCTGTGCCTAACCCTTCGGGAGATACGGGCATGATGGTTCACGCCGGTATACCCCAACACCAATAAATATTCCCGAACATCGCTCTTAAGATTAGCTCATTATCGGATTAGCATTGCTTTGACATTATACGCCGCAAAATAAACGGTATCGATCAGAGACGACAGCGTGGTTACTGCAGGCAATTGGCGGCTTCCTTACTTAATAAAAATTTAAACTAGTGTAGCCCCCAATTAAGTTGGCGGCTACACTAAACACTAGTTTAAATTTTTCGTGCAGTCGTGCTTACGTCTACAGCTTCACTCTCTGATCTATTATCAGCATCTGATAGTATTTACGCGTTGACCATAATGTTTCATAAGTTAGTGTTATTGATGAGCTTTTACTTTAATTCTAGGCGATGAATCGCGGCCTCGCAAGAGACTACGAAGATCGTCACCGCCGTCAGACGAAGAGCCACCTGATGACGACGACAGTTCGTGGAACCGTATGGGTGCGGCGCTAGAGAAGGAACTCCTGGCACAGGACTGATGGCCTGACCTGATGGCTGATCTATACAAATTATGAGCCAATGGCTAAATGAAATAAATGCTCTTTTCTCTAGTTTGTACTCTTTTAGTAAATTTACTTAAACCCTGACTTATAAAAATTTAAAGCAGGTATCATAGTCGTGACAAATTGCGCTGTTCCTAGGGTTTAGAAGACGATGTAGTGACGAGAATTGAAAATAATATGCCGAGATGGTTTGGGCATGTCGAAAGAATGGATGAAGGGTATAACAAAAGGGCGAATGTCAGTGGAACCGCTGGGAGAAGACGCCCTAGAAAGACTTACTCCAACCTTGTTAGTGGGTTCTTCAAAAAGGTCTGGTGCGTCGCACCATCTGGCGTGTTTGTATAAAGAAAGAAAGAAAGAAAAATATTTATTGATACAGTCTTGGACAATGCACACAAAATATTAAACCTATTGCCCGGTTAATGGCAATAGGTTCGCCCCCTATTACATGGGACCTAAACATACCGGCGAAATATGGGTGTATATTAGTACACCTCTGCCTAACCCTTTTGGGGAATACAGGCGTGATGGTATGCATTAAAAAACATGATGGCAAAACAAATAAAATAAGGATTAAAAAAAATGTATGACAATCATACTAACATACTAATATTATAAATGTGAAAGTTTGGATGTTTGTTTGTTTTTTTATTTGTTACCCAATCACGCAAAAACGGCTGAACCGATTTGCATGAAATTTGGTACCCTAATAGTATGTGACCGGGAATAAAGTATAGGCTACTTTTTATCCCAGAAAAATGTGGGTACCTATATCCCGGAAATCCCGAAAACGTATATACGAGAACTACTTATACGGGGTTTGAATAAATTTCATACACACATAGTATGTGACCGGGAATAACACAGGATATATTTTACCCCAGAAAAATGTGGGATTATCCCGAAAAACTAATATCTTACGGATTTGAATGAAATTTCATACACACATGAACGGAAATAACAAATAGGATATATTTTACCCCAGAAAAATGTGGGAATATCCCGGAAATCCCGAAAAACGAATAGCTTACGGGATTTTAATATAATTTCATACACACAGTATGTGACCGGGAATAACACAGGATATATTTTACCCCAGATAAATGTGGGAATATCCCGGAAAAACGAATATAGGAGAACTACTTACCCAGAAAACTTATGTAGGAGATGGGATTTAAATGAAATGTGTTGGTACACTAATAGTTTGTGATTGGCGCTGGCATATTGAATACTTACTTCTTTTCTCGGAACAAAGCGGGAATTTCCCTAACATAGAGTACTTCATATCCCATGAATACAATCCAACAACAATTGTGTTACTAAGTCTAGGTGTACGAAGTCGCGGGTAAAAGCTAGTGATAAATATTTCAACAATCGCCAGCTGACAAGATCTATGAAAGTGGATGAACCAAAAAGTATACTTACCTACAAGAATTTTAGAAAGTAGTATTCTTTAGTTTCTGCCTACCCATTTATATATTTTTTTTGGGACATTTTACACAACACCATCTAGTCCCAAACTAAGCAGAGCTTGTACTATGGGTACTAGACAATGGATATAATACTTATATACTTTTTTTTTTGTAAATACATACTTATAATACATAGGAAACACCCAGACAAACACAAATACTCATGTTTTATCCACACAAATATTTGTGTCTTGTGGGAATCGAACCCACGACCCCATGATCAGCAGTCCGGCACACGAGCCACTAGACCACAGACGTCGTCATAAATATAGGTATGGCAAGTGCACAGTGCAGTTTTTAGTTGCTACTAGTTTGAGATACTTGGTAATTTCCCCAGGTGGCAGACAATTCATTCTGTAGTGAAAAGTACTGTGGAAATGGAAGTAATTTTTTATATAAAAATCTTAGTGAGCTAACACTGAAATAAATGAGTTATAAAACTGACTTGTAGCTTTAAAAATAAATAGGTGCTTCCTACATGCTATGATTACGATTCTTGTAGGTTAGCTACAAGAATCAGAAAATTAAATAAGACAATGAAAGCTAGGTGCTAAATATTTTATTGCTAATTATCATACTATACAATATTTAATTCTATATAATCTATATGGCATAGGGATCGTTTTCATCAAATACATGGAACTTTGTATATGTTGGTTTAGATGTGAAGTCCTTCTTTCCATCTTGCCAGCCTCGCCCCGGAGCTTTATCATAATTAAATGTAGAGTCTAATTTCCCATACAATTCAGCTTGCATGTCCATATCTTCCCTATACCTTTCTTTAGCTACTTTCCTGCCTGTGATGGGATCAGTTATATCACCAAATGGATACACAACCTCTTTGATTTCATGCGTAATTAACTTTGTAAGTTTTTGTGGTAATGATTGTATGAGGACGATATCGCCAGTCTTGCACACTTTTTCAGGATCATGGCAGTAGTAAAATTCATCCTTTCGGAAGTACTGAAAAATTAAGCAACATATAAAGTAATAGTGGTCTATTAAACACATATTTTGTATATCAATTGTGGATTAAAACTAGGTACAAACCATTAGCAAATTCTCATCCAATTCTAACCTCTTCACTCTAATTTTAGCAGCATTTTGCTTGACAGTCGGCACACATTGACCTAATAGTAAAAACTTTCGTGCAGCATCTGCAACATTACGTGCCATTTTGCTTAATTTTTCGAGATTTCAAGATAAAAATAATTATTGATAAATACGGTTTTGAATGTAGTTTTTTTATTGTATTGTGCCATTGACAGATGACACTCATGACACTGATGACAGTATCTTTGACAGAACCAGGGTTAGAACTTGGATAGTTGGATTTTAAGTTTAAATATTTTAATTAATACAGTACGTTAAAAATGATAGCACAAAAAAAGGATACGTAGGTACCTAGTATTTGTAAAAAATAATAAACGAATAACTTCTTTTTCCGGAACAAAAACGGCGTTCTCCTTTCAACCTCGAATAAATTAAAAAGAAACGGTAAGTACAGGTAGATGGCTGCTACTACTTACCTACTTTCATAAAATGTTAGTGAAGAAATAACAGAGTTCCAATATATGTAGTCTCAGTCACAGATCAAATAAATTATTTGATCTGAGGTCACAGTATATTTAATTGGATTTAAGTTAAAATATTATCTGAACCATAAACATTTTATTATTATATTACAATAAGTAATAACAAATACACTTACTGTAATTGATAAAAAAGTAAATATGGATAACAATAAAGTACTGATTAGTTTGATACAAGAGTACAAAAAGTCAACACTACATTAATTTTATTTTCGTAGATCTACTTCAAATTATCACTTAAAAATGACTCGCTTATGAATAGCTCAATAAAGCACATTTGCATATCTCTAAAACTGGTATCAGAGATAATGTAAGTACAGTTATGTACAAAATGTTTTCTCCTCACATACATCTCATCTCAGTAAAGACCTGTCTCAGGCCTGCTTATCATCATCAACCCATAAATAAACTGTCTCACTATGACTAATGATTTAAACAGTAAACTATAAGTAAAATATCACAAGCTAAATAAGCCCAACACCATTTTGGCAAATATTTTAACAAATAATTATAATATTTAAGCAGGAGCCAATTTAGTTATTGGTTTCACAATGGTAACCAATGCAGCAACCGATGATACTGCTCCTAATAACCCTACTGTGCTTGGACTTAATTTAGTAAACCCTAATGCGGTAAGTGGAATGAATAAGTCACAGGAGTTTTTCAAAGTATCAATGAAGACATCTTTATGACAAGTCATTAGCATACACATGTATTTCATTCCACCATTCCAATCATAATTTGTGATTGAACTGTTTAAAAGCTCTGTTGGTCTCAAAAATGTAGACTTATGTAAATCCATCAGATGTACAATCTCATAAAGGTCTCTAGCTAAGTTTGCAATTATTGACAAGAGCCAAAATTTGTTTGCTGTTCTGTTCCATTTCTCTGAATCTGTTTTTAGAAATCCACTTTTTGTGAGCCACACTATGTGGTCTGAGTAGAGAAACAATGCATGAGCAAGTTTGCTGATTGTTAATGTTACTCTTAAAATTGGATCATCAATGTGCATAGTATTTAGGGCAGTGTAACAGATGTCTATGCATCGCCCAAGCCTCAAAACTGAAAAACAACAAATCATTAGTTTAATCAAATTACTGTTTTGATACTATTTATAACCTGTTATATGGATATTTAATCAGATAAGTATAAAATAAAGGATGTTTATTTAAACACTGTAATCACACCTTGATCAAAAAATATATAAGAACCTCCTAAATGTAAATATTAGGTGATTTCTTTTGAGGGAAAGCTAGTGGAGTTTTTAGTCAATATAGTCCAACATACTTGAATTGTCAAGTATGTTGGGGATTTTCCTTGAGGATTTTCCATGCTATAAAAATAGGCTTTTAGATACTTACTTTTTCTGAATGAACTAAATGTGAGTTCCAGATTTTTTATTCTATCAACTGAATATTTATTGGCATTTCTTATTTCCAATTGGTGCCATACCAAACGACTGGTATATTGTATGAATCTGAAAAGCATAAACAATGAATAATTAACTGTAAACTATAAATTTAGAGTGCATGTTCCTATAATTATTATTAATAATTAATTTATACAAGAATGTAAATAGTTATTTACTTTGAACAATTACCTGATTTCTATAACATTACGGCTTACAATATCCGTACATGAATAATGGTTACCTACACAGTAAAACAAATTTACAGTACAAACCTGGCCAATTTATCTCTTCCATTTGATTGGTTATTTACTTTTATAATAACATCCATCTTTGTTCCCAGGTTTCAGATTATCTTAAAATTTAAATAGGTACTGCTATAAATCTTCAGTGAGTAATCAAATATTTGTTATCGATTGTGTTCACGTACTATCACGTTATTCTTATTATTTTAATGTTATTATTATTATAAATGTTGCGTCTGAGTAATAAAGTACACTAATTTGAACCTTGAACTGTTCACAACTTCACAATTTCTAAATTTGTTTTTCTGATTTATAACTTTTATAATTAAAGCACTATGTCAATTGTCCAACCTATGTAGCAAGTAAGTCCATTTGAAATTTTTAAATATGTAAATATTTTATTTACAGTCAACAACAATCAACAAAACATCAATTTCACCCCAGACATCGTCACTTCGTCAGTCACATCTAGGGTTGCCAATGTCCATGGTCTGGATTACCCAAAAACCTGACTGAAAATCCCCAATTTTGGGGAAAATAAAATCAATATTCCCCACATCTTCCCCAAATTTTTTTAACAAATAAATAGTTTCTTCTCAGAGGTCGTCAGCTAGGAAATACCAGCGCCATCTATTATTAATTAATTTAATAAAATATTAACTTGTAAAAGTGTTTTTTAAAAGATCTATTTGCATAAATAAATATCATTCATCAATTTCATCATTTAACAATAAAAATGTAGGGTCGCTGTAAAGGGTTCGAAACGTCGGGATTATTAAAAAAAAAAAGTAGTTTTATTTCAATGTTTGTTCGCGTAAATCTCAGCAAACAAAAAATCAATAAAAGTTGTGAATATATTCGTAAAAATAAAACATATTTATTATATAAATATTCAGTTTTGCAGCTCTTCACTACGCCAAATTTTGTTTATTATAGCATTTGAAGGATCAAATTTTAAGCTCCCTCCTTGCTTCTTAATGCCTTCTCTAGTGGCCATAAGTGCCACTACAGTGTCCGTGTGTAGGCAATAACGATTCTGTGTTTTTAAATTTTTTAAAACACAACAATGATAAATGAACACAATAACAGTCAACAATACAATACTTGTATACTATTCGTAGTTCGATTATTACGTGATAAAGTAATAAGCAGGGAATTCCCCGATACCTTTTGATGGACATGAAGGTTGCCATAAAATAAACTCTAAAATCATCCTGCCGTATAAGTTGAGTTAAGCTTTAATTAAACCTACATAATTTATATATACTTTTAGTACTACTTTCATTACTTCTGAGTTTAGTTCTAGTGTGAATGTCTAATTCCCCGCATTTTCCCCACGTAAACGCTCTCCCCACAAATTACCCAAACGCAGTGAAAATCCCCGCAGTTTGGGGAATTCCCCACCGATTGGCAACGCTAGTCACATCACAATGTAACAATGAACAAATTCACATAAGCATGGGCAAAAAACATCGATATTTTTTCATACAATTATCGATATACAAGGTTTCCCAGAACGTGAAGATAAGCCGGCAACAGGGAAAACGCCTATTAATGGCGGGCCCAGTAAAAAAAAATCATTGATTTATTCGCTACGGTTCCCAAGTACCAGCCAATTTAAAAAAAAACACAAAAATACCATACTGAGTTAAAATTTTCGGCGTAATAACTAGAATTTTCTATTATTATTTTTTTGTTTATTGTTTCGGAATCTCAAGTAGCTACGCTAATTATTTTCAAATCAAAGCAGATCCAAAAAAAATTAATTTCTGAGAAAAAATACTAAATCATCGGTTAAAGTATTTCTAATGTCCATAATATCGGGGATCGCGCTGTCAAGACATTTGAATGAGCTTTTAAATTAGAGATAAAGTTTACCAATGCTTGTCCAATTACTCCTCTTTTAAAAATGTAAATATTATTATTAGTATTTAAGTATAAATATAGACTGTAATGTGTAATGGCGACCACGCATAGGAAAGCGCAGCGTGGGACGGCCCCCAACTAGGTGGACGGACGACCTAGTGAGGTCGCAGGGAGTCGGTGGATTCGGTCTGCGCAAGACCGTTTTTTGTGGCGATCACTGGGGGAGGCCTATGTTCAGCAGTGGCTGATAGATAGATAGACAAATAAGAATTACGCGTTAGAGCGCCAAGTTAGTCCAAATTTATAAGAAATTAATATATGCGTTATTCTCCGGTGATCACCGGTGAATCACAGGAGCATCACAGGAGAATGCCCAATCACCGGTGAATTCAATCGATTTGATTTTGAGAATTTCGCTCCGGTGCAATGCAAACTTTTATCCATCTTCGATCGGCATCGCGAATAAGGAAGGAAGTGATCTGCGCGGCGGCGGCGTCCACACAGCGCAGCGTAGCGTCTGACATTCTATTTATTAGTAATCTGTGGCTGTGGTGACAAACTGGAACTGCGGGTCTGCGGGCGGCGGCGGGCGGCGGGCGGTGCTGTGAACTGCGGTGGCAGCCGGCAGCCATATTGAATTAAATTTTCGCTTACTGATGCGTGCGTGACTCAGCCGTCGCAATTTCTATTACTTTTTCGTATTGACTGTCTTCATTGTGATTATATATATATTTTGTGCAGAGTGGAGGTTTTTTAGTGATCTAAGTGATTCAAGTCGCTAATTTCGTTGTGGTAAGACTAAAACATTATTGTGCGTTGGGGTGTTATATCTTCTGGAACCAAGCGACATTTTGAAGTGACGTGTAATGTTGTGCATTTCAGATAGTGGTTCGTCGTACTGAGCTTTCATGATTGGATTACCGCGTAGCGATAGAGATAGAGATCGAATAACGGTGAAAATTCGTAACATGAAGAGAAGTTCGTCACGGGACAGTATGCCGCGATCAAAAAGAACACGCAGTAGTATAGGCAGGTATGACGATAGCTCCGATGAGCGCGTCACTCCCGAGCGAGTGCGCCGGCGGGTGCGCTCGCCGAGCCCCCGGGGGCGATACGTGTCGCCGCATCGCGATGACTATGTTAGATCCCGTGACGTCAGGGAAGATTCGACTCGCCCATATTATAAAGTGCTCTGTGTCAGTGCACTGCACCCAAAAGCTTCGGATGAAATCGTTAAGGATACTCTCTACCGAGAATACAAAAAATTTGGTGACTTTAGCATAAAGATTTCTCATGAGTTAGATGAGAGAGTTGCCTATGTTTGCTTCCGAAGTGCCGAAGACGCGAGGGACGCTAAACATGCTAAACCAAGGATTATATTGTATGACAAGGTTGCAATTGTAGACCCTGTGTATGAGCCTGTTCGTGCTGAATACAGAAGCAGACCAAGAAGTATAACACCACCTGACTATGAAAGGCCCTATTCATATGCTTGGTCCCCTGTGCCTGAGAGACGTAGACCACCCCCTGATGATAGAGCTTATGGTATTCCTCCAACTGTACCTCCTCACCATAGAGATTTTCGTCCTCCAATGCATGAGTACCCCATGGCTGGGCCTCATGGACCCCCAATGCATCATCGGCCACCAATGCATCATCCACCACATCCCCATTACATGCCCCGTCCTTACATGCCTCGCCCACATCATCCACCATTTGAGAAACTTGAGAATAAAAAAGACAAATTTCCCAACTATTTGCATCATGTTCAGCCTGAAGATGATCCATTGGCTACAAGGACTCTCTTTGCTGGCAACTTAGAGATTAACATATCAGATGAAGAGTTACGTCGCATTTTTGGGCGTTATGGTATTGTAGAGGATATTGATATTAAACGTCCCCCACCAGGTACAGGAAATGCATTTGCATTTGTTCGCTATCAAACTCTGGACATGGCTCATAGGGCCAAAGTAGAGCTTTCAGGCCAATATATTGGCAAATTCCAGTGTAAAATTGGTTATGGTAAAGCTACACCTACTACTCGTGTATGGGTTGGTGGTCTAGGTCCCTGGACATCTGTTGCTCAGTTGGAGCGGGAATTTGATAGGTTTGGGGCTATAAAAAAAATTGAATATGCTAAAGGTGAACCTCATGCTTACATTTTGTATGACTCGATTGATGCAGCTCAAGCTGCTGTGAAAGAGATGAGAGGTTTCCCTCTTGGTGGCCCAGAGAGACGTCTGCGTATTGATTTCGCCGATGTTGGCACTGGGGGTCCATATAGGCCAAAACCTTATGCACCTCCTGTAGGAGAAGACGGTAGACCTGTTGAAGGTTATGAAGGATATGAAGGTTGGGAGGAAGGCTATGCTTATGGGACACCTGGATATAGGGGCAGGGGTGGTCATCGTGGTCGAGGGCGAGGGATGTACAGAGGAGTATATCATGGCTCTGCAGATTATCGTGATGAGGAATGGAGGCGTGCACCAGCAGATACTGAGTATGAGGGAAGAGTGCGACGTTCTGGATCGCGTGAGCCTGGTGTGGATCGGTCACGCTCGCGAACACCTCGCCGCCGATCCCCAGACAGTGACTCGGATGGGTCCCCTCGTCGTAGTGGTGGCATGCTTGCATCGGCAAGAACATTGCCTGAAGTTGTGCGCAAAGCTACAACAATATGGAATGGTGCATTAATCTTAAAGAATTCCTTATTCCCAACTAAGTTCCACCTCACTGATGGTGATTCTGAAATTATTGACAGTCTAATGAAAGATGAAGATGGAAAAAATCAGTTGAGAATCACACAGAGACTGCGCTTGGATCAGCCTAAACTAGATGATGTTCAGAAGCGTATTGCTACATCCAGTTCACACGCCATTTTCTTGGGAGTGGCAGGGTCAACGGCTTCCATCACAAATGAGGATACAAGTATTCAGACTAGGCCGATGAGGAACTTGGTGTCTTATTTAAAGCAAAAAGAAGCAGCAGGTGTTATTTCCCTCTTGAATAAGGAGACAGAAGCCACAGGTGTACTTTACTCCTTTCCTCCTTGTGAATTCTCCACCGAACTGCTCAAGCGGTCCTGTCACAATCTTACTGAGGAGAGTTTGAAGGAGGACCATTTGGTTATAGTGGTAGTGAGGGGTGGGTCAGCCTAGCATGAGCTCTGTTGATAGCCAAAGCAGGACAGGTCACAGTTGTATGGAGAATGAAGGAGGACCAGTAACAAACAGTAGTGGTGATGGGTGCTTCTGCCTAATATGAACTGATTTATTAGATTTACAAATTTTGAGTTTACGTTACTAGCCTAAGTTCTTTTAAAAGTTTCCTTGTCTTCACAAATATAATTATTATGTATACTTGTGATGTGTAGTGATGTGAGGTGATTGTAAATCTAAGTTCTTGTGGAAGTTTCACATGACTTGTGCAAGTGCTGTGTTAGCCTTGTAGTGTTACAACAATAATAAATTGTTATTGCAAATTGTAGATGAGATAGTTTTGCTAGGGTTACAGCAAATATTTTTTTGAACATTTTTAAGTGTATATTTATTATGATAAAAAGTTATAGTGTATACTTATTCAGTGTATGTTAGGTGATGTGTAGTGTAAGTGTGTGAACTTGCAAATAGAATATTTCATCTTATGATGTAGTTTTTTTAAACCTTGTGAGTTGTGATCAGGCAAGTGCAGTTTTTAATACCAGTGACTGGTTTGTGATATGTGCCCTCAGTGATAAAATCATCACTTGAGTGAAATATATAACTTAATGACTTATAAGTCACTGTTTAATAACCATAAGTGGAAGCTTCAACCATAAAATGTTACAGTGAAGCATTGTGTTGTGTTGTGGTCCATAAAAGACTAAATATGACAATAACAAAGTGTAGGTAGACATTGTGAACACTCACAGGGTGTGCTGAAAAAAAGTTATTTTTTTATAGTGATCTAAAGAAATAGTGATTCAGTTAGGTATGTCAACAAACAATTTTAAATTCACCGATTGGTAAGTATTTTGTCCTATGCTTTTGAAGCTTTTATCCCTGCTAATTGTGAGACCCTAAACTTAGTTCTAGTCATGCTAATCTAGTCTTTGTGAAAAGCAATTTTCATCTTGTTAAATTAGAATTAAAGATAAAATATTCCTAAAGCTAGATAAGTTCTAAAAAAAGTTTTCCTAATGAATCAATACACTAATAAAACAAACAAACATAATTATAAACTTAAAAACCTTGTAGATCTTACAATACTTACTTTATTATAGCTGCCTCATTAGCGTAGTCGTCCTAAGAGCGACTGATACACTTGAGGTCCTTGGTTCGATTCCCAGGTCGAACAGTGCTATTGGGTTTATTTATGAAATTCTCAATGACAGCTCAAAGTTTGAAGTTGTGCCTGGTTAATGGCCCTCTATTTTATGGAACTTAAAGATACGCGCTGTGGGTGTACAGTTAGTACACTTCTGCTTAACCATTCGAGGATTACAGGCACCATGGTATGTATATTATTATAGATTTTTGAAGGAAGTTGGTAAATGTCAGTCCAAATATTTTGCCGTCACAAGGAATGTAGGTAAGAAATGATGTGCTGCCAACAAGGATAAAACAAAACTAGTAAATTATAGTTCTATCATAACTTGCATTGCATAGGTACATAACTTATTAACTACCACAATAAAAATCACATTTTTCAGTATACCATTTATAGGTACCTAACATCACACCTACTTAACATGATCATGACTTAATAATACCTATTGATTGAGATTGGCCAATAATAACATCTTTGCATACAAAACTGGGATATGACAAGGTATGTACTGTTAAAAATTACCATTACACACTACATAAGATTTGTGTACGTACGTACTGGAAATAATTATACTTTATACATATTTCCTAGTGGATTGTTGTATCTAGGTAAGTAAGTTCAAATAATGTCCAGACATTACTAACTCAGTCCCCTATAAATAAAACAATTTTTACGATTTTTCGCGAATGACGTCCCCTCCCCCATTTGCTATCCAAACGCATGCGAACCGAAAAGTCATTTTTAGAAAAGCAAGGAAAAGAAATAACTGCCCCCTGGGCCGTCGCCTATCCGCGTTCAGAACGCTATTTTTTTTTTGGCGGAATTAAAATCCTGGTTCAATTGCTACCTCGGGAGGTGGTAGGGTATGTCGGAATAGTACTGGCTAAAAACTGCATAAATTTGCGTTTACTTGCTCAATAGGTGGAATTCGTGACGTTTACTTGAGAGGTGTCAAGGGACACCCGGATGGAACGAAGTTCCTTTCATTAAAATTTAATAATAAAAAATAAAAAAACCTGTATACACTCAACAATTCACACCCTGACAGGCTATCTTTAGCCCGGTAGAACCACCGGACCTCATCAAAGGGCGAACGCCTCTACAGTCCCGTCTTTGATATTATTCCGATATAAGTAGTTTTATTTCAGTGAATTTGCATAACTGTTAGAAATCACTATCAGTATTGATTGACTGAATTCACTATCAGAATACTATCATACTGCAATACCTTTAACTTAGTGCAACATTACATCAACATTATTTTGACCATCATCTCCAAACAACATAATAACAATGTCAAATCGTTATTTAATGTCTATCTATAAAATAGTCTTTTCTCGCTCTTTCTAAACTGCAACTTTAGACGTCAATAATTGAGCATGAAGAAAATTTAATACACACCAACTTTTGTAGATATTCAGCTGCACAGTCTCCGAGAATTAGTAAGCCGTAGAAAAACAATGACGTAAGTATTGACTTGAGTGGTAGGTAAGCGACCTTGGCATTAGTAATTATTGTCAACCCGTGTAGTATTTAAATTACACTTTACAGATACAATGTAACACCGGGGTCCTTACGCTTTCATTAGCTGAATTAAGTAGACACTAACTGTTACTTGAGGTTTCATTTGTACCTCGAAGGACATTTTTGAGACAAAAGTAGCTCAAGACAAAAGTAGTCCTTTACCACGATGCTATACAATCTCCTAATGTTATTGAAATCGGTTCAGCTATTTAGGAGTCAAAAGGGAAAAGTTAAAAGTCACTTTTGCATTTAAAATGGATTTGAGATTCGATAAACTAATCCTGAGTGCTGCGAGATATGAGAACTGCGTCCACCAGAGTGGTGCATCAATTTCTGAGATACAGTACCTATGAATAATACTTGCCTTGCTTCACAGGTGGATAAATTATTGGCAGTGAGAAGAACTACATATTTAGTTCACGGATTATGCATAAGAATTATTATGTATGACTCCAATAGCCAGCACCTCCAGATTGCTATGATTTCAGGGTTATTTCCAGCAAACTTGCTCCAATAAAAGGGTTGCTTATTGTGAAAATATCTTTATAAAGATAAATTACTTAGGTACACGAAATTATCAAAACTAATTAATCATGAAAGCAGTTTAACAGAGCTTACTTACGGTGTGTTACTTACAAAAGCGTTTGTACGTGTGTGTACCGCTTTGTCTGTTTTAATTTTAGGTTCAAAGACCGAAGATAAAGTTTAATATCCGTCGACAAGTCGACCAAATGAATGATTGCGGTCACATAGGTACTCGTTTATATGTAGATATACTTGTGATTTTCCTGTACATAGTTGTGCTTTGCCAATAAACTTTTCATGAATATAAAATATTGTATTATTTATTGTTTCTGAGTATTTTTACCTTCTTAAACATAATGGAAAGGTAACTTATATATGTATAAGCTTACTGAGACAAAATATTATGTACAGTCAAACGGGGCGAATAGGGATGCAGGGGTGAATCGACACAAAACATTGAAAGGTAATTTCAGGTTTAATTATTTTATTTTGATGCCAGCATGGTCTAATGGTTTATTAAAATTTAGGAACAATATTAGTCCATTTTTCCAACACTCATCATTCCATATTCATCCCGTTTGACGTACCTATCTAAGTAACTAAAACACGACCCTATACATATAATAATATGTACCTAGGTACAAGGTAGTAATAACAGACAATAGTAAAACAAGTTATTATAGCGAAGGCAAAAATCGACTGCGGGCACTGGTTCAATACACCGGATGCTATGACAAACAGACCAACTAAACAACCGCGAGTCCAACTCGCTAGATCCTTCACATTCTGAATATACGTTTCACATCCCGCTTCACATTCTGAATAATTTAATAAGTATGTCTAAAAAAAAGTTACGTCAGTGACAACTATTGAAAAGCAAACTCATTTTTCTTTCACTAGAATACCTTTAGCATGGAAAATGCGAAAAGGTACCTAATAGTAAATCAATGTTATTTCGGTTACTACCTACTGTTATATGGATACTTGGACTGGTCTGCCTACCTCATCAGTAGGTAGTCTCAGTGGTCACAAGCGCAGCTACTGAGTGAGGTTCTGGTATCAATTCCCAGTTAAACCAGTGTTATTGGTTTTTTCCATAGATGTACAGAGGTCAGTACATCAAGCTACCCCAATCTGTCAAATTTCTTTGATAGGTTTTCAATTATAGTACAAAGAAATAAGGTTCATGTTCGATTGGGAAAGTTTGGCAATTTTAGATAGCTTGGTCTGCAGGCGTCTGTATCTACTTAGTATATCTATTACTGTGGATGTCGGTAAGTAGTAATACGTCTTCATCGATGGTTTTTCTAATAAGAAGAAATGCAGGAAGGTGTTTCAGCTTATGTAGTAGGTATCGAGGTTCAGAGAATGCTGCCTGCCTGTCACGGTCGTTGTAGATGAACTATTTTGAACTGATTCGGTTCATACACACACTACTCGTCACAAATCACTAGGCCCTGCAGACGTGACATGTAGAGCAAGGAAAAGCAAGTACCTACGGTTTTTAGTTAACTACTTGGGTGGCTGACGATACTTGCAAGGTTTAGGTAGGTACCTAACGTAAGTACTAAAAAACTTGAACACAACCTGGTTAGGCTAACGGTAGATTGGTGAGTAGGTATCCTTGTAATACACAAATCAAATGCACTACACTACTCGCGAAGTTAAATATATGACCGATATATTGCAGTCTGTTTATCTTAGACTGCCTCATTAGTCTAGTGGTCCTAAGCGCGACTGCTACGATAGATGTCCTGGGTTCGATCCCCAGGTCGAGCAGTGTTATTGGGTTTTTCTATGAAATTCTCAGTAGCAGCTCTTGTGCAATAGGCTTGCCCCCTATTTTACATGGGACCTAAAACATACCGGCGAAATGTGGGTGTACATTAATACACCTCTGCCTAACCCTTCGGGAATACAGGCGTGATGGTATGTTTATGGCACTGACCACTTCTATTATAGAGGTCAGTGGTATTTTCAGAAAACTACAAAGAGGATATTTTGTAAACATAATCATGGCCACTTATGCTCTTTGGTTATGAACACACTTGTCAGTAGTAGGACAACAGAAAAGATACCTACCTAACGTTTATTGAAAACGATTCTTGGTAGAAAATTTACAATTATTATTGAAATATGGAGCCTAAGAAAAGTAAAAAGGGAAGCGTGGATAGTATGTAATGCACATTTTGAAACTAAGTAGATTTTATAGTCTTTACTCTTAATGAATTGAGCGGCTCGTGGCTAAGTATATAATAATAATATAATAGCCAATATCATTGATAACAGCTATATAAATGAAATAAAAATTATTTAGTAAATAAATGGAAATATAGCAAACAACAACGTATATAGTAATAAATATAGTGCCTTCTTCCTCTCTCCTACGTTGCCGTGCCCGACAGGGTCCATGATTGATATCATAAACTGTATAACAACTGTTTTACATTGTGGAGTGCAATAAACGTATTGAGTATTGAAGTAATCGCTACGCTGAATAACCGATCTGCAAGGTTAAGCTGAGTTAACCGCGGCCAATCTGTTGATGGGTGACCGTTCTTAACACTTCAGGACACCGAGACTCGGAGCCGTCGGTCCCGGTGATCATAAATATTTAATAATAATATTTTGGGACATTTTACACAACATCATCTAGTCCCAAACTAAGCAGAGCTTGTACTATGGGTACTAGACAATGGATATAATACTTATATACTTTTTTTTTGTAAATCGATACTTATAATACATAAGAAACACACAGACAAACACAAATACTCATGTTTTATCCACACAAATATTTGTGTCCTGTGGGAATCGAACCCACGACCCCATGATCAGCAGTCTCGAACCGCTAGACCACAGAGGTCGTATTTATGTTATGTTAGTCTCTCTCTCTTTACCTAGCCTTATGCCATTTCATTTGGGGTCGGCTATTTATCAAAATGTTATGACAGTCGATTTGTTATAATTTTTCTTCAGACCCTAATCACGGGAAATCAGCGTTGAATGCTCGTAAAGCTCTCCAGGATAGAAAGAGCGAAACCAACTACGATGAATATTTGATGGCTATGAAACGCGTACATCATCGACATTCCATATTGAACTTGATACCAGCTGAAATTGAAACCCCAAGGGCAAGGCGTAGAAAGCAGAGCGTGCAGAAAAGGGCAATGTATGAAAATTTATGCTACGTTTAAATGTAGACTAATGTAAATGTAGTTAGACGTACCTAAGTACACTGTGGCCTACGGACGGTTGACTTCGGGGGAGTTCACCGCCTGACCGAACAGTGGCCTTCGTTCGAGTAGGCTGCACGAATTTTTCGCACCCAAAAAAACTAGTTTGTTGTAAAATTGGACCCGTTATTCCAAGTTATACGTAGGTATCTAGAACGCTAAATCACATTATGAGGCCTACGTGGATATTCCGTCAATCTGATATTACCTATCTTTCCTTCTCTGGGGTTGTTGAGCTCCCTTCATCATGGTCCTGCTACACAATATCTGACTACTATGGTCTCCTCAAAGTCGCTGTGGCTCTTTCTTCAAAAGGTCATTTTAGACATTGTGAAACATTTGATTCTAATTCTAAATATGTCTGGGCTTTAAAAGAGACCATTATTCTCTGGGTCCTCTTCAGTTACGTGAAGCCGGTGTCATCTAGCATTAAATATTCAAAATGTTGACATGGCCAAAATGTGGCTTTCTCTTATCTTTGTCCGTCTCATGAATCACACAATGATCGAAATGAAAACAGACATTGATATACGGAATACTACCAGAATCTATAATTATCCTCATTGCTATCTATGCTAAGTACCTATCTTGCCAAGGTTTGGTTGTAGCCGAGTAGCACAAGTAGGTATAGTGTCCATGTTTTGATCAAAGTAAGTAATATTAAGCCTTTGCGTTATTAGTCTTGTAGTTGCAAGTTCAGCTACCGAGTGTAAGGTCCCCGGGTTCGATTCCCAGGTGAAGCACTCGAACAGTGTTATTAGTTTTTTTTAGGGAATTCTCAGTACAGTAGTAGTTCGGAGTTTAGCAATTTTCTCTATGAAATGGTACCTAGCTTCCAATATAACATCCTGGCGAACTGTTGGTGTATATAAGTATCAACACCTCTTCTTATCCTTATTGAAAAAGATTACAGAATTACATAATTATACCTATTACAAATGTTCATCAGATTGCATAGTAAAAGTGGCTGGGGTTCGATGACCGAGACCACGCGCGTGGGCATCATAGCTTCAATGGTTCCTGATGAGATCATCTACAAACACTCCGATTATTCTATAAGAAATTACGAGACTGCACTGATGTTTTGCGATGTTTCTGGTTAGTATTATTTATGGTGACATTGAATGAAAATCAGGAAAATGTGTCACACCAATGTTTTTTGTTAACACCATAATATACGTAAATTATAAATAAGCGGCGTCGAGAAAAAATTTAGATAGGTAATTAGACATCAACACTTGGTATTTATAGGCCCTATTCCTACTTTTTACTATAATTTCAGTAGAGGACTGCTTCATTGATCTAGGACAAGTTCAGAGCGTAAGGTGCTCGGCTCGATTCTTAGATCGCGCAGTTATTGGATTTCTCTGCAAAATTCTAAATAACAGCTTGGAGTTTCGATTTTTGGTGATAGGCTATAGGTATATACCCACCACTAGGGACCCAAAACATACGTAGGTACACTCTTACTTACTTACTCTGCCTAACTATTCAGAGAAAAGCCGGGATGGTACCTATATTTTTATTCTATAAGTTCTAGGTTATAGGGTAACAAAAAATCAATGTCTTTATTCCAAGGTTTCACTACTCTATGCGAAAAATATACGACCAGTGGTCGTGGTGGCCCCTCAAGGCTCACTAAGGTATTGAACTCTTACATCGGAGCCATAGTCCAGGAGATTTTGACTCATAACGGTGACGTTCTCAAGTTTTCTGGCGATGCGTTCCTGTCGATGTGGAAAAAAACCGCCAGGCTTTCTATGCAAGAAGTGGTGCATAATGCAATTGATTGTGGACTTATTATACAGAAGAGCTACGGTACTTTTACTACTGATGTTGGAGTAGTGCTCAAGGGTTAGTAAAAAAATTATTTGATGATTGAATGTTTCTACTTTGGATAGACTGGAATGCCGTAAATTAATCTTTTTGACATAGCTCTCTGTGACGTAACAAAGCAATATCTAAATACTATAATAGATTACGAAGTCTATGTCTTAGATTACTAGTACCTAACTACCTAGTACATAGGTACTACCTACCTAGATGGCGCTGTGCCACTGAGAAAAAAAATCGCCATAATCTCCGATGGAATGTGTCTTTGTTGTTGAATAGACTGGATTGGCACTACAAGGAGTGGGTTACATTCCCACGATAAACAAAAATATTTGTAGGTAGGTAGGTACATATAGCCTACGGATGGGTACCTCCTAATAGGAAACAATCTCGGAATGCTAGTCGTATCCACAGCCTAATAAGAACATTTCTTCAAACAGTCAAAGTTGCAATCTCAGCCGGCGTATCCCATTTCTCGATCATCGGCGACGAGAATGTTACACAGTCGAGCTCGTCCAGCTACGTCATCGTTGGACAGCCGGTATGGGACGTTAAGATGGCGCAGTACATGTCCAAGTCAGGGGACGTGCTCACGGCGGCCAGTGCCTGGATGTATGTCAATGAAGCTGAGTATTGCACGCAGCCCTGCGGAGATGGGCGTCATACTAAGGTGTGGTATATCAAATTTCTTCTACCCTGTACTGTAATCCCTATGGATTACCCAGGGGAAAATGCACAAAAAATACCTTTCTAAAAAACTTTCTAAAATACTTTATAAAAAATCCAATTTTTTAACCAACTTCACAAAAAGGAGAAAGTTTTCAAGTCGTATCATGTTACTTATAATTATAATATTTTAATATAATTTTTCTTGCACAAATGTGCATGTCTTTGTTTTGATTTTCTTTAACCATTTTATGTAATTAAAATATAACTCTCATGCGTGTATTTAGGTTTTAGGAGTCGGTGCATCTTGGAAAAGAGTGGAAAAACTACACGAGAATTTAGGTGAAAGAAAACGTAAGTAAGAGACAATAGACATATCTTAGATATTTTTTTATTAAAATCTTCTCCGGTTGTTTTGCCCAAATGCTTACTCTTAATGCCTTCTTTAGTAGATATAACATGCAATATTGCATAGATAGAACATGCAATAGTAGATACAATGGAAAAAGAGACAACTCTAAAGTCATAGCAAATAATTTATCCCATATAGACGATAGTACTTTTTGAACGTTATATTTACATTTCAGACAATCCTCAAAAGCCCTTCACCGGCTTCTAGTCTTTTATTTGGGAAGCAACTAATTTCTGCCTGTTAAATTATTATAGGGGTAAAAAATATTATAATAAAAAGATGTGTTGGCGGTATTACAGTGAAATGGCGCACACAAGCCATGATAAAACTATGCATTAGGCACTAAGACCTACTAGGCGATTCAGTCAACTTGTGCAAATGAAAAAAAATAACATTGCGACTTTTGGCAAGGTCAGGATTAATAGAATTAATATTTAATTTCAGCATCTGATACTATAGGATTTCCTTCAAAAAGTCCTGCATACACAGAAGCTGGTCCTTCTTATAAAGAATTTTCTCGTAAGAACCATTTTTTATTATCTAGTACTAGTAGATCCGGTATTTACCTACATAATTATCTATTTAGATTGTAATAAAAATAGAGAATATTAGCATTAGATAAATGAACGTTTTAAATAAATCATAACCATCGTCCTTCGAGCCTTTTTCCAACTATGCTGGGGTCGACTTCCAGTCTAACCAGATGCGGCTGAATATTAGTATTTTACACGAAGCGACTGCCATCAAACCTCCGCAACCTAATTGCTGGGTAATACTGACGTCCTGAGGATAGACTGGTTGTCAGTTTGGGCTTCTGACTACTACTAGCAACTGCCATAGATAATAATAATATATAATATTTTTGGGACATTTTACACAACACCATCTAGTCCCAAACTAAGCAGAGCTTGTACTATGGGTACTAGACAATGGATATAATACTTATATACTTTTTTTTTGTAAATACATACTTATAATACATATGAAACACCCAGACAAACACAAATACTCATGTTTTATCCACACAAATATTTGTGTCCTGTGGGAATCGAACCCATGATCAGCAGTCCGGCACTCGAACCGCTAGACCACAGAGGTTGTCAATAGATAGATGTTCGTATGACAACCGGGACAGACGATTTACGTGCTTTCCAAGGCAGGCAGGGTCTCGTTTTGTTAAGAATGGTCACCCATCTACAGACTGACCGCGATTAGCGCAGCTTAACCTTTCAGATCGGTTGATCAACGTAATTATAACTTAGCTACGAGCCATTCTGGGTGAGTCTCTCATAACCAACTATTATTAAGAAAAGGTTTTGATTTCAAATCCAAGGTAATTAGGCGCCTATCTCTGGCTTTTAAACGGTGAGGACTTTATGTACTAGGCTTGTGTCATTGACGGTTTTTTGGTTAATGTAATTTAACTGATAATCATCAATGGTCAACAGTTTAAAAAAACTGTTAAATTAATAACAGGTTTTGAATGTTCAAGGGTAGCGTTTAGCGTTAATTTATGTCAACGTTTTCAATCATTGACAATTAGAGTTGATTCTCAGAAATGTTGTTAAATAAAATTTTAATGAAATAAGCCGTTGACGAAAATTAAAAGATTACATTTTCAACCTGTTTTTTCATTGATGAATAACAGTTATCTCGTTGACGAATGAAAAGTCGTTAAAAAAACAGTTTATTGATTCAACGACCACCTCTATTTAGTACCAGAGTATTTTTTTTATTGTAGTTCGACCAGCAGTAACCGCTGCAGTAAACAGTTCATGGTGGCCCGGTCTTCGTCGTTTCATGACTACGCCGGTGCTGCGCGCCGTGGACAATGATGAGCCCATGGATTTTTTGACCGAGGTCCGCCGCGTTGTTGTCGTGTTCCTCAACATTATTACCAGGACTGTCACTCCGGATGAACTCATTAAAATCGTTCATAATGCTTATAACAATGTTTCAAGGTAGATGAATTATAATCTTAGGTACAGACGCCAGCAGGTCAACCTATCAAAAACTGTCAAATTTCCCCAATTGAATATGAACCTTATTTTGTTGAATTAAAGTTGAAAATCTATCACAGTAATTTGACAGATTGTGGTAGCTTGATGTGCTGGCCTCTATACTTCTTCCTGTACAAAAAGCCACGTTGGAGGTCGACCAGTATTATTGGGTTTTTCTTTGAAATTCTCCAGTAGCAGCTCGTACTTACTTTGATTCTTCCACCTTCCCTCGCTTTGATTCTTCTTTCAACTCTAGGTGTAGATACGCGTGTGTTTGGGGCTGTTCATTGAATATTTATAGTCCCTCGCGCTACTCCTGTACTGGACAGGTACAGGACTGTACAGGAGTTGTTTTATAATAAAAATAGAGTAAATAACTATAGGTATTGTATGGTTATTTAGGTACTCTATTTTTATTTAGTGTTGTATGGTTATTTAGTTTTTGATTTTATAATTGTAGCGTGACGTCGGAGTCAGGTGGGCTAGTAAACAAAGTGTCTATGTTCGACAAAGACATGATGTTCCTGATAGTGTTTGGCCTGAGGGGGCTGAAGCACGAGGACGAGGCACGACACGCTCTCCTCTGCGCTTTTCAGCTCAAGGAAAAAATGGTGGATGAAAATATTATCAGTGTATCTATTGGCGTCACTTCTGGTAAGATGGTGGTGTTATTTTTAACAACCTTTCAAGGATCTGTAAGCAATCACAATAGAAAAGTAATTGACGACACGTTTGGCGCAGCCGCTGAGCGATCGGCTTATGTGCCACGGGTTGTGGGTTCGATACAAATATTTGAAAAAAAAATACAAATATTTGTATCGAACCCACAACCCGTGGCACATAAGCCGATCGCTTTATTCCGTGTGGAGACACGAAACAAATATAAATAAATAATAAATATTTTTGGGACAATTTACACAGCACCATCTAGTCCCAAACGAAGCAGAGCTTGTACTATGGGTACTAGACAATGGATAAATAATACTTATATTATACTTTTTTTTTGTAAATACATACTTCTAATACATAAGAAACACCCAGACAAACACAAATACTCATGTTTTACCCACATAAATATTTGTGTCCTGTGGGAATCGAACCCACAACTCCATGATCAGCAGTCCGGCACTCGAACCGCTAGACCACAGAGGTCGTAGAATATTTGTATGATATAGGTAGTTGTTCCGGGTCTGGGTGTTTGTGTATGTAAACGTACCCAACGATACAGGAGGAATTTTTTTTTTTTTTTTTTTTTTTTTTATGTGATAGGGTGGGCAAACGAGCAGACGGATCACCTGATGGTAAGCGATTACCGCCGCCCATGGACACCCGCAACACCAGAGGAGTTTCAGGTGCGTTGCCGCCCTTTTAAGGGGTTTGGGCGTCCGGTATCCTCACTCACTCGACGAAACACAACGAAAACGTTATTTCACGCCGGTTTTCTGTGAGGCCGTGGTATCAAGTCCGGTCGAGCCGGCCCATTCGTGCCGAAGCATGGCTCTCCCAGTAAAAGTTTAAAGGAAATCCTAGTGTGGGGAGGTAACGTTTTAAAAAAATATGTGACTGTGGTTTCGACCCTCTGGAGGGTAAATTCGTCAGTTTAATAACTAAACACAACATTAGCGTTCTTTTATCTCAATTGTAGAAAGGCCTAGTTCTGGTACATATCTATGTAGAGTCCATTGCGCTATAGGCGTTTCTATAGAATAAATGTATTATTATGTACCTACTATTTGTGTGTAACAAAAATTTACTGATCATATTGTAGGGCACTATTTTTAGATAAATATGTTTTTTTGCGAACAGGTACGACCTATTGTGGTGTTGTTGGTCACGTTTTACGAAGAGAATACACAGTCATCGGACCTGCAGTCAATAAGGTAGATCTTTAGCAAATTGAAAGAAAGAAAGAAAATATATTATTTGGTACAGCATAAAAAATAATACCTAATAATAAATAAGAAACAAAGTTGTACACTATAAACAAAATACAGAAATAAAGACAAATAAAAAAAATATCCCACGGCTGTACCAAATGGGTCTCCGATGTCAAACACAGCAAAGTGCTTGATGCTGGTTTTCATCTGGCGCCCGTAATTGTAATTTTCTCTCTTCTTCATTCAGAAACTATATTTCGGGTTCGCTTCCAGTAAGCCGCATCTGGTTATGCGGCTGAATATCATATTTTGCACGAAGCGACAGCCATCATAAAAAGCAGTGATTGCCTAGTGGTATGACCATTGGACTACAAATCGAAGGTCTCGAGTTCGAATCCAGGGCACGCACCTCTGACTTTTCGAAATCATGTGCGTATTAATAATTAATGATCACTCGCTTAAACGGTGAAGGAAAACATCGTGAGGAAACCTGCATGGCTTAGGGATTTTCTCGACGGCGTGTGAAGTCTGCCAACCCGCACTAGACCAGCGTGGTGGACTATAGCCTAATCCCTCTCAATCTGAGAGGAGACACGTTCTCAGCAGTTTGACAGTAAATGGGTTGATAATATAGACCGCCTGAATGATAATGATCTTCAAACCTAATTTCTGGGCAATACGGATATACTTAGTTTAACCACACGCCCCTCTTCTCTTCATTAGTTACATACCGACATTTATTCCTTTTTCATGGCTAGGCTGCAAGGTTGATGATGACATATCCTGATAAGGTTACATGCGATAAGGAGACGTTCCTCAGAAGCAAACTTGAGCAGGAGTACTTCAAACAGCTGGAAGCCAAACCTTTAAAGGGCATCGCTAAGCCTGGACCAGTGTATGAATTTAATAATTCAGGGTTAGTTAAAATAATCCATTTATGTAGGTACTTCATATTTTAATCTAAAACTATAAAAAGTAAAATGCGGTAAGGCTTGTGCACCATCTCGCTATGGAAGATCCTAGAAACTCAGGATCTTACTTTAGACAGCGTCTATATGCAGAAGAGAGGTAAGTATATGTAGAAGCGATAGGCCTTCTAAAAGAGGTAGGGCATAGTGGGAGTAATTCCACTCAAACTGGAGCTGCCCGAATGGGAAAGTACCACCACCTTGCAGAAAATCGATTTGAAATAACCTGCTTTTCTAAACGTCGAGCAAGTTTGTCAGTGGTCCGCGAGGAAACGTTGTGTTGGCAGTGAGGGGAGTTCAACCCTTAAACTGCTAACCCAACTATTCCTCTTTCGTTACCGGGTCGGCAGCGTGCAACTGATACCTCTGTTCATCATCTATAGGCTACGCGGTAACCCTTACAATCAGGTGATGCTTCTTTGCCACGTATATAAAATGCAAAGGGTTAAACTAGCAAAATAATATTGCAAACTACTTATCTTATCTACCAAACAGTATGCATTGCGGGTGAGATATGACAGGGGTGCGATTCACTAACGTCAAATGTACAAGAACCAAGAGGTTAAAACCAAGTACCTACATCGTAGATATATTTCGTGCCTCAGGGTCTAGGAAATTGCTGCCTCAGGGTGACAGTAAGTGGGATCTGCCGGCAACATAAAGCTTATTCCAACTAGGCTTCCTCAGGTTATTTTTACCATCTCTTGCTTCCAGCGCCATCTTGGGCCATCCAGGGTCGTGGCAAATAACAGAGCTTGCCATTTTAGAAAGTAAAAGATGCCATGATTTAATGATTCTTTTTATAGTCCCCTTACAGCTCTGGGCCTGTGTCCCTTGTGCCTTTATGGAAAAGACAGAACTGTTTGCTTCCCTTTTAGATGGCCGGAACGCCCCCCTGGCAGTCAACACCCGATATTGGGTCGCAACGATGAAATTCGGAAGTACAAGCTAGCTCTTCAAAATGCTTTAGAACAGCAGCACAAGAGCTTCACGCGGTACCGCGACCACATATACGCAGTTGCTTTTACCGTCAGTATTGACTACATTTTAGTAATATAGACTTTGATGAATGATTGAAGTCGTCAGTTTGGATGCCGGAGCCATTAGCTTAAAAAAATTTAAAACATTGCCTTGTAAAAGTGTCTTTAAATATATATTTATAAAAATAAATATCATTTATTCTTCAAAAAACTTCTCATCGTAGGAGACGGCCCGACGTGGAAGACTCACGACTCAACGAGTGTCTTCGTTTGGCGTTTATTTCTTCATTGTCGACTTGAATGCGCTTATCCCTATAGTTTTGTTTGATGTAAAGCAGAAACAGGGTCAAGAAAATTCGTTTCGGGCTCTGTAGACCTATTTATGTATCACTGTGTCCTTTAGCAGTTTAGGCTAACTTTGGACTATAGCCTAATCCCTCTCAATATAAGAAGGGACCCGTGCCCACCAGTGGGACAGTATATGGGTAGATGATGATGTGTCCTTTATGAAAGCATAGCTAGTGCTAAGTATCCATTAGGTACGGTCGACAAGGGTTGAACTTCAGTGAAAGGGCTAAATAGATGAAAAACACCGCTTTATTTTATTTGCAGGGGCCCAAACTAGTGGGAAAGACTCGTTTGGTGGAAGAATGTCTTAACATCACTCCTGATTTTCTACAAAAGAACAAAATTGTTATAACTCCGAATAATAAGGTGGGTATCTGAAAAGGGATTACTTTGTAGTGGTTATACATAAGCGCGTGACAAACGTCTGGCCTGGCAGTTCTGGAGAGGACGGAATTTAATCGCTTTAGATTGTATTTTTCAAATTATGACTGTTAGGATAGCTGTAAATTCTCAATGAGGTATAAAAAACTCAATAATTTACCTAATAATATTGTTACGAGCTGGGGTTCGGGATAAATTAAATGACACCAATTTGACCGATAAACAATCAAAACTTTAATTACTCACACGAATACAAAACAAAAATCACCAGTATGTCGCTATACTAGTTCACTTCACAATTCACTATCGCACTGTAGTCGCTTCGTAGTTCGCTTCGATCTTCACTTGTCCGTGTCCACAATTGAACTGCCTTGCCGGCCCCTTAGGACCGCTATTTATATGGCTCAGAAAGTTCCAGAATCGAATAATCCCGAAAATGCTACAAAAAATACGAGTAGGTACTCGCGCGCCTATTGTTTCGCGGTCGTTGACCTCAGCCTATTGTGTCGCGAGCCGCGTGTCCTTGAGGTATTGTTATAGGCACTTATAGATATAAGTACCTACCTATACTTACGCGAGTGTCGAGATTAAACTTCCACGCGTTTCTAGAACCTTCGTGAGCCATCTCAGTCGTTCATTGGCAATTTCTGTACCCCTGTCCTCAGTTTTGCTAAATACTTCTAGGTACCGTACCGACTATTTCGTAATATCCTTTCGAAGTACTTCAGTAGAGGAAGTACAGTACGAGCAATGAAAGAAAACACGGAGAATAAAATTAGATATTGGTACGTGTATATTTTCTGTTATTTAACTGTAACTGAAAGCGTACCGAACGCAATATACAGGGTTGTTCGGGAAAAGTATTGAACTAGTTAAATTATTGAATAGACTCAGGTTTGCCTGGTGTGTTTATATTTTTATATCGAAGTTGTACTTAGTGTCAGTTTGTCAGTTACGTAAAAAACAATAAGTGTAAGTAAAAAGTACCTAATATTTGCTTTTCTTTTCTCCCTTCTATGTTAAGCATCGATATGACAGACACGACTCCGCTACAGATTTATGCTATTAACACGATATTTGACTGTCAATTCCCGTTGCCAGAATCATTTGAGTACACCGGTGATATACTGTCAGAATTCACCGTTAAAACTATCGTCCAGGAAATTTGTAAGAAGGTAAGCATGCTAGTATAATAATGTAGTCGTTCAGAGGCACTACTCCTTATGTACTCCCTATGTACTCCCTAAGTACTCCTTATGTACTCCTTGTGTACTCCTTGTGTTCTCCTTATGTACTCCCTATGTACTCCTTATGTACTCCTTATGTACTCCTTATGTACTCCTTATGTACTCCTTATGTACTCCTTATGTACTCCTTATGTACTCCCTATGTACTCCCTAAGTACTCCTTATGTACTCCTTGTGCACTCCTTGTGTTCTCCTTATGTACTCCTTATGTACTACTTATGTACTACTTATGTACTCCTTGTGTACTCCTTGTGTTCTCCTTATGTACTCCTTATGTGCTACTTATGTACTACTTACGTACTCCTTATATACTCCTTATGTACTCCTTATACATATAGTCCTTATGTACTCTTTATATACAGGATGTATCAAAAACCCTGTCCGATCCTTAAGGGTCGTATAAGGTGTCGTATTACGTACACAAACACGTAAACGATAATTAGATACGAGATATTTTTTTTTCCCCGATTAATTTAAATATAATTTAAAAAAAAACTAAACCTTTTACATGTCAACACTCAATCCACGAAATATAGTTTATTGAATTCGATCTACACTAGTGTCAAAGAAACCGCCCGAGCAATTTGCCGCTTTTTGATCCTTTGTCATGTGCCGCCAGCCCGCTCTGTCGCGTGCCGCCAAACAAATTTAATGCGAATGAATCTTACCTACTGGGCCTACACGTAGATATTAGCTGATATCGATTAGGCATAGTTATGTTTACCTAATAATTGACGTTTTTTTGTGTTTTTCATAAGTATCAGCTGTTACGTATTAGTCATAGGGATGATTACCTCCTACCGGGCCTACGCGTAGGTCCTGTATCAGCTGGTATCGTACAGGAATAGTGTTGCTTACCTAATAGGTACCTAAATAATTATTGACGTGGTTTTTCAAGAAACAATGAACTAAATGTATTGCTTTGTTAAAATTATTTTGTAAAACATGAACTTGATATCTACAAAATTCTGCGATCGTGTTCCTTAAGTGAACTTCCAATAGGTACTTACTGATATTCCACGTCGTGTTTTCGTGGTCTTTCGGCATTAGGGTAATGAGTCTTGTACTCATTCATGGACACTGCTTGACACGTGTTCGTACACGTGTACACGTGAACTTCAAGTTCATGGAGACGTTGGATACACGCTCCGACGGCACTGGCATACCTTGCCTAGCAAAACGCAACCCATACTCTCACTCACTCGTAGTCTTTTCGAACATCTGCATAATTGCAGCATAAGCACATTGGAACACGACATTGACAACAGATTGGAATACGACATTACTCACGATACGATAGGTAATCGAGGTGTTAAGAGATTCACGGACGTCCGATCGGAAGCGAACTCTACGCGAGACTGACATGTCAAGGACAACAATTGGCTTACACGTGCCGCTCTGTAGGTAGTTAGGTACAGTCTGTCGGCGACGACAAAGCGCGCATGGAGCGGCACCGCTTGGCGGCATCCTTTGAGGTAAAAATGAAAAATAAATTGGTAAATATTAAAAGATTTCGCCGCTGGGTGGAGTATTGTCAACTTATGAAATTTTCCCATATTTAGTGGAGAATTGTGTAAGTTTATTAGAAGAAGAAAAATCGATACTTTCTGGTTTCTTTAATATCGTATTTTTATTTATGTTTATTAGTAAGTATATAAGAAAAGGAATACGCCTCTTTCGGATCGGACAGGGTTTTTGTTACATCCTGTACTACTTATGTACGACACATTTACTACTTATTTACTACTTATGTACTCCTTATGTACTAATTATCTACTACTTATGTACTCCTTATGTATTACTTAATGTACATATGTATTACTTATGTACATGTGTATTTTACAAAACAGGATTTTACAAAGCATTGCCCATTTTGCCCCCCTTGATACAGACAAACGTTAAAATACTTGTTTGAGATAAGTTACAAAAAAATATACTGTTAATATTAGCAGTAAGTTAAGATATACAATGTCACGAAGGAATAAATAAATTTAATAAGTATTAGTTTTATTATTATTCAAATTTTCAAGTTTTTGAATCAACTTTCCGTCGTGGCGTTGTTTGAGGCACAGAATGCGGACAACGAATCTTGGCGCCTGTTACTGGTCCTGTTGGAAACTAAGATGATCTTCTTTATAATGTCCGTCACTGATGTGGATAATGTATCAGGTAAGCTGTATAAGAAGTAGGGTTTATCCACTAGAACAATTAAATTTCTTAGGGATAAACCTTACTTCTTGAAGACGAATGAGAAATAGAAGTAGATAAACGTAGAGTCCAAGTTCTCTTGCTTTAATAGGCTCTAAGCCACGGATAGACAGACGGACGGACATGGCGAAATCCTAAGAATTAATTATTGACATCTTGATGCTAGGTTATTTCTTTGCGTATCAGATCATTAAATATTTTTTGCCAGTGAAATATACTTAGTCAATTTTTTATTTATTTTTTATAAGATATAAGTTAGCGTTTTACCACAATCTCACCTGATGGTAAGTGACGATATGGTCATTCACTCGTGACTTGAAGACCCCCAAATTGTACACGTAAGGAAATACAGACTCAGGCAGCTGATTCCATTCCCTCGCTGTACGGATAGGAATGTCGAGGCAAAACGCTTAGGACGGGTTTCGGGAATTTCCACCATGAAACGGTGTCGCTTTTCAGTTTGCCTGGTTGTTCGATGGTAAAGTATGGAGATGGCAGAATTACTTAGATTGTGCTGTGTAGTTCTGATGCACACTCTCCGAAATATCCGGTAGAAGACCGACAAGCCTTCCACCCTACGGCGATGATCAAGGCTTTGAAGCCTGTTATTGGCCAGCTTATCGTCACCAATAAGCTTCTTGGCTCTCTTCTATATTACTTACCTACATGAATCTAAAATATAAATATTATCTAAGGAATTGCTTACCTTTTTTCAGTTGTGGCAAAGACCTGCATATCGAACAGTATGATTCTGACAATTCCACTGATGGGTATCGATCGCACCTATCACGCTGCTCTGGCCTGCCAGCTACTCGATGTGCAGGCCATACCTGCCGACCTGGAGAAGTACGTAATAAGTTAAGCTAAGAATTTTGCGGATTACTCCAAACTAGACCTCGATACTGTTGCTATTCATAAGTATTTGTATTGAAAAAATTAATACAATTTTATTGAAAAAACTGCGTATGCTACGCCACTTCTGTGTTTATATGTATATCAGCTCTTCATTTTCAATATTTTCTTTGGAGGAAATTATAATTATATTTATACATACAATACAAATTTGTGAATGAGACTATTATTTTGTAGAGTAATAGAAAGCGCAAGTGGTGGCATGCCGGGCTGGGTTCAGAACTTCGTGATATCTCTGGTACAGAGGGGTGCCTTAACTATAGTCACAATATCACGCAATGAGGCTCAGAAGAAGGCAGGAATAGTGATGCCTACCCCTGCTCTGCTGCAAAGAGTTATGGGTATCGAAGACGATGAAGATACAGGAAGGCGCCATAGTTTTCAGGTACTTCCATTATCAGAAGTCTGATGTAAGCGCTTAGCGATGCTACTTTTTTTTATTGTTCTCATACCAATAGTAAAAAAAAATCTTTCTGGGCGCGCCACCGCGTAAAGTTAAATGGTCTATTAAAGTACAAACCCATAGTATATTTCTTTAAAACTACAAAATAGCTAAAATATCAAATATTGGTCCAAGCTGCCTCTTTCCACCAACGTTCTACGCGGCTGTAGTTCCCCATTATCTAGATGGTTGGCAGTCCACAACTGTGCGTTTGTCTAGAAACTTTCTGCCTCGCACAACAAAACTATGGAATGAAGCCTGCAGTATTTCCGAACCAATACTTACGACCTTCAAACTTTCAAGAAAAGTGCGTACTCCCTTTTAAAGGCCGGCAACGCTCTTGTGACTTCACTCCTTTGGTGTTGCGTTGCGGGTGTCTATGGGCAGCGGTAGTCGCTTACCATCATTGTTTGTGCCTTGCTTACCTTTACAGCTAGGTAGGTACAAAAAAACGCGACCAGCAGTCCGCTTTTGGTGAATCATCATGATCAACCCATATACTGTCCCACTTCTGGGCACGGGTCTCCTCTCATATTGATATATATAATCCCTCTGATTAGGTTATAGTCCATTACACTGGCCTAGTACTGGCCAAGCTGGTCTAAATTGGCATTCATTGAGATGTGCCCTTTGGGGCGGTAATTTCATGGGATGAGGGCAGAAATGCTCTTAGACCGAAGAGGGAAACACTGATGAATTTACGCTGTAAAGGGTAACTGATGTGTTAAATGTAAACTGGTAAAATGGTAACACTATAGTGAGGTAATTACGCTTTAAAGGGTAGTGCGGGTTGGCAGACTTCAACTCGAGACCTTCGACTTGGCAATGGTCATACCACTAGGCTATCACTGCTTTGATGCACACTGACGAATCATAATTGAAGTAATATTGTTGCTAAGGATTTACTGTGGGTTTTAGATATTTATGATGGATATCAGCGGAATTTCTTACTGCCGTTTTAGACATATCGGGCGTCCATTGTTTGTATACAATGCGATCGATTTACCACCCATATGGCCCGACGAATTCGCAAGTACTAAGTAGTATGAACTGTATGAAAGTGATACACTGGGCCCCCCATAAGTAACATTGCATGAATTACCGAATATTTTATGTAACTGCTATTTTGCAGAGTATTTACAGCATGATGAGTGCAAGTGTTGTAAGTAGGCAGGAAAGCCAGGGTACCTTACCAGAGTTGGAAACGATACAGATGGCAGTATTGGCTGATTCCTATACCTTCGAAGACATGAAGGTCGATATGGCTATGGACGGTAAATACTTCTTTCTGTTTTATTAGTTTTTTCTAAGATGTGTGGCTTTTTCTACATAGCTTCTATTCAAATACGCCATGGTAGTCATACAATAAATTGAATAGAGGATTAGACGCTAATTGAACGAAAAATATAGGAAATTGACGGTTCGTAGTTTGTAAGTTATAAGGGTAATCTGGTGGTTCTGCCAGATCAAACTTTTCTTGGCTGAGTGTCGGCTTGGCTGTGCTCGGAAAACTGTTTGCGCCCAGAATTCGTTGTTAATTGCTCGAAATTAATCGCAAAACTACAGAATTGCTTACATCTTGCATAAGTTAATCTTGTATACTTCATCCACGTAGGATGAAGTATACAAGAAGATGCAACAGGTTGGCGAAGATGTGAGTGTATCATCTGACTTGTTTTATTTTGATTGTAAAAATAATAAATACTATGATTAGGACTAAATACTATATGGCTTAGGACCACTAGACCAATGACTGCCTCATTAGTCTAGTGGTCCTAAGCGCGACTGCTACGCTAGAGGTCCTGGATTCGATCCCCAGGTCGAGCAGTGTTATTAGGTTTTTCTATGAAATTCTCAGTAGCAGCTCGGGAGTCTGGATTTGTGCCCAGTTAATGGCAATAGGCTCGCCCCCTATTACATGGGACCTAAAACATACCGGCGAAATGTGGGTGTCCATTAGTACACGTCTGCCTAACCATTCGGGGAATACAGGCGTGATGGTTTGTTATGTAATGAATACTTGATTGCAATATCTTCTTAACTTATTATCGAGACTGGCAGAACCAGATCAATGGACTTTGAAGGGGTCAGCTGGACACAGCCTGTTACGGTCTGAATGTTACGAATCCCATGGCCGCGACGTACACGGTAAGGGAAGGTAAGTACGGTAGTCGTTAGGAGTCCGACATACCCTGTCACCTTCCCTGGTGGCAGAGGATCCATGAGGGTAATCCGTATTTTAAAAAGTACCACGTCAATGGAAAAGATTAAGAGAATCCCATCATACATAATGCTTCAGACTTCTTGACCCCACTGCAAGGTCAGTAGCGGTCCAATGGTGCATCCACACCGCTGTTCTTCTTCCTTTGGAGGACCTTCTGTGGAGCAACGTTTTCAAGTGTTAGTGGGCAACATCCGATAACAAAAAGTAATTTGTTGTTAGTATATATGTTGCCGTGAAAGTTAAAGAATGTGCCCTAATGTTATCGTGTTGCATTCTGTTGCTCCCCAAAAAGTAAATGCGGTGTGGATGCACCATAATCTTGCGGTGGCATCAAAGGAGTCTATAAAATAATGTATGATGATGCTGTAGTTTAAAAATGGTTTCATCGTTTTACAGCTATTATCCTCAAAACGTATGACTCTTTGACTCCATTTGAGAAGATGTTGTTAAAATGTGGCTCAGTGCTCGGAGACGTGTTCTCCAGGCGTATGCTGTTGAATTTACTTCAAAGCGATTCTCCTCGGAAAGTTGCACAAGGTGAGATCGAAAACAAACTTTTTTTTAAAGGTGGTAGTTTCTGCTTACCTTGCAGAGTTCGTTTGTTGTGGTACCGCATTGCTAACATTATTGTAATTCGGTTTGAAGGGCAATATAGCTAATAAAATTACTGGGCATATGAGACTTGAAGAACTGAGACCGTACCAACACCTATTATTGCGATCGTTTTCCGATTGAGAGAGAGGGATGTCACTCTATAAATTAAATAGCGCCATCCCTTTCTCACAACCTAAAAATCATCGCATTAACACGTTGTGGTATGGCCCCCGAGGTCACAAGATGAAAATGCGTGAGTGATATCACTGTAGGTGTTGCTGGCGTTTATAAGTGTTGGCGTAGCCGTTGCCGCTTAACATGAGGCGGCCAGTGTGCTTGTTTGTAATTTTTTCGCAATAAAAATAATGAAAATGTATTTATTTATGTACAATTACATCAGAGAACTAAAAAGAAAATTGTCCGTGTAAGACCACGAATACGTGAAAACAAGAAGACCCTATTTTGACTTTGTGCAGACTTGTATAATGTTCTACATGACTGTCATTAATCTTGTGGTCCTAAGCGCGACTGCTAGAGTAGAGGTGCTACAGCAGTGTGACATTTAAAGATAGACATATAGAATATTCTTTATTGCATTTCCACCAAGAAGCTTAATATATAAAACAAACTGAAAAGTACCCACAATTGGCGGAATTTCTTACAGACGACCATTGGATGGACACGGATCATGTAAGAAAACATAAATAGTGTGATTGAGTTTTTCTATGAAATTCTCAGTAAATAACAGCTCGGAGTTTGAATGTGTGGTCAGATTCATGGCAATAGGGTCGCCTCTTACTATATGAGACCTTAACATAGCGGCGAACTGTTGGTGTACATTAGTAGACTCTGTCTTCAAGGCAAGCCCTTCGGGGAACATGGCGTGATGTATATTGTCTATTTACTTTTTATCGTAGCTGTGGCAAAACTTTTCATAATAAGAGTGCTAGAGTGCGAAGGGGGTGACTTCACTCACGATACGTCGTTGGTGCTGGTGCACCCGGCGCCCGCGCTGCCCGACCCTAAACCTCCGTACTGCGCCTGCTTGGGTACCAGACAACCGCGTAAGTAAACATAAGTCATAATGTACAGAGGCCAGTACATCAAGCTACTACAAACTGTCAAATTTCTTTGATAGATTTTCAACTTTATTTTATTTGGACAGCAATACTGTATAAGAAGAAGGAAGGCGTGCAAAGGAGGAAAGCAGTGATGCTGTGTAGGCCACACAGCATCACTGCATTGGGTGAACAAAGGCTGAAAAAGAAGAAGACACTATATAATTTAAAAAGAAGTGACTGGCTGTCATGTCTATGCATGAGAACTGCTGGAATTTCGCAATTTGGCAGTTTCCGCAGAAATGTGCTAACACTTCATTATTCGCTTAGCCTTTTCCCCAACTATGTTGAGATTAGCTTCCAGTGTAACCAGATGCTGAATATCAGTATTTTACACGAAGCAGACCTCCGCAACCCAATTTCTGGGTAATACCGATATCCTCAGGATAGACTGGTTGTCAGGCTTTTTTCGGCTTCTGACTACCACTAACGATTGTCATAGGTGTTCGTATGACAACCGGGATCGACGGCTTTACGTGTTCTCCGAGGATCGGAGGGGACTCCATGTGTCAATAGAATGGTCACCCATCCACAGTCTGACCGTGGTTAGCGCAGCTTAATCTAGCAGATCATTTGATTAGCGCAGTTATTACTGAGCCAGGAATCCCAAGTCCGAGGTTAGCACTATGGCGCGGGTAATAAGGACTCTCTTTACAGAGATAGCGCTGCTATTTTTGTTAGATACTTAGACGACAGCGAAATATGTATATGTATCATCATCGACCCATATATACACTGTGCCTCTGCTGGGCACGGGTCTCCTCTCAGAATGAGAGGGATCAGGCTATTGTCTACCACGCTGGCCTAGTGCGGGTTGGCAGACTTCACACACCGTTGAGATTTTCCTCCCGATATTTTCCTTCACCGGTTAAGCGAGTGATAATTAATTATCGATTATTAAGTACTTATCTTTCTTCAGCGAATTGTCGAGATCTGCCTATGTACGCGTTCTGCGGTTACATGAAGTTCCGTCATTCTTTGTTCAGGACTACCACATACGAATTATTGACTGAGAGTCAAAAGGTAAAAATGATACTACCTACTACCTAGTATCACATTATTGTCAAATATGTACTACCTACAGGCATCCACAACGCAGTTACTTTTTGTGGAGCAACAGAATGCAACACCATAAGATTAGGTAACATTCTTCAACTTTTGCGACTGCTTCTCTTTCTTGAATGATCACATCCATACCGCCAATAACATAAAGTAACAAATAGTAAACAGCATATGTTCATCATCATGAACCCATATACTGTCCCACTGCTGGGCACGGGTCTCCTCTCATATTGAGAGGGATATGTTCGTGTTGATATGAGCATATGTTCACGAACTAACAAATGTTATTGATAGTTACCACTATGTTGTCGCAACTTTACCTTACACGGAAATTAATATACTAACAGCAAAAAACTTTTTGCTATCGGATTTTCCCCACTAACACTTGGAAACGTTGCTCCACAAAAAAATTCAACTGCGGTGTGGATGCACCATTAAACTTCCTTGTAGCTACATACCATTACGCCTTTAAGCTAATAACCGGGCACAAATCCTAACTCCGAGCTGCTAGTGAGAAAGGCATATAGGTACTCCAAGAGGATTCTCCGTACTGTCAAAAAAAAAGTGTGCACTTGGGGGATTCAGGTGTGACGGTACGTTGTTAATTTTTTTTATCTCCAATACCTCCATTCAATCCAATATGAAACTAAATGCACCAATATTATCAGAAATAATAGGCACTTTTTTCTTTAACAGCACGAAATGCATGCCCGTGCATTGCTGTACCTGGAGCGTTATACGAGGCGGTGCGGTAGTTGTGGTGCTGGCTGTTTCACGAAGCTGCTCGGATTGCGATGCGATGACGTGTGTACTTACGACTGGCTAACAACAATTTTATATTGAAGTAGCTAGTCTTATTACTGTCCTATAACCTGATTCGATTCGAAAAATGATCAGAATCAGTCTTGCTGTTTTTCAATACTTTTCAGACTGATATGATACTGAATGTTAAGCGAAATGTGGTCGACGATGGAACACGCTGAATGAAAAGTAACCCATTCACTCTGGACTCCCATGTTTTTCCCATGACAAGACAAAATTCGGCAAAGAGTCCCACTCTCTAGGGAGACGTATGAAAAAGGGGCAAGTTCAACGCTTTGTGCGTCGTTGGACCATCGAAGCCACCATAAATTATTATTGTAACGGTTGTAGTGCTAGTTATTATAGATAGGTATAAACATACAGAAATTTGAAAACCTCGTTCTTTTAAAAGATGACAACCTTCTTTAAATTTCAACCGGTAAATCAGGGTTAAAAGTGCCTGTCAGCGACCACCAACTGAATAAATCATTATGATTGCCGTGACTAAAATTATACGGTATTTCTCTACGTGACCTAATCAGTGATGAGGAGATCCAAGTTGCCAACATAGCTGAAATAGTAGTCGGGTCACATAGCTCGTAGAACTGATGGCCGCTGGGGCAAAAAGAATCTCGAGTGGACACCACGCTCTGTAGGATAACCTCCAACGAGATGGACAGACGACCTGGTAAAACTAGCTGGGTATGCGTTGGATGCAAGCGGCATATAGCCGGTCCTTGTGGAGGTGTGGGGAAGGCCTTTGTTCAACAGTGGACCTCCTGTAGCTGACAGTATGATGAAATAACATTATCAGCATCATTGATACTTATGGCACTTTCCATATTCAGATAATGATGTCGCCAATGTGTTACAGTACTCCATTTACTTCTTCTTCATTGCTCTTGATATCAGACCAGCAATTTAGTCTTGGATTTATCTGTATTTCAGGGTCTTATTGAAGAAACAGAAGAACTAAAGCGAACGCGTCTTCAAATATGTGCACTAAGTGCCGAGGCTAGGATGGCCGGCGAAGACAAGGCTAATCTGTACTATTCCAGTAAGGATACGGTCTCTGATTACACGGTACGGTAATCAACATATATTCTACTCACACTTTTTTAATAGGGTCAATGGAGGATTTGTGATAATTAGGTCAGATAAAAAAAAGCCAAATTTGCATAATAACTCCCTTTACCTTTGTCCTTTTTTAAGTTTACAAATATTTTTTCTTCCTTTGTTTTAATTGCGTGGTTTCCTTGCAATTCTGCGCGACACAGCAGGTTTTATGATTGTATCGCAGGGAAAGCACAGAGATTCACTAGGAACAGATCGGTGAGCAGTTTCAGTCGGAAACGCATAAGCCGTTGTCCGGAGTGGAGGAGGTAGTTTTGGACCAATTCCCACTCCATGCAGGACGACTGTCATGAGCAATGATGATGATAATGATGACAGTGGGTTTTATCTAGAGTAGCCGCGATCGACGCACGCGCTCGTTTTCAAAAACTATTTTTTTTTCTTTATTTCCTATTTTCCCGAAAGTTTTATAATATGTAATTAATCAAGTGTGGGGAAGTGTACCTACTAATAGTTAGCTTGGAAATTATATTTATAGATGAGAGTATTTAACAAGTTCCTGTGTGTACAGTGGCTGCTGGTTTTCAAACCATTAATATTTATTTGTTCTTTTTTAAGAATGACATGCCCTGGGATCTTTCTAGCTACGAATTGCTAGAGACTGAAGGCAATCTGATGAGCCGTGTATTGGGTACCTATACCATTTTGTATTTTATTTTTACGCTCTCAATATAGATCAAGATAATTGACATATAGTCAGAGATTTACTATGATCCTATTCGATACTTAGTCCAAAAACGATATCCATAAGGCCAATGGACCATATCGGATTTACTAATTTTAATGATAATTAGGTTTTTCTAATGATTTTCAAATTCTTACTTGATTATGTAGGTACTTCACTACTATCCAGGCTCCAGAGAAATATATTTTGTACAAAGATTGTTGTCCTGGTATATAGAACTCAATCAATTAAATATAGTTATATTTACATACTTAGTATCATTAACTCTTTGCCTAATTCAGGAACACAGTCTTGATAATGGATCTCTGTCTTCAGAAAGTCGATATCCGCGACCGTCAAGGCAAATTTATTCGAAGCACAAGCGCGTTCGTTCCTTCTCTTCGTTGGAGCTAGAGAACTGTGAATGTCTGTCGATCCTCCAGTGTGTATACTGTCAGGTCATAGACCACTGCCGCGGAGCCGGTAAGTGGTAAAATATATCTTTTTACTTGCAGTGTGGAGTTTTCTGTTCTTGTATTTTATTAATGATATTGGATAACATAACCTCGTTAGGTTAAGAAACTGGATTCCATTTGGATTATCGAGAAACATGTAAACCAATTAGAAATATTACTTAATAGGCCTTCTTTTAATGTTTCAGCGATTTTGTGACATTACGTAGGTAGATTCTTGTCATGTCTATCGCCCTTTAGGTACAAATTTCATTACATTTTAAGAGACTATCCATTTTTAAGCCACAAATTACCATTTCATTTAGAACCGTCAGGTTATCAAGAGTTTGTTTTATGATGTGGCTATTTTTTGCGAAACTGGCCACATTTATATGGTTTTTACAAGACATTTTAGCGGCGTAGAATAGCGTAGGTCCGGGCATCAAAATCGGATGCTAAACATTGCTTGATCCAGTAATAAGTATATTTAATTACTTATATTGGGTTTGCAGGCGAATATCAAAAACTATTCGAAGCATATTTGGAATACACAGATTTGTGCATAAACGTTAACACAAACATACCACAGGCGGTTCGTCTGCTATTTGAAGTTGAAGACTTTATCAAGGTACCTAGATACACACTGCTGTAACAACAAAATAAGCAATAGGTATATTTACATTTTAAATAGTAAGAAATAATCATTAGGTAGCAGCGTTGTCGGTCTAGAGGGCCCATCAGAGGTCCTGTTTGGTTCGATTCACAAGTTGAGTACTTAGTGTTGTTGAGTTATATTTTGAGACCGGTTGCCCCGGGCGCTTGTAATACGTTACGTTACGGGCTCGCCCTCGAAGCCCCTTGTCGGTGTAGATTCAGCAGTACAAGTAGGTAAATCTAGTAACCCTCGGGAGATATAGGAGTGATTGTGTGTTATATAGTCCTTGGCCACATGATTATGATCAAGCTGTTTCATGCATCTCAAGCTACTGACTACCAGTTTTACTTATCCAGGATTTTTTTAATATACGGAGGTCATGGCAGTTGATGCGTTTAAAACGCGAAATAGTCACATTTTATCGTATTAATCAGCCTCAAGTAGGTATTATGATCTATAAAAAGTGCACTGTATTACATGTTTTTATTACAGAACGAAAACTTCTACCCTAATAACCTCAACAAGAAATGGGTGAGAGATTTTACCCTGGCGAGCGTGTGTTCAATGAGAGGAGTATGCATGCTCGAGTCTGGGGACCTAAGCGAAGCCAGGAAACAGCTGCTTCATGCTATGAAATTATATCGACATCCCTTTCCTGTTAATAAGTAAAGACAGTTTAATTTCTTGAAAAGTATATTTTTAAGTTCTTTCTATTTCCTATTTAAGTATTTTGTACGTCAACAAAAGAGTTAAGTATACACATAGCAAACGAAATATGCATTTTTATACAGATTTCGACATAAATAATTATGCGCCAAAGGGTTGGGTATGTAGTTGCTTACAATACCTACGTTTTGACACATTTTGCGTGATAAATTAATACACAATGTTTATCAAAACACAGATTATTAATGAGATGCCTGTATACCTAACTCTTTTGTTGACCGTACATAGAAATTTATTATTATTTTTTATAACTAATTTTATTTCGATGAATTTCAGGCACATGAGAAAGTTCTGTAACTGGGGAGCGTCTTTTCACCAAGTGATGGCACTTTACGTCGCTCCAAACTTGTACATAGAGAGGGACAGCGGTATCATAGGCTATTTCTACGAGGATATCGCCAGGACTCTGCATAGATTGTACAGGCTATTCACGGTACTCAAACAGACTAAAAACTGCACTTACCTTCGCCACGTCTCAGATAACACCACCCACTCCCACCTCTTGGTAACCTTTACGGAAATGCTCGTAATAGGCGTAAAAAAACATAAAATAAACGAGATAGCTATACTAATATCATGTAGTCATCAAAGATTTAAATCATTAGATCATGCGCCCTACCGCGTCTAATATTGGTCACGTTTCCGTAAGTATACTGGTTGACATCGGAACTATCGAATCTGTTATTGTCTCGTTCATTCATACTGAATATTGCACACTGTCGTTCTCTGTCTCTACATGGAATTATGTGTGCATGTACTCATCTAAATGGACACGTTTTCGAGCGATATAAGTACGGTGAGGGCAAATCTAACAATTTAAATTTACCGTTTTTCGTGCCACTTCTTCTCCAATGGATCAACTTGTTAGAACTGTGGTCCTAAAGTGAATACCGCTTTAAGAGTTCTAGTAAAAGTTTCTTCTATATAAATTCCGTTACGGTGATCTTGATTCCAGGAAGCTGATGAACCAGCAAATGCAACTTTAGCTGCGAAATGGTGTCTGAACTACGCTCTACGAACCAACTCCAACCTCCGCCTTCTGTGTGTCAGCTACGCAAACATGATTTCAGATTATAGGCAGAGACAGCGAGTAATTATATTTTTATCTACCATTATATTTTTATCTACTGGGTGCTGCTAGAATCCTGAGACCAACATTATGGTTATCGGGCTGTGTGATGGAAGACCTTAGTAGGAGTATACAACTTAATATGTAGTTGTAATCTAAGTCATTCCGTCTTTTTGCATAGGCAGATAAATTTAAGAAACTCATTTCTAAAAATTAGTTTTAGCAGCTTACTATAATAAGTACCTACCTATGCTAACACAACTTACATAGACACGCTTTTCAATCGTCCTCTACTTAGCTAAAAAAAGCTCCGAATATACGTATATATGTAGAATTAATATATAATGTAGAATTAATTAATAATAAATTTAATTATTAATATATATGTAGAAGAAAGTTAAGTATCTATCACAGCTACAACTGAACTTCTACATTCCCCTTGTTAGCTATATCTACAGTGTTATAGTTTCGGGAAAATAGGCTGGCATGAATTAGGAGCGGAGGAGTTCCTTTCGCAAATAAGCGATGCTCAATTGCTACCGGTAATTTAATCTATTTAAACTGCCTTTGCTCAGTTTTGGGACAATTTGGCCTAAAATAATTTACTGTGTTTCGCGCAGTTCTCGATGTGTCAAAAGCTGGAGAAGCGCGCGATGGAGGTGTGTCGTCGTAAGCGAGGACAGTTGGATGTCACCGAAGTGCCGGCCGTCTCCTATCTATACACCAGCATTTTTCTTTTCTAGTTAGTATGTTTTAAACGACACAGATTTGCCAGTCCTTCTTAGAACAGAAGGAACAAGGAGAAGAACCATACCTGTCATACCTTTACGTTTTTAGGGCATGCTCTGTGCTTCGAAGATGGTTCGACTCGGTCTTTGCGGTATGCTAAGCTATACCTACATTTGTAGTTTAACCTGACCTACCATTGTTTCAACAACAATGAGAGGTACCTATAATGAGAATGTGGGCTAGATAGCGGGACAAAATAAGAGACACGATATGAGAATATTGCCTCGAAACAAAATTGAATTTGCCAGAGGGATTTCAGGCAAAATTAAAATCTCTGTAATAATAGCACAGTTTGGAGGTTGTTTAGTTCATTCTATTATTTATTTACATAACGCTATACACTTCACAACTATGGGAGTCACTGTCAGTAAGCGGGTACTATTGGGGAGGCCTATGTTCAGGAGCTCTTTTGGGTGATATTATGATGATGATGTTAACCTAGGTGTCACAGAACGCATCCAAAATCCTATTCCTACACATTGCAGCGTGGACTATGGTAAGAAGATGGAAAGCCTTGAGTTCGGGTTGACCGTGATGCACATGCTGACCAGCCGGACAGAAATGAGCACGCGTCAGTCTCTAGTACTGTGCATGCTGAAGCTACTGCTCAGCGACCTCAAGATACACGACATGGTTGCCATAATGCGAGAATTCTTCTACTTGACCGATCATTATGACTTGTGCTGTAAGTATGATAAAGCATACCAAATATATATAATATATAGAAATAGCACGCCATCGAGTAAGAATGCCTATTAAGTGATGATATCTACGGTCGACGATGGGGCACGTTTGCCTAGAAGTAACCTATTCACTATTTGATAGGATCCGGTGGTTGTACCGGACCATAACGCCATGGTCGTGGTGAATATCATAAATCCCATGGCCATGACATATGGCAGGGGAAGGCAAGTGCCGTCTTGATTTCCATATGAAACCTTAAACCATCGTATAACCTTTTTAGAGGAATTTGAACTGAATGTTTACCTTTTCTGTTTTTCAAGTAAGAACTTTTTGTTATAGCGGAGACGTGGTACTATTACTATGCCATAGTGATTCTCCTTGACACTGGATATTGCGTTGAATCATACAGTACTTGCGAGAAGTTTTACATGAAGAAGGGAGAGGCGTTATTCAGAGCAAAGACCCCAGAAGCCGCTTGGAATTTCTTCGTCTGCATGTGGCTTATGTAAGAAATACATATATCTACATCTTTATGGTTTAAGGAAAAGTGGTTTTCTAAACCTTTATATGCACCTAGGCATAATCAAATTTAACGGCACGTTTGGCGTAGTCACTGAGCAGTTTCTTTGTTTAATTGATTTATTAATGAATTTATGAAATGTATCTCGTATCGATTTATATAGTCATATAAAAAATATATTATGTAACTGTTACTGAATAATGCAATGCAATTAAAAATATTTGTTAACATTTCAGAACGATCCGAATTGGTGCCTGGGAGAGGGCAATCCTATGGGAGGAAAAAATCAAACAACTTCTATCCATGAAGTTGGACAAGCGTGAGTTCAACATTATGATCGTCATCCGCTTGGTGGAGGGTCTTCTCATCACGCTAGTGAGAGAGGTAAGCAAGAGACGGTACTTGCGATGCGACAGCGTGTACCTATCCACTAATGACTTGAGCATACATTGTTGTAGATATTGTAGGTCTCCAAATACTCTCTAGTAATATAGGGTTAGTCCCTTACATATTGTATTAGGATCGGCAACGTGCGAGTGATGCTCCTGGTGTTGCAAGCGTCCATAGGCTACGGTAACCGCTCGACTTTCAGGCGGGCCACATGCTTGTTTGCCACCTTTGTAAACGCATTTCATGGCAAATAAAAAAATGTTCACATGTCCACAGATGGACAACAGGAACATCAAAAAGATCGTGGTATTGGAGAAATCACTCAAAGCATTGTTTCAAGACATGTACAAAGCGTGTGAATGTTCTCCTATTTATAAACCAAGGTAGGTATGTTAGATATTAGAACAAAGAGTATTTAATACTTACTCTGTGTGCTTTAGCTTGCCTTTACGCTACCAGACAATAACCGCAACCGCAGCCGTTATCGGGACCATATTTTGGTTCTACGTCCAAGTATACGATACTATAACGACTTATATTTATGTATAAAACACAACACAGGATCAAAAATTACCAAGTCGGTAATCCCCCAAATCGAATAAACTAGGTACACCGGTAAAATTTTCACAACAAATAATCGAGGCATTTTACACAGTCCAAAACTAAGCAGAGCTTGTACCTACTAGGGTGGGTACTAAACAATGGATACAATACACAAATTCCTATTTTTTTTTGTAAATACATACTTATAATACATAAGGAACACCCAGACATACAATCACTTGTTTTTCACATAAATATTTGTGCCCTGTGGGAATTGAACCCACGGCCCCATGATCAGTAGTCCAATACTCTAACCACTAGACACAGTCGTCGTCCACATTGGTAAACTGCTGTTAGAACGGGAATAGGGATGTGACCTTAGGTACCTTACTTTTAAGATCTTTCCGGCTATATTCCCATGCTTCCCGGACCAACATGTTGTCAAAAACCGCTTACCATCAGGTGAGCCGTACGCCTGTTTGCCACCTTAGTGGTGTACTATATTTTTCAGATACTTTCTGATGTACGCCTACTACAATTACATACGCGGAAGAAAGCATAAGGCTTATAACTATCTGAACAAGGCACGCGACATATCGCGACAATACTCTCATCTAGTGCTCATATTTTGGATTGAGCATACACGCAGTGTAAGTGGAATATTATAAATATTGATGCTGATAAAGTTGCCATAAGCCCCAAGTCCTTATATCTACAGGTAAGTAGGTATGTACCATGACAGTAATTGGTGCACTTGAGGCGTGATTCACAAATTAAGCCAGGTCAAAAAACTGTCTTGTTGGTGTCGCGGTAGATTTGGCCAAATTGGAACAATTTATTCAATTTGGACAAAGTTGCGAAGGACATACCGAACGCAGAATGTGAATTCCATAAAATGGAATTCATAATTCCACATTTTTACAAAGACGCCCCATCACTATCTGAGTTGTATCAAAAATTTCGGATTTGTATAAAAAATGTAAAGTAACTACTAGATACTACCTATTTTCAATGTGGGATTTATTATTCAGCCAAATAGCAGGCGGTTTATCTAGGTGATAAAATATAATAAATAGGTCAAGATATGTAATAATTGAAGTTGCCTGTGTACAAAATACACTCAATCCTATACTATTTTCTTTCTTTCTATTTTTACTACTATTTTCAATATTACTGCCACTGCAAGTCTGTGTAGCGTTGACAAAACAACACACTGAGGTCTCGTTGTTAGTGGTGATTCGCACTTATCTAGATTCTAGATACTTAATATTTTCCTTGTAAATTTCAGCACTGGAAAGGCACACTGAACCCTAAGTTCGTCGATTATTGGACCGAACACATCGAACTTGACAACTTATTGGATTACAGAGATTTTGACTCCGATAGTGGAGTAATAATACCATATACACTGCCGTTACCAAAAGACTTAGAAAAGTAGTAGGTTCATAAAGATGGGGCGATTTACGAAGACAAGTTCTGTTTTTATTCAAGTTTAATGTTTTAAGTTCATTATGTATAGGTAAGGGCAGTTATGTAGAAGTAGGTACATATATTATGTTAATTTTATTAACTATAGTTTAACTTTTGTCACTTCTGCCATGCGTGTCCAGCAGTGGGACAGTGAATGGGTTGATGAAATTATATTTTTATTGCAGAGATATTATGTTATTTAAATCTTTGGTTATTGTTGTTTTATTGTTTGGAATAAAAGTTTATTGTGGTTATTTGAGTTTTAATTAAAATTCAAACGAGATAGGCAAAATAATTTTATTGAATAAGTAATAAGATTCGATAGCAACCAGTTAGACTGAGAGCCGATGTAGACGACATTGTAGGTAATTAGACTCAGTCTTTTTTGGCATAATGTATCGTCAGCTAAGCTATTGATTTATCAGTTTTGACACCTCTTAGATAAACGTGGTTGTGCTGTAACAAATTTGACAGTGAAATGGACCACAATGATTGTAAACCAATCTCTTAGCCGACTATACCTACCCATAGTTACCTATAGTTCTTATTTCGTGCTAGCTGCTACTAGGTACTTCCTTAAAATAGAAGATTTCATTTACAATATATATACAACCATAGCACTTATATACATGCATAGGAAAAGAGAATCCATAGATATGTTATGTAGTTTGATTTACTAAAGTACCTAGAGAAGATACCTACTAGGGCCACGATCTACATAGGACCCTTCGATTTATTCAGTAAAAAAATACCTTCCTTTAAGGGCTTCACCGCAATAGACCCATTTAGAACTATCTATCGGCGCCATTGCTCGGAACGCCCATGTAGTTATTCTGTCGTGCGAAGATTCATGCATTCAGTAACTGTACATCTAATTTTCCAATTAACTAATGTTATGTCTAACTAACGGAACAGGTTATTTTGTTTTTATCTTTCTCTTTCCTTAATGCAGTACATTAGTAGGTAGGTAAGACTGTGGCCACATGTTGCTGGGAAGAGTTTATTCATAATAAAATGGAACTGAACACTACCCGAGCCATTTTTTATATAGTAGGTACCTATACTTTCGTGTCGCGTCGCGCGCGCGTCGTTGCCTGCCGTACCTAGCTACTACACTTCAAGTTCAGTGTCTTTAAAATCGATGTGGGCAACACATATTATAAAAATTTAGTTTTCTATCCGGGAAACATCCGTAGTGTTTATTTGGTAGTTAAACTATACATGAGTACACATAATTAACTATGAATATCTCATTTAATCTCATCTACTCCGGCCCTTCAAATTTTAGACGGAAAATAATAAAAAGCCACTTTTTATAGAAAATATCAATAAAAGCATTGGGACATGTAACAATTTTACATTAAAATAACTTATGATGAAATGAGAATAAAAAATATACAAAGGTATCACAATAACATAATTTTATATGGAAAACAATAAACATAGGACAAATACGGTGGATTACAAAACCAAGAGTAATGCGTGCTGTATTTTAAAGCTAAGAACATTATTTTCTTAGATACTAATTATTTAGATTTATGCCTCTCAGCACTTTGATATGTGACGTCCCAGCAATTAACATTTTGTTTTGGATTCACAATAAATTGAATGGCTTAATTCTAATTACAGTACCGTCCCTAAAGGGTTACGATACATTGATCGACGGCGTTCGATCGAGAGCTGACGAACTCCAACGACAAACCGTCGAACGCGCACCGTCAATCAATGAGAACCCATAACTATGCCTCCCAGAAGTTGTACGCAAGTGGCTGCCAGTGCCCAGTATTCTAATATAAAAACTGGGTTCAAAGGCAATACTTGTATATAGTGCAGTTCATATGATCAGGTAGTAAATAATAAATAAGTATTTCGCATTTGTTATGATTTTCCTTAAAACATTTTTGCACTATAATCCTTTTATATGATAATTTACCTGGATGGCGTTCGAGGGTAACTTCAGAGAGGTACAGAATATACAAAAATATATTTTGTAAAAACAAATGGTTTGTTGGGTCGCAGTCGACACATTCATATCAAAGCGAAGAGACATAAACCAGTGATGCTATAATAAATAAGATTATTTAAAACATTATTCGTCTGTTGACCTTCTATTGTTATCAGTAACCACTATGAGTGATGTACCTATTAGGATTCATATAGCAAACTACTGCGAAGCGTCGGGCAATGTCGCCGATTATTGCACGTATCGCTTCATACTGCTCTAGTCTTATGACTTGTGGTATTGAAGTAATAGTTTGCAAGTGTACAGAAAGTAAACAGTAACAGCCTCTTATGTCCTTAGCTTTAGAATAAGTTTTTAAGCAAATAAAGATATACTTTTTCCTCTTTGGCAAGCCAAAGTAAAAGCTTACTAGGTAGGTATTCCTTATAGTTACTGGTGTCTGATGTTGTATAATTTTAGAGATATTCACTTCTAGTTTAAAAAAAAGTCTGAAGCAAAGAGTAATCTTTGTGAGTTTATTGATGATCAAAGTTTCATTACAAAATAAGAGTAAATCTGCATTTTTTTACCTTTCTCTCCAATATTTATGAAAACAAGTTAACATCATTAAGACATGTTTTTCAGCTATACAAATCAAAAATAAAGTTTAATAACTCTTTTATTTGTAGCATCAGCAAATACAGTTTTGCCCGAAGGTAGACAATTTGCAAAAAATTAAACAATCAATTATAAATACCTCCAAAACTGTCCAATGTCAGACACCTATTGTCAGATATTTTTTTATTGAATTTGGGTACATCTATCACCTCTTTGCGGGAATGCCTTTATCAGTAGCCCTGTAATAATCTGGTTTGAACAGTGGAGTTAAATAGTCCTAACTGATATTCCAAAACCTGGATTGGACGTGTAACTAAAACTAAGATTTATTGAATTAAAAAACTTAACTCCTGTTTATCCTAACTATTCACAACTTTTCAATTAAAAGAGAAAACATTGAATCAAAATTGTTTAGAGATTAATATTAAATAAATAATTGTGTTGTGCACCAATTCACTGGTGCAAATTTAATTTGCAATAGGTGCACATCACTGGTACATAGTTTTTTTAATGTCTAATGTCAGATGCACATTGATCCAATTATTGCTAATCATATTTATCCAATCTTCAAAATTATTGAATCCCAACAAAAGGGAAAGCCTTACACATTCTACCACCATGTACATTTTACAATTTATATAAATAAAAATATTGGCACATGGCCATAATATGAGGAATCTGAGGCTCCAGTTTAATGACAAATATTTACAATATGATGCACTATGCTGTCTGTTCTTTAACAATTCATCTGGTAACTCCTCTGCTTAGAAAATTGATAGTTCAATTTTTTTTTCAGTAGATTTTTTCACTATTTTTATAGACAGTTATTTCCTTAACACTTGGAGTAAGTACCATTTAAATGAGAAATCCATCCAATATAAAACAAGTGAAAAATAAATAGGGGGAGCTCTTGTCCAGGAGTACACTTACCACAGAGTACCCAGTTAAAAACCAACCTTATTTAAATGTTTAGCTGATAGGATCAAAGACTTTAGCAGGCTGTATTCAGTCTTTTCTTGCTAAGTAACCGATTAATCCTAATTATTCCAGATACAACCACAAGGTACAAGAACTTTAAGGAAACTACATTATTTTTTAAATTAATTTACAAAATTTTCTAGAATCAGTTTCTACTATGATGACAATTTTAGCACACTTTGTATAAAAGTCCATGTCTACTTTGAAGATGTACATACTTACAATATCACCCAGTCATTGTTTTTAAAAAGAAATTTTGTTTAACAGCCTTATTGTCAATTTTTCACTTTTTTGCTTGAAGCCAAACTATGAAAGTAAGAACTCTTTTAAACACTTTGGCAATGGTAATGCCTTAATGGAGCCATTATTCATATATTGTAGTATTGCATCTCTACAGACACTTTGTAGTGTTTTCACTGAAAATAATAATAACAAGTCTGTTATTTAAAATAGAAAATAGACATTGTAAATAAACTAATACCAATAAAGTCACTGACATTGAACTTTCACCACAATCAGAGAATGTAACATCATGTTTAATTTGCATTGTAATCAAATAAAAAAAAACTTACCTCCATAGAGTTGGACGATCTTCACTCGTTTTGTAGTACCATAAACATCAACAACTGCATGTAAGGGCCCCCTGGTATATGGGATAGCTTTAGTGCAGGGTCCCTGGTCCTCACCATTTATTATAAAATGCATTTCAGCTAAATCTTGGTCATCTTTGTTTACTTTGGCACATGGGACAAACATGACACCTATGCGACTACCAGAATCCATAGGTAGTATACCCTGTGGGGTACCATTGTGTGATAATGTTTGTGGTCGCAGCACCATCTTAGATATGTTTCCACGAGGCGTCTTTACTATATGTCCATCGCCGAGCACGGATATACGGGGCTCGTTTTCTCTCCGCCCACTAGCTACTTGATTCACAAGCTCTACTAGAACATTATTTTGCAATTTTGAAATAGGAAATATCCATGACATACCAGTATTTGCAAGATCAGGCAGTGCATACTGTGGCAGTCCTTTATCGCCTAATGCAGCCGTTTGAGGATCGAGCAATGTCAATCCTAATCGCATATGACCACTCCAACCGCGTTCAGTTTTCTCGATTTCCACCAAAAATATCTCCCCAGGTAATAGGGGCTTTTCGCTAAAAGTTAACCCATGAGCAAAGCTCGCTTTTCTGAATGCAACCGTGTTATCGTCATATAAAACAATATTTGTTCCGTGACAGTGATGAAATCTAGACAACATATTTACAGACACATTTGCATTTCACAATTAAACTATATGAAGGATACACCTCCAAATTTAACTATTTAATCTGAGACGTTTTGAGGCAGTATCGTTTTTATATAGAACATGAAAAGTTAATCAAAACCACAACAAAAACCTGTCGCTCATCAGTATTTCTGACTCTGACTCAGTCAGTCAGAGATCAGATTCAGGTTGCTGTGGATTGTGCAATTTGTTGACATTGACAGTCTGTCAATCAATCTTTGACGTCTTTAAAGTGCTTAGTTCTAGTTGGTCCAACGTCATCAAATATTAACTAATAGTCGATTGACTTTGTGCTTGTGCCAATATCAAATAACATTCTAATAATTGATGATGACAACTTAATTTAAATTAAATAAGGTTAGATAACAGTTGTTTCGAGTATATTAATAAATAAATATTTATTGATGAACTATTCTTTTATCATACTCATGCAATAAAAATGTTAATCTGTGCTTTACTTCCTATCAATATCATTGCTTGTTTTGTCTTGACTCTTGTTGTAGAAAAAAAAACTCGTAGTAAAAATTAAAATGTCACTAACTAGTAAAGCAGTCACGCGCCTTTTTCAATTAAATTTACGAAATAATGTATTAAATGGTAGGCACAGAACATGTTCTGTTCTTATAAAACAGTCCTTACATCAACATATTACTTTTAATACGCCAAAATCGTTTGGGAATAAATGGAAATTATTCGCCGACCTATCCACAAAAACAGCTCTCAGGTGAGGCGTTTAGTTTTTGCTCATTCTGCTTAACCCTTTACAAATTCTAGCTTCAGTTCACTTTACTCTTTATTTACTTTACTCTCTGCATGAATATAATCAAGGCTGATATATTATATTCCTTCCAAAAAATAATAATATATTTTCAAAATATTTTATTCAATGTAAATAACGTCGATATCGGCGTAGTTCATAAAAACTAAATAATTTAAATGCATTGGTTGCACTGGCTTTGGTTGCAGTTTTATTTATTGGTGTTAATAATATTATAATACTAATATAATATAATAATATTATAATACAATTTACAAATGTTAGAGATATAACTCTAACTAAAACTAAACGCAAGCTAACGCAATAAATAACAATTTGTGCCGCGTCAAGGTACCTTTTCTATCTCCAGTGGAAATAAATTCTGTAAAAAGTTTTTAACAAGCATTTGATTTACTACTGAACTACAAAGTTTGACTGCATTGAAAGAATATTTGTAACGTGTAAGTTTTTCTGTTTATCAAAATTGTATTTATCATTCTAACCTTTTGTAAACTGCACAAAGTACGTAAGTACAGTAAAGTACACAAAGTTTCCTAGATTTATTATCACATTATTTTATGACTAACAAAACAAACATACCGTGACGCTTAGATTCCCCGAAGGATTAAGTAGAGGTGTACTCCTGTACATCCACAGTTCGCCGGTATGTTTAGGTTTGTCAATTTCATAGAAAAACCCAATAACACTGCTTGAACTGGGAATCGAACCTAGGACCTCTAGCGAAGCAGTCACACTTAAAACCACAAGACTAATGATAATGATGCAGGCTACTAACAATTAAATACAGTAAATTTAATAATGTAATAGTATTTGACTCATTTTTAGTGTATTATCAATTTGTTTCTGTTTACTGTGTGCAAAAGCAAGTATTTACAGTAAAATTTAAAACAGTAGCAGAAATATAAGTAAGATAAGAATTATTATCATAACTTTATGTAAGTAAACATAATAATTGTGTTATTGTGTTTCTTCAACCTATTTTAGACCCATATTGTTACAGCAGGAATAGTCTAGTCATTACATAAATTTTATTATTTACTGAAAGATAAGTTAACTGCTGGTGCTGTAGAGTTAAATTAAATTAAAATTAATTTATTTCAGAAACTACAGCCCATAGTACAAATTAATATATTACATTAAAACATACATACATACCATCACGCCTGTATTCCCTAAAGGGTTAGGCAGAGGCATACTAGTGTACACCCATATTTCGCCGGTATGCTTAGGTCCCATGTAATAGGGGGCAAGCCTATTGCCATTAACCAGGCACAAATCCAGACTCCGAGTTGCTACTGAGAATTTCACAGAAAAACCCAATAACACTGCTCGACCTAGGTATCAAACCCAGGACCTCTAGCGTAGCAGTCGCGCTTAGGACCACTAGACTAATGAGGCAGTTTACATTAATAATATTATTAACATTATTATTATTATTTATTAAATGTCACAACAACAAACCACAAAAAAAACGATTAGATTAATTAATAAATATATATTTACCATATTTAGCAATCTAAATTTAGGTTTGGATCCAGAGTGCTCAAGATGTAACCTGGTCCAATGTTAACGTTAGTACCACTGCATTGCCAGTGAAATGTATTCTGCAGCTAAGCAAATAATGTGCTGACATAATTGTGTTCTGGTTTGAAGGGTAACACAGCCTGTGAAATTACTGATGTCATGGTATAGTATGGTATAGCAGGCTGGTTTCCGCAAATCCACGTCAAAGCGCGTATTTTGCGTGCGGATGGTCATGGTATATGAAACTTAATAGTTCAAGTTCGGTTCAATTGGTTGAGCTACACGATGACTGATGTATGCGTGCCGTCAGTATAGACTGGTCAAATCAAAGCTGCTATGGCTCTTTCCTTAAAAGGCCTGTTCAGATTTGCCTACATTGTTTGTGGAACACATTGATAAACACTAAATACTGTTAATGTCTGGACGTTAAAAGAGACCATGATTCTCTGAGTTTGTTTCGGCGTTTCTTCTCAGAGGTCGTCAGCTAAGAAATGCCGGCGCCATCTAGTATTAATTAAATATTGACTTGTACTTTAAAAGATCTATTTACAAAAATGAATATCATTTATCATTATCATTTATAAAGTCTCAAGATGACAATGTATGAGTGATACCTCATGGTGTGTTTATAGGCTGTGATTTCTGGCCCATATGCTTGCTTATCATAATCAAAAAATATAATTAGCACAGCTTGAGTGTGGAGCCAGTACCCAGAATATTTACCATGACTGCTTTGAACAATAACCCAATAAATAAATACTTGAAAAATTTACATTTACTCCATATTGGACAAAGAAAATGTGAGTAGATAGATATAAATGATAGAAAGTAGACTAAGACTGTGTTCATAATGAAAGATTATGTCCTAGCAGTTCTATGATACTGGAGAAGGCTGTATGTGACCACTAGGGTAGCAAGTTTCAAGAAGGATGTAGGAGATTTCCATTTTGGGTGCCAAAATACAAACAGTAAACATCAAAATAATATAGTATTTTATTATAAAAAAAAAAATGTATAAGTAAAAATTTAACCTGTGGGCCATTTTCATGAATTTTTGTTTAGTGTTGCCTAATTGCCTTCTAGCTGTCTAAAATACAGTAGATTTGGCTACTATATAATTTTCCAACAGATAGTTTATTTGGCGACTCTAGTAACCACACTTCCACCGATTGTCAGAATCAGACGTCTGAATTTACCAATGGTGGGTTTAGACGTCCCTTTACTTATGTAATGCCGTTTGTCTTTAATTTGTTATTACTTACCCAACCACACAGCTGGCTGTCAATCAAATGTTTCTTGTATTGTAAAACATCAAAGTAACACATCAATTATTTGGAAATATTTGTATACATAGAAATATGTATACTTAAGTAAAATGGTTGTGATAAGCTGAATTTTATAGCAGTCCACACAAGCTGGAGCTTTAGTCATCCTAACTTTATTTTCATAGAGTTTATATTTCTCAAAGATCATAAAAGCACACACATCAGTTATTCATTCTCGGATGGCGGAGGATCCATGAAGATCTTCCGTATCTGCTATAAAAAAAAAAGTTTAGCGAAGTTCATATTTTGTCCTTTTGTGTGTCACTCGTAGTACCTACTCGCAGATTTACAGTGCTACTGATGTCCATTGCTGAACATAGGCCTCCCCTAATGATCGCCACAAAAATCGGTCTTGCGCAGACCGCATCCACCAACTGCCTGCGACCCTCACGAGGTCGTCCGTCCACCTAGTTTGGGCCGTCTTACGCTGCACTTTCCTATGCGTAGTCGCCATCCAGGACCTATTTCCCCAGCGGCCATCCGTTCTTCTAGCCACGTGGCCCGCCCATTCGGGGATCCATTTAAGACATATTTAGCTATGTGCCACTTCGCGTCCGTCTGTAGGGTAAACTGCTGTATCAGAACATAACATACCATCCCGCCTGTTTCCTCCCTAAAAGGTTAGGTTAGAGGAGTACTAATTGTACACCTACAGTTTGCCGTGTTGAGGTCCTATGTAATACGGGGCGAGCCTATTACCATTAACCGGGCACAAATGAAAACTCTGAGCTGCTACTGAGAATTTCATAGAAAATCCCAATAACGCTGCTCGACCTGGGAAACCCAGGACGTCTAGCGTAGCAATCGCGCTTAGAACCCCTAGACTAACGAGGCAGTTCAGAAAATTTAACATACAAGACGTAAATTCAGTATGTGAAGGAAAAATTCGACATGACGGGTTGGTATCGCGGTGGCTTAGTGGTCATAGCGTCTGGTGTACCTAACCAGAAGACGCAGGTTCGAATCCTGCCCGCGGTCGAATTTTTCCTTTTCTAAATAACTTTAAAATCTTAGCATGAAAAATGCCAAAAATATACAAAAAGATAGATAATTTAACAGTCTTTCGGATTAACCCAGTTATACTTATTATGAAATTGTAAGGAATATTATCGCGGTTAGGTACCATAGTTGTCTGTAAAAATAACATATGATTGAAAACGTAGACTGCGGAACCCTACACTGTACGTGGTTCGACACGCACTCGGCCAATTATTGAAGAACAAAGCTACAGCAATCTTTCTCTCCACCGTCTCTGGTGTAGTGTCTTGTTGCGTAACGGAGTCACACCCGCATTTAGGAGTTCAGTGGTAATTAACTCATCACATAAATCTTTGTAATCCTTTAAGTACTCGAAGGCCATCGTTATTTAGGCCTTACCTAGGTCAAATTGATACGGACTTTCTATTTTACCTTGAGACCAAATTAAAAATCATTCCATTGAAATCCGCCACATGTCCTCCAAGATTGAATCGAAGTAACATTCCAATTTCTGGCAAATATAAAAGTAGGCCAACAAAAGCAGGCCGAGCTAGTCATCTGAAACATTCTCTCTTCATTAATGATTTCGACTTTTTACACCATTCGAATAAAACTGGCAAAAATACACCAGTAAAGAATAATGTCACTTGAAGTGTCTGTGTCTAGCTTGTTGTCAATTTCAACAACAAAACCATTGTGAATGTTCTTCGAACAAAACTTGTACTACCGTTATTGTAAAGTTTTATTTGTTTGGAAAATGTCGACTGATGAGGAGGTCCATTCACTAAGCCTGATGAGTTGCGAAGCATACCGTTTAGGTTCATATGATAGTCAAAATTCGTATGTATTTTTTTCTTTTTTCATTAGTTGTACCCTGGTTCTAGATCTACTTGAATAATTATCCTGTTTTTTAATACCATAATATACCACGCTGTTAGCATCGCGCTTTGTGTGCGGAACTCCTTATTCGCGACAGCGTGTGGACGAAACAATAAGCTATTTCCTAATTAACATGAAATTAATGATACTTATCAATCAGGATCCATTGTTTGTTGTTGCTGAACTAAAAATTCAATTAAAAACAGCGTTAAACAGATGTATTTTTAGTAAACTAAACATGCACCTATTTTGGCGTTTTATGATTGGTAGATAACGATTAGATTCTTCGCCAAAACTTAATTGGTTTTAGCTCAGAACAATAAACTGAAGGAGTTTGGTTATTTATTTGTTAAAAGTTAATTGATAAGAGCTTTAATAAGAACTTTTAAAAGACCTAATTTCCAATAGTTGAATTAAAAATCAGCTCCTCTCACGGGCTCATACAAGCTTCGATCCTCCTACGCTTCGTTTCGTCCACTCGCTATGCAGCAAGCCTAACTTTCTAATCTTCTCAATCTAGTTAAGAGATTTATTGATCAATTCTCAGTGCCAATCGTGCTCGAATCATTGTGCCGCGTGGACGTGTCTGATAATGGCCGGCAAAATATGTACTTTATTATCATGTTTTGTTATTCTGTGTTTTAGTCAAGTCAGAACCATGGGTGCCTTGAGTCCTCTGGATCCGTCATCTTATTCGCGCCCTGGTAAGTTAATTGTTTTTTTCTAAGGATTAAGTTTAACCCTTGAGACTTTCCTGCTAATGTTAATACAATAGAGGTTTCAGTTGATGATAATGGGGTCAAATTATTGAGATAACCCGTTTTAATATTGAATAGACACTAACAAGAATGTACTTGACCTTCGTGTTTCTTAAATGGTTTTAAATTTGATTTGAAGGCAGGTAGAAAGCTTCGATATATAAATGAACATACCATAATATAACATGGCGCCTGGATTCTTTGAAGTGTTAGACAGAAATGTACACAAACATTAAGCCGGTATAATTTCGGGTCCAACTTATAGGCGAGCCTACTGCCATTACTTGGGCACAAACACAAACTTCCGAGATGCTACTGAAATGATCTTCAAGACCCAATGCTCGATCTGTAACCACCGAACTGGTGAGTCGATCATATAGAATCAGATAGAATTCAAGATGAAAGACGATCAATAACATACTTAATTAAAGCTCCCCGATTTAATATTGAAATTAACTGATTTAAATTTTTATAGAAAAGGCGATCATAAAACACATTTCATTGATTCTTAACGTCGATTTCGAAAAACACGTTCTGGTTGGACAAGCTACTATTAACTTCGACGTTTTGGAGGACATCAACGATGTGGTAAGTTAATAATAATTATGTTCATTTTTTTCCGGCAACGGAAAAATATTCAATACCATGTCTCTTTCCACTGGATAGTTAGATAGCTGCTCATCATGTTTTCAAACAGATTTGTACCCACTTAGAACAGCTCAGGTCTTGCTTTCATTTTGTGCAGTCGTAAATAGGTTTCTTCAATTTGAGTCAGTGTCCTTGCATTCCAAACTTCAGATTCCCTTTCCTTGGAATCCAAAAGAACCTGAAAATTTCTTCACGGAGGGTTACCGCAAAATTTTGAGATTGTTTTTTTGTGTCAATGTAAGTAGCAAGGGCTCTTAGGGGCACCGTGTAATAAATAATCTTATTACTTGATATGTGGCGAGTCTTTTGCCGCCATTTTTGCATATTCTGAACCATAAATATTATGGAGGGTTTATTTGGTGACGACTTCACAGAAAAACAATAATAGAAGTGCCTAATATTATCACTTTAGATAGTGGTTTTAAAGTATTGATAATGTCAATCATCACTTTTGCTGAAGCGATCAGTATTCAATGATATGTCAGTTATTGGGCTAGATAATATGTAATAATTGAGCCCATTCATCTCACCCCGTACCCTGTAGCGGTGCAAGGTTTCTGTCAATGTGAGAGGGCTATTAATCCATGATGTTAGTCTATTATGGAGTCTTAGATGCATTACATTAGTTACACTTAGATTACAGCGTGAGAAAACTAGCATTCCTGGCCCTATTTTCCATTGAAGCACGTGATAATGAATTAATAAACCGCACATGTATTTGTGAAATATTTATTTGAAGTGTGATTTCAACTGGGACCACGGGGTAGGAAGGGCCGGTGTAAAATCTGCGCTCAGGGACTTTTTTATTTCGTTGACTTCTTTATTTTCTATCTCCACAGATTACGAGATTCGGTGAATACATTTTCAGAATCTATTTCACTGATAGAGAGCTACAATAACCATATTGTACTTAACTTCCACGCAAACGATGCAGGTGGAAGTGTGAAATAAAATTCTTAGTTCTTGAACTGTCTGGAGTTCTCCACTAAAGCTGATAACTTGATTTTCGAGTCAAATGACGTTTTATTTTCAGATATTAGATATCAGCAATCTTAAAATAGAAGCTATAGAAGCGGACGACGGCTCGCAGCTACAGTATAAATTGGGAGAACATATTGCTAACTTTGGGTCTAAGCTGACTGTATTGTTGCCGAAACAGCTTGCTAGCGGAGAAAAGTAAGTTCCAAATTGATTTCTGACATTTACGCGAATATTATACATTGAAATAAAACTACTTTTTACGGGTACACTACCCGTGACCATGGACGCTGTAAAGGGTCCGAAACGTCGGGATTAATAATATCAATATAACGCGATAAAACCGTAAAAACTATGTAGTTTTATTTTAAAGTAAGTTCCAAAGTAATTGCTGACCCTTTTTGTTGCTTGAAAAAATACAAATACGTGAATATTTAGTTTTATTATAACAACTTGTTGGTTACGCCTTTTTAAAATATTTTATTTTTGTATTGTTAAAAAATCTCGTTAAAAAATAATTACACTACAGTAAGGTTTTTAATAGATAGATAAATTAGTTCTGTTATTACCCAAGCCAGTAATTCTGTACCTAATCATTAAATACATAGAAATCTGTTCAATAAAAGTAACCAGTTACATTAAACTGTATAGACTATATTTCTTACTAGAAATAACATAAAATTAATAATATTATTGTTTGCTTGTTGAGCTGTCATTACTTATTAAGTAATGTAAGTACAGACGCCAGCAGGTGAAGCTGTCCAAAACTGTCAAAGTTTCCCAATTGAATATGAACCTTATTGTTTTGTTTTATAGTTGAAAATCAATCAAAGAAATTTGACAGATTGTGGAAGCTTGATGTACTGGCCTCTGTACCTACGGTAATAGCCATTTTTATTCCGTAGTACCGTGTGACATTGGTACACGTAGATGGAAAATAAATAACAATGACATGTTTATTTCACCATTTGAGACATTTCACGTACTCAGCAAATCGAGGTCGTGCATTTAATTGAATAATAACAGTGGGCAATTGTAAGATTACTAATATAACTTCTGTAATGATTGTATGCACGTTCAAGTGTGACCTAATTGGCTGAATAATCACCATCCTCTCCGTATGGGAGTGTTTTAATTTTAAGGTATATACTGACTTCTTTCGATACAAAATCTTTCATTTCGAGATATGAACATAAGGTTCTTGAAAGTTTTGACAAAAGTCGTTAGTTATGTGTCATGTCAAGCCATGACACCAAATAGCAGTGAGCGAGCTAAAATGTATCTTTTATTACAATACCCTTGTAGCGTAAGTACGTCCATTTTGTCGTGGCAATATCAAATGGTCGTTCACCCGCGGGAAGGTGGGCTTTCCTTAGACTAGGTACCAAAAAACGGCGTGTCCATCGCATACGCGTACGGCCCTTTCCGGCGAGGGAGATTTTTATACTGTGCCTATGGTCGTTGGATTCGTTAGCGCATTTCTAGATATGTTTTAACATTTAAGTCCTAACATTTTCGCGCATCAGTGAACCAATAATTGTTGGATAAGCGATTCAAATACTGGACTATACAGATTAAAAAGGAAATAATTTTAAAGTTATTTAGAAAAGGAAAAATTCGACCGCGGGCAGGATTCGAACCTGCGTCTTCTGGTTAGGTACACCAGACGCTATGACCACTAAGCCACCGCGATGCCTACCCGTCATGTCGAATTTTTCCTTCACATACTGAATTTACGTCTTTATGGTGACGTCAGTAACACCTATTGAAAAGCAAGTTTTTGCTTTTCAACCGACACAACTTACTTTACAGTTAGTTCAATGTCGAACGATGCCACCTTAAACCACCTTAAATAACTTTAAAATCTTTGCATGGAAAATGCCAAAAATATACAAAAAGAAGGAAATAATTAATATAAATAAATATTTGGGACATTAAACACAGGCCAATCTAGTCCCAAACTAAGCAGTACTTCTAATATTGATAGCAGATAGTGGATATAATATTTCTATAGTTTTTTTGTAAATATATACTTGTAATACCTAAGAAACACCCAGACAAACACTTATGTTCATCACATAAATAAATATTTGTATTCTGTGGGATCGAACCCACGACCTTGTGATCAGCAGTCCGACACTGGAACCACAGAGGTGGTCAATGAGTAGCATTTAAACAATTTTGTAATAACTTATCCTTTCTCTTTGGAAAGAAAAGATGAAACCACCAGTTCGCACGAAGAATGCTCGAACGAAGATTGTAAAATTGATGACAAAAGCGTCTGTGACAAGTACACTTCGACTCCCGAGGAGTTATCATTGGTGTTTAACGGATTTATGTACCAACCTTCCACGTATCGTATGGACGGCTCCGAGGACAGCAGTACGTTGACAAGCGAGACCATCTCCAGTGAATCCAGGAGTACCGGTGAAACGATATCATGTTGTAGCCGTATGCCTGTAGCGGATTATGAAGGAAATAGGTTAGCTTCTGGAAGTTTCACGGCAAAGACTGGAGTTCAAAGTTACGTGTTTTTTCGGTCTTTTGTTATGTGCATCACTTTATACTTTATTGAAAGATAAACATAAATTTGTATGTAGCCTATTTGGAATTTTGAATAAACGATTTTAATTTGCGATTGTTTTTTTTTTAAGTTTTTTTTTTGTGACTTCGGGTTCCAGTCTTCATCGTTTGCAGTTTAGAAACGTCGCCATTTGTGTAACGCAGTAGGTGAAGTAGCTTTAGCGAATGGTACAATTATTTTTAAAATAAATGTCCGGGAACTATGTTATGGACTCTGCTCTGAAACGGAAGACCGTTATTTCAAAATAATATCTCGTGGTTTCTGCCACAAGTAGCATGCTACCGTGGCGAAATGAGGAGGCAGGTTGAAATCCAAGACCGGCTGGTCAGGAGACCTGAGCAGCTGAGCAAGCTGTGCTTCAGATGGCACCAGTGTTACCGCAATACTCGTGCGCTGGCAAGCATTCCAACCATGAAATATTACGATCTATGGAAGTAGATGATTGAAATTTCCTTACTTGTGTTAATATTTTTTGTATTTGTTTGTTGTCAGGTTAACGATCAAGATAAAGTACAGTACACACCCTGAAGCATCTGCCTTGCAATGGTTGGACCCAGAGCAGACGTCGGGAAAGAAACACCCTTACCTGTTCAGCCAGTGTCAAGTAAGTTACTCTAGAAGGGTCTGGGTCTGAGTTTGTACAGACGCCAGCAGATCAAGCCATTGAAAACTGAAAAAAAATACCAATTCAAAATGAACCCTATATTTTTGTATTAAAGTTAAAAATCAATCAAGGAAAGGAGGTCATCAAAAGTCCATACAACTCAGCCCAAATTTGTACCCGAGGTACATGACAGCTGTCAAGTTGACAGTTTTTACTATGAAATCATGAAAGTGTGTGTTAAAATAGCGTGTGTTTTTTTTCAAATTTAATGTTTTTTTTTTTCATCTCCTAGTGAGCATAAAAAAAAAATGTACTAGAGTTTTAACCAGCGTCGCTTTCTGCTCTCAACGTTCTCCTGTGCGGCAATCCTGATTGTGATTTGTTTGCGGATGTGTGACAGTTTATACTGTAGGAGTTTCTGCGTTTTTGGGAGAAGGATGTATTAATTGTGTTTCTATTTGTTTTAGTAAAATGTAGTATAAGTTTTTCATATATCTTCAATTAATATTGTAATTGGTCCGTACTGTTTTTAAGAGAAGTAAAAGGGCATAGGGGGAGTAATTCCACTCAAATTTTAGCTTCTCGGAATGGGAAGCTAAATTTCGATATGGCGGGTGGGACTCACGGTGGCTTAGCGGTCATAGCGTCTGATGTACAGAGGCCAGCATATCAAGTTACCACAATCTGTCAAATTTCTTTGATAGATTCTCAACTTTAAGACAACGCAATAAGGTTCTTTTTCAATTGGGAATATTTGACAGTTTTGGATAGCTTGAACTGCTGGCGTCTGTACCTAACCAGAAGACGCAGGTTCGAATCCTGCCCACAGTCGAATTTTTGCCTCGCTAAAATAACGTATTGTCAAATAAGTTTGTCAACGCTTTTATACATTTTGAAAAGTGAAAATGAATAGATGATCTTCTAGGTTACGCTGCACATGCCACGGTCATTCTATATTTCGACGGCGAAGTGCCAATACCTCATAACATAGACCAAAATTCACACAAAGTGAAAAAAAAGTGTAATTTCCTAAAAACTTTAAAATATTACGCGGTCAAATATAGTCGCGTTTTAAGTAGAAAGGAGTTGTTTTTGAAAATACAAATAAGTGGCTTCATCAAAACACTCGGAAATCGACCTTAAAGTCATAGTGTAGAAAGCTAAATTAATCTCAAAAACCTTAAGATAGGAGGTATTGGCACTTCGCCCGCGATTTGTTATAAATATAATTGACCAGTTCAGTATTGTGTATACAGTCATTTACCACTACTTACATACTTCTTACTATTTCTACAGCCTATACACGCGCGTTCCATCCTCCCCTGTCAAGACACGCCAGCAGTGAAGTTCACTTACGACGCCGAAGTGACAGCTCCTGAGGAGTTCACGGTGCTGATGAGCGCGCTGCGGGGCGACGTGAGGAGCAATAAGACCAAGTTCAGGCAGCCCATGCCGCTGCCGTCCTACCTAGTGGCCATCGCAGTAGGAGTACTGGAGTCCAGGACGCTTGGGCCTCGGTCAGTGTATTGTAGTACTGAAAGAACTTATTTTCGGAGATTTTGTTAAACTTTAAACCATTTTGCTTCATCATTTATCATGCGAACGGCCAAGGAGTGGAATTCTCTGCCGGCTGCTGTGTTTCCCGATTCGTATGATTTAGGAACCTTTATGGTGAGAGTGAATAGGCACTAATTGAGTTTGCGTGCTACATCCTCGGCAGCATCGTCACTTACCATCAGGTGAGGTGCGGTCAAACGGACTCAAAACTGTATAAAAAAACCGCTAAAACTGTCTCATGAATTCTTCGTGCGCGACGGCTAGGCTAGAGGACTATGGACTCGATTCCCAGGTAGGGGTGTTAGTGGTTTTTCTATAAAATTCTTAGTTCTCAGTTATCTATGAAATTCTCAGCCCGGTTAATAGCTATAGACTCGCCCTCTATTACACGGGAGCTAAACATCGAACTGTGGATGGACAGACGCCAGCAGGTCAAGCTATCCAAAACTATCATACTTTCCCAATTGAATATGAACCTTATTGTTTTGAATTAAAGTTGAAAATCAATCCATGAAATTTGACAGATTGTGGTAGTTTGAAGTACTGGTCGCTGTACTTTGGAGAATACAGGTGTGATAGTATTTATGTTATGTCATTAGAAGCTCGGAGTTTGGACATATTGCATGGGATTTAGACATGCTAACTTAGGGTGTACACCTGTGCCTAATCCTTCGGGAATTACAGGGGGGATGGTATGTTAGCTTGAGCTCAGCCTAGCATTTTACGCAAAGGAAAAAGTAATTATAGTCCAATAAAGAATACTGGTCTGAAAACCTATATATTTGTTACCGCCAAAACACGAAATTATACCTAATATTGCTATTGGTCCCGGCAAACGTTGTTTTGCCATATAATTTATTTCTAGCCACTCTTATCACCTAAATAGCCTACGACTTTTCTCAGACCTGCATAAACCTCCTATATACAAAAAATGACGTAAAATTCCGTAAAGCCGTTAAGGAGTTCGATAACAAACCCTGTGACACGTGATTTTTATGATTATAATAGATTTGCTGATTTGATTTTAAAAACCATTTCATGTCACTAACAAATTCTACTTGCATTTCTAGATCAAAAGTATGGTCAGAAAAGGAAGAGATCGAGCGCAGTGCGTGGGAGTTCGCAGAGACTGAGAAGTATCTGCAGGCGGCCGAGAAGCTATGCGGGCGCTACGAGTGGACGGAGTACGACCTACTGGTGCTGCCGCCCTCCTTCCCCTACGGCGGCATGGAGAACCCCTGCCTCACCTTCGTTACACCTACGCTCTTAGTAAGTTACATTAAAAAAAAAGTTTAGTTTGATAGTCCCTTGCAATCAGGACCGGACCGTGAGTTTAGGGGGCTCTGGGCTATTACTACTTAGGGGCCCACCTAATTACTCAAAGTATAGAAAAAAAAGAGACAGTAAAATATTTGATTTATGTTGTTGACTTTGCTGGGGGCCCCTTGAATCCACGGGACCCTGGGCTGAATCCCAAAAAGCCATATGGTAGATCCGGCCCTGCTTGCAATGCTATTTGTGGACGAAGTCGGCCGAGGAGACGTTGGCCAGATGATTTTGATCACTTTTTACCAACGTGGTATGAAGAAGCTCAGGATAGAGAGTCCTGGACTAAGATAGGCCTTTGCTATGCTATGGGACACAAGACAAAAGAGGCTACATAAAAAAAGTTTGTTAATTATTACATAGGTAGGTACATGTAATTCTGTAGTCTGACTTCAGATTGTGTTTTTAATAATATTAGATGTTTAGTATTAACCGTAAGTAGATTTTTCAATTTATTTGATGTGTTTTAACACTATTGTATTGGGATTATCCTGTAAAGATAGTGTGTGAAATAAATAAATTTGCATATTGAAATGTTGTGGCATAATAGCGCAGTTTTGATAGGGAATATATCAATAAAATCCAATTGAAAGTCTTCCTAGATATTTTAAATCCATTGCGACTGCCCAGTGATATTATAATAAACTTCTGGATTCACATTACTAAAATAAATAAATTCTCAATAATACATGGTAACCGCAAACTTTTTTCAATAGGCAGGCGACAGGAGTCAAGCTGACGTCATAGTCCATGAAATAATGCACAGTTGGACAGGGAATCTGGTGACCAACAGAAACTTTGAACACTTCTGGCTTAACGAAGGGTTCACCGTGTTCTTGGAGCGGAAGGTCGGCGCTTCCCTCATCAACGACACGGCGGAAGCCAAGAAGAGTCGCGACTTCCAAAGCTTGCTTGGGTTGCAGGAGTTGAGTGAAGCGGTAAGATGACCTTTTAGTACACAATTCTAAATAATGAATTATAGTATTCTTATATAAAACTCCTGTAATTTAGGAGTCGGTGTTGTACTTACATAGAATTAAGAGTACAACACTGACTCCTAAGTCACAGGAATACCTAGTTTAGGAGCCAGGGTTTAATCACATTCATGTCACCAATAAATTGGAACCTTTGTAAATTGGTTATTGTGGAATAAATATTTATTTAACTAACCCAAAAATTCACGTATTCTACGTATATTGTATGGTGTTGGAAATCTAAACGATATACATTAGATTTAAGGCAGATGGTCGCGCTCTTAATACGGGCGGTTCCCAACTAACAACAGATTTATACTGCTTGTCTAATCTGGGTGGATTTCTTACTAATCATGAGCTTGAAAATAAGCATTTCCCTTATTCACGAGCACCTTTACAAACATGCAAAATTTATTCTATTTGTGTAAAAAAAAAGTTGTAAATACGAAAAATTGCAGGTGACCGTGTTCGGCGGGACTAGCCCACTAACGAATCTTGTGGTTAACTTAGAAGGGATCCACCCAGACGACGCGTTCTCGCGCGTGCCCTACGAGAAGGGATCCCTGTTCTTGCGCTATCTGGAAGACCTAGTCGGTGGCCCCGGTAAGTGCTAAACTATGTCTGTTCTAGATCAATGATGAGTTGGGAGCCAAGAATCCGTTGACGAAGCTGGTGGTAGACTTGAATGGAGTTCACCCCGATGACGCGTTTTCTACAGTCCCGTATGAGAAAGGGTCTCTGTTCTTGAGGTATTTGGAGGACATGCTCGGCGGGCCTCGTAAGTCTTGTTAAGATAGTATTCATCAAAATACTAATCAAGAAATTAATAATGGAGTGTGGCCCCAATGTACACATTCCAGTAAAAATTTAATTGCAGTTGCGAAACTGGAGACTTGGTTTCATCATATTAGAAAAATAAATAAATAATAAATATTTTGGGACATTTTCACACAGCACCATCTAGTCCCAAACTAAGCAGAGCTTGAACTATGGGTACTAGAAAATGGATATAATACTTATATACTTTTTTTTCTAAATACATACTTATAAGACATATAGCAAAATAATAAGAAGTAATATTATACCACACACACAACCTCATAGAACCACCACAAACAAAGTCTTCATAGCAAAAAGTAACTAACATTAATTTAACCTTGCAGAGGTATTCGACGACTTCCTCCGCTCATATCTGTCGAACTTTAGTAAGAAATCGCTGGACACCGACCAGTTTAAGGCCTACCTGCTGAACTACTTCAAAGACAATGACAAACTTAAGAGTGTGGACTGGGACGCGTGGCTGTACAAGAGCGGCATGCCGCCCATCATACCAGAGTAATTTTTTCCTCATCATTATAATCTCGGCCCATCAGTCACTCAAGATCTCCCAACGATTTTCGGTTCTCCAAGATAATAATTATGTGACCGGCTTGTAGCCACGTCAGCTTGCTGATCTGTTGAACTGTTCTATGCTATGCTCCCTTCTCTATGTTCAGTTACTTTGGTTCTCTAATGGATTAATTACTTCGTAGCGGATTCGATAACCGCTCGACTGTCCTCGTTTCGACTTCGTAGGTCATAAATGGTAACTTTTTTAATGTTTCGTTTGCAGCTTCTCTGCACCTTAACCTGACCGATGAGTTTTTCGTATTGTTACTACATTGACAAGCTTTTTTTTTAATTCACAAACTTCCTTATAACACTTTCCGTAGCTACGACACAACAATGACGAAGGCGATATCGGCGCTTCTCGTGAAGATCGACGACCCGAACGCAACGATCTCGCATCAAGACGTCGCGTTGTTCACTCCGCACCAGATGATACATCTGCTCCAACAGCTGGTTGACAGGCCTGCTTTACCGCTAGAGAGGCTGACGGCCTTAGGAAGCGAGTTCAAGATTAGCGACAGTAAGAACAGCGAGATACTGTACAGGTTTGTTGTTTATTATTTATAGATTTCAACGTTACAGATTACGCACATCATTTTCGATTGTTCATTATAACATCTTCTACAAATATGATAATAAGTGATCCTTTAAAAATTAAGTCTTGATTTGATACTTGTTAAAATAACATTTGTTGTTATAGATGGTTGAGACTGTGCGTGAGAAGCAGAGATCAAAACAAACTTGGCGATGTATTCAACTTCTTGAACAGTCAAGGACGCATGAAGTATGTGCGTCCCCTATACAGGGACCTATACGCTTGGGAGGATGTCCGAGAGCAGGCTATCGAGAATTTCTACAAGAACGAGAAATACATGATGCATGTTTCGGCATACACCTTGAGAAAGGACCTACATCTCGATGAAAAGACTACAGAATAGTATTTTTTACACATTTATATTGTAAGATAGTGTAACTAGATTTTTATGCCAAAATATTAATTTCAATAAAATTATTATTTTATGATGTTACAACTAAGTTTCATTTACTTTTCGAAAACTACACCTATGCCAAATTACTCATAATTTTCTATCAGCGTGGGATACGGCCGCAATGATACTGGACATGGGTGTGCTCATTGCAACTTTCAAGTACTGAAACTAAGAGCTGACAAGTCAGTTCGTTGCCAATGGTCATACCACTAAGCTACGTAACTCGTTTTAAAAATAACTTGCCGTTTCGATAACTTCAACAAAATTATTTACCATTGGATTTAGAACGAAATAAGAACTGTCAAATTGTTTTCGCTCATGATTGGCTCATAGTTTTGAAAAATGAAAATTTTGGAAGTTTTTTTTTTTCAAAATTTAAGAGCCAATCATCTGAAATCTGAATTTCTGACATTGAAAATTTGACACTGACATGTGACATTGACATCACATGAAAATAACCTAAAATTTCAGCTGCAGCAGTTTTCTGTACCTAGTGTTTTTGTATTTTCGAAATCGAAAGGATATATTGAGAAAAGTGTTTCTCAAGTAGATTTTCTAGGAATTACTTGCTGTACTACTATGTCTGCAGCCAAAAGAGTGCAGGTAGTATTATTTCAATTAGTCAGTCCAAATCAACCGTAAAAATAATAAACATTAGATAAACTAACCTAACAAGAATAATATTATTTTCACAGCAATGGGCTACTTTTGCTCGTACTTGGCACATATTTGACTGCAAATGGCAGGACCCTTATGATTCTGCTAATATCATAAAGAAATATCTAATGGGTTTGCATAAACCTATTTATCATCCTTTGAACGACTGTGGCGATGTGGTAGTGTGTATCAACAGCCGGGAAATAGCGTTGAGAGGCGACGAGTGGCGTAAAAGAGCATATTTCCACCACACTGGGTACCCAGGTGGAGCTACTTGGACTTTGGCATGGGAATTACATAATAAGGACCCTACAATGGTTAGTGAAAGTTCTAAGTGATCATAAATAGAATCTTCTATAAAGAGAGAACACCATTTACGATATTCTTTAGTTTGCCCTTTTTTAAAAATAGTAATTGCGTCTATAGTCTAGTAGTCCTGAGCCGAAATACTATGCTAGAGGTCTTAGGTTTCTCAGTAGCAACTCGGAGTTTCGATTTGTGCCGAGTTAATGGCAATAGGCTCAATTCCTATTACATGAGACCTAAACAGGCATGCGAACTGTGGGTACATAGGTACATCTCTGCCTAATCCTTCAGGGAATACAATAAAATCAATTTTAAAAAGCAAAAGTGAATTAGTTATTGTGCATGAAGTAATTGAAACATTTTATGCAAGAAGAGTGTTACCCTATAAAATGTTTTGAGGTAATTCAAGTAGAACAATGACATAGCGAAACCATCTCAATAAATATCTCTTACAATATCTACATTGATATCAGTTTTTGTCATATGAAACTTGATGGAGGATGATAATGCTTATTTTGAATTCAACTTCATCAAAGCAGGCCTTCAATGCTGAACACCTTGTACTTCAATTAATACCTTTAATTTCCTTTCAGATCATAAAAAAAGCAGTTTACAGATCAATGAAAGGCAATCTCCAAAGACGACACACGATGGAGCGACTTTTTATTTATCCTGGTGAAAAAGTGCCTGAGGATGTCAGACAAAACATCACCAACCAGATCCGTCAGCTACGCCTCGTACCCACCAGACTTGATCATATACCAGAGGAGGTGGCCAAGTCCTATCCCAAAGTGATGGACTACCCTGAAGACTATATACTGAAATAAAATCTTTATTGTTTAATAATTATTAGTAGATAAGTTTAGATTGTACAATAAATTAATGAGGCAAAATTGTTCTCTTTATTCACACCTTTTTTTAGAGGTTCTGGTATCTGATATAATAAGCTGAATTACAGAAAGTAAAATTAAAAAAGTAAATGTTACTTGTTAATAAAATCTTTTAATTAAATTAACAAGTTTATAAAAACGAATCATCTTAGACGATGTCTGGTTGCGGCAAAGGCGGTAAGGTCAAGGGAAATGCGAAGTCACGCTCGAACCGTGCTGTACTTCCGGTGTATTGATCTGGCGCGTACCATCCTTTTCTCGAAGCAGTTCAAGCTATTTTCGCGCCCCTATAACTTCGTTGTGGATAAAACTAGAAGCCTGAATTTTCAGTAACCAAAAGTCGCATGAAAAAATGTTTCTCACAAGTAATACAGTCATATTACCTTTAAATGTATTTTTTAAACCTTGCCCCCACACTAGGACTTTTTCCTGTCGTGGGTGCGTTTACAAACACCCAGACTCGGTACAACTACCAGGGTCATACAAATATTTGTTTCGTGCGGGGATCGAACCTACATCCCGTGGCGCAGAAGGCGATCGCTCAGCTGCTGCGCTAAACGTGTCGTCATATTAAATTAATTATTTCGTGCGATTGCCAAGTCAATCTTGGTCAACACAGACTTGGTAGGTATTACATGTACACAACTTTTTACGGTAGAACTGAGTTACGAAACTTGTTTTTTTTTACTAGTTTTGTTTTTGATGGCATTCTACTATTATTGTTAGCTCTAGGTATATTATAATAAACTACTTTGTTTTCAAATGTCTTATTTTCATAAATAGTCTACATAAACCGATTCTGTGCTGTGTACAGTTATATGTTTATAAACTTCTTATTTTTTAACAGATTTTATTATTATAATTATTGATCGGCTTTATGGTCAACCTTTTCATGAGTTCATAAAAAATAATTGGTCTTCTTAGCTATTCATAGGTAGTAGGTACGGTCAGCAACGAAAGTTGCTGAACAGAGCTAAATTTTGAAAACATAACAGTTGCAAAACTTTTCAAGACTTTTTTTTATTATGAAGGTAAGGTAAATATTGAATGGTCATCTATGCAATGACCTTCTAACTTCATATTAAAAATCGTATTGAAGATTGCAATATGTTCAGCTACTTTCGTTGCTGACTGTACCTACATAAGAAAAACGAAAGGTGTTTTTAGTTGGTTTTTATTGTTTTAATCGTTCGTATATATTTACTAATACTTACATATTTATATATTATTAAACAATACAATAATAAGCTGACCACCAACAGTTTGGATCTTGCTTATGCCCCGGTGAGTTGATATTTCTTTCATCTTTTTCGTTTGTATACAAAGTGGTATATCGTTTGTATAGTAATCATGTTTATTTCTCTTTCTTATATTTACTTCAATGTTTTTATTAATTATATTATAATCTTTGTGAGATTGTAGGAGAGGAAAAATTTTGCAATTCTAAAAATAACGATGGTAATAATGGTATATTTCACAAAAAAAAATTAACGTAGCATGGGGTTGTCGTAGACCTTGCCGGGGTACCTGAGAGGTGCGTCGACGACTTTCACGGCCTCAGCAACAGGAGCAGCTACTTCATCACGGACGACTTCGGTTTCAATGTTCTCGGCGATGTCAACGAATTTCACGGCCTCAGCGGGAATCTCCTCAGCAGCAGGAGCAGCTACTTCATCACGGACGACTTCGTATTCAATGTTCTCGGCGATGTCAACGAAGTTCACGGGCTCAGCAGGAATCTCATCATCAGAGGGGGCAGCGAGTTTTTCAGCAACAGCTGGTGCGGCCTCAATATTCTCGGCAACTTCGACGACCCTCACGGCCTCTAAGGGAGCAGCGACTTCAGCTTCAATGATTTCGGGGAAATCGACAACTTTTACAGCCTCAGCAGAGGGAGCAGCGAGTTCTTCAGCGACGAATGGTTCGACCTCGATGTTTTCAGCGACGTCGACGAATTTCACGGGCTCAGCGGGAATCTCATTGGCAAGAGGAGCGGCGACTTTCAGGGCTTCGAAAGCTGTGTCAGCGTGAGCGACTTCAGCGAGAATGACGGCAGGAATCTCCTGCAGCCTTAGGGCTTCCAAAACCTCGACGGGAACAAACGCAGGACTGATATCGATGGGCTCGGGCATGGCTATATAAGGCATGGTTTCTATAGCGGGCAGAGGAGCCGGCGGAAGCTGTACAGGCTCAATCACAGGGGTGGCCAAAGCCACAGACACGAGTGCTAGTGCAATGAAGACCTTCATATTTGCTGAAAATAGAAAAATAAATAGATCAGAAACCTAAAAGTACTACGATATTTCTGTGACTGGTCTTATCACGATGATGAAACACTAATGTATCGTAAATTCTCGAAACTGAATCTTATCTTTTTGAGAAAGAGGGCAAGTGTTTTGAAAGCTTATGAAAGACTAACTAGATTTCTCATGACTAAGTATGTGTCAACGTTAGCTTCATTCTTGAAGACACATATTATTATACCAGTACCTACTTAGGTATCTAGCATGAAATATTTAATCAAGGGAGATCGACGAAAATAAACAGCATAAACTGCAGCCTAAGCTGACTTTTCGTGGAAAATGATTTTACAATGATTTTGATGCATTGAGAATTTAAATTTTCTAGGTGATACAAATTTTACACCAGCTCTCAAAACATTATCTCGTTCTAAAAATATTTAAGAAACAACAAGTCACAAGAATTGAAGTAGGTACCTAACTAATTATGTATAATTCCTTTATCAGTGAAAAACCAGGTGAGATTGTGATCTAAACAATGAAAAAATATTATTATATAAAAAGTAATGTACTTACCTGTTCGTGTTATTGTCCAACCAATAAACAATATCTGTTTAATTAGATTTACTTTATATATCTAGTGGTGCGTCTTATCCTAATCTTACGATAACATTATCAATTGAATCTGATTTGTCCACGTGTTCTGATTTTTTTTATTAATTATTGGGTACCTATTTTGTGATTTAACTAGGTAAACATATTTAGCAGAAGTATCTAGGTAGATTTCTATCATATCATCATTTGTGTCTACCGACATACCTAGGTAGATATCATTAACCGACCAGCCTAGAATAGGAGAATTCTAAGCCCCTACTCAATAAGATATGGATAGCGAGAGGGTCAGTAGGTGTCTGGCATAACTCCGAATTTTCCAGATCGAGATACAAAAATAATCCATGAAGGTTTTTATAATACAGTTAAAAAAGTATAACACTTCGCGAGCTCTGGACCAGGGGTCTACTCCCTTCGTTACGGGCGTTTCCTACTCCGTATCACCTACGGACGGATGTGTAGCGACATTTACCGCGCTGCATGGAACTACGAAGTCTTGAATCGCCCAAGCAACATTCGCAACGAAAGTTGCCCGACATCAACCGTTGGGCCGTGGCCCGCCAGGTAGGAGGATCATACTATCTACTACCTATGTATAGAACGGTTAATTGGCTTCGAGCCATTTCGAGGGGGCCGAAGGGGCCTGTGGTCTTTATGCCACCTTATAATTTTATTGACTAGGTAAATCCACATTTTTTTCGTAGTTTTTTTTTTAAGAATATAATGTTTTAGATTAAATGCAATACCATGCAGTACGTATACCATAGTTTATATTCTGCTTGAAACTGAAAACGACATAACTAAAGGCCGATGTCCTCTGGTTTGTAAAACCACTTATTGGTTATGTATGATTCATCTACCTTTATGTCTAAATACGATTCCTATATCTGATATAGCGCTCATTACGAGCACCGATTGTTAGCAAAAGATTTTAGATAAAAACGTATTAAGTATTGGGTATTTGTGCTAAAAAATTATACTTCGTCTTTTTAACGTACCTATCTATGGTTACATGCACGAAAGACAAAAATAATACTTATTCATCTACACTACTATATGTTTGTAATGAATAAACTCAAAAACTACTGTGCCGATTTCAAAAATTCTTTCATCGTTGGAAAGCTACATTCACCCTGAGCAACATAGGCTATATTTATTGCTAGAAAAGATTTCCACGGGCCGCTAGTTAGTTTATACAGTAAATACTTTCGATATCGATATAGCCCAGAAAGTGGAGTTCCGTTGGTTGTCGCTTTGTGTAAAATACTGATAGCCGTATCTGGTTACACTGGAAGACGACCCCACTATAGTTGGAAAAAGATTGGAGAAAGGATTAGTTTATATAGATATAGAGTTCATAAATAGGTAAGTAAAAATATAATTTGCCTTTAAGGGTCCGGCGGAGCGCGAATTGCCCATACAAACGTAATATCCATATAATTCATAATTCAAACACAATTTTATTAACTTGTGCTATTATTTGGATTCGGATACCTTTAATCTAGAATCCTGCGGTACCATTTCGTCCAAAATACTTCAATGGAAATAAATATAGGCGAATGTAAATCTTGATATTTTTACGATTTTTACCAATCTCAAATTATTATTGGCTAAGTTTCTACCATTAACATCCTGCATTGCATTGGCATTATTTATGTTTAAGTTTTTTTGATTTTTTTTAAACGTTGCCCTCCGTAGGATTTTCTCATGTATCGTGGGTACGTTTACAAACACAAACTTTGAACAACTACCTACTGTAGATCATACAAATATTCGCTCCGTATCGGGACCGAACCCATAACCCATGACGCAGAAGCCGATCGCTCAACCGCTGCGCCAAACGTGTTGTCTTTTTTTAGTTATTCGCTTATCCATTACGGATTAACATTAAGGATTATTACTTAATACATATTCACAATATATGTATATCATTAAGTAGATTACTGATTCCAATAACTAGCCTAATTGGTTGACGATTATTATATGGAAAAGTAAACGACTAATTTTGGCACAAACTGATTATCTATTTTTGTTATTTTGACACAGATCCGGGGTATTTCCACAAGTAAAGTCGTAGTTAGTAATGTGATTTTATCTCTAAAGTACGATGACGGGTATGTTTGGTTACATAGTGAGCGAAAGGATTGTGCACCAAGGGTTGTGGGTTCAATCCCCGTAAGGCACAAATTAATATTATGACCTACAGATACCTAGTTGTTTCGAATCTGGTTGTTGGTGCATGTGTGTTTTGAGTTTGGTGAACACACAAATTACTAGTAAAAAATTTTCAGGCAACATTTTTTAAGGACGATCCGCTAGTAATCCTGCTTAAAATATAAAGTAAATAATAAATAGAAAATCTAAGAACTAAGAAGGTAATAACACAATCACACTGAAATGGAAACCAACATTATATACTTTATTCATAATTATTCATCTCTTCCATTATACCAAATTACCACTAAAATATATTTGGCAATATAAAAAATAAGGAATACATTAGACTCGAATTTTTCTTCAATCATACTACCTAATATTCATATCTAAGGTAAATATTGTGTTACGGTCAGAGTAATGAATTTGGACAGATGGAAATTTACACTACAACATAGCCTTTAAACGAAACAATATCAACTTACGTAGACATTATGTATGTAACAAATATATTTTGGAAAAAATCTAATCGTACCTACAAGTTATATATAAAAATCTCCAATTTAATACTTTGACTGTAACGTACGCATAATCATTCTTTTGGAATACAATTCTAATATGCAATATCTAGTATTCTTAAAGTTAAGTTAAAAAACAAATGACTATATAAAAATATACAATGATGATAACAAATTTTACGTGAAATTAAAATGAAGCGGTGAGTGAACGTGCTTACGATGAACCTACAGTAGGTGTATGACAGTTCAATTCCCAAAAGCAATGTTTTTAATATATTTTGCATGTCATACAATGTGTCGATATCGAGGAATACAATAAATACAACTTTGTAAAAAATAATGCTGAGGAAAGTGTGGAAAATATCGATATTTTTAGTATAACCATAGGGGAAGGTATACTTCAGTGCGGGCTAGCCATCCAATTTGAATGTTGAACGAATTTTATCTGAAACTATATGGCGAAACAATTTTCTGTGTATGTAAAAAAATGTTTCTGAACAATCAATCATTGTGTTATCATAATCTATTTGCACTCTGTGTAGGTTCATTATAAGATTGCATGAAGTAGCAAAATCTAAATACATAATTTAGTACACAAATGAAGATTTACTTAGAGGTACTCATCCTTATACCGTGAGAAAGGAGTACAGCAGTATAGCTCCATCTCGCTTTAACAACAGTGACAGCTCAGCTCCCTTCCCTTCCCTCAGTACTTCAGCCCTGAACATTTTCTAGCTAGACGCGACAAAGGAGTATCACGTCATCTACATTATATCTATTGATTTATAACTAAATTGAAGCCTGTCTGGTGCGTGTGCGAAGCAAACAAATGCAAGTTGATTATTAGGTGTAGATAAAAAAAACATGATCAAAGATAAAATAATTATGTTTTTGAGCGTCTTTCGTGTTAAGAATATCAAACATGATCAGTACTTAACACTAACCCTATGCCTACTAATGAATGCTAAATCAAGTTATGACAAGCTTTCGTCCAAGTTTAACGTCCATGGTTGCACAATTGGCGATGCTAGCTCGTTTTGTGTTCACGGTTTTTTTGCACAGAGTCTTCAGGGATGAATGTATACCGATGTAAAACCGCACATAGTAGATGCAGTAATAGCACATCCTTTGCCCTATAGTCACGGTCACATGATTCGTGACAATTGCTACCTTTTCTGTCCACCTTAGAATGCTATAGCAGTTAAAAACGGGAACTACAAAACTACATCGAACATATATTCAATTAATGTTATTGAACTTAAGTGTTTGTGTTTTCCTGTGTGTTTCTTATGTATTATAAGTATTTATTTACAAAAAAGTACATAAGTATTATATCCATTATCTAGTACCCATATTACAAGCTCTACTTATTTTGGGATTAGATGGTGTTGTGTAAAAATGCCCCAAAAATATTGGCGACAAACGCCAAAAAGACTGAGAAAGAAAAGAGTGCAGAAAAAAAGGCTTAGCTACTCCCATGAGATCCACAGACGTTAAAAACTCAATATTAATCTAGCATTTATTGGTGAAGGATAGTTTTGGCTCAAAGCCAAATTTTGGCGTCAAATAACTTACCATCACTTAATAACTTACAGTCACTTACCATCAGGTGACCCGCTTGCTCGTTTGCCTCCCTCTTCCATAAAAAAAATAAGGAATTTATCTAGCTACCTACGCGGTTAGCGCGCCTTTCCCCTACTTAGTCTAGCATACCGGCAGGAAATGCCTTCTAAATAAAATGTTTTCTTATACAACATTTAAAACAATGATTTAACGTGAAATTAACAGTTCATTAATCTTTTTTTTTGTTAAGTGGCGGAGTGTTATTACATAAAATACTAAATTATTTGACGGTCTAAATTCTACAGGAACATAATTTACAATAAGAATAAGTATTAGAAATGATTCATAAAATCGCAGTCCAGGCTTCAATTTCCACTAAGTATGAATACTTATGTGTAAAATTTTCTTTACATTTTATATAAACGCAGAGATCACTTTTTTAATTGGACCTTTGAAAATCATTGTATACAGCGCGGACTGAGACGTGTAATCTAAGTTGAACTGCAATAGATTGAAAATAAGTCTTATATTTGCATAATATAGTAATATACGGTATAGATTACATTTACATGTGAGACTTATAAACAGTTGAATGTTTATCAATGCTTAAAGTAACATAATATGTTCATTTATTTTCAATAACGTTAGTAAATGAATTGTAAATGCTGATATACCTAATGCTTATAAAATGTGAATTTGTTTATTTAAAATTTGGAATGTAGAAACTTATTTGGCATTAAAATTCAGCTTTAATTTTCTAGATATGACTTATCTATCTACCAGGTGACATATATTTAGGCTTGACACTAGATTTAGATTCATGAATATCGATATTTATAAAATCGATTCTGTATCAATTATAAAATAGTGGTATATTACCAATAAAATTAGATTTAAGCCTAAAATTTATTACAGAACCTTTACTAATAAACGTTGCATAGCCTGTGTGAGCATATGGTTTAGCCGTTTGAATGATTTTGATTAATAATGCTATTCGAACGAAAGAAAAATAAGTGTGCAATAAACACCCACTAGATAAGATCTGTGCAAATACCTTGCACCGATTTAAAATGAGTTTTTGTTTTCTTATCTATTTCTCATTATTAGAGGGAATAAATCTTCAAAATGGCGTATCAAACATTAATTTTGATATGGTATTAAGAAAGATGTTTCATACCGACAAAGCACGTCTTTGAGAAATAATATATCCACTGCTCCACAAGTTTTATTAGTAAAGTATTTATAATGTCTATAAACTATTTAATATATCTTTATAATGACAATTTGCTAAAAAAAAACATTTAAATTTTGTGAAACTATACAAATCTTATGTGATGTTTATAATGCGCAGAACTGAATTATTGGGTCTGTTTAGCGGTATGACGTGAGGTGCGAGGGAGGGGTAACACATTTGTAGAATGTGATTGGACCATCACGTGACGCCTTATGATCGGCAGTCGTGATTGGTTCTCAGTTCTTCATGTGCAAATATAATTCTTACTGTTTCGCCGAGCTCTCAAAATCCTTGCGTCTCACTATAGTAAGTGTGATCCAAAGATTTAAATCGTTAGATGCGCCCTACCGCGTCAAATAATGGTCACGTTTCCGTAAGTAAACTGGTTGACATTGGAACTATCGAAGCTGTTATTGTCTCGTTCACTCATACTGATTATTGCAAACTGTCGTTATCTGTCTCTAATACGGAATGTGTGCATTCACTCATCTCTATATGGAGCCTTTTTCGAGCGGTATAAATACGGTGAGGGCAAATCTAACGATTTAAAGCTTTGGTGTGATCATACAAACGAAATGGTAATTCAGTATCTTTAAATAACTAGAACATTATTATCAGTGCTTGCAAACCCTACCCATAGTCTGAAAGTGTGTTTTATATACATATGTATATGTATTCAGGCAGTGTCGGTCTGTATGTTTCACACTATTGAACAAGTTTCTATTGGGTTACCCTATGTTTTTTTTATATTATATACATAAATAAAACAAAAAAGATAGTCATCGAAAAAACTAACGTCATATTTAGCTATTGCAGTCACGAACAAGCGACTTATTATTTAATAAAAAATATTTTTATTGTTTCTGGAAGTAATGTTCGTGTATATGACTGATTGTTGTAGTGAATAAACAGAGCGCTTCTGCCTTCAGAAGAATAAAAGCGGTATTTCAAATAATTTGTTTTGTTTTTTTTTTTTTATGGCATCTATTCGATTATCTAAATACCTACCTAATTAACGAAACCAGTAAGCGCAATTTTGATTAAAAGGCATAGAAGATCTCAAATTTACAAAACCTTTATCTAGAAACTCACTCTGGTTGAAATACCGCTTTTTATAGGTATATACTTTTAAATTAGTTTATATAGTCTTTCGATGCTTAATTCAGCAAGTCCCCCGGGTCCAAGAACAATAGATTTTGCATTAGGTCTGAAATTTTTATTTTATAATGTGCTAGTGCAAATTTCGATAGAAGACAGATAAGCAGCTGTCAAAATATTTGACGATCGGCAGTTAATTTCCTTGAACATAAGCACTCCACTTATTTTCTACTCTGTTTGCAATCCCATAGTATAACATAGGTTTAACCCATATCAAAATCATGTTTAAAACACAAATTTACCTACCATTTCTCAGTGTTCACAATTCGTATTCAAATCATATGGGATTCTACATTACAGAATGGAGATAACTAATGTTTCTATGCACGAAATACAATTAATATAATGGAAGGTAGTATGAAATTCATTTACTAACGTTACACAAGCGAGGCTTGTACGCAGGTAGTTTGGCGGCGCGTTAGGTAGAGGGCGCTGGAGGCCGCCGTCACTCCGCCACTCATTTGATCGCTCGCGCCTCGGGCAGGAACGCGTCCCAATACCGGATTGCCTGTCAAAAAAAAAAAAAAAGTCACGCACGTATGAACTTAACATTCTATGCTCTTATTATAATAAAAGCTAAAGATTTTGTTTGTTTACTACTTAATGGTACGAATTGAAAAAAATAAAAAAAATGTTGGATAGACAATTTATCGAGGACGGTTATAGGCTATACAGGGTGTTATAAAACTACCCGTAAAGCCTAAAAGGAGGGAAAATGGGGCCTTATAACGAGTCCATTCACAATAGAACCGTAGTAATGCTGTATAACATACCCCAAAAAAAAGGAAAACAACAACATTTATTAATGAAGAACAGAAAAACTATTAAAGTAGACAATTATTAGGTAAAGTAGGTACCTACGTAGGCCTTTCTGTTAAATAATCTGGTTCACTGACATGACAGCTGACAAAATGTTTGGCTTTGATAATTAATTATATTTTTTTTCGGGGTATTTTGTAACACGTTGTATAACATCACGTTGCGATCAATAGGAGTCGAGCAAAAAGGAAAAATCTATAGGGGGCTATAGGAGCCAGTGGAATATACATAACAGTTTAATATTGCATTATTGTTGTTATACATTGTGTTGATTTTCAAAATCTGACTCTTATTGATAAGATTGTCATACACTGAACCAGCTTGTCGGTACTCGCTTTTTGTACTGACCGAACCCTGTTGGCTGAATGCTGATGATGATACACTGACATACTAAATGTATTTGACGACCTCTGTGGTCTAGCGGTTCGAGTGCCGGACTGCTGCGAGTGCCGGACTGCTGATCATGGGGTCGTGGGTTCGATTCCCACAGGACGCAAATATTAGTGTGGATAAAACATGAGTATTTGTGTTTGTTTGGGTGTTTCTTATGTATTATAAGTATTTATTTACAAAAAAAAAAGTATATAAGTATTATATCCATTGTCTAGTACCCATAGTACAAGCTCTGCTTAGTTTGGGACTAGATGGTGTTGTGTAAAATGTCCCAAAAATATTATTATTATTATTTCCGGCGCAACTACAAGCGCCTGCGCAAATACTCTTCAAACAACGAATTGAAGAGACATTGCTAGGATGCATTCTATAGGCGTTTTGGTAATTATATTAATTGTGTAGCGTCATTTACAGTCGCTTCAGAAGCTTCACTGTAGCGATCTAACGTATTAATTTTGTAATAACGATTTCATGGAATTTTAGCCAAAAAAGCAGTGATAGCCTAGTGATATGACCATTCGACTGCCAAGTCAAAGATCTCGAGTTCGTATCCAAGGCACGCACCTCTAACTTTTAAAATTCATTTGCGTATTAATAATTAATTATCACTTGCTTAAACGTGAAGGAAAACATTGCGAGGAAACCTGTATGCCTTAGAGATTTTTCTCGATGGTCTGTGAAGTCTGCAGAGCACTAGGCCAGCGTGGTGGACTATAGCCTAATCCCTCTCAATGTGAGAGGAGACCTGTGCTTAGCAGTGGGACAATATATGGTTGATGACTATAACAGTATTTGTACTCATACTCCTCGTACTTTAGATGCAATATTATTATTATTAACTATGTAGCTTCTGCCCGGACTTCGTCCACGTGGAAAAGTTACTTTTAATCATACATACATAACATACCATCACGCCTGTATTCCCCGAAGGGCTAGGCAGAGGTGTACTAATGTACACCCACATTTCGCCGGTATGTTTAGGTCCCATGTAATAGGGGGCGAGCCTATTGCCATTAACCAGGCACAAATCCAGACTCCGAGCATCTATCGTAGCAGTCGCGCTTAGGACTACTAGACTAATGAGGCAGTCCTTTTTCTGTTGTACTTTCCAGTTACTTTTAATTATCTCTTTATTCAAAATCGTTATAAATTATAGCCTATAAATGTTATTCTGCTGTATAAATAATAACACTGTAAAGTTTCATCAAAATCCGTTCAGTAGTTTTAGCGTGAAAGAGTAACAAACATCCATCTATCCTCACAGTTTCACATTTATAATATTAATAGGATAGTAGGATATAGTACCTGCGCCTGATGCTTCATGTGCTCGTCGAGGTAGCGCAGCAGTGCGGCGCGCAGCTCGGCCAGGCGCAGCTCGTCCCACCGCTCGAGCTCCTTCTTTATGACGCGGGATATTGTGTCGAACTCTTGCTGACCGCGTTCTACCTTCGCCTCCCACTGCAAACAAAGTAAAAATCACGTCCAGATCATCATCATCATCAGCGACAGGACGTCTACTGCAAAAAGGTTGAATAAAGGGGATAGAATCGAGAAGCAGAAATATAAAAGAAGAAAGATATCGATTTCGCCAGCCATTTTGTTTTTTTTTCGAAATTGCAGCGCACTAAGAAAGTGATATGTATGGGTGTAGAGGACAAATAAACAAACAAAAAATGTCAGTCACATTTTGGGGTACCATTACCACAAAATGTCTCGTTACCAAGATATTTGGAGGTAAATATCGACTTAAGAATACAACGACAATCATTAAAAATAGACTTATACGTGACTGTAGGCGTCAATCTGTATCCAAATAATCGTTCTCAGGTTGATTATTATTATTAGGTACTGTTTATAGAAAGAGAGTAGGTACAATTATGACAATTATTAGGTATTATTTATTTAGTAGATAAATAGGTAATTAATTTTAGTACTCTGTCCAATAAACAGTAATAATAAAAACATACCTGGGAACGATTATTTTTTATTAGCTGAAGGGTATCTGAGAACCTAGGTTATCGGTATTACCCAGAAATTAAGTTGCATAGGTCTGATGGTAGTAGCTTCGTGTAAAATACTGGTACCCAGTCGCATCTGGTTAGTTTGGAAGCCTACTGAACATAGAAAGTAATTTATTTATTTATTTAGGACAACTTTGTGGAAAAGGCTTTGATGATGACGATTATGAACTAGGGATGTAGAATTATAATAAAAATACACTATTACTTTCTTTCTTTCTTTAAATATACCACATATTATATGTATAATGTTAATTTACAAAGGCCAGCACATCAACCTACCACAATCTGTCAAATTTCTGTGATAGATTTTCAACTTTAAGACAACGTAATAAGGTAAATTTTCAATTGGGAAAATTTGACCTGCTGGCGTCTGTACTCACCTCTATAATCTCATTGGCGGCTTGTTCGATCTTCTCCGGCCGGTTGGCGAGCTCGGCCTTCGCTTTGTTCTCTCTCCGCTTCGTCAGCTGCATTTGTGCATGTTGCCAGTTCTGGAATACCTGGCAATAAAGGACAGTCGATTAATTTTCATTGTTCCGTCGCGGAGGAAAGAGGAGGGTTTTAACGAACAATCAACAATTAAAGAGAGTAGAAAGGTATCATATACACGTCTGACGTCATATATGTGTAGCTGTATGATTCAAGAATAAGCTGACCTCTGATTGGACGGAAAGTCTATGCAGTGCGAGGGCAAATTATAGGGGAGAGTCAGCTATATTGCACAGTTGGTTTAATCGTACCACTGCAATATTTTCTACCAAATTACTTTATTTTTCGAATGACAACACTGTTTGCTCGCCCGCTCCACCTATTGAACCCAATCTATTGGCTAAAATTATTTAAAATATCTATATAATATTTCTTTATTAAAGTGCTTGCTAACCCTTAGGGTGGACAATATAGCGAACTCTCCAATACTTGATATGTATGGCTTGATATTATTATGTAGTCGTTTGTACTATACGCAAAGCTTCGACTACAGTCTCAATTATATGAGATTTTGGCAGAATACGAAAGTAATTTCATATTATATTTACCTTAACCCTCTCGTGGAATACATCTTTGATGGCGCCGATGAGTCCAAGGTAGTCTTTCACATGTTCAGCTAGAACGTAGAAGTCCGTGTTTGACTGTTCTAGTCTTAAGTGCTCTATCTGTTAAAGAAAGATGTATTTTGTTATATTGCACGGTATACATATTAAGGGATAACAGGATATGTATGTATGTAATGCTTTACATATTATACATTTTCAGTATAAGTTAAACTCTCATTTTACGGAATGCGTATACAATGCGAGGTAGGCCCATGCGGTCAAAATGAAATGGGGTACAAATAACGGCACACCACAAACTTAATCATTAATTACCCCAATGGATAATAAAGTCTATTGATTGGGGATTAAATTGAAAATCGACTGAAGAAATTTGGATGCCATGATGTGTTGTTGACAGTATTTAGAATTTGGCAAGCGGCGCTCGGCGTCCTCTAGGACCGCTGCGCCCGTGTGCAACGCACACCCTGCACCATACGTAAAAACGTCCCTATTTTGTATAGCTTCATTTGTAGCGTGTATACAGAGGGCCTATTCCCTATCTCCGTCAACGAAGTTACGAGCCGTTCGAAAGTTTTCCGAAACTTCAGAGTCCGATAAAACAAGTGTAAAATTAAATTTTTCGAACGGGTAGAAACACATCGAGAGTCGGGACAAATGTGAAATTGTGTTGTCATTCATTCTAAGTTCGGGCCCCGAACGAATCATCCATCCGTAGGTGATACGGAGTAGGAAACGCCCGTAACTAAGGTCGAAACTACGATCTTCGTGCTTAGGGAGTAGACCCCCAGGGCATTTTAGATTAGCGTGATTGCGCCAATTTGACATCCACACAGTACTGACCTTCTCGTGGAGGTCGGCGGTGTGTGAGAGCGCCCTCGAGAGCGGCGCGTGTGGGTCGGCGCCCGACAGCGCGGCGCAGGCGCGAGCCGCGTCATGCGTGCGCACACTCAGTTCGCGCCGCTCGCCCGCCAACGCTTCGCATGCGCCGTACATTCGTCGCAGACATGTTTCTAGCGCTTCTATGCGAGATGACCGTTCCTCGAACCACTAGACAAAAATCCATTTGAATTATATCATCATCAACCCATATACTGTCCCACTGTTAGGCACGGTTCTCCTCTCATATTGAGAAGGATTAGGCTATAGTCCACCACGCTGGCCTACTGCGGGTTGGCAGACTTCACAAACCATCGAGATAAATCTCTAAGTTATACAGGTTTCCTCGCGATGTTTTCCTTCACCGTTTAAGCGAGTCATAATTAATTATTATTAAAAACTATAATTTTATCATTACTTCCTACTGTTATTTACTGGGAAATTTTACTATAAACACAGCTAAGCTTAGTGAAATGCCTGAATACTAACAAAACTTAAAAAAAAGAGGCACAACGGAGTCTAGAGTCTACGAACAGTTGTAGTACGTAAGCATATTGCCATAAAACGATATTCTAGCGATGTAGTAAGCACTCACGGGGTCAGACTCATCCATCCGGTATGTGATCTTGTTGACAGTTTCTCCGACCTTGTTGAACAGGCGCAGCACGCCGGCGCCGCTCAGTGCAGATGTACTAGTTGCCTTGGGCAGCTCTGTGTCTGTACAAACAATAGGAGGACTGAAAAAGTTTCAGTACATGTGTTAAGTAATAAATATAAAGAGAGCTAATTTTGTAAATGTGTGTGCAAGTGCAGGGTGTATGTATCTCCTTCTTTCACCATTTAAAAGGCAGGCAAAGGCAATGACAACGCAAGTGAAGCTACCGGTACCTACAGCTAGTAATGAATATTAAAATAGAATTGTTAGTTGCATGAGTAACTCTTACATTATGGGCTAGAAGAGTAAGAAGTAAGTAGTAGAGTAAGAGTACTTCCTGATAAATGATTAGTGTGCATCGAAATACAAACGAAATCACATGGATGCATGAACATTATACGTTCTTTTTAAGCCAAAGGTTGACTGATATATTGATATTATTATGGATTTTCTTTAGTATTTTTGCCTCTAAATAAAATCTTCACGGTAATATATAAAAAGTGATAATATTTATGTATCAACTGAAAAATTATATCAGACATTATCAGTTTCTTTCAGCACTTCTCCTTGAGAATTTTGGCAACTAGTACTTTCTCTATTTCTGAAAATTCAACTGACCTGACTCGAGGAATTCCCTGAAGTCTGGGTCGATGCACAGCACGGGGTGCTGCGCCACCCTGTTGAGGAAGCGCTCCAGGGCGGCGCGGCGTCGCTCTACGAACTGCGACTGTACGCTGCCCGCCGCTGAGCTACCGTTGGCGCTCTCCGTTGATGGTGTTGACGTCATCTTCAGTTTTGTTGTGCCTGACAAAAAAAAAGATTTTAAATGCATTAACTTTTACATTTTATTCTCGTTCGCTCCTCTAAAAGCGCGTCGCCTCGCGCACCTCGACTTTCACCAAACAAACCTCATAACTTAATTTCTACGGAACTCTATTTGTGCTCATGATTCTAAGATAGTTGATAGGATTTGGAATACCTATACTTTTATATTCATATATTATACAGGGTTCCCAATAAATAGTGCGACATACTGCCAGGGACACATTATGAGATATTTAATCAAGATAGAGTTATTTCGATATTTTGGAAAATTTCTATTGTGTTGGTTAGGTACGTATTGAGTCAAGCTATCACCCTCGCAGTATGTCACACTACTGGACAGCCTGTATACAAGAAATAATCAATTTGATATATCCACCCACCTACTATACTCTTCTCCGGCGCGGGAGGTATTATCCTGCCTGATCTGAGATACTTCTCGGTTAACTTCTCATGTAAGCCGAGGAAGTCGCTGAACCTTCTCAGCACTGCGAAATCGTGCTTGCTGAATATAGGCATGTTGGTCTTGGTGAGAACTCGGTACGCTACGTACGAGCTCATCCCTTCGCCTATCTTTTGGGGCTCCGTTATCGTGATAATAATATTGTTGGCACGCTCTGTTGCTATCTGAAAGGGAACTTTACTGTAATAAAACCTTTTTTTATCTGTGATTGGAAATTATACAAAATATATTCATCATAATTTTGAGTTAAGCAGCTGAAACTGGAAAAGTAAAATATTTTTGATAGAACATATTATTTTATTCCTTCTGGACCTCATTTTGATAGCCGTTTCTTATCAAAGTTTAAAAATAATTCAGGTAATGAACTGTTCAGGTAATCAGCTGTGCACACTATTCTTTTCTAACCTAACAAAAATCAATTCATCGAGATGTATTCACGTCATACTACATACCTATACTATATTTAAGCAGATGGCTCATTTTAATGGACAACCTGAATATTAGTTCATTCCGTGGTAATAAGATTCGCTAGTCAACAATTTGATAGCGAAACTGATTGCCCAGTGTGCGTCTGAAGATCAGTTAATTCCGTACTAATCTTATAAATGCGGAAGTAACTGTCGGTATGTTTGTTACGTTTTCACACCTAAGCTATGAACCAATTTTGATGAATTTTGGTATATAGATAGATTGGACATTGGAGAACGACATAGGTTACTTTTTGTCTTAAAAATCTTTAGGGATGCGAGTGAAATCAACAGCTAGTAATGTAATAAATAATATTCATTTCTCTGAGTTGTGTCTGATTTTTATAGACACATTTACAAGTCAATATTTTTCGTTTATATCATTAACAATATTATAGGAATGTCTATTTTTTATGGCACACATTCACGCACGCAATGCTTCTAGCATGCGAGCCGTGATGAGCACCTGAATTCAGTGGTTATTCATGTTATACTGAACAAAATTAAGCTTATAAGGCTAATTAAAACAAGTAAAGGTCACATATCGGTCAATTAGGTGTGTTCGTTGTGACGTAACAAGGCGATTAAATTCGTCACGATCGAAGCCATAGTGGAAGCGAATTATCCACATTAATAGCTTTTTGTAACCAACGAAAAAATGGAGGATGTTCTATGTTCGTCTGTACGTATAGTCGCCCACAAAATTGCTTTACCTTGTTACTTAGAGTCACTCTAAGGATGGTAAATTCTAATAGAGTGAATGTCGTTTGCAAATCATGTAACAACAAGGTTCATTTTTGCTTACAAGACCAAGTGACACTGACGTAATGAGTCTGTAAAATTTAATTTGGATGGAAGTTTTGTCAAATGTGGTAAAGCACTTTTATCATCGACTATACCTATTTGTTTATGTTCATTGATATTCTTGGTGAACCAATTATATTAACCAAACAAAAATGTTTTGCTTGAAACCATAAATACTTTATTAACTATCGAGGTGGTCCCATTTAAATTTGGTAAAAAAGTATACCAATAGAAAAATGATTATTTTTGAAATTTTGAGATGTGAACCGACACTAGAACATAATGAGGACCCAGGGTTGATCTAATGATGGAGATACAAGACGGTCGAAGGAACTCCAATGCCTTGTATATGGGCTTATTTAATTTATCTTGATAAGTTTGGACCTAGCTATAGTTGATGTATGTAGATTAAAACCACAACAAATAAACCAATAAACAAAAAATATATAAAACTCAAAATCAATCATAATGATCTTTCTTGATTGTTTGTCTGGCTCAAAATTAGTTAATCAAGACTAAAAAGGTTCATCTTGTTTTTTGTCTTTATTGGTTTAATTTTTTGTTATTGCAAAACAGTGATTAAATAATACCTCCTCCATCATAGGGCTGCTCAGTGAAGTGGTGATTGAGGGTGGAGCATCACTAATGCTGACCTTCTCTAGACCTTCACGAGCTCCATTCACCTCTGGGTCAAGGCTTACTTCCTGTAATAAAAACAAATTGGTAAACTTTTTACTAGTTCTTTCTCCAACTAAAATGGTAGCAAGAAGTTTAGCATAGTTATTGGTTTTTTGTCATCACAATAACATGATGTGTAAAAAAATGATACTAGGTACATGATGAGTAACCAATAAATAAAAAAAAATCAGGAAGGTATTAATGATTTTTTGGTTTAATAATGGGGGCTATTCAATCAGTAAATCACAAGAGGGCCTGAGACCTGATAACAATAACAATGGCTATTCTGTAGTGTCTGGCTTATATTTCCTTAGAGTAGTGAAATAACAATCATGCAAATATTTAACTTCAGAAAGCTGTGAAGTGGGAAGATATCTAAAGATTCATAATATAGTCAACCGGGGTAATTGTAAACAGAAAATACATGGGGTAACTGGAAATAGTAGCGGCAATACCGGCCCCATTTCCAATTACCCCTTGCATTTTACTGTATACAGTTACCCTGGTTGACCCTAATTATTACTATCACTTTTGTGGATGTGAGTGATACAGGAAAACATTCCAATAAATAAAAACTAGTTATACCCCTTCTACAACTACAAGAAATATTATTATAACAGCAACAGATAAGATTAATAGTCATAATACTGCTTCTTTCATTGGAATATACATATATCAACAATAGTAGCTTAATAGGCTGTGTATTTTTAGATTTTGTCCAGCTGGTTTTTGATGCAATTTAATTTCGATGTAACTATTGTATATTCTCCAACTTCACAGCAATGCACATATTTTATGGAAAAGGTAAATGGATATGATCTGCCTCAATGGTATGGAATAGTATGCTCTTGTCTGCAACTCTACAACATAGCAGATACAACAGCCGGGTGGGAATGATGATCTATTTCAACCACCCCAACTTTTAGAAAGACCAGCACACCTCTGAAGTTGTTGTTTTGCTCAGAGTATGAAGGAGTAAGTATTTAGCCCTGTACTTAAGGTAGTGTTTAAGTAGTAAAATACTTAAATTTAATTAATCAAAAGATGGCTCTGTAGTCCCATGGTGACATTTCCTATATATAGATGATGTTCAGTTCATTCCTATCACCCAGTTTAATAGTAGGTACATTACAGAATTACCTGCAGAAATGTAAACACAGGTTTGAACTCACAAGCCATTGCAGTAACTGAACTTGTAAACTTTTTACTTTGTAAAACGAAGTGACTATTTTACTGATAACTGTACACAAACAACTGCTAGAATTAACAGATATCAAGGTGACTAATACAAAATGATAATACACAGCCATACAATCAGTAATTAAATTAAGTTTCAAGGATGTTTCAAAGAGAAATCAAGTTCTATAAAATCTGTTTAGGAGAAAAAATTGCAAATTTTTAATTTCCTGCAAATTTTGCTTGATAGGTAGTATTAAGCGATAATTAACTGTATTACAGGCAGCATCATCAAGAGGCCGTGGAAATAATGTTTCCTTTTATTTCATATCGGGCATAGGGGCGTCAACGTTTTGCCGGCCGCTGGTGGGCGGACGCTAACCTAACACAACAAGTTATTAAAAACAGGATTCCAATAAGATACCTGGACCGCAGACGCGAAAAGATCTTCGTCATCCCTGTTATCATTGTTGATATCCACTGTGCTAAAGGGCGGCGTATCTGCCTCTTCCGACATGTTTAAATTTCACTAAAATTAGACACGATCGCAAACGACTGAACAAACAATGTATGCGTCTAATCAAATTTTTCCCGAAAACAGCGAGATAACTTTCCGAATCCAAGGTTCGCTTGACAGAATTGTACAACCCCCGTGTGCAGTTATGACTTCGGATCTAATACAATTTTTAACATGATTTTATATACACATTAGTAAATTTATGCAGTGTGAAGAAGATAAAAGCAGTTTTTATGTTTAAAATCTTGCCATTTTTATCACCAGTATCACCTACATGAAACTATTGTCAGATTTATAGTGACGTATTCACTTCAGTTTACGAAGATAGTTTTTTTAAGGTTTTTTCTCTTATAATTATTGAATTTTACGCATGAATAAGATTTTTTTCTATAGAAACCGTTAAATTTATCAAAATAATTACTAAAATCTATAAATCAATCTCGTCTGCTGCTCGATTTAAATCCGAAAATGACCTGGTAGAGTGGATGATGGCAGAAACAACGCATTGTAAACGGTAAACTCAACGTTATTGTCAGTTGTCATTGTCAGCCACACGTCAGCAGCGTCAGCTCAACTAGACAAATAGATCAGCTGTCAAATCTTAAAAAAATATCTACGGAATTGTTTTGTTGTGGAGGTAAAAACTAAAAACATTAAAAACTGTTTTTCCACATTTCATCCTAGGTTACATTTAGACGAAAAATAAATTCTTTTACCTTCGTAGGTAGTGAAAATACGTATTTTTCATTTAATTTCATAGTTGTTCTGTGATAACAGTTGTGACTTGTGATCGTGGTTGAAAATGAGTGGGTTGGATAAGAGACCGCAGAAGATTCCACAGCCGCCGGCACCTGTGGCTGGTACCGGTAATCTTCTGTCAAGCGTGGCGCCGCCTTCCCAGCTACCTAACTTTGTTACTGCCAGCCCCATAACCCCCGCCGTTGAGGTAGGTGTCATGTTTACAATCTCTGTACTCCTGAGCTTTCAAAAGATAATGGGGTAAATTTTATCTATGTACTGATATTTGAATATTAGTATTCAAAGGCTTTTTCATTTGCACTTTTCACTGATTCTAATAAGATGCGGACCTTGAGTGACACAATATAAAATCTATACAACAACATTGCCAGTACTGCACCATCATGTATGTTTTTAAACTAAAACAACATCTTTATTGCAAATAAAGTAAACAAAGTGAAATTGTTGTTTAACAAATTAGAAATTGTTTTATTCCATCAACTCCCTTAAATTTTGTATGTTATTATATTTTGTGTTGAGAATATTTACTGGTTATTGCAGCCCCAGTCAGCTGGGCAGTCTTTGCCGGCCTCCGTGCCAGTCCAGCCTATCATTGTGCAGGGGAGGGAGGAACCTCCACAACAGCCGGTCCCTTCTGAGAAATTCAGGTGCATAGAAAATTACATTCTACATATCTAAAGCAGAAAATTGAGATTAATTTAATATTTTGACTACACACTTTGGTATAGCTGTGAAGATGGATAGGTAGTCACCTCACCACAGGCTTGTAACTAGAGTTGAATTTGAGGTAGGGCAGCATTGGTTACAGGTAGGTGTGATGGCGCTTCAAATGCCATCTATACACAGAGCAAAGAATTATTATAATATGAAATGAATGTCACAAACTGGTATGTTCGGAAAAGTTTAGATAAAATTAAAAAAAAAACAATTCAATTATAATAATTTATCTTAGTTTTTAGTATTTTTAAGGTATGGCAATGTGATTTCAAGGTAGGGCATTGCCCCACAATGCCCCCCCCCTAGCTATGGCCGTGCCTCACCACTATCATTGTGCCAAGTGTTGTTGGTTAGATTTCCACCAGAGACAAATATTTGTGTGATTTACAGATATTTGTTCGAGTTTGGGTATCCTTAACTGTCTCCTTGCAAGTGGTCCTATTTTTATTTAAAAAAAAATTGTGGTTATTTAGAAAAGGAAAAATTCGACCGTGGGCAGGATTCGAACATGCGTCTTCTGGTTAGGTACACCAGATCGTGGTGGCTTAGTGGTCATAGCGTCTGGTGTACCTAACCAGAAGACGCAGGTCCGAATCCTGCTTGCAGTCGAATTTTTCCTTTTCTAAATAACTTTAAAATCTTTGCATAGAAAATGCCAAAAATATACAAAAAGATAAAAAATAGTGGTCCTTAATGCGACTGCTACAATTCCCAGGTTGAGCAGTGTTATAGAGTTTCACTATAAAGCAATTCTCAATAGCTTGTTTTTTGGATTTATGCCTGGTTAATCGCAATAAGCTCACCCCCTATTACATGGAATTTAAACATACTGGAGAAATGTGGGTGTACATTACACCTCTGCCTAACCCTTTGGGGAAAACAGGGGTGATGGTATCTAGTGATATTAATTAAATATTGACTTGTAAAATTGTGTTTAAAAGATCTGTTTACAAAATAAATATCATATATTTATTTGTTCTTTATGTTTGTAAAGTACAAACATACAACCCCTCCTAGTGCTGAGGTGTCTTAAAAAAACTAAAAGAAAATGATACCTATTTCAGACAAAATATAAAATTATGTCAGTAATTGTTATATGGTCACCGGGCACTGGTGACATAATTGTGGGATAATCACTCATGAAACAGAAACAGATTGGAAACCAAAACATTTAATTTTCTATTCTCTTTTATTTAGCTATATGAATTCTGAAAGATTAATCATAATTATAATTATTTCATATTACAGTCATTAATATTTTTTGTAGGCCAGGAAGCATGATTGTATACATAAGGATCGTTCATATAGCTACTTAGTAGTAGCTATATGCTTCATAGCTGCATGGTCCGTACAATTATTCTTATCACAGTATCCTGTTTCTGAAACGTAAAATTACTTATTACATTATCTCATGCAATTTGACATCATATGTAAAATAATAATAATAATAATATAATATAATAATATTTTTGGGACATTTTACACAACACCATCTAGTCCCAAACTAAGCAGAGCTTGTACTATGGGTACTAGACTATGGATATAATACATATATACTTTTTTTTTGTTGTAAATACATACTTATAATACATAGGACACACCCAGACAAACACAAATACTCATGTTTTATCCACACAAATATTTGTGTCCTGTGGGAATCTGTCCATCACATCAAGCTACCACAGTTTGTCAAATTTCTTTGGTTGATTTTCGACTGTAACACAAAGCAATAAGGTTCATATTCAATTGGGTTAATTTGACAGTTTTGGATAGCTTGAACTGCTTGTCTGTGCATAAAATTTGGGATGGGCTGAATAAATTAAATCCTGTAAAATTTATATTTTAAGAGGCCGGCGGAGCGAGCGCGCAACTTCGACACGAGGCGATTGCAAAAATACGTCTAAATATTGTTTTCTCTGTCGGACTAAAGTGGGCGTAGCCAAAATATTCATACCTAGTGACATGTGGCTTTTAGCTGAGAATTTAATTCTCTAATATTTCTCTAACAATTTATGACGTGTTCAATAAATGTGATATTTTTTAAATTTTTTTTGGTTAATCGGTAGGTAATGTCGAGAACTAGAATGCATTTTAAAGAAATTTCTTAACGAGGGTTACATCGTCAGATATCACATACCTACCGGCTTATTTCCGCGGATTTCGCGATCACGTTCGAGGGCCAAGGTGGGTAGATCGGTGCTAGCCAGCGGCTTAGTTACCTATTTCGTGTTAGTTTTTCTCAATACCAACCAATTTCCCAAACACCTTGACTAACATGTCAATTGGTAGGTCATTGTAATGTTTCTAACTTCAAGAAAAAGAAAGATAGTAGATAGGGAAACATGTGGCTTTCAGCTGAGAATTTAATTCTCTAATAAGGTAAGTGTACCAGTCTTGAACAGTGATCCAGTAATGATCAATTTTACTAAAATCTAGAAAAATAAGAAATCTACCGTTTTCCTTGTACCTTGCAACACTTAACAATATACAACAGGTATTAAACTATCAAAATATGACAGTTGACGCTTGTCAATAATTCAGTTACGAAATGGTGGCGAGTGCAACAAGACGATTACGACAACGGTTCGATTTTTTAGTGAATTTACTAAGGAGGTATGTTGCTAATAAACTTTTTATGAAATATTTAAAAAGACTTTATTGAATGTTGATCAGTTTGTGATATTGATAAACCCCTTTTCCATGCAATTTCGTGTAAACATATATTATACAACGGTTTCTTGGGATAATAAAGGTTATGTTCATTACTGGTACACGTGGTTGGGAGTAAGTCCAGTAATGAACATTATGTTTATAATTGGTGAAATGGTTTTTTTGTTATTTTTTTATAGATTCCAACTTGCTATGCTATGTTCAGTGAACTATATTTTTGTAGTAATTTTCTAAAGCTTTTTTCCAGTTATGGACAAGGGTGTTTATTATTGGGATGTCCATCACTAGTCCATTTGGCAGAACTTATGTTAAAAGAGAAAAAAAATCATAGTACCATCACCATTTAAGAAAGCTCTTTTCTGACCAGAGCCTATAATACGAAAGAAAGGTAGAATTCCAAAAGAAAAGTTACCGTCAGCTATCACGGGCAAAGCTTGGAAAGAATTTCACGAGAAAAAAGAATTGGCTAAAAAAACAAAAGAACTAGAAAAGGAGAAAAGAAAACAAGACCGAATTTTGAAACAAATTACTTAAAAAAAGGGATCAGATGAGTAATAACAAAAAACGTACCGAAGATAAACCAAGGATTAGCAAACGTAGAAAACAATCTATTACATCTAGTGATACGGAAGACAGTGATACAACATATGCAGAGACAGGAGAAAGTGATAATGAGGCAGAAAGTGATACAGAAAATGATAGAAATTTAGAGAACACTAATATGTCATGTAATGATAACATTGAAGAACAAAACCATGCAACTGAAGTGATACAGACGTGTGAAGATATAGGGAAGGATAAAACAGTGCAAGAACATAAAATTTTAACAAACAGTGTATCCTCAAAACAGAAAATACAAATATTGGATAGCGTTGATGTGGAAAAGGTACTCGATGATAAAACAGGAACATTTAGAGTAACACCTACACAGAATAGGCAAACAGATGGACCTGAAGTCGGAAAATATGTTCTTGTAAAGTTTGATGGCAAGAACTCTAAAAGGAGTTACCGTTACGTGTGTGTTATACAAGAAATGTATACAGAAAAGATCGTTGTACAAGGGTACCGAAGTAAGAAGTCAAAAAACATGTTTAATGTAATTGAAAACGATGTGTCGATTATCAATGAATCTGATATTTTAAGTTATTTGCCTGAGCCTGTGAGGTCATGCAATTATATTATTTTCCCTTATGTGGTTGATGTAAAAGAATTGAATTGATTTAATATGACCATTGTATTAATTACTAGTAAGAATAATTATAGAAATAATTGTAATGTGATCTCAACAATACCTATTACCTGTGCAATATTGATAGTACATATACGATACTGATAATGAGAATACTTAAATATTTAGAGTGATGTCAAAATAACGAAAGTCAGATTCCCAAGACTGTGTTAAGATTAAAATATTATTAGTTACATTTAGGATACTTTAGATGACGAATACCATATTATTTCTTAAAATAAAACCAATTCCAAATAAAAACTATGTTTCTTTACCTAAAAGTGACCATTACTAGGTGTCCATTTTCGGAACATATGTCTATAACTAGGTGTCCATCACTAGGTTATGACTTGTCCATTACTAGTTCATTTTGAGACTGTGTATCTTCATAGATTTTTTAACCACTAGAAATAGTTTCTAGGGTATGTGTATGTTGAATAGAACCTACATTTGTCTATACACATATATCAGGAAGCCTTGTTACAATTGAATGAAAACTTTTTTTTTTATTAATTAAAATCTTTCGTTTTGAACCTTATATTGTCCATAACTGGTACGTTTACCTGTAAGTGTACCAGTCTTGAACAGTGATCCAGTAATGATCAATTTTACTAAAATCTAGAAAAATAAGAAATCTACCGTTTTCCTTGTACCTTGCAACACTTAACAATATACAACAGGTATTAAACTATCAAAATATGACAGTTGACGCTTGTCAATAATTCAGTTACGAAATGGTGGCGAGTGCAACAAGACGATTACGACAACGGTTCGATTTTTTAGTGAATTTACTAAGGAGGTATGTTGCTAATAAACTTTTTATGAAATATTTAAAAAGACTTTATTGAATGTTGATCAGTTTGTGATATTGATAAACCCCTTTTCCATGCAATTTCGTGTAAACATATATTATACAACGGTTTCTTGGGATAATAAAGGTTATGTTCATTACTGGTACACGTGGTTGGGAGTAAGTCCAGTAATGAACATTATGTTTATAATTGGTGAAATGGTTTTTTTGTTATTTTTTTATAGATTCCAACTTGCTATGCTGTTCAGTGAACTATATTTTTGTAGTAATTTTCTAAAGCTTTTTTCCAGTTATGGACAAGGGTGTTTATTATTGGGATGTCCATCACTAGTCCATTTGGCAGAACTTATGTTAAAAGAGAAAAAAAATCATAGTACCATCACCATTTAAGAAAGCTCTTTTCTGACCAGAGCCTATAATACGAAAGAAAGGTAGAATTCCAAAAGAAAAGTTACCGTCAGCTATCACGGGCAAAGCTTGGAAAGAATTTCACGAGAAAAAAGAATTGGCTAAAAAAACAAAAGAACTAGAAAAGGAGAAAAGAAAACAAGACCGAATTTTGAAACAAATTACTTAAAAAAAGGGATCAGATGAGTAATAACAAAAAACGTACCGAAGATAAACCAAGGATTAGCAAACGTAGAAAACAATCTATTACATCTAGTGATACGGAAGACAGTGATACAACATATGCAGAGACAGGAGAAAGTGATAATGAGGCAGAAAGTGATACAGAAAATGATAGAAATTTAGAGAACACTAATATGTCATGTAATGATAACATTGAAGAACAAAACCATGCAACTGAAGTGATACAGACGTGTGAAGATATAGGGAAGGATAAAACAGTGCAAGAACATAAAATTTTAACAAACAGTGTATCCTCAAAACAGAAAATACAAATATTGGATAGCGTTGATGTGGAAAAGGTACTCGATGATAAAACAGGAACATTTAGAGTAACACCTACACAGAATAGGCAAACAGATGGACCTGAAGTCGGAAAATATGTTCTTGTAAAGTTTGATGGCAAGAACTCTAAAAGGAGTTACCGTTACGTGTGTGTTATACAAGAAATGTATACAGAAAAGATCGTTGTACAAGGGTACCGAAGTAAGAAGTCAAAAAACATGTTTAATGTAATTGAAAACGATGTGTCGATTATCAATGAATCTGATATTTTAAGTTATTTGCCTGAGCCTGTGAGGTCATGCAATTATATTATTTTCCCTTATGTGGTTGATGTAAAAGAATTGAATTGATTTAATATGACCATTGTATTAATTACTAGTAAGAATAATTATAGAAATAAGTGTAATGTGATCTCAACAATACCTATTACCTGTGCAATATTGATAGTACATATACGATACTGATAATGAGAATACTTAAATATTTAGAGTGATGTCAAAATAACGAAAGTCAGATTCCCAAGACTGTGTTAAGATTAAAATATTATTAGTTACATTTAGGATACTTTAGATGACGAATACCATATTATTTCTTAAAATAAAACCAATTCCAAATAAAAACTATGTTTCTTTACCTAAAAGTGACCATTACTAGGTGTCCATTTTCGGAACATATGTCTATAACTAGGTGTCCATCACTAGGTTATGACTTGTCCATTACTAGTTCATTTTGAGACTGTGTATCTTCATAGATTTTTTAACCACTAGAAATAGTTTCTAGGGTATGTGTATGTTGAATAGAACCTACATTTGTCTATACACATATATCAGGAAGCGTTGTTACAATTGAATGAAAACTTTTTTTTTTATTAATTAAAATCTTTCGTTTTGAACCTTATATTGTCCATAACTGGTACGTTTACCTTATTTGTAACAATTTATGACGTGTTCAATAAATGTGATATTTTTTAATTTTTTTTTGGTTAATCGGTAGGTAATGTCGAGAACTAGAATGCATTTTAAAGAAATTTCTTTACGAGGATTACATCGTCAGATATCACATACCTACCTGCTTATTTCCGCGGATTTCGCGATCACGTTCGAGGACCAAGGTGGGTAGATCGGTGCTAGCCAGCGGCTTAGTTACCTATTTCGTGTTAGTTTTTCTCAATACCAACCAATTTCCCAAACACCTTGACTAACATGCCAATTGGTAGGTCATTGTAATGTTTCTAACTTCAAGAAAAAGAAAGATAGTGGATAGGGAAATATACCTACTTATAAGTTCATTGATACAATTTCGTAACTATGTAAGTATACTTTATTCATACCTATTACTAAACTACAAAAATATAAAAACAAATCATGTCGTGTGTGTGACGGTGACCATATTATTTTATCGATAAGAAGGTAGGTAACTACCTATTTTAAATTTTACAATGTGAGCGATGAAAAAGAATCCGCTAAGGAACTCCGTGGACACTAATTTAAAATAAGCTAGCTGATGCCCACAGTTTCACTCGCAGCCCAAAATGGATGTACTTATAAATTTATTACACTTACATCCATTGTGGGCTGCGAGTTAGTTAATTTTGTTATTAATTATGTCCTAAATTAGGTACCTATGTACTGTAGTAACTGTATCAATTTATATTAGACATTTTTATATCTGTAAGTAATAAAAATAATGCCTTGGCAATTGCGCGGTTACCTACCTAATAACTTATCTATCTATTATGCATTATAATATCGATCTGAGAGGGCCCGAAAAGATACTTACCTACTGTCAACTTTTTGAGTACCTAAGTATTTATTATATTATCAGTAGGTATTTGATTCTATAAGTAGGTATTCCATCATCGTGACGTGTTGGTGCATTATGTGAACTAGTAGGTATTTAATTCGAGGAGTATTTCTTCATCATCATAACACGCCGATTGATCATAGTTATTATTAAAACATTCCACTAATCTAAAAGTAATAAAAACACATACAATTTCAATTTAAAATTAAATTTTTAAATTTAAATTCAATAAAAAATGCGTGTTATTTATGTAAGTATTACAAACTATTTACAGAAAAATACTTTCATCTGCTACGACACGCCACTTTTACTACTCGGGAGGAAGGTAAACAACAACTTTTGTAAAAAAAATAGTGTCCTATGTTTTTTACATTTTGACAGCACTATCGGCTTCAACACCCTCGAAAACCATGAAAACGATACCCATGACTAAAAAGTTGCAATTTACTGCAGCCGCTATCTTGGATTTACATTTTGACCGCATTGTCGGCTTCAACACTCTCGAAAACCATGAAAACGACACCCATGATAAAAAAGATGATAATCAATTGTAGCCACCATCTTGGATTAACATTTTGACAGCACTATCGGTTTCAACACCCTTAAAAACCATGAAAACGACACCCATAACAAAAAGTTGATAATTTATTGCAACCGCCATCTTGGATTAACATTTGGACAGAACTATCTGTTTCAACACTCTCAAAAACCATGAAAACGACACCCATAACGAAAAAGTTGATAATTTATTGCAGCCGCCATCTTGGATTGACATTTTGACAGCACTATGGGTTTTAACACCCTAGAAAACCATGAAAACGACACCCATGACGAAAAAGTTGAAAATTTATTCCAACCGCCATTTTGCCCGTACTATCGGTTTCATCACCCTCGAAAACCATGAAAACGACACCCATAACGAAAAAGTTGATAATTTATTCGAACCTCTATCTTGGATTTACATTTTGACCGCACTATCGGCTTCAACACCCTCGAAAACCATGAAAACGACACCCATGACGAAAAAGTTGTAATTTACTGCAGCCGCCATTTTGACAAACAATAACTAAATCATTCTAACCTTTCAAAATCAGCAAGAAGTTTAAAATATGATAGCTCTGCTTTGATGAAGCCGAGTCAGTTTTTTATGAAATAATAAATATATAATATAATATTTATTATTATTATTATTCCTATTCTGTGGCCTAGCTATCACAGTCGTGCACCTACGTTTAGTGAAGCTGTATATGGGTGTAGGTAAGTACCTACCTACCTATGTAGATCATAGCTACTCGGGTAAGGAAGTATCTACTGTGTAAAATCCCTGTTTTTCAACAAAGATAAACTAGTACCTACCTATCTTAGTAAGCACCTAGGCACTGTAGAGACCGTTGCAAGGAGATTGCATTACTATATACGTATGTATAGTTACCTAGTAATAGCCTTGTAGGTATCTACAAGGCCATTATAATAATATCTACATTGGCCGGTAACAGTAAGGACTACCAACAAATATATTAATATTTGACAAGTAGAGTAGACTTATATAGTCTATACAAAAAAGTTGAACTTTATTCATTCTGTACCATAACGATCGAGTCCGGTGCCTTATTGTAGTTAGGTACTTACTCTTGGATTCATTCAACCTTTGGGAAAACATTATTAAAAAAATATACTAACGGCAAACAATCCAACTCGTAATAAAATTCACGTTACGTCTTCGTCAAACACGAACACTAACGAACTGCATCGCCCGACGGGCAGCAGGCCACACCCCCCGCTTAGAACGCACGAGAGAGCAATATTTTCCTTCAAAATTTGGGCTATATTGCGTGGCGTGCCGTAATTGAACATTTTATAAATTAAAAGTTCATAGTATAATAATTTTCTGATGTTTTAATGATTATTTATAATATAATCTGTGTTCAAGAGACGAAAAGAGTTCAAATATTGTTGTTTTTAGTATTAAATCAATGAGCGGAAGACCGGACGAAAAATCGTAAAAATATCAAGATTTACATTCGCCTATATTTATTTCCATTGAAGTATTTTGGACAAAATGGTACCGTAGGAACCTAGATTAAAGGTATCCGAATCCAAATAATAGCACAAGTTAATAAAATTGTGTTTGAATTATGAATTATATGGATATTACGTTTGTATGGGCAATTCACGCTCCGCCGGACCCTTAAGCCCATCTTTATTATAAAACCTCTTTTGTTTTAAAAGTTTCAAGTAATATTTAATTTTATGTTTGTTTCCTACTAGAACTTTTATTTTATATATTGCTGAATATAACGGTTTTAAAAATAGAATGCACCATGATGTAATCATTCCTGTCTGTACTTTAGAAGAAACTAATGATCCTCTGAATTTGTTTCGGCGTTACCTCTCAGAGGTTGTCAGCTAGGAAATGCCGGCACCATATTAAATATTGACTTGTGCAACAAAAAAAAACTAAAATAACTAAACTTTTACTTTGCTAACAGAATAATTAAATTTATAAATGATCCTATTAAAGTGTGTTTTCAGTTACAAATTACTGTCTAATATTCTTTTTTCAAGCAATAATTACTTCATCCACACAATCAAAAAATCATTACATAAACTGATTAATATTGCAGAAGGGCTGTAAACAAAAAATCTTGAAAACCATGTATAAATTTTTTTCCTTTGACATGTTCTAGCCCAGCAATTCCTCTGAGTAAGGGAGAACCACTGATGTCGGTCAGGTCGCCAGAAGACTCTCAGGCCTCACAATCTCCGGAGTCATTGCCGGATTCCACAACAGAAATAGATAAACTTGGTAAGTTTTATGATAAATTCTTGTTTATGGTATAGGTACCTACTATTTACAAATATAGCAAGCAAACATGTTACCGTTATAGTTATGGATATCTGCCTATATGTACAGAGGTCAGCACATCAACCCACCACAATCTGTCAAATTTCTTTAATACATTTTCAACACACTTATGAACATAATATTATTCTTTTAATTTATTCATATTATTTACCTACATGAACTATACAATATATATATATATAAATAAATACCTACTGTTATTGTATGCTGGTTTGCATCCGTGACACATAATTTTAAAGGTCGAGTTGAAAACCAGCGCCAGGCAGCTCACCAGCAGTCTGGCATTTAGCTGAACTGGAGCCTATTTGACGCAGTCGTGGGGCACACATTTTTTTTTTTAATCCATTTTTTTTTTTTTTTGCCATCATGTTTTTTAATATTTTGTGTGCATTGTCCAAGACTGTATCAATAAATATTTTTCTTTCTTTCTTTCTTTCAACTATAATAAAACAAGATAAGGTTCATTTTCAATGGGGATTTGACAGTTTTGGATAGCTTAACCTGCTGGCGTCTGTACCTACATACATAAACTTACCTGAGGTTAGTTACAGTGAAGTGTCATATAAATCCGTGAGAACATAATATGTAAATTGCTGACTGTAGCTAAAACGGATTACCTTGGGACAAAAGGAAGTAACAGTTAGTCGCCTCTTTAAAAACTGGGAAATTTTATAAATTACTAGCTGACCCCGCAAACGTTGTTTTGCCATAAAAAAAAAAATATTTTGGGGTATGAAAAATAGATGTTGGCCTATTCTCAGACCTCCCCGATAAGCACAAAAAAGCCGTTTCGGAGGAGTATGGCAACGAAAACTGTGACACGAGAATTTTATATATTAGATAAACTTCTAGCATTTGGGTTTTCAAAGATTGCCGACCCTTGCCCTATACAATTAGCACATAATTATGTAATCATAAGCATTGATTTAGGAAGCAGTGATTGCCTAGGGAAACGACCATTGGACTGCAAAGCCGAAGGTCTCGAGTTCGAATCCAAGGTTTCGAATCCACCTCTGACTTCTCGAAATAAACGATGAAGGCAAATATCGTGAGGAAACCTGCATGTCTTAGAGATTTTTCTTGACGGTGTGTGAATTCTGCCAACCCACACTAGGCCAGGCGACTATAGCATAATCCGTCTCATTCTGAGAGGACAACCGTGCCCAGCAGTGGGACAGTATATGGGTTAATGATGAACCAATGATTTCGCCAGGTGACATAATGCCGGGGAGCGGACTCTTCACGTGGATGAAAGGCGCAGTATCCAACAGCGGGCTGCTGCAGCGGGTAGCAGAAAAGGCTAAAAGCTCCGTGGACTCCATGATCACAACCCTCGATCCACAGATGAAGGAGTATCTTAGTGAGTATCATGTCGCATGTTTTTTGTTGTCTTCGTTATACAATGACGAACAACTTGTTTGCGGATGGATGGCAGGCCATATTGCTTGAGTGTTTGCGTTGTTGTGAGTGAGAGGAATGATACTGATTAATTTAGTTAATATCATTGTATTGTAATTTTATTATATTTTAATGTTTCCTTTTTAATAGATTGTTAAGTTTTGTATTATTATTAATAGTTTAGGATGTAAGTTTATACTTGTAAAAGCACGATGGGATTGACATCGTCACATTTGTGTACAAAAATCCCTAAAAATAAATGAGATTATAAAAAAAAAATGTTTCCTTTAATCATTGTAATTGCTTTGTACCGTGTTTGTTTAATTAAAGTAAAATAAATAAATGAAACAAGCATACGTGCCGCCTGAAGGTAAGTGGCAACGGAAGTTTAGGTAATAATTTTTTGGTGGATATATTTTTTTTATTAATTAAATTTGCATGTTTTTTTTTTGCTCAGGAAGTGGAGGAGATCTCTTAGTAGTAGTCGCGTCAGAAAAAGAAACTAAGATCTCACCAATCAGAGAAGCATTCCAGACTGTTTTCGGTAATGCTAACGTTGTGTAAGTATTGCATATTTTTTTACAACTCTCTTTGAAAATTAAAATAATTGTTTATTATTCGTCAAGCATTAAGAAGAGACTAGGGCCTGGTAAGTTTCGTTAGTTGGTTGCTGTTAATAACTATGAAAATTAGTTGCAAATATTCAAAAGATCTCTGTATTAGGTACTTTAATGTATTGTATTTTTTATACAAGTGTAGTCGATTATTCAATAACCTACCTTGAAACCACTAAATACGATACAATTTCCAGTGGCTACGCAGCACAAAGCGACGTGACAGCAGAGCAGCCTGTGGGCTATGCCGCCGCGTACGCCGCAGCTAAACAACGCATCGCTCACATACGATCCGTGCACGGTGAACTCAACAACAACGTGCCCGTTATAGCCGTCGAGGGATATCTGCACGAGTCTGTCACTGACAGGTTAGTACAGCCAGCAGGTCAGGCTATCCAAAGCTGGCAAATTTGCCCAATTGAATATGAACCTTATTATTTTGTATTAAAGTTGAAGATCAATCAAAGAAATTTGACAGATTGTGGAATTATGATTGTGAAACGAATGTAAATGACAATGAAAATTGACAATATCCTTCATCGGACTACCAGACAAAAATTCTACCACAAGGCACAAAGCGAAATGCTGCGTCTTTTCTTGTTCGCACCGCAAAGAAGTGGAAAGCTCTCCTTGCGTCTGTATTCCCGAACTCATATAACCTTGTCAAGGTGAGAGTGAACTGGCATTTTCTGGGTAAGCGTGTTCCACCTTCGACCGCATCTTCGTTTGCCATCAGGTGAGACTGAGGTCAAACGCAAACCCTTCAACAATAAAAAATATACATATATTTAAAATACAAAAAATAAAAGACTAGTTTATCTAGTGCGACTTGGTGCTTGTTTAAAAATGCATAGGCGTTTACAGTATACATATTTATGCTCGTGATTGTACAGATGCCAGGATGTCAAGCTATCCAAAACTGTAAAATTTTCCCAATCGAATATGAACCTTATTACTTTACGTTAAAGTTGAAAATCAATCAAAGCAATTTGACAGATTGTGGTAGCTTGATGTGCGAGCCTCTGTACTTAACGACGATTCATCACTGATTTAATCAATGAATAAATCCTAATTCAAACACTCTTAATCCCCACCAGATGGTACGACATGTCGTTACTCATCTTGTCGCAGCCGTCGCTCGGCATCGAGCTCCAGCTGCAGTCCCAAGGCACGCCCGTACCGGCCGCGGCCGTGGCCGCCGCCAGCGCCGCCACGCCGCAAGACTATGCGCATGCGCAGACTGGCTATAGCGTCACTATCGGCTCTATTATGGGCGCTAGCTTACAGGTGAGCCTACTGGACATAGGAGCAAGCCGCTACCGGCCGCGGTCATAGACGCCGTCGCTGCAACATAATCCGCTTCCTTTTTGGCTTCCTGCTTTGAATGCCAATTGGCTTTTTTTTAAACAAAAGGTAGCTTATGTCCTTCTCCAAGGTTTAGTTTAAATCTGTACCAAAATTTCGTAAAAGTTTAGGGTTTCTTTATGGGAGTGTTTTAGCTACTCTAATATGTAGTATAGTATGTTTGTAGAGGTAATGTCTTAAACTACTCTATCGTAGATAGAAAGCTACATAATCTCTAAGTAACATACTGTTTTATTGTGATACTGGATTGCGGGTGGTAGCTAGTATAAATTACACCGCTTCCCTCTATACATGGTCATTATTAGTATATGCGAAACCTGAAACACGTGTCTAGTATTTTTATGTAAAGAATCTATGTACAAAATTTCAAAACTGTGTCATGAAAAATCACAAAGTTATAAGATTGTTAAGTTACCTGGTTGTTCGTACAAAAGATGCTCATCACGCGCGGTTAGTGCGCCACCGCGCCGCCCCGAGCCCGCGTCGTCGCGGCGCTCATTGATAATAATGTGGCAGTAGGTACCTAACCGTACGGCGATTTCCGATTGCATTGTATTTAACTGATGATACATCACACTCTCCACATTTTCCATCACACTTGCAGTCTTTGGACTGTCGTAATGGTCAAGTGTAGGTAGACATTAATAAGTACTTTATTTGTAAATGCTTAAAGTATTGCGTAAGTGATTAAATGTAGTCAATGCGATATGTTGCACCTTATGACAAACACTGTAAGTTCAAAATGGATGAAAAGTGTTAAACATCGCATTACTTAACCACAACAGGCTGTAGGTACAAATAAAAACGTGAGTTCATGTGTGTAACGATACTTTAATGTCAGATTGCTCCTCGTGCCGCACTGCCAGGAATACGTTATCACTTATCACCACAAACCGCTAGTATCCGTACCATTTCTTACACGAACACTATGCTTTTTACATACGATAGGTACACGTCAACCGAAACACAACTGCCGCGCGCTCGCGTTATCACTACAAACCGCTAGTGTACGTACCATTTCTTACACGAACACTACCTATGCTTTTTACATACTATAGGTACAGATCAACCGAAATGCCGTGCGCTCGCGGCCGCGCTCGCGTTATGTACCTACTTAACTGAACGGGAGCGACACACGTGCACACTACCCTATAGCAGCCGGGCGACTGAAGTGGTTGGTTCACCCCCGCCCGCCCCACTATGCGACCGCGCTGTGCGCTCAGTGTGTCAGTGTACCGTGACTTTGACCTGCCGTGACCTGTGTTGTGCGCATATGATTGCGGATAGGTACTTAGTGTCGCTCGGTGTCCTACTCGTAACATTTTTTAAATGTTTTTGGGACAAAATATAACATGATGTAAAAACTATTGGAATCGATTCAGTTACTTATTCTGAACAAACTATATTCAGGTTTCGCATATACTAATAATGTCCTTATAAGTCGGGCGATAATGTCCTCTTCGCTGTAGGCTTTCAAAAGGGCAGTAGAAGATTCAAAGAAAATTTGTAATCTCGGTAAAAATAATGTTTGGAATAGCGGTTTTCAATATAAGTAACAGATGCTAAGTAAAAATAACGCTTAGATATATGAGCCTACAATAGGTATATTATTATTATTATAATAAATTATTTTGAGAACATGTGGTTTATGTGATCAGGTACCCCACACGCAGTGGCAGGAGGCGTCGACGGGCGTGACGAGGCGGGAGCTGCTGCACTTAGCGGCGCGCTCGCTGGCCGGCTCCTACAAGCGGCTACTGTCGGTCTCCGCCGCCGAAACATAGACTGAATGAAGACTGGACGACAATTATATATGTACAGTAAGTATTTATAATAATAATAATAATAAATCCTTTATTTTCAGGCTACTATGGCCCATAAATACATACCTTAAAGACTAACATATATAATAATATTACAAAAAGTGTTAGTATAATAAAAACTTAACCTATGTTAGTAAACACTTCACTAGGCACAAGTCACTGTGCGGTCCGATGGCACTTGTCCGCGGAAGCGACGGAACACCACGTCCTGCGGCCAAAAGTCCTCTTCCATGACGAGGGGCAGAAAGCAATTCGGTACTCGCACCACGAACGACTTAAAGTTGACGTTCCGGCGCGACTCCAGCAACTGCACCCTCGGCGTGTACTTGGTCTTCTGGCGCACGTACTCCACGATGTCCTCCGCCCTAGTGGTGTAGTGCAGGCGGGAGATATACACCGGTGTGTTCGGCTTGGCGGCACGCAGGCTCACGTTGGGCTCCGTAGGAGCGTTGCCGCAGCGGTTCTTATTGCTTCGCATACGGCGCTTCCTCCTTTGCACAGTCACGAAACCATCTTCATTTCCAGCCTTTTCCGTTGCCTTATATGGCCCAGGCTTTGTATTAGCTGCATCAAGTCACTATTCTCTTAACTTGTTTATTTAGGATTGGGGTAGCATGTCTTTATTGTTATTTATTGAACACTAGCTTTCATTAGTCTAGTGGTCCTAAGCGCGACTGCTATTCTAGAGATCCTGGGTTCGATCCCCTGGTCGAGCAAAGTGTTATTGGGTTTTTCTATGAAATTCTCAGTAGCAGCTCTGAGTCTGGATTTGTGCCCGGTAATGGCAATAGGCTCGCTCTCTATTACATGGGACTTAAACATATCGGCGAAATGTGGGTGTACAATTAGTACACCTCTATGTACTAATTGTACACCCGTATTGTATTGTTATGTTAGCTTTTTGCCTGCGGTTTCACTCGCATCTTATATGACTTTTTGAGACAAAAGCCTATATTCTTCTCCAAGGTCTAATCTATATCTGTACTAAATTTTATCAAAATCAGTCCAGTGGTTTAGGCATGAAAGCGTAACAGATAGACAGAGTTACTTTCGCATTTATAATATATACGTAGGGAGAAGTGTTATTTATTATTGTGGTTTAAGTATGTATTTAAAAAAAGTATTTAAGTCAGTCAGTCTGGTACCTATAATCTGCTTAATTTGGGACTAGATGGTGCTATGTAAAACGTCCCAAATATTTATTATTATCTATTTATTTTTTATTACAACAAATTGTATCTATTTTATACATGTAGGCACTAGTTAACTCGACAGACGTTTTCTTGACTAAATTTTATTAAATCATAAATATCCCATAGAGAAAAGTACTTTCTGTTTTTCCAATTTTCCGTCCAATTTTTCCAATTTTTCTTTCCCTAATAATTCCTTATTCGTAATATTATTATTAAAAAATATAAGCCACAGTCGTTCTCAAGTGATGCGCTTACCAATGGCGAGCATTTAATTTTTTTATCAATTAAATAAAAATACAGTAAAAGTAACATATTTTTTTTTTAAATAACAGGTTCAATGTTGTGTGACGACAATGTTTTTTAAAATTTATTATACTTCTGCGTATTTACATATCTATACCTACCTTTAAACTTTACAACATTATGTTTGAATGAACGTGTCCCCGTAACAATTATATATTTAATTATACATTTACAACCTTCAATGTTTGTGTAAATAGAGTTAATCTAAGAAATTAGGACCAATGTTATGTGATTCTGTGAAGCTAATAAAACTTACGTATTTGTTCCAGGGACGCATGAAGAATGTAAACAATCTACTTATCTCGTAAAATATACTTATAATATAATTTAAGATTTAATATAATACAATTTATTTGGGTCACGACTGTGTTTTAATTTCTTCTTTCCAATGTTTTTTTTACTGCTGCAATTGATGACTCCTTACTACTACTATTGAGGGGCTTGTGGTTGTGGGTAAAAATAACTTAGCTGATCAACCGTTCTGTAAGGTAAAGCTACGCTAGCCGCGGTCACCTTGTGGATAGGTGATCATTCTTAACACATCGAGGCCCCTCCGTGCCTTGGAAAGCACATAAAGCCGTCGGTCCCGTTGTCATACGAACACCTATGACAATCGTTAGTGGTAGTCAGATACCCAGAAAGCCTGACACAAGTCTATCTTCAGGATATTGGTTTACTCAGAAATTGTGTTGCGGATTGGGTTCAGCCGCATCTGGTTAGACTGGAAGTCGACCCCAACATAGTAGAGAAAAGGCTCGGAGGATGGTGTTGGTTTCCTTACTGCTACGCTGAAGGATCTGGGTTCAATTCCCAAGTCGAGTAAAATGCTAGTTTTTCTTTGAGATTGTCAGTAGCAAGTCGGACTATGGATTTTTGCCCGATTAATGGCAATAATCTCGCCCTTTATTACATGGGACCTAAACATACCGACTGGTTGTTGGCAGAAGTTGGTTGCGCAAAGCCGAGTACGGTGATATAGCGCACATTAGGGGAGGTTCTCGGCATCTCGTATTCGACTTTTGTAACAATTGTAACCCCCGACGCAAGAAAAGGGATGTTATAAGCAATGTGTGTATTTGTGTATCGTATCTGTGGTATCGTAGCTCCTAAACGGACGAACCGATTTTGAATTTGTTTTTTGTTTTAAGATGAATTTATCTTAGATTCAAGAAAATCTTCTCAGCCGTTCTAAGATCATCGGATACTTTCTATAATTCTATGTGATGAAGGGATACAGCAACTTCCACAGATCACAGATCTGACGACCTCTGTGGTCTAGCGGTTCAAGAGCCGGACTGCTGATCATGGGGTCGTGGGTTCGATTCCCACAGGACACAAATATTTGTGTGGATAAAACTTGAGTATTTGTGTTTGTCTGGGTGTTTCCTATGTATTACAAGTATGTATTTACAAAAAAACAAGTATATAAGTATTATATCCATTGTCTAGTACCCATAGTACAAGCTCTGCTTAGTTTGGGACGAGATGGTGTTGTGTAAAATGTCCCAAAAATATTATTATTATTATCTGATCGATTCGAAATTTGGTATCCCGTTATTTCAATAATGCTGCAAGAGGATTGTTATGTAGCCTTGATACTGCAGGAGTTTTTTAAATAATAGGTAGTGGGATCCATCGTATACCTACAGTTGTGTGTTTAGTTATACACGCACACATAAATATGCACTTCAAATATGTACCTACAACTAAAGAAGTTGTTGTGGACATCGTTGACGGGAATTGTATACCTACCTACAAATATTATGTATGGAAGGACCGGGTTGTTATTGTAGTAAAACATTTTTTATCGATACTCGTTTTGCTTTTAGTAAAAAACGCATAATTTATGTTCATAAAAATAATATTGTTGGTCTTAGAAATAAATTTATATTTGCTGATTGCGATGCCAAGATTAATTTGTTGATTCGAATCGATCGAATCTTATCGAAATTGAAGAAAGGTAGGGCATAGTGGGACTAATTCCACTCAAATTGGAGCTGCCCGACTGGCGAAGTACCTCCGCCTTGTAGAAAATCGAAGTGAAATAACACTGCTTTGAGATGTGTTGTGTTCCTTACGGTGAGCAAGGTTGCTAGTATTCCGCGAGGAAACGTTGTGTTGGCAGTGGGAGGACTTTGACGCAACTATTCCTCTTTCTTTTTACAGGGTCAGCAAAGCGCAAGTGATACCCCTGGTGTTACAAGCGTGTATAGGCTGCGGTAACCGCTTACCATCAGGAGGGTCGTATGCTTATTTGCCATCTTATTGGTATAAAAAAAAAACATCATTGATAGCCTGAATCTACTGCCGATTACAGGACTCTTTGCTTATGCCACCTTTTTCGATCCTGTACTAATCTTATCCATATGTGACCAATCAATTTCTTAATGTCATCGACCCATCTAGCTACCGGACGTCGCACACTCCTGTCCATCAGATCGAATAGTAATGACAAATCATTCATTCTAATAAGAGAACTCTAGCAGCTCATTACTATTGAGGTTAATTACCCCGTGCTACGCGAGTCTTTTGTTAAGATGTTCATAACGGTGCAGATAACGTGAATGGAACATAACTGTTGATAAATGCGTCTATGAAGATACAAACACAACAAACTAGTTCTGAGTCGTAGAGCTATCTGCGCAGGCGTAACAGACCCGTATGAAAAAATGATGGTAAATATTTTGCCAATAAGTGAGGTCACACCGTGCTGTGACGTTTGGTTGGGTGTAGTAATTTGTCACTGCACACTGCTAATGACTTTTATAAGGTTTTGGCGCTTATTGTTTTGAACGTGACGTAGACATTATTTATATTTAGGTACCTACTTATTTATTGAACTTCAGTATTTAATTAATTTAATAAATAATACAGTAAATGGTAGTAGTAGGCTCTTATCTTCCTATGGGGACTGGCATGGCCAGCAACACTTCGACCAAATGTGATCTGTTGTGTTGTCCCCAGCATGCCCAACATTCCTTACTTTTCAAAGACGTGGTTCATGAAGGCGGCTAACTCACTAAGAGGAAGGAACCTGTAGTTTTCTGGCTTCGGGTATCCGTTGTCGAGATGACTGAACCGTTTCGTCGCCAGGACGTCAATATCACACAAGATGTGCTGCATTGTTTGCCTGAATTCACCACGAGCTCTACAATCATTATTCAAAGCCAGCTTCATTCTAAAGAACATGTCATTTGTTGTAAAATGCCCTGTAAGGTCTCGATGACAGCTCGGGCTTTGTCCCTTTTGTTATAATAGAATGGCATGGCATGGTTCTGTGAAAATAAGCTCACCCCATTGGACTAAACATACCGGCGAATTGTGGGTGTACATTAGTATACTTACACGTGGCGTGATTGCATGTTATGATAAAGTAAGATCAAAATTTTTGATAGTTGTAGCATTGTGCTTACTGCGCAACTTATGTAGGTAGTAACTTTATGGTATCTATACGTACCTACTAAAGAACCGGTGTGAGTGTATGACAAGATAGAAGAAGTCCCGCAGACGCGGCGGCACTGTCATACGACGGAATATTGCTATTTGCTAAACTCTATTGTTTTAGACTCTCCAAAAATTCAATATTTAATCCCTGTAGGATGAATCTGACTTTATTGTTTCAGTAATTTATTGAAATTGATATAATGTAAAGTTGTCCGAGGTTTCAAAATTAGTTCCACTCATTTCCGTGGGACTTCTTTCGTGAGACGGACTTTATTTAAGAATCGTAGCAAGTGGCGTTCTTTAGTTTCTGCCTGGGAAGGCGTGAGTGTCATGTAGATATGTATGACATGGTGAATGGTTATATTTTATGGTCCCGATAAAATGAACTACCATACAACAGCTAAATAAAGTTTTCATTCTAATTGCTGCAGTTTGTAAATGTGTTTTTGGTGTTAGTAGGTAGCTTTTAGTAGGTAAGTAATCAAAATACCTACCAGCGTCGTGGCCCTTTTGGGGCGACAAAGAGATTAAAAAATATCACGGATCCTTATCGTTTTTGTGTCCTTAGATTCCTCTTATCCTTATTATAGATGTTTGTGTTATACCTACCTAATCGTTTTAACAACTACCTGACAATATTGTTCATTTTGACTGAGAATGTGGCGAGTTGTGTTAAAAAACAAAATTGATATCTACTTATTTGATGTATATATTAGACCTTAGGTTTATTACAGATGGTCTAAAAGACAGAGTTTTCAGATAACCCTATTATTGTTTGTGTGATTGCCTTCCCAGGTCTGTAAGTAGGTAAGTTAGTAAGTTCGGAAGGGTTCATAAAAGTACATCCCCAGTTCGCCAGTGCTCCAATGTACCGAATCATAAATCAATAAGTTTATTTGTGAAACGTAGCTATACAATAGGTCATACATATAAAATAGTAGGTACACTATGTTTTGTCATATGACATACAAATATGAAAAGAAAATATGCGACGTAAATCTGCTAAAGAGAAAAAAAAATGGATGTCAAATGTAGGTAATACAGCGAGCTTATTGCCATTAACTGGAAAAAATCCCAACTACGAGCTGCTACTGAAAATTTCCTAGGAATCGAACCCGCAGCCGTGCCAGGCAGTTATTGGGACAACAATACAAAAGTGATGAAATATTTGCAAGAGTGTTTTAACTAACTATTCTAGCCTGACTCTACATTATATGAAATTGTGTCAGGAAATAGTAATATTTTAAAGCTGATCGGTCATTTTGGCCAGTCATTCGGATGTTCACGGAAAAATCTAAGAGACACTGGGCCTAAGTTAGATTTCATCACCGGATGGGATATCCTGTTAGAAATATTCTCGCAAGGTGCATATTTTTCTCGTTCTGGGTTAGATTAGTCTTTCGTTAGTATGCACCAACCTATTCAAATGTAGGACCTTTGTTTACAATTTGTCCCAGTTATCAACGTAGAGTAATTTTCTGAAACAATATTATGTATAATATTGTAATATGGTAGCACCCAGCCCGTGGCTAGTAATAACTACGCTGACCAACCGATCTGTTAAGCTACGCTAGCTGCGGTCAGTCTGTGGATGGGTGACCTTTCTGAATACACATCGAGACCCCTCCATGCCTCGGAGAGCACGTAAAGCCGTCGGTCCCGGTTGTCATACGAACATTTTTGACAGTCGTTATTGGTAGTCAAAAGCTTAAAAAGCCTGAAAACCAGTCTATACTCAGGATATCAGTATTATCCAGGAAATTGGTTGGCGGAGGTCTGATGGAAGTCGTTTCGTGTAAAACACTGATATTCAGCCGCATCTGGTTGGACTGGAAGCCGATCCCACCATGGTTGGGAAAGGAAAGGATCGGAGGATGAAGATAATGGTAGCACAGCATCTAGCTAGCACGGGTGCTAGCACGGCTAACTCCTGCTGGAGTACCTAGGTAGGTTCTACCACATTTATAATCACTATTCTGTCTCGCGTCTTCTGATTTGCATCGCCAATTATATTAGAAAAGAAAAAATAAGGATGCCAATTAAAAACATTAATTTTTGACGGAATAAAAAATAAGGATGAAATTAAAAAAAATAAGCGTTTCAATACTCAACAACACATTGGAAGAACAAGTTTTTTGGTTTGCACCGATTTGTTTTTAATGATTACGGCTAAAGGCAATGTCCTTTAGTGCTGGGAGATATTACCGGAACGCATCATGTTTTTTCTTTGTCTAATATCATGCGTGTAAATGAGTAAGGAGATGTTATGGGTTACACACAGGTCTTAGTAAGTGCCCGTTTACACGGGATAAATATTTTTTTTGGAATTTTCGTCATGATTTAACAAGAGAACGATTATGATCCAGAATAAGTAGAACAGCTTACAGATACTTCAACTAGGTTAAATTATGTCGTGGCATGCATACAATATTGCTGATGTGTAGATAAGTAGCGTGAATAAGGCCACCTACAGAGTGAAGTGATATTATTAGTTAATACCTAAGTAATTATGTTGGGGTCGGCTTCCAGGCTAACCCGATGCTGGATGTCAGCATTTTACACGAAGCGACTGCCATCAGACCTCCGCAATCTCATATCGGGATAAACTAGTTGTCAGGCTTTTTGGGTTTATGACTAACATTAACGATTTTCATAGGTTTTCGTATGGCGACCGGCACAGACTGTTTTCTGTGGTCTCTTAACACATTAAGAACAGTCACCTATCCATAGACAGGCGCATCTTAACCTTGCAGGTTGGTTGTCATCGTATTTATTACTTTTAGCGACGAGAAATTAATAGGTATGTACTAAATTAGTAATAATTAAACTACTATCTACCCGTTTTGTCCTTAGCTGTCCTACTATGCAAATAATGTTTCGTATTATTTCACTTTAAAGAGGTAGGCACCATAAAGAATAGATAACGCATTTTCATTTTCAAACTACGTTCTTTACGTCACTTTATTTTCATTTATTCGTTTCGATTACTATTGAACACTTGAAAACATTGTTTCCTTTACAATAATAAAGTACGTGTAAAAAAAATGCCAATTGACGTGGGTGGCGGCACTAATGTCACTAATGTTCGTGTCGTGACGAATATTTTTCTTTAAAGTGTGATGTGGTGCATGCACCTAAGATGGGAGTACGGTTAGCCTAACAAGCATTGAATTTTCAGCTCTATTGTAGTATTTCATTAGATCTATATTCGTGTATTTAACGTAACTTGTGCGAAGTTTATGGTGGATATTTTGAATTCATAATTGGAAGTTCGTCTCTGAATCGGTTTAGTGCCGTGCAAGTTGTGTTCGCTGCTGGTCTTAAAAATTGTTTTATTATTATTATTTTTGAGAATATTGTGTGCATTAAAACAGGTGAGTAATAGTAATGTTAAAATGTTTCAATATTAATAATGTTGGATTCAAAGAACCATACGTTCTTGTTGTTGTGTTTACCGTGGAATTAATGGTCAAAAATACTTAGACAACTGTACAATTTTGTGTTGGTAAATTAGTAAAAAAAAAAAAACTAAATTAGGTATACTCAATACTTTATTGCATTCCATAATGTTTTATAAAGGTGGACTATAGATAACTTAGATTATTATGGACCCTGTCGGGCACAGCAAAATGTATGCATCGACCTTAGTATCTATTGGCCTTTAAATATTGTAAATAAATATCTAGCATTTATTATTCATAAAAAGTCACAATGCGCTGACACCCAGATCGGAAACAACAATCAGTAGGCCATACAATTTTTAATGCGGGGATAGGACCCGCCACTTGAAGCACAACTGTCAAAATGTGCAGCCACTACGCCAAACAAATCTTCATTATCTTATTAGTAATAAGATATTTCTATGTCGACGACGTACCACATATATCTAGTGGTTCGCGTGTGAGACTGCTGATCATGAGGTCGTGGGTTCGATTCCCACAGAACACAAATATTTATGCGATAAACATAAGTGTTTGTGTTTATCTGGGTGTTTCGATGTATCATCATCATCATCAACCCATATACTGTCCCACTGCTGGGCACGAGTCTCCTCTCATATTGAGAGGGATTAGGCTATAGTCCACCACGCTGGCCTAGTGGGGGTTGACAGACTTCACAAACCGTCGAGAAAAATCTCTAAGGTATGCAGGTTTCCTCACGATGTTTTCCTTCACCGTTTAAGCGAGTGATAATTAATTATTTTCAATGTATAATAAGTAACTATTTAGAAAAAACAGTATAAGTATTATATCCATTGTCTAGTACGTACCTAAGTATAGTACAAGCTCTGCTTAGTTTGGGACAGATGGTGCTCTTTAAAAATATTCCAAGAATATTTATTTATTTATATTTTTACTTACTTCAAAATTTTCTTTACAGCTGAAAATGAAGGTATTGGTGTTGTTCTCAATGTTCCTGGCTGTGGCCACTAGTTACCCAGTCGTGAAGACCTGGACCCTTAAAGAATTGTCTGAAGCTATCGAGACCTCCTCAGCAGAACCTGGCATGATGCCATACCTTGAGGAGGCCCTCAACCAGATCATGCTCGCGTTGTTTACTGGAAAAAATGAGGTTTGTTTGTCGTTTTAGGGTGCTCTTAACTTGTTCTTTTTTGAGTACGTACGTCATTCCAATCGTGTGAATTAAATCTGTGATCGCCACGCTATTAAAATTAAATCACTTAAATCACGAGTGAATCGGTTTCTTTTAGGCAAGCGCGCTCCATCGTAGATCGCAGTGTCGCTTAACATCACACGAACTGGCGGCCAAGCGAAGGCCTATCAAGAATAAAAAATAAACAATAGATTATATTCCAGTCATTTTTACTATTGCTAGGTATTAAAATCCGACCTCAGGCAGCATTCGAACCGTGCGTTCTATACCGGACGACGGAGATCACCGTCTATTTAGCATGCGTCGCGCGTCTCTTAGCAAAAAATAACTTATAATACTTCCTTACATTCTTGCGGTCGATAAAGTACCTAATATTCATAAGTACAGACGCCAGCAGGTCAAGCTATCCAAAACTGTCAAATTTTCCCAATTGAATATGAACCTTATAGCTTTGTATTAAAGTTGAAAATCAATCAAAGAAATTTGACAGGTTGTGGTAGCTTGATGTGCTGGCCTCTGTACTTTATTTCCAGAGAGATAGGCTATAGTGGAAGTAATTTCACTCAAATTGGAGCTGCCCGATTGGGGACGTGAGTACCTCCGCCTTGCAGAAAATCGAAGTGAAATAACATTGCATTGAGCAAGTTTTAAAATAAGAGAGCAAGAGTTAAGAAACACAACAGATTGTGTTTCTTACGGTGAGCAAGGTTGCCAGTGCTCCACGAGGAAACGTTGTGTTGGCACTTTGACCCTTATACTGCCAACCCAACTAGGTATTTCTCTTTCGTTGCAAAACAACATCAAAATAAAAAAATATTTACAAATAACATGAATGTTTATCATGAACAAAGTCGTACATGGTTACGTTACAACACAACTGTTTGCCGATTCAAATCATTGTTAGATAATGTTACTCACTTTGAGTACTTATGCCCGAGGCCGAGTCATTTTTCACAAAATATACTTATAACATAGGCACCATAACGCCTGTTCTCCAAAGGGTTACACAGAGGATACATTTTACCGTGGGAGAGCCATGCTTCGGCACGAATGGGCCGGCTCGACCGGACTTGATACCACGGCCTCACAGAAAACCGGCGTGAAATAACGTTTTCGTTGTGTTTCGTCGAGTGAGTGAGGATACCGGACGCCCAAACCCCTTAAAAGGGCGGCAACGCACCTGAAACTCCTCTGGTGTTGCGGGTGTCCATGGGCGGCGGTAATCGCTTACCATCAGGTGATCCGTCTGCTCCTTTGCCCACCCTATCACATAAAAAAAAAAAAAAAGGTGTACCAATGTACGGTCAGCAACGATAGTCGCTTACAGCAAAATTTTGATAATATGACAGCTCCAAAACTTGTCACGAGATTTTTCTATTATGAAGGTGAGGTAAATATTTAATGTCACCTATGCAATGATTTTGCACAACCTTTACAGGTCAGTAACTTCATATTAAAAATCGTATTGAAATTTGCAACATGTTCAGCGACTTTCGCTGCTGACTGTAACACCCACAGTTCACCGGTATGTTTAGGCCCATGATAGGGGGCAACCCTATTGCCATTAACCGAACTGCTACTGAGAATCGCAATGTTCCTTCATCATCATCATCATCAACCCATATACTGTCCCACTGCTGGGCACGGGTCTCCTGTCATATTGGGAGGGATTACCTATTGCGGGTTGGCAGACTTCACAAACCGTCGAGAAAAATCTCTAAGGTATGCAGATTTCCTCACGATGTTTTCCTTCACCGTTTAAGCGAGTGATAATTAATTATTAATATGCACATGAATTCGAAAAGTCAGAGGTGCGTGCCTTGGGTTCGAACTCGCCTGTCAATGTTCCTTATTACCTCATATTGCACAAATTTTAGTTAAACCACCTGGAACGATTACATGCCTATCCAAATGTCATACAAATATTTTCGTAGAAGCTGATCGTTCGACCACTGCGTCCAATCGTACCGTAATTCCAAGATCATGATAATAATCATGATTGATGGCTCTCTTGATTTTTTACAGAAACTGATCCACGCAGTAGTGCCGTCGCCTACCGGTGCTGCTACATGGACCGTGAGCGAGCTGACCCAGGCTCTTGCAGACCCTGAAACGAAGCCAGAGTATAGGCCTTCTCTGCTGCAAGCGTACCAGTTCGTCGTAGCTAAGAATGAAACTGGAAATGTACAGGTACTTACAGACTACTTACAGCTATTAATCTATCTATTCTATGCTAAAATAAATCATCGTTAATGACATTAATCATTAGTACACAAAGTTAACTCACCAACACACCACCGCTCCCGCTGACAGCCCAACTGCGAATGACCACCCCACCGTATAGAACGATATTTAAATTCTGAGAGGTGTGTGCCTGAGGCAACAATTTCCGACTACCCGCATACTTATACACTATAGGTACCCTCCGAGCTAGCTAAGATGAGCGAGTGTTCTAATAAATTTCAATCTACGATTATTATCTTTTTTACAGGATTCAGTTGAAGTATTAATCCCTGCCTTAGACATATCGACTTGGAGCCAGTCGGATCTAAACGAGGCCCTTAGGAGTCCCAGCACCAAGCCTGACCTCATTCCATACTTGGAGAAGGCACGCACTGATTTTAAACAGGCCCTTGAAAACGGAGAAAGTCGGGTATGTAGGTTTAACTACCTAAATTTAATTTAATTAACTAAAAATATTTGACTGAAATATTTTTTGATATTTACGCAAATATTAGGTATGTACCTACACATTATAATTATGAATATACATTAAAATAAAAATACTTTTTACGTATTCACTTTCGACGTCTCCGATCTTTACAGTAACTTGACAGAGGCGTCTGGATTTTAAAATTAGTGACAGCTACCTAGCTGTTAGTAATTTTAAAATCCAGAAATAAGTAAAGTAACTTTACTTTTTTGTTTTAATTATTAATAATTCGATTTACGCAAAATGAACCGCGAAAGTATTTCTATATTTACTAAATACTTATGTTGCTATTGAAAAATCAGAATAATAGCTAGAAAATATTGTCAGTAAGTTGTAGTAGTGCCGTTTTTGGCCTTTGGTTTTTGGTTTTATGGTAGAACAGTTCACAAAATTATAATTATTCAATTAGAATACCTATGAATCAAATTGTGTGCATTGTCATTGATTTCAGGAGACTGTCAGCATAGTGACACCCGTTGGCTTGATCCCTCCCAAGGCAGACTACAGGTTCCTCCCTAAAGCCTCGAAGCACTTAATCAAGAAGACTAAACACGGTTTATAAATTAGGTAAATGATGTTTATATAGCAGTGTTGCCAGTTACGATTGTTACTATTTTGTTGGGTAGTTCTTGCTTATTATACACGACCTTAACATGCTAAATATTTACTAATTTGATTGCAATCTATGCCATCATCGTAAATTTAATCCCCTCCATGTTTGAGTCTGCTTCAAGTCTAACCAGATGTGGCTGAAGATCAGTATTTTATTTATTCTGCACTCAATTTAGTTCTTAATACCGATATCATATTGATAAACTGCTTGACAGGCTACCGACTACCACTAACGATTGTCAATAGATGTTCGTATGAAAACTGGGACCGACGGTTTTACGTGGTCTCGGAAGATGACTCAATGTGTTAAAAATGGGAATCCATCCGTAGATTGACCGCGGCAAGCGCTGCTTAATATTGGAGATATATTGATCAGCGTAGTTATTACTTAGCCATAGTTTAACATTTAAAAAGTTATTTTCTACGACTACTTTTTGCTAAAATTAGAAGAATTGTAATCATGTTTTAATCAATAACTATTTTTTTCAGGTACATTACTGTAAGACAATATAATGTGATAGCGATAAGATTGTCTAGTATGCAGTATACACGATTGTATTTTAAATACATTTTCTATTAAAATTGTGTTGTTTTTTTATTTTATTTCGCCAATAAAAAATATTATAACGAATTAATAATATTAAATCGCGATAAAATCGGCAAAGAGTAAGTCTAAGTGTCAATATCACTGACCTCTATAATACAAGGAGGTCAGTGGTGTCTATGCCTAAGTGTCAGAATCACTGACCTCTTTAATACAGACAGAATATAGAGTAATACTAGCTGCCCCCGCAAACGTTGTTTTGCCATAAAAAAAAATTTAGTGGTATGAAAAATAGATGTTGGCCTATTCTCAGACGTCCCCGATAAGCACAAAAAATTTCATCAAAATCGGTCAAGCCGTTTCGGAGGAGTATGGCAAGGAAAACTGTGACACGAGAATTTTATATATTAGAAGAAGAGCAACATTTTGTATAGATTTTAGTTCTTCAAGCGACCACTAGAGGGATTTCTGTTCATAAAAATACCAAAGCCGCTACCGTCTATCGCTAACCGAACTCCCTATTTACGGAAATTTTATTACTAGTACCTACGTAGCACAATAAAAAGTTTTATCGAATTAATCCATCGTAAAGTTGAGCTACATTATCTGGCCAGCAAAGAATAGCATGGTGGTCGGATTTATCAATAGATTGATTGATTATCCAATCTTAAGGTTATCACGACAGTAAATGTATTTTCAGCTAAGATCGTGAATAAGATGGTCACTTTGCCACTACCGCTGCGCCGCGACTAAGGTGCAAACTCTCGTTGTGCTCTCGACGAACCAAACCGGGAGGATTGATTTACATTTGCTCAAAAAAAAATTTTACTGGATCTGGGTGAACTTTGTCTCCACAGGGCTTTTGTTCCCTAGTGTGAGCATTGTTTTTATTTTATGAAAAACGAGAAACTTAACTAATTATAAAATACATAAATTATTATGTTAGAAAAACAACGGCATGTTCCATCAATATTACATATAATAATTATGAAAGAAACTGCCTCATTTGGTGGTCGCAAGCGCAGATGTTGAACGTGAGGTCCTAGGTCTACCTAAATAATTATAAAAAACAAAACTGTTTCATTGTGTACCTAGAAAATGACTATGAGATCTTCTGCTAAAAGGTTTTGAAGTGATATGTCAAAGTTCGACTATAATAATTTAAATAAATAAATGTATATCTATGGAACCTTATACACAGCATAATCTAGTCCCAAACTAAGCAGAGCTCGTACTATGAGTACTAGACAATAGATATAATAATTATATACCTATATCCGTTTTTGTAACTATTTACTAATAATACAAGAAACACCCAGAAAAACACAAACACATATTTAACGTCAACAACAAATACGTATGTGTTAATCAATTCGAAAATCAACTAGATAAGACCATGGATGTTGTCAAAATACTCTGTAGTAGTGATAGCTTTTTTTTTTATAGTACGAAAAATCCTCATGGATCCTCCGCCACCTGGGGAGGTGGCAGGGTATGTCAGACTCGTATCGACTAATAACCGCACTTGCCTTCACCAGCCCTATAGTCATGGCCATGGGATCCGCGAAATTCGCCACGACCATGACGGGAGTAGTGATAGCCTAGTGATATATGACCTTTGGTCTGCACAGTCAAGTTCAAATCCAAGGCATGCACCTCTAACTCTTCGATTTCATTTACCTTAGATATCTTTTTGACGGCGTGGGTGGGCAGACTTCACACACCATCGAGAAAAATCTCTAAGATCTACAGATTTCTTAACGATGTTTTTCCTTCACCGTTTAAGCGAGTGATAATTAATTACATGAATTCGAAAAATCAGAGGTGCCTTGGATTCGAACTATCACTCATATCACTAGGCTATCACTGCTATATTTTTAAATGGGATAAGTTATTACAAATAAATCTAATATGAAACTATAAAAGTTTTTCCACTATGAGAGAAAGAAAACAACAGAGAGATTAAGTATATAGAACAGTCTATGCACACAACCAGGAGCCTAAGTTTTCTATTTCAATTTGTATCAGAATGGTCGTTCAATGGCACTATATTACATAAGGACTGATATAATATGTAGGATATGAAACTGTCAAGAATCAACATTACTAAATTTGAAAGGCCATTTTGAAAAAATTAAAAAAAGATTCTTCATTCATTCTTGGATTTTGAAAAAAGAATTTAAATTAAATATATAATAGCAAACCGCGCGACTACGGTTTGCTTTTAAATTCTGTAGGATAAACTTTCATTCATGGTAAAAATAGAATTTAATTATGATATTAAATACAACTGCCGATCTTGTGTTATGTCTCTCTTGCATACCTGTATACTTAAACACTTATCAATGAAGATTGATACACAAGAAAAGAAAAGAACATAGTCCTTAGGTCATAAAGTGATTTAGATAATATTGTGTAAATATTGTAAAGATATTAAGTAATATTTAAATAGCTTAGGCACCTGTTAAAAAAATACAGGATGCTTCGCGGGCCCGTACAGAGTAACTCATAAAAGTTTCACCGTTTACTTGTCTAATGAAAGGTGTTAAAATATTGAAATTTGAACTTAATGACAGTGATATTAAGGTCTTCGGGAGATACAAACTATATATGAGGTATAGGAACGCATAGAGAACGAAACAAACCAAGAAATATTATTTTTAGGGTTCCGTACCTGAAAAGGAATAAAACGGAATCCTTATAGGATCACTTAGTTGTCCGTCTGTCCGTCCGTCCGTCCATCTGTCAAGACCCTTTTTCTCAAGACCGCGTGGAGGTATCAAGCTAAAATTTATATCAAATACTCAGGTCTACTGTCCCTTGGAGCTGTGAAAAAATCAAACTTCTAAGCCAATGCAATCAAAAGATACAACCGTTTAGGCCGCAAATTTTAGAAACTCGCAAGGGAATCAAAACCTACAGGGTACTTCCCGTGAACTCAGATTCTTGAAATTTGGTACGAATCAACGTCTTATAGCACAAATAAAGGAAAAATTGCGAAAACCGTAAATTTTTAGTTACATCATATAATAAAAATAATTTTAATAATTTTACAGTTACTACCCCTTTCCTCATGAACGCGTAGAGGTATTAAATTGAAATTCATAACAAATACTCAGGTCTATAATACCTTTAAGCTGGAACAAAATCAAACTTCAATGTCAACGCAATCAAAAGTATACCTACAGGTTTGTACGGAACCCTCGGTGCGCGAGTCCGACTAGCACTTGGCCGTTTTTTTTATATATTAGAAGATAAATTATATGCTACACCAAATGTTTATAATACTTTTGTAACACCTACTTGGTTAAAGCTTCTAAATGACGATGAAAGATACAAAAAACCTAACTATTGTTATTAAGAAAGTAGCGACCCGCTTCGGGTTCGCACACGCGCAATGTACTAATAACATGCATGTATTATACATAAAAAAATTCCGAAATAAATTGTTTTAATTGTAGTAAATAAAATCCGTTGCGAAGTTAAAGACTGTTTTATACTATGTGTAAAAGATAGACTAGGGGCCCGCCCCGGTTTCGCACTGGTATGGTCATTTAACCCTCTTAGGGTACCAAATTTCCGAAAATCCTTCCTTATTGGATGCCTACAACATAAAAGCAGTACTTACATAAAAGCAGTGATAGTGTAGTGTGTATTGGTAGTGGTATGACCATTGCACTCCCAAGTGGAAGGTCTCGAGTTCGAATCCAAGGTACGCACTTTTCGAAATCATGTGCGTATTAATAATTAATTATTACACGTTTAAACGGTGAAGGAAAAACATCGTGAGGAAGGCTGCATGCCTTAGATATTTTCTGGACGGCGTGTGAAGTCTACCAACCCGCACTAGGCCAGCGTAGTGGACTATAGCCTAATCCCTCTCATTTTGTAAGAGGGATATACTATCCCACTGCTGGCAGTGGGATAGTATACGGGTTGATGAAATGCATTTATGTAATTGAAATATATATTTTTTAAAATTTTTGAAGTGGGAGGCAATCGAGCAAGCGTGTCACCTGATGGTAAGTGATCACCGCCACCCATTGACACCCACAACACCAAAGGGGTTGCAAGTGCGTTACCAGCCCTTCAGATAACAATACGCTCGCTTATTTAAGGTTGCCATGTCGTACTGGATCGGAAATACCTCCGGTGGTCATTTATTACTTTGTTGTTTCCGGAATCATTTATAACTCTTATTTGTATTTGTCTTTGTTTAATAATAATGCTGTAATGTCTTGTGTGGATTGTGTGAAATCAATAAATTTACTTTCTTTCTTTCTAATTGATACCATAGAGCAGTCGTTCGGGGTAATAAGTTTCTTGAGAAACGCACTTGTTTTTCGAGTCGGGTGTACAGACGCTAGCAGGACAAGCTATCCAAAACTGTCATAATTTCCCAATTGAATATGAACCTTATGATTTTGTATTGAAGTTGAAAATCAATCAAAGAAATTTGACAGATTGTGGTAGCTTGATGTGCTGGCCTCTGTACTTTGTGTAATTGTGTTTGTAAAGTCCCCCACAACACCAGGCATGATCTCTAGAGTGGAAGTTCCTTTTCAAATTAAAAATAACTTCATACCTTTTTTATAGTAGGTACGAATTCTCATGGACCTTCCGCCGCCTGCCCAGGTGGCAGGGTGTATGTCAAAAAACCGCACTTGCCCTATAGTCCACCGATATACCTACCTAGTAACCAGCATCGGTTTTATCGTTTGCAGATGATCTTCCGTTTTATTGAAGCTTAATATCGGATGTACATTTAATCCTGTTTCATAACAATGCAATTTATTGTAAATAATCTTAATTTATTATTTTGATATTGTCGGTTATGGCATGATTAAGATACAGTTTATTGTGTTTCGATTAAGAAACAGTATAAATAATCGTGGATTGGTAATTTTTGTCAAATTACTACGACGGTAGGTAAGTGACTACAAATGAGTTATTAATTTAATTAATAGTTTGGCAAGTAGTTCTGACTTCTGTCTGGTAGTTTTGAGTATTTTCAGTAACATACGCAAATATCCTGTTGATTGGTATTGTTGTGCTTTGGGTCGTTGATCTCCCTAAAAATGGGCTATGACTCTTTCTTCAAAGGCCATTTCAGCCGTTGTCCTACATTGTGACACTCACACAATGATTAATGTCTGTGATGTCAAGACTGAGATTGTGATTCTCTGATGGTAACGGAAGAAACACCAATACAGACCGTATTGGTGTTTCTTCTCAGAGGAAATGCTGGCCCCATCTGATGTTATGTTCCATAAAATAAGTATCAAGACTTTTGCAATATTAATTCTGGATCTTACCAAACATGTTGGAATTAATTATTAAAGTTTTATACAAACTACCATGCCTACAATTATGAACTGTAACTTGTTTGAATTAACTAGTTACTGAATGCTTATTGCTGCCATTTCATAAACGCCTGAGCAAACTTTAAGAACTTTGAAATTTCAAATAACCTCAAACTTTAAGAAAATGCGACATAGACATAGATTATTCAAGTTTTTCTTTTGCTATAACTATCCCACAGGCTGGACAAAGGCCTTCTTTGGGTCGATCTGGCACTCTTGACTTAGCTCTAACACACTTACTTTTTCGCAGCAGCAAAAAAATCTTATAAGATGAAATTCCTCGCTGTCTTCGCCGCTTTGGTCGCCGTGGCTGCCAGCCACTCCACCTGGACCCTGTCACAGCTGTCTGAGGCCATCCAGAACCCCAACACAGACCCTGCCCTTCTGCCCTACCTCGAGCAGGCTCTGGACAACATGATGGACTCGATCTACGCTGGAAAGCCCGTTGTAAGTAGTTTTTATTAAATATCTACTATAATTATTTTTATTAGTTATTTCACAAGGTATGCAGATCTAACAGGAGCTCAGGGAACGTTAGATGTTGATGTCATCGCTAGTACATATATTTTTTGACACCGACTATAGTTCTCTGGTGACCGTTACATACTTCATACAATAGTAAAATACCAGAGATTAGCATCTATCTTTCACAGAACTCCTGGTAATAGGAGGGTTTTATTGTCCAGTACTGCTATCGGTGGACGATCGCGAGCTCATAGGGTATAGAAAACAGACCTACATTATGGTCGAGCTACACAATGACTGATGCATGCGTGCCGTCGCGCGTCGGCTGGGACTGGTACACTCAAAGCCGCTATAGCTAGTTCTTCAAAAGGCCATTTCAGACATTGCCCGACATTGTAACACTCACTTAACTGTTACTATTCTATGTCTGGACTTTAAAAGAGACCATGAATCTTTGAGTTTCTTCTCAGAGGTCATCGGTTAGGAAATGCCGGAACCATCCAGCTTAAATTAGCATTTTGTCATATTATAATATATAATATGTTATCTGTAAGGTATCTATGGGCCCAAGTAGCTTGATAATAAATAGATACTACTTAAAAGTGACTTTCAAAAGTATCTTTAAAAGATCTATTTACAGAATAAGTATCGTTTAATAAATAACGCGTCATCTAGGAAGATGGCTGCTGTGGAATTAATCTGAAGAGTAGATGCTTCTAGGAGCTAAACTTTTAAATCTTTTAATTTCAGGAATCTGTGTCTGTGACCATCCCTGCCGTCGACCTTTCCACCTGGACTCTGCACGAGCTCTCCGAGGCTCTCCAAAACCCTGCCACTGATGCTGCTCTTGTGCCCTACCTGGAGCAGGCCATTAACCAAATGATGGACGCCATCGTTTCTGAACAGCCCATCGTAAGTGTTCAGTTTAATACGAGTAAATTAAAATGAATACTATAATTTTAAGAAGATTATACAAAAGCAAGAACTGTTTAGTAGGATTCGAAATCCTACCCTCTTTTCTTTGGCTAAGTTGCTATGTAACATCTTCCATTACTTCAGGCTGTTGCGCCCGTCGCCATCCCCGCCATGGACGTCACTTCTTGGACCATCACCGAGCTCTCCGAAGCTCTGGAGAACCCTGCCACCAACCCCGCTCTCGTTCCCTACCTGGAACACGCCCTGAACGAGATGATGGATGCCCTCATATCCGGACACCAGATGGTAAGGACATCCTTAATTATCAATTCAATTATACTCCATTATCAATAATCATGAATAATGTACCTACTACTTTAGTTCTGTTTCATTAGCGTAGTGGTCCTAAGCGCGACTGCTACGCTAGAGGTCGTGGGTTCGATTCCCAGGCCGAGCAATGTGTTAGTAGGTTTTAGAAATGAATTTTTCAATAGCAGGTCAGAGTTTGGATTTCGGTTAATGGCTATAGGATATTACATGGGACCCAAACACACCGGCGAACTATGCATGGACATTAGTACACCTTTGCTTAACATTTTAATACTATAGTAGAGTGAGTATAGGTTTCTAATTTGTCACAGTGGAATACTTTCTAGTTCATTTTGGCTCATAATCTGACTTAATTTTTCTCGAAATATTTTGCTATGGTATCCCTTTATTGACAGACTTGTGCTGGATAAAACCGTTGTATGCAGGCGACATATAACCGGTGTTTGTGGAAATCTATGGGGGAGGCCTTTGTTCAACAGTCCTCTTGTGGCTGATATGATAATGATTATTATTGTATACTGGATTGCATGTTAATGTTATTTTTTCTGTTTCCAGGAGGCCATCACCATCGCTGTCCCCGCTGGTCTCGTCCCAGTCGTCGTCGCCACTCCTGCTGACACCCCTGTGGTTCCCTCCCCCGTCGAGGCCCCCGTGGTTCCCTCCCCCGTCGAGGCCCCCATGGTCCCCTCCCCTGCCGCCACCGCCAGCCCTCTGGTCCAGATCATCATCAATATTAACCAGCAGCAGGAGGTAAACTTCATTAAGTACTAATTTCTTCAGCATAGCAAATAGGATCAAAAATGCTGTATGATATTTAAACACTCGTTATTGCTCAGGATATTTAATCCTACATCCTTGATTAAGATTCCATTTTTTTGTGTTTGCAATCATACCTAGGATACAGAATTAGCGTGGCAAGAATTTTTTGTTGTTTCTCATGCAACAATTGTTGTAATAAAAATGCTGATAATTTTTTTTACTCTTCAGGTCATCGCTGTCTCCCCCGTCGGTGTCGCCCAGCCCGAAATCTCTCCTGAGCCCGTCCACGTTGTTGAGCAGGCCCCCATCGCCGTTGAGCCCGTCCAGGTTGTTGAGCAAGCCCCCATCCCCGCTGAGCCCATCCAGGTTGTTGAGCAAGCCCCCGTCCCCGCTGAGCCCATCCAGGTTGTCGAAGCCACCCCTGTGGCCGCCGTGCCCATTGGCATTGTTGCGCCCATCGGTGCTTAAGATACGAATCACCACACCACCCCGATCACGTCCTAACTTTTCAATAGGACAATAACACCTGTGAACTGAAATGGCACAAATAAATTATTCAGAATAGTATTTAATTTTTCGTTTCATTTGCAAATTTAAAAAAAAATTGTGGACCTATGGTGGCCGAAATTCGACCTTTTTAAGTTGTATGTTATAGATACTCTTTGGTCAAGGATTGGTCAAATTGACGGTTTCAGTGTTTCATCTAAACGTGTTTGACATTGACAGCATGAACGTAACCAATGAATGTTTTATTTAAACAAATTTTGTAAAAATTTAGCTTTCCGCACTCCTTCTCCATATTAACTTTAACTTTGTCAAATCTGACACGCCTGTGTGCGCGCAACATGCTCGAAAAGGAGTACAAAGTTTTCTCTTCGCGTATTAAATGGTAATAGAACCCAGCCAGTGGTGGATTGTAGGTATTGACGTATTACCCTAGTCCACTATAAAAAGTACGCGTATAGTGCCTCCTGGCGTCCAGAATTTTCCTGGCAGATATTTTCAGAGAATAATAAATAAATATTTTGGGACGTTTTTACACATCACCATCTAGTCCTAAACTAAGCAGATCTTATAGTATGTGTACTAGACACTGGATGTAATAATAATATACTTTTTTGTAAAAACATACTTCTAATCCTTGTAATACATATGGAAAATTCTAACCTACTAACCTTTCGGGGATAACAGGCGTGTATTTTTGACACATTTTTTAGCATATTATTATGCCCTAAAAATATGGCATGGTTGCAAATCAACACCTTGTATTGATTTGTAACCTTACCAAAATAATTTAAATTGTTTACATTATGTACAACTTATATTGCATAAAGTGAAATAGAGCAGATTATTTATAAAAAGTATGGTAGTGTAGCGACATCTACCGCGCTACATAGAACTACGAAGGCCTGAATCGCGCAAGCAAGTGTGCAGTTCCACAGTAGATTGATATACTATTGATATACTATTATTAAAAGTACCTATATACAGTATTACCTATAGTATATTTATAAGGTTGCCAGTGCTCCGCGAGAAAACGTTGTGTCAGTGAGTCGGGGCGATTCAGGCCTTCGTAGTTCTATGTAGCGCGGTAGATGTCGCTACACGTCTTTAGGTATCCGCTTACCATTAGGGGGCAGTATGGTTGTTTGCCACCTTATTGGTATAAACAAAAGTAAGAGTTACTATCGCATTTATAATATTAGTAGATAAGTAGGGGGTGGGGAAATATGGAATAATGTCGGCTATCGAAATATACAGTTTTGACGGATTTTTAGGCCCCCTTTCAGGCCTCCCTCGCAGATCGCGCTCAGGCCACGTGATAGGGGGCAAGATAAGACAAGTTTTGACGGATCGATGGGTTTCCAATGGTGATGCATGATGCTATCTTATCTATGGATGATAAAGTCCTATGAGACCTATCTTTGACTGTGTGGCTGGTGTATTTCCCTAGGATAAGGAAGATAATGTAGATCATCAATTTATTCCCAAGAGATTCGTAACGACACGCCCGGTTTTAATATCTTATCGAGCCGAATTCGTTTTATCTATCTGATGTATAATCATTCACTCTAAAATTACCGACGACGTACCAAAACTAATATTAATAGCAAATAAGCTATTAATATTAGTTTTGGTACGTCGTCGGTAATTTTAGAGTGAATGATTTTACAGTGTTTCTTCTCAGATGTTGGTTGAGATTTTTTTTTTTTATAAGAGATAGGTTAGCGTTTGACCACAATTTCACCTGATGGTAAGTGACGATGTGGTCTAAGATGTAGCACGCTTACCTAGAAGATACCTATTCACTCGTGACTTGAAGACCCCCAAATTGTACACGTCAGGAAATACAGACTCAGGCAGCTGATTCCATTCCCTCGTTGTACGGATAAGTAATGTCGAAGCAAAACGCTTAGTGCGGGAATTTCCACCATAAAACGGTGACGCTTTACAGTTTGCCTGGTTGTGCGATGGTAAAAGGGAGATGGCAGAATTAGATTGTGCAGTTCTGACGCACACTCTCCGGAATGTATGTTTGTGACAATTAAATCAAGAAACCTTAATAAAGCGAATGTCACGATTCTCATGGCCATGGCTAAGGTGTTAGGGAAAGCAAGTACGGTTTTAGTTGAGTTTTACGACTCCGACATGGGTATGTTGGAATGCAGGGAATTTTAATTCATTAACTTACATCACTAACTTACTATAGGATATTCTTTTAAAATAAAATAAACGGTTTATAAGAATAATCGCACTAATTAAACTTACGTTTTAGAGAACTGGGTTTGGCTTGTGCATGATGGCAGGGTTGCCATCACCATTCTGCAGATGACAGACGTTCCATGACCATTCTGCTGACTCAAAAAAGTAATAGCATGGAGGTCTGATATTGGCCTTGACTAACCATGGGTAAACTTAAAAATACTGCTTCAATATCCCGTAGTCGCTTATACGTAGTTGAAGTAAACGTCGATATTGTATTTTTTTTTAAGTAACCAGGTTGTTCTATAGCTCTCTAGTGCCTCACACAATTAGGTTTTCCTTTACTAAATTCTAATTAATGTTAATATTTTTTCTTTATATGCGTTGACGTATCAATTTTAATATTTGAAATACAAAAGTCTGTCTGTTTGTTGCGTTTTCACGTCAAAACCGCTGAATCAATTTAGATGAATTATGTTATAGAGATAGATAGGACTGTTGAAGGACATTAGCTACCTTTTGTGTCAAAAAATCATTTGGGAACGAGTGAAACCCGCGGGAAACAGCTAGTTAGGAATCAAATTGGTATTTAAAATCATCAATTTTAAGTTGGGATATGATGTAATTGAAAAATATTATCGAAATCACCCAAAATGATGCCAAAACAGCCATTACCACCCATATCAAAGTTTGTTTGTTGATCACAATCTTATCGAAACTTGTGATGTGTGAATTTCTTGGACATTTTACACGTAATTACATTTTGTTGGAAATATTCATGCGTGATCTTTAAATGTATGTTTCTAATGAATTCAACAATCATGCGTGCATGATCAAATTATGAATGATGAGTAAAGTATGTCTTTAATCAGTCTGTTTTATGGACTATTATTGAAAACTTTAAATGTATTGGGGCTGTTAAATTGTAGGCATGAGTAATATATATATTTTTAGCTGAACGTATGACGTTTTGTTGTATGAAATATAAAAATTCTAGCTTTTCGTGGTCCTCGTGGAAAAGTTACTTTTAATTATATCGTTGTAATTTGGCTAATTATCTCAAAAACATTATAAATTATATAGCCGTTAAGTTATTCTGATGTAAACATAATAATACTGTAAAGTTTCATCAAAATCCGTTCAGTAGTTTTAGCGTGAAAGAGTAACAAACATCCATGCATCCATCCATCCTCACAAACTTTCTAGGATTAGTAGGATAGGATATGACATAAAATTGTCATGACCCTTCGGGGAGTACCTAATAGCTTGATGGTATGTCTAACCTCACGCTTACATTCCCCGAAGAGTTGGTTAGGCAGAGATGTACTAATTGTACGCCCACAGTTTCGCTGATATGATAAGGTCCCATGTAATAGGGGGCGAGCCTATTGCCATCAAAACTCCGAGCTACTCAGAATTTCATAGAAAAATCCCATAATACATTGCTCGACCTGGGAATTGAATCCAGGATCTCCAGCGACTTAGTACCTAGACTAATGAGACAGGTTTCTAATATATAAATATAATATAAATAATAAATATTTTTGGGACATTTTACACAACACCCTCTAGTCCCAAACTAAGCAGAGCTTGTACTATGGGTACTAGACAATGGATATAATACTTATATACTTTTCTTTTTTGTAAATACATACTTATAATACATAAGAAACACCCAGACAAACACAAATACTCATGTTTTACCCACACAAATATTTGTGTCCTGTGGGAATCGAACCCACAACCCCATGATCAGCAGTCCGGCACTCAAACCGCTAGTCCACAGAGGTCGTCAATATGCACATATATATCAATTATACTATAAAAACTTACAATGGGAAACTTCCAGGGCTTGGCTAAGACATCACGGAACTTTTTAACATAGGGAAATTTTCGAGGGATCGAAGAAAAATTATATCATCATTGCAGCATGGTCGACGCTGTATTCGACGTAATGCTCACAGCGAGTGCGTATACCTGTAACATTTCTTAAAAAAAAAACATTAGGTATACATCCCCCGCGCTCGTGCGTTTGCTATACCACGTGTTACACCAAAACGCTCGTTGTATTGTAATTAAAAATCGAGCGTCATGTTCGAAATGTGGATCGAGTGAATTTAAAACAGCGAATGCTCGGTGTTCTGCTACAAGTAAATGCACTAGTCTATACCCACCTTTATGTAAATAATATACCTAAGTATAATATTTTGTCATTTTTAGTATTTGAATAAATGATTATTATTATTCTCTTTATTTATATTCGCAAATATTTTTTTTATTTTTAAACATTTCATCAGTTGGTAGGCAAGAATAAAAGACATATAATATTTATATTATTTTACGTTTATAAAATTGTTTAAAATTATAAAAATCATCAACCTATATACTGTCCCACTGCTGGGTCTCCTCTCATATTGAGAGGGATTAGGCTATAGTCCACCACGCTGGCTTAGTGCGGGTTGGCAGGCTTCACACACCGTCGAGAAAATCTAAGGCATACAGGTTTCCTCACGATGTTTTCCTTCACCGTTAAAGCGAGTGCTAATTATTAATATGCAAATGATTTCGAAGAGTCAGAGGTGCGTGCCTTGAGTTCGAACTCGAGCCAATGGTCTTACCACTAGGCTATCACAGCTTATCTTTTTTATAAAAAAAATAATAATATTATTATAATAAATTATTATTATTTGTTTATTCACAAACAAAGGCTGATCAAAGTCGCGAGTTAACACTAGTATCACATGTTCTAGTGATGATACCTCTTCAATAAGTTATCAATTTGATAATATGCACTTTCGCAACTCAATGCATGGGTATTTTACCAAAATATTTTTTCATATCAGTGGTTTGCATCATGTGCGAATTTTTGGCCACGGTTTGCGAAACTCTTATCATTTGACTGATTGTGTGCGGTCGTTTTAGGGTACGGCATCGATATGTTGAAAACTTTTTAGGGCACTTAATCTAGAAACCACAATTTTTTTTTATTTAAAAAAAATCTGACTCACAGTTTTGTCATGTGTCTTCAAAACTGATTGTCGAACACCAAATGTACCTACTAGGAGGGATATTCTATCAGATAGATAAAAGAACCATCTTTTCTTTCACTTTTTTTAAATGAAAAGACGCCCAAACTAGGGAACAAGCCTATAGACGTTTGTAAGTTCAGGGTATCACTTGCGCATTGCCGACCCTGTAAAACGAAAGAGGAATAGTTGGTTTGGCAGTATAAGGGTCAAAGTCCTCCCACTGCCAACACAACTTTTCCTCGTGGAGCACTGCACTTATACCTTCCGGATCTCATTTGATAGATATAAAAAACATTCTGGTTCACACACAGCTGTGCACCCTCCTATCCTTTTCTAACTTAACAAAAATTAATTCATCAATATATTATATTCACGTTAAACTACACAATATTTAAGCAGGTATTTTCATGGACAACCTTGTACGGTCGACAAAAGAGTTAAGTATACAGGCAGCTAATTAAACATCGTGTTTTTTAAAGATTGTGTAATTATGCATCACGCAATATATGTCAAAACGCAGGTATTGTAAGCTGCTACACATTACGGGTAATTATTTAAATCACAATCTTCGCTACCTGTATACCAAACTCTTTTGTTCACTGTACCAAGGTAGAGATGCACTTCACTTGTGTTCACTAATCTTATGACCTTGATAAGTAGGTTCAGGAAAGTAAGTGTGGCTTTTAGTCCGATATACCTCGCCGCTTTCCTTTGCGGCAAGTAATCCAGCGGATTTTCTACTATTCCACGAAGGTGCACTTTGTAAGTCCGGCGATTTGAAAAGAAAAATAATTTATTTTAGACTATACAAACAGTACCATAATATTAACATAATAAAAAATAAAAATAAAACCTGCACGAACCCAAAAAAGGCCCCTATCTCATCATATTGCTACACCTACAACATTTAAAATTTAAAATGTCGCAGCGCTGGTTTTCATATAGGTCCATTCCAGTTGTAACGCCACCACGGTCAGTTAATGTTTCTATTTTATGCCAACATATTTATTTATCTATATAAGTATGACAAGTGACTCGCCCGGCTTCACACGTAACAACGTATTATATTGATATCGTTGATATTGGACAGCATCGGGCTGATGATGATGATATTGATATCGTTGGGCGAAATCAGGGATATAATATAATTGTGTAACCCGAGTAAACGGGTTCTGTTCCTGGATGAAGGCTTTACCGAATGTTAATTTACTAATATTTAGTAGAAGACGGGGTTCATACGGTTTTGATAACGAAGAAAAACCTTACTGATAATATGCATGTATTATTTTTATTTATTTAAGTTAGGAAGACAAACAGTAAAATTAACATAATTTAACAATAGTAGGCCAATTCAATGTCCTCACAGATAGTAACATAAAAAACCCATTAAGCTACTAACAACACAAATTTTAAACATCATTATCAACCCATATACTGTCCCACTGTTTGGCACGGGTCTCGGGATAAGGCTATAGTCCACCACACTGGCCTAGTGCGGGTTGGCAGACTTCACAAACCGTCGAGAAAAATCTCTAAGGTGTGCAGGTTTCCTCACGATGTTTTCCTTCACCGTTTAAGCGAGTGATAGTTAATTATTTTTTTATTAATACGCACATGAATTTGAAAAGTCAGAGGTGCGTGCCTTGGATTCGAACTCGAGACCTTCGACTTGGCAGTCCAATGGTCATACCACAAGGCTATCACTGCTTCTTTTCAATTCAATTTTAAACATTTGATTGATTTTTAACATTTTGAATTTGATACATTTTCTTACGGAACCCAAAGGGCATTTAGTGGGTGCACTTGACGCGTGACATGTTGACGTGGTCAGGCTACACCCTATCTTGACAGACAGCGATTGGGTGTGATTTATATAGTGGGAACCTATTGATCGACGTCAGTTCACCTCCAAAGATCAAAGGGCTGAGTTCTTTCACTATACAAGTAAGTTTTTAAATGTAGACTTTTTGCTAATTCGCAGTTTTTTCTCGTGTACCATCTTTCTATTTGTTTGGAAACATGTTTCTTGTTGCTTAGATACATGTTTTGGTGTTTTATCAATTAAGTTTTAATAGTTTTATTGTACATTTATAATGTGATATCGTGATTGTAAATTAGAATTCATTCTTCCTTGATATTAATTATGATTTATTAGATCTGTTTATGGCTGATCTGATATACAATCTGATTGGTTTAATACGCCATAAATTAATGTTGATATATCACAATCTTTCTCTACGTTTATTATGATGTTTTAAAATTGTTTCCAATATTTTTCTATTGTTTGCTAATTTAGATTTGCTACTTACAATTAAGAAATTTGGACTTGTATGGATTTTGATGGTATTTGTCGACTAGTAGAACGTCGACTGCTACGCTAGAGGTAACGGGTTCGATTCCCAGAACGAGAAAGATAGATACAAACTGTTGTTATTTCTATGAAAAATACATAGAAAAAAACCTAACGTCAATTTGTATTCTCACTGTTACCTACTCGTATTCATTGTGTTACCTACTTTCTTGTCAATAAAGAATTTGTATTTGTATTAATACAGTTAGTCCAGTTAGACGTGCTTCGTTAGTCTAGTGGTTCTAAGCGCAATGTTACGCTAGAAGTCCTGGGTTCAATTCCCAGGTCGAAAAAAGTCTTCGGGGAACACAGGCGTATATGTTTGTAGAACGTAAATTTTAAATAAAATTTCCATTAAGTGACAGTTGCTATAGTAACATACTTTATTTCAATCATTGATATTGGTTTCCTTTTGAGCAAAGTTTTGGCAAAAGAAATAGCTGACAAATTGGTGTGTACACCGTAATGCTATGTTATCTAAAGTAAATAAACACGTAGATTACGATAAAACGGTACATGTCTGATAGTGATTCATGTTTCTAGGTAAAAAATATATAATAGCCATGACTTTTCGCGCCACACAGTTTGTTCTATGAGGTAAAGCAACTACTTGACCAGATACGCTCTTTAATGGGCTCTTAGGAGTTTATATGACCTACTGGCCTATTCTGAGATGGAAAGTAGGTACATAGAAATAATTTAAATACTTAGCTCTGTTTTCATAATATACCATCATACCTGTATTCCCCGAAGCGTTAGGCAGAGGTGAACTAATGTAATAATATCCTAAGTCACATACAAGTAAGTAGATTTTTTAACTTACATTTTAAATGTAGGTTAAATAATCTGCCTCAGGTGCCGAAGGTCTGAGAACCCAGACCTCTACCGTAGCAGTTGCGCTTAGAACCACTAGGTTAACCAGGTATTTTAATCTAGATTAATTTTTTTCTTAACACAAGCATTAGGAATTATTATAATTATGATTTTCTTTTAAGAAAATATATAGTTTTTTAATTATTTATTTATTAAATCATCAGCAAATACATAGGCACTTAACGTCTAAAAAATCAAGGATATTTTTCTATGTATATGCGAATTTAATGTGAGTAAAGCGAAGACAAACTGAAACAGAATTATTTTAAATAATTAATAATGGATTAAAATGAATGAAGTGCTAATAAAGAGGTTAAAACAAATATTTAGAATTCAAAAATGTTAGATCTTCATCAACTCATACATTCTCCCACTGCTGGGCATAGGTCTCCTCTCAGATTGACAGGGATTAGACTATAATATAGTCCACCACGCTGGCCAAGTGCGGGTTAGCAGACTTCACACACCGTTGACAAAAATCTCTAAGGCGTGCTGGTTCCTCACGATGTTTTCCTTCACCGTTTAAGCAAATGAATTCGAAAAGTCAGTGGTGCTTACCTTGGATTCGATCTCGAGACTTTTGACTTGGCAGTCCAATGATCATATCACTAGGCTACCACTGCTATCTTTGAGTAATTCGGGTTTGATTAACGCCAAGTATAAAACTTTATTGTTCTGTGGAAAAGTGATTGTGTTTTATTGTGAAATAAAACATCCACGATATGGGAAAACCTGCTACTATTAAGTTTAGGGAAAATAATGAACGTGTACTGGAACGTATACGCGCTGTTATGAAAAAGGTATTCAGCATCAATTGCTTACAATCATCAAGGTGTAAGCTACGGTAACCGCTTACCATCAGGTGGGCCGTATGCTACCTTAGTGGTATAAAAAAAAAGTCATCATCAACCCATATACTGTCTCCTCTCAGAATGAGAGGGCTTAGGCTATAGTCCACAACACTGGCCTAATGCTAGCTGAAGTGTGAAGTCTCACATACAGTCAGCGTCAAATAGTTAGTGACACTCAGAGTATTCAAATAAATAGACGCAACCAAAAAGTCAATAATATCGGTACAAACAAAGTTTCCATAATGTTGTCAACATTATAGTCGCTCAAAAGGTCGAGACGTTTAAAACGTCATATAGATAGCTTCAGTCAAACCGTCATAAATATGGTTACAGTCATCCCGCCAAAGCATTTTATGTGTTCAAAAATATGGAAAACCTTAGAAAAATAAACTTTACTACTATACATTTTAAATACCTATTATTTCTCACATCAATTAATGTGAAAACAATTATACAGAAAAATGAAAGGAATAGAAACTACTGTTGTCCTTTTCATTTTAAGCATGACGTCATAGACATGTCTTTTGTTTTTTAAAGGCTCGTGCATAGCCTTTTACGATACTTGTAAGCAATAAACAGCTGACTGAAAATAGATGTACCTAAACCTCATTGATAGTGAGCATGACTATAATATTATATCCCATAGAGCTCTTGCTCTATCTATCTATATATTTTAATTATACACTCTTGTGCATAATTAAAATTTAAATGATTCAATATCATGATCATTTTATTTTAACAATGAACGTCGACAAAATTACTAGACTCGATAGTGCTTGCAAAAAAGAGGTGCAAGCGATTTTCAACCTTATTGACTATTATTCAAAAACCGCTATTTAAAACATAAACAAGGTAATAGAGTGGATAAATAACTAAAAATAAACAATAAAATAATGTCAATAAGGTCGATAATCGCTTGCATCAATTTTTACAACTAAAATCGTTTAAATTAAGAAATCCAACCATTGTTTTTTCAATTTTCTCTAGTTTTTGACTGCTTACCATCAGGCGGGCTGTGTGCTTGTTTATACATACCTATATTTATAGGTATGTATAAACAGTATATACTTACCTATAAATATAGGTATGTAGTGCGAATATGGTTACGGAGACACCTTCCTCCCTCAAATATAAATTCGATGTTTTGTGGTGTCACTAATGCGATAAGTAACCATATTTCTAGCTTGCTTTAGTATTGCACCTGACATTGATATTACTGACAGATAAATAGACATGCAATTACAACCCTAGATTGCCTAAAGAGGTTTTCGTCTTTGGGAAACCGTTTATTTCTATAACATGCTGGTTTATTTTTCTAATGTGTTCCAAATTTTTGAACTAAGTGTTCAAAAGTTTAAATGCTTGGATACCATTGGCGGGATGACTGTAACCATATTTATGACGGTTTGACTGAACCTATTTATATGACGTTTTAAACGTCTCGACCTTTTGAGCGACTATAATGTTGACAACATTATGGAAACTTTGTTTGTACCGATATTATTGACTTTTTGGTTGCGTCTATTTATTTGAATACCCTGAGTGTCACTAACTATTTGACGCTGACTGTACCATCGATAAAGTCTCTAAGGCATGCAGGTTTCCTCACGATGTTTTCCTTCACCGTTTAAGCGAGTGACTTTCTTTGGGATGCGCTATTTAACCCGATCACAGTATATAAAGCATAGTTATTTAGTTAAAAACAAACTTTATCTCAATCTCTCAATATTATGTTTGTTATATTAGTACTCGTATGTTTATGAAACGCACCTGGTTAGATTGGAAGCCGATCCCAGTATTGTTAGGAAAAGGCTCGGAGAAAGAAAATGTTTACGAAAAGGAAATGTCCCTTAATTTAATCGGTTTTAATTTAAATACGTACAGTCAGCGTCAAATAGTTAGTGACACTCAGGGTATTCAAATAAATAGACGCAACCAAAAAGTCAATAATATCGGTACAAACAAAGTTTCCATATTGTTGTCAACATTATAGTCGCTCAAAAGGTCGAGACGTTTAAAACGTCTTATAGATAGGTTCAGTCAAACCGTCATAAATATGGTAACAGTCATCTCGCCAATGTTATCCAAGCATTCTAAGTGTTCAAAAATATGGAACACATTAGAAAAATAAACTTTACTGCTATACATTTTAAATATTATTTCTCACATCAATTAATGTGAAAACATATAAACACAAAAATGAAAGGAATAGAAACTACTGTTGTCCTTTTCATTTTAAGCATGACGTCATAGACATGTCTTTTGTTTTGTAAAGAATTTCGTGCATAGCCGTTTACGATACTTAGCAATATACAGCTGACTGAAAATAGATGTACCTAAACCTCATTGATAATGAGTATGACTATATATCTCACAGAACAAGAGTGCATAATTAAAATATATGATTCAATATCATGATCATTTTATTTTATTTTAACAATGAACGTCGACAAAACTAGACTCGATAGTGCTAGCAAAAAAGGGGTGCAAAGTTTTCAACCTTATTGACTATTATTCAGAAACTGCTATTTTAAACATAAACAAGGTAATAGAGTGGATGAATAACTAAAAATAAGCAATAAATTCAATTTTCTCTAGTTTTCGACTGCTTACCATCAGGCGGGCTGTGTGCTTGTTTATACATATATGTGCGAGAATGAAATGAGAATTTATAGAGATAAATATAATTCGATAGGTAACTACACGTAACATCTAAAACGATAGGTACATAAGGATATTCCCAGTTCATTTGAAATATCTGTTACGGAGACACCTTCCTCCCTCATAATTCGATGTTTTGTGGTGTCACTAATGCGTAACCATATTTCTAGCTTGCTTTAGTTTTGCACTTGACATTGATATTACGGATAGATAAATAGAATAACGTGCAAATAACACTAGATTGCCTAAAGAGGTTTTCATCTATGGGAAAGCGTTTATTTCTATAACATGCTGGTTTATTTTTCTAATGTGTTCCATATTTTTGAACACTTAGAATGCTTGGATACCATTGGCGGGATGACTGTTACCATATATATGACGGTTTGACTGAACCTATCTATATGACGTTTTAAGCGTCTCGACCTTTTGAGCGACTATAATGTTGACAACAATATGGAAACTTTGTTTGTACCGATATTATTGACTTTTTGGTTGCGTCTATTTATTTGAATACCCTGAGTGTCACTAACTATTTGACGCTGACTGTACACTTTGATACAGGACAAATTGATATACTGTAGTGAAAAGGTCGCAATTTTTTTTGACATATTTTTTCTATTTAGTGGGTAAAAAGGTACCGGTCCTTGTGGAAGTATATGGGGGAGGATTCCTCGGGAGACCTCCTGTGGCCGATATGATGATGATAATGAATACTAAAAACATTGAAAAACGACTAATTAGCTTGTACCAGCCCTATTACTTTCATTTGGCGCTCTAAACATAAACAAGTTATGGTACAGTCAGCGTCAAATAGTTAGTGACACTCAGGGTATTCAAATAAATAGACGCAACCAAAAAGTCAATAATATCGGTACAAACAAAGTTTCCATATTGTTGTCAACATTATAGTCGCTCAAAAGGTCGAGACGTTTAAAACATCATATAGATAGATTCAGTCAAACCGTCATAAATATGGTAACAGTTATCCCGCCAATGGTATCCAAGCATTCTAAGTGTTCAAAAATATGGAACACATTAGAAAAATAAACCAGCATGCCAGCATGTTATAGAAATAAACGGTTTCCCAAAGATGAAAACCTCTTTAGGCAATGCAGTGTTATTTGCATGTCATTCTATTTATCTATCAGTAATATCAATGTCAAGTGCAAAACTAAAGCAAGCTAGAAATATGGCTACGCATTAGTGACACCACAAAACATCGAATTATATATTTGAGGGAGGAAGGTGTCTCCGTAACAGATATTTCAAATGAACTGGGAATATCCTTATGTACCTATCGTTTTAGATGTTACGTGTAGTTACCTATCGAATTATTCTCATCTCTCTAGATCCTCATTTCTTCATATTCGCACATATATGTATAAACAAGCACACAGCCCGCCTGATGGTAAGCAGTCGAAAACTAGAGAAAATTGAAAAGATGCAAGCGATTATCGACCTTATTGACATTATTTTATTGCTTATTTTTAGTTATTCATCCACTCTATTACCTTGTTTATGTTTAAAATAGCAGTTTTTGAGTAATAGTCAATAAGGTTGAAAACTTTGCACCTCTTTTTTGCAAGCACTATCGAGTCTAGTTTTGTCGACGTTCATTGTTAATTAAAATAAAATAAAAAGATCATATATTTCGATCATATAATCATATATTTAAATTATGCACTCTTGCTCTATGAGATATATAGTCATACTCATTATCAATGAGGTTTAGGTACATCTATTTTCAGTCAGCTGTATATTGCTAAGTATCGTAAACGGCTATGCACGAAATTCTTTACAAAACAAAAGACATGTCTATGACGTCATGCTTAAAATGAAAAGGACAGCAGTAGTTTCTATTCCTCTCATTTTTGTGTATAAATGTTTTCACATTAATTGATGTGAGAAAGAATATTTAAAATATACAGGATGTATCAAAAACCCTGTCCGATCCTTAAGGGTCGTATAAGGTGTCGTATTACGTACACAAACACGTAAACGATAATTAGATACGAGATATTTTTTTTTCCCCGATTAATTTAAATATAATTTAAAAAAAAACTAAACCTTTTACATGTCAACACTCAATCCACGAAATAAAGTTTATTCAATTCGATCTACACTAGTGTCAAAGAAACCGCCCGAGCAATTTGCCGCTTTTTGATCCTTTGTCATGTGCCGCCAGCCCGCTCTGTCGCGTGCCGCCAAACAAATTTAATGCGAATGAATCTTACCTACTGGGCCTACACGTAGATATTAGCTGATATCGATTAGGCATAGTTATGTTTACCTAATAATTGACGTTCTTTTGTGTTTTTCATAAGTATCAGCTGTTACGTATTAGTCATAGGGATGATTACCTCCTACCGGGCCTACGCGTAGGTATCAGCTGGTATCGTACAAGCATCGTGATACCCAATACTTCCGCTTACGCGTGGGTATCAGGAATGTGTTGCTTACCTAATAGGTACCTAAATAATTATTGACGTTGTTTTTCAAGAAACAATGAACTAAATGTATTGCTTTGTTAAAATTATTTTGTAAAACATGAACTTGATATCTACAAAATTCTGCGATCGTGTTCCTTAAGTGAACTTCCAATAGGTACTTACTGATATTCCACGTCGTGTTTTCGTGGTCTTTCGGCATTAGGGTAATGAGTCTTGTACTCATTCATGGACACTGCTTGACACGTGTTCGTACACGTGTACACGTGAACTTCAAGTTCATGGAGACGTTGGATACACGCTCCGACGGCACTGGCATACCTTGCCTAGCAAAACGCAACCCATACTCTCACTCACTCGTAGTCTTTTCGAACATCTGCATAATTGCAGCATAAGCACATTGGAACACGACATTGACAACAGATTGGAATACGACATTACTCACGATACGATAGGTAATCGAGGTGATAAGAGATTCACGGACGTCCGATCGGAAGCGAACTCTACGCGAGACTGACATGTCAAGGACAACAATTGGCTTACACGTGCCGCTCTGTAGGTAGTTAGGTACAGTCTGTCGGCGACGACAAAGCGCGCATGGAGCGGCACCGCTTGGCGGCATCCTTTGAGGTAAAAATGAAAAATAAATTGGTAAATATTAAAAGATTTCGCCGCTGGGTGGAGTATTGTCAACTTATGAAATTTTCCCATATTTAGTGGAGAATTGTGTAAGTTTATTAGAAGAAGAAAAATCGATACTTTCTGGTTTCTTTAATATCGTATTTTTATTTATGTTTATTAGTAAGTATATAAGAAAAGGAATACGCCTCTTTCGGATCGGACAGGGTTTTTGTTACATCCTGTATAATATTAAAGTTCATTTTTCTAATGTGTTCCATATTTTTGACTACCTACTTAGAATGCTTGGATACCATTGACGTGATGACTGTAACCATATTTATGGCGGTTTGACTGAACCTATCTATGTGACATTTTAAACGTCTCGACCTTTTGAGCGACTATAATGTTGACAACAATATGGAAACTTTGTTTGTACCGATATTATTGACTTTTTGGTTGCGTCTATTTATTTGAATACCCTGAGTGTCACTAACTATTTGACGCTGACGTACTTAGATCACGCATTGGATTTTTATTACTCCACAAAATCACTCATACCAGATTTTTTTCTGTTATATATTATTATAAATTTTTATGTGCCTTAGTGGTGACATAAAAATGTCACTACATGTAAACTAAGGCACATAAATGTAACAACAAATGGGAACGAAAACCGTCATGCAGAGACCAAATAGCTCAGACTCATTCACTGGACGAACTCTGCAGTATAATATTAAAAATCATCATGTCTCTCCCAACAGATCACAAATCAAAATGGCTCTCCCCACAGTCACACTTCGCGAGGTCTCCGACGCGACCCAGGACAACACACTAGGACCCAGCACCAAGAAGGCCGTAGAGGGACTTCTTAACGACTACATGGACCTGCAATATGGGAAGGAGACACCATACACGACTGGAAAACAAGTCATCCCCACTGGAGCATCTCTAGACGATGTGGAAAAGGCAGCAACAGACGATAGCGCCACGAAGAAACTCCGAGACGTATTTGGTCAAATTGAGAAGACGGCCAAAAGTGGAGACCTCACTCCGCTCTCTAAGAACGACGGCACTTGGGATCCTAAGCTGACGCCAGTGCTAGTCCTGGTAACCCCTAACCCTTAGATTTTAAGGTCTAGAATACGTTTTGCTATATAATTTTTATTTAATTTGTACTGAATTTTGTTTTAACATTAAAGTTATCAATTTGTGAATGTTGTCGTTTTTTTACCATGGAGTTAAGTATATTTATTATGCCTTAAATACTTCGATATCCTGTCGAGATTTGACTGAAAAGAAAAACCTAATAACAGTTATTCGACATCTGGGAATCAAACCGTCAAGCATCCGCACTTGCGACCACTGGACCAGTTAGCGTAACCCATAAATACAATTTACGAAATATTATCTACAATACAAAATCATTATATAACTGTTTATAATTATTGAAAGAATAAAGGGAGAGAGCCTGATGTCTTTCTTGTATGACTAGTTAGTTAGTCTAATAGACGCATACATATACCCCAGTTTCATCGTAATGTAAGGATAGCTCACTATAAGTTCTTAAAATGATAGAATTCAGACTGCTGAAAGTTAATTTATTTTAAAGATCAATATTAAAAAACACAAAAAAGAACTGTTTTCTAAATTTGACTAGTCTTCTATAAGATACAACATGTGATGTTTGCCTGTAAGTGGTTGTAGAATTATCTTGTAAGTCTTAACCCGGTACCATTTTTTAGAAATATTGTTAAGACTGTTGGCAATCCTAAATAAATAAAAAATATATTTAGACAAAAAGCAGAGAATATAAATAAAAATAAATACGTATTACTAAAACTGTTGTTTTTGAAGCGCCTTTAGTTTATAGATAGCATCCATTGTCATTATAAGTGAAATAATAACTATTCCCGTATGGCACTTTCTTAAAAGATAACATTCCCTTATTGAGTTCTACAATATATTACTGTCATTTGACCAGTTAAAAAGGATTCTCGAACTAATACAATCAAAACCAATGTACGAACCAAATCAATCATCATTCATCATCACCATATCATTCGACATCCCAGTGCTGGGTCTCCTCTCACAGAATGAGAGGGTTTAGGCTATCATCCACCACGCTGGCCTAGTGTGAGTTGGCAGACTTCACACACCGTTGAGAAAATCTCTAAGGCATGCAGGTTTCCTCACGATGTTTTCCTTTACCGTTTAAACGAACAATAATGAATTATTAATACGCACATAATTTCGAAAAGTCAGAGGTTCGTGCCCTGGATTCGACTCGAGACCTTCGACTTGGAGGTCCAATGGTCACACCACTAGGCTATCACTGCTTCTCCAACCAATGAACCAAATACGTTATTACTTGTTATTTTCTATTCCAAAAGAGGTCATTCCAAGAATGTGTTGAGCAAGAAAACATTGGCCGATGTATTAGTTCACGTCAGGGATGATAGATGGGGTTGCTAGTCACGAATTTTACATGCCATGTTGGATTTTTATAAAAATAAATAAACATTTTACACAGCACGATGTAGTCCCAAACTAAGCAGTGCATGGGTACTAGACAATGGATACAATACTTAGGTACTTTTAATACATATGAAATAACACTACACACCAGACGAACACTAAACACTTGATCATCACCTAAATATTAATTGGTACTTGTCTAGGGTTTGTATTGTTGAAAATTAAGAGTAGGTAAAGCATTACACTATCCAAAACTGTCAATTTTTTCCAATGGAATAAGAAACCCTTGTGTTGTGTTAAAGTTGAAGCTAGCCTCTCTAATACCTACTTTAAATGATTCCTTGAATTGACTCAATATAGGTACATTATGTAATTACATATACTGACTGATTGACACTATTTGAAATTTTGGCAGTTGATGCTGTTAATGTTATCCGCATCGGATTTTTGTAATTTGTAAATTACACCACTAAATTAGTTAACGTCAGAGAAGATAGATGGAGTTACTAGTCACGTATATTACGTAGTGTCAGGTATTTGGCTCCAGTGTAAAGTTTGTATTGTTAAATTAAGACTTAAAGCAATTTACACAATTTAAATTATTCAGTGAATGGAGAGAATGTAGGTACAGTTCCTGGGATCGATTCCCTAGTCGAGCAAAGTGTTATTGGGGTTTTCTATGAAATCTCAGTAGCAGCTCGGAGTTTGGATTTGTGTCCGGTAAATGGCAATAGGCTTCTATCCTATTACAAGAGATCTAAGTTTACCGAACATTGGACTGCCAAGTCAAAGGTCTCGAGTTCGAATCTAAGGCACGCACCCTTTGACTTTTCGAATTCATGTGTGTTAAGCCTAATCCCTCTCAATCTGAGAGGAGAGTATTACTTATTGGGTTGATGATAAAAAAAACCGGAGAACTGTGGGTGTACCTACTTGCTATTAGTACAATTCTGCCTAACCCTTCGCCCAACTATCACGCCTGTATTCCCATAGGCGTGATGGTATGCTAATACACTTAAATTAAATAAACATAACACAGTTTATCTCGCGTTTTTTACTCATACTACTTGAGTTATTAGGCAATTAGTTGAAGAACTACTACCTAAAGACCTTTCATTCAGTCTAATTTCATCCCTGAAATATAATTACGAGCTCAATGGGTTGTCGATGACGAAATAAATTAATGAGAGGCCTCGATATTATAACTATGATTTTTAACCTAGAGGGCTATTGGAAACCATCCCACATTCAATATGCCTAAACATAAATGCTTAATGAGTGAATAAAGTTTTCTAATTAATGGCATAAATGTAAGTTGCTTATTTTTTTAAATGTAACTTCATGCGTTAGAATTTAGTACACAAATAATGTAAACATTATATCTACTACCTATAGTAAAATATTGTATCTTATCAACAATAGACTCCAATAAATTAAACTAGCATAAAAAGTAGCTTATCTTTTATTACTAGATTGTCCCCAATATTATTTACAACGGATTACCAAAATACGATGACTGGTTATCTTACATTTTATAATTTAAGTTTTTCACATCGATTTACTTCGGCATATTGTGTAAAATTTTCAAGGAGAACACAAGTGAGTCTTTGATCTAAACTTCAACAAATTTGACAGCGTGTCAAAAATTTCACAAAATTGACAGTGTGTCAAAAATTTCACAGTATTCAGATTGCAGTTCATTGATTTGGCTCGTCAAACTATTGTTAAAATATTATGCTTGTTTTAGGTTGAAAATGAAGGTGCTATTACTAACTCTGTTTGTCGCGGCTGTGACCGCTATACCCCTGCCTGAGGACAATGTGGACGCCGTGGAGTTTATCGTGAATGGAGTCCCAGAGGGCGTGCCCTTGGAAATCAGCGATATTGTGGATATTAAGGTTAAGGAACACGTCAACGGAGAAGTGGTTTCTGCTACGAACCTATTGCACCCTTACACTGCTGTTGGCATTGCCGAAGCTGCTGCTGCCGCTGCTCAAGAAGAAGCTCAAGTCATCCCTACGCCTGTTGTTCTCCCCGAGGCTGCTCTTCCAGAGGTCGCTCTCCCTGTCCCTGAGCCCGTGGTCCTGCCTGCCCCTGTTGCTCCCGAAGTCATTGTTCCTGAACCCGTTGTCCTTCCTTCCCCTGCTATCCCAGAAGTTGTTGTCCCGGAGCCTGTGGTGCTACCATCTCCCGCTGCCCCAGAGGTTGTGGTCCCCAATCCTGTAGTATTGCCTTCTCCTGTTAGTCCAGATGTTTATGTACCCGCGCCTGTTGTGCTGCCTGCCCCCGTTGCCCCCGAGGTGGTAATGCCCGAGCCCGTTGTGCTGCCTGCCCCCATTGCCCCCGAGGTGGTAATGCCCGAGCCCGTTGTGCTGCCTGCCCCCGTTGCCCCCGAGGTAGTAATGCCCAATCCCGTTGTGTTGCCTAGCCCTGTTGCCCCCGAGGTTGTAGAGCAGCCAGAACAGCTGCCCGTCGCTGCTCCTCAGTACCCTGGTGGTGAATTGTACAATGACGGACTCGTCCAAGTTCAGTACAACGGCCCTGAAGAGCCCAGTGTGCTGTCCACCCTCCAGTCCTGGCTCAACATTGTCCTGAACTACTTCAGCGACTCTGCCCAGACTACCCAGCAGATCGTTTAATCTATTGGACTTCAAAACTTTGTATTAAGAATAATATCTGAAGATGTTTGTGGTGATTTTATTTTTCTATTCTTGTTTTATGTCTATGTTATAGTCTTATATCTGTTTTGTTATATTACAATTTTAAGAAGAAGTTGAAATAAACTATCAAACTTTTTAGATATAACTGGTTGTTTTACTTTCTAACTGTACTTTTACGTGTAACATACATCACGCAGGTATTCCTGAAGACAGGCAGAGGTTTACTAAGGTACATCCACAATTCGCAGGTTATGTTCTAGGTCCCATTAACTGGGCACAAATTAAAACTCACAGCTTCTCAGAATAAAAAATACCGCAATATAATGCTCAACCTTTCTTTTTTTTTTAAGATAAACGTTGCCGCACACTAAGAGTTTCTCTTGTATCGTGGGTGTGTTTACAAACACAAACTTTCACATGCACAAACCAGGCATCGATTAAGCTCACTAGCCAATAAGGCAGGTATTTATAATTTTACTTCAATATTCTCTGTAAATAACTGTGGCCGTAGATTCATAACTAAGTTGTACACATGTGTTAGTTCACAACGTTTAACGGTGGCTTCTAAAGTTATGTGGAACACTAACATTTAGGAATCATGAAAATCGCAGTTACAAAGTTGCATGCACTATAATAAACTATTCAAGTATTTGCTGAAGGGGGATGCCAGGTTTGGGGCAACTCGCCCCAACTTAGGTTAGCTCGTTATAACTAAGTTGAGTAGTTTCAGCAAAATTATCGCTGCTATTATAATTTAGCTGCCTTACTTACTAACCTCCCCTCGGCAAAAGTAGTGTAGGACTGATGACAAGATGGAGTGATGATATGCGAAAAGCTGCTGGTAGAAGCTGGATGCGAAAAGCCGAGGACAGGGTGAAATGGCGCACATTAGGGGAGGCCCACGTCCAGCATTGGACTAATATAGGCTGATTATGATGATGATGACTAGCCTCGTGATCATAAGCGCGACTGCTACACTAGAGTCCTGGGTCCGATTGGATCCCCGAAGGCAGACCTCTGCTTCTCCTCGTTAAATGCAGGAATATATCCTTCCCTTGTGTACAGACGCCAGCACATCAAGCTACCCCAATCTGACAAATTTCTTCAATAGATTTTCAAATTGAATACAAAAAGATAAGGTTCATATTCAATTGCGAAAGCTTGATCTGCTGGCTTGGGTTGGTACACCTACGGTACCAATGTACACTCATGCTTGATAATGTTGGTTTTATATTTAATGGTTTAGTATGCAAAGCCTGTGGAAATGTTAGTGTTTTGTGTACTCCCAAGAATGCTAATGCCTAGGGATGCACTTTTAAAATTAGTTCTTGCTTTCAAGATTCTTTTAGAAGCTGTTGAGTGGAATTGAAGTAATACTATTATGATAATGTGCTCAATTACCAAAGAGGTTGAGGTTGCTTAGAATGTACGTTAGGTAACTCCAGTTTTACTAGTTTTTTTTTATACATTTGCGGATGACAATGGCTTTTGCGAAAGTTAGATTTTTTCTGAAAAACAAGGCTTAGCATGCGTAATATTAAGTAGGTAAGACAATATTATAAGGCATTAATCTAGATGGCGCTGATGTTACCTGAAGACGGACCACGTGGAAGAGATTTTTGACATTACGGGCAGAGATCTCGGCAGCTAAAGTGCTCGGTTCACGCGGAGGATACAGGTTGGAATCCGGCATGGGGTCGAATTTATCTTTTACAAAATCTTCTATGTATATAAAAGCGAAAAATTACTCGTGATTAATCATGGCATTTCGGAAACTAGTATACACGTAAGATTTGGCATTTATCTTCTTTATATAATTAAAAAAGCGTAATATACAATCACTCCTGTATTCCCCAAAGGGTTAGGCAGAGGTGTACCAATAAACTGTGGATATACCACAGTTCACCGGTATGTTTAGGTCCCATGTACTAGGAGGCCAACCAATTGCCATTAACCGTGCACATTTCCAAACTCCGAGTTGCTACTGAGAATTTCATAGAAAAACCCAATAACACTTTGCTCGACCTGGAAATTGAACCCAGGACTCATAGCAGTCGCACTAACGACCACTAGACTTGACGCAGTTACTCAGAAAGAATTTTAAGAAATGCTTACGGAATTGCTATGTAAGGATCCTGGTAGGGTCGCCATGTAAGGATTGACTCGGGGAGACGAAATGGAAGATGAGTAATATCTTCCATTTCGTCTCCCCGAGTCAATGGATTACTAAAATATGCCCTAATTCATAACAATCATACCTACTCAAACACTAGTTCGGTTACATGTACTTATTATAAAAAAAAAAAAAAACTTTTAATCATCGTTGTAATTTGGCAAAATAAATGAAAATCATCATACGTATACATATGTTATTGTTATGCCTATATGTTATTCTGATGTATAAATAATAATACTGTAAAGTTTCTTCAAAATCTGTTCAGTAGTTTTTAACGTGAAAGAGTAATAAATATCCATCCATCCTCATAAACTTTCACATTTATAATATTACTAGCTTTTACCCGCGACTTCGTACGCATAGACTTAGTAACACAATGGGTTTGTAACCCATGCAATCAATCCGACAACAATTGTGTACTAAGTACTCAATGTTAGGGAACTTCCTCTAATTTCGGAGATTTGAAGTATTTAATATGCATCCGCGTTAGTCACAAACTATTAGTGTACCAATATTTCATTCAAATCCTGTAAGTAGTTCTCCGTTAGTTTTTCGGGATTTCTGGGATATTCACACATTTCTCTGGGATAAAAAGTAGCATATTTATGTATGTTATTATATTTATAACATTATTATAGTAGGATAGGATGGAGAACGGACAATAAGAGATCAACGCGAGTAACACCATGGGGCAGAGCTAGTAGTAAATGGTTAAAATCTCAAGCTAGTAATGGTTTAATTCAAGTCGTCAGGTGTAGGTTCGGGCACTGCGGTGTTCGGGCAGCACGGCGCGGCACGGCGCGGCACGGCACGGCGCGGCACGGCGCGGCACGGCGCGGCACGGCGCGGCACGGCGCGGCCGCTCGGTGGCGTGCCGCGCGCTCGCGTGCCACACAGCTGATGCGTGCCACTTTCTACTTTGTTTGTGATTCTTAAAAAAACCTATTTAAACTAACACACCACTGACCCACGACCATCCGAGATACCTATTTATATGTATTTGCCCGATTATTGTGGTGGTTAGAGGTTTCGTGGACGAAGCAAAAAAAGTATGTAGGAATTGTAGCTATAGTTTTGCCTTCTTCTGGGAAAAAAGCATGTGTGTATGTGTGTGTTTGTGTGTATGCAGGTGGTTATGATTTTGACGATAATTGGTTAACATTTTTTGGGCATTTTGACTAACTATGTGTGTTTGAAGTAACCTAAGGAATGAAGCCGATCTGAGAATAATTTGGCAATGTAATGTTTCATCATCATCGACCCATATATTTTCCCACAGCTGAGCACGGGTCTCCTCTCACAGAATGAGAGGGATTATGCTATAGTCCACCACGCTGGCCTAGTAACCTTTAATTTAAAAAATATGCATAAGTTCAGATTGAGTCACGGGAAAATGTGTTGAAGGTATAACAGTATTCTGAGTTGCAATTTTGCACTGTAGAAGTTGTTACGTAATATTATATACTTTATGTACATTGCGTATCGTACACCTGCACCTTTGAGGACCTAAAGAATGCCACCTACTGGGAACAAGTGGTATAAATATGTGCCTATTTACCATCGACATGAAAATAAGAAGTACAAATATAATATTACATTTTCATAGCAAATAACCGTGTAAATACTGTTTTAAGCAATTATTTTCGTAGATTTGCTTGTTTCAAATATTGCGACATATTTTTCAGGTGTTTTTATTTTCTATTCAAACAAAAAAGCATCGCCTATTCATTTACTTTTACATTTACTCAGACAAAAATGTTTTTGTCAAAAGCGCTTGCCTTTATGACGAGAATTCATGATATCTATCGTAGCACGGCGTAGCGCTGACGTCGTAGCCGCGTAGCTTATTGTAGCACTCGCCTACGGAGGCTCGCGGTACAGACTGATGAAAGGAGTTCTTATTATAAAATAAATATAATATTTACAACTCATTAAAGTAAAAACTTAGTTATTAGAATATTTCGATAAAATCAGTTTAATAATTCTTATTAACAAAATAATAAATTTGTCTTTTCATTTACTCAAAATAATTTTCCTGTTCCTACATAAATTCAAGGCTACGATAATTTGTTAGCTTATTTTTTATTTAAGCGTTTGTCGAACCGCTACAGTTTAATACTGTTGTTAGTTTGGATATTGTCCAGTTAATTCATATAATAGACGTACAAGGCAAAGTATCAATAGTAACTTTTAAATCGACTTTGTGACCTAGAAAACGACTGGATCGCGTTTTCAGAAAACCGTTGACCACATCGTATTCGATCGAGTTAACTTTTTACTTTCACGAAACGTACGCGCCGTGAATCGATAGGGAGTGCGGCCGTCGCGGCTGCAGGCAGCGGCACGACAATTATTGTGCCGGCGGTAGCGCGAATTTAGGGCATCGGCGCGGCGGCGCGGACAACCCCGCCCGGGCCAGTCCGCGTCGCGCCCCGCGCCGGCCGCCCGTGTGCCGAGTCCGCGCCCTGCTCCTGCCATGCGCCCGCCGCGCGCGCCGCGTGTGCCGCGTCCGCCGCGCCGAGCCGGCGTCGCACGCGCCCCCACGCCCGCTTAGCTCGCCTCGCGGACTTAACATGTTGCCAGTGTTGTGATCGCGGTCACAGGTGAGCATTTTTGAAGTGAAACTTTCAAGTTTTAATGTGAAATCGATTGAACTTTGCTTCGACGAGATCGATATTTGTTGGTGAGTCGTGTTACTGATATATTATTTATTATTGGACCTTTAATTTGGACTGTTCACCCTAATAATAGATTTGGGACGGCGTGTATTGTCTGTGCGCGGTATGTAAATTTTCTTTAGTGAAAGTTTATGAGCGCGATACGGTTATGTATGATGGCACGCGGGATGTATCCCATGATGAGTATCCTGACCTACTTCAATAGTGCAGATCGATGACGACATCATTTGACGTAACTATACATTGCTAGGCACAACACTGTTCCTTGTACCATAAGGACCGCGCGACTACGCGGTGCGATAAAGGTAAAAGGTCAGGAAGTCCAAACAAGTTCATTACATACTGCAGATGTGGAACATAATTATTAAATCACTTAACCCTTAACTTTTTTAATAGGTACCTTAAATTAATTAATGAAACAATCACATTAAGAGATATACAATTTTAAATAAAAATATAGATGTACCTCGACTTTGGCGTTGAAGTAAAATGAAAAACGAAGAACTAAATATAATATATAAAATTCTCGTGTCACAGTTTTCGTTGCCATACTCCTCCGAAACAGCTTGACCGATTTTGATGAAATTTTTTGTGCTTATCGGGGAGGTCTGAGAATAGGCCAACATCTATTTTTCATACCCCAACATTTTTTTTTATGGCAAAACAACGTTTGCGGGGCAGCTAGTATTTTATAATATTCACTTACCTATAAGCATTTGCAAAATGATTAAAACATAAAACAGTTCCACCGCTCGCTCACGTTATGATCCGATTTTTACTTTTTATACCGCAAATACTAGTTCCAAATACACCCACATACATAATAATACGTTTTCCATAAAGTGGTTCTCAGAGCATTCTTTCAATTTCCTTGTTTTCGACTCCAACGACCACAGACCGAATGAGCAGAATAAACTCTTTCTATTTTTCAAAATGTTATTTCCTACCGTTTGTTTGGCGGCGGCCGATCCAGAGATTGGACAAAAACTGGAGCAAACAAAGAAACTTGTTTTGAACCTAGGAATTCTATACGACCAGTGAGGCGTATAATGAAAGAATATTTTTTGAAAACTGTTGCTATATTTTGCCTAATTTTATCGTAGCCTGTTGCTAAGCCGAATTTTGGATAGGCCTTTTTTTCTATTGGTTTCAGACCTTTATTTGCTACAAGAATATAATTATGGTTTGATTCACTTAGGTACATACATAAGAAGGTTATAATTAAAGTTTCTAACTAGAATATTTTCTTCGGTGTAATAAAGATTGGTACAATATTTTTTATAATGAAGTTACAATTTACTCTGTAATTATGAATGATTTCAACACAATTTTTTTATAAAAAATATGCGTAGGCTTAAGCTACGGTAACCGCCACCATAGTGGTATAAAAAAACATTATGCATCATTAACACAGCGTTACTACGTATCTCTTTGTCTAGAAATTTGGATCTGATGAAGTTTTACCGCAAATTTTCAATGTTTTTCTACATTGCTGCTAATTTGCAAACATTTCACAACCTTCCCGTAAAGCCATTGTGTGGCTCCGTTCAGGTAGATTTAATTACCAACTATTGTTGCTAACCTAAAATTTAAACAAAAGCTCCAAGGAGGCTTGTTGAGAAATTTATGAAATTTTCCAAGTAACTATTTAATTAGAAGTTTCGAAAGAAAAACAATACTTCCACGATCCGATTCATCTGAGCAAAGTTTGTAAAGTTCAGTGAAGCCGACACTTTATTGGTTTATTCTCAAATAACTGCTAATTCAGAGAATTATCGCATTACAAAAACTGTATTTTATTTAACCAAACCTGTATGTTTTTTAGCCCAACTGTGGGACAGAATATGGGTTGATGATGAGGTATGCCCCGGAGGTACCCGCATTTTCTGATTTCCTTTCAAATAATAAGTACCTACATGCCGTTTGTAGGCTTTATAGTTTTTATGATATCCTGATTATTCATACACAGTAATTAATGATTAAGTATATAATATGTATAATAATAATTATTATTCGTCTGCAGCAAATATCGAAATTTTGTAGGCAGTTGCACGGTTCAAATTTTATAGAGTCAGTATGAAACTCCAACGACCAAGACAGGCTGTGGTCCAGCGATTTCTGAACCCCTTCGATCGACATCGCCTCGTTATCTAATGGAGGTAGCCATACCTACCTCTCAGGCCGATCATAATGACTGGGCATATACCATATAAATAGTATTACTCCAAAGCTATGAGTACTGAGATATTGTATGTAACAAAGAGTTCATTGTATCCCCTAAGGTGTCGTTATCTATAGAAGGCAATGAAGGAGCGTGAATTAAAATTTATAAACACTTTTGACGACGTCTGTGGTCTAGTGGTTCGAGTGTCGGACGATCATGGGGTCGTAGGTTCGATTCCCACAGGACACAAGTATTTATGTGATATGTGTTTGTCTTGGTATTTACAAAAAAATATATAAGGTATAACTATTGTCTAGTACCCATAGTACAAGCTCTGCTAAGTTTGGGGCTAGATAGTGCTTTGTAAAATTGACCAAAAATATCTATTTATTTTTATTTTACTTTACTTTCAAGAAGACCTGATTTTTTGTAACTACCTACATTTATTACAAATCAATATTTAGCTACATATAACATACCATCACGCCTGTATTCCCCGAAGGGTTAGGCAAAGGTATCATGTAATAGGAAGCGAGACTATTTTTTTTCTATACCATAAGATGGCAAACAAGCGCTACCATCTAACATCTAACCGCTGATGGTAAGTGGTTATGGCAGCCTATAGACGCTTGCAACACCAGGGGCATCACTTGCGCGTTGCCGACCCTGTAAAACGAAAGAGTCAAAGAGGAATAGTTGGAGTGGCAGTATAAGGATTAAAGTCTCCCACTGCCTACACAACATTTCCTCGCGGAGCTTTGGCAACCTTACTCACCGTAAGGAACACAACGCAACTCAAAGCAGTGTTATTTTACTTCGATTTTCTGCAAGGCGGAGGTACTTCCCCAGTCTGGCAGCTCCAATTTGAGTGGAATTACTCTGTTTAGGCCTTATCGGGACTTAATAAAAGCAGTGGACTGTATAAATAGGTATAATGCTTGCTTAATAAATTTGTTGTAACAAAAGAAATGCCCGTGCTATAACGCGGCGATCAGCTGAGTGATGAGCGGAGGCACGGCGCACGCGCAGCCGGTTGCAGAACCCCGCACCCGGCGCCTGCCCCGGTGTCGTCTGTCGTCGCATGATGCGCCGACATATTCCCCGGGTTGAAGGGACGTCTTCAAATGTCGACAGGAAGAGGGCAGATGCAGTTGAAGGCACGACGAATGGTGCCCCGCTTCGTCTTCAGTTCAGCCACTCTCGTCATCACCCCGTCCACGCCAGGATAGGTCTTCGTGACCCGGCCTAGGGACCAGAGTAGCGGTGGCGTTGTTTTGTCCTTGATTAGGACCAAGGACCCTGGCTTGACTTCGCCTCTGGAATCAAACCACTTTGATTTTGCCTGTAGCAGAGAAGTATATTCATTATGGAATCTGCTCCAAAAATGCTGCCTGATGTACTGGATTCTTCTCCAACGATCCAGTCGTGTGATGTTAGCATCAGTCACCTGAGGGTGTGGTACAGATAAAAGTGGTCGTCCAATTAGGAAGTGTGAAGGAGTAAGTGCTGAAAAATCGTTAGGGTCTGAAGAAAGAGGAGTAAGAGGGCGCGAATTCAAGACCGCCTCTATGTGAGTGAGACAGGTGGCCATCTCCTCAAAGGTAAAATGAGTAAGATTTAGTAATCTTTTTAAATGATGCTTACACGATTTAACAGCAGCTTCAACTCCCACCTCTCTTAAATCAATTAATTGATCCAAGCATATATTTACAAAACCTGTCACTATAATACAATTTTGCTCAATATATTTAATTTAAAATAATTAGGTACTATAAATCCAGATGCACTTTCCAGTTCATCCAATTGATCACGGTAGGGTGTTAGCTTTCGGATCAGGTAGGCTTATCCCAACGCGAAATCCCTAAGTCGCGTCGTATGTTGACTGGAACGCGCCAACCCTATTTGTGGTCCGGACATTAATAGACTTGGAGTCGGATAACGCCGGTGTCCTTTGTAGATATCTATATATCTACAGTTCGCGCGTATTAGGTGCCATGTATTAGGCTAAGTGGAATAGACATTATCTTTTACGAAACGTTGCCCTAGACAATATACAGACGCCAGCAGGTCAAGCTACCCAAAACTATCAAATTTTCCCAATTGAATATGACCTTATGGTTTTGTATTAAAGTTGAAAATCAATCAAAGAAATTTGACAGATCGTGGTAGCTTGATGTGCTGGCCTCTGTACTATTATATGAAAACGGAATATAATAAACTACGCATCAAAAATACATATTGAGCGACAGAATTACTGATTGAGCAGCAAAATTACTGATTGAGCAGCAAAATACAGATATCGGTTAGGTTAGGTTAGAACTGTGACCACACAACGCCAGAACCAAATCTGAATGTTTTGAGTGTATATAACAATATTTTGAGGTGACTAGTTTGCTGCTCAATCAGTAATTTTGTCGCTCAATCAGTAATTTTGTCGCTCAATCAGTAATTTTGTCACTCAATCAGTATTTTTGCTGTGCAATAAGTATTTTTGCTTAGGATTGTTTTGTTATACAAAACGACATTTTTTGATTGGCAGTTAAATACTAGCCTATGAAAGCAACACCATGCTACTTAAAATGTTGACGTGACTAAAAAGAGACGGGACGATATAGTCTGCACTTAATTTAAATTATTTTAGCTGTAGAAAACGTTTGTCAATATTTACAAGGCATTTCTTACGGACAAACAGAAAAGTTTGTATGCAAATAAATAACTTGCTTAGTATTTTTCATATTATATTATATCATTTCATATACATTAGATAGGTAAGTCAAACCTTGGCTAATCGGTGACATGAATTATTCGGTGATATTTTCTTATTATCTTAAAGTAACTATCTTTTTGTAATTTTTTGCATATTTTTTTAATAAATTTAAAATCTTAAAGTAATTTGGTATATTATGTACATTATAAATATAATCAGAAATTCATAAATGGTAGAAAAATTCATCTATTTTTGCTTAGTCCTACTACAAAAAATATTTTAATCAATACAATTATATTGTCAATAAACTGATTAACCAAGGTTTGCTACTATAAATATATACAACATTATTATTAGTATATGCGAAACCTGAAACACATGTCTAGTATTTTTATGTAAATAATCTATGTACAAAATTTCAAAACTTGTATCATGAAAAATCACAAAGTTATAAGCTTGTTAAGTTACCTGGTTGTCCGTACAAAAACATGCTCATCACGCGCGGGCGCCGCCCCGCGCCCGCGTTGTCGCGGCGCTCATTGATAATAATGTGGCAGTAGGTACCTAACCGTACGGCGATTTCCGATTGCATTGTATTTAACTGATGTTTCACATTTCACACACGTTCCACATTTTCCGTCAAGTGTAGGTAGACATTAATAAGTACTTTATTTGTAAATGCAGCCGTAAGTGATTAAATGTAGTCAATGCGATATGTTGCACCTTATACCAAACACTGTAAGTTCAAAATGGATGAAAAGTGTTAAACATCGCACTACTTAACCACAACAGGCTGTAGGTACAAATAAAAACGTGTGTTCATGTGTGTGACGATACTTTAATGTCAGATAGCTCCTCGTGCCGCACTGCCAGGAATACGTTATCACTTATCACCACAAACCGCTAGTATCCGTACCATTTCTTACACGAACACTATGCTTTTTACATACGATAGGTACACGTCAACCGAAACACAACTGCCGCGCGCTCGCGTTATCACCACAAACCGCTACTGTACGTACCATTTCTTAAACGAACACTACCTATGCTTTTTACATACGATAGGTACAGATCAACCGAAATGCTTGCGCTCGAGGTCGCGCTCTCGTTTTGTACCTTCTTATCTGAACGGGAGCGACATACGTGCACACTTCCCTATAGCTGCCGGGCGACTGAAGTGGTTGCCTGGTTGGTTCACCCCCGGGCCCCGCCCGCCCCACTGCGCCCGCGCTGACCGCTCAGTGTCAGTGACCTGTGTTGCGCGCATATGATTGCGGATAGGTACTTAGTGTCGCTCGGTGTCCTACTCGTAACATTTTTTAAATGTTTTTGGGACAAAATATAACATGATGTAAAAATTATTGGAATCGATTCAGTTACTGATTCTGAACAAACTATATTCAGGTTTCGCATATACTAATAATAATGTTGTATAATTAAGTGTATTTTAGTTGTTAATTTATAAATTATTTTACCTACACACTTCCTAGCTGGAACACAGGTTCAACCTATTTCAGCCATATTGTCTGTATATAAATAGGCTTTATTTTTAATAGTAAGACAGTGATAATTGTACAGTGTTAATTGTTTTTTTTTTTCTAAATAAACAATTTTATTATTATTATTTCATAATGCCGCGTGATGGATTATCTGGAACCTGGCAGCAGTACTACCGACTATCCCGGTGGTTCCCTGAGGTACGTTAGATCTGACTTCAGCCCTATTAGAACTCAGATCTAGCGTATTTCAGGGAAACATTTTGGGACCTCACCTGGAACTTATCTTTAATAGCTTCGTCGCCATGTATGCAAACGATTACTGCAGTAATGTCATTACACACCAACCCAGATGTCAGCAAACCTGCAGAAGGACATGGGTGATATCGAAAAGTGCCTAATGATATGGATGGAAAAGGCGAACCAAAGCAAATTTGTACACATCATTTTCACTCTAAGGAGAGGTAACTGTCCCCCAGTCATATTAAATGGAGTACATGCACCTAGATAGACTGACTTGGCAAAAGCATATCTGAAAGAAACGAAAGACCCAAAGCTGAGAAGTATGTATTGGCCGAATGGCCTCAGTTAACCAATGAAGGCAACATGGCAATATACAAAACTATATTGAAACCAGTTTAGACATAATATGGTGTTTTATTTAACATTAATTAATATGTTTATATTGTAACTAACAAATATGGAAGTGTTTCTGAAATAAATGTTTATTAATTTATTTGTTTAACATCCCTAAATGAATACAAAATTGTAAATGGTTGTCTTGATTGTTTATTAGTTGACTAATTGAATTTGAAATTACACTCTGAACTCTGAAATTGAAATAACACTACTTTCAGCCGTGTTGTGTTTCTTACCGTGAGCAAGGTTGCCAGTGCTCCACGAGGAAACGTTGTGTTGGCAGTGGGGGGACTTTAATCCTTATACTGCCAACCCAACTTTCGTTTTACAGGGTCGGCAACGCGCAAGTGATTTGCCCAAGGACTTTTCGAAGGTATTCCTAGTTCTTGCATACGCCGAAACTATTCCTTAACATGTTTTTTTGGGGCTAATGGTCTAGAGCGCGCAAACACGGGGTTCCACATGTTTCAATAAAAATGTATCAAAATGCCCTTCATTATATATTTAATTAAAACATACACTTAAAAACTATATCAGCGAGCTGAGCTAATATTAAATTTCGCGTTAATCCCATATAAAAATCGTGTATTCCGCATGACTTCATATTTCATAGTTCAAAGCGCATCGATTCCGAACTCACGGGCCACAGGCTAATATTAAAGTGCAGTAAATTTTACGCCCTTTCCTAAAGCCCGCGGATTGATTACCGTAAATTTGTTAGACTGTGCATAGGTACTTAATTTTTTTATACGTAGATTAGTTGACTAATTGAATTTGAAATTACACTCTGAACTCTGAAATTGAAATAACACTACTTTCAGCCGTGTTGTGTTTCTTACCGTGAGCAAGGTTGCCAGTGCTCCACGAGGAAACGTTGTGTTGGCAGTGGGGGGACTTTAATCCTTATACTGCCAACCCAACTTTCGTTTTACAGGGTCGGCAACGCGCAAGTGATTTGCCCAAGGACTTTTCGAAGGTATTCCTAGTTCTTGCATACGCCGAAACTATTCCTTAACATGTTTTTTTGGGGCTAATGGTCTAGAGCGCGCAAACACGGGGTTCCACATGTTTCAATAAAAATGTATCAAAATGCCCTTCATTATATATTTAATTAAAACATACACTTAAAAACTATATCAGCGAGCTGAGCTAATATTAAATTTCGCGTTAATCCCATATAAAAATCGTGTATTCCGCATGACTTCATATTTCATAGTTCAAAGCGCATCGATTCCGAACTCACGGGCCACAGGCTAATATTAAAGTGCAGTAAATTTTACGCCCTTTCCTAAAGCCCGCGGATTGATTACCGTAAATTTGTTAGACTGTGCATAGGTACTTAATTTTTTTATACGTAGTAAAAAATACTGCCTACTAAAATTTTATAGAAAATCATGAACTAGCTAATGGTCATCATCACTGCTTAACCCTTTTAAATATGTTTCTTATTCCAATTTCTGCTTAAAGAATCTACTAAGTCGAGGTTGTGCCATTGCCTTGTTGGTAAGGTTTACACAAAGCATATTATGTAATGCACAAAATTTACAAACTTGTATTTTCTCATACAGTTTTATGATCACTCTGAACACGATTGTCTTGGCAAAATATACCTTATTCCTTTACGATACAGATTATACCTACCACTTCACAATCAGGAACTTTCTTTATGTACCGTGTTGGTGAGCTGCTTGATATCAGCGATGTCACGACGACGATGACGTCCAGGGTACGCAGATCCACTCAATTGGAGCTGGCCGAAAATCGAAGTGAAATAACACACAGCACAAAGCAGTGTGCTGTGTTGTGTTTCTTACGGTGAGCCAGGTTGCCTGTGCTCCACGAGGAAACGTTGTGTTGGTAGTGACCCTTTTACTGCCAACCTTAGTTTTACACGCAAGTTGGTCGGCAACGCGCAAGTGATACTCCTGGTGTTACAAGCGTCTATAGGCTACGGTAACCGGTAACCATCAGCTTGTTTGCCACCTTAGTAGTATAAAGAAAAATATGCCGTCTGCATTAACTACTCCCAGCGAAATCTTCCAGGTTGTCAGTCCATCCCCTTGGAGGCTGTCTTACACTGCGTTTTCTCAACTTGAGAACCTTTTTGCCCCAGCGGTCGTCGGTTCTAAGTGATCTGTGCCCCGCCCACTGCTACCTTTTTCCTAGCTCTTTTAATGCGAATAGACGTGTATATCAGCAATATTCAAAGTTATAAAAGTCAATTACGAATTCCACCTTAATACATTTTATAATAATAATAACTAATTGGGACATTTTACACAGCAACATCTAGTCCCAAACTAAGCAGAGCTTGTAACTATGGGTACTAGACAATGGATATAAGACTTGCAACTAAACTTATTTTTTGTATTTACATACTTATAATGTATAAGAAACTTATGTCCTAAGTATTAGTTTTAGGAAAACACTTAACTTTAGAATCCTTTCTGAAATACAATATAAAAAATAGAATAAACACAAAGAATACCATTAAGTTTATTTATTGGGCACCCAACTTAATATTTTATGAGCAATAAAGTCAATAAAAATCAATAACCACTGGCTATAAACAATTTATATGACGTCTAGCCGAACTGGTTCAAAGTTGTGTTGGAACAGGTATGACCTTAGAGCTTTTGTGAGAGTAGACAGCTCGATCTGTTGTGGCACTAAATAGGGAATTCTGTTTGAAATCAAATACGATTTGATTAAGTAACCTTCCGCGTAAAAGACCAGTACTACATACAGAGACTAGCCTCCAGGACAGGAACAGGGACACAGAGGAATCCTAGTGTGGAGGCTAGTTCCATACAATTTGTATTAAAACGTGTTATTAAAACAATATTATTATTATACATTAAGTAAAGTCACTAAGTAAATTAAAACAAATAATCTATATATAAAAATGAATCTTTATTTCCTTTGGTCATCACATTACGCGTGAACGGATGGAATAATTTCGATAATTCTTGTTGTGTTAATTATTGTCAGGAGAAGGTTCTTATGAAAGAAAAAATTAAAAACATATTGCAGGAAATTTGAAAAAATCAGGCAGCGTCCACGCAGACGAAGTCGCGGGCAGTAACTAGTGAATTTATAAAAGGAATACTGAGCTAAAACTAATGAAAAACTACAACTTCTACTTCAATATTAAATCCAGCAACTATCTTTCACCTTCAGCAAAATCAAATGGCGTTCGTTTATTTTCTATACTTGATTTAGCTCAACTTATACTTAAAGCTAATAATATCGTAACTGTCATAATCATATTAGCCACTGCTGAACAAAGGCCTCCCTCATAGACTTCCACAAGGACCGGTTAAAAGCCGTCCGCATCCAACGACTTCCAGCGACCTTTACCAGGTCGTCCGTTCATCTCGTTAGAGGCCGTGCCACGCTGCGCTTTCCGGTGCCTGGTCTATATATAGTACCTAACTGTATATTTTTATATTTGTATCTCATTAAGTGAAATGTAAAAAATTACTTATGAGAATAAAGTTCTTTAACTACAACACACTTTTACGTTACTTACAGAAATCGGGTGTAATTTTTGTTGTCACTAGCCTGCGGGAATAATGTAAGTCAACAAAAGAGATTGGTATACACATAATGAGGGTATACAGGTAGCGAATGAAATCTGCCTGTATACACAGATTGTAATTTAAATAATTACCCGTCATAGGGTTTGATGTGTAGTAGGTTACAATACCTGCATTTTGACACATATTGCGTGATACATTATTGCAAAATCTTTAACAAAACACAGATGTTTAATTAGCTGCCTGTATACTTGTTTTTGCCCTACTTTATAGATATAATTAAGTGTATTTTAGTAGTTAATTTATAAATTATTTTACCTATACATTTCCTAGCCGGAACACAGGTTCAACCTATTTCAGCCATATTGTGTATGCCTGTCTGTAGGTATATAAATAGGCTTTATTTTTAATTGTAAGACATTGATAATTGTACAGTGTTAATTGCATTTTTTTCTAAATTGACAGTTTTATTATTATTTTTTTTTATTTCATAACAGCGCCTCATGGATTATCTGGAACCTGGCAGCATTACTACCAACTATCCCGGTGGTTCCCTGAGGTACGTTAGATCTGACTTCAGCCCTATTAGAACTCAGATCTAGCGTATTTCAGGGAAACATTTTGGGACCTCAGCTGGAACTCATCTTTACTACTGACATGCCTTCATCGCCATGTATGCAAACGATTACTGCAGTAATGTCATTACACACCAACCCAGATGTCAGCAAACCTGCAGAAGGACATGGGTGATATCGAAAAGTGCCTAATGATATGGATGGAAAAGGCAAACCAAAGCAAATTTGTACACATCACTTTCACTCTAAGGAGAGGTAATTGTCCTCCAGTCATATTAAACGGAGTACAAATCCCACACGATGGCTGCGAAATACCTCGGCATGCACCTAGATAGACTGACTTGGCAAAAGCTTATCTGAAAGAAACGAAAGACTCAAAGCTGAGAAGCATGTATTGGCTGATTAGCCTCAGTTAACCAATGAAGGCAACATGGCAATATGAAAAACTATATTGAAACCAGTTTAGACATAGTATGGTGTTTTACTTACCTAACATTAATTTATGAGTTTATATTGTAACTAACTAATATGGAAGTGATTCTGAAATAAATGTTTATTTATTTAACATCCCTAAATGCATACACACACACACACACACACACTACACAGGTTATAGTTAAAACTTTGTATATTTTATTATTCTTACAATTATTTGTAGATCAATGAAACAAAAAGTTCATAGGCTTCCGTGAGACAGGCTTGACCTAGTGTGAAAGTCACAGATAAATCTGTAGATTTTCTAAAATTATTGCATTATCATAATTTAAGAATTTTAGCTTTAATAAAACTAATATTTTTTGGTAAATAAAAATTATTATTGTTATACAAATTGTAAATGGTTAACTTGATAGGCCACTAGTAGACCAGTACAATCCGTGCGTACTCCACAACTGTTCACTGTACCTGCTAGCCACAATAATGTATCTCAAAATTGATTTCTGATTTCACGAATGTGCAGTTAGTATAATTCTATGTTCCAAGTTCAATATTTTTCATTGCAGATTTAATATATTCAAGTCTCTTATTTAAAGAATGTACCTTAGTATAAAAAAGGAAAATAAGTATATCTTATTAAGTTGATTAAATTTAAGCAACTATTGTTCACTCTTTAAATATTTCTTATTGTACAGGGGCCAGCCCATCAAGCTATCCCAATCTGTTAAATTTCTTTGATAGATTTTCAACTTTAATACAAAGTAGTAAGGTTCATTTTCAATTAGGAAAATTTGACAGATTTGGATATCTTGACCTGCTGGCGTCTGTACTCGCAGAAGCTCTGTAACAAAATAACGTGGTGTATAGTTATAACTGGACTGCATATTTAAATATTGTGTATTACAGAACATAATTGTGTATGTATTGACCTATATTACCTCCGGAATCACTTGACCCCTTGACCTCAAAGTCAATTGTTCTTGACTGTTATGTCATTTGACCTTGACCTCAAGGTCACCAGACCTTGAGGTCAAGGTTAGTAACCTTAGGAGAATAGCGGATTTCGAGCTTCGGAAATTTGACTTTGACGTCAAGGTCAATGACCATGATGTCAAGGTCAATGCCCTTGAGGTGTGCCATGGTGTTCCCTACCCTACTACTCCCACATCCCACCGGGTCCCGAAGGCTTGATTAGGCGACGAATTTTGGTGAAATTTTTCTAAGTCTTTTTTTCATAGTGCCCCGTTTCGTATCCACTGACCCATATTTCTGTAATAAAAAATAAGGAGGTAGACACCCGATGCCTTACAGTCACTACACTACAGTCTAGACTGTACCTCTTGAATAAAATAAAATACAATAAAATATTGAGTATTGAGTACTTACATATTAAATACATTCTGTAAGATCTGAAGCATAAAACGGTAAAACTACCCAAATATGTCAGCTGGTTTATCGGGATCTGGAAGTATTGTATACACAAGACTAGCTTTAGCTCGCGACTTCGTCCGCATATAAGTCTAAAATGGTTCTAATAGGATTTTTAATTGATTTTTTACGTTACTAATTTTATGATAACATATAAATTATTATGATACAATGTTTGAATACTTTAAAATACATATAACAATCTTTACATATAACAGATTTAAAGGTTAACTTTTAAATCTGTTATATGTAAAGAATGAAATTGAATAAACATGAAAATTAAAAAAAAAAAATGTTATATTTTATGAACACGAAGCTAGGCCTTTGATCTGGTCAGTGACACGGGAGTATTATCTTTTTACAACGAAATCGAAATGGAATGGAATCTCATATATTTGGTATGGCCCAGTTTTGTCACTGAAGGCCACAAGTGAAACCGCTTCCCACACGCTTTAACTTCGTCCGCTCGGGTCGCTTTGGCCAACAGTAAATTTAATAGATTCTTCCACCAGGAGGATCCAAAAAAATAGATATGTCTTTGTTCATTGGTTAGAGAGCCTTCACTACTTGATACCAGTTCCGCTAAGGAATTGACGTCGTAACTTTTTTCTTTCAGGTAGTCCCGGTTATTGTGTACCTTATTGTATACCTTCAGACTTGTAAGGCTGAGGCAACCCGTACTGCTGTAGGCTTTGTCCTCCTAATGCTAATACAGCTTCTCCTATTGTGACCAGACATTTATTGTAGATTTCATCTGCTAGATGTTCATTTATAATGCCAGAAAGCCTTTCCACTTGTCGTTTGTAGTCTTCTGATAGGCTATCCCTGCATTTACCCAAAGACTTAGTGTGTCTGTCATCTGGCAGAATGCCAGCATTATAGAAAAAAGTTCACACATTTTAAAAGGCGACTCGCATAAGGCTGCTTCCTCTAGGGCAGAATCCCAATGTTTGTCGTCCTCTTGCAAGCCTGAAGTTATCAAAGATAACAGTCTTGAAGTCATCGAAGGATGATGGACCCCTAGCCTCGTGCAGAAGTAAGCGAAGATGATAACACTGTGTTATTCGGGTGAACCGTGTACACTCTACCTACAGCACGTTGATAGTTCCTGGCCAACCATCTATGGGTTTTCCTCTTTTCCTTCAAACAAATTGTTTTTTTTTTCATTCATCTGTTTGACATAAATCAAAACATACTAAATCGAATTGTTTTCATACATGTGTCAAAATAAAATGAAATTACGTCAAAAGCACTAAAAGAGTATTGATATTAACTTTGATGCAAATCACCCCCAAAATAACTTTCTACCCCTTTTTAACCCCGTTAGGCGATGAGTTTCAATAAAATAAGAAGCACATCTTCCATCAATTCTGTTAAAAAATGTCTATGCAAAATTTGAAGCGGGGGGACTTTGATCCTTATACTGCCAACCCAACTATTCCTCTTTCTATCTTTTTGTATATTGGCATTTTCCATGCTAAGATTTTAAAGTTATTTAGAAAAGGAAAAATTCGACTTCTTTATTTTTAATTTGTAAGACAGTGATAATTTTACAGTGTTAATTGTATTTTTTTTTTAAATTAACAATTTTATTATTATTATTTTTTATTTCGTAACAGCGCGTCATGGATTATCTGGAGCCTGGCAGCATTACTACCAACTATCCCGGTGGTTCCCTGAGGTACGTTAGATCTGACTTCAGCCTTATTAGAACTCAGATCTAGCGTATTTCAGGGAAACATTTTGGGACCTCAGCTGGAACTCATCTTTACTACTGACATACCTTCATCGCCATGTATGCAAACGATTACTGCAGTAATGTCATTAAAAGTGCCTAATGATATGGATGGAAAAGGCGAACCAAAGCAAATTTATACACATCACTTTCACTCTAAGGAGAGGTAATTGTCCTCCAGTCATATTAAACGGAGTACAAATCCCACACGATGGCTGCGAAATACCTCGGCAAGCACCTAGATAGAAGACTGACTTGGCAAAAGCATATCTAAAAGAAACGACGAAGACTCAAAGCTGAGAAGCATGTATTGGCTGATTAGCCTCAGTTAACCAATGAAGGCAACATGGCAATATGAAAAACTATATTGAAACCAGTTTAGACATAGTATGGTGTTTTACTTACCTAACATTAATTTATAAGTTTATATTGTAACTAACTAATATGGAAGTGGTTCTGAAATAAATGTTTTTTATTTAACATCCCTAAATGCATACACACACACACACACACACTACACAGGTTATAGTTAAAACTTTGTATATTTTATTATTCTTACAATTATTTGTAGATCAATGAAACAAAAAGTTCATAGGCTTCCGTGAGACAGGCTTGACCTAGTGTGAAAGTCACAGATAAATCTGTAGATTTTCTAAAATTATTGCTTTATCATACGAATACGAAAATCGCTTGCTTAAAAATTAAGCATGTTATTGATTTATAGCAACTTTGAACACCACTACTACATACAGAGTCTAGCCTCTATGACACAGGGAATCCTAGTGTGGAGGATTAGAAAATCTTTAACAAAACACAGATGTTTAATTAACTGCCTGTATACTTAACTCCTTTGTCGACCTTACTCAGTCGAAAGGTCACAGATAAGCTAGAAATGCCACACACTGCATATGTTATGCAAATCTAATTTTCCAATAGAGAAGTCGGCTTTAGACTTTATTTTCACTAGAGTACAATAAAAACCTATTTTTATTTCGGAGTCAAAGAAAAGAACATTGTAGCCTAGCGCATTGAGGTAATATGTAACAGAGAAAATAGGGATAATTGTGTTGTTGCTGCCTATTTAGGTTCTAAGCGCGACTGGTACGCTACAGCACGTCCTGGGTTCGATTATCAGTTCAAGCAGTGTTATTGGATTTTTCAATAAAATTCGTGATGTAATGTTATGTTTTTATTTTATAATAAACTGCGAAAGAGCCATTAAGTAGATCTCTGTATTCTTTTTGTTTGCTAATGACTGTGTAAGTATTTCTGTTGAATGAAGCTGTACATTATTAGTTTTTGGCTGGAGTTCAATAGTACCTACCTACAACGGCTAACTTCTAGCTTTCCAGCGCGCGTCTTAGCCATTGAATTATAGCCACTCAAGAGACTCTCTAGTACGAGAATACTTAACATACCAGGAATAAAGTTATCAGGAAAAAGCGTGAGTTTTCTTAAGGAAACATGTAAGCACGTTTACAGTAGCAACCCCCAGCCGTATCTAACAAATTAATCTATAAGGTCGGCTAGTAGTTGACTCGACAAGTTTCGTATTTTCGTAAATATTCCGAGGCTTATGTAGTAGGTACGAGTGTTTAGTACGAAGGAACGTCATTTGGTTGTCGTCCAATATATTTCGCTGTAATTTATTTTATGGATCATTTCATACACTTTTGTATGCTGCTCAATCTTATGGGAATTCTCCTAATACCTGTCTTATTGGATACTTTGTCAACAGATATCAATAAGTTAGACCCAATAATGAAGAGTATAGGCACGTTGATTTTATGAGATCAATTTCCTCAAAGTACAAGTCAAATATTTTATTTCAATTACATCATTAACATAGGTACTTTTGAAATGTCAAAACTTTGCAACTGTCCTTTTTAAATTCATTATGTGATGAGGTACCACTGACCTTTACGAGTGTATTATAGAGGTCAGTGTGAGGTATCCATTGCCATTCTTGTTGCCATATTTTTTTAACTCACTGTCATATTTATTTTTTAGTTATGCTTAATGTACAAAGGAGGTCTTAATGCTTTAGGAATTTTCTACCAACCGACCCAGTCATAACATCTGGGGAGGTGACAAAGGTTCGTCCGACTAAAACCGCACTTGCCTTCGCTCGGTCTATCTGCCACAGCCAAGAGATCCGAGACATTCCCACGACCATGAACTTCTCTCTTTTTTCTTCACGACTTTGAAGGAGGTCCGGCTTCACATCCTACTGGAAGTGCAAGTGTGACAAACATGCGCGTCGCCTACTGGGACCTTTGTTTGATTGGGCAGCGGCATGCCAGCCGCAGGTCACAGCTCGTGGACACAAAAAAAATCCTTCATTGGGACCTATGATATGCTGACTCCATCCAAAGACCTTTAACAGGTCCAGGTAGTCTGTTACTAAGAATCAAATGCAAGTGATGAAATGTATATTAAAAAAAATAGTGTTGCGACAGTAAATAAGAAATACAGCGTTAAATAAAGTGTTGTAAACATGAGAACATATTTCTTGGAACACACATTTCCTTGTTAAGGAAATTTGCAACTATACGAATGTGAGGTTGTGTGTAGAACTATATAAATAAGAACTTGTTGAGATGTTCCTGGAACGCAAGATGAGGAGGGAAGCTGTATTAAAAGCTGAAGCTGTAGTAAATTTAATATCCGGTTCAACATAGTAATTTAGTCTTGATGCTTTTTGAGCACAAACCTGTCAATTAACGTAGATATCTTAGAAAATGAATAGGATACCTCCAAGCTATCGGTAACAGCTTTCAGTTGCAGTCAAAGCATCTTTCTATCATGTTAATTGAAGTAGAAAAGTTGAGTATTAGAATGAGAAATTAACGCGAGATTCTTAACATAATATTCTATGACGCCGTGATTCCCCGAAGGGGTAAGCAGAGGTGTACAGTAATGTTCGCTGGTATGTTTAAGTCCCATGTTATTGGTGATTAGCTTACTGCCATTAACCGGGCATAAATGTTGAGTGCCACATTTATTTACCTTAACTGGAATCAAACCAGGAAATGGAAGTTGTAATAGAAGCTGCAAAACTAAGATGGCTGTCTTCGTTATTACTCTCCGTTATGTTTGGGTTGCTGTGCTATTGGGAGGCTACATGCTTGGAAAGTATCTAGATGATAAAGAAACACTGAGAATAACTAATTTCCGGGATAAATTCAAGCTTTATGGAGGTAGAGTCAAAGAGGGAGATCCACCATCCTGGCCCTAAAGTTATTTGCGTCATGTAGTGATTTTGTTTCAGTTGTAATAATAGTAATCATCATCAACCCAAATACTGTCCCACTGTTGGGCACGGGTCTCCTCTCATATTGAGGGGGATTAGGCTATAGTCCACCACGCTGGACTAGTGCGGGTTGGCAGACTTCACAAACCGTCGAGAAAATTCTCTAAGGTATGCAGGTTTCCTCACGATGTTTTCCGATAGTTAATTATCGAGGAAAATGAATGTAAAGTCAGAGGTGCGTGCCTTAGATTCGAACTCGAGACCTTCGACTTGGCAGTCCAATGGTCATACCACTAGGCTATCACTGCTTATATATATGCAATAATAGTAATAATAATAATAAATTCAAAGCCTGACCTGCTACTGAGAATTTAATAGAAAAACCCAATAACATTTTGCTTGACTTGGGAATTAATTACAATTATGAAGTGATTACTAGACCTATGTGGTAAAAGAAAGATTTGAACTTAGCTAGGATTCGATCTCTCCTGCAGTTTGGTACGACGGACGCTTTAGCATGTACACATGGTAGAAGTATACAAGAATGGTAGTGTAAATAGTGGGGTGTTTCTGCTTACCCTTACTAAAATGCGCTACATTCAAAATGCTATACCACAAAATATCTACCCCTTGGCAGTCAAATTAAAACGTAATCGAAACGCAACGTTCTACAGTAACGTTCTCGATGCGATACTGAAACTGCAGCGTTTACGTTACGTTACGTTAATGATTCACGACGTACATTACATATTCCGATATCTGTTCCTAGCTCAATGTTTTACGTATACTCGTACATATTACATACGTCTACCAAATCTTTTCTTGATGCGGACTCGCGGGGTGTTTCATGATGTTTAAATATGCACAGGAATGAGCAAGGTGGGTCTTCTTCGTCCAATCTAAGTTTGGAACAGACCAGGTTCAGGTGGGTTGATTCGTAAGTTTATTTTGTTGTTTTGATAATTACGTTGAGAGTTAACTTTGCTCATAAGATTAATTGTGATAGCTTTGTTTATTTACAACGACCCGGTATATTGCACGGATGCATTGCACGTACATTGAAGTGCTAGCACATCAAGCTACCCTAATGTGTCAAATTTCTTTGATAAATTTTGAACTTTAATACAAAATTATAAGATGGATTTTCAATTGAGAAATTTTAAAAGTTTTGGGTAGATTACCTACTGGCGTCTGTATTACCTAATAACATGCATGATATTAAACATAAACATGACCTATATTACTCAGGGATAGTGTAGCATTTCTTTCTAATCAAAGAATTTTTGAAATTGGTCCATTAGTTTTTCAGTTTATTCGTTACAAATATACAAAAATACAAATCTTTCTTCTTAATATTATTATTAATTAACTAATAGTGTAGATATACAGTGTGTTATTGATTAATTTGATTTTATATTTTATTTAATAAACGAGCCATTGCCATTAATCGTCTTTGACGACGCCTGTGGTCCAGTGGTTAGTTAGCGTGTCGGCTGTTGATTACGGGGTCGTGAGTTCGTTTACCAACAAATATTTATGGATGAACATAAGTATTTCTGTTTGTGTTTCTTATATATTATAAGTATGTATTTACAAAAAAAGTATGTAAATACTATATCCATTGTCTCGATACATGGTACAAGCTCTGCTTAGTTTGGGACTAGATGGTGCTGTGTAAAATTGACTAAAAATATTTATTATTATTACTAATAAGGCAACAGATTCAAACTTCGAGCTGATACTGAGACTCTTAAACACTTTGCCGTTGACTTTAGAATCAAATCTACTACCTGGCATACAAATATATATTTCGTATGGGAATCAAACTTACAATTAGTGGAGAATAAGGCGATCTATAAACCGCGCACCAACCTATAAACTACGGACTACATATACGAATTACTCGGCTTGTCCGACCACGATAAAGAAAAAAGGTTCAATAAAAAAAACATAAAGGTCTACAACTGAATTAAAAAGAAACCCAGCAAATAACAAAATAAACGCGAAAATGCGTTCAAGAAAGTGTGCAACATTAAAATTCATCATTTTTTGTTTGGCCGTTTATACCCGTCAGGGTGAGAAGGGGAAAGGTCGACTGTGACGTATTGTATTATAAACAGACCGGTCCATTTGTAAGACCTCTAACTCCCCTAAGCTTGGGTGGAATAGAGGCTTCTATGGTAACAAAAAGCGGAGTATGGCTATGTAGACAATGTGTTCCTATTTTGTTTAGATTTTCCTGTATCACTGTTTATTTCTATTTTATGCAGGTAAATGTTTTTAGAGATTTGTTACCATTAGGAGGATACTGTTTCCTATCAGATGCTTATAAAGGCCGTGTGTGTTTTTATCCAAAAGATTTGCTTGTCTTGTTTATTTTTTTGTGAGTTTTATTATCGGACAACGTTATTATCTTACTTATGAAGGTATGCTCGGTTTACTTTAGGGGAGATTTTGTTAATAGAATCTTAATTATTTATCTCCATATCATATCCTCAATGATGTGGTTATCGTAAAATATAGGCTGATTATACCGACCTGTTGCCACCAAGTTCGCAAAGTTTGCGCTCGACCGCACTTGAAACGTTATTGAATATCTGACTAAACTAGCCAGACTTGAAATTTTGAGACTTTTTGCACATAGCGGCTTAACTTTACACCGGTACATTTAAGTTGGTAGATTTCTTTTGGGTTCCGTATAAAATATTTAATTCAAGGTTATTTTTAGATTATTCTCAAATTAAATTTTCGCGTTTTATGAATATTGGTCTCGTAGAAAGCATTAATACAAATAAATACAGTAGCTATTTTGTAGCTTTCGTATTTTTTTTTATAGAAGCATAGCTTCTGATCGTGACTTCGTCTGCGTGGAGAAGTTACTTTTATCGTTGTAATTTGGCTAAATAACTTTATATTGTTATAAATTATAGCCTATATGTTATTCTGATCTATACATTATAGTACTGTAAAGTTTCATCAAAATCCGTTCAGTAGTTTTAGTGTGAAAGAGTAACAAACATCTATCCATCCATCCATCTTCACAAACTTTCACATTTATAATATTAGTAGGAGTAGGATAGGAAGTAGGATGGGTTTGCGTTTGACCTCAGTCTCACCTGATGGTAAGCGATAACGAGGTCGAAGGTGGAACATGCTTACTCAGAAAATGCCTGTTCACTCTCACCATAAAAACAGCAAGGTTGTGTGAGTCCTGGAACACAGACGTGGGGAGAGCATTCCACTCCTTGGCGGTGCGAACAAGAAACAAACGCAACATACCGCCACGTGCGCACTGGAAATTCGATATTTATTACAGTAACACAATTCTTGGAAACGTCAACGGAAATCTATACCTATATATAGAAATGAATCCCTGTTTCCCTTGGTAATGTCATAACTTACCAACTTCATTAATCATTTTGTAGAAATCTCAACTTGATACTTTTTATCTAGATAAAGTCCACGCAGAAAATGTCGCGGGCAGAAACTATTTGAAAATAAAATAAAATGAATAAATCGATTAAATTTAATTTAGAACGCAATAGCCCCTCAAAAGCTTAGTGTCAGTACAGAGAACATTGGTATGCACTGAGAGTTCCATAGAAAAATCAAAAGACACTATTCGGGAATCAAACCCTCACACTCAGAAGCCTCTGGCGACGACTGAAACAATGAGACAGCATACATACGCAGCCACAGGAAAACCTTTACTTTTTTTCTTGAGAACACTGTTTTGTGCGCCTTGCATCTCGCGCCAATGACGTCATACTTATGTTGCCGTATATTGCGCAAGAAAAATTACACGACTACGTCACACCAGCAACGTGGGAGACAATGCTAAAAGGCATTATGCATTCTGAAGAGGTGCCAAGTAGACCCACGGGGGTACTTGGACGAGAGAATACCTTGTGTATAATATTTTGATCTTAATTGGCACCTAATATAAGTGTTAATTTTCATAAAAAGGCAACTTCTTCGATCTTTAAACGCAAGATAATATCATTTTAGAGTAGTTTTTGGGTATACACAAATATAACATTCCATCACGCCTATAGTTCGCGAAGGGCTAGCAGAGGAAGAGTGCCTCTGGGTTTTGCTATGAAATTCTCAGCAGCAGTTCGAAATTTTAATTTGTGCCCAGTTACTGGCAATAGGCTTGGCACCTATTACGTATGACTTAAACATACCAGCGAAATGTGTGTGTACATTTGTACACTTCTGCTTAACCATTCGGGAATACAGGCGTGATGGTACTTTGTATTAATGGCAATAGGCTGGCCACTTGTACTATTAGGCCTAAACATACCAGCAAATTGTGGTAAATAGAACTTTTAATAGTTGTCTACTGTGCTTTAAAATAGAAGGGAAGGAACAGTCCTTCCCTTCGGGGAATACAAACATGGAAATATTTCATAAAATTTAAATCTGAAATTGTAGCTCTATTTTAAAGCACAGTAGACAACTATTAAAAGTTGTATGAAGTGAACTAATAATTTCCTTCATAAAAACTTGTATACCTCGCCTTAGGGACCGTTCGTGTAGGCGTTCTCCTTGCGTAAACTCTGGCTTTGCAGTTAAAAAGTGGGTATTTTCGGAGGTAGACAGAAAATGAATTGGGTAAAAATAAGGTCGTTTCATTTAAGATTTGTTTGCCCAAGAATAGTTATGTCTTCTCGTGGGACGCGGTCTTAATAAAAGCTATTTTAGAAATAGCTTTTGCCAGACTTTGACTTTATTACCTTGACACTTGAAATCTATCAAAATATGGTTGTGCTTAAAATCGCTCTCAATGGCTAGCGTTATAAAACAAAGAATGAAGGAGTTATTGAGATAGTTTGATGACTTTTCATACGTGTTTGAATGTGGGAAACACAAAATTATAGGGAATTTTTAATAATAAATATAACACGATGGATAGATGTCATGATATTGAGCTGTTCACTGCATGATGGGACAGGCGACAGAGGTGAACGATACACGTTAGCGTTTATTGAATTTTTGTAGAACAAATCATAGGAGCTTTATTTGAGGACACTCTTATAAAGTATAGAATAAGAATCTCAATTACATTCTTATTTGAGTTCTATATACCCTACATTTCGCAAGACATAATTTAAAAATATGTTCATTTGTTTCTGCGGGATGATGGGCTTAAGAAGTTATGAGGAAATGTTACTCCTCACAATATATGGTGCCCTGGTACTTTATGATTTACGGTGATGGAAGTAATGTGTACAATATATAAAGATGGCAATAATGTCAGGTGACAGGTGGCTCGCACATTACCAGAGTATTACTGCCTGTAAAAGTCAATGGGACTCTTCGACTTTTACAACTTTCAAGATGAGAATTTGTCGTTTATTAGCTTCCGAAGCTAATTCTACTATATTACTTTTAGTACATACGGAACACTTACAAAATTATTTTAATATGTAATGATGCAGAGCGTCAAAAATTGTATTTCAAGTGTCATATTGTTACATAGTCATAAGGTTAAGAGTGCTTGCATTGCGGGGTTTGGCATATGTAAATATCCAAATTGTGCATCTAGCCATTATAAAGAAGTCTCTTGAAAATGTAAAAAGAATTATATTATTTTAGTAATTCTGTGCAATCTGGTTTCAGTATGTACTTACCTAATAAAAAGGAACAAAGTATGAAATAGAATATAAAATGTATAAAAGGCAGGGGGGTACTTGGGCTCACATCTAGGTAATAACTACGCTGATCAACCGATGTTTACGGTTAAGCTGCGCTAGCCGCGGTCAGTCTGTGGATGGGTGACCGTTCTTAACAAATCCAGAGCCCTCCGTGCCATGCCTCGAGGAGCATGTACAGCCGTCGGTACCTGTTGTCATAAGAACACCGGAGACACTCGTTAGTATCGTTACTAGTTACTATCTACAGTAGTTAGAAGTTTAAAAAGCCTGCCAACTAGTCTATCCTCAGGATATTGAAAAATACTGATATTGAACATAGTTGAGAAAAGACTCGGAGAATTTTGATGTATAAAAGGAAAACACAAAATCGAATACATTTCAATACAAATAAACTTTAAAATAAGCTTGTAAAGTTTGTATTGCATATTGTGCATTCTTTGTGTCTATCCAATACTATAGAGCTATTCTTGTTAAAAACATGTCAAAGTCGTCGGCAAAGTCTATCTAGGTTTGCAGCGTATATTGGAGCAGAAACGGTGAAGTACAACAAATCAAAAGTTTAAGCTCTGTAGAGGTTTCATTTGCAATCCACGAGGATTTGTCCCAAGACACTTTGAAAACTTTACCAACAACCAAACCAATTAGATGTTGTGGTGAGATAAACGTACTATGTTTCATTATCGAAAGCAATGATGGACTAGTAATATAACCATTGGACTACCAAGTCAAAGGTCTCGAGTACAATACAAGGCATGCACCTTTGAGTTTTCGAATTCATTCACCACTTCAATTCATCACTCGATTAAACGGTGAAGAGAAACATCGTGAGAAAACCTGCATGCCTTAGAGATTTTACTCAACGGTGTGTGAAGGATGATGAGCAAAAAACAGTTTTAAGTCATCCATATAAAGCAGGTGAGATATTACCTGACCCCCTCTCCGCAACGGATAGCCCAGCCCTGTACTCTCCAGCACGGTGCTGAGGGGGTACAGGGCTAAACAAAACAGTGGACTCAGACTGTCGCCCTGGAATATTCCCCGCTTAATCTCAATAGGTTCGTCGTTCCCTTGAATTTGCCTACATCCTGGATAGCGAAGGACAGTTGAAAAAAAATCCATGTGATTCCACCCGTACTAGGAAGCGTGGTGGAATCTAATCCCTCTCAATCTGAGAAGAGACCCGTGCAGTGCAGTGTGATGATGCTGATGTTTTTTCATACAACTTATCCAACACTGTCTTGTTGGTGTTATAGTCGCTAGCGCCACTCCTAATCAACTCACACTCAACATCAATGCATGATTTTTAGATCGAGCAAAGTACTTAGGTGTCAAAGGATAAGTAGCTGCCCGAATTTAAGATATGTGCCCGGTACCTATTGCCTAACACGTCAACAAAAACAGGCGTGGTGGAAATGTCATGTTGTACAATGGAATTCTGAAACAGTTAACTATATATTATTCAACATGTCACACACTTGGAATGTCCGACTCATAGAAAGTAGCTGATAACAGTGCCTGCATTCGTAATCAGATAAGCAAGAAAATAGTTTGTAGGATGCGCAAAGGATTGACTTTTGTTAATACGCATAATTTGCCTTGCTCGCTCGTTCACTCACTAGTCCATGTTTCAAAGACAACGGACAGTACAACAAAATGAGGGAGCGGTGGGTTATCTAAATTTAGGGAGGAGATTTATGTAATTTCTGTACCACACAAACTTTATATGTATAATATTCTATTTGTGCTACCTGAGAATAATTTAAGATACACAGTCAGAATAATTCATGATACCAGTCATGAAAATATATTACAAATGAGAAACCGCAGAAAAAAAACAGTTCTTTTGCTTTTGCTATTACACCGGTTAGCGTGTATTAAACCGTGGAGAATGAAAACACGATGAAGAAGGGAAATGAAAAGACAAGCGAATTGCAATTAAGGATTAATGAGAAGATAAATGGTAGCTCGTTTGGTACCTTTCGCTTTTTTGATGTCTATACTTTTGTGTTTCACTCAAGTTATTTTGAAAGCGCTTTATTAAGGTGTCATGAATGAAAGACAGCAAAATTGGCTTATCGAATAATTATTCGATTGTAACCGTTTCATTCTTTGTTCAAAAATTTTGACAGTTTTGAAGTTCGCAAAAGTTTAAAAAATACAAAATTGCGTTGCAGTTTCAAAAAACTTTTAAATAGTGTAAATATACATAGGTGTAGCATTCTAATTGATTGTTTTCCGTTCCATATTTACTCGTGAATATGTTTTGCATTATTCTTAATGAGAGGTACGGCCTATGTTTCTCAAATCTTTTACGTGTTGTCTAATGATTACCACAAAAAGCTTTTAAAACGTTTGAATGTATGGACATTCAAACATTTTAAAAGCTTTTTGTATGGACGCGTTCTACCTAATTTACACTGATTTTCGGATGTGGAATTTTTATTGAGTTATAAATTCTTGCCAGTTGTCTCTCAACCATTTCTAAACAAAGAAAATGTAGTTGTACCTATAGTACCTATAGTACGTAGTACCTATAGTTCAACACAATATCAGCCCCCTTTTGCCTTCATCAAAGGATATGAAACCTGTTTTCCTGAAAAACCGGAAGCTTTGTACGCACCCTTAACGTCGTCAGTAACCTTGCACAATTAAATAAAAATAAATGTTTCAGCTGCTGACGGTTATAAAAAGACATTTGTATGTTAAAAGACGAAGGCAGCATAAATACAGGTTAATCGCTTTCCCGATACCGCATAACCGTGAATAAGAATGTGCCAAAACAGTTTTTCGGTAAGGGTGGATGGACACGACTTTTATAGGTAATACATGCGAACGCCCGCTCGTTTTAAGAACGCGCGTTAACTACGTGCAATGTGAATTGTTTGCATTTGTAACGATAAACCCGTGTTAGTGTGTTATTGATATTATTAAGTTTGTGTTTATAAGTGTCTGTCTCGACCAACGCAATAGGGTTAAAATTAAAGAAAGCCCAAAAGCGTATTTATTCATCTATTTATCTAAGGGAAAATTATTTATGTAAAATACATATACCTACAATATTTATTTAAATAAATATTTAGAGAAATGATATAAAAAACCACTTAATATAATACATTTTCATTTTCATCTATCTATACATAGTATAAAACAAAGTAGGCTGTCTGTCTCTGTGGGCGATACAATAAGAATAAAGATCACACCTCGAAGTTTTAAAGGTTTATTTTTCAAAATTATACAATTTGTGTGTCGAGACAAAAATGGCGGTGCGAACAAGATTTTCGTGTCGTGCGCAGTGAAGTTAGTGCAGTTCCTCCGCCGTGAAGCACGCAGCGAGCGCTGTTGTTACGGTGCGTTCGTAATAATTTGTAAATATGAAAAGGCTGCGTTCAAGCGTAGACAGTCTCTCTGTACGCTGAGATCTTTCAAACTACGCAACGGATTTGAATGCGGTTTTCTCTACCATTTAGATAATTTCTTCCGGAAAGTTAACAGATATGTAAAATACATGCATGTTATTACTACAATGCACCCGTGCGAAGCCGGAGCGGGTCTGAAGTTTTTTATAAAACAGTAATAGAATTTCTCCATTATTGTACGTCCATGTACTTACCAGTACTTAAACCCGGGACAACTATTTGTAGATAATACATAGTTGGTGATCCACATAAAAGCCAATTGCAACAATGTATCGCGTTTTCAATGCGTCAAACGCGTGTCGGTTGCTTTTATAAAGGCCGTGTGCACAGGCCTTAATATTATTTAGTCTGTGTACACGGTGGGCGGCGGGTCCGGAAATGGCACGGGCCGAGCCGCCGGTGTAGCTGCGCCCTTACCATTTGTAATTAAGTTTTTATTCGTGAAACCTACACTTTATTTTTTTGTTTATTTTGAATGATGAACAAGTTTTCATATGGTTTTATTTAAGGCATTAAAAAGCGAAAATAGATCTTAGCAACAAAATAAAAGTTACATAAAATATTTACTTAAAACCATCATGCCGGTTTTCCCCAAATTCTTAGGCATTTCGGTCCCTCCCAATTTCCAAGGAAATTCAAACTCCAGGCTGTTTATGTTTCTGAAGATTTTTCCTACAGAAAAATCCAATATCTTTTTTAAACCTAAGCGAGTGACGAACTGTGGATACCTACACTTTTGCTTAAACCGTATACCAAGCGTGGTTTACACAGTTAAATAAAATTACAATCCTATGTAACTATATATGTTTATAAAATTAACACATTGCCGAACTTAAAATATTTTATTTTGTTATTAATATTTCAATAGATACCCGGGCCTGCGTGCCTCTTAGGTGTGATTACCTTTGGGAGGATACGCTCATGCATTCGTAATGCCTCCAAACTACTTTAATATACTATATAATTGTGTAGAAAACCGTCTATATATACCATAACACTAGTTATGTTATAGATTATGGAAGTGTATACTGGTTTTCGACGCTTGTTGAGTCTAAAAGTGAATGGTAAATGTTTTTACCATTGTAAATACATTATTTACATATATTACTTGAGCCCCGTGGGTGGCTACGTTAGGGTAGGCCACGAAATCATTTTAATCACCACAAGCATTTCCAACCCCGTCAAAAAAAAGACCACAAAAGCGTACTGCCGGGTCTGCAGACGAATGTTACAGCGCTCCCGTAGTCCCTGCACTAAAGTGGTGACGCGAAACGTCGAGGTTGGTGTTAGTCGGTAGATCGCTCTTTTCAGAGCGGAGTCCGATACACCCCACCGCTTTTCTCGGAGCGATGGATAGTGCACAAAGCATTTTCAACCCCGTTAAAAAAAAACCAAGAAGTAAAGCCACGACATCGTCACTCCGTTTTGTCTATCTGTAAAAAGTCCTTCTGTCATTAGACAACTGAAGGTAGGAAGGCAACCAAACTACAATTTCAATGTATAACAATCTTCACATTAGTACACTCCTGCCTAACCCTTCTGAGAATACAGGCGTTATGGTATGTTATAATTATTAAAAATCATTTTAGCTCAGCTGTTTGAAATTAAAAATGCTTTAAGCTTGAATGGGATCATAAATCTAACAGCTCTCTGAAATAATTGTATTCTCTTATTAACACTTTTTAGACTCGAAATTGGCCGATCCGATAAAGTTAAAAAACGGTCTATTAGGAGTCTGTTAAAGAGATATTGACGAGATGGCTCGCTGTGCCAATTTTGTATGTAGGTATGTAGCCCGGCGGGGTGTAATCGGATTTTCAATACATCATGTAGGCACCCGATCGGGCATTAATAGGCATTTATCCCCCGGTGTTTTGTTACGAACTCCGTATCGAAATGAGGCAAAAAAACACAATTCAATTTATGGTGGGCAAAGGAACTTCTGAGTGAGTAAATCACTACCCTGTTTATTTTTTAAGGACGAATGAAATGAAATATTGTTTTTCCTTGTTTATACTACTACATTTTGATAGTGGTGTAGAGAATAGTGTTGTTTCTATATAAAAGACAGGGAAATAGCCTTGGAATAGGCGAGACCTATAATACCTCAATGTGTCGAAAGGATCAAAAGAACTAAGTTGGTACTGTTCGTGTTCCAAAGTATGCGATTGTTTTAAGAACTAATTTCGTATTTCCATGCAACAAAAATCCCTTCCTGTTCAACAAGAAGTGTCTCTCCTACTTTTGTAATCAGTAAAAATGCGAACACGATCACTTTGCTAGAAATCGCGTGAGTGCCACCGATGACGTCATAACGTCATTATCTTCACATAACCTTGTCGGGGTGAGCAGATACGGTGATATAGGTTGTTTACCTGCTACGCCTCCGCTTGCGAACTTACATGTTCTCAAACACTCCCACGTACTAAGATATGTATGATGTTGGGTTCAAGGATTTACTCCCTTTGTGTTTCATTATTTTTTACCTGCCGTGAACTCTGGTCCCCTGGTAGTTACGGGAACGCCATCTGTTACCGTGGGTGTTTTGAGGAATGACGAAACATGTTTTTAAGAATAATTTCCTTATATATTTTCCTAGATTTAGCCAATATGTTCAAAATTATTATTTTCACTCTAAACTGGTAATATTTATTTATTTATTTAAACTTTATGACATAAAAATGTACATTGGCGGACTTAATGCCTTAGGCATTCTCTACCAGTCAACCATAGGGGATGGTGCAGATAAAAAGTGGCAGTAGTAAGTAGTACTTAATTCTCAGATTCGAACTACTGATCATTTAATAGAAAAAGTTAATAGCTCAACCTGAAAATTAATCCTAGGTCATATGGTACCGACACCCGTCCCGGAGGCTAAAATAACACACCACACATACACACACACACACACGCATACACGATTACTTATGATTATTATTATGATATGAGTTTAATCTGACCCATAAGTATACGAAAAGCCTATACAATTCGCGGTCAGCTTATAAGTACTGGAAATGCATAGCCTGTTGTGCAAACCATTTTAAGCCTTCAGAGTTGCGACCACTAAACCAGGCTGTATTTAATCTATGAACACAACTATATAAACTCTCGTGGCTAGGTTATAACTACGCTGATCAACCGATCTGCAAGGTTAAGCTGCGCTAAACGCGGTCAGGCTGTGGACGGGTGACCATTCTTAAGATACCGAGACACTGCCCTGCCTCAGAGAGCAAAGCCGTCGGTCCCGGTTGTCATACTGTGTGTGTAGTCAGAAGACCAAAAAGCTTGACAACCAGGGTATCGGTATTGCTCAGAAATTACGGGGATGTTCGGGGTGCAAGTTTGCGTGGTATTAAATGGAAAGAATTATTAGCGGTAAAATTATTGTTTATTAAAGTTCCCACAGATTGTTCTTAAAATATATAATGTTAAGTGTTTAATGTTAATGTAAAAAACGGACAGTCTGTTAATACACTGAAGTTACAAAAGTTAGGTAAACGTTAATACAATAAAATTATTGCGAAGTGTCGCATAAGCAATAGGTGTTCGGTTGCGTTAAACCGAACAGGGGATCTGATGGCAGTCGCTATATAGACATTATGTATTACTATTAATGGCGTAACTTACAAATGCAGCCATCTTATTAATCAGAAACTTTAAGCTTTCTAATCGCGCTTCGTTCACTATTTTGAAAATATATCAAGTAAATTAGTATTAATTCATAAACAAACAAAATCGAGAAACATTACCAAAGGTTATATAAGTAAAGAAACAATTCATTCATATCATAATAAACATTACATTACATTAATAAACATTACATTAATATCATTCTTTGAGGTTATTGTAACCAAAGAATGATATTTGTAATATTAACTGTAATATCTGTATATTAATGATGATATTAAAATAACTGTGTACTGTCCTGTCTCAGTGTTTATCTAAAATTTGTGGAAATCAAAGCTAACAAAGTACGGAACCCTGGGTGCCCGGCACGGTTGTTCTTAGCTGTATCATTTCGGTGGATTTATTTCATTCCGGTGCACAGTCTATCATTTCGGTGGTATTTTTTATCATTTCGGTAGACACTTTTCATTTCAGTGGACTCTTAAAAATTAATCCTAAATATTTATATAAGTTTTGATGATATTTGATGTCCACTCACGCACAATGTTATAAAATAGGCTAAAGTTTTATTTGTCAGTAAAAATATGTAGATAGCATTGAAAACAAAAAATCCCACCGAAATGATACATAAAAATCTCTTGTTGAAATTCACCCTTATACCTATTAATGTATCTTCTTGAAACATGCTAAGGAAAATGCTGGTCATTCTGTACTGTTTTATATATGAAAGTACAGGAAAAATTGTTAGCATTTTCATTTTATCGTAAAGTGAGTACTACTGAAGTAGGTACTGCAAGCCTTATTTGAATATCAACAAAGAAGAAGGTAGGGTATAAAAAAATTACAATGTTAGAACGTTAAGTAAAATAGTAGATTTTTCATCAAGGGGAGAAAGTAATAGATTACTAACGAGTGTACAGACTGAGCTGGTCAAGCTATCCAAAACTGTCAAATTTAACAATTGACTATGAACCTTATTATTTTGTGTTACAGTTGAAAATCAATCAAATAAATTTGACAGTTTACGGGAGCTTGTTGTGCTAGCCTCTGTACATTTGTGTACGCAAACCACACGAGTTTGTAATCTGTACTTTCCCCCAAGTGAAGCACATTTTACTTCACTAAGACTTTCAGTTCCTTGTATTTTACTTTTATTATGAAATATAGGTAGGTAATTGTTTAGATTTTTCAGTAAAAAGTAATTATTTTTATGATTTTTGGGAATAACTTCGGTAATTTACGAAAAATAAAACAAAATAAAAATCCGGCGACCAAATTCTGTTATTGTAGTCTCAGTATCGCCACAATAATTTAAACAAAATTACATTTAACATTCCTTTGAAATAATAATAATTTTGAAATAAAACTATTTTTTACGTATTTTATCACGTTAAACCCGACTTTTTGAACCCGACGTTTTACAGCGTCCGTAAAAGATAAAACCCGTAAAAAGTAGTTTTATTTAAATTTCTACTATTCGCGAGTCAGAAACTAATATTCCTTTGCTTTATCAAAATTCAATGACTATTTTATAAATACATTAAAGAAAAACCAAAACAGGTTAATACTTACACAACTTTACGTTATTTTTCTTCGTACTAAATAATAGTTAATATGTAGGTACCTATATGATTTCGAAAAGTCGGAGGTTCGTCATGCTTTAGTTTCAAACTCAAAACGGACATTGTCGTGGTCACTGGGTTACCACTTTAAGAGCGAATTTTGAGAGAGTTGGCCCTGAAAAGTGCCGTTTATCGCGGACTTGACAGTATCCGCTGCACGGTATAAAGCAGATCGAGTTCTTCTTATAGAACTTAAATCAATATCTAAGTTAATTCCACCATCATCGAAATAATACAAACTTCGGACTTCCCATCCGTATCAGGAACAAAGGACCAAGCAATCGGTTCAACCAGCTTATTTGACTTAAAGCAAACTTAGCGGGTGTTCTCGTGGTTTAGTTATTAGGAGAGTATTTTGACGACTTTAGTGGAAACAACTAAAGCAAACTCACTGCTGGCTAGTGACAAAGACAGTTTGTGAGTTAACTTTGGAGTATGAAGAATGTATAGAGCGCTTAAGTTTAACTTCCGGAAAATCTAAAAGGATCTTTCAAGGCGAGGAAGTCAGCTGAATGAAGTAAAAACATGTATTGGTGATTATGTACAAGTTCTGCATAAATGTTATAGATATATTTTTAAATAATTTCGGTACTTCGGCTTTTTTTTGCGAAACATTAAAAGCATGTCCTTCATAAATTTTACTTAGACAACATTTGCGCAACGGTTTTTTACTGTTTGTGAAGGCCATTAATTCCAATAATTCTTATTGATTTCTGACATTTACGCGAATATTATTACCGATTTTATCGCGTTATATTGATATTATTGGGGATTAATAATATTAATATAACGCGATAAAATCCGAAAAAAGTAGTTTTATTTCAATCCAATAATTCTTTTTTCATCTCTTAGCTATCATCTTAGCATAGACAAGATTACTGTTTTCTTGTCTTTGAACATTGTACCTACCAATGCAAATGCTGGTTACAGCTGGTCTCATTCGTACTTTAAAGATGCGCTCGTGATTAATGAGCTTCGCATCGTATTGTCATTGTAATTGAGTGATTCGTTCCACGTCTTCTCTCTTTGTTTCGACGTAAACTTTCTGCGTATGGTTCCCATTTATCATTTTGTGTTTGATTTATCGTGGGTACACGATGATTTTTGATGTTTGCGCGTGCGTTATTAGGAAAGAAAACTGGGGGTTATTTTTAGCCAAGGAGTGATGTAGATTGGAATTCGAGTAGGTGACATGCGTCTTGTGACTTCTTATTTCCAGTGGCCTGAATCCTCGAAGAATTTATAATTTCATAACGACATATCAGTTTCATTAAGTCTTAAAACCGTTACCTAAACCACTCTGTCTTACTGTTAAGCACAGGTCTCCTCTTAGCAGAAGAGAGGTTAGGCTACGTTTGCACTGGTTGAATGATTCAAAGGTTTTATAAGGTTTTATGTAAGAAAATTTTACAGAATATCAGGTAATTATTCCGCAATAGTTAACTAGGAGCTTGCTGGGGGTTGTTATCAGGTTTTTTAGAAGTTTGTACTAAGTTAGCACACTTAAGAACAAGTGCATTGTGCTATTAAATTACTTCTCGTGGTACGCAAAACCGAGTTTATAGGATTGATTTTCTTTATAGTATAATATCGTAAAACGTTCGCTATTGTAAAAAAATATCCTTTAAATATAAAACAAAGTAATGAAAAAAAAAATCTTAATTAACTTATCAACGTACTACACATCTGTATACAATATATCTAAATCTAATAAAAAAAATGTATCCCTGTTTTCCTTGATCACGCCATAACTTGAGAAAGACTTTACCGATTTCATTCATCTTATTTTTTTTTAAGTTTTTTAATACTTTGTAGAAGGTTCTTCCGGAAAGAAAAATTAAGAAAATTTCGTAGGACTATAGAAGAGTATCCAGGCAGATGAAGTCGCGGCCAAAAGCTAGTACTTAGTATAAAACAAAGATGCTTTCCGCGTTTGTAGTGATGTTTCTTCGCTTACTGCTTCCAAACCACGCAAAGGATTTTGACACGGTTTTCATTATCATTTCGAAAATGTATTCTAGAAGGTTTATACGTGTAACACAAGCATATTATCACATTATACTGTAGTACATTGCACCTGTGTAAAGCCAGGGCGTTTCGCCTGTTAAGTGTAATATGAAGACTTTTCTTCGTTCTCAAAAATTTATGAATTAGTCTACAGCTAAATATTAGTAAATTAGCATTCGGTTTAGCCTTGACCCAAGAACGGAACCCGTTTACTGGAGTTACACAATTATATTATGGTTCCTGGTTTCGCCTAACGATATCAATTTGTGGACATTACCAAGTTAGGACGTTCCTGTAGGGTATTTAACTGAGGCCCTCGGGGAGGGTCGACGTCCAGTGTCGGCACTGGACGTCCGGGGTGGGATAACGGATCATGCGAGAGCGATTCCCGTAATCCCACCACTAAGCGGAAGGTGGAAGTGGTGGTGGTTTTAGTCGGTATGCTGGCCACCTGGCCGGGGAGCCCAACATAGCCTTCCCGCATCCCCGAGCGGGGTATAAGGCGCATTTCCCCACCCGAAAAAAATAAAAGGGTATCTAACTGAAATGCTTAGAATCTGAGGAGGGAGGACGAGATACATTAGACTTAAACCTCTGTTTAATAAATAAGTAGAGTATATTTACCTAATCTTCAAGGAAGTAAGTAATATAGAGTGAATAATACCTCCCTTTACTTTCTTTCATATACATACTTGTTAAAGAAAAATATGTTCTAAATGTGAGGGCATTTAGAACATGTTTTCCTTAAACCTATATGAGCCACGATTACCAATGAAGCATTCTCATTTGAACATAGTTAATAGGTATAATATTGAATTTATTCGCATTTTCTTGGGTAAGTTATCTGCGGAAGCCGCTACCGATTGCGCCAACAAATTACGTATGTATTTTAAATCTTTGTTTACGCGAACAAAACTGGTATTATTTCGTGTTTCTGTATTAAAAATGAGCGCAGCATTCAAGGGTTATTAATTTATGTACCGAGAAACCCGCTGGGAGTGTGCGCGTGTGGTTTTTTCAGTTGGCTTTAGGGTTGACGGCACATTAAAAACTTTTTATGTTGCGTCATTTTGTAGGATTTTCTAGGGGCTGTGGCTACTTTATGATTCACGGACACAGAATAAATAGATAGACATCAAAGGATACTGTGAAAAAATAAATAAAAAACAAACGTCATATAAGTACAAATTGGCGGTATTATCGCTGAAAGTAGCACCAGTAGTACCACTAGTGCGTTGTCATTTTTCTTTCTTTTTTTATAACGTTGGCCCACACTAAAATTTTGTTCTGTACCGTAGGTACGTTTACAAATACAATCTTTCACATACACAAACACCCAGAACATCTACCTGTAGGTTATACAAATATTTGTTCCGTGTTGAGATCGAACCCACAAGCCGTGGCACAGAATTTTGAAACCATTTTGAAGCCTTTGTTGTTAAGTCTCATATAAACTGGCTACATTGTCCTGATTTCATTGCATATTATTGTTTAGCGGTAGGATATTAGGCAATGTGTTGATGCTACCTCAGACGAACGCTCCAGCATAACCAGAACCATCTTAAATTGAAGTCCAAGTGCAGCTTATATGTATGTATGTATATGTGAGTTTAAGTTTAGTTTAAGTGAATGAAGTAATCAGCAAATTGATTCAAATTGAAGAGAGGAAATAGTATATTAACGACGGTATTTCTTGGGATACATCTAAATAAAATGTGACATAGAAAATTATAGTTTGCTTTTTTCTATACGATGGGTTCATGGTGGTTGCAATCTGTATATATTTAATGACTAAATTGCAACCAATTGATTTCACAATCTAGTCTTAAAGTAATAAGCAATTGAAGCAGTGAGAGAACAAGAGCGTTCGTTAAAGATATTAATAATTCCTTATTTGATGTTATTTCTAAGCATGAAATTCCATCAAGTTTTTTTTATGACATAAACTCATTTCAATCTATTGACTCTTAGACGTCATGAAAGGAATTATTGAGATGGTTTTTTGTTTATTGTAATAATTTGACAAACAGCATACGGGCTGCCTGATGGTAAGCTGATGCCATCCACAGCGTATAGACACAGTCGGAAGTCGAAAAGCCTAAACAATAACAACCACTTCTTCTTCGGATATCTTTATTACCCAGAAATTAAAACTCTCATGGCAATCAGTTCAATATTCCCACAGTTCATCGGTAGGTATGTTTCAGGTCTCATGTAATAGGGTGTGAGACTAATAGCATTACTCGGTGCTCCACGAGGAAACAGTCGGGGAGACTTTGACCCTTATATTTCCAACCCAACTACTCCTCTTTCGTTTTATAGGGCCGGCAATGCGCAAGTGATACCCCTGGTGTTACAAGCATCTATAGGCTACGGTAACCGCTTACCATCAGGTGGGCCGTATGCTTGTTTGCCACCTTTGTGGTATAAAAAAAAACCCCGGACACAAACCCTTTTAACTGCCAGAATTCCCTGAATGAAAAATATCCCAATAACACTTTTCTTGGATCAAAACCAGGACCTCAGTTCAGCAGTCGCGCTTATGACCTCTAGGCTAATGAGACTGATATAGATACATACTAGGTATTTCATTTCATGAAAATTATAAGAGCATGATAGTAGGTACCATAATACCATAGGTCATAGGTCAAAGTATGACGTCATCAAACTATTATACCCTCGCTTTGTCTACTAAATGCTAAAGTTGAATCCAAAAAGCATTTAGGTGAAACAAACAGCTGTCATTAAGCGTACACAGGATGTTTCGTAAAGCAATCATTGCTGCTTTCAATGCCTGGGCTTTATACAGGGCGTGGGTTTTAGGGGCTTGCGCTCTTTGAAATTCTCAAAGTCGGATAAGTGCCGCAAAATAAGCGGCAAAGAACTTTTTCCCAACTATGGTGGGGTCGGTTTTCAACCTAACCAGATGCGGCTGAATATCAGAATTTTATACGGAGCGACTGCTATCAGACCTCTGCAACCCAATTATTGTGGTTTTAAGGCTTTCTAGGCTTCTTCACCACCACTAACGATTAGCGTGATCACGGACTCGATCTGTTAAAGATGTTCACCCATCCACCTACTGCCCGCGGCTAGTGCAGCTTAACCTTGCAGGTCGGTTGATCAACGTAGTTATTTTTCCTTTTAATTCCATAAATATTACTTAAAAATACAATGTGTCATGTAGATTAGATATAATTATTTAATTGTGTAGAATGTAGATGCGTAATGTCTTTGTAGTTCGGTAGTTCCATGTACGGTCAACAAAATAGTTGGGTATACAGGCAGCTAATAAATAATCTGTGTTTTGATAAAGATAGTGTATTAATTTATCACGCGATATGTGTCAAAACGTAGGTATTGTAAGCAGCTACATACCCTTTGGCGCGTAATTATTTATAAAATGTATAAAAATGCATATTTCGATTGCTATCTATATATTTAACTCATTTGTTGACTGTACATTCTACCATAGTGGTATACCTTAACATACCTTCAAGCTTACTAATATTCACGAGGGATTTGGCAGAGATGTATTTATGTATATCGATAGTTTGTGGGTATGTTTGTTTAGGTTCTATCTAATAGGGGGTTAGACGTTTCCCATTAACCGGGCACAAATCCAAACTCCGTGCTTCTTCTGAAACTTTATTATCCCACGCATCTTTCTTCAACAGTATCTATCTACAGTAAGTTAAGCTCGGTTGTTGAAATAATCTCCAGTCCCTCTCTAAAGAGGGTCAGGGGGCTTATCCGGATTGTACGCCATGAATGTAAGCGTAAATTCCATTACCAACAACATAGCTCGAGTTATTTCTTTCTGTTCCTTTGAAAAATGACTCGTACGAACCCTCGGAAGAGCCGAAATTCTGAAAGGAGTGACAAATGGGTCGAAGCGAAGTCAGTAGAACATATACTATATTGACTTTCTACTGGCCTGCTAAAGTTGTAAAGTTATTTTGTGCAAGTAGTATTATTAATTTGAAGTCAATTCAAGATTTTTAAGGTGTACAATAAACATCACTTATTTCAGAATAAAATCCCGTAGCATTACAGAATATATTAATAAATATTAAATAATAATAATAATAAATATTTGGGACATTTTCAAACAACACTACCTAGATTGAGAAATAGTGTGATAAGAGAACGTTGCGGCTTAAAAGACGATGTAGTGACGAGAATTGAGAAGCATATGCTGAGATGGTTTGGGCATGTCGAGAGAATGGATGAAAGGCGACTAACAAAAAGGATTTATATGGCGAATGTCAGTGGAACCGCCGAGAGGGGACGCCCTAGAAAAACTTATACCGACCTTATTGGTGAGGTTCTTCAAAAAGGTCAGGTGCGTAGTACTCGCAACCGGCGTGTATGTATGACAAGATGTATGAATGTGGTCGAAGCGAAAGAAGTATGCAAGAATCGTAGCAAGTGGCGTTCTTTAGTTTCTGCCTACCCCTATGGGAAAAAGGCGTGTATGTATGTATGTACTACCTACTTCAAAACTAAGTAGAGCTATAAGAGCTATGGGACAATGGATATAATACTTATAAACCTTATTTTTATAAAATACATAAGACTAGGTATAGTTAGTACAAGCAACTTATATATTTTATGTATGTTACATCTTTAAATGTTATAAATAAAACCTTATTTTATGTACTGTTAAATTACAAAAACGTGTCATCAAATTCGATAAGCAATTTAGCCCAAATAGGACGTACAGTGTCGGTCGTGTTTGAAGTCCGATTTTAATTTCTAAAATAAATGTAAAATTATTTTTACATTTTAAAAAGTCAAAGTTGTTGCTATAAGCAAACACGCCATTCGATAGCCTACTAAAATATAACTTAAGCACCATAGGTACTCGCAAATCCCAAAAAGGTCGGTACACACGGTCCCGTCGGGTTATGACAGTTATTGTCAATATCGTTGCATATTTGGATCAGTGCCCAAAGCCCAACTTCATTCCAAGTTTGAATATTTAGCTCTGGAACGTGTCACGAAGTCGTGATCGAGAATATCTTGTGGTGTAAAGTAGCTGTCAACTATTAGATATAATTTTATGGATGAGACTGACTCTGCTTTGTATTAATGGGCTTGAATAGAGTGTGAGTAGAATAGAGTTTTTTATTTTAATACATGTGCGGTCTCCCGGATTTTGGACCTGTCCGCTATAGCACTATTTTACACCCTGTGTTTTTTGTACTTGCTAGTGGGTAACCGGTTACTACAGCTTACTGCGTTAATACTCTGTACTGCGTGTTGGTACTGCGTACTGCTTACTGCGTTGGTACTGCGTACTACGTTGGTACTGCGTACTGCGTTGGTACTGCGTACTACGTCGGTACAATGTACTGCTTGGCACTACGTATTGCGTTGGCACTACGTATTGCGTACTCTGCATGTTACGTTGGTACTGCGCACTGCGTTGGTATTGCGTAGGCTGCGTACTGCGTTGGTTGTGTTTCCAGTGTGAGAACTGCAAATAACGTTGCTACCGTCTTCCACAGAAAAACCCTTTTACAGTTTGGTCTTGATCCAGTGGGGGCAAGTACTGTGTTCATTAGCGGTATCGTCACGGAGTTGATATTTCGAACAATACTTATTTTACGACTTTATCCATCTTGTAGCGTTGGCATTACATACATTACGAGCTCAAGGAAACAGTCACTAAAACAGTATTGGTGTTTTTTTGTTCTGGCTTGAAATAACAGTACAGTTATGGAGTCACTCAACCTGCCTATTTCGCCTGTCCATCTATGAACAAAACGTATACGTATTTGACGTAAAGCGGTAGCTTATACACAAAGATAATTTAGAAAACAGTTTACATATCGTTAGGAATCATTTTCTTTGGTGAAACTGAAAGGAGTAGAGGAGTAGTGATTTATAATTACCATTATCTAGACGTTTGTAAATGAAGTTCTATAATGATTTTGGGAAAATATGAAAATAAAATAAAAATAAATGGAATGTTGTATCTAGTGATTGCTTAAGGACTGCTAACCTATACGTGGAGATTATTGCATCTGCTGTTCTGTTCTGTTTAGTATCCATCGTACAAGCTCTGCTTTGTTTGGGACTAGATGGTGCTGTGTAAAATTGACCAGAAATATTTATATTGTTTATTTATTTAAATATTTGCGTGATCCACAGATATTTATTTCGAGTTTAGATAGTTAATATTTTATAAATAATAAAGTCCCCCGCGACACAAGGCTCCCGAATGCGACAGCTGGTTTAAAAAAAAAAGTAAATTACAAAATATAATAGTATCGTTCGGCTCGACTTTATGACAATTTAAAACAAAACATATGCCAATCATTAGTCGTAGTCAAAAGCCCAAAAAGCCTGACAACCAGTCTATCCTCAGGATATCGGTATTGCCCAGAAATTGTGTTGCAGAGGGCTAATGGCAGACATCAATCATCAGCCTATATTTCTGGTAGCAGTCGCTTCGTGTAAAATACTGATATTCAGCCGTATCTGGTTAGACTGGAAGCTAACCCGAACATATTTGGAAAAAAAGTGAAGGATGACAGGACTTTTTTAAAATCTAAGCGAAAAGCAACATTATATTCATGTTTACATATTAAGAGTTTACCTTCATCCCCCTGACACACGGTGGGTTCGGCATAAAGTTGTCGGTTCGCGGATTACATTGTCGAATTACCTTATTGCCGGGGGGATGGTCGCCGTACCTTATTGCCGGGTGGTTGGTCGCCGGACGCCGCCGGACGCCAACGTGGCGACTATACATATGACCTTTAGGCCGGTAATTACCGCTATACGGTATAGATTTAATTAATTTACTGGCGTGATATTGTTTTATTATTTAGTAGATTACAGGTTAAATAAATAAATAGATTAAAAAATGATTGTTTTAATTTCTTTGTTTTGATTGTTTTAGATTCTAAAAAGTCGGAATTCTGTTGTCATAATGTTTAAAAGTGTCAAAATTCCACAATCAGTCATTCCACAAATCATATGACGTCATCTATGACGTAGCTTTAAAACATTCCTTGTTACCAATAAGTGAAACCAGTGTAAAACAGCAATTTACTAAATTGCGATTCATTCAGCGTAAAATGACTAGCAGAAAGTTTGTTTGTTGGCCAGTGAGTTGCAAGTTACCCTTTGAAGTAATCAAAACAGGGCAATGTGTTATTTACTGACGTTGTGTGTTTAACTAAGAATAGGAGGTAATGACCACATTAAAATGGCTGGTGTTTTAACCAACTGGGCAAAGGAAAAGAAGGGTTATGTACGATTGCTTATAGTTTGATTCTATTTTATTTACTCGTAGCATTATAGAAATGGCTGAATGTACAGACTATCTATCAAATCTACAAGCTATCAAAAACTGTCAAATTTTCTCAATTGAATATGAACCTTATTGTTTTGCATTAGAGTTGAAAATCTTTGTGCTGGCCTCTGTACAGTCAACAGCATAACAGGTTATACAAAACTCACAAATTGCTCCAAATGTCTTTTTCACTACGACCATGATGTCGTGGCGAATTTCGCGGATCCCATGTTCATGACAATAGGGCAGGTGAAGGCAAGTACAGTTTTTAGCCGGTATGAGTTCGACATACCCTGCCATCTCCCCGGGTGGCGGAGGATCCATCAGTATTTTCCGTACTTACTAAAAAAAAGGGCCCTAGTAAGTGGAATTACTCCCAAGTAATTCCACTTAAATAATAATAATATATATTTTTATTATCAGGCTACTTTGGCCCATAGATAGACTAACATATATATTATACAATATAAAATGTGTTAGTATATAAAGAAACTTAAGCCTATGTTAGTACAATATCACTTCACTTAGCACTAGTCTCTGTGCGTTCTAGTGGCACTTGTCCGCGGAAGCGACGGAACACCACTCCTTCCGGCCAAAAGTCTTCTTTCATGACGAGGTGCAAATAACTAGTTGGTATTCGCACTACAAAAAAAATTGGGGAGCTACCCCACTGGGGAAGTACCTTCGCCTTGAAGAAAATCGAAGTGAAATAACACTGCTTTGCGCTGTGTTGTTCCTTACGGTGAGCAAGGTTGCCAGTGGTCCGCGAGGAGATATTGTGTGTTCGGGGGCGGGGACTTTGACTCTTATACTGCCAATCCAATTATTCCTCTTTCGTTTTACAGGATCGGCAAATCGCAAGTGATACCCCTGGTGTTGTAAGCGTCTATAGGCTACGGTCACAGCTTACCACTCGCGCTGTTTCTGCATAATCCCCCCAAAATACGGGCCTAGTTTGGAAAATAGCACTAGTAGTAAGTACTAGCACCTTTTGTACTTATTGGTTTCTTACATGTACAGACGCCAGCAGGTCAACCTATCCAAAACTGTAAAATTTTCCCAATTGAATATGAACCTTATTGTTTTGTGTTAAAGTTGAAAATCAATCAAAGAAATTTGACAGATTGTGGTAGCTTTATGTGCTGGCCTCTATACCTATTCGTGGTTCTATAACAAACGTGTTTTTTTACAATATTCAGTTCTGTTATTTTATTATATTCCTTTAACAGCGTTGCTACAAAATTATAATGACTCATTCCTACACAAAATCTCATATTCAAAGCACCAGCGTTTAAATTTGTTCATAATACGACTGATTGCAAAGTTACCCGATGAATAAACTCATTTCAATACATCCAGCCCATCAATATCCGGTCAATTGGGGTTAAAAATCCGGACACATTTTACATTTTACCTTTTTAGAGTTCCGTATCCAAAGGGTAAAAGCCCTATGGAAGGACCCTATTACTAAGACCCCGCTGTCCATCCGTCCGTTAGTCACCAGGCTGTATCTCATGAACCGTGATAGCTAGACAGTTGAATTTTTCACAAATGACGTATTTCTGTTGCCCCTATAACAAAATCTACTAAAAACAGAATAAAATAAATATTTAAGGGGGCCTTCCATACATCAAACGTGATTTTTTTACCGTTTTTTGCTCGCAAATATTGGTTGGTACCCTTCGTGCGCGAATCCAACTCGCACTTGGCCGGTTTTTCATTTGCCTATTACTGTCTTACTGCTGAGCGGGGTTACTTTAGCAGGATGAGTAGTATTCCGTTATAGCCGTGGCGAATTTCACTCTGAATTTACAGTAATTCTGAATTTACAGTAATTCTGAATTTACGTCTTTATGGTGACGTCTATGGTCTATGTCCGTTTATAGTGGAAGAATGTGAAGGCAAATTTCAACATGCGGGTGGGACTCGCGGTAGCTCAGTGGTCAGAGCGTCTGGTGTATCTAACCAGAAGACGCAGGTTAAAATCCTGCCGCCGTCGATTCTCCTTCGTTAAAATAACTTTAAAATGGAAAATGCAAAAAATTACAAAGGCTAGTGTCTGTGAAATTCGCCACGACCATGACTGGTTGTCGCCCCACCCTACTGTGCACGGAAGCCGAGTGCTCTAACCACTCTAGAGGAAAGGTACCAATTATGGAATACGTGCCTAATATGGAATACCACAATATTTCGAAAACCAAGCGTCCCAAATAATTCGAGCGGATATGTAGTTGCCCCTCCCTTCTTCTTCTTCTTCCTCTTCTTCTTCTTCTCCCTCTTCCTTCTACCTGCATTCCGTTGAATGCGGGTAGAAGGAAGAATAAATATTGTGGTATTCCATATTAGGCACGTATTCCATAATTGGTACCTTTCCTCTACTATCACCGCTAAAGTAACAACATGCCTAAAAGTATTTTCATAAAGCATTTTTCGTTGTACATAGAAAATTTTATTTCATTAAATATTTAAACAATTTTGCTCAGCATGTCTGCGAGCGCGCCCTTGAACAGGGCTGGCATGCGAAACTTTTTTACTTCAGACTTACGACAAACTACAGACAGCTGTTTATGAGACTTTAGAGCAGTTACCTTGGATAATATTCTCAAAGAAATATTCGTTTTGCTGAATTTGAAATTAATTTTAGGATAATATTTTATTAAACATTTACGAAATATTTTAATTCCTAATTTGATTGGAAATTTGTTGATTTTAAGTTGTTGTATTCAAATACAGTTAATTCGAATGAATAGATGATTTCACAAAAAAATCACTCGTAAATATCAACTAAATGCTGATTGAAAGCTAACTTTATATTCACCAATAATCTGTTAATTAACTCTAGTTCCAAATAGTATTTGTCAGTATTTGTAGGATATATCTATCTACTTTTACGTGTTCTATACTCAGGTGTGGCAACCCTGATAAAATTTTCGTCGAGTTTCAAGGCATCACTTGAATGCCTTGTTGACTGTAGCGCGAACAAAACCGAGTATTCATCCATCCCGCTTGTCTTTGCTACGTTTTCCATGGGGTCCAAATTCAATTGTCCCTTCAGGCGTCCTTGATGGGCATTTCCTTGCCTTTCTGCAACCTTATATTGAAATATCTCAATAAATATAAGTGCGGTAGGTAGATCCAGCTCGTGTAAAACTTGGAGAGAAGGATATAAACGATGGTTATGTAACTTTTTTGTGTTTCAAAGACGTTTACGAGGAAAGTGCGTACATGTACTAAAAGTTACATCAGCTGTAAAATTACAGCTGCCTTTTACATGTAAAATATTCTGATTGAGCTTAAGCGCTGCATTTTAAAGCTGTATAATTTTAATGAGACTGATTTAATCAAGCGACGGCGCTTAATCCGATAGAAACAAGACTGTGACGTCACCTCAAAAGAACTTAATCAGTAGGCATTTTTCACTGGTACAGCGGAAGAAGCAATGGACTCGCTAATTATGCAAATCTCTTTTGTCATAAGCTTATTCTATTACAGCAAAAATTGAAACAAATAATTCTGTATCATTTGCCGTTGGAATTACAACCTAACTCCGCGGTGTTACATTGTAATTTTGTTCGGTTGTTATGTAGTTTGAACATGCTGTAGCGGGGTCGTTGAGAGGTCGTTCCCTTCTGTATTCAACCGCAGTCTAGTTTCGTTATCAAATCTGGAAATTGTTGATAAACTAGACTTAGACCATTAGTTTATCAGAAAATAACTTTTAATCTTTGAATATACAGTACAACAGCGTATTTTTTTTAATATTAAATAATTTTCGTTCCCAAAAATTCCATTGGTTTATTCCCTTTCAAAATTATGGGTATAGGCTCATTCAATATTTGTTGAAGAGTATTTACCCATATATAAGATGGTCGTCATTGTTATTGATTATAAAGGTATTGTTACACTATTATACGCCGTAGTGGCGTATACCCACAACAATGTTGTTTCTTTCTTTTTCATACAATATTTCCCTTTACTCGAATGTCATTAAAAACAATCTTAAACAACAGTAACAGACAGGCAGAGTTAATTTCGCATTTAATTTTAATATTAATTAAGGATAGTATGAATGAATAATTTTATTTCATTATTTAATACTAGTATGGAAAAGCAATGAACTGTAATTTGTATTCATAAATAAGTGCTCCAGGGAGGATTATAACCTCATTTTCATCCCTCAACGTCTATTTTTAATCCTGCTATTGTAAATAATTTTGGACGGCTAATTAGGCTGTTTTAAATTAAGCTTAATATAATTTAATAGGCTTACAGCTCAAAGCTTAACGACAAACGCTGGGATCAGTCAACATACGAAGTTAAGCTGGGCTTCCCGCGGCCGCTCTGTGGATGGGTTTAGGTTTTTCTATTAAATTATTTGTTGGATCTCGGAGTTAGGGTTTGGATTCGGTTAATGGGTTCACTGCCTATAACAAAGGACCTAAATCTACCGGCGAACTGTGGGTATACATTAGTACACCTTATCTTTCGGGGAATACAGATTTAATTAGGGCATTCAAAGTCTTCATGTCTCTTCCTCTAAAAAGTTAATTGTTTCAAGGTAGCATTAGAAAGAACCAGAGAGAAGAATGACTTTTTATCGTAAGTATTTTTATTCCATCAATTTATTTCGACTTATAAACTTTAATTGTACAAATTACGATTTCAATTGGTACGTAACCCACACGGTTAAAGGTTGGAAGTCATCGCTCCCACACTGCGGCGAGTAGGTTTTATTATAGCCATAAATTATTTATAACTTCACCTTCAATATTAGACCATAAGTTACTAAGTGGATGTTGAATGGCTTCTGTCGTGGTGTATTTATGTTATGTGAAATCACTTACACATATTTTTATTTACCGTTTTTTGCGTCTATGGTCTAGTTGACAATACCACTCTCTCCGTTCTTCTCTCCGTTCCTCTCTCTTTTAGACGGACTTAGTTGTCCTAATCTATCCAAATATGAGAGGAGACTCTTGACCAGCTGTGGGACAATATATGGGTTGATGATGTGGCCGGTTTAGTGCGCATTTATGCAAGATACCTAAATGCGCACTTTAAGAGCTATTGCAGATGTTTTATTATTAGACTGCAAAAAATGTGGAGGAACTCATTTCTTTCGTTTTTTTTCTACATATAACTTTGTTGTTTATGTATATTATACACTATGCGGGATGAACTAAATTTATGAAAAGAATTTATGAAAAGTCCTAACAAGTTGCACGGTTCCAAAAAGTGGGTCTTATGGAGAAGAACTCTGCTTAACCCTTCAGGGAATATAGGCGTGATGGTATGTAGGTAAGGAAGAATATTTTACTTTAAAAATATATATTATAAGTTCCGTGAGTAGGTAACCATCACATTTTTAAATGAAGGTACGCAAAAGTTGAGAGAAAAGCAGCATAAATATAGCATGTCAGTATTTACCGAGCAATCATGTTTAATAAAGTTAAATAGCAGAGCTTCCTGTTACTTTTTAACCTGAGGCTAACAACATTTTCCCACTAGCCTGGACTGTCCGCGTCGCCTTTGCAGCGTGGTCACTATAATCGTATATAATTTTTCCGCATGGGCGCGCAGTGTAGCCACACGATCGATACTTCCCACGACATCCGCTCGCTATAATGAGTATGATGACGTCAATATTATAATTAAGGCTATACGTGTATGTAGACACGAAAATAACATACTTAGGGCTTAAAAAAGACGCGCTTTTAAAACATGGTAGGAAAACTTTGTTCCTGTGCCCTAAATTGACATACTTAATAATATAATTTTTGTTAATTTCTTGAGGTGTGTCTATGTTTCCGATTTCTCAAGTCACCATCAAAATATGATTGTATTGCAGGGAAAGCACCGAGAGATTCACTAGAAACAGTTAGGTGAGTCAATTTCTGTCGAGAATGTTTAGTCGAGTAGGTAGTTCTCGACCGATTCCAACTCCATCATCCTGACTAGATCCTATTGCATGTGGTAAACGAATGCCTACTTCACTGTTTCCCCGGTGGACTGTTGGAAGTCCATAAATTCACACCAGCCACCGCAAGCTGGCTGAAAACCATAGATATAGAAATTTGATTCATGCAGGACGACTGTCATACGCAATGATGATGATCATCAACCCATTTACTGTCCCACTGCTGGGCATGGGTCTCCTATCAAAGCGAGAGGGATTACACTGTAGTCCATTAAATAGTATTTGTAAAAGAGACAGGGCAGTAATTCACTCAAATTGGAGCTCCGCCTTGCAGAAAATCTAAGTGAAATAACACTGCTTTGAGCTGTGTTGTGTTTCGGTGAGCAAGGTTGCCAGTGCTCTACGAGGAAACGTTGTGTTGGCAGTGCGGGGACTTTGATCCTTATACTGCCAACCCAACTATTCCTCTTTAGTTTTACAGGGTCGGCAAATTGGAGCTGCCCGACTGGGGAAGTACCTCCACAGAAAATCGAAGTGAAATAACACTGCTTTGAGCTGTGTTGTGTTCCTTATGGTGACCAAGGTTGCCAGTGTTCCACGAGGAAACGTTGTGTTAGCAGTGGGCAGAACTTGGACCCTTATACTGCCAACCCAAAATATTCTTCTTTCGTTTTACAGGGGCTACAAGCGTCTATAGGCTACGGTAACCGCTTGTTTTCCACCTTAGTGAAACATAAAAAAAGTCCACCACGCCCTGCGGCCTGATACGGGTTGGCAGACTCCACACACCGTCGAGAAAACCTCTCAGGCAGGTTTCCTAACAATTTTTTTCTTGACCGTTTAAGTTAGTGTTACAATAATATTAATACGCACATGATTTCGAAGAGACCGAAGTACGCTTTGGATTCAAATTGGAGACCTTTGAATTGGCAGTCAAATAGTTATATTACTGGGCTTTCATGTTTCAGAATTAATGAGTTAAAAACGCCTAACCCTCGAATTCGATTATCGAAATAGAGATGTCACCGTGTCATCAAAAGTTTTGTAGTTCGAAATAGCAGATCACTCCCGGAACATGCACACAGTTGAAATTGCAATCGATTGCGATCGATATTTCATAAAACATAATGTAATATAGAGAGAAAGACGGAAAGAAAGAAAGGAACAAACATTTATTCAGCTGCAAATGAGACATGTAACTACTTATACAATTTTATATTAAAACAAAAGAAACAAAAGAAAAGATAGTAAGTACAGTGCCTCACGGTTGAGCTGAAAGGTATCTGGTTCAGCATATGCCAGACAGATTGTCTGACGCTGATTTTCAACCAGCCCCGACGAGTATACCCATTATCACACCTGTATTTCCCGAAGGCTTAGGCAGAGGTGTACTTGTACACTGAGTTCATTACTAAAATATCAACAAGTAACAGCCAGAGCCATTGGAAGTATTGGACAAAAGAGTCCTCAAGTCTTAAAGCGGCTTTAAAAGACTCATTCATGTATTGTTGTTCGCACCACATTGAGCCCGGAGGCCACAGTGGTGCATTATTGAAAGGCCGCTGATCTATTGTGATCAAAGCTTAGCAAGCAGCTCACAACTTTAAGAGCTATTGCAGATGTTTTATTATTAGACTGCAAAAAATGTGGAGGAACTCATTTCTTTCGTTTTGTTTTCTACATATAACTTTGTTGTTTATGTATATTATACATTTTGAAGTGTTTTTAACATGAAACATACCCATGTTAAAAAAAACACTTCAATTACATCATCAACATGTGATTGAAGTGTTTTTTAAACTGTACTCTCGGGATAGTTCTTAGTTCTTTACCTACAACAATATTAAATGCTTGAAGTAAGTTTCTTTCTCTAAAAAAGTTGTTTAACCTGGTCGATTTTTACGAATTGATTAATTAACATTAATTTAATAACAAAATCGCCTTGGAGATTGGTTGATCAGCGTAGTTATAATTTAGACCACGAAGTCCTAAACTGGTGCACTAATCAAGCTGCCATAATTGCTACTTAACTTACATTCAGAATAAATACTATATTTTTGTGATAAAACCATTTTGAATATCTAACATATAAAAACCACAGCATAAAAGAAAACCAACGAGCGAACCGAGTATAGAATTAAATTAAATAAACCCTCTATTTTAAAGCCGTCTTAATCCTTAGAGAGGGAAGACGTCTGTGGTTTGGCTTTAGCTGCGAAAAAATGCAAATTCTACATACGGATAGAGTTGGCCAGTTACACATCGATCGGTATTCCCAGTTGCCCACAGGTGTTGCCATACGCCGCTGGCGTCTTACCAAACCGGCTTTTGTTACAATTTAGGCAAGTTCCTTTTTTAAATTCAGATTTTTATAAAATATTCGTGGTAACAAGTGTTGCCGTTAAGGAGTAGATTTTCTTTTGTTATTTTTTTATACAGGGCGAGAGATACAGGTTTGAAAACATGAATCAGGTGAGATTTTTAGGTTGTTTTCTTGTAAATAAGGAAGAGATATTTAAAAAGTGATGTATATCGTTAGTAGATACAAGATTGTATTTGGAGGAGGATATAAAACGTACCCATGAAATCAGAATGTATCTATAAAAATCCAACTGTGCTGTTACTGAACATTTCTTAGACCTACCAAATATCTGCAATGTAATACTCTCTAACATCTGTCATCATCATCATCAGTTCATATCATCAGTGCACTGCTGGACGTAGGCCTCTCCTAGTGAACGCCACAAAGCCCGATCTTCGGCATTCCTCATCCAGCCACTGCCAGCTGCCTTCCGCAAGTCGTCACTCCACCTGGCCGGCGAGCGTCCTACACGCTTACCTAGATGCTCATTTGCGCCAGCGTTTATCAGTTCTCCACGAGATCACATCACATCGGTATAACATCTGTATTCTGTACAAATAAAATTATTCTTATTCTTTCAAATCTTCGCTCTACCTTCCAGAAGACACAAAACCTCAGGCTTACCTGCCGCACCGTTGTTGGAACCACATCATCATCCTCGGAGCCCTTTTCCCAACTATGTAGGGGTCTGCTGCCAGTCTAACCAGATGAGACTTCATCATCAACCCATATACTGTCCCACTGCTGGGCACGGGTCTCCTCTCATATTGAGAGGGATTAGGCTATAGTCCACCACGCTGGCCTAATGCGGGTTGGCAGACTTCACAAACCGTCGAGAAAAATCTCTAAGGTATGCAGGTTTCCTCACGATGTTTTTCTTCACCGTTTAAGCGAGTGATAATTAACTATTAATACGCACATGAATTCGAAAAGTCAGAGGTGCGTGCCTTGGGTTCGAACTCGAGACCTTCGACTTGGCAGTCCAATGGTCATACCACTAGGCTATAACTGCTGAGATGAGACTTAATATCAGTATTTTACACGAGGCGACTGCCATCAGGCCTCTACAACCCAATTTCTGCGCAATACTGATATCCTGAAGATAGACTGGCTGTCAGGTATTTACGCTTCTGACTACCACTAATGATTGTCATAGGTGTAAGTATGACAACTGGGACCGACGGCTTTACGTGCTCTCCGAGGCACGGAGGGGTCTCGATGTGGTAAGAATACCCACCCATCCACAGACTGACTGCTGTTGCAATCACTTTCTTTTTTTATTTATTTATTATTTGCGGGCTTGCGGGGTTATTTGTTTCCCTGCGAGCGCAGTCGGTCTATTGTGATCGGCGCTCGTTGCGTTAGAGTTCACCGCTAAACCCTGCGGCTACTATAAACTGCAGGATTTGCTTAGGTACCCCTAGCTCCTTTATTTCATCTGGATTAACGATGTGTTTCCCTAGATGAGCACTGCGCTTGTGTATTAGGGACCCGCATTCCCCCAGGAGATGAATTGGCGTGTCATCAGCCTCCTCACAACCATGCAGGTTGCAATCACTAAATATTAATTTATATTTATTTCCTATTTATTTAATACTTCATGCACAAAACAAAATTGTTGTACAAAGGCGGACTTAATGCCATTAGGCATTCCATTTTCCATTTGCCATTAATTGTCTTATGAAGAGGCATTTCATGATCCCAGATGCATGGACGAGGTGTCACAGTGGTGTTGTTTTCATCTTTAGGTTCTCGCTCTATTGCAATAAAAAGTCATCATGGATTATAAAAAATGCATCAAAACTCATATGCATACATACATACAATTGCGTGCAAATGTCTACAATAACTATCGACAATGGATCACGTATTTACATAATATACTCTACTGTCATTCGCTGCACGTGCAGTCGATTTGTGTTACATGTTCAAAGAATTAATGTTGAGAAAACTGTGATAAATACAGGCACATATTTGTCTGTGACGACGACGTTTTCCTTTGAGGCATTTTAACCACTTTTTCCTTTTATGCTGAGAATAATGCTGTTTTGAGGGGCTCGTGGTTAAGTTAAACCTACCTGCTACCCTGAAACTTATACCTAGATAGCTACCTATAACCTAGCTAGTGTAGGTAATTGAATAAATTTCAAAAATAATTACTAATTTTGTTGTTAGGAGGTCCCTTTTTCTGAGACACAACACCGGCAGCTTGGTCGTTGCCGATGTAAATAATATTAATTTATTTATTAATACTTTATACACAGTTGGTACAAAGGCGGTCTTAATGCCATACGGCATTTTCTGCCAGACAACCTTGGGGTGATGCAAAGACGATAAAACAGTAGATGCACTAGTCAAGTAATACAAGACCACGATTGACAAAACTAAATATACATAATATTTTTTTTATTTTAACACCTAACGTGCAGTCATATATAAACTGAATCTACAAAATACACAGTCATACAGACATACATATCGCCAAGGTCAAAACTAAGACTATTTAAAAAAAAACTAGGAAAGCGTTCTCGTTTTCAAAATAAAAAGGAAAAGCATTTTATTAAAATTGAATAAAAAGAAAAAAGAATTTTATGTCTTAGAATTTAATACCTATACAAATTTTATTTAGTCGCTGCAAAGTGCTAGTGATGCTAGGGTTGTCACTGATGTCAGCGCAACCGAGTCTAACGTACAACACGCAACACTGACTGCTAAACTAACGAGCGCCAATAAAATCCGGGAGACATGACGGGAATTTGCACCGAGTTCGGTTCAATGCTCGCTCGGCACGACTCGTAATTTTTGTCGACAGTACTAGGCTATCAATGTACTGGAATTTTTGTCGAGGAGTTCACCTCGTGAACGTATTGAATTTGATTACATTTTAGTTCGGATTGCAAAAAGAAAATAAATTTTATGTTATGGCAACAAAGCATTAAGTGGTCTCCAAGGATCGGAATTTCCAAACGGGCAAAAACATTGATCAGGAGAATGGTGTTGATGATGACATTAGCAAACAATAAGAACTACTCCATACTAATACAAACTTAGGTAGTTTCTCCTGATCAATGTTTTTGCCCGTTTGGAAATTCCGATCCTTGGAGACCACTTAATGCTTTTTTTCTATTCACCCCTGCCCTAGATTTTTATACCTACAAAACCAATTAATATTTATGTTATTAAAGCCCGAAATAGGTACTTACAGCTATAGGTATTTCATGGAAAATTGGAATATTTTAAAATCTAGAATTCTTTTTAAATATCGCTAATACTTAAAAAAAGGTTTTATTTCATGTATTAAACAGTTTTTCCTATTTTCATGTTGAAAATATTCTACAGGATTTATTTACAACAAGCTCTAGACATGCAGTGAATATTGAAAAAGTTTAAAGCAAACTGGACCATATTAGTTTTTTTCCTTTTTGTCAAATATTGAAATTAAACATTTTATTTACACCAGAAGTTCTATTTGTGGAAATATTACAAATGCGCTGACCCTCTATAATACAGCGTGAGTTCAGTGTACAAATGGAAGTCTATTACCACTGGCCTCTGGAATTTAATAAAAAATAAACTTGATTGACGTAGAATCGAACCTTTTTTTATAGTACGCATAATCCTCATGGTTCGTCTGCCACCCGGGTATATCGGATATGTCGGACTCGTACCGACTAAAAACCACACTTGCCTTCACCTGCCCTATAGTCATGGCCATGGGATCCGCGAAACTCGCCACGACCACGACAGGCTGTGGTCCAGCAGTCGCTGGGCCCCCTACAATTAGCGAGGGATCTCACACTGAAATCCTTTATTTGTTTGTTTCCGCGCGACTATGAAGGTATTAACCCATCTAAAAATATACTATAAGGTGAGCCAGAGTTGTGGACAATAGCTTAATCCTTCAGTACTTGAAAAGTAATTGTCTACATTATTATTTCTATAGGCGGTATTCAAATGAGCTAGTTCATCCTCAGTGTTAAGTAATTAGGCGAATATGTTAACCCTGCCTCTCGAGGGATGCCCACCCTTTTAAATCCGTTATCGAATATGTAATCTACATGCCACCTGTGTCCCGACGTAATCCGTCTTACATTTCCAACAAACGGATAATCCAGCGAGGTGCTGCCCTCTAGGGACTCTTTTCAACAAATTTTAATTCAATCCACAGTCGTTTATTATGCAAAATGGGGCGATATATCTTTTTTCACTCCTCCAACTGTCAAAGTAGGGTTCCTGAAGTTAATTGATGTGTTTAAACGGCGTCGCTGATCGGACTTCAGCGTTGCGGAGGCTATTGGCTCCACAGCGTTCGTAAATAAAAGTTGGTGAACCAAGTTTGTAACAAGTAAATGGAGTAAGACAAAAGTTTGCGGTGGCACCGATAAATAAATCGAGTTTGGTTTCAACCGTCTTGCAGTAATACAGTCGGCAAACACATTGGCTAACCATTGATGTATCGACGAAATTGTTTAACGTTTGCAGACTAAACAAGATCGAGTCCATTATTGTTGAGACTATATTTAGCTTTATTGATTACAAAACCAAACTTAAACCTTTTTTAAATGAATGAGTGGTTTTTATTACAAGGGCTTCAAATTGTTTGTGCATTTTGTTGAAATGGGCACGTCCGTTAAAAAAAACGACGAATGATTAAATAACTTTAGGGTTAGCTTAAAAAATACAAAAAGATAATTAGCATTTTACAACTTTCAGCTCATCCGCACTGGTATTACTGTACGATGGACCTCTGTTCGAAGAAACGAAGTCTTAATTTTATTGAGATCCTCGTCTTTATTAAGTCGGCTAAAAGATGTCTTCAACAAAAACAGACGATGACAAGTCAAAAGCGATCAATGTATTAGGATTACACATCCTTGTAATTTGCCTTTCTGGGGGGTTACTCGGGAATGGTGTCTGCAAATTACTCCACATATCTCTGACAAAGAAAAGGAAGGCGTGGAGGGAATCAGCACTGCTAATTTCCGCAAGGCATTTATTTGTTCGTTCTTCTGCTAATGGTCACCGGAGATTGTGTGCTTTGGGGATTATATGTGCGTTGTCATAATATATCTTGTTACATTAGGTATTCATCTGACTGCAATGACGAGTAGGTTATAATTACCAAGGGCTCCAAATTGTCTGTTTCATTCAACACAATTTAAATTCAACGGATTCAACCAATTGAATTAAAGTTACGAAACATACCATAACGCTTGTATTCCCGAGGTGTACCTACACCCACAGTTCACCAGTATGTTTAGGTCCCAAGTAATAGGGGCGAGCCTATTGCCATTAACCGGGCACAATTCCAAATTCGGAGCTGCTACGGAGAATTCCACAGAAAAACCCAATAACAGTTTGCTCGATCTGGGAATTTAGGGAATAGGAGTTGCGCTTACGACGGCTATGCTCATAAGGCAATCTTAAATTAAATTAAACTGCAAAATTAGCCCAGTGGTCGCAAATACGCCTGGGTCTGGTGCTAGGTCCTGTGTTCGATTCCCGGGTCGTCATATGTTCTCAATGCCTGCTCTAGAGCCCTTTGGTGTCTGCCTACCTCTGACATATCAATATGTAGTATGGAAAACAGACCTCAACAAAATAAGTCACTAGAAAATCGAGGTGAAGACGGAGAATATATGCTACGTATTTTTGTGTAAGTTAAGTTAATCGAGTGAAAAATGTGAGAACGTAGCTTTAGATGACAGGCGAGCAATCTGTCACATTCGCGCTCAGCAGAAAGCTTCAAATTGATATCATGCTCAAATGCCAGCTTTGTTCCGGGTTATTGCCACGTAGGAAATTTTAAAAAGAATAATAAGCTTGTGGAGAAGCGAGGTGGATTTAATTGCCCGTCCAACCAAAGGGATCCTCAGACCAGTCTGGTATTTGGGCATTGCCATTAACCGGACACAAATCCAAACTCCTAGCTCCTGCTCAGAACATCTTCACCCAGTAACACTTTGCTCGGCCTGGGAATTGAACCCTGGACTTCCAGCGTAGTAGTTATGCTTATGACCATATTTTATAGATTTTGTAGATTTCGTGGTTTCTGACACTTTCACGAATATTAGAAAAAAGAAAGTACTTTTTACGAATGACTGACGATTGACAGGTCCTGTCACCATGGATACTGTAAAATATACTACTAGATTCCAGAGTATAATCATAAATAATAATATATCATTCCATAGTATTTTATTGTTTAACAATTATTTACTAAAGTCAAAAATCAAATATTTTATTTCAGTTATACAATTAAAATAGCTCTTCTGAAAATTCAAAACTAGTTGCACGGTTCCAAAAAGTGGGTTTTATGGAGAAGAACCGTCAAGAAATTCCACTATTTAAAAAAATGATTATTATATAAGACCAATTATTATAAAAGGCTAATAAAATAATAACTGCTGGTTAAACGTTGATGTTGCAGTTAAGCGTTGTAATTCTATAAACAAATAACTTCTGTTATATTGTTATTATTCATATTGTAACATATTTCGTTCATACAATTCGTTTGCATCATTATACACGACCATCTGTTGACTAGGCCAATGCAGACCCGTATTGCAATGCTGCATTTTACTTTGTGACCTAGAATTTTGTGAAAATTCCTTTCGTTAGTACCTACTTTTGTCATTGCAGTTTCAAGTTTTGCAAAATGGCTTAGAGAAATCGTACAAACGATTTCTCTACGCCATTTTGGAGTTTTACAGAAAAAATATTCATTTTCCGAGCCTTTTCCCAATTATGTTGGGGGCTAATTGTGTAGAACCACCATGCTACAGTGAGGGTCGGGTGGAGAGCACGAAACAAAGGAGCGATTATCGATACAAAGCCGCGGATACGCCACAACTGCGCACCCTTGCGCCGAAAAACAACCAGTTTTTAACGACTCACTTAATTACTGGACTTTTAATCAAGTTTTGCGGCAAAAAAATGGTAGAATGATTTTGACGTAAAAAATAAGACGTTTAATTTTGGGATGTTCTAGAGATAATTTGGTGCTTAAATCGGCAATTTAGATGGAGAGGCCCTGTGCCAGAATTAGACTACTGTGGGAGTACTGTTTAAAATTCAACATATAAGCAATGCTACGATTTTAGAATCGACTTGAAGAAAGATCATTACCATAAAGACGTAAATTCAGAATGTGAAGGCAAATTTCGACCTGGCGGGTGGGAATCGCGGTGGCTTAGTGGTCATAGCGTCTTTTGTACCTGACCAGAAGACGCAGGTTCGAATCCTGCCCGCGGTCGAATTTTTCCATCGCTAAAATAACTTTAAAATCTTAACATGGAAAATGCGAAAAATATACAAAAGGATAGTTTATTATTTATTTCAGAAAATTTTCATGGTAGTTCCTCATTTATTTACATAATAAATAAGGAAATACTTATCAAGAAATGTTCGTAATAAATCAAATATATTCACATAAATTAATTGTGAGACCAATCATGGAATAATGTAAAACAAAAAGCTTAATAAATATATTATAATAATCATGTTACGACCCATAGAATTGACTAGCTGATGGGTTCTAAGTAACTCCATTCAAATAATAGACAATAGAAATAGGTCGGACGCCAGACTCGTAAGTTCTATGTAATGTCAAATAACTATTATGTCAAACTATAGGCCGCGATTTTTTGGTATGGAACGACTTGTGCAATTCAAAGACGAAACATTTAGTGTACCGGCTGAGCGATCGGGTTCAAGTCACGTATCGGACAGAACAAATATTCGTATGACCTACAGGTAGTTGTTCAGGGTGTGGGTGTTTGTATATATGAACTTTTGTGATCCGCGATACAAGAAAATCTCCTAGTGTGGAAAAAGAAACGTAAAAAAGTTTTAAGAGAGGTAGGGCATAGTGGGAGTAATTCCACTCAAATTGGAGCTGCCCGACTGGGAAAGTCGCCTTTCAGAAAATCGAAGTGAAATAACACTGTTTTGAGCTGTGTTGTGTTTCTTAAGGTGAGCAAGGTTGCCAGGGCTCCATGAGGAAACGTTGTGTTGGCAGTGGGGGGACTTTGACCCTTATACTGCCAACCCAACTATTCCTATTTCGTTTTACAAGGTCGGCAATGCGCAAGTGACACCCCTGGTGTATGACAAGCGTCTATCGTCAGGTGGGCCGTATGCTTGTTTGCCACCTTAGGTAGTATAAAAAAAAACAGGTTTTTTATTGGTAAGATAACAAGGCGTTCTGTTACCAAAAAAATAATCTCACCACCCCATTTTCTACTCATTTCTGGGTGGATTTTTCCGGAGGCGTAAATTTCGGAATCACGAAACTAACTTATTAGTTGTTTATGGTTACTGAGCTTCTTAACATTCCTGCTGGACATCTATTCCTAGGGCTTGTAAACAAGACCATTCATGGCGCCGAAGGTCGGCCGGCGATCGATGCTCGTGGGCGGTTCAAGCACGCACCAAAACCGACGAATTTCTTCAAAAACAAACAATGACAGCGGGAAAGTACCGCAGTGTCTACGTTTAGATTATGTGGTTTCGCCACATATAATATAATTAGCTATAATAGTACCTATTAGTAGTAGATAATACAGTAAACAAATTTACTTTGTCTCACAAACTGTTAATTGATATTTACCTATGTTTGTAAATAGATCTTTCAAAGACACTTTTAGAAGTTAATATTGATAGCGGCGGTATTTCCTATCTGATAACCTATGAGCAGAAACGCCGAAACAAACGCAGAGAATCATAGTCTCTTTTTAAAAAGTCCTGACAGAAGCATTTATTATATTTATAGTCATAAAGTTAATTTATAATAAATTACATTAATTATGTACACTACTATCTACACTATTATTATAAAGAGGAAAGATTTGTATTTTTGTGTGTATGTTTGTAATGAATAAACTCAAAAACTACTGTGCCGATTTCAAAAATTCTTTCACCATTGGAAAGCTACATTCACCCTGAGTAACATAGGCTATATTTATTGCTAGAAAAGATTAGGGAATCTTATGTCCACCCGTGCGAAGTCGGGACGGACCGCTAGTATATTATAATACAGTAAAACAATGAATTATAATATTTTTATAACGTTTGACATAAAATAAACTTCTTCTCTTTTACGGTGGTGTACCCGACGGGGTTCACAATGAACTTACGAATGTAATACTTTGATTACCACCTAAATAACATTATGGAATGCAATAAGTATTGTATATTGATTATGTTGTAAAGATATATGTAATAAGCTCAGCCCTTATTACACAGGACTTAACTTCCCACTGAATTGACAGTACATTAGTACACCTCTGTCTAACCCTTCGGGGAATACATGCGTGGAGATATATGGTCTGAGCACATACCTACGTATACTTGGTGACGTATAAAGGAACGTTGCACTTAATTTTAACTGCGTTGTTAAATCGCATGCTTTCAGAGCTAAATAACCCTTAACGATGTCTTCCTTTGTACATAAAAAGAGACTTAAGCGACCGGAATAAAACAGAATGTGCAACCGAGGAAATAAAATTTTATACACTTAAATTGTATGTCAGGCGCCAAGCGATACAAATATGTATACAGACATTGATCATACATCTTTTATTAGGGACATAATAACCGAAGAGAACTATGAAAACCTTCGTTTTCATAGTTCTTTTCGGTTATTATGTCCCTATATATATTCTATTTATTGTACAGAGGCCAGTGAAGCTACCCAAATCGTTTGTACGATTTCTCTAAGCCATTTTGGAGTTTTACAGAAAAAATATTCATTTTCCGAGCCTTTTCCCAATTATGTTGGGGTCGGCTCCCAATCTAACATGTAATAAATACATATTCAATCGGATATTAACATTTTAAGAATTCGTCAACAGAGTAGAATGAATGTTCAATGAGGAATTGGAACAGCTTATTTTTGAAAACACGAATCTCTCTACACTCCTTAATACTATTAGGATCTTGTCATCAATCTTTGGTACCATAACAAACACACTATTCTCATACAGGCTAATCGATGTAATGAACCTTATTATTTTGTATTAAAGTTGAAAATCTATAAAAGAATTTTGACAGATTGGGGTAGCTTCACTGGCCTCTGTACAATAAATAGAATATATATAGGGACATAATAACCGAAAAGAACTATGAAAACGAAGGTTTTCATAGTTCTCTTCGGTTATTATGTCCCTAATAAAAGATGTATGATCAATGTCTGTATACATATTTGTATCGCTTGGCGCCTGACATACAATTTAAGTGTATAAAATTTTATTTCCTCGGTTGCACATTCTGTTTTATTCCGGTCGCTTAAGTCTCTTTTTATGTACAAAGGAAGACATCGTTAAGGGTTATTTAGCTCTGAAAGCATGCGATTTAACAACGCAGTTAAAATTAAGTGCAACGTTCCTTTATACGTCACCAAGTATACGTAGGTATGTGCTCAGACCATATATCTCCACGCATGTATTCCCCGAAGGGTTAGACAGAGGTGTACTAATGTACTGTCAATTCAGTGGGAAGTTAAGTCCTGTGTAATAAGGGCTGAGCTTATTACATATATCTTTACAACATAATCAATATACAATACTTATTGCATTCCATAATGTTATTTAGGTGGTAATCAAAGTATTACATTCGTAAGTTCATTGTGAACCCCGTCGGGTACACCACCGTAAAAGAGAAGAAGTTTATTTTATGTCAAACGTTATAAAAATATTATAATTCATTGTTTTACTGTATTATAATATACTAGCGGTCCGTCCCGACTTCGCACGGGTGGACATAAGATTCCCTAATCTTTTCTAGCAATAAATATAGCCTATGTTACTCAGGGTGAATGTAGCTTTCCAATGGTGAAAGAATTTTTGAAATCGGCACAGTAGTTTTTGAGTTTATTCATTACAAACATACACACAAAAATACAAATCTTTCCTCTTTATAATAATAGTGTAGATAGTAGTGTACATAATTAATGTAATTTATTATAAATTAACTTTATGACTATAAATATAATAAATGCTTCTGTCAGGACTTTTTAAAAAGAGACTATGATTCTCTGCGTTTGTTTCGGCGTTTCTGCTCATAGGTTATCAGATAGGAAATACCGCCGCTATCAATATTAACTTCTAAAAGTGTCTTTGAAAGATCTATTTACAAACATAGGTAAATATCAATTAACAGTTTGTGAGACAAAGTAAATTTGTTTACTGTATTATCTACTACTAATAGGTACTATTATAGCTAATTATATTATATGTGGCGAAACCACATAATCTAAACGTAGACACTGCGGTACTTTCCCGCTGTCATTGTTTGTTTTTGAAGAAATTCGTCGGTTTTGGTGCGTGCTTGAACCGCCCACGAGCATCGATCGCCGGCCGACCTTCGGCGCCATGAATGGTCTTGTTTACAAGCCCTAGGAATAGATGTCCAGCAGGAATGTTAAGAAGCTCAGTAACCATAAACAACTAATAAGTTAGTTTCGTGATTCCGAAATTTACGCCTCCGGAAAAATCCACCCAGAAATGAGTAGAAAATGGGGTGGTGAGATTATTTTTTTGGTAACAGAACGCCTTGTTATCTTACCAATAAAAAACCTGTTTTTTTTTATACTACCTAAGGTGGCAAACAAGCATACGGCCCACCTGACGATAGACGCTTGTCATACACCAGGGGTGTCACTTGCGCATTGCCGACCTTGTAAAACGAAATAGGAATAGTTGGGTTGGCAGTATAAGGGTCAAAGTCCCCCCACTGCCAACACAACGTTTCCTCATGGAGCCCTGGCAACCTTGCTCACCTTAAGAAACACAACACAGCTCAAAACAGTGTTATTTCACTTCGATTTTCTGAAAGGCGACTTTCCCAGTCGGGCAGCTCCAATTTGAGTGGAATTACTCCCACTATGCCCTACCTCTCTTAAAACTTTTTTACGTTTCTTTTTCCACACTAGGAGATTTTCTTGTATCGCGGATCACAAAAGTTCATATATACAAACACCCACACCCTGAACAACTACCTGTAGGTCATACGAATATTTGTTCTGTCCGATACGTGACTTGAACCCGATCGCTCAGCCGGTACACTAAATGTTTCGTCTTTGAATTGCACAAGTCGTTCCATACCAAAAAATCGCGGCCTATAGTTTGACATAATAGTTATTTGACATTACATAGAACTTACGAGTCTGGCGTCCGACCTATTTCTATTGTCTATTATTTGAATGGAGTTACTTAGAACCCATCAGCTAGTCAATTCTATGGGTCGTAACATGATTATTATAATATATTTATTAAGCTTTTTGTTTTACATTATTCCATGATTGGTCTCACAATTAATTTATGTGAATATATTTGATTTATTACGAACATTTCTTGATAAGTATTTCCTTATTTATTATGTAAATAAATGAGGAACTACCATGAAAATTTTCTGAAATAAATAATAAACTATCCTTTTGTATATTTTTCGCATTTTCCATGTTAAGATTTTAAAGTTATTTTAGCGATGGAAAAATTCGACCGCGGGCAGGATTCGAACCTGCGTCTTCTGGTCAGGTACAAAAGACGCTATGACCACTAAGCCACCGCGATTCCCACCCGCCAGGTCGAAATTTGCCTTCACATTCTGAATTTACGTCTTTATGGTAATGATCTTTCTTCAAGTCGATTCTAAAATCGTAGCATTGCTTATATGTTGAATTTTAAACAGTACTCCCACAGTAGTCTAATTCTGGCACAGGGCCTCTCCATCTAAATTGCCGATTTAAGCACCAAATTATCTCTAGAACATCCCAAAATTAAACGTCTTATTTTTTACGTCAAAATCATTCTACCATTTTTTTGCCGCAAAACTTGATTAAAAGTCCAGTAATTAAGTGAGTCGTTAAAAACTGGTTGTTTTTCGGCGCAAGGGTGCGCAGTTGTGGCGTATCCGCGGCTTTGTATCGATAATCGCTCCTTTGTTTCGTGCTCTCCACCCGACCCTCACTGTAGCATGGTGGTTCTACACAATTAGCCCTATACAGCTTCTCTGCGTCACAGCGCTGCAAAATGAGACACCCTATCTCTGTAAAATTCTTTTAGACATTTTAACAGAGAAAATGTTAGGTAATTTGCTGTCCTTTTCATATTAAAACACTTCGGAGTTTGACCTTCCACCTTCACAATTTAGGTTACCCGTTGCCGCCTGATTTAAAATCGATTGAAGGATTTTATTGGCAGTTGTTTAATATTTCAATTATTCTATCGATATAGACAAAGCTTTTGTTTTGTAAATTCTGACATTGTAATTAAACTTTGAAATTGTTCTAAATGTTGAAGCCAGTTTTCGAGATACGTAAAAGAATGTTCATTTGTTAGTTATATTTTATGCATATTTTTTGTCTTAGATTTTGTCTATTATTTTTTGCCTCACTTTAGTAATTTAAAGTATGAAAGAAGTTTCAAATAAGACATTACTTGTCAAATGATTTTTACCGGTAGGTACGTCAAGTGAAATATTATCAACTCGATATAGGTACCATGCCTTTTGGCGAGGAATTTCCACGAGAACATAGCCCTAATCAGTACGATTCCGTATATCATCATCATCAACCCATAGGTATACTGTCCCACTGCTGGGCACGGGTCTCCTCTCAGATTGAAAGGGAATTAGGCTATAATGATTGCGTATATAGTTAACTTTAAAACAATAGTATATTAATAATAGTTAGTAGTATTGTCTCGTCAGACGTTTTGTCCAAATTTCAATTAGTTATTACAAAAGTCCTTTCTGATTTCTTTTTTCTACGAATCGGTCCAGCCGTTCTCAACTGATGTGCTTATCAATGCTGACTACTTATCCTTAGGATGTCAATAGTGCCTTGTAATTGATTTGCAAAGGTTTAATGGCAGTCACTGGCGTGTAAAATAATGAATATTCAACCGCATCTAAAAGCCAACCTTAACGACATTGGGAAAAGGCTGAATATTACATTTTTATGTAACTAACAAGTATTCTTCCTACTTGACTCTATGACTTTTGTCTGGAATATCGTCCTTTGTGATGAAACCACAAACAATGTTTTTCTGAAGTCCGTTTTATTGAAAAATGCTCTCTAGCAATATACGGCTCAATAGATTTTTGCTTTTAAACGGAATTCTGAAACAAAGAGTGCCTGCTCTTTGAATCCTACCAATAACGTAGTGATGATTCACTGATTTTCTGAGTACAGCGGAACGGTTCAATTCATACAGATATGTTCTCTTTGTCATATTTCTCGTATTTAACAATATTTATGCACTGTTAAATACTGGGAAATACGACAAAGAGAATATTCCTATAATATATTGAAAATGGAACAATATTTCTGCCATTATACATTCAACAATCCTTTTCATTCGGAATTTAAATTTGATATGGAATTTGGTGGATGGGTTATTGAAAATAATAATATTATTTATTATTGATCTACGCGAATATTATACATTGAAATAAAACTACTTTTAACGGAGTTTATCGCGAATATTGATATTATGAATCCCGACGTTTCGGACCCTTTACAGCGTCCATGGTCACGGGTAGACTGAGGTGGTGGGCGTCTTGATGAAATAATTACTGACAGCTACCCTACATTTTTTTATTGTTACATGATCAATGATATTTATTACTAATAAATATCATTTTTCAGATATATCAGATTATTATCATTATCAGATAATAATATCAATATACGCGATAAAATCTGTAAAAAGTAGTTTTATTTCAATATAATATTTTGAAAAGTGTTGAGTAGTAGGTAGGTTGAGGGGCTCGTGGTTAATGACACTGTTCAACAAATCTGTAAGGTTAAGTTGCGCTAGCCGCAGTCAGTTTGTTGCTGGGTGACCATTCTCAACACATAGAGAATCCTCCGTGCCTCAAAGAGCACGTAAATCCGTCGGTCCTTACGAACATATATGACAGTTGTTAGTGGTAGTCAAAAGCCTAAAAAAAGCCTGACAACCAGTCTATCCTTAGGATATCAGTATTACCCAGGAAATTATGTTGTGGAGGTCTGATGGCAGGCGCTTCGTATAAAATGCTGATATTCAGCCGCATCTGGTTAGACTGGACGCCGACACCAAATGGGAAAAAATGAGTTCAAAAAGTAACTAAAAAACTAATTTTTTCGTTTTACTATATCCAGTGTAAAGCTATTCCTTTGTAAACGGGGATCTAGTTCTCCACTCCCAATGGAATGTGGGGGGTGTGGTAACCATGATGCAATTTGCGGCTTGACTATGTATCTAAAACTAGTATGCCCGCATTTGTGATTAACAACAAAGAGAATCGGGCCGAATGTTGTTAGCTGATGGGTAGTATCGGGGACTTATGATGGCAATTATGCCGTGCAAACGCTAAACCGCAGTAAAAATCTTAGTCTTATTGCGGTTTAGCGTCTACACGGCAGAATTATGATGAATTCAACAGTTACATGTGGGAGGCATGTTATTTCCGGTCTGGGTCTGAAGGAGGATAATATTTGCATAATTTTCTCTATACATACCTATAAATTTCTGGCTGTTGACATACTCCTCGGAAACGGCTTGACCGATTTTTATGAAATTTTATATGTATATTCGGTAGGTCTGAGAACCGGCCGTAATCTATTTTTCATACCCCTAAGTGATAAGAGTGGACACGTTTTATTATGACATTATCATTTAAATGATTATTTAATTACGATTATTCGCCTTTTTGAATAAAATTATCTTCCTTTGATTTAGACACTGTATTACATTGTAAATTGTTAATAGATATGTACTTACATTTCTGAACCATACGACCATGCTCCTCATCCGTAAATTGCTACAGTACTAACCTATAAATTCGTCAATTCATCCACCCCGATGCAATTCCAATCCGTCTCTAATTACGTTTCAGCCAGATATAATTAGAAATAGATTAATGTTCTGTTTGCACTAATTACATTGGATTTCCACAATTTATTTTCTTTTCCATGTATGTTTCTTGTTCTATTTAGACATATTTATACTCTGCAAGTCATTCAAACGCGTACCTTGGTTCAATCAGTATTGATTCTGTTAATTTGGATTATTCACAGTATTTATTTATGTGGTTCTGCTGATCAGCTGTTTATTTTCATGTGTATCTTATTTGTTTTTATCTAGGAAACGGTGAATCAGTTCAATTACGTGATATTTTGTGCTTCTTATCTTCGTAAGGAGTATCGTTTCAATGAAACTTTTTTGTTCTCCTTTAGAAACTGTAGTTAATATTTTGCATGCACTTCGCACTATTGAACACTTAGGGTGGAAGCCACGGTACTAACTCCTACTGAATGGGTGGTCTTTGATGTTTTTACCTATCACTAACGGGCTTCGGGTCCAACAGTGGGAATTTTTTATACCTAGGTACTTATGGTGAAAATAACGTGCCTAGTTTTTTAATTAACTAGGGTTCGTCATTTTCGGTACAAGATAATCTACACACAGGAAAATATCATCATTATTTTTAACTCTCAATACTAGTAGAGTGGTACGATCGTAATAAAGTTAAAAATATATCTGTATATTAATATGTGAAGAGCAAACTTGGTACCCCTTTTTAAACATGTTGCGCATACAGAGGAGTTTGAGACTTGGCATAAATGGAGAAGGAGAGTACAAAGCTAAAATTTATACATAATTTGTGTTACAAATACATTAAATAAACAAAACATTAATTGTTAACGTTCATGCTGTCAATGTCAAACGTATATATTATGTGAATACATCAATTGTTTTTTTTAAATAGATGTGACAAACTAGCTTCTATAGCATTTAAACATAATAAAAAGGTTGAATTTCAAACACTGTAGTACCACTAGAGAAAATAGTATTCTTAGTAGTACCAATTTAGGAGGTTAAAGACGTGAAATTAATCCTGTTTGCAAACACAATAACGGCAAACAGGAATGTTATTACGTCAGAGATTGTTGCGGCTGTCGGTTCCGCATCGTGGCTCTAATAACGCTGTTCAAGCGTTTAATGCTAGACTGAAACAGCTTTGGACACAACTTGCATTAGTCCGAATCATAAACTAATAGACTGCATTCAATATGCTGTTTTGCTTTAAAAATGGATGTCTTCTGTTTTGACATTCCATTTGCATAAGGTGAATACAACACACTTTTACGTTACTTACAGAAATCGGTTGTAGTTTTTATCACTAGCCTGCGTGAATAATGTACGTCAACAAAAGAGATTGGTGTACACATAATGAGGGTATACAGGCAGCGAACGAAATCTGCATCTTTACACAGATTGTGATTTGAATAATTATTCGTCAAAAGGTTTGATGTGTAGCAGCTTACTATACCTGCTTTTTGACACATATTGCGTGATACATTATTACACAATTTTTAACAAAAAGATGTTTAATTAGCTGCCTGTATACTTAACTCTTTTGTCGTCTGTACCATCATGCCTGTATTCCTCGAAGAAGGTATTCTAATAATGTCTCCTCGTACGTCTACAGTACTCGTACGTCAGCTTTCGTAGCTGCAACAGACCCAGACTGTAAAAGAGCTCATTAGGTCCGTCTCTCTGGGTTGATTAAAATTTATTATTTAGTCCAAACTGATGGAGGTTGGATTATCAATATCACGTCTAATAATTAAAATGGGGTGTCTGAAGTCCATGCTTTTTTTTAACTACCACTAAGGTGGCAAACAAACATACTGCCCACCTGATGGGAAGCGGTTACCGTAGTCTATAGACGCTTGTAACACCAGGGGTATCACTTTCACGATGCCGATCCTGTAAAACAAAATAGGAATAGTTGTGTTGACAGTATAAGGGTCAAAGTCCCCCCCACTGCCAACATAACGTTTCTTCGCTCACCGTAAGGAACACAGCTCAAATCAAATCAAAACAAATGCATTTATTTGTATACACAGGTCTAAAAATAGATGGTCAATTAAACAATAGCGTCTCTGTGTCCTGCCACAGAGTGACATACAAATATTTTACATAAATCCTATTTTATTATACTTTCTAACAAAATTATATATATATATATAATAATATATATTTTTGGGACATTTTACACAACACCATCTAGTCCCAAACTAAGCAGAGCTTGTACTATGGGTACTAGACAATGGATATAATTATTATATACTTTTTTTTTTGTAAATACATACTTATAATACATAAGAAACACCCAGACAAAAACAAATACTCATGTTTTACCCACACAAATATTTGTGTCTTGTGGGAATCGAACCCACGACCCCATGATCAGCAGTCCGGCACACGAACCACTAGACCACAGACGTCGTCAAACTATAACTATTTCCATAAATATTGTGCTAAAAGCAGTGTTATTTCACTTTGATTTTCTGCACGGCGGAGATACTTCCCGAGTGGGGCGGATCCAATTTGAGTGCAATTACTTCCACTATGCCCTACCTCTCTTAGATGCTACGCTACTGAGGAAAACATCTTGACAAAATCTGCATGCCTCAGAGACTTCTCGATGTGTGAAGTCTGCCAACCCGCATTAGGCCAGCGTGGTATTCAACCCTTCTCAATCTCAGAGAAGACCCTTCAGCAATGGAATAGTAAATGGGTTCATGATAATAATTATTTAAATTGAGAATAATTATGCAGGTGTAAAATAATACAACTCTGCTAACCCTTCAAGGAATATAAGCGCCATGGTATGTTATGTTAAATTGAGAGTAATTAAATCTTTTCAGAACACATACAGATTCCACACAATTTGTTTGATTACGATACCTACATATGCTTTCACACGTTAGTCTGGAGGCACCTAAACGTAAACGCGTTCGTAAACGTTAGCCGAGGTGATAATGTTCCATGTTAATGTGTTTAACATTATTTTGAATTCATATACACGTACATTATAATTGTGTTTGTGTGTAAGATTAAGGTAAACAGTAATTATTTTGGGCTTTATTAGAAGATTTGGAGTTAATGAGTCATTTGATATTTTATGTACCTACGCGTATTGTTTTCTTTTGAAAGTTATCAAAGAATAAAATATAGCTTCTATGTTGTGCGTTCATCTTCGAAAAGAGTGGACAGAATTTAGCAAATACACCAACTTTCAAATCATGCAAAGATAATAAAATTGTAATCTAAAAGTTAATTTTTACAACCTACTAAAATATCATCGTTATCATGGCACGGAAATGCCCCCGCCAAGTCGAGCAAAAGGCACAACCGTACCATCTTTTCTCAAAGCCACTTAGGACATTTTTGACCCCCTGTAACTTCGTTGTAGATAAAGTTTGAAACCTCAATTTTTATCTGATTTTCACGAAGCGTCACCATACTTTTATACATAAAAACATACCGACGAACGGGGATTACTAACTGTTGGGTATTTTACTCAAGCCGTGATCTGTAAAGGCAGCTGAAGCGCCTAATCTTTTACCTATTCGCTTCTGTATCCCGTGCTCAGCCACAGATAATATTTCAACACGAAGCTATCATCAATACACCCTACATAGTTTGTATTCTTCCATGTTCGTAAATATCCCTGTCCAAGAGAAAATGGAATAGGTGCTCGTATCTACTTATTTACGACGTTCGGATTTCGAAACATATTTGGGTCACAATAATCTCCTGTGTCTAGGCAAGGGAAAAATACATTCAACCTCGACGGTGAATGGAAAAAAAGAACCTAGGCAAGGGCGAACAGTACATACAGCCAGTGGATAAAAGAAAAAAGTTTCTCTAAAAGCTTTTAAAAACCCAGTCTGATCTGGGATGGAATAAAACAAAGTGCATTAGATGCTTATTTTCTCCAAGTTGAAAGTCAAATAGGGTAAAATGGGTTAATGGTCATCGAAGGCGATGTCCCGTGGAGTTTATGAGCAGTATTGTGAACCTTATTTTCAGGAAGTTAAGGTACTCGAGTAAGGGTAACGAGATTGAGTCCTGTTTGTTTAATTTTAGCTATGGAAGTCAGGACCCTGTAGCCCTAACCAGATTAACGAAAAATATAATTTAGAATATACCTACGAGTAAATAAGAATATCTCTCAGTGACCATTCCTTTTACTTCTCTATTTTTAAATGTGTAAGAATCTAACGTATCTTATTAATGTTAAATACTTCCATTATAGATGCTAGCGTTTCTACAATCGCATTTCTGGAATTTCTGGATTTATTGTATAACTATACATGAAATACGAATAGGTTAGAGACGCGAGCATAAGTCGTTGGGTGTTAGTCGTTGGAAGTAAATCCAGAGGAAAACATTGATTAAAAAGATCTGTAATTTTTTTACCATTTTTATTTGTTCGATTTCTTGTGTCATGTCAGTTATCATTAGACGTACCTAGAATTTTAACATCATATTCGCCCACTGCTGGACATAGGCCTCTTAGTTCACTAAAAGCGGCCTGCGTCCAAAAATTTATGAATTACATTTAATTCTTTATTCAATCCTTTTCATCTTATCTTTAATGTAATAATAATAATAATAATTAATAATAATAATAATTTTATTGCCATAGAAATACACACTGGATAACACAAACAGAAGAACTTATTATAATATTCTAGGATTAGTTGAACTCTGGTATCCAAAGTAAGATTAAACTTGTGTTATGAGTACCAGGGCCCTCGCACTCAATTATCTACATAAGATTTTATGATGTGAGTGTAACGTGATCGCTTAAACATGTTTACCTGTATGGCACAATATAAATGATGTGTGTGTGTGTGTGTGTGTGTGTGTGTGTGTGTGTTTGTGTGTGTGTGTGTGTGTGTGTGTGTGTGTGTATGCGCGCGCGTGTGTGTGTGTGTGGTGTGGTGGTGTGTGATTGAATCTAATTAGTTACCAAACCAACAATATATTTAAAATTACTTCCCTATGACCAAACTTTATTATTTTCGTTGTAACTATTTATTTTTAATAATCTAGATATAAAAAAAATTAATCCTTGTTTCCCTTGGTCACGCCATAACTTGAGAACGACTTTATCGATTTCATTCATATTTTTTTAAGTTTTATAATACTTTGTAGAAGGTTCTCTACGTTCTCCTACCTACCTGCCTACAGAAGCTAGTGGTTTATAATAATACTAGCGTTTACCCGCGACTTCGTACGCCTAGACTTAGTAACACAATTGTTGTCGGATTGTATTCATGGGATAACAAGTACTCACAGTTAGGGAAACTCCCGATTTGTTCTGAGAAAATAAGTATTCAATATGCCAGCGCCAATCACAAAGTATTAGTGTACCAACATTTCATTTAAATCCCGTAAGTAGGTCTCCTACATAAGTTTTCTGGGAATTCCCACATAATTTTGGGGTAAAATGTATCCTATTTGTTATTCCCGGTCACATAATGTGTCTGTATGAAATTTCATTCAAATACCGTAAGGTATTCGTTTTTCGGGATTTCCGGGATATTCCAACATTTTTCTGGGGTAAAATATATACTATTTGTTATTCCCAGTCACATACTATGTGTGTATGGAATATCATTAAAATCCCGTAAGATATTAGTTTTTCGGGATTTCCGGGATATTTCCACATTTTTTCGGGGTAAAATATATCCTATTTGTTATTCCCGATCACATACTATTATGGTACCAAATTTCATGCAAATCGGTTCAGCCGTTTTTGCGTGATTGAGTAACAAATAAACAAACATCCAAACTTTCACATTTATAATATTAGTATGAAGTATGATTTATCAATATGTACTGTGTCGGTTGTGCTGTGACTATATAAAATCTTTCTTTCTTTCTTTTATCCATCCATACACCTTTCACCATTCACCAGAGTTTCCTATAGTTTGACTATAGAACTTTCTAGCGGATATCTACATAAAGAGAGTGTAGCCGGGAGCCACATAAATAACGAGCACGTTAAGAGCACACAGACGTTTGTTGGTTGCAAGTTCTTGTTCCCTTTTATGCTGCATCGCTTTGCAGCGATGCTAATACTTTGAAATATTGGAAAGTTAAAAATTGTGTGGTACGGTCAGCAACAAAAGTAGCTGTGTTCAGCCACACAGCTAAATTTTGAAAACAGGATAGCTCCAGAACTTGTCAGGAGTTTTTTTTATTAGTAAGGTAAATATTTAATGGTCATCTATGCAATGATTTCGCACAACTCTCACAGGTCAGTAACTTCATGTTAAAATTCGTATTGAAGAATGCAACATGTTCAGTCACTTTCGTAGCTGACTGTACATTATCTGATATTATCTGACCAATGTCAGACTTAGAGTCTGTCGGTTTTCCTATCAAATTCTCAGTAGCAGCTCGGAGTTTGGAATTGTGCCCCATTGATGGAAATATAATTGCATGGGACCTTTTCCAAACCACAATAAGTCAGCCAGGTGGACTATAGCCTAATTCCTCTCATCTTAAGAGGAGACCTGTGGGATAATATATGGGTTGATGATGAACATGGTACCTAAACATACTGGTGAACTATGGGTGTACATTTGTAAGCCTTTGACTTACCCTTCGCAGTAGCTATGATGGTATATCACGTTATATTGTTTTGTCTCCGAAAAAATCAAAACTAACATTTTCGAATTCATTTGCATACCCGAATCTCATTCTACAAAATAAAAGTTTTCACAGAGCTCTCAACAGCCCCTGGTAGCGGAAGTTATTTCCTAACATTACGAGTTAGGCAAGTTGGGTGCTTACATAGATTTACACAAATATGTGGATGAGGCGTGCTGGGGACGGCCACAGGAATCTTAGAGATGCTTCTGAACTATTTGATGGAGAATTGCAATCTATTTAGCACCCCATTCACTTTGTGGGCCGAGAAATTGGACAGTGGATAGGAAAAATATGTTTTGGACCACATATTTTTATGGTCAGCCTTTCGGAGACGAAATAATAAAGGGTATTTTTTGTTCCTGAGCAAGCAAAAGCCTGGGAAGATTGCATATTGTTTTATATGTTGATTGCTCTTTATACATATAACGCCTGTTTTCCCGAAAGATTAGGTACAGATTTACGGATGACATCCACAGTCCATTTATCCGTAAAGTATCCATCCATCCGTCATTGAGTATTCATTTCAGTTTTGGGTTCCCATGCAATAGGGAGCGAGCCTAATGCTATTCATCATCATCATCACCATCCACTCATTTACTGTTCCACTGTTGACCACGGGGCTCCTCTCGTACCTAACCTCTCTTAAGGTTAGGTTACAGTCCCCTATGCTGCCATGATTTGGGCACAAATCTGGACTTGGAACTGCTAGTGAGAATTTTATAGATAAATCTTCTAACACTGCTCGACCTTGGTATCGAACTCAGGACCTCACGGTCAGCAGCTGCGCTTCCTATCACAAGATCAGTGAGAAAGTTTGGAAGAGCGGCTTCTGAAAGGAGACCCGCACATACAAGTTGTCCCACAGTTAGGGTCTTCAGTTAATGGGGGTAAATAAGTTAATATTAAATCATAAATTTCAGCAATGCAATTTTAATACAAAACCATAAGGTTCATATTCAATTGGAAAAAAATAACAGTTTTGGGTAGCTTAACTTACTGACGTCTGTACATAATTATACTTAGTTTGAGATGTTTTAATTTTGTGATTTCGAAAATTCAGAGTAGTATTTGATGACTTGGTTGTCCATACTTATAACACTAGACAATCACTGCTCTCTATTTTTGATTCATCATCAACCCATATACTGTCCCACTGCTGGGCACGGGTCTCCTCTCGCAAATTGAGAGGGATTAGGCCTTAGTCCAGCACGCTGGCCTAGTGCTGGTTGGCAGACTTCACACGCCGCTGAGAAAATCTCTAAGGCATGCAGGTTTCCTCACGATGTTGTCCTCCACCGTTTAAGCGAATTCGAAAAGTCAGAAGCGTGCCTTGGATTCGAAATCGAGACCTTCGACTTAACAGTCCAATGGTCATACCACTAGACCATCACTGCTCTCTATTTTTGGTTGATTGTTGGCAATTAACGTTGTGGTGACCTCTTAGGCCTGTGGGATTATTTCGAAAGCCTCTTGACTCGGATACCGTATCGATAGAGCCTTTATCGAGTTGGTTTCGAGTATCCTCTAGTGATTTATATTGAGATTTAGCTCGGTATCTGTTGTGTAAACGTCAAGGTACTTAAGTATATATACAGTGGAATAGGATTCAGAGTAGATTATTTTCTTGAATTGTTATTTGGTGTTTTGGTTCTTAACTTAACATACCATTGAAATAAAACTACTTTTTACGGATTTTATCGCGTTATATTGATATTATTAATCCCGACGTTTCGTACCCTTTACAGCATCCATGGTCACGGGTAGACTGAGGTGGTGGGCGTCTTGATGATATAATTGATGACGTCTGTGGTCTAGTGGTTCGAGTACCGGACTGGTGATCATGGGGTCGTGGGTTCGATTCCCACAGGACACAAATATTTGTGTGGGTAAAACATGAGTATTTGTGTTTGGCTGGGTGTTTCTTATGTATTATAAGTATATATTTACAACAAAAAAAAGTATATAAGTATTATATCCATTATCTAGTACCCATAGTACAAGCTCTGTTTAGTTTGGGACTAGGTGGTGCTGTGTAAAAATGTAAAAAAAAAAAATTACCGACAGCTACCCTAAATTTTTATTGTTACATGATCAATGATATTTATTACTAATGATAAATTAATACTAGATGGCCGGCATTTCCTAGCTTTCTGGTTTATCAGATTTGATAAACCATAAATCCTTGCGAAAGAAAGTCGATACCTACCCAGGATGATTCGTGAGGCTATTGAAATTAAAAAAAATCCAAATTTCAATAGAGAAGATGGCTGGGTGTTACCACCTGCTTGGAATCCTGTTATAGATTCTATTAAATCAAAATCCAGGCCTACAACTGCAAGACCAAAGGATACTGTGAGCTCGTTTTGCGTGGTCCGAAACGTCAACATAACGCTATAAAATCCGTATAAAATAGTTTTATTTCAATGTATATTCGCGTAAATGTCAGAAATCAATATGTTTACATACCATCTCACCTCTATTCTCAGGGTAGGCAGAGGTGTACCAATGTACAGCCACAGTTCGCCGGTGTATTTAGGTCCCATGTGGGTGAGCCTATTGTAATTAACAGAACACAAATCAAAACTCCGAACTAGTACTGATAATTTTATAGGAAAACCTAATAACACTTAGCTCGACCAGGGAATCGAACCAAGATCCTCTAGCGTACCAGTCGAAGTCGCAAAAGTCGTACTTTGTTTCATTTTTTATTATATATTTCTAATCGTATGTACATACTTGGTTGTGCAATTAAATTATGTGTTAAAGGGTTAAAATTAAATTATTCCATCATTAAAATATATTTAAGTGAGTATGAAACGTGACAGTTACCTAAAAGAGGAATTCCTACTTCAGGAAGTAGATAAAAGTACATATCTTGGATGTATTTACAAACTAATCATTGTAACATACACGATAGGTTCGACACGACGTTTCCTCACGATGTTTTTATTAAACGGTTATTAAAAAGTAAATAAGCGAGATCTATGATTTCGAAAAGTTAGAGGCCTTGGATTCGAATTCGAGACCTTTTATTTGGCAGTCTAATGGTCATAAAGAAAGAAAGATAGAAAGAAACATATTTACAAAATATAAACACTAGGCAATGACTGCTTCTATTAAAACTTATAAAAAGAAGGTAGACACAAAAATTGTTTACACAAAATTTTTTTGCCATCTACCTGCATGCGTCAGTCTTCTTGAGATCGCGGCATTTGCAACACGTCACAATGTCGCGGGTTAAAAATATCATTAAATTACGGAAAATATCCCGAATTGTGTTAATATAGTGCTATAAATTTATTGTTGTAATGTAATGAGTGATTTTAGAGTGAGTGTGAATTTACAGAGGCCAGCACATCAAGCTACCCCAATCTGTCTAATTTCTTTGATAGATTTTCAACTTTAACACAAAGTGATAAGGTTCATATTCATTTGGGGAAATTTGTCAATTTTGGTTAGCTTGAACTGCTGGCGTCTGTAGCTAAAGGAAGATAAGTTTCACATGTGCTATGTAAGTGTATATTTTTTTAAACCGCTCATTGTTTGTATACAGCTAGTAAAATCAGCGTCTGATAGTTCCTTTTACTGCCATAAATTAAGCTGAGCTGTGGCCGTTTTCCAAAAAAAAAACAGTGATAGTCTAGTGAAGTGACTATTGGACTGCCAAGACAAAGGTCTCGACTTCGAATCCAAGGCCCACGTCTCTGACTTTTCGGATTCATGTGCGTATTAATAACCTAGTTATCACTCGCTTAAACATTGAAAGAAAATATCTTCAGGAAAACTACATGCTTTAGAGATTTTTTCTCGACGGTGTGTGAAGTTTGCCAACCCGCATTAGGCAAGCGTGGCGGACTATAGCCTAACCCCTAGGAGATCCGTGCCCAGCAGTGGGACAGTATATGGGTTGATAATGTGGCCCTTTTGGTGCGCATTTATCTTTTTCTAGTTTATGTAAATAAATACATAATATAATCATAATCTTCTTTATGAACCAATCAACAAATTTCTTTCAATTTCTCATCATCATCATCATCAACCCATATACTGTCAATGTCTCAAAATTTTCTTCTCAAATAATCACAATTAAATAGTAAAAATAAACTAGAAAGAAACATTTTCTATTTTATTTACGATTATTTATAAAATAAATTTATTACAATCTGGTATTGTGAATGAAAATCTGTGTGTATTTTTGATTCGGTTCTCTCCAACGTTCCTTTGATAAATACTTATACAATCCTTTCATTTCTATCAACGTTATTGAATCGACCAAGAAGGATTACGTAGTCTTCTTCAGTTTACGACCTTGGGTTTCAGAGTTAAGCTTCAGTTTAGCTTGTATTGGTATTTGATTTAAACAAGAGCCCAGATTCTTAGTAAACCTTCGTATTCTACTTATTGACTGAAAGGATAATTATATTGACTGAATTTACTGACTTTTCGAATTCATGTGCGTATTAATAATTAATTATCACTCGCTTAAACGGTGAAGGAAAACATCGTGAGGAAACCTGCATACCTTAGAGATTTTTCTCGACGGTTTGTGAAGTCTGCCAACCCGCACCAGGCCAGCGTGGTGGACTATAGCCTAATCCCTCTCAATATGAGAGGAGACCCGTGCCCAGCAGTGGGACAGTATATGGGTTGATAATGAATTTACTGAAGTAGGTTTCAAAAATTTCCGCTGTGAAATTAAATATACTCGAAGCCGACCACGCCATAGTAGGACAAAGGCTAGAAAATGCCTAATGGGATTAATACTTGAAACCATATGTGCATAAAGAATAAATAAATTATTATTAAAGAATTTTGGATTTTGTTGCTTTTTATCAATATTTCTATTACGTACGATCCTTATCGGCATTACATACAAGATGTATTTAAACTAATTTACACTTTCACATTTCACCATAATAATATCTCTGAAAACTGAACCAGCTAATCATCAGGGGCGAGTAGGTATTTATCTGATTTATAACGGTGCGTGACTACAACCATTCCTCAAAAGTGATTTTATTGCCACTCGTCGTCATATAAATTTCGACTTTAATTACCAGGTATCAAAGTCCATTTTCTAACGTCTAAACTGTTAAATGTTGTCATGTTTATGCTATATAACCCTGAAATTAGGAATGGCTAAACTAATCAAAAGGCCATTATTAATTCGTTGTAGCGAACATATATTTTTTTATATTTTACAATTGTTGAGTTACGGACTTTGTCTTCGATTATGACGCTTTTAAAACACTTTATGTCTATAATAACTTCTTCATAAAACTTTAACATGGTAACAGTTTTTTAAATATATATCTCTCTGATGTTGTAGCTACCGACCTACTTATTAAGTACGCACAAATTCAAATTTCGAGCAGCTCAAATTTGTATGTTAGATATCGAACTGCGGTTGCCAGTAATCATTAAAGGCATTCGAACCCAGGTTAGTACTGGCAGTTAGGTACGCTTGCGACCAATGAGCCAATAACGCAGTATTTGGCAAGTAACACACTACAACTAGGTACCAGGAGTTACAGTACGCATTGTGAGCTGTTTTTCGCTCGATGAGCATTTTCATTCTTTGAGCGTAACGTAAATACACGACAATTATTTTTTAATGAAATTAGATGATGCCTGGAAGCAGTGATAGCCTAGTGGTATGACCATTGGACTGCTAAGTCGAAGGTCTCGAGTTCGAACTCAAGGCACGCACCTCTGACTTTTCAAATTCATGTGCGTATTAATAATTAATTATCACTCGCTTAAACGGTGAAGGAAAATATCGTGAGGAAACCTGCATACCTTAGAGATTTTTCTCGACGGTTTGTGAAGTCTGCCAACCCGCACTAGGCCAGCGTGGTGGACTATAGCCTAATCCCTCTCAATATGAGAGGAGACCCGTGCCCAGCAGTGGGACAGTATATGGGTTGATGATGAGATGATGCCTGATGGGCACTTAATACAGGATAGAATGGAAAATTAAAAGAGCTAACCATGAAACTACATAAAACGGGTAGGAAGACTAATACGACCTTGAGTCGACCTTGATAGGTTGGGGCCTTGTTAACATAATATATCACGCTTGAAACGTCTAGTGTGTTCAGTAGAGTTGTTGCCAAATATTTGAAATATGTTTTTCTTGATATGGTTGGGGCCATACAACGGGTCAAGCATTCAAAGTAAAAGTCAAAATAATTTATTCAAGATTGACAGACTACTAGGCAGTACTCTTTGAACGTCATGCCCCAAAATGGCCTCCCTTCACCGCTTGCTACTGTTCTAGCTGGGAAGAAGAAACGGCGCAACAAACTCCCCAGCAACACATTACTGTCTGTTAATTTATCTTACGTAACACTTTTAAATATAAAACAAACAAAAGAAATTGCTTAGATTAAGTAAATCTTCATTGCTATAATATGTCAGCCAGTGCTCACTCATTATGTTTTGGCATCGAAGTATCGATACCATTTCCAGTATAAACTGATCTTTTATTGTATATGTTACGGTAAGAGTGAATAATTGAAGATTATTAATAATTATCTATTATTATTAATAATTACCGAAAGTCGAGGTTAAAGTGATAAAAGTGATAAAGCTCACAACGCGTTGTGGTCAATTATATTAGTTGAGCTCCAATATGCAAGGAATTATAAAAACTAAATAAAATTAAAAGTCGTACTTAGGCCAGGTTGGGTTGTTAGGTTTTTTTTTATATAGTCAAAAACTAAAAGTAATAAATTTCGATCGTTTATTCACATTTACCAAAACATGTGGTTATTATTAATAATTTTGTAAAAATATTAATAATTTTCAATTAATCAGATTTACCGTAACATATACACTGTTCATACATTTAGAGATCAGCTTAATTTTAAGCAGCATCTGGCTAGATAGAAAGAAAAGACTCGAAGTGTGATGTGATAAGTTGATGATACCAATGAAGCTCTACCTGTACCTATGTAGTATAATATTGAAATAACTATGTCCTCACGGTATTGATTCGTGCGTCTACTTAAACTTATAATTAGGTCTCTGGTTTTCTCATGGCCCTGACCTCTTATAACTGTGGACTGAGACGGTTTGACGGTACATTTGGTGTAGCAGCTGAGTGTTCGGCTTCGTGTTGCGGGAGTGACCGGGTCTGGGTGTTTCAGTACGTGAAAATTTGTCTATGAATATGTTTGTGGCAGTCTTTGGGGGGAAGTCTATGGGAGAGGCCTTTGTTCAGCAGTGGACCTCTTATGGCTGATATGGTGATGAAGATGATGATGATGAAACGCACCCATGATAGAAGAGATTTCGGTCTATGTTTAGGCTGGTAGAAGTTTTTAATATGGGTAGTTCTCGGCAACCTTGCGTATGTCGTCGTGAAAAAAAATATTATAAGATGTATGATGATGTCACTCAAGATATTATAAGCAGTGATAACCTAGTGGTATGACCATTGGACTGCCAAGTCAATGATTTCGGGTTCGAATCAAAAGCACCCACCTCTGACTTTTCGAATTAATTTACGTATTAATCATTAATTATCACTCGCTATAAAACGGTGAACGAAAACATCGTGAGGAAATCTGCATGGCATTTGAAGTCTGCCAATCCGCATTAGGCCAGCGTGGTGGACTATAGCCTAATCAATGTCATACAGAGTGGAGACCCGTGCCCCGCAGTGGAACAGTATTATGGGTTGATGATGATTGATGACTCACGCGAATCCTCATGATTACCAGCTGATAATTAAATATGAATCATGTCTATATCATCATACAGAAAATGATATTAAATTAAATATGTTAAATTTTACCTAACTACGAAATATATCATTGCTGATTTTTTATATACTTACATTGTCATGGTTTTCTAAATGTTCCTAATCTCGGTTTCCACTGAAATAGGAGACAAAAGCTTCGATAGATTCGACATGAAGCAAGCAGAGACCAATCCTTGTCTATGCAAGTGCACTTCAAACAATGGCTTGGACAAATAATGGCCACATTTCCTGCTTTCGGCATTACTTGGGGCTTTTGTACAAATCACAGTTTAAAAATTGTGTTAGAAGTCGATTACTTGTAAGTTCGTTTTTGAATTTATTTTATCAGATATCTGCGTTATTTTATTTCACGTAGGTATACTTTACTAGTCACTAATGTTAGCTGAAAAGACGTTGTCCTGTTTGAAATTTTACAAAAATAATAAAATTTCAATAAATCATAAAAAAAATCCTATAGAAACAAAACACTTCGTTTATACCGAAATACCAAATTGTTGGGCAACTTTTCCAAATTTATGCAACCCAATTCTGTTTAGACTGGTTTTTGGCCTTCTGACTACTAAGTACTAACGATTTTCATAAGTTCGTATGTCAACCGGACCAATGGCTTTACGTGCTCTATGAGGCACAGAGGGGTCTCGATGTATTAAGAATGGTTACCCAGTCGCACTAACCACTGCTAGCGTAGCTAAACCTTGCAGTTCCTTCAGCCCCTCACATTTCAAATAATACCCTTGTATATTTAACTGATAATTGGATGATATGGCTGAGAAGAAAATAATATTGAAACATGTCGATGTTTCAATATTAGAGACGATAGAAAAGAAAAATGTTTCTAAAATCAGAGTATAAAATTAAAATATTGCATTTTGATCAAATGGTTCCACAGAAAATTTATGATCACTACGCGGCCCTGCAAGCATACAGCTCTTAAAAGGTCAAGTAAATTGACGACGTTGTATTAAAATTCATAAAACGTTGAATACTTTCATTTTGTCTCGGAAAATTCAAATATAAAAGGCAGTCAAGTTAAATTTGCTTGTAGAATATTAATTTGAGCGCATTCGCTGCGAGTTACGATATATATTTCAATAAGACGTTTCACTTAGTTTCTGTATCGATCGACACATACCATCATGCCTGTAATACCTTAAGGGTTAAGCAGAGGTGTACGCCCACAGTTCGCCGGTATGTTTAGGGCCCGTTTCATACGGGACGAACCTATTGCCATTAGCCGGGAACAATCCAAATACCCACTGCTCGACCTGGACCCAAAAAATTGGGTTGCGAAGGTCTGATGGCAGTCGCCATCTGGTTAGACTGGAAGCCGACCGGTTTGAAATGGATAGATTATAAACTATCTCAAATTAATACGTTATATTGTAAGCAGCATGGTACAGTTCACAATCTCGCGAGATAGATTATGAACTAATTGTGTTCACAATCATACGGTGACGTTATACATATACAATTAAAGATTTTGTTGCGGGGTACTATTGAATCCTCATCTGATGACGTGGAGTGACAACCTGATAATAAAACCTTTTCATAGCACACTCAATGGAGCCCCCTTTCAAAGACTTGCCTTGTTTTATAACGAGGTCGTCGCTTGTAATTATATCTAGTGGGAAATTCCAACTGTGCAATTTATTACCGCAGTTCTTTTTCACTTTTGCTTTGAAACACATTCACGCTGCTTCATTGGAAGATTGGGCATAAGCGCAGCTATATTAAGTGCGCGATTTTAGGTTCAATTCTCAAATCGAGCTATCATTTTCAAGTCACGAGTGTATAGGTTACTTCTAGTCGTGCTTAGAAGTAACCTATTCACTCAATTCTATAAGCAGCGGATAGCCTACCAAGTCAAAGCCCTCATGGTGCGTATTAATAATTGATTATTACTCGCATATACGGTGAAGGAAAACATTGTGAGGAAACCTGCATGCCTTAGAGAATTTTCTCGACGGTGTGTGAAGTCTGCCAACCCACACTAAGCCAGCGTGGTTGACTCTAGCATACCCTATCGTTCTGAGAGGAGAACCGTGCCCAGCCCGTGGGAGTATATAGCGACTGCCTCGTCGCAACATCAGATTAGGGAGTGGTTAAACACAAGCCTACTCAATAAAAACCACCAATCACCGACTGTTACATTACCCGAATCTTTTTTTACAGTTAAATTATTACGTCTCAAATCCATGTTGTTTGTGAAGTGCGTAGGAAATGTCATTGACCCCATAAACCAGGGGAGCATGGCGACATTAAAGTACGTACACATATGCCATGAGGCGTGAACTTTTCGAATGGGTATTGTCACACTCCCATACAGGCGACAATGTCTCGTATTACAAACATCACCATTATGCCTATATTCTTGTAGATACTAGCAATTGTGTTGGTATATAATTATATAAACAGAGTGTAACAGTAGATAATATTGTAATATAGAAATAATAGTTCATAATAGTTTTGCAAACCGAATTATTTCTAACAACTTTCAAAGCCCCCGGGAGATTTTTTTCTAGAACTTATTTTAAAAACTATTCACATTCATGGAGGTGGTATCGATAGGTATTGAAGTCCCCTATCGTTTGAATTAAGATGATGCACCCCCTCTGTTACACCCTGTATGAACACTTTTATATCGCATATGCTTAGGCAGAGATGTAGTTTAGGAAAGAAAAAACCGGCCAAGTGCGAGTCGGACTCGCGCAGCGAGGGTTCCGTACAAACCTGTAGGTATGCTTTTGATTGCGTTGACATAGATAAGTATTTGATATGAATTTCAATTTAATACCTCTATGCGTTTATGAGGAAAAGGGAAAACTAATAGTGACTGTAAAATTATTAAAAATATTTTTACTGTATGATGTAACTAAAAATTTACGGTTTTCGCAATTTTTCCTGTAATCTGTAACACGTTGCTCGTACCAAATTTGAAGATTCTGAATTCACGGGAAGTACCCTGTAGGTTTGGATTCCCTTGCGAGTTCCAAAAATTTGCGGCATAAACGGCTGTATCTTTTGATTGCATTGGTTGAAAAGTTTGATTTTTTCACAGCTCCAAGGGAAAGTAGACCTGAGTATTTGATATAAATTTTAGTTTGATACCTCCACGCGTTCCTGAGAAAAAGGGTCTTGACAGACGGACGGACGGACAGACGGATAGACGGACGGACAACAAAGTGATCCTATAAGGGTTCCGTTTTTTCCTTTTGAAGTACGGAACCCTAAAAAACATAAAAAAAAATGCTTATTTGGAATCAATGAGACAAGGTAAAAAGAAAACACAAAAATCGTGTGAGCCTATCGGCAGCTACTGAGAATACAACAAAAATCTGAGACATTAAATGATAAAATCTTGTCCCAAAACATTTAACTATTAAGCCACCATCCAATTGAGGTCATGAGACATAATCCCTACATGAGCGTGTCTCCGAAGCACGTAGGCCGCCGCCCCTTGACACCACGCTACACTGTAGGGCTCTCGTCACGCCTCGAGAGTCAACACTAGCGCGCCGACAAATACCCACGATTTTCCCTTTGTTTGACGGTGATGAAATGCGTGGCAAGAGTATTTTTAGGCGTGAAATTACTGTTCCAAATGTATTTTTTTGTTATAAACGTAATATGACAGTCTTATGCAGACCTAATACAGGTTGGCACACTTCACAAGCCTTTAAGAAAATCTGTCGGGCAGTTTTCCCCGCGATGTTTTCCTTGATCATTAATTATTATAGGCTTACTGAGTAACAAACAATTACGAATAAAATATGGTAATTTTATTCGGAGGCAATCTTCTTGTAATACAAGCGAATTAAAGGAAACCAACTAAGCCTAAACGGGGTTTAAATGAGCGGTGAGCGGTTAATCTTTCACAGAGTAATTTATTATTAGATGGTTTTATAAATTGATTAACTGTCTCGTTACTGCTATGCTAGAGGTCCTGGGTTCGATTTCCAGGTCAAGAAAAGTGTTATGACGGGACAAACGCCTGTATTCCGCGAAGAGTAAAGCAGATGTATACCACAGTTTGTCCGCAGTTTGTCGGTATGTTTAGGTGCCATATAATAGAGGGCGCGCCATTGCCATTAACAGGGTACAAGTTCAAACGCCGAGTTGCTACTGAGAATCTCATAGACAAACCCAATAACACTTTGCTTGACCCGGGTATTGAACCCGTGATGTCTAGGGGAGCAGTCGCGCTTAGGACCACCAGACTAACGAAGCAGTTGCCAAATAGTTCCAATCAGCATTAAAAGTATCAAGTCCAGACACCGCCTCTTTGTCAATCTCCACCTCTCCGCCCATCAAGTACAGTCAGCAACGAAAATAAGTAAACACAGCCAAATTTTGAAAACATCATAGCTCCAAAATATGTCAAGTTTTTTTCTATTAAGGTAACCTAAATATTTAATAATCATCTATGCAATTATTTCGCATAAACTTCACATGTCAGCAACTTCATACTTATCAAAATTCATATTGAAGATTGCAACACGTTCAGCGACTTTCGTTGCTGACTGTACTTACGAGTAAAGATATTTAAATGTGCCAGCCTTTAAAAAAAACACATCCTGATATATATTCACAACGGAAGATAAATAACCATAAACAATAAAAGTATGTCCCACAAAATATTCAAACATAGTAATACAGTGAAGTAACATAACGGTTTTAATTTCGGTTATATTTGTATACAGGCACTGCATTTATGAAACCGCATTTAAGCCAGGCACACTGACAACTGAAATAATACGCGTTATAAAGAATAATCACCATATTCTGCAGTTGGAGCGTCTGTTTCAGAAGTAATTTAAACGTTTCCCGGAATGCGCATAGAACGAACAAAGTCCTCTACGAGTGCTACGGCGTAGCATCGTAGCGAGCTACGCTTTCGTAGTAGGGTACCGACTGAAATAATTATTTGAAATACAATTCTGACGTTTAATATTATACCATCTGCAGAAGAACCGACAGCCTTTGGGGTAGACGTGTCCCGAGTGGACGCCCTCCGGCAAGATAGAGTGATGATTTGCGAAAGGTTGCTGTCATAAGTTGGATCGGTGGATGGCGAAAAGCCGAGGAGAGGGCGAAATGGCACACATTAGGAGAGGCCTCTATACAGCAGTGGACTAATAGGTATAGGCAGATTTATCATACCCATATACATTATTATGTTCCCATAAATTTATTTTCACTCAACTTGACGAAACATATGGAACAGCTATATTTTCTTCGCGATTTTCCATTGTAAAAGTTTGATTTCTGACATTTACGCGAATACATTATAAATAAATTGTTTGATTTCTGACATTTACGCGAATAAATAAAACTACTTTTTAAGGATTGTATCGCGTTATATTGATATTAATAATCCCGACGTTTCGGACCCTTTACAGCATCCATGGTCACGGGTAGACTCACACACACAGACGGATAGAGTCTCAGTTTTATTTTATTGTAAAAGTTAATAATGATAAGTATAAATTTTTCTGCCATTGTTCGTTAATTTATAAAAAGGGACTGCGATCACTGCGTTCTTTATTTGGTCAGTCAATCGCATTGTGACCGACCGCGAGGTCTTGTACCGTCAACCCTTCCCTGGAATATAATTTTTCTACCACTAAGTGTGCTGGGTTTCACTCTTTTTTACGTCACGCGTTTGGAGATGAAGTTTTAGGTACTTAGCTCCCTCCTACGGGGAAAAACTATTAGAAGATTGATTAACCATTCCTAAAGACCTGTTTTAATAAACCAGATAGTAAAAAGTTTCGCCTTCAACATTCCTTCTATATATCCCTATTTAATATATTATCATATTATAAATACGAAAGTAACCTTAGGCTTTCACGCCTAAACCACTAAATCGATTTTGATGAAATTTAGAACAGGGATAGATTAGCCCTAGGAAAAGGACTTAGGCTACCTTTTATCTCAAATAGCCTTTTGAGATCGAGCAAAACCGTAGTGAACAGCTATCTATAATAAATCAAAACAAAAATCTGAGCATTCGACATACGCCAGACCCTTTAGCGGAATGAATTACTTACATATTCTATTCCTTACAAATCCGCCAAGAAATCACTGGTATTTTCCCTTTCTCTGGAATCAATGATGCCCGAGGGTGTTCATTAATCAAATCCTCGCCATTCCAATCTGAACAGCTACATACTACATAAATGGATGATAAACAAACGGATAGATGACGAATGACTTTAGACTTCGCCGCAGAACAAACACGCCTCGTGAACCGCTTTGAGATTGACTTGCGAAGCTAGTTGGTAGCTTTCTTCATATTATGGTATTCATTAAGTATAAGTAAATGTGTTGCTGGGGAGTTTATTGCTCCGCTTCTTCTTACAATAGGAGGCGGTGAAGAACGGCCATTTTGGGTCTGTATAATGTAAAAATTACGGTCAAAAGGTACTTACCTAGTAGTCTATAATCTTGACTTTGACTTTATAAAAGTTTACCGGTAATTACAATTGTAACATTTTGGCAAATTAAATCATCTATCTATTATTACGTATATGTTTATATACGCATATGTTTTCCAATAAATGACTGTTACGTGTTTTTTAATCGATACTGATATTAAATTGTGAATGAATGAATGAATGTAGATGGATATAAGAGAAGGAAAGACCAAAGAAATGGTGGATGGACTCTGTGAGTGAAGGTATAACTACAAATGACGTGAACGATGAGATGACGTCTAAAATATGTATGGAAGAAAAATACTTATTGCACCGACCCCAAGTAATTTAAGATAAGGGTAGGAGGATGATGTCTGATATTAAATTGACTTTTTTGCATTTGTTCATCAGGCCAGCCAGTTGAATGGTCATGGAATGCGCGTGAAACCGAAGCGAGCTAGTTAATTATATCATTTATTTAAGATACCCCATTTTTACCTCGCGGTTAGATAGATGTATATGTATGTGACTTCAGCAGATTAGTATCGTGAAATCTCTTCACCCAAAGAACGTTGATCATTTTTGCTCCTGATAAAACGATAAAAGACTGGCGATCTCTCAAGATTTATTTTGATTCGACCGTTTAAGGTGACGCCGCCGTCGTCGTCCGAGTTATCGCTTAATCGCTTGTCCGCCTACATAGTACGAATTTTCTTTACAAAGTATTAAGACCGTTCCATTTTCAAATAACATTTTGAATAAAGACTTTTTCTTTGAGCGAATTGGAGGAGGTCGAACGTGATTTCGAACAATAAGTATTCTGGATTCAAATCGATGTCCCTTTGATTGTCAGATTGTGCGAGACGATTTTAATGAAACGTTACATCAAAGATTATTTGTTAAACAGAAACTTTGTGTGTTTTTGTGGACAAATTAAACGCAAGCTTCTGTTCATATCAACATGTAAATTTTTTGCTTTAAGATGCTTAACATGACCCAGGAGGCTTATCTCCTCAATGAATGGAGAATTAATTTTAATGTGAATGACATGGGCTTCGAGCTTGGGACCTCATACTCAGCAGCCGCACTTGCGATCACTAGACAAATAAGGCAGTTGTGTTAATATCATTTATACCTTTTTCATTACAAAGATTATCATTGGTCTCACAACACATATCAACTGTTCTCAAGAAAAGATTCAAGTGTGTATATTTTTTTTACAAATTCCACAGTGTAAATTTTGCTTACGTAAATTTCCAAATAATTGGGATAAAAGCGTCTACAAGTACACCAGCCTCTTATTTGAATATACTAAAGTATTCATGAGTAATCTCGTATAGTTAGTAATTACGTGGGCGCCGGCGCCTGGCTTAATATGAGCAGAGCACCGCACATTGTTGTCCCAAGCTTAGTGTGCTTATTTGTGGTATATTGAGAGAGTTTAATAACAACACTATATTGATTTAATAACTAACCGCGGTTAGCTGAGCTTAACCTTGCAGATTGGTTGACCAGTAGAAATCGGAATTAGGTAGAGTTATTTATGTACAGGGGCCAGCACATCAAGCTGCCACAATCTGTCAAATTTCTTTGATTGAATTTCAACTTTAATACAAAAATATAAGGTTCATATTCAATTGAAAAAAAATTACATATTTGTATAGCTTTACGTGCTGGCGTCTGTACTTACACTGATTTCACATAGCAAAAGAATAAAGTGGATATGCCTCAAATCCCGAGATTAATTTTAAAGAGCAACAAAATCTCGTGATTATTTAAATAAAAAGTTATTTTCTTTTACACAATTGAAACCACTGCACGCGCGACGTTGCCAAACTTACATCAACGACATCGGGTGTCCGAAGTTGCAAAATTCCAATGCGCCCACGCGCGGTGTTGCCACATTTTTAGTTCTTTGTTTTATTTGTCTTATGATAAGACCTCTGAGATAGAGAAGACTCTTATCTATCTCTGAGGTTTGTATTATTATTTATTTTTAATATTGTTGGCCACACGGGATTGTCCATTAGAAATCCTGGAAGGATCTATATTAATATCAACATTTCGATGCAAGTACAGAGCAAATCAAGCTACCACAATCTGTCAAATTTCAACTTTAATTCAACAGCATAAGGTTCATTTTCAATTGGGAAAATTTGACAGTTTTGGATAACTTGACCTGCTGGCGTCTGTACATAAATAACTCTACCTAATTCCGACCTCTGTTGATCAGTGTAGTTATAACTTAGCTACGAGCTTCTCACTCGTAATCCCGAAAAGATTTGTCAAAAGTGCACTGATGTGCACACGCAGTATCACTGTTATTTTTTGTGACCATCGGGAACCAGTTTACTTTTTTAATTGTGTGAAAGCAGTCGTTTAATAGTGTTAGATGACTGGACCGACAGATTTCGTAGATACAACTGTCAAAAATCAAAAAAAACTTGAGAGGTGTCAAGGTAAACCCGGATGGAACGAAGTTCCTTTCATTAAAATTTAATAATTAAAAATAAAAAAACCTGTATACACTCAAGAATTCACAACGCGCGAAATTCAAATATTGTCATTCACTCAATAATATTTGAATGCTTGTCAACAATATTTGAATTTCGAAAAAAGTGTCGTGACAACTTTTTCGTAAGAATTTTTTCCGTCTAGCCCCCTTTCACAACGCGCGATAAGGAACTTCGTTCCAAAACTTTGTTCCAATAATTGTGAAGATACCATGTTTCAGTCAAGATACTGAAACATGGTATAATAAAACCAGGTATTCTTTTCCCGTGACAGCTAGGTCACGTCATTCGCACGCAGTGACGTCATCAATCTTCAATAAATTCTTTTATATTTTACTGTGTTGCTCCTTTAACAAAGTATTTTTGTATTAACAATTGTTTACAGTTTACTTTTTTAATTAAGTAGATAAAAAAGAGGAGATAAAAATAAGTGGGTTACTAAGCAATTTATTTTACATTTATTTCAAATTTATACTACAAATATGCTGAAGTTCCCACTAGTAAAGCTCCTAAATTGTATTGAAGATGTCAAGCAACGGCAACACTGAACATGACATTTGTGACGTCACCGTACGCGGTGACGTCACAAATGTCACTTTCCACGGTACGCCGCGGAAAGAGAGTACCAGGCGTATGCTTATAATTCTAACATGGACTGGATCACGACGATATTGTCACAATAAAATAGGGCTCATGGTCTATAGCTACTTACCAAAAAATTCAAGCTGTTTTTCTAACCGAAAATCCTGATAAACAGTGCACACATTGCAGTCCCAATCTTGATCTATTTATTCTACGTAAGTAATGGCTCGGAAATCATCGGTAATGTTCGGAAAACCCGAAGCATAGACACGTAAAGGTTGACGCGTTTGATATCACCAAATTGATCGGAACGTGTACATAGTAAGCGCCCGTCGCTTGCGATAACGGTAACCTTTACGATGCTCTACAGAGCTTTGTATTACATTTTAATATATATTTACCTTTATGGGTGTACGAAATTGATTGGATCGAAAACTGCGCTATTAAAGGGTTATAAAAATATTTTATGGTTCATTAGCTGGTTATATTAATATCATAAACTTTGGATAAGCAATCGATAATGTTAACGGTGCACGCCGACAATGATTGTCAAAAGTAAAAATACGATATTAACTACGAGTAAGCAGTTTATTTTTAATAATTATAATCATTTATTCAAATACTAAGCAGTGATGGCCTAGTGGTATGCAGTGGTAGCCATTGGACTGCCAAGTCAAAGGTCACGAGTTTGAATCCAAGGCACGCACCTCTGACTTTTCGAATTCATGTGCGTATTAATAATTAATCACTCGCTGAAACGGTGAAGGAAAACATCGTGAGGAAACCTGCACACCTTAGAGATTTTTCTCGACGGTTTGTGAAGTCTGCCAACCCGCACTAGACCAGCGTGGTGGACTATAGCATAATCCCTCTCAATATGAGAGGAGACTCGTGCCGTTGATGATGATTCAAATACTACATGATAAAATATTAGTTACAAAGACTTACTTATGTATTTTATTTACATTGTGGAAACACTGGCATCACGTCGGGGTCAGACCAGTGTGGAAACACTGGCATCACGTCGGGGTCACCAGTGTGGAGAGGCGAGGTGTGTTGCCCCTCCAACCAAAGGGAGGATCCTCCAACCAGGCGGGTGTTTTGCCTGGCGGGTCACGGCCCGACGGTTGATGTCGGGCGGTTGTATATATGCAACTTTTCGTTGCGAATGTTGCTTGCGCGATTCAGGACTTCGTAGTTCTATGTAGCGCGGTAGTGTCGCTACAACATAACATTATGTGCCTGAACTAGGTAATCCAGTTTCGGGCGAGAAATATAAATATATATTGGTGACACGTTTGGCGCAGCGACTGACTAATCGGATTCTGTGCTACGGGTTGTGGGTTCAATCCGCGCACAGAACAAATATGTGTGTGACCTACAGGTATTTGTTACAAGTGTTTGTGTTTGTTAATGCACCCACGACATAGGAAAAAATCCTAGTGTAAAAAAAAAAATTATGAATAAAATAACTACAATCATAAGTATAACAAATTACGTGGAGGTACCATTAATACACCTCTAAGCCTAACAGCCTCTCAGCGTAACCCTTTAGGGAGTGCATGCGTGATGGTGTGATATAAAAAAATGTAAACAAACCTCATAATAAACCCAAACTACACACATTTCTATGTATATGCTACTTCCAATATCTTCATAACAGCCTATTGCCGTCCACTGCTGAACGTAGGCCTCCCCCAAAGGGTGCCAACCATCCCGGTCTTGGGCAGCCCACATCCATCCGCTGCCAGCCACTTTCTTCAAATCGTCTGTCCATTGTGTCGCAGGGCGTTCCACACTACGCTTGTCCAAACATGGTCTCCACTTCCAATATAATTACTATAAATTATCATCTACACAATTATATTAATCCAATTAGGCTAATACCGGCCTGTAATAGGCATGCAACAGGGCACTACGGGCAAGCTTATCGCAATCCCTTCCGGGCAGCTCCGCAAACACAGCCCGGGCATTATATGGCGAATTGATTGCCCGATACAATAGAGATACTTTTGATTGCTCCTATCCGGCGAAATGCGATTATTTCTGCGTCAAAACGACTTTATTGGACGATTTAGTTGTTATTGGATTATCGACTTTTTGAGTAAGGGAACTCAGTTGTGTATCGTTTTTGTATTATTATGGTTCTTCCTTATTGAACTATTTGGATTCATACGAAGGACTGTCTATTCAGCAATCATTACTTAAGCTCCAAACTTTATAGGTAGCTTTAGCCCACGACTTCGTCCACGTGCAATAAGTTATTTGGGTAGCTTATTTTTTATCCAATCTGCTTTGTATTTCTAACGAAAAGTTAAATAATGAAAGTCTTTAGTCCTTTTTTATTGATTCCCTGTACAAATTTCCAACTCCCTTTTTACACTATACTATCTATCTATCCTATGACATTTCCCGGGAATCAAACTATCTCTATACCAAATTTCATCTAAATCAGTTCAGCGATTTAAGCGTAATGAGGTAACAGACAGATACACTTTCGCATTTATAATATTAGTATGGATACTGGGCTTTATGTCTAGAAGCAACTCACTCACGGCAAGGTAGATAATTATTTATTAACACAATCTTCCCTACCCAATTCATCGGCACGGCAAAGGTGTACTTATGTATCCCACAGTTGGGCATTATGTTTTTATGTATTGTTACCGCACACAAATAAAAACCCCAAGCTGTTACTTAGGTTTTCATAAATTATCCAAGGTTTGATTACCAACCTAAAACCTGACGTTCAGTAGCCGAGCTTATATCATCAGCAATGTGATATCATCAGCTTTGACAGAAATGGTTGGTCTTTGCGGTATCAAAACTATAACACTTGGGTAGTGGGTAGTGATTAAATTGCTCCAGAATTGTAAAAAGATGTAAAAAACAGCTATTATATTTATAAAACCTTTTTTGTCACCAAAGAAGACAGGCACGGACCGCAAAATTCTAAAAAAAAAACAAATGACGAATGAATGAATGAAATGACAAGGCAATGCACCAGTGCCCGCCTAATTTCCATTAACCACGAGAACGGATCACCAAATCGGTCGTAATTTTTCACTCAAACAAAGCTTTGAACCCCTTCCACCCAGATCGAATAATGTATCAAGATGGCCAAATACAATCTATTCTACACCTCCCTTTTGTTAACTGGTATACCACCAATGAATCACGCTATTAACGTCCTGTTACGCGCGTAAATCTCGTGCGCGTAATACGGCGAATTTACGCGACCGTTGATGTCAGGTAAAAGGCTATCGGACTGTCGCAATAAAAAAGTAATGAGGTTTTTACTGTATGCGATGTAAAGGTGGCTAAATTTTCAGAGGGACTGATTATGAGGGTAAAGGGTTTTCAAAAAAGAGGTCGATTATGTGTGTAATGTTTTTAAAATAACTCTAACTTGTTATGTTGGGGCAAATCCCCAGAGGAATTAGGCTCGAGTTCTCCACGCTAGCCTAGTGCGGGTTGGTAGATTTCACAAGCCTTCGCAAAATCTCTCAGGCTTGCAGGTTTCCTCACGTTTCAAGCGGGTCTCTTTTCAAAATATAATAATGTATTACAAAATGGTACCGTCAGCAGATAAAGCGTTATAAACTTTAAGTTTTAAAAATGCAGTAGAACGCGCTGGGACCATTTGCTGGCATTTTGCCTACAAACATGATTCAATTGTTTTATGATGGTTGCAATATTCTAACCGTACCTTGCCACCTACAATTTGGATTCTTCCACTAAACGTTCACGTTCATATCAATGGAAAATAAAATAGAAATTTAATAGTCATTTATTTCGCCAAAAATATGGGTACAAATAGATGGTTACAGAAAGTCTCCACACATTTTTCAGTAAGAGACATGTGAAAAACACATTTTATGCAAATTAATAATAATATTAACAATATGTAAGGTTTAAATATGTCAGCATTAATACTACAATAATATTTTATCACATTAAAAAGGTCATTTTATATTAATTATTTTCCCTTATGGTCCATAAATTCTTTAATATTATAAATAACATTATTTATCAACCAGAATTTGAGACTCCTCTTCATGCGCATTAAAGGGTTAAGTTAAGTTAATTAATAATTATTTTATGAACGTAACCCCAAAATACCTCATTAGCCTAGTGGGCAATCGCGACTGCTACGCTTGAGGTCCTGCGTTCGATTACCAGGTTGAGCACAGTGTTATTGGGTATTTCTGAAATTCTCTGTAGCAGCTCGGAGTTTGGATTTGTGCCCGGTTAATGCTAATAGCAACACCCAATAACACTGCTCGACCTGGGAATAAAACCCAGGATCTCTAGCGCTTATGACTGCTTAGCTAATGAGGCATGGGCATAAAATGACCAATATTTCAAAATAACCCACAAAAGGTACAATCTTTCTAAATTCAAAACATCATTTTCATAAGCGAATGCACTGAGAAAGACGAACTTTTCTCTTTGTAAAAATACTTCCGACGCGGGAGAGCTACACAATGGCACAATGATGATTCGCGGAGCTCTCTCAATAACTATGCCTTTGCACTTGTATGTACTGTGCCCATTGTACTATGCACTATCTACCTACTATGTATATGCGAACGTACGTATGATCTGTGCCAGATATTTTGCCGCGGAACGAAGGGCCGGAAAACTGAGTTTGTTGTGGTGTTTAATTAAGTCTAAGCGTTAGTTTTGGGTATTGTACTTAATTGTATTGTTTTGTATAGGAGACCTAATTTAATCTCGATGATAATCCCTACTAATATTAAAAATGCAAAGGTAACCCTGTCTGTCAAATTAAAATTCAAAATATTGATTTGCTATAAATAGGGTATATATGTTACGGTAAGAGTGAATAATTGAAGATTATTAATCTATTATAATAATTAATTAATTATATTAATTATTATAATCTATTATTATTAATAAGTGATAAATATACATAAGTAACGCTCAAGGACCAAAAACAGCTCACAACGCGTTGTGGTCAATTATATTAGTTGAGCTCCAATATGCAAGGAATTATAAAAACTAAATAAAATTAAAAGTCGTACTTAGGCCAGGTTAGGTTGTTAGGTTTTTTTTTTATATATTCAAAAGCTAAAAGTAATAAATTTCGATCGTTTATTCACATTTACCAAAACATGTGGTTATTATTAATAATTTTGTAAAAATATTAATAATTTTCAATTAATCAGATTTACCGTAACATATACATAAAATGGTGTTATACATATGAAAATGCAATACAGATAATAATAATAAGCCATTATCAATATCATGCAAAGTTTACTTAAAACTAACACAACAGATACACATAAACCGCTAATAATGCCTAAACCGCTGCTGAATCGATTTTGATGAAATTTGGTACACCGATAGTTTAGACTTTGGAGAATAACAAAAGGTAGCCTATGTCCTAGGTACTACATGATAAGTTACTACTTGTTTGAACCCGGTGACAGATGACACAGCACTTATGGGTTAAAAATTTGTCAGTTTTCAAAATATTTGTTCCAAACTTGTAACTTAAAATATATCTTGGCTTTGATATGTATGTAGGGCTAACTAACCCGTATCGTAAAGGTACCACTAATGGAATTGCGACGGGTACCTACGCAAGGATTTCATAGTAAAACACCCGAGAGCTGCTACAATATTCATCAGGTTTAAGCCGCGGGGAGAAGATAAAGTAACTTTTAAAAATACTTTCATAACTCCAATTTATCTAGTGTAGTTCCTCGCTCTGCTCAACATTTTCCACTGTTATTGGACTAAGAAAGTAGAACTGCAATGCTCAATGAATCAGCGTACGTCAGCAAATTGTACTGTGGGAGTTAGTATCGTATATTTTAATCACAAGACAGCTTTTAAGAATCTGAACAAAGGAAGCTCTTTACAGAAAAAAATGCAATAAAAAGCTTATGCTGATTGACACAGATACAAACACGTACAATTTTCAGTCTCTTCATCAAACAAGAGCGCTCAGTTTATTAGCCCTGCAAATTTTGTTTACGCAAGACCGACTTCACAAATAAACTGATTTATTCAGAGGCAGGAGCAGCATTTATATAATACACCACGTGCGAAATAATTGTGTTTGTGAGTGGCTTCAGTCGAGTGATGCACTAAATATGTTTTTGTTTCAGGTGGCAGTAACATTAGAGAATGGCGTCATCAGTGCGCAAATAGTGTGTGTGAGTGCGTGTGGGTGCGCGGGGCGATGTGGCGGGCGCGCGTGTAGCCCCCGCCTCGCGCGGCATGGAGGAGGACGAAAGGCGGCTCTCGTTCCCGCCGCCGGCGCCGCTCAACTCGCCCGGCGAGGAGATCGACGGCTCGCGGCTGCTGAGCGAGATCGTGCGCACACTCGAGGCCACGAACCCGGAGGCCGCCGCGCCGCTGGTGGCCTCGCAGTCGAGAGATGCACTGCACGTGGAGGGCGAGAAGCCGCGGCGGGAGGAGCTGCGGATACCGCTGGAGGGCGTCACGTTCGCGAACGAGGCCGTCTCGGCCGGTGGGGATCGGGATGGGCCGCGCGCCGCCGTCACGCCGTTCACGCGCGAGTCGGCGCGGCGTGCGGGCTCCCGCGGGGCGCAGCTGGTGCGCGAGTTCGGGTTCATGCCGCGCCGCCGCCTCAGCGTCGAGGACGGTGCGAGACTGCCTCGCAAGTACGAGCCCTTCCCTCCCAAGCTCTACGGACGACCGCTTGAGGAGATCGACAATTTTATTTACGATGAGGTCAGTAGTTAATTCCATATTTTACTCTAACTGCGCTCTATAACACATTTTATATTGTGTAGATTTTACAGTCACATTTTAAATATAGAGAAGCGCCTCGCTGCAGTTGTTCCATTTCGCTGTCAATTCTTTTGACGCATAATAACTCAAAAGTTGCTCTTAATCACAAAAATCTTTGTACGTTTTCTCTTTATGGAAATTCACTGGAAATTGCAGTTTCAGAGGACGCGGTTTTGTTTAAGTTTTACATACATACTTAATACCTTTAGACTGCAGTTTTGCCACCGGTAATAGGGCTGTTTTTTGTCTTCTCGTGTACGCATGCTTTGTGATGCATTATCATTAAAACAAAAATAAAAAAATATTTTTATCAAATGTACATACAGGCTATATTATTATTATTTACACGGGGAGGCATCACAGCATCACGTAACGTTTGTAACATATACAAAATGAATGGTACGATTTCTGAAATGTCATCTTTATATAGTATTTATATAGTAGAATAGATAAAGATGACATTTCAGAAATCGTACCATTAAAGAAATTGAACGCTATTTATCAATCTTTACTAATATTGTCAACTTTGCCAGTTGAACTGATTTTAATGAAATTTGGTGCAGATATAGATTAGACCTTGGAGAAGGATGAAGGCTACCCTTTGTCTCTAAACATCCTTTCTGTCTGGTGTGAATGAAACCGCGGGTAACAACTAGTACAATTAATATAATCTGAAGAGTTTTTGTTTGTTTGAAAACGGATAGTGTCATGGATTACCATGACACTACCCGTCAGATTTGGAAATATCTTTTTGCATTTGATAGCCCAATTCTTGAGGAAGGTTATAGGGTATTAACATCACGCTACGATTCTTAGGAGCCGAGCAAAAAGGAAAAAGTCAGGGCGTGTGAAATATATTATAATTTAGACGGTCACGGAACGTCTGTTGAATCAGCTATTTATACAATAATATTCGTGAATGAAAATCAGTGTAATATTTAATTGCAACATTCTTTCTTTTCTCGGAGCCTTTTCCCAAACTATGTTGGGGTCGGTTTCCAGTCTAACCAGATGTGACTTAATATCAGTATTTTACACGAAGCGGCTGCCATCAGACCTCCGCAACCCAATTTTTGGGCAATACCGATACCCTGACGATAGACTGGTTGTCAGGCTTTTTGAATTTCTGACTACCACTAATTTAATTGCAATTAACATTATAATCAACAAATTCTATTCTGTCATATTACGGTGATACATAATTCTTCAGACCTGAATTTACGCATGACAAAGTTAGTAACATGATATATTATTGTTGCCTTGTATTTACTGCCATTTACCCGCTGTTATGACTTTTAAGACTTATGTAACATCCACAATAGCAGTGATAGCCTAGTTGTATGACCATTGGACTGCCAAGTCGAAGGTCTCGAGTTCGAACCCAAGGCACGCACCTCTGACTTTTCGAATTCATGTGCGTATTAATAATTAATTATCACTCGCTTAAACGGTGAAGGAAAACATCGTGAGGAAACCTGAATACCTTAGAGATTTTTCTCGACGGTTTGTGAAGTCTGCCAACCCGCACTAGGCTAGCGTGGTGGACTATAGCCTAATCCCTCTCAATATGAGAGGAGACCCGTGCCCAGCAGTGGGACAGTATATGGGTTGATGATGATAACATCCACAAAGGGGAACTCTCGATGTATTACGCGGCCATTTTGGTTTTACCCATAACAATCTATCAGAGTCCAAGTTTGAGGATTTTAAATACACTGTTCCAATTTTATACAAAAACAAAAAAATATAAATAAGGTTGTATAGTATTTTTTTTATTAAGATCTCGTAAAATTACAACATAACAAAATGACGATTAGTTATAGTTTACATACCATCAAGCCTGTATTCCCCAAAGGCTTAGGCAGAGGTGTAATTTGTGTAATGTACACCCAAAGTCCGTTGGTATGTTTTGTATTTTTTGTTTTTGGTGTACAGACGCCAGCAGGTCAAGCTATCTAAAACTGTCAAATTTTCCCAATTGAAAATGAACCTTATCGTTTTGTATTAAAATTGAAAATCAATCAAATAAATTTGACAGATTGTGGTAGCTTGATGTGCAGGCTTCTGTACGTTACACCTCTGCCTAACTTTGACATGATGGTATGATAATGTTTTATATATCGATTTTAGCTACTTAGTATATAAATTAATTCTAAAATCCACACTGTATACAGAATTGAAGAGTTGGCAGCGTTTTCAGTTTCTTTTCTTCATCCGTTTCGGTAGTGCTCTTGAAACGAGTGGCCAGTTGAGGCTTGAGGGTGTTTCAGAAACTCTTGAACGACCTTTCTGGCTTTCCATAGTGCTGGTATTGACTGTGAAAAGCCTCATTGGCTTTCGCTGAGTGATACTTTTTTATTGAAGTCTATTAAGACTTGTAATATTTGCTGATATCGTATTTTGTCAGGATTTATGTGTTCTGCATCTCATTATGATTTTCTACTGTATCATGTGTGGCTATATAAATATTTATTCCAATCAAAAACCTCCTTAATTATCTAGATAGGTATCTCTGGCCCTTGGAATACATTTCATTTTGAAGATAGATTCATTAATATATTTTAAAATAAACAACTACGAGTTAATCTATATTATTTATATACTAGCTTCTGCCCCCGACTTTGTCTACGTGGACTTTACCTGGAAAAACAGTATCTAGTTGTTAAGTTTTCTGGAAATTTCCAAGTTTCTACGTTTCTACTTAATTTTGATTTCTGTAAGAACCTTCTACAAACTACATATTAGACAACTTTAAAAAAAGTAGAATGAAATCGATAAAGTCATTCTCAAGTTATGTCGTGACAAAAGGTGATTTATTTTTTTATTTTGTTACTAGCTTCTGCCCGTAAAGTTTCATCAAAATCCGTTCAGTAGTCTTAGCGTGAAAGAGTAACAAACATACACACTCACAAACTTTCGCCTTAATAATATTAGTGTGATTAGTTTAGATGACAAAAAGCTCACCCTCTATTACATAGGACTTAACCTGTGGCTAACCCAACCCTTTGGGGACTACAGGCGACATGGTATGAGATATGTTTTTTGTATAAACTAAAAATTTGTTGTGTGAGCTGTAAGATACGCGTCGAATAGCTGGCGTCTAAACATTTCTTTGGTTTATCTTCAAAATTATAAAAGACTAACTTCTACCCTCAGCTTAGTTTACACTCGTAGTTCGCCGGTGTGTTTAGGTCCCATGTAATAGGGAGTGAGCCTATTGCCATTAAGTGGGCACAAATCCAAACTTCGAGCTGTTACTGAGAATTTCCTAAAAATCACCAATAACAGTTTACTTGACTCGGGAATCGACCCCGGCCTTCAAGTAGTAGTAGCAGCCGCGCTTACCACCATAATACGAAAAAGCGTAAAGAAAACTTGGTATTCTTTATTAATCTCAGAAAGAAAATCTCTATAAATGATGTACCTATTGTATCAGTGAGCGACGGTGCGTCTGCTTGGCCCCTAATCTCCGCTTACTATTCCAAGTGTCGTGTCTTCCAGCAATAAATAAAAAAAAAACTCCCCTAGCAAATCGCCCAACTGTCGTAAAAGTCAAATTGCCTGGTCTTCGACGGAAAAGTCACAATTGGCTACGTTTAATTTATTCCGGGGACTTGGGTGTCGCTGTATGAGCTGTTGGCCCGAGTGGCTTTAGAACGGCTAGAGTTGCCACTAACAAAATAACACAAAATCTCAAATGTTGTCAGCAAGTAAAATTTTACGTTCTGTCTAGTTTTTTCCTAACGCAGTAATGTAACCTTTTGCTTTTCTAACACGTTTATGATCTTTTTTATATTCTTGTATTGTTTTAGTAATCGTGTACGGTGGAAAAATTTGTTATGTACGTATACGTTTCGTTAATATTTTTCCTGTTCTCTGGGGAAATTACTGAACTTCCTACACAATAGAAATACTAGGTTAGTATAACTTTATACTTCTTCTTAAAACGTGTATCAGCTACACCTTCAACCCTCAACCGGTTAGTATCGAGGCTGACTGCCAGCAAAAAATTTGAAGTCCGAGGTAAAACTTAACCTAAAAATAACGTCAAAAAAAAAGACAAATGAAACTGCCTCGTTAGTCTAGTGGTCCTAAGCGCACAGTAAAAAATCCATAGCAATCATCATCAACCCATACACAGTCTCACTGCTGGGCACGGGTCTCCTCTCACAGAATGAGAGGGATTAGGCCATAACATTGGCCTAGTGCGGGTTGGCACTTCACACGCCGTCGAGAAAATCTCTAAGGCATGCAGGTTTCCTCGCGATGTTTTACTTCACCGTTTAAGCGGGTGATAATTCGCACATGATTTCGAAAAGTCAGAGGTGTCTTGGGTTCGAACTCGAGACCTTCGACTTGGCAGTCCAATAGTCTTACCACTAGGCTATCACTGCTTCCATAGCAATATCTTTGGATAAATAAAGTCAGGCTTTCGGGTATAGATGAATTGTATAACAGTTTGGAACACGGCCAAAGTTAAACTTCAATACCATATAATGTTAATATGAGTATGTATAGACTGTCAATTTTAATAGTACGGGGCTACCGTAATGGCTGTAGTTCTATCTAGGTTGAATGTATATCATCGAGCCACTATTCTTAAAATGGCAGAAGTGCCTACTAATGTAGACCCATAGTTTGCCGCACAAATTCAAATTTCGAGCTGTTCACTACTAATATTATAAATGGCAATGTAACTGTTTTTAAGTAGCTGTCTGTCTATTGCGTTTCCACGCCTAAACCGCTTAACTGGCACAGAGATAGATTGGACCTTGCAGATAGATTGGATTTTAAGGGCAATAGGTAGTATTATTAAACAAACAATTATAAATATAAAAATAAATGCTGTTCGTTGGTATTCGCATCACGTGAGAACGACCAATGTGGCAATTTTTTGCTATTGAAATGATAGTAGTAATTCGAATAAAACCTTTAGGTAACATAAAATTTGAAAAATTGCCTGGAAAATTGGAAAATTCGTGTAAAACAGAGTGTTCTTTTCCTTGTTAAAAAATAAATATTGATATTCGGACAGGACAACGTTTGTTGAGTCAGCTAATATCATAATAAAACCCAATTTCTGGACGACCGATATCCTGAGGATAGACTGGTTATCAGTCTTTTTGGGCTTGTGACTACCACTAACGGTTGTCATAAGTGTTTGCATGACAACCGACTGCATTACGTGCTCTCTGAGGCACGAAGGGGTCTCGATGTGTTAAGAATGATCACCCATCCACAGACTGACCGCGGCTAGTGCAGCTTAACCTTGCAGATCGGTTGATCAGCGTGGTTATAACTTAGCTAGCGAAAGCATAATTACAGTTACAATTATTGTATATATGTATGTACCTATATTACTCATGTAATGTCCAACAAGATTCTAAATGACCATTCCAAATGCTACAATAAAGCTTTTTTCCTCTTGAAACAGCTATTCAATTCAAAAAACAGCCAGAACCTTTTAAGAATTGTTCCCGATGTCACATTTTATAAAAGGAAAAATGGCAACTTATTCTTATATTGTTTTCTGCTGCAAGAACTTAAGATATCTACCCATTAAAGAAAAGAATAAAAAGCTTCACTTTCTATTGAAAATGTACATAGTTAATTTAACATAGAAAATGTATTTCTATTATATAAAAAATGTATTTATTATTGTAAAAATCTTAACTAATCAATGCCATCAAACTTTTTTATAATATTCAACAGCGTTCTTGAATTTTTTGTATTTATAAGACATTTCTTACACAGGCACTTAGTTTTGTTTTTTCACTCAAGGTAATTTGAGATTTTAATATGTTTACTGTGCAAGGACAAACCAATTACCAATCTAATAATTTACCGGAAAATGCAATATCCAACTAATTATAATATTAGTGAAAGTTTATGAGGATGGAAGGATGGATGTTTGTTACTTTTTCACGCTAAAACTACTGAACAGATTTTGATGAAACTTTACAGTATTATTATTTACACATCAGAATATAGAATAACATATAGGCTATAATTTATAACGATTTTGAGATAATAAGCCAAATTGCAGCGATTTACTTAACACAAATTGGTTCAAATTATTGTATGCCTAATATGGTGGAGCAGTGCAAAAGCACACCAAAATAATTAACAACTCTGTAACCACTGTCTCAAAATAAAAATCTTTGACGTTGACTTTAATAATTAAAAGTAGCTTTTCCGCGCAGACGAAGTATTTAATATAACCAATACATTTGTATTTATTTCTTATCTAAAAGCTATATCGTAAAAAATCGAGAAAAACACTCAATAGAAAATAAAATCAAGCTTAAAATGTAATAAAGCAACAAGCATTTCACGCAAAATTAATATAAGTACGGCTTATGCAGCTCACAATTCGATTTAGGCTAAGAAACTCGCTCAGTCTCACAATATTCATGAATTTTATTTCGCTAGAAGCGGCTGACTCAAGTGTCGGTGTTAACGTTAAATTATCTAAAGAAACATGCAGCCCGGCTGGCTGTCTGTACCTACTGAAGAAGAGAAAATTCAGTGATTAAACTTAAAAAAGCTATTTATTTTAATACAAAAATGACGAGACATAATTATTATAACTTATCCGTAAGGATTTGAATTTAATTTAAGAAGAATTGGCAGTCCAAGTTGATTTATAAACCTTTCCTCTGAAAAAATCAAATGTATTGTAAGACTTGTAAAACAATTTGCCTACTGGTTGGTGGGTGGTGGATTCCCACCATGCAAATCTTTTTGGCCACAAATATTTGTTACTAGTCTTGGTTTACTTGTGTCCGATAGTAGTTATGTTTGCCTCACGATACTACGCATTAGAGATCACTTCCTGTCTAATGTGTGAGCTATCTTTAAATAAATTCCAAATAACAATAATAATTTATTGTAAAAGTAAGACCAGATTACATGTTAAGATAAATTTAGTATCAAAATCCCATCAAACTTTTTCAATCCTTTAAAAAATATACCAATAATTATCACAATAAACAATGTAATTTTGAAAATTAGACCAACCGTGAAATGCTACTAAATGATTACAGCTAAAAAACAAAAATAGATGTCCATAGGTGATAAAGAATTCAAAAGCAAAACACAACCTGTGATTGAAGTATAAATAATAAATGTAACTGCAACACGATTTTCAATTTAGTCTTATTGGTTTTGTTTTAAGTTTTGATCGGGAAATCGGTTTATTACTGTCATAAAATACATAAGTACATAGACTGTCAGATTTTTAAAACCTACCCAATAAGGTCTGTTTATTTTATTTTTGGGCATGTGTCCGCATATTTACAGAATAAAATATTTATATCATGTTGGTTTAGAAACAATAGCGGTTTAATAAAATTCGGTACCTAATATTCTACACTGTGACTTCACTCTAAAATACAGTTTACGACGTCGAATGGTTCGCTGGAGCGAATAAATCCGAGGCACGACAGTGGATGGGACATTATTTAGTTGAAAACTAAATAGATAGCGATAGTTAGAGCACTTTATTGTTCTTCTAGTTCATATTTCATGGGATTTAGGCTTAGGTTTCGGCTGAGTTATGTGTCGTGTCGTTGCGAATTAGCTTTATAGATTGTTACTTTTTTCCCCGAAAAATTCGAAAAACGAACACTGTTATTATGTGCCACATTTATGGTTTTTGTGCGTACTTATGTATGTACTCGTATGTCTTATTCTTTGACACGTTTACAGCCTAAACCATTTGACAGATTTCAACATTGAGCTGTCATTAGATTCGTCTCAAATGTGGGAGTGACTAAGGGACTAACCTTAGACTAACTATCTTATTCCACTAAGTAGTGCGCGAAAAAAAGCGATGTTAATAAAAATAAAAATTAAAATTAACAACATTATGGGTAGTATCTGTCAAATGCGAATAAATAGCCTTATTTTATTAATAAATCTGAAAAGTGTGAATTATAATAAATTATTTAATGAATTAAATATCTGACTACATTAACAAATTCTAACTAGTAATTAAAGACTAAAAAAATGATAAAATTGTCAATGTTCCCTACAACCTGTGTATTTTGAACAAACCTTTATTGTACCATAAAATTGAATGAGTGTAATTTACATTACCAGAGACAAGATTAACTTCCTGTTTCCCACATCAAATATAAGCTTATCCGTGCTTAGAAAACCATTTATTTTAGCTCAACATAGATAAAAAACAGTCCGAGAGCGTCGCCGACATTTGTTTTACACGACCGCGTCTACAGCTCGGGGCTGTAATAATGAAATATAAAATCTGTGCCGTCCACAGAGGATTTTCACTGAACAAATCCCAGTTTCCTGTAAAACATGTCAGCGGCTGTATCCCCAGTCGGAGGGTATAAAACTAAGCAAATTTACCTAAAAGGTTTCGGTGTTATGCACAGAAAACAGGCAAGGTCACATTTCAACTGGCAACATTTACAGATCTGGAGAAGCGGAGAGGACTATTGTGTGTGGAGTTAATGATGCGATTTACACATATATATATCTTGTTTACTTGTCCAAAGAATCCGGTTCGGGGAGAAAATTGTTTAACTATGGCAATCTATCTAAATATACCTATTTGGGACATTTCACACAGCAATTCTAAACTAAGCAGATTTTGAACTATGGGTACCTACTAGATATAGGATATAATACTCACCTATATACTATTTTTGTTATTATATACTTATAACAAAAACACCCAGATAAATACAAACGCTTATGTTCGTAACATTAATTAGGTGTTTCCTGTGGACATTGAACCCACGAGCTTGTTATCAGCAGTCCGACACTGAAGCCAATCACAAACGTCGCCCGAAATATTTTTTTGATAAAAAGCTATTTTATCAGCAAAATACTAACTTCCTCACAGCAGTCAAAAGCTCAATAAATTCAAGTTTCCGATCAACAATTTATTACTCTGTAATGTGGGGCCCTTGGTCACGAATAAATGATACCACTTGTTAGGTTCAATGATTATAATATAATGTATCAACTTACGAACTAAGTGTTTATATATAGGGAAGAGGTATGACGTCACACACTACACCTCCCCCGTTTATTTAAAAAAAAAAACAAAAACATTTTTTTTTTTCAAAATTTCAATTTTTAAAGTTTGAATGTGACAGCAAAATCAATAAATGTAAAAATAAACAAAAAAAAAATACTTTGACAAAATACTTATGAATCATAAACAAGGCTTTAGACATAAAGTAATACGTATACCTATAATCGTATACATTTATTTTACGCAATTAAAAAAAAATACTACAATATTTACGTGAAACTAAAAAAATATTCACGTTATTGTTTTGAAAATAATTTTACTTAACATATTATCGTCTTGTTTTAAAAACAGACAATTTTAATCGCCAGATTTAATACGAATGTTCTTATTCGTAGCTATATATTGTCATGAAATGAATATAGTTTATGGCTTACACTTATGTACTATAGCTATACCTATATAATGATTGTATACCTACCTACTTAAACAGTTTTATTTTTATAAAATCAAATAAGGGTTGTTAAATAATATCCATTTATTTTTTAAGAATAGATTTGTTAGATACCCATTTTTCCTATTATGTTCTCTTTCTCTTTGTAATACCTACCTACTAAGTCTTCTTTAATTTCCTTCATACAATACTCGTCACTTTATTTTCCTTTTCTCATCATTAAAATCATCTTTCATTCATCAACTTCATCGTCTCCATTTTTTTTTATTTTAGATCGGCCGATCATATTCTTTATAATGAGGTACTACATTTTATTTATACTTTATAGTCGACGTCTTTTTTTTTTATCAATTATAAGGACCACGATTTAAGACTACTTTAGTCTCCAACAGTTTTCACGGAGGAAAGCTCGTTCACTACCATGATCAAATTGAAGGAACTGGCCTTATTTGTACCCCTTTTGCATACTAGCATATTTTATAATTCACTTCATTCAAATCATCTCAAAAACAACAACACATCCAAAATGAATCATTTGGTATATAAGTATTAAACCGCTTTCGGGTGATCAGTCCGTTGACGTATAAAATTATTATGTACCAAACGATTCCCAGCTACTTTTTATACGAACCTTTTACAAACCAAACTTTCATTCAAAATCACATCACCGTAATCCAATACTTGTAATAAATATACTTTCCATAGTCCTAGCTTCTTTATAGACAGGAAAAGTAACTAATGCACTCTAGGTGACAAAAGATATTTCATACGTTTTCCTACTTCATCATACTTCGTTTCTAAATACCAGACTTTAATTCTCACGCTTCATAATGATTAAGTCATAATTTAGAGCCATTCGTCATACTTAAGTACACAGTGTCATATTAAAACAAAACAATGTCACTCGATTCTCAATTCAGATTTCAACACCTAAAAGTGCTCATGCAGCAATACAATATTGTACACAAGACATAAAACTAAACTAAACATTTGTCTAAATTAGTATTGAAAGATGTACTTAATAATCTACTTATGAATGTTACTGATTATATTAAGAATACATTTGTTTTTTATAAAGACATGTTGAAATAAGTAAATTTTAAGCTTGCTTAATAAAGTACTGAAATAAAAGGCCTGTTATACATAAAAAAAAATATCATGATCGGAATTTAATAAGGACGTTGCCATTTAGTTTTTAGATACGAAATATAGGTACGCACATTTACTTTGGCAGAAGAATTACTTTGCAATTAGTACAATAACTTGTGAAAAATGGAATACATTAAAATAAAATAATATGTTGTGATTTAGACACAGGATTGCTAAAGTAAAAAAAATGAAATAAGAAATATAGTTTACAATATTATACTATTACATATACTTGAGTTTAATTAATTTACTTTGAAATTGTATATATTATTTAAGTGTCAACAGGCATATGAAAAAATGTTTAAGTAGGTACCTGAAATAACATTTAAAATTAATATAAAATTGTTATAATTATTCTAACCTCATCTAAAATTATAACTAGAGAGCTCATTGTTTAATGTCCGCGGCATTAAGTTTTTTATAAAAACTTAGGCTAGTCACATTTCGGTCTTTTCACTGAAACGCACTATTTCACAACACTACAAACTTAGCTTGCTTGGCGTCGCCGTCGCAGTAGTCCAGCATGGAGACCGTACCTACAGCTTCTCGCATAATCCTCCATATAATATCTCCGCCTCCCATTTAGGCGCTCAAGCATCATCATGCTCAATTTCAGCTCATGTGCTGCCGGGTCTCTGGCCTAGCATGGGCGCGCATGTTCTTCTTTCACATTTTTTTTTTTACTGTTCACAACGGAAATTTTAATGTCCTTTGACTCAAAATTTTATTTTCACGATACATAAACTTTGATTCATATATTTGTCCAGCACTGCCCAAAAGGCAGCACTGGCAGGGTCGCCATGTAATGTGGGGCCCTTGGTCACGAATAAATGATACCACTTGTTAGGTTCAATGATTATAATATAATGTATCAACTTACGAACTAAGTGTTTATATATAGGGAAGAGGTATGACGTCACACACTACAACTCCAACATACCTAATTAAGCAATAAAAAGAAAAAATCTACTTCAGCTTCCTAACTCGCTACACGTAACAGCTACCGGGGAAATTCCTGCACATCGCAGTATAAATCTAACAAGAGTACCCGGAGAGCGTACCTAATAGATTTCCCCCATTTCTCAGCTAAAGCTAGCATAGTTTAATTAATACTCTAGATCATTAAACCGACCGTTTTTTAGTTTTTGCCTTTTAATTGGAGCTCCAATCGGGTTTTAAGCGTTTATAAGCATACGAGCGATGAACAAAAAAGATAATTTTTAATCACCTCGAAGTTAAGGCCATGTTTTGTTGGCAGATGAAATGGAGGCGCAAAAATTATTGGCATAAAATGCAGCAGAGGCGAAGCGCTTTAATCGCTTAACGGGTATGCTAGAATTGCCGCAACTAAGCCTTATCGTAAAATAGCTTACATTTATGTGGATACACTTACGACTTGACTATGTTAATCTGTGCTCGTAAAATCAACTGAATTGTAGTCTGTCTACAGTGCCTGTAAGAGGGTCATAAAATCCAGGATTCTAGAAATTACTTATGTTTAATGGAAGCCAGAAACTATCAACATTTTGTGAATGTGTTTCAGCCAATAATTTAATTATACAGATTTCATTATATTAGCTGTGGAAGAAGGAATAGGTTTATTGAATAATTACATAACATATCATCACGCCAGTATTCACAAAGAGTAAAGAAGATCAAAATTTCTGTCCAATTTCTTTGATCGATTTTCAATTATAATACAAAGCAATAAGGTTCATATTCTATTGGGACAATTTGACAGTTTTGGATAGCTTGACCTGCTGCTATCTGTACAAGGGGTTAAGCGCATTACATGGTCTAAATATACCAGATAATGACCACGTCTGTGGTCTATTGGGTCGAGCGTCAAACTGCTGATCATGAGGTCGTGGGTTTGATTTCTATAGGATACAAATATTTGTGTGATGAACATAAGTGTTTCTTATAATATTATTCGTAATTAGTTAATTACAAACATTTAATTACAAAAAAATATATACAACGTGTTACAAAATTTACCCGTAAAATGTAATTAATTATCAAAGCCAAAAATTTTGTCATTTGTCATGTCAGGGAACCAGATTATTTAACAGAAAGGCCTACGTACCTATTTTACCTAATAATTGTCTACTTTAATAGTTTTTCTATTTTTCATTCATAAATGTTGTTGTTTTCATTTTTTGGGGTATGTTATACAGCGTTACGGTTCTTAAATATTGTGAATGGACTCGTTATAAGGCCCCATTTAACCTCCTCTCGGCTTTACGGGTAGTTTTGTAACACCCTGTATATATATTATATCCAATAGCTAGGATTGTGATGACTCTATGGTGCTGTGTAAAATTAACCTAAAACTGAATAAAAAATATTTATTTAACGAGGCAGTTTACAATACATACATGTAGAAAAAAAGATAATATAATCACTTTACAGGATGATTTTTAACGCCAACACATTGCTTGCCACAAAAACAGTTTTATAGACACTAAAAAGCTTTATAGTAGGATTTAAATGGCGGATTCCAATATCCGTATACCGGGATTTCCTCTTCCTCACTGCTCGCTCACATCCGCTATAAGAAATCGTTGGGTACAGAACTAAGTATCGGGATTCACGACGTATTTTTTTTTCAACCCTCTTCGCAGTCTATAATCGATAGATATATCGATAGGCCTCCCCAATACAGACACAACATACCATCTTGCCCTTCAGGGAGGGTCAGGCAGAGTAGTACACACACAGTTAGGCTTGTTTGCCACCTTAGTGGTATAAAGAAAATTAGTGCACAGTGAAGTGCTACTAACATAGGTTTAAGTTTTTTAAACTAACACATTTGTATTTAATGTATATATGTTAGTTTGTAAGGTATCTTTGGGCCATGGATGCCTGAAATAAAGGAATAAATAAATAAATAAATATGAATCATTACCACTTTTGTTACATCTAACTTAGTACCAACAACAAAAGTAGCATCCGTGTTGCCATTTTGTAAATTAAGTTAATTATATAAATTTATGATTCCCATCCATTGCTGGCTTACATTCTCGTCACGTTTGCCGATATTTCTATAATTTCATTTGCAAGTTCCGCGTAATGTAGTCATTGTTTCTGTTGGAACAGAAAGTAATATTAAAACAAAAGCGGTGCGCGCCAAGCCGGAAGGTTGTGGGATCTTGTTCCAAGCTTTAATTCATTCCGTGGCAAAGGCAACTCCGTGGAATATTAAACAGATGCCCCATTCATCTTCGTTCTGCGACCCAGATACCTTCAAAGTCTCTTTAACACCGTAAATATGGTTCATCAGCTCGAAAAGTGGGTGATTTTTTTCTCTTCTATTTTAGAATGGGGTTATATTGGAGGAAACTGCTTTTAAAATTGTAGGTAGGACCTATAAATAAAGCGAATTGTGGCTGTACTTAAGTACACCTCTGCCAAACGCTTAGGGGAACACAGGTGTAACTGTATGAGTTATTTAAAAATCCTATCCTACTTACCTTACTTCGAAATTTCAGTTTATATGCTCAAATCATGACAGAAATCTTCGGTCTTCTTTTAATCGTTTCTTGCGATGTCCATCTCATCATACTGACTTCATGCAATCTTCTTTCTTCGTACAATCCATAATCCTGTGGAATGCGCTACCTCGGGAGATCAGGATGGCTACCAGTCGCTACTCCTTTAAAAGTAAACTTCGGAAACATCTCCTCTGTTCTTTGGCAGATTCTTAACATTAACCTCTCCTTGTATTGTATTGTATTATATTATATATGTGTTTTTAGTTATGTATGCATATGGATGTATAATTATGTGATGTATGTAATATATTTATAAATTGCATAAATTTAGTTGTACAATAATAAATATTGTTTTTTTTTTTATAATTATAACAACACTGCTAGTGCACCTACCAATTTCTATCTCTGCATCACCCTAAGGTCGACTGGTAGAAAATGCCTCAGGCATTAAGTCCGCCTTTGTACTATGTTTGTGCATAAAGTATTAAAATAAAAATAAAATAAAAAATTGTTTACTAGTCATGTCATGGCATCATATAATATTAAGAGGACACTTTTATAAAACTGGATGACATTAAAAATGTATATACACTGTGCAACAAATTCTGTTTGCTGAGCTGGTTAGCCGAGAGACTTTATTTAAAAAAATACAGTTCCATTAGTTGACCGCATTGCAACGAACGAAGCCAGTTGTACAGATTAGCTGAAGCACAGGGGATTCACCCGGCGACAATGAACACTGCAATGTAAAAAAATGTTAAAGTAAATTAAAAATAATCCCGACCCAGGAACTTATTATATGACGACCTCTGTGGTCTAGTGGTTCGAGTACCGGACTGCTGATCATAAGGTCGTGGGTTCGATTCCTACAGGACACACAAATATTTATGTGATGAACATTTAAGTATTTGTGTTTGTCTGGGTGTTTCTTATGTATTGTAAGTATGTATTTACAAAAAAAAAGTGTATAAGTATTATATCCATTGTCTAGAACCCATAGTACAAGCTCTGCTTAGTTTGGGACTAGATGGTGCTGTGTAAAATGTCCCAACATATTTATTTATTTATAAAAAAATTGTAAAGTGTATGTAAAAAGTAATAATTATTGTACAGTATACAGAGAAAGCGAGTTCTTCAGGCTAGTTTGTCTTATTACTAGTTAAATTAACTTTGTGAATAAGTTTATACAGTGAACCACTCAGATTTTAATTATAATCCGTGTAGTTAACCAACGGTTTTATTAAACGCATCTAACGCCTTTACAGGATTTCATATTGATACGAAACTTTTGTAACAAACTTTACAATTTACATTGTACAGACGCCAGCAGGTCAACCTATCCAAAACTGTCAAATTTTCACAATTGAAAATGAACCTTATTATTTTGAATTAAAGTTGAAAATCAATCAAATAATTTTGACAGATTGTGGTAGCTTGATGTGCTGGCCTCTGTACAAATTGTACATATCTAATAATGGAATAAAGATTTGAATTTGATACCGTTGACAATCTTGTGCCATCTCTCTCTAACACATATCTGTACTGTTTTTGAGAGAGAGATAGCGACAAAACCGACAGTTTTTACACAAAACTATGATGTGCATCAGCGGCGTAACTACGTAATTAATTATAAAATTCAATTAACAGAATACAATGATGACGATTATAGAACGCCAAGCATGTTAAGTTCAGTAACAAATTAATGTTTATATACTTACATAGTTTCTGACAATTCATTAAATTAAAAAATATATATATATAGGAATGAAATTTAATTATATGAAAAATAATTCTTTTCATTAATAACATTTCTCAATTCTTTGTTTATAAAGTGGGCAAACGGACTTATAAATCAGAACTACCCTTCTGCTTCATCCTTTGTATAACCAGACGAGTTACCGATGCTTTTATATGTATAAATATCATGTAGGGATCTCTAAGTGGATAGAAAGGAAACACTCCGTTTTAATTATTTTAACAGCCATTGTATTGTTCAAGAGCTACGGGAATCCTGCCAACATCATATTTAATTTTTTTACTAGATATTCTATTACTCAAATTCAAATACCTATTTGTTCTTAATAAAACCAGCCAGTGAACATAGGCCTCCCCTAATGATCGCCACATAAATCGATCTTGCGCAGACCGCATACACCGACTCCCTGCGACCCTCACAAGGTCGTCCGTCCACCTAGTTGGGGGCCGTCCTACGCTGCGCTTTCCTATGCGTGGTCACCACTCCAGGACTTTATTTCCCCAGCGGCCATCCGTTCTTCTGGCCACATGGCTCGCCCATTGCCACTTCAACCGTGCAATCCTGCGAGCTATGTCGGTTACTTTGGTTCTTCTGCGGATATCCTCATTTCTTATTCTATCACGCAGAGAAACTCCGAGCATAGCCCTCTCGATTACACGTTGCGTGACTCTGAGCCTCCTAATAAGTCCCATCGTGAACGACCATGTCTCTGTTCCGTAGGTCATCACTGGCAACACGCACTGTTCGAAGACTTTCGTCTTCAGGCACTGACATGCATTATAATACTCACATATTTGTTAATATACTAAGTTTTGACTTTAAACGAGTCTATGATACTCTGAGTTTGTTTCGGTGTTTTTTCTTGGAGGTCGTCAGTTAAGTAATGTCGGAGCTATAGCTTAAAAAAATGTAAAACTTTGACTTGTAAAAGTGTCTTTAAAAGATCTAGTTACAGGAATAAATATAATTTATTATGCTATAGTATACTCCTTGTAGCGATCTCTATAGTACCGAACTAAAAACACAAAAAAAACTAGTTTTGCCTTACTACTAAAGTATTAACAAGTAGGTCCGCCGACATAGAAGGGAAACGTTGGCGCGAAAGATACTATCTACCCGTCTGTCAGTATCCGGTGAGGCTTATCGGGTAAACTTAATTCACAATTCACGGCGCAAACAAAGCCTACCTTTGTTTAACGCTGCCTTGTTGAAGCGATACCAGTGTTAATTGAAATAGTCGTTATCGTATACTGCATTAAGTACCAAGACTACAGGATTAGCAGGCGTTTTATATAGTGTGTAAAGTTAATCCCTTTGAAAGGAAAGTGAAACTTACTATATTTGACTATTGGCCTTTTATATAGAATGCATACGGCTTATCTATCGGTATACTTAGGTAGATTTAATGATGAAAAAGGTTTTTGTTCAGCAACGGAACACGCATGACCACACCAAACCATTGTCAAACAATGTACAGACGCCAGCAGGTCAAGCTATCCAAAACTGTAAAATTTTCCCAATTGAATATGAACCTTATTGTTTTGTATTAAAGTTGAAATACATCAAGGAAATTTGACAGATTGTGGTAGCTTGATGTGCTGGCCACTGTACCTAATTAAAGACAAAAATAGCCCAAAATAAAATTCTCGCCAAACTTACAGATCATTCTCCGACACTTCTCCCAACTATGTTGTAGTCGGGTCCAGTCTATCCTCTAGACTGAATATCAGTATTTTACACGAAGCGACTGCCATTAGACCTCCGCTGCCTAATTTCTGCGTAATACTTTTCTACGTATATCTTGAGGATAGAACGGTTGTCAGGATTTTTGGGCTTCTGACTACTACGATTATTAAAGGTGTTCGTATGGGTCCAACGGCTTTACGCTCTCGATATGTCTTGATGTATTAAGAATGGTCACCCATCCACAAACTGACCTCGGCTAGCGCAGCTTAACCTTGCAGATCGGTTGATCCGCGTAGTTACTACTTAGCCATGAGCCCCTCTCTCTCTAAATCTACAGATGCTAAAATAAAAAATAACACGACACAAATCCGAGGTTACAATCATTTCAAAGAAAGCAAATACCTATATAATTATTCCAACAGATTCTATTAAGCATAAAGTTGAATCAAGGATTATTAATGCTCCAAAAGATTTGGAGACAGATAAGGAGCAGACTCTCTCCATCTCTCTCTCTCTCCCTTCCCCTACTGTTCGTTCAGCCGAAAGAAATTTATTCGTAACGATTGAGATTGGAGATTTTGTCTAAAGGTAACATTTGACTTTTTTAAGAAGGGTCGAGGGTGACAAGCTATTGGAAATAAGTAAAGTTTGTTGTGAAATGACTTTTATTGTTAAGTGATTTTCCTAATAGGTATTGTTAATAACATTGAAATAAAACAACTCTTTACGGATTTCATCGCGTACCGTGGACGCTGTAAGAGCGGTTTCGTACTAAGTCCGGTACGAATTCGATACGAATCCGATCCGAAACTGTGAAAATGAGATTCACGGATGACGTAGAGAAATCGGATGACGGAAATAAATGCACGTCAGATGAATTAAAATAGCTTTTTGTTTGTTTTCCGTAAAATTTTTTTGGCTATTAAAATTCTTGAATAAATTGGTACTATTTGAATTAAGTTAATTATTCTATTTATTTTTATTTCTTCAAATAAGTTCTTTTAAAGACACTTTTACAAGTCAATATTTCATTAATATTAGGGTTTAAAGTACAGTGATAGCCTAGTGATATGACTTCCAAATCATGTGAATATTAATAATGAATTATCGTGAGAAATGGAAGGAGCGTCCGAAACGGGATACCTTTGCTCTGCAGTGGGACGACAACACGACACACAAATATGAAATTACAAATACATTAAAAATATGAAAATTTTGTTGACATTATAGAATGAGCAAAAACAAAGTACATAAAAGATTATATTTGGCAAAACCCTATGTTCGCCCACGCAGCGAATGTAAATCTAACATAATTCGTATTCAACACCAGATGGCGCTCTAACACATAAAATTCCCGCGATAAAACACGCGTCTACCCGAAAACAAACAATCGCACATTATTTACAATTAGTTTCTGTGAACAAAAACTCTCGATTTAGGTCGGCCTTTGTTCATATCGCCATTGTTTGGCCATTGTGCCACATTTCTGTGTATTTGTATGTATTTACAATACAATGTTTCTATATAAATACAAAGAATACATAAATACAATCTTTGAATACACGTTTGGCGTATCGGTGAAAGTGTTCACTGACGACCATCCATCGGTATTAGAAAGAAGAAAGAAAGAAAGATTTTATTGCCATAAAAACAGCGACTAGTACTACATACAGAGAAGAGAAGAAATAACAAAATAAATGAAGGTACTGTACGTCGCCGTTGTTCATCACAATAAGGTCCCCACTCAGCATGATGCGGCAGCGCATTAAATCGCTGCAGCGCTGATTTTCAGTGGGGCCTGAAAATCAGCGCTTTAGAATTATTATTCAAATATTGACTTGTAAAAGTGTCTTTAAAAGATGTACTTATAAAAGTAAATATCATTCATTCATTCATTCTACATTATTGATGTGTTTCGTGGATATCGAACTCACCCAAGATAAATTTATGTGAGATTCACCAATATTTGTTTCAAGTCTGGGTGTACTACGTATCTATAATATGTATGTTTGTAAATTCCCACGCGACACGGCCGGTCCCAAGTGTTGATGCCGTCTTTAAAAAAAAAAACAAACAAAACAAAATGTATTCTTTCTCATGATAAATGATGACCAGATTTGGCTTGGAAAATTTCTTTGGATATTTTTGCCTGTATTTTTTTATCGATTATCTTATTTTTATATGAATGAGGCGTAAGATTTTGTTACTGATAATAATAGGGGAAACTACCCAAAGTTTTCGGACGTGGAAACAGTCGTACTTAATTATAAATAAACTTCATCTGAAATTCTCAAAGTGTATATTAAAATTTTCAAAGATATTTAATTTTTAGCAGAAAAAATATCGATTTCAGCAAGGATTCAAACCTGTGTCTGAACACGAATGTACCCAACGCTTTAGCCAAATAAGCTAACGCGACCACTGCCTGTGATTTCGAATTCTCTCCCACATTTTACGTCATTTATTTATAAAAAAAAAAACAATATTGTATATTTGAAATGTTTAGCCAAAAAAAAACATCTTAAATTTTAACAAATTGATGTAGAAAAATCAAATGAACTTACCAAATGTAATCGGACCGTTAGAGGCCGGTAGCTTACAAATAATTTACTTTTTTAAAACATGTCATTCTCTCGACAGGCCGTTATTTTAACGTTTTTACTACCTACAACACAATATTCCGTATTGTAAGCGAAAGTAACGGTCTCAAACAATTTAGCTAATGAATTCTGAATATTGTTAGTGTTCCCTATACGGAAGTGTTACGAGGAATTCTGAAAATGTCAGGGGTGAAATTGGTAGAAATGGTAAAAAGGAAATTGTATCGGTTTTATTTGTCTGAAATAAAATATTATTACTATTACTGAGGGTGAGCTCTTCGGTTTAATCCCTAGAGATCTCCTACTATCGAGGTTTCTGTTCGGAATTAGTCGTAGTCAGCCTACCGGGCACAAATCCCAATTCCATGTTCGGATTTGTGCCCGGTTAATAGGTTCACTCCGGGTGCTGCTACCACGTAGCCTTAGTAATGATGTCACGGCTACGCAGGCGACGCCCTCGTAGCTGCGTAGCAGTTTTACGTCGTAGCAGATTAATTTGTTCTACGCTTACATTTGTAGCAACGCTATGTTTTTGATCTATGAAATAAAAACAGCAATTAAGTATGGTTATTTACTTGCATTTTACCTTTTAAATATCGTAGAAAAATAAAATATACGTACTTAAACTTTTTTTAAATGGTAATGGGAATAATTAAAAATCGTATAAAATCGAACCTTCACTTTTACAAGCTTGAATCAATTCAGTAACCGTAAAATGTTCAATTTCAGTTTGCTTAATTATTTTTAATAAAACAACAGTTCTTTCAAAAACTTGACTTTGAGCACAAACAAAATATTATTAAAGTAGGACCCACTTTTACCCACTACCGCTTTTAGTAGTGAGTATGTAGGTGTGAAGTAGTTACATAGAAGCACACCACGCGAGGCTAGCGTCGAAGGCATGCATGTTTCATGCTGCAGTAGGGTAGCTGACGCGGCGCTAGGCTTGCTAGACACGGCACTGACCTGCTATGTTCAAGGTCTAGCTAATAATAGGTACCTGAATAAATAAGCCAAACGGTTACACAAAATTTACGTAAGTTTTCGACAGACAGTGTCTAATTTTAGGTAGACGGGTCTGGAATTATAACTTTGATAACATATTTATAGCACAAATACATCAAATATTTAATTATTATCTATAGTCCTATAATTATAATACAATTCACTGCAAGATGCGGCACAGTTCACCATAGGAAATTGGAATCTTGACGCGCATAGCCTTACTAATATTATAAATGCCAAAGTAACTCTGTATGTCTGTTACGCTTTAACGCTTAAACCGCTGGACTGAATTTGATGCAATTTGGTACAGAGATAGACACCTTTTATCCCTACTAATATTATAAATGCGAATGTAACTCTGTCTGTCTGTTACGCTTTCACGTCTAAATCACTGAACTGATTTTAATGAAATTTGGTACAGATATAGAGTTGACCTTGAGAAAGAACATAGGATAGTTTTTATCTCGGACTTTTGAAGAGTTCTCTTGGAAACGCGATATAACCGAACTCGACGCGGGCGAAGCCGCGGGCGGAAAACTATCTCAAATAAATCCTTTGGCATGCAAATGAAACGGCTAGTCTTTCTTCAAGTCCTCATCTTAGACTGCACCTTTGGTGTAGCTGATAAGGTGCTGCTCACCACTACCATTGTTCCAAGTGTGGTTTGATTCCACCCAGTTTGGAGGTACTGTAAGGTCACTAGTGTCACAGGACGTATTCCGTAGTGTAGCAGTAAAAATTAACAAAACCTTCGACTTCTCGCAGTATGCAGCAAAAATACGCACATAACTTCGAGAAGATTGAGTTACATGCCCCACATGTACGGGAAAAATATTAAAGCTTACAAAATCTAAAGAATACTTACAGGTGGTTTGCACATGCTCTAGATTTCGTCGAGGATTCAATCATTCAGCATAATATGAGAATTTACTCCCAAAACTCCCAAGAAATCTGAAGAGATACATACGATGGCATTTCCAGTAATACTTTATGTCTGTGTCGCATCTTTCCTCTAGCCTCTGGGGCTCGGAGGGAGCGCCCCAATTCTTGTTTTCAATTTATTTCCACAATTTTACCGGTTAAGTAATGTTTACTTCTACCACGTGTACCGATACTTTCTGCTTTGAGTATTGCAAATGGTTCGTTACTGGGGTTTATTTTCGTTGTGTATTTTTGTTACTTGGATGAAGTTACGATTTTCTTTTTTTGATATTTGTGTGAATGAAAGTAAAGGTATTTAAGGTTATTTGCTATTTTATCTTTAGTTAACTGAATCTACATCAAATAAAATACATTATTTATGACAATATTGCAACAAGATCAAATTAAAATTATAATTTTAATAAATATATAGATAAAAACGATGATGATGATAAATTAAATGATAATTAATCTTAATTAAATGATGATAATCATTTGTAAACGGAATAATAAGCAATGATAGCGTACTTAATAGATAAACCAATAAATTGACAAGTTTTAAGTCAGAGATTCGAATTCAATCGTATAAGACTACGATTGTTCACGTATTAAAAAAATAATAAATAATTTGTTTAATCAGAGAAGAAAAACATGGTGAGAAAACCAACATGGCTGACAAACTTCTTGTAAGGCGTTTGAAGTTAAACCCGCATCGCCAGCGCGGTGACCTACAGCTTAACCCCTCTCATTCTGAGAAGAGACCTGTGCCCAGCAGTGGGACATCATAACGTAATACGATCAAAATAACAATAACATTAAAATTTTATTTCTAGCGTGAACCTTGACGTTATCCAGTACTTTATAAAATAAGGTATATAGAAACATCGTAGCGTGAAAAGTCCAAATTGAAAGCAGGAAGTTAAGAAACTTTTTAAATTTTGTTTGTTGAGGTTCAAATGCAATTTGAATATATTTTCAGTTGGGTCTTTCTCACACGAGCGAGAACACTGTCACGTGTGACATTACGACCAAGAAATTCGACATGATGACATTGCAATATCAAAAAATACTTTAGATTTTTAAAACAATCATTTAAATATATGGCAATATTGATACAGTGTACTTAGTAACTTTTATTGGCTGAATTAGAAAGTTAAGTTCATTGTGTTTATCTTCTTGTATATTTTTGGCATTTTCCATGCTAAGATTTTAAAGTTATTTAGAAAAGGAAAAAATCGACCGCGGGCAGGATTCGAACCTGCGTCTTCTGGTTAGGTACACCAGACGCTATGACCACTAAGCCACCGCGATACCTACCCGTCATGTCGTATTTTTCCTTCACATACTGAATTTACGTCTTTATAGTGACGTCAGTAACACCTATTGAAATGCAAGTTTTTGCTTTTCAACCGACACAACTTACTTTACAGTTAGTTCAATGTCGAACGATGCCACCTTACCTTCTAACTATCTTTTTGTATATTCAGTATGTGAAGGAAAAATTTGCAATAGCATTCATTTATAATTGAGCATTGAGCAAAAATATCGAAAGTTATTTAGAAAAATAACTTTCGATATTTTTGCTCAATGCTCAATAACACTTTTTATGCAACTGTACACCTACGCGGTCGTTCAGAATATCGTCAGTAGCACAGTTCCATTTCCCGAAGTGTATTAATAACAATGTGCAGTTGCAAATTTTCCAATTGAATATGAACCTTATTACTTTGTGTTAAAGTTAAAAATCTATCAAAGAAATTTGACACACTGGGGTAGCTTGATATGCTAACCTCTGTACCAACGTACAGTTCACCGATATATTTAAATCCTATGTAATAGGGTCATTGCAATTAACCGGGCACAAATCCAAACTCTGAACTGCTACTAAGAGTTTCATAGAATAACTTAATAACACTTTGCTCGACATGGGAATCGAAGCCAGGTCCTCTAGCGTAGCAGTCGCTCTTAGGACCACTAGACTAACGAGGTAGTTACTCTGTATCAATGGTTTTTGTTTAACTAGGTACCTACAAACGTCAGTTTCTTGTAAAAAAAAGCACTCTTCACAGTGTCAAATTTATTCGGCTTGTCTTCACTAATTAAATATTAATGAGTTATAATTAAAATTTAAGAATAAAATTGTGGCAGGTATTCCGTATTTTCTGCCACGAGGTGCGAAGTGGTAATTATAATTATACCTACTTATACTCGTAAATTAATAGCTGTACATCTAATATATAAAATTCTCGTGTCACAGTTTTCGTTGCCATACTCCTCCGAAACGGTTTGACCGATTTTGATGAAATTTTTTGTGCTTATCGGGGAGGTCTGAGAATAGGCCAACATCTATTTTTCATACCCCTAAATTTTTTTTTTATGGCAAAACAACGTTTGCGGTGTCAGCTAGTTTAATTATAATGTCTTACTTATCAACTGCAAGTGATTGCAACACTTTGACGTACAAGGAAAAATAAGGAATAAAAAAAAGCAGTGATAGCCTATGGCATGACCATTGGACTGCCAAGTCTAAGGTCTCGAGTTCGTAACCAAGGCTTTTCGAAAAAACCTCTGACTTTTCGAAATCATGTCGACGGCGAAGTGCCAATACCTCCTATCTTACATTTTTTGAGAAATTTACTTTTTTATACATACGACTTTAAGGCCAATTTCCGCATGTTTTGATGTAGCCACTCATTTGTATTTTTAATAAGTACTATCTACATACAACGACTATATTTGACCGGGGGATAGGTATTTTAAAGTTTTTAGGAAACTCATTTTTTTTTTTCACCGTGTGAAATTTGGTCTAAGTATGTTAGTTAGAAGGTATTGGCACTTCACCGTCGATGTGCATATTAATAAAGTAATTCGCTTAAACGGTGAAGGAAAACATCGTGAGGAAACCTGCATGCAACAGAGATTTTCTAGACCACGTGTGAAGTTTGCCAACCCGCACTAGGACAGAGTGGTGGGCTAAAGTAGGGTATAGCTCCTATATCCTTCTCATTCTGTGAGAGGAGATTCGTGCCCAGCATTAGGACAGTATATGGGTTGCTGATGATGAGCAAGGACAACAAAGTAAAGGTAGGACAATAAATAAAACATTTTTTCCGGACAATAGTAGGACCCGACAGTCACTAATGTACAGAGGCCAGTACATCAAGCTACCCCAATCTGTAAAATTTCTTTGATAGATTTTCAACTTTAATACAAAATAATAAGATTCATGTTCAATTGGGAAAATTTGACAGTTTAGGATAGCTTGCCATTTTAGCGTCTATACATATTTATGTATATTGTGAGTCTAAATATAATCTATTATTATATCTGCGACTCTGATTTCAACATGCTTTTAGCTTCACCTGCAACTAACTAGCCATATGTAAAAAATCTTGGAAGTTACATTTGATTCACTTCCCAGTTTCTAATTGAACTGAAATTTTGTATAGACGTTTTTGTATATGCATTGTGAGCTGACGTCATTTTAAATCTAAGATGGCGGACTCCCAAATATGGCAGACTAGTTATTTTAAACACAGCTTGACAGAACATATTTGTAATGGGAAGAGTAAAATGGTGATTAGCGACCGCCATTATAAGGGTTGTGTTCGTTTTGCGGTTAACCCTTTTCGACCTTAATAGGGTTAGGGTCAATAAGTGGTTAATCGATAAGATTGTTAATTTATCTAACAGCAATGGATTTCAGTTTTTCTATACTAATAAATAAAAATATTTTGTGTGCAACACAATATTTATTTATACAATATATTATAATATTTATTTTATAGCTTTAGTAACTAATACAATGCCCTTATAACTGGAACCATCGACATCAACACATACTGTTTCGTTCAAATAAATTTTGTAAAGCTATGAACTACGAGTAAATGTTGTTATATTTCCCGAAATAGGAAATTGTAACTAGATTCTGTGAAACTAAGCTTTGAGTATTCCTGTATTTCCACTGGTACGTTTACCCATACTTACCCATGCGCGTTAATTCTTGCTGAATGAAGTGGAAATGCATTTGAAATTACAACACTGTTGCATTCAACCTAGTACGAATATAGTATCGTGCAAATATCAGGTATCATGCAAATATTAGCTGTAATATTTCATATGATTATTGAAATGATGTGTTTTCATATAAAAAAGAAACTACCCACTAGTTTATGTTGTGCTTCATCATCAGCCCATTTACTGTACAGTCAGCAACAAAGGTCACTGAACATGATGTGCAATCTTCAATACGATTTTACGAATTTTAATAAAGAAGTTACTAACCTGTGAAGATTCTGCGAAATCATTGCATAGATGACAATTAAATATTTACCTTACTTTCATAATAAAAAAATCTCTTAACAAATTTTGGAGCTGTCATGTTTTCAAAATTTTGCTGTGTTCAGTGGCTTTTCTTGCTGACCGTACCACTGCTGGGTACAGAGGGGCGTAAATAGCCACAAAATGATTCACGATCACACGGCAGCATAACGGGTCATGTCAACCAGTATAACCTCACCGGGCATAATACAGGCTTTTCGTACATTTAGAGGTCAACTTATTATGTGCGTATTTATGATTCATGAAAAAGTCAAGTGCTTGGCTTGGATTCAAACTTGAGACCAATGACGGGGCAGTTCGATAGTCATGTCGATATGTTATCAGTTACGTACAGTAAAAATTCTTATCATCTAAAAAACATAATATCTTCTATCTATTCAGCCGGTAACACCCACTGCTGAGTGAAGGCCTCCTCTCTACCCCGCCACTGTTACCGATCTTCGGTAAGCAAGTCGCACCCACTGATTCTCCACTGCCCAATATACTGCTGCACAATATCATTCGATCGTTTTATATCCCTTGGCAACCATTCGGTTACTGTTTTGGTCCACCTAAGATCCTCCCGTCTTGCTAAGTGCTCTGCCCATCTCCACTTAAGTCTCGCGATCCGTATACCTACATCTTCGACCTTTGTCCAACGTCTAATCTCGACGTTAGGTAGGTATTCGATCTAAGAGATGTATTCCTAGCATGGCACGCTCCATGGCTCTTTGAGCAACTCTTATTAGGTACATGTGAGCCTTTGTGAGCGGCTATGTTTCAGATCCGTAAGTGAAAAAACATATGATATAGAATTAATTTAATATTACTAGCAAAAAACACTTTTATTTTATTGTTTTCAAGATGTACCACATAAATGTATACAAGTATGTACAGCTGATAGGGTAGTAGGTAGATGCTGACGCCTCCAGAGGGCTGAAGGGGTGATCAGACCTGAATAATAAAAGAGCAGAGAAGATTTGATTTGTACATCTTTGTTCAGTGACGAGTGATCAACCTACTTACTAAGACGAGTTGATTTCGTTACTTCGCTTCCACACCATCTCGGCTACTCTCAGGGGGTTAGTCAGAAATGTACTAATGTACATCAACATTTCGCCGGTATGTTTCGGTTCCACGTAATATAGGGCGAGCCTATGTTAGAGAGCCCATATTTTTTAGGTATATATATCTATATTTATTTAATAAAGGAAAATCAACAGCTATACAGAAAATTTTTATAACTAGCTTAAGTTAAACTAAGCCAATTACAGGTTCTCGTGGATAGTGACAGAATAAATAACTGAAGTTTTAACAAAATTTATAATTTAATTGCTAGCTGATATGATTAACTAAACGTAATATAAGAGCATGCACATTTATAGGAATACCTAGTCTAACTCCTCATGTTTTTACAAAAACAAAAATCGAATACTACATTATACAGCTATTTAATTGACCGGGTAAAAATCAGCTTCTGACATTTTTATAGAAACTCTCAGAAAATTGGTTCGTGATTCCAATTTAAAACACAATGTAGCCACTAAAATTACTGGGCAAATGAGACTTAACAACTGAAGTCTCAAGATGACAACGCGGGAGTGACACCGATATAATACCGTTGCTGACATCTATAGGCTGCGGCTCGAAAGCTTGGTTTTCATCTTATCATAATAAAAAAAAATGTGTCTTTGGCTTAGCTCAAGGTGTGTTGTGCATTAATATTCAAAATGTAAATTGAAGCACGTACAAAGAGTACGATTAGCAAAGAACACCGAGATTAGCCGAGTTTTATACAAAGAAATACACTTTGGAAGCTACGCGTAATCTTGTTTTGTATACTTAGTCTTAATATTTGAAATTAACAATAAACACAAGTCATAATGGCAGCCAGTTAGAGTTAATTCAGATAATTTGTTGAAATTACATTTTTATTGACAGCCTATTTTCCGCCAAGAGTTGCAAGTGGTGACAACTTAGCGATAGTGAAGTGTCAATGTCAAATTATGACAGATGTATACGTCAGATCGGACATTAATTAAGTACGTCAGTTTGAGTGGTACTGATACCTTTTAAGTGCTTCTACTCCGGACTCCGGTGCACTCGGTGTATCTTGAATATATACTTGAGTTTATCTTTTTATAAAATCTCTGCATCTTTCTAGTCAATAAATCTACTGAGTGCCTCAGTGACTCGACATAATGTCACATGTAAGCTACTTGAACTTATATTAATTCCACTCAGATTTAGCCGGATATTGCCGAAAGTTTGTTTTTAGAGAAATATTGGTATTTTCAGAGTAAAATACTGTCACAGTAGGTTGAAGTTATCAGTATGTTCATATCAATAAATTAAATTAAAATTCGTAACTGCTACCCAATACTGAAAATTGAATTGAACGAAAGCCCGATGAGAGTGCAGTTCTCGTAAATTGTAATTGAGACTTCAATTTTATTACACTGATATTTACAGCGGCCCAGTGTGCAATGTTCGTGTATGTGAATTTTATGGCTTACGTGTTACTTTGCTATAACACTGGGCCAATGGTCAGGTCAAATGGAATAAATAGAAACAGAAATACCACTCCCAAAGTATGGGTCTAGAGCCGTGGTCTCAGCACACATGAAAAATATAAATAAAATATTACCATACGTCATACCTACTACTTCGATGTCTTTTTAATAGTTTTGCACACAAAGCTCTGAGAAGAAATTTCAAAACACACTCATGGTGTCTTTTAAATAATTATTCAAAAATGGAATCTATCGTGTGTTTTATTATTTAAGAAACTTGGTATTTCTGCCTAACCTAGTGGTCTTAAGCGTGATCGCTGATAGTAACCCGATATTAATCACGACACTTGCTGAACAATGTAATTTTCCACATAAATACCTAAGTTTATTCAACTAAGCATCATGTGCATGTAAGAGAAACTTCAACAAACAACCACTGCAGTAGCAGCTTCGAGTTTGGATTTGTGCCCGGCTAATGGCAATAGATTGCCCCCTGTTACGGCGAACTGTGGGTGCAATTTAGTACACCATTGTAACATTCTATGATTTAAAAACCAGTACCTACTTTGCATTTGTTTATTGTGTGCAATAAGGAATATTCTATTCTATGTATATCTCTGCCTAACCCTTCCGAGAATTGACGACACGTTTGGGGCAGCGGCTGAGCAATCGATCGGCTTCTGCGCCACGGGTTGTGGGTTCAATCCCCGGAACAAATATTTGTATGAGCATAGGTAGTTGTTCCGAGTGGTGTTTGTGTAAGTGAAAATTTGTGTTTGTAACCACGATTCAGGAGGAAATCCTAGTGTGGGGCAACGTTTCTTTTAAAAACAAAAGAAAACACTGAATAAATACTTGTATGACGTGAAAATTTGTGTTTGCAAACTCCCCCACGATACAGGAGGAAATCCTAGTGTGGCGTAATTTTTTTTTAAAGAAAAGAAAAAATAGAGGCGTCTTTAACGTACCATATATTAAACAACTCTACGATATTAAAATCTGCAGTGTTACCATTAAGAAAACGTGTGCACAAAAACGATAAAATTTGTTAATACATTGAATGGTATCCAATAAAACCGAGCTTATTTCCACGGACATGTGATTTATTCCGATAAAGATAAATCTGTTTTCAAACGACAAGAGATCTAAACAGAGAGATTTATTTAATTGTGTACACGGGGAATCGACGTGACGTTAACGTTGTTGGGAGCCGTATTTCTTGGAATGTACCTACATAGTTGTTTTTTTTTTTGTATAATGTTAAATTCTTTTCAAATTAGATATTCGTGTTTTGTTTTCGTTTTTTTTTCTATTCAGAATATGGTTGTGAAATGTCTGTGGTCATTGATTACAAAACTTTTTTTATCGCCTCATTACTTCATTAGCCTCACTAGGTTAATGAAGCGATAGAAAAAGCGTAGAAAATCGCGTAATAAGCGCGATTTGCTACGCTTGAGGTCTTGAGATCAGTCCCAGCAGTGGTAATGGGTTTGCTATGAAATTCTCAGTAGCAACAGCGTATTTACTATAATATGACGTTATCAATGAGCAAGTTTAGGGCATTCCATGTCACCATCCTTATATTTTGCTATAAGAACACAACTACCTATGCAACTACTATGGTTCCTTCAAAAGGTGCAGTTCAGGTTTGCCTAAATTGTAAAACACATCTAATAAGCATTGAACACTAGTTAATGTCTGGTCTTTAAAAGAGACCGCGATCTGAGTTTTTTCAACTAGGATTTCCTAGCTATGCCGGAGCCATCTAGTATTAACTAAATATTGACTTGTAAAAGTGTCTATTTACAAAAATAAATTACATTTATCATTAAAAGCTATCAAAACTAAAAATTGAGAGGGATTAAGACATAGTCCACCACGCTGGCCTAGTGCGGGTTGGCAGACTTCACAAACCGTCGAGAAAAATCTCTAAGGTATGCAGGTTTCCTCACGATGTTTTCCTTCACCGTTAAAGCGAGTGATAATTAATTTATTAATACGCACATGAATTCGAAAAGTCAGAGGTCCGTGCCTTGGGTTCGAACTCGAGACCTTCGACTTGGCATACCACTAGGCTATCACTGCTTAATCCCTCTCAATATGAGAGGAGACCCGTGCCCAGCAGTGGGACAGTATATGGGTTGATGATGATGATGATGAATACTAAAAATAACCAATAATCATATGATAAATAACCTAAACTTAAATAAAATATTTTGTTCGTGTGGAAATAGATATTGTATATTTTAAAACCACATTTCGTGAGCGAAAGTTCAATATTTGGCAATACGTTGCATTCGCGTCCAGCGGTCCAGTCAACCGGTAATGTGTTTTGTTGGAAATGTTTATACTGTAGTGTCAAGACAAACTTTCCTAAAAGCATCGCATAGTGTCGACACTTGTTTGGTTTAACCCCGCTTTGCATTCGACACAACAAACAGTTGCAGATTGCCAGCATTTAAAACTGATAAATATTCAAATACTGGCAACAATCTGCCATTGTGGCTTAAAGGACAATGTGTTAATCTGTTAATAGATATTGTTTGCCGTGGTTTTTTTTTATACTACTAAAGTGGCAAACAAGCATACGGCCCACCTGATGGCAAGCGGTTACCGTAGCCTACTGACACTTGCAGCATCAGGAGTGTCAACTGGGCGTTGCCGATCCTGTAAAACGATAGAGAATGGGTTGGCAGTATAAGGGTCAAAGTTCCCCCTCTGCCAACACAACGTTTCCTCGTGGAGCACTGGCAACCTTGCTCACCGTAAGAAACAACACAGCTCAAAGCAGTGTTATTTCACTTTGATTTTTTGCAAGGCGGAGGTACCTCCCAAGTCGGGCAGCTCCAATTTGAGTGGAATTACTCCCACTATGCCCTATCTCTCCTAATTTGATTAATTATCGCTTGATGTTGAGGATAGATATGATATCTTTAGAATTACTGTTCAAAGAGTAAAAACGGACATAAATTATCGTGTCACATACCTATATTCCTCGAAGAGGAAGGTAGAAGTGTATTAATGTGTAAATTACTTAGCCTGGAAGTTTTAGTTCCAACGTAATAGGGATCGAGTGTTGCCATTAAACCGCGTACAAATCTAAACTGTGCTGGTACTAATCCCTTTCTGAGGGCCCGTGCTTAGCACTAGGATAGTAAACAATTATAAGCCATCTATTTGTATTTTTTGGAATTTCCATGATAAGATTTTACAGGATATAGATTTTTAAGTTTAAAATAAAATTCGACCGCGGGCTGAATTCGAACCTGCGTCGTCTGACACAAAACGCTATGACCACTAAGCTAAACTTGCTTTTCAATAGGTGTTTCCATTAAAACTTAGCTAACTGCCTCATTAACCAAGCGGTTTTAAGCGCGACTGTTAAGCTTGAGTTCGATTACCAGGTCGAGCAGTGTTATTGGACTCTCCTATGAATTTCTCAGTTGCAGCTCAGAGTTTGAAATTGTCCCCGGTTAATGGCAATAGGCTAGTCCTCTATTACCAGTGAACTGTGGGTTTACAGCAGCCAAACCCTGCGGGCAAAAACAGTGATAGCCTAGTGGTATGACCATTATACTGCCAAGTCAACCTCAAATACATGACACACACCTCTGACTTTTCGAAAATCATGTGCGTATTAATAATTAATTATTACTCGCTTAAACGGTGAAGGAAAACATCGTGAGGAAACCTGCATCCCTTGGAGATTTTTTCGACGGTGTGTGAAGTCTGACAAACCGCACTAGGCCAGCGCGGTGGAATATAGCCTAATCCATCTCACTCTATGAGGGGAGACCCGTGCCCAGCAGTATGAAACCCCGCGGGTAATACAGGCGCGATGGTATATGATGTGTGTTGGGATTCATTTTAATGCCAAGCTGAATTTGCACAGCTGTCTAGTTGGTCACTATGTTAGGTGTAAGGTTACACGGTCGAGTACCCAGCAATACATCACATGACTGCCAAGTGATGTATTGCTCACTGGCCGCGCATTGGCAACATTGCTGTGGTAACTAGCTACATACCATGATTTGCAATTTGATTGGGAAATAGGAAAATATAATCAGCATTTACATGATTTTGTACCTATTATTACAGTGATGTGACGTCACTATAAAGACGTAAATTCAGAATGTGAAGGCAAATTTCGACCTGGTGGGTGGGACTCGCGGTGGCTTAGTGATCATAGCGTCTGGTGTACCTAACCAGAAGACGCAGTCGAATTTTTCCTTGGTTAATAACTTTATTATAGTGATAGATACAAACAAGGATGGAGGGGCTCGTGGCTAAGTAGTGATCAACCGATCTGCAAGGTTAAGCTGCGCTAGTCGCGGTCAGTCTGTAGATGGGTAACCATTCTTAACACGTGTCCACGTGTCATTCTCCGTGCCTCAAAGAGCACGTAAAGCCGTCGGTCCCGGTTGTCATACGAACACGTATGACAATCGTTAGTGGTAGTCAGAAGCCCAAAAAGCCTGACAACCAGTCTATCCTCAGGGTATCGGTATTTCTCAAAAATTGGGTTGCGGAGGTCTGATGGCAGCCGCTTCGTCTAAAATACTGATATTCAGCCGCATCTGGTTAGACTGGAACCTAATTGGGAAAAGGCTTGGAGAAAGAAGATATAAACAAGGTTAGTTTTGTGTGTTGTTAATAAGCTAATGAAATGTGGTAAATAAATGGCTGTCTCTCTACCAACCTATAAAAACATTGCAGGACCAATATAATCCTAAGTTAAATCTAATCTTTGTACTCGCTTCGGCAGTACATACACTCAAATTGGTATAAAACAAAAAAGAATAGCATGGAGCTGCGCAAGGATAATATTAAAATCAAATCAAATCAAATAGTTTATTTGCATTGTACAATGTCATATAAACAGTATATTCTTGATGTTAAATTATTTATAGTCCAGCATGTTCTACCTAAAGAACACCTCTTTATTAACACCAAATGAGTAATCTCCATATTGAGTTTAGTTTTTAAATGTCAATTCAAATAAAAATTAAATTTCAAAATATACCTAGAATAAATTACTGTCATCATCACAAATTGTAATAAAATTAATAAGCACAAGATATAATGTCAATACAAACACAAATACAAATATTGAATATCTAATCGTAATAAAACTATAGATACGTCGACAACGCATGACAACAGCGCTGCGACGGTCCAGATGGCGACCATGCGACCTTAACCAACACCTAGGTAGTTGCCAAGTCTGGAAAACTTGCCAACTACCAACCACAACATAATTTAAGTGACATTATGGTAAATTGTTGATTATGTTTAAGACTAACTACTTGTGTCTGTTGTCTGGTGTACTTTTAGCCGCTATGGCTCTTTCTTCAAAAGGCCATTTCATACTTTGCCCTACATTGTAAGACGTATATTTGTTACTATTCAATGTCTGGACTTTAAAAGAGACTATGATTCTCCGAGTTTGTTTCGGCGTTTCTTCTCCAAGTTCATCAGCTAGGAAATGCCATAGCCATCTAGCTTAAAAAATATGTAAAATATTGACTTGTAAAAGTGTCTTTAAAAGATCTAGGTACTTACAGAAATACATATCATTTAGTTAACTACTAGATACTATATACTTAGCTGCTTGGACTCACTTCTCAGATTTCGGAATATTAGAATGAACAAAGAAACAAAAGATCAATTTGAATAGTCAACGAATAAACAAAAATGGAATGGAATTTGCTTGAAATTAACCATCGCATGTTGCAACCAACAAAATAAGTTGACAGATAAATCAATAATTAATAAATAATGTAAGGATTAAAATAAAAAAGTATTTCTTCTTTAATACAATCTTATATTAAAATTAATTGTGAAAACATGTACATAGTAAAATGCTCATAATAAAATGGCGGCCAGAATAGAACTAAAATCGTCCATTAAGCTCAAAGTAAAGTGCGAACGGCGAACTTGTCGGTAATTCAATTGTTTTCTACTAAACTAGAACGGGAAATACCATTAGCCACATTAATTCTAACTAGCGTATTTTATTTGTTATTTTGTTCCATGGAAGTAAATGATTAAGAACCTATGGTTTTGGCAAAATGCCGACTATTTTCGCCTCTAATGCAGAACTATTTCGCGGAAGTGAAAGTACCAATAATATTGTTATTTTATTTTGGACAGCAAACAGCAGTAAACGGTACTACATGTATAAAAATATTATAAATTATCTCTTATTGTTGATATTACGACTCGCTTAAACGGTGAAGGAAAACATCATGAGGAAAGCGTGCCTTAGAGATTTTTCTGTCTGCTAACCTACAGTAGGTCAGCGTGGTGGACTAGCCTAACCCCTCTCAATCTACGAGGAGACCCGTGTTCAGCAGTGGGACAGTATATGGGTTGATAATGATGATGATGTTGTTATTAGAGAAATATCATAAATACTCTTGACCAATGTTTTATGCAATAATCTAAACCATTCCTATTACAATGACGGGTACGGGTCAAAGAAAGAAGAGAGTCTTCTAATTTTCTTTCTTTCTCATATTTCTTCACACAACGGTCACGTTATATCTAGAGGATAGAGCGCTTGCTCGATTGCTCTATTTCTATTCAACGAATTCACCAAATTTTATGACTAAATAGGTATATGAATAAGTATAATTATGTTCATGTGGAATTTTATGTGGTGTAATTACTTATAACTCATTTCTCGCTATTAAATCGTGGTACTTCTAAAGTAGAAAAATCTATACAAAATATTATTTGTCTACAAATAATCAAAGAAAAAAAGTAAAACTTTGCTTTACGGTTGGTATTACTGATCTCATTCTACGATAGCGTTGTTCGGAACTCAAAATAAAGCTTAAACGTGGCTTTAGGCAGCCACTACGTTCGATTTTCGAATAGTGGCAGCAATTTTTACTTTAAAACCAGTCAGCTTGTCAGTTCAGCCAGTTTAATGTTTAAATACCAATATCGTAATATCAAGCCTGTAATCACTGAAGAGGTTCACATACAGAAGCCCCTAGATTCAGACATATTTATTTTCGCAGTTACTAAAACCTCAGTCGTCAAACGTGCCGTCAAATTTGTCAAAATCTTTGTCGATTTTCTTTTTCTTACTCATAAATGGCTTTATTGAATGGTAATTTACATGGCGTTATGGTTAAAAGACGGCTTCGATATTTAATAAGAAAATATTGATATGCAAATACATACGACCCTTTTTCAATTTACCTCCATAGGGTAAATCGTGTTCTTTTTGTGTGCCAAGCTATAGAGCAGTTGTTTTTAGGGCCTTGCCTAATAATGCTGGGTTCAATATTTATACTGGGTGACTGGTTTAAGGGTGGAATACTCTCGAGTATAATGCCTATGCCATAAACTAACTAGTTTGGAGAATTCCTAAAAATATAATCTTTATAGCTGTCGACAACCCTTTTTTAATTAACTGATTTGTAAATGATTTCAATAATAATAACAAATTCTTTATTTTCTTAAAGGATAGTATTATATTTATCAGCATACTGCGTACGTACTTAGACGTGAAGGCAGAAAACTCTGTACGCCCAGAGGCGTACGCAAAAACTGTTTGTATAGGTATAACAAAAAATATTAAATGGCAGCTGGTTCCGCTGTAATAATGAATACCTACATGTGTCTATGGTCAAACCAGTAACAGATAAATTCAGCTAAAAACGTCTCTATTCGTTACCGATCATATCGTATATTCGCGTCCGGTAAAGCTAGGAGTACATAACCGTAAATTCGACACAGGACGATAACTCAAAAGCCTCGACCATTATCTATTTCACAGTCATTTTTATTCCGGATATTCTGTCCCATCTCGTATTTTGTCTGGAAATTGACATCTAAAATGTTTCGGGTATTGAAATTAGCAATCTCAATGTTAAATGTATTTTCCCACGTGCTGAGATTTGAAACAAAGTAAATAAGGTAATTAGTCTAATTTCAAATTGCCCACCCCTCCCCTCACCTTTTTGTAATCATCAGTTTAATCTGTATTCGCATTATAGTCATGAAAGTATGTGCTGTTCTTCTTAAATATTTCATAAACCGTCTGTGGAAGTATTTTATATTACAAATAAAGCTCATTAATCTTAAGGGGAAGGGTGCGATTTTAATTTATTAAAATATCACCCACCAAACCTTGTAAATGTTTGTAGAAAATCAGCTGAGTTTTCATGTGACGGTAGTTGAAACCTTCATTAACGCATCGTGTTCTATATTAAGAGTATTTTAGCCGTAATTAATGTATATTTAATTGAAAAAAACTCATAAAATCTATAACACTAGTATGTTTGCACTCTGTAGTCGTCTTAATTTTGATCAAATAAATTTATGGATTCTTAAAAAAATAAGCAAATAGAGACAGTTTATAAAGTTGCGTCAAGTCAACGTCTATACCCACTATATAGTTTACATTTGCTTTTAGTCTATAGGCTTGATGCAAACAGAGTAATCAACACTACAATGTATACAGAGCCATTTCAATATCAACATGGCTGCAGCATACAATGCAGTTACGTGTGAACGTCAATTGGTCACCGGGGCATGACCGGTCATTCCAACAAACATCTAGAATTCTAGACATCAACTCTCTACGGACGTGCAGCTGTAGATATGTAACAAAGTGGAAATTTTTCATTGCTCAAGTTTACGTCAAAATGTTAGAATACAGTATGAATAAAATAAAAACAGAACATTTTTGACGGGAATTTAAACTTGAATTTTCGAACTACTTTACTTTGATCGCCTAATTGTCTATGCAATATTTTTTCTATAAAAAATAGCAGGCGCCATGGTCTTAACAACTCCTACAGACGGCCACTACTTTTCAGCGTTCTTTTTAGGTTCGAAAATGGAAAAATATTGCCATTCAAAAATATTCAATCAATATTGTAAAAAATACTTCATACAACAAAGTAACAGTAAAGTATTCGGAGCGCAATTTAAAAACCACCAAATTTAATGGTTCTATGAACTGGTTCACCATAATACATTCAAATCCATTTCACAATCGGATTTACTGCTTACGTGGAGCCATATTAAAAGCTTTTGATAAACCAATTTTCATTACGGACGATGAAATATATTATTAGCTTATATTAGGGCAATGCGAATAGCGATCTTTTGTTGGCACTTATATAGTTTATTTTCGTTTAAATGCGGAATTTGCGTCCCCTATCGTTTGGGGTCAAGTAAAAGGTGACTGGGTCAATAGATAAGGATCTGTAATGTTTTCACACGAAAGCGCCAATAAAACGCATAGAATACTTTTTACACGTAATTATGTTTACAGGATGATTTGTTGTACGGTCAGCAACGAAAGTCGCAGAACATGGCTAAATTTTGAAAACATTACAGCTCCAAAACTTCCATATCCTTATTTGAAATCCATCCATCCAATCCAATCATATAATTGAAATGTGTGCCACCCTTGCACCTCATGTCCTACCGCCAAACAGACCCCATAATTCACTTTTGCGCAGATGAAGGTCAACGCTCAAGATCCGTGCCGGTCACTATAACACGACTACGTAAACCTTTAGTACAAAAACCTCTATTCCACTTTATCTCAGTCGCAAGTCTTTCAGTACACTACCCCAAACACCTGCTCCCCTGGTACTCGATACATGAGCGATGCACTCAATCCTAACGTTGTATGAATGGAACGCCTAATTCTCTCCACAAAACGGAAAAGGTTATATTGAAAATACATTCTTTAGAAAGTTTTCATGAAGTCTTTGAATATTTCTCACAATATTTTATGGAGGATTCCTTACGGGATATTTTTAGAATGTCGTTTGAAACTTTTAAAGTAGTTGTGGGATGTCTCAAAGTTCTACCTGATAGCACAACATAGAGTCTCGATACTGTATTTTTAATAATATCCCGTTTTAAATTATCTTTTTTTTATAAAGCTACCACAGCCGATTTTAAATATTTATCAAGTATCAAGTGTCGAGACTTATTAAGTTATGTATTTATTAAGTTACTGCCCTTGCCAAGCCTTGTACAAAAACTTAAGATTTATAAAATACTTTGAATATAATTTTAATAGCCCCAATTAATAGAATATCTGGAGTATCTTTCTGTGTACAATAACAAGGTAAGTACTGGAATGCCTAATGACCGAATCAACGTTTAACCATTTACGGTCATTACGCCTCGCTTATGAAGGTATATTGTATATTGGATGTTCATTTATGTACCATATCGACCATAATAATTATGGCAATTAGAAGCTATTTAAATACAATCCTAATTTTATATCGAAACATGAACTCATTGAGGTAATCAATTTCAATATAATTTTACTGTTCAACATCAAACTGGGTTTGTATCAATAAATTAGGTACTTGTTGAAAGTAATGTATGTCTGGGCGTCTACCAGGAGAACATGAAACAATGTGTTGTAGGTAATAAAATTTATCTTTGCCATAAATCGTGCAGTCTCCAACTATGTGCAAAACAAACTCGTAGCAACAATACATATACAGATAAAATCAATATTGTAGGCACAACGCGACGATGGGTTGGGCTTTTGGATACTAATAAATCTTTAAATGTTCGAAGTACCTACCTATTTAAAAATATGCCCCGATGTATTCCACCGGTTATCGGACTGTCTATTATCTGTTTTCTTTTAATCTTAAAGTTTATTTCTGAATCATTATATAATATAGATACTTACACATTAGTTCCCACAAATTTTTCTTCACGCCATAAATACGTCATTCTCAATAAGTAGTTTCATTTCAGTTCGTTTCATTCATATTTATAACAATTTATGCATCATAAAATTTCAATAAAATTAAAAGTAGAATAATAATTTATGGCAGTTAAACGATCGTAAATCAAACTTTTGCCAAGCTATTATGTTGAAAAATAACACTCCTGTTTGTATGAACTTCCGCCAAAACGTTTTTATAGCTATTAAAAAGTTTTCAACCATAATATTTGATGGACGTTACCTTGGTAAATATTTAAATGCAATATACACAAGGCTGGCACCCCTGACAGCCATGCTCTAAAAAAATTTACTTTTTTGCTGGCTCTCCTGCTACGCTTTGATACGCCTCTCACGATCAAGTTGACAACAATAATCTCATCGTAATGGCCGTTCCCGCCATTTCTAATGTCTTGGCCAATCGAGGAGACAGTGTTTACTATTTTATTTTTATAGGAAAGTAATTTACGCGGGTTTATGGTAATATATTCCTCGATTATGCTAATAAGATCACAACTTTTTTGCTCGTAACGTAGGCCCAGTTCAGATAAAGTCTTTCTCACAATTTATATTCAAAAGGGCCGTTTTGAAATGGTTTTGAACCGAATTGAGAGGTTGAGTTTTATTTTTAATATGGCCGGCAAAGGTGTTAGTCCCAAAATACATAATTATCGGTGTAATATTATCTTCATAAAATTAAAATCTGTTTTTTTAATTGACGTACTGTGAACGTAATCATTCGAAAAATAATACCTATGTTAAGTAGTAGGTAAGGGATCTTCTCTAAAAGATTAAAAATGTTGTCCAGCATTTTAATTTACTTTTCATCTTTTATTTTTTTAATTAGCTGTTCACAATTTTCTTTACTACTTGCTGGTTTCTCCACTTTTAAAGTATTTTATTAGCCAACCATTTCAAATACCTGCGTTGACTTAATATTATTATTCAAAGAGCTGGTAAACTTTTATTATACTAAGTGCAAAAATTCAATTGGATACCTAGTATTTATCTACTGACTGAACAATAAAAGGAAATTAGTTTACCAAAAATTTTATAACCATTGTTAATTAAAGACATTTCACTTCATTTCTCGTCGTGTTAAAAACCATCATTTTTTTTTAAGCACCAATTATACATACCTAGTAGTTTTAGAAATTATATGTATCCATTTACCTTCGTACGGCAACTCGACGGCATGGCAAAGGCAACTCGGCAATGCGACATGGCGGGTGACGTCACTGCCCCACTCCCCCTAGCACGGTAATGAGCCACCCGGCCACCTGCTCGGCCGCTTTGACCACATACTTGGAAATTATATTTTCCCCATTGTATGAAATATTTCGTTTATGTTCTTTAGGTCAACGGTTTGTTGGGAGTAATTTGCGTGATGAGTTTCAAATGAGAATTCTCCCTACCCTCCATCGAAGGATTTAAAAATTATCTGCTTTTGGTTTTGAAATAAAACTACTTTTTACTTATAACGACATATCAGTGAAGGTTATGCTGCCTACTTGTTGTTACAATGCTATGATATTCCCGAGTTGAGTGATAGGTAAAGATTATATGAGAATACATTCATACTTACATACACTCACGCCTTTTTCCCATAGGGGTAGGCAGAAACTAAAGAACGCCACTTGCTACGATTCTTGCATACTTCTTTCGCTTCGACCACATTCATACATCTTGTCATACATACACGCCGGTTGCAAGTACTACGCACCTAACCTTTTTGAAGAACCTCACCAATAAGGTCGGTATAAGTTTTTCTAGGGCGTCCCCTCTCGGCGGTTCCACTGACATTCGCCATATAAATCCTTTTTGTTAGTCGCCTTTCATCCATTCTCTCGACATGCCCAAACCATCTCAGCATATTCTTCTCAATTCTCGTCACTACATCGTCTTTTAAGCCGCAACGTTCTCTTATCATACTATTTCTCAATCTGTCATTCCGAGTTACACCGCACATACTTCGCAGGGAACGCATTTCTACAGCATTTATTCTACTTTCATGTTTCTTCTGCCATACCCAACTTTCACTTCCATACATAAGTGTAGGTACCAACACATATGAGAATATAAGAATGAAAATGAAAGAATGAGAATGAAAGATTAAAATTTATTAATACGTTAATAAATTAAACGTACGTAACATTAATATAAACTGGGGCACATTCTAGTTCCTAGTTATTAAAGGGAAATCTAAGGACCTAGTTCAGTTATTTGTTACTATATGTCAAGCATGAGTGACATAATAAATCTTACTTATACCGCCTACCATAATTATAAGCCGAACCTTTTCCTAATTATGTTGGCGTCGGCTTCCAGTCTAACCAGAAGCGGTTAAATATCAGTATTTTTCACGAAGCGTCTGCCATCAGACCGCCGCAACCCAATCTCTGGGTAATACCGATATCCTGAGGATAGACTGGTTGTCAGGCTATTTTGGCTTCTAATATACATACAGCATAAGGCATAGCACAAAAATACGAACATCTATGACTGTCGTAGCACTAACGACAGTCATGGATGTTCGTATGACAACGTACGCAACCGATGGTATACGGTCTCCAAGGCACGGATCATATACATGTGTCGACATTGAAAACTTTCTGCAAAAAGGCACACAAAGAAAGTTTTAAAACATTTTATATAGCCAGTAATATAGACTAAAAACAGCTGTGAATACTGGTAGATAGTACGTGTAGCCGCCATCCGCATCTACCTCATGAATGAATCAGGAGACTCGCCCACCCGACGTAAATACGGCCTCGGTGACGAACGTCCCCGTACGACAGATTGAAACACGAGTAGTGATCCGTATTCAATTTGATGCTGGTATATCAACGTATGTACGCGTACTTAAAACGTCGGGCCTAAGTTGTTCTATTTAGAATTTTAAAACAACATACCAAATGCCTGTGTTCTCTGAAGGGTACCAATATGGTGTACCAATGTAGGTACAGTCAAGAGCATAAATATGTAAACAGTTGTCAAAATTAGAAAACGATTTTCTCTTAAATTACTTCAATTGAAATTGTACGATGTTAAGAAAACAGTACTTATATTCAGAGAAATACTTTATCGATATTGCTGTTACCTATCTCAAATCTCCCACCGTAATTTCAGGAAAAAATCGCTTTTGGACTTTAGTATGTGTATACATTATATGAGTGCGACTGTACACCCACTGCTCCAGCTCGCCAAGTCAAGGAAGCAAGTTTTTCGAAGTCATTCAGAACATTTTCGATATTTATGTATTTATCCTTGAATTGGCTTCTTTACGACTACTTAACAGTCGACTTTGTAATTTGTTACTTGACAGTTTAAATAAAAGCGATCAATAAAAAGATATTGATGAGTTAAACGTGTGGAAAAATTTGAGTCAACTGCCTTGAAACCAACAACATACTCATAACGCCATTAAGAAAGTCGCAACTATTTGCGAAGAATTGTGAAAAACTACCTTACAATCCAGAATTGTTCCTTAAACGGCTACATGATACTCAAAAAACTTTATCGCCGGAAAAGGTCGTTCCAAATCCCGGACAATATAGATTTGTCGGAGGGACGACCGCTGCCGGCGGCCGTCGGGCGCTGATTGATGGTATGACAGATTATCCTTTCAACGATGTCGGGTAATGATTATAAAGGGTCCGTTGCGATGGTAATGATTTAATGCGAAGTTCGAAATTTAAACTTGTGGAAATCGGGTTCAAATAAAGAAATCATTGAATACTTTTTTATTTTCATTTGAATCAGATTTTATGCGAGTGCCGGTTTATCCTATTACAAATTCGGAAGGAACTGTCTGTTACGACTTCTCGTCTAAACCGCTGAGCGAATTTTGATGATGTTTTTGTATAGAAATAGATTGGACAGAAACGTTACCCTCCTTCGGCAGTCGCATAAAAAGTCCTTTTGGGCTACGAGTGAACCGCGGGCAATAGTTATGTTTTATATTTTGAAACATGTAATAATAATAAGAAATATTTGTATTTATTGCTAAACCTCAACCGCATTTTGATGGAACTGAATTTCCTTTTTTTTGTTTTTACTTTGAGACTGCACGAAGATTATCAAAATTATCATCATCAAATATTCTTCTCCATTTAGTTGTTTAAATAACAAACTTGTAGATCATTATGAAATAACTGACTACAACTTTTTAATTGTGTTTCAGAACTTTTAATGGAGACGTGCAAAAAAGTGGATCACCTTACTTCAAAATAGATTTTAACATTATCAGACAGCTCAATTGACGCAGTAGCTAAACGATTAAGCGATATAATGGCTATTCGCTTCGTGCTTGCATGCTTTTTGCTTTTACGGATTAAAATATTTATTTTTATGCTCTCCGGCTCTCTCTCTCCGGCTGTTAAAATGCCCACTTTTGATTAATCATAATATGATTAACGGAAACACGACTACACACTGCATTTCTAGTATAAGCTGACCTCGCATTATATTGGCTTTTCCTATAGTTAGAGCCCAGCTTATACTGGTCTTATTATACCTAATGATGATGATGAGGACTGGTTATTCCTGGATTTGACATCAATCTTTGTTTGTAAAAGAACTTAAATATGTAGAATACTGAGAAAAAGAAACAAACCTTTATAAAATAAATAAAAAGACTACAAAATTTGTCCCTTGACTTACAGAACTTACAAAATCTTGACAGTTTGTCTAAATCAGCCAAAAATGAAAAAAATATCCATCGTGGTTGTATCAATGGAACCCACAACGATGAAATCAAATGATAAACGTTAAGAGAACAACTCATTGCCGTCGTTTTGCAGCGGATAATACCCACAGACAAAAAGATGGCAATTTTTGCGAGGGAAATGAGAAATGTCCCTTTATTATACCAGATTGCGGGGTCGTGGGACCTTTGCTTGAAACAATTTAATCCAAATAAGTACCGCGTTGGTGACTATGGAGAAGGCACCACCATTAATAGTGGAATCTCAAGCTGGTGTGGTTGTTATAAGAGTAATTAAGGTGTAAGTTGATACAAATATTTTTTATAAAACCTTTAGTTAAATGAGTAGGTTTGATTTTTATTTTATTTATTAGGGAAAATAAACAGTAACACATTGCTATAATATTTCTTAGAGAATAAATAACAAAATATGAGTAAATGTGAAACCAACAACATTTTCCACAGAATATAAACCTAAGATATATTGTTTATTATCATGCGATTTTCATATATAAAAGCCTACAAACTTGTTTATTAATTAATCCAAAAATGATGTTACAACAATAACATTTAATGTGTATACATAAAAATTGATAGTAACTCTTAATATACTAATTGTCTCAATAATATTTTTTTAAACACTTTGGCGGGAAGGGCAAACATATCAATATGATGGAAGCGCTTGTTATATTATGTTTAATTTAGATGCCATGTGTATATTTGTTATGTTTATTATTTGATTTGCCGTATTAATTGATATGTTTATGATTAATTTAGATGACAGGCTTGTAAGTGAAATAAGACAAAGACCTGTATTTAAATTGAAGGAGTTCTTAAAGCTAAGATCCACGAGCAATTAGCCGAGTCGCGACAGACTTCCATGACGTCAAGCGCTAGACGAAGCTCTGTCTGAAGAGGCCGAACTTCAATTTATTGATAATATTTCTTGCCTAAGTTTTATTTTATTTTATTTATTATGGTAACCAATATTACCTACATATATGATTAATAAGTTCCTGTGGAAAGTTATTCGCATAGCTGGAAAAAGGCCTCTCCCTCATGCCTCCATGTATCTCGATCCTTTGCTAGCACAAGCCATTATCATATAAAATTGTAATATGTAGCAGTGAGAGCTTAGTGGTATAACCAATGGACTGCGAAGTTGAAGGTCTCGAGTTCGAATTGCGTGAAACTCGAGGTGCACCTCTGACTTTTCGAAATCATGTGCGTATTAATAATTAATTATCACTCGCTTAAACGATGAAGGAAAACATCGTGAGGAAACGCATGCCTTAGAGATTTTCTCGACCGTGTGTGAAGTCTGCCAACCCGCACTAGGCCAGCGTGGTGGACTGTCGCTTAATCCCTCTCCTTCTATGAGAGTATATATATATTTTATATTTTATAGTATTTTATTTTGTGTTATATTTTTATATGGGCCTTGTTGCCTGAAATAAATAACTAAATAAATAAATAAAAATATAATAATAAATAAATAAATATTCTTAGACAATTTTACACAGCACCATGATGATGAATGCGTAACCAACTACGCTATCCACATTTTATATATTTGAGCTGTTGATAAAATCCGACATGCATGCATACAGTATGGAAGAACTAATTGTTTTTCACAAACGTTTTCGTAATATAATTCTGAAGTTCTTTTATGCCAAAGAAGAGTTCGCAGAAAAGTATTTTGTATGAAATTGAGGCGAGAATACGTACCTGAAAGCAAGTTAATAAATAGAAAAATGCATGAAATAGTTTTCCCGGCGAGTTATTAAAAATTGCTCGGAAGTAATTGAGTTAAGTGGTAGATTTATGAGCGCGTTGAGTGGGTGTTTTATCTCACACTACCCTACATTATGGAAACGAAAGCTTAAAAAGAACTTGCGAGAACTTTATACATAGTTTACATAATACAATTACATGGATCTGACTATCATAAAATAGTATGAAAAGGGAAGTCGCTTTGTCAACCATTTTTCCACGTGCTTGCCACGGTCAACCTAAAGATGGGCTTTTCTTAACACATTAAGAATCTATCCCACTTTAGTAAACGGCATCGGTTCCGGTTGTATTATATTTACTAATGACGATCATTATTAGTCGAATGCTACACGACCAGTTTATCTCTAAGATATCGGTAACTAGCTCTTGTCCGCGGTTGCAACCGAATTCCAAAAGATATTTTGAGACAGAAGGTAGCCTATGTCCTTCTCCAAGATCTAATCTATCTATGTACTAAATTTCTTCAAAATCAGTACAGCGGTTTAGGCGTGAAAGTGAAACAGACAGCCAGACAGAGTTACTTTCACATTTATAATATTAATAATAATAAAGCCTTTATTAACAATCCTATATGTTACATTTCATCTAACTACTTATGTACTTCTAATACTAAACATGGTTGTTTAACAAAGCAACGTAATTAAATGTTATTATTTGTATAAGACACCGGTTTCGTGATTGTCTTGTTCTTTGGCATAGGCCTCCCCCTTGCTATCCTCCTTGATATCATCCTCCCATCTTCGATACTGCCTGCCTTTACTTCTCTTTTTATATCTGGGGCACCATTCCGTTACTTCGTTCGTCCACTTTTTTGTCTTACTTCTTGTTAAGTGTCCTGCCCATTTCCATTTCAGTTGTTTTATTTGGTATTTTATATCTATAATCTTGGTTTGTTTTCTGATTGTTTTTAACCTAATTTTGTTTTATGTTGAGTATGCTTTTTTCCATTCGGTGTATTATTCGGTTTAATCTCTACTAATATTTATAATAGTAAAGATTAAACCAGGGTAACTGAGGTTCGATGGTAGTTGCTTCTTGTAAAATACCTACTTCTTGAATAGATATGGAACCCACGACCCCGTGAGTAGCAGTCCGACACGCGAACCACTAGACAAAAGACGTCGTCAAAAGTTATTGGTGTGTACTTTATACCCGAACACCTGCACGAAGGACGATCTCTATTCGGCCACGCCTGAGGATATTGAGGTAGCCTTATAACACTCGAAAATTGTTTAACCATTATCACGATATGAAGACTTCTTATTCTGACGTTGATAGTTTGAAGGTTGATATTATATAAGGTTTAACAAGAAATGGGATGAGAGGATGAAAAAACAATAATTACATAACATACCATCACGCCTGTATTCCCCGAAGGGTTAGGCAGAGGTGTACTAATGTGCACCCACATTTCGCCGGTATGTTTTATGTCCCATGTAATAGGCCTATTACCATTAACTGGGCACAAATCCAGACTCCGAACTGCTACTGAGAATTTCATAGAAAAACCCAATAACACTTTGCTCGTCCTGGGTTCGATTCCCAGGTCGAGCAAAGTGTTATTGGGTTTTTCTTTCTCTAGCGTAGCAATCGTAACAATAATTAATTGATAATAAATGTAAATGAAATGTAATTTGAATAGTATCAGAAATAAAGAGCTTGTTGAATTTTGAATATGAATGATAAAACCAATTCAAATTTAACCGTAGCGTGCGAGATCTGTTATTATTCGTAGACGTTTGAACAGACGTTAATCATCTGTCAAATCTATCCGTATGCGTTCACAGGGTGTTATAATCGCGAGGATTTCAATGTTTCACGTTACATATTTAATTGATCAAAACGCGAACAGTGTGCTACAATTCAGGTGGAGCTGCGTTCATTACAAGTATTAAATATTTATGTGCTTTACCGACAGCGAAGAAAATTACTTCTCATACACCCTCTGTTATGAAAATTTGGCAGGTTAAGTCATTGACTATCTACTGTTGGGAGTTTGATTATTGTTTTTTTTACAAACGGTAAGGCACGTGTGTTTCACCATTAAGTTTTATAGTTGTAATGTAGCAATTAATTTAGTATGACCATTGGACTGGCAAGTCGCAGGTCTCGAGTTCGAATCCAAGACACGCACCTCTGACTTTTCGAATTCATGTGCGTATTAATAATTAATTATAACTCGCTTAAACGGTGAAGGAAAACATTGTGAGGAAACCTGCATACCTTAGAGATTTTCTCGACGGTTTGTGAAGTCTGCCAACCCGCACTTGGCCAGCGTGGTGGACTATAGCCTAATCCCTCTCATATGAGAGGAGACCCGTGCCCAGCAGTGGGACGTATATGGGTTGATGATGAATTAATTTATTATACATTTTAAAGAATACGATGTGTATAACAAGATGTATGAACGTAGAGGATGGGTATAAAATGTACTTATTTATTATTATTCCACTAAGGTGGCAAACAAGCATACACCTAATGGTAAGCGGGTTACCGTAGCCTATAGACGCTTGCAACACCAGGGGTATCACTTGCGAGTTGCCGACCCTGTAAAACGAAAGAGAAATAGTTGGGTTGGCAGTATAAGGGTCAAAGTCCCCCCCCCCCCCCCATTACCAACACAACGTTTTCTCGCGGGCACTGGCAACCTTGCTCATCGTTAGCAACACAACACAGCTCAAAGCGTATGAGTACTTTCCCAGACGGGCAGCTCCAATTTTAGTGGAATTACTCCCACTATGCCCTACCTCTCTCTCTATCCTTTGGTATTGCAATTGTAGGCCCGGATTTTGATTTAATAGAACCTATAACAGGATTCCAATCAGTTGGTAAAACTCAGCTATCTTCTCTATTGAAATTTGATGTTTTTTTTTAATTTCAATAGCTTCACGAATCGTCCTGGATAGGTATTGGCTTTCTTTTGCAAGAATTTGTGGCTTATCAAATCTGATGCAATGCTAGGCCTTATCAAGCGTATGTTCACAAATTTTTCAATTAATAAGTATTTTTCAATTAATATGTAGTTATATCTATTTTTATAAAAATGCCTCCGAATGATGTCTACTAAAAGTATAATTTAATATTCCTCCAAATATTATTCATTTTTTCTTTAATCTTAAACCAACAAAATTACAATTTCTGTTTTATTATTCTAAAGTACCTTCAAAACAATGGTGCTTCAGTTATATCTTGTGGTTTCTGTGCTCTTGGTACAATGAAAACGCTTCGCTATATGAAATTGCGCGTAAGAAACAGCCGTTCAATGCTCACCTCTATTCATCGGAGCCATCGGAGGAGCAATCACGGTTGTGGCTTTTGAATTTAGAATCTTGAGTGCGTGTTGCCGTCTTGACCTACTTGCTTGATGCTATGCCCTCCTGGTACTTTGCTCTCTTCACTGATTTTATCTTTTTCACTAAACTCAAAGGACAAGTGTGATTTACGAGCTTTTTTAATTATGATGATTTTTATTACAGTTTTTCTTTAGTATGTATCCATTCTGTTACGAAGAAGTAGTTTTATATTTTTATGTAACTATGTAGTTACGATTCCGTGGAAACAAAAAACCTAACCTAACTTACGTTTGTAGGCTGTTTGTAGGAGATTAAAGTTGTATTGGTATTAATAAATAAAAACAGTCTAATTCAACTACTGAATGCAGTCGTGCATTTATCGAATTTTAAATTAAATTTTATACTTAGTATTATGTCAACCATATTATGTATTAAGTTTACAACTTGACTTGAGAAGAGACATTACTAATACTCTCATTAATGATGTATCAGACTGCAAAAACTTCATACACCTACTTAGAATAAATCCCTACTAATATATATGTATGTTGTCTGTATGTAGCTATGTTACGTTTACATGCCTAAGCCGCTGAATCGTTTTTGATTAAATTTGTCCTTAGACTATTGTCTCAAAAAGCCTTTCAGTTCGTTCCTTAGAACGTTCCTCTCAAATTTTAATTCTAATATATAACATAACTAGAACAAACAAGCTCAATTAGAATAAACACGCTATAATCGTAACAAGAACAATATGAGCGGAAATTCAAATACAGTTTGCAAATTACAAGTAAACTTTATCAGTAGGTATGGTATTAATTAACGAGGCATGACGTAGGTATGTGTTTCTATTTCAATGCATGTTTGTTCAGGGAACCGACACTGGCTGCCTCTTCGACTTTGTGGGAGCCTAGTACCTTGTTGTGCTTGTAGTGCTTGTTATTCAAAATCCGAACTGAGAATTTCCTAATGGAACCCAGGACCTCACTCACGCTGCTGTAGATGAATGAGCGGCAGTTTATACATAGTCGTCTGCAATTCGACTTCCAGCGACCTTTACCAGGTCGTCCGTCGTTCGTTTATATTTTATGTAAACAAGTTATAATTTTGTATATTAATAATTATAGTTGTGTACACAATTTGCATTGAATTCAATACTTATAACTTTTCCAATTCAATTTAAGACCCAATTCAATTTAATTTATATTTATAGCCATTCAGTCTCCGTCCGAATCAATTAACATTTTAAACGTTTTCTTGAAAAGTAATGCGTTTTCACACAAAAATTAATAATTATTGCGTAATTACGGCTCCGTAAATTGCCTATAAATTGCGAGTCCCTAAGCATAAATGATTAATATTTTTAAAGCAAAAATATTTAGGTACTTTGCAAAATTTACGTAAGTAGGTATAACGTATTTGTTGGCATTAAACTATAATATCGAAATACGCTGGCACAGTCGCTAGGTCGAACCGTCGAAGCAAAATTTAATAACCTAAACATTGAGTATTTAGTACGACGTACTAGACTAGCTATTATAACATTTTTTTTTATAAAATACAACATACATTTTATTTCAGGAAATGTATTTTTTAGAATCATAACATAAATAAATAAAATAAGTATTAAATAAATAAATATTTAGGATATTTGATTTTATTTTTTAATTTTAAAAATAATAGTTATTTATGAAAGATTTTACTATTGTTTTCTTTATATTCTATACTATGAATATGTTGCATGTTAAGAAATGTGGAATCGTGCCCAAAAACCAATGAACTTATTTGACACTGCCATTACACATGGGGATCAATTGCTACTTTAGTAAGAACTAATCACTGTTACGCACTGAGTTCACTTGTCATGTAGCAATAACTTGCTTCATGGTAAGATCTAGCGTGTAATATCTCAATGGACCTAAATAATAATTGTAGAAGGGGCCGGTGCGCGTTCAACTATCGTAAACTAGGATGATATTAAAGCTTCAGAGTTAAAATGAGTCCACAACTTTCAGTATTGAGTTTAGTTTGAAATTGCAATACGTTTGCAATTACTCTGCCTCAGTGTTTCATGTTATGTCTACGTCTCTCTCATAATTTGGAATAACAACTTTGTCTACATATTTTCATTTTGTATAATTAAGTAAAAAGTAAATAAGACCTACAGGCAGATTTTCCGGGTCTGGGTATTGATGTATGGGAAAATATATATCATAGGAGAAAATTCTTGGGTTGGCAACGTTTTTTTTTTACATAAAAACTTATAGAATAAGTTGCTTTGCCTTATTGTATACCTAAATTACTAATTTGAGAAGTTTTCTTGCTTCTGAAGTCTACCAACAGCAGTAGGCCAGGGAGGTGAACAATAGCCTGATTAGCCCTTCACATTCTAAGAGGAAATACGTGCCCAGTAGTGGGACTGTAAACGTGTTGATAATATACACAATTCATATTAGCATAAAAAATGTCAGCGTCTAGGTATAGCTTAAAATTTTAGGATTTCCGAAATTGACATATTTTAAGTTATTCAAAGCGTTAAGTAGTGGGTTGTAAAACGGGGTAAAGCCCATCATGTCGCCTGTGTTTTACGTGATGCTTCATAACTTTATGGGACAAAGTTACCTCCCACCTGCGGCCGAATTAAAATAGAACCGCTTGTAATTCGTACCCCTAACTTTCTGTTTTACTTGCGAAATTTCGGCTAAACAACCTATTTTGTACTGCTTTGAATAATTCTCACAATATTTTATTTTTCAAAATCCTCGAAAAACAAATTTCAGACGACTACCTTGACTCCGTTCTAAAATTAAATTAAAAATTATTTTTGTTTTTTATAAGTTATTCGTTGAAAATCGTCAGATAGTCTAATGTAACTATTGTTATTGTGTAGTTGTGATAGGTCACTAACTATAGCATTCTTTTTTCTGTAAAGATAAAAGTGAAAACACTAAACGTAATTACATACATATTGATATGTTCAAGGCGAATCATAATTAATTTATGACATGTAAACTGCGCAAGATCTCCTGGTAGGTAAACGACGAAATGTAAGCGAAATAAATACATGCAGTGGATCTAAGCGATAAAAAATTTCAATGTCGTTTTTACGTGCAATTTCAAAATAAAAGATCTCTGCTTCTTAACTCAATTTAAAAGCAGATATAACAAAGTTTCGAAAGATATTGAAAGAAAAAAATCGAGAAAGATTTTTTGTCGTTGTGAAGTATTCAAGCGATCCTCCTTTTCACTGTAACTGAAGCGTGCGAAAGACAGCCTCGGGGAAATTTATTTGCTTAACCTGTTATATCGTGCTCTGCGCTTCTTTGTGCAAATTATGAGTTAAAGAAACAAAGATTAAGTTAGAATTGCAGATTATTCATTAAAGGATGTATTTGAAAAGCATTTTTTATTTAAATTTCATTTCCAATAACTACAATGATAGTTTCATTCGGTTGTTGGATATAAGTGCTGATGGCTAGCTATAATGTGGAGTGACGACTACCAAGTCCAAAGTCTCGAGTTCAAATCTAAGGTACCCAGCAAAGACTTAGAAGCCCCAAGCATTTGATCAACCTAGAAATTAGAACCTGACCTTGCTCACGGAAACCTCGCATGCGACACCAATGCGACACAATACGACACCATATTTGTTGCTACATCTCTTTCTAATAGAGATAAAAACTAAGAAAAAATTTCACCTATGCCCAGTTGTATTTTTTCGTATTTTTTGCCGACTATAACCTATGCAGCAGAGACCTAGACCCTTACAAAGCAAACTGCACACGAACTGCAAGGCGCCCAGAGAGCAATGGAGAGAGTTATGCTCGGTATTTCCCTTAGAGATCGCGTGACCAATGCGGAAATCAGGAGGAAACTAAAATAACCGACATCACTCGTAGAATTGCTACTCTAAAGTGGAGATGGGCAGGTCATGTATGTCGTAGAGAGGATGGAAGGTGGAGTCGCAAGATCCTCGAATGGCAACCGAGGACCGGTCGCAGGAGTGTCGGTCGACCCCCGGCTAGATGGTGCGACGATATTGTAAAGGTGGTGGGGAAGAAATGGGCAAGAGTAGCCCAGAACAGAAACCAGTGGCAGATGTATGAAGAGGCCCTAGTCCAGCAGTGGACAGCATCGGGCTGATGATGATGATGATAATTCCCAGTTGTTTCCAATGTATCCAAATCTGTCAAATTTCTTTGATATATTTTCTAGTTTAATACATTAAATAAGGTTCATATTCAATTGGGAAAATTTGACAGTTTTGTCTGTACAATGTGTCAATCGTACATATCGGTCGAAAGTTCCATTATTACCGGATTTTACGATGCAACTTGCGGCCGCACGGGCGGCGATTTAATACGGCCCATAAAAGCCCTAAGTGCGGCCCTGGCCTCTATAAAGACGCCGCTGTTTTAACCCTAAAATAACGCAGTAAAACATTTTAGGACCGAGTCTACGTACAACTGAGAAAAAGTGTTGCTGTACTATGCAAATGCAATGTAAATTACTACATACGAATTGCAAGGAAAAATGGAGCAAGTAAATTTTTATTTTATCGAAACCTTCTTTATTTAAAATCTTTAAAAAATTTAGCTACAACTAAACTATGTAGCAATGTAAATAAAATTTGGTTGTAATTATTGAACATTAGAATAATAATTCTTAAAAATATATAGGGGGAACACGGCTCCAATTTCTATCTTAAAATTGAAATATAAATATAATAATTATGTATTTAGAAACTGTCATATTAGCCTAGTGGTCCTAAGTGCGACTACTACGCTTGAGGTCCTGGGTTCGATCCTAGGTCGAGTTATTGTAATTTTTTCTGAAATTCTCAGTAGCGGCTCGGAATTTGGATTTATAGGTTAATTGCAATAACCTCGCTCCCTATTATATGGAACCTAAACATACCGGCGAACTGTAGGTGTATATTAGTACACCTCTGCGTAACCCGTCGGGGAATACAGGGTTGATGGTATGTTTATTTTCCATGCATATTAACGATTCCAAGATAGGATGGTGTTCCAAATCATAAATGATAAACACCATCCTCCACCACCACCAAAGATAATTATTTAGAAACCAAATAATTAAATATATGGTATCTAAAGATACCAAATCGGTATAATTTAATATAGTTTTTAGAAAAGTAGTTTTCTGGTGTATCTTCAAAACCGAATGGTCACCAACTAAATTAATAGTCTCTCTACTATTACTCAACTTTACTTACTCTCTTTTTCTCTCTCTCCCTAACTTTACTTTCCACGTGTTGGTGGGGGTAACTTTCCGTATTTTATTTCTCAACATCACTGAATCCTGGACATCATACTTCTAGATGTTATTATATTAAAACTAGTATATTTTTACATGGTATTTTCCCAGTGCAGAAGAGTGACGTATTTGCGCGCGTTACTTCCTAAACGCATAATATTTTTCCTAAAGGAGTGCACGTAGAAATACAAAAAATGGTGTGAAAATGCAAATGCAATGTAAATCACTACATTTATATTGCGTGAGGCAAAAGTGATATAGTGTTTTGCATTTTATTGTTGTTGCTTTACATTTAGTATTCCTAAATATACAAGCTGTTCTTTTTTGTAGCTTGGAAGGGTTTAACCAGACTATGTAACTAGTTATATCATCATCAACCTATATACTGTCCCACTAGTGGGCCTGGGTCTCGTCTCAATGAGAGAGATTAGGCTATAGTCCACCGCGCTGGCTGGTGGTAGACTTCACGCAACGCCGAAAACTCTCTCAGACATGCAGGTTTACTCACAATGTTTTCCTTCACAGTTTGTGCGATGCATATGACTTCGAAAAGTCAGAGGTGAGTACGTATCTTGTTTTCGGACTCGGTTACTTTGACTTGAAAGTCCAATGGTCATATGACTAGGCTATCACTATTTTTTGTGTAACTGTATAGTTACATAACAAATCCAAATTGTATATACAACTTAAGGCATCGAGCCTAGCTTATTTTTTTAAATAGCCAAGACGATCCATGCGAAGCTCACTCTACAAGCCCTAACTTCACAAACTATGCCTACACCTTAGTTAAAATATGTGACTTAGCTGTTTCGCTACCGTCACAAGGGCGTAAAGTGAAAAATTTATGCAGTATTCATTGATTTTCAACAATAGTTCTTGTAGTAACGAAACGGCCAAGCCACATATTTTGACTATCTTGTAGAATTAGGGCGTGTAGAATTAGAAGCTTGGCTCTTCATGAGATCTGATAACTTTTTAAGAGTGCGAGCGAGTCTTGGCAACATTTTACATGAAAATGTTATGTAAATAGTTATTAATTTGGACAATTAGAAAATTAATACAACCACACAACACTTACCTCCCAAAGGGGCGGTAGATTAATATAGTCAACAAATGTATATGTCGCAATGCTAACCTGTAGCAAATGACACCAACTTTATAGTTTATCGTCCCACGGGATGAGACATGGCAATTAACTCTTGTCAACTGTCTCAGTCCCTTTGTTAACAATTTGAACACACGTACTCAAGTGAGGCACTTGCTCAAACTTCTACAAATGTCGCTTAATCGTCATGTATTCACCAAAGCGATTAAGCGACAGAATGTTAAGTAGGATAAACATAAAAACAGTTTCACAAAAAAAACCATGAGCTTACGCGTTCTAAATATGAATCGATTGCGGAGGAATTGCGTAATCGTTTTAGCGCCCGAAACTACATTTTGGTCATTTTTTAATACCAGAATTGTCAAAAGTGGAATGTCGTGTATTCCGTCGATTTTCCGTCCTTGTGGAAAAAAATAAAGAAATCGGATACAATACCCTTGTTTTGGTTATAAATCGTATCAGAAACGGAACATACTAGACACTAAATATCTATACGGTTTAAGTGTATATCATTATCAGCCTTTGCCAACTATATTAGCTTCAAACCTTCAAGAAAAGAGCGTACTCCCTTTTAAAAGCCGGCAACGCTCTTGTGACTCCTCTGGTGTTACGGGTGTCCATGGACGGCGGAAATCGCTTACCATCGGGGATCGGTCTGCTCGTTTGCCCCCTATCCCATAAAAAGAATGCTTCTCTGTACAGCTCCCTCACATACGTAAATCACTTTTTATCCATTTGTTACCATAACACAACTCCCACCTGAAGTTCTACAGTCAGACAGAACAGAAACTCATTACTTAAAGCCCTCACACTGCAACTGATTACTCCGAGTTTAATTTTCAGTTAAACAGAGCGAAACAATTATTTGGAACGCGGTATTTATACCGCGGTAATTAAAACTGTAGCCGGGCTTCGTGGCTAATGGCTAACGACCGGTAGACTGGTGGCAGGTGACTTGCCGATTAACGACGCTAATTTGCAGGGCTCATAATTGTTGCTTACACAAGCCTTTGTGTTGCTCATTGAGATACGAGTAAAAGTAACTCAGCTTGTTAATGGAGCTCTGAAAATAGTATTTCTTGCTTGAAAATGACTGAGTACCCTTCATCATCTTCGAGGAATACGGCGTGTGAGGCAGAGGTGTACCAGCATATTTTTTTTTATAAGAGATAGGTTAGCGTTTGACCACAATCTCACCTGATGGTAAGTGACGATGTGGTCTAAGATGTAGCACGCTTACCTAGAAGATACCTATTCACTCGGACTTGAAGACCCCCAAATTGTACACATCAGGAAATACAGGCTCAGCATATTAAACGAAGCGACTGCCATCACTAATCCACAAACCAATTATCGAATTAATAATATATAATAATAAACTTTAGTTACATTTGAAATGAAATGAAATGATATTTATTTGAAATGATATTTATTTCTGTAAATAGATCTTTTAAATACACTTTTACAAGTCAATATTTTACACTTTTTTTTTTAAGCTAGATGGCTCCGGAATTTCCTAGCTGACGACCTCTGAGAAGAAACGCCGAAACAAACTCAAAGAATCATAGTCTCTTTTAAAGTCCAGACATTGAATAGTAACAAATATGTTCTTGTTATCTTACAATGTAGGGCAAAGTCTGAAATGGCCTTTTGAAGAAAGAGCCATAGCGGCTTTGAGTAGACCAGTCCCAACTGACGGCACGCATGCATCAGTCATTGTTTGATATTCATAGTCCAGTGAATATTAATATCAAATGTACATTATTAATTCATTCCTGTTCATTCCTATTCATTCTTATTATTTAATGTTTGTCTGAATAAAAAAACTGCTATATATGGTGCCCGAACGATTAATAATATAACATAACATTGCACTACATATTATTTCATGTAGGTAATTAAATTGTTAATATTATATGTTTAAAATCCATCCAACTTGTATGTGCAAAGTTATTGAATTACTGGTAATAGTGTAATTAAAATATAGGATACATTATTTTAATAAAACTCTGATTGTTGCACGCCCATAATAGGCGAAACATGATGCCTCATGAACCTCTGATATATATGTAACAACCTATATCCATATTTCTTGCAAATAAACATTTAAGTAAAACTACTTTTTACGGATTTTATCGCGTTATATTGATATTGTTAATCCCGACGTTTCGGACCCTTTACAGCGTCCATGGTCACGGGTAGTCATTAGTATTTCAATTTCTAAAATTGTTTTGTCATTGTTCCAGACTTTCTGCGTGGTATCAAAGCGGTTCCGGAAAAACTACATCCACCGGTTCACGGCGACCAGGTCGCTGTTCTGGTACTCGCCGTGGTCGCCGGTGCGCCGCGCCTGCGTGTACCTCTCCACCAACCAGTACTTCGATTACTTCGTCATGGCTACCATACTGCTCAACTGTGTCTTCCTCGCCATGTCGGAGACTATCGAAGAGGCTGAGTGAGTTTTTTTATACATTTTTATTATTATTTATGTACAGACGCCAGCATATCAAGCTACCACAATCTGACAAATTTCTTTGATTGATTTTCATCTTTAAAACAAAACAATAAGGTTCATATTCAATTGTGAAAATTTTACAGTTTTGGATAGCTTGACCTGCTAGCGTCTGTACTAGCGACCCGCCCTCTGGCTTCACGCGGGTTCCTTTTAAGGATGATGTGTATGTATTATTCATATATCTAAATTATTGGGAAGAAATGCTCTAAATGAACCGACATTATCGGATTTTGATATGGTTTTCTGGTGAAAACCGTATCAAAATTTGTTACGATCCATTCTGGTGTCCATTCATGTGTGCATGAATTCATGTATTATATAATTATATATATAGTATATATAGGAAGAAATGCTCTAAAGGAAATAACATTAACAGATTTTAATACGGTTCGGTTTAAAGATTATTTATTTATTCTAAAGAACAGTGTTCACTTGCGAATAAATACAATGGTAATTATGTATTCCTAAAGCTATCCGGTGGCCATTACAATAGGTAGTATTACAGTACAGTACGGTTCTCACTAGAAATGTGTGGATAGCGACTTTTTTAATATTATATAGTTTTGTTTAGATTTTATAGGACGTCCACTGCCAGGGTGACCCAGCACGGTATGTCGGATTCGTACCGTCTAAAAATTAATTTAGAATCATTTTCTCACACGTTTCAGGCAGGATTTCGCCACGTCCCTTTTCACGGACAATGAAAACTTTGACGAAACTTCGAACTAGATACGCACGTTACGTTACTTTATGGACGAAAAGAAAGAATTAATTCTAAAAAAATAGCGTACTACACAATTGACTAAAGCGCCAGTTTTTTTTTAAATTGAAATAATAATATGCAAACAATGACAAACAAGCACACAGGCCGCACGATGTGCAAGCTACAACCTCAGGCTATCTATTGAAATAGTTACTAAAAAAACATATTTACATTTCCTCATATATTAAACGAGTATTCGTTCAACAATATAATTTTATTAAGCTAAAATCTAAGCATATCTCATACAAGCATGCTCAGAAAAAATATAAAATAAATATTAATAAAGGACCATAATAGATATTAATACAGCAATAGCCCTGAGGCGAAGACAGTGTATTGCAAAATGAAAGTGGAATAATTATTGCTCCAACTTTTTTCCTTTTCATTTGTTTTTATTAAAAGTATTTGTGCTGTAATAATATTTTTGTTCTAAATTTAAAATTTATAGTTGAATTAATTGTTTTGTGATCATCCACCAAAATAATAATAATAATTATTTTTTGTTTTGTTTGTTTGTAACCTAGGGGAAGGCACTACCTCTCGAGATACAGGCTTTGCCTAGTTCGATAGGTGGGGCGCATAAAAATTGTAAAAAAGTATTATTTCAATAAATTATTATTATTATTATAGATATACTAGGCTGTACCGTTGGGCACGGGTCTCGTCTCAGAATGAGAGGAATTATTCCATTACTACTATATGAACCGAAAATAATATATTACAAAATATAATTTTATAACTATATTGATGACTTGCTGATGAGACTAAAGCTTTACAAAACGTATGGATAAAAACAGGATACTTTCCATTATAATCCACCACGACAGGAGCTAAAGGTATAGTTACCTACAAAGGAAAAGAAAAAATTACATCGTCAGCCCAAAAACTTGATATTGATCCACGCAATTAAAAAAATACGACAGTCAAAGTTTAGTTTCATTAAAATATCACTTTTGAAAAGTCGAACCTAGTTGCACGGTTCCAAAAAGTGGGTCTTATGGAGAAGAACCGGCAAGAAACTCCATAGATATTCCTTAGCAGAAAATTATATTTAAAAAGACATTATTTTGAAATAATCCTTAAAAAAAATCCAACTTTTTTTCCCATTGTTTCTTAACTGGAAAACTTGTAGAGATGTATACCCTGTTTGTATATTATGTTATGTGTTGAACTCCCCAGGGCAAACCCGCGCTATCCTATGAGATCGTGAGGTCATACCTTATTCTAACTTATTACCTATTCTGAATTATTAGGCTTGCCCTTAATAAATATATCTGGAAGAGAAAGTGAAATGTGTAATTATAATCAATAATTTTATTGGTTCAAAGAAGATAGAGTAGGTACAGTCACCAACAAAAGTCGCTGAACTGTTGTTGTTTGTGCAATCTTCAATACGATTTTTAATATGAATTTGAACCTATAAAGGTTGTGCGAAATCATTGCATATATGACCATTAAATATATAGTCACCTTAATAAAAAAAACCTCGTTACCATTTTGGAGCTATGATATTTTCAAAATTTAGCTGTTTCAGCGACCTTCGTTGTTGACCGTACATACAGATATATGTATGTGATGTTGATCGTAGGTGATCCATATTTCTGTTATCCCCTACATATTTTTTATCATAGTGGGAGCCGTGCCGTAGTGCGATAGTGAATAAGTTGATGACGATTTGTGTCAAAATAGTATCATACTTCTTCCTCAGAGCCGTTTCGCAAGTATGTTGTGGTCGGCTTTATGCGGCTGAATATCAGTATTTTACACGAAGCGACTGCCATCAGACCTCCGTAACCCAATTCTGATTAGCTGACTGATTGTCAGGCTTTTTGGGCTTCTGACTGTCACTAACGATTGTTATAGATGTTCGCATGACAACCGAGATCAACGCCTTTACGTGCTCTCCTAGGCACGGGTCTTTATGAGTTAAGAATGGTCACCCATCCACAGGCTGACCGCAGCTAGCGTTGCTTAACTTTGCAGATCGGTGGATCAGCGTAGTTAAAACATAGCCACGCCCTCCTCAATATAGTTTTGTACTTATATGTATAAACTTATACATATAAGAATAATATATAAGCAGTATAGATAAACTTCTGTATATGAGATCAGTTAATTAATACATTAAAATACAAACGAGCTTATTACATACTCTGGATTATTTCGCACAAAGCCTTTGATACTAATGATAATTCGACTTGGTGATGTGTTCAAATTATAGTAGTTTCTAATCACATATCTATACCAAATAATTTAAAAAATATTGATATTATGAATCTATTATAAAGTACCTAGAATCCTTCCTGTTTAGTTAATCACTCCGAAAATGTACCTTCAGTCAAAATGACAATTGGCAACCATTATTAAATTCACCTGATTTCGAGAATAATTTTCCACACAATTGAGTTAACTCACTTAACGAGAGAGACCGATAAACATATTTAGCGTCGTCAAATAACCGGTATTTTAATAAAAGCTTCACGTAGGAAGCTGCCAATATCCGGCTATCATGTTCTGTCAAGCACTTGTTGATAGCGCTTGACGACGAAACCGGTTAATCCAAATTATCCCCGAAGGCAATTACTGAGACTTTCGCAATGGTTTTTAATACGGTAAAATCAGTGTTTCGTTTGTTTAATGGAGATAAAATATAGACCCGAACCTTGCAGTGGGTTTATTAAGGTCGATGATGATGACGCTGATGAAATATAAATGGAGCAAGCATTGATATAGATGCTGTCTGCGCAAGACCGATTTTTGTGGCCGTGGCTGATAGATAGAAGCATTGATATTAATGAGCTGAGCAATGTTGATTTATTTGGTTTCTAGGATCATATAACTTTAATGGGATCCTAGGCCATGGCCCGTGGTGAAAGACACGAATCCCATGGCCATGACTATAAGGCAAGGGAAGGAAAATTCAGTTTTTAGTCTGTAACAGTTTGACATACCCTGGGAAGAGGCCCCAGATAGCAGACGATTCATAAAGATTTTCCACACACCAAAAAAAATGAGGCTCCACGTTTATCTCCTAAATAGTGATCTCACTATTGTTATTAATTGTCTCGTTTAGATACATTCGTGAATCATACAAATTAATTATTGTTAAGCAAGAACAAAATGACCGCGTATTTTATTATTATTGAGACAATTATGTGTATAATTATAAATATCAATCGTCCGTTGTATATCTGCCAGTTTACGCCTTTTTACACATTCACTTTTTTATGGAAATGTTTTTTTATACTTTCAACTACCTAATGATGTAGGATTGATCCCAGAATCCCATAAAATGTAAACTTAAACCAGTAGGTGCTTACATTATTCTAATGACACACTTTATGTGATCAATAATCCGAACCAGTGTATAATTTCCTGCCAAAATACTCCCGCTTAAACGAGACTTCCCTACAAATTCGACTTTAAACTTGTGCCCAAATTTTGCGAAAGCTGGATACGTGTACTGTCGCTAACAAAATCAGAGCCCGCATCAGTGATGGATGAATCAATCATGTTACTCGCTTACTTGCGTATACGTCACCGTTATAAATGATCTCGTTAGTGAGCGCGACTGTACCTACGTACGGACGTTCGTTCCCAGCACATGTCTCCTGTCTGCAACTACAAGCGGTATAATTTACTGGTGCTTGTGTAATTTATTATAACTACTGCACTATCGCAAAGTGCTTGCTATCGTATTGCAGCTTGATGGAAACGTGTGCGAGTATTTATTACAATATTTTGTACCGGGTTTTATCGTTGACAATAAAATTTTAAGAGTTTTGTACTCTATTGAAATAACTTACGAGTTTTACAAAGATTAACTACAACTATCAGAGTGAATTGAATTATAAAAAAAAAGCATTAGAAAGTAGGAAGCACACCTACAAACCTAATCCTACTAATACTATAAATGTGAAAGTTTGTGAGGATGGATGGATGGATGTTTTTACTCTTTCAAGCTAAAACTACTGTACGAATTTTGATGAAAGTTTACAGTATTAATATTTATATATCAGAATAACATATAAGCATATCTATAACGAATTTGAGTTAATTAGCCAAATTACAACGATAATTAAAAGTAACTTTTTCACGCGGACAAAGTCGCGGGCAGAAGTTAGTTTCTCATAAGTAAGTACACTCGCTAATAAAATATGATAAATCTATTATAGTGTTACTTTTAGGTTACTTTGTAATATAATAACACCGTCTGGCACGAGGTATTTGGAACCTCCTTTAACCATTTTATTAAGAAAACGACATCTTTTCAAAATTCGAAAAAGGAACACCTGATCCGGTCGGAAAACAAACCAATTTAAGCTGTCAGGTATTCATGGAGGCGTGAGGGAATCCGTAGCGGATTTCCGGAAACTGGGTGGTTAGGCACGGTGCGCTATGAATACTAAATGGGATGCACTTTAATACCAGCTCAAGGTGTCAATATTAGCAAGTTTGGTTGAAGCCGGTTAAGTGGGTGGTGGAATCAAAAAAACATGTCGAAAAAACCTGTCACTTTCTTTTTTTTGTCATAGCATTTAAATGATAGATCTTCTAACTTTACAGTCGATATATACATTATATAGAAATAGCCAGGCTAGATCTATAATGTTAAGTGTCAGACGATACATTTAATTTGCATGGGTTATTACCGTTCTCGCATTAGTTGTTATCATATATAATAATTTAAATAATAACATCACTTTTGAAGGTCTAGTTGATCACCAGCGCCAGGCAGCTCACCAGTCTGGCTTTTAGCTGAACTGGACCTATTTGGTGCAGGGTTTTTGATGCTAATGTCCATGACTGATCCAGAAACCTCTTTCTTTCAATGCAAATTAAAGGAATCTCTTTTGTTCACCCAAAACAATTATTACCCTTAATCTATCCTGTCTATACCAAAGAAACAGTCTTTAATCTTATTTCTCATGTTATTCCAAACGTAAGTGAAAATAGTTTCAGAGTCCCAATATCTATCCGAAGTTTTGCGTAAAGGCTGGGTCACACAGAAAGCGTGTATGAAATTGATTCGAAACATGATTACTTTTGAACGTCCTACTGTTGGGCGCAGGTCTCTAAGAATGAGAGCTGTTAAGCTATGCATTCATGACGACAGCTTAGCATAGTTTGACTGACAACACGCTGTCGAGAATCTGGGGTAAATTTCCTCACGATACGAATTATATTTCTAATATGCACATGATTTCTAGTCAGAGGTGTGTTCCTTGGATTCGAACTCAAGACCTGGCGGTCCATGGACATATGACTAGGTTATAAGGACATCGGCCCAGAAATTGGGTTGCAGAGGTCTGATGGCTCTCGCTTCTTGTAAAATACTGGTATTCAGCCGCATCTGGTTAGACTTTCCAGTCTAGCTTCGGTCGGTAGGATTCCACCGACCCCAACATAGTTGGGAAAAGACTAGTAGGATGAGTAGTGACAATAAAACTAGACAGGGTTGCCGTCATCAAAAATGATAGGATACACTATATACTAGGTTATCACTGCTCGCACTCGTGCTCATCACACGCGTGCCTTCAGATAGGACGTAGAGCAAGGCCTCGCTAATTGATGAGGTCCAGCAATGGCTGGACCAAAGCCTGTCATGGTCATGGCGAATTTTGCAGATCCCATGGTCATGACTATTTGTAAAGTTCAGGAAAGTGCGATTTTTAGTCTTTATGAGTCCGACATACCCTGCCGCCTTTGGTGTATAACTATTTATAACGTAAGACGTCTGTGGTCTATTGGTTCGCGTATCGGACTGCTATCACGATGTCGTAGGTTCGATTCCCACAGCACACAATTTTTTATGTGAGGAACCTAGGTATTTGTGTTGTCTGGGTGTTTTTAAGTGCGAAAGCGCGGTTTTAGTCGGTATGAGACCGATATACCGTGCCGCCTCCCCGGGTGGCGAATGAGGATTTTCCGTACTATAAAAAAAATTAAAAAAGTTATCGTATTGTATCAAATTGCGACGACTGTACCGCATCGGTCCTGCGCACGTTCTGCACACGCTTACTGTGTGACCCAGCCTTTAGGTACTACACATTCCCCTAAAGTGTCGCCACGTGATCTGACTGTAGAACGAAAATGTGACGCCCACGACATCTATTATCATAATGTACTGTAGTTTATTTAAATACGTATTAATGCTGATAAATTGTAGCTGTTATAGCATAGTGGTTTGACTTTCGACTGCCAAGTAATAAGGTTGGAGTTAGAATCAAGTCAGCTCTAACTTTTTGAGCATATTGATCATAAAATACAAATCATAGCTGTATTACCTGAAGAATTAGGCAGAAGTGTGCTTAATTACACCCACATTTGGCCGGTATATTTAGATCCAATGTAACAGTGGGCGAGCCTAATTCAAACTTCGAGCTTTTAATAGAAAAACCCAATAATACATTGAGAACCCAGGATCATTGCAGCAGTCGAGCTTATAACTACCTGATTTGAGGCATTAAGGCAGTCCTAACAGTAATTAATTATTATACCTCGCTTAAACGGACAAGGAAAACATCGGGAGGAAACCTTCATGCCTCAGAAACTTTCTTGATGGCGTGTGAAGTCTAGGAACCTGCATTATGCCCGCGTGGTGGACTATAGAATATTCTTTCTCATTCTGAGAGAAGACCCGTGCCCAGCTGTGGGACAGTATGGATTGATAATGAGTTAATGATTAGTTTTTTTTGTCTTTGTTTTTTTTTAAGATTTTCTCCTGCATCGTGGGTGATATATGTGGGTCATACAAATATTTGTTCCGTGTGGAGATCGAACCCACAACCCGTGGTGCAGAAGCCGACCGCTCAATCGCTGCGCCAAACGTGTTCTCAATGATTATAATGATAATATGTGATTATAACAGTATTGTGGTTATTCAGTTCCTCGTAAATAAATATAAATATGAAAAAGGACACAAATATTTCCTTGCTGCATGTTATATTCGTATTACGCAATCCCTAGAGCTATCCGGAAATCGGAAATAGGAGTTTCTCGTATTTATTTCTGTGTGTATTTACGAACGTCCCAATATAATACAACATACCATCACGCCTGTATTCCCGAGGGGTCAGACGAGGTGTTTTGATGTATAGTCGACCAGACATACCTGTGAACTGTGAATGTAAAGTTTCCAAAAGAGATATACAGGCAGCTTTTTTTAAGTAAAGAAGAATGTAAAACTAATTATTCCTTGCTAATTAAAAATGTGACTCACTATCACAAACAAAAAAATTACATAACAAGACATAAATTTCTGACACTTCGCGCATATTATACATTGAAATAAAACTACTTTTTACGGATTTTATCGCGTTATATTGATATTATTAATCCCCAGTCTACCTGTGACCATGGACGCTGTAAAGGGTCCGAAACGACGGGATTAATATTATCAATATAACGCGGTAAAATCCGTAAAAAGTAGTTTTATTTCAATAAATAGTATGTCTCATCCCCGCAAGGAAAAGGAGACTCGGATCGTCTGCCACCCGGGGAGGCGGCAGGGTATTTTGATTAAAAAAATATATTTTGATTGGCTTGGGTATGTAGGCAGCTAACAGAACCAGCGTTTTGACACAATAATAATGATATATTATTGCACAATATATTTTTATCAAAACAGAATAGATGTCTAAGTCAAGACATCCGTGTTTTGATAATTATTGTCACTGTCAATATTGTCACTGTAATGGTTAGATGGTAGTCAACTGTACATTCACAGTTTACAAGTATTGCTTTATCTTTGTCACCCATTCACAGACTGACCGTGGCTAGTGGAGCTTAACCTTGCCAGATCGATTTGATCAGCGTAGATATAATGTAGCCATAAACCCCTCGGTCATGATAATGACATGTTTTCCTATAATCCCTATTACACACTAGTATACATATAAATGTACTTACGTATTGTATTAATCACTGTTCCTGGTTGATTTGGTATTCTCCTCAAATAAATATTCTTGGACAAATTTTAGACAACACCATCTAGTCCCAAACTAAGCAGAGCTTGTACTAGGGGTAGTAGATAATGGATATAATACTTATACATATACTTTTTTTTTGTAAATACATACTTATATTATATAAGAAACGCCCAGACAAACAAAAACATTTTCATCACATAAATATTTGTGTTATGTGGGAACCGAACCCACGACCTCGTGATCAGCAGTCCGATACGCGAACCACTAGACCACAGACGTCGCCAAAACGTATCCATGTCAAATAGTTCCAATATTTTCACATTTACCTTATAGGTCGAGTAGTACCTACGACCCATGTGTTTTATAGGCTTCGCCTTTCCTCGCTACCGATATTTTTATGTGTTAAAGTAAATATACCATGCTGATTTGTTTAGGTACAAAAATCACCATTTAATGTATTAAGGTACTCACAGTTTTATAAATAAAACTTTTGTCCATTTACAGTCACAGTCAAATATTCAACGGCCGCAAGGCCTGTAATTATTTTTAAATATAAGTGTAGAAATATAAGGATACTTTAAAAATATAAAACCTTTTGTTGACCTATTATTAGGTACCGTTTAATTCTGTGTTGTGTTTATTATTGAGTTTTTTTATACTTCTAAGGTGGCAAACAAGCATACGGCCCACCCGATGGTAAGCGGTTACCGTAGCCTATAGACGCTTGTAACACCAAGGGTATCACTTGCGCGTTGCCGACCCTGTAAAATGAAGGAGGACTAGTTGGGTTGGCAGTGTATAAGGGTTAGTCCCCAACAAAAAGTTTCCTCGTGGAGCACTGGCAACCTTGGTGGCTTTGAGCCTTTTTTTATGTGACCTACGCAAATGTTCCTCTGATCTGGTATCGTCGTGCGACGGGTTGTTGAGCTTCCTAAATTATGGTTGAGCTACACAATTACTGATGCATGCGTGCCGTCAGTTGGGACTGGTCTACTCAAAGCCGTTACGGCTCTTTCTTCAAAAGGCCATTTCAGACTTTGTCCTACATTGTAAGACACATATTTTGTTACTATACATTGTCTGGACTTTAAAAGAGACTATGATTCTCTGAGTTTGTTTTGGCGTTTCTTCTCAGAGGTCGTCAGCTAGGAAATGCCGGAGCCATCTAGCTTAAAAAAAAAAGTAAAATATTCACTTGTAAAAGTGTCTTTAAAAGATCTATTTACAGAAATAAATATCATTTAATTATTCATTTAATCACTTGCTGACCGTAAGGAACACAACACAGCTTAAAGCAGTGTTATTTGACTTCGATTTTCTGCCGGACGGAGGTAGTTCCGCAGTCGGGCAGCTACAATTTGAGTGGAATTACTCCCACTATGCCCTACCTCTCTTAATATTATGCTAATATGAACTAATATTAACTCTAATAGAGAATACCGAAAAGACAGACTCTATTATTCACTTCAAAAAATTCTAGTAATTACCAAAGCAAGCACTTCAATATTTTTACACAACGGCATAACAAGATCTTTGATCCTCGAGTTCATACAAGCCTACCTCGTTTAGCCAACATTGTGGCACTGCGGTATTGTAGCTAATACACCGGCTAATGTTAGTGAGTACTATGTTTTATCGGTTGGTTTGATCAACAGGTTTATTGATTATACGAAAGTTGTAGGGTTACGCTCCTCGCTTCTGAACTGGTAGACGACCGTTTATTCGCTGCACGGATATCTTTCTCCGAGCCTTTTCCCAACTATATTGGGGTCGGCTACCAGTCTAACCAGATGTGGCTGAGTATCAGTATTTTACACGGAAACGACTGCCATCAGACCTTCGCAACCCAATTTTTGGGTAATACCGATACCCTGAGGATGTACTGGTGGTCAGGCTTTTTGGGCTTCTGACTACCACTAACGATTGTCATAGGTGTTCGTATGACAACCGGGACCGACGGCTTTACGTGCTCTCCAAGGCGGAGGGGTCTTGATGTGTTAAGAATAGTCACCCATCCACAGACTGACCGCGACTAGCGCAGCTTAACCCTGTAGATCGGTTGATCAGCTTAGTTATTACTTAGCCACGGGCCCCTCTGCACGGATACAGATTGGCGATTTAAGTATTATAATTGAATGGGTAAAGAGATTTTTTTTTTATTGAGATAAAATTACAAACAAGAGTACGGCAACCGCAGCGGTATCATTTTGAAACCTTAGTTGTTAAGTCTCAAGCGCTCAGTAATTTCACTGGCTACTTTGCCCTTTAAACTGGAATAAAATAATGTGTAACAATGATATTTGGCAATGCTGTGTTAACGTATTCTCCGAGGGGTTAGGCAGAGGTAACAAATTACTACAACAGTTCCCCGGAAAATCAGTTTATCTTTGAATTTTTTATGTTTCTGTCTTATCGACCACAACACCAAAACATGGGTTCCCAACCTAACGGATTTTACCTATCGCATTAACTTATTCCGGTAATATGGAAGCCGCAATTTCAAGTTATAGAGTATAAAAGCAACAAGCGAGCCTTGTAATATGTATTCACAGCTCCTATAACATCGGTACTTTATGTCTAAAAACTCGTTAATCCCACATATTTTTACTAGGTTTGCGACCCCCGCTAGTCATATTTTCTTTGCAGTAAAACGATCAGCCAATGGCTTGAGACTTAATATTTTAAGGGTAAGTTCTCTTCTGTAATAATGTATACTTATTTGTGCTGGTTGATATATCAAGGAACAATACAAATCGCTGATTGAGAAGCTAAGACGAGACAGGGCAATTTCACAAGATTGAAAAAGTTATTTTAGCCAAGAAAAAATACGTCTTTACGGTGACGTAAATTCATAATGTGAAGGCATAATTGATGGGGTCGACTGCTGGACTACAATCTGTAATGGTCGTGGCGAATTTCACGGATCCCGTTACCAAGACTATATGGCAAGTGAGGGCAAGTGCGGTTTTTATTGACCTATAGGTATTTGTTCCGGGTCAGAGGGTCTACTCCCTATCTCCGTCAACGAAGTTACGAGCCGTTCGAAAGTTCTCCGAAACTTCGGAATCCGATTAAACAATTAGTGTCAAATTCAATTTTTCGAACGGGTAAAAACACATTGAGAGTAGGGACAACTGTCAAATTGTGTTGTCATTCATTCTTAGTTCGGGCCCCGAACGAATCATCCGTCCGTAGGTGATACGGAGTAGGAAACGCCCGTAACGAAGGTCGAAATTACGGACTTCGTGCTTAGGGAGTAGACCCCCTGGGTCTTTGTGGATTTGAAAGTTTGTGCGTGTAAACGCACCCACGATACAGGACAAAATCCTAGTATGGGGCAATGTTTTTTTTTTAAATACGCTTTATTAAAGAACATAAGTCATAAGTACTGTCCATAAGCTATAGTAAAAGTGACAATAGGGTATAAGGGTGCCCTTTTGGATCTCTAAAAAGCCTACCGACCAATGTTCAAAACATCCATCCAAACATTTCACAGAATTCTATTACGATATGTCTCATTTAATTCGTATAAACGTCAGCATATAACGCGAAGCTTTATAATAAACGTCGGTCAACGATCAATGTACATGACATGACAGGCGGCAGTGAGTGACGTCAAGCCGCAACATGTCCGCCGCGCGATTAGTCGTCGCCCGGATAAACGTCAGATTAACAACATGGCGGCGATTGGCAGTCACGGAAATTATTTGTGTTCGAAACTAATCATTGGTTTATTTACTAGATTTTTTTATTTATTATTTTAAATAATAATAATATAATAAAATTATTTATTTCAGGCTACTTTGGCTTAATAGGCATAAACTACTTACAAACAAGCATAATATATAATTATATTATTTGATGTATATAAAATTAAGACTATGTTAGTACAGTTAATACGACATGTCACGTCACAATGCGTTCTAGTGGCACTTGTCAGTGGAAGCAAGAAACACCTATAATAAAAGGCTACGAAACTGCTACGACGTAGCAGCTACATAAACGCTACGCTACGCGCTGTCATTATCGAACTAAAAAATATTTTACTTTTACAATATTTTTACCATTTCACAACGCTATACTTCTAACGTGTTTGATTTTCTACCCTTTACGTGGCAAAAATGATCAAATATTTTCGAATTGTATGCACGTGAAAGTCAAAATGACACCTTTCAAAAGCAAGCTACAATAAATTGCTTTTCAACGATCAATTTTCCTTCTTTGATCCCACTAGCCTCTGAAAAATCTCAGTGTATTATGGAATCTCTGGAATTCTTCTGAATACTTCATATTTTCAACCGATATATCTGCTGACTATATCTAACTAACGTGATATTTTGTCGCTTTGCTATCATTGTCAAACATTTTTTAATACTTAAAAAACTTATATAAATGTAATTTAAATATATTTTGGATATTTTATCTAGTCCCAAACAGAGCAGACCTTCTACTGAAGGTACTAGACAACGGATATAATATTTATATACTTTTTTTTTTAATTCATACTTATACTACGTAAAACCCAGTATTATATTGATTTCTGACATTTACGCGAATATTATACATTGAAATAAAACTACTTTTTACGGATTTTATTGCGTATATTGGGGTCGGCTTCCAGCGTCCATGGTATCGGGTAGACTACCCGTGACCATGGACGCTGTAAAGGGTCCGAAACCTCGGGATTAATAATATCAATATACGCGATAAAATCCGTAAAAAGTAGTTTTATTTCAACCTAGTATTATTTTACATATTGATAATATTATTGCCATAAAACATTGTTATGGTCACTAGACCATCGATTCAATTGCCACAAGGAAAAAAAAATGAATTAAAGGAGGCCATATGGCATTGAGTTAGCCTTATGTGATACTATTGTATATAAAAGCATAAATAATAAATAAATAACAGAGAAGAAGAAACTTAAGTATCCTGAACTTGACGTTTGCCATTGCGAACGGCACCGTGATAAATTGCCTACTTGTCCAATAGCCCACTTGTACTGGTCACCCTGTTGAATCGCCTCGACTGTCGACGTTGACGTTTTATGGCCTTGTTAGGGAGTACCGTGGGGTGTCCGTATTTTGATGCAAGCTTCGGAATTCAGTGAAAATTGTTGTTTTATAGTCGCGTTTTCAAAGTATTCTGACCCTCTTTGACGCTTTCGAAACCTTTGTCTCTCTATTCGTTCTACATGTTGTCGATTTCAATGCATTTTATTTTCACCGGAAAGCTAGATTTATATGAACGATCCTTAACTATCTTTGACGTTCACTTACGCCTTTTTCAAATCCACTAGCACACTTCACTACGATAAAAATCTTTAGATTATCACTTTATGTTTTTTTATCCTATATGTGTAGTTGAATATGAAAAAGATTTTAAAGTAACACTAGGGGTATCGTGCGCGTTGCTGACCCTGTAAAATAAAAGAGGAATGCTGAACTGCCGTTTCCGACGAAACGACGTTTCCTCGCGGAGCACTGGCAACCTTGCTCACCGTTAGGGACACAACACAGGTTAAAGCTGTGTTATTTCATTTCGATTTTCTGCAAGACTGCGGTACTTCCCCAGTCAGGCAGCTCCAATTTGAGTGGAATTACTCCCACTGGTACACTGGTTTGCATCCGTGACACATCACACCATTGTAAAGGTCCAGTTGAAAACCAGCGCCAGGCAGCTCACCAGCGGTCTGGCATTTAGCTGAACTGGAGCCTATGTGACGCAGTCGTGGGACACACATTTTTTTTTTTCCATGTACTTCCATCATGTTTTTAATATTACTGTGTGCATTGTCCAAGACTGTGTCAATAAATATTTTTCTTTCTTTTCTTTTTTCTTTCTTTCCACTATGCCCTACCATAATATTCATATATAAATAAGTATTAATTAAGTATAAATACGTTGCTTAATTTCCAGCATCGTAGCCCTAAATATAGTAAACAGTTTATTATAATATCTGAACATACTATTACGCCTTTATCCCCGAAGGGCTAGGTAGAGGTGTACCAATGTACAACTACAGTTTACCGGTATATTTAGGTCCCTTGAAATAGGCAGTGGCCATTAATCGGGCAGAAACCCAAGCCGAGCTGCTAATTTAATAAGAATTTCATAGAAAATCACAATAACACTGCTCGACCTGGGAATCGAACCCCGGACCACTAGGGTAGCAGTTGCGCTTAGGACCACTAGACTAACAAGACTCATTTTTAGTTACATTTGTGTCTAATTAAGTGAAATGTAATTTCTTGTGAGAATAATGATTTTTAACCACAATAAATTGAGTGTAATTAATTCAGTCCTATAAAGGCGATGGTAAATAAAATAACCCACAAAGTAGCCCCTTATACACACAGCGTAACTCACCCTTAACCCAAAGTAATATACTGTAATGCGAGTCTATCCCTAGCTCTCTAATCTCCATAATAAACAAACAGGAAATGAATGCAAATTACAAACTGAAAAACTTGTAAACTTCTTGTCGTCATTTGTTTAACTTATCTATGTTGTGCACTGTAATAACGAGGTCAGTGATGCTGTGTATATTGAAGATATTAAAAAAAAAAACAAGTAGTTTCGAGTATGTTTTATATATTTTTTTTATATAAAGTAGCTGCCTCGTTAGTCTAGTGGTCCTAAGCGCGACTGCTATGCTAGAGGTCTTGAGTTCGATTCCGAGGTTGGGCAAAGTATTATTAGGTTGTTCAATGAAATTTTCAGTAGTATCTCGGAGTTTGGATATGTTCCCGATTAACAGCAGTAGTCCATATTACGTGGGATTTAAACATACCGACAAACTGTGGGAGTACTTTAGTACACCTCTGCCTAGCCCAGCGGGAAACACAAGCATAATGGTACATAATGCCTAGATTCTACTGTTGAAGAGAGTAATCTATACCTACTTCTTCGGTGACCATACGGTTTATGTAAAAGCTTTTTGCGACGTTCGACTCATTCTGTGTCAAATGAAACAAATCAAAATGGACGTTTTTGTTCCATTTAGTGTCCAGCTGTACGAAGACAGAAAAACAGACAGCTCCGTGTCTAATAGACGATAGACTGCACACTGTGCTGTGCAAAAACCCTCTGGATTTAGATGTACTATTATGTTTCACTCTATTCTATATAACATTATACAGATCATGATCATCAACCCATATGCTGTCCCAGTGCTGGGCACTGGTCTGCTCTCAGATTGAGAAGGATTAGACTATAGTCCACCACGCTGTCTTAGCGCGGATTGGCAGACATATAACATAATAATAAATTTCTTTATATTTTATAATATAATAATAAACAACAAAACTACACTTAGCACAGGGTGACACACATACAGACACAGAGATTAAAGAAGCAATAATTAAAAATCAAAATACAATATGGAGAAATAAGCACTTACATGGACAGTTCCCAAAAAAAGTTTTAGATCAGGCCAATATAGACAGAGAGCTCTCATTCAAATGGATCAAAAAACAACAAATAACTCCAAGCATAGAGTCATCAATTTTTGCTATACAGGATCAAGCGGTTATGACGCGACAACATCAACGCGACGTTTTGAAAGCACCAGTGGATGGAAAATGTCGTCTTTGCGCCTGCAAAGATGAAACTACGCAGCACATCATCTCAGGTTGCGAAAAATTGGCGGGGACATATTATGTGAAACGGCACAATAACCTCGTACAATATGTCTACTGGTGTATAGCTAGGAAGCACAAAATACAAGTAGCTGACCTCTGGTGGAAAGAAACACTTACCCAACCTCATGTGAAAGAAAATGAATCTGCAAAGCTCTTATGGGAAATGCCCGTCCAAACCGATGTCACCGTAACTCATAACAGACCCGACTTAATATACATTGACAAAAAGTGTAATAAAACATTCTTAATAGATGTAACTGTACTATCCGACTATAACATAGGAGCAAAAGAAATTGAAAAACTCAGCAAATATCATCTTTTAAAAACTGAAGTCAGTCGTTTGTGGAACACTCAAACGACTGTCATTCCGATAGTTATAGGAGCAACAGGAATAGTAGCTAAAAGTATTACAAAGTATATAGAAAAATTAGACATTAACATCAACATAAGCATCCTTCAGAAACAAGCAGCTATTCATACTTCAATTATACTTAGCAAAGTTCTCGGTGATACGGTCTTTGTTCACAACACCCAGGATCAACACATACAAAACACACAACCATTACCAAACACACGACAATCATTTAATACACTACACTCAACGACCTTAACAGACCCATCCACCTCAGCTCATGCATCGAACACACACCAGACAGAAAATACGCAAGACACCCATCAAACACTTGACACCCAAATCTCACCAAACACACCACCTATAAATGAACACCAAAGAAGGAGACGAGGAAGAAGACGAGGAACGACTCAATCATAATATAATATATCACATTAGCTTAAAAAAATAAAATGAAAATCATTAAAAAAAAAAAAAAAAACATAATAATAATAAAAAAAAGTATTAATAAAATAATAGCCATTTAATATATATTAAAACATTAAGGGGAGAATAATTGCCTTTTTTCCTGTTGGTTACGGGACGGGGCATTTATTAAAACCGACTGAAGTCGAGAAGGCGTATAAACCACATTTTTATATATAATATTTTTGGGACATTTTACACAACACCATCTAGTCCCAAACTAAGCAGAGCTTGTACTATGGGTACTAGACAATGGATATAATACTTATATACTTTTTTTTTTGTAAATACATACTTATAATACATAAGAAACAGCCAGACAAACACAAATACCCATGTTTTATCCACACAAATATTTGTGTCCTGTGGGAATCGAACCCACGACCCCATGATCAGCAGTCCGGCACTCGAACCGCTAGACCACAGAGGTCGTCATACATTAATATGATTATACATTTATAAAAAAGCAATGATAACCTGATGATATGGCCATTGAACTGCCAATTCAAAACTCTCGAGCTCGAATCCAAAGTACGCATCTGTTACTTTTTCAAAATCATGTGCGTGGCGGACTACTAAAACTGCATGATTCGATTTTTGAAAGTTTAATAATATTCAGGAATCGAATCAGTCGCTTTTTAAAACAAAATTTCATCGTCATATACTGTCCCACTGCTGGGCACGGGTCTCTTCTCATATTGAGAGGGATCAAGCTATAGTCCACCACGCTGGCCAGAACAAAATTTATTAGCTAAAATTTGTGTATGTGTTTTAAAATTTATTTGTGTATGTGTGTTAAAATTTGTGTGTGTTATAGGCGCATTTGTTTCACATACTCTGCCATAGCATATAGTGCTACCAGCATAGCTTTATTAAAGCTTCTCAGAAACATTATAATGACGTTTTCACTTCCATACAAAAATACTACCTACGATGATATGTATAGCTTCTACCAAATACACAAGAAAAACTTTTTGTGAATTGAAATGGCCGGATAGTAAATCATACTGACATTAATACATTTTCCTTTTACCTTTCAACACTTGGAAACATTATGTTAAGATGTTTACCAGCCCCGTAAGTGTTTCTGTGCAGAAATATAATATTGATTTTTCATTCATTCATCGTTAATTTCAGAGAATGAAAGCAAAAGGGGTCACAGTCGTTTCGTTAAAGTATACACGTTGACGATTCTTGTATTTGAATCGAAATCTATCTATAAATACCATGCTACATTCTGTCATCCTGGTATCCCTAAAAGTATATCTAATCATATACATCTGTATATTGATGTACAGACGCCAGCAGGTCAACCTATCCAAATCTATCAAATTTTTCCAATTGAAAATGAACCTTATATCTTTGCATTAAAGTTGAAAATCTATCAAAGAAATTTGACAGATTGGGGTAACTTGATGTGCTGGCGTCTGTACAGCCACAGTTTGTTGATGCTTTAGGGTCCAATGTAATATAAAGATATTACTAATTTCTGCCTGCGACTTCGTTCGCGTGGAAAAGTTACTTTTAATGATCCAAACTTAGTGGAAAAACCTAATATTACTTGCTCGACCTGGGAATAGAAACCACCTCTCTCACCAGCCGTACTTGCAACCACTAGACAGTCTGTCCTACTGTTCCTTTTTTACTATTTTCTTTTTTACAATTTGGTAATGTTAGTGATTCTAAAAAGGCTTAATAAAACTCCGAGGGACGAATCATAGACTACATCAATTTACTTCAGGGTTGAAAGCACGGTAGCTGACTGGTACCACGAAATTCTATTTTTTCTTCGTCTCTTAATGACGTACCTATTCAACTCAAAAACCGACCAATAGCAGCGACCACGAAAGCTTTTCTTTTTGCTCAGCATAATGTAATTGTCATTTCAATTACTCAAATAATAACTACACTAAATATTGCCACATCTATCACAAAAACGTAATCCTATTTCAGGACTGTTGGCCAAAGTTTTTACTTGAAGGGTACTGAGTGTTTCCCTATGTTGTGGGGCAAGCAAACAGCCTGGCAAATGGATCGTCCTAATTAAACACGTCGAGCCGCTGTGCAAATGCACGGATTTTGTGTCGCGAATAAATTAGTTAAATGCTTACTTTTCATGTTTGTTTTGTTGGTTGAAGTTGTTTATAATGATATTGATAATGGTTTTATGGAACTTATACCACAGAAGTCCGGGGTACAGTCACAAGTTTTGGAGCTGTCATGTTTTCAAAATTTTGCTGTGTTCAGTGACTTTCGTTGCTGACCGTACATATTTTTTTAAATTAATTATTGTGGCTGTAGTATCACTGCGACCGCAGTCGGTCTATTGTGATCGCCACTCGTTGCGTTAGAGTTCACCGCTAAACCCTGCGGCTACTGTAAACTGCAGGATTTGCTTGGGGGTGAGCTTCTTTATTTCATCTGGGCTTACGATGACTGTGTTTCCCTAGATGATCATTCACTCATTTTCATTCACATGAGTATTTGTGTTTGTCTGGGTGTTTCTTATGTATTATAAGTAAGTATTTACAAAAAAAAAGTATATAAGTATTATATCCATTGTCTAGTACCCATAGTACAAGCTCTGCTTAGTTTGGGACTAGATGGTGCGGTGTAAAATGTCCCAAAATATTATTATTATTACTCATTCGATCATTCCTCCTCACAACGCCGGCAGGTTCGCGTGTCACACAGCCTTAGGTTGAACATGTGCTTGTTTAAACAGCAGTGTCCTATTAAGGCTGGGGGTAAATAGCTCGTAGAGCTGATGGCCGATGGGGTAAAAACGTTCTCGAGTGGAGACCACGCACGGGAAAACGCAGCGTAAGACGGCCTCCAACGAGATGACAGACGAGCTGGTAAATGTTGCTGGGACTCGTTAAATGCAGGCGACATATTACCGGTCCTTGTGGAAGTCTATGGAGAGAAGGCCTCTCCAGCTGTTCAGCAGTTGCCCTCCTGTGGCTGATATGATTTGGATAATTTTTTACACAGCATCTAGTCCCAAACTAATCAGACCTTCTACTGTGGGTACCTTTTTTTTTTATAGTACGGAAAATCCTCATTTATCCTCCGCCACCCGGGGACTCGTCCGTCGGACTCATACCGACTAAAAACCGCACTTGCCTTCACCTGCTCTATTGTCATGGCCATGGGATCCGCGAAATTCGCCACGACCATGACAGGCTGTGGTCTAGCGTTGCTGGACCCCGTCGATAAGCGAGACCTCTCCTCGCATACTGTTTAGGCACGCTTCGTTAAAAGCGTGCCGCCTACTGGGGCCATTGTCTGGTCGGGTGGCAGAGTTGCCCAATTCAACCGCCCGCAGGTCACAGCTCATGGAGGCCGGAGGTCTGTCTGCGCCCTCCGGCGCCCGGTGCGTCTATTACGGATCGGGAGAGAGGTGGACAATTCTCTCTCCCTTTCCGCCGCCTCCTTTGCTCTCTCCCTGTGGGTACCTAGACAAAGGATATAATACTTGTTTTTTGTAAATGTATACTTAAAATAAACCCAGACAAACACAAACACTTATGTTTATCACACAAATATTTGTGTCCTGTGGGAATCGAACCCACGATCTCGTGATCTGACGTTCTGATACTCGAACCACTAGACCACATACGTCGTCATGATGATAATACCAAAGAATAACTAATATTACTTTCTATTCTACCTACGGAATGGTGACTCTCCACGTCTCCCTACGTTAGGTCACAGCCACTTCGTAGTAGCGTTAGTAGTCTGCTAAACGAATTTGCGCACATTACGCACACATATGCACGTGTACGAATATCATCTCATATGTAGTAGTGTGCTTATACCTCAATAGACTTTTTATGTAGCCTTGTTTGTCCCATAGGAGGCAAAGTTCAAGTTTTTATTGTATGCATGTGTTACATAGGTGTTACATTTATAAATATAGTCAGGTTCAACTAGAAACCCAGTAAGGGTATAGCAACATTATGTGGGTGTCTCTGTCCAAATACTATCCAGTTTCCTTTAATGGCTCCATTTCCCGAAGTATCCTTACCAACTGCACTAATCTAATAATTATTAGCCAATCCGTGTAATAAAAAAAATATTAATAATATAGTAAATTGCTTGATTCCAAAATATTTTTTATTGTTTCCCTATTCGTCCTCATCAACCCATATGCTGTCACGTAGCTCGGCACGGGTCTCGTCTAAGATTGAGAGGGATTAGGCTATACTCCATCACGCTGGCCTAATGCGGTTTGGTAGACTTTACTCGATGGTGTATCGAGAAAAATCTCTATTTTAAAAAACAAATTCGCAGTTCAAAATAACCCAACCGAAACGAACCTTCTTATCGTATTTACTCCTTCGTAGTCTATTTACAAAAGGAGGTAAGAACATTTTAAATTAAACCTTCCGCAATTCATTTGTTTCGGAGTCTCGGTGTTGTGTAGTAAGTTACTGGCTTTATTTTTTCATGTCTCCTTTCGCCCGCCTTCACTTCGAAATTGGTAGACGTTGGCAGTGTGCCCGAAGTGAAAAAGGACTTGTAGTACGATGCGAAGGCATCTATAAGTTATAGGGTAGGTGTTCGAAAAGTATTGAACATCTTCGCTAGTTTACAACTTAGACCGAGGGTGTGTGAGAATATTTACCTTTTTTTTTAAAACTTTCTCTGATGGAAGCGTGTTTATGGTTATGGGGCCTTTTCCTGGACACGGCTCGCCGGACTCCCAACTTATTTAGCTTTTGATATCACTATATCAAATCTTTTGATATTACTATAGAAATTTGACAGATTGATTTGCTGGCCTCGGTACAATGAAAAAAGTTTCCAGCCTAATCTGAGATAAAATGGAAACTGGCGTCGTGGGGAAATCGAGACTTGATCTAAATATTTAAATTTTGCTACAATAGTGTAAATATCTACATTTAAAGACCTGTAACATTGTAGTATATATGAAACTGCGTCATTGGTCTTTTTGTTGCAAGTCAACCCATATACTGTCCCAATGCTGGGCACGGGTCTCTTCTCATATTGAGAGGGATTAGGCTATAGTCCACCACGCTGGCCTAGTCCGGGTTGGCAGACTTCACAAACCGTCGAGAAAAATCTCTAAGGTATGCAGGTTTCCTCACGATGTTTTCCTTCACCGTTTAAGCGAGTGATTATTAATTATTAATACGCACATGAATTCGAAAGTCAGAGGCGCATCTCTGACTTTTGATTCAAACTCGAGACCTTCAACTTGGCAGTCCAATGGTCATACCAGTAGGCTATCACTGCTAAGGGATATTATAATCTAAAATTCCTTTTTTGCTACGTAATTTTTTTTTCCTGTTCAATAGTTACTAGCCTACAATTGGATCCGCAAAAGGCCTCACCCTGCAATCATGAGAGTACGTGATCCAATAATAGGAAACCCAAGTATTTAATGACAGAAAATGGAGTGGTGTCAGCACCTGTGTGTTTAACGTCCACACACAACAATTACGGTAATTTAATGTAATTACCGTACAAATGGTAAGCCGAGCATAATTATAGATATGTTACAGTTACCGGCAGGGATTTTAAGCGCTCGGCGAAAATAGGGATTGGTTTTGCGCATGAAGAACAGAGAAGCCACAACTGAAGAATTGAGAACTCATGACGAACTGAGAACCAATAAATATTCTTGGCCAATTTTATATAGCACCATCTAGTCCCAAACTAAACAGAGCTTGTAATATGGGTACTAGACGATGGATATAATACTTATATACTTTTTTTTGTAAATACATACCTACTTATACACTATTATGTTCATCACATAAATTATCTGTGTCCTGCGGGAAACGACCACGTGTTCAGCAGTCCGACACTCGAAGTCCACAGAAGACATCGTCAATTGGTCTGGACTTTTGACTACCAATAATGATTGTCAGTGGTACACTGTAAGATAAAAGCAGACAAAGTAAACACAAGAGATACGAATATTAACTGCCATTTATTGGTATAAATGTCACCTCTGTAGGTCTCTTACATTGAAAGTTATCAGCATTTTATTGAACATACCCTCTTAAAAAATATAATATACCCTTAAAGTTTTGGTAACCGTTCTCCAAACACATGTATAGTGGCTACATGTTACGTACAGGTATACAATAATATTGATTGTTTATAAAAGGATCACCTTACATGGTATCTTGTTCTAACTATAAACAACTAGCGACACGCCCCCGCTTCGCACGGGTGCAATGTACTAATAAAATACATACACACTAATATTATACATACATACTAATATTATACATATAAACCTTCCTATTCAATCACTCTATCTATTAAAAAAACCGCATCAAAATCCGTTGCGTAGTTTTAAAGATTTAAGCATACATAGGGATATAGGGACAGAGGAAACGACTTTGTTTTAAACTATGTAGTGATGGTACTTGATAAGCTATTATATTACATTCATACTCAAATTACTTAAACATACCTACATAACTATATACATATATTACTCCTACAGTGTCGTTCGCATGACAACTCCGGTTGTCTGGCTCTCCGAGGTTCGGAACTTGTTGTACTAAGTATGGTCACCATTAAGTAAGATAGGATAAGGTAAGAAGTAGGACTTTGCCGTTAAGTAAGTTAATATTTTGTACTATTTTTGTCTGAGACTGTGCAGAATATTATTCACTGCGATCTGGACAAACCGTTGTGGTATTTAGATTGTAAGTAATTGAATGTTTTGTAAGAAATGTATCATTATAATAATAAAAAAAATACTTGCGCGAACTTAAGATGTTCGTTCATGAAAATGAAGAAAAGTGTTTTTATGTAGGTATCATATATCACATAGACGGAGCACCGCTCAACGAGGCTTCACTTAAAACTTAAGCCCTTAAAAACTTTGAATACTTTCATTATATGGACGCCTTGTTATAACATTATAGTTGCGAACATTCTTTGATACAAAATTTTGACAGAGTTTTATAAGTGTTTCAAGAAAAAAAAAGGACGTAAATCATCACACCTGTATTCCCCGAAGGGTAAAGCAGAGGTGTACCAATGTACAGTCAGCATCGATAGTAGCTGAACATGTTGCAAATCTTCAATACGATGTTTAATATGTAGTTACTGACCTGTGAAAGTTGTGCGAAATCATCGCATAGGTGACCATTAAAACCTTACCTTCATAATAAAAAAATCTCTTGATAAGTTTTGGAGCTGTCATGTTTTCAACATTTAACTTTGTTCAGCGACTTTCGTTGCTGACCGTACACCCTCAGTTCGCCGGTATGTTTAGGTCCCATGTAAGGCATCGTCCACACCAAACGTATTGTCCGCCGCCGACTGTGAGTATGGTCTAATTTTTATGGTCGGTTCGGTGTGAACGACAAGTTAAATATATATGGAAAAGCGATAAACTACGTAACGCGCGCTCACAGTCAGCGGCCTACAGTAAGTTTGGTATGAACGATGCCTAATAGACGAGCCTATTAATCGGACACATTTCCAAACTCCAAGCTGCTACTGAGAATTTCATAACACTCATTCATCGTTCTGTCCTGTTTCCATTCACCGTTGTTTCTTCGAATAATCCCATCCTTTACTTTAATTTCCATTATTGAATTTCATATTCGGAATGCGAATCAACAGGGAATATGCATGATTTTTTTTATCGATTATTTACATTAAGTACTTTAAAATGTTAAAAAAAGTAATGATTAAAAATAGCCAACCGAATCGGGCACTTTAACGCATGCATATTCCCTATTTCTGTAGGGTAACTACAGAAATAGGGATCTTTTCTTTCACAGATCACTCGATCAATAATCACAGTAGACTTTCAAGGTGCAACAAGTGTCTAAAATTAACTTCGCTCGACCAGAAAGAGACCCCGGGTTGAGACTTGACTTTGATCGATCGTGCAAATAGCCAGATTAAATAAGAAACCGTAAATAATGATGGATAGTGAGCGAGTTACGGTAATATGGTTTATTGACGATTCGTCGACTAAGGTTCTAAAATTGGTATAGTTAGCTCCGTGTCCACTCCAGAATTCTGAGATGGCAGAATCCCAGGAACTCTTATATTTCAGTAGACTAGACCAGGGCTCCTCAGTAGTTCTGAATTTGTTTATAAATTAATGATAAACAAAAATTTTAACAAGTTACAGGAATAATAAAAAAAAAAAAAAACAAATAATTTATTTTCAATACCAACTTGCTTCGCTTTATTATTACTGTTTTTGTTTACTTGTTTATGTTATTATTTATACATAATTGACAAAACATTGTGACCGTAGTCGGTCTATTTTGATCGCCACAAATATATGACGGCTCCACTCTAGAACAAAATCAAATATTTAATTTCAATTAGAACATTAAAAAAGGTACTTTTGAAAAGTCAAAACTAGTTGCTGGGTTCCAAAAAGAACCGGCAAAAAACTCAATACTGCCTCTAAATACACTCAGTTCAAATACATTCAGTTCCAATCATTAAACATTTTCGCAATGGGATTTCAAATTGTTTCCAAAATAGTTATCTATTCTAAAAATTCTTAAAATTCAACACACTGCAAACAAAACATTACCTACAAACGTAAACAAAACATTACCTGGAGTACATAAGGAGTACACAAGGAGTACACAAGGAGTACACAAGGAGTACACAAGGAGTACACAAGGAGTACACAAGGAGTACACAAGGAGTACACAAGGAGTACACAAGGAGTACACAAGGAGTACACAAGGAGTACACAAGGAGTACACAAGGAGTACACAAGGAGTACACAAGGAGTACACAAGGAGTACACAAGGAGTACACAAGGAGTACACAAGGAGTACACAAGGAGTACACAAGGAGTACACAAGGAGTACACAAGGAGTACACAAGGAGTACACAAGGAGTACACAAGGAGTACACAAGGAGTACACAAGGAGTACACAAGGAGTACACAAGGAGTACACAAGGAGTACACAAGGAGTACACAAGGAGTACACAAGGAGTACACAAGGAGTACACAAGGAGTACACAAGGAGTACACAAGGAGTACACAAGGAGTACACAAGGAGTACACAAGGAGTACACAAGGAGTACACAAGGAGTACACAAGGAGTACACAAGGAGTACACAAGGAGTACACAAGGAGTACACAAGGAGTACACAAGGAGTACACAAGGAGTACACAAGGAGTACACAAGGAGTACACAAGGAGTACACAAGGAGTACACAAGGAGTACACAAGGAGTACACAAGGAGTACACAAGGAGTACACAAGGAGTACACAAGGAGTACACAAGGAGTACACAAGGAGTACACAAGGAGTACACAAGGAGTACACAAGGAGTACACAAGGAGTACACAAGGAGTACACAAGGAGTACACAAGGAGTACACAAGGAGTACACAAGGAGTACACAAGGAGTACACAAGGAGTACACAAGGAGTACACAAGGAGTACACAAGGAGTACACAAGGAGTACACAAGGAGTACACAAGGAGTACACAAGGAGTACACAAGGAGTACACAAGGAGTACACAAGGAGTACACAAGGAGTACACAAGGAGTACACAAGGAGTACACAAGGAGTACACAAGGAGTACACAAGGAGTACACAAGGAGTACACAAGGAGTACACAAGGAGTACACAAGGAGTACACAAGGAGTACACAAGGAGTACATAAGGAACCGACCGCCTTATCCCGAGAGTGCAGAATGCTTGCGCTCGTTTTTGTTAGGTACCAGATCCCTTATAGAACACACGTCAAGCACTCCATTTGTTATTAGACATTCAATCCTCAAAATGAAGTCGAGACGATAATTGCATCTGGCGTGTCTCCTCTTTGGTGTCATCAAATACCAAAAACTGAAGTATTTGTACGTAAGGCTGATCGCCTTTTGAAGTTTTCCCCCCGTAAACAAAAAAAATCTATCTGTTATACATTCAAAATAAGTGTTGAATTTTTGATTGATTACCAACAATATTGTTAATAAAGTTTAAACCTCTTTGTTTGAATGATTTATACAGACTTGCTCTTCGTAGCTTATGAATAAGTAGCTAACAAACCCAATATTCCGGGAACATCTTTAACGTTCGTTACATTTCGATGGGAATTGAACTCTAAAAACCATACGCTTGAACACAAATTCGATCAGAGAATTTAATCTTCGGTATACTTCACTAAGCCAACGGTATCTGTCAAAACCACGCGACGAAATCCCGCTTGACAAGCGCTTGCAAGCTTGTTAGTACCATTCGGAATAAAACGAAAGAATGTCAACCTTACGGTGATAAGAATAAGTACAAATATTATTTGGTGACGGAGACATGAATTCATGATTGAGTGTGAAAATTATACGTCTGTAATTTTTTTTAGATGTTGTCCCACACTTGGATTTTCTCCTGTATTGTGGGTGCCTAATACAAACAGAAACATCTAGACTTATACGTATAATCTGTATAATACATAAGAGAAAATAATAATAATAATATTATAGACGTTAAGCAATAAGTATGTACCTATTTGCTGTTGGTGTACTAATGAATAAATAAATAAAACCCCCAGACTCAGAACAACTACCTCTAGGTCATACAAATATTTGTTCCGTGTGGGGATCGATTTTAAGAGGTAGGGCATAGTGGGAGTGTGGAGTTGCCCGACTGGGGAAGTACCTCCGCCTTGCAGAAAATCGAAGTGAAATAACACTGCTTTGAACTGTGTTGTGTTTCTTATGGTGAGCAAGGTTGCCAGTGCTCCATGAGGAAACGTTGTGTTGGCAGTGGAAGGACTTTGACCCTTATACTGCCAACCCAACAATTCCTCTTTTGTTTTACAGGGTCGGCAACGCACAAGTGACACCTTGGTGTTACAAGCGTCTATAGGCTACCGTAACCGCTTGCCATCAGGTGGGCCGTATGCTTGTTTGCCACCTTAGTAGTATAAAATAAAACCCCACACCACGTGGCGCAGAAGCCGATCGCTCAGCCGCTACGCCAAACATGTATCTGTAGTCTGCGTAAATTGAAGCGTGTCCGCTGCAGAGGGAGACAATGGGAGGTCATTTTACGCTTATACTCACATGACCCTCTTTGTATTGTCGGTGCCCATTGAGTTATGCTCTCATGAACACTATTATTCTAACTTTATGTAAAGTTCAAGCGTGTGAAAACTGATAAGGAACATAAACATACCATCACGCCTGCATTCACCAAATGGTTAAGCAGAGATGTACCAATAAGTATACACACACAGTTCGTCTATGTAATATTGTGACCTGAAATACAGGTTCTTACAAACCTATCTCAGGTACCAGGCTCTCACAAAACACTTATTAGCTAAACAGTGCACTGTTTAACTAATAAGTACTTATACACCTAGAAATAAGAAACCTTTTTTGTGAAGAGCGAATAATTAATGATGATTATGATATTACATTTTACCGAGCATAAGTTGAGATTTTCGTGGAAAATAGAAAATGTAATAACATTGCTTGACCTGGAAAACAAACCAAGGACTTCACTCGCTTGGCGCTATGAGACCCTCATTGGTTTCGTACGCAATAATCGCAATGTGAATTTTAATTCAGTAACCCATATACAGTCCCAATGCTGGGCACGGGTCTCCATTGAGATTAGGAGGGATTAGGTTATGGTCCACCACGCTCTAATGCATGCGAGAAAATCTCTAAGGCATGCAGGTTTCCTCACGATGTTTTTCCTTTACCGTTTGAACACGTGCGTATTCATAATTGATTATGAATACATGAATTTGAAAATTTAGAAGTGCGTGACTTGGATTTGAACTCGAGACTTGGCAATCCAATGGTCACATCACTAATCTAATCGGAATGTAACAAAAACAAAATAGGTAAAAAAATTTTTAGTCTAATATCGGCTAAAAAAGTAAGCAACAATTCTCATAGCACTCCAACTCGACAGCGAGGCTTAACTAGTTATGAGCGTATTAACCTAATTCTTTGTTAATCAAACAATAAAGTTATTATGAATTACTATGTTGTGCCTTTCTGTTATAAAACTCGAAGGTTTTGAAAAGTATAATCACGTACTGCGTACTTTTAACATAATTACATACAAAAATAGTGTATATAACATAATTACATATAATAATGATAGGTACTCCAAGACCGCGTAAATTAACGTGTTGCTGTAAGGTCTATTTTTCATTTATATTTAATACAAAATTAAGCCTTATAGCGCAAGTGTTACTTACGCGGTATTGGAGTATCGCCGACGATTTGTTTGAAATAAAACAACTCTAGTTTTGAGTTATTATATTTCAATATCTAATATTCGGGTAGATAAATGTCTTTGTAGTTATACACTGTACCACTGTTGGTTACTAAGTTATTTAATAGTACACTTCAAACTGCATTGCTCTCATGTAAGTCTGACAATAATGTTTTTTAATTTATCAGATATTACTGAAATCGTTACTGTGATTTTATATATATATTTTTCTTATTATTTAATTCCTTAACTCAATAAAATGTGAATGTGAGTACTTTGTAGGCTAAATAAACATACTTAGCTTTGAACAGTCTGGTGGCTTTGAGCCTTTTTTTATGTGACCTACGCAAATGTTCTTCTGATCGGGTATCGTCGTGCGACGGGTTGTTGAGCTCCCTAAATTATGGTTGAGCTACACAATGACTGATGCATGCGTGCCGTCAGTTGGGACTGGTCTACTCAAAGCCGCTATGGCTCTTTCTTCAAAAGGCCATTTCAGACTTTGCCCTACATTGTAAGACACATATTTTGTTACTATACATTGTCTGGACTTTAAAAGAGACTATGATTCTCTGAGTTTGTTTCGGCGTTTCTTCTCAGAGGTAGTCAGCTAGGAAATGCCGGAGCCATCTAGCTTAAAAAATATGTAAAATATTGACTTGTAAAAGTGTCTTTAAAAGATCTAGATACAGAAATAAATATCATTTATCATTTACGGGTCTCCTCTCAGATTGAGAGGGATTAGGCTATAGTCCAACAATCTGGCCTAGTGCGGGTTGGCAGACTTCACACGCCGTCTAGAAAATCTATAAGTAATGCAGGTTTCCTCACGATGTTTTCCTTCACCGTTTAAAATGTTGACTCATAAGTATGATCCCCTAATTTATTTCCAATAATTCAAATAAGGTGGTACAGAAGGTGCATGTGGAATTTAATTTTAATTTTTATGTAATGATAATATTTGCATAAACATGTCATTTTTAGCATTGAGTGCAAAATCTTAAGTTAAACTTTGTAGTATGACTACAATTAATAATAATAATAAATATTCTTGGACAATTTCACATAACACCATCTAGTCCCAAACTAAGCAGACCTTGTACAGACGTCCACAGATCAAGCTATCCAAAACTGTAAAATTTTCCCAATTGAAAATGAACGTTGTGTTGTATTAAAGTTGAAAATCTATCAAAGAAATTTGACAGATTGTGGTAGCTTGATGTGCTGGCCTCTGTAGGTACTATGGGTACTAAACAATGGATATAATTCTTATATACTTTATTTTTGTAAATACATATTTTAATTACATAACAAACACCCAGACAAACACAAACACTTAATATTCATCACATATTATTTGTGCCTGTGAGAATCGAACCCCAGACCTCGTGATCAGCAGTCCGACACGGGGACAACAGAGTTCGACACGGGGACAACAGACGTCGTCAATTATTTAAGTTTACAGATATTTAGATAACGGGTCAGCCGAGATTTAAGGAAACTGGACTATATTTCGGAACGTCTTGCCCGTGGGACAGCTAAACTGCTATACCCCAAGCTACAATATATCACACTGTAAAGTTTATTTTACAAAACTATGATGATAAACTGGGCCAGTTGCCGACAGCTCTTATACAGGCTAATAAAGTTAACTGAGATTTACAGTGAACTCCATTCCTTTGAGACATTTCGCTTAAGAAAATTCGTTTTCATAATTATTATTTTAATATTAAGATAAAGAAACTGACATTGCAATATATAGAAGGCTGCTTGGAAGATACATAAATAACGCTTAAAATATTAGAAACAAATAGAATCTTAAAATGTAAATAAGACTACTTTTCGATAGATTTTATAGCGCTAACAGAACTGAATTTAAAATGTTGAATTGTTGTTTTTTTTTATTGATGGCTATGGGTGTACATTAGTACACCTCTGTCTAACCCTTTCTGATTCCAGAAAGGCGTGAGGTTGGTAAATAAAATGCTTCGACTAAATATTCCACTACCTATAGTCCTAGTTTAACTCGTCTATTCTATATTGCCGGTATAATTAGATTCCGCGCCGCTATTCGAGTCCGGTGGTATAAGTAATTCAGTTATATAGCGTACCACACTTTGGGTACATCATTAATACATGTACAGTACACATTTGACACGCAAGATAAGGAACATGCATGCGGAAAATCTATAGGGTTTATTGAATTGGAGGCCACTATTTATTATTCTCTTTAGTCTGACATATTTTCAAATAACGTAAATACTCCTTGCTATGTTCTTAATTTGTTTAAAACTTTTTTCACCGTCTACTTAAACGTGTCATAACACTGGCAGTTTGCCATCAAAAAATATGAAATTTATTTTTTTGATTTATTCATCTTAATAAATGGCTTCCATATTTAATTTTGTACACTAAATTGCCAGTATTTATATTTATTAAAATCAAACTTCTTTTAAACAAACTTCTTTTTTAATATGTTGAAGTATATTGAAAAAGGTTTGAAGTAAGCTATTTCGACACAATGCCTTCCGCTTTATAACACTACAATAATTAAAAAGCAACTTTCGACATTAACTATATTCTCAAAATGCTTTGTAGGATCAAATTATTGTTCGTACTATTGAATTGCGATGATTAATTGCAGGAACTATTCAACCATATATTAATCTAGTACGAAAATAAATTATAATGTCAAGTAACTTAGACATGGGGTAGTTAAACACATTGAGGTATTCTAAAGAAGTTGTTACTGAATATTCACGGCAACTTTGTAATTACAGAATACACTTTACTGAGGCGCCGATACCTACTCTATTTTTAATTTTGTCCTGTGCACAAATATAAAGTACAAACTCCGAGCTGTTACTAAGAATTTTATATAAAAACCCAATAACACTTTGCTCGACTTGCAAACCCAGGTGCTATAAACGTAGTAGTCGTGACTCGTGCCTACGACCACAAGACGCACTGTTTTAGATTTTTGAATTTATTTATTCATACAAATAAGAAACATCGATTGTTACTGATGAACTTTGCAATTGAGGAAGGGAGACTGTGAACCTTTTTATCAGTAGATTCTGCTCTAAAGACCTCATCTGGAGGCTGTAGACATTGTCTAGAATCTAGAAGGACAGGGCTAAATGACACTCTTAAGGAGAGCCCTAGGCCGCAGTGATGTTAAACCGCAACGCATACAGCACAAAAACTCCTCGAAACATAGTCTCTAGCATATTGTACCTCAACATAAAAACTTAACTCCTTCTTTACACTCCAGTTCCGTTGCTGGTGCTGTTAACGACGACATTGCATGTCTATTTACTTGTTCGCCAGTGTATGTAGGAAACAGCTTACGACTCAAACACGTAGTTTCGTGGAAACAATTGTTTATTACTAGAATGGATAGGAAACAATTAAACACTTGAGTGGAATGTGGCCGCAGTCTAAAATATATTCAGTGCATTATTCCGGTGTCGTAAACAAACGGACTGACATGGAATGAAATGGAGAATGAAAATTTTCATGAGTTTAGCCAAATTTGCATGCTACTGAGCACGTTGTTTGACTTCTTGTATTCATAATAGTTCAAATCAGAGTCATACTAAAACTGTATGTTTATAGAACTTTGTTTTATACTTATGTTTATACAGACGCCAGCAGGTCAAGCTATCCAAAACTGTCAAATTTTCCCAGTGGAACATGAACCTTATTATTTTGTATAAAAGTTGAAAATCTATCAAAGAAATTTAACAGATTGGGGTACCTTTGACGTTTGAAATATCTTTTTTTTGGTAAACGTTGCGGGTCGTCTGGCCCGATTTTTTCAACCGACGAAAAACAAAAAACGGAGGAGGTTCTCAAGTCGATGTGTATATATATATTTTTTTAATAAGTGTCATAGAAAGCCCGAAATTCTTTTTGTGATCTTCTAATTTTAAATGATTGATTACATTTTATTAGTTTTTTTTTTGTTCTAAGTATACTTCAGTTCACAAAAGCAAACCTTTATTTGATTTTAATTTTCGAAGCCCACGCAAATTTTAAAAAAAGAATCCTTTAAGGAAACAACCAAAAAGATAAAACGTTATTGAATAAAGTACCTATTACCTAATAATAACCAACGTGGAAGACATTAATCACGCAAGTCATGCTGAAGACATAATTTGCAGTATACCTACCTGTCTACTTTATTAAATTAAAATTCCCGTGCAAATCGAAGATGGCGGCTGTCTTCCTAATTTTGTTGACCCACGAGCAATGAACCGCTTCTGATGTTCTTTATCAAATTAACCAAGGAATTCTTTAAAAATACTCTTGAAAATATCCATCGGGATATTGATGGGGTTTCTGTGAAGTCATGTCAAATTTTACGACGGTCGTTTCGATATTGAGATTGTTTGATACTGGTAAATTAAATAGGTAGCTAGTAAGTAGTATACACCGTGCTATTTTTGTCGTTTTGCAGCCGAAAGGAAACCATTATTTCAATATTATTTCTACTAGATAATTATGTGGGACTAAGACTGAAATCTTGAAAAAAAAAAGAATGTTTCTTAGAAATAAGTTCAGATCTCTCGACAAAAAGTAGGATGTAGCTGTTTTTTTAGCACTTCAGTTTTTGATCATAATGAGTAGAAATAATTATATCCTTTCGGTTGTAAGACGACATATTTAACCCTTTGACCGCCACGGACGTCTATAGACGTTAAATTAAAACTTGCTCACGACGCCAAACGACGGCATGGCACGTCAAAAATATCACTTTTTTATAGTGCTTGGCGTAGAGAACACAGATATTCATTATTGACGTGGCGGTCAAAAGGTTAAGCCATTGACTGAACGTGGATGTTATAGGTAAGTTAGTACTTACAAACTGATTGATTTTACTTATAAATTACTGTTGCCTACATACCTCTTACTGATCTAAGTAATGTTCGGAGTTATTTTTATTATATCTAATAATTAATATGAGATTAAATAAATAACACTCGTGGCTAAGTAATAACTAAGCTTTTCAATCGATCTGCAAGGTTAAGCTGCGCCAGCCGCGGTCAGTCTGTGAAATTCTTAACACATCGAGACGCCTCCGTGCCTCGTAGCACGTAAAGCCGTCAGTTCCGGTTGTCATACAAACACCTATGACAATCGTAAGTTGTAGCCCAAAAAGCCTGACAACCGGTCTATCTTCAGGATATCGGTATTACCCAGAAAATGGGTTGCTGAGGTCTGATAGTAGTTGCTTCGTGTAAAATACTGATATTCGGCCGCATCTGGTTGGACTGGAAGCCGACTCCAATATTTAGTTGGGAAAAGGATCTGAGGATAATGAGATTAAATAAATAACACGTAACTATATAGATTCATCCATGTAAACGTCAAGTTCATCACGAAATAAAAAAGTGTACGTAGCATTTTCGATCAAATATAGCATTTACAGAAAGCCCTTATTTTCGTTTTTTTTCTGATATCCATTTCGTACCCGTAGGCCAAGTTTGTCCCATAAAACAATATGCAAATGAAGCAACGCAGTCTGTATAGTTTTGGTGAGGTAGGTAACCCTTACATAAGGTAAAGCACTTTGCATAAACTAATCTACTGAAATTTAATGACAAAATATTAGCTCCGGTGTAGATACCTAACCACTTAGAATGTTTAAACATCATTAAGGTTTGGAGTGTATTTAAGATTTTTGCCGAGTCTTATAAGATGTATAGAATACTGCGCCACAAATTGTGAGTTTGATTCCCGTACGGGGCAACGATTTGTATGGCCTACATACCTGTAAGCATTCTATGGCTGTGAAACCTGGACTATTACCCAAAGTTACAGAGGAAGGTTAGAGACATTTGAAATGTGGTGCTGGAAGAGAATGGAAAAGATCAGTTGGACGGAAATGTAAACAAATGAGATAGTGTTAATTGTAGACAAGAAAAGACAGTTGTTAAGAACCATAGAGATATAGGACATAGGAGAGGAAAGATGTTTTGCTATCTTATGAATTTTACTAGAAGCTAAAGTTGAAGGAAAGTAAAACGGAAATCAGAAGATAAAGAACAGTGGTGATTACTCCAACGAAAATAGCTGCGCTCTTTCATTTAAAAAACATACCAGAGCCAATGTTTTGATCAAAGCAAAAAATGTAGATAAACTATAAAGATGGAATGAACTGGCTCCTTGGTCCATTGGTTAAGCTCAGTTGAGATAACTTTTGTGTCTAAAAGAGTTTGTGTGCAAAGTATGTATGTAGAATCCATACTTTAACCTGTCCTTCAATGGGGGTAGGCAGAGACTATATATTTCCACTTGCTAACGACCGCACACAACAAGAGTGCTTGTTTCATCTACGTTGATGAACCTCCTTAAGCATGATCGTCTGTTAGTGTTCCTATTTATATAAACCCGAGATTATTGACGGCGTCTGATAACCCATGCTAGACCAGTGTAGTAGCAGTTTATCTAATCCCTCTCATTGGGCTAATGACGATGACTTGCACTTAATTTTATTCTTTATAGTAATTTATTAAGATACTATTTTGACCACCCATCCATACTATAACTTTGGCGATGACCATAAGATTTGAGGCCATTAATGCTAATTAGGCCGTAGAATATGACGCCTCAGTGTGGCTCCATACCCCATTACGGAAGGGTACAACCTGACCCTTACCGAGGGCTTTATAAGGGCTTATTCGGGTAAGTATAATAGATACATTCACCAGTGGAAAATTCGCGAGAGATGAGTGAATTCTATGTTGACTGGTTTGCAATGTTGATGACGATAGACAAGTAAAACCACTCAATGGTGGAATAGTATTCTTTTATTTTAGGTGATTAACTTTATAAACTGTCATCCAAATGTACAGAGGCCAGCAAGCATCAAGCTACCACAATCTGCCAAATTTCTTTGATAGATTTTCAACTTTAACACAAAACGATAAGATTCATATTTAATTGGGAAAATTTGTCAGTTTTGGATAGCTTGACCTGCTGGCGTCTGTACGTTCACACGGCGCTAACAATTATCGAGTAATGACTTTAATCAGAGTGGTTTCCATTGGGAAGATTACAAAGATTTCTAATGTTATGTGAACATTCTTGAAAATATTATGTATTTTTTTACTAAACTAGACCCTCTATTTCAGGTACATTTTCCTGGCGATCTACACGGCGGAGATGATAATTAAGTGTATAGCTAAGGGATTCATATTAAATAAGTACACCTACCTTCGTAATCCTTGGAACTGGCTGGATTTCGTCGTCATCACATCAGGGTATGCCACCATCGGCATGGAGGTCGGCAATCTGGCTGGACTTCGGACGTTTCGAGTGCTAAGGGCGTTAAAGACTGTTTCTATAATGCCGGGTAAGTAGTTTTTAGAATACGATTTTAAACAGAATAACAATAGAACTAATAACTTGGTAATTATAATTACTCAGGGCACCGGTGGTTAAAGCACCATCAATGTAACAACATTTTTTTTAATTATTTTTATTAGTTAGTATTGATTAATATTACCACAGACTAGAAAGACTGGTCTGTTCTATAAGGTGGTATCTACAACAGATTAGATTGTACTTGTACTATAACTGTGATCATAATTGTTAGTTAAAAAGTTGCAAGTGGGAAAATTATTTATAGCTTTTGTTTACTTGTTTTATTATTATTTAATTTTGTATTTTTTGTGTGGCAGAAATTAATGTTTTTCTTTCTTTCTTTCAAAATGTTACGAATTAACTACTCATCTAAGCTGTATGTACAATTATGCAGAAAACATATAAGTAAGCATTTTTAAGTAAACATTTGTAATGCCGAATCTATCCTCAATATATTTCCCATTCTATTATCTCTGCAGCCAAAATAGAACTCACTTAACAGAGACCATTAGCTGCCGAATTTATAGATAGAATACGAGCGAATTCACAATGGAACTAGTCCCGTTCCGATTTGGCGTGAGGGAATTTAACTCCCTAAACAAACGAGTAAGAGGATCTGTTAGTGTTTGTTTCCGAGGAAGGAAGAGGACATTCAACACGTTTACGTAATGGGTCATTAAACCTTATCTTACTTAATAAGAGCCTTTATAGACGGTAAACTGTGATATTAAGATCAAAAGACAGTCAATTATGAGTGATTAAACAAGGAAAAATATAACAGACTTGATTTTTATTGAGAGTCCGTGAACAAAATTTGGAAATGAGACGAAGATAAGTAAATACTTTGTAGAGTATCTTTGTTCGGTGCCGAAAATATGGAAGTAATTAAAAACGAATTAATTAGGAATCGTCCGTACACCGTAGCAATTAACATAAAACAGAATCTTATATTTTTTGGCAGTGTAGAAAATTGTGATGAAGTCGTAATTTTAAGAGTAGGTATGTGATAAGTTCTATAGCAATAAATTTATATTTAATGTGTATCAAAATAAAATATGATTGATTATTAGTGTGCTTGTACAAGCTATGTGAATTTTATAGGTCATTATTACAAAATGCCAAACTTATAATACACGACACTAACGACTTTCGAGTTTACATGGCTTTAGTCAGATCGGCCTCTAATGCTTAAGCTGGGGAACTAAATTTCCACTTACAATAAAAGTTGGAATCCCAAAAGAAGTTAATTCCAATGATGCCTTCGCTGTACCTATAAGATTCTAGAAAGTTCCTTTACGGATAACCAAAAGCAAGGCAACTAAACTAACGAATCTATTCACCAGGTCTAAAAACCATCATCAACGCGCTGCTGCACTCATTCAAGCAGCTAGCAGAAGTAATGACGCTCACCATATTCTGCTTGATGGTGTTTGCGCTGTTCGCCCTACAAGTCTACATGGGGGAGTTGAGGAACAAGTGCGTGAAGAACCTCGTCGTGCCAACCGGGGAGAACTTCACTGACGAGGCGTGGTCGGCGTAAGTGTTTTTTTTTTATTGTAATAAGATGATAAACGAGCCACCTGATGGTAAGCGGCAACTGCAGCCTATCGATTTTTTTATATTTTTTTGTAACACTAAGGTGGCAAACAAGTATACGGCCCACCTGATGGTAAGCGGTTACCGTAGCCTATAGACGCTTTAACACCAGGAGTATCACTTTGCCGACCCTGTAAAACGAAAGAGGAATAGTTGGGTTGGCAGTATAAGGGTCAACGTCCTGCAAGTTCTGCAAGGTGGAGGTACTTGCCCAGTCGGGCAGCTCCAATTTGCGTGGAATTACTCCCACTATGCCCTACCTCTCTTAAATGTCAGCTACACCAGTAGTATCTCCAGCGCGTTATTATCTTGAGTCAATTGTTAAGCTTTAATATCAATTGGTAAATTACCCTTAAAACCCGAGTATTCCGAGAATTTGTACCAACCTAGGCAGGTCAGCAGCAGAGTTCTACAAAAGCCAAAAATATAAAATCCTTGTATTATTGCTATATTTTACTGCAATAAGCAGTGACTGTAGAACTGAATTAAAAATTACCGGAAAAACATCAGAACTTACAACAAAAGTAATCTAGGAGAGCCAGCCAATTAAAAATTCAGTGTCTTCATAAAATTAATTTACGTTGAAACTCATAAATTTACGCTTCATAAAACGTGTTCAAAGAAACCCAGCACAATATCTACGGCAATAATTGCGATCGCGAAAGTAATTTTCAGTCTGATGAACTAGCTATCTTTCCGCCATGTTGCTTTAATCAATTGCTGTTTGTTGGTTCCGTATCACGCTTTCTTTGGCGTTTGTTTCAGCTACTTAGATAAACGAACGTAAAGTATCCAAAAGACTTTTTGAGACAGTAGCCTATGTACCTGTCAAGACGCATTTGCCTTGCCGAATTTTGCCGAATTCTGTTCGGCTGTTTAGGTTTGAAAAAGTAACAGATAAACAGAGTTGCGCTCGCGTTTGTAGTATTAATCAAGATTAATTTGACATTTAGCGATCAGGAGAAGGCACATAGGCTTAAAATTAATGTTTGCGATCCTAAAACCTATGATCATCATCCTTATCAACGCATATACTTTCCCACTGCTGGGCTGGCAGCAGTTTTTTTTATGTTTTTATAAGAGATAGGTTAGCGTTTGACCACAATCTCACCTGATGGTAAGTGACGACGTGGTCTAAGATGTAGCACGCTTACCTAGAAGATACCTATTCACTCGTGACTTGAAGGCCCCCAAATTGTACACGTCAGGAAATACAGACTCAGGCAGCTGATTCCATTCCCTTGCTACAGCAAGGGAATGAAATCAGCTGCCTGAGTCGGATAAGGAATGTCGAGGCAAAACGCTTAGTGCGGGTTTCGGGAATTTCCACCATAAAACGGTGACGCTTTTCAGTTTGCCTGGTTGTGTGATAGTAAAAGGGAGATGGCAGAATTAGATTGTGCAGTTCTGATGCACACTCTCCGAAATGTATCCGGTAGAAGACCGACAGGCCTGCCACCCTACGACAATGATCAAGGCTTTGAAGCCTGTTTTTGGCCAGCTTATCGTCGCCAATAAGCCTCCTGGCTCTCCTCTCGATAGACTCCAACGCCTCCAGCTGGTATTTGGCAGAACCGTCCCAGAGGTGAGAGCAGTACTCCATGCACGACCGTACTTGAGCTTGGTACAGGTTGAGCAACTGTTCCGGTGTGAAGTACTGCCTCACTTTCGCCAGAATGCCAAGCTTTTTTGAGGCTATTTGAGCTTTGGACTCTATACAGCGTGAAATTATAGTCGTTTTGGAACCGCAACGTGGTAACTTAGGATAATTAGTAGTACAAATAAAAAATATTAAGTTGACTGTACAGCTAATAATAAAAAAGTTGGCATTTCAAAAAAAAATTTCACTTGTTCGAGTTTGTTCGTAGTAGTGCACGAATATTTCATTCTTAAACCGCCTCAGTCTCAAGCTTGCCATTTATCAATGATGCGCGGCGGGCGGCGAGGGCGCGCGGCGCGGCGCGGTACGAGTCAGCTCATCAGCTGGTCACCTACCTACAGCAACGGGAGCGACGGACGGTCGGATGATCCGTCCGAGTACCTACTACGCGTGATTTAATAGCTAGTAGCTAGACAAGTACATTTTATTATTAAAATAAATTGCATTACGATGCAGATAGCGACGTAATTTGATGTTAGGTAGGTACCTAGGATCACAGTTCAAATAGGACAAGTATGGCGCCCAGCGAATCAGCTGATACGGGACACGAACGTAATACCTACATTCTTACTAAAAAAATTAGAATAAGACTGTGTGTAGGTAGGTTTTATCGTAGTTCTTATTTAAGAAAAAAAACGTTGCCCAACACTAGGATTTTCTCCTGTGTCATGGGTGCATTTACAAACATAAATTTTCACATACACAAACACGCAAGCCCAGAACATTCACCCACAGATCATACAAATTTGTTCCGAGCGAGGATCGAACCCGCGACAGGCGCAGCAGTCGCTCGCACAGCCGCTGCGCATCAAAATTTTCACGCCAACTACGTAAATTGTACCTACTCCAATTTCTCGTTCATACTTTACACGGGCTTAGGACCGGCAGAAATACTTTATTTGAATTGAACTTATCTTTATTTACTGTAGGTATCAATAATTAGAAACAGAGAGCCAATGAACTGAGTAGATTTGGATTTTTGGAATTTGAGCTATTTACAAAATAATTAACTTATGTACATAGCTAAGTACTTACCTATTAAAAGTTTATTTATAAATTGTTTACACTTCCCTGTACCGAAGCAACTACACGAAATGGAGTCTGTCGCGTTCAATACACAAACGTGCCCGTTTTATGCTATTGTCTTTTAGCCTATCACTTTTCACTTTATCAAAGGCGTCCACTATCGCACTGCGTAACTCGTTATGACTTTCATGTTCACGGGTATAAAGGAGTCTTTTTATTTCCGACCACAAGAAAAATCCAGGGGCGTTAAGTCTGGGCTCCGTGGTGGGCAAGCCACGGGACCGCCGCGCGACGTGGCCTATCCATCGATCACGGAACTGATTGTTTGGGTAAGCACGCACAACACTTGCATAACGAGCCGGGCAGCTGACATAGGGCAGTTCTTGCCGGTGCATCATTGTTGTTGATGACGTGAGCTCGACGGAACTTATAGGGTCGTTAAGCCATTATTATTTAATGTTTTCCATACAAAGCATTGGCTAACATTAATTTCTTGTGCCGCCATTCTCGTGCTTCGCCGCGGAGCCCGCTCGAAGTACCTACTCCAGAATAGCGTCTTCGTTCTCCTGTGAGTCATTTGAGACCTTGCGCGTGAGCCGGCACACGGAATTGTCTATGATTGAGAAGGCGCTGGGTTGCAGCCAAGTTGGTAGGGGTTGAAGGTACTTGAGGACTTTCAATCCCTCGTAGCCGCAGCGCCTTTAAATGTTCTGGCCGGGAATACAACCGCTTGGCCAAAGCTGAGGCTTTGGCCTTCCAAATTGTAACTAGTAACAGTGTACAGCTGAACCATTGTCAAGTACCTACTCCGCGTTCGAATATTCATACTGAAGACTCATTTTCGCGTGGCTACGTAAAACGTAAACAATGCAACCTTTATCGCGCGCGAGTTGCAGCAGAACTGGCGGGTGTGGGTCGGTTAGCGGGGGTGGGTGCGGCGCGGGCGACGGCGCGGCAGCGCCCGCCGCGCCGGCGCCGCGCAGCCTGTTACTAGGGGTAGGTACATAATACATTACAGCTGTGTGCGTGGATTGTAGGCAGCGGGCCCCGCGCCGCATCCAATGGGCGGATAACGTGTCTAGGCATGTTTTACCGCTTAGTGTTGTGTGTGTAACATTGAATGACATCGATCGTAGTGATCGTAGTACGTAACATTGAGTGGAATTATCATGAGTTCTCATTTTTTGTTCGAATATGACATTATTTTTAATAATCAATAAAATAATATATTTTTATTTAATTTAAATTATATTTTAATAGGTTCTATTACTGATATAGAGTCTAAAATTTTCGGTTCCAAAACGACTACAAAATCATCGTGTATAAGAGCCAAAGTTGAGGTTTGGTGTAATAGAGATGCCAAGAAGCTCAAGATGGCTGGCTATCGGCACCGACACATCTCAAGATTGAGAGGGATTAGGCTTTAGTCCAACACACGGACTTAGTTCGGGTTGGCAGACTTCACACATTTAAAACCTAAATAAAAATTAATTTCCTATAAGTAAAATCATTACTTGGGAACGGCTTAATCGATTTAATTTATTTTTTTGTCATCATCCTCTGCGTCTTTTTCCATAAGTATCGATAGGTACAGTCAGATCACGGAGATCATGAAGTACATTTTTTCTCCGTATATTCATCTTATTGATACTTAAACTATTTGCTTAGATTCAGGCCAAATTATGTAACATTTTGATCTCATTTATGAATTTGATTCTTCTAACAGACTTATGAATAGATAAACAGATATAAGCTCAGCGGGTTCCCTTTGGCAGTGCAAAGCACGTTAGTTGGATTTTCATTAGTTCATACACGTTGCACCAAAGCTGGGATACTGAAGATTCATTACTTCGTAGAGGAAAAACTTTATGTGAGTGCTTTATAAAGTTTGTGAAAGATTTTGATCTAAAGCTAGTAAGGCTCACTTTGAATGAACAGCCTTACTATGCTCGTGAGTAAAATACTTACAGTTCAGTGTGATGTGTTCACGCGGTCTAGCGGTTCAACTGTCAGACTGTTAATCAAGAGGTCGTGGGGTCGATTCAAATGTTTATTGATTATGTTTGCCTGGGTGTTTATGTTTTTTTTATATCGCTCAGGTGGGAAGTCTTATAACGATCTATTTATATAAAAAAGCAGAGGTATAAGTATTATATTCATTATCTAATACAGCTATAAGCCCTGTTTAGTTTGGGAGAGTTAGATAGTGTTGTGTAACATGACCCAAAAAAATATTAGTTCAATGTATTGTATTTTCGAGTTAGTAAATAAAGCTTCGCACTATGTTACGTTCAGGGTAATAATTATATTCGACCTCATACAATTCGAACTAACGTGTTTCGCACCAGCGTACGCAACTGAAGTACAACAATGGTTTAGTTGAAATACGTAAGGTACCCTAAAACTATGAGCACTATTTTACATTGTAGCCATTTCCCAGTAACGTTCAATGAACTTTTGAAGTATGTAGGTAAATATAACTTTGTGAAAATGCTTTATGAATTTTCATTTAATCGTGAACATAGAGCTCTCTCTATTTAACTTTTTCCGAGTAAATACAGATTTTCTGTGAAATGCATTATGAAGGGAAATAACGAATGGAAGGCATATAATTAAAAATATTTTTAATAACTTAAAAAAACACGCTTTAATTAAAGCACAAAACGGGGTGACCGCCCATATCCTGAAGGTTTAGCACAAGTATGAACTGGTCCAGCCATAACAGGACTGTTGTTATAAGGGGCGTGGCAACTGCCAATCAACTATAACTGCGGTATATACATATATGGCCTCGCCAATTGAAGGGGTCCATAGGCTGCCGGACCACAGCCTGTCATGGTCGTGGTGAATTCCATGGATCCCATGGCCATGATTATAGAGCAGGCAAGAGAGGTAGGGCATAGTGGGAGTAATTCCACTCATTTCATTCTCATCATCATTGGAGCTGCCCGACTGGGGAAGTTCGGAAGAACTTCGGAGGTTCGGAGAACCTTGGAAATCGAAGTAAAATAGCACTGCTTGGAGCTGTGTTGTGTTTCTTATAATGAGCAAGGTTGCCAGTACTCCACGAGGACGCGTGGTGTTGGCAGGGGGGGGACTTTGACCCTTATACTGCCAACCCAACTATTACTCTTTCGTTTTAAAGAGTCGACAACGCGCAAGTGATACTCCTGGTGTTGCAAGCGTCTTGTTTAAGTTCAGTTCAGTAGTTCTTGTTTTGCTAAGTAAATTTAGTTTGTGACTAAACTAAATTGGCTTGATAGATGGCGTTGTGCATTTTTTTGTATTTTGTAAATCGCGGTGTTAAGATTCTCCGACAGTTAATGACTTCGGTCCATACATTGTGTTACATCAGTTAGCTAAGGATAAGCAATTTGGAATATTGAGTTCTACGAATAGTACAAGTTCACTCCTTGGAACAATTATATTGCAATGATAACCTATCAGGTGTTTTATTAAGTGCCCTGAAGGTTTGCTAGTACATCCGCCCGACCCTGGCCTAAACACGTCTATAGGCTACGATAACCGCTTATCATGAGGTGGGCCGCATGCTTGTTTGCCAACACCAGTGCGGTGTTTAGTATATATGAGTTCGACTTACCCTGCTTGCTAAAAGGGGAGCAGAGTACTTTTAAGCACCTTTCTAGTAACATGTTCTTCACTCAAAATGTATGACGTTGCCAAGTTGTTTCACTAAGTCCAACGTGTATTATGAAAGATTTTAATTAATTTAATGAATATTTCAATGTTACTATATAATTACTAGCTGTTGGCTTTTTAAGACTAATATTGAATTATGTAATTCATAATTCAATTATTAAATTACACTTAATTATCAAAATAACATAATTTATAGCAGCAACCCTGCACGAGGCCAAAACAAAGGCGTCTATCTCAGCATAAAGTGGCAGTCAGAGCCTGAAAGGGCTACTTAAATTTCGTGCATCTTACCATTTTAGACCCTATTTGCACGTAACAACAGGCGAAAATTGTAAAACGCATTAAAGTTTTTATTTAAACATAAATTTCAGGAATTCTCCTTTAAATCGGTAGATTGTTATTTTATTATTATCTCCTTTATTTGTTTATAAACTTACTAATTACATTTTTAAATATTTTTATAAAATAAAAAAAAAGACAAAAACATTTAAAAATATAAAAAATAGAGGCCCACTGGTATCGGGAGCAGGGTCCAAGCTACCGGTGGTTAGGGCCCCAGAGACAGGAACCTCCTCACAATACGTGCCGTATCAAGGAGTACTGCCTTCTGAATCAGGCCCTTAACCCAGCCACCCAGCTCGAGCCTCCTGAGGTGTTGGTCGAGGCTCTTGGCGATAAGTCCATTGACCGTAACGACTATCGGCACAATGATGGCCGTGTCCACGTCCCACATGGCGACCACCTCGTGAGCTAAGTTGAGATATTTTAACTGTTTCTCTTTCTCAGCCTTCACGAGGTTCTCGTCATGCGGGATGGTGACATCGATAATCATTGTGCGGCGCGCTGATCGATCTATTACCACTATATCAGGCTTATTGGCTACAATAGTCCTGTCAGTGATAACAGATCGATCCCAGTACAACGTGACATGGTCATTCTCGAGAACTGGGTCGGGCGCATACCTGTAATACGGTACCTCAGAATCCACAAGGCCGTATTTTAAAGCAAGTTGCTGGTGGATAATTATTATTATTATTTATTATTATTGTTATTATTGTACCTAATTTGGATAATTTCCTTTTAACCCGAAGGACTTCTTCGACTACAGACGCCAGCAAGCTATCTAAAACTTCCCAATTGAATATGAACCTTATTAGTTTGTATTAAAGTTGAAAATCTATAGAATTAAGAGATTTGACAGATTGAGGTAGCTTGATGTGATGGCCTTTGTACATTTTGGTACAGAGGCCTGGAAGTGAGAGAGTGCATTAAAATAAATAGTTAACAACAAAAATAAACAAATGGTTTCTTTACTTAATTTTTTTTTATGTTCAGGTGGATTCAGGAGCCCTCAAACTGGATGGTGAATGCGGACGAGGTGCCTATCATCTGCGGCAACCTGACGGGGGCCCGGCACTGTCCCCCTGAGTTCACCTGCCTATGCGTAGGGCCCAACCCCAACCACGGGTACACCAACTTCGACAACTTCCTGTGGTCTATGCTCACCACCTTCCAGCTGATCACCCTCGATTACTGGGAGAATGTGTATAATATGGTAAGTTTATTTATTTAAGACCTTTTTTTCTAGGACCTTATTGCTATCGTCATTCCTCAGGCTTTTGTGAAGTGATTTAAATTTAACTCTGGAAGGGCGAAGTGTGATCCTATCCGCCTACATCCAAAGGATCCTTTATCCTCTGACCAGGCAGGTGAATTCCATGGCGGGTGCGATCCAGAATTTTTTTCGCCGAAGTTCCTATATTGTGCTACATAAAGGTACAGATAATCGTGCCACTAAAATAGTATGCTCTTATTAAGCATGCTAATTACTAGTAACACTTTGACATACATACCACTGAGTAGCAACTGCTAATCAATAGCATGTTTTCATGCAAGTAAAGAGCATGTCTATCTGTACCTTAACAATTTCAATACGTCACAAACTCACAATCGCCAATTAATTCTTATCTCAGAGATAATATGTACACAGATTAAATAACAATTTATCTTTATTTTTTGGATTACCTACTAAAAATATTAGTGGGATCGCATTGTTATGTCTAGATATACTGGGCTATGCGTATCATCATCATCATCAGCCCATATTCGTCCATGCTGGACGTGGGCTACGCGTATAGGAGAATATGTTCTTATCCTTTGAGTTTCCAGAATGTTGTAGAACAAAGTTGACTTATTATCGCGGGAAAGTCATCATCAACCCATATATGGTCCCACTGCTGGGCACGGGTCTCCTCTCAGTTTGAGAGAGATTCGGCTATAGTCCACCACGCTGGCCTAATGCGGATTGGCAGACTTCACATATCGTTGAGAAAATTCTCTAAGGTTTTAGGGATTGGAATGAGAGGGATTAGGCTCATGGATATTTTATTTTTAGTTTGGAGTTGTACCCGATTAACAGCAATAGGCTCGTGACCTGGGACATAACTAAAGTATATACACGTTTAGTTTTAATAGAAAAATAATCCCCTGTTGAATAGTGGATAAATTTTACTGTTTCAAAGTAAAACATTTAATTTAATAAAATTACACAAATTAACAGCTACATTCATCAAGCATGCATCCAAGAAATCTTTCAAACGCTCCAACAATTTTGAGGTCCAGAATTTTATTACAAAGGGTCTCCCAGACTTTCCCAAATGAACTCAACGTGAGTTGTGGCCGTGGTCATAATGTGAGGGGTCGTTTACCGCTCGCCCCTTAATTAATTCTCGGAGAACCGCTTTCAAGATGGCAGTGTGACGAAAGCGTTTTCTAACGGTAAATTTCGCTGACGTCATTAGAGAGTAATGACGAAACGTATTAGTACCTTCATGTGGTTTCAAAAAAGGAATGTGTGATTTAAATAGAGCTTTTTTTCGGATATTGTACCTAGCCAGACCTTTTTTTTAGTACGGAAAATCCTCATGGAACATCCGTCACCTGGGGAGGCGACAGGATATGTTGGACTCGTACCGATTAAAAACTGTGCTTACCTTCACTTGCTCTATAGTCATGGCCATGGGATCTTTGAAAGTTGCCACAACGATGACAGGCTGCGGTCGAGCCGTCACTAGACCCCAGCTCATAGAGGCCATAGCCCGCAATGCTCTCTGACGCCCGGTGCGTATACGGTTTGGAAGAGAGACGGATGCTTCTCTTTCCTTTTCTGCCGCTTCTTTTGCAAGCATAACTTGCTCCCAGTAGGAGACGGATCTAAGCCAGACCTAGAGAATAAATTCATTTTAATAACCTGGTAAAGGTCCCTGGGAATCGTTAGATACAGGCGGCATATTATTGGTCCTTGTGAAAATCTTTTGACTGGAATGATGATTATGAAATTCATATTTAAAATTCGTTGGAGAACCTGATAAATTTTCTAAAGAGAATCATATTATCAAAAACATAGTTACAGAAGCACAGATACTAACAAACTAGTTGCTCTGACTAAACCGATCTCCCTGCATCGTGAAAGCTATATCCATTTATCATTCACGTAGGTACGGCAGCCATATCAAATTTACACAGAGCTGAGTTCAGAAATCTTGGATATCGGAAACGGTACCATCTGCATGGATACATTGAAAGCGAACTATCCAAGACTGTTGGCACTTTGTATCTAATTTCTAAGCTGCAAAATTACTCAGCTCCTTTACATAATTATGACACTATTGAATTCAGACCTTTTACTCCTACAATCAATATAATATAAACAAACCTCCTTTCAGTACGACCTGATTAGTACAGACTAGTCATAAAATCACTCGAGCAAGAATTTCATCGCGTTTTCCTTCACTGTTGAAGCGAATGATAATATTATTATTAAATGGTCGATGATATCGAAGACACAAGTGCATGCCTTACATTCCAAGTTCAGACCTATGGCTCCACATATACTTATCATATCTACGTCTAAGATACAACCTATAGTAGCGTGCTACAAGCAGTGATTGTGATAAAATAAAGTGAAAATTAGACAAATCGACAAAAACGTGTTCCTTTCCTAAGTCTAATCTCTCTCGCACCTAGACCCAACATATTTTCATAACTGCCTGTATATGGTTTATATGAAAATAAAACTATTTTAATTTCACTTTTTGATTTTGATTCCTTACCAAATTTCATCAAAATCATACCATATTATTAATTAATGATACCATATTTGCATGCTATCTACTTATCATATCAAGCAAAAGCTCAAAGTTATACACGACCATACCTACTGAAAATCACTTGAAAGTCATAAATTTTACAATAGTAGTCTCGTCCTTATTTAAGTCGGATAAAAGAGGATGAATGCAATTTTTCAGCATAAAAAAACATAAAACTGAATTAAAGTCTTGAAATTTCAGTTGCAATGGAAGCCAAACTATTTCATAGTAATTAAAGTCCTTCCAATTCGAAGTATAGGTATTCTATATTTTCAGGTGGCTAATGTATAACACTAGCGTGTGCCTAAGCAAACAACATCGTGCTTACCTTACGGGCGGTCGGGTACGGCCTTAAGCCTAATAATTTACTTTGAACAATCTTCAGGGGTTAAGGAGTAACGTTTACAGTGATGGCAATCTAGAGACCTCGTAGTTTGTTGACGTTTGTTTTCACTGTGGAAAATGGGACACGTTTTGACACTTGAGACGCGGTTGCGGTAACTTATTAGTATTAAGGGAGAGATACTTACATAGAAAGGTCCCCTACTACTAACATAACATAACATCACGGCTGTATTCCCCGAAGAGTTAGGCAGAGTTGTACTAATTACCTAATATACACACACATTTCAGTGTTTAGGTTTCATGTAATAGGAGCCTTTAACCGGGCACAAATCCAAACAAAGAATTTAAAAAAAAACCCAATAACACTGCTCGACTAAAGGGTAGACTTTGTCTTTTCTCGTCTTTTTCGACCCAATCAACTTTTCTACAGTCTTATCATTAAGGTTCCGTGCCACAAAGAAAAATGAATCCTTGCTGGATCTCTTCGTTGTATGTATAGATAGACTCATCCTTCGAGCCTTTTCCTAACTAAAGTTTAACCATATGTGGCTGAATATCAGCTTTTGTCACAAAGCGACACCCATCATACCTCTTCAACCCAATTATTAGGCAATACCGATGTCCTGAGGATAGACTGGTTATAAATCTTTTTGAGCTTCTGACTAACATTAACGATTGTTTTAGGACTTCTTATAACAACCGGGACCGAAGGCTTTATTTGCTCTCCGAGGCACGGAAGGTTCTCGAACACCATAACTAGCGTCTACCTATCTATAATCTTGCAGATGGATGGACTAACATAGTTACCTATTACTTAGTTACGAGCTCGGTTTGTATAATTATACAGATAGATTCAACGCAAACCTCCTTTGAAACGTTCCAACCTTATCGACAAGCTCATACATGGCATGTATATAGGTTAGTTATAACTGAAATTCCAACACATTATTGCACATTTTCTATGCAAACCGCGAGTACGATATGCAACGATAATAACAGTGAATATTGCTGGTGATTTAGACAGGAAGCGATGTACGCTAAAATCGCACCGCAACCGATATGCGTGAATGATCGCCAATTTCATATCAACAAAAACATACCATCACGCCTTTACTCCAAGGGAAAGGTTGCAGAGGTGTACTAATACTGTTAAAAGCTTCCTAAGCAAAGACTTTCAGAGCCAAAGAGATTAGATTACTTAAAATAATAGTTGCCTATATTCTCCAGAGGTTTATCGCGAAGAATAGCAAGTTTTCGCAAAATTATGATGTCAGTGACGAATGAAACTCCTTCGTTTGCATATCTACAAGTTAAAGTTGGAATTAAATGAAGATAACTTTTGAAACAAAAGCTATCTCTGATGGACTTCAATCAGGGTATTAGAAGTCTTGCAACTTAAAACAGTATAGACCTCCGGTTGGATAGTATTGTAGCTATCTTTATCGTGAGCACGGTCACCCTGTGCATGCACAGCGAGACAGCAACAACCAGCAATTTCATCATCAACCCATAAACTGTCCCACTGCTGGGCACGGGTCTCCTCTCAGAGAATAAGAGGGATTAGGCTATAGTCCACCACGCTGGCCTAGTGCGGGTTGGCAGACTTCACACGCCGCGCGCCGTCGAGATAATCACCGTTTAAGCGAGTGAGAATTATTTATTAATATAATAATTAATAATAATAATAATAATTTTATTCAGTCCTTCGTTACATTGTTAACTTAAATTAAATTAGGTTTACATCACAAGTATTATGTAACAATTTAAAATTTACTTTATGTAATTAGACGGTGACCCCCAAACTAGACGCAGTCTGTATCTTGGGAGTCAGCAGGACGCGTATTAACGTAAAAATAGTCACAAGTCAGTGAGTGGACTGTGTATTTTAGACAGTAACATCTAACATTTTCAAAATAAATGAAGTAATAAATGAAGTAATAAATGAAAGAAAAATAAGTAAAAAAATACATATGGATAATTGAATAAATATGTGTGTGTGTGTGTGAGTGTGGATGTGTGTGTGTTTGTGAGTGAGGGTGTGTGTGTGTGTGTGTTTGTGGGTGCTGGTGTGTATTTTGTGTGTCTTGATTGGATAAAAAATGTGGATTTGTGTTAGCGCTTAAGTATTGGCAGTGTTAGATGATGTATAGGTTTTTAGGAGATGTGTAGGTGAGTCGTAAGTTTAGGTTATCGAAGTATTATTTCTTCAGTATCATCGTATGAGAGGGTGGAAAGCCATTTTTTCACTAATCTTTTACATTTGAGGAGCGTAAGTTCTTTCAAATTACAGTGCTTGCTAACATTGTTGTATATGTGTGGATGTAAGTAGACAGGGCAGCGTCTAGCAAGTAGAGAGTTTACTACGGGGAGGGGAATTTTGAAGGTTCGCTTTGAGATTAATAAATAATAGTCTTGCCGCTTTTTAATGTTTTTATGGGTGATCAAAGTGACGTTTAGGATGAAAAGTTGTCGAACCCGAAGTACCGGGAAGTCGCTGTATAGCATATCAGTCGGGTACCTGATTGGCTTCTTAAGCATGACTTTGATTACTGCTCTTTGCGCTCTTTCCACTTCAATGAATGTTGTTTTGCCAGCACCACCCCAGATGGAAATGCAGTATTGAAGTACAGACTGACACAGGGCAAAATAGACAGTGTGGAGTACTTTTATAGGGGTGCAATCACGTAATTTTTTCATTACGTAGATTAATTTTCTAACTCGACCACCAACTGCGTGTATGTGAGGTTTGTAGGATAGATTCTCGTCTAGAGTGATACCTAAATACCTTATGGAGCTGACGCGATTTATGGAGATACAGGTGCAGTCATTGTTTTGGGACTTATTGTTTCGGGAACATGTGTGAAATTTGAGGGTCAGGTGTGCGGGTGGGCTTGAAGCATGAGTTTTGAAAAAGGTGATAATCTTAGTTTTTGAAATATTTAGTGTTAGTAGGTTCTCGTCAAGTGCCCTGGCAACCTTTATAAGTCCCTGCTCTGCATGGCTGTACACTTCCTCCCAGGTTTTACCATGAAAGATGATTGCGGTATCATCTGCATAGGCTATTATTTCTGCATTGGGCAGTGAAAGATTTATGATATCATTCATATAAAGTGAAAATAGACTTGGGCCGAGTGTGCTGCCCTGCGGAATGCCAAACTTGATGGTGAGAGGGCTACTTTTGCTATTATGCACATGATTTTGAAAAGTCAGAGGTGCGTGCCCTGAATTCGAACTCGAGACCTTTGACTTGGGACTCCAATGGTCAAACCACAAGGCTATCACTGCTACTACCGGCAATTTATAATTCGTAATTTAAAAACTATTGTAATGACATTGTCAAACTTTTGATATATTTTACGTAAAGGATAATAATATTTATTTTCGTAAATACATACTTTAAATAGAACTTGCATAAACTTAGGCTTAATTTCAAATTAAATCTAACAACTACAGCCACAGGTATCATTCTTTTGATCCTATTTACGAAATTTTTATTAAGTTTTTCTTTCATTACGTTTTTATATTAATGTGTGCTTTGTCCATGACTGTGTCAATAAATCTAAGATTTTCTTTTTTTTTCTTTCTTTCTTTGATTCGTAAATACGCCAAATACGATTAAACTTCATTTGTACATAGATCGTTTTATGGAGAAACGTTCTTAGAACGGCAAAATACACCCCACCGAAGCAAATTAACTTCCTGGATTGTTTGCAAGTTACTCGTAACGTTATAATTAGTGATATTGGTTTGGGTTTCAATAATTAATGTCACTACAAATCAAGTTACTGGCAACTTCGTGAACTACATAGATCAGAAATAGATCAATACGTCTGTAGATTTAATGACACACGTAGGGTTAATTAAATTATGAATAAAGCAACATAGTAAATTTATAATAGGGCAGGGAAACCGTTAGAGACGAAATCGATTTCGATTAGACTTGTCTCTCGTTTCTGGTTGAAGGCAACCCCATAATATACCATCACGGCAGCATTCCGAAGGGTTGGACAAAGGTATCTAATATATAAAATTCTCGTGTCGTAGTTTTCGTTGCCATACTCCTCCGAGACGGCTTGACCGATTTTGATGAAATTTTTTGTGCTTATCGGGGAGGTCTGAGAATAGACTAAATTTTTTTTTTATGGCAAAACAACGTTTGCGGGGTCAGCTAGTATTAATATAAATTTAAGTGTACCGTTCCATCCTTCTACTGATATTATAAATATGAAAGTTTGTAAGGATGGATGGATGGGTGTTTGTTACTCTTTCACGCTAAAACTACTGAACGGATTTTGATGAAACTTTACAGTATTATTATTTATACATCAGAATAACATATAGGCTATAATTTTATTATGATTTCGAGTTAATTAGCCAAATTACAACGATAATTAAGTGACTTTTCCACGCGGGCAGAAGCTAGTAATATAATAAGAAAAGTTTAACAATCTGTTCTTATATTCCTTATTATTGTTAACTTTAAGTACTTCTCTGATACATACTAAAATTTAATACATGTGGAAGATTTTTTCATTTTCTTTATCAATAATATTTTTATTATTCTTTAGGCTTTTCTAAAAATATATAAATGTTTTAATGTCCCATGTAATAAGTGACAAACGTATTCAGAAACAGAGGCACAAATCAATACTTCGAACAATTTTTTTCCAGTTAAACCTCTGGGAGGCGGTGAATGACGAGCGTTTTAGGGGTTGTAAATGTAAAAATGACGTTCAAAAATTACTACCTAGTAAATTATCTTGAATATATTTTTTTTTACTTTGACTTTGATTAATCAATAATACTGTTAAGCAGTGATAGCCTAGTGCTAAGACCATTGTACTGCCAAATCTAAGGTCTCGAGTTTAAACCCAAGGCACGCACCTCTGACTTTTCGAAAACATGTGCGTATCACTCAACATCTTGAGAAAACCTGCATGCCTTAGAGATTTTCTTAACGGCGTGTGAAGTCTGCCAACCCGCACTAGGCCAGTGAGGTGGACTATAGCCTAATCCCTCACATTTTGTGAGAGGAGACCCGTGCCCAGCAGTTGGACTGTATATGGGTTGATGATGCTATTGATGATGACTGTTCACCACTGGCCATTAGACCATAGACAATATTTAATCATTTTAATAGCCATTCCGCCTGTTTTGTTACTCAACCCAATTGGCTTTGATTTTAACAACAAATGTAGGGTAACTGCGTAACTTTGAGTGTTACGGGTATACAAAGGTAATGTAGGTTAATTTCCGTTGCGGCTTTGAAGTATTTTAGCACAATTGTTTATTGCTTTGTAAATAGTTGTTCGGTTTATTATTAGTATACAAATATATTTGTAATAATTAATTCGGAAATGGTCAGTAGCAGATCAAAGGGAAATACCAGTATCGTAATATCTGACAACCATAAAAAACTATTATAAGAATAGTGTTGTAATTGCCTTATTGGCCGAAGAACGATGGGTTGCTGTGCTCACGTTATGAAGAATATTTAGTACTTAAACTAAGCTAGGCATGAAAATAATGTTGCACCGCCTACCCAATTAAAATCTGCCAATAATCGATTTGTAGAGCCGTTACCTATTCTAACTTAATAAAAAAATATTTTAAACACATTACGTTTTTTATTGTTTTATTTTAAAGCAATATAAATAAGTATAATCTTCTCATACAGTATTGATCGGTACTCGTTTTGCAGACAAACCGTTTATTTAGATATCATAATCGATATCAGACTAAAATTGATAATTTATTGCCGTGCTGGTAACACTGCGTCAACAAATGGCTATGCTTTTAACTGAGGTATAGGTACAGTTTAAATACTCTTTAATTCGACTTTTTGTGCGTATAACTGGCTACTATGAGACTTAACAATAGTGTTTAGTTAAACTATTTTACCGGGTATCTTGTCCACGCTTAGAAAGATCATCCTAACAAACTGAGCAATGAATTCCCTTTCAATAGAAAGCCAATAAAAACACTTTTACTTCACGACACAACTATTTCCAGCACTAGTTTTGGGCCGTCCGTTTTACCAAGAACCGGAAATGGTAGTGACAACACTATTTACATAAAACAGTTTACATTTGAATAAAGTGGAACTGCAAAAAATCTGTCCAGCGTATCGGGTTTGCACAGAATAGGAATGGAGCCGGTTATGGGAATTAAAAAAAGGTTTCAATATGGATCGTTCGACGTCAGCTCTCCTTCAGTACTTTTATAATAACGATAATAATAATTCAGTGATCAACATTTATATCAGTATAATTAATATAGTCAGCCTATGGTCTAACAGCCAACATCTAAGGAGGTTCTCGTTGGATGGCTAGATGAAGGGCTTGGATACATAAAGCAGTCCTCTTTCTCTGAGGCCCTAACCACCGTTAGTTTGGATCCAGCTCCCGATGCAGATGGTTTTTTATTTTATGTTGAATATTTTTATAGTTTTTATACTTACCGATGAAATATTAAAAAATAAAAATAAATGTGTTAGTATAAATAAAGGTAACAATAATAATAACAATGCCCCCGTGGATATCTGTTTTTCCTACGAATATTTATTTATTTGTTAAGTAAATATTTTTCTCATCAGATCCATGGTAAAGATTGTCTGCTTATTTAATATTTTATTTTAGGTACTTTTTAACTTTCGTAACAACAAAAAAACCATTAACCAGAAATTAAATAAAAACCATAAACTAAGAATTAAATGAACCTACCATTAACCGGGAATTAAGTGTACCCTCATTACCCAGAAATTAAGCGTATCTCCATAACAGTAACAGCACTAACCTAATCCCTCTCAATCTGATAGGAGACCCGTGCCCATCTGTGGGACAGTATATGGGTTGATGAAGAATGTATGAATGAAAATAGTGTACTTACCATTAACCAGATATTACCATTAACTGATAGAATATATCGATATAGGATTTCTTAGAACTTTAAGTGATGACCCAATTTTTTTTTTATTATATTTATTGTGTTACTTCTATGGTATTGTATTCCAATCTCAGGTCCTGTCATCATGCGGTCCGATGTCGGTGTCGTTCTTCACGGTGGTGGTGTTCTTCGGCTCGTTCTACCTCATCAACCTGATGCTTGCCGTAGTCGCGCTCAGCTATGAAGAGGAATCGCAGATCACGCAAGAGGTACGTACTTTCTTTCAATTAATAGCCCAAGAAAGTACACATACTGCTATTTAATTTTAAATCTTTTTTTTTTCAAAATCGCCACACAATGATTGTACTGTATGTTTGAGAAAATATTTAACTTTATCTTGGATCGATGGATCATTTCTCCCCTTGACCAACTCACACGGTCTAGCTGTCATCAATGTTCCTCTGGTATTCGAAAAAGATAAAACCGGGACGAATACAAACTCTAAGGTATTGAAATAAAACTACTTTTTACGGATTTTATCGCGTATATTGATATTATTAATCCCGATCTCAGTCTAATATGCTGTAAAGGGTCCGAAACGTCGGGATTAATAATATCAATATACGCGATAAAATTCGTAAAAGTACCTAGTTTTATTTCAATGTGTAATATTCGCGTAAATATCAGAAATCAATATGGTAACGGTATTTCCAAATTTATTATTGAAAATACTTAATCGCAACAGTATATAAGCCAATCTCAATATTACAGTATCAATCTCAATATACAAGCGGTAAAAATACCTACCTAGCTATTATAAAAATAACTAATACCTACCTAGCTATTATAAAAATAACTACTAAAATCAAGAATTCAACATCATCAATAAATACTTCAATTTAAACATAGATGATCGTCTTATATGTACGCTTTATTATACAGGAAAGAAAGAAAGACTTGAACGAGCACCGCGACGACTCCACATTCAGCTTCGACCCTACATCGCTGGCGGTGCGGACTCTGGCCAAGGACTCGCGCAAGCGCATCGACGCGCGCAAGGGCCTACTATTGGCCTCATACTCGCGCAAACGCACAAGAAGACGCAAACGAGGTCGCAGCGCGATACATCACGCGGCTGCAGTTGCTGCTGTGGCGGAGTAAGTAAAAAGAACTACTTCTCAAATTTGCTCTAATGATCTATCTGTCATCGGCACGGCTACACAATAAATAAAGATAAATCTCGCATCAGACTGCGCAAATGCATATAGTCGTACTTGCGCAAACGATTGAGGAGACTCAAAAACACCTCTTCTCCTTCTTTTCGTGTCGATGGTAAATCATCATCATCATAAACCTATATATTGTCCCACTGCTGGACACGGGTCTCCTCTCACAGAATGAGGGATTAGGCTATAGTACACCACGCTGGCCAGACTTCACACGCCATCGAGAAAATATCTAAGGCATGCAGGTTTCCTCACGATGTTTTCCTTCACCGTTTAAGCGAGTGATCATTAATTATTAATACGCACATGATTTCGAAAAGTCAGTAGTGCTTGCCCTGGATTCGAACTTGAGTCCTTCGACTTGGCAGTCCAATGGTCATACCACTAGGTTGTCACTGCTTGGTAAATACATTTTTTATATTATTCGAGCCCATTATGTGGCCACGTTAATTGCGGCATCAGTGGCGAAAACACCTTATAGACTTAAATGATCCGTATACAATAGACATATTTTCTATTAAAAAGCATTTTAACAAAATACATAGCTCTGTCATATATAAAGGTCACATATTCTGTTATATATTTTATTTCTTGATTAAATTATAATCAAATAAGATAAAAGGAGGTAGACAGTGCCTGGAATTTAATCATGTATAAACCTATCACGTGTCGTCTACGGAACCAAGGAGTATACAATTACTGCAAGGTATTGTATACCAGCTAACTGCTGGTAAACAACGGTCCAATAACTCTCATAATATTGTTTTCATGAAAACATTTCCAGGAATAGGGTAAATTCTAGCTATTTCTTCGGAATTCCAATTTTCCAATTTGGTTCGGTTTCAATAGCTCTCGAAAGTTTTGATAACGTTTTCCTGGACCTAATTTTTCTGTTGAATTTCAAAAAAGGAACAGCTAAGGAATTTTTCACATGTTGTTTACGTAGAAAATTAGTAATAGGTAGGTACTTAATATGATTTTGTAAGTTTCCTCTCAATTAGTGGATCAAAATTGTATCTGCTAAAAATGACAATTGCCAACCGTTCAGCAATATCATGATTTAATTGGAAACAATTGATGTGTAACAAAGTTGGTTTGAATTTAATTAAATTGCAATTGTTGTGATAGATAACTCAGATTTCAATTCAAATCAATTAATCGAAAGTAGCTGTTTACCGTACATCATAATCCTCCAAGCCTTTGCCCAACTATATTGGGGTCAGCTTCCAGTATATCCAGATGCGGCTGAATATCAGTATTTTACATGAAGCGATTGCCATCAGACATCCGCACCCCAATAGAGGATAGGCTGGTAGTGATTATAGGCTATAATATTTAATATGTATAATTTATCATGCATGTTATTAGTACAATGCACCCGTACGAAACCGGAGCGGGTCCCTATATTAAGTCATTATCTACTAACTAACTTGGTACTAATGATGACCTTAAGATAACATACCTTCACTCCTGTATTCCCCGAAGGGTATTACAGAGATAATGTACACCCACAGTTCGCTGGTATGTTGAAGTCCCATGTAGCGGGCGAGCCTATTCATCGTACCCATTTGACTTTATGCCTTCATCCGGAAGCTTTTCAGAATATCCCGGTTTTGACGTCCAGTTTTTCCATTCACGAGCTTCTACTGACAAAACCCTGCTTAACCTGGTAATCGAACCAACAACCTCTAGCTTAGTAATCGCGATTACAACCACTAGATTAATGAGGCAGATGATAAACTTACCGATAGGAAAAGAGCACCCAATTACGTGTAAAAATATATAAGAGAATTCTTATGATATAAAAATGGCAGAGGCTATCAGTTTGCAGTGACTGGTCCGGTGTAATGAATCGCGAAAGATATATTATGTGTAACACGTGAACGAATAGCGATCATGTAGCAGTCACATATTACGTATAGCTGATAGAGGGAATATGTTTTACTTGGTAAGCGCAAGCTGGCTTATAATCCTACAATACGTATTTTCCGAGAGTTTTACCAACATCATGTTTTTTAAGAGGTCTATGGAGTTTCTTGCCGGAGATATATTATGTGTAACACGTGACCGAATAGCGATCATCTGGCAGTCACTTATTACGTATAGATACTGATAGAGAGAATATGTTTTAATTGGTAAGCGCAAGGTGGCTTATCATGATAAAATACGTATTTTCCGAGCCTTTTGCCAACATCATGTTTTTTTTAATGTGTCTATGGAGTTTCTTGCTGGTTCTTCTCCATAAGACCTACTTTTTGGAACCGTGCAACTAGTTTTGACATTTCAAAAGTGCTATTTTAATGGTCTAATTGAAATAAAATATTTGACTTTGACAACTATGTTGGGGTCGGCTTCCAATTTAACCAGATGTGGCTGAATAAAATTCGTATTTTTACGAAGAAAATCAGACATCAGTAACCCATTAATTAATTCGTGAAAGAACCACAGCCCTCCAGTGGGCGCAACAATTGTTTTTCTATTGTGTCTGCTCATTTGCCTATTCAAAATGTCACGTTGCAATTGTCTTGTGCATGTCTTGAGTTCGAATCAAGGCATGCACCTCTGACTTTTCGAAATGATGTGGGTGGGTATTAATAATGAATCGCTCAATCGCTCCAATCATACGCTTAAACGGTGAAGGAAAACATTGTGAGTAAACCTGCATGCCTGAAAGATTTACTTTACAGCGTGTGAAGTCTGCCAATGCGCACTAGGCCAGAGTGGTGGACTATAGCCTAATCCCTCTCATTCAGAAAGGAGACCCGTGCTCAGCAATGGGCCAGTATATGGCTTAATGACGAAATGATGTAAAACAATACAATAAATAGCAGAGAAAATGCAACAGTATTACAAAACAAGTACCTACCTGATGCTACTTAAGCAATATTTTATACAATGCTATTCTGTGAAATGGCTCTCTAGAGTCAGAACGCCAACACTCGCAAGAGGTTATTTTCCAACTTAAATAAACCTTTAAACTGCATGTTTTGTTTGAAATATTCCCATTTCTAGACGAACGTAGCATAAAAGGGACGTTCAGAAATATTGCAAGAGAAAGGTGAGAGGATTCAATTTTCACCACGAAATCATGTTAAATGATAAATAATATTAATATTATTATTTAATTGTTCATTGGCGAAATTTGTGAAGGTCAGTTCTGATAAATATAGTATTTTTATTTTTCGCTTTATATATTTAATATTTATTTAGTTGTTTGTTATATTGTTTTAATTTTTTTTTTTAATTGTGTTTGAATTCTTTGTAAACTGTTGACTCATTTGACAACATAATCGCACTGGGTGTAAACCTGTTAGGATGATCCTGACATTGAAATAAATAAGTAAATATTTATTTCTATAAACAGATCTTTTAGAAACATTTACAAATCAATATTTTAAATACTAGATTGCGCCGGCCTTTCCTAGGTGATGACTTTGAGAAAAAACACCGAAACAAACTCAGAGAGTCATGGTATCTTTTAAAGTCCAGACAAAAACAGTGTTCACGCTTGTCAATGTGTTTTACCAATATAGGGCAAAATCTGAACTGACCTTTTGAACAAAGAGCCATAGCAGCTTTGGGTTCACCAGTCCTGGCGACACGTATACATCAGTCATCGTGTAGCTCAACCATTATTTAGGGAGCTCATCGACCCGTCGCACGACGATACGCAATCAGCAAGACATTTGCGTAGATCAGGTGAAATACTCAAAACTCATTTTGTCGTCGCATGTCTCATTTAAAGACAAGGCTGGAGACGAGATAATGCAAGTACATTATTATGTCGTATCAGGCGTGTTGCCGCAGTTACACTCGCATCGCAAACAGATTATATACGATTTATGTACTATTTTTTAAGACATAAGGTAGACACTGTCGTTTCGTAGAATGTAATCTATCCCTCTATCCCCTTGCCAAATTTAATCGAAATCTGTTAACTGCATCATTAGTCTAGTGATCGTTAGCGGTTCAATTCCCAGGATTAGAGTGTATGAGTTCCAGTGTTGTTGAGTTTATTTATGATATTCTCAGTGGCAGCTCGGAGTTTGGATTTATCTCAATTACGTCCAGAGGCTGTCCCCCTAAACATACCGCCAAACGGTGGATGTACAGAGGCCAGCACATCAAGCTACCACAATCTGTCAAATTTCTTTGATTGATTTTCAACTTTAACACAAAACGATAAGGTTCATATTCAATTGGGAAAATTTGACAGTTTTGGATAGCTTGACCTGCTGGCAGTACAGTCAACAACGAAAGTCGCTGAAAATGTTGCAATCTTCAATATGATTTTTGATAAGTATGAAGTTACTGACCTGTGAAGGTTATGCGAAATAATTGCATAGATGACCATTAAATATTTAGGTTACCTACCTTAATAGAAAAAACCTCTTGACAAGCTTTGGAGCTGTGATGTTTCCAAAATTTTGCTGTGTTTAACGACTTTCATTGCTGACCGTACCTATATTTATTAAATTAAATCACCTCTGCCTAAACCTTCGGGGAATACAGGCGTGATTGTATGTTTTATGTTGTTCAGCGCTTTTGGCATTAAAAAGTAACGAACAAATAAAGGTGAAACTATAATATTTGTATGAATTGGAATAAAACTACTTTTTACGGATTTTATCGCGTTATATTTATATTATTAATCCCGACATTTCGGACCCTTTACAGCGTCCATGGAAAAAGTACCTAGTTTTATTTCAATGTATAATAATAATAATATTTTTGGGACATTTTACACAGCACCATCTAGTCCCAAACTAAGCAGAGCTTGTACTATGGGTACTAGACAATGGATATAATACTTATATACTTTTTTTTTGTAAATACATACTTATAATACATAAGAAACACCCAGACAAACACAAATACTCATGTTTTATCCACACAAATATTTGCGTCCTGTGGGAATCGAACCCACGACCTCATGATCAGCAGTCCGGTACTCGAACCGCTAGACCACAGAGGTCGTCAAATAATAAATAATAATATTCACGGAAATGTCAGAAATCAATATATTGGTATGAATTTTGAATTACAAATGATTAAAAATTACTCATTGAGGCGACAGCAATTAAACGTCTTCGTATATTTTTACTGAGATTCTGTTGTCGGTCGAAAAACAATTACGGTCTTACCTTCGTTACCCACAAAATGAAAAAGAAAATCATTCTTAATAATTTTCTCGTGGACTTTTTTAAGATTTATAATTTGGTCTGTGCCTAATGTGGTAGAAAAATAAAATTTTAATTGAGTAACCTCCTTAATGACAGTTTTTCTTCAACGCTAAATTATTAGATGATAAAAAGTATTAGAAAGGAAAGATAATTTCAGTGTTATCTGGATTTTCTACTTCATTAGTCGCAAAACGCGTCATCGGAGCGTGAGGTTGGATTCCTAGGTCTAATAAAGTTATTGGTATTTTCTATGAAATTCTCAGTAACAGCTCCTAGATTGGATTTGTGTGCAGTTAATGGCAATAGGCTCAAAGTCAAAGTCAAATGTTTTATTTAAATTTGACCATTAAAATAGCACTTTTGAAAAGTCAAAACTAGTTGCACGGTTCCAAGAAGTGGGTCTTATGGAGAAGAACCGGCAAGAAACTCCATAGACACTCTTTTTAAAAAACATGATTTCTCTTTTTAAAAAACATGGCTTGCTCTCTATTACATGGTAGATACAGAGAAAACCTAAAGCCGTCGATCCCCGTTGTCTTTCGAACACTTATGACAATCGTCGTAAATCCAAAAAGCCTGACAACCAGTCTATTCTCAAGATATCGGCATAGCCCATAAATTGGGTTGCGGAGGTCTGATTACTGATATTCAGCCACATCTGGTTAGACTGGAAGCCGATGACGTTAAAAGGCTCGGAGGATGACGATGTTGTCATCATTAATCAATTTAAAAAAAACAAAGATATTATTATGTGTCAAAATACTTAATTCCTTTAAACAAACGGTAATTACCACACCAAATAACTTTTAGAAACAAACAAATAGATCTCGAACAAGTAGAAGCCTAGTGGTATGACCATTGGACTGCCAAGTCGAAGGTCTCGAGTTCGAACCCAAGGCACGCACCTCTGACTTTTCGAATTCATGTGCGTATTAATAATTAATTATCACTCGCTTAAAACGGTGAAGGCACATCGTGAAGAAACCTGCATACCTAAGAGATTTTTCTCGATGGTTTGTGAAGTCTGCCAACCCGCACTAGGCCAGCGTGGTGGACTATAGCCTAATCCCTTTCAATATGAGAAGAGACCCGTGCCCAGCAGTGGGACAGTATATGGGTTGATGATGAAGATCTCGAACAAAGAGAGAACACATTTTGTTACATAATCATTATACACAATTAATTTGTGTTAGTGTACTCCTCCACTTACAGGAGACCACATCATGCTTATGAAACTAAACACAGAAATCATTATTTTAAGAACAATAATCTAAATGATAATGAAAATAATTAGTTATCTAATAGCTGAGAAGAATGTTAATTTTGTTTGATAAGATATAAAAACAATAAAAAAGAGCATTTATGGTAATTAGTATTATAGGATTACTTAATATGAGAGACATGCTTTTTGTACTTAGGCAGACTGTAGAGACAGAAGTATGAAGTATAAGTTGTGTTTCTAACGGTGAGTAAGGTTGCCAGTGCTTCGCGAAGAACCGTTGTATCGGCAGTGGGGGGACTTTGACCGTATACCGTATACTACCTACACAAACCAAAAAAAGAAAACCAAAAAAGCCAACCACTGTTTGCCGTCTGAGTGGTAGAAAAAATAATTAACGGTGAATGAATCGGTCGATATCATTTCTAATTCTACATCAAGCTATACTCTTCCATAAGCTGACCCCATTGTGTAGGTTTCCGTACAAATAGGTCGTATGTTGATATTTAGCCGTGCGTAAGTACCTACCTATTATTTATGTCCTTGATGTTCTATTCCAATAATAAATATCAACTTCAATAAACTAATATCTTTTGATAATTATTATTAAGGAGGTTACAAAGACATTTGTTAAGGTAAGTATTAATTATTATGTCTTCAGTAGATTATACATTATACACAGCAATTTTTATCGTAATTAAATAATCTAATATATAAAATTCTCGTGTCACAGTTTTCGTTGTCATACTCCTCCGAAACGGCTTGACCGATTTTGATGAAATTTTTTGTGCTTATCGGGGAGGTCTGAGAATAGGCCAACATCTATTTTTCATACCCCAAATTTTTTTTTTATGGCAAAACAACGTTTGCGGGGGCAGCTAGTTACGAGTAAAATTTCTGTGTCATGTTCTTCCAAGTTAGTGGATAAAAAGGTAATAAGCCTTCTTAGTACTATAGACTTACATTACTATTTTTCCTACCTATAGATTTACAAAATGCAATGCTTTTAACATGGTTTCCGCTTTGCTACCAATTTAAAAAGATACAAAAAACAAACCGTTCCATATTCAAATTCGAATTTGCCGATAAGGGGAATCAAGCGTGACATCGACAATATTGTCCATTGTTGATTGTTGAAAGTGATTGGGCAACTGTCACCAACACGCGGTATAGAAGCGTAACTCAAATAGGTAGTAGATGCTATAAATGATATCTACGATATAGCGGCTGGAACGTCAGACGCCAACTGAAGTATATCACCGATGCATTCGCTTTGATATTGAGCTCGCTTTTAAACGAGATTCAGCGTTTTGCGGCGCTCGGTGTATGCGAAATTGTTCCGCTCACGTCGTCTGATGGAACCGTTTTTGTTTTACAAAGTGTTAGCTGATTGAGGGGTTTTTGGATATGGATCCAATTTTTTTAAATAACGCCATTGGATAGACGTAAGCTAATGTTAACGCGCCAATTAGTATCAATCAAAGACTTAAGTAATTCGAAATGTAAGAACAAAATGATATAATAATATATCATTTTTCGTAGCTTCCAATTTAATCACTAATCAGACGCGGTTGAATATCTATATGTATATTACACACAGATTCAGTCTTTCGCAATCTAATTTCTAGACAATGCCGATCTCCTAAGGATAAACCGGTTGTTAGGCTTCTAATTACCACTAACGATTACCGTTCGTATGACGCCGAAGACTTAATTAACAAGTCTCCGAACCACGGAGGTTGGAGGAGTCCTACGTGTTAAAATTTATTTATTTATATAAATATAATTTACCTATAGTGGGCGTGATATATAATAATATATCATTTTTCAGAACAAGAAACCCGATTTCAAGCATCTTCCAAACCCATAGTCAGGCCCAATTGAATTTATATGAAACAACTAGGAAACATAAAAAAATACAACCGTATCGTACTTTAAACTTTAACTTTTTTAAATTCATTTAAAAAGAAGCTAAACCTTTCAAAAATAATGAACTAGTTAGCAATTATGAGTCAATGAACTTCTATTTTGTATAAAGCATAAATATTTTAAGTAGATACCTACCAGAGTAAATAAAACCGTAAGATCACACTCAGCTAATCTCATCATACTCAGCTAGCTTTAAAGTTATCTCTACATCTACAAGCGTGTCACAGAACTCGTAATCCTAGAGAGTAATTATACAAGGAAAATAAAGTGACAAACAAAGGAGTGCAGTCAAAAAGCGAGGAGCCGGCTAACAAGATTCAGGCGGCCGGATTATCGCGGAGTTAAGCTGGGAATTTCGACGAGCGAGAAATTATTTGTGGCAGTCGAGGGACAATACCACAAAAATAAATATCTGCGTTTTAGCGATAACACTCAACGAATTTACGTTTTCCTAGCGAAATAAGCTATGGAATTCTGGGTGAGGGATTTAAAAATCAATCTGCCTCGTTAGATTGAAGGATATTATCCTGTATGGACAAATATTGTAAAACCGGCTCGGAAAGTATTTTTTTTAAGATAAGATATCAACAATTGCAAACACTGGTGGAAATCATTCAATGCATCGAAATCAATAGATGGATGGATATATTAATAAAAAAACGTCTGCGGGGCTGATAATGAAAACTATAAGTTAGACAGAATAGTGAGAAAGAGCAATTTATATTATATATAATATAGAAAACTGTTGAAACCAAATGGAATGCTATGCAATTAGCTGATATGCATTCACAAAAAAGGGGAAATATATTTTCTTTCTCTTTATTTACCCTCGTAAGTCTCCAAAATGGAGAAAGGAGTTTTTATTTAACCACATCAGTGCTACTGTGTCTGTTACCCAATAAACGAAACAATAAATTGCCAACACAATAATAACCAACAAAACTGTGGTTTGAACACCTATTAAATGTATCACCCAAACATAATTCACAATAACGACCACAGTGGACGAAATACGCTCAAAATCAATCCACAAATCATATCAACTGAAATCAGAAACGCGTTTATTTACGGAGACGAGAGAGAGGTGCACGATGGTATCAAATAAGCAAGCTTACCCCAACAAACTTATAACGAACGAGTTGACTCGCATCCGCTACGAAAACTCAGAGATAAGTCAGCTGAAATGCATCCCCGTATTGCATTGGCACATTGGCTTTGTGAAACTAAGCTGATGTTCTTCGTATAAAAGGGGACTGCCTGAGTTGGCAGCAACGTTTGATCCCGATATATTATGTGACTCATAAAGTCAGTTTGCTACTTCGTTTACCGAAACTTGGAAAGTAAGACAATTTATTTAAAATTGAAGCAAATTCTCGCATTACAAATGTGAGGCTTTTCGTTGTTGGTTTTCGAGGTGTGATAAAGAAGCTGCTTTGGGTGAATTATAATGTGATTCACATTGGAAAATTGCCTGCTAACTATAACAGTTACTATGAGTTTTCAATAAGTACAGAGGAATTGTTCGATGTGGTCTTCACATACCTCCCTAGTCTCTATTTTGTTAAACATAGTGATGAGATTCTTATTACTTTCCTTAACAAAATAGAGAGATTTCAAGTGATATGTTTTTTGGGACCAAATTTTGGCACTTCTACAGTGTCATAGATTAATCCTTTCTTCACAATGGTACGAACCGATCTTCGTCAAGACCTATCCCAACCGGCTCTATTAAAAGCCTATCCTCGGAATAAAGCCTATGTATATAAAAATAAATCTTTAAAAAGAGGATTTCTATTCATGATAATATTCATCGATGCTAGGTATTGCTTCGCTTGTGAAGTTTTACTGCAAAATCGTTATCTCGATAGATCCACAGTTGTTCAATTATGAAGCGTAATTCAATAAAATCCTAACGATTCCCGATTCGTAGCGGGTTGTAAGCCCTGGGGCGATAATGAAAAATCTCATTTCGTCGAAGCCATTCTAACAAGCTTTGTCTGTCTGGCTATTGACTCCGACATCAAAGGACTGCAGACTAAAGGGCTGATAGACAAAGTCAATATTTTAAAGCAGGTACAGTCAGCAACAAACGTCGCTGATCATGTTGTAATCTTCAATACTATTTTTAATACGAAGTTAGGTACTAACCTGTGAAGGGTGTGCGAAATCATTGCATAGATGATCATTAATTTATTTACCAAACTTCCATTATAAAAAAATTTTTGACAAGTTTTGGAGCCGTCATATTTTCAAAATTTTGCTGTGTTCATAGACTTTCGTTGCTGACCGTACTACCTAGCACTTAATGTATTAGTTTATTTAAATACAGAGGTTTCACAAATCTCATATTATAATACTATTATTAAAAATGCGCAAGTAACTCTGTCTGTCTGTTACGTTTTCATACCTTAACCGCTGAACCGATTTTGATGAAATTTGGTACAGAGATAGATTCGATCATGGAGAAGGACATACTTTAGTCTATTGTCTCAAAAGCCATTTGGAATGCGAGTAAAACTGTGGGCAACCTCGAGTCTTTTATAAGGAAATAAAGCGGATTGTCGGATTCTAACTCGTCGGATTTAACGTAATGAAACAATACTCAAATCATGTACTAGAGGAAAACAGAAAATGATTTCCATTATTGAGGACTTCGGTTGGCTTTGTGTACCAATGCAATCAATAGTCTCTATGAGACTATTGAGTGGGCTCCTCTTATATGGGGTTGATACACAATAGGAAGTTGTAAAACAATAGAGAGTAGCTAACAAATGAAATGAGAATGGACCAATGGAACAAAATCAATACATATGTAGAGAGTTCGTATAATATTATATTGAAACTAATAAGTAGTTTTAATCTTTGAAAGTGATGTGCAAAGAATTGAAGATGAATCAGAGATAGAGAAAAAAAACAATAGTTACGTCCGTGACTGTTCTCTATTTCATTACATTCAGATCTTAACAATTCATTGCTATTTAAATAAAATAATGACTCGCCTTGGCTTCGCACAGGTGCGATACAGGTACTTATAATAGACATGTATCATGTATGTATATAAACCTTCCTCTTGAATCATTCTATCTATTGACGAAAACCGTATTAAAATCCGTGACGTAGTTATAAAGATCTCAGCGTAGAGAAGGACAGACAGCGGAAAGCAATTTTATTTTATACTATGTAGGTAATAGATCAAGTAGTAATGATGATAGTTTTTTTTATAATCACACAATAAATTCAAAAGACCAGCATCCTAAGTAATTTACTACCTAATTTGCTAATATTTTACCATTTTCCACTTCAAGTACGGACTCGAGCAGGTCAAGCTATCCAATACTGTCAAATTTTCCCAATTGAATATTAACCTTGTTTTGTATTAAAGTTGAAAATCAATCAAAGAAATTGGACAGATCGTGGAAGCTTGATGTACAAGAACAACTTCCCGTGAGATTAGATACTCCACCCACATAACTTCTGCAATCAAACGGACTATTAATTTAGGAAGCTGACGACAAATGCAGTTCCTGCAATCCACAATACATATTTCCGTTTGAAAGGTGAGTGTCCTGACCCAATTCCGGAAAACTCGCAGTCAACACGTGAATTTACATGATAATGCTGTTTGCGACGGGACCACTTACCATAGCGAGCGGTGGCCACGTTAAGGCTTGCATCTATTAACGGTTAAACTTGAGGAGCTATACATTTTTAATATGCTACCACGTATGGACTTAACATGGTATCGATGGATACTGGTTTCAATTGAAATGAATTGAAACCAGTATGAAACACCCTTTGTTTGTGTAAAGGAGTTTTGGTTTGATTACCAAACATTATTAGGTTATTATTAGGTTATATACTATCCCACTGTTGGGCACGGGTCTCCTCTCTCAGAATGAGAGGGATTAGGTATACCTAGTACACCACGCTGGCCTAGTGCAGGTTGGCACACGCCGTCACGAAAATCTCTAAGGTTTTCTCACGATGTGTTTCTTCACGGTTGTATGGAATGATAATTAATTATTAATACGCACATGATTCGAAAATTCACTAATGCATGACTTCAAGATCTTCGACTTGGCAGTCCAATGGTCTACTGGATCATCACTGCTTATTAATGTTGCAATACTTACCGATTAACTGATAGTTTTATAGAACATTTTACTTTTTCTAAGAATTCATTTAATTATAGCCTAGATTTCAGTATATTTTTATAAATAACTAGTAATCTACCCCTGCCCCACCGTCAGTTTCACCCACCAAAAACCGTCAGTTTTAGAACAGCGTATTCTTTCTCCTAAAACACCATTCTCCTACACGGTAGCAGATCGACATAGTCTGTTATCGACAAAAAATCGCACTTGCCTTTCCTTGTCCTATAGTTATGGCCATAAGATTCGTTGGATGTTACGAATCCCATGGCCATGACTATAGGTCGACGCCGACCACGACCATGTTTAGACACACACTACATCTGCCTCTTACAACAGCTGTAAAACCTAACGCTTATTGTTCCAGCGACGCCAACCGGCGGTCGCGGTCGCGGTCACGCTCCCGGTCTGTGACGCCGAGCGCGTCCCCGCCGCCGCTCCCCGCGCCGCAGCCCCCGCCGCCACCCCACACCCTACACCCAGACAACGCATTAGGTGCAACATCATTCTACTTTACATACAAGATGTATTTACAAATATAAAGGAGATTTAGGTTCTGGAACTAAAGCAGATACAATAGTGAACTTGAACGTCATATTTGTATATTCTAATTTATTCAACGAATTTTGGCAACAAGAGCTTGCCCGGGAATTCAAAACACCACATTGAGCTCAAAAAGGTTCCTTAATTTACATCGTTTTGTCAAAAGTAAAGGTCTTCTTCTTTCTTCTTACTTTCTTTTAGTCAACAGAAACTATCCTAAGCTCAATGGGTTTTTTAAATTTACATTAAAACGTACAGCACACGTGTAGATGTGTTTAATATTCAACTGTGCCATTTATATCATCATCGTTAGACTAAAAGCTTTCATATTTCATTATAATCTAAAGATTGATTCACCGTCGACTAAGAATATATTCTCAAAATATCCTAATACAAAATCTCTTTAAAAGTTTTTATTAGCAGATAAATGATACAGTTTTCTATTCCTACTGACATTTTGAATAGCTACGTTATCTAAATGTGACAAAGTAGCATATAGACTATATTAGGTACCTACTACTGACAGATATAGATACGCTCCGCGTAATGTTTCTCAAAGTATTAATCTGGTTAATTATTGAAAATGTTGAATATATTTTCTAACTTTTATATTAAATTGATGTATCAACAAAACCAGGTTTCAAAGATACTCACAACACTCCCTTTTAAACATTTATTTATTTGGCTTAATTCAAAAATGTTAACTTTGAAATAATCCATCCAATTGATAATTTCAGAAGATGCCTTATGTAAATTAGCTTAGCAAAATTTGTTTATTGACACAGAGGTTTTTTCTTGACTTATGACAATTTACAATAACTATGTGACTTTGGTGTCCGAGTGAATTACTACTGCTTTCTATTTTATAACCAATACGTTATAATGTCCCAGGTCGAGGAGCACTAAGTGCAGCGGGTCGACAGCTAAGCGATCACAGCAACAACAGGGAGTCCTCTCTAGATGATTCAGGAGTGGTAGACGACCACGACGACGGCGAGCATACATCGGACGACCAGGCACCACACCCGCACCCGAGAAGGCATCTGCTGGTACCACAGCTGCCACCACCGCCAAACCACCCACCTACGCCGATGCCGATGCCTATTCAAACACCAATGCCGATGCCCATGCAGATGCCCACACCGATGCCCATGCAGATGCCCACGCCGATGCCCGTACAGATGCCTATGCCGATGCCAATGCCGATGCATATGCCCACACCAATGCCCACGCCGTTGCCTACACCGATGCCAATTTTGATGCCAATGCCCATGCCCCAAATTCAACAGGTATGATAGCAAGTACAAATGATTTGTTGTTATAATAATGTCGTCAATATAATAAGGCAATTAATAGTATTTTGTGTCGTAAAATATCAGCTTCCAAACACATCCGTAATTACAGGTTACTCAAGACAAGCAAACGCAAGAGATAAAGCATAAAAAAACAATAAAAAGCGAAAAGGCTGCGGTGAAACTGAAACCAAAAAAGCCTGAGAAAAGCATTCAGGACAAGTATCCACTGAACCCCGACTACCTCAATCAGATCGTGGTGCTAGGTAAATTCTATTTTACACTTTAGCACAGTTTTCATCTTCCTACAGTTTTTCGGGTTGAGTAATGCTGTCAAATTTTAAACAAACAGAAAGTATTGAGTATAAAATAATGGAATGTGATTAATTGAAAGGTAATATAAATTATCTATTTGATAGCACTACACAACTTAATCCAATTTATTGGCACGGCTTCAACACTGAAAAGCACGAGACAAATAACACTGAAACTAAACGATGCTGCCACTATGTATCAGAATGAACGCTTTGCAAACACGAAGGGCTAACAATTTGATGACAACGAATGCGTCTTATAGGGGTTCACTACAGTTAATGAAATTAATGAACTTGCAAAATTAATTTCGTAGATTTAGATGACGGATGTCGGTTCATTGGCTATAATTTTGCATGGTACTCAATACTCCTTGTCAAAATTGCGACACTTTAGGAACTCATTTCTTAAAACATCTATCAAACTAAATGCTTGCGTTCTATGCAATTTTCTACTTTTCTATTGAAATTACGTTGTACAGGTTACTTTTAATTACAAAATTATTAGGTAGTTTGTCTTTAAGTACTTTTTCTTCTAAAAATTCTAACTATTCACTCTGTTTCAACTCGCATTTGCAACAGATGATATTTTCTTTGGATTTCAGAAGCATTATGTAAGGTTCCATTTTGATTTTTGAACAATCCTCGAATACGTAGACCATTTGATTTGGAATAATATACACAAACCAAAACCAAAAAACCTACAATAAATTCTTAATCGAATGGTTTCACATTATTATTCTTTGGTAGCTTTACAAATAAAGGAATTATCTAATACTTCATAATTATTACATCATATATAACCAAATTCATATAAGTACCCTGTTCTTCTCAAAGTTGATAAAGCTACCAACATTGTAGATACTGCAAAATATTACATTACGCAAACAGTTTTAGGTACTGCTAAATAATTTGTCATGGAAATAGCTATTCTAACCTAACAATTGATTTTTAACTAACAATTTCAAATATAGAATAGTTGTTTCCAATGGCTGGTAACATTCACCAGTAGCTTCACTTCTCAATGAAGAACACTTCATTGAGCATTTTAATATGACACGGTTGCAATCTCGCTTCTACCCTCATTAATATCGTCAGGGGCGGACTGGCCATACAAGCGCGCGCCCGACCTCCCGCAAGCGGAGACGACGAAAATTAATGAGCTCAGTTTATTGGCAGCCACGCACAAAACTCATATGGGCAATTACGAGCAAAATTGCACTTACTTCACAGGTTAGTAAACACAGACGCAAACGCTTCTACCCCCCAGTCCACCCCTGTCCCCACAGGAAGACTGCAGGGTGACTGCGATTGACTAGCTGTCGTCTTGTCATAGCTCAAGAATCGCATTCAAGTCTGTCCACATTACATGAAATTACTTGAACAAACACTTTAAACACTTGTGCATTACTTTTATGCGATTCGTATTTGGAAACATCAAAATTCATATCAGTGTTTTGTGGAACTTTCAGTTTAACCACTGTGCCGGTAACTGCACCGTTTGTACACATAATTGGCATATCAAAATTTTTCGTACTACCATGCTGGTTTTCCTTGCAATTTAATGCAATTTTCCTGCATATTTTCTTAGTCCCGACTTCGCTTTCAATGCATGATGAGTTGTTCAATAAGTGATAGATTATTTTGGTAAAACGAAAGCTTTGCATCAAAGAAATTTGAATTTGCCTCACTATGCTTTCGCTTATTCTAACTGTTCTATTTCTTCAATTCTTTCTTTCTTCTGTTCGTGACGTATTTTGTGTAATTAATGTTGTTTTTGGTGTTCGTATATTTTGTTAACTGGTTTGAATTTCCTGGCAGATGAGCTCGTGGACAGGAACTGTGAGTGTTGCGTCACTTGCTGCATAGACTATGAAGGTTGGCTTCAGTTCCAGAATTGCTTGTATGGGATCGTGAAGGATCCCTTATTTGAGTTGTTTATAACAACTTGCATTGTTCTCAATACACTGTTCCTCGCGCTAGAGCATCACGGGATGAGTGAGAACGTTAGATCGGCCTTAGATATAGGAAATAAGGTAATCAAGTTTCAGACTATTTTGATTCTGATTGATGTATAAAAGATACGTTTATATTCATCATAGATACCTAAATTCCATAAACAAAAATTAATATTCTTATACTACTGATGCTTGGTCATTCGTTTTTTAATAGTACAATTTCCACGAAAACACTAGTATTGCCACTAAAGTGGCGTTTGTTTGATGGCCCAAACTGCCCATTATTTGAGGGTTTATGTGATACTAAACCACCAATTTATGTCGATTATCCTCGATGGCCAGTCGTAAGAACTCTTTTGGGAGTTCTACTTGTAAACATTTGGCTTGTTGAGAACATTTCTGTAAACTAAGCTACTGTCTATTAAGTCCTAATTTATAACTTTGATTCTAAAAACAACTTAACAATATAAGTTATAAAGTTTTGATTTTCTATATACGTAGCTTTTTCAAAAATTTAACAAATGAAGTTGTAGAATTGTAGAATTAGCTAAGACACCGTCTTTCGATGCATCCGATTATGGTTAAAAAATGCTACGTATTCTGAATATGAATTGACGGAAGAATTGTTCAGTGAGTCCTTCTGAGATTCCCAACAAAAAAGAATTTATATAATAGTCAATTATCAATCCATATACTGTCCCACTGCTGGGCACGGATCTTTTCTCATAATGAGAGGGATTACGGTAGAGTCCACCACGCTGGCCTAATTCAGATTGGCAGTCTTCACACGCCGTTGAGAAAATCTAATCTCAGGCATGGAGATTTCCTCACGATGTTTTTCTTCACCGTTTAAGCGACAATAAAGTTTACTTAAACCAAAATCAATATATTTCCAGGTGTTCACGTCAATATTTACATTAGAATGTATTATGAAAGTGATGGCGATGAGCAAAGACTTCTTCGCGTGCGGCTGGAACATATTCGACCTAATTATAGTGTCAGCAAGCCTTTTAGATCTTATATTTGAACTCGTCGATGGCCTATCCGTGTTACGAGGCCTTCGTTTGGTAAGTTATGGTAAAACAAATAAAAATCTAACCAAAAAGAATTTAATCAAATTTGTAGACAAATATAATATAAAATCTTTGTATTTGTATTGATGTTGATGATTTTAGGTTTCATATTATATCTCGATATAATTTTATTAATGGCTATTTAAGGTATTGTATCCTTTTTAGTAACTAAAAGCTAGACATCAAATTAATTTGAAAAACATAAATGTTGATTTTATTTTATGCATTGAAATTTATTTCTGTTCTATTCTATTTTTGAATGTTTGTTCTAGTTACGAGTGTTAAAGTTAGCTCAATCATGGACTACAATGAAAGTGTTGTTGAGTATTATAATATCTACAATCGGTGCTCTTGGTAATTTGACGTTCGTGTTAGTGATAGTTATATACATATTCGCTGTGATCGGTATGCAGCTATTCTCCAAGTCCTATACACCGGATAAGTTCGACCCCGATCCTGTGCCCAGGTATGACTATCATAAAATTTTGCATGACGTATTATTTTTGGATTTTTGACAAAAGTATTTTGACTGCATATTATTATGCTGCTACTATAACTGATCTATACGTATAATTTCTTCACCACTATCGTATATTTTGAAATATAACATGTGTTAATTTTTTTGTGTCTATAAAATCTCCATCGCATGTACCTTTATTTTACTTATTTAATTAACTACATTTTTTTCTTATTTAATTAACCAATACCCCTGACTCATCAACCAATGAAGGTGGAACTTCAACGACTTCTTCCACTCGTTCATGATGATATTTCGGATCCTGTGTGGCGAGTGGATCGAGCCTCTCTGGGACTGCATGCGCGCGGAGCAGGAGACTGGAGCAGAGAGTTGCTTCTTCATATTTCTGCCCGCGCTCGTGATGGGCAACTTTATGGTGCTAAACCTTTTCCTCGCCTTGCTGCTCAACAGTTTTAATAGCGAGGAACTTAAGAATAAAAAAGAGGTTAGTAAAAGTTCAAACCCGTTCGAAGCCCTAAGTTTATGCGTTAAAAAGCACAATTAGATTAATGCTCAAACACCTAAACTAGAAGCTATAATGTTCCAATGTTTGAACTACGTACAACACTTTGAACAAAAGCGAATCAAAATACGTAAAGTAAAGAAGCTATAACAAGTACATAGGTAATAGGAATTTATAAATAGCAGAAAAATACTAAAAATCCTTGTTGCCACTTTCCACGTAGATGCATTAGAAAATTCTAGCCCCTTTTGCGGTGCCTAGTATAGACGCGGTATCGCAGTATCGTTTACTAATCGTGCAAGCTAGGCGCTTGTCGACAGGCGGCATGCCATTATCCATTCTTCATTAGCGAGGCAACTCTACGACGCATGTGTGCGATAAAAGCCACTTACACCGAGCTGATAATAACGAACCTTCAAGAATGCAAGGGAAAGTGAACCTTATACGTAATTACTGCCTAAAAAGTTACGTTCAGATATCTGGTACATTTTTAGGGAGTATTTAATTTTAGAATTAATGGAGTGTAGGGAAGAATTAATTTGAACAAAAATAATTCCAGTTATATTCCCAATTCGCATTACACAAAATAATGTCGTTGTGTGACGCACGTGTAGCATTAAGCAACAAATTTCAGAAAAAAAAGGTTTTATAATTATAATGTTATTTTATTAACATTAGGTAATTACTAATAGACCCAGGAGTTTATTAAAATCTTGCTTGATTTTCAGGAAGTGGGCGAGGATTCAAAATTAGCTAAAAGTTTCGATAGAATACGTTCTATAGTAAGAAAAAAAGGTTTCCTTATATCGAGAAGTAAAGAGACTGACAAAAAATCTAAGTTAGAAGAGCTAGTTAACGAATTTATGACACAACAACGCGCCATAAAGGAGAAAAAGGCGTCTATACCGAGTGAGCAGAGGTACTCAGCATCTATTCAGGAGACTATCCTGTTTCCTCATGACAATATTTATAGTCATAGTTATCAAGAAGCATTAAATAGGTATGTTAAGCAATTGGAGAAAAATACTTTTACTCTAGTGAAACATTTCAAACTTTTTTACAAGTTCTAATTTCACAAAAATATTTCAGACCAATATCAGTCGGTTCCGACTTCGCTTACCCACAACTCTACCAAGCGAGCAACAACTTTAATCATGGCAGTCAGGAAACTTTAAAAGATGTGCGGGACTTGGCAGCGGAACATAAAATCACTAGCATTAGGGAAGACTCAAAAGAAAATCTTGAAGACACGTCGCCTACAGAGCAAGTTGCCGCCCAAAAGCTGTTGAACCAATCATCTTCGGGCTATCACACACAACCGTCTGACGCAAAGGGTAAGAAAAGGAAGCAAAACATTGTTTAAGTTTTACCATCCTGCTCTTTTTTTCTAAAATCAAAATATCCTTCTAAGGGAGTTATTGAAACCAAGAACTGTATTTCCATCATCATAGCGATAATATCAATCGTTTTAACTTTCATCCAAATTTCAGATGAGAATGAGCACTATGAAATGGCACAATTATCAAGTAGAACTACGCCAGAAAAATCGAAGAGGCAAGGCAGGGAACCACCAAATATCCTATGTAAGGAACCAGTCAAAGGAACCAATGACGAAGACATGAAACATCCATGGCAAACTTTAGTCTCATATGTAGATGAATTAACCGTAGGTGGGAGGAAAAACTCACAGGGTCAATATATTGATGCGATGGGAAACTTCCCCGGATTTGGGAAACAGAAAGAGCCGAAAGTACCCGAGAACTGTTTTCCACGTCAATGTTACGATGCGTATGTATTCATTCAAGAATGACTCGATGCTCAATACCATATTCGCTTCCATTTCTATATTAGGAGTATGTAGTTATCCAAGTCTTATAATTAATAAACTACTATGATACATTCTTCTTCTTTTGACATCAATCTTCATGCCCTTACAAGTTGTGAATGTCTAACTTCTTGCACTTTTTAAAAACCTAATGCATCCAGTAATTTAAATCATCCAACTTTGTTGCTATAACCATTGCTTTCCAACATTAATCTCGTTACCCCCACTCGATGCGGAACCAAGGAAACAAATAAAAGGTTCCAGCGATGGAAATTAATTTCGCGATCCGTACGTATTTACAATATTCAGGAGTCTAGGTAGGTAGCAGAATGTTGATAAGATGCTTGTGATTCGAATGCATACGCTCCCCTTTTAGGAGTTCTTGTTGGGATGCATGTATCGAAACCAACTTGGGTCAACGTTGGATGTTTCTTCGTACCTACATCCTGCGGTATGTAGACACTCCAGCCTTCGAGTGGTTCGTGTTGGTGCTCATCTTCGCGTCAAGCATAACACTCTGCTTTGAAGACATCCACCTTGAGAAGAATAAGCCACTGAAGATAATCCTGTACTGGACTAACCTGGGTTTCTGCATGATCTTCATCATCGAGATGTTTCTCAAGTGGATAGCGTTGGGGTTCTTCAGATACTTCACCAGTTTCTGGACCTTACTAGATTTTACTATAGTTTTTGTAAGTATAATTTCTTACTTTTTATTGAGGCTTCCATACTTCTCTTTATAACGCTTGAATTCCGCTTTCAGGTTTCAGTATTCAGTTTGTTGATAGAAGAAAATGAAAACTTGAAAGTGCTAAGGTCGTTAAGAACTTTACGTGCATTGAGGCCATTACGAGCAATATCACGATGGCAGGGAATGAGAATCGTAGTAAACGCATTAATGTACGCGATACCTAGTATCTTCAACGTGTTGTTAGTTTGTTTAGTATTTTGGTTAATATTTTCTATAATGGGAGTGCAGTTTTTTGGTGGGAAGTTCTACAAGTGCGTCGATGAAGAAGGGGAGTTGTTACCATTAGAGGTAAGTAGCATGACAATAATCAGAATTCTGCAACAACTACAAATCTTGTAATATTTTTAATCTTTTTAGATAGTGAACGATAAATGGGAGTGTTATTATAACAATTTCTCGTGGATAAACTCTAAGATATCGTTCGATCACGTCGGTATAGCGTATCTGGCGTTATTTCAAGTAGCAACCTTTGAAGGCTGGATGGAAGTGATGGCTGATGCTGTGGATGCGAGAGGAGTAGACTTACAGCCAGCGAGAGAAGCTAACCTATACGCGTATATTTATTTCGTCATCTTCATCGTGTGTGGATCATTCTTCACCCTTAACCTGTTTATAGGAGTAATTATAGATAATTTCAATATGCTCAAGAAGAAGGTAAATAATTTGCTTTCGATTGTGTGAATTGTTATTTATAAAATAGTTTTTGGTTAATATTTGCATTTACCTTTCAGTACGAAGGTGGAGTTTTAGAAATGTTCCTTACAGAAAGCCAGAAGCATTACTATACGGCAATGAAGAAGCTCGGTAGAAAGAAGCCCCAGAAAGTAATTAAAAGGCCGAGGAACCAGTTCTTAGCGATGTTCTACGATCTCTCTAATTCGCGAAGATTTGAGATCGCCATTTTCGTTTTAATATTTTTGAATATGCTCACTATGGGCATAGAGCATTACGATCAACCACATTCTGTTTTCTTTATATTAGAAGTTAGTAATGCGTTTTTCACGACTGTATTTGGGTTAGGTATGATACTATTTTTTAATTAAAAATCTCTTACTCAACCGCGCCAAATCCTACATTGTACAGTGAAAATCCTATATTATATTATATCTATCACTTTATTATATTTATTCAATAAACGTTCATTATATTTATGAACTTCGTGAGATTACTGCGCTGAAAACGAAATGACGAGTAGGTGTTGGTTACATTAAATTCAGCTCATCTTAATTCTCTGCAATTAATTCTTCCGTTTTCTTTAACACCAATTCTCAAATAAATAAAAAAATACTCGAGGATTTGGCGTAGGTATCGTTGTCTTCATAACCTTGCTCCAATCATGTCTTCTAACTGTTACAGAAGCGATAGTAAAAATAGTAGGTCTTCGGTACCACTACTTTACGGTGCCATGGAACGTGTTTGACTTTCTACTGGTGCTGGCGTCAATCCTGGGCATCCTGATGGAGGATATCATGATCGACCTGCCGATATCACCCACCTTGCTGCGAGTCGTCCGAGTGTTCCGAATAGGGAGAATTTTAAGACTGATTAAAGTGAGTATTTTTTTTTAAACAACCTTCCACAAGCCGACTAGAGGCGACACCTGCCCTGCTAATCCGAACATACGAAAAGCAGGCTTAGACATAGAAAATTTGTCTCGTTGAGTTATGCTGCAAATTAATAGCTGTAACAATGCCGTTATTAAAAATGTTATTTATAAAGCTAGATCCTGCCACAACTTACCTATTAACACGATATCTGCAATTCGCACTAGATACTTATATGGCTATCTAGTGTGAATTGCATTAAGCAATATTGAAAAAAATGTTATCCTAAACTTCTTCTTCTTTTCTTCTCTTCACAGGCCGCTAAGGGCATTAGAAAACTCCTGTTCGCACTAGTAGTGTCGCTACCTGCGCTATTCAACATCGGAGCGCTGCTGGCGCTCATAACCTTCATCTACGCCATCATCGGCATGTCCGTGTTCGGACACGTCAAGGAGCAAGGAGCGCTCAACGATATCGTCAACTTTCAGACCTTTGGAAGAAGTATGCAGTTACTTTTTCGGTAAGTTCTTCAGTTATTTTGATTATTACTCTTCTTTCAATTCTCCAGCATTCATATCTTACTTACTAATTCTTCATTAATGAAAAATATTGGAAAACCCACTATTTTTCATTAATGCAGAATTAAAAATTTAACAGACATCGAAAAAGGACTCTTGAATGTTTTTTTTTTATGTATGTTACCTATTTGCTACCCGATATATTTTCTTTCTTTTACCTGATACATTTACTTCGTAGTTGGGGTTTATGTATGACTATCGGTTTTAAAGATAACCTACAAAATGATTAAAGTCGGTTTTCTTTTCAAACCGAAAAATAACGGAGGAGATTCTCAAGTCGACCTGTATTTATTTGATCACGCATAACTTTTTACAGAGTAATCCAATTTTTCTTCTAAAAGGTTAATTCCCAGAATTATTATAATAATAATAAAATGTTTATTTCAATTACATAAATGCGTTAAGTACAGTAAATGGAGACCACCTTTTAAGCAAGGAATTGCTTGTGATAGGAGACGCTCTTCCAGACAGTTATATCTATAGATTATGCAATTGATCAAGCACGTTAATCGAACATAAGAATTGGTTTAAGTTTAAGAATGTTATAATTTTAAGTAAAGGTGAACTATAAAAAAATAAAAAATACATAAAATACAAAAGGCGCATATGTAGATGAGTGAGAGTAGATGTATGTGAGATTGTGTAAGGGTGTGTTCGTGTGTGTATGTGTTTATACGTATTAACTTGTGGGTATTTACTTATTGGTTCAATAGTATTGTTATAATGTTAGTCCTTCAACATTGTCTTGGGTTCGGAAGAAGCCGATTATAGCTTCCTCCACTATCTAGTATGATACTGCCTGAACAGCTGCTGGACTAAGGAAGCGTAGACACGATATTCTCGACTTCGTCATAACTTTTGGTCTTAAGCCATAAAGTCAAAACTTTTTTGCAATCTTTAAATTTCAGAGGGTATATATGTACCTCTTTATTAACGAAGTTGTATAAATGGGAAGAGTGACTCTCATACTGCCTTTTAGCGAAAACTGATCTAACTCTGACAATTGGAGCAACTGAATAATTCCTTCTATTTCTTGGTGTTGTCGGATCATAAGGAAGTGATGTATGTTTTTTTAGAATGAGTTGAAGCACATAAAGTTTTCTTACAGTAAGAAGGTCGGATGTTAGATAAAGGCTCTCAGTAGGGAATCTATAAGGTTTGTATAGCATAACTTTGAGCAGAGATCTCTGAGCCCTCTCTAGTTCTAGAAATTTTATTTTTGTGGTCCCTCCCCAACATGGCAAACAGTACGTGAGAATGGATTGAGCTAGGCTTACATAGACTTATACAAGAAGATTCTTTGAAGCTACGTGTCGCAATGTTTTAAAGGTCCATATAATTTTTCTTATTCTAGTCATAACAAGTTCTGTATGCATATGCCAGGATAATCGTTGGTCGACTATCACTCCCAAGTATTTAGTGTGTGAATTTTTGTACACGAGCAGTCGGTGATTGGGGCATTACTACAATTGTGGATCTTTAGTTGAAATTCAGAGGAAGGTTGTGTGTTGTTGTATTTCGTAAAGCAGATATAGTTTGATTTAGAAGCGTTGAGTGTGAGAAGGTTCTGGTTCAACCATTTTGCGATCTTTGTCAGCCCGCTTTCAGCAAGTATTGCAACATTGGACCACGTGCTGCCACTAAAGACTATGGCGGTGTCGTCTGCATATGAGTATATGTGGCCCCCGTCAATCATCATGTTACAGAGGTTGTTAATGTAAATGAGAAACAATGTCGGTCCAAGGACGCTCCCCTGACTGACACCGAACGTGACTGTTTCTTCAGCACTAATATAATCCCCTATTTTTACCATTGGTTTGCGTTTGTTCAGGTAAGATTTGAAAAGGTCAAGTGTAAGTCCCCTTATACCGATATTTTCTAGTCTGTGCAAAAGTATGGGGACAGATACGGTGTCAAATGCCTTTTTCAGGTCGAGGAAGACAGCTAGACATTTGCTACCCTTATCCACTTTGTCTACTATGGTAGACGTTAAAGACAGGACCGCATCCTCCGTAGACATTCCATGGCTAAACCCAAACTGACATGGTGACAAAATAGTATATTTGCGTAGATATTTAATAAGTCGTAAGTTTATAATTCTTTCAAAAATTTTTGAGATGGACAGTAGGACTGATATAGGCCTATAGTTTGACGGGTTTGTTTTGTCCCCGCACTTGTGCACAGGAGTTATTAGAGCTATTTTCAAAGCATCCGGGAAGATTCCCTGTTTAAAACATAGATTTATCAAATAGGTTATAACAGGAACAACTATCTCATGGGCAGCTTTTAGAAATTTAGCTTGTATTTTATCCCAACCTGGGGCACTATCTGATTTTAAACTCATAAGAGTGGTACGTACTTCACTATCGTCTGTATTAAGTAATGCAAAAGATGAAACTGGGGGGCGTGCCGATGATGGTGATGATGTATTAGCATTGATGTTTTGTCCCATTTGGGATCTAATTTTATCTGCAAGAAGCTTGCCTATATTAGAGAAGTAGGTATTTACCTCATTAACTGAGTCCTGTGGGGCAGTAGATAGTTCCAGTAATTCAGTATTATTTGTTTTCCTAGATTTGCGTTGTGTAATGTTGTTTATTACTTCCCACGTTTTCCTAGGGTTTTTGTGGACGCTAGATAACTGGGCTCTGTCATGTATTCGCTTTTGTTTTTTAATAATAGAATTGCAGTAGTTGCGATACCTTCTGTAGGTGATCCTTAGTACCTCATTGAACGGGTCAAGTCTTAGCTTCCTTTGCATGCTATTCCTATTGAACACACATCGCAGTAATCCAACAGTCATCCACGGTTTTAGGATTCTATTTTTAACCGGTATATTCATCGTGATTGTACTACGTATGATACAGCTTTGCAATGTACTGGTTAGGTTATAAGCGAGCGTGTTAGGGTTAGTCAATACTAGCAAGTCAGACAATTTGCTGTTCCTTAAGTAGTCCAGTCCCGCTTCAAGGTTAAAAACCGTTTTAGTTTTTGTAGATTTTATTGTGTTTGCATGGTTTATGATCTTCAAAAAGGTCATGAAGTTATCAGTTATGGTGGTGTGAATGATTGCAATAGTTGCAGTATTACTGGTAGGTTGCAGTTTTATAATGTAGTGATCCAGACAACTGTTGTCTCTCGTGGGTAGCAGGTGACCAGGGAGAAGGCCATGCATTGCCAGCATGTTGAGATAACTAAGTCTGTTTGAGCGTTTGCTCGATTTCTCGTTTTGATGGCTTATCAGATTTATATTTATGTCACCCGTAATTATAATGTTTTTGCTAGGTGTAATGGTGGATAAGTGGTTATTTAGAGACTGAATAAATTCGTCCGCGTTCTGAGTTGAGGGGGATCTATAAATTGCGACTATAAATAACAATCAATATAAGAACTTCGTGATTACACCATTGGAACATTAATCTTTCTTGAAGTGGTGTGGTTGATCATATTATATTTTAACACATTGACTAATGACTAATATATTTAATTACATGCATCTTTCTCTGTGTTTCAGTTTAATGACATCAGCCGGTTGGAACGACGTGCTAGAATCCCTGATGATCCAGCCTCCTGAATGCCAATTGGGCGAACATCCTGGTCAAAACGGCAACTGCGGAAGCCCACTGCTGGCCATCACGTACTTCACGTCATTCATTATCATCAGCTACATGATCGTCATCAACATGTATATAGCTATAATTCTCGAGAACTTCAACCAAGCGCATCAAGAAGAAGAGATCGGAATCGTTGAAGATGATCTGGAGATGTTCTATATACGGTGGTCGAAGTAAGTACCACTTACAATTATGAGAGCTATTTAACATCACTAACAACACTTCAGAATGGTCGCTTTAAACACAAATGACGTCGTAAAGGAACCTCGTAAATCTGGCCATAAGTACCTATCTCAATCCCGTATTACTAACAAGTCCTAATTTAATTATACATTGTTTATGGTTTTTCTTCTGAAAATGAAACTGATTCTGGGATAATTTTAATATGAAGGTGAATTTTGAAACCGTAAGAAAGAAAGAAAGGGAAGAAAACATATTAATTTTCGTCTGTATTGTTTTTTATTTGTTTTTATACCACTCAGGTGGCAAACAAACTGCCCACCTGATGGTAAGCGGTATACTATAGACGCCTATAGACGCTTGCGACACTTGCGCGTTGTCGACACAGTAAAACGAAAAAGGAATAGTTGGGTTGTGCGCACAACTAAAAATAAAAACATAAAAGAAAAAAACATAAAAGTTGTGGCAGTTAGCATTTGGCTTTTGGTGTTTGATTTTTCTTTCTAAAGTCTTCCCAATCACACTTTAAATCTACTCTTGCTACATGCAAGCCTTCACCTTTGAAAACCAAAAAATATACCATACCATCACATTTTAATTCCCAAGGTTAGCCATACGTCACATACGTGTACTAATGTACACCTTCAGTATGTAATAGGAGGCGAGCCTATTGCCATTAACCTGGTAGAAAGCCTAATTCCGAGCGGCTACTGAGACTTGCATAAAAAAAACAATAACACTTTGCTTGACACAAGACATCTAGTGTAGCTGTCGCGCAACCGACCACTGTACTAATTAGACAGCCAAAAAATTAAAAACTCTTTTCTTTCCAGGTACGATCCCCACGCAACTCAATTCATAAGTTTCGCTCAACTATCAGACTTCATAGCTTCCTTAGACCCTCCGCTAGGCATTTCTAAACCAAACACAGTTGCTCTAGTCAGTTTTAATCTACCAATCGCCAAAGGAAACAAGATTCACTGCTTAGACATACTCCATGCCCTGGTGAAACACGTTTTGGGCCACGTTGAAGAGACGGACACGTTCAGACAGCTTCAGGAACAGATGGATATAAAGTTCAAGAAGCAGTTCCCTACGAGGAAGGAACTGGAGATTGTTTCCTCGACTAGGATATGGAAGAGGGAAGATAAAGCGGCTCGGACCGTGCAACGGGCTTGGAGAGATTATGTGAAGTAAGTATGATATGATGCTTACTAGTATTGTTTTAATTTGGAAAGTGCAGACCGAAAGGAAACACAACGTATAATAATGTTACGAGCTGGGGTTCGGGATAAATTAAATGACACCAATTTAACCGATAAACAATCAAAACTTTAATTGCTCACACGAATACAAAACACAAACCACCAGTATGTCGCTATACTAGTTCACTTCACAATTCACTATCGCACTGTAGTCACTTCGTAGTTCGCTTCGATCTTCACTTGTCCGTGTCCACAATTGAACTGCCTTGCCGGCCCCTTAGGACCGCTATTTATATGGCTCAGAAAGTTCCAGAATCGAATAATCCCGAAAATGCTACAAAAAATACGAGTAGGTACTCGCGCGCCTATTGTTTCGCGGGCGTTGACCTCGGCCTATTGTGTCGCGAGCCGCGTGTCCTTGAGGTATTGTTATAGGCACTTATAGCTATAAGTACCTACCTATACCTACGCGAGTGTCGAGATTAAACTTCCACGCGTTTCTAGAACCTTCGTGAGCCATCTCAGTCGTTCTATTACGTATCCGGCGTAACACTGCCCCCTCCTAAGACATGCTCGTCCCGAGCATTATTAGATCCGTGATATCGTGCCAAGCGATCCACATGAACGATCTTCGCAGCACCTCTTTGTCCCTTTTGAATTCGGTAGGTGACATCGTTGATCTTAGTCACGACTCGGTAGGGACCGTCCCATTTTGGCTGTAACTTAGGTGACTTTCCTTTGCTGCGAACCGGGTTATGTAGCCACACTAGCGAACCTTCGTCGAAGCTTTTATTGTTTATCTTGCGGTCGTAGCGGGTCTTCGTTTTCTCGGACGTTTGTTTGCCTGATTCCCTGACATGCTCATATATGTCATTCATTCTAGTCCGTAAGTCGTTCGCATAGTCAGTAACACAGCGGGGAGTATCAGGGGGGATACCAGTGATGAGATCTGCAGGCAACCGTAGTTCTCTTCCGAAGTTTGCGAAGGCTGGCGTTACTGTCGTACTTTCGTGAACTGCACTCCGATATGACAAAAGGAACGGCTGGATGTGCTTGTCCCAGTCTCTCTGCCTGTTCCCCACAACTTTCGCCAAATATCTCTCCAACGTCTGATTGAACCGTTCAACCATTCCATCAGACTGTGGGTGGTACGAGGTGGTTCTAGTTTTATGAGTACCCATGACTCGACACGTCTCCTGGAATATTTGAGATTCAAAATTCCTTCCTTGATCACTGTGAATTTCTAAAGGTACTCCAAATCGACAGAAGACCTCATGGACCAACTTATCGGCAACCGTCGAAGCTTCTTGGTTCGGGATTGCGAACACTTCCGGCCATTTTGTGAAGTAATCCATCACAACCATAAAATACTTGTGCCCACTTTCACTTTCCGGGAATGGTCCTGCAACGTCTAGAGCTATTCGTTCCCAGGGTGCACCAACGTTGTAGACCTTTAATGCACCTCTGCTGCGTGTGTGAGGCCCTTTGACCGCTGCACAACTCGTGCATTTACGACACCAGTCTTCAACGTCGTTTCGACAGTGGATCCAGTAGAAGCGCTCTCGAATCTTTAACAAAGTTCTTTTTACTCCTAGATGACCTCCTGAACATCCATCATGATAAAGTTGTAGTATATCTGGGACCTTAGCTTTGGGGACTACTATCTGCAGATGGCTCTTGTCCCCTTTAGCATTTTCCCATTTACGGCACAAGACACCATTCTGTAACAACAGACTGTCCCACTGCGCCCAATAACTCTTTGTAACTGTGCTCAATGCTGCAACGTCACTCCATGTCCGTTTAGAGGCACCAGCTTTCATCCACTCGAGGATTGGCTTGACATCTGTATCATTTTCTTGAGCCTGCTGTAAAGTTCCCTTCCACTCGTCACTAAGGTCTGTTTTCAGCATCCTTACCGGAACTGCTTCCTTAGTCTCCTGCCTGACACAGTGCTTGCATGTTTCCGGACAAGGTCTTCTTGACAACGCATCTGCGTTACCGTGAGATCTGCCACTACGGTGTTCAATTATGAAATCGAACTCCTGCAGAAGCTCAATCCACCTTGCTACCTGTCCTTCCGGGTTTTTAAACTGTAATAGCCACTTCAGTGCAGCATGATCCGTTCGCAAGTGGAACTTCCGCCCCAATAAATATTTGCTGAAGTGCTGTAGTGTCTTAACTATGGCCAGCAATTCCCTCCTCGTGACGCAATAGTTCCTTTCAGGCTTTGACAGTGATTTACTGAAGTAACCTATCACAACCTCCTGATCTCCTTTTCGTTGTGACAAAACACCGCCAATACCAGTATTACTTGCGTCTGTGTCCACTATGAATTCATTTTCATTGTCAGGGTAGCCCAAAATAGGTGTATTGCACAGACGTTTCTTCAACTCTTGGAAAGCACTTTCGCAACTCGTGTCCCAGCAAAACTGTGACTTTTCCTCCGTCAGTTTGTGTAGAGGCTTCGCTACATCCGAAAAGTTCTTCACAAACCGTCGATAGTAGGAGCACAAGCCCAAGAATGCTCTGACTTGCGTCTTATCTTTTGGAACTGGCCAATCCTTAACAGCAACTATCTTCTCTGGATCGGTTTCAACACCTTTTTCAGAAACGACGTGTCCCAAAAAGCTTACTTGATGTTTAAAAAATGAGCACTTTTTCGGACTCAACTTTAGGTTGGCCCCTCGGATTTTTGAAAGGACTCGTTCCAGGTTTCGAAGGTGTTCATCAAACGAACGGCCCACTATGATGATGTCATCTAGATAGACCAGGCAGGCGTCTCCAATTAGGCCAGTGAGCACTAGTTCCATAAGCCTCTCGAATGTGGCAGGAGCATTGCATAGTCCAAACGGCATGACTTTAAACTGCCACAGACCCTTTCCTGTAGAAAATGCTGTTTTCTCTTTATCTTTTGGGTCTATCTCCACTTGCCAGTAACCACTTTTTAGGTCTAACGTCGTAAACCATTTCATTCCTGTCAATGTATCCAGTGTGTCATCAATCCTTGGCAATGGATAGCTGTCCTTCTTCGTGACATCATTCAATCGTCGATAGTCTACGCAGAAGCGCATACTACCGTCTTTCTTTTTTACCAGCACCACAGGAGAGCACCATGGACTAGATGAAGGCTCTATTACACCATCCTTCACCATTCCCTCAATCATGGTCTCCACGTCTTTTTCTCTTGCAACTGGCAGCCTTCTGGGTCTTTGACGAATTGGTGGCTCATTGCCAGTATTTATCTTGTGCTGAACCAGACCAGTCTTTCCTATGTCAGCATCATTTGATGAGAAAATATCAGCGTATTGAAGCAACAACTTTTTAGCCTTGTTCTTTTCTTCTTCAGACAGATGGTTTTGACAATCTTTCAGGAGCGTCGCAACGTTAAACTTAACGTTTTGTACCTTATTACCAGCACGTTGATCTTGGCACCGTCGCATCCAGACTACTTCTTCACAAGTACCCATCAATGTGCCCTTCTTGATAACTTGCTCCTTATCGCTTGGATTCAATATGCGTACTGCTGATACATTGGTAGCCTTCACCAACGTTCGTGCCATCTTCCATGAAAAGTCATCGTCCAACCTTTCTATGAGGACACATCGATTTTTCTGTCCAGCATTTTGTGGAAGAGTGACTGGGACGATTGTTTCCGACTTAGGGGGAAGAACAATCTTCCTTAAGCAGAACACATTCCCAGTAGATGCACCTTCCATAAAGATTTCTTCTGAACCACACTTCAATACTCCTTGGTTAACATCGATCTCACAAAAATGCTTTCGCATAAAGTCCAGTCCCAGAATGCAGTCATCTACTATATCGGCTACGATGACATTATGCCGATATATTCTGTTACCAAGTTTTAATTCCACCTCCTTCTCGCCTCGGACGGCTATGTGCTGACCAGTAGCTGTTACTAGTTGTATATGATCACGGTCACCGGTGTAATCCCCAAGAACCCGACGTGCTAACTGAAAATTCACGACCGTGCGAGATGCTCCAGTATCTAGTGTCAGCTTACATGGTGTTCTGTTGACTTCGCCTTTGATGATCAGGCTGTTTCCATCATGGGCTTGTGAGATCGAAATCCTTGGGGCTCCTTTCACACCAGCCAGCACCCGCCCCGCAGTCCTGGCTTTTACTCGTTTCCCTGTTGTTCCTCGATAGTGGAACTAACCGCCTTTACTTTCACGCTTTGTCCCTTATCTCGCCATGAAGTTCCTTTGGGGCAATTTGCTCGCAGGTGGCCCTTCTCACCACAAATGTAGCATCTTGGTGATCCTACACCTTCCCTTCGACCCTCGCTACGCTTTGGACAACCCGCCTGGTAGTGACCCTTTTCCCCACAAAGGTGACAGGTTGGCAACACGACTTCTCGAACTCTATGTGCCCGATGGTCCTGTCTAACTGCCTCCACTTCTAAGGCATGGGCCAAGGCATCTTTAAGGGTTTTGTGGTGTCCAAGATTCACAGCAGCTCTGACTTCTAGGTCACGAATCCCATCGACGAACGCCTGGACCAGATTTCCGTCGATATATGCAGGTGTCGACTGGTTGGCTTTCCGGACCAGCTTTTCAATTTCCACAGCCCACTGCTGTAGTGACTCGGTGCTACGCTGTACGCGGTCCTTCAGCTGGGCACGGAACACGTATTCCAGGTGTGCGTCGCCGTATCTAGAGTCCAACGCCTCAAGCAGCTGATCGTAGGTCCTGTCGTTGCCAAGGGCCTCCAGTACTGTTAAAGCCTGGTCGCGGAGACATAACGTGAGTGCCGTCATGGCCTGACTTTTGTCCCATCCATTTGACTTCATGACGGCTTCAAACTGTATTTTGTAAGCCGACCAAGAGGAGGTCCCGTCAAATGGCGGCACTTTGAATCCACGAAGTGAAGGCATCGTGGAACCACCAACCACAGGAGCCACAATTCCGTTTCCTGCCTTGAGATCACCTAAAGTCTTCTTTATATCAGATATTTCCACTTTGGTTTCGGAAATCCAACTGTCGTGTTGCTTAACTTGCTCTTTCACATCCTTGAGCTCTTTGCCAAATGTCGCTTGAACATCCTTTAAAAAGTGCATTTGGTCGTCTTTACCACGCTGTAATTGCTCCTGTAATTGACGCGTCTGCTCCTCCTGCTTACGGGCCTGCTCCTCCTTGTCTTTTTGCAGCTGCTCCCGCAGTAGGCGGGCCTGCTCCTCCTGCTTACGGGCCTGCTCCTCCTGTTTATGGGCCTGCTCCTCCTGCTTACGGGCCTGCTCCTCCTTGTCTTTTTGCAACTGCTCCCGAAGTAGGCGTGCCTGCTCCTCTTGCCGGCGGACCTGCTCCTCTTGCCGGCGAGCCTGTTCCTCCTGCCGGCGAGCCTGTTCCTCCTGCTTGCGGGTTTGCTCCTGAATCAGCGCCATCAAAGCTGATAAGTCAACGGCAGGCGCTGGAAGGGCTCCAGATGGACCAGCGACAGGATCTAACGTCGGCTGCCGAGGGCCCGAGGGTTGTGACGGAGAATCTCCAAACCGTCTCTGGTCCATCTCTTGCTGCCGCTGACTCCTGGTACGAATACCGTCCGTGTCTTCCTTCGGTAGAACTGGCATAATTTATCCCACTACTTCTGACACCAATTGTTACGAGCTGGGGTTCGGGATAAATTAAATGACACCAATTTAACCGATAAACAATCAAAACTTTAATTGCTCACACGAATACAAAACACAAACCACCAGTATGTCGCTATACTAGTTCACTTCACAATTCACTATCGCACTGTAGTCACTTCGTAGTTCGCTTCGATCTTCACTTGTCCGTGTCCACAATTGAACTGCCTTGCCGGCCCCTTAGGACCGCTATTTATATGGCTCAGAAAGTTCCAGAATCGAATAATCCCGAAAATGCTACAAAAAATACGAGTAGGTACTCGCGCGCCTATTGTTTCGCGGGCGTTGACCTCGGCCTATTGTGTCGCGAGCCGCGTGTCCTTGAGGTATTGTTATAGGCACTTATAGCTATAAGTACCTACCTATACCTACGCGAGTGTCGAGATTAAACTTCCACGCGTTTCTAGAACCTTCGTGAGCCATCTCAGTCGTTCTATTACGTATCCGGCGTAACAATAATAATAAATATTTAGGACATAATACCCAGCATGATCTAGTCTCAAACTAAGCATAGTTTTTACTATGGATATAATATAATGCGTATGCCACTTAAATACATACATAACATAATAAATACATAAATACTTATCCCTGTGGAACTTGTTCATCACCTTACACTTCTGTGCATTTTGCGGTTTGAAAATTAAATAGTTTACACCACCTCGTTAATTATTTGTTGTACCTAATTTTGAAAACATTCAGCAGCTCCTTCTTATGTTTAAAGTTTAACGACAACTATTCCCCATGATCCAAAACAAACTTACATTAAAAAGTCACACATCATTAATTCCTTTTAGTGGAGTTTTATCCAGGACTATTATATAAAGACTGGACCTACGTGTTCGATATTTTTATTTTATCCCTCTTTCAATTTTTCCAGACGAAAGAATCGGAGCCCCTCTCCGGAAGAAGAAAGCACAAAATGGTCCCCCGGCGGGGGTTGGGGAGGACGACTTAGCGCGCTGTTGCACGTGCGACGCGGCTCGCACGCGTCCAGCCGCAAGTCGTCTCGCGCGTCCGACGCGTCCGACATCAGCGACTTGGGCGGCGCCTGGCTCAACCTGCCACTGCTGCTGCTGCCTGGCGCCGCACCGGGAGAACAGGTGGGTCACAAGAATGACAACGAAATAAAGAGATCATAAAATGAATGGCGGTGATTTGGGGAGACACTGAGTAAACGCACCAAAAACGTCACATTTCACACGTGTTCAAACAATATCAAACTACTTTTCATTTTTTTTAACATAATCTATAATTATAATAAAATTATTAGTGGCTATAGAACATGACTATAACGGTGACTCATTTAAACCGTATTTTTAGTAGATTTTTTTCATAACTTATTAGGAGTAAATAGCTTCTTTTTACTACTACCAGCGGCATCTACATCATTGATTCGGTAATCTGATGTTGCTAATTGTATTTTGGCTTCATCTTCTTTAGTTCTAACGTTAGTAAAATTTCTTACGGTACAGCCGAGTGGTTCAGAATCTGCACCGCCTCGAAGGCGGTCGGCGTACGGACTGCCTATCTTCCTGAGGCATCAAGACGCCATGGACGAAGAGACCGGCCCGAAACGAGCAGGTTCATATGTAATGTTTTGCTTTCCGTGTCTCTTCCTCAGTAGGTATTGTTAGATGCATTTGATCGTTGTCGTAACTGAGCAACGCGTTGCTTAGCGTCGAAATGACGTCCTATAGAAAAATCCATGTATGGAAAAATAATATGGCAGTGATGACCAGCTACGACACCCCCTTATCTAGGACTGAGTGGTTAAACACCAGTCTTCAGATAAGTATTTTCGGTGCTTTCTTCATAACCCCGTAGTTCGACTCGGAAAGTAATCTTAATAACCCTACTTCTATCAAGTAGTTAGCCATTGTGGAGTGTTACTGCTAACTTTCGATTGTCTTGTGCCTGTGTTTAGCAAGAAGCCAGAACTAACCACTCGGTCCTAAAATTCTAGATACCTTAATTAATTTGATACAAAATTTAAACACGAATAATATTGGCCTTATAAAATCACGTCGAACAAGTTATAAATAAATTCAAATGAATTTTTAAAATGACCTTAACGATTTTAGATGGCGTGTTTAACGATGGCAATAGGTACCTAAGGGCTAAGACCCTTCAAAAGTATCCAGGATTGTGTGAGCTTCTGCATGCTTTAGCAATAGGTACCCCTGAGATCTTGCTTTCGTAGCTAATATGTGTATCTAATATTAGTGTTAGCATGGATAATGTAGTGTGTAAGTTTGAGTAGCTCGTTCCCCTTTATATTTTATCCTTCACTTTCATCGCATCTCAGGAATCCGTAAGTACAATATTCTTTATTTACTAAGTCGTCAATAAAAAAATAATAACGTTATTAACACTTCGATCACACAACTCAACACAATAGAGGACACGTCAATAACACTAGCTGGAGTAGTTCATCACATCAGCCAAAGGATAAACAGTGCTGAACAAAGGTCTCCCCCATAGATTTCCACAAGCAACTGTTATTTACCGCCTGCATTCAACGACTCCAAGCGCCCTTTGCCAAGTCTCCCATCTATAACATCTGTAATATAACGTCTCCGCTCGAGTGCTGGAGTAGTTGTTACCAGACTACCTCCACACACCTGTATCCAGGCAGTTTAATGTAGGCTTTGACTAAGGGTGAAAATTCGTTTTTGTAATCTTACAGAACGTATGTGCAAGAATGATCTTATAACAGTCCGATTACTTATTTGTTTTAATACGCCGTGTATCACTGTCAGAATCGAAGCATTAAGATGAAAATAGATTGCTTAACCACCACAATTGCTGCACTCAAGCAAAATCACCTAGCCCAAATATAATTTAGATCAATCAAGCCAAACGTCGTTCAGTGTCTTATCGTGTACGTGGGCACAGGTTCCCTTCGGCTGAGCTCCCGGCGTAGTTCGATGCGGCGAGTGACGCCGCCGGCGCGGGCGCGCACGCCGTCGCCGCACGCCAACAGCGAGGTGAGCATCCTGGTGACGGAGGCGTCGCCCGACGCCGCGCCGCCCGCCGCGCCGCCCACCGTGGTGCGGGTGCTCGTGCACCGCGAGTCCGACGAGCGCCCCAGCTGATCTCCGACTACCGAGCTCGGCCCGCGAGCTCCGGACCCCGACGTCACCGAATTGGACGTCTCCGAATGACTGTCAGCCCGGCAATGTGTTCCGGCGACAAATTGTGATTTTTAAATTTAACTAGCCCCGTTTGCGGTTGTCTTTATGGTGGATACGTTGAGATAGATGAACCCATTTTGTTGTGGCCAGTAAACGTTAGAACACGAGAGATTTAATTTTTTTATTTACTGATGGTATTTTAAATGCGCTCATTTATCTCAACACTTATAATAGATAGTAAAATACAATAATAACCGGAAACTTCCAGACTCGTTGCAATAAAGTTTTCATTAGTATCTCGTCGAATTCAATAAGCTTTACGATATGGAACTGCGGTGAAATGCCCCACGCAAGTTGCAATTCACGCTGTTAGGTAACATTAGTTTGTAGACGCTTCGATAGATTAATGTTGCTGAATCCGGTTCTTTGGATCGTACGAAATAAAGATACAGCTTTATACTTAAAGCATCAGGTCAGATTTTTTCAAATAGGTACTGTTGGTGTAATATTATTGGTACACTGGAAAACCTATTTAAGAGAGAGAAATATGGAATTTATATTATGGCCTAGCAGCAAATAGTATAAGTGAATCAGCCGCTAAACTTCAATTCACTTTGTTGTAACAATTGGGTATTGCTACTCAATTAACATTTCTAGATTTTAATGATTGTAATCTCTTATCATCGTGTCCATCTTGGACGATCCAGAGTTCGGTAAGACAGCAGTTTTTATGAAATTTAATATTTATTTAAGTAGGTATACAAGACCGGTGTCAAGTTGGTTGTAAATCAATTTGTTGTTGTAAATAGTGTTGTGTATGAGAATGACTGATGTCACCATGTCGTATTGTCGATAGAATTATAATAAAGCTCACACAAAACTTCCCACACACCAAAAAGCAAAGCATAAACAAGAAAAACAATTGGTTAACCGTTTTTGAGGAAAATGTGACCTTCAATTCAATATGTGTATTCGGAAAACAAAATTCTCTACTGTGACCATTACTTTCACAGTAGAGAGCAATACCCTGAGGAACTCCGAAACGACTCAATGAGTAAATACTTTACTTTTCTAGTCTCATTTTTAGTTCTGCGTTATACATTTGTAGTTAAGATAATAACCTACTAATTAACAAAAAAAATAACTTTTTGTAATGTTGTGCGCATAGTATATTGTGCTATTTCGGTGTGTGGAAAGCATTAATGGATATGATCGCTAGACGATTTAGTCAGTCAGTTCAGACTTTTCAATTAATGTTTACATTTTAAAATGCCATTTATTGTTGGACATCATAAGAAATTAAGTATTTGCAGAAATTGGTTTAATATAAGTATTAAAATGAACGGCAATTGTTATTGTATTGAGTATGTTGTATATAATTTGGGGAAAAGCGTGCTTCATATTTTCAATGTTATTAAAACTCTTTTGTTCGTATCTTATATCAATTAAATTTTCCATAATGACATCTATACAAACACGCTTTAACCCATAGCTTGGAACTTGGATAAACTTTGTGGTATAATTTACAAATGTCTAACAAAAACAAATTATGAATGTTGTTATTTTTTTTTATTCAACAGAATGAATATTTCAAGCTAAGCTTTAATTAGGTAAAAATTTGTAAGGTTGGATCCTTAGAAATACCCAAATCCAAAATGTAACTTCAGTCATTAAAACTGGCTTAGTAATTTCTGTAAGGCAAGACAAGACGTAGCCTATCTTTTTGAATCACGTACCTAAACCATTTTTCCTCGACGACATTATGTATATTCCTAACTACTAGTCAATATTATGATCTCGCTAGAGCTTTAATCTTTTTGAGATGATACTAGATTAGAAAAAGGGATTCGTAGTCCCGAAGGATTATTATATCTTTGTATCTGACAACTGTCATAAGTAATTTATATAAATACAAAATAAAAACACGAAATAAACATAACTTCACTAAAATAATGTTAATATTCGACGGATGTGAACTCAAAACGAGCCTAATAATTAAATGATGAATGAAATTGCTGTACCTAACTACCTAATGAAATCTATAGACGCGGTTTCTTGTTTAAAAATGTTATGACGGAGGAGGGAAAACCAGGTTATTGAACCAAATCTCTTTATGTATACTATCTACTTAGATGCATACAGTGGACAATAGTACTAGGATATTTTTTACGTAATTACTGAACGAGATGAAACATTATAAAAAAGTATATATTATTAGAATTCCTCGAAATTATTGAAACGGAACAATAAGTACAGTTATACACAAAGGTAATATAGTATACCTCACTGATATTGTTTTTAAAAATGGGATAGAAAATAATAATCACGACATTTTAGAAGCTGCTAGTTCTGGACTCATCATTTCATAATAATGACTGTAACTGAGGCAGCCAATCAGTTATTCATGCTATAACTTAATGTTGAATGATAAAACAGATTCCTTTCTTGCACAAATGGCAATTATATATAATCTCCTACATGGACAGAATTGTACAAAATGGGCAAATATTCGCACAAATCTCAATAGATTTTTAATTATGAAGTTAGAGCTTGATGTTACGTAATCTGGAAGACAATACATCATACAAGTTTTTCTTTTGATTAGTAAGTAGTACCTATGTATAAAATACTTCATTTTCGCTGCTTTTTCCCCGTTTTGTTGTATTTATTGCGAATTTAAATATTTTTTTTTATTCTATTTAACCTTTTGACCGCCACGGACGTGTATAGACGTCAAATGAAAACGTGTTCACGACGCCAACGACGTCAAAAATACCACTTTTTTTTAGTTTAAAATACATACCCATACAAAATCATTTTTTTTTACCTATTATTAAATAAGTACTAGAATTTGTCGCTTGGCGTAGAGAACACGGATTTTCGTTATTGATGGCCTATACAGCATCATTGTGACCTTGTATATAAAAAGTACTCTTGGTTATTGACGTGGCGGTCAAAATGGTAAATGGCGTATTTATTTGATATTGATTATTTTTAAGCGAAAATTTGTTAATATTTAGCCCGTCCACATGTTCCTTTTGACAATTGTTTTATAGTTGTAAAATTAGCTGCTAATTAAATAGTGTTAACAAGTTGCTAATTTTTAGGCGCACCAAGTGCTTTCGGATTATATTTTAGCTGCATTTGAGTACAATCGGCCTGAAAAGTGATTAACTTATTTGTTGATAATTAATTAATGGACTAAATCACTTTTTGAACCGATAGTACAGGTATTACGAGAATTTACTTAGAATGATTGTAAAGCATTCAATTAAAAAAGTTGATGCATTGGTTTAAAATAGTACTTAAACACTATAGATTTAGCTCTTATTCTAAAAGAAAAGTTTAAAAGAAAATTTTAAAATTTCCCTAGGAGTATACTGGAGCAGACACATTTTAAACCCCAAATATTTTCTAAATTAGCAAGGACCAACACTTCATTTTGTTTGAAAATTTTATCTCGATTTACTAATTATATTCTTGACCAACTTTCGAATTCATTTTTACTTAGAATTTTCGAGGCCTGTTTCAAATTATGCTAGAATTTTAGATGCTAACACCTTGTAAACATACAATACTAGTATTTGTACCACTTCGCTTTATTACAAGTTTAACACAATTTGCTTTATACCCACACTAACAATTAAACATTTTGAATTCTAAAAGGAGGCATGATAGTAATGTTCTACTAGAATAGACAAATTTTACAATATTGTTCATTACTATGTACGTAATGAAGAGGATGCAATAATTTTTCGTACTTTTCCCTATAGTTAAATCTTGACGAGGTTGTTAGTGGTTACTTTAATCTATTATTTTTAATATGTACAATGTACATGTAAAACTATTGTAGTTAGTGAAATTGCAATACTTAAAGCATGTGTTGGGCATGATTCGATTTGTGTAACATATGTTTAAATTGTATGATATGTAAATAAAAACTTTAAGTGAGACCTGAGAAATATGATTTTCTTCTGAGGTACAAAATATAAATTAACCATGTTGAAAACTATGATTAAATGAAATAATAGAAATTATTGTTTTTTCATTGCAAATCTTGAAATTAACAATTTGCTTCTAAAGAATTCATAGATTGTGATACGATTTTCACTATGAAACTTTTCACACAGAATGAAAGGGATGAGGCAATGGTCCACCATCCTGGCCTAGTAAGGCATGCAGGTTTCCTAACAATGTTTTTCCTTCACCATTTAACCAATTTGCGATTCCTGTGACCAATAGCTAATAACTTTGAACTATCACATGGGTGCAGCCAATAACTTTGGGAGGGACATATTTAATGAATATTTCTGAATAGTCTAAAATTTTAAAATTTTTCAATTCAACATGTATGATTTTCAGGAGTAATTACCTCCTCTGCCAAGTATGAGATTAATGATGAGGTATTTCTTATAACTTGCATAGCCTGATTGTTATCCAACATAGTATTTTCCTACATTGCAGCTACTTAAAGAAGTACCAGAAAATTAAACAAGCATTTTCATCATCAGTAACAAAGGATTTATTTAAATGTGGCTATGGCTATACAAATGTTGTTTCCAATTTCTAAACCAAAATGAAAATATAAATTGCAATCTAAGAATATATTAAGACCTATAAAAACTTCATGGTGTTAAAATAACAGAATTAAATAGTTATACTAACATATTCACTTAGTCGACACCCTTGTACGACGGTTCCATGAGAAATTAAGTCCGTAGTTCTTGGGCCTAACTGGTTTCTCAATCTTAGGTACATCAAGGTACCAGACCCAGCCATTCTTCTCACAGTGTTCAATAGCTTCATCGGGACTTTTGAACTGGACCTTCATATTGGACAGAGGATCTCCAGTGGAAGTCCATCCCATCAAAGGGTTTTCCCAACGCTGGCGGTTGTCAAACTCCATCTCCCAATGTTGGATGTTGTTAGTGCCACTCTGCATGGCATTCTTAGGAGGCTGGTAGATGCGGACACGCCGGCACCTTATATGTTCTTCTGGCACACCAGTAACTGGGGTTAAGTCCACCTGAAGATTGAGATTGGCAAATTGAGTAATTCTTATCACTATCATTAATAAGCCACAGATGGTTTCGTATCAGGTTTCCAAATCAAGAATTCATGTTTATTATTGCAGATGAGATTTACTCATCTATAATGCGACGTAAATAAATAAACTAGTTACTAGGTAATTACAGTATGATGAGAGAGTGGGTACACGTAACTGAACATCTGCAGCCACCTTTAAGTAAAAAATCAACCAGTTACCTTGACTGGGACCGTTATGGTAGATTCCAAAACCGCTTTTTGTCGTGCCTCTTCAGGCAACGACAACGCAACTTCATTGTCAATCATGGGTGCCTCACGGAGGCAGCTAGGGTCACGATCTTTGTTGAGACGCGATGCTGATGTCGAAAATGCAGGCAAACATCTGAAAACAATGTCTTGCTATATATGATATTCTTTATAGTTATGAGGCTTGCTATTATTATATCACAACATAGCAAGTGACATTCTTACGCATCAGATATGATAGCGATTTAATTTAGATACTGAGGGTTCCATAAGTGAACTTACCTTGACAGCGGAGTTCTAGACAAACTCGCTGCGCGGTTAATCACCTGAAACATGTTAATTTTACGTAACAACCACTATGAAGACGAAAATTACGTTCTTTCTTAGCCAGAGAATGAGAAGAGAACTGAAGGGAATCTGAAATTGTTAGAATGTCAAAGTCAAACTATTTTATAATGACAGTGACAGTCGGTCTCCAGTCTGCAATCCAGGGACTTGAAAACGAAATTTATTTCGTTCCGTTCCACGAAATGTTATCTCATAACGTTCCAAAATTTATAACGTTACTGGAACTTTATGGAATGTATAACGTTATAAAATTATAACGTTATAGAATAACATTTTAGCAGAACAATATTTTCCATAACGTTACTGACTTAGCAACGATACTAGATTATATCGTTCTGTTACGTAACAGTTCCAACTGCGTTATAGTATAACGTTATTCTTTCACCCCGGCACACCGTGCTGCAGGGTTGCCATATTTACGATTTTAATCGTACTCATACGATTTTTTCGCTAAAGTTCACTTTCACGGTTAACGCCGGCGTTATACCTGCAAACGCGATGCACTTAAAATCTTGACGGTTGACCAGTTTTCACCTTTATCTCTATAAATATAGAGTCGAAAATTAATCAACGGCCAACGATCTTCCAAACAAATTACGGGTTCGATCAAAAGTAAACTGGAAAAAATCGGACAAGATGTAAATACGAAGAAATTATACTAGGTTGCCATTCTGCACGCGGGAGTCGGAAGTCGCGGCGTGGTGTGACCTTGCCGGCCTAGCGATAAAGCTTGCAACGTTGTATAACATAATAAGTAATGTTACGTTATGCAAAATGTACGAGTGTACATTTTGCATAAAATAATAATAATCATAATTAATTAATCTCTCTCTGGAGCATTTAAAAATAGAGGCCCACCGGTATCGGGAACAGGGTCTAAGCTACCGGCGTAGCTTAGACCCTGTTCCCGATACCGGTGGGCCTCTATTTTTAAATGTTTTCATTTTTTAATTTATTTTATAAAAATATTTAGAAATGTAAAATATAAGAAAATAGATGAATAAAGGACATAATAATCATAATTAACACGGAATAATAATAATTACAATTAAATATTAACAAATTAAATTACAAAATAGAAAATAAATAAAATAGTTAAAAATTGTGGAGTCGTATCCAGCGGGCAAACACTGGGCTGACCCATCTGTCGGCCAGCACGCCCAAGATGGTATTGGCGCTACCACGCCAGCGGGAGAGCAGCGACGCGCCTCGTTTACGGATGATGGCATAGAAGCCGTCTACCCTCGCGTCTGCGAACATACCCGAAGCACTGCAGTAACGCGGCAGCCCCAACAACACCCTGAACGCGTAGTTGTACTGTACTCGCAGATCACTGTATGAACGCTGCGTATAGTCCACTCACAGGTGCACCTTAAACCGAGACAAACTCCTTCACAATCACGACATTTCTGTACGAGCATTATTCATACCAATAATATTATTTGATTATTCTAAGGGTATAAACTCAGACTTGGCGTTTAAGCTTCTTGGTCAAGCTTGTTGTGTTCAAAGACTATCTTATTTCATGTTATTTGGTGTTCGTAATAGATTTTTTTTTTCTGAAATTCACCCGGGCGACTCCGGTTACGAACAACTAGCTAAAAAGAATCTTGTAGAGCAGGCAAAAATATTTAAAACGGTTATTAAACCTAGAATGGACCTTGGGAACATTTCATACAAAATTGTTGATCCCGATTTGATTTGCTTTTTTAGATTACCTCTATTCTATGATTAGTTTTTTTTATCAGGCTGAAGCACTGACCTCTATATTATGATGTAATATAGAGGTCAGTGGGCTGAGGCCATGCCAAAAATATTACAAAACAGAAACTATCGGACTGACATATCGACATAATCATTATTATTAATCTGTGGAAATATGACAGACTATATCATAAATCTACGCATCAAACAAATCACTAATAATCTGTGGATAGATCGCCTTGGGAAGGTAGAGCGAGCGATTGGTTTTTAACTGGAAATAATAAAATTATTTTAAAATTTACGATTCCTTCCTGTTCGTGATGTGTGGTCCCGTCTATTGCTAATAATATTTAATTGTGAGCGGCGCTGTTCTCAAGAAAACTGTTAGCCTCTGTAATTCATTATGAGGCTGTTCGACGTGAAAAATGAAGTGAGATATTTATTTCGCGTTCTGTAAACTTGAAACAGCTGTTGTCATGTAAGGTACGTAACAATTTAACAATGACATTAAATTTATAAAGAATATTATATATTAAGTTATCGCTTAGCATAATTATAACACGTCTCGTTTAATGTTTGTTGCGTGTATCCTCATTATGAAACATTGTAAATATTGTTGTCGAATCGCCGGTGTCGCCTATCATACGACCTTGAAGTTTTTTTTTATAAAATTGTTTTGCCTACATTATAAAATCTAATTTACTTTCATCGATAGTAATCGACATCGTATTCATAAATCGCTTCATTTTTTATGTTCATGTACGATACTTTCATAGTATTGGAAATTGTGTAATATTAAGTAACAAACAAATGGGTCGGACGAGTCGCCTTAGGGGGCACTTTTTGACCGTAATTACGTACCCATTCTTCTTTTTTAACCAACCATAATAATGTTATATTTCAATGTTTCGATTGCAGATTGTCATTGATCTGATCAAGTCCTGCTGAAGAGCGGGAGCATAACTCCTCCCGGAGCTACTGCAGGGCTGGGCTCTACATTGTACCTGTTTTGATTGCTCACTAATATAACGATTTTCATCCACATATCTACAAGCCTTTTTTACAAGAGAATATCTAGTCTTCAATACAGCACAAGAGCTTGTTTTTTTATTTAATTGCTGCTGTCCTGAGGACCATTCAAAATGAGTAAGCACAAAATAGATGTGGACTGCACATCTCGCTGCAGGTCCAGGAGTCATGGACAAGCGCTAACAAGTGCCATTACAAAGAGATCAGTCAGTGACCAAGCTCTGGCTAGTTTTATCAAAGGAACATGTGCTAACTTTGTCAAGGCTTTTGATTTAGAGGTCAGTATGAAAATTAATTTTGTATTTTTTTTTTATTTTGATTTTAAAGTTACTTAGAAAAGGAAAGGATTTTTTTTTATGTGAATTATTATTCTACCAATCTGCCCCAGCTTTGCACAAGTGCAGTTTACTAATAATATGCATGTATTATATGTATAAATATTCTAGACGTAAATGTATCTGTTGATGATGATACCCCTAAGCAAATCTTTCAGTTTATAATAGTCACAGGGTTTAGCGGTGAGCTCTAATAATGCAACGAGTGGCGATCACAATAGAGAAAATAATAATCTGTTGATGATGTAGTAAACTATAATGAAAATTGCCTCAAAATCTGTTGCATAGTTTAGAAGAAGTAAGCGGAAAAAACAGAAAGACATACATGGACAGCAACTTGTTTTATGTAATTCAGAGATAATAGGTAATAACAAGCATAATGTATCTTTTTGATGTTATTAATAGAATTGCTATTCAAAACTTGCACCTAAGTGACCTTGAAGAGCGTTATTATCAGTAAATGCACTTTAGCCTGTCAGGTAACTAATAGCAGGCTTGGGTAGTCATGCGGCCAGGTCATGATGTAATGATGAAGTAGATAGATGAGATAGATTTAGCATTGTGCCTGTATTTTTTTACTTGACTAGTTAATGAGCTATAATTATTAATACTAATGGTCCCACCGAGGTCAAAATGCGACCTTTTGTTTGAATGTTATAATGATTGTTTTATCAAAATCTTTAAAAAGCAATTGACATATTCACATCTATGTGTTCGGCATTGACAGTGTGAACATAAACAATAAATATTTATTATTACATAATATACACAAATTTTTGCTTTCTGCAATCAATTTATTGCCTACTACTACCTGCCAAACATCACACACACTCCTCCGAAAGCACAATATTCTTAAAAAGGAGTCAAAATGTTTGCTTCACATATTAATAATTTTAGGATAGGTCTTTACCTGTCCTATCATAAATCTATATATTATATAAAACAAATATGTGATTAACAATTACATCAGTTAGTTGTAAAGTACAGTGTGTCAGTTAGTATACAGTCCTTGTCCACTAGTGAGAGAGCTGTCTTTTTGAGATATTACCAGAAATGTATGTAATCAATCATTACATCAAATTCCTAAGAAATAATGAAAATGACTATTTCTACTCATTTATAAAGAATTATGTATTAAACAAAATAATTTTACCCATTTTCAAAATTGCCATACAATTCATACATTTCCGGCAACAGATGTACAAATAAACTTGTAAACTGCATAGGCATTTTATGCATATTATAATCAGATCTCTACTGCAGGGTCGCACAGCCCTCCACATGGCTGCTTCCCGCGGCCGCATCGATTTGATGGATTGGCTGATCCGTCATTCTTCTGAAGCCTTCATCAACGCCCGTGACCGTGAGTCAGGGTATACTCCATTACATCGAAGCGTGTTTTACGGACAGATACATGCTGCTGTTGCTCTTATGAAGATTGGTAAGAGCCATAGCATAATTCCTATAAGATAGATACATAGTAAATTTTTTTTGCAAATAATTAGTAATTCACATAATAAAATTAGTAAAACACATTTATCTCTTAAGTGTTTTTTATAGGTATGAAATATATATCTTAATACCGTATCAAAATTAATGTTTGTTATGCCATTTTGAAACCCATTTTTACCTCTAATGACGAAAAATAAGTTTTATTTCCGTAAAAAAAATATAAATTACATTACATTTCATTTATACCAGTTAGGTGACCTGTACCAGTGTACCACAGATTCTTCTCAAACCTACCTTGGGCACCAGTCTCTCACAATGGTGGAATCTAGTCCAGGCAATAACTATTGTTACATACATTTTAAGATAACCATTTGTGAAGAGAGAATAAATGATATTTTACTTATGTAATTACAAAAAGAGTTGTGTATACATAAGCTACTTCATCAACTGACGAAAAACAAAAAAACGGAGGAGGTTCTCAAGTCGATGCGTATATTTTTTGAAACACCAAAGTTATTTTTTTCAGGTGTTAACACAGACATAGTTGACAAGGACGACTATAGGGCGCTAGAACACGCAATGCTGGACCGACAGTACATGTACAAGCACGAAGGCCCCCAACCGAGCGAGGTTTACGTGTGGGGAACTAACTGCAACTACACCCTCGGCACCGGCACGCAACAGCAGCGGAACACGCCAGAACTACTCACCTGCTTCAACAGAGCCAACACTTGCGTTAAACAGGTATTTGTGATGCAAGAAGCTTTTAGGGCGCTCACTGAATATGCGAAATTACCCGTATTTCCTAGGAAACAACGTTTAAAATCGTAAAATGTCAACCGTGTAAATTATTCTGCTTTTACGATTTTAAACGTTGTTGCCTAGGAAATACGGGTACTCAAATCTTTTGCACAGTCAGTCCGCGCCCTCGTTGTTAATGGAATTAGAACAAATTATTTACAAAAATTTACTTCTTCCTGACTCATACCGAAAAAATCATACTTACCATTTCTGAAATTTCGGACTCTTACCAGTTCATATTCCTGAGAGACCATTTTGATAAAAAAATGAGAAAATATTAATGTTCTACCTAAATGATATGGTTGTATTAACTGTTGCCCGCGGATTCACACGCATCCCGTCGGGCCTTTTGAGACATAAGGTAACTCCAAGGTTTAATAAAATTTATCTCTTTACCAGATTTCATCAAAATCGGTTCAGCTGTTAAGGCGTGAAACCATAAAAAACAGACTTTTGCATTTATAATAATTATTAGTAGGGATTCTGTTACTGTTACTTGTACCTGACTGCCAGTTGAAGAAACGTTCATCAACCCATTTACTCTGCGACTGCCGGGGCTGCAGTGCACAATAAATAGGTTGTTTCATTAATTATCATCCACAGCCCGAATCTACCCCACTGCTGAGTAGGCATCCCATTTCTTACGCCTTTGCTAAACCACAGTGTACCCAATCTTCTGCTCGTATCCATAGTAAATGGAAAAGAAACTGTGTTCATCACGCAAATATTTGTGTCCTGTGGGAATCGAACTCACAACGTCGTAATCAGCAGTCTGACACTCAAACCACTAAACCACAAATGTCGATAATAAATTATGCATTGTGTAATTTGTGTATTTGTGCGTTGTTGGATACGCTCTCAGCTGACAGAAATAAAGAGTTGTATCTTGTCTCCCTTTGCTATCCAACAAAGGTTCGAAAACTTTTTAGGTACAAAACCTTCTTTGAATTTTTAAAAAATTCGGCATTCAAGTAATCTGACGACTCGTCACTTACCTTCTATCAAATGTCAATTTTAGAAATAACCTATACATTTCACTCGATTTTTATATAATTTCAAGTAATCGTCTAACATTACCAGAATATGCACACGGTTGGCTTGCCGCGAACCTGTTTAGGATTCACAAACCTATTGTTCTTCATGTTGGGTTTAATAGGGTTCGTGATTTGCGTTTGGTGCGCCTTCAACACCGAATTCTTTCGAGATGTGAACTACACTGTTACAAAAAGCCCGCTGGTTGATGTAATTGCAAAATTCGTTAATTTAAAGCTGTGGGTGACACCTCTGACGACGATACTGATACCAATAGCCCTACTAGCGATGATGACGTCATGCTGTGGAGTGTTGGGAGCCGGATGCAAAGTGAAATGCGCGATAAAAACGTACATATTCCTTGTGAGTGTACTCTCCCTCATTGCATTTTGGATATTCTTTATAACAGGAGTCTACAATATTTACTCAAAAAACGAGAGCACGCGGAAATCGATGCAGGCGTCCCTTCAATCCTACTACGGAAAAGAAAATGATTTTATCACATACATATGGGATTATATAATGGTGAAACATGAATGTTGTGGCGTGGTTAGCTACAAAGATTTTTCTCATTCTCAATGGCAAAAAATAAACCCAAATAAGATATATCCGATCCAGTGCTGCAAGCTTGCTAATGTGAGCGGACTTGTACCGGTGTCTAAAGGCTGCTCAACGACCCTTGACCCTGATGTACAGTCAAATAAAGACGTTGGATGCTTCATCGCGTTGAGGACATCAATTATCCTAAATAAAGGGAAAATTATATTCTATATTATTCTAATAGCCTTCATGTATACAATGCTGACACTTTTCGGGTATTGCATTATAAGAGGGGAGCCGTTGTTGGGTGCAATGGCGGGAAGATTCACTGAGTTATTACCATCGAAAGTTCGAGATGATGCGAACAAAGTTATACCGAATGCGTCGTTGAGTAACATGGTTTATGTTGGAGAGCAGCCCAAGAAAGTAGTAAAAGTGGTGTCCGCCGTGAACCCCTTCCAATCTTACACGTTCACTCCAAACGCGTACAGTCGCGCCGAGGACTATCGTACGCATAATATGAGACCATAACGTATATATCCAATATATATTTTGATAATTAAAATCTTGTCTTTATTTCTGTCTGAAGTACTTTTAGTCATTCATTTATATATTACTAGCTGGTGCGGCAGAAGTTGTCCTGCAAACCGGTTGCAGCGTCACCCACCGGGTCTTATTGTGAATCTAAACCATCCATCAGGGGTCCGTCTTTACCTATGGTGCAGGGCGTTGCACACTGGCACAGTGGTCCGAGGGGGCACCGAGCGCAACTTGCCAATAGTGTCTACAGCATGGCATTTAAAACTGTCAAATTTCTTCAATTGATTTTCAATGTAATCTCCAATCGATAGAGTTTATTATCCATTTGGGGTAATTTGAAAGTTTGTGGTGTGCTGTTATTTGTATCCATTTCATTTTGACCGCACACTTACTAGAGGCCGCTAGGGTAATAATTGCATTGCACACGGGCGCTACATGAGCTAGAGACGTGTCTGCCATCAATGGAACCACTGAACCACACACAAAAAAAAGTATCAAAATCGGTGAAACAGTTTTTTAGTTTTAGCGACACCAACAGTTTGTTTTATTAAAGCAATTTCTGACGATCTCGAGGAAGAAACGCCGAAAGAAAGGCTTCTTATAATGTCCAGACATCATAGTCGAAACAATTTACGATCTGAAATGACCTTTTGAAGAAAATAGCCTTAGCAGCTTTGAGTTGACCCGTCTCTTCTGACAGCACGTAGTCTTCGTGTAAGCTCAAATATAATTTAAGGAGATCAGCGTCAAATATAAAGTGAGCCTGTAGCTATTTGTTGGTGCAGGTGTGTCTGGGCAAGTTCCACAGCGTGTGGCTGTGCCAGGAGGGCGAAGCGTGGTGCTGCGGCCAGCAGGCGCGAGCTGGTGGGCCCCACGCCACCGCGCTGCGCCCCGTGCCGCTTCGCCTGCCGGAGCCCTGCATTGCTATAGCCATCACGCTCAACTCCACTGTCTTCCTGCTGGAGAGCGGAATGGTACGTGGCAACATTATTATTTAAAAAATATGTCTTTTCCAAAATGTGTTAATACTAAGCATGAAATTTTTGAATTTTGGTTGTAGTCAATCAACTTTGTCCTAGGTTTTCCAGGTGAAGTTTAGAGGAATCTCATTGGAATCAAGTCTACAGTCAAATAATTTTATTAAAAAGCCACAGTATTCTGTAAATCCAGAAACTTTCTCCAAGGGAAAATATTATTAACTTTTCTCAGTAAAGGAGCGAAACTAAATAAAAACCATTTCCTAATTTGCATATCAATATCTGAATCGAGCACGTTAATGTAAGATGTTTCGACATCATTATAACAAAACATTTTCGACCTCACTACTCAAAATGGAGTACCTGCACTTCCTCAGGTACTTCAATACGCTTTAAACAGTAGTGACAACGTGAGCCAGTCAAGCACTCGGGCAGCATCGTCCATCAAGCTGGCGAGCATCAAGCCGGTGCTGAAGCTGTCGGCGGCGCTGGGCGTGCGCGGTGCTCGGGCGCACTGCGTCGTGTGGAGCGCGCGCGCCGCATACACGTGGGGAGACAACCACGGACAGCTCGGACACTCTCACGATGACAAGATAGTCGCTACACCTAGGAAGGTAAGTTTTTATCATTATCATCTTATGGTGCCAATGATCAAGTATTTTTTGAGTAATGATAAGCCAAACCTTAACCTTTTGACCGCCACGGACGTGTATAGACGTCAAATGAAAACTTGCTCAAGACGCCAACGACGGCAAGGCACGTCAAAAATACTACTTTTTTTTAGTTCTAAATAAATACCTATACAATTTTTTTTTGTTTTTTTTTACCATTTATTAGATACTAGAAATTGTCGCTTGGCGTAGAGAACACGGAGTTTCGTTATTGACGTGGCGGTCAAAAGCTGGATATGGCCGCATAGAGATCGACTTGGGGTACAAGAAAAACAATAACGATAGTATCATAGGGTTGATCGGCACAGTCACATTGAGCAAGATCAGGATCTCTGAACCACTACACACATATTAGAAAAATATCGTAAAAGGATACAGCAACATACTAACCGGTCCTTGTGGAAATTTTTGGGAAGCCTTTATTCAGCAGTAAAGGTTCTTTAGTTGATATGATGCTCATTACAAATTGCAGGAAATACGATAATTACGAATAGAGTTGTAAGTCTTTACTTTCAAGACTTGACTTAATGGATTGCACGTCTAATCATTTCACATTGGCGAAGAACTGTTTCAGTTTTAAAAAAATCGAAATATAGGTGTACCTATAACGAAAGGAATCATCCGCTCAACCGGACGTTTATTTATTTTATTTTATTATATTTGGAAAACTTACAGCTAGCATACATATATTATGGCAGAAATGTATATATTATTAAAGGCCATTTTAAAGTTTCCGCAGTTAAAAAACGGTATACAAGTTCCTGTGTTAGTCGGTAAATATCAACTAGATCAATGATTACGATATACAGCAGCAGTGACTATTGTTTCTCGTTCCCTTTCACTTTCATGCTCGATCTCGCCCCCTTTCGTGTCTTATAATGACATCATTTTTATCATCAGGTGGCAATATCGATGAACAACAAAGAAGAAGCAGGCATCCAACTAGTGGACACCTCGGACGCCGCCACTGTGATCACGACGAGCCGCGGTGACGTGTACTTACTGCACAAGTACATCTGCAAGAAGATTGCTATCAAGTGAGTTAAAGGCTGCTGGTAGAAGCTGGATGCGAAAAGCCGAGGACAGGGTGAAATGGCGCACATTAGGGGAGGCCCACGTCCAGTGGACTAATATGGGCTGATGATGATGATGAGTTAAAACTGACTGCACGTCTGGCTTTGTCCAGGTGCCCGGGGTTTTGGGTTCGATTCCCACCTGAGAAAAATGTTTTCGTTATTCACAGGTATTTATTTCGAGTCTGGGTGTACTTTGTATCCGTTATTACTTATGTATTTTTAAAGTCCCCTGCGACAGAAGACGTGTACCTTAGTGAGGGAGCGGTATTTAACCTTTTAACCGCCATCAAATTAAAATTTGCTCACGACGCCAACGACGGCATGGCAAGTTAGAAGTACAACTTTTTTTGTTCATAATAAATATACAAAAATATGTTTATAGTGTTTTTTTAATCTATTATTAGATATCTTTTTGTATTTTTTGGCATTTTCCATGCTAAGATTTTAAAGTTATTTAGCGAAGGAAAAATTCGACCGCGGGCAGGATTCGAACCTGCGTCTTCTGGTTAGGTACACCAGACGCTATGACCACTGAGCCACCGCGAGTAGTGGTCATTCAACCCTACTCCTGCCCGCGGTCGAATTTTTCCTTCGCTAAATAACTATTATTAGATATTAGGATTTGTCGCTTGGCGTAGAGAACACAGCTTTTCGGGTCAAAAGGTTAAAAAATAAATACTGTAATACCTTTTTTATAAATACTTGGACATTTTATACAGCACCATCTAGTCCCAAACTAAGCAGAGCTTGTATAATGGGTACTAGACAGTGAATTTAAAATTATGTGTACATTTGTATTGTTGCATATGTATAGGTATTATGTAGATTAAGGGATAAACAATATTTACTTTTTGTATTTTTTGGAATTTTCCATGCTAAGATTTTAAAACGAACGCGGGCAGGTCGCAATGACCACTACTCGCGGTGGCTTAGTGGTCATAGCGTCTGGTGTACCTAACCAGAAGACGCAGGTCAGAATCCTGCCCGCGGTCCAATTTTTCCTTCGCTAAATACTTTAAAAAATATATTCCCCGAAGGGTGCGGAAGAGATGCTCCTACTAATACACCCAGAGTTCGCCGGTATGTTAAGGCTAGCCTAATTTCATCATCAACCCATATACTGTCCCACTACTGTACACGGGTCTCCTCTCACAGGAAAAGAGGTATTAGGCTATAGTCCACCACGCTGGCCTAGTGCGGCTTGGCAGACTTCACACGCCGTCGAGAAAATCTCTTAGGAATGCAGGTTTCCCACGATGTTTTCCTTCACCGTTTAAGCGAGCCCAACTTCATAATTGCTAGATATTATAGAAATATAGAAATTCTTTTTTTTTCAGACAAATTAACCTGCGCCAAGTGTGTGTAGAAGCAAAGGTGAGCGAACAAGGCGCGTACTCCCGGGTCACAGTGCTGCTGCTCACCAATGTAGGACAGCTGTTCATTTGGCAGGACACCACCAACAAACTGACAAGGTACCTACATTATTATTATCTCTCTAAATACTTATTTATTACATTTTTAAATATTTTTATAAAATAAAACAAGACAAAAACATTTAAAAATATAAAAAATAGAGGCCCACCGGTATCGGGAGCAGGGTCCAAGCTACCGGTGGTTAGGGCCCCAGAGACAGGAACCTCCTCACAATACGCGCCGTATCAAGGAGTACTGCCTTCTGAATCAGGCCCTTAACCCAGCCACCCAACTCGAGCCTCCTGAGGTGTTGGTCGAGGCTCTTGGCGATAAGTCCATTGACCGTAACGACTATCGGCACAATGATGGCCGAGTCCACGTCGCACATGGCGACCACCTCGTGAGCTAAGATGAGATATTTTAACTGTTTCTCTTTCTCAGCCTTCACGAGGTTCTCGTCATGCGGGTTGGTGTCATCGATAATCATTGTGCGGCGCGCTGATCAATCTATTACCACTGTATCAGGCTTATTGGCTACAACAGTCCTGTCAGTGATAACAGATCGATCCCAGTACAACGTGACATGGTCATTCTCGAGAACAGGGTCGGGCGCATACCTGTACCTCAGAAGAAAAGTTGCTGGTGGATAATCCTGGCCACTTGGTTATGCTTGTGCAAATACTCGCCGTTAGCCAGACGAGAACACCCAGGAGTAATATGCCTGATAGACTCACCGGGACAATGGCATGCCCGACATATATGTCGATCGTCCCGTCTTTCATGATATACTTCCGGTAGTTGTTCGTCAGTATAACTTCGTCCATAATTGCACAGACAAAACCTTCGGTTTCCCTAAAGAGGTCACCGAAACGCAGCCAGGCTACGGACGCTACTTGGTCTACATCAGGCCCATGTAGGGCCCGGAAAAAGCGTTCGTGAAGCTCCTTGCTCTGCCATACTTCCTTGTGGTCGTTGGTACTAAGCACCACGGGTTTGCGCCAGTTCTCTTTAGCCCAAGACAGCTGGGTGAGTCCCTTGTCCACTGCGACCACATCTCGGTGCATACCCATTATTATTATTTGTATCTCCTTTTTGGACGTCACTCTTGTTTGGGTGTGTGTGAGGATGAATTACCAATTATCAGTTGTTGTAATAATTGATAATACACATTCAGGCTGATTGGCCATTGCTATGTTGCCAGCCTGTAGGCGGATTGAACCTAGTGTCAATGGCTTAACATCATCACGTCGTCGACTTAAATGCGTAATATCTTCTAAACACAAATAACATAATTAAACCCACCATGAGATACCGTACTAGAAAGTTATAGTCACAAACAAGTAGAATGGATAAGGTTACTTTAATGTAATGTTAACGTTGATACCATTAAAGGTATAAAGCTCTTTTTTAATCCATTTCTCTACTATAAACAAAAGTTATTATTGAAGCATAATATAAGTGCGGAAAAGTTACTTTTAAGTATCGTTGTAATTTGGCTAATTAACTCAAAATCGTTATAAATTATAGCCTATATATTGATTTCTGACATTTACGCGAATATTATGCATTGAAATAAAACTACTTTTTACGGATTTTATCGCATTGATCATGTAACAATAAAAAATGTAGGGTAGCTGTCAGTAACTATATCATCAAGACGCGCACCACCTCAGTCTACCCGTGACCATGGACGCTGTAAAGGGTCCGAAACGTCGGGATTAATAATATCAATATAGGTACGCGATAAAATTCGTAAAAAGTAGTTTTATTTCAAATTATAGCCTATATGTTATTCTAACGTATAAATAATAATACTGTAAAGTTTCATCAAAATCCGTTCAGTAGTTTTAGCATGAAAGAGTAACAAACATTCATCCATCCACCCAACCTCACAAACTTTCACATTTATAATATTAGCAGGATAACTAGTCAATTTATAAAATTAATATTATTCTAATACCTTTTAGATGTGTGTTCGGGCTCGTCCACCAAACAATAATAACGAACGTAGCACTCACGCACGACGCTCTCTACTTTGTCACTAAGTACGGCGAAGCCTTCGTCGGTACGATTTCGCGCAAGGCCCCGCCCACCACGACGCCGCAGCCAATCAAAAGGGAGAAAGAACGAGACAACAAATCAGCGCTTGTCAAGTTTTTAGAAAAGGACGACTGTACGTCCGTGAGGATCGTGAAGATACCTAACATTTATAGAGCGGTTTCTATTGCTGTGGATGGTGAAGGACTTAATTTGGCATGTCTGCAGGTTTGTACCGTGAATTTACTTGACGCGAAACGCCGAGTTTTATTCGGTAGATCACTCTTTTCAGAGCGGAGTCATCCCATAGTCACAACACACCCCATCGCTCTCCCCGGAGCGGTGGGTAGTGCATAAAGCATTTCCAACTCCGTCAACAAAAAAAAAAGGATCGGACGATGGGCTTAGTAAATAATTAAGTGGGTCTCCCTACATCGGTTCCTACCTTATTATGTTCTATGACATTAGATATATATAATTTCCAAGTTTATAATTGATAATAATATTAAATTGTAATTTTATCTAATATTCAACCATTAAAATTTGTATGTATAATATATGTTTAATCTCCCATAAATCAAACAACATTCTTACTATTTATTTAATATTATTTACTCTATTAATATATATACCTAACGTTTTTTCCTTGACCTACCGTGATCCTATATTCTATTTCAATCCCTAAATTCCGTTTCCATAATCTATTTATCCCAAAATAATGGTTTCCCTACCTTTTACACTTGTAATGGCAAATGCACAAACCGTGCGAGCCAAAACAAAAAAATAAAAATAAAAAAATTAAGTGGGTGTAACAGTTAGCTAGTTTATTATATTGGTATGGATGTTGCAGATAAAACCGACGTGCGGTCTGCGAACGCTGCCAGAGCTCTCACCCTCGGGGCTGTCCAAACACATGGAATCTCTGCGTGAAAGTGCCTCGGAAGATGATCTGCTACACGACGTTGTCTTCAAGGTAACTATCACTAGCATAAAATCTTAACTACGGACTGACGCAAGATGGATACCATCTTACACGAGATGGTGCATTCGAATAAGTAGTACATATTCCATAAAAAAGGTTTCTAAAATTGCTCCACAATTAGCTGCGTCGTTAGTCTAGCGGTGCTAAGTGCGACTATTACGCTAAAAGTCCTAGGTATTCCCAGGTCGAGCAGTGTTATTGGGTTTTCCTATGTAATTCCACCAGTACCAGCTCGAAATTTGGATTGTTGCCCGGTTAATGGCAATGGGAACTTTGAGAAGGAGGTCAATCCTCGTATCCAACTCGGCTGGGCAGCGTTCGGGAAATTGCGACATATCTTCTCGTCCAAAATTCCTGTACTTGAAGACGAAAGTATTCGAACAGTGCGTGTTGCCAATGATAACCTACGAAACTGAGACATGGTCGTTCACTATGAGACTTATAGGCTCAGAGTCACGCAACGTGCAATGGAGTTTATCTGCGTGATAGAGTCAGAAATGAGGATATCCGCAGAAGAACCAAAGTTACCGACAGCTCGCAGGATTGCACGGTTGAAGTGGCAATGGGCGGACCATGTGGCTAGGAGAACGCATGGCCGCTGCGGAAATAAAGTTAATAATTGTGGCGATAATTAGGGGAGGCCTATGTTCAGCAGTGGACGGCCGTGGTTGATAGATAGATAGAATGGCAATGGCAATAGACTCCCGGATCCCTATTACTTGACGGGTAATTGTGGGTGTACATTTAATACACTATTCGGGGAATACAGGCGTGATGGTATGTTGTTGTTTTTTTTGTGTTATGTCCACAATTGACATAAATATCCGTCAACACATAAAAAAAATACACCAACATAGAACCTCCTCTACTTTTTTAACTGCGTTTCTAGAATACCAGATATCTCTGATACCCCATAATTTCTAATCACTTTAAATGTCCTCCATTCAGGTCGGTACAAAACTGTACGCCGCACATATATTCATAGTAGCCTCAAGCAGTGAGCACCTATACAAACTCTATCAAGACCAACTGACTGCTTCAGAGGATAAACCTGAGGTTACACTAGACAATGTACACCCTGAGGCCTTCGAGAGGGTCATGAAGTTCATGTACACCGGCACTTGTGATGTGGCCGAGTTAGGGCCTTGCGGACTCAAGATTAAGAAGGAAGAACTCGTCAAGAAGGAGAAGGACAGTGACGATATCGATTTGGAGTTAATTGGTGAGTTGCAGTGCTCCACGAGGAAACGTTGTGTCGGCAGTGGGGGGACTTTAACCCTTATACTGCCAACCCAACTATTCCTCTTTCAATACAGGGTCGACAACGCGCAAGTGATACTCCTGGTGTTGCAAGCGTCTATAGGCCACGGTAACAGCTTACCATCAGGTGGGCCGTATGCTTGTTTGCCACCTTAGTAGAATAAAAAAATAAGAGTTTTTCAAGTGTTTATGCTACCGTAGATTATTTTAGTTCCGAAATGCTTGTCTGGTATTCGGGGTTTGGATTCAGCACTGCATGTAAGGTCTCCGGAGAACAAGAACAATAAAGTTTGCATTGTCTGTAATTAGTTACCTGACTGCATAAGCCCCTAAGGTAATTGTGATAATCTTTCTACACATAACTTAATATGGAAATTATTTATAACTACCTAATATTAAAATGTGTCTCGTTGATCTCTTGCCAACCTCTTAGGTAACTACTGTACTGTAATTTGTAAGGTTTATGAGACCATTTTAAAAGTACATTGTATCAGATAAATAAAGTCAAAGACTGTTCACTATCGGCGAGAATATCGCGTAACACACACACAAAGAAACATACTCTCGAAATCGTTTTTTGAATTCGGTGAAAAAATTGAGAAAAATCGACGAAAAAATATTTTCCTCGACACTATTATGTTTATTTTCTTTTATTTAATGAGTATGTTCATACGTGATGGTACACTCGACAGCTCGACTACACAAAGCTATTCATTACTAGCATAACCTGAACCTTGCGTTGTATAGGCTTTTCCTACAATTACAGGTGAGCTTAAACTGGAAGTGTGTAGCTTGATATACACGTAGTTAATGTGAACTTTCTACCTGGCCAGGTTTCCCGGCTTACACTGTCTTTATACACAGAAAACCCTTCAGAAATATCAGCATTCGAAGTGTACAACAAACAGAGCGACAAATCCAAGCGCCAGCGCAACCGCCGCAGCACCGATACGCCGCCGCGCACCCATCTGTACTGCGACCCTGTCAAGCTGGTGCAGGCCACTGCCAAGCGACTGCAAGTCATGAAGTTGCACAAACTGCTTGATAAGTTCTAGTAAGCAGCCAACATTTTTTTAGTATAGACTCTACATCCCAGGGCACGAGACCACGAGCATTAGCTAGTTTATTTATTTATTCATATTTATAGACATAACAGGTAAACCCAAAGCATCTATAAATTAGTTAGTTACATGAAATACATACAAATACCCATATATCACACACTTATTACTAAGTTACAATTTTCAGTAAATAAAACAGATTTTGATTATGGAATGCTATTAGGACGAGCATGAATGAAAGGATTGATAGGCTAGAAGGAGAGGAAGACGTATGCCGCGGAAATTATTTGTGTGAGGTTCTGTGAGAAGATTATTATTAGTTTCGGTCTCATTAGATACCGATATATATTATGTTGTAGCAAACTGGTTCAAATAGCCAGACAATTAAAAGGCTAGAACTGGGCCCTTTCATTGAACAACGCCATTCAACCATACACTTAGTTTTGTAGTTGAATCATTATGATGTTTAAAACATTCAACATCACGGCTGACTTAAAAGCCGCCGGTCTCATTGATGTAGTGTTTATCCACCATCGTGACGCCATTTTGTGACCACACGTATGAAGTCAGACGTCAGTAATTCTCTTGGGCGCCTTTCAAGTGTGTCAGGTTTTTTTTTTTTTTTTTTTTTTTTTATGTGATAGGGTCGGCAAACGAGCAGACGGATCACCTGATGGTAAGCGATTACCGCCGCCCATGGACACCCGCAACACCAGAGGAGTTTCAGGTGCGTTGCCGCCCTTTTAAGGGGTTTGGGCGTCCGGTATCCTCACTCACTCGACGAAACACAACGAAAACGTTATTTCACGCCGGTTTTCTGTGAGGCCGTGGTATCAAGTCCGGTCGAGCCGGCCCATTCGTGCCGAAGCATGGCTCTCCCACGGTAAAAGGTCACAATTTAATTAAATTTGTGGACTTTTTCGATAAAAAATATCATTTTCTATTAATTTAAACTGCTTTTTTAGACTAGAATGGGCTGTTGTTTAATGAAACAACAATTAGCTCAGTCTATCTACATTATAGATGGTGGAAACTATAATAAGACACTCAATGGAGTGTAGGGTGGCCACGTTTTGTTAGTAGGATTACAAAATAAACAAATAGTTCTGCAAAATCATCTCCTTCAGGATTTTCTAGCCTTTTTTTATAATACAGAAAATTCTCATGGATCGTCTGCCACATGGGGTCGTGACGCGGTATGTATGTCTCGTACTAACTAAAAACCGCACCTGTTCCCTATAGTCGTGGCCATAGGACATAGTGACATTCACCACGAAGTCATGACGGGAGGTTTTTCTATCCTAGGCTTCATAATACCTTATAAATATAACTATCCATAAAATCTAAAGCCATTTCTGTAATTTTTCAGTTACAAAGAGGGTTCGATCCGTCTCAAGGAAAGCGCGACGTACACCCAAAACCCAACCCCGTGCTGGGAGCGGGAAAGCTTCCCGGCGTTGGTGGACACCAACGTGGTAAGCAAGGATGGGGTGGCTGTTCCCACGCACAAATGTGTGCTGGCGGCCCGCCTCGAGTACTTCCAGGGCATGTTCATGCATTCCTGGACTGAGGTAATTAGCTCTAATTTTACTGTATTTAAGTCCACTAACTAAGAAATATTTTAAATTATATTATCTACCTGCTGGTTTTGATTTACTTGAATAGTATTATTGAATCAAAACTGAAAAGTAAGTTAATCTTGTTTCGCTCATGAATTTTAATGTTATTAAATAAAAGTATACATTCCTCATTCTCCGACCCTTTTCCTATATCTGGGGTCAACTTTCAGTAATATAAGTACATTATTTTACGATAAAATATTATTAGTACAATAAAACAGTGAAATAATCATCGATTGTCGTTCTAAAAAATTTTGAATACATAATATTTTTATTTATAATTACAGAGTAAATCAATGCTATCAAAAGTGACACTCCCCATAAATTACGGCATCCTACGACCAGTCATCGACTTCCTCTACACAGACTCTTGCCCAGAACTGGAAAACTGCGACAGTATCGACTTCATATGTAATCTGATGATAGTAGCCGACCAGCTGTTCATTACTCGGCTGAGAGAAATGTGCGAAATAGCACTAGCCAACTTGATTAACCTCAAAAACTGCACAGAACTATGCCAGTTCGCCCACACCTATAACGCATCACAATTAAAACAGTGCTGTATGGAATTTATTGCTCTTAACTTGAACACTGTCCTAGAAAGTCGCTCTTTAGATCTTCTAGAAAAAACTTTACTAGATGACATCACTCAGTATTATTGCAAGTTTAACCCAATCATGTCGTCCAGGGTGATAACTCCATTCTTTAATGCGCCTAGTGATGAAGTCATTGAGGAGTTTGCGAAAACTCAACCAATCAACTTGGAATTAACTGACGAAGATTATAAGAAAGATGACAGTGCAATAGAAGTAGTAAAGAAGAAGAAAGGTAGAAAGATAGAGTACACAGAGAGTGAGAAGGAAAGAATGAAGTATGAATCAGTTAGTTCGGTGACGTCATTAGATTTGTCTAACGATTTCTCTGGTGATATTACTCTATCGCTAAGTAAAATATCAAAGGATTCCGAAAAAAGAACACCAGATAAGCAGGATAAGTGGATCGAAGTGCCTTCTTCACAGCAGAAGCAACAGAAAGTTGTCCAAGCTAGATTGAAAGCTATAAGTCTTGCAAAGGATATATTGAACGAACCTCCCACCGAATCATTTACCAAACTTACCAAAAGTAGTTCTTCTAGTGCCATGACAGTACAAGATAAATCACCGACTTCGCCACAAATGTCAGTCTCACCCAAAAACTCTCCAATCGCTGAATCTGCATGGGGTCCACAGGGTACTGTAGTTATAAGTCACATAGGTCGGAAGCTATCTCAGAAACAAAGAAAAAAGTTGGCTTTGCAAGGTAACGAAACATCGTCATCGCAAAGTATTGATGAATACTTTGGTAAGCTTAATGTGGGCAGCCCGCCCGAAAAACCCAAAAATCCATGGAAGATCTGTGAGGCACCGGCTGCTAGCAGCAGCCCTCATTCAAAAGCTATAGAGTTCAATAAAATTCTGACAGATCAAAAAAAGCAGAAGGAAGATCACTCAAGAATCATGACCAAGCCGCTTATTTTGACACAGGTATACTAATGTTTACCATAATCCCTTATTACAGAAGAGGTTTTAACCTAAGTAAAACTACAAATAATTTCATCACTGAATTGTCAACTTGAAATGTTTTTGCTGAATCTTCTTGCCATCGGGCAATTGTTTGCTATTTTGCACTAAACAAATGGTCAAATATAAAATAACACATTCTGATTAAAAAATTAAGTAAATATTGTGTCATTTTAATAACATGTATTTTTCCAGCTTGAAGACAGAGCCATAGAACAGTTGGAAAGGTTTTACAATGTCCATGAAATAGATGATGAATTGATCACAGTGAGACGCATCAAGCTTCAAGTGTCTTCTCCACAATGGTTGCACACAGCCCCCAAATAATAATTATGCAATTTTATACACTTTACTAGTTCTAGCGATATAAGATTGTAATTGAAAATATACATATTTTATTAATATAATATAAAATGACATTTGATGTTAATCTGTATCTATTTTAAAATACCATCACACCTGTATAACCTGAAGAGTTAGGCAGAGGTTTGCGAATGTAGATACACAATTCATCAGTGTGTTTATGCCGTATAATAGTAGGCCTATTGCCATTAAACTGGGCACAAATCAACAAATCACAAACTCCTAGCTACTGCTGAGAATTTCTTAGTAGAGTCCTGATAATCCACCTGGGCCTCGTTCCCAGAACCTCTAGTGTAACAGTCACACTTACAACCACTAGTGGCGTGGTGCAAAAAGGGCCTGTTGATTTTTGTGATAAACAATATAGAATTTATTAATATGTAGGTACTTCTCGTATCATAAAGTGAAAACTAGAAAGACCAGAGTAATTCAATGTTAGCCCTAACTGCAAGTAGTAAAACAAAATTTCTAGACTTGTAGTGGATGGTTAAAGATACCATCCACTATATTCATATGCTAATTTCTAGAAATAAGATTTTTAGGTTTTGGCACCAGGCTACAGAATTTTATGTTTTTCAAAACTGAAAACTAAAGATAAACTCTCACACAGCCCTTGTTGAGTCTAGTCTACTTGTGTAAAGCAACTAAGTTGAATGTCATTTGAAAATGGTCTAATAGCTACTGTCGAAAATATAATACTTATTGTACAATATTCTTTATTTTGTAGTAACAGTTCATCGAGTTCTAATCTGAAGACTGTAATCCAATCTATGTGCAGATTAAGCAGGTAAACAAAACTTGCTGAATCCACTGTAGACACTAGAATAATGTAATTCACTTATGTAATTTAAGGTCTAAGGTGAATGAATTTGTGATGGTTGGTTGTAGTTGGTTAAGAAAATCCTTGAATGTAACATTAACTATTTATTTCTATAATTATTTATAAATATGAACTACCTATTCATAAATTAAATTTATTTTTTAGGAGGAAAAGCTTTCAGTAGCTGGTTCAGTTGTCTGTGAGTAAGTTTCTTCTCTCCTGGGACTAGGATACCTTTCTTTCCTTGTTCTCTCTGGGTATTCATTCTTTCACTGTATTCTTTATAACATCCTTGGAATGCCGTCACTTCCTTCAAACACTGCTGCTGATCAAACTCAGATTTCTTGAAACATGCAAACATAACAGCCATTTCTTGCATACAAGCCGCCTCTTTGAGCCTATCTCCTTTACCAGAAACAGTCTTCTTCAACTCCAATGGTAACAACATTTGGAATGGTACGGGCTCCCTTTGCGGTCTTCTGGCACTTTTCTGCGAGGGGCCCGCAAACAAGATATAATTTAGCCGCATTTTTCTATTCCTTATTTACAGCTTTTATTTAAAATAAATATAGAATAATTCTGCTGTTCTACGAAAATAGAGGCAAGAGGTTAGAAAAACCTAAAAAGATGTCACTAAGACATATTGACATTTGAATGAACTGACATCTGACATCGACATAAGAAAAATCGTTCGGTAATTGATTTTTTTTAAATATTTTGTTCAGTTGCTTGTTTATATCGTTGCTCGCCAATTTTTCCAGTTTTCGGGGTTTCTTTTAGACATTTAGACAGTGTACATTATAGGTGTTATATAATAACATAGTTCTCTTAAACTTAGTCGCCTTTTTCAGGCACTGCAGAAGAGGGCTTAATAATTTTATTAGTCTACGTTGAAGATGTTACAATTAAATTGTTAAGTACAGTAATTAATGAGCATGCAAAGATGAGTAAGAGAAGTAGATCGCCGTATTAAGTATTATAAGGTTTATATTAATTATTATTATATATATCGGCGCAGAGTCGGACATGGATAAAATAAAGGCCCAAAATATATATTATTATTTATTTTTGTTATTTATTCATTATTATATTAATTTATGATTTATCATTTTTATATTATAATTAGTTTATTATTAATCATGTATATTCATCAGTAATTATTATTGTATAGTATGTATTTTATCATTTTAGATTCAAGGCTACTATTGCCTTGAATATGGTAATAAATCAATTAGAATTTTTCCCTATTACTTTAACTAGTCACGTCAACTACATAATCGAAAAATTAAATCACTACATAGTTTAAAACAAAGTCGCTTTCTCTGTCCCTATATCCTATGTATGCTTAAATCTTTAAAACTAAGCAACGGATTTTGATGCGGTTTTTTTTAATAGATATAGTGATTCAAGAGGAAGGTTTATATGTATAATACATGTATGTTATTAGTATATTGAACCCGTGCGAAGCGGAGCCGGGTCGCTATATATAATAAACCTATGTTTCACGCTACGAAGTACAGACGCCAGCAGGTCAAACTATCCAAAACTGTCAAATTTTCCCAATTGAATATGAACCTTATCTATTTTGTATTAAAGTTGAAAATCAATCAAAGAAATTTGACAGATTGTGATAGCTTGATGTGCTGGCCTCTGTACATAGAACATCATACTATCATACTAATATTATAAATGTGAATGTTTGGATATTTGTTTGTTTGTTTATTTGTTACTCAATCACGCAAAAACGGCTGAACCGATTTGCATGAAATTTGGTATACTAATAGTGTTTAGGCGTTTAACGCCTTATTACTTTTTTTTTGCATTCAGTACACTACGTACTATTATAAAACCCACTTATTTTTAATTATTGTTCTGCCACCCTCTTTGTTTTACTTTTGTTCTTACTCGCTTGTAACACTCAGGATTACACGTATATTATCGAAGACCTAGAATTTTTATTTAAATAACCAAGCCAAAGTACCAAACACTGAAAAGGAGGATTATTTCTGCACAAATAGTATGTAACCGGGAATAAAATATAGGCTACTTTTTATCCCATAAAAATGTGGGAATATCCCAGAAATCCCGAAAAACAGATATAGGAGAACTACTTACGGGATTTGAATGAAACTTCACACATGTATTGTATGTAACCGAGAAAAAAGTATAGGCTACTTTTTATCCCAGAAAAATGTGGGAATATCCCGGAAATCCCGAAAAACGAATATCTTACGGGATTCGAATGAAATTTCATACACACATAATATGTGACCGCGAATAACAAATAGGATATATTTTACCCCTTAAAAATGTGGGAATATCCCGGAAATCCCGGAAAACTAATATCTTACGTGATTTCAATGAAATTTCATACACACATAGAATGTGATCGGGAATAACAAATAGGATATATTTTACCCCAGAAAAAAATGTGGGAATATCCCGGAAATCCCGAAAAACTAATAGCTTACGGGATTTGAATGAAATTTCAAACACACATAGTATGTGACCGGGAATAACAAATAGGATATATTTTACCCCGGAAAAATGTGGGAATATCCCGAAAATCCCGAAAAACGAATATCTTACAGGATTCAAATGAAATTTCATACACACATATTATGTGACCGGGAATAACAAATAGGATATATTTTACCCCAGAAAAATGTGGGAATATCCCGGAAATCCCGAAAAACTAATAGTTTACGGGATTTTAATGAAATTTCATACACACATATTATGTGACCGAGAATAACAAATAGGATATATTTTACCCCAGAAAAATGTAGGAATATCCCGGAGAAACGAATATAGGAGAACTACTTACGGGATTTGAATGAAATTTCATACACACACAGTATGTGTGACCGGGAATAACAATTAGGACACATTTTACCCCAAAATTATGTGGAATTTCCCGGAAAACTTATGTAGGAGACCTACTTACGGGATTTAAATGAAATGTTGGTACACTAAGTTTGTGATTGGCGCTGGCATATTGAATACTTCTTTTCTCGGAATAATAGCGGGAATTTCCGTAACATTGAGTACTTCTTATCCCATGGATACAATCCGACAACAATTGTGTTACTAAGTCTAGGCGTACGAAGTCGCGGGTAAAAGCTAATAATTTATAAACGACAGTAGCATAGCTATTGAATTTTTAATCGACATTGAACTTACATTTAAGTACTTCGTTCGATCCACATTTATTTACATGCAATAGGTTGCTATTCCATGTAATTTACCCGGCTCAAATCCGAGCTCCATCTTGTCCCTGACAATTTATTAAAAGGAAAACCTATTGAATCATTGCCGGACTTCCGACTGACCTGAATCGAGTCCAGCAGCCACGCTTGCGGCCAATTGACAAATGATGTACCTAGTCTAAATAATTAATTTACCTTTCACTATTAGATAGATGGTTAGACATAATTATGTTTATGGGTGCTACCTACCTAAAATGTAAAAATGACATTAAAAAAATACTACTATAGAGCCTATTTATCTTGACTTTGACTTGTTACCTACGAAATATAAGTAGGTACCTCCGTCATAAACTCGAAAAACGTGGATGTCGCAAGTTAGGTATCTTTAAAACGTGAGAGAGCACGTAGCTACTTAAATGGATACTTACTCATGAAATACAACCGATAAATGTATAATAAAAGTAGTATATAATTGTATCTCAAATCTTATATTACTGGTATAAAATTATATCTGATCTGGTTATTAACATCATTTATTACACATATAAATAATAGTATTTACCTACAGATAAGTTTATCTGCTCCACTGCTGATGTATTGTTTGCGTAAGTTATCGATTATTTACATCACAAAAACTTCATAATAAAGAGGTAGGTAAACTATGTATAATGAGTAGACAAACAAGTAACTACCGTTTTTTTTTATTTGTTGACGTCGACAAACGAGCAGACGAGCCACCTGATGGTAAAATTGTCTTACTACCTACTATGAAAAAATATACTTAGTTTAGTCATCTGAAATTCAGGGCTCTCTTAGGCGATCCAGGGTCTCACCCATGGGCATAACAGAATTTAGAGCCCTTTAAGAACTTAAAAAAGTGAATGCTTCAGAAGATTATTTAAAAAGGGTAAAAGGCCGTACAGAGGTCTTGGGTTTGGCTGAAGACAGAAATGGCTCAATTCGTATTCCGGAATGGGGTAGCCGGGGGGGGCATAACTAAGTCTACCTACTTATAATCGGCATGCATTGCAAGCATTTTAATTTAATTTTAATGACGACGTAAATTTTAATGTAGTCCCAAGCCCGGGCCTCTAATTCACACTCGTTAGTCTAAGAGTCACCCTTAGACTAAGAGTTACAATGTTATTATATTTTAAGAAAATTGTTCATAGGTACATGAACAGGCATAGAAAAAGAAACATCACAATTTGTAGGGACCTATTGACGTCTCTGGGTTTGTGGGCGCATAGAGTGGAGGTTTTTTGTTCGCCCACCAAGCCACCTCAGGGAAGACGGCAGCACTTGGTGGTCGCTTGCCGGTATTTACACCGCACAGTGATAGGATCTAGGGAAGCGGACTTCCCTAGGACGGGCCTTAGTAGGCGTGACACAGGAAGGATTCCGGAAGCATACGTTTGTACCCGGAACCCCCGAATATTGTGCTGAAGATGGCACCGGGGGGTTTTAGTGTGGTAAAAATCCCACACACCCCGGCCTAGTCCTACCCCCCAGCAGGCTGGCAGCTTTAGAAGGCTGATAGCCTTTTTTTTGTTGCGATGTCCTCATCGCAAATCCATCCGCATCCAAAAAAAAGGCTATTGACGTACCTAATATTTAAATATCTGTGTATTAGCTAATAACTATTGAAAGTGTTCCTGCCAAAGTGTATACACATGTGCAGAGCAATATGGAACACAATCTATAATACAGATCCGATAACAAATCGTGATACAAATTGTAAACTTTTAAAAAGAACGCACAATCGCAATCTCTAATTTAATAAAAATCGCGCTAGATTTAGATAAAAAATATATATAAAAAGTAAACGAAAATGTACAATTTCATAGTCGTGTTATACAGGCCTAAGCAAGTAAGTAAACACATCCAAGAAAATATGTTTTATTGAGATCTACTTCTTCACTATATTATGCAGAGGTCAATGCACCTTATTTAGAGTTTTTTTTTATTTATTTTTTTTATTTTACAGAAGGCTTACAGACTAATAGACATAAGATATAAGAATATGTTATAAAGAGATTGCTAATTAAAAGCCTCCACATATAGCTAAAAATTAGTCGATAAGAGTAAATAAAGTACATAGTATAATTTAGCTGTCGAAAAATAACTGTGTCAAAAGTCGTCTTGCTGTCGCTACACTGGTGCAGAACAAGTCAATATTTAAGTCCCTAGGTAGTTGATTAAAGCTAAGTGCACTTCTTATTGAAAAAACATTCCGTCTGTAATTAGTCAATGCGAGAGGAACATTTAATATTGGCCTTTGACGAAATCCCATTAAATTCGTGCGTAATGACAAATTAGCTACGAGTTCAGGACAGTCAACGTGACCATTAGCGATACCCAACAGTAGACTTATATCGTTAATTTGCCGTCTCAACTCCAGAGGAAGGAAATGATACCTTTTGCAGCGGTGTGCATAGTCAACTGAGTATTGTTGTGCCCTATAATCTAGATAGCGAAGGAATTTTCTTTGGACACCTTCAATACGAGACCTATAATTTTGATACTGTGGGTTCCAAATTCCAGAGTATTATTAAAGATATTAAAGAGTTTATACTTTTATCGAGATATTTATAATGATGGCATTACTTTAATGCGATATATGTGTACCTAACAATAATTTAATTTTCAGATTTTTCAACATGAAATTCTTCCTTGCCATCGCCCTCATCGCCACCGTGGCTTCGGCCGCCTACATCAAGCCCACCGCTGTGAGCGGTGAGCTGGCCGAGATCAACGAGATCATCGCCGCCATCAACAGCCCCAGCACCAACCCCGCCACCGCCGCTGCCCTCGAACAGATGCTCCTCGATGTCCTCGGAGTCCAGCCCGAGCCCGTCGCCGTCGGCCCCGCCGTCATCGAAGCTGAGCCCATCTCTGTCGGTCCCGCCATCGTCGGACCTCAGCCCATCGCTGTTGGACCCGCCATCGTTGACTTCCCCCTGCCCGACGGTGGCGTCGCTGACGCTCCCATCGTCGCCCCCTCCCCTGTGGTCATCGCACCCAGCCCCGTTGCCGAGGCCAGCAGCGCTCCTCTGGTCCAGATCATCCTGAACATCAACCAGGCCGCCTTCGAGTCTACCCCCGCTGGAGTCGTCCCCGCTCCCGTCGTCGCCCCCGAGCTCGTTGAGGTCTCCCCCGTGCACGTCGTTGAGTCTGCCCCCGTCCAGGTTGTAGAGGCCGCCCCCGTCCAGGTTGTAGAGGTCGCCCCCGTCCAGGTTGTGGAAGCCGCCCCTGTCCCCGCTGAGCCCGTGCAGGTCATCGAGGCCGCCCCCATCGCCGTCGAGCCCGTCATCATCGGCACCCCTGTGCTCCCCTCCCCCGCAGTCGTGCTCCCCGAGCAACTCAACTAAATAGAATACTCATAATCGTAATAAAACCTTAACCGCCATGTTGCCATATCTTCACAATAAAATATATATCTAATAATTAAAAACAACTTCTTTAATTTGTATCTACTTCGAAGTAATTTTGTTTTTTTCAGCTAACTTAGGTATAATTGAGAATGAATTAATAAATATTTTTTTTAATGTTCATGCTGCGCCGAATCCAATTAAATTGGGTAAAGGGCGGAGGATGATGAGGAATGAAATGAAAGAGGTTACGGTATACAGGATGTCCACGAACATTTAACACTTCCTTTTACGGATGAAAGGGCATAATACTAATATTATAACACAAAAATAATTTAAGAAAATACCTATGCATTTTAGAGTTAGATATAACCGTTTAAGGTTTTGAGAAAAATCACTATAATTTCGAAAGCAGCTACAACCTATGAACCTATAGATTAAAATAATTTTGATAGAGCATAGTTTTCTATTCCTACTTCATCAGATAATGAACTATCAGCTGTGCACACTATTGTACCTAATAAAAATTAATTGATCATGTATGAATTCACATCCTACTTCCTACTAATATTATAAATGTGAAAGTTTGTGAGGATGGACGGATGTTAGTTACTCTTTCACGCTAAAACTACTGAACGGATTTTGATGAAACTTTACAATAGTATTATATATACATCTAGAATAACATACCTATAGGCTATAATTTATAATAATAATTTATATTAATAATTGAGTTTTTCTATGAAAAAGCCTTGATAGCATAATTATATATGACTATTGGACTGCCAAGTCAAAGGTCTCGAGTTCAAATCCTAGGCACATATCTCTGTTTTTTTTTAAATTGAATTTTGAAAAAGCCAGTGACAGATTGTGAGGACACCTGCTCCCTTCGGGATTTTTCTCGATACCGCGGCGGCGTGTGTAGTCTGCCAACACAACCTCTCATTCTGAGACGATATCCGTGCCCAGCAGTGGGACAGTATATAGGTTGATGGATGACGTCTGTCGAGGCTGGTCAGCCCTTACTGTCAATGGCAATCTTTTATTTTTTATTAAACTGGATCAATTTATTAGTACACATCAAACTGCATTGTTCTTATGAACTATTCAGTACAAAAAATTGTAAACCAAAGTTAACACTGTAATCATGTTTTTTTTAAAAGAGTGTCTATGGAGTTTCTTGCCGGTTCTTCTCCATAAGACCTATAAGTATTTTGGAACCGTGCAACTAATTTTGACTTTTTAAAAGTGGTATTTTATTGGTCTAATTGAAATAAAATATTTGACTTTAACTTTGATGATGACCTAAACATAAAGGCGAACTGTGTATGAATATTGCTACACCTCTGCTAACCCTTCGGGGAATACAGGCGTGATGGTATGTTTTTGTTGTCCCGTTTTAGTGCACTTTTTTTCATTTAAAAGAACACTGAAATCCAGTTTCTTTGAATCGGACACTAGTAAAACCAGTTTTTATAATCAAAAGATATAAAAATGTATTTATTTATCGAATAGTTTTAAAATATAATATTTACAATAGACTTATCAAATAATAATTACATATTTACAAAATATACATACTTACCTATACCTACCAAAACAAAACATAAAATAGAAATAAATAAAAGTATAAAGTAGGTATAGTATTTCTTTTGGATTATAAGTAAGTATTAAATATCTGTCTATAAAATATCATATCATAGTTGATAAATACTAACTAAGTATTCTACCAATGTAAACCCAGGTTTGTAAATCTTCGGAATTATGTGTAAATTTACTAACTTTGATTAGAAGCTACACCAATAAGGCCACATACCTAATCTCCAAGTTTGAAGCAAGATTGTCCATGTAATGATGATTATGAGTAACGATGACGACGATGAGCATAACTCTCCTCATTCTCAAATAGCTGTAAACTTAAAGTATACTTGTATACTAATATTATAAAGAGGTAAAGTTTGTGGAGTTGCAGGGAGTACCTAATCTCTGAATCTGCAAATCGATTTGGAAAATTCTTTTACCAATAGAAAGCAACATTATTTGTGAGTGTTATAGGCTATAATATTTATGTATAATATATGCATGTTAATTAGGTAGTACATACATTGCACCCGTGCGAAGTTGGGACGGGTCGGTAGTAATAGAATACGTACAGTCAGCAACGAAAGTCGCTGAACATGTTGCAATCTTCAATATGATTTTTAACAAGTATGAAGTTACTGACCTACGAAGGTTATGCGAAATAATTGCATAGATGACCATTAAATATTTAGGTTACCTTAGTAGAAAAGACCTGTTGCCAAGTTCTGGAGCTGTGACAATAAAAAAATTTAGCTGTGTTCAGCGACTTTCGTTGCTGACTGTACCTAAGTACGGAATATAATGTATTAAATTATGAATACATCATAGTATATATATATAAAACAAAGTCACTTCCCGCTGTCTGTCCCTCTGTAGTGCTTACGCTGAGATCTTTTAAACTAGGCAAGTGATTTTGATACGATATTCACTATCATTTAGATAATTCCTTCCTTAGTTTTTATGTATAATAAACGCTTATTATTAGTAACATTGCACCCGTTTGAAGCCGAGTCGTTAGTGTAATATAAAACAGTGCTGATTATTGGACTAGTACATCGTAGGTCTCGTGTGCGAATGCAAGGCACGCACCTCTGAATTTTCGCTCAATAGGTGAAGGAAAATATCGTGAGGAATCGAACGGAACGGGTGCGGTAAATCACGGAACTTGTGCTTCCAGGGGAGGCTATGTCCGATAAAAAAACGGCACTTATCTTCCCTTACCATAGCCATGGTCATGTGATCCATGATATTCACTTCGACCATCAGAACAACCACCAGAACCCATCATATGGCGGGGCCTCTCTTCGCTTCCTACTTATTGTGAGAAAACTAGCATGCCTGAGAGATTATCTCGACGGCGTGTGAAGTCTGCTAATCCGTACTAGGTCAGCAAGGTGAACTAACTATAGACTAACCCCTCATTCCGAGATAAGACCCGTGTCCAGCAGCGGGTCAGTAAATAGTTGATGATGATTAATAATAAAGAGTAACTTCCGCAGGTACATTTTGCATCTAGCCATATTTTAGCCACCTATATAAGTAGGTTTTCTTTTATTCGACAGAGCTGTCAGCAGAATTCCTTGTAATCACAAGGAACAGACTCGCACTCCTGCTTATTATGGACGTGCGAGCGTTAACGTTGTATAAAAGCAAGTGGAAAATCCTTCTTTTCATTTATTTTCAAATCAAATCAAATTCTTTATTTGCAGAATATGGGTGGGTATACAGGTGTATAAGAAATATATGTCGCCATACTCAGGCTTACACCATGCAAATTTTCAAACATAATAATTAATTAATTAGGCACTGAATACTAAATGAGTCAACTAACTACACACAGATCAAATAAATGAGTCAATGAATTACAATAAAAACGTGAGAGAATGTCAAGCTTACAATTCTATATATTATTACAATTAATAGAAATGGAAAAAAAAAATATAATTGCAAAAATTGTACAAATATATATTTGGATATAAATACGATCAGATTAACTGCTTTTCAAAATGTATCATCAAGGAACTCTTTTACTGTATAATAATGTGATTTATCTAAAAGTATTACATATTACGTATATTCTTTACGTTATTTTTAAAAACGTTATTGTTCGAAATTTCGAGTAATGTACTGGGTAAATGATTCCTAGAGTGTAATTATTACACTCTAGGAATCATGCAAAATACACTATTGTTGAAAAGCCCAGTTCTATTAGAAATAAAGCTTATTTTAACGGTGCCTCTCACTTTTTAATTTAACAAAAAAGTTGTTGTTATTTCTGACAAACACAATCATGTCCAATATATAAACAGGGTAGAGTTAACACTAATTTTAAGGAATATTATTCTACAGCTTTCAGTCTGTTTCATCTTAAACATCGCTCTCTTTTGCGCTCTAAACACTGTGTCTTTATTTATCTGTAGAGTTGCCCCAAAACATGACACCATACATTAATAGAGGGGTAACATAACCATGATAAGCTGTTAGAACTGTGGCAGTTTTTGATAGCATGTAGATAGCATACGAATATTGATGTAGTTTTTTACACAACATTTCCACATGTGTTTTCCAATTTAACTGAGAATCAATGTTTACTCCGTTTAATCGTTTATCCGTTTTGACAAAAGTGCTTATTCAGGGCGGGCGTCTAGAATTTATCATAAACGTCACGATAAAAAGAAAACTCTACTAATCATCTACGCACTAACTCAGTGCTGAATTTGTATACATAACAAACAATAAGGAACAGATATTCAAGATACCTCATCCGATAAAATAAGTATCGTTTATGGTTTTCAGCGTTGTAAATTTTAAAGAGCTCAAATCGCAATCGTAGTCTCATTGAACTATAATCCCTAATAAATAATATGGAGATAAACAATAATATAAAAAGTTTATGTCAACTTACAGCACCATAGTCTTGTTAAACCGGCCAATGTAAGTATACTCTTCTAAGAAATGTAATTTGAAAGTCTACCTATGTTGAATTTAGTGCACCTCCAATGTTAAATATTTTTTATGAATACATAATCAAAAGAAGTGTTTAATAGATATTTATACTAGCTTAATATAATTAGTGAGGTTATTATGGGGTGATTTCTTCTCCATGCAATGAAATCATATTCACAATAAAATTTCTTTCAGATCATTCAACATGAAATTCTTCCTTGCCATCGCCCTCATCGCCACCGTGGCTTCGGCCGCCTACATCAAGCCCACCGCTGTGAGCGGTGAGCTGGCCGAGATCAACGAGATCATCGCCGCCATCAACAGCCCCAGCACCAACCCCGCCACCGCCGCTGCCCTCGAACAGATGCTCCTCGATGTCCTCGGAGTCCAGCCCGAGCCCGTCGCCGTCGGCCCCGCCGTCATCGAAGCTGAGCCCATCTCTGTCGGTCCCGCCATCGTCGGACCTCAGCCCATCGCTGTTGGACCCGCCATCGTTGACTTCCCCTTGCCCGACGGTGGCGTCGCTGACGCTCCCATCGTCGCCCCCTCCCCTGTGGTCATCGCACCCAGCCCCGTTGCCGAGGCCAGCAGCGCTCCTCTGGTCCAGATCATCCTGAACATCAACCAGGCCGCCTTCGAGTCTACCCCCGCTGGAGTCGTCCCCGCTCCCGTCGTCGCCCCCGAGCTCGTTGAGGTCTCCCCCGTGCACGTCGTTGAGTCTGCCCCCGTCCAGGTTGTAGAGGCCGCCCCCGTCCAGGTTGTAGAGGTCGCCCCCGTCCAGGTTGTGGAAGCCGCCCCCGTCCCCGCTGAGCCCGTGCAGGTCATCGAGGCCGCTCCCATCGCCGTCGAGCCCGTCATCATCGGCACCCCCGTGCTCCCCTCCCCCGCCGTCGTGCTCCCCGAGGAACTCAACTAAGAACTGATAATAATTAAGTTGATCTTGAATGTATCACTACATACTTAGTATAAAACAAAGTCGCTTTCTCTGTCCCTATATCCCTATGTATGCTTAAATCTTTAAAACTACGCAACGGATTTTGATGCGGTTTTTTTTTAAAAGATAGAGTGATTGAAGAGGAAGGTTTATAATTATGTATAATAATACATGTATGTTATTAGCACATTGCACCTGTGCGAAGCGGGGGCGGGTCGCTAGTTGTATCTATAAAATGTATTTTTCTACACGTGATATAAAATAAGAAATTTACGACTATAATTATGTATAACTTTATAAAATTTATTCAGATATTCGAATAAATATATAATATTTTTTAATTACGAATTCTTTTTTATTTTTACAATTAAAAATAGTAGGTGACATTTGATGGTAGGTATACATGTAAATATATTTATGAGCATATTTATGAGATATTCACAAATTCACTATCTCTTACTCTTCTATACTTCTCTTAGCAATACCTCCTGTCACAGTCGTGGACTAGTAGCGCATGTCACAAATTCCATGGCCGTGACATTTAGGGCAACGGAAGGCAAGTACGGTTTTTAGTCAGAAGTACTACATCTCCCAAGGTGATAGATGTCCCATGTGGATATTCCTTAATATAAAAAAATACTCATCTACTCATTAGAACTATTAAAAAAAATTGTATTGTATGTACTACTGGGTACCAGCATGTATTCTACTCATCGCAAAAGGCTATATAAATCTTGATAATTTCTTTACAACAGTTTTAGCTACTGCTTAGTAGGTATTATGTATAGAAAATTCTTTAAGTACTGTAGTGTTTTGAAGCATACTTTTATTTAATAAGATGAACGTCTCAACTAAAGCATACGTAAGTAGGTACCCACTAATAAATAACATACCTATTATTATAATGTAAAAGATCTTTGTGTCCGTAAAATTCGCCGCGACCATGACAAGCCGGGACCCCCTATTGTCTGGTTGGGCGGCGGAATCCTTACTTCACTCCCCGGCCACAGGATGGAGGCCAGAGGTCTGTCTGCGATCCATCCGTCTTCTACGAGAGAGAGAGATGGATGCGAAGAGAAGGGAGGGAAGAGAGACGGCGGAAAGCTAGGGTGAAAGCTTTCCGCCGTCTCTCTTGCAAGGAACTAAATATGTTCCTATGTTCAAAATTGTAGCAAACCTCAAAGGCATTACAACACAAGCAATAGGCTATTGAATAATACAAAAAAAATAGTTTTCCAAAGAATTGTAAGCCCCTGCATTGGGAGATTTATGTTTATAAAATTGAATAATGAATAGGTATATAAATTGATTTATGTATTTTATAAAGTAAGTAGGTACATTTTATATGGGCCTTATTGCCTGAAATAAATGAATAAATAAAAAAATTACGTGTCTAACGCACTCACGCACCACAAAATGCTATTAAACGTAACATTAATTTATAAAAAATAAGAAATAAATCAAAGATACATTAATTTTTGACGAATTTCTTTTTGACATAAATTGAGACCAATTAAATACTAAATTCAAATTGTCATTTTGTAACTTGTTTAAATTGTATAATGTATTTTTTCTTTATCTCATTAATGTGTAAAATAGTTTAGGAGTAGTGTTTGAGTAACTTAAATAATTAATTTTATGACCTATTGTATGAATAAAAATCACACAAATAAATTCTTCAAGTTTGTAATGCACTGAAATCAGCCACAATCGCTAACAATTTACAATATTATTTTATGAAAATATTTCTACATTTCTCTAACCCTCCAACAGTCTGTGACAGGGACAGGGGTAATGTTTGCTGTTGGTTGTAATAATTGTATCATGTACATACTACAATCAATTTTATTTTTTATTAAAAAATATGTTTCTTTCACTACATTAATGTTTTGATATAAATTTTAAAAAAATAGTCTTCATAAGTGAAGAATAATAATTATAAGATATGGCCAATTGGCCATTTTCTAAAAAAAAGCCTTTATAAAACAATATTAATTAATAAATAAAATCGTCATCTGTGACGATTGACTGTGACTGTGACGACATCTATTTTATTATTTATTTGGTACAAAAACAGTTACAAGTTACATTTTGACAGAAGATTTATAAAAATACATTAATAAACATGTAACCCACACTATTGCCAGCGAAATAGGAGCGAAAGTGACAGATGAAAATACAACAAGTAATTTGAAAACAAAATGCTATAAACACTTAAGATGCGAAAATGGTTAATCCAGGAGAGGTTCGATACTGTTAAGGATTTTTTTAATAAAAGCACATGGGGTTTTCTTTTTATTTCCCGTGACTTAGCCCATATTAATATTTCAATAATTTAATTAATTGTAATCGCTGTATTTCAAGTAATTGTAAGTTAAATGATGTGTGTAATTAATTCATTTTATTTGTTTGTCTTCGTATGTAAATGTTATGTACACCTATAATTGGTATATACATAAGAGAAAATACCTTATTTTAAAGACTTTAAGCACTATGTATGTATTTGCTGTTGGTGTACTTTATGAATAAATAAATAAATAAATGATTATAATAATTGCAATTCAAATATTCATTATAATAATTGTAATTCAAATATTCATTATAAAGTGTAATTCAAATAGTTCTAATAATTGTAATATTATTTATATATTACCCTGCATTGCATTTTATGTGATGAACATAAGCTATGTTTATCTGGGTGTACCTTATTTATTTATACAAGTGTGTGTGTATGTACTGTACCTATTTACAAAAAAGTACAGATATGAATATATTGTGCTGTGTAAATTTCCAAAATTTGTATTTATTATTATTATTATTTATTGTGATACTCAGATATACATATAATATGGTACTATTGTGTCTGGACTTTAAATAAGACCATGATTCTGAGTTTGAGTTGGTTTCGGTAATTCTTATCAGAGGTCGTTAGTATTGGAAAAAAAAACGTTACACAAAATTAGTCATAAGAAGACATAAAGGTTTATATTATTATTCGCCATTCTGTGTTTGTTTTGGTGTAATTATTACTTCTTTTGTATAGTACGGAAAAGCCTTCACATAAAATTGACCTAGGTCTAAAGTTCTCATCAAGATAAATAAGCTCAAACAAGAGGAAGCTGCTGTACCACTGTAACCACTGAGGTATATGTACTCTCGACTGTCTTCCGTCTCCATCATCAAATCAATCATCAAGCCCTATTTAAAAACAGCTTAAAATGTACCTTACGTACAAATGTTATTACAGCCTCACTGGATTTCTTAACAAAAAATATTTTTAACACATTTTATTAAACATAATTGCGAAAGTTATCATTATGTCACTTTTCGACAGAGAATTTCAATAAAATCTATATTTTAAGTTACCTCTACTATTTCAAATTAATATACTCGTATCATTCATATCTAAGAATGGACACCTTTCCTAAGACTAACCAGAGCACAGCGCCGCTCATAAAAAAATTATTGAGACTGTTGCTGATACAATGTTATTCAATGAATGACCAGTGGATAACCAGATCTATGTTACCATAATTCATTATCCAATCAGGCTGTAAATTTTACTAGGCAATCTATATAATGCAGATAATTTCTAATCCCTATATAGATTCCTTGATAAATAGCCGGTATAAATAGTGACCAAAAAATTATTAAGGCCAACTCGTCAACGAAACCAAAAGTAAGTTACCTTTGAGAAATAATTCATTTTCAAATATAGTTTTTTATAAACCACCACATTATAAAAACACATTTACTTTCACATTATATATTATTTTGTATCTCCTTTTTGGATATCACGGCATATCTCCCGTGAGGAAGACATCCGGTCCTTTGGCAGGCTTGCGCGGGGACACAGGTCCAACGCGTAGAGGCCCCTTGGAGAGCTTATAGCTAATATGGGATGGAGCATCAACCCGGGACACTCCACACCTGCACTATAGAAGTACAGTCATGGAGTATCCCGGGCGGGTGCAGGACTATTTTAAAATATGGAACTATAAATTACTGGGATTGTTGATGTGGGGTTTATTGGACTGATAACCTCTACTGCCGGAGGAAAACGGCGTCTGCCTAACAACCTTGAACATACAACCTTAGGGATGGCAGAGATTATAAATTATTATTACTCTGCCGCTTTCAGATTCAAGATGAAATTCTTCCTTGCTATCGCCCTCATCGCCACCGTGGCTTCGGCCGCATACATCAAGCCCACCGCTGTGAGCGGTGAGCTGGCCGAGATCAACGAGATCATCGCCGCCATCAACAGCCCCAGCACCAACCCCGCCACCGCCGCTGCCCTCGAACAAATGCTCCTCGATGTCCTCGGAGTCCAGCCCGAGCCCGTCGCCGTCGGCCCCGCCGTCATCGAAGCTGAGCCCATCTCTGTCGGTCCCGCCATCGTCGGACCTCAGCCCATCGCTGTTGGACCCGCTATCGTTGACTTCCCCCTGCCCGACGGTGGCGTCGCTGACGCTCCCATCGTCGCCCCCTCCCCTGTGGTCATCGCACCTAGCCCTGTTGCCGAGGCCAGCAGCGCTCCTCTGGTCCAGATCATCCTGAACATCAACCAAGCTGCCGTCGAGTCCACCCCTGCTGGAGTCGTCCCCGCTCCCGTCGTCGCCCCCGAGCTCGTCGAGGTCTCCCCTGTGCACGTCGTTGAGTCTGCCCCCGTCCAGGTTGTAGAGGTCGCCCCCGTCCAGGTTGTGGAAGCCGCCCCCGTCCAGGTTGTGGAAGCCGCCCCCGTCCCCGCTGAGCCCGTGCAGGTCATCGAGGCCGCTCCCATCGCCGTCGAGCCCGTCATCATCGGCACCCCCGTGCTCCCCTCCCCCGCCGTCGTGCTCCCCGAGCAGCTCAACTAAGAACTGATTTGCTGATCTCGAATTAATTGTATCTATAAAATGTTTTTTTCTACACGTGATACAAAATAAGAGATTTCGAACTCAACATATATTTTATTGATTATACCTTTTCTAAAAAAAAAAATATTTCTTAATTATGGTATCTCTAGAGTGAGTGAGTTTGATTGATGACTACCGGTAGACATTAGTCCTAGGAAATTTAAAAAGTACATAATCAATGTACTGATGATTAAACAGTACTCTAGAGTCTAGACCCCAGATGTCTATGATTAGAAAAACAATTGCGACAAAAGAAAAATAGCATAATCTTTAGCAGTCACCTAAAGAACTAAAGTTGGCATACAAATAATTGCCATAACCGTCTGCATCTAGCCACCCTCTCTAAACTCCTAATAAAGCCACAGGTGTCAAGAGAAGCCTTTGTGAACTATTTTTTTTACTGAAAACGTTCAAAACGCCACCGGGAGTTAGACTGGGGAGTGTGGGATTCTTACACACTAAAATCACCAGCGGCCCGTCCCTTCTTCGCACGGGTGGATATAAGATCTATATAGCCTGTTACTCAGGGTGAATGTAGCTTTCCAATGGTGAAAGAATTTTTGAAATCGGCACTGTAGTTTTTGAGTTTATTCATTACAAACATATATACAAAATTACAAATCTTTCCTCTTTATAATAGTAGTGTAGATAATAATTTAATACATTTTAAAAATAGAACTAACTAAGTATATTTGGTTAGGCAGTCGGCTGTAAAAATTCAAACATAATTAAGAAAGGAATTATAATAAACTGCGCATCAAAAATACTGATTGAGCGACAAAATTACTGATTGAGCAGCAAAATACCGATATCGGTTAGGTTAGATTAGAACTGTAACCACACAACGCACGAGCCGAGGGAGCGAAGTGAGCGGTGCCGCGGCAGCGGCCGGCGAGTGCCAGAACCAAATCCGAATGATACCGAATCTGAAGACCAAGAAAGTGTATATAATAACAATACTTTGAAGTGACTATTTTGCTGTGCAATAAGTATTTTTGCTGTGCAATAAGTATTTTTGCTGTGCAATAAGTATTTTTGCTGTGCAATAAGTATTTTTGCTGTGCAATAAGTATTTTTGCTGTGCAATAAGTATTTTTGCTGTGCAATAAGTATTTTTGCTTAGGATTGGGAATTATTTTGTTATACAAAACGTCATTTTTTGATTTGCAGTTAAATACTAGTCATTAAGTAATAGTAGATTGTTACACGAGGGTCGAAAGGAATCAATTCCCATAGCGACGGCTATGGCACGACGGCGGCTATAGTCCGCGTAGGAATTGATGTCTTTCACCCGTGTTATGCACTCTACTTTTCATTTCGAATTTAATCTTTTGACCGCCACGGACGTGTATAGACGTCAAATGAAAACTTGCTCACGACGCCAACGACGGCATGGCACGTCAAAAATACCACTTCTTTTGTTAGTTCAAAATAAATACCTATACAAAAATTTGAAGTTGTCGCTTGGCGTAGAGAACACGGATTTTCGTTATTGGCGTGGCGGTCAAATGGTTAAGGAAAGTAAATAATAGTAGTTTTTTGTAAATATTTTTAATTTCTTATCTGCTGGCCACTAGATTTTCGATAACTGTATTTGCCTCGTCTTTAACAGAATCTGGGGTCAACATTTCAGAATCACTTGAATTCATTTTTAATAAGATAGGTAGGTATTCGTCTTAATCCGCGATTTCGATACAGCTTACAGAGTTAGTATTCCGCCAAATTATATACATAGTATAATTATTTTTTTTTATTAAATTTTTCTTATTTATTTAAGATTTTTTACAGCCTAACCAACTTTAGTTCTATTCTTAAAATTTGTTCCCACCGTAGGGAGGGAAGCAATTACTATGAGTCGTTCCCGCCCAAAGTTGGGAAGTACCATCTTCCACCCGCTACTCGGATCAAATAAACACTACTGTCCGAGTATGAGAAATGAAAAAAAAGCTGCGGTCTTGTGAGTGTATAAACGGCCAGTGTGAATAAAAAAAAACTAAGCGCGTCCGCCCGGGGCAGTGACGCGGAGTGTTCCATAGTTAAAGTTTAAATAGACTATTCTCAATTAATTTTAAATAGGTACTACTTAATAAATATTTACAAAAAATTACTATTTTTTACTTTCTGAATTATTCTAAATGAAATGTAGAGTGCTTACGAGTGAAAGACATCAATTGGACTATAGCCGCCCTCGCTACTCTCGGCTGTCTAAATGCCTCTTATGGGAATTGATTCCTTTCGACCCTCGTGTAACAATCATTTATACACAATTTATATATAGTACGTTTTCAAAACAAACATCTAAAAATCTTTGTTCTGATTACCTCTCGAGGGAGTGAGTTTAGTAGTAAGCAGTGATAGCCTAGTGGTACGACTATCGGACTGTAATTGTAATGACGATAATGTTACGTACCTACGTCGTAGGTACGGAGTGGAGAGTATTAATACTTCATCATAAACCACGGGATTCGGCTATAGTCGACGCTGGCCTAGTACGGGTTGGCAGACTTCACATACCATCGAGAGAAATCTCTAAAGCATGCAGATTTCCTCAGATGTTTTCCTTCATCGTTTAAGCGAGTGATAATTAATTATTAATGAAAATACATGAAAAAATACATGAATCCGAAAAGTCAGAGGTGCGTGCCTTGGATTCGAACTCGAGACCATTGACTTGGCAGTCCAATTGTCTAGGCTACTACTGCTTTTACCTCCGGCAGAGATGAAGACTAATGTGTACATACAACCATAGTTCGCCGATATTTAGGTCCCATGTATTAGGGGGCGAGCCTATTGCCATTTATCATTTATTTATTTATTTAAGGATCTCCAATAAATAGAGTACACAATTAGTTACATAAGATTATACACAATTAATTTGAGTTAGTGTACTCCTTCACTTACAGGAGACCACATCATGCTTATGAAACTAAACACAGAAATCATTATTTTAAGAACAATAATCTAAATGAAAATGACAATAATTAGTTATCTTATAGCTAAGAAGAATGTTAATTTTGTTTGATCAGATATCTACAAAAACAATAAAAATGGCATTTATGGTATGGTACATAGTAATAAAGGATTACTTAATATGAGTTCTTCCTTGACATTAATCACATTGATATGACATCATGAATACTTATTAAAATAAGTATTAGGCAATGAAATAAGGGTTAGGCAGAGGTGTCATCGTCATCATCATGCCTAATGGGCTTGCTGGTTACGATTAATTCATTAAAGAAACCTTGACCCTCTCGAAGGTTAAGACAGTTGTTTTTCTATTGTGTCTGTTAATCGATCCTTGATAGGTTAACCGCAGTCAAGCGACTTGTAACTCAAGAACCTTTCGGGAACTAGGTGCAATGCAACTAATGTTGAAATCGTCATCTCGGATTTAACTTATTTTATTATGATTAACAAAGCATCACGCCTGTATTCCTGGGTTAGACAAAGTACATCCACAGTTCGGCGGTATGTTTAGGTTCCATTTAATAGCAGGCGAACTAAAGACTAAACTCCGAACTGTTGCTGAGATTTTTATAGAAAACCTCAATAACACTGCTCGACCTGGGAATCGAACCCAAGATCTTTAGCGTAGCATTGGCACTTAGGACTACTATATCAACAAGGCAGTGAATAAAAGTAGGTACTTTTGACAATTAACTTACTAATAAAGCATTAATATAGCGGCACGTATTGGCATCAGCTATAAGATTCTTGATGTAAATTTTGATGCCTTAGGATGGAATTACGGAGGAGGACGAATTATTTGAAAAGCTTAGGACAGTGGTTTTGTTATTTTCATTGATATAATTGTGGGAATGAAAGAGATGGATGGTCACCTGGAGTCATGGGTGGAAACCTAAGCCTAAGTATTGTGTTCCTTTATATATGGTATGAGTATGAACGAGACAGAGTGAGAGTGAGAGAGCGTGTGTGCGAGCGAGAGGGAGGAAGAAAAAGGAATATGGCGGAGACTGAGCTAAGACGTTAACTCTGTAAAGACGGACGAGTAAGATTTTTTGAAGAAATAAATAAGTTTTGTGCAAGACGGCGTTTAATTTCTCACATAATGTTTAGATAGGAAATCTATGATAATAAATTATGATTACCTATCTTTCCATTTCCATCTACTTATATCTTTACAGTAATAAATCAAAATATTATAAAATTAATACCGAATCTTTTAACGAGACATGATTTAGCGGAGGCAGCTAGAAAGCCTAGACATCGGTCGACTTTGATAAACTTTATATTTATTTTTCTTTACTGCCTTGGAAAATGGGTAGGCCTCTAGTGTGGGACGCTACGTGCGTCGAAATTCTTGCGCCCGTCATCACCATCTTCCAAAGTCGGCCGGATATGCTGACGGAGACCAACAAACGGCGAAACAATTTTATGAATAGTTATTTTTTCAAACCTGGGTTGAGACAACGCGCAAGTGATACCCTTTACTAACTTTCCTTTAAATATCCTTAAGTTTTAGTTTGTTAATATCTATTTTATTTTATTTAATGCTTTATGCACAAATATAGTACAAAGGCGGACTTAATGCCTAAGGCATTTTCTACCGGTCGACCTTAGGTTGATGCAGAGATAGAAGTTAGTAGGTGCAACACATTTGTTTAAAAAGAAATGAAAAATATTAAATTAAAAATGTTTGTATCAATAACCAAAACAGAATGTATGTAGGTTTGTAAAGACGAATAAAAGTGATAGCATAAAATTATACTTAAATAAATATAAATTATCATAACTATACATATATAAATATTTTACATACTTTATATACTTACTTAATACATAATATTATATGAATATATATATATATATATATATATATTAATAAACAAAGAAGGAGAGGATAATACTAAGAATCTGCCAAAGAACTGAGGAGGTGTTTCCGAACTTTACTTTTAAATGAGTAGCGACTAGTAGCCATCCTGATTTCCCGAGGTAGCGCATTCCAAAGAACAACAGATTGGACAAAAAAAGAAGAATGCATGAACTCCGAACGATTGGAAGGACATTGCAGGAGACGATTGTATGAGGAACGGAGCGTTTTGTTATGGTTAGAGCACACATACTGAAAATAAGAAGAAAGATAAATGGGGGAAGTAGGAGAATCAAGTAAGGAGTACAATGTGGTTAATGCCTTTTGCACTCTCCGCTGGCGGATGGGTAACTATTCTATTAATACATAATTAACATATAGCTACTAAATTATCTAATTTAGTAGCTATATGATAATTATGTAAGTGATTTTCTTGTGCACATTCTCATGGACGCCGACCGTCTTCAGAATATGGTGAATTACTGGTGTGTTCAATTTTCAAACCGCTCAGATGAACCTATCCGCATAATATGGGACTCCAATATCCCTGTTTGAACCTCTTTTGTGGTAGTATCCCGGATTTTATAAACCCGAACCCCTAAGCGGTGTCATCATCATATCAGCTACAGGAGAAAGCGGTCCTTGGGGAAGTCTATGGGGACCATAGACTTCCCCAAGGACCGGTTATATGTCGCCTGCATCCAACGACTCCCAGCTATCTTTATCAGGTCTTCGGTCCATCTCGTTAAGGACCGTCCTACGCTGCGCTTTCCGTTGCGTGGTCTCCACTGTTAATCTAAGCGGTGTACGTAACCTCTATACAGAGGTCATTGGAGTGCAAGACTTGTTAACATTTGACAAAACTAATCCCGAAGCGATAATCGATATCAGTTTGAATAATCTTAGATAGTAGTCAATATAAATAGTATACGAAAACTGAAAAAGCCAAGTTGTCTTCGACACACGTCTCTTAAAGTAAGTACTGTGATTCCTTTGTTAATTATTCACTTAAAATCCAGTAAATAAAACTATAGTACCTAATTATTTTAGTTTTTTTATTACTGTTTTTTTTTAAACTGTAATAATTAATATACTGCAAACTAAATAGAAGACCTAATATTTAATATCGCCCCACATTACAACGTCTCACACAAAAAGCTCTCTTCCTTAAAATTATTCTATCTTCTTATCTTCAGATGAAATTCTTCCTTGCCATCGCCCTCATCGCCACCGTGGCTTCGGCCGCATACATCAAGCCCACCGCTGTGAGCGGTGAGCTGGCCGAGATCAACGAGATCATCGCCGCCATCAACAGCCCCAGCACCAACCCCGCCACCGCCGCTGCCCTCGAACAGATGCTCCTCGATGTCCTCGGAGTCCAGCCCGAGCCCGTCGCCGTCGGCCCCGCCGTCATCGAAGCTGAGCCCATCTCTGTCGGTCCCGCCATCGTCGGACCTCATCCCATCGCTGTTGGACCCGCCATCGTTGACTTCCCCCTGCCCGACGGTGGCGTCGCTGACGCTCCCATCGTCGCCCCCTCCCCTGTGGTCATCGCACCCAGCCCCGTTGCCGAGGCCAGCAGCACTCCTCTGGTCCAGATCATCCTGAACATCAACCAGGCCGCCGTCGAGTCCACCCCTGCTGGAGTCGTCCCCGCTCCCGTCGTCGCCCCCGAGCTCATTGAGGTCTCCCCCGTGCACGTCGTCGAGTCTGCCCCCGTCCAGGTTGTAGAGGCCGCCCCCGTCCAGGTTGTGGAAGCCGCCCCCGTCCCCGCCGAGCCCGTGCAGGTCATCGAGGCCGCCCCCATCGCCGTCGAGCCCGTCATCATCGGCACCCCTGTGCTCCCCTCCCCCGCCGTCGTACTCCCCGAACAACTCAACTAAGAACTGATTATATAATATTATGTTGATCTGGAATTTATTGTATCTATAAAATGTTTTTTTCTACACGTGATACAAAATAAAAGATTCACAACTTTATAATATGTAAAACTTTTTAACATTTATTCAGATATTTGAATAAAAATGTCGTCATTAAATTATTATTTTTTCAATTAAGTATCCCCAAACTAAGTACACTTTTTCACTACTTAAAGTAAACATAGAAACACCTACATCGATGAAGGATGATGAGGAGCACACGGTAAAAAAGTGTGCGAAGTAAGTTGGTTTTAAAAATGTTCAATATACCAAAATAATATTTCTAGCGGAACGCATAAGCATTGCCATTCAACGTGGCAATGCAGCCAGTCTTCTGGGCACGTTGCCGGACGACAGCGATGCCGACGAATACTTTGACGCCTACTAGCGTTTATACTTTTCCTTTTATGTAGTAAATACTTATAAGTGGAAATAAAATAGTATATTATATTTCCACGTCAATAAAGCAAAACATGATCATAATAAAGTGAAACTTGATGTTTGACAGCAGGTCAAGCTATCCAAAACTGAAAAAAAAAAACCATTTGAAAGTGAACCTTATGACTTTGCGTTGAAGTTAAAAATCTATCAAAGAAAATTAACAAATTGGGGTAGCTAGATGTGCTGGCGCCTCTGTAGGTACCTATATTGTACTCATTGTCACAGTGTTTCGATTTGGATGTGCTTGATATTTCGATTTCTTATGTAGACGTTCGTACAAAGTTATAAACAGCATGCAAAATGATAAAAGTCAAATCCTAACTATCAGATTGTGGAAGGTATACAACAGTGTTAGCTACTGCTCATTTATTTCTTTCTTGGTTACTGAACATTTAATTTTCAACCGACGAAAAAAAACGGAGGAGGTTCTCAAGTCAACGTGTATATTTTTTTTTATGTATGACCACGCATTACTTTTTACAGAGTAGCCCGATTTTGATAATTCTTTTTTTATTGGAAAGAGTATACCCCGAAGTTGGTCCCATATAAATTTTGGAAAAAATAATCCCTAAACCCTAAGGCTAGGAAAACATGATGGGGATGATTGATTCCTCACTTAGGTACTGATTGTAATGTATTTTTTTTTTTTTAATTTATATTCGGAAAACTTACAGCTAGTACAATAATCTATAACACTCGTTAAATATAATATTGAAGGCCATTTACAAGTTTTCACATGTAAACATTCAATTAAAAGTTGAAATGTGGTCGATAAAACTTATAGAATTTAGAGTTAGTTCTGTGTAAAGAAACTTTTTATCAACAGATGCTTAAGCTGAGAAACACTGCCATTAAATATATCTAAGTCATGTTCACGAGACAGTTTATTGAAATACCTGCATGCAAAAAATGACCACGCATAACTTTATACAGAGTAGCGATTTTGATAATTCTTTTTTTATTGGATGGGGTATATCTCGAAGCTGGTCCTATTTACATTTGGAAGAAAAAACCTACCCTAAGGGTGGGAAAAAAGGGGTGATTGATTGTTCACTCACTGATTGTAATGTTGAGTTGTATTCAAAGTAATCCAAAAACTAATCATGTAGTAATTAGTAGATTATAGCTACAAAAAAATATAAAATAAAAACATTGAAACAAAAAACTTAAACCGCGGAAAGACCTGAAAAGCAAAAAAATAATAAACCTTTTTTATTTAACCTTAATAACCAAGTTCTTAAACTAATTTAAGTATACCTAAGTCATTTTGAGTCAGGGCTGGAGCCGGCATGATTTACTGACACTGTGCCGAACGGGATAAGGATATCCTCCGAGCGTTTTCCAAACTATATTGGGGTCGGCTTCCAGTGTAACCAGATGTGGCTAAATATCAGTATTTTACACGAAGCAACTACCATCAGATCTCCCATTTTCTGGACAATACTACTGCTACTAGTTGTCAGGCTTTTTGGGCTTCTGGCTGCCACTAACGATTGTCATAGGTGTTCGCATGACAACCGGTACTAAAGGCTTTACGTCCTCTCCGAGGCAGCGAGGGGTCTCGATGTGTTAAGAATGGTCACCCATCCACCGACTGACCGCGACTAGAGCAGCTTAACTTGTCACATCGGTTGTCCAGCGTAGTTATAACTTAGCCATGAACCCAACAGTATCAGTACCTAAATATCTGTCGAAATCCCATAGGTAACTGCATTTTGATGATTCTTTTTTTATGAAAGCTGGGTGTGAGTGAACTTAGCAGATCATTGTCCAGCAAATCAAAAATAATTATGAGTTCTTTTCGCATGCACCATGGGTCTACAGTTCCTGATACTTTTCAAGAATAGTTCTGGGGGTTTTCTATGAAAAAAATAATTGACAAAATGATCTGCCAACTTCCCGTAGCAGGTCATTGTCCAGCAGATCATAACCAACTGTGATTTTCTTCTGAATGCAGCTGAGTTCTACAGTTCCTGATACTTTTCAAGAATAGTTCGGCCGTTTTTTTTTTTTTAACTCGTGGCAGCATCATTTTCCAAGTTGTGTGGAAAAGTCGAAAAATATATATTTCAATAGTTTCAACCCACTCTAGAGGCTAGAACTTTCTTGTTTCTCATAGATCCGCATGAGAACTACGATAATTATGAAACCTGATTTGATTTCAGAACTCAAGGTCCAGTCCCAGCAGATCATGGTTATTATGGGTGAAAAATCGGAAAAAAAATAATTTTAATTGTTTCATACCATTCAAAAGCATAGAACTCTCTTGTCTCATAGATCCGTATCAGAACTGCAACATGAAACCTGATTTGATTCCAGAACTCACGGTAGAGTCCCAGCAGATCATGGTTATATGGGGGAAAAATAAAAAAAAACTATTTTTAACTGTGTCTTTCTTATATATTTATTTAGTTTTACATATTTTTTTAATTAAGGTATGTACATAAGGAGTACACGAGGAGTACATAAGCAGTGCATAAGGAGTACACAAGGAGTACATAAGGAGTACATTAAGGAGTACATAAGGAGTACATAAGGAGTACATAAGGAGTACATAAGGAGTACATAAGGAGAACATAAGGAGTACATAAGGAGTACATACGGAGTACATAAGGAGTACATAGAGATTAATATAATGACTGTTTATTCCCTATATATTTATGAAAACTTGATATATGCGCACAAAAATATTAATCTCTTTTCTAAATACAGTGATATCCATAATATTAATACCAGGAATAAAGACAGGTTTGTTGTTCCTTCAACCAGGCTCCAAAAAATCAGTAACTCATTTAAATGCCAATGTATACGCTTTTACAATAAAATTCCAAGTCAAGTGCAAAAATTAAGCTTTAATAAATTTAAGGCACACATTAAACAAAGACTATGTAAAAAGGGTTACTATAAAGTTAACGACTCCATGGAAGATAAAAATGCTTGGGGTTGAGCTGCTCTAATGAACCGGGTTAATAATGTATTGTATTTATATTTTAAGTATTTCAGTCAGTTATGTGACATGTATGATATTTGACATATTTAATTGTGATTTTGTAATTGACATCTATTTATTTGACATGGAATATGCAATTTTTATTAACTGACATTTTTTATAAATAATTTATTTCATATAAAGTATGAGAGTCGTGCAGCCATTGATGTTGCATATATTTCATGTTCCATGCGTCATGACGCCATGCGTCATGGCGGGTGGGACTCGCGGTGGCTTAGCGATCATAGCGTCTGGTGTACCTAACCAGAAGACGAAGGTTCGAATCCTGCCTGCGGTCGAATTTTTCCTTCGCTAAATAACTTTAAAATCTTAGCATGGAAAATGCCAAAAAAATACAAAAAGATAGTTAGTAGGTAAGGTAGCATCGTTCGACATTGAACTAACTGTAAAGTAAGTTGTGTCGGTTGAAAAGCAAGCTTTTCAATAGGTGTTACTGACGTCACCATAAAGACGTAAATTCTGAATGTGAAGGCAAAATTCGTCACGGCGGGTGGGACTCGCGGTGGCTTAGCGGTCATAGCGTCTGGTGTACCTAACCAGAAGACGCAGGTTCGAATCCTGCCCGCGGTCGAATTTTTCCTTCGGTAAATAACAGTAAATAAGGAGTACACAACGAGTACATAAGGAGTACATAAGGAGTACACAAGGAGTACACAAGGAGTACACAAGGAGTACACAAGGAGTACACAAGGAGTACACAAGGAGTACACAAGGAGTACACAAGGAGTACACAAGGAGTACACAAGGAGTACACAAGGAGTACACAAGGAGTACACAAGCAGTACACAAGGAGTACATAAGGAGTACATAAGGAGTACGTAAGGAGTACATAAGAAGTACATAAAGAGTAGATAAGGAGTACATAAGGAGTACATAAGGAGTACATAAGGAGTACATAAGGAGTACATAAGGAGTACATAAGGAGTACATAAGGAGTACATAAGGAGTACATAAGGAGTACATAAGGAGTACATAAGGAGTACATAAGGAGTACATAAGGAGTACATAAGGAGTACATAAGGAGTACATAAGGAGTACATAAGGAGTACATAAGGAGTACATAAGGAGTACATAAGGAGTACATAAGGAGTACATAAGGAGTACATAAGGAGTACATAAGGAGTACATAAGGAGAACATAAGGAGAACATAAGGAGTACATAAGGAGTACATTTTTAGGTTGTTCTTAGCGGGCTTTTGGCAAATAAAACTACTCTGATCATTTAAAATCATCTGACTGTCTTACAATTATATTAAAATATTAGCTTTTACCCGCGACTTCGTACGCGTAGACTTAGTAACACAATTGTTGTCGGATTGATTTCATAGAATAAGAAGTTCTAAATGTTATTGAAATTTCCGCTTTTTTCCGAGATTTGAAGTATTCAATATACTCACAAACTATTAGTGTACCAACATTTCATTCAAATCCTGTAAGTAGTTCTCCGATATCAGTTTGTCGGGATTTCCGGGATATTCCCACATTTCTCTGGCATAAAAAGTAGCATATATGTTATTCCAGGTCACATACTAATTGTGTATGAAATTTCATTCAAATCCCATAAGTAGGTCTCCTACATAAGTTTTCTGGTTTTCTCTCACATAATTTTGGGGTAAAATATATCCTATTTGTTATTCCCGATCACATACTATGTGTGTATGAAATTTTATTCAAATCCCATACGTAGTTCTCCTATATCCGTTTTACGGGATTTCCGGGATATTTTGTCATTTTTCTGGGATAAAAAGTAGCCTATACCTACTTTATTCTCGGTCACATACCATGAGAAATATATACAAGTCTTATTTTTACACACAGGGCACTTAAAGTCACGTAAAGGTTTTCTTTTCCTAAAAAGTTATTTATAGTACAGAAAATCCTCCTGAATCATCTTCCACCTTGGGAGGTAGCAGGATATAACGGGCTAATACGGCAGATAAGAATATGAGAGAGCGCCTTCACATCCATATTACAAGTCCTACTTCACAAACCGTCGAGAAAAAATTCTAAGGTATACAGGTTTGCTCACGATGTTTTCCTTCACCGTTTAAGCGAGTGATAATTAATTATTAATACGCACATGAATTCGAAAAGTCAGAGGTGCGTGCCTTGGATTCGAACCCAAACAAACAAACATTTATAATTATATAAAACCCTTTAGGCGCGATTGGTCCAATTCAACTTATTCGCAATTAGTCCAATTCGCATTTAGTCCAATTCGCAGTTATCTCAATAGTTCATGGTAGGCCCCTAGCTTCTTAGTAAAAACTAGTATCTAAAACTACGCCATTGTGACAACGCAATATAATGTAATTCAAGTAGGTACTCCGGAAGAAAGAATTAGTGAAAATACAGATATCAAGGAATATTATACTTTAGCTAATCTTTAATGCTCGAGCTTATAATTTCAGTGTCTTACTAGATAATAAAATAATCCTTCCTATTCATAATATACCTACATCACACCCATATTTGGTCTTTATTATAGAGGAGTTATATCGATCTCTATTAACAATCTTTTTGTATTTTTTGGCATTTTTCATGCTAACATTTTAAAGTTATTTTAGCGAAGGAAACATTATTTCCTTCCGAAAAATCTTAGCCAGAAAAGCAAGCTTAGAAAATACCCAAAAATACAAAAAGATACCTAGTTAATTCGTAAGGTGGCATCGTTCAACATTGAACTAGCTGTAAAGTAAGTCATGTCGGTTGAGAAGCAAAAAATTGGTTTTCAATAGGTGTTACTGACGTCACCATACAGACGTAAATTCATAATGTGAAGGCAAATTTCGACCTGGCGAGTGGCTTATTGGTCATAGCGTCTGGTGTACCTAACCAGAAGACGCAGGTTCGAATCCTGCCCGTAGTCGATTTTTTCCTTCGCTAAAATAACATGTCTATTATATAATAGGTAAGGCTATAAACATTTTTAATAACTACATTGTGAGTTACATAAAAAACGGGATTCCTCTTAATGATAATAGATTTCACTTTACCATGAACGGTGTTGCGATAACTATATTGATATGGAACAATCATTTGATTACACAACAAACTTTGTAACAGACTTTCTGAACAGACAACTAGAAATGGAGTAAGTACCTTTTTTATAGTACCTACCTACGGAAAATCCTCATGCTCATATGAAAATGATCATCCACCACCCACCACCCGGAGAAGCGACAGGGTATCTCGGACTCAAAAACCGCACTTTCTTTAACTTGCCTTATAGTCATAATATTCGTCACGACAGAAATGGAATACCTACATCATTAGAGTGAATTCAGCTGTTATGCTTTTGAGCTTCTGACTGTCACCAACATGCTCTCTGAGACTCTAGAGGTCTGAGTGGCGATATACACCTATCCAAAGACTATTAGCGGCAACTTGCAGATAGAACGATCAACAGTAGCCCGATTCACGTAATTAAAACCGTAGCGATGTCGTAGCGACTTAATCGTTGAAACAGTTTTCCTATTCACATCCGTCAATCGGAGCGATTTACAAGTCGTCCTATAGAAAAATAACTGTACATAAGTACAGTATAAACTAATAATGAACTGTATCACACAGTTCAACGATTTGAAAACGATTCGATCACGGGTGTGAATAGGAAAACTGTTTCAACGATTAAGTCGGAGGAAAAGTCAGAGGTCTTGACGACTTCTGTGGTCTAGTGGTTCGAGTTGTGACTCGACTCGAACGTCGACTGCTGATCATGGGGTCGTGGGTTTGATTCCCACAGGACATAAATATTTGTGTGGGTAAAACATGAGTATTTGTGTTGGTCTGGGTGTTTCTTATGTATTATAAGTATGTATTTACAAAAGTATATAAGTATTATATCGATTGTCTAGTACCCATAGTACAAGCTTTGCTTAGTTTGGGACTAGTGGTGCTGTGTAAAAATGTCCTAAAAAAAACGTCGCTGCGACATCTCTACGGTTTTAATTACATGAATCAGGCTACAGGCCTCTCAGCGAGCCCCTCCACAGAAGGTACTCTAGATTCATAAAATATGCGGAATTAAAAGTACAACGCACGAAAATAATAATATCAGATAGATACTTATCAATAATATACCTATCGATATCACAGTAATAAAACAAAGTTTATTTATTACATGACAATTTAGCCGACGATAAACCCAGTTAAGTCGGCAGGCACTATAAAGGTAAGTGCTTAAAACAATAAATTTTGATTAAACATTAATATTGTCTACTGTGACGTCACGGTTGATAAAAACGTGACCGATTTCGTTGCGAAAATATTTCAACCTGCAGGGCAAGTTTGCAAAGTATGATGGGGTCTATGAAATGCATCTTTTTTATAGCTAAACTGAACCTTTATAGTATACTTAGTGAACATTTAGGTTACTACTCTTGTTAAATGTCAATACTCGAAACGTACTTTTTTTTCTGAATAAGCTAGATAGAGCTAGCTAGATTTTAGAATAAGTCCAAATCAGATACCTATAAAACTAGATGAACTGTAAATAAGTGAATAGGCTTAATAAATCATCTGTCTGCCATCTCTGTATAAAAAAAACTGCCATGGAATTCGTCTCATTCATCATAGCCTGATACATAACTATAACTTCAGGTTAATTGACATTATTAAGGAGTTGAATGCAATCATTTTCAAATGATTGCATTCAACTCTTAACGTTTTTGCTTCCTCATGCCTACTCTGAGTTTATGTAATCTCAAAGACAACGTGAATATGCACTGTTTCATCTATGGGACCAACCGTTAAATCGTGAAAAAAAAATCAGCTGTTCTCTCATACAAACACTACAAACTTTTTTATCCCCTTAAATTATTTTCGGTAACTAAAAAGGTCGATTTAATAATATTGATAATATGTAAGTTTGTTTCAGAATCCAAAGTGTGTGTACAAATTGTACATACAATAAACTTAATGTCCAGTGTAAGTAGTTTTTTTTTAATTTATTTAGTCATTTATTTCATGTTTAAGGGCAAACCTAAAAAACAAAATACGATACGATACGATATACCTACAATAATATTGATCTCAATTTGGTCTAGTGTTGTAGCTACTATTGATATGTTTTATTATTCTGTTTATCACGGTAATCTAAAAAGGAAAAAAAAACTACGTTTATATATCTTGTTAATAAGTCGTAAAAGCTAAATTGCGTATAATGATGCCATTATTCGCAATATTCACCTTGATGATATTTATTGGTAATAATATTGCTATTATCTTAAAGTGTAAATTACGTATTAACTTAGGGAATACCATGTTGTAAATTTAAATCAGAAGCCCACAAAATATCGTTTACGTTTCGATAAAAAATCGAAGCATGATGTAATCCGTGGACTGCTGCTCATAGGTCTCAATTTCGAATCCAAGGGATGTAGGTAACTGTTCCAAACCGTGTAAGAATATTATCGCTTAAAACTAGGGAAGGCAGTGTCTCAGTGACTAAACTTCATCATTGTAGTTATCATCATATACGTCATCATCACTACATAGTATGAAACAAAGTCGCTTTCTCTGTCCCTATATCCGTTGCGTAGTTTTAAAGATATAAGCATACATAGGTATGCTTATATCTTTAAAACTACGCAACGGATTTTGATGCGGTTTTTTTAATAGATAGAGTGATTGAAGAGGAAGGTTTATATGTATTATATTAGTATATTGCACCCATGCGAAGGGGGGCGGGTCGCTAGCATTAAAAATAAAATATATGTCCCTCTGCTGGGCACGGGTCTCCTCTCAGAATGAGAAAGATTAGGCTATAGTAAACCACGCTGGCCTAATGCGGGTTGGCAGATTTCACACACCGTTAAGAAAAAAATTCAGGCATGCAGGTTTCCTCACGATGTTTTCCTTCACCGTAAATTCGAACTCGAGACCTTTGACTTAACAGTCAAATGGTCACATATAGGGTATCACTGTTTATTCCTACTTAACATTAACAATTTGAGTAAATTAGCGAGAACTGGTTATGAAAACCCCCTCATGAAAATCACCTATACACGTGTAGTAGGTAATATATAGGTACTTCAATTTCGTCGAAATGGCAATCACGTGAAACATGTATATATGATGCACACGTCATGAACCAGTTATAAAAATTGTCATAAATTATCCTAGAACAACGAAAACCTGATAATTTATCGAAAAAAAAATGTGAAAATGTTATCTTTAATTTTAACATCAGCCTATCTACAAAGCCTCTGATTTGATAACGTTTTCATATAAAATAACGCAATTTGCAATGGAATATCATACTGTATTTGACAAGTAAACCGAACACAAGTTAGTATTTGATATCACTTTTATTACATCTTCAATTTAATTTGCTTAAAGTAGTATCGTTCCTTACTTAAAAAAAAAAAACTTTTTATTCTAATTTATGTCTTTTAATTCGCAGGAATGAAATTCCTACTTACTGTTGCTGCCGTCATCGCCGTGGCCGTCGCTGTGCCCACACAGCGCGGTCTGGTCACCCCTGGAGCCGCCGGCGCTGCCCCCATCGTGATCCCTGGTGCTGCTGGTGCCGCCCCCGTCATCGCCCCTGAGCCCATCGCTATCGGACCCGCTGTCATCGACTCCTTCGAGCCTGTCGCTATTGGACCTGCCATCATCGACTCCTTCGAGCCTATCTCCATTGGACCTGCCATCGTCGACTCCTTCGAGCCTATCTCCGTTGGACCTGCTATCGTCGACTCCTTCGAGCCCATCGCTGTTGGACCCGCTGTCATCGACTTCCCCCTCCCTGACGGTGGTGCTGTCTCCGCCCCTGCTCCCGTCGTTGTGCCCTCTCCCGTTGTTGTTGGCCCCATCCCCGCAGGCGCACCCGCTCCTCTGGTCCAGATCATTCTGAACATCAACAAGGAAGTCGCTGAGTCCAGCCCCATCTCCGTCGGTCCCGCTACCGTTGCCCAGCCTGAGCCCGTCAACGTTGTGGAGTTCGCTCCCATCCCCGCTGAACCCGTCCAGGTCGTCGAGGTCGCCCCCGTCCAGGTGGTTGAGGCCGCCCCCGTCCCCGCTGAGCCCATCCAGGTCGTCGAGGCCGCCCCCATCGCCGTTGAGCCCGTCGTGATCGGTACCCCCGTGCTCCCCTCCCCCGCTGTTGTCCTCCCTGAGGAACTCAACTAAACTATGTTCATTAAATTTAAGCAATTAGCATTATAATTAAGAATAGTTGTACGAAATAACATTATGAGGACTTTCTTCTAATAACTTGAAACGCTTGCACGTCCTATAAGAGATTAAATGCTGAGTTATTTGTAAGATATGACTTTTTCATTTATCCGATTCACACAAATAAATCAACTGTTTTTGTATAAGACCTTGACAGGAATTTGAAGCAACTGACGATGATGCCATATAGAGATGGGCCAGTCAGCAGATTGAAAGTGCACACTAGAGGATCATAATTTATCGTTCCTTGTAGAGGCTGTTTCAATGCACGTATGAGCAACTAAGTCAAACCAATAATTTATGGTAATTATTTGGGAATAAATAGGCAGTAACGTTAATCATGATACAGATAACTATAGGTACAGTTAAGAGCAGATAATCGGAGTCTAGTAATAGACATTCTCATACATGATTCAATTAGAGAGCACAAATGACAGATTTGAATTAAGAATGTCTTAGAATTAGTATAGTTCTAGTCTTCCTATTGGTTACTAAATATATTTATTCAAAGCTTATAAAAGTAATATATTTACTGTTTTACTAAATTCCTGGTTATGATTTAAGGAGTGATATGAGTCAATGAAATTACATGACGATTTTAATAACTACAACAGATAAGCTCATGACAGATACGTCATCGTCAACCCATATACTGTCCCACTGCTGGGCACGGGTCTCCTCTCATATTGAGAGGGATTAGGCTATAGTCCACCACGCTAGCCTAGTGCGGGGTGGCAGACTTCACAAACCGTCGAGAAAAATCTCTAAGGTATGCAGGTTTCCTCGCGATGTTTTCCTTCACCGTTTAAACGAGTGATAATTAATTATTAATACGCACATGAATTCGAAAGGTCAGAGCTGCGTGACCTTCGACTTGGCAGTCCAATGGTCATACCACTAGGCTATCACTGCTTCAGACAAATCGACAGATACGTGATTGGAACTATTTGATGGAGATACCAAATCATCAAAAAACTGATTGATACAATACAGTGCTTGACATACTTGTGAATCTTAATGGTACATTTTTTACGGTAATTTTCGTAAAAAAAATACTGAGGAAGACTACTTAAGAATTTTGTTATATACAAATTAATATTCATAGGCTTGCGGTAAAGATCTACTGCAGTGCTATACGAGGTTCCTCGTTCTGGGAGATATAAGAAACAAAGCACTTCAAAGTATTTTGGTGTGTACGAAAACTGTAAATAAATCTGAATCATGTTTTGTTTTAACCATTACAGACTGTCCCAAAGGACAAAGGCCTCCTCCAGGTCCTTCCAGATAATCTTTACTTGCGCCACCTCGAACGAGATTTAAAATAATAATTGAACATCAGAAGCTACCGCCAACACAATTCATAAGAATCTGACAAATTAAAATGGGTGAGGCCGTTTAATATTTAAAGAAGGCCAAAGGAACAACCAAACATACATACGCACGTATATATCCCGAGAAACATTTCGTTACTTCTAACATAGCTGCAAAACGGCTGCCTAAACAGACATTTTAAATGTTATTATTATATTTAAGTTTGGTATGGACAACCAGCAGGATCTAGAATTTTTTCGAGGCGGGGCAGAAACATGCCGCCCCAGCCTACATATTACGTTTTATAGACCAGTACGTAAACAATGAATGTTTTATTTAAGGTATTTGTTACACTTATTATAAGTTTACCATTCTGCACTCCTTATCCATATAAACTTTAACTAACTATACCAAATTTCACACTCCTCCGTGTGCGCAATATTCTTAAAAAGGGGTGCAATGTTTTCGCTTCATGTATTAATATTAGTTCTACTGACTAACGGGTTCTAGTACTGAGCAGTCACATGTTAAATTTTCGTCTACAGTAATTCCTTTACAAGTAGGTATTGATTTTCCAATTATGCATTTTGAAGTCGTACGCTATAGAGTTACGCTACACCATCACGGACAGCTTGGAACACACACCTTCCATCGGGCACAGCGCGGTTTTGTGAAACGAGTCATCTCATCCAGATTCAGTATTAAAATAATTGATATAATATTTATGCAGATATTTGAAGCGCGGAACCACTGCTGCCTACAGCTGTGCCCACACGGTGGGCATGCCCATAACCCTAATTGAGTTCGATAGGCTGATGTTATTATATCAAACGCCTTAATAAAATAAAAAATACACAAAGAGATTTAATAATTTACCAGAATTGGCCCCGAGGCTTTGCCAGCGTGGGTGCAAGGTCTTGGCCGAGGCGTCATACATTTTGTAATCGTCTCCTTTCTAGAAATGCGATTATATCGACCGTAAGCGAAAAAAGACCTTACTCTTTTCTCGGCGATATCCAAGTTCCCGTAGTCACAACCTTTTTTGGAGCTGGTTCCGCGCCTGCGTACTTATCAAAATATACTATTGAAATACCTATAAAATTGTCATATTATTATCATGTTAATGTATTATTATAAAGAATTATGAACTCGTCTCTCCCGATATAGTTAATAGTTACCTCCGTTGTTCTAATAAACTGATACACCTGGACTGCGCCTAGACTACATGGTTTATATGTCATGTCGGACTCAGGTTTGTAGAATGGCCTTTGACATGGAGTGCTCTTGTTGGTTACAATATTTTTTCAGTAAGGATTGGGTTTTATCAGTAAATACAAAACAAAATATTAACATTTTCAGATCTTTTAAATGTATTCGTTTTAGGACATACAAGCGTTTCAAGGTGTTGATAGAAAGTCCACGAAACGTATTTTCAAACAACTATAGATGTTATTTTAGTCATTCGCAGTGGCTTGGTCATGTTGGTAAACATTTAGTTGAGCTGCTCGGGGAGGACGACGGCGGGAGACGGCAGCACGGGGGTGCCGATCACGACGGGCTCAACGGCGATGGGGGCGGCCTCGATGACCTGAACGGGCTCAGCAGGGACGGGGGCAGCCTCGACGACCTGGACGGGGGCGACCTCGACGACCTGGACGGGTGCAACGTCGACAACTTGCACGGGCTCGGCGGCGGACTCCACAACGTTGACGGGCTCAGGCTGGGCAACGGTAGCGGGGCCGACGGAGATGGGGCTGGACTCAGCGACTTCCTTGTTGATGTTCAGAATGATCTGGACCAGAGGAGCGGGTGCGCCTGCGGGGATGGGGCCAACAACAACGGGAGAGGGCACAACGACGGGAGCAGGGGCAGAGACAGCACCACCGTCAGGGAGGGGGAACTCCACAATAGCGGGTCCAACAGAGATGGGCTCGAAGGAGTCGACGATGGCAGGTCCAACGGAGATAGGCTCGAAGGAGTCGATGATGGCAGGTCCAACGGAGATAGGCTCGAAGGAGTCGATGATGGCAGGTCCAACGGAGATGGGCTCGAAGGAGTCGATGACAGCGGGTCCGATAGCGATGGGCTCAGGGGCGATGACGGGGGCGGCGCCAGCAGCTATGGGGATGACGACGGGGGCAGCTCCGGCGGCTCCGGGGAGCACAACGGGGGCGGCGCCAGCGGCTCCAGGGGTGACCAGACCGCGCTGTGTGGGCACAGCGACGGCCACGGCGATGACGGCAGCAACAGACAACAGGAATTTCATATCTGGAAACATATTATTTAAATGTTTAATTTATTATACAATAATATAAACCAAGATAAATTAGTTAATAAAATGTTTTTTTAGAGATACAAAACTTAATAACAATTTACTTACTTTGCTGCTTGTTTATAGCTGCAAGATACAAAGTATCTATAATTTTCGATCGAGCTTCACGAGTATTTATACGAAACTTTTATCAGACAAGATTATAAAAACATTGGTAAGGGATTATAAGTATAATACATAAAGATAAAAACGCTTGTAAACCCCACTAATGAACTGGGGGAATAGCAATTTACTTTTAAATCCATACCTACGAAGTTCTTTCTTTATTATTTTTTCTTGCATATAGAAAATATAATTTCTGAACGTGGAGGCAATATTCGTTATGGCGGGTGGGACTCGCGGTGGCTTACTGGTCATAGCGTCTGGTGCACCTAACCAGAAGACACAGGTTCGAATCCTGCCCACGGTCGAATTTTACCTTCGCTAAATAACTTTAAAATTTTCGCATGGAAAATGCCAAAAAATACAAAAAGATAGTAGGGAAGGTGGCATTGTTTGACATTGTACTAACTGTAAAGTAAGTCATGTCGGTTGAGAAGCAAAAACTTGCTTGCTTTCGTGAAATGAAGTTTTTCTTGAAGCAAATCTTCTAGTGATCATTTCCGATGATAACTGTAAGGTATGAGTCAAGTGTACATACAATAATAATTAATCATTAAAATCATTAATTCATCAAGATGTATTTACGTTATAATAATTAAAGGTACTATACATATTTAAGGTGTCCCGTTTTCATATAAAATTATTTAACTTATACACCATATGCATAATACACTAATGAGAAAACTTATACAAGCAAGCAATGAAAAAAAAAAACGAAAATTATATTTATTTGTCTTTTGTGTACACGCTCAGTTAACCCTTTTTGGGTGCATCAGTCGATTCCTAGATGCCTCAGGTTGCTTCCATACCAACCATTTAAAACAAATAATTATTCCGATCTGTCAGCCTGCTTTCAGCAGATCGAAAATAAATCTGACCCCTGTTAGCAACGAGGGGAAAGTTCGAACTTTATTTACCTACTCATAACAGATTTCATCAGTCCTGTCAGTAAATGAATTGTTTTTTTTTTCTCTATGGCAATTAATGCCGATGTCGAAAATTCTGCTAATGTCAAAGTGGTTAGGAAAAACGTGTTTATGGGAAAAAGGAAATATTTAAAGTAATGGAAAGGGTGTAATTTATATTGAAGAATTGTTGACACGACTAGAAACCTGAAGTAAAACAAAAAAAAAATTACTTATTTATACGTAAAACATCGTCGTGTCAACTTGTGAAAAAAAAATACATGTCTAAATTAAATTAATTTAAATATAAAAAAATATACGCAATTCTAAATGTATTTCATCATCATATAATTTTCATTTCGTAACAACTAAATTCCAGCTGTATAATTCTTATCCACTTTCATTGAGTAAAATATAGTGATGTTGATAATCGATTATTAATAATTGATTAATCGATTATCAACATCACTATCACAGAATTGAGATGACAGGAAGCAAAGGTAAATAAATCTTTAGCTTCATTCATTCATGATTATTGATTAATTATTTGAGTAAGTTATATATACCTTTGAGATAATTATGATAATTTTACCTGTTTCGATCCATTATTAATAATCGATTAATCGATTATCAACATTACTAGTAAAATACTACATTAGGCCATTTAGCCTTCATGATACGACTTAGGTTAGGTTATTAGTTTTTTTTTACAACGTGCTTTGAAAACCGAACTTTTTGGACAGTTAATAAATTGATACCATACCTTAAACATAAATTAATATTAATAACTAATTGTGCTAAAGTAAATATTGTTTGTAAGTAATACTCTTAGTATTTTACTAATACATACCTACATATGTTTTATATGTGTATAGATTGGATTAAAGATATAGGTAGATATGGATAATGTTATAGTAACCGATAAGTAATATATTGCCTATCTGTTATGAACAAAGTATTGATATTACTAAAACCTAATCCGTCTCGTTCTGAGAGGAGACCCGTGCCCAGCAGTTGGACAGTACATGGGTTGATGGTGATGATGATTATTAAAACTGTAACGTGTTTACCACATTCTATTCTACTTACGTGTCATCTCCCCGCGTCACCAAGTACCCTACATGTAAGATTTCTAGCATAATATGACCTTTAAGTGTACCAAAAGTGTATATAATTTGTTGAAGGTTGCCAGTGCTCCGCGACGAAACGTTGTGTTGGCAGTGGGGGAGACTTTGACCCTTATACTGCCAACCCAACTATTTATCTTTCGTTTTATAGGGCCGGCAACGCGCAAATGATACCACCTACTAAACTTGCAAAATATTAGAGAATAATACTCTAATATTTTGCAAGTTTAGTACGACAAATCACCACCAAAGCGCGCGCCTTTTCAAAAATTCTATTTTTAAATTATCAATATTCTACTGCCTAACCACAGAGATTTGTTATTATAATTTAAACAAAATTGCATTTAAATTTAAATTTGTAGGTAAGATTTTGTTCGAAATTCTAATATTGCATTCCTTTGCTTTGTCAAAATTCAATATTTTATCTGTATAAAAAAAAAAACTAAACACATTAATAATCCTAGACAGAAATCTAATATTGGTCATAAACTTTACGCCCCTTTACGCTACTTTCTCCCCCCGTATTGTAAAGTAGTATTATGTGTCACTTTCCGAGCAGTTGAAGTAAAAAATTATAAAATATTTCATAAGAAACACATTAAATTTATATTTATTACTTCATTTGAAGCAAGGGCCGTCTTATCGAATTTATTGTTTAGTGTTGCCTAATAGACTTATTGCCAGTCAATTTGGCTTCTACTTTCAATATATTTTTCCATCAGGACCTACTTGACCCAGAATATTTAAGTACTATGCTTTTCAAATAAGAATAGGAACGTCAATGACCTCGAATGACCGCGACCTGTCAAGAAAGTACAACTTGCAAAGAAAATTAATTTTCTTCTTTTGAAATTATAAAACTTTATAATTTATATTTATAAGCAGTAATACCAAATCCGGAACTCTGCGAGTTAATATAAATACACAAACTGCCAAAAAACTATATTATAGACAATATTTTAAACTCCCATGACTTTGAAGTCTTAAAGCTGCCACCCTATGATGATGATGATGATGATTCAAATCCAATTGAATATATCTGGCACTTGATTAGCGTAGGGTGGCTGACAATAATGTTCAACAATTAGAAAGCCAAATTGAGAATGTAACATTGGAAACTATTTATTTAATTACCAGTGATGATTGGCAAAAATAAATTAACCACGTCATCTTTGATTATATACTTGTCTAGATGGAGCAATGCAAACAAACGACACGCGAAAACTGGGGCCAAATTGCGTGATATGTGTGAGTACAGCTTGTGTACTTATTGTAGTCAAACTGTCAAGGTGTGCGTGTTTAGGGATGCCTGCTCCAAATTATTAACTTACTTTTCTCCATTATTTAATGGGATGACAGTTAAACGAAATAGGCTGAATAAAGTAATTATTTTGTAGATTAGTGTTTTATTTATTTTAATAAAAACAAAAAATACAATGAAAAAATATATACAGCAATTTATAGATCAAAATCCATCTCTTTGTATTTGTTTTCGAAATAGTTTTTTTTTTATATTACATTTCGTGTCCAGGCAAGTTATCATTTACTGATCAAATAAATTATGTAGGTAATTATTAAAATAATAAAATTTTCTCATCGAAAGATGATGACTGATATTTGCATTTTATCTCCCATAGTTTCGCCAAATCTCCCTTGTAATAAATTGACAACACCGGCTAATCTGTCGAACCTACAAATTAACGAATTGAAAAATCATGTTTTCATAAAATAATAGAGGTTAAATAACAAAACTTACCGATGTAATGTGATCTTAGTGTAATTACACGGTTTTCCCACATAATTGCGACACAATTTGACAGCACATACCGACATAATTAATTATTTTTCGAGAACTCCACACCCTGAAGATATCCAATGACACTGACGTAAGTGAGAAGAGAGTCTACCAATTTTAGTAGACTTTATTTGGGCCGTTCTGTACGTGTCAATGTGGCATCTAGACAAGTATATAATCAAAGCACGTCATATGAATCGAAAATAAATACCAAAGAAAGGGAAACATTGCAAGACGACGATAACTTTAGTTTTATTATAAACACAGGTAATAAAATATCTATTTTTTTTTAAATAACAGTCGGTGGAATATTTTAAATACTTATAAAATATTATTTCAAAAATATCTGTTTTGCTCACCCTGCCTATCTGGTTTGAATTGACAGCTACGACGTCACAAGATGACTGGAGGTCAGTCCTATTCTTATTTGAAACGCATAGTAGTAACTATATTTTTGGTATCTCATCATCAACTAATCTATTACTACTCCATGATTTGTAAATAGTAGTAATTTAAAAAAATAAACTATTAAATAGATTGTGTAAACTTTCGTTCGCTTATTTTGTGGTAATGTTTTTTTATGAATACTTACGAAAATCTTTTAGTGTTTTTTTCTCTAGTCACGAAGTAAGGGTAGGAAACAAAACAAAATATTAACAGTTTCAGATCTTATATTTTATTTGTTTTAGGACATACAAGCGTTTCATGGTGTTGGTAGAAAGTCCACGAAATGTATTTTCAAACAACTATAGATGTTAGATTAGTCATTCGGAGTGGCTTCGTCAAGTTGGTAAACATTTAGTTGAGCTGCTCGGGGAGGACGACGGCGGGAGACGGCAGCACGGGGGTGCCGATCACGACGGGCTCAACGGCGATGGGGGCGGCCTCGATGACCTGAACAGGCTCAGCAGGGACGGGGGCAGCCTCGACGACCTGGACGGGGGCGACCTCGACGACCTGGACGGGCGCAACATCGACAACCTGCACGGGCTCGGCGGCAGACTCCACAACGTTGACGGGCTCAGGCTGGGTAGCGAGCTCGCCCACGATAGCGGGGCCGACGGCGATGGGGCTGGTCTCAGCGACTTCCTTGTTGATGTTCAGAATGATCTGGACCAGAGGAGCGGGTGCGCCTGCGGGGATGGGGCCAACAACAACGGGAGAGGGCACAACGACGGGAGCAGGGGTGGAGACAGCACCACCGTCAGGGAGGGGGAAGTCGACGACAGCGGGTCCAACAGAGATGGGCTCGAAGGAGTCGACGATAGCAGGTCCAACGGAGATGGGCTCGAAGGAGTCGACGATGGCAGGTCCAACGGAGATGGGCTCGAAGGAGTCGACGATGGCAGGTCCAACGGAGATGGGCTCGAAGGAGTCGATGACAGCGGGTCCGATAGCGATGGGCTCAGGGACGATGACGGGGGCGGCACCAGCAGCTATGGGGATGACGATGGGGGCAGCTCCGGCAGCTCCGGGGAGCACGACGGGGGCGGCGCCGGCGGCTACAGGGGTGACCAGACCGCGCTGTGTGGGCACAGCGACGGCCACGGCAATGACGGCAGCAACAGACAGCAGGAATTTCATTTCTGGAAACCGATTATGTTTAATTTACCTTTGTAATGAAGGATTTGCTCGATTGAGATAGTATAAAGACTTGGGAGAGTATGCTACCTGAGCAATATAATATTGATAACAGAAAAGAGATTGAAAGATTTGTCTCTGAATTTCACCAGCTAGATAGGCCTAACCAGGAGTTGAGCGATAGACAATAGCGGCTCTAGCAATATTATTTTACTGCAATCTTAAAGTCCACAGGTGACAGACAGAGGGTTTTTCATAAACAAAAACTTCCTGAGACGCTATTGCTGCCTAAACTCTTGGTTACTCCGCAGAATAATTAATTATTTACTTACTTTGCTGCTTGTTTATAGCTGCAAGATACAAAGTATCTATGCTTTTCGGTAAAAATTCACAATGCTTTATACGAAAACATTATCAGGCAAGATAACACAATGTTCACAAGCTTAATTACACATTAAGTAAAGATAAAAAAAAAAATCTAAACCACACCACAAGAATCACACCAAAATGAGAAAACAGTACCGTAACTTGATGCCTTCCGTGGCGAGGCTACTGTTAATAAATACACCGTTTTAAACCAAAATCCGTGGTTTAAAACCCGTTTTAAATTTGTCTAAAACTGTTTCAAACCACGACCACGTGGGCCGCTTATACTACTGCATATTTAGGATTAGACAAACTGAAAACAATAATATATGCATATTTATTAAAATGTAATGGCAACGCCGCATTTATATTTTGCAATTTGCTATCAAAATCGCAACGTAGGTATGAGAAGAGGTTGGTAAGGTAGGGGCCCGCAGGGGTCCTGCTCTTGCATTGTAATTTTTTCACATGGTTTAGGCCGGCATTTTTATTTTCTATATCTCTATGATATATCCTAAATCAAGGAGTATGTGTGGTCTAGATCGCTTCGTGTGAAGCCACACTAAGCAAACACTGCCGTACCATCCTTTACTGGAACCATTTCGCCGCATTTTCAGGCCCCTATTTGAGAACCTCTGGATAAGACCAGAAAGCAGAAATTTTCGTCATCCAGTAAGCTATAATTACATACTTAAAATCCAAAATTTAAATGTCATTTAGTTCCGAAGTTAAGCGAAAGCAAAGTTTCGCATTTACGACACTCACACACTCACTCACTCACTCATGATCATCAAAATAGAACTAGTACTTCCCATTAACTCAGAGAGCTGAAATTTGGTACAGAGTTAGGGTTTAATGGCCACATAAAGGGAAAACTATAAAAACTAGGATAATCGAAGATCTGGAGTACCTGGTGACCCTGATTAGAAAACACAAGAGCCCAACCAAACTATTAGAGATATCGACATTAATAAGCCCACGTTTCTACAAAAAGAAGTTATACGTTACTGGGTACAAGTCAACGGCCAAGTCACACAACATTAACTATAAATAATAAAGAAATCGCAGTAAGAAACCTTAGACTTGGCACGAATTTGTCTAGCTAGATTTCATTACTTTTTAGAGATAAACAAGCAGCTCCATCGAGACTTGGCTAGTTTTTTACAGAATGTTTTTGATGGGATTTTTTTTATAGAATACGAAAGAAAGAAAAGTTCAAAGAAAGAAGTTTGGTTCCAGATTCACCACGTGTTCTGTACACGTTCCTATATCATCCAACATCGTAAATAAATACGACAGCAATCATAAATACAAAATGTAGCTATCAGCGTTACATGGTCTTGTCGGAAAAGTTTTAATCCGTGCACTATAAATCATAAATTGATTACAAAAGATATTGTTTATTACTTTGATAGAACACATGTTTTAGTTTCGTCTGCAAAACTAAAGACTTGTTTCTTAGTTAGGCATTAGAAAAGGATAATATAAAACTTTTGACCAGAACTTTTGGCCCTAGCAGAATACCAGCGCTGCGTCATTTATTGTAAGTGTGGCATATGTCGAGTTAGGGTCCTTTTTTGTTCTTACGAATCAGCATATTCATAGTTTTACCTTCCATCATAGAATAGAATAGAATAATCTTTATTGCACACCATGTTACGGAACAACAATTGGAATTACCAGGAGGAATCTACCAGACAACCTTTGGATGGACAGGAAAAAAGAGAAAAATGGGGGGGGGTAGTTCGTGGTGCACTAAATAAACAAATAAAGTAATTATTACAATGAAATACATAAATACAGTACTTATATATATATGTAGATAAATATAATATATAAATATATAATATATGTATATATAATGCAACTTTATATGCCGTTAACATACGTAAGTTGTAAAAAGTAGCAGCATACGTAGCCTAAACGAACAGCATAAGCAGCAATATCCACCCATACACATAAGGAACGGATATAATGAAAAGATAAAGACTTAACGCTAAGACTAATTAATGAGAAAAATTAATGTGTCAAGAAATATTCGTACACCAATTTTTTAAAACTTACTAGTGACTGGGCACGTCGTATTGATACAGGCAATGCATTCCACAAACGCACAGCCTGAACGGTAAAGGATTTATCATAGAATTTTGTGGAAAGCATTATTTTTTTTTATTTCTGTAAATTGATCTTTTAAAGACACTTTTACAATTCTATATTTTACATATTTTTTTTAAGCTAGATAGCTCCGGCATTTCCTAGCTGACGACCTCTGAGAAGAAACGCCGAAACAAACTCAGAGAATCATAGTCTCTTTTAAAGTCCAGACAATGTATAGTAACAAATATGTGTCTTACAATGTAGGGCAAAGTCTGAAATGGCCTTTTGAAGAAAGAGCCATAGCGGCTTTGAGTAGACCAGTCCCAACTGACGGCACGCATGCATCAGTCATTGTGTAGCTCAACCATAATTTAGGGAGCTCAACAATCCGTCGCACGACGATACCAGATCAGAGGAACATTTACGTAGGTCACATAAAAAAGGCTCAAAGCCACCAGACTGTTCAAAGCTAAGTATGTATATTTAGCCTACAAAGTACTCACATTTACATTTTATTGAGTTAAATTATTAATTAATAAGAAAAAAATAAAAAATATATAATCACAGTAAAGATTTCAGTAATATCTGATAAATTAATATAAATCATTACTGTCAGACTTACATGAGAGCAATGCAGTTTGATGTGTACTATTAAATTAATACAGTCTACTAAACAGAAAAAGAAAAAAATAATAATAATAATAAATAAAGAGATTGCCATTGACAGTAAGAGTTGACCAGCTCCGACAGACGGCACCCGTTCACGAGTATGACGTGCGTATCGGCGTTGTTCGACTCAACCATGTTGGAGGGAATAAAATGACCCGACACACAACGCCACCATCAGCAGGACATTTTAGTGAGCATGACAAGCTCAGATCGCTAGGCAACTGAGGGGCATAATGTAATTATAAGTCATTATAATGCATATCAATATATGCAACATCAATGGCTGCACGACTCTCATACTTTATATATTATGAAAAAAAAAATTATAAAAAATGTCACTTAATAAAAATTGCATACTCCATGTCAAATAAATAGATGTCAATTACAAAATCACAATTAAATATGTCAAATATCATACATGTCACATAACTGACTGAAATACTTAAAATATAAATACAATACATTATTAACCCGGTTCATTAGAGCCGCTTAATCCCAAGCATTTTTATCTTCCATGGAGTCGTTAACTTTATAGTAACCCTTTTTAACTATTCTTTGTTTAATGTGTGCCTTAAATTTATTAAAGCTTAATTTTTGCACTTGACTTGGGATTTTATTGTAAAAGAGTATACATTGGCATTTAAATGAGTTACTGATTTTTTGGAGCCTGGTTGAAGGAACAACAAACCTGTCTTTATTCCTGGTATTAATATTATGGATATCACTGTATTTAGAAAAGAGATTAATATTTTTGTGCGCATATATCAAGTTTTCATAAATATATAGGGAAGAAACAGTCATTATATTAATCTCTTTAAATTTTTCTCTAAGTGAACACCTGGGGCTGAGATTATAAATTAACCGAATAGCTCTCTTCTGCAGCACGAAAATATTCTGTAAATCGGCGGCATTCCCCCACAGCAGAATACCATACGACATCACACTATGGAAGTAACCAAAATATACTAAGCGAGCTGTGTCGACGTCAGTTAAGCTACGCATTTTTTTCACGGCGTAAGCTGCAGAACTGAGCTTTTTTGAAAACTTATCTATATGTGGGCCCCACTGAAGCTTACAATCCAAAGTAATACCTAGAAACACAGTGTCAGTCTACAAGGTCCAACTCTTCGCCATTTATGAGTACACTGGTTTTCACCTGCCTAACATTAGGCGTTGAGAACTTAATACATTTAGTTTTTTTTTCATTTAATAACAAATTATTAACATTAAACCAGTGCACTACTTTGGAGAGAGCGCTGTTTACGTTGTCAGTTGCCAGTTGCTGGCGTTTCAGTTTAAATAAAAGAGAAGTATCGTCTGCAAACAGCACTACCTCATGATTGTCCCTTATAAGATAAGGCAAGTCATTAATGTAGATTAAAAATATAAATGGGCCAAGAATTGAGCCCTGCGGAACACCCATAGTAACGATTAAACCAGGAGATCTTTTTCCATTGACGTCCACTTTCTGAATCCTATTACCCAGGTACGAAGTAAGAAGATTCAGAGAAGCGTTCCTAACACCGTAGTGGTGCAATTTCCTGATTAAAGTTTCATGAAGGACGCAATCAAATGCCTTGGACAAATCACAGAAAATACCCAAAGCATCGTATGAATCCTCCCAGGCATTATAGATGTGTCCTAAAAGTAAATCCAAACTGTTTACTATGTAATAATTTATTTTTAAGAAAAAACTTTTGCATTTGATTAAACATTACTTTTTCGAAAATTTTACTAAACGTACAGGTAACACTGAAATAGGCCTAAAATTAGTGGGGTCAGATGTGCTACCTGCTTTAAACAAAGGTATTATCTTGCTAATTTTCATGAGATCAGGAAATTCACCACAGTCAACACAGTCACTAAAAATAAGGGCTAAGGTAGGTGCTACTATGTCAATTATGGACTTGGCAACGTCAACAGAATTGCCCCACAGGTCTGTAGTCTTCTTTACATTTAAAATATTAAACGTTTTTATTATGTCATTGTAATTGACATGGGAAAATTGAAATTCCAAATCACATGCACCAACATTTTCTTTAAGTAATGATTCAGCAATAGTGGGGGACGAATTTAGTAGCTGTGGTACGCCAGCTGAAGTATCGCACCAAGAGGAAAAATACCCCTCGATACAAATACGATGGTGGCGGCCACACAATTGGTTTCGAAGTTACTTCGAAACCAATCATTTGCTGTTGGAGATATGTTAAGAGATCATCATCATTTTATGTTTATGAGAACAAAATAAATGTGTTTCTTTCTTTCTTTCGTTCACCCTGCACCGGCTCTAGCCCTCGATCATGGTAGAGATCGAGATTGTCGTTCAGCGCCCACTACTCTTTCACATTAAGTAAACACTACCCATGCGCCATCATAATTTCATTTTGCTCTGAAAATTGTTATTTGCGTTATCTTACTTGCGTAATCTTGCACAGGTACAGAAGCCAACACATCAAGCTACCCCAATCTGTCTAATTTCTTTAATAGATTTTCAACTTTAACGCTAAGTAATAAGGTTCATATTCAATTGGGAAAATTTGATAGTTTTGGATAGCTTGACCTGCTGGCGTCTGTATATAAAATACGAATGAGCCTATGGAGAGCCTACGCGACAAATTTGAAGCTTGTTGGGTTTAGATTCTTATTATTTGTCAACGAAACAAAGGTTGCCTGGAAGAGATCACCTTGTGTGATAAGACCGCCCATTGTACCTACTCTTACTTTGTTATATAATGTTTGTAATTGTGATTTTGGTGTGCATTATAGCGTATATAAATAAATAAATATATTTGGAAAACTCCAATCCGCACAGTATACATTTTTAAAGTCTGAGATATGTACCCTACAACCGGGCCCGACCACTGTGCCCAACTGGCGACGGCCACTGGGCTAATACTGCTTCTAATAAAATTGCGCCATATCTAATGACGATAACTGGATAAGAAAATTCTAACTGTCATGTCCCGTAATCGGGATTAAGTAAATCTGTTATCACCGCGATTGATAATATTTTATAATAAAAGCTTGTTAATCGAATCAAAAAACATAATTTGTATTCACAAATACAACAAATAACAAGTAAGTTAAATATGAATTTCTTTTTGTTCCCTCGGTGATATAAGATCTTGCTAAAACATAGTTTTATTTACTAACGACGTCCGTACTTGTTTTTACCAGATATGAAATTCCTGCTGTCTGTTGCTGCCGTCATCGCCGTGGCCGTCGCTGTGCCCACACAGCGCGGTCTGGTCACCCCTGGAGCCGCTGGCGCCGCCCCCGTCGTGCTCCCCGGAGCCGCCGGAGCTGCCCCCGTCGTCATCCCCATAGCTGCTGGCGCCGCCCCCGTCATCGCCCCTGAGCCCATCGCTATCGGACCCGCTGTCATCGACTCCTTCGAGCCCATCTCCGTTGGACCTGCCATCATCGACTCCTTCGAGCCTATCTCCGTTGGACCTGCTATCGTCGACTCCTTCGAGCCCATCTCCGTTGGACCTGCTATCGTCGACTCCTTCGAGCCCATCTCCGTTGGACCTGCCATCGTCGACTTCCCCCTCTCTGACGGTGGTGCTGTCTCCGCCCCTGCTCCCGTCGTTGTGCCCTCTCCCGTTGTTGTTGGCCCCATCCCCGCAGGCGCACCCGCTCCTCTGGTCCAGATCATTCTGAACATCAACAAGGAAGTCGCTGAGTCCAGCCCTATCTCCGTCGGTCCCGCTACCGTTGCCCAGCCTGAGCCCGTCAACGTTGTGGAGTTTGCTCCCATCCCCACTGAGCCCGTCCAGGTCGTCGAGGTCGCCCCCGTCCAGGTAGTCGAGGCCGCCCCCGTCCAGGTGGTTGAGGCCGCCCCCGTCCCCGCTGAGCCCATCCAGGTCGTCGAGGCTGCCCCCGTCGCCGTTGAGCCTGTCGTGATCGGTACCCCCGTTCTGCCCTCTCCCGCTGTCGCCCTCCCCGAGGAACTCAACTAAATATTGAATTGACTTATCTCTACAGTTCAACAAACTCCGATGATCTGATTTGATGTATAACAAGAACCAAATAAAAAATAAAGTAATAAGTCAGATCTGAATCCGTACGTATTAATATTGGTTTTCTCATTACCCCTGAAATGAATTTATGTTACCTCACATCTATTTTACATGGTGTTAATGTAGGACATATAAAAAAAAAATGATAAGCAATTATCGATAGATAGAGAATTTACTAAGGTATTTATTTAGTGTTTTTTTTTCTAAAACATCAATTTAAAAATTGAAGAAATCATAATGTATCTTATTATATTATAGTTACATACCTACATAACATAACTCGTATTTTCGAATATAGTCAATGCCTGATCGAAATGATCTGGGGGCACGGCGGCGACGGTGCCCCCGCCAAGTCGAGCAAAAAAGCGGCACGGCCGTACCATCCTTTTCTCGAAGCAATTCAGGTCATTTTTAGGTCCCCTATAACTTCGTTGTGGATTAAACTACATACATACATATACATGCCATCACGCCTGTTTTCCTCGAAGCGTTAGACAGAGGTGTACTAATGTACACCCACATTCGCCGGTATATTTTAGGTCCCATGTAATAGGGGGCGAGCCTATTGCCATTAACCGGGCACAAATCCAGACTCCGAGCTGCTACTGAGATATTTATAGAAAAACCCAATATCACTTTGCTCGACGTGGGGATCGAACCCAGGACCTCTAGCGTAACAGTCGCGCTTAGGACCACTAGACTCCCATATCAAAACTAGTCAGGATAAAACTAAAAGCCTGAATTTTCAGTAACCAGGCAGGCATTATATAAACACGGTATATTTCATATTTCATTCAATTGGTAGTCGCAGTGGCGGATTTACACAACTGATATCAAGAATGGTCAGAATAAGACACTTAAAAATAAGCTAAAGGTTTTGTTGGTTTCGCAAACGGTTTTTGATAAGTAACTGGTACACTCTAATCCTTGATTCCTAAATCTTTCAATTTGACTGGATAACAGTTCCAAAATCATAATTATCATAATTTCCGTTATAAAAGGGAGTTTTGACGTGACTTCAAATACTTAAATTCAAAAATGTTAATGTTAATTTCGAACTGGCGGATGGGACTCGTGGTGGTCTAATGATTAGTGGTCAAAGCGTCTGGTGTATCTAATCAGACGCAGGTTCGAATCCTGCAGTCTAATTTTTCCTTCACTAAAATAAAATAACTAAAAAACCCGACTGCATAAAAAACTAAAAACACAAAAACAAGTCTAGTAGTCCAGACCTATGTAAAGTAATATTGAATAACTACACCATTTAAATGTTTTCATGATCGATAAATACATAAAATAATAAATTATAACGTAGAATAAAGTCAATCTTGCCGTCGTTACCCATTCAAAATCGTGACCGTCTCTAAAATTCCCAGTAATGGGTCCCGACTGCAAGATTGACCCTCCTCCTTCGGCAGTCGGGTAATAAGTGAGAATCGATTTAAAAAAATATTTATGTGGTGAAACACATTAAACGTTGATTAAATTGCGAGTGGATCTAATAACATTAGTGTACTTATACTTTCTTTTAATTCTGTAAGACAAAAAAATATATGCAATATCTATTCTTTTGGTCTAATGAGACTGTTACGGCCGTCACTGTATTAAGGCATACCTTACCCCATATTACAAGTAGTACTTAGCTTTTCTTAACTCACAATTAGACCCAAAAACTATTTCTTGTGTCAAAAATTGTGGAACAATAAAAAATATATGATTGTGAACTAGAATATCGAAATACAGAGAACAGTAGGGGCGGCAATATTTGAAGAGCCTACTGGCGGCAAATGTCTAAATCGGGCAATGTTGGTAGTAGTTTATTAAGAATTATAACTAGTCAAAGTTTCGTAATTTTGTCACTCACTCACTGATCATCAAAACTCTAATGCATTTCTAGCAGACATATAAGCTTCAAATTTGGAATACAATTAGTGTTTCGTGTATAAATCAAGGTAAAACTAAAATATTTTGCAATTTCGGTGCAGTTTTCTAAAAACCTACTGCATAAACAATTTTGCTTTGTAATCCCATATATTCTCTAAAAGAGCTCTTGGGCAATTCTCACCGCGGTTCGAACCGCTCGCGGTGCGAAACGACTAAGGACCCGTTTCATTCTTTTTTTATTTAGGATTAAAAAACAGTTTTTAACCATTTGACCGCCACGGACGTGTATAGACGTCAAATGAAAATTTACTCACGACGCCAACGACGGCATGGCACGTCAAAAATACCACTTTTTTTTTGTCGTTTGGCGTAGAGAACACGGGTTTTCGTTATCGACGTCGCGGTCAAAAGGTTAAACCAGTTTTGTGTTGTCTTACATCTAAATATAAATGGAGAAGATTAATTATTTATTTAAGAAGATGAAATATCGCTTTAATTTACTTGTTCTTACATATTTAAGGTTTTAGTTTATTATTTTTTTTGTGCATTATGAACTAAGATATCAGTATGTTTAATAAGGTGGCAAACAAGCATACGGGCCACCTGATGGTAAGCGGTTATCGTAGCCTATAGACGCTTGTAACACCAGGGGTATCACTTGCGCGTTGCCGACCCTGTAAAACAAAAGAGGAATAGTTGGGTTGGTAGTGTCAAAGTCCCCCGCCCACTGCCAACACAACGTTTCCTCGCAAAGCTTTGTCAACCTTGCTCACCGTAAGGAACACATCACAGCTCAAAGCAGTGTTGTTTCAGTTCGATTTTTTGCAAGGCGGAGGTAGGTACTTCCCCAGTCGGGCAGCTCCAATTTGAAGGTAAAATATACTGTTTCTGTTATACCTTCTATACATATACACAGCGTGTTACAAAATACCCCGTAAAAAATATAATTAATTATCAAAGCCAACAATTTTGTCATCTGCAATGTCAGGGAACCAGATTATTTAACAGAAAGGCCTACGTACCTATTTTACCTAATAATTGTCTGCTTTAATAGTTTTTCTATTTTTCATTCATAAATATTGTTGTTTTCCTTTTTTTGGGGTATGATAGACAGCGTTACTACGGTTCTTAAATATTGTGAATGGACTCGTTATAAGGCCCCATTTAACCTGGTAATTAATAGTAGGTAGTTTACAACCTGTATAAGAACATTGTTAAAGTTTGCCCCTCTCCATAGATTAGTCTCCGTAGGGGTACCCGCTTACCCGCATTTGTAAGTATTTGTACATTACATAACACACAACCACGCCTGTGTTCCCGGAACGTTTGCATGACAAGATGTACAGAGGTCAGCACATCAAGCTATCCAAAACTGTCAAATTTCTCTGATTTATTTTCAACCTTAATTTAAAGTAATAAGGTTCATATTCAATTAGGAAAATTTGACAGTTTTGGATAGCTTGACTTACTGGTCTATAATTAAACGTACACCTCGTCCTAAGTAACAGTTAGCCGATATATTAAGGTCTCAAGTAATAGGGAGCGAGTCTATTGCTACTAAGAATTTCAGAAAAAAAAAACCCAATAACACGTTGCTGGACTTGAGAATCGAACCCAGGAGCTTACACGTCTAGAAGCCGTGCTTACGACCAATAGGCTATTAAGGTAGTCAAGAAATAAAATATTATAAAAGAAAAAAATCTTCAGAAACATTCTGTGAGTACTGAGTACGATCGTTGTATTACGTGCTATACACCAATATGTGCAGGTATTATATTATTCATCCATGGTATATAATAAAACGATATGTTATATACTAACGAAAATATTTAATCACTTTAATACGCTGCGACATTGTACAATTTGTTAAATCATCGCAATGGTGTTATTATGTTCACTAATCAGAATTTAGTTGAGCTCCTCGGGGAGCACGACGGCGGGGGAGGGGAGCACGGGGGTACCGATGATGACGGGCTCGACGGCGATGGGGGCAGCCTCGATGACCTGGATGGGCTCAGCGGGGACGGGGGCGACTTCAACGACCTGGACAGGCTCAACAGGCACTTCAGCGGCGTCAACAACGCTGACGGGCTCAGGCCTGACGGGTGTGGCAACGGGGCCGGGGACGATGGGACCAACGACGGTCTGGCCGTTGATGTTCAAGATAATCTGAACCAGGGGAGAGGGTGTGCCCTCAGCGATGGGGCCAACAACAACGGGAGAGGGAACAACAACGGGAGAGGGCACAACGACGGGAGCAGGGGCGGAGGCAGCACCACCGTCAGGGAGGGGGAAGTCGATGATAGCGGGTCCAACGGAGATGGGGTGGGCCTCAATGATGGCAGGTCCGACAGCGATGGGCTCGGCCTCAATGATGGCAGGTCCAACGGCGATGGGCTCAGGGTTGGCGTCGCCAAGGAGGTCCTGCAGCTGCTGCTCCAAAAGGGCGGCGGTGGCAGGGTCGGTGCTGGGGCTCTGGATGGCCTCTAAGATGGCCTCCAACTGAGCGGTGTCCGAGGACACGGGTTTCACCAGGGGACTGGCGACGGCGACGGCCACGAAGGCAGCGAAGGCAATGAAGAATTTCATTTTTGTCTGCAAATGTTCAAAAATAAAATTAAATCAAAAATAAATTTTTTCCTTCGTTAAATTGTTAATTTAACGAAGGAAAAAATCTACTGCGGGCAGGATTCGAACTTCGTCTTGTGGTTAGGTACACCAGATGCTATAACCACTAAGCCATCGCGAATCCCACCCGCCACGTCCAAATATGCCTTCATATTCTTTAAGGTGATGTCGAATTTTTACTTTGCTAAAATAACTTTTAATCTTAGCATGGAAAATGCAAAAAAGAATACAAAAAGATTATTGTAGATTACAGAGTTATAATTCAAAGACTTCCATAGTTATTTAATCTTGTTAACTGGTGGAGTATTTACTGTTCTCCTAGATAGGCTACTGAGTAACCTGCGTTTAGGAGAGACATTTCTGATCCCAATGATGCTTGAATTAAAATGCACTAACATTTTTAACATTACATGAAAATTTAAGATCAAAACTAAAAGGTAAGGACATAATACCATACAAATAAAAATGACTTAAAATTGCCTACGATGAGGGATCATAAAACAAATAATGATATCTATTGAACAGAAGAAAATATTTTGAAAGTATTCTTTCTTACCTTGGTTGATTGCGTTGATCAAGTAGATACGGTGACAATTGTGGCTTACTCTTTTATACTAAAAGTTTAATACCTCATTGTTATCATATCAGAAGAGCTAAAATTATTCGTTTATGGCGAAAATAAATTGATTGTGATAATATATATTTTTATTATTTTCGTAATTGGTAGCAATGTAATAGATTGTTATTTAAGGTCGACGGGAATTAATGGTAATACTTACCTACTCGTACAAAAATGCCCGTCAAAGTGGATGCTTTCTTTGAAAGGGGATAGAACGTATCTGGCATATCGACCCGCCCGCCATTTTGTTTTTTTTTTTTAATCGCGACTCACTATAAAATACGCGGCTTATTAACACTTTAATTGTACATGGCGATTTCGAAAAAAAACAAAATGGCGGCGGGTCCGATAAGCCAGCTTCCATACAAAAAGGTTCAAACCCCTTTCATGAGAAACGGCCTGAATGCATTTAGGGAAGCAGAGGGTTTTGTGGACTGAGGTCACGAGATCTTATAATATCATTGTTTGGGACTATTATTAAAGGATTTAGAAATGACCCAATTCAGCCAGTGGTAGATCGGCTTTTGGCTAAGTAATAACTAAGCTGATCAACCTATCTGAAAGGTTAAGCTGCGCTTATCGCGGTTAGTCTGTGGATGGGTGACCATACTTAACACATCGAGACCCCTCCGTATCTCGGAGAGCACGTAAAGCCGTCGGTTCCGGTTGTCATACGAACACCTATGACAATCCTTAGTGGTAGTCAGAAGCCAAAAAAGCCTAACAGTCCATCCCTAGTCTATGCCCAGGGTATCGATATTACAAAAAAAAAAGTTGCGAAGCTTTGATGGCAGTTGATTAAGCCAACCGCAATATAGTTGAGAAAAGGCTTGGAGAACGAAATTCAGCCAGCGGTATATATTATACATATAACTACATATCTAGGTCCCATGTATTAAGTGGAGCTTATTGCCATTTAACTGGGCACAAATTCCAAACTTTGAACTGCTTTTAGAAAAACTGCTTGACTTGTGAATTCCAGCGCCAAGGAGTGACTGGAGAGGCACCACGGAGTCCTCAGTTTCCGGTTGACGCAGGTACCTACCTACTCTCGGGAGTCGGGACATGGGTGACTGGGTATTTCGGAGTACAAAGGAAAAAAAAGTAAGTACATAAGCAGTACATAGGTAAGTATATCAGCAGTACATAGTAACTACATAAGAAGCACATAGTTAGGTCATAAATAGAACATAAGTAGTGCATAAGTAGTACATAAGTAGTACATAAGTAGTACATAAGTAGTACATAAGTAGTACATAAGTAGTACATAAGTAGTAAATAAGTAGTACATAAGTAGTACATAAGTAGTACATAAGTAGTACATAAGTAGTACATAAGTAGTACATAAGTAGTACATAAGTAGTACATAAGTAGTACATAAGTAGTACATAAGTAGTACATAAGTAGTACATAAGTAGTACATAAGTAGTACATAAGTAGTACATAAGTAGTACATAAGTAGTACATAAGTAGTACATAAGTAGTACATAAGTAGTACATAAGTAGTACATAAGTAGTACATAAGTAGTACATAAGTAGTACATAAGTAGTACATAAGTAGTACATAAGTAGTACATAAGTAGTACATAAGTAGTACATAAGTAGTACATAAGTAGTACATAAGTAGTACATAAGTAGTACATAAGTAGTACATAAGTAGTACATAAGTAGTACATAAGTAGTACATAAGTAGTACATAAGTAGTACATAAGTAGTACATAAGTAGTACATAAGTAGTACATAAGTAGTACATAAGTAGTACATAAGTAGTACATAAGTAGTACATAAGTAGTACATAAGTAGTACATAAGTAGTACATAAGTAGTACATAAGTAGTACATAAGTAGTACATAAGTAGTACATAAGTAGTACATAAGTAGTACATAAGTAGTACATAAGTAGTACATAAGTAGTACATAAGTAGTACATAAGTAGTACATAAGTAGTACATAAGTAGTACATAAGTAGTACATAAGTAGTACATAAGTAGTACATAAGTAGTACATAAGTAGTACATAAGTAGTACATAAGTAGTACATATGTAGTACATATGTAGTACATAAGTAGTACATAAGTAGTACATAAGTAGTACATAAGTAGTACATAAGTAGTACATAAGTAGTACATAAGTAGTACATTTAGGCTGCTCCTATTGGACATTGTGTTCTTAATTCTAACTTAATTCTACGTGAGTCCACTGTATTTTTTTTATTTGTGAGTTTTTTGGTTTTTATAAGTGATTTACAACTGCCTGGCAGTCCGTTCACGGACATGACTTGCTCATCCGCGCCGATTAGCTCAACCCTATTTTAGGGAACCGATCGACCAGATGCACAGCGCCACCATAGGCAGGACATTTTCGTGAGCATGACGGACTCGTTCTGCCATGCAGTCTTACATGCTAGGGTTACTATTTTTTTTCAAGCTTTCTTGTTGTACAATCAGCTTACACACAGCTTGCACACACACAGCTTGCACACAGCTTGCACACAGCTTGCACACAGCTTGCACACAGCTTGCACACAGCTTGCACACAGCTTGCACACAGCTTGCACACAGCTTGCACACAGCTTGCACACAGCTTGCACACAGCTTGCACACAGCTTGCACACAGCTTGCACACAGCTTGCACACAGCTTGCACACAGCTTGCACACAGCTTGCACACAGCTTGCACACAGCTTGCACACAGCTTGCACACAGCTTGCACACAGCTTGCACACAGCTTGCACACAGCTTGCACACAGCTTGCACACAGCTTGCACACAGCTTGCACACAGCTTGCACACAGCTTGCACACATCTTGCACACATCTTGCACACTTGCACACAGCTTGCACACTTGCACACAGCTTGCACACAAGTCGCACACAGTAACCTGTGTGCTAGGATTGCGATCCCAGGACGTCATTCTCAGCAGCTGCGCTTTAGTTCGCAATAAATCGATCTATCTATAGTACCTACCTATAATAAATATATAATTTGCAGGCATTAAACAGATAACAGTGTATCATTTAGTGTTTATGTAATATCTAAACTGTTACACAGTAATATTATATAGATAATATTACCGTGACTGTTAGGTTCATACTTAATGTGACACGCGATCTGGTAAGGTGTAGGTATACATATTATATCTTATTCTGTAGAAGTAATACTTAGGTACTGTAATATTTTTGGAACGAAGTTCCTTATCGCGCGTTGTGAAAGGGGGCTAGACGGAAAAAATTCTTACGAAAAGTTGTCACGACACTTTTTGCTTGTCAACAATATTTGAATTTCGAATTATTGAGTGAATGACAATATTTGAATTTCACGCGTTGTGAATTGTTGAGTGTATACAGGTTTTTTTATTTTTTATTATTAAATTTTAATGAAAGGAACTTCGTTCCATCCGGGTGTCCCTTGACACCTCTCAAGTTTTTTTTATATAATTTTGGAGAAAGAAAATATCTATTTCAGGCAGGATTTGGTGGTTTGAACCTGTACACCGGACGCTTTAGCCAACTAAGCTACCGTGACCACTGCCTGTGTTGTCATTTTTTTTGTATACTACACTAATTTGGCAGCATACGGCCCACGCACTGGTAAGCGGTTACCGTAGCCTATAGACGTTTGTTACACTAAGGGTAGCACTTGCGCGTTGCTGACCCTGGAAAACGAAAGAGGAATAGTCTGGTGGGCAGTATAAGGGTCAAAGTCGCCCCATTGCCGTGACAACGTTTCTTCGCGGAGCACAGCACTGACAACCTTGCTCACTGTAAGGAACACAATACAGCTCAAAGCTATGTTATTTCACTTCGATTTTCTGCAAGGCGGAGGTACTTCCACAGTCGGGTAGTCCCAATTTGAGTGGAATTACCCCACTATGCCCTACCTCTCTCAAATTTCTCTTTCTCATTCTTACGTCTTATCGGGACGCCAGTGACATCTATCGAAGACAATATTCTGTAATATTTTCTTCGAGTTGTCGTTATTTCCGCAGAATCATTAAAAATATCAATATAGCGCAGAGGTTAGAGGGTACCTATAATAATTTAACAATATCGTGATCTAAATTTTCTTTTTTTATGATTCCGTTATTCTATTATTCTTATCAATTTGTGTCAGTATGTAGATTTACAGAAATGATATTAAAAAAAATGAACTTCATTTACTATTTACCTAATGTACAGAGTCCAGCTCATCAAGCAACTCAAATTTCTTTGATTGATTTTCAGATTTAACGCAAAATAATAAGGTTCATATTCAATTGGGAAATTTTTACAGTTTTGAATAGCTTAACCTGCTGGCGTTCACCTAAAGTTCGCCGGTATATTTAGGTCCCATGTAAGGGGCGAGCCTATTGCCATTAACCGGGCACAAACACACACTCCGAGGTGCTACTGCGATTTCATAGAAAAACCGAATGCTCGAGCTGGAAAACGAACCCAGGACCTTTTGCGTAGTAGTCGGGCTTAGGACTAAAAAGCTAATGAGCCATTTCGTTACTATATAGGGGAGAGTGGGTAAAAAAGTAACGACGCGTCGAAAGTAACAAACGGATCTGTCGGTTTTCACAGTCCGAAATGTCGCCTCACTACCGTCAGGAGATAGCTGATGACATCTCCCGCTTGCATTCCGTTGCCGCGGTAGTAGAAAAGTCTCTAGGTTTATCGACCATTGGATAAACCTAGAGACGTTTGTTGGTTTCGACCCCCGTTACCTACTTTTTTTATAACCGCTCTCCCCTACTGTACTAATTTAAATGTAAGTAAATTTGCACTAAATCTGTTTGATTCACAAATATTTGTTTTGAGTCTGGATTTACTTTGTTTCCAGCTCCACGCGTCACAAAGCTTGTATCATAATGCGGGGGCTGTTTTTATAAAGGTTTGGAAACAAGACTTCATAGCTGTAAATTGTAAGGTATTCCAGATTTCATCTGACACTTTTTGTATTCATAAAACTTTTCTTGGAAAAGATACTGCAATAACAATTTCAATAGTAGAGATGGAGAATATATTATCGTGTCGCATTAAAGCGATACGCCTAATAGTTTTATAACTGCAATTTGCATTCCTGAGATAATTTGCTATAATTATATTATAGGGGTAATAGTGCAAGGTCTACTCTTATAGAAGTTAATGATTAAAGCCACGTTCACATAAAAAGTAGGTACATTGGACCTTAAACATACTGGAGAACTGTGGACGTACTGTGACAAAAGAGTTATACTGTACAGACAGCCAAAAACATCTGCGTTTTGACATAGATTGTGTTATTATAGTACCTATCCGCGGGTTTGGCAAAAGACGCACACATGCGTTTTGACACAAATATTAGATAAGTGTTATTTTAGCGAAGGAAAAACTCGGCTTAGAGCAGCGTTCGACCCTGCGTCTTCTGGTTCAATACACCAGACGCTATGACCACTAAGCCACCGCGAGTGTCAGTCGAAAATTGCCTTCACATTCTGAATTTACGTCTTTAAGGTGACGTCAGTCGATATTTTTCCTTCGCTAAAATAACTTTATAATACTGCATGGAAAATGCAAAAAATACAAAAAGATACTTACCTATTAAGTGTTTGGGGATGGACTATATGGCAAGGGAGCAAAAAAAAACAAATGAACGTTGAACTTGACAATGCTGATGGTTAATGTTAGCAGAGGCGTCTCTACACCATGTAGCGCCCGTGCAATCATTACTCTAGCGCTCTCTAGTAAGCGCGCGGTCAAAATAGAATGGGAACAAATAACAGCACATTACCACAAACTGTCAAATTTGCCCAATGGATAATTATTTGACAGGTTTGGATGCCATGATGTGTTGTTGACAGTATTAGAGTTCCGCGGCCCTGTGGCCCTAGAACCGTAATTGCGCCCGTGTGCAACGGACGCCCTGCACCTCAGGGCAATAGGCTCGCCCTCTATTAGGTACATGTGGCCTTGAACATACTAGCGAACTGTGGCTGTATAATTAGTACACGCCTGTATAAATAGTGGAACAAAATAGTTATTTAGATAATCTCATGCGTGACATCGTTGCAGTTATTTCCCGATATAATCGGCACACAGCAGCTATTTGATTTTGATAAGACGAACGTAATTATAAGGTACCTACTCATGTATAGTACATACATGAGAAACTTCAATTATTTAAAAGTTCAACGGCCAAGATTGTTTACTAAATAAGACGTTCCAGGTCAATACTACTAGTCATCAGGTCGACTGAGATATTTTTTTTCTTAATTTTATATTTTATTATGATTAGAGTATGTTTGTAGCTCTCGACCGGCGGCGAGACGAGATAGTTTGATAATAAAATTATGTCGCACGATCGTAGTGAAAAAGTCCTATTTATAAGTAATTCAAAAAGGAGGTAAAAATCTTTTTTAGTCTAAAACTGGACATCAAAACGGTATTGATTGATTTTCCTGCCAGTATAGTAGTGTAGGTTTCCACTGACGTCTATAATTAGAGGCAGCGATGATTTCCCTGATTTTTTTTTTCGTTGTATCACTTGCACATGTTATCATCGTGAAACCTCAGTTGTTAAGCCTCATTTGGTCAGTAATTTCACTAGCTACATTACCCTTACAACTGGAAAACAATAACGGTAGTAGACAGCAGAATATTTGACAATGCGATGGTACGGTCATCAACGAAAGTCGCTAAACACAGCAACATTTTGAAAAAAATTCAGCTCCAAAACTTGTCACGAGATTTTTTTATTATGAAGGTAACGTAAATATTTAATGGTCATATAAGCAATGATTTCGGACCAGCTTCACAGGTCAGTAACTTCATATTAATTAAAAATCGTAGGTATTGAAGGTTGCAACATGTCCAGTGACTTTCGTCGCTAACTGTACCAACCCAAAGGAAACCAACAAAAGCACCTCTAAATTCAGAGATTAGGTATAAATGGACCAGAAAGTAGTATTGTAAAGTAGATATTGGAATAAAACTACTTTTTACGGATTTTATCGCGTTATATTGATATTATTAGAATCCCGACGTTTCGGACCCTTTACAGCGTCCATGGTCACGACTAGACCCGGTAGCCCTACCGGGTCTAGTCGTGACCATGGACGCAGTCTACCCGTGACCAAAAAAGAAGTTTTATTTCAATGTACTTATAATATACGCGTAAATGTTAGAAATCAATAAGGCGTAGATAGGTACTTACTTAACTTACTTTTCGATTACGTAACAACCGATCAACGTCACGTCCTGTCGAATGATATCTCGAAATAGTTTAACCGTTTTAGCACAATAGGGAAGCATGTTTCATCTAGATAGGTTTGTGTTTATTCTTGTGACGCTTATCACTGGGTTCAAAGTGTTAGTGCAATCTCTCTCGGTCATCGGAGACATTCATTGTGGAATATCGAACGTGTGCGACGTGTATCTATATTTATACTTCCTTAATTAGTTGTACTGCGATCTGCTTGGCTAAATAAAAAAGAAAATCGACATTTAAAAGCGATAATTGTTAGTAAAACATCGAGAGGAAACTACAGAGTTTTTTTCAGTGGTATGTGAAGTCTGCCAATCCGAACTATGCCTATATGAACTATAGCCTAATCCCTTTCAATTTGTGAGAGGGACTGTATGATGATGAAGATGAATGGTTAGGAAATCATCGAGAGGAAACCTGCATGCCTTAGAGATTTTTCTCGGTGGTATGTGAAGTCCGCCAACTCGCACTAGGCCAGCGCAGCGTGTTGGACTATAACCTAATCCCTCTCAATCTGAGAAGAGAGTCGTGTTCCGCAGTGGAACAGTATATGGGTTGATGAAGATGATGATGATGAATGGTTAGACAATAGACACCAACTTTAAGGTATAACTACAAAGTATATTCTATCAGATAAATGACCATCGAAATCGATTCACGAGCAGCGAATTGGATACATGCACAAAAAAGTACAGTCAGTTAAAAATACCACTTTTGACTATTCATTTTTGCCCGGTTAATGGCGGTTAATGGGAATAGGCTCGCACCCTATAACCTATGGGTAAGCACCTCTATCTAACCCTTCGGGGAATACAAGCGTGATGACATGGTATGTTTAAAGTTTTTAAAATGGTAGGTACGAAAAATACCTATACTAATAGGTATAATATATCGTCTCCTATTAGCTTAGGTATATTTTTTAGTCTTCTTTGTGTTAGTGCGTCTAAAGATTTCCTATCGATCGATCTTACTGCGAACTTCTAGTAAATACAATTTAAATATCCTCCAAAGGTTATCAGGGTAACATATCGCGCTAACAAGCAAATACAAACCAGTTGTTATTATTAGGAATTATCCATTTTCATATTGCAATGACGCATTTACTTCTGGATAAGATGCGCGAAACAGAAAGTGTGCGGATTGAAGTCCATAAACTGGTATTGATAACATCGACATCTAGATTTGGATCTAGATTGGATGTCGATCTTATCAATAACAGTTTATTACCAGGGTATTCCACCCAATATATGCGGCTAAATCGCGTAGTATTGGGTGAAATACCTGATAAGATAATGATGCATCATGATGATCCAGTTGAAAACCAGCGCCAAGCACCTCCAGGTTATCTACTAGGTATTAGTTATTTAAAGAGTTATGGTCGTAAGATAGGGTAGGTACATATTTAGCTATCTTAGGTTTTTTTTTATAATACAAAAGATGGCAAATAAGCTTATGGTCCACCTGATGGTAAGCGGTTACCGCAGCATATTGACGCTTGCATCACCAGGAGTATCACTTGCAGGTTGCCGACCCTGTAGAACGAAAGAGGAATAGTTGCGTTGGCCACAAACCCCTCACATACTGACTCACAATTAAAACATTACGTCACAATATTTTAGTAGATATGTATATAAAAATGTTATTTAATCGCAAGAATGATTGTTAATGCGCTGCGCAAACGTAGATACTTTTTTTTTGCGACACGACACACCATCACAGCTAGGAAACCGTAGTTGCTGTGTCCTGGCTGATTTCATACTGGTTATATAGAAGTCAAATATTAATTGGTAGCTTGTATCTGACACATGACACCCAAGACGTAGAAAAAATAATTAATGTTGCTTTTAGCACTGGTATTCAGTGAAATGATAGGTACCTATTTATTTCTCTAAAATACTCATTTTTACAAGTCAATATTTTAGTATGTAGGTACTTAGTAAGATGCTGCTGGCGGAAGATTTATCATTTTTTGGTGTAGAAATTACTCATGGATCGTCCATCATATCATTCATGTCCATCCCCTCCCCAGGGTATGTCCGTCTCGTGCTGACTAAAAACCGCACTTACCTTCACGGCCACTGGATTCACGATGTTGGCAACGACCTTGACAGAAGCAGAATATTTACCTGATTATTAGAAATAATGTGTTCTCAAATAGTTTAAAAATATTTTTATCTGCGCTTATTACAAAAAGAATTACTACACGTGGTTATCACTTTAATTTTATCTAATTGCCGTTTCATTTAATCATTTCAGAGATAAAGCATAAAGCATATTATGCAAAATGGTTAGGTACTTATCTACCTTAGGCCTCAATTTTTAGGAATATAAATAAAATATAACTTTCCTCTTTGTCTAAAATAACTAATTCATTTATCTAGTTTGAAGTTAAATAAAGCGCAAGCACTTACTCGACAGTATTGCTGGCTTTCATTTCGTAATGACAGGATTCAATTTTTATTCTAGTGCACGCTGATATACAGCTGTAATCTGTTGATTGTTTTCTCTACTGAAGATCAAAATGAGACATAACCATAACATAACCGGCAAGAAGCAATGGGCCGGTCACGTGTCTCGGAGAACTGACAATCAATGGAGAAAACAAGTTCTTGAATGGAGACCGCGTCTAGGTAAGCATAGTGTGGGATGCCCGCTTGGCCTGTTGGAGTGACGACGTGTGGAAAGCAGCTGGCAGCGACTGGATGAAAAGAGCTGAAGATTGGGCTCAGTGGCATTCTCTAAAAGAGGCCTTTCTTTAAAGTAGGTACGGAAAATCCTCATGGACCCTCCGCCATCCAGGAAGGTGGCAGGGTATGTCGGACTCGTACTTCAACTAAAAACCGTACTTGCCTTCACCTGCCCTACTATAGTCCTGGCCATGTGATCCGCGAAATTCGCCACGACAATGACAGGCTGTATCTAAAAGAGGCCTACGTCAAACAGTAGACGAAAACGAGCTCATGTTGATAGGTATTGATGACATAACCTTTGATACAAGTAGGTACCTACCTACTACTTAATGTCTAATTTCTATATCCACTGGAAAACAATCGAAAGATATTAATTCCGGCTGATAGATTATGAAATAAGTATAGTTAATGTTATTTTAGCAATGGAAATTTCGACTGCAGTCAGTATTCGAAACTGGGTCTTCTATTTCAATACACCAGACGCTATGAACTAAGCCACTGTGAATCCCACCCACCAGGTCGAAATTTGCCTTCACATTCTGAACTTACGTCTTTAAGATGACGTCAGAATTTACCTTCGCTGAAAAATAACTTTTTTAACTTTAGCATGGAAAATGCAAAAAAATATAGGTAATTCTTCATTATTATGTTGGGCAAATAAATAAACAATTATTTTACTATCATTATTAACAAATAGTCGCCATCGCGTACGGAACCCTAAAAGCTCTTAATTTTAAACACATCGTATACCATAACTTTGTATTCCACTTAGGAATGAGCAGGTAACGGTATTCTACATTTTTAATGTATTTGGTCAACTTTAATGTACGGTTAACTCAGTAGGTTCCTACTTGGAATCACCTACCGTGAATTTGTTTAAAAAATAGATAGTCCGAGAATCATTTCTCACCATTCCTAATATGGACCGACTTAGTTGTTTATACTTTATATTTTTTAAGGTATTAAAAAATATAAGTAAAGTAAGTAGTAAAATTATGGAACAACCTTCCAACATTTAGGTATCTGGTATGGTGTAATTATGTGATTTTCTTCATGAATAAGTGTAAAAATAATATAAGTAAGTAACATGTTAAAGTGTATATAATTGCAGGTTTAAATAGGTAGGTACCAGTAGATTCCAGTAGGCGGCGCGTGTAAGTAGTTGAACCACGCACGCCTTATAGTAAAAAGCGAGAAGAGACCTCGCCTTTTGAAGTGGTCCAGCGAGGGCTCAACCAGACTGTCATGGTTGGGGCGAATACCACGAATCCCATGACACATAGGGACAAAGGAAGCAACTGCGGTTTTTAGTCAGTAGGAGTCCGTCATACCTACACTGGCACCTGGCAGGTGGCAAAGGATCCATGAGGATTATTTGTACTATACATATAAAAAAGCTAGCTGTAGGTACACCTTTATATACAGGGATATGCCTTAACAGGCGTTGCGTAGGGGGTTGCTGAGGTGGTCTATTAAGAGGACACAGCCCTCTCCATGCGCTGATGGGGTGGGACGACCAGGGTAGTTTTGTCTAATCCCTAAGACCAGTCTTTCCAAGGTTTCACCTCGTAAACAGAAAAAAGTGGTAGACCAATGTCTACCACAGTATAACAGCTGGAGATTGTCAATACAGTCTCCAGCTGTTATACGGTGCATTTACCGCATCGATGAGAGAAAAATAGATGTCTGTTTAGTAACAAGAATCTCGTTTGCGATTTACAGAAACAAGAATGCCCAGAAGACCTGCACACAAATAAATAAAAGCAGGAGAATCGATCCCTTGAGTCTAACTAAATTCTCCGAACAGTTTAAACCTACCAAAGTAATCTGTGCAATTAATTACTTTAATATTTTCAAATTAACATTGTTTGAATATTGTTATTGTTTACGAGGGATACCTTCAAAAGGCGACCGCTCCGTCGAGGTCGGCCGCGACGTACCTACGTGGCGCGAAGACCTCGAAATTTTTTTTGAAGCAGTCATGTTGTTGCGCAAGTTATAGTTTTTGGGGCGATCGGCGAGCTTTTCAATTAAACTACTTTTTGTTACGAAAAGATTATATTAATTTTAAACATACGTCTTACACCTATGAGCTAAATCGAGAGTCTGCTTACATCTACGGCACCGAAGGGACACTTAAGCGCACACGCACACTCACACAAGCACAACACTATAACACCCCCCGCATTAGTTTGAAGCCTTTTGTTCTCCTGAGAAAAAGGGCTGAGTACCACCCCCGCTCGGCGTAGCAGTTGATGTTTCTGGGTTCTTCTTAAAATTTCTGCTAAGTATATCCCAGAAACCGTGAAAACAATCATCAGTATTATGTAGATGGAAGCCGTTGTTTGATAACTGTTATCTTTTAAATCGTTCAGTTCAAAGCTATTTTCGCAGCAAAATTGGACTCTGGTCTGTCGTATGCAAGGCAAGACGTAGTGATGACGATGACTGTAACTGTCAGTTGTTTCTCAATGATGTACGGGCATTCGGCTTCGAAGTGGCTATAACTTCAATTTCTTAACAATCGTGCTTCGTGGAGCCCTTTACATTCTGCGTCCATGGAGTAATGATTAACATCGTTCAGTGCCAGATATGGTTTAGGTGGAATTAATATTGTACTGTGAATTAAAAGTTAGAGTAGGCAACAGATGATAATAAGTATGTATGTTAGAATGCATAATGGGGAACTTCAGGACAAATACAATCACACTATCAACATAGTAAGAACCACAAACAATAATATCATAATAATCTCTTATCTAGGTGTAATCCTGCAAAGGTAACTCGGAAGGTTCACATTAATTTGTTAGGATATTAAACATGAAATTAATATTTTGTGAACTAATTACGCTATGATGAATAACAAGACAGTTCAGAAAAACATAGCATTTTCCAATGTAACACAATTTACAATATTCTGTTAACAGATTTTTTAACAAATTAGATAACAAAATTAACTTGTAATTAGTAATATTAACATTATACATAATCTTATATTGATTTGTTACTATAGTAGATAAAGTCATATTGAAATTTTGCGACATTTTTTATTTAATGTATTCTATATAAGTACATAAATAGCTTTTTGCGTTACTAGTACTATTTTAAATCCTATCTAACTCATAACACATGTTCACCTAACCTAAAGGGTAGTGTTCCCGGGTTGTCCACCAACTTCATCATCGCTATTTGATGGGCTCGGATGATTGTCGCAATCTTGCAACAATATATTTTGGTATCTCAGTGGTCTTCTTACGATACGTTTGTGGTGGACCACGTTCTTATTATCTATGACCTTTAAACCTAAATTTTTCTTAACACTACGCCCTAGATAACGAGGCTTTGTCTTATGCCTTACAGCTAGGGGATTTTTTATATATAATGCTTTTCCTTCTTCATACGACAAAGGTTGTTGTCTGTCTTTATTGGCATTATATGTTGTCTTTTCCTGATTACATAGCAATTTTTTATTTATTTCACTGTACAATTCTTTAGTCGTATCTTTGTGCCTCACAATGTAATTTTGAAGAAATGTAGCTTCTAAATTTATATCGAATGGGTCACGGCTACTTGTATGTCCATTAATAATATCAATTGGCTTTTTATTTGTGGTTGAATGAATACTATTGTTATAACCGATAACAGCGTATAACATTAACTGAATAGTGGTAAGTGTACACTGGGTTAAGGACAATACACGAATATGTTCTAAAATAGTGGAGTGGAACCTTTCAATGGCTCCATTTGACTGTGGGTTATTAACACTTATAAAATGTAATTTAATGTGGTGTAAACTTGCAAGCTCTTGTACTGGCAGGTTCTTAAATTCCGTTCCTTGGTCTGCAGTTATACTAATAGGCACTCCATGGTGCGATATGTAAATAAATAACGCATTTCTCACACTTATGCCTGTCACCGATTCTATTGGATATGCTTGAGCGTATTTAGAGAATACGTCAATAATTGTTAAGAACTTTTGTCGATTTACAGTAAAAGTGTCTAAGTGCAATACTTCAAACGGTTTCTTAGGTATGGGAACTAATTGAAAGTTGTGTTTACTTGGATTTCTTTCATATTTACAAGTCTTGCAAATGTTACAGTTATTAATGTATTCCGCAACTTGGTTTTTAATATTAGGCCAAAAATAGAGAAGTTTGATCCTTTGTTCAACTTCTTGAATTCCGCGGTGATTATTTTTACCATCATGATATTTTTTTATAATTTGGTATTGTTTATCTGGACAGGTTACGTCTTCAGTTTTAGTTTTACAGAAAAATAATTTATAAGCTGAATTTTGAAATGTTTTTTGCAATATAATTGTAATTGGAGGAATAACCTTTTCATCTGATAAATATATACCATATTTAATGTTAGGTTTTAAGTGTTCTTTAAATAAAGTGACAATACTTGATTCTAAATTATTTTTGTTTATTTGGGCTAATATTCTTCTTTTTCCGGAAAAAACATCAATAGTTTTAGGATTTGCAGGCGAATGATGCACAAAATCTAAGAATAGCTGATTATCAAAGACATTAATATGTTTCTCAGAGATAGGGATTTCTAAAACAGGGTTTTCTAATTCAGTGTGAATTGTGCTTTTTCCATCTAATTGAGTGTTAGTGGCTTTTTGGGACTGATTTACTAACATTGACAAAGGTACGTCATCTTCATCACTGTAAGACATGGTTTCAATTTCATTATTATGAATCTCAATTCTGGATAGAGCATCGGCATTTGTATTACTCTTACCCTTTTGATATATGATGTGATATTCAAATTCTTCTAAGCGTAGTCTCCACCTAGTTAACCGGCTATTGGGTTCCTTTATATTCATTAAGTATTGTAGGGGTTTATGATCGGTTATAATGTTAAACTTTCTTCCATACAAATAAGGTCGGAAATATTTTGTTGCCCACACGATGGCGAGCAGTTCTTTCTCTATCGTACTGTATTTTATTTCGCTGTCGTTGAGAGTTCGCGATGCATAAGCAATCGGCTTATCGCTTCCGATGGGTCCTTGAGAAAGAATAGCGCCTAAGGCGACGTTTGATGCGTCTGTACGTAAATTAAAATCCTTTTCAAAGTTAGGGTACTGTAGGATAGGATCGTTAATAAGCAAATTTTGACAATGTTTGAAACAATTAACGTATTCGGGGGTAAGTTCAATTTTGGCACCTTTTTTTAAACAAGATGTTAATGGTTTAACTACATGTGCAAAGTTTGGTATAAATTTCCGGTAGTATCCGATCAAACCCAGGAAAGACTTTATTTCTTTCGTTGTTTTCGGTAAAGGAAATTGCTGTATGACACTAATCTTATTGGGATCTGGTTTGACACCGTCAGCGGTAACTATGTGGCCAAGAAAAGGTGTTTCTTTTTTCAGAAATTCCGTTTTATCGAGTTGAACCTTGAAATTAGACTCTCTAAGGCGTTGGAAAACAGCTTCTAAATTAAGAATATGTTCTTGTAATGATGAACTGTAAACAATTATGTCATCCATGTAAACTGTGACATTTTTGAGGCCACGCAGGACATTATCCATGACCCTTTGAAATGTTGAGGGAGCATTCTTTAGCCCAAAAGGCATTCTTAAAAATTCGTAGTGTCCACGATATCCATCATCGATACTGAACGCGGTTTTTGGAATATCCTTCGGATTTAATTCTATTTGGTGGAACCCAGATTTTAGGTCTAGCACCGTAAAATATTGACTTTTACCTAATTTATCTAGAATATCACTTATATTAGGAATAGGGTACCTATCACTCACAGTTTTCTCGTTTAGTTTTCTAAAGTCAATGACTAACCGCCACTTTGTTTTGCCTGAGGCATCTTGTTTTTTAGGCACTATCCATATTGGGGAAGACCACGGACTATTAGAAGGTCTGATAATTTTTTGGAGTAGCATCTCTTTTATTTGTTTTTCTACTTCCGCCTTGTGTACGTGAGGGTATCTGTATGATCTTGTAAAAATAGGATTTTCATCTTTAGTATTAATCTGATGTTTAATCTGATTAGTAAAAGTTAAAGGAGTATTTTCGGTATAGAATATGTCATTATAATTACGGCATAATTGTAATAAATTAAACTTTTCTTCTGAATTTAAATGGTCAGTGCGAACTAAAATCTCGATGTTTGGTTTGTTTTCGATTATTGATTCAAAATTATATAAATCGAAATTTGTATGAAGTGTCTGTGCTTTAAGTGGTGAAACTAAGCTCACGATGATGTCATTGTTAGTAGGGTTCACTATTTCTAAGTGTGCGTAACCTGACTCCGCTCGCGTTATCGTAGCTGGAATGTTACAGTTGTTTATATTAGTCTCGGGAATAAATATATCATCACGCTGAATACTAACGGGTACCTTTACATATTTTGACGAATTTGATCTAATTAAAGCTTCAAAAAGATTATTAATTCCGGAATTGAGAACTTTAATAGGTATTTCCGTGTTAGGTGTTATTAATTTTTTCTTATGGAGATCAACGGTCGCTTTCAAATTTTCTAACGTTTTATACCCAATTAAACCATCAAATACATTATGAAATTTATAAATGTAAAATTTTGAGACATTATTTTCATTAAATTCTGGAAAACTTTGTATCTCTATAGAGTAATTATTATCTGTAGTGCAATTTAAGTTCGTTACAGAAAAGGGTTCATAAATTAGGGGTGTATTTTGAAAATGTTTTTCTATTATTTCCGGAGATAAAAAGGATTGATTGGCCCCAGTATCGATCAATAATTTAAGAGGCGGTTCTTTAATTTCAATGTACGGCAATTGCCTCTTAGTATGAATATTTATTTCTGTTAAGTTCCGAGATTGGTATCCGAGGTTCTGTAAAAATTTTGCTCGTTATGAACAGTTGGATTTTGCGTATTTTCTGTATGTTCGTAGGTAACGTCGGGTTCATTATATTGCTCATGGTTATTCTCAAATGAATAACCGGTATAGGGGTCAATATTATGAGTAAAGGGTACGTCGTAATTTTGTTCGGTGTGGACAGTATCCGGATTCGTTTCGAGCATATGTAATTCTTCGAACCGATTGCAAGCTGCATCGGGATATTGTGTACTATGATAATTAGGTATTGATGGCCGTAATGGAATATTTGCAGAATTATACGAAATTCCGCTCATGGGTACGGGTTTAGGTTGAGTATTCAATCTATTGTTACTATTATCTTTATTAAAGACTTGATGCGGTGCCCTATATGGGTAATGTGGTCTATTCCATGAATTATTATTAAAGTTCGGCTTATAAAAGTTAGGTTTTGTTGTGCCAAAATGATTATTGTTTCTATTAAAAGGGGATGTCGACGGCCTAAACGATTGCATGTTATTGGAGTTAGGATTTTGCAAAGTTTTATTTAAACTTGGAAAAGCCAAATTTTTTGAATTATTATAATTGTTATGAAAAGGTTTATTATTGACGGTTTGAGAATGGTTATTTTTTTGCACATACCGAATATTTTCCTCTTCTTTTATATAACTAAGCGCTGTAGGCAAATCTCCAGGGCGCATGGCTCGTATAGTCGTACCTAAAGGTTCTTTAAGCCCTGCTAGAAAAGTTTTGAGCGTTTGAGCTTGAAAAAAATCCCTCTTACATTTATTTACAGCATCGACTGTCTCGTGAAGGTTAATATAATTTATAATTGTGTTTAAAATATTCATGCAACGATTATAATAATCTTGAGGTGTCTCATTCTCTTGTCTCATGTTAACTAAGTCCCTAGTTAAACAATTCTCGTCCCTCTGGTCACCAAAATTCTTCAATAAAACAGATTTTATAAGTTCCCAGGATGAGACTCCATTAATGTTAACGATCTCTTCTGCTTTACCCTCAAGTTTATTCAAAATGTTGTGTAATAGCATGTTATTCTTAAAACTATCAGGTGACGTCCTATCGTAAAATTCCGACAATACGGTTTCAGAAGTTGCAATAAATCTATGTAGTTGATTCGGATTACCATCATATTTAGGAATAATCGTAAGGGCTGTCTTAATAGAAGTTAACATATTAGAATCCATTTTGCAAACAATCAATTAATATTATAACAAATATTTAAAATTACAATAGTAAACAGTACCTACTTATATTAATTCTTACAATATATACCTAGTTTTATCTAGGTTGAAATTGAGATCTCTCGTTTAGTCAAAAATAATATAGTTTCTTACTTAAATCTATTTCCTGAAGTTCACCAAAATTATTCGTAATATTAAAACCACCAATATCAAAGAATCTGGACTTACGATGTGATGAGAGTCCAGGTCCACAGCTTCTTGGTCGAAGTCACTTTCTTCTCGCCGAAGGCCACAATAAGAGCACGGTTGCAATTGGAGAGAAAACTTCCAAGCTTATGATTTTTGAAAAACTCAGATTTTCAGCTACAACATCCGTATCGACTGCGCCAGTTATAGTTTTTGGGGCGATCGGCGAGCTTTTCAATTAAACTACTTTTTGTTACGAAAAGATTATATTAATTTTAAACATACGTCTTACACCTATGAGCTAAATCGAGAGTCTGCTTACATCTACGGCACCGAAGGGACACTTAAGCGCACACGCACACTCACACAAGCACAACACTATAACACGCAAGACATGACAGTTTCGGAAGAAACGGGAAACCTTTGCTCAACCGTGAGACACTAATAAAATTAGAATATTAAAAAAAATGGGTACCGGTTGGATTAACTCAATCGATTAGGAATATTATGTAGTACCTATGGCCTACAAATACTTCTTTGGGTCCTTAGAAAATGTAAAAAATGCGCTCATGATTCCCATCCCAGCAAGGTTAGGCATAGGCGTATGCCATATAAAAAATAGTAAATAAGGATTATGGGATTATGTATCAATTATTTAGTAGGTATACAAACTGTTTACTTTGGGACTAGATGGTGCTATGTAAAATGTCCCAAAATATTGATTTATTTATATGCAAAAATATCACTCATCTTTATTTTTCATCACTCGTTCATTTTAGGCCTGTCAAGCCCAAGCCTTTTTGACTCCTTATGTGAAACAACCTTGTGCACTAATCCATCGCAGCGCGATCTCACTAATCAAAAGTAATGGGGGCAATAAGTATGAGGCTTCGTGTTGATAATTGGAATGTTATTAGTAGTCGAATCATGCGGGCCATACCATGCATTCCTCAGTAACTGTCATTCCCGGGAATTGACAGAAGGTAAGTGCATGCAACCTTTTTCTAGTCTCCACCTACTTATTAAACGCACAGTACTATTAAAACAGGATGTAGGTGACAATAAAAAATCTTGAAAGTGTTAAAGAACCCATGATAATTCATCGTTATTGTCGACTCTGTATGGAAAGATGATCTGTGGTTTTATGGTATTTTCAGCACACTAAATAAACTTCTTTCAGACATTGCGTTTCCATGGCACATCTGTAGATACCTACAGATTTCCTTTCTCAATAATAATTCACAGAAATTATTGAGAAAGAAATGATGCAATTATATTTTTTTATATTATAATTTTTTATGAGGTGGCTATAATGACTGTATTATACAAAATAATGATGCACCTTATTTCTTAATAAAAAAAGAAACATTGTTTAGAATTCTCCATAAGTTTATTGACAAAATGCAGTTTATTAATGGTCCATTTAATGGATTCTATTTTACATTTTTTTATGAATAATTTTATTATTATAATTGCACAAAATGAAATACCAATTTATTAAATACAATATGCATATGAAATTATAAACAGAACTATATAAGTTATTGTTGTCTTATAAATAATAGCACTACTTGACAGCTTTGGTGTGATGAAAAATTGTAAATATTTAAGCTTTGCGAATATGTACAGGTAGGAAATAATATAAATAAAGGAATTAGGTACCTACATTATGTAAACAGGCTACATTAAGAACTGGAACACTGTGCTCATAACTTATACTTAAAATTCTTTCTTTTGTTTTATTTTATCATTTAACCCTCACATACCATTTAAATAAATTATAGCGATATTATAATAATTTTAATGCCTCACAATTCATAACTACATTTGTATTCAAAATACATAATAAATGACTTGAGATACCACCACTATTAATAGAGAAGTCATATTTATTTATTTTGTGTGTAATAACACAGTCCAAAGTACAGTTGTTTCCTGAAGTTGATTTCTTATTACAAGGTGAAAAGGTCATTATATTATAATGTCACTAATTAACAGTCCGATGTCATATTATATATTTTACAAACATAGTACCACAAACAAGATACCAAGACAAGTTTAAATTTCAAAAAAATCTAAAAGTAATATTTTTTAAATCGACGACACCAAGTAGGTCCTGCACCAAGTCACACAAGATTATTTTAATTTACCATAAATACTTCAAACTTTTCTTGCATAAAAACGTCTTCTTAATTCATCTATTTCAACAAGGTAGTAGGTACCAGGGAATAATATGTCTATAGAGCCAGATGGTTGATAAGGGGCTGTGTGGTAATTTTTTGTTCTAATATCCATAATGTCTGAGAACTTACTAGGTTCCAAACTCTGCCTCTCATCCAATAAAGATACGGCTTCATTTAGTGAGTTAATGAGCTTGGCTAGCTTTGAACCAACACTCATGTCATTGCATATGTTAATAGAGTACATAGTGGAAGCTAGACCAGATCCATAAGAGAACAGTGCAAACTTCTTACCTATCAACTGCTCAGGAGATTTGCTAACAAGGTATGATGCAAGACCACCATATAATGATGGAGTATACATATTTCCAACATTCTTTGCTATATACAGTGATGGCTTCGTTTTCTCGTCAAACAATGCCTGGCTGTATGTCATGAATGCCTTTTCAACATCTCTGTCGAAATAAGTGTCTTCTAAAGTGTAATTACTGAACTTTGATAAACCAGGGAACTGCTTTTCATGCACTTCTGGTGACGCATTGAGAAAATCATTGAAACACACACGAGCCAGGGACTTCTGAACTAGTTTACTATATGGAGAGTGGAACAACATACCATCTAAGCTCAGTAAACCTTTGAAATCAGGGTCAATCTTCCTCATCTTCTTACAGTATAAGTTGTAACAATTATCTAAAGCACTGAGGTAGCATTTGATTGATAGCTTCCCATCTACAAATGGGAATTCTGATGCCAAGTCTGGCTTGTAGAAGTCATATGCGTGAGTCATGTACGAAGCACGAACACCACAGTCCAGCACTAGGGGGGCATCAGGACCTATGAGCATGGCCACAGCTCCTGCACCACCTGTAGGTCTGGCTGGGCCTTTGCCATATACAGCAATGTCTCCAGCCACAACTATTGCCTTCCTGCCATCCCATGATGATGATTCCACCCAGTTCACAGCATTGAACAGAGCTGCAGTACCACCATAACAAGCATTTGTGGTATCTATACCTTCAATGTCTGTAGCACCTTTGTCAGCAAATAGGGTCATGAGGTAGGTCTTCACACTTTTACTCTTGTCAATGATTGTCTCAGTACCAACCTCCAGTCGTCCAATATCATGAAGGTCGATGTTGTTCCTCTCGATCAATCTATGTAAAGCTGTCATGCAAATTGAGTTTATGTCCTCCCTGTCTGAACAAAAACCCATTTTTGTTTGGCCGAGGCCGACCGTATACTTTCCGGCGGACACTTCGTCGAATTTCTCCAGTTCCGTTTGGTCTACGTATTGCGAAGGGAAGTATAAATCCATGGCGAGTATGCCGACGTTTTCTACTCTTCCGCCCATATTTGTGTTAGTGTTTTTCGTAGTAGGTTATTTAGTCGGGACGTGTTAACCGAGCGATGTAACCGGCGCAAACTGATGGCCGCGGGTCCGCAACCGCTGCGTCTCGCTCGGTGCGACGTCAGCACCCAGCCTCACGTTACCGGCACGAACACACCATTGACCTAATACCAATAACCAGCTTTCTTTCGCTCTTACGCGAACGTAAGATAACAGTATTTACGTTACGCGGTACTGATTAGTACCCGTTTATAGCAATGTCACGATCAACTTGTTTATTTTGTATTTACATTAATTTGGTAACTATTTTAATTCAACTTTTATTATTTAAGCCGCTTACATTTCAGAATTTCAAATGAATGTTTCGGAGAAATTCAGATTTTTAACATTGAAAATTTGACATACACCTTTAAATGACACATGTCAAAAATGTGTCACACCAAATAATTAATAGTAGCGTTCGGAAACTAGCAAAAAAATAAGATACTGTCAAGTAGGTACTCTAAGCAGAAGCAACTCAAAAGATTAAATATTTTTAAATTAAATTTAACGCTCTGGCATCGTGTCATAATTTGATGATCCACGTAAAAAAAAGTCAAACTTTCAGTAATCTAACGCTTATTCGAGCTTAAATAAAGGATATACCTACTAATCTTTAATGGTTACAAACAAAGGTATCTATGTATACGCAAAAAGAATCTATCACTATCAAGTCAAATTTATTGATCGTGCATTGACCCGAAAACAGACTCTAACCTCGATACATTTTTAATTGTTTATTATGACTGTACTTACTGATTTTATAATGAGTCTGTAAGTAGGTAAGTATCCACCAAAATTGGGTTCACATGAAATATAGAGGTTTGTCTGTTTAAAAACACGTGTTTTCATATTCATAAAATTTCTGTGATACATTTTAACCAAGCTAGAGCAACACGTAAATTTGTGGATTATGTTACTGTCAAAATAAGATTTGCAAGGTAGCCGTGGTTACCAACTAGAGATGGGCAGAGGGTTTAAACCCATTGGGTGGAAACGGGTTTAAACCGGGTGTTCTGGGTTCAAATGGGTTTAAACCCAAGTAATAACCCAAACAGCGGGTTTAAATTACTTTACAAAATTTTGAATCAGGGACAACACTGATTTATTTGTGTGATGTTATTTGGAGCATAATAAATACATAAATGATACAATTAACAACACATCAAGTTTTTCCTTTGTAACAGCAATGCTGTAATAGCCATGGTAGCCATAGTCTACTCTAGAGCCGATCTCGTATATTTGTCCTACGAAGGGGAACTGATACTCTTCAGAATATCTTTTCACAATTCATGAATTCTAACTCATTCGATGTCGTTGCTTCTGCTTGATAAGGTGCGAATACTTCGTCCTCGGTTGCATTTGCTTCTATTCACGGTGAACTCCCATTTGGTGTTGCAGTTTCTTCACTAATCTGAGGGTCTACTCCCTATCTCCGTCAACGAAGTTACGAGCCGTTCGAAAGTTCTCCGAAACTTCGGAGTCGGATAAAACAAGTGTCAAATTCAATTTTTCTAACGGGTAAAAACACATCGGGAGTAGGGATAACTGTCAAATTGTGTTGTCATTCATTCTTAGTTCGGGCCCCGAAAGAATCATCCATCCGTAGGTGATACGGAGTAGGAAACGCCCGTAACGAAGGTCGAAACTACGGACTTCGTGCTCATCATAGACCCCCTGATCATCATTTATTACTTTTCTGTGTAAAATGTTGCAGTTGTACGATACAAAAGTTATTTTGGCGGCTCTTTCCGCAGTCAAGCGATTTCTTTTTATATTGTGAACATTTGCTTGGGCACTAAATGTACGTTCCGTTGCGGCAGACGTACATGGTGCATATACCTTTCCACCACACAACCGGCTTAATATCTCCCAGAGACTTCCCAAAAAATTGTTTACCCAAGAAGCATTCTTTAGCTGTGTAATTAGCAAGATCGGGTGACACATCTAAATTCAGCCTTTGAACTTCAGTAAATATTCCATATCTAGAAGTTCGTGCTCTTGGTTGAGCTCCAAACCTTGCTCTCTTGGGTCAAGCATGTATGCTGTCATATGGTAAAACCTATAGGTTTTATACACATACTTGCTCTTGAATCCATCGACTACTGCCAAGCTTTACAAAGCAGCTTTATCATTTAATATCGAAAGCTTACTGCATATTTTTTGCATTATCCCCTATGAGGACTATAAACTTATTTACACCGTAGGTTTTCATCACATTTTCGATCTCATTTGCGATATGTTGCTGGTATGGCAGTTAGTTTCTATATTAAATTTTTTTATGAATACTAGTTGTGGCTTCGATATAACGAAATTGATTATACCTTCAATACGTAAATTACTCCAACCATCGCACTGGAGATGAAGATAATTTGCAGATAGTATTTCTTCCCTCAATTCCGTCCGCATCTCCTTATAAATTTGATCTAAGTATTTTGTAGTGCGAGTGCTTTTCGTGACGGCATCTTAAACTGCAATTTTTCAAAAAAGTTTATCCAAAGAGGGTGTTCTACCATAGATAACGTTGTTACAAAAAGTTGTTACAAAAATGGCCTTAGAAAACTACAGATACTTTCAGTTGTTAGTATCATCGTGTAAAGAACTCGTATTCGTACTTGCTGTAGGTGTCGGCAAGTCAGTACTATTACTAATACTTACTACCTTATTGATTTCTGACATTTACGCGAATATTGTACATTGAAATAAAACGACTTTTACGGATTTTATCGCGTTATATTGATATTATTAGTCCCGACGTTTCGGACCCTTTACAGCGTCCATGGTCACGGGTAAACTGAAGTCTACAGACTGGTGTGGACGTGTGGTGCGCGGGCGGCGCGGGTCGTATCGCTTGATAGAAAGAAAGAGAGCGTAAACGAGTGACAAAGAGCGGCCATATTTCTTTGTTTAAATGGTCGTCTACTTTCGTGCGGCTTCTTTCGTTTAATTTGCAGAACATTTAATTTTATCACAAAGACGACGTAAAAATGAGAATTATATCAAAATACTAATAGTATATTTAAAAATATTTAGGTTCGATATGATTAAACTGATAAATTTCCCCAAAACAGTTAAGACCCAAATAAAAACCCGACGGGAGGGTATAAATGGGTTTTTATTCGGTTTAAATCCACTAATCGGGTTTAAACCCGGTCGATTGCCCATCTCTATTACCAACACATCAGCGATAGTTAACATCCATCTATTTGAAAGCTTTCGATTTAGTTTAATAACCTTTTTCTTTTGTAAAACATAACTAAAATGTTACCCGCATTGTATTTTGAGCATTTATAATTTATAATTGTGCTATAATAATAATATGTATTTAATCTAAATATAACTATGAGTGCACATGTCTTTCTAATAACTACTATAGGGAGAAACTAACGTCTAAGATACAGGCTCAGCCTAGTTTAGACGTTAGGGATCATTCTGTTTGTAAACGTAACCACAATATTGTGTTATCGATAAGGAGTGTAAATTTTTTTGTTTCTTTATTTTCAATAAACTATTTTATTATTTTTAATGTACCAACACGCCTGTGTTCCCCGAACGGTTAAACCGAGATGTACCAAATTACATCCATAGTTCGCCGGTATGTTAGGCCCATGAAATAGGGGGTGAGCCTTGCCATTTGCCATTAACCGAGCACAGATACAAGCTACGAACTGCTACCGAGAATTTCATAGAAAATACTTTTTAACACTGCTTGAGCAGCTGCACTTAGTACTGCCCGATATATTACTTTCCTCTATGGTACTGCCATTGTCTAATGAGATGCCATATAAGTTAGTCTAATGAGAACTCTTTGTACTTATCTAGTAACATGATTATTTTAATAGGTAACGGCAGCTCCAACCTAGATATGAATAGATCCAAACATAAAGTGTGCGGAAACTTACGTATGTTTTTTATGTAGGTACCTAATTTAGTATGTACAGACGCCAGCAGGTCAAGCTATTCAAAACTGTCAAATTTTCCCAATTGAATATAAACTTTATTACTTTGTCTTAAAGTTGAAAATCTATCAAAGAAATTTGACAGATTGGGGTAGCTTGATGTGCTGGCGTCTGTACAAGTGCCTTGTACGAAATTATGTTATGTTCATCTGGAGGTAGGTGTAGCTAATGTTGAACCATTTAGTAAATTACTATAATATAATAATGTATATAGGCATAGTATAAATAATAATAAATGTATAGTATAAATATAATATAGGTACATATAAGTAAGTAAATAAGGGAGCGCATAGTTGCGTGTAGTACCTACCTGGTACTACACGCAACTATGCGCTCCCTTGGCTTGGCCCCAAATAAAGTTCGACAAATAAATATACCGTTACCTACCTAATAGATCAGATAAATATTCCTGGAACATGTATTACACAGCACCATCTAGTCCTAAACTAAGCAGAGCTTGTACTATGGATATTAGACAATGGGTATAATACTTATTTAAGATAAGTATTATACCCATTGTCTAATATAATTTTTTAAATGCATACAATACATATTATAAGAAACACTCAGACAAACACAAGCAATTATGTTCATCACATATAGTATTATATTTGTGTCTTGAATTATATCGAACCCATGATCCGAACCGTGATCAGTCCGATACTCGAACCACAGACGTCGTCAAATCCAGTTCGATTTCTTTATTTCTATATACTTAACTTTTTTTTATTGCCTACAGTGGCAGAGGAGCAGGCGGCCCACCTGAACACACAAAGCTATCTATCAAAAGTTGTGTTTTTTTTTCATCTAGTGAAAGATTACGCACCTCTTTTATTCAGGAACGACCAGTCAAGCAGTGGACTGTAAGCGGTTGATAGCAACTCTTACCGTTATGTTTGAGTAAAAGTCCAAATAGCAATGTTAGCACTCAAATATGAAAGTCATCACGTTTTGATAATGTAAACAACACATAGGCACTAGACTGGAAATAATTTGGCCAACACGAAGTAGGATAGTTACTTGCTGTTTTCGCGTTGTATAATAAACCTAAGATTTATTATAAAACAGCAAGGAGCACTCGAAGGACGATGGGTTGGGCCCCACAATCCCCCGACATGGCCGGTCGGTGGTCCGTCGATATAGCATGAAGACTGGCGGATATTTGATAACTCCCTTCACTAGCAATTAGTGGATCCTGACTTGCCATAAGTATTTCATCATTTCACAGATTAATGCTTGTGACGTAACATAAATCAAAAATAAATATAATTGGGACATTTTTACACAGCAGACAGCACCAGTCTTAAACTAAGCAGAGCGTAGTTTTGGACGTAGGTACTAGGTGTGCATGACATTCTAGATGTCAGCCAGACCAAGCGGCCGCGCGAACGAAGCTTTAATGAAATTAAAATTGTGTCGTTTGAATTACCTACTACCCTATTTGACTATTGGACGAGCTGTACCCATTCCATTGTAAGAAAAGGACTACCTACCGAGAACTCTTACGTTTGCGAAATATCAATAGTCAGCACTTCTTTCGACAATCTTTAAACCCAGTAAGAGCGGTTTCGGAGTAGATCCGATTTCCGTCATCCGATTACTCTACGACATCTGTTGAATCTCTCTCTCTCTCTCTCTCTCTTTCTCTGTATTTTCACAGATTGGGACCGGACCTAGTGCGAAACCGCTCTAACAGTATATTTTAGTACTATAGAGGTCAGTGTTTGAAACCGACAATAAAATGCATGACAAAAGGACAAGGAAAATTAAAAACGCTTTTAAAGCTTTTATATTATTCTTAATTATCTATTTCCACTAGTAACATCTTAAAAACTAGCTCATACTAAGAACAGTGTTTACGACTGGATCTGACACAGAACTAGAGCTTCCAGTCTTGAAATCTGCGTCCAGAGCTTCGCTCGTCGCCTTTGGTACGAACTTATAGAACTTCACACCTGCAAAAAAATCATGGACATTTTTTATCAAAACTAAGTTCAACAGAGTTCAAACAGCTTAACTCGTTTCGAGTGAACATGATAAATTTTATTTAGAAATGGAATTTAGAAAACAATAGAGCCATCTGATGGAATTTACGTAGCCAATGAGGTCAAGCTATCCAAAACTGTCAAATATTCCCAATTGAATATGAATCTTATCGTTTTGTAATAAGGTTGATAAATCTATCAAAAAAAATTGACAGATTGGGGTAGCTTAATACATACATTTCGTATCTTACACATTTGACCACAAATACGTTACTAAGTTTATTAAGCAGAAAATTACGCGGCGGAAAATCGTCAGCGTAAAATCCGCTAGATGTGCCTCGACCCTAAACCTTTCTAACATAGTAGGTCCTAAATAATTGGGGACTATTCGATAATAGTCGGTAATAGAATACCATTTAAAATGTTTATGTTTTCAAAGTCCTTTACAAAACATATCTAAAGGCCTTTTTAGTAAAGTATGTACTCACCAGATGGATTAATTCGAACTTCAAAGTCTTGATCGGACTTCCATTGGCGGACGCTTTCGTCTTTGTATAAATCCTGAAAACATAACACAAGTTATAGATATAAGTTTCTTCTTTCCTGTCCACATGAGCTACAACGTTTATACATAGTTAAAATATCTTGATAATATTTGACAGGACTGCTTCTGCAGTATTTAATTTAATACATTTGATTTATGTATCATGCAATTTAATCTTAGCGCCTAGCGCATTCTTTCAAGCAATGAAAGTACAGGCAGAATTTAGTATCTCCAATAAGTAGTAGCACCAATGGCTGATCCAACCCAGAAACACTGGTTGATCTGAACTGATAACTAAGTAATGATCACTGGTCAATAATTAAATACTCGACAATCCAAGAAAGTGAGTCCTGCTGCTTCGCTAATTTTTCCACTGCATCAGCTATTTTATATAAGAATACATAAATCTGATTGTATTCTACTAATACGGGAGTGACGATGTCAATATTTACTCACATAAATGCTATATTCGCCCTCAGGTATCTGCATGTCGTAGTAAGTGAAGTTGGCCGCATAAGGGATACCGTCATCGCGCTGGCTGACAAACGCGAGCGCACGCGCACCGTCGTGTAACTCCCGACTCCAGATCTCCAAGCGAGCTCTCTGAGAGACAAATGTCAACGACAATATCAGCATAGCTAAAAAGGCCACTGTTGATTAATCATAAGATTAACAATAGACAATTGCTAAGGGACTGCTGTAGGTTCTAAATATGAATTACTTCCAGAGGAATTTCTAAATATGGCTTTCTTAGAGGCTCGTCAAATTCGGCCTCGTTTCTTGTGGTCACGATGTGGATGGATGACCATTGTCTCTCTTATCATATGAGACCAATTTGTGCCCCGTGTTTAACGGTTTAAATGTAAAGACTAGAATGATGACTATAAATGGACTAGAATGGTGGCATATTCCGTATTCCTCCAACCAATGTACTGAAAAGAGATCATTGTTATCAAATCTTCACGTTGTAAGTAATGTAACTGAAGGTTACTTACGGATCCGCTTCCCATCTTCTTCCACACCCTCAACCCCTGTTTTCCGAGCGGATCCTGGTTCACGCCAATGATATCCTTATTAAGCAGGATCTCCTTAAACTCCGGCCTGATGGTGGCGAGGTCTACGCTCATAAGGAGTGGAGCCGCCAGGATAGACCACACTGCCATCTGTACACGCGCCTGGTCTACTGACAGGCCGAAGTTACCGATCAACAACTGTGGAATTAATAATAAAATGGATACAAAAAATAAAGCTATACATTTCCAGTATAAGGTGAACCCTGGACAATGATGGACAAGCATCATCATCACACCCCTATTAAGTCCCACTGCTGAGCACGGGTCTCCTCTCACAGTGAGAGGGATTAGGCTATAGTCCACCACGCTGGTATGGTGCGGGTTGGCAGACTTTACACACAGTCCAAAAAATCTCTAAGACATGCAGGTTTCACGATATTTCCTTCGCCGTTTATGGGAGTGATGACATGATTTTGAAAAGCTAGTGGGGCGTGCCTTGGTTTCGCTGTGTAAGCCTTTGACTTTGCAGTCCAATGGTCATGTCAATAAACTATCACTGGTACACCTGTACACGCGAAATCAGCTTATCTAGGCCAGTAATGTCTCCTTATTTGCCAAAAAAATAACCATTTTGCCACCCCGGTCCAAAGTTGTTGAAGGTCCTTACCATATCAGGGTCGTTCCAGTGTCCAGGTCCCGCGTGCTGCGCCAGCCGGTCCTGGTTGTCTCCGAACCAGTTCATGATCTTGGTGAGCGAGGCCCACGAGTCCTCAATGTCGTCCCAGTTGCGCCACATGTTGCAGTGCTCTGCTATGGACGCGTAGTTTGGCTATGAATAACAGAAAGTACAATTAGTAGAACGAACACTTTCTTGTTGTGTAGTGCATTGTCTGACGGACAGACAACGCACCGGAGGTTCTTAAAGCATGATTTTTTTCGCAGGCGTTCCTCATATGAGGTAGGACAGGATTTTAGGAAATATTTGATAGATACGCTATATCACTCACCACTCGCTACACAATATAACGGGCCATATTTAAAGTATTTTATGAGAGATAGGGCGTCAATTGGAGCTACCCGTCTGGGGAAGTATGTCCTCCTTGCAGAAAATCGAAGTGAAATAAGACAGCATTGAGCTGTGTTCTTAATGGTGAGCAAGGTTTCCAGTGCTTCGACGAAATTGTGTTGGCAGTGGGCCAAGCCACCCATAGCCACCCATGCCACCCATGGCACCATACTGCCAACCCAACTATTTCTTTCGTTTTACAGGGTCGGTAACGCGCAAATGATTCCCCTGGTGTTGCAAGCGTCTATAGTTTTACCATCAGATAGGCCGTATGCTTGTTTGCCACCTTAGTGGTATAAAAAATAAAACCAGTATACTTACTTAAGCTGGCTTTGATTTCTATAGGTTTTTTGTACACTTAGAGGCCACTTTATACTAGTCATTCTTGGCACGTTTTGTATACACGTTGCCGTTTAGCTGCTCAGATCAAACAGCAGACAATCTTCAGCTACCCGAAGATTTGGAGATTTGGTTTATCTTGCCAGACCCTTTTGTGAAGCCTATACTAAATAGCGTCAGAGAAGTTACTCACAAGCATCTTAGCGTCTTCCTGATAGGCGGGCCAACTGCACGAGTAGAGGATGGATCGACCAGTTTCATTCAACATTTTCCCAAAAGATGGATATCCTGGAATATGAGTTAAATTATGGTAGCGTATTTATTCACATTGTCATCTGTGTTCCGTTTTTCTTCAGGCGCTTGAAGAAATATATTTATACTTATACTTTATTCAATAAGTAAGAAGAATACATACGGGTATTACTTTTTTTTAATCATATATAAAGGGAAAAGATTTGACTTTTTGTATGTTTGTTAGTAATCCAAAACTCAAAACATACTCAACCTATTTATAAAACCCTATAACCTATTGAAAGCTACATTATCTGCGAGTAATATTTGCTATAATTAATGAACATAACCGTGTGAAGCAAGGGCACATCACTGGTTTTATTATATACCTAATTAGTTATCATCGATTCCGATCAAGTAATTACGAAATTAAAAAATCCTACTTAATTATAATAATATCCTACTTAATATAATAACATCCTACTTAATATAATAACATCCTACTTAATATAATAACATCCTACTTAATAATATTATAAATGTGAAAGTTTGTGAGGATGGATGGATGGATGTTTGTTACTCTTTCACACTAAAACTACTGAACGAATTTTGATGAAACTTCAGTATTTATAGTATTATTATTTATACATCAGAATAACATTAGGCTATAATTTTTAACTATTTTGAGTTAATTAGCCAAATGACAACGATAATTAAAAGTAACTTTTCCACGCGGACGAAGTGGCGGTCAGAAGATAATACTGACATATTCATGATTCATTGGTCAAGTGGTTCACTGAACTGTCTCTGCATATACTTACCGGCATCCATCTCCTTAGGTTCTATGTAGCATCCATCAAGCTTGAGGTAGTCTATCTCCCACTCCACGAAGGTCTGTATGTCCAGTCGTTCATTACCCAGCACCCCGGGGTAACCGGCGCACGTCAAGTTGCCGTAGTCCTCGTACATACCGAACTTGAGTCCTTTACTGTGAATCTGGAATATCGAGGTGATGTTGAAAATTAAAGTTGACCGAACAGACGTTGTCCTGTCCAAATTTCAATAAATCAGTTGTTTCCAAAATTACAATTTTCTTGCCAACTCTTCCAGTTTTTCTTAATTCGGCCTACTTATCACAAACATTTTAAGACAAAAAAAATGTCAATTAGGTCCACCGCTAACTAAGCTACTAACTAAGTAACTACTGATTTCTGACATTTACGCGAATTTTATACATTGAAATAAAACTACTTTTTACGGATTTTATCGCGTATATTGAATAATCGCGTAATCGGATTGCCAATAATTAACAACTAAAACATGATCATTGAATATTGTTACTTTAAAAGAGACCATGATTCTCTGAGTTTGTTTCGGTGTTTCTTCTCAGAGGTCGTCAGCTAGGAAATGCCGGCTCCATCTAGTTTTAATTAATAATGAGTAATAAATGTCATTGATCATGTAACAATAAAAAATGTAGGGTAGCTGTCAGTAATTATATCATCAAGACGCCCACCACCTCAGTCTACCCGTGACCATGGACGCTGTAAAGGGTCCGAAACGTCGGGATTAATAATATCAATATACGCGATAAAATCCGTAAAAAGTAGTTTTATTTCTAAGTAACTACTCTTTAAAATCTAATCGGAGATTTTTTGACAGAATGCTTTATTGGGTCGGTTTAAAATTTTAATATATTAATCTATCAGGGGCCAGGGCTCAATTAGGCAAAAAGGGCGCAGAGAAATAGATAAACCATTGTTTTGACCTTTAACTAGCTGATTTATCTTCTTCTTTTACTAGCGAAATACCACTCTCACTCTCAGAAACTATCTGTATAGTTTCTACCTAGGCCTGGGCTATACGATTACCTAACGAACCTAGCCCCAGGCCTAGGTTCCTTAGGTAATCGTATAGGTACCAAGAGTTATAGAAATGAGCTAAGAAAGGATTGTGAGAATTGAATAAAACGATATCAGGGGCAGCCAGTACCGATACTAGAAATATGAAGGTTACATTTTCTTGTTACTCTTTGTTACTGTTAGGTACTGTTTCTTACATTTTCACGCCGAAACCGCTGATTTTGATGAATTCTAGTACCTATAGAAATAGTTTGGACCTTAGACAACACCATTGGCTACATTTTGTCTTTGGAAAGTGAGTGAAGCTAGGGGCAACAGTTAGTATTTATAGCTGATACTCACATAATCCGCGACAGCCTTCATTCCGTTCGGAAACCGTTCTTTATCGGGCACCATGCGTCCGTCAGGGCCTCGCTTCTTCTCCAACCAGCAGTCGTCGATACCCAGGTACTCATATCCGGCATCCAGGTAACCCTCACTCACCATGAGGTCTGCCGTACGCTTGATTAGGTTCTCACTGTGAATGGCAAATTATTCTTGTAAAAGGCTGCTATAATTTAAAAAGTTAGGTTGCAAATCCGCATCTGGTTTCAAGTATAGTTGCGAAAAGGCATGAATGGTGGAATTCTGCAAAACTTATGAGACCTTTTTTTTTTAAATATAAGTCTTTGGCATTTAGATACCTATCAATAAAGTGAGACGGCAGTAGAGTTTATGCACACTATAACCCGTGCTATAACTATCTCTTAGCTAAAGATGTGAAATATTTGACTATACGTTTGGCGTGCATATTTCATTGTAGGTCCATGAGATCTTTGGAAAATTGTTATAAGTTTAATAATTATCGTTTTCGATGTGCTTTTTTACAATAAAACATCTCTACTACCTATTGATTTTTGACTTTTACGCGAATATTAGACATTGAATTAAAACTTATTATTAATCCTAACGTTTCGAACCATGGACGCTGTAAAGGGTCCGAAACGTTGGGATTAATAATATCAATTTAGCGCGAAAAAGTCCGTAAAAAGTAGTTTTATTTCAATCTCTACTATTCTTAGCCATAGCATAGCTTAGTGATCGCCGCTCAATTCGGAATTACGTAAGGAATACAGATGTCGTTAACTGTAAACAGAGCAGGCCATACATAAACATTTAACCTGCATAAAACATTAGAACGAATACTGAATCCATTAGTCTTTTATGTCTAAAATTAGAAATAGACACAACGCCTTTGGTAACAAGCCGCTATTGTTAAAGGTAGCATTTTAAATAAATTAGTGATACCTCAATTAGGTATTTTATTAGTCCTTTACTGAAACTGCAGCTTCTGAAGGTTAACAATAAGTAGTTTATGATTACGTTTACATGAAACCTATAACGGCCGACCTCCTTGAGGATGAAATTAAAAAGAAATATTTTCTATTAAGCTAAGACTTTATTTAGGAGCTACCGTAGTATCTGGGCAGGGTATATAAGAAAAATAAATAAAATCTTGTTAAAATGCCGCCCGATATACCGTCCTCGCCGGCGAGGCCCGTCGCGAAGACCCCATAACGGTAATCCTCCCCGTCCCTTGCTCGAGCCGGCCCGTGCCGAGCCAGTAGCTTTAAATTCGCCCCTAAATAATTTAAACCCAGATCCAGCCGTCCCTAGCTGCCCCCCCAGCAACGCCCTAAGCCGAGGTCCGAGTCCCGCAGGGGACGCCCTTAGCTGTGTTGCTTAGTTTATAAGTTGCCCCTGGCTGGAGGCATTTGGTGCCTCGCCACCTAGTCCGGTTAAGTTTTTAAAGCTCCCTCGAGCTAAAAACTATGTCCGACAAAAAAAAAAAAAAAAAAATCTTGTTAAAATGAGACACCTGATCAAATAAATGAAAAAATACAAATATTCTGCTACAAAAAGAAGTTTAAAAAAAGCGTTCGCTGATACATTTAGGTCGAGCCTATTGCCATATCCATACTCCGAGCTACTATTGAGAATTTCATAAAAAACTCCAATAACACTTTGCTCCATACCCCCTAGCGTAGCAGTTCGCGCTTGCGACATAAATTACTGAGACAGTTGTTTGGAATGTAGCTCAGATGTTTGGAATTTTATTGAAAACTGTATTCTTTCTGAGGTCAATGCTCTGTGTCTATAGCTTTACGACCTAGAAACATGAATTTGTTTGGAATTCTATAATTAAAGTATCAAGTCTTGAAAATTGCCTCGTTAGTCTAGTGGTCCAACGACCGACTACTATGCTAAAGTTTTCGATTGGGCCAATGGGATCGATTCCCAAGTCGAGCAGTTAGGAGTTTGGATTTGTGCCCGGTATATGATATGATATGATGATATGATATTTATTTTCTGTAAATAGATCTTTTAAAGACACTTTTACAAGTCAATGCTTTGATTTTTTTTATGCTAGAAGGTGCCGGCATTTCCTAACTGATGACCTCTGAGAAGAAACATCGAAACAAACTCAGAGAATCATGGTCTCTTTTAAAGTCCAGACATAATAATATCAAATATGTGAGTTTCACAATGTAGGGTAATATCTGAAATGGCCTTTTGAAGAAAGAGCCACTGCGGCTTTGAGTAGGCTAATTCCAGCCGACGGCACGCATGCATCAGTCATTGTGTAGCTCGACCATATTAGAGGGAGCTCAACAACCCGTCGCACGACGATACCAGATCGGCGGAATATTTGCGTAAGCCTAATAAAAAGAATCCCAAAGCCACCAGACAGCTAAAACCTGTGAATGTTTGTATATTTAGCCTACATAGTACTCACATTTACATATTCTGCTAACAGTAAGTTTACATTAGCAAAAAAAATGCCAATAACTTCAATAATTTTGCTATAAAATTATCATTATACTGGTAGGTAATAGACTGGCTCCTATTAAATGGGACCTAAATATACCAGCGAACTGTGGGTGCATAACCCATCGGGGAATAGCTTGATAGTTGTTAAGTTTACATCATTCCATGTCATCATCAACCCATGTACTGTACCACTGCTGGGCACGGATATCCTCTCAGTTTGCCACTACGATTCACTGAGTTGCAGGCGTGGCGGGTTGGCAGACTTCACACACCGCCGAAAAAAATTGTAAAGAAGATAAACATTGCGAGGAAACTTGCATGAAGTTTCCTCGCAATGTTTTCCTTCACCGTTTAAGCGAGTGATAATTAATTATTAATATGCACATGATTTCGAAAACTCAAAGGCTTGCCTTGAAATCGAATTCGAGACCTTTGTCTGTAATTCCACTCAAATTGGAGCTGCCCGACTGGGGAAGTACCTCCGCCTTGTAGAAAATTGAAGTGAAATAACACTGCTTTGAGCTATGTTGTGTTCCTTATCCTTACGGTGGGCAAGGTTGCCAGTTGGTAGTGGGTGACACACTTTGACCCTTATACTGCCAACCCAACTATTTATTCCTCTTACGTTTTACAGGGTCGGCCACACGCAAGTGATACCCTGGTTTTTCAAGCGTCTATAGGCTACGGTAACCACTTAGCATCAGGTGGATCGTATGCTTGTTTGATAAAAAAATGTTACTAGGCAATCACTGCTTTTTTCGATAAGTTAAAGTCTGTAAAAAAGTAAATGAATTAAAAATCATACCTAATACACTCGTTGGGGTACTTCTTGCAGTCCGTGATGCACCGGAATCGTTCCCAAGTAAGCCAACCCATCGGAGGGGTCTGCGCGAGCCCGTTGTCCAGTGCCAGGGTTGAGGACATCCCCACAAGCACCAAACACGTCACCAGCATCTGATAAATTTATTGTTTCTTTTGTACCATGTTTAAAGACCTATAATATTATACAATGCTTATTTGTATTCTCTTTTTAATTCAATAATGGTTTATGTTAAAAGGTGGTCTTAAAATTAATGATACTTATTGTTTTTCTTTTTTAATCTTCATAATTATAACTTTTCAAGTAAGTATGATTACTTATTATATTTTATGGTGTACCCACGAGAAAGCATATAATGTATAAATAAATGGACACCTAAGTGAGACAAACACCCTGTTTTATTTTATTAATAATAAAATGTTTGCTTTATTTTTTTATATAACTGAAAATTATTACCTACAATTGTATCATGTCTTTTAATTTTTTCGGTGTCCAATAAATTACCTATTGTATAAATAAACAACTAAATAAGTGAGTACACACTCTGACTAGGACAGCAATCTATAGGAAGCAAAAACATTAATGTGTTCCATACAAGAATCGAACCCGCGATCCCAATTGCCACTGCATTGTCAATTGTCAAGCAATAAAATCTAAAATAACAATAAATACAATTCGTATTTACTGATCTTATCTATTTAATCATCTATCGAACTATTTACAATACAAAAGATCACACAATAACTTGAACCTAACGATAACAAAATGGCGTTATCTATTGCTATTTGTAACATCTGCGAGATAACAATATTGAACATTTATATAAGGTCATAGACCCCAACAATAAATGTATATTCAGCTGTATGCGCGTATATTCCGTATCCATCCATTCTGTATGCCTGACGGGCATTCTATGAATTTGTCTAATCCAGAAATCAAATTTCAAGTCCGTGTCTTTTATAGTTCCGAAGTAAAATCAAACTGAAAAGTGCTAAAAAAATTGTGGATCGCCTTAAGTAACTAATATAATTATTCTTATAACAATTGAAGTTTAGAGCGCTCGGTACTAGCACAGCCTATAAATCCATAATGGTGTTATTAGAAAAAAAACACGGTTTGCATTGGTAAAAAAATCCTATTGATCTCTGTTTCTCAATACTTAATGTTTTTACGATTTTTTAATAAGCGTGAATACGTGAACATTTTCGTTTTACATTCTTTTTTGTCACCAATTTAATTGCGGTTTGCGAAACAATCGGCGATTAGGGATTAAAGAGCTTAACGGGATTAAATAGCTCTAGAACATACATTAACTTCAATGTTAATTATGTATCTATTTGTTTATATTCTAAACTGGTTTCGAAATAGATAAAGTATACATTTTTATTTTAGCAAAAACAAATTAATTTTATGAATTCAAATAATGAATCAGGATTTATACATATAGGTATATCTTATGCGTTAATGCCAAATGTAATAAAAATAATTAGATAAAATTAGGTATATTGTTTTTTTTATTAAGTATAGATAAAATACTAATTATTGCACAACAAAAAAAGCAAGCTTGTCGACTTGGTTTCAATGGAATCATCTAAGTAATATAAAAATAAGCCTAGCCCGATTTGTATAGAACTTGCGTTATTGTCAGTACTATTAATTATTATTGATCACAGATACGAACATATAAATCTATTAAGTAGTACTTATATATTAATACTAGCATTTGCTCACGGTGTCACCCCCATCCGTAAGGGCTTTATAGCTTATGTCCTTCTCCGAGGTCTAATCTATTTCTATCCCAAATTTCATTAAAATCAGTTAAGGGGTTTAGGCGTGAAAGCGTAACAGACAGACAGACAGTTACTTTCGCATTTATAATATTATTAAGTAGTATAGTTGCGCAAAAACTAAAAATAAACCCAAAAAAGTTCTATCCGGAATTCCGGATAACTCCATTATAATGAAATATCCTATTAGCAAATAACAGGTAAACAGTAAATAAAATACATATTACGATATCAGGTTTTGATAAAAAAAATGCAAATCAAAACTTATTACGTTTAATATGTTAAATGTAGTATGTTGCCATGTCATTATGTTATATTTTCCCTGTAGGCTAACGGAGTTTAGTGAACGAGTCCTGACGAATGCTGAGCGAATCTCTCAAATATTCTGTATGTTCAATAGCGCCTCTAGCGGTCACCTGGGGAACTAGGCTTTCCATACAAAATATTTGACAGATTTGACACTGACAGCGACAATCGCTCATAGACAATGGCCCCGATATGCGGCATGCGTGCCTTCGCTTAGGATGCATGGCAAGGTCTCGCCAATTGTAGAGGTACACAGCCCGTTATGTTCGTGGCAAATTTGACTAGGACAAGTGTAGTTTTTAGTAGGTACATGTCCGACATAGCCGAACACCTCCCCAGCTGGTAGACAACCCATGAGTACTTTGCGCATCACAAAAAAAAACGTTACCTTTAAATTAAATTAAATTTTTGGGTCGGGGTCTATCCAAAGACATTAATACTATCTCTGACAACTCTATTAGATCGTTATATATTATTGATTTGATTGACTGACATAACTAGACTAACTAACTACGTGAGTCATTATTTATAAAGGTCATAAATAATAGTCAACATTCTTATTTAAAATGTTTCTGTAAAAGATGGCCTTGACACGCAAATGTAGCAGGTTCAATTCCTAAGCTAACTGTAACAATATACTCTCAATAAACTGTTCGGAACACGTGGATAGAATAAAAAAATATAGAGAAGATGGCGGGATATGTCATATATCGATCATCGTTATTTCACTGTCACAAAGACACACAAACATCAAACAAACAAACAAAAAGAGTTGCAGAATAGAGTAGTTATATATTTTTTATTTAATTTAATTATTATATTTTTATAGGGTGCAATGGCCTTTTGAAAAAAATGCCATAGCAGGAATGGCAGCTTTTCAACTTGAAATATTTGTATGACCTACATGTAATTGTTCCGGGTGTTTGTGTATGTGAAAATTTGTGTTTATAAACGCACCCACAATACAGGAGGGTACAGAGATAGATTAGACCTTCTGTCTCAAAAAGCAATTTGAGATGCGGGTGAAAGCAAATAAAGAATAAAACTAGAATCTTATAACACCTCAGATTAAAAAATACCGTGATATTTAGCAAAAAATGTAAGCTTGGATTATCAAGGATTGATTTTTTCTGTAATATCAAACTGCAGGAGAGATTTGTACAGACGCCAGCAGGTCAAGCTATCCAAAACTATCAAATTTTCCCAATTGAAAATGAACCTTATTGCTTTGTAATAAAGTCGAAAATCTATGAAAGAAATTTGACAGATTGCGGTAGCTTTAGGTAGCTTAATGTGCTAGCCTCTGTACCTACAGGTCACGTATGTTGGCACTATTTGACCTTCACCCGCAATCTTGACAGCGGCTCCAAATGTAACACAAGGAAAACTAAAGATCAATAATTATGAATCTAAAATGGCAACACTTTATTTAATTGGAAGGTACAAGACTGCCTCGTTAGTCCACTGGTCCTAACCGCGACTGCTACGCTAGAGGTTTTGGGTTCGATTCCCAGGTGGAGTAAAGAGTTATTTGGTTTTTCTATGAAATTCTCAATAGCAACTCAGAATTTGGATTTGTGCCCGGTTAATGGCAATAAGCTCGCCTTATTACATTGGTACACCCACAGTTTCAGTATGTGTTATTTGTATACGTAGAAAATGTATACGTAGAAAAAGATTTGACATGTAAAATTAAAAAAAAAAACTGTTGATGATGCTCACAAATAGGAAGTATAGTTATACATAGTTATATAATACAGTATAATTCTTACATGTTACAGATTTATAATTTATGCTCAAAGATCAAAAACAGCTCACAACGCATTGTCACGCATTGTGGTCAATTATATTAAAAAGTAGAAGTAGCAGCTTAGTAATCAGTTGTTAGCTTTGTTTTAATTATTTTAAACTGGCATTGAGTTTTGTATTTATTTAAAAAAAACCTAACAACCTAACCCAGCTTATGTAGCAGCTTTTTTAAATGACGCTCATCTAATAATATAATTAACCACAACGCGTTGTGAGTTGTTTTTTCGCTCAATTTTTCGCTCAAAAGATCGAACGCTCAAAAGCTTTATACTTAATAACTAATTAAACATTTAGGTACTCTTCGGTGTTATCTAAATACATATTTGAGACAGGACACTAGAGACAATATATACCTCTTTACCACGGTAATAATATCTATATATTACCGTGTCTTTACCGTAAAAAATAAGTAAGTTAGTATTGGTAGGTAAGTAGGTTTATTGATAAGTTGATTCAATTATGAATTTAATAGTCATTTGTTATCAAAAAGATTAAGATGTCAAATACCTATGTTGTTGATGCTAAGTAGGTATATGTTTCTCGTATTGTCGAATGGATTAAATACTTTGATACCTACTTATCACTATGTGTGCCACTTTTACTATCGTAATTCAATTAAGTAGGTCAAAAAGGTCACTTATTAAAAAGAACATAGGTACCACCTTATTTTTTATTACTAACCATAAAAAAATTAAGGTGTCAATGTAATTTTTTTATAGTACGGAAACGTTCTGTTGGATCATCTGCCACCAAGGGAGGCAGGGTATGTCGGAGTCGTATCGATAAAAAACTGCACTTGCCTTCACTTGCCCTATAGTCATGTCCATGGGATCCGTGAAATTCGCCACGACCACAACAGGCTGATGCCAATGTAGGGAGGTACTTACACTACCTATGAAAAAACTGTTTTATGAGTCTAGTGGTCGTAAACGTGACGGCTAGGCTAGAGGCCTCTGAGACCTCTTCACGGGTTCAATTCGCAGGTCGAGAAAATTGTTATGGCTACCCCAATCTGTCAATTTTTTTTGATAAATTTAACTGTAACACAAAGCATTTTCTTAATTGAACCTTTCATGTTCAATTGGGAAAAAATTGTTAGTCTTGGATAGCTTGATCTGATGACGTCTGTACCTACCTACATTTTCTCGAGATGAGCGATTAGCTGATTATTATTGATTCGCGATTTCAGAACTGGTCCCATTCATAACGATGAATACAACGTTGAATTCTTTTACGGTAAGTAACTAAAAAATACGTTTTACTTTTTTTTTTATTGAGTAAGAAATATTTAAGTATTGGACTTAAATTAGTTATTAATTACATACAGTTTAATACATTTATAGCCGAAGAGGCTACCAACTCAGCATAATTAATAATTGCTGTGTACCGACAGCAATAATTAATAAATAAAATATTGTATCATATGAATATAATTAGATAATATGTATATAAATAGCGCTATAAAAGGCAGTTTATTGTGCTGTTTTGCTATATTATAACTATATTCCTTAATTTTAAACCGAAATTATGTTATTGAGAACTGTAGCTAGGTACTTTAAAACAATTGTTTCCGTATCCTTAACAAACTGAATAACATTAACATATTTTGATATTAAGTAACTTGTCAACATTAAGATAATAAATTAATGTCAACAAAAGTATAAATACCACTTTTAAAATAAGAACAAATCAAAACAAATTATAATACTGGCAAACATTAAAAAAAGAAAACAAACAGGCTAACTTACCGCGCTTTTTCGTATTCGCACTTTGAAATCAAACTTTTTTTATTGAACTTTAAATACCTAATTATAATAAGTTAATAACACTGGTTGAAATATAGCTCAATACGGACAGAGCGTAGAATATGCACACTACCACACCGACTACGTTTGAGCGCCAAATGATAAGCTTGTTCTCAATGCAATCAACGCCATTGACTACCTGAGGCTTGAATCGCACGATCGCTTATTCAACTAAATGATATTTATTTCTCTAAATAGATCTTTTAAAGACACTTTTACAAGTCAATGCTTTACATTTTTTTCAAGCTAGATGGCTTCGGCATTTAACTGACGACCTATGAAAAATAACACCGTAAAAACTCAGAGAATCATAGTCTCTTTTAAAGTCCAGATATAGAATAGTAGCAAATGTGTTACAATGCAGGGCAATGTCTGAAATGGCCTTTTGAAGAAAGGATAAAAGGGCTAAACGCTTTCTAAAGCGCTCAGAACGCTTTCTAAAGCGTTCTGAGTTGTAATACAACCACTGACACTGGCAACCTTGCTCACCGTAGGGAACACACGCAGCTCAAAGCAGTGTTATTAGGTGGATAGGTATTAAGTATCTACTTATTTATATTTATTTATTTATGACTCATCTGAAAACCATCACGTAAAAAGAATAACCTCATTAAGAGCCATTTTACATTTTCGCGCGAATATCTAACATTTTAGTCGCTTATTTTACCATTTTAGGAAATACTCTGTGATTGTTGAATACACGTAAAAATAGACCAACCTTTCGTATTGACACTTTTAGAAACACATTTTGAAAAACTAGTTTCTTTATTTTGTGGTAATTAATCTCCCACAACCAGTTTACTGAAAAATCATCGCAGAGTATATTTCGGACTTCAATATCTATCTAGTATTATTGATAGATATTGAAGTCCGAAATATACTCTCAATTAGACAGAAAAAAATACACAAAGCATCAGTCATATAATCTTGTCGTCACATATAGTCGTAGAATATAGATTATTTATAAAATTAATTAGAAAAAAAAACTTGACATCCATACAAATAATCTTATCTTTCTTTCCAATACAAAAAATATCTATTTACCTTGGTATTTACGGTTGGCTCTTAGAAATAACACCTACACACGTCATATTGCTTTTTATAGTATATGCAACCTTAGAGTAAATATCCTCAATGTCCTTAGAATCAACCTATATACTGTCCCACTGCTGGGCACGGGTCTCTCTCAGCTTGAGAGGGATTAGGCTATGCTCCACCACGCTGACCTTAGTGCGGGTTGGCAGACTTCACACACCGAGAAGAATCAGTAGGTTTCCTCATGATGTTTTCCTTAACCATTTAAGCGAGTGATAATTAATTAATAATACGCACATGAATTCGAAAAAACCTTGGCAGTCCGATGGTCATATCCCATATGTATAGGCTATCATTGCTCCCTCCAAGTGGTTCTCGCCTTGTAACCGTGGCCGTGGATTGGAGACGACACATAATGTTGTGGGCTTTCTCACATCACAACGAAATTAACAATAAACGATTTATTGAAATAAAACTACTTTTTACGGATTTTATCGCGTATATTGATATTATTAATCCCGACGTTTCGGACCCTTTACAGCGATATAATTTCTGACAGCTACCCTACATTTTTTAATTTAATAATATCAATATACGAGATAAAATCCGTAAAAAGTAAGTAGTTTTATTTATTCAACAAATATTTGTACATACAAACATGTATGTACAAATATTTGTTTTATGGGGATCGAACTCATATACTCATGGCACAGAAGCCGATAGCTTAGACATTGCGTCAAACACGTCGTTATAATATTTAAAATATATCTCATACATAAATTACACCCATATCTCATTAGCAAACAGTTATAAATAAATATTATGTTATAACGGTATCTGTTAATAGTAGCCTGTTTTATAACAGATCAGCTCGAGCGTTAACCCCAACGGGTTTGTGATCAGATTATTGATAAATTGGTTCCCGACTCGCTTTTACGCCGCGTGTTCCGTGCGCCTGCGGGACTTGAAACTCGATTGGTAGTCGACATTGTTTTTTTAACCATAGACAATAATTACTTCTTTATAGGGAGGACGATCTATGTCCCTAGTATTCACGAATACACATTGTGTCTACACTCTGGTTGGCTTTTTTAGTTTGTTGGATCGCTCATACTATAATATTAATTAAATGTGTATCGATCTATTAGTCTGCTAATAAATGAAACATATATTTTTGTATTTTTTGGCATTTTCTATGCTAAGATTGTGAAGAATAAATTGTGAGGGCAAAATTCGGATGGGACTCGAGGTGGCTTAGTGGTCATTGCGTCTGGTGTACTTGAACCAGAAGACGCAGGTTCGAATTCTTTTTTCCTTCGCTAAAATAACTTTAAATGAAACTTACATTTTACAGTTACAACCATTAATGTGGATAGAACGTTATAAAAGCAGGACACTGTGTAGATGAGGGCAAAGGAAGTGAACGATGAGGTGACGACTGATACACATATTGGAGAGTTAGTTATATTGCCCTCCTAAGGGTTTGCAAGCACTAAATTTAAAAAACTAATAACTTTAGCCGATGGGTTGCGTTCAATTGGCGCGGTGCAAGTGTTGTCATTCGAAAAAAAATAAGTCATTTGGTAGAAAATATTGCAGGCCAACGGTACAATATAGCTCACTCTCCCCTAGAAAGTATAGTAGGAAAATACTCGTACTTCAATCTTTATAGGAAGGTGATGAGGAACTTCATACAAAATCCTACCTTTTTAATATGTGTATATGTTACTGTAAAAGCTCGAACTACGGTAAATCTTAAGATTTAAGTGTAAGTCTTAGGATTTACCGACATGAGTTGGTAAATGTAAGTATTTCTGAAAATACGACGATTTTTTCGAGCTTTTACCATTCGAATTCAGTATATGCTAGGTTTCACCACTGTCAGCTGGTAGATGTTGGTTTGAATATAAATTTGATGATGGTTTGAATATAAATTGTTATATTAATAAACGGAATATAGTAAACCGCGTATCAAAAATACTGATTGAGCGACAAAATTATTGGTTGAGCAGCAAAATACAGATATCGGTTAGGTTAGAACTGTGACCACACAACGAACGTCACCAGAACCAAATCTGAATGTTTTGGGCGGCAAGCTACAAGTCAATGCACTGACCATGTTATGACATGGTTTGTTTTTCAACATTTACCGTGCATTAATGTAAATCCTAAGATTTACCAACGGAATGGTGGTAAAAGTTCGAATCGCAAACCTTTTGGGACATTTACCATTAGGAATTGGTAGACCTTAGGTTTTACTGGAATATCTTAAGATTTACTGCAGTTCGAGCGTTTACAGTAACATATATATTTTATTTATGTTTTTACTTAATACCTATTAACCTACTTTAAAAAGACTATTTAAATCTAAATTATCCTATTTTCTTATATTCTTGACATTTTTAACATAACTATATGCAACACGCAATAGTAAATATGTTTGTTATCTAGAGTAATTATGTTAAAAATTCTAAGCAGAAATACTTAGTAAATATTATCATGCAAATAACTACCTACTTACATAACGATCAGCCCGCATGAAATAGTTATTGTTTAAAATGTTCAAACAAAATAACAAGCGCGGATCCACCATTGTGGGCAAGGTTAAGCTACGCTAACCGCGGCCATTCTTAACAAATCGAGACGCCTCCGTGCCTCGCAGAGTACGTAAAGCCGTCGGCCCCGGTTGGCTACTAGTGGTAGTTAGAAAAGCCTGACAACCAGTCTATTCTCAGAATATCGGTTGCGGAAAATTGTGTTGCGGAGGGCTGATGGCAGTTGCTTCGTATAAAATACTGATATTCAGCCGCATCTGGATAGACTGGAAGCCGACCCCAACATGTTGAGTATAATAAAGGCTCGGCATAACCATACCATCACGCTTGTATTCCCCGGAGGGTTAGGCAGCGCTGTCTGTTATTCCAATTGTGTCAGAATACCTAATTGTTCATTAACACTAAATAAGACAAGAACTGAGTATTCATACTATCACGCCTGTATTCCCCGAAGGGTCAGCAGATGTGTATCAATGTACACCCACAGTTCGCCGGTATAGACACCAGTCGAGGGCGAGCATATTGCCACTAACCGCACAAATTCAATTCATTTATTAAACAGACAACTTTAGTCTACAATCATTGTTAGTACCTAACACTTTACACTATGTAAGTACAAATCATTATATTTTCACTATTTTTTTAATTAGAATTCATTTAAAATTTAAAGTTCTTATTCTCATCAAATATTTATTTAAAGTGATGATGAACCGCCGAGAGGGGACGCCCTAGAAAAACTTATACCGACCTTATTGGTGAGGTTCTTCAAAAAGGTCAGGTGCGTAGTACTCGCACCCGGCGTGTATGTATGACAAGATGTATGAATGTGGTCGATGCGATAGAAGTATGCAAGAATCGTAGCAAGTGGCGTTCTTTAGTTTCTGCCTACCCCTATAGGAAAAAGGCGTGAGTGTATGTATGTAGTATTTATCGTACTTAAATAAAATTAAAAGATTCAGTAGAACAAAATAACATTTAATATTTAATTAAATAAACAAAATAAAAATAATAAATCCAAACTCCGAGCTGCTACTGAGAATTTCATAGAAAAACAAAACCCAATAATCTATTTGTAGGTACCTCTAGCACTATCAGGCGCGCTTTGAACTAACGAGGCAGTTTGGTAAACATATTTGTCAAAAATCAAAAATGAATATTATTATTATAAAAACTTTATTTTGTACACTTACAAGTAACACAATCTTAAGTACAACTTGAGATTTAAACATATTGTACGGAGGAGTCAATTTAAATTGTAAACTGTTGCCTCCTAAACAAGGAGTCTATGTATTAGGAGCCAATGATCCTCCATATAAAACTGCATACTGTTAAAGACTGTCATGCAATTTCGAAGTCATGGAATGATGATTTAAAAAAATATTTAGACCTACTTACTCGCAATGCAAACTTATTGAAAAAAGAGTTAGATGATGATGTGAGGTTCGGTCGTCATATTTATTTCTTTATTTATAATAGTAGTTAACCACATCGTACATATTTAAATGTATTTTTATGCATGAAGTAAAAGTAGTATTTTTAGAAGAATCGTAGCACTGGTTTCGATATAGAAATGGCGGGAAATCAAACACGCGAACAACTAAACTTAAAACAGTAAAGTAATAATTTAAAAAAGTACACCTAAGGTTTTTTTATATGTAGTAATTTTCTGATCTTGGTCTTCTAGTAGTTATATCTTCATCAAAATAGTTTTCTGAATTAAACGAGGTTTTCGGTATGAACTTGTAAAATTTGACCCCTGTAACAAAAAGGAGAGATTAACAAAAGTTATAATCATTAATTCAGTTGAGTTGCCGTTTTTTAGGGTTCCGTGCCCAAAGGGTAAAAACGGGACCCTATTACTAAGACTTCGCTGTCCGTCTGTGTGTCTGTCCGTGCGTCCGTTTGTCTGTACACAGGCTGTATCTCATGAACCGATCATGTTTCATGAGATACAGCCTGTTCACATCACAAATTAAAAAAAATCACAAATGATGTATTTCTGTTGCTCGTAACAACAAATACTAAAAATAGAATAAAAACAATATTTAAGTGGGGCTCCCATACAACAAACGTGATTTATTTTGCAGTTTTTTGCTCGATATTAATAACGGCAACAGGTAGACGCTTGAAATATTCACAGAATATTTAGTTGTATATTCACTTTAAAAATAAATATGTAATTAAATTAAAATAAAATAAATATTGGTACGGAACACTGCGTGCGCGAGTCCGACTCGCACTTCGCCGGTTCTTTTTATTAAAATGACACCGCCCTCCCTAGGCCAGTGTCGCAGGAGTCCAACAACTGCTGGACCACAGCCTGTCATGGTCGTGGCTAGTTTCGTGGAACCCATGGCCTTGACAATAGGGCAGGTGAAGGCAAGTGCGATTATCAGTCGGTACGAATCCGACATAACCTGCCACCTCCCGGGGTGGCGGAGGATCCATAAGGATTTTCCTTACTATAAAAAACGGCCTGTGTTGCGGGGAACTTTACAAACATACAATTAACGGACATAAAGTACAGAGCAAACATAGATCTTTCATAGATCACACACAAATATTTTGATTTCATAGTTTGACGTACTCCATACCTGTAGCATTAATTTTCACTGTAAATATTTCATACGCCTCTAGGGACCGTACCTCTTCTTCTTTGAAAAGATCCTGTAACAAAATCGTAATATTATCAATTCAGTTTCTACGGTCCAGTTGCTAAGATCGGTATTCCGCCGGGTACCTATGTAGTTCTGCAATTACAGCGAAACCAAAATACCTCGCCATCATTTCGTTCATATAATCGGTTCAAAATTCCGTCGGTAGGTAGGAATGATATAGCGATATCTGCTTTGACCGGTAAGAATACCGTATATCCACTCGGCTTTTGTAACCCTCAGCGGAAACGAATAACATAGATATATCTGAACAGGTCTTTGAACCAGTTTCTGGCCATCGCCATATTCGCCATCCACCATTAACACAAGTGAAAAACAAATTACAAATAGACGTTTTCACAGAAATGCAACCTCACAACACTATGCAAACATATCTAAAGTAAAAGCATTCTAATTATAAAAATGATAAGGCCAGCTAACCTGGACAATATAATCTTGTTTCGGTAACTTCATCTGATCAAACGTGTACCAAATATCAGCTACGTTGTCTCCGAGGTTCAAAAACGCCAGCGCTCGCGCATCTCCCGACAGCTCGCGATGCCAGATCTGAAAATTCTGAAATTGAAAGCGTATGTCAAAATTAAATGAATTTGGACGAAGCAAAAGAAATATAAACGTTTCTGCATGTTGGATGAATGGATTCTGCACGTAATGGATTTTTCTTTGTTTGTCCCATATAATATAATATTTTTGGGACATTTTACACAACACCATCTAGTCCCAAACTAAGCAGAGCTTGTACTATGGGTACTAGACAATGGATATAATACTTAAATACTTTTTTTTGTAAATACATACTTATAATACATAAGAACCACCCAGACAAGCACAAATATACTCATGTTTTACTCACACAAATATTTGTGTCCTGTGGGAATCGAACCCACGACCCCATGATCAGCAGTCCGGTACTCGAACCGCTAGACCACAGAGATCGTCGTCGTCATATGCATGTCCTTATAGCATTCATCCGACTGCGACAAAACTTTGGTAAGTTATTATGTGCCAGTCTGAGAAGGTTTATTAAGACCGGACACACTGCTAAACACCGAGCCGTTAGATTCAGGTTTAGAGTATAAGATGACCTTTCGATTAATAGGTATAATTTGTGAAAGATATCAGTATATTTTCAGCAATGATAGCCTAGTGGTTTGACCATTGGACTGCCAAGTCGAAGGTCTCGAGTTCAAACCCAGGGCACGCACCTCTGACTTTTCCAAATCATGTGCGTATTAATAATTAATTATAAATTATCACTCGCTTATACGGTGAAGGAAAACATTGTGTGGAAACCTGCATGCCTTAGAGATTATCTCGACGGCATGTGAAGTCTGCCAACCCGCACTAGGCCAGCGTGGTGGACTATAGCCTATCCCTCTCATTCTGTGAGAGGAGACCCGTGCCCAGCAGTGGGACAGTATATGGGTTGATGATGAACAGTATATATTTGTCACTGTATGATTGTGAACATCAACATAATCATCATTATCCTCCTGCCCCTGTGCCAATTTTTGATTTTGGAACGAAGTTCCTTATCGCGCGTTGTGAAAGGGGGCTAGACGGAAAAAATTCTTACGAAAAGTTGTCACGACACTTTTTGCTTGTCAACAATATTTGAATTTCGAATTATTGAGTGAATGACAATATTTGAATTTCGCGCGTTGTTAATTGTTGAGTGTATACAGGTTTTTTTATTTTTTATTATTAAATTTTAATGAAAGGAACTTCGTTCCATCCGGGTGTCCCTTGACACCTCTCAAGTTTTTTCTTTTTCTTTCATTCATCCGTGTCAACCTTCACATCATTATTCACTCCCTTTTCTATCACGGAGGATGAGGAAGTTTAAAGGTGGCGGCAGTGACAGAAAAGTTGAAAGGGAACCGTTTGTCGTGGGCACGTGATGAGGAGAGATGAAACACGTGTAAGTAACTAAAAGAGTGATGAATATAATGAATGTCGAAGGATGGAGGGGATAAATTGTGAACATCGTTAGTTCACAATTTATCAGTTTACAATCTCGCGAGAGACATTATGAACTAAACTAAGCAACGGTGTTCACAATCATACGGTGACATAATTATAATGTATGTCTGTCACTTTTTTTTCTCTTTATTTATATTTAGGGGTTTTTATCCATCAAGGACATGCCAACCCCATCGTACCTTATTACATTATTATCCCTTATTCTACAAAACAATCAAGAAACATAAAATGTTCCTGATAGAATAACTTTTTGGCTGCATCTGACTATGGTTTTGCTAGTACGCTTTCAACCTGACCCACGTCCAGTAGATTTAATTTTAATTCAATCAGCAATAATTTACGCTCATCTTCATTCCTGACACACTCCATCAGCATGTCTGTCACTGTTCATCATGATAACCACTGGCTCAATTTTGATGCGGTATTTTCTTACCTCGTTATTATTAGCGCTCCAAATCCTAAGACCGTGTTTGCCCAGTTTATCTTGATTTACTGCTATCACTTCTTTGTTCAGTAAAATGTTCTTAAAATCGGGTTTAATGGTTGATAAGTCCACGCTCATGATGAGAGGCGCTGCCAGGACTGACCATATGGCCATTTGCACGCGAGCTTGATCTACGGTGAGTGCTGAATTGCCAATGATCAACTAAAAGGAGAAAGATAAGAAGGATGATAATCCCACTTTACTGATTTTATCTTCGACTCAACTGTAAATTATTGTGGGTATAAGAGCTGTAGGTAGGTACTAATATAGCATTAAATATAGCTTTATAATACATTTAAATCTACAGGAAATTGATTTCTAGTGGACGCGACCGAGGTTCCTCTATTTTAGATTACAAATTACAATTATGACATAATGTACAAAAAAAGAATAATAAATTAAATACGACTTACCATATCGGGGTCATGAAAATGTCCTGGGCCGGCGAAGTGGACAAAATCGTTTTGTTTATTACCAAACCATGTCATGATGTTCAATATGGCCTCCCAATTATTCTCAACATTGCCGTAGTTCCGCCAAGTATTGCAAGTTTTCGCTACTGCCAAATAATCGGGCTAAAAAAAATTTTATTTATAGATACCAACTAACGTGGCAAACAAGCAAACGGTCCACCTGACGGTAAGCGGTTACCGTAGCCTATAGACGCTTGTAACACCAGGGGTATCACTTGCGCGTTGCCGACCCTATAAAACGAAAGAGGAATAGTTGGGTTGGCAGTATAAGGGTCAAATTCCCCCCCTACCAACTCAACGTTTCCTCGCCGAGCAAATATTACAATAAAATTCAACTCAGATAATTGTTATTTAAATCAAATCAAATAATCTAAACTATATGTTTACGTATAATAATCGTTCTACTTACAGCACTTGTATAAGCTGGCCAACTGCATGCATACACCATTGGACGTCCGCTTTCATTCAACAGTTTCCCGAAAGTTGAATAATAACCTAAATATAATATACATATCAATTGTTATTAATTCATTATTATCACTCGCTTAAACGGTGAAGGAAAGCATCATGAGGAAACCTGCATGCCTAAGAGATTTTTCTCGATCGTGTGTGAAGTCTGCCAACCCGCATTAGTGCCCGCGTAGTGGACTATAGCCTAATCCCTCTCATTCCGAGAGGAGTTCCGTGCCCAGCAGTAGGACAGTATATGGGTTGCTGACGAATTGAAATTGTGACGCACTCATCATGATCACACAATTTTTTTTATTTAGTTAGATGATAAACAATCCATAGCTACGTATATACACCTCATGACAAGTTGCATTTATAGCCTATAGACCCAAAAAACACCAGTAGCATTACTAAAGCGTTATAATCTTGAGACCACTATGCTACATTGCCATTCAATGGACCTGGGAATCGATCCCAATACCTCTAGCATAGCAATTGTGCTTTCGACCACTAGACTGTGAGACAAAGCCTATTTAAAAACCAAAGTAAATACAGCTTGCCCCTACGGCTTTTGGTTTACCACAAGGTAAAAGGTTTTACGAAAAGCAAAGAATGTGTGTATTAATAATTAATTATCACTCGCTTAGACGGTGAAGGAAAACATCATGAAGAAATCTGCATGCCTAAGAGATTTTTCTCGAAGGCCGCGGTGTGTAAAACCCGCACTAAGCCAGCGTGATGGACTATAGCCTAATCCTTTTCATTCCTACTGCTGGAGACAGGTCTCCTACCCGTGTAGGAGGACTAGGACAATATATGGCTTGATTATGATGAAAAGGCTTGACCCCCGTAAAAAAGCTATAATTAGTTCGTACTTGTTTTAAAATCCGGTGAACCACCAACGTTATGTTTTACATAGTCGACTTCCCACTCAGCAAACGTGGCGACATCTATACTCTCAAAGCCGGACGAGCCCTCGTATATGCCGAACTTCAAACCTTTGCTTTTGACCTGGAACAGTTGTAGAACAATACAATTATTGTCTATCTTATTGTACCTATCTGAGGACCACAATTGCTGTACAAACATTATATAATGACCCAAGCCTTTTGAAACTTCATCAACCGCCGAATGAAGTTTTCGTAGAGAAGAAAAAGTTAAACTCCAAAACAATCTACTTTTTTATTCTTAATAGGCCGTAGGTATAATTTGCTTTACTTTGTTGCTAAGTAACATGGTGGTATACGATAGAGCACGCTTACCCAGCAAAAATCTGCAAGTGAGCAGGACTCTAGTCCTTAAGAATGCCAGACCTTGTATTATGATGCTGATACAGATGCTTGTATTATATGTGAATGTAATACTTGAAGCATTTGGGAAACGCTTCTTGCATAAGGGAGATGTCAACCGTGTAAGGGTAGCACAAACTTCTATGAAATACCTAGTCTTACGGTTTTAAGTCGGTAAGATTCTGAAACACCCTGTAGTCTCCCCAGATGTTAGACAATTCATAAGGAGTTTCCGCACTGTACACAGGAACAGATACTTACGTAACGGGAGAGTGCCTTCATTCCACTAGGGAAGCGGGCCCGATCAGCTACTAGACGGCCATTGTAGTCGCGGTTTTGCTCCGACCAGCAGTCGTCAATAATGATATACTGGTACCCTGCCTCCAAGTAACCCTCACTGGCCATTGCATCCGCCGTTCTCTTTATTAAGGTTTCACTGAGAAAAAAGTTGAGTTCTTCAGATGTTTACCTAGCTTCCGCTTTGCGCTAGGATTATTAAATAGATTAAATTTAATTACGATTAAATCAATGGTTTAATCTTCCTAGCGCAATGAAGCGAAGTGATCGCCTTCCTTGGAAATGGTGTAGATAATATTTAGAATATTTACTTTTCTAGCAGAAATTACATCAATGTGAATTAATGTAACTCAAAGTCAAATGTTTATTTTAATTTTATTATACCTGCCATTATTAAAATACCATTTGCGGGGTGTTGGGTTCGGAGTATACTTATATAAAAGTGCATATGTCGATAAAATTTAGCATATAATTTGCCCTAGTAATAACTCGACTAAAGGTCAATTCCACAATTTTATAGTTTTGAACGATCTACTCTATTTTAGCAAAGGATCGATTCAAATTAGATAATCAAACGTGCTATTTTAAACGGCAATAACGGTTGAAAGCTGTGATTTTGTAGAATCGCGTGCGCAATGTTTGAACGAAATGAAGAAAATAACATTGTTTCTGAACCTACCTGATACATTCAGTCGGATTCTTTTGACAATCGGTGTTGCATCCGTATCTGAGCCATGAGAGCCAGCCCATGGGCGGAGTTAACGCCAGCCCATTGTCCAGAGCCTGGCTTGGCCAAGCCAAAGCACAGACGAACACACATAACGCTGATATATACATCTAAAAGCAATATACTGATTTTACAGACTTATTTATACTTAACTACTAATATTAGCGGTGGATCTAGGAATTATTTTAATCGCATTTCATCATCATCATCATCATCTCAGTTGTAAGAGGTCCACTGTTGAACAAAGTTCGCCCCCATAGACTTCTTCAAGGTCCGGTTATGCCGCCATTCATCGCACTTATCCATGCTAATATTATAACTGCAAAAGTAACTCTTGACTGTCGACGTCCGTTTGTTACGTTTAGGTTCATGCCTAAACCGCTGAAAATATTTTGTTTTTAGTATAGAGATTTTTCGTCTCAACTACGTAAAACCCCTGTGGGGTGCGAGTGAAGCTGCGAGCAAAAGCTAGTCAGGAAATAGTAAAACTCTACTTAATCCTGGAAATAGAGATCAAAGGCTATCAGGACTAAAATGGTCGCTTTCGATTTTGTGCACGGTTATTGGCTATAGAAAGAAAAAGAATATATTCCTTGTGAAAAGTATCAGACTATCTCCTTATTAACATAAATTACATATAAAAACGAATTTAAATTGTTCCCTCTCTAAAAACTATGTAACTACTTATTGTAATTATTATTGTGTTACCGTATAAATAAAAATACATACAAATAAATGTACACTGATAGAAGACTATACATAATAAGTATTTCCCCAAAGTTAAGCAGGTTACGTCAAATACTGATAAAAATAGTTATTTTATTAGACACACTCAATAAACTGTGATAAACCGGTTAAACCACATTAGGTATAACTGTGGAATAGACAGTGTTGTCATATTATTTTAGGAGTATACGTCACTCTACTATTGTCAGTTCACTGCCCGTCTGTAAATCGGGTCCAGCATAGCACAAATAGCTTGACTAGCTGGCCGCCAATCTTCGCCGGCTTATATTTGAAAATATACTCACCTGGTAGTTTGGTTGTCGAGTTCTTAGGAGGAAGAGTAATCGTGCCGCGGCGTCCACTCGCTTTATATATCCAAGTTGTTATCGCCGCCGCCCGCCCAGGGAAGTTTTGCGAAGCGCTCGGGAACGGACCAATATCCATGACGATGCGTAACAGCTACAATTTTGATTTTAGGTAGGTACCTATACAATTGTTTTAATTTGACACGTTTGGCGCAGCGCCTGAGCAATCGGCTTCTGTACCGCGGGTTGTGAGTTCGATCCCCGCACGGAACAAATATTTGTATGATCTACAGGTAGTTGTTCCGCGTAGTTGTTTGGGCATGTGAAAGTTTATGTTTGTAAATGCACCCACGATACAGGAGAAAATCCTAGTGTGGGGCAACGTTTTTTTTAAGGAAAAAAAATATAATATTAGATACGCAGATATCTTTCGTATATAATACGTAGGTTTATATTGCTACTAGCTGTTCACCACGATTTACTCGCATCTCAAGACTTTTTGACACAAAAGGTAGCCTATATATCCTTCTCTAAGGTTTAATCTATCTCTGTACCAAATTTCATCAAACATGTTCAGCGGTTTAGGCGTCAAAGCGTAACAGACGTGCGGTAGGCGTGCAAGGTACCCACCCTGGTCCCTGTGTCAAAGCTAAATATTTAGGTTTATTATGTACCAAAATTAATTTGACGACGCTGTGATCTAGTGGTTGGAGTGTCGGACTGCTGATCATGGGGTCGTTGGTTCGATTTCCACACGACACAACCTCTCACAGAACCTTAAACATTCCCGAAGCACATCCGTCCATCTCATTGCAAACAAGACAGAGTAGGTAATATTTTCTTATCGTGGTGTAGGTATGCGCTAAGCAAACTATCAAAATACATATTTTCACCTTTTAAATTTTTTATACCTATGCGTGTTCTGTATGCTATTCGGATAATCAGCAACTTATTTACAGTCCCACTGCTGGGCACGGATCTCCTCTAAGAATAGGGTCAGGCTTATGATCCACAACGCTAACAAACTACAGGGTTGGCTGGCCCTCATTGGCAGACTACACTAGGGTTGAAAACATTTCTTCAGCGAAATATAGTATTTTTCACTCAAAGCTATAAAAATATAGTACACTTCAAAATGTAATAGTATTTTTGGGGAAAACGCATAAAGTAGACAATTATATATACATATTTTAGTTACATAATTATTTTTATAAAAACTATATTTACTTGCAATTCTTGCATTTTTAACAATATTTTATCTAAAATAAAAGTATCTATAAAAATTAAAGTAGACCAATAACCAAACATGTGTTTGAACGCAGTAAGATAGATACTTTTGAATATCCTAGGCGCTATAGCGTACAGTATATATGTATAGTACGCAGACCCGAAATACAGTACAATACTATATAAATTATAGTACGGTTGGCAACTCTAGACTACACACACCATCGAGAAAATCTCTCAGGATTCTTAGCAATATTTTCTATTATTTTATTTTTTCAATGGAACAACAAACAGCCACACTATATATACAGTACATAGTTTAGTTATTTAACCAATAATGCAGCCCACAACGCTGTTCACAAATTAACTTAAAATATGTTTATAAAATTATCAACTTGTCTAGTTCAGTTGCATAGGAATATAGAGCAAAATTCACACATGTTTCAAAAGCAAATATAAATAATAAAAAGTAAAATACAATATTGTGTAAAAATGAGAGGGAAACATTAATTAGACAGTGTATCATATTATATAAGGTTCTTGAACCTTCCCATAGAAGTATAAAATATGTCTACATGTTCAAAAACCCTATTATATGTATTCACCATACGACGAATAGGCGAACGGAAACCCGTATTAGATTTGGATTTCCCTGTAGCAAACCTTACGTCTATGTATTGTATGTGGCACTGCGTAACACAACATGTTGTTCAAGTCTATACAATTTAGCTTGCTTGTTACTACTTTATAAAGAAATACAGCATCAAGGTACTTGCGTCTTGAACTTAGGGACAAAAGCTTGTACTTGTTTAGTAAGTCTCATAATATGGTAACTTGAATCCATAGCACCTATAGTGCGTGGCGCGTAAAAAATTGCGTTGGACATTCTCGATCATCTCCACATATTTCTTATAAAAATCGCCTTTCATTCGCCGTTTAAGCGTCGTTTAAGTTCGAAACCCATAACTTGGCAGTCTAATGGTATAATCACTAGGCTGTCACTGCTATCAGATCGGATAATGAACTTAGTTCTAATTATTTTGACAACAAATTCATGCTTGGAAATCCCACGCATCTTCAGATAAGACCTTTGACTCATATCCGTGTTTGATGACCCCAAAGGCCCTTGGATATCTTCATACCTATCCCTATTTTCATATGTACCTAATTATCACGTATTTTCATTCGATTCGTATTGTTCAACCGTTGTGGAAAAAAAGGAGTTTTCAAACCGACTTTTTTTTTGTATGTTTGTTACGAAATAAATTACTCCGCTATTTATGAACGGATTTTAAATAAAAATAATTTAGGTTTAGCTACAAGTTGGTGCCATATAAATTTCACCGGTATATTCCTTGGGCTCCGGTGATACACCAAGGAACTCTTCAAAATCAAACTGAAAATGTGAAATGTTCGAGGTATTATTAGGTTCATGGCTATCTTATAATAAGGTACGTAAAAGGTACACCTTACCCTTAACCTGGTGATGAAGACAATCGAGGGAAATCTTCAACGGTTTCCAGCAGCTACCTCGTGTTTGGTCTCATATCATTTACTAGCGACCTGCCCCTGCTTCGCACGGGTGCAATATACATGTAATATACATATAAACCTTCTTCTTAAATCACTTTATCTATTAAAAAAACCGCATCAAAATCCGTTGCGTAGTTTTTAAAGATTTAAGCATACATAGGGATATAGGGACAGAGAAAGCGACTTTGTTTAATATACTACTAGCTTTCCGCCCACGGCTTCGCCCGCTTGGTTTCTTGGTTTTTCTGTACTATTATATAAGAAGAACCGCTCGACCGATTTTGTGCAAACTTCACATAAACCATCTACTAAATAGTCCGAACAAAGCCTAAACATTTGGTTTGGATAGGTGAGCCCGTTCTTGAGTTATAAAATTACAACGAAAAGTGGCATTGCTTTTTATATATAATGTATATATATAAAAAGCAATGTAGTGATCTTGATTAGAACTTTAGACTTAGCTACAGTTGAAGTAAGGAATGCAAGTACCATACATATACTATATTCCGCGAAGGGTTAATCATTCAATGATCATGTTTTAGGTTTTAATGATCGGCAATCCACATGATTTCGAAAAGTCAGAGGTGCGTGCACTGGATTCGAAACTTCGACTTGGCAGTCCAATGGGCACACCACTAGGCTTGATAGCCTATTTTCAATAGGCAGCAGTGATCTGCGGCCTATTAAAAATGAATTACCTATTTTACATAATTTTAAAAAAATATTATCAACGTGTAACATTATGTAAGTTTCAGACCCTTATCGGCTCGTTGCGTCACGATTATTTGTGCTGTTGTGGGGAAAACCCTCATCTTCTGCTGGATGGCGGATAGGTATGTCGGAGTCATACCTAAAAAACCGCACTTACTTTCTCATGCCCTATGATCGGAGCCATAAGCCTCGAGGTCACATTCGTCACGACCCCAACCGGCTGTGGTCCAGAGGGGGTCACGTTTGGTCGTTCTTCTAGACGTAGCTCCGTTGCATGACTGCATGAATTACCTACTATTTATTATAATTAAACCGTGGTATAAGTATTTCTTTAGTATATACAATGTTTATAAATACCCTGAGGTTATCAATGTAATACGTATTTATCGTTAAATACTGGTAAATATTACTCATTACTAATTTATAAGTGTATAAGTAAAGTACGTCTATTTAAATAAAGAAAGTGTTTTTGTTAAGCTAAGTGAAATACGCCCCGAAACGAGACTAAGGTACGTGGGTCAAAAAAATATATTTATACACATGATTATAAGGTCTGTAGATACCTTTTGTGTCACGGGGATGTGCCCTAACGGGCGTTGCACAGGGGGGTTCTGGGGTGGTCTATTAAGAGGACACAGTGCCCCCCTCCATGTGTTGATGATGGTGGCCACCGGGGTGGTTTAAGTGGGTAAGAATCCCTCACTCCCCGATCTAATCCGCGTAGAACGGGAACCTTTTAAAGGTTTCCCCCCATAAACAAAAAAAAAGGTACTCTGTAGTGTAACTTAGTTACAAATACACAGACTTGTGGTAAAGCAACGTTTTCAGTTATAACTTTTCCTAATGGTGCCATAGTTCCACAGCTCAATTTATAAAAACTTAAAAAACCTTACATTATAACTGCGTAGGTACTATTTAAATCGGAATAATAGATTTTTCTACAGAGTTTAAAATATCTTTGAAAAATTATTACTAAATTGTGCAGTCTCCATAGATCCCTGGAAAAAGTTTATTTTTATTCTCTTTATAGATGTTTCCTGTACTGTATGCTGCCCTCGTGAATGGCCTTCTGGCCTCGACACAGGCCTTGGACAATGGACTCGCACTCACTCCTCCCATGGGATGGCTATCCTGGCTTAGGTTCGGATGCACCGTCGATTGTGACGCAAAACCTACGGAATGTATAAGGTAAACTTGATCATCCCGCAATAAATTCAGAATTGTTGATTTTTAGCACTTTTGTCAACCTAATCCTCCTTATTAGGTATTATCCTCTTTTTGTGGGTTGCCATTCTGATATAATTGAAATAGCGAACTTGGGGCCCAGGCAAAAAGTTTATCAATATAATTACGTTAGTATCTACTTTCAAACACAGTACCTAGTTTATAATAATAAGCTTATATATGTTTCAATCTACTGTGCTGCAAATGTCCAAACAATATATCGCATACCTAGATACTGTCAATACTGATTCTATCAATAATTAAAAACTCTTTACAACATTATTTCTTTTATTATCATTACATAGTATAAAACAAAGTCGCTTTCTCTGTCCCTATATCCCTATGTATGCTTAAATCTTTAAAACTACGCCACGGATTTTGATGCGGTTTTTTAATAGATAGAGTGATTGAAGAGGAAGGTTTATATATGTATAATACATGTATTTTATTAGTACATTGCACCCGTGCGAAGCGGGGGCGGGTCGCTAGTTTTTTTATAATATATTACAGCGAAAACCTAATACGAAGAACAGCAGATCTTTTGGTGAGCGAGGGTTACGTTGCTGCAGGGTACCAGTATATCACGATAGATGACTGCTGGCTGGAGAAAGAACGTGGGCCTGATGGACGCCTTGTACCAGATAAGAAGCGCTTCCCTAATGGCATGAAGGCTCTGGCTGACTATGTTAGTAGTTAATAAACAGATAAATATGTTAGTTCTGTTCTTCCAACAGGTGGATAATGTTGCCTGCTCTTAAAAAATACTTTGTTATCACGTTATGTTTTTGTTCCCAGGTTCACAGCAAAGGGTTGAAGTTTGGAATATATGAGGACTACGGCACCAAGACTTGTGAGGGGTATCCTGGTGTTGAGGGCCACGAACTGTATGATGCCGATACCCTGGCCAGTTGGGAGATCGATTATCTCAAGCTAGACGGCTGTTACGCAGACATTAACGGGATGAGTGAAGGTAAAGCTCTTTTTTTCCATAATGTAACAGCTTAGAATTATTTTAATTCGTCCTTGCTATTAAATTGTTAAAAACTTCTTTCTAGAGCCTAGATAACATCTTTTTCTCTCTCGCTCTCTCCGTCCAAGAGAATTATACGGGATCAGATGTTACAGTGACAGAACTGATCGTGGAACTCGGTTGCAGGAGTTCGTCATTATCACCTCTCTATTCCCAAATTGTATTTACGGACACGAAGCAATAACTAGTGTACCTACTATTTCATTATTCGTTGTTAGGATATAGTCAGTAAAACTATTTAACAACAGACTAACGCAAAAACGGCCGGATTTTTTTTTATACCAGAATACTGAAAAATATCAAAAAACAACTAAGTATTACTTCGTCAATGTTTGTTACAGGGTATCCTGCGTTTGGACGGCTGCTGAACGCAACTGGCCGGCCGATTGTATATGCTTGTAGCTGGCCATTTTTCCAAGAAGTCAACGGCATCCGAGTGAGCAGTATTTAAATATTTCATGCAGTTAATGGTCAGTAAGTAGACCAAAGACTTTACACATTCCATTGTGTTGCAGTCAAATTACTCTTCAGTGGCCGAGCACTGCAATATTTGGCGCAACTGGTACGACATCAGGAACTCGTGGTCTTCTGTCGTGAGTGTGATGAATTGGATCGCCGAGAATCAGGACAGATTGGCTCCTCACGCCGGCCCCGGACACTGGAACGATCCTGATATGGTGAGAGTTTTTATAAAAGCTTATTAAATACTTTATCTGACTGGTTACCGAAAGATGATGAGATGAAACAAGATGGGAAGACGAACGAAAACTCACAGCTGGACACCATTGGAGAAGGGTAGCACGCGACTGAAGACAGAAGTTCAGAATAAAAAGGCTTAGGTACCTATTATTACTATTAGGTATATACTTTACCTATCTACCGTTAAATTGTTTGTGGTAAAACGTGTAGTAAATTAATGAAGCTGATTGATTTGATTAATGATTTTATTCAAAGTCAAAATCATTTATGTCATTTTTACATCTACATAGCTCTCAAAACGCCCACCCTTTACATTCTCATTGTAAAATACCTCCTATAAGAATGCGAAAGACCTCGGTGAAAGACACAGTCCAGGGGTTTTTTTTAATTCTTCCTCTGCTGTAAAAGTACCTAAATGATAATAATAATCAATTTTTGCACACTTTTGATTACTTTAAGCGCCGCGCCGTAAAACGTGCAAAGTTTAGGCAGGTGCTAAAATAACAAAGAGCATTCATATCCTAGATTGATCAGTTATTTTTTAACAGTTGGTAATAGGCAACTCCGGGCTGACAGTAGACCAAGCGGAAGTGCAGATGGCTGTCTGGTCGATTCTGGCAGCCCCTCTGATGATGAGTGTAGACCTGGCTGAGCTACAGCCGGAGTTCAAGCGGATCCTGCTGAACCGAGATATCATCGCCGTGAGCCAGGACAAACTGGGCAAGCAAGGTTTGAGGGTGTGGAGAAGCGGAATCTTTAGTGAGGTGGGATATTTATGTTTATGGGCGAACTGGGTTTTATGGTCCAGCTTATGCCACTACCTACATTTTGCTAAGTACCTATGGGTATCACCTCATATTCAGCTGGTGTGTCAATATAAGAATTACTTGCCTTATGTTACCTTGTTATATGTGGAAATTAGACACGTTAGATATACTGTTTATTTAATTATGCTGACTAATGAAATTTCAGAAACGTTTACATGAGGCAGATAAGTTCCTTAGGGTTGGTTATTTCCCAATCCTGTATCCACTAAAGGATACAGGATTGGGAAATAAGATATCAACCAAGAAGAACAGTTAGTCTAAAATGATTCGAAAAACGGAAAAAAAACCGCCTTGCGTTATAAAATGCATGAAACAGCTGTTTTTTTTTTCGTTTTTCGGGAATCCAGGTTTATTGATTATGGTAGGCTTATACAAAAAGTTAGGTTGTATAGTTTAATGCAATTCCTGTAGATTTTCTATAAGTTTTAGTTTTAATTCAATAAATATATAATTGTAATAATGTTAACAGACACGCCATCAGGAAATATGGCACCGCGAGTTATCAAATGGTGCGCGAGCGCTGGCATTCGTGAACCGCCATAATCACCCTGTGGAAGTCACGTACACTCACAAAAGGATGAAGCTTCCTCGGCTTGACTATATCATACAGGTGAGCTAAATTATAAACAGGATTTAAAATAGACTCACATCACATACCGTTAGGTTCGACTTTAGTATAACAAAAATCTGTATTTATATGATTTCTAGATTAATTAATTATATGGTTACACGCGTCCAAAGTTGGGATTTTGATCTTTGTTTTATTATTAGTATTTGTATCTCCATTTCGGATATCACGGCATATCTCCCATGAGGAAGACATCCGGTCTTTTCAGACCGGATGTCCGAGCAGACTCCGCGGGTACATGGGTCCAACGCGTAGAGGCCCTTGGACTCTTGGAGAGCTTTAATCTAAATATGGGATGGGGTGCCAACCTTGGATACTCCTATTATTAATATAAATAGTCTGGACGCATCGTAACGTATTTAGGTAGGTACCTAACTACAATTTTGCATTTTTAAAGTAAAAAAAAAATATGTTTCAGGATCTTTACACTCGAAATGAACAATCTTTGAGACCAAACGAAAGTTTAACTCTTCACATAAAGGCAACTGGTCAGTATAAATGTGTTAATCATATAAATACGCATATAATAGTATTCTAGATCTTTAAAATATTCTTTCGTTTCAGGTGTAAAGTTCTACAAGTTTATTCCAAAGAAACTATGACTCAAATAAAAATATTTAAGAAAACTGAAATGTAACTTATTTACCTAGATGTATACTTTACCTTGAATAAAATAATATCCATAGAAGAGCGTTAGAAATAAAGAGCTAAGTTTTTTCGTATGTCAAATCACGTCACCGTCACAACCAGCGGTGGAAAATAGACTAACGGCAGTATTCGGCTCGTCAGTATTGCCCACTACATACATACATACACTCACGCCTTTTTCCCATAGGGGTAGGCAGAAACTAAAGAACGCCACTTGCTACGATTCTTGCATACTTCTTTCGCTTCGACCACATTCATACATCTTGTCATACATACACGCCGGTTGCGAGTACTACGCACCTGACCTTTTTGAAGAACCTCACCAATAAGGTCCGTATAAGTTTTTCTAGGGCGTCCCCTCTCGGCGGTTCCACTGACATTCGCCGTATAAATCCTTTTTGTTTGTCGCCTTTCATCCATTCTCTCGACATTAATATACACATACCATATTAATATACACATACAGACATATTGCCCACTTTAATTAATTAACTTACATAAACAAGAAACAAATGTTATTACAAAAAAAAATAGGCATAGACAGACACGGTACCACTACCACTACACTACTTACCTAGTACCTACTTACCATTATGTTTGTTTTTCAACTTCCCGCGTTCCTGCTAAAGTCATCGTAAAGCGCCATCTATCTAGTAAAATTTAACAGTAGCACTTAGGTTTTTTAGCGCGGTTGTTTTTCTATTTCAATAACATTAATACCAAAAATAAAAACTTTATATATAATAACAAAAATATATATAATAATTTAATGTTTGGTATAGATACATAATTATTACAAGAATGTTATTATTTTATTTGTGATAATAATGCTCAAAGTTTTGTATCTAATCGTAACCATCCGTAACGGAACGTATAATGTCATTAGTTTCATGCGTTGAAAGGAACGTTCACCAAACGTAAACAATATAATACTCGGAGTTATGTTGACGTTAATTTAAATTATTTTAGAAAACAAAATACGAGTGATAAGTGCGCTTTTTAACCGCGGTGTTAAGATAATTATGAGGATTATTGTTACCGGTGTGTCGTTGATAAGACATTTCAATGGCAGTCTATCAGTAACTTGTAAGGAGCAACGGCAGGAAATACACAAAAGGAAATGATTACAACAAGTTAGGAAGTCGATGACTAATAAACAGTTCGCTTTCAAAAATCATGGGTACGGCGTACAAAGAGCTTTTTAAGCTATACGATATTATCCAGAATGGCACTGAAAGGTATGTAACAATATTATATATTTTTTGCTAAAGTGGTTCTTACTAGTTTGCAAGCACCTGCCGTTTGCAACTTTGCAGAAACCAGAATTTGGTGGCAAAGAATTATTATTACAATGATTAAAACTCGTTTCAAACATCTGTTTTAAATTTTAAATTAAAACTGAACTGTAAGTTTAGTTGTTCTTTTTTTTTGTCTGGGTTTTTGTGTATTTTGCACATGCTACCCCCCACTGAGAGTAAAGTTTCACCACATTTTTTTATTAATTTCGCAACTTGAAATAGGTACTTACTCATTCTCTGTAGAACATTGCATAATCATTGTGTAATCTGTGATATTACTTATATGAAAACTAATTAGAAAATTAGTCAAACAAAGAGATCTACTTATGTCTAGCAACAAAATATAATATAGATATCTTAACCGCATCCTTTAAATATATCAGGTTGCAGTGTATTTTAAGAAACTGTGCTTGGTTATAGAAACTAAGTCTAATTTGAGTAACTTTTTGGTCTAGTCTTTTTGTCTAGATAGACAAAACATTTTGTAATAAAAACTAATATAACTATTCCTAGATGCATTCAATTTTATGTACATTGATGTACCTAATAGTACTTCTGGGATTCAAGTTAAACCAAGATTAACAGCTGCACTATAAAAAGTAGTCAACCCCATTTCTAATTCTGTTCCGATATGTCCATCCAAAGGTTGCCTGGAAGAAATCACTGTTCGCGATAAGGCCGCCCATTGTATGTTTTAAATGAATTTGTGTCCTGATGTATTGTATTTTTATTGGTGTACAATAAAGTGTATATAAATAAAATAAATAATAAATAAATATAAAAACATAGGTGTAACATACTTATAATAGTTGCCGTTATTTAAAAATAGAATATTACAAGATTGGACTGCACTTACATAGCTGTGGGGACTTGCCACACATTTACAATACTTAACATATTGAAAAACTTGCACCTTTTCAAACAGGAACTAAATCATACCACATAAAGTGCAGTCACAGTCAAAATCTTTTGACTGAACATCTAATATATAAAATTCTCGTGTCACAGTTTTCGTTGCCATACTCCTCCGAAACGGCTTGACCGATTTTGATGAAATTTTTTGTGCTTATCGGGGAGGTCTGAGAATAGGCCAACATCTATTTTTCATACCCCTAAATTTATTTTTTATGGCAAAACAACGTTTGCGGGGTCAGCTAGTATTAAATAAATATTCATGAATTGTCTAATTATCAGATATAATATAAAATTTGGGGAGGATGACCCATATGAGCCCCCCACGGACTACACCTGCACCAAATTATATGCAATTATTTATGTAATACATATGACTTAATTTATTATTTCCAGGTCTTTGGAATGCTTTCTCAGAGAAACACCCATACAGATAAATCAAATTATACCCTGCAAAGGTATTGGATTGTTACATCTTGCTGTGGGTATAGAGCCTGAGGAGAAATCCAAGAAATGTACAGAGCTGCTCCTAAAGCATGGAGGGGATCCAAATTTATGGTATAACATTTTATAATAAATTATGAATATAACCTTTATTCCTATGATGTAAAGTTTTAAAGATGTATGGTATAGTTTCTAAATTTTCTTTGAAGAATCTATTATATATTTAAAAAAGATGCACAGTAATGTCATATTTTCTAGGAGCATTTTCCTGTGTGTCTTTTTGTGGATTATCTGTGTGTCTTTTATTAAAAATTTTTTTTTTTTGCATTCCTCATTCTAGCAATGACGATGGGGTTACACCAGTTCACATAGCCGCAATATGGGGCCGTGTAGACAACTTGAAGCTGTTGATAGGCTGTGGAGGGGATCCCTCTCGGAGGGACCTTGACGGGCACTCCGCATTTGACTATGCCACCAGGGAGGAACAGTGGGATGTGTTTGACTACCTGCATAATGTTGTGGATCAAACTGACGACACTCCTGGTCACAAATGTGCCTATACATTAGACTTGGGTAAGTTGATTTCTGTAATGGAATTATTATATGTCATCCAATATTGGCTGCTGCCCACATTGCTGGGAATTAAGCTTTTTTTACTATGGAAGTACCTTACCTGATCATAACCAACACATTGATAAAAAACCTTCTTTTTTTTTTCTTTTTTTTTTAAGAAAACATTGCCCGACACTAGTATTTTGTCCTGTATCGTGGGTGTGTTAACAAACACAAACTTTCAAATACACAAATATTGTGTACTGTAAATCAAATAATGTAAAAAAATAAGTCATCAATTAATTTTTTCAGAGAGAGTATTATTGACAACTGACCAAATAGTAGCTGAATATGGACCAATCATAGACGATAACGCGCAAGAAAATGCCCCAAGTGTCCGGAAATCGGAGTTAATCAACAACTGGTGTGAAAACAACAGCTTAACCATAAACAAACTATACCCCACAATAATAGGCGACACATATCTTATTGACAATGAATCAGCTCCATGGAAAAGTACCTGTTTAGATTTCACAGAAAATATAACACTCGATCTCACTAAAGATAGGATATCCAGTGACACAAACACTAGCTTTAAATCTTGCATCTCTAACAAGTTATCCGACATACAAATAAGTGGTGTACACCATTTAGATTTCACCTCCGACGAAACTGGGCAATCTAATGAGAACTCTAATGTTATGAACAAAAGGATCAGTATATATGAGAACTTCTCACTACCTGGCTCCCCAAGTAACATTACTCACAAGAACTACAATACGAAGAGTAGTTTGAAAAAACAGAAGAATATAAATACTAAATGTACTAGTAGTTTGATCTCAAGTGATTGTTCTCAAGAGTTGGATAGAGTTTTAGCTGTGGTACAGAACAAGACTAATGAGTGGTTGTGTACGAGTAAGGGAGAGGATGCAGGTAATACCAGGAGATCATCAGCTAGCAGTGGTGTGAGCAGCAACTATTCTGGCGGCAGTATCGTGCTAGCGAATGTTCACGAAGAATATAAGTATGAAGACAAGGAAGAAGATGTGGTGTTGATTGAGAAGAGACTCCTTGTGTCACCTGTTGTGTAAGTATTTTTTTAAACATTGATTTAAGTCCGCTATATCTAAAACCTTAGAATTTGGCAAGTATCTTTTTGTATTTTTTGGCATTTTTCATGCTAAGATATTAAAGCTATTTAGCACAGGAATAATTCGACCGCGGGCAGGATTTGAACCTGGGTCTTTTGGTGAGGTACACCAGACGCTATGACCACTTAGCCACCGCGACCTGGTGTACCTAACCAGAAGCCGCAGGTTCGAATCCTGCCCGCGTAAGTAGCTACCGTATCTGCTTAACCGGGATCAAGAAATCGCCACTGTTTAATCGACGCGATTAATGCTTAGACAACCCGTTAATAGCCTTTATTGGTATATTTTTCTGAATAGTGGCTATTCAGAAAAATATACCAATCCGAGAGGAGGTATTTATAAAAAATAGTTCTTTGTTTCCCATTTCTGAATTGGCAATGCAATGGGAAAGCAAACAAAAGTAATCCCTGAAAATAATCCGGCTTTGTATAAATCTAGCAGTATTCTAGTGAACAGCTAAGGTGAGAGTATCGTCTTGTTTAGTACCACGTTCTAGTAGTTTAATTATAAATAAATATAGCTAGATATTAACAAAACAACCAAGTTTCGTAAACAATTAAATTCCATCCAACTATTGTAATAATTATGATTCCTTCAAACCAGTTCAATCCAGTCTTAATCTCGCCATACAATTACAATGTTTATTAACTTAAGTCTTACTTACTACGATCATATGTGTGCACACCTGTAAGTGACAGACTCAATCTAGATTATAAGTATAAGATACCATAAAAATGTATTATGTGTCATTGAATAAGTTGTTGCAGTGTCCTATTTAAATAAATAAATTAATGGTACAGACGCCAGCAGGTCAAGCTATCCAAAACTGTCAAATTTTCCCAATTGAATATGAACTTTAATCTATCAAAGTAATTTGACAGTTTGAGGTAGCTTGATGTGCTGGCCTCTGAACACAATATGTATATAACATTAAAGACTTAAAATCAGTTAATGACCAGCAATTATTATAATGATAATTATATATCTAGTTAACATAGTTACATATTTATTCAATAACGCGCCCACGCGCCTCGTTTTTATGGTGGTGCTCTAAAAGTGTACCCCACATTACAATTAGATTACATTAAAATAAATTACAAAACAGCATTACAATATTGATAATGTTCTTAATTCGTTATCAGTATATAAAAATCTAGATATATACTTTGCATCCACATTTGTCTACAAACTCACTCCTCATTACTAAATAATAAACAAGTATTACGATATTATATTCCAACTATGTCCTACTATTCTAGGCTTCCAGTGGACGATGGTTTGGAGCCCGTCACTCCTGACCAGACAGTGGTCTCCGTGGCATCATCACTGCCGGCCTCCGTGCAGTATGACGATAATACCCTCAAAGCCGAACTGATCCGGCTCGGGTTCACTCCAGGACCTATACAGGATACCACAAGGAATCTGTACCTGAAGAAACTGCAAGCGTTGAAGAATACTCCTAAAGACGATTTGGAAGCATTGACTGGCAACCTGCAGACACTCAATATCAATAACAACCAAAGGAAAAGTGAGTAAATATTTTGAATTTTTACTTTGCGACGTTTCATGTGTGTACGCAAAATATTTAATGTAAATAAACTTTAAAATAACTTCCTTTGCGCTTGAGATATCAAATTTTAAATATAATTCACATTCGCATAAAAAACTAATACTGAAATAGGTATTTAAACTTATTGTCTTGCCGTACGGCGCATCTTGCCATGTATTTAAAAAAAAAATTATGACAATAGTCATGTCAATGACTTTTTCGATGTTGTATTTATATATTTTTTAATTTTATTTATAATAACTTATTTTTATAATGGTTTTAAAATTTAAATTCCCTGTTAAAGAAGGAGCAAAGTTATTTCTGAACAAAGGTTGGAAATTCTTTGCAGTTTTTATGATTTTGATTTTCCTTGTAGGTTTGATTTTTAGTGCTTTTGTCGTGCACATACAGATAAAAGTTAAACATTATCTTAACTATGTAAAAAGTATTGAGAACCATAATACATACATACGTAACGATCATCCATAGGCCAACGAAAGAAATGAAGCGCCAAAAATATGTCTGGACTTTAAAAGAGACTTTCTGAGTTTGTTTCGGCATTTCTTCTCAGAAGTTGTCAGTTAGGAAATGCCGGAGCCATCTAGCTTAAAAAAATATGAAAAACAAAAAGAAAAGTGTCTTTAAAATATTTATTTGCAAAATAAACATTATTTATCATTTAATATACTAGGTAATACCTATTCAGATAAGCAAAAAGAAAATGAAAATAAAACACAGTCCACTAAAACAATAAATCTGATGAATATGAATAAGATCTTGATTACCCATAGAAGTATTATGGAAGTCAAGAAATAGTCATTTTAAATTCGGTTATTACACAATACAAGCCTGATTTCTTGCAAACAGACCTCTTACCCAGAGTTCTTATGGTTTGATTTGCACTGTTTGCAATATAATAAAACGTTATTGCATATGTTCATTGACATGAAAGTTTTTTGGTTGAGTGTGTGGACTCGACGTAGACTGTACATCTTTTACTTTAACTCCTTATTAATTTTACTAACATAAACAATCATTTCCAGCATACAGTATTGAAATTGAAAAGTCTTTGCGAAGCTCTGACTGGATGAACGATCTCACATTGTATGTGGAGCTAGAGAACAAGGCCCGCGCTAACTTCAGTGACAGTACCAAGAAATGGCGCGAAGGCACCGCGAAGACATCGTTCACGTATTTGTTGCTAGACCCGAGAGTGACCAACAACCTGCCCGTCAAGGCGGGGAAGCAGAATAACCATGTCTCCTGGGTTACGTTTGTTAACTCTATATTTTATGTGGGAAAAGGTAAGGTTTTATGTTAAAAGCCTCCATTATCATAGCATATACATATATTCGTCTCATATAGGATTTAAATTAGGCATCAGTTTATTTAGTATTATTACGTATGACGACCTCTGTGGTCTAGCGGTTCGAGTGCCGGACTGCTGATCATGGGGTCGTGGGTTCGATTCCCACAGGACGCAAATATTTGTGTGGATAAAACATGAGTATTTGTGTTTGTCTGGGTGTTTCCTATGTATTATAAATATGTATTTACAAAAAAAAAAGTATATATGTATTACATCCATTGTCTAGTACCCATAGCACAAGCTATGCTTAGTTTGGGACTAGATGGTGTTGTGTAAAATGTCCCAAAAATATTATTATTATTAGTTTTTAATTAAGTCCTTTCAGTATTTAAACCTTAACATGTTTTAAAATTGCGTATGTTAACTGAAGTAAGATATTTAAAAAACATCGTCAATTTCAGACGGACTTTTCATTAAAAAAAATGATCTAGGTAAAAGCGTAAAGCCCCGCGATAATGATCAAGATAATGGTTATGATACTGAGATAATAATCTCTTCAAACGAGGCACGTAATTGTATTTTATCTACGTGCAATAATCAGTTTAATTTGCGTATACACTGACTATGGCAGAGTCGGGCGGTAAAAACAAAAGGTTCGAAGCAGGGAGCAGCTCATAGGCACGAGCCGAATGAAAGTCGAATATTGCTTCGGATTGTTTTTGTTGTTTACTGTCGAATCGAATGTGACGTATAGCACGCTTTACCTACAAAAGAGATCCGTGTTGTCATATCAATAATCATCAGTTGGAATACTACAAAGGAAGTGAATGATGAGATGACGCCTAAAAGAGATGTATGGAAGAAAAATACATACTGCGCTGACCCCTAGTAATGGGTAGTAATGGGTAGGTGTTAATTTAAATAACAAAATTAATATAATATTTATTTTTACAGGAAAGCGCTCCCGTCCATACTCCCATTTATACCAAGCTCTGACGTTATGGAAGAAAGATTTCAAAACCTCCAAAGACAAGAAGGTCCAGCACATTCTGGACATCTGGTCCAACAAGGTAGGCGTTGTGTGTCTCCACATATTCCAGAACGTGATACCAGCGGAGGCTTACACTTACGAAGCGGCTATGATCGACGCCCTGGGATTATCTAGTTTAAAAAACCTTAAAGTGGGTAACTATTATGGCGTTGTGGCCTCCTGGCCTCTCAAGGAACGCCGCATGCTAGGCTTGTACCTTCTATACAAAGCTATGCTCATCTTCCTCAGCGAAGGTGAACGACAACTCAGACCTGACGATTTAGACTGATGTAGGATACCTACAATATTTATATGTATAACGGTTGTTAAATTATTTACCATAAATTAAATGAATTTTTGACGGTATTTATTTTTCGAGTTATCGAAATTGATGTAAATTTTGTATTAAAAAGTGTACTTTAGCAGGTATTCGTAAGCTTTAATGTATTGTAGTTTTTTAATCAAGGCTTAGTATTTGTACTGTTACAAACCAAAGAATTATTCATGAAGGGTGGAGCTACCAGTAGGTATAGCGTTGTACCTGTGTATTATATTAATCTTGTTATTTTTTTGTATATTTTTCAAAACATTGAAATTTTGAGTGAATGACTGAATGGAACACTCTTTTATTAACAAAATGTTTACTTTAGCCAGTTTTTTTTTACAAAATGATCTCTTAAATACTGTGTGATGTTTACATCGTTTTTCGGATTACCACGGGTCAACTGTAATACACTATTTTCTAGCAAATTTAAAAAAGCAGAAATTGGTTTTACTTTGTGGCCTAAAATAAAAAGATTTACTATAATAAAAACTTTTACTATCTTTGCTTCCTAGTACCTATGTACTATTATTTTGTAAATTATATCCATCTTTAGGATAATAGCTTTAATATTAAATAGCCAAAAAACCAACATTTTTATACACAATAAATGATTCCACATAACTGTTGGCTCCACCTTAAAACCAACTAAATATTATGTATAGTTACTATAACTCAAAATAACTGCACTGAAATTTTTTACGGTTTCACATAAATTATTTTAACACGATTCGCATAATTTTAGATTTACATTCATAATCAGTATTCTGAATAATTTATTCGTCGTTATAATAACTGTAAGTATTTATTATTCGTGTATTATTTAAGTTACCACATTGCACTTTAATATCTCGCACGCTTCAATTAGTAATTAAGTTATTTTATATTGCCTAGTAGTACCTGTATAATTACCTAAAATACGTATTTGTCTTTTTATTGTGTTCCTAGTCATTAATAACAGATTTAAGCATAATGTATTCAATCATGACAATAAGCTTAACATTAATTTTACTGACATCTTTAGCACGAAATAAAACACATTATTTTAAGAAATAATTTATCTTTATTATTCCTTTTTTCAACGTCTCGAATTCCTTTCTAAGTAAAATCAAACTTGGCTTTAGTTACATCAAAAAAATACACAAATGTTCATTTATATATATTGACACATTATACATACAATGATCATGTATTATCCAAGTCGTAACTGGTATAAAATGAATGAAAGCGTAATTTATGTCCGTTGTCGAACGGGGTTTAAAAACAAAAGATCGTTCAGTCTATGCGTCCGTCGACACTGCACCGAGCGCTTCGCGTATGAGATCATGTTAGCTCCGACCTGGCCATGCTCGCCTGGTGAACTGAGCGCAAACGTGCGGTACGCCGTATGTAAAGTATTAATGCGAATTCACCCATGCACCTGTCATGTCTGCGAAGATGCGGCACGTTTCATTTAGACCCTGACTGACACATAATTTTCAACCAAAATACCGCTGCCGGACTTGCTTAGCAAATACTGACTGATAATGGTGCTATTTTTGTGCAAAGTTCAGTTCAATTCCACACTTGAATTTTGTGGGTTGACAACGACATCAATGCGCAGTACCCCCAGAAATCATAATTTTTGATAGATCGTCATTCAAACACTTGACGATATTGTACTAAGTAAACTAATTAAAAACATAATTTGTCAAAAATGAGGATTACCGTGGGAGGTTTTACTTTATGAATTGCCTCGCAACATACAGTGTACCGCATGCTCCGCTCTACTAAAACGATCGCACCTCGGTTTAACTCTAAATATTTGCTATGTATCGCGAGATACCGCATACTACTAGAAGCCCTAACTGATTACTTGAGCGGTGATAGTGAGTGCAGGAACCTCTTCACAAATTATCTTACAAATCATTTAACTTTGATTCCGCTCTGATAATATGGCGTCAATCACAGCTGTTTATCACGATGTTATCAAATAGCTCTTGTAAACAGGCCCACTCATCAGAACACCTAATGCTCGTGTACAGTTGTATGCTTTCACATTCTCACATTAATGAATCCAATCCAATTACGATAACATTCTTTACAAGTTTTCAACATGCGAACATGAGCTAATGACTACATAAATTTCACTGAAAATATTACCTATATGAATTTACGAGTGACTTTTGAAGTAAAGTATTTTTCTATTGAAACATGCATTAAATGCAGTTCTTATTAGGTTGATTATGATTTTCAACTTATCTCGGTTCTACCATTTGTTTACTCAACCTTTTATATGTTTGTATTAACCTCTTTAAGATCACTTATGCTAACATTGATAAATCACAATCAACTGCCATAAGTCCCGTATCAATAATGCAGTTGGAATTATATATATTTAAGTAGAAGATAATTATTTGCTTTGAAGCAACAGTATTAAGTAACAAGAGATTTAATTTAAAGTCACTGGTTATCCAAAATTCCTCTTCACAGACTTGATTCACTTATACCATATAAACTTAGGTATTTAGGCCCCGCATTTTCTACAAAATATTGATTTTGTTAATTTATTACGAAACAGGTACGCGCGTACATTGACTAAAGTGTCATGAAAATAATACCATATCACTACAAATATTTTATGTAATTCTCTAAAATGTGTTTATAAATGTTTTTCTCTACTAAACTTGAAATGCAATTCGCCATGTTCTCGTTGGCCGCCGGCGCCGCGGCGCTAGTGTCCGCCGCGACGCACACGACACAGCTGTGTACGTACATTTACAAATTAAATAACAACCACATCGTCAGTTAATATAACATACAAAATAGATGCATCAACACAATTAGGTGAGTTCCCAAGTTAACCAATTGGAAGACTACGAAACAATATATTATATTCTCGTTAAGTCGTTCTAATAGGAAGTCAATGGTGATTTAAATGCATGGAAACATTAGAGGACATAGATCGAAGGAGAATTCCACTTATCTATTGTGCAGTACAGAAACCCTAATCCTTGAAAACCCTTGTATTTGAGAATACCGGACTATGAGAATTTTTATATTTATGATTAAAAGCCTGACATACATACACGCACAGCGATGTTCAAACACTCGACGAATCTATAGGATGCTCTCTACGTTATAATAAGTCATTCTTCACTATATCGAGACAGAGTACGATTTGTGCACGCTACGACTCATATTGTAATGATCACATTGACGCCTTTCAACTTACACTATAGTACTTAAATCTTAATTAATATTATACTTACTTTAAAACTAGATACGCTCGCTTTCGTTTTGTGGAATGCAGATATCATAAATAAAGATCTTACTAGGCTGTATTCGCAATGATATAAATTTTAGACACGGGGCTTCAAACATCAGTACAATGCCCAGAGGGAGAATCGGAAAATTCGATGTTTATATTACATAACCCTTATGGAACACTAACAATCGTAGGGTACTTTACACATAACACTAATATGTACAAAACTAGTTTGTGCTTCCACTAGTAACATATAAAACAAAGTAGACACTGCGGGCGCGCAGGTCCCCGCGCGCTCCGCTACACAACGTTCACAACATCCATCGGGGAGTCTTCGATAACACAACACTCTTCAACTATAAAAGGTAACTATCGGTCCGGACACATTCTATAACATTCAAAGCGCACATCACATACACATTTGTGGGTTACGCGAGATCACAGTGTTTAAATTATGGCTACTGGCATAGAGAATAAGTTTCGAATCGTAGTTCGTTGGTGACGGCGACCGGCGCGGCGTCGTCACAGTAAGTCCACGTCGTTGGGGGCGGCGCCCGCGGCGTGGCCCGCGGCGTGGCAGGCGGCGTGGCCCGCAGCGTAGCCGGCGGCGGCGCCCGGCTCTGGCTCAGCTCACTACACGTCATGGCGTCTCTCTCATTTGGGCGGCGTCGGGAACGAGTTGACTACGGCCTGCGTGCTAGCCAGCACGGCCGCCGCTGCAAAACATAATCTTCCATTACTGTCTCTGTTTGGAGTGTTTACCCTCGACTATCATCTCTCTACGGATAGCTAGACGGGTCGGGCGGGGCTCGCCCGCTCGTCCGTCGTTTGCTATCGGGCCCCTGCAACCAAGCACATCAAATTATTAGCGACGGAGCGCGGACGCTAGGCCGAGGGGTGTAGAGTGGACGTAATCGAAAATTAGGTAGAATCAACAAAGCCGAAAAGGTGATGGGAATGAAAATATTGCTACAATTATGAAAATAAGATAAACTCAAAAGATTCAGTAAAATAATATAGTTATGGAGTAGAAGTAGGAGGGTGTAAGTAAGTACCGGGGTATGGCGGCGGGTAGAGCGGGTAGCCGAGCCCCACGTGCGTGTGGTGGTGAGTGTGCACGTGGCGCTGTGGCGGCGGGGACCTGGCCGAGGCCTCCTTGGGGCCTCCTCCGGGGGCCTCCGCGCGCGGCTTGCCCTGCGGGGACTTCGCGTGCTCCTGCGCACATACACATCTCTTAAGCCAACTCTCGTATTAGGCAACGGACGGATGCAGTTCACGCGCACCCATAAAATGCAATAAACAAGTTTTAAATATCAAACACACATCCTTGAATGTAGTTTTATGGTAATTATTGTTAAATCAAGGAGTAGACCTTCTTTCTTAGAAGATCCGGATGTCTAATGCCTGTGTATAAATAATGTAACAACATATTTCTATTTTTAAATTTCTGAACGATATTTTCGCTAAAACAACAGATTTGCCAGTGCGTTAAAAAAAGCGTCTCAAAACGAGTGCAACAAATTATATTAATATTCAAATTTCTGCAAACAAACGTACCTGCAGTTCGTGGATTTTATGGGGCGCGCCACCATACGCAAAGTTGGGGCCATGTCCCCCTCCGGGGCCGGGCACGCCGGGCACGCCGGGCATGAGGTCGAGCTTGTTGGCGCCGGCGGGTCGCGACAGGTCCTCCGGCGCGTGGTAGCGGGGCACAGTCCAGCCGCCGCCGAAGCCCCCCACCAGCATGGGGCTGAGCGGGGCGCGGTACACGGGGTCGAAGGGCAGCGCGCCATAGTGCGGCGCCTGCATGTAGGGCGGCAGGTAGTACTGCGACGTGGGCGGCGGCGGCGGGCCCTGGGTTTCCGTTGTCGGCTTCTGGCCTTCCTGTTTCACCTGGAACAAACGAAACGCCTGTTAATGTCCGAGGTCTTCAGTATAAGTTGAGGATTATCGTTAGTAATCGTAAAGATATGCATCGTCGTGGGGGTCAATATTTTGATATCGCGTGCAATGGCGTTGTATACAAAATATGTTAGCAGCCCGTATTTAATACACATTAATATAACATATATCACACGCAATAATTCACATTCAAGCATATCCCTCAGTGTCGGGAATTAAAAAGCGCCATTCATTAATTGGGACTAAAGTTTTAATCGCGCTCAAGCGGATAAGCACTGCGTAAGTGGTTTAAGTGGCATATAGTGTGAACTGGCATTATTTTAAGTTTATTGAGCCGCTTGAGGATTCTACAGTACGATCCTAAAAATCTGCTAACCTTAGGGTATCGGTTTCTTCCATACGTTGGGTAGTTCTGGTCAGGCTGCAGTTGCTCCGTCTAAAATTAGGTTATGTTAGGCAGGAAGCCGACCCCCAACGAGGTTGGGGAAAGGCTAGCCTGGCGGTGTTACGTCGATCTCACGCTATCATACATGGTTGCCGCATTGGCTAAATAGAAAACATGGCGGCCGTTAGAATTACGAAGCTGGGTTAATTGTTCTACAGTAGATATCCGGTATTTACTTGTTTAGACCAGAGGAATCTACAAAACGTGTATCTGGTAAATACCGGACATCTACCAACCATGGTATCCTTCCACAACTAGTTACCTTTACTTCCTCTTTGGGTTTATCGTCCTTGTCTTTGGGAGGCTGCTTGTGTGCAGGCTGCGGCGGCGGGCGGCCCCCAGCGCCCCCCGGACCCCCTGGACCCCCTGGACCCCCGCTGGCGCCCGCCCCCATCCCTGGAGGCTTCGAATCGTTACCTCCCTCTTTTCTTCTCTGATCCAAACTCATATAATATCTGAAAAAGGTAGCGACAATCTTTTTAATTAATATGAAATAGAAAATTAATTTAGTATGGAAGCAGGTGTCTTCTTATTTCAAATTACTTTACTACATATTTTAAAAATAAGTAGGCATACACATATTTTTACTCCAAAATCCGCCTTGCATAGTTGTTCGTTTGATTTAATAATAAGCAAAATAGATAAACATGACAGTATTAATAAAGTGGCTTTAATAAAATACAATTATTAAATATTTGCTCATTAAAAACTCACCTCCTTAATTCCTCTTCCCTCGCATGTGGAGGTCTTTGGAAAGCGTAGGGGCCCATCTGTGCCTTCATTTCAATGCTCTCCTTCAATATCTGATGGTTGTCATTCGGTCGCGCAGGGTTCTCCTTGCCATCCGGTGGTCTTTGTTGCTTGTTCTTGTCTAGCGGACTGGGGGTAGTCTTGGAACGGTCAGAATCTTTACCCTTGTCTTCTAAAGGTGGGCCCGGTGGGGGGCCCCCTGGCTCCACGTTGTAGGGGAAGTTAGGAACGTAATTGTACGGGTAAAAGTGCTGAGGTAACACTTTTTGAGGTCCGTTGTCTGGTTTGCCGTCCTGCAAGACAAAAATATAAATAATAGAATAAAGATTTATGAAATGAACGCGATGATGTGAGAATGGAAAGGAACCTCTTTAGCTCATTTAAGAATATGCGTCCTTCTGAAGGTGACAGGATTTGACGTATATTGCGCTTCATATTTAATTAAATGACGATAATCATCAATCATCCCAATGGAGGCTTTAGCAGACACGATAAAAAAAACTGCCTCATTAGTCTAGTCTTGTGGTCGTAAGCTTGACAGCTACGCTAGTGGTTCTGCGTTCGTTGGAGTTCTAGTCGAGCAGTGTTAATAGGTTTTTCTCTGAGATTCTCAGCAGCTCGGAGTTTGGATTTGTGCCCTGTTAATGGCAATAGACCCACTATTATCTGGAACCTAAACATCAGCTGTGTTGGTATATTATGTTTATAAACTAAATTAAATTTAAAAACCCCCGACACGATTTGAAATGTATCATAGTGTCTGTGTATAGTATTCTACTAGTCAAGCCCTTCCATTCGATACCCATATTGAGGAAGTTGTGAAAAAATATGTAATCCGCCATTTTATGGCGGCGGCTCTCTTGGACCGATTTTCATCAAACATACCGAAGAACACTGCCTTCTAATTCAACTTTCAAAAAAAAAAAAATTGGTTCATCCAGTCGGGAGCTACGATGCCACAGACAGACAGACAGACACGTAAAACTTACACCCCGTCGTTTTTCCGTCGGGTGTTAAAAACAACAATTGTTTAAATGAGTCTGCACTAATAATAATTAAAATCTAACAGCTACATAATGATCTTATTCTCACATAAATTTTATTAATTTATTATTATATCTCAGTTACGAACTTTCCAAGCAATTTGCACTTACTTTTAGGTCACCCTTGGGATCTCCTTTGGAGAGGTCCTCCTTCCCTTTGTCGGAAGACTGAGGGGCCACGGGAGGAGGATGCGAAGGCGGCATGTATGACGGTTGACCATAGAACTAGAAATAATAAAAAAAATACTTTAGTTTTTGTAAGGATGGATGGATGTTTGTTACTCTTTAACGCTAAAACTACTGAACGGATTTGTAATGACACTTTACAGTATTACTATTTATACATCAGAATAACATAATTATAGGCTATAATTTATAACGATTTTGAGTTAATTAGCCAAATTACAACGATAATTAAAGATTTCTGTTAAACTACAGCACTTCCTCTAAGTTCCTTAATAATTTGACATTATGATTGTAGTGTAAATTGATTTGTGAAATTATCTATAAAGGGACCATCAGAAATGTGCAAGTTACCTGATGATAAACTGGGAAGGGTCTATGCGTGGGGTCGTCAGGCGGCGCGTCGGGCGGCGCCGCGTCGTCCGAGATGTCGGAGTACGCCGGCGACCGCACGCCCGGCGTCGGCGACCGCCGCGCTCGCCGCTTGCCCGGGGACTCTTCTACTGGGGACTCCGTCGACTTTCTCTCCTCACCCATTAGCGCTGAACGAGGCTTCACCTGCAATGTATAAATATGTAAATACGTATACATGTTTTCGTTATGGTTTACTATTGGAGCAGTGTATTTGGGAAGATGTTTTTCTTTCTGCGAAGGACTATAAAACAAATAACGAGTTTCAGTAGAATGCCGTTTACAATCGAGTTGGCGTCTGCTTCGACATAATTTCATGTGTTATATTCATATTACGCTTCCCTACAGGTGCTAAGAGGCACAGATAAATGCTAAGATATACAATGCAGTAAATGCACCAGATTGGCAATCTTGTCCTTTTTAAAACCACTACCGTGTGATACTGCTCTATGGTTACAAAGAATACTTCCAAACGCATTGAGAATGGACCTAACTGATTTTCGGAGACTCCAATGATCTCTAATGATGTCCAAGAGTGGCTTATAAGATTTATTTAGCCTTTGCATATTTATATTAACCTTAAACTGTGTAGGTTGTAGCGTGGGCAGTGCATCGGGAGGCGTTGCTGGGGGTTGCGGCGGCGTCTGCGGCCTGTCTGTCGACTGGGGCGGCTCCGATGACGACACGAACTCTTCAGCGAATCGAGGCTGCTGCGGTGACTCCGCATCCCCCTCAGGCTTCTCCGGAGATTTCTCCGGTGACTTGTCTACCTTCACATCCGGTGATTTAGCTGGTGTGGGTGACTTGACAGGTGTAGCTGGCGTGGCCGGCGCGGACGGCGGGCGGGCTGGCGAAGCAGGCTCTGCCGCCGGCTCCTCCAGTTCGGAACTAGAGCCATCCTTATCGTCATCATCGGGCGAACCATGTGCGTGCGACCGGTGGTATTTGAGCCCGTTCGCATGCTTGTACTTCTTAGAGCAGTTTGGCTCAGGACATTCCAGGAGGACGGGATCAGGAGGAGGGGAAGACGGTGTGGGAGGCGGACGCTTAGCCTTTGGCGTAGGAGGTCGTTCATCCGCTTCCGAAGTGCGTTTTCTTTTCGAGTCAGGTCGAGGAGGTGTGAAAGGAGTCGGAGAAGGCAATGCTCTTCGTCCCTTTGCGCCACCATTGCGTAGCTTGCTGTGTACTGAAGAACGTGTCTCAGTAAAGTTCGTCATGTCGGTAGGCGCAGCGCCGCGGCCACGTTTCGCACGACCCTTGGGCGTCCGTGCATCTAACTCCTCCGTTGGGGAGTCGCAAAATCTATGGAAATACAAAATGAATTTACTTAATAATGAAACCTTATACAGCTTGATAACCGAAACAATAAATAAGCTCGTGGAACATGAATATCAATAGCGTCATTATTTATGAAAAGGTATTCCTGGTGTTATTTTCTATTCAGACATTTCTGTTCACGTTTTTGTGAGTCATTTTACAAATACGTGACCGAGTACGTGTATTATACAGTGGTGTAACAGATTGAGGCACTTCTTGTGAGCTCGCAGCGCGTTATTCCCGTGAGCATTAGTATTCCCTTCTCGTGTCCATTAGATTTGAACGCACAGTCGCATAAATACTAACCGCGGTGGCGCCCAGTCGTGTCGCGTGCAGTCCAGTAATGTTCCTACGTAAGTCTTCCCTCGCCACGTCACATTGACTACTAGTACACCTGAAACAATATCACGGAACGATAAATATATGGCTTCTTGTATACGTGCTCTGTCGAACGTGTAATGGATTAGTTTTAAACTGTGTAAGAAGATACGGCTTTAACGAAATTGGTGCAGTGAAGTTATCGGCGGCGACGGCAGCCTCGGATCCAATTTGTCACGCGGGAGCACTCATTTGCATATTGGGGATGCAGGAGACGGCGCGCGGCGCGGACGTGACTCCGCCGCATATTTAGCCGCGGCCGTGCCGTGCCGCACCCGCGTCACGTTACCTCGCCCGCTTATCACGCTAGCGTACCAACTTATGTAAATTTAATTAATCAATTTCACCCCTCTATTCGCGACACTTTTTCGCCTGTAAAGGATATTCCGCTATCGCAATTTGTATTGTATAAACCAACGGTTCATTGTGAATTTATAATGTCACCAAACGGCTTTCAGAACGTTATTGTAATTCAGAGCGATTTAATCTCCTCTTTGTCCTCAAAATGTTTTTCGTAAACAAGAGTAACAAATTGAGATAAAAGTGAGAGTCCCGGACAATCCCTTTTTAATCCCTGGCGAGCTTTTTCGTTGACTCGATTTTATGTAGCGGTCTCATTGAATTGTAAATAAGTTTATATATTTTTTAAAGTAGTTTACTTAATCAGATTTCATTGGACGTACATGTATGTTCATCTATCGTTCAGTTTATCAAATATTCTGTTTAGTTTTATGTTGTAAAGTACGTTCCATTACAGCGGTGCGCCATATTTCTCGGCTGCCAACAACAATTTCATAGCATCCGTACAGTGCGCGTCTCATAAGTTATGATCTCACATACTACTAACATTGTTTGCAGCATATTAATACATTTTTATAGCTTGGCCGCGCGCGCTGCAGGAATTTATGATGTACATTTAAGAAGTTTACATTACTCTACTGACAAAGACACATGGTAAACATACACAACTACATTCACGATAGTAAACAACTAATACACTACATCCGCAGCTCGCTTTCAATATATTTGGGTACGAACACACGCAAACGTTATTTGAGTTTGCGGCAAATATTTTAATTTGTGAAGCGTAAAATACCATTGTTAGTAAATTACTGTGAAATTTGATTTATGAGAGTAGCCGTGATGCTCTGGTGGACTATTTTAGATTTTCAGTATAAATGCGCACCAATACAAACACAGATGTGTATGCAGCTGGTATGGAGCGGCCATTTTTGTGTGACACATTTGCACGACAAGACCATCCGTTGGTCCTCATATTATGGATGTAATAGCCTAGTACGATAGACTTTAACAATTAAGTATTTACCCCAATAAAATTACTTTGTATTCAAAAAGAAAATAGAGAGCGTATTTCTCTAATCAAAAATCAAATCTAAACATTAACCAACAATAAGATATTGGTAAAAAGTTTAAACTTACTTCATTAAAAACATTAAAATAAAACAATGGCATTGATACGGGTTCACTATACATAAATAATAAGTTAATATTTATAGTATCCGGTTTAATAAAAAATAACATCATACGCTGTAGGTGAAATTTTTTGGCTCTATTCGGTTATGTAACCTTAGTAGTAGCTATCTGAAGAACACTTTTAACATTAGGTTGGCAATTAAAAGCCGGACTATATCAACATAATTAATTATGAAGCACCATTATTACGTCCCCACAAAATAAAATATTATTTAGATTTCTATGGGAATGTCAAAACCAGTCACATCAGCATAATATTGTAACACTACAATTGAGACATTGTGTAAGATGCCAGGTTTTTTTTTAAATTCATATACAAATGACCTTCACATTATTGTTCTGGTATTATAAGTATTTGTTTACAATTCCGAAAATAAACACCCCATTAACTTCCAAAAACATTTGTACATGATCCCAAATAAATTGATAGCGAGCTTCAAAAATAAAGTTGTTTCGTGGAAAAACAAAACTAAATCACATAACAAGATTGATAAGTGACCCGTATAATGTGGGCCCTTCATAACTCAGCGCTTATTATTTATTGTTCCACAAAACAATGAACACATAAAGCATTTCTCTATAAGCCATTAGCATAAAATGGTGGAGTTATTGTAACAAGGAGACGTGATCTGTGACTAATGAGACAATGGAGGCGATGATTAGTTTATTAATGAACAACCGCGCTATGCTACCACTTTGTCTACTGTTATTTATGTTTAAAACCTCGTGTTAGCTTTCTATTGTGAACGTGTAAATCATTTATAACGTTCACACGCTACATATAAATTCTTTTGTAAAAAAACCGCAATGCGAACTGTGAATATAAAACAGGAGTCATAAAGAAAGCAACAAAAACGGAAAAAATAGTGTAGCCAACTAATAAAACGGATACCGTTGTCAGAAATATTTAAAAAGTCGATCGGAGCAGATGTTGCCCGCAACTTCCTAGAGGAAATCGTTGGGCGCGCTCGCACTTTTATTATTTAGGGGTGAAATCCCCTTGTAAATTGTTAATACGGCCGACCGGTCACGGAAAAGTTAAATTAGAGATCGTCGGTCCACTGTTTGCCTGCGTGTAATCGTTTCGATTTGTTGGAACGTCACTAATGGCTCGACCGCGTGTTGCCTGTGCCTACCTACTTGTTACGCTGTTAACGACAGGGGGAAACGCTGAAGTTAAAACAGCTTGTTCATCAATATTGTCGTAATACTAGGTAGAGTATTTAGTAGAACATGCGATAACGATATTTTATTTGTAGTTGACTAACGTATTCTGCTGAATTAATGATGTATCTAATCATACTCAATCTGTTGTGTCAATAACAGTTTGTGACTGGAAACTTGGTCTATTATTTAGAATTAGAATTTAAACATCTATTAATTATGTAATACCTACTTCTTGCCCTCTTTCAAAAACATTACATTTTATTTGCTTTCTATAATATAAATGAGTCCAATATCATAACATAAATTTCCTACTATAGTCTCCATTTTATACCACAGATTACCCGGCTATCGTAGATGAAGCCGCTGATCATTTTACCAGGAAAGCGGCGAGCTGGAATAGGTTCATTTAGGTGGTGCTAATTACACCTCGGCCGCGGCAATCAACAGCCTAATAGTTGTCGTGGCCTCGCCCCCACTTTGCCCCAGCCGGCCCGCTTTGTTCACACCCCTCTAACTTCCTCGCTCAGAAATCTCTACCTACGTCAATATTTGTATAAGTCATACTGTATAAAGTTAATCTTAAACTTTGAGATTAACTGTGATTAAGGCACGCAATATTTAATATCGCGTGCTTTGTAGGTTCGTTTTAACAAAAAACCCAAACTTGATTATTTTGTTTTCCACCTTCAGCATTCTTTTGTCGACTAAATCGATTGAGTTAATAACACAAAATAGTCGAGTGGGCGTCGGGCGCGAGGCGAGGGCCGCGCGGTGCACGGACGTCGCGTTGGTCCGAAACTCCGAGCACGGCACTAATCAGACTCGCCCATTGTTTCCCACACCGAGACAAACAAAGTTCCGGCGATTTCATTTACATCCATTCAAAGCCGGCAAGAGCCGACCTGCTAAAGCAAACTTTACTCTCTTAAAAGTGTTGTGCACACAAATGTACGTTCAACTGATAAAACTTGTTTAACATGTTCCTGACAACAAAAAGTTTGGGGTTATTATGTGTCAGATACAAAATGCTCCATAATAAGCTTCATAAAAGAGACATAAAACCGAAACTCGAAAACGAAGCATAAATATTAAAATACGTCCACTAATTAGTTGAATGGAATGCAACGCGGTGTAGGTACTGACTGGGTAGCGTAGCCTCCGGTTAATTGTTAGCACATACACGGTACAAGTGAACCTCATAAACCTGTCTCTGAGGACATTTTTTAAGCGGAAGCCGACCAGAGCACCAAATGCATAACTATTTAGAGAACAGTTATCGCCTCCCGGTGTAAGTGAATGAGGAAACTTCATAAAAATAATTATTTTACATGTCACACCGTGATAAAATTATAACGCGGTTGGAGTCGCAACTGTAAACAGTATTTAATTTCCGTAAGCTCCTCGGCGCCATTAGCCGAAAATAAATAAGCTTGAAGAGGAAGGGCGTGAATTGCCTCCCCCGCGGGCCCTCTCCCCGTCCGCGTCCATCGGCCGGATAAATTTGGAAAGTGGCAACAGAAGCGAGCAGATGGTGATTTATTATCGTGTTTTATAATAATTACGAGCGGCTACGGGGGAGCGGCATTGTGTTGCGCGTGGTCCTGGCTCTCTAATGGCGTTCGGGACGTGTGCTCGTATTACATTGTTCTGTTTTATTTTTATCTTAATGATGGACGACCACATCTTATGGATAAGCATTAAATTTACCCTCCCATCATGATGTTGGGAATGAAATAAATCATGATGAAACAAATTAAACAAGCGTTCAAATACATTATCCGCGACCTTTATTCGATCCATTCTATTGTTTCGTGAAAGCAATCGAAATAAATAGGTAAGTACTTTAAAAAAAAGAAGAAAAAAACTCACTCGCAGAGAAAATTGATTTTATCGTGAATGTCATTTGTTTACATTATGTAAACAAATAAATGAGATTTCCGGCTATTTTGGAATTTATTATTTACTTATCCTAAAGAGTAGCGGGGCATTTTATTACCAGGAGAGCATAAAAGGTGTAAAGGCTCTCGTATCGGTTCGAAGCGGCAATGTTATTAAATATTCTGCGATGCTATCTCCGGCTAATAAGCGCCCAGTAATTATGTGGGGAGTCTCATTGACTCCACTGTTTTATGTGCGCTGTGAATATTTTAATATTAATAGCCAGTTGGGGTTTGAGAGTTATAAACAAATGTACACTGTGAAAGAACGAAATGATTATAGCCATCATGAATACGTACGCATACGAATGACGAACGACTAAAAAAATGTAGACGTACTTACAATCGGTAATCATAATCACCGAGCCAGGTGTCGTAAATAAATTAATATTGCTTCTGTAAGTGGACTCCTTAATTATATGCTTTATGGAGCTTTTATTATTTTTATATTGACGTTAATGATACGCATTTATGTATATTTTTAGCGCGCCGAGTGACTCCGAGCTAGTTTTATGACACGACGTTTTCAACGCGTTTTATTATAATAATATATTATTTTATCCAACTTCCAAATCCATGATTCAGGCAAAGGATTGATAAACAAACTTATTTGAGAATATTACCTAAATCCAATGGCAGGCGGCATTATAAATATGTATTAAAGAAACATATAAATATTGTTCCGACCTAAATATTTGGCGTTGTTTATCACAGAACCCTATTTCTCCGAATTCATTAAGGCCGGCCACTAGCAGATCCTTTTTCATCGTTGCGGTCATGTTCATGTAAAAAATAACTTGACAATGTTCTAAATTGATCTGTAGAGTTTTTATTACTACTTATAGTATGTTCGGGTAAGATCGGCGCTGGGTAAGCCAAATTCGCGCTACGTCATGTGCCGCCCTGCGCGCAATGCTAGGTAGCTAGCATTAAAAATTATAGCCGAATCAAGATTTACATTCGCCTATATTTATTTCCATTGAAGTATTTTGGACGAAATGGTACCGCAGGAACCTAGATTAAAGGTATCCGAATCCAAATAATAGCACAAGTTAATAAAATTGTGTTTGAATTATGAATTATATGGATATTACGTTTGTATGGGCAATTCACGCTCCGCCGGACCTTTAAGACGGAAATTTCGTTTATACATTCTTACCCCAGCGCCGATCTTACCCCAACATACCTTACTACATTTTTTTTTAATATTGGCATTTTAAGGTAAGTACAGAAATGTAGGGAGGAGGAACAAACAAACAATTATTAGATTTTTCATAGTTCTGTTATACCTACCACCTACATTATTAACATCGTCTTTAATTAATATTATAAATAATATTTTTTTTATTGTCTACAAAAATACATGACAATGGTAAAATTCCCTGTCGTGGTCTCGTTATCTTTCGATTATTATTATTACATAAAGGTTTTTTTTTATATAATTTAAATTACACTTTACATTTATTCAATGAGTTGTATGCCTTAGTCCCATATTAGAATGAAACTTTAAGACATTCCCAAAGATCCAATCCAATGCACAAAAAGTTGTATTTCTGGACATAGGTACTTTTTTTTTTTGTAATAAGTACCTAAGTTTGTTAATACATTATTACACCTAATCTATAAAATACTATAATTAATTTTACGAACCCATCCTATATGTCAGATTTATACAACTAAATCTGTATACAAGTTTCATAGAGCTCTTGTTAGGTAGATCAACAAAAACTAAAACGTTGAAAATAAAACCCGAAACAGTTGGAAAGTTGCATTATTTTAGTTATCCAATCAAAACAACAAAAAACTTTATCACAATACAATCTTTTTATCATAATGTTGACTAGGAAATAGGTACCTAATTAATATCTTCCGATGTAATCAGAATCGAGTACTTTAATCATTTTTTATTATGTACCTACTTATATTAAAATGATTACAATCCTTTATTTTTATTACATGGGACCTAAACAAATCGGTTAACTGTTTACCACAGTTAACCGATTTGTTTAGGTATTGGCTATTGCCTAACCCCTGGGGGGAATAATACAGGTGTGATGGTATTTCATGTTATGTAAAATTATTTATCATTAAAATTGTAATAATGAGACAATGATTGATGATGATTTAGACTAAAAAAAACAATGAAGTATCGGAAAATAAACGGGTGATTATGTACCGCAAAGCTTGAACGTGGTATCAGGCGTGCATAAGCGTGCAGAATGTATGGGATGAGCGCGCTACGGTGCATTGCGTTCGTGCGCTAGTAACAACTCACCACCTTCCGTCTCATGCCACACAATGCCCTCCAGTGTGACCGAAGTACCAGGCTCGCAGGGGCCCAAGCAGTCCGGCTCCGTGATGGTGCCCACCGATGTGCCCACGCATACTTCTGCAGTTTCCTGCAGACAAAACATTAGATCCATAAGATTTCCTTACATCTTAATTTCTTAACTTTTTTCACAGATTGTAAATAAGTACTGTATGCTTACAGTAATAGTTATTGTCTCTTTAGGGTTCCGTACCAATAAGGAAACCCTTGTGATATTTTTTTAAATAAGCAAACAACAAAGTGGAACAATTAGCGCCGGCACAAAATATACAAAGCGTATGTATTGTGTAACATTTATTACGAGCTTCCCACACGAAATAATAAATAATATTGCAACCGCAAACATGTTAAACACGTTTAAAACGTTAATTTATGGCTACGCACACATTCCACGTAACCATATAAAATAATTATAGCGAAATAAGGTTAAATATCCAGTCGCTATCCTACCGCATTTAATTAAGCAGGATAGTATTTTTCATATTATTATACATATCTATTAAAGTAATTGTTTTGATGCTATTTAAGCCAAGTTGGGACTGGCTTATCGGCATGAAATCAGCCTTGAGTATAAAATATAATTAAATGGTTAGCATATACTATATTAATAATAATATTTTTGGGATATTTTACACAACACCATCTAGTCCCAAACTAAGCAGAGCTTGTACTATGGGTACTAGACAATGGATATAATACTTATATACTTTTTTTTGTATATACATTCTTATAATACATAAGAAACACCCAGACAAACACAAATACTCATGTTTTACCTACACAAATATTTGTGTTCTGTGGGAATCGAACCCACGACCCTATAATCAGCCGTCCGGCACTAGAACCGCTAGACCACAGAGGTCGTCATATTTTTTAAAGAGATAGCTGTGAGGAATTCCTCGTCCTCTTCGGAACAGTATTCGTTGGAATCAAGCAATCGACTAGGCTAGCCATTTCCAAGAGTTGTGTAGAATTTTCTATAATAGCCCGGAGAGACTCCCATCCTTATTAGACAACCATATTAGGTCATACAGATAAACCAAGGTATACTGGCTTTCTGGCTTCTATGCCGTAACGACTAATCAACTACGTGAAGGCTCCTAGGGAAATTTTAATACTATGTTCGATCTGACGAACTAAACAATTCGAAACAAAAGAAGGCAAGTGACCCTAGTCTATGGAATTCATATTGCACATCGAGCTGCACTGCACTTTCACATTATTAGAACAAACTTGTAAACAGAAAGGAAACATTGATATCTCTTTAAAGGCGTATCTATGGAGTCTCTTGCTGGTTCTTCTCTATATCATAAGACTTTATGGAACCGTAATCTTTACCTCCAAATATCTCGGTAACGTGACATTTTGGGGGACCAAGTTACTGACATTTTTTGTTCGTTTATGACCTCTACATATCACTTTCATCGAGAGCTGCGATTTCGAAAAAAAACAAAATGGCGACAGGTCCGATATCCCAGCTTCCATACAAAAAGGTTAAAACCCCTTTATCAAAAGCTACTTTCAATATAATTTGTTTCTATTCGTTCATTGATACGATAAATTGATGCAATTTATGTACAGGTAAAGGGTGCACGATCACGATAAGTTTTCTGCTCATCATAGGACGAACTGAGGCAATTGCTACTTTGCATTATCAAGCGACTGCCTCATCATCATCATTAACCTGGGCACGGGTCTCCTGTCAGAATGAAAGGGATTAGTCCTGGCCTAATGTGGGTCAGTAGACTTCACACGCCAAGAAAATTTCTCAGGCATGCAGGTTTCCTCATGACGTTTTCCTCATCATTTACGCGAATGATAATTAATTCTATTGATAAATGATGATTATTTCTGTAAATAGATCTTTTAAAGACACTTTTACAAGTCAATGTTTCACTTTTTTTTTAAGCTAGATTAATCCGGCATTTTCTAACTGATTACCTCTGAGAAGAATTAGATATTAATTCGCACTGGAAAATGCAGAGGTGTGTGCCTTAGATTCGAATTCGAGACCTTTGACTTGGTAGTCCAATGGTTATATCAGTAGGCTACCGCTAGGCGTTTGTGTCGGCTTGCCATTAAACCACCAGTCAACCAAAATCCTAATAAGGTTTTTACATTTGATAAGCGTATTCAAACATAATGTATTGTGAGCTACGGCTCGGTAATTACTAATTATCTCAGTTTGTTGCCCGCAGATTGTTTCCACGGAAATATTAAATAGCAGTTCAATTAATTGATTGATCAAATTGAATGCAGCGGCCGTAAAATATGAAAGCCGATGTAAATTACTTTCGTCGACCAATACTGGCAATAACGGTAAAGCCGTATATATTTATTAGATTTAATGTTTTATATAATTAAAGTACATAAAACATTATATAAAATGTAAACGATAGCTATCGTAAAAAGTCTGTTTGGAATTTAATTATATGTAGCTACTTTAATCACAATAGAAAAAGCGGGTAAAGAAGCTTATGTAAATCTTTCCAAATGAGAAAATAATTATTTCTGTAAGTACCTACAACATTTGAAGACAGTTTTAATTACTTACGTACAAATAGGCGAAAACTGAAACGACCATTAACGAAAGTTTACATAGGTGGATAGTTTTCCTCTACAAATGACTGAAAGCGGGTGTTTGCTCGCCCCATTTTAAACCGTGTGATGTAGATATAATAACTCGCTATTGATTCTGACAAGTACCGTTGTATCTTATTATGAGTGTTACAATAAAACTTGTTAGCATTTTTTATTCGTTATCGCTGTCAGTTCTGAGATCACTATCGGTGTATCCTGACTAACGTACTCAAATAAATAACACAATTCAAAGGTTTTTAAACCAGTAAAGTAAAAAACAAATAATTAATGAGATACATAAATTCATACCATCAGTTGACAAAAAGAAGCTTCGAAGATTAGGGTAGCAACACTTTCAATAATAAAACGGACATTGTACACTTATTCTTACGAAGTACAGTAATGAAAGACTTAAAATGAACAAAAAGTAAACTTTATAAAGGTTAGTGGGAATATAATATGATTGGAAATGTTATAAACACGTATCTCATAAGATAATCATAATGTTAACCGTGTCGTAATTAATCAATTTGATATTGAATGGCACCGCGCCACGCAAGCGCCTCAGTACACTCAACCAACCAACTGTTATTAATTAAAACTTATTGTTACCGTTATATTAATTTGATACCGTTCACACAAATGAAGTTGAAATTACTTTACAAATGTTACTGTTAAAATAAATACATGTGTAATTAAAATGTGCATGCCTCGTTTGCACGGATAATTGTGAGGAATGTACGGAATAATATCTAGGTTGTAGTTTGACTTCAAATTGCACTTTGAACACGTAGCATAATGTGTGCTTATGTGCCACAACCATAAATTGTAGGTTATGTATGTAATATCTACTTATATATAACTCGCAATTCTGTATTTTAAGCAGACAACCGGACAACGCATTACTTTTTCTGCGAAAATAAATAGAGTAAATATATTAATGTAACGGCAGGTAAAAGGGTCGTAAATGTTAATGGATTTTCCTAAAATTCTTAACCTATCAAAGATCAAATAGCAGACACAATAGAGAAGCCTCGAGAGGGTTACGATTTCTTTAATTTAACTTTGTGTATTCATTTATATTACTGTAAGTACGAAACATTTCAAATGTAATGAAAAACAATTGAAAAAGATAACATCAAATTTCCAAGTGTTTTCCATGATATTATAATTTTTCGCACTGACGTCCCCGGAAAATCGTTACGTTTGTCGAGTCGACCGCGCTACCAAGTCGCCGGGATTGCATAAATTCAAGGAGCGTTTACGGCGTATAACATAATCAAATGAAGCCATTTACATTCAGCGCCCGATATGAGAACGGTGCCGCACCATCGCCCGTCTCGCTCACGCACACGGTTAATAGCATCACAAATTGCGAACTAAAGCACTCCAACGTTGAATCCGAGAGATGTCGTTCCGAAGAGTACTTTTGGAAAAATAACAAAATTTTATGTGAATCGACAGATATTATAGTCGAGCAATAATCTTTTCACGTTCCAGTTTCTAACAATGAAGATTTGAAGTAGTGCGTTGTATCAATATGGCCAAAAAACAATACTGGAATTACTGCATATTTAACAAGGATTATAAAATATTTGGGGCATTTTACATAGCACGATCTAGTCCTAAACTACGCAGAGTTTGTACTATGGGTACTGGACAATGAATATAATACTTCTATACTTTTTATTGTAAATACATACTTATAATAAGACCCAGACACACACAAACACTTTTATTCAACACGCAAATATTTAAGTTCTGTAGCAATCGAACCCACAACCTCGTGATGAGCAATCTGACACTCTAACCTCTAGACTAGACCACAGGCATCATCAAAGTATAAAGTTTTATAAGTACCTAAGTTTAAATAACGATAACACAAAATAGCTTGAATTAACTAAATAAATATTACGTCATCTATTATTATCAAGAGCTGCACTCGTAATTAATTCTCTACAAATATAATCGGATCTCCCATGATGAAGTCACACGGCTGAATATCTCAACTGCGATAACAGCAAATAATCGATTAAATCGTACCCACGCGACGCCTATAAATAAAATTTAACGCTTTATTGTTAGTCAAATGACAAATGTGCGATAGTCTTACGCCCACCGCGCAGCGGCACTCGAGTTCACTCGACCGCAGAGCGCGGTCGCGCGTACTATAGAGACAATACTAGTTTAAACGATAATGCCACAAACATATTAATATTTCGACACGACGTATCGCCATTAAATCCTTTATGGATGACGGCGTGAACGTTACAAGTTGAGCCAGTCAAGGGGGGGCATTGTGCACAGCTCGAAGGGGCCGCCCGGTCGAAGTTATGAGCGCTGGCTCAATGCTCTCCCGCTAGTTGACTGCAAACAAGAGGGGTCGGGCCCGAACAGCTGCCGTTTTATCTTGACAAACGAACTCGCCTCACGAGCCGAAACTTAGAAAAAACTTTATTACCACGACTCGGAATTTACATTTAAATAAAAGCAAGATAAAGCGCGAGCCAGCGGGCATATCGAACACAAACAACAATCGGAGGTGGAGAGCCCGGCGGGCGGCGCGGCATGCCGATGCCAGTGCGGCCGTAACACACAATCACAATAGCGAGTAAATTAATAATTCACAACTAACTAAAGTTTGTAAAGTAAAACTAAAGTTTGACTGCCAATGGATGAGTCTCATCCCAGTACAGTGAATACCTATCTTCTTAATTTGACCAGGCATTTTTGTCACCAACTAAGTTGAACATAATTATTATAAGAGACGTAATTGTAATAGACTATTCATCATTAATGACAGATGATAAGTCAGATCTATATTAGTTTAGTTCAGTTTTTCAGTTAACTAAGTTTCAGAAGAATTCCTAGAAATGATCACACATAAATACTTAAATGTTCATTGTGACTGGTATTATCAGTTTATCGTCAGACAAGTTATAGCATTTGCTCGTCACTTTACAACTCTGCAGTTTTGTTTTTTCGTAGTGTAAAGAACTGAAGAGCGTGCCTGGCATAATTTATAATGGCTTCAGAATACTCCAGTACGATTAAGACACCGAAGGGAGTCGTTTGAAGATCTCTCATTGCGGCTTCACAGCAACTAATTTATAGTGATGCCTACTCTGCTCTGCTCGCACTGCAAAAGGTAAACGTTTTGATAATCGACATGATTATTCATGCCAAATAACTTGAAACAATGTTATCTTTGTCTGCACACAACTCATAACAGTATCGTTTTCAAAAGTTGAAACAATTTGGTTTCCGCGCGGTCGACCGTCACAAATCGCGGCTAAATCTCGCAAAATGGTGAATATTTGGCAACGGATACGTCCACTGGAGCACGGGAAACGATTCCCAACAGTGTAACCGAATTACATTCCACTAAACCGAGGGAACATACGTCATTAAAATAATTTAGGGAAATGGCACGTTTTAGTGCTCGCGTTTATGGCAGCTTGGTGGATGGGCCGCTCGCGGCGTGCCAGAAGCAATAAATACCGGGGCGGAGCCACCCACCATCTTGTTTATACACTACCTACCCGAGACGGAACATTAATTTTCTGCTATGCGGAATAAGTGGCGACAAAGAGTGTTCGTGTCAGCTAATGGGCTATAACACGTCAGTATTACGACTTATAAGAACTTTGCCAAGAAAAGAAGCTAAGAAAATTACGGATAAGGCTAATTGTACCGAGAACTGCGAGGAAATCTGCAACGCCTTCACCCTTTTAGTAGAGGAAATTATCATTTAAATGAACTTTCAAAGGTAAAGAAAGCGGCGAGCACTGGATATAATTATCATACCGTTTTTCTTGTATTCTCCTTTCAAGCTCCGTGTTTTCAATAAATTATGTAAATCAAAGGTTAAAATATTTATGAGGCAAATTATTTACCTAACCTCGACGATATTGATATGTGCTTCATTTGGATCATATACAAATTACCCGTAACTGAAAATGCATTTACATTTCTAGGATAAGTTTCTAATCAAAAATTGTGCTATGCTTGTAGCGAACAATAGTAGCGTGTTACCATAAATTAATTATTAACTGTTTATGCGATCCCATGCTATTAAAGCACATGGATAGTTGGAGTAGCGTATCAGGAGCAGTAAAGGGTTATAAATAATAATTAAGTAACACAGTCAGGCAGATTCAGGCTACGGGCCGGCCGGACTGTCCGCGCATAGCGGAGGGTCGTGGGCACCCTACTCATGGCTGACACCGCGTAATTAACTTTGTACAATTCGATTTGATGCGCAACTGTTTCAATATTCATCCATTGAACACCCCCGTTACTCTTTCAAATTTTTTAATTATAATTGACTCTTAAACTCAAGGAGTGCACTTCAATTTATTAATATATTTCTTTTATAAATAAAACATTGAGACAAATTTACTTTGTAAATGCGAAACTAATTTAGAGAATCACTAAAAGGGTTCTGAGGAATTCATTTAAAAGGGAGAGCTTCAGTTTTCACAAAGAAAATACCTTAGTTTTTTGTTTAAGAAATTTATTTTGTTTCTGAACATAGAAGGTGGTACGGTAAGGTGTATTCTACTACTAGCAACTCGCCCCGGCTTCGCTGATGAATGTAGCATTCTATAGGTGAAAGAATTTTTAAAATTGGTTAAGTATCTTTTATTTATTTAATTATGGCACGTCAACAACATAATCACATACATTGACAAAGGAAAATCACAGAAATAAGGACTTATGATTACATCAATTATAGACGAGCACAGCTTTCTTAATAACGTAGTCGCTTACAATTGTATCTATCTGTGTAAATAAATCTTACAATATATCTAATTATTTAAAATGAGTCATTAAATAATTTAGTAATTGGATTACATATTAAATTATCAAATTAATTAAATACTTCTTTTGGAGTTTATCCATTACAAACAAGCATACAAAAAAAATATTTACTCTTTATAATATTGGTTGAGATCGACATTGAAAAAAAAAGAAAAAAAAAACAAATTATTCCTTGCTAAAAAATAATGCTGAATAAGGTGTATTAAAAAAACTTTTCTACCTAGGTACCTATTATTTTTAATAAAGCAAGGTGAGGCTAGTAATAAACATAACAATATTTAACAAACGCTAATCACTCAACGTGTGTAATCTGCAACTCACGAAAACACACAATAAGCCTTAACGGTCATAACAATTCATAATTGTGGTGTATTTAATTATCAAGGAAGTAAAAGCCATGATATCAAGTTACTTCGTTTTTTTTTTTAAATATATTCAAAACATGGTAATCGTATTTCGAAATTCAAACGTCCCGTATCAAAATAGTGTAAAGAGTTTTAATGGCGTCGGCATTACCACTCACTCACAAAAAAAAAAACTTCACGCCTGGGATGTTGTATATCAGATAATGATAATCGCACGATCCTGATACTATCTGGTTATAGCGTTTTTTAGGAACAACTATAACAATATAATTCATGAGAAGATGAAAGAACTCATTTACTCACTGTTGGCTATGTGCAATGGATTTTTTTATTATAAATTAAGTAGGTTAGTAAAAAATAATAACCTACAGTTAGATAATTATATAAATTGTTATTTCGTAAACCTTATACTGTTATCGGTATTGAGTAATAGTAAGTCGCTTAAATGTGGTAAAAAACTGAACCATTAATTTTACACATCGATATTATTAAAAAATTAAATAATAACCAAAATCTTGTGTCGAACCATATTATTCTAAATTCGAAATTAATATTTTATATTTTGGGATTGGGAATCAAAAACAACTCCCCCAAGTTTTTATTAATTTCTCCTCCACGAAAAGCAACCACGTTTAAAAATCGAAGTGGTACAGAAAACAATCAAATGGCATTTCGTAAAACCGCGCTCTCACTCGGAAATTCGAACGGGATTAATTAAAAATAAAACCTCCCCGTCACCCCAGGCAGTGTAATTAAAACGGGAATAAATGAAAACAAAATTCAAGTTTCAATTACGATTAAGGTAAAATATGGGTGTAACGCGGGTTTAATCTTCGTATTTTAGTTTTTAGAACATCTTCAACGGTAGCGTGCCCCTTAACAAGAGCCCCTCTAATTAGCTTTTGAATTAGGCGGCAAGGCAAGCCAACAACTCACTTAGACTTAATTACACAGCGAGATTTTACCATCTCCCAAATTTGTGTTGTGTGTACAGCGATATATACATATAGCTAGCGTTATACGCATCATTTTATCTAATGTATGAACCACACAAATATACTAAGTACCTAAACTACATGGATAAAGATTATTCGTTACTTTTACTGTTAAACGGTATTACATACATGCACACATAATAAACGGGCAATATCTATATTTATTTGTTTGTAAACGTGTTCTCGAAAACGATAAAATGTACACGGTTTATTGGAGTGACAAATTGATATAAGTAGCTGGACTTTATACATCCGTCCTGACTTCCTGAGCAAAACTTGGTCACCCAGGTATTCACATGAATAAATATTCTAATTTTACACGTCGTTTTCCTCTAAATAAATTAAAATATATTTGTAATTTATTGCAAATTCGCAATGCAGTTGCAATACTACTTAATTATTATGTTATGTTTCAATAATTTTACTTATCAATCACTGAAATGAACTTGTAGACCAATGAACTGAGATTATCGAAAACGTTCTGTTTGTTTAAGACTTAAAATGTTTTCTTTATTTGTTCACAATTTGCATAAGAAATTGTATTTCGAGGGAGATTTAAAATAATAAAATATTAGACATCTCAAAGGTTTATGAAACATACTTTTCTACAATAAAGTAAAACGTCTCGGATTCACATATAAAAGTAGTCCTTTGAAAAGGAAAAATTACAAAACAAATGCGCTCCTACACGAAGCTCGTAAATAAATAAACTTTGAGCAAAGAAAAATGCAAGGAAAATATTTTTTAATATACCGGGCGGCGCTTTGAAACGCTCTTTTATTCAGGGGGAAAACTTCGTTCCTAAATGGGAATATAAAAGGAGCTATAGATTGTTTAAAACAGGAAGGTAGCCGCTCCGAACGTAAATTGTGCATTTACAGGAACACTCCAGATTTATTATTAAATTAACAACCTGTACTTATTACTTGAAGGGCTCTATATCAACAAATTAACGAAATGATGAATCATGACGTCACAAAAACAAACCAAACCAAACTATCAGCAGAAAAGATTTACATAAATTACCTTTTATGAGATAAATTTTAAGTGCAATGAAAATTAAATGCTAATTGAGCCGAGCTCGCTTCTCCTAAAACAAAGAGTTATATTCATTACAAAAGACTCGGTAAAAACCTAAGTAGGGTTGTGCAGCGATTCTTGTCGAGAACTGCCACAACTAAAAGAATGCAACTTTGTTCCAAGCAAGGCGTTCTTTGTAAATGAGAAGCGAAACGCGTAAAGCCCAGCCTCGGCTTGGCGGAAGCGCACGATGTGACACGGAATAGCGACACTGACACACGACGAAATTGCATTGAATCTGGAACGCTTTTATCGTTGCCAAAGGGACTTTTATATTTTCAAACTCGCCTGTATGGATTCCTGGTATGTATGGAAATGAAATTCACTGGAGTTTACCGTGTTCTTTCTATTTGATAGACTATATAGCGTGGAGACGATTCAGTGCGTCGATAATCGCACTTAAAAATCCGTGACTGAATAAATAATTATGATGTTGAATAAAACATGGTATTTAACATATTTGTTCAAGATATTTCTTGAATAATTTACATGTAACGGAAGCGCCTAATGAGTTCATAAAACAATTATGTCAATATATTATAGCCTCGAAACATAATCATTTAACACGATGGGCATTAACATTTAAACATAGACATACATCAAATATTTAATTCAATATTAATTCGGCTCTCAGTGAATAATACGACCGGTTCTCAAAAAGCAATCAAAAGAAATATCACGAGAAATAAACCAATAAAAAAGGAGGGATCGTGATTTGGCCGCCGTTCATATTTTGGAGGTTAATGGTTTATAAAATAATTCTGCCAATGACTGGCTGAGTTGTATACGAAACTAATTGTAGACTAAATCCAATTATATTTGTAAAAGCGACTCCATACAATACAACTACGTAATTGAATTCATCGTTCAATATTATCATAGCGTGGGCACACAGTGTGCACACATTTGTACGGTACAGGTTTATTTCTATGATCGTACCTATTGGAAAATAAGGCGATAAAACAAGAATTGATGGTAAACTATCGATGTTTACACAATTTGTATTCTATCAGCTTAGTTCACATTTGGTATGCAGAAATACTTGTTCCAATATCTTGGTTTCTTTATAAACTGAACTCTTTCAATTAAATAATGAGTAATAAATGTATACAATTCAATTAAAGCGAATATTAACTAAAAAAGTATTTATGTTTAAGATCACAAAGTTTCCAACAAAAATAATTAATTTTCTTTACCATTTTATTCCCAAGTCGTCGATGTAAGATTCAGTCGCAGTTTTTCAAATATAAATTAGTCTCGTATGTATTTGGATGTTGTTCAACACCAGTTTTTCGTGAATTCCCACAGACGAATGAACAACAAAATAAAAGCGTTTGGAAAACATCGTAATTTTCGTTCAAAGCCATTTAATTTAAGCACAGCGGGCTGGGAGAGAATAATCTGATTTATATCTTTGGGCCGTATTTCTTCTTTATTCGCTCTTTCACACTACCCGACGTAATTTGTTGAAATACGCGCAAATTCAGTAAAGTGCTTCTTTGTATATTTTATGATAGATGTTTTATAGTTCGTAAGTGTTTTATTTATAAACTTTTCTGTGCTAAAGTGGTTAATTTAACATACAATTTACATTTCAAAATGTATAATACCAACATTTACATTTGATTTGTCAGTCGTGTCCGAGTTGCTCTTGAATGATTTATATGAAAGAATATATTACATTATTTTTCTCTTAGAAGGTTTGAAAATAATGTATTATTTTTAAAATTCAAACTAATAAACTTCTGAGTAAATAAATAAGACTGCTTTATTACAGAAAAAATAGTAAATACCACATAGAGTAAGTAGCTTCTATACAGGGGTAGGACACAAAGGTTTGCTGTTCACGCTTTCCGAGGGGGAATGGAATGTAGCAGGGAGCTCCGAGCGATATACGGCCGCTAGATGACAACTTTGGCAACGGGTGTCTGTTATTATAAAAAGTAAAATCAACACGGACCCTCTTTATACCCTTTTCAAGATCATAACTGTTTGCTGCGTTAACTTTTTGATACTTAATTATTAAAATGAACAACTGATACAACAAAGTAATAAAAGAACACGTTGGCGTGGTGGTGCAAAAAGTGTACAAGGAGTGCAGAAACGAGTGCAGTTCACAAGTAACCCGTGCACGGCTCCAAATTTCCGCACGCCGCGCCACACGGCTCGACGAGACGTGTTATTTATCCCCGTCCAAACGCCCTTTACGAGCACAATATCGACGCTCGATTTTCATCCTGCCTCGGGGAGAGATAAAAGAAGCTTAACGTCCGACGGCTTTGTGTGCGTGTATCTCACCCGCCGCAAATAAAACTATTAAATTAAATATCGTTACGCAGCCACTCCACTTTATAATCGTTGTATTTTATTAACAGCGAGAGAACCTCTGTCAAAATTTGCTCTTTTTAAAACCTGCAGTGTAAATATTCATGAACCGCGACTCATATAAATATTACTCCAAGACACTCGGCACGTTAATGAAACAAGATGCTAACTTCGTGGGGTGGGGCGAGCCTGAAGCTTAAATTATTCCAGCCGCGTCTCGCTCTTGTCTTTGTGCCGTTGCTATTATTTCAAATTATTTTTAATTGAGTAAAAGCAAGCGAAAAACACAATAACAACCCTCCGAGTTAATTGCCCCACCCGACAAAGCGTTCTAAAAGCTTTTCGAGACGCTACAGTGTAATACAAACGTTAAACTGCATGAAAAAGTGTTTGTGCTTTAGCAATTCTCAAAAATAAAATGGAACGTGAAAATCATAACGCAACAATGGACCGTAATGAAATCTCTTTTTTACGGCTCACGGCTATGTCGGGGCCGAGCAATTTTAACCTCGTTTTCATTGAAATTCACATTTCATCCGAGCAACAAAAGGGTTGGGCTCTTTGCGAAATGTCAATTGTGAGGAGGGTAGCGAGCGGCCCCGGCGATGTTATCCTGGTAGTGGCGGACACATGTACGCGGCCGTGACAAACACACAACATCATACGGATGCGTGTGTATACCCACCGGCTGTTCTGAATAATGCATGAGAAGCCAACGAATGCTTTAAAAAGTTAACAAGGTTTTCCGAGCTTTCCTTTGTTCCGCTGCTTACGGTACAAAAACAAATTGCTTCCACTGGAACTCAGTGAAAATTTTGATTTATCTTGATGCCGCCCGCTATTGCTTTTAAGCGATGAGCACAAAAGCAAATGGGAAATGTTACACTTTATGTGTCAAACAACGTTTAAAATGTAACCTTTGTAATAACAATTTCTTGCATTAGAAAATGTCTCTGATATTTATTTTTAGCGACAGTGTTCTATCTACAAAATAATGAGAGCAATTAAGTATGGTTCACCAGGGAAAAATAAGCTGTGGCGAGTATAGGTTTAGTTTCCACTTCGAGTTACGGATACTAGCCGATAACAGGATTAACGGACCCTCCCGTGTTGTTACCGGCTAATTCGTACGCAGACACTCGCCACACTTTTCGACTCGAATGCTCTCCTAGTACTTCACAGGATAACTTATTATTTCATGTGTTAATAAAGTGTACTTTATCCCTCCCTCAACGTCACACGACATTCAATTTAATTAACTAAAAGGTCTAATTTACTTATTATAATTTATATTAGGTCGTTTTGTTATGAACAAACTTTATTATGCTCCATCACCATGTAGACAGAACGTGATAATTTGCTCTGTTTGATCACAGGATTATTGCCGGATTAAATCCTATTGATATTAATTAGTTCCAACACATTCTACAAAGTACATACAACAACATTATTATATTAAATAAATGAATGAACACAGACATAATGTGGACGCGGCGTAATAAACAGGTCACCAATATATTAATATCGATTCGTGTTATCAATAGAAACTCAGTATTTTTAAATATTTTATCCATCGGGTGAAAGTTAATACGTTTTTGTTGATAGCGTGTAAACACGAGGGATTCGATCAAAAAAACAACTCTGATAAAAGCGTTTTTACGATCTCTCTACGGATTAATAACATTAAATATTAGACTCGGCTACTCAAATATGCTTTTCGTTTATCTTATCCAATCAAAGTTAATTGAAGGCTCGATCAAATCACAACACTATTCAGTTGGAATCACCCATATATTTCATCGTTTTATTTTATCTTCAAAACTTCCCAAGTCAATTGAGAATTTTAATTTTGTAATTATGGCAAATAAACTTTTAACAGTTGACGGCAGTCATTAAACATTTACGACAATATAAAATCGTAATGGATTAACTTGATCGCCAAGTCGGCGGTTAACGACCAACCTGGGGTAACTTCCTCAATAAAATTATTTTCTGTCATCTCCTTTATTATCTCGACGACACAAATGCATTTTGGAGAATAGGATCTACCATAGGCTCAGATAGTCTATGTATTTAATAATTGTATGTTTTATTTTAACCACTGAATTTGTTTTCCGCTAGAATTCCTTTACCCTTGTGACTTCTAAATTCTGTTGATAGACTATTAAATGTTTTTATAGACCTCTCGTGACGAATATCGAATGAAGCGTGAACCTTGGGCGATGTATTGAAGTGGAATAAAATAAACCGATTGTCCTCTATTTCTACAAGACTATTATTATTGAATGAGGACAAACAAGGACAACAAATGTAACAAAATAGGGTTCCAATCTCATTTTCCTTCTCTTATGTGAAGATCAAGTTATTTTCGTATGTTTTGGGATATAAAGTAAATATCAAGTAAATAGGTAAGGGTGTCGGGAATGCCGAAAACAAACAAGTTCTTTGAAACGAAAAAAAAGCTTTGAATGATAATGAAATAAGGGGTGGAGTTGAATATAATAAAACTTGTCGAGTTTTTTCTTGTAAATGACATGAACACAATAGCTTCAGCGCTTTGAAGTTATTTTCTTATATTTTATCATTTTTATTCGCATACGCTGAGAATAAAAATGTTAATTTCATCACTGAGTCATAAAACATTTTTTTTGTCGAGAACGGAGTGTAAGCTCTACTTCGGTCAACAAACTAATTGGAACATTATTCGATATGGACTAACAACGGACCACCGTACTTACTGAAACTATAATTTTATTACACGGCTCATCCTGAAAACAATTATCTTACATGGTAGTATTCGTCTCCAACGAACTCGGCCGCGTAGTTTTTTAGAGTCCTAAAACATAAAAAACAAAATTCAACGCAGCTAGTATTGTCTAGCTGTCAGCAATGACGTTTAACCTGTCAAATCACTTTTCGACTTCGCGCGCTCGCGCTACCGCGTAAAATTGTGTGGTGTTCAATAAATTGTATTTCTGTGTTGTGGATTACTTCACTGTATCATCTCACCATGCCTAGCTCGGACCAAGACGCTATATTGGAGGAAATCGCGACAATGAAGAAAAATCTTAAGAAAATAAGTCATCGACGCCGACGCCACCGGCACGCTTCACGCCGGCGCTCCCGGTATTCTACATCTTGGACTCGATCACGATCTAGGATAAGACGCTCAACGAGTGCATCACAATCACCCATCGTGATAATCAATCGGATGTCACTTCATGCGTCCCTTCCCACACCCCTTGGGAACAACTAGGAAAGGAAAATGTTGGTAAGTATGTCTTATTTCCAGGTCAGAAGAACAGCTAATTGGACTCATATATCGAGAAAATCTATGGAACGAGATTCCTAATCTATGGAACGAGATTCCTGTATACGCTATTCGTACGTATTGAAATTGACATGTGAAGAAGACGACCTTGACCGCTATCCGTGCCAGTACGAGATACTTCCGCACGAAGATCAGTTTTTGATACGAGATATCAATTCTGATATACCCTACCGTAATGTGCGTGACACAAAGCGGTAGGCTTATGGCCCTAGCAAATGTACTACAAAGTAGTATACTGCTCTACGGTTCCGGGAAGATAATCTGTATCTATTTCAGGTTCTTTATCTATCAATGTGGAGAATGTGGATAAGGCTGTAATTACAATTAATATAATAATATGTGTAATAAACCCTTTGAGGATAAGTATGGGCCAAATATCAACAACCTTATTGGCTAAGGTGGGAAAACACTATAAGTATTAAATGATAGTGAAAAAATAAAGGATATCCTGAAATTATATAAAATTTCTAAAAACTGTCCACTTCTGTCCACCAGAATTAAACCCAGAGGTCAAGGCCACTATTACTAAATCAGCCCATACCCGAGATCAGGGTATTACAAACCAAACAATAACAATTGGGCATTACACTGACTTGCCTGGGTCAGGCATGTCAGGTTTTAGCTGGACATGAGGTATCGGAAGCCTTCTAATTACTCAGTGATGGTATTAAAATATTGACATCCCTTAAAAATCCCGTAAAAGGCGGAGTCCTGGTGGCCTGAAATACAGGCTTACAGCCTACCTTAGGCACCCGTCTCCCACAATAATAAAAGCTATTGTAATAACATTTAAATGATATATTCTTTATTATTGTGGTGAGAAATAAACATTTATTATTATTATCATGGAGAGACTAATACAAGGAAGCAGCTACTAACACCTCTTCTGGTCCAATCATTTACAATAGTGGCTAAATCAATACCAAGATATAAAGTACCTATTTGGTGAAATCCTATGTGAAAATTAAAATAATAAGAACAAAAACTATTTTTGTTGAGTAAACCAAAACCTACATTCAACTGTTTGGGAAACTGGAGACACCCTTCATGCCAAACTCAACAGAAGGTACAAAGCAAACAATGCATGGGGGCACAAATGTCCAGCAGTACACGTGACGGACAAAGAAGCTTTACCAAAAAGCCATTGAAACATGCACCTGTGAATCGCCCCGAGAGGGACTACCAGCGTGCTTGCCTAGATGCTAATTCCACAACAGGTACAATATGCAGGTAATCTGGCTAGAAACTTAAGTTGGAAGATCATTATAGATGATATGGTTACACTAGATTGGGTCCAAGGTTATCATTATATACCTTTACAATCTGCTCCAGTCCAAACTAGAATTCCATCTTATAATTTCTCTCAATTTGAGGAGTTCAATATTAATAAATCAATTCTAATGATTTACTACAATTGGGTGCTATTACACACTGCCAACCCGACAGTGAGCAATATATTTATTTCAAATATATTTTGTTACCTAAACCTAATTAATGGTAATTTTAGATTCTTTTAAACTTAAAAGCCTTAAATAAATTTATCTCAACATTTCATTTAAGATGAAAGATTTACATACCCCAGGTTGATACAATATAAAGATTGCTTTATGGCAACCTTTGATTTAAAATAATCTTACCTTTTACTTCCAGTTGCTGTAGAAGATAGCAAATATCTTGATTTAATTTTAATCAGTTGTATGAATTTACAGCACTGCCATATGGCTTACGTACAGCACTGTGCATGTTCACAAGAATATTATAACCTGTGAGGTTATTCATAAGAAGTGTGGGCTATGTAACGGTAATTTATTTAAATGACTGAATGACATTTATTTATGTGTATAGCAAGGACATTATGAAGAATGCCAATTTCAATCTCATCATATCATACAGATCCAAGAATGTCTAGGTTTTATACATAAAAGTGACTTAATACCAAGTAGGTAGACAATGTCAATTTTGAGGGTCTATTATTAACTCTCAAAATTAAACAATAAAATTGCCATCTGATATAAAAGAAATACTTATTAATATGATGAAGCAGTTTATATCACAGAAAAACGCAAAATTAGGTATCTTGCTCAATTACTTGGAATATTGTTCGCAGCTTCCCCAGCCATTTCTTATGGTCGGCGGCATACCAAGCTTCTAGAAAGGGAAAAGTTCTTAGCCTTACAGTCATCCAATGAAAACTGAAAATTATATGAATATTCTTTAGGTATCATTCTTGAACTGAAACGGTGGCTGTCTAACATACATAATTCCCAAAAAATTTGTTTAGAAATTTTCTGTGACTCACAGGTTTAGGGGCTCATTGCCTAACTGAATCAAATGGGATATCATTGGAATATAGTTAAGAAAGAACAACATATTTATTATTTAGATCTGGTAGCAGCTTATTTTAGCTTAAGATCATTTGCTAAGAACATGTCAAACTGCCATATATTATTATTATTACAAATAGTCAACTCAACCATAATTATCTTGCATTAACAAAATGGGTAATGGCCAATTTGTACACTTAAGTACAATTACTCAAAACTTATGGCAATGTTGTGAAGATAGAAACATATGGGCGACAGCTTCTTATATTAAGTCCAAGAAAATACACAGAAGCTGACAGAAAATCTAAGAACTTAAATCATCAATCACAGAATGGTCCTTAATAGATTTTTATAAAAATTACCCATCAGTCTTTGTAATTCCAGAAATATATTTATTTTCTACTCGAGTAACTACTGAGTGTGCAAAGTATATTTCTTGGAAAAGAGACCTAATGGCCTTTGATATAGATAGATCATATTAGATAAATTTTCTTTTATGAATTTCCCCCATTTTCAGTAATACCAAAATGTTTAGAAAAATTTAGATATGACCAAACAGAAGGTATTCTTGATTTTCCCCTGTTGGCTAGCACAGCCATGGTTTATCTTACCAAAATTATTGATGATATCTAAACCAATAATATTTGATGCTAACACTGATTTGCTTTCATCTCCTTTTAGCAAACAACATCGCCTGAGCTCTTATCTTACCCTGGCTGCAGGACACTTCTCTGGACAGCACTCCAGATAAGATAAGATTACTCCCTCAAGCTTCCTTGGAGGTAATGCTTGGATCCTTGGTGCTAGGTACTCAAAAACAATATGATTGTTGTTATAAAAAATGGTGGGCACACTGCCACAATAACGCTATTGATATATAATATATATAAAGCTACCACAAATAATAAGCTTCTTGTCTGAAGCATTTAATAGTGGCTATAACTATTCTACATTGAATACATACCGCTCAGCATTATCACTGCTAATAAGCTCTGAAGTTGGGAGGGATGAGAATGTGAAGTGGTTGGCTGGATGATGCATTCAGACAGAGGCCATCTCTCCCTAGGTACACAGAATAGTTACCTTATTGGCTCTTGCCAACAGAGTCAATTAAACTGAAAAATATTCATTTCACTGCGGATGGCATTATCTTTAATATTTCTGATGTAAAAATATATAGCAAATAGTATTTTAGATATAAACTAAAAACAGTACTACCTTGTGCTTACCATATTTTGTAAACCAGTCAGTGTGCCTAGCTAATACCTCAAAAATCATATATGGAAAACACCAAGGAAGCTCGAGGAGATATCGCCTACCTATTAATTACCACTAAGCTACACCTCAAACAATAAGCTGTTGGATTAAGAAAGTCCTTACAGATAGTGGTATTGAAACTAGTATTTTCTCTTCCCATAGTACTAGATATGCATCCACACCTAAGGCAAAACAGCAGGACTGTCTATTAAAATTATCAAATAGACTGCGGACAGGTGTCTTTGCTAAAGATTACAATTTACATATTAATAGTTAGTGGTAGAATTGTCCTTATTTTTGCCAATTCTATTATAGAATAACTTTATAATTTTTTTAAAGGCCCTGTAGAATGTCTACAAAGACTGAGCACTGTAACTTATGATTAGATGGTGAAGTCTAAATGAATATAACACAATAGTGATAGTTTACTATTGGTTGACTACTTCTATGTTACATAATTAATTATCGTCAAAATGTGACAAATAATTTAACAAAATTATTAATAGAAATAAATAAGTTTAATACATTTAAGTGAGTTATTTTTGTTAAGATAAAATAACTAAATTGTTACTAAATTTTGATTTCATCTTTAAAAATACAAAATTTTATGTTAGTATGGATTTGACTTTTAATCCTTTTGCGCACATACACACACACACACAATTATGTTGCCATTACCTATCTCTAAACATCTACCATGTAAGATAATTGTTTTCAGGATGAGCCGTGTAATAAAATTAGGAAATCAGACTAACTTACCTAAGTGACGTCTGATGGTAATTTTATGAACGGCTCATCCTGAAAACAATTAGGCTCCCACCCTGTCTCATAGATACAAGGTATCACCCGCCCATCAGATAATGGCAACCCTTGTTTATTGCTCTAAAGAAAGTGATTTGACAGGTTAAACGTCATTGCTGACAGCTAGACAATACTAGCTGCGTTGAATTTTGTTTTTTATGTTTTAGGACTCTAAAAAACTACGCGGCCGAGTTCGTTGGAGACGAATACTACCATGTAAGATAATTGTTTTCAGGATGAGCCGTTCATAAAATTACCATCAGACGTCACTTAGGTAAGTTAGTCTGATTTCCTAATTATAATCTATTTATTAATACGTGAAGCGAAAACTTTGTACCTCTTTTGAAGCATATTGCGCGCACGGAGGAGTGTGAGATTTGGCATTGTTCAAAATTACATGGAGAAGGAATGCAGAAGGCTAAAATTTTTGTTTAATAAATGTTACAAATTCCTTAAATTCAATAAAATAAAATATTCAGTGATTACGTTCGAGCTGTCAATGTCAAACACATATGTAATACGCGGTAATATTTAATATTGAATAAGTACCTCAATTGGTTTTTTAAATACCTACGAAAAAAAGCTATAAAATTAAAACTTAAAAAGGTCTAATTTCGGCCACCATGGGACCACTAGTTATTGTAATTATTTGGATTGACTGCTTCATTGGTCTAGTGATCGAAAGCTCGGGGTAACTCGGATTCACCCATCATGGTACCTACCTGGGATGAGTACACCTCTGCCTAACCCTTCGAGAATCGTCATCGAAAAAGATAAGAAATATAATAATAGTAAAATCATATATCTATTATTCAAACAGAATAACATTCGTAACGTGGCATTAAAGCAAACTTATTAATTATTACAAATAAAACTTGGTCGGCTCGTAATTAAGAGTCCATTTTGTGACAGCCTCTTAAAATTCACTCCACGAGCTCAGAGGGAGGCTCAAAGGCAAAATAATTAAAGCGGAGGGTATAAGAAAATGTCGGGAGGGAGGAGATCAAAGGAGAGAATTTACCCTCGGGTAAATAATATAGCAGTCTCGCGTCGGATTTGGGTATTTGCTAAGGTTACAATATACCTGTTGGTAGCGGTATTGACATGGTTTACCTCAATCCAAATTAATTATTTAATGAACGGAACTAGCGGAGGAGCGTAATAGCGACAATTATGGAGCAATAACTTGGAAGGTATGCTCTGGGGAGCCGATAAGCTATTGCCTGCTATAGATGTCGGCTGCGATCCGTGGGACCTATCAATTCACGGTTTATTTATTTTTGATCGTCATTGTTGAGTTTATGGCGATGTTTAGTACCCAGGAAAGACCCACAGAGAATTTACAAGTTTAGTCTATAAAAGCAGCTTAATAAGATTGATATTTGTTTACGAGATGAGCAGTGATAACCTAGTTCTGTGACCATTGGACTGCCAAGACAATCACTTCATTATAGTTTTTTCAAAATGCGTATTAAATAATTTATTATGACTCGCTTAAACGCTGAAGGAAAACATAAGGAAAATGCTTGAAACTTTCTCAACGACGTGTGAAGTCTGTCAACCCGTATAAGGCCAGCTTGGTGGACTATAGTCTAGCCCCTTCACTCTGGGAGGAGACTCGTAATTGATGATGGATTATTGTGATGAACTCTGGACTATTCATCAAATATTAATAATAATAAATATATTGGGCCATTTTACACAGAACTATCTAGCCCCAAACTAAGGCACTCCTTAGTCCATAGCTTATACTATGGGTACTAGATAATGGACACCTATTAATACTTACCTATAAGTAAGTATGTATGTAGATATTTACAAAAAAAAAAGTATACTTAAGTACTATATCATTGTCTAGTACCCATAGTACAAGCTCTGCTGCTTACTTTGGGATTAGACGGTGCTGTGTGAAATTGACAAAAAAAAAACATACTTTTCCCAACTCTGTTGGGGTCGGCTCCATTCTATCTATCCTATTGTCATAAGTGTTCACACGAGAACTGGGACTGACGGCTTTAAGTGCTCTCCTAGGCACGGAGGGGTGCCGATGTGTTAAGAATGTTAACCCATCGACAGACTGACCGCGGTTAGCGCAACTTAAGTCTGCAGATCAGTTGATCAGCACCCATTGACAGACTGACCGCGGTTAGCGCAACTTAACTCTGCAGATCAGTTGATCAGCACCCATCGACAGACTGACCGCGGTTAGCGCAACTTAACTCTGCAGATCAGTTGATCAGCACCCATCGACAGACTGACCGCGGTTAGCGCAACTTAAGTCTGCAGATCAGTTGATCAGCACCCATCGACAGACTGACCGCGGTTAGCGCAACTTAAGTCTGCAGATCAGTTGATCAGCACCCATTGACAGACTGACCGCGGTTAGCGCAACTTAACTCTGCAGATCAGTTGATCAGCACCCATCGACAGACTGACCGCGGTTAGCGCAACTTAACTCTGCAGATCAGTTGATCAGCACCCATCGACAGACTGACCGCGGTTAGCGCAACTTAAGTCTGCAGATCAGTTGATCAGCACCCATCGACAGACTGACCGCGGTTAGCGCAACTTAAGTCTGCAGATCAGTTGATCAGCACCCATCGACAGACTGACCGCGGTTAGCGCAACTTAAGTCTGCAGATCAGTTGATCAGCACCCATCGACAGTCTGACCGCGGTTAGCGCAACTTAAGTCTGCAGATCAGTTGATCAGCGTAGTTATTAGCCACGATATTACCAACCCCGCTAAATTTAAGAAAGTATTTACTTACTTATGTATATTTAATTTATTCTCTAAGAAAATTATGGAACCCGGCTTGAATAGTTATTATCATAAATAAGTATCACTAACAATACCTATTGTTAGAATCTCTAATACATAAATTTGAATTAATTTATGAATGAACGAAATACGAATTCAAAATCTAAAATATAGCTTTTTTAAAGTGTGTAAACTGTGTAAAGGTGTTTCTGCTTCTACTCAATCAAAAGTTCAGGAACCTACATATTTAAAATGCGAATAAACACAACTAATTTTATGTTATAAACCATTTATAAACTTAGACTGCCTTATTGGTCTAGGGGTCGTTAGAACGACTACTACACCATAGGTCCTGGGCTTTTATTCCCAGGACGACAAGTATCATTGTTTTTCTATGAATTTCGCAGTAGCACTTCGTAGTTTGGATAATTGCCCGGTTCTATTACATGGGCTCCTATTACATGGAGCCTAAAAAGACCGGCGAACTATGGGTGTATATGTTCACATCTGCTCCAAGAGCGGTTTCGCCAACGTCCGATCCGAATCCGTGAAAACACAGAGAGAGAGAGATATTCAATAGATGACGTAGTGAAATCGAATGACGGAAATCGGATGTAGTGTATAATATAATTATAATATAATATAAACTACCATACAAATAGTTGTACGACTACTCCAGACCGTATTTTCACAGATTCGGATCGGACGTAGTGCGAAACCGCTCTAACCCTTCGGCGAGTCTTAACGAATAATGTTTTATACCTATTCAATAAACTTAGCATCATCGCACGTAAGTACTCTTGAAAATGTCACCATGATAAAAAATACAGACGAATCATATATCTACCTAATTACCAAGTTCACAGAACTTTATTTCCATAAAAAAAGAGTTATCAAAATCGGACTTTACTGTAAAGTTATGCATGGTCATTATATACGCGTCGACTTGAGAACCTTCTCCGTTTTTTGTTTCGTCGGTTGAAAATAAGCATGATTCTTGTAATAACGTATCAGTGACATATTCCACATTCCTTTCACGATCACATAATGACATCTGATGGAAGCCTGACTTAATCCATCATTTAGCATAATCATCTGACACCTTCACTTTCAAAGGTTACTGAAAATACTTAATTATGCAAAACCTACCTACGGTGTTAATGCCTTTATGAATATTAACAAACTAGATTACGAAATACTCCTTGCTTTCAAGTTTTTGTTTTATTTGCACTTACCTGTACGTGGGCGAAAAATTACCCGTTATTGGAGAACACCACTCCACATTGCGACGAACTCGCAAACTTACCTGGAAACAATAAAAAACTACAATAAAACGTAATTCATGTTCAGTCATTGGTAAATAAGATATGAGATGTTGATATAACAATAAGAACGTTGGGTTTATTCTGCGAGTTTTTGTTTTTTATTTCCAACCAAATAATATTGATTAACTCTGACCTTTTGAACAGGACTTTTTAGACTCGCTACCATACCATAATAGAATACAAGCTAGCTTACAGTGTGCTGTACAATAATCTCAAAATCGCATTACAACGTCAACCTTTAGCTGCCATTTGGAGCGTAAATCTGAAATGAATGAGCTACCGACGACTATTACGAATTCGCCAGACGCGCCTCAACTCATAACAAAGTCACTAAACAGTCTTAAATTGTTAAAAATTAACATTCAAATTGGGGGAGCGCTGTTAGTGGAATTAGTACGACTTTCACTCATAAATCGTCTGGAGAGGGTGGCGAGTACGACGGTTTATTGGCGCGACGTCGACATTCGCCTGCTAATAAATGAAGCAGAAAACTTCTACTTATGTAGTGTGCTGTTTGTCGAGGGCGGAAGACATCACCCGCCAACTTATCTAACCAAAACTGTGTCTACATAGAGCGTCGTAGAGCTCAAACTTCGATGAGGCGTTCTTTTATAACGCTGCTTCTCCTGCTCACTCGTGCTGAGTGCGAGCGGGATACAGCTACCGCATTATGGGTTTATGAAATGAGCTCCGTTGCCTCATGTTACCCCGACGAAGAAAACGAAATTATGACCGCAGCCTAGGGTTGACACCGGTTTAAAACTCTGGTCCCGAACAGTCCCGGTCGTCTTGCAGACTTACCAAATGCCCCGGTGAAAATAGGATTATTGAACCTAACTAATATTGATTCCTATAGTAATGTAACATCATTAGAGTACACAGTGCAATAAACCAATGTTAGAGAAATACATGAGGTTAATATCTGCATTAATACATTGTAATTTTAATTAATACAGTGTAAATATAATTAATAACTCAGAAAATACCCATCATGCTCTCACATCTATGGAATCTCTAAAAATGGATCCAATAGGAATCGACAATACCGTTAAACCACCTTCCCAAATGAAACCGTCTCGCCAACCCTATCATAGCCGCGTAAAGAAAGCGGCCATGACATCTCTAATTTTTCTTTGCACTTTTTACGAGCGAGAGATTCAGAATTCAGTGCAAAACTCTAGGTATACATTGGAAAATGTTTTTTATATGAGTAACATTATGGTTCCGTAGATATTTACTAATTAACTATATCTTTATACAGACAGAAGATTTAGATATTATTATCATACTGATTGAGTATGATAGTGGAATTAGTATTTAGTAATCGGCTCTCAAACACCAGACAAGATAATTAGGTTCGATTTGAACGCACAAACCTCATTAAGCATTAATTCCAATCTAATCAAATTGTGATTAAATCGAGAGAACCCTTTGATCTCACGCGCGTTGAGCATCCATGGCGCGCGCCTAAATTGCCGGCATATGCTCCTATATCCCATAGCTACCCCATGCATAATATGTATTGCGTTAGCTACCCAATTTGGGGTTTGATGTTCAAAAGTATTTTATATCGGAACTTGTTTTGATATGCCAGTATTGTTACCGGTTAGATCGAGAATACGGGAGGTTTGTTAAGTTTTTTTAATATTTGTTGAAGAATGTTGGACAATCTGAGGCCCACGCCCAGCAGTGGGCCTGTACAGTTCATAATTATTGTAATTAATATACTTATATGTATAAGTTTTATTCTATAAAACATGTACATATTTATAGAGATTTTATTATTCTCAATACGTTTTAGGATAAAAACTATACGGTATTTCCAAAACTTGCGCAAAAAAGGAAGCTATACATATAAAGTTTTTCAATGTTGGTTTTTGTTGGCTTTTGATTCCGTTTCGTATTCAATAATTACGTTTCATTTTCCGAAAACTGTTTGCGCGTTTACACGTGCCAAACAGATTTAATTAAAACAGGCCTATGTAAATTATAAGAGGGAAACAATATTTTTATTTATGATTCTTTCTTGATGAGTACGTAGATAAAAACTTGTGAACTCCTACAGTACTGTGGGAACTTGGTAAGTACTCTCAGGAGTTCACAAGTATAAACAGTAAAGTAAAGCCCTCTTAGACTTTTCCTAACTATGTTGGGGTCGGTTTCCAGTCTACAAACTTAATTTCTGGGCAATACCGATATCCTGAAAATAGACTCATTGTCAGGTTTATAAGTTAGCAAACTTCCACGTTAGAAAACTGCTAAAGATCCGCTTATAATTCTAAATAATAATTTGTTTTCACAGAAATTACTTCACGTCACCTTTTTACACAGTAACTACATTTAAGCATTGATCACAATATATTTCCTAATGCGTTGTCCTGACAATTACGAAGCCAACCAAAACCAATTGCCAAAACAGTCTAGCGATGATTATACATACATACGACAATTGATTTTGATTTATATCATCATCACTACATAGTATAAAACAAAGTCGCTTTCTCTGTCCCTATATGATTGTATGCTTAAATCTTTAAAACTCCGCAACGGGTTTTGATGCGGTTTTTTTTAATAGATAGAGTGACTGAAGAGGAAGGTTTATATGTATAATACATGTATTTTATTAGTACATTGCACCCGTGCGAAACGGGGGCGGGTCACTAGTTGATGTAATAAAGTATAATAATATTACTGTAATTTTTATCCCTCTCTGTCTAATTAATATTATCAAATATGCTATGCTGTTGTGCATTTTCGTAAAACAACCAAAATCATCTCAAATCACAATCTCAATGTTCCACATTGATTTTCAAACAAAACCACCAAGTCTCTCGAGATCCTATCTCATTAAACCTAGTGCCTCGCAAGCTAATGTTTATTTTATCAATTACCACACATTATGTCACGTATGGACTCGTACACTCCACTTATCAGTTTAATTCATCTCGCCCTTTATTTAAAACACGCGATGCGCCTAATGCTCGCGTTGGAGCGAGATAGCATCGTTTTGTAACGCGTATGAGTGAGACGGACGGGGCCAGCGTTTCTCAACATGTCGCGTTTAGCGGTGTTAAGGTTAATAGCGCTATTTGTATAGCGAGAGGAGATGTTATCGGTAGAGGCTGCGGCTGCGAGCCGACACGGACATTTTATTGTCTACATCGACTCAGAATAATTCCAGGCAACTAAACGATTTGAATACTGTTCGGTTTTAACATGTGTCATTTCTTCCGTATTGCATATAGGAGTTTGTTTTAGCGGTTTATTACAACTTACAGGTGTTTTTGCCTTTTATTATCGGCCTCGTATAAGCAGTATGCTGAAGCACAGTTTTTATGTTAAGTTTTTACGGAGAAGGCTCTTATCTCATAAAAGAGATTAAATACCTACTTATACACGCATGGACTTTTGCGCAAGCATTAACGACCTCAGCAGGCAGGCCGGAATCAGCCTGAGGCCAAATATTTATTTCGTTAAAATTTATATCTAACATACGATAGTTTATAATTATGAGAAATTACATACAATACCCTTGTGATTTATAATAATTCCAAGTCAATCGAGTTGTCTGTCCCGTGCTCCGTTATTAACGCGACGTTGATAATAATTACAACAAACGCAACAAACGTACCTATTTGTCGCATCATCGTGAATAAATAATAAAGCTATTAACGAAGGTATGTTTATTTACATGACAGTTACAATACACTGGTACCAGTGGAACAAGTGTTAAAACTTGTTTAAGTACTTACTCGTTCTAAGGATCATTTATTAGATTATTATATTTTTTTTCCTACCCTTTTTCTCAACTAGGTATGCGGTCGAGTTCCAGTTCATTCAGATGCGGCTGAATATCAATATTTTACACGAAGCAATGAACTGCTAGCAATTTCTGGCAAATATCGATATCCTAAGGATAAACCGGTTCACAATTGGGCTTTTCGGGCTTCTGAAAATCCAGTGATTGCCATATCTATATGGGTGTTTGTCAGACAATCGAGACCGACGGATTAACGTGCCCTTGGAGACACGAAGGCGTCTTGATGTGTTAAGAATATTCACCCATCCATTAACCTTGCAGATAGATTAATCCGCGTTGAGGCATTCATCAAATTATATGTAAATAAAAACATATTATAATGCAGTATTCTTGGATAAACATACCAATTTTTAAATAAATAATTGTGCATGTGAAAACACAAAAGTGTCGTAACCACCCAATCGCTTATTCTTAGTGAACAGTTTTATAAAGCATTAAAAACGTCAGTATACGCAACTTTAAGTGTTTATGCTAATATAACAAGTTGCTTAAAAGGTAATGATACCACAATTAGGTACTCGAGAAGTGTTATTTTATTATCATCGCTCGAACAAGATGAGCTTGACAGCAAAAAATATCATGCGACGCGACTCAATAGGATGATTGACATTTCTGAGGTCTGCAGACAGAAAACCTGATTGGAGCTTTGAAATTTCGATTTTGTTACAACTTACAATACAGCCAAACAAAATAGCAATTACACAATCAGACACATTTTTTCAAGGCTCAGCATAGTAAAATCAAAAGAGGTTTTATACTTTTTTCAATAATTGCGACAGTAGTTTGTAACTTAAGAATTCGCTCGCATGCAATATTAAATATTAAATTACTTGCTACTACACTATGACGGCAGATAAACCATGAAAAGTAAACGACGCGGGAACAGAAGACAAATAGAGCGTGTCTACGTTATATCCGAAGCGCCCAGGGGATCTTAGAGGCTGTGTAAGTACCATTAAGCCGTCTGTAATACACCAAGTAAGTATTTGCATGAAAACGACAAGATATTTGCATATGCAAATTACTTACGTTCCGTCTTTATTTGGGCCGCGGACGTTAACTCTACGTCCTTATGTAAATGAGAGGCCCCAAGCTTTCTCGATAGCCGTATCTTAAAACTTCTATTGTGTAAATAGCCCTTTTCAATCAGTTACCATGTCAATGTTTTTATAAATCAACTCTACGAAACAATTAAGTATCTTTTATGTGTTCTTGTTCTGAAACTGGGCAAAAAATACCATGAATAGAGCGCTAACAAGGCAAAAACTGTAGTCTATTACAGCGTTTAATAATGCCATTATAATGCAACCGAACCGGCTTTAAGAAATTGTTCGTAACGGCAGTAGGAGAGCAGAGTGAACAATAACGACGGCACCGCTCATTTTTATAGTCGCAAAGGAAAACAATAAAACAAAGACAGCGCAAAAACGACACCGTACACGCAAGCGAGGCTCTCGAAAAATAGCAGCGGCACACACGCGGCGCGCCGCGGTGCCATCCTCGCCCCACAACCAGTATAAAGCTGCCACACATGCACGAATAAAAAACAGGCAACCGCACACGAGCATAACAGCCTGTAGCTAGTCGCCCGCTCAGCTTACCCTCGCACTCAGCGAGGCATTCGTGCGTGAACCCAACCGACTCGCTGTCTACATCATGGCTACGTACTTATTACCGGTACGTGTGTTGCGGACTGCGGTATCCATTACGCCGAGGAAAAAGCGCGCGAACCAACGGTGTGTGTAATTGATTAACAGTTTGAGAACCTGTTGACGAGGATTGACGGACGGCCCGCTCAAACATCCCCTCGCCGGAAAGCCTCGTTAAGCTTTTTAAAATCATAATAAACAAAATTAAATGTATATCATTTCATTAATCTTCAGTTAAAAACGTATAATTAATAATACATAACGTGCTATGTGAAAATTTAAATAAAAGTACCTACAGCCAATAGATATTGTTATTTTAATAAAGGAATTTAATTACACATTTATATAATCTTTTGTCCGTTTCATTGTTCAATCGAAACAACTTTGAAGCCAAATTTAATGCACGTTTTATGCCTCCCTTGGCAAGATTTCAATTAAGTGTTTTATAGCTAGGATAAATTGCTTATCACATTACAATTACGTGTAAATTAGCGCAAATAAATAATGATGTACCTACTTATAAAATGTGAGAGGCAATAAAGTCAACGAATTGTGTGATGTAGTAATAAAAGTGGTCGGAAAGAAAAAGAATAATTTATAACAATAAAATGGTGTGCGGAGATGTCGCATTCGGCCGCGTCTGCCTCGCTGCCTGCTCCACCCTACATCAATAATTCATGCGACATCGCGCCATTGAGAAAGTGCTCTGTGATCGCCATACTAATTCAACCATTGAATCACTAAAACATTTATTTGTGATACCCGATTCAATAATATCCTGCACATAATGACACAATACATTCTTTATTTGGATTTATTGGTGCACCGATCGGATTTAGATCACGATCAAATAAAAAATCGAAAAAGTAGAATAACCCCAAATTAATTCTCTACTAGACATTGTGTTTATCTAAATTACCGCTCGAAAAACCTCAAGTCAATAAAATATTAAAAGAAGCAGCTGCTAGAAAAGATCTAATAAGAAAAATACCATGCGAAATGATGTTCGTAAACACATTCATCCCAAGGGAAGGCTGTGTAAAGCCGACTGGATTAATTCGTGTAAATTAAACTCCAATACCAGGAGAATACGAAACTGAGAAGGTGGTATTCACAGACTTGAAAGTTGAAACTGCCACTGTACAGACGAAATAAGAACGCAACGTACACATCGAGAAATAGCTGTCTTACGTGCTAGTCGTGCTAGAGGAAAATAGGGGAAAAAACGTATTACAGGAAAAATATTTCGTGGTAAGCCAGAGTTTGGGATTAAAGAAAAATGTATCTATTTGTTACATTAATTTGTTTTTACAGTTCCAATCAAATCTGTATACGAGATGTGAATTTCCAAGTTGCCAGATGATGCTGCGTTTATGACGCTTGTGTGAACGAGCCCTGAGGGTGGCGAAGGGAGACGGCACTCCCGCTTTTTACGGGAGTGTGAGGGAGAGGTGGATATTTCATCGACTCCAGCTACAAGATGGCAGACGTTTGCGGTTGATAGTTTATAGTTATTGCGAGCGAGTGCGACGTGTCCGGAGCCGCTTTATCACATTGTTAGCGTTGTTATCCGCGTACACCGGATTAAGTGGAGATCACACTCGAGCCCTGACTCACCACTCGGACAATGGCTTCCGGTAATGGCTTTTAACATTTACACCATCTTTAATGTGTTTACCCTTCTGATTTATGACCAACTGTAAACTTTATTTTCTTCGTAATTATCATTTCTGTTCTAAACATAATAAAGTATAAAACTTTATGGCGTTTTAATTAAAAACAACGACGGAGCGCGGTAAGAATTTATTCGCCCCATCTAACAACTTCAAAGGGCGAAGAGGTGTCGCGCGTGAATATAAATCTCCCGCCGGGATAAAAGTGGGAAAGCTCGGGACGGATCTATATAAATGTTGCAATTCGTGCGAGTTCCTGTGATCGATTGCTCTCACTATCGTCGCACTATTTCAAGTACAAGACATCTCATTTATTCCTGTCATATTCAAAGCGTTTTTATTTTGCTCGAGGAATTTGCTGCGATAAAAACATACGTCTGTTTTTATAAGCGGACGTGAAGTATTATAAACATCGCCGATGTTTATTTTATCTCTCGAGTCGAATGTGAGTTTATTGAAATAAAATTCAACGTAAACAGCGATTGGAAATCTCGACCGATGGCGACTCACAGATGCAGGCTAGTACCAGGGAAGCATGAAACTACGGAAGATACACGAGCGAGGTGTCGGTTGAGCCTTCCTCCATAAATCCACTGGAGCAAAGAAAGCGTTAACTCTGATTTACCGTCGTTCGCGTCACTCGTGACGGGATTGAATGCGCTGCTAACTTGGTTTATAGTGTACACAAGCGTTAATAAATAATAATGGCAAAATTCATACGAGATAGCAATATTTTGTAGAATTTATATCGTATTGCTGATTTTGCCGGAAATTCTGATTAGATTAGTTATCGGGAATCGGGACTGTTCACCGAGTTCGGATGAAAAAATAATTTATGTCACACGGGGCAAACCATAGACAAAGGAGTTGTGGATACACCGATAATTATCAACACTAGTTGCAATAAATTTTACCATTAATTAACAGTAAGTTTTCCTATAACACAAAAAGACAAGATAGATCTGAGTTGACATGAATTCACCGAAAATTACTTTTCAGCCGAATTCAATTAAAACTTTATTAATTTTACAAAGAATCTTCGAAGAAACTTCGATTCGTAGAAACGGTTACGTTGCCGAAGTTAAGAAAATTTAACTAATACAATTTATACAGAGATAAAACTTCAAAGTCGGCTTGGCCGAAACCTGATTCAGAGTATTCAGAAGAGAATACTTCAAAAAAACAAAAGATTTCGTTTTAATCCACTTAGCAAACAGACAAAGAGTAATAGCGTAGAGGAATTCTTGTTTGAATTATAAAATGTGTTGTATGTATCGCACTAAAAACGTGGGCTAATAGTAATGGATGTGGTAACTGAAAATAAAGCGAGCGATTTGTACCCACTAGCGAGTTATTAGTTAAAAGTAGGGCTGTGTAATTAGAAGCACATTTGGCGGGGCCGCGGGCGGCGGGCGAGCCATGTGTCCGACTCGACGCGCTGCGCCACGTTCATTAAATAATTAAAACATACTACTCATGTGCACTTACGTTAATAGCCGCTTTAACGTGGAACACTGGAAAAAGTCATAGAAAACAAACACCTGGCGCTAGGTAGCCGCGGCAAAGTGAATTACATCACTTCACAACAAACCGTCCGTGTTGCAACAATACTGGGGCGGCATGAACGTTTCGCAGCTCGCAAATTACAGTATTCAAAATTTAAAACCTCTATTATAAATGCTTTAGCTGTTGTACTTTGTTGTTTTAGTGCTGAGCCGGCCGTATCATAAATCATTTACTATGTTCTACCCAAACTGCAGCAGATTTTAAACCTCCAATGAAATAGATATACCAACCATGATGCCTGTATTCCGTATTCTCCGGAGGATTAGGTAAAGGTGTTCTCGTCTACACCCACAGTTCGCCGGTATGTTTACGTCCCTGTAATTTCCAGAAATCCATACTCCGAGCTGCTATTGAGAATTTTATAGAAAAACCCAATAACACTGCTTGACCTGGGAATCGAACCCAGGACCTTTAGGGTCGCAGTCGCGCTTAGTATCACTAGACTAACGAGGCAGTACAAAGTGCTAATGAAATAGAGAGGTTATTATAATCTCGTAATGATTATGTAAGTAATCAGTCAGTACATAAGTATTGTAATAATGACCTTGTCAATATCACACACAAAAGACATAACACGACCTACTTAACGCATAATTTCGCGTTGATAACAGTGATAATTATTATGCAAATACGTGATTAGTAACAAAAACAAACGCTTTATTAGATAATAATATTATATACATATACTCATCTAAGTACAGTGGCCAGCACATCAAGCTACCACAATCTGTCAAATTTCTTTGATTGATTTTCAACTTTATTTCAAAACGATAAGGTTCATATTCAATTGGGAAAATTTGACAGTTTTGGATAGGTTGACCTTCTGGCGCCTGTACAACATTAACTGTGATGTGATTACTTTTTACTGCTATTAAAAACAAATAGGATAGCTGATAGGGTCGCCCCCTATTACATGAGACTTAAACATACCGAACTGACTGTGTGTATACATTAAGTAGTACACCTCTGCCTAACCCTTCGGGGAATACAGGCGTGATGGTATGTTGTATTAAAAACGCTTTCCTTAACTAGTAAATGGCCGCGGTGTCACCCGCCTTTTTCCTTTTTGCTCGGCTCCTTTTGGTCGTAGCGTGATGTTATGTAGCCTCCTGGTCAAATGGTCTATCCAACACAAAAATATTTTTTCAATTCGAACCAGTATTTCCTGATATTAGCGCGTTCAACCAAACAAACTATTTAGCTTTATAGTTGTATAGATACTAAATAATAATATGCATTTTTTTTATAGTAACACTGTTTTAACTTATAATCGTGTCCTAAGACACAGGTCTATTCCAGCTGTTTCCATTCTTCTCTATTTTTAGCTTTTCGTGACCAGATTGTCCCTTTAATAATCATCATCATTTATACCATCTGCCCATCATTTCGCTTGTCTGCCTCATTTCCTTTTGAATACTTATTAAATAATACACAACAGCAATATTTGATTTACAAACAGTTATTTTCATTTCAGTTTTGTTTTCTAAATAAAACGGAATGTTACGCTGTTTAAAAAACAAAGGCGAAATGGAATGTTCACAGTGAAGTTGGTAAAGATTTATTTTTGTGTTCGGGCGAATCGTGGACCACCGCTAAGAAATAACAGGAATTCAAGAAATAATTCCATTCACCATTGAAGGCTCGGCACTTAGATAATTTCATGAGATACACAAAACTAATAGACCAGACGGATTTTATCTATTCGGATTTAACTAATTGCATTTTGTAACTACGTTTTCATTCAAGACATTATCGTATTTTATCGCGTAGGTATACTTTTGAATTTCATTTTGTTGTCAGCTTAATTTTGTGTCACGTGTAGTCCGGTTTTTACAATATCTACGACTTCGTGGTCTAGTGGCTTGAGTGTCGGACTGCTGAACACGAGGTCGTCGGTTCGTTTCCCATAGGACACAAATATTTATGTGAATAATAATGTGTTTAGCTGGATGTTTCATATACAATGCATATTAAAAACAAAAGTATTTTAAACTTATATAATTATATCCATTGTCAAGTACCCGTAGTACAGACAAGCAGGTCAGCTGTCCATTTTTCCTCCAAGTGAATATGAACTTTATAGTTTTGCATTAAAGTTGAAAATCTATCAAAGAAATTTGACAGATTGCTTGTATAGCTTGGCCAGCACATCAAGCTGTACAAGCTCTGCTTAGTTCGCAACTAGATGATGCAGTATCCTCAAGAATTTGGCGCCAAATCTACTATTTTATAGTGACAAAATCGTTATTACTTTAATATTTTTTATCAGTTTTGTCGAAATCTGTCAGTGCTTGCGCCATTTAGTTTGTGACAATGGACGACTATTCTGACAAAATTGAGTAATATTAATTTTATTGTGTCAAAATTTTATTTGTGATTTTTAGCAAATCTGTCAGTCCTTGGTCATGTGTCATTAACGATCGGTCCCAATATCGGTCAGTAGATTATTCTTACTAGAAATTGGATTTTGACATCTATACTTGTAATATTATAAGAGTCTTTTGGTTGAAGGCGCACATCTCAGGAACTACTAGTTCGAATTGGAAAAAAGTTTTTGTGTTGAATAGTCCATTTATCGAGGAAGGTTACAGGCTATATAACATCACGCTACGACCAATAGGAGCCGAGCAAAGAGGAAAATGTTAGGGGAAACCGCTGGGCACAGAGCTAGTAAGGTACCTATACTTAATTACATGTATACAAGTAATACTGATGGATGCATGCCGACATGCCGTGGGCTCTTTCTTCAAAAGGCCATTACAGACATTGCCGTGCGTTGTAACACTCATATGTTTGCTAATATCCTATGTCTGGACTTTAAAAGAGACTATGGACTATGCACTCGACATTTCATAAGTGCCTGTATATGGTTTATATGAAAATAAAACTATTTTGATTTTTTGATTGATTGATATGATTCTCTGAGTTTTTTCTGTGTTTCTTCTCAGAGGTCGTGAGTTAGGAAATGCCGGATTCATCTAGCTTAAATAAAATGTAATACATTGACTTTATCAGGTCTATTTGCAGAAATAAATATCATTTATCATTTAATGTTAAAATCCTATCTCTAGTAAGCACATGTACCGCTAGATTTGTTAGTGGGACCGGCCGTAAGTGTCATTGGACTGTCACATGATATACATACAAGCTAGTGTTAATACATAACTGTGACATTAATGAATGTCCCGCAGAATGGAAGTCAGCAGTTGCCGTCACGGTGGCTGATAATAATCAAATAGTACGATGTGAAGTCACTCGGTTCCAATAGCAATTTGCTGGACGAGCTGCAATGCAAATGGCCGATTTCTCTTCAGCAAGAAGTAGTAGGTACGTCCTCGTATTTATTTTAGTATCTCGTTTAATCAAACTGCATTGCAGCGTTCCTTCGAAATATTAACTGCAAATCTTTTTTTAAACACTAAGATTTTCTTCAGTGTGGTGGGTAATACAAAAATTCTAATATACACGACCCGGAATTACCACTATAGTATAGACCATGCAGTTTTCTATGTGGAAACGAATGCGCGACCCGTAGCGTACAAATATTTAAAACTAATGGCACTGTCACTTGGTCATTCATGCATGCAGTCGAATGTAAATGTATCCTCATAAAATGACACAACAAGAGCTAATAAATTAAACTTTTTACACTCGAAATAAAGCGATATAGGTATTTACCACGAAAATATTTTATTTTAAATTAGAGTAATAAATATTGCAAAAGCCATTAGGCAAGTATATCGTCGGGCTGCGACGCGGGCGCAGGCGCGTAGCAGCGACCGACCTCTTTATATCCTCGACGAAACAATAAAATCTTCGGCAATAAACCCTGTCGCCTCACAACGTGACTTTATCTACACTAAAATGAATCAATCAGCCATCAACGGTTTACTTTCGGTTTATCGCCTCCTGGTCATAGTGGAACGATGAAATCACAGATTGTATCTGCGATCACGCACCGACACCGCTCAGACGAAATATCTACACCTACTCCTACTAGACTACTCACAAACAATTCGTGTCGGCTATTAGCCGCGCGAATAGGTCAAAGCGGCAATAACGTTCGAGATAAGGATGTATCTCACGTCGCCTGCTCTGGCTGTAATTTAATGTCGTTTCAAAATAGCAGCAATAAATAGTAATTCGCCTCAGTCTGCCGTTATTGTTATGAGTGCTAATGCGCTAAGTCAGCTTTAATGCTGGCCTAATGTGCGGCTGTGTTCAGCTGAATGGACGCTGATGTAAGTCGTTTAGTGAGACCTCCGCGACAATGGCGCGGACATTAAAGTTCACACGCATCGTCGACTTCGCAAACAATGAGACGGTATACATTTTTTCACGCAAATCGTAATTTATAATAAATTTACTGCCGCGGAACAGTTGCCTAAGCGTGTAAATTTGCTTTGCGATAACAATAAGTACCTGTGTAAATAAGTATGTCGCTTGTTGGAAAACTACAGTTTGTGGTGTTTTTATAACTGTTTGCGAGTGTTTCTAGCCCATCAAACAAGCGTGTCTAGTTGGCTACATTAACTGGTGATTTCGTAACGTTTCAGCGAGAGGGTGGCGGAATGTGGTCGCCGCGCGTTGTCCGTGGACAATAAAGGCAACCATAATAAAGTTCACACATGTCGTCCGCGAACCGCAAAGAGAATAAAACTCTCACCTGCCCGGCCAGTTCTGTCTTACCTGCAACAGATAAAATATACAGTTAGTGAATGTTGCACTGTAACCGTGAAATATTTTAAAAACATTACTTCCAAAGCGTACGGCATGGCGCGCGGCGGCATGGCATACGGCAATGTGCCTTTGTTATCGTTTGATAAATCACTAAGTTCATTCAGTAAATGTGGGACTCGAATATGTGTAGGTAGGTAGATAAGTATAATATGACTTATGATATGAGTGCAAAGACTAACTAAAGATTAGGGGGTCATAATTATCATAACCAAGAGTTAAGGATGATTAATTTATAAATAAAAGGTTAATTAAAGAAGACTAGGTACGTTTTTTTTAGTCTGAAAATAACAAACCAAAGTTGTCTGAATTTTATCGAAACTAATGGAAACCAAAACAAAAGCAGTGTGTAACTGTACCAGGCGAGCATAAAAACGAGCAGCACGCGATAGTTGGGCCGCCATTTGCATGGGGCGTCCAGGATATTGCGATCGGGCACAGCAGCAGAAATAAAGGGAAACGCGGCGCCTTCCGTGCTCGCCGACAAATGGACCGCCGTTAGTGCAGTGCTTTTGTCACCGGCACGACTCGCCCGCTCCGTGCCACTATTAAACGTCTTTTGGAAAATTACTACCAAACCAACGAGCGCTCTGGAACAATTCTTTTAAACTACGCTAGACAATTCTCATAGTTTGAGGAGCGGCGATCAATGAGTTTAATTTTAGACTGTGACAGTACTCAAGATTTCGATATACACTGTCTTGACGTCATCTAATAGATTTGACGGTCGTTGGAGTCATTCCAACTGAATAAAACACAAATATAGCTGTTTTAGGAGTGTTATTTGCGTTTTATATTCAACTCGCGTCGTTATTTTTTAGCATGAACAAATGTAATCACAAAATACCATTCTGTTTATCTCGATTTATTGTAATGGCTGTTGTCGTAAAATAGGTAGGTACGTAATACTGCGAATGTATTACAGTGAAGTCTTTATAACTCTGCGAATACGTTTTGAAGAGCAAAGCTAAGCATCTGTCACTTTGGAAACGGAAGATTTATCGGCACTTCTAGGCGTGTTATGTTCGTTTTACGTTTTGGTCCCGTACATTAGTCGTCAACGCGGGTTTACGAGGCAAACGTGACACAAATGAAATGTCGCTGAAGAAACAACAAAGCTAACAGGATATGAAGATATCGATAAAACCCATTACTTACTCATAATGATGTTATCGTGTGTAGTCCAAATAAAATAAATCACTCTACAATCCATCAATCAATCATCAACTTACATTTTATCTTTATTAACACATCCTTTATAAAATTAGCGTTATTTACACGTAATATTATAATGTAAATTTATTGTGTATCAAATATACAGATACCGATTTAATTATTTAAAAGAACTTACATAATGAAATGATAATACGTAAAGGCACTTCACTGAATGTAACAACAGTAATACGTACTCATTAAACTTTAATTCATGCAGTCTTTATGCGGATAATTCCTTTGAACTTTGAAATAAAAGAATAAAACCTCTTTGTTAAAACGTTTTAAAATTACTGTGCTCGCTGTTGTGTAAAACTTAGTTGCGATAGTCTATGAATTGTTGAAGAAAGTTGCCGTCTTTTCATGTGTAATTTATGGTCGTGTGTCAACGCCACTCATTGTGTGCGAAAGCATGTTAATGATACAAGCATACGAGTTATACGATTAGTTCAAAGTGTTTAACTCATACTTGACTGAACTAACCATTATAGACTTTCAGAAAAATACATTATTTATACACTTCAATGGCAAACCACCGCACGTTCGGTAATGTCAAATGTATAAATTATCATAAGTTAATTAAAGCAGTCACAGGACTGCCCGCGATTGCCGCGAAAATGTTGTGTTGACTTCCTAAATTAAAATAATTATGACAACGTTAAACTTAAAAATGGCTTCTACATAATATCTAACTGTAGCCACGTCTGTAAATACTTACATAGGTAATTTGATAAGGGTTGCTATTACATTTTACTGCTCTGTATCGTATCGTTGTCTCTGTTAACATCGTGCATTATAACTAAGCAATAATATTTAATTAATCATACTGGTGAAGAGACTGTAAAATCTTGAGATTTACATATAACTTTGGCTATGTGATAGATTTATAATTATTAGTACGAATCCAATATGTTGGTGAAGTATCAAAACATGTTTCACGTGTCAGTAATGAAATGGGTATTTTGTATTTACTGCAACAGTCAATAAGAGCCTATAATGAGTCTCCAATCAACACACAACTTTTTTCATGGCTGTTGTCAAGCGGTTACATTTTATTATTCTGAGCTCACCATATTCGTAATCGTAAACTCAGTATAGAACCATTGTTTTAGTGTTACCGTTACAATGTCCGTGGTAAATAACAGTTCTATATCATTGAATAAGTATATTCAATGGATATATTATTCGTAGAGATCGTCATCTTAAACCGTGATTGATACATTTCTAAAATTATTTACTAAATTATCTGTTTTTTTCAAATTCAGTTTATACTGTTTCAGAGCTCAAATAATGCCAAGATTTATTGAGTAATTCTATCATTGGGCTGTTTGTTTAATTGTAAACTGTGGCAAACCAAAATCAATCAATCGTTTAGACTAGGCGAGCAGAAGAGCATAGCCATTAGTGTCGAAACTGTGCAGTACCAGGGGTCCATCAAACGGAGGCAATCTAGTCGGACGTAGCAGCGGCCGCGAGGCCGCGGTCACAGAGCCAATTACTGCGGCGCGTCAACGCTGATTTATGGTATAATGGCCAATCGCGAACTCGACGCGCCGCCGACGCCTACATTGTTTAAATGCCCCGGGACAAATCGCTTGCTGACTAATAAGTATTTTATTAAAAGTTCCCCCAACACAAATAAATACCGGTTGCAAAAAACTTGTTCTCTCAAACATTTATTTGCTAGTATGTCATTACGTAATTATAATGTTGATAACTAACAAAATTTGTTTCTATTCATCAATCAATAAAGGCATTATGGTGATTAAATTTGACATTAGCCGGTAAGTCGTTACATCGGCTAATAATCGTCGCTCAATGATATCGTCGACACTTGAAGGTTTTTACAGTAGTTGGGTACTTAATCTTAATTAAGTTACCGACTTGCAGGCTCACTCTCGAAAGCAATCTCGATCGATCAACATTGAGGGATTTTAACATTTGGTTGAGTTTACTGTCTCCATAAATAATCAATGCTGGCGTTAGATTTTTGACTAAAATGAAATGTTACATTAAGGTGACACTTTAAGAATCCTACATTCCTAGTTTGATTACGGAACCCTAAAAGAGAGACTACTTGAGTCTAGTATTCTAGTACCTAACTAGACTAAAGAGGGCTTTACACAGTCATGATATTATGGAATTTGGTGATTAGTCTGGTTATCATAATATTCATTTAATGAGGTAAGTATATATTAAGTAATCCTTCTTTTGTACAGATCTTACAAGCCTGTTTTTATTTGCGCGGTCCCGCAGCCGTAAGTGACCATTCAACATATAATTAAGTGTTCAATTTATAAATTAACCGGAAGAACAGGTTTTTTTATAAGACATCGAGCGTAGGAACATCACAGGAAATAAATAATCGACAATCGTACGGTGCCAGTAAACTGTACGTAATTATTACTGTGCGTAACTGTACTTAAGTAAAATTACGTAGTATACAATGATACTTTAAGGTTGAAAAATACTGGATAAGCATGTTATGAATGCCAAATTAAACATGGAATGGTGGTAAATGCCAAGTCTGCGATTTCAAAGGTAACAAAATAGTCATCCCATGAACCTAAATCACACAAAACAGAAAGATTTCCGTTTCGGTTCGGTTTAAAGATTCTTTATTTATTCTAAAGGACAGTGTTCACTTACGAATAAATACAATGGTAATTATGTATTCCTAAAGCTATCCGGTGGCCATTACAATAGGTATTATTACAGTACATTTTAGTGTGACAATTTATAGTTTTTTTTTATTTTTTTTTAGTCGGAATAATCTAAATTGCAGCAACAAACTAAGATTAGATACGAGTTATGTGACAATATATCGGTATTTACAGGAACTTGTCGATTTGGTAAACTAAATCATTAATTTAATGACCATTTTGATAATTTAAAATGAAGCCCTGGGACGCAAGGTTTCTATTTAAATTTTAGTAGACAATACTGTCAAAAATCAACAATTCCGAAGTCTTTGAATGACGTAGTAAAATATGTAAGTATAGGGTGAGTGGTAATTAGTGTAAAATACTTAAATACGTGATTGTATTATTGACCACAAACAACTTTCCAAAATAATCAAGTGTATGCTATCTCTAAATCAGTTCAGTGGTTTTGGCGTGAAAGCGTAACAGACGAGACGAGTTATTTTCGCATTTATGATAATAGTTGGACTTGGGATTTACAGTATTTTGTCTCAAAAATCCCTATGGAATGGGGTGAGACAGCAAGCTACTTCATACATAATGCAGACCGATTTAATGACAAAGAAATTTACCATTAATAATAATCATACGTCATGCACTCATGCACAGTATACATCAGTTTACGATATAAGTACGCAACGAAGAAAAACATTCGAAATACATAAAATGATATGACTTAAATATATGAATAACATTATGACTTATTCATATACCGCCCCATATTTCCAGAGACTAAGTTCCTAGTGAATTATAGAGCTGTAATCGTAAGTTCTATAAGTATATGATTGATTTATTGTACATGATCCGATAACTATATACTCCTATCAAAAATAAAGATTATAAGATAAAAATAAACAATTTTGTTAAAAGCAATAACATAATATAATCAGGTCCAGCTATAAATAACGATAGTGATTGGAATTTTGTTTAAAGAAATCTTATCCTTACTATGCATGATAGGAACAAGTAGATAAGACGTCTAGAATATCAAGTCTCACGCCACTTCTATATTACCAAAATTTACTTTGATAAAATGAGTCATACATATAATCGCATAATTGGCATAACATTATACCATAAAAATAATTAAAATAATAACTGATTATGTAAATGTGTACTTTAAAAACTAGTGAGAATTGACTATAATAATGATAAAATTGTAACATAATAATAATTATGATAAGCATAGATAACGCTGGACTAGACGCTTTAGCATTTAAACTTTTTAATTGATTAGACCGGTTGGTTTAATTAATTTGTGTTAGAAATGAGAATATAAAACTTTTAGTTTCATTTTAGCTAGGCTTATTTCTAGCAACCACGTACTATTCTTTATAATAGGCACTCTGCACTTTAGCATTCAATTACCACTATTTTCCTACTAATTAGCGACTATTAGCATACAATATATCCTTAATAATTGGCTATGTTGAAAACTAAAAGAAAATAAACTTTACTGCGTAGGTATTCGATGTTTCTTTTTATCGATTAACTTTTTTGTTACACTCAATAAAAACTCCAATAAACATTTGTCTTAATCTGTTTTCGATTCGATTAATTTTTTTGGCGATTTAATAGATTTTTGTATCGTCATTTTGAATGGTCGTAAAAGTAGCTCAACTAGGTACTTCTTCATGTTAGCTTGTATTGTATAATACAAGTATGTTGGGATAAAGTAAATAAATACAGTCATTCAGATTAAAGTGTACTTTTCTCATATTGCTTTGAGAAACGTTTATTTTATTCGACTTAACGACCGTGCCATTTATATCAAGTTGACATTTTTATGGAAAACTGTCTAACCGATTGGTTCCGAGAAGCACACGTCATGTTTCGATAACTTTTTTGTGTAGTTGATCGGTTGCACGCGATCTGACGTGTCGATGGCCACTAGCCGGTGTTGCCGCATCTTAGCCGATTATTCACGCGATTTCAATTATCTATATGCCAATCTGTATAATTATTACGGGCGTGTTATAAAAACCTAACTCTTATTATGTTTATGTTCGCCGTTCGTACGTCGAGTCATGAGAACCGTCTGGTGTTGTGGAATTACGCATATTAGCCGGCGGAATAGGGTTGCCCTTTGTTTAATTACGTCGTGTACGATCCGAAAATCCGATAGCTCAAGTTAAATGGTTTAAATGAGGTTTATCTTTTGTCCGTTTCGTTTGTGGCTTTTAACAAACTTTAAACCGTGTAGTTCTTTACTTATACCAATTTATTCAGCGTAGATAATTCATTTACTTACACGAGTTACGGTCATACATAAATTGCGTTTTAATTATGTTTTTGTTATGTACTTACTTGAAGTGTTTTTTTATAGGTCGGAACACCTATTCATTCTTCTAAAGATTTCAAAGAACCGTGAACTGTAAAAATATTGTCGCTTAACAATAAAACCTGATATTTATTACAGTGTTAAATATGTAGTTGAAATTTGAATGTATCCAATCCAATCCACGTCAATATATACGAGTTTGTAATTTTAACATTCCGGTCTCAAAGCGGAGACCTTTTTTGTTCGTTTGGGTTATTTTAATACAATAGCTATTTTTTTACACATCCGATAGCAAAAAATAGCAGCATGCGCATGCAATATCCTTTATTATTTATTAACGAGTCCACCTATGCTCACTTTTATTCACATAAAAACTATAATAATATCAAACCGAAAGGGCCTTTCCCTGTCGATTTGATATAATTAATGATGCCTGACTTAGAGCAATTTCATTTTGCACATTTGTAAAGCCAGATTCCCGTAAATAGTGAAATGACAACCCTGTTCACTTGGTATTTTCATTAAAGAAGCCGTCTCATTAAAGACGTGCCATTCGGCTGAACCCCTGGTGGCAATTAACGCGGCACAAAACTTTATTCAGTTGTCGCTTCGCCGCGAGTCGTGATGGCTGAGGAAATTATTCTCAGCCCAGCCGCGTACTGCGCGCCATTTGACTAACATCTCGCCTCGCTGTTACCCTGGTACCTATTACGCTGTATGACTCTTTTGCGCTTTTGGCTAATAAAGGAAAACAGGATAATTTCGTTTGAGAAAAGTCTTCCTTGACACATTAATGGAGTAAAAATAAAAACTAATTATTAGAACGCAAATAAACGTTAAACATTATCATATTCTTCATTTAAAAGACCAAAAGTTAAATTAATTAGGTATGTCAACTTATTTAAATTTATTATCTTCTTTTTATAATAAATTAAATTCAAACATCTTCTTCAACGCTCCTGTAAAAGTATATATTTAGATAAATACAAAGATAGTCTCTAGAGTCTAGACAAATGTTATGTTTGATTATACCACTGTATAACGCGCACAAAATACGATGAGATCTCCGGATCAGACTATTTTATATTTAATGAGATTGTTAGAACCTCTCATGCATACAAAATAATAATCTACGAGTCTACGCAAGACGTGATAAAAAAAATAGTTAATATAATTTACTTACCATATTAATAATCTTGTTTCAAACGATAATATGATTTTACTAAGAATACTTACGATGAATTTATGGTAAGGATGAATTGAAAAGTTCTTCGCCCCATTTATTATTCTTACCCTGTGACAAATTTGACAACAACTTTTGACATGTCTTTCATAAAAGCAATGATCTTTTGACTGAGGATCTTCATAAAAATAAAATTTACAGACACACAATGTCCAAATTAACAAGAACAGAATACAAAAATCCTTTATGTTTAATTTATCCAAGAGCCAAGAGTCGACAGAAATGTATTATCAAAATAATTTATTGTTTCCTAAAAACGACAGACAGGTTTCGCGCGGTACATAAAATACGTAATTAACTCAATTTGCTCCAGCGCAAAGCAAGCTGTTATATTTCATGTATTTATCAGATAGCCCGTCACATTTCGCGTTGCACGCTTGATAAAAATAAAATGTCGGTTTATTTTCATCCGTGGACGTAATACGAACGCCACTGTAACACACTACGCTACGTCCGCGTCGATGTATTTATTTCAACAAAAAATCTACAACAATACTGTGTCACTTGAAACGATAATTGAAGAACGATGTTGGCAGCAGATATCGTTTTCTTGTGAGTACAATATTCATACCTACTTAATACACATTGTTCCCTGTGAAGTTATGTACCTACTACATGCCATGCAAGTATAGTACTTTCCACTGCCAGCGGATTCTACGGATGGCTTAATAAGGCAACTGCGCGTGTCCTAGATATATTATTGTCCTAGATTCACCGATTTCTATACATCATAGCGTGCGATTTGTGAGACTATCTTGTAATCTCTATTAGCCTCTTAATCTAACATCAATGTCATTTAATTTTATTGTTAGTGACGAGTGGGACGGACGTCAAACGTGTGTAATTTTAGACTCAAAATCATGCGTGTCGAATTGTCGATGCTTGGTGTTAGGTACCTAATAACGACCGCTGAAAAATCTAAATGGATCGTATATTTTCATGTTGGCGGTTTCTTGTCAACAAATACCGTAGTATAAATACCTCGTCTGTCAGTTAAATGATACTTATTACCATTGAAATAGAAACTAGATTCGCCTCGCTTTATGAAAACTCGTTGGCGTAGAAATAAACGTCCGCAGTTGAGTGGGCGGCCATCACATCTAAATATTATGGATACAATCGTTCCAAATTAGCCAGAGATATTATTTGAAATACTTATACGTATACTTTAATAATACATTTTTCCTTAACACTCGAGCTGTCAACGTGTCGTTTTGTAGACGATATTTACGTAAACATGACGCTCGAACACTTGATCAACAACATTTCAATTGAAATGGTTTCCACATTGTAAATTGATACACTCAAATATTTACCCACGCTCCTAGACCACAACTAGTACGTAGACATCGAATAAATCTCTTCATTGTAGGGTTGTCTTTTAATATAATAAAAGCTTTAAACCTTTTTCATTGGATGATGTTACATGTTTTGAATACAATTATTGAAATTAGGGTAAAATTAACATCACAAGTAAGAATGGTTGCTCATGAATAATTTACAACACAAAGTCTAAAAAAAAGTTTTAATTTTTATAGCATGGACGTGATGTAAAGGGCTGCAGGACCACTGTGTATAATAAAGCTATAATGTTTTCGCCGGTGGCTATAAACTGTGAATCTGGACTTGGATATTACTTTCGGTAACCCTAGTCTCCGTGTCAACTGATAAACCCGGCTTTGCGGCACACCGACCAAACGAGCCGAGAATCCGTGCTCACTAATACTAGGGGAACAGAGCAGCACCGAAAGTATGGAGTGCACATAGCCAACACACACACACACACATACTCACACCGGAACAAAGCACAGAATCGATACGGGAGGCCGCCACCCCGCGTCCCATTGGGGATGAATTTAAATTATTCACAGCGGGTATAACTGCGTGCCGTCTTTAACAAACAAATTACGTATGCGCACCTAATAACGCGATACACGAGGCGCTCGGCTTCTGGGCCACCGAGCTTTCAATTATAACTTGGTAGGTAGGATAAGCGACGCGGGTTGGATTTGTAATTACCTCCGACCGATGGCTGTTCGCCGCTCGGAATTCACTAATTAGTTCAACTATGTCGTAATTACGGGCTCCGTGAAATCGTAAACGGTATTAAAAAGCTTTTAGCTCACTCAGTGAACACACAACGTAGGTACTTACATTGTTTAATTTTCTTAATTAGTGTCGAGTAATTTATTAGTGAAGATTATCACAGTCGTGGAGATTACGCGTGAAGGATGGATTAGCGCGTTTAATTATGAATAAATAGAAGTAAAGTTCAAGGATAACTATTAACTACTTAATTGATTTGAATGCTAATAGTTTGACAACATACCTACTTAATAAAAACATTTGCAGTGATAAATAGCTTTTATCTCATAATAAAATCTCAATAAAAATGTCGTAATAAGTTATTTTAAATATTAATAAAATAAAATTTAAACACTATTTTCCTTCGTTAGTCTGCAGCTAAAGCAATTATTATGAATCATTTAAGTTTTTAAGTACTTGAGTAATAAAATAAAAATGATAAAGAGCAGTGTCTTCTGTCTCAACAAAACGATTCACATTAAAACTGCTTATAAATCTAATAACAATATCACCTGCACAACAAGGCACAATGTGAAAGGAAATACCAGACATCGATTAAAGAAAAGGGAAATGCTCGCTCCAATCCCAATCATCTGCCCAACCATCAACGCCGACACAAAGTAAGAAAGTAGGGAGCGTATAAAACGTCAAAAGAGATTGAATATCGATTGTCGAGTCGACAGCAATCTCGAGCTCTCGTCGACGAGGAGACGCGAGGAACGCACCGGGACGTGGAGGGGCGCGGACCACTTCCGACCACCCGTGACAATTTATGTTATTGGCACCGCGGTGCCCGCCGGCCGCCGGTGATAACGACCCACACATGTAATTGTTAGTTGGATACCACCGGATATTGGGGAATTAAACGAGAGCGTTGATTGATTAACCACCGATAACGATTACGGATATTGCGGCGGCTAAATGAAAAATGAAGGGAGAAAAGGGGCGCCTCATGCGCGATTGAATAAAATTTAAAAACAAACGCTGACACCGAAATGAAAGTGAATCGGATTGCCAGTAATCGGCCCGCTTTGAACAAAAATAAAACAAAAACATGACGCGCATGCACGCGGCACTCGGCGTTTACAGATTACGCCGAAATATCAACAAATATAAATTTTAATCCGACCCAACAGCATTCTCGCATATCCGGCGGCTAAAGCTCGCTCGCCGCGACACATGGGTGAGAAAAAACCCGAGTTATTATCTTAAGTCGAACCCAACAGAAACCATTAGTAAACAACACGGGCACAAAAGAGGGCAAAATAGCGGCTTATAAAAAACGTAACAAAAAATCGGCTTTTGATCCCAAGCTCCCTGCCCATATTTTGTTTGTGAAGGTTTTATTAGTCGACGAACTAGTCGAGCGATGGGATTTGTTCGTACAACTTTGAAACCGTGTAGTTTTATTGGGATTAATGGTTTTTTCGCCGTTTATTTCATTCTAACAACCAGCGGAAACTTTAATTTCCGACTAAAGGAAAAATAACTACACTGAAAAAACTGTTGGGCTATATATTACAAAAAATTATGCTACTGGTTACCTAAAAATAGTGACTACATAACTATTGCCACCAGTAACAAAACCCAATTATGTAATTTTCTAACATAACTTCTTTATTTAATATTAACCAACTGTATTTGTAGCATATAACAAAACTATTTTGTATTATTCAAGTCTATTGAAAGTTGTTAGCAACAAAATAGTTTTATTCGGAATAGACTACATCGTTTGTTATTTATTATCAAACGATTTGGTTAAATATAGCTAAAGTTTTTGTAGGTTTATGCTAAAACATTTTGTTACTATTAAAGATAGTATTTACTTATTAATAGCTTAAGCTGTTTATTTACTAGTAACCAATCTTTTGTGTAAGCAAAACCTCTCGGAGGTGTTATATATTACCAAACTTTTTTGTTATTTTTAACCACACTGTTACGTTACTATTGGGGCGTTAAGGGTTCAAATTTTAACCAAAATTATTATAAACCGCAACTCGGTAGTCAACTAGTCATTAAAATTTACTAGCATCACAAATGATAATAGTAAGTACCTACTTTGATTTAAGAATGACACGAATTAATTCTGACAAGACTGGCTTTTACAATAACTTTGGTTAACAGAAATTATAATTAAAACAATTAGATATAATTAACAAAGTTATTTTTATTATTAAAACAACTCAAATTATCGTCATAATCAACCTTTGACAGCAGTATACATTCAAAATATTTCTGGTAAGTTATAACTGCACTTGCAGTGTTACATATAAATTACCTTTTTTAATTTTCTCTAATGATCCAGCAGTTTTCCTTTTGCAGAGAGTTTCTGTAGTGGGCTAAAGCTTGCAAAAGATATAAAATATACAGATGAACTTTCTTTTTTAAATATTTTACTAATTTCATAAGCCGCGAACAAGTTTTTTTTTTCAGGATAATTTTTCAACTCATTTTCTATTATAATGTGGCACGACCTCCTCCGAGCTGCATTAGTCAACAGACCATTTTCTTCATACTGCAGCAGAAGTCCTTTGCCTTCATTACAAGAATTCAGGATTTTATACACATCCTAAAATACAAAACATTAATATATATTTTATTTACCAAATAAGATTTTTGCTAAAATTACATTTTTGTGACAAGCTTTTATTATAAACATATTAATTCTGTATAGTGCTTATCTAAGCAAAACAGATAAGCCCAAACACGATAGTTATCTTATTTAGTTTAGGAGTTCCTATAGCCACCTTCCGTCTGATCATCAGATCAGCTTCGTGTCAGCGTAAGATTGCATTGTCAAATTTAGCTTGCAAGATTACGTTCAAACACATACATACATACATTGCAAGTTAAAAAAAGCTTGTAAAAAATAATACAATATTTTTCAAGTTCAACACAAATCAATAAAAAAACTTACACCATGTTCTGGAACTCCATCACGATCGAGTGTAGCAGAAATTGCTGATGTCTCTTCACTTCTGGACCAGTCACCGGTTCAGTGACATTAAATCCCTGGAGTGTATATTCATACAGCATAACATTTGCATCATCCAATGTAATATTTGACTGAAAACAAAGGGAAAATGTGATGTAAAGCAATAATGTAAGCCTGAAGGTTATTGACAAATAATTTACGCCAATACAATGTAGGTAAATTAAATAATTCATAAATAATATAGTATTGATTTTTTTTAAGGTACTTACAGCGACCACACTTTCTTGATTTGCATTTGCCATTATTTCTTTAAGCAATTTAATTTGTATGGCAAGTTTAGCACGGTGTCTCAGTACAGGCACTAAGTCTTTTAAGTCTGCGTCTGACAACATGTGTAGTCTTCAGATCAATTGCATGTTCTAAAAATAATAAAAACATAAATAATAAATAGTAAGGGGTTCTGTTTTCTGACCTGAGGACAAACTGAACATGGTGTAATATCAATTAATATTTAAATTATAAATTATGATGCAAGTAATTCTAAAAGTAGATAAATGTGTGTAATTTGCGCTGACCAATCTTTGCAAGTTTGTAGGTAATATTAATTAATCAATAACGATATGGTTTGACATAGTAAATTAGGAACTGACTCATAAATAAATGTAATATTGTAATAATTATAATGCAATAACTTGTAATATTCAAATATTTCTTGTCTTGACTCAGCATTAGGCATAAAATGTATTATAATGTAATGTACTTACCGTTGAACTTATTTAAGTATATTTCAAGGCCCTAAGATCTAAGATAGTCCGCGATGGGTAATTTTTCGGGTGCCTCCTCTGATGGTTCCATGTCTGCGCGTTTCAATTTCGCAACTCTTTCACTTAACAAAAACATAAAATGGGAACTTGATGAGAAAACAGAGCAATCTTTAATGAGTAGGTAATTCTTTGCTCTTGATGAACAAAAACACCTCACGGCGGCGGCTTCACGAATAAAATGGCGGGTGACATGCACATGTAGCAAAACTTTTCTTTAGACGCAACATTTGTTTATGTAAATAATAACTTCTAAATTGCTGTTTAATAACAAGTGCAGTATGCTGGAACTAACATAAAATATAGTAAAACAATTGTGTTGCTGGCGACAAAACGGTCGTGTAAATAATTAAGAACAGTTTGTTTACTTATAATCTACATATTCGTGTTGAGAACTACCTGATCAGTAATTGGTAACCATTAACTTAACAGTTTTGAAAAGGATAGCCTAACTTAAATAGCATAACTCGTTTTATTCGGTGTAACTCAAGCGTATTGGTTGCATTTAAACTGATTTTGCTTACGAGTAAACTAAGTTATGCTATATTCACAATAGCTAAACAGTTTTTGTTAATTAGTTTTTTCAGTGTAGGGTGAAAATTATAAAAACTCTAAGGAAAAGTAGCTCGTAGAGCTTAGATTGTTACAAAGATAATTGAAGATTTCCTACACACGTCATGATACCTCCCTCATCTAAGTCATGTTTAAATGTGTGGTACGATAAATCTGTTAGTCGTGCCTCTAGCATAGTTAAACTTTCCACTAAACAAAGAGACGCGCAGGTAAACTCCAGCTGCGGATTACAGCAGTGGCCGACAAAACAATCGACTCGATCCCGGATCCGGTCGACTAAATATGAAACGACTCCACAGTCGACCCAACTCGCTCATACAACCAGAATACCGTATAACTAACTTAAATGGGTTTATGACAACTAAGACGGGGGAATTTATTACTATTAGAGAGCGAAGGCAACGTTACGAGTTGTTCTAGTGATGACAGATTGAGTTTCGTGTTAATTGAAGTAATAATAGGGGACGTTCGACGCGTCTCAATATGGCAGCTGTCAATTGGCCAGCAAACATTTCGAGTGGAATAATATTCAGTTACTCAGCCAAATTGCAAAACCGTTAAATAAGTAACTGTAAACATAAACTGTGCACGCCGTGGGCCGTGAGCCGAGTGGAAGCGAGCGGAGCGTGAATAGTGATAACTTACAGATCACTGCAATTAATGTTGAATCAATTTGCTTTGCAGAAGCGAATATTTATTATCGTTTCAATTGTTCATGACATAATAAACGAGGACGTAACAAACCGCAGCCGTGTATAATGCGAAGCGGAAATAATAATGGCATTTGTTAGAGCGGAGCGCGCTGTCGGCGCCGCGGGCCTTGCCCGGCCTCACATCCTAATTACACCAATCATAATTACACAGTAGCCGCCGGCAGCTAGCGAACTACCTCCTCGCGTCTGCTGCTGTCTTGATCAATAGCCTAATGAACATCTAATACGACAAAAAAAACAATTAAGTACTCCTTTAGTTCACATTAACATCTGAAATTAATTATTAAAATAACGTATTTGATGTTTATTGATAGCTTAGGTATCGTCAATGAGATCAGATCGATTATCAGAGTAGGAATCAGAAACCATTATTGCATGGCTAGCTAGCTATCTTTCCCACTACGTATCCTGCCAACTCGGATACTGTGGACGAGTAAAATAATAATTACAGTGGTGCATTTATAGTAATTATTGCGATTCGTTCCACGGCCGTCTGTGGGAGTTATGGTGGGCCCCATTTATTTCATTGCATCAATCAATTACTTCGTGTATAGGTTATTAAAATTTTAATTCACAGCATAAAGCCATGGAATTTGGCTGAAGCAATAACGATTTTTTAAATGAATGATGATCCGCCCGGGGCAGGTAACGCGATATGCGTTCGACGTACAAATAAAGTTGTTGAAGCGCAAAATTCATTGGAATTTATTACTCACGTCAGAGATGGTTTAATTTTGCAGATCCCACTCGATACCTACATTATGCACTTTGTAATTTACCAATTTTGTTTGTGGTTTTTTATCAACAAAGCTTTATCCACCTTTTCTCTTCCACGGGTAGATTAACTAAAGAGTGGCGGTGTAGTTTCAATGCGACATAGTGATAATATAAAAAGGATAATCCAACTCCTGCTAACAATAAAAACTACAATCACCAACCCAGACTGCCAAGCTTAAGCCTAGATTATAGTTATTTCCTAGTAAAAGGAAGCTCTTATACAGAAGTTATATTCAAGAGATGATATAATTATATTAAATGACACTAAGACAAGTCTTACAAAGCAGTTGAGATGTTATCTGTAAGTACCGGTTGATAACAGCATTATTAAATGTACAAGAACGTAAACTCCTAAGGAGGCATAATTCCATGACATTTAGTAGCAAAAACAGAAATTGATTTTAGAATTGGCGTGACTTGTGGCACAAGCTCCAACATATTTATTTAATGTAAGCGGTGAGCCTGGCAGCCAGTTAGCAGTTAGTTTAGTGAGAACACTGATCAGCCGGCAATCAACATGTAAATTTATTCAAAGCGATCGGTATAATCGAGCGCTGCGGTGCTATTAACCTCATTTGTGACGACATATACATGTTAAATATGCTCCCCTGGTCACTTTGATAGAAATTATATTAATTTATCACGGCTGCCACAGCCATAAATTAATCCTTGTGATCTCTTTTTTATTGAACGTAATCATAGCTTTGGGAAATTGAAATTAATCATCGCAGACCGAATAAAATGACATTAAGTTATTGATTAAGATGGCTGCTAAGCAGAAGTAATATTTTTTTAGGAGAAGCCTACAGATTTTTTAAGTTTACATGCTACATACGTTTTATACAAAAGAAAAAATAGTATGAAAGCAAATTCAGAACGTTTTTGATATTTTTTAACATACTACATACATCAAATAATAAATAAAGTCCCAAACTAAGCAGAGCTTGTACTATGGTTACTAGACAATGGATATTATAATACTTATATAAGTTCTTTGCAAATACATACTTATAATATTATAAGAAATATCTAGACAATCACAAACACTTATGGTGATGAACATATAAATATTTGTGACTTTGGGAATCGAACCCACGACCTCGTGAGTCCGGCAGTCGAACCACTAGACAACAGACGTCATTCGTCGAATCAAAACAATGCAAGCAAATAATAATAAAAATTGTACAAAATATTAGAAAAGGTGCAAATACCACTGTCTTACAATTTAAAAATTAAGGCTAATTACATTTTTATATGTCTAAACTAGGTTGAACCTGTGTTGAAAGGAACTGACAAGCAATTTTAGTAAATAGTGTTTTTGCAGTGCGTGGAGTGTTTGTTACTCGGAAACGAAATGATGTATAGTTAAAAAATGTCTTCTTTAAGATTTGCAGTTAACGCAAAAATGTGATTTTAAATAATGTTACATATTTAGAAGTGATAGTCTATTTCAACTCTGTCTATAAAATAAAATAGAAATAAATAAAAGTATAAACGCTAGTAGGCGTCAAAATACTGTCTTAATTTCATTCATAATCATTCGAGTAGATACATTCTATATTTGCAAATACAATTTAATCTTATCTTTTTATTTCCTTTTATCAAATTTTAAATGCATTTAAATTACTGTTTGCCTCAGTTTTTAAAATGTACCTTCTTTATCTATCTCATCTATATTCTTTTTATATCGTCTAATCGTATACGTTATTTATTTCATCATTTACGTCATTCTCATCAATGGGAGAGAGCAATGAAATACGTTTTGTCAGATTAGAAGGCACATTACGGCACAAAACGCGTTTGAAACGAACGAATTGAAAATTATTGACGAGGGTATCACCCCTCATTCGAGACTCGGTCGTAATAATAGTGTATTATACGACACTTTAAGTACCAGGAGAGCAGACAATGGTCAGGGTTACACAGCACTGTATAAGCAAATAAAGAGGATTTACTGTACAGTGCACAGACCCCCAGCTTCACATAAAATAATTAATAAATTATCATGTCTGTATTAAATCCTTAAAATACATAGCTACAACGGCATTTGATTTATTATTATATTTATGAGATGAGAATTGAGACCCTAAAAAATTCTGTCATTTTTTAATAAAAAGAAACATTTTTCAACAAAGTTTAGCGTAGATACCTGTTGTAATGTAATGCTAAGAAATTTCAAGCAGTCTTCATTATTTTTGTAACATGCTCATATTTAGATATCTGAAGTACATAGATTAAATCCTTGAACACAGACCAAGTCTGAAAGTAAAGGCTCCAAAATTGATATCTCGTCTTTAATTATCACGCTCACAAACTTTTCCAGTTAGGGGCGAACGTTAAATTGATTCCACAGGCACTTTAGACATTTTTAGAGCCCTCGACAGTGATTAATGAATGGAATTTCGGAGACTGCGATGTGTTCGCAACCCTCGAGCGAATAATAACAAGAAAAGCAAAGGGAGCGTCCCTCCATCTTAGATTCACCCTATACATTTATGCGGCACAGTAATTTTGCTTTGTGCCATAAAATATTGCGGACGCGGTATTGCTCAAGCAGCTGTCGTTGATAAAACTTTAATGTAACAAACTAACCATAATTTGATGTGGTTGATCGTGATGAGTTCATACGATGCGCGGTTTGAATAAACCTTTGGCAATAGCTCGGAGTCACGTCGCCATGATTAATGATGCGTGTCGTGCATTCGCTTAAGCATTGTGAAAGATGTTCATTGCATGCAGGTGCACAAGCCGACGAGGATTCTTCACTGGAGGTATTTTATTGGCGAAGAAACGTAAAGTCTTTATAGGAGGTAGGGAAAGCGATCGGTGATTAGCAAGAGTTAATGAGCCGATCCCCATTACTATACTGGTCTCTATGTATGTGTACCACATAACAACTCGCAACGACATTAAATTTTCTATGTATGACCAGTTTTGCATTTGTATGACATGCAATGGTCTCTGATGACTTTCCAGTCACGTATTGCATGATTTATTTCGCGGTTAAGAATTTGCAAAAGAGAAACCCCTATTTATTTTTGGATGCAGAGTGCCGGAGCAGTTAATTATTCGTGTAAAAGTAGCAAATCCTTAATGTAGCTTAAATTATGGAACAATGCTCGACTGTGAATTCAAGTGTACTGTATAAGTTGGTTTTATCAATTCTACATCGAAGATACACAGTCTTATTTGCCACAGAGGCCAGAATCGCATTAATTTGTGGAGTGCAGCGGTATTGTGACGTTGGCGGGGAACGGGGGCCGTGGGGCGGTGGGGCGGCCCGCTCTGGGGTGATTTAATGAACCGATGCGGCAAGCGACAGGCGCGGATTACACCCCACGACCGTTTGCACTCAATCAAGCTCGCAAACAGCCCTAAGCCCGGACAATTAAATACACTGTTTCGAAACAATCGGATGTGCACGCGATAAGACCAATCGGACGATTAGCGCAACATTATCGTTATCAGCGACGGTTGTTGATCAATAGATTATAGCGAGTATATCTGCACTGCTCTGTATTATCATAAATCGATCTTTTCATGACTTCAATAAACGTTGCTATTGATGATATGGAACAGATCTAGTGGACGTTGAGAAGACTGGAAATCCGAATGATAGTCGTAAACGTAACAATTACGTTGGTAGTTTTAATTTCCGTCATATAGAAAGGAGCAGAACTGCATGAACTGCAGTGCTGAGGACACTGGACGAACACAACTAGCAGAATCAGCATGATTGAAGTGGCATTAACTATATGCAGACGGTGGGCCAACGACGAATCGGAGGGAACAAAAATCATAATATAGGCAAACTTTTGTGGACTGATATTATAGAACTCAGGAGTTCAAATGCCTGGTGATGTGGGTGGGGGGGGACTGAAAACGAATAACATATACAGGGTGTCCCAGAACGTGACGATAAGCTGGCAACAGGGAAAAGGCCTACTAATGGCGGGCCCAGTAAAAAAAAACATCGATTTATTCGATACGGTTCCCAAGTATTTAAAAAAAAATCACAAAAATACCACCCTGAGTTACAATTTTCAGCATAATGACTAGAGTTTTCAATTATTTTAATTTTTTTTTCCTGTTATGGAATCTCAAGTAGCTATACTAATTATTTTCAAATCAAATCAAATCCAAAAATAATAATTTTCTGAGAAAAAATACTCATTCATTATGTCATTATGCCAAAAATTGTAACTCAGGGTGGTATTTTTGTGTTTTTTTTTTAAATGGCTGAAACTTGGGAATAAATCTCGAATAAATCTATGATTATTTTATTATGGGCCCGCCATTAGTAGGCCTTTCCCCTGTTGCCGGCTTATCGTCACGTTCTGGGACTGTATAGTATATTATATATCCAACTTTCCTAAGCGCCCATTTCTCTTGCAACTGTAACTAAGCCACCGAAGCAATTGTAGGTACGTTAACGCTTGTTGATTTTGTTTGATTGGATTGGGTCCTGAAACAGATTGGCTACTCAGACTCGGTAACGCAGTTTTGCACGTTGTGTTAAATCCCAAAGGTTTAGTTAGTATTAATAAGTATTAGTAATGTAGTAAAGTAATTGTAATAGGTAGGTACCTTAGTTTCTGTTTTTTGCTTCTTGGCTGGAGGTTGCGAACTGTGCGTTTCTTGCCGTGAGTCGTCAGGTTCAGGTTTGGTAGGTGTAGAGGGTGCATGTGTCACATGCGAGGTATGGTGCGCGTGCTGCGGATGCTGCGCAGGCGCCGGTGCCGGCGGCGGAGCAGGCGCAGGGACCGCGGGCGCCGGGGGCGCTGGCGTAGGGTTAGGTTTGCTCTCGATTCGCGGCGCGGGCGCGGGCCGCGGCTCCGGCTTGGGCGGCGCGGCGTGCGGTGCGTGCGCGGCGTGAGGAGCGGGCGCGGCGATCGCGGGCGGATGCGGTAGCGGCGGCGCGGGCGGACCGGGCGCGTTGGGCGGCGGTGGCACGCGGGCCACGCCGTTGACGTCGTGCGGCGGGTGCGGGTGGTGGTGCTTGTCCCGCGCCTTGTCCCTCCGGTGTCCGCCGGAGCCGCGCTTGGCGGCGGCGGGCGGCGTGGCCTGCGCGGGCACCGACGCTTTCGGCTCGCCGTTCATCTCGTTCGACTTGACGATCTCGTGCTTGGCTTCGGAGCTCTTGGTGCCAGGCTTGGTGCGCTTGATCTTCATCTTGAGCGCGGTGCGCTGTGCGTCGGGTTCGGCGCGCGCCGCCATGCCGCCCGCCTCGTCTGTCTTCTCTATGTCGGCATCGAGGTCTATGATGAGGTCGCCGATGCCGATGTCCCACTCGTTGTCATCGTACTCGAAGTTGGCGGGGTGCGCGTGGGGCGCGGGGCGAGCTCCGCCGGCCGGCGCGCCCTCCCTCATTGGCGCCGCCATGCGCGCCGGCTGCCCGCGCCCGCCCCCCGCTGCCCCGCACACGCACACACCATTGTAGCCCTGCAACAATATCATCATCTCATCCACTCTTCAACAACAACAACAACAGAACTAGATCCGAGCCAGCACGCCCAGCACGTCTGATAATCCTACTTCACTGATACAAAAATAAATACTTTTGCAAGTACCTACTGATAAGTAGATAAAGTGGCAAGTAAAGTGTTAACTTGTGATACCAGGAAGTGCGTTATCAATCTATAAAAACATATGCGATACAGCATCGATTGACCGAGGTGATGATTAATTAAATAAATTGTTATCAACATGGTATCGATGTAAGGGTACGATACAAGATGAAATTTAAATAACAGCACGACGAGCTCAACGGGCTCGAGCCATAAAAATTAATGCAGCGCCGTAAAAACCACTTAAATGAACATGTCCATTTAAAATTATTCCTTTATAGAAATTTCATATCGTACGAAGTTATAACCAATTCAAAGGGGCAATAATCGTAAAATAGTCATAAAACAGCGTAGATAAGCCCGGTTACTCTCACAAAGCGTAACATAAACCCGGACTAGGTGCGTACTTAGTGCCATAGCTATGCGTATTTATTGCAATTTACAACTGTGGCCATTAGATTAATAGAAGATGCAAACTGCCAGGATTAGCGTTTGTACGGTGCTGCGACTAAAACATTTCAAATTTACGGAAAGCCACTAGTTTATGACGAGAATTTTAAAAGCGAAATGAAATGTGGACATTCCGTGCCAGCGCGCCATTTAGAAATCCATTATGGTGTTATCTATAAAACTGGGACTGTTTTTTTTATCACACACCCTTCTAACACCCAAACTGACAAAATGTTATGTTCCCCATGACCATGACAAATACATGAAACAAGGCAGACCTAATAACGTAGTTTTAATTCACGACGAATAACAAACAAAGAAATAATCGCAAATTATTATTATAACTACGTTGAAGTTGTAAATGGTGTGCATTGTTGTCTTTAAGATAATATAATTAATTCAATAAATCTTCAATTTAACAGTTCACTTGTTGGTCCCTACTATGCAGTAAAGAGCAAACAGGATAATAATGATGTCTTCATAAACAATACATCTGATTAACTGTGTAATTAATGTGAAGCAAATAATTTAAATGATTTTAAACATGGTGCACTTTATACCCGAACTGTGCAATTTTAGTATAATACATATAATAGGGAAACAGCGCATCAAGGATAATAGTATTTCAGGGTTGTTGAAGTTCTATCAAGTATATATACGAAAATGTATAGAAACGATAAGCTGCTATGAATGTAGAAATTATCCAACGACAACCTTTGCACAAAAACAATTTAAAATGGACTCATAGACCAGTAAATTATTTTGGTAGTTACTTGGGTTCGTGTTTCTAATATAAAATTCAAAAGTTCCTTATGAAACTTGAAATAAATGCAGATAAAACTAACACACAAAATTGCCTTCCCAGTATTTTTTCCCGGCTACATCGCTATGTCCCCAAGCACTTTTCACAAGTTCGAAGTAGTGCGGAAAACTTTGTATATGGCAGACAACCCTACATAGACCGGGCAGTTTATTGCGATGGCGACGATGCCGGCTTTACTGCGCCCTTTTGATAACTCCTCGTAACTTTTTTATGACGCGCGTGCTTATGCGAGCCTGGTACAAACGCTACAACATTTACTCGAGAAGTACCGGCAAGAACTTATTTTCAAAATATGTTTATAACTATTTCTCTTCTTGTTTTAAATAAGTGGGCACAATTAATTCCCAGAGAACCTAAGACCCAAAAGGGTTTTATGATAGAGCTTACATAATAAATACCTGTTTATCTTAATTTATGTTTTAATTGTATAAATATTGGGTCTTGTATAATTTAACACCATTTGTGTTCAGTAATTTCGCACGGCATTCAATTATTTGCAATAGAACCCAATGCCTTTTATAAAATCTAGTTGGGAGAAGAAATAATTTATAAAGCATTGAGCGAAAATACTCTTGTTTACCCAATATACGTTACAATACTTGTTGGCAGTAATGAGGGAATTAAGGTGGGCTATTCATGCGAAACACTTGCCAACAAAGAAAAATAAGATGTATATTTATTCGAAAATTTCGTCTTTACATCAGCTGGTTCATTAAAACAAACATTTCTTTACAAGTATGGCAGCTACACACTCATATGTTTACATTAACACCAAAACTATGTGAAATTCTTAGACAAAGCAAAAAGCAATAAACATCGACTACGCTATCCTTAGCTTCAATACTTTTTCTCTTACATTAAAGAACCGTATAAATGTACAAATAAGCAGTTTAATCATCACTATATCATTTAAAACACGTTTTTAAAGGGTAACATCGGCCGCAGCAGGTTACAGTGAAACAAATTGTGTGGCACAAGTAACGCTTGCAATTTAATTTATACCCAGACCAATTACACTGGCACTTAATTAGCGATTCCAGACGTGAACTTTTCATACATATATTTGTACTTCTTGGAATTAAAAAGGAACCCCTTGTGTTCATTATCACTTAAATGGTTAAAGTGTTTCCATTTAATTTTACTGATCATGAATTAATCCTGAGACAAAAACTGTGTGGGTAATATAAAAAATAAATAATGTCAATGTTTTTCAGAATAATAGCTAATATTTTCGGTTAAGAATATTGATTACTGTTTGTTTGGTTATTGTTCCTTATCGAAGTTATTTCAATTAACATACAGAAGATATCCTTATGTCTACAAAAGTAGGTAAAATAGGATAATTACGCGTCGTTAAGTATTGTAAATGTAAAAAGAAATTGATACATCAATGATTTTAACCAATGTTTAATAAATTTTAACATAAATTATACTCGTGTTAAGTTATCAAGATATTTGGAGCATTTTCAGGAGTTAAGTGAATCCACTAAGCAGGCAGCACTTCCGTAAGTTTCTTCCAATTAATCAGATTAACAAAAATCAGAATTTTAAAAGACATATTAAAAGTTTTAAATTACCACCTCAAAAAAATAAACGTGAAACGAATTCTATTCCCAATAACATATTAATCCATTAACATGATTTTAATATATCTACTCGGATCAAAACCTGTTTGGGCGCAAATCTCAAATAGTTAATTTAAAAAAAAACTGATACAAGCATGTTAGGATTAAGGTGGCCTTAGAGAAAACAATCTTCAGATATAATAATATTTTATTATTTAGTTGCACAGCAAGAACACTACAATGACATTTCATATAAAAACAATTGACACACCTTGACATGACAAAATTAAATTTTCATTCTTTTTTTAATACTCCCTTTAAAATTTAACTTTCATAAAAATAAACATTTTATTTAACCAGATAAAAACTGATCTCTCAGATAGGCAAAAGTTTGAACTCTGATTATCAACATTTAATGTAATACAATCATAACTTTCACCTAAATCCAACATCAGTTGCTGTAACCAAATTATCTCTTTGGCAGATTCACAAGCAGCTACATATTCTGCCTCAGTTGTGGAGAGAGCAACAGTCTTTTGTTTTTGACTGGACCACGTGATTGTTCCTCCATTCATTAAAAAAATATAACCAGTGGTAGATTTTCGTGTATCTAGGTCACCAGCAAAATCAGCATCCGAATATCCATAAAGACCACTGTTTTCTCCATATTTTATATTAAATATGTTATGTTTACTACTCATTAGATATTTAATTACACGTTTAACCGCATTTACATGTTGTTGGCCTGGATTGGTAACATATCTGCTTAATACATTTACAGCAAATGAAATATCTTTGATCTGCTTGAACCCACGTGCACATAAACGAGCCTTATAGCGTACAATTTCATTATTCTCGTTTTTCTTAATAGTAAAAATCCACTTTGTAGTAAGGGTTCTCTGATCAGTTCTCTTAACTGTAGTCCATGTATTATTTTCTTTATGTGCTGATAATTCTTCTTTAATAGCTTCAGACCATTCCTTTTTTTGTTGACTATTCAGTGCTTCATCATATGTTTGAGGTAATGACAATTCTACAAGATTTGCTTCAATGTTTCTGTTATGTCGTGGTCTTAAATTAATATTCCGTACCACTGAATCATCCAATTCTCGAGACGGTTCATATGTTGGGTCATCACTATTACAACTCAACAAGCTGTCTTCATTCTCTGTTGATGAATTTTCATTTAAAGCACTATCTACATCTCTGTCTTGGTCATTACTCTGGTTCATCAGCATTTCTTCATCAATAATACTTATTTGTGCAATATTTTTCCTTGTGGTTGGAACTTGATGTTCATCGAATATGACATTTCTTGATATCTTTATTTTTCTTGTATTTGTATCATACATCCTGTAGTTGGTATTATCATAGCCAACTAGTATCATCATTTCACTTTTTTTTTCTAATTTTTTTCTTAGTTGGTCTGGAACATACACATAACCAACACTGCCAAACACCTTTACATGACTTAACTGGGGTTTGATGCCATTCCACAGTTCAAAAGGTGTTGTATTAGGAGTTTGGGTAGACGAAGTTCTATTTAATATATATACTGCACAATTTACCGCTTCTGCCCATAGAACCAATGGTACATCTCGTGCATACAACATAGAACGTGCACTCTCCATTATCGTCCTATTTTCCCTTTCTACGCGTCCATTCTGCTCTGGCGTATATGGTGCAGTGCGCTCCTGAACTATTCCTTCTTTGTCCAGATATTCCTGGAAAGCTTTATTCACATACTCAGTTCCATTATCAGTATGTAATATTCTGACACTGTGCATAAATTTATTTTTTATTACTGCATTGTATTTCTTAAATACTTCCATGACATCACTTTTATTTTTAATGAAATATACATGCCTGTAACTCGTAGCAGCATCTTTGAATAATACAAAGTATCTCATACCTTGAATTGATGAGAAACTCATTGGACCACATACATCACTGTATACAAGGTTACCTGGCTGTAATTCTCCTCTCTCGGATTTATGAAATGGAAACTTGCATTGCTTTCCATATGCACATGCCTCACAAACAAAATTATTTTGTTCATTGTCATTCAATTTTAAACCTTCAACAACATTGTTTGCACTCATGCTTTTAATTTGTTTCAAATTAATGTGTCCCAATCTCTCATGCCACATTTTAATGTCACTGTGATTGTTTTGTACCATGTTACAGGTATCTGGAATCACTGTTTTTATGTTCAACTGGTACAAATTATTTTCTGTGATCTTAGCACTCATCACAACTTCATTTTCTTTATAAATTAAAGCACTTGTGTTTTTCTTGACAATAGAATATGATTTTCGTATTATCACACCTTCTGAAAATAGGTTTCTTCTCAAGCTTGGCACATACAGCACATCATGCAATTTGCTTGTCTCCCATTGTCCATTGACATATCTCTGTATTAATACTTTGCCAACACCAGATACTTCCACTGATTGTTTATTTCCCAATGTCAATGATTTCTGGTTACATTCAAGCAGTTCAAAAAACAAATCCTTTCTAAAAGTCATATGCGCAGAGGCACCACTATCTAAAATCCAAGTATTTTCTTCAGTGTTACAAGCATTATTCTCTACATAAAATGCTAACATATTATCTGCACCTTCTTGCTGAGGTTTTCTGTACTTGGATTTCTTTGGAGCACGACATTCTTTAGAAAAATGGCCTCGCTTTCCACAATTATAGCATTCAAACCTATGTTTGAAATTTTTAGTTTGATTCATCCCACTACCACACGGCATTGGTTCATTTTGTTTTGGCTTCATCTTCCAACTTTTATTAGCAACAAGGAAAGCAGTCTCTTGTTCTTCTTCATTTGAAAAACTTGCTTCTTCATCCAACAGACGAGCAGTTAAATTTGCAATAGTCTGTTGCTTAGAGTCTAATGACATCCACGCTTGACGTAATGATCTGTACTTGGGCGGCAATGTACCCAATATTTTTGTTATGATAGCCATGTCACTAACCGTCTCACCACATTCTTTTAGTTGTTTTGCCAAGGTTTCCACTTTCGAAATATGTTGAGCTACATTATCACCCGACGCCATCTTGTACTGATAAAACTTTTCATGAATAAACATTTTGCACATGTCACTCTTTTGTTCATATATCGATTCAAGTTTCATCATGATTTCCTTGGCAGTTTCACAATTTTCTATTAATGTTATTTGTTTGAAATCCATAGACGAAGTTATAATGTACAGTCAGCGTCAAATAGTTAGTGACACTCAGGGTATTCAAATAAATAGACGCAACCAAAAAGTCAATAATATCGGTACAAACAAAGTTTCCATATTGTTGTCAACATTATAGTCGCTCAAAAGGTCGAGACATTTAAAACGTCATATAGATAGGTTCAGTCAAACCGTCATAAATATGGTTACAGTCATCCCTCCAATGGTATCCAAGCATTTAAACTTTTGAACACTTAGTTCAAAAATATGGAACACATTAGAAAAATAAACCAGCATGTTATAGAAATAAACGGTTTCCCAAAGACGAAAACCTCTTTAGGCAATCTAGGGTTGTAATTGCATGTCTATTTATCTGTCAGTAATATCAATGTCAAGTGCAAAACTAAAGCACAAGTGACACCACAAAACATCGAATTATATATTTTAGGGAGGAAGATGTCTCCGTAACAGATATTTCAAATGAACTGGAAATATAGGAGGTATGCGGAGGCCCACGGTCTTAGGTACAACTGCAAGAAAAGTGAACTGCTTATATTTAAGGCAGGGAATAAAAAACTTAAAGCTGTTCAACCGGTTAGTCTTGCAGGAGTACCTCTAAGCAGAGTGTCGAAGTTCAAATACTTGGGACACTGGGTCACCGAAGACCTTTCGGATGACTTAGATATTGAGAGGGAACGTAGGGCACTGTCAGTAAGATGCAATATGCTGGCTCGCAGGTTTGCAGGGTGTACGAAGGATGTCAAGATAGCTCTGTTCAAGGCCTATTGCCAGACTTTTTACACCTGCTCCCTGTGGGTCCGTTATACGCAAAGGTCTTTCAGTGCCCTACGGGTCCTGTACAATAACGGGTTTCGGATGCTGTTGGGGCTGCCTCGTTTCTGCAGCGCATCGGGTATGTTTGCAGAAAGTAGGACGGATTGTTTCAGAACAATAGTGCGGAAGAGAGTTGCCTCCCTGATGCGCCGTGTGAGAGACAGTACCAACAGCCTTCTTAACACCATACTGGACAAATTTGAATGCCCAGTTGTAAGGCACTGGAATTGTGTGCATGGCTCCAGGCCAGCAATATTTAATATAAAATAAAACTAAATATTCTAAATATTCTTACTAACATAATTTTTAAGCACTACTAACACACTATGGATGTATATCTGAAATAAAAATAAAAAAATAAATAAAAAAAAAAAAAAATCCTTATGTACCTATCGTTTTTTTCTCATCTCTCTAGATTCTCATTTCTGCATATTCGCACATATATGTATAAACAAGCACACAGCCCGCCTGATGGTAAGCAGTCGAAAACTAGAGAAAATTGAAAAGATGCAAGCGATTATCGACCTTATTGACATTATTTTGTTGCTTATTTTTAATTATTCATCCACTCTATTACCTTGTTTATGTTTAAAATAGCAGTTTTTGAATAATAGTCAATAAGGTTGAAAACTTTGCACCTCTTTTTTGCAAGCACTATCGAGTCTAGTTTTGTCGACGTTCATTGTTAAAAAAAATAAAATGATCATGATATTGAATCATAATATATTTTAATTATGCACTCTTGCTCTATGAGATATTATATAGTCATACTCATTATCAATGAGGTTTAGGTAAATCTATTTTCAGTCAGCTGTATATTGCTAAGTATCGTAAACGGCTATGCACGAAATTCTTTACAAAACAAAAGACATGTCTATGACGTCATGCTTAAAATGAAAAGGACAACAGTAGTTTCTATTCCTTTCATTTTTGTGTATAAATGTTTTCACATTAATTGATGTGAGAAATAATATTTAAAATGTATAGCAGTAAAGTTTATTTTTCTAATGTGTTCCATATTTTTGAACACTTAGAATGCTTGGATACCATTGGCGGGATGACTGTTACCATATTTATGACGGTTTGACTGAACCTATCTATATGACGTTTTAAACGTCTCGACCTTTTGAGCGACTATAATGTTGACAACATTATGGAAACTTTGTTTGTACCGATATTATTGCCTTTTTGGTTGCGTCTATTTATTTGAATACCCTGAGTGTCACTAACTATTTGACGCTGACTGTACATAGCCATACCATCATTTTTCAACCATTCAACAGTATTGTGTTCTGTTTTTGGCATTCCAATATCAATTCCTTTTGCCTTTAAAGCGCATTTTATCTGGAACTTCCATTGACGAAAGTTATTTCCATCAAATTTTTCTAACTGCATTGGTCGTGTGGGATCCATTTTGAAATTATTTCAACAATGATTGAAAAATTTTTCTTTGCTGTTTTCTTTCGATATTCTTCTAATTTCTAATACCAAAGTATCCTGGGCCCATAACCTGTTAGGATTAAGGTGGCCTTAGAGAAAACAATCTTCAGATATACTTAATAATATTTTATTATTTAGTTGCACAGCAAGAACACTACAATGACATTTCATATAAAAACAATTGACACACCTTGACATGACAAAATTAAATTTTCATTCTTTTTTTAATAAAGCACGGTATATCTACTGAATTTGTTAATCACGTAATCAACAATGGATAGATACTTTAAAGGCATTCATAGTCTAGACTAGTCTAAAATGCCTTTAAATTCTTAGATTGTGGCTTAATCTTAAGCCAATACTTATTTCAAATCAATGAGTCTAACCTATTTGTTTTATTTTATAAAGTTACTTTTCAGAGTTAATTATTTGGCAAGATTTGAGAAAGTATTTTAGTTATCTTATTGAGTGTTGTACTTAAATTAGAATTGAGACGTTTTGTCTCCATTATAATTTAAGCTTAACTGTTTAGTTGCGTATCATGAGAAGAAAATAAAGCATCTTTATTGTATTCAGAAAAATATAATTAAAAAAATTATCTAATTAATGATCATGAAGGTTTACTTAGGTAATAGAATAATGAACGACAGGTAATAATTTAGGCTGGAATAATTGAAAAATCCTCAATAAGTGCCTAATATGCTATCTAACTACTACGTATAGCAACTAGGACTACATGATAGTAGTAGCAGGATAAATATAAGTTGGTAGGAAAAGGAGTGTGGATCTCTAAACCTAATATTTACTGTGATGTATGATAGTAGAACAGAATATTAATATCAGTCGGTGTTCGGGTGTAGCTAATCCCATTAATCAACACTTTTATTTGAACCTTTTGCAAAATATTTTTATTTCGTTTTTTGTATCATGTCATCTGTCATCATGTGTTTTGTAACTGGCTCGCTAATCTAGTGGTCCTAAGCGCGACTGCTAAAAATCAGTGTTATTTGGTTTGTCTATGAAATTCTCCGTAGCAGCTCGGAGATTGGATTGACTGTGCCCGGTTAATGGCAATAGGCTCGCCCCCTATTACATGGGACCTAAACATACCGGCGAACTGTAGGTCTACATTGGTACATCTCTGCTTATTCCTTCGGGGAATACAGGCGTGATGGTATGTTATATATTTTGTATACGGTTAGGCAGATTTTCGCACACGGGAGGGAATAGTAGAATACAAAACTTTCCTCTCCGGTGAGAAGAAATGCTTGTTGTAAAAGTTAACTAAACCCAACACGCTTGGTGGAATAATCTAATGATCCACTTCACTAACTACCACCCTCACAAGACAGAACCCAGAAAGAAAAGGATATTTCCATGAAGAGAGACACTCTGTTTGTGCTTTCAATCAGGCCATAAAAAGTGCCAAAGACAAAACAAAATACAAGTTATTAAAAAGAAAAACAAAACTAATTGAAAGGAATTTCAAATAGTTATTACTCCCTTAACTGATGAGGATTACATAACTAATAAATAAAACTACTTTAGTATAATCACGGACGTCAACTTAAATAACATTTGTTTTCAGAGGAATGAGATGAATTGCTCAGCGGTGGAACTGGTAGATAAATCGCTACGGATTCTATTATACTCCAGCCGTATGTTTGTCAATAGGGCGGCTGATTGGGAGCTCCTCGACGCGCTGCGAGCCTGGTACGCGCGGGTGATTTACCGACCCGCCGCGCTACTTGGCGCGCTGCCCGAGCATCGAACCCGGAGCAGAGGTGTACTTTACACAGAGAAAAATTGCTTGTTGGCCGGAAATACGCTTGCAATATACCCGACATTAGTTTATTTGCGTTGAATTGAAATACAAAATGTTCTGGGTGGAATTAGTAAAATTAAATGTTGTTAAAAGTAATCAATTAATATTACACATTTCACTACATAACTGATAATGGAACATATTTTTTATTAATAAATATTTTAACTAAATTTTGTCCCAAGATGAAAAAGTTTCAATAAGGTAATTGTAGGTTTAATAAAGCAACGAATAAAAGATGTCATGACTTGATCATACCATCAACCCTTTGTATAAAATAAAATAAATTAATTACACAGCCCGTCCAGAATCTTCAGGCACGGAATTAATTTGACCACATGATTGTGAAATTGTCAAAACATCAAGCCTTTATTCCTCGCTATTTTATTATACTTTTTCAATCCTTTGTACATTTCTGTTTTCAGGAATGTATCGGCAATATTTTAAATGCTTCTATCACAAAGCTTTGTTTCACAAACATACAAGTACAATTTATTGATTAAACTAATGGAAAAACGAATATTGAAAAATCAATTTAGAACTATTATTTATTCTATGTTTCAATATTTTTATAGTAAATCGATTTGAATAAAGGTTTATTATTAGTATCTGGTTATTAATTAAAGTAATGGGTGACTACAGACCTAGTTATTCATAACATTAATCTAACATGCAAATAAGTAATTTGTAGTTTGAATTTAATCTACATTCATGAATAATAACACACCGCTTGATCATAATTACCTTTGAGCTCATAGATTAAAGATGTTAATTCGCCACTGGAATACAATCAATAGCCCTAATGTTGCCATGTGAATTATTGCTCTATTATAAGTATGTATTATTTGTGCATGCTACACAAAAATCCACAAAATTGCTATAAATTTTCATAAGCATTATGGGTTTCATTAAATAATTGTTGTTTATCAACGGCAAGGGCGGTTAAGACATTCCTGCAGCAATAAATGAAACTAAAGGACGTAAATGTCTCATTATCGTATCGTAAGTCTTGAAAAATAAAGCAAAAAATATCATTCAAGCAGTCAGGTGAAATATTTATAATTCAAATAAATTGAAATTTTATAATAACAAGAACGTGAACTCGGTATTTCGTATTGCCTTCAGAATACTGCATAATATAATGTCTTGGCAGTGAGCTGGAAGTTCTATCACCGAATTGGTCTAGTGGTTCGAGTACCGGACTGCTGATCATGGGGTCGTGGGTTCGATTCCCACAGGACACAAATATTTGTGTAGTTAAAACATAAGTGTTTGTGTTTGTCTGGGTGTTTCTATGTATTATAAGTATGTATTTACAAAAAAAAAAGTATATAAGTATTATATCCATTATCTAGTACCCATAGTACAAGCTTTGCTTAGTTTGGGACTAGATGGTGCTGTGTGAAATTGTCCAAGAATATTTATTTATTTATTTATAACTATCATAAATTCATGCGACAACATAGAGTAGTTCTTATGAATTAAAAAACACATCATACGAATCTACATCAGTGTTGCCACATGACGTGAAATAACAGAACTCGAGTTAATCCGACATGAATCACGATGTGTAACGTTAATATCGGTCACGTAGGGTTACCAACTAAGAAATGAGCACTAGTGGAACGCCAAAACTTTTGTGTGGTGATTGATAGCTTATATTATATTTCTTTCAAGGAGACATACCAATTTTTTTATAATATCGTTTCATTCTGCGATCGTGATAGCCGACTCTAAAATAAGGTCTAAAATCCTGTAAAAGTTGATTATACTGCGAAGTACTTAATCCGTAAAATTAGTTTCATTCCGATGAAACGGTGACTTCAATTCAAATAGAAAAAAAAATACAATTGCACACAGCACGAAGGATTATTGAACGCTAAATTTCAACATAGCGACTAAACCTATCCGAGTAAATTTTATCGCCAGAAATACGAGACCTTTCTGAAAATTGAAAATAAAGTACCTACGTTTAACAATTTGTTTGCAGGTTCAGTTACGAAGGTCTAGCAGCCCTATCTCGTAGATAATCTCACGACCAGGCTTAATGGTGTAACTATCCCATACAAGTAAAATTGTTGCGCGTATAAATTGCGGTGGTTTATACGAAGCTATAATGAGCGATGGTAATAGCCCACTGTGCATCATCGTGTTAAACATTTCGAACGGTAATGATATTATTAAAGTACACACGAACATGAATGAATACTGAATATAAGGTTGCACCACGAAAATCACCGTTATTGCGACGGAACATGAGCGATCCGAAGGGCATACGGTATAATATTATATTATCGCCGTGAGTACCGCAGGCCGTCTCGTGTCTCGTCGATGTCGTCTACTGTACACGTTTTGATAGTCAGAATGTGATATAGCTCGAAAAAGTTTACAGAGGCAAATCTATTCCACGGATAATCAGCTTTCAAAAAATAGACGCTCTATTTATTGTCAACGTCTTGATACCTATGAATACTTAAATTGCTTGCGGTAAAAATCTACGTAGGTATGTACGTACCTATACGAGATAGTAATCACAATCACATTTTACATTAATTTTATTAATCTTTAATCAAAGGACTCATAATACCTTAATTTCATTGTATTCATTAATTAAGGCCGTAAATCTATTGAAAATAAACTACTTTTTACGGATTTTATCGCGTTATATTGATAATTATTATTAATCCCGACGTTTCGAACCCTTACAGCGTCCATGGTCACGGGTAGTCTACAGTCTACCCTTGAACATGGACCGCAATAACGCAATGAAATTCGTAAAAAGTATTTTTATTTTAATGTCTTATAATATATTCGAATATGTGTCAAAAATCTATTTATCTAAACAAATAATATCATTGAATTGGGTGCGTTTTAACGTTCGCAAGATAAATAGGTAAACGTAAGAAATACCAACTGTTGCTAAAATTTTATTGCATTTATCAAACAATTATGAAAAACTTATTTCATATAAAATTATTGTATTATCATTTGAGCGAAAATCATTTAATATAAAAATCGTTTGATCTCAAGTTTTAGTTATTAGGGTTCTGTATCTCAGAAGGCAAAAACGGAACCCTTATAGGATCACTTTGTTGTCCGAGAGTTGTAGAGTTACTACCATTTTCCTCATGAACGCGTAGAGGTATTAAAGTGAAATTCATAACAAATACTCAGGTCTATAATACCTTTAAGCTGTAACAAAATCAAATTTCTATGTCAACGCAATCAAAAGTATACCTACAAGTTTGTACGGACCCTCGGTGCGCGACCGACTCGCACTTGGCCGGTTTTTTTTATAACCACGCAAACTAATCAGTCGACTAATCTGACTGAAAACTTATTTTGACTAGCTTTAATATTAGACTAAAAGTTTTATTTCTTTTGAGAGTGGTATTTTGAAACGATTTTATGTAACGTATTTTTGTAAGCATTCAATGTATTAATAATATTATATCGTTTATTATATTAACTGATTGTGTTATATTATATCAAATAAAATTCTAGATCCAGTTGTTATTATATATTGTAAATAATAGTGTTTTTTTAATTATACAATCTAAATTACGTACCCTAATGAACTAGGATTTCGTTAGCAACCGAATATCACCTAACCACTGTAATATTATCGTGACCTAACAATGTCGGCAACGACATCATTGTTTAACAGATCTACATAATTATGAGCTTCGTCACAACTCAGTAATATTGATGAAACTTCAAATAATAAATCACCGACGAATAATAATCGCACAGCTTTATAATGACAATTAAAGCAATTCGTTGTATCCATCATCAACAAAAATCTTGCTTACAAAACAAAATGAAACTATGCCAAAATCTAAATTGAGACCACTGAGACATTTAAATATAACAATCGGCTATTAGTTCACGTTATAATAATGTTGCCAGTTGCAAAAATAAACGCACTTTCTACAACCGTGAGTCCGTTATGGGATTCAAGGAAAAAATAATGGGATCTAACAGTGATCATTAACAAAGCCGTTGATACGTTCATTATAATTGTTTTCCTGTTAGCAATGTAAATAAAACATGTTTTTTTTTCTAATAAGTACTTCTATTTAAGTACTAATAACAAAGATACTCACAATTATGAATATTTTAGTTCTTTTTTTTACAAGGCCGTATTATTTTTGTACATCGTTGAGAATTTGAAACATTTTGTTTGCCAATTTTTATGTCAATAAAAATATGGTGTAGCGTAATGTGTGACAAACTGTCGTTGATAAATTAGTTGTCATTTATAATCTCTCTTGTTGTTAAGACTAACATTTTTTTTCATTAGAAATCAATCTCGTTGGAAAATTCTGTCTAGCTACGTTGCATGCCAATAGTGTTGCCAGGTCCAGTGTGTCAAAATATGTATATCGGAACAGAAGTTTATAATAATCGGGATTTTGGTTTTCAAATCGGGACAGCTACAATGAATAACACAGATTTTTGTGAATTGTCTTCTTTCTCCGAGTCTTTTCCCAACTATCGTATCGTAACTATCGTCGGCTTCCAGTCTAACCAGATGCGGCTGAATATCAGTATTTTACACGTAGCGAGTGCCATCAGAACTCCGAAACCCAATTTCTGGGCAATACCGATATCCTGAGGATAGACTAGGTAGTTGTCAGGCTTTTTGGGCTTCTGACTACTACTAACGACTGTCATTATGACGACGTCTGTGGTCTAGTGGTTCGTGTGCCGGACTGCTGATCATGGGGTCGTGGGTTCGATTCCCACAAGACACGAATATTTGTGTGGATAAAACATGAGTATTTGTGTTTGTAGTATGTATTTACAAAAAAAAAAGTATATAAGTATTATATCCATTGTCTAGTACCCATAGTACAAGCTCTGCTTAGTTTGGGATTAGATGGTGTTGTGTAAAATGTCCTAAAAATATTTATTTTTATTTTTTATTTTATTATATAGATGTTCGTATGACAACCGGCACCGACAGCGTTACGTGCTCTCAGGCACGGATCAATTTTATCGGTCAGTGAATTCATAATGAATCATCATTTATTTTAACCGAATAATGGATATTTTTTTCTGTCAAAATTGATCCAGACACCCCTGGCAACACTACTGTCTAGTTGCCAAATACACTTATTTGAGCATTGAAATATCAAAATGTCTATTTCGATAAACCTAATGAGTTTTTGGATGTTGATGTGAGATTTATGTAGTCTTTTTGTGCACGAACCATTAAGCTTTCGACTACTTACTTCTAAGATATTTATCTTCATATCTGGCATTACATATACGCACAGACTGATGCATGTTGGTTGTGAAGTTGCGATTGTTATCAACACAATTTTACAATCAAAGAGGTTTGCTTTATGGTCGACACAAATGGCAGACGATGACTCCTATAAATTACCCACTCGTTGTTTCTTAATTAATATATATTACTGTTTTATGGTATTTATTGCTGTTTTATAATTACGCCAGGTATTTTTGCACGGGCAATTTTATTGGTCAGTTAATTGATTCGGCTAAAATCGTTGTGTTCGGGCAATTAATGGCTATGTTCGCTATTTTTGTCTATTCTGGTAAACAGTACAGTCGGTTGTTTGAGTGTGAGAATATTCTAACAAACACATGTGCCCCCGTAACGGTCTATTGTACTAATTAATAAGGGAATACAATAGTCGGGTGAGCAAACATACGGAAATGTATTGTTTGGTCAAAGCTACGTAATAAACATTATAATTATTGTTATCAAGTTATATCAATACTATTTACCGTGCGTATGTACCTACTTACATAAAAAATGAACGATAAGGCCCTTTATTATAAAGCTAGCGACCTGATCCTGCTTGGCACGAATGCAATGTACTAATAATAACAACACGCTAAATCCGTTGTGTAGTTTTACAGATCTCAGCGTACAGAAGGGCAGACAGCGGGAAGCGACATTTTATACCATGTACAGAGGTCAGCACATCAAGCTACCACAATCTGTCAAATTCCTTTGATTGATTTTCAACTTTAATACACAGTAATAAGGTTTATATTCAATTGGGAAAATTGGACAGTTTTGTATAGCTTGACCTGCTGGCGTCTGTACTATAATGACTTGATGAGAGATCAGCACATATTAACACATACACCGCAGGATTAGATTACCGGCGAACTATGGATATACATTAGTACACCTCAGCGCTATGGTATAATAACCTCAGGATTATCGTGCACATATCGAAAACTCTATCCACGTCGTGGCGTCGTTTTTACACAAAAAGCAGTCCAATCTAAAAGGTGTAATAAATTACACCCATCCCTTTCATTGCGCACACTTTTCACGAGGATAAAGGAGAAAGCTAGGTAAGATAACGTCCCTAAGCCTGAATATTTTCGTTGAAAGGTGAACGTAAATTGATTTGGATGAATTGGAACCGTCACCTTGGAAGCTGATGCTAATAATAAGTTAGGCATTCAGAAAACCCAAACAAAAATAAATGGGCTTAACAACTTTTATAAATATCGTCTTACCGTCAGATATAAGGGACTTTTAATCTTTTTATTTATAACATCAATAATTTACCCAAATATAAATCTGTCGGCTGCTATTTAAAATACCACATTTATTATACAATATAGTGAAGAGGGAATATATTAAAATAATATGTTGATTCGTTCAATGAAACTATACGATTATAAAGTATTTTCTTCCTTACTACTTTTTTTTCGATACAATGTGTTGTTATTAAAACATACCATCATCACGCCTGATTCCCCAAAAGATTAGACAGAAGTGTAATGAATGGAGGGGCTCGTGGCTAAGTAATGACTACGCTGATCAACCGATCGGCAAGGTTAATCAGCGCTAGCCGCGGTCAGTCTGTGGATGAATGACCATTCTTAACGTATCAAGATCAGAACACCCCGTGCCACGGAGAGCACTTGAAGCCGTCGGTCCCGGTTGTCATACGAACGCCTAGGATAATAATATAACCAATTTATCCTCATGATTTTGTTACAGGTTTGAAGGCAGTCGCTTCATGTAAAATACTGATATTCAGCCGCAGCTGGATAGACTGGAAGCCGACCAGCCGACCTTAACATAGTTCAGAAAAATGGTCGGATAATGATGATTAGGCAGAAGGGAAATGAAGATGTAATTTCAATTTTAAAACCTGAGATTCTATTAATCATTTCGTAGAAGACCCAGAACAGTTATCTCGACCCTGGGATTTGAACCGTTCAGCAGTGGTGCTACCTACACCACTAAGGTATTGCCATTATCCGTCATTCCAACGATACTTTGCCTGCTTCAAAAGCTAGTAATGTTATGATTTCTGAACAAACATTTAAAATTATTTTCTTTTGATTATTAATTCCTCAGCGAACATTATTCAATTTACTTTGTGGTTAAAAAGAAATATTATAAGTACGTACTTTTTTACCTCTAATAGTATTTATTTGATTCAAAAACATAAATGTTATTATCGTAATCGTAATAGCTTAGTGATCTTTTCATCACTAGTGTGTGATTTATTGTTTCTTCATTTTTATTTAACTATTGCTATCTAACTTAGTATCCGAATCATTTTAGTGTCTTTCATTCCTTCTGAAATAACATTGAGCGTAACAATTTAGTGTAGCCTGGAGACACCACTATGTTTTGTGAGGAGTTATTATTTTATTAACGATAAAAATCAGTCGGTAAAAATCTTATGAATAGAGCCACCTACTCTGATTTATAATCGACTAATCAATATTCGATTACAACACTCATAAAACTTGATTATTATCTTTTAACTTGACGTGAACAATTTGAACTCGATTATTCTTTAAAATATTTTCATTCGGAGCCATGCCAAAAGAGATCTCCGAATATTTTTTTTTCCACAACTCGATTAGATATCTCGAGTGGCTGAACTCGAATGGCTCTCAATCAAGTCTCTGTAGAATAAAATAACGAATTACTTGAACAAGGGTAAATAGTTGTGTGGGGTTTACTCAAGTCTACTAGGTACCACAAACAAAAGCAAATAAAATCGTTTTTGACGTTTATTCTTCCCGCACGATTTCCCTTGAGAACTATTTTTCTTACACTCACATATTATCCAAGTTTAAACGGTACCTTTCTGTTAAATTTTAGAAGGTATGTTAGGTTTTTATGTTATCATAGAAATGTTTAATAATGCTGTCAGTTGATGAAGTCCGTTCTTTGTTTTAAAGTGTTAGTTAACCATCTTATTCCGTCTTCTTTATTCTACTCTTCTGTATTGTGTGTTGTCTGCCTTCTAAATAAAATAATAATTGTTGCTGTGGGCTCAAATCGAGCTATTTTAAATTTATATTTTAAAAAAAAACAGACTTTTTTAGAAATAAGCAGTGCCCTTGTATTTAGTCTTAAGCTATTTTTAGCCTACTCTAGCTTACTATTGTGTTACAGATCTTTTATTAAAACTGCACATCAAGAACGGTATTAAAACACTTATTTATAAAAAAGATCCACTGCACATTTATGTCGATTACTACGTCAATTTGTACTAGGAGTTCAAAGCGATTGCGCAGTTTACATCATTGGTGAATTATTTAGTTTCCCTTTCACATATTAAAATGATCTTGTTTGATGGAGGGGCGTACATTTTTAGATTGTAAGACCTTAGATAAATAAATCAAAATGTAATTAATTGAAGGGCGTAATGTGATACCATAGACACTGAATGCGAAGAACAATAATAATATTGTAATTTAATAGGCATTCCGGCATTCGGCATTCCCAACCAGCATAGCATTGCATTAGCAATGAATACACGATTATATTACATTATTCCATTGCCGGAACGGTATATTTCCGTTTGCAAAACGAATTTGATGACGTCGTCGCTCGCGGCATGGTAAGTTAGTAACGGATAGGTAGTCTATTAGTAAGACATGACATGCTTACTTTTTTTCTATGCGCAATCGTTTTTTTATTCTCGTAAGCAAGTTGTGGCAAGGTTGTGGTTTACAATAAAATGAATACGAACAACAGAGCTATCACAATGCTGAATCGTATCATAAATCAATACAATTACCTACTTACCCAATAAAGTATGATGTAAATGTCGTGTATTTGCATACTGTATAGGTAAATTGACTCTTTTAGGTGTAACAGATTTATTTGGTTAGTGATTACAACGAATGTAAAAGAAAATATGCCTTGACTAATTGTCACATTGTTTTTGTCTGTGCTCTGGCCTATGCGCACACTTATTGGACTTTGCACATAGCATAAACATAAAAAAAAAACATCTTTAAGAAATAAGGAAATTAAAACAATTATAATTTTTTCTGTTTCCTAGTTAGTAATTGGACCGTTTACATTTTAGTTGTCACCTACATAGACGACATGTAACCCATATTATATGTTAATTTGAACTAATGTAAAGATACAAATTATACTAAACCATTTTAAAGTTTAATAATTTATGTTTATAGAGTACACCTACTTTTTGATCATATTTTTCAGACATGTATCACATAATAAGTACCTATTGTATTATTTAATAAGTAAGTAGGTATTCCGAAGTCCTTAATTAACTTTACACGAATCGGTTAATGACGTATTAACTCAGTAACTCAATGGGTAGATTCAGGCTGTACCTGTATGATGAATCGGTAATCCCTACTACCTATTATAATGCGAAAGTAACTCTGTTTGTCTGTTACACTTTCAGGCCTAAACTACAGATAATATATTACCGTGCCTAAACCGCTGAACTGAGATAGATTAGACTTTTTGTCTCAAAAAGCCCTTTGTAACGCGGGTGAAACCGCGGGCTACAGCTAGTTGTATTATAATATCGAAACTAGTCACACAACACGTGTTTTGTGTTTTTAATAATCATTTAGAGTACCTACTTAATAACTTTTTCTCCGTTGAATGTTAAACAAATCGACATTATCACCATTAGAACACAAGGAACAAAGTATTTAATATTTTACATCGGTAAGTTAACGTACGTTCCGCTACATAAGTAAATAGGTTTTGTAAAAAATTGGCAAAGTGCGTGTTCCAGGCACATTACTATTCCTCGGGCATTATGGAATTAAATAAGTTTCTATGTATAATATTTTCAATAAGTACTTATATTACATACTACATTATAGCGTTGGTTAATAAAATTGTAATGTAGTCAAATTATCGAGTATTAATTCTTGAAAGTTACAGTTTTTTTTATCGTTATACTTACTGCTGGGGAAAGAATTCTACCCTTCTAGATTTGGCCGCGGAATACTGTAAAATAGTGCAAGGTTAAGCTGCGCTAGTCGCGGCCAGTCTGTGGATGGATTACCATTCTTAACACATCGAGAGCCCTCCGTGCCTCAGAGAGCACGTAAAGCCGTCGATCCCGGTTGTCATACGAAAACCTATGACAATAGTTAGTGCAGTTAGAAGCCCAAAAAGCCTGACAACCAGGCTATCATCAGGGTATCGGTATTACCTAAAAATTGGGTTGCGGAAGTCTGATGGCAGTCGCTTTGTGTACTGACATTCAGCCGCATCTAGTTAGATTGGAAGTCGACCCCAATATAGCTGGGAAAAAGCGTTGGAAAAAGAAATAAAGGTTCAAAGATTAAAAAATTAAAGTATTTCTCTCTATTGTCTTTTATTTTTCCTTTTTCAATAAGCCATGCTGCCTTTCACGTCGCCACACTAAACCATAATGGGTTCCGACCCTCCTTCATGTCTCAAAATAAACAAAAGGGTCCGTTGTTGACGTTCCGGCGACGAAAAGTTTTTATAAGTAAGCTTTTCAAGCAAGTTTTATTAACTCCGGAGTTTTAAACACCTTTTGGATACAATGTCAAATATTTATAGGTATAATTGTAATGTTTTTGTATGCGATAATGGATTTAACAAGATAAGTTATGCGTTCATAAACTCGTCAGTCCCGTGATTAATAAATGATACTGTTTTTTATGGAGGTCTTATTGGCTTTCGATATCAAACATATTTTAATTGTCTCGGATTTATGTGAAATCAATGCAATATGTACAGACGCCAGCAGGTCAACCTATCCAAATCTGTCAAATTTCCCCAATTGAATATGAACCTTATCACTTTGTAATAACGTTGAAAATCAATCAAAGAAATTTGACAGATTGTGGTAGCTTGATGTGCTGGCGGCTGTACGTAGTAGGTAACTAGGTACCTACCTACTTATTTCTTTACTTCAAAACGTAGATGATTTTTATTTATTAAACTTTTGGACTTCACCTCAGTGAGTGACCCAACTCAATCGCTCACCTTACTAACTAATACTAGGTACAGAGGCTAGCACATCAAGTTATCACAATCTGTCAAATTTCTTTGATAGATTTTCAACGTTAACACAACGTGTTAAGGTTTATTTTCAATTGGGAAAATTTGAGAGTTTTGGATAGCTTGACCTGCTAGCGTCAGGTACCCAAGTACTCATGTGAAGAGTTTTCATTTTCGAAAAATTTACTTTTTGTAAAAAAAACGTATTTAATGTAAGATTTCAGAAAATTAGGATAAAGGATAAGCACTAATGTAGTACCTACTTACGCATCATGATTGAGTTTAAAAGGTAAGTAAGTAATACCTCTCTTGTTTGAATGACGTCACCCCTTAAAATGAGTGATGTAGGGACGAGTAATAAGGTGTGCCCCTCTAACCTGTGGAGCAGGTCAGAGGGGCTACCTAGGTCCCTACCTACCTATTACTTATGTGTGTATGTGTATAAATTGGCCGACTTGACAGTGAAATCTCAAAATAGGTTAGGAATACCTACACAGGGCTTATCGACGAATATCACTATACATATAGTATGTATTGTTTACTACAATACTGTAGTTGTAATAAAAATAGATAGAATCTTCCCATTAATATCTTCATGCCGAATGCCAAGTACTTACTTACGTAGGTACCTCTACCTAAATCCTTTTTTGATACAAACTAATCCAAGTTGATAAATGTAAACTTAGTTTTAACTAAAAGTACGTAAGTAGGTACCTACTCAGGTGATAGGTGAATAAGTAGGTACCTACATACCAGATAAAAATAATAGACAAAGCATTGCAAAGGATAATAAAAAAAAGTTACTAGGTAATATGTAGATTATTTTAAAAACTTGAAATATTATGCAAATAAAACAATAATGAAGTATTACATTAAGTCTTAAACAAATAAACTCATTATACATAATCAAGCGCGTTATCGCGTCTGTTATCTGAACAAATAAAGATGTACATAATGGAATAATTATCTCACCGTTCCCAAGTAGATCTATCGATGACTCTCGATGGCAATCCAAAAGAGACACAATCCATTCAGCACTATGATGCACTATAGTTGCACTAACACTACGCTAGGTACCGGCACGACCTCAATGCACTATCACTAGACACGCTGGCATCCCGGTAGCGATCCTTGCACGATACTGGCGGCGCTCCGTGCTCGACACACCTACGGAGAGACAAAGGAAGCTATCAGCACACACTGCACACTAAAACATGAATTTTGTAGTCACCCGATACACGGCAGTTGGTGTGTACAAGCGACAGTATCGTGCGACGACAAACAGACGGGCGTCACTACCGCACGCTACACGAATACTGACTTCACTGACTTGGGCAGGCACCGACCGCGCGCCCGACTGCGGCACCGGCATTCGAATCGAGATCGTGATGTTCAGCGCGCGGCAACAATCATTTCACACTTCACTAAGTGGAAGAGTAAAGTGTAAAATCACACGCAAATACTAACACGAATTTACCCCCTAACAGATGACAAAAAAGGCCATATTCTTTCTGTCACTTCACATACCGAGCAATCGAATAACGAGCGCTCAAATTGAAGTGCGAGGAACAAGCTCGTAAAGTTTCCTTATAAAGAATGTGATGAACCGGGCGTTACTCGCAGCGCAGTCGTATTCACAAAACTAAAGTTAGAAAGAGAAATATGAACCCGTGCAATACATACACGACATACAACGTGGCACCCGCACGGGAGGCGAGGGGCGCAGGGGCGACGTTGGAACACCGCTTCCAAAATATTACAAAAACATTTATGCATGAAGGGATAACAAAATACCGGTGCTATTATGCCGCTCTGATTTATACATACCTACTGTATTATAATGATGGATCACGTCGACCACTGACGGCCTTAATGGACAAATTATTGAACACCATGTAATGAGACCGCGTGCTTGTTCACGGGCGCGCGGTAGGTGGTGATAAAACATTTTTCCTGTGTGTGCGTTTAAGAAAACATGTGAGATAATAAAAAGTTATGTTTAAACGTTGGAATCGTAAAGTTTATTTGTGTAATACATTCTTTAAACAAACCTATAATTACAAAGCGTTTTATGGCGAGTTACAGCGCTCGTTGGGAACAAATAATTTATTTTAATTATTACCTCTAAATTATCAAAATTTTGATGGCCACGCTCAAAGATTACAATATAATATAGGCCTCGCTGTCGTTACGGTTTTCGTTGAAATTTATATTTGTGGTTTAGTTTGGGTTAGGTAAGCTAATTCAGCGTAAGTAGATGCTTTAGATTAAATGTATGAACAGATAAAAAAATATGTAATTATAGTTTTCTATACAGTTATATTTTATAACTTGTTTAAATTTATTCTAAAATTTATATGAAAGCACCTTCCTCTCGTTTTTTATTACAAATGTCCACAATAAGAAGTTCAGGCGTATAAAAGAAAAAATACAACGAAGCATATTTTACGACAAAACAATGTTTAAAGTGCAATTGAGCGTAATAAGTCGAAAAAGTCTCTGTAAGACAGAGGATCCTTAAAAATAAATTATCCTGCCGTAGACGAGTGCTTTTGTGTCGCAATAGAAGTTACTGACAACAAAGAGATCTCTCAAGCGTAAGAAATTTAATCAGAGCATTTGAGACTTAAATTACGAATAGGTTCCGTCTAGCTTCAAACTATGCAACACTAACAAACTTACCATAAAAACCCCAACCCAATGGGAGCTGAAGCACCATTTTATTTGGATATGACTCAAATATCAACATTTAACATTCATGCATTTTTGTTGCCTTTGATAAAATACAGATTTTAACTGGGTATTCGAAAAGTAAGAAATATTTTCCAATATAACCGAAGCAGTGATGCGGTTCGGATTGTAGAGGCGCAGATATTTCTCATATTCTTTTGTTAGGATCTCTCCAGCCGGCTCTTTGTTGTTTGAGTTATAGGAAGACTTACTGAATAAGAAAAACTGAAGCATTATTCAAAAGTCGCTCTCACAACTGGAATACTTTGAGATCCTTAACTACTGAACTTTGAACTTGCATAAAACGCGATGGACAGACTTTGTGAAGACAATTTTAATAATTTGAAAATACTGTTAGTACCACATAGTTTATTTATTTATCCAGCAGATAATGATGTAATCAAATGTATCTGTGGTATTATTTTGTTTTACTTTAAATACTTGCAAAGTCGACACTTGTGACTGAAAAAGAGTTGACTAGATTTCTGAGAAATAATTATTTCAAGTAAAATCATGATCCACGATTCGTGGATTGTCTAAAGAATTACTAACTACTCCTAATTTAAAGAATTTATGAAAAGGCGCAAGTTCCCAACCAGACGAGTGATTCAATAGCCGAAACGTCTATTGACATTGTAATCTTAAACCGGCGAGACAGGGAGCGTTGGGAACGACCCGCCAGCTGGCTTTCCGAGAACCGACCTTATGGCCGACGGATGAGGCAGAGCTTTCACAGCCCCGGTCGACAACAAAACACACAATGGAACGTACGTAAGAGATACCGGAAATTATAATCGATATGGGCTTACTTTTAGACGCGGGATTGTCACACATCCTTTACTTGTAAACCTGTCCACTACAGTACAATCGTTATTATCAACTTCTTTTCGAGTACTTCTTCGCTGAGTGGTTACGAGCAAGCCTCAAATTATTTCACTATTCCATTTAAAATACTTTATGCGTTAGAGTCATAAAATGTATTATGTTGCCGCTCCACATCGGATTCATCCAATTCATTGTGCGATGATCTATTTAATCTATTTTGCTTTTTTATTGATTCGTGGTTACGTTCAAGTTGTTCGTTGTTAATCAGTGGAGCGACAGCAATTTGTAGCCGATAACCACAACTGCAACGCGACACCCGTACACACGGCCCGCCCACTCACTCCAAAGTGATTGATGGCGAGGTGTCAATTTCATGTTATCGCTGGCACCCCGAACCTGTGGCCGCCTCGATGAGATTATTGCATAAATATACACAGGAGATAACAATATAGGCCTTAGTTAATTACATGCACAAACATTACATTGCCAAGCTGCGGCTTTGGAATTAATTCGTTCTATCTTCTCGATTTTATTGTTCTTTGTAAATAAATATACGATGTTGAAACTTCTTTGCCTTCCTCATTGATTGTAACGGCATTAGATCACTCTTACATCTTAGAAAGCAAATGCAAATATTGATCTACCTACCAACTTATTTTTAATCTCTTAACATATTTAATGTATGCCATTAGCATACACAAATCGATATTCATATTCGATAAGATCTATACAGAGATAAATAGCCTACAAGAAATAATTCAAGCGCGTGGGATAATCGATTCAATGAACAAAAGCAACAACTGATTAGGATCGTGTTTGTATCTTATTTTGATTTCGTAATATTGAGAATTAGTTACTGCCTTTTATGGTAATCAAATTGAAGTCACATTTAGCAACTTTTATATAAGTAGGTATTGAGAAAAATAGTAATGATTAATTGTGTAGTCTGTGCCACATTTTGACCTAAACACAATACAAATAGGTTATTGTATAAGAAATATTGAATACTTATTTCAAACGTGGTAATCGATAATTGGTAATATCCATGGAATCGAAAGCCAAATATATCGGTTTTGCAAATCGTTTACTTTCAATAGCTTTTGAAATCGTTTTGGTTGAATTTAAGATATTTTAAATTTGTTGGAATCGCTGGTGAAGTTATGTATAACATGAAGAATAGAATTATATTAGAATAGAAGTTTTACATCTTTGTGACGAGCTGTGAATTTTCTGAACATAGAAATAGATAAAATTTAGAACACCTACAATTGTTTTAGTCCAATAAGAATTTGCATTAGTATGAAATTACGAAGGCACTTAAGTAGGTACAGGTAGAAACAGTTACGTATTGATTTTTTGGAATTGGAATCTACATTCCAATTCGCGATTTAGAAAATACTCTAGGTACTTGATAAACGTAATGCGTTCCTCGCAAACGTCTAATTCCTTACATTAATTAATCTTGTCAATACAAGGTAAATAATAAACACACATTTGGCATAGAATTTGAAGACGCAGTCTCGAGTGGTTGTGGTACCTACATTGTTTCCCCAGCCTCGGCACAAAACAAATACTAAAACTAAGTAAAAGCTTTACTGGCTTTAACGTATGGCCTTTGAGCACCTCGTGTAGAATTTAATCAATATAATCGCTTCCACAGTGTATTCTCTTTTTTGTAAACCAACGATGTTATTGTTATGTCAATTTATGTAAAGTACCTATAACATTGTTCCCTGTACTTAAATATTATTTTGCACTGCAGTTATAATTTTGTTTAATTATGTTAGAGGGTTATATGAATAAAATATTGTTACTTCTTGAATATGTTAATATCATTAATATTTCTAAGCAAATATTCCTAAGAATATTTCAGGTAAAAGCGGTATAAAATAAAAATTGCATATAATATGTATGTATGTACCCATATCAGCAAAAATAAATTATAAGTTACAAAATGTCACCTGCACCATATTAATGCTACCCTGGTACCGCTAAAGTGGTCGTGAGTACCCGCGTGCACATTGCATGTAAGTCGCTCGTTACTTCATTTATTACCGCGTAAAAAATAACGATGTTTCGTTCGTACACATAAACATTCCCCTCGTTTGATTATTTGAAATGACTACGTACGTTCCAACATACACGACTGTTACGTTCATAATCATTTTCACCCGCCTCACAAAGATCCAGCAGAATTATTTTATGAAAATAACTCTGAACGCTCATGATACGTAGATGTTATATTTATGACTTTGTTTACTATATTATATATAAATATTCTTGTTTCGTATTATTTAGTTTATAATTTCTTATGTTACAATTAAAATTTTAGTAGGGAAGTATTCATTTTATTACCATACAAAATAGAAAAATTATGTTATTTTTGCAGCCACGCACCACTTGAAGTTTTATTTATCTAATTTTATACGAATGATATCAACAAGCGTTTAATTAATTTTAATTCAGTATAATTGTATGCATAAGTTAATAGATAAGTTTCGTTTTTATAATAAAATGATTTAGTCTGTTATGTGCCGCAGCAGTGTTTCTGTCTTAATCATTAATCGGTAGCCAGTAAATTGTGGTAGTCATAATAATGTCAACAACTTATTATAATTTGTTAAAAAAGAAACAATATACCACAAATTATGATAGCGCAGACGTAAAAACTCCCACGCTATTTCTTTCGTCGTAAAACGTATTACCTATATCTGAATTCTGTATTCATGTTAGATTACAATATTTCCGACGCGGCGCTATATCGCATAAGTCGACTCATAACATCAATGCGGGACTCGATAAAAATCCCTCACCAGTCACCGGTCCCAGTTCCCCCTACTCACTCCGCTGAGTTGTTCGCGGTGGTTCGCTCTCATATTCGCGAACACTTTTGATCTTTCTTTTGATATAATATAAATATTTGTTGCCTCTGAGCCTGAATCCATTTTGAGTGAAATGAAATACGAGAGAGAGTTAGAAGCCCCTTTATCCGAGACGGTCGGTGGTCCCCGTTCGGCAACCAAACTTGAATAATCACGAGACTTAACTTAATCTCACTTTATTTATGTGAGTGGCAATTTAGTTTTTATAGCGTCAGCGCGTATTCCATACCGTGGTTACTTTCAAAGCGGATGGTTTGCGATGCGTGGGAAAAATCTTTTAGATATAATTTCGCGCAACATAATCCGGTCCTGCATGGCTATTAAAATGTTTCATAAAACAACAAGAACAATTTCATTACGTTCCTTTATCTGCGCTTTCTACTATTACAACAGCTGTGCCTGTAAGGTACAATACATAGGAATAATGTACGTTACTAGATCTACGTCTATAGCCTTTGATTCGACTACAATGATGTCTTAATTTTGTGGTAAGTATAATTAAAAATTCAAGTTTCCAATTATATGCCCTGTCTATAAAGCAATCGTTTGACAGCAATGTGTAGGTACGCAGGTGCACCCACGCGCGTCAAGTCAAGTGAGTGAACCACAAACGACATTATTAAGCCAAATCGTTCTCTTTAGTTTTATGCTCGCCTTGTACTCAGCTAATAGATGCGACAGCGGCACACAGATAACACACATAAATATTGTCTATCTCGACACAGATAAAATAAAATAAGAAACGAGCTCGCATGTTTGATTTGTAACCTTGTTTCTTTTTATATTTCAATATAAGATTAGATATGTACGCAGCTTTATAAAGGATACATTTTATCTGAGATTGCATGTTTTACAGCAGCTCATAAAAGGGATAATCATCGTTCTTATCTAGGAAATATGTCTTGTTGTGTACTTAGTCTCTTTGTAGTCACCGCGGTAATTGAATGTGGTGTAATTTGTTTAATGACGTTATTGATCACCTGACGACTCATTTGTACTATATTGATTACATTGCAAACACAGCTGCAGGTCTACCCAGGTGTAGCGGCACCGTCAGATTGCTTAGAAGCGGGCCTAAGTAAAAAAAAACTCTGTTTAGGATTTTATGGATGGGCTTTGAATCAACGGCTAAGTAAGTCTACTTACCTACATATATTTGCAATTTCTCACCTAATCGCACGGGCCCTATCCTAATGTAACACCACCAGTGTGTAACACAATCATCTAAAAAAGTAAAACTCAGCTTGGATTCTCTTCAGTGGCTTCATCGTAGTTATAAACGATCCAAAATAATTTTAATTGAAGAATAAAGTTGTAAGTAGCCAACCAATTGAGAATGAGAATCACGAAGTACCTATTTGTGAATGATGTTCTCTTACAAAGAAAACCATACGGCACTTTACCTTTGTAACAACCTAATGATAATTCCACTAGAGAAACTAAAAGTTACAAGTAGGTAATTAACAGAGAGAAGTTGTTCATTGTAAGTCCATCAGCAGCGAACCACAATAAGAGGGCTATAATTCTAGCTGGTTCTATCACAGCACGTTCCTCGCTGAACAAAAGCAATTTGTGTCCGCACGAAGTGGCTTTGTACGTGCGTAGCTTCGTAGGTGTTTATTAGCGCCCTCTAGCTATGTTAATACGTACGTGTACTTGGCTATCGTGTACTCGGTCGGGCGAGCCGGTTGCCGGCTCACCCCGCGACCCTCTGAGGTCATTCGATATCGTTTCACTGATCACGAATTCCCGCCGACACGTGCTCTCACGACCGTACTGCTCCATCGCAATTACGATTTATGACCCAATTATTTACCCCTAAAACTTACTGATATCTAAGTTTCACTTTTGAAGCTTAAGTAATTTGTTTTATATTATCTTTCCACTGTTAATAGAACAACTTTCAGTAGTACGATGTCTAGTCACAAGTCTAAGAGCTAAGATACCGAAACCATATTTCGATTAAGGCAGTTATGAATACTTGGGTAGAACTTGGAAACAAAGTAACATTGGCGGAAATCCAACGTCATTTACAATTCTGATTTAGTGTACTGCATGAACAATTTAAAACGTTAGTTAGGTACCTAGTCGAAGTTTTGCGGTAGGCGAACAAATATCTATTTTATTTAACAACAAAAGTAAATAAATGGTGGTTTGTTTGACAACGGTACAAGGTAATAAATGAAACAGGAGTGAATCACCTCGTGTCGCATAAAAACTTTTCTTTAGAATGTTTGTGGAAGTGTCTGTAGCATAACTGGCGACGATCCAAGAACACGCTCATCACAATCACGCAACACGCCGACATCATTTAACGACAAATTTACTATGTCACAGAAAGTACCCATCATGATAGCTATTCACTATTCTAAACGAGCCCAATGTATGTGTCTATTCATAATAAAATAGTGAACGTTCCACTCCTATTCACAAGTACTAAAAGTGCGTGCAGCTCTCGCAATCCGCCACGTTTATTGACGATTTTAACGAGTGATAAAATATCACAAATAAAATAAACCGTCGAAGCGCTACGTCAGTTTTAATAAATATCCTTTCAGCTCTTTTCCATTATTCGGGGGGAGACAAATGTCCCGTTCGGTTTACTCGAGTCGGCATCACGGCATTCCCTCATTAAAATGTCCCCGAGCAACTGCGGTCCCCTCGGTCGCAACTCGCGAGCAATTCGATACGATAATCGGTTTTATAGCCGATCGCTATAAAATCTCACAACGTATTTGTTTTAGTTCTGTCACACATTCCACGTCGCGAATCAATCACTGTACTATTTAAATAGCGAGCTATTCATTATCGGCGGTAAAGTGAATAACAGCTCTAATTTGTTGGCTATACGTGCGAGAACTTGTAGAATCATCTCCGATTGTTGTGTAAACCGGAACCAATCGTCGTGGAGCGTATTGCTGCCATTCGATTGAAATAGAATTTTGTTTATGTTCAGAAGGTTGTTGATCCTTTTTCCCTAGAAATAATAAGCAACACACTACAATAGTTATTACATTAGATTTTTCTTTATCGGTAGGTACATGTAATCTACTTCTAAGAATAAAGACACAGAATAGGTACTCTTATTCTGTGATAAAGATTAGGTAAGTACTTGAGTAATTATTGGCAATTGACACCTTTTCTCAGTCACGAGCACGACAGATAACGTGATTTGCAAAGCTTCTATCCCCCGAAATTACAGAGATTATCCCGCTTTATACCTAAGTACCTACCTACCTGGTATGAGAGGTAATAGTACTACCTAGCACGTAGGTAGGTATAGTCGAGGATTATAAAGGTTTACCACTTTAAGGTTTATAATTGCTTGCACCTTTCTGTTCCGATCGCTCGCTAAAAATAAGCTGTGGCGTTTTTCTGAATTGACAATTTTGGTTCTACAGGGCTATCAGTACTGACTGTACTAGGCTTCACGTTGCTTTAGAGGTGATATTGAAAACCACATTCTTGGCAGAACGCAACAACCGCAATAAATAATGAAAAAATAAATAAGTAATGTAATGAGTTTATATTTTCAAAATCTGTGGTAACTTCACAATTTTAAAAAGTAATATTACACGCAACGTTTAAGAAATAAACTGATAAAGATTGCGAGCGATTGTACATTACACGTCACGTAGTTTATTACTTAACTTTGTGACAAAGTGCGCCATTCATGTCTCAAACATTAACCGTTTTAATGAAAAGGCCAGGGCCACTAAATGTGTTCTAAGTGAAATTTCCAAAATTATTATAACACTAATATTGAAGTGTATATTGACCAAATCGCTCGCTGTAACGTGTACAGGTACCAATTTGCAAACAAGCTATTATAGGGGCCGCAGTCAAAAGCGCGCCAATAGAATTAAAATACTATTACGGCACAGCAATACAAAGTTGATTCAGTGGAGGCGAACGTGCGGCGCTCGCTCCGCTCCGCTCACCGCTCGCCTGCTCTGCTCCTGTAATTTGATTTGGAGTGGAGCGGGCGGAGCGCGGGGCGCCAGGATCGATACCACGCGGGGGAGTGCGGCGGGGAGGGACAACCACCAGGCGCGTGTTGTTATGGAAACCGTAGCTACCCTCGCGCCTCCAGATTTCGTCGGTTGTACCGGTAAATTAAACAAAGGAGATCACCTATATTATTTTCAGGTACTCTCGGCAACTTAATGATTCTGATTTACCTACTATGCTTTAAAATAACATTAAGTATATATCTTAATGGGGAATTTGTGGTTACTTTATTGGCGACTTCTATGGCATCGTCATATAAAATGTAATGGGTACGTCAAGTATTCAGTTTTAATGCCTTAGCAGCTCTTAAAAAGTAATAAGTGGGAAACTAGCATACCTATACATATATAATGATGTAAGTACTTAAGGTGTATATACACTGCTAATGGGTAAGTAAAACAAGAACTATGAATATAATGCGCCTCAGTTATGTAAGTCCAAATAAATGTGTACAGTCAGCGTCAAATAGTTAGTGACACTCAGGGTATTCAAATAAATAGACGCAACCAAAAAGTCAATAATATCGGTACAAACAAAGTTTCCATATTGTTGTCAACATTATAGTCGCTCAAAAGGTCGAGACGTTTAAAATGTCACATAGATAGGTTCAGTCAAACCGCCATAAATATGGTTACAGACATCCCGTCAATGGTATCCAAGCATTCTAAGTGGTCAAAAATATGGAACACATTAGAAAAATGAACTTTACTACTATATATTTTAAATATTCTTTCTCACATCAATTAATGTGAAAACATTTATACACAAAAATGAAAGGAATAGAAACTACTGCTGTCCTTTTCATTTTAAGCATGACGTCATAGACATGTCTTTTGTTTTCTAAAGAATTTCGTGCATAGTTTACGATACTTAGCAATATACAGCTGACTGAAAATAGATGTACCTAAACCTCATTGATAATGAGTATGACTATATATCTCATAGAGCAAGAGTGCATAATTAAAATATATGATTCAATATCATGATCATTTTATTTTATTTTAATTGACAATGAACGTCGACAAAACTAGACTCGATAGTGCTTGCAAAAAAGAGGTGCAAAGTTTTCAACCTTATTGACTATTACTCAAAAACTGCTATTTTAAACATAAACAAGGTAATAGAGTGGATGAATAACTAAAAATAAGCAATAAAATAATGTCAATAAGGTCGATAATCGCTTGCATTTTTTCAATTTTCTCTAGTTTTCGACTGCTTACCATCAGGCGAGCTGTGTGCTTGTTTATACATATATGTGCGAATATGAAGAAATGAGGATCTAGAGAGATGAGAATAATTCGATAGGTAACTACACGTAACATCTAAAACGATAGGTACATAAGGATATTCCCAGTTCATTTGAAATATCTGTTACGGAGACACCTTCCTCCCTCAAATATATAATTCGATGTTTTGTGGTATCACTAATGCGTAGCCATATTTCTAGCTTGCTTTAATTTTGCACTTGACATTGATATTACTGATAGATAAATAGAATGACATGCAAATAACTCTAGATTGCCTAAAGAGGTTTTCATCTTTGGGAAACCGTTTATTTCTATAACATGCTGGTTTATTTTTCTAATGTGTTCCATATTTTTGAATACTTAGAATGCTTGGATACCATTGGCGGGATGACTGTTACCATATTTATGACGGTTTGACTGAACCTATCTATATGACGTTTTAAACGTCTCGACCTTTTGAGCGACTCTAATGTTGACAACAATATGGAAACTTTGTTTGTACCGATATTATTGACTTTTTGGTTGCGTCTATTTATTTGAATACCCTGAGTGTCACTAACTATTTGACGCTGACTGTACAGTTGCTTTGTAAACATTATAAATCAGTCTTTGAAATAAAGCGTTATTTTCTGTGTACATAATTGTAAAAATAATAACTGTTCAGAATTGCTTACGTAATATAAACGGTGTCGTTTGCAGACAGACAATTTTCGATAACAACGAATCTGAAAGCTACGTATGTATGAAAGGGCTTTCACACAAAAGAATAGCTTTGTTATTATTCGTATCAAATTCAAATACTACTTTTATATCTGTTTTTGTATATCGATTATAGGTTAGTAGGTTTATAACCTAAACCTAACGGGTGCGGGTGCGTGCCATCGGACATCATAACCACATCTGTTACAATTTCGACTGAGGTAATAGTTAGATACTTAATTAATTAAACGAGTCGTTTCAGCCCACATTACAGAAGGACCATATAACAACAACAATAATATACATTTTACAACAGGTACAGACCAGAGACATATTAAGTAGTAGGGACAATAATAAACTACATTCTAGTAGAAACCTAAAAAGGGAGTTCTATCGTTCTAACTAGTCAACAATTAAGTCAAATACCCCGTGCTTTAGATTTAGGAAAACAATAAACATTGGTAATTAAAAAAATTTAAAGAGCTCATTTAATGTTAATATTCACATTAAAAAAGGAATTGTTATGCTAAGGAGGACAGTTACGAAATAAAAACATGTGTTTCTATTAATTTTCATTCACCTTAATAAGCTATAAATAAATAGGGTAATAAATATATTTACTATGAATAAAATAATAAACTATTAAGCTCTGTGGGCGCACGATACAATTCAATAGGCTCATTTAGATCGCCTAGACCAGGAGATAAGCAGACATGAAAGGGCGGGCGATGATGCTAATACAGTGCACTTAACCTGGCCCGCGGCACCTTGCGGCCGCGTCCAGCTAAACTGGTTTCAACGTCGACCTTCGTGTTCGTCTCGCTCTGCGCGCCTATGCTGCCCTGGTACCGCCGATCGCTATGGTTGATTGATTTTGATTCGATTTTATTACAAATCGATTGAAAACTTATTATCATCATCCGATCACAGGTTTATAAAAAAGATTTATAAATCCCATACACAGTAATTGAGACAGATTGATTGAATGAAGTTGTTAATTGGGGTTCACTTTACAGGCAAAAGAACAGTCAAAACTAAATAAATAAGTGGTGTATAATTATGACATTAATCCGCTAACTTATTAATTTAAAACAATGTAGGTAACAATTTCAATTTCAAGACGTAGACTTCGTGGTTGGACCTTAATTGGATGCTAAAAGAAAAAGGTTGTGGGTTTATTTTAGTGGCAGATAATGGTTTTGTCTTATATTTCTCCTTTTCTTTTATTTTGAATAAGAATATTATTCTCCCTCATTATGCCAATAATCTAAAAATTTGCAAGCGCTGTGATTTGCTTTTGACAATGAGTTTAGTGCCCCAGCGTAAAACGGTCCCGCGCGGCCGGGAGTTAAATAAATCGAACTGAAATGACAATCAATTTGTATTCACGATAACCAAGCGTGTTATCAGAGTAATCTGGACAAGTCCTTGTATATTTCTACTTATTATAACAACTACAATGTTGTCTGCTATACTGGTTAATAATTTAGATATTATTATTTATATACCTCTGCTGACATTACGGACAGATTTTCAGAGTTCTGGAAGAAAGACAAAATTATGTTTTCCGAAATTGTACATTGTCAGTTTCTGAAGTTGTTAAGTACTCATCATGCGACCCGACGATTAAATTCATCCACGTCCGTCAGTGGTCATTAAGCTTTCGAACATGGAAATGGCATGGCAATTCATGGCATCGTAATGAAAGAGGCGTCTCTCTGCAAATGGCGGGGTTATCCGTAAATCGCGACAGTATAATCGCGTGAAGACTATAATTGGCTTTAATCAAGCAAGATGGCGTGCAGCCGCAGCTTTGGTGCTTAAAGTATGATCGACCAATTGTATCGGTAACCTATTGTGGATTAAGTACTTAACTTAATTTGTACTGTTACTTGAAGGATACTTTATCTGTTTCTATGACTACAATGTTATTCGTAATACATAAATAATAAAATACAAATTTTAAAATAAATACATACTGTATACATTATTTATTTTAGAAAACGAAACATAAATAACAACCGCGCGCTGTTGTTTCCGCGAAAGTTTTTGCAGCCGACAAAGATGACAAATCTCTGAATACTTAATGTGTTTTTGTATAAAAGAACAAAGTGTCACGGTTGTGGAACTTTATGAAAATGTAAGAATACTAAGATTTTTCGCGAAGCCGGGGTAATTGCTCGTTACGTCATACGGCGCGCAGTAATGTCGCTAAGAAATTTCTCTGGGGAAATGGGAAAACAAATGAGAGAGCTCTTATCAACGCATTACCGCCGCGTACAGTGATTTACGATCCGGCTACCTACTCCACACATGCGAGTCTCTTCTACTTACATTATACCGGTTTTACCGAGCGAAAAGACATAACCTGGTTGAGAAACAGACGCGAATTGAGTGTTAAACATGCCAGTTGAGACGTTGCATAAATGGTTAGAAATAAACAAGATTGCTGGTTGATCGGCTGTCATACAAAGTGGCGCGCTATCGTGATTATAATAAAACTGAGTGGTTGCCAGTGTATTATCTCTAACGAGAATATCAAAAACATTCCGATTCCTCAGAAACCAATTTGCCATAAATTTATATTTACTTCCAATAAGCGAATCGCAAAGTCAACGTTTCTTATTTGAATTAGGATGGAAGAACCAAAACTACATCACAATGACTTTGACAATGGCATTCATGTATGAGTACGAGTGGCGTTTCCGGGAAGGCCCCTTTATAGTTTCCGCAGGTAAGGATTCACCCGAAATCAAAGGCAACTGGACAACGTTCAACCAGTGTGATTCACGAAACCGATGTAAGAATATATTCGTTAATTACTTACCAACTAAAAATAGGAGTTCTTTATCATACCTATTTGTTGATTTGTACATACATCTTGAACAGAACAAGTATCTACCTACCTCCCTAGTATCTATGAGAAATTCAAATGCCACAACTTTTGTAAGATCAATGTGATAATATCGCTTTAATATTAAAACTAATCATCTAATAAAGTTGCTGCCACAGACGTCTCATTGAAAATTTGAAATTAGCCGTGGGCTGTGATCAAATGGAGCCCCATTACATTAGCATAGCGTTTAGTTTGAGAACATGTCTTACAGGCGAGCAGTGAGTGCGGCGCGCCGCGGGCGGACGGCAAATTGCCAGTGGGCGGCGGCGCCGTGATCCCGCGACCCCAACGATAAATATTCTATCTATCGTGTAAGATCGTGTACGCTCCACCAGAAAAAAGAATATTTATCCACTTCACAACTACTTACCTCCTCATAAATTAAACTTAAATAAGTATTCATAGGAAATAAAAAGCGCAAATATTGGAAGCCTTTGAATTCAAATTCAAATTAATCCATCCGGAAACAGAAGGATATGAAAATCCAACAAAAGGGACAAAGGAAAAAATACGAAAACGAATCGGACGGGAGATGAAAGGACTACAAAAAGAAAATAAGACGTCGACGGAGAACGTTCTCGCTTCGCGGCCCCGGCCGCCAGTTTGTGTTGTGCAGCGTGTACCAGGCGTGCATACCCCGACTGGAGTGTTCAATTAAACCGCGCTGAGATTTAATCAAGTGTGATTTTAATAGAGTGCTACTCTGATCGAGCAAGCAGCAGCCCGCCAGCCCGCGCGGCCAGCCCCGATTGACAACAGAATAGATAACGGTTTAGTTAACAATTTATTAAATTAATACCTACACAGTACAAACCCGATATCATTATCGAATCTGTCGAAAACCGTTAAGTACATTACAACTGATAAACACCGATAAACCTACCTATTGGTATTACAGTCAAAGAAATAAAGATTGCGCAGTTAGGTATAATTTTGATAGGTAGGTACCTATTGTTAATGTTAAACATCCGCAGATCAGTAAAGTAAAGGCATGTTGGAATAAAATTGGAATGGCTTGTGGGTTATCGCAATTCTATTCCCGAGGAATATTCGAGCCACAAAGAGCAAGGCATTAAGCACGGTGTACAATAACCAATGCCATGAAAGGGAACAACATAAGTAAGTGCCTAGTTCGTGCACAAAGCGAGCTGTGTTTCGCGGACCGCCCGCAGTGACTCCCGCGGCGCTGCAAGCGTCCAAAAACTTACAAATTGGACTCCAAGAGCATTTTAGAGCAAGCCACAAGCACCACTAACGAGCGACAATGTTTTAAACATTCGCTCGACTTACCACTTGCCTCGTCTTGAATAGCTCATTGTTCCAATCATTTGCTAGAACCGTGGAAATTAGACTACAGTTACACCTACTTATTCCTACATTTGGTGTGTAAAAAAAAATTGACTGATTTATATTTTATCATTTTACTGTTCACCGAGGGGACGACGAGGTCAAAATTTGAGTCTAGAATATGATTCTTACTTTTTTAATATTGCTTACAAAATGTACAGAGTAAAATGTGTGTTTAGTTACTCAACGCTATGCTATTGCCCTTACTAAAGTCGGCAAACACAGATAGTGGTATTATGGTCATAATAAATCCGGTTTTCTATTAGCATTAGCTAGCCTGCACGCGCGCGAGTTCGTAAAACACGATTTTGAGAAGCAATTTGTCATTAGTTTTGTTTGATCGTAAACGATACTGAAATGTTGAGCTGACTGTAATCTAAAACTATAATATTATATTTTAGTAATGGTGTTCTTGTTATTTAATGGAGAATTTTAAGGTAGTTGAAAAAATTACAGGGAATCGGGTTTTGATGCCTTAGTTAAGTGCTGCGGTGAAGCCTGTTTAATGTAAAAGGAAATGAGAAAACTGTATGTAGGTAGTTACTTAGTATTACTACGCAAGCCGCGTGTCCGGTCAGTCTGTCGTCACCCACCACACCCTCGCAATTCTAACCCCATCGAGTGGGGCGAAAACACGTAAATGTCCTTGTTTACATAAATCTGTTTTGTTATATCTTTCAAGAAGGTAGGTGGTGGGTGTTTACTTATCATTCTTAAGTACCATTGAGCTCGACAACGTAGTTTAGGGCCCTCGAGGCACTTCAATGTCCCTTTGTGAATCGTCGCTTTAATGTTTTATAAAGTTTTTGTGGGGTGACTTGTCTCGAAAATTAGAAGTTACCTAGGCGCGTCTAGAGAGATACGCAGAGAAGTACTCGTAAAACTTTTCTTAGCTAGAAATTCTATTTAGGTTAAAGGATTCGACCATTGTACCTATTTGCGTCGGTACCTAGTATAATGTGACTTAGAAGCAAATGAATGGGCCCGCATGTCCGTACAATTCTAAACCGTATGTGATTGTCGACTGTCGAAGATCGCCTTATCGGCACCCTCACCGACTGCGTCTAAATGAGAAAGCAAACAGTCGGATGGTTGTTGACACGGCGCGATTCGGCCGCTTTATAAATATTTCGAACGCGGCGCGCAGCGGCCTGCCATTATCCCATTAGGGAAGGGCATTACTCACCCAGAATGTGAAGCTATTAGACGGTCTTCACATCACCTACCTACACGTTACACGACAACGAATAATTTTGAATTTGACTGTTTGACGCCATTGATAACGATAGCCTATGTTGACATTATTAGGTAGGTTGAATAGATTGGTTTCGTTCGACAAATATGTACGGTAGTTTTTATGTGATGGGATGTTTGTTTTTAGTGATGTCACCACTACCTACATAGTAGGTCAAAACCAAGGGGTTTTAAAAGTAGATAGGTACCTATTTTACACGTTGATGAAATTCTTTTTTGGCATAAGTAGGTAGGTACCTACCTATAATTTATTTATTGGCTGTTTAGTACTTACCAAGCCACAGCCAAATTCACGCTGTAAATGCAAGAAGCGTAGCTGTAAAATTATTAGGTATTATTACATAGGTACAAAAACTGTAGATATAATTAAGTAGGTACCTATTTAAGTATACAATATTATGTAGATGAACATACCGAGATCGATGATCGTCGAGTGATAAAAGACGTAGGTAGTTATTGCATTGTGTAACTTATAACAACGTTGACATTAGGTACTCACCTAGTTTAAATTCAAATAATTCATACGCAATCCAAAAAAAAAATGCATTTGATTTGAAATCATAAAATATACGTAGGTAGGCCTACTTCTATTATGTTTAAAATGTAGGCAAGTAGAGATGTGTATTGTATACACATGTATGTGTACCTACTTCATTTACGATAACATTAGACATAGGTATGCTAAAAAAAATAGTTAATAAATAAAGAGAGTTAATGTTACATTTTAATAGATAACTAGCTGCATAAGTATTAGAGAATACATTCATGTAAATAGGATAAATTTATGTCTTTGTAACTTTTTATTTATCGTGAAATAAAGAAGCTTATTAGACGATTTCATAGAAATAACGATCGCAATACGATAAAATCTAATGGAGTACAATGGGATGTATGTACAGAGGCCAGCACATCAAGCTAACAAAACAATAAGGTTGATTTTCAATTAGAAAAAAAATGATAGTTTTGGATAGCTTGACCTGCTGGCGTCTGTACGCGATTTTCATTTATAAAATATTAACTATTGTAATGGTTCTTTTTATAATAAAATAACAATAATTCTGAATTGAATTTGTTCATCATTTTAAAGATGCAGATGCTTTTAGTTAATACTTAAATGGTGAAGCTACATAAGTTCAAAGCAGTAAGCACGTGCTCTTTATCTAAGGGGAATCTTACTGACGGCTCTTCTTTGTAGTGTCTAGTGTATAGATACTTAGGTCAGGAAAGTAGGTAAGTAATTGTTAGTTGTCAGTGTCACGTTTGTCTTGTGTAATTATGAACGGTGGTGCATGTTTCATTTATATTATTTTATGCATACCAAAGATCCGGTCGTCGTTTTACTGGTTATTGCTAGTCTGTGGCCCGCTGTCGGCCGTACGCCGCATCCTCGCGGTGCGTCGACCGTCTACGTTAACTTACATAGCCATTCCGAAGCATTGCCACAACGTAACGATAACATATATTACACAGCACTTACCTATCGCTTCACCGGCCTCCTCCACGCCACAATAACAATCCACCGTTGTCTTTCAATATACGATCGATGCGCACCGACCCTCAACACCGTAAAAGCAAAGTAAATTACTTTTAATCACCATTCAGAACATAAACGAACACGGCCGACCCGTTTCACAATAGTATTCGTTTCAGGATTCACAGAAACACGTACAGTACACTACACTGCTAACTGCAGATCCAGTGAGCTAAGCGTTGTGGTTTAATCCATAGGATATCTTATAAAATATAAACAAATAACACTGGTGATTTCACAGTAGAAACACAAAATTGTACGTAAGAGCGTAACGCACGTCAGCGCCGCTAAAAGTCGGCGGACGACCGCGGAACTCGGTTCAAGCGAGCAACGCTACGTGTCCCCCCTGTCAGTGAGGTGTGTGTGTGAGCGAGATGCAGAGCATGGGTACGGTAAAGTGTGAAGGGGAGCCTGCACAGTTCATGAGGCGGGCGGCATAAAAATGTGAGAAGGGCGCGTACACTGAGACTGCGATCGGCGTCGCCACAGACTACTGCTATCTTGGATTGATCCACGGAGTGAATAGATAATCATTGTTGTGTGTAGCGTTTGAGGCGGCATCACCACAGCCGCCCATTCATTACAATAATTATCCGACAATTAAACATTGCGGCGGAGGTCGTTGCCGTTCAGTTCAGTTTTACTCGTAACTTACATACGGCTGCTGCGCACTGCAGTAATATAATCTTATATCCATGAAATTACTTTTTCTATTGTTTTAGGAACTATTCCTTGTATATGAAATTCATTATTACTTAAGTTTTTTTTTGTGTTATTGGTAAAATAGATTTAAATAATATTTTCTGTCATAGAACAGTAATTCATTACAGGCAGATGTTTTAATTATGATATAAATTATTAATAATTTATATCATAATTAAAACATCAGAAGAGTTGGCGTTAGTTGTGTATTAAAATGCAACATTTAAGACAATATTTACATTTATTATTGAATGACAACATCTTATCCTAACATTCTTATATTTGAATCGTATTGAAGTCAACAAAACAATGTCGACATCCACTTCAATATAATACAATTACACATACTTCACCTCAGTAACAAATAAATTAGAACATTCTCCATGTAAAGTACGATAAAATAATATTATTCGGTAGTAGTCTCGGAAAGGTGAGTAAAGCATCGATATTATAATCTTTGAATACATTAATCATAAGCTTGATGATTAATTGCATCTAAATGAAAAGATGTTTAAAATATCGGAAGTGTTTCTGTAGACGTCACCATCGTCGGAAGTTATGAACAGCACAAATACTTATAGGAAAGCTGGCGAGTTTAATTTAAAGTAAATAATTAGTTCGGGGTCTTAAAAAGTTACTATTTTTTTTTAGCAAAAATATCAACTATGCCATTAAATATATTTTAACTTCAACTTTGATAAGCTGACTTAATTATGTTCATAAATTAAACAATATGTTTTTTTTATATACATTTTATGTTGATCAGCTGGCGATATAAATGAGTTCATAAATTTAAATTTCATCTTAGTTGACTGATTAATCAGTCATATAATTTGAAATGACTGACTAATCAACATTATTTTTGATGAGTGGAAATTTATAATATTAAATATAATAATAATTAACGGTGCTAATTCTGTTGTAAAACGGACATATCATTTTGTGTTAGTATGTCTTTTCAAAAGAAAAAAAAAGATAATAAATTGCGTCCTGTGCTTTCATAGTTTCGGGGTGAATTTAGTCACCGTCGTTAGGATAATGCCACAGACTTTTTTTTTATTTGACAGCTCAAAATCTTATCTCTACTTTTCCATTAGTTTGTAAGAAAGATATTTTAAAATTAGTATGATGCTATGTGTAACAGAATTAGCACGTCTATACTAATCTCACGTCAATCTAAGTGACAACACACAAATGATAAGGAACTAATGCTATATACAAATTGAGTCATCTTCAAGTTGAAATATAAAAGCAAGATTTGCTAACATTGAAGTTATGTAATTTAATTACAGCTTTCCATTATCTAAACTGAATGAAACTGAAAAAAATTTTGGTTTTATGATAATAGAAAGGGACAGTTGTTACAATATACGTTATTATTCCCTTTTAATTGTATATGTAACCTAAAAACCACTTACAAAATTACGAAATACTTGCGCATTCAAAGACTGTATCCTAAGGGCCTTCTATTCACTATTTTACAATAATTCATCTCCTTTACTTTTAAAAATCACATCATTTTCATACTCGTATGACTCACCGCTAAACATCCAGATCACGTAATACAATACTTTAAAACTATATATCGCAAAAATGATTCTATAATACAATCATAATCTTCGGAAATATTCATCATGGTTTCAAGACAGGGCCCAGTGCTGTGAAATTAGTCATATAACGGACCTTAACATCTAAAAATATTTGATCTCGCTAGCTTATTCTGCAATAATCAAGAATTTACTTTATAGACCTACATGTAGGTATTTGGTAAACAAAATGCATGTTAGTCACAATATATTGAAATGTGCTATTCTGTATGTACAGTAACGCTACACGTGGGCCACGAAATAAGTCGTGTAGCATAATTATCTCATCCCGAGACATTGGCTCGAGACGAGATAAGGATGACATGATTATGTCGATGTTTTCTGGAACACAGACAAGGGGTTTGAGTGGAGTCATGTGAAATGTGACTGTCGCATTGACGCTCAAGCGCTAGTCAACTATTATAGTACATGCTTCCAACTGGAATTTCTAATTTGGAGGGTCCACAAGGCCACTGGCACTGAATAATATCCCGTTCAATGTGCCGAGCGACGAACGACGGTATGCTGCTGTGGGCTTAGGACGCCGGCAGCAGCGGCACCTCAGGAAACGACGCCTCCGATTCTTCCTCTGAAGAATGACCGCTGGCATATGAAGTGCGGTCACTCTTTTCCCTCAGTCAGTATCTGTATAAAGACATTAAATCTCATTACATATTCATTGCTATTAGCAGTTAAAGCTAGCTTCGTATAACAATATTAAAAGTTGAGCAGGGATGCATAGATAGCATTGAGTAAAATTGTAATTAACTGATAATATCAGATCTCTCTCTGTCAATCTCACATAGTGGTGGATTTAGTATACCAAGTCGGAGACATCGCATGTTTCTGTTAAATATGGTAATGTTAAACATTTATCTAAGGTTGGTATTTTTATTAGAAACAAACAGTTTCAGTTTCTAAGATGTTACTACATCTATACACCTGGTTGTAGGATTTTAAAATCACTACAAGTGGCAAAAATATACAGTTAAATATTATGTTAAATATTTTCTGGACAATTTTACACAGCATCATCTAGTCCCAAACTAATCAGAGCTTGTTCTATGAGTACTAGACAATGAATATAATACTTATATACTTTTTTTTTGTAAATACATACTTATAATTAATAAGAAACTCTCAGACAATCACAAACACTTATGATAATCACATAAATATTTGTGTCCTGTGGGAATCGAACCCACGACCTCATGATCAGCAGTCCGGCATTTAAACCGCTAGACCACAGACGTCGACTCATCGCTCTCTCGTTATAACACCATCGTCATCATCTAAACTAATATTTATAAAGAGGTAGTTTGTGGACATATGCTCAGGTGTAAAAGGGAAAAATGGAGCAAACAGGTAACAATCTGGTACCCAAGAGATGGCACTAGGAGTCGAGGTCGTAAAAAGAGGAGATGGGAGGATGACCTGAAAATGACTTTAGGTCCGCTCTGGAAAAAAGTGGCGGAAGACAGAAGGCAGTGGAAAGAGTTGGAGGAGACCTTTGCCGTAAGGCACACCGAACTGAGAGACCTTCTATAAGTTAATGTAGATTTTATTCATTATTACTTATGTTCTAAATGTGAAAAATTTTCAAAGTTCGGTAATAATGGCTATATTATTATTATAGTTTGTGAGTTTGTAGGGGGGCAATCTCTGGATCTACTGAACCGATTTCAAAAAGGCGCGCTAGTGTAAGGTATAATGATAAAATATTCACTTTCTATAATTATCGTCCCTCTCGTTGTCGGCGTAGGGCGCCCAGTGCGAAGGCGCCGTTTCACCGTCGTCCCGCTCCGACGTGGTGGTCGAACCTAAACCGTAACGTAAAGTATTTTAATTTATACAAAATTAAAAAGAAATTATTGTTGTCAATTTAAGTTAGTGAGACGATTTATCTTTCAACGACGGTTAAAAAGATCAGGTGGAATAGTGGCGAAGGCCTTTAACAGTAGGGCTGAAAATCTGTACATCAAGTATAGGAAGCGAAGTCGCGTCGTAAGAGTGATTTTCGGTTTTAAATAGTACCGCCGTTGGTCATAGGCCCCTTCTCAGCCATAGTCTATCACATTGGCGTACTGTGGGCTGGCAGACTTCCCACACTTTCGATACATTTATGGAGTCCTTTCAGATCTGCAGGTTTCTTCAGGATGTTTTCCTTTACTGTTAAAGCACGTGATTCAAATAGTAGACTATTTGAATCACGTGCTTCCATAGACTTGTAGATATTAATGTCTGAGTATTATCTAGTCTTATATGTATATTTTCATACTGTGTTCTTCCACATAGTAGAAATTTTTTTGGATGACAAAGGTCGGACACCGGGAGCCTTTAATAATCTTGTCTACGGTATGTTTCAGACCTTACATGTCGAAATATCCAGCGTCCACTGAGTACGGGTCAGCGCCTAACCACTAGGCTATTCCTATTTTCCGGAGAATAAGTCTTAGGCTTTTTTAGTAATAACATAACTACGCTGAACAATGCTTATGCATATGTGTATATTGACAATTCGAGGCCCCTTCGTGTTTTGGATGGCACGCTAACTCAGTTATGGTTGTCATAGGAACACCTATGACAATCCTTATAATCGGAATCACAAAATGCCTGATAACTAGTTTAATCCTTCAGATATCCGTATTGCCCAGAAAGGTCAGAGAGTAGGTCAAGAGCAGTTGCTTCATGTAAAATACTGATAGTCATCCTTAATATATATTTTTAAGTTAAAAGATTCTTTACAGTAATTTTGGAGTATTGCAAGGGTATTTTCATGAGCATATAGGCTCAAATGTGTTGTGTGTATTTACCTATATGATGAGTTGTCGCCGCAGTGGTGGTAACAGGCGTGATAGAGAGGTGCGGGCCGTCTGTCATCACGTCATGTTGCGCTGCGGGCGGCGGCGGGAGGCGGCAGAGGGCATAACATAGCAAGGTCAGTAAGTGTCAGCGTGATGAGTCAAGCAAAGCATGCGGCAGGTTAGATACGTGTTTTTTTAATTACCTGTGTACTTTAGACGTTACGTGTCGACGTGATGGATACTAGCGGCAGATCTGTCTGATGGATACCAAGCGACAAAAATAATGTAATCGGGTGTTTCTCCAAAAAAAAATTAAATAAAAAAGTTACCAGTGTAGTAAAGGAATGCTAAATAAATTTCACCCAACTTGTTTCTTTTTGCTCCTAAGGGTTCGTAGCGTTATGTTAAGTACCCTGTATCTTTGCTCAAGAAATGAGCTAAATGCAAAAATATTTTTTTAAATCTTATTATTCAATTTCTTACTACAAAAGTGGTTCATCTATCAGCGTTGTGTCGGAAACCACAATTTACCTATTACTATTATAACAACAAATAAGATTGCCTAAATGAAAAGGTTACTTCTTCAAATTATAGTACAAGGATAGACGTCCGGAAACTAGTACTATCATAACAAATTAAGAGAATTATAGTATGTCAAAGATTTTCTGGAGAATCATCCGATTACATAATAATGTAAGCAAATTCTAAATGTTTACCTATACCGTACGACATGTCTAAGATGTTATACGTCCTTGACTGGTTCAGATAACAACATCACAGATGATGGTGTGTTCTAGCCGTACTTCAGACTGGCCAGGGTGTGTCATGCAGCTGGTATAGAAGAAGAAGATGAGGGAATGTACCTATGTGGTGCGGGGCGGGTGGCGCGGACACGGGCGTGATGGACAGGTGCGGGCGCTCCGCCAGCGGCGACGTGGCCGCGGCCGGCGGCGACGGGCTGTCCAGCGAGATCACGCCGCCGCCGCCCGCGCCGCCCGGTGAACGGTAACCACTCGACGACACTGCCTCTGCCGCTGATCACACATTTAAATAAGTAAATTATTTTATAGATTAATTTGATTTTTCTCTCTTTATGGATATTACAAGCAAGATATATTGGAGAGAGAAACGTCTATACTAATAAAATAAAGAGGTCAAACTTGATTATTTGTGAGTTTGTATTTAGGGGGAATGACCCGGAACTAATGGTCCGATTCTGAAAATTTATTGATACTGATTCCATTATATTGTGATAACTGTCATATTATATGAAATAGAAAATATATATATATATATAAAAAATTAAACAAACATATTTATATTGTATCTCCTTGCTAGCCAGCCCCGCGGTGTCACCCGCCGTTTTTTCTTTTAGCTCGGCTCCTATTGGTCGTAGTTTTATTTTATATAGCCTATAACTTTCCTCGATAAATGGACAAGGTACTCAACACAAAAATATTTTTTCAATACGAACCAGTAGGTCCAGAGATTAGCGCGTTCAGCCAAAAAAACAAACTCCTAAGCTTTAAATTATTATATGTAGTATAGTATAAATAGATAACTGACTACTAGATGAGGAGTAGTTGTCGTCGCTTTTGACGCTGGTCTCGGAGGCGGGCGGCGTGTGTTTGGGCGCGGGCACCTTGCGCTTGAGCGGCGCCTCGTCGTCGGAGTCCGACGTGAGGTCCACCGTGGCGTTGGCGGCGCGAGGTAGCCGCGCCTCGCCCACCGTGGCGCGCTTGCCGCCGCCCGTAGCGGTGCCACTCTCCACTGGGATCACTTCTACGTAACAACACAACTTGTTTTTATTTCAAATACGAGAAAGTGTGGTACTCGCAAAATAGAGAAGAATGTAGATTCATTGCAGCGCTACGAAAAAGGGGGTCGTTTGCTTAAGGAAAAAAGAAAATACATAAATAGCCTGTTTTGTTTTACAATGAGTTTTTTTACAAATTTTAGAATACATTGATTTTGTCGATTATTTCATCTGTATGATATGTGAATGAAAAATACGTGATGCCTACCCCATGTTTCTATTACTTATAATTGGATCTTATTTACGAGCTTTTAATTCGGCAAAAAATGTATTTTGGACTTCATAAGCTCAAAACACATTTTGAATTTGTTTTTGAAGTTTTGGGTTTCCTCCTTTTAGCCTAATCCCTCTCAATATGAGAGGAGAGCCCAGCAGTGGGACAGGATATGGGTTGTTGATGTAGTTTTGAATTTCCTCCTGGAAATAAAAATCATCTCAAATATTGACGAACTAACCTAGATCGTCAGATATGAGTGTGACGGGTTCAGCGGTGGGCTGCTGTTGCTGCGGCGCGCGAGCGGCCGGCGCGTGCGCAGACCAGCTGCCGTCCGCGTGCAGCTGGATCTCATTGCAGTCGCTCAATAGACGGGGCGACGTTAATACCTCTTGGAAGTATCTAGTGTAAACAACACAATCGTTATCAAATTATATGAAGATTGGTTTACAAGAAATAGTCATAAACACAAGTATAAATAAATCTTCCTCTTTGTCACAGAAACCTATTGGTGATTACAGGATACAGCGTGCTACTCTCCCTTAGATACTTTAGATACTCTTTCTCCAGAATTTGAAATTAATATGAGATGACTAGCTGTGCTTCTTGCAAGCCATGTTGCAATGCTGTTTTTTATCTTAACTGATCAACAAGGATTACTTTTCGGATATAATAGAAAAGTAAGTCAGTCACATTTTCTTTCATTTTTTTTTTGCAGTAACCTGTGCGGTCGCTCTCAGGATACGCCTATGTTTCATCGTAATCAGATGAATGATATAGGAATGCAGAGAAGATGTACAATCAAACAAATATTTATTAGAGAAAATAATAATGTTACCCATCAACTACTAGGGAGTCATAGGGCGCGGGTCGGTCGCAGACGGGGCACAGCCAGGTGGGCTTGCGCTCGTTCATCTGCAGGAACAGCGAGGCGTCGAAGCACTGCAGGTGCGGACAGTTGCCGGGCCGGCACGGACACGACATGCGCATCTTGCCCAGTGGACACATCAAAGAGACGCGGAGCGATGTGGTCGCGATCTCGCTATCGTAGTCCTCCGACAGCTTTTCTTTTACTGTTGGAGAATATTTTTTATTATTCATATTATGATGATACTCTGATACTTATGTCACAATACGGAATATGGAATTCGAATTCCACGCGTGTCCGTAAAATAAACGAAATAATAATACATGATGTGGTAAAAACAGTACTAGTCTACTTATGTATGTACTTTTAATGTAATGTGAGAACTATGTAAGTATTTGAATGGTGTGGATTTATTGCATAAGAAGGCCTTGAACTCAAGTTGGTGCTACCAACTTGAGTAATAGAAAACCTATTGTACTGGTCAATTGTCTAAAATTTGTTGACTTCACGGTGTGGGCCGATTGTATTAAGTTTGAAGATTAATGATTTTTACTGTTATGTAACCATCAGAGCCTTTTTCTTAACCATGTTGGTGTTGGCTTCCACTCTACCCAGATGCGGCTGAATATCATTATTTTCCACAAAGTGACTGTCAGGTTGTCAGGTTTTTTAATCTGGACTACCAGTAGCGATTGTCATAGGTGTTAGACGTTAGTACCATAATCCGGGATTGACGGCTTTACTTGCTCTCCGAGAAAGAATGGTCACCCATCCACAGAATGACCGCGGCTAGGGTTGATCAGCGTAGTTATAACTTAGCCACGATTACTTTTACTGATAATGTAATAAACAACATAAATGAATATTTTATTTATGAAATTCTCTATTATTTTAGTTTTTACCTGAATAAAGAAGTGTAATATATCCAAATGCACAGATAACTTACTGAGCGACCTAGTGTAGTCTGGGTTCTTTGTGCCTTTATTCTTGAGCCTCTGCAGCAGCTCGGCCGAGGTGAGTTTGCGGACCATGAATACGCTGAGCACGTAAGCGCGGGTGAAGTCCGCCGCCCACGTCACTTGAATCGTGTTCGCGACGGTGGGGGACAGCTTCACAAGTGAGGAAATGTTCACAGGCCGTGGCGGCCGCTTTGGTTCTGGTGTTGGCTTGTTTGTTGGTATTGGATTCTGTGTACAATTTATCAATCTTTATAACATTACTCAATGCCCCGCAGTACCGACTTGTGGGTGTAGTCCTCCGGTATGTTTTTAGGTTCCATTTAATATGGGGGCTTGCAAGCTGCTACTAAGAATTTCATAGAGAAACCCAAACAGATTGTTCAAGGATTTTCTTTATATAGTAGACTAGATGCCGCCCGCGGTGTCACCCGACTGTTTTCCTTATTGCTCGGCTCCTATTGGACGTAGCGCGATGTTATATAGCATAAAACCTTCCTTGATAAATGGACCACACAACACAAAAATAATTCTTCAATTTGAACCAGTAGTTCCTGAGATAGTGTGTTCAAGCAAACAAACTCTTGAGCTTTATAATATAGATTTATGAATGTAGATATACTCACTGGTAGTGGACACATTTTGTTATTCACTTTGACATTAACACTAGGTGGGAAGTGATCCTCTTGTTCACACGAAGTTTCTAGAAGACAAAACCTGAGTTGTGCCTGTGAACAAAATTATTAGCAATGTATTTCATACTTTTTCTTTATTTACTCTTTACCAGCTACAAATAAAAAAAATACTGTCAGCAAGGTTATTTAAAGGTTAAAGTAGTAAAATGATTATGTATAAATGGCAACAGGCATACTGTAGTTGGTGGAAAAAGTTGATAATAAAATGTTATTTACCTGTATAACATAATCAAGTTTGTTGCTAGTTCCAATGATGTCTTTACCGGACGCAATCTCTGTCGCTTGTTGAGGCGTGAGGTGGAACACATATGTACCTTCTTGCATTCGCCCTGCCTGCATTGGCATCATTGTGGAGGGTTTCATGAGTTCTGCTAGCACGTCGTAGAATGGTAACCTAGGATGATAACAATTTTATAAACATCAGCTGGATTATATGTAGCTGCGAATTATGTGAGTGTAAACTACCTTGATAAGGCACTCTCCTTAAATTTCTAGGAAAGGAATAACTAGCTAACGATAACACGATTAGCGTAGCTCATCGGTTTCTGCGCCATGTTGCAAGCCACAAGTAGTAGTAAGGCAATAGGCTCACCCCCTATTACATGGGTACTTGTATTCTCTTTGGGGAATATAGGCGTGATGGTATGTATGTATGTAGTAGTTTTAGGTTTGCATGTGGGAAAAATTGTGTTTGTAAATGAACATCGATACAGAAGAAACCTATTGTTTGAGGGCAACAATGCCATATAAACAAAGATAAAAAACGATGTTCCAAAAGAACTATAGGGAGTCCTGGGTACTTACTTCTTAAATTTAACATCAGGATGTACTGGGAACGGTGTCAGTGGCGCGGTGGGCGAGGGTGAAGGCATCGGTGCTAGTGTGGCGCCCGGGCCACCGCCGTACCCATGGTACATACTACTTGGGTATATAGGGTTCTGCCTTGCCTGCAAACATCTTACTATTATATTTATTTTCGTGGCCTTATATTCTAAACCCCATTCACTCTCGAATCTACTTTCATTTTGTTTTAAGAATGACAACAAAGATAATGCCTAAATTGTTATGTTGGTCCTTGAGGAACGAAATCGCCGCCCAGGAGATTTGAACGACTTGTTTTTTTGGCTGAAGAAACTTATGAACGTCTGAAAGGACATGGGTAGATCTTTTTCCATGTTTATGACAACAAAGATTAATGAAAAAAGAAATTTCATAGCCATTATCATCATACAATTTTTATCTGAAAGTGATTTTGGTTGCTTTTATTAGACATAAACAGCCCTTAATCTAAGCAGGTTTCAAAATTAGTTTTATTACCGCGACGGGCATAGATTGACCGCGTGAGTCCTGCGTGTTGTAGCCGCTGACTGCAGGGTGCTGGTACATATTTCGCGAGCCTGGCAGCGCGGGCGCCAGGGGATCCTTGCCCTGTGACCCGCTGCCCGGGCCCACGCCACTCGATGGTAGTGCTTGATTGTTCCTACAAAATTATGAATACTTACATTTCTCCTCATAAGATTACTCCACAAATTGGTATCAGGGACGGAAAATTTCAAGAATATCATGCAACACATGACTGAACTGGTAACTGACACTGTTATTGCTAAATATTTCCTTTCATAAAAAGAACCATCACCCAAAGCCCCAAGACTCATGCTTCAAGTGTCTTCGAGTCTCCGTAGCAGATGTCTGCGGCAGCACACGGAAACAACAATGTTGACTGTTGGAGAGCAGTGGGTTGTCATGCTAGCAGCTAGGTTTGAGGCGAACGCGACAAGAACTGAAACTTGCCTAGTTTGATTGTAGGGCCTTTGTGAGCGGTGACCGTTCTCAGTGGTTTTGAGTCGTGATCTAAGTTCGGAAGATGTTCCATTTTCGGCGGGCGCACTGGTGGCCGCATTTCCTACCCTCGCTGAAGATCGTGTTTTAACCATTGTTGACGAACGACCATCTCATGTCAACTGAAATTCACCAGTCCAAAAATGGACAAACTATCATCAATAAACTGTATAAAACTGAAGAGATATCTGGAAAATTTCTTCTGTGTTGTGAATGAAATGGCACCATGTGGATTCCTTATTTCTCTTACGTAACAATCTGGAAATTGACAGGGAAAGGGGCAACAACTACTGAACATCTGCAATTGAATAATTATCCATTTAGTCAGCAATGGTTAAAACATGTCTTACAGCTTTAATTTAACAACTAGATAAACCATAACAGTACTTATACTAATATATTGTTTTAAAACAATTGTTGGACATCCTTAAGTTTATAATTTGTGATATTATTCCACTGCAGCTGTGAGGAGCATCGCTAAGGAGAGAAAAGTACATTAACAATTTGTTAACATGAAAAGCCTACAGGTATTGTGGAGACATGAACTATCAGTAAGAGAAATAAGGAGTGTCCTGTTTATGAAATTTTCCAGAATACAAAAAATACTATGAAATATTATAGTAAACAATAGGAAACAGGATCACTACACTTTATATTATCAGCTTAGGAACATTCAAGCTAGGGTAGTGCTTGATTATACAATATTTTGGAACACTAAGTTACTGCCTACTTATAATAAATACTTTGATTTGTTATGTTTTCTATTCATTAGGTAAATTTAAAAAAATGTTAGTTCTGTATAACTTTCAAGTTATGTCTCAGTAGGTAATATTATTATTTGTATTTATGAAATACTTTGTATTTAATGTATACATTTATATTTAGGGATATTGAGTAGGTACACGGTATGGCTGAGTAGTTTGATTTGACTGCTTTTTGTTTGGGACCTTTGTTTTTGGGGGTAATGCTGTTATGTTTATCAACAATAAACAAAACAAAATGTGTCTAAATTTATCATAGTTGAAAAAGTAGTTTTTTTTTAAATTATATTATTACCAAGAGTATCCGGTACCTAAGAACCTACATCTAAAAATCGATAAAAGCCTACGCGTTACAATTACATTCATAGACATTTTGATTGGTAGGGTTTAAATGTTTGTGTGTAAATTTCTTATGGTTTGTTACTTTTCTTATTCGCAATTAATACATTTGAAGACTTTACGCGCAGACATAATCAATGATGCCTGAAATAAAACAATTTTAGGACGAAAACCCACGTTAGCTACCGAGGTTGGGATAGATTAAAAAAAAAGACCGGCAAACAGCTGAAAAGTCTGAGAAGGCAACGAATATTATGTACCAATTCGCATTGCCAATCTGAAAGTAATTTGGCTATTTAGTTTGAGCAATTACAATAATATGTACTCAAAGAAAACGTACACAACATTTTTCAAACAATATGGTTGTCACCACCCAAAATCAAATTTTACTTACCATGATATCGCGTTACCGTAGTCGTAATATCGGCTCATATTTAATCTAATTTATAAAAGCTACACTAACATACAATTACAATTAAAAATAATATTTTACGTGTTTTTCACAAAACGCCATAAATTGACGCTTACTTCAACACGGCCGCCACGTTGGCCATAGACTAAATTATGTTTTTTCTATCATGTGTACGAACCTTTACAAAAATGATTCATTTTATTCTATTGAATTTTCATATTTTAGGAGCCAATAATATAAAAATATTTCTGTAAATTGTATGAACAATAATGATTTAGAAAACATAAAGACGGTATGTGACGCCTGATGGGTTCCGACAAAAATTATTGATTGTAATTTGTAAAGCTGAGTACACGATAGAGAAACCATTAACAAGTAAAACGTAATTTCCTTTTCCTAATTTTTGGCGCAGTGCTAATAATTTGTTCGGATACAATTTAAAAATAACCTGTGAAACCTATGAAAGAAAATATAAATCAAATTATGCATTTATCAGATAGTAAAGTTAGAAAGTTTAATCAGCCTTCTCAAAAATGTAAATGAATTCATTATGTAACAGTGTTAATTTCAATTATAAACGATATTAACTTTTACAGTGAATATTTTAGGGTCTCTAATCCAATTACAATAATTGTATCTGTGCTCCAAGACTGATGCGTGCACACGCAATGTATTGCATTGCACGAAGCAGCCTGATGTTGCGAAGCATTTGAAACGAAAAAGAATTTTTTTTCGTCAACGCAACGCACGCTTTACAATATTTGATTTTCATTATTATTCTATGATGACATCCTGAACTTGGGTAATGCAACTACCCAAGTTTTTGTTTCTATCCATAATCAAATTTTATAATTATGCTAATTTTGTAATAGCAAATCATTCTGTATGTATCCGAACGTCAGCTGTTCTGAAACTTAATTATTTTATTTATTGTCACAAATTATAAGCCATAAATCATTTACAATTGTTACAACAGAGCTGCTAGTAAAGTAATTGAGATTAACTTGAATTTAATTATTATTTCTATTATAATTAGAAACCCGTTTTGTGACTGTACAATAATGTAAATACTGAATTTCAATAAACGGGGAATAATATTTTAAGTTTCAGAACGTGCACTAAGTAGAACCTTCTCGAAAGCGGATATTTTTTTTATGAAGTGTTTCCGTTTCCTATTTTCATTGGTTGTACTGTTTGCAATTTCAAGTATTTATCAATATCGATTAAAATTTATCGATAAACAGTTTCTATCGTCTGGTCACCCGCTTGTGCACCATAAGAGTAAATTTAAAAAGAGAAAATTAGCACTGGAAGCTACCTATCTATATATAACAGCGTACTGCGATAGTCATTTATTGAAAGAAATAAGAAAAACTTTAACCTTTAACAAAATTTAATAATAGTGAAAAGGCTTCAAATGTTTGGAAAAATGAAGATAGTAGGTAAGTATTCATGGAAGTATCAAATTAAGTAATGCTCATTGCATTTGAGAACTGGTTTGTTTCGTTTTCCCAGTCTAGAATTTGAATGCTTACAGAGTGATAATAATTTTAACAAAATAATAATTAGATAGTAGCTAAAAGTGGGCTTATTGTAGTCCGTCTTAGTATGCTAGGACCTTTTAATATTCTTCTGTTCACATTCAATACTGTCGCTTTGTTCAATTAAATAGTTGGTTATTCATAGAGAAACATTCAGGCCCAGGACCTGCAAATCCAATAATATTCATTTATTGTATCTACTAGGCACCTACGCACCTTGAAAGGAGTAAATTGGCTGTATTAGATTCTTTTGAAATTTATGAGTGCACATGAATAATTTGATTTTGGACCTTATACCTACTAGTGTTAACAGAAGTTACATGACGCACACTCGTAAAAACTATTTGATGTTGTGGCGTCTGTACGCACAACCTCATCCTTAAGTGCTTTAGATTCCTTACGCAATAACAGAACCTCGAATCCTTGGCTCTTTTATACTATTTTACAGGGTAAGCACGGGATGCCATGTTGTAGCTAGATATAAATTCTAGCCACAGGTATGTGTATTTTGTGTGCACCACATAGACCACAATGGAGAAGCTTGAATACCGCGTGAGACGAGACGAGACCGGTGGACATCGAGACGCGCGTGCACCGGGCGGGTGGCTCCTTCAGGTCTGTCGGTCCACAGACGTTCGGCCAGTGCAGCCGCCCGCGGCCAAACACGTGGTATCAGTCCTCCTTCACTAAGTACTGATGACCATACTGTAGCCTCACCACCTTCTACTAGACTGGAGGCATGTTTGAGCCATGGACGATGTTCGTATACACGTTGCCAAGAATTGTATGGTGCGCCGTTGTTTTCTTCATACCACGCTCCTAACCCTGTATTTAAATCCCAAGCATCCTCGTGAGACATTATTGTTCGGATACCGCTGACGTATTTTTGAGACCAAGCCATATTTCGAACCTGAAGACCTATATTTTGAATGTAATCTCTCATATCAGCCTTGAAGCGTTCACTAAGATGAGACATCCAAAAAATGGTGAGATTGGGAAGCTTTCCAGTCTGACCTTGGAGGTGTTTCAACATAGATCGCGTGAAGTGAAGCCAGAGGTCTATAGAGGTGTTGTGAGTGTGGCGAAACTGCTCGTTCCAACATTTTTCGGAAATATCGTTTCCTCCGAGATGAAAAATGTCTTCGACGCCTGTTAGTTGTATAATCTCACTAAAAAGACGATCAAATAAATCATATACGCGTTGATTACGTGGGTTTAGTTGCCCACAGGGGGGCTCGCTGCAATATTCACTCCAATTTTCGACATCAAGGCAAAATACTAATTCACCCAGTCCTGCGGCAGGTCCCCAGTTCCAAGCGTGGCCTACATGAGCTGGAGAGTCTATTTCCAAAAGCACTCGGATTCCCCTCAGCCTGGCCCTGCGCACAACTTTTCTTACATCATCAGGAGTATAGACGTCACCAGGGGTGTGTGCACCATAATTCGCAAATTCTGGAATACTGTTTGTATGCAACGGAAATGCCTGTGAGTCACTGATATGCCAATGAAATGTATTTAATTTAGAAGCAGCCATTGCGTCAATATTTAGCATCAGTTCGTCAATAGGAAAAAAGTTATGTGCAGTATCTACAAGTATGCCCCGATATCGAAACCGCGGTGCATCATCTACCCTTGCTGCTTCTAGCATCAATAGAGATCCCAAATACGAATCCAGCCATACCAGTTGCGAAAGTGTTTCTAATGCATGTCGAGCACCACAATAAGAACGAGCTGCAATATCTGCCATTAGTGCGACGGCCGTTCCTGCTACTGGTCGTACAGACAAACTGTAACTTTCATCAGTATCAATATGCATCCTTGGATCTCCGCTATCGTTGACGACTATGCGAACGGATACACTTCGCCATTCTTCGAAACCTCTCGCACCACTTTCCATACGCATTAAGTCATCACGGAGAACTCCAAATGCATCTTGAAGATGTTCATGAACTATGCTGGATGGAGCCTGGACCATTTGCAGCTGAAACAGATCAGCGCGCACTGGCACCGCAGTGGTAGACAGGCTGACTGATCCGGTTGGTTGCGGCCAAATCTGCATTGACGAGCACAGCATGTTGCATGTTTCTAGAGACTGTAATCTCGACACGTGCGTTGCTTTCAGTGCCAAACATTTCTCATTTATACATTCCCAGTTCCACAACGGCAACGTGTTTCTGCAAAAACAAGTATATTAAATTAGTTCTATAATTTCTCCCTATTAAAAAACCACAACAAAAACATTATGAACAGTAACAGTAAAGTGAATATAGCTTACTTCATAATAAAAGCGGCTTGGCAAACGCAAGTATTAATAGATAGTAAGCATAGTAGAAGTATTATATTGTCAGATATAACTTGGATAATCAGGCACATTTCTTCTTAATTTTAGTATTTATATGAAATAATCTATGAAACAATACGTGTAAACTTTTATAAAAACCAATAATTCCCTCCCTTTGACTCTAGGTTTGACATTTTGAATAGGTAGGTATTGTACTTATCAAATATTGCGATTACGAATGCTTGAAAGCGTAGACAGAGGCTTGAAAGGTTGATTGACATCACAGTTTTACTAAGAACTTTTTAGATGAAACCTTTACCGTGCGTTTTCCCTGCTTTTATGAGTTGTTCTTTTTTAATATTATCTATAGTATTTTCTAGGAAAACACCGAGTCACGTACTGCTGAAAGCAAACATTGATTTTATGTAATTTATTTACCGATACATTTTCTGGTCAGGTTACCATAGTAATAAGTATGTGCTCTGTGGCTACCAACGGATGAGATTTTGAATGAAATAAAAGTAATTAATTAAATAAATAAATAATTAAATAAATAAAAAGACGCGGATGTAAAGGTTACATGAAACTTAGAGTTTTTAGGTAGTACCTACTTACTTATTAAAATAGGACAGAAAAAAAACAATAAATCCTGTATGTACGGGTCTTTCTTTGTTGCCGCCAGCTAAATTCATACAGTGCGACCAGAAATATCTTAACAAGCGGCGAAATAGGGAACTAAACTACTAACAGTCCATTACTTTCCACAAATATCTGTTTCGAGTCTGGGTGTATTTTATGTCCGTTATTTTAATGTTTGTTAAGTCTCCTGCCACACAGAGCTTGTTCTCTAGTGTGCGAGAGCGTTTTTTTTTAACCCCTGACATAAACAAAGTCAAAGTCAAAGTATTTTAATGCTTCATGTGTAAATATACATAGGTGTTTACATTTATAAAGTAACAACATGAAACCCTGTTAGGGCACAGCATAGTATACCTAATATTAATTATAATATTATTAACATAATTATATTATAATTAATAATAATAATTGTTATTAATTAATAATAATAATAATTATTTTTTTTTAATTTTTTTACTATAATAATGTAGGTATCTAATTATTATTATTATTTTTTTTTTTCAAAGGGGTGTTATTATCTGTATTAATTTTTGCTTATGGCATCGTTGCACAGCTCCCAAAATGGATGAATCGATCTTCATTTTTTTTTTGTTTGAAAATTTACTTGATCGATATTGTTCTTAGCTAATGATTTAAGAAAATCTGATCAGCCATTTGAACATTATCAGTTCAGCTGAAGGGATGGGAGCAACTTCCTTAGATCAAATTTATGTAAATCTGGTATCCTTTTGTTACTTCAATGAGAAGAATACTTTTGCAAGAGCATGATAACCTTGACCTGATGCTGACGAGAATTCTAAATGTATATACATGTCATTTAAGAATAATAAGTAGTTACCCACGATACCTACCTGAGTACTTACATACATACCATCACGCCTGTATTCCGCGAAGGGTTAGGCAGAGGCGTACTAATGTGCCTACATTTCAACGGTGTGTTTAGGTCCCGTGTAATAGGGGCAAGCCTATTGCCATTAACCGGACTTGCCAATTCCGAGTTGCCATTGAGAATTTTATAGAAAAACCCAATAACACTTTGCTCGTATTTGTATTGCTCGCTGAATACCTACTGCGTAAATGAAACAAGAAATAACAACAGTAAACACGTTTATTTCGAAAAACAAGTAAAAAACATATTTTGTTTAGTAATAACCATAATTGTTTGGAGATGCTGTCGAGAGCATACGTATTTGAATAAGATAACCACACAGAAATACACCAAAAAAGACAGCGACCAACCCTATGGTGATGATTATAATATCCTTGATCAGATGGACTCGAAATCTGCCGTAATAATAGGGGTACCTTAGGCATACATCCATTAAAGCCGGGAAGACCAATGATAGCATAGAAGTGCACAGGTTTCCCACAAACGCCACAAAAGGTCCTTGGAATGGCACCAAGTAGCAGATTATAACTGAAATGTATATAAAAATTAAGATAGTAGGTAGCTGTAGTAGGTAGTTCTTAACCAATTAGTGGATTGAAGGCCCACGGTGAAGCGAAGTAGAACCTCAGGGAGGGGCTGCTCCTGCGGGCTTGGCACGGAGAGCCCTCACTGGAGCGGCCAATGTAGGTTGCGGTGTCGTATGGAAGGCACCGCATTTTTCTTTATTTTCTTTCTTTCTCTTTCTATCTGGTTCTACTAACGGCTCGTGGCGAATTTCACGGTTCCCATGTCCATGACTATAGGGCAAGGTCACAGTTCACCGATATATTTAAGTCCCATGTGAGTAATAGGGGGCACAAATCGATTAATGGCATCATCCCTTCGGGGAATACAGGCGTGATGGTATGTTATGGGTTATGCTATTTTATGTAATGGCAAATACAACCAGCGCACTGTGAGTGTACATTAGTACGCCTCTGCCTAACCCTTCGGGGAATACTGGTGTGATGGTATATGTATAAATAAATACTAACAAGACAACAAGACGAACAAAGGTCTGCCGATTGTTTCAATCAACTGCAGCGTACTATCTGATGGAGTCGACATGGGGTCGTGGTATTTAATAACTTCAACGATCGTTGCAATAGCAGGATAGCACTGTAGGGGGTAGGCGAAAGCCATGGCTGTTAAGTATAAGCCGACAGCCACCATCGTAGTTCTATAAAAGGATAATCATGCAATGAACTTCAAGCCACGCTCATAGAAGTCATGAGCGAAGCCTAAATTAGATAGGTACGAGCAAGATTAAAAAGGACACTTTAGACCATTACATTAATACTTATAACTTTTATTGTTAATAATAAATTTATCTTTTTACTTGCAATTTTTATTAATAAGAAGAACTTATTTTTTATTAGTAATTTATTAGATAATCATAATAAAATAATAATAAAGGTGGAGGGGGGTAGATTGGCACTTTTGATGATGAATCATAGTATGATTCATATTACCAATTAGCTAAGGAATTCTACCGGTTCAAAATATGAATTTATAGACTAGTTACTTAATGTGACCATACTTGATTCACTGATACAGTGAACTACATGAATCTTGAGCGCTCAACGAAAGGGAACTGAAGAACCAAGAACCAATCACGACTGGCGGTCATAACGCGTCGCGTAATGGTCCAATGACATAATCGAAATGTCGCCCCGCCCTTGCACCTCACGTCATACCGCCAAACAGATCCGATAATTCACTTCAGTGCAGATGAAGGTCAGCGCTGAAGATCCCCGGTTCGTGCCTGTTACTATATAAGTACGGCTACACAGCGAATTACATATTAGAAATGTAAGGTACATTTCTAGTATGTAACCTGACCTCGTATCGTGGTAAAGTCGCCAAATATCATCCCCCAACCTAATTTCGTCCATATTGGTTTCTTTTTAGTTAAATAACGCCATCAGCTAGTTTTAATACCTCGAATCTAAAGTTATGATATATTCACTTAATTTGGCGCGCCAGATCCCCCCGTTCGATCGACGCACGTTCGCACCAGAGAGGTGGTCTCTCTGGTGCGAACGGGCGTCGAGCGATTTTACCGCGACACGACAGAACACGCTACAACGTACTACGTACGATTGCGTTCTGGCGCAACCCCACACAGCCATATGAACCTAGCTTCAGTTACGTTAGTCGGCCATTGCAAAAGTCTGGAGGTGAAAAGTCGCTCCTCTGTTATGATACTTGAAAAAAGAAAAATTAGTTCAAGGTGAGTAGTTTATTGAAATATTATCGGAATTGTTTTTGTTTGACTTATTACAACGAAAGTTTTGACCAAATTTGTTGTTATCCCTTAGATTTTAATTGATTGTAATTTCGTTTATATGACGACGTTATGACATGACGTGTCAACACAATTAGCAAATTCCTAATATCGTCCCCTTACGTGAGCCTAATATCACCCCTGGTAAGATGTGGATAACTTCACGTAACTATCAAGTGCGTTTTCTATGACTGTTCTCTATAAGATAATCGTAGTATGGAAATGTTAGATTCTGGTTTTAGTATTATATCCACATGTGCAGCTGTACATAATTGTATCATTATTTTATTTAAGTATTTACTTTATTTCTAGATGCCAAAGAGAAAGTTGTGGGATCCTGAAGCAATGAAAAAAGCCGTAGAAGCTGTCCGAACTAAAGAAATGGGTTATAAAAAGGCAGTTAAGTTATTTAATGTTCCAAGATCTACTTTGAAAGATTACGTGAAAAAAACTGATATATCTGTGGAAAATATAGTTTCTGTAAAAATGGGAAGAAAACCAATTTTGCCAGTTGAATTAGAAGAGGAGTTGGTGAACTATTGCTTGCAAATAGAAAAGAATTATTATGGTGTCACTGCTTCTGATTTAAAACGAATGGCCTTGCAATTGGCTATCAGAAATAACATTCCAAATCTATTTCCACAAACCAAAAAAAACGCAGGCAAAAAATGGATGAAGTTGTTTAAGGCTCGCCACCCTGACTTGTCATTTCGCAAACAAGAAGCGTTATCACAAGCTCGCGTAGATGGTTTTACTGCAAAAAACGTTAAAACTTTTTTTGACATATTGAAACCTGAATTACAAAAGATTAATTGCAACCCCAATAAGATATTTAATGTGGAAGAAACAGGAATCAGCACCGTTCAGCATAAAGTCAAAAAAAATCTTACTGTTAAAGGCAAGAAAGAAGTTTATAAATTGTCGTCTGCTGAAAGGGGAGCATTAGTCACTATTGTGACTTGTATGTCAGCTTCTGGTCAATTCATTCCTCCATTAATGGTGTTTCCAAGAAAAAAAATGAGAGCGAAATTACTTGATGGAGCACCTCCAGGTACCATTGTTGGATGTCATCCGTCTGGTTGGATCCAGCCTGAGTTGTTCTCAAAATGGCTGAGACATTTCGTGTCTATAGTAAAACCATCAAAAGAAGACCCTGTTTTGCTGGTGTTAGATGGTCATTATAGCTATACAAGAAATTTAGACGTGATTGACATTGCACGTGACAATAGCGTGTCTATAATCTGCATTCCTCCTCATTCGACTGATCATATGCAGCCTTTGAATGTTTCATTCATGTTCCAGTTAAAAACTTTCTATACCCAAGAAATAGAAAATTGGTTAACAAATCACCCAGGGCGAGTGGTTACTCAATACCAAGTTGGAGAAATATTTGGAAAAGCTTATGCTAAAGCATGTAAAATTGAGACAGCTGTAAATGGCTTCCGAAAAACTGGAATATTTCCTCTTAATGAAAACATTTTCGACTCACATTTGGTCAGTCGAAGAAGATATCCTCCATCAACTGGTGCAAATAGCGCAACTTCTTCTTTGGTAAATAATGTCTCATTGCATTTGGATTCTACAAAGTCAAGAAAAAGAACACCAACTGCATTAGGGAACTCTGTACTGGTCGAGCCACCTTCAACGTCGACTAGACTTGGCAAAACCATGATGACTTCACCGCATAAACAAGAAATAATAAACGTAGAAAAAAAACGAAAGGAAAAGGATGAAAGAAAAAAAGGAAGAAAGAGAGCTAGAAATGTTTAAAAAATACGACAAAAAGCAACAAAAAGAAAACCAAAAAGCGACGAAAGAATCAATCTTCTGATGAGGACACGTCTGACGATGACCCAGAGTTGGTATCTTCTGATGAGGAAAATAGTGATAGTGATGATGCTGAATGCCCAGTTTGTCATACTTAAAAGTTTTTCACAAGATAAAAAAGCAGAGAAATTGATAAGATGCACAAAATGTTTCCAATGGATGCATGAGGATTGTGTTGAAAATTCAGGATCTAATTTTATATGTGAAATTTGTCTGGGTAATTAAAATTACTTAAACTATACCAATGATTAATAAAAGTCTGATTAGATATTATATTAAAGTCTGATTAGGTATAATTATGATTACCAAGTGACGACCAGGCCACGGGAACGGGTGTCACAAACAGCCGGCGGTGCGGCGGGTAAGGTGGCACGGCAACTTTCGCGGCACAGTTTGCACTTTGCACGCCACGGGCAGTTGCGTTTTCCACCGCAACCAGTAGACCGAGAGCGAGATGTCTTTATCAAAGTTGTCTCGACATTGCTTGGAGAGTAGAGATTTTTTATTCAAGATATTGTTGTTTGTATTTTTATTTCTTTCCACAATCTCTTCACTACCAACATGTTTATTTTATGTTGTGAATGATCAGATTTCCAAATAGCTGGTCTAGATAATATTTCTGCAATAAAAGTTTCAGTGTTTATTATTTCGTGGCGAGTACAATTAAACGGTTTTGGTTCTTACACTATTCGTGGAATGCGCCGTACATTCATACATTTTGTTTGTGTCGCCTGCCACACTGCCCGACGGCTGTAGGATTGCTCGATGTTTCGCTACTTTTCCATACATTTGTTTTAGTCGCAATACGTTCCGTCGTCGTTCCACGCGATTTTTCCCTGCAGCAAATGTCCCGTGGCCAAGCCGTAATATTTTGGGACTTTTTTACACAGCACCATCTAGTACCAAACTAAGCAGAGCTTGTACTAATGGGTACTAGACAATGGATATAATACATATACTTTTTTTTTGTAAATATATACTTAACTTTTAACTTAATTATTGTATACTTATTATTAAATATACAATAATTAAGTTTCGTGTACATACGTAAACTTATATTTATACATATTATTTAAATTACTTGATTATTGTGATCTCAATATCGTCCCCGGGACGTAATTAGGTGCCCAAAAATTATATATTTAGAATTTTTATTTTTTGTAGAAATAGAGGGTATCAAAGTTAACGAGTATTTGATTATTTTTAAGAATAAAGGAATGTTCTACCTTTATATTTATTTAGTTTGTAAATATATGCATATTTATATGTATATATTTGAATATATACATATATATATAATAATAATACTTTATATATATTTATATATATTCAAATTCAAATTATTTTATTTCCATAAATAAACCTAATATAATAAAAGGGAGAAATTGCTTAGGTGTACCTTATGTGAATGCTTATCACTAAAGTGTCTCCATTAAACTGTTGTGTTTAAGCAAGAAAATTTTATCTATAGGTTATTTTTAGCAGTATCGTTCCGTACCTTCCGAACTAGTGAAGACTATATCTCTATAACTGTATATTAAATACCCAACGTATGAGTTAGTGCCTCTGCTAAGGCAAGTCACACTGCATACCGCACTCTACGTTAAGATCTTTATTTTACAATATACTTTGATTTCTCTAAATCCAAGTGGTTCCAGATATTTTAACACCTCTAAACAATCTCATTCTCATATATGGCGCCCAACGTGGGGCCTATAGGGTATTTTAAATATTTTTTGTTTTTAAGTATAATTATCGTTTTTGTTTGTTTTGTTTCTTGAACTAGCTTACCATCCGTGAGCTACTAGGGTTTGGTTGAAAACCAGCGCCAGGCATTCCTTCTGGCATTATGCTGAAACAGCGCGGTTTCAGCGCAATAGTGGGGCATACAATTTGCAATGTACATATTTATAGTCTGAATTGTGCTGAATAAACGATGTTTCTGTCTTTCTTCTTTCTAAACTTTTACGTTTTATTTATTCTTCACTCGGGGTTTTTTTCCACAATTACAAAAAGGGGAGTTATTTGGCGACTGTACCATACTATCACACTGATGGGCACGGTTCTCCTCTCAGATTGAGGGGCATTAAGCTATTTAATCCGTCTGACTGGCCTAGCGAGTGTTGAAAAAATTCACTCACCGTCGAGAAAAACCTATAAAACATCGGGAGGAAACCTGTATGCCTAACCATGCTTTCCTTCAAGTTCAATGGTCATATAGGTCTTTGACTGCTATGAATCGTAATAATTAATCATTCATGTTATTTTAGCTCTGTATACATTTTCTATAGCGTCTTTTACTTACAATTCATCATATGGCAAAGATCTGAGAATATTTTCTTCCATAGTCCCGAAGGCCCAGTAGCCTAGACAGCCGAATATGGCCGAGATCATGGTAGGTATAAATATACCCACATTGATGACGCCGAATCTACTAGTCATTCGTCTCGTATTTTCTAGTGCTTTGTCCAGCGATAATACCTGCAATGTGTTAATTATCTTTTACATACATACCATTAAGCATAATAGAGACTGCAAGACTGGGGATTAGTTCTTGCACGTTAAAGAGTTGACCTATTCCGTTTAGATAACGGATCGATTCACATTCGTTAACCATCCTCAAAGACACGTCACGCCTGTATTCCCAGAAGGGTTAGGCAGAGGTGTACTAATGTACACCCACATTTCGCCGGTATGTTTAGGACCCATGTAATAGGGGGCGAGCCTATTGCCATTAACCGGGCACAAATCCAGACTCCGAGCTGCTACTGAGAATTTCATAGAAAAACCCAATAACACTTTGCTCGACCTGGGGATCGAACCCAGGACCTCTAGCGTAGCAGTCGCGCTTAGGACCACTAGACTAATGAGGCAGTCAAAGACATATTATTATGAAGGTATTTATGAATCTTAAACAGGAAGGATGACTTTTTGGCAATAGTCTTCTTGCTGCACATCCTCAATTCGGTTTCGATATTGTTCACAAAACCGAACCTAAAATTGCTAGTACCGCACAAGTCCTAAGCCCCGTATGTTGAATTTTTTTTTGATGGTGCCGTACGTGTCTTTGGATCAAACAACCCACTGACGTACTGTCAGTAAAAGTTTTTTTTCTGATAGGAAAGCTATCTAGAATTAACAAATGAGTTGTTAATTCTAGATAGCTTTCCTTTTTGATTAGCCTTTTCAAGATCATAATTCAAAACAAAGTTGGTATTTTAAATATCGTTCGTTTACAGGTTTTACGGTACGTTGTAATGTAATAGTTACTATCCTTGGTTAAATGTAGGTAGGTATATTGTAATCTTACCACACCAACGGCACTCAGATTAAACAACAGTGAGCCAAAAGCAAACAGAACTGCCAATTCTTCTGAAGTTGCTCGTATAACTTCCCCAGCTGGGTCGTTGATTATATGTTCAAAAATTAAAGCTAAACCTATCAAATTTAAAAAATTACCTGTAAATAATAAGGGTTATTTTAATATTACATTATGCAAGAGTCTATTTTAAAACTAGCTCGCCCGGCAGACGTTGTCCTGAAAGCCGATTGCAGCGCCACCTACCGGGTCCAATTGTGAATCTAAACCATCTGCCCACACAAACACATAAAAAAAATACATCAAAATTGGTCAAGCTGTTTTTGAGTTTTAGCGAGACTAACGAATAGCTATTGATTTATATATCTGTTGCCCCCAAGAGTTACTTTCGCATTTATAATATTCAAGTAGGGAAGCAGAAGATAGATCCAGTGTAGATATAGGCAGGTGCATTCGGATGCAGTAGAACATGTTTTCACATTTTAAAAGTACTTAATCCAAAGAGGTATGCTCACAAAAGTGACAAAACTATTGTGAAGACACTGTACCTATTACAAATACCGATGAATACCTACAAAATGTCTAGCAGTATGAGACTTAATATTAATTTATTAAAAAAAATTACATCACCAAGCATCGCAAAATAGCTGATTATCCTTAAAGATTTCATGAAAAACTCCAGCAGTAGATATGGAAATAGTAGACACAAAAGAGCGGGTTGATTGTTCTGCCAATCCATTATCTAAAAAAATAAGTCAATTAAGTAGGTATATAGATAACATCATCAAGTAAGTACGTAAATCACTGGCTGTGCATTGAACGTTGGTCCTGAAAGCATCATACCTATGCGTGCAAGGGAATTATTTTAATTGTCTACGCTTATTTCGTGCCGAAACTATGACTGGAGACGAGATAATTTGTAACGACATAATTATCGATCGTCTTAGGTAGTTCGTAGGGTAGCGCAGGGCGATTTTTGTCGAAAGTCATACATGTGCACTTGTGCAGTGCAAAGATAATCCAAGACAACGTAAACACCCACAGGTACTTTACGATTATTTATCAAAAAAACAATATGTCGCAGACTATTTGACTAATAACTTACAATAAAACATAAAATACTGCCAAGTGCGTAGCTAGGATTTTGTTAAGGGGGGGTAGGCTTATCTTATCTTAGCAGTGGGGGCTGGCATGGCCAGCAACACTTCGACCAAATGTGATCTGTTGTGTTGTCCCCAGCATGGTACATTCCTTACTCTTCAAAGACGTGGTTCATGAAGGCGGCTAGCCCACTAAGAGGAAGGAACCTGTAGTCCTCTGCCTCTGCCAAGTGCGTAGCTAGGATTTTGTTAAGGGGGGGTAGGCTTAGACAAACCAAGAATATGTCTAAGGTTTATAATTGCTGCATGAGCAATAGGACAGGTTACGTTAAAAATGAAAAACTAATCTAGATTCAACCATTCATAGTACAGACAGGTCAAGCTATCCAAAACTGTAAAATTTTCCCAATTGAACATGAACAGTGTAATTGTGTTAAAGTTAAAAATCTATCAAAGAAATTTGACAGATTGGGGTAACTTGATGTGCTGGCTAAAAAGCGGTGATAGCCTAGTGGTATGACCATTGGACTGCTAAGTCGAAAGGTCTCGAGTTCGAATCCAAGGCACGCACCTCTGACTTTTCGAATTCATGTGCGTATTAATAATTAATTATCACTCGCTTTAACGGTGAAGGAAAACATCGCGATGAAACCTGCATACCTTAGAGATTTTCTCGATGGTTTGTGAAGTCTGCCAACCCGCACTAGGCTAGCGTGGTGGACTATAGCCTAACCCCTCTCAATATGAGAGGAGACCCGTGCCCAGCAGTGGGACAGTATATGGGTTGATGATGATGATGATGATGTGCTGGCCTCTATACAATCTTACAAAATTCGCATGTCGATAGAATCAACTTTATGTTAGGCTACCTACGTTATATATCTATTACTTTACGGTTTGTGAGCATTCCTGCATCTTCTGCCCCACCCCCTGCCCGTACCTCGATACGCCATTGAATACTGCTATGAAAATATTATAGGAAAATATTTTTACTAACATCTCGCAAACTGTCCGTTGTAAACGTGACGAACACTGTGCATATTCCAAGCTGGCTCAAGACCATAAACGTAGCTATGATCTGTCTGTAAAGATTCATTCATAAATAAAAAAAGTACTACTTATCCTTCAACAACTTAATATTATTATGAAGCAGTTTTAGTTCATAGTGTCAACGGAACAGTGATGAAGACCGGGCAAGTAGCACTGGAGATCAATTCAACTAAGTAAGTATTCGACGGTGTTAGGTAAACGATCTATTTCGCTTTATAATTAATAACAATATGATTCACGGATAAAAGGCTACACAAAGTTAGCTATAACTTCCAGTACAAACATCATTTAAATGGGTGTTTTATTATCAATGAAATGTTGTTAGATAAATCGACTACAATAAAAACAGATGAAATCTACACTTCCGCAATTGTTTGAAGTCTGCCAACCAGGTAAAAGAGGACCCAAATATTTAAGATTATTTTAAAACCAAGAGGTACTCACGGACCGTGATTTCCTATGCACCGAAATATGGGCGGACCGTGAAGTATAGCTAAGCGGAAACCATATCGATACGAAATGTAGGGTATTCTTAACTGCCGACTGATCTCATACAGGCAATCTAACTGAAAACATTAAATTTAGTAGGTATTTTTTGCGATGGACAACTAAATGTTCAATAAAGAGTTTAAGAGTTCCATCTATGTTATTGACAAAATATGGTTTCAATTCGTTATTAGACATACGGTTTTTGCAAGGGAGTAAAGGACTATCATGACCACAATACTGACTGGTCGCAGAGTCACAGGGTCGAGTCACAGCACAGCGTTCAGCAGTGGCCCTGGATGGACTTTGTCGGCGATAAATAATTGTCAGCGCAGACGGCTAGCTTCACAGAAATTTAGATTTAAATAACTGGGGTCATTCTGATTGGAAAATCATTATAATAAGTTAGATCGAGGTCATCAATTGGTAGTAGGTAATACCTTAAATCAAATAAGAGTATTAAAAATGAACAAGTAGCTTACCAGCATAAAGTGTGTGTAAATAATAAGTAGTCCCGTTGAAATAGTTAGGATGGGTCCGAGAATGATGCCAGTCTGACTTACAACGAGAGGCATCGCCAGCATGCCAGCACCGCACGCGCTTCGCAGGAGGTTGAAATATGCCATCCAGAGCCTGTAGATATGGTATAAAAATATGATGTTATACAAACATTAATCATGTTTTGTTTCTGTTGATGCATCCACACCGCAGTTACTTTTTGTGGAGCAACAGAATTGAACACAATAAGGATAACATTAGGTAACATTATTCAACTTCGCAATAAGCAGTCGCAACTGCTTATTACTCTTTATTGAATGATCGCCATAAATCACATTAAGCTGTCTTCTGTGTACATATAGAAGAAAACTTATTACAATTTCTTCTATATCATCATGAGCCTATATTAATCCACTGCTGGACGTAGGCTTCCCCTAATGTGCGCCATTTCACCCTGTCTTCGGCTTTTCGCATCCAGCTTCTACCAGCAGCCTTTCGCAAATCATCACTCCTTTTTGCCGAAGGGCAAATTTATTTTTTGGTGTAAGAAAAGTAAGACCCATCATGGAGGATTAGGTATGCGCTGGGTAGGTAGTGCCCGTCGTGCGATCTACGTCTTTGTTGCTCAGTCTTGCAACGGTAGTTCACCTTGTCTGTATGCGGGTTCGGGGTTTCCTGGGGAGTCCGCCGTTGAAAGCGACGCACAGGTCGTCGTGATGTCACGATACCATGGGTAGTGGTGTTCAAAGTTGCTATAAATCAATAACTTGCTTGCTTAATTTTTTAAGCAAGCGTTTTTATGAGCTTTATTATAGCACGCTTAATTTATATGCCTACTTGTTAACGCTATACGCGACGCCCGACGGACAGTAAGTTGGTTGATAAAGAGAGAAAGAGAGTGCTATGCGATATAAAGCAAAATAGCTCTAAAGCATTAAAGCATAAAGTGCGAACCGCGATCGCGATATCATTTGCTTTATACATATAATAAGCACACTTTATAATGCTTTATGCTATATTTACCGTCACTAACCATGGGCATGACTATAGGGCAAGCGATGGCAACTGCGGTTTTTAGTCGGTACGAGTCATACCGACAGACGACACATGATTTTCCGAACTATTAAAAAATCAACCGTGTTAACGTACTTAATAGGATGTAAAGGAGCCCTGTGATCCTTAGGGTCATAAATCACATCCGGTCTCATAGAAGGTAGTCGCGTCCTCCTGATGTCAATAATGGAAACAGATTCGTGCCGCTGGAAGGTTAACTGGCTGATCGGACTTTCAAATGCTGCCCTGTAATTAGGTATCTTCATATTATAAATATTTTTATTCTCGTAAAGTTCTTATTTACATTACATTTTTACAAAAAAAAAAAACATTTAAAAATGTAAAAAAATAGTCAGACCACCGATATCGGGAACAGAGTCCAAGCTACCGGTGGTTAAGGCTCCAGAGAGGAATTTCCTCACAATGCGTGCCGTGTCAAGGAGTACTGCTTTCTCTATCAAGCCCATGATCCAGCCGTCTAACGAGAGCCTCTAGATGTCCATCGAGGCTCTTGGCTATTAAACCATCGGCTGTAACAACTATCGGCACAATAATTGCCGAATCCACATCCCACATGTCGACAACCTCAAGGGCTAGATCAAGATATTTAATTTCTTTATCTTTTTCAGCCTTGGTGAGAATATTATTATTATTTATTAAGAGCCGTGATCGTCCCACTGCAGGGCAAAGGCCTCCCTTTCCTTCTTCCACTATTCGTGGCTGACAGCTTTCAGCATCCAACCCATCGCAGTATGAGCCTAGTTCATCCCGCCGTCTTCATATTATTATCTTCTTATATATCATTATGCAAATAGACTTTATATTTTGTAACACTTTTTATCATCACTCTAAAAAGAGCTGATGCAGTTATTAGTAGGTTCCAAACTACTTCAACAAAGCATCCATACTCTTTTGTTAAATACTTATTAGCTCTGAAGCTGCCGTCCCACACGTGAGATCGTTTTGTGATTGAGAGATTGAGGAATGTTACTCTACACATCAAATAGCACCATCCCTTTTTAAAAACTAATGATCATGTAAACACGTTGAGGTACGGACTCTGATACCCTTAAATAATCACACTTTTTCGTTATTATGCAAAGATTAGAGAGTTGCCTTAGGGTTTACGACATCCGTCGGGTTCGCGGAGGAATAACATCTGGTTCCCGCGTTCCCGACTATTGATGGTGAGGTGAACACCTCTTGTGGTTTTAGTCGATAGGTCGCCCCGCTTGGGCGGAGTCCGACACATCCCGTCGTCTCCCTGGACGGCGCCAATCCATGAGGTTTTCCACAGAGGGAAAAAAAAAGGGTTTACGACCTACTCGTAGTTATATCTTTCATCATAATCTGATAATGAACGGTAAAGTCCTCCCACCCAGGTGACCACGCAACCTTTTGAAAAGGTGTTTCTGTTTGATAGATCTAGGCACTTTTTAACTGAAAACATAACTTATTAAAACCTAGCGAACCGCAGCATCATGCAGGTATACCTGGAAGAATTATCTAAATGAAAACCGTATTAAAATTCGTTGCGTCGTTTAAAAGTTTTAATCAAACAGAGGGACAGAAAGCGGGAAGTGACTTTGTTCTATATAATGTATACGATCATTGATTACATACATTTTAGAAACTCCTCAGATTTCACTGTATTTTCGGAAATCAACATAAAATTTTCTTCATTTCAATGAAAACAATACCGACGATTCTTGTCCTACAATAAAAATATAATAATGACAAACTTCAAAATCTGGCAGCTAGCACAGATAAATCATCTAGGACAACAAGGAGAAAAAGTTGGGTTTATCTTTCTACCTGCAAACTTGTTCACAACAGGCAGATTTTTGGTCACGACTTTATGAGTGATTGAAAAGGCAGAGATAGCCTAGTGGTATTAGACTGCCGAAGAAGAAGTTCGAGACCTTCGGCTTAGCAGTCAGAGGCACGCACCTCTGACGTGTCGAAATAATTAATGATCACTCGCTTACGATGAAGGAAAACATCGTAAGGAAACCTATGCAGGTTTCCTCACGCCTTAGTGATTCTATTCTCGACGGCGTGTGAAGCTTGCAAACCCGCACTAGGCCAGCGTGATGAACTATAACCTAATCCCTCTCATTCTGTGAGAGGAGACCCGTGTCCAGCAGTAGCAGTAGTATATGGGTTGATGATGATGAAGAAGAAGAATATTCCTAAGATAAAACAGGATAGAATAGAAATAATATCTTCTGAATATATTAAAATACAAAACGGAGTACCTACATACTTAAAATTAGGACATGGAAAATACTTCGTTTGAAGGATGACACATTTATGTCTCCCGGCACAACCAAATAGGCATCCAGGGTCAGCTTAATGTCAAGTACATTTAAGTTCTTGACGCTGTTATTCACCTGGTCCAATTGGCCTATTCCATTCTGTCCGGTCTCTTCAGTTACATTACAACTCACGATGCATACACAACGTCGTTTTTAGTGGGTTTTCTAATCAATTAATATAATAGGGCGATTTGAAACAAATTATTAGCTATTTTTTTTATTATGAAATGTATTGTTTATTGTAGGTACATAGGTACGTACTAAGTAGTACTAGAACATAAGAATTATTTCTAATACATTAATAAATAATATTTGCCTCGATGTCTTTCCCATTCACGGTTATTTTAATAATAATTTATTTTCTAATCGAATTATCGCAGTGCTAAGCGGTTACGCCGTAGCCACATTGCTACGACGTCGTAGCTACGCCTTAGCTTCGTCCGTTGCTTCTGTTAGCATGGTGGCAAGTCGATTATTACGAAGGCCACAATCCTTATATTCTATTCATCATCATCATCATCAACCCATATTCTGTCCCACTGCTGGGCACGGGTCTCCTCTCATATTGAGAGGGATTAGGCTACAGTCCACCACGCTGGCCTAGTGCGGGTTGGCAGACTTCACAAACCGTCGAGAAAAATCTCTAAGGTATGCAAGTTTCCTCACGATGTTTTTCCTGATTTTTTTATTCTATTATTATTAATTTATTTGTAATGTTATTAACACTGTTATTATAGTCATGGCCATGGGAAAGAGAATATACCTGGGTTGTTAAATTATTCTACCATGCTTATTTGTACCCAGTATTGAACTGATGTTCGTATATGCCCATTTTACTTCTCTTCGCTAATGACCGTTTTCGAAAAGCTGATAAAATTAGTTGATCGAACCGAATCAGTTGATCGACTGTATTGCCCTTTTGCGTCAGCTCTATTATCTTCAGTTCTTCTGTTTTAACAAGTCATCCTTGACTATGTGGCTTAATAACATAAACATTTAGACATGTTTGACATAAAAAAGCCTATGGGGGATCAAAATGACAAATTACCGTCCCACGTGCCTGCCTTTCCACTCTCTTCGGTATTGAGCTTTCTGTTGGCAAAACCTACAATTGCACCTCATACCGTCTTCTTGTAGGGAAGCCGCGATGTCTAACGTTGTGTATTTCAGTCCATAATAACCATTGTTTAGTAATAAATTAATTGAAATAAACATGTCTTTATCAAAATAAGCGATTTAATTTACATAATTTAAATCAATATTTTAAATAAAATAAAAAATACAACAATATCCTACAGACGCCAGCAGGTCAAATTTTCCCAATTTAATATGAACCTTACTATTTTGTATTAAATTAGAAAATCTATCAAAGAAATTTGACAGATTGGGGTAGCTTGATATACTGGCCTCTGTACTTATCAAAAAAATCCTTGACTGTTCGGAGAAGCTCTTGACAAAATACGTACATAGATAATATAACCACACAAAACCACACCGAAGATCCAATCGATGAACCCAATTAATATAATTATGACGTTCTTGATAAGGATGTGGTCATAGACACCATAATTGTCAGGATACCTCAAACAAGTGTCCATTAGGGCCGGAAACACTAGTGACATCAATGAAGTGCAGAGATTTCCCACAAATGCCACGACAGGTGCTTGGAACGGCACCAAGTAGCAAATAAGAACTGAAATATTAGTAAGTGTAAGGTTAATAAGATAATTTAAAGTTGAGCCGGACTATATTTACACCTTTGATTATATACTTGTCTAGATGGAGCAATGCAAACAAACGACACGCGAAAACTGGGGCCAAATTGAGTGATATGTCACACATATCACGCAATTTGGCCCCAGTTTTCGCACCACCGCAGTACCGCTTGTGTACTTATTGTAGTCAAACTGTCAAGGTGTGCGTGTTTAGGGATGCCTGCTCCAAATTATTAACTTACCTTTTCTCCATTATTTAATGGGATGACAGTTAAACGAAATAGGCTGATTAAAGTAATTATTTTGTAGATTAGTGTTTTATTTATTTTAATAAAAACAAAAAATACAATGAAAAAATATATACAGCAATTTATAGATCAAAATCCATCTCTTTGTATTTGTTTTCGAAATAGTTTTTTTTTTTATATTTCATTTCGTGTCCGCTGTATAATGTCTCTCCAGTCTTAAGAAATCTGAAACCCAAAATATTAGAAAGAACTAACAAAAATACTATTTAGTGAATGACTTCATTTATTTTGTGAAGGCATTCACTTCACATTTCATTTTTTTGTCATTTACTGATCAAATAAATTATGTAAGTATTAAAATAATAAAATTTTCTCCTGATCGAAAGATGATGACTGATATTTGCATTTTATCTCCCATAGTTTCGCCAAATCTCCCTTGTAATAAATTGACAACACCGGCTAATCTGTCGAACCTACAAATTAACGAATTGAAAAATCATGTTTTCATAAAATAATAGAGGTTAAATAACAAAACTTACCGATGTAATGTGATCTTAGTGTAATTATACGGTTTTTCCACATAATTGCGACACAATTTGACAGCACATACCGACATAATTAATTATTTTTCGAGAACTCCACACCCTGAAGTGATCCAAATGACACTGACGTAAGTGAGAAGAGAGTCTACCAATTTTAGTAGACTTTATTTGGGCCGTTCTGTACTTGTCAATGTGGCATCTAGACAAGTATATAATCAAAGATTTACACATAACAAAGTAATATAGGTCAAAGCAGTAATAGCCTAGTGGCGCGTAGCGTAGCTATAGCTATCCAAAACTGTCAGATTTTCCCAATTGAATGTTGAAAATCAATTAATTAAAGGAGGTCATCAAAAGTCCATACAACTCAGCCCAAATTTGTACCTGAGGTACATTGACAGCTGTCAAGTTGACAGTTTTTACTATGAAAAACTCTGTACAATCTACAAGTTGACAGAAACTCCCCGAAATCAAAATAAACCTAGCTACACTTATTACTTCATAATATGATCGTAGTGACTGGATGAGGAAAGTCGAAGTTCGGGCTTTGCGGCGTTCACTAGGGGAGGCCTACGTCCAGCAGTGGACGAATATGGGTTGATGATGATGATGATGATTATACTCACAAGTCAACAAGACAAATAAGGGCCGGCCAAATGTTTCTAGCGTTTTCAATGTCTTCGCATCCGGCTGGCTGATGGGGTCGTGGTATTTGATTACTTCTATGATCACCGCTATGCCAGGGTAGCATTGTATCGGGTAAGCGAAGGTGACAGACACGAGATAGACTGAGAGAATCGTCAACGATGTTCTACAAATAAAAGAGTTTTTGTTGAGATTAAGCCGTCATTGCATTTTTATTTTCTGTATACAAATCGATAAGACGCAGTAGAGCGTCAATGCTGAAATTGCCCACTTTACGTTTCAACATCAACCCACCCACTGCTGGACATGGGTCTCCTCTCAGATTGAGAGGGATTCTATTGTCCATAGTCTAGTCATAGGGGGGCTATACCTAGTCCACCACGCTGGCCTAGTGCGGGCTAGCAGACGTTACACATCGTCGAGAAAAATCTCTAAGGCATGTTAAAAAAATCTCACGATGTTTTCCTTGACCATTTATGCGAGTGATCATTTGATACGCTCATGAAAGTCGTGTCTTTAATTACTGTGATTGGTCCTAGACACTGGTTATCCTGCTTTGAATGGGAAAATTGATTATTATTTTCTAACTACGTACAGGTAGAACTATTTATTTAAAAACATGTAATTTCATATATTTTTAGTTGGAAATTATCGTCATTGCTTACGGTTCATCGAGCGGTAGAACTCTGAGGACATTTTCTTCCATAGTTCCAAAGGACCAGTATCCGAGCGTGCCAACTGCCATAACTATCAGTGTGGGCAGCATCATCCCTATGGTAATCACGCCGAATTTTTTCCTCATTATTCTCGCCTCCTTCAAACACTTGTCCACGGTCAAAATCTACAAGGATACCTATGTATTCTATCAAGGTTATAGATTTCTAGCTAGATACTGAGTAATTTTTTCTAGAAAGTATTTTTTTTATTGTATTTGACATTAGCGATTTTTTTAAGATTATATATATATTTTAAATATAAGGGAAATTCAATCTCACGATAGAATTCGAACCTATGTTCTTTCGGTTGTTGGAGAAAATCGACATATCACTGCTTTGAGCTGTGTTGGGTTCCTAATGGTGAGCAAGGTTGTCAGGGATCCGCGAGGAAACGTTGTGTTGACATTGCGGGGATTTTGATTCACATACTGTCAACTCAACTATTCCTCTTTCGTTTTACACTGTTGGCAACGTGCAACTGATACTCCTGGTGTTGCAAGCATCTATAGGCTATGGTAACCGCTTACCGTCAGATCATCAGATGGGCCGAATGCTAGTTGGCCACCTAAGTGGTAAAAAAATATATTTCAGTAAGTTATACAATCTTACCACACCGACTGCACTGAGATTACACAAGAAGGCTCCAATAGCGAACATCAAAGCCATGAGATCCGTCGTACCATATATGTACACCTTAGCGGGGTCACTTGTTGTTTGATAGAAAACTAACGCTAATCCTAATAAATTCAAGAAAGTACCTGCAAATAAACTATTTTTAAAACGTAAGCTTATTGTACTGACGTCAGTAGAATGCCTACTACAACTTTCTATGGTTGGGCAAGAGTATACTTATTTTGTTCTTTAATGACATTTTACAATAAAAAAATAGAACTGTACAACTGCAAGACCAAAGATTACGGTGAGCTCATTCTCATTCTTCAATTTAGGGTAGCCGTCAGTAATTATTATAACGCGATAAAATCCGAAAAAGGTAGATTTCAAAGTCTAATATTCGCGTGTCAGAATTAAATTAAAAACTGTCTTTTTATTTTAATGTAGGTATCGATGAACTGTTCATTCATGTTTTGATTTTGAGTGAGATATCATTAGAGTTAAACCATGGTAGAATATTAAAGCTTACACCAGATATTCTCTTTCCACGTACCCTGCGGTGACATCATCATCATCAGCTTATATTACCCACTGTCTACTAGTCTACACTAGTCCACTGCTGGATGTAGGCCTCCTCTGATGTGCGCCATTTCACCCTGTCCTCGGATTTTCGCATCCAGCTTCTACCAGCAGCCTTTCGCAAATCATCACTCCATCTTGCCGGAGGGCGTCCTACGTTTGCCGAGTCATTGCTTATTATAAAAGATTAAAAATATGTGAGTTAGTAGGCTAAACCTATTGATTATCCTTTTTAGTAAGCAATTTATTATATTATAAGTGGCAACACTGATCGTAACATTTATGACGTAGTTGCCAGGCATCTCGTGAGAAGATAATCCCTGGCGCAAGCTGTCTTATTCTACCATGACATGACCAACTACAACTACCTAAGTACATATGAAAAAAAGTCACCCAATAAGGAAATATAACTGATGATCGATAAAGTTTTCATAAAATACTCCAAAAACAGATACGGTAAAAGCATTGCTAAGATAGCAGTGTTGTTACTTTGCCAGTCCATGAGCTGGAAAAGAAAAAAACTTTTATTTATTCGAAATGTTACCCGGACTAGAAGTATTTTGTCGGCGACGAGTGAAAAACTCGTAAGTAGGTAGGTACAGGTACACCTAAAGTATAAAATGTAAACCTAAATTATGTGTAATTTTTTGTACAACTGGTGTCAGCGATTTCATTAAAATTCTATAGGACTTTTGAGACAAAAGATACCTAGCCTATGTCCTTCTTTATGATGCAATCTATATCCTTAGCAATATCGACATTCTGTTCAACAGTTTTGGCGAGAAAAGGTAACAGACCATCAGATAGTTTTATTAGATTAGAAACTTTCTTAAATTAGGAGGATTTTACTCGCCACCGACGATTAAAAAAATATAAAGATCAAGTAATCAACTAACATCTCGCAAACTATCCGAAGACAATATAACAGCAATTGTACATACTCCAAGCTGACCCAAAAACATAAATATAGCTATGATTGCTCTGAAACAAAAAGATTACGTACTTAAAAATTATTGAGTAAATAACGAGCGTATCTACTATTACCTACTTATATCATTATAGACAATTATTAAATAAATAATTAATTGTTCCTTAATCAGATAAGCAGTCTAGTGGTATGACAATTGGACTGGCAAGTCAAAGTCTCTAGTTCGAATCCAAGGCACGCACCTCTGACTTTTCAAAATTATTTGCGAATTAATAATTAATTGTCATTCGAAAACATCCTGAGGCTACCTGCATGCCTGAGAGATTTTCTCGAAGGTGTGTGAAGTTTGCCAACCCGCATTAGGCCAGCGTGGTGGACTATAGCCTAATCCCACTCATCCTGAGAGGAGACCCGTGTCCAGCAGTGGGACAGTATATAGGTTTATGATGATGATGATGATGATGATGATGATGATGATGAATCAGATAACAATGACACATACTCTTAAAATTTTCGCATAGATTAGCGATGCGTTAAACACAAAAAAAACACATAACCCAACACCCGAATTCAACATGGAACACTCGGAATCGAATGAAGAAGCAAATCGGAGAGCAATTGCGCCAATCGTACGGGTAGGTACTCGACTCGGAATATTAGTGGAATAAAATAGAATATAGAAAAGAATAGTGGGAATATAGAATAGCGGGAACTAATATTAATTGAATTTCATAGATTTTTTAGCATTAATTTTAAGTTAGTATTAAATTTTGTTTTCACTATATTTTGGATGATGTGGCCTCCTGTAACTGAGGAAACATATAAACTAATTACTTTAAGTTAAGATTGTGTAAATGTTAAGTGTTTACCTTGTTGGAGACCCAATTAATAAATAAATAAATAATACTTACGGACCATGCTTTCCAACGCCACGAATGAATGGCGGGCCGTGAAGCAAAGCTAGGCGGAACCCATATCGATACGATATGTACGGTATTTTCAACTGTCTAGCAATCTCAGTCAGGGTGTCTAACTGAAAAAATTGTTATAAAATAACTTGTCGCGAAAATATAAGACCCAGCTGCTCAGTAAAAAACTGGGTTCAATTCCCTACTTATATAAAAAAGTGTAAAAGTGTCGATTTCAAATTTTCAACCTAACCTAACCTACCCCTACCCCTAATTCTTACACAGTTTTGTAGGCCACGTTGTCCTGAATCCGCAGGTACCCCAGGTTTCCCTTGTAGGGAAAGCTTGCAGGAAAACTCAAAAAATAAAGTGTTGTTAGGTTTTTATACGAAACTCTCAGCAGCATCCCGGAGATTGGAATTGCAGTCAGTTATACCCTCTACATTAGATACGTGTAGGAAATAGGATCGAAAAACTAACTGAATGAAACATAAGAATGTACATCAGCACACCGCTTCCTGTATTGGATATACAATCGTATCTGGTATGTAATTTTATTGAGTTGACAGTATCTTTTTTTATAGTACGGAAAATCCTCATGGAAAACCCTGGGGAGGCGGCAGGGTATGTCAGACTCAAACCGCACTTACTTTCCCTTACCCTACAGTCATGGCCATGAGATCCGTCAAATTCGCCGAGACCATGACAGGCTGTACGTTCAATTGTCGAAGTCTTGAATTGCATCATAATCGAAAGTATACGTGTGGCAAACACGCGTACCTCGTACTGGGGCAATTTTGTAGTACCCAGTTAATTATACATAAAAATACAAAGTTTTTGTAGTAGGTGATTGGAGCCTCCTTTTAAGCAAGTAATTTAACCTTGTATTAGGATATTCCGCTCTTCCTTAAAATTAAATATAAATACAAAACCTTTTTATTCTAATTTCAGTACAAGTTTATGTTTATTTAACATAAATTATTGTTTGTGTGACTGTGTGTATAGGGGAGAATTAAGTTTCGTACCAATAATATGTGTGTATGAACTAAGAGGACTCCATAGCTAAAAGCCAGGATTGGTCCTAGCACGATACCGGCTTGACTTATAGCGAGGGGCATAATCAACATGCCGGGCCCGAGTAGCGTCCGCAGCATATTGAAATAAGCCATCCAGGGCCTGCAATGTTACGAAAAAGTCAAGTTAATCGAAACTAGGGTTACCATACCCTAGTCAGGATAAATCCTGAGATCTCACGATTTTTACGCTCTTCACAGGATTGTGATTTTCGAAATCAGGAAATCTCAGGATTTTTAGAATTTTCAATAAAATAAAGTAGATATTTTTTCAGATTTCATTTATTACAAAAACAAATATTAATCTTCTTTATGTAAACTAATTTAAAAATGCGTTTGAGCGGTGGGAGGTGTAGATGGTAACTGCACGCACTGCCCACGCGCGTATCTAAATTACGATTGCGAGAGAATTCGCAAAACTCAGGATTTTTCAATGGAAATCAGGATTTTCTCCGGAGTTTTAAATTTTCTTACTGGTAACCCTAAACGAAACTTAATTTCGTTTGGGAAGATGATTTTGTATTGACGTGTCCAAAATTTGACAGTATGACCAGTATTATCCCTACTAATATGATAAATGCTAAAATAATTGTCTGTCTGTCTGTTATGCATTCACGCCTACACTGCTGCACCGATTTTGATGAAATTTGGTACAGAGATCAATGTCAGGAGATCAGTATCGTGACGACCAAAAAAGAAAAGCCGTGACGTTCTAGATTGGGTCCAATATGATACTTTAACAACAAATTAATTTTAAAAATTATCCTCCTTTTTTGTAGTTAAGTATAACAATACGACCGAAGCCGAGGGGGTGTAGTGTGGTGCCACTGAGTATTTAGTAGTGTAGAAGCTTTGCAGAAGGAAGCATGGCCGCAGGGAGCTTTGCTATAGCTACACACACGCACTCTTTTTTTAGCTATAGCTATAAACACTACAGATACTAGCACTAGAAAATCAGATTATAACGTTATGTATATATAAAAAAAAAGAAACATTTCTACCTACTTAATCGGAGTCTGGGGTTCCCTGTGATCCAGGGGATCATAGTCATCAAGAGAAGGTCTTCTTATAGGTAGTCGAGTTCTTCTGATGTCGATAGGTTCATCGAAATCATGCGGCTTATAATGCGATTTGCTGACTCTCTCAAATGTCGACCTGCAACGGTTATAAATAAAAGTAAAACGAATACATAAAAACATCCCAAATATAAACGGTACATTACATTTTATGTTTACTGTAAATCACTAAATAATAAAGAATAAAAATAAAGTAATTATTAAAATAAGTAATGTACAAAATTACAATATCGGCGTGACGTTTCACTCAATGAACCAAATCATCAACAAGCCATAGACTACAATAAAATTAATAGGCTGTTTTTCTTTTTCTAGTTCTACCGCCGCCGCGAAGCCGTCATCGCCGAGAAGGAGATGACTGAGCGCCGAAGTAGGGATCGAGGCGTCGCGTCGACCGCGACGCTACCAAGCAATACGATACTAATAATTATTAGTGGACAAATTATAATTTGTCCACCTGTCCACTGCACGCCCGTCACTCGAATGCCGTCCTCCCAGCCGCCGAAGCTTCATGCAGTTCGATGCAACCACTAGGAAACCAGCAGCAGAACACATTTGGTCTTATCTACACAATGCCTTCGCAATTCGCTATATGATGTATTGCATGTAAATACATTATGAATGATGTATCGTTCAATTCGTTCACGTATAGCGGTGAATCCAAAATGCTTTGCATCGCCTATACCTTCGAACTAAAAATGAATAGTATAGGTCTCACCCGAATACAGTTTTTTTTAAAGAAACTAAGGACTATATTTAACTAAAAATTTCATTTAGAAATTCAGAAGCGAACTGGATTTCCTGAACTAGTTATGCCTATGACCTAAGTACCGTATTGCTTATAAGGCATTACGGATAGCAGTTTTGTGTGTATACATTAACGAGGCATATCAATACAAAAGCAGTAGAAGTTGCTACCGGTTCAACCTACAATCCTCCTAGTTTGTTTTATTTCTAACTAGCCACGCACGACAGCTAAATCAAAATGAATCACCGAGATTGATCGCCGTCCGGCCCGTAATAAATTAGTTCTTGATGATACAGCTAAGTGGACAAACGGCGTCAGAATAACGACTTATGATGTGTTATCGATCAAATGATGCCATGTTTTCTTATCAGGAACCTACTATAATTAGTAGAAACGCCTGAAAGACTCCTTTACTTCAGTCAGAGAATAAGTATTGCCATTCAACGTAGCAATGCAGGCAATGCAGCCAGTCTTTTATGGGTACCCCCTCCATCTATACAAATAGCGATGCGGAATCATAAGATGCCCTTTTCAAACTTTCCTAGTTTTTTTTAAACTTATAAATTATCCTAGTTACGGTTTAGTTTAAAATGTTTAAAAGTATTGAATAAGAAAGATAGAAACTATATATTTTATCATATTTGTTATATTTATACATCTTGTTTGGATTTTGCAGTAGATGGCCATGACTGAGTATGAAAATGTTTTTCGTGACATTGATCAACGTCAACTTAATATAATTAATAACGTACTTCGTAAATGCGTAAGGTTGTTGACACTTGACATTGACAACGCAACTCTACCTTGTCTATTATTAAAAATGACAGCAACCACTGACTGGAGATTGTTGTAAGGTGGAATTCGTGAATTTCGTTAAACCTTTCATGATCTTTTATTTTATATCTTTTAACAGAAGTTTTGAGTATGATGTCTACTACAGAAGGCGAGTTGGATATTGAAGTTTCCCATGGACTGGAAGAAGGGGAGGTTAGATTACTATTACTTGTATTTCTTACGCCTGCATTTTTTCGTAATTACATCGTATTTTTACAGTGATGGGTGGTGGATTTGAACCCATATATCCTTCTCTATTTATAATTGGGGGCCAACGAACTGTGCGAAGTAAATATTATGAGAAAATGCTATCTAAGACACCTAAGGGCGTATCGCGTACTAGATATTTTATTGCGTTGCAGTTGGAAGATTCGGATGTGGAAGAGGGCACATATATCCCACTGGCACGGCCGGAGGCGTTTAATCCGCCGTCGTTGGTGAACATGCAGATTCAAGACGAGCAGAGTGATGAGGCGTCGGCGCCGGAGTCATCCGGCTCGGAGTCCGACGATGAGCCGCGGCGTCGTGCAAAGCGCACCAAGATAAGGCCGCGCCGGCCGCTCCAACAACCAGATAAGAAAGAGAAGTACAACATTTGGTGTAAAGCTTTAGAGGTAAGCAATCAAAATATCAAATTATATGTACATAAACTGTACTGTCTATTTTATGTACTTTTCCAATATTGTTATGTATTGTTCACTTGAGTTTACACTTAAAGATAAAGTATACTTAAACTTGGCTGTTGTATTAGAATTATTTCATGCAACTGTATTAATATTACAGGAGGACTTGTTAACAGAGGACATGGTCAGCTGTGATGTATCAAAGAAGAGCAGATATGGTGTTGAATCTTATGATTATACTATTAAGTATAGATTAGATGATAGCTATATGTCTAAGAAGGTTTTTACCAATAATGATGATTATAATGATAGTGAACGAGTGTCTAATAAGCGGAGGCATGTGGACAGGTCTAACGTAAAGCTGAGGTTGGGGAAACGAGTAAATAGTCACAATCGTAATGATAAACTGAAACCAAGGTTCCTTAAAGACCTGATAGTAAATGCTGATGACCCTGTAGAAAATGTAGTAAATGATATCGTTGAAAAACTTTCAGAAGATAAGAAGGAGTTAGTAGGTTTGTATTCATTATTATTCAATTATTTTTTTGATGCTTGTTAAGCTGCAGCAAAAACAATTTTTGCATTACTGTCCCACTGCTGGGCAAGGCCCTCCTGCCAAGTAAAGAGACATAGTATGGGTTCGTAGACTTCGTGTTAACAAGTTTTTCCGATTTCCAGGTCGTATTGTTGAAGTAGTGGGTGCTAGAAAAGCTATAGAAATATATAATGAAACACAAAGAGTTGAAGCAGAAGGTGGCATGCTTGTCATGGTAAGTACATACAATAATTCAGTAATAAATAACTGATTCTGATTTTATAAGTTTCCAGATTTCTTCACTTGGTTAGTGAATTACGAAACCAAACCATTTCTCAGTTCGAAGTTAGTCCAGACACAGTTCCAGGTCACAGAAAGACAGTTTTTATGTGCAGTTGGAAGCAAGGCCACTCAAGTGAGAGGCCTATTACATGTAATTGAATTTCCTCCAGGCTGTACTACAGTTGCAGTACTCTTAAATTGTAATTTGATTGATACTAGTTACATACTGTTTTTTTTAGTTTTTTTTTGTGTTTGGTGTTTGTTTGTGGCTTACCATTAAATGAGATCTCACAATTGTTATTGGTGTACTTAGATGATGGTGGATATTTTTTTTAAACAGCTCACTGACTCTAAAAACATAATTTACAGGCATAAAGTACACCTAGACTTGAAAGAAATATCCGTGGATTACACTCAGTGCAACGGTCGAGGCGAGGTGACCACCTTACCTGCTACACCAATTGTGCAGTCAAAAATCAGTATTGATGGATAATTTGGCATTATTTTTTATCAGAACGGCACACGTCGTCGGACACCAGGAGGGATCTACTTCTTCCTACTGAAGCGCGATGACGACGTGTCGCAGGAAAATGTCAACCAGATCTTCACGACGGATCGTGTGGAGACACGGCGCAAGATCAAGCACGCACGCGCCAAGAGTCGCCAAAAGGTCATGGAACAGCTCAAACAGAGCCTCACAGGTATGTCATACTTTGTGAACACAATGACTATTTGGCATGATAATAACAATTAACCTAAAATAACTATTGTATTTAATTTCTGGATCTTCTGTAAATCATATTATGTAACTACATCACACATCAAAAATTTAATTATCTTACTTTCATTCATCTGATGTAATTGTTTTCTTATCATTCATCTGTCATGCATCAGTATTAAAAACTCCTAGAAAACACGTAACCTCTTATTTTACATTGCTATAGCTCACTTATCAAAGTTCTAATCTTCTAATCCGCAGCTTGAGATAAGGCTTAAACTGCAAAATGCACCTCTAATAAAGATTCAAAGTGTTGCTTACTTTATGCACTATTTTATCTGTTGCTGCTATTAGGAATTATCGTCCAATCAGTCTTGTCTATGTATACTGGTGACGTTTCTCAGATTCGGAGCTACCGTCGCTGCTATCCCGCGGCGAGGCGGCTGTGCAGTCGGAGCACGGCTCCAACCCGCCGCCGTCGCCCGCCACGGACGCTCGCGAGTGCTCCAGCGACACGGACGCGCCGGCCTCGCCCGCCCGGCCGCGCCGCCCGCTGCCCGACCGGACCGACGCGACCGACGCGACCGACACGACAGACCCGGCCCTCCCGGCCGACCCGCGCCACCTGCAGCCCTACGAAGACGACGACTTCCTCGAAGTGATGTGCAACGACGATATGGACTTGTTCTAAACACATCTTGAAAAACGTGAGTTAGTTCCAGCAAACTGCCTACTTAGGTTAAGGTCGCCGGTTGATCCAAAGTACTCATAACCCTTACTTGGGGAGGTATGGGTGCACTCTGTGACCGCTCTTGACCGGCTGTGTTCGTCTCTGGTGAGGCTCTACATGCATGGTGCTCGTCTCCTAGCCCCTTTTTAAAGATCCTTGTTATATTCGTAAGGGCGAGATAATTTTTGTAATTAAGAGCTAGTGCGGCTGTAACTTTAAGAAAGAAGAATTTCAATGTTTTTCGTGGATCCTACACATAACAATTCTATTTAAACACAGGGAGTAAGTATTGGTAACACTTAGTAACCATAGATATAGAGAACCTAGACCAATCAACAAGTAATATATTATTGATATGAATAACAAACCAATATAACCTTGTTTTACATTAGATTTCAATATCACCAGCCAGTTAGAGAAAGCCATGTGTATTAAATTATTGCATAAGGCTTGAGCCTCAGAGGTGACCAGACAATTTTCATATATTTCTTGATCTGATTAAAAAAATTGATAAAAAAACCCACATTGAGCAATTCATCTGAAACCAATTCATTTCTAGAATTCGTAGCAATTTCTATAATGAATCTTATATTATGATTCATCGAAAGATCTTTAGGTTTGGATTAAACAATAGCAAGCAGTGTGAAAAATATGTGAATTAGCTTGTATATTGATAAGTAAAGTATTAGGATTATAAAAGTCCGAATTTCACAGTATGATACATCAAGGAATAATGAATAAAACGATAAATCTGTCATTTACCTGTTTAAATATGTGTATCTATATTAGATTAATAGCCCCATCCCAGACAACACTACTAGGTAATAGGGTTGCAGGTCGCATTAGATCTTTGAGTGCCTGCATTTTATACCCATTATAGACTAGGAATTAGCATATAAAATGGTTGTAAAGAAGCAAGTTCCATCCCCTGTGTCAGCTGGGACAGTTCCGTGCAGGTAGGTGAAGCAGCTTTTCCCCACAAATTTTGATATTAGCTGTAAGGATGTAAATAATACTGCCAATTTTTAAAGATCATTGTACACCTCTATTCAGAACGCTCAAAATTTTATAATGTTGAAAGAGCAAAGAAATATAATAAAATTAAGAAAGATCTTTGTAGTGATTGAGTGCTTGCATAATTCTGGAATAAAAGTCAATGCATACCCGGCAGAGAGCATTTTCGCATTGAACTCTAAAATCATTCTTATTTGATATGGATAAGAGTTGAAAATAGATCGGAGGAATTGTCTGCTTGAAGACAGCCGATACCCATGTTTTCTTTGCGCACTATTTTTAAAACTATATGAATTACATAGGTTGACCTCTAAAATCACATTCTTATAGGATATGAATAAGAGTTGAAAATAGATCGGAGGAATTATCTGCTCGCAGACAGCCGATAGATACCGACACGTTTTCTTTGTGCACTATTTTGAAACCTATGAATTACATAGGGACGATACTGAGTTATGAGTCAAAAAATTGGAACATACCCAATAGCAGTATTAGTGAAGTACGAACATTGGTAGTAGGTCTTATTCGGCCACTTAATCATTCGAAAGGACGATAACGAAAGCCGAGAATATGACGTCAACTTGCAAGGGAATATATAAAATGCACTTTAAGAGTTACACACACAAGCGTGTTGTATGTTTATGTAATATGTTACTGATAATAGATTTTTAAGTGTGGATTTTAGAAATCTTATCAAATAGCTGGTACCACTAAATAATTATTTCCTACGCGAATATTAGATGTTGAAATAGAACTACTTTCATAAAATCGCCTTGTGGATCGTTTCAAACCCTTTGGTTATTTATTGTAGCGAGAAGTGGCGCAGTCATTTCAATTTTGAATAGGTAGTTATGTATTTATTACTTTTGAATATTTCTAGCTTCTTTCCTGTTGGCAAGGAATTCTCACATTGTAGCCCTAATGTTACACTTATAAATTTAAGTCTTGTTATACAGGGTGGAAGGTACATCGACGCGCAACGGCTTACCATGACTTCAGTACATGATTCTGGACCCCCTGGGTTGGAAATTTTCGTCGGCTTTTACGTTTCTTTTTGCAGTTTTTTCAACTTTAAACTGTATAAAATCATTATTTCTATCTAACCCAATAAGAATTTTAATTAAAAGTCATTAATTTACTTTTATCACTAAAAACAGCATTGTAAATTAAACTCGAAAGATCTTCTGGTCAGCTGTTTCCTTGCCTTAGAGTTCACTTGCGAGTTGTAAAATTTAAGAAAAAGCCGCCGATAAATTCCAACGCAGGGGGGTCCAGAATCATGTACTGAAGTCATGGTAAGCCGTTGCGCGTCGATGTCCCTTCCACCCTATAGATGCCCAATATCATTTTATGTGCAAACCTGTTCAGAATTACCGTAGTAAGTATAATTATCAAAAACTTATTTTTCAATATTGTTTTCTTTTTCAAATTGGGATTTCAATTCGTTATCCACGCATACTGTGCAAATATTGTAGAGATGTATCTACCCTACTAATCTTTCACCTACTATTTTTCCAGTCTAATAAAACCGCTAAATACGTACAGACGCCAGCAGGTCAAGCTATCCAAAACAGTCAAATTTTCCCAATTAAAATGAACCTTATCATTACGGATTAAAGTTGAAAATCTATCTAAAAAAACTGACAGATTGGGATAGATAGCTTGATGTGCTGGCCTACATTTGAATCTCAATTACACGAAAAATGTGATTTGTACACGTAGGGGTACGCGTTCCTGTCATATAAAGTTTAAAATTAGAATAGTAAGGATTACAAAATTGATGAGGATTCGGACGAAGCTCTAGTTCATAGTATACCTACATCTCTATAAATTGTACGAATGTATTATAAATATAACGAAATTTCAATTGTAACACATTTCAAACTTGAAACCGTTTTCCTCTAGTATTGCAAATGGGGTTGATTTTTGAGGCTTTAAGCGTTAATTATGTGATAATTAAATGCATGCATTTGTGTGAATAGCGCCTAAATAAGATTAAAGCTATCTTGATTATTTCTTTTTACTCTTCTGTATTAACATATTTACTTTATATGATTTATTTTTGATCTCAAAAACTGTGGAGGAATTGGTTACTACATTATGTATGTATAAAATATAGCAGATTGAAAAGCCTAAAAACAAATTGATGATATAAATTGATGTATAAATAAATATAAAACGTGGGCATTCTGGTGTTCATATCCGCCTATAAAATTATTTTTGTTACTGATTGTCTACGGTACATTAACTGGGCTGTATAAAATCTGTAGAAGTAGTAATAAATATATATATATATAGCTTTTTTCTTTACGGTAAGAAATTCCAGGAGTGCAGTACTTTATCTTATCTGTTATCATACAGCACTGTACACTATTGCTGTACTTCTTGAGTATGCCTCCTTGGCCTTGCAATTTTAGTACCTACTTGTCTAGGTAATAGTTTGATACATGGTAAATTACATGCAAGGTCACTAAGGTTGGGTATCTGGGCAGCTCAGTATGAAAAAATACTGCTATAATGTTAATTAAATGTATCGATGTAAACTATGTTAGCCTGACCATTTGATACCACTTGTGTATATTGAAAATTGTGTTAAATAATACTAAATGTGCGTCAAAGAAATATAAAGATATGCAAGTATCGCCAAAATATTGATTGTCGGTCTGTGCGATTGAGGTACTTTAAAATGTACTGACTGTCTTTTTTACAATGGAGATGCGTTGAAGTGTTGTGATGTTGAAAAATGTACAGTTATCTGAATGTTACTGATAGACAGACGACTCAGAAATAATTTGTATAATAAAATGTATTAAAAAATACGTTGTATTATTTCTTTAGGAGGGTTTGGTTTAGTGTTTCTTCCGAGAAAACAACCACAACTCACAGCCAGGGGCTTATTCCCAGTCATCATCACTTGTTACGTTCCCACAGGTGATAAATGGGAATTATTTTTCTCATTTGTTGCCAGTCGTCATAAATGGGAAAAAAAAAGTGCTAGTCGTTGCCAGTGGGGATAAATGGCATTTAATAATCTCTGATGTTGGCAGTGGTGACAAATCCCAACTGATGCTAGGGTTTGCTTATTGCCGCCAACGAAAAGAAATGGTAATAGTAATAACGCGTAGTCGATGGAGGATCTACTTCTGGATGATCAATAAAAATAATCACCTGTCTAACCTAACCTTTCAGTCGGGGTGCCTTAATCTCGAGCTTGCTTCGTTTACTCTTGCATCCTAAATTCTCCTAGTACAGTAACATCATTGTATTTTGTGCTTCCCGACTCCTTCAACACTGTGATATAATATGTCACCACTGGCAACACCTGGAATTATTCAACTCCATTTATTCCTACTGGCAACAACTGGCACTAGTTTTTTCTTAATGATCACCACTGGCAACAAATGAGAAAAAAAAACCCCATTTGTTACCAGTGGGAACCACACTATTGGTGATGACTGGGAATAAGCTCAGCCAGGTGCGTATAAATGGTAAGTCTTACAAGAAGAAAGTAACGAAAAAAAATAAGTTAAAAAAGCTTGATTTGTTGCTGGTGCGGCTGATGCAGGAAGAAACAAACTTAATGCTTAGTTAAAATACTTTATTGCTTTTCATAAATTTCTTAACAACCAAATTATTTGAACAGCAATTAGACAATATTCCTAATACATTTCTCAATCACAATTTATACAACTAGTATACAATTTGGAAGAATCTAAAAAAATATATCTTTTACAAGAAAAGTATGGAGGTAGTAACTGGGCAAAGCTGCTTTTAGCATAGCAAGCAAGCAACCAAGGTTTTAAATTAACACTTGTACTATAACAACGCTCACATGATTTTCATAAATAATATTGGGGTCCAAATCTCTACATCATTGTCTTTACGGGAAGTCCAGCATCTGAAAAATAAAATTATTATGAGACAACATTAATAAACTGGGATAATACTGTATGAGCATGAGGGTTATAAGTTTTGATAAGGCTCATTTGCAGTTTTCAATTATTAATAAAAAAAACAAGTTGGCCAAGTATTGGGACAGGAGTAAAGTTCAACCGAGTCTAGAATCAAGTTACACTTTACAGCAGTAATAGTAGGCTGTGCATAGTAATGCTATCTATAATTAAATAAAATCATAGTAGGCATTTATAAACAGCTGTAACTTTGTTCTGAACCAAGTCCCAATGGGTTAGTTATCTGTGCGAAAGTAAAGTAAAACAGTTGTGGACCCCCAGTTGCATTATTTACCCTCATTGTAGTGGGTGTTAATATTAAAATTATGTACCAATTGTGGCAGGCACTTCTCAATGTGTTCAATATCGACTCTGTCGCAGCTCTCGCGCAGCGCGTGGCTGGACGCTCGCAAGCAGGTCTCCGTCACCAGACACTTAGCCACTTCCACGACCAGCGACAACGCATCGTTGCCCAGCTTTGTCTTATTGTCTTGGAATGATCCATTGAGAAGCTCTTTGATTACTTCCTAGAAAGAAAAAGTAATTATACACTTCGTTTGTATTGTTCGTAAGCATACTTCACTCAAATTGTGGTAAGTTTGCATGTTATGGGATTTTAACACAAGAAGAAGAAACAGAAGATACTTCAGTTTGCATTTACAATAAATAATTAAGATTGATAGGGTATTGGCACCAACAAACAAGTCTCACAGATCGATTAGAACGACAAAGTAAAATCCTCATAATTTAAATAAGCATATTACTTACTTGTTTTATAGTGTGCTTCACATTAGCTGTTACGGATGCCGGGTCAATGTTGTCTTCATCGTTCTCGTTACTATTACGAGCCATTATGATGTTAGATTCACTTAGCAATTTTGGAAATACTTTTGTAAATAAATAAACTGACGCAAATTTCACTCAAACACTAGAGATGTGGACTTCGTGACGTGATGTGATTTTAATCGATATCGATACGATATTGATAACGATATAGACACAGTTACCCGTTTTAAAACACATTACGTTATTTAATTTTGTTAGTGGGCGTTAATTCAGAAAATATATTTTACTTCAAAATAAAACTAAAATGTGAGTTCAAATTTTGAACTTTGGTGTTAAAATTGGTATAATAAAAATATTTTTTTATGAATGACATAGCTAAATTCGTCATTAAAAGCGTCATTTGGTTGGCAATATACAGTTTACACAGTTGTCAAAATGAAGCAGGAATGAGGAATGTCCCCGATATCTTTTGTTTTCGGGGATCGTTACGAACAATTCCTTCAGTTGATCGGACGATCAACCGACAAGATGGAGACCGTTTTATAACGTTCTACGCTTATCAACCGTTATGCAAGGTTTTGTTCTAGCCGCGGTCAGTCAGCGGAAGGGTGATCACATCGAGGTCAGTAAGCCCTGCTGTGCCTCGGAGAGCACGTAAAGCTGTCGATACCGGTTGTTATTACGAACACGTGTTAGTGGTAGTTGGAAACCTAGAAAGCATTGTACAGAAAAGACTAGGAGCAGGGGCGTATTTTGGAATTTGGCGCCGCGGGCCAATATGTTACGCCGCCCCAGAATTCTAGGAAAAAAGTGATATAAATGTTTTTTTTTTCTATTATTTTAATTTTATATTTTTATAAGTAGAACATATGGAGTACATAAGGAGTACACAAGGAGTACATAAGGAGTACATAAGTAGTACATAAGGGGCCGTTCAAGTATTACGTAAGCACCAAGGGCCCCGGGGTGGGGGGGTCTCTGTTTTGCTTATTTTGGATGACATGGGGGGTGGGGGGGTCTAGATGATGATTACGTCATCGTTAGTTATTTAAGTTTTTTCGGGGATTCCCGCAAATAATACATATGCGTAGGCACTCGCTTTGAGAACTGATTAGGGGAATTACCGCGCATTGGGGAAATTACCGTGCGCTATTCACTTGTCTAATAATTCACTCTCGTGCCGGCCGGCTGCAAGTGCGCATCTATCAGTATTGTTTTGTTTGGATTCTAAACGTATTGTAAGCATTGAAAGTTATCATTTGTGTTTATGTTGATGCAATTAGCCAAAGTTTAACGTTTTAATTATTTAAATTTAAATATCTTATTAGAATGTCATATCATATAGACAAATCTAAGTTATACCAAAAACTGTTCGAAAGTTTTAAAAAATCTCATACTGGGACGAAAGTGCAAAATGTACAAAAGTTAGTTAACGAAGTTTGGCGAAATTATAAATTACAAGCAAAGTCAGATAAGGAACTAGATATTATTGTATCTAAGAGAATTGAAGAAGAATTGCAAGCGGCGACTAAAAATAAATCCAATCTGCTTCATTTTTTTTCCAAGGTGAGTAAATATAAGTACAAAGTTTCTCTTTACGTTCTGTAACAATTAAAACGATTTATGAGTAAAAAATATGATGGCCTATCTCAAAGTAAAAAGGTAAATGATTGATATTTTATTTCTTAAGATCGACTCCGGCAATTGGTCACAAAATACACGGTGTTTTCAATATCTGTATGTGAAGGGTTTCTGTGGGGAAAAGCTTTCAATAATATTTAAACGCTGGTTTTATTAAATACGGTGAATTTATGTAGCTTAATAAGAGAATATCCAGCAGAACTCTTAGAAATTTTTCATTTTTAGGCAACGTCTTCTACCAGTAAACCTGCAGAAAAAACACAAATTATACAGCCATTTTCTAACATTGAAAAACAGAAAGAAGATAAAATTAAAACCGGCAATGAATCACAAGAGCAATGCGAAAATAATAATAATGCAGATAAACAAAGAGCAAAACCTTCTCAAGAAGCTTTGAAAAATAAGATTACTCTACTCGAAAAAAATCTGAACGCTTTGTATTCTGCCAGAGATACTATGCCAAATTGCGCTGAAGTTGATAAACAGATCATTAAGTTGCGCGAGGAACTAAAAACAGCAAAAAATACTTTAAACAGGAAGATTCAAAACGCAGTTGCCCAGAAGAAACACAGGGATGGTATGAAAAGAAAGTTAGAAGATATTTGTCAGGAAAATCGAACATGCAAAACGTGTGGTCTTTATCATGCTTCCGTCAAATCATTAAATCGTCACATCGAGAAGATCCATAAAAAAGTAAACACGCCCACAGAGGGAAAAGTTAGACCTGTAAGAGTCGCTGCTCGTCGTGCTAATGAACTGATGTGCATTATTCAAAATTTAGAGCACCAAGATGTTGAATGGCTCGATGAGAGTGACGTAGACATTCCAAAATCGGATGAAAGTGAGCAGACTCACAACACTGAGCAGCAATCCAATGTCATCGATAACTTAGAATCATGGATTCAGGTTTCATGGACTGAAGACTGTTAATGTGTTCCGAAAATATTCTTTATGTTAGTTATGTTCTTTATTTCTGATTATATTTTTTTGTCATTTACTCTATGTGTATCAGTTAAACCTAATATTTTCATGAATTTTCCTATTTTAAAAATAACAATATAAAAAAACATTTATTACTAAAAATGTTTACGTAAGCATAGGGGGAGGGGGTAAGTGCTTTGCTTACTTTTGATGACAAGGGGGGCGGGGGGGTAAAAAATGGTAAGAAATCTGCTCACGTAATACTTGAACGGCCCCTAAGGAGTACATAGGTAAGTAAATAAGGAGTACACAGGTTAGTACATAAGGAGTACATAAGGAGTACATAAGTAGTACATAAGAAGTACACAAGGAGTACATAAGGAGTACACAAGTAATACATAAGGAGTACATAAGTAGTACATAGGTAAGTAAATAAGGAGTACATAAGGATTACATAAGAAGTACATAAGTAGTACATAAGGAGAACATAAGGAGTACATAAAGAGTACATAAGGAGTAACTGTGTAGACCATAACCTAACCAACTATTGTTACCATGACCTGCACTTTAATGACATCGTTAGTAAAATAAATAAGGAAATCATAACTGGATGAACACTGCTGTGGTTCTCCTTATAGGCAATAGTCTTGGTATCACAAAGAGAGACATAGTTAATGGTATTGACTCCCTACTTAAATCAAAACTAGGTAAAGTAATATTATGTGCTTTACCATACTCTGACTCCCTGTCTGTGCAGGGGAACAATCATATTCACTCATTAAACTCTTTATTGCATATGCTGACATGTCGTCATAGTGACTATTTATTATTTTTTTATACTAACAAGTTTGTTAGAAATTATATTTTGACTCGGGATACTTTATTTCTTCCTAAGAAGTATAAGCATCTTTTAGCTACACTGATAGCTCATAAACTCGGTTTTTAATTCTAGTCATTTTTATCAGCTTAGTTTAAGTGACGAAACAGTATTATCTAGTAAATCTAATAATACTGTGATTGATTGTTTAAACTGTTAGAGTCGACAACAGAGAAGTGTAATACTAATATTTTACTTTATCACCAGAATATAAACCGCTTCTCTGGCAAAATTTTAGATGTGGAAATGTTAATAAATAAATACCATAATATGGATATTCTTTGTTTTTGTGAGACTTGGTTAAAACCTGACAGAATGATGTTTAATGTTAATAACTTTTCCGTTGCCAGTGCGTTCAACAGAGCATCTACAGGGGGTGGTTCCTTAATCCTGTGTCATAATTCTTTTAGGCACAAGGAAAGAAAAGACATCACTGCTTGTTCTGTTGATCGCATATGTGAGGTAGCATGTGCGGAGATAGAAGGCCATATTATTTTATGTGTCTAAAGACCACCTGCATCAAATCTGTCAACATTCCTTATTATAATGGAAGAAATACTTACAAAGCTTATTAGAAATCATATTTTAATTTTTGTATGTGGTGATTTTAATATTGATCTCTTACTCAACTCACCAGAAACACTAAAACTACTTACATTATTTAAATCGTTTAATCTAAAACATATATTTAATGAAGCAACTCGAATAACAACTTTGTCAGCTTCATGCATAGATAATGTCTTTACTAACTCTAAGATTATAAATTCTTCCATGATTAGTGGTGTCAGGTCTGATCACTCAGGTCAACTCGTATCTTTCAACTTTAAAACCAAAGTTCCAATCATTTGCAAACAAAGTCTCAAATGAGCTTTGTACCTATTCCTTTAGTGATACTGACCCAAACATAAATTACTGCTCTTTATTTTCTACAGTATGCCAGAATTTCAATAAAACATGTCCAGTTAAGAAAGTTAAAAATAAAAATAAATCAAAATTTAATGAATGGGCTACCCAGGCATTAGAAAAAGCAGGGATTTTTTATATTATGAAAAGTCATTGACCCCTAATTTAGCTTTTCATGACTATGTGCGGAAATATTCCAAGATATTTAAGAACGTTTGTAATCAAGCAAAATCTAAGCTCATTAGTAATAAAATAATCCTTTTCAGTAATAAGATAAAAACAGTGTGGCAAGTAATAAATAAAGAGACAGGAAACGAAAAACAACGGGATAACGAACTCTGCTTAAAAATTAATAATATAGCTATTTCCGACAAGCGTGAAGTTGCTAAATATTTTGAAAGCTTCTTCACAAACATACCAGTAGAGGTTACCAAATCCCTTTCAGCTTCCTCTACATTAGCAGAATATCTCCTAAAACAGATTTTTTCTAAACAAGTACCTATATTCGAGTTTAAACATATTTCGATTACCACACTAAAAAAAGCCTTTAGAAGTCTTAATATAAAAAACACTGAAGACTTATGGGGCATTTCTGTTAACGTACTAAGTGTCATCCTTGATGCTATTGCCCCTGTTCTAACAGACATATTTAACCAATGTCTGGATAGCGGGACATTTCCTGACTTAATGAAGAATAGCAAGGTCATACCGATCTTCAAATCGGGTTGCAAGAGTGATCCCTCAAATTACAGGCTGATTTCTGTACTTCCGGCACTTAGTAAAATATTTGAAAAGATTATGCTTGACCAAATGTTATCTCATTTTAAAATTAACGAAATACTGCATGACTTTGATACCAGTTTTGTTTCAGGAAAGGCAGGTCGACTACTGATGCAGGAGTTAAACTAGTAACTCATATATTGGAGGCCTGGGAGAGCTCACAGGAAGCTATTGGCATCTTCTGTGATCTCTCCAAAGCTTTTGACTGCGTTGACCACAACACGCTACTCTGTAAATTACATCATTACGGAATACGTGGACGAACTGCTGATCTTGTACATAGTTATTTGTCTAATCGACAGCAAAAAGTAGGGGTTAATGGCGCAGTTTCTTCAGGCTCTGTAGTGAGGATGGGTGTGCCACAGGGCTCAATCCTTGGGCCTTTTCTATTTTTGACTTATACAAGGTCATTATTAGTATAGGCGAAACCTGAAACGTGTCTAGTATTTTTATGTAAAGAATCTATGTACAGTATTTCTAAACGGTATCATGACAAAATCACAAAGTTATAAGCATGTTATGTTACCTCGTTGTCCATGCAAAAACATGCGCACCACGCGGCACGAGGCGCCCACGCGCCGCCGCCCGCGCCCCGCGTCGTCTTGTGCTCATTGAAAGAAATAATTTGGCAGTAGTACCTAACCATACGGCGATTTTATTGCAATTAATTGGTGATAACATTTTTCATCATACTTGCAGGCTTTGGACTACCGCAATGGTTGTGTAGGTAGATATTATTATGTACTTTATTCGTAAATACGGCCGTACGTGATAAAATTTAGTCTTATGCCAACCACTTAAAGTTCAAAGTGGGTGAAAAGTGTTAAACATTGCATTACTTAACCACAGCAGGCTGTAGGTGTAAATAACAACTTTCTACATTTAACCGTTTTGGCTAGGCATGGCATGTTCAATAATTTAAATCATCACTTTTTACAATGATTGACTTTAAAGTTATTTTAGCGAAGCAAAAATCCGAACGCGGGCAGGATTCGAACCGACGTCTTTAGGTACTCCAGACGGTATGACCACTAAGCCACCGCGGACGTAATTTTTTTTTGTTGTTGAAATAACTTTAAAATCTATCCTAATTGACTTAGAACTCTATTGTGTTCAACAATGTTTACAATATCTTAGGTACTTATCAATGTTTGTGTATGAGAAATACATTGTTACACGACACTTTTTACTCACGTTTTGTACACACGACACTTTTTACTCACGTTTTGTACACAGTTACACACGATCAACCGAAACACACTACTCGGACGGGAGCTCGCGACATGTAGGTACCTAACTGAACGGGAGCACGATACGTGCGCAGTGACCGGTAGCATCCGGGCGACTGAAGGGATGGATAAGCCCCTGCCCCGCGTGCGCCCGCGCCCGCCCAGTCCTGCTTCGACCGTGGCATGTGGCACGTGGCATGCCGCGTGACCTGTGTTGCGCGCATATGATTGCGGATAGGTACTTAGTGTCGCTCGGTGTCCTACTCGTAACATTTTTTAAATATTTTTGGGACAAAATATAACATGATTTAAAAATTATTGGAATCGATTCAGTTACTGATTCTGAACAAACTATATTCAGGTTTCGCATATACTAATAATGACCTTGTATAAATGATCTCCCATATATGATGGCATCCCTATCAGATATTATTCTATTTGCCGATGACACCTCCCTTATTTTTAAAGTAAATAAGAAAGATAGAAACGTTACACAGGCCAACGAAAGCCTACTCCTTCTCTCGAATTGGTTTGCAGCAAATAATCTTGTACTCAATGCTAATAAAACTAAATGCCTTACATTTTCATGACCAAATGTCCCCCAAGTAGATTTAAATTTAACGCTTGAAGGCAATAAACTAGACATAGTTAAGGAAACAGTATTTTTAGGTATTACTATCGACAGCCAATTGCAATGGAGGGCTCACATTAAGGCCTTGTCGAGTAGGTTGAGCTCTGCTGCATATGCGGTTAGAAAAGCTAGGGAGCTTACCGATGTTGCTACAGCTAGGCTAGTATACTTTCCATATTTTCATAGCATCATGTCCTACGGCATCCTTCTATGGGGCACAGCAGCTGATAAGAGATTCCATTTTTATTCTACAAAAGAGAGCTATCCGCGCTATCTATAATATGGGGCCTCGGGAGTCTCTTAGAACCATATTTAAGGATATCAATATACTTACAATGCCGTCACTTTATATTTTAGAAAATATTTTATATGTTCGCAAACATCAGCAAAATTATAATATTAGGAGTGATATCCATAGCTTGAACACACGTAACAAATATAAACTAGTAGTACCAAAATATAGGTTGTCTAAAACAAGTAAGTCGTTTTTAGGAAATGGTGTACTATTTTATAACAATCTGCCCAAATCTGTAATAGAACTTACCGATGGAAAGTTTAAGGCACATGTTAAACGCATCCTAATTAAGAAAGCATAATTACTATAAAGTACAAGACTATGTCGATGATAGGGACGTTTGGGGATAGTTGGACTGATACTTCTGCACATGTGGCTTCCCTGGAACCTCTGTAACGACGTATGTGTAAGTCTATTAACCACCACGTTTTTGACGTGATACTTACATCTAATTCCGTAAATCTTGGTGACAAGTTTTGTCAGTTGCTTTATACACCGTGAATATATAGTCGTTTTGGAACCGCAACGTGGTAACTTAGGATATTTAGTAGTACATACAAATAAAAAATATTAAGTTGACTGTACAGCTCATAATAAAAAAGTTGGCATTTAAAAAAAAAATTCACTTGTTCGAGTTTGTTCGTAGTAGTGCACGAATATTTCATTCAAAAACCGCCTCAGTCTCAAGCTTGCCATTTATCAATGATGCGCGGCTGGCGGTGCGGGCTAGGGTCGCGGGTTACGGGCGCGGGCGCGTAGCGCGGCCGCGGTACGAGTCAGCTCATCAGCTGCAGCTGGTCACCTACCTACACCAACGGGAGCGACGGACGGTCGGATGATCCGTCCGAGTACCTACTACGCGTGATTTAATAGCTAGTAGCTAGACAAGTACATTTTATTATTAAAATAAATTGCATTACGATGCAGATAGCGACGTAATTTGATGTTACCTAGAATCACAGTTCAAATACGACAAGTATGGCGCCCAGCGAATCAGCTGATACGGGACACGAACGTAATACCTACATTCTTACTAAAAAAAAATAGAATAAGACTGTGTGTAGGTAGGTTTTACCGTAGTTCTTATTTAAGAAAAAAAACGTTGCCCCACACTAGGATTTTCTCCTGTGTCATGGGTGCATTTACAAACATAAATTTTCACATACACAAACACGCAAGCCCAGAATGTATAGCAAAAAGTGCGAACCGTGATATCATTTGCTTTATGCTACTTTATAATGCTATATTAACCATCACTACTCAGCGCCCGCGCCCAGTGCGCGTTATATTCGGAGCAGTACGTACTTATTTATTTTGTACCTACTAACCACTACTACTTACTACCAGACGCGCTCCGTAGATATTGGCGAAACTTATCTTGCAAGCGTGTTTTCGACCAAATGATTTACTTACTGATTGTTGTTTTTTTTTTTGTTAATTTTAAATTGAGATTGACAAGAAAAAATAAAAGTCACCCCCCTGACGGATTGGCGCCCCGGGCCATGGCCCGGATGGCCCTAGCGTAAATACGCCCCTGACTAGGAGGCTGAGTGGCTGACGAGTTAACAGAGGTTTACTTGGAGTGTTGTTTTTAATGGAATACAACATAATCAAGACCAGTATTATTTTATAAAATTCTTGATAATAAAGTGAAAGCTATTTAGTTTTTTTTAGAAACTTTGGATGTTAATGAACGTTATTAATTTTATCCAAAAACACTGGAAATGCGAAAGTAACTCTATTGTTTCCACGTCCAAACCGCGGAATCAATTTTGATATTTTGGTAGATATAGATTAGACTTTGGGTACATACTTGCGTACGTTAGGACATAGGCTATTATTTCGCTTTTATCTAAAAAAGATCTCTTTAAAACCACATGCAACAGCTACTAAGTGTATAAAAACGATGTCTATTCCGGAACAACTTACCTTTCTAACTAGAGAGGGGCGTTGATAACCGCGCCACAATTTTAATAGTTGTTGTCATCTTCGTTTCAATCAATTTTGTTTGTATATGTTTATTGTTCTAAATACATTTTATTTATTTATTTAAAAATAAATGTTCGTCGTTCATAATTTATATACGTTCCTGCACCATTCAACTAATTATGATGGATGAATGAAACTTTGTGAGTGGTTGCGTGTGCGAAGTTTGTATGAAATAAAAAAGGGGATTGCTAAGCAAACAGCTTATTTATTCTATAAGATATAATACTATAATAATAATAAATATTCTTGGACAATTTTACACAGCACCGTCTAGTCCCAGACTAAGCAGTGCTTGTACTATGGGTACTAGACAATGGATATTTTTTTTGTACTTAAATACATACTTATAATAGGTACTTAAGAAACACCCAGACAAACACAAACACTTATGTTCGTCACAGAAATAAAACTATTTAATATTCCTTACACTTTTTTTTCTATAATCAAGAAACGTATGTTATGTGTTGCCTATTAAGTTTTACAATTTGTAAAAATAACGTTTCTAAATATAAAAGTGATATAACCACTAGACTGCCAACTCAAAGGCCTCGAGTTCGAGTCCAAGGCACGCACGTCTGACTTTATGAAATCATGTGCGTATTAATAATTAAATATCATTTCCGATTCAATACGGGGATACCGTGAAATAATCATTGGGTGTAATACAGGATATAATAATGGGGTGTCGCGTTTATATAAAATAATTTACTTATTTACTAAACATAATTTACAAACAGTCAAAACATAAACATAGAATCTGAGAAAACATTCTCAAACTCATAATAATTATGGTCATATAATATTGCTAACAGATTTGTAACAAATACAAAATACGCTTTTTAATATCCTCTTTCGATTTATGGGTCAAACTTTCAGAGAGCATGCCTATTATATTTTTTTCTGTAATTAAATCTACTATAGTTTTGTCTTGGCGTTCCTCGGGGGTTAAATGCTCCTTCAATACTTCTAGTATGAGTTTATCTTCCTCTCTCTTCCACTCGGGGTATTCTAATTTAACAATTTCATCTTCGAACATGAGCTTCATGGATGTGTTGGAACATTCGCTGAAGTCTTGCATTTCTGTTTTGCTCACAGTTATCACGAGCGATACACTTTCAGACGTCGGCGTTAGTGGATGCTGGATAGATGGAGACACCACCGTTTGTGTTATATAGTCTGTGGTTGGAGACATCGGCGTTTCGGTTATAAACTCTGATGTTGTATTTTCCTGAAATAAATAGTAATATTTATTTAAGCAATGGTCCATAATACTTTAAATGACTTTTTTATAGCAGATACTTTGATCGAATGTTTTAGACTTTATAATGTAAAAAGTGAACCAGAATATTGAAAATTGATATTGTATATTGATTTAATCATTTTTAATATGAGAATATCCCTAAAAATATCTAATCCAGCCAGAGCTTCGCATCTTTCGTTGACGTCACACATATAAATACGTACAATTTTGATAGCTGGGTCGCCATTACGATTACTTTCAGATTCAGAGTCGCTCTTGCTGCCACCGTTGCCTTCACCCTCACTGTAATAATAACATAAAATTATAGAGAGTTGAAATCGCGAACTCAAACTCCGAGATGCTACTGAGAATTTCACACTACTCGACCTGGCAACCCTGAAAACCCAATAAAACTTTGCTCAACATGGGAAACGAATCCAGGACTCCAGCTTAGCAATCGCGCTTTGAAATTAAAATGGTGGAGATTCTCATGGTGTTATGAAATATCTTCAACGAACTAGTACCGATTTCGATGTTACTTTTTTTCTGATAAATTATACTTTCTTGTTCATCCCATTTACGTTTGGTCGAAGTCTGATTATCGGTACTGAAGATAAACCACAAAATACTTATAGTAGGTTGTCTTTTCCTCAAAAGTTATTAATTAATTAATTCAAGGTCATCACTAATTATTAATTCAAGGTCACCAACTCATCACTGGTTATTAATTCAAGGTCATCACTAATTATAATATTACTGTCCCATTAGGGATGGTAATTTTATATTATATTACGTGCCTCATCGACTGGTCGGCTTCATAGTCCATGGTGTTATTCTCAATCATGGTGGACTCTTCCCCCACCACGGTCTCGTCTAGTGGTTTCTCTACTGGCGGCGAAGTTTCTTGCGGCTGCGAAGCTTCTAGCGGCTGAGAAGCTTCTTGCGGCTGCTCTTCCGTTTCAGTTGGTACAGCCTTCTGTTCCATGCTAAAACGTATATGAAATTAATTTTGCTTTACATGATCAGAGGTACGGCTAAGTACGGCTGTAATATATTTAATCTGAAATGGTCAATATAATATAAAAATTTCCTTTCCCTTGGTCACGCCTAATTTGAGAACGACTTTACTGATTTCATTCATGTTTTGTTTCTTTTGGTTCTTACAGAAAGAAAAATTAAGAAATTTGCGCAGGATAATGGAAAATTTCAGAAAACTGAACGACTTTTTATCCAGGTAAAGTCCACGCAGTCACGGTCAGAAGTTAGCAAGTTATAATTTTAATGCTAAATAATAATCAACATCAGCCCGTATTCATTGCGGATGCGTATTCAGCCCCCTACCTATACATTGCGAATACCTAATGGCATTTGACCTTATTTAGTGAACACAACAGAGCCCAATCTTCAGCTATATTTATTTAGTCCCATACTACGCTCACCTAGATAAGTAATCCTTCATATATTTTTTGCAGGTTGTAACCTCAGCTTATTCTGCAGAGTTTGTCTGGTGGTAAGTATTCTGCCACCGAGCAATAATGTACAGACGCCAGCAGGTCAACCTATCCAAAACTGTCAATTTTTCCCAATTGAATATGAACCTTATGAAGTTGTATTAAAGTTGAAAATCTATCAAAGAAATTTGACCGATTGTGGTAGCTTGATGTGCGGGCCTCTGTACTAAAGTTATTGTGTTACCGTTGAAGGCAGTACGCAGTGAAATTACTAGGCACATGAGACCTAACCACTGAGGTGTCAAGATCACAACACACGAGTAATACTACTGGTGTTGGTGACGCTAGCGTCTACAGTCTATGGTTGCCGCTTACCATCAGGTCAGTCGTGCTTGATTGTCATATTATTACAAAAAAAAACAAAGGCTCTATGTAGATTGATATATATATTTTACACTACGGAGGCAAACAAGCATACGGCTCACCTGATGGTAAACGGTTACCGTAGCCTATAGAAGCTTGTGAAAAACTAAAGAGGAATAGTTGGGTTGGCAGTATAAGGCTCAAAGTCCCCCCACTGCCAGTGGGCAGTATATATATTTCTACTTCTTCGTGTTGATTGAACAAGTATTTTATAATTAAATTTGACGAGCCCAGATTATACCCACATTACGGCTTTCTACTCAAATACAAACATAAAAACCACATTCAACTAGGTGATTCTTTACCAAACAACACACTTACTTTTGTCTCTTCTCCTTCCGATGTGGGAACAACGAGTGAACGTATTGCGCCAGTGAGGGGTACCCATCCAGGGTGGTTAATATACTTGTGCAGATCTCGCAAGCCGTCGACAAGTTTTTTGAAAATACTTTGTGTAGTTCCTCTAGAATTTCATGCCGTTTCTCTCCGTTTGAGACATGCTCCTGGAAGGTTATTGATATATTAAGAGTCCTGACGTGTAGCCCATATACAGACCAATAAAATTTGTTAAAATAACACTCGGCAATTGCAAGAGTTTTATGAAAGAAATAAATCGGTCAAATCAAATACGACGTTTTTTAAACGTCTACAAATAGTTTCAACATATGTATCAAAAGCATTTTCTCTCACTAATAAATTTCTTATATTTTTCTCTGAATATAGAAAACTAAAAAACTCACATCAACTTTCTTCACCAAATCTGTGATACAAGTCCTCGTGAAGTAATCTTTAAAAGCGTCAATTTTGTCGGCCTGCTCGGGCGTGAGGAAGCACAGGAACTCCTTGTAAAGGTCCACGAGCTCATTGCCGAGGGTCTCATCCACCTTCGAGACCAACTTCAACGGATCGCCGTCGTAAGGATTGAACTTCGACAGAAGAGTGTGAATTTTCTTCCTTTTGAACGCGTTATATGATAGACTGGTTTTTGTGAGGAGTTTGAGATGAAAATTTGTTACGAAGGCTGTGAAGAAATTGACAGTTTAGTTCAGACGTCAGCAGGTCAAACTATCCAAAACTTTTATTTTTTCCCGATTGAACATGAACCTTATTATTTTGTATTAAAGTTGAAAATCTATCAACGAAATTTGACAGATTGGGGTAGCTTGATGTGCTTGCCTCTGTACATAAACCCAGGGAAATTTCAAATATTACTTATAATTTGTAGAATATCAAAAAAGTACTTACTTATATCTTCTAATTCACTATTAATATTATTGCTATTTGTGTCATTCAGTCTTGTATCTGTTGTTTCTTTTTGAACTTTTAACTTATTTTGCAGCGCTTGCATTGCACAAATATAATTAGTCTTATAATTATTTACTAATAATCTTAATCTATTAGATACCTTTGGGTAACTTTTATCTCTACATCCACACGGAATTTTTTCCTTTCTCATGCCAAAATAATCTGTTATACTTTTCTGTCTTCGCTTACAAATCTTTCGTAGCAAAATACAACAGGTGCAGTGTTCAGAATTACTTGGTATTTCAATCAATTTTTGCGTAGTTTTAGAAGTTTCTGGAAGATCATTCCCTATAATGTTCGAGTTGATTTCAGCTGTGGTTGTAATTGGTCCGGTATTGGAATTGACAACTGTAACACTGGTGGTCAGAGGCAGAAGGTATGCTCCGGTGCTTGTTTCAACAAATCTGTAAAAATTAGTGGCCACTTGTGGTTGTGGTTGGGGTTGGTTGTTGGCGATTTGTATGTCGAATTTGTCTGCGACCTCCGGATTGGACTGTTTGATGGGATTAGGGCACACGACTTGTTTGGTGAAGTCTATGGATAGCGGCACTTTTGTGGGCTCCGCCACGGCTTGCCCCAGCTCTATGTCCACACCATGAGGAGCTCGACCAGTTATGCTGGTACGTTTTTGTAAGTAGTTCTGGAAACAAATGATTGCTCAATAGACTAAAAAGTGACATCGGTAGCTGAGATATGACTGTGGACTAGCAAGTAATATATGTATTAATAATTATTTATTATTATTCGAAACCACGCACGCACCCACGCACGAACTTACACACTTTTTTCACTACTTACATTCCTTTTTAATAAATTAAACAGTAGCACAATGTTTAAAGTTATATAATAACGAAATTGTCAGCCGAGTGCTATCTTCTGAGATACAGGCCTCGCCGAGTTCAGAGTCACTACCCTATGTAAACCCTCTTTAACACCACAAATGCTGCTGGATTATTATTACATAATGTACATGACGTTACTATACTTACCTAATAGTACTACTAGATAAGTATAGTAACGTCATGTTGCATGTCGCAACAAGGATTACATAGTAAAAGTACTTACTTTTACCATGTAATCCTTGTTGCGATGTTGGTGAGAAATAAAATATATTTTTTTTATTCGCTTAGATACACACTGTCACCAAAGTACTGATATACAGCCGCATCTGGTTAGACTGGAATTTGACCCATACATGACGTACTAGAAAAACCAGTACTTTTACCAACGACGCCCGCAACACTAGTGCATCTTGAGACCTCAGTTGATAAGTCTTAATTGCGCAGTAGTTTCACTAACCGTAATATAATAATAACAGCACGTTGTTGCTGAGCGGGATGTATTTGGCATTCAGTGGTATGTACCATCCCCGACGAACTCAGCCGCAAAGTTCTACCACCTCCATAATTTGGTGCAAAAAGGGCCAAAGTCCATTTTTGTAAGAATCACTTATTGTATAATGGAGTTTGGCCGTAGTTTGGCAAGGTAGTAAGTGAGACACGAGATGGTATTTGTGTCTTATCTAACTACGTGAAAATATACAGTCGATACGTGCAGGTATGTAGTCGCTTCAGAGTGAAAACTAGAATGATCAAAGTTGAGCCTATTTTGTATTACAATGTTAGCCCTAACTGTTTACACACAGTTTATAATAAAGCAAAATTTCTGGACCACCTGCAACCTTCTAACAGTCCGTTTTAAACTACACTTGAAAGTTTGTTCATTATGCTGAAACAGAACAGAATTTTTAGACTTTGGCCGATTTAGCACCAGGCCACAGATTTAATTTATTAAATACTATACGCGCAAATATAGTACAAAGGAGGACTTAATGTCTGAGGCATTTTCTACCAATCGACTTTAGGGTAATGCAGAGATGCAAGATTTTAAACAAAGGTAAGAAAAAATAAGAAAAAAAAAACTTGTAGGTATCAAAAACCAAAACAACATGAATAATAGAAAGATGATAGGTACACAGTTCAGAAGGTCAAGCTATCCAAATCTGTCAAACTTTCCCAATTGAAAATGAACCTTATTGTATTCAAGTTGAAAAACTATCGAATAAATTTGACAGATTGCGGTAGCTTGATATGCTGGCCTATGTACAGACGCCAGCAGGTCAAGCTATCCAAAACTGACAAATTTTCCCAGTTGATAATGAACCTTATGATGTTGTATTAAAGTTGAACATCTTTCAAAGAAATTTGACGGATTGTGGTAGCTTGATGTGATGGCCTCTATACCTAACCAGAAGACGCAGATTCGGATTCCACCCGCGGTCGAATTTTTCCTTTGCTAAATAACTTTAATATCGCTACAGTTATGGAATGCTTACCTTGAATCGTTTGCTGGTCTTGGCAAGGTAGCGCACCCACAGGCGCGGCACCTCGTGCTCCGGCTGCTCGTACAGCGTCAACTGAGGGTTGTACGGCAACAGCTTATGCTTCACTGGCGTCACGGTGCGCGTCAAGAAATATTGCTGAAAGGATAATTTTGAAGTAACACCTTTTTTGAGTTTAAAATACTGTATTGTTGAATGGGACAGGAAAACATCGAGAAGTTTCAATGGCAAAGAGAAGACGAAGTCAATAGAATTTCCTCGGTCTGAATGCTAACTTAAGCCCTTTTTAATAGTACATAAAATATTCTTGGTCAATTTTACACAGCACCATCTAATCTCAAACTAAGCAGAGCTTACTATGGGTACTAGAAAATGTATATAATACTCATATACTTTTTTTTATAACTATATATTACAAACACCCAGAAAAACACAAAAACTTAATATTCATAAATAATATATTTGGGACATTTTTTTTTTTTTACACAACACCATCTAGTCCCAAACTAAGCAGAGCTTGTACTATGGGTACTAGACAATGGATATAATACTTATATACTTTTTTTTTGTAAATACATACATATAATACATAAGAAACACCCAGACAAACACAAATACTCATGTTTTATCCACACAAATATTTGTGTCCTGTGGGAATCGAACCCACGACCTCATGATCAGCAGTCCGGCACTCGAACCGCTAGACCACAGAGGTCGTCAAATAAATATTCATCACATAAATATTTGTGTCATGTGCTGTGTGTGTGAAAGCATGAAAGAAATTTTGCCGTTTCAAATTAGTCTAGGAGCCTGAGAGTCGAATTCAGGGCGTCATATTAGCGGTAGTCGTTACGATTTCTGGATGTATTTAGGTACATTTAAATAACAATACATACATAAATAGGATTCTCCTTGTCTTTAGCTTTCCTGACGTTTTGTATATGGTTGTGCATCAGCTGTATAGTCATCCAAGGGAACATGTGCTTGACTACCAGTTGCACGGTCACGGTGAGCCCCCAGCAGTGGTGAGGGCTAGCTACCAGCCGCGGCTTGTATATGGTTGGGTTGTTGGCTACGTACTGCCAGAACTGCTCCAAACCCAGGGCTATGAGCCTGCCGAAAAAAATACTGCTTTTAGGAAAGCGAAATATAAAACGTATTTACAGAAAACACTACAAATTTGCAGTTTCTAAATCCCAATTGCTGATCAAGTTAAGTAGCACTTGCCGCGGTCAGGCTATGAAATATATTCTCAAAAACTATGCAGAACAAAATTCTTTAGTACTTTAATCATGTTTTTGCTATAGGACAGGGTGTATGGAGTTGCCGGTTCTTGTCCATAAGATACACTTTTTAAACAAATCAAAATTAATTGTAATTAAAATAAAACATTTAACTGGGACTTAATTCTAGAAATATACTAAAACGTACCGGGTATGTTTACCCGTTAATAATGTAATCTTACTCGTCTTCAGAGTGCAGGTAACTGTACCGCTTCGGCGTGTCTCCGCGGTAGGGCATGGAGGGCAGCAGGTAGGGGTACAGGAACACGGGACTGTTTGCCACCACCTTCTTGAACGTCTCGTGGAAATCGCCCACGTACAAGTTCTTGTTGTACGTACGACGCATGCTAACAATGTGAAGGAAAACCTTAAAATTGTGTTATAAAGTATCTTTTTGTATATTTTTGGCATTTTCAATGCTAAGATTTTAAAGTTATTTAGAAAAGGAAAAATTGGACGTCACCATAAAGACGTAAATTCAGTATGTGAAGGAAAAATTCGACATGACGGGTAGGTATCGCGGTGGCTTAGTGGTCATAGCGTCTGGTGTACCTAACCAGAAGACGCAGGTTCGGGTCCTGCCCGCGGTCCAATTTTTCCTTTTCTAAATAACTGTGTTATAAAGTGTTTTTTTTTATACTACTAAGGCGGCAAGCATACGGACTATCTGATGGTAAGCGGTTACTGTAGCCTATAGACGCTTGTAATATCAGGGGTATCACTTGTGCGTTGCCGACCCTGTATTGAAAGAGGAATAGTTGGGTTGGCAGTATAAGGATCAAAGTCCCCCGCTGCTGACACAACGTTTCCTTGAGGAGCACTGGCAACCTTGCTCACCGTAATGAACGCAACACGTGTCGTGTTTCCCATAGTGGAGCAATAAGACACAGTGATCGATACACATGGTAGATAAATCTTTGCCTTACAATAGGACAAATCGTTTTGTAGGTTAGAAATAATTATTTAAAAGTACTTACTTTCTAACCGTCTCCTTTTGAATGAACCTATAACAAAAATTATTATTATTACACAAATTCTCATACAAGGAGAATTCAACCAAAACTCCAAATCAACGGATGCGATCTTTTAATCAGTGGGGGGTACCCCGATTACCCCCCACTGATTAAAAGGCCGATCAGTCCTCCAAATCCAGGTACGCGTTCGGGGTCAATCAAGTGCCAAGCCAGTCGTTTTATATTTTTTTAGCTTTGCACTTAATTTTAACGGAAGTTTTGGACCGAAACCGTGACAAGAAAAACATATTTTAAAACTAGAAATAAAGAACCAAAGTCAAGTATGACTTTTTATATGGTATACTTTTGATTTTCTTCATCTGATTTTAAACAAAATGTTTTACTTCCATTATCCCTTTCCTTCCACATAAGAAAAAATCGGTTGAGAAACTCATATGGTCAAAAAGACTGTTTTAAAATCTGTGACTTACTCAACCATCTTTCTGTTCTCCGGCGTATTCTCAGCCATTGTCTTCTCCCAGGTGGTGACCAGATCAACGGCCGGCTTCAGGTTGCACACGTTTGCCACCGACTTGGGGTTCAATTCCACAAGCTTCGAAAACGTGTCCTGTTGGAAATATTAATATCTCAATAAAAATAAACCTCATATTGAACCCTTCTTGCTCATAACATAGCATTTTTTTTATTACATTTTGATTTCAGAATAGTTTATTTTTGTCAGTTTTGTGTAGCAAAGTTGTCAATTTTGACATTTAGTGTCATTGAACGGTCATTCTGATACAATGATGTTCGAAACTGAGGAATTAGTGGCGTCACCTCCGACTTGGCCAATGAAATGAGGTTTTTCGATACTTTTTCCGCCACCAGATGGCACTTCGTATGCGTCAGGTCCAAACAGCTGTCAGATAGCACAGATTCCTACTGAACGTATAATTGTTTAGTGAAATTCTACGTATTTAGAAGTGTTATTGATTTTATTGTGGATTACGGTCAGAGAAAGGTTGCCGATCTGAAGATTGAGCTCAAAAACAGAGGCTTAAACTTATGCCCTCCTGTTTTATTTTTACACATAGTCACTGCAAAACACTGTGGTATTTTTGAAAACCATATTAACGTTTTTAAGAATAAATAAACCAAAAAAATATCGAAAAATACAAATCGTGTATGTATTTTGAGAGGTCGGACAGGTCAAGCCACTGCGTCAGGACGCTACAGTGCTGCCATCTCACGTTGAACATTTTCAGAAAAGCCTCACTCTATTGGCTGAACACTAACGTAATTGCTAATGTCAATATAACGTGGTTTGATTGGATGTTGTCGGAAAGCCAGACGTGCTGACGAGCTGTTTTAGCTTTGCGATACCTTCCCGATTGAAACAGACATGGGACCCTGGTCAACATAACGTTACATTAGTCACTTACCAAGTACTCCTTGTATTTGCCAGCGTGCTGCCAGTGCATGGGGTGGATATACAGCTGCAAGTAGTTAGACGCCGCCAGCTGTACGTGCTGTCGAAGCTGCTGCTGCAAGATCTGTATCTGTTCCGGCAACACCTACGAATAAGAAGAGAAGAGAGATACCGAATAGAGATAAGAGAAGAGACAGAAACTTATAAAAAAATTGTGAACAACTAGAAGTAATAGCAACGGTAGAAAGCAGTGATAGCCTAGTGGTATGACCATTGGACTGTCAAGTCGAAGATCTCGATTTCGAATACAGGGCACACACCTCTGACTTTTCGAAATCATGTGCGTATTATCACTCGCTTAAACGGTGAAAAAAACATCGTGAGGAAACCTGCAAGCCTTGTTTGCATGCATTTCTTGCTCGAATCTCGTTCGGCAAATTTCTATTCGCTCATACTACCATTGTGGTCATCATTGGAACAACTTTTATTCATACCAATCCTGAAATCGCCAAAAAAAAAAACACATATAATATATATATGGGATATTTCTTTTTGACGTTTTGTTATTATGATCACACAAATCGCAAATGTATAGAAGAGCTGATAATAATCATTACAGAATAAAGAAAATGGGGTATTATTAAATTATGGCCTTATATAAATAAATAAATAGATAACTATAAAAAATGGTATGTAGTAAATGTGGTACTCACACAAGAAGCCTGCTGGACCTGTATGTGCACAAACTCATTGTGCACGACGGGTTGCAGGTGTAGCTGCAGCAGAGGCGGCGCGCTGTCCATGCCATTCTTGTCGACCTGCTCCTCCACCGCTACGTTCACTACTGGGGGAGTGTTCTTTCTAGCATCGATGCAGACAATCCTGGGGTTTGTGGAATAAGGCAGATTGTGATCTGATGGAATTTAGAGACGCCCCCTATTACCTACATGGGAGCTAGACATACCGACGAACTGTGGGTAATGGTTTTCGATACTTTTTCTGCCACCAGACGGCGCTTCGTATGCGTCAAGCCCAAACAGCCGTCAGATAGCACAGATTCCTACCAAACGTATTTTTTTTGTAAAATTCTACGTATTTGGAAGTGTTATTGATTTTATTATGATAAAGGTTGCCGAACTGAAGATTGCGCTCAAAAACAGAGGCACAAAAGTCACTGGTACTAAGGAAAAGCTCATTGAAAGGTAACATAATCTACTAGCATTTGTTTCCACAGTTTTTTAACTACTAAATTGAAGTTATTTCAGTTTAAGTGTGAAATAAACCAAAAAAAATGATCGAAAAATACAAATCGTGTATGTATTTGGACAGGTGTTTGGACCTGACGCTACAGTGCTGCCTTCTCACGTAGAACATTTCAGAAAACCCTCATTGCGGATAATACAAGCGTAATGGTATGTTCTTCTGAGAAGATTACTGCCTCATTACTCGTGGTCATAAGCGGCACTGCTACGAGGTCCTGGGTTCGATTCCCGGATGGAGGAAAGTGTTATTTGGATTTTCTACAGAATTCACAGTAGTAGCTTGGAGTGTGGATTTATGCTAGGTTAATGCCAAATTGACCAGCCCCCTAATGTTCTTTCATAAAAAATCGCAACTCTATTCATGATGCATACAAGGCGCAATACAAAAATATTGCTTGTTTATTTACCTAGGTTTCACCACTTCCTTACTCTTCTCTTTATTGACATCCATCCTTTCACATGCTGCTGTCTCGTTCACTCTTCCGTCATCTGGATCCGTCGGCTCACTCTTCCCAATAGAGACATTCAAGTAATTCTTCTTTTCAAATGTTATTCTATCAGAAAGTTTCTGCTTTCCGCTTTCCTCATCAGAAACCGGCTCCTGTTTACCTTCCCAATGACCAGAAACCTGGTTGGATATTAAAGATAATTTTAAACTGAGGAAGTACCTCCATCTTGCAGAATATTGAAGTGAAATAACACAGCTTTGAGCTGTGATGTGTTCCTAACGGCGCCAGTGCACCGCAAGGAAACGTTGTGTTGGCAGTGAGGGGACTTTGACTCTTGTACTGCGAACCCAACTATTCCTCTTTCGTTTTACACAGTTGGCAAAACTTTAACGAGTTATAACTATAACATGGATTTTTTTTTCAGTTAATATTTTTGTAATAGAATATTAGTATAGGTACATCCATTAAAGCAAGTGTCCGATTTTCTTGATTTTCTTGGACTCGCTTTATAATCGATATTTAGGAATTTTCATTTAAGTATTTGCTTATATCGTAGTAAAATTTTATGTTTATTTTTTTAATTTTTACAACTAAGTATATTTTTGTTAGTTTTTGCAGTAGATCTAATTATTATAAACATAACCAACCGATCTCTTCGGTAGCCAGCGACAATCAATCACGTAAATGTATTTTATATTGAAACAAACCTACTTTTTACGGATTTTATCGTGTTATATTGATATAATTAACAGTATCCGCGACTATGGATGCCGTAAAAGGTTCGAAACGTCAGGATTAATAAATCAATATAATTAAAATCTGTAAAAGTACAGTGGCCAGCACATCAAGCTACCACAATCTGTCAAATTTCTTTGATTGATTTTCAACTTTAATCCAAAACAATAAGGTTTATATTACATTGGGAAAATTTGATAGTTTTGGATAGCTTGACCTGTTAGTCTGTACCTAGTTTTATTTCTAATATTCGCATAAATGTCAGAAATCAATACGTATCGTATAGCTTCGAATTAGTTTACTAACCTCAGTCTGACTATGGTCAGTCAGCACACTGTTAGCTAGGTTGTCGGCCATCAGTTCTACCTCAGCGGTGGGCTCCGGCATGATGTTAAACAGCTCAGTGACCAGGTCATTCAGCTCCTTCTTCGATATTTTTATTATACTGTTGCCTAGTGCTTCTTCATCTTCATCATCTAATAATTGAGCAAATAATTATGCAATCGAAGATTAACTAAGGACGTTTCTTAAATAAATTGTTAAGGTTATTAATAGAGTATAATAGATGCGAGTGATTTGCGAGTCCGGCACTGCAATATAACATACCCCTTAATACAGAAGATAGTCTTAATATTTAGAATATCAAGATTTTAGAATAACCGCATCCCTTTTTTATATGAAATTAGAGAGATGTAAAAATGTTTAATCTGAGTTTATCTTACAGTTAAACTTAAATCATCTTATTCTTAACTTATGTGATATAAATATCTTATGTAATAACCCCTTCTCTATCTGATAGCCTTATGTAATAACCCCTTCTCTATCTGATAGCCTTATGTAATAACCCCTTCTCTATCTGATAGCCTTATGTAATTACCCCTTCTCTATCTGATAGCCACCGGAGACGTAGTAACATTTATGGGTAACCATCAGAGCTGTTTGTTGGCCCGGGGTTTCGCCTCAAAAGATTTTTTGAGACAGAAGGTAGTTTACATACATCCTTTTCCAAGGTCTATCACTCTACCACACTTGAAAAGTTGAGGCGTGAAAGCGTAACAGACAGACAGACACCTTCGCATTTATAATATTAGTAGGGAAGTAAGGATAAAGGCTAGCTATTTCTACGTCTAGAGTTGTACCAGGGTATACTGATGATAACAGACTAGAGGCTTCGTCATGTTCAGAAATGCTAGCTAGACAGCATTTAAATTTATAGCCGAATAAGACGGAAATTCGGTTTGTATGTACCTCAGCGCCGATCTTACCCCAATACAGTATAAATCAATACGATTAAGCCTAAAAATGATAAATAAAAAAAAAATATAAAACTTCAACTCACGAGCGTCAGGATCAGCTGCGACATTATACTCAGGGTCCGTCTCATCATCGTCTTCGTTCTTAGAAGTAGACGCGGGGTTCAGACACTCATTCAAGAACTGGTTCCATAGGTCATCGACCGCTGGCATCGGAATGTCGTCGGGAGGGACGAATGTACTCTCAATGTGCTCTATGGAGGTTGCCGATAGACTCAATTTGGAGCGGGTGCGGAGAGCTATTGTCGCTTCTTCCTCTAGGTTCAGTTTCCGTCGCGTTGGCGTTGACACGTCCTACCACATGACAGGATACAAAATACATTCTTATGCCGCGTTTAGACGGAAATGCGAGAAGTATCGTGCAAGCTGCGGTACATTGCAATCGATCACGTATAATAATTAAATAGCCGTGATGCAACCTAATCTTAATTGTTATTTTGATCAAGACTTACCTGTGGAACTTTGAAGGGTCCATCTTTAACAACCTTAGGACTGGTGGAGTTGATACTCCGAGGTGTAGCCGGAGTTCGAGGTTGGGAGTCCAGGTCACTACATGACTCCAAGCCTTGGTCATCGTCACTCTGACAAACACAGAAATTGTTAAGATTCATCTACACCGCAATTACTTTTTGTGGAGCAATAGAGTGTAAATAAAAAAATAAATAAATATTCTTGGACAATTTTACACAGCACCATCTAGTCCCAAACTAAGCAGAGCTTGTACTATGGGTACTAGACAATGGATATAATATACTTTTTTTAACAATAACATTCTTCAACTTTTGCGATTGCTTCTTACTCTTTGTTGAATTATCGCAGCATACCGCCAACAACATATAGTAACAAATAGTAACCAACGAGTTGCACACCATATATTCACGATATACTGCAGGTAATAATAATATAGTATATAGTACCACATGTTGATGCAATTTTACCTAACACGGCAACACATACTAACAACAAAATGACACTTGGAACGACACTTGGAAACATTGCTCCACAAAAAGTAACTGCTTGATATTTCTTCTGACTTAAACTATGGCCGGTCTATTGAGTCCAAAGCAACCGCTGCCAAAAAACTTGGCATCCTTTCGAAGGTCCAACGGTACTTCACACCGGAACAGTTGCTCCACTTATATCAAGCACAGGTTCGATCATGTATGGAGTACTGCTGTCATCTGTGGGATGGATCTGCCAAGTATCAGTTGGACGCAATGGACTCAGTAGATCGAAGAGCAAGGAGACTTATAGGCGATGAGTCGCTCGTCAAAACCAAACTTCAAAGTCTGGAACATCGGCGAAAGGTCGCTTGCCTTTCGGTCTTTTACAAGGCGTATTATGGAGAGTGTGCCCAGCTTCTTCACGACCTAATCCCACCTTCCACTTTCCTTCATCGGACTACCAGACGCGAGGGCTTTCACCCACATGTGGTCGAATTCCCTTTTCAGCGCACGAAGTGACATGCTTCATCTTTTCTCATTCGCACCGCAAAAGAGTGGAATGCTCTCCCTGCGTCTGTGTTCCCAGACTCATACAACCTTGATGTTTTTAAGGCAAGAGTGAATAGGCACCTTCTGGGTAAGCGTGTTGCACCTTCGACCTCGTCATCGCTTACCATCAGGTGAGACTGAGGTCAAAGGCAAGCCCATCGACCATAAAAAAAAAAAACTGTGGTGTGGATGCACCTTTGACAGTATTTTTAGTCAGTCAGATTTTTCTGTAATCAGCCAATCAATAAATAATAGACATTAAGACATAGACTAGATAGATAGACATACATTGTTTATAAAAGCTGTTAAAACTGGATATTATCATTTCATAGTCTACACTGCCACATTACTGGCTCTTAGCGTGACTGCTAAGCTAGAGGTTGTGGGTTCGATTTCCAAGTCGAGCAGTGTTATTGGAATTTTCTATGAAATCCTCAGCAGCAGCTTAGAGTTTGGATGTGTGTCGGGTTAAATGGCAATATACAGTATTTAAATCCCATATGATGGGTGCAAGCTTTCTACTAAGAAATTCATAGCAATCGCGATCACATTTTGCTTGACCTCGGAATTGGACCTCAAGGGTGCCAGTCGCTCTAGGCCAATGAGGCAATTAAAACATATCACCAGAAAATTACTAGTTCATCAATTATATTTTCAAAGACTAGACTACCAACCGGAACATCATCATGCGTAGGCTCATACTCCTCATCATCCTCGTCTTCTGGCAACTCCTGGGCAATAAGAGCTTTGACTTCAGGCCTCGTCTTCACAGGAATATGCTTGATGGGAGTCAGCTCCAATTTCTCCAAGTTCCACGCTGTTGTCTTTGGAGACACTTTCATTAGCTCCCTGCAATCAAAATATTAGTGACAGTAAATATTACAATATCTTCAAGAAAAGGTATGAATATGTATAGTGAGCAGCGAAAGTTGCGTAACCAGATGCAATCCTTAAAACGCTATTAGACCTCTGTGGTCTAGCGGTTCGAGTGCCGGACTGCTGATCATGGGGTCGTGGGTTCGAGTCCCACAGGACACAAATATTTGTGTGGATGTAACATGAGTATTTGTGTTTGTCTGGGTGTTTCTTATGTATTATAAGTATGTATTTACAAAAAAAATGTATATTTATAAGTATTATATCCATTGTCTAGTACCCATAGTACAGTCAGCAAAAGAGTTAAGTATACAGCAAACGAAATATGCATTTTTATACAGATTTCGACATAATAATTACGAGCCAAATGGTTAGGTACCTAAGTTACCTAAGTTTTGACACATATTGCGTGATACATTATTACACTATCTTTATCAAAACAAAGATTATTAATTAGCTGCCTGTATACCTAAGTCTTTTGTTGACCATACAAGCTCTGCTTAGTTTGGGACTAGATGATGTTGTGTAAAATGTTAGTGCCTGTATACCTAACTCTTTTGTTGGTGACCATACATGGATGCTACATAATCTTAAGTATTTTCTCTCAACATGTGTGACTGAGCTAGAAACTAGACACCAGGGGTAGATTTGATACATTAGGCTATCCTATGTCTATGGTTTTTTTGTCGCTTATGCATGTAAAGCATGAACAATTTAATCCCTACTAATAAATATAAATTATGAATGTCTGTTAAGCTTTCACTTCTGCTTATACCACTGAACCGATCTGGATGATTGACTGATTTGGATGAAATTTGGTTCAGAGATAGATAGTTCTGACCTTGAAGAAGAACATAGACTAGCCTTTGTCTCAAAGAGCCTCTATCTTTGGATTGCAGGTGAAACCGAGGCCAACAGCTATTGATCTATAAGAATTAAATTAAAGTATAATAAATGACAAGGAGTTTGTAAATTATACAATTATATTAATCAGGATCATTAAAAACAGACGCTCACTATTATTATTTGTGAGTAACTACAAAAAAAAAAGTAAAAAAAATTTATTCAATCCTACATTCCACTGAAAACATTACTAGGATTAGATTTTTATATTACTAATGATAAATATTGTAACTGTAATTATATTGTCTACGTAAATGTATAGGTATGGCACCCAGTCCATCTACTTAATTTTCTTACAATATTATGTGTAAAAGTACTCACTTGACTTTAGCTCTTGTAAGTTTTGGTCTTAGACTGTTTTTATCAGGGCCAGACTCTTCTTCTTCCCGCATTTTGACTAGGGCTAACACTCGGTCATTTGTTACCACTTTCTGGAATATTATTGTTATTAAATTAAAGATTGTATGTATAAATGATGGAACTAGGTGTTGGTATTACATTAGATAATAGAGGAGAAATCAGATCGCTAAAAAAATGCCCTCAATCTACTTTTATTTTTAATATTGCCTTACTTGTTTTTTCGTATTGTGGGTGTGTTAACAAACACAAGTTTTCACATAAACTATACCCCAGACTGGGAATAACTAAATAACTACCTGTGGTTATACAAATATTTACTCCATGCATGGATTAACAGGGGAAAACATATAGTGCAGAATATCATCACTCGGCCATTACACCAGATGTGCGGAGACAACACGTTTTGTTTTTTTATCATTGTTACCTTAAAATAAAAAGATAGTTTATTTTCATACCTTTATAATTTTCCTAACACTAGTTTCATCTAAATTATTTTTTATAGCAGATGCATGGAGATTCCTCTCAACTTCCAAATAATTTTCTGGCAGGACTTCTTCATACTCACTACTATTCTCACTGTTTCGACTGAAAGATAAAAAGTACTCGTAAATAATAAATAATAATAAATAAAACTTATATGTGGAACTGCATGAGTAAATGGCCTCTCGGGAAATTTCTATGTCTAGCAGTGAATTGCAAAAGGTCGAGTTAATAGATTGATTGTAATATTTTTGAAAGATAAGTTTAAAAAATAGGTATAGGGTCAGAGAGTCTACATAAGGATATCTATAGTTTTTACTGAGGACATAGCTAGGGCCTGTATTGTTATACAGGCCGGAAACTTTCAAGATGATTTTTTAAGGTAATAACTGTCTCTTATAATAATCGCAACAGAATAATCGAAGTAAGGAAATACCGTTTTCTTTTTTTGCCGCGAGTGTTTGCTTTACGCTTTCCAGAAGTACTTTCTTTGTTAGAGCCAATACTTTCATTTATAACAAGTTTAGGTTCTTCTTCTGTCTCCTCCATGATATGGCATTAGATTTCAATATTCATTTAATAAATTCACTTAACCAAAATAGGCGAAAATGCGAATTGTAATGTTTTTTTTTTTTTTTTTTTTTTTTATTGGCAATCTGCCGATTTTACAGCAATTTCTGCCAGTGTCCTGTAATGGATACACATGGGTATTAAAAAAAAAAAATCAGTAAATATTATTATTCCATGTAAATTATTAAGGTATTGGTTTCAGGCTTAATGGATATATATATAACAAAAAAATTATACCTTTATCTTGTTAGTAAATATGTATTTAATGAAAGCATTTATCATGAGGGGGTTTGGAAAAAAGGAAAGGAGGTGACGCACATTGACTGGGAATTGGATATTTAATTTTGAAGAAAGTTGTTCCAACGGAAAAGCTTTATTTAATGGACAGTTGAGGAAAATGTGGTCCAGAGTACCGTCATCTAGGCCACATTCACATAGTGAGGAGTCTCGGACCCTGATTTTGTGTAAAAACACTGGGGTGCAGCAATGACCAAGGCGGATTCTGCAAATAACAGATGTTACTATTTTAGGAACCTTTTTGAATTTGTAAAACCAAGGTTTAGCTGGGATGTCGGGTTGAATCGAAGCGTAGAGGGCGCCCTTTGACTTATTCGAGTCAGCCCAGGAAGCTTCCCAGGATTTATGTAAATCAATTTTACAGGAGTGGAGCAAGTCATATACTTGGATGGAATAATGTTTAAGGTCAGCCAAATCACTGGTAACCGCAGCCTTGGCTGAGGTGTCCGCGCATTCGTTACCTCTAATACCTGCGTGACCAGGGATCCATATCAGAACAACCTCAATTCCCTTTTCAGAGCAAGAATGTAAACTTTTTTTAATATCCATGATGATTGGACTGCGGATGTTATCTTTGAAAGGATTTTTAATAATAGCCTCCAGGGCACTTTTAGAGTCTGAAAAAATAGCTGCCTTAGTAATAGTGTTATGAGAGAGGATATACAAGCATGCCTCAAGTATACCAATGCACTCTCCAGTGAAGACGGACGATTCAGGAGGGCACTGGAATAGAAGAAAAACTTTGGAATTTTCATAGTAAACAGAGATACCTGTTTTACCGTCCAAAGAGAGTTTGGAGGCATCAGTGAAAAATTTATGAAAATCATGCCACTTGTCCTCAACAATAGAGGAGAACTGTACATTGGCCTGAATAGATCCCTTGTCCAGGCCAATGTGAGGAATATAATTTGGACGATAATTTAAAATGTCATATGGCGAATCGTACAACGGGAATTTACTGCACTGGCGAATAGGGGTACTATCCTCAAATGTGAGGATGTTCCTATAAGAGTTTAGATACAGTGGAGGATCTTTGTGTCTCCAATAATCACTTTGGTTATATATGGTATCCAATTGGGAAAGTTTGGTCAGAATACTGTGGTTATCAAGGAAGTAGCTCTTGTAAACGAATTTATTGGCAAGAAATTGTCTACGAAGTAGAAGAGGGGGTTCCCCACTCTCTACTTGCAGTGCATTGCTTGGGGTGGATTTCATGCAACCTAATATTATACGAAGAGACTTCGATTGAATACAGTCTAATTTTTTCATTGCAGTTTTATTACAGGGTTCAAGCAAAAAGGAACCATAATCTAATAAACTTCTAATAGTTGCGTTGTACAAAAGCTTTAGAGTAAACGGGTGAGCTCCCCACCATACACCTGCAAGAGCACGTAACATGTTGAGTATCTTCTCCGATTTATTGGTTATATACTCAACATGTGACGCACCAGATAATTTGGAATCCAAGATGACACCAAGAAATTTAACATTATCTTCAACCTTAATGGGAGATCCTTCAATTTCAAGATGGACATTCAGGACTGATCTTTTCCGGGAGAATATCACAACAGAGCTTTTAGTAGGGGATAAATTAAGACCATGGGAAGTGAGCCAGTGGTTTAAGGAATTAAGAGATACCTGCATCGACTCCTGAGCATCTCCAATGGACAAATTTGGCAAGTACAAACACAGGTCATCCGCATATTGTAGAATTTGACAATCGGAGTTGAGAGATCTATGCAGATCGGAAGTATATATGCTATAAAGTAGTGGACTCAGCACTGAACCCTGTGGAAGTCCTCGCCAAACAGTTCTATGTTCAAAAGTCTCCCCTGGAATGTGTAGCTTTACTCTACGTCCAGACAGAAAGTTGCAAATGCAATGAAGCATCTTTGTCGGAATGCTCAGCTGTCGTAATTTACTTCTGAGCACGGCAAGAAGGACATTGTCATAGGCTGCCGAGATATCAAGGAAAACTGACACAACAGACTCATTTTTGCTAAAAGCTATACGGGTATCTGCCATAAAGATTCCAATACTGTCCATGGTGCTGACTCCCTTTCGAAAGCCATATTGTGATCTGGCTAGAAGGCCTTGACTTTCCACAAACCACTCCAGCCTGTTTTTTATGAGGAGTTCTAAAATTTTACCTATAACAGGGGATAGGGCAATTGGACGGAAATGTTCTGGAGCATTGGGGGACTTACCTGGTTTTAGAATGGGAATGATAAGCTGAGTTTTCCATTGATCAGGGATGTAGCTGAGGTTAAAACAGGTATTTATTAAAGTTAAAAGATACTGGCGACTACTAGGACCAGAATTTTTATAGAAAGAGTAAGGGAAGCCATCAATCCCGGGAGCGGAGTCATGGACACACTTGAGTACTGTTTCTAATTCCTGTAGGGTGAACTGGGAATCGAGGGGATCATTCGAGACAATATCTGTGCTAGATGGTAATTCATCTTTGAGAGGTACAAATGAGGGGGCTAGTGTATTGAAAAAGAGTGTTGCTAAATCCCGAGAAATAGAGGAAGAATTTCGGGGCGAGCAGCCACGCCTAAACAATTTGAAATTTTGCCAGACCAAAGAAGATGGGGTAGATGGGGAAAGTGAAGCACAGAATTTCTTCCAGCCTTCATATTTTTTCCTTCTAAATAGACGTCTGGATTTAGCAACTATCCGATTGTATTGGATCAGGTTGTCGAAAGACATGTTACCTATGTATTTTAATTCAGCTTCGTTTCGGGACTTGATTATAGAAGTACATTCCCGATCCCACCAGGGGGGAGAAGGCAACTTCCCTGAAGCTGAATTTTTTAGAGGGATGCTAACATCCGCAGCAGTTGTAATAGCATCAGAAAACTGTGATAAACATGTGTCAATGTTGTCATTGGAAATTTGGGGGAGTACAAGAATTTCAGTCTCTAGAGCTTGCGTATACAAGTCCCATTTGGCCTCTGTAACTCTATACTTCAGAAGTGGTGGTTTTTCCCTATGAGGGAGTGTTCTATTTATAAAGGTGGAACATATAGGGTAATGATCACTACCATATGTGTGGTTTAGCCTATTCCACTCCAGCTGGGCAGTCAAACTGGCTGAACATAGGGTTAGGTCAATGCAACTTTTATCTTGGCCAGGCCTAGGAATACGAGTGGCAGACCCATCATTAAGGACACATAGTCCTAGTTCATTGATTAGATCAACGAGTTCGACGCCTGCATTATCACAGTGGAAAGACCCCCACAAAGAATGATGGCAGTTAAAATCGCCCAATAATACCAAGGGTTTGAAAAGAACACAAACATCATAGATAAATTGAAAACAAACAGAGTTAGGGGTGGGAATGTAAATTGAAATGAAATTAATACCAAGGGTGTTCACACCAACAGCATTAATCTCACTTCCATGTCTGGGTAGAGAAATAGGGGACGAAGGAAAAACATTATTTACAAGGATAGCAGCACCGCCATAACCATCAAGACGGTCATCACGGTATGTGCTATACCCAGGAAAATTAAAATTGAAACGAGGCTTAAGCCATGTCTCAGATATAGCAAAAATTGCAGGTTTGTAGGTATTAATTAGATGTGAAAATTCATGTTTTTTGGGGAGGGCACTCCTGGCATTCCACTGGAGACAGTGTAGATCCATTGTTGCGGAATTGAATAAGGTTGACAAAGTCATTGGCAATGTGGTCTGGTATATTATATTTTGAAAGTAGAGAACAAAGGGAAGTAAATAAGGAGCTAAGCTCTTTGGAAAGCTCATTTTCAGAAGGAGAAGATTTATTAGGGTTGTTGAGAGCGCAACCATTACTGGAAGGATTAAAAGAATAGTTATTCAGGGTACTTTCATGAGCTCTGTAGTCATAACTGGGGGTTAGGACCTGACGGGGTTTGGGTTTGGTGATTATGGTTTTTCGGTATGATGTTACACCAGGGGTTTGTTGGCGAGATCTTTGATTTGAGGGATATTGAGATAAATTATTGGGAAGGGAAGGGGGAGCACGAGGAGTTGATGAAGAGACTGCTGCGTAGGATTTATAGCTGGGTGGGAATTTTTTGGAGGCGTCTTCATATGACAAGCATTGTTCAGCCATGCACAACTTTATGTTTTTTTGTCTCATGTATTCAGGACAGTCTTTGCTATTAGCACAGTGAGCTCCTGTGCAGTAAAAGCATAAGGGTTCTTCTACAGAGCACCCATCCCCAATGTGGTCCCCACCACAGCGATAACACCGAGGCTTCGACCGACACTTGGTTTTAGTGTGCCCATATTTGCAGCAACCATAGCATTGGATTGTAGGGAATTGGTATAAATCTACAGGAAGGGAATTGTAACAGCACAGAACACGTTTTGGGAGGGATTGACCGTCGAAAGTAATCACTACAGATGATGTTGGTTTCCACTCTGAAACACCGTCTGTGACAACCTTGTGATTCAACCTTCGGGACTTTAGGATTGAACCAGTGCCCATAGGGGATTTGAGATTTTCTAAAATTTCCTCTTCGGACCAATCAATGGGAACACCTTTAACTACACCCATTCTGGTGATATTGTAAGAAGGAATTGATGTAGAATAGCCCTTATTAACTAATTCTGTATTGTTCAAAAAAGCATTGGCGTCTTCAGGTGACTTAAATTCAACTGAAATTCTGTTACGGCCTACTTTCTTAACTCCATCAGGTAATATATTTTTAATATTAAGCTTCATCAGTAACTGACCAAACTTTACAGGGTGGATGGAAGTGCTTGCAGAAGGATCATCAGATTTGACTGAGGCATGTACTAAATAAGGGGTAGAATCCCTTGTAGAGTATCTGGAGCGACTATAGGTCATTGGGGGTGATTGAGGGAGATCTTTCTGGGTATTTTGTTTTTTGGGAGGAGGAGGGCCTAGACTATCATTGTTGCGCTTTCGATAGGAGTTTTCTATATCTTCAAAATTGGATAATGGGGCGGTTAAGCCCGGGGAATATGTAAAGACATCTGGGGATTTATTGGATTTGTCTGGAACTTCTAAGCTTTGAACATTTTGTTGGGGAACATTGGGATTATTTTGGGAAGTATCAGGATCCGGCGGACGGCCACGGAGATTGAAGTCAACTTCCATGGCCAGGATCGACCCGCATGCCGCAGGCAAAACACAGTTAAACTAACTTACCTATTAGGTTAAGTGTACACAAACACTACAAATTATGGGTAAACAATCACAGACACAAAACGGCACCTAAAATCACACCACAAGGTCAATATTAAGCCTGAAAACAGTAAATAAAATAACTCCACATGTGTCAACCATAAGCAATCACCGGCGGCCAATTGTAATGTTTAAAACTGAAATACTGAAAAAAGGAATCAACCTCAATGTGTTTACTATTAGATGACAGTGACATATATGATGGATGAGTGACACTGTCACACTGACAACACTGAAAACTGCCATCTGTGTCCCTGCCAGAGTGCCACTAACTAATTATTATTTTACGGATACATGCCCTTTGAGCTAAAATTGTGGTCAAGTCGTACATAATCATTTTTATGTTCCATCCTTTGAAGGAGTACTAACACTGCTAATCGCTCAAGCATGTCTCCTTTCAATAGACTCGGACATCTGATAGTATTCATAATCTTGTCTGTTGAATATTTGTATTGTCAGAAATATAACGCGGTGGAATATCGAAAATCTGGTAACAACACCATTGGAAACGTTTCTACGCGACTGGGAGAGGGATATTCAGCTGTATACCGTTACGCACGTCACAGCAATAGAACGCTATCTAGAGTACCTCTGGCTCTAACGTTCTCTAGGCAGTTGCATCGCATTGGGAGTAGGAGAGTACATAATAAAATTATTAATAGTTTTTTTAAACGGATAATGTAATTGAATATTTAACTACTGTTCTTAATTTTTTGGCTTTAAATTATACATTTTTTAAACCATTTAAAAATTACCAATATTACATAATTATGTTTTATTTTTTATAATAAATAATTAACAAAACATTAGGAGGCTTATTATTCATTTATACAATTATAATTATAGTAAGTTATTTTAACCAGCATTTCATAACATCTTAACTTTCTCATCAAAATCTGCTAAAAGTTCTTTCATGTCCACATATCCAGCAATTTCTTGTGCTTCTTGCAACGGAAGCCATTTTAGATCTTGGTGTTCATGGGACAATTTCACTTCTGCCTGTGGGTTTCTTAACTTTGCCAGCCAGTATACAACCTCCTTTGGTTTACCTTTCACCTCATAATTGAGAATTTTTGAAATATCCTTGAATACCTGTAATAAATAAATAAAATTGGTATTATAATATTTATTTGTTCTTTAGTTTCTGCCTACCCCTATGGGAAAAAGGCGTGACTGTATGTATGTATGTATGGTATTATAATTTATTTTCTGAATAATTATGTGATACATTTCTTTACTAATACCCACATATACAGTACATTCTATTTATGAGTATTTCACAGATTAATAGAAAATGTTACACCAGCCAATAGAAAAGTAATAATAAGGAATAGTTGTTCTTTAGTTTCTGCCTACCCCTATGGGAAAAAGGCGTGAGTGTATGTATGTATGGTATTATAATTTATTTTCTGAATAATTATGTGATACATTTCTTTACTAATACCCACATAAACAGTACATTCTATTTATGAGTATTTCACAGATTAATAGAAAATGTTACACCAGCCAATAGAAAAGTAATTGTTATTTTTCATTGGTGTCTCAACAACATTTAAAGGGTTGTTACAAAATAGGTTGACTACAAAATATATTCTTTATTAAATTTAACAGTTTCATACTTACTTCTAAATCATCTTCAGAAAACCCAGCTTCTTCTTTTGTTTCTCTTAAAGCTGTTACATAGTCTGATTCTCCAGGATCCACGTGACCTTTAAAGGAAGAATAATCACATACACAAAATTGAGACAAAATCTAAATAATAGTGGCAAAACAATATTGTAACTAATTAAATTACCTTTTGGTGGAGTCCAGTGGTGTTCTCCATAAGAAGTTTGTAACATCAAATACTGTATAGCTTGATTCACCTGCCTAAAGATAACTATACCAGCGGCACGGCTAGATGACATGGTAAGATATACAGTAATATATCCTATAATATACCTACTATCACAGAATCAAATTAACACCCTAAAAGATTTTAATTTGTGTGTAAATAATAGTTTTCTGATAATGTCAATGTCAATTAATCAATTTGTCAAAGTGTCAAGTTGACGTTAATACAAATTGTACATCTGGTTCGTCCAGAAATAATAAAATAATAGACAAATACAATACAATGTAACATAAAAAAAAATAACATAATTAGTGATATAATTAAAAAGTTACCATACACCATTACTTAATTTTCTATTCAACTGTTTTACGTATTTATTTTATTTTTTTGAGTTTTGACAAAAGACAATACCTCCTGACGACTGACAGACCATGACTTTTCGATACAACGGTTGAAAAAAAATCAAGAATTCAAACTGCAACGGTGAATAACAACATTTCATTGAAAACGACTGTTGTGAAATTGTTTGTTTATTAGTATTTTCGTTACATTCACATGGGATTTTTAGAAATTGGGCTTAAAAATAATAAAGTGATAAAAATTAAATAGTTTGTGTACCATGTTACAAAAATGGAAGCATATTATTAGCAACTGGGTAAGAAGCAGATGTTTTTTTTTGTTGTCGGTGATTATTTTGTTCGGCATGTTTAAAAGTCAATTAAAATAATGTTTTTCATATTTATTGTAGATAAATTGCTATTTTAATGAAACCGACCAAAATGAACGTACCGTTAACATAGAGTCTTTGCTGAACATCATTTCTCATTTACGTGAGAATCTGAACTTTGACGAATCCAAGTCTTCTCTTCTGGAAGCGCATACTGTCGGAGAGTTCGTTTTGGAGAAGTATCCAGAATTTAAATTCGAAAATGGAACAGTTGAGGCGACCAATGAGGATGAGATATGCCTTGTGGCATCATTGCTACTTTTCTTTGTGTGCGTGAATTCTAAGGATGTGGACATAAAGAATGCAATGTGCAGTAAGCTGAGTGGCGATGATCAGGAGATCATACTGAAGTTCAGTAAGAGTCTGATGGAATGCTCACCTATCACATGTAGGGATGTACAGGCAGCTATAATAGGTAACTATCATTCAAATAATTTATTCATCTCAGGTATAAACAAAAACTTTCTCAGCAGCTGCTAAAGGGCATGCTATTATTATTATGTCACAAAGGCCATACATATGTAATGTATTTGCAATTTTTTAATGTTAATTTTGTAACAGCTGGTCTTGTGTAAGGTAACAGCTGTTCTATTGGCATATGCCAGGAAAAAAAGAAACCAATATTATTCTTATAATCTTTATTGGATGTACCCTATCTACTACAACAACAGAATAAAATTGTAATTTTTTTATGAACTTTTACTGGCACCTATAATCTTTATACTTAAGTTTTTTTCTGGGTCTAATAATTTTTTTTATAGATGCATGTGGTTCAGACATGGCTACAGAACACATGAAAGTGGCGGAGACACCCCCCGTGCTGCGATCATTGCATGGAGAAGTCCGGAGGCTGCAGGCTGCTCTGGATGCTGAGCGGTTTGACCGTAACTATCTACAGGAAGAACTGACTAGGACTAATACAAGACTGGAGAAATTAAGTAAGTGCTATTTTGGCACCAGGATGTACAGACGCCAGCAGGTCAAGCTATCTGTCAAATTTTCCCAAAGAAAATGAACCTTATAATTTTGTATTAAAGTTGAAAATCTATCAAGAAATTTGACAGATCTTGATGTGCTGGCCTCTGTACCATATGTTTCATGGAAAAAAGATGTGATGGAATGTTCTATTTTATTGAGGACAGCTGTTGAAACAATTGAAAAAACATCATTATAATATTTTTTTATATTAATATAAATTCTGGAGCTTCATTGTGCATTTATCTGAAAGTAGGTAAATATATGAAAATATTTTCAAAGTTGGTAAAATATTTTTCCGTACCATTGTACCTGTAGTCAGAAGTTTATTCCCACCCGCACGCAAAATACGCGCTTTGTCGAGGAGTTGCGGAAACCAGCCCGCTATACCATACCATACCATACCTGTAGTCCCAGAAGGGTTCCAATGCACAGTTGACCTGGGAATCAAACACAGTACCTCCAAGGAGACAAACCAGGAGCGAGGCATTTGCATGTAGGACTGCTAGATTAATGCAGCAGTTAGTTGTTCTATACAATAATATCTATGTCTAGGAGGAGTGAGGACTTACTCAGTTTCAGTTAGCTTGCAAAGTCCCAATCATAAATTGGGAGTTATTGATATCTGAAATCATAGATAATTCTTAATCATAATTCAATCAAAACAGTCCTATCTGAATGTCTTTATTTTTTCAGAAGGATTGAAATTGAGACAATGTTTGTGGCAGTACCTTTGTTTTTTAAAAAATACTTGTTGTTTATAATTCTAAACATAACAAACACAAAGAATGAGCAATGACTTCCTGCACTTTATTACCTTTTGGAGGTCAAAAGATTATTAAAATTCATCCCTAGTTTAAAAAAACCTTACATGAATACAAAAATGTTTTATGTTGATATAATTATAGTAATGTAACTATGTAAACAACTTAATCAGGTCTATAGAAATTACTATGACCAGGAAATTATATAGACTTGTAATAATAATTTCATTTTAATCCTTAACTTCTTGGAAGATGCATGAGATGAATTTAAGCCTTTTTGTACTCAGTTATTTAAACAGATGTACATGTGTATGTATGTTTTATAGTCAGTAGATTACTGTAACTGTACTATACTGTTTTCAAAAGTATCTTGTCTATCAGTTCTGGTCTGTGTCTCCCATATGATGTGAAGTATGTACATATGTACCTTATACTCCCTCTTTTTTTTAACCAGTTTGTTGATACCAGGATGGTATTTGCTCTGTTTTTGTTCATATCATTTAAGACACTGCTTGCTATTCCAGTGAAATAGCTAAATATAAGAGATACTTAACAATATTTCCCCATGTCTTTCTTCCACACAGCAAAAGACAAGGAACAGTACAAGCTGGAAATCATGAACCTCAAGGTGAAAATATCGATGTGTTGCGGGCAGGAGCAGGCCCCTCGGGGCGCGGAGGCTGAAGTCGACTCCTCCGGGAAGCTGGCGCGCCAGCTGCAGGACATGGAAGAACGTCTTGTACGCACCCAGGAGATGCTAGAGGACACTGTCTATGAGAGAGACACTTACAGAGCTAAGGTGAGACTAAAAAAAATCTCGAAGATTTGCCGTGTTTTACGTTTTATTAAGTTATTTTAGCGAAGGAAAAATTCGAACCTGCATTTTCTGGTTCAATACACCAGACGCTATAACCACTAAGCCACCGCGAGTCCCACCCGCCAGGTCGAAATTTGCCTTCATATTCTGAATTTACGTCTTTATGGTGACGTCAATGACAACTACACAAATTAGTTTTATAAATAATGATGTTGACAGTTTTGTTGCAAAATTCTCGAATCTTCGATAAATCAATATTGTTACATACAAATTAGATGGACGAGCTAAAGCAAGATCGCGACAAGTGGCTATCTCTGAGCCAGCAGGAGAGTGCCCGCGCAGTTCAACTGGCCGAAGAGTTGACTACGGAGCGACGTCACATGCAGTCGCTCAGGGAGCTGGTGACGGAGCTGCGACAACACAACAGACTTAATGGACTGGATACCAGCCAGCTGGAGTGTGACGAAGCTGACACCAGCATACAGTCCTTGCAGCAAAATTTATGTGAGTTTCATTAACATAACGCATATTTGTATAAATACCACAAGCTATGAACCTATGTATTTTTGTTTGAATTCAGATTTCACTACTCGGTCTATCTATGTAGAATGTTGTTGTTCTTTAAAATCCTTATATAAAATAAATGCCATTATCCCAGTTTTCACTGAAGTTAAGAATTATACAAGAAATATACAGAATGGCCAAATCCAAAAATATAATGTTGATGGATTTTCGAATAAAATTCTAGCCAGGAAGAATTGAACTCATTAATTTTAGACAAAAAACGTAAATGCCATAATTATTTCCTCTTACAGCTGTGTGTAGTGAGGCCTGCGCTAACGTCATCGAGGTACAACTTAGTGAAGAAAGAGCTAAAGTTGAAGCTCTCAAAGAGCAGCTTCAAAGATTACAGGTAGGTAACCAAATATTTGGTTCAGTTTTGGTAATGATAACCGCTTACATTTTCCCAGTAATATTAACCGGCCAAAATATCCTTTTTATTTTAGGATGGCATGAATGAGCTGAATCAAAAGTCAGAAAATGAAAAACATACTTTTGAAAAAATAATATCCGAGCAGGAAAATAATATTTTCAATCTTAAACATCGCATCAATGAAGAAATAGAAGAGAAAAATAAATTAAAGTCTCATTACAGTGAAGAAATTATCAAACTGAATAATGAGATCAATGAACTTGAGCAAAAGATTAAAGATAACAATGACCACTCACGGCAGATTATTGATAAGAAGATGCAAGAAATTAAAACATTGCAAGAAGAAAAACTGTCTCTTCTGCAAAGTCTTTCTAATGAAACTACGAAACTAGAAAAAGTTATAGCAGGGCTTAAAACGGAACTTGAAACGGAGAAACAAGCTAGATTGAATATGAGAGATAGCTACGAGAATCAAATGATGAAGTTAAATGAAAAGGTATTAAACAGAAACAATGAACTTGTAGAGCTGCAAAATAATATTTTTGGGAAGGGTGAAATGATTGAAACTCTGCAAATGGATTTAAGAAAAGAAAAAGAGCACTCTAACAAGTATCACGTTAACGTACGGCAACTGGAAGAACAGAAACGTGAAGTTGAAAATAAATTACAAGATAAAACTGACGAAATGAATGCTATGCAACAAAGTCTGGAACAAAATATTGCTACAATATTGACAGAAATTGATCAATTTAAAACATCAGTGGCTAATTTGCAAGACCATTGCAGGGATTTGGAACAGTGCAAAGTTATGTTGGAATCTGAAATAGACAAACAAACAAGTAGGTTTGAAAAACTACTCAAGGAGACAGAAAATCTCAGAAACAGTTTCAGTGAGGAATCTGAGAAACTTAAATTTGAGTTGGATGAGAAAAATGCTACAATAAATACATTGCAGACACATTTACAAGACGAAATACATTTTAAAATAGGTTTGCAAGAGGAGTTACAAAAACTACAATCGGCGAAAGTACTTTTATCCGAAGAATTAAATAAACTTACTGTAGAGTTCTCAAAAGTAAAAATAAAGTTGACAGAAAAAGAGAGAACTATTGAATCTTTAGAGTCTGACACAAAAGAGGCGAAACATTCTAATGATAAGTTGAACGCAGAAATTGAAAAACTAAATCAAGAATTGACTAAATTGTCTAATGATCTTACAGACAAAAATAAGACTATAGAATTACTCAACAGTACACTTGAAACTGCTAAGAAGTCTTTTGAGGATGAAATTTCCGATAAAGATGAGATAATTGAATATAATAATCGTAAACTCGCTAATATGACCACTAAGAAAGAGGCCTTACAGAGCAAAATAGATTTAATGAATGAGGAAAAGGCTAAACTACAGCATGATTTGGTTACAAAATCTAAACAGATATCGCAACTGCAGGCAGAATGTGAAAAAATGACCAAAACAATTGATGAAAATAAAAAAGGTAATAATTGTAATAATATTTTTTATCTAAGCCTATAAATTTCGTTGCCACATACAACTTGTTACAAAATACCCCGTAAAAAATATAATTAATTATCAAAGCCAAAAATTTTGTCAGCTGTCATGTCAGGGAACCAGATTATACAACATTATTATTAGTATATGCGAAACCTGAAACACGTGTCTAGTATTTTTATGTAAATAATCTATGTACAAAATTTCAAAACTTGTATCATGAAAAATCACAAAGTTATAAGCTTGTTAAGTTACCTGGTTGTCCGCACAAAAACATGCTCATCACGCGCAGGCGCCGCCCCGCGCCCGCGTTGTCGCGGCGCTCATTGATAATAATGTGGCAGTAGGTACTTAGGTACCTACTGCCACACGGTTAGCCGTACGGTTAGCCGTACGGCGATTTCCGATTGCATTGTATTTAACTGATGTTTCACATTTCACACACGTTCCACATTTTCCTTCAAGTGTAGGTAGACATTAATAAGTACTTTATTTGTAAATGCAGCCGTAAGTGATTAAATGTAGTCAATGCGATATGTTGCACCTTATACCAAACACTGTAAGTTCAAAATGGATGAAAAGTGTTAAACATCGCACTACTTAACCACAACAGGCTGTAGGTACAAATAAAAACGTGTGTTCATGTGTGTGACGATACCTTAATGTCAGATAGCTCCTCGTGCCGCACTGCCAGGAATACGTTATCACTTATCACCACAAACCGCTAGTATCCGTACCATTTCTTACACGAACACTATGCTTTTTACATACGATAGGTACACGTCAACCGAAACACAACTGCCGCGCGCTCGCGTTATCACCACAAACCGCTACTGTACGTACCATTTCTTAAACGAACACTACCTATGCTTTTTACATACGATAGGTACAGATCAACCGAAATGCTTGCGCTCGCGGTCGCGCTCTCGTTTTGTACCTACTTATCTGAACGGGAGCGACATACGTGCACACTTCCCTATAGCTGCCGGGCGACTGAAGTGGTTGCCTGGTTGGTTCACCCCCGGGCCCCGCCCGCCCCACTGCGCCCGCGCTGACCGCTCAGTGTCAGTGACCTGTGTTGCGCGCATATGATTGCGGATAGGTACTTAGTGTCGCTCGGTGTCCTACTCGTAACATTTTTTAAATGTTTTTGGGACAAAATATAACATGATGTAAAAATTATTGGAATCGATTCAGTTACTGATTCTGAACAAACTATATTCAGGTTTCGCATATACTAATAATAATGTTGTATAATAGAAAGACCTACGTACCTATTCTACCTAATAATTGACTACTTTTTCTAATTTTCATTCATAAATGTTGTTTTTTTCCTTTTTTGGGGTATGTTATACAGCGTTACTACGATTCTTAAATATTTTGAATGGACTCATTTAGTAGACTCAGATATAAGGCCCCATTTAACCTCCTTTCGGCTTTACGGGTAGTTTTGTAACACCCTATAAAATTTATGTCAATCTTTTTTATTTCAGCGATTCGAAGCTTAGATCAAAACATGACAAAAGAAAAACATAAATATTCCACACTTGAGAAGAACTATGATACTGAAATGTCTAAGCTGATGGGAAAACTAAATGATACTGAAAAAACCATTAAGGAACTAAGCTCCAATTCAAGAAAAGCTATTAAAAACAAAGACCATCAAATTCATACACTAAATAATGAAATTGAAAACCTTAAAAGGACTTTGGATGTTGATAAAGAAAATATGAGTTTACTACACAAAGAAAGGGATGCTATGGCCCAAAAGTTGGATGAAGAAATTTCATATAAAAATAAAATTGAGAAAGAATATCAAAATCAATGCACACAATTAGAAAACATGACATCTCAATTAAATCACGAAATTTCTATAAAGAATGGTGAAATATCAAATTTAAAAACAGAACTTGAATTGGCCATGAAAACTGTTGAAGCTAAATGTAAAGGTAAGTTCACTTTTAATGAGTTTGATCTGTTTATGGCTTTAGACCAAGTTACAACTAACATTTTATTCTTTTAGAAATTCGGGTTTTAGGGGAGAGATTAACTAAAGAAGATCAACTTATCAGAGATTTGGCTCATCAGAAAACTGTTGAGAGTAAAGATTTACAAAAAAAACTTAACGATTTACAATCACTGAATTATGAATTGGAACAAGAAGTTAAAAAGGTACATGAATGTAAGAAACAGGCAATAGATGCATTGCAAAAGGAAAATGAACAGTTACAGTTCGCTATCGAAGAAGATAATAGTAGTCATGAAGTAATATTGAAAGAAAAAGACTGTATCATCGACAGATTGGAAAGGGAACTCAAAGTGCACACTGTTCAGTTAGAATCTATCAGAAAAGATTATGAAAATGTTACGTTAAACTGGGAGAAATACAAGGTGGAGACAAAAGAAACTCTTGACTTGAAAGACGAACAGATTGGAAAATTAACACAAGAACTTGCATCCTTACAGCAAAATATTTCTGAATTGAAGAGTGAAAAAGAAGCATTGACGAAAAAACTTGAAATAATGGCTGAAGAAATGAAAGAAACCGAAAAGAAAAACAAAGAAGAAGTCCTTAAACTGGTTGAGACACTAGCTCGCGAGGAAATAAAGAATGCCGTTGGTATGAAAGAGAAAGAGGTTCTACAGAACCAGCTCATAGAAGAAAAGACTGCTAAAGATAGTCTTCAAACAGAAAAGAAACACCAAAGCGAAGACATTAAGGTACTAGTTGCAGATAAAAACGAACTTCTAAATGAAAAGATTATACTAACACAGAATATTGCAGAAGAAAGATCTGTTAGAAAGATTTTCGAAGAAGAAAGAAATGCACTTGCGTCTGAGAAGGCAACAATCGAGAGGAAGCTATTAAAACAAGTGGCTATGACAGAAAGTCTTCTAGAAGATAAAGAATGTCTGACGCAACAGCTTGTCGAAGAGAAATCCGCGAAAGAACTAGCGGAAAAAGAAAGGGACAACCTTTTACTGGAGAAACATCTAATAGAGCAGAAGATAACAGAAGTTGAGAATAATAAAGAAGAAATGAGCAAAGAAATAGATCATTTGATTGAAAAGCACAGCATTTTAGACCAACAGTGCATGAAAGAAAGAGCTACTAACGAGGTTTTGAAAGAAGAAAAAACTAAATTGCTCCAAGATTTGACTGAAGAGAAATACACGAAAGATGTGCTTGTCAAAGAAAATGAATGTTTAGTTAATCTTAATGAATCTTTGAGACATGATCTGCTTGAACAGAAAGTAGTTCAAGAAGCTCTTATTACTGATAAAGAGTCGTTACTTGTTGAAAAAGAAGGACTCGTGAAATCGTTGGGTGTTGAGAAATCTGCTCACGATGAAATTGAGACAGAGAAAGATCAATTGATTACAAAGTTGTACGAGATGAATGAAAATTATTCTGCTAATGCTAATAGCATAAAAGCTGAACTTGAAAAGGTCACTGAAACTATGAATAATTTGCAAATGGATTATAAAAGTAAGATCATATTTATATAACTTTTTGTGTATTAAAAAATTCATATCTATACTTATATAGCTTCCTAGTATCATACTTACACAGCTTTTGACCCTAGGTACAATTTGATTTTGGTATATAATTAACAAACAAAGTGTTTTGGAGGCAGGAAGGGCTGAGTCAGGAATCAGACAGAAATCTCTTGTAGACTAATAGCTTTTTTTACAGATCAAGAAGAATTGAATAGCCAAATTACAACAACTGTGAATGCTGGCTTAGAAAAACTTGTGGAAGGGCTTAAAAAGGAAGGAATTTCAAATGAGGTATTACAAAAACTATTAGTTGCTGAGAATTCAGACATTCCTACTAGTGGCAAGTGCGATTTGCTAATAAACATTGCTAATACATTAACCACTGAATTGGTGATGAGGCAGAACTTAGAGAAAGCACTTGAACATGGTAATAGCTCATTGGTAGAATTACGGGAAGTTTTAAAGCAGAAAGAGATGCAAACGATTGAGCTACAGACAGAGATCAAACGGCTCCAACAAATTGTCAATGAAAGCAAAATGGGTAAGTACCAAAACTATATTTAAGCTTCTGATAAATTATACTTATTATCATCCTGAAATAACCAACCTTTTTCTCGATCGAAATATCCTGTCCGTTACACATTTTCTAGTAAAGTCTGATCAATATATTGAGAGTATGATATCAATTTGATAACATAGACAATTCATATTATACATGATAGGGTAGTTGACTGGTGTTTGATTTATTAAAAGTAACAGGCTAAGTGAAAAATATATTAATTTTAATTTTTATATTGAAAAAAATAACTCGAATTTACTAAGATATAAACAATATAAGGTTTTGTTGGGGATTGAGAGGTGATGTCCTTTTGCCACAGAACGAGTTTCAGTATAGAATTTGTATAAAGTACCGAACATTTGACGTCACATGTTCGTATAATACGCTCGCTGTCTAGCATAAAATTATAATGCTTATAAATTCTTCATTTTTGAACCGTTTTGAATGTGTTTTGTTGATGGGTTCTATTTATGGTCAACTTTTTCATGGGGTAATACAAAATATTCAGTCAACCAGCCTATTGTGTACCTTTTACTAATCACAGTGTCTTCCTTTTCTTCATTATAACTTGATATTTCAGTAAATTCTTTATGAACTTTGCAGCACTCATATTTGCAGGGGAATCTCGTGAGGGCTGTAATGTTCTCAAACATTTACATGTGTTTGTTTAACTAACATACATCTCTTCGATTATATGGATCATAACAACTGGATACTAAAAATTCTTGGAACTACTACTTCTAAACTTTCTTTTCAGCATCCTCCTACTCCATCCTAGCCTTTTCCCTGACTGTAAACGGGGCCAGCTTTGCCTATCACTCGTCTACTTTGCTTAAAGTTGTTACGCTTATCGTCTTCATTATATTAGTTATATATTTATTTGTAGAATTATCAAAGCGAAATGAGACATACAATACAATGTTAGACAACAAAACGAGAGAAATGCACGCATTACAAAAGGAGAATCAGTCCCTTACTAATGATTTGAATGATGTAAAGCTACAATTAGAGGTCAAGGTGCATTCTCTAAAGGAGAAAATTATTGACAACGAAAACTTGACAGACAAACTAAAGAGGACTTATGAATGTCAGATAGATAATTTGAATGTTATGATCACGAAGCTGACGAATTATTTAAAAGATAAAACTGTGGAGGTTGATACCATAAGGAAGGAGAAAGAGCGGTTAATGCAAACAGTTGAACAAAATAACCAAGGTAATATGATTTTTTCTTATTATACCTTTCATATTACGATTTTAATGTATTAATTTCCATAAAATTATTTGTTAAAGAAGATTTTAAACAAATCGGTTACTAATGCCTATTGTATTAAAAAAAAACTATACACTCCATATGCATTGTGATACATTGCTAAAAACTGCGAGACCCCTGCGAGATCCCCCAGGGTTACATTCACAGTCTATTTCTTTTTGCTTCAGACTCAGAAGTAGGTACTCTTATGATTTTAAAAACACTTCAAGATATTATTATTAAAGAGTTGAGCATTTATAAATAATGTTTATTTCCAGCTATAAAGGCTTTAGAAGAAGAAGTAAAATGTACGAAAATAAACCAAGAAAAACTGTTAAACGATTTCGAATCGGAAAGGCAAGTACTTAAAAACATGGTGACTGTCACAGAATCTATCATGGAAGATCAGAAAGTCGCTTTAAACAAAATTATATCGGAACATGTAAAAACTATTGAAATAGTACAAGAAGAGAACAGAGTTGTCAAGGAATTAAGCGAGAATGAAAGAAAGGAATGGGAAGTAAAACTTCAAGAAAAAGATGTTTCCTTGGAATCACTATCAAAAGAAATAACAGCTGTAAAACTTGAAAAGAAAAATATTGAAAAGGAACTTCACGAACAAAAAAAAATATTGGAGAATGAAAGAAATAATTTAGCCAAGACGATGGTAGAAAAAGAGATTGCCTTAAAAGACATAGCTGAACTGGTACTTGAAAATGAGACGAAAAAAGAAAACTTGGTTATAGAAATTACAACACTAAAAACTGAGTTGCAAAATAAAACAGTTGAATCTGAGAAACTGCAAGAGGAGAATAAAAATCTAGCAACCGCAGTACAGAAATATAAAGATGGTAAGTGTGTAGATCTTAAGTGTGCTATCTAATATTCTAATTTTGAATTCCCACAGGACATAAGTATTTGTGTGGAACATAACTGTTTGTCTGGGTGTTTCAATTATTATTTAGTATGTATTTACAAAAAAAAAAAAATATAATAGTTATCTTAGTACAAGCTTTGCTGAGTTTGGTATTACGTTTATATTTTCTAATTTTAGATTTGGATTCATTTGAGAAAGTAAATACTGATTTAAAGGCTAAGGAAGACTCAGCTGAAAAACACTTACAAAGTGAGATAGATAAATTAACAATAGCATTACAAGAATGTGCAAAAGAAAATAAGGATTTGGAATATACACTCAAAGAGAAATCAGAAAATATTAAAGAAATGGAGGAAAAAGCCAAGCTGCTTCATGAACAAATAAATGTGTTGGAACAAGACAAAAATACTTTAGAAGAAGAGAAAAATGTCTTGCTTATAGAGAACAAGGGATTCGTGGCGAATATCTGTTATTTGGATTCAAATATTAAGACATGCAATGACAAAACTACTAAATTAAACAATGATAATTTGAATTTAGTTAAAATCATCGAAGAAAACAAAGTTGGTATGTATAATAGTTTATTGGATAACTTGGTGTTATAATCATTTTACTTCCACAGCAAAATAGATTATGATTTTAAAAAATTGTGATTTTCAGTGATATCGAACTTGGAAAAACTGCTCAAAGAGTCACAGCAATTGAATAAAAAACTGTGTGAGGACATCAACAACGACAAAGCCAATCATGCCAACAAATGCGCTATCCTACAGGAATACCACGATAAAGCTGAAGTAGAACTAGCAGAAAGACAGAAAGAGATCAGATCTCTGCAGAAAGAACTTAACACCTTGCAGTCCAAGGTGGAGTTATGTGAAGTAGAGTCCAGGGCTAAAGATGCAATCGTATCTAAAATCAGTAAAGAAAAAGATGCCATCATAAGTGCTATTAGCAAGGAGCTTCAAGAACAAAGGGCTGCTAAGGAAAGGTACGAGCAGGAGATTAAAGACAAGGGGGCAGCTCTTAATGAATTGAGACAGAGTTTAGATGAAATTAATAATGAGAGGGAAGCATTGAACATTTTGAGAAAGGAAAACGAAGAGCTGATTAAGGCAGTTGGACTTAGAGATACATGTATGTATAACGATTATTACTTGAGCATTCGCATCCTATAAGTAACTAAAAGTACATTAAGAGTTATGAAAACTGTTAATTCAGAGTTATTTAATTTTAATTTACTATTTGACATATTCACTTTTATATTTGACAGTTGCCGCACAAAGCCAAGAAAGAATGGCGAGCCTCAAACATTCTGGTCAAGCAGAGAAGGAGCTCCGCGACCTCCACCATCAGGTAGATAACACTTCTTCAGACATCACACACTCTTCTATGGAGAGCTTAAAGACCATCTCAGATTTAGAAAAGATCATACAAGACAAGAACCGCACGATTACCACGCTGCATAGTGACGTCACATACCTCAAGACCTTGATGGCCGAGTCTGAAACGAAACTTCTCGACGTAACCAAAGAACTCGAGGCCAGCAAAGAGAATTGTCACCAACTATCTAGTCAGTTGAAGAAATTAGTTAACCAGAAAAACGAAGAGATTACCGACCTCAAGAAACAAGTGACAAAAATGAGCGCAACCGAGAACAGAGCCACGCAAATCATTAAAGTGTCCGCCAAGTACCAGGCGATCATACTCAAGAGGATCGCGGAAATAAAGACCAACACTGTACTCAAAGAGCTCACTAACTTTGGCAACTCTAACTATGACAACGAGGTGAAACGCAGCCTCAACGCTGGGTCTATCACTATGGAAGACCTGGAAAATTTCCTCGAGACTACTGATAGACATTTGAGGAAGTGCTCAGAAAAACAATTCGCTCTACAAAAAGAACGCGACAGACTGAGTGAAGTGAACAAGATTAACGAGTCGGAGATCATAAACCTGAAAAAGTTTTTGACAGAGCTGTCTGTCAGCTTCCAAACCTTCAGTTCTGTCAAGGATCTGTATGCGCAGAAACTGAGCAGAGTGATATCTGTTCAGCGCACTGTGCGGCGCGAGATACTAAACTTGGACGGACACATCAGCGACGCCAGCATGAGCGCGCTGGAGCGAGCCTACGCCGCCGCCGTGCAGGACCTCGCCGAGTGCGCGCTCAACCTCGAGCGCTGGGTGGAGCGCTGCATCGGACGGACCATCTCCGCCGAGAAGCTGAAGCAGGCGTTCATGAGCGACAGCGAGCGCACCTCGCTGGCCACCGCCAGCTTCCAGAATGCCGGCCTGGAGGTACAGCTCGACGAACTGGACAAATGTTTCCAGAAGCTTCTGGAAGATGTGTCGCGCGCGCAGAAGGGCGACTCCGCCCGCGACTCGCAGGCCGCCACCGTCATGGAGGTGCGCGCAGAGTACGAAGACAAACTCAACAGAATGAAGGCTAAAATGGTCAGTATCCTCCCCATACTGTTGTTGATATTGCTATACCAGGCTGTGTGGTGGTGCTACCTTCTGACGGATAACTCCTAATGATATTATCAAAATGGTGTTTGTTTTGCTTAGCACTCGACTGTTATGACTTATGAAGTCGTTTTATTTATATTGTTGTCAATAAATTGTTTTAATGGATGCTTTTGTTTTATTTCTGTTGTATTTACGCTTGGAGTGTTCATTAAAACATTTTAAATAGACTAGAATAGAATTAGGTGCCGATTCGAAAGGTAATTTATTTGTGTATATATATGCATGGCACGTTGCACGCGTTTATATTGATGCATGTTGCTGTACACCAGGCGTCGTACTAAAGAGTGTAATTTTTTCAGAAACAACTGTACACAGAGCAGATAGCGGTGTTCAAGGAGAAGCAGCGCGAGGAGATCAGTGTGCTGGAGCGCGAGCTGGCCCGCGCCCGCGACAAGCTGGCGGCGTCCTCGCGCTCGTACGAGCAGCACATCCGCAGCCTCACCACGGAGCTGTGGAGCGTGGGGGAGAAGTTCCTCATGAAGAAGGACGAGGCCGAGTGGCTCCGCGCCCGGCAGCGCTCCGGCTCGCTCATGTCGCTGCAGCACGTGCACTCCGTACGTACTAATACTGACATAATAGATATTATCTATATCTAGCTTAATTGACCTATAAAAGAACCACATGGAGCTTTTAATATTTCTAAAGATTACTACCGAACTGAACTTGTTATTTTCTTTTGCAGTCTGGTCTCGTCCCGGCTCAAGAGGAGCCTTCTCGGCCGTCCGACTCTCATTCGCTCCGATCTCTGCCTGTCAACCCTAACAATGGTACCAAACGAGGTAAGATTTTACGCTTACAGTATACTAAAAACTCCGCTTCAGAAAAATCTAAAAGTACTCATATCTTTCAGCTTTTATATATTTGTCACTCGTGTTGACCCCTTGAACCCCAATCTGAAACTGATGTTTTTGATAGCTATAGTACCTAAATATTCCATAAAGAATATTTTTTTATGAAATCATGTTGCAGAGTATTAGAATTTTGTATATATTGTGTCCATTTAAAAGCATACATTTCACACATATAGATATTGTTTTCGTGTGAAAATCGAGCCGGGAACTCTAGGGTAGAAGCCTAGGTTTAGTTGCGGCTATTATTTAATGGTGAATAGTCGACGTGTTTTGCTTTTTACCTTTAAAATGACATTTAGCCGTCTATGCAACAACAGTAGGTGAAGTGTTGGCATGTTACTTATCATCCAAACATAACTTGGCTAGAGGGTCGCGGCCTACACATGTCTGATGAGGAAGGCGAGGTGTTCGACAACCGCTGGCTCAAGGAGCTGTCAGCCACGCCCCGCCGGGCCTCCGCCGCGCCCGGCCCGCCCGGCCCGCCTGGACAGCGCCTGTCCGAGCTGCGCTGGCGCAACTCTCTTTGTCCGCCGCACCTCAAGAGCTCTTACCCCGCTGAGACACAGTTCACGCACGCTGTCGATGAAGAAGATATTAAGGTAAGATTATTAATAGCTTCTAAATATTTATTTTAATTAATTAATATACTTATGCCTATAGTAGAAGTATCGAGTGAAAATTTTAATCCTTATAATAATGGACTGAAGCGCGGTTCTTGACACTGTGTTCGATTTTTCTGGTTTAGCTGTTATTGAGTTTTTCCATTCAATTAAATTAGGATTTGTGCCCGGTTAATAGCAAAAGCTGGCCCCCTATTACATGGGACCTAAACATACTGGCGAAGTGTGGGTATACATTAATACACCTCTGCATAACCAGACGAGGAATACAGGCGTGATGGTATTTTAGTAAAAACTGTGGTAAAACTTGTTAAATAGATAATGAAAATGTTGCAGTGTGTCGGGGCAGCAGGTGCGGCTGGCGTCAAGCCGCAGCGCAAGGAGGTTGGCATCACCGCCTACAAGAAGCCAGGGCCGCCGACGCCCAGTAAGCAAGCTGGAAGACTTTCAGCCACTGTAAGTATTTATTCGTATATTAAAACTGTCTTTTGACGGTGAAACACCGTAGTTTTATCCATTTACTGTAGATTCTTGTACTGTAGAAGAACTTGCTCACGACGCCAACGACGGCATGGCACGTCAAAAATACCACTTTTTTTTAGTTCAAAATAAATACCTATACAGAAATTTATTGTTTTTTTTTACCTATTGTGAGATACTAGAATTTGTCGCTTGGCGTAGAGAACACGGATTTTCGTTATTGACGTGGCGGTCAAAAGGTTGAAAGTAAATGTTTGTTTGCAGGATTCTGAGCTGCGAGAATCACTCCGTGTGGAGGGCGAGCCGCAGCCGTCCCGTAAGACTAGCACTCCGTCCCGGATCCGATCACTGTTCCGATCCTCCAAAAACGACACCAACGAAGTGAGTACATAAATATGAATACTATTATCACTTACATCCCAAACGAGTGGGTGAAATAAAATAGATTCTGTTTCGAATTGGGTATACATTCTGTAAGGTATCATTCGTAATATTAGTTCATAAGCCAGCAACATTACGAAGGTACCAACCATCACATACAATCATTGTACATTTTCTTATAATTTCAATGGGTTAATAATCCTTCATTTTCACCATGGCTGTCTGTATATGACTTGCAAACTACCGCTGTTTGAGAATTGGTGCACCTTTCATTTTTTAAGATGTACACTAAACATTCAAATTGGGTTTCTCATCTCATTTGTTCATTGTCCATTTGGAAATCTAATTAGAGGTTCGTAGCGTAGAGAGCCTTGAGCTAACCCTCTAACATCAAGGGCTTAAACATGTTCTATTCATTGCAGGGTACCCCTCGAAGCAGAAGGCTGAGTAACATTTTTAGAAAGAAGTAGTTTTATTTTTATGAAATTTGATTTGTGAAACGGAATTGTTAATAAATAAATTAATTTATTGCTTTTTTAGCTTTCTGTTTTATTTTAATTATAAGGGTTCAAGTAAGAGATGGAAAATATACAATGTTTTCATATTTTCTTTAATTCATAGAAGTACACCACAAAAATCACTATAGCACCAAACATTACATACAAAATGTACAAAATTGTGCCAGTTTACTCATCACATTTATCGGGGGAATGAAACATAGCTTATTTAACACAACGCGTTAAATTTATAATTTATCTTGCATGCCAGATATTTTTTGCTATTAGAATATGTTTAGCAAGTCTCATATGCAAGCGACCACGCTCGAGGCGAATGAGATGCTTAGTGAAGCGAGTCGAGCAAATGACTCCGTATATACAGAGCACGCTCGGGTCGAGCACGAGCGCCTCAAGTGTGCTCAACTGCGTACGAGGTAAGCCTTTTGCACAACGACTCCCTAAATACATTTAGAGACAGACATACAAAAGACATAATTTTTTGTTATAAAATGCTTTAGTGACTCGATGTGCAAGCATTCCTATATTATTTTAAGGTTGTGTATTATTATTATGTAGGTAGGTATAAGTGTTGTCTGATGGCATCTATAGAAAATAAGTTATATAGAACGCTATATTGCATCTTAGTCTCTACAGTTCAGCCGTCGAACTGCTTGAGAATTTTCCCAATGGTAAAATTAAAAGTACAACAAGAACCGACCTTATGTAATTCATATAGAGTTGAAAATGATACATATACAGAGAAAACGTTCCGATGTCTAGCAAATGACTTGCAATCTTTTTTCAACTGTTATCTTAAAAGTGTAAAGTTCGTAGACAGAGGAAGATAGTTTTTTAATTTATGAAAAAGGTCAAGCATGTATAATTTGTGCGGACTCCTCTTCATACACGCACGGTAAACGAGCCAGTCGGAATACAGATTCATAATTATTCAGTTTCTATTCAAACAACTTATTAACTTAAACTTTACAATAAATAAAATCATAATAAATATGATCGTAATATACAAAATAATCGCTTTATTTACAAAAATCTCAATAGTAAATTAAAAATATACTGTTTAAAATAAATTAACAAAAATAATTAATTAATTGTAAAATTATTGTTGATGTAATATATTGTCTTTGAGCACTTTGTATAAACATGAACAGCGGTTGGCTCTGTGCTGCTCTGTCCTATTTGGCTGCGCAACGACGATAAAGTAAAATCTAATTCAGAATAAACAATAAACCTATTAAATTTGCGTTTGCATGTGATTGAATGTTTTTTATTTGAACCATCAGATTATAGCAGGTTACACATTCTCAAAAATTAAAAATAACGAACATCTTTCCAACTTATTCGGTTTTCTGCATCTATGAACAATTATAATGACTGTTAACTAACAACTGTGCGTAAACGTCACTTCATGTTACATTATTCGTTATGACAACTTATTGTCCAGTGACCGGCATGGATCTTGAGCGCTGACTGTCATCTGCGCAGAAGTGAAATATTGGGTCTGTTTGGCGGTATGACATGAGGTGCGAGGGCGGGGCGACACATTTCAATGATGTGATTGGATCAACACACGACCGTCGTGATTGGTTCTCAGTTCTTCAAGCGCATGCGCGTTCTTCTTTCGTTAAGCGCTCAAGATCCGTGCCGGCCACTGTACCGCTTGGTAAAATAATAATAGAATGGATGACAATTCCATATTTTCATTAAAATTAGTGTTAATGGCGTTAAAATAATTTAATTAACCGAAGAACTTACTATTTGACGAAATTTTTTGTGTTGTGTTTCAATATTTTCTGAAGCGCCTCATATACGTAAAAAGTATGAAACTGTTTCACAAAACATCTAATTTCAAGATTCACTGTTTAGCCTTGCTAATAATCGGACTCCTAAAGTAACATTATATACTACAAAAGTAGTATATAATGTTACATTACATAGGTACATCCATGATTTATAATATTAAAAACAGCAAACAGTTCTGAATACGTCCATCCACTTAAGGTCAGGCATTATAACTTATTAATAATTTCAGTTACTTCAAAAATCGATCTTAACATTTATAGACAAAATTCTAAATTCTTTATAAAACGATTGATTACAGAAACAAAGCAACTTTAGATTCAATATGATTAAAAGAGATAGCTAAACGTTATAAATTGCGTTATCTAAATGATTCATTCTATAATAATTAGTAACCACTTAGGGGTAACAGATCTTTTAGTTCAAGTATTTGCGTGAACACTAGTACTATACTTCGCCGTGTATTCATACATTTTATTATTAATGGTCTCTTATCACATACATCATCAGCCTAGCTATGTAACACGTTTTATTATGTAACTACTTATATATAATACGAACATTAATAATAATTATCAAAACCTTGTGACTCAATGGCAGTAACTTGTGTAGCGGCAAACACAACAATCTTATTCGTACGTATTCGGGCTTGCACCGAGTCGCCGAGCGCTGTCGACGCACTAACTTCGCGTACAGGCTAATTAAAACGATAACAAAAAGCGCTGTACAATTACTACCTACTCGGCTACGCTAACGACTAAATGCTACTATGTACAACAGAAGTACCTCGTGGATCGCGCATATGAGTAGCTCGGACATGGAATACTACCGTGCGGGGCGAGTGCCGTGCGGGGCGAGTTCCGTGCGGGGCGAGTGCCGTGCGGGGCGACTACCGTGCGGGCTAGAGGCAGGCGTGCGGGTTGTGCGAGCACCAGCGCGGCCACAGCGGTGCGGCGCGCACGCCCCGCGCCAGCAGCCGCGCGCGCTGAGTGTCCAGCCGCAAGTACACGTCCGCCGCCGCGCCCTCCGCCCGGTCCGACCACAGCCGCTCCGCCAGCGCCGCGCTGCGGGGCCACACGCGCGCGTCCAGCCCGCCCGGCGCCAGCTGCTCCGTCCACTGGCACGCCGCGCCGCCCTCCACGCGCCACGCCGCCGCCGCCGCCGGACCCGGACCCGGCCCCGCTCCTGGGCCCGGCCCCGGCCCCGGCCCAGCCGGCCCGCCCACGCTGTCGGGGCCGGCCGCCTGCGCCGCTCCCTCCTCCGTCCACGGTCGGTGTTCGTACATCTGCTGCCACGAGCGGTAGGGGCCGCAGTGCCCGTCGGAGCTGTCGCGCCACGAGCCGAACCCGCAGTCCAGGTACCAGGCGTCCACGTGCGAGATGACCGTGCGGAAGCCGGCGTCCAGCACTGCGCGCGACTCCGGCCAGCGCGAGGAGCCCCACACCTGCACGCCCAGGTGGCGCGAGTCCAGCCGCTCTAGGTACGGCGAGCGCGTGAGGCGTGACGACCACAGCAGCGTCAGCTCAGGCGCGCGCCCTCCATTAGCGTTCTCTAGCGCGTGCATGGCCCGCCGTGTAAATTCTAACCACAAATCCATCGGGTCCGAGTCGTTAAAATGCTGGGACCAACATCGCTCGGACACTTCGTCACCCCCCAAGTGGAAGAGGTCGTCAACCTCAGTTAGCTGTATGATTTCGGCGTAAATTCGTTGAAGCAGATCGTATACGTGAGGATTTCTCGGGTTGAGTTGTCCGCAAGGTGGTTCCCCACAGTAGGCACTCCAGGGCTCGGCCTCGATGCAGTGCGCGAGGTGTCCGAGGCCGGCGGCGGGCCCCCAGCTCCAGGCGCGTCCCACGTGCGCGGGCGCGTCCACCTCCATGAGCACGCGGATGCCGCGCAGCTTGGCGTGGCGCACGATAGCTTTCACGTCGTCGGGCGTGTACACGGCGCCGGGCCCGTACGAGCCGTGCTGCGCCAGCTGCGGCGCGCTGTCCAGCCGCAGTGGAAACGACTGCGAGTCGCTCACGTGCCAGTGAAAAGTGTTTAATTTACAGGCAGCCATCGCGTCTATAGTTCTTAAAATTTCACCCGTAGGGAAAAAGTTTCGAGCTGTGTCGAGCAAGAGCCCGCGGTAGGGGAACCGAGGCGCGTCTACCACGGTAGCAGCCTCTAAAATAAGTAAGGAGCCAGCGTAAGGGTCCATCCATACTATTTGAGATAGGGTCTCAAAGCCATGGCGGGCGCCGCAAAAGGAATGTGCGGTGATGTCGGCGACTAGCGACTTCTTGGTAGGCCTCAATGTCAGTTTATAGCTCTCATCGGTGTCCAAACGCATACGCGGATCTCCGCTACCGTTGATAGAGACGCGAACGACAACATCGCGAGGCGCCCCGTAGTCGGCAGGTCTTGCGTCATCGCCGGTGCTTCGTTCCAGCTCTCTCATGTCTTCTTTCATGAGCTCGAAGGCCTCAGTGAGGTGGTCGGAGACGTCGCGTGAGGGTGAAGAGACTATCTGGATCTTGAAGCCGTCGGCGCGCACGGGCTGCACGGCGGTGGCGAGGCTGACGGGCCCGGTGGGTTGCGGCCATAGCTGAGTGGAGTCGCACAGCATGTTGCATGTCGGCAGTGACTGAAGCGTCGACGTCTCTGAGGCGAGAAGGCGCTCACAGCGATAGTTGCGGCAAACCCACGACCATTGCGGCTCCACGCCTCTGTGAAAGAAAAACAAGAAATAAGGGACAATAAAAAGCTCTTAGCAGGAGTTCCGTCTTTTAAGTCGTCTAAAACATGGGTCCCAAAGTAAAGGATTAAATAAAGAGCTTTAGTGACCTTCTTTGTAACAGTGTGTACGGGATTAATAGACATCAAGGAAAGCGTTGTACTTCCCAATGTCGGGCCACAAACTGGGCAATGGATAAGTTTATGCCCAATTCGTTCAGCATTATATATAATTATTCGTGCTGCTTGTGTATGAGCAACTCACGCGTATAGTGCGTGCAGCGGCCTGTGCGCGCGGTCGTCGCTCTGCTGCCGCCAGTACAGCAGCGCGGCCGCCGTGCACGCCGCCGCCGCCAGCAGCAGCATGGCGCGGCGCATGCGCCCCACGCGCGTGAACTGCGCAGACGCGCTGCGCCCCAGTGTATCGCCCCACCACTTCATTGTGATGCTTATCTACGTACCTGGACACAAAACAAATTATTTATAATCTGATCATACTAACTCAAGGTGAGCCACGAGAATTAAAGGGAATAGTTTGTGGGTGTTGATAGTAATACCCACCAAATGGGAACCAAATATCTAGTTCTAACATACCACTAGGCCATCACTAAGCAGTGATAGCCTAGTGGTATGACCATTGGACTGCCAAGTCGAAGGTCCCAACCTCGAATCCAAGGCGTGCACCTCTAACTTTTCGAATTCATGTGCATATTAATAAATTAATTATCACTCGTTTAAACGGTGAAGGAAAACATCGTGAGGAAACCTGCATACCTTAGAGATTTTTCTCGACGGTTTGTGAAGTCTGCCAACCCGTACTAAGCCAGCGTGGTGGACTATAGCCTGATCCCTCTCAATATGAGAGGAGAGCCGTGCCCAGCAGTGGGACAGTATAGGGTTTATGATGAAGAACCTATTATTACGCATCAAAAACTGGTTTCAGAAAGCATGCAAGACTATCTCGCAAAACTAGCTATCAAAAACATGGCATGAGCATGGCAGAAGATAAAATAAATTTAAAGATAAGATAATTTTTATTGAAACGTTGTGTTGGCAGTGGGGGTAACATTGACCCTTATACTGCCAACCCAACTATTCCTCTTTCATTTTACAGGGTCGGCAACGCGTAAGTGATAAGTGATACCCCTGGTGTTGCAAACGTCTATGGGCTACGGTAACCGCTTGTTTCCCACCTGTGGTATAAAAAAATTGCATATTTGGAGTGAATGAAGTGGAGAATTATAGATTGCAGGATGCGTATTGTAATAACTATGAGGCCACTGTTATAAGACCAATAAATATTGTTACATCAGTACGATATAGAGTTTTTTTATTTCAGACCAATGAGTGATTGTAAGGATCAAGCAAAATCTATAGTTATATCTATGTATAAATGATTAAATGATATTTATTTCTGTAAATAGATCTTTTAAAGACACTTTTACAAGTCAATATTTTACATATTTTTTTAAGCTAGATGTCTCCGGCATTTCCTAGCTGACGACCTCTGAGAAGAAACGCCGAAACAAACTCAGAGAATCGAGACTACGATTTTAAAGTCCAGACAATGTATAGTAACAAATATGTGTCTTACAATGTAGGGCAAAGTCTGAAATGGCCTTTTGAAGAAAGAGCCATAGCGGCTTTGAGTAGACCAGTCCCAACTGACGGCACGCATGCATCAGTCATTGTGTAGCTCAACCATAATTTAGCGAGCTCAACAACCCGTCGCACGACGATACCAGATCAGAGGCATATGAGATATAGGCACATCTAAAACATACATACTTATAATATGTATACGATGTATAAATGTATCGTATATGTATGTATAAGCAATTAAGCATCGTATGGTACCAAAATATAACTATACATTTTGGTAACGTACGATGAGGTCGTTACTCGTAACTGTAAATTTAATAAATGATGCGATTTAGAGCGTGGTACTTTTGTCAATATCATTTTATGTTTACTCCGCGAACCGTACTCGTTGACATTGCCGGTATTCACTTTCTATGTTATCTTAGATAAAAAAAAAACCTTTTTTAATCGTTGCCAAAAACGGTAAGGGACATAACGGGATCCCTTCCGTTTTCGTTTGTCGAATAACAGTTTCTATTTTTTTTTAAGGAAATGGAGTTTCACTTACAAAAAGTTTTTCTGTAATCAGCATTTTTAAATATTGTGTTACATTTTTGTCTCTGCGTAGCCCTTTTTGTCTTTGTTATATGATATTAGAAAGTGATGACTTGAAGCTTAGACTTTGCGAAAGGTAATTGAATGTCACACGCCGTGGTGATGGAAGGTGGACTAAAGGTGTGGCAAAATGTCGGCCGATGACTGGGATTAAGAATGTTGGTCCTCCGCTAGTGAGATGGGCGGACGACATTTTTAGAGACTGGTACAAGACCGTGGAGATTGGAACTACAAAAGATAGACCATATACCCAACAGTGGGTGAAGTCTGGTTGCATATGATGATGATGATGATGATGAATAGGTTTTAGTGCGAAAAACAGAGATAGGAACCCGAGCCAAGCTCTTATGGCATAAAAAATAAGCATAATCCATCCTACTTTCTCTCAGATTAAACGATGAATATTTTAAACTGCTTCATTTCAAGGGAAGAATAAGAATAGCACTCGTAAAACTAGTAGATATGCAGTTAAAGCAACCCCCCGGCATCGGCATTCGTTTTACGAGACAGCGAGGTGTCTATTTCCAAAGTGAGACGAGTTAAAAGGCGCTAGATTCTTAGCTTTTAGGTCACTTCACTCTAGGGTTGCCAACCGTACTATAATGTATAGTATTGTATTTCGTAGTATTGTATGTAGTACTGTATTTCGGGTCTGCGTACTGTTCAAGAAACACGGTACGCAAAAATACCTACTATATTTTCAACACCAAAATCCAACAAACAAATCATTCAAAATATTGTTAAAAAATGCAAGAAGTGCAAATAAATGTAGATTTTTAAAAATAAAAAAATCACAAATATATCTTCGTATGCTTTTCGCGTTTTTTCATAAAATACTATTTTATTTTGAAGTGTGTATATTTCGCTGAACAAATGTTGGCAGCCCTACTTCACTCTGAAGCGATACACAGGGCCTTGCTTGTTACTGATGAGTTTGTGTGTGTTACTGACGAGATAGTTCTTTGCAGAGTTTCATAATTGATGAAAGCCATGCTAGCAGTCACATGTTCGTACTTTCAGTCGTAAGTATAAGAGGTGACCCGTGTGAATACTTCGCACCGATTTAAAGTATTTTTTACCGAAAATAAACTAAAACTTATTTAATCATCATCATTAACCCATATGATCACGGGCACGGGCATTGGTCTCCTCTCATATTGAGAGGGATTAGGCTATAGTCCACCACGCTGGCCTACTGCGGGTTGGCAGACTTCACAAACCGTCGAAAAAATCTCTAAGGTATGCAGGTTTCCTCACGATGTTTTCCTTTATTAATTATTAATACGCTCATGAATTCGAAAAGTCAGAGGTTCGTGCCTTGGATTCGAACTCGAGACCTTCGACTTGACAGTCCAATGGTCATACCACTAGGCTATCACTGCTAAACTTATTTTTCGTCATTAGAGGGAAAAATACTCATCAAATAGCGTATCGAAAATTAATATTGATAGGGTATTAAGGTAAATATTTCATACCGACAAAAAACATCAATGAGACATATTTTATAGAGATAACATCTAGATTCAAAGCAGACACTTGTACCTACTATACATATAGTCGTCACAAAACTATGTTGTCTGAATGAAAGGCTTCTGATTCTCTAGACACGACGGTTTCTCATGGTGATAACTAGGCCGAGCCGTGATCTGTTTTCCGAAGCACGAAAGGTATTGTAAAGATCATCAAAGACGGTATGTATGAATTAGTGATGGTTAATAAAGCATAATAAAGTAGCGTGATTATTATAATATAATAAAGCAAATAGCATTAAATAAAAACAAAAGCATAAAATTAAATAAAAAATAAAATAATAGCTATTTAGAAAAGGAAAAATTCGACCGCGGGCAGGATTCGAACCTGCGTCTTCTGGTTAGGTATACCAGACGCTATGACCACTAAGCCACCGCGATACCTACCCGTCATGTCGAATTTTTCCTTCACATACTGAATTTACGTCTTTATGGTGACGTCAGTAACACCTATTGAAATGCAAGTTTTTGCTTTTCAACCGATACAACTTACTTTACAGTTAGTTCAATGTCGAACGATGCCACCTTACCTTCTAACTATAGTCTGGTGTACCTAACCAGAAGACGCAGGTTCGAATCCTGCCCGCGGTCGAATTTTTCCTTTTCTAAATAACTTTAAAATCTTAGCATGGAAAATGCCAAAAATATACAAAAAGATAAAATAATAGCATTAATTAAATATAGCATAATGCAAATGATATCGCGGTTCGCACTTTATGCTATAAAGCTATTTTGCTTTATATCACATAACACTCTTTCTCTATCAACCAACTATCCGCCGGGCGTCGCGTATAAATTAAGCATGCTTTATTAAAGCACATAAAATCGCTTGCTTAAAAAATTAAGAGTTATTGATTTATAGCAACTTTGAACACCACTAGCCGTGATCTCTGTTTTCCGAAGCACGAAAGGTATTGTACAGATCATCAAAGACTGTATGTATGAATGGATTTTATAGAAACCGATAGATGAAAATTTTAAATGCATCCACAATAATTTTAAGTTGAGAAGGGACGTTGTTATAATGCGACCCAAGTTTTTATGTAATAATCTTTATTATTCAATATTCATAGGCGATAAAGAAATGCAATTAATAAAATTTAAATAAATATTAGTTTTCTTTCTTTCTTTTAAATTCCAATTGCATTATTATTATATTTTTTACACCTATACATTATCATTCTTTTTTACACATTCTGTAGGTACCTACATTGACTCGTTACTACTCGGTACTACATTTACTCGGTAGCTGCAGATTAATAAAATAAATAAATAAAAATAAAAAAGCCTTTTATTTCTTGCATAGAGATACAACTTAATAAGAGTAAGAAAGAATTAAACGTTGTTGGAAAAAAAAAATATATATATATATAAAAAATGAAAAAAAATTAATACATACTAGTTTTTTTGCAATCTATAACTTAATAATTTTTTTTTTTTGAGCTGCAGATTATAGTTAAATTATTACTTATTATAAAGTACAATGGGACTGACATGTCAATATGTATTAAAGAAACAAGCTGAAGAGTGTGTTTGTGTGAACGCACCAATCCCTGAAACTACCAGTCGGATTTGACAAAATACTTTTGCATTTTATAGCCCAATACTTAGAAGGTTGTAGGGTATTTAACTCTTCTCTACTCTCTACAGTAAGGGTTTACTGTAGTCGACCAAAAAGGCAAAAGCCAGGGTGGGTGAAACCGCAGGGCAAAGTTGTAAATAAAGAGAGTATTAAATCATCTAGATAAAGCAAAGCCATAGCAATTCTGGTTTTATCTACATTTCAGAGTTTTCCTTGTGCAGTACCTACTATTATTATTATAGTCATATAGCTCGATTGGAATTATTAAATTCATGTTTCGATGACGATGGGAACCTTCTGTACTAGATATATTTTAAACAATGGAAGATTTGAATATTTAAAATTAAAATTCGTGGTACTCCACTTTTCCTTAATAAAAACGATTCTCTGAAGTCATTCAATCTATCAATAGAAATATTATATTGTTATTTGTTCTGCGTAACGAAAATATTTGCACAGTATTACGTAATTTGAGTTCTAAGTTAAACAAGTTCTTTAAAATATCAATTTGAATAGAATTTAGAATTGAATAGTTTTCCAATGGAAGCTGAATGAAAACAGGCTTGGCAAGATTTTTATTTGAGTATCTGCAGTTACGTTTGCAGTGGGCTACACATATCCGTTCATACGGAGAGCTTCCTCAATGTTGCGGATATTGATAAGGCAATTCGTTATACCGTGTATAAATGTACGTGATTATACTTTCCTTCAATTCTCTCAAAATACAAGCTATGCTTAATATGGGCAGTGCCTTTTTTTTTTTGCCGTAAATTAAATTTTGAACTGTGTCTATTCAATATGATTGTGTGTATCTACAATCAAATGTAGGTCACTGTCAATCACTACTGAAGGAGACTTGGCCTTGATATCTTACATGACCATTTCAAGCATTTTAAATGTAAAATCATCGGTTAATTAATTTATTCTTTGTTATATGTTGTCTAAGTCTATATGTGAATGCTGTGTATGTTTGCAATTAGAGTAGCACGTGCACTCAGATTTAAATTAACAATGTTTGCGAATGTTTGTGTATAATCTGGGAATATGCCTGAATAAATCTTATCCTATCCTACTTAATATTATAAGTAAATGTGAAAGTTTGTGAGGATGGACGGATGGATGTTTGTTTGTTACTCTTTCACGCTAAAACTACTGAACGGATTTTGATGAAACTTTACAGTATTATTATTTATACATCAGAATAACATATAGGCTATAATTTATAACGATTTTGAGTTAATTTGCCAAATTACAACGATAATTCAAAGTAACTTTTCCACGCGGACGAAGTAGCGGGCAGAAGTTAGTAAATAAATAATATAAAATCAATGCGGCAATAAATACTTTATATTTCATTTTTATTTTACTTTGTTTATGTATTATGTGTTAGTTTAGACGTATAATTTATCAAAATCAAGTAAAGGGTATTCGAATGTACGGAATGGAATAATCACAATGGATACAGACGGTTTTTCTAATTAGTGATCAGTGTTGAGAGTTATTTCTACCACTTGATCCTTGCCAGCTGTTTTACCTAATCCGACTGATACGTATTTGGACCTAACAACTCTGCCCACCCACATACATACATGGCGAAGATAATTTGTATACTAGAAACTCTTTTGCATTCTTCCACGTAATGTCCTCTCGCAGCTAAGTAGAAAACATTTCTACCGTTTCCCGCGGCTGCGAGTGCGCTCGGGGTATGTAATTATGCAACACTTCACTGCGGTTAATTAGACTCTGCGAGAATCCATATTAAATGCTTTCAATTTTTGCTAGTTGCTGCCACAGGTTTCATTATCGACGTAAGAAAATTTAGAAGAGATTTTATGGTATCGTTGTCACTATAAAGCTTTAGTAGTTAATTACGAACATTATATAAAAATACTTGGGGTACTAATAATAATAATACATATAGCTTTTGGCTTAAGATAAAAGAACTAGACAAAACAAAGTAAGTATAAATTAGGTGTAATATAATATAACAATACATATGCCTCAACTAGGTTATCCTGTTACAGGCACGAGTATTTTAAATAGTTTATACTATTTAAAATACTCGGGGTAATAGAAAATGGAATGTCTTCCGCCTTATCTTGCTTTACCGTGTTACTGCTTATTGACTTAAAATAAAAAGTAACTCGTACAGGAGTTTCTCAAGTCCCGTTTCCAAAATTCCTCATCCAAAATGAATGAACGATAATGTTTTTATTTAGAACTGCTGCAGGTTGGTCTTTAAATATAGAAAGACAGAAAGAAAGTAACATATTTATTTCATCCTCACATACAACAAATAAACACAATAAGCTACGTAAAAAAAAAACGAAATAAAAAAAATATATATATATAAATATCTAAAACTATTAAAAAGTTGTTTCGTGAGGACAAAAAAGGACCCTAACTCAGCATTCGCCACTTCATCTTGGTAAATGATGCGGCGCTGGTATTCTGCTAGGACCTCGAGCGACTTCACAGACATAGGCCAGCTGCAAAAAGCTGCAGGCCGTGACTTGATTTAGGTAAATTATTTATCTATCATCCTTCTTTCCAATCATTCATCACTCACCATCATTCAATCATAAAAACGTAAAACAAGAGAAAAACTAAAACTATCTCTGCAAACAAGATTTGACACTTGAATAGCAAGTGGCTTAAAGGACTATGTGTCCAAACCAAAACAAAAAAAAAAAAGACAAATTTGAACTAATGAGAACTCCGCGAAATTCTTGTAATATAATTTCATTCACTTTGGTTGAGTTTTAAGCAGCATTATTTTTATTATTATTACTATTTGTCAAGTTCAGTTTGTCCCTTCTCTTTCTAAAAAGTCACTAGGTATGGATGTAAAAGAATAAGCAATAAATTTGATGGTAGCAAGTGCATTTCTTGGACAGCACAGACTTCTTTAATACATAATTTCATCTGTCCGTCTGATTAAATTTTTCATAATCGTCGCTGTCGCCAAATCGTGATTGTGATTGTTGTTCTTATAATATTTAAGTTTTTGTCTTAGAATAATGTATTGCGCCGTCTATAACAACTTTTGTTGGACCAAAAATTTCAACATTTTGCAATTGATGTAAGTGGTTTGGGAGAGTCTACGAAGTTGCATATTTGATATCCGAATTCACTGACCCCGGCCTGTACGGCTGGGTTCGCTAACTTATAAACAGCAGCTAAGCAGCGAAACTTCAACCTTTGACCAAGGGAATAGAGATCACTGTTTGCAGTGTCCGACGTACGTTTGCAGTACTTAATTCAATTTCCTGCAGGGAAATAATCTGTACAAAATTATATACAGAATGGACATTATTAAGTTTGTTCGTGAACTCTGTTATTTTAATTGGATACAGCAATCTTGATTCAATCAAATGTCTAATTAAAAAGTTGTTTTTCTGTATTTTAAGGGTATCATTAAAACCGACCAGGCCATCTCCACCTCCTTTAAAAATTCAAGTAAGTATTTCTTTGAAAGTGTGTGTTTCTCGGTATTTTTTGGGAAATGGAGACTGAAGTCTCTTTAAAGTTAAACCTTTCCATGAATAACATCAAGTCAAGACCCCTTTTCATTCCCTATCATAATGGGGTATTCAAAGGTTTTTGTGAGGAAGTTACCAGGCGTACATAAAGTATGCAACGGTAGCAGCAGGGTTAAGTTTCATGAGTACGTTGTAGTGACGTGGGGCGCGTTTAGATTTTATTCCGATGCGGTCAATACTTTAAAGAGACTTCTATATTCCAACCCACATTAATAAATCAATTTTTTTTCCTTTCCTAACAAGCAATACTTAGCAGAAGTTTGTTTTATTACGAATATTAAGCAACTAGAAGCTTTTGAAGGGGTGCGGAGTTTGCTAGGCCAGTGAAGTTGAAGGCCCGACCTGCCGATGCAGCTGAATTATATTTAAATAAAAGTACCAGGTACCCATAACTTTAAGGTAAGACACCGATCGCAGACACTGCTCGCATCACCGTCGTTGTGACTATTTTATTTAAACGTCTAGCCGTGACGCCGCGCCAGCCTGGGCTCTCTCTAGGGAACCACCACCTGTGCTGCCACTCAATATATTCAAACAGTTTCCAGCCGGCTCACAGATAGGGAATACAAGTTATTATACTCAGACTACTATAAATTGGGACTCTATTAGACTAGACATGACAATTTGCGGTAGATGGTTTGTGCATATCTAATGAAGCTAAATAATTATACATTATTTTCCGACCTGTTTTCTTGGCTGATTTGACACCGACCACGTGATTACTCAAATAATAAATTCTTAATGAAAACATCAGGCAGGCTGTTACAGGTTGTGATGAGAAAAAAATAAATGATAAGCTTCCAACCAATGCATTGCCAAACTGTTCGTCGGTTACGTTACCTGACAAATGTAATGCAAACCAGAAACCGTATTTTTTAACGGGTGGTTCGGTACAGAAACTATTAACGATATCATGCTGTAATAGGCGGCCTCCACAAAGACAAACGAACATATTTGCTCACGACTTACTTTGTTAGAGAGTTGATGGTTCTTCTCAACACGCAACACTTCTCAAAAGTTGATTGTATCAGCCAATGGCATGGTGCGACGCGAAGGCAAGCCACTACGTCAGCAGAACGTGGCCCAACAGGCTTCGCCCCCGACTATGTATTTTATAATTCATTGAAATCGATCAAGTGCCGCTTTTATTTCTACTAAGTACCTACTACGCCACACTCATTGATCGCAGTTTAAATAGTAAACAACGAGCATACCAAATACGACAACGAGCATATTTCGATGACGGATATTGAATGTCATTCATGAAATCAAGAAAACATCACTTGTGTTTCCCGAAAGGTTAACCAGAGATATAGGTACTCATGTTTATGTTATGGATCAAGTCATTATAAAAAATGCCCGCGCCGTTTGAATTATGCCCAATATAAGAGGCGGTGTGATACAACTATTCAAATAATCAAATCGACCGGGCATTATTTATAACGCTAGTCAGAAGCAGAACAATAAAACCTGGTTTTAATAAAAAAATATTGGAGATACTCCTTCCAAATTATGCATTTATTATAAAAAAATGTTTAAAATTAAAATAAAATAAAATTTCGTTTCGTTTTTAATGGTATTTATGCCAGTTGTGTCTTTCTGGAGGAGTCACAGTCGCCAGCAGGTCAATTGAAAATCAACCTTATTGTTTGTATTAAAGTTGATAATCTATCAAAGAAATTTGACAGATTGGGGTAGTTTGATGTGCTGGCTGTGTACGAATATTATCATTGTTTTGGAGAGGTACAGAAGTACAACAACAAGCTAGCTATTCATATTGTGCGGGCATTATGTAAAATGGCCCTATTTATTATTTGATTCATAACATATACATTTCTAATCCGCCACCGGTGTATGGGGGCGAGTTTATTGCCATTAACCGGGCACAAATCTAAACTTCGACCTGCTACTGAGAATTCCTTTATAGATAACCCATATACCTAATACTGCTCGATTTCAGATGACTAATGAAGCAGTCAAGTCAAACAGACTTTTCTCTCGAAAGATTGCTCTACTTATATGCAAAACGAACATAAATACTTCTTTGACAGCAGCAGCCATGTTGTGGTTGGTCTGGTCTAGAAGATTACACGTGATGAACAAACGTACAGAGAGCTTATAAAGCCACCTGCAAAAACGATATAGGTACATGTAGCTATGTGACCACGTACTGGTATAGGTATAGCTTTAGGCAGATAGACGACCAAGAATACGTGTCCGATTATTTATTTGTCGGTTGCAAACTCAGAGTACACAATATAGGTTGAGACACATATGGAATTATGGAATTCTGTACTCCTTAATTTCTACATACATACATAGGTACATACATACATACACTCAAGCCTTTTTCCCATAGGGGTAGGCAGAAACTTAAGAACGCCAGTTACGATTCTTGCATGAAGTATGCAAGAATCGCAGGGAGTGGTTGGAATGGTAGCAATGGTTTTGCTTCGACCACATTCATACAGCTTGTCATACAAACACGCCGGTTGCGAGTACTACGCACCTGACCTTTTTGAAGAACCAATAAGGTCGGCGTAAGTTTTTCTAGGACGTCCCCCCCCTCTCGGTGGTTCCACTGACATTCGCCATGTAAATCCCTTTTGTTAATAGCCTTTCATCCATTCTGTCGACAAACTCAAACCATCTCAGCATATTCTTCTCAATCATCGTCACTACAACGTCTTTTAAGCCGCAACGTTCCCTTATCACACTATTTCTCAATCTGTCATTCCGAGTTACACTTAAGTTTCTATACTCTAACTTTTAAAAACTAACATTTTAACGCGTTCTGTTAATATTACTAGTTGCCCCCCCTCGGTGTCACCCGCCTCTTTTTTTCTTTTTGCTCGGCTCCTATTGGTCGTAGCGTGATGTTAAACCTTCCTCAATAAATGGACTATCCAACACAAAAAGCATTTTTCTATTCGAACCAGTAGTTTCTGAGATTAGCGCGTTTAATCAAACAAACTCTTCAGCTATTTGTTATTATATTATATCTGAATTTACCTTTACAGCATCCATGGTCACAGTAAATATTTTTAAGAGCTGCAGCAAACGATAGCAAAAATCGATCCTATAAAATTTCTATCATTTGTGTACTTCTTACCACTATATCTAAATTCTCTTTACATAACTCTCTGCGGGTTAGTCAAAGCAAATTTTGAATGTCACGATGACGTATGTATACTTCCACCCCTTTTTATCGTCGCGTCTCGTTATGGTCCCTATTACAGGGCTTCCGGCATTTCTGAGTTATTTTAGGCCACATAAAGGGCTTTGAAGTTTAACAAAATCTTCTCCCTTTCTATATATTTAAGTGACGAAAAAGCCTCTGATGCCAAAATCATTATTTTTCGTTAGATATAATAAAAAGACGAAATTCTGCACCTTGTATTATCACTGTAATAGATTTTAAAAAAGAATATGGAGTTACTTTTAAAGACCTTCGGCTGTTTGTGAATCTGTATTGTTTTCTTAAAAAAACGCCATAGGTATTTTGCTGTACTGTGGACGCGTTTATTAATAAAAAAAAATTCAAATTACAAAAACACCCTTTTCTTTGGTACGGAACAACGACCGACTAATTTTATGTTTCATGTGACCACTGCTCGCTCAGCTACGGTTCCATTTGTGTCGTCAAACTCTGAGTTCAACAGCATACGTTTGTAATTTCTGTACCCATTCCATATGTATTTCTTGTGTAAAAAGTCGGCATAAACGCATATAAATGTTAAAAGAGTATGTATAGAGCGTTTATTGTTCTATTTGTACCATAACACCAAGACCACAGAATAGATATATTCCGTGAACAAGACGACTATAAGTTTATGGATAGTGTATTCAGCCGAAAGACTCCTGAACAAAATAATGATGTTGAGCAATCGACTAATCACCTATATGTTTTGTGTAGCGGTTATATTATGTAAAGTCAGTGGATTGTCACCTCGCGACTACCGTTACACCGAATGACATGACATTATAATTCTTTGTGTCACGTTTCGTGGCGATGCAAGATTCGCTGATGCATCGCTTGGTTTTATTTAATAAATAATTATTAGTATCGATAAAAGCTATAAGTAACGAAAAGGAGTTCCGATCAAATATTCATTTAAATAATACTACTTTTTACGGATTTTATCGCGTATATTGATATTATGAATCCCGACGTTTCGGACCCTTTACAGCATCCATGGTCACGGGTAGACTCCACACGGGTAGACAGGCTACCCGTAGAGTAATAGTTTTATTTCAATGTATAATATTCGCGTAAATGTCAGAAATCAATAAATATTCATTTCCTAAAATAATGATATCAAATTAAGTAAGAAAATTAGTGAGGTTTTCAATAGTTTCAACTAATATTTCATGTTACATTATGTTATTAGGAGTATGACAGACGGAATTGTGATCAATAAGTCTTGTAGGTTCTGTGATAAACTTGTGAATATGTAATTGCCGACGTATCGACAATCCGTCACTGATAGGGTTGTCACAGATATGCCTGGCTTTCATCATAATTGATAATTAAATAATTGATACTTTGCTGTGACTTTCAACCAAAAGAGAAAGTTTATTTTACTCCCAAGAGGGATATGGCACTGTATTTCATTATTACAAGCTATTCCGCAGCATATCTAAGAGGGCAGTACGGTCAACAACGCTACACGCAAGTTGCTGAACACAGCTAAATTTAGAAAATATCACAGTTGCAAAAATGGTTAAGAGGTTTTTTTATTAAGGTGAACTAAATATTTAATGGTCATCTATGCAATGATTTCGCATAAACTTCGTAGGTCAGTAACTTCATATTTATTAAAAATCGTATTGAAGATTGCAACATGTTCAGCGACTTTCGTTGCTGACTGTACTTCAACCAGCTAGTGTAGTGTAGTGTGTGTGTTTGCTTGATTGATATCTAAGATTCTTACAGTACCTCTAATGAAATAAATCTTTATTATTATAAACTGAATTCTACAAAGTCCTAACAGGTTAAAATCAGTCAGACAGTCTTGCAGTCCCAATTTTGTTAAATTCGGATAATTTTGGCAGTAAAGCTGGTGGTAAAGTTCAGGGTTAAATCAAGTCAGAGCGATTTTACAAATGAAAAATTTTTTAGTACGTTCGTACAGAGGCCAGCACATCAAGCTACCACAATCTGTCAAATTTCTTTGATTGAATTTCAACTTTAATACAAAATAATAAGGTTCATATTCAATTGGGAAAATTTGACAGTTTTGGATAGGTTGACCTGCTGGCGTCTGTACTATATCAAGAGAATAGTAACTGTATATAGTAAAAGGTGGAAAAGTCATTACGTACATGTTACATAGTTAGTTGTGTAACTGAACGACACGTTTCCCAGGTCATAATTATGTTCTTTCTTTGTACGCCGATATCGCAATTTTCTGCAGAAAATTAAAATTCTGTTTGTGACGTAGATCTTAAGAGTAAATTCCGCCAAATTTCTTAATAGTAAATAACACTTAATTCACAATTGTTCACCGATACTCATCCTATGTTACATAGACAGAATTTGTTTATTGCACACAAATCCTAAAGAACTTCTACCAACTACTATGCAGTATTATCTCGTCAAAAGCAAATGTGTCGGAACGAAATAATATAATTACATACAACGACAAAAATATTTCTTACAGTACCTATGTCTGTGCTATGGTTCTGCCTATTATTCTCTCACAGCTGTTGTCTTTTCTCGTGAAGACTTCATCGATAGAGATATAATCTGCTTGGTTAAGCTAACATGTGCGCTACGATAAATTTTGTTGTTTAACTGTCCCACTGCTGTGCATGGGTCCTCAATCGGACTGAGAGTTATTATAGGCCACCAAGCTGGCCTAGTACTGGCTGTCAGTTTCCACTTGTCGCTTATATAAGAGACAATGTGATGACAATATGTTACAACATGCACGTTATGACGCGTAACGGCGGTTATCATGACTGCTTGATTAAATCATTAAGTTCACACGATTCACCGTCGATTCTCGCTTCTAAACTCGTCAGTGGACGGCAGCCTTAACTAAACCTTAGTAAATTGGCTTGCGTGACGCGGGAGTAGGCCGCCCTATGTGTCGTTGACATGTATGGTACATAATATACGTATTATTGTATAGATATTAGCGTAAGTACAGTTTCGAAACCGTGTCAAATATTCGAAAAGAAAATCAACAAACGGCATTACATTTGAATGATCTCACCAAGTAACGTTATTTTGATTTGTTTGGTTATTTTAACATAATATTTTGTCTATTGTTATTGTTCTTGCTTATTATTCAGTGACGCAATGGATATAATAACAGGGAGTGTTTTAATAAGCTTAATTTATATGCCTACTTGTTACTAACGCTAGGTATTAATAGCAGAACTACTAACATAAATTATGTACGAGATGATTTTTTTGTTATGTTACCTAATAAAATAGTTTTTTTTGTGAATTGATTCTTACTTCACTAATATGAATTTCATAATGAGTAAAATTTCTACTATAGCTAGTGTGGTTAATGATCGTGAACTCGGTAAATTTGATACCCAGGTCAAGCACTAATATTGGATAGGTCCAGTTAATAGCGAAAAAGGCAATAACTGTTTCCTCCTCTGTTGTTTACATGAGAACTAAAATAAATCACACTGAGAAAACGTGTATAGCAGTAATTCTCTGCAGATTCTGCCTAATCCTTCACGGGTATGAGGTGATAAAATGTTTTATTAGAACTTGTCTACATAACAAGAATGAAGAGAAAATATCAGGGTTTACAGTTTAAATATACGTAGCCGACAAAATAGCACGTTACATCCTATCTTCATCAACCCCACCGGTTTTAAAACTATCATTACGTTATCTCGACGATTGCGAGTGAATGGTAATAAGAGATTTATGTAGTCACATCACTACAACGCCTTTGTGTTCGCTGTGTTATCACATAATACATTATAAGGGTGCGCTCAGCCCTAGGAGACTAAATGAATAAGGTTGCAGTTGCAGTAGGTCAACTCAAAACAAAACTGTAAAGGAGGTCAGCAAATTTGTACCTGAGGTTCATGACAGCTGTCAAGTTGACAGTTTTTACTATGAAATCATTAGGAACCTTGTAATAATGTGCCTAAATGGCTTGCGTTTGATATTACAAAACTGACACTGACAGCAGATAGTTATCAAGTTGACAGTTTTTACTATAAAAACACTATGAAACTGATACTAGTGTGTCAAAATGGCGTGCGTTTTTTCAAATTTAAAGTTATTTTTTCTCATTCCCTAGTGAGCATAAAAAAAAGTATGACTAGAGTTTTAACCAGCGTAATGCAGGGTATTTTTTCCAATAAGTGTACCCTCAGTACATCATTTGGGCAGATTTTGGTGACATCCTTTATCCTGGAACACAGTAATAGTAAAACTATATTCCCCTTATTACCAATGATTATATTTAAAATAAATCAAATCTGATTTGAAGTTTTTAAATATTGCGTTTTTTAACATATCGTCTGACTATATTCGTTCACTTCTAGACGATAGACTTCTCCGAGTGGACGCTACAAAGTCCGATCTTAGGTTCTCTTCTTCCAGTCATTCTCAGCTGTCTTTCACAAGTCATCATGGCGTCTTCCTGGCCGCTGTGGGCTGGTGTCCTGCACTAAGCTTTTGTTTAAGGGCATCCATTGCTTTCTTATAGCATTCACACAAAAAGAAAAAGAAGAAAACGGGGCTATTTTTAAACCTGGGTACTTATTAGTTCATGTTTTTAGAAATTCTGCTCTATATTTCGAATTTTCATTTTTTTTTATATAGTTGATGCCTGATAGACCAAACTTCCCTTCTGAGTCGGTCGTGAGATTTTGTATCCCAAGGTTATAGAGCAATGAAGGATATGACAGATGTCGTCATACAGACGAGTTTTGATGGAATTTTGTTTACAATTTCTGTTACAAAGAACCTGTACTGATAGAGCCTCATTGTTGTCAAAGATTAGGTACCTACTTGCGTTTTTCCTGACTTTAATGAGTAAGGGAAACTTACCATGCTAAATTAATTCGATACCGATTCACGTTTGGCATACTATCGACATGTGAAAGGTTCTTTAGTTTCATTATTCTTATCCCAATGGTAGTTTATTAAAATAGTATTAGTTACACACAAAACAATAGCGTTTTTTCAATGCAAACGCAAATATAAATACATAAGTATGCAAATATAATATGCAGTGAGACTGGAGCGATGATTATTTACATTATTGTATATTTTTTCCTAAGATGGATCTCGCATTTCAACACGCTGCGTTTTTAATTGTTTACAAACTATAGATACTAGCGATTAATATTGTAAAGGTTGTCGTAGGTTGCGTCAACCACAAAGGTATGGTATTCGCCAAATCAATTTTGGATATAGCAACAGGTATGATATATGGGAAAGCCACCTTCTCTGCCGTTTTGCTTCTCATGTGCTCGCGTTTATATGGCGCTCAAAAATATCTTAGCGAGGAAAGTGTGTACGTGATTCGACGTGTTGGTTGAAATGACACTGAGATCACAAACCATTCCAGAATAGGAACTATGCCAGAAAAAATTCAGTATGTCAATGTCAAACTTGGTCTTACTTACAAGTATGTACCTACGTTACTTCTTCTCCTTTTTAATTTCTTAATTAATTTAACATTAATTACTACCTTAAATAATAAATTATAATTAAAATAAAAATAAATTAAAAGTAACACAAAAAAATTTAAAATAATCTTAAAATATTTTTTGAGAAGAGTCAATGTTTCTTTAACCGATTCTAAAAAAGGAAGTTTTCAATTCGACTGCATTTTTTTTGTTACGTTACTAGATATCTGAGAATTCCGATGTTTCTTTTTTTATCTGAGAGATATACTTACTAATGTTAATGTTGATCTTATATAAATGTGGTTGGCTTAATTAATTAAAAAAAAAACTTAATTAATTTTAGGTCATTTTTGGAGCTCAAAAATTTCGCCATTATGAAATCCACGCAACTGTGAAATTTAAAGTTTTCATTGCATCATTAAGTATGGAGAGTAACTATGATCTTAGTTATCTTTTGTATTTTAATGAATGTGTTCTGGTTTCATGTTTCAATTAACATAAGACTGACAATGTTGTTGGCATTTTACAAAGGTGTGTTTGGGACGGTTCATTAGAATAATAGTAAAAAAAATCATTCATCTATTATAGGAGAATAGGCAAGACGAAGACTTTACGTTTAACATAGGTACATAAAATCGGTTGTCAAACGGTTTTTGTAACTACTGACTAGTAGATTATACATAATGTATCAAACAGGGGGCTTCCAGAATACCGAAGATGGAAGACGGTATTTGCCTTGCTTGAGACACTTAGTATCAATGTTTTAAAAGCATTATATGCTAGTATGTATATGAAACACACTTACTTCCCGGTGAGTTACAACCTGAAAAACTCCAAATCACCACTGAAAACTAAAAAATCTTTTTCATTCTAATCTGGTTCTAGTGTCAAATGAAATTTTTTTCTAGTGCCATGAAGAGACTGCGTCTTCCCATATTCAAGCTTAAACCTCTCAAAGGACGGAGCTTTTTCCTTGACATGAGGAATCAATTATATCCTCGAGAGATACAAAATACATACAAATAGCTACTTTATTATATATTCCTAAAGATCTTTTTGTATTTTTTTTTGGCATTTTCCATGCTAAGATTTTAAAGTTATTAAGCACAGGAAAAATTTGACCGCGGGCAGGATTCGAATCTGCGTCTTCTGGTTAGGTACACCAGACGCTATGACCACTAAGCCACCGCGATACCTACCCGTCATGTCGAATTTTGCCTTCGCTTTCTGAATTTACGTCTTTATGGTGACGTCATGGTATTCCTAAAGAGTTTTACAAAGTTCGAATTGAATCACCTCTCGTAAAGGTAAAATCTGGTAAGAAGTTGATTACTCTTACTATTTAAGTCATTCTTAACGATCTGTGAGTAGTTAGAAAGCGCCATGAAGCTGATCCTTCTGGAAATCTGTTTATTATTTAGTTAGTGTAAATAGTGGAATAGTACAAATTTAAGAAGAGTAAGAGGCAAGTTTGTAGATTATGCCTGACGATGCACTATGGTTTAGTATTGGAACATGAAGATGTTCTGATAAAGGATTTGAGTTACGACACAACTTTGTTGAGTTTATATCCAGAAATATATAAAAAAATCATTCGACCTTATTGTTTTTTGTAGAATGTACAGTATAAACTAAGAACTTTATATTTTTCTTCAGTTCTCTCTTTGAATTTATTAACAGACTAGCGACATGTACGCACGAACATGTAGGTAGATATGTACTGTATATGATTCTGCTTGCGTAGATCCACTAAGGTTCCGTTACATCTCTTGAGACTCATTCTCCCCTAGTAAACGCAATTTGTTGCCGCCCACGAAATACGTGAAAATTTTCAGACACGTCCGTCAATCCTCCTTTTGTGTAAATAAATAATAATATTTAAAGGAACAGAGATACGAACAGTAGAACAAATGATGACTCGATCACACAATCGCGTCTTTGAGCAGGGGTGTGAAGCAAGAGCTTCACCCCTTTCACACCATAATAGTGCCAAAGCACATTCCGAAAGAATTCCCATGGCCAGAAACAAAAATCCCATGGGTTTATCGATAGGTTTGGGAAGCCAAATGCGGCTTTTAGTCGGTAGGAGTCCGACATACTCTGCCAGCCTCGGCCAGCGGACGATCTATGAAGGTTTACCACACTATAAAAAATGGTAAGATATTATGATGAGAACCTTTGATGATTCATAGAAGCCAGTTTACAGTAAAATATGTAGTGTAGAAAGAACGAAAGGCAGTTTTTTTCGTCTGTTTAAGCTTGCGATCTTGAATTTAACTATAATAATACGACCGAAGTAGGCAGGTAGATTCTGAATTGAAATTTTACGTTACGACAGTAGTAAAGAAGTGAAATTTAAATACTAGTTTGTGCTAGTTTCTTTTTAGTTGTGTAGTACATTGAAATCTCTATTCTGTTCGGCGGCGCTCACCCAAAGGTTAAAAAAACTAACTATAATTAATCTATAACAGTTATACGTAAATTGTAATTAATTATTACTTGCTTAAACGGTGAAGGAAAACATCCTTAGGAAACGTGGAAGCCTAAGAGATTTTTCTCGACGGTGTGTGAAGTCTGCCAACCCGCACTAGGCCAACGGCAACGTGGTGGACGATAGACTAATCACTCTCAATCTGAGAAGAAACCCGTGCCCAGCAGTGGGACAGTATATGGGTTGATGACGATGATGATGGTGATGATACGTAAATTGTCGATTACTATTGTAATGTCTTCCATCGAATTTACTATAGGTACAGTTACATACACAGGAAAGCAAAAAATTAAATTTAAACAAAACAACACGCTAATTGCGAAGTTGTTTTGTGTAAAAGAAACTGTGAAACTCAAGAGCGATAATAATTAAACATTTGGAATTGTAAGCTATCGTGAAAGATAGTGTCTTATTGGAATATGAGGTTTACAAGTCATCATCCTTTAAACCCTTCCTCAACTATGTTGGGGTCCACAGTGTAACCAGATGCGGCTGAATGTCAGTATTTTACACGAAGCGACTGCCATCAGACTTCCGCAACCCAATGTCAGGGCAACACCGATATCCTGATTGTTGACAAGCTTTTTAGGATCCTGAGTACCACTAACGATTGCTAAAGGTATTAGTATGACAACCGGTATAGACGGCTTTACGTGATCTCCGAGACATAGAGGGGGTTTCGATGTGTTAATAATGGTCACCCATCCACTGCGTTAGCGTTGCTTAACCCTGCAGATCGTTTGATCAGCGTAGTTATTACTTAGCCAACGGACCCTCTATGAAATTTACAAGTACCTATTCATTAATCTTTCTATAAAAATAATGCCACTGTCAAAATTCAAAACATCACTGCAAAAACTGTTTCTTGACAAATGCTACTATACAATAGACGAGTTTTTAAACGATAAGGAGCTATAATAATATTATTTAATGTATGAATATATAATTGTGTAATTTATTATGTACCTAATTTATGATGATAATTTTAATGATGAATATTGTGACATAATCATAATAATCTTAAGGTTGTACCTACTATGTAATATTTGTATGTCTTATTGACAAAACATAGCGGACTAATTAATAATGTAAGAACTATACTTGTATTTACCTATGTTTTACAAATGAATAAATGATTTGATTTGATTTGAATCACTAACACGTTAATTCTGTATTCAGGATCGTCCTTATTTCTAGGTAATTTCAATAAATCAAACTTAAACATTCGTGACATTTTGCTTCCCGCACTGAAGTACAGATTAAAAATAAACAAAAATGAAATGTCAACGAGTGGCCTTCCAAATGAAATACAGTAAAGCATAAGGTGTAAATTCGCGTGACAAATGGAAATAAATGAAAAAGTACGAACCTGATGGCGGCGTGACGGGACGAATACGGCCGAGGGAGTGACGGGGAAGACCCAATATAGGACCGCTAATGTCATTATGTTGGACCCAACATTGGCGTAGTTGGCACATCGGTATTTTTTTAACGTATTTTTCTTAGTTTACGTTCAAAATCAATTACGTGTTATCGTGTTCATATGTGTGGCGGTTATGGTATTAAACGTGAGAATATTAACAGAAATATGGAAATTTATTTTTTAACTTTGAAATAACAAATGTAGGTACTTAATATAATATGCATCTGTATCTAAGTTTTTTAATCAAATCATATTGGTGTAGAAACTATAGCTGTTTATGTAAGTTCATTATGTAATTTATTGGAAAACTAGAGGAAAGTATATTTTTGGTTCAAAATGATTATGGTACTAACCGTAAAAAAGTTATCAGGAACAGAATTTTATTGGTTAACTTTAAAATAAAATTATAATATGTATCCATGTAGGTATCTAAATTAACTTATATCAATCATATTAAATGGGAGGTATTCCACGAAGCACACCCAAACGAAACCCACCCGGACGAAGCACACCTAAAGTATTCCACTTAGCACACCCGTAGGTGGGCTTCAAATAAAAAATTAAAACAATTAATTTTCTATTCCACGAAGCACACCTACGCAAATCATTCGCATAGTGCGAAGACTAAGAAATAAAAATGTCGATAGAAGAAACTATTTATTATTTAAAAGACTAACTCAAATTTCTAAAATCATTCATTTCATTATAATAATGTGACACAATATTTGTCATTTTTGTAATCTTACATCTTAGCATGTGCGTTAGGAAATACTGCTGTAAAACTCCTGACGGCAGCTTCCTCAAAATCGCTTGTGAAACATTGACCTGCATTTTGGGTATTGTTGTTTTTAATAATTGAAATAATATTTTATAGGTCGATTTTTTTGTTATGTTATAAAGCATAGGCTAAAGGTTTAACGATATTTTCAACCTCACCGTGGATGCTGTAAATTTGAAGAAATGGTTTAGGCGCGTTTTAAAAGTTCCGTCGCAGTATATATGATTGCAGCTTTCAAGATCCTGTCTACTCTTCTGTGTAGAAAAAGTGTAAAAGTATTCTCGTTTTTCCGTCGTTATAGTCAGCAAGTACAAAATCTTGAAACGGTTGAGGTACCTGGATATCAAATAAATACTTCTCTCAAATCATTTGTACTAAAATAAATCAAAATAATAATTGTTTATTGTCACAAATATATACATAGGATGTGCACATATTGAAGAAAGTAAGGTAAAACAAATGACTTAAATATAAGCAGCCATGTTAGATAGTTACTCCATAAATCGTTCAATATCTGCCACTGAAAAACTGGACATTAACAAAACAAAAGTCTTTTCAAAGTGAAATCAAATATTATTGAAAATGGCATGCACGAATTTCTTTGCTAAAATATTAGCAAACTCTTACAAGAGTTTTATTTTATTACAATAACGTTCAAATTATAACGTTAAAAATAAATACAAAGATTCCATGTCTCAATATTTTGATAATATTCTAAGGAAATATTAACTCTACTTACTTGTACATCTATTGGTGACTTCGCAAACAATCTATTTACACCGAGAGATTTGTTTCTCTTATTGCAGAGGCCGGACTTAACATTTTTAAATTGTGGCATATCACTGATTAAATTTAATCCTCGATCCAATGTATCATTAACTTTTTGCTTGTAGATTGTAGGAATGGGCTCCATTGTGGAAACTACTTGCTGCTCGAGTTCATGCATTGCTTCCTTAATTTGGGTCTCCAAAACGTTTGAGGCACATTTATGTTACTTTATTTTAACAACTTCTTCCATGCTACTTAATTTGAGTTAGCCATTACACCCTTTTTTAATACACCGCCACAAGGCATTACCCTTTTTATAAATCTTGTGTTTACTATAAATTGTTTGTTATTATACACTAACACTTGTGTCCCCTTCCGGCCAAGAACTTAATTAATAGATGGGTTAAAATTTCTACTACTTGGACCTGCCATTGGCTCCATTATTTTGTTTGAATAAATTGCACGAAATACAGAAAAAATAACAAGAACAAGATCGGCGCACAATTGCATACACTCAGCCCGTGACGTCGCGATAGTGTAATGAGAACTAAGCATGTAAACAAGTTCCGGAAACGTATCTTATCTATGGGATTTATATATGAAAATTACAAGTATTGTATCACATTATTATAATGAAACTGAAAGATGTTAGATATTTAAGTTAGTCTTTTAAATAATAAATATTTTCTTCTATCGACATTTTTATTTCTTAGTCTCCGCACTATGCGAGTGATATTCGTAGGTGTGCTTCGTGGAATAGGAAATTAATTATTATATTTTTTTATTTGAAGCCCACCTACGGGTGTGCTAAGTGGAATACTTTAGGTGTGCTTCGTCTGGGTGTGCTTCGTTTGGGTGTGCTTCATGGAATACCTCTTAAATGGGGTGGTTATTATATTTGTTTATTTTAGTTTATAATGTAATTTATTGAAGAGAACTAGGTATATTTTTAGTATATTATTAATTAAAAAAGTATTTTGCAGTGCGGTAATCTCAAGTGTTTACCGATGTTACGTAGTGGCGATTACAAATATGTATGTAAACTGATTACGGTCGCTATTATACAATACATAGTCGCAAAATAAAAAAAAAGTTGTACTTTTTTTAGTCAAAGTACAAATAATTTATTCAAGATTAAGGTACTAATTTTTGAACGTCATTTTTAACATTTAAGACAGCCCCCAAAACGACCGCCCTTAGTTTTCAGTTTACGATGAAAAAGTAGTTAGTAGTTTCTTTTAATAAAATATTAAAACATGAAATAATAAATACCCACCTGCTTCAATAAATGGTTTCATAAAACAGCCTTTACTACGATCAATCCTTTCACACAAAATTAACGTAACACAACACTGAAATAGCTGTTTTCACTGCAAATAAACCGCACACAGATGTTGTTGGAAAACCGATAATAACAGTTGGGGGAAGTTTACGGCCAGGGCAGGGTAATGTTGGCGTGTTGGGCGAACGTTGGAGCTAGGGCGGGCGGCAGAGCCTCCCTTCACTCGACGCGCTAACGCCGGGGGTGCGCGTCGCGTCCGCTTGCTCGGAACAAACTTCTCTCGCGATCGATGTAGTGAATCGTGCTTAAATTCAATTATTGTGAACTAAGCTGCAGTGAAATTGATAAACAACTTGTATTCGATACTCGATTCCGATTACGTTAATGGTTAGCGGAAGTTAGACGAACTTTGTAAGGTATGTTGTCTAGACGATAAAAATGAACTCGTTGATAGTAGGTTAATTAGTAAAACAAAACAATTTGTAGCTATTCGTAGGCATAGATAAGAAAACGATACGAAAGACGTAATTATCAATATAAATTATGAGACTATATAGTGCTGTAAAATACCGTCAAAAACTTTTTAAATAAAGAAACGTGTTCCAATACTAAGCGTAAATTCATGTAGAAATGAAATGAGGATTTTCAATACTTTGAACGGATCGTTCTGTAACTTCTGTGATAAGTAATAACTTTTATTTTATTAAAATGCATTTTTTTATATAATATATTTAAAAAGTAAAAGACTTTAATGTAAGTTTCCTTCAAAGAATACATTTCGTATTCCGTGAAAACTATGTTAATGAATATGTATATTCCAAATGTCCGTCTATGCTACTCACTATACGCGAGCAGTCGTCGTAGTTCTTAGACCGCAACTGAAAGCTATCCATTCCTACCCATTCAAGTTATTTTGGAATTGAAGCGCTCCTTGCTGTTTGTAGAAACCAGCTTTCAAACTAAATTACAAGGCTACGACTTCGATTTACTAATTAAAATTCTATAATAAAAGTTTGTGGAAACTTTGAAATTGACGAGAAAAAAGACAGTTTACTTTTTCTGAAACACAGTCACTAGATACTACGCTGAAAATCAGTAGAACTTACTTTACTATTACTATAATTCACGCAGAATACGACATGAAAATAATAATATATTATTAATATGATTTTGGAAGAACCTTCTACAATGAGTTACAAAATACCCCGTAAAAATATAATTAATTCTCAAAGCCAAAAATTTTGTCAGCTGTCATGTCAGGGAACCAGATTATTTAACAGAAAGGCCTACGTACCTAGTTTACCTAATAATTGTCTACTTCTATTTTTCATTCATAAATGTTGTTGTTTTCCTTTTTTTGGGGTATGTTATACAGCGTTACTACGGTTCTTAAATATTGTGAATGGACTCGTTATAAGGCCCCATTTAACCTCCTCTCGGCTTTACGGGTAGTTTTGTAACACCCTGTATAATATCAATCTCAATATTGTTTCAGATGCTTTACGCTTCTCAAGAGCAGATTAAATCAATGTAAATCGAATTAATACGGACTTAAAAGAACACGGTGAAAACTCGTGTTAAAAAGTTGGGAAAAAGTAATACAAACTTGTGGAGTTTAAAGAGAAAAAGGAACGCACGGTGTTTGTCGCGGCCGTCGCGTAGGCGGCGCCGCGTGGTGCGGCTGTGGCTTGCTGGCGCCGCTTTTGGCTGGTGGCGGGCGCGGGTGCTGCTAGCGCTCAGCGCAGCCCGCTCGGCTGGGCCATGGGCAGCTCTCAGCGGCTAGCCGCAGTAGCGGCGGTCTCGCACGCGAGGCGCTATTACAACCACACACAACCCGACGTAGTGCACACGGAGCCTTCTTCATATAACATCAATATATTCTTCGTCAGGTAGGTTTATGTCAACTATAATTAGATTGATCGATCGAAACTAATGGAGTACACGCAACTTTAGTGAATAGTTAATGGCACAGAATCTAAGTTACTTGTCAAGTAGGAACATTAACAACATTATGGTTAAATATTAAATCCTTTATGGAGAGAGGTCGGGATAACATTTTCCAATAAATTCTAAACACATAAAAACGGTGATGCTACACTCATCGAGATTAAACCATTATTTAAAACTATAACGTGTATATGAGTACTAAAGTCCGGGTTACAAGTACGTCGTAATATTTTATGGTGATAACGAGACTTCACCGCCGTATTTCAATCTTTGATAACGACTGGTCACCTTTAAAAGTTTTATGGTTGAGTAGGCTAGGCTTTCCAGTGTCACTCATCAAACAGTTTTTATGTTCCTCTCTTTTGCAAATCATACCAGGAATTTGGACCAATATCAAACAAAATACTTCTGTCATATGAGAATCTAGTAATAAGTCCTATATTCCTAACACTGTATTGTCTCGGTACCTATAATTTCTATAATCAGCGTAGGAGTAATTAATCTTAATACATTTATTATTCCAACACTCATTGCTGTAGGAGGCTCCGTAAAACGTTTTAGCTATTTACTGAAATTAAATTCAATATAATTATCAGAAAGTTGAGCTAACTTTATAAACTGTAGGTAATTTAGGATTTATGGGAGGCTCAGGCTAAAGGGTAAGTGGGATAATTCCGTATCATTTTGATGTTACCCGCCAGGTGGGGTCCGCGACCTTTCAGAATATAGGCTTTATACGCAAGAGGTTTTTTTGGATTAAGAGGACTTTTTCATAATTCATTTCTGGATTTTTAAGGCTTAGTAGTATTTATTTTTTAGATTATAATTCTTAACGTGTATTATTAAAAAAAAACAGGGACTTGTGTGTAAATGTAACTTTACGAGGGCCTTGACAAAATATAATAAGTAATGCAGGATTATTCCGCAAACGAGTAAGTACTCTTAATATGAAAACCAAATTACAAGGCTTTAAACAAACTTTGTTCAAGAACTCCCTTGGGCTATTCTGCCGCATTTTAACAAGATTTTCTAAACTATACATGTAGGTACTCGTGAAGAGGACTGATTGAGAAGCGAATACCTTAACGTAATATAATTTACAGTCTATATAAGTTTCACCTGTCCCAAATGGATGGCTATGTGTCACAGGAGGGATTTCCACTCAAACTTAGTTTCAGTTCGGTATCGAACGTTAACCGCTAATATGACGCGTGATACCTAATATGTTGGACACTTCAGCCAATAGATAGCGACTTGATTTGATAACTGAAGATACGAAATCTTATTACGAAGACCTCAAAGTGATTGAAGGTTTATTTATAATCGTTTAATTTTACCCAGCTCTTTAGTATGGATGAATTTGGAACGAGGATAATCGGCTTTTAATTGGTTTCTTAATTTACGAAAATGCTCGTTAGACTTTGTCATGATTCCGAAGCACACAAATTGAAAATCGTATAAGATTATTTTTTTTATCATTTAGACTCAATTGTGACCCACTTTAAGGAGAACGTCAAGAATGAGATCGATACTCCTCAATTTTTAAGATTTATTAAAAAAGTCACATAAAATTTGTTATGTGACAATCGTAATGTGAATATACAAGGGACGAGCATTAAAATAAACGCTCAAGAATATATTGCCGCGACCCGTATATTTGACAAATTCCCCCGATACATATTACAGTAAGCTAAAAGTCGAAAAATATAACGTGATCTTTTTTATTTTTGCGTAAACGGCCATAAAAGAGATAAGGATCTACGAACGTTGTGTGCTAAAAGGATCCAGAGACGCAGTTTCCCGGCAGCGAGTGCGCATCGCTACAATTTATTAGAGACGTTAAGGGGATAATTCTAACAATTAATTTGTATAATTTAATTTATATAATGAAGCAAAATGTTTCGCTACTCTATTAGTGATTCTGTAAGCAGGTGGATTAATTGAAACGGTATTAAAATTAATTCATTCATTTTACATTTTCTAGCATGACAACTCCAACCCCCGACGCAAAAACGACGGGGTGTTATTTTGACGTGTCTGTGTGTATAGGCATCGTAGCTCTCGAACGGATGAATTGATTTTGTTTTTATTATTTTTTGTTTGAAAGGTGAATTAAAGGGATGTTCTTAGCTATGTTTGATGAAAATCAAAATGGCGGATTACATATTTTTTCACAACTCCCTAAATATGGGTATCAAATGAAAGGACTTGACTAGTAGAATACTGTACTGTATACACTATGATAAATTTCAAATCGTGTCGGGGTGTTAATTTTTAAATTTTCTATATCGATGCATAGTTCTTAAAAAATAGCTAAGTTTATTTAGGAAAGCAAAGATTGTTTCGTGATAGTACATATTACGATAGACCTCTTTTCTGATTCCAACTTAAAGTTTGTTGCAAGGCCGTGGCCCAAACTGTACCAAAAGCTATTTCGGGAAGGGTTAGCAAGGAAGTTGAAGGCACAGAACTGAATACTTTCCAACATTGTTAAATATACACAGTTATGTTTAATAATAACTAATATCCGTTAAACTATTCGGCATATAAACGTTACATAAAATCTATATTGGTAATGTGGCGTAAACTCATTAATTTTGAGTAACATGTCAGAGTATGAAAAAAAAAATCAAAGATTTTTAACAAAATAGTATACATATAATAAAAAATACTATCAATTGTTAGTTGTCATGCAGGCACCTGTGGCAATTGTTAATGGTAGTTAGAAGCCCAAAAAACCTAACAACCAGTCCATCCTAAGGACATCGGTATTACCTAGAAATTGGGTTGCAGAGATCTGATGTCTCTCGCTCTGTGTAAAATATATGTTCAGCCGCTTCTGGTTAGACTGGAAGCCGACCCCGATATGTTCCCCAATATGTCCCAAGTTGGGAAAACGCTTGGAGAAAGAGAAGAAAAATCAATTCACGGTCTCGCTTTATAGTTCAGACATAATGCTAGAAACTATTATAACTCTAGCATCCTGCGTTTATGTAATTACACTACCCTACCTATTTATTTACCTTTACCTATTTATTGTACATAAAACATTACATAACAATACGTAATGTACGTATGTTATTGATTTACACACCTCTAAGCCTTAGCACATACAAGCGTACTGGTAGGTATGTTAAAAAGTTTAAAAAAAATCGCATAGTTTTATGGAAAAGTAGTGATAGCCTAGTGATATAACCATTGGACTGCCAAGTCAAAGGTCTCGTTCGAATAGTTCGAATCCAAGGCACGCACCTCTGACTTTTCGAAATCATGTTAATAATGAATTATCACTCGTTTCAACTGTGAAGGAAAACATCGTGAGGAAACCTGAATGCCTGAAGAGATTTTTTTGACGGAACTTGACGGTGCGAAGTCTGCCAACCCGCATTAGGCGAGCGTGGTGGACTATAATCTAATTCCTTTCATTTTGAGAGGAGACCCTTGCTCAGCAGTGGAACAATATATGGGTTGATATTAATGATGAGTTTTATGGATTTCTTACATCTAATCGCTTCGCGAGGAGGCAGTTGGAGGACTTTGACGCTTATGCTGCCAACCCAACTATTCCTCTTTCAATTTACAGATACTACTGGTATTGCAAGCGTCTATAGGTTACGATAACCGCTTACCACCAGGTGGGCCGTATGCTTGTATGCCACCTTGCCACAAAAAATAAAATCTGTGAGCTGTACGTAACTGCACGTATAAAAAATATGTACCAGAGATACCGCACACATACTATAGTTTAGATAGTGACGTTAATTAAGCTATCGCGAGCTGATCGCGCCGGATTTATCTCTCCCTGTAATCTACGTCGATGACGGATTTAATTTACCGACGGAGATAGGTACTGTGAAAATTTTAATTCCACGTATCTAATATGTGGTGCTGATTTATTCTGTAATTGAGGCTCTGCTCTGCGCTCACATAGAACCTTATTTTGAAATTATATTTTTTTTATTTGAGTTGGAGTCATAGATACGATTCTATTACGATATATGAGACTTTTTTTTGTTCTGGCATTTTTCTTCTGTAATCAAATAAATATTTGGAACTTTTTACACAACGCCATCCAGTCCCAAAGTAAGCAGAGCTTGTACAATGGATATAATGCTTATCCTTTTTTTTGTAAATACCTACATCCTTATAATGAAGTGTTTACTAACATAGATTAAGTTTTTATTATACTAACACTTTTTGTAATATTATTATATATGTTAGTCTTTAAGGTATGTATTTATGGGCCATAGTAGCCTGAAAATAAAGGATTTATTATTATTACTATTATAACACATAAGAAACACACAAACACCTATCCTATCCATATGAATATTTGTGTCCTGTGGTAATCAAACCCTACGGGCATCGACCTGACCAGCAGATCATCACTGGAACCACTTGACTATAAGCGTCTTCAATCGTCGACAATCTTAATAATGCCTAACAAATAACAAACCTGCTTTGCAGTAGATTGTAACCAATATCATAAGTGAACACAATACAACTTATTTAGCACGATGTAAAATGGAATGCAGGAACGCGCCTAAATGTGTTCATTCTCGTAATAGAGTGATGTAAAATTTAAGCACGTATTTAAGGGTTACCTCAAATACCTGTATTGAATATCAGTTCTTATCGAGTTTTGGGGGCAAAGATCGTAAACCCTTGGTGGAGGGGAGTTGGATAGCTTACAAAATATTTAATCTGTGACCCACTTTATACAATACCCTAAAATTTGCGGAAGGAATTTCGCGAAGCTAAGACATATTTTATTCTTACAGTCTTTTGTATCGAGATTCAACCTAAGCGATACTTTAGATGTTAGCTATGTGGAATATTCGCAACCCTTTCTTAGAGGAAATACCAAAGGGTTGTTTTATTAAAATGTTATGAAATTAAATAAAGTTCAATAGTTATTTAATTAAAAGTAGTCTGATTGCAGCAAACAGAGATTGCAATCCCGCAATGTGCGTGATCCCGCATAAATTGTCAGCCTGCGGTGTACCTGCAGATTTTTCAATGATGCATTTTACAGAGTTAAGATTCATTCAAATGGATTGATCAGCAGTATATGTATATTCAGATTATCGTGTAATTTAAGGAAAGGATGCCATGCACATTATGTGTATATTGGATGTGCTTGCTTTTGACCACTATATTTTAAATTTTGTTTAGCGAATTTGGACTATATTAAAATTTAATTTAACTGGTATCAATATCAGAAATGTACTGGAAGAAACACTTGTATACGAGCTCATCTAGATAGCAAAAGGCAAGCAAAATGGGTAAATCTGCAGTGAGATTGCGGGGAGTAGTGTTGACTGATAAGGAATTCTCCAAAATATGACCGGCCCTTTGTGTTGTACAGTTTGACGCTATGCGGGGTGCTGGTGGCGGTGTGTGCGGCTTGCTGGCGACGGTCACCGACGAGCGACAAGCCGGAGGATGGTGCTGACTGCCACGGAGTGTATACTGTCAGCGGGGACTCACGGCTGCTGCAGGTAAGCAACCATATTACTGAGAAAAATTACGAGTAACTAAACTCTACGAACCACACCATAAATAGTTGCAGAACATCAAGAGTGCAACAGCTTCAAAGTTACAATGTTCCTATTTGACAGTGATGGATATTATTCGTCACAGAAACAACTGACAGGCGACAGCCGTCATTTAGGTAGGACCCTAAAAATGTCTACAATATTGAACCTGATTCATCGGAGTTTATAAGAAAGATGACCGTGCTGTGTCGAGATCCAATGAAGATTACCTGTGTTTATTTCCAAGACAGATAAATCTGACTAAAACATTGCGTTCGAGTGCCATTTTAAACGCGTCCCGACTCAATACGGCCAGAGTTCTTATCACGACACATTTGTACACAAAAGGGAAAAGAAAGTCTCAAATCTGCCAAATATAGACCCATTACTTAAACTTGTTCAATTCTTCGAACTTATTAAGTGTCACGTTCCAAATCGTCCAATATCTTGTTATTTCTTAGGACACAAACAACCGCTTCACACTAACTTCTATTTAAGACCACAACTGTATAACAAACTTCTTGTAAACTTGTCTAAAATAAAGTTCTAATACGTAAACGTGCTGAGTTAAGTTAACTGGACGACTTCACTTATTTTCATGACAGTTTTACGTGAAACCAATAGTGAAACGTTTTATTAGAAATTATAGACTTAAAGACATTTGTTCAGTTTGAATATTTGATTAAACTTCGAGCAGTTTTCTATTTCGAGGAACGTATTATTAAATAGGGTACAGTCTATATTTATGGTAAATAATAAATTACTTTATTTATGGTAGTCGTAGAATATTTCTGATAATTAGTTGAAAATAATTACGTCATTGTAGTAATTGGTTGGTTCAGCAGTGGACCTCTTGTGGCTGATATTATGCAATTCTGATGGCTGATTGAATGCCTTTTTTAGGACTATACGAGATCATCGGCATTATTTCGGATTCATCATCATCATCATCAACCCATATACTGTCCCACTGCTGGGCACGGGTCTCCTCTCATATTGAGAGGGATTAGGCTATAGTCCACCACGCTGGCCTAGTGCGGGTTGGCAGACTTCACAAACCGTCGAGAAAAATCTCTAAGGTATGCAGGTTTCCTCACGATGTTTTCCTTCACCGTTTAAGCGAGTGATAATTAATTATTAATACGCACATGAATTCGAAAAGTCAGAGGTGCGTGCCTTGGGTTCGAACTCGAGACCTTCGACTTGGCAGTCCAGTGGTCATACCACTAGGCTATCACTGCTTCCATTATTTCGTTCCATTATTTCGGATTAGCATATTTATACAACATTATTTCTTTGCTGGAATACTTTAACCCAATTTTGCACAAAATGGACAGAACATAAAATCATTTAAATGCAGTTTATACGTATACAATGTTATTAACGTTCAAACTTGTGGCTTCACATAGACGGTTTCGCATATTATTACGAAGATCTACGGCTTGCAATTCCTTTGTGATCGGCGTAGATTGAGGTGCACCTTCAAGCCAATACGTTCGCAGTTGAATGCCGAGAATGTATGCGAGATCAACACAACAATGCATTCTGACAACTCAATGAAGACGTACTTGGATAGTCACTGTTGAGTTCAGACGCAAACTCCAAACTTCGGTAAGGTTGTTGGTTGTAATGATTATAGGTAGGTATACTCCGTCGTATCTGGAAGCCTATCCCCTTATGGTGTAAGAAGTTGAGCTTTCATGCCTAAACAGCAGAACCAATTTTGATGAAATTTGGAACAAAGATAGATTAGACCTTGGAGAAAGACAGGCTACCTTTTGCCTCAAAAATCCTTTGGGATGCATGAGAAACCGCAGGCCACAGCTAGTTGTGAATCTAAATAATCAGGGATACAACTCAAACACAACAAAAAATAACATCAAAATCGGTTTAGCCTTTTAGGTGGAGTTCTGTGACAAACACACGTAAACGTATGTACATATAAAGATATATTATACGTACCTATATCGTATTTTTAAAGATACAAGTGTCGTGTAGTGAATGGGGGACTTAGAAAAGTTCCACAGTGAATGACAAGACGCGGTGCGGCGCTTAATGCGTTTAGCCGAGGGCGCTTCCGGCGCGGGATTGTTGTTCCGGTTCCGATTCCGTTCCTCGCCACACTGTCAATAGGCCCTTTTATTAATGTTGCAACATTTGCGTTTCTTACTTTGCAAAATTATATAAAACTGTCCCGTTAATCTAGTGGTCCTAAGCGTAACTGCTACGATAGAGACCCTAGGTTCGATTCCTAGGTCGAGCAAAGTGTTATTGGGTTTTTCTATGAAATTCTCAGTAGCAGCTCAGAGTTGGGATTAGCGCCCGATTAATGGCAATAAGCTCGCTCCCTATCTATTACATAGGACCTAAACATACTGGGAAACTAAGCTGCAGCACGGAGCTGTATCCACCTCTGCCTAACCCTCCGGGGAATACAGGCGTGATAGTATGATGGTAATAAAAAGGATTAAATACAAGGTATTCCACTATTTACAAAATTTGCAAATAGATTCTGGTTAGGCTTATCTCGTTAGCGACTGTAATTGCTAAGGTACTGGACAGTTTGCTTGGGGGCCAGCTTGATAAGCACTTGAAAATTAATAATGCCCAGTTTGGCTTTCGGCCAGGCTTATCCACGGAAAGTGCTATCTTGTGCCTCAAGCAGGCTGTGCAGTACTATACGGCAAGGAAAACGCCAGTATACGCTTGTTATCTAGACCTGTCAAAAGCCTTTGACCTTGTGTCATATAATGTATTATGGTCTAAAATGAGAAGCGAGACAGGTGTACCACCGGAGGTGATTAAATTATTTAAATATTGGTATGGTAACCAATTGAATCGTGTGAGGTGGGCTGAGTCTTTATCGGAGGAGTACAGGTTGGAGTGTGGGGTAAGACAGGGGGGGTTGACTTCGCCATCACTCTTCAACCTGTACATGAACGGTCTGATCGATGAGCTCAGCAGCACTGGAATCGGATGTCACATTGAGGGTATGTGCATCAATAATATAAGTTATGCTGACGATATGGTGCTGCTGAGCCCTTCGATTGGAGCTCTGAGAAGGCTGCTCAGGATATGTGAATCCTACGCCGAGGCTCATGGGCTCAAATATAATGCACTCAAGAGCGAGCTAATGGTTTTTAAAGCTGGCAATAAATGCTACACCATAATACCACCTGTCACGCTTTGCGGTACACCTCTAAACAGAGTCTCGAAATTTAAATATTTGGGCCACTGGGTCTCGGACGATCTGAAGGACAACATTGACATGGAGCGGGAGCGCAGGTCACTGGCTGTTCGATGTGGGATGTTGGCCCACAGGTTCGCACGTTGTACGGCTGAGGTTAAGGTGACGCTTTTCAAAGCATATTGTCAATCCTTTTACACGTGCAGCCTGTGGGTTGACTTCACGCAGAGGGCATATAGTGGCCTGCGCATACAATATAACAACACGTTCCGGGTGTTGATGGGGCTGCCGCGTTTTTGTAGCGCGTCCGGCATGTTTGCCGACGCGGAGGTTGATAGTTTCTCGGCCATTATGCGCAAGAGATGCGCATCTCTTCTACGCCGTGTTCGCGACAGCCCCAACATCATTCTCAGAACGTTAGGTGACAGGTGGGACTCTCCGGTCTTGGGGCGATGGATACGACTGCATACAGTCAAGTAGACGCTCCCCGGGATCTGCTTCCCTAATGCAGCTTAAAATAAGAATATTACTAACACTAGTTTATAAGTTTCTATTGTTACTAACAAAATATGGATGTAATTCCGAAATAAAAATATATTATTATATTATTATTATTATTATTATTTTCATTTCTGATGCCTATTTCATAAATAATTACTTAATGATAAATATTATTTGGTTATAGTAGCTAAGTAATCAAATTTGTCAAGCTAGCCTACTGGAATTAACGGTGTGAAATCCACGTTGTTATTGAAATGTAGCAATTAGTAGCAATGTGAGGATTTAATTGTATTTTAAGTTGGCCGTTCTATGTTACAATGTAGGATACATATTTAATCCTTAAATACTGTGCTCTTAATACTATTACAACTATGGATCATCTTCCACCATCAACCCATATACAGTCCCACTGCTGGGCCTCCTCACAGATTGAAAGGCCAGTTCACCACGCTGGCCTAGTGCGGGTTCGCAGACTTCACACACCGTCGAGAAAATCGGTCAAGTATGCAGGTTTCGCGATGTTTTCCTTCACCGTTTAAACGAGTGATAATAATTAATTATATTAATATGCATACATACACAACCATGGATAGTAAGATATAAAGGGGTCCATTGAGGTTTTAATCTTTAGATTAATCGTTCCAATCGCCTAATCTAATTGCCTTAAATGTATCTAAAAGGTTATTTAATTACACTTACAGCAAACAGCATGGTGAGTATACAAGATAACGCTCAAAATTGCTTGTAATTGTGTAGTTCTACGTAAACTATCACAAGTTATCTTGCAACTACGCTATGTTCACTCTACGTGTGAGTAAGGTTACATCATCCTATGTTTACGTGTTCAACTCATTCGGACGCAATAAAGAATTTTTATAGGCGTTTAGCACCGCTTTAATTAGTTGACACGCATTTTATTATACCATGCCGGTCGGTAACACACTGTTAATTTCATGCTGTGTATCGCTTTGCAACAACGAATGTAGCTAGGTATGTGGTGTCAATTTCTAAATTGTCACATTATGGCTGTGTGACCACAATCCACAATGCTTTATCTACGAAATAATTGTAGGCAATTTGGATGTGTCATGATACTTTGTATGGTAGCAATTATATCGAAATAATAGCCGAAGCCAATATTTTGTATTTGATTTTGCGCAGGTTTTTTCCACTACAACATATAAAACGTATCTAAAATATATTTTCAAAATTATTGACTCATCATCATCATCAACCCATACCCATACCCACTGTCCCACTGCTGGGCACGGGTCTCCTCTCATATTGAGAGCGATTAGGCTATAGTCCATTAAATATTATATTGACTAGTTAACTAAATCTATTAATAAACTACAAACCAAACTAAAACTAGACTAGGATAGGACAGAATACGATAGGGTAGGACTGGAAGAAAAATTAGTTAAGATACTTAAAAAAAATAAGCATTTGTAAAAAGTAGTGATGAAATCCTCATCAAATACTTTGTTTAAGATTCAGTTGTTTTATACGCAGCCATTTACCGAGAGATGAAGTAAACTTTTCTCTACTACAAGAAAGGTGGTTGCTAAGAGATTACAGCACGGTAATAATAGGTGGAAAAAAAACTTGTATAGAAAAAAATACTTATCCAGCTAGGAGTCCTAGACAACTGGCATTTTACTTAAGATCCGTTTTCTGGAATGGAATAGTGTATGGGATTCACGTTTATCACGTGATACTGTCTTGATTCGTATAGACAACGTGTCATTATTTCTATTTTATCAATGGAATCGCTTACGTTTTGTCATCGCTCGTCGCCAAGTTTACATTGCCTAGACAAGATGCCATTTTGGCGATGGTCATCACCAACACGCGATTAGTTTGGTATTGTGTACAGTGGTCATAAGTTGTAGCTTTAAAATTAGTAGATCAAGTTTAAGTAATAAAGTTGCTGGCAACAACTGTTTTTTTTATAAAAACACGGTGTACGTGGGGAGTTTGTTAAGGGTTCATTTATTATTAACTTTGTGGCTATCGTAGTTCCGAAGCGTGCCACACGTCACTGGTAACTCCTGCCATTTGTATTGATTAAAACACTACCTCATAGAGGTAGTTATTTCTATATTGGTAGCTGCTTTTAAAAACAACCTCATTAATCATTAAGTGAATTTTATTTAAAACTACGTCAAGAGTATCTACAAATTAAGTAAAGTTTGTTTGTGAAAATAATAGTAGAAAGCTTATTTGAAAAGCATTGTATAATAGGCTGGTTCGATTAGATTAAGTACAGTCAACAATGAACCATCAATATTTTAAGTTTAAAATCGTTTGCAGAAATTTGACAGTTTTGTATAACCTGTTGTAAGGATGTTCTGTTGACAGTACATAAAGCTTATATACATTGCACATAAACTACTGACTATTCAATCTTATACATTATACAAATAGGAGTTTGGATGAAAAACATTAATACAAATACAAAAAGCAACCTTATTCCTTTTAAAAAAAGCTACGAATAGATAGTTATATAATTTAATTACAATACATTTGTTCACTTAATTAAAACATGTATCAGTAGTTAACGAGCAATGAAGACGTATCTTCGAAAACGCGTCGTAATTCTTTAGCGACAATAACATACATTATAGGACAGCTGACGATTTATTGTGCGATAAGACCCGTTTACAATGTTGTTCGGTAATTATTTAGAGTACAAAAGCATTACAAATAAAGTAAAGCATGCGCTGTGCTCCGATTACGAATACATCACCACTAGAGACTGCAATCAATATGGACCACAGAGTCCAGGATACCTTGTGCAAACATCAAAAACTTTTTAACAAAAAAAGGGTACCGACGAAAACTAAACTGAATAGAGACGCTTATTCAGTCTTAATAACTAATTTTGAGCCGGCGCTAAACAAACATGCTTTAAAGTTAAGTTTGTTTGACGCCAAATCGATAACGATATAATCGATTGGTAATGCTAACAGACTTAATGAACATAGGTACTTTTTGCTAGCTATTTATATGTCTATTATATTTTAAATGACGTGCATTTAACACTATCAATGCTAAATGATCGCACATATTGATAGAAACATTGACGAAGAGTATTTTAATGTTATAACAATTTTATTTGGAGCATTTTCCCCGTAAAATACTCGTATATAAAGGAGTTCAGTACCTACTGGCAGTTCACCAAGAGAACGAGCATTTCATTTAGCTTAACATTTTAATTTCCTCAAAATAATTCTTTAAGAGGAGTGATATAATTATAAACATTGGTAGGTACAGACGCCAGCAGGTCAAGCTATCCAAAACTGTCCAAAACAAATTTTCCTAATTTAATATGAACCTTATTATTTTGCGTTAAAGTTGAAAATATATCAAAGAAATTTGACAGATTGGGGTAGCTTGATGTGGTGGCCTCTGTACATAAATAAGTACAGTTGCATGTTTTCGGACGCTTACTCATTTGTGTTGTCACAAGGCGCGTGTACCGGCCGTATGGAACTTCACGCCATATTATGTTCTCTTCGTGATGGATCCCGAATAGTCATACTGAATTATTCTTTTGTTTGAACGAATTGGAATTAAGGACGAGTTAGTTTTGAAATTATGGAAAAAAAGTTGGCAGAAACCTTAATTTAAACTTTTTCAGGCTCATAAAATCAACAAGAATAAACACAGATTAATGCAATGTATTTAAAAAATCACTGTTTTAGGATGGAAAGTAATTTAATTTTGTGTTTAAATTTGTGATTGGGAACGAAATTGTCATTTTTATATAGACCCCAGTTTACGACACTGTCATTTAATTTCTCATCTGTTGATCTTTCGGGGTATAAAAGTTGATTATTTTCATGTATGTGCTTACGTTTATTGTGTTTGCGGTACAATAAAGTGACCATAAAGTGCGTGGATTGCCGAAACTACACGTACTTCTAATAGCAGCCGAACCAATTATGGCTAATGCGAATTTTATCAGCGATTCCACGCGGAGGTTGGCATCCCGCGGGATTGTCGGCGGGAATCATTGTTTAGTTGGGGAAATCTTACGCAGTAGTTATTGGAACTAGGTACGTTCTATGTGTACGTTGCATTGCACTTTATTTTTGCCGAAGAAACTACGAGTACGTATTATATTTTTGTATATTTTGGAATTTTAAGTTATTTTAGCGAAAGAAAAATTCGACTGCGGGTGGGATTACAATTAGGAAACTACGTATTATGGCGTCTATATAGAAATTGGGAACTGGAAGAAATTCTCCTTACTCTAAGGACCCAAAAGTTGGTTCAGCAATATCCTGTTTTTACTTTATAAACAAGGTGACTATTTTATTTCGCAATCAAGAAGTTTATAGAAGCCGTTATTTGATTTAAACTGTGCCAAACTGTCCGGAAAGAGAAGAATGAATGGTGACAATTGTGAAGAAAGTTCTTAATTTAAGTACTCGTTACGATAAATTCGCTTCGTCAATTTCCATACGATTGAATTAAAACATCTAGAATTGTTTTGTATCCGTACCCCATTTCTAGAAATTTGAATGATATAAAATAGAAACTGTGAAAAGGTCATTGTTTCTTGTTTAGCCCAGACAATTAGGTAGAGAATATGTGTGTCTCAATGTAGGACAACGTTTGGAATAGTACATATTTTAAACGCATTGAATAAACAATCCCTTGCTTTAATACTTAATACATATTTTCAAGGACATCCTTTTAATCTTAGGAAGAGATACTATAAGAGTGCATGCATAATGGTCCTTGGCATAAAATAGAGTTAGATATTGTCATGAAAATGTTAATATGTTTTCCTAACGTTTGTTTATGGAATATTGGAAGCTTTTCAAAACATTTTTGAAGGAACTGACATCAATAATTTGTGGAAAGACATATTTTATTCCACACGTATCTAATCGGATGAATCTCAGCACATAACGATCAGAATTAATAATAATGTCTCGTTTGATTTTTTAACTAGAGATCGAGCTTATGTCACATTTCAATCTCCAGTAGGGAAAATAATCGACAGATTGGCTACTAGTACCAATCTGTCGATTATTTTCCCTACTTGGTTAGTTAAAGGCCGATGCCTTTAACCAACCAAGTAGCTTTCCTCTTCCAAGCCTTTTCACAACTATATTGGTGTCGGCTTCCGATCTAACCAGATGCGGCTGAATATCGACTGCTATTAGACCTCCGAAACCCAATTTCTGGGCAATACTATTATTAGACTTATTGTAGGTCTATAGACTAGAAGATTAATCAGACTGACTGTATATTGATACAACAGTCTAAGAACTGTGGAACGAACCGCTCTAGTTTCGTATGGGTGCAATGTCCTTATAATATTTATACATGTATTTAAGGTTATATGTATAATTATAAACCTTCCGGAAGAAATAATCTGAATGATAGTTTTTTTTATACCACTAAGGTGGCAAACAATCATACGGCCCACCTGATGGAAAGCGGTTACTGTAGCCTACAGACGCTTGTAACACCAAGGGTATCACTTGCGCTTTGCCGACCCTGAAACGATATATGGATATAGATAGATAGATATAGTATGAATAGAGGCCAGCACATGAAGGTACCACAATCTGTCAAATGTCTTTGATAGATTTTCAAATTTAATACAACATAATAAGGTTCAATGTTAAATTGGGAAAATTTGACAGTTTTGGATAGCTTGACCTGTTGGCGTCTTTACTTTTGCGTTTCCTATGACCTTGTTTGGCGTTCGTGTAAACTGACAGTCATGGTCTCGGTTGAAGTTTTCTTTGTTCCTTTGTTACTTATTGTCCGAAATCAGACACCTCTAGAAAGTTCAAAATCTGTTTTTTCTTTGATCTACGTATTGAATATTTGAGATTTTTCCCGGTAAATTTTCCGAGTTGTTAAATAGCTATATTTAAAAAAATTATGGGTTGTTACTTCTTTTGGGTTTATTTTGATCTGCCATCCCTCCCCCACGAATCATAGAACCCCCCATAGTAAATTCGCTTTTTCAAACGCTGTGAGAACATTTTAGTAGATCGTTACTCTAGCGCACCATAGATTATCTGGGTACTTCTACGTGCCTTGTGTAAGAACACCCCTTTGATATACTCGAGACGTTTCAGATCTATATTATTACTAATAACTCACACAAAATTATTACTCCCCCATGCAAGAGCAAGAACATTTCATATTTTCTTTATTACATTTTCTAGCATTTACATACGATAAAATGCTTTTGAGAGTTCATCAATCGTCTTCCGATACATTATTAATGAATGGGTGGGTATTAGGAGCGCAGTTATTTTTCAAAAGGTACCCTAAGGTAAATTTTGTATTATCAAGTAATTATGGTAAAATTTTTGCTGTGAACCACAAAGAATATTATTGAACCTTTCATTGTATTTTTTTTAAGATTCTTGCGTTAGTAACGTAATACAGGGTTTATTAACCAAATCAGGATAGTAATAATTAATCTAACACAAGATCAATTTTGAAACAATTTAAAAAGGTACATAATTTGTTCAACGGCGAAGACATTATGAATAAACCATCAATCGCTTAAGATACGCGAAAAGAACAAAAGCGCAATAAAATTATGCATAACGTCTGAATTTGTTTGCCCTGGTCTTTTCTTTGCTAGTAGATGTCCGATATAGAAGGTCTTTTTCACGGGCATTTAGCACTCGAGAAAGCCCATGAGTGCAATTATGCAAATAAGCCACTCTGAAATCCCTCCGGAATGTCAGCTGTCGTGGTGGACGCTCGGCATTTGGGAATAAAATTTAGTCTTTCTATTAACGGGATTACGGAAAAGCCGGGGAACTTACATTGTATTGTTATAAATAAAGAATGAACACTATCAGTCATTATTAAAATAATAGTACCAAAACACAATGATCGGGCAGAGATTTGATGTTATTCACACAACGACCATGCTGCAAAGCATCTGACGTGACGTACCTGCTCCCCTTTTATAACAAAACAAAACAAGCACTCCGTGAAACAGCATGCTTGCTGATATTATGTATATTATATGAAATTTCTAAATAAAATTGGCGAATTCGCTCATAACTTCCGTAATTCCGAAGCGAGAGAGTACCAGAGAGTAGTTTACCACAGCTTTAAGAAATAACTTTATAAAAGGAGCTAATTTTATCTGTATGTTTAGGGTAAATATTTTCAAGTCTACTTTGTGATTTACCCCTTTGTTACTTCACTATATGGATTATTTTATTTGTCGCAACTTTCCGATTAGAAATTTCTGGTCATTTTATCCATACTATCTTCTTCAGAGCCCATCTACTGTGTATCTCTCGGCCTAGAATGACCACTTAATCCTTTAGTGTTCAACTTGTGCCCACAAGCCCATAATTCCGTCAAATCGCTCACAATTCTGGCAGTGTTAATCTGTTTACGTATTTACGTCGCCTTGCTCACTGGATTGCAACTCAGCTTCACCTAGACAAGTTTGACTGCAGTTTAATGTGATGCTTCGGTTAACTTGATCATTGTTTGAGGGGCCTTTGTAATTTATACAGTATCTGTCTTCACAGATTTGGGTCAATTTGGTTTTAAGAGAGTTGTGTTTTGTGCAGCTTACCTTTGGCAGTTATTAGGAACTTGAACATGTCTACAGCAGTTATTCAAAGCTGATATTACTAGACTAGCTCCTCTATCCTCGGGTTAAAGTTGTATAAATGTGGTTTAGAGTGTGTCCTTTGATAAATAAGCTTCAACTTTCATAATTATCTTTTGGAAAATGAAAGAATAACGATGATATTACGCAAAAAATAGCCTTCCTTGGTTGTATCTCCAAGTAGGTATTATTCGACTCTAATAACCTTATAATACCACTCACATTACGTCAATCTATAACAAGAGAAGCAGTATATGTGCTAATTGGTAATTAAAACGCTTTCGTACTCCTACACTCAAGAATTAGACACGTAATTTTACCAGATCGAAAAATATTACGTAATTGCAATACCTACGTCGTAACCATAGATCTCGTAAATTTATTATAATAAATTTACGAGATCTATGGTTACGACGTAGGTATAAAACCTATTTGGGATACTGCAGGTTGCATTGGAACAACTTCGGAAAGACCAGTTTTAACGTTATTTAAATGTCATTTCTCATGAATATAAATTTAAATGTTTTTATTTAATTAGACCAATGAAAGGTGCTTTTGAATTGTCAAAAACCATGTGCACTGTTTTGGCACCGTGCACATAGTGGGTCTTTTGGAGGAGAACCGGCAATAAAGTTCAGAGATACTTCTTTAAATAATAGTGATAACAATAAAAGCACTAGTACTTCGCACGGATGCAATGTACTTCGCACAGATACTAATAACATGCATGTATTGTACGTATAAAACTTCCGAAAGAAATTAACAAAATCCGTTGCGTGCTTTAAAAGATCTCAGCGTACAGAGGGACAGACAACGGGAAGCGACTTTGTTTTATACTATAGTAGCTCCTGCCCGCGACTTCGTCTGCGTCTATAGACTTTACCTGAAAGTATCTAGTTGTTAAGTTTTTTAAATTTTCTAATTTCCTGCACGATGTCTTTATTTCATAATAAGTAAGAACTTTCTCCTGACAATAATGAACACAACAAAAAAATAATTAGCGAAATTTTTCCATCCGTTCACGCTTGATGCGATGACCAAGGGAAACAGGGATTCATTTTTATATATATAGATAGATGTAGATATCAGCAAGTCTTCTGCGTAGTATAAATATAGTTATATACATATATATGTATATTACGTACATATGCGTAGTATATAGTACGGAAACAACTAAAACGTCGTAGCGTTAGCAACTTACGAAATATACACGGTTCATGTAGCGGTTTGCAGTAGGGCTTTACCAGAATGGAAAGCGTGATTGCACGAAAGCAAAGCACAGAGGTAGAATTTATCCTGCATTAGCACATAAGGCTCTTTGTAAAACCAATCGTTTTTGCACTGGGATGGAGGCCCTGCGGTTTTAGTAAGCCTATTTTAACATTGTTATGTTAAACAGTGTGGTGGTTACTGCCTTGACTTATTATAAATAAAATGAAAAGTCATAGTTCTCGATTTCGAGTCAATTAATTATCACTGAAGAAACCTACGTCTTAGAGATTTTCTCAGTCTGAAAGGGACTCACTCCCAGCAGTGAGTCTGTAAATGGGTTTTTGATAAGAATGATGAATACATGAAACCTTTTCACGGTGACTTTCTGTAGGAAAGGTACAATGTTACGCACCGATTTCATATTCAGCGCCTTCTTGGGTGGCGCGTAATAAGTATAATAATATTGTAATCATTTTGGAGGGATAAGGTTGGTACCGTTTTAATTTCGTTGATGTATGAACTTTGTTGTGAATATTGACATTTTTATTTTTAAGTAAATATTATATCTAAAAAACATTAAAATAGTGCTCCGTCATACAGTAAATTCAAGGCAAAACTGGTCTATTGGTGTAGTTATAACATCACTAACATGCGCTGTTTCTAGAAACAAATTATCACTAAAGTATATTGATTTTTTTAGAATTGTTTCCTTATAAACACTCAGATATATGTTCCATTCATATACGATTATACAATACACCAGCAAAGGAAAGTTCTCGGAAACGCATGTGTACCTTATAAGTATTTTTTTTTTCTTGCAAGAAAAGTCAACCACTGTAGCCAAAATTGTATGGGAAGATAATATCGAAAACTATCCTATTATTGTGTAAAACAAAAGTGTACTGTTATTTCAAAGAAGATGGATTTGATTATCAAATGCATTTTTTTCTGTCGCCAAATAGGGCATCCGGATACATCATCCTCTCTTTCCCCTGCTCTATGGTCGGGCTATTGGACCCATGTTAACATTCGCCTAGACCCCGACAGTGACCCGAATACCGGCTGACTTCAAAACATTGTTATCAAATTCCCATCTGATAAATGATATTCATTTCAGTAAACAAATAATTTTAAGGCCCTTTTACAAGTCAATATTTAATTAATACTAGATAGCGTCAGCATTGCCTTGCTGACGACTTCTGAGAGGAATCCCGAAATAAACTCAGAGAATCAAGGTCTCTTTAAAGTCGGCTATTTGAATCATCATAACCCCCGAATCCTAATAATATTACTATCCTACTAATATTATTAATGTGAAAGTTTGTGAGGATGGATGGATGAATGGTTGTTACTCTTTCACGCTAAAACTACTGAACGGATTTTGATTAAAACTTTACAGTATTATTATTTATACAACAGAATAACATATAGGCTATAATTTATAACGATTTTGAGTTAATTAGCCAAATTAAAACGATAATTAAAAGTAACTTTTCCACGCGGACGAAGTCGCGGGTTGAAGTTACCTATAACATGAAAAGCTGTATCGTCGGCTTCAATAAAGGCGGCAGTTAAACTGTCAGCAATTTAACCGTGTACAAATAAACATATGGCACCCGATTGGATGGTCACATCGAAAGCGTTTTAACTTGGAAGCTACTTGCCGTTTGACTTGATTTTAAGTTTGCATTGCAGTTGGAAAATTTACGCTAGTTCAGAGCAGTTTATAGGATATATTTGTTTACACATTTTTTAAAGTGTGATCCATGGAAAAGTCAAGATTTTTTGTTTTATAGCAGTGATAGTCTAGTGGTATGACCATTGGACTACCAAGTCGAAGGTCTCGAGTTCGAATCCAAAGCACGCACCTCTGACTTTTAGAATTCATGTGCGTATTAATAATTAATTATCACTCGCTTAAACGATGAAGGAAAACATCGTGAGGAAACCTGCATGCCTTAGAGAATTTCTCAACGGCGGCGTGTGAAGGTTGCCAACCCGCACTAGGCCAGCGTGGTGGACTATAGCCTAATCTCTCTCAATCTGTGAGAGGAGACCCGTGCCCAGCAGTGGGACAGTATATGGGTTGATAATGATTGCTTAATGAAAGCTTTATGAATATTATCGAGAATTTTAACACCAGTCTTCATAAAAGCTTGCCTGTCAAAGCTTACTAGTTGCTAGCTCCAAAGAAAAAAACTATGCATTGAACTCCTAAGCTTAATCTTTTTCATAGCTTGCTGAGTCTAGTTCTCCTTTATTGCTCTTTATTATGTTCTATATCATAATTATTGCTATATGCTTATCCGATATATTGAAATATTATAACGTTACAACATCGATTTGGTTATGTTACGGCAAGATGTTGAAATCAATCCGACAACAATATTGTGTTACTCGGTCTACGCGTACGAAATCGCGGGTAAAAGCTAGTCATACTAATGTTATAAATGTGAAAGTTTGGATGTTTGTTTGCTTACAAATAAATACACATAACATACCATCATGCCTGTATTCCCCGAAGGTATAGGCAGGGGTGTGTTAATGAGTACACAAACAGTTCGCCGGCATGTTCGCATTTAATAGGGGGCGAGCCTATTGCCATTTAACCGGGCACAAATCCAAACTTCGTGCTGCTACTGAGAATTTCATAGAAGAACCCAATAACACTGCTCTACCTGGGAATAGAACCCGGGACTCAAGCGTAGCAGTCGCGGTTACGACTATTAGACTAATGAGGTAGTTATGAATAACATACATATTTATCATAAATACATATTGTAATGTATTATATAATTTATGCGTGTTACAATACAATAACCAATTTCAGTCTAGGAAAGTAAAACCGAACGATCGATCCGATAGTACTTAATACATAATAATATTTTAACTTACATTATATGAATAATATCTTTAAAAAAGTATGTCTAAGATACCTACATGTTTAAAATTGTGTTACACGAAATGCATATTGCACAGTCGGAAAAACCCCTTTTCCGCAATTCGGTGAAAATTTAAAAAGTTATTCGAACTTTTTTTTGTACGGCAAAAAAGTTGTACGGCATGCACTTGTAAATTTGTTTTCGCACAAGTTTTTAATAGAAAATAAGTTAAGTCAGCGTGTCGGTACACTTAAATAAAATTAGGAAAAAGTTTTAGGCCGCTTCATTCGAACTTTTTATGTCATGACTTCGTTCTAGGAGTTGTAGGTATTAATTACTAGCTTTATGAATCGTATTTTAGATAAATATCATAATTATAGCTATGGCAAAAGCTCTCTTTGCAACCTGTAAACTTTATCCATAACATGTACTAGCTTTACCCCGAGACTTCGTCCGCATGGAAAAGTAACTTTTAATTATCGTTGTAATTTGGCTAATTAACTCAAAATCGTTATAAATTATAGCCTATATGTTATTCTGATGTATAAATAATAATACTGTAAAGATTCATCAAAATCCGTTCAGTAGTTTTAGCGTGAGAGAGTAACAAACAAACATCCATCCATCCTCACAAACTTTCATATTTATAATATTAGTAGGATTATAGTAGGAAGGACTATCACGCCTGTATTCCTCGAAGGGTTAGGCAGAGATGTATCAATGTACAACAACAGTTCGCCGGTATGTTTAAGTTCCATTTAATAGGGGGTGAACGTATTGCCATTAACCGGGTACAATTTCAAACTCCGAGTTTCTAAACTTTATCTATTACATAAAATACTGTTAAATATTGCTCTTATTCGGCGCCATTACGCTAAAAATCACATCGATGTATCTTATTTTGTTCTGCCCAATCACAATTGTGAGCGTCGGAGAGTGACCCATGGGAGGAAAGATTCGTTCTCACCGGATTTAATGGTCGCCGTCGACTGGATAGAAATAAAAATCGCATTTGCGATAATTGGTTTCGGGCCGTCGAGCCGAACTGAGCGCGGTTTTACATGCTCGACTAGCTAAATGAGCGATCGTATCCGATTTCTAGTAGCTAGATAGTATTTTTTTTATTATGTTTATAGTTTTAAGGGGAAGAAGGACTTCCATACCATCACGCCTCCTGTATTCTAACAGTTAGGCAGAGGTGTACCAATGTAGTAACACACACACTTCGCCGATATGTTTAGCTCCTGTGTAATGGGGGGCGAGCCTATTGCCACTAACTGGGCATAAATCCAAACTCCGAGCTGTTACTGAGAATTTCTGAGAAAAACTGCTCGACCTGAAAATCGAATCCAGGATCTCGAGCGCAGCATTCGCGCTAAGGACCACTAGACTAACGATCAACTAATCATTAGCTACTTAATAGCTTAACTTCATTTTATTAAAAAGTCCAGCGCTTTAATATTGTTTGGATAGGTTTGGACATTTTAGCATGATTTTGCTTCTTGGTATAAATAAACATAAGTTGGTATAAAGGCTTGGTATAAAGAAACACTATTTACGAGTAATTCATACTGGTTGAGAGTAAAGACAACACAATGCATATAAGCTTTTTTTCTTTACTTTCTATATTTATGTTGAATGCATATCTATATTTATGTTGATGTACTTATATGTAAGTATACTAAATGTACTTTTATAGTTTAGACAATAAAAGTCGCGTTATACCTCTCACATCTACCATTGTAGTGCATCTACCATGATCGTCTCTGCACCACCTAAAGGTTGTCTGGTAGAGAATGCCTAAGGCATTAAGACCGCCTTTGTACACTTTTTGTACATTAAGAATAAATAAATAAATGCCGGTACGATTACGGCAGTTTACGAGATGTATGCTCAATTAGCAGCAAATAGCGCTCGTTTTCCAAACCTAAGCACTCGCAGCGGGAATGATTAGAACCTACAGCTTACATGCATTCGAGAGTCTTGGGCTAGTTTCAACGAATACCGAGGTTCATTCGATTACGTTCCTTGCGACTCGAGTAGAGTTCCAGTTGGCACTAACGAGTATCGATTATACCTACATGAAAGTCAAATCGCGTCTGGGTGTTGGTGTATGTGAAAGTTTGTACTTATTTGTAAGCTCACCCACGATAAAGAAGAAAATCATAGTGCAATTAAAAAAAAAAATTAGGGCTCTACGTGAAAATGTCTCGATGAAGATTGTAATGTAATAGGCTGGGGAAAAAGTTTTAAGGGTTTAAGTCCCCCCACTGCTAACACAACGTTTCCTCGCGGAATTATATTTTAAGCTCATGTAAACCAGTTAGAATATTTTATAACATTATTACAATGGACTATCGATGGACAAAAATAAGCAAAATACTTCATGTAAAATAAAATCTTGATATTCAGCCGCTTCTGGTTAAACTCCAAGCCGGCCCCAACACAGTTGGGAAAAGGCTAGGAAGATCGATCGATAAAATAAACAAACACAATTAATCATATCATCAATGACTGTCACAAGCAGAGCACTCCATTACTGGAAAACGTAGCGCCCACAAAATTAGGAATATTTCATGATTCAGCGAACATTAATGTGCGCACAAATAGATTTACTATATCAGATTCCAATTGCATTAAATGATGTGCGTCATCGTCGATCATTGTGTTCCCTTTATATGAATTAGTTAAAAGCAATGAAATGTATAATGTAATAAATGAAGTGAACAGCTAAATTTAGTGTTAACTTTGAGAGGAATCGCATGATATACGGTGTGACGTCATCAGTTCCTAGTGTGTCGACATCATAACGTTTTCGCAGAATTTGAACGCTACCGTGCCGCTACGTATCAGTATCAAGTTTAATGACAGGCAGATGCGAGAGTATCTGACACTGACCAATTTCAGCTATTTGTCGGGCTAGCGAGGATCGAAGTAGGTACCTAATGCGTACACCGAACACATACATATTAGTCAACACTGGCTCGCAGATAACATACACCATAAACTGGTGGGTATAGATTCTAGAAGCATAATATTCTGCGCAGTAGTTCCTTGGTATTTTTTTTATACCTTAAGGTGGAAAACAAGCATACGGCTGCACGGCATGGCAACTGATTGTAAGCGGTTACCGTAGCCTATAGACGCTTGCAATATCATCCAGGGGTATCACTTGCGCATTCCGCCCCTTTTAAACGAAAGAGTAATAGCTGGGTTGGCAGTATAACGGTCAGCTGCACTGCCAACCTTGCTCACCGTAAGGAACACAACACAGCTCCAAGCAGTGTTATTTGACTTCGATTTTGTGCAAGGCAGAGGTTCTTCCCCAGTCGGGTAGCTCCAATTTGAGTAGAATTATTCCCACTATACCCTACCTCTCTTCTCTCTCTTTGGTATAACGTAGTTGAATATGAATTCGGGATTTTGGGGAATTCCCACGTGATTTGGAAAAAAAAACACCGCGAGTACACAGACTAGTTCATTAACAAGTCCTGTAATAACACTAGTTTACAAATGTCAACTTTTATTTTATACCCCGAAAGAAATGTATATAAATATGTTAACCTATCTTCCTTATACCTAAAAGTGTCAGCAGAAATATTCTATCACATCACAATTTCTTTCTGCTATCAATTTGTTTCCAACTACCCTACGTTGTAACGTTAGTTTGAGATGTTGAGTAGTTCGCTTCAAACGATAAATATCTTGTTTCGGATTGAATTGAAACATCGAGTGGAAAGTGTAAATGAAGTTTATGGACAGTTTATATTTCCAAAAAAGAGAAGACCTATTGTAGATTTATTCAAAACTGCATATCTTCATTATTTTGGATTTTCTGTTGCAAACCAAGATAAAAGTGCCTCATGTGCGAAAGCTGTAGATTAGTTTATTCCAGTGGTCAAAAAAAAAATGTACAACTTCCATTCGGTTCACCAATGCTATGGAGAGAACTTAATTATCATGAAAGTGATTGTTACTTTGTTAATAAATATTTCTTAAACCAGATGTGATAGATTTTTTTAATTATTTTTCTGGATAACCTAAATAAACAATAAATTAACAATTTCAGCTGGGCTATAAAAATCGTGTAAACTAGTGTAATTTAGTCTTGTATTTATAAGCAGCCGACTTGCGACGACGACTGTGCACCTAGACTCGACATTTCATAAGTGCCTGTATATGGTTTATATGAAAATAAAACTATTTTGATTTTGATTGATTGAATATGTGCCTATATTTTCTTTTCATGGCTGAAAGAAGACGTGTCCTGCATATATATGCGTTTTTTTTTATTGTTTTTATAGTTTTTATGAGGTCTAAAGTCTATTTTAATTTGGATAATCTTTTCCAAAACGAACGCATAATTGAAGTATTGTAGAAGGGACAACACGAACTAAATCTGGGGACACGGAAAAAAAAGCGGCACGGCCGTATCATCCTTATCTAGAAGCAGTTCAAGCCATTTTCAACCCCCTATTACTTCGTTGTGGATAAAACTAGAAGCCTAAATTTTCAGTCACCAAGCATTGTAATTTACTACTGTATAATGTTACCCATAAGTAAAAATTCTCTTCTTGGTGTTATACGTCAGCCTTGCAAAGGAAATCAAATCTGCACTGCACGTTTGGCGTAGCTGTTGAGGTTATCAGTGTGGTCATCTCATCGCTACCGTTGCGCCGGGTGTCGTGGGCTTGATTCCCACCCGACACAAATCTTTGTGTGATCCACAGAGATTTGTTTCGAGTATGTGTGTACTTTATGTTCGTTAATTGTATGTTTGTAAATGCATGTTTTCATGCATGTTCTCCCTAGTACGAATTAAATTAAAATTGTTGTATGAACATTTTTCCAGTATGATTTATAACTCTTGTAAAACTCTTTGCCAAGACGATGTTAGATATGACAGGGATCATAGAAGAGGGATACTTGGTGTTACTGTAGAAAAAATACACACAACATGAGTATTTTTATTTTACTATGGCAACATTCGCTACAGCAGGATATTAATTTATTATTACTGGGCCAGTAGCTAATCCGGTTTTGCCATGTGAAAAATAATATATAATACTCCTCCATTTTTATATCGTATTGCGATCGTCTCATTTCCTGTCGGGAAAAATTCCCTGAAATCCATTCCACCCGGTATATTCGCAACAAGTTTATCTTTTCCTGTTAATAGTTTTTTTTTTTTTCATTGTTTATTGAGTAAACTTACCATTACATTTATATCATACAACATCAATGGCCTGACGGCAGTGTGCACATCTGTTTGAGCATCTGAAATAGAAGAAAAAATATTTTTAATAGCCATCACGACGGATTAGGGAGAAATGTACTAATGTAGACGCCAAAAGTGGGACAGTATATGGGTTGATGGTGATAATGTACCAATGTAACCAAAAGGGATACAATTCTGCTCAGAATGATTGTTCAATGATGCCAAATGTCGTATAGACAGATGTCATAGACATAACTGTCACAAATCGACACAATAAAACACACAGTGTGTCACAGGTTTTAAGTCTTATTTTCGTTGGATCCTATGTAATAAGTCTTGTGCACCAGCTCTATTGTCACTATTAGGACATAAATCTTAACTACTAGCTGCTATTGAGTAAATAAAACTTTAACCTATCAAGGATAAAAAACATCACACATCGACATCATGGATCACACAATGGAAAACAATTGAAGGATCGTTTCTTTAATGAACGAAACATGAAAAAGCATCTTCTTTTATTAGAAAACAATTTCTCAGTTACCATGGTAACTTCGAATTCCTAAACTTACGACTATAAATAATTTATGTTACTGTTCAATTTGCCCACTATTATGTTAGGACACCTTGTATTCGTAACCTTAATTAATTGCCATGTTTGTGTCTTCAAAGTAAACTAGAATTGTTATGGTTTCTTTTGTACCTGTGTTTTAGGCTAGCACGTTGTTACGTACATTTATTTGCTTGTTTATTTGTGCCTATGATGAATAGTACCTACCTGACATAGTTTTAAATTAGAAAGGTAAAAATATCGGGGAAAAATTATATTCAGCTCTTAGCCGCAACTAACCCGCCCAGGTGAGATAAGGAAAACAATTTAAAATCACGCCTGCATTCCCCGAAGGGTTAGGCAGAGGTGTACGAGCCTTTAACCGGGCATATCCAAACTAAGAGCTAGCCTAATAACACTGCTTATCCTGGAAAGGAATCCAGGACCTCTAGCGTAAAAAGAAGCTAACTACCTATTCTACCCAGCACGATTAACTGAAATGCGGATTAAGTTCTAATAAACAATACTTTTTTCTACAGGAACAGATGGAAATGCCCGGTCCCCCACCTACCTATGAGAGTGTTGTTGAAAGACCCCCTAATCATAAGGATTGTCATACATTACAGGTGAGTTGAACACTGTCAATATCTTATAACTTAAATAAATAAATAGATTAAATAAAAGAGGACCTAAAGGTGAACCCTGTGGAACTCCGGAAATCGGTCAGTGTATATTTTTACGTGTTTATATGATTATAAAGATGCAAGCGTTTTGTAGTAGTCATCCCGCTGTGCGATATACTACAGGGTTATTTGGAAACGAGTTGGGAAAGGAGGTTTTCGTTTTCAACATTCAATTATTTAAAAAAATACCTTTTCATACAAACTGTATCGTATAAATGTGTATACCTAGTTTTTATTTCTACTTCCAGTTGAAGCAAAACAGGGGATTATAATAGTACCTATACATACTATAATGATACTATTAGTATGCACTATAATCCCCTTTCAAATTGGTATACCTCTTCCGAAGTATGCCAAATAGCCCAGTATAGATGAACTAGATAAAAAGTTTCTGCGTTTCAATGAAAATTGGACGATCCATATTCATTTGATCAATCAATGTAAAATTGTGAAATGTGCGCCAAAATCGCAACCAGCGGGAGGCCACTGTGATAAAATAAATGGAGACAGTGGAGTACTGCTCAAAATAACTTTTGTGTAGGTTTTCGATCGATGGGTATTTTTAGTATTCTTCCATTGACAAGTCGATATATTTTCGCGGTTGCCATTACTAAAGTGAGTGTTGGTTTGAACTTTGATGTTTTTTTATGGATATTGGATGTGAAACGTTTTAAACGGATTACGAATGAAGGAATAGTTGTGTTATAGCTTGGTCCTTCCTAAACAGAGAAGGTCGGTGACCAGCAGTCAGCAGCTGACTTATATTTATTTAAATTATGGATTTTTTTATGGCACATACATAGATAATCCCAACTATCTATGTATTTAATATAAAAATCACAATGTTATCAACCAATTTGGTCTTTAAATATTTGTATCAGATTGCCATCTTATTTTTAGAAAGGATTTTAGACTTGTGGACTGTGGTACGAAATTTTCTTTATGAGACAAGCCAAACTCGAACTCGTTTTCTTCTTTATGGCTAAACATGGCCCCACTTGTGTAAACACGATATTTCAAAACACCACGTTCAGTAATTTACTTGAAAGATAATTTTTAGTTCCCGATCAAAATATTTTTGTTTGTTCATTTTATAACATGATCTAACGAAGGGAATGAGTTACAGTGACCTATTTTCCGTCGGTCGAGTTCAGAAGTCGATGTCTTGGCACGGGCGCCATTAATAAGACTTCATTGAAACTGAGTACAGTTTTAGATGATGATTTAATGCCACTGTACCTACATTAGTAAATTTATACAACATCACAAATGCCCCTCGATGATACATAGGATAATAGTCCACAATTATTAAGACAATCAAGTTTCGAAATCAATGAAAATGCTTTATTATGTTGGGCAGTTAGTTATATGTATATTAGTTCAACAGCATGATGAGTACTGATGGAGGCCCTAATTCTGTAAGATATTGTCTTCATTCCTTGCTTCGAATGTAAATACTTAGTTTGCGAAATTTTTACACGGGCCGGGAGATATTTCTGACCAGGTGTGAAATGTGCCTTTTTCACCTCTACTGGTCCCTCTGCTGGGCAAAGGTCACCGGATATCCTGCCATATCTACCTAATTATTTCCTTCTCCAGCCAATCTAACGGAAATGTTTCGAAAATATTATCTCGCTAGCGTTCGCTCAGCCATTCCCAACTGCCAGTTCCTGGTTGAAAATATTCATAAGTTTCTTACTTTTGTAATTTGTTGTTAAAAGCGCATGAACATGATGGTCATAATATGGATTTATGATAATTTCTGTTTATCATGGAGGATACACGATTGAGAAGCAGTCCTTGCAACTATCGCTGTAGTTTGTATAACAACTCTGTTTACAGCGACGTGTTCACGACTCGATGCGTTTTATAACTAGCAAAGTGTTTGTCCTGTATTTCACTTCTCGTTATGAAGTTTTAAGTTCATTCCTGTTTTTAGCAGCTCTCTGTCATTGCATTAGAAACTTACTGTGATATTTAATAGATCATAATGCCCTATCAAATTATTTTACTAGTTGGGCTTTCTTGAACATAATTATGAATGTCGAAAGGAACTTGTAAGACGCTAACGTTTGCGGTGGTTAGGTGTTAGTACGATAACCGGGATCGATGGCTTTTATGTGCTCTCTCAGGTACGAAGGGCAAAGAAAGAAGAACAACTCATCCAATGCCTCAACGCAGCGATCAGCGTATTTATTAAATAACGAGAAGCTCATTTAATAAGTAAACCATGAAATTTACACAAAAAAAAAAATATATAGATAAAGCTGTCAATATAGATAGACACTATTAAGTTGATTTTGCATTTCTGCTGCACTATTAGCACATAATGGGTTTGTTTATGCTGCTAATCTATCAATAATACATTTTCAATTAACAGGAGGTGGTGGCGGATCCACACAGTATCAGGTGCCAGGCAGGGGCTCGTTGCGACACTGGTCTACCTTCATACGAGGCAGCAGTTCTGTTGCGGGACACCAAGTTATAATGCCTCGCAAAAGGACCAACAGTAATATTGCCTTGAAGAAACACCAACTTGAAATGCCTTTAAGAAGCAGTAGCCCCTGCGTTGTAGAGGACAGTCTCTTTCACCAAAAACGTTTAAAAAAAGCGCTTGACTAAAATAGCGTTCCTATTTTCAGTTTTTATGTTACAATACACGCTCACATTAATTTCTAATTTAGTAGTTTCAATTTGATTGAAGATTAAATTTGCAATGTTTAATCTAGAGCTGTCAGTATTTAACCGTGTCCTAGTAATTAACCTAATTAATTTTGAATGGAAATTAATTTTCCATAGTTATCGTGATGTTTGATCAATGTTTTTGTTTGATCAAAGTATTTTCTATATTATTGAGTCGTTAACTAAATTAATCAATTATTTTAAATTAATGAGATTTTAAGGCAAATGTTTTCATAAAACACATTACCTGCTTTTTAAAAAGTAACACAATTAGGTACGTTCATTACTTTCTACAAACGCTGCTTCGGTTTATCAACATTTCATAACGTTTTGATACTTACAAAAGTAATTAAAAGTTATCTGAAATTGAATTTTTCTGCACACTGACGGCAGAAGGTTAAAAATGGCGTATTATCGCAGCTAGTTAACATCTTAGAGGATTGAAAGAGATCTAGGTTCTCTCAAAGAATGTTCTTTCAGTTTTGTTGGCTAGTAACTCGTTGTCTTACCTGAGCGGCAAATGCGACGCAAGGCGATAAAGATATTTTTGTTATAAATAAGCAAATTAAGGCAACAATAAATTAGCTTTCACGAGTGACGACGTATAAATTTAACGATTGTCCGGTGCAACCACACAATCAAGCTACACGAAGCCCGAAGAACTATTCAGTACTCCGCATTGACTAATATTCGCGACAACATAGTGGAGTTGTATTTACTGTTTAGTATTTTCGTAACGCATCGCTCGGTATCGCGTAGTCATGTAGGACCGGCGGGTGAACAATCTTCTTTGCGTCAGGCTTATCCTTCTTTGTCAGTCACAGACACCATTCAACAAAAAATCAGACAAGAACATTGACCATACGTGCTTTCAGATCTACTTGAAAAATGATTCTTTTATAATACTGTTAAAGAAATATATCCTTTGTTATTTAATTCAATATTCTATATTGTATCTGTATGAAAATATATTATATTTATATAATTAGCAGGTTCAGTGTTATACTGTATTATTTACTTTATTCCTTCTGCTTTTTGCTTTAAGACCTTGAATGTCCCCGTGCCTTTGGTTTGTATGGGTAATAACCGTAGTGTAGTATTTGTAAAACACGGAAGCGTCAAATATTTATAAAAATGTAGTTTACACCTTATAATTAAGATTTATAAGATAAAGGCAAATTAAGTAAAAATAATATACGATCTACCTACTGTGTAAACAGTAGATAGTTATTGTGAATTATAATTATTCATTGAAAAAGAATACTATATGAAAATGACTACTGACTGGCCTTTTGTATTACTTGCTTTCAGAATGTGTAAATGAAATTGAAATTTTATCTAGATACGAGTCAAGGAATATTCATTATTATATTATAATTGATTTTTTTTTATACCACTATGGTGGCAAACAAGCATACGCACCTGATGTTAAGTGGTTACCGTAGCCTATAGACGCTTGTAACACCAGGGGTATCACTTTCGCGTTGCTGACCCTGTAAAACGAAAGAGGAACAGTTGGGTTGGCAGTATAAGGGTCAAAGTTCCCCCACTGCCAACACAACCTTTCCTCGCGGAGCACTCGCAACCTTTCTCACCGTAAGGAACACGACACAGCTTAAAGCAGTGTCAGTTCGCTTCGATTTTCTGCATGGTGGAGGTATTTTCCCGGTCGAGCAGCCCCAATTTGAGTGAAATAACTCCCACTATGCCCTACGTCTCTTAATTTTTTTTGTGTTGTTATTTTTTGTTATTATTGTATGTGTTGTTATTATTAATCAAATAAATTCAATAGATTAAACACAATGAATGCACCCGTACATTAAATTACATCAGCGTGTGAATTACATCACACGCTATTATATATGTATATAACAACATATTGTCAAGTACATTAATAATGGACATTCCTTCGAAAAGTCGCAAAGAAAAAATTGGTATTCAAAAATATATTCGTATCTTACGAACATATTTTTTTTATTTCAATTAGGTACCTATGTCGATCTGCATGTAACATTAAGTAAATGTATGGTTAATTTTTTAAGTTTCGTAAATTGGAAAGTGTGCCGAATATCGATGTTCTGAAAAGTGTTATATTATTATTTTGCCCAGAACCTGGAAATAAAAATGGCGGAAATAATAAAATGGCCGACCGTTCGTTTTGGTAATAACATTATTTCATAAAAGCACACAGTGTAACTTTAAGCCAGGGTGTCATGTTCAGAAGGGGTCTTATGAATAGAATTAGCGATATGTATTAAATAATATATTTATAAATCGTAGGTAAATAATCATAATAATCGAATGGATTTGCACTTGTATATAAATAGATTAAATCGACTATTTATGTATTCGTAATATGTTACCAGCATTGAACATCGCCTATATCATTTAGGGATTGTGTAGCTGGGGTAGAATTCTCAGAATCGGATCTGTAGTTTCAGATATTACCGCCTACACACATATCTAGCCAGCACAGTAGCTGACACATCACGCTGTGTTTATTTAATTACTAATGTAGTCGATAATATATTACCATTTAATGCTTGACTTATGATTTCCAAGATTTGTGTAAAGTTAAATAAAATACATAAGTGTGAACACGAATTTTATAGTAAGTGCGACCATTATGTAGGTGATGTAAATAAAAAATTATGGAGTGAATAACCAAATTTTATTTCAATTATTGAGCTTTATTTGATACTAGTTTTCCGCCCGCGGCTTCGCCCGCGTCGAGTTCGGATATATCGCGTTTCCAAGAGAACTCATCAAAAGTCCGAGATAAAAACTATCCTATGTTCTTTCTCAAGGTCAACTCTATCTCTGTACCAAATTTCATTAAAATCAGTTCAGTGATTTAGACGTGAAAGCGTAACAGACAGACAGAGTTACTTTCGCATTTATAATATTAGTAGGGATAATGTTTATTTTGGTATAGAAGCCTAAAAAAAAATCTATGTTTTATATGTGATTGATATACTGTATACACAATCGTACATAAAATTGATTTATGTAGTTATGGAATTTCTTTTGTTGCAACACTATTTAATTGGGTTTGAGAACAGTTACCTATGATTCTTGTTCATTGAGTAGCACTTATTAATGCTGTGATAAAATTTAATGTAAATAAACTATTTTAAACTGATTTTCTATCCGTAAAAAATAAAAGTATTTGTGAGATTTTCTGTAATCCCAAACAGTGCTTAACATTGGAACTTGTCACTTTTACTAGTTTTTACTCCACTCAGCTGGTTTAACTGAAGCCTTATTGTTATGTCATATCTTACGATCACATTTCAAATAACTTACTTTAAACTTTTTTACATCCTATTTCAGTTAAGATTATTATCAGTATTACTAATTTATTACTTATGTATATTTTATAAATAACTTTAAAATTAATTTACATTTATATGTAATCCAGAATATTTAGTTAATATAATTGTATAATGTAACTAATAATTGTAATAAAATGTAACACGATACCAGTTTTTATTGTCTGTACACAAAATAATGAATTACATTTGCGGTCGATCTGTGATAGTGATAGCTACTTTTCTAAACAAATAAAATTAAAAAGTAACGTAATTGGCACAAGGTAAATGTTGAACATCCATGCATTTCTTAATAAATGCGATAAATTATATTTATGGTCAACACAGTAGTTATAGTAGTAGACCACAGTTATTGATCAATATCTGTGAATATGACTAATAGCTTTATATGTATGTATATCATACATATTGACATTGACGACACGTTTGGCGCATCAGCTGAGCAACACAGGTTGTGGGTTCGATCCCCGCACGGAACAAAATTTGTATGACGTACAGGTAGTTCGGGATCTGGGTGTTTGTGTATGTGATTGTAAACGTACCCACAATACAGGAGAAAATCCTAGTGGGGAAAAAAAATGTATATTTCTTGTTTAACACAAACTTTGTAACTAGGTATATGTAACTTGTTTAAAACACAATTAGCTCCGTAGCAGCGGTGTCACCCGCGATGGCCTTGTTTTTCCAATACTGTGGGAATTTCCGAATATTCCTCTTAGCTTTTACCTAGTTAAGGAACTCCCGTGCAAAATTCCTATATATTGGTTTTAATAGGATGTTCAAGATAAACCTTTATCGCATTTTTTCCTGGTACACACCAGAAAAAAAACACACAGTTGATATGTTTTAATTAACGAAGTTATGTATAATAATCAGCACAGATATCAACATGGCGAACACTTGATATTGCGTTACTGTGAGGTATTTAGTTCGTTACACGTGGTTCGGCAATTAAGGTGATTAGGATAGAGAATTTAACTAGGTATGTATGTCTATATAGGCTGTGGCTCTGTTTACCTGTTGTTACATAAACAGATACATACTGGTGAGTAGGTATAGAGAGTACTGTCATGGTCGTGGCGAATTTCACGGCTCCCATGGTCATGACTATGGGAACCGTGAAATTCGCCGCACAAAACCGCACTTGCCAAGCAGTGGCGGCCTTAGAGGGTGGCGAACGAGTCAACCGCAAAGGGCCTCGCTATTGCAGGGGCCTCGCGCAACAACCCGAGAGGAATCAATAACATTTATCCGGTATTAGTGAATAAAATAAAAAAAGTTTGTTAAGTAGGTAAGTATAACGTTTTTTAACAACAAAAGTTACAGTTTTTTTTTCAAGGTAAATTTATTCAGTAATCATCAGAAATACAGGTCTCGCAAGTATCTGCTGCCTGGGGCCTCGCAGTGGCTAAGGCCGCCACCGTTGCCAAATGCGGTTTTTAGTCAGGTATGGTGGACTCGTATAGTCTGACATACCCTGTCATCTCCTCAGGTGGCAGAGGATCCATGAAGATTTTTCGTACTATACAAAAGGGGTTCTTACTCTAGCTTAGGTAGGTACCACACCTATCATAATTATCTGGGATGTTACATTGAGCAATTCCTCGGGAAGCTATTCGTAATAAAGCAGATCCTTAGCAATTCACTAATGTAATTAAATCATATTCTGATCCATAGTCGTGCAATTAGAGGTTTAGAGAATAAGTGATGTCTGGTTGAAAAAATATGTGTTTTATAGAGGTAGGTACGGCTTATGTTCTCTAAATTATAGAGTCAGTCACTCTATCAATGGAGAGGCTAAGTAAGTACTCAGGATGCGCCGTTCTTACATAGACTTGTATAAACCAGAAATAAAAAATGAATTATGTACCTACTTTTGACTACTTTGTGTTTATTCTGTACCTAGTCCCTAACAATCGTTCTTTTTATACGGAAATTATCAATATTACGGTGTAAATAACGGTAACAACCTATTTGCTATGCTTATTATACCTACCTCGTAATAACGAGTAAAATAAATAGTACTAAAGCAATCAACACCTAATCAACAACAAGAAAATATTGGAAAAAATTGTAAGTGCAATCTTTTTTTTTTTTGCGTTAGGAATGTTAAATGATTGTTTGGAGCACACTTCGATGCTAGCAAAATATTGAGTGAACTGCGTTTAATTTACTAATGCTCACCCCATGTGCCCGACGCGGTTTACGTTTGTTCACCACTCTCGCCACTCGAATGCGCTGAGTTCTTTCAATAACGTATTATTTCTATATTTCTATACTGAAAGTTTATTGCAAACTGTGAAACTTGACGATGAAATGATTTAAAATTAGCGGGTTTTTTTCATGATATTGTTACTGTATTCGTCGAATGAGCTAAGGTGGACTGATTGACATTATCTGGTCGTTCAGATAATGGCCCCTTTAATTAACATACGAGGAAAGGCCTCGCTGATTGAGGGGGTCCAGTGACTGCTGCACCACAGCCTGGCGTGGTCGTGGCGAATTTCACGGATAACTATGGCTATGACTGATGGGTAAGTGCTGTTTTTAGTCGGTACGAGTCCAACATACCGTGCCACTTCCCTAAACTGGAAGATGATATATAAGGATTTTCCGTAATAGGTATAAAAATGGTGGTGTACTAAAATCTACACCCACAGTACGTAACAGAAGCGAGCCAATTGCCAGTAAGCAGGCACCGATCCTTACTCTAATAACACTATTCTCGAACTAGAAATCGACCCTAGGACGTCACGCCTTCAGAAGCCAAGAACTACTAGACCATTGAGCCACAGATTTATTTAAGTCAACATTCGCCAGTATCTTGACTATTTACTTCTTAACTGAAACCTTGGTTCACACCTCGTGCTCGCTCATTTAGTCTACTCGTTCCACCAAATGTGTATAAATTACTAGGTGAGAATAAGGAAACCATACTTTGCTAGTATCTAACGGGTCTTTGAACTGAGTATTTCTACATTATTGTACATAGACTTACATTTTGCATTTGACGACATACAATGGGCGGCCTTATCGCTGTCTGCGATTTCTTCCAGGCAACCTTTGAATGGACACAACTGCACTGGGACTAACTAGGGTTGTTTAAGAGGTTGTTTTTGAGTAATTGTGTAGTATATCTATTTGATGCTGAAATGCAACCCTTAACCGGGCACAATTCCAAACTCCAAGCTGCTACTGAGAATGTCATAAAAAAAACTAATAACACTGCTCAGGACTTCTAGCGTAACAGTCGTGCTTAGGATCACTAGACTAACTACGCAGTTAAAAAATTTAAAAGACACACAACCATTCTCATCATCATCACCGTCATCAACCCATATACAGTCCCACTGCTGGGCACGGGTCTCCTCTCACAGAATGTGAGGGATTAGACTATTAGACGACCACGCTGGCCTAGTGCGGGTTGGCAGACTTCACACGCTGTCGAGAAAATATCTAAGGCATGCAGGTTTCCTCACGATGTTTTCCTTTACCGTTAAGAGTGTGATAACTAATTAATTAAATTATAAATAAGCACATTGCAATAAGCATTGTCTTCGAAAAGTCGGAGGTGCGTGCCTTGGATTCGAATTTGAGCCCTTTAACTTGGCAGTCCAATGGTCATACCACTAAGCTATCACTGCTATTTTTATCTATTTTTATTTTATTCTCATCAACTTTTAGAAAAAAATGGTATTGTCTTTTGATTTTTTGTTAATTGCGGTAGAACGAAAGTGATGAAAACCAAAATAAAAATTACTTGTCCGTGTCCCCCTCCAATGTATCAATAACAATTTTAATTGTACAACGTGTCGTAACTTTTTCACGTGCGTACTATTAAAAAACTTTTCAAATTGCTCGTATGAAAACGTATAGCAATTTGCGAATTGAATATTTTAAAAACCGCTATTTCAACTTTCAATGCTTTCATGTAAATATCGAATGAATACGGTATTGGGGAGCTGACGGAATGCCGAACATCGGTGCTTCCGCCCATATCCTTCGAAATGACTAATAAAATCTCCTTTATGTATTAAATTCGGAATATTAAATACTGAAGAGCAGACGTTGAGATGCGAGCGTAAAACTGCGATTGCAAAGTTATCGAATGACGCAATTTATTTTTTAATCGTCGTGTAGTTATCCAAAATTCTGCGATATTGCTCTTGACTTTTACGGTCTTACTTTGATCTTTGTCACTAGGTGATATCGTCTTGGCAAGTTAATTTTCACCAATAGTGTTGCTGGCAGAATTTCTTATCGGAATGTTGACATGTTTGATGACCTTTATTTTATGGTAAAGATAAAATCTCATCGTTCCTTTACGATACACTGATGATGCTATAATAGGGTAAAAATGTAACAGTATCTGCTATACTTTTACTCATATATGTTCGCCAAGGTAGTGCACCGCCAAGTTTTCAGGGCGCGGTTACTTCGACACCCCTATATCTCTGCTCCAGGGCATCCTAATACGCCAAATTTACTAAGACGGGGTGATGAATACCCAGTTAAAAAGTATTCTGAAGGGTAAGTTTTGTCTGTCCATAAATTTAACACCAAAAATTGGTATTTTGTATTTGATTTCACAAACCTCGTTATCAACCATTAGATCGCTCCCAGAAAACGCGAGAGATTTGGAATAAGTAAGTTTAAGTAAGTAGTTTGATATAGTAACTAATGAAAAAAGGCTGTATAAAGTAACCAGATAAGAATGCCAAGTTAGTAATTTAGCTTTCATTCGAACACAATGAGTATGGTCTATAGTAGAAAACAAACCGGATATTTCAATTGAGTTTTTCAAGAAACTTCAATTTTATCAACCAAAAACGATAAAAATAAAACAGTGGACTCGCGTAGTATTAAGTTAGAATAATTAAGAACAATGTGCCATAGGAGCAGCCTAACTGCCCAAATATAATTAATTACGCATGCAAATTAATCAATTATTGTAACTCAATAATAAAAAAAAAACAAAAACTATATGAAATCGAATCAGTTGAAAATGAAATGAGATAAAAGACTCCAAGGCAAATTGGACATAGAAAACTGTACTGTGTACTGTTCAAGACGCTTCAATTTCAGGGAATAACTTCCAACCTTGGTTATCAATGTTATTATTTCTTTTCCCGGAAAACTTGGCACCTACAAAAGTATGTTGTTGGCGGGATTTTTCACAAATATCCCAACAGGTCTGTAGATTATGAATTCTCTGGCAAATTGGTAAACCATGTACATCGCATAGGTGTTGTAAATGTCTAGAAATAAAATTAACTAGTACCTACGGCTGGTGCTACGCACGTTCCGATCCCGTAAAATGGACCACTTTCGGTATCCACCGTGAATACAAATCAACTGTTGTCGGTAACCAGTACTATTAGCGCGAGCAAAACTGCGCTTACAAATTGTTTCTTTGAGAGTAGCTTACAGCTAAAATGAATTAGTTGGTGATTGTTATTCTTGCAGTTTATTTGAGAATTTGTATGCAAGGAGAAGGAATTTTTGTTACTTTATTATGCGCATAATTTTTTCTGCAAGATAATTTTTAGAGGCTAGTTTCATCGGACAACTTGAGAAACTAGTTAATCTTCATTTAAGGTGAACTGACACAGATTTTATAATAATTTAAAATATTCATAAGTGATGGTAGGCAGATCGGTGCCATTGAGTGGCAGGCCGCGATCCCTCTCGATCCACTCCAGTCAAGCACGCGCCTACAATGGGAGACATCCGTCTCTTAGCGTATGTGACATGCTATAGAGAGCTTTACGGAATAAAAACCCTTCCGTAACTTTTATACAATATTCATGCGGCCAGCCTTGACTTCGTTAGATAAGTTCGTGGTTTTCAATAGTTACAATGACGTTAGTTTTTTACCTATCAGTTCATGAGGAATGGTACCCAAGTCCCAAACAGACATTGGATGTATTGTAAAGACGCGAGCAGGTTAAGCTATCTAAACCTGTCAAATTTTTCCAATTGAAAATGAACCTTATTTTGTTTTGAGCAGTAAAATATGTTTTGTCCAGCATTAAACAGCTCTTCCTCATATTTAAAAATTGACAAAACTCACAACATCTTTTTCAACATAGCTTATCATATATTTTCCTACTGGTGTAGGTATCATGTAAGCAGTATTCATCAGTTCGTTATAAAAACCTTAGACACATACGAGTTCATTTCAAAAATCTCAAAATATATCATTATTTCCTATGAGGTGCCTTCCGCAAATTAATTTCATGAAAACAGTAATGCAAATGAAATAACTAAGTTAAGGTTACTCTTGAATCTATATTCTGCCATCGAACGAATTTCCAGAAACAAGAAGTATCGCCCATAAACCAAAATAAATGGCTTTCAAGTTTACAGTCAAAATTGAAAAGAAAATAGACAGTGCGTTCCCATTTGGTAGTACATGGATACTAATCCGAACCATAGTCTATACACCAACATCGGAGCTCGCAACGCTGTTAGGCAACTACACAATACAGGAGCCCCGAGCTGATCCGGCCGCCACTGCATTCATGGACAGGACAAGACAACAGGCTCGATGTACACGACATGGTTTGCAAAGGATCAGGTATTTGGAAATGGTTAATACTGACATAAAGAGGATACAAATGAAACGTAAAGTTGAATAAAAGATATTATAAGCAGTCATTAATCTATACTGTAATAAAACCGGAAGAGTTTGTTTGGTGGAATGCGGTAATCTCAAGAACTACTGGTTCGAATTGAAAAAAATATTTTGAGTTGGATAGTCCAGTCCTCGATGAAGGTTATAGGCTATATCAAATCAAGCTACGAGCAATAGGAGTCCAGAAAAAAGGCGGGTGACACCGCGGGGCAGGTAGTGATGCTATTATACATAACATACCGTCAAGCCTGTACTCCCCGAAGGGTTAGGCAGAAAGGTACTAATTGTACACCCACAACTCGCCGGTATGTTTATGGTCCCATGTCTTTATTGCCATTAACCGGGCGCAAATCCAAACTCATACTGAGACACTACTGAGATTTCATATGAAAACCCAATAACACTGCTAGACCTGGGAATCGAACCCAGGACCTCTAGCATAGCGATCGCGCTTGGGACCACTAGGCTAATGAGGCAGGTTTGCTATTATAGAAGTTTATGAATCAAATTGTCTTTGAAAATCACAATACAGACAGTGTGTAAATTCCACGTCTAAGCTTCATAATTGGTAAGTAAGTTTTGTGGTGATATTGTGTGTTCACTCAGGTTGCGTGTTCGATGTTCAAGGGTGACTGTGTGGAGGATGACAATTAAAAGTCCGAAGGGAGATGAAATATTTAATTGACTCTGAAATTACTTCGCAAATACCTAACTAATACAATTTTTACAATGCGTGTCGTCAGTATTGCGGGCTAGGAACAACTGAAGCTAAAGCGCAATACAAGTTCTCACTTGTCAAAACATATGCGTCAGCAATGAAACGGAGTATTCCCGTTTCAGCACCTATTTCTTGAGCACCTATGCATTGAGCACCAAAGGTATTCCCATTAGAGCACCAATCAAAATAATAGCTTGGTGCTCAATCGGGAACAATAAAAAATATTCAACTTTATTCCCTTTTGAGCACCTACAGTGCAGTGTTTCTAGTGATCGGGTGTATAATAATAAATCATATCGATAAAAAGTCAGGCAGTACTTTTATTATCTACATAAGTCTATCGTGATTTACAAAATATTGCAAGAAATTGAGAAGAATATGCGGAGATGGTTTGGGCATGTCGAGAGAATGGATATAAGGTGACTAACAAAAGGGATTTACATGGCGAATGTCGCCATGTAAAACTTACGCCCTAGAAAAACTTACGCTGACTTTATTGGTGAGGTTCTTCAAAAAGGTCAGGTGCGTAGTACTCGCAACCGGCGTGTTTGTATGACAAGATGTATGAATGTGGACGTAGCAAAAGAAGTATGCAAGAATCGTAGCAAGTGGCGTTCTTTAGTTTCTGCCTACCCCCATGGGAAAAAGGCGTGAAAATTCCATAATAAGTTGTGTCGGTAAAACAATAACATTGCAAATCTATATCAGTTGCGGTTACAGCACATTTCAACCCGATGATTTTAATATTGGAACAATGATGTGACGTCATAATCATTATTTTATCGTTTAAAATAATATGCAGCTTCCGCCCGCATATTGAGTTACATAAATTGTAATCAGCTGGATGGATCGTGTTGTGGTTAATAAAATATTCTAAGTGATATCAAATTTGAACGTAAATCCTGCTCCAATACGCTGAACTGGATTTTATACAATCAGTTCATAAAAAAAAAAATGTTAGTATTTTTTGTTTTAAAAGGAGTGTCTATGAGTTTTCTTGCCGATTCTTCTCCATAAGATCCACTTTTTGGAACCGTGCAAATAGTTTTGACTTTTCAAAAGTGCCATTTTAATGGTCTTATTGAAATAAAATGTCTGACTTTCACTTTAACCTACCAAGAATCAATTACCACAATAGAAAAACAAATGTTTCTAACTTCGACCCTCGAGAGGGTCATGTTTTTTTTTATGAATTAAAGGTTTCCTTCTATGTGTTATTCCCTTACAGATAACTGACCGATGGCAGGCACTGATTTATTAAGCGTAACTGCAATTTGGGATATGTTTCAAATCAATCAGCAGCATTTAATGAAGATATCAGTTTAAAGGTGCATCACTACAAATACAAAATACAAATACAAAAATAGTTTATTTCTTTAACAATATTCATACAGTGAGATTGTGATTGAAGCCTTCTTTTAAGCAAACAAAAGCCTGTAGTAGAAGACTCCGCTCTTCCATAACTAAAGAAAACAATTCAAAATTGTTAAACGAAAACATGACCTTAAAACTAAATTTTTATATTGGTAGCTATTTTAAATTCACTAATTCACATATCACTAAATTCATATAATTTAATGATAATTTCAAAACATATTAATGCAATTTACAATTAGTGTCTACACCATTTAACCTTATTTACTTCACTTGACTTTTGCAGTTCGTTAGTTAAATAGATCTTGCACAATAATGGATCATGTTTGCAGAGGTGACAAATAGTTACACAGTTGTTTGTCTTTTGATACCATGAGAGAGAACATTCTTCGTATACTTCTTTATCATAAAAACTATAGGAAAAAATTACATATAAATTATATCGTTTTTGTTACTGTACTGTACTGAGAAGAAAACTAAGAATATGGTGCAAACTTGTTGAAATCGATATCTCTGCCAACACCTGACTCGATACATATTTAAGAGGTTCTCGATAATATCAGTATCGATTGGATGGTTGGCTACGCTGCATTCCACTCGGATTGGCGCAAAGTGCTCAAGAATCGCTAAACCTTGCGAAACATTCAAGGGTTACCTGATGAAATAATTTTAGTTTTTGTGAAGTCGAACGTTACGCCTTTTAACCTTTTGACCGCCACGTCAATAACGACAAATCCGTGTTTTCCACGCCAAGCGACTAATTCTAGTATCTAATAATAGGTAAAAAAACAAAAAAATTTTGTATAGGTATTTGTTTTGAACTAAAAAAAAGCGGTATTTTTGACGTGCCATGCCGTCGTTGGCGTCGTGAGCAAGTTTTAATTTGACGTCTATACACGTCCGTGGCGGTTAGAAGTTTAAAAGCCTCCTTTGGGAATCCTTAACTTGTATTTTCTCACTTAGTATGATATAATTTACTTGTTAAAATAGCATGTCCATTTGAAATCTTATCAACATTGCCAATTAGCTCCTATAGATCAGGTAGAGAGGCTCCTAGCTAAGTCATAACTACGCTGATTTGCCTATCTGCAAGGTTAAGCTGCGCTAGCCAGGGTCAGTCTGAGGATGAGTGACCATTTTTAACATATCGAGACACTTTCGTGTCTCGGAGAGCACGTAAAGGCGTCGGTCTTGGTTGTCATACAAACGCCTATGGCAATCGTTAGTGGTAGGCAGAAACCCAGAAAGTCTGACAACCAGTCTATCCTCAGGATATCGGTATTAACCCAGTTTGGTTGCGGAGGTCGGTGGCTTCGTTTAAAATACTGATATTTAGCCGCATCTGGTTAGACTGAAAGCCGACCCCCTAGTTCAGAAAAGCCTAGGAAGATGATGAGATCGCAGTAGGAATCTGAGATAGATTTCAATTCAATATTACACTAAGCATACGCACAGATATCTATGACGGTAGTGGTATATTGATTTGTGTAATTCTACACCAATTAACACTCGATTCTCGATAACAGTATGTAATTTAAAACTGCCTTTGTAACAAGAGCAGTTTAATTAAAACCTGATAAAACAGCCATAACAGAAGCCGTGTTTCAATAAGAAGCTAAAAACATGGCGGCACTGGGATGATTGTAAGACAGATTTTTTGACAGTCGTTAAGTATTCTATTTTCCAATTACTTGCGCAATTTTCTTACCGTAACATCGATAGATGTCGCTGACGCCACCTATAAGACGTAGAATGTGGAAGAGAAATTCGACATCATTTCTCTTCCACAGTTTCGTCACTAATTATGACTGATTAACCGGAAGGACGCATGTTCGACTCCTGCCTGGCATCGAATTTTTCTTTCGCTAAAATTTATATCTAAGTACAGAATTAAATTACACACTAGTACCGTGTTAGTAAAGCACGTTTGACGTAGTGGCTGCCCGATTATCTACGTGAAGTGTCGCGGGTTAGATCCGGCACGGAATAAAATATAATTGTATCACCTACGGGCAGTTGTTCCGGGTCTGGGTGTTGGATGGATATAATACCTACATAGATATATTTTCTTTGTAACTTCATACATATAAGACATAACATAGGTGTTTGTGTACGTTTCGCATACACCTACAAAAACACAAATTTCACATAAATACTTATTTGCGTTCTGGCGAATCGAACCCCCGACCTAACGAACCACTAGACCACAGACGTCGTCATACGGCACAGAGTAATTAGGTTAGTAGGTATTCTCTAAATAAAAAATGTAATCCATAGCCGAAAAAAACGTGACAATTTATAGCCTTAGTTTTCTGGATTATTTAGCTTTTAGGATAAAGGTATACTAAGAAGTAGGTACTTTATTCTCTAGTAGAGAAAAGCACTCATCGTTTGCGGCGAAAGAAAAAGGTTGAGTATCTCCGACGTTAAGTGTAGTTTGCATTTTGAGCATGCTGAGTACTTTCTGTCCGTTTTAATTAGCCACAATGAAGGATAACGGCGGCCCGCGGGGTCGCAAACGACTTTAATGAATATTCATCCCTGTGATCAATTTTAAGAATATTTTCGGCATTCTGCATTTGGAAGATCTCGGTTCACAATCGATTATCATATTTGTAATACCATTTTTTTTGATAATATATTGTTAAATATGTAACTAGGTAGGTAGGTAAAATAGATTTATTATACTATCATTATCATCCTATATTAGCAGGTACTACAATCATCAATAGTAACTAATAAGGCTCAAGTTCTTCAAAGCTACCATTATGGAAAACTAAAGGAAATTGCTCAATTTTCATCATTCAAACCATTTTTTTAAGTTGAGAATGTAGCCTACATTAATTCCTAATATTTAATAGAAATTTTCATTGAATGCATAATGGAAAATTTATGAAAATTAAATAGTGGTGTAACATTTTGGAACGAAATTCCTTATCGCGCGTTGTGAAAGGGGGCTAGACGGAAAAAAATCTCACTTTTTTCGAAATTCAAATATTGTTGACAAGCATTCAAATATTATTGAGTGAATGACAATATTTGAATTTCGCGCGTTGTGAATTGTTGAGTCTATACAGGTTTTTTTATTTTTAATTATTAAATTTTAATGAAAGGAACTTCGTTCCATCCGGGTGTCCCTTGACACCTCTCAAGTTTTTTTTTTATAGTACGGATAATCCTCATGCATATTCCGTCACCTGGGGAGGCGGCTGCAGGGTATGTCGGACTCGTACCCAGCTGCAGGGTATGTCGGACTCGTACCCTAAAAACAGCACTTGCCTTCACCTGCCCTATAGTCATGGCCACGGAATCCGTGAACTTCGCCACGACCATGACAGGAAATAGTGGGGATCTTCATGTCATCCTAGACAGATTATAAAGAATGTTTTAGTTTAGCAATGAAGTGTAGAACTTGACACTAGAAAAATTTACTTACTAAGTCAAATTTTCTAACAGAATTTTCATGTCGATAGTCATCTCAAGGACATATCTGAAATAAAAAAAAACATTACTGTAAAAAGACGTAGATAAGTACGTCGAAACCTTAAAAAGTAAATTGTAAAATAACAGTTTGCGGTTATCTGTGGAATTTGAAAAGGAAAAGTAATATAAACGATATAATAAAAACATTATTTGTAAATTGCGCGCGCGACTCAATTTACGATCATATATCTAAAGTACACTACAATATTCAAATTGTATGCTATTCGTAATAAAAGAGATATATTGTACTTATTTATAACATTGAATTGAATAAAATACATCACAAGTCAACCGAATATTGAAATTATGTGACGCCGTTAAACATTATTTTGTTGTAAAAATAACAAGGTTGGTTTAAACATCGTTCTCTACCTACGAATGAAGTACAGGTTTAGTTTTCTTCAGTAATGCATTACGAGTTGCGATATTTCTATAAAAGCACCATTGAAATTTCCCTGTAAACACGCCAATGGATGGCAAACGAAACCGAATACTTATTTACTTAACTTTAGTCTCAAAAGACATTACTCAGTTTATTCCATTGTATGCTTTGTTGCATTGTATTTAGAGTTTTTACGCTAAAATATAGCATCAATTTATATTCTTGACAATCTACACAAAAGGAGAATTTATATTAAAATTGCGGAGTAGATATGTCAGGTTCTATTTTTGGCGAATCTCTTTAACGGGAACATTTAGTAGGATTTTTTTTCGTAGGGAACATTAAATCTTGATAAATTTGGGCATTTTTCTGAATTCTTCCATGTTCCGGGTTTATGCACATTAAAAAGCTCTACATTAAGTGATTATATACAATTTATATCTAAAAGCCAATGTTTAATAGTGGACTTAGTAGGTGCCTAAATGTTAGTTCGAAACTACCATATTCCTGACTTTAGTTAGTTTTCAACAATAAGTACTTACCGGATTATTTATCTATTTACTAATTCACATTGGAAACATTCACCAATTGCTAGGATGACTCAACACCATAATAACATGTACTGTGTATTCTTTGTTGGATATCCTAATAAATATAAATAAATTTGGTGAGCATTGTGGAAAACTGAATAAAATACGTTACGTTACGTGTATCTGGCTAGAAGACGTGCTTTTCTCAGCAAGGTGACTGAAACATACCACTACGGAAGCTTAGCGAAGTTGCTTCAAGAATTTGCCAAGCATCAAAGCCTTTAAGGCAAATATGTGGTTTAAACTGGTATATTGGTTAACAAGTTGGTGGACAAACATTGCTAAGAAAAGGTCGAGGGTGGATTCGGGAATAGAGAGCTATATTTTGAGGGCCTAAAATAATATATCGTGTCCCAATTCATGCAGACGATGTGTGGTTATTTTACATGGTTGCTTTGTCAGTTAACAAGGGAAATTATTGCGGCCGTAAGTGTAAACATGAGTCACTATGTAAATCCGGGACCCTTTGCTACTTCCTTAAGCGAATACATGAGCATACAAGCTTTGTTCATCAACCAAACAGTCTAAACAAATGAGTTTATAACAGCTAATCAGGGTTCAGGACATTACGGAAACACATGGAACGGAGACGGCCAAGTCTTTGAAAGAGACCAGCTAGAGAGAAGGCAAGTACAAAATGTATTACACATCTCGCTAAATCAAATTCTCATTCCATCTTCAGTATAATTATGTTGAATGTAAACATACCTATATCATATTTTTATATTATAGTTTTATACTTAGTTTGGGAGATGGTGAAGTATAAAATTTCTCAAATATTTATTTATTATTCTAATACTGCCTCGTTAGTCTAGTGGTCCTGTGTTCGATCCCCAGGTCGAGCAAAGTGGTATTGGGTTTTTCTATGAAATTCTCAGTAGCAGCTCGTAGCTTGGATTTGTGCTCGGTTTATGGCAATAATTTCGCCCCCTAGTAAGTACCAACTAGGGGGCGACCTAAACATACTGGGGAACTATGGGAGTACCTACAGAGGGGATGGTATGTTTATATTATTATAGCGACCCGCCCCCTTCGCATGGGTGCAATGTACTAATAACATACATGTATTATTCATATAAACCTTCCTCTTGAATCACTTATCTATTAAAAAAACCGCATCAAAATCCGTTTCGTAGTTTTAAAGATCTAAGCATACATAGGGACAGACCGACACCGGGAAGCGACTTTGTATTATCTACTTTGTAGTGATTTCACTCACATTTATAGCCTTTTATCAGCCGTATTACCTATAGTAACAACATAATTCAAAACTTTTACTTATGTAACATGACATTTATACACCGACAGGTAATATTCAGCGGCTCGTTTAAACTTGAAGGTTATTTTATAAATAGATAAGCAAGGTTTTCTCAATTCCGCGAGCTCCCCTGGAAGCGATTCCGTACGCCGGAAACTATGCAGGATATAAGCAATTTGCAAGTTTATCAAATAAACGCAAACTCAATGAAATGTAATTACGATTCTGGAGATTGGATCTTTATACAAACAACTTGTTGTAGATCTAAAAAATTGGGTCGAAATCTAATTTGAGTCTATTGTCGCTGTTGAAGAGCTGAATTTGTGAGCATAAGTTTAATATAATATAACATTATCATCACGCCAGTTCGCCGGTATTGCCATTCTATGGCCATTAACCGGTAGCAAATCGAATCTCTGAGGTGCTACTGACAATTTCATAGAAAAATCCAATAACACTGCTCGATCCGGGAATCTAACCCAAGACCTCTAGCGTAGTAGTCGCGCTTAGGACCACTAGAGAAACGAGGCAGTTATAGGTATACCTCTATCTCTTTTTAACTGCTTAAAAACGAGCACCAGTAATTACAGGTTGATTGAACATTTACCAAATTACATAAACAGTTTTTATTTTTTCTGAAGTAAGTAATCCAGAAGTGGAAATTTCACCCCTAAGGGGGTTAAAAAAACATACCCGTGCGAAGGGGCGGACTGCTAGTCTTTATAGTGACAACGAGTAAATATTCGTTACTAGTGCAGGCTCCGTCAGAACTGTGTTATCGATTAGAGCCAGCCAATTTCACATACGATTAAACTCGCCTATTAACAAAATTTTCTGATAAGTGCTATATTAACCTTATAAAACATGAGTCAATTAAACAGATTGACGTTTTATAATCCTCTTAACAAATATTACAATATATTGTAGTGATTTTATCCGTTTTTTGGCTCACCCCTGAATACATTATGACCTAACTGGCAAACTGTGGGTGTACATACTTAAGTAGTACGTAGTAGGTACGTCTCTGCCTAACCCTTCGGGCAATATAGGCGTGTTGGTATATCTATGATGTTTTTTTTTTGCTTTGATTGTTTCTAAGAAACAAATGAAAGATCGATGTTTTCTTATTTCGAATGTGGAATCGTGGAATTACGCATAGATTATCTCAGCATTAGAAAACAATAGAAAGGTTGCGTCATATCACAACAGCGTTTTCCTAACAGTATTTCTGTGTCGATTGTGTCCATAAACATCCGAAAACTGGTACGTCATTGTATTCCATCAACATTTTCATTATTCCAAAAATACCGTAATGAAGTTTTTGTTTACACAATATAAAAGCCGTGCTCAATTTTCGATCCGATGTCCGTTGTCCGGTATCTCCGGTGCATCGGTATAGAAAATTGGCAATAAGCGTCTGAACCGAGACTAGTGCATACAATACCGGCTGTACGAATTCGAAATTTAAATAAAGTTGTAAAATAATGGCTGTGGAACAATTATATTTAAAAATACAGATAAAAAAATTAAAGTAATAGAACGCGACGGTCGATTTTGAATGCGACTGGTGTAGTTTATGAGTTCAGCAGTGTACGAATGACTGCTAACGATAGTCATGATTAATGAGGTCTTCTAGTACTGGATCGATACGTGATTAAGTCTCAAATGGTATTCTTCATGTCCTAATAATTTTAGCAAAAGTATATGGTAGAAAACAATACACAATGGAGAGATTTTATTGTAAGCTTATTGTCCGTTATTTATAAAGGTAATTATTTCCGTTAGGCGACGTCCACTGGCGCGAGAAGGTCACTAACTGATACTGTTGTTATTTTTGATCATAAATAAATAAATACATAATTGGACTGGACAGACATGTTACACCATCTAGTCCCATACTAAGCAGAGCTTGAACAATAGGTAACCTGGACACTGGATATAATACATAGCAACTTTATTGTTATAAATTCATACTTACAATACATAACAAATACCCAGACCAACACAAACACTTATTTTATCATATTGATTTCTGACATTTATGCGAATATTATACATTGAAATAAAACTACTTTTTACGGATTTTATCGCGTATATTGATATTATTAATCCCGACGTCCATGGTCACGGGTAGACTGACGGGTAGTCTACCCGTGACCATGGACGCTGTAAAGGTTTATTTCAACTTATTTTATCACCAAAAGTCTGCCAACCCGCACAAGGTGAGCGTGGTGGACTATTCCCTCCCCTAATCCCTCTCATTCTGAGAGGAGACCCGTACCCAGCAGTGAGACTGTATATGGGTGGTTGATGATGATTATGATTTGTTTAAAAGATCCTCATTTCCTAAATCAATAGCGTCTACGAAAGTTAAAATATTGATTGAAGTAAGTATTTGTATATGAGTGGACGTCTGATGGTACCTATTAACATCTGAGACGATTTCAACATGGCTAGGAAAAGGTTAAAGTGATGATGACGACAAAAAAACTATTATTAAAAAGTTATTTTAGCGAAGGAAAAATTCTGATGATGATGATGATGATGACACCTCTTGCAGACACGAACATTACACATGCTACATTAACTTTATTGTTGTTTAACCAGTCTTATCGCAAATTAAAAGATGTCAGAAAATTGCCCGGCTTTAGCAGTATTTTTTATTATATGCAGTTCTCACCGGCGCTAGAGCATGACAAAATGTCACTAGAAGCTAATTACAACACAAATTATGATCACAATTCTGAGAAAACTTTAAACGTATGTCTTTGTGCGTATGCGCAAATGTAGTTTCTGCCCACGTCCACAAAAAATGCCTAAGAGAACAACTTCGTTCCTTGATGTAATTTATTTATTGTGGTTTTAACATTGGTTGTAAAATAAAAACAAAACAAGGGAACCCTCATTATTATGTTTGAATACTAATCTTCGTAATTTTGGATCTCTCGAAAATTACAGCTATGACAACCAACGGTTAATATTAGTTTGTTGATTCACATCTGCTAAGAGGGTAATTGAGGATGATCACAAGGAAGTAAACTATTAACAGCACGTCATTAAAACGAAACCATAAAGATTGTTGCAACTTCAACCTTAGGACGGAAATTTTCCATCTGGATTTTACCAAACACAATAATGGGGCATTGTGTGCATGATTATAAAGTCCTTGAAGTTGAGTTTCGACTGTCATGGTTTGTTATTGGGTAAATATTATATTATGGTCCATAATAACTGTATCACTTCTATTGCGATTCTGATTTTTTCCAGATAATAGACTTGTGAAAACCTTTTTAACAAAAAAATTAAACCGCCGAAAAACTGAAAAGCAAAAAATAAATATGAAACGTTTATTATTTTTTGCTTTTCAGTTTTTCGGCGGTTTAATTTTTTTGTTAAAAAGTTTTATTTTATATTTTATTGGGGCTGTAATCTACTAATTACTACATGCTTAATCTATGATTACTTTTGATTTAATTGTAATACACAACTCAGCATTTAAATCTGTGAGTGAACAATAAATCACCCCTATTTTCCCACTTAAGAGTGGGACTTTTTCCAAATTTATATGGGACCTAGTTGGAGGTATACCCTATCCAATAAAAAAAGAATTATCAAAATCGGACTACTCTGTATAAAGTTATGCGTGGTAATACCCTACAATCACTGAGTGAACAATCAATCATCTCCTGTTTTCCTACCCCTTAGGATTGGATTTTTTTTCTAAATTGATATGGGACCAACTTCGGAGTATACCTTTTCTAATAAAAAAAGAATTATCAAAATCGGACTACACAGTAAAAAGTTATGCGTGGTCATACATAAAAAAAAAATATACACGTCGAATTGAGAACCTCCTGCGTTTTTTGTTTTTCTTCGGTTGAAAATAGGGTTCTGTTGGCAGATAATTTTATCAATTGTTTTTTTTTTTCATAGAATAACGTCAGAACTATTCTTGAAAAGTATCAGAAACTGTAGAACTCTGGTGAATGCGAAAAGAACTCACTTTTATTTCTGATTTGCTGGACAATGATTTGCCAACTTCGCTCACATGTGAATGTAATACATTATGTGATTTATTAAGTTAGTGTTATAAAAAGTGTCAATATCTTAAAAAGAAGCTCCCATATCTTGGCTACTTATCTAGATATCATAATATTATAAAGTTTTAAAGGCATTGCCATCCTTCTTTTGAAAGTAGTAAGTTCTCCTGAAAAAAAAAAAGCAGTATTCTCTCCCGCTGCCGAGCTCGATACGATGAAAGATAGCTCCTAGTAACTTGTAAGTTTAATCTGATAAGCAATTCATGGGCGAGGTTGTGAACTTACAACTTTGTAGTGCAGGACTGTAGTACCAGTACCGCATAAGTTATATCATGTATTTACTTAACTTTAAAAAACATAAGAAATAAGAAATTCATCATCATCTTCCGAGCTGTTTCCCAACTGTTTCCAACTTTGTTGGGGTCGGCTTCCAGTCTAACCAGATGTGGCTGAATATCAGTATTTTACACGAAGCGACTGCCATCGGACCTCCGCAACCCAATTTCGGGACAATACCGATATCCTGAGGATAGACTGCTTGTCAGGCTTTTTGGACTTCTGACTACTACTAACGATTGTCATAAGCGTTCGCTTGACAACCGGGACCGACGGCTTTACTTGCTCTCCAAAGCACGGAGAGGTCTCGATGTGTTTAGAATGTTGACCCATCCAAAGACTGACTGCGGCTAGCTCAGCTTAACCTTAGTTGATCAGCGTAGTTACACTTTAGTCACGACCCCCTCTTAAGAAAAAATAAATTACTGTTCTGATATTAATTTCTATGACGTTGAATAGGTACGCCTATTTATTTGTATTGAAAATGTTATCATAATTAAATGGTGCACCATGTCCAGCTTTGCTTAACGTGCAAAGCGTAAATAATTGTGGAAGGTTGTATGAATTAATAGCAATGGCACTAGGCATCCGGCCGTGGGCACTTCACAGTCCATTCGCAAATCAAGCGGCAAAGCGCTAGAGGGCCATTGGAGTTTCGAAAAAAAAAAGAATATTCAATTCAATTCAACTTGCAGACGAGCCAAACCGAGGTAAATTGTAAATTAAGCAAATATTCCCTTTTGAGAACTCTTCATAAGGGCTTTGATCAGATTTTGGTCTGCTTTCATTGTGTCATTTGTTTTTTTTTAATGTTTTGTGACTCACAATCGAGTTAAAGAAAACTTCGTTCCAAATTTGAACATGAAACTACACGATACTTTATTCTACATTACATACTAAAAACAAATTGTCATGCATATCGTGCTAACCAACAGGAATTATAAGATTTGTTGATCTGACAGACGTCCAAATTACAATAAACTAGCTTTTACCCGCGACTTCGTACGCCTAGACTTAGTAACACAATTGTTGTCGGATTTTATTCATGGGATAAGAAGTACTTAATGTTAGGGAAATTCCCGCTTTGTTCCGAAAAAGAAGTATTCAATATGCCAGCGCCAATCACAAACTATTAACATTTCATTTAAATCCCGTAAGTAGGTCTCCTACATAAGTTTTCTGGGAATTCTCACATAATTTTGGGGTAAAATATATTCTATTTAAAGTATGTGTGTATGAAATTTCATTCGAATCCCGTAAGATATTCGTTTTTCGAGATTTCTGGGATATTCCCACATTTTTCCGGGGTTAAATATATCCTATGTGTTATTCCCGGTCACATACTATGTGTGTATGAAATTTCATGCAAATCCCGTAAGTAGTTCTCCTATTTCCTTATTTCGGGATTTCCGGGATATTCCGACATTTTTCCGGGATAAAAAGTAGCCTCCTGTCCGTCTCCTGGCTCTAAGCTACCTCCTCACCAATTTTCAGCCATATCGGTAAAGCCGTTCTTGAGTTATAAATAGTGTAACTAGACTTTCTTTTATATTAATAAATTTCACCCGTTCCTAAGGGTTGTAGCGTGATGTTAAATACTTCTTATAACCTTCCTCAATTGAGCTTCCTCAATCCAAAAAGTATTTTTCAAATACATCTGGTAGTTACAGAGATTAGCGCGTTGTAACAAACAACAACAGATTAGAAATATTGATTTCTGACACTTACACGAATATTATATAATATTGAAATAAAACTACTTTTTACGGATTTTATCGCGTTTGTATTGACATTATTAATCCCGACGTTTCGGAACCTTTACAGCGTCCATGGTCAATTGGTCACGGGTAGACCCGGTCTACCCGTGACCATATAACGCGATATAATCCGTAAAAAGTAGTTTTATTTCAATAGATTAGAAATATTAATAACACGTGTTACTTTAAACCTTTATTTCACTGTTAAATCTGATGCTAACTGCATCAAATTTTTAAAATGACATATGACGTGTCAAAGAAGTTTCGAGTTTTCACACGCCAGCGCGTCATTTATCATTTTCGTAACCAAATAAATTTAAAAATAGGAAATGGAACGTCGCATTTGGTATACGTCGCATGCTGATAGCTGCTTAGTTATCAAAGTTAATTAGCCATTAAAAGTTTTAACCGTCGTTCGCATCCCCGTGGCTCGGTTGCAGCGACGCGAGAGGCGCCTAATAAGTGTACATCGTACTAATTTCCCTCCGCAAATTAATATGTTGTTGATAAGTGATTATTAATTGCTAGAAAGGATGGTAGCACAGATATGGATTAGAATTCTAATCCTTATCTGTGGTTGCTAGGATGTAGTAATAGAGTAATATTCTCAGAGTAATATTCATCATGTTATGTGTGTAAATATTTTATTTATAATTCTAAGGAAGTTAACGAGGGGCTCGTGGTAAAGTAATAATTACGATGATCAATTCATCTGCAAGGTTAAGCTGCGCTAGTTGCGGTCAAAACATAGAGACCTCCGTGCTGTCGTTCTCGGTTAAGTCAGAATCCCAAAAAGACTTCCTGATTGGAAACCGACCCCAATATAGTTGGAAAAAGATTCGGAGGATCATCCTACGAGCTCATCTCTTCATAACCATACTCGATCATAACTTTAAGGAAAACTAGCAGCTAATTAAATAAAAAACAATAATTAAGTTGCATTACAATGCTATTAAAAACTCTCCAATGGTAAATTATAAGATTATTTATTGCCTATTACATTTTGGAGCAACCAAGAACAGTGACGAATACCACCAAAATGATACGCCAAAATAGCTCAGATAATGGTGCGGTCTTATTAACCGACGCCGTGAAGTGGAAGGGTCAGGCTTCGTATGAGATATGGCGAGTCAGAGTACCGTGTGAAGAGACATTTCATATGTCTCCTACGATGGCAATAGATCATTTATAATGATAGTAGCAGTTATAACACATAAATAATAATACATATATATTTTTTTGTTAAATTATACACTGTCCCTGGCTTCATCAGTGGACCCTATCAGCGCTGCAGCTTGATTTGCTTGCTGCAGCATAGTGCTGAGGTAGGGACCTATTCTGACATCACACAGGATAACGTACTTCCTTAGTTTAAGACTTGAATCTATTCTTTTGTTGTATTGTATTTTGTCTTGGGTTGTGACTACCAGAATAAACTTTATGTTCTTTCTATAATATTTTGTAACCATGCAGAAAGCCTAATATTTGTTTTTGAAGTTTAATTTTTTTACAAGGATCATGAGTGACAAGAAAACCTATCTATCTAATCTACTGTTTAAAAGCATTGATAGGCTAGTAGTCATTGGACTACTAGGCTATTACTGCTATCAGTGGTATGACCATTGGGTCATACCATTGGACTGGCAAGTCAAAGGTCTCTAGTTCGAATCCAAGGCACGCACCTCTGACTTTTCAAAATCATGTGCGTATTAATAATTCATTATCACTCAGGAAAACATCGTGAGGAAATTCTCGACGGGCGTGTGAAGTCTGCCAACCCGCATTAGGCCAACGTGGTGGACTATAGCCTAATCCCTCTCAACCTGAGAGGAGACCCGTGCCCAGCAGTGGGACAGTATATGGGTTGATGATGACGGGACCTAGTGTTATTGAATATTATTGCAGTAAACATACGAGCACTTTATTGGTTGGACTGTTAAATGTTATATAATAATTTCGTGGCGTATGTCACATCGTGCAGATGGCATATTTTATTATATTTGAACAGTCGTATTTGCTATCGAGAGCAACCGGATATTACGAGCAGTAATTTAACCTAGAAATTAATCTGCTTATATGTCGTTCATAAGACTTAACTTATATGTTATTTTATTTTACCGTGGGAGAGCCATGCTTCGGCACGAATGGGCCGGCTCGACCGGACTTGATACCACGGCCTCACAGAAAACCGGCGTGAAATAACGTTTTCGTTGTGTTTCGTCGAGTGAGTGAGGATACCGGAGGCCCAAACCCCTTAAAAGGGCGGCAACGCACCTGAAACTCCTCTGGTGTTGCGGGTGTCCATGGGCGGCTGTAATCGCTTACCATCAGGCGATCCGTCTGCTCGTTTGCCCACCCTATCACATAAAAAAAAAAAAAAAAAAAAAAAAAATATGTATACTTACGATTATACCTATTAGTTATGGTTGTCTATTGAGCGTATGGCACCCGGTGGTTGCAGCTGAAAACCAGCGTCAGGTCATCAGACTTTATGCTGAGCTGTGGCCCATTTATCATTTTGATATTAAAGTTGAAAATCTATCAAAAAAATTTGACAGATTGGGGTATCTTGATGTGCTGGCCCCTGTACATTGGCAGTTATATTATGAGTTAAAATGTCAATAAAGTGTTCAGTTCAGCGTGAAGGTTAGATGTACAGACGCCAGCAGGTCAAGCTATCCAAAAGTGTCAAATTTTCCCAATTGAATATGAACCTTATTACTTTGCATTAAAGTTGAAAATCAATCGAAGAAATTTGACATATTGAGGTAGCTTGATGTGCTGGCGTCTGTACCTAATTATTTTGAAATAAAACTAACTCGTAGAGTATATAGTTAGTTAATTAACTTTAAATATAAATATGTACTTGGTATTCTCGATGCGCGAAGATTAAAATTTTATAATCGTGTGCATAGAATAATCTCAATGTCAAATAATTCATTTTCTTGTTAAAACAAAATAATACAGCTTCTACGTTCCGTCCTTTGTAAACATAACGTTTCTTCAACTTATTTACATTAGTTTTGTTAGCAGTCAACTTAGTTCTTACGTTATTATTCTATATAAGGCACGTAAGTTTTTAATTTAATATTCCTAAATGATAAAGAATTGCTTCGTCTAGCTCCAAGCTCCTGGAGTGCAACAAAAAGCATGCACTCTTCCATGAATCGTGCATTGTTGTGAAAATTATGAAAGTACTTTTTCATAAGAAAACATTTAACAATTAGCTTTGTTTAAATCTCAAAGGGCTGTGACAAAGAATAAAAGTGGTACAAAACTAATTTCACTCTGCGCATGTCTTTGTTTCTCTATGGACTTTGGGCACGTTCGCTTATGACATTTAACGTCAAAGGGGTTACCAAATCGTTGCTGAATTACCCGCCAAGATTAAATTTGTAGGGTCTTAACCCTGTTCCAATTAAACCTTCAAAGCTTTGAACTACAATGATGGTTTTTGCGGAAGACATACAAACAAGTAGTAAAGTATGTGCTATATTAACATTTTTTCTTTTTTGAAAGATTCGTTTTTTTTTTACTTATTTATAAGCAGCGTGTCCCTCTAGAGTCGTAACTATTGTTTTTCCATTATGTCCGACTAATTATTGTTCCTTGACAAGTTAAACACCTTGGGTAGTATAGGATTTTTTAATCATTAAGTTCTGTAAAAAAGTTATTTACATTATGGAAATTATTTAATCGCCTTTGCTGTAAGCGTGGACCAAGTATTTGAATAATCATGATGTGGTTAAGTGTTGAACGACGAATTTAATATAAGCTGTGACCGGGCAAAGGAAAATGTATATTACACCTAATATTGAAGTGTTCTCCAAAATAGTTTAGTAAGATGATGTGAAATTGAGAATTTTGATGCAGAAATTCTGTTTGTAAAATGATGTGTGTTGTGTTTGTAGATATAGACATATAGGTACTTTTATGTTAGCATGCTTTTTAGTTTGTATTATAATACATTGAGATTTGGAGCGTTTTATGAGGACTAGTGAATAGATTAAGGTTTAAGATTAAGATAAGTACTTGAGTAAAAAATTGTCATCAGAGCAATTGAATAATTATGCTATTTGCATAAATTTTTATGGAGAAGATAATGAAACACTTTTCGTTGTGTCATCATTACTTTTCAAAATATAAATCCATGTTCGATATTCAAATATTTACAAAAAATTGAATGGTGAATAGAGTACATATAGGTACTTACTAGATACTTTATTCATAATTCAATTTACTTCAAGTACTTGTAGGTACATAGAATTCCAGCTACTGAACTTAGATTTTTGTGGACAATAATATCTTGCCTGAAACTGGTTTTCGGCCTCCCGATAGCAAAATAAATTGATAAGACCTCGGTTACCATACATCTATGACTTTGAATTAATTAACTCACTATTTGACAACATTGACCCAATGATTTGTGACTAAAATGTATCAAATAAAATTCGAAAACTAAAAATTTTAAAGAAACATCTAATTATTGTCACTAGCCACACGAGCCATTGTACAGAATATCTCAATGATAAAATAAGGAACTTGAACTCAATGCGACTGCGAAGTGGCGCCTCTTATATTAAAATTCAATGCAGCCTTGTAGTCAACAATGGTCACTTTCCAATTGACACTGAACCGCAGAGGATTTTCGAAACTGCGCACACAACTAGTTTTATAATTTGCGGTCGCATCGCGGCACTACTTTTAGTTGAGGCAACACTAGATGGCAACTGTTCGCAATTCTCATTAAACGCGACAACATAACATGGAAACGCTGTTAAAGTTAAATTAGAACATAAACATACCATCACGCCTGTATTCCCCGAAGGGTTAGGCAGAGGTGTACTATGTACAGCCACAGTTCGCGGGTTTGTTTAAGTCCCATGTAGGGGGTGAGCCTATTGCCATTAACCAGGTACAGTTCCATAGTTCGAGCTACTGCTGAGAATTTAATAGAAAACCCAATAACACTGCTCGGAATCGAACCCAGGAGCGTAGCAGTCGCGCTTGCCGTTAGCCTAACGAAGCAATTAAATTAGAAAATGGAACAAATCTGATGCTATCAAGGAAATTTTGAAACATTCCTTTTTCAAAATATTCCACAAGTACGTTATTTTTTTTCAAGTAGTATTAAGCTGAGCCAGGTTACACCAAGCGCGGTACAAGGGGGGGGGGGGGCTACGGCATCCCCCCAAAGTCATTACTCTCCCAAAATCTGACACGTCACGTCACATTGACAAATCTAGTAAAACTACGTTACTTAGAATATTATTTCCTCATTGCAGCGTCCTAGTGCTCCTCAAGGCCAAGGTAAGTTCTCTAGGGAATATTTTAAGTATTGTCTATTAGATATTGTATTTTTTCCACAAAAGACAATAGCGTCGATAACATCGCGAAGTTATTATTTATTAAAAGCCACCATTTTTATAATAATTAAAATTACTGTTATTAATAGATAATCCCATTTAAATTCCTGACATGACATGAATGAATGTTATTTAATATTAAATAACTCTGTCCCTTTTTTATTTGAATGCCCAAACCTAAAAGATAATTATTAACAATCGCGTCCATGGTCACGGGTAGACTCAATCTACCGAGTCTACCCGTGACCATGGGCGCGAATAATATCAATATAACGCGATAAAATCCGTAAAAAGTAGTTTTATTTCAATAAAAAATTATTGTCGAGTTACACAGTGACTGATGCATGCGTGCCGTTGGTTGGGACTGGTCTACTCAAGGACGCCGTGGCTCTTTCTTCAAAAGGCCATTTCGCAAAATATGCCCTGCATTTTGACACATAATACATTTGATAATACTATTATTTTTGAACTTTAAAAGAGACCATGACTTTCTGAGATTGTTTCGGTGTTTCTTCTCAGAGGTCGTCAGTTAGAAAATTCCGGTGTTATCCAGCATTAAAAATTCAAATCATTGCTTTAAAAAGTGTCTTCATAATATGTATTTATAGAAAATAAATATCATTTCATTTAAATCAATTCAATTCTTCACATTCACTTAATAAACGGCGCATAAAGTTAGCCCAAGATCGAGTTTAAAATTCGGCCATGTTTAAAATTCTTAGGTTTCGGTTTCTATAAACGTGTAGCGCCATCAAGTGACGTTATTCATAAGCTTTTACCCAACTAGTCACAAAGAAGCTTTACGAGCTTAACAGGCGTTCACTTTCAGCCGCTTTTCAGGACTGGTATTTCAGAAAATTGCGAACAGATGGCGCTCTGTAGCGTTTTATCGAGCAAGCTTTTACTCAGTAAAAAACGGCGACTATTTTTTGTTACTTTTTATTGTTAATTAGATAATAATACAACATATCGTTAAAATTATAAATAGGTATAAAAAACCTGTACTTAACACATTTTCAGGTAGCTTTAGCGGATATAAACCTTAAGCGTTAGTTTCCGTCCAGATGTCGGCATAGACTTTAGTAAACGTGCGATTCTACGGCCTGATGCAAAAAGTAAAATTATGCAGTTACCTTAAAAATATGGAAAAGGAAGTGTATGTCATGTAACTAAAAGTCCACTACTCAATCATTATTGTACTTCATCATCATTCCACCCATATACTGTCCCACTGCGGGGCACGGGACTTCTCTCAGAATGAGAGAGATGAGGCCAATTAGGCCATAGTATAGACTTCCACGCTGGCCTAATGCGGGTTGGCAGACTTCACACGCCCCTTCGAGAAAATCTCTCAGCCATGCAGGTTTCCTCACAATGTTTCCTACACAGTTTAAGCGAGTGATGAATTAATTATTAATATGCACCTGATTTCGAAAAAGTCAAAGGTACGTGCTTTGGATACGAACCTTAGAATTGGTCTTATCACTATCTTGTATTGTACTTAATAATTTATGTACCTACTTATTATGCTACTTATCATTTCGAACTGTTGCGCACTCCAAGTTACCCATGCCCCGGACACTGACAGTGCCTTTCATCCAAATCCAGACTTTGATTTGTTTGGGGATGCATGGAAAACTATTCCGTCGGAATTTATTCTCATACATGTGTGTGACTGTTATACTTTTGTTTTGTTGCTCTATTATAGTGTAAATGCTTCCGCCGTTCTGTTTAAAGTAAAATAATAACTGTCAGCAATGATAATAATCATAAAAATAAACGGATGGGTAATACAATGAACGACTCGTTAAGTACTTCGTTGTAAATTACAACAAAGTAATCAGTGAGTCGTTAAGTTAATGTGTAGATGACAAACGTAATGGTAGTATAGATTGTTTGTGGAAGATATAAATAAATTTTAGTGAAAGAAAAATTCGATCTCTAAACTACCGAGATTATTGCCTGCGATGTCGAATTTCTCTTCAACATTTCACGTGACGTCAAAAAATAAATAAAAATAGGTAATAATAATGTATCTGGCTCCGAGCCTTTTCCCCAACTATATTGAGTTCGGCTTCCAGTCTACCTAGATGCGGCTGAATATCAATCAGTTTTTACACGAAGCGACCGCCATCAGAACTGCAACCCAACCAACCTTTCAGCTGTGAGGCTTTTTGGGCTTCCGGCTACCTTTAATAACTGCCACAGGTGTTTCGTACGACAACCGGGCCCGACGGGAGATCACGTAATGCTCTTCGAGACAGGAAGGGGTCTCGAGGTGTTAAGAATGGTCACCCATTGGTGGGGACCATAACCCAGATTGGTTATTACTTGGGGCCGCTGAGACGGCCGCCACTGCCGGGTCTGCGGACGAATTCAACAGCGCTCCTGTAGTCCCGGCACTAAAGTGGTGACGCGAAACGCCGAGGTTGGTTTTAGTCGGTAGCTCGCTCTTCTCAGAGCGGAGTCCGACAGACCCCACCGCATTTCCAACGCCGTCAACAAAAAAAAAGTTATTACTTAGCCACGAGCCCCTCGTGTAAAAATAATAAGTATTTTTATAAAATTTAAAATACCAGGTTAAATTAACTAATAAGCCAAAAAACATTAACAATAACGATGTTTGAATCATAAAAAAAATACAATTAATTTTAATAGCCTCTTAAAAAAAGATAAACCTTTAAATAATTGATTTTGACTTGAAATACTTTTAATAATTAATTATAATTGCATTTGATTAGTATTTTCAAATTACTGAAACGAAGTTGGGTTATTAATAATGATCTCTCATAGGAAATACAAGATCAAACTTGACAATGGCCCTGTGAAGTAGAATTGTTGTGGTTGCTGTTCGTCTGTTTGTCATTATTTATTTTAGTTATGCTCGAACAATAAGTTTTACTATACAAGTCACAATGGCTCCACAAGAGAGTGATTCACATGAATGGCAATATATGTATGTAGGTCGTGGGTTGAAAAACCTTGCCTGTGAAACTGTGGTGGAAAACAAAACAGTGTTTATTAAATATAAACATACTTAGAGTAGTTGTACTGATAAGGTAGTCTTTAAGCTGTCAAGCAACCGGATACCTACTTACTAATTACAGTCACTATAGAAAATAAAGTAGCGTTTGTCAACAGCGACTTTGTCTCCTAACAATGCTCCTAATGTAGATCTGGTGACGACTTTATTTCAAGAATTAAATTTTCATGGACAAGCTTCCTCGCAACTTCGTTTGCGTGGATGTAATCACACTATGACATAGACTTATATGACTCGGACACAAAAATTTTGAAATAAAGATAAACGTACTAGTTTCAGCATCAGACATGATGAGAAGCAACTAATAAATACTTTATTAACAAAAAAATAAAAAAACGAGTAGTAGAAAACTACAACACGTTGTTATGTTCAAATAAATTGTATAATAAAACTACTTTTTACGGATTTCATTGCGATTTATAATTAAATTATTAATCCCGACGTCCCGGACCCTTTACCTCGTCCATGGTCACGGCTAGACTAGTGTTGGTTTCATATTCCCGTAAATGTGAGAAATCAATAAACTGTATGTGTTCATTCAACATGAGTCGTAGGCAAAGTTAGATATCAAAAATTTTAAGGGTAAGTTAAAAAAAAATCTAGTGACTTACATTATCAAGATTTCGAAATACCCTCGATCATTTCAAATATTGCTACTTCAATACTTGGATTTTTCGCACTAAATTCCTATTTTAGAACACTCTGCGATAGAATGTATGGATATCTATGCCATAACGCACAACGAGGACAAAATACTTGTGCGTTATTGCACACGTCGCGGACAAAATAGTCCATCGTCAGCTCAGCGCCTTATTGTAAAGCAATTTGATGCTTTTAGGCCAATCCGTTAAATTAAGCTGTGCGTTATCTGTTAGTCAGTATTATTAAGTGAAAAAAGGTCGTTATCAAAGAAATAGATTTTCTATTATACAACGAAAACTGCTACGATGGCAAAATCGCGAGCGTGCTCAAGTGCTGTGAACCTCTCAGATAACAGCGATACTTTACCAACTTGATACTCGACGGATAGCCACGGCAATAATCATTGGGCCAATGATAAGAGGCAATTAACTAATGTTTATGCATTCAATTGCTAATTATTATCTTCAGTAGGACTCGGACATCAGTGTCAGTGTCGGATGACCCAATTCGCTACTGCACCGATAAAACGAGTTGATTCCCCACTTGAACGATGACATTAAATTTATAGTTTATATGATACCTTCATTTTACATGTTGCTATTGATGATAAAAATGGTGAACACTTTGTGAATTGATCACGAAAGGCGTTGTTAACGTTTTAAACGTATAAAAACAAATGAGGCCTTTTGATTTAGCAGTCTAATGGTCATAATTATATCAATATTAGCTTTTTAGAAGGAAATTATGTCAAACGCTTTTGACAAAAATATTTTTGTTTTTTTTTATTTTACTTTTTTCGTCACTTATACTTAATCATATCATATTTTTGTAGCAGTAAAATACTTAGGTACGTAAATAGTAAAAATGCAAATCCTTGTAATCCTTGAGGGATCGGAACTGTCACTCCTTCATACAGGTTATACAGTAACCTAGTTAGGAGATCAGAACTGCACCCACTATGATTGTAGAAAATCTGTAATTTTACCATCTATAACTATATACCCCTGTACTGCAATACTTGAAAGTGATCAATAAAGATGTATTATTATTAAAATTGCAACACTCCTGCATTTTAACCAGCTTGTTTTTTAATTAAGCATATCCATTGATAAATCAGTCCTAAACAAACAAACTGTTTGCTCGAATAAAGGACATATTGTTTTAGTCAGGAAAGTATGAAGATACATTTTGATAAAGAATTTTAAATTTTAAATTGCTTCCTTAAAAACTCTTTGAAATACGCTTGTGGTATTTATTCATTGTTAGATTAAATAGAAATCAAAGACGCAACCATCACTAGGCCTGGAACAGGATCTTTCGCTAACTTGAATAATATAATAACACTGCGATAGATATGTTTGAAAATGTATTTTCGAAGCAGCAGTTTTCAGAATTTTATAATTTGCAGGAAGATTAAGAGTGACAGTTCCTACCAGTTACATATTATGTTAATTAAAAAGCAATACAAAGTTACTGTGTAAGTGCGTTCACTTAAGTTTTTGAAGCAAAGCTGAATGACCCAGATATTACTCACTTCAGATCCGATGGAGTACCGCTAGTCGTTACACAGTTCGTATCTCGATTCTTATCCGTAAGATCACAACAAAATAATATTAATAAAAATAAACATTACTTTCATACAATAACACCTTTAAACAGTTTTTAAATTCCGCGCAAAACAGTATAGGTAAGTACGTTGCGTTCACTAAATTGTAGTTATTTTCTCGTGGAACCTATTTTTGCACTAACAATCTCGGTACTGACTCATAAATGTTATTATCAAGCAGTGTGTATTTAAACAAGACAGCATCGAATTCGCCGTCGTATAACTTCAACAAATAAAGTTGCGTGTGAAGCAGGAAGCGGGTCGCTTCGCGCGTATCACTTTATTCGCTATGCGTTGCTAGTATAGTAGCCAACTTGATACAATCGCGGCTGATATCTGCTGACATCCTGTGAGGACCATAGAAACACAGAAAACCTTTTTTGTGTCATCAGTAATAATGGTCTATCTGTTAACTACATTTTAAAGGTTCAGTTGCATGGTGAATTTTTATTGAACTGGAAAAGCGAAGCTTAAGAAATTTTAATTAGCTTTACTGTTAAGATTTTATTTTAATTATTAAACATTCATAATATTAATATTGGCGTAACGCCCCACCTGAAGCAGTTAACCGGTGACTGAGTTTGTTATCGAAAAATTTTATCGTCAATGTTAACAATTTATTGCAAGGTTAACGATGGAAATTTATATTTTAATAACTGCAAGAAAATATTTCACCTTAATGTGAAATAGGCATACAGTGCATAATAAAGATGTCTATTTGTTATTTGTTACACTGTAATTATACAGAGACACATGCCTATTTCCAATATGGGTGGGCAGAAACTAAAGAACGCCACTTGCTACGATTCTTGCATATTTATTTTGCTTCGTCCACTATCGTAGGTACCTACATCTTACAGCGAGTACTACGCACCTGACCTATTTGAAGAACCTTACCAATAAGGTTGTAAGATGACAGATTTGGTGGTTTATAGATTCACATAAAAATATTTATCATAGGTATAACCATGGGCAAGTTAAAGAGAAGATGATAATGTAATATAAATACTAAGTACCTATTCACTAAAAGTCCACTCTAAAAATGTGTGAAAATATTTCTATTTTTGGGGGCTTACATAGGCAATAAATGTTTATTTCTTTATTTGAGACACAAATTAGCGTTTGGTGTATTATTATTTTTATTTTATGTAATGCAAATAATCTCAATAAGTATTTTCATTTTCCATGTCACACATCACAAAGTAGTTTGGCAATTACAATATGTAGGTATATGAAAATGAGTGTGGTCTTATGGTTGCGGTGACTGTAATCGATCCAACTAATTTGCGACAACAGATTCACAACCTTTCAAGTTTCATACAGCAACTGACATCCACACAGACCTAGTTGTGGTCAAAAGCTAGTGTAAGTTTAACAAGAGGTTTTCTAAATTATATTTTTGGTAGCAAAGCAATTAGAAATTAGTGCTAAATTAAAAAAAAAAAAAATTCTATACCTTTTTTTTTGTTTATGGGAGAGAAAACTTCAAAAGGCTACCAGTTGACAGGGATTAGACTGGGGATTGTGGAATTCGCACCCACTAAAACCATTCCAGTGGCCAACATCAGCACATGGAGCACTGTCTCCTCTTACTAGACCACCCCAGAACACGGGGGGTTCGCATCGGGTGCACCGCATGTTAGAGCACATCCATTTCTATACCTACCATACTTAGGTTTTGTTACTATACTTTAAGTTTAGGGGATTTAGAATGGGTAATGGGTTGAGTGCTGTTGTGACAATATTCTTGTGATTTGGATTGATCGTATTTTCTAAGATACTCTACAGACTTTAGACCATTTCTTTATTCAAAACTGATTCCGGTATTAAAAGTCAACTTTCTGGACTAATGTTTGACTATTATTTTTAATTTATTTGGAATTAACACATGCTAAACAAGGAAGAAGTAAGATATTGGTGTTGTTATTTTAAGATGAACAATGTAGAAGATAATTTAGATATCACTGGCAGTGATCTCGGTAGATTAGTTGGGTGACTCATTCATCTGAACCTGAGAATTTAGGTTCAAATCCTTCAACAATCAATTTTTATAAAAATATGCTAAAACAGAAAAAAAATTATACTGCCTATATGTTGTTACATGATGGGTTGCTCACAGAGATTATTTGTAGAAAAGAAATTATTGGAAATTAGTATATTGGAATCTTAGACAAAAAAATAACCAAGTGTTTATTGGTTTTCTATTACTTACAATATAAAATTAAGGGAAAATAGATAAGTCAACATTCTTGTTGCCAGATAACCAGATCTGATAACTTTCTAAAATATTTTAAAAATTAGAATGACACATGAGTTCTGACTTTTACATTCTTAAGCCTATTTAGATTAGATGTATAACTTTGAAAATAATCTGGTAATTCTATCTCCAAATTTCAAGATTCCTTATTTAAAACTTTGTTTTCTTTTGGCATTTGTGGGAATTACTGCAGTATGAATTTAGGGAACTATCAAATCATGTGTATGTAATGTAACTATTTCTAGGATAATTGATTTGATGCATAAATAATTGACGCTAATTGATAATATATTATGATTTATTTCTCTTTGCTGTACTTTCCAGTTAATGAGAAATAAAGGTATATGTCTAACTTTATATTGTACAAGTTCGAAAGGAATTTAATAATAATGACGTGATAAAGAATCTACCTGCTAGGTAATTATTTAGTTGTTGGCGTTTAAATTCTACATGCGTTTCCTAATAAAAAATATGTATAAAATTTAATCTATGTTAGAAAAAACTTACCAGGCATGCAGCATAATCCACAATATAGTTTCTTTATTATTGTAATGATCACAGACACTAAGTTCTCCACACCTACAGAAGTGGTTTTTAATAAAACAGAAGACGAACGCTACACTTTTTAGTTCATTTGCAAAATAAAATTTAAACACGACTTATTTAATTTTGCACCATTTATTTATTTTTCACATAATCATACCACTAGTTTTAGTCTATATAGATTCGTGTTGTGTGAATGAAAAATCACGATCGCACTGAAAGAAAACTGCTCTAACTCAGGCTCAAAACAACAAAAATAGGCTTTTGATTTTGACACTTGAGTTGGAGAGCTGACCCGAGCTTGCTTGACAGCAACAGAGAGAGACGAAAGATCCAAGATTCATCGGTAGAAACTAGAAATAGACAATCGACAAATCAAATCCTTTAGCTTTGGAAAAGTGAAAGTAGCCCAATTTACTATTTAATTAACAAAAAAGATGTAATACTTTTGATATTGTCGTCACTTTTAAAAAACATAAATTCAAATAGAAATAGTAAACAAAAAGGATAAGCTAGCACCTTTTCAAAGGCTAGCACCTAGGACATTCCTATCCTATCCGGTCGCGTTCTTAAGTAATAATAATATGTATGAACGCGACCGTTATGGTTTTTGAAGTACAAAATAATAAGCCGCGCGGAATCACGGGCTGTAACTGATAATCTGCAGTGTCGATCGAAAAAATCGACAGTAGCTGCACTACTACTACTATACTTGCGGCACGCTATGATGGCCGTTACGTTAATGACGAAATAAAAAACACAATACATAATACATAATTATTGTATATTATATTTTTTGTAGTAGTATCGTTAGATCACTATTGACAATAAAGAACAGCAATTTGCTCCTTCAAATGTAATTACTAATTAATACGAAACTTCATGAGTGGACAAACGGCAAAACGGCCATCATAGCGTGCCGGTAGTGTAGCTACTGCCTACTGTTGATTTTGAGATAATTATGGACTTAGGTACTTTAGGGTACTATTTTGATGGCAAATAGATTACAAAAACGGTTAAAGAATATTATAGGCATGTAATTCAAATAAGAGCAAATATTTTTTTTAGAAACTATCAATTCTGAGAGAGATTCAGAGAATTTTGCCTTATATTTTTTTTTATTACAATTTATTTTTCAACTCAGAATTTAATTTTAAAAAGTGTGATAATGCCGAAGGAATTTCAAATATTTAAACGTGACGCCATTTGTCAAAGCGAATATGACGTAAAAGTCTATGACACCAAATGTCGAATGTCTCTGATTGAGTAGTATTTGCCTAGGTTTCTCTGTCTACGTGTTTGCCTACAACAAACTGTTTTAGGAGTGTTTCTAGGATTAGGAGTGTTATTATGAGTGTTGTTATATTTTTTTATTGTAGGAGTGTTTGCGATTTGTGATAGACTATAACGTCACATTAAGCGCGTCAAAATGACGGGCGGCGTATAAAGTACCCGGTTTGGTTGGCTATTTTTAATCATTGTTTTTAATACTTTGTATTACTTTTTTGATGTTGAATATTTTTTTACCATATAAATGTATAGTGATGTAAATAATCGAATAAAAATAAATCATGCATATGATTTCCTATTTATACTAGTTCATCACCCAACAACACAAGTTAGGGGTCAATCAGCCTTATGTGAAAAGTAGATTCCTTTATTGTTTTCTGAATTCCAGTTCTCTACAAAACTATATACCTACTACGACACTGACCTCTATAATACAGCGTGTAATAAAGAGGTCAGTGTCTACGATATATGCCTAAATACGAATGTAAAAATCTACAATCACATAAAAAAACTATTACTTGCATAGAGTGGCAAGTAGGTAGGCATACCTACCAAAATGTTCTGAATATTTAGTTTAATAAAATGTTACTCATTCTCCAAGATTTATTTCAGTACAGACGCCAGCACATCAAGCTACCCCAATCTGTCAAATTTCTTTGATAGATTTTCGACTTTAATACAAAGCAAGCAAGTTTCGGATATCTTGAATTGCTGGCGTCTGTACGTCTAAATTCTGAAAAATATAAAACGTTAAGTAGGTCTAGGTACAGACGCCAGCTGCATATTAACGGACGGCGTCGTTACCGTTGTGTAGTATTATTTAGGGAGTAGGTGCTCAGGTTTATAGAAACATTAGTTCCAGTTACGGCCACAGTGTCATATAAGTTTGTCGCACTGTAGGTCGAGGCTTCGACTTTCATTTTGGGATCATTGTGCTAACATACTGGCTTTTTTTTAATAGTACGGAAAATCCTCAGGGATCATCCGCCACCTGGGGAGGCAGCAGGGTATGTCGGACATAAATAAAAAACTAATTAAAAACCGTACTTTCTCATGATATAGCACGAGAAAGTACGGTCCTTGTTAAGGTAAATAATGGTTAAGAAAAACAATACATTTGGGAATATGGTGGAACCAATGAGGTATTTATGATTTTTTTTTACTTACTCTAATTTATATAGAATATTATGAGCACGAAGGCTTGCAGCTGGTAGGCAGGCTCGGCGCGGGTCACGTACGCCATCAGGTCGCCCACCGTGTGCGTGTGGTTGAACCGCCCCGTCAGCCGGCTGCCGTCGGCTAACAATGTTTACCGCGGTCGTGGATTTGAGGGTCCTAGCTAGTCTAGCGGATTATAAGATCCTACCACAAAGCTGACTTGGAACACTACTCGTCGTACTTGAACTTAAATTATAGGAAATTCTCAGACAGGTAAGAGTTTGGATTCGATCGTGCACAGTCATTGGCACTTGCCCTGTGGCAATGACCTCTCTATAATACAAGTACGCAATAAAGAGGTCAGTGCAAATAAACAATAATCTATCCTTTTCTCACCAGTTTCTAGTAATATTTCTTAGGTAGAATATTTATACCAACGCATGCAGTGTAACTTTAATTAGTAATTCTACAACCAGTTTTGAGAAATGTTGTTAAAACGATTAAACTGAATATTTTAACAACGATTGATATTCTAAAAAACAAAACAAAATAAAACCCTGTACGGAACAGTGATAGTAAAGTTAGTGGACGCGCTCAGGCGCTTGAGGCGCCAATAGCAGACTTTCAACCTCCATGGGGCCTGTGACCCTGTGCTGTCTGCTAATTTGAGGAGTCTACTAGGATGCGAGAATAGGGCTCACTCTTTAAAAGGGTCCTGAATTTAAAGATGATTTTCCGTACTGTAAAAAGGGGATGCATGTGATGATTTTTTTTTTTAACATGTACCTAGATCCTCTATCATACTAATATTATAAATGTGAAAGTTTGGATGTTTGTTTGTTTCTTTATTTATTACTCAATCACGCAAAAACGGCTGAACCGATTTGCATGAAATTTGGTATCCTAATAGTATGTGACCGGGAATAAAGTATAGGCTACTTTTTATCCCAGAAAATTGTGGGAATTTCCCGGAAATCCCGAAAAACTAATATCTTACGGGATTTGAATGAAATTTCATGCACACATAGTATGTGATCGGGAATAACAAATAGGATATATTTTACCCCAGAAAAATACACACACATAGTATGTGACCAGAAATAACAAATAGGATATATTTTACTCCAGAAAAATGTGGGAATATCCCGGAAATCCTGAAAAACTAATATCTTACGGGATTTGAATGAATTTTCATTCACACATAGTATGTGACCGGGAATAACAAATAGGATATATTTTACCCCATAAAGAGATGTGGGAATATCCCGCAAATCCCGAAAAACTAATATCTTACGGGATTTGAATGATATTTCATACACACATATTGTGACCGGGAATAACATATAGGATATATTTTACCCCAGAAAAATGTGGGAATATCCCGGAAATCCCGAAAAACGGATATAGGACAACTACTTACGGGATTTGAATGAAATTTCATACACACATAGTATGTGACCGGGAATAACAGATAGGATATAATTATTTTACCAAAGAAAAATGTGGGAATATCCCGGAAATCCCGAAAAACTAATATCTTACGGGATTTGAATGAAATTTCATGCACACATAGTATGTGATCGGGAATAACAAATAGGATATATTTTACCCCAGAAAAATACACACACATAGTATGTGACCAGAAATAACAAATAGGATATATTTTACTCCAGAAAAATGTGGGAATATCCCGGAAATCCTGAAAAACTAATATCTTACGGGATTTGAATGAATTTTCATTCACACATAGTATGTGACCGGGAATAACAAATAGGATATATTTTACCCCATAAAGAGATGTGGGAATATCCCGCAAATCCCGAAAAACTAATATCTTACGGGATTTGAATGATATTTCATACACACATATTGTGACCGGGAATAACATATAGGATATATTTTACCCCAGAAAAATGTGGGAATATCCCGGAAATCCCGAAAAACGGATACTTATAGGACAACTACTTACGGGATTTGAATGAAATTTCATACACACATAGTATGTGACCGGGAATAACAGATAGGATATAATTATTTTACCAAAGAAAAATGTGGGAATATCCCGGAAATCCCGAAAAACTAATATCTTACGGGATTGGAATGAAATTTCATACACACATAGTAAGTGACCGGGAATAACAAATAGAATACATTTTACCCCAAAATTATGTGGGAATTCCCAGAAAACTTACGTAGGAGACCTACTTACGGGATTTGAATGAAATGTTTGTACACTAATAGTTTGTGATTGGCGCTGGCAAATTGAATACTTCTTTTCTCGGAACAAAGCGGGAATTTCCCTAACATTGAGTACTTCTTATACCATGAATACAATCCGACAACAATTGTGTCACTAAGTCTAGGCGTACGAAGTCGCGGGTAAAAGCTAGTGCTATGTAAACGTGTAGGTACAGACGCCAGCACATCAAGCTACCACAATCTGTCAGATTTCTTTGATTGATTTTCAACTTTAACACAAAACAATAAGGTTCATATTCAATTGGGAAATATAGCTTGACCTGCTGGCGTCTGTACATAAAAATAAAAGAAATGACGTTGGTAACATTTAACATTTTACTAAAAAAAAAACTATAATTTAAAACTATGTCAAAAACTATAATTTAAAACAGTGTGACAAACAAGGATCCATCATGGATCTTGACCGCTTTTCACCGAGTCCGGTTTCACCTTCATGGGTTTCACACTAAGTTTCTTCGCTGGAGCCATAGGTACTGATTCGATTTGCTGTTTGACGTACGAAACTGTTCCTCTAGCGTCTGTTACGGCGGTTGCTTTTTTCTCTTTGTCTCTCTGAGCCGTCACTGGTAGGTTGCGATCGGTCTGGGGAATTTTGAAAGAAGATTTTAAAGAACATACAAATGCTTGAAATGCTTTCAAGTTGCAAAACCCTGCAATTTAGATATTTTCAAAATACCATGTATTGGATATTTAGTTACAGTATACATTTTATTAAGCTATGTTGTCGAATTATCTTATAATTATATCTAATAAGCATTACAAGTGCGGCCAATAAAGCATTAGTTTACATACATAATGGTTAAATTTAACATTGATTACGAAGGTAGGGAGCGATTTCCGCTAATGTTGTATGGCTTCGGAAATTCTCTTTGCAATCGGTATCTTTAAGCAAATAAATCAGTGAAGATACCTATTTAAACAATATTTTCGTAGAGTTCAGAATAAAAAAAAAAAACAACAGAGAAAAATAAGACTGCGCGAAATCGCTGGCTGCAACTGGCTGTATAAGTTACTACTGTCGATTTCGGTGTTCACGAAATTATTTCCACCTTATTTGCCCGAGATAACCCATTTAGCGTTAGCCGGTCGATCAAAAAATTGTGTGACAAACCAGGATACCTTGTACCTACATTTTTTACCGACAGCCCCCCGTTTCCACTTGCATGGGTTTCACTTTGAGTCTCTTCGCTAGAGCCATGCTGGACTCGATTTGTTGTTTGACGTAGGAAACTTTCCCACTAACGTCTGTTGCGGCGGCATTTTTCTTCTCTTTGTCTCCTGGAGCCATCACTGGCAGTTTGGGATCCGTCTGGGGAATTTTAAGGAGGTTGTATAAAAACAAAACCTTGTGCAATTTCGATATTGTCAAAAGACCTTTTATAGGATACTTCCCATGCAATTCCCAAGCAACACAGATTGGTCGAATATAATCATTGTAAAAAAAAGCATTTCTGGAAACTTCATGTTGACTGGTTAATAATACATTATACGATAATTAAAAAAATTGCGCATAAAATATAATGCATTCATTTGTAAAATAGCCAACTTTTTAGTAAGGATTATTGGAAATTTCACCACCTTAGGGGTGAATGATTATACGAGTGTGAGGCTGGGGCGGGCTGTTAGTTGTATGTGCTCAATTATCATGTTCTTTTAATGGTTAAGAGCTTACAGATTTTCAAAATCCTTCTGCTTAAACTGAACAGTCTTTAATAGTTCTGTTCCTGAGTAGTATTAAGCTTTAAAAAATAAACGCAGTTCTATACAGAATTTATTATGCTTAAAGAGTTACAGAAGTCTAAAAACCATATATCTATCCATAGAATATTGCTTATTTGGATATAGGTACCGTAAGCTTTTATACTTATGCAAGATAGTTTTGAACTGCATACTCCGTCCAACCATTTATTTTATTTTTGACATCTCGAGTAGTATTAATCAATTAGTAATATCCTAATGCGATACAATCAACTTTATATAGGGAGAAATTTTAATCGATTTAACACATTGATACTTTATTCATTTTGTATTGTGTTATAAACACACCCAGTTGTTTAAATAACTATAATATCATATACTTACATATTATATTAAAATCAAAATGTAGTGTAGTAGTGGTAGCCTGGTGATATGACCATAGGACTGCCAAGTCGAAGGTCTCGAGTTCGAACCCAAGGCACGCACCTCTGACTTTTCGAATTCATGGGCGTATTAATAATTAATTATCACTCGCTTAAACAGTGAAGGAAAACATCGTGAGGAAACCTGCATACCTTAGAGATTTTTCTCGACGGTTTGTGAAGTCTGCCAACCCGCACTAGGCCAGCGTGGTGGACTATAGCCTAATCCCTCTCAATATGAGAGGAGACCCGTGCCCAGCAGTGAGACAGTATATGGGTTGATGATGAAGGTTTGTATTCATTGGAAAAATCTCAAAATAGTATACACACCGGTGGCAACTTCCGCCAATGTTGTATGGCTTCGGAAACTCGCTCTGAGAAGCAAGGGGCGAAGCATGCGGGGTTAATGGCCATAAAGCAATGGCCCAGGTTAGCTGGCCCGGAGGTGGATGTGTCTGACCAAGAGCGCAGGTGATGGCCATATTTCGAACCTGTACAGCATTCCAAAACTGTGAGTAAAAAGTAGGTACCTACACGCAGAAGCTTTGTAACAATTGAGTGTTGTTGAGACTTCATATTGTATAGGTACCTATTACTGAACATAATGGTGTAATGGTCTGTAGTTTATTACTGTAGGTACGTACCTTTTCAATAAAACAAAATAAATAAAGAAATTTTGTTTAAAATACATGTAGGTTAGGAAGATCTTTCACTTAAAATATTATGGAGGTTTTATTCACTAATCTGTCCGCGATCTGTCTACTATCTTACTCAAAATACCAGTAGGTAGCTAGAAAAGCTGAAGAGAACCCTGCCTAATGTGCTGCAAAAGATACCTATACCTACTTTTGCTCGCTGAAGTCTTTATATGAAGTGGTTGCAAATATCCATGAAATGGGCGAGCAAAGAGCATGGAACTAGACTAATGTTGTTTTTTTTACGACCCGACCCCATAAACTGTTTCACGAGGTTTGATTTGATTTTATTTTTATTTCGGTACCTACTCATAAATTTACTGAAGTGAAGAACTTCTTTACTGGCTTAGGTAGCCAGTAAAGAAGTTCTACATCCTCCACTTTAATCATCTCCTCTATATAACACAACTTGAACCCTTGAATTTAGGATGAATGCTTTCTTAAAACGTCTAGAAAAATAACGTACAAATAGCGCTGGCTAACCAGATAAAATTCCTGACAATAAGTCCACCATAGCGGCAAGCCCATATCCTTTGTATCCAGCTGTATTCTCGCCACCGCCCAGTGGCATCAGGCAACCAGTTTTGAAAGCCTTGAACAAAATAATAATAAATAAAACGGAGAGGTTCGTAATATAGTACTGTTGTAACACGAAATTCCTTCATAACAAACTCTTACTCTTATGGCAGGTGCGCTACTATCACCACCTGATAGATGTTTAACATGTCAGTTGATCCAACCGCGAACGGTAACAGCTCCGTCCGCGATATGTCTTTTTTGGTATGTATATTATATGTGGAGGAAGAAGTACCTAACTTATTTTTATTGACCAACTCTCTCTACACTGTCCATATTATAGATAGTTCATAGGGCCATAAAAGGCTAAAGCAATGGAGAAGTTTCACGGTGTTGATATTTAACGTATGTAATGAAAATAAAACATTGAAATCCATCCTTATAGGTCTGAGAAATAGATTAAGTGTAGTTTACGTATTTTAGCGCGGAATGTTTGCGGTCTTTGACTCGCCCGTGACGTCATATGACCTATCTGAGATCGTCGCGCCAGGGCTCTTGCGCAGTTTCTAGTTATTTACATACATAGAAAGAAAACATAGTTATGTAACATATAGAAAATGTATACAGTTGCTTGTTGTTTTATTTATAGGTAGTGTAGTGCAATATTTCCTTTTATTCATATCACTTGGTACACGAAAAATCCTTTTATTAGTTTTTACTTTTTAGCTCTTGTAATTTCACAATATAATATGTTATATAGGCTATTTTTTAATCTCAGTCATCAAGAAATAAACAAAACACGACACGAATAGCGCAAGTGAGTGCACACCCATGACACACTCGTGTAGTCTTTGGTGTAGATAATCTTCGCGGGCATCGACTGTGTAGTTTATTGCAAGAATGTTTCATGATTTGTTGATTTTTGAAGAATTAATGTTATTATTGACAAAGCCTACCAGTTCAGCGTCTTTAGTTTCTTTTCCGTCGGGTCCTTGCGCCCAGCCGCTCGGCAGCGGCTCTCCTTTCCGACGCTGCATCTCAATCTAGAAATTCATTAGTTATCGAGATTATTATCTATTTATTTTTTACTAATTATATTATAAAACTGTAATTTTAAGGCCAATCTGATTTGATACTAAAGATTTGTAGGTCATTTCGCTAAGAACACTTTCAAGAAACTTTGTAGCTCAAGCCAAAATGGCTGGAGCATTTAAAATTTGGAATTTGGTACACATATAGGTAGTTTGTGACCAGTATTTTAACATTGGAGTACAGTGAGAATATAGTCTTCTACATTCATTTTCTTTCGAGTTGCTATTTCTGTTGTAACACCAACAAAAATGTTCATTGTCTGATTTACCTTTCCAACAGCAACCGCAGTGGTGGCCATGTCGAGGTAGAAGTGCCCAAGACTGCGATTAGCAGGCGCCGCTATAGCTAAAGGGTTTGTCCCAAGTGCCGCCTGCAATAAGTTAAGAGACACTAGGATCAAGTTTTGTAGTCTGCTATCTTGGTAACGCAAGCTACCTTCGTGTATATACAGTTCACTACCGGTCGAGTAATTAAACATCAATCCGTAGAGTGGTTGCATCGTATTGCAGTCTATTAGTTCAAGGGTACAACAAAACTGTGGATTGGTTTTACTTCAGTGGTTTTTATGAATACACATGGTGGGTACCAAAAACATCGGCAATGCATCGATGACTTCTTTGGTATTGCTGATATTCATAGGCGGCAGTGATCACTTACATTAGGTGAACAGGTTATTCGTTTGCCTTCTAATTATAAAAAAGAGTGACTTTGCTATCGGCATTATTCATGACTATTTTAATGATTTTTCATTTTAGATTTAGAACAACAAGCACGTCTGCTAATTTGTGGGCAATTAAAAATAAATAACAATTTCTTAACTGATCTGCAAATGTAGTTAAGTATAAGTACAGCAGGGAGTCTAGTGGTACTAAGTCTTACCTTTTGACTTCTAGTAGGTGCTAAAAGGGGTGATGTGTTGGTGCACGTAAACCCTATCAACCCCACGTCTGCTGCTTTATGAGCCCAGAAACCAGCCATGCCGTAGTGATTGGACCCTAAAAAATTATAGATTCTTAAATCAACTTTGTATCACCTATATCACTCACCTACCAGAGACTTGAATTTAGATGTTTATTAAATAGCTTGCCTTAGGATTAAAAAGCAAATTAAGTACAACACGTGTCCAAACATATAAAAAAAAAAACTCCCTTAAAATATTTATTTTTATTGTGTCATAGATAATGTAAGCATTTTATACCTTTCATTGCGACAAATCCTACCCCTGTTTCAAGGGCTTTCTGGATAGCTATGTCCATACCGAAGTGGCTGGCGGTCGCGCCTAGAACGTTATTGGCGTCGACCCAAGCTGTGGAAGGGGTTTCATTCAGCACCTGAGGCGTATTGTTTGGCTTGCAATTTCCTTTTATAATGTCGGTCAAGTAGTTTTCTGGAAAAGGTAATTTAGAATTGAGTAACAGTAGGTAATGCTATGTTTCCTGTCATGGTTGTGGCGAATTTCACGGATCCCATGGCCATGACTATTGGGCATTTGAAGGCAAGTTCGGTTTTTAGTTGGTATGAGTCGGATATACCCTGCCGCCTCCCCAGGTGGCAGATGATCCATGAGGATTTTCCGTGTCCACTATAAAAAAAGAAAATGATATGATTAGGCTATGATTATAGAGTAAATGAATGCTTGAGTAGAAACTTCGTCTAGGTAAGGGTAGTGTGGGACACCCGCAGGAAGGGTGAGAGTGACCAGTTGCAGAAGGCAGTTGGCAGTGACTGGATGAAAAGAGGTGTAGATTGGGCTCTGTGGCGTTCACCGAAAGAACCTACATCCAGCAATGGATGAACACGAGTTGATTATGATGTAATGCATGCATGCATGCATGCTGTTCTACTAAGATCAACTCATACATTGAAACATCAATATTTAAACATTTTTGCTTAAGATATTACTTTTTTTTATAAGAGATAGGTTAGCATTTGACCGCAATCTCACCTCATGGTAAGTGACGATAAGGTCTAGGACGTAACACGCTTACCTATAAGATACCTATTCACTCGTGACTTGAAGGCCCCCAAATTGTACACGTCAGGAAATACAGACTCAGGCAGTTGATTATTTACAATAGAATAGAATATTCTTTATTATACATAAATAAATGCCAATTAAGTAATGGGAAAGCATGTGAACTACAACGCTAGATAATGCTCCTTAACCAACCACTTACCCAATCTATTAAGTCCATGACTGGGATGGCCACACCTGTCGGCCTGTATCAGCAGCTCAGCCTGCTGCTCAGCGGGTTTGTTGCCTGCACCGACGGCCTTTAGGCAGTCCGTCATGAACCGTAGAGCCTCCACCGTTGCCACCTTCCCCATGGTTACTGAGACTCAAACTGGAAACGTTACGAGGGTATTTATTATCCTTACTTAATATTATAAAAGCGAAAGGATTTCCTACATTGTACAGTGGCATACGGCCCACCTGATGGTAAGCGCTTACCGTAGCTTATAGACGCTTGCAACAGCAGGAGTATCACTTGCACGTTGCCGACCCTGTAAAACGAAAGAGGAATAGTTGGGTTGGCAGTATAAGGGTTAAAGTGGGGGACACTGCCAACAAAACGTTTCCTCGTGGAGCACTGGTAACCTTGCTCACCGTAAGTAACACAACAAAGCTCAAAGTAGTGTAATTTTACTTCGATTTTCTGCAAGGCGCAGGTACTTTCCCAGTCGAGCAGCTCCAATTTGAGTGGAATAACTCCCACTAGGCCCTACCTCTCTCACACCTGTCTGTTACGCTTTCTCGCCTAAACTGGCGAATCGAATTTGATGAAATTTGGTACAGAGATAGATTAAACCTTATAGGCATAAGGCAGGATATACTTAGGCTACCTTTTGTCTCTAAAAGCCCTTTCGGATGCGGGTAACGCCACAGGCAATACCTAGACTATTTTTTTCCAGGATAACTTGATAGACGTGATAACAACACAGACCAGACTTTGGTGTCGGTGATCCTATTTGCCTGATTTCCCATGTCTGTGACAGCGTGTCGGTAGGTTGGGAGAAATTGGGTTGCGGAGGTCTGATGGGAGTCGCTTCGTTTAAAATACTGATATTCAGCCGCATCTGGTTCGACAGGATCTTATACCTACTGCCGATCCTACCTAGTTGGGAACAGGCTATGAGGATATTGTAAAATAAACAAAACTCTTTCTTTTCTTTATTCCGAGTGTCCTTTAGAATACTTAAAGATAAATATTAAAACTATAAGTACCTATATCATTATCTAATATATAAAATTCTCGTGTCACAGTTTTCGTTGTCATACTCCTCCGAAACGGCTTGACCGATTTTGATGAAATTTTTTGTGCTTATCGGGGAGGTCTGAGAATAGACCAACATCTATTTTTCATACCCCAAAATTTTTATTTTACGTTTGCGGGGTCAGCTAGTCTAATATATAAAATTTCCATGTCACAATGTTAGTTACCGTACTCCTCCGAAACGGCTTTACCGATTTTACCAAATTTTATATGCGTATTCAGTAGGTCTGAGAATCGGCTACTATCTATTTTCCATACCTCTAAGTGATAAGGATGGCTTGAAATAAGTTATATGGCAAAACAACGTTTGCTGGGTCAGCTAGTTATTATATAAAAACTAGCTGCCCCCGCAAACGTTGTTATGCCATAAAAAAAAATTTAGGGGTATGAAAAATAGATGTTGGCCTATTCTCAGACCTCCCCGATAAGCACAAAAAATTTCATCAAAATCGGTCAAGCCGTTTCGGAGGAGTATGGCAACGAAAACTGTGACACGAGAATTTTATAATATTAGACTAGCTGCCCCCGCAAACGTTGTTTTGCCATAAAAAACAAAAAAAATTAGGGGTATGAAAAATAGATGTTGGCCTATTCTCAGACCTCCCCGATATACACAAAAAATTTCATCAAAATCGGTCAAGCCGTTTCGGAGGAGTATGGCAACGAAAACTGTGACACGAGAATTTTATACATATATTAGAAGATAGATAATCCTGTTTCCCTTGATCACGCCAACTTAAGAACAACTTTGCGATTCCATTCATTTTTTTTAAAGTGTTATTTAGTGCGTATAGGTACCTCGTAGAAGTATCCAGAAAAAAAAAATAAGAAAATTGCACAGGAAATTGGAAAATTTCAAAAAACTTAACGACTAAATACTTTTTATCCAGGTAAAGTCCATACTTTACCTGGATAAAAAGTATTTAGTCGTTAAGTTTTTTGAAATTTTCCAATAAAAAGTCGTTAAGCTTTTTGCTGTTTTACTTATAAAAATCCAGTATCAAATGGCCTCGGTATTGTATGGGTTTCCGTACAATGAGTGAGTCCATTAGTATGTCTATCAGCCATCGTCTCATCATTTACTTCCATATGGTGATGCTTAAAATGTAAAAAAAAATTAACTTACCGACCTTTGAGGTACTTTCATTAAGGTTTCTTGAATTGGTAAAATAAAAATGAATGTTTTAATTTTGGACCAGTTTCTGCCCCAAGACCGATTTCATAAATATGTTGGTTTTACAATTTTACTAAAAGACAATACAAAGAAATAGACTGGACGGTAACCATAGGTATCTAATTAGCAATGTAATATGAATCTTTTGACTACCATCGTCTAGATAGTTACTAATTTAATATAATTTGTAATGTAATTTTATTTTTAGCCGATCACAACATTAATTGAAGAGTAGGTAAATATTAATTCAAAAAATATAAAAAAAGTACATAAAACTTGGTCCCATTGTAATGTCAAAAGAAAGAAAATGATCGTATATGTCAGGCTTTTGTATTTATAAAGAAAAAACGTATAAACAAGCAGTCTTTCTCCTTTCAATAAAGAGGTTTCTATTACCAGTCCACACCTTCTCGCTATGATATGAGCAGGTCACTGACCTCTATAATCCAATTATAAAGGTCAGTGGAGCAGGTCAGACGAAACAACGATGGCATGTCAAAGTGGTTCTAGCCCCCAAACCTTAAAAGAGGTAGGGCATAGTGGGAGTTCCACTCAAATTGGAGATGCCCGACTGGGAGAGTACCTCTACCTTGCAGAAAATCGAAGTGAAATAACACTGCTTTGAGCTGTTTGGTATTCCTTAGGGTGAACAAGGTTGCCAGTGTTCCGCCAACGTTGTGTTGGCAGTGGGGGACTTTGACCCTTAAACTGCCAACTCAACTATTCCTCTTTCGTTTTACAGGGCGCAAGTGATACCTTGCGAAGCTTAGGTCCCTAAAATAGGGGCGACCCTGTTGCCATTAACTGGACACAAATCCAAACTCCGAGCTCCTCTTAAGAATTTAATTTCGATTCGAACCCAGGACCTCTAGCTTAGTAGTCGTGCTTAGGACCACTCCACTCGGGCACTGATCCAGATCTCAAAAAATTGATGGTAAAGTTTTCAGTAGTGTGAATTAATGTAAAAATCTTTACGATCTATACATTAATTCACTAGTGTGAATTAATGTATCTTTAGTATATTTATCAGTTTTCTTAAGAAAATTATATCACACACGGTATAATGTTCTTTTTATTTTATCAAGACATCGAATATAACATTTAAGTATGGCGTTTCACATTGTCGCATTGTCCTCGCGTGAAACGCGCGGCAGCGAGCGGTCCGCTCGGAACTCGTGCGTTGGCAATGCGCAGCAACGCAAGGCAAGCATGTGAGCAGCGAGTGGTCACCGAGTAGACCACTCGCCGTCCGTGCTTGGACAGCTTACTATCGAGGGGATCCGGTGACAATACAGAGATGATGTACCTAGTGAGCGTATATCCATAGAAGTCCATATTATAATGAATACCAACCGCACGAGGCGAGGCGGTGCGGGTCGGGTGTCTGATGGCTCTAATGAGCTGTGACCTTTAATCACAAGTTTAATCGAAATAAGAAAAGAGGTTTGCATCTTTTTTTAGACATTTCTGAAAAGCTGTTGTTCTGTCAACTCATTATTTGTGTGAGTTAGCTAATATAGATACACCTCAACGTTTTTTGTTGATTTCACAAACAAGATTACTTACTATTTCATTCAGATTCAAATATTCTTGCAGCAAAACAGTAACGCAGAAAGCGTTACTTACTTAATCTGCTGTTAGAATTGTAATGTAAGATGTCTTGTTTCGTTATTCTCACCTTTAAAACATCTGTAGCCTGTAACCTACTGACATCAACTCTTCGGAAGCATCGGGACTGCAGAAATTTTGCAAGTACGTATACCTAGCGTTTTTTAGATGTGAAACCTCGACTGAATGACCATTCAAGATAGGGTTGAATTCCAGGATTATTTTGAAAGGGTACCAATTTGAAAGTCATAGGTACTCCGAGCCTTTTACTAAGTTTGTTGGGGTCGACTTCCAGTTTATTCAGATGCGGCTGAATATCAGCAGTTTACACGAAGCGACTGCCATCGGGGGTCTGATGGCAGTCGCTTCGTTTGAAACCCAATTTCCTTTCTTCTTGACGGCGTGTAAAGTCTGCCATCCCGCCTAAGGCCAGTGTGGTGGACTATAGCCTAATCCCTCTCAATCAGAGAGGAGACCCGAAGGCAGCAGTGGGACAGTAGATATATGGGTTGATGATGATGATGATGATGATGAAGATTTTTATATTTATGTAATTGCTACTGTAGGTAAGGCCTTACATGTAGTGAAGGTAGATGAGGTGCGTCGGTTCATGGAGGATAGTCTCAAGGCGGTGGGCGCTCCGGAGTCCGAAGCGAAGGCCCACGCTGACCTGCTGATACACGCTGACACCGTGGGGTATAACAGCCATGGACTGAACCGACTGGGTGAGTATAGAAGATTTAAATATTAGTTTCTTGTATTTTTTTTTAAATACAAGAATCTGCCTCAGTTGTATAGATAGTGGTCGCAAGCCGGCTGCTGAGCGCGAGGTCCTGAGTTCTATTTGCAGGCAATAGGCTGGCCTGGTAGATTTGCACTCATTTGTGCAAATCTACCAGCCTACTGGGTGTATATTATCGGTACACCTCCACCCACCGCATCGCGAGCCGCGCTTCGCCGTATAGCAACAAATGAGTATAGTAGCGATCAACGTATCCCGGAGTGTTGTTCTTTTCAGTGCGACATTATTGGTTATTAAAAACTAAATAGGTTTTTAGTTGAGTTTAGGTTTCTTCTTGTGTAATAAAGTATCCGTCGTGCTAAGTTTGTGTTTGTTCGGGATTATCTCAAGAACAACTGTACCTACGGATTTTCACAAATAAAAAGAGCTTGTTTTTAATATGAGTCACTTCAATAGTATTATACATTGCAGTTAATAGCGGCTATGGGCTAATCGTTTAGTCTTCTCTCTTGTCAACGAATATCTGGGGCATACCACAACGTGTTAATGCGATCATTTTTAGGTTGTGAGAAAGAGACGGCGCTATGTAATTTATAGAGCGACATCCCTCTTTCTCAATCGGAAAACGAATGCAATAATAGGTGGTGGTACGGCCTCTGGAGTCAAAAAAAACATTATCTACAGTCGTCTACATAAATGACTGTAAGTCTGGAGCGTGTGTGCCTACTGCTAAGCCAGAGATCCTGAAGGAATCCGTTGCAACAGCGTGGGTGGATGGCCACAACGCCCTCGGAGCTACTGTTGGCAACTTTTGCATGAAAATAGCTATCAAGAAGGCTAAGGAGTGTGGCGTGGGGTGGGTCTCCGTTAAAAGTAAGTTTGTTGAACTTAATACCATCGGGCCTAAGAAGACCACATTTATGGAAGATGTTTTGATGAATAATTTTGACATTAGAAAATCTCGAAAATCGAAAACTACTATAAGCCTTCAAAGAATACCGGTCTATGGGCATTAGAACGGGGAGTGTGGGATTCATTGTAAATTGATTATTACTGGGTTTTAGCAGCTCGGAGTTTGGCACAACCACATATTCTCACATCATCGGACACATATTTAATTGTGCCCGGTTAATGGCTCACGCCCGCTTTTACATGGGATCTAAACATACCGGCGAACTGTGCATGTATATTAGGACACCTCTAAAATAACAAATAAATAAATAACCCTTTAGGGACAGGCGTGATGGTATGTTATGTTATGTATGTGGATGGTTCGTGTAAAATACACCCATCTGTTATTTATCGAAAGAAAAATTCGACCGCGGGCAGGATTCGGACCGCCATCTTCTAGTTAGGTACACCAGACGCTATGACGCTATGAGCCGCCGCGAGTCCCACTCACCTTGTCGAATTTTTCGTTCGCTAGCATGGAAAATGACAAAAAATACAAAAAGATGCACACATCTGGTTAAACTTTACCTTGCAGGTCTTTCAGAAGGAACCAGGATGATGATGTTGTTAGGTGTCTTTTCTTGTTTTTGTTCCATTTTTGTTCCAAATTGCTTTATGTAGGGAGCAATGACTACGGGATGGCTGGCTACTGGGCGCTGCAGGCAGAGCGTGAAGGTCTCATTGGCATATCATTCAGCAACTCATCTCCTATCATGGTCCCCACTAGGACTAAGGAAGTAAGTTATATAACTACTTGTAGAATTACAAAAGGACTGCTGTAGCGGTTAAGGTGGTACCTTGGCACTACCGTTGCAGATTTAATTAAGAGAGGGAGTAATTCCTCTCAAATTGGAGTTGCTTGACTGGGGAAGTAGACCTTGCATAAAATCAAAGTGAAATATTTAACACAGTTTTGAGCTGTGTTGTGTTCCTTACGTTGTGTTGACAGTATTCCTCTTTCGTTTTACAGGGTTTGCATTTGGGTTTGATGTTGCAAGCGTCTATAGGCTACAGTAACCGCTTACCATCATGTGGGCCATATGCTTGTTTGCCAGCTTAGTGGTATAAAAAAAAGATTGACAAAATTAAATAATATTTGTATGATCCTTATCCATCATCCACGGAGACAAACAAATATATAGATATTTGTTTCAAGCCTGGGAGATCTTTGTTTTTATTAAAAAAATATTAATAGTCCAGGAGCTATACTTTTACAACCATCGATTTCAGTTTGATCAAATTGTAACTTGATCTAGGCGAATACTTGAGATTTTCTTGCAGGATCAGAGCAACCATTGACTATAAGATAAAACTTTTTGACTTTTTAGACTAAGTTTGAAAGCGCCCAATATACAAACTTAGATGATCAGTTATCGTTAATTTACAAGTTGTTTTTTTTCAGAGATCGCTGGATTCAAATCCTATTGCAATGGCTGCTCCCGCGTCCAATTGCAAAATTATGGTAGATATGGCCACTGCCACTGCAGGCAGGGGGAAGGTAAACAAGGTTTTCATAAATCTATTAATATGAAAAAAAAAAAGTTCTGCTGTGGAATTGAACTGGCTCATTTGTCTAGACGCTTGACTGCTGAGTCTGAGGTTCTCCCATGCAGCAGCCGCGGTTTCAATGCCAAGGTTGGATCTCAGGTCAATCAGTGTTGTTGGGATTTTCTATTAAATTTTCACCAGCAACTATTTGGTTCACCTCTACTACAGTCGAACTCTGGATGTACCGTCAGCAACGAAAGTAAATTTTAAAAACATCACAGGTCCCAAACCTGTGAAGAGGTTTTTTCTATTAAGGTAAATATTTACTTTCTAACCTTTACAGGTCAGTAACTTCATACTTATTAAATATCATATTGAAGATTGCAACATGTTCAGCGACTTTCGTTGCTGACTGTACCTAGGCTAGGTACTTCAGTATACCTCTGCCTAACCTTACGTGTGGAATTGAATTTATTATTAAGCTACATGATTTAAGTAGTTTGTAGTCATTACAGGTTTTTTTTTCAGATTGAAATGAAAACTCATAAGGAAGAGCCATTGCCAACAGGCCCTCTTGGTCTTGACGGAAAGGCCCTTAATGACGTAAAAGAGGTGAGGAAGCATCGAAGTATCGTTTTAAATTTGACATTATGTTGTTATTTGATGATCTCTAAGTATTTCGCAACGTTAATTTAATTGTTGAATTTGAATTTAATTGAATGCTTCTTATTTATGACCTATTTAGCTGTTCCACAATCGATTATTTTTTCCGATATGCTTTCTTTTACCGCAAGCGTTTTGTTGACTCGGCCTGTTTACTTAACAGGTGTTAAAAGCTGGTCTATTGATGCCATTGGGTGGAGAAGACAATACTAGTGGCGACAAAGGTTATTGCCTAGATTCTATTGTGGAAACATTCTGCAGTGGACTGTCAGGTAGATCTTTCTTAAATTTTGTTAAGTACTAAAGGGGAGAGTGATACAATACATAATACATCTATCTAACCTTCCTTGGCTCACTCGGAAGGCATTGAATCGACTCCAAACCCAGGTGGGAAAGTGTAATTCCAAAGTGACGGTAAAGTGGGGAATGGGAAGTATCCAATGTATAAAGTTGCAAGGTTTTAAAAATGAAGTAATCTTTCAGGGTCGAACATGTCCAATTTCAATCGCGACTGGGATTTAGAAAGCGAGGATGTCCCCCCGAATCTAGGACAGTGTTACGCAGCAATCAACCCCAACTGCTTCTCGCCCGGCTTTGTGGACCGAATTGATGACTGCATCTGTACTTGGAGGAATTTAGAACCGGTATGTGACTTTGTGCATCAGAAATGTCATCAGAAATTCCTATAACGGTGAGGGAAATTACTGTGTGGAAACAAGACTCACATCAAGAGGTAACTTTCATAAAGCTCTGGAAAGGGGTGTAGTGTCTACCGACCGGTATTCAAAGATTTTCCAGTAAGACAGGACAACGAGGTGTCCTATAGTTGCAGATCTACGTCAATAAGCCATAGTCGACCGATGCCCTCAAATTCAACCGGCAGTGTTATTGAAAATTGGACCACTCGGATCCATGTCACCGTGAGAAGCCGATGAGAGATGAGAAATGATGTCGCATTCCATACAAAATGGCATACATGAGAATTTCAAATAAAAAAAGAATTTCGTTATTACATACCTCATACACGAGTTGTTTTATTCTAATGATAATAATTAATAATGATGTTATTATTTCAGGTTGCTTCTTTACTACCAGTTTTGGTTCATGGCGATAAGGAACACAAGATAGATGAGGAGATCCTGACTAAAGAGACTGTCACTTACCCCCACAAGCAAATCGAAATCATGAATGCTTTGGCGAAGAGACTCGGAATTAAACCTTTAAAAACCCAACTAGAGGAGAAGAGTAACTGTCTGTAGAAGTGACATACTTACTTGTCTGTGGCTGTAGGAAAATATAATAAAATAAGGTTTAAAGGGAGTGCTCTGCTACAAAGCTTCATTGAGATAAGAAACATAAACAGGCGTGGTGTTTCGTTATAATAGCAAAGCCGCGTCGACTAAACTTTGCATAAGCAACGTTTGATGATTGGTGACAGTGTACTAACTAGAAATGTAGGTACAGACGCCAGCAGGTCAAGGTATCCAAAACTGCTGTCAAATTTTCCCAATTGAAAATGAACCTTATTACTTTGTGTTAAAGTTGAAAATCTATTAAAGAAATTTGACAGATTGGGGCATCTTGATGTGCTGGCCTCTGTACCATGTTTTCTCTAGATAAATCCCTGCATGTAGTCTTTACTGCTCTTCCTCAAAGCTAGAAACTGTTGACCCTAGCCTATGGCCAGTGACTTATCCGGGAAATCACCCTAGACAACAATCTGTCATAGAGGAATTATTAAAATACAACAATGACGTAACATGAGTGTGTAAAGTCCCACATCTGTATATAATACCCAAGTCTCTTATGGGGGTTGATATTGATTAATTATATTCGAGAATTTTCTACTTTTAGAACGTTTCTTAATTGGAGGTGTACGATTTTGGATCATTAGCCCTACGATACCCCCCCTCGGACCAAAAATGCATGAAAAAATGACGAACAGACTCCCGTTTTACCCGTTTTTACTTGGTCGGAAACATAAAAAATACTGCCATCGAAAGTAGGTGTAGCTACAATCGGCAATTTTGTATAAGTTTTAGTAACTTTATTGTTTTTAGCTATGTATTTTATAATTATGATGTTATTGTTATAAATACAGTATTTTATATTTTTATTTAAGTGTCTAGTTGAGAAAATAAACATAATAACATTAATTTTCGTTTTACTTTAGATGTAGCTAGGAGTAGACTCGAAGTAGTTTTAAATACATTTGGACCAGCGAAAAACTGATACACGCGTTTGAATGGTCCTGGCAGAATTTCAGAGACACTTATAACCAACAGTAGGAGCAAATAGAACTGTGGTTTATGTAAATAACATGATTTGACAGATATTAACAGATTTCACGTCTGTTAAACTGTTGAACATCCTGTCGTTAAATTAAGGCAAGTAAACTGAATATTAAATATTTATTTAGTCATAAAAGATTTATAAGACATTCAAATACATGTTACATAATTATATTAATAAATTCATTTTATTAACAAAATCATTTATAAGACATACAGACTATTAAATCAAACGACCTATATTGATGAGGTTAACAATAGTTCACTCTCGTAACAGCAAAGAAGAGACAAAATTAAATGGACGGCAAAGTGCCAATACTTCTAAACTTAATTTTTTTCAGAAATTGACTCTCATAAACATTATGACTTTAAGGTCGATTTCCGCGTGTTTTGATGAAGCCACTTATTTCTATTTTAACAACAACTATCACAACAACATACAAACGCGACCATATTTAACCGCGGAATATTTTAAAATGTTTATGAAACTAAACTTTTTTCTTCACTTAGTGTAAATTTTGGTCTTTGTTAGTTAGAAGGTATTGGCACTTCAAAGTCGATTAATATAGAATATCTTGATCTTATTCATAGTAATTCGCAGTTATAGTTCAAACAAAAATGTATTCAGTAGCTGTTCATTTGGTCCAAGATATTCTTCGAAACTTCATTCATCTTTTTTTTTAGACATGTCCCGTCATAGGAGGACAAGTCCTGTGTCGCGGGGGACTTAACATAGATGTTCTTAATAACGTACACAAAGTAAATCCACACTCGAAACAAATAATAACAGTGGAACACACAAAGATTTTGTTTTTTATGTAAGTATTATAAGTATGTATTTACAAAGATATTAGTATTATATCCATTGTCTATAGTACACATAGTACAGAGGCCAGCACGTCAAGCTACCACAACCTGTCAAATTTATTTGATAGATTTTCAACTTTAAAGCAAAATGATAAGGTTCATATTCAATTGGAAAAATTTTACAGTTTTGGATACCTTGACCTGCTGGCGAACAAGCTCTGCTTAGTTTGGGACTTGATGGTGGTGTGTCCCAAAAATATTTATTTATTAATTTGTCTCGTGTGGGAATCGAACCCACGACAGCTGTGGCAACGGTAGTGGCGTGGTTACCACCGTAATCACTACGCCAAAAGTGCAGTTAGTGTGTTAAATAACTTAATTAGATTCAACCTGTAAAGGTTTAATACCGATCCTCTTGGCCATAGCTCCCATGGCTTCTATTTGTCTTTGAGGGTAGGTGACAGTTCCCTTGGCCAGGGTCTTCTCGCTAGTCTGGTGCTCTTTGTCTCCAGGAGCCAAAACCGGCAATGATGGATCAACCTGGATGTAATTGAAAAAATATTGTTTAATTTCAAAAAGAGCTAATATTGTTTAATTTCAAAAATATAGCTTTATTAAGTCTTAAAATAATCAAAAACAAAGAGCTGTTTCATTAGTCTAGTTGCCGTAAGAGCGACTGCTACGATAGGGTTCGATTCTTAAATCGAGTGTTATTGGGTTTTTCGCTGAAATTCTCAGTAGCAGCTCGAAGTTTACAGTTGTACCCGGTTATTGGCAATAGGCTCCCCTCTTATTATATGGGACCTAAACGTGAGCCTATCGGGCGTAAGTCCAACCTCCGAGCCGTTACTGGGAATTTTACAGAAAAACCTTATAAGCACTGCTTGACTTGGGTATGAACCATCCATCAAAATGATGAGAAGAAGATTTTAGTTGACGCTAGACATTAGTATTTTCCAAACTATACTAGCAGCACCCCTAAGCCAGACTGCCAGGGCTGTACACTCCATGATTTTATTAATATACTTACGTAAATTTTACAGTCATATTATGTGAATAGTAAATGTGGCGCGCATATACAAATAGGTGCCAAAACCCTTACCGGTTCCAAATTCCTCCAGGTTTTAAGACAATCAGCTACTCGTTCCGTGAAGCCGGGCGCGAAGCATTCAGGGTTTATCGCTGCAAAGCACTGGCCCAGATTTGTTGGACCCTCGCTGCCGCTAAGCACCCAACCGCGGATGTTGTGCGTCATGTTCGACCCTGGAACGATTTTATTTTGGTTTAGTTTATAAAGTTAGTAACTCTTGCCCGCGAATTCACTTGCATCTTAAAGAATTTTTTGAGACAAAAGTAGTGATAGTCAATATAGCATATAGCATTATAAAGCAGCATGCTTAAATAAATATAGCATAAATCAAATGATATCACGGTTCGCACTTTATGCTATAATGCTATAAAGCTATTTTGCTTTATATGGCATAACATTCTCTCTCTCTATCAAGCAACTGTCCGTCGGGCGCGGCCCGCCCGTTTTGCCTTAACATAACAAGTAGGCATATAAATTAAGCATGCTGTAATATAGCACATAAAATCGCATGTTTAAAAAATTGAGCATATAACATTAAGCATGTTATTGATTTATAGCAACTTTGAACACCACTAGATAAAAGGTAGCTATAATAAATAAATAAAATCAATCACTCGTTGCCCCTCTTACAGTTGCAGAATGATACCCAATAATAATTATTTTTGATCAATAGTAGTTCAACACCGATCTAGCTCGACCGGTATTGGAAGGATTGGCCGCAGAAGGCTCTAAACCGATATGAGTGGAAGGAGGGTAGGGAGGCCTTTGCCCTGCAGTGGGACGATAATGGCTGAATAAAAAAAATAGCAGTTCAAAATAACCGTTCGCTTTCTCCGACCATGAGGATATTTGGATAGTATGATAAGGGAATAGTTCAATAAGCAGATTTCAAATATCTACCTGACAGCCCACTGCAGAACATCTCCACCATGGAGGAGAGGGCATATCCTTTGTAGCCACAAGTCTTCTCCTCTCCGCCTAGTGGCATCAGCTTACCACACTCGAACGCCTGCCGAATAAACAATTGACTTCAGTCAGCAAAGCAAAATTAATCTTTTGACTTAAATATATTATTAGGCAGACTCTAACAATGTCTTCGGACATATTATGGGAGCGGAAAAACAACTCTGCCAGGGCATAGTGGGAGTAATTCCACTCAAATTGAAGCTGCCCGACTGGCGAAGTACCTCCTCCTTGTAGAAAATCGAAGTGAAATATCACTGCTTTGAACTGTGTTGTTTTCCTTACGGTGACAAAGGTTGCCAGTTTCCGCGAGGAAACGTTGTGTTGGCAGTGGGGGGACTTTGGCCCTTATACTGCCAACCCAACTATTCCTCTTTCGTTTTACAGTTTCGGCAACGCGCAAGTGATACCCCTGATGTTACAAGCAAACAATTATAGGCAACGGTAACCGCTTACCTTCAGGTGGGCTGTATGCTTGTTTGCCACCTTAGTGGTATAAAAAAACCCATTGCTACCGCAGTGTCGTGCTTTTTTTACTACCTATCTGTATACAATAAATGTTTACCTACAGATAGTAAAAAAAGTACAACACATTATTAAAGGAGTAGGTATGTATTATATTCAACGACACTTAATTATTTTACCCTCCTCATATCTCTGAGGAACTATGTACCTAGGTTTTTAATATAAATAACAGACAACGCTATCTCTCGCGTTTACCTATCCTGTTTGAGCTACAAAAAGAGCTTGTTTTGAACTATAATGTAAACAGTTAATTTACTATTTTCAACTCAGCTATTCATACTAGTGGACGAATTACAAGTTGCAACTATCAGAGGTGTAAAGGCGCCTGTTATCTTACCGTCTTCGCGTCAGTGGTGGGCTTTCCGTCAGGACCTAGAGCCCATCCTTCGGGCACAGGCTCTTCTTTATGGATTTGTACTTCAATCTGAAATATAAACATGATTATTGTAACCTGGTTTATACTTATCAACTCTCCCAGTGGGTATTATAAAAGCAAAGTATTAGGCTATCCTGTAAGGATAGTTGTGTTGTGAGAAAGAAATGAATTAATTAATTACCTTTGCCAAGTGGTAGGTAGTTCACCTGACAATAAAATTATTTTGTTTTTAAAATATCCTCAGGGTGTGTAATTAATTTGCCTCTTGATATAATACTAAGCTTGTGGCCTGTAGGTATCGCTTGTTTATTAATTAAGCAATTTAAGTTATTAATTATTTGATAGATACATTTATTGATATTCTTTTTTAATGAATGTTGAATACCATACATTCTTTCTTTTTAATTAGAAATATTGGGACACGTCATAACGAGTATATTATTTTGAGAGATTCGTCAACCGCAGTCGTTATACCCCGGAAGATGTTAAAGAATACCATTAATTTCATTATTTTGTAAAATATATAGACTTGACAATGTTAGTTTCTCGTTAAAATCATGTTATGAGATAGTGCAGTGTGTTAAGTTATTCACCTTCCCCATAGCAACTGCAGTAGTGGCCATATCGACCACAAGTTTGTCCCCATTGCCCGCGGGAGCAGCCATTGCTATGGGATTTGTTCCCAGTGCCCTCTGAAATTAGAAACAAGTTTTAAAAATATGTAAATTGATTTCAAGTAAAATCAAGGTATACACATAACTAACATAAAAATATTCATAAACTATTTGCCGCGGTTTCACCCGGGGCTCAAAATACTATTTATTTTTTATTTACCAATATTTAGTCCTCAGAATGCAGTGCATGTGTACCTCCTTGACAAATTTTAGCAAAATCTGTTCAGGGATTTATATGTGAAAGGTAATACATAAACAGAGCTACTTTCGCCTAAATGAACATGTGTATTTGTTTGTCTGGGTGTGTCTGTATTGTAAATATGCAATATATGAAAAGTATATATCCCTTGTCTATTTACCTGTAATTGTATAAGCTCTGCTAAGTTTGGGACTAGATGGTGCTGTGTAATAAGGTTCCAAGAATATTTATTTATATTAATTTATCATATCAAGTAAAGCAATCAGACTTTGACATCGAAGTGAATTTTATAGCTACTCATTAACAATTAGCTCACTTGTTTAGACCTGGTGGGGACCATGATAGGAGATGAGTTGGTGAACGCCAGACCGATGAGGCCCTCCCGCTCCGCTTGCAGCGCCCAGTAACCCGCCATCCCGAAGTGATTGCTTTCTGTATTATAATTATGCATTTGTTTTTATACCACTAACAAACAAGGCAAACAAGCATATGGCCCACCTGTAAGCGGTTACCGTAGCCTACAGACGCCTGCCACACCAGGGGTATTGATTGCGCGACCCTGTAAAGATCTTTTCACACCCTTCTTGAAGGATCACATGCTATATAGTGTCTCGGGAAAACCTGGGCCGGGAGCTGACCACAACCTAAGCGTGCGTGGGGGAAAATTCCTCTGGAATCGCATGGTATGAGACGCAAAGTGGTTCAAGGGTATGTGGATGAACTCCACGCCGATGGCGAGAGGTACGGTGGTAGAAAGTAGCCGTTGGCATCATTTTAAACAACCGCTACCTATGAAGCATTGCTTAATGGATCTAGTGATAGTCAGGATTGCTAAATGCCGTGCACATAGCGGAATATTGGGTCGAAGTAGTTTAATTTTAATCTATGGAAGATTATTCAATTTGGTGGCGATAGGATGAGAAGAAGAAGAAGTTAGGATTGTAACCGGTTAAGCGATAAAATGTAGATGTACAAAATGTACAACTCTGCGTAACCAATTGGGGATGCTGGCATGATGGATGCCAATCAACTACTTAGGTATGAACGATTTCATAAAATGAGTTTTTGCCTGAAAGCTTACGAATTACGTCTTAAAATCTTGACTCGCATACGAATACCTGCGATATCTTGGCAGGCATATTTTTTAGTGCCTTATTACATAAATATTTCTTACAAGTGTAGCAAAAAATTTAATTAAGTAATTTGACGCTTTTTACACAATGCTCGTGCGGGTAATATCTGTGAAAAAAGAGTACACAATGATTTTATTAGTTTACAAAACAGCTTTTTATGAAATAAACTCACGCTTCGCAGATACCCATCCCACGCCACACTCCTTAGCCTTCTTGATAGCTATGCTCATGCAGAATCTGCCTACAGTAGCCCCGAGGGCATCGTTTCCATCCACCCAGGCTGTTGCCGCGGATTCCTTCAGGATCTCAGGCTTGGCAGTCGGCACACATGCTCCAGATATGCAGTCATTTATGTAGAACTCTGTTAAGTAAACATTTTTTGAGGACATCTGTGGTCTATTGGTTCAAAACACAATTATTTTCGAAAGTAGTCGTACCTATTCGTATTAAAGTATTCTCACTAAGAACATTTAAATTAGTGATAAGTTGGTAGGACAAGATACAGCGGTTAAAGGGTAACTTGTTTTTTTATTGCTCTATCTTTTTTTAATATTCCTTATCTTCATAAACCAAGACCAGAGCCAACATTATCAAGATCAAATTTACAACTGCCGTCAAACTGTCAGATGTCACCTGCGGTGTAATCCCTATTATTTTATATAAATGATCTCAGCAGGTAGCCCTGATGCCTAATACCCAATTACCCACATAGAGACAACGAGATTAAGGTTGTGTCCGATGTTAAGCCCCCGAAAGATAAAAATGGCTTTAGTGGACGTCATAGGGATTCTGGGTGATTTACACATAACAGCTCTCTCGACCCTATTAAAATATTTAACCCTGTTCTTGTAATCAACAATAAAATTATGCATACATTCCTTTCGCTATGAAGTCTCTATACCTACCGTGTTTTCATGTTGCACGTTTTAATCCGAAAATTAAAATTTTATAAGTTGATAGTAGGTACCTAATTGGTTTATGTACGTGTCATCTGCATTACATAATAAATAAATTATGACTGTAAAGGTATGATTCTGAACTCAGGGCTTCCGCAGCACTACTGGTCTCCATAGGTATATGTATTCTCTATTAGCATTGCGAACGACATTGCTGCCGAGTTCGGAATGTAATCTTATATTTGCTATTACAATGCTCCACGAGGAAACGTTGTTTTGGCAGTGGGGGGACTTTGACCCTGCCGACCCAACTTCTTTCTATACTGCCAACCCAACTTCCTCTTTCGTTTTACTGGGCCGGCAACGCGCAAGTGTTGTGCTGTTACAAGCATATATAGGTTACGGTAACCGCTTACCATCAGGTGGGCCGTATGCTTGTTTGCCACCTTAGTGGTATAAAAACCCTTTAGAGTATATAATTGGGACTAGTCGTCGTGCGGCAGCGCTTGATCATGCAAGTCTTATTGTCTTTTTGTTGTTGTGCTACTTAATATTATTCCCTCACCCAATCGGTTCAGTCCATGGCTGTAATGTCCTACGGTGTCGGCATGCAACAGCAGGTCAGCGTGGGCCTTCGCCTCGGACTCCGGAGTACCCACCGCCTTGAGGCTGTCCTCCATGAACCGACGCACCTCATCTAGCTTTACTGCCGGCATGGTTTTATCTGCGTCAATATAAATTACGTTTTCAATACCTGTTGACAACTCGACATGAGAATTATGTAAAATCTTAATGACACCATATCTCATCATTATTAATTAGCTTACTAATACCTAAGCAGCTTGGATTCCTCCGCTTTCTTTAGAGAGAAATAGGTCTTAATATATGAAGAACAAATACTTAGTTACTGAACGTCGATTCTTCTAATGGTTGGTTTCAAGGAGAAATCAGTTTTCCAGCGAAGATTTCATTCTTATTTAGTTTAGCTATTTTGTAAAATAGTAAGGTGGGACTAGTGTCAACGGGGCACATGTGACAGAATATTGTGGATTTTAGTAGGTACACTGAAGTTCAGGGGGTAAAAAAGACACATTCATATTTAGAACCTACATTGTGTTGGTATTGGCTTCCAGTCTAAACAAATGCGGGTAAATACCTACCTATCAGAATTTAACACGAAGCGTCGAAAGAAGCCTACTTCCAGCAGTGGACGAATATGGTCACGACGTGACTACCATCAAACCTCCGTAAACCAATATCTGGACTGTTCTATTTTTGTAGCCTTCTGTCTACCACTAACGATTGTCATAGGTGTTAGTATGGCAACGGGGACCGACGGCTTAACATGGTGTCCGAGGCACGGTGGGGAATAGATATGTAAAAAATGGTCACCCATCCATAGACTGACAGCGGCATATGCGCATAGTTATAACTTAGCTATGAGCCCCTCTATTTATGAATGACTAGCTGCCCCCGCAAAAGTTGTTTTGCCATAAAAAAAAAATTAAGGGTATGAAAAATAGATGTTGGCCTATTCTCAGACCTCCCCGATAAGCACAAAAAATTTCATCAAAATCGGTCAAGCCGTTTCGGAGGAGTATGGCAACGAAAACTGTGACACGAGAATTATTTATATTAGACTAGCTGACGCAGCAAACGACGTTTTGCCATAAAAAAAAATTTAGGGGTATGAAAAATAGATGTTGGCTTATTCTCAGACCTCCCCGATAAGCACAAAAAATTTCATCAAAATCGGTCAAGCCGTTTCGGAGGAGTATGGCAACGAAAACTGTGACACGAGAATTTTATATATTAGACTAGCTGACCCCGCAAACGTTGTTTTGCCATAAAAAAAAAATTTAGGGGTATGAAAAATAGATGTTGGCCTATTCTCAGACCTCCCCGATAAGCACAAAAAATTTCATCAAAATCGGTCAAGCCGTTTCGGAGGAGTATGGCAACGAAAACTGTGACACGAGAATTTTATATTTTAGATATTGTGGTTAGTCAAAATTGGCGTTATTAACATAAGTCGGTAAATTTCTTTCAATAGATTCTCAACTTTAATACAAAAGGATGTTCAATTGGCAAAATTTGACAGTTTTGGATAGCTTGACCTGCTGGCATCTGTACCTACACAAATCAATCAAATGGTACACTTACAATCAAGAGACTGCCGAAGAGAAGTGACAGGTTCTGAGGTTTCAACGCTGATGGACGTTTTAAAAGGAATAGAATAAAACAAGGCATGATAGACTGTTTTATAGACAGTCGTGGGATCCTGGAGGGAGTGCCGAGTGTTGGTTGTGGCCGGCAGTGGAAAGTGGGGTCGGGTACGGTATGGTACCTCACCACTGTGAGAGACAGTATGTGGGTGACACAGGGTGTTTGTTTTCAAAATGCATGCATGTGTGTTTTCAAACACTAAGACAAAACATTAAAGTCGTTTTTTTCTGAAACTAGGTATAATAGGGCTTATTTTTCCTTTTGATTAAAGTGACTTTCCTATTTAATAAACATTAAATTGATCTTACCGATTTATTTTATACTTTTTATTATGTATACCGTGTGTATACAATGGAAATTCAACTGATTTCGGATGCTGAGATCCAATCGGCTGCCTAATATCTATCATCTATAACAACACATCCTTACTAATATTATAAATGTGAAAGTAACATCTGTCTGTCTGTTTGTTAGGCTCTCATGCCTACACCGCTGAACCGATATTGATGACATTTGGTAGATACAGTGATAGATTAATTAGACCTTGGAGACGGACATAGGCTTGTACGGACGCCAGCAAATCAAGCTACCACAATCTGTCAAATTTCTTTGATTTATTTTCAACTTTATAACAAAACAATAAGGTTCATGTTCAATTGGGAAAATTTGACAGTTTTGGATAGGTTGACCTGCTGGCGTCTGTACAGAGACCAGTACATCAAGCTACTCCAATCTGTCAAATTTATTTGATAGATTTTCAACTGTAATACAAAATGATAAGGTTCTTTTTCAATTGGGAAAATTTGACAGTTTTGGATAGCTTGACCTGCTGGTCTCTTTAGGATGCGAGTGACACCGCGAGCAACAGCTAGTTAATAATAATAAATATTTGGGACATTTGAATTAAATATCTCACTGCTGATTATAAGGACCTGGGTTCGATTCCCACAGGACACAAATACTTTGTGTTTTTCTGGGTGTTTCTTATATATTATAAGTATTCATTTACCAAAGAAAAAGTATGTAAGTATTATATACATTGTACCCATAGTACAAGCTTCGCTTAGTTTGGGAATGGTGCTGTGTAAAATGTCCCAAAATATCTACATATTTATTTATTTATTTTACACATCACTTCTGACCCTAAACTAAGCAGAACTTGTACTATGGGTACCAGGCAACGGATATAGCAGTTACTCCAATAATTTATTTTGTAAATACACAGTTATAAAATACATAAGAAATACCCAGCCAAAACTTATCCCCACAAAAATATTTGCGTCCTGTGGGAATCGAGCCCACGACCTCGTAATCCGCAGTCCGACTCTACAACCACTAGACCACATGACAGGCGTCGTTATCAACCTTTTTACTGTTTGCCCATATAGATAAAACACTTACTTTAATTGCAACGTCCACAGCCTGTATACACTTTTGTGCTACTATGATCAAATTTCAGTTAGACACGGAACCAACTGCAACCAACTAGGTAACTCGAGACAGTAAGACGCCAGGAAACTAAACCATGACCAGGAAAACAGATTCTTTTATATACTTATCTATCAATTTATCGAGAATACGGAAAGATTATAAGATTCTGCACTCAAGCGGCAAAAAGGCTGAAAAAAATACTTCACACAAGAAAACAACAATGATTTTTGTATTGTTTTTGTAATAAATTGTTTTTTTTTTTCACAGCATATTTACTGTCGACCTTGTCGTTCTAAACGATTTTGGGAAAATTAACGAAATTAATGACATTGAAATAAAACGACTTTTTACAAATTACAGCGTCTATTGTCACGGGTACTCACCTACAGTCTACCCGTGACCATGTATGCTGTAAAGGGTCCGAAACGTCGGGATTAATAATATCAACATAACAGTATAACAACGCGCTGAGGGCGCTGCTCAGGATGCCTCGCTTCTGCAGCACATCGGGAATGTTCGCGACCGTCCGCATTGACTGTTTTTATACCAGTATGCGCAAGAGGGCCACCTCGATAGCGAGTAGAGTGCGGGGCAGCGGCAAAGGTCTCCTTTCAGTTATTGCCAGCAGGTTGGACGGGCCGTTCATGCAGCACTGGCAGGCCTTACATGCACCCATATATCAAGCTTGGGGCAGGTAGTAAATGAATTAAATGATTCTGACATGATTTAATTCATTTACTACTTAATTTCGCTAATTTCGTTATTTACTATTTATATTATTTAATTTTAATTTAATTGTAGGTATCTTTAGAAAAATATGGACTGATTTACTGTCTGAAATAAAATTATTATTCTCGTATTTATTTAATTTCTTATTTACATTATATTTTTAAATATTTTTACAAAAAAAGAAAACAAAAACATTTAAAAATATAATAAAATAGTCAGACCACCGATATCGGGAACAGGGTCCAAGCTACCGGTGGTTAGGGCCCCAGAGACAGGAACCTCCTCACAATACGCGCCGTATCAAGGAGTACTGCCTTCTGAATCAGGCCCTTAACCCAGCCACCCAGCTCGAGCCTGCTGAGGTGTTGGTCGAGGCTCTTGGCGATAAGTCCATTGACCGTAACGACTATAGGCACAATGATGGCCGAGTCCACATCCCACATGGCGACCACCTCGTGAGCTAAGTCGAGATATTTTAGCTGTTTCTCTTTCTCAGCCTTCACGAGGTTCTCGTCATGCAGGATGGTGACATCGATAATCAATGTGCGGCGCGCTGATCGATCTATTACCACTATGTCAGGCTTATTGGCTACAATAGTCCTGTCAGTGATAACAGATCTATCCCAGTACAACGTGACATGGTCATTCTCGAGAACTGGGTCGGGCGCATATCTGTAATACGGTACCTCATAATCCACAAAGCCGTATTTTAAAGCAAGTTGCTGGTGGATAATCCTGGCCACTTGGTTATGCCTGTGCAAATACTCGCCGTTAGCCAGACGAGAACAACCAGAAATAATATGCCTGATAGACTCACCGGGACAATGGCATGCCCGACATATGTCGATCGTCCCGTCTTTCATGATATACTTCCGGTAGTTGTTCGTCAGCATAACTTCATCCATAATTGCACAGACCGAACCCTCTGTTTCCCCGAAGAGGTCACCGAAGCGTAGCCAGGCCACGGACGCTAAGAAATCTACGTCGGGCCCATGAAGGGCACGGAAAAAACATCCGTGAAGCTCCTTGCTCTGCCATACTTCCTTGCGGTCATTGATACTAAGCACCACAGGTTTGGGCCAGTTCTCTTTAGCCAAAGATAGCGGGGTGAGTCCCTTGTCCACTGCGACCACATCTCGGTGCATACCCACGTCAGCCTTAAGAAAATATTCTCTGAGACTGCACACCTCGCGGTTGTGGAGGGTCTTAGCATTTAAAAAACCTCGACCCCCGCACTTCCGCGGGATGTACAGCCTCATGACAGACGAACCTGGATGATGCATCCGGTTTGCGGTCAACAGCGACCGGACTCTCCTATCCAAGGCGTCCAACTCCGTCTGGGTCCACTTGAGTATGCCAAAGGAGTACATCAGGACCAGCATGTCCCAACCGTTAAAGGCGCGCACCTTGTTGCCGCCTGACAAAGAACTATTAAGTACCTTTTTCAGGCGGCCGAAGAAGCGCTCCTTTAACGCTTGTTTCACGTCAGCCCCGTTAATGCCTAACCCCTCTGACATACCCAGGTTATTATTAAATTACAAATTATTATTATTATAACACGATAAAATTCTTATAAAATGTATTAAGTATGTCAAGTATGTCATTATAAACAAAATTCTTACGATACATTTGGCCTCTTTACGGAAAAGATGGTTAGCTAAATAAATCTTCTATATCGAGAACATTTTTGTAAAGTAAATGCAAAAATTACGATTCGAGTGACGTTTATTTAATGCATGCACCTAACAAACGAGTGTATACTTATGTATGTACCTATCTACTTACCGTTTTCAGCTCTTATGATGTCTGCTGGCTGCGATGGAAACTTCTGTTCGTATTATTTATACGAATTTATTTACCCTTGAGTAAAATGAATTTTATCAAAGAAAACGTTTATTACCTTAATATTGTGGGAAGTAGAGACGACCGCAACTCAAATATACAAATGATGTACTAACATGATAGTTTATCAGTTTATTTATATTAATAATTATCTACATTCGGAAACTATACAGAGTGTAAACTATACAGTATGAAAACTATACAGTATGATTTTTAAATTCATTGGAAAACCTGCTATAAGACTTCGATCGCACAACCCTGAACTGCTGAAGAATGGAGAATGAAGAAAACAGCCCTATATCGTGGGGGACTTTACAAATATACTTACAATTAACGAACACAATGTAGGTAGGGTGTACATTGTATTTGTGAGACTTGAAACTATTGGTTCTCTGAGTTTGTTTCGGCGGTTCTTCTCAGAGGAGTTCCTGTTTATTATGCTGAATTATTTTTTTAGTACACATAAAACTGCATTGTTCTCATTGTATATTCATAACAAAAATTGTAAACCAAGATTAACGTTGTATTTATGTTCCTTTTTTAAAAAGAGTGTCTATGGAGTTTCTTGTCGGTTCTTTTCCATATGACCCACTTTTTGGAACCGTGTAACTAGTTTTGACTTTTCAAAAGTGCTATCTTAATGTTCTAATTGATATAAAACATTGGACCTTTGATTATATACTTGTCTAGATGGAGCAATGCAAACAAACGACACGCGAAAACTGGGGCCAAATTGCGTGATATGTGTGAGTACCGCTTGTGTACTTATTGTAGTCAAACTGTCAAGGTGTGTGTGTTTAGGGATGCCTGCTCCAAATTATTAACTTACCTTTTCTCCATTATTTAATGGGATGACAGTTAAACGAAATAAGCTGAATAAAGTAATTATTTTGTAGATTAGTGTTTTATTTATTTTAATAAAAACAAAAAATACAATGATTAGATATATACAGCAATTTATAGATCAAAATCCATCTCTTTGTATTTGTTTTCGAAATAGTTTTTTTTTAATATTTCATTTCGTGTCCGCTGTATAATGTCTCTCCAGTCTTAAGAAATCTGAAACCCAAAATATTAGAAAGAACTAACAAAAATACTATTTAGTGAATGACTTCATTTATTTTGTGAAGGCATTCACTTCACATTTCATTTTTTTATCATTTACTGATCAAATAAATTATGTAAGTATTAAAATAATAAAATTTTCTCCTGATCGAAAGATGATGACTGATATTTGCATTTTATCTCCCATAGTTTCGCCAAATCTCCCTTGTAATAAATTGACAACACCGGCTAATCTGTCGAACCTACAAAATAACGAATTGAAAAATCATGTTTTCATAAAATAATAGAGGTTAAATAACAAAACTTACCGATGTAATGTGATCTTAGTGTAATTATACGGTTTTCCCACATAATTGCGACACAATTTGACAGCACATACCGACATAATTAATTATTTTTCGAGAACTCCACACCCTGAAGTGATCCAAATGACACTGACGTAAGTGAGAAGAGAGTCTACCAATTTTAGTAGACTTTATTTGGGCCGTTCTGTACGTGTCAAAGTGGCATCTAGACAAGTATATAATCAAAGCATTGGACTTATACTTTGAGGTCGTCAGCTAGGAAATGCCGGCGCCATCTAGTCTAGTATTAAATAATGACTTGTAAAAGTGTCTTTAAAAGATCTATTTACAGAAATTAATATTATTTAAACAATTATCTGTGGAACACAAATATAGTCTCTTGTGGAAATCGAACACATGATACCGGCGCGGCGCAATTAACAAAAAAAAGATTCAAAGCTATCTATATCTCATGATGTTTTTTTTGTTGTGTTTTTAATGAGTCGACCAGCTGACGTTGTCTCCAGTTGATTTACCATACATAATCAATTTTGTTGTAGTTTTTCCAAAAACATCTGCATCTGTCCTTTCATTAAATTATTTAAAGCGAAGGTTTTTGTTGATATTAAGCTTATGTAAAACACTTAGAAAAAGATAAGTAGGTAAGTATCTAATTTTGAAAATTAAATCGCAGGTCGGCTTTCACAGCGTTTAAGTTTGAAAACAGCAAGATAAGATACACTGGAAACACTTAGATATCTTTTACATGGATACTGTTTTTCGCTCCGCCAGTGTAATAAGTACTATTGTTACATCATAGCGCAGTGTCTCGTGATCATTATAGTTATTATCTCGATATTACGGGTCGCCCCCAGCCGATAGTTTATTTTATTTTATCATCGTAAAATCACAACATTCAAATATTGATGTCTTTCTGCTCAGATAGGTATCAGTTTTTTTTATTGAATTAGGTACATCTGTATCTAATTCAATAAAAAAACTGTCAAACTTTCCCAATTGAATATGAATTTTATTGTTATATGTTAAAGTTGAAAATCAATCAAAGAAATTTGACAAATTTGCTGGCCTCTGTACATGAAAAACAAGCATACGACCGTCATATGGTTTGGTAAGCGATAACCGCACCCTATAGACGCGCTATAGACCACAGTGATATCCCTCCCATGTTGTTGTCACATTAGGAACTAAGTTGATATTATCTCATTCAGGTTTTAAGAGGCGCAGCTTCGATCCTGCATCACCATTAGGGCCAGATTAAGCCACGTAGGGCCCTCTAGCCAATACGACTCTTGAGGTACTGCTCCGTTTTCTAACTTATTTTTGTAAAGACGTAAATTCAGAATGTGAAGGCAAATTTCGACCTGGATGGCGGGTGGGACTCGCGGTGGCTTATTCGGTCATATAACGTCTGGTGTATTGAATCAGAAGACGCACGTTCGAATTCTATCCGCAGTCAAATTTTTGCTTCGCTAAAATAACTTGATAATTTTAGCATGGAAAATGTAAAAAGATAAAAAAAAAACACTTCTTATTCTCGGACGTCTAAGCGACACGGGGCCCATGGGCAGTTGCCTACTTGGCCTTAAGGTTAATTCGGCTCTGACCATCACCACTACTCTACATGCAAAATTAAAACAAAGGGAATCACCATCACGCCTGAATTCCCTAAAGCGCACAGGCCAGGTACTGTACCTAACCTGTGCACTTCAGAGAACACCTGTCACAGGTGTTCTCTAATCATACTACTCCCATACAATTTACTAATATTATTGGGTCACATTTGCGGGGTGGGGGGGGATATTTCCATTAACCGCTACAGATAAAATCATAGAAAACTCGAAAAGACTTAGGAAACGAACCCATATGTTCAGCAATCGCACTAGCTAACTACGTTTGCCGATTCGCGGTCTCAAGGACTCGTCTGTACCAACGGCATCGATCCGTGGACAGACATGGCCGGCCCACTGCCACTTCAGTTTGCATTTATTCGGGAAGCTAAGTCAGAGACTCCAGTTATTTTCCGTATAACCTCATTCAACGAACTAGCTACCACTGGACTAATAAAACTCAAGCACTTTATCACATTCATCGTCATCATCATCATCAACCCATACACTGTCCCACTGCTGGGCACGAGTCTCCTCTCAGATTGAGAGGGATTAGGCTATAGTCCACCACGCTGGCCTAGTGCGGGTTGGCAGACTTCACAATAGACATAAAAATATTTAAGGCATGCAGGTTTCCTCACAATGTAATCCTTCACCGTTTAAGGGAGTGATAATGAATTAATACGCAGATGAATTCTAAAAATCAGAGGTGTATATTGCCATCAAAGTACTTATTTATATATTGTCTTACGGTAAATATTTATTTAATGCATTATATCACAGTATTATTGAGACACGTGTAACAGATAAGGAAATCAATTAGTATAACCAATTTAGTGACAATGGCCTCGGTATACGCTGCGTAACGATTCTTTCAATACGATCCATCGACATTAACGTGAATAATTAAAATATTTATGTGTATAAAATTAAGACAATGTGTGTAGGTTGAACGTATTTGGTAGATATATTAATATGGAAGAGTCGTCTAGATAATACTATGACTCTATGAGAACATTATTTCGATAGCCTCTCAGCGCAAGTAAGAGAAATAAGAACTAAGTACATTATAAACATAAAATTGGTTACTTTGAAATGAAACAGCGATTCCAGCCCAGAAATATTTTAGTAAGTGCATGCACGAATGAACGTAGGCCACTTTTATTATTAGTGCTATAAATTCTTCTGCAAACAAGATACATTGAGGTACTATTAGTTATGTACAAGGACTAGAGCGACGGTGGGCCGCGAATTGTTTTCGTGGCGGATTTCAGCGCAAATTCCAAAAGGCCGATTGTAACCTCTGTTGGATAGCGGTTGGCGTGTTACATACATTATAATTATTTTATTTTATCTCTGCATGGTGACTGAGTAGATACAGTTAATTGAAAGTTTCTCTTGCATAGTGAAGTATCTACAAGTACTATGTATTTAAATAAGGGGTCATTTAGTGAGTTGTAAAATTCTGATTACGACGGCTCAATTATTTAAATAATTATACAAGTAATGCTAACGATACATGGAATATGTCCGAACTGTATTTTAAAATTGTATAAAAAAAAATTAGTGTACTTGTCAAGTGTGTTTGACGTTGCTACCGTAGTCCGATGTTATTTACCTCAATGTACAATCTGTATTATCTAACCAACCGCTAAATTCAGTTTACCGGCCCGCGCCGACCCGAGTGCACGCAACACGTAATCTGTGACGATAAAAGTTCGTAAACATATTAATAAAAACAAATTTATATAGAAAACAGGTTTAATTTGAAGACATACCTCTTATAACTATGTAAGTATGCTAATGATAATTACAATATCGCCTATAGAAGATAGTCTGGATATAAGGGCCATGTTTGTTTGTAAATAATTGATATCATGTACTATTATCAACCTTAAGTGTCAATGTCGCCTGTAACATTATGTTTTACAACATCACGCATGTATTCCTCAAGGAGTTAATGCTGTATTGTGATGTACCGTCATAGTTCTACGGATATGTTATAGGTCTCATGTGATAGGCCGTGAGTTTAATGCCATTTTTGTTTTTTTTAATAGCCTAGTTAGTTTCTCGGTGCTGGGCAAAGCCCTCCACTTTCTTCTTCCAAACTTCTCTATCTTGCGCAACATCCAGCAATACTTGTTCTGCAAACATATCGAGATCGTCGCGCCACCTATATCGCAGGCGACCTCGACGGCGCTATCCTCTATCAGGCGTCCAGTTGGTAATAATTTTTTTCCCAACGGTCAGGGTGCATTCGAGCAACATGGCCAGCCCACTCCCACTTTAGCCTGGCTGTTTTCTCCCTAACATCTGCTATTTGAGTTATGGAACGTATGGTGTTTCGAACATGATCCATACGACTTACACCTAGTGTGCTCCGTTCCATTGCTCGTTGGCAAATCTTGAGTTTGGACTTTTGTTGTTCAGTGCCTATTGCCATTAATAAGAAACAAATACAAAATTCCAAACTCCTTGCTGCTACTGAGAATTTAGATCTTTTCTCGATCTGGGAATCAAACATAGAATCTTTCGCTAAGCAGTTGCTCTTGCGACCACTAGATTAATGACAATTGTACTTAAAGAACAATATAAGCCCTGTAAGAAAGTTTTTTTTGAAATATCGTAAACAAACGGTTAGGTTATATTGATTTTTCATTCGACTCTACACTGCTGCGAGTATTACCTTGAAGTTGTTATGCAGTCAGTATATAATTTCACTGTAGTAGCATATTATATGCACTTACGCAAGGTAGCTAGATAGTGTTGTAATGGATAAACTCCATCTTCTACTTAAACCCAATTTGAATAAAATTACTATTCATGGATTTTATCGCGTTTATTGTAAGGGATACCTGATTTGTAGTCATTGGACTGCCAAGTCAAAGGTCTTGAGTTCGAATCCAAGGCACGCACCTCTGACTTTTCGAAATCATGTGCGTCATCATCATAATTATCATAATAAGCCACAGGAGGTCCACTGCTGAACAAAGGCCTCCCCCATAGACTTCCACAAGGCCCGGTTACATGCCGCCTGCATTATTTGCGTATTAATATTTACTTAATTATCACTCGCTTAAACGGTGAAGGAAAACATCGTGAGGAAACCTGCATACCTTAGAGATTTTTCTTGACGGTGTGTGAAGTCTGCCAACCCGCACTAGGCTAGCGTATCCCTCTCATTCTGAGAGGAGATCCGTGTCCAGCTGTGGGACGGTATAGGGTTTGATGATGACACCCTTAATACAAGTAAAAACTATTTGCACAATTCCAGTCTTATGGAGACGAACCGACAAGAAACTCCTTAGATCCTACAAATACTCGTTTAAATAATATTTTTCTTCTGTTTACAAATTGGTTCTAAGTAAGAATTATGTTCTTTTATGTGACAGATAACAATACATTAGGATAAATAAATATAGGGTGTAGGCGTCCGAATGATTCTTTAGAATATAATTACTCAAAAACATTAGGAATCTCCTACATTCCTTGAAGTCGGTTGGATTTTCAACTTACTTACCTACGTACGTTCTTAAAAGTGATCATAAAATCCTACCATATTATGCTACCGCTGAAATATCTCCCACATGGCGGCAAAAAACAAGTTGATCTTATTGAAAGAAGTATGGTGGAGTTATTAGTGTCGTTTATTTTTGCAATGTGACCGCTATGGTCGATCATTGCGCGGTCATTCACCCATGCACTTGGTCACGTCATGTTTACCATCGGATTCGGATGCGTGGCCTGTGTAAATAAGATTCAATGAATTTGTTTACTGGTTCATTTCATACCTAATCCATCCATCCTTGTGTATTATATGTGTGTATTTACAAAAAAAAAGTATATGAGTATTATATTCATTATCTAGTATTTATAGAACAAGCTCTGCTTAGTTTGGTATTAGATGGTGCTGTGTAAAATTGACCAAGAATAATAAATAAATATTTTGAGACATTTTACACAGAATATTTATTATTATTTATTATCTCCGAGCTTTTCCCCAACTATGTTGGGGTCGGCTTCCAGTATAACATGCGGCTGAATATTATTAATATTTTACACCAAGCGAACACAAGTTCTGGGTAATACCGATATCCTGAGGATAGACTGGTTAGTTTTTGGGGTTATAACTACCACTAACGATTGTCATAACTGTTCGTATGACAACCGCGTTTTTGGTTTTGTTTGCTCTGCACTACACCGAGGGGCTAGGTGTGTGTAAGTATGGTTACCCATCCACGGAATGACCGTGGCTATCGCACTTAACCTAGTAGATCGGTTGATCAGCCTAGTTAATACTTAGCCACGAGCCCCTCTATTTCATACCTAATCCGCCTGTATTCCCCGAAGGATTATGCAGAGTTATATAGTTAATTAACCATAAAAATAAAGTGAATTAATTACACATGATGGAGTCAATCGACCTACAAGTCAATGATTATGCATTACCTAAAAGTGATGATGATGATGATATGATGATATTTATTTCTGTAAATAGATCTTTTACAGACAAATTTACAAGTCAATAATAAACATATTTTAGATACGAAAAAGTAAGAAAACTAGGAATAAAGCGGCATTATCAGCACTTAACATACCATTTGGTTACCAAGAGTATCACTTGCGCGTTGCCGACCCTGTAAAACGAAAGAGCAATAGTTGGCAATATAAGGGTCAAAGTACCTATAGATTAGACAACTACGGATATACTTTTTGGTATTAAGTAGTTCGCACATAAAGAGTGGTATCCGTTCGGAATAGATAATAAATATGAGTTGAAAAAAATACCAGTGGTATTATTTGTTGGTATTAGAACAGAATAAATCGTTGTTATTGTATTAAAAATCAATCAAAGGAATACTATTTTCAGTCCGATGACTTCGCTATACAGTTTTCCTTTTGTTGATTAATGTACCTAAGATACAAATTAAGCTATTGTTACTAACAAAGAACATCCTTATTTAAAATATATGTAATTATTTATGTATTTAAAACTTAATGTACAGATGCTAGCAGGTGTAGCTGTTCATTCTGGGGTGGTCTATTAAGAAGACCCAGTGCCCCCCTCCATGTGCTGATGGTGGCCACCGGGGTGGTTTTAGTGGGTAAGAATCCCACACTCCCCCCCCGGTCTAACCCCCATAGACCGGTAGCCTTTTGAAGGTTTCCCCCCGTAAACAAAAAAAAGGTCTAGCTGTCCCACTGTTCAATTTTCGCAAATGAAAATGAACATTAATCATATCAAAGAAATTTGACAGATTGGAGTTGATTGATATGTTGGTTTCTGTACAAAAATACTTAGTACACAAGGCAGTCTAAATGTACCAGCCGTTGCTTGCGGTTTGACCTGTTCCAAAGGGTTTTTTTTTAGACAAACGGTTCTTTATATCTGATCTATAGATCTGTGTACCAAATCTCTCTCTCGCATTGTCGCGGCAGGGCGGCTTAGTAACAGTGGATCGGACACCCACGGTGATGCGAAGTAGAACCTCATTACAGAGTACCCTCCGGGAGAGTCCCTCAATGGACGTCCGCGGTGGGATCGTGGATCATGCGAGAGCGATTCCCGTGATCTCACCACTATTCGTTAGTGGTGGTGGTTTTATGCTGGCCACCTGGCCGGAGAGCCCGACGTAACCGTCCCGCTTCCCCGAGCGGGGTCGCATGCATAATGTGCATTTCCCCACCCAAAAAAAAAGGGATAATAGTTTTGCCAACAAATAAATTACGTAATTATGTATATTGAACCAAGGAAAGATGAGGGACTGTCTTTTCTGTGGCAATGGGACCTATCAGGTCATTTTTACTCGAAATGCTATTAGGTAATCGGTTTTTAATCGATACGAGTCTTACGAAAACTGCAGACGCAGGTATCAGCTATCTACTTAGCTAGCTCATAAACGGAGGGTGTGACCATCGCGTATACATATGGGCTGTGTCACTGACCTACTCCGTATGACCGTATTACATAAAGTTGTTATCGAGCTTTATTATTTTATTTTTTAGTGATATTTATAATAAAACCATTATATAATATTATAACAGCTATCTGTTTGATGAACTTTGTTATTAAAGAAGGTTACAATAATATGATATGGATTTATAAAACATACATTTGGCAAAGCATAACATACCTAACATCATGCCTGTACAAAGGTTATGCAGAGGAGTACTAATGTACACCTACAGTTTATCGGTATGTTTTAAACTTTGTAGACGTATAAAATAGATAAAAGTGGCATAAAATTTTCGGATTTTTAATAAATAAATATAGATTTCAGTAGCTTTTCTTTTCATTGAAATAATTATATTTTAATAAAATACAAACCCAATAATTTTACTGTATGAATTGCATGCTTATTAATTACAGCAAAATATGGAGAACTTTAACTCTGACAAAATCTATTTAAGTAGGTATTATCCCCATGTTTGCAAAGAAAATAAATGACTTGATTTGATTTGAATAGAAGTACTATATTTCCAGAAGTAATATTAACACATAACTTCTGGAAATATAGTACTGGGTTCGAATTACACCCGAAGCCCATTTACGTCAGTAACTTTGAAGACCGTATGAAGGTTAAGTCCCATGTAACAGGGTGTGTGGTTGAGGGGCTCGTGGCTAAGTAATAACTGCGCTGATCATACGATCTACAAGGTAAAGCTACGCTAGCCGCGGTCAATCTGTGGATGGGTGGCCATTCTTAACAAATCAAAACCCCTACGTGCCGAGAGCACGTAAAGCCGTCGGTCGTGGTTGTCATACGAATGACAAAAACCAGCCAGTCTATCCTCAGAATATCGGTATTACCCAGAAATTGGGTTGCGAAGGTCTGTGGCAGTTGCTTCGAGTAAAATACTGATATTCAGCCGCATGTGGGGACACTAGAAGCCGACCCCAACATAGTTGCCAAGAGTCTCGGAGGATGATGTAACAGGGTGCGAGAATATCGTTTTTTTTTGCAAAATATAGACCTGGTTTTGCCATTTCAGTTTCAGTAACCATGAGCAAAGTGGCAACGGCGGAGGCCCGGCGGTTCATGACGGACTGCCTAAAGGCCGTGGGCACTGCCAGCAAAGCGGCAGAGCAGCAGGCTGAACTGCTGATACAAGCCGACAGGTTCGGCCATCCTAGTCATGGACTTAATAGATTAGGTGAGTACTTGAGTAGACATTATCATTATCTTCCTTTTTTTATAGTACGGGAAATCCCCATGGTTCCCCCACCGCTCGGGGAGTTGGCAAGGTACGTCGGATTCGTACCAACTACAAACCACACTTGCCTTCACCTGCCTTATATTCATGGCCATAGGATCCGCGAAATTCGCCACGATTATGACAGGCTGCGGTCCAGCAGTCGCTGGAACCCGTCAATTAGCGAGGCCTTTCCTCGCATACTGATTGAAGGCACGCGTGTTCGCCTCAAGCGTGCCGTTTACTGGGGTCATTGTCTGGTCGGGCGGTGGAATCTACCAAATTCAACCGCCTGCTAGCCACAGCTCATGGTGGCCGGAGGTCATGATCATCTCCCTGCCCTTGTCCCAATTTATTTGGGGTCGGCGCAGTATGTTCTTTTCTTCCATTCATCTCTGTCAGCCGTCACATCATCATTCACTCTCTTTTCTATCATGTCCGCTTTAACACAATCTATGCTGGTTTTCCATGCCATCTTTCCCTCGCACTGTACTTGCTGTGTGCCTGTCATGGTTGTGGCAAATTTTACGGAGGCCATGGCGTATATGGGCAAGTGAAGGCAAGTGCGCTTTTTATGCGAGTCCAACATACCCTGCCGCCTCCCCAGGTGGTAGATGATAGGTAGATGAGGATTTTCCTTACTATGAAAAACGTAATGTGTGAAAGACAGATGGCACAAATCCGATGACATAATCGTAAATCTCTCTCGCACAGTACAGTGAGTACTGCGTTTAGTGCCTGAGAAAGATGGCGCGACTTTGGCAGTTGTTGATATGGATTTTCTGGTTGCTGTTAGTGAAGTCGCGACATTAATCCATCATTGAATGTAGACATTTTCTTTGTCCTTCAATAAAGTTCTCATTAATTCCCAGAAATGTATGTAAACGACATCATAAGCGGTGCGTGCAAGCCAAACAATGAGCCGACTATACTGAAGGAGACTCAGTCGACAGCGTGGGTCGATGCTAACAACGCGCTGGGCGCTACAGCCAGCCACTTCGCCATGGACGTAGCCATCAAGAAGGCCAAGGAGACAGGAGTGGGATGGGTCTCAGTTAAAGGTAAGGGCGTTACCCATGATGAACTCGTTTTTTCCAATCCATTGGCAATTTTCCAAAATCTAGTCTCAACCTCAGGAACTTTCATGGAAACCCAAGCACTCTTATGCAAAAAAAAAACCAGCGGTTTAAGCTATACGCTGTCTATGTCTGTAAGTGTTATAGTTTTTTAAGGGTATTAATTTGGTATCCGTGATCCAAAACTCAAAAAAGTCACAAGATGGATTATTTTGCGGAGCTAAAACCTGTCATACTCTCTAAGATTCTCTCTTCTCTCGTAATGATTAGCTTTTTCCTTCGCTAAAACTTTATTTTTTACAGATTTTGTCGCGTTATATTGATATTATTAATCTTGACGTTTCGGAGCCTTTACAGCGTCCATGGTTATGGGTAGACTGACATTAAATGAAAGACTACATTGTTTGTTTCAATGTTTCAGGTTCCAATCACAACGGCATGGCTGGTTTCTGGTCCCAGAAAGCAGCAAACAAAGGTCTGATAGGCATGGCTTTTACCAACACCTCACCTCTACTAGCACCTACTAGGAGTAAACAGGTCAGTCACAGCGTATACATAATGGAGCTTTCACTTCAAAAAGAATGATGATAAATGACACTGTCAAAATTTTATATTTTTTCTAAGCTAGATGAATCCGGCATTTCCAAACTGACGACCTCTGAAAAGAAACACCGAAACAAACTCGGAGAATCATGGTCTCTTTTAAAGTCTTGACATAGGATAACAGCCAATATGTGTGGTACAATGCAGCGCAATCTAAAATGGCTTTTTGAAGAAAGAGCCATAGCGGCTTTGAGTAGACCAGTCCCAGCTGACGGCACGCATGCATCACTCATTGTGTAGCTTGGCCATAATTTAGGCAGCTCAACAATCCGTCGCACGACAATACTAGAAGCTTCTCAATTCATCTGTATTTTTTTATGAGTCTTTTTATTTGTTTATACATAGAAAAATAAAAATAATAAAATAAATACATAGATAAAGATACATGGTCTCTGTTCAGTTACTACACAATAAGGTGGTTCAATCTCAACGGAGACTCGATTTTCTTGTGAGTTGATGATGCCATTTTTACTATTTCGGATATCTATATTCGACATTAACACATGCCAGCTTGGCCCGGTGTTTATAGACAGTATTGTTAGGCTAAAACGCTATATAGATCAACTGATCTATATAGCGTTTTAGCCTAACGAGAAATTTCTATCAAGAAGTTCCTAAGCTCAAGAAAAGAAGATTTTTAGCTCAGACTCAGTTTTTAGGCCAATTAGAACGTTGTTAGAATATTCTAATAGAAGTACCTATCTTTTCCAATTCCAGTCGGCGTTGGGCACTAACCCTCTGTCAGTAGTGGCACCGGCTTCGCAGAATGAATCCTTCTACCTCGACATGGCTACCACTGCTGTTGCTGTTGGAAAGGTAAATCATAATATTAAAATTTGAAACTCGTTAGTCTAGTGGTGAAAAAACACGTCTGCTGGCTGAGAGGGGACTGGCTAGAATTGGTCAATGGCTCAGTGAGAATCTTCTCACACTTAACACCCAAAAAACCAAATATGTATGCTTTGCACCGTATATAAACTCACAGCCCTCACCTGACTTTGAAATTAATATTCATTCTTGTCGTACTCCATTTACTTGTAATTATGGTTGCCCGACAATTCAGAAAGTTAGCTCTGTTAAGTACCTTGGAATTATTGTGGATCAAAGGCTAAGCTGGTACCCACACCTTGAACTAACCATAGGGAGGGTAAGAAAGCAAATTTGGGTGTTCAAATCGCTGAGACACGTTATGAGTACTGAGCTCCTGAATAGAATATATATTGCACTAGCCCAATCTGTAATTATATACTGTATCGCGGTATGGGGAGGTGCAGCTAAGTCTTACTTTATAGATCTAGAGCGGGCGCAAAGATCCTTGATTAAAGTTATGTACTGCAAACCTTTTAGGTTTTCTACTGAATCCCTATATGCAATTTCTAAGCTTCTCTCCGTCAGGAAACTTTACGTCCTAAATATGATACTTAGATACCACAAAGCGTTACCTTTCGATCATTCCAAACTTAGTAGAAGACGGTGCGATATAGTAGCCCCTACATATACCGCACGTACAGTCTTTGCTGCAAGGCAAAACGTGGCTCAAGCCCCCCGCGTTTATAATAAAATTAATCGTATCCTTAGTATTTACCCCATGAAACTTTTTGAGTGTAAGAAAAATATCACTGAATGGCTCCTTACTCTTAATTATGATGAAGTTGAAGACATCTTGGTAAGATTGGCTTGAGTGTGACACATGCTTAACGTATACAAACAGAGACAAAACAAATACCCATTCAATCAACCACACACGCACACACACGCACACACACTAATGCACACACACATGCACACACACACACATTCACACACACACACACACACACACACACACACACATGCACACACAAACATGCACACTCACATACACACATGCACCACCCACTGCGGATACAACCACTCGTCAATTACTTTTCGTTCATTTTTTTATTTATTGAAATAGCTTCTTTAAGCTTAGTGTAACTAATAGTGTTGTAAATCTTAATTTAATATAATTACATAGGAAGAGCGAGGTTCTCCCATCACAAGTATCTTTTGATTACTTTCTGGGAAACCCCGGCAACTTATTTGTAAAAATTTACTGAAATAAATAAACCTTTTTATTTTTTTATTTATTTTTTAGTGGTTCTAAGCGCGTCTGCTACGCTACCTGTAGCGTAGCAGTCTGGCTTCGATTCCCAGGTTGAGCAAAATGTTATTGGGTTTTTCTATAAAATTCTCAGTAGCAGATCGGAGTTTGGATTTGTGCCCGGTTAATGGCAATATGGTCGCCCCCTATTACATGGGACCTAAACATACTGACGAACTATGGGTGTACGTTGGTACACCTCTGCCTAACCCTTCGGGGAATACAGGAGTAATGGTATGTTAAAATTTGAAACATTTTACACAGCACCATCTAGTCTCAAACTAAGCAGAGATTGTACTATGGATACTAGACAATGGATACTATAATAATTTATTTTCCAACAAAATAAATATTACCAATAAACTACGGAAACATGATTGTAATGTTCTAGGCCACTAATTTATATAAATAAGTATAATTTAATTATAATGACATTTAAATAACTTACGGTGTTTACAGATTGAGATGCAGCGTCGGAAAGGAGAGCCGCTGCCGAGCGGCTGGGCGCAAGGACCAGACGGAAAAGAAACTAAAGACGCTGACCTGGTGAGTCCTGACCTGATGGACTATCTATTTTATTTACAATTACAATTTATCGTGAACGGATTGTTTGTCTGATCTGGGGGTCTACTCCCTAAGCACGAAGTCCGTAGTTTCGACCTTCGTTACGGGCGTTTCCTACTCCGTATCACCTACCGACGGATGATTCGTTCGGGGCCCGAACTAAGAATGAATGACAACACAATTTGACAGTTGTCCCTACTCTCGATGTGTTTTTAACCGTCCGAAAAATTTAATTTGACACTTGTTTTATCGGACTACGAAGTTTCGGAGAACTTCTCGTAACTCGAACGGCTCCTAACTTCGTTGACGGAGATGAGTAGACCCTCAGACATTATTTTCGTCGACAATGAAAGAAAACCGCCTACCTAAACTATTTTTATACAGTATGAAAAAATACTGTTTCTAGAAAAAAATTGTAGATCCTCTGGGTTCCATAACACAGAGGATCTACTTACATAAGTCGGCGACGAGAAAAAATCTCATTTAGGTACTGCTGTATACCGTAATTAGATCTTGTACTTCAAAATTCATCGCCATGGAGAGACATAATTTTAAAAAAACCTACCGTAATTTGATTTTATAATATATACAATCACGCCTGTACCTAAACCTAAACGCTTAAGCTGAGGTGCACTAATGTAGACCCACAGGTCGTCGGTATGTTTAGGTTCAATGTAATATAGGGCGAGCATATTGCCATTACCCGGTCACAAATTCAAAATCGAGCTACTACTGAGAATTTCATAGAAAATCCAACTGGAGTTATGTTGACTGATCGCGTGATAAATTTATGCTAAGTGTAACTCCTTAAATCTTTGTATTGTTGTATTCATTTCCCAGGGTTTCAAAACCGCGTGCCTGATGCCCCTAGGTGGGGGTGAGACGACGTCGGGATACAAAGGATTTGGACTAGCCGCTATGGTGGAGCTGTTCTGTGGAGTGTTAGCAGGTACCCCTCATTCACGTGTACATTGGTACGCCTCTGCCTATCCCTTCGGGGAATACAGGCGTGATGGTATGATAAAACATATTTCAAATCTAAGTTGGAAGTTTCAAGACTAAGTTGTAATTATTTTACTTCTCGTCAATACTAATAAATAACAGTTTTGCTTGTTTGCAAATCAAGTTGATCTAAACAAGCTGATGTCCGTCACCTTTTCCGAAAAAACAGTGTCTTTCTAGTAATACCGGGGTGTTGTAAGCGTCTGTATGCTACGCTTACCATCAGGTGGGCCGTATGCTTGTTTGTATATAAATAAAGGTTGAAGAGCACATAATTTTATAATATGATCACTGAAGAAGCTTTGGACGTAAAAAGAAATGACAACACATAATAACATACCATCACGCGTGTATTCCTCTAAGGGTTAGGCAGAACAGAGGTGTACTAAAACGTACCTACATATCCAAACTTTTTGTATGGTAGTTTACACACTAGATCCGATTTCCGCCATCCGATTTCTCTACGTCATCCGTTGAAACTCTCTTTCTGTATTTTCACAGATTCGGATCGGATTTGGATCAGACGTAGTGCGAAACCGCTCTTAGAATGGCTACCTTCCTTAGTACTGGGCCATCAATTCATCTTTCTTATAATTTCTATAGGTGCCAATTATGGCCATCACGTACGGTCGTGGTCACACAGTGGTGATGGCGGGCCGGCCAACCTAGGCCACTGCTTCGTCGCCGTTGACCCTGAGTGCTTCGCCCCAGGCTTCGGAGACCGCCTAGCCGACTGTATACAGCATTGGAGGCAGCTGGAACCGGTAACTCTTTTATTCCTTGAAAATACCTAGATATAACTCTCTTTAGGTATAACAGTCGTCTATGGAATGTTCTGCCGATTTCGTGGGACGTGCACAAACTGAGGCATTAAAAAAAAATTTATAATAGAACATTACTTGGCTATTTTGTACTTAAACTGTTACTATCTTATTGTAGTATTAATTTATATTTTTGTAACCATTATTATATGATCTATTATAATATCTACCTATATAGGTATTTTTATGATAATAGGTAGTTTTATAGTAAAATAAATATGGTATGTAATGCATCAGATCATATTTTAAAGGTGTCAACTAAAACAAAATGTTGATATACCTAGACCAGAAAGACACTCAAAGATTACAAGCCATAGACGGGACATTCCATACAAAGTCGTCGTCTTTTCCCGTAGACAGAGGTCCATAGGACCACTCTGTCAAAGTGACATAATATGTCAATATGAGAAAGGCAACAATCATGATAATCGGGATCAAAATTTTTGAATGAAATTGATCACATTATGATTTTGTAGGTAATAATGTAACGTAGTTAATAAGTGTCAAAACTTGGGTATTGTATGCTGCTAAGTACATAGCAAACCCTTTGGCGCGTAATTATTTATATCGCAATTGGTGTAAAGATGCCGATTCGTTCGCTAATTGTATACCTCATTTGTTGACTGTACTGTGTGTACTGTGTGCCAGCAGATCAAGCTATCCAAAACTGACAAATTTTCCTAATTGAACATGAACCTTATCATTTTGTATTAAAGTTGAAAATATATCTAAGAAATTTGATGGGGTAGCTTGATGCTAGCCTCTTCCACTTCAAATAGCATATTTTCTTCATTATAAAGAACATCCGTTATAATGATTGGGTTCCAAAACATTAATTTGTCACTACCTATGTACTTAAATCTTTCAATCACTATTTTCCCAGACTGATCCCAACCTGCCCGTGCTGGCTCCTGGAGACAAAGAGAAAAAGTCAGCGGCTGAAACTGACGCGAGGGGCACGGTGCCATACGTCAAACAACAGATTGAATCCAGCGCCGCTCTAGCCAAGAGACTCAATGTGAAACCCATGCAAATAATGGACGAGTAATGGAAACCGTTGTGAGATAGTGTTGTGGAAATTGGAATGCCATATTGTAGTTTTAATTAAGTAATTTAAGGCCCCCAGGGCCCTAGAAGAAAAGATTTTGCATTGTGTCTGTACGTTATTACTTGATGGCAAAAAGTTAAGTAAACAAAACGTTAAAGTAAAAAAAAATCGAGCCCTATTTTGAAATAATTTAAAATTATTATGGGTAGAACTTGAAATGTTCTAAAATGCGATGGTAGGCGACTATTGACAGGATCGGGATAATTATACTTACTTATGCATTTTTTTAAATACTACTTTTTATTATATTACTAACCGTTTTTTAATAATCTTCATAAAAATAAAATAACCATTTAATTCAATATAATAAATATCTTAATTCTTTACATATTTGAAACGATACGATGCACTACTTTGCATTTCATTGGTTTTTTATTTGAAAAAAGAAACCTGATTTGAAAATGGAAGTCAAACATTTCTTATGACAATGATTGTTTTCTTGTGCGTTTTCTTCATACGTTGATTAGTGTCCCAGAAGGAGGTTGGTGTTTTTATTGTTATGATGTGATGTAGTAACTCGGGACCAAAAAGCTGTGATAAGTGATAACTGAACTGCAGGTGCCTTATAAATAATTTTGGATTTACGTAAGAACAATAATTTAATTTGTATAACATTAATAAATGGCTTATAAAGCCGTTAAACATATGATGTGTGTTATTTTGAAACGCTAAAAACCTTTTATTATAGTTTTTTCAAGTGATTATGGTCTACTGAGCTATGTGAACTCTGGCCCCGTTCGTCGCATAAGCCTTCTGAGGGTCGTAAATCCAGCACGTCGCTGTGTAGACGCAAATGTGCCAAGTAAGTCAAGTTTATGGAGATTTCTATTATTAACAGATATTATTTGATTACCTCAATCAGAACATTAAATAACATTTTTTACCTACTAATTTAGTAGGTAGGATCTTGATCACAGAGAAAAAAATATTAAAAATATTTTTATTTTATGATGTACCTAACTAAAAAATTACGGTTTTCGCAATTTTTCCTTTATCTGTGCTATAAGACGTTTCTTCGTACCAAATTTTAAGATTCTGAGTTCACGGGAAGTAGGTTTTGATTCCCATGCGAGTTTCGAAAATTTGGGGAAATTCGTGGCATAAACGGCTGTATCTTTCGATTGCATTGACTTAGAAGTTTGATTTTTTCACAGCTCCAAGGGACTGTAGACCTGAGTATTTGATATAAATTTTAGCTTGATACCTCCACGCGTTCCTAAGAAAAAGGATCTTGACAGACGGACGGACGGACAGCAAAGTGATCCTATAAGGGTTCCGTTTTTTCCTTTTGAGGTACGGAACCCTAAAAAGAAGAATCTTGAAATGAAAAGGTAGACCTTTGCACAGGGCGATCGCATTCCTTCCACGTCCCCGACAGGTTTTTGTCCGAGACAATCGGTGGTCTGGACTTTCAATGCAGAGACCTTGCCCCACATCCTTCTCAAGGGCGTCCAGCATCCGTCTCAGAAGGCCAAGGTAACAAATAATATCCCAGTAGGTAACCTGTTTTTATAAATAATTGTGTTTTTCTATAAAATCTTATAAACAAACTTGCTAAATGATTATATTAATGTCTAATATAGGTAGGTACTGAAAAATATTTACAATAATCCCATCAATGCATTTAAATAAATAAAATAATTAGATAAATAACAATATTTTTTTTTGTAAGTAAGTATAAAAAATATGAATAAACTTTAGGACATAGCTAAGCGTCGAAGTATTGCTCGGCGTCGCTGTCGTCTGGCAACGTGCCCAGACGACTGGCAACATTGCCATGTGACATTGTCTATTCATTCTCCTAGGAACAAGCAGTCTCCTTGAAATTATCTTGAACTAGCTTGGCCGCTATTTCACCTTTTGTGATAAAAGTCCTTTTCTAAGTCTTATCTCTGTACCAAATTTCATCAAAATCGGTTCGGCGGTTTAGGCGTAATAGACAGATAGACAGACAGAGTTAGGTACTTTCGTATTTATAATATTAGTAGGTAGTGAAGTAGGAATTTGAGATGAGCACTGGGGACCGAGCATTAAAATCTCGTGCATTAGCATTTAAATCAATAAAAAATACTACAAATTATTTAATCAGTAATATGTATTTGTTTTTTTTAAAGGAAAAAGATCCCATCCGAGGCAAACCTTTGTGTGATCCAATATTTGTTTCAACTCTGACTGTACTTTGTGTCCGTTAATTATACCTGTTTGTAGTCCCCCGCGACTCTCAGGCTCGCCATCCTTTTGCGGGAGTTGTATTTTTTACAAAAAAGAGACAAAAAATAAATTATAAGCGGGACAGGAAGCAGAGGGACATTGTACACTATCAACTTGATTATGTTGCCAGACAGACTCGATAAAAATTAAAGGCCTGCTGCCTATTAATGAGAGCGTATATTTTTAAGGTGACAATCGCCTTCTCGTCTTTAATTTATTAAATAATCACGATCCTCCAGAGGTTCAAGTTCAGTATCAGCTAAAATGAAACACGAACATGCTGAGCGATGTCCGTTTTGCATGGATGTGGCGCGTATTTTTCCTAAAATAGTTTTCATTTTGTCATGAAATTTTTATCTTACCTACAACAACTGAACTTTCTTCTTTATTTCTAGGACAGAGAACATAAAAAATAATCAACACGATACATTTTAGGGAATGTTTATTTATTAAATTAACGTTCAGTCGACTTCACATTACAATTATTAGGTAATTTGACTAATTGCTGGTCTAGTCGAGTAAGGAGTTTCAATGTAACCAGAGGCCAGCTTAAACTGGTATTACTGTCCCGTCGGCCTTACGTAGAATAGAGCATCCCCTTAACTACGTAAGTAGATGGAATGGAACCAGTGTGCATTGGCGTTTGCCTTGATGCCGCACCACCAGACTGACTAGATTCCATGCTTTAAATGTGACAGGCTGTAGCCACAGAGTAACGTTGACCGCAGAATCGACTGTAGAATATAAACGATAAAGAAGAAACTTATCCTAACCCCTCATTTTTGAGAGAAGTCCCGTAGCCAGCCGTGGCAGAGTAAATAGGTCGATCGATGATGATGATTACCTACTTAAAGTAAACTGGCAGGTATAAAATCCTGCTAACCCACGTGCATATTATTTAACGATGGGCATTATATAGAAAGATTTTATAGTCAAATACAGAATGCTTTTTGCCTTTGGCAACTTTTGACTTAGTTATTAGGTTTCAATTTTTTAATTTAGAATGTGCGGGAATTTTATAATGATAATAATAATCCTTTTCTAAAGTTGAACCAAAGTAGGTATTTTAATTATTTAAATTCATATTATTACACGATTACCAACCTACTTATCATTATTAAATTATGTATGATAAATTAAATGACAAAGCTTTTATCATTTTATTAATAACGAATATGTAAATTAAATATTTGCCCAGAACAAACAAAATAGTCATGATAATAATATCATATTTATTTCCGACAGTCAATATTACAGATTAAAGTTATTAAATAGTTATGCTAAGTATTGTATTTTTATAATTAGCATAGTTGAACAAGTCAAAAACAAAGGTACCTACTTACCAATATAATTTGGTCTAATAAAGACAATGATGCGATACCTATATTTATCTAGAAAGATTAGCCCCATGGCCATGATTATACGAGACGGTACCAGTCCGACATACCCTGCCGCCTCCCCAGGTCCATGAGGATTCCCCGCACTTTATAAAAAAAAGGACTTGACGATTAGCCCACGTCCTAGATATTATTCATAGAAATGATACACAGGTATTCTCAAATTATGATTTTCCCGGGTAGAAGACATGCATGAGGATTTTCCAATAAAATGTCAAAAATGACACTTTATTGACACACAAAAATACAGTTGAAAGTCTTGAAATCGAAGCAGAAGTTAGGTGTCGTGGCGAATGTAATCTCGAATCTCACGGCACCGACCATAGGGAAAGGGATGGCAAGTGCGGTTTTTAGTCGGTAAGAGGCCGACATAAGTACCTCCGTTGGCGACGGATGTTCCATGTGGACTTTCCGCAATTTTTATACAGGGTTTTACAAAACTACCCGTAAAGCCGAAAGGAGGTTAAATGGAGCTTTATAACGAGTCCATTCACAAAATTTAAGAACCGTAGTAACGCTGTATAACATACCCCAAAAAAAGGAAAACAACAACATTTATGAATGAAAAATAGAACAATTATTAAAGTATTGAATTAAAACTACTTTTTACGGATTTTATCGCGTATATTGATATTATTAATCCCCACGTTTCGGACCCTTTAAAATAGGTACGTAGGCCTTTCTGTTAAATAATCTGGTTTCCGACATGACAGCTGACAACATTTTTTGGTATTTTTTTGCATTCTCTTGTCCGTTATATTCTTACTCTATAGCGCCTTATTACTTCGCTTATAAAATAAACGTTCTTTAGGTACTGGTTCTTGGGAATGGCGGTGTATCTTAGCTCCTTTGTAACAGATAATTTGCGGCCATTTACCTACTGAATGAATGAATTCTCAGGCAGTAGATTCGTTCGCCCCCTATTACATGGGACCTAAACATACTGACGGATTGTGAGTGTACATGTGAACACCTCTGCTTAATACGCAACGAGTATACTAGAGGAAGTTTTTAATGTTTTACATAAATTTTTAATTTAATTTGTTATAAATTATTATATTATGTATCGATATCGGTTTTTGAATATAATTTATATTTGCTATAATATGTGGTGCCAAAATATAACCACAATGTGGGAAGCAGTGCAAAGCTATACCAACCAACCGGAGTGCTGAACTACAGTTGGTTTTCAAGAAATTCCCACTTAAGTATTTTTATTATACGGCTTCATTAAATTGATTTTTCATTTCAGGTTGGTTTTTTGTTTTATTTTTCTTTATTGCATTTTTTTAATCATTGCTCCGGCTTCCGAGACTGTGTTATCCTAGTTCAAAAAACAAAGCACATTGTATTTGAACTTGTTTCGTTTCTAAGATATGTTTATTATTATAATTGACAAGATCTGATGTAATTCTGTACAATAGATACTTAAAAAAATTTTGGATCTGTTCTTGAAGAACTTGTCTCGAGACTTCACGACCTCGTAAAACTGGTCTAGACGTTGTTATGATAATAAACCAATTAATTTTATTATTTTCGTCAAATTTTGATGGTTAGATACTTATCAAAAATATGATGAATGGAAATATTTTTAAACAGTTTTGTTTTTATCGTTGCCTACCTTCCATCCAAAATTATAATTTTCGTAATTTTTTAAAAAATAAACCCCAAATTTACTTGATTTTCCTCATAATTTAAAGTTATTTCTACAAACTCAGGTTTTTCTCGTACAATTTAAATTAATTATTTAATAATTGCTTTGTTTTTTAATTCAATTAAACTCAAATTAATTTTATGGTCATACCTAGTTGAGACTACTTTAATTTAGTTGTATTTAAAATACTAATTAAGACCTAAGAGGAAACATCCAATCATGTTGTTTACGTAACCTGGCACTTGGATGGATGGCATAATCATTGATGATCCTTGTGTATTATTAAGCATTAGGTACCCTTTTTTTTCAAAGACAAGGCCCACACTATGGATCAAGCCTGTGCTGTGGGGGAATTTACAAACACAAAAATAACTGTAACAAAGATCACCCAGATTTGAAACATACAACTGTGGATCACACAAAGATTTACTTGGTTAGGAATCGAACCCACGACACTCGGCGCAACGGTATTGCCGAGGTGACCATCTTAACCACTACGCCAAACATTCTTTATTTAAGAGAGGTAGGGTATAGTGGGAGTAATTCCACTTAAATTGGAGCTGCTCAACTGGGGAAGTACCTCCGCCTTGCAGAAAATCGAAAAGAAAAAACACTGCTTTCAGCTGTGTTGTGTTCCTTACGATGAGCAAGGTTGCCAGTGCTTCGCGGGGAAACGTTATGCTGGCAGTGGAGGAACTCTTTCGGTTTACAGGGTCGGCAACTGGTGTTGCAAGCGTCTATAGGCTACGGTAACCTCTTAGCATTATAAAAAAAATGCAGTCCTCAATAGCATCTAAATTTAAATTTAAACCTAGAGTACATATCTTATCCTGGTTTATGAACTGCGATATCATTTTAATTTTAATTCTTCTCTCAGAATGAATGGACTGGAGATGTAGTTAATTAAATCTATGTAGGTAGTTTGAAAATTCAATAAAAGTTGTGACATAATAGAGCCCCATTATTAGAGATCTTATCCCATTATAGTGCTGTTAAAACTGGAATTTTCGTACGTTTTAAGCATTTGGTATACATTCTTTATAATATGCACTTTAAAGTATTTATGTAAAATCATGTGTTTCTTGTGATGTTAGATTTATATAAATAAGTTTAGCCATGCTTCGGCACGAATGGGCCGGCTCGACCGGACTTGATACCACGGCCTCACAGAAAACCGGCGTGAAATAACGTTTTCGTTGTGTTTCGTCGAGTGAGTGAGGATACCGGAGGCCCAAACCCCTTAAAAGGGCGGCAACGCACCTGAAACTCCTCTGGTGTTGCGGGTGTCCATGGGCGGCGGCAATCGCTTACCATCAGGTGATCCGTCTGCTCGTTTGCCCACCCTATCACATAAAAAAAAAAACAACTCTCCGTTGAACTCTCCAAATGTCTACGGATTTTGTTTAAAATTGCTATTTACTATATAATCTCAGTGTAAAAATTTAAAAGCAAGTCCAGACATCACGAATCACAATACCCAGATCGATTAGAGGTATTTCTTCTGTATAAATATAAGAAAATCAAAGATTTTATTATTAAAATTGGTCAACATAGTGGTCGGTTAATGTCTATAAAATTGATACAGGTATTTATTATATACCTACCTACTACGATACTACATGTATATAGGTAATTAATTTGGCGCCATGTAATCAGGATTGTTTCCATTTTGGAATGATATGCGTGAAGGTAAAATACTAGACTTGTCTGCATTGATTTTGAAGGCCACATTTTTTCAATTCACGATCTATCTATGTATACATTTAAGTGGATCTTCGCACTTATACATATATGTATATGTTTTTGAAACACTGTTATACTTACAGACAAACCCGCGGGCACACATGTGGATAAAATTATAAAACTAGGTAAGTTCAGAGGCCAGCACATCAAGCTACCACAATCTGTCAAATTTCTTTGATTTATACAGTGCGGTAAGGTTCATATAAAAAAAAAACAGTTTTGGCTAGCTTGACCTGCTGGCGTCTGTACCTACATTATGAATAAGATAATACTTAGTTTAATTAGGGGGCTGTAAAAACTGGTAAATTCACGGTTAGGTAAATGCGATGGTGATAAGGTTGTTTTGTCTAATTTTGTGAGCAGCAACAACATATAGAAAATACTAGAACATTATTTCAACATCATCGTCAGTAACCCATTTACTCTCCCACCGTTGAACAAGGAACGACAACAAGGAGGACACTTCACAAAATCTGAGGGGCCTAAGCTATAAAACCCACACTAGAGCAATGTAGTAGATACTCCACAATGGCAGAGAGCAGATTTCATACGGCCGCCGTCCGTTTGAAAGACGTCAAACGGTTATAGGTGTAAATATTTCAAGAGTCGATGATTTGACCCAGCCACTCTATGATGACACCTGAGAGCAATATAATAAATAAAAAAAAATGTTAAATTTGGTTCATAAATAAACTTATACGCAAACATAAAGCATAGATTATAATTAAAATACTACTATGATCTTTATAACTGTGCTTGGCATTTGCTTATGGTGTGCATATTATAATATATTCAATTCTACTTATATACAAGCGTTTTGAAAAACTCCTACTTTTTTTAATCGGTTCATCAATTCGCGTAAAGGACCCGGGGCCCAAGAAGATGAAGAAGAGATATGGCACTGTGTCTGTAATTTTTTAAATGACGGTTAACTGGTTAAAACAAAATCACGGAGAAAATAGATGTAAATTTTCAATGTAGGTATCTTTGATTAATGTATTTTAGAATTCTACAAGTGTGCGTCTGTGCACGACCGGAACAGATAAGACCCGGTCGAGTGCACACCGCCAGTACTTTCACTGGTAATGTTTACATTGCCAATTTTACGCTAACCTTTACGTTTTGTTATTTGTTATTTAGGCTGAACGAGATTGTCGATCTGATGATAGGTGTAAAACAGTTACTGCGCCCGTTATTCCTGATTTTTAGTTATAAGGTCCCAATTGCTGATTTGCCCACAACTTCAGGGTCTACCTATCTATCTGTTGCCTACGTCTACGGTCCGTCTTACTATAACCGAATGTAAATTTCTCATTCTTCTCTTGATGTTTAAAGGAGTATCTATGGAGATTTTTGCCTGTTTTTCTCCATAAGACCCACTATTTGGAATCGTGCAGTTAGTTTTTGACATTTCAAAAGTACTTGAAAAATAAAATATTTTAAAATTATTGAAATAAAATTCCTTATATTCTAGTGGTCGTAAACGCCACTACTGTACTACGCTGAAGGTTTTAGATTCTAATCCCAGATCGAGCAGTTATTGGGATTTTTTATGAAATTCTCTATAGCGGAGCTCGGATGTGGCTTGGCGAACTGTAGGTGTAAATTAGTACCCACAGCTTTGCCTAATGGTGTAATTAACTTGGATTTTATGATAACGTGTCGTGTGGCATCAAAATGCAAACTAAATCTGCGTGTTTTTCATGAAATTCATAATTAAATAGTTTTTATTTCATTACCATCTGTTTTATGCGATCAAGACATAATTACACATAATTAGTTCATATGTTTTGTTGTATGACCTTCATACTTCGTTAAAGACTAGAACCTTCAGTTAGGTAGAGGTTAACCACCATTTATATTGTGTGAATTAAGAGGATCTTTCAGTGGTACATGGGAGAGTTGGCTTATGCCCACTATGACCAGCAGAGGGTCAATACAAGCTGTGTATGATAATGATGATGACGATGAAAATGAACTTTCAGAGGAACGAAGTTTAAGAAAATTTGACAGCTGTATTGAGACAAGTTGTAGGTTTGGTTGTTTTTTTTGATACTACTAAGGTGGCAAACAAGTAGACGGTCCATCTAATGGTAAACGGTTACCGTGGCCTATGGACGCTTGCAACACCAGGGGTATTACTTGCGCGTTGCCGACAGTGTAAAACGAAAGAGGAATAGTTGGGTTAGCAGTGTATAAGGGTCAAAGTCCCCCCACAGCCAACACAACGTCTCCTCGTAGAGCACTGGCAACCTTGCTCACCGTAAGAAACAGAATACAGCTCAAACCTACCTCTCTTTAATTCTCTCTGGTTGATTTCTTTTTCATTTCCTGCATTTCTTAGTAATCTTCGCATCGCTTACTGCCTTGTAACCTTGTCATCTGCACCTCTATCCATCCATATTTTCTTTGGTGTCCTTCTTACCTTATCTCTATCCTTGTTCTACATGTTTTAAGTACCTATTTCTGGTAGGTTACGGTTCCTATCATGGTCGTGGCAAATTGTACGGTGAAGGAAAGTGCGGTTTTTGGTCGGTACGATCCGACATACCCTGCCGCCTCCCCAAGTGGCGAACGATCCATGTGAATTTTGCGTAGGTACTATATCTAGTACCGTAACATAACTTTTTCTATAAAAAAGGTAGGTTACCGGTTATCTGATCGTTGTGAATTTCACGGATCCCATGGACATGACTATACGATGAGTGAAAGCTAGTGTGATTTTTAGTCGATAAGAGTCCTACATACCCTGCCTCCCTGGGTGGCAGGTTAAGGTCTGTGGAGGTTGTGGCGCTTAATTAATTACGAATCCCATAGGCCCTGTAGGGTAAGAGAAGGCAAGTGCGAATTATAGATGGTACAAGTTCGACATACTCACTGCACATATTCCGCACTGTAAAAATGAGGTTAAATAAGAATTAAAAAAAAAAGAATTTCAGATTATATCTACCATCTTGGAAGATTAATATCTTAGACCCTGTGTGCGTAGTAACAGCAATATATGACACTTACGTGTACCATATAAAGGAAAACCTGTTAACTAATAGGTTACGATGTACAGACAGATAAGGATTACGAGTTCTTTTAATGTTACTAAGAAATATAAGTAAAAACAGGAAGAAATGAAGAATACTGATGAAGGATAGTGACTTCATTATCACGAAACAGAAAAGAACAGTTAGACTGCCTCATTAGTCTAGTGGTCCTAAGCGCGATTGCTACGTTAGAGGTCTGGTTCGATCCCAGCTCGGAGTCCGGATTTGTGCCCGGTTAATAGTAATAGGCTCGTCCCCTATTACATGGGACGTAAAACATAAAACTTTTCTTAACATACATACAACGTGATGGTATGTATGTTAAGAAAAGAACAAACACACCTTGCTCCTCAAAGTCCTTCCCACCTCTCGGCATACGAACCTAATCGTTGGAGACGCACCTGGTACTTGCGAGTGCTCTTTCCCAGGTTGCGTTTCTTCACTCCTACAATAATCTATATCCTGTCCCTCTTCCTTATCCCACTCTGCCCTATATAGGGCATGTTACCGTACACAATACGTTACTTCGCGTCCGAACAGGACACTGTCACTACTCCATTTCCTTCCGCTTCCTGTACCATTTGTGCGCAAAAGCTCTCAGCCTATCATAACCGAACCTACTTGACACCAACTCGTGATGGTAGACCGGGCCGGCCATCGGCCTACACCAGTCTGAAACTCCCACATCCCGTTGCGACAGGACATATTTCGGCTCCACCCAGCAGTACGACATTCGTACTTCCACATCCGGGAAGAAAACAAATACTTCTCTACCGTCTGCACTTGCATGTCAGCGCGCCTGCCATTGAGTAACGACCTCTGCCCTGATCCGTCTAATCACAATGCCTCGTTCCCTACCGTCAAGGTGCGAACACTCCTGCGCGATTCTTCCTGCACGAACGACCTCTAGATCGGCCGGTAAAACCCCCGCCAGCACAGGTAAGAAAAGAACAGTTTTCTGTTCCGTGATTATTAGGATCAGTTCCGGTTTTAAGGACGTGTCCATTTCGACAGGGATTATTGTCAGATCGGGCCGCGCCGGAACAAAGAGAACCACTACTGCGTGGTTCTCTTTGGTCCGGCGCGGCCCGATCACTGAGGACCAAGCTTAGGAAAGACCAAATACCGTCTCTTAGACTCAATAACAACCATACTGAGAGCCTAAGTACGGTCTAGCTTAGTTTACGTATCGCTAACTATACACTTTATTTCACTTTACATAATGTATGTAACCAGTGAATTAAAATGCATCTATTCTATTTTATTCGACGGACGACCTCTGCTCGCTAATAAAAGCCTCCTACTCTTCTCCGTTTCACACGTTTAATTAACACTTATGTAGGTACAATGAATACCATAATAATATCATGAACATCATAATTCATGTATTCATAATTTATGGGATGAAGGCGTAGATGGCGGACAAAGAATAGATGGATGGATTGTATTAAAATGGAAATGACAGAAAAGAGAGTGAATGATGATGTGACGGCTGACAGAGATGGAAGGAAAGGACATACTGCACCGACCACAAATACATTGGAACAAGTACAGGAATTGGCTTACTACTAACCTTTGTACTGCTTATGTACTAAACTATGTACTACTTATGAACCAACCTATATATGTATATGTATACTGCTTATGTACTTGCCTATGTAGTTATCATGTACTACTTATACTACTTATATAATAAATTGCCTAAACATGTAAAAGACCAGAAGTCCATGTGTTCTTTTAAAGCTTTTTTAAAGGTATATTACCTTTAAAAAAGCTTTAAAAGAACACATTTTTGAGGATTTAAAATAGTAAAACTTTTTCTTTCTATAATTTCGACATGAACTGTCTCGTCGCCCTAAATTAACTTATTTAGAAATGTTGTTTTCTCATATAAGTGAAATGTATTTCTTTTCGAGAAAATAAAGTTCTTAAACCTTAAACCTTATGTACTGCTTATCTACTAACCGATGTAATACTTATGTACCTACTTACCAATGTACTACTTATGTACTAACCTTTACACTGCTTATATACTTGCCTATGTGCTTATCATGTACTACTTGTGTACTTACCTATGTACTACTTATGTATTTACCTATGTACAGCTTATGTACTAAGCTATGTACTACTCTGCCTATGTACTACTTATGTACTGCTTTTATACTAACCTATTATACTACTCATGTACTTACCTATTTACTACTTATGTACTTCCCTTTGTAAGTACTACTTATGTACTCACCTATGTACTACTTATGTATTTACCTATGTACTGCTTATGTACTACTTATGTACTAACCTATATACTGCTAATGTACTTATCATGTACTACTAGTACTACTTATGTACTAACCTATGTATTGCTTACGTACTAGCCTTTGCAATACTTATGTATTTACCTATGTACTGCTTATGTACTTACCTATATACTGCTTATGCATTAACCTATGTTCTACTTATGTACTTACCTATGTACTACTTTTGTACTTACCTATGTACTGCTTATGTACTAAACTATGTACTACTTATGTACTAACCTTTATACTGCTTATGTACTTGCCTATGTACTTATCATGTACAGTCAACAAAAGAGATTGGTATACAGGTAACGAACGAAATCTGCATCTTTAAACAGATTGTGATTTAAATAATTACCCGTCAAAGGGTAACTTGATGTGTAGCAGCTTACAATACCTGCGTTTTGACACATATTGCATGATACATAATTACAAAATCTTTAAAAAAACACGATGTTTAATTAGCTGCCTGTATACTTAAGTCTTTTGTCGACCACTTATATACTTACCTATGTACTACTTATGTACTACTTACTACTTATGTACTACTTATGTACTACTTATGTACTAATCTATATGTATACTGCTTATGTACTTGCCTATGTACTTATGATGTACTACTAGTACTACATATGTATGTACTAACCTATGTATTGTTTATGTACTAACCTATGTAATACTTATGTATTTACCTATGTACTGCTTATGTACTAACCTATGTAATACTTATGTACTTACCTATATACTGCTTATGTACTAAACTATGTACTTACCTATGTACTGCTTATGTACTAACTTAGATACTTAAATAGGCCCTTACATGGGCAAGCTTGTATTGGTCATCATGACTATCATAAGCATAGTTATGGTCCATATCTGTGAACATAAGGGTCGCGTGGATATGTTGCGATGAGATTACTAACATACTTAATTATATTCCGAACACCTGTATTTTGCAAATACCTACACATATATAATACATTACATATGTATATAATACATACTTATATTATATATAATCACATGATATCCATTGTTTCATCAGACATAATTATATAGTATATGACCATTTGCTTATATGATAAACGTACTAAACTGACTCAATAAGCTTCCTGCCTTCGGTCACGTAAGCACATTTTAGAAATATTTTACAAAGTAAACTTCCATAAGTAAGAATTTATGTTACGTCAATAAATTATTAAAGATAGTTATGGATTCTGAGTTCGTTGACTGTAACGGGACGTCAAGAACAAAACCACATTAAGAGAGGAAAGGGGGCATAATGGGTGGCTTGCAGAAAATAGAAGTGAAATAACACGGCTCAAAGCTGTGTTGTGTTGTTTACGGTGAGCAAGGTTACCACTTTGCCAGTGTTCCGCGAGTGTTGTGTTGGCAGCGGGGGGGACTTTGACCCTTATACTGCTAACCCAACTATTACTCTTTCATTTTACAGGGTCGGCAATGCGCAAGTGACCGCTTACCATCAGGTGGGCCCTATACTTGTTTGCCACCTTAGTGGTAATAAAAATGTAGTCCTTGTTTCCAATTGGAAATAAATCGCTCTGCCGAAGTGTTGTCACCCTGACGAGATATCAAATCGGGAGAATGTTCTCAATGTCTATTCAACTCCTTTACCTAACCCTCGTTTTCTTTGGTTTTCTTGAATTACGTAATAAACGAAGAAAAGAGAAAAGAAAATACATTGAGAAACAATTGTACGGAAATAAAATAACTGCTATTTATAATTATGTTTTAATGAAATAAAAAACAATAATTTAATAAAAAAATATTGTCTCATTTAATACTTACGTAATTCATTTACATAAATAGTAAAAATTATATCATATAGGTAATTATCTACCTATACTTATATAGATAATTAAAATAACAATTAAAGTATATTATGTCAAAGGAGGCAGATTGTAAACTTCCTATAATCACACCGCCACTAGTGGGTAGATAGTACATACAAACTGATTCTTTACGTGCAATAACTAAGGAATAAACCATTATTGTTAAAATGGTGCATAGATTTTTTATACTCAGACAAAAGTGGTTTAAGTTGACACATTTGACAGAACCAAAACATTGACTTTTGTTCCACTCCAATTAAGTTATTTATTATGTAAAAAAATATATAAAAATGCATGTTTGTGATAGATTTCGCAAAAACTAAACGAGAAACGTCGTTATTATTTATTATATAATCATTAAAACGCAATGTACAAACGCCAGCAGGGCAAGCTATCCAAAACTGTCAAATTTTCCCAATTGAATATGAACCTTACCGTATTGTATTAAAGTTGAAAATCAATCAAAGAAACTTGACAGATTGTGGTAGCTTCATGTGCTGGCCTCTGGTTTTATAAAATTGAAATACAATTCTACTGGTTCATTACGACCTTAAGATTGATTTAAGTTTCCAAAAAAAAGTGTAGGTAATACCCTATTTAGTGTTTTCTTCTTTTTCATACTTTTATTACATTTATGATGTTCAAGAAAATGGGACACCTGCATAAATGGATGAAAGGGCATAGTATTAACCTCTAGTAAAAGATTTTTGATAGAACATTTTATTTTATTAATTCCGGACCTTATTTTGATAGCCTTCCTTTTGTATTATCTTTCAGGTATATAGCAGGTATGCACAGTATCCTTTTCTAGCCTAACAAAAATCTATTCTTTAAGATGTCAGTATATTCTCGTTATATTTTCTACTTATGCCATATCTTAGCAGATGTCCCGTTTTCATGGACACCTTGTATTAAAGACAACCAACTAATAAATGCACTGTACGCACGAATTTAACCCACAGATTGTACCTATATTTAATTTATTATATGTCATTTAAAGACAAATAACGCTAAGACACGGACGAATTCAAAAATCGAACATTCTAGCAATGTGTTTTTAAAAAAACAGGTCAATTTTGCCACAGAACAGAAAACACTGTTTTTTCTATTCCGTGGATTTTGCTTAATCGATTTGATATTGGAATTTTTAATCCGGTGGGTTCATCAAATCTAAATCATTTGTGTTAACTTGTTTATAGAATCCAAAAATAATAAATCCAATTATAGTGATCGTAAGGTTATTCTAGAATATTATTTAATTACAGAATGATATCAGGTTCGTAATAAAAACGCAAAACTGATGTGCTATTATGAACAACAAGTTCTGTTATTTTTTTGCTAAATTGCACACATCAAGAAAATCAGTTGTATAACTTAATGAGGAATCTTATAATTTTTTTTCCGATAAAGTACTACTGTAAAGGAAGCGTTGGAGTGATCATCCGAGCGAGATATGACGAGATAGGATATAATAAATCTGTACGAGTTGAACCTTAGAACGATTTACGTCCTACGTTTTACCTGAATGAGACTATGCAATTAGGGCCTTGCAGCATCTGATTTAAATTCAGGTCTTTTAATAATGAGAACGATAAATTTGCGTGCATAGTTTGGTGACATTTTAACTTATGGGTTAGGTACTAAGATAATTATTACATGTCAGCTTTCTCGCTATGGCCTATGGGTATATACGCTCTTCTGTATGGGACGTAGCTGGTTGGCAAACAGAATACATCCTATTTGGATACATCTTACTTTTTGGTTATTTACTCTACACAATAAAGTTAAAAAAAACTTGAGAGGTGTCAAGGGACACCCGGATGAAACTAAGTTCCTTTCATTAAAATTTAATAATTAAAAATAAAAAAACCTGTATACACTCAACAATTCACAACGCGCGAAATTCAAATATTGTCATTCACTCAATAATTCGAAATTCAAATATTGTTGACAAGCAAAAAGTGTCGTGACAACTTTTCGTAAGAATTTTTTCCGTCTGGCCCCCTTTCACAACGCGCGATAAGGAACTTCGTTCCAATAATTTAAAGTCAATAAAGGCAGGGGTAACCATCTATACTTCATAGAAAAAGGTTTAATTAGCTAAATAAACCGTCCCACAATGTGGATGTCAATACCTTCGAACTTGGTCACAATATTCGACGCTTCATAAAGGCAGGTAACTGCGTCATTGATGTAGTGGTGTTAGTGCTCCCCGAGGAAACGTAGTGTTGACTTTGACCCTTATACTGCCAACCCAATTCTTTATTCCTCTTTCGTTTTACAGGGTCGGCAACGCGCAATGACACCCCTGGTGTTACAAGCGTCTATAGGCTACGGTAGCCGCTTACCATCAGGTGGGCCGTAAGCTTGTTTGCCTACATGGCCTTGTTGTATCTATATGGTATTTAATGAACAGTAAAACCTGTGGATATTGATTTATGATATATATGAAGTCTAGCTATGCAAATCTATCAAATTTTCTCAATTGAACATGAACCTTATCATTTTGTATTAAAGTCGAAAATCTATCAAAGAAATTTAACAGATTGGTGTAGGTTGATGTGCTCTGTACAATACACAACTATGACAATTATTCATTTTGATTATGGTATCAATAGACCGCCCGTTTAACAGCCTTAACTAACCCAGTTTAATGCGGTAAATACCTAAAAGGTAATTAGTTATGTAATACTTAAAGGTTATAAAACATAGGTAGCAGTTACGCAGCAGCATATCTAGTTAATAATTACATTATGTATAAGACTTGTACCCGACTCGTTTCCTTACTTTAGTAAAAACTACTCTGTGAGGATAAACTAAGTACTTATTTAAATTTAATAGCAGACACTGGAGGACAGTTTAATCACGGCTTATTACATAAACGGATCATTATCATCGTAGGTATATTATATACCTTTTGCCCAGCTATGTTAACGTGAGTTCGAAGTCTAAAGAAATGCCGATGAATATTGTTATTTCACACGAAGCAAAATATGTCAGACCTCTGCAACCCAATTTCACTAAACAACACAATAATCTGGTTGTCAAGTTTGGTGTTCATATGAAAATCGGAACACGTACTCTCCGAGGCAAGGTGCGTTCTCGATGTAATAAATATGGTAATCCAGCCATAGACAGCATCATCAACCCATATACTGTCCCACTGCTCGGCACGGGTCTCCTCTCAGAATAAGAGGGATTAAGCTATAGTCCACAACGCTGGCTTAGTGCGGGTTGGTAGACTTCACACACCGTTGAGAAAATATCTAAGCATGTCGGTTTCCCACGATGTTTCCCTTCACCGTTTAAACGAATGATAATTAATTATCGGGACTATTGTACCGGGACAGTTTACAAATACTCCAACTTATATGTATACCTACATTATAAGCAAATAAATGATTTCTTTCTTTCTTTCTTTCAAATTATTAATCCGTACATAAAAGTCAGAGGTGCGTGCCTTGGATTCGAACTCGAGACCTTTGACTTGGCAATCCAATGGTCATATTCACTAGGCTATCACTCCTGACCATAGACAGCGTAACCTTGAAAATTGATTGATCGGTGTAGTTATTAGTTAACCTTATTAAATTAACCTGGTTTTAAATTTAGTGGAACCAAAAGATTTCTTTGACATTTCAAGTTAAGCATAGCAAAAAATATAATATAATGCCAGAGGAACTAACACGGATATAAGTTAGATAATAATCGTTAGTAGGTAAGTGGTTAGTGGATATTTACGTCACAAACACCAGAATCGGGGAAAGTGCGCTCGAGTTCATTGGCAGTAGGACGTAGCGAGAACCCATGTCATGTTACGACATCTATCGAGATTTTACGGTGAATTTTGTGCAAAATCATCACATAACTATGTAGAGAGGTCAGTTGGGCAACTGATAGATAGATAAAGGTGAGGAAGCTGAAGTAGCCTATTAATAAACAAAAACAAAGTTGGTTCTATTGACACGCGAAATTTATAAGATTATACTATGAATGGTTGAATCTAGATTTGTTTTTCAACGTAACCTGTCCCATTGCTCATGCATTATTTAGCTTAGGTATATTTTTGGTTTGTCTACGCCTGTCCCCTTAACAAAATCCTAACTAGGCCATTGGTGGATGCTATAGCAACTGCACACCTAACTTATTGTTGAGGGGCTCATGGCTGTTATAACTACGCTGATTAAGGTTAATCAGAGTAAGCCGCGGTTAGTTTGTGGATGTGTGACCACTTGTTTTAGAGAGCACGTCAACGCCGTTGGTTCCGGTTATCATACGAACTCCTATGACAATCGATAATGGTAGTCAGAAACTCAGAAGGCTTGCCCCTATTACATGGGAACCAAACATACCGGCGAACTGTGGGTGTGCATTGGTACACCTCTGCCTAATCCTTCCGGGAATACAGGAGTGATGGTATGTATTATGTATATGATTTTTGAGTGTTTGATATCGGTATTGCCCAGAAATTGAGACGGAGGTCTGATGGTAGTCGCTTCGTGTAAAATACTGTTATTCGGCTACATCTGGTCAGCATGGAAGCCGACCCCAACATAGTTCAAAAAAGACTAAAAGGATGATGATGAATCAGCTGCCTGACTCTGTATTTCCTGACGTGTACAATTTGGGGGTCTTCAAGTCACGAGTGACGTATTTTCTAGGTAAGCGTGCTACATTTTAGACCACATCGTCACTTACTATCAGGTGAGATTGTGGTCAATCGCTAACCTATCTCTTATAAAAAAATGATTTATTTATTATTAAAGCATGTTAACTATGTATAGAGCCTTTTTGGAAACTAGAACACATTTTGAATTTTGGAAAATAGAAAAAAGCATAGCAATTGCAAAGAAACACAAGCTGTCAAGAAAGGAATTAATTTATTCGAGGACTAACTTTTACAAAGACATAGGTAGCACTTATTATAAAAAAAATATTATATTCGTTTTTTATTTCCACATCGTTAGTCAACTTGTAATTGATTTGACTGACTGGCAGGTAGCTGTCAGTGCTCATTTATTTTATTTTTAAAACCAAAGTCAATCACAAAAAAGAAAAAGATTTTCGTAGGCATAGTAACCGCTGGAAATGTTAATTGTTTTATTTAATTATTAATCTTGTAACATTTAAAAAAGAAGCATTATTAGCTTTTTATAGGTATCTGCTTGTGTTTTAAACTTTTTTGATGTCGTGTCAAGTTTTTGATAAATGATAAATGATATTTATTTCTGTAAATAGATCTTTTAAAGACACTTTTACAAGTCAATAATAAACATTTTTTTTTAAAGCTAGATGGCTCCGGCATTTCCTAGCTGACGACCTCTGAGAAGAAAGCCGAAACAAACTCAGAGAATCATAGTCTCTTTTAAAGTCCAGACATAGAGTAGTGGTAACAAATATGTGTCTTACAATGTAGGGCAACGTCTGAGATGGCCTTTTGAAGAAAGAGCCATAGCGGCTTTGAGTAGACCAGTCCCAACTGACGGCACGCATGCATCAGTCATTGTGTAGCTCAACCATAATTTAGGGAGCTCAACAATCCGTCGCACGACGATACCAGATCAGAGAAACATTTGCGTAGGCCATATAAAAAAGGCTCAAAGCCACCAGACTGTTCAAAGCTGAGTATGTATATTTAGCCTACAAAGTACTCACATTTACATTGTATTGAGTTAAACATTAATAAATAATAAGAAAAAATATAATCACAGTAATTATTGCAGTAATGTCTGCTAATATCAAAATAATATAAATAATTGTCAGACTTACATGAGAACAATGCAGTTTGATGTGTACTTTCAAATTAATATAGGCTACTAAACAGAAAAATTTAAATAAATAAATAAAGAGATTGCCACTGACAGTAAGAGCTGACCAGCCCCAACAGACGGCACCCGTTCACGAGTATGACGTGTTATACGTTATAGTTATGTTTATAACTGTATTTTGCAACCTCTCAAGTGTTTTTCATTTTTTTTAAATTAATACCTTACTGTTATTCTAAAGATACCCCAGTAGCTGTACGAATTAAATTTTGGACACTTAATATTAGTGATTTATTTTGGGAGAGATGATTGTAAATTAATCATTAAATACATGTTATTTAAATTTTGGGCGTTCGACCGGTTTCTTGGTTCAATGATCTGAACTTTTAAATTCATATTATATTTAAACTATTACATTTTTGTTTTTCATTTGACCCTCCGACACGAGCAAAATTTCTGGAAGTAAATTCCTAAAAAAAATATATTGTTGATTGCTTGTTACTTGCCCTCGGTTTCACTCCTTTCATAAAGTACTTTTTTACACATCTTTTTCACGCTAGCCTACGTCCATCTGGAAGGTTAACCTATTCCTATACCAAAATTCTTCAAAATTGTTCAGTGGTTTAGGCGTGAAAACGTAACAAACAGACAGACTTCTGTAACTCGTCGTCGTAAACTACTTTCGCATTTATAATTATATTAATTAATAGGTTGGTTATCTAACCGGTAATTTAAAAGCACAATATAAGGGCTCCTTTACACGACACGGAGCATTTTAATTATCTGTTAAATGCGTTGAAAATTATGCATTAAGTATGTCGTACAAATGCATTATTGCTTCTACCTAGCAATTAACATGCAATTAAATAGTAGATACCTACCATGGGTCTTTAAATATATGTAATACCACACTACATTAGTTGCGACGCCAGTAAACTAGTTAATTAAGGAACAAATTGCCGGGCTACATTGACGAGAGACGTTTACATTGTACAATGTTCCAGTTCTGCATGGAAGATCATCGTTTGTTCTTTTTGATTTGGGTTGTTTCTTGTAATTCCTATTCTGTTATTTTCTTTTCAGGGTTCATGTTAGCACCAATATCAAATTTATCATAAATTAGTCCATGCACACGTTGTCCTACAACCCAATTGCAGTGGAACCAATTGTGAATCTAAACCAACAAGGAACACACTCAACACAGAAAAAAATTCATAGTTTTTGAGTTTTAGCGAGACAAACGAAAGCGTAGGTACAGACGCCAGCAAGTCAAGCTATCCAAAAGTCCAATACTGTAACATTTTCCCAATTGAATGTCGTAAAGTTGAAAATCTATCAAAGAAATTTGACAGATTTGGGTAGCTTGATGTGCCGGATTCTTGACTTAGTTTGCCTGACAATAAAAATACTCATCTTATAGAAAAATACCTACCAGAGAAATATCCGTGATTTGTTTACTACGTAATACATGGGTATTACGTAGTAAACACCCAGTACCTACTTATTCGTAATGCAAATTACGGAATCTGTAATAAAAATCGTAAATCGAAAACGATGGATCGTTGATTCCAAAGACAATAAAAGTTTAGATTAATATTAGAGATTAAAAACAGTTTGAATTACTTTATCGTATTTTATCTTCTAACCGTATGTAATGGTTATGTTACGCAATTATAGATACAGTTATACTGAACCACGGTTAGTGTTGCGATTTCAAGTACCTACGTAAATTAAAAATTATGCGTGTTACATGTTACGTTGCAAGATATCGCATGTAGTTCAACGATAATTTAGGTAAGTATAAACTAAATTCAGTATTGTATAGATGTTCTTCATATTTCAGAAAAATCTTTATTTAAGAAAATCAAGTGCTTAAGCCCGATAAATACATTCAACACACTCGATAGTTTGGATAAGATAAGTTTGGATTGGTGCCCAGTTAATGGCAATAGGCTCGCCCCCTATTACATGGGACCTAAACATACCGGTAAGCCTTATATATGTTATAAGGTCCGCGACGGCTTTGATGTCCTAGTAAAAGTTGACGAAATGTAATCGAAAAATAATTTCAATGGATAACGTTTTTGAAGGGTAATTTATTAGAGAGCGCATACATAATAGGGGCTCCGGTTTAAGCGACATTTTACAAAATTTCTATTTATTTTACGTGTGCTTCGTAGGTACTCTAAAACCGCTTAGAAAAAGAAACGTAGTACCTACCTAAAATAAGTTAATAACGCTATGTTAATTATCGTAATAAGATCTGCAGTTAGTTTTAAATCAGTTTCAAACATGCATTGTCCGTGAGCTTTTTCCAACCATTAATTAGTTCTTCATTAAAATTCCTGACTTCTCGAACAAAGACGCTTCTTTGTAGTATTTCGAAAACACAATTTAAAACAATAGTTTGATCTCTATTTAAAAACTAGTTGTCTCAACAGACCTTGTCTTGTCCAAAATTAAATAAATCATGCCCGTTTAAAAAAAAAGCACTTCTCCGGGCAACTTACCAACTTATTTTCCTTTAAAATCTTATTCGGGACTATTACGAACATAATATTACAACAAAAATAGGTAAATCACGGTTACCAACGAACAGTGTTCCATTTTTAGGTTTAAAGTAAGTATTGGTAGAGATTAAAGTTATTTATGTTTCTTCACAAAACGTATGTTGAATGATTAAGAGAGAAACTTTCAACAGACGCATATTGCAATACTTCATCAACACCTCAGTTAAACCCCAAATGAATAATTAAATAGGTAATAGGTACGTCGGGGGATACTCCAATACCGAGTAAGTAAGGCAATTTGTTGTATTTAATAACATTGAAAATTAGTCCTTACAGCAAAGTGTTAATTACGTGGTCTTGGAGTACCAATAATTAGTATCTTCGACGAATCTTTGACTTCTAATAATTTTATTATCATTGCAATTGTAGAAGAGCTTCTGGCCATTCGCAGTGAAAATAATTTTAAAATGCCATTAAAAATTATTATTTTTTAAATTTTTATCTACACGACGAATCTCTTACATTTATTTTGACGTTAATTAGCCAGTGTTTTAGTTTTTCAAGATGAACTCAATGTAGAACCTCTTTGGTTTTATTAGATAAATAAGTAAATTAAATTCGTCATAGAATACAACACTCATAACTACAACACATGCTTTTGTATTTTTTCCTACACTCAGGTCATTCACTCAAAAAAGAAAGATATTCTAAAAACACAAATATTATTTTACGGTGTGCAGTTTTAATGTGTTTGTTTTTAATATATTTTAGCATCACTTTACAACTTTCGTCCGAAAGCTCCTTTGTGTTAAAATCAATACGTTACTTAAAGCGTTTGACACCGTTTCATAGGCTGCCTGTCCACTAAAGCGGAAAGAGGAAAGGGAGCGGAGTGAGGAGAATGAGGCAGAAAAAAGAAACAACGTAGGTACAAGAGTTGTAGTGTCTTGATTGTTAATCTTTGGAAAAGCAATGCAATGCGAGCCCCTACGCGGCTTTCTTCCTTTGCTAAAATGTTTTTCTTCGCTGCTCGATCTATGTTGTTATATGGCAAGTCTCATAGTTCGTGCTGCTTCTGATATTAGTGAGCTTAAATTTTTCTTAGATCTGCTCTACTCTATTGAAAAGGCAACCTTACGGTTCCTTGGCTCCACATCAGCATTACCTCGCGCCATCGCGTCGCCAAAGTTCGAAATCTTGTTTTTTTTTAATATAAAATGTATGTAGCACAAAGGTTCGATACGTTTCCAGAGTACTAATTTGCATTTTAATTCATATATGACATTAACAGTTATACGAAGGTACACAGTTTCTTATCGACTGAAAAATTTGATGGCATGCCATTTGTGCTTTGATTGATGATGTATCAAACCAATGCATAATTCGGGATTCAAAAATTAATCATATATTTTTTTTAAATAATTATAAAATGTACTTACAAACTTTTACAAAAATGGAATACATTTTTTAAATAATAATTAGGTAGAATATGTGTTTCTAAATCGAATTTAACAAAACTGGTAAAAATTCCCTAACATTCAATTTACTATACGTAGGATATAGTAGTCTTCATAATGACGTAGTAGTAAGACTACTGCATTTTCTTACGGAACGCTAAAATCTGACCTTGTGTAATAAATAGATACATATTTATGATACATTCAATTAATCCTTAATAACATAAATGGCCATAAAATGCAATCAAAGCTATTTATGTGCCAAAGTTAGCATAATATTACCTGTATAAAAGTTAAAAATTAAGACGAAATCAGTAAAAAAATCGTTTGTTAATATTATAGTCAAATCATGCATAATAATTACTATGATAAGTATAAAATTCATTCACTGACAGAGCAATCGAATTATGTCCATTGCGGGAATAATTAATAAGGATGAAATATAATAAAATGGACGATAATTAATAATTAAGGCAATAAACATCTCAATTCTGAGAATCAACGGTAGGTAAGCACCATAAAGCATAACTTACCTTTATGTTTAGAAAAAAAAAACAGTCTAAACAAATTATAACCAAGGGAAAATCCGAACATCTTTAGTTACAATTGGGGAGCAGACTTTAAGTAGTTTTACACAAAAAATGGGCAATATCCAAAACGATGTAAAAACTCAAGTTTTGTGGGTATAAAAATAACGATCGACCAAATCCTCGATCTATCGAGCTTCACAACTAAAGTTTGATTATTGATTGAAACCGATTGCGACTTGAGACCGCCATTTTGTTTTTGTTTTACCTCCAGAAGTGTCAACCTACCCTTCATTAATCTCAAATTAAAAATGACTAGCGACACCTCATTAAAAAAAATCTTTAACACCCGTGAAATAATTATCTTGACTTTGCAAATTACATTACATTTATAATCATACTACATACTTACCTTACAAATATCTACATTTTCACCTTAGGGTCTCCGCCCATTGAACCATGTTGCTGAGTTCGTCTGGATTGGTACAACCGCATCGTTAAATATTCTAGTGCTAAGCAAAAAAATTTTTTTATACCACTAAGGTGGCAAACAAGCATACGGCCCCCACCTAATGGTAAGCGGTTACCGTAGTCTATAGACGCTTTTAACACCAGGGGTATCACTTGCGCGTTGCCGACCCTGTAAAACGAAAGAGGAATAGTTAGGTTGGCACTGTTGGTGGCAGTATAAGATCAAAGTCCCCCCCACTGCCATCACAACGGCACTGGAAACCTTGCTTACCGTAAGGAACACAACACAGCTCAAAGCAGTGTTATTTAACTTCGATTTTCTGCAAGTCGGAGATACTTTCTCAGTCAGGCCGCTACAATTTGAGTCGAATTATTCCCACTATGCCGCACCTCTCTTGGAGATTATTGTTGCTGTTGGAAGAGTGTGTTACTATACCATCTATAGGCTGCGCTTGCGACATACCATCTTAAGGCGGCCCGTATGTTTGTGATTTTAGTACCTAAATAAAAAAACCAACCCCCAAAGCGTGATACGGACCACTAGGCGAAGTCCTTTTAAAACAAATTTTATATCTGTAGCTTCTTTTTAGCCTGATATTATATTTTAATGCCTAAATGTATTTATGGATGTGGCCTCGGTAGACTTTTCGTCCATGATAAGTATTAATTATAGGTATATTATGTGGCTTGAGAGCACGTTGGCCCCGGAATGGAATCCGGATTCGAAAAGCAAATTTTGTATTTTTTAAGATTCGTTTTTTAGGAACACAACGTATCAGGTTTGATACAGACGATGCGCAGTAAGAACATTGTAATATATCATGTGAAACGTTCAAGAAGAAACCTCAATGAAATATTTTTCTATCAATTTGTTTTTTTTTAATAAGACGAGTCGAGAAAAATCCCTAAGGCATGCATCAATCAATCAAATCAGCCTATCGCAGTCCACTGCTGGACATAGGCCTTTCCCAAATCGCGCCACAACACCCGTTTCTCCTTCCGCATCCAGTCTGACCATCGTCGGTCCATCTGGCTGGGGGGCAGGCATAATAAAGTTATAATTATACATTTTTGATTGATCATAAAACATTATTAATGTATTTATTGCTTCAAGTAGGGTTTTGGATCACCAATAAAATAATTAGGTATTTAGAACGCAACACAAATTCCTTAGCTAATTGCTTTTTAAAGTTTCAAATTAATGCAGAATCAATATTTTTTCCAGTTTTGCAAAAATAAAAAATAAAAAAATTAAGTCCGCTATAAATATTTTGGTAAACAAGGCTGGCTTCTCGTGTCGCATGTCGCTGACTTTCTAAAGAACGGAATACTTCGTTAACAGCCAAGTGCTAAATGGTGTTGACGTCTCGACTTGTAGGTACCTACAAGTACACTCAGTGCGAAAATGTTATCCGCAAATCTTACTTCCGGAGATCCCTTGTAACTTACAACTATGAATGATCTGCGTCGTTAGTCTAGTGGTCCTAAGCGCAACTGCTACGCTAGAGGTCCTGCATTCGATTCCCAGGTCGAGCAAAGTAATAGTGGGTTTATACTATAAATTTCTCAGTAGCAAATCAGAGTTTGGGTTTGTGCACGGTTATTGGCAAAATACCAGTCCATGAACATTAAAATATTGACTGAAGTATTCGTATATGAGCGGACATCTGATGTTATTCGCTTCGTGTAAAATACTTATATTCAGCCGCTTTTGGTGAGATCATCTGGTTTGACGATTCCAACATAGCTAGGAAAAGGCCAGAGTGATGATAACGACAAAGTATTTTTAACGATCCGATGCACTAACAGAAAAAAAAAACTATTATTATAAATTAATTTTAGCGAAGAAAAAATTGGATTGCGGGCAGTATTCGAACCTGCGCCTTCTGGTTAGGTACACAAGACGCTATGACCACTAAGCCACCAAATTTTTTTCTTCGCCAAAATAACTTTAAAATCTTAGCATGGAAAATATCATAAATAATTACTCCGTAATCACATATTGTCCACAGACTACATAGGTGTTAAATCTTTTTACACAAAGTTAGCGTCACACAGTAGACGTCATCGAACCGAGCGTTTTGGCGGTAAATTCAAAACCATTAAAATAAATTCGACTTTAATTGATTTAATGGAGAAAAAAATACATTAATTTATTTATTTTTATGTTTCTGTTAAATCGTTCGTCCCAATTTTTAAATATATAAGCATTTTTCAAAAATTTGGGAAATACTCTATTCTCACATCAAACTTATTATTTGAGAACTTCACTTGGGACATCCCATCCGAATGTTCGAGGACCTCGATAAGGAAAATTTTCTTGTCATGCATTATTTTTATTTATTATTTATTGGACCGGGAGATCCAGTTTCTTGTGGTTCGAACCTTAGTGTCACAAACACAGTAGGTATTTTTATATGCGGGCAATTAACAATTCAATCAACCTAACACATTAAATGACAAACTTATTATTTATTTGCAAGTTACTAATCAGCTAAAATTAAAAAAGCAATTGTGGAATATGATCACAAATACAGTTATATAAATTTGTATTACTTACTACTTATAAGTAGGTATACTTATTAAATTTGTATACATACAACAAAAAGGCAATGACGATGATTATAATTTTCTCTTACATGAACGATGCGGATGTCAATTTTGATATATGGTACAGATATTTTAGACTGGGTCCACACTCCACAAGATAACATTAACTAAGTACACCAATACAAGAGTAATCGGACACAGCTCCAGTTTTTGCAAAACAAATTATTATTTGAAAGAGGAATTAGAATGAAAAAAAAAAAAACACTGTCAGTAGGTCTAAAAGCCACTTTTGATAACTCATAACGGGCACGGTTGGCGCGGCGGCGGTCCGTGGGTATATCTTTTGTCGGGTTATGTGCAACTAATTTTTACTAATTATTGTCTAGTTCTCGATGGTTTTCACATTAATTTAAAAGTAAATAGAACAACAGTAAAGGTGTAACATATGATAGTGAAAGGAAATTGTATGATTGTATTGTAATAGTCGTGTTTTTATTCGTGTTTACCTGCGTGCGTTAACTGATACTAAAATATAATAATTTTGTGTGTTTCTCATGTAAGTGAATATTTTATTCTTATGGGAAATAAAGAATCTTAAATCCGTATAATATGATTCACGTTAAAAAATTACGAATTCTAAATATAAAATGTTGTAAAGGAATTGTAGAATGTTGTCTTTTGGCCACTCACTTTTGGCCGTCACTTGCCATTTGCCACACACGGCGAGAATATGGACCCAGCATTAGGCTTACATAAATTTAATACAACCGTAATTTTAAGCAGTTCTTCCGACATATTGTATGTAATATGATGCGTAAATCAATTTATAACGGAAACATTATACCTAGGAAGCTAAACTCATTACTATATGGCATCGTTTCTCAAACTTTTTAGTCGTGACCCCCAATATTAGCCACAAAATAAATCAGTTTTACATGGTTTCATAAGACGACGAACGGTTTGTCCTTTTCAGCACAGTACATTTATACTGGTTTTTAATAAAAACAAAAGGATTACTTTATTTATTGAAACACAAAGATTTAAATCGTTAGATGCGCCCTACCGCGTCAAATAATGGTCACGTTTCCGTAAGTAAACTGGTTGACATCGGAAGTATCGAATCTGTTTATTGTCTCGTTCACTTATACTGAATATTGCACACTGTCGTTCTCTGTCTCTACATGGAATGTGTGCATGCACTCATCTCTGTATGGACACGTTTTCGAGCGGTATACGTATGTAAGTACGGTGAGGGCAAATCTAACGATTTCAATCTTTGTTGAAACCCACATTGCAATCTACTATAATCCTGAAACCGACCCCCACCCAGGCTGAGAAACTATTCTTTATGGCACCTTAAAACTTACAGCTAAAACAGAAAACTGCGTCTCTTACGAAAACCATACAAGCGTAGGGATGTTCCCATTCGCAACCAACAGACAATGTTCCTACACAATGCATACCTGTCGAAACTCACTAGACTAATTTATGTAAATACATGCGAGTTCCGAACCGGTGGTCGCGGACAATAGGACTTCCTCATCTAAGTGTTTTCAAAACGGTGCGCAGACGCAACAGTGATTTAACGATAAATAAATAATCAGCTGAGATTGGATCGAAGCAATCATTTTGTTGGTTTGACGTTTCTTTAGCTTCTGTTAGGTTTTGCTTTTACAAACAACACATGATTTTGCCAAAACGCAGTGATAGCCTAGTGGTGTGACCATTGGACTGCCAAGTCGAAAGTCTCGAGTTCGAATCCATGGCACGCACCTCTGACTTTTCGAAATCATATGCGTATTTATAATTAATTATATAAAGTAGCGCATAACCACCTAGGTACGGGCCTTCTTTTAAAATTTACATAAGATAAACATAGGTAATATAGGTAGTATATTTAAAGTCCCATTTTATTAAAAATCTTAGATTTATTAAAAATCTTAGATTTATTAAATATAAAACATGATACGTATTTTCTGACGTCTAAGAAACGAAACCGGAATCTCAAGGTCCACAACCTAGCTTAATGTCACTTGAACAATAAGGCGATTGTGTTTGCATCGATCAAGTCAAGCCTATTATATGTATACTCCATTGCTGGACATAGCAAAGCTAAGAGCTTCCGTTATTACATTAAATACTTAAAATTGGTTTCTTTGAACCATTTTTACATCGCGTGTCAGTTACAAATTGTACCATGCAGTTTCTTCGAATCCGCGCCAAGTTCTTCCAAAGTAAGCTTTAAAATGGGTAAATAACGAGTTAACTTTAAATTTGAGTAAAGGCCTCCATCCAGTACACTAACATGTTAAGACCTGAAGAATACTTTTCTCTCTCGTGTGGAAATGCTCATAACATCACCGACACCGAAGACGGATGTCTAATTTCGGTCTCTTTCTATTTTGTCTTGTGTTGTGACTGTTAGCAGAATATATTATTTCCTGCAGACTAAAACATACATTAAGGAGAGCTTAGAGGGAGACACAATTTATGCACAAAACAAACACCGTTATTTTTCGTAGCGCCAATAACAGCTGTTAATGTCTTTAAGAACTTAGGACCACTAGACTAACCTGGTTAGTCTAGCGGTCCTGCTACGCTAAAGGTCTTGGATTCGATTCCCAAGTCGAGCAAAGTATCTTTAAGGGTTTTTATATAAAACTCACAGCAGCACCGTAGATTTTGGATTTGGCGCAGCCAATACTACATGGGACCTACCATACCGATGAATTGCTTCACCCTTTGGGAAATACAGGCATGATGGTATGTATGTCTTTATAGAAACTTTGTGTAGGTAATCGTAACAGTATAAAAGTCGCATACGACTGCGAGTTTCATCCCGATAATTTGGTTCGCTGCCACTGTTAATTTAAGTTAAATGTATGGTATGTTGTAGTAGACGATATCCTTATAATAGTGTTTTCAAAATAAACATTTATTATTCCGAAATATTGTCGCTCCATATGTTGTAAAGACAATGATATAAAACCTTACGTATTCAAATTTGGAATAAATCGTATGTACATACAAGTGATTTTATATTCTTTTCCAAATGTCATTTCCGCCGGAAATATAATCTGCCAGTTACAATACGCAGAAAAGAGATTATTTTACATCTTGACCTTTTTATTTGTTCTTGAATTAATTGAAAGACATAACTGTGTCAATTTCATTGCCTTTGGATAAATATGGTTATCTTATTTGTATGAAGTTAATTCTGACTTTTCGTTTTCTCCTTATTAATGAGTTGACTTATAAGGTTTGTCCTTAATAAAGAGATTCGAACCCTGGATCTGAGGCTCAGCTGCATCTGGTAACGGAAGAACGTAATAATTATGAGTGTGTATGTGTACGTATTGCTGGTCACGAGGTTTCGATTCCCATGGGACACAAATATTTATGTGATGAACATATTATTATATAGATTATGTTTAAAGAAAGAAAGAAAGAAAAATATGTTTGACTGGTTATTTCATATAAAATATTATTATTATAGGTAAGTAAATGTTTACAGTAAGTATAAGTAAGTATAAGTAGGTATTCTTTCCACAACTAGTACCCATAGTACAAGCTCTGTTTAGTTTGGAATTAGATATTGCTATGTAAATGTCCAAAAATATATAAGTACCTACCTTTTTTCAAAAAATTACCAATAAAGCAAAATAAAATTGCTTGAAAATGTATTGATAAATCAAAATTTATAAATGTATAGGTACCCTAAGTACTACACTTATAAATGAACCAATTAAAACTAATACACTTGAAAACGAACTGTCCTGTTCCAGAGATTCATAATAAGCAAAGAAGAAAGCATCAGGATCATCGCGTGCGCAGCTTTACCTTATAACCGCTGTGGTACTAACGCGCGGTACACAACAACACGCCTGCCCGGCGCGCGCGCACGGTCACGTCGCACGAATTCGCGCTGTTTACTTCGGAGATTATGTGAAAAAGATTTATTTTTATAATAGTTCTTTACAAATAAAACATTAAAATGCGTGCTGTGTTATTGATCTGTGTTTGTGTGTATGCCGTAGTGGGACAGGATGTAAATGATATGGTAAACATGCCGAAATACGATCAGAGATATGATTATTTTGACGTTGATGCAATTTTCACTAACAAAAGACTAATTAGAAACTACGTGGACTGCTTGATCAATGCTGTGAGGTGCACGCCCGAAGGAAAAGCGTTGAAAAGTAAGTCGTGATTTATTTCTTTAAAAAAAAACTATTACAATCCATTAGTGGGAAGAGTTTTTGGTCAGACATTAATACAATTTATTTATATAGAAACATGCCTATCAACCTTCATAAAATCTCAAAAAAAATAATTATAAACACCAGTCACTAAACTACTCACATTTAAAAAAATAAGTAGGAGACAGATGAATTATGAAACCCTAAAAAAAAAGTCATGACAATTTATAAATACAATAAATACAGAAGGACATAGGTATTCTAGTAAAACCTATTATGTTTTACATATTAAATAAACGTTTGATAACATAAATAAAGAAAAATTGTTTCAAGCAGTTAAGTATTTAAAGTACGAGTGTAGATATTCACCTTGATAAAATAAATGTAAATGAAAGGTCAATTCAGTAAAGTTTTGCATAGCTGAGCATTATTCATTCAATAAAGCAAGGTAAAAATCTTATATTCTTTTTTTATAGTGGATAATCAAAACAATTCAGACCTAAAAATATTATAATAAATTATAAATAAAATATAGGCACCTATCTATCCGGAATATTATGAGTAACTATAATAAATATAATTATATAATATTATATAATTATGGTCGGATATATTTAAAAAAATATGTACCGAACGAGACATTCCTACCTTCATAAATTAATAATTTAAATAATTACGCAATAAATTAATTATGCATGCAAATGCGGATATTTTTTTATTGGATAAACGTACTGCAAATCCGGAAACTATATTATTTTACATACGTAAACATACCATCATGTATATCACCCTGTATTCCCCGAAGGGTTAGGCAGAGATGTACCAATGTACACCCACATTTCACCGGTATATTTTAGTTCAAAATATACCGGACACCAATCCAAACTCCGAGCTGCTACTGAGAATTTCATAGAAAAACCCAATAACATGCTGGACCTGGGGAATCGAACCAGGATCCAGCGTAGCAGTCACGCTTAGTACAACTAGATTGTTTTTTTATTTGCTTAGGGGTGAGCTCCTTTATTTCATCTGGGCTTACGATGTGTTTCTCTAGAATCTAGAGAAACACATCGTAAGCCTACAAGCGCTGTGATTATCTAGAGTCTAGATAAGCACTACGCTTGTGTTGCGACCCGCATTCCCCCAAGAGGTGAAGTGGCGTTTAATCAGCCTCGTCACAACGCCGGCAATTTTTTTAATATTTTATAACTGTTTTAAAATATTTTTTTTACAATTTAAGTCGTAGTTTACTAATTTTTTTTATTGATGCGGTTGACGTTAGAAAACGCTCATTAACAGTTATCTAACTTAAGTAACTCAATCAAATTACTAACCGCCCCCTTATTTCGTAAGAATAACTTGACAATTGTTATGAAAATCATATCCCGTATGCTCTTATAACTAATATTATAAATAGAAAAGATATTTTGTAAGTTTGTTGGTAAAGGATAAACTTAAAAATTATTTAACCGATTTCAAAAATCCTTTCACCTACATTATCAGCGATTAGCATGGGCTGCCCTTTCTGTCTATCTTCCCGTGCGAATCCGGGTCCGTGAGTCGCTAGTATGAAATACTTAACCATAATCAAAAACTTATGTCGATTTTTTTAATTGTTAATCTCTGTCATCAAGACAACCCACGATATCTATTGATATTTAGCCATAGGTACACTATGTGCTACTTAGGTAAAAGATAAGCCTGTAAGGTGCACCGGATCATTTATACATACAATATATTTACCGATATCGATATTCGTCCTTATTTTTCGTGTAAAAAAAAAGATTTAACTACTTATATACTTACAAATTATGTATATAGATACCCAATTATATTATTGTTTGTCATAGGTCTGACCTCTTGTTATCTCCTATCATAATACCTCCCAATAGAATATACTGTGATAATGTCATTTTGTGTATTCGGACATGTGTGTTATTGAGAAATTTTTATCATGAAGATATTATAAAAACATTTAGTAATTATTTAAGAGAGGTAGGACATAATGGGAGTAATTCCACTGAAATTGGAGCTGTCCGACTGGGAAAGTACTTCCGCCGTCTAGCAAATCAAACTGAAATAACACTGCTTTGAACTGTATAGTGTTCGTTACGGTCTGCAAGGTTGCCAATGCTCAGCGTACTGTAGGCAATAGGGGGGACTTTGACCCTTATAATGTCATCCCAACTATTCCTCTTTCGTTTTAAAGGGTCGTTTACGCGGAAGTGAAACTGCTGTTGCAAGCGTCCATAGGCGACGGTAACCGCTTACCAACAGGTGGGCCGTATGCTTGTTTGCCACCTTAATTTAAAAAAAACCTGAGTTTACAAAAACAAATCTGATATGAACACATAATGAATATCGCATCTGTAGGTCAAATAACCTTCCGCATTGTGTGGAGTTCGGAAGCACAATCCGTGAAGCAGAAGCTAAACAAAACAAAACGTCGACATATTAGCCTATGTACAAAAAATAAACAGTAAGCAAGTGCGTAACGCTTAGTATACTCCTGATCAAGCTACTAGGTACTTTAATAATTAATCGTGTAGTAGGTACACGTACCTAATGGGTAGAAAACAGTTTTTATGGCATGTGTATATTAGAGAAATAGAGAGTTGTATATTTATAATAAGATATTGTTGTATACCACAGTTTGCCGATGTAGATAAAGGTCCCGTGTAATACCTATGGGGCGCACCTATTGCTATTTAACCGGACACAAATCCAAACGCAGTGATAGCCTAGTGCTATGACCATTGGACTACCAAGTCGAAGGTCTCGATTTCGAATCCAAGGCACGCACCTCTGACTTTTCGAATTCATGTGCGTATTAATAACTAATTATCACTCGCTTAAACGGTGAAGGAAAACATCGTGAGGAAACCTGCATAACTTAGAGATTTTTCTCAACGGTTTGTGAAGTCTGCCAACCCGCACTAGGCCAGCGTGGTGGACTATAGCCTAATCCCAGCAGTGGGGCAGTATATGGGTTGATGATGATGATGATGAAATCCAAACGAGCAAAATCGAGCTGCTACTGAAAATTTCATAGAAAAATCCAATAACACTTTGCTTGATCTGGGAATCAAAGCCAAGTTCTCTAGCGTAGAAGTCTCGCTTATGATTACTAGACTAATGAGGCAGTTTAATGTTCATGGAACCTAGGTAGATTAGGTATGAGAATTGTCCACCTCTCTCTCGAACCGTAGTAGACGCAGTGGACGCCGGAGGGCGACGACAGACCTCCGGCCACCATTAGCCTGCGAGCGGTTGAATTGGAGGATTCTACCGCCCGACCAGACAATGGCCCAGTAGGCGGCACGCTTGTGGCGAACACGCGTGTTTTCAATTAGTATGCGAGGAAAGGTCTCGCTAATTGACGGGTTCCAGCGATTGCTGGCCATGACTATAGGGCAAGTGGAGGCAAGTGCGGTTTTTTGTAGGTACGAATCCGACATATCCTGCTACCTCCTCGGGTAGCGGATAATCCATGAGGATTTTCCGTACTATAAAAAAAAGATAGGTTAGGTATCAATTTTTAGGGTCCCGTACGCAAAGGGTAAAGATGGGACCCTATTACTAAGACTCCGCTGTCCGTTTGTCTGTCCGTCCGTCCGTCTATCTGTCACCAGGCTCTATCTCATGAATTTTCACAAATTATGTATTTCTGTTGCTCCTATAACAACGAATACTAAAAACAGAATAAAATAAATATTTAAGGGGGCTCCCATACAACAAACATGGTACGGAAACCCCGTTATAATATCGAGCAAAAAAACTGCAAAAAAAATCATCTCTCCCTTCGTGTGCGACTCCGACTCGCACTTGGCAGTTTTTTTAATACGTGGGAGCTACGTAATTAGTGCTGCTGTCTGTACCTATCATTGCGAATGCTTGTCAAAAGAGCAATTGCAAGTTGCATTTAGTTTTTTATACAACTGGTTGTTATGACCTTAAAATTCTTATGTATAGGCTTTTATCTCGCTCAAGTCCTGAATGCCTCCGGCGATCCTTTCAATTCCAACATATGCATCCTCTCCGGTACAAGACGATGCGATTAAAAAAAACGAAAGAGGTTTTCATTCAAAGAGGTGGTAAGTTGTCTATCTTTGTCTTAGGAGAAATTTGAAAACTAAGTAAAGAAGCCGGCAGTTGGCCCACCTCATAATAAAAACATTAGTAATTTCTGGTTTGCACAAATTGAATACCTGACATCGTTGTTCACAGTTTCGCCTACTTGAATACATAATTCAAGTACCTAAATAGTTAGAAATGTTAGAATTCATTAATGTACTTATTTATGAAGTGGTGTGCAAGTATCAGGTTACTAGTTCAACCACATCAAGTGCTCTTGCGATCCATTTCTATTGACTTAGCGTTAAGACACTAGTGTGGGAAGGTTACTATGTAAGCATACTCTACTTTTTTTATTCCTCTATGGCATAAGTTACCTGGGTAACGGTTTCCACGCGAAAATATACCGTTTGAAAAGGCAGTTCTATAAATTATTAAATACATTATTGTGTTATTTAGAAAATTAAGCATTCGGGAGCAATATTATGAATCTGGGTTACCAACATAAAAACCTTAATGACTCGATTTTTATATTTTCATTACATTCTTTTTTCTGAGTTCTTCGGGTTTATGTAGGTAACCCTAATTCTTCGCTCTAAAAATGTACAGTTTTGATCTTTATCTAACAACCAGTATAAATACATAGATATATTTTCATACTACGTGAGAATCTTCCTACCCAAAGTACCTACCTAGTCGTACTTTAATTGAAAGTTGTAGTTAGGATAAATTCTCAATCGTTTCTTTGTGTCTGTAGCATCGTTACTCCTAAAAGGATACACACGACTCAGATGCAGCTTTTTAAAATTAATATTGAGACTATTTAATTTTTTATACAAATTAAGGCAACATTTTTTATAGTAATCTGGTTTCATCTAAATATACAAAATATAAATAAAATACTTTGACGCTTGGACGTGATAATTATTTATTAGTTCTTTTCATTTTCCTTTTTTTTTGTACATTATGTAAATAGATAATAAATAAGATCTGTTTTCTCTTAAATAAATTACATAATTGTTTCATCTTGGGTTCTGAGAATGTTTGGTGGAAATTATGTCAGCTGTTTCAAACTCATATTAGTTTTAAATTAAATCCAGTGGTGGCTACGGAAAATTTCGTCAAATTTTTATTTTATCTTGAAGCTCTTTGCTACCTCTTTGACATTTATCTCCTTATCATTAATTACGTAACACAATAATCACTTAACACCGTCGGGCATTTCTCTTACTAAAACAGTGAAAGTTTACCTTAAACGTCCAGTAAGTAATATAAAATTACACGTGCGAAACTGACAACTGGTTTTAGCCAATTGGTTGTGGTAAGTTTAAAAAATAAATTTTGAAAATGGAAAGGAATGAATGCCTATGACTTTTCATTTTCAAATTAAATAGAATATTTTAAAAATACTATGTATTGTGAAAGGGTTATTAATTATACACATTTGTATTTTTTTAATATTCTACACTATAACTGTACAATAATAGTTTATCTATTCATCACAAGGATTATTTCATAATCTCAGTTCTGATGTCGACTTTCGAAACATCCAGACATTGTGTAATATAACTTCGATCAGACACGAATAACGTATTACCTGGCTGTCCAAAGGACTCATTCAGTAAATAGAAATCTTAAATTATGGACATTGTCTAAAAATAAAACGCTTTTTGCCGTTCGCGTAGTAGAGAATTAACTTTTTTGCGGTTTTTCTAATACTTACATAGTACTACTTTCTAATTAAACCAATTTTTTTTATTGTAATAAGACAAACGAGCATTCGGACCGTCTAATGGTAAGCGGTAACCGCAGCCTATAGACGCCATCAACAACATTGGTATCATTACCGCGTAATTTGCGTAGTAATGAAATAATTAACACATTAGGTACTTATAATATTTGCATAATAATATATGGCATAATATTTTGAAAATGTGATGGTAAAAATCCAGACGAATTACAGACAATAAGTAGGTAGAGGTCCACCAACCTTGACACCTACAAAAATACGGCGTAGGTAATACCCGACCAAAGAAAGTCGCCATTCACACGATGTCGTACATGCGCAGTGGCACAGGGCCTGTGTAGGTACAGTCAACAAAAGAGTTAGGTATACGTGCAGCTAATTAATAATCTGTATTTTGATAAAGATAGTGTAATAATGTATCACGCAATATGTGTCAAAACGTAGGTATTGCAAGCAGCTACATACCTAACCCTTTGGCGCGTTATTATTTACTTATGTCGAAATCTGTATAAAAATGAATATTTCGTTTGCTATGTGTATACTTAACTCTTTTGTTGACTGTATTGATGAGATGTCAACAAAGGCGCAGTACATATGGATAGTAATTATGATAATACATACATACCTACCATCACGCCTGGATTCCCCGAAGGGTTAGGCAGAGGTGTACCAATGTACACCCACATTTCGCCGGTATGTTTAGGTCCCATGTAATAGGGGACGAACCTATTGCCATTAACCGGGCACAAATCCAGACTCCGAGCTGCTACTGAGAATTTCATAGAAAAACCCAATAATACTTTGCTCGACCTGGGGATCGAACCCAGGACCTCTAGCGTAGCAGTCGCACTTAGGACCACTAGACTAATGAGGCAGTCTAATTATGATAATATGCGAAGATTCTTTGTATTATCCTTGTTAATTTTGATGTTTTTATTGCAATATGCGCATCAATAAATACGTTACTACCTACAGAGCAATGCAGGTGTCGGTATCATCATGTGACACACTTAGGTGCTGGTACATGCATATAAATTACCCGGATTTTGCATAAATTATGATCAATCCTGTGAACATTAATGGCTGGATACCTAAGCCAGATAATAATAAAATTGGTTATTTGTTTAATTTAAATTAACTGAAGCTACTTCAGGAAATCAAATTGTGATGTTTTTACAAGTAGATCCTTATCATTTCAATTAGTAATTTAACTTTAATTCAATTGTGTAAATAAGTCTATTTCACACGGCTTATTTGCGCATTTGAATAAGTAATAAATTCGTGGTCTCCAAAAAAGATTACGTATCTATTACTGTTTCTATTTAAATGAACAAACCGACATATCTACTCTGCCACCTGGGGAGGCGGCAGGATATTATGTACGGATATGTCGGACTCGTACCGACTGAAAATTGCAGTTGCCTTCACTTGCTCTATGGTCACTGCCGGTTATGTACATTCTGGGGCCATAAGTCCAGTAGCACGTCAACGATCATATTCGCTTGCAAGGTACTGCGCGCATGTATGAGTGATTTCAATGCAAACTTTTACCGGTCAAACAGTATAACTACGAGAAGGTGATAGTTTGTGGTTTGTCACTAAGGCAAATGATCATTATATCGCATTCTTCCTGTCTAGAGAATGATGAAAAAGTGCGATATACGAGATCGTGTATATGTGCAAAATGTTTGTTATAGAAAAAGGTCGTAAGTGCGACTTGTTCTGAAGCGATAGATTTGTGAAACTGCTACTGGACTTATGGCCACGACTGTACACATGCATGAAATTTGCCACGACCATAACAGGCTATGATCCAGCAGTTATTGAACCTGAATTCCGTCGATTTGGAGGCACAACTACTGGAACCACATGAGACCATTGTAGCCCATTATTATCTACAGATAATCTCTTAGAGTAGGTACAGTGGCCAGCACATCAAGCTACCCCAAACTGTCAAATTTCTTTGATAGATTTTCAACTTTAATACAAAGCAATAAGGTTCATGTTCAATTGGGAAAATTTGACAGTTTTGTATAGGTTGACTTGCTGGCGTCTGTACTATAAGGACCGTATGTGTGGAGTGAAAATAAAACTCTTGGTTTGAAAGTACTTGAGAACTGTATTCTTCCAATGACAATAAAAATCTCACTGTGACATCAATCACTTTTTTTTTACTAGACATTCATTCTACTATTAAAATGATTATATCTTCGAAAAACCAGCCAGTCATACGCTGATTCCTTGTAGCGATCTCTACAGTACCTACTTGGTATTACGACTTATTGCTTAAAAGTTACAACGTGATTTACCCCAATCAATATCATCAGTTATTCATCGTCCTTTTTTCAACTCTGTTTGGGGTCGGCTGCCACTCTAACCAAATGGGGCTGCATATATTTTACACGAAGCGACTGCCAGACCTTCGCAATCCAATTTCTGGGCGATAACGATATCCTGTTTCTTACGGTGAGCAAGGTTGCCAGTGCTCCACGAGGAAACGTTGTGTTGGCAGGTTGGGGGGACTTTGACCCTTATACTGCCAACCCAACTATTCCTCTTTCAATACAGGGTCGGCAAAGCGCAAGTGATACTCTTGGTGTTGCAAGCGTCTATAGGCTACAGTAACCACTTACCATCAGGTGGGCCGTATGCTTGGTTGCCACTTTAATAAAAAAAATTAATTAAAAACTTTCTTTTAACGATTATCATAGGTGTCGAACTTGGCTTTTAACGATTGTCATAGGTGTTGAACTTGGCTTTTAACGATTGTCATAGGTGTTCGTATGACAGCCGGAAGCGTTGGCTTTACGTGTTCTTCGCACCGAGGGGTCTTGGAGAAAATGGTAAACCAACCACAGACTGACCACGAGTCAATCAGTTAATAAAGTCTACTCGTGACCATGGACGATGTAAAAGATCCGAAACGTCGGGATTAATCATATATTCAAATAAACGAACCGAAATATTGAAATCGTTTTTTTCACTCAACAATACATTTTCTACTTTGTCACTTCCATTTTTCTTCAAATGAAACCTTTTTACGGTAAAGATGACATTTTCTTAGTCTCTCAGGAAAACGATTATACGGTTATACCGACATCAAAGAGTCCAGTACTGTACGGCCGAGACCTTATTACTGGGTACTCGCCTCGCTTCCCTTCACCGATATTGTATTACGGCTAAAGCACTTTCTGTGTGCCTAGTAAAGGCAAAGTCTTGTATAGCTAATTGAATAAATAATACCTAGAGAAACATGAATAATACATGCTTGTATCTATGTATGTACACGTAGGTAGGCTCTATATATCAAGGTCTTCATGCTTTCAATAAGTCGTAAGTTGTATGTACAACAAAAACTATTTACTGTGAGATACTGAGTACTCATTACTCATTAATTGTAGTTCATTTTGAATTAAGCTAAGTTTTCGTAAAGGATTGTAATGAAGAGTATTCTACTTAAACCTGGTGCAAAATAGGAGTAGACAAAAAGTATGAAACCCCGAACAATAGATATTATAAAATATTAACAAATATTGTATTAAACTTGTTAAAAAATATTTGGGGTTTAGGTAGCTTAAACTGAAACCTCAAATCTGCATTTTTTAATAACAAATATATTTGCTTACTAACCTATACCATTGCTTATCGTAATAAAAAGATTTGTTTAAAAAAATGGAATGCCAGTGAGCGCGAGTTCTAATGAGCGTTCAGCGCTTGATAGGCTTAATCACAAACTTCTTATATTGCGATCAGCTGCATAATAATTTGCTGGATGCGCTATAAATAGCTATGGTACGTCCCGCAGCTGATTTTAATTATGACTTAGGTTGATGAGAAACATTCTAGTGTTTTCCATACTAGTATGTTTGACATTAGATCGCTGGCGCTGGAAAATTTCAAATGTATGCTACACAATACGTAGGTATGGTAGTTCCCATAACGATTAGCATGAGTACCAACTACTAAGATGATAGTGTTGGTGACAAAAACTTATACAATCATTGTCTATGGACAAAGGACAGACGTTTAAAAAAGTTCTATTATCCGTTAGGTACACAAGTAGGCTGTTGTTGCATTTATTTATGAAATTATAGCGATATCACTTTGATAGTTACATTAATCTTATTGTGTGTATTATAGAGCTAAGGTTACACAAAATAATGATTTACTTTATATTAAGAGTAGCACAAAGACATTGTTTTAATGTACTACATAAGTACTATGATTGTAAATTAATGGCTTCGCAAGGTTTGTGCATTTTGCCAATGACAAGTGGTAGATTTTTAGTTAAAGGTACGGAAACGGAGTTTCAAGTTTAAAAGTAACTGGACATACGGAATTTTGACAGGTCAGGAGAAAAGGTTTATTTTAATATTAATTACCTAGACGGGTAATCATCTTAGTAACCATTTCTTTATAAACAATGATTTTTTTTATAAATAATAATTAGTACCTAGTCCTACAGTAAAAAACTATACTGATATCTCTTTTAAAAACGTAAGTAATTTCTTATGAAATGTTATCAATGAGTTTTAACTTGGTTCTCCAAAAAAATGCGATGGGCCTTGGATTTAACACTGCGATAAACATCAAGATTAAAAAAAAAGAATAATCGTAACTAACAATATTAAACCTACCGAAACACTTTAAATTAAAAACTAAAAATACCTACAGCGGTATAACTATTTGTAGAACAACAACTAGAAAAAAAAAACTGAAAACCGGTATTTTATATTCGCGGGCTTCACTTATGTACGTGACAGACGTAGTAAAGATGTTCCAAATTCAACTTCCGTTTAAAACTAATTGGCATCTATGAGCCAAAGGTCGAAGCCCATTTTCAACTAATCGATTAATTTTGACAGCTAACAAAAAAAAAATATTAGTACTCACAACTTTTTTTTATGTAAGTACCGTAGTCGTGTTTTCTTCACATGATCCTTGTCCATCCCATGGTTGTCTGTAAGAAATTGCTTTTTAGCAATAAGACCGCCTATTGTGACTTTAAGTTTATTTGTTTAATATTATGTATGTACAATAACGAATATTATATTATCTATCTATCTACCGTTTATATTCATTGAAATCTCATTCAAGTTTAGCTAATGTTTATGGACATAGGACAGTGGAAAACTCTACTTTTATGCGTCTACATTATTGACGTTGTAAACATTCAAAATTGTAATAAGTATTAAACGTTTTTATATTAATACAAAAAACGCTGATGTTACTGTCTAGCTAGACTTTAAAAGAGACCATGATTATAATTATGATTTTGTTTCGATGTTTCTTCGCAGAAGAAAGCTAGGAAATGGCGGCGCCATCTAGTACTAATATTAATAATTGAATCGTGTCTTTAAAAGATCTATTTACAGAAATAAATCAGTATAATTATCTAAATTATTCATTGTTTAACATCAACGGTCAGTGTGACCTGCCTAATTCATTTCTTTATTTCTGACACTTGGGCGAATATTAGATATTGAAATAAAACTTAACTTTTTTATAAATTGATATTATTAATCCCGACGTTTCGGGCCCTTTACAGCGTCCTTGGTCACGGATAGTCTACCCGTGACCATGGAGCGTCCATGAAATGTAATAATAAAGAGTAAAAAAAAGTAGTTTCTTATTTATTGTTGGGCAATGAACATCAGTTTTCAGTTCAATCAGAACTTTTCACTGATGGTTTCGAAACTGACGTGGTAGAGTTATTCCCCTGGCTATAAACGATACTGTCGAACTTGTTTTGATGTTTTTATTATTTATTACCATTATTTATCATTCAATCAATTTACCGTACAGCAAAAAAGAGGAAAATTCCAAAGCATTAAATAATGTTGATGTTGGCAACATTTTAATAATACAGACATTAGGTAATATGAACAACTATTTTAATTTACTTACTAAACCTGAAATGAGTTTAAAGATTTCATGGTGTTATTTAAAAACTAAAATTGTACTCGTCTTGATGATGATCGGTTCGTGGACTAATCAATATTGGTTAATTATGAACAGATCTTGATAATACAGCTTGACCTCTCTGTTGTATGTAGACCCATAGAAAGAAGAGATCATTGCTGTTGGTTTTTGATTAATTTGTTTTATTCTCTTCTCACGTTAGTATCATTTATATCGAATGTTTCCTGTACCTATTTATAAATTAATAGTTATAGCAATAGTCACTTTGTTTTCGTTGTGTAGTTAGGTATTTTATTTATTGCATAGTCAAAGAGAATACCGCAAGGCAACGTGAGTGGTTCTGTAGAAGTTTTAGGTAAGGATGTGAGTAATGAAACTCATTATAGGAGTTGCAGACACTTGACTAACACATTTTCATACTTATCATATTGAAATACATACATTAAATACTAAACGAAATACCAATATTATTAAAAAACTTCTAGAAAAAGGTCTAAGCTTTGATTATATACTTGTCTCGATGGAGCAATGCAAACAAACGACACGCGAAATCTGTCCCCAAATTGCGTGATATGTGTGAGTACCGCTTGTGTACTTATTGTAGTCAAACTGTCAAGGTGTGCGTGTTTAGGGATGCCTGCTCCAAATTATTAACTTACCTTTTCTCCATTATTTAATGGGATGACAGTTAAACGAAATAGGCTGAATAAAGTAATTATTTTGTAGATTAGTGTTTTATTTATTTTAGTAAAAACAAAAAATACAATGAAAAAATATATACAGCAATTTATAGATCAAAATCCATCTCTTTGTATTTATTTTCGGAATAGTTTTTTTTTCATTTCGTGTCCGCTGTATAATGTCTCTCCAGTCTTAAGAAATCTGAAACCCAAAATATTAGAAAGAACTAACAAAAATACTATTTAGTGAATGACTTCATTTATTTTGTGAAGGCAAGTTATCATTTACTGATCAAACAAATTATGTAGGTAATTATTAAAATAATAAAATTTTCTCATCGAAAGATGATGACTGATATTTGCTTTTTATCTCCCATAGTTTCGCCAAATCTCCCTTGTAATAAATTGACAACACCGGCTAATCTGTCGAACCTACAAGTTAACGAATTGAAAAATCATGTTTTCATAAAATAATAGAGGTTAAATAACAAAACTTACCGATGTAATGTGATCTTAGTGTAATTATACGGTTTTCCCACATAATTGCGACACAATTTGACAGCACATACCGACATATTTAATTATTTTTCGAGAACTCGACACCCTGAAGTGATCCAAATGACACTGACGTAAGTGAGAAGAGAATCTACCAATTTTAGTATACTTTATTTGGGCCGTTCGTGCGTGGCAATGTGGCATCTAGACAAGTATAAAATCAAAGGCTCTAAGTATAACATTCTACCATTTGCTACCACTTTTTAGGATTGTAAAAAAGAATCCTTAATGTAATTGACCTAGCAAACAAATTAAGAATATTATTATTGATGCTTGTAAATCAACATAGATAAATGTTCTTGGGACATTTTTTACACAGCAGGCTTAGTTTTTTGGGTGATAGTGCTGTAGTGCCATCTAGGCCCAAACTTTTAACTCAAATTTGAGTTTTCTACCGGCAAACCTTGGACTCGATTGTTGTAATATGTACTTACATGCCCATAATATGTACATACACCACCTACGGCTTAGTGGTCATAGCGTCTGGTGTACCTAACCAGAAGACGCAGGTTCAAATCCTGCCCGCGGTCGAATTTTTCCTTTTCTAAATAACTAAAATATTAGCATGGAAAATGCCAAAAAATATACAAAATGATGTACCTACATATTAAAAATATACACCATAAAAATAAAAAATCTTATTGTTCCTTAAGTGTATGTTTATCCTTTGTTTTACCGTTACAAATTCTCGGTTGTTTTACCGGTAACATAATAAATTGTTTGTAAATTGTAATCACACTTAATTGCGCACGTTTGTACTAAGTGCATATGACATAAGCATCATGCTTGCGGTTTGTAACTGAAATAGTGATTTATGATTTCCTTTACTTTATTTACGTAGGTAAGATATGTCTGTAAAACGCTAGCTAGTCAAAGTATTTAGAAGAAACCGAAGACGGCCCTTAAAAAATTATATTTACCTATTTATGAAAAATTTGTTTCAAACTATTTAAACTAATTTTGATCATCGCCTTTACCTGTTGTTATTTTAATATTAAGACCAAACCAAAATGTCAGAACGCAAAATAAGAAAGTGTTAAATTCCAGGACATATCACAAACACGTACTAAGTTCAAACCTAATTTCAAACAACAATGTGTCACGAGTCTGTCAAGTTTGCGAGTTTCCGCAAAGTGAAATCGGCACATCCGATAAAGTCCCGTTTTTTACAAGCTACTGCACACCTCCGGAATTTCTTCCGCTACAAATACCGTAGGATACGTGACGGACAGTCGAACAAACAATTGTAAAGGCATGTTTAGATATACGCGCTAAGCTAAATTCTCACCGGTTTTGGGAAGCCAATTGTGACCTGCAGCTCCACAGAGGTTTTCTATTTGGGTAATATAGAGAACTTCAATCTCTCTTCGGCAGAACTTTTCGCTTTCGCAATCCATTCACATACTTATAATTCCCATTCGTCTATCTGTCGTCATGCTATATCCTTCTTAACTGACACAACAACGAACGAACTGAACAAACTGTTACATGGTTTCATAATCCCCGAAAACCAGTTGGACTCCACCTCCTTGTCTGCTGGGGTCGTGGTTGGTCGTGGTAAATGTTATCACGAGTGCCAGGACTCCTAACCATGGGAAAGGCAAGAGCAGTTTCAAGTCAGTACGATTCCGCCATACCCCACCGCCTCCCCTGGCGATCCATGGGGATTTCCACACTGTAAAAAAATGCCTGTACTTATGGATGAGACACGGAATTGTCACGACATATTCTCCACATCACACATGTAAACAGTCCTTAAATCCTTTGTTTACACCCATTTTATAGCGACCGTTGTCTGACACACTTGTGTGTAAGGTCGTCGCGTTACGCATGCGCGTCACGCCGCCCGATCATTGGAGCCGATCATTGATCGCGGGCGCAATGTAAAATGTGTTATTAGATTAGGGTTGCTACCTTCCGTCCGCCGATGTCAGTTGTGTAAAAGCTGTATAAGCTAATAGTAGTGAATTTACTTTCGCTTTTTATTGTGGAATGCCGCTATTGGTCTATTGACTATCCAATGACACACGTATGTAAACATAATTCAATTATATTTTAGTTATTACACCTTTTGAACCTGGGTTGGTATTGGAACTAAAACAGCACACATATAGTTTATATAGTTTACGCTGTGTTCATTTAATTTTGACAACTTAATTTTCATAAAAACTGTCATCTAATGCGTGGTCTTATTCTTGTCAGTAGAAATAAAACAGAAATCATAATAATATATTGATTTCTGACATTTACGCGAATATTATACATTGAAATAAAACTACTTTTACGGATTTTATCGCGTATATTGATATTATTAATCCCGACGTTTCGGACCCTTTACAGCGTCCATGGTCACGGGTAGACTAATAATAATTATTATGCCTAATATGATTCAAGGTCGACTTGTATAACTGTTGTCATTAACTCATTACCCAATTCACACATCAAACTTTACCGTAACAAAAAAGGTGTGACCAGCGAGGAAATAAAGTAAAAAATAAATATATAAAATCATCATAATTAATATTTACTGACAATTCCATTAATATTAATCAACTTTTTTGTAAGCCAAGTTAGAGGCCTTTTAAGCAACTGATGTAGGTACAGATTTCACTTTAATAGATATATTTCTATTCCAAACCTGGCAAGAATATTATAATTTACAATCACTACTTACATAGTATAAAACAAAGTAGCTTTCTCTGTTCCTGTATCCCTATGGTATGCTTAAATCTTTAAAACTACGCAACGGATTTTGATGCGGTTTTTTTTAATAGATAGAGTGATTGAAGAGGAAGGTTTATATGTATAATACATATATGTTATTAGTACATTGCACCCGTGCGAAGCGGGGGCGGGTCGCTAGTTAAATAATATAATGTTTATTAGTTTAATGGCCGTTAGCGCGAGCACTGCTACGTTTGAGGTCGAGGGTTCGATTCTCAGGTCGAGTAGTGTTATTGAATTTTTCTATGAAATTCCCAGTAGGTAACGGAGTTATGATTTGTGCCTGGTTATTGGCAATAGGCTCACCCCCTATAACATGGCCCTAATCATACCGGCTAGCTGTGTGTACTATCTTTCGGGGACAGCTGTATTCCCCGAAGTAGTAGGCAGAGGATGGTTGTTATGTTTATTTATTTTACTTATAACAACATAGATATGTGATTTTCCTTCGCTAAATAACTTTAAAATCTTAGCATGGTAAGTAAATGCCAAAAAATACAAAAAGATAGATAGATACTTATATATTTTTTTATTAGAAACGTTGTCCCATTCTACGATTTTATCCTGTACCGTTGGTGCGTTTACAAAGACAAATTTTCACATACATATATCATCAGCTTATATTAGTCCACTGCTGGACGTGGGCCTCCCCTAATGTTCGCCATTTCACCCTGTCCTCAGCTTTTCGCATCCAGCTTCTACCAGCAGCCTTTCGCAAATCATCACTCCATCTTGCCGGAGGGCGTCCTACACTAAGTTTTCAATGTTAACATACCATATGTTAATTTTCCCAATTTAATATGAACCTTATTAATTTGTATTCAAGTTGAAAATCAATCAAAGAAATTTGACAGATTGGGGTAGCTTGATGTGCTGGCCTCTGTACAGATTACAAATCTGTCACTTTCGCGTATAATTTCTAATTTTCTGATATACCTAGGTCTACTATATTATAATCAGCGGTAGGATCGCCTTTGAATAATGAACACTGCATTTGTCAAATATTTGTATAGCCAGGATCTGTTTAGTAAAATAATATAAATTAAAAAAACCGACTGAAAAAAAAAAAAAACAAGACGTTAGGAAATGGATCCGGCGACTGGGACAGCAATTAACTCGAACCGCGGTCGCTGGAATCCTCAAATAGCTACTTTTTACTTTGGTTTACACAAAAACCCAGACCTGGAACAACTACCCCTAGGTCGTACAAATATTTGATTATCGAACCCACAACCTGTGGCGCAAAAGCGGATCGCTCAGCCACTGCGCCAAACGTGTCATCAATATGTACATTGTTTTTTTTTAAAGTGTGTGTAACCCCTTAGAAAATGAAAGTGTCGACAAACATGTAGGTACAACGAATTGAGTTTTCCAACGAGGTAAAACCAAGTTATACTTAGAAAGTGAATCCTGTTGGCAAACCACCAAGATTTACACGGAAGTAGGCAAATAAACCACCACACCTCCTCTTCCCGGATTTAGTTCTTGATAAGTCTAGTCATGCTCGTTTTTGTTAGTAATAAAAACAAGTGCATGACTAGTAAACAAGAATACAGATGTTTAAGAACCACCGTACTACGACAGCCACGTCATATTTATAGTAAATATAAAATAGTTTACTTGATATAGAATACAAATACAAATATTTTATTTGTAGAACATAGGTACATATTAAAAGGTGTTCACAAAATTTTAAAGAGCGCTTAGTACCTATATCTTTCCAATAATGGCGTACAAATATAAACTTATTACTATGCTATATATAATATCGGCTATCTCATTCTATTCAACCGCTGCTGAGTGAAGGCCTCTTTTCTATTCAGCCACAGTTGCCGATCTTGGGCAAATCGCATTCAATGATTCTCCACTGCCACGCCACTGTCACTGTTCACGCCTAAACCTCGGAACCCATTTCGATGAAATTTCGCAGAGAGATAGATTAGACCTTGGAGAAGGACAAGGCTACCTTTTGTCTAAAACGTCCTTTGAAATGCGTGTGAAACCGCAGGCAAAGCCTAGTATTTTTATAATTTCTCGGATAGTCCGTACCAGTTTGCGTAGTTTGCAAAATTGGCCTTGTTCTTCTTTCATATGGTAAGTAATGACAACGGAAAATTAATAAAAACCTGATCGTTAGGACAGGAAAAATGTTTATGATGCGAGGTCATGCCAGTTGACAAACTGTAGTTAATTTAAAAAAAGAATTCAGTGAAAAATCATTGAATTTTCAAAATTCATCTTCGAAATTTCATCCATGTCATTGTTTATATCTCGCTTAGCATTTAATTTTATTACTTGCTTATGCTCTTTACCTTAAAGTAGATGCAATTATTCAGCTGCCAGTTTTTAGTTTTTATAACTATTATAAACTAATATATTATCGAAAATATTTAATCGCTAGCAAGTTATTTTATTAGTTGCATACATTTAGATACTTAATCACGTTTTAAATTCCTGGAAAATCATTTAAGCATATTTAACTGTTAGAGTACCTACATACATAGCTGCCATATATCGTGGATACTTCTATAATTGAACTGTGTATCCGGAATACACATTTATTTAGTATTCAATATATATGTATATATATTTTATGGGTATAGAATTATTATTGGTAAACAGAAACTGAAGAATGCCACCTATGTACTACGCTTCTTGTATAATTTTGCGTTGGCAACATTCATACATCTTGTCATATCGTGTATATGACAAGATACCAGACCCTATTTAATGAACCTCACCAAAAAGGTTCTAAAAACTAAATACAATTACAGTCCGTAACTTTGGAACAAAGATCAGTTCTCAATATGTTTCTATTACACTCAAAATTAGGACAAGGATTTGCAGCAAAGGATAGCTACATTTAGTAAGGATATTTTATAGGTAGTATTTTTAATGACAACATGGTTAAACCAGTATTACTCGTATAATTTACATATACATCATATGAGCCTTCAGGTCAAAGAGTTGAGGATAAGATACAAATTCTGAGATATAACAAATAGGTTTTGCATAGTGGTCACGGAAAACTTCATAGTGGAACTAGTATGGATACGGCGACTCCAAGAAGTTCTTGAAAACTTGTGAAGTCTGCCAAACCATAACTATACAGTATAGTGTTCTATGAGCCTAATTCCTGTCATAAAATAAAGCCTATTGTCCAGTGATAGGCTGACGTCTATGAAGTTCCGTAAGTTTACCGTGGGAGAGCCATGCTTCGGTACGAATGGGCCGGCTCGACCGGACTTGATACCACGGCCTCACAGAAAACCGGCGTGAAATAACGTTTTCGTTGTGTTTCGTCGAGTGAGTGAGGATACCGGAGGCCCAAACCCCATAAAAGGGCGGCGACGCACCTGAAACTCCTCTGGTGTTGCGGGTGTCCATGGGCGGCTGTAATCGCTTACCATCAGGCGATCCGTCTGCTCGTTTGCCCACCCTATCACATAAAAAAAAAAAAAAAAAGTTCGCTATTCGTGTTTTAGAAGTCGAGCATAAATTCAAAATCAGGGCTGTTCCTCAATATTGCATAAAAGAAAAACTAAATAACATTTGAACGGCTTCCGTTATTGACGGACGACTTGTGGTCCTAGAGGAAATTTCTAAGGGAGTCCTTTGTTCAGCAGTGGACGTCCCTTAACTGTCATGATGATGATGTTTTTCCCAGGCCTATGACTCGTTCCTCACACTGCTCTAACTTGCAACCGCAAAAACAATGAGACTGATTTAAAAATAGAATGTAATGAATAATACCACCTTTTTGATCGAAAATAATGTCTATAATTAGTATTCTCAATGGGCCTATATCTGTGGCACTTCTTAGTATTACCGTTAAGGCAGTGTGAATCAATCCAATGCAGTACGTGACCTAATAAAGAAGTATCCAGCGTTTCCGTTTTGCATTTATGTAATGGACAACGAAACATTAAAAGAGCCTGCACATCATCATCTTCAGCTCGTATAAGGCCTAACACAGCCTGATCTTCAGTTCTTTTCGTCCTGTTCTGCAAGCTACCTTCCGCAATCGGTGTCTCCACCTAGCCTGGGTGACGCTTAGACGCGGTCTCTCAAGAACTCGTTTGCTAGAATGGATCTCCAAGTGGCGTAACTGACCTCAGTGTAAAAATACGTTGAGCTACACGTCGGTACAGAATTCTACACTCAAATACCCTCCACAAGTGTACCTAGGTATGTCGCTCTCGTACAGACTAAAAACCACACTTGCCTTCATGCTCAAGGGCCATCCGTGAAATTCTCCACGACGATGATAGATTCTGATTTAGCAATCACTGGACCCTTTCATACGGCGAGTTTTCTCCTCGCTTCCTACACGCCGGGCATTGTGGCCATGTAGAATTACCCTAGGGGACTCGATACTTTAAAAAAATTTAAAAAATCGTTCCTAGTTTACTACCCTCTTGTTTGTTACTAGATTCAGTTACGATGAAACGTAAGTAGATAAGTTACGGTTACAGACCTAGGTACCAAAATATTTGTGTGTGTGTGTGTTACGAGAGTTCTTTACATTATGATAATGAAAAAATTACCTATGAACTTTTTAGATTGATTTGGCTTTCATGACATTAGAAGCAGGCTATTATAATAGGTATATGTAGGTATAGTGATTTTAAGTTGATTATATTTATCTACTTGTTACATTTAAGTATTATAAGGACCTATTAGTTTTTATAATGGTGCTAGGCAATAGGTACTTAAACAGTGACTCATTTCCCTTACTTTAGCTGTATACAAGATGACTCACTACCTACTGTCTATGTACATACCATGAACGCCTTACAATAGTTTTTGTGACGCTTCTTAAATTAAATCGTTTTGCCTGTTTAGGAATGTTCGAAGTAGAGAAGTAGATAATGTATTTTAAACACTTAGATAACTAAATATTTCAATTGAATGCATGAAATTCTATCAGTATTCCTTTTGGGTTATTTTTTCAGTAGGTAGGTACATACCTAATGCGTTAAAATAGATCCTTTTAATTTAAATAGTTTGCATTTATATCCAAATAAAAATATAACACTGGCCAAATATTTTTATTACCTACATACTACGCCATATTTTTACAGTCATGCGCAATGAAAACGCGAACGTAATGTCATTTTACCTACAGAGTTTTCCCATTTGTTCTTCCTTTTAATGCAATCACGCGACGCTACTGTTGCGTAAATTCTACAGTTTTCCTGCAGTATAATCTTTGTAATTAATGATAACTAGTGATTTACTTGAATTTCCGTATTTAAATAACTCTACCTCAAATCTCATCGATCATTAAATGGTAAAATTATCTTTATATAAAAAAATGTTGCATTTTATATACAATTAACGGACAAAAAGTACTTACACCCAGCCACAAAACACTGCCTGTGGATTCCACAAATATTTGTTCAGAGGCAATGGTCTCAAGTGCGCTAACCTAATCCCTCTCAATCTGAGAGCAGACCCGTGTCTAGCAGTAGTACCTACCTACTGTAGGGTTGATGATAATGTACTTAATTTTTCTTTCTCTAAAGTTTTTAGGCATTGTCTTTTAGTGTCTACAAAGAACTTATCGGAAGTAGGTAAGGTTAATGTCATTAAGAAAACAAAATATGACCCTTAACCCATTTTAACCTAATGCTGCCATCAAAACAAGTATTTAGCTAAAGTTGCGCTTACGCACATGACCAGCATTACAGTTATTATCATTTAAAAAATATAATATATAAACGCATTTTTATTAGATATGTACGCCTGACTCAAAAACTGCGAAATACAAGGCATATATTTGGAATATTTTGTTTAACTAAGTTACTGCGATTTTTACGCGGGTTGTAAGTAGGTATGTATGAAATAAATTAACATAAATAAATTATATTATTTTATTATCATTATCTTATCCTTTCATTATTTATTGAGGTCGTCGCACTTTACTATATGCGGTTAAATATAAAATTAACATACCTACCTTTTTTTATAGTCCGGAAAATCCTCATAGATCGTCCGCGGCCAAGGGAGACAGGATATGTCGTACTGCTACTCACATGTCTTCCGTTGCCCTTGGCCGGGGCCATGGGACTATATTCACCACGATCCCGAAAGGAAAATAAAATACACAGAAAATATACACATACACACACGTCAGAGAGACTTAATTGCTGCCTACGAGAGCAGCATGTAGGTACAGACCGCTTCTAGAAGTAGAAACTGCTAGCTACTGTTTCCAATTACTCTTTGCATTTAGACGACGTGGTCTAGTAGTTCGAGTGTCGGACTGCTGGTCAGGCATTTCTTATGTATTATAAGTACCTATGTTTTTACAAAAAAGGTACCTATATAAATCCCTTGTCTAGTACCGGATCTTTCATTCATTCTCTACACCATCTCAGCATTCTTTTAAATCCGTGTCACGTACTACATCAATCATCTTTCAAACCGCAACGTTGTCTTTTCATACTGTTTCTCAATCTATCATTCCGAGTTACACCGCACATAAACATACTTACTTAATTAAGATTTTATGCATTGTATATTTTTTATGTATGTATAACTTAAATAATTATTTATTCTCAAGCTGTACATTATGTATCAAGCAGTTCCTATGCACCACGTTATGTCGGAAGTTCAGTAGTTCCCATAAGGAAATCAAGGTGATTTATATATTGTATTGTATGCGTGTCCCGTAGGTATGACAAATCAAGACGTCAGTAGACTGTATTACTCTTTATAAAGCAAAGAATCGTATCACAGCACTTCGCCACGCGCCACGCACGGTGCACGCCACGCCAAACTGTGTTGAACTCCATAGGTACACAAAGCACAATAATTTTCATTCCAACATTTGTCACATGTGTAGCGTTCGTTTTCTGTGTCGTGATAGCTGATATAGTGATTAGGGACCGGTAGCCCGAGTTTAATTAAATCCAGGGGCTACTATAACATCCAGCCACAGAGGTGCTCGTGGATAAGTTGAAGACACTAATCGACCGATCTACAAGGTTAAGCTGAGCTAGCCGCGGGCATAACGTGTATGGGTAACTATTCTTATCACATCGAGGCCCCTCCGAGTCTCGGAGAGAACGTGAAGTCATGCGAACACCTAAGGCAATCGTTAGTGGTAGTCAGAAGCCCAAAAAGCCTGGCAACCAGAACATTGCGGAGGTCTGATGTAAAATACTGATATTCAGCCGCATCTGGTTAGACTAGAAACCGACCCCAACACAGTTGGGAAAAGGTTCGAAGGATGATGATGACTATGGCGCCCAGCCACCATGTAGTCCGTTCAGTAGGCGGCGCACATATTAACCTCACAACCATAGAGTAGGCTGACAAGCAAGCTTTCACCCCTCGAACACAACTTGTCATGGTCGTGGCGAATGCCATTAATCAAAAATAGTTGTGATTATAAGGCAAGGGGCTTTTAGTCGGTTTGAGTCCAACATACCTTGCCGCCTCCCCTGGTGGCAGCCGGGTGACCAATGAGGATTTTCCACACACCACAAAAAAAGGATCTACTACAAACATATAAACGAAGAGAATTCAACATCAACCCATATACTGTCCCACAGCTGAGCACGGGTCTCTTCTCATATTGAGAGGGATTAGGCTATAGTCCACCACGCTGGCCTAGTGCGGGTTGGCAGACTTCCAAACCGTCGAGAAAAATCTCTAAGGTATGCAGGTTTCCTCACGATGTTTTCCTTCACCCGTTTAAGCGAGTGATAATTAATTATTAATACGCACATGAATTCGAAAAGTCAGAGGTGCGTGCCTTGGGTTCGAACTCGAGACCTTTGACTTGGCAGTCCAATGGTCATACCACTAGGCTATCACTGCTACCCACTAGGCTATCACTGCTGCGAAGAAAATTATTTCGATGTTATTTAGCTGTTGCCTCTAGTTTCTCCAGCATCCTAAATAAAGTTTTGAGACAAAAGGTAGCCTATGTCCTTCTCCAAGGTCTAATCCGCAGAGCCGCTCCGAAGCAAGCAGGCAAGGTTTTGCAAGACGGCGGTCCGGGGGACCAGGGAGACAAGGATGGCTTCATCAAGGTGGAGAAGAAGAAGAGGAAGCCCAAACGTCTGAACAAGTGCGGGACTGCACCGACCGGACCGAAACACCTGCTGCGTCCTGCAGTACCAGTGACGCCGCTCTACGTGTCCAGGCTGCATTACTCTACAAAAAGCGAGGAGATTGTAGAGTATATTGCAATTAAGAGCAATCTCACTCTGAGGGTCGCACGGTTAGACTCTAGTCACAATGTGAATTTCAGTTCTTTTGTGGTTAGAGTACCGAACGAACATCTGTCGACATTCATGAAGGAAGAGTTTTGGCCGAAAGGTGTACTGTTCCGGCGATTCAGAGGCCGGATACCTAACACCGAGCGACGCACGACGAATTTACGTGTGAAATAGTAATACCTTATTGTTGTATATATTTTATGGTATTTTATTTTTTTTGTTCAATTTAATATTGTAATATTATATTTTTATATGGGCCTTGTTGCCTGAAATAAATGAATAAATAAATAAAAATAAATAATTTATCTCTGTACCAAATTTCAACAAAATCTGTTCAACGGCTTAGACGTGAAAGCGTAACAGACAGATAGACAAACAGAGAATTACTTTCTCATTTATAATGTTAGTAGGGAAAGGATAGGGATAGAAACGGTGACCCACTCGAGGGTCAAAACAATTATTTTTCTATCGTCTGCTACTATTATATTTACATATCAAGGAACCTACACTAAACAACAATTAAATAACATTCGGAAGTAGCGTTTAAGCAAGAATTTATGGTCAACACACTTTTATATTCTTTGATAAATAACAAATAGTTGAAATATTACTTCCGAGATCATTACATGACACACAGCCTTAAATAATGAATCGGAACTTGAATATATTAGTAATTATGATAAATGTCGCTGTAAAATAAATTATGAGATGAACTCATACACGTTCTATCCTACTAAGGCCGTTAAATTAAGGAAATTTGAACTTTGTATCAGTGACATAAAGGTCATCACACAGGTCTTCGTGGGATAGAATGACTATAGCTATTACTTGCGTTGTTAATATCATTGTTCTGATGTAGTGGTTACCAATGCGCACTCTGTGGTTGGAATATAAATAGTCTGTGGTCAGCTGTCAACACTACTTAGAGTGATATTATGCAATACCTAAGTTCAAGAACATAAATCATATACATAATATATATTATAAATTACGACGTAGTTGCAATTGGCTAGTTCGACTGTTAATTTTTCCTGATTCCGTGAAAAAAAACCCCTAAAATAGAGCCAATAAACAAAAACTAATTTATAATCGGTTAAGTCCAAAATAAAGAAGTTATAAGCATTTTAATTTTATGCTAGATAGAGAGCATACATATGCCTACTATATAAAAATGTGCGCCATAAAAATTCTGTACTCGAACACTCGTTTTGCAGGAAAGGGACGGAGCATCCCTCCTCTCAACTCCCTCCAAAAACTTTTAAGGCTAACATAGACCTTTATTAGTCGAATTGTTTTTTTTTTCAGTAAGTATACTGTTTATAATTAATTATATTTTTCACTAAGCCTGTTCAACATCAACCCATACTTATACTGTCCCACTGCTGGGCACGGGTCTCCTCTCAGATTGAGAGGGTTAAGCCTATAGTCCACCACGCTGGCCTAGGGCGGGTTGGCAGACTTCAGGTTTCTCAGGATGTTTTCCTTCATCGTTTAAACGTTTAATTAATATTTAATTAATTATTACTCGTTTAAACGATGAAATATCAATATCAAAGACCATTAACCTCAGAACATTATCTTACTCCGGGTACGGCCAAGGGCAAGACAGGATATGGGTTGTCCTCCTCTAGGGAATATGAATCCTGCGTACCTCAAGTTAATAAATAATAAATATAAGTAGATCATACTTAACTGACAAGGTAATAGCATATCTCAGGTGCCTACTTATTGGTAATGTAAGAACAATAGATATTGCAGTAATCAAGTTACCTACATCACAACAATATTTATTTACCCATGTATTTGACATGAAAATCGAACGCAATACCTACAAGTTCGGACAATCATAATCATTATCAACACTGTCACACAGCTGGGCACGGGTCTCTCTCAGAATGAGAGGGATACGGCTACAGTACACCACTGGATTATTTCGGGTTGGCAGACGTAACACGACGTTGAGAAAATATCTAAGGTATGCAGATTTTCACACGATGTTTTTCTCCACCGTTTATGTGAGATAAATGAATTCGAAAAGTTGGAGGTGCGTGCTTTGGATTGGAACGAACATCACTCATTATTCTTAGTATGTAGGTACCACGTAGGAAAAACTTTGAAGGAAAATGCGCAGAGTAACAACAATGGCCATTTTCGCGGCAGCTGGTCGATGGCAGCTAATTTTAATACAATGCTTTCTTGTACAGATTTTTTCCACGACTGCGTTTATACCCATGTGCGTAGTTTTTTTAACCGTTATTACATAAGCCAATAGATTTACGATTTGTTGTCAAGGTTTTTTTTTCCTTTGCGTTCAGGACCTAGTAATTTAAAAATTGCAACCCTAGTTAAGATTCTTTATTTGAAATAAGTTTTTCTTTTGCGTTTTTATTTTCGGCCAAAAACTAAACATATTTTCATTCATAGTCTATGGTTACAGTCACTAGAGTAATCAGCAGCATTTTATTTCCCTTCAATTTATATTATTTTAAGTACGGAGACCAAACACACACAAGCCATAACTTATTATTAACACCGGTTATTTTCCAAAAAAGTTTGGGACCATGTGTAATATAAAAAATGTTACCTTTATCGGGTCGCAAATAGCATTGGTCCGCTTAAGGCTGTTTGAGGTCGTCGCACTCATGTGCGTGTTTCGAAATCTGGGTTAAAAATAAACCGGCGAATTTTGTTTTTTTGTTTAAAGTAGTTAAGAAGCAAGTATCTAATATAGTTTTAATTTGTTGGGGCGGGTCGTTACGGTAGTTACTATTAGTAGATACTATTCGATATAACTATTAGTACCTACCGTTTCCCAATAGCCGGGTCGCGACCCGGTACCGCAATCAAAATAAAATACCGGGTTGCAACATTTCCTACTACTACTATTAATAAATGTGTATTATTTTACCTAATGGAACCAGCTTGGGTTTAAAAGTATTAAGTGGATCACGATGGGGCAGTGTGAGCGGGCCATGGCAGAACAATGTTTGGGAAACACTGCCATAAGGTACTCAGTACCTATTACGCGTAAAACAAAAACAATTAAAGAGTTGTCAGGGGAATTGATGGTTAAATTAATTAAGATAAAACCTACCTACTTGGAACTTGTTTATATTTTTTTATTAAACACGGACGTATTAAAAAAAATACCCTTTTTTACCCTTCACAGACTTTTAATATGACATTTCTCATTGCACACTGAATTTCAACAACGTCGTCTTAAATCCTTTCTGTAAACAAAAACAATAATTCCTTATAAAAATTTCATTCCTTGTTATTGTTTAAAAAAATATTCCTTGGTCTTAAATGGTCATCGTCCAAAGATTAACACAAGCAATAAACGCATCGAATCCCGACCTGGTTGAACAAACAGGTTTTTCTTTTGTTTATATAATAAACAAGGAAATTATTAGTACATAACGTCATCAGCGAGTGTGTTCGAATGGACGTAGCCAACCCTGAATACAAATAGACATTAAGTATATCGAATTCTTTATAATCTGTGGTGAATCTACGATGTTGTTTGGGTTCCGTACTTATGTGAGTATACCTATGTGAGGTACGCAAAAAAGATCGAAAACTCTCATTGAGCGAAAAAACAGCTCACAACGTGTTGTGGTCAATTATATTAGAAAGTACCACCATAATAATCGGTAATTAGCTTTGTTTTAATTTAAACTCACATCGAGGTTTGGTATTTATTTTAAAAAATAAACCTAACAACTTAATCTAGCCTAAGTAGGATTTTTAAAATCAGATTACATTTTTTTATAACAGTGGGGGCAAACGCCCATCAGTCGCATCGTAGGTTATCGTTAGGTTACCAATGTGTTTTTTTTTTATTATTCTTATAATGCGGCTGTAGTAACACTGCGACCGCAGTCGGTCGATTGTGATCGTCACTCGTTGCATTAGAGCTCACCGCTAAACCCTGCGGCTACTATAAACTGCAGGATTTGCTTAGGGGTGAGCTCTTTTATTTCATCTGGGCTTACAATATGTTTCCCTAGATGAACACTGCGCTTGTGTAGGTATTACACCAATACATTACTAGTTTTATACGGCAGTTAGAACGAAAAAAACCTTGCTAAATTAAGATCATCATTGCTCCTAATATTAAGAAATAATTTAACAGAACCCTCGGCTGATCAGTTCTCACACTTGACCAAACTTAATCTACGCACTAATAATAGATCTAGTCCAGTATATCTTGACACTTGATGGTGGCGCTACTATACAAAGAAACATGTCAACAGTAAGTCAATTCAGTACATTTTAATTTAGTTCCATATTTAACCTAGCCTAGATATATTGGGCACTTTATGCAAGTATGCGGAAATCACGATATTCCAGTAAAGCGACAATACGCTAATAAAAGTGACGTAGACTAGAGTTGATTCGTAACTGCTTACATCCACTGAACCTAATCACTAATAGTTTTTGACTAACGCTGGCATATTAAATATTTGAAATCTCGGAAAAAAGCGGGAATTTCTCTAACATTGAGTACTTCTTATCCCATGAAATCAATCCGACAACAATTGTGTTACTAAGTCTACGTGTACGAAGTCGCGGGTAAAATCTTGTATGACCATAAAATATCACCATACTAAACTGACCATATCATCATCAACCCATATACTGTCCCACAGCTGAGCACGGGTCTCCTCTCATATTGAGAGGGATTAGGCTATAGTCCACCACACTGGCCTAGTGTTGGCAGACAGGTTTCGTCACGATGTTTTCCTTCACCGTTTAAGCGAGTGATACTTAATTAATTATTAATACGCACATGAATTCGAAAAGCCAGAGGTGCGTGCACATACAAGTGGCCCTTTACTCATTAGGAAATATATTTAATTTAAATGGCCATCGATGTTACCGTATATGCATATGTTAAAGTAAACTTATGCTTCAATAAAATTTTATACAAACTAATAGATTGGTTCAATTTAAATTGTTGCTATTTAGAATTTAATGATTATCTCTAACAAAAATGCATGCCATATATTATATTATGTATAGTGTTTGTTTTTTTCTAAAAGGCATACAGCAATACCAACAAGAATACTGTTGTAGATACTATAATACTATATTAGCCAGGTCAGAAGTTACCCTAATCTGTCAAATTTCTTCGATAGATTTTCAACTTTCAACTTTAATTCAAAATGATAAAGTTCATATTCAATTGGTAAAAAATTGTCAGTTTTGGATAGCTTGACCTGCTTTCGTCTGTCTGTACGTACTTCATAACACTTTTAATATTCTGTTTTTGATTAAATTTGATTACGGACTCAAAAACTAATTATCTCCAAAATTTTTACTCCTACATTTTGATCCTGACTATATACCTAAACAATAATTAAGTTTTATGTGCCATTACATGTTATTAGGATATACCCATGTATGTACCTAATTACATACTTAACTGGCGTACACAGCCTTAAAATTAGCTAAAGTAATAAATTAGCCTGCTGTAAAAACCCGCTAAGAACTTTTTCATCTTTTTTGCGCTATAAAAAATTCGAGGTGAACACTGAAGATTAAGCATAATAAATCCTGTACGATACAAAATCGTATTATAAATTGTAATGTGGCAGGGGTATACTTAGTATATATTCGTAAATGTTTATTGTCTGTGGCCCCGACTACCTATAGGAGACTGGAGAAGGGAGGGCAAGTTTGTTTTTTAGTTGGTGCAAGTCTGGCATACCTCCGTAGGGGGCCGCATAGGCCCCCACTACCGGGTCTGTGGACGATTGCTACAGCACTCCCGTAGCCCTGGCAATAAAGTGGTGACGCGGAACGCCGAGGTTGGTTTTAGTCGGTAGATCGCTCTTTTCGAGCGGAGTCCGACACACCCCACCGCTCTCCCATGTGGCACCTCGCCGCTTATCTTGACGGCAAAGGATCTACGCAAATTTTACGGCATTATAAAAAAGTTTGCGGTCATAAATTTAGAAAATAAATACTTTTACACGCTTTTTTCTCATAGAATTGGGCAAAAATTAAGGAAAACCACAAATAGTTTCGACATGAAATTAGTAAAATAATCATCATAGTTTGCCAAAAATCATTAATTATATTTTTCACTGACAATTATATTTCAGATCGATTAATGGGAAATTAAATCTCTGTCCGTCTGTTACGTTTACACACCTAAACCGCTGATCCGATTATGATGAAATTTGGTACAGAGATAGTTTAGACCTTAGAGAATAACATAGGTTAGCTTTTCTCTCAAAAAAAACCTTTGAGATGCGAGTGAACTCGTAGGCAAAAGTTGTTTTTATATTTTGTTTCATCGAAGTTGGTAACATTCAATATTTATTATTGCCTTCATAATTTTAATTTAACCATTTCTTCTTTTCAGGGTTACTTCCAGAAGCGTTACGAACGAAGTGTGTACGATGCACAGAGCGCCAAAAGAGAGGAGCAGTGAAGGTCATCAAGCGGCTGAAGTACGAGTTCCCTGACGAGTGGGCCAAGCTCTCCTCTCGCTGGGACCCCACCGGAGATTTCACACGATACTTCGAGGAGTTCCTCGCCAAGGAACAGTTCAACACTATCCCTGGATCAGGTAACAAACATACTATACCTAATGTATAAACCTACTTTCATAATTAAAAAAGAAAAATCATTTTTTCTCGATTGAAAATGCGTAATGCGTCTCTCTCTACTTTCTTATGTTTGGTACCTAAGTATATTATCCATCCTATTCTTTACTGCTTCTATTTTTTTCATTGATTATATAATAGTTGTGGGAAGGACTCCCCGAGTTCAGAATTTACCCCAAGGAACTATTACCAGACATAGTAGAAAAACCATTATTAAGAACTACTGGAGTGTCTGGCGAAAGAGAAGTTGATTCTCATTTATAATGACGGTGACGGAAAACATCTCAGTAGAACTGAGATGTAAAAGTAATAAATAGTGTTGATGTAAAGGGAATAAAAAATATAAATTACCTATTACAGGTTTGACTACAGGATTTAAACGAAGCATAAACATCGTCCGTAAAAAAACAGTTATTAGACTAAGTACAAAGAATAATCTGATAATGCAGAAGTAAAATTCAAATTAAAACAAAAAGATCTAACTTGAGATATACAAATACAATGACAATGTTTAAAGTTTTTGGCTAAGGCAAAGGTATTTTTTGTGTCATCCTAATGGCTGAACCAGCTAAAGAAATAAGAACGTTTTTAAACGTGTCTCTTGATTTAAATGGCGTCCATCAATGGTTGAATAGATTGGAATTGCAGCGACCATTTGTTTAGGATAAGATCTGTCAAATATATATTATTGTTTAGAACAGGATTCGTGGTTGTGGTTACCCTTGAGTGAGCTTATATTAGCTATGAATAGACAAGTGCACGACTGACAATGTTCCTAACACTATTCTTTTGTGAAGAAAAACCTCAAGGTTAAATGAAATCAAATTTATAGGCAAGAAAATTAATTTTATTAAATTTTGTTTAATTAATTATTTTTTAATAGCCTATTTAGTTTCCCACTGCTGGGCCAAGGCCTCTCCTTTCTTCTACTATTTTCTTTTATTTAAAAAAAAAATAATAATAAATAAATAATATTTGAGCGCATTTTACACAGCACTATCTAGTCCCCAAAATCAGCAAAGTTTGTGCTATATGAACAAGTTATTACATCAACACAGCCCTATACTTAATTTAATAAGTAATATTTAATCAAATAACGTTATAATTAATATTGGTTGACTGGCTGCTGCTAAGATTGGTTGATCATCGTAATTATTATTTAGCCACGAGTTCATCAGCCCCCTAGCATAAGAGAGCATCAATAATCTGACCAACACCTAAATTGTTAATGCAATCGTCCAAAGGACCTCACATTGGAAATGTACAGAGGCCAGCACATCAAGCTACCACAATCTGTCAAATTTCTTTGATTGATATTCAACTTTAATACAAAGGCATAAGGTTCATATTGAATTGGGAAAATTTGCCAGTTTTGGATAGCTTGACCTGTTGGCGTCTGTACTATGAATCATTTAGCGAAGGAAAATTTCGACTGCGGGCAGGATTCGAATATTCTGGTTCAATACACGAGCCACTATGACCACCGCGAGTCCTACCCGCCAGGTCGAAATTTGCCTTCACATTCTGACTGTATGTCTTTATGGTGACGTCTATAATTTGTGTTATAGGCAACGATGTCCCCACGTCATCGTCTCTGGTGCCACCGCGTCCTCCTCCGATTCCTTCAACCACCGCGCCTCCCCCTGTACCAACGGAACCCACGCCGCCGAGACCACTCATATTAAACAGGTAAGAGTTTCATAGCAAATTGTTTAAACTTAGATTAAAGTCTTCTTCTAACGCATGAGTTATTCAAGAGAATTAATGTCAAAGATCATACAGCAAGTTCATAGCAAGGCTGATTGCTAAGCGTACGCCGGACAAAACACAGCGCCGGATCTTGGGGGGCAAACCGGGGCCAATGCCCCGGGCGGCAAATTCAGTGGGCGGCAAATTCGAACTTCTTGGCAGTCGAATACACGCAATTTTGACAACGATGACAATAGGTTGACAGTGGTGACAGTCACTGATGTCCATGGGCGGCGGTAGTCACTTACCATCAGGTGACCCGCATGTTCGTCTGCCCCCTCTGATATAATAAAAAAAAACTGAGATAGATGTCCAGAAGTACATGCATTATTTTTCGCGGGGCGCGTAGACTACATATAAAACATATGCAGGCGCCCCATATTTATGTTTTAGCCCCGCCTCGAAAAAATTCTAGATCCGGCGCTGACAAAACATACCATCACGCCTGTATTCCCCGAAGGGTTAGGTAGAGTTATACTATATGTAGTACACCCATTGTTCGTCGATATATTTAAGGCCCATGTCATAGAGAGCGAGTCTAATGCCATTAACCAGGCACCATTCCTAACTTCAAGCTGCTATTGAGTTTCATAGAATCATAAAGACTAAAAACGGAGACTGCTCGAAGAGTGCTCGACTTGCGAAACGGACCTCGAACGTAGCAGTCGCGTTTACGACTATTAGGCTGATGACGCAGATCATTTAATTATGTTTTTTAATTGTAATAAGATGTCAAACATATATGTGCAACTGCAGCTTATAGACGCCAACAAAACCGGGTACCGTGAAGGTATTGGCATCTAAAGACCTCAGTTGTTCAGTCCCTTTCCCCATTATTTTTTATATCTGACTACATTTCCTTAAAAATTTGAACACTTTAATGTTAGAAATTATTGCTTCAAGGCAGAATATTTGGCCAGAGTGTGGTATGCCATACTGTAAATCACTTCAGAAGAAAAAAATTGCTAGTCAATTTATAATCAACAAGAACCCATAGATACTTATTTGTTACGCCCTCAAAAACACTTTTGCAAAAAAATATTACATCGAATAAAAGCAATGGTAACTAAGAGAGCCCAATTACATCACATTCATTAAAATCTAACGGTTAGCGTGTTCACAAAAATAATATAATCGATGTTTCACTAACTATCAACACGGTTTCCGATGGACTTGTTCGGTGTCAGAACCTGATTGCAGCATTAATTGCTCGGTAACAATCGGTAACATGTGTAGCAACACTATGCAACAATCTACTACTGTTTTTTTTTAATATAACTTTCGTGAGGCACTTGCATGTCATGTTTGCAGTTTATTCACGTGATGACGCGAGACGAATAGTGTTGCGACCTCGCCATGTTATTTAGGATTCAGTTCGAATTCATAACTTCCAAACAGTGAGGAAATACTACATGAATTATTCAAAATGTAAGTTTTCTCTCTAGGGTTTCTCAGGGATTTTTCCGGACTCATAGATAAAGGCTTAGGTTAGATTTTATCTATAAGAGAGAAAAACACTTAAAAATGAAATTCAAATAACGTGTTGGCAATTTTATCTACACCTACCCAAAAACACATAGCGAACTTACTTCTTTAGACATTATTTTAGAAGGGATTTAGGTGATATACAACACAACATAAAAATTTTATTTGTTGTTTAATTAATAGAATTCAATTCACAAGAAAATAAAAAAAAATACCTTCAATTACATAAGTAAGCTTCTCTGAATAAACATACCTCACACCTGTATTCCCAGAAGGTTTAGGCAGAGGACGATGTATACCCGTGGTCCGCCGGTATGTTTAGGTATTATATAATCGGAGTGAGCCTATTGCCATTATCCGGGTACAAATTAGTAGCAGTCACGCTTACTACCACCCAGTCTAATGAGGCAAGCTCGAGGCAGTGCTCTTCAAAAATTAAAATCAAAATCATATAATGTTTTTTTTTTCTTTTACTAACACTTTTTTTTTACTACTTTTAACTATGTCGTCTGTCGGAACTCAGCATTAAAATTGATTGGAGCCTATTATTAATGACTTGTCATATCCATAATTAATGCTAACAATGGCCGATCAAATTAGAAAGAAACGCTAAACAGCGATATATTATTGTCCACTTTAGTGTCATTATCGCATGAGCCTCTTAATTACATTTCCAGTAATTCTTTGATTAAAGACATGTTTCTTGGACTAATCTTCTGTAACAATACACGTAGTAACATAACTTTCCCATGCATACGGATTGCGATTATCTTATCTGAGAGATTTCATACATTTACATGAAAAATAAAAATACCGGCTACCTGTAGGTATACAATAGCCTCTAAACCTACCTCTGCCTAACCATTTATACAATAAATGGTCAAAATACACCTTGAAAGTGTTGTATTCATAAACATTATTCATAACCATTACGGGTAGGTCTCCTAATTTGTAATGGCATATGAGAAAGGAGTCCACATGGTCGCGAGCTTTGGGTCAAGATGAGGTTATTTACAATTTTAGGTACTTATATGTATATCAGGACCTAAGTCTCAGTCACACGCAAATCTACAATTATAATTTATAAATGTTTGGTTAATTTCGTCACGATTCGTAACTTCGTGGCTTACAAACTGTCCTATAAGAATAGGGAACTAGAACGCATTAGTCAAAGAGTCGCAAGCACGGCTCTCAAAACTTCACTCTCAAAAACCGCGTATGTTGCCCCCGGTCAAACAGAATGTTACAGGGGTTTTTGTGAAATTCTCAGTAGCATCAATTCAATGCTGCTGTAATTATGTGGGAACTGGCACTTTGTTTTTGTGACCGGTGTAGCTATAGGCAGGTATATTTTTGACGCCCCGTGTAATAGGGTCGCCTTTTATTACAAAAGGGGTGCAAAAACAAATACACATTTCACGAAAAAGTTAAGACAAGGAAGGCATAGTGGGAGTAACTCCACTCAAATGGAGCTGCGGGCTTGCAGAAAGTAAAATAACTGCTTTGAGCAGTTTTAGCAGCTGCTTTGTATTGTGTTTCTTACGGTAAGCAAGGTTGCCAGTGCTCCACGAGGAAACGTTGTGTTGGTAGTGGGGGGACTTTGATACTGCCAACCCAACTATTCCTCTTTCAATACAGGGTTGGCAACGCGCAAGTGATACTGCGCGCCTGGTGTTGCAAGCGTCTATCAGGTGGGCCGTATGCTTGTTTGCAACCTTAGTAGAATTAAAAAAAAAATACAGAAAGTGAATTAAGAGAACAAATTACTTTCTTGCCCATTACTCTACCGCTACAATTGTTATATAGGATCCTTTCTCATTTGCTCATTAATCACAGTTCTGCGTAATTTTTCATTTAATATTAGCCTTGGGCGACTGTTTACAGTTGTTTTGCTAAGACATCAGCTACTCATGTCCCCCTTTCTCCACTATTTATCACAGTATTTAGCTGTCAAATTCTTAGCACCATTACAGAAAGTAATACTTAATAGCTTATGAGCGTACTCAAGTGGGCTTCTCTGTTATATTTGGTACCATTAGCCTTCTGCAATATCGAGTTCTATCTAAATACTTACTTCAGTTGAATCCGCACTTGGCATCATTATGCGTTATAACTTTTTCTCTTTTTGGTTGGTTTGAAGTTTAAAGTAAGCAAAATCTATTGATTCTTTTTCTAAAAGAAATTACTGTGGTAGGTACTTGAAAAAGACTTAAAACACTCCGTCTTCGATTCAGTTCTTTCGTTTTTTATTATGGACCTGAATAAGGAAAGACCACTAGACCTTTTTTTGTTTACGGGGGGAATCTTCAAAAGACAACCGGTATTCGGGGATAAAACCGGGGAGTGTAGGATTGTTACCCACTAAAACCACCCCGGTGGCCACCATCAGCACATGGAGGGAGGCACTGTTTCAAGATCATATGCGTATTAATATTAATTTATTATTTGCATAATAAATATCGTCTGGAAACCTGTACACATGAGAGATTTTCTCGACGCAGTGTGAAGTCTGCCAACTTGCATTAGGCTAGTGTGGTGGACTATATATAGCGTAATCCCTCTCGTTCTGAGAGAAGACCCGTGCTCAGCAGTGGGAGAGTGTATGGATTGATGATGATGATAAACTGCAAAGTGGTTGTAGTAGTGGTAGTTACAACTAGTGTAAATTTTCACCATAGATCTTGTTTTCCTTCCAGGTTCGGCGGTGATGGTGAGCTGATGGTGGGCAGTCCGTCGTCCGCCGGCATCACGCCCAGGCCGATGACGCTGGCTACCACCAGGCCAACTACTACAATGCCTACCCCCACCATGAGGCCAGCAACCATGCGACCAACACCGCCCAGGTAAAAATGCGGAACGAATGTTATGTATGATAATTAATGACCTCGTCAATGATTGAACTGTTTTCAAAGGTTAAAATACGTAGGTATCCAAAATATCTTGTTTAAAAAAATACCTCTTAATTTAAAATTTTGAAATAAAACGCTACGCAATCCTTTTGCGAGTCGAATACCAACGCCGCCGAATCGATACGAATCGATCGTTCAGAGGCCAGCACATCAAGCTACCACAATCTGCCAAATTTCTTTGATTGATTGTCAACTTTAGTACAAAGTGATAAGGTTCTTATTAAATTGAGAAAGTATGACAGTTTTGGATAGGTTGACCTGCTGGCGTCTGTTCAGCACATAGAGACTCCTCCGTGACTCGCCTTTGTTGTTGTGCAATAACACCAATAATGAAATCGTTTGTGCTAGGCAGGAGCCCGAAGGGCCTGACAAGGAAGAAGGTTGCGAATGTTAGATTCTAATAGCAATCGCTTTTTGAAAATTACTGTTGGATAACTTTTGATTGAGCTAAGTATCTCTTAACAGGATCTTCTAGGGTCTACATTTTTAAGAAAGGGGCGAAGGGTACCTACGGCTCCTCCCCCTCAATCGTCGCCGCCCGGAACAAGTGCCGCTCCTAGATCATGGGTCTTAATCTTTCTAATTCTTTTCGTCAAAGCTTGACGAGCGAGAGAGAGCTATAAAAAAGCAGGCAAATTAAACAGACTTTTGACAGACATTTTATTTTTACATCTGCCTTGTAAAAGTCAAGGTATTGGCATTGACACTCCAAATATACATTTATTGTTGAGCGTTATGAAAAGGACTAATTAATAACCTCGACTTATGTTGACCCTACTATTTTGATTTAAATATTGTATTTTTCAAGTGAAGTTGTCCTCCTAAGTCACTAAATAGCGTTATACACAAAGTTAATGATATTATGATTATGCTTGAAACTGATATCCTTTACAAACATGAATATATCTTTTTGTATATTTTTTTTTTGGCATTTTCCATGCTAAGATTTTAAAGTTATTTAGAAAAGGAAAAATTCGACCGCGGGCAGGATTCGAACCTGCGTCTTCTGGTTAGGTACACCAGACGCTATGACCGCTAAGCCACCGCGATACCTACTCGTCATGTCGAATTTTTCCTTCACATACTGAATTTACGTCTTTATGGTGACGTCAGTAAATGAATATATCAAACATGAATATGTTACAAGAACCATTTTTATTACTATTTGTCCATCTTCTCACATAATCTTAAATATTCACGACACACATCCATAGGGTCCTCTGAGCAATTCAAATCTTGCTGACCTTCATGTGTACGAATAGCCTATACAATGCGAGGTCTGCGCTAGCCGCGGTCAATCTGTGGATGGGTGAACATTCAATACATCGAGAACCCTCCGTGACTCGGAGATCACGTAAAATCGTACGTCCCGGTTGTCAAACGAACACCTATGACAACCGTTAGTAATAGGTAATCAGAAACCGAAAAAGCCTGACAACCAGTTTACCCTCAGAATATCGTTAGTATTAGTTTGGGTTATGGAGGTCTGATGGCAGTCTTAAGAGAGGTAGGGCATAGTGGGAGAAATTCCACTCAAATTGGAGCTGCCCGACTGGGGAAGCACTTCCGCCTTGCAGAAAATCGAAGTAAAATAGCACTGCTTTGAGCTGTGTTGTTTCTTACGGTGAGCAAGGTTGCCAGTGCTCCACGAGGAAACGTTGTGTTGGCAGTGGGGGCGGCTTTGAACCTTATACTGCCAACCCAACTATTCCTCTTTCAATTCAGGGTCGGCAACGCGCAAGTGATACTCCTGGTGTTGCAAGCGTCTATAGGCTACGGTAACCGCTTACCATCAGGTGGGCCGTATGCTTGTTTGCCAACTTAATAGAATAAAAAATTAAAAAAGTCACTTCGTGTAAAATTCTACTGATATATTCAGCCTCATCTGGTTAAGCTGAAAGCTGACCCCAACATAGTTGGAGAAAGTCTCGGAAGATGAAGAAGATAATGAATTCTATGTGGGCGGAACATATTATGTATTTAAATATGTTTTGACAGTTATGTCATACAACTCACGCGCCATTGTTGTGCTATCATGAGTAATGATCTATACAATGATTGCTGTTTGTAGATCTTCAACGTGGGCGGGGAAGCATAATGTTAAGCATGGCTCAGCACTCAATATATAACCTTAAGCTGACAATCAATAGCGTCCGTCGACAACAATAGGACCGTCTGAGTACTTAGATAAACTAACCAAATAGTAAATAAAGAATCATCATTAGTTTTGGGGAACAAAAAATCACAATGCAACTAAGCTGAGCAATTTATCAATTAGGCTGAGCAATGATCAACTAAGCTGAGCAATTATCAATTAGGCTGAGCAATGCTTAACTAAGCTGTGCAATGATCAATTATTAGGGTGAGCAATGAGCAACTAAGATGAGCAATGACCTGTTTTTTTACGTACCTACATGCGACGCATAACTTTTTATTAAATAGATTTACTTGTTTGGAAGCAGTGATGGCCTATATATATGACCATTGGACTGCCAAGTCAAAGGTCACGAGTTCGAATCTAAGGCACGCACCTCTGACTTTTCGAATTCATGTGCGTATTAATATTTACATTATCACTCGCTTAAAACGGTGAAGGAAAACATCGTGAGGAAACATGCATGCCTAGATTTTTAGATAGTTTTTTCTCGACGGTGTGAAGTCTGCACACCCGCACTAGGTCAGCGTGGTGGACTATAGCCTATTCCCTCTCATTCTGAGAGGAGACCCGAGGGACAGTATATGGGTTGATGAACTTGTTTGAGAAAGCCTTAAAAGAACGGTCTACTCTTGGCAACAAAAACAAACAATTGAGACGATAAATGGATAAATTATATTATTAGGTATACCTGCCTCATTAGTCTAGTGGTCCTAGGCGCGACTGCTACGCTAGAGGTCCTGGGTTCGATCCCCAGGTCGAGCAAAGTGTTATTGGGTTTTTCTATGAAATTCTCAGTAGCAGCTCGGAGTCTGGATTTGTGCCCGGTTAATGGCAATAGGCTCGCCCCCTATTACATGGGACCTAAACATACCGGCGAAATGTGGGTGTACATTAGTACACCTCTGCCTAACCCTTCGGGGAATACAGGCGTGATGGTATGTATGTAGGTATACCTAGTTAATATTGCTAATTTATGTCTATAGGTATGCAGTAAATGGTTTCCCAGCAGATTACTTGTTACAACTATAAAAACAATAAATTATAATAACATAGGTAACATCAAAATGATTTGCAGTTAATTGCAATAACATGTAGATAAGACGAATTACGTATGCGTTCTATTATTCCACTGTAGATCGCTTTACGAGACGCGAGACTAAGCGGACGTGTTTCTATTATTCGTTAAAATGATACATTTTTAAAACAAATATACTAATATTTTTCTGCGACGTCAGTCATAAAAATAAATAAATTAAGTGTGTCGTGAGTTAGTAGGTCGCTACCAACGAAGTTACCTCCTTACGTATTTTGTGCAGAATGGACATTATATTTTTATAGACAATAGATAAAGTATTTTCGGCTATGTCCAACCCAGGATTTAGTCCGTTTGGGCGTAGCCAAATAGTACGGCGAAGCCCTCCACCGACGCCTACCGGACCACTACCCCAGGGTGACCCAATCCCACCTGAACCCGCGGACAATGATTTGCCGACGGAAGTTATCTCTACGCCAGATATCCAGAAATGGATGAGAACAATAGATAGCAATTTGAGCGACATCTGTAATATTGTTGCTGAAGGAAAAATGAACTCTGAACAGAAGCTGCGTGTGTCCAATCTTTGCCGGAATGTATCAACTGGTACAGCACAGATGGCAGTTCTATACCAATCACTGAAGCAGAAAACGATCCAGGCCCATAGCACTATTCACCATCTAAAGAGTCAGCAGAATGTTGCTAACTCCCTCCAGCAGATTAAAGAAGCGGTAAAAACTCAATTAATGCCCGTAGAAAAAACCTCTTACGCTACTATGGTAAAGAAAGGAGCAGACAACTTCGTGCGTCCTGCAAATTTGAGCTCTGTTGCAATTTATCCCAGCGATAAGACCAAAACCAGTGACGACACTAAGTCCCTTGTCCAAAAGATAATCTCACCAGGTGAACTTAAGCTTCATGTCCGTGGACTGAGAAAAGTGAGAAATGGGGGCGTCTTAATCAGCACCGACAGTAAAGGTGACATCGACAAACTTATAAACTCGGAGAAATTAGTTTCGTCAGGCCTCACTATACAAGAACCTCCTAAACGCCGCCCTAGGATTGCTATAATTGGTGTCCCCGTAGCCCTTACTGAAAAAGAGGTATTTGATTGTATTTATGAGCAAAACCTTTCCGACAAGTTGCCGAATACAACCCGGGAGTCGTTTATAGAAAACATCAAGTTGAGCCACAAATCAGGCAAAAAAGACCTCTCTACTTGTAATTATATTTTAGAAGTACCTGCAAGCATACGAAAAATGCTTATTAATCAAAGCCGAATTTTTATAAATTGGACATCATGCCCTGTGAGAGATTTCACAATAGTCACCAGGTGCTTCAATTGCCAGCAGTTCGGACATGCAGCCAAATTTTGCCGAGAATCAAGTCCTACTTGCAACCACTGTGGAGAGACTGGACACTCCTTCAAGGATTGTAGTAAATCGTCAGCTCCCCCTCAATGTGCGACGTGCAAACGCTTCAAGAGGAAGTGTGACCATCCAACTGGTGATGTAAGCTGTCCGGCACGCATATATGCAGAGGCTAACTACATTAACTCAATAGATTATGAAGGCGCCTAAGAGCGCCATTGAACACTTTTTTAATAAGAACACATACAGGTACCTTTATATTTATATTTACTAGGTTAAAATATTATTAACATGACCAATCAATTAATGTATGATCTAGATTGTTTTTCTGTGTCTGAATCAAAAATCTGCAATGTTGAAGATTGTAGACTACATATTCCTGCTAGTGGCAAAACGTTAACCCTGCTCACACAAAATATTCGTAGTATAAACCGTAACATGAATGGTTTTGAAGTGCTGTTACAAAGCCTCAACATAAGCTTAGATATAATTGTCTTAACAGAATGTTGGTTGTCAAAACAGACACTCAACTTACCAACTCTCGACGGCTATAACTACTACAAAACACAAAGAAATATTAACCAAAATGATGGTGTAGTAGTTTATATTAAAAACAACTTAAAAACAGTCGTAGAAGAACCAGCTTTGATGGATAGTAATTGTTTAATAATAAAAATGCTACCCGATACAGTGATTATAGCTATTTATAGGCCCCCTTCCCAAAATATTGACGTATTCTTAGACTCGCTTGATATAAATTTGAAAAAATTATCATCCTTTAAGAATATAATATTAGTGGGTGATATAAACATCAATATTGCTTCCGGAAGAACTGACACCTATGCACATAACTACCTAAATGTTTGCTCATTTAATGGACTTTTACCAGCACATTACCACCCTACTCATCAGAGTGGCTCATGTTTGGATCATTTTATTATAAAAACAAAAAAACTATCCAAAACATTGGTCACAAATTCATCGCTTACCGATCATCAAGCTGTTTTATTAACTCTGCAAATAACCTCACCTAGAAAAAACTGCAATCGTAGCTTTATTAAAACTAACATGACTAACCTTGAAAACGATATACGCAACATTAACTTTGACCCGGTTTACAATACTAGTGACCCAAATGCTTCTCTACAGTATTTTATTTATTCGGTACAACATGCAATACAGAAAAACACATACTCTAAAACTGTGCCTAGAAAATATAATAGCATTAAGCCGTGGATCACACCCGGTCTCGTTCGCTGTATTAGGCACAGAGACAAACTGCACTTAAAATCAAAACTTGCACCTGATAACGACATACTTTCTGTAACATATAAAAGATATAGAAACTTTTGTAACAACCTGTTAAAAAAGTTAAAAAATCAGTTTGATAAAACTGAACTACAAAAAGCAGGAAAAAATAGTAAACTGGTCTGGAAATACATAAAAACTAACACTTTCAGATCTAAAAATCCCGAGACGGCACTAGATTTACTAGAAACAGAACTAAATCCATCCGAAGCAACGAATGCCGTAAACCACTTTTTTGCGAACGTTGGGAAAAAATTGGCAGAAAAATCCCTAAATTCCGAAAGTTTCTCCCCACAAACCCCGACTGTGTCATCTCAGACTGGTACATTAAACTCTTTTGTTCTATTAGATACTGACGTCAATGAAATACTAACAATAATAACAGGACTTAAGGATACTTGTGCTACTGGGTGGGATGGTATACCTAACAACATACTAAAAAGGTTCAAATTCGTGCTTGCACCTCCACTGACTCACATTTATCAGTTATGCTTATCCAAAGGGATATTCCCCAAATTACTTAAAAAAGCTGTAGTAACTCCAGTATACAAAGGTGGAGACAAAACTTGTGTTAGCAATTATAGACCTATTTCCGTCCTATCAGGTCTCGCAAAGATTTTAGAGAAAATAATAAATAGTAGACTATTAAAATATCTGGAAGATAACAAGCTGCTCTCCGATAGCCAATTTGGTTTCAGGCCCAAAAAATCAACTAGCCAAGCAGTACATTGTCTGACGAATTATATATGTACCAACCTAGATACTGGCTTGCAAACTATTGGGATTTTCCTAGATCTTGCCAAGGCATTCGACACTATTTCTTGTTCTATTCTATTGCGCAAACTTGAATCACTGGGAATAAGAGGAGCTCAACTTTTGCTATTTGCTGATTATCTTAGCGATCGTCAGCAACATGTGAAAATTGGTCAGTACATTAGTTCTGACCTTAAAAATAGCTGCTATGGCATACCACAAGGAAGTGTTTTGTCTTCCACGTTATTTTTAATATATATCAATGATCTCTGTAGCTTGGCACTTCAAAATGGGATCATATTATCCTATGCTGATGACACAGCCCTTCTGTTTTCAGCGAAATCACGAGATGAGGTTTACGAACATGCTCAAAATGGCATTAACATTGTTACTAAATGGCTTAACAATAATCTTCTTACGTTAAATTCAGAGAAAACCAAATATATTTTATTTACAATGAGAAACAATAAGACACCGCCTACTAACCTAAACATATTTGCACATTATTGTAGCACGCACGCTGACACTGCATGTACTTGTCCCACTTTATTAAAAGCTGACCATGTAAAATATCTGGGCGTCACTATTGACACTAATCTAAATTTCCGTAAACATATAGATTTGCTGTGCTCTAGAGTACGCAAATTAATATATGTTTTTAAAAATTTACGTAACATAGCAGATTATAAATTAATAAAACAGGTTTATTTAGCCTTGTGTCAATCCATTCTTACCTACTGTATAACCTCTTGGGGTGGTGCTGCAAAATCTATCTTACTGCCTCTAGAACGCGCTCAAAGAGCCATTCTTAAAGTTGCTACCTTTCGCCCATTTAGATTTCCCACACATCAACTATACTTAGCATGTAAGGTACTCACAGTGCGCCAGCTATTTATTCTAAATACAGTCCTACAGAAACATTCTGAACTTCCTTTTGACCCAGTTCCTCCCGACAAGAGAAGAAAGGACTTGGTTTGCATAAATCAGCAAACTAGACATGCTTTTGCCACTAGATTCTATGTGTTCTTGGGACCTTTTCTTTACAATAGGCTCAACAAGTTTCTAAACTTATATAGTGTATGCTCAAAAAAATGTAGCGTAATGTTAGCAGAATATTTAGGGACGCTCAATTATATAGACACAGAAAAATCTCTAGAAATATTGGCGTGATGATGGTATAATTTTTTATTTTTTTATTGTGTTGTATATTATATACTATAGCTTAGTCTTATTTTATATGTAATCATTAAGAAGTTAATCGTTAATTTTAGTTTTTAAGGAAATTAATTGGCCCAATTTAATTAATATGTATAGTGATATCCTGAAACACAGGTTTATAAAAACCTAGATCAGGTAGGTCGCTACATACCTCTAGTTTAGAATATGTCTTTTTGCACCTATTATAAATAACTATGTACTTTAGTTTTACTTATTATTAAGACCCTAATCTTATACCCCACTGTTGTAAAATTGTAATGTATTGACGAAATGTACACCTTTTTGTAAAAGATTTTTAAATAAAGATTTTTATTTTTATTTTTATTATTATTACTGTTTTTTTTTTTCTAACTGCACATGCCTCGCATACAAATTGATGCTACCAGCATAATGTTACTTGTGATGTACATCGTATAATTGTAGGTAGATCATTTTATGCACTCAATTAAATGATGATTCATGTTCCTGCATATGCTGAAGATATAGGTACCTACTCATAACATAGTAAGAATAAATTGTTAAGGAAACAAATGAAGATTGAAGTCGAAGACAGTTCAATCATTGAACTGTCTTCGTCGACGGTTTGTCTTTGCCGTTGCTTCAATTCCAAAGAACTTCATTCAAAGACAAATCTTAGTGTGATCCACAGCATGGGCGTACCCACGGTGGAGCCAGGTGAGCCTTCTGCCCCATCCTGGTCCCTGACTCGAAGCTAAAAATTGTGATTTTATAAATCACAAAAGTAACAAAATTAATTATTTATTTTGTAAAATTGAAAGCATATATTCCTACTACTTATTCAGTAGGTTTTATTTTTCATATATACCACTAAGGTGGTACTAAAACTGTAAAACGAAAGAGGAATAGTTGGGTTGGCAGTGGTCAAAGTCCCCCCACTGCCGACACAAGGTTTCCTCGCGGATATCTTTTTTTTTTTATTTATATAGAAGATTTGAGTGCGTTTGACCGCACCTCACCTGATGGTAAGTGACGATGCTGCCGAGGATGTAGCACGCAAACTCAAATAGTGCCTATTCACTCTCACCTTGAAGGTTCCTAAATCATATGAATCGGGAAACACAGCAGCCGGCAGAGAATTCCACTCCTTGGCCGTGCGCATGATAAATGATGAAGCAAAACGCTTCGTGCGTATAGGTGGAATATCAACTACAAAGGGGTGGAATCCCTCCCTGTCAGGTCGTCCGATGATGGAATGGAGAGGGAGGAATGAGGTTGTGCAGTTCCTGGGCACACTCACCGAAATGAATCCTATATCTATTCTGTATCTTCTGCCCCTCCCCAAAAGAAATGCTGGGTACGCCCATGATCCACAGATATTTGTTTCTAGTCTGGATGTAGGTACTTAGTCCGTTATTTTTGTATTTTTAAAGTCCCCGCGACACAGGGTTGTTCCCTAGTACGTAGATAGTCTTTAAAATAACAAAAAAAAAACACAAATTACAATGCTTGTGAATTCTTTATAGGAGATATTATGGCTGATGATAATTATATCAACACTGGCTTTTTACCAAAAAGGCTAAATTACTTTAATTTTTTAAAGACCCACACTTGGATTTTCGCGTATATTGTACGTTTACAAACAAATTTTCGACGAACAAGCCCGGAACCTTTAGGTCATAAAAAATATTTGTTCTTTGCGAGTACCTACCTATCCAATCCACAATCTTCGTGACAAAAGACGGTCGCTCAGCTACATCGCCAGTCATGCCTTCAAGTTCGTTTTTTTAGCATTCTGAGGTTGTATGTGTACAATTTGTTACTGTCAACCAACGTATCAAGTTTTTAACCAATTTTCATTATTTCCAGACCAACCATGATGACCTGGGCGGGTGCAGCATCAAACACTCAGCCGACGCGTTTCCCGCTGCGTCCTGTATCCGATATGTCTCCCCCGTACTCCACAGCCATCACGCTGATCGACCAGATTGGTTACAAAATAATAAGGACCACAGAACTCGTTACGGATTTACTGAGGAATACAGTGAGGGCTGTCGTGGGCCGGTAGAGACTCCATTCTGTCCAGTAAAATGTGTCAAAATTTGGCATTGTCAGTGACCAAGAGGCACTGATTGGAACAAAATTTTGTTTATTTTACCGGTTGATTTTACAAATTAATCGTATGTAAATACAAAAGGCTGTAACTACAGTCTCTTTTAATTGAGGTTTATCATAAGGGAAACCAGTGTATATTAGCTTAGCCATACCAATTGTAGCATAAGTGCTAAGTACTGGCTGGGAACAAAAATGACCACTTTAAGCAATTTTCTGGAGTCAATTCATATTTAGAAGAACACATTTATTTTTTTATTCATGATAGGCCTGCGCTTGACCGCTAGTTCGCCTGATGTTAAACGATACTGCGATCTATGATGGAGCGCGCTTGCGTAGAAGAAACCGAATCACTCGAGATTTAAAGACACCCAGATTATAGCTATTGGGGAAGACTCACTCGGGAAGCTCATTCCACATTTCAGCGGTAGATACGCGCCATGATAAAAGACTTAAGCGTTTTGTAGCATCTCCTTTTCTAATGTCTATCATAAGATAATTCATTATAAGCGGCCTTTGAGCCCAGAAAGACTGGACTTGTCATAAAACACAGAAGTGATAATACACATAATGTAATTGACATACCTAATTAATTTCAAGGAATTGAGAGATGCTTATCAGTTTTGTCTGGTGTAGGCCGGCTATTAAAGAAAGAGAATAAATATGTGAGTCATGCTAAAACCATGAGAATTATTGCCTGATAACTTACAAAACTTTCCTTTAAGAAATCTAAATTATTGTTTCTCGACTTTTTTCACTCAGGATTTTTTTTAATAATCCCGGTCTTCAAGCTTTTGGAAATATTTACCACCGAAGAGATTTCAATATAAAATATAATATCCTTTCATCAGCCTTTTACGACAGCTTTTACCGTGAGATTATACATTGGCGTAGCTAGGAGAAGGCATTTGTCAGACTAGACTGGAACCCACATTAGAATCGTCTGGAGTTCAGAGATATGGCAGTTTAAAAAGCAGGAACTGTACATTTCATAGACAAGAGAGCAGAAAGGGCTTGTCTCCCTCTCTCCCTGAAAAAATCCTAGCTATGCCAATGAGATTTTATTATATTAGCATTATAGTAGGTACATAAGTGGGTACCTATTATTTACGTAGGTAGATTTATTATGATCTAAAGTAGGCCTCTAAATTTGTCATTAATTTTAAGTGTTAAATTATTTATAAATAGGTCGATATCTTTAGTGTTTAGGCTAATTACATAATGATTATACATAAGCTTTTATATTGTAAGTCGAACTGTGACTTAAATAAATGCTTTTTATTTATATACAGATTGTTTTTTTTGTAAATTCTATAGACATTAAGTAGATACAATTTGAAATGAGTAAAGATTAATAAAAGACCTCCTGTACAAGTGAAATCGAGAGGCAGAAGTCAAACAGTGTTGGGTATTGGGTTTTTTATGAAATTCTCAATAGCATCTCGGAGTTTTTTTTTTGCCCGGTTAAAGGCAATACTCCTGTCCCCAACCAATCACATGGGACCTAAGCATAGCGAACTGTGGGTGTATATTGGTACACCTCTGCCTAACTACCTACGTCCTACTGTGACTATATTTCTTTTCTAAAAGATGTTTTGTAGCTATACCTCACACAATTTTATTTTATAAGGTACTGAGATGACAGCTATAATAAGTAGCTAATCCCTAATTACTATTATAGGTATCTACGCCTTAACCATTGAACCGATTTTAATAAAATTTGGTACAGAGATAGATTAGACCTTGAAAAAGGAGATAGGCTACCTTTAGTCTCAAATAGTTCTTTGAAATGCGGGTGAAATCGGGCAATAGCTGGTGGTATAAAGTATAGACGTTGATTATCTTCTCGTCCAAGTTTCGTATTTGCAATTAATTGCAAATCAAATTGGAAAGGCGCATACAAAAATAATAATATTCGTTTTTTTCGACAACTTTAAATAAGGATTGCTATAGCGGTTTTAACTTTACGTAATAAGGTATTATGTGATTCAGTCGACTGCTGAATGGCCCAAGTTAATATTTACGCATGAGCTCGCTTCAGTTACTCGAAGTGAAGGTATTTTAACCGTGGTAACGTTGCCCTTGTTTTTTTACCGTCAATAACAAAATTAAAATAAGAGTACCTTAATCTATCCATATGATTCCATAAATTAACTAAAATATATGAAATGTATGTCTGTCCAATCTACTTACGTTGGCAAGCGCATTTTTTGAGAAGGCTGGGCCGATTTGTAAGTTTTTTTAAATGTTCGTAACACTTAGTCCTTATTCAGACTATCCTATCCCTACTGATATTATATACGCGAAAGTAACTCTGTCTGTTACGTTTTCATGCCTAAACCGCTGAACCGATTTTGATGAAATCTTCGTAAATGATAATAATTCTTATCCGAACTCCTTCTTCCCTAGGTACCTAACTACACACACACTAGGTACCTACCTTCTAATATTATAAATGCGAAAGCGATTCAGTCTGTCTGTCTGTTAGGCTATCACGCTTTTATAGCTGAACCGATTTTGATGAAATGGGACAGAGACTGAAATGGGAATGTATATCTGTCTGGGGTAGACCCAAATTTATTGAATAAAAATGTGAGTCATGCTAACACATTGAGAATTATTGGCTAAACTTTTCGAGCGAAGAACAAGAAGCTGATATACATAGCTGATTTAATAACCTACCAGAGATGGGAAAGATTATCATTCAAACTCTACCAAACCCAAAAACATACAATGGTAGGTACTGCCGGATGTTACAAGACTTTCCTTTAAAAAATCTGAATTGTTGTTTCTCGACTTTTTTTATTTTGATGAAATGGGACAGAGACTTTGAAAAAGGACATAAGCTAACTTTTGTCTCAAAGTCCTTTGAGATGAGAGGAAAAAACTCAATGCTATTTCTTTATGATTCTTGTATGATTTATTGAAATTTTGACAAGACAATGTCGTGCCCCCCTCCATGTGCTAGTGGTGTTTTTTTGGGTAAGATTTAAGAATCCCACACTCCCCAGTCTAATCCGCATAGCTCGCAGGTTTGCACAATGCACAAATAAAGTTAAAATTACTCTTTTCAAAGCTTGCTGCACGTCTTTTTATACTTGTAGCCTGTGGACATTCAGCGTAGTATTCAGTTCAATAATGCGTTCAGGGTGCTGTTGAGGCTATCCCGCTACTGCAGTGCGTCGGGGATGTTCGCTGAGGCGCGAGTGGATTGTTTTTTCACTATAATGCGCAAACGGTGTGCATCCCTGGTGCGCAGGGTGCGGGCTAGTTCTAACAGCATACTGTCCATGATAACAGACCGATTGGACTGTGTGTTCATGAATCACTGCTGCGCTATCTCTCATGGAGTGGTGCAGCGGTGATTTTCGTAACGACATGTGCATGTACATACATAGACATGTCGTTATCTTGAATAATCTTTTGTAGATTCTACTAACATAGAATAAGGTTTGTGTACTACTAACAACAAATAAGTCTGTGTTACTTGAGTAAATAAATTATATTATTGTTATTATTATAGACTTTTGAAGGGCTTGTAAATAAAAAAGAAAAGGACAATGTCGGGTGAGCTGGTTGTACTTACCTAAGTATTTTAAAAAATAAACAATATCTACACTTGTCGTGACGATTCTTAATTCAACTTTCACAGGTAACTGCGAAAGTTGAATTAAGAATCGTCAAGTGTGAGGTAATAAGAATGTATAATGAAAGTTTAAACTTCCAATATACATTCTTATAACCTACCTCATTATACAATAGTATAATAGCAAAGTCTTTATATATCGAACCATAAAATAAGCAGTCATTATCTTGAATCTGTAGTTGAAATTGATATCTCATTACATAATAATAAAGTGTCATTTTCGGTGACACTAGATTGATAAAATCGGCCAAGTGCTAACTTTCCAAACTGAGCTTGAAAGTGAAAGTAGTTCTGCTGTAAATAACTGAATCTGTAACATTTGACAAGTTGAATAAACTTCATTACGTAAAATTAGTTCAACTTTTCGAATGTCTACCGAACTACTCTCTACAATCTTTAATAATACCTACTTATCTAACAAAGTAGGTATAGGTTTTGAATAAGTAACATCACCTCTGCTAACCTACACTAGGCCCGAAATGTGCATACAGTACAGTCAAACGGGGTGAATAGGGAAGCAGGGGTGAATCGAGACAAAACTTTGAAAGGGATTTTTAGCTTTAATTATTATAGTTTGTTGGAAAAAGGGACTCTAATATTGTTCCTAAATTATAATAAACCATTAGAAGACCTTTTTGGCATCAAAATATAATAATTAAAGCTGAAAATCCCTTTCAAAGTTTTGTCTCGATTCACCCCTGCATCTCGATTCACCCCTGCATCCCTATTCACCCCGTTTGACGGTACTCATGTAGGTACTATAGTTGTTGTTTAGAACTTGCAGTTCCTTAGTAATTTTACCTCAAAATTAATGTCACTAGTTTCAATAATTACTCCTGAATACATACCAACCTACCTCACAGCAATATCAAAAAAAAACTATTAGGTATAACAACAATAACTTGATAGCCTTGTCTTAATAATTATTTTAAGTTTAAAATTGTGAGAATTTGTTAAAAGATTTTTGACGTAAACTAGAGGAAAAGGATAATTGCTTAGCAGAATGGAAAAACCTCGTAAGTTACGTGAATCATTATAATATTTTATGATTCTGGATAGTGTGGGAATTACATATTACCTGTCAGGATTTTAAACTGTTATCTGTCAACAGTCTAAAATCCTGACAGATAGACTTATTATCTTTGAGGATCAACATTATGGGTAATTACTAATTAAGTAATTACACTAATAAAAAAGAATAATAAAATTAATAATAATAATTTATGTATCATTGTGCTTATATAGATAATGATACCTAGTTGCTTATGGCATGTTGAAATTTTTCAATACATATTCATTATCAATAACTATTATTTCAAGTAGTTAGATAACTTGTTCTCGCTGACCTCCTTAATCAGTAACAACCATTACATCAGACCAATTAAAAACAAGTTCAATGCTTCCACATTTAATAATAAGTAACTTTTTAAATATCACATACATTATACTCTGATAATTTCACATGTTTTACATGACACTACTACACACACAAATATACATTGAGATTAATGGCTCTTATTGTCTTAGGTTTATGTATACTCAGTTTTCATACATGCAGTTCCAAATAAAAATGTGTTCTCATAAACCAATACTTAGGTACAATATTTTACACTTAAATCAGTGCTTCTTATAAAATGTAGCATAAAAAACTTACTGAATGATAAGTATATTTTACACAATAGAGAAATTATTTATATGGTTCACTTATCTACTAAGTATATTTGAGATATTACATTGACTTATAACTACATGTTGGCAAGTTTACTGTACAATCAGTTCAGTGACATTGTTCTTCGTAACAAGGGCAACTAAGCTGCCACTGGTTGGACGCTCGTCACCCTTGATCCACTTATCAAATAACTCAGCCACGAAGGTCAACGGTGTCCAAGAGCCAAAGTCAGCTTTAGGCATCCATTTCCTGTTCATTTCTGTGTCCAATGTCACTGGAAGTATTGCCACTGCCAGAGAGTTCTCAGGCAGACCAGAATCTTTAGCACCAAGAGACTTTGTGAGCTGGTGTACTGCAGCTTTGGCCATACCATACCCAATCATACCAGGTGTGCCTTCTAAAGCAGCTTTGGCACCAGTTAAGGCCAGCAGACCTCCATCAGATAAGTATTTTGAAGCAACTGTGGCTGCAATGGATGAGCTCCATACAGACTGGCGCCACATGAGATCCGCCTGCTGACTGAGGTCTTTAGCGGCGTTGCCGCCGGCCCACCCACCGGCCACACAAATAACAGCATTCACTTTCTGACCTTGTAGGGCGCTGGCTAGCTCTTTCACGACATGTTCCTCCTGTTGCACCCACGACGCGTCCTTAGGTACGGTAATATTGAAATCGGCTTTGTCATTGGGGTTCATATCGATGTTCGCGACCCACCAGTTGGCTGATTTGAAGTGGTTGACGCACGCAGCTCCAAGAGCGCCTCGCCCACCGTATACAACAATCTTTCCACTAGCCATTATTATCACGTCTAACTACTGTCACAGCGCAGAATCAACTGACTGAGCAATACTGGTAAGAGTAATGCTAGCTATAACTTGCGCGGCGCGGTAACCTCGGCGCTCAAGCTCTCACTTTTTGTTGTTTTATCCGAGTAGTAACGAAGGCCAATGTTTTTGTGGTGATAATAATGACTATGGCCAGCGCTCAAAACGTCGCGTGTTTGTTTAAAATGTTGATTACACTAACAGAACTTTAATTAAACTACAATGAATGAATGCATGAAATCAAAAGATTTCCAGATTTAAAAAATAAAAGGTACTGTATGAGACTGACAGTGACACTTCAAATTAAATTGACAGCTGTCACAATGACACTGACAGCGACAAGCGGCTTTTTTTTTTACTTTATTTGGGCCTTGGCACAAAGCCATCAGCCTAAATCGATACAAAAAAACATTATTAACAAGCGGCATTGTAAATAACATAGATAAAAAATCTATCTATGGTAAAAATGTTCGACTTTGCTGACAGTGTGCCACCAGTTCTTAACGTCTATGGCTAGATATTAAAATTCATCTATAAATTAGTTAATCGACTAATTACATTATAGTTATTACATGTTTTATTTTAGACCTTATCCAGAAGGGTGAATTTGCCGCGAAACGTTTCGCGCGAATCCAGTCGCGCGTTAGCGAGACACTAGGCGCCATTGCATCGCGTCCACAAGCATCGCGCGAATTCAAAATACCCGCGTAAATTGCGTGCACCTCGCCAGACTCTCGACTAGGAGTCGAGATACTAGAGACGTCTTGTTGTGTCTAAATTATCGTGCGAAATCCAGATAGAGTGCACGTAGCTTAGTTTAATTCATCCCCAAATGTTCGCGCGTTGGTACGGTCCTTTTGGACGCAACGGTCGCACATGATAAGCACGAGAAAATCACGTCGAATTCGCCCCTTCTGGACAAGCTCTAAATAAAATAAATAATTCGTCCCCAAATGCTCGTGCGTTAAAACCACGGACTGTTCTGTGGTTGATACGCTCCAGCGCTCCTTTTTGGATGCAACGATCGCGCGTCATACGCACGAGAGTATCGCGGCGAATTCGCCCCTTCTGGACAAGGACTTAGATTTTGCTTCAATAAAATACTCCTCTTTCTGAGAATATACCCATGCCGAGCCGTGGGATAGTAGATATGGGTTAAACATGATAATACTCGACCAAAACAATTAAGTGCATAACATATTATGTAGTATCTGTACATGGCATCAATGTTATATCTGACTAGACTCGGGAATTTATTCAATCCCCAGCTTTACTATCCCGAGTATCTTACCAGGGCATTTGCAGCACCCATCTATTCCAGATGCCTATTTTGGCTGATCTAAGAAAAACATTTGTTTTAAAATAGCTGGTCTTTTTATAAAATAACAGAATAACTTGTAGAAATCTGGTTTAGATAAATAAAGCTTATACAATCTAATTTTATTGTAATAAGGGAGTTCGTAAGTGGTTTATAGGTTACGTACATAGGTACGTATGAAATATGTATAATGTGTATATACATAAAAAAATCATTTTAATATCTTTTATTAAAATTATTTTTATCATTAGGTAATAATTACAGGGCAGCTGCACTAAAACAGATGGTTTAACAATACCTATAGTTTTGTTAATACAAGACCTGTGTTGTAATTTGTATTCCTAGTGGTCACTAGATGTAAAAATTATTCATAGTAATTTCTCTTACTGCTCTCCTTGGATCAGAAGAATTAAATTATTATTTCCTTCGTTCTTTCTATTTCCACCAATGATGGCAACATTGTAATTTGCAGTTTTGTAACTTCTTTCTCTGTTATAAGCCCGATTAGACTTCCATTGGGTGGACGGTCAACACCCTTGATCCATTTATCAAACAGCTGAGTAACGAAGGTTATTGGTGTCCATGTGCTAAAGTCAGCTTTAGGCATCAATTTTCTGTTACTTTCTGTGTCTAATGCTGCAGGAAGTATTGCAACTGCCAGTGAATTTTCTGGCAGACCGGAATCTTTGGCACCAAGAGACTTTGTTAGTTGATGCACAGCAGCTTTAGCCATGCCATAGCCAATCATACTGGGTGTACCTGCCAAGGCAGCTTTAGCACCAGTCAGTGCCAGCAGGCCCCCCGGACAGAGGTATTTGACAGCAGCACTGGCTGCAATAGCAGAGCTCCACACAGACTCGCGCCACATTAATTCAGCTTGTTTGGTGAGATCTTGAGCAGCATTTCCGCCAGCCCAGCCGCCGGCCACACAAAGAATGGCATTGACTTTTTGACCTTTAAGAGCTGTGGCAAGCAGACTCATGACGTGTGTCTCTTGTCGGATCCACGTATCATCTGACGATACAGTAATATTAAAATCAGCTTTAAAATTGGGGTGAAAGTCAATGTTTGCGACCCACCACTTGGTTGTTTTGAAGTGCTTGATGCACGCAGATCCGAGAGCCCCTCGCCCACCATACACGATGATTTTTCTACCGGCCATTACGTCACGGCTCAACACTATCACTACGTTAAATTTGCCGAATAATCCTACCTATTGGTAATAACTAGTAGTAACTTATTGTAATGTTAATATTTTTAGATTTCTTTGCTTATTTTAGCGTATTTTTTTTTAATTACATATATTCTGACGTTGAAGTTTTCTTTAGTCATATCAATCAAAATATACTTAACGTCATTAAAAACAAAAGCTTAACAAATTTAAAGCAAGTAAAGCCTTTTCTATACTGATCTCTCAGTGCTTTTCTATGAAGCCCAAAAACCTTTTTTATATTAAGTACTAAACCTCAAGAATAACTGTTAGCTCAAATTAGGGTTTTGATGGGCAATAACGGATAAGCGGATAGGGATTATTATTAATAATCCCTATCTATGTATTTTAAGATAATTTAGGGATTAGAATCGAATAAAAAAAAACGATAGATTCACGTGGGCAAGGTTCCAGGTGCTCACGAAAATTATTTGCCCAGGTAATTGAGAAGTGTAATTCTATAACTGCCTGCTTAGCCTGAAGGGTTGGGTGCCGACATTTCTAGTGAGTAATCTAATAATAACTCGCTGCTCGCTAAAACGGCAAAGGAAAATTTCATGAGAAAACCTGTTTGGCGGTAAACTGTGTACTATAGCCTAACCTCTCCCAATCTGAAAGAAAAAAGGCGAGTGCCCAGGAGTGGGATAGTAAATGAGATAATGATGATTTATATCCTAGAAAAAGGAGGACATAAAAAATAAATACTTTTATTTTGTTGTTGCATTTTAATATTTATTTTTTACAAATAAATTAAAATGAAATATACACTTACATAAGCACTTAACATTAATGAGATTTACTTATTTTCTATTATCGTTACTTAGGGACATTTTTAAACATACCTACTAGACAAGTACCTATACAATCATAATAATAATAATAGTATGTACCTAGTGTATAACATCAATTGGAATAAAAATCATTGAAACTGCTTCCAACAATGAATAAAATTTATTAAAAAATTGCCGATAGTGAGATAAAGTTCCAATTATTAATGCGCCTTAGATAACTACTTACTCCTTACTTATTTCTAATAATTATCATTTAATACAAAATAACAGGAATGTAGTAGGTACTTAATATAGTGTTATTATCTTCAACACAACAGACGGGCAGCTCCAATTTGAGTGGAATTACTCCCACTATGCACTACCTCTCGTAACATAGTAGGTAGTGCGTAGTGCGGGTAGTCAGTGTTTACAATTACTTACGTAATTTTAATAAAAATGTCTAGATGTTATGTAGGTAAGTAAGTACCTACCTAAGTAAGTACTTACTTATTATATAGGTAGGTACTTACTAAACATGCATTGCTTTTCAAAACCTCTCACTCTTTACCTCATACCTTCCTACTAGGTACCTACATATTCAAATACCTATGAAGTATGGATTATTGTCCGAGTAGGCGTTCATCAATATCTATCTGCATTGAATAAAATATGCTTATAATAATGTTGACAGTGATACTGAATACTTTGAAAACTAAGCTTATGTTATTCAATAGTTCAGCCTTGCGATGGTCGGGTTGGTGGTTTATGTTGAATATAAAGCTGAGCACTACTGCTACCACTGCCGATAATACCTATGAAAAACCAAAAAAAAAACATAAATAAAAAAGACGGACAAAACACAATTTAAAAAGAGAGGCTTTCGTTTATCCGCATAATTCAAATTTTTGTTTGGTTTTCGCAATTTGTAGGTTCTAAATATTTGTATACTTAGTTTTAGTTGGCAATACTTTTATCATAAACCCCCAAATAGTTATAAACTTACCCACATCTTGCGAAATAACAAATAAAATTTAAATTTTCCGGTCTGAACGTATGCATCGACCGAAACAAAATAACATTAGTACATTACACAAAAAAAAATACATAATAAAAAAGTATGCTTTATGGGCTCTTGGCATTTAAATAAAGAACTTCATACAATGTGGGACTATATTAAATATACGTAGGTACTCGTTTAAGTTTGCCGAGACCGTTGCGAGACACTTGACGGGATTTCCAAATGCCAGTCCCGCAAAAACTGTAGCATAGGCATACACTAAGGTAGTTACCTAATTAATGTATTTCTTTATTACTAAACCCTGTGTTCAAATTAAATGTCGATAGTCAATATTCACACACAGAAATTCCTATGTCTGTTAGTGACTCCTAAGAACTTTCAAACAAAGTTCGTTACTTACTATATTTTATCTATTTTTCAAATGTATCTATTATTAGGCATACCATACAACACCCGTTCGGTCGCAGAAACCTGTGTGCATGTGCGAAACTCGCGGAATTAGCCAATTAGGTACGTGCTTGGGTTGTGAATCCTACTTAGCGTTTATTACTTTTCTTTGCTGCTATATAATAATACCAATAGCTAAGAATACAGCCCACTGTCACTTGCTGATAATACAGCTATCTATAGGTGAAAGAATTTTTAAAATTGGCTAAGTATTTTTTGAGATTATCCATTACAAACAAAACATACAATATCAATAAACATACATAAAAAATCAAAACCTTTCTTTTGATATTTTCTATTTATATTACGTAGGTATACTTACTTATTTTACTTATTATAATTATGTAGAACGAATACCTATAATATGTACTTTAAATACCTTCCTAATGTCGGAAAACATTAAAATAAAATAAGATTGATTTTACTTTAAGTTATTCATCAAATGCTTCCTAATTACTAATCGTCTCGTGTCTAGTTATTTGTACCTAGTAGTAATCTGCATGCATAGTTTGTAAGTAGTGGTTTGTCTTTATAACATTAACAATAAACCTTACTAATAGATATAGTTCGTTCATTTCACGTAGACGCGTGAATCAATTCATTTTGGAACCTATCATCATGAAATGATCTTATTATAATGTGTGTCGTCCCAGCAGTAGGTCAGAAAGTCTACTGACATACAGATGTCAGTAGACTTTCTGACCTACTGTAGCAGTCCGACACTCGAACCACTAGAACCACCATGAGGTCTTAAACACAAATATTTATGTGATGAACATAAGTAAGTGTTTGTGTTTGTCTCGGAGTTTCTTATGTATTTTATGTAAATAAGTATGTATTAGTTTAAACAAACTCTGCTAAGTTTGGGACTAGATGTGCCGTGTAAAATGTCCCAAATTTGAAAATGTCCAAATAAAAAAACAGAAAAATAAAGTAGGTAGGTAATTTTGCGTAAAATGTTATTCAAAATAGGTACTATACCTAAATCGACTATCACATTAAGAAACCTAACTACTGAGTGCTATTATCAATCTTAAAGAATGTGTCATATAAACTGGAAGTCTTATTCCCAAGATAGTCTTGCAGGGAAAGCGCGGGGTCAAGGCCAAAGGTCATTTTGATAACGTCACAGAACACTACCCCGGTCATCATTCCGACTGACGTGTGGTACAGCCAGTCAGCTATCTTCTTGTGTTTGTGGTTACCCTCGCCATCCAGAAACGATATGACTAGGGCCAGTACTCCCGCGCTCGCCTGCAAAGACAGTTTTGTTAGATATCGGTAATCTTACATAATATAATTAGGTATGTAGGCTTCTCACTCTTGAGTGAGTCCAATAGGAACTGCAAACTGCGGGCAATATTCACCTATATTTTGATGTTTGATATAGGTATCCAATATAATGATAATCATGTACCTAAGTAATTATAAATTCAGCCCAAAATGATTCGCGATGCGCGATTATGTAGGGCTCTCCGGCCAGGTGGCCAGCATACCGACTAAAACCACCACCACTTTCCACCTTCGGCATAGTGGTGGGATCACGGAAAATCGCTCTCGCATGGTCCGCAATCCCACCACGGACGTCCAGTGTCGAACCCTCCTTGAGGGCCAAGTGCAATGGGCGACCGACTGCCCCGATTCCACCGCCCAAGGCCCTCTTTACGGCGGGACAGATGTTCGTGGCCCCGCCGTCCACACTTCGGCCGCAGAGGGTAGGGAGAGCGGCGCATCGCAATAGCGACACTTCTCTCCCCCTGCGCCCCCACCGTGTTCACAGTCCTGCGGCTGCGGCCCCGCTTGACCGCTCCAATGCAGGCTTCGGTCCAAGCCCGCAGGAGCAGCCCCTCCCTGGGGTTCTACTTCGCTTCACCGTGGGCCATCAGTTTACTAAGCGCCCCCGCTGCGACAAGGCGAGAACCCCTTGGGAGGGAAGGCTGCCGAGCCTGAAATCCTACGATGATTTTGTAGTCGTTTTGGAACCGAAAATTTTAGACTCTATATCAGTAATAGAACCTATTAAAATATAATTTAAATTAAATAAAAATATATTATTTTATTGATTATTAAAAGTAATGTCATATTCGAACAAAAAATGAGAACTCATGATAATTCCACTCAATGTTACGTACTACGATCACTACGATCGATGTCATTCAATGTTACACACACAACACTAAGCGGTAAAACATGCCTAGACACGTTATCCGCCCATTGGATGCGGCGCGGCGCCCGCTGCCTACAATCCACGCACACAGCTGTAATGTATTATGTACCTACCCCTAGTAACAGGCTGCGCGGCGCCGCGCCGGCGCGGCGGGCGCTACCGCGCCGTCGCCCGCGCCGCACCCACCCCCGTTAACCGACGCGCACCCGCCAGTTCTACTGCAACTCGCGCGCGGTAAAGGTTGCATTGTTTACGTTTTACGTAGCCACGCGAAAATGAGTCTTCAGTATGAATATTCGAACGCGGAGTAGGTACTTGACAATGGTTCAGCTGTACACTGTTACTAGTTACAATTTGGAAGGCCAAAGCTGAGGCCAAGCGGTTGTATTCCCGGCCAGAACATTTAAAGGCGCTGCGGCTACGAGGGATTGAAAGTCCTCAAGTACCTTCAACCCCTACCAACTTGGCTGCAACCCAGCGCCTTCTCAATCATGGACAATTCCGTGTGCCGGCTCACGCGCAAGGTCGAGGGCGCCTAAATGACTCGCAGGAGAACGAAGACGCTATTCTGGAGTAGGTACTTCGAGCGGGCTCCGCGGCGAAGCACGAGAATGGCGGCACAAGAATTTAATGTTAGTCAATGCTTTGTATGGAAAACATTAAATAATAATGGCTTAACATCCCCATAAGTTCCGTCGAGCTCACGTCATCAACAACAATGATGCACCGACAAGAACTGCCCTATGTCAGCTGCCCGGCTAGTTATGCAAGTGTTGTGCGTGCTTACCCAAACAATCAGTTCCGTGATCGATGGATAGGTCACGTCGCGCGGCGGTCCCGTAGCTTGCCCACCACGGAGCCCAGACTTAACGCCCCTGGATTTTTCTTGTGGTCGGAAATAAAAAGACTCCTTTATACCCGTGAACATGAAAGTCTTAACGAGTTACGCAGTGCGATAGTGGACGCCTTTGATAAAGTGAAAAGTGATAGACTAAAAGACAATAGCATAAAACGGACACGTTTGTGTATTGAACGCGGCAGACTCCATTTCGTGTAGTTGCTTCGGTACAGGGAAGTGTAAACAATTTATAAATAAACTTTTAATAGGTAAGTACTTAGCTATGTACATAAGTTAATTATTTTGTAAATAGCTCAAATTCCAAAAATCCAAACGCCTGAAGTACCTACTCAGTTCATTGGCTCTCTGTTTCTAATTATTGATACCTACAGTAAAATAAAGATAAGTTCAATTCAAATAAAGTATTTCTGCCGGTCCTAAGCCCGTGTAAAGTATGAACGAGAAATTGGAGTAGGTACAATTTACGTAATAGGCTTGAAAATGTTGATGCGCAGCGGCTGTGCGAGCGACTGCTGCGCCTGTCGCGGGTTCGATCCTCGCTCGGAACAAATTTGTATGATCTGTGGGTGAATGTTCTGGGCTTGCGTGTTTGTGTATGTGAAAATTTATGTTTGTAAATGCACCCATGACACAGGAGAAAATCCTAGTGTTGGGCAACGTTTCTTTTCTTAAATAAGAACTACGATAAAACCTACCTACACACAGTCTTATTCTAATTTTTTTAGTAAGAATGTAGGTATTACGTTCGTGTCCCGTATCAGCTGATTCGCTGGGCGCGATACTTGTAGTATTTGAACTGCGATCTAGGTACTAACCTAACATCAAATTACGTCGCTATCTGCATCGTAATGCAATTTATTTTAATAATAAAATGTACTTGTCTAGCTACTAGCTATTAAATCACGCGTAGTAGGTACTCGGACGAATCATCCGACCGTCGTCCGTCGGTCGCGTTGCTGTAGGTAGGTGACCAGCTGATGAGCTGACTCGTACCGCGCTCGCGCCACCGCGCCCCGCGCCCGCGCCACCCGCCGCGCATCATTGATAAATGGCAAGCTTGAGACTGCGGCGGTTTTAGAATGAAATATTCGTGCACTACTACGAACAAACTCGAACAAGTGAAATTTTTTTTTGAAATGACAACTTTTTTATTATTAGCTGTACAGTCAACTTAATATTTTTTATTTGTACTACTAATTATCCTAAGTTACCACGTTTCGGTTCCAAAACGACTATAAAGTCACGGTGTATATTCACAAAATCCCGATAAAATTTAACAACAAAAAATGAAATTTACACGATTCCACTGCGCTTGAGAACTGTTTCGATTACGATTCCTGGTGACTTTAGAGAACATAAGGAGTACATAAGGAGTACATAAGGAGTACATAAGGAGTACATAAGGAGTACATAAGGAGTACATAAGGAGTACATAAGGAGTACATAAGGAGTACATAAGGAGTATATAAGGAGTACATAAGGAGTACATAAGGAGTACATAAGGAGTACATAAGGAGTACATAAGGAGTACATAAGGAGTACATAAGGAGTACATAAGGAGTACATAAGGAGTACATAAGGAGTACATAAGGAGTACATAAGGAGTACATAAGGAGTACATAAGGAGTACATAAGGAGTACATAAGGAGTACATAAGGAGTACATAAGGAGTACATAAGGAGTGCATAAGCAGTACATAAGGAGTACATAAGGAGTACATAAGGAGTACATAAGGAGTACATAAGGAGTACATAAGGAGTACATAAGGAGTACATAAGGAGTACATAAGGAGTACATAAGGAGTACATAAGGAGTACATAAGGAGTACATAAGGAGTACATAAGGAGTACATTTAAAATTATTAAATTTAAACAATTCCACTGCGCTCGAGAACTGTTTCGGAGATATGTCAAGTCCCCGTCTCAAGCTTCTGCGCAATTGGATACGTTTAGACTGTTGGTCCTGTACTTGGACATTCGTAAAGAGATCTCAGCACTTCGATATAACGATAGTCCACTTGACATCACTGTAAGGATTCCAGAACTCATAGTCCACACATGCTAGGCACAGGCACAGGGCCGATTATACTCGTCGGACTTCTGTATAATCTGCCTCACTGTGTAGATGTGGTCTATGGTGCCGTACCCTGAGCGAAACCCGATCTGTTCGGGAGGCTGAAACTCGTCAAGTCTCCTAGCGATACGATTCCTGGTGACTTTACAGAACAACTTATAGACGTGGCTTTGAAGAGAAATGGGTCTGTAATTGTTAAGAATAGCTTTATCTCCCGTCTTAAAAAACAGCACCACCACGCTCATGCCACGCCTTTGGAGTTCTCTTGCAGTGAATGATGGAATTAAAGATTTTTTGCAGCTTCAGAGAAATCCCGAAAGAGATCACTATCGTAATCGTGATCAATTCAAACTACCGACATACTTATCTTCGTAACGTAATATTTGATTTGTACCAATTAACCATAATAAACACATCAGCAGAATAATAAATATAAGATCAGCAAAATATTTTTTGTCATCAGTTTCTTTACTTTCCAACAGGGCCCCAAATTCTTGTGTGGCCTAGGGCCCCGGCATAGCTTAAGACGGCCCTGAATACAATGGTTATAATTCTTATATACTTTATTTTGTAGATACATACTTTTAATACATAAGAAACACCTAGAAAAACAAACACTTATGTTCATCACATAAATATTTGTGTCCTGTGGGAATCGAACCCTCGTGATCAGCAGTACCAGACACTTTAACCTCATCGACGACGATCACAGACGTCAACGAAATCAAATACCTAGTAATTACCGATCCAAATAGTAGTAAGTATTAATTGAATTTATATATTTATTAGAATATAGGTACCTACCAATTATTTTGGCAAATACTAGACTTATAATGTTACTTAGGAATCAGACATCGCACATCTCAGCATTATCTACAACTGACAATCAAGTTTTAGAAATAAAGGATTTCGTGCCAAAGAATCAAGTTTTACAGTCAGCTTATTAATTATATTACAAGGAAATGGTTCAATGTTAAAATTACAATAGGTTTTTATGTAAGTACTTCCTTCATATTTTCCGCAATACGGCAAAATTGGCCGACTTACAAACTAACTTTATAACATAATCCATTATCTTTTATGCTCCCTACATTGTGCATAAAGAGTGGTCATTTATCTATTAGGTTTCAGTATGATTTCCCTTTCTTAAATATTGATCATTAATGTAATTAAGCCGTTCTAACACTAACGGATTATTCGAATACTCTATACCAAAAGCGGAAATGACAATATTGATGACGGATATGACGAATATGAATATAACAATGACGTCATTGAGGATGACTGCTGTAGGTTGATCCTGGTGATCGTTCAGATCCAAGCCACCGATTACCACGAATAGCAACCCAACCAGAAGCTAAAACAAAAAATCTAAGTAAGATTATTTAATTGTACATACTGTACGTAATAATCGTGAAAAACCATCATAAAAATACTACCTATTTACCTTTATGCCATAAATGTCGAATCTGCGAAAAATAAAAAACTTGCACAACGAAGCTTGCGTTGAATTAATAATCTTCATCCCGTGATGAAGATCGGAAGAATTTTAATTAATTAAAGAAAAAAGTTAATTAATTAGCCAGAATTATAGGATTTCCTTATGTTTTACAACCATTGTAGGAAATCATGTCATTCTGACTAATTAATTAATTTTTTTTTATAATTATTTTGGACAACAACTGTATTAAATATTGTAGGTATTTTTTTGTCAACTATTAACTTTTTATACATGAGAATTTAAACGCTATTTGCTAAGCCTACTAAAGTAATTAATTACTTGTTATACCTACTCTTCATAATGCAGGTACAACAAAGCTGCTGTAGATACATCAACCTAACTTATGGTTTCCGTTGAAAATCTGACTACTGAAGGTAATTTATTCGGAACTTTATCCGCTTTCAAACCTTGTCCTAATTAGCAAGTAATTAAATTTAAACCATATAAGGTAATTACGTAGGTAGGTGTCTGATATTTATTAAATGCATCCTTCTTACTAAGTATCAATAACAAGGTTCTTTCTTTATATTTCTTTCAGGATTACCACGCCATAATTTTATCGTCTTATAGGTGTCTCTTATGGAGACAATGACCTGAGAGTCCCGAGACGAGATAATGTAGACGACTGAATTATGTAGGGGGACATATGATAGTTCCACAGATTAGACTAGTTCTCTCGGCCTTACTTGAAATAGAAAAAAGTAAGTATTCCAGAGTGCATCAAAGGCAGCGTTGTCGCCACCGTAGCTGCTTCGCGTTGCTTAAATTTACCAAATGAAATTTACCGCAAAGATTAAAAAAAAAATAGAAAATAATCATACGAAAATTTGCAGATTTTTCTATGGGTTATTCCAGGTAAGTACCTCTGGCTACCTCTGGCATGTTTGACTAACCGCCATTTTCAATAACAAATCCCGATTACAGATGGAATTTTGATAACACATTGATGTATGAAGCTTATGTCAAATAATAGGAAAACCAAATATAATCCATATTTTTTTTTTCTACTGATTATTGAAAGCGGCCGTAATACATTCACGTCGAAACGGAAAATGGCATTGGATTTATTCTGAACCCATCTGACACCGGACAGGACTGACATTACATAATCAAAATGGTGATATCCAAATGGTGCATCCACACCGCAGTTAATTTTTGTGGAGCAACAGAATGCAACACGATAAATTACGGTAACATTCTTCAACTTTCACGGCAACATAATATACTAACAACAAATAACTTTTTGCTATTGCGTATTGCCCACTAACACTTGGAAACGTTGCTCCACAAACAGTAACTGCGGTTTGGATGCACCAAAAGCGAGTTTAGTTCCATTTACGGCTACGGGGTCAGATAAGCTTGTGGTACTTTATTATCCTGATCTACTTAGCTGGAATTAAACCTGCAATAAACTTTTCTTAATCCACGAACATTGGTGTTGCCTTTCCAGATCCATAGAAAATAAAGTAGATGCATTAAAGAATATTCTCTCTATCTAATCAAACTCTAGATATCTAGCAAGTGAGGAATCGAAGGCAGACACGAGGATGTTGAGCACTGTGACGATGAACGCCGTGGCGGTGGTTCCGTAGTTGATGTTCAGGGCTGAGGTACGGTGCCGGGGCCGGTGGAACCAGCAGTCCCGCCATAGGTTCAGCGAGAGGAGCACAAACCCCATCGCCACCTACAGAGCCTGGATGTCGCTTTAGGAGTTCACAACGACGAAATCAAACTGGTATACTGAATACTGAATAGGGATTGTTGTTCTACACCTCGCTTGAACTGAAAATTCTAACATTACACACTGCTCTCTTTCAAATAAATAAGGTGTGTGAGCCGAAACACAAGTCTTCTGTGACGTTCAACAAATCATTTCGTCGGTAGATTGTTAACAATAAAATATAAATAAACGTAGATGTCCTTAGTACATAATCTCGCGATGTTGACATCTGTATACCGATCCCTTAAAATTTGTTGTCTTCAAAACGTTATTTCGAAGTTAATTATTTATTTTAGCTCCTCTAATTAAGCACTGTGCATATACTAAGCACGGCATGGACGTCAACGTTTGGAGATTAGATGTGTAACCTTGCGCCTGCGCAAAAAATACCAATATTAAGTTGATTCTCACCTGAAGGACGATAGATATGGAGATGAGCACGACGAGCAGCGTGTAGAACTCGTGCTTGGGCCCCACCTGCAGCACGTACTTGAGTTGTGACGCGTTCGATGTCAGCAGGGCAATGTCCAGCATGCCCTGCGCCACCGTCTTCTTCGTCGCATACCGGTTCGCGTCCAGACCCTTGATCTGGAGAATATGTTCGGAATGAGAATTTTTAAGGAAGTATGTAATGATACACAAGTATTAATAATATTCGTACTCCTTCAATTTTAGGTACTTTTTGCAGGTGAGAAGACCTTTTCAGAAGTTTATTAAAAGGACAGCTTTATTGTCTCGTTGTCCTTGAATGTTTGCCGATCCTGGCTTACGGGAGAAATGGCAGTGGTTGGGTAAGAGAAAACTACTTTGGTTACTTAATGAAAACAATATTATTTGCATAGCTCTGCCTTATTGGGAGTCGCAAAACAAAACGCGTAAGAAAATATTTCTGTCCTAGCTGTTTATTTAACGGCCTTGTCTTCAATGTTGCATTAGATCTTTTCTAATGTCTTCCCCGATGGAAAGCCTACTTAAGTAATTGAAGTAAAGTAAATACGAGCTATGGCTCTCACTTACACGCGACTGCATTTGAGGGTTGAAGCTACCCAGCTCTACAGACAGTTGATTTATCTAATGTATGCATGTAAACGAAGAACGATACGAGCAACAACCGGACGTGCATAATTTTTATATATTCTGTTGGGTCGCTTCGTGTAAAATATATAAATTCAGCCGCATCATCAGACTGAAAACCGACACCAATAGTTGGCAAAAGGCACGGAGAATCATTCTAATGTAATTATTTGAAAGTGCATCTCTGAACGCGGAATCTAAACAGTGGGTCTGGCTGGGCGCGCGGCGGGGGCGTCGTGGTCTGCTACTTCGGCCTTATTCCTTTCGCTTTTATATAAATAAATATCAAGCATAGGTTTAATTATATAAACACCTAATAAAATTCGAATTAAATTACAGTGAATCAAAATATATTAAGTTTAATGACCGCCAACAAAAATAAATGCTGTTAAACGTAGTAGCTCAACAAATTCTAGTGTGCATAATCTTTTATTATTCAATTTCTAGCTGTAACCTAACAAAGATTTTAGTGACCGATACTCGCTATCGAATGAATATAAATATTTTTGGATAACGATAGATTTCCCAACTAAGTACGTCCGACATGCAGAAAATCGAAGTGAAATAACATTGCCTGACCAACTGAGCTGTGTTGTTCGTAACGGTGAGCAAGGTTGCCAGTGCTCCGCGACGAAACGTTCTGTTGGTAGTGGGAGGACTTTGACCCTTATACTACCAACCCAACTATTTCTCTTTCGGGTCGGCAACGCGCATATGATACCCCTGGTGTTGCAAGCGTCTATAGGCTACGGTTACCGTTTACCAACAGGCGGGCCGAACGCCTCTAGCGGTCGCCCGAGGAACTAAGTTTACTGGACAAGATTTCTATGACAGATTCGATAGCCACTATCAAGGCTACTGAATAATCTGTAATTTTTTTTGCATTTCCGCTGGTAAATAAACTTTCAACCGTGGTGCATAGTATGAAAAAAAAGTATTTACTTCGTCACAAACTATTGCAGTGGCAGCATCTTGCTCCTTCGTCACAATCTCATCACCGTTTACTTGATCACAGACTCCATTCTCTTTGGATCCCTCCTCCATTTTTATTAAAAAATAACTTAACACAAAACGATCAATTTTGGAGTGCTGTTAAGATCGCGTGCGATTGACGACTGGTAGAAAACAACGATTGTGAGAAACCGTGGATTATTTGGTATTTCCTTCCAAACAAGGCCAGAAAATCAGACATGATCAATGATCAATAAGCTATATTTAAAACTGTACAAGCGCATTTAAGTGATATTTAGTAATTGCAGTTGTATGCAAAAGGATATCAGCTATCAGGTTCCGTAGATAATTGATCGATTCTGTGAAATCGATTATGCAATACTATACTCTTCATTAACGTATGAAAGCTGTTAGTATCAGCTACGTCGGTGACTCATATATTAATGTTAGTATAAAAATAAATCTTAATTTAAAAAAAAACCGACTACAAAAAAGATAATTTAAAAGTAGGTAATGCACTAAAAAGACCGAAATAAGATTGAGAATAGAAAACAAAATAAAATTAAACTACCTATTTAAAAGTAAATTCTACTTTGTTTTAATAGACTATATAAATATTATGAGCTGAAAGTCTATTTTAGATACCTACCCGAATTTGATCCACTAATGAATGAACCAATCAAAATAGTTTTATTTTCATATATATTTTTTTTATTCCTTTATTTTCTCACATAAAATTTACATGACAAACAGTAGACCAAAAACCACTGAGATTTGTCTGGAATACTGTATATTCTGTAAACTAATAACATAAATAAACTATATACAGGCACTTAGCTTAAAAAATAAATAAAAAAAGAAACTCCATGGTTACCTAGGTACTTTTTTAAATTATCGTTTTGTACAATCATATCTTCTCTCATCTTTGCACTTGGTATGTAATAAGAGGCCACATTAGTAAACGCGACTGCTGCGGTAGAGGTTTTGGGTTTGATTCCCAGGTCGAGCAAAGTGTTATGGAGTTTTTCTATGAACTTCTTAGTAGCAGCTCGGAGTTTGGAAATGTGTCCAGTTAATGGCAATACATCATCAACCCATATACTGTCCCACTGCTGGGCACGGGTCTCCTCTCATATTGAGAGGGAATAGGCTATAGTTCAACACGCTGGCCTAGTGCGGGTTGGCAGACTTCACAAACCGTCTAAAAAAATCTCTAAGGTATGCGGGTTTCCTCACGATGTTTAAGCGAGTGATAATTTAATTATTAATACGCACATGAATTCGAAAAGTCAGAGGTGCATGAGTTTAAGAATTTATTTTCAAAAAGACATACAATGCCACTTACATGAACTTATTCTAATGTCGCCGAACACTCAGTCTATAGTTCCAGTCTCAATCGAAAAGTTAACAATTTTGAAAGTTGAGACTTAAAACTGCTGAAAGAGGTAACACTCTTTATTTTTTAAGGTAATTTATTAAATAGTTGTGCTCCTTCAAAGGTGATATTTTTTTTGCGTAGTTTGTTCGTACTTTCGGCAGTACAATATGCTAGGTCGTCGAAGACTTCGTTTACAAACTTCGTATTTTTTTCTAAAAGATAGATGCACAAAGCATGCCCGAGACATTAAACTTAGCAGTCCAATGGTCATACCACTAGGCAATCACTGCTTCACTGCAATGGCAATACGCTTGCCCCAATTACATGGGAACTAAACATAACGGCGAAGTGTGGGCTTAAATTAGTACACCTCTGCCTAACCCTTCGGGAAATACAGGCGTGATGGTATGTATGTAATAAGAACTTTTTTTATAGTACGGAATATCCTCATGGATCATCCGCCACCTGGGGAGTCGACAGGGTATGTACAGACACCAGTAGGTCAAGCTATACAAAACTGTCAAAAGCGGCTACCGCAGCTTCACCTTGCAGATCGTTTGATACAACTTATCAAAAAAGATATTGAAAACCTTTTTCGCAAAGATCCACTAAACTTATTTTGGGTACAGTTTATCATTGCGCAGTGTACACTATTAATTAATTTTCCTTGTCATTTCATTCATGTATAGACTCCAGCAGGTCAAGCTATCCAAAACTGTCAAATTTTCCCAATTGAAAATGAACCTTATTACTTTGTAATAAAGTTGAAAATCTATAAAAGAACCTTGACAGATTGGGGTAACTTGATGTGCTGGCCTCTGTACAGTCGGCAACGAAAGTCGTTGAACATGTTCTAATTTTAAATACTATTTTTAATATGAAGTTTTGTTTCGTAAATCATTGCATAGCTGACTATTAAATATTTACCTTACCTTCATAATAAAATAATCTCTGGACAAGTTTTAGGCAGAGGTGTACTAATGTACATCCACGTTTCGCCGGTATGTTTTAGGTCCCATGTAATAGGGGGCGAGCCTATTGCCATTAACCGGGCACAAATCCAGACTCCGAGTTGCTACTGAGAATTTCATAGAAAAACCCAATAGCACTTTACTCGACCTGGGGATCGAACCTAGGACCTCTAGCGTAGCAGTCGCGCTTAGGACCACTAAACTAATGAGGCAGTCACCGCACAAAATCCGCACTTGCCTTCACCAAAACCTACGAAACTATGGGAATCTGGTAATTATGAAACAATGTAGCTAGGTCGATGACCATAGATACACTGTATGTACATGCTAACGGAAGCTACTCATTTTCTGAGCATCCGCTGCAGCTCAAAAGTAGGTACAGTCAGCGTCAAATAGTTAGTGACACTCAGGGTATTCAAATAAATAGACGCAACCAAAAAGTCAATAATATCGGTACAAACAAAGTTTCCATATTGTTGTCAACATTATAGTCGCTCAAAAGGTCGAGACGTTTAAAACGTCATATAGATAGGATAGATACCTTCGTTCATACCTCAGTAATTCAGTATAATAGATATATGACCAAGAAATCGTAATTTATAGTGATGACTAAATAATAACTACGCTGATCAACAGATCTGCAAGGTAAAGATATGGGAGCCGCGGCCCGTTTGTGGATGGGTGACCATTCCTAACACTGAGACTCCCTTCAAGATCACGTAAAGCCGTTGGGAATCTACCACTTGTCATTGGCAAAATGCACAAACCGTGCGAAGCCGTTATAAAAAAAAGGGGTTGGTCCCGTTCTCATACGAACGTCTATGACGGTCATTAATGATAGTGAGAATGCCATAAAGCCTGACAACCAGTCTATCCTCAGGATATCGATATGACCCAGATATTGGGTTGCGGTGGTCTGGTGCCAGTCGCATCGTGTAAAATACTGATGTTTAGCCACACCTGGTTTGAGTGGAAGCCGACCCCAATATAAAAAAGATATTATTATTAAACTTAGAGTAGATACTTAATTATAATTATTATAATGTTTTTGAATATATATATTTTGGATCTGAAAGTATTATGTGTTACCTACATACAAGCAAGTAATGTTTTCGCCGCGATCTGCTTTTCAAGATTATTAAATATCATGACATGATACGCATGGTAATTATACCATGCGTATTATGTAATAATTAGGACAATTAGTATATAAATAAGTTAAAGTTCACTGAAAGGACTCGTAGGGTGGGTGTATCGTTATGAAAGAATAACAATACCTAAAACCTACTTTTACGGCTGACTCAGTTTCTCTACTTGTGAGTTGCGACCATGAATCTTAAATATTGGAATCGTCGGGTATAAAAATTTAAATAAACTGATCTAAATTCCATATTTAAATATACTGTCCCCAGTTTTATTTAAATCGCCATATTCGTCAACCAACTGTTAAAACAAAGAAAAGGAAAAAAACCACTACTTAGATAGTTTATATATCTTACCCCTTCCCTTAATCCTGTCGGTAATATAGCAGCCATGTCTCCAATCTTCTGAAACACTGGTATATATTAAACTACTTAAAATAAACCATAACTTTGTTTGAGAACAATCACAATGCACGTTTTTTTTTTCAAGCGACGAGAAACGGAGGAGGTTTTATTCAACTGTATGTTTTTTTTTGAAGATTAATAAATTGAACAAGCTGATGTATACTACCGGTTTCAAGAACAATAAAATCGATGGCGTTACCTGACAACGAAATACACAACAGCTATAGGCTACAGTATGAATGCCAATGACGTATTTACTTGCAATATGAAAGTTCAGTGTCAATCGGACTACGTTTTGAAGGTCCTACGGTACCACGAGTTTACGATACCTACCTACGTTTTAAACAATAAGTAGTAATTAAATAAAATTAATATTACGGAAATTTTTCACAGAGCGATCTAGTCCCAAATTATACAGAGTTTGTACTGTGGGTACTAGACAATACTTAAATACTTTTTTTGTAAATAATGAATGAATATACATCTTTATATCTACATCAAATAATGTATATTAAACTACTTACATCACCTAAATATTTGTGTTACATGTATTCCAACTTTTACGGTTTTTGAAACAAAAGGTAAGGCAAGACTTTGTTCTTCTCCAAGGTCTAATCTATCTCTGAACCAAATTTCATCAAAATTAGTTCAGCGGTTTAAGTGTGAAGGCGTAACCGACAGACACAGTTGCTTTCGCATTTTTAATATTAAGTATGGATTCATGATCAATATAACGCGATAAAAACCGTAAAAAGTAGTTTTATTTCAATGTATAATAATTATTCGCGTAAATGTCAGAAATCAAGATGTTAGACAATTACTTATATAAAAATTAATCCCTGTTTCCCTTAACATGGATTAATTCCTTAACAGGAAACAGGGATTAATTTTTATATACAAGTTATGACTTGAGAACGGCTTTACCGATTTCATGAATCTTTTTTTAAAGTTTTTAACACTTTGTAGAAGGTTGTTTGTTCGTTGTCTGTGGTCTGGTTTGAGTGTCGGACTGCTGATCACGAGGTCGTGTGTTCGATTCCCACAAGATACATATTTATGTGATGAACATAAGTGTTACCCTGCCGCCTCCATGGGTGGCGGAGGATCCTTAAGGATATTCCGTACCATAAAAAAAGGTGGATGTGGACACCCACAGTTGGTAGATGTTTGTTGTGTTCAGGTCCCATGCAAGGGGGCGACCCAGTTGCCATTAAACCCAGGACCTTTAGTTTAGTAGTCGCACTTACGTTCATTAGACAGTTTATCTCCTAGTCACACATTTTTGATGACCTCTGTGGTCTAATAGTTTGAGTATCGGACGCGACACTCGATCCGACGAGATCGAGGTTCGATTCCCACAAGACACAATATTTATGTGCCGAACATATGTACGTGTTTGTGTTTGGCAGGGTGTTTCTTATATGTATTGTAAGTATGTATTTTTTTACAAAAAAAAAGTATACATATAAGTATTATAATGCATTGTCTAGTAGGTAGGTACTCATAGTATAGCTCTGCTTAGTTTGGGACTACTTAGATCGTGCTGTGTGAAATGTCCCAAATATTGATTTATTTATTATTTCAAATATGTATTTATATTTTTTATGTTTCCCTCGCCCCCTCGCTTCGTCCGTGCGCGACTGCTACACTAGAGGTCCTAAGTTCGATTCTCAGTTCGAGCAGGGTTATTGGGTTTTTCTATGAAATTCTCAGTAGGTAGCAGCTCGGAGTTTGGAATTGTGGCTGTTTAATGACAATAGGCTCGACCCCGAAACACCACCAGCAAGCTGGGTGTAGGTACATAGGCACGCCTTTGTCTAACCTCCTGGGGGAATGCGGGTCTCTGATACACAAGTGCAGTGTTCATCTAGGGAAACATTATCTACTAACTCACCCCTAAGCAAATCCAGCAGTTTATAGTAGCCGCAGGGTTTAGCGGTGAGCTCTAATGCAACGAGTGGCGATCACAATAGACCGACTGCGGTCGCAGTGTTACTACAGCCGTTTATTAATAGTTTTTAAAAAACCCTTCGGAAAATGCAGGTCTAATGGTATATTATTTCCAATATCCATAAATAGTTAAATTTTAAGGGAAAGTTCTTATTAAGTCGGTACTACCTCTGCATAAAGCTGGTCTTCTGTTGAAAAGAGATTCATGAAATAATTAAGTATGACAAAAGTGACATACTTAATTATTTCCTGGTAATATCAAATTTCTTGTCTCCTTTGTTCCGAGTAGGTAATTTAATAACTTTTTTTTTTTTATGTGAAAGGGTGGGCAAACGAGCAGACGGATCGCCTGATGGTAAGCGATTACCGCCGCCCATGGACACCCGCAACACCAGAGGAGTTTCAGGTGCGTTGCCGCCCTTTTAAGGGGTTTGGGCCTCCGGTATCCTCACTCACTCGACGAAACACAACGAAAACGTTATTTCACGCCGGTTTTCTGTGAGGCCGTGGTATCAAGTTCGGTCGAGCCGGCCCATTCGTGCCGAAGCATGGCTCTCCCACGGTGAGAAACTAACTTTACTATGTCCTGTGTGATTATATCAGTCTGTCGCGTTAGCTCCGCCGCCGCTGACACACCCTAAGTACCTACCTGAATTCAGATCCTGACTAATATTTTACAAGTTATTATGTACCTTTCTTCTTGTGTAACACGTCCACATTGCGTGACGCAAGGCGTCTACAGAGTATGACAGGTACTTTATTTTAATATATTTTTTTATAACAGGAAATTACTTGAAATAAGTAAACTAGTTTTCCTGTCACTCCCACAAGACAAACTGAGTGTGAAGATGTACAGACTCCAATTTTAATTAATTGGTATATCTTCTTACACTGGATGAATATTATAAATACTTTAAAGTTATTAAGCAAAGGAAAAATACGACCGCGGGCAGGATTCGAACCTGCGTCTTCTGGTTAGGTACACCAGACGCTATGACCACTAAGCACCGCGATACCCGCGCCCCGACCGCGACCGCTTAGTGGTCGTAGCGTCTGGTGTACCTAACCAGAAGACGTGATATTTTAAATACTGCTAATATGATGAATAAAAAGTAAAATCATCCCTTTTTACTTTTATTTTACTGACCACGTATACCTATGTATAGAGCCTATGACGTTTGCTACTGAACTAAAAATGTAATGTAAGTACCTACTACTTATTACGTACTGCCATAATTAGTAGCTTGGTGTACCTACTTACCTATCACATAGTAGATAGTTATTCAATTACGAATTGCAATTAGAAATACATGTCAGTACACCTAATCATAACTAATGTGATCGTTATCAAAATGATCGTCGTCAGGGTTGTCTTAGGCCATCCAGGAGCACTAGAGTAGGTATAACAGTTTGGGGCCCTTTTAGAAAATAAATAATATACTTAGGCTGGCCTGGAAGGGTTCTCTGGTTTAATAATTTTAAATTCATAATCTAAATTCCGACACCTTGCCTCACACTTATCAAAAATTCAGATTGATCAGTAGTCTCGTGATTCCCGGCACATTCAAAAGGAAGAGGAATTAATACTAATCGCATTGGTTTTGGCTGTCAACTGAAATAATAAATTCATAAATTCTGATTCCAGTAGATACCTACGTGTGTGCGGTGTGCCGCTTTATTAAAATGTAAGGGAATACGCGCGTTATGAAATAATAATCTTAAATATTCCGACCTGGAATTCAGAATGCTCGTCAATATCATTCTTACAGATCGATCTGAGAAATTCATAATCTGAAAAAATCAGAATGTGTGTGTAGCATACTGATATTGTATTAATTTGAATTCAGATTATGAATCCAGAGAGCCATTTCGGATGTATGAATTATTTTATAATAAAATTATTTTTACAGCCATTTTACAAGCCTGGGATCCCTGGGCATATGGCCTTTGAGCCCTTATGGAAAAGACGGAACTGATCGACATAATTATACGATTACAACTCGCCAAAACTTCCGCCATTTAGATAAATAGGAATGTAGGTCGTCGCTGTACTGTACGTTGCTATAAATATTTAAAAAACCGCATAAGGGCAGGTAAGTACTCCCACTGATGTCTTCTGAAAGACTGAACGATTGCCATTTACGAAGTGTGAAGTAAACTCATGAACGGTGATTGCTAATAAATTTTACACTACATTCTCGCAATCACCAAATCTGCAACTATCCTAAAATCCGCATCATGTCTAGAATAAAACCTCTATCAGAACAAAACTCGTTTTTACTAATATCATTTATTAAGGTTCTAACAATACACAGTTTACTAATTTATCTACTTATTATTGAAATGCACAGTTGACTTGTAAATACAATGCATACTTTGCATTGTAAAGAGCGAAAAATATAACTACGCGCGCGCTGCCTTTTTGCCGAGGCTTACCACTATTTAAATTACATATTACAAATGTTCTTAGATATTAAAAATATCTGTACAATTGATTAATTAAAATACTTTATGATAAATTTATTTTTGCACAGAAATAAAGTTAAAATATGTTTAAAAAGTTTATTACGAATTTCATAAAATGAAACGTGCGCGCGCTCGCCCGCCCGATTTCGCGTCCTCGATCTGTCAAAAATGTTTCCATTCTTTCGATGGCTTGTGTTGTTTGGCTAAATTCAAAACAATAATGTATTTATACATCAGTTAATTCTTAAATTGTTCTTATTTATTGTGAAGTTGTTATTACTTGTTATCGTGTTTAGATTGTGTACAATTTGTGTTTAATTAACATGTAAAGATTCTGCGTATCAGGGTGCTATCGAGTTTCGTTGTGCGAGTAGATCTTCCAGATGCTGCCTTCTATGCCCATCCTGTTTACCAGGGAGAGTCAGGATGCATTCGGGAACAAAATTGAACCAAGCACAAGCTTTTTCAACCCAAATTCCTTTCTTAAACCTATTATCAAGCCAAAGGTGAGTCGAAGTACTAGCTGACGATTTTATGTAATTTCTGTCAGACATCGTAGTTGTATGTCAAAATTACCATTTAGAAAATATTCACAGAAAGTTTCTACGCAATATTTTGGATATTGATTCTTTACATTAAAGCTCTTAGGCGCCAATGAACCAGAGTAGTTCTCACGAAAGAATACATACTGTGTAGCCATATTTATATCATGAGTGTTCTATTTACATGACCTTATATTGTTGTTGTTTCAGCCACCACCACAGAAGGTTGCGCAGGAGGTTACGAAAGTAGTACAGAAGGAAGCCAAGGGCAAGGCAACTGCAAAGAAAAAAGTTGATCCGCCTAAAATTGATGACAATGTTTTGGAGACAGGTAAACACTGCAATGTTTGACAACCCACTTAGCAGCACATCCTCTTATGTAATCTAGAATAAAATTAAAATTGTATTATTTTAGGTCACAGTTGTATGTCACATGGCTTATCAATCACATGTACATACTAAGTATGTCACAAGGCAGATCTACTACATCAAAAAGAATTTATTTGAACTCAGCCAACTTTCATTATGAATCATATGATTCTCGTTGACTATTCGCTTTTATGGTATTTTAATATCATGTGACTATTACTTACCTATCGCACATACAAACAGTAATAGCAATAATTGAACGAATTTGCAATATATTTTGATGTTCAATACAACCTCCTTACTTTCTAATCCATATCCAGTCTGTGTTTGAATACCATTTCCTAAGATATTTTTGACCTAGCTAATCAATCTTGTGTTTTATTGTTGAATTTCTACAATTTTGTTCTACATCTTCAACCAAAGAGGCTGTATATTATATTAAATTCTAAACATTTCTGACAAATATTTATCTCTTCCAGCTTTAGTTAGATCCTATTACACAAAAGTACAATCAAGATTTTCTTCCAACACATCTGTGCCTACCAATAAGTTTGTACAGTTTCAAAGTATATTAAAAACTTTTGATCCTTCAAAAGAGACACCTGTTGATTTATATAAGAAAATAGAGAAGTTATTTGGAGAAGATCACAAGGATATCTTAGAAGAGTTTCTCTTGTTCCTGAAGCCGGGGCAAGCGGCTGAGATAGGACGATTCATGGACCGTCTCATGCTAGTCCAAATGACTGGTTTCATAGAATTGTTGCAAGTAAGTGTTTTCATTATTTTGTTGCTATGCGTTTTTTATGTTATTAATTGCTGTACTGATATTTTTATTGTTGAATGGTTATTTGATGTGTGGTGTATAAATGTACCTATAATTTAAATAGGTTTAATTATTTATTTTTCTTGTAGGCAATTTACTAATTTAAATGAATCTGCATTGTATTATAATAATTAATTCTACTCATAGAAACTAAATTTTTAGCTAAATATTGTAAACTTCTTAAAGTAAAAGCTACCATTTTATATTAAGTAGAATTATAAATTGTCTATGATTTAAGACAGCAGTTAGTCTATCAATAAAGAGTATCCATGCTTGTATTTAAAAACGAAAATTGCCAATTATAATGCTGTCTCAATTATTATTTGTCGGCATTTTTTTGCCTATGGACATTCTCAAGACCTCTGCCGCCCAGGGAAGACGACGGGGCGTGTCGGACTCCACTCATACGGGGTGCCCTACCGATTAAAACCAGACGGGTGTTTTGCCTCGCCACTTGTTGCTATAGTTGCGGGAGTTAGGTTTAATTCCCCCGCGACTCGGTCCGTTGCTTGAAAGTCATGGTGCAGACAGGCGTTTATGAAGCTCCTTTGATTATTATAAGAGAGCGCAACGTGGACGTGCGATATGCCTGCGCCTGAAATTTGACACCTCACTTACTTATATGACTACACTACAATACATTATGTCAAAAAAATACTGTGTCTAGTGTGTGTGATTTAAATCCACATCAACTTGTCATTTGTCCGCACCTCGATGCTGTCGCGTCTGTTTGCTTGAAAACCACACAGGGACACAGAAACGTATGCGGCAGCCGGGTATGTCGACCGCGGCAAACATGTTTAATTGCTGCGCGAGTCAATAATTCTGGCAGCCTAAATATAACTTACAGTAAAAGCTGATAGATAGTCCGATTCTACTACTGCTTGAAATTAAACGAAACCACTTTACTACTTTTTTTAACAGTAGGTATAGCACCGACACTATAACTGTGCCTCTCTGAAGTTGTATGCAAGTGGCTGCGCAGTAAGTCAATTCTACGATAAAAACACGATATTAGACTGTATATATCGAGGATATATACAGTCTATAATTAAAAAATGTTTTGCATTCATGGTTATTTTCCTAAATACTCGATATTTTTGCACTAAACACATTTTATGCACCTTGCCTTTGTGTTGTTAACTTCAGTGGGGCAGACTTACATTGTCTGAACTGTATTGCGCCACTCCAATTTTGTGTTAAACTTGAATTTTTTTTCTAGAACACGCTATCCCGCAAGCCGACAGTTCTACGCAAGGTGTTGCGCGCGATCACGAGCGGCATCAACAGCGGCAGTAACGATGAGATGCGCGCGCGCGTCCTGCCGCACCTGCGCTCCAACCCGCGCCTCGCTATCATGTTCAAGTCGCTGTTCCCTGACGAGAGGCCGCCTGACAAGTACGTAAAAGAGAGATTTGTTTAGTGTTTGTTTTGGTCCTTCTCAATTATTAGCGTGGACAAGTGTCTACTTGTCCACACTAATAATAAAGAAACAAAACAAAGAAGATTGGATTTTGGTCAGGCAGAGTTACTTTCGCATTTATAATATTAGTAGGAATAAGGATATATAGTTGCTCTATTAATAGAAATCGAAGTCTAAATTTCATAATTGATGTCGGCAGTGCTTACGAGACTGGTTGCGACACCATAGATGAGAGCTTCCTCACTAACGACAGAGGGTTCGACGTGTGGGAGTTTGAGGAGGAGAGTGACAACAAGAGGAAACTGAACGCCAAGGAGAGCTTAGACACTGTGGTGAGTTCATATTTACAGTTATAATAATAATACTAATATTCATTTTCAAAAGTTTTTGACAAAAATGGAATACATAATAATTGCAGTAGTTGGTTGATATAAATAAGGTTTTAATGAGGCCTAAATAAAATTCAAACTCAAACTATTTATTATCATACCAAGGTTAATAAGGTTCTTAAAAATAACATAGTAAATAACAGCTAGTTTAGTACCTTTTTTAGGCAATTCAAAATTTCAAGGGCTCTAACTATATGTACTATAAGTAATTAAAATATACATATTAATTAGCGGTACAAGAAAAGAAAATACCTACTCAAATTAAAACTATTAAAGGGAAGACCCTTTAATAGTTTTAATTTGAGGCAAGAGCCTGATATAGGTTTATACAAACGTTATAATTCAGTAATTTATCATTAAAACAACGTAATTTTCGATACTGGAATTTCATTGAATAATTCTGAAGCCCAGTCAATATGTTTACAAATATTTCACCCACAAATATATAAATCTCAGGGCAGCTATTCGTTTGCACACTAGCACGCCCTGTGCATCATGGCCAATCAGGGCAAGCCGCGCAACGTGCAATGGTTGAAGTGTAGCGGACGCAATGCACGCAGTACATTGCAAGCGGATTCGGTCATTGCGTTGATTAAGCGAGTACACATCGGGCAATGTATTTTTTTGTAACTTATTGCAATAATGTCATTGACGTTTGCAATTTCATAGTGATCCGTACATTTTCATGTTTTTTACAAATAATATTGTACATAATTAAATGTTATTTTCGACTTACCGATGGAAAACTATTAGTCTTACAAGTAATAATTGCACGACACGACATTTTAATTAAGAGCTCTGTTCTGGGAAATAGTTCGAATCACACAAAACGCGATGAACGAATAAATAGGTTGAGTTTATTCGTAATTTATTTGTATAAAGGTAAATTGTACAAAAATATTTATGATACTGTTATTTTTATTTTAGCAGAGGCAGTTTATCATATCATCTTGAATACTTTAGCATACACATACCATCACAAACTGTGATCCTCGACGGGATATGCAGAGGTATGTTTAGGTCCCATTTAGTAATAATAATAATAGGGGGGCGAGCCTATTGCCATTGACGGGGCACAAATCCAAACTCTGAGCTGCTAGTGAGAATTTCATAGAAAAACCCAATAACACTGCTTGACCTGGGTCTCTCAAGTCAAGGGTAGGAATCCGACTCAGGACCTCAATTGTAGCAGTTCCGGTTACACCACTAGGCTAATAAGGCAGTTTTGAATACTTTAGAAAATTATTATTTAACAAAATAATAATGTTGTGTTTTGTCTGCAGTACCTACACGGGCGCGTGTTCCTGCAGCACGGGCGCCTGCTCCGCTCCGCGTCCGTCACGTTCCCGTACAGCAAGGAGCCCTACCGGGTGCATGCGCGCCGCCTCGCGCCCACACACTCGCACCTCTCGCCGCCCGACTCCGAGGAGGAGCGAGCATCCCCCAAACGAAATGCAAAGAACAACTCAAAAATCCCACCTAAAAAACCCAAAAAACAACTCAAATCCCCCACGAAAACCGTCAAAGATGTGAACGATAACACTAAGCATAAAGACTGCACCGTTAACTTAATGAGCCCCAAAGGTACCAAAAAGTCTCAAACTAACACTAAAAGTAAGACCTGTAAGAAGGAGCCAGAGAACAAAGCAGATAACCTGCAAAAACGTGAGAGGAAAGACAGTAAAACTCACACGTTCCAGAAGAAAGATGAGGGCTCAAAGCCGAAGCAGGCTAAGATTGAAACTGTGGTTAGTATGAGTTTGGAAACTAACAACATAGAGAAGAAAGAGCGATGCGGTAGTTGGACGAGAGAGGAGGACAAAACTATGTTACAAGTCCTCAAAGGCGAGGCCGGCTCCGAGCAGGTGTTCGGGCGCATCCGGGAGCTCCTCCCGCACCGCTCAGCCACGGAGATCAAAGAGAGATTCTGTCACGTCATGACGTTGTTACAACAGATGGCTGTTGGTGAAGTTACTTAGTTTTAAGAAGAACTGAACTTTATAATTAAGCAAAACAAAGTATTTATAATTTTGTATAAATAAAAAAAATATTTTTGACTTGTATTTGTTGGTTTATTTTTAGCTGCAGATTCCTTTTACAAAATCAAATGAGATAGTAAAATATTAATTTTATAAAATTAATTTAAAATTTCCAAAACCTAAAAAAATTGAAATACCATTTTACCTGCTTTTTACTCCCATCGGATAAGTCATTATAACACGGGGAATCACTGCAGATCAGTACAGATGGTGTTGCCTTCATTTCAAGAAGAGTGGGGCAGTATTTATGTTGATGACAATAATAATAAATAATGACGTTTAAATTTTTTTATGTAGGTAACATAATTTCAAACATAAAAAACATCCGATTTCGAAAGTCCATCAAGTACTTCGCATATAAACGAACAGCATTTCTAGTAATAATAATGTCCCGACATATCAGATCTCTCTGATAGCCGAACTTTCAAAAATACTAGTACGTGATGATTAATTTATGATTTAATAATTATTTTACTTAACGTAACCTGAATTTGTCGTGTGAACGAAACCATCGCTCGAATTTAAACCGTTGAGCGACATGTTCACGTTTGACAACAAAATGACAGTGCAAGGCGTGCCTAATTCTGTCTACGGCCTCTACGGTTCTCGAGTGAAGCAAGTTGGTTAAACTATTCTATATATAATAAATTGTGCATTGATTCATCTTTCCTTGAATTGATCGTGGTTCTGAAACGTAGAAGAAACTAGGTACGTCATATCAAAATATAACTTGAAATATTTCTAAACAATATTGTACCTACCCTCAATTCAAAATATCGTATGACCTATATTTAAGTTAGTATCGAGAGTGACGCCAAAGTTCATTCACGCGTTATTTAAATTTGCACATCTCATTTAATCATAGAGATTACGATAAAATCGAATTTTAAAACACTATTGCATAACACAGAATTGGAGACTGCTTTGTGGTGAAGTACCTACTTGTATACAGCAGGGAGGTAAATGCCACCAGTAGCATCTGTTGCTGTCGAAAATCAAGTTGGATGCAGTGGCCGATCTCTTCTTGTAAGTACCTACCTACCTATTTTGTATTATTCCTAAAACATTTGGTCTATGCAGCGGCTTCTTATCTTGGGTCTACATCTCATGTTAGGCCAGATTCTATGCGTGCTGCGATATATCTTTGTCGCATTCAAAGATTTAAATCGTTAGATATGCTCTCACCGTACTTATACCGCTCGAAAACGTGTCCATACAGAGATGAGTGCATGCACATTTTCCGTAATAGAGACAGAACGACAGTGTGCAATATTCAGTATGAGTGAACGAGACAATAACAGATTCGATACTTCCGATGTCAACCAGTTTATTTGGCGCCGTAGGGCGCATCTAGCGATTTAAACCATTGCTTTAAGTAATCTCAAGATGCAGCCGTTGTCTCGGCACGAGACAGGTCTTTACATATCTCATAGTACCTTTTAACTGTGACGGATTGGTTTATTTATTTTAAAATAAACTATATTGTTCAGTCATGGGAATTCTGCCATATCCATCAATTGCTTACTAAACTACGTTATTACGTCTAGATTATAAAGGTATAATCCTACTAAAATTAAAAATGTGAAAGTTTGTGAGGATGGCTGGATTACTCTTTCACGCTAAAACTACTGACGGATTTTGCTATAATTTATAACGATTTTAAGTTTATTAGCCAAATTACAAATCTATTTGAACAATTATCTGATGTGGTAAAAAGGAACAGGCGCAAACTTAATAGTAATAGACTGTATCTACATAGGGCAAAAACAAGTCTGGCGGGAAAAAGCGTATTATGTATGGCGCCAAAAATATATAATAAAATCCATAATGATTTAATCTGGCCAAAAAATGATTAAAATTATGATAGTATTCATGAATTCCTCAATGAAAATAATTTAAATATTTAATTGTTTTTAATCTATATTTGGATGGTGATAAGCAATAGCATGTCAACCCTCATGGAAGCCATTTTGAGTAAAACGTGTTTTAAAATTTCGGAGCCTATTTTAATTACTTTGTTCAAGATTTTTCTATACAGATTGATAATATGCAATCATTATGATAACTATATAAGTTTCGATCATAAGTGCATCATTTAATTTGTAAAATCTATTAGAATGTATCCAGAAAACGATATTTTTGTTGTTACGAAATGTGCTATCACATATTTTAATTGAATAAACATTTCAAGTTTCATAAAACATTATTGCGAATATGAAAATAGTGCATTTTAAACAAATGTGATGTATTTCAAGTACCTTATCATTATATTGTTAAATGCATTGTATGGATAAAAAATCGTATGTAAATGAGTTATCAGTAAAAGACATGATGTATTACAACGTTAAGAATAGGTTTATTACTTAATAAATACTTAATTTACACCACTTTGATGTGTACTTGGGTAAGCTTTCGATAAACTCTGTCCTGGTGAAATTGCGTTTTTTCCTCCTGAAGCCTGTCCTCTTTTATCAGTCAAAGCAGTTTGAGATCTTTGTTTTTCCAGCGCAGCGTCAATCCTTGATTGACTAATGCTCAAAGTATTTAGGAAAGCTTTCTTGCAGACCTTAGTCTTCGCCAAAAAATACGTCCGGGTATATTGCCTTTTAGATGCGGCAGAATAGCTTCTTTTCTTATGTACCTCTATAACATTTCCCTGTAATATTGCACATCTTGCTTCAAAAGAGCTCTCCAGAATCTCATAAACTCTTTTTCTCGTTGATCAACTGTAAGTTTTTCCGTACAATTGAGTGGACAATTGCATTTGAACAAGTTACCTTGAAATTCTCTAGAACTTACTTTTTTCCGCATGGCACTTATATAATCTTCATTACAGTTTGCTCTCTTTTTTTTATAAGTCTATTTTGATCTGGGTACTTTCTTCTACCACCTTTCTTTGGGCGCCCTTTGTTTTCTTTAGTGTTTTCTTCGTTTTCATCTGTATCATGATTTTCCGGTATATAGTCAGGATCTTCTAAATTTATTAGCTGTGCCTCTCGTGCATCACATTCTGTTTGATCATTCTCAAAACCTGCTTGTTCTAACTCTACTCTTCTAACTGACCTTACAAAATAATCTGCCTGCGGTTCCTCCAAATGGGCCTCATGATTTTCTGAATTTTCCTGAGCAACGAAGAAAGGTTCTATTGCTTTTGCAGAAGTTAATAAATCATTGGGCTAGAACTGAATAGTTTCTGTATGATCAATCAACCCAATGTTACAAGAATCATCTAGTGTTGAATTTTCAATGAATGCGGACTGAATACTGTCTGATTGAACAATAAAATCGATGATCGGAGATTGAGGCAGTGATGAATTTTCACCTGCTACGGAACATTCAATGAATTCAGATTGTTCAAGGGCGAGATCCTGTTCAGAAATACTTATATTTAATGGAAAAGAGGTTTCAGCTGAAGAAAAATTTAGCTCTTCAGAAGGAAGAGATGACTCTTGGGTATCCTATGCGGGTTTTACGAGATCTACCAGCATGCGACCTCGTGATATCGGTGGTGGATATTCTGAAAGTAATTAGAAAAATAAACCTGTGAACAATTTCTGGATGTGACTTAACTAGCTACCTAATTTTCGTAAAAGAGAATGAAGATTGTATTAACACACGCTTTTTTACTGAAAAGAGTAAGATTTCCAGCATGGTCATCCATAACAGGAACTATTAATCAGCACCTAACTACTACACAAGCCGGCTTTTATGAAAATACGTAGAAACATTTAGTTTTTAAAAAACGTTTCAAGTCATATAACATACTATTTCATTAAACAGACCAGAAAGAACAGGATATCGTTTGTTCAGCAATAACGTATCAAGCTCTGTGGTATGTTTACAAACGCTAATCAATAGTCAAATTATCGATTTGCAAAAACCAATCAATCAAGCATTCAATGTAATTCACTATTTACGTAATAGTATGGTATAAAATTGCAACTGTAACTACGGTAAACGTATTTCGTAAGGGTTTTAAACATAATTCCATCATAAGAAGTTTTGTTTCTTGTAATTTTGCCGGTGAAACAACCTGAAATGTTGTCTAGGCATAATATGCATATTAATGTGCTATTTTGACTTACCTTTGATAGTTTTATTTAATTCTGAGGATCCTATTGTGTTTTTGTATCTGGATAAGTTGTAAATTAAATGAAAAATTCACTATATTAATTTTTACCATCACTTTTCACTAGCTGTTGTTTGCAAACGAACTTACACCAATTTCGCAAAAACCGATCAAGTAATCTTGATTGCTTATTGCTTTATATAGATGGCACTAAATGGCATAAAATAATGTTTCAAGTGACATAAAATCTTATTGCAAAGCGTTCAACCTTACAAACTGATTTCGTGTCAATATTTTTCGACGTAGTTTTGGTATTTAAATAGTGTTATCAGATTAAAAGGTTATTGTAAAATGTTCTTTAACTGCTTATGAACTGTTCCGCATACTCAACTCAATTTTTGACTTTTTGTGGGTTGACATGTTATTGCTTATCACCATCCATTTATAATGTTTAGTTGTTTTTTCTTTAAATTGATTTTAATGTCTAATTGATTTGAGATTTACTTTACTTTTATTTATATAATACTAATTTGACTAAAAGGTATAATGTTTAATTCACATTAATTTATTCTCATTTAATATTAATTTGCGCGCCGTGTGCCACGGCTAAACATGCTGTACACATATTTTACTGAACATCTTGTTACCTACCCTGTTTTATGCAAATAAATGATTTGATTTTATTTACAATGATAATTAATAGTAACTTTTCCACGCGGACGAAGTCGCGGGCAGCAGCTAGTTGATTATATATCTATGGTCTAAATACGAATGAAACCAGCCAGTCACTAGGGATGGCGATTCTTTCCGAAAAACATCGATTTTTAAATCGATTCGAATCGATACTTCCGATGTCAACCAGTTTACTTACGGAAACATGACCATTATTTGACGCGGTAGGGCGCATCTAACGATCTTTGCCCATAACGCGCTATGGAGTAGCACATTACGGGGCGCTATATCTCTCGTAAGTGGCACGATAACGTAAGACGCGACTTTGAGCTCCCCCGGTGAACCTGTTAATAGCAAGTTGTCACTGCCTATGTCATGCAGTTTTGCTGGAAATACGCTCGGAGAAAAAGTAAATGAGGATTTTACGATACTGACTACGTACAGAGGCCAGCACATCAAGCTACCACAATCTGTCAAATGTCTTTGATTGATATTCAACTTTAATACAAAACGATAAGGTTCATATTCAATTGTGAAGATTTGACAGTTGGATAGCTTGACCTGCTGGCGTCTGTACCCAAATTATAATCAAAAACAGTTAGTTTTGATCCTCTTTGTAAACATTCTGATTGGTAATATTTAGTTCATGATAATAATTTAGGCACTGACCTTAATTATTCCAATTACGCTTGTATTCTAGAGATCAGAGTATCGAGCTCTTGTGTAAGAGCTGCCATCAACTTTTTTTTATTACTTTTATCTTCTATAATATTATTTTTATCTGCTTTGCAAAATGCAACTAAATGGAAAAAACCTAAATATTGATGACTTTTTAATATCTGATGTGATGCGATATACCGTACGGGACTCGATGAATTCACCTTTTGATATATTTTTATGTGAATTAATATTAGATTTCCAGCTGTATATTATATCTATCTATCTACAAAACCGAAATATAACGCTTATTCTCATTCATAAGAAGTTTTTACTTATATTTTAAAAATAATAACACGAATTGATGATTTGAACTTTGAACGGACTGTGCTTCGCTGTTGTCTTCGTGTTGCTTAGTAACATTATTTGTTTTTTAATAATTATATCTGAAAGCTTTTTTATTATCAAATATTCGTAATGTTTAATAATTTGAGCGATAACTATTATTTAAGAAAGTACTACTTTCAACATGAAGAAGTGCCGACTCAAAGTATGATCAGGAAGAAAATGACTCCTGCTCTTGCAGCTGTTTACTTCAAGTCGATGACTCCAAGACTTAAAGAAATTGCAGGCCTAGAACCTTCTCTGAAAGGCGGTGGTAGTGATTGGTACGTACCTCCGAAAGAATTAATAGAAGGCCGAACAGTATTAAAGCCTACTACAAAAGAACTATTGAATAATTTAACCCATCTCGGAATAGATAAAATTGGAATGGAATTATTTAAAAAACACCGTGTGGGAATGGATTTGGAAATAGAGAAAGTACTTCTTGAAAGTGATATTAATTGGAGGAACACTGTTGCAAACACCAGTACCCAAACTTGGGAGGACCTTGCAGTAATAGCGAAAGCAAAGAATACCGAACACATTACCAATGCATTTAACTGTTTCACTCATTTGTATAGACTGTCATTACAAAAAATTGAATCTTTATTTCATGAAGCAGCTATAACAGAAATTAAAAAAACGCGAGAAAAGGCACTGCATTGGATGCAAAACAACTACGCAGCCGCTGTACACTCACAAGCAACTACTTTATACGATGCATTTGAAAATAAACTTATGGAAGAGAAAGCCAGACTAAAAGCAGAGTTTATTAATAAGTTAGAAATGAATCGCACCAAGATCGGCGATATCATTCATGATCTCTATGTAGATAAACATTTGGCTATAGAAAAACTAAAACAATTCCTTGAATGTCAACGATTAGCATGTCAAATATATGTTGCCCTAAAAGAACGAGACGAATGTATAAAAGAAATGGACGAGTCTAAATATAAGCACAGGAAAAAAGTTAAGAATTTAAATGAGGAAATAGCGTATAAAAATTTAGAATTACACATCGCACAGCAGAAAGAAAAGAGGCGAAAGGATTTCTATCACATTTGGGAAAAGAAAGTCTGTCATGTCGTTAAGAAGTTTCAAACATTTGTGTCATACTGTCTAAATATGCTCCCAGAGCATGCAGAGTTCTTTATAGATATGGAGAAATTGATGTTATTACAAGTCAACGAAACCCTTGAAAATCCAACAGCTGAAAGCATAATTATAATAGAAGAGGAAAAATTCCACACGCCTATTCCCAAGCCTAAGCCTTTTTACTTGTTCTGTGATAGAGGTTACAAGGCTAAAGTCGATGAAAATTTATGTCCTAAACGCAGTGAATCACATTTTCCAGTTATTGTTGTCAACAAGCGATGTTTATACGGAGCTTGTGACAATTTCGAACTGCTCGATGACAAAATTAAAGATTTTCTTAATGGTGAACGTGGAGACGAGGCATATACACGAGACGACCAAATATATGAGCACTATGTGCCAGTAAAGTATACATTGTCACAACAGCTGTTAGAATTGAAATTAGAAAGTTCTTTATTGCAAGTATTGCAACAAGAGCTGCCTAATATGAGGGATGACATAAATGATGTTCCTGTTAAGTGCAGTGTCTGCGAATTGCGTCATTGTATGTGCAATCCGTGGGATTCTATATCTGTTGGTGCAACTAACAAAATAAAACAGCCATCCCAGTTAATAAAGACGCCTCCAGGGACACTGGACGATAAATCTGCATCAAACATTACAGGGATAGAATTAGAGCACGAAAGAGAACCTAAATGGGAGAGTTACTTTCAGTACGTCGAACCCAAAAAGTGTGATTGTGCTAAGAAGGCTAAAAAACATTTAGTGGAACATATGCCTCCGTACATGAGGCGTATGACGTACGGGCCACCCGAAATACCGAACTACGAAATATGTTCCGTGATTACACTAAAGAACTTGGTCAAAGAAGCTAGCAAAAAAGCTCCTTGTGTGCCCGTAGTGACGGTGCCTTCTAAGACGAAAGACGTAGGTACTCAGTATTTGGACCCGGAATTTGAGTTGCTTTGCACTTGTTTTTCTGACGGTGAAATATCTCGTCTGCTTAGTAGTATTACCATTGATCCTACAGCGTTTGTTTCATCGTGGGCCACCGAAAGTAGATTTATAGGGGGTGACGTATCGCCCACATATATGACAAAAGATGCGAGTTCTTTTGCAACTGCCAGAGCATATTCTTTGAGGAATATTGTCGAGGACTTACCCGAGCTTCAAGAAATATTTAAGAAAGCAGATTGTTCATTCAAATAGTTATACATTTATTTTCAATATTTTTTATAGGATTAGTGAGGTTAAGTTTTGAGATATGGCCTAAGGTTTTTCTTATTTTTAATTTAATTGTAATAAATATTTAAGCCGAAAGTAAAGATCGTTTTGATATTTTTACCGTTGGGCACGTAGATTGATTTTTTCCCGGGTTATTTTACTGCTACGAATTTGGCAAAAGGACTTGGATAATGCAAAGCTAGCAAGTAGGCTTGCGTAATTGCGTACCTATAAGTGCGGTGGTTTTTGTTTTTTATTGTTGGTAGGACATAAACCATACATAAACAACCACCACACCTGTAATATACGTTCGCGACCCCGAAGGTGGGCTACAGAAGCCGTGTAGTAACCAGCGAGGTGTCTTGTTGTGCGTCGAACTCTTTCTGCCTATTCCCGGTCCTCATAGGGTGCCTCCTTGATCATCAATGTGATCAAGCTCGTTGTTCTTGGTTTTGGTTTACAATAAAGAATATTCTACCTCTTTAGTTCCGTAGAAGGAAACTATTCTGTATATAATTATGTGGTGATACCAAGAAGTGCCTATTCAGTTATACCATAGCTCGCGTCAGAACTATGGTAGACTTTGACAAGTCTATCATATAGTTTGTTGTTATTTATATTATGATGTTTTTATAAAGTTTTAATTTTATAAATGTATTTTTTATATATTTTTACATGGACATATTTTATACAAATTGCACAATGTCAAATATGAGTGAAAACTATTATTTAAGGAAATTCTACTTACAAAATGAACAGGTACCTACGCAAAGTGTGTTAAAGGAAAAAATGACTCCGAATCTGGCAGCTTTACTCTTCAAGTTCATGACTCCGAAACTTAAAATACTTGCGGGTATAGAACCTGCGCTGCATGGGGGTGGAAAAAATTGGTACGTGCCTCCAAAGGAAGTCTTAGAAACAGGCAGGGCGGTCAAAAAGCCTCTTGAACATGAACATCTGACCAAATTGAACCATCATGGAGTCATTCATTTCGGAATGAATACACTTAAAGCTCACCACGGTGTTATGGAAGAGAAAAATAATAAAAGGCTGCTTGAATGTGACGATATTTGGATAAAATTTCTTAAAAAATCGATTGACCAATGTTTGCAGGACTCTATCGCGAAGCACACAAAAAATAACACTGAATCCATAAATAATGCTTTCGAATCATTTTCTAGAATGTATGAAACATCCTTAAATAAGGTTGAGGGGATTCTACATGATGTGGCTTTTAAAAAAATTAATAAAACTCAAGAAGAAGCTGTTTCAAAAATGCATAATCGCTACGAAACCTTTCTGAGAACACAAGCCATTCAATTGACCGGCGAATTCAGAGAAAAGTTAATGCAAGAAAAGGCTAGACTAAAGGATAACTTTACGGAGCAGTTACAAATTTCTCGCACTAAAATGGCCAACAGAATCCACGACCTGAAAGTTGACAAACATTTGGCTCTTGAACAACTAAGTACATTTCTTGAATGTCAAAATTTAGCTTGTCAAATTTATGTTTATTTGAAAGAGCGAGAGAAGTGTTTTAAAGAAATAGAAACATCCAAACATAAACATAAGAAAACAGTGAAGGGTTTGACAGAAGTTAGCACATTTCAAGACATTGAAATTCATTTCGCAGAACAGAGAGAAAGGAAACAGCAAGAATTCCATTCGATATGGCAAAAGAAAGTTTGCTTAGTCGTAAAAAAGTTTCAAATGTTTGTGTCATATTGTCTTCATATGCTACCAGATCATGCAGAGTTCTTTATAAATATTGAAAAATTGATGTTATTACAGATCAACGAAGCTCTTGAAGTACCGACTGCAGAAAGTATTTTCATAGCAGCAGAGGATAAATTCCACATTCCTGTTCCTAAACCTAAACCTTTTTATCTGTTCTGTGACAGGGGTTACAAACATGAAGTCGATCAAGATTTGTGTCCGAAACGTAGTACTTCGACTGCCTCCCAATTACCAGCGATAATTGTCAACAAGCGGTGTTTATATGCAGCGTGTGACAATTTCGACCAATTCAATGACAAAGTTGAAGATTTTATTCACGGTAACCGCGGAGACGATGCCGTTATCGAAGACGAATTAATCTATGAGCATTATGTACCCGTAAAGTATACATCGTCACAGCAGCTGTTAGAACTTAAATTAGAAAGTTCTTTATTACAAGTGTTGCACCAAGAAATGTCTAATATAAGGGACGTGTCTTCCGAGACTTGCAAAACACCTCAATGTTACCCATTGTTAATTCAGAATTTTAATAAGACAATTAGTCCAGATGAAAAAACTATTCCAACCGAGCGAACGGCGATCCCCTCAACAAATAACAGTGCGGCCGCTAAGACAACTATAACATATTTGGAACACGAAAGAGAACCTAAGCTGGAGAGTTACATCAAATATATCGAGCCCAAAAAGTGTGGATGTGTCAAAAGGGCTAAGAAACATCTGAAAGAACATTTACCAGTATATATGAGAAATATTTCTTCCTATGAGCCTTTAGAGTTACCGAACTATGAACCATGTTCAATCATAGCTCTGAAGAAGCTGGTTAAACATGCAAGGGGGCAAACGACTCCTCCAGTAACAGCTAAAAAACCTACATTCGAAACCAAGGATGTAAGCACCCAATATTCCGACCATGAATTCGATTGGCTGTGCACATGTTTCTCTGATACTCAAACAGATTTCTTGGTAAGAAATTCAATTGGTGGATCTAAGTTATTCCAGGCAACAGTCGGTCATTCCAGTAATTTCCGTGTAGACACTGGTTCAGCACCGTACATGTCGAAGGAGCCATCTTCTTTTGGCATTGACAGAGCACATTCTCTGAGACGGTTGATCAATGACTTACCTGAATTATTGGAAATATTCAGTAAAAAAAAAGATTGTTAACTTGAACAATTGAGTTTAGTATATGCATATTATGCTTTTATTTCCCTTATGTATTGAATAAAACGCTATTCAACGACTATTCAGACACTGGCTGATTTGAACCAGATTTTTACTGTTCGACCAGCCCTCCTACTACATGAGTGAGGCCACGGACAAATGGCAATCCCTCCCGAATTCATGACAATGATTGAACAATTACGAATATTTTTCACTATTTTAAATAAATATGTTAATGTCTATTTTAAATAAAACCACTTTGATAAACTTCGATGGTCTCTCTGGTTATGATAATAATTAATTACATTTTATACGTGAAGCGAAAACTTTGTAAGTACCCTTTTTTTAAGAATATTACGCACATAGAGGTGTGAAATTTGGCATAGTTAAATTATCTCCATATATTAATAAGGAGAAGCAGTGCAGAAAGCTAAAATTTTTGTATAATGTGTGATACAAATACATAAAATTAATCCTACTAAATTATAAATGTGAAAATTTGTGAGGATGGATGGATGGATGTTTGTTACTCTTTCACGCTAAAACTACTGAACGGATTTTGATGAAATTTTACAGTATTATTATATATACATCATAATAACTTAATAAGCTATAATTTATAACGATTTTGAAATAATTAGCTAAATTACAACCTTAAAAGTAACTTTTCCACGCAGACTAAGTCGCGGGCAGACGCTAGTTTTTATACAGGATTCAGAAGAAACTTAAAAAGGTCGCATTTTGATCATCGTGGGACCACTATAATATTGATCTATGAAAAAAAATGACAGAATTAGTCAAACAAAAATAGTCTTGACAAGACTGCAATGCTAAGGTTATATTAACATTTTTTTATTTAAATTTGTGAAAATATATTATTTTATAGTGTTTTTACAAATTCTCATCTATTATGAGTGGCAACCTGAGCGAGAACTATCATCTAAGAAATCATTATCTTACAACTAATGGAATTCCTACTCAAAGTCTAATAAAGAAAAAAATGACAGCACCACTTGCAGCTGTATATTTCAAATCTATGAATCCTAAACTTAAAATCATGGTAGGGCTGGAACCTCCTATGCAGGGTGGTGGTGGCGACTGGTATGTCCCACCAAAGGACCTTCTTAAAGGTAGGACGGTTTTGAAGCCGCTCAAAAAAGAATATTTGTCGAAATTGAACTATATAGGAATTGATGATATCGGTATGAAAATGCTTGATAAGCGAATGAAACGCTTAGTTGCAGAAAGGGATAAAATCATTGCAGAAAACGATCTGAAATGGAAACATATTGTTGAAGTAGGTTGTGATCAGTATCGCCAGTCCGCATGTCTCGAAGCAGCAAAAAAGAATACCGAACGAATTAAAAACGCCATTAAAGAGTTTTCTAATTTATACGCAGCTTCTATCACTAGTATTGAGACTGTACTTTTTGATGCAGCTCGTAATGAAGTTATAAAAATAAGAAATGCGGCTTACCAGACGATGAAAGATAAATACAATTCTTTAGTAAAACAACAAGCAACAACATTGTATGATACATACACAGACAGAATGATGAAAGAGAAGGCAAGACTTAAAAATGATTTTACTGATAATTTAACAGCGAAGCACACCGAAATGGTTGAAACAATACATGATATAAATCTAGAGAAACACATAGCTATTGAAAAATCCAGAAAATACCTGGAGTGCCAAAGACTGGCTTGTCAAGTTTATGTGGCAATGAAAGAGCGAGAAGAATGTGGGAAAGAAATGGATGAGTTAAAACGTTTGCATAAGAAAAAAGTAAAGACTATGGCAGACATCATAGCGATCAAGGACCAAGAAATTGGTAACCAAATGCAAAAAGAAACGAAGCGATTAGAGTTCGACAAAGTATGGCGAAAGAAAGTTTGGCACATCGTGAAAAAGTTACAAATGTTTGTATCGTATTGTTTAAATTTGTTACCCGAACATGCAGAGTTTTTTATCAACATGGAAAAACTAATGCTTTTACAGCTCAATGAAGCCTTAGAAGATCCGACCGCTGAAAGTATATTTGTAGTTGATAAAGACAATTTTGAAGCTCCGAGACCGAATCCACATCCATTCTTTCTTTTTTGTGACAAAAGTCTCAAATACGAATCTCAGAAGGATAAAGACCTGTGTCCGAAACATTGCACATCCAGTGCATCTCAAATGCCAGTAATAGTTATAAACAAGCGATGCCTGTACGCAGCTTGCGATAATTTCGAACAATTCACCAACAAAGTTAAATCTTATATCTACGGCAATCGCGGAGATGACATTGATTTTAAAGACGATAGTATCTACGAACATTATGTGCCTGTAAAGTATACATCATCACAGCAATTGTTAGAACTAAAGTTAGAAAGTTCTATATTACAAATATTGCAACAAGAACTACCAAATATACGAGATGTCTCTATCGAGTGCGGCGTTTGTAAAACTCCTTACTGCTTTTGTCGTCCTGAAGTAGAAAAAGAGTCAATTGGTACACAAAAGACATTAAAAAAATCACTCGGTGAAAAAATATTGCCTACTGGCAAGCAGATTAATACGAGGCATGCGGAATTAGAACATGAAAGAGAACCAAAGTGGGAGAGTTATATGAAGTACGTCGAGTCTAAAAAGTGTGTGTGCCCAAAGACAGCTAAGAAACACTTGGAGAAACATTTGCCGATCTACATGAGGAATATATCAGTCTATGATACCCCTGCTTTGCCGAACTATGAAATCTGCCCGTCTATTACTCTAAAGAAATTGGTAAAAGACGCAAGAGGAAGAGTTACTCCGCCTTCACCAAAAGCAAGTACATCCAGGACTAGAGATATGGCGATTCAATGTTCTGATTCGTATTTTGATACACTATGCACATGTTTCTCTGAGGATGAATTGCTGCGCTTGATGAATAACCAGATCATTGGTTCTAAATTATATCATCTTTCAAGAACTCACGAACACTATGACATAGTGGATTACTCCACTTCCCCTGCCAGGTTTCCTAACAGTGAAATAGCACAGTCTGTAATAGCGTATGTCGACGATTCGCCTGAACTGAAAGAAATATTTAGATGTACAGGCAGGGCATTCGATTAAAATAGACCTTTTTTATATCGTTAGTATATTAGACTAGAATACTTTTACTTTTATAGTTATTTTGATTACCTGAAGTTCGTCTTCAATGCGACAGTGTAGTATTATCTACCTACAGATATTCCTACCTTAGCGCGAAGACAAGCTTCAGGTGTTTTTATTTTTTTTCCTAGCCCGGTTTGTGCCACTGCTGGCCAGTGGTCTCCCTTCCCTCTTTCCAGGCCACTCTAGCCGCTGTTTTATCAGCACAATCTCTCTCGTAAGAGTAGAGCTCTTCGCGCCACCTCCGTCTGAGCCCACCACGCCACGCTTTTTAATTAATTTAGTAAATATATTTGTATTTATGTAGTAGATATACTTATTTAAAAGATTTTTTAACGGAGTTCAGAAAATGGAAGATTTTGAACAGATTTCGATGATTCTTACAAAATAAAGAATTTATGAAACTGCTATGCGTTTCAATTTCAATTATGAATAGGACTGACCTCCAGCCATCTTGTGACGTCATAGCTGTCAATTCAAAACAGGTAGGGTGAACAAAACAGATATTTTTGAAATAATATTTTATAGGTATTATATTCCACTGACTGTTATTTAAAAGAAACATAGATATTATATTACCTGTTTATAATAAAACTTCTTGAAATATTTCCCTTTTTTTGGTATTTATTGTCGATTCATTTGACGTGGTTAATTTATTTTTACCAATCATCACTGGTAATTAAATCAATAGTTTCCAGCGTTAGATTCTCAATTTGGCTTTCAAATTGTTGAACGTTATTGTCAGCCACCCTACACTAATCAAGTGCCAGCTAAATTCAATTGGATTTATATCATAATTGTATGTTGGCAGCATTAAAACTTCATGGGAGTTTAAAATACTGTCTATAATATAGTTTTTTGTCATTCTGTGCATTCTTATTAACTCGCGGAGTTACGTTAGAGTTATTTGGTATTACTGCTTGTAAATATAAATTACAAAGTTTTATAATTTCAAAAGAAGAAAATAAATTTTCTTTGCAAGCTGTACTTTTTTGACAGATCGCGGGCATTCGAGGTCATTGACGTTCCTATTCTTATTTGGAACGCATATTTCATATTTTCTCAAGATTATGGTGCTTTCGTCGAGGTCCAACCATCAACTCGGAAAATCACTAACCGATTCAAATCGGCTTCCATTTATATATATTTTTTGTAATACTTTTAATAAATGTATTTTTGTAATACTTTTAATAAATGTATTTTTGTAATACTTTTAATAAATGTATTTTTGTAATACTTTTAATAAATGTATTTTTGTAAAACTTTCGTTTTATGAGTCTTGCTATGAAAAGTTTTTTATTTTTAAAGGTAGGCCTAAACGGCCTACCTTTAAAAATACAACTACACACTCGATGGTCTACACGACCATCGAGTGTGTAGCAGGAAATAGACGAGGTAAGGTAAGAACACGTACAGATGCCTCGCACATCGGTCAAACAATAGGACACACGTGAGTAGATTCTACCCTATACTGTGTACGTATATAGAGTTAGGGTAGGTACTCTGAGTTTCCTTTCAAGTCTTCTGTGTCAGGCCCCGATAACCCCATCTGTGGATGCCGTGCCTTATATGCTTTGGTTGGGAACTATGGAGGCTATTTCATAATTAACAGATACCTATGCTTTTTCAGTTTCCTTTTCCAAGAGCGTGTTTCCGGAATAGGTAATATTAACGTAATAATACAAATTTAAATTATTGTCTACCAATTGTAAAATCCTACTACAGGCGATTATTTTACTTTAATAATTCCATAAAGTCGTAAATTATAGTAATAATCAATAATCAGTTTCCAATGCAACTGTATAGGTTGAAAATGTAGCCTTTTCCCTCACTAGGACAAAGATTCAATGATAAAACTAAGCATAAACTTTTTCCCTTCTCACAGGCACGCACAGTTCCATGGTCTAGTGCAGTGTATAAAATAAAATGAGTGCCCCTGTCAGGTTCGTGGCGACGTGTAGTGCCGTGACAGTGTAGGTACAGTCAGCGTCAAATAGTTAGTGACACTCAGGGTATTCCAATAAATAGACGCAACCAAAAAGTCAATAATATCGGTACAAACAAAGTTTCCATATTGTTGTCAACATAATAGTCGCTCAAAAGGTCGAGACGTTTAAAACGTCTTATAGAGAGGTTCAGTCAAACCGTCATAAATATGGTAACAGTCATCTCGCCAATGGTATCCAAGCATTCTAAGTGTTCAAAAATATGGAACACATTAGAAAAATAAACTTTACTGCTATACATTTTAAATATTATTTCTCACATCAAATAATGTGAAAAGATTTATACACAAAAATAAAAGGAATAGAAACTACTGTTGTCCTTTTCATTTTAAGCATGACGTCATAGACATGTCTTTTGTTTTGTAAAGAATTTCGTGCATAGCCGTTTACGATACTTAGCAATATACAGCTGACTGAAAATAGATGTACCTAAACCTCATTGATAATGAGTATGACTAATCTCAAAGAGCAAGAGTGCATAATTAAAATATATGATTAAATATCATGATCATTTTATTTTATTTTAACAATGAACGTCGACAAAACTAGACTCGATACTGCTTGCAAAAAAGAGGTGCAAAGTTTTCAACCTTATTGACTATTATTCAAAAACTGCTATTTTAAACATAAACAAGGTAATAGAGTGGATGAATAACTAAAAATAAGCAATAAAATAATGTCAATAAGGTCGATAATCGCTTGCATCTTTTCAATTTTCTCTAGTTTTCGACTGCTTACCATCAGGCGGGCTGTGTGCTTGTTTATACATATATGTGCGAATATGCAGTAATGAGAATTTATAGAGATAAAAATAATTCGATAGGTAACTACACGTAACATCTAAAACGATAGGTACATAAGGATATTCCAAGTTCATTTGAAATATCTGTTATGGAGACACCTTCCTCCCTCAAATATATAATTCGATGTTTTGTGGTGTCACTAATGCGTAGCCATATTTCTAGCTTGCTTTACATTGACACATTACACTTGTTAGTGATATTACTGATAGATAAATAAAATAACGTGCAAATAACACTAGATTGCCTAAAGAGGTTTTCATCTTTGGGAAAGCGTTTATTTCTTATTTCATGCTGGTTTATTTTTCTAATGTGTTCCATATTTTTGAACACTTAGAATGCTTGGATACTATTGGCGGATGACTGTTACCATATTTATGACGGTTTGACTGAACCTATCTATATGACGTTTTAAACGTCTCGGCCTTTTGAGCGACTATAATGTTGACAACAATATGGAAACTTTGTTTGTACCGATATTATTGACTTTTTGGTTGCGTCTATTTATTTGAATACCCTGAGTGTCACTAACTATTTGACGCTGACTGTACAGACAGGTCCTAGGGACGTTCTGCCGGCCATAATATCTAATAAGGTCGGCGGCGCCGAAGCCTGGTAGGCGACGGTCGCCTTCTGCGAGGAGGTTCTCTCGCAGAAGGAAGAAGCAGAGAGGGTGAGTGCTTCCGCGCCCGGTGCACTCGCACATGCCCTGTTCCAACCACCATAAACGGCCACGATCGCTGTTTTCAGAGTCCGGCACACCCATTACCACACACCACGACAATCCCATACTCCCCGGTATAATTAATCCCAGTAGACCGGTAGCCATTTGAATTTTTCCCCCCCGTAAACAAAAAAAAGGTACGGACAGGTAGTAGGTGTCTGGATCAGATTAGTTTGTCACAATAAACACCAAGATAAACACGTAATTTTGGACATCGTTTGCAATTTGATCGTGTTTTAAACGTTTACTGACGTGACTTTTCTAAACGCGACGGTATCACCGGGTCTGATAAGTTTTTCGCACTGTTCTAGGATCGTAAGATTTACCTAGCTCGACTTAAAATCAGCATTTCTTTAAATGCTGCAGAATTTTTTTATGCTTGCTGGGTTTAGGTTTTTGGGGAATTTCATATAATTTCAACTTCACTGTAGATTGAGGTAATGTTTAAAATAAATAACGAAAGTCTAGTCTATAAAAATCTTTTATTAAAAAATCACTGTAATATTGTGTTAAGTCGGCGTGGTTGCCGAGGCATCCCCACCGACACCGCCTACGCACAGGATCTGGCAAATACAGTAAAGTTTAACAATTACTCTATCATATGATCTTACATACTCGCCACTTAGGCGAGCGGTACATACACAGACATTATTTTATTCAATTACAACTAAACATAAGCAAAATCGGAACAGAAACAAATGCTATCGAATGATTCAATTATAAAATAAATACATTTACATATTATTATTAGACACAGATTGGTAGAAATTTAATCGACCGCGACGCGCAAGTAGGTGCGCGCCGTTTTTAAAATATTTTTTATTCTCGCGGATGCGAGAGGGGCTGCCCGCTGGAACCATTCGGTCGCTTCCCGAATCCGAAACACCCATTCATATTAGTGAACCGATAAATCTTAAGTAGTAAAGGTCAGTCCTAGAGACCTGCGGCCGCCGGTAGGCGCGAGCGCGAGTGGCGCTAGTGGCGCGAGAGTCGCGGGTCGCTTAGCTGTAGAGGTCGTCGTCGCCACCTTCCTCCTGGAACGTGGGCTGGTCGCCGCCCGACGTGCCCGTGCCGCCCGCCGCGCCACCGCTCTGAGGGAATCTACACAACAAATTCATATTAATACTTGACCTAAAACTACATAATACATGATATCGATAAGGACTTCGTCTGCCAGTACGTAGCAGTTTACGTGCCCGCTTGGTATTAAGACATTGTTCATCCATTTTATCGTGTTTATTACCTGAAGTTGGTTCCGAATCCCCTGCTCTGCTGCAGCGTCTGCGCGAACATCTCGTACTTGCGAATGTCGTTGTCTGACACCGAGCGGCGCGCGAACTTCATCGCCTCCTCGAAGTGAGCGCGGCTGATCTCGGGGACGGGGTCCTCCTCGTCCATCTGTATGTACATTATAAAAAATGTATTAAGAATATATCACTTCGATTAATCACGGAATCTCAGAAACGTCCTTTTTCTATATATTTAATTCTTAATTCTATTAATATTTTCTATTATAATTATAGGTATCGGTTATGAATGGATTTTTGGAAAATTCCACGGCATTAGGAAATCACAATAATAATAATTCAGATAACACGACAGCTTGTAGTGTCCTCGACACATCTAACAAGAGAACATTATAGCACTCACGTCCATGACAGCGGCGGCGGTCTGTTGTTGCCGCGTGCGCTCGCGCTGGATCTCTGCCTCGATGGCCTGTCGGATGGCGAGCTTGCAGGCGCGCTGGCAGATCTCAGTCAGGTCAGCACCGCTGAAACCTTGTGTCACCTACAACAAATATCATAATTATTATGAAGCTTAAAGCAATAACTCAAATGATCAGTCAGTAGAGATCTTGCACTATTAAAGAAATTATTGTTTTTAGTTTATGTTTGGTGGTGGTTGGCTAGTTTTTGACATTTACTCGAATATTGACTTTTTTATTTTCGGAAAGCTTAAATATTAAACCTAATAATAATATTAGATATACTATATGAAACAATATTGAAATAAAACTACTTTTCACGGATTTTATTGTTGCGATTTAACTTAGTTGAAGCTTCAACGAAACGCAATAATAAAATCCTTAAAAATTCTTCACAGCAGTAAAGAATCCGAAAAACAGGTAATTAAATCAAATTTATAGTGATAAAATCCATAAGAAGCAGTTTTATTTCAACATTTGATGTTGTTTTCCTCGACCATAATAAAAGGATAAGTTCACCTTAGCGATGTATGATAGATCGACGTCCTTGGCGATGGGCGACTTGCGCAGGTTGGCGCGCAGGATGGCCTCGCGCGACTTCTCGTCCGGCAGCGGGATGTAGATGAGCTGGTCCAGGCGGCCGGGCCGGAGGATGGCCGGGTCGATGATGTCGGGCCTGTTAGTCGCACCTAGCGCGGGATACAAATTACAATGTTTTACATTGCTGACTTTGATGTTTATTTCGACTTATCCATTTTACAATCATTATTGAAAAGCAATCATGTTGATTCCTTGGTACAATGTGTGAAGACACTATGGGTGTTGTTATTTACTTCACATAACAAACATAATTATAACATGAAAAAGATTGTAGTGTTATTAATAATCCAGCTGACACAGCGTATATATAGGATTTAACTGGTACACGTATTTCCTAGATTTGGCTGCACTCACCGATGATAAAGACATTTTTCTTGGCGCCCATGCCATCCATCTCGGTGAGGATCTGGTTGATGACGCGGTCGGCAGCGCCACCAGCGTCCGACACAGAGCCGCCACGGGACTTCGCGATCGAATCCAGCTCGTCGAAGAACAGCACGCACGGTGAAGCTGACCGGGCCTGTAAGATACATAAAAAATAAAAATTTTAATAACGTGGCGAGGATTTTCGTGAACACAATATTTTCTTTTTCGATGCCACATGCCACATTGTATGTAATTATGTACATTTCATTTAATTTAAATCGAGGTGAACTAATAGTTGATAATTATCTACATAAAAATCACATTAATGGCACACGTATTTCCACATGCGTCATTTTTGTAGCATTTTTGCATCGCTCCTTGCCAATAGGAATTATTCATGAGTGGAGATTTTTGGAAGCTGTCTGTATACATGATTTCGATGGAGTGACTATATATGGAGTGAATATACTAAAGAAACGATATTTATAATAAGTTTGTATCTACCAAATACAATTTTTGGTAGATACAAACTTATTATAAATATCGTTTCTTTAGTATATTTAGAAAAAGTAGAAAATGTTGGTGTTATAAACGTACCTTGTCGAAGATGTCTCGCACGTTGGCCTCGGACTCACCGAACCACATAGTGAGCAGCTCAGGGCCCTTCACTGAGATGAAGTTAGCCTGGCACTCATTAGCGATCGCCTTCGCCAACAGTGTTTTACCTGTATAAATACGTAAACATAATGTCAATAAATAAAAAACTTTGTCATATTTAATCAAACTTGAAATTCCTTTGTTCATACCAAAGAATTTTAAATTAACATCATCCGAGCGTTAGTGCGCTAGTTTGTTAAATTGATCAAGTAGATGTTTAAATTATTTATGATGCTTATATGCTATCAGGATCTACATTTCCTGACATCCGTACGTACTAATAAAAGCTACATGCTGTACGCGTAGCGGAATCATGGGCTGATCAAGGGCTAAAATATCGATTATTCCTTCTTTTCGATTTTATTTAACACCGTGTAGTTGATATAAGTTTTGCAAAATACATACCGCAACCGGGCGGTCCGTAGAAGAGCACACCCCGCGACGGCTGCATGCCGAACTTGAGGAACTTGTCGGGGTGCTCCACCGGGTACTGCACCAGTTCTTGCAGTTCGCGCTTGACGTTCTGCAGCCCGCCGATGTCGCCCCACGTAACGTTGGGCACCTCCACCACTGTCTCGCGCAGAGCCGACGGTGATGATTTTGTCATCGCGTACTGAGAAACAATAATAATATCTACAGTTATTGATATTAATTTGAGCAGTTGGAATAGACGGAAATGTAAACGATAGGATCATAACTCGCCTTCCGCGCTACAGATGGCGATTCAATGTACTGTTAGCTAAAGCTAGTAAACCACTATACTTGTAGTAAAATCATACTTAGCAAGGACAAAAAAAATATAGCTAGACCCTAGAGTGTGTATATACATATAGTTTCACCTGTTGTGATAACGTGTGAGTTATTTGTGACTGAATATTCAACTGCTTCCATAAAATGGAAACAATGAGTCATTGTCAAACGCAAAGTTATTTTTTTTTTGTAATGTGCAAATTTGCCATCTATGTCAAAGTCAAATGTTTTATTTCAATTAGACCATTAAAATAGCACTTTTGAAAAGTTGCACGGTTCCAAAAAGTGGGTCTTATGGAGAAGAACCGGCAAGAAACTCCATAGCCACTCTTTTTAAAAACAATATGATTAACATGATGACAACTATGTGAAAAGAATATGCTTTTTCCCTTGAAACACAAGTTCCTACCATTTCCAGAATAAAATACTCGTCTTGTTATCACTTACCCGGAAGTTATCCATAGAGACGGCGAGAGAGTTGAGAACTTCAGCATCGATCTGGTCATCCTCAAGATCGATGAGGTCCATCTTCTCACGGATCTGTTGGAGAGCCGCCTCCGAGCACAGTGACGCCAAGTCAGCACCCACGTGGCCATGAGATTCTGCTGCAATCTAAGTAAAACAACATCATGGTAAATTTTTTATAAGAGATAGTTTAGCAATTTATAAAGATAAATGATATAATGTGACAAAAAAAATTGATAAACAGTTCTTGGATTCTTCTGTTTTAATAAACATCAAAATAAAAGCTCTTATTTCGAGACTTTGGGCCGGGTGTATGAATATGCATGCAAGCATTTCGTTGTTCAGCATCTGGATATTTATAAAGAAACCCTGTTTTGGGGATCACAAACTGCCAACCATATGATATTAATTATAAGGATGAAAAGTCAACGGCCAGGATTATCATATAATAAGAATATGTTAAGAGTCCTCACCTGTTCCAGATCAACATCATCGCCGAGCTTCATGTTCTTGGTGTGTATGCGCAAGATTTCGAGGCGGCCGGTGGCGTCGGGAATACCGATGTCAATCTCCCTGTCGAAACGACCGAAGCGACGCAGAGCGGGGTCGATAGAGTTGGGGCGGTTGGTCGCCGCCATTACAATCACGTGGGAAGACTTCTTCATACCTGTTGAATAAACATAGTCACTGTTATTATTTATTTCTAGATATAGAATGTGGGGTACATGTTGATCTCGTTTTAACCAATTCCGTTAGAATTACATATCAACATGACGTTTTCCTGATTATTCAGGCATACAATGCAATAGATAGATAATAATTATATTGTGGTACAATGATGTTAGTTACCTAAGTGTATGGCAGTTCTCTTTCCCATAATCTATACTACATATATTAAAATAAAAAATAATAAAATAAAAAGAAATAATATGTATATAAAAAAAATAATAATATGTAAGTATTTAATAAAGCTGTCGTTTTTTTTGTTTGTATTTTTCGTCAAAAAATCTTTTTCATTGATAGCCCAATTATCGAGGAAGGTATAGTATAGGTATAGGGTATATGTATATGATCAAGCTACGACGCTTAGGAGCCCAGTAAAAAAGAAAAGTCGGATCGGGTGAAATTTATTATAATTTGTACGGGACAACGTCTGTCGGTTCAGCTAGTTGTATGATATGACTTTGTACTTGAAACAGTTCATGAACCAAAATTGATATACAAGGTCAAATGTTGCCGCAGTGTAAACAAAGTCTTGTATGAATACGTTCGCTCTATACTCAACGGGGATTTTCCGAATCGTATAACAACTAATGGAAGCTTTAGGGCCTGCGTCCACTGGCGGCACGCGACGTGTGAGGAATAGAAATACCTATAAATTTATATCCAGATAATAAAAGTTGAAATTTCACTGCAAGTTTGTTTTTGTACCGACAATAATATCCATATTATTGTTTATCTTGAAATTTTAATTTAATAAAAAAAAACCTTCGCATATAAATCCCTTGCCGAGCCGTGCCGCCCGTGAGCGGAGGCCCCTATTTGTTATTCTCAGTAAATGGACAATTAACTTTTTTGTCGACACTTATGATGCTTTGAGCATCGGAGATTGGAGAGTTTCATCGCAAAATCTCTTCGTTCATTATTCTATGAACGCCGTCATAGCATAATGTTAGGCTACATTTTTGTATGTTGCCTACCAACCAAACAATGACCTTTTTTGTTTTGGTAAACATGGCAAGTCTTTGTAGCAAGATTGCTACTAGGTCCGGCTCGGGAAGGTAAAGAAAGGCCTCCTTCTTAGATATAGAGGCATATATTCAGCAGTCATATGTAAAAAGTGCACTTCATAATAAAGGGATTAAATATGTGGGTTTCACACATGCTTCTGAAAAGCGACTAAATCGCCGAACATGCAAAAATCGTGTGTGTTCAGCTTTGGCCCCTCAGAACATTATATTGAAAAGGTTTTGGAACTCGCTAACATAATGAAGCTAGTTAGCAAAGGAAAAATTCGACCGCGGGAAGGATTCGAACCTGCTTCTCCTGGTTACGGTAGGTTAGGTACACCAGACGCTATGACCACTAACTAAGCCACCGCGACTCCCACCCGCCATGTTGAATTTTGCCTTCACATTTTGAATTTACATTACAATTGTGGGTGTACATTAGTACACCTCTGCCTAACCCTTCGGGGAATACAGGCGTGATGGTATGTTTATTTTGAATTTACGTCTTTAATCTTTTATAATGAAGATATTAAATACACTCACCATCCATAAGTGTCAGTAGTTGGGACACGATCCTGCGCTCCACTTCTCCGTGAGTCTTCTCTCTCTTGGGCGCGATGGCGTCCAGCTCATCGATGAAAATGATGGCCGGGGAGTTCTTGTCAGCCTCCTCGAAAGCCTTGCGCAAGTTTGACTCGGATTCACCAGCCAGTTTCGACATGATCTCCGGACCATTGATCAAGAAGAAGAAAGCGCCTGTTGAAAGATAACGTCATCAATACAGCATAACTTTTTTTTGCAATTTTCTGAAAGAATATAAAGTAGGAAAGCATAGATGCTCTGCACTGCTAATGGTACTTAATTTGTATATCACTTACCAGTCTCGTTAGCCACAGCGCGAGCGATGAGAGTCTTTCCGGTACCAGGGGGCCCGTACATGAGGATACCGCGCGGGGGCTTCACGCCGATAGCCTTGAACAGCGAGGGGTGGCGAAGGGGCAGCTCCACCATCTCCTTGATCTGAGCCAGCTGCTTGCGGCAGCCGCCGATGTCGTCGTAACCGACTGCATTAAGAGCTTCCTCCTCCTCCTGTAAATGTGAGGATTTTAAGGAACTGTCCATGGTCAAATGTTCACATTTCAGTTTTTATGGACCCTATTTTTTTAAAAAGCATAGCTCCCGCACTGTTTGTTGGCCTGTTCCCTAGAACAAGCCCTGTGTCGTGGGGGACTTCACAGACATAATTACGAAACAAATATGGGAATCGATACCACAACACCCGGCGCAACGGTAGTGGCGAGGTGACCACGTCAAGCTATGCCAAACGTGCTCTCACTCAATTTAGTTACATGGTTCCAAAATATTGATTAGGAGAAGAATTCCGTAAAAAAAGAAACTATGAACATGGACAGTCTGTTGAAATAAAATGTCTTACTTCATTGACACAATAATGCGATAACAAGTTGTGCGACGACGATGTCTTCATTAAACCGAAGTCGAAAAATGATTGTTATTTAAATGCGATTAGAGCTGCAGGCCTTCGAAACGCTGTGCTGCTGAATGGAGAACTCGAGAATCCGAAATAACCAGATGAAAAAATACATGATGAATAGATACTGTGATAAAATATGATGACTTAATAACTCGATAATAACTATTGTAGCCTAGTAAGCGTGACTTAAGTTTGGGAGATTTTTTTACTTGTAAAGAGGTTGCAGGCTTGAGAACTTTGAAAAACATTATGGATTGTGAATATGTTGATAGCGACACATACGTCCATAGTTGAATCTCTCGCAAATAAATGTTCTTATAAGAGCAATTACATAGGATACGCGCCCTTATTAGTATAGTCATCACCCTCACTTTTACAGAAGCTTGTTCTTAGAAATTGTTTTTTTTGTTTTCATAAAGTGAAAATCGAATAATCCTTCGATCAATACAGCCGTGATGAGATGTTATGTATAACCAAATACACAGAGTAATGGACATAATTATATTCTTTCTATAATAAATGTGAAATAAGAAATTGTACTAATAAGTCAGAAATACATAGCTGTTGTGTGCACAATATCAAACCTCTGAGATTAGAAAACCGTGTTAGGGAATTCTGATAACAGGCAAACTGCTGTTCGTGGGAAAAATGTTTGTTCAAACTTTATAGATTTGTTTGAAAAGTGCTAATACTGGCTTGATCTAGTCTCTAGGTAGGTATATTTGTGTCGTACACGAAGTGTATCCTGCAGTATTACTTGTTCTGATCATGTTTTATGCAATACTAGTTTTTTTGTTTTATATCATGGTTGGCAAGGTGCAAGGTGCTTTTTGTGAATAATGTTGTAAGCATTCACCTACGGATTTAGGAAATTGGCTTCAGGAATGCCGTATTATATATTATAAATTTATCAACCGCCGAGAGTTGACGCCCTAGAAAAACTTATGCCGACCTTATTGGTAAGCTTCTTCAAAAAGGTCAGGTGCGTAGTACTCGCAACCGGCGTGTATGTATGACAAGATGTATGAATGTGGTCGAAGCAAAAAAAGTATGCAAGAATCGTAGCAAGTGGCGTTCTTTAGTTTCTGCCTACCCCCATGGGAAAAAGGCGTGAGTGTATGTATGTATTATTATTTTATCAAAATAAAAAAAAATATATGATACAAATTTGCGAAATTACTATTTATTTAATCGATAATGTGTTCCAGCTTCTGTTCACCAACACAACACAGGGTTATTTGGGAACATCCAATTTGAATCTGGGTATCTTTTGTTCTACAAGTTTTATAAATATCAAAATAAGACATTGATTTCTGACATTTACACGAATTTCAATATCAAAATAACTTTTCATCTCCCCATAAAAAATTTACAAGTTTGTTTGGGAATATGAAAATTTGTTTACGAGCTGAATGCACCGAAGTCAAAGTCGACGGAAATAGAAATGATTGAATGCACTAGAGAAACTGTTAAATAAAATGCAATAATGTAAGTCATGCATTTTAACATCAAAGTATTTTATAGATCTAGAAAGCTAAATAAAGCCTAATTTGATTTAAATTAGACCATTAAAATAGCACTTTTGAAAGTCAAAACTGGCACGGTTCTAAAATGTAGGTCTTATCGAAAAGAACCAGCAAGAAGGCTCCTTTAAAAAAACATGATGATAACAGTGTTCCTGGTTTACAATTCATCATGTGGTAAGTAGATATGGAGGTAGGTACGAGTTCTCAAGTGGAGACGGTGTCTGGGTAAGTGTAGGACGCCCGCCGGCGGAGTGACGATTTGCGGAATACAGCTGGCAGTGACTAGATGAGGAAAGTCGAAGATCGGGTTCTGTGTCGTTCACTAGGAGAGGCCTACGTCCAGCAGTAGACGAATATGGGCTGATGATGATGAAGTAGGTATTGTAAGTTTGAGAATTAGTAATCCAGGTACCACAGTATCTAAAGCCTGCTATACATGTTGGCCGAGCGTAGACCAACACGAGCCTAAGCAAATCGACACAAGCCAAACGCTACTGTCTACATGTTTGGCAAGTTAAAGACCAACGCGAGCCTAGACCAATGGACGCAAGCTAATTTGAAAGATGCCCATACGTTGGCCTTGGTCAGTTTATATTGTGAATTGAAAGAATATGGACGACGACGTAGTAGCTATTTCAACGGACGCCAACCACATAATAATACACGGACAAACATGTGGACGCTATTGGCCGAGCGCAGGCGAGCGCCTTTGATTTGTGCACAAAAACCGACACCGATCCGAAGTGAGGCGAGTGGTCACAAGCGACGGCGAGCGTAGACAAGTGGCGCCAAATGAACCCTACACACGTTGGCGCTTGGCTTCACTCGGCCAGCTAGGCGAGCGACACCGAGCGATGACAAGGCAAGGCAAATAGGCTGTCTACATGTTGGCGTTGGCCGTCGCTCGGCCAACATGTATAGCAGGCTTTATACATATGTAGGTATACGTGTTCACGTAAAAGGGGCCAGTTATAAATTAAATAGGTACCTAGTGAGCAGCTTTTACATAACCTGTTGGATGGCTGGAATATCCTTCAGTTACGGCTGTCATTTAGTTACTATACAACTGAATGTAAGGAACTCACCTCGCGTTTGATCGGGTCTCCCTCGCAATGAATGACGGTGTCAGGCGCCACGATGCAGTAAGGCGAAGGGTCAGTCTCCACAACCTTGAACTCGACGGCGCGCATGCCCCCGCGCACCATGAACGTGTCATCACGGTGGATTGGACGGTACGCCTCCATGAAGTACGGCTTCAGGTATACCTCAAAGAGGTTGCTGAGGGCAAAGCAAAAGATTCGTTATTTGAAAAGTTATTCAGAATACTGTTAGAATTAACATACTGAATTATTTAGTATGTCACCTATGTAGGCACATAATAATATTTTTTTAAGATAACCAATAATAATAACTACATTGTTCTAGTAAATATTTATATTTTTATATGTATAATGATGATTTACAATAGACATTTTAACTTTGAAATTTATACAAATAAAACTTACCCAGTTAAACCTTCAACGGAATCATCAATAGGCAAAATGTGCACACGTTTGCCGTACTTGACGGATGGGCACGGCGCGATGGAGACCACGTCGGAGAGGCGCACGCGCAGATTGTTGCGAACCACGCGGTTCATGCGGATCTTCTCGTCGGGGCAGTTGTCGTCTGACAGCACAATGCAGACTGTCTCCTTGCGCCGCTTGCCCTTGAGGAGAACCGTGTCTCCGCGGAATAACTGCAGCTGTTCCATTTTAGCCTGCAGACAAATTTAAGCATGGTGGATTAAGTGGATGTTTTCTTGAAGCACTCTTAAACATTTTGAAATGAAATTATAATTATGTAGCCAATTATTGTATTTTTATTTGATTTCTGTAAATAGATTTTTGAAAAACTTGAAAATGATGTCTAAATGTCTTGTGTAGCTTTTTAAAGAGCCATAGTATTTTTTTGTTGCCTTGGCTCAACTGACAGTACAAACTACAGTTTGATAATTCATGTATAGTTCTAGAGAGCTCATTGTCCTTATCACAGAAAAGTGTGCTCATGGCTGAGTAATAACTACACTGATCAACTGATATGCAGGTTTAACACGTACAGAGGCCAGCACATCAAGCTACCACAATCTGTCAAATTTCTTTGATAGATTTTCGACTTTAAAGCAACATAATAAGGTTCATTTTTAATTGGGAATATTTGACAGTTTTGGATAGGTTGACCTGCTGGCGTCTGTACTACCAATGCTCAGTCTGCAGACGGGTGAGCATTCTTAACACATCGAGACCCCTCCGTGCCTAGCAGAGCACGTAAAGCCGTCGATCTCGGTTGTCATACGAACATCTAAGACAAATGTCACTTCCATTATTGGGCCTGGAGCTCTAAAATACAGGCCAAGGCTTAGTTTAGACTCCAGATCACCCACAAATTACAAATGTAAAAAATTGTCAACTTAGATACTAAAACTTGTGTAATTTGTGGAGATAAATAAAAACTTATTATATTATTATATAAATGTCAGTGGCAGTCAAGAGCTCAAAAAACCTGACAACCAATCCATCTTCAGGATATCAGTAGTGCCTAGAAATTGAGTTGGTGTGGTCTGATAGCAGTGACTTCATGCAAAATACTGATACTTAGCCAAATCTGGTTTTACTGGAAGCCAACCCTTAGTTAGGCAAAGGCTAGGCGGATGATGACTGTCCTTATCACATGGGGATACCATGTCAACAGGACATGCTTGTTCTTTGATAAGCCATTGTATCATGACAAGCAGAATTTCAAATTTTGCAGCAATTGCTTGAAATATTTGGGGTCATTCTCTGGCACAAAATATTAACTTGTGTAGACATATCTATTAGTCTATTGAAAATACAAGATATGTTGTATGTTATAAAAGTTTAATAAGCATTTGTTTTTTTTTAGATGGTTGCCAAATATTATGCAGTGTTATTATTGTTATGATGTCATAATCAAAGAAGTTGAGTTGGAGAAAAAAGTTGATGAAATAATAATTCAAATCAGCATAAATGAATTCTAAAATATCAATGAAACAGATGATAGCACTTAGCAATGTATGGTCCATTACTTATAGTGCAAGCTCAGCAGAGCTTGCACTAAGTTTTTTATACACCATAATCTAGTCCCAAACTAAGCTAAGTTTGGGACTAGATTATGTTGTATAAAATGTCCAAATATTATTATTGTAATAAAATATAAATTAAAATCCAATAAAATCAGATAGCATAGATTTTATACAGCATGTTGCTGTATAAAATGTGATTATTGTTAATTAAAAAACAAACCATGTTTGATAAAAATACCAACTAGTCTCAGAGAAATTATATCCTCAAAAGATAATAAAGAAATTAACATGTACAGGTATTTTTTTTACTACAAGTAATAGTTATTAGCAGACATAATGGTAAAAAAAATATTCCATCATGTTGGATTCAATACTCAAGTATAGTATATATGAAAAAATTACATTGCTGAAATCGCTTTGCATTTTTCACATAGAAATTAATTATCTATTTTAATTAAAATGTCTCAAGTGCAGCTTGTTCAACTAAGATGATCTTTTTTATTATTGTTTTTAAAGTAGGCACCTTGTTATTATATATACATGCATACCATTATGATTGTATTTCCTGACAGGTAAGGCATATAATTATGTATTAATGCACAGTATGTTTAGTTTTCATGTAAACAATGGAGCACAAATCTTAACTTCAAACTGCTACTGAGAATTTCATATAAAAATCCAATAACACTGCTTGATTTGGAAATTGAACAACAACAACTAGGAGTTAGGAGTTTACTGCATAATAGATTATATTAGGGTAATTATCATTGGATGTGGGTGGGTTATAAACGGTCCTTGTGGAAGCCCATGGGGGTCCTTTGTTTAGCAATGGACCTCCTGTGGCTGATACAATGATGATGATTGTTTTTTGAAGTAATAAGAATTAATTGTGAAGCAATCTTTGTCAGTATTTGTGTTGATTTAGTTCAGTTATTATATTTCAATTTGAAATGAACTAATTTAGCTGATATGCTGATATTCATGCTTTTTATTACAGCTAAATAGTAATTTTGATAGTATGATGATGACTTGTAGGTATCTAAATGTCAAAATTATTTTATAATTACAAACAGCGAAGTAGACAAACAAGGTCATTGAACTATAAGAACAATGACAACTGCCTAATCATATTGCTTTAATTTAGAAATAAAAAGACCTTTTAAACAATGATGATTCTAGCAAATTGATCTCTGTTATAGTTATCATCTATTATAACTTTGTATGATTTTACATTAACCTATAACATACTATCATGCCTGTATTCCCCGAAGGGTTACGCAGAGGTGTACTCATGTACACCCACAGAGCCCATAACCATTTAACTAGTTGCTACTGAGAATTTCATAGAAAAACCCAATAACACTTTGCTCAACCTGGAAATTGAACCCAGGACCTGTTGCATTGAAATGCTTGTTAGTCTAGTGGATCCTAATCCACTAGACAAACAAGGCAGATAAGCAGTATAATACAGCCTTAATGTCACAAGTGAGTCTCACTGTTAATTATTTTTATAATGCTCAACAAGTACCTAAAATTTTTATAATCCAATTTATTTCATCATCAAAATATAATAATCTTATTGTAATTATTTAATGTTCAGTACCAGGAACATAGTGATATTTGAATGACGTTAAAATTGCATGATAGTGACAAAGCATATTTGTGGTAACTATGAAATTAATGGAAAAATACGCAATTCTTAGCATCGCCGGGAGAAGACAAAGAGCTCTGACCTGTGACAGCGCCACCACGGAGTTGTCATCGCTGACCGCTTCCTCCACGATAAGGCGGTTGGGCCTGTCCTTGCGGCGCAGGATCGCGGTCGATAAATCATCAGGATTACTGACAAACAAGAAAAAAATCAATCACCCCACAAATTAACCAAAGCGTTGTTCCAATTAGACTAAAGTAACTGCAGGCGACATAGTTATGACAAATATCAACATAATCCAGCTCCGATCATAAAAACCAAATACAATTCAATTGTGAACTTGCAAAATTCGATTTCTATGTGTCGGTTTGTAACTCAGACATGATGACAAGCCAATTTTTGAAGATTCATTTCCAGTGTAGTGCATCGATTAGTTGCGAAACAATACATTCAATAATGCCGTGCACTAGTATTATGCATGATTACATATACTCACCCTTTACTATCTGCCATTTTTAGTAAAAATTAAAATAACAATTTATGAATTTACTAATTTTTCAGAACGCCGAATGAACAATCACTCTAGCACTTCAATACTTGCGTGACGTTGCCGTATTTCATTTGTTCGTCGATGATTTCGGTGTTGCTAGACTTGCTAGATTAATATTGTTGTTTATGGAAAGATAGTGCGTTTTCATTTTATTTCGAAAATATACGGTTTACGGTTTTCGTGTTTTCGTTTACGATTTTCATCGGTGTACGGACTTCGGTGTATGTAATTGACTAGATTAAAGGTGTACCGTATTTTTTTTATTATCTAGAACCCCGACGTGAATCACGACACCTGTGAGGTATTTGCTGGAAGAATATAGTTTCATTTCAAAAATCATAAATTAGAAATCTTCCTCAGTCTGTTTTGACTTTGTTTAAAAGGCATAGGTTTAGACCGTTTCAATTAATAGTCCTCTCCTGATGCAGTAAATTATTTTAATTTTCTCCGCAATGCCTCAGCATATCTGTGGTAATAAATAATTCATAACACTATTCTTAAAATTGTAGTGCGACAATCTTATTGTATAATAATCACAGGTGAATAGTAGTTTTGAGTTATGGTCGGAATTACTAACCTATTTAACGATTGTTTTCTACTGGGGATAGAAATTTTACATTATTTACATAGAGCTTATCTTACATTAGTAGGGAAACCAACCAATAGATACGTTAATTAATTTCCAGCCATTAGTGACTGTAATTGGAACTAACATCGCTTGGAAAGTTGTAATTTTGATTTACATAGTTGAGTTAAATATTATCATTTACGTTACCAAACCACTCAATAGTTTATCCTCTACTTTAAAAGTAATTCGAAGTAGGATTAATTTAATTTGATGGGAATTTTGACAACACAAGGAAAGGCTTCATCGCTAGTGTTGTTGGTGGGTCCTACAGCGCCAACATAGTAGACAGCAGCCCGTACGCTCTTTAATAAATTATAAGCTATGAGTCTAAGTGCACAGTTCCAAATTAGTCGTTGTTTAAGGAGAAGAACCGGCAAGAAACTCCATGGCATGGTTACTATATAGTATTGTTCTAATCATATAATAATCATAATAATAATTGGATACATAAATAACAGAACAATTATGGAATTCTTGCGAAGATCCTATATATATAATACAGAAAGAAAAGTCTGATTCTTCAGAATGGTAATAAAGAAGTTTCTTTGAGGTCGTTGATCACTCAAAAACTGCAACAATAACATTTTTAAATACTTAATAACTTATATTTTTTTATAAGTGGATACAGAAGAGCTTTACCTATTTACTTTCGCATCGAGGTAGGTATCTATACGATACCGGTTACTACATATTACCATAGATTAAATTAAACTTTGTTTTTAATGGTATTTTAAGCTAGCAGTCAAATTAATATGAAAAAAAAAAAACAGTACGTTTATACTGGATCACAATTATTATCACACCGTTTTCCTACAGGCAAAAAACAGAAGGTCAAAAAATATTGATACATAAATAAATATTTTCTCTCTGATGGGAATCCGTACACCTCGCCAGTCACCTTGTGGTGGTTGTCACTCTTGAATTGGAGACTCACATATGCCATGTAGGTACCCTATAATGAATTCACTTAACGAGATGTTCACTTGTACTATTAATTAAAGCAATTGTTAATCACTTCAGTGATCACTTAAAATTGTTACACTACACTGCAATCTGTTTTAAAGAAAACAATAATTTCATTTATATTTTTCAGTCCTTTATTTATTCGAAATATAATCGCTAATACTAGGTATAACCGCTATCCTACTAGTAGTTTTGTAAAACGCATTCATTTCGCATTTAAGTATCTACGTAAAAAAAATACATAGGTATGAAAGCGATTCATACCCACACAGGAATCATAAACTAACTCACATAATTTATACGACTTTATAATATTTTCTTGACACTTATGCAAAAAAAAACATTGAAATAAAATACTTTTTACGGACTTTAACGAGTTAAATTGGTATTTATTAATGTCGACGTTTCGGACCCTATACAGCGTCCATGTCCACGGGCAGACTAAGGTGGCGGGCTTGACTTTACTTATACTAGTGATTATCAATAACAACTACCCACATTTTTATTAATCACTAATCCAATTCTCGCAGAACGTACTCACTTTATCCAAGCCAAAAACTGCAAGACAAGCAAAGGATATGGTGAGCACGTGTTGCTTCCATAAAAAGTAGTTTTATTATACGAATTTATTTTCCAAATAATGCTACCCGGCAGAAATAGCGTAATTTTGTCAAGATCTGAAAAATAATTGTAGATAGTTAAAATTATGTAGGTAGTATATTCATTTCAATAAATTAGCTATTATCGTTATATTCTTTTATAGCCAAAACTAGTTTTTTCTCCAAAATCCTTTTGTCCCGTTCACCCATCTTATCAACACTGTTCACTATAACATCGTTCAAAAGTTTTCTGGTTTCCTGTTGAAGGGATAATTTATGACCATTTGCCAATTCCAACATGTCGTGAATGTAATCTTCGAAACGTAAATTTTGTTGCAAAGTAAATACCTCATTGAATGTTTGTAAGAAATCTTGTTGTTTTGTTAACCTTTCGTTATACTGCTTTCGGTACTCCTGCATTTGAAATGCTATGTCATCTCGGTGCATTCTTGAAAGGTATCTAAATTGCTTTGCCAGTCGCTCGGTGTACGTGAATTCCATTCTCTTCAGTTCATTATAAACCATTCTACAATATCTTACTAGCTCTTTTCCTGTAAAAGCAGTTGACAGCATATGAAGATAGTTCCTTAAAAACCTTTCAAAGATACCCTCGCTTCTGATTCCTGGTTTCTTTTCTAAATTATGTTCTATCAATAGCGGGCTATCCGAATGCGCACTATCAATTATTCCACCTATACTTACAGAAGTTCCTATGCTTACCGAATAAGTAAAAAAAAATACTGTATGCAATGAATACAACATGTTGCTTTGACTCCTTTAATGTACTATAACGAAAAAACACAGAATGATTCAATTTCACGGGCGGCTGAATGTATAATTAAACAAATGGCCCAATGTGAAATTATAAGCAGTCAGATTTAATCTTTCTCCCCAATACTCTATGACGGCTGATTTGAATTTCAATTCAATCTTCGATTTTACATCCTCAGGTTGTCGGCGATATCTACCAAATATTACATTCAGGAATATTTTTCTTGTTTTATCTCCTATGTGTCTTGAAACTCTTTTCCCGTAATTTTTGAGCGCGTAAACATAATCATCCATTTTCATTTCATCATTCACTGAATATAGAGAATTCATTGCTTTAAAGTATTCATTCTTTTTAGGCTTGCCATCAGATATGAACGTTAAAAAATCATTAACTCTAATTTTTAATGTGCGACTATTGTAAATAGAATATTTATTCAATGTCTTGCGGAATCTTCGAATCCACATTTTTTCTAAATAATGCGATCCGAAACCTTTTAAGCTTTTGCTCAGGGTCTGAAAATATTTACCGACTAATTTTCGTGAATATTTAGTGGATGTAAGGGCATTGCAAATGTTTGTAAGAAAACCAAAGTAAGGTCCACGAGGTAGGATAACAATTTTTGGAGGCACCCACGGAGCCATTGTACTCATAGTACTACTAATTTCAGTTGAGTTACAGTCACTATTTCTTAAAATATTTATTGGTATTGCAATGACATCTTCACTTGTTTCCGAGTTTTCGGTGGAGTTTAGATCTTTATTTGAATCTTCGTTTGTATCTCCACTTGAATCTTCGTCTGTATCTCCACTTGAATCTTCGTCTGTATCTCCATTTGAGTCTTCGTCTGTATCTCCACTTGAGTCTTCGTCTGTATCTACACTTAAATCTTTGTTTGTATCTTCAGTGGAATATTTGTCTGTATTTTCAGTTGAATCTTTGGCTGTATTTTCAGTTGTTTTCTTAGCACTAACTTTTATATTGTAGGTTAATATACAGATCAGAATTAAATATACGAAGTGTTCCCGCATCCTAATAAGATCACTTATTTAACGATTAATGTGGCATATTTCTATGTTTCACTAGTTAATTTCGATGTCCGTTTTTTCAGTTTGATTTTTATTTCCAAACCATCTTCTTACTTCCATCACTATCTGTGAACAATAAAATTATACTTTTGAGAAAAATGACAAGGTCGTTGGTGGCATATAACGTGACTAAATTTCCATGTATCACTTTTAGTGAGATTCTATGTACAGAAACCATATGCAAGAGTAATAAGTATAACATTTATATACAAAGTGGAAATTACTTGAGACTATTCTATTCTTATTTCTCTATTTCTTTTATAAATTTACCTAATTCAACGAAAATGTAAGAACGTGCATAAATGACTTGCAGAAGCATGAATGCGTGCTCATATCTTGATTGATTTGCATTTTATTGATTAAGGAATTGGTTGAACACAGTATGTACTTTGTTATAGAAGTATTTTATGGATAATTACAATTAGAATATCAAGTGCTTTAAGCAAAAAGAGAACTAAAACAAAAGCTGAAAAGCGATAAATAAAATAAACATTTAGGCTTAACCGTTTGGTCTTATCAACTAATTTTGAGTCGGCTCCTGACAAATAATCAACGAAAGGAGGAGTACATATGGAGTACATAAGGAGTACATAGGGAATACATAAGGAGTACATAAGGAGTACATAAGGAGTACATAAGGAGTACATAAGGAGTACATAAGGAGTACATAAGGAGTACATAAGGAGTACATAAGGAGTACCTAAGGAGTACATAAGGAGTACATAAGGAGTACATAAGGAGTACATAAGGAGTACATAAGGAGTACATAAGGAGTACATAAGGAGTACATAAGGAGTACATAAGGAGTACATGAGGAGTACATAAGGAGTACATAAGGAGTACATAAGGAGTACATGAGGAGTACATAAGGAGTACATAAGGAGTACATAAGGAGTACATAAGGAGTACATAAGGAGTACATAAGGAGTACATAAGGAGTACATAAGGAGTACATAAGGAGTACATAAGGAGTACATAAGGAGTACATAAGGAGTACATAAGGAGTACATAAGGAGTACATAAGGAGTACATAAGGAGTACATAAGGAGTACATAAGGAGTACATAAGGAGTACATAAGGAGTACATAAGGAGTACATAAGGAGTACATAAGGAGTACATAAGGAGTACATAAGGAGTACATAAGGAGTACATAAGCAGTACCGTCTTTACCATAAGGGCACGCGGGGCCCGTGCCCAGGGCCCCCATCGTCACGGGGGCTCCCAAAAGACCATATTTATTTATTCGTTATGAACAAAAAAGTGAACAAAGGTGGTCTAGCCATTTTCTACCGGACAACCTTTGTGATGCAGATACGATCAAGCCATACTTATACCCTGGTGTTTTTTTTTATTTTCAGCAAATCTATGTATTTAATTTATATAATTACAGCTAAAAAATGTGTTGGTCAAATTGATAACAGGATAAGTAATGAAGATAAGTAGTAACTTAGCAACTTTTAATCGGAAACCAGAACAATTTCTCCATTTTCTAAACAGTGAACATTTTAATAATAAAATTAGTTAAACATTAAATGCTGAAACCTCTACTTCTAGCTACTCTCCTAATCCGGGTACGCTGATGAAATTTTAACAAAAAATGAAATTTAAACAATTCCACTGCGCTCGAGAAGATATGCTTGCTTGATGCTTGGAGATATGACAAGTCCGTGTATCAAGCTTCTGCGGAATTGGATTGGAAGTTTAGACTGTTGGTCCTGTAAAGAGATCTCAGCACTACGATATAACGATAGTCCACTTGACATCACTGTAAGGATCCCAGAACTCATAGTCCACACACGCTAGGCACAGGCACAGGGCCGTCTATGGTGCCATACCCTGAGCGAAACCCGATCTGTTCGGGAGGCTGAAACTCGTCAAGTCTCCTAGCGATACGATTCCTGGTGACTTTACAGAGAAATGAGTCTGAAATTTTTAAGAATAGCTTTATCTCCCGTCTTAAACAACAGCACCACCACTCTCATGCCACGCCTTTGGAGTTCTCTTGCAGTGAATTATGGAATTAAAGATTTATTGCAGCTTCAGAGAAATCCCGAAAGAGATCACTGTCGTAATCGTGATCAATTCAAACTACCAACATACTTATTGATTTTTGACATTTACGCGAATATTATACATTGAAATAAAACTACTTTTTACGGATTTTACCCATACTCATCATCGTCCATGGACCATGGACGCTGTAGAGGGGAAACCTAAACGTCGGGATTAATAATATCACTACCTATAACGCGATAAAATCCGTAAAAAGTAGTTTTATTTCAATACCAACATACTTATCTTTTTGATAACGTAATATTTGATTTGTACCAATTAAATACAAGATCAGCAGAATAATAAATATAAGATCAGTAGAATATTTTTTATGATTCACTTTTTTTACTTTTCAACAGGGCCCCAAATTCTTGTGTGCCCTAGGGCCCCGGCATAGCTTAAGACGGCCTTGTGCATGTTTACTAGGACCTACAAGGTGATTCAGGCAACTTGGGAGTGAAAATAAAAATAAAAAATTTACGAAACCACAGCCAGCAAGTCGACCAGTCACCACAAGCAAAAAAACATGGATCTCACCTGCCATATGATGAGAGTGACTAGTGCAGCCAGTAGACCGTCGTCTGTGGCTATTAGCACGCAACTGAAGAGCATGGCGTCAAATGTTGATAGAGTCCATTCTTCTCCCCACCTTTTAAGATATTACAGTAATAAGTGCGGGTTAAACAAAAACTTATAGAGACCACAGCCTGTCATGGTGGTGGCGAATTTCGCGGATCCCATGGCCATGACAATAGGGCAGGTGAAGGCAAGTGCGGTTTTTAGTCGGTATGAGTCCGACATACCCTGCCACCTCCCCGGGTGGCGGAGGATCCATGAGGATTTTCCATACTATAAAAAAATATGGTACAGTCAGCAACGAAAGTCGCTGAACACAGCTAAATTTTTTTATTGTCACAGCTCCAGAACTTGCCAACAGGTCTTTTCTACTAAGGTAACCTAAATATTTAATGGTCATCTATGCAATTATTTCGCATAACCTTCGTAGGTCAGTAACTTCATACTTGTTAAAAATCATATTGAAGATTGCAACATGTTCAGCGACTTTCGTTGCTTACAGTATATAGTATCCAGACATAGTATAGTTTCTGTTACTTACAGTCTTTTCCCAGACATTTACTATTTAAACAATGAGTTGTAGAGAATGTATTTTAATTACTCGGAAACAATACCATCATTGATTTAAAGTAATTAAAATATTACCTACCTACCTATCTTGAATAATATCGACTAATATTGAGTTTCTTAGCGCCATTGGTCAGAGATATAAAACATTGATTGTAGGACCTTACCTATTTTTTATCTTTTTTACGGGTTTTATGTTTTGTGCAGGTGAAGAATCCTTATTCTTCACCTGCACTAGGCATTCTATGAGAGGAGACCTGTGCCCAGCAGTGGGACAGTATATGGTTTGATGACGAAGGCTTCTTTAGACGATGTACAGACGCCAGCAGGTCAAGCTATCCAAAACTGTCAAATTTTCCCAATTGAATATGAACCTTATTGTAATGAATTAAAGTTGAAAATCTATCATAGAAATTTGACAGATTGTGGTAGATTGATGTGCTGGCCTCTGTACATATTCAAATATTTTACAATGAATATGATATTGCAGGCTTATTAGGACTTACACTCTTCTGACTTGACTCACCAAGTGACAGCAAAACACGAAGGAATATTTTCGTCAGGATCGTAGAGCAACGTGCTGGTGTTGCCAGCCTCCCTGGTAGTCAACTCCACGTTCAGTAAACGCTCAAGTATAGTGCGCTCACTGGCAACCCAACTAAGACCATCTAGAGCCTACAAAACAGTATCATTGTTATAGGGTCATGGTTGAAGACAAATAAGTATTTTGAGGGTAGGAAATAGACTGGTTAGAATTCGTTAATTAGTGACACTCGAATTTTAAAATGGCGGACGGTAGACAAAGATTGAACCCTGATGAAATTGTACACATCAGGAAATACAGACTCAGGCAGCTGATTTCATTCCCACCGCTAGACAGATAAGGAATGTCGAGGCAAAACGCTTAGTGCGGGTTTCGGAAATTTCCACCATGAAACGGTGACGCTTTTCAGTTTGCCTGGTAAAACCTTTATCTACTAAAACCAGCATCTACCACTAAAGCACATGGAGAGGGCCCCTGTGGAGGTATCCTTAATAGATCACCCAGCAGACAAGTGCCTGTTAAGACATATCACTGGGTAGACTGTAAATGGGTATCCCCTGAACTTCTCTGCACACGGCACCACGTGACAACTTTAATAATACTTAACCGTAATGGATATGTTAGGTTCTGTTATAGTGTAAAGAAACAAAATTAAATATAGTGCCTACTATTCGTAGGTACCTAATTCCAATTACTATTAGAACCACAAAAAAAAAAACTAAATGTCATACAAACATCTATTTGAGGCTCTCCTCAAATAGATGTTTGTATGACATTTAGTACCTAGGTATAAGCATTTACTTGTGTACAAAAACACCTTTGATCTTACCCTTTCAAAGAAAGCAGCCAAGAACCGCGACAATAAAGCTTGACGAGTCTCGCTTTCACCTAAACCTAAAAATAAACAAATTCATATATAAAAATAAAATATGATACTTTGTAATAACTGTTTGATTATTTGAAAAATATTTACGATACCTGGTACAGAAAGCGACAGTTGTTTGTAGATCACCCTGGAACAGAATAAATCATAATCTTTATTCGTATTGTAGTTCATATTAACATGGGGGTAGTGGCGGGGACGCTTTTCCTATCCTATACGACTGTGAGCAACCAGTCTGCAAAGTTAAAGTGGGAGTGGGCGGGACATGTATGTATAATGCATCCGGATAGATGGGCCAAGATTGCCACAGAGTGGTTGCCTCAGGAAAGTCGTCGCTGCCTGGGTAGGCTGAGGAAACGGTTTGTGACGACCGGAGACAACCTCAAATAGGCTACTGACAGCACCGCGACTATCCCTTTAGCGGTCTCGTCGATGCGCATGTTTGTGTAAGTGTGATGTTTCGAGCGTTTGTAGGTAGCTTCCGTACTGTTCCTTTCCTATATAAACGCTACGGGGATTAAACCAAGTGGCGCAGAAGCCGATTGCTCAGCCGCTGCGCCAAACGTGTCGTCTTAGCCTATATCCACTCTATAGTCTCTCCAAGATTCCTCAAAATTGGTTCAGCGGTTTAGGTGAAAAACGTAACAAATAGAGAGGCAGAGTTACTTTCGCATTTACAATATTAGAGTGGATAATTTATTATTGGTATGGATTTGTTTGTAAACGTGTTCTCGAAAACGGTTAGAGAACTTAACTTCCTCATTAGCGTAATGATCCCAAGCGCGACTGCTACGCTAGAGCTCCTGGGTTCGATGCCTAGGTCGAGCAAAGTGTTATTGCGTTTTTCTTTGACATTCTCAGAGAGAGAATCCAAACTCTGAGCTGCTAAGTTCAGAGTTTAGATTCATGTCCGGTTAATAGCAAAAGGTTCGCCCCTTATTACATGGGTAAACATAACGGCGAACTGAGTACATTAGTAGGTACAGATCTCTCGGAATACAGATGAACGCAGGCATGATGGTATGTGGTTAGAGAACTTGTTTTCGAGAACCCCAACCCATGATTACAAATCACTCGAAAACAGATTTCGAGAACAACGCCGGTTTACGGAGGTAACAATTGATTTAGCTAGGTCTCATTTCTGGGAAAAATCATTTTCTTCGTATTTGGGGCGGAGAGTAGCCTAGTAGCGTTCTATACGTAGTAATATTAGCTAGTCTGTATTAGGTACTTAATACGGAAGACAAGTGAAACGCGTAACAGCTATTGACACACTGACTCAATAAACACATTGATCACATCGCGCGAGCGCAGCCACGCACACATAGATACTATTATCGCACATACACAACACTCTGCGAACTAGTTTACCTAGTACTAGTTACATACCGCAGTTGTGGAGCGCAGACCACGCGGCATGTCGCTACAGGTCCTGACATAGATCTCAGATCTTTGGAGTCATTGTTCCTAAAGAGACACAAAGGTACTTATTAGTCTTATAATAAAAAAAATGCACCTGACTCCACTACACCACAATATTTTAATGTACAGAGGCCAACATATCAAGTTACCACAATCTGTAAAATTTCTTTGATTGATTTTCAACTTTAATACAAAATAATAAGGTTCATATTCAATTGGGAAAATTTGACAGTTTTGGATAGCTTGACCTGCTGGAGTCTGTACATGAATGAAATGACAAGGAAAATTAATTAATAGTGTACACTGCGCAATGCCTGAGATTTCCTATTTGATTAACTGTACCCAAAATAAGTTTAGTGGATCTTTGCGAAAAAGGTTTTCAATATCTTTGTTGATAAGTTGTATCAAACGATCTGCAAGGTGAAGTTGCGGTAGCCGCAGTCAGTCTGTGTGTCTGTGTGTGGATGACCGTTCTTAATCGAGACCCCTCCGTGCCACGGAGAGCACGTAAAGCCGTCGATAAAAATGGTACTTAGTCAGACGCCGCTTTAAACCAAACAAATAAACTCTTCAGGTTTATAATATTGGTAGATACAGATGTGGCGAAGACTGCTTAAAATTCGATTCCGACCTGGGGGTCTACTCCCTAAGCAAGAAGTCCGTAGTTTCGACCTTAGTTACGGGCGTTTCCTACTCTGTATCACCTATGGATGGATGATTCGTTCGGGGCCCGAACTAAGAAAAGAATGAATGACAATACAATTTGACAGTTGTCCCTACTCTCGATGTGTTATTACCCGTTCGAAAAATTGAATTTGACACTTGTTTTATCGGATTTCAAAGTTTCGGAGAACTTTCGAACGGCTCGTAACTTCGCTGACGGAGACAGGGAGTAGGCCCTCAGCTTCCCTTTCGGAAAGTCACGATTTTTGTCTCCTATTGCCACATAGCATGTCAAAGTAAGCATTTCTGGCTCCGGTTTCTATCTTACCAAAATTTACCCTTCTCCACTTGTCTTACCTTCCATGCACGTAATGAGCATAGCAATCCTCTTCAAATACCAACAGAGACAATCCGACACTGCTGCAGATATTCAGCAGAGCAGCTGTGTGTGACCCTCGCAGCCGGTCAGCCACCCATCGTGATAGTAGCAGCGTGGTGTACGAGGACCACCAGGCGATGGTGGCTACTGACCACTTGTAGCCTTGACTTGGAGGCAGGTAGGATTGCCAAGGAGACATAACCTGATGTAGAATTGAAGTCAGAGTCAGGTCAGAGTGCTCTGGGTTAAGTTTACGTATTAGCTATTTCTGATTATTTTATTTCCAAATATGGATCAACAAAAGAGTATTTTATCCCTACACAGTATAAAACAAAGTCGCTTCACGCTGTCTGCCTGTCCCTATGTAAAACTACGCATTTACGTAACGGATTTTGATGTTGTTTTTTTTAATAGATAGAGTGATTCAAGAGGAAGGTTTATGTATAATAGGTACATGTATGTTATTAGTACATATGTACATATTGCACCCGTCCGAAGCGTGGGCGGGTCGCTAGTTATTCTATAAAATTATATAGGTACATTATTTAGAATACCCACTTCTTGGAACCGTGCAACTAGTTTTGACTTTTTAAAAGTGCTATTATAATGGTCTAATTGAAATATAACATTTGACTTTGACTTTGAATAGACTTATCAAAATAATACTTACAGAAATAAAACTACTTTTTACGGATTTTATCGCGTATATTGATATTATTAATCCCGACGTTTCGGACCCTTTACAGCGTCCATGGTCACGGGTCTACCCGTGACCGTGATAAAATCCGTAAAAAGTAGTTTTATTTCAATGTATAATATTCGCGTAAATGTCAGAAATCAATACTTATAGTGTAATTCTATAAATATGTATTTGGATTAGAATATCCTTGCTGAGTAACCCGAATCTATAGTAATTAGGTCCGGTCGCAGCAAACAGCTTTGAGTGGGGGTCATTTTAATAAGGAATATAATAAACCGCGCATCAAAAATACTGATTGAGCGACAAAATTACTGATTGAGCAGCAGATATCGGTTAGGTTAGGTTAGAACTCACGAGCCGAGCGAGCGAAGCGAGCGGTGCCGCGGAAGCGGCCGGCGAGTGCCAGAACCAAATCTGAATAATACCAAATCTGAAGACCAAGAAAGTGTATATAAGTAATAACAATTGATTTATTTGATGAGCAAATTTAGTGTGCAATTCAGTATTTTTGGTGCTAATTTCGAATATTTTGATTGAAAAAAGGGGATTTACAGTTAAAGTATTAAATACCACCCTTTTAATAATAGGGTCACAATAAAGAAATTAAGGTGTCAATTCTTTCCATTTTTTTATATAGTATGGAAAATCCTCATGAATCCTCCGCCACCCGGGGAGGTGGCAGGGTATGTTGGACTCATACCGATTAAAAACCACATTTGCCTTCACCTGCCCTATAGTCATAACCATGGGATCCGTGATAATCGCCACGACCATAACAGGCTGTGGTCTAGCAGTCGCTGGGTCCTTTCAATCGACGAGGACTTGTCTCACATCCTAATCGAAGGTACGAGTGTTGCGAACATACTTGTCGCCTACTGGGGCAATTTTACTTATTTAATTGTTTAGACGATTTAAGCAGGGGGTTAAGTCATAAGTAGTTTATTGTTAAATATTTGTTACAATTGAACAATAATAAAATTAATAATAATTTTAATAATATTAATTCAATGTCATCAAATTTGCAATATACCACAATTTCAATAAAAAATAATAATATAAATTCCAATAAATAATATTAATATTAAATTTAATCAATTAACAAAAATATAATAAATTAATTTAATGGAAGGATGTCAACAGGTTAATAAAAATAATAGGTTATTACCTATGTCTACTGTTTGTCATTTTAAAATTATGTTTATAACTCCTGCAACCCTCGGACCACAGTTGACGGCAATATTGAGTATACTTACGTGCAAAACGAGCAAAGCTAGAGTGACAGTGTAGCCTGGTGACACTCTCCTCTTGGTCTGCATCGCGCTCCATTCTCTGGCTAGAGTAGCGGCTCTCCAGGTATTAAAACTGTTAGTTGTTGCTCCTGCAAACGGTTTAAAAGATTTAAAGTTAGTCAAATAATGTCAAAAAAGAATATCACCTGATACATAAAAAAATGCATGATTCTCCCAATGAAAATGTATGTGACAGCTATTTTTTTTCGGTATGTCAGGGTTGCACTTTTAGTGAAAATTGATTCAAATCATTACTACTTTCTACTAATTATATATAAAAAATTACCTTCCATAATTTTATGTCTGTGTGTGCAGTATAGGAAAAGTAGTCGATAGATTGACTTGGAATTTTTACACAACGTTGCATCCGAATACGCGCGTGTTTTATATAAAAAAATAAAATATAATGAAAACAGGGCCACATTTACAGGTGTGGGTGGAGGCCCTGTGGCATCCAAGAACTGGAAGACTCGAAAATTTTTGGACCAAAAAAAACAAATATTAAATGGACATCGCATTTAATTCGGTTGTTGTGGTCAAAGTAAGTCATAGGACTATCAACGCAGGACATAAAAAGAAAATTAAGAAATATATCTTGTGACATGTGAACTTTTTCTGTTTGATGGAAACAAAGGATTTTTTTTTCTTATCGAAAAAAAAGTTTTGTAAAGGCCTCTTCCTTGTGAAGTGCCCTAAATCCGGCCTTGTGAAAAAGCTACAAAGGAATGTGGGTTTAGCTAGCATAATATATTACATGAAAATACTTACCTTTAAACGGCGCATTATATTCAGACCAATCCAAAAAAAATATGTCACACCGACACTGGTTGAAATTGAACCACGCTACTTTGAGTGCCTGTAAATATAGGTAGGTAGGTATTATACATCAAAGATGCAGTTTACAATATGTAGCTAGTGATCTATAAACAGGTTGCAACATCACACTAAAGAAAACACATGTGCCATCAAGAAAGTTTGGATACCTGATGAAACAACATGATTCGCGAAATTGCGAAATTTGTGGCACAGTTGATGATGTCCATTACTTGGTGGAATGTGAAAGGAATCGTAACCGCTGGGAACATTTTTTCAAAATGTTGAAATTAAACAAACAAAATATTGAAATAAAACTACTTTTTACGGATTTTATCGCGTATATTGATATTATTAATCCCGACGTTTCGGACCCTTTACAGCGTCCATGGTCACGGGTAGACTGAGGTGGTGGGCGTCTTGATGATATAATTACTAACACCTACATTTTTTATCATGTATAATATCAATGTATAATATTCGCGTAAATGTCAGAAATCAATAAACAAAATATTGGTCAGTTTCAGAGTATTTTAGCTGCTCCCAACTCGGAGGCAGCTAAACAGGTTTATGAAATGTGTAAACAACTAGAAGATACGTAATTCTTAAGTGAAAAAACTTCATTTGGTAGTACCTATGCATTTTTGTTACAATAGGACTCGCATGTCTACACGATAAGTGCTGTAAATAAATAAAGATTAAAAAAAAAACAATAAGTAGCTACTTTGTACCTAAATACAGGGTGTTTGGTAGAACGTGCAAAATAATTTGCAAGGTCAAATAATTTGGGCCAAGTGGGTAGAAGATGACCCCAACTAACCACCATTTTCGTATGTTCAACGTTCTACCAAACACCCTGTATAATAAACATTTCAGTACTTCACGCTATCTATCATTTGCCAATACTTTTTTTACAATACGAGATATTCTCATGAATCGTCCGCCACCAGGGGAGCCGGCAGGGCATGTCGTACTCGTAGTGACTTAAAACCGCACTTGGTTTCACTTGTTCTATAGTCATGGACTTATGGAATCCTTGAAATTCGTCACGACCATGTCAGGCTATGCCCCGGCAGTCACTGAACCTCATCAAACGGCGTGTCGTGGGGGACAAACAAAGAATTAAATAATCTTCTGGTCACAATAGATTTATTGTGTCTGTCTTCGGAAGGTGTTTCAGCAAATTCGTGGTCTAATGACCGAAGGACTCAGTGATAGCCAAACTACTTAGTCAGTCTTCGAAAGGTGTTTCAGCAAATTAGTGGTACGTTATCATCACTACATTACTATGTAAAACAAAGTCGCTTTCTTTGTCCCTATGTATGCTTAAATCTTTAAAACTACGCAACGGATTTTGATGCGGTTTTTTTTAATAGATAGAGTGATTCAAGAGGAAGGTTTATATGTATAATACATGTATTTTATTAGTATATTGAACCCGTGCGAAGCGGGGGCGTGTCGCTAGTTTAATATAAGATCTTTGTCATACCAACCTTTAGTGAAACAGCTGAATAAATAAAAGCTCTGATGACGCGTTCTTCGCTTCGAGATAGAGGTAACGTCAATCCGAGGGTGCCGGCTTCCGCCGCCAGTGCATGCAGTGTTGAAAACCATGCAGCCTAAGATATTACAAGTTTTTGGTTTAAATTCTAGCCAAATTTAATACTTTGATAAACAGTTTGTATATTTCTCTCTTTCACTCTCAATGTCTTATTATTCCATCACTAACAAATATAGACGCCCATGTAACACACATACTCAACATTCACAACAACCAAAACTCACACACACACCTCTCCTAAATACAGCATTATCATGTTTTTTACTTTATTTTGTTTTTATTAAAAATACGAGAATAGAGTATAACTCGGCGAAAGAGACTGGGCTCCCCAACACAGGGTATCTTTGTGTGAGGTCTAGTGTCATTTTAACCACAGAAATACTGTATTTGAAATTATTATTATTTATAAACTTATAATAAAAATAAACTTATACTGGATTTAACGTAATTTCAGCGCTAAAAGACGCACCTAGCGACAGCAAAGAGCAATTTTTTTGCAATTGAATCGCTGCTGTATCGCTGAATGCTCATCATCTTCTGAACCTTTTCCCATCCATGTTGAGGTCCGCTTCCAGTCTAACCAGATGCGGCTGAATATCAGTATTTCAGACGAAGCAACTGTCATCATACACCCGCAACCCAATATCTGGGCTTCTGATGACCACTTACGATTGTCATCATGTTCAAATGACAACCGGGACCGACGGCTTTACGTGCTTCATGCTTGCTTTATGCTATCACCCATATTACATGGGGAAGGCAGGCTAGTGTTTTAGCTGATAGTGAAATATAGTATATAAAAATCTACTTACAAAATACAAAGTGTCAGCAATAGCCCCAGCCAGTAGAGGAACAATGGACACATACAATCCGCCTCTCCGCACGACTCCTCGCCACTGCACCATTGCATACAAAGTTAGGAGGCACCCTAGAACTCCGCCCCATATCTGGAATATGAACTATAATCTAACAGTCCGCCATTAAAATCTATAACATCATAGTCTGCCTTCTAATGTTCCTCACACAAGCATTAAAAGTGTAGCGGCATCTAACGTGATACATTGGTACTACGAAGAACAAATCCTACATCGCGCTATCAATCAATATTTCGCAGCGCAAGTTGATTAAACAAACGCATCAACCGTCGGGCCGTGGCCCGTCAGGCAAAATACCCGCCTGGTCGGAGGATCATCCCTTTGGTTGGAGTCCTTTCACAAATCGTTTTTTTAGGTCGGACATAGTTTTTAGCTCGAGGGAGCTTTAGAAACTTAACCGGACTAGGTGGCGAGGCACCAAATGCCTCCAGCCAGGGACAACTTATAAACTAAGCAACACAGCTAAGGGCGTCCCCTGCGGGACTCGGACCTCGGCTTAGGGCGTTGCTGGGGGGGCCGTTATGGGGTCTTCGCGACGGGCCTCGCCAGCGAGGCCGGTATATCGGGCGGTTCACAAATCGTATAAGGACGGATTTATTTTAGGAGGATTTATATTAGGAGGATTATTTATACATATAATAACCTTCCTATTAAATATTTTATTATTAAAGGTATCTTATTTATGTATATGTATGTTTGTTTTATGTGCCCTTAGAAAGACGACAAGATCTTAGGTGGACCATACCAATGGTGGCCAAGGGACATAAAACGATTGTAGGGCAGACCACCAGCCTGATGGTCAGATGATATTGTGAGGGCAGGAGGAATCAGTGGGTGCGATTTGCTCAAGATGCCGCGGGTGTCTTACCGGCTGAATAGAGAGACCGATAGGTACGTTTACAAAACACTCGCGTGGGGTCGCGGTTTCAATTCCCACAGGACACAAATATTTATGTGGTTGAAACATAAGTGTTTGTGTTTATCTGGGTGTTTCGTATGTTATTTACAAAAGAAAAGTACCTATATATGTATTATATCCATTATCTAGTACCCATAATATATAACCCAAGCTCTTCTTAGTTTGGGACTAGATGGTGCTGTGTAAAATTGTCCAAAAAATATTTAAATATTTATTTAATAGACTACTCAACGTTATGAATGAAATATTATATATAAAAAAAAAATGTTCTTTATTCTTTGAATTTAATCTTGTAAATTGTATTTTATACAAAAATGAAGCAGCCTTATTATGTAATAAATACTTGTATTAGGATTAGCTCGCTACTTGCCTTATTCGCTAGACAATGATTTTCAAGATTTTAAATACATATACCTATTATAAGTAGAGAGAAAATTAATACCATTAATTATTACTTAACTTTTTTTTTATTAGACATTTCTTTCTCTCTGTCTTTGTATTTGTGTTTTCGTTAGAAAAAAAAAAATATATTAAAAATGCTCGCATTATTCCCATAAAAAAGTAATATAAAGACCTTTATTTACTTAATAAAACTTTATAGGCAGACGCGGGTTAATAGCTAAAAAAGTTAATTTCCGCCTTCATTCTGTTTTTAGTAGTACCTAGTTTAGGAAAAAACATAAAATAGGTATTGAACACTTGCAAACCCGCCCCGGATACAATGTACTATAATATTAGTACACTATGATACGTAAACAATTACGTTAATTGAATATGGTTCTCACTGTCATATAAAAAGTATCTTCTGGAAAGCTTATATATACCTATATATTTTTTTAATTTTTATTTATATGTGTAGTATAGAACAGGTAAGCAGACGGACCTGGATAGCGACTTCGTTATAATAATACCTTTTTCTTCATTTTCTCTTCACAAGGTTACCTTAAATCTAGACAAAGTTATCTTTTTGTAATTTTTGCGTTTTCCATGCTAAGATTTTAAAGAAAAATTCGACCACGGGCAGATTAGAACCTACGTCTTCTGGTTAGGTACACCAGACGCTATGACCACTAAGCCACCGCGACACCCGCTAGGTCGAAATTTGCCTTCACATTCTGAATTTACGTCTTTATGGTGACGTCAGTGACACCTATGAAAAAGCTTTTGCTTCTCAACCGACATGACTTACTATACCGTTAGTTCGATGTCGAACGACGCCACCGTACCTACCTATTAACTAAAAAATATAGCAAAGACGTAAAAAACAAAAGAAAAAAAGAAACCTCTTCCAAACTAACCTCAAGGCCACGATAAACACCAGCTGCAGGCATGACATGAGACACTTTCAAAGTCATGACGACCGAGTCGGAGAGAGGCGGCTTTAAGGCATAGTTCGCTTCAACGGAAATACGCACTACTAATGAGCTCGGACTGTCTCTGTCGCGTTCAATCCTGGTAAAATTCCACTTTAGTCAATGTTGTACAAAGTAAGCAACACTATTCAAGCATGAGATTATCATCGGCCGGTCCACTGCTGGGCATGAGTCTCCTCTCAGAGTGTAGGGGGTAAGCTATACCACCACGGTGTCCTAGTGCAGGTTCTCAAACTTCACAAAACATCAATGAAATCTCTCAGACATGCTCTCAGCATCATGCACATATAAAGCGGCCCGATGTGGTGATATTCAGCTTCATCTGGTTAGACTGGAAGCTGACCCCAACATAGTTGGAAAAGGGCTCGGAGGTTATTGTTTATGTCTTTTTACAATGAAAAATGATTTTGAAACGTCAGTGTTGCTGTTACTTAGTAGTCTACGGTCATATCATTGGATGATCACAATTACGGCTTGTGGTAATAAATTCATCATCAACCCATATACTGTTCCACTGCTGGGCACGGCTCTCCGAATGAGAGGGATTAGGCTTAGTCTGCCACGCTGGCCTAGTGTGGGTTGGCAGACTTCACACACCGTCGAGAAAATTACTAAGGTATGCAGGTTTCCTCACAATGTTTTCCTTCACCGTTTAAGCGAGTGATAAATAATTATTAATACGTTTAAGATTTCGAAAAGTTAGAGGTGCGTGCCTTGGATTCGAACTCGAAACTTGGCAGTGTAATGGTCATAATTATCATTAGTTTATCACTGCCGTGAAGTTATAATAATAATGTATGGACTTACTCTAATCTTATCACCAATTTTCGCAAGTATACTGTATTGGTAATATTGGTTGTAGTCGAAAGGGAATTATCCATCATGAAGTAACGTTTAAACTTGTTCGATAACCATGTTCCTCTCTGTAAAACACATAAAATAACTGTCATCAATATCACCAGTCTTTGGTAACTGCTGGTCGTAAGCGCGACTGCTACGCTAGAGGTCCCGGGTTCGATTCCCAAGCAAAGTGTTTTTGGATTTTTCTATGAAATTGTCAGTAGTAGTTCGGAGTTTGGTTTTGTTCCCGACTAAATGGGGGTACTTTAGTACACCTCTTTCAATCCTTTACAGTAAATAAATACAAGGGAATACAGGCGGAATTGGAGAGATCTCGGTGGACGCAGGCTCGAATCCTACCTAAGGTCGTTTTTTTTCTTTCATTTAAGTAAATTTTCTTTTGTATATTTTATATTTTAAAAGTATTTCTTTAAGTGTCGTACCTGTACGCTGTATCCATTAGGTTTCCTTGGATATACTGGTAGTTGTATAAGATTCCCTTCTGCATATAAATAAGGTGAGACGGTCGTGTTAAAATCATCGAGAAGATTCGAAGTGTTCATAGTACAGTCGTGTCTGCAATGTAAAGAGCTCAAGTTAATAAATAAGCAGTGATCGCCTAGTGGTACGACCATTGGACTGCACAGTCCCAAATTCGAATCCAAGGGACGTACCTCTGACTTTTCGAAACGTATTAATACTTAATTATTATCACTCGCTTAAGCAGTGAAGGAAAATATCGTGAGGAAACCTGCAGGCCTGAGAGATTTTCTCGAAGGCGTGTGAAGTCTGCCAACCCGCACTAGGCCAGCGTGGTTGACTATAGCCTAATCCCTAGATACGAGGGGATTGACGTATCCATGTGGATAAAAATCCCAAATAAAATAAAGATTTAAAAAAATAGCCTAATCCCTCTCATTCTGCGAGGAGACCCGTGCCCAGCAGTGGGACAGTATATGAGTTGACATAAGTAACTAGCTGTTGCTCGCGGTTTCACTGGGGGTTCACCATACCGGCGATTCCATCCAGAGCTTGTTAGTATCTAATATCATAGCTTGAGTGAGTTCGTTTGCACATTAATAAACAGTAGAAGATACTACCGCAGTTGCCAGTATCGTGAGCTAAGAACTCTTTTGTTTAGAGAGGAACCCAGAGTTGAAATTATTGTGTGAGCCGTGCAGGTTGGCATTGTGTAGCAAGATAAAACATGTCATTTCTAGAGACATAAAACGCGGCATTGTATAGCGAGGTGACATTGCCATTAATCCGTTCGACTAAAGCTTGTAGCTATTTATTTTACACGTGCAACACACTGTTGTATATTGGGTTGCCATTATGAATATCGGAAATAGGCTTCGGTGGCGATCTTCGGCGAAAAAATTTGAAAGTACAAACAATAATTTCTTTTCAACGAGGAACCGTTTTCCGCATACTTATATTACCCATATATTTTAACTGAATGGCCAACCCGAACATAGTTGGAAAAAGGCTTGGAGGACGATGATAGGGTTTTAGAAATAATGAGCGACATATATAAACGTACAGAGGCCGGCACATCAAGGTACCACAATCTGTCAAATTTTTATAATTGATTTTCAACTTTAATACAAAACAATAAGGTTAATATTCTATTGGGAAAATATGACAGTTTTGGATAGCTTGACCTGTTGGCGTCTGTACTTGTAAAATCTCTTTTGTTTCCAGTATTATATATAGGTACCTAAATCCACGATATATTCTTATGGACAGTAGGTAAAACGTTAGAAATCCTTCGTTTTATGATTATAAAATAACATTTCCTCTTATACTTTCATGTCTGCTGCGGTTTTACTACATCGATGGTTTGCAATTTACAAAATTGTTTACCAAGTGCTGACGAAAAATGGTCAACGAAATTCATATAATGGTTTCATGACTGCTACACTTGAGTTCCGGGGCTCCATTCCCAGATCGAGTAGTGTTATTGGTTTTTAGTTAAATAATAAATAACAGATTAAATCTGATCAAAAATAGATCACCAATTATAAGTAATTAACAATGGCCCTCAAACCTTGTAGGAGAAGCAAAATAGACGATAATAATTAAATACTTTAAGGTACTCACGAAAAATCTCGACCAATTCTTATTTTGGTGGGCAGGTGACATGGAGAGGTGTCTTGACCTGTATCTTTGTTCAACTTGAACCTGCCATCTGATGAGAACACCGCTGCGGCTATTAATAAATAGTCCTGCTGAAAATCAAGAGAACCTATTTTTATATTTTTAAAGCACTAGCTGGCCCGGCAGACTTCGCCTTGCACCCGACTGCAGCGCCATCTACCAGGTCCAATTGTGAATCTAAACCACCAAGGGACCTACTCAAACGCACACAAAAAACTTCATCGAAATCGGTTAAGCCATTTTTGAGTTTTGGCGAGACTAACGAACAGCAATTGATTTTTATATACATATAAGAAGCAGATGAGTATAAAAAAATCTTTTCATCACGATTTAAATAAACAACGTGGCAATGCAGCCAGTCTTCTGGGCCACCTTTCTTATATTATGTATGTTTTGTAAATATGTAAGTATTTTATTGTTTTTTTTTTGTACCACTAAGGTGGCAAATAGGCGTACGATAAGCGGTTACCGTAGTGTATAGACGCTTGTACCACCTCGTATCACTTGCGCGTTGACGACCGTATAAAACGAAAAAGGAATAGTTCGGTTGCCAGTAAAAGGGTCAAAGTGTTATTTCACTTTGATTTTCTGCAAGGCGGAGTTACTTTCCCAGTCGGGCAGCTCCAGTTTGAGTGGAATTACTACCACTATACCCTGCCTCTCTACGAAAGTCTCTTGATAAGTCTATTGTAAATAATGTAAATAGACAATTATATTAATATTTCCTACTTAAATTGCAAATAAAATAAACAAGTTGATAAGGAATAAAATAGGTTAAAATATGTACAATGTATGATCTACTACAATTCAATAGATTTTATAACTATTTATACTCTACTAGTTGTAGCTCGCTGTTTCATTCGCATCCTCAATCAATTATTGGATAGCAATATTATAATTATTAAACGCTTTCTAAGTCCATACTAACAACAACTTTTAATCGTTAACTTAATTTACTAAACTATCGTCGATTTACGTTTTGAAGCTATCGAATGTTAGTGAATCCTACTTAAAACATAGAATGTTTAACGTTGTATGATAGCAGAATTGACCTCCATAATTCTGGAGGTCAATTCATATATATTAAATTTGTTTATAGTCATAAACGATGGAGTCTAAGCCTGGTAATACATGAATATTATGGGGACAAAATGTGAATGCTAAATTAGCATTTTCATTTTTTTATCTTCATCTATTTGAGGCTTGAATACCTCTATTGTCTATTTTTATCTTTCCATAACATAACATTTCGGGTAACAAAAGATTTATAGTTACAATTTGGCCCTTCCCAAATGATACCACCGGAGACGTACCTTCTTGCGTGTTAATGTAATCTCCCCTGGATTTTTATCTTCCAAAGTTGATTCTACTGTGAGGCGAGGTAAAGCTGAAAAACAATACTAAACATAATCATAATTAATTGATAAAAAATGGGTTATGATGAAACCAGGTACGAAACGAGTTATATATAATTCTGATACCTATATTGTCGAAGGAGTGTGAAGTCTGCCAACCAGCATTAGACCAGCGTGGCTATCGCCTAATCACTCTCATCCTGAGAGGAGACCCGTGCCCAGCAGTGGGACAGTATATGGGTTGATGATGATGATGATTTTTGTACAAACGATATACTAGTATGGACAAGACAGCGTGTCCATACTAGTGTAACAAAGTCGTCTCTGGTCATTCCCACAGTACACAAATATTTATGTAATGAACGTGTTTGGGTTCGTCTGGATATTTCTTATATGTATATTATACTCGTAAGTATGTTAATACAAAAAAGTATTTATGTATTATATCCATTTTCTAGCACCCATAGTACAAGCTCTGCTTATTTTGGGACTAAATATTTATTGATTATTTATATACATTACCCAAGTAATAATTGTAATGTGGAATTGCTTGAAATGTTACACCGCTTTAAGCTTATAAAAAAGCCGACTATTACCAGATTGTAAAAGGACTGTCACTAGTTGAAAGTCTGTTCTAGAAGATGATGGGTGAACCATGTTTCTAAAAAAATTACTATATCTACGGATTCATTTCAAAAGAACCGTATTAAAATACCTACCCACCATAATTCACAATAACAAGTCATAATAAATATGCAAGCAACTCGGATTTTTCTTTCATTATACAGCAAGCAGCTCCTACTAATTAGCATAGTCTACCGCTTTCCGGGTCAGAATGAGAATAATTCAACTTACAATTACTTTTTCAAATCTTGAAAATTTGAAAATCTTTTCTAAAACCTAGCTGCCTCATTTTTATTATTATCTATAGAATAATCATCATCAGTCCTGGCCATTCTTAACAAATTGAGACCATCCATGCCTCGGAGAACTCTTAAAGCCTTTGGCCCCATCCAAAAAACGAACACCGACAAACGTAAGTTGTAGTCAGAAACCCTAAAAGTCTGACAAACTACTCTCAGAATATTGGTATAGCCCCGAAATTGGGTTGCCTCTGATGGCAGTCGCTTCGTGTAAAATACTGCCATTCAGCCGCATCTGGTAAGACCGGAAGCCAACCCCACTTTGGAAAAGGCTCGGGGAAGGATAGACATCTTCCAAGTCCGATGTCCGTGGCGAACCCAGCGCGCCGTGGCAGCGCTTGCTACAATAAGTGGTCGTCTCTCAATCTTTTATGACGTCACGTGGAATGTAGACCGCCCCATTGTTCCTGAGAGCACTGTGAGCGCCGGACACCAAAAGGAGGTTTGATGGCAGTGGCTTTGTTTAAAATACTGATATCCTATTCTATGCATCCAATTAGACTGGAAGCCGACCCTAATTTATCTGGGAAAAGACTAAGAGGGAAAAGGCTTACTAGTAGTGTTTAAACGGAGGATTACTGTAGTGTTTAAAACTTAAACCTTCGTAAACACCACTTTACCTTTGGGCGGATTTAAGTTTGATTGAATCCAAAGTCTACATGGTCCAGCTGGATCTATTGAGTAGAAATTCTTGACGCATTCATTGGCAAGAGCGTGACAAGCTCGGAGATTGTTTTTCTGAAAATAAAATAAATATCTAAAAAAAGCTATTTCTGTATAGTGATCGGCCAGACCCAAAAAACTATATACATATAGGCTCTACGACTATTTGTCTGGAACGAACTTTCGAACTTTCGAACGGCAAACAAGCGGACAACAAGATGGTAAGCGGTTACTGTAGCCTATAGACGCTTGTAACACCAGGGGTATCACTTGTGCGTTGTCGACCCTGTAAAACGGAGGAATAGTTGGGTTGGCAGTATAAGGATCAAAGTCCCCCCACTGCCAACACAACGGTTCCTCGCGGAGCACTGCCAACCTTGCTCACCGTAAGGAACACAACACAGCTTAAAGCAGTGTTACTTTACTTGGATTTTCTGCAAGGCGGAGGCACTTCCCCCAGTCGGGCAGCTCCAATTTGAGTGGAATTACTCCCACTATATATACTTCTCTTTGTTATTTAAAAGCCGCATGCCTCTATCGTAACGTTCGTAAGAAATTTACAGTCCGGTCTGGGCACGGGTCACCTCTCATATTCTATTATATAGTAAAGCTATAAATATACATTCATACATACATACATTCATGACTGTCATTATAAATGCAAGTAGGCAATATAAATTTTATATGAGCGACAGAAACAATGTAGATGTTTATTAATAACTAGATATCATTTGATTATGTAGACTGATTTTGATTAAATAAACGCTTAATTTTACTCACAACAAAGCTTTTTATCTTTCAGTGATTAGATTTTCAATACATTGACTGGCTTTTACGTGATGCGCGGCCAAACGAACACACAAACCGACAAACAGACAAAAATATACATACCATCACGCCTGTATTCCCCCAAGGGTTAGGCAGAGATGTACTAATGTACACCCACAGTTCGCCGGTATGTTTAGTTCCCATGTAATAGGGGGCGAGCCTAATGCCATTAACCGGGCACAAATCCAGGCTCCGAGCTGCTACTGAGAATTTCATAGAAAACCCAATAACACTTTGCTCGACCTGGGGATCGAACCCAGGACCTCTAGCGTAGCAGTCGCGCTTAGGACCACTAGACTAATGAGGCAGTCAGTAAAAATATATTACTTATTTATTTATTTATTACAGCATGGAAGGCTAACAGCTAAATACAATTTGAATAAAAAAACAAAGGGCAACATTGAGCCAATTACAAACCTTCGCTTTTAAGAGATCGCATAGTAATTAATGTTGATGTGAACAAAAATATGTAGAAAACAATAATACTAACAGGAGTTTATTCTTGATTAAAAAAAATTTGGCTTATGCATCACCTTGTCGTTGAGACACTAGTTATTTGTCATGTCGCGTCGTCCAGTTCTTTTATTGCATTTTTTTTTATTTACAGACCCGGAATGTCTGTAATTTTATTATATGTATGTATAGATTTACTGTCACACTCGCTTTAGTCGAAACTAGCTCCTGCCCTCGCGTACCAAAAGGAAAAGTCATGCTTAGGACCATTAGGCTAAAGAGGTTAAAAAATCACTTTTGAAAATCTATGTAAGCTGATGTCCTAAAATCAATAGCGTGATCATTTATAGCCTATATGTTGACCCGCCCTTTAATAGATATTATTACAAAATTTCAACTAGTTCGGTTACGTAGTATTGGTGTGAAGCTCGAACATACAAACAATATCTAGACGAACCGACAAAAAGTCTACATACTTCGGTAATGGGTAGGTATCTATTATAGTACACGTAAATCATTTGTTTGGGAAAATTTCAAAGTCCAGTTTTTGATTCGTCATGATTTTATTAATATGTTGGTACCTATATAAATTATAGTATGAAACTGTAGATATTATGTTCAAGGTGTATTGTAAGAATACCGCTATTTTCCCAGTATATTCTTTCATCCCTCAGTTTTGTTTCGTACAACAAATTATAACTGTTCATACTTTTTCCCTAACTTGAATACTCGTATAAAAAAGGTTTCCTAACAAAAAAAGTTAGTACATTATAAAACTTTGTTTTGTTCTAGATGTAATACCTTTTTATTTCCAAACTTTTTACGAGATTCCGCTTTTACATAATAAAATGATGGATGTTATTTGCTACATTAGCCCTGTTTCAGCGGTGAAGAGGGGGAACGCATAGGTACTCTTGTCATGTACGTTGTTCTCTTCCTATGCCAGGGTCATCGACTTGAAAGCAAGAAAGGAAGGGAAGGCAAAACACTTTTTAGTTGGTACGTGTCTGATATTAACTCCTTCATTCCCCTCCTCCTTTTCCTAAGAACCAATTACCGATTAATGAAAATTTTCAGCTTAAGTTAGATAACATTTAAAATACCTAAAACGCACATTTGCGCATTTATAAAAAATGACGGTTTCGACAAAATCGCCATTTTGTTTTTAGGTATCGGTATTATAAACATACATTCACGCCTGCATTCCCCGAAGGGCAGAGGTGTACTATTGTACACTTACACGTCGCCGGAAGGCCCAATGCACAGAGGCCACCACATCAAGCTACCCCAATCTGTCACATTTCTTTGATAGATTTTCAACTTTAAACCATTACAATATGGTTCATATTATTCAATTGGGAAAATGAGTTTTGGATAGCTTGACCTGCTGGCGTCTCGACCTAACAGGGGGTGAGTCTATTACCCTTATCGGTATTATAGATAACATAATATTACCATAACTTGCTTACCATACACAAATATTCATGTTTCACTACATCCAACAAAGCCAAGGGGTGTAAACTCCCTTCTTCATACTTGGGTCTTGAGTTCACATAGCTCTTCGGTATACAGATGCCTCTGACTATGATCTCGTTCTTCGCACAGGTGCAGGACTCGCATCGTTTGCATGAATTGTTCTCTGCCTTGAAACCTCGCGCGCATTTGACGCACTGCACTTCTTTGAGAGGCGAGCCATCGATATTTAGGGTCACTAAGAAGAAATGATTTGCGTAAACAATATTTTTTATTTCTAAACGTAAACAATATTGTTTACTGGCAAGCCTAGACTAGAACGAGATGGAAGGACGAGCTAGATCATAATTGGATGGATTGGCCGCAGAAGGCTCTCAACTAAGAGTGGACGAAAAGTAGGTAGGCCTTTGGCCTGTAGTGGTTGCACTACAGGCCAAAGGCCTGCCTCTCTCTAGACCTCTGCCTTTTTTATTACGCCATCATCGTTCGATAATGGCGTAATAAAAAAGGCAGAGGTGTACTTTTTAACACACAGTTCAAAAATTCAAAGATTTATTACATACTACGTGTACATAAAATGATATTTAATTATATTTTAGTGGACTTAAGACTGAGCGGCATTTTACAAGCATTGGAATATAGAGGGCTATCTTAATTATTATTTTTATATATAATTAAATTAGCAACTCTAATAACATAATATGTCGTAGTATTATCTATTGAACTGTGTTAAATGTGTAAATAGTAGGTAGGTAATAATATGAATTAATTTTTCAGCATTCAAAATATCTATTAAAAGTTAGTAACTTCACATTAAGTTTGATTGTTGTTCAAACTTTCGCCAATATATTTACGTCCCATGTAATAGGGGTGATCTTATTAGCATTAACCGAGCACAAATCCAAACTCCGAAGTACTACTGAGAATTTCATAGAAAAACCCAATAACACTGCTCAACCTGACACTCGAACCAGGAGCTAAAGCGTAGAAGTCGCGTTTACAAAGAAACAGTTAAGGAACTAGGTTTTCCAAACCAATATTTGACATGTATACTAGCGACTATCGTTCATTTAACTCCTGGTCAGGTACCCGGTAGCATTTTTTTTTAAATTCACTATAGGGCTAAGCTCGACCACTTGTCGTGTTGTCGCCTGATTTTAAGCGACACTGCGATCTACGGTGGAGCGCGCTTGCCTAGAAGAAACCGATTCACTCAAGATTTAAAGACACAGATTATAGTTATTGGGGAAGACCCACTCAGGAAGCTCATTCTACATTTCAGCGGTACTCATGATGAAACTTAATTTAAAGCGTTTCGATCGGGTTTTTGGGATGTCCACCATGAATCGATGACGCTTTTTCGTGCTTCTGGTCGTCCGATAGTAGAAAGGGCAAGAGGGTATAAGATCGTGGAGATCTGATGCAAACTCTCCGAAATGCATCCGATAAAAAATTGACAAGCTAGCAACTTTGCGGCGATGTTCCAGACTCTGGAGTTTAGCTCGGACGAGCGAGTCGTTGCCAATGAGCTTCTTGGCGTGCTTCTCAACGCCTCAAGCTGGTACTTAGCCGAACCATCCCAAAGGTGCGAAGAGTACTCCATGCACGACCGAAGTTAGCATACCTGTAATGTAATCAGCAGGACATTTCCTGCACGCGATCCTCCCAGAAACATTCTGACATCGTCGCGGTACGCACGTGGTACCGTCGGCAGAGACCACTTCAGTCGCATTGCACGGTCTGCAACGATCTACTGCTGGTACTGGCACGCTGTGCTCTGCGCAAGAGCAACCGAAACCTGGTAAAAGAATAGCTTGAATAACAAGAAGTGCTACGTATGAACAGAAAATTATTAACTAGTAATTCTGCTAGCATTACCGATATTTGTCATCAACCCATATATTTTCCCACTGCTGGCCACGGGTCTCCTGGTCTCCTATCCATTGCGCTGGCCTAGTGCGGGTTGACAAACTTCACATGCCTTCGAGAAAATATCTTAGGCATATAGGTTTACTCACGATATTTTCCATCACCGTTTAAGCGAGTGATAATTAATTATTAATACCTTCGCACATGATTTCGAAAAGTCAAAGGTTAAAATCTATCACTAGGCTATCACTGCCTTTAGGCTATCACTCATAAAAATATAAATATCTAACCTAACAAGTACCTACTCATTTAATGCAACAATCCAAACATGCGTTTTTATGACAATAATCAACTTTGTTGTATAAACTCTCACACAATAGAAAAATAATTGTTACGACCCCCTAGACGGTTCTACGGTTCTTTAATGAATTAATGATCATATACTTACCATCAGAAGATGTGACCATGGAAGCATTAGCAGGACATGAACTGCAAGCTAGAGCACTAGCCTCATAGTACTGTCCTTGCTGACAACTACCCGGCAATTCTAGCTCCTTTGCACCAACCAATGTTATTATTGCCAACCAATCAAAAACGTAATTACGTAACAAGCCGATTTTCATTTCTTTTAAGACTGGAACGTAACTTTATTAATATAAAATTATTTAAAGAAATAAAATTCAAAATGTTAAAGCAAATTAAGTAGGTACCCACTTTATACTTTACAATATTATTCTTATTTTAAAATCTGTTCCATTAACGATACTTTTTAGTAATTATTTATGACGTTTCTAAATATTTATGGTTTTGTTTCACTAAATTATTACTTGGAATTTCGGAATATATCACTTTACATTAATTAACACTGATATTAAAATTAATAATAGGTCCATTAAAATTAATTGCCACAAATCGTTGAGCAAACTTGGAGCTATGACGTCACAGATGATGTGAAATGTGTGTTACTTGATCTAAGCCTAAAATAATTGGACTAATTGGAAGAAAATAAAATTTGATGCTGTTTTGTTTACAATAATGTTGTTATGTGCGTTGCTATGGCTACTGGCGGGGCGCAGGCGCGCGTTGGTGCATAAAATTAAGGAAGGAATAAGTTAGGAATACTTAGGAGCTTTAGCCCAATACCACACAAATTTTAGCAACAAACCTCCTTTCTTAATGAGGAAGGTCACGCCAAAATACTCTAATAATTGTCTGCGTCATCGTGATCTTGTGGGCTTCTTTTCAAAACCATTATGGGTTCCCGTACTCCTGGACGTTTTCCTTCACCGGTGAATAAAGCCTTATACCTATTTAAATTTCAAATGTTACTGAACATGACGACTCATATACATCAATTATTGACGTTAATAAATCATTACCATAATTACAATAAATTTTCCTTGACGCTCGAAATTTGAAAAATCGTTTCTTTATTGTTTTAAAAAAACAAAATCGTCGTTTTTAGATAAAATTGTAGTCACTACTTACAGCCCGAATGAAAAATTTCTTACATTCATAAATCACGAATAATATCTACCCTTTTTTCTCTAAAAACTGCATTAACTGTGCATCGATCAAAGTCTAAATGAAAGATGTCTGCACCAAATGACATTATATCATTTAAAACAAAAGATGATTTATTACCATTGATCGTCAGTCAGAAACATTTGCCAAGTCCATTAACTTTACAGACGGCAAAAAAATGTTTGACAGTTCATATGAAATCTTCGTTCAAGTAAGTACTTTTTTAATATGTTCTGGAACTCTCTGGAAATTGTCTTTTATTTTACAATCATTTATCTCAAAACTGCAACATGTTTACAAAACCAAGACGATATTGTAAGCTGTGCGGTAGAGGTAGCGAATCAAAATTTTAACTACCGGAAAAGTGCCGTTGTTCTGTATAAAGATGTCGATGATAAATTGGTTACTGAATTCTTAAAAGCATATAAAGGCACTGTGATGATTGAAAGTAGAGGTAGTGATGCAGCAAAGCAAGTGATTATTATCGTGGATAACCACCAGTCATTCTTCAGATTACTGAGTCAACTTAAACCAGAGCTCAGGGGAAAGTACTTGCTCAACGGTGGTGCAAAATTCCTGATCATTATAAACTCGAGTCGAAAGAAGCTCGATCATATAACCAGCTTGATGTGGAGCTATTACGTCACCAATGTGGTAATCGTCACCAAAGACAAAAAGGGCAAAGTGGCTTTATATACTTATTTTCCTTATAAAAACCATTTGAGTTGTCAAAACACTGAACCCGTTCTCGTGAATTATTGGAAGCAAGATGTATCTCTCGATAACATGTATCCAGACAAGATGCGCAACATGCATGAGTGTCCTCTGTACATTTCGACGAACAAAATTTACCATGTGGGTACAGAACGGAAGATTCCACTTCAAATTATAAAGAGAGCGATTGTACGGCTACTCAGGGATATAATGAATTTTACTCCTATAGTTTCCGCAAGAGACTACATAAGCATTGATTCTGATCGTGCTAAGAATTGGTCGGACTCTTTGAACGATGTTATATCAGGATTAGCAAATATTTCCACGTGTACTATACCTTTGGGAGTCGACAGGTTAGGCCTTCTCGACTATTCGATGCCATATTTTAGAATTCGTCTAGCATGGTTAGCACCTCCGGTTGCTCCAGGACCTGTGTGGTGGCGACTGCTTTCTCCTCTAAACGGTTACCTGTGGCTTATCCTCCTAGTAGTGACGTTCATAGTAATATCTCTACCTTTTATCTTGAAGTACAAGCGTATAAGAAAGTTTTGCAATAATTATTTTAAAAACTTTGACAAAGTCCAGGGTGCTGCTTTTAGAGTATGGGGAGCGATGTTAGGGCAAACGATCAGAGTGGCTCCGAAGCGATTTAGGGACTTCTATATCGTAGGTATGTGGCTTTGGTTCACTTTCGTCGTCAGGAATGCGTACCAAAGCGTTCTTATTGGAGCTCTGAAGACGGATACTCTCATTGGCAACTTCGCGAATTTAAAAGAAACTGTTGACAATGGGTACAGGTTTGGTGGTCGAGCTGGTATTTACACTCATTTTGAATTCGATCCTCTTATCAGAGATGGCTTTGAAATTATTCCTGAAGTGAAATTCGAAGATTTATTCCGTGACGTAATGGATGGTAAGCAGAAATTTGTGTTAGCTGCCTCTCTGGAGTATGCTGTAGCGTATTGTTTGGCACAAGGGAAGAAGGAGAATGAGTGTGGTCATGTTCTACCAGAGTCCATTCTGACAGTTCCACTGGTCGTGTGGATGAGGATGTACTCTCCGTTTGTGAGGCCACTTACTACCTGGCTACCTCGGATGATCGAAAGTGGTTTGTTGGAAAGGGATACTGTCGTGAAGACCAGCTTTGTCACTACTATAAATTCTGACCCTTCGCCGCTAACCCAGCACCAGACGCTTAGTTGTTTTCTTTGTCTCTGTTTAGGCTTTGTAATCTCTATAATCGTATTTTTTATGGAAATTCTAAAGAAAAAATCTTCCGATTATACGATTGTTAAAAAGAGCACGATAGATGCGTTAGAGCGAGAGCGGGAGAATGAGTTTGTCGTAGATTTTAGAGAATAATATATTATTGCATTTATATAATTGAATAGTTGTTATTCAGATTGAATTATTGACTAAGATAATTGCTTGCAGAAGTTTTATTGTTAGGCTTTACTGTTAGGTCAATTACTTGTCTAGGGTATTTACCCCATTCCCAAGTTTTTCAACACAAACAAGGTCGTTTAATCAATATTTATAGCCTATATTCCAGTCCAGTCTAGATTCACTTATTATTCTGCTTCAAAAAATAAAACTACATATAATATTTCGTATTTTATTTATCACCAAACATAGAAAATAATTGTCATTTTTCACAGATAATTGACGTAAAATAAATAAAGCATCTACAAATTTTCATTACACCTATTTCTGTAGTCAACATTCATATAAAAATAGACATTTAGGGACAACTATACTATACATAGTACTAGATATATAAAAGGTATTCTATTCTAAGGTATTCTACAATAGTTTACTACTCTTTATTTGGCACTACTCATCATAATAAATTTTGAAAACGCCAAACATAAAATTCATGAAACACAACTATTTAACTCTTTATTTTTACAAATACAATTATATTGGAAGTCGTGACGTCAGCGTATATAGAAAATGTCACAATTTTTTAAATATTTATACTTTACCTTAAATATATGTTAATAGTAAAATATATTTTAAGATTTCTTTACATAATTATACTATACTCATTCAATCAAACTTAGGACCTCAGGCACTTTCGACGATCATACCAATACAGTCTATAAATATATTATATTTTCAAAATATTTGTGATGGCCACGTTTAATGTGTGATATATGGGTCCTTCTAGCCAGCCAGTGCTCTCGAGGTCACGAGGAATACTTAACGTCTTGATGGAACATCTTAAGGATTTCCATTTTTTGAATTTGATAGAAATTATATATGAAATGCATGCTTGTACGGGCAGGATGGCAACGTGGCACCCACAGCTATAACCATATTCCAAAAATTATCACGACGTTTCGTCCAGGCAAATACAAGTTACATGCAACTTTATTAAATGATATTTATTCCTGTAAATAGATCTTTTATAGACACTTTTACAAGTCAATGTTTTACTTTTTTTAAGTTATTTGGCTCCAGCATTTCTAAACTGATGATACACCGAACCAAGCTCGGAGAAATCTCTTTTAAAATCCAGAGATAGAGTAGAAGCAAATATGTGAGTGTTACAATGCAGGGCAATGTCTGAAATGGCATCTTCAAGAAATAGCCATAATCAAATACATTATATGTATAGGGAGAACACGAACCCATAATACCAGTTTAAATTGTTCTTTAAACAGATGCCTTTTGCCTCACTGTTTAAAGAACATCCTAAAACCCCTTATAATTTTAACATAATTATGCCTCCATTTCCTCACATGGTGTATAATATTCCTCGACAAATGAACTCATATTCCCTGAGTTAATAACACGTTTATTCGGTAGAATTGTGCGAAAGGAAATTTGCCGAAAGGATATTTTGACACATTCACGTATTTCTTTGAGGTAATTGTGTAAACACGTGTACATTTCTACACTGACTCTGTATATTTCGTTAAAAATTACCAGAAAATGAACTTTATGGTCCCTAATTGACGAACACAGCTACCATAATCATTTGCTTTTTTATAGTTCTTTCTAATGAAACTGTCAAGTATCCCTACCAATATTAAAAACGCGAAAGTATCTCTTCCTGTCTGTTATGCTTTCACGCCTAAACCGCAGAAACGATTTTGATGAAATTTGGTAAAGAGATAGATTAGACCTTGGAGGAGGACATAGGCTACCTTTTGTCACAAAAGCGCTTTAGGATGTGGATGAAACTGTGGGCAATAGGTAGTATTATATTATTTACGTACTTAATACTGTACTATTTACATCTATAAATTATGTGTACGAAACACAAGCCTCAGTTAGCAGTGACGGTGGAGGTTATAGCTTTATAATAAACAACTTAAACGTTGTCCAAAACCAGGATTGTCTCCTTTATCGTCAGTGCGTTTACAAACATAAATGCTCTCATACATAAACGCCTAGACCCGGAACAATTACTTGTAGGGCATACGAAAATTCAATACGTGCGGGTATCGATCCCGTGACCACACAGAAGCTAACCGCTGCGCTAATCATGTAAACAAATTACAAATAACAAAAAAATATTAATAACGTGTTAAACAAAATGTAGGCATTCAGTATAGTTACTTATATGTCAAAAATGCAAAAATATTCCCGTGACTTTACAACAAGTAAGCTTCAAAAACAAATGTACTTAAATAAACCTATATGTATGTGTATATACTTAACTTCACATCATCATAAAGTTCAAACTTTCGTCCCCTGTGACGTCAAAATGCAATTTAAATGCATTTGTACGTGACAAATGTAGTACGCTCGTGTAGATCCGATGCAAATCCACTCGTTAAACACTCATTGCGATGTAGAAGCTTGTAAAATGTAAATGTTATCACTGTCAAGTCATTAACTAGTGGAAAGTGGATAAAACGTTCATAAAATTAGCATTTGACTAACGCAGTCGCTATATTTAGTTTGTCTCTCACTAAAAGCTGGGTAGGTAAATCTTTAGAACGATATATTTTATGTTTTAGTTCTTTTTATTCCCAGGTCGTGCAGTGTTAACAGATTTTTCTATAAAATTCTCAGTAGCAGCTCGGAGTTTGGATTTGTGCCTGGTTAATTTAAAAAAAATAAAATAATAATACTACTTTTTACGGACTTTATCGCGTATATTGATATTATTAATCCCGACACTATCCCGATATTAATTCAGTACAATAATTTTTAGTATAAGAATTTTTAGATGATAAGTTTTATTAATTTAAAAAAAAAAAAAATTTGATGATAAGTTTTATTAATTTTGAACGGTTTTATTTAAAAAAAAATGAAAATTTGCATACCAATTAAGGTAGAATGTACAAGGGACCTTAAAACTTTGTAACACCTAATAATTTGTACCTACACTCTTTGCAAATAAATAAATCTATTCTATTCTATTCTATTCCGACGTTTCGGACCCTTTACAGCGTCCATGGTCACGGGTAGACCAGGACGGAGTCTACCCGTGACCATGGACGCTAGTAGCTAGTAGTTTTATTTCAATGTATAATATTCGCGTAAATGTCAGAAATCAATATATTAATAATAATACTAAGATTTATTGACATAAATATATAACATTCTTTTTATATATTTTTTTATAAATCAGTAGGCTCAAAATTTAACTGAACCTAAATATGGCGAACCGTACACCGGTGCTGTGTACTATAGACCTATGCCTAATCCTTCTGGGAATACAGGCGTGATGGTGTGTTATGTTATGTTTAACTTTGAAACCCTAACAAAACTGAAAGCTGAAAATGTAGAGCATAAAGCATAAGGTGCATCCTCGCCACATTTACTTTTGTGGAGTAACGTTTCTAAGGGCAACATCGTATAACAAAAAAATATTTATTGTTAGTTTAAGTTGCCGTGTTAGGTAAAGTTGCCTCAACATGTGGTAACTATCGATAACATTTGTTAGTTCGTGAACATATGCCGTGCAACTAGCTGGATACTATTTGTAACTTTATGTTATTGGCGGTATGGATGCGATCATTCAACAAAGAGTAACAAGCAATCACCAAAGTTGAAGAATCTCTGTTGCTCCGCAGAAAGAAACTGCGGTGTGGATGCACCAATAAACATGGGTGGTAGCATGACATTTTACAAAGAGGGCTAAAATACAAAATTTTGATGAATTAAAATTATGAATCATATTGAAATTCATAAAATCGCCATTTTGTCGATTCATAATAATTATGACGTAGTCATAATTGCACAGGCTAATAATAATATGATATTTGGACAGAAGGTGCCTTTTTCAAAGTAGGTAATCATACAACAAGACGTTGGAAGAATTCTCGACACCGGCATAACTTGCCATTAAACAGAAAAAAAACTAAATCTATAAATTTTTACGATCTTTCGTTTTTCGCAACGATAAAAAACTTAATGTTGTACGGAGGTCTGTTTATTATAAATTGCCCAGCATTTATCACAGATAAATTGTTTTTAGGCCTGTGTTTGACAGCAGAATGGTCCTATATAACTTAAGACATAATATCCCCTTCATAATCAGAAGATTAATACTTTTTCAAAGTTTTAATTATCTGGATGAAATTTTCAGTTGTTTTTTATTTTTTTAAATAAATAAGCAGTGATAGTCTAGTGTAATGACCATTGAACTGCCTAGTTGAAAGTCTCGAGTTCGAATCCAGGGCAGGCACCTTTCAATTTTCGTCATTAGGGATAACGAATCCGTGAGGAAACCTGCATGCCTTAGAGATTTTCTCGACCGGGTGTGAAGTCTGAAACACGCACTAGGCCAGCGTGGTGGACTATAGCCTAATCCCTCTCATTCTGCGACAGGAGACCCGTGCCCAGCAGTGGGACAGTATATGGGTTGATGATGATGATGATTATTTTTTTGGTTTCAAAAGCGTGTACTTTAATTGGCTATTGACAGCAACTCCATACAAAATTTTATCTCTGATCAACTAACTACCGATGCATGACCATAAAAAGTAAACTGAGAAAGCAAAATATTAAAAACTTACTATTTTCAAAAAATATGCTAGTCAGTAATAACGTGCGGCTGGAGTGTCGGATATATTTTTTTTTTACTTTACCAGTAGGTAACATTGCAAAAATTTTAAATAGCGATGAAAGTTTATAACATACATAAAATAATCCACCAAGTGATACCTACATTAAAAGAAAAAGCAAACACGATCAACAATTATAGCGGCTGATCAATTTCTATCCTTATTGCTAAGCGTATAAGGTAGAAAAGTCAACCGCGAAATCCTTAATCCTGCAGTAGTTACATGACATAGTCGACGTATTGCCATTGGAAGTTTTACTTAAAATATAGTAGTCTGTACTGTTACAAGAAATGACTAGAATACATTGAGAAAGTTTTATACCTACTTAAAGTCGATAGTACAGTGGCCAGCACATCAAGCTACCCCAATCTGTCAAATTTCTTTAATAGATTATCAACTTTAATAGAAAGGAATAAGGTTCATTTTTAATTGGGAAAATTTGACAGTTTTTGATAGCTTGACCTGCTGGCGTCTGTACAGTGGCCAGCACATCAAGCTACCCCAATCTGTCAAATTTCTTTGATAGATTTTCAACTTTCACACTTTAACAAAGCTATAAGGTGCATGTTCAATTGGGAAAATTTGTCAGTTTTGGATAGCTTGACTTGCTGGCGTCTGTACATAAAATAATATTACTCTTCTTCAAGCCGCTAAAGTGGGAGGTTCTACTACCAAATAAGGAACTTGCAAGGACAATGCAGGTTGAGGTAAAGTGGGGAATAGTATTGGATACTGAGGAGGGGGCTGGGGTCCTTGCGTGGGAGGTCTAGCCTCAGGCTCGGAGCAGTGCAGCAGCCAGTGCGTCAGCATCCTCCCGCGGCCCTTCAGCTCCACCTCCCCTCGGCGCTCCACTACGAACGTGCCCCACTGGTCAAGTAAAGCTCGCGTATTCTCGCTCAAGTGGATCCGTAGTGCTAAGAAATTATAAAAATATAATCTTATTTGAGGCTGGTATCAATAATTACGACATCGAGCTTTTTCTCTCGCTCACGTTTAATTATAAACTAACAGTGATGATCTCTTGTTTCTATGGGTCTGCATACAACAGAGGTCAAGCTCTATCTTAAGTTTTATACAAATAATTGATTTAAGTTATACCCAAGTTTTTATGTTGGAGCATATATGTTTTCTAACAGTGAACACAAAATTAAAACCTATTCAATAGTTTTTACACCAACCTCTAACAAACAGACAAAAATTTTAAGAATCACATTTTCGGTTTCGGTGACATTTATACAGGGTGTTACAAAACTACCCGTAAAGCCGAGAGGAGGTTAAGTGGGGCCTTCTAACGATTCCATTCACAATATTTAAGAACCGTAGTAACGCTGTATAACATACCCCAAAAAAGGAAAACAACAACATTTATTTATATTCAATAAGTAAAATATACAACATTGTAGAATTATAAGTAATTTCAAAACATTTTAAACACAGAGATAGAAAATAAATAGATAGTGGCGTGCGGCTCGTATCGCTAAGATGGCGGCGCCGGCGAGCGACCGCTCGCTCGTTCGTTCGTTCGTTGCGCCCCGCGTCCCGCACCCTTTCCCTCAATAATATTTCGCGTAGGTATCGCCTGGCGCGTCGCTTACACCCGGTTTGCCTCATATTACTTGGGACCTAAACATACCGGCGAACTGTGGGAGTACTTTAATACAGCTCTGCGAAACCAAATAACGCTTCCCTCGACCCGAGAATCAAGCCCAGGACCTGATCACCCCTTACTCAACGAATATGTTGAGTAAGGGGTCTTAGACTTAAGGCCGCTGCATACGTGACGGGTTTTTATACGCACGGGACGCGACAGGAAGTTTTGGAAATATCGTTTCATACAAAATGTATATGAAAAAGCATAAGTCACGGAGACAAGGACGGGACGGGAACGTGGCACTCACGGGGCGGGAAAAATATAGTCGCGAACGATGTTTAGCACGTCCCGCCCCGCGCGTGCCCCGGGCACTCCGTTCGTAGAGACAAGTATGATGCCTTGATGGAAAAATGGATGACGACCACGTTAGATCCGAATCAATGTCACGGTTCGTATGCATTTACACCACGTTCCTGTTTTGAACGAGGCAGTCACGTCTCCGGCCCGTTCACGTCCCATCCGAGGTATTATGTCGTTACGTATGCAGCGACCTTAACATAATGTGTTTGACATAACAGCTCGAACTTATACAATGTATATTTTATTTTATTTAAGATATTTGTAACATTTATTATAATCAATTGTAGCTCCCTGCACTACTTCTCCATATAAAGTTTAACTATGCTCAATCTCTCATCATTCCACCGTCCGCGTAATATTCTTAAAAAGGGATAGTAAGTTTTGCTTTGCGTTAACACTAAAACACGAATCAGCAATGCAGCACATTTTTTTTTGTATGTACCTATATATAATTAATTTAATTTTGGTACTTTACTTAGGTACATAATAACTTATGGTAACTTTAAACTTACGTTGTCCAGTAGACTCCATGCGGCTAGCAGTGTTGACTGTGTCCCCAAAAAGACAGTAGTGGGGCATCTTAACCCCCACCACGCCCGCGCACACCGGGCCCGAGTGGACCCCAATACGAACCTGCGTAATAAGCCCATCAGAACAATCTAACAGAGCCATTCAGTCCATGGCAAACAAGTCCTTTCCATTATAACTGTTACTTGATACTAGGATTCGAAACGGTGTCCTCTTATATTTAATTAATTTATTGTTTATCATTACTTGATAACACAATTTTCTCAATATTTATTGATTTATAACACTTATATTAGACACTAGCTGCCCTCTGCGATGTCACCCGCCTTTTTCGCAATTCTGAATTAGTCATTATTGTAAATAGATGAAAAACAAGAGATGAAAATATATATGCTACTAAGCAATTCATTTTACATTTAATTCGTATTATAAATTTCCATATTTGAATTGAAGTTGTCAAACAATGGCAACACTGATTGTAACATTTGTGACGTCACCGCGGACCAACATGTGAAGAGCTTACCTGGCGTATCCTTATAATTCTACCATGTACTTGTATAGCCATATCGTTACTCGTGGAGGCTTTTATAATGCACATGGATCTGTATTATACTTGTTATAGAATTTTGTCCTCTATTGTCAGAGTCCACGTGAATATAATCCACTTTAGATAGGAAGAGAGGGATGACGCTACCTACGATAAACTTTATTCTTTTGTCCGTATGACGAGCGACAAAAGACTCTTCAAAACCTTTGTTCCTTTACAATAATCGCACTACGTGACCGATACAAGGACATATTTTATGGTCGAACCTTATTATTTATCATCGCTTGAACTTCTTATAAGGGTTGAGCAGTTAGGAAAGACTATAACTCGGCTATGATTGTTTCCGCAAAAGTCCGTTTCAAGATAATTTCCTACACTGTAACACTTCTACCGTGACGTCCGGGACTTTATAAGACACTGCTTTCTCTGCGACCCTACTTAGTTACTTCCAGGTTCGTAGTTTTTAGTTTAATTCCAGGATTTGGTGACTACGAATACATAACGATAGTCAGAAGTATAAAATTTATATATCATGTCACATGACCGGGACCAATGCGCGGTTTAACGCGTTTTGAGCGAACTCAATAAGTTACCTACTAGGTGCATTTTTATACGAAAACACCCCTCCTCATTTAATTTGATTTCTCATTTTGTAAGGTTGACAGACCGATTTATTTCTTATGGGAAACAAGTAGTTGATTACGATTTTGCTTGTGATGTGTCGTCTATTACTCGTAATATTTAAATATCTTTGCTTAGAAATAATCTTTCATTCACACCCCACAACCCCTTTGCGCTATTATTATTTTATCAAATCTTAACCTACCAAAGGCTTGCTATCAAAGAGTAATTACCTCCAATCGATGTGTAGGCCGGTGCCTCACGACAAACCCCCGCACAGCTTCCACGATGGCCAGCGCCATGAGACAGATCTCCCGCGCGTGCAAGTCACCATTCCGTTCCGGCAAACCAGAGACCACCATGTACGCGTCGCCTATAGTCTCCACCTTTATAACATCATTATTATATCACAAACCCACACACGGCACGGGACATTATTTTTTTTTAAAGTTGCCCCACACTAGGATTTTCTCCTGTATCGTGGGTGCGTTTACAAACACAAACTTTCAAATGCACAAACACCCAGACCCGGAACAACTACATGTAGATCATACAAATATTTGTACCGTGTGGGGATCGAACCCACAACCCGTTGCGCAGAAGCCGATCGCTCAGCCGCTACGCCAAACGTGTTGTCATCATAGATCATCCATGAATATCTTGGAAGTGGAACCAAGGAGCCATTAAAAAGGCAACGTTATCCCAGGATACTGATAGTCTGCCTGCAACTTGATATATTCCAAACCGCCGACAGTCTCCCAAACCTCCACACTCACCTTATAAACATCATAGAACCCGATGATCCTGTCGAAAGTGCTGTACAGGTCGTTGAGCAGGTCCACCACCTGCATGGGAGTGGAGGCAGCACAGAGCTCGGTGAAGCCCACGATGTCACTGAAGTACACTGTCACGCACTCGAAGCTCTCCGGTTGCACCACCTCGCCGGCCATCAGTTGCTGAGCTACGGGCCTGTATAACATGACATTTTGACGGCTCAATTGGCAGTGGTCAAACGATCGACTTCTGTGGTCTGAGACCTTCGATTCGCTTACGGGTCTGGTTGTTTGTATTATTAACTTTTTTTATGGTATGTGGAAAGTTCTCATAGGTCGTCTACCGCCTGACGAGGCTGGTGTGTCAGGCTCGTACCGACTAATAATAGCACACTTGCCTTCCTTTTCCCTACAGTACGGCAATGGGATTCCTGACATTCACCGCGACCGTAATAGGCTGCAGTCCAGCAATTCCTGGACCCCTTCAAAGGATAAATCTTATTTCATATTTTTCTCGAAGGCACGCGTGTAACAGACCCCGATACTAATTCAGCGCTTGGCTCAGTCACTACCTATAGGCTTAACCCTTAACTTAAGGATCAGGGCTGGGACTCAGAGATCTTCATGGCATAGATGACGAACCCTGTATCGAAATGTTTACAGTACCTCGGTAACACTTGATAGAGTAGTTCTTCAGATCTTCTTTTCTCCAGCGAAAGTTGCTCAGTTTTCTCCTCAACTAGGGATTCGAGGTTGTTCGCGTATTGCTCCATGCGTCGGAGTAGATCGTCCATAAGATTATCACAGTAACCCCTAAAAGAAAACACATTTTATTTACCTATTTTGAAAAATGAATCTGAATGAGTCTGGAAGACTCATCATGAATCCATATACTGTCCCACTGCTGGGCACGGGTCTCCTCTCAGTTTGAGGGGGATAAGGCTATAGTCCACCGTGCAGGCCTAGTACGGGGTGGCAGAGTTAGCACACGGTCGAGAAAAATCTCTAAAGCATGCAGGTTCACGATTTTTTCCTGCACCGTATATGAAGACTATTGTATGACTATTGTATATTGTAATTACAAGATAATATTATTAGTTTAGTTGTTGTAAGCGCAACTTTTCTATGAAACTCTCACATGGGACCTAAACATACGGCGGTTGGTGTTACATCTACTCCTCTACCTAACCCTACGCGGAATACGCGTACATATTACAAGTAGGTTTACTGTTTGATGTAGGTCGAATATTATAGTCAATATTACTTTTACTGATTAAGTAATAAGAACAATATTCTTGGATTCTAAAACTTATTGTAGGTAAATAAGATTAAACCCGATAAATATCTATTCACCCTCAACTTTAATTATAGATCTACAATCTATACTAGGTTCTAGATATTACTCATTTCGAATCTTACATATTAAAACGGGGCTAGCAGAGATAAGCTGTAATTTTTGTAATTTTATATTAATTTGTCTTTTTCCTTTACTTTTTGTTGATTTTTCTTTTGGTCATTATATCTGACTCCTCTACTGTAATCACACTTACACTTGCATTTATATATAAATGATCTAAGTTTTAACTCTTTAGAGGGTTAAAAAAGAGAAAACTGTTAAAACTGAGAGCCATAACACAAGTTAAATCTTATAATGGATACCAAGAGTTCAACCTTATTGGTGTCTACACTACACTGATGTATGATATTTAAGTAATTGTAAACTTTTTCTGTGGAAATAAATGATTTATAAAAATAGATATTATCTATATGGATCTATAATTCAAGCTGAGGCGTATAGCTGTAACTAGTGCTCCATTGTATTCTCCGAAAGCCATTGTGTTGTTGCGATACTCTATCACACACAACTCTGAACTTGACATCCTCGTAAAAGCTTCTTAGAAATAGTTACCTGAACAACAAATACTGTACAATACATGATAACGGGTTAATGAAACCTTAGCTTACTCAGGAAAGCCCACGGAGGAAATTTTTTTTTGTTTAAAGTACATACTTAGTCTAACTAATAATGGACGAGTGCGATAGTCGTATAAATACCTACATGAAAAAGACTGTATACGAGTTTCCACCTTTTTGGAAGTCGGTTAAAACTGTCACACATATACATACCAACCCGCCTCTATTCCTCGAAGGGTTAGATAGAGGTGTACCTCAGTACACCATATAGACACCTTTATGGTGTACTAATGTACACCTTTGACTAACCATTGTATACGAATGTACACACATTAGTACACCATATAGGTTACATTAGTATACAATATAGGTTACACTGGTAGACAATATACGTATACGTTAGTACAACACAGAAATATACATTTACACCTCAGAAGTCCACTAAAGTACACCCGGTATGTTTGGGTTCCACGTCATAGGGGGGCGTGCTGGTTGCCATTGACCGGGCACAAATCAAAACTCCGAGCTGCTACTGGTATTCATAGCTCGACCTGGGAATCGAACCCATAACCTCTACTAGCGTAGCTATCGCACATTAGACCACTAGGCTGAAGCTTTGAGCTGTGTTGTGTTCCTAACAGCGAGCAAGGTTGCCAGTGCTCCGCGAGGAAAGCGGCAGTGGGGGGCGGGGGCTGGACTTTGACCTCTATACTGCCAACACAACTATTTCTCTTTTTATTTTATTTATTTATTTATAATAGGTACACCAACAGCATACACATCACACATTAAAAGATAGAAGAAAAAATATTGCATTGACTGATGTGTATGCCAATTACAGGTATACACAACATTCAACTTACAGCATCATTCAGCAATATAAGTACTTAACCTAAAACAATAGAATATTAATATAATCTTTCGTTTTACAGGGTCGGTAACGCGCAAGTGATACCCCTGGTGTTGCAGGAGTCTATAGGCTACGGTAACCGCTTACTACTTACTCTGGGCCATATGCTAGTTTGCCACCTTAGTGGTATAAAAAAAAATTAAAAAGGCTAATGAGGCAGTTAAAACTGACTACCTAGATTTGAATTCCACTTATCTGGCATAACTTAGTACTCGCTCATCACGCACGATATAACAGATCCTCATCGGGACTACTTACTTGATATAATTCGCGTTGACTGCATCAAAGCTAGGCCTGTCATCGGGACCCTCTGCCCAGCACCTTCCCGCCAATTCCAGCAGCTCCACGGCAGCTCCTCCCCCGCCCCCCGCTGCAGCTCCCACCTCGCTCACTCCCACTACTGGGCGAAATGGGGGAGATTCTCGCGCGCATACGCGACCTACTATTTCTAGGAATAAAAAATGTTGATGATGTTTTTTTTTAATTTAAATTAGCATCGAAAACAATCTTCCTATCGAAATGCCCAGAATCGTTAACATTTTTTTTAAGTTTGCAATTAGGATCGGTAAAATAATTAAGCATTTAACGTAGACTTGTTAACTTTAAAGATTATACAAACAACTTCCATCCCTAAAACAACTTTCAATCTTACGACTTGCTATAAAATATCTTAGAAAGTTTGAAGAACATAAATAGGTAGGTATCTATATTTTAATCAAAGCCGGCTTAAAATTAACGAAGAGATGTCGGTATCGTAACTAGAGCTCCCAGTGCGCCTTATAACTTATTTAAATTCTAATTAATCAGTGTTTGATGTGTATTCAGTTTTTTTAAGGTAATAATAACGTTTGAGATGTGTTAGCAGTACTTAAGTACTACCACTTTACGGATTGCTATATTGCTACGCCGTAGCGTGCTATATTGCTACGCCATAGCGTGCTATATTGCTACGTCGTAGCGTGTTATATTGATACGCCTTAGCGTGCTATATTGACACGCCGTAGAATGCTATATTGCTACGCCGTAGCGTGCTACGCTTGCGTTGAGATTTAAATTTAAAAAAGCAGTACAATACATAATGGTGTGCCTAGCGGTATGACCATTGGACTGCCAAGTCGAAGGTCTTGAGTTGAGACTTGTGAGAACACAAGGCTCTGACTTTTCGAATTCATGTGCGTATTATAATTAATTATCTCTCGCTTAAACGGTGAAGGAAATCGTGAGGAAACTTGCATACCTTAGAGATTTTTCTCGACGGTTTGTGAACTCCGTCAACCCGCACTAGGCCAGCGTGGTAGCCTAATCCCTCTCAATATGAGAGGAGACCCGTGCCCCAGCAGTGGGACAGTGTATGGGTTGATCTGAGTCGCTACTGAGAATTTCTTTATAAAACCCCAATGATACTTTGCTCGACTTGGAAATCCAAAGACCTTAAACGTAGCAGTCACACTTGCGACCAACTAGACTAGGACATATGAGGCTTAATAACAGAGGTTTCGTGATGACAACGCGAGTGATACCACTGGTGTTAACTTATTTTACTTTGGGGGATGGCTTAGCCAGCAACAGTTCGACCAAATGTGATCCTTTGTGTTGTCCCCAGCCTTGTGCATTCCTTACTCTTCAAATACGTGGTTCATGAAGGCGGCTAGTCTACTAAGAGGAAGGAACCTGTAGTCTTCTGGCTACCACTGGTGTTTCTGGTGTATGTAGGCTGCCGTTGCCGCTTGCCATTAGGCGGCTCGCATTCTTATTCGTCATCTTATCTCAATAAAGAAAAAAAATATAGTAACAAAGAAAGAAACTGCTTTATAACGTACTATTCTTTTCTGCAAGACTTTTAGAACTCATGCGAGAAGTTTAAAGTGCCAACTAAACTTGCCACTCTCATACGAATGAAGGCTTGCATATAAATCACGGTACCAGCCACTCCCACTTCGCATTTGCTTACAATACAATCTCTAAGCCGCCACATCGCATTAAAAAGTTTCAGTATGAAAAAGTAAAAACTTTTTCCTCTTTATGTTATTTAAAACCGAATATTATAAGCCTGGCTGCAATACACAGAAAAGGAATCTAGCTGATTCTGTTTTGGTTTTATATTTTGGTGTAATATAAAATAGTACGGTCTCATTTCGTCGGTAAGGCTCATGGCTAAGTCAACGCTGATCAAGCGATTTGCAAGGTTGACCTGCGCTTGTCGAGTTGTCTGTGGATAGTTTACCATTGTAAACAAATCGAGACTTCTCCGTGACTCAGAGAGCTTGTAAAGCCGTCGGTCCCGATTGTCATACGAACACCTATGACAATCGTTAGTGGTAATCAGAAACCCGAAAAGCCTGACAACTAGTATATAATCAGGATTGAAATTGCCCAGAAATTGGGGTGCTGAGGTCTGATGGCAGTCAGAAATACTAATATTCAGCGGCATCTGGATAGGCTGGAAGTTAACCGCAAGGATGATGAATACGGCTTAATAAATATCGTAATGAGAGATGCCTCAACATCATCATTTACCCACTTTACGGCCCCACTATTGGGAACGGGTCTCCTTTCAGAATAAGATGGGTTAGGCGGTTTTTTAGCCCCTGACACAGCAGGGGGTCTATTCCCTAAGCACGAAGTCCGTAATTTCGACCTTAGTTACGGGCGTTTCCTACTCTGTATCACCTACGGATGGATGATTCGTTCGGGGCCCGAACTTCTTAGTTCGGGCCCCGAACGAATCATCCATCCATCCACCATCCACTGTAAAATTGTGTTGTCATCCATTCTTATGGATGACAACACAATTTTACAGTTGTCCCTATTCTCGATGTTTCTACCCGTTCGAAAAATTGAGTTTGACACTTGTTTTATAGGACTCCGAAGTTTCGGAGAACTTTTGAACGGCTCGTAACTTCATTGACGGTGTGGAGAGGCGAGGTGTGTTGCCCCTCCAACCAAAGGGAGGATCCTCCAACCAGGCGGGTGTTATGCCTGGCGGGCCACGGCCCGACGGTTGATGTCGGGCGGTTGTATATATGCAACTTGTCGTTGCGAATGTTGCTTGCGCGATTCAGGCCTTCGTAGTTCTATGTAGCGCGGTAGATGTCGCTACAACGGAGATAGGGAGTAGGCGAGAAGGAACACCGTGTGGTTTTTAGTTTATAAGTCACCCACTCTGTGTGGAATCCGCAAAAAAGAGACAGTTCTGTAAGTATACGTACCGTGTACGTTACGTGTAATACCTGATACAAGACATCATATTATACATGTACACATATTTGCAAATAAAGTGATTTGATTTGATTTGACTCTCGGGAGCTACAGGCGTGGTGGTATCTTAAGGTTGATGGAAGCTTCAGACTCTTGGTTCTAGTGATAAGAAGAATCTAGAACTTACCTTTATTGGACATAGTAGGTGTATAGTGGTGGAAGGGGCCAGCTCTAAGTACGATCTCTTCCAGGATTATCCCAAAACTGTACACATCTCCTTTAAGAGAGGCGGCTGCTCCGGGGTAGATGCTACCTGCTACCAGCTCCGGTGCTGTCCATAGCAACTCTAAAATATGACGTAATATTAAGAACAGAAAATATCTACACAACATACCGTACCATCCTGTATTCCCAGAAGGGTTAGGCAGAAGAATACTAATATACACGTACAATTCGCCTGTATGTTTAGGTCCCATGTAATAAGGGATGAGCCTATTGCCATTAATCAGGCACAAATCCAAACTCCGACTTGCTACTCAGATTATATAGAAAACCCAATAACACTGCTTGACCTGGGAATCGAACCCACGCCCTTTAACGTAGCAGTCGCGCTTAGGAGGTAGTAATGAGCAGACAAAATATCTAGGAAAAAAATATTGATGTTGGACTTGTACGGTCGACAAAAGAGTTAAGTATACAGGCAGCTAATTAAACATCTGTGTTTTGTTAAAGATTGTGTAATAATGTACCACGTAATATGTGTCAAAATGCAGGTATTGTAAGCTGCTATACATCAAACCCTTTGACGGGTAATTATTTAAATCTGTAAAGATGCAGATTTCGATCGCTACCTGTATACCAATCTCTTTTGTTGACTGTACATATAATTACACCAGACAATACCCTAAAATATTACTACCATCCCTAAATCTTTACACACCGCGACATCTAATTTGATTATCTCAGAAATACGACCCAAGTAAAGCTTGTAACGTTAATTACTGTAGTAATAGGTGTCATCCTTTATCAGGTCGGTGGGCGTGCACAACGTGTTGAGCCCGTAGTCGGAGATCTTCAGCACGAAGCGTCCATCGATGAGGCAGTTGGAAGAACGCAGCTTGCCGTGCGCACCCAGCCCGCCATGTAAGTAGCACATGCCCTGGACAACGAAGGATCGTTGAAAATAAGGATAACAAATAATGAAGTATAAGAAAAAGTTTATTCGGAATAGTTTAGGTACAATTTATGTTTATAACTTTATTTTCCGTGTGAAAATTTGTGATGTCTTCCGTCTCTCATAAAGGGAAAGGTACACCGAACTTCTACTAAGAATACACGGCCATTTCTACCACACTGAGGAGGGAGCTCCGACATCTCTAATGAATGTAACGGTGGCTTTATTGTGCTTAACCTTTGGCACGTCACAAAGACTTGCAGCTGGCGGCTGGAGGGCAGTAAACCATGCCCTCCTCCCGGACCGTAAAAGTATTAGGTCCTACTAGTATAAGTAGTAGGTCCATTAACAGGGATTCCGCGTTTAACCCTAGTTGTGTTGGGTGCCAAGGCTTCTCCGGTTCCTCTGCTTCCAACAATTTATTTATTTCCTGTACCAATAATTTGGGTACAAAGTGCCCACAATTAGGCTAGGTAAGTACATTATAGAGCCTTTTAAACGTTGATGTAATTTTCCTTTCATATAAATTGGAGCACGTTCTTTAACGTAGCTATAATATGGCTTGGAATTGTGATACCATATACAGCGTGTGACTGAAATAAAACTTAAGGGCTGAGAGCATTCTGACTATGGATAAGTTTCAAAACAAGTAACCAACAATTCTCAACATTTCTTCCATATTATTATCTTTATTATTCATCGCCGTAATTTACTTACTTATGATATAGGTACGTACCTACGTAGTAACCTACATTATCATTAACCATCTTTCATTAGCTAATATCTAAACAAAAACACTAGTAGACTGTCAGCTATCAATCCCTTTTTGTTTCAGTCGTAGTGATTCACGCTAAGACAAAGTAAAAGGAATTGTTCAACTTCCCCCTGTAAACTATGAGGAAATAAACAATGTCAACTGCAATGGGGACAGATGCAGGCCGAAGCAATTAATTTCAAAATTGCCAAGGCTTTGTAAGAGGTGCATAAAATCATTTATATGCCTTCGAAAACCGTATCACTCTTTTATATGAACTAACTAAACATAATTTTGACGACGTCTTTGGTCTACTGGTTCGCTTGTCGGACTGCTGTCGTGGGTTCGATTCCTACTGAAGACAAATATTTTTTTATCAATTTTTATCAATTTTACACATAGAGTAAGTAATTTACACATAGTGTAGTGTAAGCTTGGACAATTTTACACATGATGCTGTGTAAAATTGTCCAAGAATATTTATAAAAACGATTTATTTGTAAATGCTTAATTTATTACCACAAGCCGTAATTATGATCATCCAATAATATGACCGTAGCAAGTACCAAGTAACAGCAACACTGACGTTTCAAAATCATTTGTTATTGTACAAAGACATTGAAATCAATATCCTCCGAGCCCTTTTCCAACTATGTTGGGGTCGGCTTCCAGTCTAACCAGATGCGGCTGAATATCAGTATTTTACAACGAAGCGACTGCCATCAGACTTCCGTAACCCAATTTCTGAGTAATCATCATCAACCCATATACTGCTCCACTGATGGGCACGGATCTCCTCTCATATTGAGAGGGATTAGGCTATAGTCCACCACGCTGGCCTAGTGCGGGTTGGCAGACTTCACCATCAAATAAAGCATCGAGAAAAATCTCTAACGTATGTAAGTAAGTTTGTTGCTTACGATGTTTCCCTTCACCGTAAGCAAGTGATAATTAATTATTATTTATATAATTTCTGAGTAATACCGGAAGACATTTAAATATAAAACTAATTTACCGTTCACTTAAACGATAAAGGTAGGTAAAAATGCAGAAACCTTTGTGTCTGTGAGATTTTTTCGACGACGTGTAAGCCTGCCAAACTGGACTAGACTGTATACTAGTGGTGGATAATAAATCTTACGGCTCTCATTTTGAGAAGAGCCCCGTGCCCAGCAGTCGGACGGTAAAAGAGTTGATGGTAAATTATTAACGAACCAGCATCGAAACCTTCTGGAAGAAATTATTCAAATGATAATGAAAATTGTTTGGTAGATTTTGAGTCTATCACTTTCAGATGCACAGACAGAAAGCCAGATTGCGGAGACTTTATTTTATTGAGTCTAATACATTAAAGTGGGGCTTACGTGAAAGAAAAGCACTGTAAAAGGGCGTAAAATTTTCCACAAGAACAAATCAATAATTCTAATCCCCGAGATGAAACGAGTTTTATTAATACTACATCGTAAACCCCGAACTTTGCCTCCCAGCGGTATTAGATTAGCACACAGCCCGTAATTTTGGCTATATTTCAACCCCAGTTTAAATTAGTGATCGGTCAAATTTAAGAGAATTATTTAGATTAGGATAGATAGATTCAGAAAATATAGGTTATATTTAACTTCTGTTTATTCTACTCATCAAGTGGTCGCAAGCGCTTAATATTCTATTAATAGTAGTATTGGCAATAGGCACGCTCCCTATTAGATAGGACCCAAACATACGGGCGAACTGTGGGTGTACATAGCCAGCACATCAAGCTACCCCAATCTGTCAAATTTCTTTGATAGATTTTCGACTTTAATACAAAATAAGAAACAAAATAACTTTTAATTATGTAAACTTCTTTTCTTATTTCTAATATTATTACCATTTTTTTTAGGAATATAACTTATATAAAATCAAAATCAAAATAGTTTTATTTTCATATAAACCATATACAGGCACTTATGAAATGTCGAGTCTAGGTGCATATAAAAAAATTAATACATATACGAAAGTTAATTTCAAATATTTACATATTTAATTCCACTGCAGGCTTGACTCGCACGCGTCCTCTTCGGGTACGAATTCTACCTGGTATTTTTGTTTCTAAAAAATTATAAATTTAGAATCGGTAAGCATGCTAACCTTTTTGCTTTGTCATTTCAGCTTATTCATTTGGTTATCGATAATCTTTGCAATCAAAATTCTCTTTTCATGTTTTGGTAGGTAGTTTTCCTATATATTTTGAGGCAACATACCATCAAGCCTGTATTCGCCGAAGGTTTAGGCAGAGGTATACCAATGTACACCCACAGTTCGCCGGAATTCTTTAGCTCCCATGCAATAGGGGGCGAGCTTATTGCTATTTTTTGAGGCAAAGAAAAATCATTTTATTTATTATTATTATTATAAGGCGGCTGTGTAGTAACACTGCGACCGCAGTCGGTCTATTGTGATCGCCACTCGTTGCAATAGAGCTCACCGCTAAACCCTGCGACTACTATAAACTGCAGGATTTGCTTATGGGTGAGCTCTTTTATTTAATCTGGGCTTACGATAAAAAATCAAATTACCTTTGATTGGTTTTGTTTATTGTATTGGTCAAGGTTGCGAAGCCCTAAGACTGACTCTACAGCATTGGGAAGTATTGTTATCACAATATAATAATAACCTTGAAAACAATTCACGATCAATAAAGTTAAAATTCAATACAGTTTTGTATTATGTTATTTTTTAAATTAAAATAATTTTCAAAAGATATTTATGAAAATTCAATGTCAAAATAGGCTTCCCACATTGTGTTAGGTTCTTGTACGGCTCGGTTATCAAAATACAACTAGTAAATATAGTCATACCATACTTAACGCCTGAATTCCTATGTGTCCCTTTGTAATATGTAGAAGGCAACCCTATTGCTATTAATTGGCAACAAATCAAAGCTTCGAGTTGATACTTCATATTTTGATTTTATAGAAACATTTTGCGTGGCTTGGGAACGAAAATCTGACGTTACGCTCACCAACCACAGGAAAAACAGGCAGAAAACCCTGAGGATTATTCTTAAAGTTACTTTATACAAGATGTCAATATTATTTTTAGACTAGCTTTTCGTAAGGAGTTCTGTTCTAGTCGACAGCATACAAATGGAACTGCTACTATCTTTGATCTTCTACTATCTATGGTAATATCTTTATCATTTAACTTTTTAATACAACATCTCCAGTTTTTATCACTCGTTGCTAAGTTATAACTACGCTGATCAAGGAATCTGCAAAGTTAAGTTACGCTAGCCGCGGTCAGTCTGTGGATGGGTAACCATTCTTAACACATACACACCCCTCCGTACCTGACAGAGAACGTAAATACGTCGATCCTGGTTGTCCGGTAGTCATGCGAATACCAATCGTTACTGGTAGTTAGATACCAGTCCATCAGGATGTACATATATCGGTACTTATCCACAAATTGGATTGTGGAGGTCTGATGGCAGTCGCTCTGTGTTAAATACTGATATCTATCTGGTTAGAATGTTCCTACAAAGTTAGGAAAAAGGCTCCAAGAAGGCAGCGCTGGATCTAGATTTTTTTCGAGGCGGGGCAATAACATAAATATGCCTCCCCCGCCTGCATAATATAATAATAATAATTTACTGTATCAAATGTTTATTAAAAGTGGATTAAAGCTCTAGATCCCACACTAAGATTCTCTGTGTTGTGGGAGCTAGGGTCTTTCGTTCGGTTTACTGGTGAAAAACAATAATTTATTAATGAACTAACGTAGAACTTGACATTTCTACATCTACAAAAGTAATTATGCAATAGTATTATTATATGTTTTATAAGTAGGTTGATCTATGCCTACCTACGCGCCCCGCGAAAGATCTGTCTCAGTGTGTCTCTCTGTCATGTGTTGATGATGAGTGATGAGACGTGTATTCGCCAAGAAATTTGAATTACCGCGTCCGGGGTATGCCCCCCCCCCCCCTAGATACGGCGCTGGGAGAAGGATTAATGATGTCCAGTCACCACCTGTTATAATACTCACCTGCACAATATCATGTACGAGCGATGTCCTGAAGTTCCAGTCGAGTTGAAGCTCATCGTTGGCGAGCACGTCCTTTAGCGAGCCTTTGGGGCAGTACTCGGTCAGCACGAATACTAGCGGACAATCGACGCACGCGCCGATGAAGCGCGCTGTGTTCTCGTGGGAGACGTTTCGAGCCTGTTTATAAAGAGATTTTTTTGTATGAATAATCTAATAAGAGCATCAATAGGTACACTGGCCAGCACATCAAACTACCACAATCTGTCAAATTTCTTTGATTGATTTTGAACTTACAAAATAATAAAGTTCATATTCAATTGGAATAATTTGTCAGTTTTGGATAGCTTGACCTGCTGGCGTCGGTACTATAATGTTGTTTTAAAATCTCATCACATAAAATTAGTACCACAAACAAGGAACAGTCTTGTGCCATCACATTTGTTTAGACGTCTCAGAAATGTCACTTGGAAATCGCTTGGGAATAGTAAATATAGGCCCTATTTACTACGAGATTAGACCCGTTTTAATATACCTATAGTACCACCCGGTCCAATAATGGAAATAATCTTTTGTGCAAACGTATCTTAAGTTGAAATGAATAAGATAATGAAGTAAGATTATGTCGGCCGCTTTGAAGAATTTTGGTTATATTTTTCAGAATATAAATAATTCCACTCATAACATTATTCAAGTCAGATCCAGGGAAATGTATCATAAGTATATGTTATGCATACTCATTTATTTGCATACATGTTTCTTACATGTGGTGAGTAGGGCGTGGCATCAAACAAGACCCCTGCTAAGGGCATAGGAACATTTTTATCAATAAAATTATTGCGATTAAACATTTACGAAGTCGGAGCGTGCCGCTAGTATACTCATCATCAACCCATATACTGTCCCACTGCTGGGCACGTGTCTCCTCTCATATTGAGAGGGATTAGGCTATAGTCCATCACGCTGGCCTAGTGCGGGTTGGCAGACTTCACAAACCGTCGAGAAAAATCTCTAAGGTTTCCTCACGATGTTTTCCTTCACCATTTAAGCGAGTGATAATTAACTATTAATACGCACATGAATTTGAAAAGTCAGAGGTGCGTGTCTTGGGTTTGAACTCGAGACCTTCGACTTGGCAGTCCAATGGTCAGACCTCTAGGCTATCACTGCTTATACATATACTAGTATACTATATCTACATATATTCGAACTTTGTTTAATACATCCGCTTGTCCGAGACGTCCAATCAATAGTAACTATCGCACACAATAGATCCATCAGCGTAATTAGTAGCAATCAATTAATATTGACGTTGACATGTGACTTACGCGTGGATTGTGTGCAGGCCCAATGAAATAGTGCAACAATCTTATCTTATCTTAGCAGTGGGGGTGGCATGGCCAGCAACACTGCGACCAAATGTGATCTGTTGTGTTGTCCCCAGCATTGTACATCCCTTACTCTTCAAAGACGTGGTTCATGAAGGCGGCTAGCCCACTAAGAGGAAGGAACCTGTAGTCCTCTGGCTTCGGGTATCCGTTGCCGAGATGACTCATTCGTTTCGTCGCTAGGACGTCACAATCATACAAGATGTGCTGCATGGTATCCCTGAATTCACCACAAGCTCTACAATCAAGGTCAGCTTCAACAATACTAAATTACAACGTAAATGTGCCCATTACGAGGACAAGTGTATTGTATCGGCACTTAGTATAAACCATATCAATATAAATCAGGCGGAGTCTGAGAGGGTTGGGGTGTGTCGTGAGGGTCATGATCTCTCCCCCTCTTCTCAAGTCGTACACGTCAAATTGACAAACCTAAAAGTAGACAATTCACGAATCGTCGACCACAGCAATCAGTTGACTGTTAGATCACTTAAGGCCTGTTGTGTTGTTCAGTCTAGTGAATACCTAAGACTAGACCAGACTTAGAGTAAAAAAAATGCGGCCCATATTTTGATACATTACATAATTTACTGATAAATTTTTATCAAAGAGACTTGACGTATTTGCAAAAAAATAGTTATATTTAAAATTAATATTAGGGTTACCTGTTTAATCTCCCACAACAGTTTTTTATTAAGGTCCAGCTTTTTCCTATGTATCTTCTTGACGGCGACCCTGTTGCCTTTATACAAGCCCACGGTGAACGATGACAGGGTTAGCGAAGGCGTGCCCAGGTTGGAGGCCGCCCCTGTGCTGCTGCGAGTACTCCATCCCAGGGAAAGCTAAAGCAATCCATAATATTATAATAATAACCTTGGAATACAATTAATTACGGCATTGAACCAAGTAATACTGTACCAACCAAGTAATATTGTCATTATCATTCATACTAACGACATACGGTCGTGGGTTCGATTCCCACAGAACACAAATATTTGTGTGGATAATACATGAGTATTTGTGTTTGTCTGGGTGTTCCTTATGTATTATAAGTATGTATTTACAAAAAAAAAGTATATAAGTATTATATCCATTGTCTAGTACCCATAGTACAAGCTCTGCTTAGTTTGGGACTAGATAGTGTTGCGTAAAATGTCCCAAAAATATTATATTATATTATTATTATTATAACATAAAGGTGATTGTAATCGACCGAGTACAATCAATCACCTTTGTTGCATTTTAAAGACATTTATTTTCATTATTTAAGATTTAAACTGTTCCACTGCTGAATACGGGTCTCCTCCTAAGCTATATCTACCACGCTGGCCTAGTACAGGTTGGCAGACTTCACACACCGTTAAGAAAAATCTTTAAAGTATACAGTCTATGCAGGTTTCCTCAAGATGTTTTTCTTCACCGTTTAAGCGAGTGATAATTAATTATGTATACGCACATGAATTCGAGGAAAAGTCAGAGGTTTGAACTCGAGACCTCGAGCCTTGGATTTGAACTCGAGACCTGAACTTGGCAGACCAAAAGTTATTTTATCACTATGCTATCACTGCTTGCACCATACCATTATATACCATATCATACTATTATGTATACAAAACACGGCGGTAATATAATATTATGTCAATCTATCAATTAATTTAAAAAATCCGCTTCGTTTAATTAAAAGCTCCAATTACTGTTACAGCCGTGTAAGCATTAATTAAAGCAACTCGAAAAACGAAACAATTGAATGTTAAGCTTCACTGGATAAGATATATCATTATTTTATTTTATTTCAATTAAAAGGTTACGTGCTTACGTACTTGAACGATATTCTATGAGAATCATATATGACAAATTTAATCATGTTTAACAATGTAACATATTGCTATGTACAACATTATTTAGTTTTAAGATTAACTTAATATTAAGTACGCATAAGATTTTTTGAATTTGAAATAATATTTTTTGAACCGTCAAGTAAAATCACTCGTCAAGGGCTGATTGTAAATACGACTTTCTTCTTACACCATGTTCAAGAATACTACAATACCGATTATATATAATAAAAATCAATTGTTTTGACCCTCTGGAGGATCACGGTTTCTTTAATAAATTATTGTAGTTTAAATAGGAAAACGGAGAGATAATAGCAACAACTGCAGTGACTGAGTGATAGGCTGTGTGTGTAGGTCACACGTCAATTCAAGTATTTGTATGTAGGTATATACTCGTACAATATTGACTATCAATATTGTACGAGTACGTCCCTGACTTGATACATGACAATTCGATATCCAGGCCAATATAATTTAAACAAATACACATTTTATTTAAGAGAGGTAGGACATAATAGGAGTTATTCCTCTCAAATTGAAGCTCCCGACTCAGATGGGCAGTACCTCCTACTTGCAGAAAATCTAAGTGAAATAACACTGATTTGAGCTGTGTTGTGTTCCTTACGGTGAACAAGGTTGCCAGCTCCGTGAGGCAACGTTGTGCTGGCAGTGGGGGGCCTTTGACTCTTATACTGCCAACCCAACTCCTCTTTCGTTTTACAGGGTCGGTAACGCGCAAGTGATACGCCTGGTGTTGTAAGCGTCTATAGGCTACGGTAACCGCTTACCATCAGGTGGGCCGTATGCTTGTTTGCCACCTTAGTGGTATAAAAAGAATGTAACATTCTTATTACCTTGAGTACCTCGTTGATGCTGTGAAGCGCTGGGCTGGCTCCGATTGCAGTACCCACCTCCACCAACACCTCCTCAGGTCTCACTCTCCATGACGTGTTGTTTAGTTCTGCATCTATACGCGCTTGTCTGTTACAAACAAATACTTATCATCTGTATTTTCTCCATTAGTTAAAGATCAACATTATATACGGGGTGATGTTACAACAATACAGTAGAATCAATAAAAAGAAATTAAGAAATCAAATAAAAGAGGAGACATTCCGTATATTCGAAAATCCGGATAATCTATTTCAAAGTCAAATCAAATAATATTTAAATTTTAGGTTTCCAAAACAAAACGTAAATAAAAATAAAAGACACTATGAGTTGAACGTTCTTAAAGAAAATGAAACAATAACAAACTCTATCATGATAAGCCTAGGGTTGACCGCTAGTGCGCCTGATGTTAAGCGACACTGAGACCTACGATGGATCACGCTTGCTTAGAAGAAACCGATTCACTCAAAATTTAAAGACACCCACATTATAGCTATTGGAGAACACCTACTCGGGAAGCTCATTCCACTTTTCAGCAGTACGCATGATAATGTCCACCATGAATAAAATTGATATCGCTTGCTGTCGTTCATGCTTCTGGTCGTCCGATAGTAGAAACTCGTCATAACATATCTCGTTACGCGTTCAAAACATTTTTAAACTGTGACGAATCAGTCCGGATTGTCGAATAATCGGTGTGATGATACCATAATTTACGGGTGATGTTTATATCTAGCTCGTTGATTAGGATTTTAATCAGTCCACGTTGTGCTCGAGAAGGGATTAGAAAGTTCAACAAAAGTATAAAAAAAGTAAAGACGTTTATTTCCTCTTTTTTTATATTATACAACAAAGACCACAAATCCAAGCACGTCAAAGTCGAAAAAAACCCTTTGATGTCAAATCCAAAAAGTACAAATAACAGTTCTCTGTAAATTTCGCATCAGAAAATAATCAACAGTATTTTTTGTTTTATTACACTGAAAAAATATTCCAATGCGATGCTCAAAGAAATATAAATAAAACGAAATACGCAGAGTATAAATGTGTGCATTTAAAATTACTCGCTGAAATATTTACTTCAACTACGAAATAATGTTATCACTTGTTCAATTCAATAAGGCTGCTCAGAATTTCATTGTCATAAATTTTGTTCTTGCTAATCCGTGAATTATTCTGCAGTAGATAAATTTAAGCCGAGGATTGAAATTAGAAATAATTCTTACTTATATTTAAGAAAGAATAGGGTGTATAACAGTGTTTATGTCAAACAAGATCTATTATGGTCTAAATTGTTTGTAGAGTTATTATTAATATACACAATACGTATATAAAAAGTTAAAGGTTAAGGAAAGTGATGGAAGGTGTTATGCGTATATGTATATAAATATAATAACCAAGGGACAGATGGGACACAATAAGGCATAGAAATCCTCTGGATAAAAACTTAGAATGCTCTTCAATATATAAAAGAGGTCACCTTTGTAGAGGATGACGAGCACATACGATACCAGATTTATCCTGGATCTAGCCTGTTTCAAAAAGTTTAAATATATTAAATAACACATAACTCAACTCACTTCCATGCGCAGCTCGTTGTACGGTTAATTAAAAATATAATTTATAATTAAGTAAACTGGGGATGGTGTTGTTGGTTATTATTTTTTTAATATTCACCTCCCACCACTTTGTAATCAATATGCAATGTGTAACTGTTTGTCATTCCTTAATTAAGATAAAATAAATATGTTATTTCGACTTTTCAGACAACTTATCGTCTTCATCAACCAATATAAAATATAATATAATTGTAGCGGCAGTCCACAGTACTGGACACATAGCATATGAGCTATATAGTCCACAAGCACATGTTATGAAATATTAAAAAAATATATCTAACATTTTACAGTTATCGTACTAAAACTAGTTACTTACTTGTAGGCAACGCATGCAGCGGTGACGGCAAAGGTTAGAAATATTGCCAGCCCGATGAAACAATAGATTATGACAGTCTGGGCCTCTGTCCGAGCAGCGTGGAACATACACACAGTACATAGCAGTGTTGCTATTTACGAAAATGACACGATTTATTTCTATGATAAAAAAAAATGCGGAATTACGCGGCATCTCTTAAGCGCCAAGTCTTACAAAGCAGAGATGCGACGCTAAAATTTAATCAAAATAATAAAATACTTACAACATTTTGTCATATAATAAAGACGTGGGGTTATTTTTTTTTCTATTTTTTTTCAATTTGATATGTAAAAGTCACAATCTTCGTATCTTAAGATAAAGACTATATTGCTCGATATATGTGTATATCGCGTAAGATGAAAATGTATAGGTAGATATTACCTTCGGCGTGTGGGATAGACCATTGGATTGTATGTCGAGCGATATATTATCGCTCTTTGCAACTATAAAACATGTAGAATTAAACACATTTACAATAATGTAGTATTCATTTCTACAAAGATCTCACATTTATAAAAATACCAAACTAAAACTGGACGTCACTTTAGGCCTTGTAGTATATACATTCGCGCCCGAAAACATTACATAAATAATGACCTTTTCCACCTCTAATCGGTTTGTTTACGGAAATATCCAATTCAGGATATAAAACCCATGCCTATCAATGACGTACCTTTCTAAGGCGTTTATTCAACCTTGAGTTACAATAACAAGGACACATTTGTTGCAATAGTAGTTTATGTTCAAACAAACTTTTGAACGCCACGTCAATAACGAAAATCCGTGTTCTCTACGCCAAGCGACAAATTGTAGTATTTAATAATAGGTAAAAAAAACGTCAAATTTTTGTATAGGTATGTATTTTGAACTAAAAAAAGTGATATTTTTATGTGCGTGTGCGAGCTAAGAGGTAAGAAATACACAATTTAATATACCTATTATTTAGTAGAAACTTTCTACTAAAAGTATGTATAAGTACACTAGACTTTCTGTTTTTCCTCTCGTCTAGCAGCTATGCATGCACATTATGTCAGTGGACATGAGGATTGAGGGACCAGTTTAAATTATCGCTATCTTCAAATTGCGTCGATTTTTTTTTTCATTTCTCTTTTACAAAATGTATTAAGACTCTTACTAAAACTTTATGTAAAATAATAATGATTTTATTTATTTCATTCGGTAATATTAGCTAATAGTATATTTTTGTTTTGTGTGGATTGAGGGACCACAGTTTATTAGTTATAATTTTTTTATCTTTGATTATTGGTGACCCATTATTTAGTAAATATCTTTACTAATTCTTTACTAAATACCTATAGTCACAATATCTTAATTTTTCGCATACTTTCCGAGATCTGACTGACGGCTTATGAGGACTGAGGGACCACACTTTAAGCGCCGTAGTCTTTTATGTATTTTTTTACAAATTCCCAAATTTGTTCTACAATTGTTTTAAGACTTCTACTAAATCTTACAATATTTTTTTTCGAAATACCAGTGTGGTCCCTCAGTTCACACGCACATATATTTTTGACGTGCCATGCCGTTCGTTCGGTGGCGTCGTGAGCAAGTTTTCATTTGACGTCTATACACGTCCGTGGCGGTCAAAAGGTTAAAAAAACATTATAAATGCGAAACTAGCTCTCTGTCTCTGTTATGCTTCGACGCCTAAACATCACTTCACTTTAATTTATTTATTTTTTTATTTATTTATTTATAACAATCTTACCTACCTTATCTTCATCACATATATATTATTTGTGTCCTTTGAGATTTGAGTGCTCATTGCTCCGCGAGGAAACGTTGTGTTGGCAGTGGGGGGACTTTGCCAACTTTGCAAACTGCCAACCCAACTATTCCTCTTTCAATACAGGGTCGGCAACGCTCAAGTGATACTCCTAGTGTTGCAGGCGTCTATAGGCTACAGTAACCGCTTACCATTAGGTAGGCCGTATGCTTGTTTGCCAACTTATTGGTATAACCATCACAGGATCCAAAAAGGTGGCATAAGCAAGTGCTTAGCAGGGCTATGGATGATGATGAGGACCCAATAACACTCGACAAACATTTTTAAAGGACAACACTCCCAATAGCTGACCAACCATTACAAACTTCAGTCATCCAATCTAAAAGTTTCAATGTTATCTCGTCTCGGTTAAATTGACACTGGTAAATAATTTACAGCGGTAATCTAGCGTTTGTTTGTCTAATGAAGTTCACAGTATCCCTACTTCCCTACGAATTACTTAATATTATAAACGTCTGTCTACTTCTTACGCTTTCACGTCTAAACCGCTGAACTGGTTTTGATGAAATTTTGCGCAGAGATAGATTAGACTTTGGAAAAGGACATGGGCTCATTTATAAAGTACGTACCGGCTATTTTTATGAAATGATCATTATTTTTTTCATTAATGTAACACATATTATTTGTCATTTTAGTTACTACACCAGACTGGGGTCTAGGGCAAAAATTCCATGGTTTTTATTTAACTTTTTTTGATTACTGTCCATGATATTTATTGGTGTAACGTTATTTATAAGTGCTACGCCGTAGTTACTACGCCGTAGTTGCTACGACGTAGTCACTACGGCGTAGTACCTGAGAGGTACAGCATTTGTAGCTACACTTAACGCATCTGAAGGACCAGCAGACCGTATAATCGCCTTTAATTAAGTATATTAATGAAAGGCTAAGCAATGAACGTGTGATCTGAAACTGAAAATTAATTAACAGTGGTAATTACCTCCTAGTAGGTAGTATGACGATAAAAATGTAAATCAATTTATTTAAAAGGTGATCATCATTTCACAATAGTAACCACACTTTATGAATATTAGTTATGAATGCAAAACCTGTCGGCAATTAAAAATATGCCTTTACTCATATTCTCACATAGATCTATCGACCAAAACAAATACTGTATACCTTACAAATACTGAGTTTATTGATAAACAAGAACATAATTGAATTGAATGTTGCAATAGATTAGCAACATAGTTAATTGCAACGGAAGTCATCAAGGATAATTGAATTAACTACATACTGTAACATGAGTCACCTAGCATTCAGTTATTTACGTTGAATGTCATATAATGTTCACTTTAAGTGAAATCTCAGACTTCTCTAACTTCGACCTCCCTGACTTCGACCTCCCTGACTTCGACCTCTCTGACTTCGACCTCCCTGACTTCGACCTCTCTGACTTCTTCGAGTTCTCCATGTACTTCTTATTAAATCTCTAAACAGTTCAGAATTCAAAGGTGCATTGACCTTTTAACACAGTTCTCCAACTCGCGAACAAAAACAATAAAACTACCATTTAGACATCATGATTTGTTATATTGTCTTTTTGTCGCGAAATATTTTTCTAAGTACAACTTATAAAAGTAATTTGTTATGTTAACTAGCTAACCTAATCTAGATTTCAGTGTTGTTTTTTAATGTTGTTAGCTCAACACTCCCAAGTGGTTCAGAATAAATAAAATAAACGCTCCATCTTCAAAAGTACATTAACAGCGCCCCTATGCAATGCGGCCAATGTTGTATACTCCTTGATTATAAATATGTCGTGGGTTCGATCCCCAACTGAGACAAATCTTTGTGTGATCGATAAATATTTGTTTCGATGCAATGGTATTGTTATTGTCTGTAAAGTCCCTCGCGATACAGGGCTTGCTCCCTAGAGCGGGAGCTGTCTTTTTAAAAAAGAAAGAACGTCTTGATATATTATGTGAATACTAAATGGGACTGGCATAATCGAATATCGACTCAAAGATATAAAGAAAAAATAACCCTCATAATATTTTATTATGTAGCCCTTGTGTACTCCACTGCAGGGCAAAAGCCTCCCCTATCTTAGTCCAGGGCTTCTTCATACCAGGTCGGTTAAAAGCGATCAAGATCATCTCTCAAACGCCTCCTCGACCGACCTCTTCAAAGAATAACTTTGCAAGGGCCCCTGAAACTGAAACCCAGTAGCTAGTCTAGTTGGTGGTCCGGTCCTCAATAATGTTAATATTGTAAAATATTATACATTAAGTATATTTTTATGTCACATTCATTTTTGTCTTAATATTTTTAATAGTAACCACAGTTTTTATATGAAGTAACAACTTGCGAGTTCAGCCTTCCCTTCCACGTATGCCTTGATTCAGCGAAGGCAGGATGAATAGGCAAGAAGTTGTGACAGCTTTGAGACTTCGATCCGGCCACATAGGTTTTATGATGCGCAAGGTTGATTCACCTAATTGTGCTGTTTGTGGAGTTATAGAAGATGTACATGACGGAGTGCAGCCGGGTAGGGGATCAACGACGTCGAGCTTTTGCCAATAGTTTTAATGTAGGCTTCTATAATAGCGTTTTGGCCTCACCATTGTCGAATGAGACCAGAATACTTTATCATATTACTATTATGGGTTTAAGGTTGCGTGTAGATTAGTTAATTAGTATTTATTATTATATCATAACTCTGTATTCAATAATCGGGGTGTCATTTTCTTTATAAAAAAACCCTGTAAATAAATATAGATTAAAAAAAAACCTGCGCGTATTGCTAAAAAACTAAAACATTTTTCGAATTAAATACTTACCACCCTGGCACATGGGGTCGTTCCATAGGAAGCCACATCGAGGCGTGTCCGGCGGCGGGCCGCGGCGTCCCCCTGGCCAGTGGATGGCTTTCCCCGCAACCGGCTTGTAGCTGCTGTTCAAACCGTGGAAGAACGCCACCACCTTAACATTGAGATGTGTATTTTGAAGATGGTTTGAATTTTTATTTTATTTTATTGACACAAAATAGAATACAGTCAATAAATCTATATCCTGTATATAGATGTATTGACTGTATTCTATTTTGTGTGTTACAAAACTACCCATCACGTCGAGAGGAGGTTAAATGGGGCCTTATAACGAGTCCATTCACAAAATTTAAGAACCGTAGTACTAGTAATGCTGTATAACATACCCCAAAAAAAGGAAAACATTTATGAATGAAAAATAGAAAAAAGTAAAAACTGCCTCATTAGTCTAGTGGTCCTAAGCGCGACTGCTACGCTAGAGGTCCTAGGTTCGATCCCCAGGTCGAGCAAAGTGTTATTGGGTTTTTCTATGAAATTCTCAGTAGCAGCTCGGAGTCTGGATTAATTGTGCCCGGTTAATGGCAATAGGCTCGCCCCCTATTACATGGGACCTAAACATACCGGCGAAATGTGGGTGTACATTAGTACACCTCTGCCTAACCCTTCGGGGAATACAGGCGTGATGGTATGTATGTATGTAAATAGAAAAAACTATTAAAGTAGACAATTATTAGGTAAAATAGGTACGTAGGCCTTTCTGTTAAATAATTTGGTTCCCTGACATGACAGCTGACAACATTTTTGGCTTGGATAATTAATTACATTTTTTACGGGGTATTTTGTAACACGTTGTATATAAAAATGAATCCCTGTTTCATTTGGTCAAGCCATAACTTGAGAACGACTTTACCGATTTCATTCATCTTTTTCTTAAGTTTTTTAATACTTTGTAGAAGGTTCTTATGGAAAGAAAAATTAAGAAAATTGCACAGGAAAACAGAAAATTTCAGAAAACTTAACGACTAGATACTTTTTATCAAGGTAAAGTTCACAAGTCCAAAAGGTACCATGATTTTCCGAGTGTAGGTACTTTGATCAACGTGTTTTTAAAAGATGTCTCTATTCCCCGAAGGGGTAGACAGAGGTGTACTAATTGTACACCAACATTTCACCGGTATATTTTGGTCCCATGTAATAGGGGGCATTATTGCTAATAATCGGGCAAAAATCCAAACTCTGAGCTGCAACTGAGATTTCATAGAAAAACCCAATAACACTGCTCGATCTGGGAATCGAACCCCAGGACATCTGGCGTAGCGGTTACACTTAGGACTTAGAATCAATTTAAATACCACTAGCTTCTGACCGCGACTTCTTCCGCATGGAAAAGTTAATTTTTTAATTATCGTTGATTTGGCTAATTAACTTAAAATCGTTATAAATTATAGCCCATAAGTTATTCTGATGTATAAATAATAATACTGTAAAGTTTCATCAAAATCTGTTCAGTAGTTTTATCGTGAAAGAGTAACAAACATCCATCCATCCATTATCACAAACTTTCACATTTATAAAATTAGTAGGAAGTCGAACAGGAAGGATTAGAAAGTAAAGAGCTACACAATAAGTTGCCCAACCTATTTAACTTAAAGACTCCTTTATGATCACTAACCATAGACAATTCAAATTGCAAGTCAGTAAATTAAAGGCTGGCTCGAGCCAGTCTCTAGAGACAGTCTGAAAAGAGCACGCAGATACGTGTTACGTTACTTTTATAAGCGAAACCTTTTTAACAAATATAGTCGCTTAAGCGCTCAGTTCTTAGGATTTGCGTCTTTTGAAGTAGATATATTCTTTACTGGTACTAGGTTTTTTAAGCCGTCGAAGACATATATTTTGAGATCCTTTGTTAAGCAAAGTGTTCCCCTAACTCAGTCCAAGAATTTCTATACTAGTTTTTATAAAATTCTTTTTCATTTTGCACACCAATAACAATTAATATTGTAGATATTTATGTCATTTTTCACAGCACGATCTGCACCCAAAGTAAGGAGAGCTTGTGCTATGTTTTTTTTAACTGCCTCGTTAGTCTAGTGGTACTAAGCGCCACTGTTACGTTAGACGTTCTGGGTTCGATTCCAAGGTCGAGCAAACTGCTATTCGGTTTATCTATGAAATTCTCAGTGCCTAGCAACTCAGAGTTGGATTTGTACCCGGTTAATAGCAATATGCTCGCTCTCTATTACATGGGACCTAAACATACCGGCAAACTGCGTGTATACATGGGTACACCTCTGCCTAATCGTTCGGAGAATACAGGCGTGATGGTATGTAATTTTTTTTGTAAATCATTCTTATAATACATTAGAAACACCCATTAAACAAACCAAACAAATACTTTTACTCCCATTCATCACATAAATATTTTTGTCTAGTGAGAATCGAACCCACGACCACGCGATCAGCAGTCCGACACTTAAACCACTAGACCACAGACGTCGTAATAGAGAAAATTAACAAAAACACGCCGTTAATTTTGAAACGGCAGTGAAAAATATTATAGCCTTTTGCTTACCTCAAATTTTCCGGTAACTGGGTCCAAATCAAGGATGGCATAGTCAGCATCCCTGTCACCGACAGCGTCTATGCGGACGTGACCAGTTATACCTGTGACAATAATTTTCTGTTATAACCTATATCATGATATGCGCTAGTCGCGGTTAGTTTGTGGATGGGCGACCTTAACACATCGAGCTCTCCGTGCCTCGGAGAACACGTAAAGCCGTCGATCCCGGTTATCATACGAACACCTATGACAATCATCAGTGGTAGTCAGAAGTCCAAAAAGCCTGACAATTGGGTTGCGAAGGTATGATGGCAGTTGCTTCGTGTAAAATACTGATATTTAGCCGCAACTGGTTAGACTGGAAGCCGACCCTAATGTAGTTGGGGAAAGGCTCGGAGATAGAGGAGAAAGAATCTATATCATAACATCACATACCATCACGACTGTGTTCCCCGAAAAGCTAGGCAGAGGTATACTAATGTACAGACGCCAGCAGGTCAAGCTATCCAAAACTGTCAAACTTTCCCAATTAAAAACGAACCTTATTGCATCGTGTTATAGTTGAAAATCTATCAAAGAAATTTGACAGATTGTGGTAGCTTGATGTGCTGGCGTCTGTACATTAGTATACCTCTGCCTAGCTTTTCGGGGAACACAGTCGTGATGGTATGTGATGTTATGATATAGATTCTTTCTCCTCTATCTCCGAGCCTTTCCCCACAGTACACCCACAGTTCACTGATGTTTAGGTCCCATGTAATAGCGAGCCAATCGCCATTAACCGGGTACACTTCTAAACTGAGAATTGCTACTGAGAATTTCATAGAAAATCCCAATAACACGTGAGCGCAAATTCTACGCTTGAGATCCTGGGCTCGAAACCCAGGTCAAGCAAAGTGTTTTCATATTGGTCAAATACAATGGTCGTGGCGAATTTCGCGGATCCCATGGTTATGACTATAGGGCAAGTGAAGGCAAGTGGTTTTTAGTCGGTATGAGTCCGACATACCCTGCCGCCTCCCTGGATGGTGAAGGATCCATGAGGACGTTCCGTATTAAAAAAAAAAGGTCAAGCAAAGTGTTATTGGGATTTTCTATGAAATTCTCAGTAAGACCTCGGGGTTTAGATTTGTGCCCGGGTAACGGCAATACGTTCGCCCCCCATTTCATGGAACCTAAACATACCGATGAACTATGGGGGTACATTAGTACACCTCTGCCTAACTCTTCAGGGAATACAGGCGTGATGGTATATTTATATTAAAAGAAATATAATATACTAGCTTCTGCTCGCGACTTCGTCCGCGTGGAAAAGTTACTTTTAATTATCATTATAATTTGGTTAATTAACTCAAAATCGTTATAAATTATAGCCTACTTATATGTTATTCTGATGTATAAATAATAATACTGTAAAGTTTCATCATAATCCGTTTAGTAGTTTTAGCGTGAAAGAGGAACAAACATCCATCCATTCATCCATCAAACTTTCACATTTATAATATTAGTGGGATATGGTAGGAATAATAAATTGTTATACAAAACAATACCGTACTTAAGTATCACCTTAAATTAAATGATTAAAAACTGCTCGAATATTATGTTAACAGTTTAATTAAACTTTTTGTTATGAAGCAAACATAACGATATAAAGAACTTATAGCACGCATACTCAACCTCAGACTGCCAAATATATATATGTAAACAAAAGATTAGTTAACGTACCGTACCTTTACCTGCTTTTTTAATTACTACTCTGTTACAATCAACAAACACGATACTGGGCCCACTGTCCACCGCAGCGGAGATAAACGGGGAGATTTAATTACATCCCTAGCGAGTGGTCCGCCAACTTGTTTTAAGTACAAACGTAAATAATAATCATTTTCCCGCAACTTCACTTGCGTGGATTTCGTGAAAGCGACGTAATAGCGAAGTGGTCAGGAGATATCTCTATACTAATATTTATAATCTTTTTGTATTTTTTGCATTATCCATGCTATGATTTTAAAGTTATTCAGCGAACTGGAATCAAACCTGCGTCTTCTGGTTAAATACATCAGACGCTACTAAGCCACCATGAATCCCGCCCGTCAGATCGAAATTTGCCTTCACATTCTTTATTATAATAATAATAATAAAATTTTAATTTATTTCTTCCACAAATAAAACTTAAATTAGATTTACAACATAAATACGTGGGACACTCAGAAAGTTTTAAGAAACTAAAAAACTAACTATGAAAAAAAATATTTTATTAAATCTTACTCTCCAGCAGCCTCTATACAAAGTTTCATGCGTCTGAACCAATTTTCAAAACATTTTTTCCAGACTTCCGCAGACACATCTTCCACTCATTCAAGAAAATTTGAATTGGCTCTCAAAAAAATGCGAAGGGAAATTCGAAAATCGAACAGTGGTATTTTTACTTTTAAATAGTCGAAGTTTTCAAAATAATTACAAGTGGCCAGTGTCTCATACATAAACACTTTTTGTCGCAAAACTTTCTGTATGGCATGGTAACTGTTAGCGTGAACAATGTTTATTTGTGGGAGACGTGTTCCTAAACTAAGCCGAAGCCTATAGGATAGCTTCAGTGACATCTATTGAAAAACAAGTATTTGCTTTTCAAGCGACATGACTTACTTTACACTTAGTGCCGAGATTTATTGGTCATAGCGTCTGGTGTATTTAACTAGGAGACGCAGGTTCGAATCCTGCCCGCAGTTGACTTTTTCCTTCGCTACATAACTTTAATATTATTTTATTAACAAAAAACTCTTGATTTCTTTGCCTAACATTTGCCTAACCCTTCAGAAAATAGAGGCGTAATGACATGTTATGTTATGTTTAAAAAACTTTACATTTCTGTGCGACGGGTATCAACACGATAGAAGGCTTTATTTCACAAAAGCTTCCACGTATTTATTGTTCAAACATTGTTATAAGCTCTTTATATAATTTCGAAAACACGCTGAGTATGAAAATCGAATTAAAACGTAAAATGGTAGAATACCTTTCGTTTCAGTGAAATACTTTATCAATCGATTCGTAGTAATTTAATATAGGTACATTTTACGTGGAGAATTAGAAACAATTTCTCATTCTGAAAACAAATGAATTGTATTTGGGGTAGTATTCAATTATGTTCCGCGAAATGTATACTAAGCTCTTTTTCTAGTGAAGAGGACAGATGTGTTGTCTCCTTTCAAGTCAATGTAAATGGAAAGGAGATGACTTAATAAAGCGGATGGAGAGAGAATGAAGCGGAGAGGAGTGAAGATAGGGGAGACATTCAGGTTTCCTCACAATGATTACGTTCACCGTTTAAGCGTCTTATAATTAATTATTAATACGAATACAAAGCGACAAGTCTGAATTGCGTGTCTTAGATTTGAACTCAAGAACTTTGACTTGGCTGTCAAATGGTCATATCACTAGGCTATCACTCTTTATTTACAGTTATTATGTTATATTGTCGAAATTACTGCATTTTATAGATTATATGTATTTGTAAGTAGCAAATATATTAGATATCTTTGTATTTATCTTGAAATAACAGACCTTTCATAAAAATAACGATGGTTTTTAAAATTCCCCTTTGTCTAACGTTCTAATGCATTCATTAGAATGTTAGACAAATTCGGTGTATATTTAAGTGGCCAGTTATAGCGGAAAAGATCAGCCAGGCTATCTATTTTGCTATTTGGGATTTGCATTATGCATAGAACAGATAACATTAGTTTTATAAGAGTTTTTCGGATTGGGCTCGAGACGCCTCCGTTTCTCAGAGAGAACAATAACCGTTGTTCCCGATTATCATATTAACACCTTTCACATTAGTCAGTAGTAGTCAAAAGCCTGAAAAGCCTGACAATCGGTCTATCCTTGGGATATCGGTATTACCCAAAAATTGGGCTGCAAAGGATTGATGGCAGTCACTTTGTGTAAAATACTGATATTCAGCCACATCTGGTTAGTCTGTAAGCCGAATCGAACATAGTTCGGAAAATAATGTTTCTTTATTACGATCATTTTACGTAAAAAAGGTGTTTAAGAGTATCTAAGGTCCGTCAAAATGGTTTCGTTCGGTACATTTTTATTGCCAATAAGCTATTTACGATGTCGGAGATCGACAATTACTGGGTATATTGGACCTGACGCCATAGATATTGTGGCAATATGCTATTAAATTACTGTAGGAAGCCGACAAGATATACATTAATTCATAAACGTCTTTAAGAAATTGAAATAGAACTACTTTTTACTTTTGGATTTTATCGCGTTGAAATGAAATGATATTATAAGAATTTTTAATGACGACCTCTGAGAAGAAACACTGAAACAAACTCAGAGAATCATGGTCTCTTTTAAAGTCCAGACATAATAATATGAAATATGTAAGTGTCATGATGTACCACAACCACAGCGGCTTTGAGGACACCAATCCCAGCCGACGACACGCATTCATCAATCAATGTGTAGCTCGACCACATTAGAGGAAGCTCAACAACCCGTCGCACGACGATACCAGATCGGCGGAACATTTGCATAACCCTCATAAAAAAAATCCCAAAGCCACCAGACAGTTATAACCTGCTCATGTTTGTATATCTAGCCTATTAAGTACTCACACTTACATATTCTGTTAAGAATAAGTTTAAATAAAATATTTGCCAATAATGTTAATCAATTTCGTATAGAATTATGATCACAATGTCAGTTTTTATTGATATTATTAATCCCGACGTTTCGGACCCTCTACAGCGTCCATGGTCGCGGGTAGACAGGTAGGTGGTGGGCGTCTTGGTGTTATAATAATATCAATATAACGCTATAAAATCTATAGAAAAGTAAAAGAAAAAATTAAAGAATTTAAAATTACAATCAATTTTGTGTGTGTGCATGTGTGTGTATTTATATGTATGTGTGTTTCTGTGTGTTTGTGACAGAGAGAGATTTAAGTGTACATAATTGTGTGACTAGGTTCGCAAATAAAATCACTTATAAATTATTTATTATTATGACACACGTTGCAACAGAAGCTCTGTATCATTATAATTTAAATTGTGTAACCATGTTATTAAGTTTTTCTTACAAATAGGTTTTTTTTATCATAAACATTTATTTATTTATGGCAATTTTACACAGCACCATCCCGTCATCCCATAATACACAGCAGGTCCCAAACTAAGCATAGCTTGTACTAGATAATGGATATAATACTTATAATATACATATTTTATCCCTACTAATATTATAAATGCGAAAGTAACTCTGTTACGGTTTCACGTCTAAATCACTGAACTGATTTTAATGAAATTTGGTACAGAGATAGAGTTGACCTTGAGAAAGAACATAGGATAGTTTTTATCTCGGACTTTGAAGAGTTCTCTTGGAAACGCGATATAACCGAACTCGACGCGGGCGAAGCCGCGGGCGGAAAACTATTTTACTATACGTAAGAAACATCCCAAACACTTATGCCGATCACGTAAATATTTGTGTGCGAATCGGACCCACGACCTCGCGATCCCACACGCGAACCACTCGATCATAGATGTTGTTTTATATATTCTTACCGTGGAAGTCCCGTCCCCACATTCTCTTCGTGATGTTCCTGCCGTCCCTAATGTCACCTCCTTCCGTCAGCGTCTCATTCAGCGCCATACCCAGCAAGTAGACACCGTCGTAGAACGCGCCAATGAAGAAGTTAACCTGGTGACCGCAGTAAAAATATAAAACAATAGTCAAGTGCGAGTCGTTCCCATACGCCCCGACGGCAGTAAGAAGTTTATACCTTTGACTTAGTAGTCCAATGGCTATATCACTAAGGTATCACTGCTATGTGACAGCCTATATTCAGTATATATTGGTTCTTATTTTCATAATCCGATCTCTTCGTAAATCTTTTTCTTTTATTAAAATACGGTATTGAGATCGTATACCTACTAAGTAATGGCTTGAGGCAAAATACATAATTATTGATCAAAATCGCAATATTAATCGAAGCTACATATTATTATATAAAATATAAAATATATTAATGTTATGTTTGTTATATACAAAATTGTTTTACAATATAGACAAAATACTTTCATTGGTCCAACGATATATTGAAATACAGCCCTTGAGTAATTCCGATGTGTAGGATAAAATGAATTTTTAAAAGGTCGAAAGGTATTCTTGTCTGAAAGTCGTAAAATACGTATGTGTTAACACGGGGCTCCTATTCCTCAACGAGGGTTTGTGTGGTTCTGGGGCGGTAACTTCCTTCCTTATTTCTTCTCATTAATATTTATTATGCGAGCCTTTTTTTATTTTATTTTTTCCGGAATCTTCCCGGGTTCGTACACCACAACTCACTAAAGTTTCATCATAATGGGATCGATCATTATTATACGCCTTCAGAACAAATCCTAAACATTAAATGAATTTATTCTTCATTATTTTTTGTAGGTATTAGTGGTTTATATAGTGTATAAATGTGGAGGTCTGTAGGTTCACGTAATTAAAACCGTAGCGATGTCGCAGCGACTTAATCGTTGAAACAGTTTTCCTATTCACATCCTTGATCGAATTATTTTCAAATCGTTGAACTGTATCACACAGTTCAACGATTTTTCAATAGGACAACTTCTATTAGCTCCAATTGAGGATGTGAATAGGAAAACTGTTTCAAAGATTAAGTCGCTGCGACATTGCTACGGTTTTAATTACGTGAATCGGGCTACTGATGGCTGTCGCTTCGTATAAAATACTGATATTCAGCCGCATCTGGTTAGAGTGAACCGACCCCAACATAATTGGGAAAAGGGTCAGAGAATGAGGATGTAGCGACACGAAAAAACTACATATTGGGTTAAAAACTACATATCTGTAACCTTCTTAGAACGAAGAAGTTTACTTACCTCTTCTCCGTCAGAGAAAGAGTAGTTGTAGTGCTGCTTGGCCCTGGCCCTGACGGCGTCAGCGAACTCGTCGAACCTGTCCCCTGTAGGCAGTTTGAGTGAGACACGGAGTAGCGCCTCGTACGCGGCTCGTGCGGCGGTGTCGCGGTCGTCGTCCGCTGCCCAGCCTGTCTCACCCCAGTACCCGCCCTAAGGATCAAGTAATATAATAAATAAATACATATTTAAGGATATTTTTTTACACAGCACCATCTAGTCCCAATCTAAGCAGAGCTTAAAGTTATTTAGTGAAGGAAAAATTCGACTGCGGGCAGGATTCGAACCTGCGTCTTCTGGCTAGGTACACCAGACGCTATGACCGCTAAGCCACCGCAATGGCTGCCTGCGGTCGAATTTTTCCTTCGCTAAATAACTTTAAAATCTTAGCATAGAAAATGCCAAAATATTACAAAAAGATAGTAAGCAGAGCTTGTACTATGGGTACTAGACAATCGATATAATACTTATATACTTTTTTTTTGTAAATACATACTTATAATACACCCAGACAAACACAAACACTTATGTTTTAACCACACAAATATTTGTGTCCTGTGGGAATCGAACCCACGACCCCATGATCAGCAGTCTAACACTAGACCACAGACGTCGCCAGAATGTAACCTAACCAGAAAATTAGTCATTTTCGGTTGATTTTAGAGTATTTATAGAGCTTGCTTTTCGCATTTCATTTAGTATTTTTAATGCAGTCAGACTTTTTATTTGTTTAATAATTTAATTTATGTCATACTTTTAGTTTTCATTATTGAAATTAAAAAATTTACTAGGTTTTATTTGATATCCATAATGTTATATTTACATTTTAATTATCTCACATTTTTTTTATTTCGATAACACCGTGTTAAAATAACCCTATGTCACTCACAACTGAGACAAATCTAATCATCTCCAACATTGAAATCCGTCAAACGGTTTAGAGTGTAGAGCGTGCGAAAAAATTAACATACATACAACTGTTTAGTTGTATGTATGTAATTTTAAACCCGACAGTGGAAGGACGGTGACATTTTTTGAGTGTATACTCAAAAAATGTCACCGTCCTTCCACTGTCGGGTAAAACGACAATTCTTTTATCGTTTTACCTTGAACTCTTCTCAGCTGCTAATTACCTAAGTTGTAATTTCCCCATGTAATTCCGTCCTCAATAAGTTTCAGATGTAAAGATTATTATCACGTTGAAATAAAACTAGTTTTTACGGATTTTATCGCGTTATATTGATATTATTAATCCCGACGTTTCGGACCCTTTACAGCGTCCATGGTCACGGGTAGACTAAGGTGGTGGGCGTCTTGATGATATAATGATCATGGACGCTGTAAAGGGTCCGAAACTTCGGAATTAATAATATCAATATAACGCGATAAAATCAGTAAAAAGTAGTTTTATTTCAATGTACAATATTCGCGTAAATGTCAGAAATCAATTTGTTATCACGTATATGTACAACATTAGACTGATTTAATCCGTTGGAGGCCGAACCTTAGTCTGAAAGGTCAGTAGAGCCGTGTGCAGAATGCCTGATAACGTAACCTGATTGAAGGCACGCGCTGTAGAATTAATGTGTGGATTTTACGTGAACTGTACTGGTGTTTAATACAATAGCGAGCTGTGATTGGATATTCAGCGTAGTTCTTTCGTTTTTTGTTTCAGAACATGTTTTTTTAATACAACTAAGGTGGCAAACAAACGTACGGCCCATAGAATGGTAAGCGGCTATCGTGGCCTATAGACGCTTGCAACACCAGGCGTATCCCTTGCGTGTTAAAGAGGAATAGTTGGGTTGGCCGTGTAAGGGTCAAAGTCCCCTCACTGCCTACACAACGTTTCCTCGTGGAGTGGAATTAGTCCCACTATGGGACGTAGTGGAATTAGTACCTCTTTTAAAAATCTTTTTGTTTGTGGAGGTTTGATGGCAGTTGCTTCGTGTAAAATACTGATATACAGTGGCAACTGGTTAGACTTGAAGCCGACCCCAATATATAGTTGGGAAAAGGCTCCGAGAATTACTACTATACACACATTAAATTCACATCAGTGTAAGAGTTATACATATTAAGAAAAATATGTTAAAAGTATTTGAAAAGCATTATCGTCTGTCAAAAGGTTATTATCATAAAGGACATTTTATTCGAAGAATTTTTTGTGTTTACCCCTAAGGTTGTTAGTGTCAAACTACCAAAACACCCGAACATTAATATCGAAAATCATTACAGCAGATCGCGCGTGTCGATACACTGAAATGAAAAATCTCTACTCTCGAATAACGATTAAATTTTGTTTATTCATGCCACATAAAAACATGCGCTAAAATATTTCCATTAACGCGCTATTCAAACGAAAACATTGTTATAAAACATTCAACCTTCCAACTATTTTTCTTTGTAAACTCGGGATGAGAAACATATTAATTTTACTGGCATTTTCTAATTTGAAAGTCTTCTTCAATTTTAATTAAAGATATGCAATGAACGTTTTGCAGTTATTGCTTCATTCAAGTTCAAGTTTTTTTGCGGAAGATTCTTGAAATGATGTACATATACTGCAAGAAGTTGACGTTTAAAGACGTGTTCAAATTTAACTACTCCGTGAATCACCACCGCGTTGATCTCCTTCCTCCGAATCCCGAGTTTGCCAAAATCCCTTCTTAGTGCTCACTTACATTATGTCTTGTGTGGGACCCCTGTGCAAAATTTCATGCTTCTAGATTCACCTTTTACGGTTTAAGCTGTTCGTTGTATGACAGATAGTGATTGTTGAGATGTCATTATTACACATACATAATACATACACTTACAACTTTTTTTCAAACAGCCAAACGCCATATGAAGTTAATTAACGTCATTAGCACTTGTTCTCATTGTAGGATCACCCCAGAGGGATGATCGAAAGCACAGTGTGGATACAACCTGTTATGTATTGTCTATACCTGAAATATTTCCACGTCGAGGAACGCCCAATCTCCGCGCGTCATACCCAGCGCATGCGCAGCCAACAGGAACTCTCGCACCAGTGACCCGCGTACGCTCAGTATTACCACTAAACCACAAAAACAGATTCTTAGTATGAGATTTACGTACTAAATAGCGATTCGTTTTCTTGCAATATTATTCTAATTCTAACATACATGTAGGAAATTAAAAGAATGACAAATGTATGGAACGGAACGTACGCAACGGAACCCAATGTGCATGAGTGAAGATGACTGGTGTGAAAGAGAAAAAGATAGAGAGAAACGAGGATAATATTTAAACGAGCGAAAAAAATTCAAATTAAAGGTGCCAAAAATGCTGAATATGACTTACTGAAGGCTGATCTCCCCAAGTTCCAAGTTCCCCAAAATACTAAGTGGGCGAAAGACTAAAGGCCAAATATTGAAAACGGCAACTTGCAAAAGTCTTGCTTACAAATTATTTACTGACTGTTTATTAATAGTGCCTTAGAGAGCACGTAAAGTTGTCAGTCCCGGTTGTCATGCGAACACCTAATCGAGCCCCTACAAACATATTGTCATACCTGTCTCCCAATGGCGTAGGCAGAGCCTACATTTCCACTTGCTAAAACTCATCCTTAAGATTTCATGATAAGGCTGACTCTAAAAACATTTCGTCTGGACTCTGAATACACGAAATACAATTATTTTGACGCATCGCAGAACGTTAGTTCATTCTATTAAATGGCTAAAAATAGAGATGAAAAAAGGGGAGAAAATAAAAAGGCTAATAACTGTCAGTTTTCCAATTATCCGCAGAGTGCGGAACCCAGTGGATTGCACTGTGCAATAAAAGAATGTCGGACGAACCGATTCCATTCTCTCATTATTTTTGCTTTCATACTGCGAAGCTACTATCGAAGCTAGCCGATACAATTTTCCAGTAGGTTGGTATCGATTTTAGAATTGAATGAGGATATCTGCAGATACAGCATGTTGACTGTTGGAATAAACTTTATTTATTGAAAGTAACTCTAAGCTCAGCTACTATTTTTTGTTATAATTTGGTGATTTATTATGAATCTGTTTTTTTTTTATTAAAAAAAAATCTGTATATGTGTTTTTGTTGTACATAAGTATAAATTATTTAATTAATAATTTATATAATGATTCATTTAGGGCAAAACAAACAGTTACAATTTTATAAAAAAAGAAAAAAAATATAAAAATTGGAAGACCACCGATATCGGGAACAGGGTTCAAGCTACCGGTGGTTATGACTCCAGAGAGAGGAACCTCCTCACAATGCGTACCGTGTCGAGGACTACTGAAGGAGGCTTTCTGTATCAAGCCCTTGATCCAGCCGTCTAACGAGATTATAATTATTATAATAACTAGACATGCGATTGAATGAGTTGTGTCAGCAAATCAGGATTATACATATTGTAAATTATCATTTTTTTTTAAATTAAAGCCTTCTTAATTTGACCAGCTGATAATATGAACAAAAATAATTATAATGATATTCTTGGACAATTTTACACAACACCATCTAGTCCTAAACTAAGCAGAGCTTGTACTATGGGTACTAGACAATGGATATAATACTTGTATACTTTTTTTTTTGTATGCATACTTATAATACAACACCCAGACAAACACAAACACTTATGTTCATAAAATAAATATTTATACCATCTGGAAATCGAACCCACGATTTCGGGATCAGCAGTCCGGTACTCAAACCACTAGACCACAGAGGACGTCGACTTAATAACAATGTATTATACTTTATATTAAGTACAGACAACAACAAGCCAGCACATCAAGCTACCCCAATCTGTCAAATTTATTTGATAGATATTCAACTTTAACACAAAGACATAAGGCTAATTCGATTGGTAAAATTTGACAGTTTTGGATAGCTTGACCTGCTGGCGTCTGTACATAATAAGTTTATACATATATTATGACATTTTAAGTCAGTATGGGTGACATATAAACAAAATGATAAGTTCAAAGAAACTATAATTTAGGCAGTCCTTTTGTCCCAATCAACCAATACTTTAAATAAACAGTTTAATTATTAATTTTCTGTTTAAAAACCAAGACTAACGAAGCGATGGATAATACATTTAAAAAGTTTGAAATGATTGAATATCAAATTTAAACCGAAGTTGCAAGAAAGTTTTATGAAAAGTATGAATGATTACTTGAATAAATTAATTGGATGTTTCAACTTAGTACCTATAAATAAAACTATTTTATCCTAAATGTATTTTACAATATTACAATTAATAACATATATTATATCTCTATGGTATGCATATGTGATGCTGTGACCTGGTTTATATGGATGGATATAAGGGAAACGGGAGACCGAAGATAACATAGATGAACTATATAAAAGATACTTAATATGGTTACAAAAGAAGTGAACTGACAGTTGATAGAGAAAATATAGAATAGGTAGATAGAGGAAAAAGAGATATTGCGCCGTCCCTAAGTAAGTTGGTGTAAGAGGACGATATTGATGACGCTTAGAGCATTAAATAAATGAGTGTTTACTCTCTCTCACAAAGAAGTCACAAAGGGTCTGGTTGAAAACCAGCGCCAGACAAATGCCTGGCACATGCTAAACCAGATCGTATTTAGCGGACCCATGACCCACAATTTATTGCTTTAGGTATTGTTTATTTGTTGTATGTATTTTTATGTCGCAATGGGTAACCTAAATAAACTAGTATTCTTTCTTTCTCTTTCTCTCTCTAACTGCCTTATTACTCTCTATTCATCGTTAGTGCGAATGCTACACCCTTGTGTTTCCAATTCTCAAGTCGAGCAGTGTTATTGGGTATTCCTATGAAATCCACAGTAGCAGCTCGGGGTTTGGATTTGTGCCCGGTTAATGGTAATAGCCTCGTCTCCTATTACATAGGATCGAAACGCACCGACAAACATTTAGTACACCTGTTCCTAACTCGTCGGGGTATACAGGGGTGATAGTTTGTGTATTTACCTCTCGCATACATGCTGACGTCTTTGAGGAGTGCCTCGCAGGACTCCCGCTCGTTGCCGTCAAGTTCCCTCACTGCCTTCAATACGCCCTTCTTTCGGAGACCCCATTCCAAACTTTTACCTGAACATGATACAATCATTATGTTATTGGCATGATAGAAAGAACTGAATTCATATCCAACGTCGATTACAGATGATTTATGCAACAAATATTCGTTTCGTAGCTTATAAAATGAGGTCCTGCACGAGGATACGTTGTGTTGGCAGTGGGGGGACTTTGACCCTTATACTGCCAACCCAACTATTCCTCTTTCAATACAGGGTCGGCAACGCGCAAGTGATACTCCTGGTGTTGCAAGCGTCTATAGGCTACGATAACTGCTTCATCAGGTGGGCCGTATGCTTAAAGGTAAAGAACTTTTTTGCGACACATAAAAAAGTATCTTATAAAAATTTCAGTCTAAACGTCAAAGTATTCTTCCACATCGCTGTCATGTGGTAACGTTCCCAGAAGACTGGCCGCATTGCCACGTTGAATGGCAATGATAATTCGTTGACCCAAGAATAAACCAGCCCTGCGGTCGCGCCAAGCGTCGACAAGTTTGATGATGATGTTCGTAGTCAATCGTAGTCTCGCCAAAACTCAAAAATGGCCGAACTGATTTCGGTGAAATTTTTTGCGAGTGTTTGAGTAGGTCCTTTGATGGTTTAGATTCACAAACTCTTCCAGGCCAGCTAGTATATAAATGTAAAGTTTATTGTGTACTTTGGTAATCTTACACAAAAAAATATGGGAATATTGTATTATTTACAAAGCTCAGGATGGAGTAGTTCAGTACCCAATTATACCTACTAACGAACTTGTAATAACTATTTATTCTTCTTCGTGCGGTTACTCTCTATTTAAATGTATATTTAATTAACAGGCTGCTTGTGATTCATATCGCAAATGTTTTCATAATGATCTTAGTCAATTCTATGAATACATCTTATACATCTAACACCTTTGATATATATTATTTCAATCATAATTCGAGTTGAGAAACTCATCAACTAATGAATTGTTCCATCTCGCAGTGAAAAGTAAATAAAATATAGCAACTAATTAATACCGACAGTACGACATGTGTCAGTAAGTGCTTGTTCTGTTCTTATGTGTACTTACGACAATGAGAGTAAAAACAGACAAGTCCATTAGATACTTGTCTAGTACAAATCTGACGAGCACTGGAATTTAAAAAATTTTTTTTTTGTAAACAAATATAATGCAATCATTATTTTTTGTACAGAATATCTTGCCGGTTCTTCTCCATAAGACTCACTTTATGGAATATGTTGGCGAAGACACTGACAGTAGGTACGACATACGGTTCAGCTCGTACTTGCCCTTTTTGACTTACCGACAGTGAGGGAGAACAAGTCGGACTTGTCGAGTAGTAGCGCGACGTGCGCCCAACCGAAACGCTCGAACATGCTAGTACGGTAGTCGAGCCTCGAGGTAACCGACACCTACAATACGACATGCAGGTCAGCTGTTACTTGCCCTGTTTGACTTACCGACAGTGAGGGAGAACAAGTCGGACTTGTCGAGAAGTAGCGCGACGTGCGCCCAACCGAAACGCTCGAACATGCTAGTACGGTAGTCGAGCCTCGAGGTAACCGACACCTACAATACGACATGCAGGTCAGCTGTTACTTGCCCTGTTTGACTTACCGACAGTGAGGGAGAACAAGTCGGACTTGTCGAGTAGTAGCGCGACGTGCGCCCAACCGAAACGCTCGAACATGCTAGTACGGTAGTCGAGCCTCGAGGTAACCGACACCTACAATACGACATGCAGGTCAGCTGTTACTTGCCCTGTTTGACTTACCGACGGTGAGGGAGAACAAGTCGGACTTGTCAAGTAGTAACGCGACGTGCGCCCAACCGAAACGCTCGAACACGCTGGTGAAAACTCGCGGTAACCGACACTGACAATACGACATGCGAGTCAGCGTCGGATATTTCCCTTTGTCGTTGAATAGTGTTTGAGGCTGGAGGGACAACGATACTTATTAGTGTAATTAGTAATTAAACGAGGTGAGAAAAGGCAATCCGATGGATGTGGCATGCAACACAGTCATTAGGATTAAAATTAAAGGATAAAATAAACCTACCCTAGTGCCTCTTCGTAAGTTTCTGAGCCGATGCATGCGACTGACGACGCTCGCTGGAGCAGCCAGTTCGCCTTCCGACGGAGGCTGCAACAAAAATTAAAATTACATTAAAACAGTCATATTATGTCGAATAACACGTATTATAAAGTATATGCCGCCTCTAGTACTGTGGTAAGACCATTGGACTGCCAAGTCGGAGGTCTCGAGTTCGAATCCATGGCTCCTCTGGCTTTTCGAAATCATGTGCGTATTAATAAATTAATGATCACGCGCTTAAACGGTGTAGGCAAACATCATGAGGAAACCTGCATGCCTTAGTGATTTTCTTGACGGCGTGTGATGTCTGCCAACCCACACTAGGTCCCTAACTCCCTAGCGTGGTCTCTCATTTTGGGAGAGGAGACCCGTGCCCAGCAGTGGGACAGTATATAGGTTGATGATGATTAATTATATGCCTTCAGATAAACCTATTTATATTTACATGTTATGCCATGAACTTTGTTGTTGTTTACAATTGTTTGACTTTACTAATTGTATATTATGTTAAGGCTTTAGTTAAGACGTATGGAAGGTATTACGTAATAATACCATCACCTTTCTTACTGTTTCCTAATTATTGTTGTACATACACTTTTCATAGCTAATTGGGCAATGTACTTACCTAGTTAACTAGTAACTACCTCATTAACATGGTCTTAAGCGCGGCTGCTACGCTAGAGATTAATCCTAGGTTCGTTAACCATGTCGAGCAAAGTGTTATTTATATTGGGATTTTCTATGAAATCTCATTAACAGCCTGGAGTTTGGATTTGCGCCCGGTTAATGGCAATAAATGAGCAAGTCTATAGTCTAAAGCACCTACCATGCAGGCGAATTGTGGGAGTACTAAAGGTACACCACTTCTGCCTAATGAATGTGTGGAGTGGCGAGGTGTATTGCCCCTCCAACCAGGCAGGTGTTTTGCTTGGCGGGCCACGGCCTGGCAGTTGAAGTCGGGCGGTTGTATATAAGCAACTAACGTTGCGAATGTTGCTTGCGCGATTCAGGATTTTGTTCGTAGTTCCATGTAGGGCGGTAGATGTCGCTACAAATGTAGCCAGAAGCGAATGAAGCGCTTGATGATGTTAGTCAGAATAACCATAAAATTACGTAGTCACATAAATGCACATAAGTTCCGCATAAACATTTAATAATCGAGTGCTTACTTAAGTATTAGTGGATTCAAGTAATAACATAAAAACCGAACATTACAGTGAAATAGCATAATTTATGTGAAAGAACATTTCAATTATAAAGATTTGTTGATTTATTAAAACTAGTGTTTGCATAGAGTTTCAAACACTTATTGGTACTGCAATGAATTAAGTCCATTACAGTAAAACGTTTAATTTAATATAAGAACAGACTTATGAAAATTAGAATTTTAATATGGATTTTTTTATTAATTAAGACATTTTTTAGACGTTACGCTTTAGTTTTTTTATTCTTTTTAAAGTCGACTGAAATGTGTTTCAGTCTTTTTAGTCTTTTCTGATGAAATCTAAAAATGTGTATAAGATTTAAATCACGACGTAGCTTTTAATTCAAAATCTTCAAATACTGGTGACTACGCGGTTGCTACGGTGAAGGCTACGTTTTGTCGTAGCAAATGGCGTAGTAGTCGGAGAACTACGTAATATAACTCCGATTTCGTTTATAATTTGAATATTAAACGTCTTCTTAGTTTAAGACCCAAATCTATTGTTTTGTTGTTTGGTATTTTGTCGTGTGTTGTGATTGTCAGAATAATTTTTCTTACACTTCTTCTTTTCGTGTCGATGGTAATACATTACTTTAGTAATTACATTAATCACATTACTTTTAGTACGTGACCACGTTAATTGCGGCATCAGTGGCGTTCTTTAGGTCTTCAAAGAAACAAACATGGAATTTGTGCTGTTTCATCAATAATTAGCTAAGCTAATTTATTTTATACTAGCGGCCCGTCCCGGCTTCGCACGGGTGGAAATCTTTTCTAGCAATAAATATAGCCTATGTTACTCAGGGTGAATGTAGCTTTCCAATGGTGAAAGAATTGTTGAAATCGGCACAGTAGTTTATTTATTTCAAACATACACACAAAAATACAAATATTTCCTCTTTATAATAGTAGTGTAAATAATAACTAACTTCAACTATTCCATTAAGTAACTACTGAAAATAACGAACATATTCATTGTGTAAAAATATTTGTTCAACATAATATAAATCACACTGAGATATCTCCCATGAACCATTTTCCTGTTAGCAACTTTTCCCAAGAAAATAAGAACTCTCAATCCCTGCTTGGAGAACAAAAACAATTTATTCTTTTCACAAAAAGGACAAAACAAACGACTACCGTTACCTTTAATCACGACCACGATGGATGGGGTCGAGTAAGGAATGTCAATAAAAAAAGCTTATTTGCTAAACAACGTGCAGCAAGCTAATAAGAACGAAAACTGATATGTATTGTAAGCCAAACGAGAACAGAGATTGTATAGTTTGCTTTTCTTGTTTAAGAGTTAGATGGCTATAGAAAACCGGTACGGTAGATACCTTACACATTGCCCCCTTTAACATGGGAAAAAACAGATAAGGTTAATAAAACAAGTGAGAATGTTTACCACAGACTAAATATATAAGTTAATAGACAAGATACAAAACTTATTTTAATACTCTTAACACTCCCGCATATTAAAATAAACTACTAACTTAAAATAAATCGTTTACTGAGAACAATAAAATATAATACCTATTACTGCATAAAACCACAGTTTATATTTTAATCAATTAGGTACTCATTATTTTATAAATAACTAATTCCTTTAAAAACTTGTTATGATTATGTGAACATAACCTTACCTGTTTTTTCCCCTGTTAAAGGGGGCGATCCTGTTGCCATTGACCTGAACACAAATCTAACTTCCATGCTGCTACTGAGAATTTCACAGAAAACCAGTCATAAGGAGGATAACAGACACGTCATAAGATAATTAACACGAAACCTCTTGAAGATATTATTAAGAAGTTTCAATTAATAATTTCAGTTCACTGAACTGCCTTTTTAATTAAAGCCCAAAGGTCATAATATATGGATACATTCTGTAACAATGCGTATCTTAAGTTGGGTATAGACTAGAACATTTACTTGTACCAGAACATCGAGCATTCGTTGTTTTTAAAATTACTCTAACCACATTTCGAAAATGACGCTCGATGTTTTGTCAACTTGATTTTAACAAACAACAAGCGTTTCTGTGTAACACTTATATGAGCAAATACACGAGCGCGGGGAACGGTAGGGAGTAATTGATATTTTTTAAAGAAGTATTACAGGTATATCACTCGCCGGGAGCATTACGTCGAACACGGCATCGACCTGTCGCAGGAACGTTACATAACAAAACTGAGCTTGTATTGTAAATGCAATGCAAGTAAATGCTGTAGTCTATACTTACCTTTAAAGTCACTCTCATGTAATTGTCTATGGAAAGTTTTAGGATTTACGAGTATAAACACATCATAGATAATAGGGCTCACTCTCGCGAGCGCAAAATAAAGAAAACAGTTGCATAGACTAATATATAATATGAACAGTTGTGTCTGTGATATTGTTGCGTGACCTCATATGCCTTGATTGCATGAAAATACGACTTTATTCCCCAACGCTGAATAATTGCATTTACTTTGAAAACAAAACAGAATACTTAATAAGTAAACTTTGAACTTTGTTTGGATTTTGGTCACAAAAAATCCTCAGCATTTTATTGAAATGGACAGTTAAAATGCTTCGTGCATACTTCGCGCAGTAAGCAAAGATTGAGGTTTTTATATACAAAGTTAAATAGGTGTTCTGAATATCCCTGCTTAACGATTATAAATAGGCAGTTTACATTTATGTAATTAATTAAGTTATATAAATATTTTGTAGGGTTGGAAGGTCCAACCCTAAATAATAAGGTTTGTTTTTTTTTACATCAAAATCGTTTCAGCAGTTTAGACGTGAAAGTGTAACAGACAGACAGACACAGATACACTTTCGCATTTATAATAGTATTAGGGATTTCAATTTTGATTTCGTGGAACTCTATTTTTTTTTTTTTTCAAAAATAAACGTAGTAGTAAACGTAGTAAGGAGTGACTTACTCCTTATAACATCTATCAGCTATCTGCCAGTAAAAGTTTCGTTAAAATCTGTCCAGCTATTTCAGAGATTAGCCGCAAAAACAGACAGACAAACAAAAAAAAAAGTATATTTTTTATTTAAGTACCGCATTCAGTGAAAAACTGTTAATTTGGATATTGATTTCTGACATTTACGCGAATATTATACATTGAAATAAAACTACTTTTTACGGATTTTATCGCATATCGAAATCCGTAAAAAGTAGTTTTATTTCAATGTTAATTTGGAATTACAAACAGACACTTAAATTTTATTTATGTGTATACTAGATTACTGTAATAATATCCATACTACATATGTAATAAAATATAACGCAACTGTCCGCAGACATACAATTTTCTCTACACAATTACGTTTGAATGACCAAACGTAACTGCAGTGTGCAGTAAAAACAAGGAACGTGTATGTAATACGACGTACTGTCGGCCATCATTAGGACGCCATTCACATCTCGTGGGTACAATAACATGCTTTTGCTTTTATCAGTGCTATTCAGAGTCTGAACCAGTATTGTGTGTGTTTAGATGACCGAACTATGGCCTAGATCATCTCAGATCAACATGTTGTTTCAATTTAATTTAATAAATAATAATACATATTTAAATAAATAAATATTTTAGGACATTTTTACACAGCACCATCTAGTCCCAAACTAAGCAGAGTTTGTACTGTGGGTAGACAATGGATATAATACTTAGATACTTCTTTTTTGTACATATATACTTATAATAGTTAAGAAACACCCAGACAAACACAAATACACATGTTTTACCCACACAAATATTTGTGTCCTGTGGGAATCGAACCCACGTCCCCATGATCAGCAGTCCGGTACTCGAACCACTAGACCACAGACGTCGTCAAATACAACGTCTTTTTGACACATCTTTACACAGCACTATCTAGTCCCAAACTAAGCAAAAATTGGAACATGGGTACTAGACAATTATATAATTCTTATATATTGTATCTAATATTTGAGTCCTATGGTAATCGAACCCACAACCTAGTGATCAGTAGTCCGACATTCGAGCCAAAATTATTATTTTATTTATTAGTTTTAAAAGACGATGCAGTGACGAGAATTGAGAAGAATATGCTGAGATGGTTTGGGCATGTCGAGAGAATGGATGAAAGGCGACTAACAAAAAGGATTTATATGGCGAATGTCAGTGGAACCGCCGAGAGGGGACGCCCTAGAAAAACTTATACCGACCTTATTGGTGAGGTTCTTCAAAAGGTAAAAATAAAGGTGTGTAGTACTCGCAACCGGCGTGTATGTATGACAAGATGTATGAATGTGGTCGAAGCGAAAGAAGTATGCAAGAATCGTAGCAAGTGGCATTCTTTAGTTTCTGCCTACCCCTATGGGAAAAAGGCGTGAGTGTATGTATGTATGTAATAAATTCAAAATGTTATTAATTCAAATAAGAATCTGGTAATTCTTATTTGAATTAAAAACATTTTGAATTACAATTCTATGTAGTTACATTTAGTACACGGTTCCAAAAAGTTGAACCTATGCAAAAGAGTCGACAAGAAACCGTTTAAAATTAGAGATGGTACAATTTCTCAATAACAAAATTTGTGTGGAAGGTTAATAAGGTAAATTTCAATCGTCAAAAGATTTTATATCTATAACAATAAATAAAATTGAATTATCTGTCTGTGGTTTCAAAATATATGTAGTGTAATGTGATGTAGCCTAATCATAAATGTTACTTATAATTTGATCTGTCTGAAAGTTTGTCTTGAATAATAATGAAGACCTTATTTTAGGATTTCAATAAAAATTTAAGGGAAACTTTTGACTGGAATTATCTTGTATAAACTATTACTGTATCTTGCAGGGTTAAGAAGGTGTTAAATTTTATTTTTTTGGGAATAGCTAGATGAACGCAGACAACACGACGACCTCTGTGGTCTAGCGGTTCGAGACTGCTGATCATGGGGTCGTGGGTTCGATTCCCACAGGACACAAATATTTGTGTGGATAAAACATGAGTATTTGTGTTTGTCTGGGTGTTTCTTATGTGTTATAAGTATGTATTTACAAAAAAAAAGTATATAAGTATTATATCCATTGTCTAGTACCCATAGTACAAGCTCTGCTTAGTTTGGGACTAGATGGTGTTGTGTAAAATGTCCCAAAAATATTATATTATTATTATTAACACTGTGAGACATAGCTAGCTTAGAATAAACACTAAGTAATACAAAGGATTTCTTTTTTTAAATTCCCGCATTTATTATAGGCATGTGGCCGTTTTAGTTAAAGTAAAATAAATATATAAACATAAAGCAATCCCTGTGTGGAAACGTTACGAAAAAATTGATTTAAAAGTCTTAATACTAATCCTTCAAGACGATAGAGTCTTGAAGGACGACAGAGACACTATTAAAGACATGCAAATTGGGTATTAAATGAAAAAAAAACCTTAAAAATTCTCAGTCGAAACGTTACTTCTACTCCAACACCGCTCAATTTACAAATAGAGGTAATTCATGCGAAATTGCGTCTCAACTCTCACTAACCCTTCACCGCCTCGTTTGTCTAAAAACCAAAAACGCGGTACTGAACATCAACAATACATTGATATGTATACAGAGGGTTATTTGGAAAGGGTTTGTGGAGAGGCGAGGTGTGTACCCCTCCAATAAATGGGAGGATCTACTCCGACCAGGCGGGTGTTTTGCCTAGCGAGCCACGGGCCGACAGTTGTTTTTTTTTTTTATGTCGGACATAGTTTTTAGCTCGAGGGAGCTTTAAAAACTTAACCGGACTAGGTGGCGTTTAAGTTTTTAAAGCTCCCTCCGACAGTTGATGTCGGGCGTCTGCATATATGCAGCTTGCGTTGCGAATGTTGCTTGCGCGATTCAGGATTTGTTCGTAGTTCCATGTAGCGCAATAGATGTCGCTACAGATTTACCCATCTAAAACAGTGTTACAATGATAACGTATAACTTTTGTTCTAACTTTTTCAGTTAAGAGAAAAATAAAAATCATTATTATATTCCATTTACTTTATAGACGATCGTTTCAACACGATCCATTCAAAATTATTCCAAACATTCCCATAATTCGAATTTTTCATACCAGCATTAGGGTACACATGCCATTGATCCGCCAATAACCGATGTAGGATTGGATACAAAATTAAATCGTTGAGTACATAGCTTTATTATTTCATTCGTTTAATTTATTTTCCATTTCGTTAAACAGAATTCTGAAAAAAGGTTTATAATCCATGTTTTAATGCTTTCAAATCGTGTTTTATTTGTGATACTTTATAATGGAGACAGCTTTATTTTCATCACGCCTGTATGGTATACCCCTGAAGGGTTAGTCAGAGGTGTACCAATGTATACCCACAGTTCGCCGGTAAGTTTAGGTCTCATGTAATAGAGGGCGAGCCTACTGCCATTAACCGGGCACAAATCCAAATTCGGAGTTGCTACTGAGAATTTCATTGAAAACCCCAATAACACTTTGCTCGACCTGGGAATCGAACCAGGACCTCTAACATAGTAACCACGCTTAGGACCACTATACTAACGACGCAGTATAAAATAATACTCTATGTAAAAGGTTTTGTTAAAATTGTTATAAAAAGGCAGATTTTAAATTACGAATAATATTGTTACAACTTTGTTTACAACAAGAGTGCTTTATAAAGTGTCACTCACTGTGACATAGGGTTGACAACGTGTGATATACAATATTTTAAAGTAGGTAATTAGGACAAATGACAACCTCACAGCTGTGAGGATGAGGACCCGTTTGTTTACTTCATTTTTATTTTATACTTCGTAAAACATATCTTGATTCTAATGACAGATGTCAAAAAAACGTCAAATTCAATTTCTCAACAATTTGTCTTGTGTCTTTTTCTAACATAAGCGTCTGTCGTTTTTATGACATGTGTCATTGGTATCAAGCTATGTTTTGAGATAAAAGGTAGCCTATGTTCAACGTCCTATCTCTATACAAAAATTCATTCTGCGATTGTGAGGTAAAAAGCAGACATACAGTTACTTTCGTATTTACAGTATTGGTATGCATTTGAATACTCGGTATCATACTATTCACCAATAATGATTGGCCTAAGTTAATAAGCCCAATCATTATTATTGTTATTATTTAGCCGTTATAGTCCCATGGCAGAGGATAGGCCTCCGTACCGTCGATCATTCCTTCCCATCAATATCATAGGTTGACTTTTTTTAGCCTTGATCATCTAGATCCATCAAAAATAGATTCATTAAAGTACAGTCAAAAGGTGATTGATTAAAAAAGGTAACTACATTCATAAATTAAACACTTGTACCTTCCAATTCCAAATACCATCAGGCCTAAAATGGCGGCTTTTGATGAACCATAGACGATTCACAATAGAAAATTGAGGGTTTCTAAACATGAATTGATCGCAAAGTAAAGAGTTTTAAGAGGGTTATAGAGAACATAACAAAACATCATAAAGAAACTTTAATCCCGATTTGAAATTCGAATTCCCGAAAGAAATCCATCAATGAGGTCTTTCAACTCTTTTCTTTCTTTTTCTTTGACAGACTGACGTATGACCCTAGACAAAACGGCCCATAGGTAAACGTGATTCCATTCCATACCCAAAAGTATCTACATTGGCTATAATTTTGTGATCTTTTCTCCCCACACAACAACAGCAATCCCTACAACCCTACACGGGTGCGAACCGTACACTGATTTAGGATGATTATATTCAACGAATATCCTATATCACTCTAATCTGGAATCAGTGCTTACAGTGATTCCAGCTGGTTCTGAATTGAGTTTTCTTGAAAAACTAGTATAAAGGTTGATACGTCATATTCGTGACCAGCTTTGATTATATACTTGTCTAGATGGAGCAATGCAAACAAACGACACGCGAAAACTGGGGCCAAATTGCGTGATATGTGTGAGTACCGCTTGTGTACTTATTGTAGTCAAACTGTCAAGGTGTGCGTGTTTAGGGATGCCTGCTCCAAATTATTAACTTACCTTTTCTCCATTATTTAATGGGATGACAGTTAAACGAAATAAGCTGAATAAAGTAATTATTTTCTAGATTAGTGTTTTATTTATTTTAATAAAAACAAAAAATACAATGAAAAAATATATACAGCAATTTATAGATCAAAATCCATCTCTTTGTATTTGTTTTCGAAATAGTTTTTTTTTTATATTTCATTTCGTGTCCGCTGTATAATGTCTCTCCAGTCTTAAGAAATCTGAAACCCAAAATATTAGAAAGAACTAACAAAAATACTATTTAGTGAATGACTTCATTTATTTTGTGAAGGCATTCACTTCACATTTCATTTTTTTATCATTTACTGATCAAATAAATTATGTAAGTATTAAAATAATAAAATTTTCTCCTGATCGAAAGATGATGACTGATATTTGCATTTTATCTCCCATAGTTTCGCCAAATCTCCCTTGTAATAAATTGACAACACCGACTAATCTGTCGAACCTACAAATTAACGAATTGAAAAATCATGTTTTCATAAAATATTAGAGGTTAAATAACAAAACTTACCGATGTAACGTGATCTTATTGTAATTATACGGTTTTCCCACATAATTGCGACACAATTTGACAGCACATACCGACATAATCAATTATTTTTCGAGAACTCCACACCCTGAAGTGATCCAAATGACACTGACGTAAGTGAGAAGAGAGTCTACCAATTTTAGTAGACTTTATTTGGGCCGTTCTGTACGTGTCAATGTGGCATCTAGACAAGTATATAATCAAAGGTGACCAGATTGTGACTTATGTAACTGTTAATTTTATCCACTACCTTTGGTTAATATTCAACATAGGACCAATCTAAACTTACACTAGAATGTTCTTTTGTATCTTTTGTATCGTGTGGTGCGTTTACAAACACAAACTCTCACATACACAATCACCCAAACCCGGAACAACTACATATGTAGGTCATACTACGCTAGCACGATGTTACAATTTCGTAAACAATTACGTTCCCTCCAACTATTGTAATAATTATGATTCCTTCAGTCTTCAAACCAGTTCAAACCAGTCTTAATGTCGCCATACAATAAATAATGTTTATTCATTTAAGTCATACTTAATGTACAATAACTACGATCATAAAATATGTACCAAAGTGCTATGCACAGTGACAAACTCACTCTGGAGTATAAGATACCATAAAAATAAATAAAATAAAATAAAAACAAATATTTGTTCCGTGTCCCATCCTCTTAGCTACAAAATCTTATCTTTAAATCTCAACAGAATCTATCTCCCACAACGCAAATCAATCTAGCCGACTGCCGAGATAACAAAACCTCATCTAAAATAGAAACCGGAGTACTAAAACATATCGTTCCGCGCGTCATTACGTTGCGATCCAATCCCATTCCGCTTCAATGCCAAGTTCGCCAGTTGTCGGGCTCTCTCATTGATTTGTTTATACCCTTGACCATAAGGACACGTCACTGGAAAGTGGAAACACTACAATAAAGGGTTAACATCACATTCAATCTTGCATCCGAAAATAGAACAGGTGGAGCCAAAATGGCCGCTTTAGGTGAATCATAATATGATTGAATTGAACCCATATACTGTCTCACGGCCACGAGTCTCCTCTCAGAGTGGGAGGGATTAGGTTATAGTCCACTGCGATGGCTAAAGTGGACTGGAAAACTTCACACGCCGCCCTCGAGAAAAACTAACGCCTAAGGTCTCCTCACGATATTTTCCTACACCACTTAAACGAAAATAATTCATTATTATCTAATACAAACATGATTTCGATAAGTCTAAGGCCTTGGATTTGAACTCGAGACCTCGCCCTTGATGGAGTCCGGTGGTTATACTGGGCTATAGCCTGTCATGGTCGTGGTGAAAGTTACAAATCTCATGGTCATGAATAAAGGGCTAGGGAAGGCAAGAACAGTTTTTAGTCAATACGAGTCTGACATACTAGGGTATGTCAGAGAACGGAAAATCCTCATGGAGCCTCTGCGGCCTGGGAGGTGGTAGGCCACCTCCCAGGCCGCAGAGGCTCCATGAGGATTTTCCGTTCTTTAAATAAAATAGATCTTGCATTGCACGCCTTACATTCTTTGGAACTATCGAATCCAATTCTTTCCGTCTAACCTTAGGCCGTGACCCACGCTCCTATGAGTGTTATTGCATCCCATCAAAAACATTCTGTAAAAAACTAGCCAAGTCTCGATGGAGCTGCTTGTTTATCTCTAAAAAGTAATGAAATCTAGACAAAGTCGTGCCAAGTCTAAGGTTCCTTACTGCGATTTCTTTATTATTTATAGTTAATGTTGTGTGACTTGGCCGTTGACAAATGTAAAAGTTCCACTATATTATTATAATTATAATAATAAACTAATTTTGATTAATTTTTGGTTTAGCGATAGATTGGAGCTTAAAGAATAACATAAACTCGATCAGCTTTAGTTCATAATGTAAGCATGCCAAGAATGTTATTATCTACTTTTAATAAACTCCGTAAAAAAATTGAGACGAGATGACAATAAAATATTTATAAAGAGACTCCGTAACCCCTCCGGGCGAATATTGTTGAAAACAAAAAGGATTATTACTATAAAGTATCTTCCACAAAATACTCAGTTTGAATTTATTAGCCATTTATCCTGACAAAAACTCGTTATGTAACAAAAGGAAAGCTCTAACAATTAAAATGGTGTTGAAAACAAAAGATAAAAACAAAAGGTCGGGAACAAACGAATTGGGAAGGTCACAAGCTTACCCACTGGACGAGACATTAAATCTCCTATCTTAAACCTCAAGGTATTTCTAATTGTCCCGCCCATTACTAACAAATCGGCTACACGAGCCTTTTAACCGTTCTAATCACTCAACGAGATGAGCCTGTCCTTAACCTTCGCTGTTCCTTAGAGATACAATCGTTAGAAGAATTTAATTAGTATAATGAGAGTCGATACGACATCTAATGCTTTGAATTTAATCAGGGTTGGCACGCGTCCCTGAATTATGTTAAATTACTTTACAGTTGTTAGTGTTTAGAGACGAAGGCTTCATTCTCGACATTATTTTAATATTCAAAATATATAAATTAATTTACTGCTAATGTGTAGAGCCGCTATCTGATAAGGTTTTCGAAACCATACAATCACCGCCTTGTATTAAAATTCATGTGAAAATGTTGACTGATAAATGATATTGATTTCAGTAAATAGATTTTTTAAAGATTTTTTTTACTTTATTTAAACTAGATGGCTCCGGCATCATTTCCTAACTGACGACCTCAGAGAAAAAACACCGAAACAAACTCAGAATATCAGTCTTTTTTAAATCCAGACAGTAGTAGTATCAAATATGTGAGTCTTTCAATGCAGGGCAATGTCTGAAATGGCCTTTTGGAGAAAGAGCCATAGCTGCTTCGAGAAGAACAGACCCAGCGGAAGGCAGTCGTTGTCAAAACTGCATCTCACGAACACGTTATGTATGCACGAATACGTGAACGTTTACCTACTGCACGTGACCTGCTTTGATATATCGCTGCACGATATACAAGCTGCATACCAAGGAGTAGCTTCATGATTGACGGCTGATGTGCGTCAATATTCGAACGCAGTATAGCCCGCATTGGAAACATGGCCAACATCCACCTCACAAACGTTTTCAGTGACCTACATATCTCTCCAGCAGTGATAGCCTTTTTCAACCGACGAAAAACAAAAAACGGATGAGGTTCTCAATTTAACGTGTATATTTTTTTTTATGTATGACCACGCATAACTTTTTTTATAGTAGAAGTTATCAGTTTTTTTTATTCCGAACGCACCGATATCAAGAATTCAGATGTGATAGTTGTCAATGTCAATAACTATTGGTATCGGTATCCGTTTTGACACGGTATCCGATATCGGCATCTGTAGGTGGCATATATCGATGCCGAACATCATTTTTCTAAAGACGCCCATGTCTATCCAAAATCGTCATGAATCATCCGCCACCCGGGGAGGTGGTAGGGTATGTCTCTTACCGATTAAAAACCTCACTTGCCTGCACTTGCCTTATAGTCATAACCACGAGTTCCGTGAAATTCGCGACAACCATGACAGGGTGTGATGCCCTTTAATTATAGCCTAGTGATATGACCATTGGACTGTCAACTCAAGATCACAAAGTCTCAAGTTCGTTTCCAATGCAACGCACCAGTTTTTGAAATCTTAAACGCATTCATCATCATCATCATCGTCATCAGCCTATATAAGTCCACTGCTGGACGTAGGTAAGTAGTTAGTACTATAGGACCCTTATGGGATCCTAGGAGGCTATTCAAAGAAACTCTCAATTAAAAGGTACTTTAGAACTTTATTCTTCAAAGGTCAAGGGAAATCTGACACTACCATTGATCACTTTTTTTCACTAAACATTCTACAATAATTTCAAATGATTACTTCTTCTTAAACCAGCCAGTCTTATGCTGACTCCTGGTAGCGACCTCTACAGTACCTCCCCTAATATGCGCACTGTCACCCTGTTCTCGGCTTTTATACGAATGTACGCATTAATAATAATTAATTATAACTCTCAAAACGTAAAGAAACATGCATGCTTTAGAGATTTTTCGACGGAAGTGAAGTCTTCCAACCTGCATTAAGCCAGCGTAGTGGACTAAAGCGTAATCCTTCTCACTCTAAAAGGAGACTCCGTGCGCAGCAGTGGGACATTATATGGGTTGATGATGATCGTGGGTATATACCACAAATTTCACATACATAACATCGTAAGAACTATCTAAAGGCAATACAAATATTTGCTCCAAGTGAGAATCGAGCCAAGCATAGCAAGCAAACTATAAGCCTAATTATTTTGCTTAAAAATAAAAGATTTTTATTTATAGCACAGAAAGCCAAATTAATTGTGTAAGTAACATCAAAACACTACAAAAGATTCTGTTGGATAATTTTATGTAACATAAATTATGTAGAATAAAAAAGGTATTCTTATTCATAATTTTCTACAGTAACCTTAGCAAATTCATAGGGCTTAGCATTTGCATTTTAATAATATTAAAAGCGGCATGTTAGGAGTCTACAAAGATTGAGCGTGGCCATACATCAGAAACTTTAGTGAAAACATTATGAAGCTCGGATTCTGTTGATTTTAGTTTTATTTACTCAAAAACATGGTGGGTCTTTTTGAAAATTTTTCATTTACTTTATTTTCATTTGTTTAGCCTTTACATACCATCACGCCTGTATTCCCCGAAGGGTTAGGCAGAGGTGTACTAATGTACACCCACATTTCGCCGGTATGTTTAGGTCCCATGTAATAGGTGGCGAGCCTATTGCCATTAACCGGGCACAAATCCAGACTCCGAGCTGCTACTGAGAATTTCATAGAAAAACCCAATAACACTGCTCGACCTGGGGATCGAACCCAGGACCTCTAGCGTAGCAGTCGCGCTTAGGACCACTAGACTAATGAGGCAGTCAATGTTGTCATTGTTTAGCCTTTATCCAAACTATATTAGGGTTGACCTCCACCAGATTGAACCAGATTCGGCTGAATATCAGTATTATACACGAAGCGACTGCCATCAGTCCTCCGCAACCCAACTTCTGGACAATACCGATATCCTGAGGATAGACTGGTTATTTGTTGTAGATTGATTGTGGTTTTTCTTAGGCTTCTGACTACCACTAACGATTGTCATAGTTGTAAGTATGACAACCGGGACTGACCGCTTTACTTGCTCGCCGAGACACGGAGGGGAGTCGATGAGTTAAAAATTGTCACCCTTCCACAAACTGACCACGGCTAGCGCAGCTTAACCTTGCAGATCGGTTGATCAGCGTACTTATAACTTAGCCACAAGCCCCTCAATTGTTTAATTCTAAGTATAAACAATTTTCTTTAAAAACAATAGCACAATCAATTTGAATCATTTCTCAAATTAGTACTTATATTAATTTGCTAGCCTAAAGTATTAATAACGCTACTTAAATACTTTGATCAATTAAATTGGTTTCAAATGGATCGCGTTCATTAAAACATATTTGTAAAGTTAATATTTACATTGACAGGTTAAAATCTGAACTATAAAATGGATTTTAAGACCTATTAGCCCTTTAGATAACCCTTTGAAAAGCTAAATAAAGATTGAAAGGTCATCCGAGGTCATATCGTGTAGTTTCCATTAGCTGCGTTAAAGAGCGTGTAGTCGATTCTAATCTGATCTCAATTTGATGCGATTTTCGATAGCAGAAAATACGAGTGAGCTTTCAATTTTCAATCGGTGGTATGGAGGTCATTATTAGCAGCAGGCGTCATTTTACTAAGGTCAAGAACACAGCAATCCAGAATAGATTTATAACGATTACAAATTTATCTTTTAGTCCCAATCGTACGGCATTGTGACTTATTTTAATAAGACATCAATATGATCTACTAATGCATCTTGGGACAGTGAGTAGGAAATAAAAACCCGTATCGAAATCGCTCGCAGCTCTTTCAACAGGATGAAGCGTGTTCTGTCCAACCGTAACCTCAAACTTCCTTTACGCATTAGAATGCTCCACTGTTACATCTGACCCGTCCTTCTATATTGATGTGAGGCTTGGACGATTAAAGAAGACTTCAAGGAACGTGTAGAGCCGTTTGAAATGTGGACATATAGACAGATGCTTTGCTATAAGCTGGACTCAAAAGGTGACGAATATGGAGGTTCTCTGACGAGTAAAGCAAACACGTGAGATTTTGAAAACCGTCAAACAGAGAAAAGTTTCCTACTTAGGACATTTAATAAGACATCAGATATACGAGTTGTTGCAACTTATTATGATGGGCAAATCGCGGGCAAAAGACGTGTTGATCGGAGGAAGAAATCTTGGTTGCGTAACATCAGGGAGTGGACGGGGGATAGAGAGTGCAGCCCAACTCTATCGCTTCACTAGAGATAAAGATAAATTAACTGTAAACTCGCTAGTCGGAGAGGCATTATGAGAAGAAGAAAATTGATCCACTTTATAATTTGATTGATTATAATAATGTGCAGTACCTATATTTTGGCAGTGAGTGAAGTGCCTAAGTGAAGGCATGATCATATTTTTCGACTTTATTTATTCTTAACTCTATCTCTTATGCAACGAACATAAGATTGATAATAGATTAAAATAAATGTAGGGTTTTACGTTTTAAAGACGGCGACTAGTACCTAATATCCATTATTTGACGAAAACTGATCTTTTGGTTTATATACTGTATAATTTTAAATAAACGAGCACTAAAATGTGTATTCAAGTTCAAGTTCAACGATCTTACCCCGAGCTTTTAAATTACAAGGAGAGCAGGCTTTATTAAAATACCTTTTCATGAAAATACTTTTGCAGGGCAAAACGTTTTCTCAAAAATATATAAATACGCATTTTATGTATTAGGTTTGAAAATATTCACGAGAGAAAAAACAAACTTTTATCTAATTGGGTGTAATGTAATAAAAGTGTGGAATCCTAATTATAACGTATACATCAATAGACTGGAGGGCATACAAAGAAAATTTCTAAGGCGCATCCAATACCGTTCTAAAACTTATTTCCCTACTTATCTCCACCGTTGTAAAAGATTCCATATACTTCCTCTCTCAGAACGGAGAAGAATTGCAGACTTGGCATTATTATCAAAAATTGCGAACGGATCAATTGAACTTCCCGAATTAGTGAACAAAATTTGTCTACGAGTCCATTCCACCTTTCAGCGTAATCCACAATTATTGTTTACTCCTGCGTCCCGAACAAACTACAGGCAAAATTCTTACATAATAAGAGCGTGTCGTATGTACAATGCGGTCTGTAGGGACATCGATATTTTTAACACTACCAGCATGAAATTGAAAAAGGCTATGTGTGATTTATTTTTTTAAAACATAGCTTAATTTTTATCTGTGAATATAAACAAGACTGTTGTCTACCTCTTAAAACCTATTAACTTGTATTTTTATCAGTGGAAACTTTTAATTGGCCTTAATACTTTTACCGATTTAATCCTATGTTTGTATTTAGCTGTAAGTTTTCCTTAAAATGTAAAAAAAATAAATAAAAAAGAATGATGAATCCATGAAATTATCACAAGACTAGGGGTAAAACAAACAGTGGGTGAATTTAGCAAGTTTGCCCCCGGCAACATCGTGTTAGCACTTCTACTTAACGTAACTTACTTAAGTTAGTCTTGGACGTAATGGGTTTACGTTAAGGTTACACGCAGTTTTCTCAAGCATGTCTAACGATCTTAAAATTAAACTTAACTTTTTGTTCACGGATAGTCCATGAGGATTTTCCGCACCATATATACATAGAAAGAAAGAAAGAAAAATATTTATTGATACATTCTTGGACAATGCACACAAAATATTAAAAAACATGATGGCAAAACAAATAAAATAAGGATAAAAAATAAAAATAAATGTGTGCCCCACGACTGCGTCAAATAGGCTCCAGTTCAGCTAAATGCCAGACTGCTGGTGAGCTGCCTGGCGCTGGTTTTCAACTGGACCTTTAAAATGATGTGTACATATCTTAACTTAGTACCAACATCTTAACTTTAGATACTGAGCATGTCTTATTTTTTGTTAAATTAATTAATTTCTTTACTGTATCAAACATTTTGCTAAGGCGAAACATAGTGAAACAATTATTTTTTATATTCACATCAATGTAACCTACCTATGTTTATACAAATAAATGAATCTAAATCTGAATCTGAATATATTATACCTAGTACCTACCATAAGTATTTATCTGAATTGTGCTGAATAAATGATTTTTTATTCTTTCTTTCTTTCACTATATACGGAAAATCCTCATCAACTATCCGCCATCTGGGGAGGCGGCAGAGTGTGTCGGACTCATACCGACTAAAAACAGCACTTGCCTTCACTTGCCCTATTGTCGTGGCCATGGGATCCGCGAAATTCGCCACAACCATGACAGCCCGTAACCTAACCTGGGTTAATACTTAACTTAAACTTTTATTTTATTAATCTGTGCTTACTAGTCTTTTCTCAACTAAGTTGAGGCTTGCAGTTTAACTAGATGCAGCCGAGTATCGGTATTTTACAAAAAAATACAGCTATTAGATAATAGGCACCAAAATTGAAATAAAACTACTTTTTACGGATTTTATCGCATTATATTGATATTATTAAGTTTTATTTCAATGTATAATATTCGCCTAAATGTCAGACATCAATAGGCACCAAAATTAACTGAAGAATTACATGAAGAATAACTTATATTTATTTACTGTATGCACCGCACTATAGTGGAATTCGAAAGGTCACGTGGACGCATGCATTTTATTTTGTTCTTGTTACGTTTGACCGCCAGTTCGCCTGATATTAAGCGACACTGCGATCGATCATATGCATGCATAATCGTAACTCGACGACGGTCGTCTTCTCGTCGACCCCGAACGGAACCCAGAAAACCGGCGGTCTATTAAGCTATTAAGAGGATACAGTACCCCCCTGCATCTGCTGAAGGTGACCGCTGTTGTGGTTTTAGGGGGCAAGAATCCCACTCTCCCCGGTCTAGTCTCCGTAGACTTGTCTTGAAGGTCTGTAGAAAGTTTCCCGCCGTTAACAAAAAAAAAAGTTCCTTATAGGGTTCTAGACATCAGCTAATAAGGATTTTGGAAATTTCCGACGGGTTTGTGTATATGTGAGAACAATGCGGGTAGCATAGCGGGACAACAATATAGTCACTAATAAACATCTTTACAGACAACGCCTACGCGCTACGAGCTACGTGCCACGTGCTACGTGCGTAGCATATTACCACAAGAACAACAATTAAGCTCCCAATTAGCTTAATGCTTGTTTCTATCAAATTATTATGTTTTGTATTTATACGGCGGCTCATGCGCACGCAACGCAAGTATTTTAAATATTGTAGATAGAATATTTTGAACGTAGGTCTTCGCTCTTCGTGCTAAATCGTAGTGCGACGGCCCTGTATAAAGATAATTAAAAAATATGTTACTATTTACATATTTTCTTTCTGGATGAAATCTAATCAAATCTATTCTCCTTGCCAAATTTTATCGAAATGTGTTTAGCGATTTAGGCGTCAGAAGTCAAAGACAAACAGATAAACAAAAAGAGTTATTTTCACATTTGTATTATTAGTAGTAGATCTAAATATAATATAATATTTATCATTTTCAATAACATTTATAATATTAGTAGTAGATCTAAACATATAATATAATATTTATTTAAATACTCGCAATCCCTGGGGTCATCGGCCTCCCATGGGATCCCACACATATTTTAATTGAATCCCTTTCAACTTCAATTTATTTACTAAAGGTTATAAGCAAACGATTAATGTATATTTTTAGAAACTAAATTATTATGCTCTGTGTTAACTGCCTCTAGCCTAGTGGTGGTGATCCTGGGTTCGATTCTCAGGTGGAGCAGTGTTATTAGGTTTTTATACTGTGTGAGTCTTCGTAATGTGCACATATTAAAATAAGGGAAACTCTGCTTCATTTTAATTTTCAAATGTGGTTTTTATCGACAAAAACCATGTTAGAAAATTTAAAAATATATTTAAAAAATCCTACATTTATTAGCCATCTAAATCTATGGGATGCCAGGGAAACCGCAAGCAAGACTACTCTACTACTACTACTAGTAGTACTCTTTATAATGATATAATTTCTTTATAATGATAATGAAAGTTCTTTATAATGATAATTGATAACGAAATTATATCACTTATATCAAAGACTAGAGTCCGTACAGAGTGGCCAAGCAACAATTAGGTAGACTAGTTATAGCCCTATTATATGGGATTATGGGATGTAAAAATCCCTGTAAAAGATCGCTTTTAGTGATAAGACCGCCCATTGCACCATTTTATAATTTACAAACATGTACTTCGCATTTATTTATGGTGCACAATAAAGAATATTCTATTCTTTACTGGCAAACTATTGGTGTACATTTAATACAACTCTGCCTAACGCGTCGGGAAATACTCTATGTAATGATGAGCTCAATAGCATAAGGGCACTTATACCAAAGACTAGACGCCGTGCAGAGTGGCCAAGTAAAAATTAGGTAGGCTATTTATAACCAGTGTCGCCCTTAGCATGAAACGTTCCAAAAATATATTTCTACAAGTCACTCCACTTGATATGTGCAGAATGAGATGACTCAGTATTTTCAGACGATAAGCCTGTTATTTATAGTGGTTTTATATTATGAGTAGGCTTAAATGAAGATAATTCTATCAGATTTTGAGCATGACGTAAAAGATATTTAATCTTGATTGACGTAAGGATATATTATATCATAATCATAATGATTAATGATTATTTTAATTGAAATAAAACTACTTTTAACGGATTTTATCTTGTTATATTGATATTATTATTCCCGACGTTTCGGAAAGTAGTTTTATTTCAATATCTAATATTCGCGTAGGTAAGTGTCCAAAAATCGTTTTTTTAATGCTTAGTTTTTACAATTATAGAATTTTACATTGCCTTGTATGCATTAACAATTTTAAACCGCCATTTTAAATAACCGATCCTCCGCTAAGACGAGCGTTTTCTCGAAGCGCTTCGTCGTTTTTTTTAATCCAAACTTGGGTTTGGATTATACCAGATCATCATCAATCCATATACTGTCCCACTGCTGGGCACGGGTCTCCTTTCGCAGGATAAGAGGGCTTAAGCTATAAGTACCTATTTCACCACGCTGGCCTAATGCGGGTTGGCAGACTTTCTCTTAAGGAATCGTGAGGAAACCTGCATGGTTTCCTCACGATGTTTTCCTTCACCAAGCTTTAAGCGAGTGATAATTAATTATTAATACGCACATTATTTCGAAAAGTCAGAGGTGCGTGCCCTGGGTCCGAACTCAAGACCTTTGACTTAGCAGTCCAATGGTCATACTACTAGGCTATCACTGCTTCAGATCAATTGAAACTTTATAATTATGTTTAAAATCTGGTATCTGGTACCAGATTTTAAACATAATTATAAAGTTTCAATTGCATTGCAAAAGTGAAACCGCCAAGCCACATATTATTTTCCTCGTACAACACCCGTCTGCAGTATCGATTGTACAGTGGCCAGCACATCAAGCTACCACAAACTGTCAGATTTCTATGATTGATTTTCAACTTTAACACAATACAATAAGGTTCATATTCTATTGGGAAAATTTGACAGTTTTGGATAGCTTGACCTGCTGGCGTCTGTACATACATTAAATGTTATGTAATAGTTACACATAATTTAAATACAAACATAATAATGTTACCTGATCTCCCATCCCGGTGATAATGGGCGTGTTCCAGTAAGCAGCGAGCCTGGCCACCGGCTCCAGGGCGAAGGCGCACGCTGGTCCGATGAAGGCGATCACGTCGTCCTTGAAATGCATGTCGGCTGCCAACCCTGGAGCTATGGCCCCGGAACATGAGGGATAGCTGTGGAACAGTTAGGAGATTTAAAACTGACTCACACCCTGAACTCCTTAACATCACAAAGAACTTTTTGAGACAAAAGGTAGCCTACGTACTTCTCCAAGGTCCCGTCTATCTCTATATTAAAATTCATCAACATTGGCTCAGTGGTTTAGGCGTAAAAACATACCATCACGCCTGTATTCCCCGAAGGGATAAGCAGAGGTGTACTAATATACACCCACATTTCGCCGGTATGTTTAGGTCCCATGTAATATGGGGCGAGCCTATTGCCATTAACCGGGCACAAATCTAGACTCCGAGCTGCTACTGAGAATTTCATAGAAAAACCCAATAACACTCTGCTCGACCTGGGGATCGAACCCAGGACCTCTAGCGTAGCAGTCGCGCTTAGGATTACTAGACTAATGAGGCAGGCGTAAAAACATTACAAACAAACGGACAGACAGATTTACTTTCACATTCCTATTAATAATTAATTATTTAATTAATCGCCACTATAAATGCGAAGAACTTAAAACTATGAAAAACTCTTTGTGTGTATCTGTTAAGCTTTCACCGCTAAACCACTGAATCAATTTTGATGAAATTTGGTGTAGAGATAGGTTAGACCATGGAGAAGGACATAGACCTTTTGTCTCAAAAAGCCTTCTGGCATGTGGGTAAATTCGTGGGCAAGAGCTAGTTTCTAACATCAATAGTATAGACTAGTGGGGATTAACATTTCACAAAAACAAACAAACGGTTAATCAGAGTTTAACTGTTATTTTAGACAAAGAACCAGTTTATATAACATACGTTATGTTAAGTAGGTATTATACATTTAGGTACTTGAAATACTTATACTCACTCAGCACGTTTTCATGAAATTATAATATTTTAACCATCAAACCAACTTAGTAACTGCCTAATTAGCCTAGCGATTTTGACAATTTTTTTTTATTTGATAGCTATAATGATTCCATATAAATTGTTTGGGGTGTTTTGATCATCGCTGTATATCCAAAAAGGTTTTATTTTAAATCGTAGCTATGCTAATATTCTCTCAATGTATATCACTGAATCCTTATTACCTTATCACAGAAAAGCAAATACATTCAATAAATAATATACATATAAATAAGGCTCTCTCTTCTCATCTCTTTATCAAAGGGCGAACCCTCCAATACCAATACGTATATCTGCGATTACATAGTCAAAGGGTTAAGGCCTGTTCAGACTTACGATATATTTGCTACCGCAAGCTAAAACCGAGTTGGAATGCGGTATTCCTATTGTAAAACCTAAGCTGATATCGCTACCGGTATATATAGCTTAATAGTCGCCCCGATCTTATTTCGCACCCGGTTTCAGAATACCCCTGGGTATTTTTCACTACCCACAGCGGTAGTGAATATCACTTATATATGAATAGGCCTTTATTAAAACATCTGCAGGTAATAGACACTATAAAGAATCCACGAGCAGTATGCCAAGATGACTCTCTCAAGACGCGAGTTTACGACCGTATAAAGTTTAAAGAGAAAATGTCAGAAGGTTCCTTGCGTTTCCCGAGCAGTTTTATTTACCTACATTTCGCAGTTCAAAGAGTAGTATTAAGAAAAGTGTAGACTGATGTACTTTTATTGTATTACTAACTTTTACCCCGAGCATTATAGACGTAACTTGTAAATGATAAATTATGCTAGATAGTGCTGAGCGAGCGTGAGACGTGCCGCGTAGATACGAAGCAAGGATACAAAACATTTCTAACATTTTAGCGGCACCGTACATATGCCAGCAAGTCAACCTATCCAAAACTGACAAATTTTCTTAATCGAATATGAACCTTATTGCTTTGTACTAAAGTTGAAAATCAATCAAAGAAATTTGACAGCTTGTGGTAGCTTGATGTGCTGGCCTGTACATCGACGTAAATCGTCCAGGACGTGAACACCACGCGGTGAAGCATAATTTAATGTTACATATAAAGCCGAATATACATAGTACGATACATTATAAGTATTATAAGTATGTATTTACAAAAAAAAAAGTACATAAGTATTATATCCATTGTCTAGTACCCATAGTACAAGCTCTGCTTAGTTTGGGACTAGATGGTGTTGTGTGAAATGTCCCAAAAATATTTATTTATTTATTTATTTATTTATTATTTTTTGCATTGCATGATACCACTAACATGAAACACTATTCGTTGAACATGTTCGTGTTATTCCATCAACTGTTTTTTTCGTACTACTTGATAGCATGCAGATTAAACTAGTTTATAAAACTTAAAACCAATGAATTCCAAAATTCCATAATACATTACGTACCTGCCTTGTACCTTTTGCAGTTCAATTCCATGATGCGCCAAAAACTTCTCATTGACCTTATCCAAGGCCAAGTCTACGGCCGGGCCACAGCGTTCCAGGTCAAACGGGGAGTCCAGGCGTGAGGCCATCAGAACCCCCACTTTATATACAACACGTGATGATAAAGAACCAGAAAGTACCGGCACGAAGAGAAATATGCATGATAGTTGTAGGATATGCATTTTGTAGCGTTTGATTTATGCACTGTTTAAATTTCGAATATCATTTTTTTTTTCAAGTTCTTGCGAGGTCCGATTTTGTGAATATTACGTTATTCCTATCTCTTATCCTATGTTTCTACCTGGATCTTAGTTTATGCTATTTATGCAGTAGTGATAATTAAATGAATGATTATGCACACATTTTTTAGTAATTCTGTCGCATATTAGTCAAAAAACCATAGATACCTTCCAAAAATATAAATAACGAAAGTTTTCTTGACAACAAAACAACTATGTGCGTTACGGTACCTATTTTTCTTTATTAATATATAATAAATTATATTCCCGAATAAGCAAACATTAATTGTATGAGTCCTAATTTTGATCCGAAATTCCTAGCAACAGCGTTCGAGAATCACACGTAAAACACATTGGACCTCCTTACAAATAATCTGAACTTTTTTTTCAAAACAACCGTACGAATTACGATCGGCAAAGGTTTCGCGGCATTCAGCCAAACGGGAGCACGTCCTCTCCGCTAACTGTACGGCGAGCGACTGGCTGGAATACTGGATAACACGAGATAAAGACGTATAATAAAGGAGCCTGGGTGAGCAACAGGTCTATTATCCCGCACACAACCCAACCCTTCTCGATACGTAGGTAATTGAGTCGAAACCTGAAAACTTTAAGTAGGATAGGATATAGAGCAATATATAAGTTTTGATTTGATCCATGTGTACCTGAATATAATGCTATTTGGAGATTTTGTTACAAAACATTAGAAACCTATTATTAATATATTGACTGGGAACATTTTGAAATGGAATATTTGGTTTCGGTAAATTAAAGTTCATTAACCTCTGATGCGTCTGATAAGTTCGTTTTGGGACGTGAGCTTCGTTAACGTTTTAATTTAAAATAAACTAATTACATAGTAAAACACTAAGGTCTTAATTGAATCTAAGACCTAAGCTTGTAAACGATGCCATAATGCTACAGTAACTACTGGCAAGAAAAGGAAAATTTGTTTCAAGATCGAATGGAAAATGAACAAAAAAAACATTTTGTGTATTTTCTTATATTGAAGTTTATGTATGAGAATTAGGAGAGTTTTATTGAATGTGTTAATGCATTCACTGAACTTGTAAAATATACTGCTTTAGGACTCACCAAAAGTTAGGACTCGAAAGTTGTTTTATGTGTGAACAGAACAGAGAAAATTAATTTTCCCAGAAATGAGATCTACTTAACTAAATTATTTCAAAATCATGACTGCTATTTTCGAGAACGGTATTAAATATACCATCACACTGTGTCCACCGAAAGGTTAGGAATACTAATGTTACACCCACAGTTAGCCGGTACGTTTATGTCGTAAGTAACTTCCCAGGCGATATTAAATTCGGGCTACTGCTGATAACACCTCAACATCAAAAACCCAATATGAAACAGAAACCAATTGCTTTAAATTAAGGTCCCGAATTCCGATCTCACGGTTGTGTCAGTATTTAGGAGTTTAGAGGAATTTTAATTACACTTCCCACTCGACCTTTTAGACTTAGGGTTATGTTGGTAATATTCATTATAATCCCTAAAAGTTGTTGATTGTCATAATTATGATAAGAATTCAATTATAATCCTTCTAATATTGTTAATGTGAAAGTTTGTATGTTTAGATGTTTGTTACTCAATCACACAAAATTGGCTCAGCGGATTTGGATGACATTTGGCATACAAATAGTTTATAACCTGGACTAAAATAAAGGATGCTTTTTATCCAAGTAATTCCACACGGACGAAGCCACGAATAGAAGCTATAAAAAATAATAAAAACATAACGGGAGCAATGAATCAGCAATAGTATTCCTGATAAGATCAGAAAAACGTCTAAAAAGCGTAGTATTCAGTAAAAACCGTTATGTCTAAGTTTGTTAGTTTATCACTTACCTATATGAGGTCTCTTTATTCAAATGCCATAGAGAAAGAAAAGGTATCTTTAAAGGTATTTTTATTAGTATTTATAGGTATATATCCTTGTGAATCTTCCAACTCTCTCTGGGCCAGCGTTGTGTCGACTAAGTCTGTATAATCCCTCTAAACTTACGAGAAGGCCCATGCGTGCCCGACAGTGGAACAGTAATCTTTATTTGTTGTCTCTCTTTGCGTTCTTATAGGTACCTATACCATTCAACTGATTCCAATTAGGTTTATAACTAAAACAAAATAAAAATAGAAAAAGCGAGGAGTCTATATTATTGTACTGATTTCTGACAGTAGGTAACATGAATACTAGATATTGAAATAAAACTACTAGGTATATTCAGAAGCCTCAGAATTACTAAAGCAATCAATTTTGTGTGCAAAGTGAAGTTCGGTAATATGCGAGAAGCTTCATTCGAAGCACTTTATTTATCTACTTTTTGTATAGGCATGGAAAGTATTATATATTTATTTATTTATATCCTACATATTACTTTATTATAACTTATTTAATGTAATAAAATCATATTTATCGTATATAGGAACTACATACACACACAATAATTGCAGGAGTGAGTAGGTACTTATATTTGAAGATTTCGTGCCATAAAGTATCAGCGCCCTAAAAAAGTAATTACATAGGTTTGTGACATATAACTGGTAACAAAATCCCTTCACTTTACGAGCTGTTCGAGTGTTCATAATAATGCTATTAAATTAACTGTCAGGGTTGATAATGTATACTATACCTATAAGATCTTTCTAAGAATTTAGCAGTTTTAGCCATTGATCGCTTGTAGGTATTGAGTTCAATGTCTATAGCGAACCCCCGATTTCAACGTCTAACAGGCTATTTTGACTTGCTCCCATCTACCCCGGTAGCTTTGTCCTGTCAACGGGGCAGATGGGACAAATATTTGCATGTACTCCGGTAACCCGAGACGGGGTAAGACCGCGCTCACCGGGGCATATAGCACAGATCGAGTTGCATTTGCCCCAGTACGACCCATTTAAAGTATAATTTGCCCCAGTATTGCGTTTACCGGGGATAGTATCACAGATGATGTTCCGGATGGGGTGCGGTGTTTCAATGTTTCACAGATACATCAGGACATATCTAATTTGGTAATTACTAGTAATTTGGTAATTGGTAGACTACAATTTGAAGTCAGCTTATACTGGTGTATAAGCCGACTTCAAATTGTAGTCTTTTGAATCATCGTATATGTCCTCATACGACATACATCGTCATACGCAACCCTGTTGCGTAATGATGCAAAAGACTATATATTTGAAGTTATATTCTCGAGCACAAAATATTTAAAAACGTTATTGGCATATAGTGCGGTACCTCTAAACATGTGAAACTTATAATTATATTTTATGACGAAACATCAAGTGAGATTTTTTTGAGGTTGCCAGTTTCTTTAATTAAACCAATTAGTGTATGTTACGCTCAACGCGTTGAGCTGTTTTTTCGCTCAATGAGCGTTTTCGATCTTTGAGTGTAATATACTTCTTTCTGATTTTTTTCTGTGTAAGTTTGTTTCTTACCTATATATCTACTTAACCAAATTTCATCCCTTTTCTCCATCTTTCTATCTACAAACTGGGTCCCTCAAACATATATTCTAACAATAGTAACCCTAAAACAAACAGTAAATCAGAATCTCGGGTGCCCTCGAGTGTTGGCAGCCTCGGTATGCTCATAAACTTATTTACGACACCTGTAGAAATGCTACCGTGATTTGGAATGAAAGTGCTTGAGGACTGTATATCAGACGTATATTAAAAGAAATCAAGTGACGTGTAGTCGGCGCCCGATCGCGTAGGTGTCGTCGCCGCTGGTCGATGTGAAGTGTCCTCCGTTGTGTGCGCTGGCGCGACCGCCGGCTCCCCCTCTCCGCACGCCGCCTCAGCTGCCCCGCGCCGCTCGTCAGCAGTGCGTAGACATGCTCCCCGGGTTGAAGTGGAAGCTTCAATGAAGTGGCAGCGGACAAATGTTGTTGAAGGCGCGTCGCATGGTCCCTCTCTTCGTTTTCAACTCCGCCACCCTCGTGATGCCGTCGTTGCCTGGGAACACCTGCACAACTCGCCCCAGCAACCAGTAGAGAGGTGGAAGCCCCTTGTCCTTTATAAGAACAAGGGAACCCAAAGCGATGTCACCATCTGAAGAAGACGACCATTTAGTTTTCTGCTGAAGAATAGAAATGTACTCCAGATTAAATCTCTTCCAAAAGTGTTGTTTAATGTGCTCTACTCTTTGGTATCGCTCCAAGGTATTGATGTTGTCATCTGTAATCTGTGAAGTTGGAACAGACATTAGTGAGCGTCCAATTAGGAAGTGAGAGGGAGTGAGGGCAGAATAGTCGAGGGGGTTAGTAGAAAGTGGAGTTAAGGGTCTAGAATTCAAAATTGCTTCTATTTGCGTCAGACACGTAGCCATTTCCTCATATGTAAAATTAGTGAGCTGTAGCAACCTTTTTAAATGATATTTTGTAGATCGAACGGCAGCCTCAGCTAGACCGTTGAAATGTGGAGAATAGGCCGGTGCGAACGAGAACTCAATACCTTCCTGAGCTATTTCAGATGCAACATTTTCATCCTGTAAGAATTTGTTTAATTCATTGCACGTACCAACGAAATTAGTTCCGTTATCGGACAGTATGGTACGTGGCTTGCCACGACGAGCAATAAAACGATTTAAAGCAGCCTTGTATGCCTCTTTAGTGAGGTCTGTAACAAGCTCCAGATGTACGGCTTTGGTAGCCATACAAACAAAAATGCACAGGTAGGATTTAATAAGCCTACAACCACGACCTTTCCGGTCAGATATCAATACAGGTCCAGCATAGTCGACACTACTATTCAAAAAGGGAAACTCTAGACTACTTCTAGAAGTAGGCAACTGCCCCATAACTGGCTGCACATTTTGGGCTTTAAATCTGAAACATTTTAGACATTTGTTTACAGTTATTTTAGCAAGATTTCTGCCTCCTAATGGCCAGTACGACTGACGAATATTTGCTAACAATGATTGCGGACCTGCATGTAGTAGCTTTCTATGTTGCATATGAAATATAATTTTTGTTAAATGATGCTTACTACATAACAATACCGGATGTTTAACATCATATTCGTAGGGAGAGTTATCAAGCCTGCCACCTACGCGTATAATATCGTCACAATCTAAAAAAGGAGTTAATGAAATTAACCTGTTTTTGCGTGACAGTGACTTGCCTGACTTAAGCACAGCATATTCATCTGGGAACATTTGACATTGAGCACCACGTAATATACACATTAGTGCATCTCGCAGTTCCTGACTAGAAAGCGCGTCTGGTAATTTTGAATTCTTATTTTTTAACATGAAAATAAATCTAAACACATAGGCGACGGTTCGCTGTAAACGGTAAAAATTGGAATACTTATGAATTAATTGTTGAATAATTGTATTATTAATAAGGGATTTGGAAGAATTGTTATTTTGGGAATTAACTACACTACATACTACTTCTGGTAGATCCTGTTTCATCGATTTATTGGGCTGTTTTGGCCAATCACTTTCGTTTTTAGTTAAAAAGGAAGGGCCTGTCCACCAAAGTTCATGTTTACTGATGACGTCAGCCTTCAGCCCGCGAGAAACAAGATCCGCCGGATTGTCCCTAGACGGCACGTAGCTCCACGTCGAACTTGAGGTATTTTCTTGAATCTCGTTCACGCGATTACGTACGAAAGGATTAAGATGCTGTGCAGGCGTTGCTAACCATCCTAGTACTATAGTTGAATCGCACCAAAATTGGTAGCGATGAATTGGCAAGGTTAGCGAATCTTTAACCTTTGTGCACAGCCTTGAACCTAACAGCGCCCCACAGAGCTCCAGCCGGGGAGTAGTGGTAGGCTTGATGGGCGCCACGCGACTTTTGGAAGTTAACAGGCGAATAGTGACTGTCCCTGAAGTAACAATGGAGCGAATATACACACATGACCCATAAGCCTTTTCAGAAGCATCGGTAAATATATGTATCTCATGCTTGACCGAATTATCACTTAACACCCATCGTGGTATTTTCACATTATTTAAGCATGATAATGTGCTTGCAAATGAAACCCACATGTTTGAAATTTCCTGCGACACTTCATCATCCCATTCACATTTGTCTATCCACAGTTTCTGCATTATTAGTTTTGCCTCTACAATACATGGGCTTACTAAACCTAGCGGGTCAAAAATCTGACTTATTGTTGACAGAATGTGTCGCTTTGTAATTTTAGTATTAGACTCGATATTGATGGAAAATGATAAAGTGTCTGAATCACATAACCAGTGTAAACCTAGCGTTTTAGATGAAGTACTACAATTGGTATTTGAAAGATCTAAAAAATTATTATTGATGTTTGAAGAACCTAATTCTTTTAAAATTTCAGAGCTATTTGACTGCCATTTCCTTAAGTTAAACTTAGCTGTTGATAAAATGAAATGTACTTCCCTACAGAGATCTAGCGCGCCTGTTATTGTATTTGAGCCGCTAAGATAATCGTCAACGTAAAAGTCACGCTGTATCGACGTCTTAACATGATCGTGGCGTGCTTTGTCGGCTAAACTAACAAGGCATTTGGTTGCTAAATACGGAGCGGATGCGGTACCGTATGTAACCGTATTTAGTGTATAAGTTTTTAGTGGCTCCGTAGTATCTGTACGAAAAATAATTTTTTGCAACGAACGCTGAGAAGGATTTATTTCTACAGCCCGGTACATTTTTTCAACGTCAGCTGAAACGACGAATTTGTGCTGTCTGAAACGTAAAAGAATTGATATTAAATCATCTTGGACAGTAGGCCCTACCATTTGGATGTCATTGAGCGATACACCTGTGGTAGTTTTTGCTGATGCATCAAAAACTACACGTAGCTTCGTGGTAGTACTCGACTCACGTATGACACCATGGTGTGGTAAATAATAGCTAACATTATCTAAGTCGGAACAGCTGTTTTTGTCTATAGTCATGTGACCTAAGTTTTCGTACTCGGACATAAATTCGAGGTACATTCTTTTATAATTTGAGTCCCGTTGAAAACGTTTTTCTAGGGAAAAAAAACGACGTTTTGCTACCTCGAAAGAATCACCTAAAGTATTAATATCTGACTTTAAAGGTATAGTGACCATAAAACGACCATCATGTTTACGTTTGGTATTAGCGTAGAAACTATCCTCGCAAGCCCGTTCTTCTGCAGACAAAGAATTTCTCTCAGAAATAGAATCTAACTCCCAAAATCTTGATAAATCATCATGTACGTCAGCTTTGGAAAAATTGCAGAAATGTGAATGGGAGATGCGTGTATGATGCGCCACGGACCCTGACACTATCCACCCTAGCCTACTTTCACAAAGCTTAGGTTGATTTTTGCCTAAGCTTATGTGATTCGCCTGTATAATATTCCAGAAGACATCTGCACCCACAAGTATGTCTACAGTTGACGGAATATTAAATGCAGGATCAGCTAGCTGCAAGCCCGTTGGAATCGGGATGTCATTTATGTCTATTCGAGATGATGGTAATAGCCGCATAATTTCAGGAATTACAAGACAATCAATGTTGATCGAATAGTTATTGTAACATGACTCAATCGTGAAATTACAAGACTGTGCACTAGTACTAGTTTGATTATTAATACCTGTTATCGTGGAGCTAATGCCGCGTCGGGGCAAACGCAGCTTATCACTTAGGTTCTCGGTAATAAAATTGGCTGTACTACCGCAATCCAGCAGGACTCGGGCATCGCACCTGCGGCCTTTGCTGTTGACCGCTTTCACCCGTGCTGTGGAAAGCAATACATAGGAACGAGTAGTAGGCCGTAATGTTAGGGTGTTATCTGAAAACGCGACGGTTTCAGATGTACTAGGCATGGGATCTTGAACAGTAGGGGTCTCAGTTGGTTCAATGTGCAGTAGTGTATTGTGCTTTCCTGAACAATATTTGCAGTGTGACAACTTGCAACGTTTTTCAACATGACCCACACGTAAACAGTTCATACAAACTTTGAGGTCTTTGGCTTTATCAATACGTGATTCGACGGATAGATTTCTAAAAGATTCGCATGTATAAAGATAATGGTTGCTACCACACATGGGACATTTAATGTTTGATTTGAATGAATTGTTATAATTACCCTTATTTGTAGACGTAACAACGAAACTTTTAGATTTAGTAAAATATTCAGATTTGTTTGTGTTACTTATTTTGTTGTGTTTTTTGTTGTCTTCCAATGTCTCAAGTAAATCAGCCGTGTTGTTAATAAATGTGCAGAATTGAGATAGGGTAGGTGCATTAGACAAAGTATTGCGATACTCTTCCCATTTTCTACTGGTCTGTGTGTCTAGTTTTATTGACATCATGTATATAATAAGAGTATCCCAATGCTCTGTGGGCTCATTCAATGTCTTAAGTGCGCGTATGTTTTTATTAGTCACGTCCATAAGACGACGTAAAGAAACACTACATTCTTTTAAAACCGGTTCGACATTGAATAGCGCTTGCACATGGTTATTAATAAGAAGGCGACTGTTATTGTATCGTTCACACAACAAGTCCCACGCTGTATTATAGTGGTCACTTTTAAAATCGATGTTCTTAATTATTTCTGCAGCAGCACCTCTCAGAGAAGCACGTAAATAATGAAACTTGCTTATGTCATCGATACAATTATTGTCATGAATTAAAGATGTATATGTGTCTCTATACTCTAACCAAAACTGATAACTGCCATCAAAGTGAGGTAAACTTATTTTTGGTAAACGAATAAAATTGTTCTTATTCCCACCTGACATTGATGCTTCGGAGCCTGTTACAAACCCTGCAGAGTCACGCCGCTTGCCATCTTTGCTGGACAGCAAACTTCGCGCGACCGCAACCAGGGAGAAGTACTGCTCCTCGAACTGAGCCCTCACTGCGAACGCCTCCGCTGGCTTGTCTGCTAACGCCTCGAGCTCGGTCTGTAAATCATCGAATTCTGTATACAAAGCATTAAACTTATCAAAGCGGCTATCTAACTCAATGCTTTGCAAATCAGAAAGGCTAGCGCAGCTTTTTATAATATCTAAATAATTGCTGAAATTCGTAAGCTTGGCCTTCATTGAACTACGTTTTTTGATTAATTTATCAGCCATTTTGCAGTAGAAAGAAATAAAGATATGCAATATTCCAAAATATAAATGATTTAGATCAGCGATTTAATGAAACAAATGAAATAGACTCGGGATGACTCACAACTATAATATTGAATGCAATGAATGAAGATGCACAGCTGTTTTAATGTTGCAGGTGTTTTAATGTAACACGGAACTAGGTCAAGGCCGTTTTTTATGATTGCACTAATGAGCTACGTTTAAAAAAAAACGTTGAAGCAAAGCGAATGACTCATAAGAAGAAATAGATTTAGATTAACTACGTAACTAACTCAAAACGCAATTGAGAATAAGTTTAAATAATAGGCAGTTAATTTTAAGAAAGACAAACTAAAATATGGGGATAAATAGTTTAGAGGTAAGGAATAATTGGAACGACTCACAGATATCCTTATCCTTATCCACAAAATCAGTTCTGACTTCAAACGTTCAACTGTCGACGGCGATGATTTGCACTTTTGAACGATGCGGGTTCAATGTCCGATAACGTCTTGGCCTCGATATTCTTCAATACTTTTCGTCTTCGCTGCAACAATATTCTTGACCGTCGAAGGACCATATGTAGAAATGCTACCGTGATTTGGAATGAAAGTGCTTGAGGACTGTATATCAGACGTATATTAAAAGAAATCAAGTGACGTGTAGTCGGCGCCCGATCGCGTAGGTGTCGTCGCCGCTGGTCGATGTGAAGTGTCCTCCGTTGTGTGCGCTGGCGCGACCGCCGGCTCCCCCTCTCCGCACGCCGCCTCAGCTGCCCCGCGCCGCTCGTCAGCAGTGCGTAGACAACACCCAAGACTGCACGCCGTTAACTGTTTACTCACTGACCACTCGACACATTATTATAGGTGACACTTATACAAATTGTATCATCGCTTTATGACCTACATACAGAGAAAGGCGCAATAATAAATAGCGCGCAGAGGAAAAATAAGGTTTCCCGACTCGTCTACCATTTGGGACTTCGGAGAGAGACAGGTAATGTAAGTCTACCTAGATATACCATGATCGTCTCTGCACCACCTAAAGGTTGTCTGGCAGAGAATACCTAAGGCATTAAGACCGCCTTTGTACACTTTTGTAGGAACATTAAGAATAAAATAATAAATATATAATCTAATATATAAAATTCTCGTGTCACAGTTTTCGTTGCCATACTCCTCCGAAACGGATTGACCGATTTTGATGAAATTTTTTGTGCTTATCGGGGAGGTCTGAGAATAGGCCAACATCTTTTTTTTTTTTTATGGCAAAACAACGCTTGCGGGGGCAGCTATATATATATATATACTAGGTAATTCTCACTCATCCAATCAACCCTGACCCGTTGAAGTCAGTAATGGGTCGTGGGTCGTGTTAACTGTTTTTCAGTCAGTTCAGCAGTGACACATAAAAGGGCTGTTTTCCAAGTCAGCGCGTCCCAAGGTCAAGTATACGAAAAATTAAGTCGTCAGCTGTTCGCTGAGCTGTGTAGCCTGACATCGTACGTACCTATTCAATTCTTGAAAACGTCTCAATTCCATTTTTTTTCTAACATTTATTCACGGATTTGCTGAATTTGAAAGCAATTACATTGCTCAACTAAGCTGACTTAATAAAAAGTTGGTTATACCAAAAATAGGAACACAATATTGGAAACATGACATTTATTCAACAAAATCTCTACACACTGCTTACAATTCTTGCATTAAATATAAATACAAATCTGAAAGGTACTATTTGGTGTTATAAATTATTACACATAACAAAATAGGTAAATATCTAAATATGTATTTATAAATATATCGACCGAACAAAATATTACAACAATTTTTCAACATATAAAATTTTTGTACATAAAAACACGAAATATTTTTATTTATTATTGTTCAAATCACCTACTGTAGGGTAATCATAATATATTCTCTTAATAACCGTCTAATCTATGGAATATATTAATTAAACATTATTTTAAATACGTTTTAAGCGTCAATTTCAAATACATACTGACTACGGGCTCTGAACAACTAGTTAACGCTAATATGTGCGATCTTTACCGTTACAAAACCATATGACAATATAAAACATACATTATAATCATTTTAGGGCGGTCTGCTTTATACAAGTGTAGATCAGATGCGGATTCTGTCCGCACGCGATAGAAAGGGACAAAGAAAGAGAAATAGAGAAAGAAAGAGCTCAATGGCTCAATGTCAGATGTCAACCCGCAGTGCGACTTGTTTGCGGATGGATAGCAGGACATATTGTTTCCGTTTTTGTAAGCGAGATGTATCATAGTAGTAATAATAATAATAAAATAAAATTTATAAGAAAAAAGTTAAACAAAGGAAATAATAATAATATTTTTGGGACATTTTACACAACACCATCTAGTCCCAAACTAAGCAGAGCTTGTACTATGGGTACTAGACAATGGATATAATACTAATATACTTTTTTTTGTAAATACATAAGAAACACAGTGATTAATTTCATTATATTGTAATGTTTCCTTTAATTATTGTAATTGGTTTTAATTAAAAATAAATAAAAAGAAAGAGAGAGAAATTCTAAATTACAATTATTTTCGGTTGAACCACGATCAATTGTTTTGTTATGTAGAGTCGCCAAACGAGCAGACGAGCCTCCTGATGATGGACATATGCAATACCGGAGGAGTTGCTGATGCGCATGATTTACTTCATAAATGAAGCGCTAAGTATAAAATGGATCCTCATTAAATAATGCTTTACAAAACAGTCGCTTGAACACAAAGTGAGGTCATAGAACTACGCGTGCACTACTTTCTGTATAAAGCAGAAAACGCCCATAGCCATAAGCCAGTCAGTTGACTGTAAGCGATCTCACTGGTACATAGTGTAGAGGCTAAATACGGTTTTGTCGGTCATAAACAATGCTAAAGTTCAGAATATATAAAGAACACCACCGTAGTTACAATGGCAGTGGGGTGGCTAAGATTAAAGACAGCTTTAATGAACGTTAGCAACACAAGTTCAAATTAAATTAGACAACAATGGAAAAAATCTTCGAAATTTTCACTAACTTAACAAATGTTGCCAACATTACACATGAGAGCCAAAATTCTAATAGAAATAAATAAAGGCCTATACATAAATAAATACATACAATATCAAGATAAAGAATTAGGCCAGTTATACCGTCAAAAAACACACGAAATACGATTTTTCGGACATGGTGACATTCATTGCTTCAGAACCTAGCATAGGCCGCTAGTTTTGACGGAAGTCTGTCGGAGCATTTTCCCGCTTATATCGTCCTTTAATGAAGCTAAACGTAGACAAAACGTAAACGTAGACTAAACTAGATATGCCATTAGCATATCCAGAGTGGACCGCTTAGATTAAGTTGATAATCATGATGGCAGATGATCTTTATTGGGAAAATGCTCGAGCAATTCTCCGCCCACACATTCTGCCAAGTTGACATAACACACAATGAAATGTAAAATGTGTCTCAAAAGTTCGCATTACGTGAAAGACAATAAGATTATTAGTACTCGTGGAAAAGTGATCACTAGTGAACAATAAGGGTTTGTTCCGAATAACTCTAATACTACAATATTATTTCATAATATTGTGTTGGTTAGCTGGTAAAATCAGAATTGAATTTCTTACACTACAATATATGACAAAACAGGGTTATGTCGGCCAAAACATTTTATAAAAATTATAAACGTACCTTAAAACGCACTAGGCTGTTCCTTACACTGTTAGAACTGAGTAAGCAAGAAGTTCTGTCTTTAAAAATTAAGGCTATTTAAAGCTGGCTAACTTAGTTCATTAGTTCAGCTTCCAGCCATATTCCATTTATGGCATCATCACATCATCTATAACTTAAAATCATGGCATTCTCGAATACTGTCTGAAAATAAATGTTCCTTTTTGCCAATTTCGACCCGGAACATTCAAAAAGACTTATCTAAAATTGGGTAACCATGGCATTTCTTAACTTAAACTTTATAAAAAAACGTACAATAGGATATATCTTTAAGACACTTAACAATAAAAGGGGTAACCATAAGTAAACCCTTTAAGGAGAACGGACTCGAAAAAGAAGTCCCAAAAAACATAACTTAAGACTAATTGGCTGATGGTCGAACTCACTAACAAACCCGTGACTTTGGGATCATATTTTAAATGGATGAGAACAAGATCATAAACGTAACATGTTACGTTTACATTATTCTTGTATAGTAAGTCGAATCTTATGCCATAAAACACACGCACGTCGCGGACTTGTACAATAAACTTTCACCAAGTTTTTACAAGATGACAGTTTAGAATTCTTAGGCCAACCATATTGTCCTCATTTTACCAGCAAACCATCTATAATTAGGTTAAGATGAACAATCTATTAACAGCTATACAAAACAATAATGACTAGAGTTAGAACCTATCAATACGTTACTATACAATACAATAACTCAACACAATCATTGATGACACCAAATTATCGTTTAAAATTTATACAAATTAAATTGTACTTTATTTAAACAGAGTTAAGGATTAAGTTATATAATTATTTAATTCCTTGTTAGGGTAATAAGCTTAGTTTGCCATGCGGCAAAGCTCGAGCGCTTGAGGCCTCGAAACGAGAGATAACAATGGAGAAGGCAATGAAAAGCTAAAGCAGATGTCAGGACCTCCGAGTTTTTCTACGACAACCAATCAAAACCCGTTATATTGACATAAACAACGTCAAAGAGCGTTTAGCCAATAGGATTGCATGGCAGTCTAAGGTGACGCTGTTTGTTCCTTAGTTGACTACCCCCATTTATGAGTTGGTAAAGATAGGTTGACGCAAGCCCATCATTTTTCTCAATTTGCCTTCTCATTTCTGTAGTTTTATACATACACCTATGAAATGATTACATATAGCCTTCTGTGAATAATAATAATAGCATTTATCTCATGAGCCAAAGTTAATATTTTGATATATCGATAAGAGGGGCCGAGCACGAATTATTTTATTTTGCCGAAAATACAACATTCCTATCGCATAAGTACATAAAAGAACATGTCATGAAACAGTCATGGACAAAGCACATGAAAAAAAAAACATTATAAAACAAATAAAAAAATATGGTGCTCCACGGCTACGTCAACAGGCCCCAGTTCAGCTAAATGCCAGACGACCGGTGAGCTGCCCGGCGCTGGTTTGCTTGGTTACGTTTACGACGTTAAAATAATTTGCTGTTGGGCAGCATTATAGATAAGCATAATATATCATGATTTGTGTTCAATCGCTCGTTTCGAGGCTGCATCTTGAATGATATGCACCCTAGTTTAACACCGTGCATTGCACTGTAAGTGACACAGTGGAGTGTCGTCCCGGTATGCACTTACAGTTCACGGATGAAACATTTGACCATACATAGTAAATTACAATAAAACACGACAAATACATCAAAATCTACGTTGACAGTGGATATAAAACCGCTTTCCCGATTTAAAAAGTACTACTTATGAATTAAATGCTGACACGAGCTAACATCCACATCACAATTAGTTACCATATTAGGCGTTTAATATTGCTCAGGAATCTCTCTTTAATATTAATATATTTAACCTATCATGTGTATAGTTAAATGTTCCATCCGCGAAGCTACCACACAAACGAACACACGACCATACACATAACTACACTAATATTTGTGCGTATCGACCTAACATTATACAAATTCACACGGCTTCCCACGACACTAAGGGTACTTCAATAATACATACACCGATTACATTCTAAGGTTTTACATAAATATATTTTTATTTTTTATATACTTATTGCTGTATCTGTTGCACAGATAAAAGAAGAGCTCATCACATCTCACTTATTTACTTAATTGTACTCCAAGGTTCAATGAAAATAGAAACAAACAATGCTTTGGTTGGGGAAATATATAAATATATTATGGACTATGTATGATATATTTTTAAATTCAAATTTACCTATGAGGTCCCCTATAATTCGTACAAAATAGGTGACATATGGGATAGTCTGAAAGCCAACTAGAATCTGTGCTGTTTGAAAACGTTCTACTTGCCCGTAATATTCTATACCTACTAGTTCTATAACAAAAAATCTATATATTCTAAAATCTAGACTAGTCATCGATATCGTCTATATTAAGCAATATTCATTAACTAACCACTTTACAGCGACTCATGATACAATCATTAGCTTTTTCGCGCGGTTTCGCTCATGTTGCTCTTAACTATCGTGACATCTAGTGACACTTAGAAATGTAATTCTAAAAAACTAGTTATATTCTGAGATTAATAAGTAGGATACATGTCTGTCTCCGAGTCGAGATTTATCTCCGTGCCAAATTTCATTGTTATAGATTTAGTACTTAAGAATTCAAGAAGTAACAAATACAAACAACTTCGAATGTGTATTTTTAAGATTGGGTTCATCCATGATAATGGGTGTATCTGTTACATTGCATGTTACAGTACAACACCGTGCCAATGTAGTTAACATTATAATATGTTGTGTCAGTTTAGGTTTAAGCGATGTGTACCGCGAAATTGATTGGCAAGTTATGTATGAATTTTGTAACAAATGGTGAATTTCAACTGAATTCAATTTGAGTTAGTAATCAAGCACTTTTATATTCAAACCTTGATTCCCAGTTAGCTATCAGACTAACTCTACCCTACATATCTACATAAATGAGGTAAACATACATATAAACCAACAGTAATGTAATACAATTTCTACATTTACTTATTGCTTTTGCGGATTCCGTTATTCGGAAGACATGTTTTTACTATTAGGTACCGAAGCCAAAAATATCATACAAATATATATTATAATGACGCACTATAGAAATATATTCTGTATATATTATTATATAACATATAGATAGATACAAAGAAGGAAATGTATCAGAATTGGCCAGAGCTAATTCTGTGATTCTATTATTAAATTATTTCCTCTTTCCTGTTTTTGGTCAGTATCAAAAAGGGAAAATAATTAAATAATAATAGACTTTTAGTTTAAAAAAATTGAATGTTAAAGTTGCGGTAAGTTAGGGAAGAACTCGTCTTGTTACAGCGATTTTTTAAAACCAATTAATTTAAAAGCGTGAAAGTCATTATAGTATAGTAAGAGTTCAAAGGCATAGACACTGACATTCCAAATTGCCATCACTGTATCACAAATGAACAAATATTTAATAGAAACATATAATTTAGGCCTAATTTCCTTCTTACATTAGTAACTATAAATGGCATCCTAAATAAATTACTAGTAAGTATATCCAATTTATCTAATTAGGAATTCTTTAAGAGGTAGAGGACCAAGGTATATTTGTTGGAGTAGCTTTGTATGGCAAGGTTTTTTAAATGCACAAAGTAAAGCATTGATTATGGCAACTAAATACTCTATGGCAACACCTAACATTTTAATTATTTACGAAATAAATAATTGGAGTACCTGACAAGGTCGATAAAATAAAATGCAAAGTTAATGATAAAACAGAGGCCGTACCACCACCTAATATTGCAATTGTTTTCCGATTGAGAGAGAGGAATGTCGCTCTATAACTTAAATAGCTACATTCCTTTCTCACAACCTAATAATGATCGCAGTAACACGTTATGGTATGGCCCCAGTGTTCCTTTTTAATGAGAAGCGTGGTAGTGCTCCCGCCAAGTTTATTTTTTTATGACATAATTATATTTGATGTAATATTGGCACTGTAATTAGGTTTTTCTTCAATATTGAAGATGGTTAGACGAGCTGTAACTCAAAGTAGCGTGACATTTGAGCATCTCACTTTACAATCATTTTAGGCCTCACTTATAAACTCGATCCCATCGCGTAAATGGCTCAACACAGTGTGTGGAGTTCTTTAAATTAAGCAAAATAATAGAAACTGCAACACTAGAAAAATTGAAAGCCTTTGAGATTTTTTTTAAACAATCTAATGCTTTTAAACAGACTGACGTTGATACTGTTTAGTGTTTACAATGTTGTTGGTGCAAGCGATTAGTACCTACTTAATCTTAGTATATTTATTTCAATGTAATAAAAATTTTATGTTTTATTTATTAAATGAGCTCACTAAAACCAATTCATACACTTGAATTTCAATAACATTTGGACAACAGCATTGTATTGATCCTTAAACAATGTAGTAATAAAAGACATTGATTTAAGTTTTCCTTATAATCATAAATAATAGCATCATTTTGAGGTAGAAGAAGGGACATTAAAATTCATTTGATTTTATAAATGCATAAAATCTTATTGGAACATACATTGAACGCTTTTTGGTAGATTGAATTACATAATTATCAAAAATTGTTAAGTAGATCTAAGACGATATACTTAATATTTTTTGGAAGTCAAGAGATAGGATTGCTAATAAAAAAAATATAGTGAATGAACGATCCTTAATAAGTACGTTATTTCTATTACGCTTTATCAATATAACTTCGTCGTAATTAATTTCAATAGTTTTGTTTATCATACCAAAAGTGTACGTAACAAAAGTTATGTTGCTTATGGTATATGTATTTTGCGTCATTACGCGTCACATTTGTATTTAATATATACCACGTTATGTTTAGTTGTTTCTCAGTAGTGACAATATTTATATCTTACAGGTTGGGGCGGTTATGGCGAGGTGTGTTGCCTTCTTCGCCGTCGGAAGACGAGAGCGAAGATGCTGCGTAACCGCCTCCAACGTCTGCGACCGCCACTCGTCGATATACCGGTCCCCATTAATGAAGCCTGAAATACGAATACATCTCTGAAATAGCCCGAACTTGGCTACCACTCTGCCGTGCATATAAATATACGACATCGCGTAATCAAAAGAGAAAGAAACAATACCTGTCTTTGTCTTTCCAATCGTCGTATCTCCCTAACAAGTGCATGAAACGCGTCGTCCACGAAGTGTCGGAGAGCAGCCGATGTCTCGAAGAACGGACAGCCGAGCTGCGTCGCGAGTGCTTTACCCTCTTCTGTCGTCACCTGCGCATTTTTTTTAATTTGAATAGTACAGAAAAATATTTAAAGTACACTCATAATAATTAGGACTGAGGAATATGACAATTACGGCGTACAGCATCATCTATTCTGCAATTTATTTTTATTCTGCAATAAAAATATATTGTTTTTTACATACCTGTCTAAACCTGGGTGCTAGATCGAGCTTATTCCCGACAAGTACTAGCGGTAGCCTCTCGGAGGGCCTGGCTTGTGCCAGTAGTCTCCTGTACTCGGCAGCGGCGCGGAACGACCGCCGGTCCGTCACCGAGTAACAGAGGACGAAGCCCTCCCCACACCGCATGTATTGCTCCCTCATTGCTGTGAACTCCACCTGTATGGACAGACATTATTAATTTTAGTGACAAAATATGTACAGACTAAATATACCTGCAGGTCAAGCTACCCAAAACGGTCAAATTTTCCCAATAGAAAATGAATCTTATTATTTTGTATTAAAATTGAAAATCTATAAAAGAAATTTGATGATTATGGTAGCTTGATCTGCTGGCCCGGTAATTTTACCAGTTTATATCCTCCTTGGAACTACTACTAGTACAATCAACAACAACACTAAGAAGGCAGTTAGTATTACTACCATAACATAATTATGTTAACACCACCACAAACTACTAACGTTCTACTGTAAATCTGAACTAACCTGTCCTGCCGTGTCCAGTATATCCAACAACGCAGGCTCCCCATCTATGACGGCTTGCTGTTGGTAGGAATCCTCTGAAAATTAAATGTAATATTACTGATAATGACACTATCATACTTAATACTGATGTGAACTGAAAAAGACTTGAAGGGTGCAAAGCATTTTTTATTTTAACCTCTTAATAGCAAAATTATGGATGATAGGAATATTTAATATTGTTTGGCACCTGGGCCTATAATTTGATTTAATGAATTAATATACTACACCATATAATAATAAATTTTAATCATGATATTAAACTATACTAGAAGGTAAAATTGAAGGAAAACGAGGGGGAGGGGGAGAAGGGGAAGACCTAGACGAAGTTTTGTGGAACAAGTGAAGGAAAGGGTGGGGATCGTGTCGTATCAAGAGGTAAAACGGAAAGCTGAAGATAGAGAACAGTGGCGATTGCTCCACCGACAACAGCTGAGCTCTTAAATTTAATTTTATCCTCTATCAGAATGTATGCAGCATAAAAAACAAAACACATCTACTCCAATCAATCATAGAAGATAGACAAACTATCCAGGCACTATGCATCACTGAAACGTGGATTACTCAAGCAAGAGTAGATACACTGCTCTTGGATGGATTTACCGTGGCATCCTCTTACTGCAGGCAAAACTACGCAGGAGGAGGCGTGTGTATATTATTACATGAAAATATTCAATTTACAAAACGTAAAGATATAGATGATATGACGGTCGAGTTCATATTCGAAACATGTGCAATAGAAATAGTCAAACAAAATCTTGTAATTATAGTTGTTTACTGGCCTCAAAAAAATAGAAATCCAGATATTTTTTATAGTTCACTCGAAAAACTCTTAAACATATTATTGTTAAAAGATAGCAAAAAAGACATAATAATAGGAGGAGACTTTAATATTAATATTTTAGAAAATTCCCAAACAACCTTATCTCTACTAAACCTAATGAAAAGCTTCAACTTCCATCAACAAGTTATAGAACCTACCAGAATAACAAATACATGTGCCACATGTATTGATTTAATCTTTACTAACTTTGACGTGAAGGACACCGAAATAACAGTAAATGATTATGGAATCTCTGACCATAAAGGTATACTACTCAGTAAATACAATATGTTATCTATTGATAGGAAAACCTGGTACATAAATAAAAGAATATTTAACGAAAAAAATACACTAAATTTCAAAACAGAACTAGGAAAAATAGACTGGGAAACAATTATCACTAAAAACAATAACGTAAACATTAACTACGAAGCATTCCACAATAAAATAAACAATATATTAAATAAATGTTTTCCTAAAATGCGAATAAAAATAAAGAATAAAAGTAAAACTACATGGCTAACATCCGGACTAAAATCATCCTGCAAACAAAAACGTCTACTTAAAATATTTATAACACTAAACGACGACCCTATTCTAAGAAGCTATTACAAAAAATATGAAAATATACTAAAAAAATGCGTAAATAGATCTAAAAGACTACACTATATACAAAAAATTAAAAAAAGTGAAAACGCGTCAAAAACAATGTGGCAAATCATAAAAGAACGTACAAATAAATCAACGAAAAAGACAAGAAATAATATTAAACTAAAAGTTCAAAATAAAGTTACAGATGAGCCTAATATAATAGCAAATACATTTAATGACTTTTTTGTCAAGGTCGGAGGTACGCCTGGTAACCAGCCAGGGCGCCCAGTTCTAACGCGCTCGGAGAACTCCATGTACTTGACACCAGTTGACCCACTTGAAGTCCTCTCCATAATAACAAACCTTAAAAACAAACAGAGTTTCGGTCACGACGAACTCCCACCCACACTAATAAAAAAATGTGCCGAACAACTCGTTCTGCCACTGGTGTATCTGATAAATCAATCATTCTCAGAAGGTGTCTTCCCGGACTTACTTAAAATATCCATCATAAAACCAATACACAAAAAAGGTGACATAACGGACTGCACAAACTACCGTCCAATAGCCCTTCTGCCAACCTTTTCAAAAATTATAGAAACTGCAATTTCAAAACGCCTTTATTCATTCTGCGAGAAATTTAACATCTTTGATGAAAATCAAAACGGTTTCAGAAAAAATAGATCTACCACCTATGCAGTATACCGGTACATCCAACAAGCTCTCAATTACATAAATGACCGAAAATATGCTATAGGTATTCTGCTTGATATGAGCAAAGCTTATGACAGGGTCTCGTATGGCATCTTGCTTAATAAACTGGAAGGTATTGGAGTTCGAGGTGTTGCCTATGATTGGTTCTCCTCTTATCTTAACTCTCGCACACAATATGTTGAAATTGAACACCATAATTCACAAACTGGTGAAATATCACATGTCCGTTCAAAAAAGAACGATGTAAAGAACTCTATCCCTCAGGGCAGTGTACTAGGCTGTATATTATTCTTGTTATACATAAACGACCTTCCAAAAATCATAGATTCAGCAAGTATCCTATTTGCTGATGATATTTCAGTAATATTTCCATGTGAAAACATATTAGATTTAAACCCTAAAATTAATAAAACCCTTTCTGAAATTGTAGCGTGGCTTGAAGACCATAACCTTGAAGTTAACTTTACTAAAACCAAAATTATGCAGTTTAAACCATATCAAAAACGTCCAATAGTAATCAACTACACCCATCATAACACAATAATAGAATGCGTCGACTCTTTTAAACTATTAGGCCTACATATAGACACTAACCTAAATTGGAAATGCCACATCCATAACACAAGCGGGAGACTATCTAGGTTCACATATGCTTTACTCCAATTAAAAAAATCTACAGACCTAAAATCAGCAATTGTTGCCTACTATGCATATGCACACTCCTGGCTTGTGTATGGAATAATACTATGGGGTAATAGCACGAACGTAGATGTTCTATTTAAATTACAGAAGAAATGTATAAGAATCCTCGCAAACATCGACGGAATGGATAGCTGCAGGCCACACTTCATTGAACTTGGCATACTAACATTAACATCTATGTACATCTTTGAAATCTGCTTATTTGTCAAAAAACATATTAACTTATTTTCCTTAAAGAAAGATCATTACTCTAAACCTCGTAACTTAAGAAATAAAAATTCACTAGCTCTACCGACATCAAAGCTATCTATATTTCATTCTGGGCCCTATGTAATGTGTATTAAGATATATAACAAAATACCACAAAACCTAAAAGAAACATCCAGCTTCAATATATTCAAGAATAAATTAAAAAAATACTTAACCCAAAAATGTTATTACAGTATAAAAGAGTTTTTCGAGGACAGAACAGAACTAAACAGTAAGACAGTGTGCAATATAAAAAATAATTAAATTATAATATGTTAAAGTAAATAGTATAAATATAATGATAAAGGTATATATAAATATAATAATATATATAAATAAATATATAACCTAAGATTAATTAAATAGTTTGTAAGTCATTTTATATTAAAATTGTATTGCTGCGCCCTAACAGGGTATCATGTATGTACCTCTACATTCTGTAACACCTATGTATCACTCATGATCGCAATAAATATTTGAATTTGAATTTGAATTTGAATTTGAAAATAAGAAGAAGAATCATGATATTGCCCTTGCTCATGATCACACTACTGGGTATAATAGGTAAAACTATACCATCTGACTTGGCACTGTCTCACTCACACATATTAATGCCCTATACCATGGTTTAATACCTCAAGCTATCAAACATATAGTAGCATAATTTATGTGACAAACATACAAATATTTACTTGATACACAATAGGCATAATTGCAAAGAAGGGAACTTTGCACTTATCCCTATTGTTTTTATCACCTTATTTGAAAAGTAAGTAGGCATGTATTTGTTTGTTTAATTCATAATTAATTTCCTTCTTTACCCAGACTGAGCGGACTTTAGGTCAGATAGTTGTGGTGTTGTTAGGTTTATTATACAAACAGTTACACAATATTTCTAAGCTTGTTATTAACAAAGAATAAATAATTGCACAACCCACATCATTATCCATGACATATACTGTGTGTATGTCCATATAATATAATATACATAATAATATTAACCATACACAAACACAAATAACTTCTATTGAAAGTGTGCGAGGTCATCAATTCAAATAAAATGTAACCATTTTCCAAGGGGTGGAGACCTGGTGACCTGAAATACAGACTTACGTCTAGTTTAGGCACCAGTCCCCGCAGTATAATATGAATTTATAAAGATACAGTTTTAAAGAAAGCTTTATGTATATGTATTGTGGTGAGATAATAAATCATTAATATTGTAAAAAAAAAAAAATTAACATACTGTTACACCTGTATTCCCAAAGGGTTAGGCAGAGGTATAACAATGAACACCTACAATTCACCGGTATGTTTAGCAACAACCCCATAACACTTTATCTACCCGAGAATCAAACCCAGGCTGTAGCATAGCAGTCGCACTTAGGACCACTAGACTAACAAGGCAGTTATTTAATTTTAATATTTGTAGTATAATATTATAAAGAATCTATTAAGACTTGTTATTTCAAATAAATTCAAAGGAACATAATTTATTTACAATTTACAAACAAATTTCTCCTCTAAAATGCAGTCATTTTTACAATATTTTTACTCATTATTTCACCTTCTATATAATTATGGAGTTTATTAATTATCTTCCAAAACATAATAATGTAAAAATTCAAATATTTTTATCTCAGTATTGGTCTGAATGAACATTTCTCACATAAACATTACCACAGTTAATATATTTATAAAACAATAGTAACTGTTCTGCAAACAGTTAATACAAACTAAACAAACAGTAAGTGACAGTACTAAACTCAATCCATATGGTACCTTCATGAACACCATAGATATTGTATGTTATCGTAAATTCTCCAAGAAGTAGTTAAATCCGAATGTAAACAATGGAGCTAACTCTAAAGTGTTAATTTTCTCAAGTACCTATAGTAGGGTCATGGTAGTCCAAGAAGCTGTGACTGACAAACTGCAGAGTGACAGCGGACTTGCCCACGCCGCCGTCGCCCAGCACCACGATCTTGTAGACTCGGAGGCCGCGCGACGTGCCCGCAGCCTCGCCCGCCATGCCGCCGCATGCCTGCGCCCTCGAGCCGCGCCCGCCACCTTCACACCGCAACCACCGCCATCGCCCGCCGCACACGCCCCCGCCAAATACTAACACCACCGTGCCAAATTTTATCACACCACGACACTAGCAAAGCCCCTTCATTTAACAATGTACATTTTGATTTATAAACAAATAAATTTACCATCAATTTCTTGAATAAAAAATCGACAGCTGATTGAAAGCGATTGACATTTCGATTTTGTTATAATGTTGGCTATATCTACATGCGTTCTGTTCTAATAGAGAAAACAACATAGACGAACTGATATACATAATTTCCCTGCGTTTATTCTTCTAGTCCTTTAACTTTAATACGTAAAATACAAATATTATGAATTATATAAATACTAGGTAGTGCCCGCGGTTCCGCTCGCATCCCAAAGGAATTTCTGAGACAAAACAAAGGTAACCTATATTCTCCAAGGTCTAATCTGTCTGTGTACAACCTACTTTTTATAGAAATTGGTTTAGCGTTAGTTTCGCATTTATAATAATTGTAGGGAAGTAGGGCTAGATGTCTTACAAATTATTTCAACAGCGCGGTAGCGTGCGAAGACTGCCCCAGCCTGCGTTAGACCAGCGTGGTGGAATATAAGCTAATCCATTATGAGAAGAGACCTGGCCCAGTACAGGGACAGTATATGGGTTGATGAGGATATAAAAACAGAGACATAATTTATACAATTTATTTGAAAATTAAAAATACTCTACCGAATGCATTCATAACACAGATTGTTAAGTTTTTTAAGTTGGGTAGTCTGTTCCTTATTTTTTTTTATTTATTTATTTGGGCCTTGGCACAAAGCCGTCAGCCTAAATCGATACAAAAAAAACGTTATTTCTGTTCCTTATAGAGAATTAGAGATGCTCTTTCGAAAACCTAAAAACCTAACCCAAAAACTTTCACGGCTCGTATTGTGAACAAAATAATGTGACTTCTAAGATAATCAAACATTTAATCGTAATTTCTTTGAAATTTATTCCGTTTTATATATACATTCTTTTTCTATAATAAATTGAAAAACTTTCTTTTTATAACATTACTTATAAGTGATGTTGAATTTATAGGCAACACTTCCAAATGTGTCTGTCATCTTTCAGTAAATATGTCAATGTCATTCAAATGTCCCAATCACAACTTCCAACAGGAAAAGAGCGGGAAATTTTGGATTGTGCGGACGTGAATTTTTTGGCTCCTTTTTTCTTTACTTGTAAATTTATAATTATTAAGCTTAATCTGGTCAATTGAGTTGTACATATTTTATATATTTATAATTTCTTTCTTTTTCTTATCTTTTAGTGTAGAGTTTCGTCTTTTGGTAAGTTTTATATAAATTCTTTTAAACAGGTGGTAGTCATGAACGACCCGCCTGACCCGGAGGGCTTTGTCCCTCCGGCAGGCAGCTTTGTTACTGTAAATACTGTTACTGTTAATAGTAATTTAATGTCTAATGAGTCAGGAATGGACACAGATGGTTCAACGTCTGCCCGTTCCTTGAAACGCAGTCGTGTACATGTTTGCAAGCATTGCAATAAAAGGCGGCGAAAGCATCATGGCTCTGATGGGACATCGGGTTGCGGTTGCATCGATTCTCAATCGGAAATTCCGATTCAGGAATCTGTGCATAAAAATAAGGAAAATCATAAAAATATATCTCAAGCCCAATCTACCAAATCTGCCTTAACTCCATCTCCATTAGGTCGTAAGGAGTATGATAAAAATGACTGTGCACCTTATATTGTCCACGTTCAAAAAAAACTAGACTCACCGAATGACAGCTCCACACTGCATCCACTTTCTTTTGGTAAATTCCTTAAGCGGAAAGGTATTCAAAACATTATAAACGGGAGTGTTAAAAAAATTGGCCGTAATAAAATTTCCATTGCATTTTCTTCATACACTGACGCCAATTCTTTTATAGCCCAGAGTTGCCTTGAAGTTGAGAATTTAATTGCATTTATCCCATCCTTCAATGTAACAAGAATGGGTTTGGTGCGTGGTGTTCCTGCAGATTGGTCTCCTGAGGAAGTCATAGAGAATATTAACGTTCCAATGGGTTGTGGTCCAATACTTAAGATAAGACGGTTAAATTTCAAAACCTTTGTTGATGGTTCAACAGTCTGGAAGCCTTCTCAAACCATAGTTGTTACTTTTGATGGTCAAGTTTTACCTAAACGGATTTTTATTTGCTATAATGCTTTACCAGTAGAGCTCTATATCTACCCAACCATTCAATGTTTTAACTGTTGCCGTTTTGGACATACTAAAATACAATGCCGATCCAAGCCTATCTGTTACAAATGTGGTCAGAACCATTCAGGTGACTCCTGTAGTACAGATGAAATAAATGCATCTTGTTGCCTCTGCTCAGGGTATCATTTTGCTACTAACAAAATATGCCCTGAATTTGAACGACAAAAACAAATCAAAACATATATGGCCCAAAATTCAGTTTCATATGCAGAAGCTGCAAAATTACATCCATCTATTGCAAAATCATATGCTGACACCTTGGTTTCTTCCCCCTCCAATAACGTACTTGAAAAGTCTACTTCCATAGCATTTCAAAAAAAAGGATCAGCTTTGAGTCATAAAAAAACAGTATTTCTTAAACCCCGTGCCCCCCCTTCTCCTTCTCATGGGTATGATAAACATGCCCACAATTCCATCATCAAAGAATTTTCAGTCCCAGAATCATCAAATGGCTGTGCTCTCATTAATAAAAATGGGAATGAATCAAACAGTCAGTTTTCATTAACAGATTTTATTACAGCACTATTTAATTTATTTACACAATTTAACTTTTCACCGTCCAACGTTGCCCCTATCTTAGAATTGCTTTCCCACATTAACCAAAATGGACAGACAGACAGACAAACTAATTCAATGGAATTGTCGCAGTCTAATCAGCAAAAAAAGTGAACTAGTTCACCTTTTAAATAAATATGAGCCTTTTGCCTTTGCATTGTCAGAGACATGGCTCAAACCAAATCATGTTTTTAAAATTTTAAAGTATTCTACTATTAGAGATGACAGATCTGATGGGTATGGTGGAGTCGCTTTACTCATCAGAGACTCCATCCCCTTCTCCATAATTTCATTACCATCTCACAGTAATGAAATTTCAATTGTAGCCATAAATGTACATAGTATTTGTCTTGTTTCTGTATATATTCCACACCCTTCCTCTTCTATCCTTCAAGAGTTTAATAGTCTCCTTTCTTCTCTGCCTAGACCTTTCTTAATACTGGGGGATTTCAACTGTCACCACCAATCTTGGGGCAGCTCTATTTCCAATTGTTATGGTGAAGAACTTTTAGATATTTTTGACTCCCATAACTTGTGCTCCTTAAATACAGGTAGTCCCACTCGTCGGTCTGACCCCAGCCAAAACCAAAGTGCAGTAGACCTTTCTGTCTGCACCCCCAACTTAGCATCTTCACTATCTTGGTGTACCCTTACTTCTTCTTTTGGTAGTGATCATTTCCCTATTATAATTTCTTTTCCATTTTCTAAACCAGCTAGCTTTCCTAGGCGTTCACACTTAAAATATAAACTCCCTCCCGACAAAGCCAGTAGTGACTGGGAAATGTTTAAAATAAATGTTGAGAGCAAGTTTTCTTCTCTTCCTATTCTCTCTGAGGGAAACGAAAATGCATGTGCTGAGGCTTTTGCTCACATATTGATTGCAGCTGCAGATGAGGTGTTTCCTAAAAAAAATAATGCAATTAATAAAATCCCTTCACCTCCCTGGTGGGACTCTGAGTGCACAGAAGCAGTCAAGAAAAGAAAAGAAGCAGAAATTATTTATAATTTGAATATGTCCCAAACCAATTTTGAAACAGTCTCTAAAAATATTGCAGACACTCGTAAACTTTTTAAAAGGAAAAAATATGAAGGATGGCAAAAATTTTGTTCATCCATTTCTCCAAACACTCACCCCACTATTGTATGGCGTAATATTAGAAGATTTAGGTCCGTTTATAACAACTCCTCTTGTTCTCCTATCTCGGAGTCTTTAGCAAATGCTTTTATAGATAAATTGGCCCCTCCATGGGTTCCTCAAACTCTTTTACAACCACCCATTCAAATTGACAATTCAAACACAGATAACAGCTGTTCAACTTTGAACAAGCCTTTCTCTCTTCCCGAACTGAAAGGCGTTATTCTCAATACTGTTGATACTACTCCCGGTGTTGACGGTATTCCATATTCCTTCTTTGCTAATATAAGCGATAACGCTCTTATTTACTATTTAGGTCTGATTAATTCTGTAATGAAATCTGGAAATATTCCACATGAATGGAAACGTCAAATAGTATTGCCAATTCTAAAACCGAATAAAATACCATCGGATGTATCTTCATATCGTCCCATCGTGTTGTCATCAATTTTGATAAAATTAGCGGAACACTTGATAAAAAATCGTCTTGAATGGTACGTAGAAAGTAAAGGCTTTCTGGCATCATCACAGTTCGGCTTTAGGAAAGGCAAAAGTACGATTGATTGTTTAAGTATTTTTACTTCTGATATACGATCATCTTTTTCTTGTAACCATTCCACTTTGGCAGTATTCTTGGACGTTAATGCCGCATATGATAATGTTTTGTTATCAGTTTTACATAATAAATTACATGCTCTACAAGTGCCCATTATCCTTTCTAAATTTATTTTAAACATCTTAACGGAACGTTCGCTACTATTGTCAGTGACTGATCATCAAATGTCACGGCTTGTATGGAGGGGCCTTCCACAGGGTTCCGTGCTAAGCCCACTGTTATACAACATATATACATATGATTTAGATACTTCTTTCGACAATCAGGTAAAAGTGTTACAATATGCTGATGACTTATTATTATATCACTCAAGTAATTCTGTTAATCACGCTTGTTCAGTTCTTTCTTCTGCTTTGACCTCCCTATCAGCATGGTTACATTTAAACGGCTTAAATTTATCTACATCCAAGAGTTCAGCTGTTTTATTTTCCCGAAAGAGAATTGCTCCTCCTATAAACATTTTATGTAATGACACCTCGATCCCAGTTAATAATAGTTTTAAATACTTGGGAGTTATCCTCGATTCCAAATTGAGTGGAGTTCCCCACTGCGATTACGTTGTAAATAAATGTGAACGGCAGTTAAATATTCTAAGATGCCTCTCTGGTGTTTGGTGGGGTGCTCATCCTTTCTCTTTAAAACTTATATACAATGCCATAGTTAGAAGCATTCTTGACTACGGTTTGTTTCTGCTTGAACCTGGTAGTATTATGGCTTTCCAAAAATTAGACCGCATTCAAGCAAAAGCTTTACGTATTGTATCAGGTGCCATGAAGTCCAGTCCTGTTAACGCTCTCCAAGTAGAGTGCGGTGAAGCTCCTTTACATCTAAGAAGACAATTCTTATCGGACAAATATTTTTTTAGAGTGATCCAGTTTAAGAATCATCCTCTCATTCCAATAATAGAATCTCTCCTATCACACATTCATACGTCTAATTACTGGGCACATAAATCTGCTCCATGCTTAGTTACAAGTTTCCAAAAATTTATTTCTTTATCATCTCCCACCCACCGTTCTAACAGTCTCCCCTTATTCAGCTGTAACTATGACTGTTTGTTATTTTCTCCCAGCATTATTTATAACCTAATTGATAAAACCGAACTCGATGCTAACTCAAACCTTAAAGATATCTTGGCTAAAAATTTTGAAGGATACCATCATATTTTCACGGACGCTTCGAAACATTCTCCAACAGGTTGTGTTGGTATAGGCGTCTACCACTCTCAATATAATATTGTTCAAAAAATTAAACTCCCGCCAGAGTCATCGGTTTTTACTGGCGAATGTTTCGGCCTTCTTAAAGCAGTAGAATACGTTAATATATTTAAACTTAAAAAAACTATTATATTTACAGACTCTTTCAGCGCCCTTCAATCTATTCATAAATTCCCTTTTAAATTAAATTGCTCTCACCCGGTTATTTTTGACATTAGAGCCCTTACATTTAAAACTATTTCGAATGGTCATTCTGTGCAATTTGCTTGGATTCCAGCTCACGTCGGAATCCACGGCAATGAAAGAGCTGATAATCTTGCCCGTGATGCGGTGCAGTGTGGAGACATATATCCTTACAAAAATTTCCACTGCGATCTCATGGCTTTGCCGAAGTCTTTCCTTCAGGAATCATGGAGGGAGGCTTGGGAATCAAGTAGACTCACAAAAGGCCGTTATTTTTCCTTAATTCAACCCGATATCCCTGTGAAGCCATGGTTTTCAAAGTTTGATTTTGGAAAAGCGTCTACTTCGGTTTTAATAAGAATGAGACTAGGACATGTTTGTTCCCCAGCCCACCTTGCTAAACTTCATATTGTGACTAGCCCCTTGTGTTCGTGTGGATTAGAGGTGGGCGACGTTAATCATATTTTTTTTTCCTGTCCTCTCCTAGACCACTCTTCTTTCCTAAATGATTTAATTTCACTTGATGTTCCTTTCCCTTCGTCTATTCTTTCTCTCTTACATACAAATAATCTCTCTGTTTATAAATGTATAGCTTCATTTATTTCCATTAATGACATTAAACTGTAAATATTTCTTTGTATCCTCATCTCATTGTTTCCTATTGTAGAATTTTGTGTAAATAATACCTTTAGTTCCATTCCTATTTCCTTAACTATAATCTCATAACTCTCCTGACCTGTCAAAATTCCGTATGTTTAGATACTTTTATACTTGAAATTCCGTTTCCCTAACTTTAAATAAAAATCTACCACTTGTCATTGGCAAAATGCACAAACCGTGCGAAGCCATTTAAAAAAAAAAAAAAAAAAAAAAAAAAAAACTTCCAACAGACAGACAGACAAACAAACAGAGTCAGACAGGCCTGGGGCAGCTACCTTGAGTTTTGATTAAGTACTAAAATATTTTGTTTGATAAATATTAAGTTCTGATTTGAAAATGGCTCATATACAATTTGTGGATGAATTAGTGCGAGAATATTTACTGTATAGAGGATTTACATCCACGGTAAAAGCGTTTGACAATGATTTGAAGTCAGATAAAGACAAAGGTTTTAGAGTTGATAAAATAATAGAACAAATTGTACATTATATTAATGTGTCTGACCTTAACGGATTGAAAGATTATTGGTCTCATCTGGACACTCTTATTTTTTCAAAATTGGAGATTCACGTACAACCTGGTATGTATTATAAATACGTTAAAACCCATACCTCCTATAAACCAAGATTAAGTTGAGATTAAATGTTTTTCCAGCTGTGCGGAAATTGGAATACAGCCTATACAAATTATATTTAGTGACGGCTGCTCAAAGTACAGGTGGAGTGCGAAATGAGCGCATTACCGAATTTCTATCTAAAATGTTACCTGAGCTGCAAGGACAGAATGAGTGGAGAGATTGGTTCAGTAAGTTTATTGTAGTTCTTATAATTTGAATCTTATTCTTGTGGTCTTGAGAAGTCAAGTAACACTAAGGTTTCACCGGTGAGGTGAAATAAAGATGGGATGTTTCACTACTTTCATTCAGCAGTGGGTGTTATAAGACCTGTCTGTGTAATGAAGCATGCCATGGAAATAATTATGTAATTTGTTTCTGTTTTCTGAAAAAATATTATTATAAATTTCATTTTATGGAAATGTCAAATATTATTTCAACAAAATTCAAATAATATGCTTTAATTTTTGTATTATTCAAATTTCCAGTGCTGCCTTTCATCCAGAAGCCAGAGGAGAACCCTTCCTTCAGCCTCTACTTCACCCGAGCATGGCAAGACAGTGTGCTAGTGTCCCTACATAACTTACTAGCCACTGTATTCCAGTGTATGCCACAGCCCACACTGACAAGCTATGAAAGTGATGCCGCCATGGTGAAGAGGCTCCAAGACAAGCTAGCTGCTGTCTCTGGCAAGGTTAACCATGGATTTCCATTTTTAAATTAACTAATGTAGTAGTTGTAAGCGCAACTGATGCACTAGAGGACTTGTGTTAAATCCAAAAAGTAAAGTGATATTGGGTTTTACTCAATAGCACCTCGGAGTTTGGATTTGTGCCTGGTTAATGGCAATACAATAAATAAATAACACCAATGGGTCCCACTAGTCCTTGGTAGCAATGCACAGAGAGAAGTGGGAAAAGAGCGGGGAGGCCTTTTTTTTTAATAATAATATATATTTACTAGCTGCCCCCGCAAACATTGTTTTACCATAAAAAAAAAATAAAAAAAAAAGATGTTGGCCTATTCTCAGACCTCCCCGATAAGCACAAAAAATTTCATCAAAATCGGTCAAGCCGTTTCGGAGGAGTATGGCAACGAAAACTGTGACAAGAGAATTTTATATATTAGATTTTTCTTCCACATATGTATCTTACAGCTGTCATTTACAACATACATTATTTGTTAAACTCAACCTCTGTGGGAGACTGGTATCTGCACTAGGAAACCCCATCACACAGATTACCAGGACCTTGCTTATAATTAATAACATAAACCTGCCTTGCAGTGGGACACTGTTTGTAAAAATAAAAGGCCATAGTCTCAGCCCTTATCACATGGAACTAATCTTAGTACTCTATCAAAGGACTACTACAATAATATTAATAGCTGATAGTATGTTGGTGTCTTATGATTAAAGATATTAGTTTCAAGAAAATATAGTATACATAATTTCCTTATTTCTTTACCTATTTACAATTGCATGTTATATTTCATGCCATTCAGTACTCAACTATTTCTAATATGTTAACATCCAATGTACTCTATTTTTGGTAAAACAAATGAATCTGAATCTGAACCTAAATGTACAGGCGAACTGAGGGAAGCGAACTACAGTACTTACTAAAATTAAACCTTTTTTTTCAGACCCAAGCACAACCAGCTGTAGAGAAAACATCACCAATAGGTCACCAATCACGTCTCTCACAGTACTCAGAGCGTCTCAGCGGCCCCCTACCCTTAGTTGACGACTTCTGTGCAGTACCTTCTGAGCAACTCGAGAGTGGGGTCCGCGAAGCCAAAGGCCTCCGCGGCCTACTACGACAGATGGGCGGCAGTCCTGTGATGGGTAGAAAGTCGGGCAGATCTCACAGCCAAAATTAATATTTAAGTTAGTATATTATAATTATTGTAAATAAACATTCCCTGTAATTATATTTTGTGAGAGTTAAATTCTGTGTTATTAATTATATTATAGTAAATTTATCTTCTGTTTTATTTGCTACTGGCATTCTATGAGCCATAACTATGTTGGGGTCGGCTTCCAATTTAGCCAAATGCGGCTGAATATCAGTATACACGAAGCGAATGCCATCAGAACTCCGCGATCCAGATTCCTGGGTAATACTGATATCCTGATAGACTGGTTGTCAGGCTTCTGACTACCACTCTGTCATGATGTTCGTATGACAACCAATGAATCCGAAATTATTACAGAGTAGGGTTCACTCCGAAGTTTCGGAGAACTTTCGAACGGCTTGTAACTTCGTTGATGGAGATAGGGAGAAGACCTTCAGGACCGACACGATGTGCTAAGAATGGTCACCCATCCACAGACTGACCGCAGCTAGCGCAGCTTAACCTTGCAGATCGGTTGATCAGCCTAGTTACTTAACCTCTCTTAATAGTTCAATCTAACATTGGCATGTCGTCGGTGAGTTCAATACCGCGAAAATAACACTGCTGTAAGGCCTAATTTTCAATGTTATATACTTAATACAAGTTAGACCATAAAGCAGTGGTACTTACGCTGTATTCGAGTATCACCGACGATTTGGGTTTAATGATAATTCATATAATATAAACTTTATTTCAAGCACAAAGACTCAGGGTTAGTAACAATTTCGTTTGCTTAAAACTAAGTGTTAGTATACAGGTAGTTAGGTTAGTATTTAGGTAAATGTAACTGACAGCAGTGAACTATATATGGACAATCCACTCTATCAGCTATCATATTCAGAACTCTGTTGGGGCTGGCCATAACTCTTGCCACAAGTGATGCTGCACGTTTGCGCATTGTAGTGTAGAAACAGTCTACATGCGCCGCCGCAAACATACCTGACGCACTACAACTCTTTGTTCGTATCTAACAAAAACTAAAGAAGTGTCGCAAAATAAATACAGATTGACACAGACAAAAATTGGCACATGTCATCCGAAAATTAAAGTCGTAAATTAGCCACCGAAAAAGAATAGAACCAACCAAATTCCTCGTGTCCTTTATCGATGAGTGAAATTCTAAATTATCGAACATCTGGACTAACAATTTCAATATGACCCACGCCTTCTACGCGGAGGCGGCTGCTAGGTCGGACCGCCGCAACAGAATGTGGTACCAGCAGAACTTGGTGAAAGCATTGCAAGCGGCTAAGGAGAAGCAAGTGAGGGAGATCGACGCCTCCATTGTGCTAGCTGAAGAACTGATGCGGGTATGGTTCGACTATATTTAGTTTTGAGAACTAGGTACATAGTCATACAGGTACTTACGCAACCGGCGCGTTAGATATCAGCCAGTTCCTACTGTAAACTATCAGCACGTTTGTCAGTAGTCCCGGTCCAGTATAAGGCACAACAGACTCCTCAATGAAATTATTTGTTTGGAAATACTGAGTAACAATCTTTTTGAAGAGATTAAGATTTTAAAGTTACTTTAGCAAAGGATAAATTCGACCGCGGGCTGGATTCAAACCAGCATCTTCTGGTTAATTAGTCGAATTTTGCTTTCACATTGTGAATTTACGTCTTTATGGTGACGACAGTAACACCTATTGAAAAGCAAGTTTTTGCTTCTCAACCGACATGACTTACTTTACAGTTAGTTCAATGTCGAACGATGCCACCTTACCTACTTACTATCTTTTTGTATTTTTTTGGCATTTTCCATGCTAAGATTTTAAAAATTATTTTAGCAAAGGAAAAAACAGTCAAGCCCAGCAATGACACTAATAGATCCATCCGATTACCTTCGCCAGCATCATTTTGGGCTGTTTCATTATAAATTATATCGACATCAGCACCGTAGAGTAGATTATTTTGTTAGAGAGATTATAGATACTGGTCTGTCGGAGGTACACCATATTATTATACTCTTTGCGGTACACTTTCCTTTTACACGTGAAAATGCACGACACTTTTTATTTTATTGGCAGTAAATAGATGAACAATTCTTACATCTCTGATAAGACTACTTTAAAGTTCTACCTACATAACTTTATCTATGTGAAAAATGTAGATTATCAGCCTCAAAGAACAATTACAATGTAGAGACAAATATTTTAGAGATTAAATGAGCCCCAGGACCCGCCTGTAGTGGTGCCGATGCCTCAGTTGATACCGACGGAAGAAGACGGCATGATGAAGCCTGTAGAGCCAAAAGTACTTAACATACTGCACAAGAGTACGGAGAAGGGTGCTCTCAAAAGATATTTAAATGAGAGATATAAGAAGGCGCCGGAGGACAAGTTAGTAATCTTCATTTTCTGTCGACATAAGTACAAAAGAAATCAGTTTGCAACTAATGCTAATTTTTTTTTAATTTTAAATACAAAAGAAGCTAGACTGAAAAATGACGATGGCTTTGAGGTCCCCGGCTGTCTTATACAGTATGACAGGTAGATCAGTATGTGCCATTAAGAGAATCTTTCTAGTGCATTAGGTATATCCTTTCATGGTCGTGGCGACTTCCTACTTACTACAAATCCCATAGCCATGATAGGGCAAGTGAAGACAAGTGCAGTTCTTAGTCGGTACGAGTCCGACATACCCTGACAATCCATGAGGATTTCCCGTACTATAAAAAAAAAACTAAAGCACATTAGATATATGAATTAACCTATTCATGATCATATGACGCGCTTACAGATTTTTATACCGAGTAGCAACGAGCTGGGACTACGGATGGCAACAAAAGCAGGCAAAGCAGCGCGCGCGTGACGTGAACTACGGGCGCTGCTTCATCCTCCGGCACACCTTCTACCGCAAGAACAACCTCGCGCCCGACCCGCCGCACTACGCGCAGCCCAGCGGCGGACAATTCTCCATATGCAGCGAGTACTCTTGCAACTTCAATTAATAAACGCGAAAAATTCCAACGTATTGGCTTAGCCTCCTCCTCCTGCATATGATGAACAGCAATGACCCGAACCTGGGATATAAAATACTTATGCGGGTTATCATATTCCTTATCAAATCCGGAACAATTATAACTGTTACCACAAAACTCAATTTACCAATATTGCGAGGAATATTATTTTGTTTGAACTGTGTAAATAACAGACGAAATATAGCAAAAAACATATATTTTATAATTTTATTATTTACAATAATTCAACTTTTATTTACATATTAACAACAGCAAGTGTAGCCCTCGTCTTAGGACACATCTAACTGTTAGAAAGGAAATTACTAAAATAAAAAATGTGTACCAATTACTTTCAATTTTGTTTTTAGAACGATTGTGTGAAAGGTATGTTTCGTTTCGATTTCAATAGAATGTATTCTGGTAAAGCAAGCAATTGTCTCTACAGTATATTACAAAAATAATATGAACATGGAAAGATTTCAACACTTATTGTGACAGACTTAAATGAAACAATCTATTGAGACCGACTCAAACAATCAAATGCTACTATAAAATTAATTAACCAGTATATCAACAACATCCGCTCACTCCTAACAAGTTAACTAAGAAAATAATTAATAAAATAAAAATTAATATTAATAATAATAAATATGAGACGTTTTGTTCTTTCTCAAGTTCATATTTTGACACATTTATGTACAATTAATTTATTTATCAGTCCGTATTATCTGCATAAACACTTTTGCTTTAAAATTTGTCCACATTTTTACTGTGTATTGTGCAAAATAAGACAATTTATTATGCTCTCTCTCCTTTGGCGTATTGTCTACGTTCACAGGGTTGAAGACATGTAAAATAATCATGTATCAATCAAGATATGTAAAGAGCTAAGGCCCTTACCCACACAGGGACACCAATCATTTTATTGCGCTCACTATTAACTATACCCCCTGCTCCATATGACATTGCCCATCTGCCATTACATTTAGATATGAAAACAACAAAACTTACAACAAAAATCGCTTGGATTGCTTCATTTTGGAGTATATGCTGATAGATTACAAGTCTACTGACATGTAGATACTGTATGCAGTAAGCATAAAGCCTGATTATATTGAAGCGTGGTAAGACATTTGTGGGTATAAGTAGGTGTAACTATAGCAGTCACCGTTAAGTTCAATGTAGTGTCAATCAAATTACTTGCATTTTCTCACACAACACAATACAAATTTAAATCATATTCAATTTTTATGCAGTCAACTTGCATTCAAATTGTTAAAACTGGCTCACATTAAGTGTGGCACCGTTCACACTATCCAATGCCAATAATCACCAACCTGACAGAAAATCGTGGCAGAATGCCTGAGAAATATTTCAATGCTGACAGTTTTCAGTACAATCCAAATACATATTTATGTCAATCGGGGCAATAATGGTGTCGACACGACCTAATGTGAACCAGCTCTACAATGCAATAATCTTACACTGAATAACCATTTAGAAGAAATGATATTTTTGTATGTACCTAATCCAATAATAAAAAGTCCATTAAATATAAAATGTCATTTGTTATTTTAATTTGATACTGATAACGGTACTCCTACCCTCCCAGCGTCGCATCACATGTGATAATAAATGAATGAGATCAGACGTAATTATGAAAACCGATATAAAACAAGCGTCACTGCGTTTGTGCGGCGACACTGGTGTGGTTTGCTCACGACGCACCCAGACGCGAACTGGTCTGATATGATATTATTGTCACGACTTTTTACTCAACAATCACTCAGATGACACAGGGAATTTTAATTCTGTCATGTAATTATCATTAGGAACCAAATTGTGTCCACCCTATGTTTCATAATCCCAGAAAAATAAGGGTAATATTAGGTTCAAAGTAACACTTTCCATGATTTAAGGACTTATGAGGGGGATACAATTGAGCAATGTAAATTGCCATATATTACAACCCTAACCACAGCATGTCTGAAAACCCTGAATGTAAGGATGTGTGATGAGGATGATGTTAATTGACCATATCAATCAAGCTTTATCTATTCATTACTAGCTAAGTTAGTTGAATCCCCTCGGCCCCGGATCTGGAAACAGTCACACACACACGCGAAATATTCACGTTTTTATCAGATCGTAAACGTCTACACATTTCACAACGCCCCACACTATCATTATCGAATGTCATTTAAGTCACTGGCGTGGAATATCACTGTCTGGTAATGTCTTTTCTCCTATTAGGCCAATAACAGTTTTAATATAAGTCGATTCGTGTTGTACTTCAATGGAGAGCGTCGCAGGCGGCAGCGTCGAGTGAGCGGCTGGAGCCGGTCACACGGCGGCTCGTACGGCCCGCGCGGCCTGTGCGGCTCGTGCGGCCTGTGCGGTTCGTGCGGCCTGTGCGGCTCGTGCGGCTCGTGCGGCCTGTGCGGCTCGTGCAGCTCGCGCTGCTCGTGCGGCGCGCACTACGTGTTGTTGCGGTCTGGCGGCGGGGGCAGCGCAGGCGGAGGGCCGCTGGTCCAGTGCACGAGCGCATGCTGCGGCAGCTGCGTCGCCTGGAAGTGGTCCTTCAACAGCGATTGCGAGAAGTTGCAGTGCATCTGGTACGCCTCGTTCTCGCGCTCCGTGTCGCCCGCCAACCGGTACAAGTCTATCGTATAACATTCACATTTTAGGAATATTGTTCTGGTATTTATAAAAGAAATTATAATTACAGGTATCAGTTGGCTACTACTCTAAAAGTATTTCAAATTCAATCTTTCAATTCAGTAAAATGATAATTACACTCCAATTAATAAATTAATTGACATTTTATTAAAAGCAGTGATAAACCTAGTGATATGCCCATTGGACTGCCAAGTTTACCAAGACCAAGGTTGCCAAGACCTTTGGGTCTTGAATTAGAATTCAAGGTATGCTATGCACATCTGACTTTTCAAAATTACGTAATATGTAATAATTAATTATCACTCGCTTAAAAGGTACAGAAAAATATTGTGAGGAAACCTGCATGCCTTACAAAGTTTCTCGATGGTGGGTGAAGTCTACCAACCCATAGACTATAGCCTAATCTCTCTCTAATTCTGAGACGAGACCCTTACCCAACAGTGGTGATAATGACAATTAAATTTGACTGAGGTTATCGGTCTTTTACATACACAGTAGTCACAAACATTTCAATCTGATGGTCAATGTTACCTTTAAGTATAGCAGAAGCCCAAAGCTGGACATGCACGTCGGGTATCTTGCTGGCCAGCTGCATGGCCGGTGTCACCATGTTCATGCTCTCCCGGGAATTATTAATGGACAGGAAAATGTGACCCAGTAGCACCAATGAACACGAAGTCAGCCGGTTTAGGTCCTCTGCGTTCGCCATCTTTAAAGTCTCGCGAAGGTACCTCCTGTACACAGAGATGAATTTAAATAACAAATTACTTAAAAACTAATTGACCTAAACAGGCCGTCGACCTTGGAAACCATAATTCTCTATAAAATCATCTAAAGAAATGGAAAAATCTAAAGCACACCCCATACACTCCATAGAACCTTTTCGACACCAATATCTCCTACAACTGCATAACCAAGACGTTTTGACATGAACAAATGTGTTCCTAAACTTTGTCTATACTTGTATATTATTACTAGCTGCCCCCGCAAACGTTGTTTTGCCATAAAAATAAAATTTAAGGGTATGAAAAATAGATGTTGGCCTATTCTCAGACCTCCCCGATAAGCACAAAAAATTTCATCAAAATCGGTCAAGCCGTTTCGGAGGAGTATGGCAACGAAAACTGTGACACGAGAATTTTATATATTAGATGTATAATACTAATAATAAAATATTCTTGGGACATTTTAACACAGCCCCACTAGTCGCAAACTAAGCATTTGTACAGATGCCAGCAGGTCAAGCTATCCAAAACTGTCAAATTTTCCCAATTGAAAATGAACTTTAATATTTTGTTTTAAAGTTTATAATCTACTAGTTTTCCGCCCGCGGCTTCGCCCGCGTCGAGTTCGGTTATATCGCGTTTCCAAGAGAACTCTTCAAAAGTCCGAGATAAAAACTATCCTATGTTCTTTCTCAAGGTCAACTCTATCTCTGTACCAAATTTCATTAAAATCAGTTCAGTGATTTAGACGTGAAAGCGTAACAGACAGACAGACAGACTTTCGCATTTATAATATTAGTAGGGATAAAAGAAATTTGACAGATTGGGTAACTTGATGTGCTGGCCTCTGTACTAAGGATACTAGACAATGGATGATACTTTTTTTTAGTAAATACTTACTGATAAATAATGATAATACTGAAACACCCAGACAAACACTTGTGTTCATTACATAAATATCTTGTGGGAATCGAACCACAACTTTGTGATCAGCAGTTCGACAACAACAACACACACGTCGTCGTTTATATGATTTTAGTAAATAACTTACTTGGCTTCGTTGTACCGCGCCTGAAAAAACGCCTGCAGTCCTAACACATAGTATGAAGCGGCGCGAAGTCCGTGCGCGTACGCAGGTAACGACTCGGGCCTCACCTGTCAAACAAATCATAATTTAGAGTATACTAGCAGACCCGACAGACGATGTCCTGCATGGTATTATAGATAAATAACCTAGATAACCATCTGCCGGCCTGATTTGTGAATCTAAACCATAGAGGGCGCCACCCAAACGCATACAAAAAAAAAAAACATTCAAATCGGTCTAGCCGTTTAGGAGTTCAGTGACATACACACGTACAGTAGAATTATATATTATATAGAGTATATAAAAACGAGATTTAAAAAAAGCATTTACTGCTAAACCCTACAATCGTTATAGACAGCAGGATTTGCTTTGTCTTTGTATCTGGTCTATGTTGTGTGTCTGGGCTTATGTTTTCCTAGAATCCTAGATGAGTAGTGCACTTGATTAAAACTAGTGTTAGGCCACTGTATAGACTGTCATAGATATGGCGAATATGACGTATCGGCCATGGTTATAGAGCAAGTGAAGGCAAGTGCCGTTTTAGTCGGTACTATTCCGAAATACCCTGCCAACTTCCCGGGTGGTGGACGATCCAAGAGGATGAGAGGTCAGAGTCAAACATTTTATTTCAATTAGACCATCACGGCACTTTTGAAAAGTCAAAACTAGTTGCACGGTTTCACAAAGTGCGTCTTATGGAGAAGAACCGGCAAGGAACTCCATAGACACTCTTTTATAAAAAAAAAAACATGATTACAGTGTTCATCTTGATTTACAATCTAAATAGTTCATGAGAACAATGCAGTTTGATGTGTACTATTAAATTAATCCATAAACAGAAAAAAGAGATTGCCATTGACAGTAAGAGCTGACCAGCCCCGACAGACGGCACCCGTTCACGAGTATGACGTGCGTATCGGCGTCGTTTGACTCAACCATGTTGTAGGGAATAAAACGACCCAACACACAACGCCACCATCAGCAGGACATTATTTCGAGGTTGACTGTATAGAAGATAATGTTCATGATGTTCGTCACTTACTTGTTCCATTAGCACCGTGAGCTCACTGTCTCTCCGCCCTCGTAAATATACAATAGCCAAGTTTAATTTCGCAAACATCCATAAATCTCTTTCTTGTGACATCTGAAAAAAAAAAACTAATTGTTATCGCGTGATCGAATCTAAAAACGTTGATAACGCCTGTAGAATTGTGGGATCTAATATATCTATCATCTATATTATCATTTTATTATCTGCAAATGTTGCAGACTCTAATAATTAAGTCATTCGAAAGAGTCATTATGAAAGAGTTACGATTCAAAATTTCTAAGTTAGAGGAAACTTAAACATGTAAAAAATCTCGACCAATAGGTATCAGATGTCATTAAAAACCTATTTCAATACACTACAATGGTTTCTAAAGTAGTTATTGAACTACTGATTTGAAATGTCAAAAAAAAAAAATGTTATGGTGATGAAATGTTTCGAATCTTATGCTAAAGTAATCTTCTAATCTAAGCATCTTCTATCACATTCACATTCTTCTATCACAGCAATTCGAAATGAGGCGCTTTATAGACGTAGTGCTTTAAAATATCTACCTAATGACATATGTGTGATCCTTATTGATCCAAATTAATTTTATTGACACTATTCCTGCGACGCAGTCTCATGGTGAGGCACAGTTTTTCTGTACTCAAATCAAATCAAAATAGTTTTATTTTCATATAAACCATATACAGGCACTTATGAAATGTCGAGTCTAGGTGTACTAAAACGAAAGCTATCGAAGGCGCGCCACTACAATTGTGAACAAGGTGAAAGTATACTCACATTGATTGCTGTGTGGAACTGCGCCTCGGCGGCGTCCATGCAGTTCATGGACATGGCGTACAGCCCCAGCAGACAGTGCAGCTGCGGCGTGTGGAGTGCTGCCGTCGCCGCTACCAATATAACTCACTCATTACTATACTATACTATTATAAGTGAAGTGTTTACTAACACAGGTTAAGTTTTTATTGTACTAACACTTTTTGTAATATCTAATATATAAAATTCTCGTGTCACAGTTTTCGTTGCCATACTCCTCCGAAACGGCTTGACCGATTTTGATGAAATTTTTTGTGCTTATCGGGGAGGTCTGAGAATAGGCCAACATCTATTTTTCATACCCCTAAATTTTTTTTTTATGGCAAAACAACGTTTGCGGGGTCAGCTAGTTATTATATATGTTAGTCTTTAAGGTATGTATTTATGGGCCATAGTAGCCTGAAAATAAAGGATTTATTATTATATTATTATTTATTATATTATTACAATGCTGTCTGCTATTGCCACAGAATAAATACCTAGTTAATACATAACAGAAGTTTCACTCTCCGGCCGCAAGCACGCGAGTTTAAGCTTAGTAATCACTCGACTAATGTTTAACCTTTCAATCGCCGACGTGTATAGACGTCAAATGAAAACTTACTCACGACGCCAACGACGGCACGGCACGTCAAAAATGCCACTTTTTTTAGTTCAAAATAAATACCTATATCAAAATTTTTTTGTTTTTTTTTTAGCTACTATTAGATACTAGAATTTGTCGCTTTGCGTAGTGAACACGGATTTTCGTTATTGACGTGGCGGTCAAAATGTTAATATTCTTCGCTCTTATATTAGTTTGCTAAAATATTCAACCGACGTGCTGTAGAGTTCTAACAAGCAAAAATGAACTTGAAGTCTGGGCAGCAAGAATCTGTGACCGACTAATGTCCTCAAGCCCGCCACCACTGCTATGCCAGTATTTCAAATCATGAGGAAATAAATACCTAGTACACTATATTGCTTTAGCTATGGAAGCGATAATACTGAATGATTTTCTGAGAGCGATTACAAAAGTTCGTTTAATTCTTTCGCTTTTTACCCATCTTAGGTCGATTATTTATTTATAAACGTAGAAACAAGTATCTAACTTTGAATGCTAAAAGGTCTAACAATTTAATTTAGAGTAAGTAGCAGTAGCGAATGTACAGACCCCAGCAGGTCAAGCTATCCAAAACTGTCAAATTGAATATGAACCTTATTGTTATGCATTAAAGTTGAAAATCAATCAAATAAATTTGACAGATTGTGGGAGCTTGATGTGCTGGCCTCTGTACGTAAAGTGACGTAAGGCGGAGGTACTAACGCGAGGGTGCCTGGCTGAGCAGATGTGCGGCGCGTGCGATCTCGTGCAGCGCATGCGCCTTGCCGCCCGCCACCAGCCGGCACAGCGCCGCGTGCTCCACCAGCGCCATGCGCAGGCGCCACGCCAAGATGGCGCCCTTCCGGCTGACGCTCTGCTCTCTCTCCTCCCGGTCTGCCTTCTCACCCCTCTCGCTTTTCTCGTCCTTGTCGCTTGACTTTGCTAAATAACAAAAATCAATCATATTACTCCATGTAAGTACCAAAATACAACTCCCAAACTATCTGGGACAAACAAAAAGTAAAAAACGGGAAAAATTAACTTCAATTATTCAATGATAAAAACTAACACAGACACCAAAAGTCAGTAGTAATGAGTACTTACAAGTAAGTTTGTCGATCTGCGCGAGCGCCTTTTCTGTGTACTTGTGTGCCTTCTCCATGTAGCCGGCCTGCGCGGAGTGCATCACAGTGACCAGGTACACCAGCACGTACAGCTGCTGCCGCGACATCCACACGAACGACTCGCCCTGCACGCTGCCGCACACCGCTACCACAAATATATTTATATTAGTCGCCACTTTGCACAGTCAACACTATCCCAATCTATACCTCGATCTTAATCTTCATTTGTTATTTTTCGTTAATAAGTTGCGGTATGAAGAAGCTCAGGATAGAGAGTCCTGGACTAAGATAGGGGAGGCCCTGCAGCGAGAAACAAAAGAGACTACATAAAAAATAAAAGTTGTCGAAGCGCTACAAATTAATCTATTCCATCGTGAGTACGGTCTAACTTGCAGCAAAAATAGAAAGGTTACGTGTTTTTACATATGTAATTATGTAGCGCAAAGTTTAAATATTATGTGATATGGTTCAAAATAAATAAAATATTTCGCTTCGATTTAAAATGTATTTTTTAAAGGAAATAAACTAAAGCTTATTTAAACAGATTTTTCGTCATTAGAGGGAGAAATAATCTTTAAAATGGCGTATCCAACATTATTTTGATACGGTATTATGGGAGATAAATTCATACGGACAAAAACACATTTGAGAAATAATTATATAGAGATTTTAGCTGACTTAATTGAGAAAAGCGAATCTTTGTTTAAGATTCACATTAATAGTCTACAGAAATAATGAGTAATTTAATTATAACCTTACCCAGTAAGATACTAATACTATGTTCAACTAAGGTGAAAATAATAAAAGTGATATTTACTGTCATCATCCGGCCACTGCGACCCCATGATAGTCTGTATGCTCTGCTGCAGCTGCTTCAGGCAAGGCTTTACGCTCTTCACCTGCCCCGCCATTAGGTAATGACATACCTACCAACAAAACAACTAGTATCAGTCTCGTAATAATTAAATTGGCACACATTGACTTAACCCCTTATTCCAAAATTCATACAGGTTGACTAAGCGGTCAACCTCTATGAAGTAATGACTCTTTGAAATATATGTCTATCGATGGCCATAAAGTAAGGCGGCGCTAGAGATAACACTCACTTCGGTTATTCGATTTTAATTTAGTGTTAAAACAAGACTTCGTCTTCGCCAGAAGAACAGCCTCGTCTTTAGAAACATAAAATTAACTTTGAACTACTTTTCACGGATTCTTCCGACGTTTCGGACCCTTTACAGCTTCCATGGTCACGGGTAGACTGACCTATTGCCGAGTCTACCCGTGACCATGGACGCTGTAAAGGGTCCGAAACGTCGGGATTAATTTCAATATAACGCTATATAATCCGTAAAAGGTAGTTTTATTTCAATGTATATTCGCATAAGCGTCAGAAATCAAAATAATTTAGTTTTTGTCCCAAAAACATTAAAAAAATGTTACGAGTAGGACACCGAGCGACACTAAGTACCTATCCGCAATCATATGCGCGCAACATAGGTCACCGACACGACACACTGAGCGCCCAGCGCGGGCGCAGTGGGGCGGGCGGGGCCCGGGGGTGAACCAACCACTTCAGTCAGTCGCCCGGCAGCTGTAGGGAAGTGTGCACGTATGTCGCTCCCGTTCAGATAAGTAGGTACATAACGCGAGTGTGACCGCGAGCGCACGGCATTTCAGTTGATCTGTACCTATCGTATGTAAAAAGCATAGGTAGTGTTCGTGTAAGAAATAGTACGTACACTAGCGGTTTGTGGTGATAACGCGAGCGCGCGGCAGTTGTTTCGGTTGACGTGTACCTATCGTACGTAAAAAGCATAGTGTTCGTGTAAGAAATGGTACGGATACTAGCGGTTTGTGGTGATAAGTGATAACGTATTCCTGGCAGTGCGGCACGAGGAGCAATCTGACATTAAAGTATCGTCACACACATGAACACACGTTTTTATTTGTACCTACAGCCTGTTGTTGTTAAGTAATGCGATGTTTAACATTTTTCATCCATTTTGAACTTACAGTGTTTGGTATAAGGTGCAACATATCGCATCGACTACATTTAATCACTTACGGCTGCATTTACAAATAAAGTACTTATTAATGTCTACCTACACTTGACCATTACGACAGTCCAAAGACTGCAAGTGTGATGGAAAATGTGGAAAGTGTTATGTATCATCAGTTAAATACAATGCAATCGGAAATCGCCGTACGGTTAGGTACCTACTGCCACATTATTATCAATGAGCGCCGCGACGACGCGGGCGCGGGGCGGCGCCCGCGCGTGATGAGCATGTTTTTGTACGGACAAACAGGTAACTTAACAAGCTTCTAACTTTATGATTTTTTTATGATACAGTTTTTAAGTTTTGTACATAGATTCTTTACATAAAAATAATAGACACGTGTTTCAGGTTTCGCATATACTAATAATGATGCTGTATAGTACCTAATATGTATTTTGTTCATTATTTTGATAAAACATAATGATTGTAGTTTACCTGTAGAACTAAGAAGAACACTTTGAGGTACTCTTTTTGATGCGGACTGCCAATCCAAGAGTCGACTAGGTGACCCGCCTGATTCAGTAGGGGTAACACCTCCGTGATTCTCTTGTCTATTAACAACAGCTGGAACAAACAAAGTTAGATGAAAATCGTAACTTAACGCTTGGCTCCCCAGATTTCGAAAAACCAAATAAATATAAATTTTGATATGGTGAATGCTGCACGTGCATTGACACCATAAAATTAACAATCATCATCATCAACCCAGATACTGTCCCACTGCTGGGCACGGGTCTCTTCTCAGAATGAGAGGGATTAGGATATAGACAGACATCACACGCCAAGGCATGCAGGTTTCCTCGCGATGTTTTACTTATTGATTTTAAGCAAATGTTAATTATTATTAATACGCACATGATGTCGAAAAGTCAGAGGTGCGTGCTTTGGAATTGAAATGTAAAGACCCTTGACTTTCAATTTCAAAAGTCCAATTAACAATACCTAATAGTATTTTTTTTTTAGAATAAAAAAGTTAGCCACTGCGCTACTTTTTTTTATACCACTAAAGTGGTAAACAATCATAATGGCCCACGGTAAGCGGTTACCGTAGCCTACAGAAGCTTGCAACACCAGGGGTATCACTTGCGCGATGCGGACCCTGTAAAACGAAAGGGGAATAGTTGGGTTGGCAGTATAAAGGTCAAAGTACCCCCACTGCCAACACAACGTTTCCTCGTGGAGCACTGGCACCCTCGCTCACCGTAAGAAACACAACACAACTGAAAACAGTGTTGTTTCACTTCGATTTTCTGCAAGCCGGAGGTATTCATAGGTATTTTACTGGGGAAATACCCCAGTCGGGCAGCTCCCATTTGAGTGGAAAGACTCCCACTATGCCCTGTCCTATTGATAAATTTATTTTAGAATACCTATGCGTATGCTTTATCAGCGTTGTTTCAACAGGCAACACTATCGCTCACGTATACAAGGATTTCTTTTATACTCCTTGTTCAACTGGAGTACAACAATGTATAGTGTAGAGCTACGTCAGCAAACGATAAGAGGGCTCGATACTATGTTGGACCGTTACCCAAACTCTTACAGCGTTGAAATATAATTTTGTTTGAGAACAAGATGTTATTCACTGTTGTAAAATTACAATAACAAATGTTGTACAAACGATTTATATGTGCATTTCCGAAGGCCGCGCTGGTAATGTGGAACTACGCAAATGAGACCATGTGACCTTCGCAAATGTTTTGATAACCTGATAATATGAATACTGTCTTGACCATGATTCTCTGAGTTTGTTTCGGCTGTCCTTCTCGGAGGTCGTCGGCTAGGATAATGTATGCGTGTATACATACTCAAAGCTGCTATGGCTCTTTTTTCAAAAGGCCATGATTATGTCCTACATTGTAAAACACATACAACACACATTGAACAATTTTACACAGGACCATCTAGTCCGAAACTAAGCAGTAACAATGCAGGACAATGGATATAATACTTTTATACTTTTTTTTTGTAAATACTAACTAGAAACACCCAGACAAACACAAACACTTATGTTCATCACATAAATATTTGTGATTTGTAGGAATCGAAACCACCACCTTGTGATCAGCCGTCCGACACGCGAACAACTAAACCACAGACGTCGTCAGAGTGTATGTATGTAAGAATGACTTAGTGCTATAATATACCTCAACATATAACTAAGACATTGAAGTTGGACATTCGAGGCTGTCTCAAAGTGCGAAGGAAAAATTATACTAAAGACAATATCAACTACACTTACCATTACCCTACTGAGTAAGAAAAGGACGCGAGTGTAGCCCACATTGGATATCTGTGCGTAATCCACGCCGACGCCGAGCAAGCTGCTCGCCACTTCATATTCTTTTTCAGTTGCATGGATTTGCTGAAAATTAGGATTTGATCATTAGGTAATTCAGGAAAATCATAAATACGCTTGAGGTCGATTTCAGTTGGATTCCCTAGTCGAGCAAAGTATTATTGGGTTTTCCTATGAAATTTATTTCTCAGCAGCAGCTCAGTTTGGATTTGTGCCCGGTTAATGGCAATAGGCTCGCCCTCTGGGACATGGGACCTAAACATACCGGCGAACTGTGAGTGTACTATAGTACATCTGTGCCTAACCCTTCGGGGAATACAGGCATGATGGTTTTAATGATGGGTATTTATAACATCACCAATGCGCTGGACAGACCAGATTAAAGCTGCATTGGATGGTCCACTACATGAGTGTACCAGAAAGGCTGCGGTGTGAGAGGTATGGTGACGGATTGTGAAGCCTGCTACCGTCCCCGACGTGACGACCTCAACTCTGTCAAGAGTGAAGCGACTAAGAAGAATATATAACATCCATGTGTTTTCTTAAGAAAGTAAAGTTTCTGTTAACTTGTAATGACATGTTAACAGAAATTTATTTTTATTTATGTCATATTTTTGTATTTTCCATGCTAAGATTTTCAAGTTGTTTTAGCGAAAAAATTCGACCTAACGACATCGAACTAACTAAAGTAAGTCATGTCGGTTGAGAAGCAAAAACTTGCTTTTAAATAGGTTTCACTGATGTCACCATAAAGACGAGTCGCGGTGGATTAGTGGTCATAGCGTGTGGTGTACCTAACCAGAAGACGCAGGTTCTAATCCCGCCCTCGGTCGATTTTTTCTTTCGCTAAAATAATTTTATTGATTATCATGTTGTTATACTGCCTCATTGGTCTAGTGGTCGCAAGAGCAGCAGCTAACCGCTGTCCTGGGTAAGATTTGAAATTGGGTTTGTCTATGAGATTCACAGTGTAGCTCACAGTTTAGACTTATGGCAAGATAACAGCAATCCCTAAGGTAACAATAAGTCCCTACCTCATCTGACCTTATCAATAAACTCTGGCCGTTAATAGAACACAGGCATGGTGTTATGATCTGAAATAATTTAAGTTCTACAACCAGTTTATTTTTTTCATTCATTCATATATAAATATACAGAAAAATAATTGATTCTACCCTCTGGAGGGTCACGGTTTCTTTAATTAATCATTTGAAGATGAGATTTAAAACATCAACTCTAAAAATCATAATATTGTTTCAGCATTTTTAGGTATTCCTGGGGTTTTACAGTGTTGAAAGTTTGTAAATAAGTTACACAAAAATGCTATGTAAGGTTTGCAGACTAAGGGCTTCATACATACAAGTAGCCCTGCATTGTCAGTACTATGGAAACTTTTTCATGTTTCAGCATTTATAGGTATATTTCATAACATGCAACATTTAGAAACAAAAATATGAAATAATTTTACTGTATCACCAAGAGCAAATTCTGTAATAGAAACCTGAATGTAATAAATAATAACTATACTATTTAATTAGTGTTATTATTTACTGCTGGCTACTATTATTAGGTTTTGCCAATAATGTTGACATTATACGATTTTGTATCTCAAATTCAATAGTTGCAAAGGGCAATTGGAACAAACCCCCACCCTACATTAAATTTCAGTTTATCTCAAATACCATAAATATAATTTTTATCAATTTTATCTCTCGAGTTTCAAAAAGAATATTTTATGTATGTTTTTTTTATACAGTAATTAGTTTCATCCAGTATTAATGAGACATTTAAAAATATGATAAAATTAAAGAAAAAAAAAAAACAATTCTATTCAATTTTCTACTATTTTGTTCAAATTAGTTTGGTACCTAGTGGAGCATCAACAAAATACATGTTTTGATTTATATTAGTATATACGTAATATGATTCTTTATAAATAAATTATATCATGTGATGGTAGGCTTCTGGCAAGCAAGAGACAACTTTGATTTGTAACTTTTTAGTTTCAAAACAGAGGAGAAGTAAATCAATTGTAGTGCACACTATATTGTACATACATAGTGCTTAAACTTGATAGGGAAAAAAGATGGCAAATTTGCATGTTTTATTTTTTAATTTATCTATATTTGCCCATAACATTGTTATTGGCAAATAACCCACCATAAACCCATTGCTGAGTTTTCCAAGTCACACACAATAAAGCTCATTAATAAGTACTTTCTGTTTTTTTTTAAATGGCATTTTCTTTTAATATGAATTGTTATTGTCATCAGTCCTAGTTTTTTTTCAACCATATCAGGGTAGATTACCAGATGTAGCTGATGATCATTTACTTAAAGAGACTGCCATCAGTCCAACTGCAACCCAATTTGTGGGGAATATTGACATGCTATTGATAAAATAGTTGTCTGGCTTTCCAGGTTTTTATATTTATAAATTATTCAAAATATTTTATCTTTGCATGTATAAAAATCACAGTAACCATTGTTATACTTAGTATCTTAAAGTAAATTAATGAATGAGTGCATATAGGCAAACATCAGAATAATTGTTTATCTTACAATTTATAATTATGATAATTCAATAAACATTCATAACATTGCACATAGATAAAGCAAAAGGTTATGTAAATGATGTTTTAAAGAATAACAAAGATGGTATACTCACTGCCAGTTGAAATATAAGTCTGCAGTGCCAGTAAACACTGTGCTGTGACAACTCAATGGCCTTCCTTAGTATAGGTTTAGAATGTGATGGTTGGCCCTGGGCCTCAAACAGATCGGCGAGAACACTCGCTGCCTCGAACTTCACGTCGTCGAAACCATTGATAGTCTGAGACATGCACCACTGAAACCACAATACTGTTTTATCACCATATGACCCACTTCAACTTTGTTTACATACTTTGAGAAAGTAGTATCCCTTTTACCAACGAATAAACATTATTTACAAGTAATATACTCAATTATACGATCAACCGCTTCTGCAAAACACGATACACTGTCTAAATATATGAATAACAACAAAAAAAACTTACACTCTGCTCTAAATGCGTTCTCGCCAAGTCGATGTTTTTGGTGTGTGTCAAAAGAATATTTCCAAGTTGTAAATGTGTCCTGGCCTCGACCCTTTGTGGTGGTTTGAAATTAAATACGGCTTGTAGGCACTGGATGCAACTTTTTATGTCAGGAGGATTCGATGTACGGAAATGTTCTGCTAAACCAAGTAAAGAAATATACCAAGCGTCCTGCGTTGACGCCATTTTGACATTTCTGCTTGGAGGGAACGATGTTGCCAGACTTACTAACTTACTTACCTTTCCATTTCCACAAACAAACTTTAATGAATTCTTTGAATTGGTAGAAAATGTATTTTGTCACAGTTATATTTTTTTTATTTTGCAGAGTAATAATTTGTCTATTTTAACTTTTAAATAATTTCAATTATTGTTGTACCTCTACCTCTTCTTTACTAAAATAATAAAAAAACATAACAGCGCCATCTTGTGGGTAATAGCAAACAACGAATATAAATTTTTAGAGAGGCTGTTAGCGCGGGAAAAAGATATTGTTCTCTTTTTTTTGTAATATTTTTAGTATGGCTTCAGAGGCCTTTGTGCCATAATCACATGAATAGATAGTTTATCTACTCATGTGCCATAATATTGTTCTCTGTGGCTAATTGATGTTGCCAACTTTATGTATTTTTTGCGTAGACAGAGAAATCTGTCTACGATTTTTTGGCATTTTCCATGCTAAGATTTTAATTATTTTAGCGAAGGGAAAATCGAAGAAGAAAGAAGGGAAAAAAGTGCAGGCAGGATTCGTACAATATTTCTAAAATTCTCTTTGACGATGCGGCCCAATTTTTTTTAACTTATCGATATCCTCATGGACTGCCACCGCTCGGGGAAGGCGACGAGGTGTGTCGGACCACCCATAGGAGATAACCTACTGACTAAAACCATACGGATGTTTCGCTTCACCACTTTTTGCTAAGGTTATCATTCCTCCGCGACCCCAGCAGGTGCCTACCTAACTAACGTCAACCTTGAAAGGGATCATTATCATAATCATTGCGTGAAATATGCATGCGTCTGTTTTGTGCGGGTAGGTGGTTATGATACTACTACGCCCGTTTTCTACCTTTCTAGAAAAAAAATACTCTTGTCGGGGCCCTGTAAACGACTTCGATTCGTCTCTGAATCTCAACATCAGTTTGAAAACTGGAGATCCACTCTTGTAATAAATGCATTGAATATTGTGTTGTCAATAAAAAGGAGATACAACGGATGACGGAAATAGGATCTAGTATGTAAAATACCATTATTATTACTATCAGCTGTGATTGCCCCACTGCAGGGCAAAGGCCTCGCTTTTGTTCTTCCACTCTTCGCGGTTGACATCTTTCAGCATCCAACCCTCGCAGTACGAGTCTAGTTCATCCCGCCATCTCATTCTGAAATACCATTGGATACAAATACTACTCCTGACCGTATTTTCACGGATTTTGATCAGACGTAGTGTGAAACCGCTCTTATTGTTAAGAGCTAAGAGTTTTAGCAGACTGACAATATTGGCTACATCTACATATTTAGCTGATTGCGACGTTAAATGGATTGAGAAACGGTATGACGCCAGTCAATTGTATCTGCTAGGCTAATAAACATCATCATATCAGCCTATTGCTGTCCACTGCTGAACATAGGCCTCCCCCAAAGAGCGCCAACCATTCCGGTCTTGGGCAGCCCGCATCCATCCGCTGCCAGCCACCTTCATCAAATCGTCTGGCCATCGCATACCTACATACATGCTGCGACAATTTTATTGTCATAATAAGCGACGACCAATTATTGGTGTTGAAATTGTTAAGTTACGATCCTATTGAACCGTCGTCCTATTGATCGACGGTCGAGAAAGAGATGAATAGCAAATAATCGAACGACTTCTGAACGCCAACGATTTTTGATAGTGTGTATTTACGTGAAATCGGGCTACACGTCGGTAACCAAGTGATGAAACGGGAGCATGTCTAAAAATTATTACTCAATAGGTATGTACTCTTATTTCATTACTGGTAAATATTGTTAGAAAAGCAAAAAAACTAAGTAAATTTATTTTTTGCATTTAACGCCATCTAGTGTAAAGTATAAAAACCATATACAGATTTACAGGCAGAAAATGTTTTTTTTTAGTTACTCAGGAATTACAGGAATGAAACAACACTTAATTTTAACTTAGATGATAAGTTTATTCATCAATGGTGAGGGCACCAGAGTTAATGTCATTGATGAGGTCATGTGGGGGCCTGCCCTCGACTGTGCAGCCAACAGACTGGGCAGTGCCAAGGATCTCTTTGACTGAGCCAGAGAGATAGCGGGCCATTGATCTGGGTCTCATTGTCTTGGCAATAGAGATAACATCTTCTAAGGTTATGTTGCCGTTGTGCTTGACTGAAATTGAGATAAAATATTATTAACACTAAGCATAACAGATAGTCCATTGAAGTAGGTTCAAAGAACATGAATTGTTTAATAGTCTATTTTTTCAAATATTTGGGTCATTTTACTAGCACCCTCCTCTAGTTCCAACTATGCACAGCTTGTACAGAGGCCAGCACTTCAAGCTACCACAATCTGTCAAATTTCTTTGAATGATTTTCAACTTTAACACAAAACAATAAGGTTCGTATTCAATTGGGAAAATCTGACCGTTTTGGATAGCTTGACCTGCTGGCGTCTGTACTATGGGTACTAGACAAAGGATAGAATGTAAGAATCATAGCAAGTGGCATTCTTTATTTTCTGCCTACCCCCTGGGAAAAAGACGTGAGTGTATATAAGTATGTAATTTAGAATAACTTTATACATACTGTTCTTCTGCTTCTTGCGGTCACGTGGGGGCTCCTTCAGCGCTCTGATGATGAGGGCAGCTGCAGACGGCACCACTGAGATTTGAGCTTGTCTGTTTTGTACAATCAGCTGCACAGTAATCTTGAGACCTTTCCAGTCACTGGTGGCCTTGGCAATGTCATCACCAACCTTCTTGGGGGACTGTGAGTGGAGATAAATGTTAGTAATAATTTTTTTGAAGTTGAAAATATGAAAGACAAAATGCAACTACCAAAAATATAGCCTTTCTTCTGAGATTGATCCGAGATTTCCATTGGCTCCTCATAGGTTGTTTAATGGCTTTGTCCAAGAAAACAAAATATTGAATAGACTTGATTGACTCATGGACTACATAATATTGAAGCTTTGCATAGGTTTAGCAACTGACTAGCTGTGGACCAAGAATGTTTTATTATCAAAATGAAATGATAAAACTATTGCCTTGATGTTGTAACTTACTCAATCCCATGTGTATCCTGAATACCTAGAAAGCATGGCAGTCACATGCCTGGTCCGCGACTCCTTATTGGACATTCGGAGTAGCCGCGACAGGGAAATTATCCTGAGTCGCGGGTTCCTTCCATCCGCCACCCGGAAGGACGCGCCTGGTAGGGAGGCACCCCCCAGGATGATCACTTTACAGCGAGACAACTAGACTTCAGGTAACTCGACATAGGTTTAAAATTTCTAATTTCTATGTGCAAGATCTATGCACCCAAACAAATAAGCAAATTGTCACATCTAGTGGTCTCCTTTCAATACTATCGGTAAGATAGTAGGTAATACTAAAAGCAATTCAAGTTTTTGGGACTGCCATGCGAAGTTTCTAGGTTAGAATTTTTAACATAAATAAATCATGTTTATAAAAACTCACCAGACCAAGAGGACCAATTTTAGGGGCCAAAGATGATGTGGCACCGACTTCACCACCAACGCATCGCAAGTTTACTGCAAAAATACACACAATGTTGAAGAACACTGACACTGAAGAACCGGCTATGGTTTTCACTGATAACAATTCTTACCGATTTTAATTTCATTAGGATCGAACTTAGGCGGCATTTTGATGTACTTTGAAAATACAAATTAAAGTATTTCAAACTATTCCAAGCTGATTAACTTGGATTAAAAAGGTGAACTGAAATCAAACGTTCCGCAACGTTGACAGCTCACCAGAAAAAGAAAATGTCTTGAATTGACAGTAGCAATCATTGACTTGGTCCATAGATGTTTTACATTGTTCTTTTTATTAACACATAACTATCTCCTCTATGGCCTACAGACCACTGACCTGAGACCTCTTTAATAAAGCGGTCTGTGACTACAGACAGAATGCAAGCTCAGTCTATGTAGTCAAAATAAAAAAATATTTTCCTAAAAACCATTTTTATAGGCCCTTACTTGCTGGAATAAGTTTATTATATTTTATTGTTTGACGCAATGGCTGAGCCAAGCGGTGTTTCTATTACTGCACAGAACATAATATTTGAATGACTTATGATTATAATTGTAATAATATATAATATGCCATATTATGGCAAAAAAGAGTCTGATTTGGTGACAACGGAGTACAGACAACTAAAACCACTGTCCACTTGTATTATAGAGGTCAGTTTACTACTTGTGGTAGCGTTATTTCTACTTCTATTGACAGTTGATAATTCACACAGCAAAAGTGTTTAAGGATAAAGTAAATTTGTAACTATAAAAAAATAATTAAGCAATTAATATTTACCAATTCTAGCCTTCCAAACTTGCTTCTTACTTTAATGCGTTCATTTAAATTAACAACTTGTCCCTATAAATTTATTGTAAAAAACTGCAATTATGAAAAATTACAATTATTGCAAATTAACTACGTGAATGTCGTAAATTAAAAGGCAAAAATGAGGATTTTTAAATTTTTTATTGTAAAGTTAAAAAAATAACAATCTGTGTTTCCACCATTGGCATGATACGAATCAAATAATCACAGCGTTTTGGCATGCTTAAAATCAGTTCATAACAATCACTGAGGAATGGCCGCCTGCGTTCTTTCTAACAAAGTCAAAAAGTTGATAATGGGTATGCATGGCATCCATACTCGCTGGCATCGGCACGAGTACATGTTACAACTCTAACCGTGTGTGGAAGTGCATTGTCGTGCATTGGCGAAACGAATCACACAACCTGCTTCGCAAATGGATGATCACGTCTGAAATAATGTTCTCCGCATGAATCTAAGCATTGAGGTGGCTCCTGATCCAAATGAGATCGGTATGACCACCCATCCAAATACCAGTCCAAATTATTATTGTTCCCCCAGAAAGTTCATTCATATGGAATGAATGAACTTTCTGCCAAATTTTCAAACGTTCTTGACTTCCAGATGTCCTGCAATCTCGAGTGCGTCTTGGCCTCCTGCTGAAAGGATTCATTGGAAAAGCAAACACAACACCAGTCTTCTTCATCGCAATTTCCGTGAGCCCATTGTAAATCGGCCCTACGATTCGGTGCTATGGGTGGAGCTCTCATTGGCCTTGGAAAACGCAGACCCACTCCGCGTAAACGATTTCGGATTGTTTGTTAGTACTATAAGAATACTTCAAAAAATCATTGAAGTCCATGAAAAAACAAATACCAAAAAAAATGCGTCATATTGGGTTGCTACACGTGCTGCTTAACCTTTTGACCGCCACGTCAATAACGAAAATCAGTGTTCTCTACGCCAAGCGACAAATTAATTCTAGTATCTACTTAATAATAGGTAAAAAAACAACATTTTTTTTTGTATAGGTATTTATTAAGAAATAAAAAAAAGTGGTATTTTTGACGTGCCCTGCCATCGTTGGCGTCGAGAGCAAGTTTTCATTTGACGTCTATACACGTCCATGGCGGTCAAATGGTTAATTTATACTTTGTTTTGTCTAGTTATGTTATCTTAAGCCAAAAGTTATTTGAATAAAATTATTATTTATTTAAATTAGATTAAATGAATAGATTGAAAGACATCAGCATTTTATTGAACATACCCTGCTTAAGCCGATTAAAAATTTAGTGAGCATATAATATACCCCTAAAGTATCGGTAACCGTTCGTCAAACACATTGTATAAGCGCCCTCAATTTATTCACACTATTTTTATTTAATGCTTAGCTATACCCACTGACCTCTATAATACAAGTTGTATTATAAAGGTCAGTGCCTCAGTAGCTATACCCTGCATTCCGCCGGTTTTTGGTGAGAAATAAATAAAACAAAATAATTGATTTAATTTGTGAATAAATAGTCGACTATGAAATAGTAAGAAAAACTTGACACATAACATTAACTAATGTGAAATGAAAAAGTGTGACATCACAACACTATAAAAGTCTATGATGATGTGATGTGATTCTGTAATTTTCTGATTGTAGAATAATTTTCTTACTGTAATTTTCTTCAAATTAACGCTGTATTTATTTAATTAACTTGTTTTGCTTACCGATAAATCATGGCTAACGATGATGTCGTGCTTAAGCAGTATCTTTCGAAATACAAACATCGCGACTACACGGCACGGGAAGTGGTGAATTTGATTCAAGTGTACAGAAGTTTGACCTATCGTTTGGAAGCCTTTGTGTTCAACAACGGCAATAGAAAAGACCTGCTCAACCTCGAGGGCACCATTCCCGTGAATTATAAAGGAGCGTTTTATAACATTCCTGTATGTATTTGGCTAATGGACACTCATCCTCAAAATGCGCCGCTGTGTTTCGTCAAACCCACGGCAGACATGTCTATCAAAGTTTCAAAATATGTGGATAGTAATGGCAAAGTGTACCTGCCATATCTACACGAGTGGACGCAGAATGGCTCGACACTACAGAAGCTCATTCAGTGTATGGTTACTGCCTTTGGAGAATTACCACCAGTTTATTCTAAGCCGCGCAACGAGACCAGGGCTCCTTATCCAGTGAATTCTTTTATGCCGCAGCCTACAGGGTACCCATATCCCCAAGGTGCTCCACAACCAGGTTATCCTGCACCAGCCCCTTATCCAACAACTTCAAATCTGCCCTACCCTAGCTATGGGGCTCCATATCCTGGGGCTGTAAGCGCTAATGGCTTGCCATACCCACCAGTTGCAACTGCTACTCCTTACCCACCAGTAGCAGGCTATGGCCCTGTCACAGATGTAGCTGGTGGTACCATCACAGAGGAACATATTAAAGCATCTCTTTTGTCAGCTGTAGAAGATAAGCTACGAAGGAGACTCAAGGAGCAGTCCCTACAGTCTCAAGCTGAGCTGGAAACCCTTCGCCGCACACAGCAAGAGCTTCGTGAAGGGAAGTCTCGCCTTGAGGACATTCTTTCAAGGCTGCAGAGGGAGAGAGCAGAGTTAGACAAAAATGTTACAATATTGCAGGAGAAAGAAAAAGAATTGCATACTGCAATTGAGCGCTTACAAGAGCAGGAGGGTATTGATGTGGATGAGGCTGTAGTGACAACCGCTCCACTATACTCACAGCTTTTAAATGCTTTTGCTGAGGAAGCTACTTTAGAAGATGCTATTTACTATATGGGAGAGGCTCTACGTAAGGAGGTCATTGATTTGGATACATTCTTGAAGCAAGTGCGTACCTTGGCTCGGCGACAGTTCACCCTGCGTGCCCTGATGCACAAGTGTCGGCAGAAGGCTCAGCTGGCGTGCTAATAGTGGTGTCGTTTCTGGCAATGTACCCTGGCTAAGTACTTGCCAGAAATGAAATGCTCTGTGATTTGTATGTAATTATTGATGATTCATACACAAGTGTTACATCACACTGTGGTGGACTTACAATTCGTAATTGAGGATTATTACCTTCAGAACAATGACCTTGGCTTGATAAACTTTCCCCTTGTGTAATCTTTGTAAACTTAGGCTTATAATGCAGCAGGTGTGATGTGATTGAATAGGTACTAATTGTTTTGTATTAAGTCACGTGGAAGAGCCTATCATATTGTAAATGGTGATAATCACCTGCTGTGTGTATTTCCTTTATTCTTAAAAAAAATATAAATAATGTAATTGTACTATCAAAAAAATCTCTTTGATATCCTTATTATTAAAAAGGTGTATAGAAAATTATAAATGTCAAGGTATCCTGTATGTCACTGGATTAATTGAAGTAAACATCTAAAATGACTTTATTATTATGAATATCTATTGAATAGTGGTTCAACTATTTCATTAAAGTGCATAAGGTTAGGAGCATGTTATTAAAGTGCATCATGTATTCATGTAATTTGCATTTACTATTATTTAGCATAACTGAATTCAGAGAAGCAAAAAATAATGTTACCAACTCTGTAGAATTACTATTATTGTTTTTTAATAATAATAATAATTCAGGACATCTGTATATAAATTGTCTGTCCCTTCAAAAATAAGAAATAAAGATCCTATTTTTGAAAAAGAACAGTAAGAGAACAATCTTCACTAAGATTGTTCTCTATATACTAAGTCAAACACTTTTGACAGTGGGTAGCTTTTTGTTTACGGAAATGCTGGGATCTAAAGTGGCACCTTAGAATCAGTTTTTACTCAGCCTTAGTAGAAATCTTAATAATAATAGGCTATGTTTTTACTACTTAGCTAAGTCTAAGTCAGCTTTTACTAAGCATAAAATAAGCCTTCCTGTTTATGTTTTTTTTTTACTGATGGTAAATTGTAAGTTCAGTTCCAAGGTAGCTCGTATTGATTGAACCTTACGTTTTTTGCTTCTCTGATTAAACTATAAAAACTTATTAGATATAACTTATCACTGGTAACCTCATGTATTTTAATTGTTTATCATAATGTAAAAAACTATACATATTGTAATTAAAATAATGTAGTCTAAATATGTATTACATATAATTTTAAAATTTGTAAACTGTGTTTATTAACTTGAGACTTAGTGCCTTCTTTGCTTCTGTTTACTCTCATTGTCAATATTATTTTATTTATCATTAAGATGCTATGATACTGTGGACACTGCAGTGATGAGATCTTTGAACCTGAAAAGTGGCCTGTGTGGTTCATGAGCCTCAGTCTAGTAGGGTAGTTGTCAAGTCTCAAGCTAATGTAGTAGGTAATTTAATTTAAAATGTATACCATAAAGTTAATATTGTATACCTAAATAATATATTGTGTAGAAATAAAGGTACATAAAGAAGGGAGAGGTTGACAGGTTATCATTAGATGAAGTCCAAAAAAAAACATTTCTTTAACCATGTTTGAGTCAGAAATAGCTTAAAGATTTAACATTTCATTTATTTATCTGAATGTTTTAAAGAATAACTTTTTGTTATTTGATATTGTTAAAATTGAAAATTCAATTTGATTTTGATTGCAATGCACACCAATGCGATTCGTCAGGAGATGCAGCGGTGAGTCCAAAATAAATAACTAGAGGTGAAAAGCCTAAAAGCTTAAACATGTGGCGGTCGGGCAGGGTGCATGTCGCTAAGGTGGTAATTGCAGTACAAGAGGCAGGGTTGTCACTTTGTATTAAGTGCTAGACAATAATTCAAAAATCATCCGAAGTGCTATACTGGGCGTTGTGATCTGGTTGTAAATCATTGTGCCATGTTGAGGCAAGGGATGAATAGCGTAGGTAATTAATATTTACCGTTTTGTCATGTAATGTTTATGTGGCTACACTTTCCATTTTGTCCAACGTCTAACAAAATTTGATTAGGGAATAACTTTGTTACGATCTGAAGTAAAGAAAGTCAAATTTCCTTGGATTCGCTTTCAATCGCGCGTGCCGTGTGCTTCGTTTTGCAAAGTGTAGTGCATTTTATATTACAAAATATATTCTAATCTAAATATAATATCGCCACCCATTACTTAAGACCTAAACATACCAGCAAACGATGGGTGTACATTAGTACACCTCTGTCTAACCTTTTGGGGAATACAGGCGTGATGGTATGTTCTAAGATAATGGCACGTAATTACGCTTTAACTGTTACTGTGTTAGTATACGTTATTTACGCTAAATTTTATGTAAAAAAATAATCTGGATGGATATTACTCATTGCAAATTCTTGTAGAAGTTTGTCGTAGAATTATTATAGACTTATTTACTTTTTATGTTTGAGGATAAGTCCTGTTACATACTTCCTGGGAAATAGAGGAAAGGTGTTGTAGAAACCAATTTCACAGTTGTAGAATAAATAAATGCAATTTATTTAAACGATTTTGTTTAAGATAGGTATGAGGTTGGCTTTGTCCCTTATTTGTACAGACTATGCTTCGATGTAGACGGGATTTTTGCATGACTAATGGTTTTTGTACACTAGTATCTATTTGATAATCACCGAGTTGCATATATTAGGTTTTCATACGAAAGTCACGTTATAAGACCTGTTTGTGTTTTGAGAAAGGGATTTTGGTTTATAAAAGACGCAACAATGAAAATTTGATGTCGAATTATATTTTATGACAGCGAAGAAATATTGTATTGTAATTTTAATCATGTACCTATGCATCTCAGATTTCGTTTCCCAATACACAAATGGATACCTACCCACATTCTGATAGATTATTTTTAATCATTTTGTATCTTGACGAATGTAAATAGTATAAGTTTGCATTGAATATAATCGGCGCTGACTGATATTTGTCACAATAAATGCGAAAATAGCAAGATGATGTTTCATTAGTCAGTACATACAAACATTACATAGTACCTAGTCCTCATTTGATAAGATAATTCCATTCGTCACAATCAACCGTTTTATTACTTATCTAACACTGTAAACAGTGTTGTTGGAACGAAGTTCCTTAACGTGCGTTGTGAAAGGGGGCTAGACGGAAAAAAATCTTACGAAAAAGTTGTCACGACACTTTTTTCGAAATTCAAATATTGTTGACAAGCATTCAAATATTATTGAGTGAATGACAATATTTGAATTTCGCGCGTTGTGAATTGTTGAGTGTATACAGGTTTTTTTATTTTTTATTATTAAATTTTAATGAAAGGAACTTCGTTCCATCCGGGTGTCCCTTGACACCTCTCAAGTTTTTTGTTTGTAAGCGATTCTTTTAGATTTCATTGGAATCGACTAAAATCAAATTGTTTAAATAATAATAATAAATAAATAAATATTTTTGGGACATTTTACACAGCACCATCTAGTCTCAAACTAAGCAGAGCTTTGGTAAATTGGTTACTCTGTGACGCGTAAGGAGATTTACCATTATGCTTGTATTCCTCGAAGTGTTGGGCAGAGGTGTACACTAATATAACACCCAGTACCCAGCTATGTTTAGGGTCGAGCCTATTACCATTATATGGACACAAATCAAAACTTTCGAGTTGCTACATTCATTTCATAGATAAGTCCAATAACACTGCTCGACTAAGCAATGGCCCAGGATTTCAAGCTTAGTAGTCGCGCTGCGCTTTATTGAAAGACACTTCTGTTGCATGAGCTACACAGAAAAAGAGCCAGTTCGACTTCCTAGGCTGTGCTAGACAGTCGACCTGTATGTTGACATGCATTATATTTTCAACTCTATCAGAATAACTTTAAGGATGACAGTAAGGAAAACTCCACCATCCACAGATAGAGAATTTCCATATTTACAATTATTATTACATGTAGGTACGATGTATGATGTAACAATGTATGTACAGTCAGCGTCAAATAGTTAGTGACACTCAGGGTATTCAAATAAATAGACGCAACCAAAAAGTCAATAATATCGGTACAAACAAAGTTTCCATAATGTTGTCAACATTATAGTCGCTCAAAAGGTCGAAACGTTTAAAACGTCACATAGATAGGTTCAGTCAAAGCGTCATAAATATGGTAACAGTCATCCCGCCAATGGTATCCAAGCATTCTAAGTGTTCAAAAATATGGAACACATTAGAAAAATAAACTTTACTGCTATACATTTTAAATATTATTTCTCACATCAATTAATGTGAAAACATTTATACACAAAAATGAAAGGAATAGAAACTACTGTTGTCTTTTTCATTTTAAGCATGACGTCATAGACATGTCTTTTGTTTTGTAAAGAATTTCGAGCCGTTTATGATACTTAGCAATATACAGCTGACTGAAAATAGATGTACCTAAACCTCATTGATAATGAGTATGACTATATATTATCTCATAGAGCAAGAGTGCATAATTAAAATATATGATTCAATATCATGATCATTTTATTTTATTTTAACAATGAACGTCGACAAAACTAGAATTTAGTGCTTGCAAAAAGAGGTGCAAAGTTTTTAACCTTATTGACTATTATTCAAAAACTGCTATTTTAAACATAAACAAGGTAATAGTGTGGATGAATAACTAAAAATAAGCAATAAAATAATGTCAATACGGTCGATAATCGCTTACATCTTTTCAATTTTCTCTAGTTTTCGACTGCTTACCATCAGGCGGGCTGTGTGCTTGTTTATACATATATGTGCGAATATATAGAAATAGAATCTAGAGAGATGAGTATAATTCGATATGTAACTACACGTAACATCTAAAACGATAGGTACATAAGGATATTCCCAGTTCATTTGAAATATCTGATAAGGAGACACCTTCCTCCCTCAAATATATAATTCGATGTTTTGTGGTGTCACTAATGCGTAGCCATATTTCTAGCTTGCTTTAGTTTTGCACTTGACATTGATATTACTGATAGATAAATATAATGACATGCAAATATCACTAGATTGCCTAAAGAGGTTTTCATCTTTGGGAAACCGTTTATTTCTATAACATGCTGGTTTATTTTTCGAATGTGTTCCATATTTTTGAACACTTAGAATGCTTGGATACCATTGGCTGGATGACTGTTACCATATTTATGACTGTTTGACTGAACCTATCTATGTGACGTTTTAAACGTTTCGACCTTTTGAGCGACTATAATGTTGACAACATTATGGAAACTTTGTTTGTACCGATATTATTGACTTTTTGGTTGCGTCTATTTATTTGAATACCCTGAGTGTCACTAACTATTTGACGCTGACTGTACAATTAAATAAAAAATGTCTGGCCATTCATTTAATTTATAAATAAAAGTAGCGTAACAATAAATAAAATGCTTCATGTGCAGGAATGAACATATTTTTTTCTGACAAATTTATTTCTTTCCATCCTTGTTTTTGCCTTTCTTGGCGGCAGCGGCAGCTTCCAAGTCGATAGGGGCTGGCTTCACGAATGGGATTAGTTCTTGGTACTGCTCCGGCATCCATTGCTTCAGGGCTTCAGGTACCTGTAGGTGGAGGAAAGCACATGTTAAGACGGTACTTGTCGTTAAAAAATGTATGGTTCACGACAATATGTTAGGATATAGATTTTGTTTGCATGTTTCTTAAAAGTGATTTCTGAGATATTATAAAATAGACATATGTATAATAATAGATAATAAGTTTCCATAAATAAACGTAGGCTTTATAGTTTCTGAGGTTTCGTGAACAGTTGTAGAGTTGTATTTCGCTTAATAAAAGCCTTATTTTTTTCTCCCTTTTCACTTGGATATAATATGTAATCAACAGCGACCTGAAGAAAGCCCAACTGAACAACTCTACGACCCAGAACCGAAACGTTTGGCGAAGAATGACAACGAGAACCGATCCAAAGTGAAATGGGATAAGGCTTGTTGCCGACTGCGCGTGCGCTTATTGAATATTGAAATATTTTTGACTTTATTTTTTCCAGACAGAATGAGAGGCAAATTGTCTTGTATAGTATGTTAGTGTTACCTTAATTCCCTCCTCGGTCTGGTTGATCTCGAGCAGGGCGCAGATGACGCGCGTGGTGGCGCACATGGTCGCGTTCAACATGTGCACGAACTCCGTCGCCGCGTTCATTTTCTTCGTCTGACCGTACCTGGAAAAAATATACATTGTCATGACGACGTCTGTGGTCTAGGGGTTCTCGAGTGTTGGACTGCAGATTGTGACGTCAAGTGAGGGTAGCTTCTGCCTGCGACTTCTTCGCGTGGATAAATTACTTTTAATTATCATTGTAATTTTGAGTATACCAAAATAGACATTACACACGCACACACACATGAACGCACGCACGTAGGCCCATACACACACACTCACACACACACACACGCGCACACACACACACACGCACACTCACACACACACACACGCACGCACACACACACACACACACACACGCACACACACACACACACACACACACACGCACGCACACACACACACACACACACACGCACACACACACACACACACACATATCTTTTTTCTATTTCTATGTATAGTATTATTAATATTCTTAGTTTTATGTCTACTGGACTGAAAGAGACTAGACCCCACGACACAGGGAATCCTAGTGTGGGGTCTAGGGCTTTATCTGTATTTGTATTTCTATTATTTTTGGCACAATAAAGATATTTTTATTTATTTTATTATTATTTATTATTGTAATTTGGTTGTATTTAACTCAAAATCTTTATAAATTATAGCCTATATGTTATTCTGATGTATAAATAATCTTAAGGAGCTGTTGTTACTGTCTGAGGGACAGCATCTTGAGAACGGTTGCTCATAATTATAGCTCAACAGAGGGTAATGAAGTAGAGTCAGGGGTGTTTTATTGCTTTCTGCACATACATTATGAAATTATGAAAGTGCTCACGTAATTTTACTAAAAAAATATGGTTAATTTTTGTTGTCCGAAATAAAAACCATTATTATTATTAATAAAATAATACTGTAACGTGTCATCAAAATCATTTCTGTAGTTTTAGCACGAAAGAGTAAAAAACATCTATCCATCCATCCTCAGAAACTTTCACATTTTTAGTATTAGAATGATTTAGGGGTTCGATTCTCACAGTACATAAATATTGATGCCCAGCCGGGGCTCTGGCCCAGAGGAGCCTCCACAAGGAAGGTGCCGCCAGCCCGCCACAATACGATTTTATTTTACATTCCAAAAATTTTCGAGGCTTCCAGTTCTTGGTTGCCCCAGGACCACCTTTTCTGCGGACGAATGCTACAGCGCTCCCGTAGTCCCGGCACTAAAGTGGTGACGCGAAACGCCGAGGTTGGTTTTAGTCGGTAGATCGCTCTTTTCAGAGCGGAGTCCGACACACCCCACCGGTCTCCCCGGAGAGAGTATAAAGAATTTTATACCCCGTCAAAAAAAATAGCCCTTTAAATCCAGCACTGCCTGTAAGTCATACAATTTGTTCCGTATGGGGATCGAACCTTCAATTCGTGGCGCAAAAGCCGATCACTAAGTTGTAGAATATATAACCTTCTTATTCTACATTTACCTGACAAGCAGCCTCCTAGCTTGGTACTCCAGGCAGTTGCTGCAGGACACCAGCTCGCGGTAGGCCCCGGAGCCAGGGAACCATGCTTCCAAGTCCAGTTTCTTGGCTGCGGCGTGGTTTAGGGCACCAGACACGATGTTCACGACGCGGTAGGGAATGCCCAAGACTTTGTAGAATTCTTCGGCGTTCGATATCATCTCATCCATCATCTTCCAAGAGGCGTCATCGTGAGGGGAGGTTAGTACAAATTGTTCTACCTGAGATAGATAAAAGATCATAAGATTATCTTACTCTTTTCTTGGAACATAAGAAAAAAGTAGGTATGTGTTTACAAAAAAAAGTATATAACTAATATATCCATTGTCTAGTACTTAGGACAAGATCTGCTTAGTTTGGGACTACATGGTGCTGTGTGAAAAGTCCCTAAATATTTATTTATTTAACGCACACACAGATTATTATTAACCAGCATTTACTTAATTCATAAACTTAGATAAATACCAAGTTTTGAAATAAACTTTATGGCATATACAACTAAGTTCATATTCCATTGCTACCGAAATATATTTACGAAATCTTCTACATAATTCCGGATAAGAGTAATAAAAAATCAACTTATACTACATGGACCTAAAGATGATAGTTGAGTAAGAGGGAATGAAATATAATTATATTAAAGTTATTTAGCGAAGGAAAAGTTCGACTTGCCTTCACATTCAGAATTTACGTCTTCAAGGTGACGTCAGGCAAAATTCGTCATGGCGGGTGGGACTCGTGGTGGCTTAGCGGTCATAGCGTCTGGTGTACCTAACCAGAAGACGCAGGTTCGGATCCTGCCCGCGGTCGAACTTTTCCTTCGCTAAATAACTTTAAAATCTTAGCATGGAAAATGCCAAAAAATACAAAAAGATAGTATAATTATATTAGTTATGAATTGTGAATAAGAAAGTGCTTATGAAAACTCCTATTATATATTATATTAAATTATAAATATGTTGAATTAAACTGACATGGATACAGAAAAGTCCTTAAATTAATAGAGATAAAGATCACAAGAGAGTGAGCAGAAACGAATCGCACATTTTTATCGATTTATTTTACCTTTTCAAATTGGTGTACCCTGAATATACCTCTAGTGTCACGTCCATGAGAACCTACTTCTTGACGGAAACATGTCGACAGACCCGCATACCTGAAAGCAGTAAAGTTTACATTTTACGTAACATAAACGTGGTATGAAGAAGCTCAGGATAGAGAGTCCTAGACTAATGTCGGGGAGGCCTTTGCCCTGCAGTGGGACATAAGAGTTTTAATTAGTTCTTGCAGTTTTTTTTTATGCCACTAAGGTGGCAAACAAGCATACGGCCTACCTGATGGTTAGCGGTTACCGTAGCCTATAGACGCTTGTAACACCAGGGGTATTACAAGCGTCTATAGGGCACTTGCGCATTGCCGACTCTGTAAAACGAAAAAAAATAACGAACACAAAATTCCCTCGCGGACTACTGGTAAATAGTATGTAATGGAATTAAGAACTGCTTACTTAATTGGTAATGAAGCTTCAGGCAGCCACTCATCCCTGTGGTACGCCGCTATGGGCTGTTCCGAGGTGGCGATGAGGTACTTCTCCTCGATGGCGGCGTCACCTTTATTCTCAGATCCTTTACCTACTACCTTGTATAATTCTTCGTCGAATTGAGCTAATTGGGCTACTTCTTGCATTACCTACAAAATAAATAAGTATACAATCATCAGCTTATATTCGTTCACTACTGCACGTAGGCCTCTCCTAGTGCCATCTCTCATCGGATCCCGATCTTCGGCAAATAAACAATACAAATACAAAAATGTTTATTAATAATAAGTAAGTAATAAAGTATAAAATTTATTATCCCTACTATGTATATATATATATATATATTATATTTATATATCCCTACTAATATTATAAATGCGAAAGTAACTTAGTCTGTCTGTTACGCTTTCACGTCTAAATCACTGAACTGATTTTAATGAAATTTGGTACAGAGATAGAGTTGACCTTGAGAAAGAACATAGGATAGTTTTTATCTCGGACTTTTGAAGAGTTCTCTTGGAAACGCGATATAACCGAACTCGACGCGGGCGAAGCCGCGGGCGGAAAACTAGTACTTATGTTATAAAACATAGATTTCAGTATTACACTATCGCATTAGGTATACACCTGTTATGATATGTGTGAATTTGGTTGAAATAAAAAAAAGAGCATTTTTTTTATTTCAATCAAATTCAAATTTCTAAATTGACATGATCTAGTTTGTTTTTTTTTTCTTGTAAGTTACATGGTTTGATGCCAATACATTAGCGAATACTATCAATAAAATTCGTAATTTAAATAAAAAATCACAGCCTGACTTCACCCAGTGCTAGAGTGCTGACTGCTGGGTAGCAGCCTCCTTTTGTTTGATTTCTTTACTATCATACTAGTCAAAACTAAGACCTCTTTTCTAAGAGGTGATCAATGCCCAATTGCCCAGCAGTGGGATAGTAGATGGGTTGATGACAATACTGACAATTTGTTTAAAAATTCTACTTAATATAAGTAAAATGAAAAGCAACACATTTTTCTTTTGCAGGATATTTATACTGGAAAGACAAATAGAGTGCTATTAACAGAAAGAGTTACTTTCGGAGTTAGTTTATTATTATTTATTTATAGATTAAGATGAAGTTATTTTCAGGAAGTAATATTGAGACTTACTTCCTTCCTCATGAAGAATGGTGTGTATAGCGGTGTGTAGCCTTTATTCAGGAGTATCCTGAGGGACAGCTGTATAAGGGCCTGCTCCAAGAATACTGCCGCACCTTTGAGGTAGTACCCGCGCCCACCAGCTACCGCGGTACCCCGATCTCCATCCATACCTGACGGTATTAAAATAAAACACTAAAGGCAAAATTATATATGGCACAATTTTGCATATTATACTGAATATTAAGCTATCTGAATCTAGGTAACAATGAAATAAGTTTGTCTGTTTAAATAAATCCAACTTTATTTTTTTATGTCTATTCTAATTCATTGTGCATTTTTCAGTAAGTATTACATTATTATGACAGCCTAGTGGTATGAACATTGGACTGGCAAGTCTAAGCTCTCGAGTTCGAATCCAAGGCTCGCACCTCTGACTTTTCGAAAGCATTTGCGTATTAAGAATTAATTATCACTCGGATGTAATTCATTTTATCAAAAGCCAGTAAAATAAATGTAAAGTTAGTTTAATAGTTAGATCAGGTTATACAGCACTGAACATGTTTAAAAAAAATGGAACATTATAGAGGTTTGCCTTTGGTTTAATGTGTACACAAATGAATGTAAAATTTATTATCATACATTGTAGCAAAATCGTGACAAAGCTGTACTTATTTGTAGGTGTTTACACAAGTGTGATTAGTAGACATTAAATTCTATGCCGGTTTGTAGAAAATGATTGAATAAATATTATGATAGTAATTAACTATAATTTTATATAATAAAACAGAAGATATTAAAATGAAAATAGTTTTATTTTCATATAAACTTGTATTCCCTTGAGGGTAAGGCAGAGGTGTACCAATGTCCACCCTAATATCACCAGTATGATTAGGTCCAATGTAATAAGGGTGATCCTATTGTATCTTTAGAAAATATCTACCCTAAATTTTCAACCTTCTACCACCAAACTCCATTTTTTAATAGCAATATTAGTACAGAAATAATTTATATGGCAATACAACATTTGTTGGGTCAGCTAGTAATATTATTGTTACGAGCTGGGGTTCGGGATAAATTAAATGACACCAATTTAACCGATAGACAATCAAAACTTTAATTACTCACACGAATACAAAACACAAATCACCAGTATGTCGCTATACTAGTTCACTTCACAATTCACTATCGCACTGTAGTCACTTCGTAGTTCGCTTCGATCTTCACTTGTCCGTGTCCACAATTGAACTGCCTTGTCGGCCCCTTAGGACCGCTATTTATATGGCTCAGAAAGTTCCAGAATCGAATAATCCCGAAAATGCTACAAAAAATACGAGTAGGTACTCGCGCGCCTATTGTTTCGCGGTCGTTGACCTCAGCCTATTGTGTCGCGAGCCGCGTGACCTTGAGGTATTGTTATAGGCACTTATAGATATAAGTACCTACCTATACCTACGCGAGTGTCGAGATTAAACTTCCATGCGTTTCCAGAACCTTCGTGAGCCATCTCAGTCGTTCTATTACGTGTCCGGCGTAACACTGCCCCCTCCTAAGACATGCTCGTCCCGAGCATTATTAGATCCGTGATATCGTGCCAGGCGATCCACATGAACGATCTTCGCAGCACCTCTTTGTCCCTTTTGTATTCGGTAGGTGACATCGTTGATCTTAGTCACGACTCGATAGGGACCGTCCCATTTTGGCTGTAACTTAGGTGACTTTCCTTTGCTGCGCACCGGGTTATGTAGCCACACTAGCGAACCTTCGTCAAAGCCTTTATTGTTCATCTTGCGGTCGTAGCGGGTCTTCGTTCTCTCGGACGTTTGTTTGCCTGATTCCCTGACATGCTCATATATGTCATTCATTCTAGTCCGTAAGTCGTTCGCATAATCAGTAACACAGCGGGGAGTGCCAGGGGGGATACCAGTGATGAGATCTGCAGGCAACCGTAGTTCTCTTCCAAAATTCGCGAAGGCTGGCGTTACCGTCGTACTTTCGTGAACTGCACTCCGATATGACAAAAGGAACGGCTGGATGTGCTTGTCCCAGTCTCTCTGCCTGTTCCCCACAACTTTCGCCAAATATCTCTCTAACGTCTGATTGAACCGTTCAACCATTCCATCAGACTGTGGGTGGTACGAGGTGGTTCTAGTTTTATGAGTACCCATGACTCGACACGTCTCCTGGAATATTTGAGCTTCAAAATTCCTTCCTTGATCACTGTGAATTTCTAAAGGTACTCCAAATCGACAGAAGACCTCATGGACCAACTTATCGGCAACCGTCGAAGCTTCTTGGTTCGGGATTGCGAACACTTCCGGCCATTTTGTGAAGTAATCCATCACAACCATAAAATACTTGTGCCCACTTTCACTTTCCGGGAATGGTCCCGCAACGTCTAGAGCTATTCGTTCCCAGGGTGCACCAACGTTGTAGACCTTTAATGCACCTCTGCTGCGTGTGTGAGGCCCTTTGACCGCTGCACAACTCGTGCATTTACGACACCAGTCTTCAACGTCGTTTCGACAGTGGATCCAGTAGAAGCGCTCTCGAATCTTTAACAAAGTTCTTTTTACTCCTAGATGACCTCCTGAACATCCATCATGATAAAGTTGTAGTATATCTGGGACCTTAGCTTTGGGGACTACTATCTGCAGATGGCTCTTGTCCCCTTTAGCGTTTTCCCATTTACGGCACAAGACACCATTCTGTAACAACAGACTGTCCCACTGCGCCCAATAACTCTTTGTAACTGTGCTCAATGCTGCAACGTCACTCCATGTCGGTTTAGAGGCACCAGCTTTCATCCACTCGAGGATTGGCTTGACATCTGTGTCATTTTCTTGAGCCTGCTGTAAAGTTCCCTTCCACTCGTCACTAAGGTCTGTTTTCAACATCCTTACCGGAACTGCTTCCTTAGTCTCCTGCCTGACACAGTGCTTGCAAGTTTCCGGACAAGGTCTTCTTGACAACGCATCTGCGTTACCGTGAGATCTGCCACTACGGTGTTCAATTATGAAATCGAACTCCTGCAGAAGCTCAATCCACCTTGCTACCTGTCCTTCCGGGTTTTTAAACTGTAATAGCCACTTCAGTGCAGCATGATCCGTTCGCAAGTGGAACTTCCGCCCCAATAAATATTTGCTGAAGTGCTGTAGTGTCTTAACTATGGCCAGCAATTCCCTCCTCGTGACGCAATAGTTCCTTTCAGGCTTTGACAGTGATTTACTGAAGTAACCTATCACAACCTCCTGATCTCCTTTTCGTTGTGACAAAACACCGCCAATACCAGTATTACTTGCGTCTGTGTCCACTATGAATTCATTTTCATTGTCAGGGTAGCCCAAAATAGGTGTATTGCACAGACGTTTCTTCAACTCTTGGAAAGCACTTTCGCAACTCGTGTCCCAGCAAAACTGTGACTTTTCCTCCGTCAGTTTGTGTAGAGGCTTCGCTACATCCGAAAAGTTCTTCACAAACCGTCGATAGTAGGAGCACAAGCCCAAGAATGCTCTGACTTGCGTCTTATCTTTTGGAACTGGCCAATCCTTAACAGCAACTATCTTCTCTGGATCGGTTTCAACACCTTTTTCTGAAACGACGTGTCCCAAAAAGCTTACTTGATGTTTAAAAAATGAGCACTTTTTCGGACTCAACTTTAGGTTGGCCCCTCGGATTTTTGAAAGGACTCGTTCCAGGTTTCGAAGGTGTTCATCAAACGAACGGCCCACTATGATGATGTCATCTAGATAGACCAGGCAGGCGTCTCCAATTAGGCCAGTGAGCACTAGTTCCATAAGCCTCTCGAATGTGGCAGGAGCATTGCATAGTCCAAACGGCATGACTTTAAACTGCCACAGCCTTTCCTGTAGAAAATGCTGTTTTCTCTTTATCTTTTGGGTCTATCTCCACTTGCCAGTAACCACTTTTTAGGTCTAACGTCGTAAACCATTTCATTCCTGTCAATGTATCCAGTGTGTCATCAATCCTTGGCAATGGATAGCTGTCCTTCTTCGTGACATCATTCAATCGTCGATAGTCTACGCAGAAGCGCATACTACCGTCTTTCTTTTTAACCAGCACCACAGGAGAGCACCATGGACTAGATGAAGGCTCTATTACACCATCCTTCACCATTCCCTCAATCATGGTCTCCACGTCTTTTTCTCTTGCAACTGGCAGCCTTCTGGGTCTTTGACGAATTGGTGGCTCATTTCCAGTATTTATCTTGTGCTGAACCAGACCAGTCTTTCCTATGTCAGCATCATTTGATGAGAAAATATCAGCGTATTGAAGCAACAACTTTTTAGCCTTGTTCTTTTCTTCTTCAGACAGATGATTTTGACAATCTTTCAGGAGCGTCGCAACGTTAAACTTAACGTTTTGTACCTTATTACCAGCACGTTGATCTTGGCACCGTCGCATCCAGACTACTTCTTCACAAGTACCCATCAATGTGCCCTTCTTGATAACTTGCTCCTTATCGCTTGGATTCAATATGCGTACTGCTGATACATTGGTAGCCTTCACCAACGTTCGTGCCATCTTCCATGAAAAGTCATCGTCCAACCTTTCTATGAGGACACATCGATTTTTCTGTCCAGCATTTTGTGGAAGAGTGACTGGGACGATTGTTTCCGACTTAGGGGGAAGAACAATCTTCCTTAAGCAGAACACATTCCCAGTAGATGCACCTTCCATAAAGATTTCTTCTGAACCACACTTCAATACTCCTTGGTTAACATCGATCTCACAAAAATGCTTTCGCATAAAGTCTAGTCCCAGAATGCAGTCATCTACTATATCGGCTACGATGACATTATGCCGATATATTCTGTTACCAAGTTTTAATTCCACCTCCTTCTCGCCTCGGACGGCTATGTGCTGACCAGTAGCTGTTACTAGTTGTATATGATCACGGTCACCGGTGTAATCCCCAAGAACCCGACGTGCTAACTGAAAATTCACGACCGTGCGAGAAGCTCCAGTATCTAGTGTCAGCTTACATGGTGTTCTGTTGACTTCGCCTTTGATGATCAGGCTGTTTCCATCATGGGCTTGTGAGATCGAAATCCTTGGGGCTCCTTTCACACCAGCCAGCACCCGCCCCGCAGTCCTGGCTTTTACTCGTTTCCCTGTTGTTCCTCGGTGGTGGAACTAACCGCCTTTACTTTCACGCTTTGCCCTTTTTCTCGCCACGAAGTTCCTTTGGGGCAATTTGCTCGCAGGTGACCCTTCTCACCACAAATGTAGCATCGAGGTGATCCTACACCTTCCCTTCGACCCTCGTTACGCTTTGGACAACCCACCTGATAGTGACCTTTTTCCCCGCAGAGGTGACATGTTGGCAACATGAGTTCTCGAACTCTATGTGCTCGATGGTCCTGTCTAACTGCCTCCACTTCTAAGGCATGGGCCAAGGCATCTTTAAGGGTTTTGTGGTGTCCAAGATTCACAGCAGCTCTGACTTCTAGGTCACGAATCCCATCGACGAACGCCTGGACCAGATTTCCGTCGATATATGCAGGTGTCGACTGGTTGGCTTTCCGGACCAGCTTTTCAATTTCCACAGCCCACTGCTGTAGTGACTCGGTGCTACGCTGTACGCGGTCCTTCAACTGGGCACGGAACACGTATTCCAGGTGTGCGTCGCCGTATCTAGAGTCCAACGCCTCAAGCAGCTGATCGTAGGTCCTGTCGTTGCCGAGGGCCTCCAGTACCGTTAAAGCCTGATCGCGGAGACATAAGGTGAGTGCCGTCATGGCCTGACTTTTGTCCCATCCATTCGACTTCATGACGGCTTCAAACTGTATTTTGTAAGCGGACCAAGAGGAGGTCCCGTCAAATGGCGGCACTTTGAATCCACGAAGTGAAGGCATCGTGGAACCACCAACCACAGGAGCCACAATTCCGTTTCCTGCCTTGAGATCACCTAAAGTCTTCTTTATATCAGATATTTCCACTTTGGTTTCGGAAATCCAACAGTCGTGTTGCTTAACTTGCTCTTTAACATCCTTGAGCTCTTTGCCAAATGTCGCTTGAACATCCTTTAAAAAGTGCATTTGGTCGTCTTTACCACGCTGTAATTGCTCCTGCAATTGACGCGTCTGCTCCTCCTGCTTACGGGCCTGCTCCTCCTTGTCTTTTTGCAGCTGCTCCCGCAGTAGGCGGGCCTGCTCCTCCTTGTCTTTTTGTAGCTGCTCCCGCAGTAGGCGGGCCTGCTCCTCTTGCTTACGGGCCTGCTCCTCCTGCTTACGGGCCTGCTCCTCCTTGTCTTTTTGCAACTGCTCCCGCAGTAGGCGGGCCTGCTCCTCTTGCCGGCGGGCCTGCTCCTCTTGCCGGTGGGCCTGCTCCTCTTGCCGGCGGGCCTGTTCCTCCTGCTTGCGGGTTTGCTCCTGCATCAGCGCCATCAAAGCTGACAAGTCAACGGCAGGCGCTGGAAGGGCTCCAGATGGACCAGCGACTGGATCTAACGTCGGCTGCCGAGGGCCCGAGGGTTGTGACGGAGAATCTCCAAACCGTCTCTGGTCCATCTCTTGCTGCCGCTGACTCCTGGTACGAATACCGTCCGTGTCTTCCTTCGGTAGAACTGGCATAATTTATCCCACTACTTCTGACACCAATTGTTACGAGCTGGGGTTCGGGATAAATTAAATGACACCAATTTAACCGATAGACAATCAAAACTTTAATTACTCACACGAATACAAAACACAAATCACCAGTATGTCGCTATACTAGTTCACTTCACAATTCACTATCGCACTGTAGTCACTTCGTAGTTCGCTTCGATCTTCACTTGTCCGTGTCCACAATTGAACTGCCTTGTCGGCCCCTTAGGACCGCTATTTATATGGCTCAGAAAGTTCCAGAATCGAATAATCCCGAAAATGCTACAAAAAATACGAGTAGGTACTCGCGCGCCTATTGTTTCGCGGTCGTTGACCTCAGCCTATTGTGTCGCGAGCCGCGTGACCTTGAGGTATTGTTATAGGCACTTATAGATATAAGTACCTACCTATACCTACGCGAGTGTCGAGATTAAACTTCCATGCGTTTCCAGAACCTTCGTGAGCCATCTCAGTCGTTCTATTACGTGTCCGGCGTAACATTATATTAACTTTTATTGATAGTCAGCTGTTTTGATTTTCCAATAGAAGTAAGATTAGGCAATGGTGTCCACCCATTATTGCTGTATACTTGTTATGTTTATTTAATTGAGTGGAAATAATAACATCATAATAATATGAACTCACCATCAATCATACAAATGAGATCCACATGGGAGTATTTAGTCCTAAATGTGCAATCTCCATGAGTCCTCTCCACCTTGTTGTGGTCTTCATCATCGTCCACTGGAACAGACTCATGCAAGTGGTTGCCTACTTCCCGGAGAGCAGCTGAGCGAGCCTTCTCTGCAGCTATGAGACCCTGCTCATTCTTTGTTATAGCTTCATCTATTAATACTCTAACCTGGAATTTTTATTTCAAATATATTTAGTTTTTTTTCTATAAGTAGGTTTATTGTAGTGTTACAAAAAGGTATTTTAGCTGCACTTGATTATTTTACATTATAGATAAATGTAAGAAAATATTTATTACCACAGATGGAGAATAATTTAAAGATGTTTATAATTTTGAGAAACCATTGTAGAAAATACATAATATATTGTTCCTCTCTGTATGTGCAACAATATATTATTATAACAATTTATTGTAGTAACCTTTTTGTTTTTTTAATCTTAAAAAATAATAAATCAAACAAAAGAACAGAGGTCATTAATATGAAAGCTCGGCACTTTAGTTAGAATCACATTAGATGATGCAATGTAAGCAAACTATGTGACACTACAATCAATACAATATGATTGCATGCTAGACACAACACAGTTGTAAGACATTTTTTTCACTCATAATGCAAGTAATAAATAAATGTTATAATTTAGTTCAGTCAAAATTTAAATAAAAAGTTAATATAAAATGTATATAGCTTAGGTATGTAAGTTAACATTCAAGAACCATAGTCTAGTGCTTGCAAGTCTGGCTGAAAAGTGTTAGACCCAGGGTTTGATTCTGAGCTCAAGCAGTGTCATTGAGTTTATGTAGTAAGTTCTCAAGTCACAATAAAATAGGACCTATATAAATACCAAAAATCTCTGGGTACACCACTGCCTAACCCTAAAGATAATGCAGGTGTGATGGTACACAACTTACACTGACTTATAATTCTTACCTTTTTAATCTGGTTAACAGTGAGAGGCTTCAAGTCATCTCCAGTCAGATCAACCAACTTCTCAGCTATTTCTGGTGGTACTGGCTGGTCTTCAGGTCCTACCGGCTCCTTGCTCTTCATCTTCAGACCAATCTCTTTGCTGCACACATTCTTCAGCTTGTTGTAATTGTCAGCTTCGTGGCGCAGTCTCCTCCAAAGGGTGTCTTGCTCGACCACGGTGTCAACGAGGGCCACATCTTTGAACCTCTTGCGCTGGTTTTCACGGATTTTGTCGGGGTTACCGTCTTTATCGGCACGGAATAAGTCTAAGTCAAGCACCATATTGCGGCACTAGGTACGTAGCAGATATTTAGTAAAAAAATCTAAAAGAAAAAAGGCAGTGCACGTAGCACTGCATGCGGCAAAAGAGAGCGGAGGCGTTCAAAATCTTAAACAGTTAACAATGAAAACAATTCAACTACGTTTTTAAAATATGATCTGCAAATATACTGACTGAATAGTTATATAATAAATGAGCCGATATGTGCAAAGTTATATAAAATGAGCTATGCAGTCTTCGTAGGACACAATCTGCAATTAATTTAATTTAATTATTATTGCAAGAAATCTAAATTCTAAGTTTTCGAACGGATTCTAATTGAAAGTTGATTGACTGACGTTGTCACTTGACGTTTCATATTTTTGACAAACCTAGTTACGTTTTGAAATTCAAATAAACAGGTGAAACGGAAAATAATAAAATTGCCCCTTGTCTTGTTAAAAAAATGTGGATAGCGCAATTGCACACTGATTTTTAATTCATGTAAATTGTTGGTTTTCTGCAGTTAATATAAAATTTTAATTTATACGTAGATTCTCTTCATAATCTGTGACCTGAAGTCAATCTATTATTTATTTTTCGTGGTCACACCGAATGATATTGTCAATTTGTCGAACTATTGGTCGGTCCTTTCTCGAGCTCTTGTTCAGATTTTTTACGTTTATTTGTATAATATGTGGCTCTTATCGGATACCAGCTGAGAGTATTGAAGCTTGTTTATCCACATACAGTTTGTGAGTATTTATTTGGAGGTTCTGACGTGGGTTGTCGGATAAAAATGTGTTGCACAGTTCCTTGTTTACACGTATTCGATATCAATGGTTTCCCGATCTATTTACAAAGGGGAGGATTGTTCTCATTAAATTCTGTTTAAGTCTCAGTGGGAAGATTTCGGGTATGAAATATTATGATTTATTTCTATAGACGCCACTCAACGACATCACCAGTTGCTACAGATAAAAATAATTAATAAACGGGTTTGTTTTTGTAACCCACTTGTTCATAATTCGTAATGTATTGCCGGTTGTGACCTAATCACAAAATTTTTAAATCAAACTATGTACTATGTAAAAATATAAATGTCATAAATCCTGGTTGGTATGTGTTCTAAGCAATCTGGTTTCGTTTGACTATGACTATTACAATTTGAGATAACAACTTGGTCTCTAAAGTTTCCCAAATATTTGGAACATTATGTTAATTATGTTTACATAATGCATTTATGTCTTAAATTGCCAATAATCACATCTTATTGAGGAGATCCTCTCCTAGAGTGATGCTCTGTATCTGCAAATACTTAAGCTATAAGTGCAGTAAGTCTATGGGAGAGGCCTTTGTTCAGCAGTGGACCTGTGGCTGATATGATGATGATGAAGAAGTGCAGTATATGAAGATTCACAGTGGTAACCACAGTAGGCAAGCCATGATATAGGTAATTTTCACTAGGACCATCCAGCAAACAAATACAAAATATAATTTTTTAAAGTACCTAAATGATTTTTTAGAAAATATAACAATTAAATTAATATATTTTCTTTTAATATACAGATAGTGCATGAAAGTTAATATTTAAACTGTAAATAATAACATAAATTTTATTGATTTCTGACATTTACGCGAATATTATACATCAAAATAAAACTATTTTTTCAGATTTTATCGCGATATACGGATATTGAGTCTACCTGAAACGTCAGGATTAATAATATCAAAATATGAGATAAAATCTGTAAAAAGTAGTTTTATTTCAACATCAATTTTATTTACATAAACATAATAGCTTGTTATCTTATGCAATTTCTAAATAACCACATAGCAACAACAGTTAAAGTGTTGAGTAAAAGATTAGGCAATAGTAATGATTCACCAAATTATTGTTTAATTCAAAATTTCATCATATTCATATTTTTAAAAAGGTGAATCAAAACTATTTGTTAACCAAGGTAGTTGTTTCGTTTTATAAGTTTTTATAAAAAAAATGATTTTTGCTTCGGTGCATAGTAGGCAATCAAAAGGCCACACATTTTTTTTTATTGTTTGAAAGTTTTTTGCCCTTGTTTGCTTGTTGGTGGGGTCTTGGGTGGAAAATGTTTGCAATTCCATTTTGAGCGTATTTTAAATATTATCCTTAAACAACACAACTACAACTATGATAGAAGATCCAAAAAGAGCATCTCCTACAGTATTTATATAATTATGTTGGTAACACATTGATGAGGTCTATGGTGTCACATACCATGGGCTTTGCTAGTCAATAAAATACTCTTTGGTTACTATACTAACATCATAAATTTTCCTACAGGCAATGTTAAGATGATTCCATTAAAAGATAACCAGGATGTGGCATCATTCCTCGTCACTAAGCATTCATGGAAGGGCAAGTACAAGAGGGTGTTCTCCATTGGCACCCATGGTATCACCACATACAACCCAGACCGCTTGGAGGTGACCAACAAATGGCTTTATGCGGATGTGGTCACCATCGCGTCATCAAAACACTCGAATTCGGCAGCCAATCATGACTTTACCCTGGTCATGAAAAAGGATAAAAAAGTTGATTCTATGAAATTCTCATCTGAACACAAATGTTTGATTCTTACGGAGGCTTTTAAGTACAGGCATTCATTTGCTGAGAAACCTAAAGATATTTATGTAAGTATTTGTGTCATTGTTTGTCAATTATATTCTCTACATAGGAAACTTCCTCAAAGCATCTATTAGGAAGTCCCTAAGGTAAAAGGTTCTTAATATAAATGTGTAATATTTTTGAGACATCTTTATATGTCATCAACTTCATCATTCTATTTATAAAAATTGTAATAGTTTAAATACTGATCTGGAACCTTCCATTACAAATTTATACTACAGAGGTCAGCACATCAAGCTACCCCAACCCAAAATTTCTTTCTTTCTTAAAAATCTTCTTTGATAGATTTTCAACATTAACACAAAACAATAAGGTTTATGTTCAATTGGGAAAATTTGACAGTTTTGGATAGCTTGACCTGCTGGCGTCTGTACCTACCTTCTTTGAAAACATAAAATCATTTCCAGAGATACCAAGCCTACAAACACCACTGGAGTGGTACACGCCTCCCAGTCATGCTTGAAGTTGGACCTTGTGCTTTAGATCAGTTAGACCCTTCTACGCACACTTTACTAGCCAGCTATCCATACTGCGATGTGCAAGGAATATTGCCTGTTCGCGACGTCCCTGGAGGATTCGTCCTCGCTGTGGGAGGGTACAGTAGACTCCACCTGTTCTCCAATGCCATGGACCATCAGATCATCATCAATAAGATGCTGGAAATGGCAAGCTTAACATTGAGTATAAGCATCAAAGTCCTGTCTACAATGATTACATTGGATGATTATCATGACCAGAGATTTGGAAAGTATAGGTAAGTTTTTATATTAACATAAATTATCAAGAATGAAATCATTTGATATACCCTGTGGTGTTACCAGCACTGATCTGGTATGTCCCAAACCTGTGGGAAATTCTCTAAATCATTCTACCTTTGTAGAACTGCCTCGTTAGTCTACTGGTCCTAAGCGCGATTGCTAAACTAGAGGTCCTGGGTTTGATTTCCAGGTCGAGCAAAGTGTTACTGGGTTTTTCTATGAAATTCTCATAATATTAGTAGGGATTCATTGTTTCCCGACCTGCGAACATTGACTAGAACCATTCTTTAAAGAGCTAATTGGGCCTGCATCCAAAGTGATATTGACAAAAATGAATGTTTGAATGTGTAAATGTTACATTCAACTTTAACCCAAATAATAATAATTATTATATCACCGCCCTTCATTGTAAATTAACTGTATGCTTAATTACCGCTTTTGTTCACCCATATGTTATAATAACATATGATTGTTAACGACTGATTCATACGACCTTCAGTGTGAGCCCATTTATCTAACGCGATACGCTCATTATATGGACATATCAAATTTTGTATGATTGTTCTTCTCTAAATGATACTGTAGATTTTATTCGCAAATATAAATATTACGTACCCACTTAAACGACGAGCATGTTTATTAATACAGGTACTACCTGATAAACAGTATACTACAACTACCACAAGCAACCATTTTATCATAAATGGCTTTAGTTTTCGGCAGAATCATGGTCTGAAAACATACTCTATAAGCTTTGCCCCATGGGGCATCTCGTATTTTCTAATCTTGTAGGAAAATACTAAAATCCTTTCTTAGCGAATGTCTACATTTTATAAGCAACTTACATACCAATTTTAAGTTGGTGAGCTATATAGTTTTTGAGATTTAATTACTAATCAGTGAGTGAGTGGTATTTCGCTATACATATGTTAAGATTTCAGCGAGTCTCTGACAGGTATATACCCACATAAGATAAATATAGATTCGGTAGCAATGGAGTAGGTCTTATGGCATTTAATGTCGCTAAATGTAAAGTCATCACCTTCCTGGTTACTTCCTGGTTACAAGTGCTTTTAATGCCTAGGTACATTATATAAGCCTATAAGGATTAGCATTAGAGAGGTGATTAGATTAACGTCCACCCAGACTCGAAACAAATGTCTGTGGATTACACAAAGGTTTGTTTCGGGTGGGGATCCAACCCACAACACCCGGCGCAACGGCAGTCGCGGGGTGACCACGAAAATTGAATTTTTGGCGTAACGTTCAGATTTTCTTCAAGCTATAAAAGCATGCTACATGTTAGGTAGGTAAGGTCAGCAACGAAAGTCGCTGAACACAGATCAATTTTGAAAGCATCATAGCTCCAAAACTTGTCTAGAGGTTTATTCTATTAAGGTAACCTAAATATTTAATGGTCATCTATGCAATTATTTCGCATAACCTTCACAGTAATAAATAATTTTGATTGCAACATGTTCAGCGGCTTTCGTTGCTGACTGTACTAAATGGAGTTGTTATATTCCAGTGGAGACCAACATCAGACATCTCTGAGCGAGTTCATCGTGCACAAAGTGAATCCTGCGCGTCACATGGAGCCGATGCGACGTACGCTCTGCCTATCCGACACCTGCATACTCGAAAGGGACCCCCAAACGTATTCCGTAAGTTTTTAAGCTGAGGTATTAGAGTATCAATTAATTAAAGAACCGTGAATACCCTCCAGAGGATCGTAACTATGATTTTTCTGTTGTGTCTACTAATTCTTCTTTGATACAGGTTAATATACGCACAATGTATGCCATTGTAATAGTTTTATGGAACAGCTGCTATGCACCTTTCCTCACAGTAAGCAGTATAATACTTTGTGAGAGAGATGGAAAGAGATTTCGCCTACATCTGTAGGTATACTGCAAGAGACTTTGACGTGATACTAAGCCGACAAGTCATTTGGCCTCTTTTAAAAATGTCGCCCCGCTAGAATGTTCTCCGGCGTTTAAAAATATTAATAAGTTTTCACATACACAAGCTCCCAGAACTGGTATAGAGGCCAGCACATCAAGCTACAATCTGTCAAATTTCTTTAATTGATTTTCAACTTTAATTCAAAACAATAAGGTTCATATTCGATTGGAAAAATTTGACAGTTTTGGATAGCTTGACCTGCTGGCGACCAGTAGATCCCTCAAAATATTTGCTTTGTATGGGTATGGAACCGACAAACCTTGGCGCAGTAACCGATCGCTCGGCCACTACGCACTTCATCATCATCAACCCATATACTGTCCCACTGCTGGGCACGGGTCTCTATAGTCCACAACGCTAGCCTAGTGCGGGTCGGCAGACTTCACAAAGCGTCGAGGAAAATCGACGGTTTGCGAAGCGGCCACGGTCACTACGTACTTACTGCGTTTTTTTTAAATGTAACCGTCTTCTTGATCTGCATGTTTTTCAGTCATAACTATGTTAAAAGTGCATATAATTTTCAGGTCGTATGTCTGCGTCCGTTGTGCGACGTGTTCGCGTTAGTGCGGGACACGGAGCATCCGCAAAAGTTCTCTATCGAGTACCTCAACGGACAGGCACGCACATATTTAGCTGGTGAAAGGTATGTCTCCTTAATACGAGCGCTTGTTTACATTAGATAATGATATAAGTTGTATAAATTGTACTACTTTTTACATCAATGAGTATTTTCGCCTGCATGAACAATGTACTTAGCGAAGTCTTCATTATTTTTCGCAACAAACTTCAACATGAAGCTCAAACTATCTGCATGTTGTTTTTTTTATGCCATTAAGGTGGCAAACAAGCATACGGCCCACCTGATGGTAAGCGGTTACCTTAGCCTAGACGCTTGTAACACCAGGGGTATCACTTGCGCGTTGCCGACCCTGTAAAACGAAAGAGGAGTAGTTGGGGTGGCAGTATAAGGATCAAAGTCCCCACTGCCAACACAGCGTTTCCTCGAGGAGCACTTTCTAACTTTTTTTTACAATTATTTGAGACTCATGTTATGAGTCACTCACTTATGTTATAACTACGCTGATCAACCATCTGCAAGGTTAAGCTGCGCAAACTGATCAGTTCGATCGAACATACATAATATAGCAAAAGAGCGTGTGCTCTTTTGCTATTTTAAAACATTAAAAAGGCCGGCAACGCATTGGTGACAGTCACTGATGTCCATTGGCGGCGATAGTCACTTACCATCAGGTGACCCGCATGTTCGTTTGCCCCCTCTGACATAAAAAAGCTGTGGATGTACAGACCAGAGGCCAGCTCATCAAGCTACCGCAATCTGTCAAATTTCTTTGATAGATTTTCAACTTTAACGCAACACGATAAGGTTCATTTTCAATTGGAAAAAATTTACAATTTTGGATAGCTTGACCTGCGGGCGTCTATACAATTATTACATCTCTGCCTAACCCTTCAGGAAATACAGGCGTGATGGTATGTTATGTGTTTATGTTGTATGTCTAAACAGGGACGCGTTATTAGCATCTTTGTTGGACGGCGTGCGGTCTGCGGGCCAGCGTGACGTCCACGTGCGGTCAGTGCCCACGCCGCGGGGCTACCGGCTGGGGCCTCTGTACCAGCCTGTCGACGAGGAGACAGAGTCTAACCACCTAAGGTTTATACACATATTGATATAACTTAGCATAGGATTAAGGTAACTTCATTTCATTTTTCATTTCATTTATTCATTAACAATTTACAATTGTGTCTGTTTATAAAGGAGACAATTACATACTATATACTCATATTGATTTTACTAAGCATAAGCATTGTACCGTCTCTCGTTAGACTGTACAGCTCCTTATGATAATTCAGAGAAATGAAATACGATAGTTCTTAAAGGAAATAATGTATTGTCCAAAAATAATATCTAAACTTATAAGAGCGAATTAACTGTGAAATGTGAGTTGAAATGTTTCCACGCGGCTCTTGTTAGCTTAACTTTAATTTATGAGGTCGCACGGTTTTCTTGATTGCTCAACGCGAACTGAACTGATTATAAAAGGAAATGACTGCGTCGCGTAAATTGCTGACTTAGGAAATGCACGGTTGCACCGTACAAGCATTAAGAATATCGAATTTAAAATAGGTTCTGTATATCTGATGACCGAACAAAACTGTTTAAGTCCACTTTTATCATGCGTACCGTTGAAATGTGGAATGAGCTTCTTCAGTGGGTCTTTCACCATAATAGGTATAATCTGGGTGTCTTTAAATCTCGAGTGAATCTGTTTCTTCTAGGCAAACGCGCTCCATCTTGTAACTGTGTTATAGATAAATTTGGCCTGGTACAATAACAGTAGATTTTCTGTTGTATCTGCACTTTTTTTACTGCAAGGGTTAAAACGTTTCCAAATGTCAAGTCTAAATGTATAATTTGTTTTTGAAGTGGAAAACATACCTAATTGACATCGATCTAAGAGATAAGACCGTCAATTGTAGATACATTATGTGAAGTTTGTTTTTTTTATCAGTTTCTCTGTATTGTGTGTACCTATACAATAAAGAATACTCTATCTATTTAAGAGAAAGGGCCTGGTAACGGCCGCTAGGAATCGTTGGATGCTGGCGGAAGTCTATGGGCGAGGCCTTTGTTCAGCAGTGGATTTCCTGTGGCTGATATGGTGATGAACGAAGAAGTGTGTCATTAAGCAATTTAGCAACCGCACTTGTTTACCCTCTAAAGGACTATAGCCTAATCCCTCTCATTCTGAGAGGAGACCTGTGTGCACCCCAGCAGTGGGACGGTATATGGGTTGATGATAATAATAATAATAATAATAATTTATTTATTGGAACAATAACAAAAGTATACATTAATGACAAGTGCACGATAACAGCTACATTAGTTCAGAGACTGTGTCGTAGCCACTAACGCCCACCTCCAGATACGGCGGCGCAGCGTTCCAGCAAAAGTAAGGTTATCACCTCAGACAGGTAATAACCTCTATTACAATTTAAAAATTAAAAAACATAAATATCTATTTCTAAGAACAATTAGCAAAAATAAGGTATTAAAGGTTAGTTTATCAAATAATATAAGTATATATTGCGTGTGTGGTGTGGTGTGTCTGCATGTGTGTGGGTGTGTGTGTGTGTGTGTGTGTGTGTGTGTGTGTGTATGTGTGTGTGTGTGTGTGTGTGTGTGTGTGTGTGTGTGTGTGTGGAGTGAGTGTGCATACTGTATAAGAAAAAAACTGGAAGGAATTTCAATATTGTGTTATGTTACATACTTAGTACATTCTCTAATTCATTGTAAGTAAGAGAGTGTAGCCAAATATTAGTGCGAATTTTACACTCTCTTGTAGTAAGTGGGTAAATATTGAGTATTTTATTAATTTTGTTGTATAGAACAGACCCGAAATAATAATACTGCCGCCTCGCTGTTTCAATTGTAACGCATTCTGTCTTACACACTATGTCATGCCTACGCTTCTGTGCTTTATAGTTAGGCTCAAATATCAGCTCACGGTGCTTACGCAAGATAGTACTCAAAATAAAAGAATGTCTGACCGTAGGTAGCTTGCATACATCGTACAGGTCCTTTGTTGGAAAATATATAGGCTTATTGAGCATAACCTTTAGTACAGCTCTTTGGGCTCTTTCTAACCTTAAAAATACACACTTGCCAGCATTGCCCCATGCAGCTTGACAGTATGTTAGAATTGAAGAAGCTAGGGCGGAGTATACCATTTTAAGCGTAGGAAGATCGGCAGATGACCTAAGATTTTTAAACACAAATATTAATTTTCTGACTCTCGATATAAGAGCATTTATATGGTCATGCCATGATAGTGTACTGTTGATTAAGACGCCTAAATACTTAATTGTATTTACTCTAGCAACGGTTGCACAAGGACAATTTTTGGTTGTAGCGTTGCCACAAGCGTGTGCAGTTACATCGATGTTTACAGGGGGCTGGGACGATAGTTTAGGTGCAAAAGTTACAATATTGGTTTTTTGGAGGTTAATAGTGAGCAAATTATTTACAAGCCAATCCATGGCAATTTTTAATGCTAAATCTGCATTTAAATAAGTTTGCGACCAATTCGTGCCATGAACAATAATAGTAGTATCGTCAGCATATGTGATGATTTTAGAATAGGGCAGGGACAGTTTACAGAATTCATTTATATATATATTAAACAAGGTAGGCCCGAGGACACTACCCTGCGGGACACCGTAATCGAGTGTTTCTTCTTTACTAATATAATTATCAATTTTCACAATTTGGGAACGATCACTCAAATAGCTCTTAAAAATATCAAAGGGTAATCCTCTTATGCCAATACGTTCCAGTTTACCAAGCAGGAGAGGGATTGAGACAGTGTCAAAGGCTTTAGAGAGGTCTAGGAAGATAGCTAAGGTCTTTAATTTGTTCTTGAGATTTTGCGCTATAGTGCTAGTTAATTCAATTACAGCGTCTTCAGTATTTTTTCCAGATCTGAAACCAAATTGGTTATCAGCTATAATTTTATATGCACTTAAATACTTTAACAGTCTATTATTTAATTTTTTTCAAGAATTTTAGACAGTGTCGATAAAACGGATATTGGCCTGTAGTTATTGACACTGCCTCTATCCCCGCTCTTGTATATCGGGTAAACTAAGGCCTTTTTAAAGGCTTTTGGAAAAGTACCCGAGGAGAGACATAGACTAAAAACATGGTAAATAACAGGCACGAGGACATGCCTAGCAGCTCTTATTAATGTAGAAGATATACCATCCCAGCCCACTGCACAATTCACTTTAAGGCCCAGAATTATTTGCTCAATTTCCTCGCAATCAGTGCTGAACATGACCATCGAATTTGGACCAGGAAAACCATCATGAGGAGACACAGTAGAGTTAACTTTGCTCGGATCTATTTTTGACGCTAAAGTTCTCCCTAATAATGATGTTATGTTGACTTGTTTACTCATTTTATCGTATTACATCCGCCTTCCAAATACGTTACTTAGTTGGACCATCCCTAACTAGTATCTTTTTCTTTTGACGACGTCTGTGGTCTAGTGGTTTGAGTACCGGATTGCTGATCATGGGGTTGTGGGTTCGATTCCCACAGGACACAAATATTTGTGTGGGTAAAACATGAGTATTTGTGTTTGTCTGGGTGTTTCTTAGTTATTATAAGTATATATTTACAAAAAAAAAGTATCTAAGTATTATATCCATTGTCTAGTACCCATAGTACAAGCTCTGCTTAGTTTGGGACTAGGTGGTGCTGTGTAAAAATGTCCCAAAAAATATTTATTTTTATTTTATTTATTTATTTATTCTACAAATGTGATAATTTCCTTTCCAGATTATTCCAAAACCCAGTAGGGATGACTCGTGCCGAAGTGATAGAGAGATTCAACGCCAACGTCGGCTACAGCGGGCTTATATACTCCGTCAGTCAAGACGTAAGATGCGTTCATATAACTAGCTATATAACTGCACTATACATGCATACTTTATACTAACTTTTTATGTTTAAATTCATTCAGATCGTATTATGAAGTATTGGATATAGTTTTGTCCCATTGTAAGAAGGGGATAGCGCTATTCCTTGTTTAAATCGCTATCTCTCTCGCATAGTTTCATGGTATAAATGCTTTGTAATACGGTCGCAATTTCTCCTAACACTTTTTATTTGCATTGAATAGGATTAGTAAATGCTAATTTGCATTTTTGATACTAGTGTCGTTTCAAATTGATCGAATTTACATTTTTACTAAACACACGAATAAATAACCAAATATAATTGACATTCTCTTTTCCATACACTTATGTGAATGTCTGCATATACATCTGTTATGCACTTTTAGTCAAAAAAGTTATTTTTTATTTAATAAAACATAGATCTCATTGTCATTCTCCGATACGCTTCAATCATCATACTATGCTTATATTTTTTTTTATAAATTCCTGGGACATATTAATGTACCTTGTGTGCCTTGTAGGCCCGTCCCCTGTTGTGGCTGTTTCTTACGTGGGATCTTGTAAGTCCCCTGTCAATTTATTATTTTACACCCTTTTATACATTGCTTCCGTCCTTAAATAGCTAGGGTAGAGGGAATAGGATATATTAGGATTTTTTCTATAGCTTCCTAGGCCACCATGGTCATGGAGTAAAATTCATCCGCATTCACATACAGTTCGGGTAATGTAACTGTGCCTCTTTGAAGTCCACCTTTTCGAACAATAGTATAATAATAGTGTTAATGTGCACAAATATTGGATGTTCTGTGGAAAGTAATCACAATTTATGACCACGACTGTCATATACTGACAGAACGGAAGAGTGTGAGTGAGATAGCACGTGATGCGCATGCGCCTTACCATTTTAATTCTAAACTTGACCACTGCGCAGCCACTTGCTTATAGCTTCACAGAGGTACAGTTATATTGTCAGAACTGCTGTCAAATTGTAAATACCATAGATGATATTTGATCTACACTAACTGTTGGGATGTTGTAAATAATTATGTTATGTAAATGATATCTAATTTGTATGTTAGAATATTTGTATTGTTGACGTCACTGTTTGAAAGTTCGGGACTATCTTAAATCTAACGTAAAGTAATAGAATGTAATTTTACACAGAAAATATGAATATAACATAATATTATTACTAAATTAAGGACGAAGATTAACTAAATTAAACTACCTAGTTGTCTTTGGAAGCTCACCTTGTTAAAAATACTTATTTGTCATACAAAAAAAAACTCAATCTCATCTCTATTATCGTCCTATGTCTTTCAAATTGTGCTCCAACATTCAAAAGACGTAGTGCACTAAAATGTTGCACCGCAGCGTCTGTTCGCCGAGAACAAGGAGAAGCTGATCACGGGCGCTTTGACCGCGCTGGTGAGCAGCGCGCCATCCGGCAGCAACTTAACGCCCCGGGAGCTAGAAGCACAATTCCACGCGTTAAGACGACTTTGCGCTAGTAAAGTTGGGTTCGCTGCGTTCACTGCATTACCTGGGTGAGATTTTTAATTCTTAATTACTTTTACTTCGATTTAATAGGTACTTGAGTTTTACTATAATTTTTATCTTATCTGAAAGTATTGATATGAATCTGTAATGAGTAATGTGTGCATAGATACAACTATCATATAAAACATTTTTTCTGTATCTTTAAATTGAGTTTTATGTGTCAATGTTACATATTGATATAAAGGAAATCCTTAATTATAATCTTCCTTTACTTCGAAGCAAACTAAGGATTTGCTTTTTAAAGTTATTTAGAGAAGGAAAAATTCGACCGCGGGCAGGATTCGAACCTGCGTCTTCTGGTTAGGTACACCAGATGCTATGACCGCTAAGCCACCGCGAGTCCCACCCGCCATGACGAATTTTGCCTTCACATTCAGAATTCTAAATAATAAATCTCTGCTTTACCCTTTAGCTAATACAGTCGTGATGTTTATGTAATGTAATTGTTGGGTATCAGTTTCCGCGAGTGGATCGGCACGGCCACAGTGGCAGCGCTCCGTCGTGGGTCGGCGGCGTGTGCGCACGCGGCGCTGGACGCAGTGTGCGCACTGCTGCAGCCCATGCACGCCGAGCCCGACCTGCGACAGGAACAGCTCAACAAGGCCAGCATGCTGTCCTCAGCCACCTTCCTTGAGGGGCTACTGACCATGTGGGCTGATCATGTGGTGAGTGCTAATGATTTTTATCATAAACTATTGCTAGTACAGACGCCAGTACATCAAGCAACCACAATCTGTTAAATTTCTTTGATTGATTTTCAACATTAATACAAAACGATAAGGTTCATATTTAATTGGGACAATTTGACAGTTTTGGATAGCTTGACCTGCTGGCGTCTGTACTAATATGATACACAAAGAGGCTGCAATCTGGCCTTCGCAACTATAGTCCCATAATTCGTTGAATAGTTATATTTAGGAAAACAAACATACACGTCTTTCTTTAGACAGATAGATCGATTTTTTGGCAGAGTAAGTTAGTTTTAGAAAACTGTATTTGTAAAATATATTTTGTGCAAACTAGCTTAGAGCTAACATAGTAACCATTTAATAGCAAAATAGACCGCGTTAAGTAGCTATGCAGCTACTTATCGAACACTGCAGTGCTCATTTACCGCCACAACCTCATCAAAATGTAGCAATAAGCAGTTCATACTGGCTAAAATTACCTCTCTAAATCTCCCTGCCTCGGATAGCACGTAAAGCCGTCGGTCCCAGGTGTCTTACGAATATCTATGTATGTATAGTCTATCCTTAAGATGTTGGAATACCCAGAATTTTGGTTTTTTCAGACGTCGGCCGGAAGGCTCCGAGAATGATGACTGGCTAAAAATTATACTGTTTCTCACACTTAGACAAGTATTAGAAATTGAAATTAAACTAGTTTTTATTAAGGTGTTTATCGCGTTACGTATTATTACGTAGGGATAATATCAATTTAGCGCTATAAAATCGATGTATTTCAATGCTCCTGTTCTACGTAGACGGCAGGCAGCGGCGCGTTAGTAGTGGCGGCCATGTTGGACTTCCTAACGTTCGCGCTGTGCGTGCCGTACAGTGAGACCACTGACGGCAAACAGTTCGACCAGCTGCTCGAAATGGTCTCCAAGAAGGGACGGGTGCTGTTCAAGCTATTTGAGGTAAGTCACTCTTGTTCGATGGAATTATGTTATTTACATATTGGTTCGGCAGAATTATCGGTGCGCTTCAACGTTAAAGATTCGACTTTATTAATATGTTCTTAATAATAAAACTGTAGTCTATATAAGTATGTGATTCTCGATAGTAGGTACTTATTTTTTCTTCAAAATCTCAAGTCCGATCCCGGTGAGAGTGGTCGACGACGACTCATTTTCTCCAATGTATATTACCTGTACGGAGGGCGGCGTTGGGAGACAAGTCCAAACATCCAAAGGATGGTATCTATTTGAGTTTATTATAAATGTCACATACACATAATACATTAAGAATACTAATTATTTATACCACAACACTATTTGATCATGGAAATGGAGAAAGGGCTTTGTCTAATAAAGGGACTGTGTATTTCTTTGGCATTGCTGGTAAACATGATGATTTGGTGAAAAACATGGTGAACATAGAGATCTGTTTAGAGCTTTCTTTTGTGCCTAGTTGTATTTTATATAAGTATTTGTAATCTTCGCAAGAATTCTTAAATTCTTCTCTTATGTAAGTATCCAATTTATAACAATTATTATATCGAACATGTAAAGATGGAGTTTCTGTCGGTTCTTCTCCAAATTTTGTCTCCAAGATTTGACTTTTCAAAAGTGCCGCAATGGTCTAATTGAAATAAAATGTTTGACGATGACTTTGAAAGAAAGATAATTGAAATGAGTAATCATGAAATTTCTTGCCGGTTCTTCGTCATAGGAAACGACTAATTTGGAACCATTCACATAGACTCGACATTTCATAAGTGCCTATACTATATGGTTTATATAAAAAAAGCAAACAAGCATACGGCCCACCTCATGGTAAGCGGTCACCGTAGCCTATAGACGTTTGTAACACTAAGGGTCTGTAGGGTTGTAGGGTTTGTAACACTTGCGCGTTGCCGACCTTGTAAAACGAAAGAGGTATAGTTGGGGTGGCAGTACAAGGGTCAAAGTCCCCCAACTGCCAACACAACGATTCCCCGTGGAGCACTTTGATTTTGATTGAATTCTCTTTGGTTGTGCAGCATCAGTCAATGGCCATAGTGAAGGGCGCGGGTCTAGTGATGCGCGCTCTGGTGGAAGAGGGGGGCGAAGGGGTGGGCACACGGATGCAGACGCTGGCGCTGGCTGAGGCTGCCCTGCCGCGCCACCTGCTGTCGGCGCTGTACGCCCCGCCGCGCCTGCACCACCGCCACCTGGCGCGACATCTGGTGGCGCTGTGGCTCGTCGAACATGCCGCGGCGCACTCGCTACTGCGCAGGATCATGGTGACTAGTTTTATTTATAAGCTCAGTTTTTTAAATATTTATTTATGTTGAAGTAAAACTACTTTTTACGGATCTTTTTAACCCTGACGTTTCGGACCCTTTACAGCGTCAATGGTCACGGGTAGACTCAGACAGACGGTCTGCCTGTGACTTGTCAGGAGTACTTTTGACTATTCAAAATGACTTATTGGAGATAAATTACAAATAAAATAAATGGAATGTCAATCTTCAAAAAAGCTCAATACGACCTTTCTAACCCAGCCCTCAGGTCTACTAGCCTTCCTGGAGTCCACGGAGGCTCCACCAGCTGCTGCACTAGCCAGCGAGTTGGAACCAGAGCGAGATAACCTGTCATTAGCACAAGCGAGCGTCAAGCCGCGCGCGCAACATTGGGAGGCGTTAGAACGACAAGTCAAATACGTTGAGAAGCATCTAGAAGTAAGTATGAGATCTTCGTCTTGATATATATTTTTGATTACCAGTAAGGATACAGTATGACTTATGAGCGATCTGAATCTGGAGTCAACTTAAGCAAGCACAATATTTCGCGAAATGGAGGTGATGGACAGTGATTTCTGTGTCCTCGGCCCTCTGTCTAATACCTATTTTTAATTCCGACAAAAATGTATTTCCTGCCATAAAATATAGACCGGCCATTGTTTTTTACGTTAGTTATCGCAATAGAACACTGCGACAATCTAAAGTATGTTCTTATCTTACTTTGGGAGGCTGCCTTAGCCAGCAACGCTTCGACCAGATGTGATCTTTTGTGTTGTAGCCTTGTGCAATCCTTACTCTTCAAATACGTCGTTTATGAACGCGGCAAGCAGCTAGAAGGAACCTGTAGTCTTCTGGCTTCAGAGCCCGTACCACCACCTATTATTGCGATCGTTTTCCGATTGAGAGTGAGGGATGTCGCTCTATAAATTAAATAGCGCCATCCCTTTCTCACAACCTAAAAATGATCGTAATAACACGTTGTGGTATAGCCCCAGGTATCCGTTACCAAGAAGGCTAAAGTATGTTGGTGTGCACGTTCGCGGAAGACGAAGATTTCTCGCAGGCTCAAGCTTTACAAAATAGTATTTCCCGCAGCACTATGCCCAGCTAGCCCTGCAGCACTGGGCGGCGCGGCTGGGCCGGCCGGCGGGGGAGCGGCGTGACTTGTCTCGGGAGCGGCCGGTGGTGCTGCGGCGCCGTCGCGAGCGCGTCAAGTCCACCGCCAACTGGCCGCTCTTCTACTACCAGTTCCAGAAGGACCACGCACTGCCTAACCTCATATGGAACCACACTGTATGTATATATTGTAGTATTATACTCCTACAAACCTCTTAGGCAATCAGTGTTCTGTTGTAGAAGAGGGATGACCCTATTCAGCTTTAATATCGTTATACTATTCTTACACATTTTTTATATACCTAAAGGTATATAGAAATCTAGTGAGTTGAGTGTACGTTAATTTTTCACATTTGTGTTTCGCATATGAGGTTTTTTTACCCAGATTCCCTTATCTTAACTGGCAAGCCTAAGGTAAGTACATTTTACATAAAGATTTTCAGAATAAGCTATAAAGTCATTTCTACATTAGGTAAATTGTTACGATTATCACCCTTCCTAATATTTGTTATCGGTTAATTTCAATTAGCTGGCTATGCTAGTCCCAAACTAAGATATTTATATACTTTACTACTATAATATTTATATACTTTTTTGTAAATACATAAGAAATCACATAGATCAGTAGGTACAATTCTTCCCAATTCTTCATGGATATCGTCAGACGTCAGGCGTCTTGGTATGTGAAATGTTTCCTAACATTTATATCTTATACTTTTTCCAAAGACACGCGAAGAACTTCGCAACGCTTTAGAGAATGAGCTTCGCGCATTTACATCGGACCGCGAAGTAGCGGGCACAACCCTAACGTCATGGAACCACGCAGAGCTGGAGGTGCACTACCAGTGCCTGCAGAACGAGGTCAAGATTGGCGACTATTACCTACGGATACTGCTGGAGCAGAGGGACAATGACGACAGCCCCATCAGGAAGTCGTGAGTGACCACTGTACTTGAAGGCTGAAAGGCTAACATTCAGGGATAAGTCTAAGCGTACCCTTGCGTCCACATGTCAGACAGACGTCAAGTTTGGCGTAGCAGTTGACCGATCTTCTTCTGCGCAACGTGTTTTGGTTCTGATACCCGCTCAACAAATATAAAAATTTATACATACATACATTACACTCACGCCTTTTTCCCATTTCGGTAGACAGAAACTAAAGAACGCCACGTGCTACGATTCTCGCATACTTATTTTGCTTCGACCACATTTATACATCTTGTCATACACACACACACCGGTTGATTAACTTCATATAGTTGTTCCTGGTCTGGATTTGTGTGAATGTGAGAATCGTGTTTGTAATAAGCACTCTCGACACAGAAGAAAATTGAGTCGTCTCTGAATCTTAGCCTTTTTTTAGGAAATTCATCGATGCCTCGTCGTGTGTGTTTGGAAACCCCTTGGCAAATAGTTATACTTGATGTTCCATTCATATCCCGAAAAAATCTATCATTGCCAATGATATTTACAGTACGATATTTATGGTATTTACAACTCTATCTAAATAGTATAACAAATCAATGTTATACTATTTAGATAGAGTTGTAAATACCATGTCTATCAGACATCGACACCTTTTCTGTACTATTTTCAACACTATAATTGTTATTGATATTAAAAAAAAACATTAGATTTCTTTTCAGTTTTGTGTGTAATCAATGCTGAATGTGCAATCTCTCTGAATCTTTCAGTTATGAATTCTTCAACGACCTATACCACCGGTTCTTGTCGACGCCCAAAGTCGAGATGAAATGTATGTGCTTACAAGCAATGACTATAGTTTACGGACGGTACTTCGAAGACATTGGCCCCTTTGCTGACACCAAGTACATAGTGCAAATGTTGGACAGGGTAAGAGAACTGTTATTTGAGAAAAAAATAAAAAATAATTATACGTAAGTATATCAAAATTTTAAATCACAAAATTGGGGTGGGGGGACGTTTGGACACATACTATCGTATAGGTATATTTCCCCAATAGGCTAGTTGAATCATTATTTTTTATTACTCCATGTAAAAATTTGCCATAAATAGAGCCGATCATAATTAAAATCGTTTAAAAAACATGGAAGTTAAAAGCATTTTTATTTGATGCTGAACAGAGAGCGCATTATACAAACATTGTGACGTCAAATGTTCCATGTGCCGTATAAATTCTACAATAGCAGTCGTTTTGCGGGAAAAGGACAGAGCATCCTCTCTCAGTCCCCATTAAAAACTTTAAATGCTTACTTATATCTTAAAACTTTAATAGTGATTTGATTTTTTCGGTACTTATACAAATTATAATTAATTTTTCAATAAGCTTGTAATTTAGAATAAATCAAACACCAGTCAACTACCCTATTTTTATGATTTGTATTTTTTCTGCATTTACCTGGAAAATTTGTAGTTACCCATAAACTTTCAACCTATATTTATTTCTTATTCGGTTTAACATAACATAACGTATACTTTAACTATACACTGCAGTTTCAGATTATCTCTGCCATCTAGTTTAAATACGATTGTTTTGTTTCAGACATGCGATAGGATGGAAAGAGATAGACTAGTACAGTTTTTATCAAAATTAATATTACACAGAAGGAATGTCAGTGATATATTAGAATGGAATGGCATTAGGTGAGTGCACAATTTTTTTTTTCTAGTGACGGTCTGTCTTTATACTATGTACAGTCAACAAAAGAGATTGGTATACAGGTAGCGAACGAAATCTGCCTCTTTACACAGATTGTGATTTAAATCATTACCCGTCAAAGGGTTTGATGTGTAGCAGCTTACAATACCTGCGTTTTGACACATAATGCGTGATACATTATTACAAAATCTTTAACAAAACACAGATGTTTAATTAGCTGCCTGTATACTTAACGCGTTTGCCGACCGTACTTCATACTTAGTACATTGCCTAAAACCTCGTCCTTTTTATGAAATTTGTTAAAAGACTTCAAAAAAGGAGGAGGTTCTATGTTCGACTGTATGTATTTTTTTTTTAAATGTCTTTGTGTAACAGTCGATGGTGAAATAATTTAATTAGATTTCACAAAGTTGTGTTTTTTACTACGTCATAACTTGCCATAATCATAATATTGATACAAGTGTTCTCCACTAGGATCCTAGTGGAACTGATGACGCTAGCTCACCTACACACGTCGCGGGCGACGGTGCCGGCGCAGAGCAATGTGATCGAGGGCCCGCAGCAGCAGGCGGGCGGCGACCGCGAGTGGTACTACAACGTGGAGCAAGCAGACAAGGTCACGAGGAAGGGGCCCGTCAGCTTCCAACAGGTTACTGGTTCTTTTTGTTCAGTCACGAGTTCACGACTAGGATTTACGAACGCAGAGAAGATGTGTGGTCGTCCGTTTTGTGGAATCATATAGAGCTGATATTACCCCCCATCGTGTTTTGTTTTGATATCGATTTCTGTAACTGCAGCTCTATATTATATACCGCCTCGATCGCGGTCGGGTATGTTCGGAAATACGAACATAACCGAACACATTTTGAGAAGGACGTAAAATGCTGCAAACCTTTTGACATTGATTGTTCTTCTATACTTTATTTCTTAGTCGGCTCTTTATGGTTACGTACTTTGTTGCAGTTGAAAGATCTATACAAATCGGGGGAAATCAACAACAAGACGAAGGCGTGGGCCAACAGTATGGAGGGGTGGCGTGCCGTGGGCGGCGTGGCGCAGCTGAAGTGGACGTTAGCGGCGCGAGGAGCCGCCGTGCTCGACGAGAGCGCGCTCGCCGCCACCGTGCTCGACCTGCTCATCACCTGCGCCAGATACTACCCCAGCAGGTGCTAATAACATTATATTACAGAGATAGTGCTTAGGACCACTAGACTAGTGACTGCCTCACTAGTCTAGTGGTTCTAAGCGCGACTGCTACGCTAGAGGTCCTGGGTTCGATCCCCAGGTCGAGCAGTGTTATTGGGTTTTTCTACGAAATTCTCAGTAGCAGCTCGGAGTCTGGATTTGTGCCCGGTTAATGGCAATAGGCTCGCCCCCTATTACATGGGACCTAAACATATCGGCGAAATGTGGTTGTACATTAGGACACCTCTGCCTAACGTATGTGTAGCTTCTACCCGCGACTTCGTCCGCGTGGAAAAGTTACTTTTAAATATTGTTGTAATTTGGCTAATTAACTCAAATACGTTCTCGACAAAAAAAAATCTCGACGGTTTGTGAAGTCTGCCAACCCGCACTAGGCCACCGTGGTGGACTATAACCTTATCCCTCTCAATATGAGAGGAGACCCGTGCCCAGCACAGGGGGGACAGTATATGGGTTGATGATGAACTAAAAATAATACTGTAAACTTTCATAAAAATCCGTTCAATAGTTTTAGCGTGAAAGAGTAACAAACATCCATCCCGCCATCCTCACAAACTTTCACATTTATAATATTTGTAGGATAGGATGGAGGGGTGGGCTCCATGGCTAAAGTGGGTACCACACACTATACACTACGAACAATGTAACTGTGCTTCTCTGACGTTGTACTCAAGTGTCCCATAGGTGTTGGCAGAAACTAAAGAACACCACTTGCTAAGTATTCTTTCATAGTTTTTTTGCTCCGTACATGTATTGTGCCTAAGACATTAAGACCGCCTTTGTACACTTCTCTGTACAATAAGTATAAATAAATAAATATTGTTGTATGAATGTGGATTGCCATAGTGTTTCAAAATTATCACACTAATATTATAAAGGCGAAAGTTTGTGAGTGTGTATGTTTGTTACCCTTTCACGCTAAAACTACTGAACGGATTTTGATGAAACTTTACAGTATTATTATTTATACATCAGAATAACATATAGGCTATAATTTATAACGCTTTTCCACGCGGACGAAGTCGCGGGCAGAAGCTAGTGTTGTATAAACATAAAAATAATAATAAATCTACAGTTGTGTTTTTGGGGTGGTAACACACAAGAATGGAGCTACCCGAAGAGCTCTTAAGGAAGATTAATATGATAAATGACGCAATGACGTCAATAAAAATCTTCAAAAGGAACTTCAAAACATATGTCCCCACAAGGGATGAATGGAAGCAAGGGCTCTCATCGAACACTGATAGCTTAATATGGTACACAGATGGTTCAAAAACTGGATCTGGTACTGGAGCAGGAGTTTACTCAGAATCTTTCCAACTCTGGAACAGCTTAGGAGAACTCACTACGGTCTTTCAAGCAGAAATGTATGCCATTATCGCATGCGCAAATGAAAACATAAACAGGAAAGTAGAAAATAAAAATATCTACATTCTAAGCGACAGCCAAGCGTCACTCAAAGCCCTGACGTCCTACAAAGTCAACTCCAGACTGGTCCTAAATGCCATAAAAACTCTTAATGAGCTAGGCCGCAGGAACAGATTACGACTGGTTTGGGTCCCAGGGCATGCAGGCATTAAAGGAAATGAGAAGGCCGATGAGTTAGCTAGAACCGGATCGGCAAATGCCATGATTGGACCAGAACCATGTATGGGACTACCAACATGCGCCACCAAGAAGGCCTTACAGGAATATGCCGATACAAAACACAAAGAGGAGTGGTGCAATAGCTTAGGGCTAGAGCACTCACGAAGATTTTTCGGCAGCAGCACCACACGCATCTCCAAATTCATACTTAACAATAGAAGGGACAAAGCCCGAGCTGTCATCGGAGCCCTCACAGGGCATTTTACAACCAATGACATGCTCCATAAAATGAAGCTGACCTTGAACAATGATTGCAGAGCTTGTGGTGAATTCAGGGAAACCATGCAGCACATCTTGTGTGATTGTGACGTCCTAGCGACGAAACGGATGAGTCATCTCGGCAACGGATACCCGAAGCCAGAGGACTACAGGTTCCTTCCTCTTAGTGGGCTAGCCGCCTTCATGAACCACGTCTTTGAAGAGTAAGGAATGTACCATGCTGGGGACAACACAACAGATCACATTTGGTCGAAGTGTTGCTGGCCATGCCAGCCCCCACTGCTAAGATTAAGAAGATTGGGGTGGTAATAAAATGAATAGGTAAACCCAAAATTATGAATAAACCAGTCCATGAAGCATGGAGACCAAAATGTACTTGACCGGACATTCCAATATGTATATGTTTTACAGGGACGAAGAGGACGCAGTGATAAGGCCGCTACCGAAAGTAAAGCGGATGCTGTCCGAGCCTGCCTGTCTGGCGCACGTCGTTCAGTTGCTACTTACCTTTGACCCCATTCTTGTTGAAAAGGTATGGTATCATTTTAGATCATTGTAATGTAAGAAGAGGTAGTAATTCCACCGAAATTGGACCTGCCCGACTAGGGAAGTATCCCCGCCTTGCACAAAATTGAAGTGAAATAACACTGCTTTGAGCTGTGTTGTGTTCCTTACGGTGAGCAAGGTTGCCAGTGCTCCGCGAGGAAACGTTATGTTGGCAGTGGGGGACTTTGACCCTTATACTGCCAACCCAACTACTCCTCTTTCGTTTGACAGGGTCGGCAACTCGCGCACTGGTACTGTCACACCTAAGTAAGCGGTTACCGTAGCCTATAGGCTTACCAGTTACCATCAGGTGGGCCATAAGCTTGTTTGCCACCTTAGTGGTATAAAAAAAGTATATTCTTGATTAAACGCGTTATATGCGCCAGGTGAAATGGACCAACATTTTATTCGTGTCGTTTTTTATATGAAATAAAATTCGACTAATAGGAAAATATGGAATTGCCATTTTTATGCGCTCTATTTCAGTTTATAAACAGCTACGATATCAGTTGGCAAACTTCTTACAGAACTACCTTTAGATGTCGCCTCAAATACTATATCTCGCAAGACAATATTGTTGCCCATAAAACAGATGCAACGTCAACGATTGGGCTACCAAATAAGTTATTTTACCAGTAATAACAGTAAATTTGCTTCCTAGTTCCTCCCTTTGGTTGGGGAGGGTTAGGGGGACATAACTCCTCATTCCTCTTCAAAGGGTAACCATTAATAAAAAGGAATGTAAAGCGCGGAGGAATGTAATTTATGGGAAATGATTTCCGATGCGAATAATTCCTTTTATACATGTTTAGTGAAATTTCCAATGACAGCAAACATTTTTCAGGTAGCCACATTGCTTTATGAGGTGATGCAAGATAACCCCGAGATCTCGAAGCTGTACCTGACAGGCGTGTTCTACTTCATGTTGTTGTACACGGGATCCAATCTGCTTCCCATCGCCAGGTTTCTCAGGTTAACCCACATGAAGCAAGCTTTTAGAGCTGACCAGGTTGGTTGATTTTTATAAAAGATCTAGTTATTTCACAGGTTTCATCCACACCTATGTCCTTCTCTAAGGTCTTATTTAAATCTAAACGTTTTTCTTTCTTCTTTCTAATTTGTCTCTGTAGGTACCAAATTTCTTCAAAACGACACACAAAATCATCACGTCTGCTGATTTTATTTCGTTAATTCGATTTTTATTGTATTGTATAATGTTGACTTGTAAAAGTGATGTTGGGAGGAACTCTGTAAGTACTTTTGATTAGGGTTGCTATAGAGTTAGATTCAGTAGTTTAGTCTCTAATGCAATTGTCAGAAGGAATTAAATAATTATAGTCCAAGGTTAGAACAACTTGTATAATTACCCCAAAATACACGTACAAATATAAGCCACGCGTGTGCCTACCCTGTGCCCTAAGGATAGCGGCTGAAGTACATTGTGTGAGTGGCGGGCGAGCGAGCTCTGAAGGAGCTGCGTCAGAATGACAATGTCGCCACAGTGTCTTTAAAATATCTATTTGCAAGAATAAATATCATTCATCATCATTCATTCATTCATATTAAGATTTCCACGTTGTTATTCCCGAGGAAATATAAAAACATTTGCCAATAGCAAATGTTTTTATATTTCCCAGTTTATAAAAAAATGGAACTCGTGATGCGATGTTGTTTTTTTTTACATTTTATATATTTTATTTCCCAGTCAAGTTCGGATATAATGCAGCGGTCGATATTGGGTCAGTTGCTGCCTGAAGCGATGGTGTGCTACCTAGAGAATCACGGCGCGGAGAAGTTCGCGCAGATATTCCTCGGCGAGTGGGACACCCCCGAAGCCATCTGGAACTCTGAGATGAGGTGTGTGACTTTACGATTTTTTTTTATAATACGGTTATTTGATTAAAAAAAACCATAAAATAAAGGTTTAGTTACCGAAAACTTAATAATTGTATTTCCGACAAAAGAGATTGTACGGTCGACAAAAGAGTTAAGTATACAGGCAGCTAATTAAACATCGTGTTTTTTTAAAGATTTATGTATCACGCAATATGACGTGTCAAAACGCAGGTATTGTAAGCTGCAAAACACATCAAACCCTTTGACGGGTTATTATTTAAATCACAATCTGTGTAAAGATGCAGATTTCGTTCTCTACCTGTATACCAAACTCTTTTGTTGACTGTACTGAATCTTCTAAGGACTCAAAACGTGTCTCTAATGAACATTAATGATGCTTGTTAATTTATAATAATAATCTTCTTCTTCTTATATATAAAAAAACAATTGCTATTCGTTAGTCTCACTAAAACTAAAAAACGGCCGTTTTTGAGTTTTCCTTTGTTTTTTCTTGATGTTTTAGATTGACAATTAGACCCGGTAGGTAGCGCTACATTCGGATCGCAGGACAACGTTTGCCCGACCATCTAATTCCTAAATATTTGTGAAGGTGATACAGCAGTTATTTTTCACTCACAGGCGGATGTTGATAATGAAAGTGTCTGCGCACATCGGTGAGTTCACGCCGCGTCTGCGCGCGCACATCGCGGCGCGCTACCCGTACCTGGCCATCCCGGCCGTTTGCTACCCGCAGCTGCAACACGAGCTGTTCTGCAACATGTTCTACCTGCGCCACCTGTGCGACATGCAGCGCTTCCCCGATTGGCCCATACCCGATCCTGTGAGTGTTATCACTATCATACTATGGCATATGCTTTAGGTCTGAGCTTCTCAAACTGATTTCAAACTGCTTTGAGAACAGACCCTGTGAGTTACACTATCATATTAACTATAATATTATGGCTTACCCTGTAGGTCTAAGGTTCTCCAAAATGTTTTAACCTTTTGACCGCCACTTCAATAACGAAAATCCGTGTTGTCTACGCCAAGCGACAAATTCTAGTATCTAATAATACGCGAAAAAAAAATCAATTTATTGTATACTTAGGTATTTATTTTGAACTAAAAAAAAGTGGTATTTTTGACGTGCCATGCCGTCGTTGGCGTCGTGAGCAAGTTTTAATTTGACGTCTATACACGTCCGTGGCGGTCAAAAGGTTAATAATAAAATTTCGGACTGCTTTGAAAACATATTTTTACTCAAGCTTCTAGGTGTTTTACCTTACTGTCTATTGCTGGTCTTAAAACAATTGCAAATGTTATTTTTGACTTGCATTATTACTTAATTTTTCTTGAGTTTTTAACGTCCCCCATGAAAGCTTTTAGCGCCCAAAGGAGGTCGTTATAGCTCACTTTGAGAAATAATGCTTTATGCAGTGAAAGAAAAACAACATTTTATTTTTGTTCTGTCCACCAGGTGGGGTTATTAAAAGACGTTTTGGAGGCGTGGCGGCGGGAGGTGGAGAAGAAGCCTCCGTCGATGACGGCAGCCGAGGCGTACGCGGCGCTGGGACTGACAGGGCAGCGGGACGAGGCAGCCGTACGAAAGGCGTACTACCGCCTCGCGCAACAGTACCATCCCGATAAGAACCCCGAGGGACGGGTAAGTGCCAGTACATATTAAGCGCCTATTCTATGCGTCTAGACGTTGCAATAAGACGCAAAGTTAGCAGAGCTTTGAACAGCCGCAGCCAGTCGTTGCATCTAGTAGAAGGGATATCACATATTGCATAGTGTGTATCATACCAAGTGTATAGCGGTGACAAGGCCGATGCGCTGGGCTGGCGGGAATGTCTTTCGATATCTAAAACAAACGCTCTCCTATTACCTACACTCTTTCCTCATAAAAGTGCCTAAAAATAAGCTCATTTTTAGGGTTCCATACCCAAAAGGTAAAACGGGACCCTTAACTAAGGCTCCGCTGTCCGTCCGTCGGTCTGTTACCAGGTTGTATTTCATGAACCGTCATACTTATTAGTTGCCGCTATAACAACAAATACTAAAAACAGAATAAAATAAATATTTAAGTCGGGCTCCCATACAACAGACATGATCTTTTTGCTGTTTTTATAGATAATGGTACGGAACCCCTCGTTCGCGAGTCCCACTCGCACTTGGCCGTGTGATTGATCACACGGCCAAGTACAATATCGAGTATGTGTAAGCAACAGACAATTGACATCGAATTTTAGCCAACCGCAGCAGTGGATCGTTTTTGTCGACCGTTAATCATAAATGTTGTCTCCCAAATCGTAAAAAAATCACAGTAACAATCGATAAAGAGGAGCAGTAGCTGACAGATCTAGTTGATCGTTGAATACTGCGTCGTATATCGAGCATCAAAAATCAAGCAAATCTGTATGTACAGACGCCAGCAGGTCAAGCTATCCAAAACTGTCAAAATTTCCCAATTGAAAATGAACCTTATTACTTTGTAGTAAAGTTGAAAATCTATCAAAGAAATTTGACAGATTGGGGTAGCTTGATGCGCTGGCCTCTGTACGTTTTTGCACTGTTAAGACTGTGTAAATAAGATCTTTTATGTAAAAAAACAACAAGTATATAATATAAGTAGCCAAGTATACCATAATAAGTATGTTTTGTGCAGGATCGTTTCGAAGCAGTGAATCAGGCGTACGAGTTCCTGTGCAGTCGTAACGTGTGGACGGGCGATGGACCCAACACCAACAACATAGTGCTCATCCTGCGCACGCAGACTATACTCTTCCAGAGGTACTCGGATGGTGAGTGCCTTTATGTTGTTATTTTTGTGATGTGACGATATGTTTACAGAAAACAATATTGCCGCGAGATTATCGTCTTTAGTTTATGATAATTAGGCTTCATTACCTACGAGTTTTTTTTTTCATTTTCTGGTATATACCTATATTTTGTGACGTAATTAGCCCAATTATTATTCGAAATCCTAAAGCTATTTATTCATTGAAACTTGCACTTTGGTAAGAAATTAACAACAAATTGTTTGAATTGATTTTAAAGGAATGTGTGAGACGTTTTGTATGGCGAATCTTTTGATAAATGAAATAAATTCTGGGTTTTTTACACAAAATATTTATAGGTTTTTTAATACTCTTTTGAGCTCTGATTTACTAACTGATTTGTTTATTTTATCCTAATCTAAAATATTTATAGACTAGCTGCCCCCGGGGTGTCACCCGCTTTTTTTCCTTTTTGCTCGGCTCCTGTTGGTAGTAGCGTGATGTTATATACTACCTACAACTTTCTTCGATAAATGGACTATCCAAGAAAAAAAAAAAATTTCGATTTTTCGAACCAGTAGTTCCTGAGATAAGAGCGTCCAACCAACCAAACAAATTCTTCAGCCTTATAATATTAGTGTAGAAGTCTCGTATTGTTTAAAACACTATTAATACATAAGAATTTCACTTTATACACGATAGTAAATCGAAAAAGGGAGCACAACTATATAACAGACTCCCTGAGGATGTCAAGGACGCGAGCTCGCTTAACATTATCAAAAAAATAATAATTGCGAACTACATTCTTAATAATATTGTAATAACGTAAAAACGCTTTTAACTTGTACCATCGGTCACTTTGGCTCGACCGAGTATAATAAATAATATTACGCATGCAGCGGCGAGCTCGCGTTCTTGGACAACCGTCATATAAGGCTTTTCATTTTTTTTTCTTTAAACTTAAAACTACCTACACCGGATTATTGTAATCACTTTTTCTTTTTTTTTTATTGTTGTTCTCATATAAGTGACTTCCGTCTTAATGAGAAATAAAGATCTTTAAACCGAAAAGTTTATTTGGATCCCAAATCATGGATGTAGCTAAACACATACACTACACGAAAAAATGGGTATCGAGTGATAAAAATAGTGACGTTATAATTGAATGGCAGTATTGGCGCCGTACAAGTACGCGGGCTACCCGCAGCTGCTGCGCACGGCGCGGCTGGAGGCGGAGGCGGACCAGCTGTTCGCAGAGCGCGAGGCGCCGCTGCTGCCCGCCGCCTGCGAGCTGGCGCATGCCACCGTGCGATGCTCCGCGCTCAACGCAGAGGAGCTGCGCCGGGAGGGCGGCCTGCAGGTATACCCACTGACATTCTACAGTTTTCACCCTTATTTCTCTTTGAAAAAAGGTAATGCAAGCAGTGATAGCCTTTTTTTTTGTTGACGGGGTTGCTTGAAATGCTTTTGCACTACCCACCGCTCCGGACTCCGCTCTGAAAGAAGCGATCTATCGACTAAATCCAACCTCGGATAGGTTAGGTATGTTATGTCCCAATTAATAGGGCAAGCCAATATTGTATTACTATTGATTTATTAAAATCGTGTCATCATATTCAGGTACTTCACGAAGCCATGTCCCGCTGCGTGCCTGTCCTGTCGGAGGCCAGCAAGGCGGGCGACATCAGCGCACAAGTATGTGCCCACGCCGCGCGCTGCTTTGCGGTGGCGGCGGCCTTCCCCGCCTGCCGCAGCGTCTGCGCTGACATGCCGCAGTTGTGCTCTGACTTAGTTCCACTGCTCAAGCGACCGGTGAGCTACCATACATAGTGATTGAATGTTGTAAAAGCTTTTACAGAAAGTTGTTCTATTCCACCCTTAGCCTTTGCTTTCCTAATTAAGTCATTAACTATCATTTGGAAGCTAATGTTGTCACGACAGATTGAAGATTATATTCTCATAGTGTCTAGCTGGGTACCCATTCTTTAAGAAGTGCTTAAGGCGAGCTTAAACATACAAACATACTTTCAGCACTAGACGTATATTTCCATAAAATTTTCCGTCGATCACAAATATAAATGCATTTCGTTATTATTATTGGAACGAAGTTCCTTATCGCGCGTTGTGAAAGGGGGCTAGACGGAAAAAAATCTTCACACTTTTTTCGAAATTCAAATATTGTTGACAAGCATTCAAATATTGAGTGAATGACAATATTTGAATTTCGCGCGTTGTGAATTGTTGAGTGTATACAGGTTTTTTTATTTTTAATTATTAAATTTTAATGAAAGGAACTTCGTTCCATCCGGGTGTCCCTTGACACCTCTCAAGTTTTTTTTTCTTGCTAAGGGCTTTAAAGAGAAATTTTCTCAAAGAAAAATTTGACCTAATAATGTTTTTATTAATTAATTTCGTAATATTCAGCACCTAGGGGAGACGGCATGCGCCGGCGCAGCGGCAGTGGGCGCCCTGGCCGCGGAGGCGTCGTGTCGTTCACAGCTGGCCCGCGGCGGGGCGCTGCAGGCGCTGCTGCCGGCCGTGCTGCGCTACGACTACACGCTCGCTGAGTCTGGCGTTGAAACTGACGCCCACCTCAACAAACAGGTATGTCTAACTACGCTGCTGGTTCTATTTTCGACTTTATGATGTTAATGTTAAGGGTGAAATGTGGTTAAACGGCGATATTGTCCATTCGTTCTCACACTGCAATATATTTTTTTCTTAAGGATCGCGATCATCATTATAGAATTCTAATTCGATATCGATAAATTTCGCAATAAAAGACATTCTAAATTTTAATAGATGTAAGCCTATGTAAATAATACAGTGATACTGAACATGGTCTTTATTATACAGCTCAAAATTAAAATTTTGCTAAGGATCGTAGACTATAATTATTATAATAGACTATTTGACAATGCGAAAAATAAAGTGTCAATTACTGTTATCAGTATAAATTAAGAGTTTAAAAATGGTTTTTTATAAACGTAACTTGAAAATAATATCTGATTTATTTAAAAATCCGTAAATAAAAAATGCATTTTTCTAACGTTTGTCACGTGACACAAAACGCTCCTGATTGGTCGAGTTTGTGATGACGTCACAAGCTTGGAAACCTCGTTTGCGTTCTTGCGTCTACTTGTGATTTATCAGCTTTCTAAATTGTTTTAATAAGATTTTCTGTATTATTCATTGTTTTTGTGTGATTTATTCGCAATATTTTACAAATTCTGTCAAGTACTTTTACCATGGACAACGATTTTGTAAAAGCCGACAGCAGAAACCTGCCCCAAGTCGACGCAATCATGGTCGGATTGTTTTTCAAAAAGAATTCAGACTTTTATGCTTCGGAGCTAAAAAATGTGAAAACAGCAAAGTATATTAACACTTTAGCAGTAACTTAAATTATATCATAAGAAAGTGAAATAATGATGAACTTCTACATCGAACTTATATAGGATATATATATTATAGTCGGGATCTTTTAGTGTAATGCTTATTGAAATCATAAGACTCTGTAGCTACACTTTTTAACTAATATTATTGAAAACAGCGGAAATATTCGAAGTTATTTGCAAGACATTCTGTTATAAACATTAGAGGTATTATAACCTCAAATCAATAACGAAAATATTTAGATTCAGAATGTAATTAATTACTACAAAATTTATATAATACGTTTACTTACATCGAAATGGTCTTCACAGAAGAAAATATTTGTACTATTCGCTATATCATTAGGATCCCTGCAAGAAAGTTTCAACCACTTTCGGCGCACTTCGACATTCTTTGGAACACTTACAAATAGTTTTTCCGGAGTTTTTATCGACGTATTTGTAACTGCACACCATTTGTAACTCATTTTGTCACTTATTTCACTGATAAAATGTAAATCCAATCGCACTTTCGATTTTTGTTTGCAACAAATGTATGTGGATGATATGTACCACAGATCAGAATACAGGCGTGTGACGTCACCGACCCCATTGCAGCGCCATATTGTCAAAGTAGCGTTTTGGCACGCTATTTAAATATTGTATTTTTAATTTGATATTTTTCATCAAATATGTACCAGAATTTAAAAAAACAACTTTTACTGAGTTCCTTAAACTCTACTACATAATATAAAATGGATTTTAAAAACCTGTCAAATAGTCTATTATAAAGGTAATGCTATTGTAAAATTAATTAAACTGTAAATCCTACACTTTTTAAATCCTGAACAAATCTGAGCAAGCGTAAACATAAGCGATCTAATATACATAATTGTACATTTGTATATAAATTACAGAAGAGTAAGTTTCCACTGAGACTCATCTGTGAATCTTGGCCTAAATGTATAGTATAATTATTTATTGACAAATAAATAAATGTGCCTAAATGACTATATTTTCGCAGGAAGTCGCGAATCAACTAGCAAAGCAGTGCATAATAGCGTTAGCGGCTATGTACGGTCCACACACACAAGCGTCGCCGGACGACGACAACATACGGAACTCGTTGCACACGCTACTCACGCCGTACCTGTGCGGGAGGCTGGCTGAGCCCGACCAGCATGAGGTAACGAAAACATGGTGAATTTAATGTAATTTGACTGCACGTTTGCCGTAGCGGTTAAGTAAGAGATTGCTTTTAGCGATTAGCCCTTTGTACAATTTTATGATCTATGAACATGTACTTAGCAGTTCTTTATGGTGTGCAATAAAGAATATTCTGGTCATTTTAGCCACTCGCGGTGGCTTAGTGGTCATAGCATAGGTCTGGTGTACCTAACCAGAAGACGCAGGTTCAAATCCTGCCCGTAGACAATTTTTTCCTTCGGTAAAATAACTTTAAAATACCAAAAAATAGAAAACGTTAGGTATGTAGTTACAAAAAAAAGTGTTTTGGTGTTGTTTAAAAATATCCTAAAATATTTATTTAAGAACCAATTAGCAGACACAGTAGAAAACAATTATTACGACCCTCCAGAGGGTCACGATTTTTTAAATATAATAAAAACATTACTAATTTGGTAATTAATTTCCCTAGTTACTAAAAACGTTAACATCGAACTGGCGCACGCCGTACCTAGTGTGGGACAACAGCACCCGCGCCGAGCTGAAGGACGTGTTGCGCAACTGTCGCGCCACTGTGGACGGCGACGGCCCGCTCGTCGAGCCCTTCACCTATACAGCGCACGAGGGCATCGTGTCCGTCGGAGGTGTTTATATCGATATCTATAATGAGCAGCCTGACTTCCCTATTGAGGTAAGCGATATTTTTATCTAATACTTATGCTATTTGGTTATATCATTTGGTTTGTTGACTGGTCTTTGATTTATTCAAAATAACGGCCTTAGTGAAATACTATATGTACTACCTATGTACTACCTATGTACTACCTATGTACTACCTATGTACTACCTATGTACTACCTATGTACTACCTATGTACTACCTATGTACTACCTATGTACTACCTATGTACTACCTATGTACTACCTATGTACTACCTATGTACTACCTATGTACTACCTATGTACTACCTATGTACTACCTATGTACTACCTATGTACTACCTATGTACTACCTATGTACTACCTATGCACTACCTATGCACTACCTATGCACTACCTATGCACTACCTATGCACTACCTATGCACTACCTATGCACTACCTATGCACTACCTATGCACTACCTATGCACTACCTATGCACTACCTATGCACTACCTATGCACTACCTATGTACTACCTATGTACTACCTATGTACTACCTATGTACTACCTATGTACTACCTATGTACTACCTATGTACTACCTATGTACTACCTATGATTTAGTAACATTCATTTTATCGTGCTGCTGAGCGCGAGGTCCTCTCATTATTATCTATTCATATATATGCAGTAGCAGCCTCTGAAGTTTATATTTGTGCCCGACTAATGACCAATCATAGACTTAAGGGTACACCTTTGCCCAACCCTTCTGGGGAATAGTTGATATGTTATATTTTATTATATTCAAAAACCTGTTCAATAAGTTCCAATTTGTATTGTACAGAATCCTCAACAGTTCATCCTGGACTTGCTAAAGTTCATACAAGAGCAGACGCAAGGCGACATGACTGCAGAGAGAGTGGAACACGTTACATTAGCGTTAACAGCTCTCGCCAACGTCATCATGAAAAATCCAGGTATGTTTTACGCCCTATTATTATTGCGCTCCCTAATTTATGGTCGAGCTACACAATGACTGATGCATGCGTGCCGTCAGTTGGAACTGGTCTACTCAAAGTTGCTGTGGCTCTTTCTTCAAAAGGCCATTTCAGACATTGAGTTTGTTTCGGTGTTTCTTATCAGAAGTCAACAGTTAGGGGATGCCGTAACCATCTTACTTAAAAAGTTAAAACACTGACTTGTAAAAGTGTCTTCAAAAGATCTATTTAGAGAAATAAATTGTGGAGAGGCAAGGTGTATTGCCTTCCAACTAAAGGGAGGGTCCTCCGACCAGGCGGGTGGTTTTGCCTGGTGGGTCACAGCCCAACGGTTAAAGTCGGGCGGTTGTATATACCAATGTAATTTGCGTTGCGAATATTGCTTGCGTGATTCAGGATTTGTTCGTAGTTCCATATAGCGCGGTAGATGTCGCTACAAAATAAATATCCACTTTCTTCTCCAAAACCACACAATGGGATTTTGATGTGGTTTTCAGATCTCTGAACCCCCAGTGCATATATTGGTTCTGCATCTGCCAGTCTTGGTACGGAGTCGGCTGTGTGTTTCCGCCTATGGTTGCGTTAATGTGTTATTACATACGATCGATTGATGGTGTTGATCGGCATCGATTGATGGTGTTGATCAGCATCGAAAATAATCAACATATCTTTCCTTAAAACTTAACTATCGAATTTTAAAGAGAAACTGAAATTATAGAAGACGAATATCCAATCCAATGTATAATCCATCATTGTACAATACAAAACGATATTTTAAAAGAGTAACCATGGAGCTTCTTGCCGTTTCATCTCTATAGGAAATGAGTAATTTGGAACCGTGCACCTAGACTCGACGTTTCATAAGTGCCTGTATATTATGGTTTTAATGAAAATAAAACTATTTTGATTGATTGATTTTGATTGACGAAAAGGTACTACCTATTGAGTTGGATGATTCTATAATTTATACCATCTCTCACTACATGTTCCTTTCCAGGCGCAGAAATCCAATGTATAGGTCAGTTCGGTCTGATCTTCGGCATGTTGTCTGCGCGAGCGCACCCGGCGCTGCAGGAGGCGGCGCTGCGCTCCGTGCTGGCGGCGGGCGGCAGTCGCGAGTGTGTGGAGGACGTGGCGGCCAGCGCCGTGCTCGGACATCTGCTGCTGCTGCTGGCCGACCGTCCGCCCCGCCCCGACGCACTCGCCGCACTCGCCGCGCTGCTCGCCAACACTGCCCTCGTCAGGGAAGCGCTCAACAAAGGTATGTTCATACTCTATTGAGGTTCCTACTAGCTGTTGTATTCATTCATATGCTTAACACTGACTGACAGATATATGAAATAAAAAAAAAGACGAGGTTTAGGGAAATTATATCGGGATTGACATAAATAATTAATTGCAGGTAGATAAGTCTTTATTTGCCTTAAACATGGTATAAAGTTGTTACAGTTTGATATTATTATAAGTCCACATGTTTAGCTATACAAAGATTGTATCAATTGCATGCAAAATACTTAGAACTAAAAGGTAACCTGAGTAATGGAATTCTAGCCAATGCAAAAACAATTACAATATAAAATGACAAAATTATAAAACATTTTCCGCAATACAATAGGTCATTACTCATTACATAATTATAATATAATGTAAGAAAATAAAAATATTTACCTCACGCACAATTACAAAATTAAAATGTCCTATTCGTAAATAATAAAGTTAAATACTGAATGTCAATAAAATTATTTGAGTATTAGAATTTAATGTCAAAAAAATCCTTAATGTCATAAAAGTTATGTTCATTCAGCCATTTATAAAGTCTGTTTATTTATATAGTATTATTTATAAAGTACTCGGACTGTATTAATTATATATCTTTAACACTCATCCCACTAACAGCTTACAGCAAAAAGAAGTAATGTTAATTTTTACCTCCCTAGACATTATTTATATAATGTCTATGGAGGTAAAAATTTACACTTGGTGAATCGCAATATGACTCACATCATACTACACATGTCCAATATAACCTGACCTCGCACATTGCTATATTGTATAAGGTTTTCATATAATGAGAACTTAGCTTATCATTACGTGATTCATCAAAGTAACCATTTAGCCCATACAGCTACAATTTACATCATCATATAAGTCACAGGAGGTCCACTGCTGAACGGCCTCCCATATACTTCCACACTGACCGGTTATATGCCGCCTGCGTCACTTTGCATACTTTGAATCAAAACTGACTACCTCTCACTACCTCCCTCAATTTTTTACAATCATGGACAGAACAGTTGAATAGTTTTAAAATACTATTTTCACTGTGCAGGTGCTGTGATATACCTATTAGATCTGTTCTGCAATAGTAAGCTACCGGAGACGAGGGAGGCAGCCGTCGAGCTGCTCGCGAGGATGATGGCCGACAAGCTGCACGGACCTAAGGTTCGTTCGGCACTTGAATTACCTTGTGTTATGTATATTAATCACTGCCTCATTAGTCTAGTGATTGTAAGCGCGCTGCTACGCTAGAGGTCCTGTGCTCGATCCCCAGGGCGAGCATATTGGGTTTTTCTATGAAATTCTCAGTAGCAGCTCGGAGTCTGGATTTGTGCACGGTTAAGGACAATAGCCCAATAGGATCGCCCCCTATTACATGGGATCTAAAACATACCGGCGAAATGTGGGTGTACATTTGTAAACCTCTGCTTAACACTTCGGGGAATACAGGCGTGATGGTATGTTATGTCAATTGACATAACAACATTATATTTGTTTGACATTCACAGCATGAACGTAATTAATAAATGTTTTATTTAAAATAATTAAATTAATATTAAATTTCAATATTCGTTTCAATTGAAATAAAACTACTTTTTACGGATTTTATCGCGTATATTGATATTATTAATCCCGACGTTTCGGACCCTTTACAGCGTCCATGGTCACGGGTAGACTGATAATTACTGACAGCTACCCTACATTTTTTATTGTTACAAGATCAATGACATTTATTACTAATTATTAATTAAAACTAGATGGAGCCGGCATTTCCTAGCTGACGACCTCTGAGAAGAAACGCCGAAACAAACTCAGAGAATCAGACTCAGATATCATCAAGACGCCCACCACCTCTGTCTATCCGTGACCATGGACGCTGTAAAGGGTCCGAAACGTCGGGATTAATAATATCAATATACGCGATAAAATCCGTAAAAAGTAGTTTTATTTCAATGTATAATATTCGCGTAAATGTCAGAAATCAATATATTCGTTTCAAGTTACTCTCGGTTAGCCGCAGCTATTAACGTCAACTGACGTTTATTAACCTCATTCGTTTATCCGTCAAAATCAGTTGTTGTGATGTCAAATGTTATTTGACCAGGTTCGTCTTACGATCTCGCGGTACATCCCGGGCGTGTTCGCGGAGGCGATGCGCGAGTCGGGCCCGGCGAGCGCGGTGCACATGTTCGATGCCCAGCACGAGCACCCCGAGCTGGTCTGGACGGACGACACCCGCCGCAAGCTGTCCTCGCACATAGCGCAGCTCAGAGACAAGTTAGTATACTTGTAAAATTACTGATAGTTTACCGATTTTAACCGACTTCGAAAACAGTCGAATTTAGAACCTCCTCCGTTCTAAATTCGACTGTATTTTTTTTTTAATGTTTGTTACTTCAGAACTTTCGATTTTGATGTTTCTTTTTTTATTTAAAAGCTGGTGCTTCCCGTGTGGTTCAGTTAGATTTGGTTCAGGTTTGACAATAGCATCCTTGAGAAAACCATATTTTTACACACTGCTCGAAGTTGGTTTTCTTTTCCTTAAAAGTTATCTGAAGACATTGTGTTGTCGTAATTCATTGGGTGATAGATATGAATAATTTGATACAACATAGTGTTTTAATTAATGGAGCTGCTAACACACAGTACTACAAGCATTTGCCTTGTGGTAAGTGTCACTAGCTGCGTTTGCGCAAGCGTTTCTACCCAAAACTACTTTAGTAAAGTTCATTTTATTTGTTTAATGCGAAATATCCTGTTTTGTCGGCCGCTAGCGGTGGTTGACGATCACAGAGGTATGAGTTTAGTGCCAACTAAAAACAACATTCTTCTTCATTTACCCTATGAGGGCCATGGGAGTCCTGCATCGCATACACCATTTACTTACGCGAAATTCGTGTTCCGAATAACAATATTGTATAATATCAATATAACGCGATAAAATCCGTAAAAAGTAGTTTTATTTCAATGTATAATATTCGCGTAAATGTCAGAAATCAACATTATTGTGTTTGTAGACACCAGTCAGAACAGTTACGTTCGGCCAACGTGACGTTCGAGGACCGCGAGACGTTAGAGCGGTGCGCGGGCGGGCAGGTGAGCTGGGCGCCGCCCGGTGACGTGGTGGTGGACGGTGTCTACCTCAAGCTGTACCTGCAGAACCCGCACTGGAACCTGCGCAGCCCCAAGCGCTTCCTGCAGGAACTGCTCACTGAGACCATCGCCGCGCTCAACAAGGACGCCTCCGAGGTACGTGAATAGTAGACAAAAGTTCTTTCTAGTTTAAAAAAACAAAATAAAAGGTTCGATATAATACAAATGTGCAAAGTGGGGTGTTGTAGATTGTAGCTATAAAATACTGTTGAGTTGCGCACGAGACACCGTGAGAAGCGCACGTAGTTTCGTACGTCACACACGCAAGTGCTATTTATTTACGCTTACCCGCAAAAAATATAATGGACAGTATTTTAAGTGATGAGGATAAAAGTGAATCGGATATTATAGAGGAATGTGAAAAAGAACTACAGGAAATAGTAGGGAAGAAAAATGAGAAAAGACAGCGAGAAAGTGAAGGTCATCAACAATGATTTTCGCCTTTTTTAATTGAGTTCCTTTCTGTAGATAGATGTTAAGTTTGGGGTAACACTGGGGCTCTCATATCCTGGGTGACATATGCCCCTAAATAAATAAAGAAAAAAAAAAAAACTATTGTATCTTAATTTACACTAGCTAAATTTTTTGGAAGCTTCCACGTAGAACCAAAACTAGAACCTTCGATAATTATTTCCGTCGTTCTATCAGTTATACGGCGTAGCAGTATGTTGTTTTTGTGGACTTTGGGAAAGCACATAGGCTACCTTTTGCTTCAAAAACTCATTTGGGAAGCCAATGAATCAACCGGTAAAATCGGTATAGTTAAAGTAACTATAATAGGGTAGATAATTGGTAACGACTCGTCGTCTGAGCTAAACTCCTGAGTCTGGAACATCACTGCAAAGTTGCTAGCTTGTAGTGTGCATCAGATCTCCAAGATCTTATACCCCCTTGCCGTTTCTACTATGGGACGACCAGAAGCACGAAAAAGCGTCATCGATTCATTGTGCACATCTCAAAAACCCGAACGAAACGCTTTAAATCAAGTTTTATCATGCGTACCGCTGATATGTGGAATGAGTTTCCTGAGTGGATCTTCCCCAATAACTATAATCTGTGTGTCTTTCAATATCGAGTGAATCGGTTTCTTCTAGGCAAGCGCATTCCACCATAGATCGCAGTGTCGCTTAACATCAGGCGAACTAGTGGTCAACCGTAGGCCTATCGTGGTTAAAAAAAAAGGTATAGTAGGGTAGGATCAATATATCGGTCAACCGAAGTGTTATTCTATAACATTTTCAGCTGCATCTCGGAGATTTGATTTGTGCCCAGTTAATGGCAATAAACTTGCTCCTTATTACAACCCGCCGACAGTCCTTTGGGATGTAAAGCTGTTTTGTATATAACAGGGTAGTAGGGGCGAGACATGTGCGCTGGCGCTGAGCGCGGCGCTCCTCGCGCGTCCGGCGCTGGGCGAGGTGTGCGCACAGCTGGGCGAGCTGCCTCGCCTCACGCGCCTGCTGCCCGCCGCGCCGCGCCTCGCCGTACCCGTGCTCGCCGCACTCGCTCCCACACAGGTCTATCATAAAACTAACTAATCTATAACAACTCGCACCATTTGCACTTGGCATGTGGCTCAAATGACGTCATAAAGTATATGAGGACAGATGACGTCATAACTCGATACATTTGTAAGAATTGTAATACCTACAAATATATCAAGTCATCATCAATCATTTGTATTGTAACTTTTGATTGGATACTTTACAAATTCTAGGTGATATAAATCCCAAATAAAATAAAGATTACAAAAAAATAATTCTAGGTGCTGTTTTACAATTGTTTTAAAACTTTTACTAAATCATGATGCAATGGATACTGAAATTTACGAGATGGTGGAATGCACACAATAAGTTATAGATCAATATTAGATACACACAATATTAGATCAATAATGAAAACTATTTCTAATGGTAGTCACACACGTAGCGATTTACATGGGCAAATTTTGACTTGCCCAAGTATACTGTAACGTGTGTTGGAAAATAATTGCGCAAATTTCTGTCTTGTACAAATTTTTAAAAAAGTTCCAATTTTCTATTCCCAACTTGTGCAATCCTGCGTTTGCACAAGTTTACTTGATCATGTGTGCCAACGTTGCGTACAACTTTCAGTAGCGCACACCGTACGTTCTGCGATCAATTATCCGCCAAAATGAGTGAGAGACTCGGAACTCGCGAGATTTTAGAAGAATTTATAAATATTTATAGAAATGAGCCATGTCTTTGGCAAATAAAAAGCAAACATTATCACAATATGAATTAAAAAAGTTGCCTATAATAATTTAGTTGAAAAATATAAAAATTAAAACCAAACGCCATCATCATCAACCCATATACTGTCCCACTGCTGGGCACGGGTCTCCTCTCATATTGAGAGGGATTAGGCTATAGTCCACCACGCTGGCCTAGTGCGGGTTAGCAGACTTCACAAACCGTCGAGAACAATCTCTAAGGTATGCAGGTTTCCTCACGATGTTTTCCTTCACCGTTTAAGCTAGTGATAATTAATTATTAATACGCACATGAATTCGAAAAGTCAGAGGTCTTGGCTTCGAACTCGAGACCTTCTACTTGGCAGTCCAATGGTCATACCACTAGGCTATCATTGCTTTTTCGCCAACCATAACAACCAAACGCCAACCGTGGTATTGTATGGCTTTTATAACGCCAACTAATTCCAAAGCGTAATTTATCTCAGAAAACATACCTGGACGCTCGCTTTGACAGAAATGATATTTGTACAGCGTACTTGAGCAGTCTGTGGGCACTTGGAAATAACGTGTGTTTGTGCAAGTCTAAAATTGCTCAAGTAAATTGCTACGTGTGTGGCTACCACAAGGTATAAAATAAAGCTAAATAAAGAATGATATTCCAGTCGTGCGTAGTGGCGCTGTCGCAGACGGACGTGATGGCGGGGATGAAGGCGGCGCTGCAGTCGTGCCGCGAGGTGGTGGGCTGTGCATGCGAGGCGCTCGCACTCATCTTCTCCAGCAACGCCAACACCGACCGCCTTGTGCTGCAGGTCACTCACACACCCATACTTAGTAGCATCATTTGATCAATTTAATTTGTGTTTGTCTGTATAGGTATATTAAAAAAAAAAAAGTACATAAGTATTACATCCATTGTCTAGTACCCATAGTACAAGCTCTGCTTAGTTTGGGACTAGATGGTGCTGTGTAAAAAATGTCCCAAAAATATTTATTATTTGTTTAATTCGTATACCTGGCTTTAGGAATTAATGCAACACGCGTTCCTATAATATAGAATAACTACCTTTTTTTCCTGAATATATACAGTCAAACGGGGTAAATAGAAATGCAGGGATGAATCGAGACAAAACTTAGAAAGACATTTTCAGCTTTGATTATTATAGATTGTTGGAAAAAAGGACCCTAATATTGTTCCTAAATTATAATAAACCATTAGAAGATCTTATTGGTATCAAACTATAATAACCTGAAAATCCCTTCTTAGGTTTTGTGAAAAGGAATACAGGGGTGGATTGAGTCCACCCCTGTATTCCTATTCACCCCGTTTGGCGGTACAAAATTTTTTCAAGGATCTAGCTCGCCTCATTCATTTTTTGTTTTTGAAAATATAGGTTTTGCTATCAATCTATCAGAAAAATGCATTTTTATATTTTTCCTAAATGGTGTTAATGAGCCTATTATAAAATTCAGGCTTTAGAAACGGACCTAGTGGGCGAGTTGCTGTCATTATTGGAGAGTCGACTGGACGGAGCGGCGGCGGCGCAGCTGGTGCGGGCGCTGAAGGCCATGGCGCGCTCGGGGGCGCACGGCGAGCGGGTGAAGGCGGCCCTGGCGCGCTCGCCCTGCTGGGAACACTACGCCGCGCAGAGACACGACCTTTTCATCACCGCTGCACCGCAGAACAACTCGCTCACAGGTATACTGTATACTGTCCATATACTGTATAACCCATATACTGTCCCACTGCTGGGCACGGGCCTCCTCTCATATAGGGGGATTAGGCTATAGTCCACCACACTGGCCTAGTGCGGGTTGGCAGACTTCACAAACGCTCGAGAAAAATCTCTAAGGTATGCAGGTTTCCTCACGATGTTTCCCTTCACCGTTTAAGTGAATGATAATTATCATTCACTTAAACGGTGAAGGAAAACAACATTAATACTCACATGAATTTGAAAAGTCAGAGGTGCGTGCCTTGGGTTCGAACTCGAGACCTTCGACTTAGCAGTCGAGAAGCCACAGCTTCGGGTTGTGGTTCGGCTTTCTTGTGTGTGGATCTTTAGTTTTAGGTTTAGTGGTCATAGCGTCTGATGTACCTATCCAGAAGACGCAGATTCTAATCATGCCCGCGGTTGAATTTTTCCTTTGGTAAAATAACTTTAAAATCTAAGCATGGAATATGCCAAAAAAAGAAATACAGAAAGAAAAGATTACTTTTTGATAGTTTTTTTTTATTTGAGCTGACTTTATGATGAGAACAATTTTATTGATCCTTATTAGCTTCACTATCGGATGGTGTAAAAATACAGTGTGTTTTTTTCAAATTCAATGTGTTCGAATGTGGTCTAGAAGTATTTATTTTAAAAAAATCCAATGATGCAGTTTTTGTATTTATCAAAATCGTTTCCGAAACTTCTTTGAGTATTTTCGCTATTCCTTATAGTTTCCGATCAGGCCATCAACTCCCACTTGAAAAAAAATCCTGAATATAGTACAACGTTAATTAATATATAAGTTTTCAGATATCTATGTGGCATACAATCGCCTAAGATTATCATCTTCATTGATTCTTGATTTAATCCACTTGAGAAGTACAAGGCATTAAAAGGCCCTGGACCTTTTAGTGTATTTACAGGATTCCTCCGTTTGTACAGATGCCAGCAGTTCAAGCTATCCAAAACTGTCAATTTTGCCCAATTGAAAATGAATCTTATAGGTAATTGAAATAAAACTACTTTTTACGGATTTTATCGCGTATATTGATATTATTAGTCCCGACGTTTGGGACCCTTTAAATAAATATCGGATAAAATCCGTAAAAAGCAGTTCTATTTCAATGTATAATATTCGCGTAAATGTCAGAAATCAATACTTATAGGTAATGTTAAAGTTGAAAATCGATCAAAGAAAGGATGTCACCACAATATGCCCAAATGATGTACTGAGGGTACACTTATTGGAAAAAATACCCTGTATTACGCTGGTTAAAACTCTAATCATACTTTTTTTTATGCTCACTAGGGGATGAGAAAAAATAACTTTAAATTTGAAAAACGCACGCAATTTTAACACACTAGTATCAGTTTCATAGTGTTTTTATAGTAAAAACTGTCAACATGATAGCTATCTGCTGTCAGTGTCAGTTTTGTAATGTCAAACGCACGCCATTTTGGCACATAATTTAACTTAACAGTTTCATAGTAAAAACTGTCAACTTGACAGCTGTCATGTACCTCAGGTACAAATTTGGGCTGAGTTGTATGGACTTTTGATGACCTGCTTTGACAGATGTGGTAGCTTGATGCTATGCCTCTGTACTTACATCACTTTAATTTGTCAGCGGCGCCTCACACGGCGGGCTACCTGACGGCGGCGCCGGTCAGCATCCCTGCGCAGCCGCCGCCCATCGACTGACCGCCTCACTACACACACCACCTTACTGCAGACATGTCACAGCTGACTGAATTCTGCGAACGCTTACGTGAGTACTCTAAATCGATAGTTGTTTTATTGAACTCGAAAATGTTACTCTTTAATTATTTTTTTAAAGAAGAAGATGTTTCGTCATTACAACTAAGTGGATATCTAGGTGTTATTTCTTTTATAAATTATCTTTATTCGATTATCGAATTTTGTAGAACGAGTTACAACAAAGAATTGAAACGAAATGTCTCAAAACTCAAAAGTGAAACTTTCGCCTTAAATCTTTAGTAAATAGTGATAGAAAATATTTCGTGGAATTCATCAAAGGAAAGACTAATTTCTAGCTGTGAATAATATGAAAGTTCAGTTTGGTCAGCTTATCAAACACTAGCGGTATCATCGAATTACCCGTGAATATTATGTCGGTGTAAGATATCGCGTCCTTTAAATGTATTATAGCAATAATTCAAATACGCTTAAACATACATTACATTTTGCGTGAAATCATTTGTGGTAAAAAGTAATTGTTGTATGTGTACGTTCAACCATTCATTGAATTACTAACTAGGCAAATTAATATTTGTACTTATGTAAAAATATATTTAAGCTGCTGATGTTGAAAGTCCTAAGTTGTATCAATGTAAATGTAAAGATTATTTTAATTTACACATTAACATCAGTGAATGGTACAGTCAACAAAGAGATAAATATACAGATAGCGAAAGAAATTTTTATCTTTACAAATTACGATATAAATAATTGTGCGTCAAAGGGTTTGGTATGTATAAAGCTTACTATTCCTACATTTCGACACATCGCGTGATACATTATTACACAATCTTTATTAAAACATGTTTAATTAGTTGCCTGTATACTAACTTTTTTGTTGACCGTACGCTCGAAGTATTAACAGCCAAAGTTATGTTTGTGTATTTACTTCTGTTGTTCGTCTAAAATAACATTATGTAAAAGTTTGATCTCTAACGAAAGGCAAATATTATTTACACCATTCCTTTAAACGTTAGCGATATAAGATTTTTTATAAGATTCGCACTTTTTATGAATTTAGAAATATAATTAGGAGTGCAAGATAAATCTTTCGTTTTCCAAATTCATATTATTATGTATTTATTAATATTTAATGAATTGCCTGTGTGCACAATTGCCTGCTGTTAATGAACTAATTAAAAAATGGAATAATAACATAACAATAACATTTTTTTTATAGTTGTGTGATCAGTTTGTCTATGTCTATTAATTTGCAAGTGTTTAAACTGTTATTTGTCTCGTAAGTTCACATCGAATCAAAATAGTCTGAACTTTTCAAAAAACTGTCGGGTAGTTGTGCTAAATGTTTCATCTACGTGTCAATAAAATAAAATTCGCACTTTTATAAGAACATAGGATTTAATGTATATTAATGTGTATGTATAGTCTTTGAGTACAGTCAGCGTCAAATAGTTAGTGACACTCAGGGTATTCAAATAAATAGACGCAACCAAAAAGTCAATAATATCGGTACAAACAAAGTTTCCATATTGTTGTCAACATTATAGTCGCTCAAAAGGTCGAGACGTTTAAAATGTCACATAGATAGGTTCAGTCAAACCGCCATAAATATGGTTACAGTCATCCCGTCAATGGTATCCAAGCATTCTAAGTGATCAAAAATATGGAACACATTAGAAAAATGAACTTTACTACTATATATTTTAAATATTCTTTCTCACATCAATTAATGTGAAAACATTTATACACAAAAATGAAAGGAATAGAAACTACTGCTGTCCTTTTCATTTTAAGCATGACGTCATAGACATGTCTTTTGTTTTGTAAAGAATTTCGTGCATAGCCGTTTACGATACTTAGCAATATACAGCTGACTGAAAATAGATGTACCTAAACCTCATTGATAATGAGTATGATTATATATCTCATAGAGCAAGAGTGCATAATTAAAATATATGATTCAATATCATGATCATTTTATTTTATTTTAATTAACAATGAACGTCGACAAAACTAGACTCGATAGTGCTTGCAAAAAAGAGGTGCAAAGTTTTCAACCTTATTGACTATAACTCAAAAACTGCTATTTTAAACATAAACAAGGTAATAGAGTGGATGAATAACTAAAAATAAGCAATAAAATAATGTCAATAAGGTCGATAATCGCTTGCATCTTTTCAATTTTCTCTAGTTTTCGACTGCTTACCATCAGGCGGGCTGTGTGCTTGTTTATACATATATGTGCGAATATGAAGAAATGAGGATCTAGAGAGATGAGAATAATTCGATAGGTAACTAACACGTAACATCTAAAACGATAGGTACATAAGAATATTCCCAGTTCATTTGAAATATCTGTTACGGAGACACCTTCCTCCCTCAAATATATATTTCGATGTTTTGTGGTGTCACTAATGCGTAGCCATATTTCTAGCTTGCTTTAGTTTTGCACTTGACATTGATATTACTGATAGATAAATAGAATAAAATGCAAATAACACTACATTGCCTAAAGAGGTTTTCATCTTTGGGAAACCGTTTATTTCTATAACATGCTGGTTTATTTTTCTAATGTGTTCCATATTTTTGAACACTTAGAATGCTTGGATACCATTGGCGGGATGACTGTTACCATATTTATGACGGTTTGACTGAACCTATCTATATGACGTTTTAAACGTCTCGACCTTTTGAGCGACTATAATGTTGACAACAATATGGAAACTTTGTTTGTACCGATATTATTGACTTTTTGGTTGCGTCTATTTATTTGAATACCCTGAGTGTCACTAACTATTTGACGCTGACTGTACATGACATAGTTCTCGTTGGTATTCAGTTTTTTATGTGTGTAATATACATGTAAAGGCTATCTTGCCATATTTAGTTATTGTATTGAGACTGAAAATCATTGAAATATACTGAATATTTTATTTGAATTTTGGCACTAAAATAAATTTTAGTTATATGATGCCTCTGAGGCATTCAGGGAAATAAATAAGGTGTTTGTCTAATTATGATCTTATGATTTTACATACTTGGCTTGTTTCATTGAAGATTAAAGTGAAAGCATAGCGAATCTGTAAAATCTAAGCAAATCTTTATCTTCACAAGGATTCCTTAAATCTATTCCAAAAGGTAAAAATCTATTAGTCTTGTAATATACCATTAAAATATAAATGCTACTTTTTTAGTAACATTACTACTTATTTACATCAAAATTATGTGTGATAATACTGTAAAAAAGGTAAAATTGTTTGATTTAGTCATATCATAGACGTCTAAGGCATCTATATTCTATGGAAAATATGATGCTTTTAAGTTCGCTCACTATTGATTGAGTACGTCCTAAGATATATATAATGTATTATAGTTATCTCTAACAAAAGTATGTACCGACTAAAGTACTTAGGCGATTGCCAATATTTGCTTGAATTTGATTTTAATTAAGATTTAATTTTCTGTACAAAGCCTCGTCGTTTATTTTTCTTACGCTAGTAGTTAAAATTATTATCGACTAATTGCGGTAGTTGGTACATCACTAGTTTCGATAAAAGGGAATGTGAATGGTCGTGTTGCACATGTATTCTGTATTTCGCATTTTAGTACGAACTTTTTTCAAGAAAAAAAGAAATCAAATTGTTTTCTTTATCTCATGGGAATTAAAAGTCCCGCGTAAACATCAAGCAAGAAAACGAATTAACAAATATTTTAAAACTTAGTTACGTTATGTACAGTACAGGACACATGGCATTATGAATGGAGACATCGATAGGCACCATGTTGGATAAGCGAGGTGTGATTAAATGGATATTTTTATATCTAGAGATAAGTTATATTGCTGTAAAATATACGAAGTTAATATATCAACCTGTACTGTTGTTTCATTTATTGGTATAAGCTAAGTAGTATATTGTGATTCAAATGTGATTTCGTGTCACCGAAGATTTTGGGGGAGTTTGCTTGAACAACCTCTCACCCGTTATTGAATATCGACCTTATCTAATTTGTATAGAGTTGAAAGTAAAATGTAAGTTATTATCTGCTTTAGTAAACAGGTAGAATTGTTGTAATGTTAATTCGTTTTACGAGTTATTCATTTAAGTCACCATACTAAAGAAACACATTTTGCGTATTTATACAAATTTTCATACGAATCAAACAATTTTGCATTAAATTTTATTAAAATTTATTGGCATTTTTTACATACAAATACAAAATATCTGTACAATGCAGAATACTACAAACACAGTGTTCGTTATCTTACAAAATTACTATATTACACAGTTTGGAACATGAGCCCTCTTACGCAATTACAAATAATCTATAATACTAATTTCTTAAACTGAATCTACTATACACACTCGAATTAACTTATCTCTATAAATTCGTCAAGAATTTAATAGTATTATTCTATGAAAATTCTCAGAATTTCTGACCTGTATGTAAGGTAATATCAAACACAATAAATATTGTATTCAACATTTAGGAACAGATTGGTGCTAGAATATGATACTAAGATACAGATAAGAGAAAATCGAGCTGCCAAATTAAAATCCTACGAATCTTCATTATACTAACTAGTTTCTATTCTTATATAATTATACATACATATCACAGCATGACACAACATTTAAAAAAGTTTAATTATATCAATTTCAAAGTAGACCATATAATACAATCGAATTCAATTTACACCCTTTCGTACAATTCAATAACATTTAGGCATGCTACACAATAGTTCAGGTTAGCACATTCGATTCGATAGTATTAGTTAAACCGACCTGAAGCTGGATTACTGCATATTGTTATATTCGACCGGCCATGCCGATTATAGCCAACCCAAAGAAGTTTATAGCACGCCTTACCCTTTCGCCTTAAGTACGTATTTTAATAATTATTTAAATTGCTGAAACCCGGCCACTTATTGTCAGAATCAATAGTACATATATTATACAACGTGTTACAAAATACCCCATAAAAAATATAATTAAATATCAAAGCCAAAAATTTTGTCAGCTGTCATGTCATGGAACCAGATTATTTAACAGAAAGGCCTACGTACCTATTTTACCTAATAATTGTCTACTTTAATAGTTTTTCTATTTTTCATTCATAAATGTTGTTGTTTTCCTTTTTTTGGCGTATGTTATACAGCGTTTCTACGGTTCTTAAATATTGTGAAGGGACTCGTTATAAGGCCCCATTTAACCTCCTCTCGGCTTTACGGGTAGTTTTGTAACACCCTGTATACAATGTAACCGTGCATCTGTTTTCACACGGTCTGCGCATGCGCTGAGTGCGCGTCTGGCGGCGACGTGTAGTGGTTGTGGTTGGTGGGCAGAGCCTTCAGCGGACGCTCGTAGTTCTCACCGCGAGACCAGTTCCGCGTACCTCTGTATATATTACTCGGGGTCAGGATTGGAATAAACACTATTATAAAACATTTTAGTAGTGATAGTTGAAACCCGAACATAACTCTAGCTAGATAAACCTTTCATCAAAGTTATAACATTGCTAGCAGATAAAAAACCGATCCTTTATCTAAAATTTGTGACAGAACTGACTCTTCAGTCACAAAACTCGACCCCCATCACTACATTGCTTTATGTGGTTTTAAAATATTGCGATATAAAAGACCAGAAATTGCTAAATTTTGTTGATGAAAGAAAGACCCAAGTGCAAAAGGCTTATATGTCATGCTGAAGGTGATGAAACTGATAATGATTATCTTCCGCTCTTACTAATTGTAATTGAACGTGGACGAAAAAAAACCAGTATACAAGAATAGTAGCAAGTGGCGTTCCGTTGGTAGCAAGTTTCTGCTTACCTCTGTGGTAAATAAGCGTGAGTTTATGTATGAACTAATTGAATAAAAAATACAGTACTGACCTCATGAGCATCTTGATGTATTTGTTCTGCTTCGGCGCAGGGGGTGCGTCGTCTGGGTCTATCTCTAGCGACAGGTACTGGTTGGCGCATGCGCTGTTGAGCAGGTCGTCCAGCTGCTGATGTAGTTCGGCGAATGTCGGCCGGTCTCGGGGGTGCGGCCGCCAACAGGACAACATTATGTCATACCTGCGGAAGATGTATTATAGGAATGTATACCTAATTAAACCGAAAGAGAAGAGAAAGAGAAATATTTTATGAAATAGCTGCCAACCTCGTGCCATCTCCTACAGCAAACAGTATAATTATTAATATACGAGGAAGAGAGAAGGCATGACATCGCTAGTTGTTGCATGACATTTTTCTTTAGTAGCGCATGCGTTAAAAGGAAATCTACCATAGACAGTCAAAAGAAATGTTTTCTATTTGCCTTATTTGTAGGAAGTTTTGAGTAGGTACTCACAGTAGCGGGCTGCAATTGTTGGGGCGCGGCATGCGGTATCCGGCACGCAGTAGGCGCGGCAGGCGCGCGGCCGGCACGCACGCGTACGGCACGCCGCCCACCGTCGCCACCTCCCACACCACCACGCCGAACGACCACCTACGAACATAACACCTTTATTACCCCACTGTCGCCATTACAAGCGAATTCCCAGCGAGGCGATCGTTCAACACGCTAAAGCCTCGTTGCTAACAAGTACGTCCACAAATTGTCTCATTGTAAATTGGAGTGTTGTTACAATGTTCATACATGGCAGGACATCTAGATTCGATAAATGGCTAATGAAATATCGATCAGTCACCACATGTTGCATCATAATGAAAAGTATAACTGGAAACCGCCTCTACTATTTTCATAAGCTAAGTGACCAATTCATTAGACTCACACGTCACTCTGCGTGGTGTATATTCTCCTCGTCAGCGACTCCAAGGCCATCCACTTGACGGGCATCTTTCCGTTCCCTTTCTGCTTATATTGGTTTTCTTCATACACATCTCGAGACAGTCCGAAGTCCGCTATCTTTAAAGTCCTGTCTGCCGTCACTAAAATGTTCCTAGCTGCTAAATCCCTATGTACTACTCTGTTCGCAGCTAAGAACTCCATGCCCATGGCTATTTGACGGCAGAAAGACAATAGGTCTAAGGGAGTAAGTTCTTTATCACAGATATCTTGGAGTTCGTATAGTTTGTTTACGACTAGTTTGGAGTTTTCCATCTGCGCTGTGCTCTTGAACAGGTTGTGTCTGTAGTCTGAGGTATCTATATTATTGTTGTAGTATTTCGCGTTGTGTTTGGATAACATTACGTCCCAAGTGCATCTAGAAATAATAGGAATAAATGTTTAGTCATACGAAATGAGAGCGACTTACACCAACGGATATGAAATCAAAACAGGCCTAGAAATATTTGTTTCTATAAGATCTTTGACTAAGACTATGAAATCAGGAACGAGGCAGTTCTAAACTATACTGCCACTGTAGTTGGTAAGTAGTTGAACAAAATTGAACACGCACCATTGTCTGTGGTCACCAAGGGTGTTACTCAGGGATCAATTCTAGGTCTATAACTATTTTTCCTTTGTATTTAGGTATAGCTTGCATATTTTTTGATTAGTTTATTTATTATTACGAGTTCCACATACCTTAAGTAACTGAGCAGGTCTCCTCGGCTACAATACTCAGCGACGATGAGCGGCCTCCTACCAGTGCAGCAGCCTACCAGGCTTACGAGGTGCGGATGCAAGCCTACACTCTTCATCAGCTCCATCTCTGATCGGAATGATCTGATCTCCTCAAGTGACGGGAAGTCTTCAACAGATCAATCAGAAATGGGGTAAGTTTTTTTCGTAATAATAAATATTCTACATTTATGTGTCGTGTAATTTATAGAAGTCGCTGGTATAAAGTTTAAATTATCATAATTCATGCCCACTTGTGATAGATTACAACTGTAGTTATTATCTAATATAAAAGAACTTTGGTGTCTAGCCGGTGTCTAAGCGACCAATGACCAAGATCATTTTGCGTGTATTGCGTCTATATACCCACCTTATTTGCATGTGAGTGTAAACGTAGTGGATGGGCATTCACTTTAAATTAGACGATCTTTAAGTAGTTACTTATAGTTTGACTTGGACATGGGATATTGACAGTTAATGTATACATGATTTCTTTTACGTAATAAGCTTATCTGTCTTTTTTGTTGGTACTGATACTTAATGAAAATTGAAATACATTTTGATATTTAAGAAATCAAAACATTTAACATATAAGCTGCGATAGACTAACAGATAAATTTTATTTGCAATTTGAAAATTGTTATCTAGATGATATGATAATGTTATCTGTCTTACCTTTCAACATCTTAACAGCAACGTGTATCGATTGCGGTGCGAGAGTGGCCCTACGCACGACGCCGAAGGCTCCTTCTCCAATAACTTCGTGCAGCACTAGTTTGTCTGCGCGCACCTCCCATCGGTCTTCTGTCTCGCCCCATACTTCTAGCACTTCCGACTCCCTGTCTTTTGGAAGTTTGTCGTCCTGTTAATGGAGATTATGATGAAATAATTATATAAATATGAAAAGCTCTATATGACGCTTCACACCAGAAGTTGATGAAATATTGATGATGTTGAATGAATGACTGAATAATATGAAAGAAAGTTGCTATAGTTGCGTTAATATAGTAAAACTGATAAAGATTGGGACAATGTTTTAAATAATGTAGGATGTTAGTTACCGGTTTGTAAGGTGGTATAGCAATGTGATGTCGCTTGCGGCGGCAGCGACACAGCAGTGCCAGAACGGCGACAGCAGCGCAGCCGACGCCCGCGCCCACACCTCCGCCGCGCCACGCGCCCCACCCGCGCCCTGCCCGCGTGCAACACTATGCCACCTTATACACACTCTATACCAAAACATTTCTAACCAAACTTATACGACACATGAATCAGCAGAGGTCTTAAAACAAATTAAGATGATCTACCGAAGGGACGGGCTCTCATTGACCAAGAACCTTTGGCTTGCAATGGGACAATACAGGCTAGCTTCTACAATACAAGATGATCAGAATGATAATACAACATATTTTAATTAATTATGTTTATTAAGTCGCTAAGACGATACCTTGGTGGCTGTACGAGCTAACCAAAGTATACTAAGGACCCAGATAAAGCCGGAATTACTCCAAAACTAGAACATTATTTTATGAATATTTTGGTTGTGTTTTCAATGTCTGTTAATACTGGTGATAGTGAAAGTTGTTGATCGGCTTTATATTTATTTTCTCTTGCAGTAGAGTGAAGAACACTTACCAGGGAATTGGGCCCTCCGAATTGTGTGAGCTGCTAAATGGCCCTGAACTGCGTACACTGACACGTTGTACATATTGTCGCCCAATACTTCTCTGAATACAGCTTCTGTTGCATCCTGTACAATATCACACTCATATTTACCAACCGAAAACATAACAAGAACAAGTTTAGGATTTTTTTCTGTAACCACTTGATCAATTTGATGCTCTGTCTTGCTTACTTCGGTGTCTAATTTGTGACTTTTCTTTTCTGATGACTAGAGATAAACGACTATTTAAGACTCTTTAGGATTACCCATTACAAAAACTGTATCGAAATTGACTCAAGGCAGTGAGTTATAATTCTAATATTCTTAACTAGCGTACGGGACACTGTAAAACTTCGAATTCTTACAAAATAACTCATCAAGGATCAATTTAAAAGACAACATTTTGACGACATCTGTGGTCTAGTGTCTCGAACACTCGAGACACTAGACCACAGATCAGCAGTCGGACACCCGACTGCTGATCACGTGGTCGTGGTATCAATTCCCACAGGACACAAATATTTATGTGATGAACATAAGCGTTTGTTTGTCTGGGTATTTCTTATGTATTATAAGTACTTATTTATAAAGAAACTAGTATATCCATTGTGTAACTATAGTACTAGCCCTGCTTAGTTTGGGACTGGGTGGTGCTATGTAAAATGTCTCTAATATTTACAATAGGAAACCTAATTAAACACAAATTCTTTAATGAAATTAAGATTAAGTATCTTTTCTATTTACTCACTCCAGGTAGCACGATAGTTTCTGTGTCGTTCGTGCGCAGAGTTACGTTATACGATTCGGGCTGATCTTGCGGCGGCGACCAACTCACGTGCACCGTCCAAGTATTTAGTGAGTCTGGACTCGCTGTGATGTGTATGTTGTCAGGCATCTCTGGTTTTAACCTTACTGTTGGAGGGAAGATAACATTGTCTTATTGATTGGTTAAAGAAGCAAGGTACGCCGAAGATCACTTATTTGCAGTATTTTTAGTTGAAGGAGTTAGGATGTGGGTTATAAATGTGTCGTTCTGATGTGAAATGAAATTCTCAGTAGCAGCTTGGTGTGTGTTGTAGATTTGTGTCGGGTAATAAATGATAAATAATATTTATTTCTGTAAATAGATCTTTTATAAGTCAATAATATACATATTTTTTAAGCTAGATGGCTCCGGCAGCTAGAATTCTAGCTGACGACCTCTGAGAAGAAACGCCGAAACAAACTCCGATAATCATACCTAGTCTCTTTTAAAGTCCTGACATAGTATAGTAACAAATATGTGTCTTACAATGTAGGGCAAAGTCTGAAATGGCCTTTTTTTAATGGTCCCTCGTTACCTTTATCCCCATTAGTGGGGCCTAAAACCAGCAAATTGTGGATATTCATCTGTACCTGCGTGATGGTATGTTTTAAAACGTAGATGGATACTTACTATCTGTACAATTATTGTCGGGGTCGCAATAAGGAGTTCGGTATGTAAGTTTGGTGGATCCGTGCAAGCCGATCACTTTAATGTCGCACTCATCGTCCATTAACATATTCTTAAACACTGCCTGTGGCTGATATTTGTAGGTCGGCTGAAATTATAATAATTTACCCTAATTTATTAAATAATAATTAATCTATTAAAAATATCTTTTTGTATTTTTTGACATTTTCCATGCTAAGATTAAAAAATTATTTTAGCGAAGGAAAAATTAGAGACGTAAATTCAAGAAAGTGAAGGCATATGTCAGCCTGGCGGGTAGGACTCGCGGTGGCTTAGAGGTCATAGCGTCTAGTATATTGACCTAGAAGACGCAGTATTTCTGCGTACCAATAGATACCTACGGTCGACCTCAGCTAATTGTTCTACCACCTCAAAGATTATATCCATCGTAATTAACTAATAAATTAGATTAAGAATGTGAATATTTACCAATACAGTAATGTACTCCACGCCAGTTTTAGTGCAGAAGTTTACCGCAACGAAGCATCCATCGCCCTCTGAAAAAGATCAGACTGTATTTATACAATTGACCCACCCTCATTTTTACAAACTCCTCTTAAGGACCAACAACTTGGCCTAAGCCCCTTTCCCTATAACATTCTCGTGTCACAGTGTTACTTAACATACTCCTCGGAAATGGCTTGACCGATTTTTATGAAATTTTATATCATGTATATTCTATAGGTCTGAGAATAGGTCGTAAACTATTATTCATCAGTTTTAGACTAAAACATCTCTAAATATCTTACCACCACTAGTATTCCAAGTAAACCGTCCACTGAAAGGCGAGCTTAGATTTTCCTCATTACGGTAAAAGGAGCTATTTATACTGTATGTTCTATGTTCGTGCACCGCCGACTCGTTGTAGATAGGCACCTTGTCTCCTCCTCGCCACATCACAGGAGTCCCCTCGTCGAGAATCGTGCTCCATATTGTGTAGTTCCTTGTAGGCGTTGTACTAATTTCGTTATATTCATCATAAGGCTCTACAATACTGAAGATTACCTGGAACAATGTTTACTGGATGAACTGGATGGCTCTACTGCTTCTGTGGTGTGAACTCCAGGTCTGTGTTGACGTGGAAACGCAGTGAATATGTGAAAAGGGAGCTATTACTTACTTATACAAGGGGTATTATTTCTTAAGAAGCATAGCCTGATATTCTTAAATATTAAGAGGTATATTTTAAAGCTTAATAAGCAGCTAACTAAATAATTTTTCGAGGTGTACTGATATACCCACCGTTCATCTGTATGTTTTAAGGTCCTATAATAATTAATATACCTAATAGAGGCGATATCACTATCGTCGTTATCTGGGTACCTATGATCTCAAATTCAGTAGCTCGGAATTTCATAGAAAACCGCTAGTTCTGGAAATCGACCCAGGACTTCACACTCAGTAGTCATACTTGCCGATCACTAGACTAAACTAATTAGATTGCTTTATGACAAATAAAAGCAGAGAGCAGTGATAGCCTAGTGGTATGACCATTGGACTGGCAAGTCGAAGGTCTCTAGTTGGAATCCACGGCACGCACGCACCTCTGACTTCGAATTTATGTGCGTATTAATAATTATAATTAATTATCACTATCTTAAACGGTGAAGGAAAACATCGTGAGGAAACCTGCATACCTTAGAGATTTTCTCGACGGTTTGTGAAGTCTGCAAACCCGCACTAGGCCAGCGTGTAGGACTATAGCCTATTCCCTCTCAATATGAGAGGAGACCCGTGCCCAGCAGTGGGACAGTATATGGGTTGATAATGATGACAAATAAATCAATGAGGTACCTTTTAGTGTCGATCACAAACTATTTGTTCCGGTACATGCCGTGTGCGTTCATGATTTGTGTTTATAATGATACCCACATCATGGAATCATACTATTATTCATTTATTCATGATGGCAATGCCTTTGGAGAGCATCACTAAGACCCAACGAACTCATGTTATGCTCCCTACAATCACGATGACAATCAAATCTTTCCATTTCCTGGGACTATTGCTTTTGCATAAGGTTCTAGAATCGATGAATGGAACAGATTGTGTTAACAGCAAATTAATTCACTTTCGCGCCGGTTCGCCTGTTATCTGCGTTAAAAACCCGCATTTTAGTGCGTTTAAATGATAAATTCCACTGATGAAATTGTAGTAGGTAGTGGTAAATTGGAGGTTCATGGAGTTCTTCCTAGTAATTTACAGATTCTATGATAATAAATAATTAAACATCCGTGCAAGTTAAGAGTGTTAAGAGCATATGATGGATGAATAAATAATTTGTTCATCCATGCATGGAAACTTTTGCTTGATAGTTTTTAATTCGCAATACATCCGAATGTTTAATAGCCAGGTGCAACAGATTTTTCTAAACGTGCAATATGACAACAATATAATTGTCTACTGTGATCTCGCCAGTATATGATAACTTTAATTGCAACCTTGTTTGTTGGCAAACTTCACACGTCGTCAATAAAATCACTCAGGTACGCTGGTTCTCTAAAGATGTTTTACTTCTTGATAACGCATATGATTTGAAAATGTGAGGTCCGTACCTTGTATCTTGAGAACTTGGCAGTGTCAACTGACTCATAGAATAGTGCTCGTAAGTTCGACTGCTACGTTTGAGGTGCAGTGTTATTGGGATCTTTTGAAATTATCAGTAGCAGCTTGGAGTTTGGGTTTGTGCCCGGTTAATGGCACTTATGTCTAACCCTTGTAACGGGGAATAGGCCCTAAGCTACCAGTGCGTCCGTGCTGCGTGATTACATAATTACTTAGTTGGAATATTTAAGTCTGTCGTTGTGAATGAAATAACTGGTCGTGTACTTGATAATGAGCGTTTATGGTTAAGTTACGGTTTCTCACATAGCAGAGTTAAACCGTGCATCTTCACTGTGTGTCCCACCTGTCGTATACCTGGACGGCTGTATGTAAATTGTGCGTTAGATTAAGTTTTTTTTTATAATATTTTGACGACGTCTGTGGTCTAGTGGTTCTATTCCAGAACAGTTTACAGAACACAAATATTGATGTGATGACTATTTAAGTGTTTGTGTTTGTCTGGGTGTTTCTTAGGTATTCTATGTATGTATTTACAAAAAAAAATATTATATCCATTGTCTAGTACCCTTAGTACAAGCTCTGCTTAGTTTGGGGCTAGATGGTGCTGTGTAAAATTTTCGAAAAATATTTATCTATTATTCCCAGTAAACTTTTTTTTTATAGGATAGCGAGCAAACAGGCCATCTGATAGTAAATGATTACCGCCGCCCATTGACACCCACAATACCATACTTCAGTATTTCAGTGATAACTGCTAATACTTACAGGATTAAATTCTGTGTCACAGTCTTCGCTGTAATGTGGCACTAACGCGACGAGCTGCCAACTCCTTGAGGGCTCTATCTGGAACTTAATGGTCTCTTTCGTCTGACACCTTATCTTTACCACCGCAGTCTTTGGTATACTGGGATCGGGACCTGGAAAAGTAGAGAATGTAATGTAGCAACTGATCCGGTTATGTAAGAACCGGTATTTTGCGTATTGTATACCTAATATTTTAAGGTACTCGTAGGCCAAAACCGGGGCAGCTAAAAAGGTCAAATTTGTCATAATTCCTCTGGAATCAATTTATATTTAGAACTAAAAGTAATTCTTTACCAGTTCTAGTGTTCCTACCGTTAAGCTATAATGTGCTAAAACTATTGTGTTCCAGTTTTCTAGGCAATGTAGGTAGTGAAATTACTGAGCATACAACTGAGGTCTGATGATAACATGGAGCTCCCTGTTTATATTATCAAGCAGCGTAAGTGCCGATGAACTGTTAACTTTGAGTCTGTTTGTCGGATGCATTGCTATACCAATATTATAAGGCAACGATTTGGTTTAAATCGCCGATGACTCTTGAAGACAGTGTTCCTCAATCATCATGTAACCATTTTAAAATAGGTTTAATTGGTAACCACAATTTAACTTTAATAATGTGGCCTTTATTCCGTTTTTTTTATTCTACTAAGGTGGCAAACAAGCACACGGCCCACCTGATGGTAAGCGGTTACCGTAGCCTACAGATGCTTGCAACACTAGGAGTATCACTTGCGCGTTGCCGACCCTATATTGAAAGAGGAATAGTTGGGTTGGCAGTGTGGAAACCCTCATGGATACTTCAATGGTTATGTCGGACTCCTACCGACTCAAACAACAAATCTCGGAGACCCTCATAATGTATGTGAAGTGACCACCTTCACATACATTATGAGGGTCACCGAGATTTCCAAGGCAATATTACCTTATGCGTTCTTATGCTGGGTGGAATTTTATCCTACCAATTTCCTCTGGGCCGTATACCCTAGTCGAAGGTGACAACTGTCATCAGGGTCCAATTCTGCTATTTCATTGTGGCAAATTTATGAAATGAAATGATATTTATTTTCTATTTAAATAGATCTTATAAAGACACTTTTATAAGTCAATGTTTATTTTTTTATGCTAGAAGGCAGCATTTCCTATGATGACCTCTGAGAAGAAACACCATGGTCATAATCGTCGTTCAGAGACTTCAGAATTGTTGTCTTTCTTTTTTTGTAATAAAGTAGATCCCGCGCTAGGGAACAAGCCTTGTGTTGCGGGGGACTTTACAAACAATTAACGGACACAAAATACACCCAGATTCAAAACAAATATCTGTAGATCACACAAAGATTTGTCTCGGGTGGGAATCGAATCCACGATTGCACCTGGTGCAACGGTGGTGACGAGGTGACTACCTTGACCGCTGGCGCTAACCCAAACGTGCTGTCAGTTTGAAAACTGTCAGTCCTTGTCCTTTAGTGCTATAGAACGACCATTCTAAAAAAAAATATCTTAAATTGAAATAGAAGACTTGGTCTATACAAAAGAAGGTTGGTTCCTGTTCTGCAGTTTTCTGCACTCACGCCTTCATAGACAATAAAAAAATATGAGAAACACGCTTAGAATTACATGGATATCCTTAAACTACCTATTCACCTATATAAACTTTGACTATTGTGTGTAATCCACACTTCAGGTAATATCGCCCTTACTCAGTCAATGTTATTGCATAGGTATTTATTATCAGTTCATTTTAATAACATTGTTCAAATATAATATACGTAGTACAGGCAGCTGTATACCTAATTATCATGTGCGTGATAATATTTATTGATTCTAGGATACTGACCCCAAAAGTTTTCCTCGCAGATCTCCGGTGTCTGAAAAAGAAAGGTAAGTAATTAATTAAATACGTTAAAATAGTATCTTTTGCCTACATTTTATTATTTTTTCGTCGTGTATATTCCGCAAGGCAATATATTTGCCGGAGTATGTCGGATTCCTATTCTGTTCTCGAACCTTAGTTAGTTGGCATTTTTATAGATTAAGTATATAATTTTATAAAAAAATATATAGATAAAATTAAATTGTTTATTAATACCTAACTTTATCATTAGAAATATTATCTTTACTGAACTATTATCATTAGAAAAGCTAAATTATAATTATACAACGCTAGGTTTATTGTAAAAAAAAAAACTAATCAAAAGTAATGTAAATGAATCACGACTCGTATTTAGACAGTGAACATAAAAATTTCCAGAGTGCCTAGACCAGACTGATAAAAAATTAAGTGGTTCAATTTTTTATTAACTGTTCTTTGTGTTTCACAGGATTCTGACCGTCTAGGAAACTTCCGGACACGATTTTAGAGGAGGATTTAATCATCAATACATTTCTATAAGTAAATAAGGTATGTAAAAACAAAGTTGATGTGTTAAAAGTATTGCACCTTTTTTCTAAATAAACAATTTATTATTTATTTTTAAAGTTTATAAAAATAGTAGCGTTGGAAGTTAATATTTGTACAACATAGTTTTAATGGTTGAATGCACCTAAATGCGCTACTAGAATCACTTAGAATGTAAGATCACAGTTAAAGATACTTTGTTAGAACAGCTATAGGTAAGTATGTCATCAAAAACATAACTTGTAAAAAAAAACAAGTCTCGCAATTCAGTTCTTCGACCGTAAAAAGATGTGAGATCCATGTTACCATGTCGGTTAATTTATTCCGTCCCTACTTGAGTAAATAAACTATTTATTATTATTATTAAGGGTCCTTCTTCCTAATCTATTACTTAATTATTATATACATATATGTTTTTTTTGAAGTCGTCGTGTCGCAGCAAGTGGCCAAACATTTTTCCTCTCCTAGTCTCTATGGTTCTTAATAACTGTCTTTTCTCATCTACAATTCTTAGGCTTCCTCATTTGTTTTCATTTCCGTCCAACTGATCTTCTCCATCCTCCTCCAGCACCACATTTCAAATGCCTTTAGCCTTTCCCTGTCCCTTTGAGTCATAGTCCAAGTTTCACAGCCATACAATGCTATGCTCCAGATATAGGTCTTTATCATTCGTTTTTTGATACAGTTTTTTATTTTGTCTGTAAATAAATGTTTTTTCCTGTTAAATGTTTGTTTGGCTATTGCAATTCTTGCCATGATATCAGGTGAACATCGAGAGTCATGTGTTATATATTTGGCTTCCTAGGTATTTGAATCCGGTGACTTGCTCTAATTGTGTGATATCGGTCTAGATATACTGATGGGAATTTTGATGCTATTAAAATTTTAGTTTTATTAATGTTAATTTTCAGTACTCTATCTCTAAAAGTGCTAATCATTTTCAAAAATTTCTCTAAAGTATTTGTGCTATCGACTATTGCCGCTATATCATCTGCAAATATAATAAATCTTCCAGGTTCTCCATTAAATTTAACTCCCCCCTCATCCGCTTCCATAATTTTCTGTATGGCACTTTCAATAAAAACATTAAATATTAAAGGTGACAAGGGACACCCTTGTCTTACCCCTTGTTTTATATATATGCTTTTTGTTTTTCATCCCCAACTTCTATTATTGTTTCCTGATTTTTGTAAAGTTCGTATATAATTTTCCTATCTCTATAATCTAATCCTACTTCTTTTAAAATCTCCATCATCTTCTTCCAATTTACTTTATCAAACGCCTTTTCTAAATCAGTAAATGCTATATAAGTGTCAAGACCTACATCCATACGTCTGTCTGTGATAATTAATCTGAGGGCTAATATAGCGTCTCTTGTGCCCTTCTTTTGTCTAAACCCGTATTGGTCAGGGCCTATATACTTCTCTGTTAATGGTCTTATTCTGTTCTGGATTATCTTAAGGAGGATCTTTGAAGCTTGGGATATTAAACTAAGGGTTCTGTGTTCTTCACATTTAAGCGTGTTTTGTTTTTTCGGCAGTGTGACCGTCCTACTAACTTGGAAATCTTTAGGTATAGTTCCTGTTATGTAAATATTTCTAATAAGTTGGTATAGTTCTTCAAGCATAGGGTCACAAACTGCATATTTTATGAGTTCTATATATAAAAGGTCATCTCCAGCGGCTTTTCCGTTCGGTATACCAATAATCGCTTTATTAAATTCCTCCCTCAAAATATCTGGGCCTAGACTATCCCTATCAACAAGATCTTTTCATTCTATATCATTCTCCTTCATTCCTTGCCCTTCATAAAGACCTTCTATGTAAGTTTTCCATCGCTCAACTATGTCGTTATTATTAATCAATATCTTACTGTTTTCATCTTTCTGATATGGCTGTACTTTTTGATTTATGTTTCTTATCTAATTGTTTTATTAAATTATAAGCTTTATCTAATTTACCCTGTTTTGTTAAAATTTCTATTCTATTACAAGTTTGTTCCAAATCTTTCTCTTTTTCATTTTTACATCTCACTGTTATTTTCTTTGTTAACTTTTTATATTCCTTTATACTTTTGTCATCTTTTCTATTTTTGAGCTTTCTCCGTTCTATCATCAGGTCTATTATTTCTGATGTCAACCATTTTTTACGGGGTACTATTTTTTCCTTTTGGAGCACTTCATCCGCACTAGTCCTAATAATACTTTTAAGATTTTCCCACCTGCTTTCTATATCTATATCTTCTAAATCTAATATTTTTTCTTTATATTCTTCTAACTTGTATCCTAACTTATTACTTTATTACACTCTAAATTTATTATCATTAAGTTTGTTGAGATCTATATTCTTTGGTTTGAATATCCTTTTATTTTTCTTGGTTTCAAGGCTAATTATACTGACTAGTAAGTTATGATCGGTATTCAAGTCCGCCCCCGGTAAAGTTTTGCATGACTTGACAAAATTTCTGTGCTTATTCTTTGTTATAATATAATCTAATTGATATCTACCAATATCTCCAGGCATCTTCCATGTATACAGCATAAAAATCATTTATCATTAAAACCCTTAATAAATATAATTACATACCATCACGCCTGTATTCCCCGAAGGGTTAGGCAGAGGTGTACTAATGTACACCCACATTTCACCGGTATGTTTAGGTCCCATTTAATAGGGGGCGAGCCTATTGCCATTAACCGGGCACAAATCCAGACTCCGAGCTGCTACTGAGAATTTCATAGAAAAACCCAATAACACTTTGCTCGACCTGGGGATCGAACCCAGGACCTCTAGCGTAGCAGTCGCGCCTAGGACCACTAGACTAATGAGGCAGTAATAAATATCATTTATCATTAAAACCCTGTTACGTTTTAAATAAATAGATTGACTTGGAAATCGCACTAAACTATACTTGTTACTTGAGAGATACATTGTGTTTGCATGCTATCCTAGGTTTTGCCATCATTATTATTATTATAACTTTTGCCTTCAGATATAATTATGTATCTAACACCTGTAGATCCGTCCGCGAGTATGGAAATGCCCAGGCTTCGTTTTGGACGCAATGCGACACGTTCCAATAGTGCGATTGAATCATTGCTGCGATGCACAGTTTGTCAACAAACACACAGAAATACCACGAACTGGCACACCTCGGGGTAATAAAGGAGATTCTAATTATAACTAATTAGAAAATGATACGCTAGTACCTAAAATTGTATTCGCCTTTGTATATTGAGAGACATACGAATCCATATAGAATATAACACCATTTCTAGGTCCTCGGAAGACATACCTAGACATTATTTCCAACAGTCTGGTCAAGTTTACATTTTTAATTCGCGCTAAAGTAAGAAATTCGGTCTACCTTGACGTCTTGATTGTTCTAATAATATCTATAATTTTTATGTTTTAATATTGTAACATTATTGTTTCTTTTATTTTTGCATTAGTCTTTTAAGATCCTGTTTTTAATTTTAATTGTAGGTATTAATTGTGTAAATTTTTCGATGTTTCCCATCCAATTTAAATATGTATAAGAATAATCATCTAAATAAATTCTTTGTAATCTTAATCAAAAGGTAAATTAAAACCACTTTTTACGGATTTTAGTAATAATAGGCTCATCTATAAGCTCGCCCCTAATAGAGGTATGGTTTTTCCACTTTGTTCACCTGGGGGACCAAAACATACCCGAAAATATGTTAGGTACATTAGTTCACTTCTAACCTTTCGGGGAATACATGCGTGATAGTATGTTATTTTTGTCATAAGCTAATTTTGACAAAAATAATATCCAATACATAGGTATTGAGGATTAAAGGTTTCTATTTCGTTGTTAAATAATATACGTTCCATTGATACAAAGAATCGTTCATCAAGCCTTCTTTCTGAAGACTTCAAATACCGTTAAAAAATCTTAGGAAGGTTCCCTGGCTTTCCTTCTCCGTTTAAGCGTGATAAATATTTATATTCAGAAAACTTTTATTAAGAGGCACATCCTTTGATTCGAACTCAAGACCTAGGACTTGATAATCCATGGTCATATTACTAAGCAATCACTGCTTCGAATGAAACTTCCGGATAAGGTTTTTTTTTCAAGAATTTATAGAACTGGGAGTGTTCATTTCAACACAACTTTTCGGATTTAAAGAGGGCTGGTAACCATTTTTTGAATTGGTACCTTAATATCAAAAAATAATATAAAATGTAAATGTGAGTACTCTGTAGGCTAAATATACATACTCAGCTCTGAACAGTCTGGCGGCTTTGAGCCTTTTTAGTGGCCTACGCAAATGTTCCTCTGATCTGGTATCGTCGTGTGACGGGTTGTTGAGCTCCCTAAATTATGGTTGAGCTACACAATGACTGATGCATGCGAGCCGTCGGTTGGGACTGGTCTACTCAAAGCCGCTATGGCTCTTTCTTCAAAAGGCCATTTCAGACTTTGCCCTACATTGTAAGACACATATTTGTTATTATACCTACTATGTCTGGACTTTAAAAGAGACTATGATTCTCTGAGTTTGTTTCGGCGTTTCTTCTCAGAGGTCGTCAGTTAGGAAATGCCGGAGCCATCTAGCTTAAAAAAATGTTAAATATTGACTTGTAAAAGTGTCTTTAAAAGATCTATTTACAGAAATAAATATCATTTATCATTTATCATTATCATTTATCCGAGGTGTGTTGTAAAATATATGTTCCATTGATACATAGAATCGTTCATCAAGTTACCTAATTATCGTAAGTGCTGTTGTACATTACCTTAACATGACATAATCTTGTAGAGAAAGTTCAACGTTGCTTGCATTTTAATAGTTAAAAACCAAATTACATACAAGTCACACCGTTATATGTAGATAGTAGACTTTTACGCTACCTGCATGCATATGGTTGGGTCGTTATGGTCGCAGGGCAAAACCAAAAGTTAATATTTTTTATGGATTGGTAACTAAGTTCTGCCTGCGACTCCGTCTGCGTGGAAAAGTTACTTTTAATTAGCGTTGTAATTTAGCTAATTAACTCAAAATCGTTATATAAATTATAGCCTATACGTTAGTCAAACACAAATATTTTATTTCAATTAGACCATTAAAATAGCACTTTTGAAAAATCAAAACTAGTTGCACGGTTCCAAAAAGTGGGTCTTATGGAGAAGAACCGGCAAGAAACTCCGTTACTCTGATGTATAAATAATAATAGTGTAAAGTTGCATCAAAATCCGTTCAGTAGTTTTAGCGTGAAAGAGTAACTAATATCCATCCTCACAAACCTTCACATTTTTATTATTAGTAGGACTTGCCTGCACGTGTGACGTATATACATGCCTGTATTCTCCGGAAGGGTTATCATTATTATATTTCGGATATTTTAAATAGCACCATCTACCAAAACAAACTAAGCAGAGCTTGGGTACTTAATAGAGAATGGAAATATAATACTTATTATACGTTTTTTGTAAGCAATAGGTGCGCAGCCAAACACAAAGTTATGTTCATAACATACATATTTGTGTCCCATGGTAATCGACGACTACCTTCGACACTCGTTCGCCGGTATGTTTAGGTCCCATGTCATAGGGAGCAAGTCTATTGCCATTTAGCCGGAACTCCGATTTGCTACTGAGGATTCCATAGATAACCCAATAATCGGACCCAGGAGATACATACTATGGCAAACAGCGCAAATGATTTTCGAACTTTCATACAGTTTAACGTGGTGCTCGGGAGAAAATGCAAGTGATGCATTGAACTATTTGTGACACTTGCATAAAAAGCGGCTAAGTGCAAGCTGCGTTTGCGCTGTGTTTCGTACAATATCTAATCTGGTATTATGTATGGCCCTTAGTAGTGTCTTGGGGGACTTTACAAACATGAAATTAAGGGTCACAAAGTACACCCAGAGTCGAAACAAATAATCTGTGCATTGCACTAAATTGTGACTCGGGTGGGAATCGAACCCACGACACCCGTTCTTTAGGCACATAGTACAAAGGCGCACGGCGATTTCTACCAGTCGACCTTAGGGTAATGCAAAGAAAAAGTACCTTTAGATATCTAACATTGTGAATAGGATTAGATAGATATTTTTAACATTGTAGAGTAGCCCTTTTTTTGTCAACGGGGGGAAACCTTCAAAAGATCCGCCTACTCACTTTCCGATCTACGGGGGTGACCGGGGAGTGTGGGATTCTAACCCACTAAAACCACCCCGGTAGCCACTACCAGCACAAGGAGGGGGTACTGTCACCTGTTTATAGATACCCTTAGAACGCCCCTACAACGCCTGTTAGGCACATCCCTGGGAAAGTTATAAAGCATAGTGCTTAGAGCCATGCACGGCTCCAAGTTCTCTTTCAGGGTACGTTCGAAGTTCTGCAAGTTCTTTTTCAGGGTAGGTGCGAAAGTTTGTCTTTTCAAGTTCACGTGCGGATAAAAAGTAATTATTAATTGGTCTATCATAGTGATGGGTAACCGGCACATCTAAGTCTCCTAGGTCGTTAAGGTTGATAAGGGGTGCAGTCTATCAATTTAAGACTAGGTCAGATTTGTGGACCAACAGCGGCATCAGGGACAGCGGTAACAGGAGAATGTTTTTTAATATTGGGTTGGATAACATTATATTTCAAAATCTTTAAATCTTTATTTTATGTTTTGAACTGGATAACTATTATTCATCATCAACCCATATAATATCCTATTGCTGAGCACGGATCTCCTCATAGAATAAGATTGTCTTGAATTGATTAAAGGGCTTATTCCCGTGCGCTCCAAATCTAATTGTTCTCTAAAATTATTTTTTCCATACCAGGAGACATACATTACCAGGAGCTCCAAAGATTTTTGATTTTACAAAATACTAACAATACTTATTTAATTTTAGTTTTGGATCGCTTAGGAACAAAATCGTGGAGCGGGCGGGAATAAGCCGATTGAAGATTGTGTGTAAGAGGTAGGCTATAATCCACCTTTTATCATTTTTTCACATTTTATCTATCACAAAAGTATCATACTTATCGCACATAGCCAATACTGATTTGCCAACGACATCCTAGTTTTGGATTCTATCCTTTAGAGAAACTCGAAGCATAGCACTTAGGTACACACTAACACTAGTTACGCTTTCGTCATTTGGGACCGAAAATACCCAGCGTTCAAGTTCAGCACTTTCAGTGTCAATGTCGGTTGAGTACTACGATAAACAACACATTAAGTGTTATCTACGTTATACCAATAAGTAGACACTTACTGCAGTCAATATTTCGGTCTATTGATTACGAGATATGGGGATACATGTTTGGGAGCGATCGCAGATAACTGTCACCTTTAGCCTGCTTGCGAAAATTGTTTATAAAATTGTTTAATTTATGCACTTATTTTGTCGGAAGTCGGGCATTTACCTACGCACACATGTCATGTTGGTTTATTTGTTATTATCGATTTATCGTTTGTGTGGTTTTTTTTTAAACCCGTAGGTACTCGAGATCGTAACACTATTTTTTATGAAATAAAGCTCATTCCGTAATTTTGCTATGTTATACATAATTATTTTATGCAATAAACTTTTTTCTGTTGTTTTTAAAAAATCACCCATTTTCTTAATAAAAACTTTTTTCACTTAACTTTTTATTAAATATACTTACGCTGATTTTGCCCAAGATAAAGTGTCATTACAAGCAGCGATAGCCTAGTAGTTTGACCATTGGACTGCCAAGTCAAAGGTCTCGAGTTTAAATCCAAGGCACACACCAGTGTTTTTTTCAAATAATGTGCGTAGGTATTAATAATCATAACTAGTAAGGAAACCTGCATGCCTGACTGTTTTTCTTGACCATGTGTGAGTTGACTATTATATGTAGAATAATCCCTCTCTTAGAATAAACATCAATATTTTTTTGTATTTGCTTTTTTTATCATCATCGTCTTCCTGGTACAAGGGCAGGATGATAATGATGATAAAAAAAGCATTTAAAATATTTAAGATAATTTAAATGCTTTTTTATAAATAGCTTTAGGGACGTTCTAAAATCAATATGAAATTGCCCGAAGACACAGGTAGGCCCTTATTCTTTCAGCCAAGAAATAATCTTGTACGGGTTCGGACAGTTATTTCAGCAATCACATATTTTTTAAGTTTAGATAAAATAGATCCTGATCGCGATACACCGACTACGGTCACAATTATAAGTACTATATCCGCAAAACAGCAAATACAAGCCTTATGATAAGTAACTTATAAGTGTAGTCTTACCACGTTTATGTAAAACCTCAAACTGGAACACACTTCATCCGCCAAGTTCTTCAGTTGGCAGTCAGAAATTATTTTCATTTCTTCACCGTCCGTCGGTCTGCCACTCACATACGGTATCATTGTCATTTGTTTTATCAAACATAATATTATGTAGTGTTCAAACTTTTTGTAACACATTTTAACTTGTTTAAAAACATGTAGTTTTTGCAAAACAACAGAAAATCACGTTACAACGCAAATGAAGAAATCAAAGTTGAAACTCAAACTTTCAAAATTAAATTCTTATTTTTTTATGCGCCTTTTAATTTTATAATATTAAAAACAACAAAACTCAAAAGAGGTTGCGATATTTTTAAAATGCGAACCGTTTCTTCCGAGTACAGTCGCGTGTGGTAGCGCGGCGCTGCGGTTTGTGCCTTCGCGCCGCCCCTCAACTTGTAACTGGGGCGTCGAGCTACTGAGCTTTACGCATAACCGTATCGTAGGGTGCTCCCAAAGTTCTCGTATTAGAGTGGCGCTTTACCTACGCCAATCGGTTCATTCAAGCTTTTAGTCCTTTGATAACAAGATAGGCTACAATAAGAATAATCTTCCATGATGAATTTTCTGCAGGGAACTTGCTTAACAGAGGATTTAACTGTCTCTGTCGTAGATAGACCTTTTTAATTTGCGTCATATATGGAAGAAACTAATATGACCTATGAAAGGCGCAGTAATTTTTTTGATCTAAGCCGTGTCGATACCCAATATTCTTTGGTAACGATATTCTTATATCCCTTATTTTTTAATCACCGTAAACATTAATTGGGGCGTTTTAGTCATCACATGAATATGATGAATAACTTTTTACAATTGGATCAACTCTATAATCGTGAAAAAAAAAAAACAGCTGTTGTTCCATACATTTTGTCGAGTTGAGTGAGCTGTAATACAGAGTAGGTAACTCATAGCCATGCTTAATATTTAAAACAAATTCAAACAGCTATGGAGAGAAGAAGAACACTATAACGACCCGGGAATTTCTGAAATTAGTATGTGGCATACTAATTTCAGAAATATAAATGTGGTCAATTTACCTTTAACTTTATATCTTTGAGCTAGACCTCTATTCGAAGGATTGGCCGCAGAAGGCTTTAAACCGATGAGTGAGATGAATGGAAGCAGGAGAGGGAGGCTTCTGCTCTGCAGTGGGACGTTAATAGCTGAATAAAAGATAAAAATAAAATATCTTTGGGAGTAGTTCTTCGCGGAAACATTCGCCCACCAATTAAAGAAGCGCATCGCCCTTTGTGCTGCATTAATTGGATATATCTACATACTTCATAGTACTTATAAAATTTGAATGAAAGAGGTGAGTGGGTTCATTCGACCTCGTTCATTCAACAGAGCGAACGTGCAGGTCTGCGCGTGTTAACACCTGACGACCAGTAGGCATGTTAGTTACGACCTAAAGTTATTCTGAACAGCAGCACATGTCTGTCTCATCGTGATTGATTGTTCACTGCCTTGCATATTTAAACCTCTGGTTGGTCCAGTGACCTTAAGCGCGGCTGCTGAACGAGAGGTTCTGGATTCTAAGGTGGGTGGTTAGTTGGTTTTACTATGAGGAATCCTCGTAGCAACCCTATATGCACTCACGTCTTATCCATACTATTATAGCTCTGTCTATGTGACAGATAAATTGGACCATGGAAGAAGGACATAGACTACATTTTGTCTCAACAAGTGCTTAGGGATGCGAGTGACACAACGCAACAGCTAATTAGAGTGGTTTCGCACTACGTCCGATCCGAATCCGGTCAGAATCCGTAAAAATTCGGTCCGGAGTAGTCGTAGAACTATTAGTATGGTAGTTTACACACTAGATAAGATTTCCATCATCGGATTTCTCTACGTCATCTGTCTCTATTTTTACAGATCCGGATCGGATTCGGATCGGACACAGTGCGAAACCGCCCTAAGAAAAACTTCATTGGGATGCCCAATTCCATTTGGTGCAGGAACCTAGACATTTAAGCTAAAGTTTTAAGAACTAAAGAGAACTTAGCGAACGTTCGGCAAAAAAAAATAGCCCACCGCGCAACTATCATAATATCATATGAAATATTATAGGTACCTATACAAATGACAAGATTAATCTCGTCTCTGGTAGGGCGTTCCTAGTCGGCGCAACAGATTACAGCCTCTGTTCAACCGGGTCGTGGGTTCAGTAAAATATACGTACCATCATCCCTATATTCCCTGAAGGGTTAAGCAGAGGTGTACTTAATGTACAGACGCCAGCAGGTCATGCTATCCAAAACTGTAAAATTTTCCCAATTGAATATGAACCTTAATATCTTGTTTTAAAGTTAAAAATTCAATTAGAAATTTGACAGATTGTGGTAGCTTGATGGCCGCTGTACACCCCCAATTCGCCGCCGCCGGTATGTTTTGGTCCCATGTAATAGGGGCGAGTCCCAGGAACAAATCCAAACTCCGAGCTGCTATTGAGCATTTCATAGAAAAACGCAATAACACTGCTCGACCTGAGAATGGAAACCAAGAGCTCTAGTTTAGCAGTCGCGCTTAGGAACACTAGATTAACGAGGCAGTGGGTTCAGTTGAAATGATCAGTGCAAGGCATGTAAGGCTTGAGTGTTTGTACATGATAAATTTGCATTTGTAAAACGTAGTAGTACAGTAGAGACAGAAGTGTGACGTATTAATTTTTTCCTGGTTTCGAGCAGGAACGCGAAACATTAGGCTATAATTACGCAACATTAAGTAAAACAAGCTTATTGACAGTGATTCATCTTACAATTCGTAGTAAACACGTCAGATACGAAATATTTAATGAATGTATCCGTTGATATGGTTACGTGATCCGAATCTCAGTTTGTTGAATACATTAAAACCCGCGGAAGTTATTGAACTATTGTAATTACGCAATCAGAGGCAGTTATTAGTACTAAGTAGGCTAATGACTCTAAAAAGACCGATAGCCAGATTATTTAAACCACCCGTTACATGTTTAAAACTATTATAGTTGGTTCAGGTTGCGTCGTTTATTGTTGGGACAAATTGATAAGATACACTCATAGATAGGTACCTAATGTACCTATTCTGTATTCTGAAAAGTCCAGATATTGACTTTTCAGAATACAGAATGTATACTATACATTACCACTGGTAATGATATAATACCACTGGTAATGTATCAGGCTAATTGTGTCCATTTATGTTAAATTCTTAACCGTAGCAGTACTCTTCTTTATTTACCTTGTGGAAATTGATTCGATGGCGATATTTTAATTCGATATTTTGCAAGAGTCAAGTTAATTAATTTATCTTTTACTTTGTAAAATAAAAGTACTAAAAAAATTGATGATAAATAAGTATCTACTAACAAATAGTTTGATTAACCACAACCTAGCAATAATCTCAATTACTATATAGTTGCAATACATCTAGACGGAATGGACGAGATTTGATCCCGGTAGATAATGTTCCGAACCTAAGCCACGGATGGAGTCTGCCGTCGATTTAAATTTTGTCTAGCCTGTAAAAAAAGCCATGATTCTCTAATTTGTTTGGACATTGCTTCGAAACTGTTTTTCGCATTTCTAGAAAATGCGCTGTCTATAAAATATTGAATTGTAAAAGATCTATCTACCGAAATAGAATATAATTTATCAATTCTATCATTTAAAGTCCCTAAAGGCAGAAAAGGAGGACATTATTTAAATTGGATACAATTACACCACCATAATAGCATACTAAATGAAATGAAATGTCTCCAACTGCTTCCTGTTTCCATTACCAATTAATTTTTAACTAAATTTCGATTTCGATAATAAACATTCGATGTTGCAGACTTTGGTTTTCATTTCCGTATAATATGTGGTCATAATATTTTATCTTGTCGGAACTGTAAATATAAATATTATTCTAAACACAGGCTATCAAAGCTATTAATCTTAATATAGACATTAGTTTAGAAAGATGATTCATTACCTTCTTTACTTTTAGATTTAAAGTAGTACTTACTGTCAGCTGATATCTTTCATGTTTAAATTTTCTGTTTCTGGTCTTTTCGCTTCACTATTTAGATTTTTGGTCTTTCCTTTCTTCGCTCAATAACCTTGCAATTAATGCCAATAGATACTTACATAGAATCATACTTAATTAATCATATTTTTATCTTTAGTGGATTAGTGTAGTGTTTAGGCGTTTCTATTTATCCGTACGTGCTGATAAATGATTAGAGGCTATTAATTGTCTCGTTCGCTCATTCTGTCTTTCCTTTTGAAGCTTGTAATTTGTGTATAAGGTCGCTGCACATAATATTATAATTAAGCCGGGCCCCTTCACACTTGTCTTGGTCAACTAGGATAGAGGTAGATAGATCGTAGCGGTCACCTTCGAGTCGCATTCCACCTTCTAGTATTAAATATTATGATAATGTCAATAAATCTTCTTGACATTTAGACTTTTTTATGCAGGTATTATTATATAACAATGAACTTTAGGAGATCACGGGCCGCAGAAGCAAAAAAATACTGGTCCTTGGAGACATAAATTAATGCTACGTTTTATTGCCTGGAGAACTGAAGTTCAGAAAGAAAGGTTCTAGCAGTAGGTAATTATTAATAAGTAGAAACTGTACTTATTAATAATTACCTACTGCTGAGGGCAAAATAGGAGTAGATAAGTATTATGTTGTATTTTAGCACGAAATGGCAATATACTTAGTTATTGACTAACAGAGCCTTGAGAACCAGCACCGGTGGCAAGGAAGTTTGAATTATAAATACAATTCAATTTAATCAATAAACGGAATAAAATTCGCAAATAGTAGTTTTGTTTCTTTATTGGCGTGTGTCAGAAATCAAGATAATTTAATTCTTTCGCAAAAATAATGGTTATAACTGTCATAATTGTTACTTAGTAACAAGTGGAAGATAAGTTTGTAAAAACATGGTCCTTTGTTTTTGTTTTTACCACTAAGCACGGAACTCTTTTTCAAGCTAACGAATTTATATGTGAATGATCTAATAATTTAGGTTTAAGGTGAATTTTAACTGACAATAATTTTGAGATCTTGTCAACATAAGTAAACGAATTAAAAATGTCATAATTTATCAATTACATATGGATTTCCCGTGAAAAGGTACATTCACAAACAAAAGTTTAACAGTTACACGACCAATAAAAACGCTTCGCATGACCTCTAGTGACCGCCATAAGGAGAGTTCACTGCCGGCAGGCCCTACGCTCACCATTATAATATCTGAATCAATTTAACTTCATCATTGTATTCTTATACGAATGCATAATTCGATGTTTGATTAAAGTAGTATGGTACAACATTGGTGCCATATTTACCAAAAAGGTATTTTTTTTAAAAGATTTTCTATAGCACAGAAAATGCGTTATACTTTTTATTGTCTTAATTTGAAAAATAATAAATTGTAATTAGCACCAGCAATAAGGTCATGATTTTTTTACGGACTGCAGTGTCTCGACGACGACCTCTAGCGGACATTTACAAGACCATTTCGGTTATAAGAACTAGATTCTAGATGTGAATGTTGTAGTTATTTATGTAGGTATAGTTGGTAAATATTCGAACGGCGCCGGGCCCCACAAAAACACTAGATTTTGAAATTATAATGTCCGCACACCTCGATGTCGGACGAATGAAATATTTGAATTTGGTATAGGTCGACGACTTATCACCTGTCACTTGTAATAAAAAAAAATGATTCTTATTTTTCTGTACTATCTTGTCTATTGAATTTGAGTAAAAGAAAAGTTGGTTGGACCGTAAGTAACGGATTGCGATTGGTCTACGGTACTCACTCGCGATGAGTTCCTAAATAACTGATCACGATTACAATCTTGAGATCAAAGTGATTGCCAATTTGAGAAAGCTCTTTAGGCTCACTGGCGCAGAGTCGAAGCGCAGCTTAAAGTGTAAATTTGTACCTTTAAAGAAAATAATATAGATCCGCTCGGCGTCTCGCGCATTCTCGCGTCGGACTAATTACGGTCAGTTATATTTTCTGTATACAAATTTGTATGGTTCGATAATGGACCGTGCTCTTCGATATTGTATTAATGAAATTTTATCATATGACTCAGCAATTGACTTGTTCTCATGCACCGAAAAAGCGTTTCTTGCAGTACCAGGGCGTTATGTTGAGACTTTGACTATTGCTAGATTTGCTAGTAGTATTACATAATCCATGTCTTTGCATGTAACCTATTCATTATTTTGGGATATTAGGTATAAACTATTACTTAAACTTATTTTAACTTATTTTATTTTTATACATATACAAACTTAAATTTTACATCTTTATATTCTAAATGATTAGGTATTACATTATTGTCTACTACTACAATGGTTTTAGGAGGTTTCTATTAAATTTTGGGGAGCGGCTCTGAGTTTGGACTATAACAAGTAATCACTATTCTTTGGCAAGAAGTTCGCCCTCTGCCTAACCCTTCAGGAATACAGGCGAGGTGGTAAGTATAAATGTTATATTATGATCTGTTATAAATGATTTATACATTTACATAAGTACTTTTGAGAGCCTGAAATAATGAAAACGAGGTATACTGAAGAAAATCATTCGCAAATCACGATCGATCGTAGCATGCATAATGTATCAGTGTTTGTCCCTGATAAGGTGATAATATGCTGGAAGATGGATTCGTCTGACGGACGTTGTATTAATTTAAATGGTGTGACCGTGTTGCTAAGATAAGAATATTATTTCCTAATAATAATGTTGACTTTTGTTTCACAACTTGAGTCACGTTCAAAAAATTTATCTGTTTCTATCTTTATATTCGTAGACATAAAACATAACTGCAATATCCGATATGGATAACTGTTGGCATTTTTCTTTTCGTGCGCATGTAAATACATTACTTATATTATTTGGAGCCCCACATTAACTGCGGCATCAGTAGCGTTTGTAGCGACATCTAGCGCGGTAAATGGAACAACAACGAGCAAATCCTGAATCGCGTTATAATTCGCGAATAATAATCGCGAATATATTTATTTATGAACTGATGGTACGAAGGCGGTCTTAATGCCATTATGCATTATATTAAGTTATTTACATTGGTAAAGCAAGTTGCATATACATATACAGACGCCCGACATCAACCGTCTGGCCGTGGCCCGCCTGGTCGGATGTTCCTCCCTTTGGTTGAAGTGGCAACACACATCGCTTCTCCACACTGGTGACCCCGACACGTGATCCCAGTATCCTCACATGTTCTTTGAACGTTACCTGCAGTGGCTTGCATGGAAAGCATTCAACCGACTGCGCACTCAAGTAGGCTGCTGCAAACAGAACTTGGCGAAATGAGGGATTATATAGATCCTCCCGTCACCGCGTGTGAGTGCCCAAAATGTCCGTAAATCTGCACCTTTGATGACTGTCGCTGTCTACCATGCAAGTACCTACAGTTATGTAATATAAGTCTGGCAATTGTCTCCCTGGTGAAAATCGAATCAGGATTGGATAATCGATTCATTTTGGTATGCGATTGTATAGCTATAAGCGATTCAGTTATAAATCCTTAGTTATGATAGTTACTCTTTGCGTTTCAGACTTTTTATTTTATTATTGGTTTTAAGAAAACATTGCTCCGCACGCTCCGCAGTAGGATATTCTCTTGTATTGTGGTTGCGTTTACAAACACAAACTTTCACATATACAAACATCCAGACCCGGAAAAACTCATACAGGTCATATTCGCCGTAGTAGGTCCGTGCTGAGATCGAACCCGTTTTTATGGCAAATAAAATGTTTCTTTTAGTTCTAAGAGCTATCACTACCATTAAGCTTGGTGTTTTTTTTCAGCTATGTCGGCAACTAGGCAAATGACGCTGGGACTTAGGAGTCGTTCGATGCAGGCGGCATAAACGGTCCTTGTGGAAGTCTATGGTCTATGGTTCAGGAGTGGACCTCCGTGGCTGTTATGATGATGTTGGTCGGCAACTTTAGCTAAATGGTAAGATAAAATTTTGAAATGTAAATTTATCTAAGTATAATTGTCTACATGCACATAAAATAAATGAAAACTAACCTTAGAATAATTATTAAATAGGTATTTTAAGGAAATAACTTGGAAGTAATAATTTAATAAATAATTTTAGTCGTAGTAGGTATATATTTAAGTTTTTTTATACCACTAAGGTGGCAAAAAAGCATACGGCCTACCTATTGGGAAGCGGTCACCTTAGCGCCTTTGCGCGTTGCCGACCCTGTTAAACGAAAGAGGAATAAGTAGTTGGGTTTGCAGTAGTTATATGAGTCAAAAGTCCCCCACTGCTAACACAAAGTTTCCTCGCTGGCAACCTTGCCCACCGTAAGGAACACAACACAGCTCAAAGCAGTACTTTCAAATAGGGCAGCTCCAATTTGAGTGGAATTACTTCCACTATGCCCTACCTGATCACAAAAGTATTATCAATTCTGAGACACAAATCTACAACGCAAAGTCGACATCCGATATGTCTTCATGTCTAAAGTTCAATATACGATCTCGCTTGCATCCTCCTAGGGATAAGCAGAAGTGTCAATGTTCCTGTTAATCTTCATTAAATATTTGTGTCCTGTGGGAATTGACCCCGCGTGATCACCAGTATGATACCTACTCGAACCACTAGACTACAGGACGTCGTCATCGAAACATTGACAGATTCCAACATATTTATTTCTGACATTTACGCGAATATTATACATTGAAATGAAAGTACTTTTTACGGAAAACTACTTTTTCCCACCACCGCAGTCTACCCGTGACATGGACGCATATCCAACATTCTCTATTTAATATTTCTAATTTTCTATTCTATATTTCTGTACTACTACTAAATTCTAAATAAAATAATTGAGTACGTATCTAAATTTTTTCGATTACTTTACTAAGCATCGGGTCGGACCTCACAACATTTGGTTATTAGGTAAAATAAAATTGATACCTTTTGATATAAATTCTGCATTCTGACGAGTTCGAAGACCAGGCCGGGGGTTGTTGGCCGGCCTTTGGATGTACCTACCTACCGCTGTACCTACCTACCCTGAGTGTAAAAAGGACATGAGATGGCAAATGTTTTAGACATCTAATCGGGGTCGAGAACCTTTGATCATAATCAGTTCCGGAAGACAAAAAATTTTTTTTTTCTATAAAGGACCACGGTCGCTTTACCTTGACGTGCTCTGATACAACCTTCGAATATATTTCGTCACGAAAATAGACGGTCATTGAACTTCATTGACTAAGGTAATGACGAGAATTATTTTGCAATTAATTTAAATAAGTATTTTAGAAATAAATGTCACGTTTCGGCATTTAGTCGCGGACCTACCTGTGGAGCAAACGTGACAAACACTTTTTTGCTATTGGTACCTACCTAATCCATTTATTTTTAATTTGAGATACGTAATGTACCTATGTAATGTTTAATGGGTTCAATTAACATAATTATTCAATATCTTAAGGATTTTAATTCAATATTAGGTAGGTATGTGAAGTTCCTGCACATAACTAAGGAATTATACAGGGTGTTTTATACCCGTAAAACCGAAAGGAGGTTAAATGGGGCCTTATAACGAGTCCATTCACAATATTTAAGAACCGTAGTAACGCTGTATAACATACCCCAAAAAAAGGAAAACAACAACATTTATGAATGAAAAATAGAAAACTATTAAAGTAGACAATTATTAGGTAAAATAGGTTAAATAATCTGGTTCCCTGAAATGACAGCTGACAAAATTGGCTTTGTTAATTAATTATATTTTTACGGGGTATTTGTAACACGTTGTTTAAATTGTCCTTCCAAATTTGGGACGTCTTTTTTGAAAATAAAATCATATCAAGAATGATAGAGCTAATGCTATAGCTAATAGAACGAATCATCATCATGAACCCATATATTGTCCCACTGCCAGCAGTGGGACAATATATGAGAGGGTCAGTATATAATTGAGAGGGATTAGGCTATAGTCCACCACGCTGGCCTAGTGCAGGTTGGCAGACTTCACAAACTGTCGAGAAAAATTTCTAAGGTATGCAGTTTCCTCATGATGTTTTATCTACTATGCGTTTCAAATAAGAATAGAACTGACCTCCAGTCATCTTGTGAAGTCTTATCTGTCAATTCAAACACCTAGGTATGGTAGCAAAACAGATATTCTTGAAATAATATTTTAAAGGTATTTAAAATATTCCACCGAGTGATATTTAGAAGAAAATTAGGTATTTTATACCCCGTGTTTTTAATAAAACTATAGTTATCGTCGTCTTGAAAAAGATCCCCTTTTTTGGTATTTATTTTTATACATTTGACGTGGTTAATTTATTTTCGCCAATCGTCATTAATTGAATCAATAATTTCCAGTGTTAGATTCTCAATTTGGCTTTCTAATTGTTGAACATTATTGTCAGCCACATAATGCTAATCAAGTGCCAGATATATTCAATTAGATTTATAAATCATAATTCTAGGGTGGCAACTTCAAAACTTCAAAGCCATGGAAGTTTAAATTTTTTTTATTTTATTTTATTTTATTAGGGATAACTAACAATTTAACAAAATGTAGTAACAATATTAGCAGTAGGTAGTATCAAATACACTACTCACGACATTATCCACGTATTACAAAACAAAATAGCTAACTGTTAAAAAAAGGACAATCGAAAAGTTACTTAATAATACCAATTACAATTACAACCGATTTTTGCTGAGGGCTATTTATATCAGTATGAGAAACAAAGTAGGTAAACTATCTCTAGAAATATATAATATTTCTGGTACGAATTTGTAGGTCCTGTAAATACTAAATACTAGTTTAAAGCTGTTCCTTTAAAGTGGCAATAATCCTATTTCTGAACATATGCTTGCTGAGAAACATAATATCAGTTAAACCAAACTGCTTATTATAAGTGTCCACCAATCGGTGCAGTGGTGATCGTGTTCCAGAGTTGGTACGGCAGAATTTTGTAGCAAACAGACGTCTCTGGCGCACTTCCCGACCGTGCACAGTACGAGGGACCAGGTAGCACAAACTGTTCACAAGATCAGTACAGTCGATGTTGTTGCGGCATATACTGAATAGAGTCATCATTTCAAGAAGGGTGCATCTAGATTCAAGGGTCAAAATATCATATTTTACGAGTAGTGATTTGTAGCTGACTTTTTTACGAAAGCATCTATAGTGCACAGCACGGAGATATTTTCGTTGAACTAACTCTAAAGTTTCAATATATTTTTTGTAGAGAGGGTTCCATATGGGTACTGCATATTCTAATTGAGGCCGAATTATGGACTTATATAAATGTAAGTAGGTAGAGGGGCGGTGGAATTCTCTAGATGCTCTCATAATGAAACCATACATTTGATAAGCCTTGTTGACTATTTTATCTACATGAGCATCAAGATGGAGCTTTGAGTCAAACTGAACACCAAGATCACGAAGACAAGTGACATTATTTAAGACAGTATTGCCGAAAAAGTAATTGAATTTGATAACATTCGCCTTTTTTGTAAATGTAATTGTATGACATTTGGGGAGACTAAGGTGGAGCTTGTTAGAAGAGCAATAATCTATGAAACGGTCAAGGTCTTGCTGTAATTCAATATAATCAGATGGTTTGGAAATATTTTTGTATATTTTTAAATCGTCCGCGTAAAGGAGGAATTTAGAATTAAGAAAGCATTTTTTAACATCGTTAATAAATAAAATGAATAATAAAGGGCCTAGAATTGAACCTTGCGGGACTCCAGATGTAATGTGGATTGAGCCAGACTCATAGCCATCGATCACCACTTTTTGAGTCCTATTGGTAACATAAGAAACAAACCACCGCAGCAGGTCTCCTCTGATGCCGTTAAATGCTATTTTGTGAAGCAACAACCTGTGATCAACTTTATCGAACGCCTTTTGGAAATCAGTATATATGACGTCTATTTGCTGTCCATTATCAATGCTTTCGAATAGATGTGAAGAAAAAATATTGTCTATAATGTAGTGTTTTGGCGGTTTGTGCCTTTTTTTATTATCTCGCAAAATTCTGGATTTGTTTTACTGCTTATAAATATATTCAAAAGATTTAAAATTTCAAAAGAAGAAAATTAATTTTCTATGCAAGCTGTACTTTTTTGACATTTCGCGGTCATTCGAGGTCATTGACGTTCCTATTGTTATTTGAAACGCATAGTAGAGTTATATTTTATAGACCCGCCTGATAAGCCTAGTGGTCGTTAGAGCGACTGCGACGCTTGAGGTCCTGACCTCAAGCGTTGGAGTCAAAAATCAGCTCGGAGTTTGGATTTGTGCCCAGTTAATGGCAATAAGCTCGCCCTCCTATGTGACGGGTGAACATTAGTGTAGGTACACCTCTGCCTTACCCTTCGGGGAATACAGGCGTGATGGTAAGTTTGTAATATGTTAGGACTGCCATAATTCACTTATTATTTATTATACTTATTTTCTTGGCTATTCTGAACTCGGGCAAACTATAGCGTTTGAACATACATATCATAAGTTATCACCTAAATCTTAAAATTTCCGTGGCATTTTTCAGTTTCACCTATATAGGCCCCTCATAAATATATACAAAATTTAAGAATAAGTGATAAACAACGCAGCGCGGCGCTAAAAAAACAAGTCACGCCATTCCTATGTATGTAGATCACATCACATCTGCGTAGGAGAATTACTGAATAAACATAATTAAATTTAATTCTCGATTATCGATCAATAGACCGACACACGACTAATACATAATGATTAATTGTATCGTAGTTTGGCGCCAAAATTCCAAACAAAAACGTGGCCGAACGACCGTGACTCCTTTACGCAAAAAACTTTGGAAGGTACCTATTGAATGTTGAACTTGTAATACTTCGATAGATATGGATCTAAAGTTTTAATCTAAGAATAATAATAGGGAGCTGTTTCGTTCTGTGGGTAAATAATATTAATGTCTTTCAGTAGAGGTCGCACAAATACTGCGAGGTTTTTGGAGAAAAAAGTATTTTCCATCAAAGTTGTATTTATTTGACTATCTAATACACATGCTTGTGCCACAACAGGTAATTTCGTTACTTGGGAATTCTACATAGAGTTTTTCTAATAATAGGTAGCTAAGAAATTGACATACATAAGTACTATATACCATAATTAAGTAGGTAGGTACCTAAATTTCTAACGCCGGATTCACGCGAACAACTTCTACCTTAAAAAAGGACCCAGAAACGATTGTGTCAGAAAAAATAGGTTCCTACTATAGGCCCATAATATGTTTTCTGATAAGTACTCGCGGGCCCTACCAAAATTAGGTGGGCTTAAAGATCGCTATACAATATAAAGAAGTTCAATAACTATCGATTTTTGGTGTGCAGTACATCTTCTTGCCGCAGCGCTTTCCGCACGCAATCTGACGTTCACGCTCCTTGCGCATTTCCTGAAGGAAACAAAGATTCGATTAGTTCAAGGGCAGTTATGCTATTTATTCTTTTATTCCCACTCCCGGGAACAAGTCGTATCACGGGGGACTTTATAAACGTACACTTAACGGACACAAAGGAACATACAGACGCCAGCAGGTCAAGCTATCCAAAATTGTCAAATTTTCACAATTGAAAATGAATCTTATCACTTTGATTTGAAGTTGAAAATCTATCAAAGAAATTTAACAGATTGGGGTAGCTTTATGTGCTGGCTTCATACACCAAGCTTCGAAATATCTGTTGATCAAAAATATTTGTCTCGGGCGGATGATCCATGAGGACCTGGGGAGGCGGCAGGATATGTCGGACTCGTCCCGCAAAAACCGTTCTAAAAACCGCACTTGCCCTTTAGATAAGGCCACGGGATCCGTGAAATTCGCCTCGACCATGACGAACCAACGGCACCAGGCACACCGTGACCAATCGTGCAGTTCAGATCATCGCCGCATCAAATGCTGAGCTTGGCCTACTCTTTAAGTAAAATACTACCATGCCTGTATCCTCTAGGGGTTAGGCAGAGATGTAGAAATAGAAACTGCGAACTGTGGGTACATACAACTATACCCTCAGTACGCATCGTTGGTACCTACTTATTTATTATTTAATAGATATGAATTCTCATCCCTTCACGCCGTTGGCGTTGCTCCGGTCGCTGGGACTATACTACCAGTTTTGATGAATAAATAATATTATTTTAAAAGAGGTAGTAATTAGTGAAAAATTACATAGTGGAAGTAATTCCACTTAAATTGGAGCTGCCCGATTTACGCTTTACAGGGTCGGCAACGCGCAAGTGATACCCCTGGTGTTGCAAGCGTCTATAGGCTACGGTAACCGCTTACCATCAGATGGGCCGTATGCTCGTTTACTACCTTAGTGGTATAAAACAATGTATTCATCAATGCCAGTACAGACTGACCTCTCATTCTACGTAAAACCTATACTATACGAGGTCAACTTATATGTTGGATATATTTTTTTATTTGAGGCCTGTGTGCACGATTCTTATCGTCAAAAGTGGCTAGGCAGTTTTATCGAATATTAATTTTAACCCCCTAGGAGTATTTGAAGAATAACAGTTATCTACCGAATATTATTAATAGGTACATAATCAGAAAAGGGTCTACGTGGCTTGTAAACTATGATAACTAGGCTGAAAGCGCCTACTTTCAAATAATACCTACTTACCGGTATAACATGGGTCCTAAACGTAAACATACCGGCCAACTTTGGGTGTACTTTAGTACAGCTGTGCCTAGCCCTTCGGGGAATAGAGGTGTGAGGGTATGTTGGTAGTAATAATAATAACTTTATTGCATAAGATTGTGCTACAGTGGGTCTTACAATATGGATTTTAGGGACAACACAATTTACCTGTATGGTATGTGTAGTTCGACTGCTTTAGATGAGTGAAGCTAAATATTTTCTACAGGCGCCTTTATGTTTAGGTAGGAAACTAGGAACCTAATGTCGCTTGCACTCGATGTCATTAAGTAATCGAGCCGATCCATTATAGTGGGTAATTCTTTTGACTGGACAACTGAGACCACACCAGCTATTGCACAAGCCAATCTACTGCGCTAGTGGTCGGTCAAGTAGGTAAGTGGCGCCGAAAGTTAGAAATAGGAAACACAACATCACTCCTATATTCCCCGGAGGGTTAGGTAGAGGTGTACTAATTCCCACAGTTCACCAACATGTTTATTTCCCATGTAGGTAATAGGGGGCGAGCCTTAGAAATAGGTAGGAACTTAGTCCAAATTGAGTGAAGTAAGATAATTATCTACTATCTACAGTACTAACAATGGAGGGTCACCTTTCGTTATGGAAAGACTGACTTCGTGCACGGTATCCAAGTCCAGTCCATTCTAGCGGCCGGAATGACTAACCTATCTCTCGGTGCTTTCTTTATTAGAGACCGAGTACTGAAACATACTTCTGTGAAGTTTATCTAATTTTGATCACCTTTGAAAAATCGTGAGAAGTTACCCCTCGATTTTTTTCCCTACTGGTGAACTACTAGTAAACTACTACTAGCCATTAGACTTCGACAGAAGACTGATACAGACATACCTACACAAGTAATATTAATTATACTAGGTGGTAATAATCAACGTACATAGAATCGTCTGAACTGCTTCATCAATGTGTGGCACTCGCGATAATCGCCGACCAAATGCTGACACTTCTTGAGACCGCGGCCCAATCCATACGCCTCCAAGCAGTCCATCAGCGCCATCTCCTCTTTCTGACACCGGCCCAGCAATTGATGGGAGATCATACCTCCCGTCACATCAGTAAACACAGAGCGGCAAAATGGCGAAATGTTATGCATCTTTACTAGGTAGATACTTTCCGTCAGGATATAAACATAAAATATATATTTTCTTCCTTATAGCAATTGAGTCAATGGCGACTAGAAAATTATTTTGGTTGCTATTTCTTGTACAGCTGTTGATAGATACACTTTTTTTAATAAGGTGACAGCATTTTTTTTCTAAAATAAGGTTATAATCCCTACGCATACTTTTCTTCGATCTTTACAAGGTCTGATCAAAATAAAAGTTGAAATTAGAACGCTTTAATATATTAACCTATATTAACATTACGATTATTAAACCTATCCATCACGCTACAAATTACAAGGCTGTAACGCGAATTGCTGATTATAAGCCCTGTTTTAAGTCATAACTTCATTAATTAATCACAGCAGACTGCACTCTCCTTCGGGAATGTGAAGTAGTGTGCTAGGCGGTAGGCTATGTTCATGCTGCATTCGTCTGGAGTGGTACTCCACAACAGCCAAATATTAAGCCGCAATTAAAGTAATAAGATTATTGAGTTCCGGTTTGAAGGGCAATGAATATCAAGTGAAATTACTGGGTGTTTATGAGAATTAACATCAAGGGTCTCAAGATGAAAACTGGTGTAATGATACTACTGGTGTTGTTGGAGTCTTGTAGGCTGCGTCTGCCGCTTAACATCAAGCTTATTCTGTTCTGATGATTATATTACGCATTCGAAAAGTCAGGGGTGCGTGCATCCAAACTCACCGTATTTATAGAAATAAAGAAAGAAAGAAATATGTTCATTTGGCCAAAGCAAAGGAAAACAAACAATTGTAGTTACAGCAGGTAGTACAATACAAGTGGGTAGTGGGTCCATATTGTTTTCCGGCCGACCAAATAGGCATCCAGGTTCAGCTTTTGCCAAGTACACCAATGTACTTGACGCTGTTTTTCACCTGGACCCATCGTTTCCTTAATGCTAAGACTATGACTTCTGTATGTCTGTGTGTGTGTGTTGTGTTGTGTATGTGCGTCTGCGCATGTGTGTGTGATTTCAGTGAGTGCGTCTTTTTGTTTAGGTATGCTATTGTTTATTTTCTTTGAAAAAATCTCCAAGCTTAAGACTTTTCCAGTACGAGTGTCTCAGGTTCTCAGCAGCGCGTTGTCTTCTAAGTAAATTTATCTCCCTGTCCTCCCTATGTAAGAAAAAATAAGAATCAGGTGACCCCCTACCTACCTGTTTAATATTTATTACGTAAGACTCTAAAAGAAAAAGTAATACATGTTTAGTTTGGCCATGGAAATCGTTACTTCAATAGAGCGCGCGCTTTTCCAAGTGTATTAATCTTATTTTTGCGCAACATTTTTGTTATCTTAGGTACGTAAGAACTAACAAGACTCCCTCTTCCTCCCCTTGTAAGAAAAACTAGACATGATCGACCCCCCTCCGCCCCTAAATCGTATTACCGTAATAAATGGATAGTGCCTATCACTACTTGAAAAGTTGATTTGTGTGAATAAATAGGAAATTGTTTATCATTAAGCTTTAGTCCAAACTAATGCATAATAATATAGTTAATTATATGCAGTGTCCCATATTGTCTAACATTTCAGTGCCACTGGAAAATGGACCTAAACTATAAAAAAATAAGTCGATTGGATATATTGATTAAATAATTTTATTTACATCAGTATTAGTTGTGTGGTAGAATTAAATGTGACTATGAAGGACTGCACTACATTACTTTAGTAACTGTCGAGTTTCGGTGATACATATTGGTTGTCACCCTTCAACTTTCCTTCAGCTATTTGTCTGTCGCGCTCTCTACGCATTGCCTGGAAAAATAATATAAACTGATCAGAAAATATGTTCTAATAATAAAGGGTTAAGATAAAAAAATTGAAGAATATTATAAAATAGTACCAGAGAATTCTGGTAGATTTCCTTATATAGGGTAAGTGGCCGAGAATTATTTTAGATTTACTTTGTAGTGGGTCAACTTAAAACTGTTATCTTATTGTCACATTGCCATCAGAGCTACTGACAATGCTGTGGAAGTGACAAAGTTCTTGGTGAACTGTCTTTATAATTTATACATGTCAATCATGAAGAAGAAGACCTTGCCATCATAATGTTGTCAACCCATATGTTGTCACATACTATCAGTGCTGGGTATGAGTCTCCCCTAAGAATACAACGGGTTATTGGTCTCTCTGACACTGTGTGTACAGTCAACAACACATCAGGTTATACAACAAAACTATCAAATTTCTCCAAATTATTTTTAAACCTTAAAACTATAGGGGTTATAAGGTTTAAAATAATTTGGAAAAAAAAATGGATTGTATTGCATTATATGTATAAATAAATAGCCTAATCCCTCTCATTCTGAGAGGAGACCTGTCCCCAGTAGTGGGACAGCATATAGGTTGATGATGATATCAATATTAATTTTATTTACCAACCTTTCAGACCCTTTACAGCATCCATGGTTAGCCATGTCTGTCATGGTTAGCCAATAACATTGGCAGTTCCATACATTTATTATGATTTCAGGGTTGGTCGAAAAGCAAAAGTTGTTCATAACAATGAGTACAATTACCCCTTAAATATTTTTCAGTAACTAAGAAATAAGGGGGTGGTGTTTATGGCCATTACATAGGCACAATCTATTATATTCGATATGATATCATATTGCCATGTTAGAAAACTTAAAAACATGCACTTTGCCAAGATTTCATATTTCGCAATACTATACTCCAATATTTCCGTTTTACCACTTCAGTAGTACCCTTGATCAATTGAGTGTCTCAGGGAATCTAATCTAATTCGATGAAATTTACAAAGTTTACTTACCAGGAATCGTTTAAACTGTTTCATAGAAGTCTGGCACTCATGGAAATCACCAAACAAATGCGCGCACTTGACCTTTCCGCGCTCGAGACCGTACGCCTCCAAGCAGTCCATATAGCGAGCTTCTTCCTTTTGGCAACGGCCAAGCAACTGGTGAGAAATGAGGCCCCCCGTTATATCCGTAAACGGGGTGCGTACGAATGGTGAAAGCGACATTGTTATTTCTGAAAAATATAGCAAAATAGCCTGTTTATAAATATTTAGGTTACAAAATTACGTAAACAAATTACATCGCTCTTTAACTGATTCGGGTGGTTCCTTGAATGATTAATAAAGCGCTTTTGTTTGTGTTAAATAAAACAAATGAAAGTATTTTATTTCTAAAGCTTTACGGAGTATTTACCTTTATTTTTCAAATAAAGAATAGAATTAGAATGTAAATTTAATGACAACAAAAATTTGACAGATTGTTTGAAGTGTGTTCTGTGTTGCCCTTGCCCTTATGCAGACAGACAGATGGGATATTATTAGGAGCGAGATATTACAGTAATCCAGTTTCCACAAATATCTCGGTTGAATGAAATTTCTTTTTTTTTTAATAAATTCGCCTTTTTACAGACTATAATAATAATATAACATAGGTATGTACAGACGCCAGCAGGTCAACTAATACAAAACTGTCTTTTCCCAATTGAATATGAACTTTACTTCTTTGTATTAAAGTCGAAAATCAATCAAAGAAAATTGACAGATTGTGGTAACATGATGTGATGGCCACTGTACATACCATCATCCCTGTATTGTCAGAAAGGCAGGCAGAGATTTATTATTGTATACTACATACACTCACCATTACGTTCGCTCAAGACCATTACATCGCCACTCAGTACGTTATCAATAATTCATTATGCCATTAGACTAAAACCATTATTAAATCATCTGCCATTCGTCATACTTTTTGTCTGCCGTTTGTTGGTTCTATGCATAGTGAGGAAGAGGTTTCATAAAACGAAAGCAAACAGATGTTTTATTACTACATATTTTTTTTTAGAATATTAGTTGTTGGTTGTTGCCCTGTTTTACCCGCATTCAAAAGGAATTTTTGAGACAAAAAGTCATTGTCAGCAATGTACTCTGTGATTGTCAGGTTCAGTGGTTTAGTTATATCTTTGTATGTGAAAGTGTAACAGACAAAGAGTTACTTTCTCAGGAATCTCAGGATTGGTTTCTCTTTAAAGTTACTACGGAACTATCTAAAACTTTATGAATAGACAATTAGACATAGTAATTCTTATTCGTTGTCTTTGGGAAATGGGCTGGGCACGGGCATTGGCGTTGGCGCTTGGCGCATTGCTGATAATTGTCATTGCTGTCAAAAACAGATGAATTTGACACTGCTGACACATTAGAATTTTAATACAATTCAATTTAATAATTTTACTATTACGAATAAAAATCATTAAAATAAAGTACCTAATAAATTATTTATTTTTCTTAAAATGGAAAAGTGGGTTAGTGAAGGATTGTCTAAAATACTTGACTTTCAGATACCGGATGACTTAATAAAGTAAGCATGACGAAATAACAACATGAACAACTTGAATGTTTTAAAAGTTCTAACTTCTAATAAATTTAAGTTTAAAAATATATGTACAGCCTGGTTATTAAATAAATCTGTTAATTATATGTAATTTCAGATATATATTGTCCATAGAAAATGAGAACGATTTAAATGAATACATGAAAACATTGCTAGACTTTGATAACTCTCAACATAAAGGTTTCTTCTTGGAGCTTTGCAAGAAGCAGTTCCCAAAAGGTATAAACTTTATTTTTCTAATCATTAATCAAAACTGAAAATGAAAAAAATATATTAACAGGTACAGCCAGCAGGTCAAGCTATCCAAAACTGTCAAACTTTCCCAATCGAATATGAACCTTAGTGTTTTGTATTAAAGTTGAAAATCTATCAAATAAATTTGACAGATTGGGGTAGCTTGATGTGCTGGCCTCTGTACCTATGTTGGTGGTAGACCACTTTTGGACATCATGGTAATAACAATTAAGGTTAAAATTTAGCTACAGCCCAGATTACATTGTATGGTTCATGTAACCTGGGCATTTTGATCAATACTGTGCAATAAATATTGATACAATTTGTATCTATTTTTATTGCACAATATTTACAATTTACATGACATAAGCTAAATATGTAAGTAAGATAGAAAATACTCTACTTTCTTGTACACCAAATTAAGCTAAATCTAGTCACTATCTTCACTTACTATCATCACTAGTTCTTTTTAGTTTTAAACTTTAATATTAAAGTTTTAATAAATAATTAAAATAAAGTTAACATTACACACATTGGTATTAAATTTGGCACAGTTTTTGGATGTTTATTAGATTAAGTACTGTTACTGAATTCCAAAATAGGCCAGGAGGATGCATCTTGGGAAACAGTGTTCAGTAGCACAAAAGTAGACAGTCATTTGGTAATCAAGTTGTTGAAGCCAGTCAGTACTTGTAAATTTTTATTCATTTTGCTAGGCAGCAGCTTGCCTAAACAGCAAAAGAAGAAAATATCAAAGAACAAGCAGCAGGCAGACTTCATCAGTGCAGAAGTACCGGCAGAGCAGCTACAGCCTGTTGAAACTGATTCCAAGTCTAAGAAAAAAACTAAGTATGTCAACCTGTATTCACAGGAGGGGAAAAACGCACAGGTTGTGTTATTGAAAGGTATATTCTTTTCATGCTATTCTTGAAACAAATAATGTTATATTACCCCAATAGATATTCTTTTTTCTTACTTAAATCTGAATAAATCCTTCTTTAATATCTATTAAAGATATGTACTGTTTTACTACAGTTCTCTCTTATAATCTATGTTCAAGCCATTCATACTTCTTATCAAGCTCTAAACTATTGTTATTTTTTGTACTTATATAATATTTACTATTCTCTTTTGTAGTGTCCACAGATTATTATGTTTAATTTATAAAGATAGAATATTCCTTATTAGACAATGTCTGCGGTCTAGTGGTTTGGCTTTAACATTTGATTGTCATTGGAACCAATTGAAACCTGATTGTTCCTGACAAAACTTATCTACTGTGATTTTAATTTTTTTACTGTGATTTTATTTAATTTGTTGTAAATGAGTGTTTTTTTTGTAAATAAATAATTTTTTATCACGTAAATATTTGTGTCTTGTGGGAATCGAACCCACGACTCGTGATCAGCAGTCCGGTACTTGAACCTCTAGACTACAGATGCCGTCATAATGTGATAATAATAATATAATCTCGTATGTGATAATAGTCCCAAAATTATGCTTCAGGTCGTCACCGCTGTGACTGTCAGGCATCAAAGCATGAGCTGGTCAACAACTGCATTCAATGTGGCCGCGTTGTCTGCAAGCAGGAGGGTTCTGGACCATGCCTTTTCTGTGGCAATCTGGTAATTAGTAGTGTTTTGGAAATTTATATTGTTAAGTTAAGTTATAAATTTTGTGTGCTACCTCAGGCAGGAATTGAACCAGCTTTTTCCAGTTTGTGTCAAATTTTCCCCTCGAATTGTCTGTCTTAAGGTAATGTCACAAAATTTAAAAATTTTTAGTTACACATGCTTGTATTCCCTGAAGGGTGCTGATGAGCCCACACTTCGCCGGTATATTTCGGTCTCATGTAATAATAATAATGCTGAGCCTATTTCTATTAACCAGACGTAAATATTTCCTAACTCCGAACTGCTTCAGAGTTTTATAGAAAAACCCAATAACACTGCTCATCCTGCGAATTGAACCCAGGTTGTCTCTAGTGTAGCAGTCGCGCTTAAGACTAACGAGGCAGTAGAAAGACAAAATCGCTAGCTGTAAAACTTGAAAAGATAAGACAGTGAGACAATATTTTAGGTGTGCACCCCAGAAGAGCAGAAGGAGATAAACACAAAGACCAAAGGCGGCGCCAAACTGATGGAGTCGTTGATGGAGCGCAGCAGACCCAAGGGGTGGGAGGCCGCCATGTCGCACAGAAACCGGCTGCTGGAGTACGATCGTACCAGGTATGATAACAATCCAAAACTTAATACGGACAATAGGTACTGTAGAGGTCGCTACAAGGAATCAGCATATGACTGGCTGGTTTAAGAAGAAGTAATCATTTGAAATTATTGCAGAATGCTGGACTGATGGACTGCCTCATTAGTCTAGTGGTCCTCAGCGCGACTGCTATGCTAGAGGTCCTGTGTTCGATCCCCAGGTCGAGCAGTGTCATTGAGTAGTGTGGTTTTTCTATGAAATTCTCAGTAGCAGCTCGGAGTCTGGATTTGTGCCCTGTTAATGGCAATAGGCTCGCCCCCTATTACATGGGATCTAAACATACCGGTGACATGTGTGTACATTAGTACACCTCTGCTTAACCCTTCGGGGAAATACAGGCGTGATGGTATGTTATTGCAGAATGTCTAGTGAAAAAAAGTGATTAATGGTTGTGTTAGATTTCCCTTGACCTTTGAAGAAAAAAGTCCTAAAGTACCTTTTAACTGAGAGTTTCATTGATTAGCCCCCTAGGATCCTATAAGGGTCCTATAGTACTGTGTGGCCTTCTTTAAGAATGAAAAAATAAAATATATAATTGTAAAACTGTAAAAAAAGCTGTGTTTGTACATAGAAGATATTTAGAAAAACGAGTGGGACTATTTAAATGGCCCCCAATCAAAAAATGTGATAATTAAATTTTTGTTATTTATAATTATGTTAGTAAAACAAGTGTAATAATTAGTCCTTATGATTATTCGCAAAGTTAGTGGCGTAATTTATATTTAAATTTGTTTGTTTTTCAATAAAAAGGAGTCGGACATTTTAAAAAAAATTGCTTAAACATATTGCAATATCAAATGAAATGAATATAATATTTTCATAGCCAACCAAATAATACTGTACTCGACCTAGGATCCGAAACCAGGACCTCTAGCGTAGCAGTCGCGCCTTAGACTAACAAAGCAGTTTATTTCAGTTTAATACTTATATTGTTTAAACTTTAGGTGTTTTATCTGAAATGAATTTGATATATTCAGTTCAGCTGATATGAATGTGCCCCTGTGAAGTTACCGAATTTGTCTTTGCACCGAATTTTTATCGTAAAATGGACTACTGCAACCACTTGCACGCAACTTCGCAGAGGCACAGTTATATTGTCCGTGCGGTATGTCTAGCGACCTTGTCCTATTATTTTTTAATCGTACAGTGAGCGCCGTACCCGCGTCACTGACGACGACAGCGACTACTTCAGCGCTAACAGCGTTTGGCTGAACTCCACCGAGAAAGACAAGCTGGAGAAGTACCAACAGAGCCTGCACGAAAAGAAGCACGGCTCCAGGCTTAATAAGAAGATGACCTTCGATTTTGCTGGTGAGTTTTCATACATATACACAAGCGAGTGACGAATCATCTTTTTTTTTGTGATAAAACCGCATTTCCTATGTCGCCTCTATATTTGGCAGCAGGTTTGGCATAGGGAACGGTTGGCTTTTACGCCACGGGTCGTGGGTTCGCACGGACCAAATATTTTTTTACCTAGTTATGTCTGGGTTTGAGTATTAATGTACGTGAATATTTGTATTTGTAACCGAACCTAAGATGTAGGAGAAAGTTACTAGTTAGTATCGGGCAAAATTTTGTTTTAAATATTTAAAAATATAGGTTTAAGGATATTTATTCTCAACAAAAACACAAAGTCACTTATATCTGCCTTATTATCTGAACTGCATACCTATAATTCATTATCAACCCATATACTGTATCACTACAAGGCACTCCTCCCAGAATGAGAGAGATAAGTCTATAGTCTATAGTAGATTTGATGAATTCTGCCAAGACATACATTCTGACATAATTTTGATGAAGTCTGCCAAGACTTCACACGCCTTCGAGAAAATCTCACAGGCATGTAGTAATCTCAATGGGTTTTTTTCACTATTTAAGCGAGTAATAATTAATTATTAACACGCACATGATTTCGAAAAATCTTGGATTTGGACCTTAGACTTGTCAGTCCAATGTTCATATCAGGCATTATCTGAATTATTTATATTATATCATAGGTCGTCAAATAGTAGAAGATAATACAATAGATTACGAGCCGGATGAGGAGCAGATTAGTCAGATGAGTAACACCAGTAGCAGTAATGCCCGACAGCTGCAGCACGACATGTTCGTGGGAGTGGCGAGTGACAGGGACGTTGCCCCGGGAGTCAACGCGCCGCTCTTACAGGTAAGTTTGGAGCAAACCGTAGTCCTGTGTGAGACTGGAAAAAAAAATGGTATTTATTTCTGTAAATAGATCAAGACTATCGTCCGTCGTAAAAAAAAGGTTCGAATCCTAACAGCGGTCGAATTTTTGCTTCACTTATATAACTCGTTAGGATTATTCTTTAGGCTCAGTATATTTCTCTTAAGTTTTTAACGACACTAAATGTATACATACTAATTAATACGTATTTACTTTCAGTTTGACCCGTCAGTGGAAGTCCAGGGAACTGTGTCTGTACCCAGGAGCAATCCTTGGCAGCACGCGCCGCGCGTCCAGGATAACGAGTTACAAGAAATGAGTGACACTGGCCGCTGTCTCTCCATGCACCAGCCCTGGGCTTCACTCCTCGTTGAAGGCATCAAGCTGTGAGTATGAAAAACAATTTCTTATATTTTCTTTTGTCAAAATTCAGTACAAATCCATGCTAATAATATAAACGCGAAAGTAACTCTTCAGTCTGTCTGTTTGTTGCGTTTTCACGATTTTGGAGAAGGACATGACTACCTTTTGTCTCAGTCTTTTGGGATGTCATACCACGGAAAACTGAATTATTAAAACAAAAATATTTGGAAGATTTGGGCATGTCGAGAGAATTGTTGATAGGCGACTAACAAAAGAGATTTATATGGCGTGATGTCATAGAAAGACCTACACCGACCTTATTGGTGAGGTTCTTCAAAAAGGTCAGGTGCGTAGTACACGCACCTGACCTTTTTGAAGAACCTCACCAGTCTGCGCGTGTGTATGATAACATGTATGAATACAGAAACAAAGGAAGTATGCAAATGGCTGCTTAGGGTTAGCGAGAAACTAAAGAATGCCACTTGCTACTTGCAATGAAAAAAAGTGCGTGTGTGTGTGTCTAGAATAAGATTAAGTTAACGCTTTAATTTGTCTCTGAATCTGACTCTAAAAGGATAGAAAGATGGCCAATTTTTTTTTGGGATTAATTTACTTATGTTTTTGTATATTTTTGGCATTTTCTATGCTAAGATTTTAAAGTTATTTAAATAACATTAATTTACTTGTTAATGTATCTGACTTCAGTCATGAGGGACGAACATGGTACTCCAGTCACCGCGGGCGGCTGTGGATTGCGTCCACTGCGAAGCCACCCGACCAAGAGCTCGTGAGAGCCATCGAGAACCAGTACAGGGTCCTGTATCCAGGTAATTATTATTTATTATTAATATTAATATCATTATTTTAGAAAAATAATCCATAATGTTGTTAGTAGAAATGTTTAGTACCTACTAATGTGGACAAAACATAATTAGAGAGAAGAAAAAGAAAGAAAAATAGTTTATTCTCTACTATACAGGACACAAAAAGTAAGTACAGAAGGGGTCCACTGAACACTAAATTTTATACTCTACGACTATTCACTAGGACAAAATAAGTTCAGAGTTTTGACGGTGCAGTGTGTCCCGGCTGTAGCAAAAGGTATTGAGCTCAGCATGTGTCCAACTGACACCTGACGCTGGTATTCTGCTGAAACCTGTTGTGACATACGGACTAATTAAGGACTCTGATCAGTACATTGGAACACAATCATCATCATCAACCCATATACTGTCCCACTGCTGGGCACGGGTCTCCTCTCATATTGAGAGGGATTAGGCCGTATATAGTCCACCACGCTGGCCAAGTGCGGGTTGGCAGACTTCACAAACCGTCGAGAAAAATCTCTAAGGTAAGCAGGTTTCCTCACGATGTTTTCCTTCACCGTTTAAGCGAGTGATAATTAATTATTACATTGGAACACACCATGACAATATTAACAGCAATTTTATCATACTATCACCCCTGTATTCCTCACAGGTTTAAGCAGAGGTGTACGAATGTACAGAGGCTAGCAAATCAAGCTACCACAATCTGTCAAATTTCTTTGATTGGTTTTCAACTTTAACACAAAGTGATAAGGTTCATAATCAATTGGGAGAACTTGACAGTTTTGGATAGCTTAACCTGCTAGCTTCTGTACACCCACAGTACGCAGATAATTAATAGGTCCCATGATAAAAAGTGTGAGTATATTTCCATAAACCAGGAACAATTCTTATCTCCGAGCGGCTAAAAATTTTATAGAAAAAACCCAAGTAACACAGAGAATCTGACGCGGGACTTCACGTGTGACCGTGCGTGCGTTTTTTGCAAATTAGCCAGTTTTTTGCTTCTATCTTACTATCTTTAGGCTAATTAGCATTGATAAATGAAATTAGCAGTGATAGCCTAGTGTTATGACCATTGGACTGTCAAGTCGAAGTTCTCGAGTTCGAATCCAAGGCATGCACCTCTGACTTTTCTAAATCATGTGCGTATTAATAATTAATTATCACTCGATTAAACGGTGAAGGAAAACATCGTGAGGAAACCTTTATGCCTTAGAGATATTTCTCAACGGCGTGTGAAGTCGGCCAACCCGCACTAGGCCAGCGTGGTGGACTATAGCCTAATCCCTCTCATTCAGTGAGGAGATCCGTGCCCAGCAGTGGGACAGTATATGGATTGATGATGATCTTTAGGCCATACAAATCTTTTCCGGGAATCTACCACACCCTTTACCCAAAAGCCGATTGCTGATCCACTGCATCATTCGAACCGTCGTGAGGCAAGTTAGTTTGCCAGTATGTTTGTAACATACCATCACACCTGTATTGGGGTACTAATGTACCCCAGTTTGCGGGTATGTTTAGTTCCCATGTAATAGGGGCCGATCCTATTGCTTTTAACCGGGAACAAATTGTCAGTATGTTTGTTCTTTTAATTTTTGGTCCTATTTACAGAGACAGAAGTAAAATTCCCATCGTTCTACCCCACCGGATGTCTGCTGGGTTGCGTCAATGTTGACGATTGTCTGCCGCAAGAGGAGTATCAGAAACAGTGAGTATTCTGTAGACCCGCTAATATTCAGACTAAAAAAAACATTTAAAAAAATAATAAAAATATATTTAAATATGTATAAAAAAAGAAATAGTATCTTTGATTATTTTGTTACTTTTCTGTTCTTGCAAAACAGCCATACACCTTCAAGGTATGAAGAAGCGGCGCTTCCTGGCACAGGCATTACATGCTTAAAAGGAGACGCCATCAACTATGATTATTAACCGGTGTGATAACGAAATAATAATATATTTTTGATTTGATTGATTTTGATATTCCCAGTCAGTATATTCATTTATAAGTTTATATAAGCGAGGAATTGTTACTGGGCACGTGAGAATTAACAACTGAGTTCTGACAACGCGCTAGTGTTACTACTGGTGTTGCTGGGCTACTGGCTGGGGTGTCTATAGGCTTCGGCTACCACTTCCAGCAGGCAACCCGGATACTTGTTTGTAATACAATAAAAAAATAATATTCGCCAGGGTCGCCGTTCCAAAACAATCAGGAGGACTATAATATATCCCTACTTAATATTATAAATGCACAATCGTTATAAATTATAGCCTATATGTTATTCTGATGTATAAATAATAATACTGTAAAGTTTTATCAAAATCCGTTCAGTAGTTTAAGCGTGAAAGAGTAACAAACATCCATCTTCACAAACTTGCACATTTATATTATTAAAAGTAGGAAGTAGGATATTAAAAACAAGCAAATCTCTGCCTAACCCTCCTGTTATACAAGCGTGAGAGTTTATATTAGTATTACTTCACAGGTACCCTGGCGGAGAAAGTGACAGTCCATATGTATTCATATGCTCCAACCCCATCAGTTTGAGGCTAAGGTTCCCGATCAAAGGCGCTCATAAAATATGTAAGTTCATAATAATTAAAAAGTAATACTAAAAAGTAATAAATAAGCTGATCAAACGATCTGCAAGGTTATGCTGCGCTAGTCGCGGTCAGTCTGTGGATGGGTAACCATTCTTAAGGACGTAAAGCCGTCGGTCCCGGTTGTCATACGAACACCTATGACAATCGCTAGTGGTAGTCAGAAGCCCAAAAAGCCTGACACCCAGTCTATCCACAGGGAATCGGTATTTCACATACCCTAATATTCACGTAAATGTCAGAAATTGAATATGTAAGTTTATTTAACTGAAGTCATTGCAAACCATTATTTATATACTGTCTCATTAGCCTAGTGGTCGTCAGCACTACTGCTACGCTAGAGGTTCTGGTTCGATTCCCAAGTAACAAGTGTTATTGGATTTATATAAGAGTTGGGATTTGTGCCTAGTTAATAGTATAAAGCTGGCCCCTTTGTTCCTATGTTTAGCGAATAAAGATATTTGATTTAGAATTTATTAAAAAATTACATTATTGCGTTTTTTTAGATTCACTGGAGAAGACGATCCACCAAGCAGCTGCCAAATGTATTCAGAAAATGTCCATTGTACAACCCAACGCTGCGTAATGTTATTTAAAATTTTATATCTCCTACAAATTAACGGTCAAACACATAGATACTATATTCTCTTTTGGACGTCCTTAATTTTTGTATGAAGAAACAAACATTACTTATTTATTTACATCTACTTGTTACTTAAATGTCTACTTTAGTGTCACGTTGTTTAAGTTGATTTTTGAGTGACCATGTGGGGACCAATATAATAAAATTGCCCTAAATAAACTTTAGTATCAATGGAATGTGAACTTTGTTTTATATGACATTAAGTTTCTAATTTCAAAACTTTGTGGCTGTGATTTTTCTCAGGTTTTTTCTATGATATTCTCTTCAGTAGCAGCTCGGAGTTTGGTTTTGTGCCTTACATTAGGCTCGCCCCTTATTATATGGGACCTAAACATAGCTTATACATTGGTACACTTCTGCCTGATCCTTCGGGAATACAGGCTGCCATTTTATATACATACCTCCTACCTACATACCGCACCTCACTTAAAAGCCTCATACCAAGTAATTATTCCGAGCCTTGTAGTTTGACACGCCTTAAAAATATACTAATGTTGAAGTTTTCGGCTGACGGCTATTTATTTGCATGAATAATACACAAGTTTGTTAAGAAAAATCTTTTATTTACACAATTATTCACTAAGAGTATAAATATTTTAAATTTTTAATAATAACATTCATTCTTCGCGCATTTAGACATATTTACTTTCATATTCAAATATACATACATAATTATATTTGCATTTTTTATGATTTCATAACAAATGCTTACAAATTTGAATACAAATGTAAAACACACAAACAAACACACTATAATAGTTATTATGTTGTAACAAACAATCAGATCTCTTATTAATATAACACTTATGTACTAAATGAGCACCGTTAGAGAACAGAAGTGTTTCCAAAAAGTTTATATATCATATAACTTTTTATATAAATAGTCTTACCTAGTGTCAGTTCTTGCAAATTACCAAAACTATATAATTAATGTGTAGTTTCTCAGAACCCATACATTTTACATTGTTAATTTACGCACGTTATTATGTCATGTCTAAACAATAATACACCTGCTACACTTTATAGAAATTTCGTGTTTGCTAAGACACTATAAATGCATCGAGAATCGAAAAACAAATGTAGCAATCTTAATATGAAACCGATTGTAAAAAAGGCGTCCAACGAGATGAACAAACGACCTGGTAAAGGTCGCTGGGGGTCGTTGGAGGCCATATAACCGGTCCTTGTGGAAGTTGGGGAGGTCCATCCCGTTATGGACTTCCTTTGGCTATAATAAATAAATTGTTTAAATATTTCAATTAGTATACTTTAAAAAATTAATGTAGGCCTCACCAGCGAAATCTCATTTATAGAGATGCATTGAAGATTAAAAACAACGTAAACTGTAGTGTTGTATCAACATCTTTCTCAAACGAATTGGAAATTGTGCAAATTTGAAGTTAAACTTCTGTCATTAGTGAGACACCTATAGAAAAACTTTGGCAGTGAAGAGGATTTGGTTTGTAGAATTAACTTACCCAGGAATGTTACGATTCCTTCTTTTGGTTCAACTGGGGAAAGAACGCCTCTATAGGTAGAATAGGGTCATCGGTCGCTATTGTAAAGTAGTTCGGTATTCGCCTACTATTTGAAGACACAGTCTTAAACATTCCCGGCTTGTTGTAATCTTTACTAGCGGCTAAAGTTAAGTCCGACACCCTTTTGGAATGTTCGAATACATTTTCTAAATGGTCTTGATGTTTTTTGTCGGCGATTTTCATGATAGCGCTCTCTGATCGTGTCCTTTCTGACGTTATTTCATTTCTGTCATACACTGTAGTGTCCGTTACGGATATGTCTTGGACGGATTCTCCGATTTCTGAGTCCTTGATCTTCTTTCTCAATGGCCTCTTGCTGTGGACTGTGGTTGGGCTGGTTGTCTCTGGTTCTTCCGTCGTAGGCTTCGGTCGGCGCTGACCGTTCCGGATTCGAGCTGATACTCTAATTGTAGTGGCTTCTACATTTTCTATTGTCTGTCTCTGTCTGTTAGGTTTAATTGAATGTATGTCTTTCTCTGTCTGTTCGTTCTCTTCTCCGTTACCATTTTTGTGTCGTGGATCTTTAGGTGTGAATCTCTTGCGTTCAGTCGTGTTCTCATTTTCCTCACTGTATGGCACTCTTCTTTGCGGGAATCGAACTTTAGGCGTGTTCTCAGCTGGTTTTTCAGTTGTGCTTGTTGTAGAACTTAGTCGATTTCTGTAATCTTTGACATTGAATCTGGTCCTGTTGTATTTGTTGCGCAGTCTAGGCCTTTGAGATCGGCCTGTAGTTGTGATGTCTGATCGAGCAGTGGTCGTGTACTCAGTAGCGTCGTCTTTGTAAAACTCAGTCGTCGTCTCCCACGTTTTTACCGGTTCTAGTTTAGCTTCTATTGGTTTAACGTCTTTATGGAATGAAAAATCTTGTTCGGTTTCTATGGTGGTTTTCAAAGTATCTGATAAACTAACAGTGACATCGCTTGTAGGTGTATCTTTCTCATCTTGTTTATGCGTGAAATCATTTTTGAAGTCGTAAACGTTAAGTTTGGGGAAATGTGGACGATTTGAGATCTTCATAATCTGTGAATCCTTGTTTAAATCTTCTTTGACGAATGTTAGCGTGGTTGTTTCTGGTCTATCTGTTGGCGTGGTGACCGGTCGACGATGAGCTAGCTTCTTCTTAATTATAGTCGGCACAGTTGGAGTGACTGTGGGTAAAGCACTGGTTGTTAAGTCGGTGGTTACCGTTGGAGTCGTTAGGTTTGGTTGAGACTTGGTCGGCCTAACTCTAGGTCTGATAGTGTAAACCTCTTCTGCGTCTGTGGTCGGCGTCGGCTCAGTAGATGCTATGTATGTGGAGGAGCGAGTGCTAGTGGTACTCGTTGTCTCTTCTTTATTGCGGTTCACGTTAGCTAGAGGTGGGCGGCGCCTCCTGATCTTGTTCCTTTTGCGATCAGGTGAGCTCGGGCGCTTGAAATGCCTGTTAGGCGGGAGTGTAGGGAGAGCTTCCACCTGTATGTCGCCATTATTGTCTTTGTTATTATTGAACTGTGTTGTAGTCTCCTGTGTTGAAGTGTACTTAGCTGACTCTGTCGGCTTCTTCGTTCGTCTTGACGTGCTGTAGTCATCGTATGAAGGAGTTGATACCCTATAATAGTAGTCTTTAAGCTTGTGTTTGCCGATAGGTTCGAAGTCGTCTCCTAGAGGCCGCCTGCTTTGAGATTCGACTTTGCCGTCGTAGCTCAAAGAGTTTTCATGGCCCTTCTCGGCCTCGGTTACGATGGCAAATTCTTCAGGGAGGTCAGGCACGGGCGTAGGGTCGGGCCTTCTGAAAGAATCTGAGTAGTCGTGTTGGTTTGCAGATTCTTCTGTAGTTTTCTGATTGTTATAGTCATAAGGCTGAGATGTCAATGTCCAAGGTGCAGGGGACGACTGTGCATTGATGTCTGATTCCGTGGTTTCAGTAACTTCGTAAGTGGGTCGGTGGGGGGAATTTTGGGATTCTTGTAAATCTGTTCTCACGGGAGGATTAACATACTGTTTCGAAGGTTGTTGGTTGCCGCCGGCTGCAAGACTGTCGTGAATCTTATGTTTCTTTTGCTCGTAATTGAAGTTTGCGTTTTGTGGTTCATGGTAAATTAGGCCCTGTTGGTTTTGGTGTGCCGGGAAATTGTAGTCGTAAAAATTGTTACCCAACGTGGTGGTGGGAACAGTCGGGTTGTATGTGGTTACCTTGTTAAAGTCACTCTGGTGGTTTTTTATGAAGGGGTCTTGCGGACTTGGCTTGAAGTGGTCTTTGACGCCGGCATTGGGATCGATCTTCGGTGGTACATATACTTTGGTTTGGGGGGTGGGTGTTATTTTGAAATCATTGTAAGTTGTGGCATAGTGAATCTGGTTTGGCGTTGTTGGTAATCTGGGAGTGGTGGAATCGTATATTGTTGGGGTTGTTTTGAAATTGGGTGAATAGCTGAACGAGTTGAATATCGTCTGCTTCGTCGGTTGAGGAGGTAAGTATGTTGTCTTTGTTGTTGGGAACTGGAACACGGGGTCTCTTCCTTTCACTGATTGTACTCCGAATGTGCCGAATGAACCTAAAACAAGACACATTATATTTACAAATTATGTTAAGATTTGACAAAAGTAGTTTAAAATAAGTAATTTAAATATGAAACTTACCTAATATACTCGGTGGGAAAACAGCGTCCTGGAACGAATACTGTGAATAAGGGTTGACGACGTTCGGGAAGCCAGCAAAGCCCTGCTGCTGTGCAGTTTTCACTTGCTGCTGGCTGACAGACTGGGGGGCTGTGTCACTGTCAGGCAACTTATACAATTCCTGTTTGTAGATCTCTGTACCACTCGACTGCGTTTTCTTGGCTTCCGTTGGTCTCGCGTAACTTTCAACTGGTTTCCCAAATATATCCAAAGGCTTCGCCGTTTGGTACTGCCCAAATTGTATGGGCTGTATGTTTGTCAGTTGCTGCATCATAATGTTGTTTTGATGCTGATGGTTGTTTTGTTTTACTTTATTCGGATATTTGGAGTAAATGGGACGTCCATTGAATGGATTGTGAGGATTTCTGACAAGGACGCTTTCTACTGGGAAGTTTTGAACGAACTTGTAGTTCGAGAAACCGTTATTTTGAAAGGCAAAGGGGTTGTGGTATGTATTGATTGGTTGGTTGATGGCTGGGCCGGCGGACGCTGAAGATACCGTTCTCAGCGTGGTAGGGCGGTACGACTGCGCTATAGAAGTCAGTTTGTTCCCATCTTTCGTGGCGAGCGGACGTGTCGACGATTGGTACTGGTATTGATCAATTACTGGAACGGGTATTTTGTAATGGGGCGCGTGTAGTGGAGCTGTTCCAAATGATCCATACAGTAGCCCTCCAGAACCGACCACTGGTCTCCAACCGCCTTTTGATCCTAGACCCTGAAAATTAAAAAAATACGTTGTAAATAATAAATAATAAAAAAATAATAGTTATGCTTATGCAATTTTTTTTTGGCCCTAAGGTGGTACGACAAGCATAAGGCCCACCTGATGGTAAACGGTTACCGTAGCCTACAGACGCCAGCAATACCAGGGGTATCAATTGAGCGACCATGTAAAAATCTTTTCACACCCTTCTTGAAGAACCCCATGCTGTAGTTTATAGTATCTATGCTATAGTAATATGTAGTGATATATTAAGTATACAATTACACTGCGTTACAAATTTTCAAAAAATTTTAGTACCCGCTTTGAAATGTCATGATTTTTTATTTATACGTATCGTTTAATAAACATACATACAAATTTTCTTTCCATCACGTCTCATTTTTTTCCCTCAAGAAAGTGCTATTTTATATTAGAAATTAAACCGTCAAAACATATTTTAAAGAAATCTTATAAAATCAACCAATTTTTTTTACATTAATTAAGCCTCATTTAAGTAAAAAAAAGTCAACAAAAATATTACCTATGAAATTTTTATAAAAAATATTGTGAAACTTTTCTTGTGCTTCGAATGATCTTCTCGTTTTAAATGCCAACAGTAATCACCTAGAATAGTTGTGTCCCAACGGCCTTGAAATCGTTCTTCAAGCTTCTTTACATATTGGTGAAACCTCTCACCCTGTTCATCACTAACCGCACCAAGATTAGATGGAAAAAAAGAAAAATGAGAATGAAGAAAGTGAATTTTTAATGACATTCTGCAACCCAACTTTTCGTATGCTTTTAACATGTCGTTCACTAGCTGTTCCGCATTTTCGGCTCTGTGATTCCCTAAAAACCCTTTTATAACTGCTTTCAGTGACAACCAGTCATCAAGTTCCGTATTAGTAAGCTTTTTGTCAAAATTTGGATCGTTTATCAAAGTACGTATTTGTGGTCCCACAAAAATTCCTTCTTTGAGTTTGGCGTCACTTAACTTTGAAAATACTGTCTTCAAATATAAAAAGCCATCTCCCTCTTTATTCATGGCCTTCACAAAATTTTTCATCAAACCAAGTTTTATGTGGAGTGGTGATAAAATAACATTTTTAGGATCTATCAATGGTACATGCTTTGATTATATACTTGTCTAGATGGAGCAATGCAAACAAACGACATGCGAAAACTGGGGCCAAATTGCGTGATATGTGTGAGTACCGCTTGTGTACTTATTGTAGTCAAACTGTCAAGGTGTGCGTGTTTAGGGATGCCTGCTCCAAATTATTAACTTACCTTTTCTCCATTATTTAATGGGATGACAGTTAAACGAAATAGGCTGAATAAAGTAATTATTTTGTAGATTAGTGTTTTATTTATTTTAATAAAAACAAAAAATACAATGAAAAAATATATACAGCAATTTATAGATCAAAATCCATCTCTTTGTATTTGTTTTCGAAATAGTTTTTTTTTTAATATTTCATTTCGTGTCCAGGCAAGTTATCATTTACTGATCAAATAAATTATGTAGGTAATTATTAAAATAATAAAATTTTCTCATCGAAAGATGATGACTGATATTTGCATTTTATCTCCCATAGTTTCGCCAAATCTCCCTTGTAATAAATTGACAACACCGGCTAATCTGTCGAACCTACAAATTAACGAATTGAAAAATCATGTTTTCATAAAATAATAGAGGTTAAATAACAAAACTTACCGATGTAATGTGATCTTAGTGTAATTATACGGTTTTCCCACATAATTGCGACACAATTTGACAGCACATACCGACATAATTAATTATTTTTCGAGAACTCCACACCCTGAAGTGATCCAAATGACACTGACGTAAGTGAGAAGAGAGTCTACCAATTTTAGTAGACTTTATTTGGGCCGTTCTGTACGTGTCAATGTGGCATCTAGACAAGTATATAATCAAAGGGTACATGTTTCACATTAGATTTTCCGCATACAAACTCTGACCTTTCTGGTTTCTTGGTTTTTTCTGGTCTGTTTTTCTGTGGCTCTGCTGTCCCACATACAAAGAAAACAACAGTATTTAGTAAATCCGCCCTGTAATCCGAGCAAAATAGCTATAACTTTGAGATCAGCGCATACTTTCCTGCTGGGAAAGTGAGGGTAGTAGAAAATAATAATTAACATGTACCTCGAAAACTAGACGTGATGGATACCACATATTTTTGGAACATTTAATCTATGACTCATTACCTATTGATTCCAGCTAACAGTTAAGAGGGTACCAAAATCGTGTAACGCAGTGTTATCACAGATATTTATATCTTACCCCTTGTGTGCCCATGGAGCGCCTGTGGTTGCCACAACTGGCAGACAATAGTAGCGCCTGCAGCGTGGCCACAAACACCCATAACCGCAAATCTGTATCAGACAGAAAGTATTGAATCAATCAAAATAGTTTTATTTTATAATAAACCTTATAAAGGCATGAAATGTGGAGATAGTAATCGTTATGAGAACCGGATGCCTACTCAGTCATATGCATTCCAATTAAACCATTTTTATAGGTAGGTACTTTTAAATTTTCTCGAACACTGAAAAAATCATCACCATTACCTGAAACAAGCGCACACACATTCAACCACACACTTGCGTGCACACACACACACACACACTCACACACACACAGATACACACACACAGACACACACACACATACACACGAAACAATGCTGTACCTACTTACACAAACTTTTATTAATACTACAAGTAATTTTATACGTATGCAAAAGGTGACGAAAGAGACTGTACCTCACAACACAGGGTATCCTAGTGTGAGGTTCAGTGCTACTGTTATTATTTAAGCTCTCTTTGTAAGAAATCCTCAAATAAACATATTATTATTATTATTAAATTATCAAAAATTATTTATTCAGTTCCAAATCTTGTGTATAAGTATTTCTAGGGCCCCAGTTTCTGATGACATTCGCCGTATAAATCTTACAAACATAATTTTTTTTTAACCACAAAGATGGCAAACAAGCATACGGCCCACCTGATGGTAAGCGGTTACCGTAGCCTATAGACGTTTGTAGCACCAGCACAACTTGCGCGTTGCCGACCCTCTAAAACGAAAGAGGAATAGTTGGGTTGGCAGTATAAGGATCAAAGTCCCGCCACTGCCAACACATCGTTTCCTCGCGGAGCACTGGCAAACTTGCTCACCGTTAGGAACACAACACAGCACAAAGCAGTGTAATTTCACTTCGATTTTCTGCAAGGCGGAGGTACTTCCCCAGTCAGGCAGCTCCAATTTGAGTGGAATTACTCCCACTATGCCCTACCTTTCTTCAAATGATGACATCCAATAATTATATTGAAAAATGGCGATAGAAGATGGATGTGAAAGTAATAACAACTTTATTGTCCATCTGATGATGTTCTTGACCTTTGTGTACATCAGTTTAAAGTTATAGGTAGGTACTTTCAGTCGTAATTCGTAAACCCATAATCCTATGTTTGCAAGTCATTGTGATGTTTTCTGTGTCATCGTGTTTACGATGAAGTTGGACAAATTTAGCTTTTCATTATTTGAAAGTAGGACGCTATCTATGACCGCATTTGGATAATTATCTGGAGATGTGGTCACATTGGCAAAGATGATTTTATTACTTATGTACCTACACATACAACTTTACAGTAATTGCCAAAAAGCTTAGTTTTACGATGTTTGTGGTGTAGTGATTCGAGTATCGGACGAGCATAGCAAATATATGTACATATAAGCTTAAGGTACAGATAGACACTAAAATAGTATTAGCATAAAAATAATATATAGCGTAAAACGAACATGCCCTCGAATTGCACCCAATTGAATAAACACGCTCAAAGTATTGCTATCAATATACATGCCGTTTAATAGCAAGCTCTCTGCCAGTTCAGCGTGTTCTGTAGTGAACAATGGAAAACCAGGTGGCTCTCCGCGCTGAATTGAATAAAATAGTCCTTTTGCTTGCAATTCAATCTGTCCAGAAACTTTTATCATCAAGAAGGAAAAAGAGAAGGAATATAACGATTTTGGTGTAATATTAGATAGGTATAATTCTTATGTACAAACTCAGTATTTTATTGCATTCTATAATGTACCTAATAAAAAGGTGTACTATAGTTAAAGAGGGAATATTAGATGCAATTCTTATGTACAAACTCAAAATTTTATTGCATTCAATCATGTTATAAAAAGGTGGACTATAATTAAATTTGATCATTATGGACACAGTCGGGTACCTATACCAAAATTCGAAGAGAGGAAGAGGCTTTAGCAGCAATTTGGGAGATTTATTGCTATTGTAAAATCTGCTTAGTTTGGGAATATGCTGTGTAGAAATATCTTAAATTTATACCTATGTTATTTCAGGTTTTAGATGAAGCGCGTACTGCGTACCTAAGTAGGTACGCACTTCAGCGTGTACAAACGTTTTCTTGTTGATGTTGATAACAGAAAGTTTTGTGGAGTGCTCAGGGTATGGCTACGATTTATTAAAGAACTTGAGCACTCAAGTGTAAGTATCGTCATCATAATTATATCAGCCAAAAGAGGGCCACTGCTGTACAAAAACCTCCCCCATAGACAACCCGCAGTAGGCCACCTCGCTAGCCTACTGCGGGTTGACAGTCTTCACACGCCGTCGAAAAATCTCTAAAGCATGCAGGTTTCCTCACGATGTTTTCCATCACCGTTTAAGCAAGCGATAATTATTTATAAATACGCATATGATTTCGAAAAGTCAGAGGTGTGCGTCTGATTCGAACTCGAGACCTTCGACTTGGCAGTCCAATGCTTATACCACTAGGCTATCACTGCTTCTACTTGGATCACAGTAAGAAAATTCATTCTTGAGTAGTAATTTGTATTTAATAATACACATTAAAAATACTGAAACAAACTTGTACTTTCTACCAATTCCGTACAAATACCTACGTATGAATTACACCTCCGGACAAAAAAGTTGTCGTATCATTGGCAATTGAGTTGAATTATATTCTATTATAACTTGTGGGAAAGTAAACCTAACATTAAAAGTAAACATGGGAAATATGATACAGCAATTTACAAAGGTTTTGTTGTGGCAACATTATGTGAAATTCTTGAGTCAATAATCGTATAGTCTTTACGTGAAAATACGAGTGAATTTACAACTTTAAGCATGCGAGTGACCAGTAACGTTGTTAAAATTACGTTTTGCAGAAAAATACTCAACTTGCCTCGAGAATAACATAATTACGGTCAGGTAAAAAAGGTGTTACAATACTTATTTTTTATTCACCATCAACCCATATATTGTCCCACTGCTGGGCACGGGTCTCATCACAGAATTAGAGAGATAAGACTTTACTCCACCACGCAGCAGGCCTAGTGCGGGTTGGCAGTCTTCACAGACCGTCGAGAATAATCTCTACGTTCCCATCGCATGCAGGTTTCTCCACGATGTTTTCCTTCACCGTTCAAGTCAAATTCATTATTATTGTGCACCATAATCCTACACTTACGTGAAAATACTGTAATAGTTTAATACCATAGTGAAGTATTTAAGCGTGAGTGACCAGTTTTTAAAATGAAAGGTAATGCTTATCTTGCTTCGAGAACAACATACGGTTAGGTAAAAATTGTACCGTAGGTACCATAATCAATCCATAAGGACACTAAATTCAGACATGAATGAAGAAAATACTGTTTCTTAGGATCGCAAGTGCGGCTGCTGAGCGTCATAACTTAGAATACCCCGCTTGGGCAATTTATGAGTTAAAAAAATAACAGCGGTTCCATACATTTATGTTCATTCAACTCAACATAATGGAATGATGGCTGATATATTTTCGCAATTTCAGGGTTGGTCCAGTCCAGTAAAAGTTGTTTCTAATGTACGATGGCCGCGTAATTTTTTTACGGTATCTACTTATTTAAAGGAGGTATAGAAGTTTAAATACAAATAAACTGTAAATTTAACATGTAGGTTGCTTATTTAATTTTTACTAGACACATCGGCTAAGAAAGGAATTGTAAAGATTCCCCAGGAATTACTAACAACGATATTATCGCGGATAAACAGCGAATTTGCATGTAAAGTCAGTCTATAAGGTAGGACTTCAATAAAAAGCCTATAGCTCAAACAATAAACAGTCATATACAAGGACGTGTCCGCAGTCCAGAATACACATTAATATTTCAATAGCCGCGTGGAAAACTAGAAAGGCCACTCAGGTAATTGTATGTGTGTAGGTATCACTTTCCATTGCATCGCGTGAACGTGCTTTTCATGCAGCCGCTAGGGAGCACGTACCGTGTTCTATCATAATTCCTATTGTGACATGACCACCTGTTGATGGCAGCGACTTTAAATGGACTTGTAACGCAACTTTATGGTGTGAACGCTTTTCTTTATGTGGTCCGAAATAATAAGCGTTGTTACGTGAGAAAACTTGAAGTTATGCGTGGTTACGTCCTCGATCCTTTTCAAGGTATGTTGCGATCCGCTTCTAAGATTTTAGAGTACTTTGGCCACATAGCTAGAAAAACAGATGACAATCTAGAAAAACTGATTGTTACTGGCAAAGTAGAAGGAAGAAGACAACGAGGCCGCAGTCCCACAAAATGGTCAGACCAGATCTGTAGCTCACTCTCCATCACCGTTCACGACGCTGTCCAGGTATCGGGTGACCAAAAAACAGATGGTGAAAAACATCCGCGATAAAATTACTTTATCCGTATCCCTAAGGAATCTATCTCTAAGGAAGGTCACGACCCTCTGAGGAATACGACTTACGGAGGAGCGGAGGAGAGTTGCGATCCGCTTCCATGCAGTCTTGCTAGATACGGCTGAATAGCAGTATACGAAGCTACTGCCATCATTATCAGACCTCTGCAACCCAATTTTTTGGGCAATACCGATATTCTAAGGATATACTTGTGCCAAGCTTTTTGACCTTCTGATTGTCATAAGTGTTTGCGATAACTGGGACAACTGCTTTAGGTGTTCTCCGAGGCATAGAAGCACGATCTGTTCAGAATGGACACCCATCCAATACTGCGTTGGAGCACCATGGTCTATTCTTACATGACATAACGCATCAATTCTGACACCATAGTGATAAAACGCGTATGGAGTCTGCTAATATACATAATGGCAACGCAAACTTCATAAACGGAGTCCATGATTCGAATACGAACGGACGATTATGACAGTAATACACGCGTTTATGGAGCTTGCTAGAGAAAGTGTCACCTGGCCATTCTATTGTAACATAAATGTGTGATTCATCGATTTATGAACTTGTTAATAAAGAAATGAAGTATTATGTATTTAAATGTATTTATTGCTTCCATATAAGCAAGTATCATCAATTATAAATGCGAAAGTAATTCTGTGTTTATAAATATCTGTGTTTTAAATATCTGTGTTATTATACCTAAACCTCTGAACAGTTTTCGATAACATTTAGCATGGAGATTGCACCCTGAGGAAGGTCATAGGCTAGTCCTTTTGCGAGTTAAGCTGTGGGCAACATCTATAGTAATACTTGTAAGTTTAAAAAAAGGTTTGCTATTTGCGTTAAAAAGTTTTTTATTTACCTAGGCGTAGGCACTTGGGCAGTTTGGCTTAAATGTGGAAAGAAGTAGTAAGATGAATCTTGCATAGATAATCTATTACTATATCCACTTAACGTTTATAAATATAACTTGTCATAGGTTAGTTGAGAGTTGGTACTAAGTACCTACTGAAGTGTTTAATATGTACAATGTCTTTCTAGGTCGCCTTCTCGGTCCTTCCGCTAACATTCGCTTTATAAATCCCTCTAGTCGCCTTTCATTCATAAAAAGTAGTACCTACCTATATGGACTGTCTCACACAGGAAAATATCCATAAACATTGTCTTGCTGTCCCATTATTGGACAACTTCCTCCAGGTCCTTCCAAGTAGGTACGACAAAAAACTTTATAAAAGAAATATAAGTTTTCGAAAGATTCCCTCTATCTGTAGGCTCTGCACTTAAAATTATTCATAGGCACAGAGTAACTAATAATAGTACCTACCTTCATCATTATCATCATCAACCCATATACTGTCCCACTGCTGGGCATGGGTCTCCTCTTATATTGAGAGGGATTAGGCTATAGTCCACTACGCTGGCCTACTGTGGGTTGGCAGACTTCACGAACCGTAGAGAAAAATCTCTAAGGTATGCAGGTTTCCACACGATGTTTTCCTTCACTGTGTAAGCGAGTGATAATACGCACATGAATTGGAAAAGTCAAAGGTGCATGCCTTGGATTCCAACTCGAGACCTTCGACTTGGCAGTCCAATGGTCATACCACTATGCTATCACTGCTTGTCTACTTTAGGTTCAGAGAATTATTGTGCAACGCAAAGTAGGTCCAACCACCATAATATCGTCTGTTATATGAATCGGTGACAGTTCTTAACCGCAGTATGCAGCCTGAACAACTGTGTTCCGCATATGATATCATGAGGTACCTATCTGATGCTGAACAATGGAGTGACAACGTAACCATAGTGCTTGAAGTATATCGTAACATGTAAGAGATAGGTACTTCCGTTCAGTACCACAATTTTTATGACATCTAAGGGATGAAAATGTTACGCACACGTATTTATTGGCTTTTTGTAGTTTAAAAGCCAATAAATACGTGTGCGTAACATTGTTACTGTTAATGTTATTGCACCATGGTTGGTGCAATAACAGTTCTGTCCTCATCACCCTGAGATCCACTTGTAGAAAATACCTAAGCCATTCAATCCAGAACATTACCTATGCATAAGTAAATATTTATTACAATCCCTAACGGTTTCGGTTACAATCACGGTTTCATTGTGTATAAAATGCGGTTTCGCGCCAGCCCCAATACTATCCTGATGAGATTGGCCGACCGCTGGGACTCTCCGATGTTAGGACGCTGGATACGACTCCATGCAGTTAAATAGACTAGGATGGGAGAGTCTCAAGCTGGTACACACGTAGTTTAATAAGTTTATTAACTAACACTAGTTGTAAGTACTGTTACTAACAAAATATGGAACCTGGTTCTGAAATAAATGTTTTCATTCATTCATTCAAAACGATTATAAAACTCTCAAGCTTGTGAAGAGGTTGATTCAGTTAAAAACGGAAAGCATAACAAATTCTATCTCGTATAGCTAAACTTTGTTAATACTTGAAAACCGTTTCGTGAGATAATTTACGATTTTCGGCAGAAAATTGCTAATTTGGCACCTAATTTTATTTCGGTACGGTTGAGCTTCATTTCCATCTGCATTCAGATGGATGGTGGTTCAGATAGTTATACAGATTTACTTAGTTAATGACAAAAAACCCACATGATGACTATCAATATCTAGCAATTAATTGTAGTAATTATGTTATAATTAGGTACGTAATAAAATTTTATTAATTGTTGAAAGTTTTTGGCAAAGAAAACAAGGTAAGTACTTTACATAAAAAAAAGTTTAATTGAAATGTCCTTAATAAACAGGCAATTAATTGTGTAATACAAGTCGATTAAATTTGAATAATAATTGCCAGCCGCTCCTACAAATATTAGCTCACATATCAATTAACTTTGTGTCGAGAATAATTGTGAAGTATGGTAATTTGGGGCGCGTGTTCATTTGCAAACGTGATTGACTTATTCGTGTGTCCAATTATGCAATAATAGCTTGTTTCGACTTAAATCTAGTTGTCATAACTTAAGAGGATTGCGTGAAGCGAGTTTTTCACAGAAGAACAAGTGGTTGAACGCTGTTCCACGTGACCGTTCGTGCCTGCTCCGCGGACCGTGGCCCGTTTCACTACAGCTATTCGACGCGAGAAAACACTACCAACCACATTTTTATGCTTTTATCTTGCTCGAGAGAGCACACCGCATATTCAACCACCGTCCAATCGAACACAAATAAAATTAAACTTTACACACATGAAAATAAAAGTGGTTTTGTTTCAATGATGCGGGTTGATGCACTCGGTGTATCGTCACGTATCGTTTTAAGTACACGAAATCTATATGTAAATATTGTTAAAGTAGTTAGATGCCGTTGTTTCGATGTAAAAGATTATTGGCCTCGTGAAATTATTTTAAATTGCACTTTACAGCGATTTACGTGCGCATCGCGAGCGTCTGTTATTTGCGTGCTGAATGCGTAATGCATTTCTAATAGATATTTAATGTTATATGTTTGAAAATGTTACGCTCGTTCAACGCTTAGTTAATTAGCAATTTAATGAGATGTAATGTCTTAATTTGTTTTTAGATATGCAGAATAATGCAAAGCACTTATTTGTTCCTAGTGGAGGGCTAATTAATAATAGAGGCACGACTGATTTAGGAGTGTCTGATGGCAGTCGCGTCGCGTAAAATACTGATATTCAGCGGCATCTGGCGAGACTGGAAGAAAGGCTCGGAGAATATAAAAAAATATATAAAATTGGTTACACATGGGAAGGTTAGTCCAGGACCGGAAAAAGTTCACCCTAAGGGGTTCTCGCCTTGTCGCGGCAAATGTAGGTTGCGGTGTGGTATGGGAGGCACTGCAACTGAGGCGGGCCGCAGTGTTGAATGGGTGACACTACGGCTGGAGGTTTACTCGGCGGGGTCGCAGCCGCGGGACTGTGGACACGTTGGGGCCGCAGGGGGAGAGGAGTGTATCTATTGCGATGCGCCGCTCTCCCTACCCTCTGAGGCCGAAGTGTGGACGGCGGGGCCACGTACATCACACGTACTGTCCCGCCGTAAAGAGGGCCTTGGGCGGCGGAATCGGGCCCGTCGGTCGCCCATTGCACTTGGCCCTCGAGGAGGGTCCAAGACTGGACGTCCGTAGTGGGATTGCGGATCATGCGAGAGCAATTCCCGTGATCCCACCACTACGCGGAAGGTGGAAAAGTGGTGGTGGTTTTAGTCGGTATGCTGGCCACCTGGCTGGAGAGCCCGACATAACGGTCCCGCGTCCCCAAGCGGAGCGGCATGCATAAGGCGCATTTCCCCACCCGAAAAAAAAGAACCGGAAAAAGTGGCAGAAGCAAGGAGTCTCAACAGTGCGTAGATTCAGGCTTATGATGATCATCAATCATCAGATGATTAACCAGAAAAAATCGGACCGAACCGGAAATCGGATAAGGAAATTTCATTCTGTTTGTACCACCAGCATTACGTAACTCATAATATTTATCATACGTGTAGTATAAAACATGTCAAGAGTACCAGTTTTTTATTGTCCATAACGCAAGCGAAGATTATCCACACGATTGGCAAAAAAAAAAAAAATTTGTCAAGACCATACCCGTGCGCCCCTCGCTGTCGTGAAAATCATTCAGGCATACCGTCGCGTTGCGAAAATTCAGACATTCAGTGAGTGATAATTCACTATTAAATGGGATGTAAGTCCAATTTCTACCATCTATTATTTCCGGCAGAGCAGAGCGGTTCAATTTCTGAATGATTTTTTTTTGCTTTTTATGCCATGCAGCGCGTAAAATTGCTTTATTTACTTAGCCGAGTTGTTGTTTATACTTTTTGTTGTAAGATTCATTTTATTGTGAGAAAATGAAGTTTTTGTAGAATACGGTTCATTTAAAATTGTGGAAATGGTGATAGCTTTTTATGGTTCATTAAATTCCCTGTATTTTCTTGAATTTTTTGACAATAATTACATTTTTACGTAGGGTGTCATGGCGTGTTAAAATTTTCCTGCATTTACGTGGATAGCTTGCATAGGTATAGGTAAGTTAGTATACCTAGCTTTATACTTAATAAATAATATTATGTTGTATGGATGCGTCTCAATGCAGTAGATATACTAAATAATTAAACTAATCGTTTGTATATTTTTTTATTTTGTTTGACATTAACACATGCAATACACTTTTAAGATATAATACCAACAAAAAATTTGATCTATTCGATTCGACTAATAATATAATAGCCTAGAATCCTAGATGGCTAATCCGTGCGTCCGGTGTCGATTTTTATTTTCCCTAATAATTCATATCCTATTAAAAGTAGGTATTCCAAAAAAAAGGACAATGTGTGTAACTAATCCCTAAGGACTAGATGTACTGTACTTTTTAGTTAATAATAATTATTATTATAATTTAATTAATAGTTATTCGCTTTTGCAAAAAATGGAGATACTGCAATCTGATTTCCATAACCCAACATTAATCAATACCGATATCCAATGATTCTTTGGCTTTTCTGGCTACACCATAGATGTTCGTACTCACGTGTGTACTACATATTAGTTATTCTGTGGCCCGTCATGATGTGGCCAAGACATTGTAAATATTTGCATTCAAGCGTACTCGAAGGTAGTTATAGGTAACGATGTTATTATATGCAAGTAAACATTGAACTTGATTGTTTAGAGAGCGCCACGCCCTACTTGTTTTAACATAGATTACTTCGTGTTTTTACTACCTACTGTCAGTACAACAAGACGGACATTGGGTAAATAAATGTGTTTAATTACACTATAAATTAAGACACCTTTGTTTTGTTTTATAGTTGTTAGTCTCATTGGGGATACGTATTTTGACATGATCTTAACACCTACACAAAGGCGTTTTTTATAGCATTTAGTAATCAAATTGTAAAATAGTCCCACAGTTTTAGGCACTTCATACTAAGGTTAAGGTTAAGTACATAGGTACTTAGGTACAGACGCCAGCAGGTCAAGCTATAATGCTGTCAATTTTTTTCAATTGAATATGAACCTTATGGGTTTGTATTAAAGTTGAAAATCAATAAAATAAATTTGACAGATTGTGGTAGCTTGATGTGTTGGCCTCTGTACATATAACAGTTGTATCCTTTAACAAGACGTATGAATGTGGATGTAAGCAAAATAACTATGCAGGAATTTTGGCAAGTGACGTTCTTTAGTTTTTCCCTATGCTTAAGGGAAAATGACCTAAGTTTATGTACATAGGCCAGCACATCAAACTACCCCAATCTGTCAAATTTCTTTGATAGATTTTCAATTTTAAGACAATGTAAAAAGGTTTAAGTATATTCATTTGGGATAATTTGACAGTTTTGGATAGCTTGACCTGTTGGCGTCTGTACATATTTTTTTGAATAAATTACAATAAAAAATTATGAAATCACTAATTTATACAACAATTATTTATATTAATTATGCTATTAAATTAAAACAGGCACGTATTTTAACATTCAACATTCTGTCATGATATTTAGCTATAAAATGCATGTTGTGTGTCTAATGTTATTGGCCATTAATAACGGCTACTGACACACATACCCAGTAAAATTTTAACCCGTAAGTGTGCAAGCTTCCGAATCTTATTCCGTTTAATTATTATTACAACTCACTAACGAAACTCTTTGGTTGGTTTGTTAATGTTTCTAAATAAAAAGTATCGTATCGAATGATTTATTGCACTGACGCATTAATTAGTGAGTAGTGGTAGTAAGCGCGACTGCTACTCTAGAAGTCTTGGGTTAGATTCCCAGGTCGAGGAAAGTGTTATTTGGTATTTCTATGAAATTCTCAGTAGCAGCTCGTAGTTTGGATTTGTACCCGATTAAATTGCAATAGGCTCGCATTATTACATGGGACCTAAACATACCGGCGAACTTGTAAATTAATTTGTATGTGCAGGAATGAAAGTGAATGAATAAACACAGGTTAGCGTTTGACCACAACCTTACCTGATGGCAAGCGACGATGTGGTCTAAGATATAGCACGCTTACCTAGAAGATTTCTCTCGAGATTCACTCGTGACTTGAAGACCCCTAAATTGTAGACGTCAGGAAATACAGACCCAGGCAGCTGATTCCATTCCCTCGCTGTACGGATAAGGAATGTCGAGGCAAAACGCTTAGTGCGGGTTTCGGGAATTTCCACCATGAAACGGTATCGCTTTTCAGTTTACCTGGTTGTTCGATGTAAAAGGATGGATTAAAGAAGATAGAGAACTACCATTTCACAAAAAAGTTTGCATTGGTTTTAAACTATGACCTCCTTATTACGAAATATAATATGGCTAAAAATATGTTCATTTTTTTTTATACATAATATGAAATTAATTTCCAGATTTTCTTAAAAACAATAAAGTTATAGGTAGGTAGGTATTGTTAGATTGAATTATATTTTTAAATAAAAATTAAAAAAAACAGTAGGTACCTACTTAAAATATAACGCCTGTTTCACTAATGTCATGTCATGCTAATTTTAGCGCAGCTTTCTTCAAAAGTGTTAGGAAAAAAGCAGACCATAAAAAAAAGAAAACATCGCACCTCATTTTTGAGGATCTGCAAACTTCACGCATTCTCCAAGTCTATATTCCCTGCAATCGTCTGTGGTTACTGCGGTAATTTCATTACCATTCACTGGCCGTGACCTTCGCTTGGAGTTCATTTGACGTCACCACTTTCCATGGCGACGCGGGCAGAATACTACGCTCCCGTTACGGATCTACAATATACTTTCTTTTGTTTTGTTTAGTAAGGGTTCGCCCAATGCAAGTGTTGTAATACGCAATCATTTGAATTTTTATGGGGGACTTGAAAAGGAAAAGTGGTGAAATGAAAGTGAGGGTTTGTATCTTAAGTTTACTGTAACAAAGGATCTAAGTCTGCTGAAGGCAGTTTGCTTTCAAGGCTGAAGTACACTTCAATGATTACATCACCCGCTTAGATACTAGACTTTGAGCTAAAAATGTAATTTGCATATTATTATGACTAATGAAAATTTTGGTGACAAAGAATTTGTAACCAAAACTGGTGGTCTACCTTGTAACATTAGCTTTTAATACTAGGTACTGCACTCAAGTACCTAATATAAATAATGTATTTACCATTGACACGAAAAGAAGAAGATTTATTAAGGCTTTCGTTATGAATAAAAAAAAATGAGGGTTTTTAAAACACTTTGCTTGGGCTAAAAGCATAGCGTGAGGGCTTAGCATTTCCATATTTGTATCTACAGTATTTAATGAACTTAACTATGCCATAAATAAGGGCACGGTTTGCATGCTAGCAATTGTTTCATAGTTATTAAGCTGTTATAATAATGAAACATGGCATACTGTGTAACACTAGGAAACATATTTGTGCTCTATACATTACGCTAAATGCGTGACCCGCTAGGCCAGTATAATTTACCTAATGATGTCCGAATAAGAGTATTTTTTTGTATGCTTCTGGGCATAAAAAGCAATGATAGGCTAGGTAATGATAGGTAAAAAACAGTGATAGCCTAATAGTATGACCATTGGACTGCCAAGTCGAAGGTCTCAAGTTCGAATCCAAGGCACGCACCTCTGACTTTTCGAAATCATGTGCGTATTAATAATTAATTATCACTTGCTAAAACGGTGAAAACATCGTGAGGAAACCCGCATGCCTTAGAGATTATCTCGACGGCGTGTGAAGTCTGCCAACTGCCGTCTGAGAGGGATTAGGCTATAGTCCACCACGCTGGCCTAGTGCAGGTTGGCAGACTTCACAAACCGTCGAGAAAAATCTCTAAGGTATGCAGGTTTCCTCACGATGTTTTCCTTCACCGTTTTAAGCGAGTGATAATTAATTATTAATACGCACATGAATTCGAAAAGTCAGAGCCTTGGGTTCGAACTCGAAACCTTCGACTTGGCAGTCCAATGGTCATACCACTAGGCTATCACTGCTGCCTAAGGCATAGACAATTTATTTTTTTATTTTGAACATAGATTATTTAATAGCAAAAGGAGATGGTATTGGCATTTGGCACGTATTGGTTTCCATTTCACCTCGTTGATTGATTGCATAAAACAAAGTCTCGCGAAACGGTTATAAGTATGACCCGGTGATATATGATTTTAAACTATAATATCCAATGTCTTTTAATTTTACTTTATACATAGATATAGAGACAATACGTTATTTTGCTCTGCTAACTTATTCAACAATGTTATTACATAAAGGTTAGCATGGAAACTCCTGTATAACTTTCATCGACTTTCTTAAGAAAGTAATTTATTATTGTGAACGATAGATAATTAAAATCAATCCTCTATGATTATCAGATTGACACTTGACAGTTACAACAATAACTTTTTAAACTTATATAAAAGTTCCGGGTAAGAAATAGTGAAACTCAAGCTTGTCTAAAGATCTAGCTAATGCACCTGACAGGATGAATGCTGTTTTGAAATTATATTTTATGATACGTAATAGGCGTTGACTATTATTTTATACTATGACTATTCATTTATAAAACTTAATATCACCATCAACCATAACCATCATATACTGTCCCACTGCTGGGCACGGGTCTCCTCTCAGATTGAGAGTGATTACAATATTATATGTAGTTCACCACGCTGGCATAGTGTGGGTTGGCAGACCTCACACACAGTCGAGAGGTGTGTGAAGCAGTGGGGACAGTATATGGGTTGATGACGATACTTAGCATACCATCGTGTGCGTATTCCATCGTGCCTGTATTCCCAGAAGGGTTGGGCAGAGGTGTACCAATGTACGGAGGCCAACACATCAAGCTACCACAATCTGTCAAATTTCTTTGATTGATTTTCAACTTTAATACAAAATAAAATTAAAATGTAGTTTTATTTCAATGTATAATATTCGCGTAAATGTCAGAAATCAATAAATAATAAGGTTCATATTCAATTGGGAAAATTTGACAGGGATAGGTTGATGTGTTTGCGTCTGTACACCCACAGTTCGCCGGTATGTTTAGGTCCCATGTAATAGGGGGCAAGCCTATTGCTATTAAACGGGCACAAATCGTAACTTAGAACTGCTGTTGAGAATTTCATAGAAAATCCCAAATACTTTGCCCGACCTGGGAATCTAACCCAGGGCCTCTAGCGTAGCAGTCGCGCTAAGGACCACTAGACTAACGAGGTAATTTTCTTTATATGTTATATATTTAAAAGAAAACAGATTTAAGCCATTTTGTGGAAACCACAGCTACTTTTCTACCGAATCAGCGTGTGAAGCCCTAAGGAGGTGATTTGATCATTGTACAGACGCCAGCAGGTCAAGCTATCTAAAACTGTCAAATTTTCCCAATTGTATATGAACCGTACCATATTGTATTAAAGTTGGAAATCAATCAAAGGAATTTGACAGATTGTGGTGCGCGTGATGTGCTGGCCTCTCTACCACTGCGTTTTACCGTCCATTACTAATGATGTTACGTCACAGACCTATCAGTTACTGTATCATATACACGCAACAATTAACACCATTATCTATTGAACAACGCCAATTCTAGCCCTACGCTTCCTCCAGTGAAAGTTAATTACTGACCACATAAGGAGTTCTTATACGGTCGTTAAAACGATTAACATCTCAATGTTTTTCATTTCATTCAGAAGATACATCATTTTCTATTTTCATGCGAATCATTTTTGTTGTTTTAATTGACATGATAGATAGATAGATAGAATATTCTTTATTGTATAACACAATACAGCGAAAATGATAAAAAGAAAACAAACGTCACATAATGTATCTACAATTGGCGGTCTTATCGCTTAAAGCAATTTCTTACAGACAACCATGGGATGGACAAGTCATGTAAGAAACGGGTAACGGGCGGTTGTGTGCTTAGAAGTCATAGATAGATAGATATATAATAGATACAGAAAATAAAATAAATATCTAATAAAATAAATATTAATAATGTATATAAATACTATACATACAATATATTATTTTGCACTATAACAATTCACGTACAAGTAGCCAAGTAATGTTCCTTTACCATTTTTTTAAAAGATGCCTGTCTGACATGATATTTCTTCAGAGTATATTTTTACGTTACTAAACTTCTAAATACATTTGTTTCAATCACAACCCTCATGCATGCGCAAAAGTGTCTTCTGTATGGCTCCGATCATATTTAATAAAATACCTAAAGATTGGAGAGACCTGCCTTTGTCACTTTTTAAAAGTAAGCTGCGGATTTTTTTATTTAGTAAAGTGTATTATAATATTTTAGATTTTTTAAATGAAAAGGACTTCTCTCTTCCGACTGATAAGAATAATTAGGAAATAGTTTAAGTTTTATCTCTTTGTTATATTTTTTGTTTTTGTTTATTTAATGTGTATGATGCTCATTAATATTTTTGCATGCCGATTGGTTAAATATGGCTGAACTCTATTCATGTGTAACCTCATCTTGTACCCATATTTGCAAAATAAATGTCTTTCTTTCTTTCTTTCTTTCAGGTCAAATACTTGTCAAAGTGCTGAACGGACTGTATAATTTCTTCAATACAGTATTTAAATGAATTACAATTTCAATTCAGTTTCACATACGCAACAATTCCGTATTGTGTGTCAAATTATATACTTAGCTATTATAGGAAAGTAAATGAGACCGTATAGGAGTGTGGACAAACAGCGTGGCACAACGGAAGTATTTCCTTTGCCTCTATAATTAGAAAGCATGCGTGGACTTCTCTATGGACGGATGGAGGTTCAACTAAAAGGACTTGTCGACTGTGGGATTTACCATGTCTATTATATTATGTGATGTGTGTAATGAACTCGTCATTCTAAAGGTTTTTTTTTAAGTTATACTTAAATCTACTTTTGGCAGGATTCGTATCTGTAATTCTCTGGTTTGGTACATTGGACGATTTGGAGGACACAGTATACTCAAGAGACGCAGTAGAGACGTTTTAATTTCTCATTAGTCTCTACGAACGTGCATTCTGTCTAACCTATTTATTGAGCCAACTGGATTAATTTTAGAACTTCCGAGAAAGAGCTTTTGTTAATCTGTTTGAGGAACAGTGACACAATAAATTGGGACACTACCAGTGACATATGAATTAGATACTTGCCACTGGACACTACAGGGTAACTATTGTTTTGTCTATGCCTGACCTTTGTCATACCTTGTCTGACCTTCATGCGCTAGGTGCGTGCATGTATGGATATCTAACTAATCATAAGTAAAATGTATGATAAAAACGTAACAGACCCTGCCTGTATCCCAAAAGGCCAAGTAACAGCTGATGTAACAAGCCGAACACCTGACGTAAGGCGTTGACCCCTTGGACAGACTAAATACATAATAGAAATATATAAATACAATAATATAGTTTGTTGTGTCTGTGTGTCGTCTCGTGGCTATGTTATAACCTAGCTACGGTTAGTCTGTGGATGAGTGACCAATCTCAACACATCGAGACCCCTCCGTTCCACGGAGAAGCCCAAAAAGCCTGACATCCAGTTTATCAGGATATCGGTATTGCCCAGAAATTGGGATGCGGAAGTCTGATGGCTTCGTGTAAAATACGAAGCCTACAGTAGTTTCAAATCATAGTTGACATTTGTTCCCGCCGCCCCTGCAAACTGCCACCCGGATCAATGGCTCCCTAAATAGTTTCCCTTTCCACCTCTTTTCGATACGGAAGAGAAAATAAATCGAAATACACTTGGCTTTAGCTTAAAATAAAAACTGTGTGCTTGCAGACATCGAAGAAAAAAAAAGAAATCGAATAAGATTGGACTTAATTAACAAGTCGTACCTAGCTATCGTTAACGTAAGTTTACAGTACCAATAATTCAAATTAGTGTCTATATCTACTGACGCTCTCGAATTTCATAACAAATTTTAACGTTTCAATTATTTTCGCTTGACTATCGTGATAGATCGAAGCATTCCTACATTTTTCTGATTGAATAACAAGAACAACTTATGAACAGTGTGTTCGATATGTAATCGACTTCCGACAGCGTTACCCATATCGTAGTAATTTGATCCATTTACCAGTAGTTGCGGTCGAAAGCTTTTCCAATCATAATTGGATATTACATAGATAGCGTTTCATAGTCATTGTGTTTATGTATCGTTTTAAAGAAAGTTCTATCGTTTTGTGCTCGTTGATATAAAAACCTACATTCTAGATTTAGAACACAGGTGGAAAACTAACTAGGTATGCTAAAACCGGACTAGGAAATTTCCAATTGCGATTTGCCGTGCTTAAGCACTTAAGCAGTGTGCATCGCTCACAGAATTACCGTAAAAGCGGAATGCATGACAATTCCGTTAACCTAACAGTGGAAATTAATCGAAACATTACTGAATCAACTAATCCAATAACGATTAATTAAGAGCCAATACTACTTATATGTTTTAAGTCACTAACGATATATTTACAATCTAGAAAATGGGTTCGTTGCTCGATTTCTCTCAGGCCGCATGATTCTTTACGCGATCAATCTCTACCTACATCATAAAAAGCACCTGTCTCATAATTTAATGAAGCTAAATTGACCATTTCTTGTACACAATCTCCCATGTTTTTTGTGTAGCGACATTATCCTTCTCCTTGCTTCTCTCTCCAACATTGTCGTCGACGACAGTGTATAATAATTGATATACAACTGTTTTGTGGATAGCAGTAAACGTAATGAGTATAAAAACACAAACAAAATTGCATATTTCTTAGGTGATGTTAGATTATTCTCTGATATTGAATATTTTAACTCATACTCTTGTAGATCAACCCTGATCAGATTGAAATGGTATTTTTTTTTCTACAAATTTGTATCCAACTCATTTTCAAATGAAAAATCATCTAACGCTTAATTTTTTTCCCAATTTTGTTTCAGGTAGGCCATGTTGTTTTGTTTTACAACAAACAACGCGCTAACTGAATTGAATCTAATTTTGTATAATTTAGAGAACAATAAAAGTGAAAATGGCTAATCGATCACGACTTGCTTTCTATTTTTTCCAGCGGAGACAACAAAAATGTTGAGACAAAGGCATACTGTTCACTAACTGATAAATTTACATCATAAAATGTATATAATATTTTGCAGGATTGTGGATTTTAGGCGTAGCATCCGTATATTATTATAAGCACTATCTCTTCCTACTTGAATAAAGTATACCTGCATCTATTGGGTAAATATAAACATACCATCACGCCTGTATTCCCCGAAGGGTTAGGTAGAGGTGTAACAAAGCACCTACAATTCGCCGGTATTTTTAAGTCCCATGTAATAGAGCAACAACTTATTCAAACTCCAAACTGCTACTGAGAATTTCATAGAACCATTTCATAGACCTTGGAATCGTACGCAAGACCTCTATTGTAGCTAGGCGCTTAGGACCACTGGACTAACGAGGCAGGTTAGGTATATACCTACCCTTATACTATTGTATAAGGGTAGTAATAAGGTAAGGTAATAAGGTAAGATACCAATAAGGTAAGGTACCCAAACCAATATAATCGTGTGACTTATAACCTTAATAGCTTAAACATTGGCTAAAGTACTAGTTGTTCTCTTCTTTCGTGGTGCATGTGAGTTGGATATGGCTTGATGTCAAGGGATCGCAAGTGCGGTTTTTAGTCGGTACGGGTCCGACATATCCTCCCATCTCCCCCAGTGAGAAAAGACCCATGAAGTACTTCCACTCCAAAAAAAATGGTGCAGTTGAATGCACAAGGAATACTTGTAGTAGTAAGACATTTCGACTCGACACAAGAAGTTTCCATGTTAACATCATCGTAAGATAGATCGATCGCGGAAACCCTGCTTGAAGCGAGCAAATTTCATCAGAACTGAGAACAGCTACCTAAGTAAGGCAAGGAAGATGTTATCGGGTTGAATAAATTTAAAAGTCTTAGTTCTCTTGGAAAGTACAGCCATTGAGATCTAATTTCGAAGAGATTTAAGGTTTTTTTTTCAATATGGCCATACAAAACCCAATAAAAATATATACAGTCGAATAGAACTGTAACGGAAGGCTTAATTTATTGATTTCCTTGAGATTAACGTGCCAACATCATTTCACATTACGAACGGACGCCGATAAAATAAAAAGTTATATATGTACCTACGTACGTCCGAGAGCACTCTGGTTCCGTAGAACCGTTACACGGACGCTGGCTACCACCGGACTTATTAAATCAATTGGACAAAAAATCAGCCCTACTTATCTCGATAGGTGCATCCGACCCAGATATTCTTGTGGTTGTGGGCAACTGCATGCGCACGCGTAACAAACGATCCTAACGGGAATTTTTGCATAAAATTAAGTTCAATACGTACCGTTTATATTTTTAATTTTTATAGACTGATGTAAACAAATAGTTAGGTTATAAACAATATTTTATAAGTAAGCAACTTTTAATTAAGTTAATTGAGTTTCATTATGCACCTACTTAATATTAATTGATACTCTATTCTAAATTTTAATCATTTAATTGCAACTTAAAAATCTGTTAGTTTTATTTAAATTGATTTTAACTACTGTTTTCATAAACTTACACATAATTGAAATGACATCATAAAGCAAAATATCAACTAGAGATATTGTAAAAAATTAAAATCTAACGCACTACAAAGAATCTTACCATTCATTTTAACACTGCAAAAAGTCCTTAATAAAAACATATCGATCACAAATATGCACACAGTTGCATCACTGTCACTTCACAAAATAATCAATAGGCTTCACTAGTACAGTTGAGGCTGCGCAGGAGTCGATCGGTGGAAAGTGGCGCTTGCTCAGCGGTTTGCGGTCGACTGCTCCATTCGCTACTGTCGGCGGGGGAGCAGACACTTCCACCGAAAAATAGTGGTAGGTCTGTGACGTCATTCTTGTCATATTGTTACATGTTACATTTTTGTACAGATTTGTTTTGATAGAGGCAAGGGTTCAACCTAAGTTCAAATTTGAAAAAAATATTTGAGTTATTTAGAAACAATTTTATCATTGCTTCGATTTTATCAGCATTTATTATGAATGTGAATTTGTTAACAATTGGTTAAAAAGTTTCTTATAATAACTAATGTTGACTTTTAGTCAAAGTCAAATATTTTATTTATTAGCTCTTTTGAAAAGTCAAAACTAGTTACACGGTTCCAAAAAGTGGGTCTTATGGAGAAGAATAGGCAGGAAACTCCATAGACACTGCTTTAAAAAAAACATGTTAACAGTTTTAATCTTGGTTTACAATTTTGTACAGAATAGTTCATGCGAACAATACAGTTTGATGTGTACAATAATAATTAACCTAGTATAATAATTAAACAGAAAAAAAATAAAGATTTCCATTGAAAGTAAGAGCTGACCAGCCCCGACAGACGGTACCCGTGAGAAAATAAATAATATTAATGAGAATTAAGTAGGTACAGAAAATGTATAGTATAGTTACTCACAGAAAAACATTTACATAAAATACCAACATACCTATATTCCCCTAAGGTTAGGCAGAGGTGTACTAATGAACATCCTCAGTTTGCCGGAATGCTTAGATCCCATGTAATGGGGCGAGCTTATAGCTACTTACCGGGAACAAATCCAAACTCCGAGCTGCTACTGAGAAATTAGTAAAAAAAAATAGTAACACTGCTCGACTTGGTAATCAAATTCAGGAGCTCTATCGTTACAGTCGCGTTTAGGACCACTATAACGAGACAGGAAAAGATTATACATACATACATACATACACTCCCGCCTTTTTCCCATAGGGGTAGGCAGAAACTAAAGAACGGCACTTGCTACGATTCTTGCATACTTCTTTCGCTTCGACCACATTCATACATCTTGTCGTATGACAAGATGTATGAATGTGGTCGAATGTATATACACGCCGTGGCGTGTATGTATATACACGCCGGTTGCGAGTACTACGCACCTGACCTTTTTGAAGAACCTCACCAATAAGGTCGGTATAAGTTTTTCTAGGGCGTCCCCTCTCGGCGGTTCCACTGACATTCGCCATATAAATCCTTTTTGTTAGTCGCCTTTCATCCATTCTCTCGACATGCCCAAACTATGTCAGCATATTCTTCTCATTTCTCGTCACTACATCGTCTTTTAAGCCGCAACGTTCTCTTATCACACTATAAAGATTATGATATGAAAATTTTCCGAGGACCCTAAAGAAGAAAGTAATTAAGTACATGACTATGTAAGAAACCTTCCACTTGGCTAGTCCATTGTGGTAATCTGCTGACGTATTTAAATGGTGCGTAAAACATTAAATTGGTATCGATTGATTGCTATAAGTCTGAAATTCAATGTCGTAGAAATTTTATTCACCCATTAGTCTTTCATCTTTATAGAAATATAAAGTTTCTTTTTCGGTAAAGTTAAAACTACCCAAACAGCTTTCTCGAAATAATGATAAAATTACCTTATGATTGTCTATTAAAAGGTAATTACAAATATACATACTTAAAACGGTCCAACTTTAATCTTAAAAGTGCAAGATCATGATTGGTACCTAGAAAACGATAAAGAGTGTCGGCAGTGCTTTGAACCGGTCCAGAAGCCCTTACATGTAACTTAATTGTCGCTGGACGTAGTTAAATAACAAATATTATTACATTACTAGTCGTACTCTGGGAACTGATGTTTCCGTAAAAAGAAATCGTGGAAAGTATTCAATTATATATATATTTATTTATTTATGTACACACTTAACAAAAAAAAGTAAATTGAGAACATAGGACTATAGAGTACAAAGGTGCTGCTTATTTCTAAAGAAATCTCTTCCAGCAGACCTGCGAGAGGAGAAATTAATATAAGAAATGTAGATATATTTATGTGTTTTAGCGAACTTTAAGATGGCCGATAAACCTTGGAAGAACATTTTTGTTATATCATCAAAGATAAACATTATAAGCGCTGCCCGCGACTTTGTCCGCGTGGACAAGTTACTTTAAATTAACGTTGTAATTTGGCTAATTAACTCAAAATCTTTATAAATTATAGCGTATATTATGTTTGTAATTCTGATGTACAAATAATAATACTGTAAAGTTGCATCAAAATTCGTAGTTTTAGCGTGAAAGAGTAACAAATATCTATTCATTCATCCATCCAATCATCAAAAGAGTAACAAATATCTATTCATTCATCCATCCAATCATCCTCACTCACAAACTTTCACATTTAAAATATTAGTAGGATAGGATAGGATATGCCACTTTCTCACTAAACATGATATAAAATATTACCTATCATCAAAAGAAATTGAAACAATAACTAGGTACGGTACTTGTGTTGTGTTCCAAATAGAAAGCAGTCATAACCCAAACTAACTACATAAAACGCTATTTATTTTAATATAAATACCTAATTTACAACAGAAAATTCTAGTAAAATGCGTCATCCTCCAAGCCTTTACCCAACTTTGTTTAAGTCGGCTTTTAATGTAACCAGATGCGGCTGAATATTAGTATTTTATACGAAGAGACTGCCAACAGATCTCCGCAACGATATTTCTTCGTAATACCGATATCCTGAGGATAGACAGGTTGTCAGGCTATTTGGGCTTGTGACTACCACTAACAATAATTGTCATAGGTGTTCGTATGACAACCGGGGCCAAAGTTTAACGTTTAAGTGTGTTGCAATAAGCTATGGAATATAAATACAAGAAAACATGCATTCTGAACATCTAAATATTTAGTTTGTACCCAAGCAATTAAAACAGTTCCTACATGTGTTCTCCGCTGTAACAAGCTTCAAGCTCGGAATGACATCGGTGCCAGTGAATCACAAATCACAATCATTACTGGCGTACCTTTGCAGAATTTGCAAGCAACATTAACGCTTCACGCTTCAAGCATTATCATCTGCTTTCTCCAAACCATTGATATGACAAAATGCCATACACTCTTTGCTAAGTTTAAGGTCATTCATCTTACGACTGTAATTTTATATTGAACTTCTTACTGTCTTATTAGACGTCTCTATATTTGCGTACTATTAAATAATAAATATTATAAATAAGCTGTTTTAAAATTATTAAGTAGATTACGACCAAATAGCAAAACGCAATTTTTTTTAAGTCGAGTTTACTAGAGGCTATATGTTTTTATTTATTTATTTGGCATTAACGTATGGTAAACATTTTTAAAGATATAAATTTCAGGGAAAGAGGAATTGATAACGTTGAATTGTGACTTCAAAATGGATGTGTTCAATGGATTATGATATTTTTTATTTGGCTACTTATTAATTTTTGACTATTTATTAATTGGCTATTAGTTATTGTGTCGATTACTTGCATACCAGCCAGAATTGACAGATATTTTAGGACTGCAAGGTCCTGAAATATCTTTTTTCATCCATTTTAAGAGACATTCATTATCACTTTACGATCGATCTTAGTGCGCAAGAGTCAAGGTTTTAAATCTATTGCTTTCTCCTAACAACCGATATGATAAATGCCATGTAAAACGTTCGCATATAAATACGCGAGCGTTAACTGCATCGATAAATAAATTAATATCTATTGTCTTTAGTTTTCACGTTCATTCCTATTCAATACGAGTACCAAACACCTATGGGCTTGTGCGATATAATTTCTCTCGTCCTTTGGAAAGCGCTGCATGGAAAGTGGTTCCGGAATATTTTGGACAATCGTTAAAATAGAAAGTTAATTAGTAATTTTACATACACGTTACGTATGAACACAATGTATTTTATAATGTAAAAGTTCGGAATCGAGGTGTCCCTTTCGATAAGGGCGTTCTTGTTGCCAAGCATTGCACAACCGAATACCCTATCGTTCAATTTCCGCGTATGTGTGTGTTGTTACGAGGTAGCTTAATATCTCTCTGTAAAATCTTCGTACCTTGTGTTAATTAAGTAAAAAATATAAATTTAGGATACGTAGATACGATGAATTGGGTTTATTAATAAAAAAAAATTGTAATAACAGGTTCAAACCTCTTGAATTTAATCGACTGAGAAACAAAATAGGCTATGACAGTAAATATATTTAGCAGTTTAATGTTCTGAACAATCACCAGCACTTTCTTCTTAATATGTCAATATTCTGCTAAATTCTTCTTCATCAAAATCATCGTTTTGATCTCACAGCTGTCTTGTTCGACTGTTAACATTTCTTTATTGCAATCTTCAATAATTGAAAATTTGCCGTCAAGTCTTACTTAGTTCATTAGTTGTAAGTGTATCGAGTGTGTTTCCGTTTGCGAAGTTAGTGTTACTAAGTTTAAAATTTAAATTCATCAAAATGGAAATAATAATAATAAAACGAAACAATAATATTGATGTAAATCGATTCACTGTGTAAGGAATAAATTAATCAGTTGAGATATCTATACTTCAGCAAAAAACGTATATTTTAAATTAATCTTATCAAAAATCCACAACAGTTTTAATTTAACTTAATACCAGAATCTTCTAGAATCTCATCGACGATCATCAGGACCTTCTTATTCATTTCTTTCATGTCCCCATCTACTAACAAATTCTTCTTCATCAACACCATCGTTTTGATCACCAGACTTTGCTTGCACAGCTGAATCTTACTCAACTCCTGACATTTCTTTATCGTTATCTTTAATAACGTTAGCCAGTTGTGTGTGAATGTTATAAATTCTGGTGTCAGGTCTTGTGTTAGTTGGAAATGTATCAATGTGTGTGTCCACGGTTGAGAAGTCAGTGTTGCTATTAATTTTGTGTCATTCTTAGCTACTATTGCGTGTTTGAAAATTGCGCTGAGTGTTTTCCAACCGGCCGACGATTGGTTTTTAGATTCCTAAAAAATATACAGAAGTACATAATACAGAAGTTCATTTCCCGTCAAAGTTCAGACAACTTAATTAGAATTCGTAAATGAATTCAAAAATTCATTGAATGTAATGATTCAAGTAAGAATTCATGAAATCGAAACATTGAATAAAAAAAAAAAATAACGAATATGTACAGACGCCAGCAGGTCAAAATATCCAAAACTGTCAAATTTTCCCAATTGAATATGAACCTTATCCATTTTGCAATAAAGTTGAAAATCAATCAAAGAAATTTGACAGATTGTGGTAGCTTGATGTGCTGGCCTCTGTACTTAGTAAAAGTAATCCTTACGTCGTACTGTCAAGCCTGTAACCCTAAAGGCAGCCTAAAGGGTTAGTTAGAGATGGTAATGTAATGATCTAGGTACAGCCATCTTTCGTCGCTATGATTTAAATCCATGAAATAGAGGGAGAGCATATTGCCTTTTACTTTTGAAACATGAATTTCGCAGGAACTTAGGACTAGGCATCGCTGATTGAAGGGATCCAACGACTGCTGGACCACAATCTGTCATGGTCGTGGCCATGACTATAGGGCAAGTGCAGTTTTTAGTGGGTACGAATCCGAGGAATGAACCGAGGATTGACATGATGAAATGAGGATTTTCTGTACTATAAAAAAAGAAGCATAGGACTACTTATATCAGAAGATGTAGATATATATACATATAAACGTACCCTAGAACATAGCATCAGCTGTATCCTAAACATCAGCGCTCTTAACGCGCTGCATTGAACGTTAACTGTTGGTTGTTCCTCCACATTGAATGCCAAAGCCAGCGGTGAACACGCTCCAGTATTTAAAACCATATACACTAGTTGTAATAGAGAAGCACCCCTCTCACTAGTGCTGTCCCGTTTCAAAGACTTTATGATTATGTGTGTTTGGATCTGGAGTATTGATTTTGGCTGAAAATGGATGTTAAAAATTATTTTTCAAAAATTTTAGAAAGTGCTTTTGAATTTTATTTGCACTAAATGTTTTTTTTTTTAAATTTACATGACAAACAGTAGACCAAAAACCACTGAGATTTGTCTGGAATACTGTATATTCTGCTAAAAACTAATAACAAGCTGAGCGACATGAAGTAAGTACAGTAATAATTTAATAACATAAATACTAATGGCAAACAACAAAAAACCACTCAACTGTGATGATGTGACACACACACACACACACACACACACACACACACACACACACACACACATCATTTATATTGTGCCATACAGGTAAACATGTTTAAGCGATGACGTTACACTCACATCATAAAATCTTATGTAGATAATTGAGTGCGAGGGCCCTGGTACTCATAACACAAGTTTAATCTTACTTTGGGTACCAGAGTTCAACTAATCCTATAATATTATAATAAGTTCTTCTGTTTGTGTTATCCAGTGTGTATTTCTATGGCAATAAATTATTGATTTGTTTTTGATATTGATTTGATTTGTGTAGGGATGATGTAGTGTGTTCCCTCAAACCAGGCGGGTTGCCTGGCAGGCCACAGCCCAACGGTTAATGTTGTATCTGACCTCTGAATGTATGCAACTTGCGTTGCGAATTTTAATTCAGGGTTTTCTGGTCGTTAAACCAATGTAGCACGATAGATGCAGCTACGTAACTATCGATTAGAACTAAAGCAAGCAAGTGACTAGGCTAATGGTTCAGTCAGAAAATTCGATTTGTCCAAACAGAAAAAAAAGAAAACTCTTACTTGATAGTTGTTCTTGGTGAAGTAGTGTATGACGTAGGATAGTAACTGCAGGGCTGCGCAAGCAACTCTTTCGTCCGTACTGTCGGCCGCAGCTAACACGGCTTGCAGGAATCCCGCGCGATTTGTGTATGTTAATAGAACTAAGAAATAATAAGGATATACATTTTACAGAACGTGAGAGTGACTGATGATGTGACGGCTGACAGAGATGAATGGAAGAAAAGGACATACTGCGCCGACCACAAATAAATTGGGACAAGGGCAGGAAGATGATGATGATGAAATTTTACAGAACGAAAAGTTCTATCTCAGACTGCATCCCTCCAGTTCAGTACACCGGACGCTTTAGCCAACTAAGCTACCGGGACTGCCCGTGATGTCGAATTTCTGTTCCTCTTTCTATTACTTTTTTCTTATATAGCCGCATCTGGTTAAACTGAAAGCCGACCTCAAGATTGTTGGAAATAGGCTCGGAGGATGATTATGTACGGACCACGACAATAGTCCAATCAGGAATACCGCAGTTTGAAATATTGACTAATAAAACTAGCAGTGATAGCCTAGTGTTAAGATCATTGGACTGCAACTGCACCTCTGACTTTTCGTAATCATGTGCGTACTTACCTATTAAGTAATACTTAATTATCACTCGCTTAAACTGTGAAGGATAACATAGTGAGAACGGTTTGTGAAGTCTGCCAACCCGTACTAGGCCAGTGTGATGGCCTATAATCTAATCCCTCTCATTCTGAAAGGAGACCCGTGCCCAGAAGTGGGACAGTATATGGGTTGATGACGAAAACTAGGTACTAGACTAGAGACTTCATCACAGAGCTCAGAGACATTAGACTAGACTAGACTAAAAAAATTTAAGCTTGTGTGCTATAATTTTCTTGTCATACAGAAAAATATTTGAACTTACCTCTGTTATCATTCTGGTTATTAGCCAAACTTAGCAAATATAATCCGAGCTTCAAACAAACGTATTCATAATGGTGTCTGGTGATTTCCTGGCAATGTTCTGGAATGTTCTTGGAGTATATGGCCGTTATAAGAACGGCTGTCTTCAGACACACTGTCTGGTCTATCTCTAAGGGTGGCAAAGTCGTTGCTAGGTCTAAGAAATGACAAATGTTTGTGTCTGAAAGAATTTTACACTTTACACAACACGATCTAGTCCCAAACTAGAAGTAATATGAGTAATGGATATGAACTAGACTATAGATAATTATAATACTTATATACTTTTTTTTGTAAATACTATTGTATACTATTGTGTATTATTATGATAGAGAGAACAAGTGAGAGAATAAAGGTCGATAATAACATAGAGGTACCTATGTATAAAAAAAATGAATTAGGTGCAGTACGTATGCCTAAAGGGAGAGACTCCTCGACATGTACTGTAAGCCAAATAAAATATTAAATCTATTTCTTTTATTAAAATCACGATCAAAATTAATTTCGAGTAACAGGTAATAGTCGTTAGGGACAAAAAAAGTGCCTGCCTCCCAAGTCGACACTGACGGGAATGACTTTAAAAAAAATAGGAAAATATAAAAACCTATTTGATATTCAGTGTCTATCAACACTTTAGACAGAACATTGGGCAACATAGACCATATCAGAGCTGCGAAGTCCTGTCTAGCCTGATCGTCTCCATCCTCTAAACAAATGTGCAACGCCTCCATACAGTTCCGCGCTATAGTTTTGTCGGTGCACTGTATCAAAATGTTCAGAAGTAGTTCCCAAACTATGGGTTGGGTTGTTAGGTCGGCTGGTAGAGAATCTTCGGATTTAAACCATTGGGACAGCTAAAATATTGATATAGACTTTATTAATAATTCTATTTCTTATAGACCAAAGTCTGCGAAGATTTTATATGTGAAAAAAAATGGGAAACATTTTAGAGCTATGGGGGAAAGCTCTAGAAAAATATTTTGGTAGCGTTATTGTGTTCTGGTTAGAAGGTTAACGTACTGAGCGCGTCATAGGCCGAGGTTGCCGCTTACTATTAGGCAGCCCGTATGTTTCGTTCTCGTCTTGTAACGAAAAATTGTTCTTCATCATATCAGCCACAGGAGGTCCACTGCTGAACAAAGGCCTCTCCCATAGACTTCTACAAAGACCGGTTATAAGTCGCCTGCATCCAACGACTCCCAGCGACCTTTACCAGGTCGTCCGTCCATCTCGTTGGAAGCCGTCCCACGCTGCGCTTTCCGGTGTGTGGTCTCCACCCGAGAACCTTTTTGCTCCAGCGGCCACCTGTTCTACGAGCTATGTGCCCCGCCCATTGCCACTTATGCTTGCTAAGTCTTTCAACTATGTCGGCAACTATTGTTCTTTTTTTTTTGTTCTTTAAATTGCAGTTAACCAAAGAGATTTCGTGTAGTATTTATGTTATATTTATATCTCTGCACTAAACCAAAACTACAAACATAAAAATTAAAGACTTACAACATGTAACCTCACACAATTGGAGATCCTCTGCGACGTGAAGGCCCAGAGCAATATAGCTGGGTTGTGTGTATAATAAACTGATGGTTCCGGATACAACATGGTGACAAGACGGTCGGTCGCCTTCTCAAGGTATACCCGCTCGTCTAAAGATTCTAGTGAGCCATTTGATATTGTTGACATCTATTAAAATATGGATTTGATGGTATTTTAATTTAAAAAAAGTATTTTAATTTAAAAGAGAAAGGAGCAACTGGCGATTGGAAATTATTTGAAATATGAATGAAAATTATATGAATGATATTCAAATTCCGAACTGCTACTATCAGTAGCATTTCATAAAAACATCTAATACAACTTTGCTTGACCTATGAAGGTTCGCCCCCTATTAAATAGGACCTCAAACATATCGGCAAACTGTGCGTGTAGGTATTGGTACACCTCTAATATAAGCGTGATAGTATGTCGACCTGGGAATTGAAATCGGGACCGCAGTTGCGCTTGCGATCACAAGACAAATGAGGTATCTATCTATAGGTAATATTTGTTATCATACTGTGATACCTATTCCTATTACAAGCGAATTAAGATTACTTAATACAAGGTTAAAAATGATGTCTGTATAATTGTGATGGTGATAAATGAATGAAAGCAGTGATAGCCTAGTGGTAGGACCGACTGCCAAGTCGAAGGTCTGGAGTTCGAACCCAAGGCACGCACCTCTGACTTCGAAATCATGTGCGTAGGTATTAACAATTAATTATCACTCGCTTAAACGGTGAAGGAAAACATCGTGAGGAAACCTGCATGCCTTAGAGATTTTCTCGACGGCGTGTGAAGTCTGCCAACCCGCACTAGGCCAGCGTGGTGGACTATAGCCTACTCCCTCTCATTTTGGGAGAGGAAACCCGTGCCCAGCAGTGGGACTGTATATGGGTTTATGATAATGATGATGATGTTAAATGAATAACTTAATCTTTACAGCAAATACGAGCCACAATGCTTTTATAATATACGCAGGCGGCTTGAATGACTTGGGAAGCTTAAGGATGTGTTCCACTAGGTATGGCAGCAGTGGGGCTGTCGCTTCTTCGGGACTGGAAGAATAAAGATTATTTTTTATCATGGATGGGTTTGACCACAATCTGACCTGATGGTAAGTGTAGATATGGTCTGGCCTTGAAGAACCCCATGCTGTAGGTGTCGGAGAATACGGGAAATTCTATTAGGATTTTTTTTTTCTATTAATTGTGGTACTTTAATTTTTTGAAAATAATATTACAGCTCGTTACACGCTGATAATGTAGCTTTCTATCCATGAAAGAATGTTTAAAATCGGTTGTGTTTTTTTAATAATAATAATAATAATAATATCCTTAATTATTTCCTTACTTTTCAGAGGACTGGCAGTAGAAGAAGATGTAAATGAGCAAACTGTATGGTTGGTTCTGGAGCTGAGAACCGATCCGATGAGGTTTTTCTATACCATACTGTAATTCTACTAGACCCATCTGAAATACAAGCAGTCCCCATCAGAAATTCATTAAAAAAACGAAAATTTATAGCGTTGGGTAGGCCGTTGGGGTGGTCTGAAAACACTGCATGCCGGTTCACAAGTACTTTATTGTCTTGAAATAAAGAAATACATAAAGTTGGACAGGGCGAATGCTTGATTGAACTCACTAACTAACACAATCTTAGGCACAAGCGCGGGAAAACACGGGGACCGTGGCACCGCGCTGCGCGTCTCGTTCTCCACTAAACTATTGCGCGCGCAGCGGCGCGTAGTACTCCCGCGCACTCTAACGGGCGACAAGGGAAATACACTAACCGGGGTTGCCTACTATAATATAATAATGGCCACACGCTATAAATTATATTTTTCTTACTTTTTGTATTTTTTGGCATTTTCTATACTAAGATTTTAAAGTTATTAGGCAAAAGAAAAATTCGACCGCGGGCAGGATTCGAACCTGCGTCTTCTGCTGTACCCGCGGTCGAATTTTTCCTTTGCTTAATAACTTTAATATCTTATTCTTATTTTAAAATATTATCTATATGCTGTATGTATGTACGTATGACCTCCTCCAAGTCTAATCTATCTCTGTACCATATTTCATCAAAATCTGTTCAGCTGTTTAGGCGTGAAAGCGTAATAGACGAAAAGACAGACAGTTACTTTCGCATTTATTAATATAGGAATTTACGAAACTTGGTCGCAGTGTATAATGTTTATTGTAATTATGCTATTTTAATGGTCTAATATTGAAATAAAACATTTGACTTTAACTGTTTTTCACGATAAAAGATTAAGAAATCGTGATTGTTTCTCTACGTCTAGCCTATATCGCTTACCAAGCAAGACGAGACAAACTTACGTGGATATCTTGAGCACATGTTTCACTGTCTTGAACGTCGTTAACGTTGAGATATTTATCAGCCAGCACCTTCAACATCTCGCCTAGAACTAACGTGCTTACTTTGCGGACTGATACATCGTTCCTGAATATAATCATGATACTTTAATAAATGATAATAATAATATCCCATATTTAAATAAAAGCCTCTACGCTTTGGACCTGTGGCCCCGCGCAAGCCTACTAAAGGATCGAATGTCTTCCTCACAGAAGATATGCCGTGATATCCAAAAAGGAGATACATAATAATTCGTTTATTTCTGACTAAGTCCATAGTGTGTTAGTTAAAATAAACTTAATATCTAATGTTAGTAATTTTGTTTATATATGAAATAATATGTTTATAAAATGATGTATGAATGTGGTCGACGCGAAAGAAGTAAGTATGCAAGAATCGTAGCAAGTGGCGTTCTTTAGTTTCTGCCTACCCCTATGGGAAAAAGGCGTGAGTGTATGTATGTATGTTTATAAAATGATAAATAAGATTTTTTGTGTAAAAAGATCTTTTAGAGACACTTTTACGATTATTTTAGAGAAGGTAAAATTCGACTGCGGTCAGGTTTGGAACCTGCGACTTCTGGTTCAATAAACCAGACGCTATGACCAGCTAAGCCACCGTGGGCCCCATCCGCCAGGTCGAAATTTACCTTCACATTCTGGATTTACGTATTTAAGGTGACGTCGTTCGTTAAAATAAGTCTATAATTTTAACATGGTACAAGATACAAGATACATTTATTTGTCAAACATGAGTATACATACAAATGCAAAAAAAAATAAAAATACAAAAGACGCTTTTACAAGTCCATGTATTTTTAAGCAAGATGGCTCCAGCATTTCCTAACGGACGATCACTGAGAAGAAACACCGGAACAAACTAGGTGATCTCAAACTCTCAAAACTCAAATGAGGTCAACAACGAGCTAATGATAGGTACTGCTGGCATCTATAGGCTACGGCGACCGCTTAGCATCAGGCGGCCTGTATGCTTGCTTGATATATTATTACAATAAGGAAAAAAATACATATTAATTATTTATTTTGTTTGGATTCGAATATTATATTGCACCTTACTAAGCCTCGTGACAAATGGTGTAGCGAATCACGACCCTGGACGAAAGAACAACTCTCTCACATAATAATCGAACTATAGCAAATCATCATGAAAAATCCGGGCATTGCGCAAGGAGCTATACTGGGACCTGCTAAAATTACCGCAATTTAATTCCTAATATGATTCACATTACTTTAGATGGATCGGCAAAACAATTTAAATAAGGATCAATTGGCTCTAAAGACATTGCTAAAAAAAAATAAGTATGAAATAGAGAAATTGTTAAATGTGGCATACATTTTAGCCCTGTGCACAAGTTTCATTAGAGAACCTACCAATTGTGTGCTAGAGTACATAGTGTGTGTAGAAGTAAATGTAGGCCGTGGAAAAAGAAAAAATAAAGCTACATAGTCTTGTTGAGACCGAGGCGGACCGCTCAGGATGCGCCGATCGATTATAATTGGCTCGTGAAGTCAGAAAAGTCGATCATAGGGTACATTTTACATACTGTAAAGCTCTAGCGAGCTCTAGCCAAAAGTGATATCTACTATACCTATGCTTACCTAGTTATTTGAACCTGTGGCAGCATCATGAGATATCCTTTAGAGAACAGCATGTCGCAAAATTCTGGTAAATATTCATTGTTCGTGTTACCGTGGAAGAAATTGAGTAATAACTTCAAGAACACGCTGTATTCTTCAGTGGATATTTGAGCTTGATGCTCCTAAAATATTATTAAGGATTTTGTAAACTGTTGATGAAGGATTTTCCTACAGTCGTAGACACGGAATCGGCTTAGATCGATCGGATAAAGCTTGCTGTTAACACTATAAAGGGGTAAGCGACGTCTCTCTTTCGGCTCTTTAGTGTTGCATGGTGACAAGCACTCGGCTCAAGCCGATTCCTTACCTACATTTTACACAGCACAATCAAAGTCCCAAACTTCGCAGAGATTGTATTATGGCTACTAAACATTGGATATAATACTTATATTTATACCTTTTTTTTAAGTACATACTTATAATACACAAAAGACATGTTCATCACATATTAATTATTAGAGTTCTGTGGGAATCGAATCCACGTCCTCGTGATCAGCAGTTCGACACTCGAACTACTAGACCACAGACGTCGTTGAGATTGTAAATCGATCAATAATCTTTATTTACCTTAGTAAACGCAACAAGTTCAGCCACAACCAGTCTGACAGCCTCCTTTAAGTGCAGCGTGCACTGTCGCAAAGCGTTTATTTCATGTTCATCATTCAGAATCGTCTGGACAAAGTCCGCTTTCTGAACGCGATCAACCAGTTTTATTAGTCTAGAAAATTGTTATTGCGTTAAGGGAAAATTGTTATTGCATTAGGGAAAATTGTTATTGCGTTAAGGGAAAATTGTTATGTAGGTATAACAGTGTTAGTTATTTTTTAGGGGTTCATGCTCCTAGCCTTTTAACCCAACTATGTCAGGGTCGCTTCCAGTCTAACCATTATAAGGCTGAATAAAATAAGTTGACATACCTACTCGTATATTGTTAGATCCCGTGTGACCTATTACCTACCACAGTTTTAAGTTAATCCTATTAAGTTAACTTTGGCCTATATGCCTACCTACATACCGGATTTGGGAGTTAGATTAAAATATACTTAATATCTTAGTCACCGGGTCAATATTGGTTGGTAAATGGTTCTGAATGTAATATAACTATCTCATTGGTTGACCGGCTGACATCCGTCGAGTAAAAGTTTCTAGGTGAAAACCAGCGTTAGGTACCTACATTTGTCCTTGATATCCAACTGATCTGGAAACCTTTTTGGAACAACCCGTGAGACATGTACTCGCTTAGAGAAAAATGTTATTATACCTACTTATTTCTTTTTTCTTTCTTTTTTAAAACATTATATTCATGTTTTAGTGTTGTTTTGTTTCCAAATGAATTTTCTTTCTTTTTTCTAATTTTTTTTATAATGAAAGTTCAAGCTACGTCATTTTATTTGATTGAATTTGGGAATTATATTGCTACTTAAAATAACTAGGACAAATTAACATAAGTCGTCAAGATGGAGTGATGGTTTGCGAAAGGCTGCTGGTAGAAGCTGGATGTGAAAAGCCGAGGACTGGGTGAAATTGCACACATTAGGAGAGGCCTACGTCCAGCAGTGGACTTATACATATAGTGTGTCTTAGTCTTAATAATAATATGGATGGTTTACAGTGCGCAAGTGCTAGGTACAGACGCCAGCAGGTCAACCTATCCAAAACTGTCAAATTTTCCCAATTGAATATGAACCTTATTGCTTTGCATTAAAGTTGAAAATTAATCAAAGAAATTTGACAGATTGTGGTAGCTTGATGTGCTGGCCACTGTACATACCTACTCTATCTATTCGTATGCTCTGCCTGCACTCTAAGCACATAGAAATTGCATAAATTAAAGAAAGAAATAAAAAAATATTTACCCGAAAACATCCAGTCCAATCTGGCAAATAACGACGTAGAACATTCCAGAAACTCCATTGTCACCCACCAACATGGAATGGTTCAATGTTCCCATCAGCAAACTGAACCATTTCTTCAAAACCTCTAATAAGGCGTTGGCAGTGCTAGTGTTGATAGTTAGGTTCTCTGGTTGATAGGATATCAGCGCATGAAGGACTAAAGCGCTGGACAAAATCGTGTTGGAATTTGTACTTATGTGGGGAGATAGTGCGTTTAGACAGGCTAATAGCTGTAGAGCGCTGTAAGCGCTTTGGTAGGAAAGTGGTGGTGTGGTCTTGTTGGTGGAAATGCTGAAATTATTTAAAAAAGCACTGGAACTTGTTGCATGCATATAAGTAGATTCTGCAAACGAATCGACATTATAATCCGAATGTAAACTGAAGTTCTGATACATTTTTTTAAGGTGTTGGGTGTAAGAAGAATGGCTAATATATCGTTCTGTAGGTACTAGACTAGCACATTGCTAAACCCATTCAATGCTGAGGCCGCCCATCGGCGTCTGAAATATCTTATATTCAAATGCCGAGGCCGCCTTTCGGCGTCCAAAATATCTTAATGCTACATGCCGAGGCCGCCCATCGGCGCCTTGATTTCAAACTTATTTATCTAGGCCAAAAATCAATAAAAAGAATTGAGATTTTTGTAACTGATTCATTTTACTATAATTAATGCATAGCCAACGGTTTGTAGATATCTAAGGTTTTGAAAAAAACTAATTCTTAACTTACATGCCGAAGTCGCCCATAGGCGTCTCATGTATTTTCAGAGATTACCAACATTTTAATTTTTTTAAACAGTTTTATTGTTGTTATGATTTTTTTTTTTTAAACATTGACACATTAGGATTGTTTCCTGTATCTTCGAATATTATTTTATTTATTATTATTTTTTCAATTTTATATGAGTTTATCACACGTTTTATTTAAAAATAAACCCTAAATTTTTAAATAAGTAGGTAAGCCTACTTATTTAAAAATTTAGGGTTGGAATACTTATTTATATTTTATTTTTAAGAATTTCATTTAACTAAACGTGTGTGTGTGCATGCACAAACGTGTGATAAACTCATATAAAATTGAAAAAATAATAATAAATAAAATATACATTAAAATAATATTCAAAGAAAATATAAGAAAGGTTGAGCACCTCTGACTTTTTAATAACATCTTTTAAAATATGATTAATTATTAGTTCATAGTATGTTTTAGTTCTTTTTACATAAATATTAATTGATGTCGTCAATAAATATATATCAATATTTCGTGATTTTGCTTTATTATAAATAATTAATTAGTTACTTTCACACTTCATCAATATTTGGGTTGGTGATTAATTAAATCGTCGTTGTTTTACCTTAAACAAAATAGAAAACTATGTACCTACTCTTTAAACAAAGCACAGTGTGTGTAAACTAGATTAAAAAAATTGCTCACGTCGATATCTATAGACTCGTGCCGAAGACGCCAATGGGCGGCTAAGAATACTTTAACGAGATGCCGTGGACGCCAATGGGCGGCTGCTTCTAAATGTAAGGCGGCATGGGCGGAAAAGCTTACTCTTCTAGGGTGGCATGGGGGTAAAGTACTTAATTTCTAGGGAGGCAATGAATGGGTTAAGTATGCTGTGGTGCGGATCATTCTCATGATCACTCTCATGAACAGTCTACGCCAGTAACGCGCTGTTTTGATTCTATTATTTAGGATAGGAATAGGTACACTACAGTAGGTACCTTCATAACCTTCGTTACTTACCTCTACCTACTGCATATAATTTGAGAAGATGATATAATGATATTAAGTACTTATTACAATTTATTTTACCCGTTTAGTAGGTCACACAAGAAGTGTAAGCAGGCGTCTACAGGAGGCTTGGAGCCACTGCCAGCGTAGTGCGCAAGCGCGCGCAACACAGCCGTCATCGCGTGCGCAGCGTGTTCGTCCGAAAAAAACTGCCGCGAACGCCACAGTAGACGGAGACATGTTAGAATAGACCTGGGGATTTATGGCATGTTCACATTCACCCCACAGAGGCCTAGTAGGTACCTACCTACTTGTGCTTCTGGGGCAGGATAAATAAAAAAAACTCAGCAGAACCTTGCTAATTGCAATATTAAGCAGTACCTTTGTACCTTTTACTCTTTGTACTAATAATGGGTATTTGTTGTGTGTTGCCGTTGTGCGTAAATATTTTTTACAATTATCTAATAATAAACTTAAGTTACGACATAATGAGCATAAAGTGCGCAACCTCGCCTACCTAGTGCGTGGGTGGTTTAAGTTAGTGGTACTAAAAATACAATAATCATTCTAAAAAGTACCTACCTAACTATTATTTAATTAAGTACATTATTCTCTAGCTAATATAATTATAAGAAAAATCCATACCTACCTAAAAAGCGTGAAGTCTAAATTTGAAGTAGCTTCACACAAGAACACTGTAATATCATTATCGAGCAAATATTCCACCATACGAGCCCCTTCATTTGAATGTTTACTATAACGATTAATAACTTCTATCAAATAGCCACAAGCTTTGTTCTGGGCAGCCGTATCCCGGCATGTAAGCAACTTTTTTATATCGGATAAAGCATTTTCTCTTCCACTTGGATTGTAAGTTCTACTAAAATTTGTATTTATCAAACTGTACATTATGCTAATAAAATATTTGCTATTAATCCAACTTTCAAAGCATCCGGAATTTCACATGAAACGTTAAAAATTGAATTTCCCGCTTAATTTCTTACTAACTTTTTCTTGGGCAAAATAATGCATTGTAAGAATATAGTACTTTTGATTCCATAAATTATGAACATAGGAAATACATAATTATTTTATTAATTAAATTTAATATCTAATACAGGTGGATGTCCGAACTTTATGAATAATTTATTTTGCTGTTGTATTGTATTAATTATTTGGCTAAGATAAGATTTTATGTGTAAGTGGCATATTGACGTAGTGACAGCACTATTCATAGCAGTCCTCTCAATTGCATCAGGAAAAAAAAAATAGCAGTCCGTCAACGTCATTTGAGTTCCTGGACGTCTCACGTCATTCTTGCTGTCAATAATTTCTGTCATTCTTCTCTCATCTGATTGCTCCTGTCCTGCCTGCAGGCGATCGATCGTTAGGGATTTATTTTTGATTATTTTGGCTTTATTGTTTGATTTATCAAATTGTTGATTGTTAAGTAACAGGCTCCGACCATATATAGGAAAGCTATGGTGAGTATCGATACTGCGTTCATATATTTCGAGACTCGGGATTGTAATGCGCACCATGCTTGGGTTGGGCCTTGATTTTGTGCCTTTCGATAATGATTTGATTATTTGTGATATTTCGGCAGTCGGTGATGGACGAATTCCTGAAAGATCTACCGTCGTACGACGAGCACAACTTCACCCTATTCAATACGGATCATGGGATTAGAAATTGTTCTAAAAGACCGTCAATTTATTTACCAACTAAGGATATACCTTCTGAACAAAGTTGAGTAAACGATTCTATATCAAATTCTTTGTTTATGTATTGGGTGTGATTAACAGTGATGGAGAGCATATCTAATGTGAAGTTAACAAGTTATTATTGAATGAATGTGGTTATGAAAATTAAGTAGTTTTCATGTGACTTTTTTCTTATTTTCAGTTATTGTAACAGAAAAGACAAATATACTGTTAAGATATCTACATCAGCAATGGGAGAAAAAGGTAATATTTTTTATTCAAGCTAATAATATAAGAAATAGGGTCACCTGTTTTAAAAGAGAAAAGTTTTGTTATGTTAAAAGTGCAATGATTATTTTAATTATTTCATGTGTATTTGATTAACTTGTAGATTACTAGATTCAATTCAAATCACTCTAAACTATGTTAATCATTTTATAATGAATAGTTATGTTAGAATAGTAAAGGCCATAGCAAACCGGGACAGAATGGCAAGGGATTTAAATTTTTACCATTGGACATTAAAATGTATCGATATAACAATACGAAAAAGTTTAAAGTTATTTAGAAAAGGAAAAATTCGACCGCAGGCAGGATTCTAAATAACTTTAAAATCTTAGCATGGAAAATGCCAAAAATATACAAAAAGATAAATTGCTATGCTTTAAAATGATGCTGTGGCATCAAAAAATCCCTTTCAATGCCACGGCATTTATTTCAATTAAAGCAATTTAGGTCGTATTGCTATATTGATATGTTTTAATGTCCATTGATAAAAATTTAAATCCCGTCCCATTCTACGTAGGCCTTAAAGCTCTGATACCTGCTTCCTCTATACTGCAAAGTATATCTATCTATAAATACAGTTTAGTACCTGTCTTTTTAGTTATTATTATGTAGTAGAGATGAGCCGAGTACTCGGTACTTGGCATATTCGGTGTATTTTTTTATACTCGTACTCGGCCGAATAACTCGGTTCAAGTGATGAGTACTCTGTCTAAGAAATTTTGTGAAAACAAACTTGTTTATTAGTCTAATAAAGAACATTTATTTATTAAAAAATACAGGTAAGTATATCAAAAAGAAACAATTAATTGTACTGTCTAACTGTTTTGTACAGTCAGATAAAAAACTTCCAACGATACCTTAATTGTAGAAATCCATCCTCCATCCGTAAAATACAGTTTTATTTTTAACGAAAGATGCCGTTTTTAATAAATAATATTCTAAACCCACATACATAGATACGCGCCTTGGCAGTTGGGTAATAAGTATTTGAAGCGCTAATAGATGCATAGAAAAGACACTCTTTCTATCTCTTTAGTAATTAGTTTTTGTGTAAGATTTTTGTATTTGTCTAAGTATAAAGTTGTAATAATAAGCTGTTTTCCGCGAATGTTCGTGTGGTTTCTAGAAAAACCAAGAAGTTGTCAAATAAATGTTTGATTATGTTTGGTCACTTTCGCATTTATAATATTAGTTAGGATTACGGTTTTAGGTAATTACTGAAATGGTAGATCTGGTTGTATGAGATTTCTATTCAATTTTTCATCAGAGAGACTTTTAATCGTTCCAGTTTTTAGTGTTTAGAAATATTTACCTACATATTTATTTTAGGAGATGGGGAACCAGCATGTTCCTCATGCATATATAAAAGTCTAAACCACTCTAAAATAGATTTGGTAACGCTTTTTTGTCAGACTGTACTAAATAGCTTCAATAATTTAATGGTATCCGAATTGTCACTAAAAATATATTAAAATTAAAATGTGTCAATTCGGACAATGTGTCCCAATATATTGTGTCCGAATCGTCAGCAACTCTCTCTGCGCATTCTGGTAACAGTTTATTCCGTTTTTCTTCATACATATTGCCAGCTTCAGAAAATAGACGCTCGCTGTACACAGTGCTCGCAGGTGCACACAAAAATACTCGTGCTAGATATGCCATTAGTGGATATCTTGTTTTATGTCCTGCCCACCACATGAAAGGACTCTGATCTCGTGGCAACAAACCTTCGTTTACATATCGGTCTAATTCTAGAGCGATGGGGCTTTTAGGATCATTGCGCTCCGGTGGCTTAGTTGAAGCTAGTTCTTCGAAGCAACTCCAAAAACTTGCATGAGCATCTTGGGATTGTTCTATTCTGCTACGATTATGATTCAACTCGTTTTCATCACTGCTGTCTTCACTATCAGTAGCGTTACTTCTACTTATGGACTCTAAAAATGAGGCAGAGGGAGGGGTCACAGCACGCTTAGCGGGTTCGCGTTCCGAACCTGTATAAACTTGTTTTCGCACCGCAAAGCGTTTGTATTGCACCGAGTGACTCGGCCGAGTACTCGGTCCGGCAAACATTAAACCGAGTAATACTCGGTACTCGGTTACTCGGTAAAATCAGTACTCGGCGCATCTCTATTATGTAGTGATCAAAAATAAGTTTTAATTGTTTATGTGATCTTCCACTTAAAATGTATTTGTCCAAAATTTTATATGTATATAATGTTTCAACATTTTCCATTATCAATTTCAGAATAACAATTCCCCAAAAAAACGTGACCAGAGCCACATTGAACAGAATGGTGATGATACTCGATCCCGCAAGAGGCCATGTCTTAACTCTCCACTCAACTGAAGACTTGAAACAGTTTGTTGCAGAAGCAGTTTGATTGTGCTCCAGTTACGAACTTTACAGAGTGTACGGCATTTTTGTATTGACATTTGTATTCCACATTTTTAGTCAAACTATACATTGATTCTCGAAACTCATTGGTTTCATGTATTTTGGGAAAAATAACTGTTAGCATCAGTCAAGTGCCATTACGTAAGAATCTTTAAACTTTTCGTTCTCATAAGGTGTGACTGTAGTGAATATAAATGGACAATTGAAAAGCAAAGTATGAATTATATTCATTCCATGTTATATGATTAAGTTTGTAACTAACCTCCCTAAAGGTTTCATATCTTTGAATCTAAAATCACCTGATAGTAGAAATATCAAATAAAAGATTTAAATTAAGAATGTGTTCAATAATTTAAGAGCTTGGGAAATGTTTTTGTGTTACAGTATTTGATGATTCTTCAATTAGAACCCTTTTGGAATTAAATTTTAATAGCAAAGAAGTAAAAAAAAAAAAAGAGGCTTACTTAACCCTTTGACCGCCACAGACGTCTATAGACGTCAAATTAAAACTTGCTCACGACGCCAAACGACGGCATGGCACGACAAAAATATCACTTTTTTATAGTGCTTGGCGTAGAGAACACAGATGTTTATTATTGACGTGGTGGTCAAAAGGTAATTCTACCAATCTGTTAAATACTTAAATGTATTATTTTACTGAAAATTTAAGTCATGATGAGTACTAGGGTGTGCTATGCTGTCAGAAATCAAGAATGTATATGAGAATGACCAATGTCATGGTTATTAAATACAGTACTCATCTGGAATTGTTGCTTCAAACTGGACAGCTAAGGTGAATTTGTTAGCAGAGAAATTATCCCTAATAACTTTTCTCTCCAATATACATTTAATATTTTGGATAATATTTAGTATTATATGCAGCAATCTACATTATGTATTGCCATTTCGAAAATCAAAAGTTTTGAACAAAAAACTATTGGTGTATATGCAATGTTTATAAGTTCACAATGTAGTATTTAGAAAACACAATTTTAAAAAGTTTTGTAATTGTGTACCTGCTAAAAATGTATGATTGAAAAATGTTAAATGGAAATTAAATATCCTATTTTGAGCCACCATATCTTATAAATGTAGAATATTGCCTATTATTCAAGCTGTATATGAGCATTATAATATAATTATGCTTCTGTCACTTATTCATAATTTAAACTTAGTACTTCACAACTGAACTGTGTTGTGCCAAAAGGTTTCAATCTAAAGAGGCTGTTATTCCTTTTTTAGCTAGCAATAAAATGAGCCTTGACTATATAAAAATACAGATCATTTTGATGTACTTAGGATAATTTTCCTAACTGTGCGTTAGCACTGCTCTGTTGCACTAGTGTTCGTAAGCGCGGCTGCTGAGCGCGAGGTACTGGGTTCGATTCCCAGGTGGAGAAAATTGCTATTGCGTTTTCTGTGTCATTTTCAATAGCAGCTCTGGAGTTTGGATTTGTACCAGATTAATAGCAATAGGTTTGCCCCTGCTACATGGGGCAAACATAAAACTGGTAAACTGTTTGTACATAAGCACCTTTGCCTAATCCAGGGATACAAATGCGATAGTATGTTTTATGTGGATTGGACATTTTTGGCACATCATATTTCTTTTTTCAAACCTTTGTCTCACAGCAATACTATGTAAATAAATATAGAAGTTTGTTCTAATAGCATGCAATATAATGGCAGTGATATAACATTTTATTGTAATTATTTTTAGCCTGGCTTGAGGAATGATGATAGCTGATTCATTGTTTTCCTAGACACTGGTGAATAAAAGTTCTAAATAAATAAAATGTGTTTTTACTTATTGGTCTAGCAAAACTTGTTTGATTCCTTAGAGGAGTGTCATTGAATTTCTAAGTACTTGTATGATAGGTGTTTGTGGCCAGTTACCCACAAAATTCTGGTAGCAAAACAGGATTTTTATATTTCGACCTAAACCGACGACCATGCATCTATATGAAGTGAAAGTTATGTTCTGCCTACCCCAATGGGAAACAGGAGAATTTGTATGTGTATTACATCTGACAAGACTGCTTGATAAGGTGTGTTCACAGTGAATTTTTTAACCCAACTTTAAGAAGGAAGTACAGTGTTCTGGAAGGTGAAGTTGGTGTAGGAGGTAGGTTTCTTTCATCTAAAAAAGGCTAAAAAAAATCTCGAAATAAAACTACCTGTAGACTGAAAAATAACTTTATTCTAATAATTATTATACTTATCTCACAATTTGCAGAAACATTCCACAAGCTGCAAACAAATAGGTTAAGTGTACCTAATGGAATTATTCTTTTACTTTCATTTATGATACCTTATTTAAAATTATAAACACCAAATAGTCACTAGATGAGTTTCCTAAAAGCTTCCTTACATCAATTTAAAATCTTAAAATTGTAAACTTGTTATCTTACAAGAAAACAGATGAAACCAAAGATCAAACTAAAATACTTAAGATCAAGTTATACATAATACATTCAAAATAAACTTTTTGAAATTATCCAGTTCCTAGATGTCATTTTATTAAAGATATAAAATTTGTAATAGTCTCAAACTGAACATAATTTAATCCTTAGCAGGCACTTCAATGACTCGGGGCTTGTCAATGATGCGAGCAGTGCGATTACCCTTTTCCACAATACCAATGATCCAAGCCTGATAGCCTTCTTGTTTCTCAATATCTTTGCAGTAGGCAGCAGCTTGTTCACGGGGCAAGCAGATGAGCAGTCCACCAGATGTCTCTGGGGCATGTCCTTGCAGCAATTGGAACATGTTACCACAAGCTTTAGCTACTGCTGCCATCTTTGCAATAACTGGCAGGTTATGAATTACAAAGGAAACTTCATTCTTCTGATGAGAAGCCAGGTTCTGTGCATGGCCGAGAAGGCCAAAGCCAGTAACATCTGTAGACCCATGGGCATTGTATTTATGCATCAGTCGAGCAGCAATACGGTTCAGTCTGCTCATGGAATCCATTGCACGATGGTATGCTTTACGCACATCCTCTTCAGAGACAACTAACTTTATACGGTTCCAGCGTTCAGGTTGGTCAAGCCACTGATGAGCATTTACAGCTACTTGAGTACCTAGAGGTTTTGTTAGTACAAGTACGTCGCCCATCACAGCATTATCGGGAACAATGTATTCATTTGGCTGGCAAATAGTAGTAGCCACCCCACCAATAGCACACCAGGGGTTGATGACTGTCTGTCCCCCAGTGACAGAGGTGCCAGCCTCCAGGGCAGAGTCTTTGAATCCACGCATTATAAGAGGTATTACAACATCACGTTCCTTCTCGGTCATCTTTGTTGACACGCCAAGCAGCATGAGCATATTATCACATTCAGTCACACCCATCGCGTAAAGGTCGCTCAGTACATTAGCACACGCAATCTTTCCCATCATATATGGGTCGTCGACTAGTGGGTAGAAGAAGTCAGTAGTCTGCACTAAACAAAGGCCTCCATGCCTGAGCGGCGTCACTGAGCAATCCAAGCCGATACCGATGCGCGGGATCGCCACATGCATAAACTGGTCATCTTGTTGTGAATAGTCTTGCTGTAACGATTCCACCAATTTTCCCAACACATCTTGGGGAACTTTGCAGCTCCTTCCTTTTAGGTCTGCGAACCGTGTCAAACGAAAACTCGCTTCCAAGTCGTGCGCCACCGGGTCGAATGGCCGACGCAACGCTAAAGCATTGGGGTTACCGGCCATTTCTAATTGTGCCGCAGCTAAAGTGTCTTGCGCTACACTTGATTGGTATGACATTTTATACGAAACAAAACAATATTATGATTTTAGTAGAGGTATTTCGGGTCAAAATGCGGAAACCCGACACGCCGCCAAGTGACGCTTGCAAAATGGCGTCTCCGTTACAAAGAGAAAACGGCGGAAAAATATTCTGTAGTATGCGCCTCTTTGATTGGCTATAACTTCACATAAACAAAACTATCTTTGTTCTGATTGGCTGAATAGTGACTTATTTTCATTCCATACAAAGAGAACAAGTTAATGTCATCAAACTGCGTTACTTTACACGCAGACAGAAAACCCAGAAAATAAATATTGTTTATTTAAATTATATCTAAATAATATTTGATATTTTTTATTAAAAATTAATCTTGATTACGGCAAACTTGTTCAATACTCACTAAAATTAAATACATAAAAAAAATAATTAAAGGAAATAATTGAAAAACACGTCTTAGTTTTTTATCTTTAACATGCCTTACAGGTACAACCAATAAAAATGAGTTCACTTCTATTTTAACCAATAGGAGACGTAAAGGGTAAAACAAGCATTACAGTCATTCGATAAAATTATTCACCTTTACTTTTATTCTTTACGACCGTAGAAATAATAAATAGCATAGATTTTTGAATATTTGGGACGGTTGATTATTTTATTTTCTACTAGTGGATTAGCTCATCCTATTGTGATGATATTATGTTATTGTGAAAGAAAATAAAAACATGACTTCAAATAATTGGAAAAAAGTTGAAAACGAGGCTGGTTATCCATGTTACATCGAGTACGTTTAACTTTCACCGATACCTACAAGTCGTAAGTGCAACTTGAAAAGTTAACAAAAACTTTTTTGTTTTAGTGAGACGACAGGAAAGGAGCAATATGATCATCCTGAATTGAGGAAGATTATGGAATCCCTGGAGGACTATGATGGGATAAAATACAACGTTTACCGCGTAGCATTCAAGATATATGCTTTACAAAAACGCATGAAAGGTACTTAGGTACAACTTATTGATAATTTCGTTTCTTTGCAAATTTGAATCACTGTAGCAAACAAAACTTTACTTACCTACCTTTTGATTTGTTGAAGTTTAAATCAGATTGTCATCTTTGGAGAGGTAAAACATACCGATAACTAAGGATAATATAATTCATTGCACTTTCACCAAATGGGAATCGTTCTTCACTTCTTGCAGATATAGAATGAAGATGAAAGTGCAGAAGTGCGCTGTTATACAGTCTTAGAATCTCAGCTGCACCCTGATCAGTCAGCAATGCTATCAACCTGTTCACTGGCATACTTTATTCTATTGTACGAAGGGAACTTATATTGGGCTTTTCATATAATTATTTATAAAACCAATATCTTATATAACTTCCCTTCTAAAGTAATATCAGCATCATAGAGGGTGATGCTTGCCAGTGGTTCAGTTATAGATTACAGTCATGTAATAGGGGCAAGCCTAATTCAATTAACTTGACACACATTCAAATTGGGGCTGATTGCTACTGAGTTATATATTAATTTAATGCATAGGGTACAGTAAAAAGCTACAGACATAATTATGTTCATTAGTACTTAAATCTGGACTCCCAATTGTACATACCAGAAATAAAAAAATACACCATTATTGGGCTTTGAATCTCAAGCTCTGCAGCCTGCTTGGGACCACTAGATGCAGTAACCAGTTGACATTGTAATATTTGTTTTCCAGTGCCTCCTCTCCGCATCAGTTCAGGAGTGTTTGCCAGACATCAGCTTAGCTTATCTGAAAGCAGTTTATCCCTGGACACAGTGGAGTTGGAATCAGTTCTTGCAGATATATACTTTGCTGCTGAGAAGGAAGGCTTGTTTAGTGGGGACATTGACCTAGCGGTGGACCTGTTGATCAATCTGCTGCTTAATATTTATGATAGGTGAGACGGAATTGATATTTTATTTAGATATTTTGTCAGAAATATATAGAATCAAGGGCAGTAGATAAAATTTGTAGAGATACCAGTGCATTTTTTCAGAATCTTATTAGATTCTCAATGGAAATGTAGCTGTACTACAAAATATAAGACAAATTTGGAAATTCCTAAGATTAAAAACTATAATATTAAATATACTGCCTTTTTGCTACTGACCTCAAAACTGACTATAAAATAAATAAATAAATATTTTTGGTCAATTTTACACAGCACCATCTAGTCCCAAACTAAGCACAGCTTGTTCTTTGGGTACTAGAACTACTAGACAATGTATAATACTTTTTTTTGTAACTAAATAACTTTATTATTCATTTAAGTTTATAAACGTATTGTTTATTGAATAATTTCGAAAAAGCTACATTTAAATATTCTCAAAATTATTATGAATTTTGCAGTGAAAGAAAAGAACCAATTAGAGTTCTAGCAGCCAAAACTCTTCTCATAATTCTGAGTGAAGAATCGGTCTCAGACAAATGGGCAGCGTTGGCGAATTGCTGCATGGACCACAATGGATGTGTGTCACCCAGAAGACTGGCTGCATTGTTGGCCCATGTGACTGCACTATCTGCATACCTTGGAGTCAATTGTGACCATGTTCAGGCCGATGTTGAGGCTTGCTTTGACAAGGTTTGTTGATGCTTTTAAATTCATTGCTGCTGCTTTAGCCTAGTAGCCTGCTACGCTAGACGTCCTGGGGTCGATTTGCAGGTTGAGAAAAGTGTTATTGCGTTTTTCAATAGCAGCTCGGAGTTCGGATATGTGCACTGATTATTGCAATAGGCTCGCTCCCTCTTATAATCGCGAAAAGTGAGTGTAGTATACCACTTCTGCCTATCCTTCAGGGTTTACACGTGTTATGGTATGTTTATTAAAGTTATTAAATAAGTGATTCAAGTAGCAACAGTTCGAACTTCGATCTGACGGGACTAACAATAATTTGCGATTCAGTAAATTGCATAAGCATTTGGCACCAAAGAAATAAATGTTTCTATTGTCTCAAATGTTGTTATTCAACAAGCTATTAAATGTTTTCTAATGTCATTAGAATCAATCAATGAATAGTAGTTGTATAAAAAAGTATAGTACTCAAACACATTACTATAAATAATATTATACATATATAATTATAAATAATACTACCTCATTAGTCTAGTGGTCCTAAGCGCGACTGTTACGCTAGAGGTCCTGGGTTCGATCCCCAGGTCGAGCAAAGTGTTATTGGGTTTTTCTATGAAATTCTCAGTAGCAGCTCGGAGTCTGGATTTGTGCCCGGTTAATGGCAATAGGCTCACCCCCTATTACATGGGACCTAAAACATACCGGCGAAATGTGGGTGTACACTAGTACACCTCTGCCTAACCCTTCGGGGAATACAGGCGTGATGGTGTGTTTGTATAAATATTTTTGGTCAATTTTACACAATACCATCTAGTCCCAAACACAGATAATATTACCGTGCCCAAACTAAGCAGAGCTTGTACTATGGGTACTAGACAATGGATATAATACTTATATACTGTTTCTTTGTTACATACATAAAATACATAAGAAGCACCTACCCAAACAAACACATACACTTAAATGTTCATCACATAAATATTTGTGTTTGTGGGAGTCGAACCCTCGTAATCAGCAGTTCGACACACGAACCACTAGACCACAGACGTCGTCGAAACCGTACTCAAAAACGAACAAAACTTTTAAAAATGAGTATTAAAAAGTATTCATTTTAAAAAGTAAAAATTCAGTAATTTTCTTTATTGTTTGACATTAATTATCGGATTTTTCCAGAGCGCTGGCATGCTGGGCGTGAGTGCCCGCGCCGTGTCGGAGTGGGGCGTGCAGAGCTGCAGCAGCGCTCGCTGGCTACCGATGGTACAGCGCGTGGTGGCCAGCAGGAACAGCGCCAATGTCACCGCTACATGTGCACTCTGCGCACAGCCGCTCATACAGGTAATTTTTTTTCTTAGGTATATAAGATCAGCTAAACAAATACTGCGCGTCCAATATGAATAGATATATTTATTATTGTTTCTGTCTTTCAAAGACAGTTTCGAAAGCATATTTAAGTTAATCTGTTGCAATTTAAGTGCCTCGATTACGCAATTAACATAACATCAACCAAAACCACATCTGTATTTCTCGAATGGTTAAGCAAAGTTTAACGACTAATGTCCACCCACAGTTCGCCGATAATATGGGTGAGCACATAATATAAAAATCTAAAAATGTCCATATAATTTTTGATTAGAGAATCTTTATTAAAATTACGTATGACAACACAATTGGTTCAGCAGCTGCAGTGGCGTAGCGTTGGTGACAGCCACTCGGGGCGGAAGAAAGTCTTGCTGGCCTTTTATTAAGGTATTTAAATTTAAAAGACTATACAAACAGTATATGAAATGGATCACATATACGATATGTATATATTATTGTGAAATTTTGCCGCCCATTAAAGATGCAGCTGGCCATTTAGCTTCCGCATAATATAACTAACTTCACTATTAAATTAGACCTAAATACCAGTAAACTATACATAAGTACACTTCTGCTGAACCCTTCTGAATACAGGCGTGATGGTATGTTTTATAATTGATTGTATAACTGGTTGTATACAAAAGTGAAACTTGTCAGACAGTTCATTGTATCATTTAAGTATGTACCTACCTGTTGCTACCCACCTGTGTCACAGCTACGATATGTACCTGCTATTGTTTACCTTGCACACTTTTTTTTACCTGTCGCTGCGTCGGCGCCGGCGCCTACTATTCTTCGCCATTTTCACACGTTCGATTTTATTATTGAAGAAGAGAAATGGGGATTATAGGGAACTGTCACTCTGTTTGTAACTTTAATTTATTTAATATTTTCCGCCCGCGGCTTCGCCCGCGTCGAGTTCGGTTATATCGCGTTTCCAAGAGAACTCTTCAAAAGTCCGAGATAAAAACTATCCTATGTTCTTTCTCAAGGTCAACTCTATCTCTGTACCAAATTTCATTAAAATCAGTTCAGTGATTTAGATGTGAAAGCGTAACAGACAGACAGAGTTACTTTCGCATTTATAATATTAGTAGGGATAAATTGTAAATTTTAAATTAAAATGAAAATTAGGGATAATATTATGATTTCTGACACATGGATTTGAATTATTGGTAAAATAGTGTCATAATTTACCGCGATATAAATTATGTGCGTGTACGGGAATCCGTAAAACCTGGTTTTGTTTCGATGTTTCTTCTGTCTTATCAAGTGTTGTAATTGGCCTTGCGTATTTTTGGTGTAACAAGGCTTTTAACGTATTACGTCCACTATATATGGCATTTACGACTATTTTATTGGTGGAAGAAATTATGGAGAAACTGTAACTTAGTAGTTTTATACAATTCAGAGGCTTTATCGATACATTTTTTTTTTATTGTTGTTTCAGGTGCTGAAATTCAAATGTTCAAAGTGTAGTGAGACATACTTCTGCGAGAAATGTTATTTGTATGACAAAGATCTGACTACTGTCAGCGGACACAAGAAGACACATCTGGTGCATGAACTAATGGATGGACAAGTATGTATATTACATTAAATCCATTTAATTTTTAAACGACTGCCTCATTAGTCTAGTCTGGTCCTAAGCGCGACTGTTACGCTAGAAGTCCTGGGTTCGATCCCCAGGTCGAGCAGTGTTATTGGGGTTTTCTATAAAATTCTAAGTAGCAGCTCGGAGTCTGGATTTGTGCCCGGTTAATGGCAATAGGCTCGCTCCCTATTACATGGGACTTAAACATACCGGCGAAATGTGGGTTTACATTAGTACACCTCTGCCTAACCTTTCTGAGAATACAGGCGTGATGGTATGTTAATTTTTAAAAGAGTCTTTTTTCTTTTATAAACGACCAGTGAGCCGTCCCGACTTGATACGGCTGCAATGTACTAATAATATGCATGTATTATATGTAAATATTCTGGAAGAAATGATCTAAATGGTAGTGAAAACCGCATAAAATCCGTTTTGTAGTTCTCGGCGTACAGAGGGAGAGATTGGGAAGCGATTTTGCTTTATACTATGTATAGATAGCGCTCGCTCTAGTGAACAAAAACTGTGTTGGGGATTACCAGACACAAAGTACACCAATTTACACCCATTGAAACAATTCAATGTGTTTAAATATTTTAGACAAAGTCATCTGAATGCCTGAACTTCATGAAGCGACTATTCTTCTGCACTAAAACTAAGAAGAAAGGCCCAAAGAAGGGATCTAAGAAGAGCAAAGCAGATAGTAGAGCAGTAGACAGTGGCTCTGTGAGGAGAAGAAAGGATGGCAAACCAGTGATATTCACATCGACAGTGGGCAAAGCCTCTGGTAACAATGCCAATAACCCTGCCACTATGCTACAAGATATTATAACGCAGTTGGAATCACAGCATAAGTAAGTTTGTTTAGTTTGTAGACATTGAGATGCAGAAAAAAGGTCATCATCCTCATTCTCCAAGCCTGTTCCCAACTATGTTGGGGTTGGCTTCCAGTCTTGTGGCTGAATATCAGTATTTTACACGAAGTGATTGCCATTAGATCTTCGCAACCCAATTCCTGGATAATACCGATATTCTGGGGATAGACTGGTTGTCAGACTTTTTGGGCTTCTGACGATTGTCATAGAAGTTCGCAAGCCAACTGGGACCGATGACTTTACGTGCTCTCCGAAGCACAGAGGGATATCGATGTAAGAATGGTCAACTGTTGCTACACAGCATAACCCAGCGCTGACCGGTTCTGCGGAGCGACGCAAGTGCGCTTCCACCACTGCGGGCAGCGCCGGCACACGAGAGCTTAATTGTGTAGACCACTCGCCTTAGGATCCGATATCCGTCGGATGACTTTTTTTGTGCGATTATTATACCGCGAATAAAAATCCGACCGCGGGCAGGATTCGTCACCATAAAGACGTAAATTCAGAATGTGAAGGCAAAATTCGACGTGGCGGGTAGGTACCGCGGTGGCTTAGTGGTCATAGCGTCTGGTGTACCTAAGCAGAAGACGCAGGTTCGAATCCTGCCCGCGGTCGATTTTTTCCTTTGTTTAATAAGTATGTAATGTTTATTAAAATGGTATTTTCACAGATCTCTCCAAGATCTATCAAGCAAGCTTGAAAGGATTTGTAACATCCAGGAAGGTGAAACGAAAAATAGTGAAAACGACGATCTCCGAACGAAAGTGGAAGCGCATTGGAGCCACATGTCGACACAGATCAACCGACTGAAGATATTGAAGGTAAAAAAATACAATCACATTTGTCTCCTGGGGTAGGCAGAGCATATATTACCTAAACAACTAAAAACACAGTTTTTATTTTTTTTAATATTCTACTAAGGTGGCAAACAAGGTGGCATCAAGTGGGCCGTAGCCTATAGACGCTTGCAACACCAGGAGTATCACTTGCGACCCTGTATTGAAAGAGGAATAGTTGGGTTGGCAGTATAAGGGTCATAGTCCCCCCACTGCCAACACAACGTTTCCTCGTGGAGCACTGGCAACCTTGCTCATCGTAAGAAACACAACACAGCTCTAAGCAGTGTTATTTTACTTCGATTTTCTGCAAGGCGGAGGTGGGGAAGTACCTCCGGCGTCGGGCAGATCCAATTTGAGTGGAATTACTCCCACTATGCCCTAATTTATGCCCGGTAAATGCCAATGACAGTAGGCAAGTAGGATTTGAAACACATCACCACTTTTCAGGGCAGACAATGATTAGTGATGGGCAATTCTCGGGAACATTCTCACATCGATAACTTTGCTGTAAATTTCTTGAGAACAAAAACTACTTAATACTACTTGGAATAAAACTACTTTTTACGGATTTTATCAGGTATATTGATATTATTAATCCCGACGTTTCGGACCCTTTACAGCGTCCATCCATGGTCACGGGTAGAACATTCTCTGGGTCAAGAATTTATGAGAATTTAAATTTCGGATGACTATAATTATAATAAGTACGTCTAAGATAAAAAGATTGTGTATTATTTGAATGTTTTATGAAGTTAAAATTCAGTATTACCAGCTATAAAACCATGTTTCTCGGTTAATTCTCTTCAGTGAGAACATTATCGAGTAAGTTCTAGGATAAATTCTGGGGAATATTCTCGTTACTTGCATAATGTTATTAATATTTCACATGAAACTGCGCCGCGCTCAGATTTGCGAGCGACTTGGCGATGGCCACTTCGAACCCTACCTCATCAGGTATGAGCGGGCTTAAAGTGAGTTACCTACATTACTGAATCGCTTTACTTGCAAACATGATTTTTTTATAATCAAGCAGCGGACTCGCAATTTTATAGGAATAAGCATATTGTTAGTTTTTTTTTCTTTATCATTGTTACCTAATAAGTAGTTATAATCGGTTATCAAGACAAATTAAAAGTGATTTTAGGAAGCGATATATCGTAGGGACCATCACGAAAACCCAGCAGCCGCGTCCGGCGGCACTGCTTTGTGTGTGTGAGTAGGTAGTTAGGTAACACACGCGCGCGCTAACGTTCACAGCGAGCGGAGCTTTGGTGGCGATCGCGTTTTGTTTGAAATACATTGCAGGCTCTAAAATATTAATTTCTGTAACCAAGCATTACCGAGATTAATGACTTCCGTAATTTTATTTATGGTGTTCCTTTTCACGAAGTTTGCGCGTCGATGTCCCTTTCACCCTGTATACTTACCTATGTACTGCTTATGTACTAACCTATGTATTGCTTATGTACTTATCAATGTACTACTTATGTACTTACCTATGTACTACTTATGTACTAACCTATCTACTTACCTATGTACTAACCTACATAACTACTTACCGACTCATGTCGTATCTCGTATGTACTTACCTATGTACTGCTTATATAGTTACCTATGTGCAGCTTATGCACTAACCTATGTACTACTTATGTACTTACCTATGTACTGCTTATGCACTACTTATGTACTTACCTATGTACTGCTTCTATATTTACCCATGTACTGCTTATGTACTAACCTATGTAAGTACTACTTATGTACTTACCTGTGTATTATACTTACCTATGTGCAGCTTATATACTACTTATGTCTACTTATGTACTACTTATGTACTACTTATGTACTTACCTATGTACTGCTTATGCACTACTTATGTACTTACCTATGTACTGCTTCTATATTTACCCATGTACTGCTTATGTACTAACCTATGTAAGTACTACTTATGTACTTACCTGTGTACTGCTTATATACTTACCTATGTGCAGCTTATATACTACTTATGTCTACTTATGTACTACTTATGTACTTACCTATGTACTACTTATGTACTTACCTATGTACTGCTTATGTATTACTTGTGTACTTAGCTATCTACTACTTATGTACTTACCTATTTACTGTTTATGTACTAACCTATTAAACTTTACACAAGATAACATGCTTCTACATCTATTTAAATATTTTCTTGCAGCAGGGTAGCATTGCTATCTAAATAAATGGTTGTTAATTTATTTTTAGGAAAATCTATGTGTAAATCAGCCCACCATACCAGCAGAAAACGCCTCCAAACTGGACAAGAATGAACGACCGCAAGCATTCGACCTATTTAGTCCAATACCCGTTGTAGAAACAGAGAAACAGTCCAAAGTCACTGATATTAAGAACCAGCCGAGGGTACTGAGCTTAGACTCTGGAAACTTCTCCGTGGTGTCCAAACACGACAGCCAGAACTTGATGACCATGTCCGGAGACGCGCTGAAACCTGTGGTTGTACATGCGACTTCCGATAGCATATCAACTGTGTCTATGAATGATATTAGCAATTGGTATAACGGTAAGCATGCTTTTTAATAATATCTGATAGTAACAGCAACAATATTTCATCGGCATGATAAAGTCGATAAGTTGATTTATTTATTTATTTTATTTATTTATTTTATCTTTATGCACTGATGGTACAAAGGCGGTCTTAATGCCATTAGGCATTTTCTGCCATACAACCTTAGGGTGATGCAGAGAAAATAAAATCACAGTAGATGCACTATTTGCTGACTAAATGTAATATATAATATTGGTTATAAATACACAATTACAAAAAAAAAACTACATGCTATTATATAATATATCTAATAAATACTTAAAGATACATATATGTATACATACAAATATATATATAAAAAAAATATATATATCCAGATAGGTCAACGTCGAGATGATGAAACATGATTGTTGTCATGTTGATCGATGATTGTATATGTGACATTTTTTACAAATTCAGTGGTTCGGCAAAAATGCATACAGTGGAAAACGATCACATATCTTCTGCCATACAAGGAGACGACAGCGTACTCGGTGAGGTGTTGGACTCATACTGACAAAAACTTCTTGGTCAAGGGTTTCGTGAAAACTTCCATCACGACTCCAACAGACCGGTTGGCATAGCTTAACTCCGCCTTCAGTGACGAACTAATTCTGACACTATTGATAAAACGTTGGATGCAGGAAGCATACGGTCCTTGTGGCCGTCTATCGGGAAAGACTTTTCAGCAATGGACCTCCTTTGGCTGATATGATGATTTATAAGCCAATTTTGTGTACCATTGCAATTTGATTCTCGTTATATGGATAACGAGAATCAAATAGTAAAGTCTTACATAAACCAGTCCTTTGTCTTGTCTAGTAGATGGCTACTAGACAAGACAGTGGACTGGTTTATGTAAGACTTTCGGGCTTCTAACTACACGTAACAATTTGGTAATTACCCAAGACTTTGAGCTAGACTTGATCGGCATCGAGAAATAATAGTCCTTTCCTTTCTAAGGCGGGGTCTGAATAACTGTCAGTAAAAGAAGGTAAGTAGGTACTCCTTCCCATAACCTCGCAGAAGTCTGAAAGTCATGACCACAGTTAAATAACTATCCTATTATCCTTTTTAAGAAACGGAGTCAATGCAAGACAAACGTCCACGGATATCCAAGGTTCGGCAAGACACAAACCGCTCGCTGGCGGCGACTGAGCAGAAGTTCGCGGCGGACATACGCTCCGTGGAGGACAGCAATGACAAGATGAAGGAGCTCAATGCAGACCTGGACACTGTACTGGACAGGCTGCAGCAAATACTCACCAATAACTTCGCGATGGACGGTGAGTAAATTTTCCCTTGTGTCAATAAAACTACAATGGTTGATATTAGGATCTAATTTCTCCTCTTGGAATAATAATTTGAATTAATAAAATAATAATCATGATAATTTCCCACGTGTGTTAGAGCCGCAAAGATATTTACTACATAGAATTGCGTGCTTCAAAATTAAAAATATTTGGTAAATTAAATGTGACCTATTGGAATGAATTTGATCAATATTCTTGCTTTGGGACTTATCTACGAGTATAATAAATAAATAGTAATATTTTAGTATGCTCAACAAAAGAGTAGGTATACAAACAGCTAATTAAACATCTGTTTTGACAGATTGTGCACTAATGTTGATATATTAGAACACATTATTATATGTCAAAAATAGGTACTTTAAGCTGCTACATATTATCAAAACCTTTGGCGCGTAATTATTTATATTACAATCTGCATCTAAGTTACATACCAAATTTTTTGTTTGACTGTACCTACAAGTACGAGTTATTTTGAAACTGTTACATGCATCTCCTGAACATAGTTTTTAAGTTACATACCGACGGTGAAGTGCCAATACCTCCTATCTTAAGGTTTTTGAGATTAATTTAGCTTTCTACACTATGACTTTAAGGTCGATTTCCGAGTGTTTTGATGAAGCCACTTATTTGTATTTTTAAAAACAACTCCTTTCTACTTAAAACGCGACTTTATTTGACCGCGTAATATTTTAAAGTTTTTAGGAAATTCCACGTTTTTTTCACTTTGTGCAAATTTTGGTCTATGTTAGTTAGGAGGTATTGGCACTTCGCCGTCGATACGCTTCTTACTTGAACGGTTACATAAAATGGTGTAAAATAATAATAATTAAAATAGTTGTAGGTACATAAACTAAATTTAACAACATTTTAGATTCATGCTTCGACAACACACAACTGCGCGAGACTGCCAACGAAATGGAAGGACTACTCGGCACATTAATACGAGGTGTGGAGCAGAGAGCCACGTTCAACGCCAACAAGGGCTTAGTGTGATCAATTCAACAATACTTACGTGAAAATTTGGCTTCTGTGTGGTAAGAATTATCCAACTATCGATTGGAGGAGATTGAAATATAGAGGTTATAAATAAGTGATGCAGATAGATTGTTAGGCTATACAATAATATATGTATATATTTTGTTTTCCCTAGAATGAGATTTACGCACTGTTTGTTTTGTTGATTTGCACTGTGATTTGTTGAAATTACTCACCTGACTTAACTATAAGACTGTTCTGATATCGTACATTTGTCCAGTTCATGACATTTATTTTAATAATGTGGGCCATAACAAAATAAATACAAGTTTCATTGTTGTAATGTTGAAAATAAATTCTGAATATATTAAATTTGGAAAATAAGATAACAAGACACGACTATTTCCCATTTTGAGTGAGACCAATAATGAGTAATTTAACTTTAAGAATGGTATGTAATACAATTTTAAATTTCGTAATAAAATTAGTTGCATTATCGATTAATACAAAATCACATATGATTTAAAATATAACGAAAAGTACTCTAAACCACCGACTTAATGAACTATATTTCGCGTTATGCCCGCTTTAAATTCACTGTACGTCCCGCCGATAGACTGATTCTAATTGGTTGTGATTTTTCAGTCTGACGTTTTTTGACTAAAGACTTTCTCATACACGAATCTCTGTAACATTTAAGCAATGTGTTTTTCGACTTTACTATTTCTTTATGACTATTATTATGCCCCTTGCTCCACTTTCCGCAAGGTGGCTGTTTTTTTTTGCTGTACTGACGTGCTAGAGACTCGGATAGGCGTTGTATACGCTTATTAAGAACAACGCTGCCTATACTATGTATAGACTATTGAAAATTAAAGTTGTCCTTAATTTATACATCGTTTATTTTTACAGCTGACTGGTCAGTTGAGGTTCCAATAGTAAAATAATATTTATATAAAGTTGTGATGTTGACACGCAAAGAACTTGTCCTTTAAAAGAACTGAGTGTCGAAGATATCAATGAAAAAATTACTATAGGAATTCATCCAGTTTGATCTAATTATATAATTATGATGTGTTTGTTTATAATTATAAGAAAACTACCGTCCCTCCTTATTTGGTGCTCAATTTTTAACTAATCTAAGAACGAAAAAAAACATACCTTTAGAAAAGTAACATGCCATATATTTTATATAAAAAATTTACATACATTTTTCGTGTTTATTAAATAGAAAAAAATAATATTGTCATATAAATTAAACGTATGTTAAATCTACTCTAGCTTTAAGTAATAATAAATTGCTACATTTCATTTTGTGCGTTTAACAGGTAAATAAAAATATATTAATAAAATAGAGCAATCTATTTTTTAATTCACATTATAAGTAAGCGTATATCACCGTCTTAGATTGTAGAAAAACTATGCACACTGACGAGGTCATAGCTTGGGTACTGAATAGCAATGATTTGACCTTTTTAATTTGTTAAAAATAATGTTCCAAAATAGTCTTTGACCTCGTTATAAGTCGTTAGTAGGTGCCAAAATGCTTTTAAATTAATAAGTTTGTAGGTATCTTGTAGCGGTTTAATTAATAAGTTTGTAGGCATCTTATGGCGGTTACAATTAAGTGTTAAATTTCTGCTCTCATTGATCAATGTCTATTTATCGAGAATTTAGAACTGAAACTATTCTATTAAGTTTAAAAAGGTTAATTCTATACGATCTCTTACAATACGCATCCTTTATCTGCACAATACTCATTGCTAACACCAAGCTTTGGCCTCGAGGACCAGTCTATATCATGGAAGAATTGTAAGGCAGAAAAGCAATTAGCTTCTACAGTAATGCTATCTGACCCCAATGATGTAAATTGTCAAACAACGTAATATATAAACGTAATAGCTAAATATGTTAGTCTGTAAGTAAAAAAACAATGACAATAAAAATTTGTCATCGTGACGTGCATCTCTTAATCAAAACGCTCAATCTTTATACAAGTTATTTAAAAAAATATTAAAAAAAATCGTACAAAAAAGCAATTAGATTGCTTCGGCACAACCTTATTCCATACTTACAGTAATAATTAAATTCAAATATTATCGAATCATATCATTTACAAAAAGTGTTTTATGTATAAAGTTTTAATGTTAGCTATAATTAATAAAATAAATGTTTTATATCAGTGGACGGATTTTATTTCTAAACTATTACGTATCTACATTTGGGTAAACGTCACATAAAATAGCTTACATTATTACATAATATCATTATAGAATACGTCTTTTCCACAACCTCGCTTGTCTTTTTGAGTATATTTTAATGATTTAATTCACATAATGTAGGTGTGATTTGATTTGCGTGTTTATAAAAGTATCCTTTGAATTTAGAAGTATTTTATTGTTGTTACAAGTGTTTTATAAAAACGCTATGATATTGAACAACTTTCGTAAACATACAAAAAGTTGGTAGCATTTATCACACATCCTATCATCAAATGTCTACCTTGGTGTCATGTCAAGAAATAAATAAGCATTTTATTGCCATAAAAGAGCCAAGAGCCATAGAAAAAGTAAACGTAAGGTTGATTTTTGAGTGACCATAATAAAAAGAAAAAAGGTCTTAAACTAAATTAAATCGAATGGAAAGTGTAATTTGTCATCATTATATACCTAAGTTTAAGTTGTTTACTATTATGTTGTTGTCTAGTACACTCTTATATAAACACGCAGCATCAATGGTTGTGACAAAATGTACATACTACTATTGCATTGTTTCTGCTACTGAACACGATTGACACTTTATACCTTACAGCGAACTTAAACTTACTACTGAAGAGGTGCCTATTGAGAAAACCTATTGCAGGTCAGTTATAAGTCTCTAAGAATCCGGCGAAATATAAGTCTTGTGATGTGATGTGAGAGTTTTTGGCATCGCGAACCTGCCTGTTGGAGGATCAACACACTAGGCCCTAGTCTGCTATGTCAATTGTATCAAAATGATCATCCAATGCTACAAAATAACACAAGGACTAATATATTTGATAGACAATAAAACTTAATATACCATCTTGCCTCTATTCCTGGAAGGGGTAGACACATTAATGTACACCCACAGTTCGCCGGTATGTTTAGGTCCCGTAGAATAGGGGCCGTATATCTATTGCTATTAACCGGACACAAATCCAAAATTCGAGCTGCTACTGAGAATTTAGCACTGCTCGGCCCGAGAATCGAAGCCAGGAAAAGTAGCAGTCACGTTTGCAGCTACTAGTCTAACGTAGACAGTAGTAGACAGAACTGTCAAAAATCAACAATTCTGATATCATTGAATGATGATTTTGACACTAAATCACTTTTTTAAAAAGAAAACTAATCGTTTTGTGAACCTTCAAAATCGATGGTCAGATACCAATGTATATAGGGCCGTATGTGGCCGTGTGAAGTGGATGTATATTCTATTCCATCAGATAAAAAAGAAACATAGAAATCGGTTCATGGTCGGGGAAGATATCGCGTAATATACACAACAAAAAAAGAAACAGTGAGTATCGCCTCCTTTGTTTAAGTCGGTTAAACATGTCAGGCTTGAGGCCCAAGCTCCTCAACATTGTCATTTATAGACAAAAAAAGAGACTCCACGACGTCAATAGGCACGTATTTACCCTACAGGCGCTAGTTCCTCTTACTGCTGTTGATCAGGTATTTGCAGCAGTGCGTGAGTAGGTGCTTCTCCTTCTCAGTGGAGCCGTTTTGGTGGATAGCTGTTGGACCGCCGCGCTCGCGCGTATAGATGTCCAGTCCGTATTGACCTGGGAACCATGGAAGGTATTTTTATTGTAAATAATAAGTATTGTTTTCAGTCAATTTTTACACAACATCATCTAGTCCCAAATTAAGCAGAGCTTGTATACAATTCTAGACAATCCAATATAATACGTATATAGGTACTTTTTTTTTTGTAAATACATACTGGTTTATAATACCTACATAAGGAACACCCAGACAAACGACTGTCCTGTGGGAATCAAAAGCATGACCTCGTGACCAGCAGTCCGACACTCGAATCACTGGACCATAGACGACAGACTAGATTTATAAGCCTTAGTTTTAGTCCATGGTAGAATTTTAACAGGTAATCTCTTCCTTTGACAGCTAGGTCACGACGCAGTGACGTCATTGACGTTTGTTATTGTAGTTTTTTTTTTTTTTTTGGTGTGGCACTAATTTGAGGTAATGTTGTTCATTGAATTTGAAACAACATTTATTTATGTTAACACAACAAATAAATAAACACGTGTTAAATTAAAGTGTTACCAGAAAACGAATAAATATAGATTCTTCGTAACAATATTTTTCAATTTCATCAATTTTTTCCGGTCTTCTGTACCTATAAACTAAGCAGATCATTAGATCCTACTACCGAACGAACGAACATTTAATTTTATGCTTATCAACATACCTTCTTCAGGGAATGTGATGTAGAAGGACACGATGTCATCAGATACGTTTTGCTGCACATACTTGGAGAGTCTCTTCTCATCCACTCCGTTCTTGTGCAGCGTCGCCATAAAGTCCGCCAGGGGGCGCGACATGCGGAACTGAATCTCTAGCTCGCGACCCGCGAATACTAACGCCTCCTGGAGAGGAAATTGTGCGGTCGGTATGAGTTTTAGAAAACACTGGTTGTTCGTTTTCGTTGAAAAGTTTGGTTTAAGAAAAAAAAACATCCATCCTGTTGCCTGAAAACTATTAGGTATAGTTGTACGTAGGTACTTAATTGTTAAAATAAGCTAAAACATTGCTATGTATGTAATATAAGCTAGACACCTATGTCTAGTTTATATTAGCTAACCAGTAGTCTAAGTACCTACCCATACTTAGACTGAGATCACTATATTACGACCATATAAATTGCGACCATACACCGAGTACGGTAAATTATAAAAAAAAATAGACTGTGGTCCATTGCAACAAGTTTTTAAATTAAAAAACACACAGTAGGGCTTCATATCGCTTAAATAATCTATACACTTAAATAAAATTGAAGTCTCTGTTTGTAATTCCAAATTAACAGCTTTTCACTAAATGAGTATGAAAGTTTCTTACATAAAAAAACAATGTTTAAAATTTTTGTCTGTCTGTCCGTTTGTTCTCTGGAACGGCTGGACTGATTTTAACGGGAATTTCACCGGCAGATAGCTGATGTTATAAAGAGTAACTTAGGCAACTTTCATTTTAGAAATAAAATAGAGATCCGCGATCACGATACCAGTGCGAAGCCGGGACGGCCGCTATTGATCTTTATAATCAAAACATTCAACATGGCGGGTAGGTATCGCGGTGGCTTAGTGGTCATAGCGTCTGGTGTACCTAACCAGAAGACGCAGGTTCGAATCCTGCCCGCGGTCGAATTTTTCATTTGCTTAATAACTTTTTAATCACAGTTATACCTGATGCGTGATGGGTACTAGTCCGAAAAGTCTGGTAGCCTTCGTAGGTCCCCACTCGCCGCTCGCGCAGTCCGGCAGCGGTACCATCACCGTTTGCAGCTCAGCACAACATATCTGTATTATATATTGTAGTCAGTAAAATTGGTATTAAGTACCTAAGCTTTATATTGTATGTATTCTACAGTTAACAAAACAGGTGTACAGATTTCGCTAATGAAATATGTATTGTATTTCTACACAGATTGCGATACAAATACGCGCCAAAGGGCTCGCTCGATATGTAGGAGCTTACAATACCTACGTTTTGACACACATAACTATTGTGTGATACATTATTGCACAATCTTTACCAAAACACAGATATTTAATTAGCTGCCTATCTACCTAACTCTTTTTCTGACGGTACGTACCTTAAACTTGCAAACGCTCTTGAACTTCATGGGCTCGCCGGTGAGGTACTCTCGGGGCGTGACGGCGTTCGCGAAGATGTCCAGCAGGAACGCGCCGCTGCAGGGCGCGTGCACTCGGAACGACACCACGTTGCCCACCACCGACTGTGGGCAAAACGTACAATTTGAGTGCAAACCAAAGATTTAAATCGTAGATGCGCCCCACCGCGTCAAATAATAGTCACGTTTCCGTAAGTAAACTGGTTGACATCGGAAGTATCGAATCTGTTATTGTCTCGTTCACTTATACTGAATATTGCACACTGTTGTTCTGTCTCTACATGGAATGTGTGCATGCACTCATCTCTATATGGACACGTTTTCGAGCGGTATAATTACGGTGAGGGCAAATCTCACGATTTAAATCTTTGGTGCAAACTGATATTACACAATTTATTTCTAGTGGGTGTGTCATGTTATAAGACATGTGTCTACATTATTTCTTTAGGGAACATGGTTTATTTTATGAGAATTATCTTTTATTCTACCGTTCTGTTAGCAAAACTTAAGTAAATATATTTCTCGTTTATGAGTATGGAATTGTCCAATCTGGATTGGATTTGTTGAACATTGGACCTGAAACTATACCGAACTGTGGGATAGTACATCTGTAGTGTACCGAATTATTGTGCCTGAGTTCCCGAAGTGTCACACAAACAACCATATGTCACCCAGATACAAAATTGAAATGTCCCCATAACTATTAACTTTACTCTGGTTCACTGGGCATTTAGCCACAGGTAGGAAAATCTTATTTCTAGCAATATAGTTAATAATTTATCCAATATTAATAATTCTAGTCTTTACCTGCATTACAAATCGTTTGAGACTGACGCCGTCAAAGCCGTCACCTTCCGTGTCGTAGAATTTGAGGTTGTAGTGGAAGATGAGCGAGCTCTGCATGTGTGCGGGCATGGCTATGCGCATAGTCGCCGCACCTGACAAAAATAACATGATAATATAAAGCTGGATTTCTGGGTTCAAAGTTGCAAATTTGCCTTAGGTGGAGCAATTTTGATAATTCAACGTGTTCACAACACATAAAATGCAACTTTACTTTGATAAATAAAGGAGAGGGTAACTAAAAAGAAACGTAATTTGTCTCGTCGTCCAATGCTTTTTTGTGTCTCGATCTCAATATCTTATAACAAGAATGAAGAATGAATGAAAGTTAGGAAAATAATAAACAACTGTAGGTTTGCCCAACTCCCAACTGAGAATACATGGAGATATTATAAAAGGAAAATGTCCCTTTCGATTAAATTATTGATAATTTAATCGTAAGGCTACAAAAGGAAGTGAATGATGAGGTAACGGCTAAAAGAGATGTATGGAAGAAAAAGTAATTTGGGATAAAAGCAGTAGGATGATGACCCTCTGGCGACATGCCCAAACCATCTCAGCAGAATATTCTTCATATCAACAGTAATTAAAAAAAAAAACTGACACAGAAAATGCAACACCTACCAGTCGAATCAGTGAACATAACAGCCTTCGTATTGGGGTCGCTGAAATACAGTCCATATCTGAAGAACAGTGACCTGACGAAGGGTAGTTCCTCGAAGTCGTGCAGCGTGATGGGCGTCTTCAGCAGCTGCCAGTCCGGCTGCAGCGGGAAGAACTCGTAGATGAACTCGCGGGGGTCCGTCAGGAAGTAGTGGTCATCGTATTCGTACCTGGGACGGAAGCAGATGCCTATATTATAGAAAATAGGGGCCAACAATCAAAAGAACTTAGTTCCTAATTGTCTGTACTTATATATTTTTTATGAAATTTCTCCGAAGGTTTTGGACATTATGATGAACTAAAACATGATTTGTTTGTTTTTGGAGATTTCTGATTAGGTATATAAACTTTGATTGGCACACTGGGTAACTACGCATCTGGTTTTTGCCTAATTTTATCTCTTTACGGAGTTTCATGGTTATTCTACTAAATTCACCACAATCTCGTAATAAAGTAAGAAAGAGAGAAAGATGAGGACAATTCCTCTACAGTATTTCCAACCGTTGCAACTCTAGCAGGTCAAGATCTGCAATAAAAAAAGACCGAAACAATAAAACCGAGTGTCACAGGGGGATGATTCAACAAAACCGGAGAAAGATATCTACAATATTTCCCTAGAGAAATAAGTTTTTACTGTCTCCACAAACCTCAAGCTGTCACTCTTCCCCCTGTTGCCGGGCTTGGGCGCGTCCTTAGCGTTGACAAGATGCCGGGCCCCCCAGTTGCACTGCACGAAGCGCCACGCTCCCGCTACGTACACCGCGTTCCAAGAGTTGCGGAACCTGTTGTCTTCAAAGCGTACTCCTGGCTGGTAGCCCGCAGACTTGCTGTAGCCCTTGATCACTACACAGTGGAGGCCTGCATAGCTGAAGATGGAAGAATATAATATCGTTATTGGTTATCGAACAAATGATTGAAAGAAGCATTGTGTTCATTATCCAGTGTTGTAAAATGTAGTTATGTTACAAGAGAAGAGAAGTAAGTGTAATTTTGTGTTCAAAAATGTCGCAAAAAGGATACTTAAGGTTTTAGTAGATTCGGTGTGTCGCCCCCTAAGATCACAAGATAAGGCCCCCCAGGCCTTAAGATCAAAACAATCGCTAAAACATCTAGAGAATATCTTTTTGTATTTTCTTGCATTTTCCATGGTAAGATTTTAAAGTTAATTTGGCGTAGGAAAAATTCGACTGCGGCTAGAATTCGAACAGAAGACTCATCTAGAGACCGTTGAATCTATCTATCGAGCCGCTACGTATTATAACAATAAGCAATATTCTTTACTAAGATAAGTGACTTAGTTAAAGTCACCAAAAGAAGTATCGTGGAGTTGATCGATTCTTACAGAATTTTAGAACGCCTCGTTGCCTTCCAGTTTAGCATTCTAGGCTTGTCTTGTCATTTAGGTTTCAGAAAGACAACTAAAACGCATACAATGTAGTATATCTGGGGGTATTACCTGCACAATCTCTTAAACAGTACATGGTAACTTTCGGTTCCGTGTTTGATCCCTCGCAGCAGACCGAGCGGTGAGTCTCCTCTCAGGTTGTCATCAAACTGGATATTGTTCAGGTTCTTGACGGTGATCCAGCGGAATATTGTCCGCGCTTTCTCCACGTCGGTCGCGCATCTACCCATTAGCAGGCGGACTAGATCCGTAAAGGTTTTTTGGTCTTCTTGTGCCACCTGGATCAGAATTTTAGAATGGTTGAAAAAGGTTGCATGAAAGTAGAATTAATGTGGAACAGAATTATTGCCAGACATATAGAAAATACTTTTGTTGATTACGTTAACGTAACAGAACGACAGTCTGTAAGAGGGTAGATACCGATAATTTTTATGCGAAACTAGCTTTATCGTTACGTAAAAGAATAATAATTTAAAAACGTTGTAGAATGGAGGTACTTCCACTCGTTTATATAAATGTCACGTTGACTGTCATAAAATAATCTTAAATTGGCTGCCAATTATGTAAATTTAAGAAACATTTTACATAAGGATGGTTCGTTAAATCGATGTCCTAATCCATTATTTATAGCTTAATCTTTGGCAGAGTATCTATTATTTACTATTGTTATGATTGTCTACTAGGTACTTATTTAACTCAGTTTCTTGGCAAAGAAGCTGGGCTTAGTGGCTTTTACTTACAGAAAACCTGTCTTACAAGACAGGTATTTCCAAATGCTTGCTTTAACATTTCTATCGCTTGATATGCGATACAGTGTCATAGGTATATCTATATAAAATGTAGTGATTTATAGATAGATTCGCAGTCTGCCTTGCCGTTATAGAATGGAGATATATCTTACCGAAATAGCAATCTTGTCAACATCAGCGAACTCGGCGGGGTCGGTGTAGATGTGGAACTTGGAGACGAGCGGCGGCTGCGGCGGCGGCGCGCGCGCAGGGTACGGCGGCGCTTCCTCGCCGTCCACGTATAGCGATGATGCTGCCATGTACTCCGACCGGCGTTCTTGGATTAACTCCATCATTTCGTGGCTTTGCTTTTCTACTAGCGCTGCCGTCGCTGCCCTGAAAGTTTAAAATGTTACTAATCAGTGTCATATTCTCGTTGTGATGTCATCCTTTCGCTTCTATTCGCGACAACGAGTGAACTGTACAGGAAGATGATTCTGTATGCGGAAGAAAAGGTTGCACCTCGCGTATTTGAAATGGAAATATAATATTATGATCAAGCATAATTCGCAACCGAAAGTTTATTAGAATACATAATGTACAAATAATTATGTAAGTGCCAATTTTGGAGACCTTTTATTTAATTTGATTGCCATACCACAACCACACAAATCACACAATGCCACCTAGAGCTTCATTGTAAATGAATGGACGGACATTTAAATATACATAAATAAAATAAGTACATAAAGATATCGTTGGCTTAGTTACCATGTCCAATGCCATGAAATATATTGCCAGAATAGGTTGCCAGTGCTCCACGAGGAAACTTTGTGTTGACAGTGGAGGGACTTTGACCCTTATACTGCCAACCCAACTATTCCTCTTTCAATACAGGGTCGGCAACGCGCAAATGATGCTCCTGGTGTTGTAAGCTTCTATAGGCCGTATGCTTGTTTGCCAGCTTAGTAGAATAAAAAAAATAAATAAAAAAAAACAAACCTTTCATGTTCCAGCATCTTCCTAGTTAGACTTTCCTTCTTCTTATCCCTTCTCAGCGTCATATTCTTCTCCAAGTCAGCTCTCTCCTGCTGGTGACGTAACGTTAGGGCTCCTAGCTCCGACTCCGGCCTTCTCTTTTTGACTTGCATCTCTTGTTGGAACCTATTCGTGAGCCTCTCTAGTTCGCGTTCCCATTCATCCTGAAAGGAAGAGACGAGGAATGAGAAGGGACTAAGGTTGGGTGACTATTTATCTAAATGTACAAGTATTAGGTAATCCTTGATTTGGCATCGATGGTTTTGATTAACCTAATAAATACTTTAAGATTATATTTTATTTTCCGCCCGCGGCTTCGCCCGCGTCGAGTTCGGTTATATCGCGTTTCCAAGAGAACTCTTCAAAAGTCCGAGATAAAAACTATCCTATGTTCTTTCTCAAGGTCAACTCTATCTCTGTACCAAATTTCATTAAAATCAGTTCAGTGATTTAGACGTGAAAGCGTAACAGACAGACAGAGTTACTTTCGCATTTATAATATTAGTAGGGATTAGTAGGGATTTAATTGCCGTAAAGAACTTGCGAGAAAAATTTATATCAAAATTGAAAATTTGCTTTGAATTTTGCTTAGTTTTTTTTTTGATTTATTGAATAACTGTTTTTCCGTTTTTGTTTTTTGTAAAGATCGATTGCGGTGGATTTTACAAACATATAATTAAGGGACACAAAGTACACACATAACATACTCGAAACAAACATCTGTGGATTACACAATGATTATGTCTCGGGTGGGAATCGAACCCAAGCGCAACGGTAGTAGTGAAGGGCCCACCATAACCGCTACGCCAAACGTGCAGTCAAACTAGCTGTACGCGGTCACGCGTTGCTGGGGCTTAGTAGGTAAGTAAAAAAAAAACATGCACGTATTCGAATACAACGTTATGTCAACATTTTAAAGCAATCGTTGATGAAATTTCGGAGGTATTTGAACGAAAATTTACTATATAGAGTAGCTGGTCCTTCAGCGCCACCTACTGGATCCAATTGTGACTATGAACTTTGAAATTTTTTTATGTGGCCTACGCAAATGTTCCACTGTACTGGTATCGTCGTGCGACGGGTTGTTGAGCTCCCTAAATTATAGTCGACAATAAGTAATAATAACCCTAAGTTACACAATTACCGATGACTGCGTGCCGTTGGCTGGGTTGACTCAAAACCGCTATGGTTCTTCCCTCAAAAAGCCATTTTAGACATAGCCCTGCATTCACATAACACTCACATAATTGCTACTATTCTATGTCTGGGCTTTAAAAGAGCTTTTTTTGATTCCAGGGAATCAAGTCTCTTTAAGAGAAATTTTTAAGAAATACCGAAACAGACTCAGGAGTCTGTTTCGGTATTTCTTCTTAGAGGTCGTCAGTTAGGAAATGCCGGAGCCATCTATAGCTTTAAATCAAAATTTAAAAACATTGACTTGTAGAAGTGTCTTTAAAAGATCTATTTCCAGAAATACATATCATTTATATCTATAAATAGATAAAAGCGCCTCCCAGTGAAAGATTTTAATTAGAAACTTAAGGTGCTCAAGTCTTTCTACACGTGGTGTTCGCCGTATAATATTATCTAGGCTGTACCTACTATGACGAAGTACAACTAAATTACCTGTATTTCATCTCGTATTCTTCTGTTTTCTTCTTCACGATGTTTGGAGAATTTTCTGTACAAGTCATCTTCTTCCTGTCGGTGCTTCATTTCTAGTTTGGTTTGTTCATCTCGATCCTGGGGACAAATAGAAATATAGAGAGTTAGATATCATAATTTAATAATCATCTTTTTGTATATTTTTGGCATTTTCCATGCTAAGATTTTAAAGTTATTTAGAAAACATACACATTAAACATATTATATAGACATGACGGGTACGTATCGCGGTGGCTTAGTGGTCATAGCGTCTGGTGTACCGAACCAGAAGACGCAGGTTCGAATCCTGCCCGCGGTCGTATTTTTCCTTTTCTAAATAACTTTAAAATCTTAGCATGGAAAATGCCAAAAATATACAAAAAGATAGTTAGAAGGTAAGGTGGCATCGTTCGGCATTTAACTAACTGTAAAGTAAGTTGTGTCGGTTGAAAAGCAAAAACTTGCATTTCAATAGGTGTTACTGACGTCACCATAAAAGACGTAAATTCAATATGTGAAGGAAAAATTCGACATGATGGGTAGGTATCGCGGTGGCTTAGTGGTCATAGCGTCTGGTGTACCGAACCAGAAGACGCAGGTTCGAATCCTGCCCGCGGTCGTATTTTTCCTTTTCTAAATAACTTTAATAATCATTATGATTTTATAAATACATTAACTGTATAATAATGTTTGTTGGTAGGATCTAATGAGCCGCTTGGTTTACCATCACCCTCACATTTAAGATTGGCATCAAAAATATTTACTGTGTTCCGTGTGTGGATTTTTCTATTTTGGGCTCTATTTGAGGATGTTATCTTGAATTGCTTGAATTTTTTAGTTCATTTCATTAACATCGTCATTGAATTCAGCAAATCGAATAACCTTGGCGCCCAAGAGCTATAGATTTTTCATTGTCATACATTGGCTTACATCTTACCACTTATATGCCTAACGAGCTATAAGCTACATTTTTATTTGAATGAATGGAACTTCATCAAATCCTATTGTATTTAAGAACAATTACTTACAACATTAAGCCACAGCTTTCCAACCGTTCAGATTGCAACAGATAAGCACCCATAATTACCAACGTACTTATCACAGTCATACAACCAAGTATGGAGCGTATCTAAATCAATCTAATTTAGCTTAGCAATATGTCAGCGGAGATTAACGGCACGACGGCTCCCATTAGACGTTCGTCACGATGGAAAGTGTCGCCACCTGGTGGCCGTCGTGGAAAGTGAAACGATTGTGTCGTTCACCTGCGCGCGCGCAAGGTAGCGACTAGTCACTAGATCATAGAATAAAAATTTGCAGAATGCCTATTGAAAACAATTGGCTATAATACGCAATAGTATTAAACGCATAGTATTCGTAATAAGAAAATATTGTTTTCTTCGCATTGTTGGTGAGTGACAGTGGATAGATAGACGTACAGAGGCCAGCACATCAAGTTACCCCAATCTGTCAAATTTCTTTGATAGATTTTCAATTTAAATTCACAATTAATAAGATTCATGTTCAATTGGTAAAATTTGACAGTTTGGATAGCTTGACCTGCTGGCGTATGTACAACAACAATCCAACATATCACCAGCTATTACAGAGTGTTTATACCACCAAAAACAGTCAAAAGACAATGTCAAAAAGAACACAGTCTTGTCCTTAACTCTTGATTTAACAATTTAGCAGTGAAGAAGTAGCAAATGGAACCAATAATATTGAGAAACGGGGACTGAGTACGGGAAGTCCTATCGACTAGTAGTTCGATATTTGTTTTATTTACAAGCATAGGTACACATACAACTGGCCAACCCGCACTAGGCCAGGGTGGTGGACTATAGCCTAATCCCTCTCAATATGAGAGGAGACCCGTGCCCAGCAGTGGGACAGTATATGGGTTGATGATGATATGATGACATACAAATGTAAGAAAAAAAAGCAGTGATGATAACCTAGGTATTAATATGACCATTGGACTACCAAGTCAAAGGTATCGAGTTTAATTCAAGGCACGCACCTCTCGACTTTTCGATTCCATGTGCGTATTAATAATTATTGTAATTATAACTCGCTTAAACGATGAAGGAAAACATCGTGAAGAAACCTCCATGCCTTTTGAGATTGAGATTTTTCTCGACGGTGTGTGAACTTTACCAACCCGTATTAGGCCAGCTTGGTAGACTATAGCCTAATCCTTCTCAATCAATCTCAATAGGAGACCCATGCCCAGCAGTGGGACAGTATATGATTAACCTATTATCCAACTTCTCACAGAATCGGCCTAACTGAAAACAGCACTTGTGTTCTCTTGTCCAATAGACGAGGTTATGTGACATGAGATAACATTAGCCATAGTCCGAAATTTGCAATTTGTCAGGAGTCACCATTCTGTAGCCTCGTACTCTGCGGATCTTGGCCGATCGCAAGCACTCATTTATTGATAGATCGCCTACAGGTTTATCACGGTGCTCACAGCAATTTTCTTTCTTTTAATGTTTTTGCGGCAGCGGCGTGGATACCGGAACAGTTTATAAATTATTGAGAGTATCATAAATTTGAAAGTGTTTTGTATTTTCCTTGTACATAAATATATTGTCAGGTGGCGTAAAACTTGGTTCGCAATGGATTCCTTTTTGAGCAGTCATTATAGTGTACATACTATTACTAAATAGCAACCCGCGGGCCCTATCCGATTATCAGCGCTGCAGCTTAATTTACTTGCTGCAGCATAGTTTTTTATACCTGGTGGCTAGCAAACAAGCTTACAACCCACCTGATGGTAAGCGGTTACCGTGGCCTAAAGACGCTTGTAACACCAGGGGTATCACTTGCACGTTGCGGACCCTGTAAAACCAAAGAGGAATAGTTGGGTTGGCAGTATAAGGATCAAAGTCCCCCCCCCCACTGCCAACACGTATCCTCGCGGAGCACTGGCAACCTTGCTCACCGTAAGGAACACAATACAGATCAAAGCAGTGATATTTGAAGTTAGTAGTTTATATTTAAAGAAAATATGTTTGCGAAAATGATTGCCAATGTAGCAATGTCCACACATTAAAAAGCAATTAATATTGCTCGTTTAATATCATATGAACCGCCAACTGTACACACTGATGCCCAGTCAGTGTAATGTATGGAATCGTTTCTGATGAGATTTTTTGCTACAAGTAACAGTAACCATTATCAGAAGTAACTGAGCGATGCCCGTCTCTGGTTTTAATGATTCTTTTTTTATAATATGGAATGGAAATATAATCGAGTAACCGTTGTCAATCATAGGCGCGAATATCTAAAGTTTTTTTATGGCCTAGTATGGTTTTGTAGGGCACCTTGCAAATTCAGAAAGGCCGACCAACGCCGAGATTCGGTTTACATTAAAACTTGGGCGTTGATATAGTTGCAATACCCATAAAAATATTTTCCGGATAGGTACTGGAGAGAAGGTTAGGTATCATCTTTAGAGTATAGTAGATATTTCATGAGCCACTCTGGCAACCTGTCTTTTGGCCTACATGGATGAGGAAAAATTAAACTTAAGCTACCCAAAAAAAGAAATAAAGATCTTCTCATAATTAAGCAGCGAGTGTACGAGAGGCTAGATCCAGTGGAAGGACACCCTGATCCCCTGATATATGGTATGTTCATAAAGATAAATTACTGTCATCATATTTGTAGTAAATATTTTTACACGGTAAAATATTACCTATCCAGTGCAAGAAACCCTATAAGCATAGTAATCCATGACATTGTAGAAATACTGCAATAATTATTTAAAACAGGAAACAGGTTGGATATCTATTCAACATCCTGGTCACTCAAAGACTCCAGGCGTTGGACTAGATCCACCAATACCTAGTATTCAACGTGTTATTACGTTTGTTCAAATTGGCACTCTTGTATTCTATTATTGCATGTTGTTATCTTTTAGAGCTGTACTTTAAGTTACTAGCAAAATGTAGAAACATAAAAGATAAGGTTATAAAGCTAACTGCAAAGTTAGAAAATGTCACATGACTAATTAATTACAATGCAATACATAGTTATGTTTACGTGATTGAAAACGATTCATTTACTTGTAAATAATCATAAATATTACCAGATTAAAGAATTAAATAAATAAAGTATTTCATTCAGTCTAAATAAGTTAACTTTTTAAGAACTTCATTCAAGGTTGACTTCGCACCAGTAACATGAACGTACTGTAAGTGGGTCATGACACGATCATTGAATCATTGAATACCTATTCATAACGAGAGCAACACGACTACAATATTATTTACCGACACTTAAATAAGCGTCTTTAAGATCGAATGAATGAACCCGCCGAAGCTTAACTAGATGTAAATATTACGTAAATAGTCACTGAGTAACAATGGATATATAATTATCATTTCATACATAATGCAAGTTTTTATCGCGCCGCGGTAGGGTCGACGAGCGAGGAATTTGTTTTTGTACGAGTTAATCGTGTAGATAACGGTACAACATTATCGGCAGTAGCGCGACACCGACTCGCCGACCGGTCGTGTTTCATTCTGCACTTAAATATACGTTAAAATGCTCAAACTAGTCAGAGGGATACGGCGGTTGAACCAATGCCGGCATAACCACGCTACCGTCATCGGCACCGAGCCGAACCGATCTGATCCTTACTACCAAGAGAATAAGGCCAGAATGGACGAGCTCGTCGATGAGTTGCGGCAGAGAACCGGTGACGCCATCAAAGGCGGCTCGGAGGACGCTGTAAAGAGGCACACAGCGAGAGGAAAACTGCTCGTCAGGGACAGGATTAACCGGTTGGTAGACGAAGGCAGCGACGTTTTAGAACTGAGCACACTGGCCGCCGTTGACATGTACAAAGGGCAAGTGCCGAGCGCTGGCATCGTCACCGCCATCGGCAAAGTTCATGGTCGTGATTGCATGATCGTGGCTAATGACGCTACTGTTAAAGGAGGCACTTATTTCCCTGTGACAGTGAAAAAGCATTTGCGAGCCCAATCAATAGCGCAGGAGTGTCGTCTTCCGTGCATATATCTCGTTGATTCCGGAGGCGCGCATTTACCTGATCAAGCCGATGTATTCCCGGATAAAGAACACTTCGGAAGGATATTCTACAATCAAGCTAATATGTCGGCCGAGGGCATTCCACAGATTTCAGTAGTTATGGGGTCCTGTACTGCCGGAGGCGCCTACATTCCTAGCATGTCAGACGAAAGTATTATAATTAAAAATCAAGGGACAATTTTTTTGGCTGGGCCACCTCTCGTAAAGGCAGCCACTGGAGAATCAGTGTCTGCCGAGGATTTGGGAGGAGCAGACCTGCATTGCCGACAGTCTGGAGTAACGGATCACTATGCTCAGGACGACGAGCATGCACTGAATTTAGCAAGAAATGTTGTAGCAAATTTGAATTGGAATAACGAACAGAGAACTAGAATTCATACGCTAAAAGTAGATGACCCCGCACATGACATTAACGATCTTCATGGCATCGTCGGTGCTAATATTCAGAGACCATTTGACATTAGAGAAGTGGTCGCTAGGATTGTTGACGGAAGTAGATTCCATGAATTCAAACAACTCTATGGAGACACGTTGGTATGTGGTTTCGCATCTATGTATGGACATCCTGTCGGTGTGATTGGTAACAACGGAGTGTTGCAATCGGAGGCAGCATTGAAGGGATCTCATTTCATTCAACTTTGCGCGGCTAGAAAGATTCCTTTACTGTTCCTTCAAAATATTACTGGTTTTATGGTCGGCAAGGATGCGGAAGCCGGAGGTATTGCGAAAAACGGCGCAAAAATGGTAACAGCCGTCAGTTGTTTTAAAGGTCCTAAGATTACGGTGCTAGTTGGAGGCAGTTTTGGGGCAGGAAACTATGGAATGTGTGGAAGAGCTTACTCTCCTAGTTTCCTTTACATGTGGCCCAACGCCAGAATATCAGTGATGGGTGGACCCCAAGCTGCTACAGTGCTGTCGCTTGTAGCTAAAGATAAGGCTTTGAGAGATGGCAAGCCTTGGACGGATGAGGATGAAAAGAAAGTGAGAGCACCCTTAGAAGCTATGTTTGAGAAAGAAGGTCGTCCTTATTACAGTACTGCGCGACTTTGGGACGATGGAGTGATCGCCCCTAAGGACACCAGAAAAGTAATAGGTCTTAGTCTATCTGCGGCATTGAATGCTCCATTTAGAGACAGTAAATTCGGTGTGTTCAGAATGTGAAGTGATAAAGGCGATGTCATGGATGACGAAATATATTGTTATCAGTAATTAGGTATGAACGATACAGTGATTTTGTTATTTAAAATTTTACAAACGTTTTTCGTTGTCGTTTTCTTTGAATTTACTGTGATGATATTCGGATGACTGTGTGGTCAACGGTAAAATTAAGTTTGTGGATATAAAATGCGTATCTTATCTCTTCTGATAGGGTTGCTAAGGCTGAATTCGTTTTGATAAGTTGTAAATTTAATTAAGCAGCATAGAACAGATTTTTTTAATTGATAAGACGTGTAGTTTTTCGTGTTATCAATATCATATCGTACACGCCTCCTTATAATCATAATTTGAAGGACTAGTATAATAATATTAGTAATTGTTTGTGTACCTACTTGGAATAATAATTGCTAATTTTAAAGATTTCGTCGTCTAAAGGTCAAAGTCAAAGCCGAATTGTTTTTGTTATTTTAACATTAACAGAATACATAGTTTGAATTTGGTTTTCTGTTAGCTTTTTTGCACCTGTTTTTTTATTTTAGTATTTTGAAGCTGGCTTTTTATATGATTGTCTGTGGAGATAATAATATAGTAAGAGTGAGGGAATGTACAACAATAGCTGTTTTATCAGAAATAATAATAGATTGACTCATCTTATTTACAGCGCAGTCGCACATTCTGCCATAGAAACATATAGACGAAGAATAATATAATATGCTCGATCCGGAAAATCGTCTGTGGATCTGCGTCTACGCAACGCAAAATGTTAAAAATGTGTGAAAGTTTGCGTCATCCAGGGGCCCTTGGACATAACAGAGTCTGGGGCCCTTTTAGAAACTAAAAAATAACAGGCTTTGGGGCCCTTCAAGAAAGTATTTTTTTAATGAGTGATGTTGAGCTGTCTGTGGTTTGTAAGGTGTGAACGCATTTCCCAAGGTTAGTTATACACATTAGGAAGGTACACAGGTTATCAAAACATTTCAACTTATTGTATAATATTCAATAAGACATTATTTATACTCTACACAATTTGTTATTATCACAGATGTTATTTCAATGACAGCATTTATGTAAATATGCCTTGTAGTAATTTATTTTAGTAAGTACTTAATAAATTTTTACTTTTTCACCTTAATATTGTTTTTTTTTTTGTTCTCAATTAGGTATTGGGTATCTTTAAGTGGGTAAAATTATGTAATAACGTTTTACAGATGGGTGTACAAATGTGAGTAGGGATCTTGTAGATAAAGAAAGTTAACCTGTCATGTAACTATTAGCGGACACAATAGAAAAACAATTGTTACGACCGTCGGGAGCGTCACGTGTCTTTAATATACAACGTGTTACAAAATACCCGTAAAAAATATATTAACTAACAAAGCCAAAAATTTTGTCAGCTGTCATGTCAGGGAACCAGATTATTTAACAGAAAGGCCTACGTACATATTTTACCTAATAATGTCTACTTTAATAGTTTTTCTGTTTTTCATTAATAAATGTTGTTGTTTTCCTTTTTTGGGGTATGTTATACAGGGTTACTACGGTTCTTAAATATTGTGAATAGACTCGTTATAAGGCCCCATTTAACCTCCTGTCGGCTTTACGAGTAGTTTTGTAACACCCTGTATTCTATAAATTAATAATTGTGACTTTTCTAGGTTTAAGGTTTACCCTAATAAGCCCTGATAGTCTAGTGATATGACCATTGGATTGCCAAGTCAATGGTCTCGAGTTCGAATCCAAGGCACCCACCTCTGACTTCGATTCTATGTGCGTATTAATAATTAATTATCACTTGCTTAAACGGTGAAGGAAAACATCGCGAGGAAACATGCCTTAGAGATTTTTCTCGAAGGAGTTTGAAGTCTGCTAACCCGCATTAGGCCAGCGTGGTGGACTATAGCCTAATCTCTGTGATACTGAGAGTATACCTACCCGTGTCCAGCAGTGGGACAGTATATGGGTTGATGATGACGATGATGAAGAATATAAGTATGAATTTACAAAAAAGGTATTATATCCATTGTCCCATAGTACAAGATCTTCTTAGTTTGATATTAGGTCGTGTCGTGTAAAATGTCCCAAATTCTTATATTAACAAGATAGTGTTTAATATTTCCTGTGGCGCCAAACCATAGCTAGTCCAATTATATTGAACACTGGCAATTTAAAGAGACGGCTAGCTATTAACATGTAAATGTGATACAATGACCCGGCCGCCATTAGCAAAGTTCAAGTTTAACAATAGGATATCAGCCACTCACTTTTAGCATCTAGTCAACATATGGATGACAAGGCCGTCATTATAGGCATAATACTCTTGCCTGCTCCTTTTTTAAAAACGATAAAGATAATGAAGAAATACAGATTAATAATAAATAATGGCGCGAAAAGGAATAACCTATAAAAACTATTTTGATCACTTTTTGATTAAGTGTCAATATGTACAGAGGTCAAAGTCAAAGTATTTTAATGCTTCATGTGTAAATATACACACATCAACAGAATCTAGGGATACCTTAATCCTAAATTATTTACGGCTTTATAGTTTTAAAGCTTATTAATTTCTATAAAAAGTTTATATACAGATTGAAATCTCTTTTATTCTATTTCCAAAATTTTTAAATTTAAATAAAAAAAGAAAATAGAAAAAAAATACGGCGGCATAATTGTTAATAACTCTTTACGATAGGGGAAATTTAAATTGTTTTATTAATATTAATGAATGAAAAGGGATTTTTTTTTCTTTTTTAATTTAACGTGCCCTTGTGAGCTTTTAGAGTCATGTCACGTCGTATTTTGAGACGAGATGAAATGTTACGAGCCGTGGGCATGTTAGAAAATGGTGCTGTTCAACGTGTCGTTGCTGAGGCCCTACACACCAGCCAAAACGTGATATCAAGGTTGTGGTCAGGTTATCGCAATACTGGGGACGTGGCTGAACAGCACACGGGTAGATATCGTGTTACTACGCAGCGACAAGATCGATTTCTCCAAATGACCGCCAGAAGACAACCCAATATCACAGCGATGCAACTAGTACAAAGGCTCCAGGAGGATCACCAGCTGCTGGTAAGTGACCAAACCGTGCGAAGGAGGTTGCATGAGGTTGGTCTTCATGCTCGAAGACCGCTACGTGTTCCAGCATTGCGGCGTGGCAATCGCGGCCGCCGGCTTTCGTGGGCTCAGGAGCATTTATCATGGAGTGACGAACAATGGTCTTTGGTGCTGTTCACCGATGAGTCCCGGTTTGGGTTTCATCCGGATTCACGTAGAACACGCGTTTGGAGAACACCAGGGAGAGTAAGCCGTCTACGGCACCCTCAGGAGGTCCACTCATACCAAGGCAGGACAATCATGGTGTGGGCAGGAATTCGTCTTGGCGGACGAACCCAGCTCGTTTGGATCCAAGGCAGCATGACTGCACAAAAATACCACGAAAAGGTAGTAGAGCCTATTATTGTCCCACACAGAATACAAATGGGCCAGGAATTTCTACTCATGCACGATAATGCTCCTTCCCATACGGCGCGGCTGGTGTCGGCAGCTCTCCGAGACCGGGATATTCAAGTTTTGGATTGGCCTGCACAGTCGCCCGACTTAAATCCTATCGAGCATACCTGGGACATGCTACAACGAAAAGCTCTTAGAGATTTTCCGCCAAATTTGACAACGGAGCAACAACTTTACGAACACTTGCAAAGAACATGGGACCTCATACCACAGCAACACATTGACAATTTAATTTTAAGTATGAACAATCGATGTCAATGTGTAATTAATGTAAGAGGTGGCAACACTGATTATTAGTAATTAGATTTTATAAGATTTTTTCCATTAAAATTAATGATTCTATATGAAGAAATGAAGTTTTTTTATCATACTCATTTGCTATGGCGTTTAAAAATATTTTTTATTTATTTAAAACAATTAAATAACGAAGTGCTTGTATTTTTTATTAAAGACCTTAAAATAACCTATCATTCTTCCATACACTATATCAGAAAATTCTTCATAGATTTTTAGATATTTGATGAAATATAAAATATCCCTAGATTCTGTTGATGTGCGTACATAGGTGTTTACATTTATAAAGTAACAACATGAAACCCTGTTAGGGCACAGCATAGTATACCTAATATTAATTATAATATTATTAACATAATTATATTATAATTAATAATAATTGTCATTAATTAATAATAATTATTATTGTTTTTATTTTAGGTCAGCACATCAAGCTACCCCAATCTGTCAAATTTCTTTGATACAAAATAATAAGATTTATGTTCAACTAGCTTTTACCCGCGACTTCGTACGCCTAGACTTAGTAACACAATTGTTGTCGGATTTTATTTATGGGATAAGATGTACTCAATGTTAGGGAAAATCCCGCTTTGTTCCGAAAAAAGAACTATTCAATATGCCAGCGCCAATCACATACTATTAGTACCAACATTTCATTTAAATCCCGTAAGTAGGTCTCCTAGATAAGTTTTCTGGGAATTCTCACATAATTTTGGGGTAAAATATATCCTATTTGTTATTCCCGGTCACATACTATGTGTGTATGAAATTTCATTCCAATCCCGTAAGATATTCGTTTTTCGGGATTTCCGGGATATTCCCACATTTTTCTGGGGTAAAATATATCTTATGTGTTATTCCCGGTCACATACTATGTGTGTATGAAATTTCATGCAAATCCCGTAAGTAGTTCTCCTATATCCGTTTTTCGGGATTTCCGGGATATTCCGACATTTTTCCGGGATAAAAAGTAGCCTATACTTTATTCCCGGTCACATACTATTAGTATATCAAATTTCATGCAAATCGGTTCAGCTGTTTTTGCGTGATTGAGTAACAAATAAACAAACAAACATTCTCATTTATAATATTAGTATGATTGGGAAAACTTGATAGTTTCGGATAGCTTGACCGATACCTTCTTTACAAACTTACTTGTTTTATGAAATAGAAGATAATGGATAATTTTATAGTAATTAGAAAAAATCTTATAAATCTATAAAATGTAGGCTGTGATTGTTGTTATCATGTTTCGTCCCTCATTTTCTTTGACTTACATTCACAAGGCTAAAAATAGCAAGCTTTATCGCATCAAATTTCTCTGTAAATCATAATAATAAACAATAAAATTGATTGGTAACAATATGTCCGCGCTTACGATCGAACCGCGCCATTTTACGCTTTCCAGTCACAACGGTCGCCGCGTGCGTGATTTTTTTCTAACTGGAATTCTTTACAAGAAAAGCTATCCGTTGGAGCAGTCGAGTAGTCTATTAACAGAGTTAATTGCCGATCTGTATGGCAAGTACAAGGCGTTGGCCTCATTTCTAAAAAAAATATTTACTTAATACTACTTAGGCAGGTACTTATTGTGTTAAGGCCGATATGATGGTAAAAGGAGTGAATGATAAGGTCCGTCTGACATGACACTGAATGGAAGAAACCAATTGCGCAGACCCCAAATGAATTGGGACAACGTGAGGAGGATGACGACAGGTACAGAGAGGCCAGCACATCCAGCTACCACAATCTGTCAATTTTTTTTTATTGATTTTGAACTTTAATACGAAACAATAATGTTCTTCAATTGGGAATATTTGATAGTTTTGGGTTGCTTGATCTGCTGGCGTCTGTACATTTTTGCTAGCTTTGGCATAAAAGTCAAGATTCGAATTTTGATTTCGATTTTTGACGTGAAATAGGGTCAGTGGTGATCACAGACTGCCCAGGCTTTAAATTTTGTTTAATTTTATCAATGTTATTGTTTTGTGTATTATTTATAATAAATAATGGTATAGAATTTCTTGTTTTCTTGTGTTTCTCGAATACATCTCCCGATATATTTATATCGGAAGATATAAGTATATAAATCACCAAACCATAGATAAATACTCAAGCAAGACCTGTTATTGAATAATGTAGTGTAAGTAGCCGGTTTGAAACCTCATACAATAGGTTATAAATTTTACCTCTGGCAATGAAGTGAGCGGTCAGAATGATGCTTGAGAATTCGAAGAAACGTGCCACACAATGAATGAAACAGAGCCATTAGGCGGATTATGACTCCTTCGCTTTTTAAATGACCAAACACCAACTTTTTTTTATGTAAATGAGCAAATTATGGGTCCCTTCCTAGGTACTACTTTAGTTGGCGATCATTCTTGATACAGACACAACGTGTCTATGGTGTATCTTTGCGGGTTAAATCGCCGCACGTTAAAATATTTATATGACCTAAGAGTAGTCTAAGAGTAGTTTTTCCGACTCTAGGTGTTTGTGTATATGTGAAAAATATTGTTGTATATTTAAACTAAAGATTATGAGAAAATACTACCATGGGACCAAAAACCATCTTTTTATAGTTTAAAGATTCCTATACGATTCTTTTCGTAGTACCGACGCCAGCAGGTCAAGCTATTGAAAACTGTCAATATTTCCCAATTGAACATTAACCTAATTCCATTATGTTAAAGTTGAAAATCTATCAAAGAAATTCTGATTGGAGTAGCTTGATGTGCTGGCCTATGTATACATGAACATTTAAAACACAGATGCAAATAAAAATCAATTTACAGTGTCGGTGTTGTCCTTGTCACTCTTCTTTTAACAAGTTTGCACGGCTTGCATTCAGCTTGTGTCAATCTTCATCAGAGTTAATTTATGTAATTAAGTTTCTATAGTCGTCGACACTTTGAGAAAAAGTGTAAAGGAAAGGAACGAATATAAAATTATAAAATAAATAACAAGGGGTAAATAGCAAATCCAGTATTCTGTTACACCTATTATAATTTTTTGAACAGCCATTATGTGTAAGAACATGCTAAATATTATGACAACATTATTACGCGTATGTGACAAGCAACACTAAGAAATAATACCTATATATTTTTTAACAAACGGACCCGACAAGATGTGTTTCCAAATTTTAGTAAACTATACAAAAATTCCACATTAAAAGGCACTTTGTTTTACCCGACTTTTCAAATTCTTCTTTCCATAAAAACCTTATTAGGACAATTTTTTTTTAGGTTTTATTTCCAGCCATCTGCTATTTCCCAATGATGTAACATCAGTGATAATTTTTATTTCAATTAGAGCAATATATTAATTATTTTTGAAATATCAAAACTATTGATTTCTGACATTTACGCGAATATTATACATTGAAATAAAATTACTTTTTACGGATCAAAACTAATTTTAGGTAGTAAATGAAACAAACATTATTTTTTGATTCCAGAAAAAAAAAGGCTTATAAAATATACTGGTATTTAATTAGGGTATAAGACATACACCTTGAGTAAGTAGTGCTATAAATATACAGTTTCTCTGCAATACGATCTCTTGCAATAAATCTCTTCTCATTGTGAGACGCGGTATGCAGTTCTTGAGTTAATAGATTGATATTTATGTGAAATTGCAATTGCACAATTGATTCAATGTTCTACTTGGCGAGGACGTTGTGCCCGATCTGGTAATAGCTTAAAATTGAATAGATGTTTGTAATTTAAAAGATATACGATCTGTTTGATAATGCAGGACTAACAAGTTTGAATAATATAATTTAAGAATTTGGTAACGGTGATTTCATAATTATTGCTTTCTGCACAGACAAAATTGACATTATTATAATAGTGACACACTTGTTGTGTTCACTTCTAAGCTAGCTAGTTACGTAACACTGTCTTTATGGTCTTTGCAAATCTTTTATAAATTATCGGTTGAGCATGTGTGTGTATAATAATTATAAAACGACGTATAAAACAACAAGATTATAATGTGAATAACAATATTTGTCTGTACAAATGATGCCTGCACCATAGGTATAAATGATTTGCACAGTTAATCTGTGGTTATATTGCACAATAGGAAAATGACGTGTCCACTTTTCTCGGCAAAGGCATTTCCCTGTTCAGCCACATGCTTGATCCGTTGCGTTCAGTTACACAATCGGCCGCCAATCAGCCGCGTTCTTAATTATTAACAACTTTCTATCTGCGAGTCAACGAACGAGGCTGTAGGTTGACTTGACGTTGCCTTTAGATTAAAAAATATAATTAAAAATGTTTGTTACATTTGTCTATTGTTTGAAAATGTGTGATGAGAAATTTATGGCGCGGCGAGTCTGCTTTCTCTAAAGGATTTGTTTCTTAAAAAACTTTTTTATTTGGCAATGTCAATCAAGAAATGACAATTAGAATACGAATTTCATGATCCACTTACTGAGGGACAACGTACAGCAAGTAAGGTCTAGAATCCTGAAATTTTACACAAGAGTTCCGTAATGGGACCTATGCAAATATCTTGCAGACCGGGTATCGTCATGCGACGGGTCGTTGAGCTCCCTAAATAATGGTTGAGCTACACGATGACTGATGTACCTGTGCGTGCCGTCAGTAAGTACTGGTCAACTGAAAGTTGCTATAGCGCTTTCTTCAAAAGACTAGTACTTACAGATTTTTGCTTTACTTTGTAAAAAACATATAAACATGAATACTGTTAGGTACCTACTACCGTCTGGAATTTAAAAGAGACCATGATTCTCTGAGTATGTTTCGGCGTTTTCTCTCAGAGGTCGTCAGCTAGGATTAAATATTGATGTGTAAAAGTGTCTTTTATTTTAAAAAATCTGTAAATGCTTAGATCTTTTTACAGAAATAAATATCATTTATCAATAAGGTAGGTCAGCATACAGACAGGATTTTGGAAATTCCCATTTGTTTTTTTTTTGTGTACTTACTTGTGTTGGTATGATGATAAATGATATTTATTTCTGCAAATAGATCTTTTCAAGACACTTTTACAAGTCAATATTTTTCATTTTTTTTAAACTAGATGGCTCCGGCATTTCCTAGCTGACGACTTCTGAGAAGAAACGCCGAAACAAACTCAGAGAATCATAGTCTCTTTTAAAGTCCAGACATAGAATGGGGTGATGATTGAATTAATTATTCGATTATACCTTAATTTTATCGGAATCCTTTTGTTTAAATAATCATGAATAGCCGTAGTCCATGCATGCTTGTAATGATTGATTATAATAATTAAATGTAATTAATGCTGTGACTACCCAATCTGACTGAGTCACGTTTCAAGGAAACATAACAGATACTATCGCTGACTTCATCTGAGTAAACTCAGGGGTCGCTAAGGACACATAACAAGAAAAAAGAGAAGGTTTACTTGGTCAGAAGGCAAAACACAACTAGTACCTAGGTACCAGGCAAATAGCCACTAGAAACAAAGAAAGAAAGAAAAAAAAACTTGAGAGGTGTCAAGGGACACCCGGATGGAACGAAGTTCCTTTCATTAAAATTTAATAATTAAAAATAAAAAAACCTGTATACACTCAACAATTCACAACGCGCGAAATTCAAATATTGTCATTCACTCAATAATATTTGAATGCTTGTCAACAATATTTGAATTTCGAAAAAAGTGTCGTGACAACTTTTCGTAAGAATTTTTTCCGTCTAGCCCCCTTTCACAACGCGCGATATGGAACTTCGTTCCAACAATTCCTTGCATAAAAAAACAGAATGAGACTAGGTAAAATAAAAGAATTACGTAATTTCACAAATATTATCTCATCCCCGTATAAATAAATAACTTTGAGGCGATTCAGAATTTTAGATAATTGTGTAACTAGGTTCAGACGCCAGCAGGTCAAGTTATCCAAAACTGTATTTTTTTCCAGTTGAATATGAACCTTTTTTTTATTAAAGGTGAAAACCAATAACATAAATTTGACAGATTGTAGTAGCTTGATGTTCTGGCCTCTGTACATTACGTCAGTAGGAATACGCTTTTAGCGATGCGACCACCAATTGAAGTCATGTGAGGTTGGTTTTTTTATTGTATCATTTTGTGATATATAAAAAGAATACTTTACATTTAATTTCCCTAACTCGAAAATCTACTTTAGTTTCACGTTATCTAAGTGGATTTTTAGTGACTCTTGGGCATGTAGGTTTCCTCACAGGATGATTTTCTTCACTTTTGAACGTGTTTATTTCTATCACTGCTTTTATATTCTTATATTTTATGTAATACTGCTTATTTATGTCACACTTGCTGGTCTACCGCCATTGAGGAGACATCATCTCGAAAATTATTAATTGAAGAAGACGACTGCTTATTTATAGTACAAATTTAATTTCTAATTTTGTTTAATATTCCGCGTAGCATTGTTTGGAATGGATATTCTGCCCTTCGCCTCTTTTGCGTCGCGTCAAGTGTTTCCGTATTACAACTGTTCTATTGTTGTATTGTGCTGATTATTCACGGATTTGTCGGAAAAACTCGTATTTAGGTGACGACGAAATGAACGGTAATGTTGTCGTTTAGGCCAAACTTGATATTGACACAAGAATATGAAGAAAATTATAACGCGTTAGATGGAATGAAAATATAGCAATACGGACCAACATTTGCTGTCTTCTGACCCGTTTTATTTGTTTGACGCATTCCCATGTCTCTTCATTCTAGTCCACTTTCAAGAAACGAGGGTACTCAAGGAATATAACCACTTTAAAAATCGAGCGCACAGTCAAAATATACGGCAAAGCTCAAAATAAAGTCTGGTTTTTAATTTCAAACAACAACAAACATCTAGATATCGTATTCTATGAGCAAGCGTGACCACTTCCAACCAATTTTCCTCTTCGTAATGAACAAATACGGCAATCCGCTCAGTTGGCTCACGACGCAGCTATTCCCAAATTAGGAACAATGACGTCACACCGGCGTAAACCTTGTAATCGCCTTACTAAGCACAAGGAGAATGGGACTGCTTGATTTGGCACAAAAAACAGAAAATGTTTGCATAGGATTTGCATTGAATTTGTTGATATTTCATGGAGCATTTAATTAGAAATTCTACCTTAGAAACCCTTCTTATTTAATTGTCAAAAATTTTCCAATTAATAAAATTTCAGATTATGGCACTTATGTAGCTAATAGTAACTATTTTTAAGCAAAGATATCTACTCAGTTGTGAATATTGTATAAGTAGATTAAAATTTTCATGAATGTGTTCTAGGCTTACTGTAATCAAAATTGAAATTGGCGAACCAGGTCAAACGATTCGTATCTACTCGAACCTTTTTGCTACTTGACTCTTTATTTCAAATAAGTGGTACAGACGCCAGCCATTTTCCCAATTGAATATGGAACTTATTATTTTGTATTAAAGTTGAAAATCAATCAAAGAAATTTGACAGATTGTGGTAGCTTGATGTTCTGGCTTCTGTACCTACTTCCTTTAATTTGCGATATTTTTAGACAAAAGAAAAATGATTTGTAGATGAGAATAGGATCAATATGTGGTCAAAAATCAGTCATTATGTAAAAGTTAACATTTTAAAAAGAAAACGTGATAAGACAATGGTAATACCTAACAATTAAAGTTGATACCTAACAGTAAGTTTCCCAAGGGACAGTTACTGTAGTAATAAGTACAATCGAGAATCTGGGCGTCTAAACAGTTCTCAACCTTATCACTAAGAGAATTCGGTCCAATATTGGTCAACCGCCAATTATCTTCACCGTACCTACACTTACGCACTATGAGTTAGTGACGCTTCGGACGCAATCTACAGACCGACATGCCTGGCTTGCGTTTCCTACTACGTTAGTATGAAGCCAGTGACCATGCGTGTTGGAAGACACAGGATATTGTTTTTTTTTACACTACTATGGTGGCTAACAATCTTACGGCCCACCTGATGGTAAGCGGTCACCGTAGCCTATAGACACTTGTAACACCAAGGGTATCACTTGCGCGTTGCCGACCCCGTAAAACGGAAGAGGAATAGATGGGTTGGCAGTATAAGGGTCAAAGCCATTGCCAATACAACATTAAATTTTCTCGTGGAGCACTGGCAGCCTTGCTCACCGTAAGGAGCACAACACAGCTCAAAGCAGTGTTATTTTACTTCGATTTTCTGCAAGTCGGAGGTACCTACTTCCACAGTCGAGTAGTTCCAATTTGAGTGGAATTACTCCCACTATGCCCTGCCTCTCTCAAAACATTTGACATATTTCGAAGAAAAAATGGCTATTAATATTATGACTGAAAGCAATCGCAGGCCACTATAAGGCCGGCCATTGTAACTATATCTTCAAGTACAATAATATCTGTTTACATAATTATAAATGAATACTACTTGGTGTATGTTGTACAATAAAATTAGTAGGCATATATAAATAAATCATCTTTAAGGTTCTTTTACACATTTTTTTAAATAACAAATATATCTTAATTCCAACTACAGCCAGTGTTCCTTTAGATGTTGTCCGACAACTTGGATGACATAATATACCTAGATACATCTACTAAATAAAAATGACGGATGATAAATGATGCTTGACGACTGATGTGGAAGGTTACGAAGGAGACCTTTGCCCAGGTGTGGGACAGTATAGGTTAACAAAAAACAAAAAAATGCTGTTCATTTGTGCATCACTTGATTTTGACTTGAACCGCTGGACCTAATTAGCTATTTTTTAATGTTAAATGTAAATATTAGTCCGAATAAATATAATAAAGATGCCTGGAAGATTGAAAAAATCGGTAAAAACTGAAAGTACTTTATGTCGGGTTATTTAGTAAACAACAGACACAAAAGATTATGAAATCGGATAATCCTTACTTGTTAATAATTATGGTCACCCTGATAGTGCCGTACTTAATGACTGATGCAAATTATACACCGCTATACACAGTAATGTCAGTTTTTGTGTCCGTCCGTGCGTCTGTGTTTAGAAATCTTATTTAGACCACGATATGTTTAGGCCTCACAACTGAGTTAAATGCCGTGAATTATGTACCTATACAGGGTGGAAGGGACATCGACGCGCAACGGCTTACCATGACTTCAGTACATGATTAAGAAAAAGCCGACGAAAAATTCTAACGCAGGGGGGTCCAGAATCATGTACTGAAGTCATGGTAAGCCGTTGCGCGTCGATGTCCCTTCCACCCTGTCTAGTTACTAAATAATAGATATAGGTAGGTATTATTATAGTATTATCACTATAATATTGCTGTTATTGTATAAGATGTTAAAAAATAACTTTTGAATTCGGCATGTAAAACAAACCAACTCGTATTGCAAAGGAAAAAAAAATATTGAGCGATTTATTTTTTTCAATGTAATTTATTATTATGCACTCTGTACACGAGGCTGCGCTGGAGTCTGCGGCCTGCGCGAACAGAAGAACGAACTCGTTCTTCTGTGTGAGGTGTGTGAGGGTTGTAAAAGTCAAACAAACAAAAAACAATCGGTGACTTGTCATTATTCAATTACATAATTTCCTTATAGAGACAATCATGTATTCTAATTTTAAATTTTAATCCGATTTAAAAGTCAAAACGCCAGCCTACAAAGTACCTACTCGTATTTAATGAAAATCTTCGCAATGCAGGGCTGTCATTAGCTCGGGTTTACTGTGATTTCTATAAAAATTGTTATCAAAACTTAGCCTAACTTCTAAAAATAGTATAATGGCGTACAACATGAATGAAACTTTTCTTCAGTTTGAGGAAAATTACAATAAAATGAAATGATATTAGAAGCCTATAATGTCCTACTGCAGGGCAAAGGCGTCCCCACTCTTCTTTCACTTCCCTTTGTCTGTTGCTGTTAAGGATATATAAGGAAGTCTTTTTGTAACAAGTCCAGCTCATCCCTCCATCTAGGTCTGGACCTACCGTGTTGGCGTTTGCCATTAAGTCACTAACGACTCAATGGTTTGAGTTTGGCTGACATGCGGCAAATGTGGTCAACCCAGTTTTACTTTAGCGTGACAGCTTTTCGAGTGACAGTTTTCGTCTGAAATTTTGTTTTTGGATCGGCTTTAAATGATTAAATGATATTTATTTCTGTAAATAGATCTTTTAAAGACACTTTTACAAGTCAATATTTTACATATTTTTTTAAGCTAGATTAGTATCCTGGGTTGCAGAAATAGAAACGGCCGTAACCCTTTTTTGTAGTACGATACATCTTCATAGATCGAAGATTTAGAAAATCGAGTGAAATATCACTGCTTTGAGCTGTGTTGTGTTCCTTACGGTGAGCAATGTTGCTAGAGATCCGCAAAAATTGAGTTGGCAGTGGGGGGACCTCACCCATATACTGCCAACCCAATTATTCCTCTTTCGTTTTACAGGGTCGGCAACGTGCAAGTGATACCCTTGGTGTTACATGCGTCTATAGGCTACGGTAACCGCTTACCATCTGGTGGGCCGTTGTTTGCCACCTTAGTGGTATAAAAAAAAAACGACTGCCACCGGGGAAATATGTCGGAGTTGTACCGACTAAAAACCGCAGTGTCCAACGGTCGCTGGACCCTTCCAAAGGAGGCCTCACCTCGCATCCCACACGAAGGCGCCGTTGGCAACCCTAGCAATATGTAAAGTTAGCTTTATATTCTGTGTTCATTAGGTACATGTGTGGGAATTACGTAGGATGCCAGAATTAGGTAATTTATAGCGCCGTAGCACATCAACTTGGCAAAAGAATCTACTATAAACAGTCGCAAATACTCTGAGTGGGTTTGATGGCCCTATGTGGGTTTCATCCTAGTTAACTAAGTGTTAATAAGATAGAAAAACAATATCCTATAATTTAAATAATACTCGCTATAATGTATCAAAGGTGAAATGTAAGTACTAATAACATAGTATAGTATAGTATTATGAAGAAATATTTTTCGGAAATTACGGAAGAATCTCTGAAGATAATAAAAAAATGTTGTAATTAAAAACAATTAAAAACTTAAAGACAATGCGTAATAATCAACGCATTGTCTTTAAGTTTTTAATTGTAGGGAAAGTAAGGGAAGAATCCTAGTTTGATAGAATATCATAAAAATCGAACTACCAGGCAAACCGTTTCATGGTGGAAATTCCCGAAACCCGTACTAAGCGTTTTGCCTCGACATTCCTTATCCGTACAGCGAGGGAATGGAATCAGCTGCCTGAGTGTGTATTTCCTGACGTGTACAATTTGGGGGTTTTCAAGTTACGAGTGAATAGGTACCTTCTAGGTAAGCGTGCTACAGCTTAGACTACATCGGCACTTACCATCAGGTGAGATTGTGGTCAAACGCTAACCTATCTCTTATAATTTATACATGAGTTTCCAAGCCCAATTCATTTCATTATTTTTGTTTACAATCGTCGGCTGCTGTTGCGAAAACAGCACACACTGTTATTAAAACAGTTATTAAATTTCCCACGGCGAAGTCAAGTGCACTGTCTGCGCTCCGCCTAAGTTCACAACCAGCCTTTACTTTGGAATCATACACTATTGTTGATAAATGATGAAATGATTTATTATCTAGTATTTGAATTCCTTTGAACTTGTGGGAACCCGACTATGCTATTATTTGCCTTGATCGAGTACAACTCGATCTTTCGTAATTACAATTGTAATAATTGCATGTTTGGGCTTATAGCTCCTTGTAGATCGCAAGACTGAAGACCTTGAGAGGCAGTACTCAATATAACCTCATCGTTACGTATTTTGGATTACAGGTAATCTATTTAGACTTCCGTTAATGGGTTTAAATGTACATTTGTATGTAGGTACACATATTACGTTCAAAGAAATATATATTGGGGACATTTTACAGGGCACAATCTACTCTCAAATTAAGCAGAGCTTGTGCTATGGGTACTTACTACACAATTGCTAGAATACTTATATACGTTCTTTTTGTAATACATAAGAAACACCCAGGCAAACACATAATTATCTTCATCACATAAATATTTGTGTCCTGTGGGAATCAATCCCCTCGACGAACAACCTTGTGATCAGCAGTCCGACACTCAAACCACTAGATCACAGATATCAAAATAAAATAAAGTTAAGAAACCTTGGAATTTACCAACGTGCTACAGTAGCTATAACAAGTAAAGATTGAAATAATAAGTCTGTCATTGATCTAGTAAGTTGGCCAATAAATTTTACGGTCACTTCAGATACTAACGTACCCAAGAACTGGATTAAGTGCTTTTTGAGATAATATAATAAACAAAGGAAGTTATAACTTAAATTAATCGAATTCCGGCGAATGGATATTTTCTACTCTGGCCACTCGTTCACTTTTTGACAGGTGGAACTAGTGATTGCAGCAACGTAATATTTCGATTATTGGCACTAATAGGTATGTAGTATCGATTATTAATTTATTTCGTTGTTTAATTTTCCATGTACAAACCCACAATACCTATAATGTCACTGGCTTTTCTTTATAAAAGATTGTTTAGTATATTTATTGGTAGATATGTGAATGGATGCAAGGTGTTTCCTATAATGATTTACCGATATAAATTTAAAACAATTATTTGTGATGTACTCATTGGCAAATCTACGGTATTATAATGTCAGTCGGAAGTCTTAAATAATATAATTACATAAAGTTAGGCACTTTACATATTTCTTATATTACTCATTTTAAAGTTAAATTTTACGTAATCTGGAACAGTTACGTTCTAAGGCAACTGTCCAAAAGTGAATACGAGTGGATAATAAGTCTCAAGATTACGTAATCAAATACTGTGATTTAGATACAGCGGTGAGTTGCAACGATCACAGATAGTGTCCAAGTTAAATCGGTTTGTGATAGTTATTTCAATTTGATAGCCTTATAAAACGTTATTGGTAACTTTGACCAGTAGTAAGAGACTTGTATCAAAATTAAGATTCGTTTTGTAAGAAACAGTAATCTGTTTCTATTTATTTTTACGGCTCCGGGTTACTACTAAGTAACAGTCACCAGGAAGTGTTACCCATGTAATAAAATATCATGTATAACAATCCGGTGGGATTTTCCATAAATCCTGTCTAATGTCATCCTATCATGGTCGTGATGAATATCACGGATCCCATGGCCATGACTATAGGCCAAGTGAAGGGCCAGTACGGTTTTTTGTCAGCAAGAGTCCGATATACCCAGCCGCCTCCCCAAGCCCAGGATGATCCAGGAGGATTTTCCGTGTTATAAAAAGGTCCTTAATGTCACAAAAGCCAAGTTGACTTTCGGCCAAGTCTCCAAACCCAATTTTACCCAATACGGGCGAATTATCGTAAAATCCTTTCTGTAGAAACTTTCAAGATATTATTATTGTTTCGTGTACGGAATTGCGGATTCGCTAATCGTTTCTGAGATTTCGTAATTTTCAGTAAATTATAATTATTATTTAAATTTTATGTAAATAGCAGAATTATTTAGATATCTAGGACTCTGATTTCGAGATGCGGTCCGTTAGTCTGTTTGGACAGAATTCAAAATTTATTAGTTCTCTACATTAAAATATCTTAATAAACAGCAAACTTTTAGATTTATTGCCAGACGTAAAATTATATTTGCTTTTAAAGAAATTATCAAGTTTTTAAGAACCATAATTGTTGAAGATGAAATTATAAGATAAAATTAATACATATCTTGGTGTGAATTAAGTTTATTTGGTTGACCCAAAACTTTATACATTGTGTTATGACATTACGGTATATTTTTATACTTTCTGACGTGGGAACTGACAGTACAAAAGGTCACCGGGTCACCAGCCTTTTGAAGAGATTCAAGTTTTTGGCAACTTTTCCCAGTTTTGTTAGTGCACGTAATTGTTGTTCTAATTAAAATCCGGTTTAAAATACTGTAATCAAACACACAGTTGAAACAATGTAGGTAATTTCGGAGCTGTACCTTTTTGTAATTTAAAAACTAGTTTTTTTATCTGTGGCTGTGATTAATGAACGTTTGTCATTTTTTGGCGAGAATTAAAGTGAGTTACGAGTTTGGTTATTTTACAAATTATTTGTAAGTACGTTTATTAATGAGGTTGATTGTTTGTATTTTTTAATATTATAGGAAATTTTAATAAATAAAAAGTGTTAGAACGGTATAAATCTTGTAAAAAAAGTCTTACAATCACAACTTCATTAAATAGACTTGACAGGTTAAATTGGACATGAAAAATGACGTCTGTAATACACATTGATGTATTAAGTATAGCAGTACTGGATTAGCTTCGTTAAACAGTATTTGTGCAATTGATATACGTGAATTTAACTTGAGAAACTCACACTTTGTCTAATGACATAGATCATAATTAGGACCTATATTATGTATGATTTATTACGACAGAATCACTAATTTCCAATACTTTTACTAGCTGTAACGCCTTTCACTTGTCCATCTTATCTAAATTAATGGCCGCTGTAATTTCAGTCGCATGTTAACTATAGGTAAAGTTCAGTTTTCATTGAAATAAAACTCACATGGTCACGGGTAGACTGAGTCTACCCGTTCCGAAACACACAGTGTTTTACAGTTCCGAAATGTCGGGATTAATAATATCAATAGGTATAACGCGATAAAATCTGTAAAAAGTAGTTTTATTTCAATGTATATTATTATATTATATTATTTTATTATATTCGCGTAAATGTCAGAAATTCAGTTTTAATTATAATTATAATTACCTACATATTTTTTTTTACTAGTTAAAGGGCTATTTTAATTAGATGTTTCTCTTTTTCTTATTATGCGTGTTGTGTGGTCCCGTTTATTCACACCGTTTCTTTTTGTTGCGAACGCATCCGTAACAATTTTAAGTTCATGTTGAGCGCGTTTAAAAACTGCATAAAATTTAACACGATTTTTTTAAATCTATAGATAGGCTTTTTAGAATTTGCATTTTACTTGCTCTATCGAACGTAAGCTTTTTTTTTAATATCTCTTGTATAAGCTGCGTATCATACCTATTACGTACTTATTCGATTGTCTCTGGATTTTATGCATAGAAACGGAAATAAATAAACAATTTAATACTCAACGTTTCTTCTATCGTCTTTCATAGAGATTACAATAACGATACAATTAAAACAATAGCAATTTAAGCACAATAAAAATGTTAAGCTGCTCTTTCGATAGCCCTTCCAAAGCCTTTCTCTTCACAGGTTAAAAGTAAGGAACGTTGTCTATGGTGACTTGCCACACATTGCCTGTCATGTAGGTATGCAGGTACCTATATAACTTTTTAATCTCGCTCTAATCAGCGTTATATAACTATTCCCCATTGTTACTTGTCTTCCTTACTATAAAACTCACCTTCCGTATCGACAATGAAGATTCGTTATCTCTTTCACACAATACTGAGCTTTCATAAGAGGAAATGAGACGGAAACAGGGTATTTAAATGACGCTGCGAAATTATAAGTTGGAAAGTAAAAGTGTTAGCAAACTGTTTGTAATATTTAAAGTGTTGTTCAAAGATTTATGACTGTTATCTGGTCATTGTGGGTAATTACTGAGGTTATGGAAGTCGGGTTCATTAAGCTTTCTTGTTTCTTTTACTACCTAACTAGGCATATACACAATATTTATTTTAGAATTCCGAATTATCGATTGCGGGAATTATTATTAGCCCATTGAATGCCGAAGGTAGGCGAATATAATATTATTATTATTTGTAGTGAAAGGAAAAAATCGACTGCGGGATTTGAACCTGCGTCTTCTGATACTTCAGACGCTATGACCAACTAAACCACCGCTAGTCCCACCCGGACGCCTTTATTATGGAAAATGCAAAAAGAATACTAAAATATACCTAATATAGGTACACATTAAACTATAACGTGAAGGTAATATTTAATCATCAAATAATTTAGTTTCTTTCTTCTTTTTTTTATTTCATCATCAACCCATATACTGTGTCATTATAAAATCATGTGCGTATTATTACGGTGAAAGGAAAATATCGTGAGGAAACCTGTATGTCTAAGACATTTTTTCGATTGCGTGTGAAGTCTACTAACTCGCACTAGACCAGCGTGGTGGACTATAATCTAATCCCTCTCATTCTGTGAGAGGAGACCCGTGCCCAGTAGTGCGACAATAAATGGGTTGATTATGAAGTTTTCCTAGCAAGGGCAAATCAATCCCGTTTTCCGATAGCAACCTACCTCGAAGATGCCCACGTACAATACCGGGGTATCGGGTACGCTGCGTAGGCGCAAGGTCGCGCACCCGACACCGCCATTCATAGCGCTGACACCGATCTGAGGCGTGTCCAGTGTAAACGAGATTTGTTGAGCCTTCAACATTAAACTAACTCATTAATCGAGGGGTCATAAACGCGTGTGTTACGGTCTTAGGTTCTATTTCCAGTTTTTTGATTGCACCTATCGAAGCACTTTTTGCATTTCAAATAAACCATATCCTTTTTTTCCCTTTCAATTTATAAACCAAAAGATTGTCGAGTCCTGATACTAGTAATTGAGTCCGGTTTTCACTAACTAACTAGTGCCAAAGGAAAGGACATGAATGGCCTCGATCACAGCTCATCCGCTCGTATTGGGTCGCCATGTTTAATTCAACACGTGACGTACTTACCGATTGTACGATTTTTGAGTTTTAAATAGATTGGTTCTTGGGAGATGGTTTTATTGAACTTGAATATTGAACTGATTCGTTGGTCTAGTGGTTCTAAGCAAAATGTTATCGGGATTTTCTATGAAATTATCAGTTGCATCTCGGAGTTTGGATTGTTACCCGTTTAATGGCAATAGGCTCGCCCCTTATTACATGGCCAACCTCAACATATTGACGTACTGTGGGTGTACATTGGTACCCCTCTGCCAGGGAGTATGGGCCCGATGGTATGTGAAGTCAATAAATTCCATGTATCGGAGCAATTTTGGTAAATTGTTGACGATCTAAGGGTTTCTACAAGAGAAATCATATATTTGTATGATGAGCATTCGTCTACACCAAAGATTCAAATATGACTAGTCTCACGAGAGACAACACGGGCAAAATTGTAATACATATATTACTTATTTCCAATGTATGTCTTGACTTTAAAAGAGAGTTCTCTGAGTTTTTTTTCGGTGTTTCTAATCAGAGGTTGACAATTAGTAAATGCCGGCGCCATCCAGCATTAAAATTCAAAACAATTGACTTGTGTCATTAAAAGATCTACTTAGAAAATGAATATAATTTATCGTTTAAGAGCAAAGGAAAAGGCGATAAGCAAATGATAATCGGCATTGATATGCATATGATACCATATTCGTACTCTTTGGTGGGGGAGCTTCATGAATGAAACTCAAATGAGCCCAGATTTTGCTCTGGGAAAGATTCGCTTACTACATCATTTCTAACAACAATCACAACTTTTTGCCGGCATAAGAACTGGGTCTACCACAATCTCCCACTCTTCAGTAACAGTACAATGATTACGTAACTGAGAAAATCTTCCCACATGTGTGACAAAGAGGATTGGTTCTACGACCATTTATGGATGGACTCCACTGGCGTTTGGATTCAGTAATGACCATATACGATTGATGTGTGAGACGTAATGGTAAGAATTTTATGACTTTGTTATCGCCTTGTTTTGTGAAATGGTTTTGGTAGCTACACGCCTCTATTACCTGGGTTAGACAGAGGTGTATCGAAGTACAGTCAGCAACGCAAGTCGCTGAACACGTTGCAATCTTTAATATGATTTTTAATAAGTATGAAGTTACTGACCTGTGAAGGTTATGCGAAATAATTGCATAGATGACCATTCAATATTTAGGTTACCTAAATAGAATAAACCTCTTGACAAGTTTTGGAGCTGTGATGTTTTCAAAATTTGGCTGTGTTAAGCGACTTTTGTTGCTGACCGTACATATTATATTTTGTAGCTAGGGAGGTCCAACTTCGAGAAAGAGATCATTCGTCGAATCTGACTCGGCTGGGCAGCGTTTGGGAAACATCGCATCGTTTTTTTGTCAACAGTACCGCAGTGCCTCAAGACAAAGTTCAAAACCAGTGTGTGTTATGTACACGATACGGAACAGAGACGTGGTCGCTCACTGTGGGTCTCATAAGAAAGCTTAGGTTTACTCAGCGAGAGCGAGCTATGGAGAGAGCTACGCTTGGTATTTCTCTACGCCACCAAATCAGAAATGAGGCAATCCGTAGAAGAATGAAAGTTGCCGATATAGCTGAATGACTATTAGCAAGCGGTTACCAAAGCCATAGCATAATGGATGCTTGTAAAACCAAGGGTATTTAGTTGCGCGTTGCCGACCCTGTAAAACGAAAGAGGAATAGTTGGGTTGGCAGTATAAGGGCCAAAGTCCCCCCACTGCCAACACAACGTTTCCTCGCGGAGTACTTGCAACCTTGCTCATCGTAAAGAACACGACACAGCTCAAAGCAGTGTTATTTCACTTCGATTTTCTGCAAGGCGGAGGTACTTCCCCAGTCGGGCAGCTCCAATTTGAGTGGAATTACACCCACTATGCCTCACCTCTCTTAAAATTAATGGGGCACATAGCTTGTAGAACTGATGCCGCTGCCTGGAGCAAAAAGGTTCTCGAGTGGAGACCCGATAAAGGTCGCCAGGAGTCATTGGATGCAGGTGGGACGTAAACGGTCCTTGTGGAAATGTATGAGGGCGGCCTTTGTTCAGTTGAGTAGACCTCTTGCGGCTGATGTGATGAATATGTTCCAATGTATACAGTTTGCATTTAAGTCCCATGTAATAATAGTAGGCGAGTCTAGTTGCTATGAACGGGTCACAATAAACTTCGGGCTACTACTGAGAATTTGATAGCAAAACACTGCTCGACGTGTGAATCGAATCCAGGACCTCTAGCGTAGCAGTAGCTTACGACCACTAGTCTAATGAAGAAGATGACGAAGAATCGACTGTCGAGTATGTTAGTAGTTATAGTTAAACATTCCAAACAAGTTATACTAGTCAATTCTTTTGTCCCACTACACCCGTCACCTTCTATAAATATCAATCATATCTATAAATGTATCGCTTATTATGTTAATCCACTTGTTTTCTACTGGTGAATAGAAACAGTGTATATAGAATACCAAACAGTCTTCGACTTTTAAGGCGCGGACGGTCGCCAGATAGAAATGTCATTCGGTGAGTCATATTGACTTAGAAATGCTAGAGGTACCTCAGTACTATAGATATCGCTGCAAGGAGTCAGCATTATTGTAATATTCAATATTCAGTACAGTACATGTGCATCTAATTTAACTTGCTCCTTCTTAGACCTTGCTGGTGTTCTCCATCAGGCAACACTAGTAATCCTAGTTCAATTATTTTAAGGATTGTATTCAAGTCAAGCAACCCAAGAAGAATGCAAGAACTTGGGAGGGCAAAGTGTGGTTTTTGTTGATACGGATCATACGCTGTCCCCGGGCGCAGAAGACGGTAATCCTGACACTACTGATCCAGAAAAGAAACAGTATGGTTTTATTTTACGAAGAGTCCAGTATATTTTTTTTAAATAGGGGACTGCAAAAATTCTGGTTTTGGTATAGATGCATAGAACAATTGGTAACTCTTAGTATGCTTACACGTAACTATAGTTCGTAATTTTATATAGTTTAGCTTCGCGAGGAGACTGTGTTGATAGTGGGGGGACTTTGACCCTTATACTGCCAACTCAACTATTCCCGTTTAACAGGGTCGACTACGCGCAAGTGATACAGGATGTGATATAGGCTAGGTAACCGCTTACCATCAGGTGGGCCGTATGCTTGTTTGCCACCTCAGTGGTCTAAAAAAAAATAGTCAACTTACTACTCATGTGCCTTTATTGTGCCGGCAAAACGATTGTAATTATCGTCTACCTCGTAATACCACTACCGCCGGTGAAGCAACGTCTTTAAACATTGGCATCCACTGACAACTAGTGAAGGGGCGTTTTGGTACCTACACGGTACAATAATTCCTTTATCTCATCAAGTATTATCTACGATGATCATTCGTACGTAATCGCCGAGTCACGGCAGATTTCTCGCTGCTAAATGATGGCTGCCGATTCGAGAGAGCAGTTTTAGTGTGATTCAAGCTATAGATTATGAGCGAGCTTCAAATTGAAAGATTTAAATAAACATGTCTATTTGCAAGATAGTTCAAGTCATATACATTTGTGTAGGTTGCAGGGATCAAGTGGCTACTGGCTTCAGAAACCGCTGGTTACAAGACAAGGTTTGAGGAACATCAACATATCACAAATTAAAATAATTATGACCTCATATTTATTTGAGTCTACGTTCTCTACGTTAGTACTTAATCTACGTTCCTATGAAATACATATACCAATGAGAATATCGTGAATCATAGAATTAATAGCAAAAAAATATATAAATAGGCACCCGATGCGATATTTTGTAACAGAAATTTTACAATCGATTTGGAACAAAACAGACGTCAATTTACACGCACGATTATAAAATGCGTGCGTTTAGAAGTATATGCAATGCAGATTTGTAAACAATTACATGCTTTTGTATATTGAATTGCATCTAACAGTTGATATAAATTATTATGTGCGTACATTTATGATAGAAATGAGTCCACATATTTTTGTAATAACTACTAATTAATTCACAAAAACGAAATCGAAATAATCATAAATTTTATGACTTTTTTTTGTTATCCCTATTTTTTATTAAAGCGTTAAAATATCTACAATACTAAATTACCGATTGATAGTCTAAATTATGAATTCACTGACTGAGTTGTCTCATGCAACTATGACATAGATACCAAGATGTGTTTGAGTAAATTAAACTTTGATTAGGCATTACACTAACGAGACGGCAAAAAGTTACATTTCTGATTGCTACGCTGTAGGTGTTGGTTTGATTCTCATGTCAAACTAAGGTTATGAGGGTTTTCTATTAAATTAAGATTGCGTTAGAGGTCCTGAGTTCGATTCGCATGTCAAACAAAGTTATATGAGTTTTTTCTATGAAATTCTCAGTGGTAGTTTAAATTTGGATTTGTGTCCGATTAACGACAATAGGCTCGCTCTATAAGAGAACAAAACATACTGCCAAACTGTGGGTGTATATGAGTACACCTCTGCCTAATCCTTCGGGAACATAATCTTCCCACCCCGCTCCCGCCTGTAAATTATGGCAAACGCTACTAACGTACATTCCGCGAGCACACGCGATCTGTTCTAGTCCAAGGCACAGGAATGCGAGGCAGATCTGCAGATATTGCACCGCCTTCACCATGTTGTGGAAAATAAGCTATAATAGGTAATTACCTAGTAAAAACATTGCCTATTGATTGTACGTTATATGTGGAACGGGTAATCAACACTATTATAAAATTGTTTCCAGAGATTATTATCACTTCTTAAGCACAATATTTTTTGTTGTTTAGTTATGAAGCTAATGATGTAATTTAGAAATGAGTGCAATGTTTTTCTTACTCAATGGTAATCGTCCAATTTAAAAGCTCTGTAATTAAGAAAAACATTTATTGAAGAAGTTAATGAATGCAACTTCATGTTAACAAAATCCTGAATCCTACTAAGTCTACCGGTAACCATATACGCTGTAAACGAAACGTTGGGATTAATATTATCAATATAACGCGATAAAATCCGTAAAAAATAGTTTTATTTCAATGTATAATATTCGCGTAAATGTCAGAAATCAATATCCTGAATTCTATTTGACTATAGCGTAGTGTGTGGAGTAGGTTACATCAACGAACTGTTGAAATATATTTAACTAGCGACCCCCGCTTCGCACGGGTGCAATGTACTAATAAAATACATGTATTATACATATAAACCTTCCTCTTCAATCACTAGTTTTAAAGATTTAAGCATACATAGGGATGTAGGGACAGAGAAAGCGACTTTGTTTTATACTATGTAGTGTAGTGATGATATTTAATAGCTATATTTAACATTCTGATGAGCAAGTATCCTCATTTAAAACTAACAATTTTAAATTTATTTTATTGTATTTATAATGTAACTTCAGGCGGAGTCCTTGATCACGCACTTAAATATAATATATCATCATCAACCCATTACTAGGCACGATTCTCCTCTTAAAATGAGAGCGGATTGGCAGACTTAACACACCACCGTCGTGAAGATCTCTCAGGCATGCAGGTTTCCTCACGATGTTTTGTATTTAAGCGAGTGATAATTAATTACCTATTAATACGCACATGATTCCGAAAAGTCAGGACGTGCGTGCCTTGAATTCGAAATCGAGCCCTTGAGTAGTTTCCAATGGTCATACCACTAGCCTATCAATGTTGCTTAAATATATATGCGATTTATTTTACGATTTATTAATGTATAAGCAGATAATGCGTAAATTAGCACTTATTATCCATGATTTTCAAATCCCATCATAATGCCAAAGTATAATAGGCCGTCTATTTGTAATATTGCAAGTATTTGGACCATTGCAAGTCCCTTTTTATTAATTAAAAAAAAAGAACAACACCAAATTGTCCCCTGATAATTTGCCCAATCAGACCGAAGCGGCACTTTCGTAAAACCACAACGATCACCCGATTGCCAAACAGTTGCAGTACAATCTTACCGAAGTAAATTTTATTGATCTCGTCATGCGAATCTAATACTGTGTGTTGCGTTAGATCTGTGTGCAATACCAATGATTTATAACTGTCAACACGGAAGATAAACGTCGCCATTATTCATGTACACTGAAATAATTAACGAAAACGGCTTCTTTATAAAAACCTGCATGTTATCTATAAAAAAAATATATAAACTTCCTTACTAGCCTACAGATGGTAAGGGTGACTGCTACGCTTGAGGTACTGGGTTCGATTAACAGGGCAAGCAAAGTATTATTGGGCTTTTTTGTGCCCGGTTAATGGTAATTACTGTGCAGGCCAAATTTTCTCTGAAGTACTGTTTAACGCATAGCCTAATAATCAATAAAAGACGTAAATTATCATTGTTTATAATTCTACCTTTACAACAATACATTAAAAACCAGTTCCACATCGACGATACCCAATCAGAATCAATCTACGATAACCATCTCTAACTCACAATGAGCGTGTAGCATAAAGCCACCTAACCACTCATTCATTACATTAAAATATTCTACAACCGGTACCAGTGCTGTGCTTAGCAGTAACGGTGGTTATGACCTTGTGAACCGGTGGCATCGTGGCGGCCATGTTGAGGCCATGATCCGGCTCTGCCAACCACTGGCAGCGATCGAGTGATATAACTTATGAAGTTCACATGTAAGCGAGTTCCGTAAATGCTTCTTCCGTAAACAAGATTTTCTTCGGACGACCAAAAGCATGAAAAAGCGACATCGTTTCATTGTGGATATCCCAAAAATCCGAACATGCGTACCGCTGAAATGTGAAATGAGCTTCCCGAGTGAGTCGTCCCCTATAGATAATCTGGGTGTCTTTAAATCTTGAGTGAATCTGTTCTTCTAGGCAAGCGTGCTCCATCGTAGATCGCAGTGTCGTTTAACATCAGTCGAACTAGCGGTCAAGAGTAGGCCTATCATGAAAAAAAAAAGTGCAGGTGACGACTCTGAAGGAGGTCTGAAGATCTCATAAATATTTAGAGAACCCATAACATATCCATAGGATTTTTTTTTAGGAATTTTCTAATGTACCTAAATCATCATTATTATTATGGTAACTTAAATTTTGCCTGCGGCTGCTCACGTTACATAGGAAACCAACAGTAATGATCTCTTCTTTCTATGGGACTGCATACAACAGAGAGGTCTAGTTATATTTCAGGTTCTATTCTATTGTAGCCCAGTTTCTGATTGATTCTTAAAACAGTAATAGAATGATTATACTTACTGATTTTGTTATAATCTATGTATAAATTCGAGAAGTACCTAATTAAAACAATAGTTTTAGTAACTATTAACTTGACCCGTAAATTATTTAGTGATTAGGTGAAAACCCTTAAAATTCTTCTTAAAATAACAACGGTTGACCATTGTGTTAGCGACATTCAGACAACAAAAAACTTGGGTCGAAAAGATCGTGATTATCAAATTACTGACAAAAGTAACAACATTACGTTATTTTTGTCAGTAAGTAATTTCATAATCGTTCCGGCTTGTTTTGTTTGGAATGTCAAGAATTTGATTGATCTTTATTTAATTAGAATCGGTTGTGTAAGTCGGTAGGGTTTTTGTTCAAAAGGCGTACTGTGTGATATATTTTTTTGTGTTACATAATCGCTTGTAACATTTCTGGGTTTAATCTTTAGCGGTAATAAAATTATGACCGTACCTTTGGTTTTAGTGTGTAATAAAAAAGAAATACCCGATGGTATAATATATAGATTGGTTGTGTCAATGGCTGTTTGACTGATAGAATACATGCAAGCATATTGTGTCCCCGTAGGATTAAGTATAGGTGACTTAAGGGATGTTTGGAAAAACGGTATTATAAATAGTTGGGAACACCAAAGGCAAACGATCGCGCGGTCGTTCATCAGGATGGACCGATTAATAAAAGACTCGTTGGTTTCCAAATTCGGTTATGCGAGACGCGCTGGACTGAAACCGGTGGAGGCAGATTATTCGCTCCAGAGTCAACCCTGATGCTGACCACGATCCTCAGACATGAGGGACCGAGCCCAGAGAGAGAGAGATGTAGGTACAACCATAATTCGTAGTTCTTATGTCCCATCTGATAGGATCGACAGATATTGGTTAATATGGGTGTAAAGCGACATTAAATAAGAGTTTTTTAGCAGTAGGCACAAAAAGTTAAGTAAACTAATACCAGACTACAAAAAAACAACTGCAGAGCATGTTGTTCACGTTTTGTTACCCGTATTGTTTTCTTTAAATCATAGCCTTTAACCTTCCTCCTGTAAAGAGAGATCATCGACACCTCATTTGTTAAAATTTGAAGAGTAGATACTTAGTTCTGGATACAATTGAATATCCCTACATAGTCGCATACAAAGCTGTTAAACTCCATCGTTTTCCGTAGTCAGGTAATGACTGTGCTTATCTAAGAAAATGTTGCAATCATTGCCATTATTGGTCTTTCTAGCAGTAATCGGCTTCTTTGTACCAGTTATGCTGCCATTTTAAAATTTTCTGTCCAATATAAGAAGGGTACGCTTATCTTTCTAAACTCACCAGATAGCAGTCGATGGGCTTCTCTCTCGGCCTGTGGTATGCTTTCTGCAGCTCTGTTTGTTTCAGCGCATGCGCGATGTGTAGTGCGCTCGCGTCGAACCGCCCGTACTGGTAGTCCGGCGTATCGCGCGACAACTCCCGCGCAGGCGACGCGTGCGCGCTGCCGCCATTTGTCGTGCGGGTCGGGGATACCGCTGCTGACAAGACTGTAAAAAATAATTTCATAAATTATTGTACACTGGAAATTATTTCTTTTTTTGTTTAGAAACAAGGGCGCTATCAAATGATTACATACACAATCACATTCTATCACGCCTGTATACCTCTAAGATATGTATTTCTAGGACCGAAGGCTTTACGTGTTCTTAGAGGCACGGATTTCTTAAGAATGGTCACCCATCCACAGACTGACCGTAGTTAGCGCAGCTTAATCTTGCAGATCGGTTGATCAGCGTAGTTATTACAAAGCTACGAGCCCACGAGTTCTCCTCATAACTCATTTTAAGAATTTTAAAACGGTATCCAAAATGCAGTGGTACCCTGGTACCACCTCCGAGCTCTACCACCAGGCAGGCATGCATTGTTAATTTAAAGATTATACGGTAAAGGTGCCATAAACTATAATTTGCTTTCTTCGAAAGAAAACACTGACCCACAAAAGCGTCGGTTCACACTAACGGAAAATGTAACAAGCTAATGATTAGCGATCGTACGCACAGTCGCCCGTGTGTATCGGACCGATGGCCACTTGTTATGTTAACTGGATTTTGTTTATAGTCCGTGAGTGTTGATCATCATATCAGCCTATTGCCGTCCACTGCTGAACGTAGGTCTCCCCCAACCATCCCGTTCTTGGGCAGCACGCATCCATTCGCTGGCAGCCACCTTCTTCAAGACTGGCCACCACGTTTGAGCAATTGTAGTGTGGGAGGCCCTGTGTCATAATGGAAGTTTTGATAACCGGAAATTATTAGCGTTTACACTAAGGCAAATCCAGGAATAGTTTTTGCACATTATCAAGGAAACGTAGCGAGGGATCGCAAGGAATTTTGCCTATTGCTATTGACTTCCATACTGCAATATGAAGACATCTTATGATGATCAAGGAGTAAGTAGGCTGGCATCCCTACAGAAATACACTACAAAGCAAGTCAAAGTAAGTCTTGTACGGTTTTAGGTCCATTTAATGACAGCCGCCTCAGCCCAGAAATTGAAATGCAGAGGTCTGATCGCAGTCGCTTCGTGTAAAATACTGATATTCAGCCGCATATGGTTAGAGTGGAAGCCAACCCCAACATAGTTGGGAAAAATGCTCTGAGAATAATGTTAACGATGATATCATTTTCATACAATTTAATATACTACAATCAAGTGATGCTGTCCTTGCAAGCAGTTGGCAATTTGCCACAGCATAATATACCTGTGCATTTGTCATCATTAAACCCAGCATTAAATGTTCCATCTTATATCATAGTTACTCATACATTATATATTCAAGTAAGTATAATTATACTTTTAAACATTGGTAAGGTCAGCAACGAAAGTCGCTAAATTTTGTAAACATCATAGCTCCAAAACTTGTCAAGAGGTATTTTCTATTAAGGTAACCTAAATATTTAATGGTCATCTATGCAATTATTTCGCATAACCTTCACAGGTCAGTAACTTTATACTTATTAAAAATCATATAAAATTAAATGTTGAGCGACTTTCATTGCTGACTGTAACAGGAATACAAATCTGCTATTTTATTGAGTCGAAATCGTCATTTTAGGAGGACCTCTGTGGTCTAGCGGTTCGAGTTCTACTACTGAACTGGTCGTGGATTCGATTCCCACAGGACACAAATATTTGTGTGGATATAACATGAGTATTTGTGTTAGTCCAGTGATAGCCTAGTGGTATGACCGTTGGACTGCCAAGTCGAAGGTCTCGAGTTCGAATCCAAGGTAGGTACGCACCTCTGACTTTGCGAATTCATGTGCGTATTAATAATTAATTATCACTCGCTTAAACGGTGAAGGAAAACATCGTGAGGAAACCTGCATACCTTAGAGATTTTTCTCGACGGTTTTTGAAGTCTGCCAACCCGCACTAGGCCAGCGTGGTGGACTATAGCCTAATCCCCCTCAATATGAGAGGAGACCCGTGCCCAGCAGTGGGACAGTATATGGGTTGATGATGATGATTTGTGTTAGTCTGGGTGTTTCTTATGTATTATAAGTATGTATTTACAAAAAAAAAGTATATTATATATATTATTATATCCATTGTCTAGTACCCATAGTACAAGCTCTGCTTAGTTTGGGACTAGGTGGTGTTGTGTAAAATGTCCCAAAAATATTATTATTATTATTATATATATGTATATTATGTTATTTTCTCCCACTGAGGAGGTAAAATAGCCTAATCACACGAGCCGTAGCCAAGCGTGAATAGGGATTAGGTGATGGTGTAGGCAGAGGAGACGAATGAAGTAGTGAGAAATTTGCGTGTGATTCGGCAAATGTTGAGGATCACCGCTTTTTGGAGTAATGGTAGTGTGTGTTTGGGGACCTGTTATTATTATTATTATGATTTCAGAATAGGGTATTTTACACGATGTAAAAAAATATAAAAATGCATGTTCATGATAGATTTCGCAAAAAGTCAAGAGAAAGGTCGATATTTATTCATGAAAATGCCATGTACATATTTTTTGTTTTATTTCTCTAGTCTCGCAGATTCCTTAGACCAGTGGTCGTAAGCGTAGCAGCTAAGCTTGCGGTCAATTCCCAGATTGAGCAGTGTTGTTCGATTTTTCTATGATATTCTTAGTTGCAGCTCGGTTCAAAAAGCACACAATTTCAAAGTCCAATTTATAAGCTCGCCTTAGATTTGTGCCCGGTTAATCCCAATAGGATCGAGCCCTGTTACATGGGATCTAAACACACAGGTGTGGGTGTAAATGTTTATGTTATTTCAATCTAATTTCTTATTTGGTCCTTAATTTAAAAAAGGAGATAGTTTAACTCAATGTCTCGCAAAATAGGTCTGCATCCAACAATGAACCTTAAACCAATATTGATAAAGATAACAATATGAAACTGTTTCCCAGACATTATTATTTGGAGAAATTTCACTGCAACAGTGAAGTTTTCTTATAAAACTTACAACACAGTGCGTATTGAGGTCCGGACCGCCGAGGATTCAGATAACCATTGCACTTTACCAGCAAAAAAACCTCTCATACAAGCCCCATTGATTTCTTAAGCAAAACATCATAATCAGATAAGCAAAGTAATTGCAGGTACAGTTGTTCATTCAGCATTAATTATGGATAATTAGCATAATATTATATTCAAGGCGGACCAGAGATCAAGCATTCATGACGTGAAACAGATACGGCGTACATTTAAATATTGGTAATAAGTTTTTATATAATACCGCAGTCCGTGGGTAGTGCGTGGTGCATTCAAACCGTCAATTGATTGGTTGCTGTTAAGTTTGCCGACATTGCGATTGTGCTTAATTAATTTTGAATAGCTCTAATTGTGGCTACGGTTATTACGAATAGACTAGACTGTTCTTAGGTGAAACATACTGAAGTCAAGCACAAGGTACATATGCACGTGTTCTATGAATAGTCAGACAGCTTTTTAATAATTTTAACATAACAACCTATTGACCAAGGACCAACATGTTATATTTATACAAGTATTAATATAATTATTATATTTTGCCGGTCCTTATCGTGGAAGTCTTTGGGGGAGGCCTTTGTTCAGCAGTGGACCTCGTTTGGGTGATATTATGATGATTATATCTTGGATTTCATACATATTCACAATCTGATACTGTCTGGACTTAGGGACTATGTTGGGATTGTTTCTGTGTTTCTTCTGAGGTCGTCAATTAGGAAATGCCGGAGCAGATGGCTCCGGCATTTCCTAACTTAGTATAAATAATTTCAAGTATTTACATACATACCATCACGCCTGTATTCCCCGAAGGGCTAGGCAGAGGTGTACTAATGTACACCCACATTTCGCCGGTATGTTTACGTCCCATGTAATGGGGGCGAGCCTATTGCCATTAACCGGACACAAATCCAGACCCCGAGCTGCTACTGAGAATTTCATAAAAAAAAAACAATAACACTGCTCGACCTGGGGATCGAACCCAGGACCTCCAGCGTAGCAGTCGAAAGTATTTACTTCTACTTAATAATTTAAAGTGGCTTTGAAAGGGCTATTTACAGAAATGAATATAATTTACTAGCTGTGCCCGCGGTTTCACCTGACTTTTCCTTTTTGCTGGGCCTCTGAGGGTCGTAGCCTGATTTTAAATACCTTACAACCTTCCTCAAGAATTGGGTTAATAATGCAAACAGATTTTTTCCAAATCCGTCTGATAGTTTCAGAGATTAGCGTGTTCAAAGAAACAAACAAAATCTTGTTCAGCTTTATATTAGTTTATTAAATAATCGTTGCAATTGCAAGAAGCCCAAATCTGATGCATAAAAAATAATTACAACAAAATAATGATTTAATTCGTAAACTAGACTTGTTTAGGTAATTAGTGCTAATTTCTGTAATAATTTTAGCTTGTCTTATTTTTTACAAAATATAATATAATTTCAGTCTTAATTTTACAAAATTTCTTAACTACCTACATACATAATTTGTTAAGTGTTTGCTGAAAATATTGAGTAAAAAAGTATGATATCATTATTATTTCTGAAATGATACCTAACGGTTTCTTCAACTATGGCACAGTGGCCTACATGAGCAAATTTTGTATAAGATGATTAAATTTTGGTTATAAAAAATTCGGCACTGTTTTTATATCATACCAGAATTCGTATGAGTGGTATTGGCATGTTCTTGATATAATTTTAGGAAAGGTAGATTATAGTGGGAATAATTCCACTCAAATTGGAGCTCCCCGACTGGGGAAGTACCTCCGCCTTTCAGATATTCGAAGTGAAATATGTAACACTGCTTTGAGCTGTGTTGTGTTACGGTGACCAAGGTTGCCAGTGCTCCGCGAGGAAACGTTGTTTTGGCAGTGGGATGACTTTGACCCTTATACTGCCAACTCAACTATTCCTCTCGTTTTACAGGGTTGGCAACGCGCAAGTGATACCCCTGGTGTTGCAAGCGTCTACGCTACGGTAACCGCATGGATCAACGGCAGGGTATGTCGCACTCGTACCGACTAAAACCCGCACTTGCACTCACTTGCCCTAAAGTTATAAAGTTATGGCCATGTGTTTCTTGAATATGCCAGGACTACGGCAGCCATCCGTTGCTGGACCCCCTCATCAGTGAGGCCTTCCCTAGTATTTTAATTATCACGTGCGTAGAAAATATACGTTATGTATACATACTTAAGGTTTTAGTACGCTACACTACCCACTGTGTTTCCTTCTTCCAGTCCATCCAAAGGTTGTCTGGAAGAGATCGCCTTGTGCGATAAGACCGCCCATTGTACCTACCTTGTAAACTTTGCTCATTTCTATTATAATTTATGTTTGTATTGGTGTGCAATAAAGCGTATATAAGTAAATAAATAAAACACACATGTGCGGCCTACTGGAAGATGTATATACCTAAGTAATTTCATATTATGATATTTGCAAGGCGTGATAGCCATAATGACATGATCATTGGACTGCCAAGTTAAAAGGTTTCGACATCGAATCCAAGGCACGCACATCTGACTTTTCGAAATTACGTATTAATAATTAATTACTAGCTTAAACGGTGAAGGAAAATATATTGAGGAAACCTGCATACCGTAGAGATTTTCTCAACGGCGTTGGATGTCTGCAAAACCGCATTAGGCCAGCATGGTGGACTATAACAATCCCTCTCATTCCAAGATGAGACCCGTGCCCAGCAATGGGACAGCATATGGGCTGATGATTAAAGAAATAGCGGTCTTTAGGAGGCAACAACAAACCATGGCAAAATAACAAGTAGCAATAAAGAAACTACGACATGTTTTTATTAGATTTTAATTATTGATACGTAAAACCTTACATCAAGAACCTTATTCATTCGCTACATTTTTCTATAAATTGCTGTTATATAACACCTAATCAAACAAAACAAAATCTACCATATGGTTCAAAAATAAAGTTGGAATTACACTGAACGTGTTCCGAACGTTGGAATGGTGTCAATGACCTGGGTTACTCCATAAGTTACACACTATTTGGCCGGCTAAATTGTAGGTACTTTGTAAAAACGCCAACAAGAAAGTAGGTAGAACAGTATTGTCGTGAACAGCGCGAGTAAGAATACAACATGTGTTGCGACGCGTAAAATATATAGCGTAGTAGATACTGTCTCATTAACCTAGTGGTCGTACTGCGACTGCTACGCTAGAGTTCTTGGGTTCGATTCCCAAGTCGAGCAGTGTTATGGGGTTTTTCTATGAAGTTCTTAGTAGCAGCTCAGAGTCGGGGACTGGGACATATCGTGGAACTGTGGGTGGACGCCTCTATTTATTATACCTATAAGGTGGCAAACAAGCATACGGTGACCACCTGATGCTTAGCGGTTACCGTAGCCTATAGACGCTTGTAACACCAGGGGTGTCACTTGCGCGTTGCCGACCCTGTAAAACGAAAGAGGAATAGTTGGTTTGGCAATATAAGTGTCAAAGTCCCCAATGCTGGGACTGCAACCCACATGTCCCACTGCTGGGCAGGGCTCACCTCTCAGAATGAGAAGTGTTAGGCTATAATACACCACACTGTAGGGCAGTGTGGTGTATTATAGCCTAACACTTCGCGGGATGACAGACTTCACACACCGTTGAGAAAGTCTCTCAGGCATTGCAGGTTTCTTCACGATGTTTTCCTTCACCGTTTAAGCAAGTCATAATTATTATTAATAAATTACGTAAATAATTTCGAAAAGTCAGAGGGGTCATGCCTTGGATTTATTATTGGATTCTCGGATTTGATTAATCCGAGACTTAAATCTCGGCAGTCCAATAGCCATAATTCTAGGATTCACTGCTTTTTGCTACTTATCTTTCGACCATGCAATGACACCCCGATGAATTTATACCAATCTGGTTCATAACAAACAGTGAAAGTATTCATCGAATTAAGATTCTTATGTAACATAGATGCCAATATTGACACATACCAAATTATGTGCATATTGCACCAACATTCCAGTGTATAATAAAATAAAACGATGCAAGCTGGAGTGCAGAAACGCATACAGCATTCAACGCCTTTCTCGGGTAGGTATTGCGTTATGCAGAACGTTACACATACATAGCTGCTGTGACTAGATGGTGCAATGCTTCGCAATTTGGTGTCGTTTATCCCTAAATATGGCAACGTGAGCAAATATGGGTAGACCGTGTATGTACCGTCATTGAGATAGCTATTGGTGTTTTAGGACGCAGAATTAATATCGCCGCCGTCGACAGATAGATATATATAATATTCTCTATTACACACTAAAATAAAATTTTAATATATAGGTAATTGATGAAATGGCTTATTGACAAAATGTTTTAATGATATGAAGGAGTTCTTCGGAAGATAATGATGAATTGTTTTATTTTATATTATAATTGTGTGAATGTAGTTTTATTGAATAGGACACAATGATGTAATTTGTATCAATGACGTTCTATTATGTATAACTGATTTTAATAAATTTAATGTTTCATTTCAATTTTTCATTCATTCTATTTAATCATATTTACATTAATTTTACCATATCATATTATAACTTAATATGTATAGTTGTATATTACGTTTACCTGACTACCGTCTACCTGAATACTTTATACTTTTATGAATGCCAAGCTATCGGAAAGATATGTTGTTCTTTAACTGTTATAAAACCATTGTAGAAAACAGTGTTTCAAGCAAGACAAGCAAGAGCTATTATTATTATGAAAAAATTACCATATTGCACACATACACACACAATCTTCTATATAAATAAAAATGAAAGATTGTTCCTTGGTAAGCGCATCACTTGAGAATAGCAGGAGTTTGATTGGTTTGGCTTATATATTTTTTAATATTATGTTTGTAATAGTATGCATAAGGTTTTTAGGGAAAGAAAAATTGGATGTCGCTCGGAAAATTGTAAAATTCGGGAAAAACTTAGTGCTTTTAGGACAAGTTTTTATGATTGTATGAGTGTTTCTTATGCATTATTTCAAAAAAAGTATCATTATCATCATCATCATCAACCCATATACTGTCCCACTGCTGGGCATGGTTCTCCTCTTAGAATGAGAGGGATTAGGCTATAGTCCACTGCGCTGGCCTTGTGCGGGTTGGCAGACTTATTGAAAATCTCTAAGGCATGCACGCTTCCTCAAGATGTTTTCCTTCACCGTTTAAGCGAGTGATTCATAATTTCGAAAAATCGTAGATTTGACTTCGCAGTCCAATGGTCAACACTCGACTAGGCTATCACTGTTTTGTTTTTTACAAAAAAGTATAAATAAGTATTATATCCATTTAGTGTTCAAGATCTGCTTAGGGACTAGAACGTACTGTGTAAAATTTGCCAATTATTTATTTACTATTAGCGACCCGTCCCCGCTTCGCACGGGTGCAATGTACTAATAAAAACATGTATTATACATAATATAAACCTTCCTCTTCAATCACTCTATCTATTAAAAAAAACCGCATCAAAATCCGTTGCGTAGTTTTAAAGATTTAAGCATACATAGGGATATAGGGACAGAGAAAGCGACTTTGTTTTATACTATGTAGTGATTACACATATTTCTATTTAAATAAATGAAAGGAGTGTATTAATATGTATTAAAATGTGAGTGTAGATTAAAATAAATATTGATGAAGAGTTGTCTAACGATCTTCCGTATTATTTGGAAAGTTTATTAAGTAATAAGATTGATGATAACAATAAGTGAATGTGCATTGATTTTGGAAGCTATTATTGTAAATATTTTAAATATTACCACCAAGGTGACAAACAAGCATACGGCCCATTTGATGGTCAGCGGTTACCGTAGCCTATAGACGCTTGTAACACTAGGGGTATCACTTGCGCGTTGCCGACCCTGTAAAACAGGAATACCAGTTGGATTGGCAGTATTTTAAGGGTCAAAATGCCAACACACCGTTTCCTCGTGGAGCACTGGCAACCTTGCTCACCGTAAGGAACACAACACAGCTCAAAGCAGTGTTATTCCACTTCGATTTTGTGCAAGGCGGGGGTACTTCCCCAGTCGGGCAGCTCCAATTTGAGTGGAATTACTCCCAGTATGCCCTACCTCTTTTAAAATGTAATCCCCAAACGGTTAGACAGAAGGTGTTCTATTGTACACCGAAATTTCACCGAAACTCTGAGAATTTCATAGAAAAACCGAATAACACTGCTCGACCTGGGAATCTGAAGAGACCCGTGCCCAGCAGTGGGACTGTATATGAACTGATGATGATGATGAAGACCTGGGAATCGAATCCACGACCTCAAACGTAGCAATCGCAATCACTAGGCTAACATTTATAAATATATAAAACTATGTGACTTTTCTGTCTCTTTATCGAAAACTTAAGGCTTAATACCATTGCATATACTAGCTGCCAACTGTAATTTCCTGTACTTAAACGATAAGAAAAATGTGCGTACTACATATTCATGTGTGACTATCAATTTCCTGAGTTCCTTTTAGATACCTGAAACGTTACTGCGACGGAGTTAAGAAACCTGCCTTACGTCACCGACCTTCTTAAATGTCGTTTACTTAGAATATTTAGGTTAGAAACTGCACAGGCCTGAGTTTTAGTACTTTGCCTTTGAATATAACCAAAGCTAGGTCGTAACTAAGTTATAACTACGGTGATCTGCAAGGTTAAGCTGGGTTAGCAGTCTGTGGATGGGTGATCATTCTTAAGACATCAAGACAGAGACAAGACCTCCTTGAAAACGGAGCCGTTACGAGGCCATGGGTTATGTTCCCACAGAATACATATATCTATATATGATGAACATTGGTGTTTGTGTTTATCTCGGTGTTTCCTATGTATTAAGAAATATTTATTTACAAAAAAACGTATATATAATTATTATTCTGCTTAGTTTAGATAGATAGGTGCTGCATTAAATGTTCCAATTATTTACAAAAAAAAGTCTTATATCCATTGTCTAGTGCCCGTAGTACAAGCACTGCTTAGTTTGGGACTAAATGGTGCTGAAAAAAACTTTCTTGTCATCATTATCAGCCTATTACCGTTCACTACTGAATCTAGGCTTCTCCCTAAAAGTCAACCATCCCGGTCTTGAGCACCTCGCATCCATCCGCTGCCACTGGCAGCTTCAAACAACTTCACCGACTTCAAACCACCTTCTTGTATCATTACGGTAGTTCATTTTGTGGGTGTGTCTAACCACAAATTTTCTCACACTTTTTCTGGCACAGGACAAAATGTCCCAAAATAGCATTGTGGTTTTTTAACAAAATGCATTTAAGCGTTGGTTTTTGATAGTGCCTAATTTTAGTCAATTAATTACGGTATCTTTTTTGCCTTAAAACCTTTTTTTGCGATCATTACGGATGTAAGAACTTTTTGTGAAGTTGCCTTAGTTGGTTAAATAATAAGTAGAATCTAGTCAGGCTGGTAAAGTGTCTAGTTTGCGGTTTTTACGTGAGTTTTGTTGCTAATTCAGTTAACTTAAAGAATTTGAGATTACATTTTAAGGATTATGCAGCATGGTATCTGGTCAGTCAGTTAACGAAGTAAAATCAACATTATTACTTGCAGCATATTTTTTTTAAAATAATATTTTTAGTACGTAAGTTAAGTCGATTTTTATCCTCCATTTAAAATATATCTTTGTTTTAAGAATATTCTATGTTCGAAATTTAAATTTAATTTATATTTTAATTGTAAATTAATACTATATTATGCAAATTTAATTTGAACTGTCTGTATTTTTTATATTTTTAAGCGTCATTTATTTTAGCTTTAGATTCTAAAATTATTTAATTTTTAATTTGACTTTGTTATTTTCTAAAAAACCGACGCTGAAGTGTTTCACGTCATTCCATATTCAACCGGAAAATGTAGAAATAGTTGTCGTTTATGAAATTCCTGTATCGCCTACGACTGATTTAATAAACTTGTGGTTGCTTGTGACTGAATATTTTATAGATTTACGAATGAAATCAGTATTTTCGGTCTGTAGTTATTTATCTATATAAATAAAAGTCGATTGTACTGGTTGTCTTTTTTGTTGTGTTTGGAATTGAAATAAAACTACTACATGGAAGTGTCCATGTAAAGGGTCCGAATTCCGAAACGTCGGGTTTAATAATATCAATATAACGCGATAAAATCCGTAAAAAGTAGTTTTATTTCAATGTATAATATTCGCATAAATGTCAGAAATCAATGTGTTTGGAATTGTCAGGATAAAGTTTGAATGATTTTTTTTTCGAAAATCGGTTGAAATTCACCCGAGCGACGGGCACAAACTATCAGTATGAAAAATATAATATTGGAAATTTTGAGATAAGTACTCAATGATCAAGATAGTGATATTATTGTTTGTATTTTCTTTTTTCTCCGCCCTGTGTAAACATAACCCAGTCTTATTATTTTTAACTAGCAACCCGCCCCAGCTTCGCACGGATACAATGATCTACCTAATAACATGCATATAAATATTTTTTTATGTAGCCTCTTTTGTTTCCCACTGCAGGGCAAAGGCCTCCCCTATCTTAGTTCAGGACAATTAACATCCATAAATATTATTATAACATAAATATTATGACACTCACAAATAATATGGCTTTCTATAGAATTTTCAAAATCGGTTCAGTAATTCAAAGATAGCAAACTTTACCTCTACAATATTAGTATCATAGAAAGAGAGAGACGGGTGTTTCTAAGACTACCTATCTTTCTACTATATGTAATTATATCTTTTATTTCATCTATAGACTATAGTTAAAATATTCTTCTTTCCGTTTTTTTTAATTCTCACGAATTCTACTGTTGATGGTTAATAATTGTATTTCCTTACAAAAATCGATACAATTACTTTCATACCCCATTTGAAAGCCATAAGTACAATTCGCAAGTACTTTTTAATATAATTGAGTTCATTTAAGGTCCATAGGTCCAAATGGTACCTGAGCTTTAGGTCACTGGGCTGCCATCAGCGGAATGTGGCCGGTTGTTTTGCAACAAGTTCTTGCCTCTCACTCCCGAGCGCACCGATCTCTCGTTCTACCACCCGAAGTTAACCGAATTGTGCCGAACTTCAGGAGCTTTCGCGTAACATCGTGCCTTCTTCGGAAGTGAGACTGGATTCTTGCAAGTTTTGTTTGTTATTTATGCCTTTTTGATGCGGATTTGTGATAGACGTTTTAGTTGTTAAATAACGGATTCTTGTACCGTCCGCTTTGGCACATTCCTGTTTAAATTCTTTAAGCGTTGATTACCGTGGACGTTTAACTGTTTGGTAGATACCATCTGTTAGTGTTGCTTTATTTTTTTTTATCTTGTAAAACGCTCAAGATACTCTTTGCCTTGGCAAGCTTATATCGGACACTTACGAAAACCACCTTCTCATTCGGTTTATGTTGGGACCCTAGGATTCGCTGCCCCTGTTTTTTATCAGAATGATCCTGTATAATAACGAATATATCTATTAGTTTGAGCCAATGTTTGTTTTGTAAATAGCCTCATTAGCCTAGTGGTCCTAAGCACGACTGCTATGCTAGAGGTCATGGGTTCGATTCCCAGGCGAGTTGTGTTATTGTGTTTTTCTATGAAATCTCAGTAGCAAAATCGATGTCAGCCTGTCAGCCTTCACTATAAAAGCAAATGTTCAATTCTATTCAAAATCTACCTTATCTATAAACACGAGGTGTAAAAAGGTTAAGAACATAAAGGCTTGGCTTGACACCAATAAAATTGTACATTCATGTTATATGACCACAGAGGCACAGACAGAGTGACGTTATTCCGCGCGCATGACGTCACAGACGCACGCGCAGCCGCGGAGGACATTGCTTGACGAATTTAATGTCACCTCGGAGACCCGTGGTCGTTACTGCTTTTTATAACATATAATAAAAATTTGTTTGATGTGCAGTGTTTACAAATTCGTAAATAACTGTCAAATTGTTTGGTTTAAAAATTCATTGATTACACGGACTGTTATGTATAGTAATTAAATGTTTTTTTTAATATTCGGTCAGCAAGAATGATTTTTCTTGCTGCTAAAAAGTTATATTTAGTTATTTTACTTGTTTGTTCGAACGCGCTAATACCTGAACCTACCCGTCGGATTTGAAAAAATCTTTTTGCATTTAATATGGCAATTCTTGAGGAAGCTTACAGAGTAGTTTAATATCACGCTTCGACTCTTAGGAGGCCAGCGAAAAGGAAAACGTCAGGGCGGGTGAAACAACGTTATTCGGATAAGCTAGTTGTTACATAAAATTGAAATTTCAATATCGTTACGCGCTTTATAGCCAAGCTGCAAAGGGTTATTGACCTTTCACGGTTTTTTTATAAAAGTTTTGAAAAGCGTACCTATTGTATGTATGCGTGGATTGTTCTGGTAATTAAATAACATAATGTTTCATGTTATTCTCTGTTCAACTGTTTTGTTTCGAACAATTCGAAATTTTACTGTTCATCAATGAATTAATTACTTAAGCAAACCTTGGCTAATCAGTGACATGAAGTTATACGGTGACAATTTCTTATCGTCATAATAATATAGTAATTTAGTACATTATAAATATTATCAGAAGTTCAGAAATGGTAGATCAATTCATCCATTATTAATCATTATTACTTAGTACCACAAACAATTTAATCGATAGGTAAATAATATATTAAAATAAACCTAACTATCGCCGATTAACCAAGGTTTGCCCTACCTAGATAATTAAGTATAATATTTATTTCATTTAGACCATTAAAATAGTACTTTTGAAATGTCAAAACTAGTTGCACTGTTATTTGGAAAAGGAAAAATTCGACCGCGGGCAGGATTCGAACTTGTTAGTCTGTTAGGTTAGGTTAGTCTTACTATCACTCTATTACATAATATCTCATCTGGTGTAGTACTTAGCCAGAAGACGCAGGTTCGAATACTGCCCGCGGTGGAATTTTTCCTTTTCTAAATAACTTTAAAATCTTAGCATGGAAAATGCCAAAAATATACAAAAAGATAGTTGCATTGTTCCAAAAAGTGGGTCTTATGGAGAAGAACCGGCAAGAAACTCCATAGACAGTCTTTAAAAAAAATAACAAAAACATGACTATAATATTAATCTTGGTTTACAATTTTGTTCTGAATAGTTTATGAAAACAATGCAGTTTGATGTGTACCAGTATTTTACACGAAGCGACTACCATTAGACCCCTAGAACCCAACTTCTGGGCAAATAACAATTGTTACAATCACATGTAGGTACGTTACCCTGTTTGCAGTATTGTCCCCTAAAAAAAGTAGATATAAGTCCGTTCGAATGATCGAATGATTGATTGGATTCAACCGGTGACTCGCGGCATTGTTGGATTGATGTCTCATTGCACTTAAACAATGGCTGCCCTTGCACGACGCCATTGTCCTGGTTTGTTGACCATTGCCATAGCTTGGGCTGGTCGATGTTTATTTTTAAACTTTATGAACTAAAAATGTATATATTTTTTTGTGTAATTGTGGCCTGTGGAACCAACATTTATGTCTAACGCAACTTTTTTATATTATAACAAATATTTAGTTCATCTTAATAAAAAAAAACCCTTGACCATTTTTGGAGCCGTGATGTTTTCAAAATTAAGCTGTGTTTAGCGATTTTCGTTGCTGACTGTATCTATCAGACGGACTCAGTACCAGAGTTTGACCACCTCAAAGAAACTAAAGCTAGTAAGTTAATATTATAGTACTCACATTCATTGTCATGGCTGTTCCTGGCGAGTCCCCTGATCTGTTCGTTGACGTAGTTGTTACTGCGTGGCACGTTGAGCGCGCTGCGGATTCCCACGGACGAGTTGTCCAGGTGACCCGGCCCGATCTTGGGCACGTGACTCGAACAGTACACCTCCTTGTCTTCGGTCCAGTGCTGATTGTTGTAGTATGTCTGGAAAAGGACATGAGCAATTTGTTATCAATCAATGACGTCGTGTAGCGGCTGCGTGACTCCTATTTTTATTATTGATTCAATCACCCGCCCTGAATATTCCCTAGCTGCTAAATCGACTGTTTGTTTCAGAGCCTTCAAACAAAAACTCATCAGCTTTATTATATTATTATAAATTTATACTGCAATGTACAGACGCCAGCAGGTCAAGCTATCCAAAACTGTCAAATATTCCCAATTTAATATCAACCTTATTGTTTTGGACTAAAGTTGAACCTTTGGATTTGGGAGAAAAAGTTAAAATAGGTACTAATTTTTTTTGCGACATTACCATTATTATTAGCATTATGCGGACACCATGCGACTGCATGGTGTCCGCATAATGGTAATAGGTTCACCCTATACCTAAAACTATACTAGCGAACTATGGGTTTACATTAGTAGGTACACCTCTGTCTAAGACAATAACAGGCGTGATGGTATATAATTTTAAAAGAAAATTTTAAAAATAACGTGCAGTATTTTATCTAAAATATTGATAGCAACGATTTATTGAGGATGCTGATTCATTTTACACAAAATTATAAAAAACACAATAGAATAGTCCTAATTTAAACTGACCCATGACATCATAAATCACAAAAGGGATGACAGGTCAAGTTATGTTGGATTTGTAATGAAAAGATTTAACAGGAGGACGGAGCGCCACGGACAATTAATTTAATGTTTTTGTTCAATTATACTTTGTATAGATGTACGCTAGTTCCGTATAATTTGTAATTTTCCACTTTTTGTTGGACTTTGTTTGTACTATCTATATTCCTATATCCTAATTGGGTAGTTGTCTGGTCTGGGTTTTATTCAAAATAACAGGTTTAGGGATATAATAAACCGCGCATCATAGGTACTGATTGAGCGACAAAATTCACCACATATCGCCATAACCAAAGCTGAATGTTTTGAGGCCAAAAGGATAACTAGTAGCTAAGATTTTGCTGTGCAATAAAAAGTGTCTATGGAGTTTCTTGCACTTTCTTCTCCATAAGACCCACTTTTTGGAACCGTGCCACTAGTTTTGACTTTTAAAAAGTGCCGTAGTGGCCTAATTGAAATAAAATGTTTAACTTGACTTTGAATAGGTATTTTTGCTTAGGATTGGGAATTATTTTTTATACAAAACCTTTGCAGTTAAATACTAGCCAATAAATATAAACAGTATCCTGAAAAATATATTCAATTTGACTCAAAGTTCTAAGATATAAAAAGTTTTGGTAGGGTTTGACCCCTCTCAAACCCCACCAAAATAATGTTCTATCCCTTTCCCGTAGAATGAGTTAATATTGCATTTGTATGGAGCACGGAACATTGACGTCACTTTTTTTTTTCATCTCAGTCTAGCATGAATTAAAATGCTTATAACTTTGTTTTTGAACCGATTATAATTTTATTTTTGTTTATTGGCTCAAATTTTGTGTTTTTTTCATGGGATCATTAAAAATAAGCAGTCAACTAACCAATTCCTACGTATTAATTTTTATTAACTACGATTGTTCTGGTAAATAATACACCTTCACATGTAGGTAAAACGACTGGGAAAATCCATTGTTTTTTTTTGTTACTGAACATTTTAATTACCTAATGTAAATGCCGCGAAGGTCACGGTCAATGTGACCTTTGACTGTGTTGAATTCAGATATTCAATTGTAGTAGGTAAGTACTGAAATTAGAAGAAAATTTCGACCACCGGCCAGCCGCGGTTATTCTAAATACTGTCAACAGCATCATGGCATCAAAAACTGACAAATTTCATTAATCGATTTTCAATTTAATCTCCAATCATTAGAGTTTATTATCCATTGGGGTAATTTGACAGTTTGTGGTGTGCTGTTATTTGTACCCATTTCATTTTGACCGCGCGCATACTAGAGGGCGCTAGGGTAATAATTGCATTGCACACATTACATGGGCTAGAGACGCCTCTGTCGACCACGTATCCTCCTCCGTATTCTTCTCAGTTTAAAAGAAAGTTGTCAACATGATTGTGCTTCCTACGCCCCCGATCATTGCTTGAGATCATCGCGCCGAGCTAGAAGCCAGTAACTAGCATTAAATTCGCCCCTAAATAATTTATACCAAAAAATAAAACAAACTTTTCTTTAACTTGCCTTATAGTCATGGCCATGGAATCCGTGAAATTCACCACGATCATGATAGGCTGTGGTCCAGCACTCGCTGGACCCCATCATTTAGCGAGGCCTTGCCCTGCATCCTATCTGAAGGCACGCGTGTGATGAGCACGCGTGCTGTAAATAATTTATATCCTGATCCAGCTGTCTCTAGCTGTCCCTTAATAACGCCATAAGTTAAGATTCGAGTTCGAGGGACACCTTTAGCTGCTGTTAATTAATTTTGTGGACTTATTAGGAGGCTCAGAGTCACGCAACGTGCAATGGAGAGGGCTATGCTCGGAGTTTCTCTGCGTGATAGAGTCAGAAATGAGGATATCCGCAGAAGAACCAAAGTAACCGACATAGCTCGCAGGATTGCACGGTTGAAGTGGCAATGAGCGAGCCATGTGGTCAGAAGAACGAATGGCCACTGGGGAAATAAAGTCCTGGAGTGGCGACCACGCATAGGAAAGCGCAGTGTAGGACTGCCTCCAACTAGGTGGACGGACGACCTTGTGAGGGTCGCAGGGAGTCGGTGGATGCGGTCTGCGCAAGATCGATTTTTGTGGCGATCATTAGGGGAGGCCTATGTTCAGCAGTGGACGTCCGTGGCTGATAGATAGATAGAATTAATTTTGTAAGCGCTCCTGGCTGAAGGCATACGGTGCCTCGCCACGAAGTACGACCTAAAAAATAGGGGGCTAAGTAGGTAATAACTACTTTGATCAACTGATCTGTAAGGTTAAGCTGCGCTAGCCGCGATTAATTTGAAGACGGGTGACCATTCTTAACATATCGAGACCCCTCCGTGCCTCGGAGAGAATGTAAAGCCGTCGGACCCGCTTTTCATACGAACACCTATAACAATCGTTAGTGGTAGTCAGAAGCCCAAGACTGACAACCAGTCTAACTTTAGTATATCGGTTTTGTCCAGAAATTGGGTTGCGGAGGTCTGATGACAGTCGTTTCGTGTGAAATACTGATATTCAGCCGCATCTGGTTAGACTGGAAGCTGCCCCAATATAAAGGCTCGGAGGATGATGACATAAACAAGTGTGTAGCGACATCTACCGAGCTACATGGAACTACAAACAAAATCCTGAATCGCGCAAGCAACATTCGCAGCGCAAGTTGGATATATACAACCGCCCAACATCAACCGTCCGGCCGAGGCCTCTAGGCAAAACACGTGCCTGGTTAGAACATGCTTCCTTTAGTTGGAGGGGCAACACATCTCGCTTTCACATACACTGGTGACCGTCCGATGTGGTATCATTATCGCCAAAAGTGCTTCCTACGGAAAAATCAGTATAATGTGTACGGTTCAAAGTACACACTACGAGTACTGTATGCATTTCCCATAAAATTACGTCACGTAACTGTTAATTATCGGTTACACATCAGACTGTTGTTTTAACTGAACAGTTAGATACGCCGGTAATGAGTAGGTAACGTTTTAATAAGGTCAGCTAGCTATATTATAAACACCAGAGTACCCTTTAGGATGTTTCCCAGTGTATAAGGAAAAGAAAACCAAAATCAAGCATTTTGTGGTGTATGATCAGAACTGCTCCATTAGCCTAGTGGTCGTATGGTTCCTGGATTCGATTCCCAAGCTGTTATTGGGTGTTTTTCTATAAAATGCTCCGTAGCAGCTCGGAGTTCGGGTTTGTGCCTGGTTAATGGCAGTAGACTCGCTCCTATTACATGTGACCTAAACATACCGGCGAATTGTGGGTGTACATTAAGTACACCTCTGCCTATCCCTTCGAGGAATATAGGGGTGATGGTATGTTTGTGATCAGAACCGATGTCCAGACACAAACAGTATCAAATCAGAGGTCCCCAAACCTATAGAGGCCAGCACATCAAGCTGAAAAGTATAAATTATAAGAAGTATTTTTAGTGTCTGTCATTATCTTTTGGAGTAGTAAATTGATAAATGGGATAAAATAGTAAATTTTATTAATTTTATCCCATTTATCAATTTTATCAACTTATTTTTTTGTAATTTTTATCAATTTTATTGTAATTTTTATCAATTTTATCTTACTGTGATCTTAATTTTATTGTCATTGTTTGTTGATATTTTATTTTAGTTTTTAATTGTACTGGACCAGTGCTTAGTCCTTATATTATTTGCATGTTGTGGCTTCCTGTAATTGAGGGAGTATACTGACATTATTACCGTTGTATTTTGTAAAAAATCACGTGTTGTATACATCACTTGTTGGAGGCCCTTAATAAATAATAATAATAAATAAATAAATAAATAAGTACTGTAAAGGCATCTTTTGAGGGAGGTACAGACTATCTATAACAGAAAATATATCTATGCTATCCAAAACTGTCAAATTTTCCCAAGTGAATATGAACCTTATTATGTTGTATTAAAGTTGAAAATCTATCAAAGAAAATGTCAGATTGTGGTAGCTTGATGTGCTGGCCTCTGTACAATAAAAGATGATGGGATTGATCAGATGATTTGTTGATCTTCGTAGTTATAATTTAGCCTCACCCCTCAAGTCGGTTATAAACATAACAGTAAATGAATTGAAGTCATACAATTATTTCCGTTATTGGAATAAAGCCGCATGACGCATTACAAACAGATCCCCACATGTATGAATCATTATTATTTATTTATTTCTGACATTTACGCGAATATTATACATTTAAATAAAACTACTTTTTACGGATTGACTTACGAGATATTTGGATTTACGAGACTGCACCCGTCTCACCCGTGACCATGGACGCTGTAAAGGGTCCGAAACGTCGGGATTAATAATATCAATATACGCGATAAAATCCGTAAAAAGTAGTTTTATTTCATTATTATTTGTTTACAAATAATTTATAGACGTATTACATGTGCAAATACCGTGGTTTATTGTAATGAACTTTAAATCTGACCTTGATTGAGTAACGACTGCATTACTTTCTTTTTCAGTGTTAATTTTAATTTGCTCTTTTAAATAATAAATGTCTTTCAATTTCACACATGACACGAATCTTTAGGTCTGCCTATCGTGTTATAGATTGTGGGATAGAGAATCATCGATGCCCAGCTAAGAAAATACAGTCTGGAGTTTTTTAGTGTTTTATCATCCTTCATCAACCCATATATTGTCCCAATGAGAGGAAGACTATAATCCACCACGCTGGACTATAAATGCAGGTTGGCAAATTTCACACGTCGCCGCCGAGAAAATCTCGCAGGCATGCAGGTTTCCTCACGATGTTTTCCGTTACTGTTTAAGCGAGTGATAATTCATTTTTACGTCTGCTAACAGTTTTGTATATTGAATATGGTAATCTGTGGAAAATGTAGTGGGTAGTATATTTGTTAAGTTTAATGTTAAGATGCCTCTGTTTACATATAATATGCTACTGTTTGTTTTCCCTTATGTAATAAAATAAAATAAAATAAAAATTAATACGCACGTGATTTCGAAAAGTCAGAGGTTGGATTTCTTTCTTTCACTGGAGACTTAGTCAAGATTTGGCTTTTTCGAATGGTCATATCACTAGGTTATCTTTTAAATACCTATGTTCCATCATTATTATATTGTAATCTTAAACAAACGTATAATGACGACTGAAGATAGGTAAATCCCGAACACTTCATAAAAATCCGACCACAACTAAATAGTAAAACAAAGTTCTTAAATGGTTTTAAACAAGTGCAAAAAGTGTGCGTTAGCAGGAAGGATTGCCTTTATGTTCTAACCAATGTTTCGATATATTAAACACTATGTAAGTATGTAGTGTTTGAAGTGCATCAAAATGACGCGTCAAAACCGAAGTGCGTCGAAATTAAAGTGCGTCGAAATCAAAGTGCGTCAAAATTGAAGTGAGTTTTAATTGAAATGCGGGGCGGGATGGGTTGCTTAAAGATAGCGAAGGGCGGAGAGGAGTCGTTCTGTACGTAGTTACTATTAATGATTTAGGTTAATTTAACGTAAGGTTCAACTTAATATTAAATAACAGTAAGGATAAGTAGTTCGCAACTTCGCAAATCTACCATTCAACACCATTGCCAGTGTAGCCTATAATAGACAGCGTAATCAATTAACATAATATAATTTGTATAATTAAGCGCTTAACTGCGTACAAGTAAGTGGTAAATAAAGCACTTCATAGCTGTAATGGTATTTAAGGCCATCTGCGGCCATAATACTATCTGCACATGGCTTAGTGGTGCCCGGGAGCTGTGCATTACGTGTTAAATGGTTATGGTGCTAATACTCCAAGGTTAAAGTCTTGATCACAAAATGAATCCGTTTTAACAGCAGCTTTTTATCTTAAACTAGCTTCTGCCTTGATATTCGTTAAGTTTTTTAAATTTTCTAAATTTCCTGCACAATGTTTTTAATTTTTTTCTTTCATAAGAACCTTCTCGTGACAATAATTAGCACAACAAAAAAGAATTAGTGAAATTGTTCCATCCATTCACGCGTGATGCGATGACCAAGGGAAATAGAGATTCATTTTTATAAGATATACATCATCCTCCGAACCTTTTCAGCAAAATATTGGGGTCGACTTCCAGTCTCATGAATTGCAGCTGAATATCAGTATTTTACACGAAGCAACTGCCATCAGACTACGGATATCCTGAGGATAGACTGGTTGTCAGGATCTTTTTTGGGCTTCTGACTACAACTAATAATTAATTATCACTCGCTTAAACGGTGAAGGAAAACATCGTGGGGAAACCTGCATACCTTAGAGATAGCCTAATCTCGCTCAATATGAGAGGAGACCCGTGCCCAGCAGTGGGACAGTATAAGGGTTGATGATGAATTAATGACTACAACTGATGATTGGCATAGGAGTTCGTAGGAAAACCGGGATCGACGGCTTTATGTGCTTTTATCTTACATACACGATTGCACGAATAAATTCCCCCAAGATTCCAGAAGGAGGTAGCTGGACCTTGCGAAAAATAAAATAAAATTTCAATTTACTTCGGTGTTTGCAGATTGCAGGCCCTTATGTTACAATGTTGCAAACCAGATTCAAGGACAGAAAATAAAGATAGACATAATAATAATGAACATAAAGTCTATAATTCTATGCTATTAACTATAATCTTCCTGCATACCTAAGTTGTTTGTGACAAGAAGTGGAAACTGCCTTTATGGACCTACAATTTCTACCTTAATAACAAGGTGGAACCTGCCTCATTGGTCTTGTATTACAAGCGCGATTTCTAAGCGTGAGGAGCTTTGATTCCCTGGTCAAGGAAAGATCTAAAAATGATTGAAGAAAGAAAGTCACAGCAAAAGAGATCTTATTTTTTTTTTTTTTAAATATTCAATGGCATTGCGAGGACAGATCTGTTGCAAAATTGAACACTGGAGCATATCTTCATAATATGTACGTATACATACATACTATCACACTTGTATTTATTTATTTATTGGGTCTTCAACAAAGAATACACTACACATTGAACACACATAAAGCTTACAGTCTTAAGCAAATATGTTTCCTTAATTACAGAAGGCCACATCATTCTTACAAATCTTACAATAAAAATAGAAATTTATAAAGTTCACAACTTCGCAACAGATTACTTGAATTATAATTATAACAACAATAGTATTAATTATTAATTTAAGATAAGATAAGACAATCATTAACTGAATATTAGATGAAATAGTAATATTAGAATAAAAATTGTAATTGGATTTGATTCACGTTGACATAGATTTCAACTGTGTTATAACCAAATTTTTAAATTTCTCCAACGTATTACAAAAAAGGTCGATATTAGAGGTACTTGACATGTCGTTATACGTTCGGGTTAATCTAACTATTATAGGTAGGTATTCCCTGAAGAGGTAGGAAAAAACGACGTAATGTACACCCACAGTTCACAGGTTTCATAAAATTGGGGGCGAGTCTGTTGCCATTATGAGCATAATGCACCAGTCTTAAATTTTCCAAAATTATGAGCATTCGTAATGCAAGATCTTTTGACCCCGTAGTAGATGACGTCCTAAATCGTGGTCAAAGAAGTCTAGGCCCAGGCGAGAATATATTACATACATACACTAAACTAAAGAACGCTACTTGCTACGATTCTTGCATACTTCCTATGCTTTTTTTTATTTGTTGACGTCGACAAACGAGCAGACGAGCCACCTGATGGTAAGTGGTCCTCGTCGCCCATGGACATCTGCAACACCGGAGGAGTTGCTGATGCATTGCCGGCCCTTAAGGGACCTGTATACGCGCTGCTTGAAGAAATTAAGCTTTGACGTAGTCTGTGGTCTAGTGGTTCGCGTGTCGGACTGCTGATCACGAGGTCGTGGGTTCGATTCCCACAAACCACAAATATTTGTGTGGTTAAAACATAAGTGTTTGTGTTTGTCTGGGTGTTTCCTATATATATTTACAAAAAAAAAGTATATAAGTATTATATCCATTGTCTAGTACCCATAGTACAAGGTCTGCTTAGTTTGGGACTAGATGGTGCTGTGTAAAATTTGTCCAAGAATATTTATTTATTTATTAAAATTTTCTTTGTCCACGTTCATACATATTGTCATACATAATTATGTAGACGCTGGTTGGGAGTACTACGCTCCTGATCTTTTTGAAGAACCTCACCAATGTGGTCAGTGTAGTATTAAGCGACGCAGTGACATCTTTGCGATATGACTATTGGATTGCCAAGTCAAAAGTCTCGAGTTAGAATCCAAGGCAGGCACCTCTGACTTTCCGGAATCATGTGCGTATTTATAATTAATTATCACTCGTTGAAACGGTGAATGAAAACATCGCGAGGGAGCCTGCATGCCTAAGAGTTTTTTCGACGGCGTGTGGGTTCTGCACACCCGCATTAGGCCAGTGTGGTGCACTATAACCTAATCCCTCTCATTCTGAGAGGAGAACCGTACCCAGCAGTGAGACAGTATATTGGTAGATGATGAATGATGAAGGCGAGGACAATTAATAGACTAATGAGATGACATCATTCGCAGATCGGTTAGACATTTCAATCAAGTTTAGAATATGCTAAACAGCTAGCTAGAGAAACGTGTCTAACCATGCATGATTATTCAACTACCTACATTTTTCTGTTAAAACATTAGCATTTACGTCTTGTGTGGGTACTTCTATGTATATCCAACGGTACCAGATTTCCGAGGAATTTAATTTTTCAACGAGTTCAGTTATAGCCGTGATAACATATTTGGCATACATTGGCATATGTAAGACCTTTTCGATGTACCTTTTCTAATAATTGTAAAAATATGTATGCTGTTGGTGTACCTTATTAAATAAATAAAAAAAAAAAAAAAAAAAAACCAAGTGATTTGATCATTGGACTGCCAAGCCAAAGGTCTCGAGTTTGAATCCAAGGCACATTCTGAATTTACGTCTTTATGGCTATTAAAAAAACGTGTCTTAGCGAAGGAAAAATGAGAATTTGGCGGGTGGGGTGGGACTCGCGATGGGTTAGTTGGTTATAGCCTCTGGTGTATTGAACCAGAAAACGCAGGTTTGAATCCTGCCTGCTGTCGAATTTTTCCTTCACTAAAATATTTTTTTTCTGTTTCACAGTTCTCATCGCAATTATACCTGTCTATAAAAGTTTTAGCATTAAACATTTTAAAGTATGATTTTAATACCAAATTAGTATTTTTATGACTTGTTTCATGATACAGAGCCAACAACAAATACATTAACAAAATTAAGTACATAAAAACATAAACGTTATCTCATTAATTACACACGGAATGGTTTAGCGAATATATTCTTAAGACAGGGGCTAAAATATGTTGGCAAAGTAACTGACTTGTTAGCCTAATGGTCGGAAGCGCAACTGCTATGATTGAAGTCCTCGGTTCGACTAGATTGAGCAAACTGTTATTGGTTTTTATTTTTATGAAATTCTGAGTGCTACTGGGCGGCTTCCAGTCTAACCAGATGCGGCTGAATGTCAGTGATTTACACGAAGCGAACCAAACTTCTGAGCAATACGGATACCATGAAGATAAACTGGTTGTCAAGTTTTTTAAAGCTTCTGACTATCGCTAACAATTAATGTCATAGGTGGAACGGACACCTTTACATGCTCTCCGAGGCACAGAGGGTTTCCAAAATGTATTATTTTGACAGTTAGACAGAATTGACAGATTTTAAATGAAAGAAAGAAAGAAAATCGAAGTGATATAACACTGCTTTGAGCTGTATTGTGTTTCTTACGGTGAGCAAGGTTGCCAGTACTTCACGAGGAAACGTTGTGTTGCCAGTGGGTGGACGTTGACCCTTATACTGCCAACCCAACTATTCCTCTTTTGTTTTACAGGGTCGGCAACGCGCAAGTGATACCCCTGATGTTGCAAGCATCTATAGGCTACGGTAACCGCTTACTATCAGGTGGGCCGTATGCTTGTTTGTCACATACTACTAGTATAAAAATAATTGACGTTTTATAAATAAAGGTAGGTAGGTATGTATAAACAAAGTTGTGATTATGATATAGCTATTTGGCGCAGTTACTATTGGAATATCCCCACAATCATAGACGTATTTACGACTAGCTGTTTCACCAACATCCCAAAGATTTTTTGTGACAAAAGTACTTATATCCTTCTCTATCTATATCAAGTCTAATCTTTCTCTAAAGTCTAAGCTATATCTGTTCCAAATTTCATCAAAATCGGCTCAGCAGTTTATTATATTAGTATGAAAGTAGGGATTTGCGAAATAACAACTAAAATTCGGGTATTTCGGACAAACGAGTGCTCAGCCGTAAGATAAAAGAAGGTCACCAAAATGCCAACCGGCGCTTTCTCAAGGTCACGAAGATACGAAGACTCAAGGTCAACGAGCCGGAGAAGTAGGAAATAACGTCATGGCTGGATTATTATTAAGTGATATTACGGTAAACAGGTTTGATAAATATTCTAAGTAGATATAGTAGATATATACAAGAAACAAATCGTTTTGCTAATACAAATTCTTTTAATGTATTTGAAGATAATGCTTTGCGACACGCCGCAAAAAATAATGTCTAGATCGTAAATCTAGACAGATTTCTAGAACTTATAGTTTGTCCGAGTAATAACTAAGCTGATCAACCGATCTGCAACTAGTTGCGGTCATTCTATGGATGACCACGGGTGACACATCGAGACCCTTCCTCGTAGCCCGCTCCTCGGAGAGCACGTAAAGCCGTCGGCGCCGGTTGTCATACGAACACCTATGATAATCGTTAGTGGTAGTCAAAAGCCCAAAAGGCCTGACAATCAGTCTATCCTCAGGATATCGGGGTTTATTTCTGGGTTACATCCAGAAATAAACCCCGATAGACAGGAAGTCTACATGGGGTCGGCTTCATAGGTGGGAAAAGACTCGGAGAAAGAAAAAGTTCATTACGACCGGGTTGAAGTTTGCTTGCGCCAACTTCAAGCTGGCCAAAAAACTATCTTTTCAGATAGTTATTTTTTAAAGGGCTCCAAAATAATTATATTCCTCTTAACTGCATATCGTTTAAGTCACGATTTAGTTCACGATTCGAAAACTTTCATTAGTTTTTATTTCCACAGGCTATATTCTAAGTATTCTCTATCTAGGTATTAATTCATGCCAGAATCTATAAAGAAAAAATAAGACTCTTAGACGATAAAGCTTGGTACGGCCCTAGGGAATGATGCAACTCTTGAAGCCGACAACAAAATTAATCAGGAAATTACGTTGAAGGAGTACAAACATGACAATTTATCTCCATATGGAAACTATCAACGATGGTTTCAACATAAAAATAAAAGTAATCATAGAAAATAAATTAAAAACTCACCTTCAAAGTCAACTTAGTCCCGCAGACGGCACATTTGAAGCACCCGCTATGGAAGAAGGTGAAATCCTTGAGCGGACCGACCCTATCGACTTGGTAAACAATCTCATTGCAACGAAAGCACGTGCTCTCGTAGAAATTCGGTCGATACATCGTGAAAACAGTTCTCCTCACGACATATTAACAACACTCAACACATATCACTGTTAGTCACTTCACTATCACTTTCAAACACTCATTTGGATGCCTGCAAATAATTTGAGAATTAGTTTTTAGTTTTACTACACCTTTGTTTGAATTTGAAATAAGATTCGTTCGTATTTTTTAAATGCGCTCGTCGTAATGGATTTCTGACTGTCATTTACAAATTACAATCTAAATCCTCATTTACTTCCCCTGTTACCCTCATTTATAAACTGATGTCATTCTGAGTACCGTCTCTAAGAGTATAATAAATTATCACGTGTTATTTTATTAACGTAAAGGGGTTAGTGGGCGTCTGATTTGACAATTGCATTTTAATTGTTTTTTTTATTGTTCTTATTTTAAATGCGTTGAAAACGAGGTTTTAATTCATATTTTATGGTTGCTTCAGTATTATTAATTGCAGACCGTATTTGTTTGTTTTGTTAGATTTTTGTACATACTTAAAGCTACTTAAAATATTTTAGGTAACTTTTGTTTTTTATTTAAATAATTTATAATAAAATTAGACTTATATACTGGCAAACTATGGATCTTCTAAAGTGCCGATGCCATGGTTGAATAAAATATTATTATGATAACGTTTGATTAGAATTTTTGGAGAAGATAGGTACCTACTATAACTTAACCTATTTCTACTGTTAAGCATAGGTTATCTACATCAGTCTTGGTGTAGCTCAACCAAATCTAAGGAGCTGAATCATGATTCACAAAAACATTTTTAATGTAATTATGCATGCGTATCCAAATTCATGGCAACCCCAAGTGGTCACGCGACTTTATTGATCCAGAAACACCCTCAGCAGTGACCGTCAAAGTACACTGACCTTTCATTTATTAGGTACTAGCTTCTGCCCGCGACTTCGTCCGCGTGGAAAAGTTACTTTTAATTATCGTCGTAATTTGGCAAATTAACTCAACATTGTTTAAAATTATCGCCTATATGTTATTCTGATGTATAAATAACAATACTGTAAAGTGTCATCAGCAGCAGTGATAGCCTAGTGGTATAACCATTGGACTGCCAAGTCAAAGGTCTCGAGTTTAAATCCAAGGCACGCACCTCTGACTTTTCGAATTCAAGTGCGTATAAATAATTAATTATCACTCGCTTAAACGGTGAAGGAAAACATCGTGAGGAAACTTGCATGCCTTACGAGATTTTCTCGACGGTGTGTGAAGTCTGCCAACCCGCACTAGGCTAGCGTGGTGGACTATAGCCCAATCCTTTTCATTCTGAGAGGAGACCCGTGCCCGGCAGTGGGACAGTAAATGAGTTGATGATGATGATGATGATGAAAGTGTCATCAAAATCCGTTCAGTAGTTTTAGCGTGAAATCCAAGTTTGAAAGTTTTAATGGTTTTTCTTTTTGTGAAATCTCAGTAGCAGCTCGGAGCTTGGATTTGTGTCCGGTTTATGGCAATTATGGCAATAGGCTCTTGCTCTATTACATGGTACCTAAACATACCAGTGAACTGTGGGTGTACAATTAATACACCTATGAGGAGTTAAGGCGTGATGGTATCTCACTAAAAACACACACTCAAAGTTAAAAAAAAGGTAATGCTGTAATTCACGATATCTGATGACGAATTCTTGTGAAAAAATAAAATAGAAATATGTGACATGTCGTGCCCCACAATGCGTGTTATGATCCGCTAATCTAAATACCGGACAACAGTTGGTTTGCATGCCTCCGTGGCATTGGAGCGTTGCATCAGTGCTGTTGTTAATTTTCGCAACTCAACACTTGCGCTTGAGTTTACCGCCACTGCTGTTGTCTGTTATTCGTTGTACGCGCATACGGGTTGCGTGTTGATGGGTTGCAGTACCACTCATAGGAATTTGCGGTCAGCCTGTCATGGTCATGGCGAATTTTACGGATCTCATATAGTACTGTAATTTTTTTTTGAATATTGGATTTTGTTATATCGATATTTTTAAAATAAACAGTATACAAATATTTATGTGATGAACAAGTGTTTGTATTTGTATGAGCGTTTTTCATGTTTATAAGTTCCAAAATATTATTATGCCCACTGTCTAGTATCCATAGTACAAGTTTTGCTTAGTTTGGGACCAGATGGTGCTACGTAAAATTTATTTATTTACATGTAAAGGAAAACCAACAGCTATAAATAATTATATGGAAAAAGAGAATAAAAATTAGTAAGCCAATTATAGGTTTTCACGAATAGAGGTAGAAATTACAAACGAAGTTCTTGAACATACAACATACAGACAACTACTTACGACGAACATAATCAATTACCTAATTAACTATAATATCTAATTTCTTAACCATTGAAAAACTTGAGGTTTAGCATCCTTCTCACCATGCAGCTATTACAAACGGGTCAAGTGAGAGTTCTTTGCATATTTTATTAAGATCACTGCTTGCTCGCACAATATATGAATTCTGCCTTTAATTTGAAGAAGAAAAACTTTTACTAAAAACGATTTATGAGTACATCTAGTAAGTACTCTTAAACAGTTTTATCACTGAATGTACCGATTAACCAAGCTCGTTCGTCAATTCAGCAAACCAGTGATCTCAAAATAGCACTTTCTCGCAAAAACATTTCTTTGGTTAAAACTTAATCCCTACTAATATTATGAGTACGAAAGTAACTCTGTACGTCTGTCTGTCTGTTACGTTTTCACACCTAAACCACTGAATTTATTTACATAAAATTTGAGCGGTAGATTAAACCTTAGAGAAGGACATAATGTGTAACGTTTTATGCAGAAAATCGCTAGTTTCGACTTAATATGTTGAATTTACTTGTCTTATCTTTGAACCGTTACGATAATCTTGTAACTTAAGCCACACAACAAATACATCATCAAAGTATTAGAACGTGCAAGTGTAATGATACCTTACTATATAAATGCACTCCGTACGATTAAATGGTCTGAAATCGCTGCAAATCTATGCCAATTATGGAAACCACATATATTATGTATCAATCTTAAAAATATCAATTTATTATGATGACGGACTAACTAACTACCAGCTACTAGTACTAATTTATTACCAGCGGAAGTATTTCCGATCCGGTACGAAATGGCAACCTACAAGAAGCGAGCCTATTCTTATCCCAAAGGCCGGCAACGCACTTGCAACCCCTCTGGTGTTGTGGGTGTCAATGGGCGGCGGTGATAACTCACCATCAAGTAACCCACTTGCTCGCTTGCATAAAAAAAAAACGTAATAATTAATAAGACAATTTAAAAGCAGTTTATACATATATGTATGTATAGATAAAAATCAAATCATATTACTTAATATTCAATTTGCATAAAATTATATGCGACTAATTTAATTGCCATGATAATTGCTTAATATTTGAATAAAGTTGTATGTTGTGACACGGAAGAAAAATATATTGAAGGGCGACAATAATTAAATAATAATAAAAATATTTATTCATAATATTAAATTATTTTATTGAGATATCATTTTCGAAAAGTAGAATTCAAAAAAGAAGTGTTCCAAATTGGATAAATTAAAATAAAAAAAAGTTTGGTCCCATAACTAAGGTGCCACTAAGGTGACAAACAAGCATACGACCCACCTGATGGTAAGCGGTTACCGTAGCATATAGATGCTTGCAACACCAGGGGTATTACCTGACCCTGTAGAACGAAAGAGGAATAGCTGGGTTGACAGTATAAGGGTCAAAGTCCCCGCACTGCCAACTGACACAACGTTTCTTCGCGGAGCACTGGCAACCTTGCTTACCGTTAGGAACACAACCTACACAGCTTGAAGCAGTGTTATTTCTGCAATTTCTTACAGACAACCATTGGATGGACAAGACAACTGAGAATTTTATAGAAAAACGCAATAACATTTTGCTAGACTTGGGAATCGAACCCAAGACGTCAAGCATAGCAGTCGCGTTTACGACCATTAGGCTAATGAAGCAGTTAATGAATATTTTTAAATTTGACATTGCTGATGAATGTACTAGGCAGGTAAATTTAGGTTGTGGAATTAGCTCCCAGCCCAGGTTTTCCCGAGAGACTATAAGCACGGGGTTCTTCAAGAGTATGAAAAGATTATTACAGGGTCGGCAACGCGCAAGTGATACCTCTAGTGTTGCAAGCGTCTATAGGCTACGGTAACTGCTTACCATCAGGTGGGCCGTATGCTTGTTTACCATCTCACTGGTATAAAAAAAAAGATGAATGAAAATATTCTAGAATTAGCACAATTAAGATTCTACGACACGAACACTTCAAATTGATTCATAGCTCCGTTATGACGAAATCTGTATCGGTTTTAACAGCCCACGTTAAAATGACAAAAAATGAATTTGAAAATCACACATTGCCAAGTATGTGAACTGTAGAACACGCATATAGTAGGGTTCCGTATTAATAATATTAAAATAATGTATTGTGAGTAGTACTAAATGATTAATAAGTATTATGTTCACAGTTTGCCGGTACGTTTGTCCTAATAGGAGGCTTTCTACGCATTGTGACGAGAGCCTTAAGAGGACACTGCTGCTTAAACAAGCACATTTAAGGGTGAATAACACGCGAACCTGCCGGCGTTACGAGGAGGTTAATGAAACGCCACTTGACCTCCTAGGGGAATGCGGATCACTATTATATAAGCGAAGTATTATCTAGGGAAATATAGCTTAAGCCCGGACGAAATAAAGGAGCTCCTAAGCAAATCCTGCAGTTTATAGTAGCAGCAGGGTTTAACGTTGAGCTCTAACTAAAAAATAAATTAGGATGCTTACATGGGACTCACACGGACCGGCGAACTGTGTAAGCACACCTTTGCCTAACCCTTCGGGGTACACAGGCGTGATGGTATGATGCCACAATTTCTACCTGCTACAAAGCTATTTAGTACATATGTTACCAACATTTTTATTAACATGCGTTAGAGATTTTCTCGACGGCGGCGTGTGAAGTCTGCCAACCCGGATTAGATCAGCGTGGAACTATAGCCTCGTCAATCCTCTCTCATTCTGGCAGGAGACCCGTGCCCAAAAGTGGGATAATATATGGGTTGGATGATGATTCTTATTCGAAATCTCCATTAAAAATAATATAGTCAATCCTAGTTCGATTTCAAGTTCAATTTTTTTTTTATATTTGTTTCCAAAAAAGTGATGGTAAGGATGTCAGAACAATTATAATCAACAACGGCTAATCAATATATTTTTTTTTAGAAGAAGAAATCTTGCTATGTTTTGTCAGATGGACAAAATTATGGCATAAATCATCAATCCATATTTTCGTAAAAAGCCTTAAAAACTAATTCGATACAGCCAATATAATCGATTTTGAAAGCGGCATTATGACATTTCGGTGACAGATGAACAAATTTATGGAATTTACTACCTGATTCCTTCGGTTTCACCCGCATCCAAGCAAAAGATAGCATATGTCCTTTTCCAAGGTCTAATCTATCTCTGTACCAAATTTCATAAAAATCGGCTCAGCAGTTTAAGCGTGAAAGCGTAACAGATAGAGTTACTTTCGCATTTATAATATACTAAGTAACGATTATAATTTATCCCAACGAACCCTAAAAACGAATTCGATAAAACCAATACAATCGATTTTGAAAGCGACATTATGCGGTGTAACCGTAGGTGATCTTTTTGGCCAGCATTGGTCAACGGTGTACCGCCAGCGGCCAACCGTGGGCGATGCGTGGGAGCAATGAATGATCCCTAAAAACTACTTTTACTTATTTCTTAATGCTAGCTAGTAGAGCAGGAGAACAGGTGCTCTGGTATTGAATGATGTATTTGTATATTTTAACTAATTAAATATTGATTTTTTATACCACTAAGGTGGCAAACAAGCGTACGGCCTGCCTGACTGTTAATGTAGCCTATAGACGCGTACAACACCAGGGGTATCATTTGAGCATTGCCAACCCTGTAATACGAAAGAGGAATAGTTGGGTTGGGAGTATAAGGGTGAAACTGCCCCCACTGCCAACACAACGTTTTCTCGTGGAGCACAGGTAACCTAAGAACACAACACAGCTCAAAACCTCAAAGCTCAATTAGCTCATTAGTCGAGTGCTTCAAAGCGCGACTGCTAGAGGTCTTGGGTTAGATTCAATAGGCTCATCCCCTATTACATGGGACCTAAACTCGATGTACTACATTGGTACACCTCTGCCTAACCCTTCGGGGAATACAGGCGTGATGGTATGTAAGATGTTAAGTACATAGAATCGATGTTTTAGTTTTTTTCGGTGTCGACATTTCCTTACTGTGACAATGGATACGTGTATAATTGGGGCTATCATCTAGGACGATTAAGTCGAAAATGCATTTCAAGAGAAAATTTTATCGTCGCATTATCTCGTCTTTAGCCATACTTTTGGTACGAGATAAACGACGACAAAATTATTTCGTGGTGTGCATGTTAAGGAGTTAGAGATCGATAGTCGTCAGCGTATCTGTTAAATATTTTGTACTAGCGCCTCGCTCCGGTTTTGCACGGATTTTTTTATAAATTATATCCTTCCTGGATAATCTCTCTTTCTATTGGTGGAGATCTTATGAAAATCCGTATAGTAGTTTCTGAGATAAGCTCGAACAAACGCAAACTCAACGTGGCGGAGAATTTTATTTTATAATATGAATGTATTGATCACGATGATGATACTGATGAAAAACGTTTGTGTAGGGATGCTAAACGGCTGTACTTCCACTCCTCTCTTGACAAGCGCAACCCCGCTGATGTCTGGAAATTTCTTAGATCTGTGGGCATCGGCAATTCTCCGTCAATTGCTGCAAACAGCTTTGACTTAAATATGCTCAACACGCACTTCTCTTCCATTCCTATCACCTTAGACCCTATCGTTAAATTTAATACTTTACTTCAGCTTTCAAGTCTGACAGCACCGCAGTGCCCCACTTTTCAACTGCGTACTGTTACTGAGGACGAAGTTAATAAATCCATCCTTGCTATATCCTCGTCTGCTGTTGGTAATGACAACCTGTGCTCAAGAATGATCACTCCTATTTGTTCCGTATTGCTTCCAACCATGACTCATATTTTTAACTACTCAATAACCTGTTGTACTTTTCCTGATGCTTGGAAACAAGCTCATATTATTCCACTACCTAAAGTCTCCAATCCTTCTTTGCCATCGCATTTCCGTCCCATTTCCATTCTCCCTTACCTTTCCAAAGTTCTTGAGCATATCGTTCATCGGCAACTATCGTCTTTTCTTTACAGTTATTCTCTCTTGAGTCCATTTCAGTCCGGTTTTCGCCCCGGCCGGTTACTGCACTTCTCAATGTTACTGACGACATTCGCTGGGCTATGGAAAACAAATCCCTTACCATCCTTGTCCTCTTAGACTTCAGCAGTGCTTTCAACTCTGTTGATTTCGATGTCCTTCTTAGCACCCTTAAATCTATTAACATTTCCTCGTCCTCTATAGCGTGGTTTGATTCCTATCTTCGCGGTCGCTCGCAGCGTATCCGCATTGATGAGTTTTTCTCTGATTGGTGTGATCTCGCTGCGGGCGTTCCCCAGGGTGGGGTTCTATCCCCTCTTCTTTTCTCTATTTTTATAAACTCTGTCACCAGGGTGATTTCCTCTAGCTTTCATCTCTACGCAGACGACTTGCAGCTTTATCGGCATTTCCTTTGTACTGAGGCTGATATAGCTATTGCTGCCATGAACCGTGACCTGGAGTCTATCAGTCTCTGGTGTAGGTCTTTTGGCCTGCGCATTAACCCTGGCAAGTCCCAGGCTATGGTCATTGGCAGTAGGAATATTCGTAACAGGCTCGATGTTACTTCATTGTCTCCACTATACCTTGACGGTGTGCAGATTGCCTACACAGCTACCGCTAAAAACCTGGGGGTGATCATTGATGCCAACTTATCATGGGGTGCTCAAGTGGCTGATGTCAGTAGGAAAGTGCATTACGCTTTCCATTCGCTGAAATGTCTCCAGAACTTCTTGCCCTTTAAAACTAAAATCTCACTTGCTCAAAGTTTAATTCAGCCCATTATTGACTACGCTGATGCTTGCTATTTGGATGCCACTGAGGAGCTTTTAAACAAACTTGAGCGACTGCAAAATTTATGTATCCGTTTTGTTTTCAACCTTAAAAAGTACGACCATGTCTCTGACTTTCGCAAGATACTCAAGTGGCTCCCTATTCGCTTTCGCAGGAATACTCGGATATTGTGTCTCCTTTTCAATATCCTTCATAATCCTTTAGCCCCATCCTACCTGCGGGATCGTTTTTCCTACACTCATTCTACTGACTCGCCCTGCAGGTCCCATCTCCGTACCCTCCTCAAATTCCAGCCCCACAGAACTGACTTCTTTTCCTACTCTCTGTCTGTGCACGCGGTTAGGTTGTGGAACTCGCTACCTCCTGAAGTTCGTGACTGTGGAAGTGTTTCCGTTTTTAAGAAGCGAGTCAAAGAACACTATCTTTCATTAACACCATAACTTCATATGTTTGCATTTTTATATTTATTTATTTTTAGTATGTATGTTCAAGTATGTTGCTATATATATATATATATATCTTATTTGTGTATTTATAATAATAATAAATATGTATTATATATTTTTTTTTAATATAATATTATTAAAATTTGTTTACTTATAAATATCTATGTGTTTATTTTTCTTTCACACTAATGTCTACATTTCTTATATTAATTTCTCCTCTCGCAGGTCTGCTGGAAGAGATTTCTTTAGAAATAAGCAGCACCTTTGTACTCTATAATCCTATGTTCTCAATTTACTTTTTTTGTTAAGTGTGTACATAAATAAATAAATAAAAACCTAGTTCTAGACAGGCGGACCTAGGACCTCACTTGTGACCAGTAGACCAATGAGTTAACTGCTTAACTATATTTATGGGGATCCAGAATGAGAACTACCGTCAAATGGGAGAGGGAAATTTCAGGTTTAATTATTATAGTTTGATGCCAACGAGGTCTTTATTATAATTTAAAAACAATATTAGAGTCGCTTTTTCCAAAACAAATTACGATAATTAAAGCTGAAAATCATTTTCAAAATGTTGTCCCAATTTAAACATCCATATTCACCCCGTTTGACTCCTTATAGAGCTGTGTATGTTACTTGTTACCTAGTGAAACTATTTGTAACTAAACTGGGGTAAGTGCTGTGGCGGCGGTTGCATAGTCGTGTATGTACACTATGTACAGTCGACCAGAGAGTTCGGTATACAGGCAGTTAACGACATCTGTTTTTTACAAAGATTGTATAAGACATCATCCTCCGTGCCGTTTCCCGACTATGTTATGGTCAGCTACCAGTCTAACCAGATGCGGCTGAATATTAGTAGCCCAATTTCTCGCCAATACCGATATCCTGAGGATAGAGTGGTTGTTAGACCTTTTGGGCTTGTAAATACCACTAACGATTGTCATAGGTGTTCGTTGACAACCAGGGCCAACGGCTTCACGTACTCTTCGAGGCACAGAGGAATCTCGATGTGTTAAGAATGGTCAATGGTCAACCATACACTAACTGACCTCGACTAGCGCAGTGTAACCTTGCAGATTGGTTGATCAGAGTAGTAATTACTTAGCCACGAGCCCCTTGCCAAAGCCAAAGAGCCAAAGATTATGTATACATCACCTAATGTGTATCAAAACGCGGTGTTGTTAGTTGCTTGCATACCAAGCCCAAAAGCGGAATGTTATTTATAACACAATTAATGTCAAGACGCAGATGTCGTTCGCTGCCTATACACCTAAGTCTTTTGTCTACTGTACCTATGAAGTGTATGCGACCACAAGTTTGTGGTCATGATCCGCGTACATATTCATGAACATGTTCGGCTTATCGCCACGTATTTGCATAGTTGTTGTCACACAGTGATCTCGTTTACTTCTAGTGATGGGAATACTTGGCACTCCAAATGAGAGAATACAAAATATTTAAAAAAATACAGACACCTACACCTGTATTCTTGGCAGGGTTAAACAGAGGTGTAAACTTTTATACATCCACAGTTCGCCAGTACTCGTATGTTTGGGTCCCATGTAATAAGGGACGACTGTATTCCCATTAACGGAGCAGCCGCCAAACTTCGAGCTGCTACAGAGAAGAATTTCATAAAAATACCTATAACTTTCCTCGACTTGAGAAATAGACTATTTATTATATGGACATATGAGACTTAAAACTGAGGTTTCAAACACATGACAACGCGCTCGATACTACTGGTATTGTTGGCTATAAGTTTGCATTTTGGGGCTATTGTTGACTCAATAGAATGTTCAAGAATATAAACATTCCTTTGCTCGGTGAGAAGAAACGCCTCTCGTAACAGCGTAAAATTAAGACATTTATAGAGTACTAGCTGCCCCCGCAAACGTTGTTTTGCCATAAAAAAAAGAAAATGTAGGGGTATGAAAAATAGATGTTGGCCTATTCTCAGACCTCCCCTAGCACTTCAGAATGGATTCGTGCCTATATGGCAATAGGCTCGTTATCCTCTATTAAATGGGACCCTAAAAACGTACCTGTGAACTGTGAGTGTAAGGTAGTACTTACACCTGACCACGGTGTAATAGGGAGGCTTGATAGCATATTAAGATACAAAACTACCCGTAAAGCCGAGAGGAGGTTAAATGGGGCCTTATAACGAGTCCATTCACAATATTTATGAACCGTAGTAACGCTGTATAACATACCCTAAAAAAGGAAAACAACAACATATATGAATGGAAAATAGAAAAACTATTAAAGTAGACAATTATTAGGTAACATAGGTACGTAGGTCTATCTGTTAAATAATCTAGTTCCCTGACATCACAGCTGACAAAATTTTTGGCTTTGATAATTAATTATATTTTTACGGGGTATTTTGTAACACGTTGTATACTTGTTTAATCTTAGTTGGTGTAAACTCGTGTCACATCACTAGCGGCTTGCGCACGCGCGTAGTGGTTGCCATTGTGGTGGTATGCAGTTTGCCCACATCCCAGTTTTAAGGCGAAGGTAAACGACGGCTCACTCAAATGGAAAGGAATCCATTACACATTTCTACCAATTTACGTAGAATATTGGTTACTTGATCAGGTTATATGTACTGCAAGGTTTCAGCATACGATTGTATATTTTTTTTTGTCTGTTACGCCATATATTCGTTGATCGTGAACCGATATCGATGATTCGTTTTCTTTCTTTTATGTGAAAGAATATGGGTACTTGCTAGATAATACAGTACGCCGCGAGGAAACGTTGTGTTGGCAGAGAGGGACTTTGACCCTTCTACTGCCAACCCAACTATTCCTCTTTCATTTTACAGGGTCGGCAACTCGCAAGTGACACCCAGGTGTTACAAGCGTATTTAGGCTACGGTAACCGCTTACCATCAGGTGGGCCGTATGCTCGTTTGCCACCTTAGTGGTAAAAAAAAAAATCCTAGTCGGATTCATACAAAGTTGGTTTGTGTCTCACCATTGGTTTTGATGATACACCAAAAACAGTTTGAAGTCGTTTCTTTTCCCCAAAAAAATAATGTATTATTCAGAAAATATTTGTTGGCTACCTAACCTATTTGTATCCCACTGCTGGCAAGGGTTTCCTCTCAGAATGAGACAGGTTTTAGTCCACCAATCTGCCCTAATGTGGGTTGGAAGACTTCACACGCCGTCGAGAAAACGTTTCGGTTCCAACCAAATAATATAGGTCAAGGATATCGCTATTCATTTCGTTCTCACATAAATCTAAAACTCAAAATTATTAAGTTTATCTTGTGCAATACTTGAACAGTATCCGGCATAATATTGATCGCGAAATAATTTATATTTCAAAGGCCCTGACATTTTTTATAAATATTGCCCAATGTATTTTATCTACGCAAGTATTCACTACTCTTTTGTTTGTTGAGTGGATTTCCAATAAAATAATATGATTTATTTTGGTTTCTAAATTCTTTTATCTAATGGTCCTCAGTGCGACTGCTGAGTATGACGGCCTGGGTTCGATTTCCAGGTTGATCAAAATATAAGTACCTAAAAAAATCTCAATAGCACTTCAGTTTGGATTCATGCCTATATGGCAATAGGCTCGTTATCCTCTATTAAATGGGACCCTAAAAACGTACCTGTGAACTGTGAGTGTAAGGTAGTACTTACATCTGCCCACGGCGTAATAGGGAGGCTTGATAGCATATTAAGATTTAAATACAAAGCCTCAACAAGGACGACCGACCCGGGAATGAAATTATATTTATTTCTGTAAATAGATATTTTAAAAAGACTTTTACAAGTAAATGTTTCAATTTTTAATGCTAGATAGCGATGGCATTTCCTAACTGATGACCTCTGAGAAGAAACACCGAAACAAACTCAGAGAATTATGGTCTCTTTTAAAGTCCAGACGTAATAGTAACAAATACCTATGTTAATGTCACAATGCAGGGCAAAAATGGACTTTTGAAGAAAGAGCCGCAGTGACTTTGGGTAGACCAATCCCAGCCGACGGCATGGGTTCCAAGACCTGGCCACTCAATTCTTGTGGCAGTAAACTTGCCAATTATAAATTTTTATCATCTACCTACACTCAATGAAATATCTTACACAATCCGCAAAGATTGTTGCAAAACAATTTACTTTAGCGTCTTCACGTTAAATGCTAAGTGACATACATATGTGTATTATATACATACATATATATTTACATAATCGTAATACGGGTGCTGATAAGGAATGTTATTACTACGGTTTGCCGTGTCTTGACGTGTTTTTATGGCTTACCATGGTGTTGAATTCAAGGCTGGTTATTGAACTAGCAAATAAAAGAGAATTTATGTACTTTGAAAAGACAATTAAACGAAATAATATTTAGTGACAGAGACACGTGCATACAGACATGTAGAATATTAGTGGCCATGGTTTCACTAGCACTCCAAGGCATTTTCTGAGACCACCTAGCCTACGTCCGTCTCCAAGGTCCAAATTTTTCTTTATACCAAAATTTATCAAAATTGGTTTAGCGGTTAAGGCAAAAACGTTACAAACAGAAACATAGAATGGACTAGCTGTTCCGTGCGGTGTTTCTCACGTTTAATTAGTTGTTTCCGATCCTATGGGAATTTCCCAAAATCTTTTCTTAGCGAATGTCTAATTATAAGTAATGTACAAGCCAAATTTCAAGTTTCTTAGGCTTCGTAGTTTCTATGTTCAGTGGCCACATAATTTACTGCTTTATCGACAGTAATTTCACCCCAATCAGACACCAAAAGGATGTTATGCTAAAGTACCCAACTCTCTTTCTCTCTCTTCAATTTATGAGATCAGCTCTTGTCAGGGAGCTATTTCCATTGATCTCTATCTTATTCTTTCCGTTTTACCTCTTCTACCCCAACTACGCTATACTATTACCTGATCCATCACAATCTAGGCCAATTAAGTAGCCGTAACAGGGATTAGGGTGAAAATAAAAAAATAAGACTACCTACGTCTGAAGAAGATGAAAAAGAAGAATATACATCTGAAACTATGATATACAGTGTGTTCGATGTACTCCATAATTAATATGGATGATTACATGATTACGGGTTCAAATCAATGTGAAACTCGATATCAAAATTTTTAGATAATTAGATATTACAAATTATTTTTACAAATTTTTAATCTCCGGCTTGATATTTACCTACGACAAGAAATGCGATTTTATTTTGTAATAAAATTAGTAACAACTGTTACAAGTCTGTGCAACGAGACTAGACAGACACTTAACTCAACCTTGTAAGGACGTCTGACTTATTACCAACTAACATAAAACAGTATTTAAACCATATTAGGTATGTAGTTTTACAACAATAAGTTGCTGTACATAAAAAGTAAACTCAAATTGCGAGCAATAAAAAAAGTTACTCAAGCACAGGTCAAAAGTTACACATCCAAACCTATTTCTTACAGCCAGAAACGTCACGTAAACTTCAAAAACGGAATACATTCGAGATGCAAGCAAACTAAAACCATTTTCCACGAGAACAGTCCATTGGATCTCACAGCACAATACACACGATTAACGGAAACATCCACACAACGGTACATTAAAACTTTGTGAGAAAAAAATAAGTAAAAAAGCAAACGAACGAATCTTGTTTCTTTTTTTTCTCATTCGATATTTAAATTTGTATCACAGACACCTGTCAGGTAGGTCATTTATAGTGTCGTTGCGGGCGCGCGGCTCTCGCGGGGCACGGGCGAGGACTGTCCGCAATTGTTTACTGTAGGTTCGCCGTTGACTCTACAAAGAACTTTTTTAATAGAGCGCATATTTGTGGATACATAGGCAGAGCCTCTGTGAGAACGTTAAATATTGGTTTGGTATTAACGGTGACCGTTGGAAGGTAGGGTTTTTAAACTTCGTATATCGAAAGAGAAGCCGATAGCGCTGAATGTGAAATTAGGACAATAGATTTATGATATAATAATAAATACATAGGATATTTGTTGTTACGGAAATGTTAGGGAAATTACCACGATATTGGGACAAACGAGTGAAACAGGTAACACAACACCTCAGTCACAACATCACAAATAGTTCGTTTTAATATAAATTTTAAAAATATAGCAAATTGTGAATTATGAATGATATTGACAAGGTTTCTATGAATTCATTCTAAGCAAGACATCCATTCAGATGGAAACTTATGAGGGCCAAGCTCACACCTTTTGGAACACCTAATAATTAATATATTTTTAAATAGTGTTAGCATTTGAACTATGGATTTGATGGGCAATATTAAAAGCTTTAATTATAGTAAAAAAGGTTTTTTTTTATTATTTATTTGTGAAATAAAACCGAAAACACACAGTAAAAAGGCTATACTCTCATCTAGGCCTAGCCGCTTTTCGCTATTCACAGCGCCTTAATGACTACATGTCCTTGTTAGGATGGCACAAAAAAGAACACGATAACATTTCATATTGTCCTTAAAATAAAAATCTGATTGGGTAGATTCAGTATTAAGTTTATATATAATAATGATAATATCGAATACTTTTGTGAAATCCTTTCAAAGCGCCCTCAAAGTTCCTTTATAATCATGATATTCATAATTTAGATTTTCTTACTTACACACTAATATCAATTTAATTTGTAAACAAAGCTTAACAAAGTATTTAAATTCTACTGTTTAACTAATTTGATCTTAGTACTACCTACTTTCCTATCTGCACCCACGCACACTCTATGGACAGGTGGTAGACACGGCACCGTGGCTAGTCGGCACATCGGGCATTCCGACCGACATCGCCCGCCGGCGAAAGTAAACTTTACCAATCTTACACGAGCCTCTTCACACATCATCTACAATTTAAACTACACTCTATCTTTACCTTAACGAAGTTGTATTTCATTTACCTGCTCACTAACTTCTCCCGTAACTATTTTAAAGTGATTTATTCTTTGACTAGCTGTAATTATGGTTGATTTTTGATCAGTGTGTTGTAGGAGTATTGTAATATGATGGTCAGGGTATGGTGGCCGGTGAAATAATGCCCCGTAAGGCCTAGGGATTCGTTTCATATTGTGTTTAATTGTATGTTAATAGAGTGGTGCGATGCCCTTATAAGTAGTAAAACTTTCTGATTCAAAGAATTGCTTATAAACAGTACAATGATTAACTATTTATCGTCTATATTATGAACAGTATCGCTACTACGCACTGCCATTTTCTAAACTGGTAGACCGTTTGACGAAATGTTCTTTGAGTACCTTAAACATCTTAAGTTATCCGTCAGAGAACCAAAGGAACCCACACAGTTTAAAGGATTAGCACCCTGAAGTGAAAATGGGCTGGTCACGTCTCTCAAAGTACCGACAACGGTTGCAGTAAACCAGTTTATGAGTGGAGACTGCGTCTAGGTTTAGCATAGTGTGGGATGCTCGCCGGCCAGGTGGAGTGTCGACGTGTGGAAGGCAGCTGGTATTGACTGGATGAAGAGCTGAAGATCAGGCCGTTGAGCGCTCACAAGGGACGTCCAGAAGTGGACGAATACGGTCTGATAATGATGATGACGTTAAAGACACATTTATGCCAATTTATATACATGCACACCTACGCACACTCCTCCTGCACACAGACACATCATCATCAACCCATATACTGTCCCACTGCTGGGTACGGGTCTCCTCTCAGAATGAGAGGGATTAGGCTATAGTCCACCACGTTGGCCTAGTGCGGGTTGGCAGACTTCACAAACCGTCGAGAAAAATCTCTAAGGTATGCAGGTTTCCTCACGATGTTTTCCTTCACCGTTTAAGCGAGTGATAATTAATTATTAATACGCACATGAATTCGAAAAGTCAGAGGTGCGTGCCTTAGGTTCGAACACGAGACCTTCGACTTGGCAGTCCAATGGTCATACCACTATCACTAGGCTATCACTGCACATAGACACACACACACATAAAAAAAAAAGAATAATAAAAAAAAATGTAATAACTGTAATGTTTCTCTCTCCGCTCTATCAACTGATAAGTTGTATACTTCGTAATTGGCGTATTCTTAAGTCTATACAATGACTATAATTATGTAGGTAAAACAACGTGTTACAAAATACCCCGTAAAAGCCAAAAATGTTGTCAGCTGTCATGTCAGGGAACCAGATTATTTAACAGAAAGGCCTATTTTACCTAATAATTGTCTACTTTAATAGTTTTTTCTATTTTTCATTCATAAATGTTGTTGTTTTTCTTTTTTTGGGTTATGTTATACAGCGTTACTACGGTTCTTAAATATTGTGAATGGACTCGTTATAAGGCCCCATTTAAGCTCCTTTCGGCTTTACGGGTAGTTTTGTAACAACCTGTATATTATACATAAATATAGCCTATGACACTCACAAATGATGTGACTTTCTATTGATAAAAGAACTTTTAAAATCGGTTGAGTCGATCCAGAGATTACTCTACAACCTCACAAACTTTACCTCTTTATAATATTAGTATAGTTCTGTGAAGATTTTTAATTGCCACGGGGTTTTTTTTTTATAGAAGAGCAGCGAGCAAGCGGGTCACCTGATGGTAAGTGATTACCATCGCCCCTTGACAGCCACAACACCAGAAGGGTTGCAAGTGCGTTGCCGGGCGGAAAGAATAGACTCGCTTCTTGAAGGTTGCCATGTCACACCGGATCGGAAGTACCTCCGCTGGTAATTGATTCCACAGAGTAGTCGTGCATGGTAAAAAGTTTAGTGGTTATATGTATATATAGTATAATATAACCAAGAAACATTTTACCATGCATATCTGGATGTTGATGATGTAATTTGTCTGTAAATTTTACTTGAAATGAATCAATGTGTCCCTTCACATGTCGTTCCGTTTATTAGACATCAACGAGTCAAGAGATTGGTTAAATTGTTGTAGGTTATTTTATTATTATAATTTTTGGCAATTTAAAAAGCGGAAGTACCCAAATATAACAACAAGTATTTTGTTGTTATATTTGGGATTAACGTATTTTGAACATTTTCTAAAATATAGGTATTATATATTATAGCGCCACACTAAATTTTATATAATTTTTCCTCTTATAGTTGTGTATTTTTTATTTTATTTTCTTTCTTTCATCTATTCAATTCAATTTCATTGCGTTCCATAATATATACAGGTGGTCGGCTTATATAATTGAAACAACTGTACCTAGACCCTGTGGGGTACAGCACAGTTTAGTAGGAGAGAGGAAGTACTGATAATATTGATATAATATACTCGTACATCATATTTATTATATTAATTTAATTTTCCATGGTCTATTATTATTTTATTTGTAATTATTTTTATATAAATAGTACCTAAGTAAACATAACACACTATCACGCCTATATTCCAAGAAAGGTTACACGGAAAAGTACTATTATAGAGTCATTCTTCACCGGTAGATATATTTAAATCCCATGTTTAAACCATTCACACGTGCCAAATGTGTTGATTAATAACGGGAATTAAAAAATAGCGGGAACGACGCCTTAGTCAGAATATTGCAGCAAAGAGTACCTACCTAGGTATTAATCACAGTTTTCGTTTCAACAACGGTGATATGGCGCCTGCCGTACTGAAAAAATTACCAACATCCATACATTGCTGCCCGTCAATTTGCTATGAAAATATTCACAGGCGGTTAAGAAAAAAAAATTTTTATGTAAAGAAACTGTAAGATACATAATTGTTTGTAAGTATTTTTTTAAAAGATTCCATCTAAAGACCACCAGTTGAACGAATAGCTTTATTTAATTTCACCTTTTAGTTTTATTAATAAAGTATAAAATAAAAGCTAATAGGTAGCTTACCTAGAAAGAAAGAAAGGTAAACACATTTATTCGGACAAGGTCCGTACAACACAGATAATAATTAAATAAAGAATGAACATACAAAAACAACAAAGATCACCTCTATGCTGTCAGCATGCTTTTTTTTTTTTTTACGGCCCTGGATACATGTCCTTTAAGCCGTCAGCATGCTTGTCCCGAAAGGGTTGCCAGCTCAGCATTATGCTGGGCGTATTTAATACCTACTAGGTAGCTTTTATTTTATACCCATAATGTTATTATAATTTACTTTTTGTTACTTACAACTTATTACTTTATTTATTATAATCACTTATAAGGCTATTTACAATTGAGATGGAATCTAAACTAAAGAATTAGACATGCATAGATATACTCGAAAAAGTGCCTTCAACATGTAGAAAATAATTAACTAGGTCAAAAAGGTACTTTAGCTCTGTGAAAAAATTAATAAAAAAAGAGATTACCGCAAGTCAATATTTCTAAATATTAATTATTCACACTGAAATAACTGTAATCCGATATTACATGGATCATGGCAATTTCTTAATCTTCATTTTAGATAATTCCACTGTTTAATTTGATCTACAAAGCGATTTAGAAAGCAGGGCACTTACCTTTTTTTATAGTACGGAAAATCTTCATGCATCATCCGTCACCCGGGGGGGCGGCAGGGTATTTCGGACTCATATCGACTAAAAACCGCACTTTCCTTCACTCGCCCTATAGTCATGGCCATGGGATCCGTGAAATTCACCACGACCATGACAGAGCTAAACTGTACACCCGTCCGTGGGCGTGGGTAGACTAGACTGGCGAACTGGCGTTATTTTCGTAAAGCCGGAGATTTTCATTCTACCCTCATTGTTATTGTCATTGACGACCTCTGTGGTCTAGTGGTTCGAGTACCGGACTGCTGATCATGGGGTCGTGGGTTCGATTCCCACAGGACACAAATATTTGTGTGGGTAAAACATGAGTATTTGTGTTTGTCTGAGTGTTTCTTATGTATTATAAGTATGTATTTACAAAAAAAAAGTATTATATCCATTGTCTAGTATCCATAGTACAAGCTCTGCTTAGTTTGGGACTAGATGATGTTGTGTAAAAAAAGTGTCCCAAAAAAAAAATGTATTTATTTAATTTAAATTGTCACATTTTTTCATTTAAGTGGGTAATCTAAGCCGGTCGCTAGCTTCTCAAACAAATGATATATATTTTTTCTGTTTTTAAAAATATATGTATGTAGAATGGATATGATATTATTTAAATATTACTAGCGATAGATGGAACTTCATTGTCAGAATTGTAAACTATTCCTTTTTCCAAATTGGAAACAAATTGCTCTGTGTCTGACATAGTACGTCAGTCTGATAAAGAGAGAAAGCAAATCAAATCGTAATGAATCCCTTTTGCATCTATTTAGTTCAGGAATGACTATAGGTAATTTTTTTTTTTTATGTGATAAGGTGGGCAAACTAGCAGACGGATCGCGGATGATGGTAAGCGATTACAGCCGCCCATGGACACCCGCAACACCAAAGGAGTTTCAGGTGCGTTGCCGCCCTTTTAAGGGGTTTGGGCCTCCGGTATCCTCACTCACTCGACGAAACACAACGAAAACGTTATTTCACGCCGGTTTTCTGTGAGTCCGTGGTATCAAGTCCGGTCGAGCCGGCCCATTCGTGCCGAAGCATGGCTCTCCCACGAAAGAGAGAAGAATTTTTAGAGGAATATCTAGGGAATATATGGAAAATCTTGCCGTTTCTTCTCCATAATATTGAACCTTTTTTATGTGGCCTACGCAAATGTCCCTCTGATCTGGTATTGTCGTGCGACGGGTTGTTGAGCTCCCTAAATTATGGTTGAGCTACACAATGACTGACGTGCGTGCCGTCGGTTGGGACTGGTCTACTCAAAGCCGCTATGGCTCTTTCTTCAAAAGGCCATTTTAGACTTTGCCCTACATTGTAAGACACATATTTGTTACTATTTTATGTCTGGACTTTAAAAGAGACTATGATTCTCTGAGTTTGTTTCGGCGTTTCTTCTCAGAGGTCGTCAGTTAGGAAATGCTGGAGCTATCTAGCTTAAAAAAAAATATGTAAATTATTGACTTGTAAAAGTGTCTTTACAAGATCTATTTACAGAAATAAATATCGTTTATCGTTTATCATAATATCTAAGTACTTTTTGGAACAGTGCAACTAGGTTTGACATTTCAAAAGTGCTATTGAAATAAATAACTTTGACTTGTTTTTTTGCTAGAATATCATGTAGGTATATTATCATCGTAGCTATATGAGTATTTCGGGACAATCAAATCGGGCAAACAGCACCATCTAGTCCCAAACTAAACAGTGCTTGATGTGCTGGCCTCTGTACAGAGGCCGAAATGCCAAAGAAATTTGACAGATTGGGGTAGCTTGATGTCCTATCAAGCTACCCCAATCTGTCAAATTTCTTTGATATATTTTCAACTTTAATAAAACATAATAAGGTTCATTTTCAATTGAGAAAATTTGACAGTTTTGGATAGCTTGACCTGCTGGCATCTGTACCTACTATTTTTTTGTAAATACATACATAGAATAGTATAAGACCCACAGACAAACATGTTATGTTCATCACACATAAATATATCAATATTTGTGTTCCGTTAGAATCGAACCCACGAGTGCGTGCTCAGCAGTCCGACAATCGAACCACAGTCGTCGTCCATTTCGTGAATTGTGTATCTGTCTGTGGAATCGTAGCTCCCAAACGTAAGGACACATTTTGATTTGATTTTTGTTTTGAAGGTGATTTGATCAAGTATTCATAGCGAGCTGATTAACAGATTTTCTTGATATCATATTCAAGAAAAAAAATTCAGTCGTTTGAAGAAAATTCGATCCTGGACAGTAGTTGGCTATAGCGTCCGGTGTATGGCTGCCTGAGATTGAATTTTTATTTCTCTAAAATTTATATCCTTAATCATGTGCCAAATATTATAAAAAAATATTTCTCATTTTTTTTGTGGATGCACTGAACAAGAGGATAAAAAAATAATAAAAATATCATGTTTATATATTATGTCGTACAAATATATTAAAACAATTTAACCTACATACTTATAAATAACTTATTCTAAACTACACCTTACGAACTAGACGTTGATACAACGTAAAGTACACAGCCATGTTGTTTTTAAATAACAAGTTCTTATCATTACTAATAACTAATTCTTCAAGCTTACTTCCTCTAGGGAAATGAAATAAAATTATATTTATTTTCTGTAAATATTAAAAATCGGATACTTCATCAGTGGAGTATCCGCCAAGACCTGGGACCTGGGGGCTTAGCATTGTATTTCAAATACATAGTCGAATGATAGTTACACAAGGACTGAAAGATTTCCTAGAAAAAAAAAACAATATTTCTGAAGTGGTTGTATGACGATTTTGACGTCATAAAATAGCAGATTTGATGCCCTTAGTGTATAAATTTACCTGGTTCAAGATTAGAGACATTAATTGTCTATTACGATTTTAATTGGAATCTGAGATTTAAATTTGATTATAGCAATTTGGATATAAAATCGACAAATTCATAATGATTTTCTAGAGACTTATTTGAAGTTATTTTTGGTTAAACTCACCAGACTTTAACTATTGCAACTTACACCTGTCACACAAGAGAGCACTCAGTGTGCCCTAAAAACTTATGTAAATAAATAATGCAAAAGAATAGGAAAAATATCTGCAGTTTGCGAAACAAGAGAAATTGTGACTTGGAAACGTTTTAATTACGACGAACTATATAAATATAGGTAGGTAATATAAATTTTCTTTCTAGTATAATGCAATGTTGCAATATTTTCCCATAAAGAAAGTCTTCGTGAAGTGATAGTTAGTAACTTAGCATTGTAAGACAGTTATTAGTGTTGTGGCGATGTCACTGGCTGGCCGGTCACTGATATCTCGAACTGAGGCGACGAGCTGTGGTTCTCTTTCTTCTTTAGAACGACATCCGTGCCCCACCTCCACTGTGAAAAAAGAAACAATAATTAAGTTCTTAATTTAAATTCGAATTTTAGAATAAGTAGTAAGTTCGAATTCTTATGTACTGTAGCGAAATCGAACTACCGAAACAATTGAATAGCGCTACCAACATTCACAACGCAAGTTGCAAATTTGAGACGCCTGATATCAACCGTCGGGCCGTGGCCCACCAGGAAAAACACTCCCCTGGTTGGAGGATCCTCCCTTTGGATGGAGGGGCAACACACCTCGTCCCTCCACACTGGTGACGCCAGTATCCGAATATCTCCACAACGGAATAGAAAAGTTCTGTGATCTCCACAGTAATTAGAAGATAAAGAAAAAGAGACGGCGCGACTACTTGGACACTTTTAACATAGATTGGATCCAATTGGTGCAGAGTCAAGATAGCTGAGGGGAGGCCTCTAAAAGACCTTCCCACATACCCCCACACCATCACCACACCAAAGCAAATCTCTTTTCCATAAGACCCACTTTTTGTCCCTAATCCTTAATCCCAACCTGAGGAAGTACGTGCCCAGTGGAACATTAATGGTCTGAAAACATACACATGCCAAGCTTATTGACTGTACACAAATCTATACTCCAAACTGCTACTGAGAATTTTGTAGAAAAACTCAACACTCCTCTCGCAACCTGGGAATCGAAAACTATGATTGACAAGTACGAAAACAATACTGACAAGTAGTAAGTACTAACAATACTAACATAATTATAAGCTAACATTGTATCTAACATATTAACAAGAAATGGATTATTAATTATCTGAAATAAATTATTCTATTCTGTTCTAATGGGCTGGATTATGATTAAATACTAACCATGACAACGGCATAAACAGCACCCAGAAAGTACCCAGCAAGCACATCACTCCAGTGGTGTTTAAAGTCGGACACGCGTGATAATGCGGTGAACCAGCTCAGCATCACGGCTCCGAACTGAAGGGCGTGGCGGGGCGCGCGGGTGCCCGACCAGGTCATGCGCCCTTCTAGGTATAACTGTAATGAAGAATATCCTCTTTAAATTGATATTCCTCTTCTTCTTCATCGTTTTCTCATTGTTGAAGATCGCGACCAGTTGCGACACTATCTATCTCTATCTATCAGCCACGGACGTCCATTGCTGAACATAGGCCTCCCCTAATGATCGCCACAAAAATCGGTCTTGCGCAGACCGCATCCACCGACTCCCTGCGACCCTCACGAGGTCGTCCGTTCACCTAGTTGGGGGCCGTTCTACGCTGCGCTTTCCTATGCGTGGTCGCCACTCCAGGACTTTATTTCCCCAGCGGCTATCCGTTCTTCTAGCCACATGGCCCGACACGTCTCCAAGCTATGCGGTCTTCTGATGTGTAGACCGCTAGGTATATGCTGCGACCGACAGCCTTCTTAAACCGGTGCACTACCTTGAGCTCTTCTTTACTTTTTTTTTTTTTTTATTGGAACCACAAACAAGCTTACAATCTCTATTATATAAAGCTTAACTTATACATTGTTAGTTATTGTAAACTCAACATCGCTGGTCACCTAAGTCATTACAGAATTACAAATGGTGAACCTGTGTTACAATTTAGAATTAACTTAATCGGCTAATAGTTAATCCATAAAACTTACTACTTATTTGATATCAAACATTATAAATAATTTATAACATCCCACCTTACATAAGGAAATGTCAGCGACATTTAATAGGTACTTACTAAAAATCTAAAACTTTAAATTGACTTTATCATGATTTATCAAAGTGTTTTCAAAAGATCTCTATAAAGAAATAAATTTATCTATATTATACTAGGCAGTAGGTTATTTTTGTAATATCATATATTATTGGACAATTTTACACAGCACCATCTAGTCCCAATAGTCTAAGCAGAGCTTGTACTATGGGTACTAGGCAATGGATTTAATACTGCTATATCCTGCAAATAATTCCATTATAAGCTGACCTACCATTGTATAGATTTTTCATACACTGAAAGGTAAGCGAACAAAAGACCTGATATAAGTAATACTTACAGCTAAATAAATCATGGTATATGCCGCCCAAGCAGAATGTCCACTCAGGAAACTCTTGCGCATATCCCCATACTTGTCGGTTTGGGAGCCAGTGCAATGGTAGTCAGACGACTGGATGTACCGGTTCTGCCACTCCGACGAGGTGCAGTCCACTGAGGGCTGGCAGATCTGAAGATAGGAAGATTATTGATCAGAGGCCGTATCACAACCTATTATTGCGATTGTTTTCCGATTGAGAGAGAGGGATCATCATCAACCCATATACTGTCCCACTGCTGGGCACGGGTCTCCTCTCATATTGAGAGGGATTATATAGTCCACCACGCTGGCCTAGTGCGAGTTGGCAGACTACACAAACCGTCGAGAAGAGAGAGAGGGATGTCGCTCTGTAAATTAAATAGCTCCATCCCTATCTCACAACCTAAAAATGATCGCATTAATACCTTGTGGTATGGCCCCAGATATACAGAAATTGATGTTGAAAGTTAAACACATTTATTCAAGATACACTAAAAGGGACTGACTGACAGACCCTGGAGCGTGCCATGCTAGGAATACATCTCGCAGACAAAAGTCGAAGATGTAGGTATCAGAATCGCGAGACTTAGTGGAGATGGGCAGGGCACTTAGCAAGACGGGAAGATCTTAGATGGACCAAAGCAGTAACCGAATGGTGGCCAAGGGATATAAAACGTTCGCAGGGCCGACCACCAGCCCGATGGTCGGATGATATTATGAGGGCAGTGGGGAATCAGTGGGTGCGACTTGCTCAAGATCGGCAACAGTGGTGGGGAACAGAAGAGGCCTTTACTCAGCAGTGGGAGTTACCGGCTGAATAGAATAGAAACACTACTAGGGAGCAGTTCTTGACCGTCATTTTTGACAGCCCACTAAAAACTAAAAAAGAACTTTAACGTAACAGTGTTTTCCTTTCTGTTTACAATTTTGTCCCAGTACATAACATAACATACCATCACGCCTATATTTCCCGAAGGGTTAGGCATTATCATCATCACCAACCCATATACTGTCCCACTGCTGGGCACGGTTCTCTTCTCACACACTGAGAGGGATTAGGCCATAGTCCACCGCGCTAGCCTAGTGCGGGTTGGCAGACTTCACACGCCGTTGAGTAGGTCTCTAAGGCATGCAGGTTTCTTCACGGTGTTTTCCTTCACCGTTTAAGCGAGTGGTAATTAATTATTAAGAAGGGTTAGGCAGTGATGTACAGACGCCAGCACATCAAGCTACCACAATCTGTCAAATTTCTTTGATTGATTTTCAACTTTATTGCAAAGCTATAAGGTTCATATTCAATTGGGAAAATTTGACGGTTTTGGATAGGTTAACCTAGCGTCTGTACTTATAATATGTTCTGTGTAATATTTACATTGGGCACAAATTAAAACTACGAGCTGTTATTGAGATTTCATAGCAAAAACCAATAAACTGCTCTACCTAGAATCGAACACAGGATCTCTAGCGTAGGTAGCAGTCGCGTAGAAACACTAGACTTGAGGCAGTAAGTTGTTCTGGTAATGTGAGAATTATGCAGCTTCTACGATAACGTTATCAACTAACTGGATCAAAATTATGTATATAACAGCACTTGTTATTAATTAATTATTGAACTAATAATTAATTAAATGTTAACTTATGTAGGAGTCTACTGTTTATCTATACACTTACCGTTTAAACCACATAAACAGGTACCTACCTATATAAGGAATTAAAGGCTGGAGCAAACCAGAATTTAATAATTTAATTATTACTAATGTAATGTATCGTTTATCTACATACGAGGAAAGGCTTAACATTATAAGTACCTACTTGAATAGTTGACTTGTCTACATGAATAGTTTTTAATTAAGTATTTAATATGTTTTTTTGGAAAATATTATCACTTACTAATTTCCTGTTTTTTTTTTATTTTTTTATTTACGCAAGCATGACTGCTACGTTTGAGGATCTAGGTTCGATTCCCAGGTCGTGCAAAGTGTTATAGGTTTTTCTATAAAATTTTTAGTACCTAGCAGCTCGAAATTTGAATTGGTATCCAGTTAATGGTAATGGGGTCGCTTCACCCCTTATTGCATAGGACTTAAATATGAAGGATATGATACGTAATCCATGGCCGCGGCGATAGGGCAAAGGAAAGCAAGTGCGGTTTTTAGTCCAAACGAGTCCAACGTTACCCAGTCTCCTCAATGCCCAATGTCACGTGATCGCAAATTCCAGATCACACATCACATTCCGACATCCCAGAAAAGGCTACAGCTGAAGCCGTACCATTACGTGTTAACGCGATCATTTTTAGGTTGTGAGAAAGGGATGGCGTTATTTAATGTGTAGAGCGACATCCCTGTCTCGCAATCGAAAAATGATCGCAATAACACATTATTGTACGGCCTCTGTTATGCAAAAAAAAAGAAACTTACGTCAAAGAAGTGAGGTCTTGGTCTTCCTATGATATTTTTGGAGAAGTTGACTGAGATCTCGACGAAGCAGGCACCGAAGGCGAAGGAAGCCAGTGCGCAGTAAAAGCCACGCACCCACGGTGGTATGCGCACGCCCAGGCAGCGCTCACTGTCGCGCACCTTGCGCAGGAGAGCCCACTCGCACATCAGGAACTGGGGGTAAATGAGATTTATAAGTTACTAGTTTTTAACCTTTTGAACGCCACGGAGTGTATAGCCGTTAAATGAAAACTCGCTCACGACGCCAACGACGGCATGGCACGTCAAAAATACCACTTTTTTTTTAGTTCAAAACCTAAACGAAAATTTGTTGTTTTTTTTTTCTTTTTATCAGATACTAGAATTTGTCGCTTGGCATAGAGATCACGAATTTTCGTTATTGACGCGGCGGTCAAAAGTTTAATCGCGGTTACAGTAATATACCAGAGAAAACAAAACTTTTTGGGACTATTATTGAGTTATTGAAGTTGTTGTTTTTGTTTATTGAAGTTGTTGTTGGAGGGGCTTGTGGCTAAGTAATAACTAAGCTGATCAACCGATCTGCAAGGTTAAGCTGCGCTAGTCGCTTCTGTGGATGGGTGACCATTGTTAACCATCGAGACCCCTTTGTGCTTCGAGGAGCACGTAAAGCCGTCGGTCCCGGTTGACATACGAACACCTATGACAATCGTTAGTGGTAGTAAGAAACCCCAAAAACCTGACAACCAGGTATCCTCAGGGGGTCTTTTGCATGCTTTTATGGCGGAATGTACATGGATTCCTAAAAAAACTTTGTAACATCTTATTGTAACCAGGCCAGCACATCAAGCTACCCCAATCTGTCAAATTTCTTTGATAGATTTGCAACTTTAATACAAAGAGATAAGGTACATTTTCAATTGGTAAATTTTGACAGTTTTGTATATCTTGACCTGCTGGCGTCTGTACTATCTACATTCTTTGCAAATATAAAATTCTATTCTATTCAGGGTAAAATTGGGTTGCGGAGGTCAGATGGCAGTCGCTTCGTGTAAAATACTGATATCTAGCCGTATCTGGTTAGGCTGGAAGCCTACGCCAATATAGTTGGGAAAAAGGCTCGGAGAAAGAAGGGTGAGTTATAAGAAGTCTCATTTTTCAATATCTCAAAATCGCAATCATAATGAATGTTATAGCAGGGCTTCAGTAGTGAAATGAAATTCTTCTTTTAATAAAAACAGTAATTATTGTGCGTTCCAATTTACATTAGTTGAATAGGTATTTACTTGAGTAAAGCGACGTGGAGTCACCGCCGCTGACTGGCTCTGGAGCATAGATCAATATACCCTTTACTCTGGAGCGCGCAGACCGTTGCGCCGCGCTCGCGCTGCTCCCCCGCGCGCATGCCTTCCCCGCAATACAGGGCCGTACTGGGCCCAGGGCCGCACTTGGGTGATGTTGTTTATGCGGTAACAATGAATGTCCGGTGAAATGCTGTGGCGTTGGTATTTAATTGTTATACTTTAACCGATCATTCGATCTCGAATTCAATATTATTAAATCATTTTATAGTTATTTAAACACGACAATTCAATCGGGCTATTGGATGTCCATTGTCTGATGTGAATTGTGTTTTGGCTGGCTGCCGGTCTAACCGGATGCGGCTGAATATCAGTATTTTACACGAAGCGATTTCCATCAGTCCTTCGCACCCAATTTCTGGGCAATTCCGATTGAGGATATTCATTAATTTATTTACTAAGTACAGCCACATCACACACATTAAAATAAGTTCTTCACCGTTTAAGCAAGTGATCATTAATTATTAATACGCACATGATTTCGAAAAGTCAGAAGTCCGTGCCTAGGATTCGAACTAGAGAGCTACGACTTGGCAGTCCAATGTTCATACTACTACGTTATCAGAAAGAAAGAAAGAAAGAAAATTTATTCTGACAGGCACAAAACAGGACAAAATACAATTTAACATAACAATTTAATAAGTCTTAAAACTAAGGAAGTACGTTATCACTGCTGTTTACATACCTATGTATACACATAGTATTTCTATGTACATATACAACGTAACAGCCATTCTTATCATAGTTCCGCTTTAATAAGCATCCGATTAGGTTAACCATTGAAGCGAAACCGATACAGTTTAAAAGTTACTAATTTAAACGTCATCTCGTTCATTGTTTAAGAATCGATAGATTGATAAAATTACTAGGTATCGTATGCCAATTTCACTTTGATTAAAATAAGTTTCAATGGTATACTTCGTGGCAAAGTAATATAATTTTTTTTTGTTCTACTAAGTTGGCAAACAAGCATACGGCCCACCTGATGGTAAGCGGTTACCGTAGCCTATAGACGCTTGCAACACCAGGAGTATCCATTGCGCGTTGCCGACCCTGGATTGAAAGAGGAATAGTTGGGTTGGCAGTATAAGGTTGAAAGTCCCACCCACTGCCAACACAACGTTTCCTCGTGGAGCACTGGCAACCTTGCTCACCGTAAGAAACACAACACACCTCAAAGCAGTGTTATTTTACTTCGATTTTCTACAAGGCGGAGGTACTTCCCCAGTCGGGCAGCTCCAATTTGAGTGGAATTACTCCACCTATGCCCTACCTCTCTTAAAAAAATTACGCCTGCTAGGTTAAGCTGTGCTTTCCCCGGTCAGTCTATGGATGGGTGACTATTCTTAACACACCAAGATCCCACACGTAAAGCTGCAACTTTAGATGTCACCAACACCAGTGGTTTTAGTCGCGCGCATCTCGTGTTGTACATAATTATGTGCAACTACACTATTGTCAATTTAATTGGATAAGTGCATAGTTGTCGTTATTAGAGTACAATAGGATGGAAGTGACTGGAAGCCGGAAGGGGCCCAGACGGAGAATAGAGGCAATTCTGTCAATTACTGAATATATGACCTGGACGATTCTGGTTGTATGTGCATTTATTTGACAACATCACGCCCGTATTACTTTTAAAATGTGAGCCATGGAATGCGTAGGAAACTTTCTGTTAAGCTTGGTTAATTTTTATTAAGATTGCAGCCAGATCGAAGATACGCACCGGGCGCAGCTGGGGTTCATTTGGAAGGTCCTGTACCCTTTTTATCTCGTGGAAAATTCTTACTGATATGTTGTGTTGTACTCATACCGGCTAAAAACCGCACTATGTTGAGGGCCATAGGATTTTTGTTGTTTTTTTACCCTTCGGTTGATAGATATGTGTACGTAACAATTATCGGTAGGCAATCGTTTTACTTATTTACGTGGCATATGCCTTTGCAAAGTACAGACGCCAGCAGTTCAAGCTATCCAAAATTGTCAAATTTTTTCAAATGAAAATGAACCTTACAGTGTTGTATTAAAGTTGAAAATCTATCAAAGAAATTAATTGACAGATAGTGGTAGCTTGATGGCCTCTGTACCTATATAAATGAACTTGTTTAATTGCGACGGTATGTGATATATGTAAAATATTCTCGTTACTGTTTTAAACACCGGATATGACAAGTAATTTACGATCCAATTATTATTTAATCGTCTTTTAACAATCGTTTATAATAACGTGGATAAACGTAGCACTGTCTTTAAAAGTGGCAATATTTACACCGTTTAAGCAAGTGATAATTAATTATCAATACGCACATGAATTTAAAAAGTCAGAGGTGCGTGCCTTGGATTCATATTCGAGACCTTTGACTTGGCAGTCTAATGGTTATATCACTAAGCTATCATTATCATTGCTTTTTTTACTTAGTCAGCCGTGGGGGGACTGACCCTTAAAACTAACGACTTGAAATAACACTGCTTTGAGTTGTGTTTGTAGTGTTCCTTACGGGGTTGTCAATGCTCCGCGAGGAAACGTTGTGTTGGCAGAGGGGGACCTTGACCCTTCTACTGCCAACCCAACTATTTATCTTTCGTTTTACAGAGTCGGCTACGCGCCAGTGTTGGTGTTGCAAGCGTCTGCTTGTTTGCCACCTTAGTGGTATAAAAAAAAATATTAATCAGACCTAATCAGAAATGCGTGTGGTAAAACGTGAGGTTTGTTATCATTAGTAACGTGCCGTGCCATGCCATAAGACTCCAATGGCTTGTACTACTAATTGAGTGACTGACCATTAAGATAACAGTATAAATTCTAATTTGGTTTTACAGAATAGTGATAAAGAGAAAGGTTATGATGCTGAATATGACGTGTTCATAGTGATGGATCGCCTGATGGTAAGCGATTTCCGCCACCCATGGACACCCGCAACACCAGAGGAGTCACAAGCGCGTTGCCGGCCTTTAAAATTATATTGGTCTGGAAATACTGCAGGCGACAGTTCATTCCACAGTTTAGTTGTGCGAGGCAGAAAGTTTCTAAAGAAACGCACAGTACCTCACTAGGTACTGTGCGTAGTACCTCACTGCCTCGTTGGTGGGTGGTTGAACCAACCATCTAGATGATGTGGATGGAACTGCTGTCGCGTGGAACGATGGCGGAAAGTAGCAGCAGGGATCAATCCGAACAATTCCTCGGAGCATTCCCCATTCATGTTGCATTCAATACGATTTTTAATATGAAGTTACTGACCTGTGAAGGTTATGTGAAATCATTGCATAGATGACCGTTAAATATTTACCTTACCTAATAAAAAAAACTTGAGAGGTGTCAAGGGACACCCGGATGGAACGAAGTTCCTTTCATTAAAATTTAATAATTAAAAATAAAAAAACCTGTATACACTCAACAATTCACAACGCGCGAAATTCAAATATTGTCATTCACTCAATAATTCGAAATTCAAATATTGTTGACAAGCAAAAAGTGTCGTGACAACTTTTCGTAAGAATTTTTTCCGTCTAGCCCCCTTTCACAACGCGCGATAAGGAACTTCGTTCCAAAAACTCTAGACAAGTTTTGGAGCTGTCATGTTTTCAAAACTTAGCTGTCTTTAGTGACTTTTGTGCTGACCGTACCATTGATACATTGAAGAACAAAAACTTTGGTACTTACAGAAAGTATAGGAAGAGCAAGGCCGACGATCCTTAACATGGGAACAGTGACAGTGTCTTCCTTGTAAGGGTACATGAGGCTCTGGTCCCCACAGAAGAACCCCCTCTCAAATGGCTGCCAAAGCAGCGCCGTGGCATATATGCAGAGAGTCACTGGAACAAATTATTAATCATGTGAAAAATTCATGTATTATAAGTATATATTTACAAAAAAAAAGTATCTAAGTATTATATCCATTGTCTAGTACCCATAATACAAGCTCTGCTTAGTTTGGGACTAAGATGGTGCTGTGTAAAAATGTCCCAAAAATATTTATATTTATTTATATTTATATTCAACAAGATTGAGAGAGGTTCGTAGCTACGTAATATTAAGGAATTTATGGATATTATTCAAATAAGTCAATTTTTTTTTTAAATATAAAGATAAGTTTATTTGTTAGAATACAGTAGGTATAGACGCCAGCAGGTCAAGCTATCCAAAACTGTCGAATTTTCCCAATTGAATATGAACCTTATGCCATTGTATTAAAGTTGAAAATTAATCAAAGAAATTTGACAGATTTAATTTTGACAGCTTGATGTGCTAATATAAATAATGTTTCCAATATTCTGCCATTTCAGGAGTACAAATTTTTAAAATAAAAGCTAGTTTAATACTACAGAGTTGTGCTTCCATCAATATTTTTGTTTTTTTTTAACCAATAATTTAATTTTTAAAAAGTGCGATATTGCCGAAGGAATTTCAATTATTTGAAACGTGACGCCATTTGTCAAAGTGAAGATGACGACGTAAAAGTTTATGACAAAAATGTCAGTATCACTGGGTGCGTAGTGTTTGCCTAGGAGTGTTTGCTTCGTGTGATAGACTATGACGTCACACTAGGCGCGCCAAAATGGCGATCGTTTAAAGTGCCCGGTCCGGTTCGCTATTTTAATCATTTTCAGGGTTCCGTACCCAAAGGGTAAAAACAGGACTACATTATTATTTACAGGCGGAGTGGAGTCTTAACTCCCTGCCGTCCGTCCGTCCGTCTCTCACTAGGCTGTATCTCATGAACCGTGATAGCTAGACAATTGAAATTTTCACAAATGATGTATTTCTGTTGCCCCTATAACAACAAATACTAAAAACAAATTAATATAAATATTTAAAGGGGCTCCCATACAACAAACGTGTTTTTTTGCCGTTGTTTGCTCGACATTAATAACGGCAACAGGTAGACGCTTGAAATATTCACCGAATATTTAGTTGTATATTCATTTTAAAAATAAATATATAATAAAATTAAAATAAATACTTAAGGGGTTCTGGTACGCAACCATTCGTGCTCGAGTCCGACTCGCACTTTGCCGTTTTTTTATAATGTACTTATATTACTTTTTTGGTGTTGCATATTTTTTTACCATTATAACATACGATGATTTTTTACCAGTATGATATAATCGAATAAAAATATATTATTACGCTGATCAATCTATCTTTGAGGTTAATCTGCACTTGACGTGGTTAGACTATGGAGGGGTGATCATTATTAACACGTCGAGATATATCTTTTTGTATTTTTTTGCATTATCCGTGCTAAGTTATTTTAGCGAAGGAAAAAATGGACTGGGCAAGGATTCGAACCTGCCTCTTCCGGTTCAATACACCAGACGCTATGATCAGCTAAGCCACCGATCACAGACGTGTTGTGATGCGTACATTTACTTAGTATGCTGAAAGGATGTCACCAAAATCTGCCCAAATGATGTACTGAGGGTACACTTATTTGTAAAAAATACCCTGTATTACACTGGCTAAATCTCTAGTCATAGGTACTTTTTTTTATGCTCACTAGGGGATCAGAAAAAAATACTTTAAATTTGAAAAAAACGCACGCTATTTTAACACACTAGTATCCATTTCATTATGTTTTTATAGTAAAAACTGTCAACTTGATAGCTATCTGCTGTCAGTGGCAGATTTGGAATGTCAAACGCACGCCAGTTTGGCACAGTTTCATAGTGATTTCATGGTAAAAACTGTCAACTTGACAGCTGTCATGTACCACAGGCACAAATTTGGGCTGAGTTATAAGGACTTTTGATGACCTCCTTTAAGTTTGTCTGATGAAACTGTTGTGATGGTGTATGTTCCCGCGTAATATTTTTGAAGTAACTGTCACTCGCTCGTGTAATGTTACTTTGTGATATTACATGCATTGCACATCAATTTGTAATGATATCATAAACTGATGTTACGCGTTCCGTATTTAAGATTTTCGAGTTCTGATTATTCGAGTAATGTTACTTTGTGCATTACTTTTCGATGTCTACTGTGGATGTGAAGCTGCAGTACCTACATCTCTGCCTACTACTTTGGGGTAAACAAGCGTAATGTTATGTTGTTTTCAACGTTTATGTGAATACGCTAAAATGTATATATGCTAATTTTTTTCAATGCTGAAGATCAGTCAATACTAAGTCGCGTTACGTTTAAAAAAAAGTTATGCTAGTAACAAAATGTTGTTGTCTAGTTACCACAATATAAAACATATTACCAAACCTAATGTCAGTTAATTTGTCATTCAGTTTGTAAGATTACAATATATAATCATAAAATAATCTGGCAGAAATTTTCTTGTGGGCAATATTGGAGCCTTACGAATCGCCATCATCAACCCATGTATTGTCCCACTGCTGAGTTAGGCAGAGGTGTACCAGCTACGGTACCTACCTGTACGTTTAGGTCCCATGTTTATTACATACAGATCCCTTAGTCATACCGGATAACATGGTCTTTATAATTGTACATTAGTTTCAAATTTATTGCCACCAACCGGGCACAATTAAAACTGTGAGCTGCTACTGAAAATTTTACAGAAAAAAGTGAGTCCAAACCAGAATCTCAAGCATAGCTGTCGCAATTACATCCACTAGGTTAATGAGGTATTCCGTATACTTATTTATAAACAGGAAACTGATGAGGATAAATCTTGTCTTGTATGTATTTTAGGTTTCGTACGAGTTGAAAAGTAAATACTAACGAGTTTTTTATTGCGGCCGAAACTGGCTTTGACTGCTGCTTAAAATGTGGATTTGTTAAAAATCTAAATATATTTATTATCTTAAAAACCACTAGTTCCTGCCCGTGATTCGTTTGCGTGGAAAAGTAACTTTTAATTATCGTTGTAATTTGGCTAATTAAGTCAAAATCGTTATAAATTATAGCCTATATGTTATTCTGATGCATTAATAATACATACATACCGTCACGCCTGTATTCCCCGAAGGGTTAGGCAGAGGTACTAATGTACACCCACATTTCGCCTTTATGTTTTAGGTCCCATGTAATAGGGGGCGAGCCTATTGCCATTAACCGGGCACAAATCCAGACTCCGAGCTGCTACTGAGAATTTCATAGAAAAACCCAATAACGCTTTGCTCGACCTGGGGATCGAACCCATGACCTCTAGCGTAGCAGTCGCGCTTAGGACTACTACACTAATGAGGCAGTCATAATAGTAAATAGGCAGTATTAATAATAATACTGTAAAGTTTCATCAACATCTGTTAAGTAGTTTTAGCGTGAAAGAGTAACAAACATAATATGGATGTTTGTTACTCTTTCACGCTAAAACTGCTTGATGATGGATACTTGAGGACATCCATCCTCACAAACTCTTCAATCAAACCTAACAGCAGCTCGAAGTTTGGATTTGGCAATAGGCTCGCATGGGACCAACATACCGGATAACATGGTCAAAATAAGTGCACACGTCTACCTAACCCGTCGGGGAATACAGGCTTGATGATTTATTATGGCATGTTTTATGTTTAACTTCAAAACTAAGTGTTCACTTAAATGACACGTTTATCTATTTATTAACAAGTGGCTTGTAACCACAAGCCACTCAAATTTACGCTTATTATTTCAAATAATAGTCTTCTAAAGGACAAGGCGATAGCTCATTTAATCACAATCAAAGAATATGTAAATAGTATTTTTTGCAATTGGCGACTCAACTATTAAGGTAATTGTGACTATATTTGCGTAATCAAGAAAACAACGAAACGGATGAATCGATATTGTTTGAATCAATCAAATGAAAACCTCATCATCATCTACCCTGTCCTATTGTTGGGCACGGAACTCCTTTCAGATTGATAAAGGTTAGGTTATAGTCTACCACGCTAGCCCCACCTTAGAATTTACGGTAAAAAAACACATTGATTAATTCAAAAATGTTATAACCTTGTAAAATAAATTAGATGTTGCTTTATGCTGAATTTAATTAAAGCGCGAATTCATAATGATTATGGCAATCCCTATTATATATTATGCAAATCAACATCTAAATTTATAAAAAAAAACTTACGTCCAATAATGAGAAAGCAGTCTATTACAAATTTCCTCAGGATATGTATAGAATTTTCCTTTTTTGCCATGATGCTGGGCTTCTGTCGAATGCAGATATCAAGTAAGAACCTCGTGGTGACTTCTTTTCACGTCCGTCGACCAGAGAAGGTCGCACAATTGTTTTTTCCTATTCTTAATTCTCGCGTCGTCGTCAGAAGCGCGAATGTAAGCGCGATCGAGACCGACGCGAACGTTGAGCAGCGTAACCGCGCTTACACTGATGTGGTAGGAGGCATCGCGCCTCTTAAATACCGCGTATCTGTGCGTGCGCACTGATAATGTAATTAAATGATAATTATTAATGAAAATAGGATCAGGAAAATGTCGGGATTAAATTCGTGTGATATATGGGAAGATAGAGTGCGCGAAAAATTAAACAAAAGATTGACGATGGAAATAGATCATTTTAAATTCCGAATTTCGATTTCGTATGGCGTCGGCTAGGGGTGGCGGCGAGGACGTCGGACACGTACTACACACTCACGCCTTTTTTCCAAGGGGTAGGCAGGAACTAGAGTCCGCTACATGCTACATTTTTTGCATACTTCTTCCATGTTCAGAGATTTCGTCATACACACGCGCCAGTGGCGAGTACTACGCACCAGGGGGTCTACTCCCTAAGCACAAAGTCCGTAGTTTCGACCTTAGTTACGGGCGTTTCCTACTCCGTATCAACTAACTAAGAATTAATGACAACACAATTTCACAGTTGTCCCTACTCTCGATGTGTTTTTACCCGTTCGAAAAATTGAATTTGACACTTGTTTTATCGGACTCCGAAGTTTCGGAGAACTTCGAACGGCTCGTAACTTCGTTGACGGAGATAGAGAGTAGGCCCTCTGACCTTTTTGAATTACCTCACCAATAAGATCCGAGAATTTCCTTCTAGTTCCACCACTCCCGACACTGCCGCTGACGTTTTTGACTTTTAGCGACTTAAAACGCAGTTATCTTCTTTTGCAATATGATCGGCGCTATGGGAACCCAAGAGCTAAGTAGGTAGTAGGAAAAACCCGACGAATAATGTTGAAATACTTAAAACAATTCTTTACAGATTTCATCGCGTAAGCATATTAGGTGTTATTAATAAAATAACACCAATATACGCGTCTAATAATAATAATGATAGCTTCATTATACATTACACTTATTTGTTACAATATACACATACGCGTCTGTTTATATACACTGTGTTTTTTTTTGTCGTCTTAAAGCCGAAAGGATATACTTCTACTCATCATGATCAACAATTTCAATTTTCAATTTTCAATTAAGAAATTGTATGTCTAATTACACAACCTTATTGTACATTATGGTATGCACCATAATGTACAATAAGGTTGTGTAATTAGACAAGAATCATTATGGACCCTGTAGGGCACGGCAATTTTAGAAGTGAGGAGGATTTATTTTTACTAGTTGCGGTAGTTACCAATTATAAATCAATCATGAAGTGTAAAAAAAACAGCTACATCCTACATTTTCTTGAGAGACCTGAACTTTTTTCTTAGAAACAGCTATCTTTTTTTTCAAGATTTCAGATATTGTACCATAATTATCTAGTAGAAATAATGGTTTCCTTTCTGCTGTAAGACGACAAAAAACACGGTGTTTAAATATAAATAGATTAAGGACGCTGTAAAGGGTCCGAAACGTCGCGTCGCTGGCCTAGTGCGGGTTGGCAGACTTCACAAACCGTCGAGAAAAATCTCTAAGGTATGCAGGTTTCCTCACGATGTTTTCCTTCACCGTTTAAGCGAGTGATAATTAAATTAATGTTTTATTTCGATGTCTAATATTCGTGTAACCGACGGTTAATGATTTTAATTTATGCCTATTTTAACATAATGTTAATGCATTAATTTATTACGTACAATAACAATTCCACTCCGATAAGATCGTTAACAGCAGAATAGTGAGTAAGTAACTAGTACTTACATTGAAAGAAAGAAAGAAAGAAAATAGTTTATTCGCTACTTTTAAGGACACACAAAAAGTAAGTACATTGGTAAAGGTGAACATTCACTGAACACTACATTTTATACTCTACGACTATTCACTAGGACAAAATTCTGTGAACAACGTTGTGGGCTACAATATTGTCTAAATGTTATGTGTACTCTCTTTTTATACTGTATATTGTAGATGTTTGTTGTTCCTTTTGAATAAAATAAAAATAAAATAAGTTCAGAGTTACATTGAATTTTATTTATTTTCTATGGTTTTCCTTCTTCGGCTGCTACGATCACTTAGCAATTTCCTGTTAAAAAAAAACTTTAGGTACTTCAGGCTCGACGCTAAGTAATGACTACGTTTTTCAAGAATCCAAAAAGCCTGAAAACCAGTATATCCTTATTTTATCAGTTGTAAGCGTAGCTGAATATCAGTATTGTACACGAAACAGCTGCCATCAGACCTCCGCAACCCTATTTATGGGTAATACCGATATCCTGAGGATAGACTGGTTGTCAGGCTTTTTGGGCTTCTGACTATCAGTAACGATTGTCAAAGATGATAACTGGGATCGAGGGTTTACGTGCACTCTGAGGCACGGAGGGTCTCGATGTGTTAAGAGTGGTCACCCATCCACAGACTGGCCGCGGCTAGCGTAGCTTAACCTTGCAGATCGTATGATCAGCGTAGTTATTAATTAGCGACGAGTCATTTTAAGAAATGTTATAATGCTATAAAGGTTTAAATGGTCTTTTATCTTAGCATGAACAGAACCCTAATATTTAATGAGAACACTAAAATTAAACGGTGTTTAGGATGTTTAGAATAATAATTTCTTTTGAAATGAAAGTTTTAATTAAATTTTCTCTAGTTTACGGACTGTAAAACGTTATGAAGTGGGAACAAAGAAATTGATTGATTTTTTACGTTTAGTTACGAAACGTTTTCACGTTTTTTCCGACGAACAAACGTTCTGAATTCAAATTCAAATAGAGAACATTGATATTACTTTTTTTTTCATTTTATTTTTATTAAATGTTGCGGTTCTAAAAATATGTGGCTAATGTTGTTTATTTATGGCAAGCATTACGTCTCGATTTTATGTATTAGATTGTTACCTTTCGAAATAATCAGTAGATACTTATACTGAATTGCTTTGAAAAAATAAAGGAAAAAAATGAAAATAGTTCTGTGAAAAACAATTCATATTTTCCGTTAAAAAATTTGGAGCACCCTCCTTAATCTAAGTGCGTCATTGTTATCTTAACAAAGATAACAAGTTTTAAATAAAAACTTAAATATATATTATTGCTAGATCATGCGATATATAATAGGTACCTACCTAATTTAAATAATAGATAAAAAGCTTCTACACTAGCGGCAAATATCTTAGCTACCCTGACCATAGAGTAAGGCAAGGCACCTTGTGCAGTATTTTGTAGATCTGCCGGCCGGTACCACACGATCCATTTTGGATTTTCCACACTACCACAAGAGGATTTAGGTTTGTCCTAATTAAATTATTCTTGGTTATCTTTCCTTTCGAAAATTTGAAGATTGTACACCTTTCACTTAAACTCTCTACAATATTAATTCATAGTTTTCAAATTATTTTTTTACTACAGATTTTTTTTCAAATTCTTCTTTTACTCAGGCAGGGTGTCAGGGTGGCTCCACTCCGCAGGTGACCCTACAGTGTTTCCGGTGTTTGGAGCCGGTCTTTTGTGGAGACAAAAGACCAGCTCCTAACACCGGAAACACCGGCTCAGTTTTAGACTATGATTTTTCAAGTGTAGATGAGAGCCAGGAGTGTGCACTTTTACAAAAAAAACATTAAGATCCTGATGCAAACCTTTTGATTTTTTTTAAAAACAAGCTTTTATTTAAATGCACTAAAAATAATGTAATAAACTTTCCTTTAAAACTTTTACTATCAACTTTTAAAGTAAAAAGCTTATCGCGAGATTTAAATAGGTACTCGTGTTTACTTAATTTGATTTTTTTTTAAATTAATATCAATATGATCAAGTTATTTAATTTATTTGTATATCTACACAGTTGTAGTTAAATAAAAGGTTGTAATAAAAAAAGAATCGCTGGTTCCAAATACTTAAACTTAATACAGAAAAACATCGTGATTTCACGATGCTTTTCTTCATGATTTGGTTCTTCATGACCAAATAGGCATTTTAAGATAAAAGTTAGATAGTATGGTTAATCTTCCTCATGGCTCCATCACTTAGCCACGTGGCCAGTTAAACGATAACTTTAGTTAACCTCTGTCGTCAGTATGGATTTAGCTGATTAATTTAGTTACAATGTTTTTTTAAATAAAATACTACCTATTAATGTTTTATTAAACAATATTATAAACATTTTCATAGATAAAAAAAATTGTGAAAGAAAAATTCAACCCTAGGCAGGATTTACTTAAATGTCTAAGTAATATTTTATTTAAATAAAACTTGTGTCGTTTTAATTCTGCTGACATTTTTAATCCCATGACTTTCCAATAGTTTTATTTAAATGTCTAATATTCACGTTGTCGGAAATCAATTTTATATACTCCGATTACTCTTTTAACTTTTCTTTCATTTAAAGAAAGAAAAGTTTTAAAAAGAAAGTGCAGTTTTTGTTACTTTTCTATCAAAGTAAAAGCTGATATGGGATTTTGAGGTATGAAAGCTACCCGAAAAAATACAGACGAGTAGTCTCCTTTTTAAGTAGATTAAAAAAGGTCGCGGTTTAAAAGCGCTGACTATAGCGTTCTTTATCTAAAAGCTATTTGCGTGTGTCATCCTATCCTACTACTAAAATAATGAAAGTGTGTGAGGATGGATAGATGGATGTTAGTTTCTCTTCCACGCTGAAACTACTGAACGGATTGTCATGAAACTTTACAGTATTAAGTATTATTTATACGAATTTGAGTTAATTAGACAAATTACAACGATAATTAAAATACACTTTTCCACGCGGACGAAGTCGCGGGCAGAAGCTATATAGTAATAATATAAATTATTAATTATCACTCGCTTAAACGGTGAAGGAAAACACCGTGAGGAAACCTGCCTATATGCCTTAGAGATTTCCTCGAGAGCGTTCGAGGTCAGCCAGCCTGCATTAGACCAGAATGATGGAAAAGTATCCATTTTATTTTATTATTGTACAGTATTTAAGGGGCTTATCTGGCTGACATAAATGTAAAGAATCATCCCGAGGGGTCTTATCACATTATATTGGGTTATTCTAAATATAAACCGCGCCCTGACACACAATTGGCAATCGGGATACTTATGTATATATGTCTCTTTTTCAGGAAGGGCTCGTGGTTAATTTTTTTTTCATACCACTAAGGTGGCAAACAAGCATACGGCCCACCCGACGGTAAGAGGTTACCGTAGCCTATAGACGCTTGCAACACCAGGGGTATCATTTGCGCGTTGCCGACCCTGTAAAACGAAAGAGGAACAGTTGGGTTGGCAGTATAAGGGTCAAAGTCCACAGCCAACACGTTTCCTCGCGGAGCACTGGCAACCTTGCTTACCGTAAGGTACACAACACAGCTCATCATCAACCCATATACTGTCCCACTGCTGGGCACGGGTCTCCTCTCATATTGAGAGGGATTAGGCTATAGTCCACCACGCTGGCCTAGTGCGGGTTGGCAGACTTCACAAACCGTCGAGAAAATCTCTAAGGTATGCAGGTTTCCTCACGATGTTTTCCTTCACCGTTTAAGCGAGTGATAATTAATTATTAATACGCACATGAATTCGAAAAGTCAGAGGTGCCTGCCTTGGGTTCGAACTCGAGACCTTCGACTTGGCAGTCCAATGGTCATACCATTAGGCTATCACTGCTCAAAGCAGTGTTATTTCACTTCGATTTTCTGCAAGGCGGAGGTACTTCCCCAGTCAGGCAGCTTCAATTTGAGTGGAATTACTCCCACTATGGCCTACCTCTCTTCCTACCTGGCATATGCTGAACCAGCGCCGTTTCAGTGCAATAATTCATACAATGTATACCTAGTAACTACCTGTATTTTATGAATTGTGCTGAATACATGATTTTTCTTTGTTCTTTCTTTATTTACGTCTCTTAAAATCGTAAGCAAGTGTTTGAGTCGTGAATGGGTGATGACCATTCTCATCACTTGAGACTTCTCCATGCCTCAGAGAGCACGTAAAGCCGTTCCTGGTTGTCATACGAACATCTATTACAGTCCTTAGTCGTAGTCAGAAGCCTAAAAAGCCTCGGCGGGTGACTCCCAAACATGTAGTCAAACCTGTTATATTTGTATATGTGTACTTACTACATATGTAATACCAGTTAAATTGGAGTACCTCCGCCTTGCAGAAAATCGAAGTGAAATAACATTACTTTGAGCGGTGTTGTTTTCCTTACGGTGAGCAACGTTGCCAGTGCTCCACGAGGAAACGTTCGGCAGTGGGGGGACTTTTACCCTTAGACTGCAAATAAGACTATTCCTCTTTCGTTTTACTCGGGTCGGCAACGCGCAAGTGATACCCCTGGTGTTGTAAACCTCTTTAGCAGTATAAATTACTTTATATTTTCTTGTAATATCTAAAGTACCTACGTACATAAATAATTGAATTGATTGCTATTTCCTTGTTGACGTCATACAACACTTCAAGAAGTACTTATTGTTATGTACTTATAATATATGATAAGATATTTAGCCTTAAACATATTTTTATTACTGAAGACCCGATACGCGGTATCTTGTTATTTTTAGTTAATGATGAACTAGTTTTTAGTTACCACTGCTGCCAGGGATGTAATTAAAGATATGTTTTTGTTGAAGGTAAAATAAAGCCGCTGACATATTGTTATTAAGGAAACTCCCTAATTATTAAGTACGAAATAAATACGAAAGTAACTGTGTTATGCTTGCACGCCTTAACTTCTAAACCGATTTTGATGATATTTAGTGGTATTGGAGAAGGTTCCTTTTGTCTAATGAAACCCTTTGGAATGCAGTTGAAACCGCGGGTTGTTATAAGTTAAAGAATTACAACTTTCTCCTCTCAGAATTAGAGAGATTAGGCTATAGTCCGCCACGCTGGTCTAATGCAAGTTAGCAGACTTCACACACGCCGTCAAAAAAATCTCTCAGGCGTTCAAGGCGTGCAAGTTTCCTCATGATGTTTTCCTTCATTGTTTACGCGAGTAATAATTAATTATTAATACACACATGATTTCGAAGAGTCAGAGGTGCGTGTCTTGGTTTGGCCAAAAACCTTTGATTTGGCAGTCCGATGGTCATGTCGCTAGGCTATCATTGCTTAATAACAACTGCTAACGTAACACTATTAAGTTGTAATTATAAAACTATTAAAATGATAGACGCAGTGTGTGCTTAAAATTTATTGAAACAGGAGACCGCGAGAGAGCGAAACGGTAACAATCAACCAATAAAATGATAAATTAGTATGAAATACTTTTTTTTTTATGTCGGACATAGTTTTTAGCTCGATGGAGCTTTAAAAACTTAACCGGACTAGGTGGCGAGGCACCAAATGCCTCCAGCTACAGCTAAGTCCAAGTCCCCTGCGGGACTCGGACCTCGGATTAGAGCGTTGCTGGGGGGGGCAGCTAGGGACAGCTGGATCTGGGTTTAAATTATTTAGGGGCGAATTTAAAGCTACTGGCTCGGCACGGGCCGGCTCGAGCAAAGGACGGGGAGGAGAGTATGAAATACTAAACAAGGACCATAAGAAAACAAGGAAAATTAAGTCGCAAGTAGTGGTGGTAACTTAACAATTTTAAGGCCCCTCTAAGATCCCTCTCATTCTGTGAGAGGAGACCCAGCAGTGGGACAGTATAGGGTTGATGGCGATGTTGAGTGTTACTGTCCAAAATACGGTGAAAACATGCAATAAACGGTTTACTATCAGTGAAAGTGTTTTATTGGAGAACATCTCCAGCAAGATCACTATCTGCAACAGTCCTTATGTTTTCTCAATTTCCTTATCCTTTTCCTCAAGTTTCATGTAAATGAAACTATACTAAGTGTGAACTTACAGATTAAAATTGCTTAGTGCGTTGTGAAATTATGAATATTCATTAAACTTGCGGATAGACGACAATATTACAAATTATCTGAATAAATTAAAGTTAGAAGTAGAAATTAATACAGCCGATTTTGATTCAACAAACATAAGAAGTAATAGTAATAGAGAAATAATCGTTAGTGGTAGTCAGAAGTTTAAAAAGCCTGACAACCAGTCTATCCTCAGTATGCTCAGTATGTTTAGTTATCAAATTTTACATTATACAGCTATATCACCTTACTGAGTTGTTTCACTGTATTATCTTCACCCTTGTAACGATCGCGAGTGCTGCAGAAATAGTATTCAGTGATAGTGAACGGTTGTTCATATCATATGTATTGCGCAAAAATTGGGTTGCTTAAAGCAGAGGCTTCGTGTAAAATACTGAAATTCAAGCGGCGTAATGGTTAGACTGGAAGCTAACCCCAACATTGTTCGGAAAAGCTTATACTTAGGAAGGAAGTGAATGCAATATTTTTTTGGAAGCCGTCAACTATTATCCTTACCCTTACACTCGCTTCACACGTTGGCTCAAAGTCGGCGCCACTAGCCAACGTGAGGACCCGGTGCTAGTAGTAGTGCCACGCCCACCCCACGCATCAATCACATCGCGGCTCGCCGGGTGACGCATGAGCAGATAGCGGACTATTTATGTCACTAACCACTTGTTTGTGATAAGTAATTATAGTTTATCTTAATGGTTATCGCATGGCCCCTACAGGGGTAGGTAGGGAAGTACTGACGGCTTTGTTAGATGATGCAATTTAGGGCGCTGGCTCTCTCGGTGGTCTGAGTTCGTTTTTTTATTCTACTAAGATGACAAACAAGCATACGGCCCACCTGATGGTAAGCGGTTAACGTAGCCTATAGACGCTTGCAACACCAGGAGTATCACTTGCGCGTTGTCGACGCTGTAAAACTAAAGAGGAATAGTTGGATTGGCAGTATTAGGGTAAAAGTCCCCCCACTGTAAACACAACGTTTCCTCGCAGAGCACTGGCAACTTTGCTCACTGTAAGAAGCACAACACAGCTCAAAGTAGTGTTGTTTCACTTCGATTTTCTGCAAGGCCGAGGTACTTCCCCAGTCGAGCAGCTGCAATTTGAGTGGAATTACTCTCAGTATGCCTACCTCTCATAAGTAAACGATTTTCTTTATTTCGGTGTTTAGTAGGCATGTTATTTCTCATGTATCCACAATTTATTTACGCCATTTGATGTGATAATCACGTCCCTACATATTAGATGATGTTGACTTTCTGACCCTATTAAGTTCAACAAGCCGTACAAATTGCTTGTTAGGTTTGGTTGAATTAATATTGATATGTAGATACACGAGAAAATTATTCCATTGATGGAATAATATTAAATAGCTAATAATGTAAATGAAAAGTATGAAACCAAGCCCTCACCGGAAATTCTGCCATTTGCGAATTAACGTTACTGTTTCAGTAGACAATTTATTGAATTTAAACCAACACACATATTCGTATTTTACAAAGCCACCGGCAACTTACCACTATGTAAGTTCCATCAAGCCAGCGTGATGGATTATAGCCTAATCCCTCTCATTCTAGGAGAGTCGTGCCAAGGAGTGGGACAGTATATAGGTTGATGATGAAGTTTATGTACTTAAAAAGGTAAGTCTTAAATTCTACTAGTAGGTATTTATACACATATAATTATATAGTCACTGTTCGGTTTTGGATTGGTAGACTTCACTGTGTGTGTGTGTGTGAGTGAGAGTGAGCAGGTTTTAAGAACCATCCAAGATAAAAGATTCCATCACCATTAAATACATAATTAATGAATTATAAGTAATACAATTAATTATTCCAATCCAATATTAGTACAACTTTGTAAACTATTAATAACGACTACTATCGTTATTAATAGTTTACAAAGTTGTACAATAAAAACAATTGATTAGATAAAAATACTCGTTTGTAAAAATAGCGCCCAAAAAAGATCAGATTGGTATTATTTTTAAAAGAATGTAGGTAGGTACTTTGCAAATAATTACAAATCAAGTAGATAAACATAAGAGGTAGGAATATAACTACTTATAACATTAAAAAGGTATAAATTAGGACTTTATTACGACTTACCAGCTCTGCCAGGGTAAAATCAGTAAGAATCCGGTGTCAGCCTTCGCCTTTTCCAGTGGCGGGTATCCATAACACACCCTAAAATAAGCAGAGCTGCAGAGATCGAACACGTGAGAGTACCAACCGATTAAAATAATTTATACGTATGTATGTAAGTACTTATTTCTCAAAAAGCATCACCACATTTTAATTTAAAACACTCACACCACTCGATTTCATAATTTTAGATACAGTTTGGTTACTTTAACTGTGCCGCTTTCCACGGAAATGGCTCCGTAGTTGTCACTGGTCTTGTTACCGCGCATGCGCGGTCGTCGTGTGCTACCTCACTCACTCAATTACGGGAACATAATTGAGTGAGTTAATGACAGAATGACAATGCATTGACGGAAGTCAGTGCATTGTATGCAAATATGGTGTCTTCACATTAATATCTGCAGGTACATTGAAAATGGTTTAATTTGATAAACTACTTACACTTGTAAGTACTATATTTAAAAAGGGGCCCTCTGGACAGACATTATTTTAGAATTTAATTTCTGCTTTACTATCAAAGATTTTTGTTAATAAATGTATAATTCGAAAGGTACATTGGAAGGAGTATCTCCAATATTTTTTTCAATTCTCTAAGTAATCCAATCACGGAGGCGCCCGCTGGTCAGAAACCGAAGTTAAATGGCATTTCTGTTTTTCTGGAGGAGGTACATACATTGAATGTTATCGTTGTTTTGGAGAGGTACATTGAATAAGCTATCAGCCTGCACCGCTTTCGTTGCCGTAGCATATGGGGGGCCAGCTAGATAGAAACACATCGCTGGGGTGCAGATATTTCTCAAATTTTGTTTAATTTTGCACAACTTTAGATATTTTGAAATAAAACTACTTTTTACGGATTTTATCGCGTATATTGATATTATTAATCCCGATAGATATTTTTCCATTTTTTTTATGACTGTGCATGCGCTGCCTTGCATTTTTTTATTTATTTTTTTATTTGGCAATATGCTCGGCCCCTATTACATCGGAACTAAACATACCAGCAAAGGTGGGTGTACAGTGGCCACCACATCAAGCTACCACAATCTGTCAAATTTCTTTGATTGATTTTCAACTTTAATATAAAAACGATAAGGTTCATATTCAATTGGGAAAATTTGTCAATTTTGGATAGCATGACTTGATGGCGTCTGTACATTGGTACACCTCTGCGTAACCCTTCCGGGAATACAGGCGTAATGGTATGTTATGTTATGTGTATTATTTTTGGGTGTTTGATATCGGTATTGCCCAGAAATTGAGTTGTGGAGATCTGATGGTAGTCGCTTCGTGTAAAATACTGATATTCAGCCACATTTGGTCAGCCTGGAAGTCGACCACAACATAGTTGAGAGAAGGGTCTTAGGACAAAGATTTAAATCATTAGATTTGCCCTCACCGTATACCGCTCGAAAACGTGTCCATATAGAGGAGTGAATACACACATTCCGTATTGATACAGAGAACGACATTGTGCAATATTCAGTATGAGTGAACGAGACAATAACAGATTCGATACTTCCGATGTCAACCAGTTTACTTACGGAAACGTGACCATTATTTTACGCGGTAGGGCGCATCTAGCGATTTAAATCTTCGTCTGCGGACAAGGATGGTCTACATTATGTGTTTAATGTTAACTTTTTAATTAATAGTAGGTATTTCTACAATAGCTACTAGATAACTATTAACTAGGCGTGATAACCTTGTGATATCACAATTGGACTATCAAAGGTCATGATTTAGAATCTCAAGAACCTCTGACTTCGAAATCGTGTGCGTAGGTATTAATATTTCATTACAACTTGCTTAAACGGTGAAGGAAAACATCGCGAGGAAATGCTTTCCTCACGATGTAGAGCGCCTGAGATTTTTTTCGATGGTGTGTGAAGTCTGCCAACCCTTACTCGGCCAGCGTGGTGGACTATAGCCTAATCCCAGCCCAGCAGTGGGACAGTACATGAGTTGATGATGATTTATAAAATGATTTCATATTTCTAAATGAAAATGTAAATATTTTTATAATTAGAAACTATAATGTATATAGTATTGTTCCGTCGGATACATGATAAAACGACTGAGATGGCTCACGAAGGTTCTGGAAACACGTGATAGTTCGCGAAAGAGCGCGGTCAATCGCGACACTCGCGGGTACCTTTTAATTATTTATACCTCAAGGATACAGCCTTAAATTGGTGTTATTTAATTTATCCTGAACCCCAGCTCGTAACAGGGTCTATGTATAAATAAATAATGTATAAATAATTGCAATAACTTTACAAATCAAAACATTACAAGCCCCTTTTAAACGTTGACGTAAGTATATTCCAGTTATCAAGATTTATCTCTAGAACTTTGTCTGGAAACTAGATGTATTTTGTTCTTATGATCAAAGTTTAATTAGTAAATACAAATAAGTTACAATTGATAAGAAGGGTTGCCTGGAAATGTTGCTCACAGTACACACAGCGAAAGTCCAGTATAAGAACTCTCACTATACGGAAACCCTGTACAACGAGGGGTCAGCTTATCTTGAAATGTATAGCTTCGTATGTAGCAGTGTGTACACAAATAGTGAATTGATACCAGTGACCATGTAATTCGCAGGACAAAACGTGCTTTACAATGTAAATCTATTATGTATTTTGTATATTATACTTAGGTATTATATTGGATGGACAACTATTTATTTATTTATTTTCACATTTAGAAAACTTAAGTACAGCTAGTTAACACTTATAAAAAATATTCTATGATTAAGTTACGCCCAATTACAAGCTTTCACATTTAACGATTACGCATAAAATTATGTGGAAAGTAACACGACTAATAGGTAACTTACTAGGATAACAAACAAAATGCAACCAGTGATGTAAATTAGAAAAACACTCATATATTGGCCACTCGTCAACAAAAATGTCCATTTTATGTTTAGTAAGTATGACATTATCATTTGTGGTTTGTAGTACGAATGTACTTGAAATTGAATCACATTCGCCTGCGTGTGCGCAGTATTGAATTTTTTTAAAATTTTGTAAACCAATTTTAATGTGACTGAATTCGTTCTTGACTTTTACGGAGACAAACTATATACCTAGGTATTTTTCAGCAGTCCTGCTACCGCTTGCGAGGAGTTAGTAGGTTCCTTCCTTCCTGTTACAAAATATGTTTAAAGGTATACTCTGAGAGTAAAGGTTCATTCGAGAATATAAGAAATAATATTTTAATAACCTTTTAAAATAATATGAAAAAGTATATATTTAACTAGCTGTTGCTCACGGCAACTAGCCTATGTCCTTCTCCATGGTCTAATATATCTCTTTACCTTTTTTCCATTTCATCGAAAAAGGGTCATCGGTTTAGGCATGAAAGCGTTACAGACAGACAGACAGTTACTTTCGCATTTATAATATTAGGGAGGGATAAATTAAGTAAAAATAAAATGGTTATCTTATCTTACTATGGGAGCTGGCATAGCCAGCAACACTTCGACCAAATGTGATCTTTTGTGTTGTCCCCAGAATGGAATAGAATAGAATATTCTATATTGTACACCATAAACAAATGCCAAGTACAGACGCCAGCAGGTCAAGCTATCCAAAACTGTCAAATTTTCCCAATTGAATATGAACCTTATCGTTTTGTATTAAAGTTGAAAATGAATCAAAGAAATTTGACAGATTGTGGTAGCTTGATGTGCTGGCCTCTGTACATTTTTATAAATGAGAGAATGGTACAATGGGCGGTCTTATCGCTAAAAGCTATCTCTTACAGACAACCTTTGGATGGATTTAAGAGAAACGGAGAGGCGACATGGTATGGTACATTCCTTACTCTTCAAAGATGCGGTTCATGAAGGCGGCTAGCCCACTAAGAGGAAGGAACCTGTAGTCTTCTGGCTTCGGGTATCCATTGCCGAGATGATCCGTTTCGTCGCCAGGATGTCCACACAAGATGTTCATGTGCTTGAAATTTCATCAAAATAGGTGAAATCACCGGTTTAGGCATGAAAACATAACAGATAGACAGACTTTTGCATTTATAATATTAGTGTAAAAATAAAATGGTTAAAAAAAAATCTCACAAATTGAATATTTCGTAAAACATTAATCATGGTCACCCTTTCTGATCTGTTATCATTGAATTCTATCAGTTAGCGGCTGTTTTCTCATGTTATCAAAACAATTGTTGAACTTGTTAGATTGCATCATTTCCTACATATGTGTTTTAAATAATAATAATTTTACAATTGTATGTCATTAGAAATATCATGAGATTCGCGATAAGATCAGAACAATAGTTGGATTTTGCTGACGTCATACACATACGTATCGAAAAACTATTTTGTGCGTAAAATGTTTTCGCCCATATATTTTCATTCTTCTCCGTTTTATAACTATTTATCACGGGCGGGTTTTTTTATATACAAGGAGAATTGTAAAGTATTTTTATGGCATTTTTTTGTCTGATAGAAGGTAAATTCACGTCACGTCAATTATAATTATGCTTGAAAAAAGGAGGTATATAAGTCAGCCAGGTAGGTAAACATATAACCTCTGGGAGAATTGCTTTGCAATACCGCATTCATATTTAGGAAGATGTATAAATATTCTCTCATATATCTTGCGATATTGCAAAGCAACTCCCCCAGAGAATATATTAGACATACTATCTCTAATCTAAGTAAATCTGCCTGACCTTCGTATTTTGGGCACCTCAAAGATTGTAAACGCATTCGCAACTCCTCAGATGTTCACTGGCGGAGGTGATCACTTACCATCAGATGAACCGCTCGCTCATTCACTCATTCATTCACTATCTACATATTATTAAAAAAAAAAAAAAACTTGAACTTGCCCATGCGTTGGTTTTATTAGTCCTTACGCAGCTATCTGGAAAATAAACAACAAATAACCGTTGTATTGCTGTAACATCGGCCTACAATCGATATTATTTCACATGTAACTGATATAATTTTTTTTAGACTGTAAAAAAGAATGAAAAGAAGGAAGAGGTTCTCAATTAAATTTAATTTTAAAATATTTGTTTTTTAATTTAATTTATTTCAAACGCTTAATAAAAACACAATATAAAACAACTTGGAAAGGTAACTTTAAAAATATATGTTTTCAATTTTAATATCTAGGTACTTAACATTATTTTATATTATTGTACATTTTATTATTTTATTCTGTTGTGACATTTATAATTAAATTGGAAAACATTTATAAAAATACAATATCTAGATTTATTCTTCTTAAAACTACATCACATAATACTTTCGAAAGGCATGTTGCTAGTGTTACAAAACGTGTTATGCAACATGTTTCTTAAAACATTTTTGTTTAGCAGACAGTTGTTCAGATATTAGTGAACATACAATGATGGATTCATGTCTTTTTCGGCTTCGGTAACCATTTTCTGTTGCTAGATTTTCCGTTACTGACAGACAAATGTGTAATAAATATAAATAATTATAATGTCCCTGTATTTTTTTAAGCTCCGATCTCACTCAATTATTTTTTTCAGTCAACTCAACAATGTAAGTTTATTTTTATTAACATGCTACAAAATTGTATATTTAAAATCCTGTTCTGTTATGAGCATGTATTAAGTATCATAATTGACATCGCTGATTAAATATATTAAAATACATTCTATAGAAAAAGCAATAAATTATATTTAATATTTAGATACCTTTATTGCAATATGCCAGTAACATTAGTGGTATCACTGCCCATTGTCACTTCTAGACCTCAGTTTTTAAGACTCATTTATTTGCTAGCAACACTCTTCAAACCGAAACGCAACTCACACACATAATGTTAGCACCATATTGCTTAGCTACAGAATATTTTGTCAATGCGATAGTAGAATTTTTTACGCAATCCTGTCTTTTAGGCTAGGTAAATTAGGCTTTACATATTAATTGAACGCATTCCATTTAATACTTATATCTATACTTAATGTTTGTTTTATTTAGAATTATATTCTATCCACTCACAATTTTATTAAATTGACTCGATTTGGTAACAAGGTTTATTCAATTTATTTTTAACATTTTGACCGCGTCAATAACCGAAATCCGTGTTCTCTACGCCAAGCGACAAATTCTAATATCTAATAATAGGTAAAAAAAACACTAAATATAATTATTATTATCTTTTTGTATTTTTTGGCATTTTCCATGCTAAGATTTTTAAAGTTATTTAGCGAAGGAAAAATTAAACAGAAGAACAATCCTGCCCGCGGTCGAATTTTTCCTTCGCTAAATAACTAAACATATTTTTTTATATTTAAGAACGTCAAAAATACCACTTTTTATAAGTGGTATTTTTGACGTGCCATGCCGTCGTTGGCGTCGTGAGCAAGTTTTAATTTGACGTCTTTAGACGTCCGTTGCAGTCAAAGGGTTAAAAGAAAAAAAAAATTTAATCAGGAACTATATCTGTAGATAATATCTCAGCACTTTAATATAGTTAATGCGTGTATATTATGTTTAAATATTACAGTACATAACCTAACCAGGGGGGCCAAGTTTGGTAGATATTGTGTCAAAATCGTCGTTCAATGACTTCAGAATCGATGATTTTGACAGTTATGTCTACGGAATCTGTCAGTCCATGGTAAAGTAATACTGGTTTACGCCAGTTATGCTCTTCCCACGTTGCTACGCATTGACGTCGATGACGAAAGTCACGATCGGATTTGCTGATGCTTGACATTTTCAATACAATTAAGGAGATTTATAATTCAAGATAAATGTACTTAATATACTTTGCCTTTTATTTATGTGGTTAAAAAAGTAAACTGTATAAATACAATACTAAATCAAAATTATTTTATTATAGGAGCAAGAAAGTGAAAAATGTTTTTTGCTAATTTGAGTCACTCCGGAACAATCATGTGACTTAGCTGACACGGGAAAAGAATACCTGTTAATATTCTACCATGTATCAGTCCTTGGGTCATTTAGTAAGTACCATAGTATGATCAATTTGTTAAAATAGCAGACTTAGGGGCTTCCCTAATAACAACTCTGTCACTAGATTTGATTACTAGAGATAGGGTTTTGACATAAGAATTTTGACAAGTAAGTAATGTCAAAATCTGTAGTAAGTCTATTTTACAGATTGATTTGTTATTGAGAATGGCCGTCAGGCCCTAGGAATTTGTTGAGCGATAGTTGCTTACGTATCCTGTCAAATATTTTAGCTTAGTTCTTCATGTAACCGTCAGAAGTGCTATACAAGTGTTCTAAACAAAATATTTCACAGATACGCTAACGACAAGGTAGGCTACAGGTAAATCGCGCTCCCGTGAAAGTTTGAATTTTTTACGAACTTTTTTCTGTTCTTTACACACAGAATGGAAAAAAGAGCTATACTACTTGTAAACGAAAACTGTTTAGTGAACATTTTTTAAGCTGAATATTACCGTAATATTATTATATTAAAAGTCTCTAGGGGCCCTACATATTCTCGGGGTCATCGCGCCAGCGCAGCCCTCGGCAGTGTGTTGGTGACCACAGGAGGGTCTACCCACGCTGTTGGCAGACCATACTTCTTCGGTTTCAGCACGTATATGAACTAGAAGAAAAGAAGAAATATTTAGGTGGTGTTTGGGTTGGATTTAAAAGATACCTAATTGTAGAAAAGCTTTTTCACTGGGACATTGTGCTATCATAATCGACATGGTTTTCGGGTTCTTAAGTACCTAACTCAAACACACTAAAAACTCATAAAGTACTTATTAATATTATTTAATAAACATTGTGACAATAACACAAAAAAAAAAGATTTTTGATGTGCTCATAATTGTATCAGGCATAATGTAATTGATAGACAGGAAAAGCCGATTTGAAAGCCTGATTTTATCATATACATAAATAAGTTTGATAGAATCTTATTACCCAACCAACAAGCTGTCAATGTCAATGTTACTCCAGTGGGTGGTACATACTCAGATGAACTCAGCAGCAGACTTCTAACACCTAAAAATATTTTAATGTATCTTAAACAAGCGTAAGTGGCTATTAGGTAGCCGATCGCCAAGTCATTCCTGTGGTGTATGTTGTTATAGTCTACGCAAGACAGGCCCACGTACAATGGACCATATTGGAAATGTTATACCTACTACATTAACTTACCACTAGACAAGCGTAAGTGGCTCCTATTAGGAAGCCGACCGCCACGTCACTCCAGTGGTGCATGTGGTCCACGACGCGTGACAAGCCCACGTACCAGGCCGCGATCAGGGCGGCGTACTGCACGCCGTGACGTAGTAGCTTGGAGCCGCGCCATTTTCCTTTCACTTGCACGTAGAACTGGAAATGTACAACGGTATTTTTCTGATTTATTTATGGATTTTTGTTGTGACTATAAAAATATATACACGCCACGAACAGTATTGTATGAAAATTGACATGACATTGAGTAATTTTTAGAGGATTTTCGGTTTTCATTGATAATTTTGTTTCATCGGCACTTTTTTACTAATGATTTAAATGCATCTTTAGCAGTTTTTAAGAAGACAGCTCCCGCCCTAGGGTACAAAATTTGTGTCACGGGGGACACAGAGCTTGATCTATTACAAACATAGTATTGTTAACTAAGTAACACAAAATACACCCAGACTCGAAACAAATATATGTCAGAATCAAACCTACGACACCCAGCTTAACGCTAGTGGAGAGGTGACCACCTTTACCGTCAAGCAAAATGTGCAGTCGGTCAAACTTTATCATCATCATCATATTAGCTACAGGAGGTCCACTGCTGAACAAAGGCCTCCCCCATGGCCTGGTTATAAGTCGCCTGCATCCAACGACTTCCAGCGACCTTTACCAGGTCGTCTGTCCATCTCGTTGAAGGCCGTCCCACTGTCTGCACTTTCCGGTGCGTGGTCTCCACTTGAGAACCTTTTTGCCACAGCGGCCATCAGTTCTATGAGCTATGTGCCCCGCCCATTGCCACTAAGTCTTTCAAATATGTCAGCAACATTCGTTGTTATACGCATCTCCTCATTTCTGATTTGATCGCGTAGAGAAATACCAAGTATAGCTCCCTCCATAGCTCTCTGAGTGACCTTGAGCTTCCTTTCGAGACCTATAGTCAGCGACCACGTGTCTGTACCGTATGTCAACTAACTACATTAAAAGTTATTTACCACTATTGTACTCACAATGAAGAACACAGCACAGTACATAGAGAAGCTGGCATGCGAGCTGGGGAAGGACAGCCTCGCCTCCTGTATTTTCGCCAGGTCACTGCCAGCGCACGTGTACTCCTGGATATAACCCAGGGCATTAAGCGGAGAGTTTGCAACAGGGATGGGTCTGCATACCTGGAAATTATAAAATAAATCTTACACTGTGAACACTGACACAGAACCTGTTTCTAGTGGCACACACACAATAGTTTCCAAATTTCCATTGTCATAAATGTCGAGATGTCTCGATGATGTATGGTTGGCTGCCGACAAATTGAAGGGGCTTTGAACACGACTATGACACGGGGGCAGCTAGTATCTAATACTTACACAGGAAACCCAATTTCTTTTATTCCGTTAAGAATTAGCAAGCAGGCCAGTCGTGTTTTCGATGCACTGTTTATGACATCTATGAACATCTGGAACACCGATGGGACAAAGATAAACAATCTCATGTGAGTGTAATTTTACAAAACTGTAATGGCTCTACCTAGAGGCTATCGTAATAGATTTTGCATTTTTTTTAATACTGTCAGTAATTATATCATCAAGACGGTTACCACCTCAGTCTACCCGTAACCATGGACGCTGTAAAGGGTGCGAGACTTTCAGATTAATAATATCAATATAACGCGATAAAATCCGTAAAAAGTAGTTTTATTTCAAAATTGTTAGTAAACAAAAAAGCTAATATGATAATGATGCTTACATCATAGAAATGTGGCCTCAGTCTTCCAATGACGTTCTTGGCGAGGTCTGAGGTGAGCTGCTGGCAGGCGGCCCCGAAGGTGAACACCCCAATGGTCTGGTAGCTCTCCCACACCCAGCCTGGCACCACGGACCCTGAGAGGAACTTCTCACCAATGCCTTTGCCTCGCTTGTCGCGGACTATCTCGACGACGAGTATCTGAAATTAGAAATACTTACCGAATTAATTTTAAAGAACTGTCTGACCAATGGTCAAGTCTCAAGGTATTTGATCAACTTCCACCATTGGGTTTGTATTAAACGCTTTATGCCTTTAAAACCCAGAACAACTAGCTGTAGGCAAAGAGAATAAAGGTTTGTCTCGTGCAGGAGTCGCATCAACGCCCTTTACATACTTAGAAGTCGGTCAACCACTGTCTCAATATTACATATTTTTTTATTAGACAAACAAGTACACAGCCTATTCCTATTTCCTAAAAAGAGGTTAATTTTAAACTCACTTTCCTTGTTTTGGTTCAGGTTAATGATCTCTAGGTTATCTACGATGTTTATTTAGATAAGGCGATCTCGCTAACAATTATCTAGGTTTATGTTATTTGACTAGATTATCTTGATGACGGCTTATGTCTAATAAGAACTTCTTTATTTAATTATTTATTTAAGAATAAAACGTGTTTGCAAAAGCTTTGTGTTAGTTTTTTTTTGCTTTTGTTATAGAAGAGTAGGTAATTGACTAGGTGTGTCAGAAAAGGATTACCAAAATACTTTTTTATTTTAATTTTATGGATTGTACCTATGTGTTCGTATCTTTATTACTTTTTCTTACTCATACTTTATTGCATCTACCTTTATCGTCTCTGCATTGTGTGGAAAAAAATTGTACACTTTTGTTTAAACCGTTTGTAGCGACATCTATGAATCTGAATCACGCAATCAACTTTCACAGGGCAAGTTGGATATTTACAGTTGACCGAAATTAACCGTCGGGTCACAGAGGATTTCCCCCCTTGGTTGGAGGAGCATCACACCCCATCTCTCCACTTATGTATGTTTTTGTTTAATACCACTAAGGTGGCAAACAAGCATACAGCCAACCTGATGGTAACGCTTCCGTGTTGCCGTCCCTGTAAAACGAAAGAGGAACAGTTGGTTTGGCAGTATAAGGGTCAATGTCCACCCACTGCCAAACACGTTTCCTCGTGGATTTTTTTTTTTTTTTTTTTTTTTTTTTTTTTTGACGGACTTAGTTTTTAGCTCGAGGGAGCTTTAAAAACTTAACCGGACTAGGTGGCGAGGCACCAAATGCCTCCAGCCAGGGGCAACTTATAAACTAAGCAACACAGCTAAGGGTGTCCCCTGCGGGACTCGGACCTCGGCTTAGGGCGTTGCTGGGGGGGCAGCTAGGGACGGCTGGATCTGGGTTTAAATTATTTAGGGGCGAATTTAAAGCTACTGGCTCGGCACGGGCCGGCTCGTGCAAGGGACGGGGAGGATTACCGTTAAGGGGTCTTCGCGACGGGCCTCGCCGGCGAGGACGGTATATCGGGCGGCGTTTTTGTGCGTGTGTTTTGAGAGTGCTAGTCACTCTGTTTGACTCCTGCGCTAGGGTGATTTGGTCGTCAGGGTAAGTGAGTGCGTGCCTTGGGCGGCGCACTCTACTTATCTGAGAGGGTTTGTAGTCTACGCTACTGACCACAAGGGGATTAGGGTGAAGGGGGGCCAAATCGAAATAGCGCTTAGAGGCGCGTTTCATAAACTGCTTGATGGTAGGCAGTTTTAGGTCTAAGTGAAGGTCCCTATTGCGCACGTACCAAGGGGCGCCCGTGGCTTTGCGCATGAATCGGTTTTGGAGGGTCTGCATCCTATGGATAGCGGGACTTTCTATGTGAGCGAATACGACACTCGCATAGGTCATGATGGGGCGAATACACATCACGTAAATTCTCACCTTGTATTTAAGAGAGAGTTTACTGCGTGCATTGAGCATGCCATGTAGACGTCCTAGAGCAAAAGCGGCGCGCGAACGCACCGTTTTTATGTGCTCTCGGAACGTAAGTCGGTAATCTAGAACCACGCCCAGGTATTTGGCTTTCTTTTCCCAAGGGATCTGTTGGCCGAAGAGGGAGATGGGTTGGGCTTGAGCGGAGAGGTCGGAACTCTTGTGAAAGAGAACCGCCGCGCTCTTGGAGGGATTCACCTCTATTCTCCATTTCCTGAACCAATTCCCTAGGGCATTGACCGAGGATTGGAGAATTTTGGTGATGTTTGTTAGGCTGATGCCGGAATAATATATAGCCGTGTCGTCAGCGAATAGAGCCAACTGCGACTTGGATCTTTTTGGAATATCGCTGGTGTACAGCGTGAAAAGGAGAGGGGAGAGCACGGAGCCCTGAGGGACTCCGGCTCGGATAGGATGAGGGGACGAGAGTGTGCCGCCCTCTATACGATAGCGAAAGGTGCGATTCGACAGAAAATCTCGAATGATGAGCACGAGACGGACTGGCACGTTGAATGAATATAGCTTGTAAATCAAGCCATTGTGCCAGACCTTGTCGAAGGCTTTCGCCACGTCGAAGAAGAGCATGCCAGTCGTCATACCGCGCTGGAATCCAGCGCTGATATGTTCGACTATGCGATGCACTTGGTGGATACAAGAGTGTTTGGTTCGAAAACCAAACTGCTCGTCGGGAATGAGATTATGGGATTCGGCAAATTTCTTTAATCGGGCATAGATAAGCCGCTCATAGATCTTCCCAAGGACTTTGAGGAGACTTATGGGGCGATAACTGGTGGGCTCTGACCTGGGTTTACCGGGTTTAGGGATACCGATGACGGTAGCTTCTTTCCACACTTGTGGGAAGATGTTATTATTTAATGCCGCATTGAAGATGGCGGTCATCAGAATGATCAGGGAGGCAGGGAAGAGCTTAACCACCTTGTTGGTGATGCCGTCTGAGCCGGGGGCTTTCCTGGGTCGTAGGTTTTGTACGATCGACCGGACTTCGTCCGCAGTGACGGGGGGGACGGGATCGTCTGGGTCGGGGGCGGGGGAGAGAGTGGAACTTACGGGGGCCGTAGGGTTATCGGGGGACAGCGAGAGGGCGACTCTACGTTCGACTTCGGCGTTCACCTCATTGAGGTGGGCCTTGTCTACTGGTAGAGTGCTAGGCGAGCATTGTGCCTCTAGACTGTCGGCTAGGCATTCGGCTTTTTCGTCGTCGTCAAAGGCGGGCCTTTGATTAGGACGGTTCAGAGGGGGCATTGTAGACTCTTGGTCGGACTTGAGCTTCCGGGTCAGCTGCCAGAAGGCCTGATGGGTGGGTTCCAGGTCCTTCAGCCAATTGTCCCAGCGGGCCTCGCGCAACTCATTTATGCGTTTCTTTACAGCACGCTGTAAATTGCGCATGTGAGCGCGGTTCGGCTCGCAAGGAAAATTGTCGTACGCTCTGATGGCCGCGTTCTTCTCCGTCACCAAGCCACGCACATCCTCCGGCAGATTCCAGCGGTTATCAAACTCCTCTGGAATCTGTCGTGAACATTCGTTCAACAGGGATTGTACATGGTCGGTGAGGGAGTCAATCGCGCCCGTCGCGTCGGCAACTGACACTATAGAGTCGGGGATGGCATCCAGGTGAACGGATGAAGTCGACTTGAGGCGTTCCTCGAGTTTCCTCCAATCCGTTATCACCTTTGTTGGAGCGGGCTGACCTGGATCTGAGGGGGCAAGTCTGGGGCCTAATACTAGGATCACAGGTCGGTGGTCGGAGTCTAACTCTTGTAGCGTCTCTAGAGAGCGTAAACCTAAGTTTACGTTCTTTAAGAGGGCTATGTCGAGTACGTCAGGTCTGTGGTTTACGTCAGCGGGATAGTGGGTGGGCATCATTGGGGCGATGATATCGTAATTCAGTAAGGTGCTCAGGTTATCAAGCTCTCTGCCTCTCTGGTTGTTCGAGTGGCAATTCCAGGCGACATTTTTCGCGTTAAGGTCACCTGCTATGATAACTGAGTCACCTAAGCCTAAGAGGGCTTCTAAGTCGGGACGTATGTGAAGCCTAGCGCTGCTAGGGGGGATATAAGCCGATACGATAGTTATCGGTTGGTGACCGGTCATGCCTACTCGACATATCGAGGTCTCAATATGCTCGAGGGAAGGATTATCCATAGGAGTGCAGTACAGGGACCTTTTATAGTATATGAGGGTACCACCTCCTTGAGAACGAGTCCTGTCATTGCGCACTATATGATAGTTTGCAATTCCAGGATTCCTCTTGGATGGTTTGAGGAATGTCTCCTGTATAAGGAAAATGTCAATTTGATGGTCGCGGAGGAAAGTGGCGATCTCATCGCGTTGACCATTCATGCTATTCGCATTGAAAAAACCTATTTTAAGGGACCGGGGTTTGGTTCTACCTACGTGCACCGCCATTTAGAACCTAAGCTGGGAGAATGCATCAATTAAGTCAGCATTCTCAGATATGATTTTGAGAATGCTGAGGCCGTTTCCCTCATTAGCTATGAGGGCGTGGCCAATGGTAGTGATGCGTTCTATGGGGGCGACACTGAACGCTTTAAAAGCAGCACCCAACGACCTACCTGTTGCCGGGGTGGCAGAGGCAGGAACGTGGGGTTGCGTGGGTGCTGGCGCAAACACAGGCTGAGAGGCCTGTGCGGGCCTTGAAGGGGCAACCGCGAGAGCGGCCGGGGAAGCCGGCGCGCAGTGAGCGGGGGTGGGGGTACCCATTAAGGGTGGGATGTTAGCCACATGCTGTGGCGTTTTAAGTGGGGGAAACGCTTGCTGGTGGTTCAGCGCGCTCCAGGGAGAGGGCCTTTGAGGGCTAAGACGGTCAGGGAGGGCGGCCGAGGGGCTTTCCCTCTGAGTCTTATCGGCTGCACGTTTAGCGTGCTTGGGTGAAATTTTGGGGGCCTTAGCGCAGCCTCGGTAGTTAGCCGGGTGGCCTTGCTCCCCGCACAGAACACAGCTGGGAGGTTCCGTGCATAGTGTCCTATCTTTAGGACGACTACAGTCTGCGGTAGCGTGATCGCCTAGGCATTTCACACACCTTGATCTGGCGTGACAATTGCGGGATGCGTGGCCGTATAGTTGGCAATTGTGGCATTGCCCTATGGGACCTCCCTTGTGGGGTTTTTCGATCCGAATACCAGATAAGTGGCAAACGGATCGGATGTTAAATATGGCCTTTGCGCCCTCCGATTGCTCGATAATGGCGAGTACCATATTGTACTGAATGCCACCGCGGCCGCGGTGCATGCGATGGATTTCCAAGGCGGGGATATTTTGCGACTTAAGGTCGCTGAGTACGTCCTCCGTGTCAATCTCCTTGGGAATCCCGCGGATTATGACGCGTAGGGGTTTCTCGGACGCGAGCGTAAAAGTATGGTAATTAATCTTACGCTCCGTAAGAAGGCTAGTAAAACCTCTAAAATCGGTGGAGGTTGAGAGGGTAACTTTGATACCCTCTTGGATTGGACGGGCAGAGGTGTAGTTGATCTTGCGATCAACACACATCTTGGAGATAGGGACCCACGACTCTTTGTCGTGGACAATGACGGGGGGTGGGGCTTTGCCCTTCTTGGGTGCGTTCTCAGTAGGCTGAGAACGAGGGCGAGGGGCAGGGGTGGAAGCAACCTGGGAGGAGGTTGATGGAATAGGAGAGGCTGGGGAGTCGGTGACCTCAGCGGTCCTGGGGGCCTTAGCGGGGGCATCAGAGTTGGCCTTAGCTTTACGCGGCCTTTTCTTCCCTGTTACGGGAGTGAATCCGTCGGAGGATTCCGAACTAGAGCTAGAGTCCGAGAGGGATGACTCGGACTCTGAGTCAAGCGGTGCCGATGTGTCCATCGGCACCGTTTGGGTCGGGGGCGGGGCTACAGAAGTTGACGCACGTGCGTCGACATTCTCAGAATCGGCGGACAATAGGCTTGAGAACCTATTGTTCGCGATGGGGATCGGGGAACCGGACAATAAAGCGGGGTCGTAAAAGTGAGCCTCCGGGCTTTCCGGAGAATCTCGTTGTTTACGCAGGTGTTCCATTGAAGGAACATCTGCGTCCGGTGAGGCCGGGCTATCGGGGATAGGGGCGCGGGCGGGGCGAGGGGCTAGCTCACGCGGGAGCTTGGAGCCATATTTGGCCAAAAATTCGGGGTCCTTTAAAAGGACCTCCCTGAGGAAGGTGATGAGGGTGGCGTCGGACATCTTGACGAGATGTCCGAGAGAGGCAAAGGGGAAAGGGGAATTTCGAGTCAATCCTAACTCTACCGTCCCCGGGTTGGATGGGCCCGGGGTTGTGTGGGTGAATGAACCCTCCCTGCCGGGTGTAGGCAGGGAGGCGTGTGTACCTGTAGTGTACCCTAGCTTGTCTCCCGTCGCCAGTCTTATTGTGCGAACGGGTTCCTATGCTCTAGTACCGTACTAGTACGATACTAGAGGAGCTGAAAGAGAACGGGGTTAGAGCTAGGGTCGACTAGGAGACCCCCCAAGGCCGGTGGTCCTAGCTCCTTCCGATTTTTGCTTTACCCAGAAGGGGCTTAGCGGGTGTATCGGGTCCACACCTCACTCGGTTTCGTTGGCACCGTACGGTTTCCACCGAGGACCACGAAACTGTGGTTTTTCCCTGAAGGGGCTAGAGCGCGAGCGTACCGAAGTCCGCAAGAGACAGAAAATCAGCCACCGCCTTGAAAAAGGCAGCTTTTGATCAAATATGTGGGTGCAGTCGGGACGACTGCGGAGCGCTGTGGCGGGGCACAGCGAGACGAGCTTAGAGAGAGCGCAGCGCAAGCGATACGTCCTCTCACGGCGAGCGTCAGCGGGCGAGTGTTTCCTCGTGGAGAATTGCACTCACCTTTAAACACACAACACAGCTCAAAGCAGTGTTTTTTCACTTAAATTTTCTGCAAGGCGTACCCTAGTCGGGCAGCTCCAATTTGAGTGGAATTACTCCCACCATGCCCTACCTCCTATAAAGTTTTTTTTATATTAGGTAGGTAATTACCGTAGCTACAATGAAAGCGAAGCCAATCCCAGAGAGTACGCCCACGGATATCATCTGATCCTTGTACGGCAGTCGTATGGACATGTCATCTTCAAAGTACCCGCGGTGGTACGGCTCCACCCACAGAATTAGCGCCAGAAGCGGGAAGCCCACTGGAAACAAAACAAATAGTAAGATTAGGATCTGTCATTTGACATCTCCTATTTTTTGTGTTATCATTAATCGAGCCTTTTCCCAACTATATAAGTTAGTCGGCTACCAGCCTAACGAGATGCGGCTGAATATCAGTATTTTACAAGAAGCGACTGCCATCAGACTACAACCCAATTTCTGGGCACTACCGATATCCTGAGGATAGACTGGTTATCAGGCTTTGTAGGCTTCTGACTTCCGACAACTGGCTTCTGGCTTCTGACAACCGGAACCAATGGCTTTACGTGCTTTCCGAGACACGCTATGTGTTAAGAATGGTTACCCATCCACAGATTGACCACAGCTAGAGCAGCTTAACTTAGCAGTTGTAACTTAGCCACTTGGCTAGTCTAGAACGGTATCTAATTCAGCTCAATGGGCCATTTTAGGTTCGCCAGGTGACAGATAGAGGCATTGTACAGGATCTCCACACATAAAATGGAATGGCGAGAAATTTTAAAGGGATCAGGAATAATCGAAATTAACTCTAGCGCACTGTGAACGCCATCTACATTACATGCCTCCTGTATATACTTCAAAAGTGTATAAAGTGTCAATTTATTCCGGTAAGATTATAAGTGGTTATGATATGAATAATAACTATAAAATTTATGTGTCACCTGATGACCAATATCGATTAGATAATACTCATATCTGTGAGTCACTTTATCAAATTCAATAACACATACATAAGATACGCATATTTTCAAGCCTGTCTCCTATTGGGGTAAACAGGGTGTATGACGCGTACGTATGATAATTTTCATGGTCGTGGCCAATACAGTACCCTATGGCCATGACTGTAAGGCAAGTGTGGTTTTTAGTCGGTACGAGTCTGACATAGCCTGCCACTTCCCCGAATAGCGGATAATCGATGACGATTCGCCCGTACTAAGAAAAAAAAAAAATATGTTCACTAATCACAACAATTACCACGAAGTGTTCCCGACACCGGAATCAATGAATCAATTATCAGTAAAAATAAAAATTATATTTTTCAATTATAATGCATTTACGCATGATAAACTTTTTTCAACCGACGAAACACGGAGGAGGTTCTCAAGTCGACGCGTATATTTTTTTTTAAAGTATGACCACGCATGACTTTTTACAGTGTAGTCCGATTTTGATAATTCTTTTTCTTCTTTTGATATTTTTTTATTTATTGGAAACAGTACCCCGAAGTTTGTCCCATATAAATTCAGAAAAAAAAATCCAACCCTAAGGGTAGGAAAACAGGGGATGATTGATTGTTCACTCACTGATTGTAAGGTGTGACCACGCATAACTTTATACAGAGTAGTCCGATTTTGATAATTCTTTTTTTATTGGATAGGGTAAACCTCGAAGTTGGTCCTATATAAATTTGGAAAGAAAATCCTACTCTAAGGGTGGGAAAATAGGGGTGATTTATTATTCACTCACAGATTTTAATGCCGAGTTGTGTATTACAAATAAATTAAAAGTAATCATAAATTAAGCATATAGTAATTAGTAGATTATAGCTACAACAAATTATAAAATAAAAACCTTTTAACAAAAAAATGAAACCCGAAAAACTTAAAACCAAAAAATAATATCTAAACGTTACATAAACATCCTTAATGAATTCTTCCGTTCTTGAACTAATGTAAGTATACCTAATTAATTTTGAGTGTTTATAGCTGGAGATTTCACGTTTCATTGTTAATTTGATTTGGCTATTTCTTAGTAATTCCTGATAAGAAATATTGTCCGTTTCTAAAGGTCACAAGTTTGTCGCACTGGTTTTGCTCAGCTGAGCAATCAGATTACTTCCTTCTCTCGCCTAGTGCACTCTGTAAGTAGGTACGTTTTAAATAACATAAAATACAGATAATAATCTGTATTTTTAATGTTATTTATGATACCTAAGTGTTTCTTGAACTCTCTACAGAGGTAAGGTGTGGTATGTCACAGCTTACCTTTGTAGTGAAACTTTTTTTATATTATTCATTTGAGTAAGTTTGGCAGTACCTCACCTGATAGTCAATCACGATGCTGCCGAGGATGTAGCGCAAAATAACTTTAAAATCTTAGCATAGAAAATTCCAAAAAATACAAAAAGATAGTTAGCAGGTAAGGTGGCATCGTTCGACATTGAACTAACTGTAAAGTAAGCCATGTCGGTTGAGAAGCAAAAACTTGCTTTTCAATAGGTGTTACTGACGTCACCATAAAGACGTAAATTCTGAAAGTGAAGGCAAAATTCGTCATGGCGGGTGGGACTCGCTGTGGCTTAGTGGTCATTGCGTCTGGTGTAACTAATCAGAAGACGCAGGTTCGAATCCTGCCGGCGGTCGAATTTCTCCTTCTCTAAATAACTTTAAAATGTAGCGCCAACTCAAAGGAATATATTAAACTACGCATCAAAAATACTGATTGAGCGACAAAATTACTGATTGAGCAGCAAAATTACTGAATGAGCAAAATATAGATATCGGTTAGGTTAGGTTAGAACTGTGACCACATAACCAAATCTGAATGTTTTGAGTGTATATAACAATATTTTGAGGTGACTATTTTGCTGCTCAATCAGTAATTTTGCTGCTCAATCAGTAATTTTGTCGCTCAATCAGTATTTTTGCTGTGCAATAAGTATTTTTGCTTAGGATTGTTTTGTTATACGAAACAACATTTTTTGATTTGCAGTTAAATACTAGCCAAACTCAAATAATGCCTATTCACTCTCGCCTTGAAGGTTCCTAAATCATACCTATGTATTGGGAAACACAGCAGCCGGCATAGAATTGCACTCCGCATGATTACCGATTATTGGCCGTTCTCATTATTATGGATGAAGCAAAACGCTTCGTGCGTATAAGTGGAATATCCAATACAAACGGGTGGGCATCACTCCCTGCGTCTGGTAGTCCGATGAAGGAAGGGAGTCGTCTGAAGTTCGAACCCAAGGAACGTACCTCTGATCTTCTGACTTTTCGAAATCATGTGCGTATTTATAAATTAATTATCGCTCGCTTAAGCGGTGAAGGAAAACATCTTGAGGAAACCTGTTCTCATCGTCTTGCTAAGTCTGCCAACTCGCATTAGGCTAGTATTGTGACTAATTCCTCTCATTTTAGGAAACCCGTTGGCGCCTAATACATCTACTATTTTTTTTTGAGATTTTCCTCTCTTAATCAAAGAAGTTACAAGATAATGCTATAATTTGGTTTAAGTTTTAAACTTGTGTGGTACCTAATCGAAGTAATGTAGGCAATCAAATCACTTAAATATTCGTCACATTCAAATTTCATGTAGTAATCAATAATTTTAATGAATCATGCTGCAATACGTTATCACTACCACCAAAGTATTACAAAGGCCCATAGTAACGTGCCGATATTGGGAAAATGTTGTAAGCTTAGCAATTGCATGCGCTTGCCAATGCAAATAATTTGATATGATTCTTTTATTTCCAAATTAGGTTACGTTTATTTATTTATATAAATACAAAATTATCTATTATTATAATAAATACAGAAATAAGATATACCTATAGCAACATACATACTTACTAAAATTAAATTAATAAATATGCAGATGCAAACATTTACTTACTGAATATAAATATAATTACATTAATTAAAGATCTGTGTACATTGACTCGCTTCACAGTTCCACTGTCACGGTTTATATTATTTGTAAAGGTAAAAGTGCTACGATTGTTTTCATACTATCACGCCTATATTCCCCAAAGGGTTAAGTAATACCACTGTTGTTACTGTCGTCTATAGGCTGCGGCTTATCATCAGGCGGCCTATCATTTAAAAGGTATAAAAATAAAACCGCAGCGTAAACAAACTCTACTTACTGACAGCGAGATCTTGGTTCCATTGCCAGATCAAGCAGTGTCATAAGGATTTTATATCAAATTCTCAGTAGCAGATCCAAGTTTAGATATATTATGCTCGGTTCCTTTTGCTTCAAAACGACAACTTCCGAAAACGTTCACTCTCCCAAAACGTCCACTTTTCAAAGGTTAATGGCCAAAGACTCGCTTTTTATTATATGGTACGAGTATCCTACATACAGGCGTGATGGTAAGTTGTTATAAAACCAATACTGCGACACAGAACCATATTAGATAAAGCATAATGGATTGTTTACCAATTTCAATGCAGGTCAATGTATTAAATAGCGTGATATCGCGGGCCACACCGAGTGCCTTGTTATGCGAAGTCTTTTATATTAGGTAGATATGCCTTTTCAACTAAGTATGTTTGTTGGAGTTTGTTGGAGTTGGAGCTTGTCTGTCTTTGCTGCTGGGATCGCGGAAAAATGGAACCTGGATTCCGTACCTAGCCCCAGCAACATTTGGCGATGCGAAACACCACCACAATGGTCTAAAATAACAACTTAGCGGGAAACAGTCCAGTTTATATAATGTGGGAGGGTATTTCCAAATCTTGATAATGTAAGTCACTCAGATTTTTTATAAATTACCTTTTAAATCGTTTATATCTGGTTTGTCAAAAATATAAAGTTGACTCATGTTAAATGCTCATATTACGAGTATATCGAATAAAAAATACAGGAATTATAAATATTATAATAATATTTTATCGTCATGTTGTGGTTTCTACTCTTCGTTTTTTAATTTGTTTGTTTGAAAATAAGGGTCAATGTTCCCTTAAAGTATTGTTTACTCTTGTCAGAAACATACTTGATTACGCATCTCCTATCTGGAAGCCCATTCTATCGTATCCATGTCAATAGGACCGAACGTATACAGAAGAGCTTTACTAAGTACATAAGCTATAAATGCCCTAGTTGGCCTCGTGATGTAATTAATTAATTATTTTCATATGCTTAGTCATCGTGACTGCTACGCTAGAGGTCCTGAGTTCGATTCCCAGGTGCCCGTTCCCGAACAAAATGTTTTGGGATTTTCTATAAAATTCTCAGTTCTCAGTTGGCAATAGACCCGCCTCCCATTATATGACCTAAACATATTGGCGAACTATGGGTGCACCTATATCTTACTCTTCAGGGAGTACGCGAGTCTTGGTATGTTGTTTAGTTAGGTATTTCAAAATGACATCGTTAGAACCACTTAGGAACTCATATCAGTTTTTGTGTTAAAAAAATGATCCATAATTTGACAAAATACGTATATTTTGCCAAATTATGGATGATTACTATGGACTACATCAGGTATGATGTAATATGTAATGTCTCAGAAATAAAAAAAAAATATACCTACATACTTACCTAGGTTGTATTTAGGTATTATAGCTTTAGCTCATTAAACTAAATACTTTTACAATATCCTCATTTAGAACCAACCTTGTTCAGACAGCCAAGAATCGATTAATGGCTAATTATAATAAAATAAACATTTGCATCAATATTGACTCATTTCCCTAATTTCGCAAAAAAGTTTTATGCCCTCAACGAATTAGGTAACTAAACCGGTTTCTTGTCATACCTTACTTTCTATGGTAGCTACAGACGCCATCAGGTCAAGCTATACAAAACTGTCAAATTTTCCCAATTAAAATGAATCTTATTAGTTTGTGTGAAAGTTGAAAATCTATCAAAGAAATTTGACAGATTGGGGTAGCTTGATGTACTGGCCTCTGTACATACGTATTTATATTTTACATTGTTTAGAATTTAAGTAATACTTATTACACTGGCTAATAGCTTATATCAAATCAATTAATATTTGTTAAACTCCATCATCATATCAGCCACAGGAGGCCCACTGCTGAACAACGGCCTCCCCCATAGACTTCCACGAAGACCGCGCGGTTAGCCGGGTCCGCATGACCTGCATCCAACGGCTCCTAACGACAATTTGTTAAACTTATACATACATACACACTCACGCCTTTTTCCCATGGGGGTAGGCAAAAACTAAAGAACGCCAATTATTGGCGTACTTCTTTTGCTTCGACCACATTCCTACATCTTGTCATACATACACGCCAGTTGCGAGTACTACGCACCTGACCTTTTATAAGAACCTCACCAATAAGGTCGGCATAAGTTTTTTTAGGGCTGTTCCACTGACATTCGCCATACTTATACCTTTTGCTTGTCGCCTTTCATCCATTCTCTCGACTTGCCCCAACCATCTCCGCATATTCTTCTCAATATTCTCGTCACTGCATCGTCTTTTGAGACGATGTACTCGTAGTTATGACGACAAAAAAAAAGACGAAAACATAATAAGTAATAAAAATATAATGATGTATAAATACATATAATGAATTATTAATATTATTATTTATACATCAGAAGAACATATAGGCTATAATTTGTAACGATTTTGAGTTTTAGCCAGTATTAGCCAAATTACAACGATAATTTTAAAAGTAACTTCCACGCGAACGAAGCGGCGGGCAGAAGGCCTCCTACAGCCTCGCAATAGCAAGAGAAAATAAAATATGTTTACTCTTTCATAGTTTCAAAATAATGACAATTTATTTTTATAAGCCAAGCCATTTTATGTAGGTACCTGTGTTGTGTAGATACTTCTTTCTATATGTGACAAATTCACATACTTAGTCTAAAGTAATAATTAATGTTCCTTCCTTATGCAATCTAATAGTGGATAAGACATTGGTTAGAGTATGTAAATTTAAAATAAATAAATAGATACCTCTGTTCTGTAACTGCCTCGTTAATCTAATGATCCTAAGCACGACCGCTACGATAGAGGTCTAGAGTTCGATGCCCAGGTCGAGCAATTATTTTTGACGAAATTCTTATTAGTAGCTCGGAGATTGGATTTTTGCCCGGTTAATGGCAATAAGCCCCCCATTACGTGGGGTCTACGTGGGACCTAAACATACTGGCGAACTATGGATGTACATTGGTACACTTCGAAGTTCGAGGTATATATTTTATTCACTCTAGATCAGTAAAAACAAGCATAAAAAACCTGTCTGCTTTGTCTTATATATGCAAGGTTAAGATGGCTCCAAGTTAACCTTAGATAGGTACAGTCAGCAACGAAAGTCGCTGAACATGTTGCAATTTTCAATATGATTTTTAATAAGTGTGAAGTTACTGACCTGTGAAGGTTATGCGAAATAATTGCATAGATGACCATTCAATATTCAGGTTACCTTAATAGAAAAAACCTCTGGACAAGTATTGGAGCTGTGATGTTTACAAAATTTTGTTATGTTCAGCGACTTTCGTTGCTGACTGTACCTATAGATCGATCAGCGGATTTTTAACACAACTTGGCGAAATGGAGGAACGTAGAAACTCCCGTCAGCGAGTGCAGTGCCCTTAACCAGACCATGCTCCACTTGCTGGAGTGCCTTAGTCGTCGGCCGACAGCGTTCCAGACGGTCGGGGCCGACTACGGACGCAGCCTTTCGCGAGGGATGCGCTCACGATCAAGGCCGTTGACATCAACCAAATATAGGCCGGTCAACCGATTTCTGCACTGTCCATTTTTACATCAACCCGACCAAGGACACGATGGTCTGCGGTTGGTGCCGGCCGTGTAGAAGGCCTTTTATCCTTAAGGTTATCCGAATCTTGGTAAGTCATTTTCCTGCCCTTGTCCCAATTTATTTGTGGTCGGCGGGATGAATGGTGCTATTCATCCCTGTCACCCGTCACATTATCGTTCACAGAATCTTGGTGAGTAGGTAGATGTAATTATTCAATCTAATTGTTACATGCACATATTTTACTAGTTATAACTTGAGATTCATTTACGAGGTCATTGCAATGTAGTCCTTTTTGAATGATAAGTGGTGAGTCTGTCATATAAATAATGAATGATCCAATATTTTATCTTCGGAAGTTGTCAATCACTGTACCGACCTACTGTACTTTACTCATTAAATTCGAGTATATTATATTCATTAATATGATTAATTTTGTATCTTAAAGTTAATTAAGTGAATGTATGAGTAGGTAATATTTTTTTGGTAGGATATGTGTTCTAATTTAACCCTCCACAGTTTTATCTTTTAGATAAAACTACAAAGTACGAACACGTACTATCTGACCATAGATTAATCCTTTAATCTAAATTCAGTTCATTACAAAGGCAGCAGGTAACTTCACACAAGAAACAAACATATGGTTCATAAAAAATACTCAATTGTTCATGACTTACCGCAAACTAACACGACAAAATCCAAAACAATCTTCCATATTAACCTGTCGACTGCCATTGTTGCACTAAAATAACATTTTATTTACGTAAAAACTATTTTTCACAATCCTCACACGGACACAGCGAGCCGCGATAAAGGTTGCCACAATACTGATAAAATGAGTAATCTGTGGGTAAGTAGGCGGTGTTTGTTAGTCATTGTCAAACATTGCAAAAAGTACCGCTATTGAGGTCCTTGCTCCATTAAATCTCATCTTGTACACGATAAGGCGGGTAATGGTGTGTTTATTAATGTTCTCGTTGAATTAAATTAGTATTGATATAAAACCTTCTTCGTATTTGAGAACAGTGCCATCTGTATTTTAAATTGAGAACGGTTTTGTATACATATATTCGTATTTACTTTCAAGTACAACAGATGGCGTTATATGAAGAGTAATAAGTTCTAATATGTTTGGATTCGAAAACGAAAAAAATAAACACTTTAGACAGATTTATTATGCTTTATAAACATTAACCACTATTAAAAAATAAGTAAATAAATAGCTGCCTCTAAGCTACAGTACATCGAGAATTCTAAAGGCAGTGCATTTAAGTTCTATTATACATAAAAAAAACATATAAACAAGTAATTTTACTTAAAATAATTAAACGTAGACATCTTTGTGTCAAAATAAGTAAAAATATTTTTATATTTTATTACACTTAACTAGCACCTAATTGGACCTAAAGCTAACTCTCTATTGGGTATTTATTTGTAACAGAGATTAACAAGTTAGCTGTTTATTCGACTATGGAATGTCATAAATAAAGGATTGTTCCTTTATCTATGGTACTCGTTTGTATCTATAAAAAAAACTGACTAGCGATGACGTTCGCTGCATAGAGGTTTACGCACAGTAATTGCAAATTATGGCGCGAAAATAAATTTGAAAATAGAATTGATAAGTTAAATATCCATAAAGAGAATAATCGAATAAACAGCTATTCATGCATCTCAGATCGTGTTTTCCTTTTAAAAGCCTATATCACAGTATAAAAAAATACATTACAACTGTCTTCGAGACTTCAGATTACTATGACTAATATAAATATAATATGAGCTGCATTTAAATATCAATTTAGTAGGATGCATCGTCATTAAGTATATATTTTTTACATGTAGTCAATTTGTAGCAAGGTGCAAAAAATGAAAATATGCGTAGGTAACTGTAGAAAGATGGTTATGACAGTGTTAATTCATAAGGATAATCTACTTCTCATGTCTTGGCATTATGCCATATCTATCCGACGGTGCTGATTTTTGGATTGGATAAAACGATGCATCCTCAAATACGGATACACCGTACAACACATTACATTGTATAAATTGTATTGTATAAACAAACAATAATATTGGAATAAATGCAATCAAATCTAACTCCATATTGGGCCAAGCACTTGTATGTATGGACTTTACATATTTTGCAATTATAAACTGTGATAATGTTAGAAACGTACTTTTATAGGTAAATAGATTTTGACAATTATTAAGGTCGTTTATGTAGCAGGTCGGATATCATATAATTAACTATTGATGTCAATTATAAAATTAAGAGCTAATTTCATGGTAACCTTTGCATATCCAAACTTATTTTTATCTCACTCTGAGAGGAGACTGAGTATGGTTAGGTACTTGACAGAATATAGAGACAGATTTTAGTTTACAAAAATCCTAAAATTTTGACAAAAACATACATGTGATATATTACCTATATTTATAATATCTTAAATTAAGTTGTACTATAAAATTAAAATATGTGCAATTGAGATAATTTAATGCGCTAAATTCCTATTTGCTGTTTGCATTTTTTGTTTATTTTTGCATTATTTACGTTAATTAAGTAGTTGTTTAGTGATGTTCACTGGAAGTACTCAGTATTCAGAAATTATAACCATTAGCAGTATAAAGCGCCCAGTAAATACAGGAAACGCAACTAAAGTTAGTTCATATCGCAAAGACGCGTGAATTTGAACTCTATACTAGTGCAATAAGAATCACGGCGCACGTCATCCTGTAATGAATTAACTTAGCAGGCTCATGATTTCTGGAATCTTAAACAAATAGACAATCAGACTCCATGATAATTTAAGAAAAATTGGGCGCTATAATATTAATACAGCCAGTTTAAACGTACCTACCTATATTAGAATTTCTGTTCATTTTTCGATTGTACCCGCAATATTTTTTTCTTTTTAATATCAGCAAATATAATTGACCAAAGCAGTCGCCAAAAATGGCATGATTTAAAAATTATAATTCATTTTTCTTTCCTCCCTACATTGATAAAGAGGTTTTAATGTGAAACGGTATAAGTGCAAGCAATATTAATTGTACTATCTTTAAAAATATGTATTTACAAAACAATAAATATACATTTGAATTACAATGAATTGCGTCGACTCTTAGGAAAAGGGTGCTTGTAAGTTAATAATTTTAGAATTCATCATCAGCCCATATACTGTCCCACTGCTGGGCACGGGTTTCCTCTCATATTGAGAGGGATTAGGCCATAGTCCACCACGCTGGCCTAGTGCGGGTTGGCAGACTTCACAAACCGTCGAGAAAAATCTCTAAGGTATGCAGGTTTCCTCACGATGTTTTCCTTCACCGTTTAAGCGAGTGATAATTAATTATAAATACGCACATGAATTCGAAAAGTCAGAGGTGCGTGCCTTGGGTTCGAACTCGAGACCTTCGACTTGGCAGTCCAATGGTCATACCACTAGGTTATCACTGACCATTTTAGAATACCGACCCTGAAATATTTTTTAAAGGATCTGAAAAGGATTAGGTACTTTGGAAACTTGGGATTTAATAATATCTACAATTATAACTAGTTAAAACTAATATTGAGGAAGTTTTACTTCAATGTTCAACGTTTTGTTCTTAATTCCACATTTTATTAAGACTGCTACGCTAGAGGTCCTGGGTCCTGGGTTTTTCTATGAAATTCTCAGTAGCAGCTCGGAGTCTGGATTTGTGCCCGGTTAATGGCAATGGGCTCGCCCCCTATTACATGGGACCTAAAACATACCGGCGAAATGTGGGTGTACATTAGTACACCTCTGCCTAACCCTTCGGGGAATACAGGCGTGATGGTATGTATGTTTATTAAGACTAAAAATGTGCGTCTTATATTTTAGCTCATGTAGCAATCCCAAGCCCGAGAATCGACGGATTTCAATTGAATTCCTAAATATATTACAACTATGAAACATATTGTATAAAATATTTGAAAAATATTAACACCAATAAAATCGATTGGCATATAATAAAGTTGAGACTATGACTGTAGAGGATGACGGATAATCGATTAAAAACACTTACGTACTGACTCTGCAGGTCAAACTATCCATAACTGTACAATTTTCCCAATTGAATATATGAACCCTATTACTTTGACTTAAAGTTGAAAATCTATCAAAGAAATTTGACAGATTGGGGCAGCTTGATATGCTGGCCTCTGTACTTATAATTTTGTGAAAGATAAAACCACCTCCTTAAGCAGGATTCGAACCTGCTTCCGCCGGTTTTTCTTATACAATCCCTGAGAATTCTTCCTTCTATAAAAAAGCAAAGGTCTGTAATTCCTTGCTTGATGGTTACCCAGTTATAGTTCACCCAGTATGCTTTACAAAAAAGGTACAATATCGAATCGAGAAGTTTACACTTATGCCTTTTTGTAGTCTCAACTTAATCACATGTAAATGGATATTAATTTATTAGATTATTTTTTACAATAGCTGCCTAAGACATCAAGGAAGTCGACATGCATAACTTGCCTTTAGTTAACAATTATTGACGTTTAGACAATATGAGCCGATTGAAGCCAGAAATTGATATTAATTTAGCTGCCTCAAGCCAACTCCAATCCGCTAACAAATAAATATATATCTATATACACTTAAGGTCTAACAAAAATAGTGTAACACACCTGCAGAGGTCAATGAGTAGGGTTTTGTAAGGAAATATTTAAAATATACAGATATTATTGATATTCACATGTTTAGACTCCTTTAGCGAAGTTGAATGTGAAATGTATACATTTTCCGAGTTTCCCGCACGAAGTTGAAGGGTTAAGCCAGTCTATTGCCGAAAAAGATTGATTTAATAGTCACGCTGACCGGCAGCGTTGATTGATGAATTTATTATACCCCAAAAAAAAGCAAAACAAGAACATTTATGAATGAAAAATAGAAAATCTATTGAAGTAGACAATTATTAGGTAAACTAGGTACACCTTTCTGTTAAATAATCTGGTTCCCTGACATGATAGCTGACAAAATTTTTGGCTTTGATAATTAATTATATTTTTTACTGGGTATTTTTAACACGTTATATATGTATAGCCTAATCATGAACCTCTGAAAATATTCTCCAATATTTTTGCTAGATTATTATAATTACAGCAATATCTTAAGCGTTACGAGTACTGTTAGTAATACTAACTAGTACCCGGTAATATTATGAAATAAATAATATACTTTATACATAAACGATTACCAACTCCTATGTTACATTGCACAATCCTCAAAATATCATAATGTTCATCACGTGATCACAAAAATGCGTAATATTACGTGATGTGCGGACCCAGACATACATTTATAAATGTATTATTTACACTACAATAACCCTGTTAATAGGGGTCATCATTTTACAAAGTTTCCATTAAAGGTCCCAAATACACATGCACTTTAATATAATATTTTCTTGAAGTAGCCAATGTGATTTTTTCTCCTATTAACAATAAAATGAAATGAAGTTTCTTAATGTAAAAATCAGAATTATTAAGACCTGCTTATAACACTTACTTAATTCTCGAGATACTAATGTATTATGTTAGTGCATGCAATTACCATTAATCACTATTTACACGTAATATAACACACAGGATCACGCAATGGAATATCATAAAATTGTAATAGCACTCCAAAAACACGTATAATTTAGTTTACTATGAAAACCGAAAATAAATACACGAATTCATACAACACAAGACATATTAAATAATATGTTACAACATTATCAAAACAGCAACCTTCAAAAGTACCTACTTATTATTCAAAGATCAGCTGCAATTTTTCACATGAAATTGTGTTCGTTCTTGCGGGTTGCGCTATTAGTTTGCAGCGCGATATTTTGCGTCAATACAAATAAACCATTGCTGCTTAATAATGAATTTTAAAAGAAAAAAGCTTTTATTTCACACTCACTTTTAAAATTTTGTGCTCACTTTAAAAGTCACTGTTCCCTCGACTGCCTGCAAGCGTCGATGTACTCGTGGGATATCCACGAAACGGTCGGTTGTTCGTATCATAGTTCTTCAGCGTCGCTTTCGCATCTGGAGCTGGTGGGAGATGACTGTCAGACTTGCACGCGAGTGTTCCCGTTGGTGGTTCGCAGCTCCGCTTCATGGCTGTGCTGCCGGTAGCGAGGAGTCTTCCGAAGGTTTGATACGAAGGCAAACTGGAAAACAAGGTGATGTTTTTCGTGGGTTTTTTTTTTGCAGGATAGTGATGTTAAAAAAAAAGAATTTCATTGGCGAATGTCAGTGGAATCGTTGTCAGAAGACGACATACACCAACTTTATTGGTGAGGTTCTTCAAAAAGGTCAGGTGCGTAAATGATATTATATTTTTCTGTAAATACACTTTCACAAGTCAATGTTTTAGGTCTTTAGTACTAGATAATAGTACTCGCTAAAGGTGTGTGTGTTAATATGGCAAGATGTATGAATGTGGACGAAGCAAAAGAACCATGCAAGAACCGTAGCAGGTGGCATACTTTAGTGTCTGCGTACCCCTAAAGGAACAAGACGCGAGTGTGTGTACATACACTTAAAAATATTATTATGTTTCTCGCAAACTGAGAACGTCGAGCCAGTTATTCTGAAATTGATTATATAGTTAAGCGGTGATGAGGCTGCAGGGTGACCAGGGATGAGTGTTCGAATTGAGTGCAATAATTACGATCGAACACGTTTTTCTAATATAGCGATTTAATTCCGCCGCATTAAGTGCGTCGCAACGTCCAAACCGGGTGCATTCGTATTATTAACAGCTTAACATATAACCGTTTCCGTAATAAACCTTTAAAAGTTACTGAAGTGTTTAATTTAGCAGCATAGCCGTCTGTACCAATTAGGTCGCGACCCGTACTACGAGTGTCTAGCTTTAAAACTTCGAGATCATTCTATCAGATAACTATATCGAAAGGAGTTAAATGGTGTACTTACAATAACAATAGCAAAGAGCAGCCCAATGCTGAAGCCAGCGAGCACGTCGCTCCAGTGGTGCTTGTAGTCGGAGACGCGGGTCATGACGGTGTACCACGCGAACAGCATCAGGATGAACTGGATTCCGTGTCGGATCAACTTCGAGCCGCGCCAAGTGAAGCGCTTTTGGAGGTACATCTGGAGATATAATGCAGAGTAATTTCAGTAATTATGATATTATCCAAAAGACTTCTCCTTTGCTAAACAAAAGCTTCGCTCATAGACTTTTATGAAGAACAATAATCAATTGAAGTTGAAAGTACTTTTTACAGATTTTGTCATAGGAATATGATATTGGATATGTTATTGACGCTGTTCTACCACTTCTTAGAAGACTTTAGACATATTCAAGAACTTTTTGGAGCTCCCTTGGATGTGTAGGTTTTACCAAATTTTCTTTTACTATTGATTATTTCTCGTGGACTTTATTGACCTTTTCTTTTCCTTCGTTAAAATAACTTTAAAATCTTAGTATAGAAAATGCTAAAAAAAAAACCAAAAGATAATTATGGATTTGTTAAATTTTAATATGACATACATACATATCATGACGCCTGTATTCCCCGAAGGGTTATGCAGAGGTGTACAGTAATGTACACCCACAGTTCGCCGGTATATTTAGGTTCCATGTAATAGGGGGCGGGGTTATTGCCATTAATCGGACGCAATATATCCAAACTCCAAGCTGCTACTGAGAATTTAATAGAAAAACCCAATAACACTTTGCTCGACCTACAGGACCACAGGTGACCAGACGGTGTGCAAGATTGCCAATGCTCCGCGAGGAAACATTGTGTTGGCAGTGGGGGGACTTTTGACCTTCATACTGCCAACCCAACTATTCCTCTTTCGTTTTACAGGATCGGCAACGCGCAATTGATAATCCTGGTGTTGTGAGCGTCTATAGGCTACAGTAACCGCTTACCATCAGGTGGGCCGCATGCTTGTACTACTTTAAGTTTATTGTTTAATTTTAATAAGCTTCTTGGTGTATAATAAAGAATATTCTATCTATCTATCTTGTTTGCCACCTAAATGGTGTAAAAAAAAAAGAGTAAGAATAATCGACTTACGCAGAAATACAGCATGGTATACGCCGAGAATGACGAGTGGCCGCTTGGGAAGGACAGCCTCATTTCTTTCTTCAGTTTTGCGTTTTCACCGAGACATGTGAACGTCTCGATGTACCGCCATTTGTTAGTTATTAGCTCGCAGTCTATATCTGGTCTACACACCTGGAAAGAAGGCGAAGATTTTGAGTAATTTGTAAATGTATACAGGGTGTTACAAAACTACCCGTAAAGCCGAGAGGAGGTTAAATGGGGCCATAAAACGAGTCCATTCACAATATTTAAGAACCGTAGTAACGCTGTATAACATACCCAAAAAAAAAAAAAAGAAAACAACATCATGAAAAATAGAAAAACTATTAAAGTAGACAATTATTAGGTACGTAGGCCTTTCTGTTAAATAATCTGGTTCCCTGACATGACAGCTGACAAAATTTTTGGCTTTGATAATTAATTATATTTTTTACGGGGTATTTTGTAACACGTTGTATTTCTTTATTTCTTATTTCGTTGTATTTATTTTTATTGGATGTATTTTTTTTAAGAGCTCCTACAATATGGCGGCAAATCCAAACTCTGAGAATTTTATAGAAAAACCTAATAACACTACTCGACCTAAGAATTGATCCCAGGATGGGATACAATGCAGTCGCGTGTCATACCATTCACTATATGTATAGTGAATGGTTATTGAATTTTCAGTTTTTTTTAATGTAAAACTATGTTGTTGTGTTTAAGCTATGTTGACTCAAATCTAGTCGCTGAGACGCTATTGTATGTCCATTCAGAAAAATGCTTATTCTCAAGCAGCCGATAAAACCTAAATCCAGTTGATTATTTTGGCAAATAGTCAAAGAATTAACGATAACAACACAGTTGATAGTCAAATCTTTTATTCACAATAAAACGCTGTACCATCCGTCTATCAGCGATTTTATACCAATTTCAAGTTCAGAAATCACATATACCAGCTGTTCAACGTTTTTTATTGCTATTATTACAAGCCTGTAGTGTTGCACTGCAGAGCTAAGACCTTCTCGCTCATACACCTTTGTGTTGCTATTAGTACCAGTTTTTTTCGTACGAGTCCATGTTATCTTCTCATACCGCCATCTCTGTCTGTCTCTGCCACATCTACCATTAATGGGACCCATAGGGTTGTCAGTTTGGCCCATTGATCGTCTGATGTTATCCATTGTCTAGTATCCATACTAAAAGTTTTGCCTAGTTTGGCACTAGATGGTGCCGTTTAAAAATTGTCCAAGAATACTTGTTTATTTAATTTCATTGTTCGTCACCTCTGCCATTCTCTACGTACACTCGTTTTAAGGTTAACTTTCGCTTAGTTTTTAAATGAGTCCAGACGCTATTGTTTGACGAATATGTCTGGAAACCTACGAAATATATGCTAATACGTATTTTATACGTATCAACACGGACTCCAAAAGTGAATGTATCCGTTACTGCGGTATACATATGGGAATAAAGAGGTGTGTAATGTAGAATATGAAATTGTAAACAGATGCCGTTTCAACATCGAAAATGATATTGTTTTCCAAAATCAATTTAACAAGTTGTTGTTTTCACCGACACATTTCGGCAACTGGGCTTAACAAACATTAAAAATTACTTGTTTGTTGATATAAATAATCTTATGACGGCACAATCGATCCGAAAGGTAATAAATAAAATTAAACATACCACTTTATTGAAAGCAGTATGGAATTAATTCCATGACGCTCGGTATACGCTCGATGTATACGCTCGGTCTCACCGGTTTCTTAATGTTGGAAAATCAGTGTTTATTCACAACTTATCATTCACGCACGGCGAACAAGTCAATTAAGGAGAAACGTTTAACTGCACAGCTTGTAAGCTTAGCGGCTTATCGATAAAGTATCGATACCTATGTACATTACGATATTCTAATGGAAGACTTGTTTGATACGTGATTTCATGCTTTTCTGTGCCAGGTAATATTCATTGCGGTATATTTGAAGAGAAAACAACATAGGCCTCTAATAGAAAGAATTCTTCTCAGCCGATATGCTCTTGGCAGAGCGGTCGTGGCCGTCATGTAGTAGTGGTGTTGGGGGCAGATGTTATTAGCCTCACGATGTCCCGCCATCTCTCTCTGTTGGCCGTCATCCTGGTACACTCACTTATGGGGCCACCCACTACGTTCTTGATTTGGTCAGTCCATTGCATTGGTGACCGACCGCGAGGTCTTGTACCGTTAACCCTGCCCTGCCCAACTAATCGTTCGATGGATCCCTCATCTCTTCGCGACACGTGGCCAAAGAATGTCAAAATGCGCTTCTGTAAGATTGCGGATAGACGCTCCTTGATGCTGAGTTCTTCAAGTATATTCTGAACTCGGTCCATGATACTCCCAGCATTCGTCTCCATCACCACATATCTAGAGCGTCTACCTTTTCCTTTTCGATTTCTCGCAAGATCCGCATTTGGGCGGCATACAGAAAAATGGGGAACACAAGTGTACGAACAAATCAACAATAGAAATAAGTCGTCCAAAATTTATATTCTGAATAGACGCACATCGCAGACACGTCACATATCATGACCCCTGTATTCCCTGAAAGATTAGACAGAGATGTACAGACGCTAGCAGGTCCAGTTATCCAAAACTGTAAAATTTTCTCAGTTGAATATGAACCTTATTATTTTGTATTGAAGTTGTAAATCTATTAAAGAAATTTGACAGATTGGGGTAGATTAATGTGCTCCCTGTACACCCAAATTCGCCGGTATGTCTAGGTCCGTGTTAGAAGGCGAGCCTTTCGCTATTAAAGGGGCACAAATCCTAAGTCCGAGCTGATACTGAGAATTTAATAATCGGAATGGAATCTATTGATAACTGTCAGAACCAAAGATAAACTTAAAATCATCAAGTATATTTATCCTAAGCCCTCTACTATAAACACTAAAATTCTATGTATAGGGGACAATCGGCTATATTGTACCGTTGGTTTAATCGTATCTACCACTGCAAAATTATCTACCAAATGACTTTATTTTTCGAATTTAGAATGACAACACTTTTCCACGCCCCCGCAACCCGTTGAACGCAACCCATTGGCTCAGATTATTTTAAATATTTTTATTTTATTGCTTGAAAACCCTTAGACCAGCCAGATGGACCGACGATCTCAAGAGGGCGGCTGGGTCAGACTGGATGCGGACGGCGGAGAACCGCGTGTATGGCGCGATTTGGGAGAGGCCTATGTTCAGCAGTGGACTCTCCAATATCATTATTTATTCCATCTTTATCAAACTAATTGATAAAGTTTCAATATTAAAACTCCAATGACTAAAAGCATCAACGATAAACAATTAAATACAATACCATCGTAAATACATTTGATGAATAGCTGTGCGAAGGTCCAATTACGCCCGAGTGTCAGCTCGCTCAAGACGTCGTAAATTGTCCGGCAATTAATATTTTTTCGCTTTAAAACAATCTCTTGATTGACGTCTGCCTCCGGGGCATGGTCTTGCCTTACTTTTACACAGTATTTTAAATTCAAAGACTAGTACTTAAGTAGTTTTTTTATTTAGACCAGTAATTCGCTGTTTAATAGTGTAATAGCATTCTCGAAGCGCGAAGAAATAATTTAACTAATAGTTGAATTATTGACCGTAAATATTTACCGTCGCTCGGTTCCGATTGCGTTTGTGATTAATTCTTATTTTATGACAAAACGTTCACTTTAATGACCAAAGCAAAACTGTTATACATTTACCTGCTCAAAATGTAACGAAATACAACGTAATTTTACATAGATAAAGATAAATCAGAATTATGTTGACTCACGAATCTAGAAAATTTGGGCCATAACATCGGAATAAATCTTTTGTTTTATGAAGATATCTACCATAAATTGGTTGCAAAGTATCTACATAATATATTCAGAAAGACGGTTAAATTTTAAAGGTATTTTCTTCGATAGATGCATAAATAATAAATCCTAGTCTTTTGTGAGTATAGATCATAATACCGTGAGATTAAATTCTATTTTGATCAAGAAAAACAAAAACAATATTCTACGAGTTTATTCGTTCACTTTAATACCTACTGTTTGAAAAAACAACCGACTACTGATACTGCTTGCACGTGATTGTAAACTCCATTTTGATACAAAACTTATAGTAAAATACTTTTAGTTATATGAGTGTTTCCCGGCAAAATATATAACAACCGACCAATCCTCTTGCCTTCTAATAAAAACTTACTGCTCCAACTAATCTATCAGTCCATTTTGACCGTTGTATATTGTCTTGACGTTGTTCAATAGTGGAGTTTTACGTATTGTTAACATATTGACACCCTCCTGTCCTTATCCTAATTAACTTAACAGATTTTATTGATAAAACCTCACAGTAGAATCTTGTAATAGATGAACTTTAAGACTCGTCTAAAGTTAATGTTGAAATATCCCATTATTCCCAAACAGTGCTACCGCAAATGTCTAGGCGGTAATCTATAGTTAAACAAACGTATGCTGTTAACTATGAACTTAAAATAACACTAAACATACAATACCAAACATTCTAAAACGTGTCATTAAACAGTAACGTTTTGGATTTTCGATGATAATTTTAGTAGTGTCTTGGAGTTTGTATTTAAAGTTAGGGCCAATAGCCTCGCCCCCAATTACATGGGACCTAAAACATACTGTTAAACTTTGGCTGTACTCCAGTACTGCTCTGCCTATCCTTTGGGGTACACAAGTGTGATGATATGCTAAGGTATACATACATCATAATTGTTACCTATGTTTATTTTTTTAAACTGTACATCTACCTGGAAAATGATTTTGTTTCTACTTTAATACGACTTAATTTTTTTTGATAAATATACAATTTTATGTAAAGTTAACAGTTTTGGTGATCACTGTTACCGGATAGATAGCAAAAATGTTGTCATCAAAGTAAACAACAAGTCTTCCATTTCACAATTCGAGCTTAAAGGCACTTACATTATTTACCTCTTCGCATGCTGCAATATTGCAACCATACTTTAGTTTATTGATTTTGCAAAACCGACTCCGTAGAGACTTGTTAATGCAGCTATACACGCAACCAGACATCATAAGGATGTATTGATTCAAATCAGATTTAACAAACGGATATTATGGCTGATCAGGTCAATTTTTGGAAGATCTGAACAAGAGAGGGCTTCCACTCAAATTGGAGCTGCCCGACTGGGGAAGAATCTCCGCCTTGCAGAAAATCGAAGTGAAATAACACAGCTTGGAGCTGTATTATGTTCCTTACGGTGAGCTAGGTTGCCAGTGCACCGCAAGGAAACGTTGTGTTGGCTCTAATTAGATTTTGCACCTTATACTGTCAACCCAACTATTCCTCTTTCACTTTACAGGGTCGGCAACGCGCTAGTGATACCCCTGGTGTTACAAGCGTCTATAGCTACGGTAACCGCTTACCATCAGGTGGGCCGTAACTTTGTTTGCCACCTTAGTGGTAAAAAAAAACTATACGCGCAATCAGTCATCATAAGGATGTATCGATTCAAATCAGATTACACAAATGCATATTATGGCTTGATCAGGTCAAATTTTGGAAGATTTGTGGAACAATGGCCATCGTGTCAGTTACGTGTGTGGTTGCTAACATAAGCCGGCAAAATGTTTATAAAATATTCTTAATTTATAATTCTGTTTACAATCTCGATAACATGTTGGTAAGTGGTTTTATGTGCTTTTTTCGCCATTTACGGGCGAGTCAATCATCCAATCAAGTAGGTGCCCGTTCACTGGCCTAAAAACAAGTTCGTCAGTTAAGGCTGCAGTTTGATGGTAGTATTTTGTTTTTGCTTTGACTTTTATTGTACTTTTTGCCTTACTAGGCACGCAGCTCCCGGCGGATAAATTCGCTAGCTGATGTTATGTATGGAAAAGTAAATGCTACTTCTAGCCTGTCTTTATTGTATGACGTATGACGAAGCTTATTTGCACGTTTCTTGAGAAATTTGTTTGTTTTTGTTTGAACAAAATTACTGTATTAAAGTTCTCTGACAATGAGCCATCTTAAACCAAATATGCTTCAAATTATGCATCTATTATTAAGCGATTATATAAATCTAAAAGAATACGTTTAATTTATACTAGTATTCCTCTAGATAATTTAATTTATTATATTATTTCTCTGTATAGTCGTTTTCTTTTTTAATGTTTAAAATTGCAACTGCAATAATTGAAAAAGTAACTGTTCTGTGAGATCAAAACAACTTGCCATACATTTTTTAAGCTAATTGTGAATTATCTGTTGTCTGTTGTATGCTGTTGTTAAGTATCTGTTAATTACACATGGATTTAGAATTCGATATCTGTCATCTTTACTTCGTCATCTTCAGCAGGTTTAACATTAACCTTGCTACCAGCAATTACTATGGTTGTACCTCATATCATTACAAAAAAAAAATCCTTCCTTTTATGTGGACCGATTTGTAAGAAATATCTGGCTATTCGTATATAAAATGATTATCGGTAGGGTAGGTACTGAAATGATGATATCTACCCTGTGGCTCTATGGAATTGTGCCACATTCCGTTTATAAACATGTAATTTGTCTCATTTCACCACACCTTAACATTATACGAAATATAACAAAATTGGCCTTTTTAACATGGACTTTATAAACAGGTAAAGTATTTATTTTTCGAGTTTCGCATACCAAAGTTGTCGGTAATTTAGTGATTACCAACGAGAGGGGGCGGGGCTGCGCAGCCGCAGGGAGGCAGTTACCGCGGTACTGCGTGAGAAACCTGATGTATGGAAATAGGTTCACGATGAAATTGATTTTTAGGTTTTTTTATGCTCGGTAGTTTGTGTTATGCAAATTTTAATTGGTTGGAAAGTCATGATGTTGACGAGCTTCTGAAGGCAGTTATTAAATAAAATATTGTTGAATGAAACACGGAACATTTGATTGATAGGAAAGAGGTCAATTTTGATTATAGGGAATCAGGAGCAAATATGTTTACATTTACTGGCTATTCAGTAAAAGTAATAGTGACTATCTACTTAAAAAAGAGGAGGCGATAGGAATCGATTTGTATGAAGCCCACTCGAATCGACTCTGCACAGAAATGGGATAGGTACTTTTTATATTGGGTAACCGAGAAAATCAAGAGAACCCTTACGATAAATAAAAATTATTAAAACCAGTTATTTTAAAGCTTTTTATATTTACCAGGTACTGATTTTTAAACATAAATCATAGCAGTAGAATGAGAAGTTTAAAAGGGCTATTTTTGTTGCACGGCAGTGTAATCTTTCCTCAGATTACTTTATTATATCTGGAGCTCACATACTACTGACTTTATTCAAATTAATTCCCGGTGTAAAATTTATGGCGTAACATAATCACTAAGTCAGCTAACGACAGAGCCGTGAAAACGTTAATGTCCGATATTACGGCAGTTTTATGCGCGGGCGCCGGTCCCGAGACTTTCCCTCTTACACGCTAACAATTTTGTCATTATCGGCTTCGCAAGTTGTCGCTGCATGAATTATAAGATAAGAGCATGGCAAACCATAGCCTTTTATAGACTTCTATGTAAATTATGCGCGCATACATGGGAATTAATTTTAAGTGAATTTATAGTTATGGTTACACATTAAAGTATTGTAAGTCTGGATATGGCTTTGTAAGGTTCAATACCAAAGTCACAGAGAGTAAACCTTGGGAATTAAATTTAAGTGAATTTATAGTTATGGTTACACATTAAAGTATGGTAAGTCTGGATATGGCTTTGTAAGGTTCAATACCAAAGTCACAGAGAGTAAACCTTGGGAATTAATTTTAAGTGAATTTATAGTTATGGTTACACATTAAAGTATGGTAAGTCTGGATATGGCTTTGTAAGGTTCAATACCAAAGTCACAGAGAGTAAACCTGATGCTCAGGTTTTACCTACATTATATAATAATGATTACCTATATATTCTTGCACAATTTTACACAGCACCATCTAGTTCCAAACTAAGCAGAGCTTGTACTAGGGATACTAGACAATGGATATAATACTTATATACTTTTTTTGTGAATACATACTTATAATACATAAGAAACAACCAGACAAACACTTATAAGTATTCATTACATCAATATTTGTGTCCTGTGAGAATAAAAATATTTAATATTACTTTGATTTTTTATTTACTGTGATTGTAATGATGAGGAAAATATAAATATTATAACAAATGCTATAGAGTACCGTGGACGCTTATATCTGATGAAAATTACCAGAAATAACCCCACAGATATATAGAACAGTGACGCAAAGGTCGACGCGAACGTAAGCTGCAATTTCATTAGTCCGAAGTTACAACTTTTTATCAGATTAACCATAATTTACCAGTGCCGTCATTTCATCATCATCATCATCATCATTACCATCATCACGTCGTCCACAAGGACCGGTTATATGCCGCCTCCATCTAGCGACTCTCAGTGACTTTTACCAGGTCGTACGTCCATCATTTTAGAGGCCGTCCTACACTGCACTTTTCGGTGCGTGGTCTACACTCGAGAACCTTTTTGCATCAGCGGCCATTTATGTGCTACCATCTACTCAATATAAAAAAAAAAATAACCATCATTTTATGACGAATATGGCATGACCAACGATCAACAAACAAGTACGCAACAAAAGAGGCGTACTCAAAATTACCATCTTTATCGCAGAATACATTGACACAGTTAACGAACACGCTTTTCCTGTAAGGAATTTAATTTGGAGAACACACATGTACGGGAACACGTGAATATTTAATATTCAAGCGGTGAGAAACTACTGTTTGCTTACAATCGTGCGTATCATAACCGTTTTTCCAGGGCCGGAGTCTATCATTATGATTTATTGAGAAAGTAAGGTAAATAAATAATATATTTTATCATTAACATATTTTAGTTTTATCATTGCTTATGTCCGCCATTTTATCGTTTAAATGATTGTGTTAGGGAGCCAGTATTAAAATGATGCTGGAGTATTAACCTCGATGGCCAAAACATAATGTATGTACGGGCTGACATATTCAATTATTATACAATTCATATCTAATTAATTCAATTATGTTTCATAAAAGTTTTATCACTACAATAAATTAACAGACAAAATGGAGAATAAGAAGAAACAAAAAATGCCATGCACATGCAACCAGCATGCCTTTTGCATAATCGACCTCAAGATTAAAAATACACAACAGGCGAGGGCTTCGATTTATTTGTTCAATGAAATAAATTAAGTAGTAGGTGATGTAGCTCCTAAATTAAAAAAATAATAATATACTCCCATAAATGCTTCAATAGTTTAATGATCCTAATCAGGATCCTGCTATGCTAGAGGTTCTAGCGGTTGAATCGCAGTTCGAGCAGTGTTATCGGGAATTTCAATGCTCGGAGTTTGGATGTGTGTGTTCGGTTAATAGCAATAGGCTCGCCCACTATTACATGGGACCTAAACATACCGGCTGGCTGTGAATGCAGGGAATATGGCGTGATAGCATATGTAATACACTCCAAAGATTCATAAAATGATGAATAAAGTAACGTTTCTCTCATCAATAGACTTTGATATACTAAATAATACTGCCCTTACCTACTTATTCTTATTATAATCGTCTTAAACGAATTACATAAACTATACTAGAATCATTAATTTGAACATGTTTAATTATAATACACTAGCGGCCCGTCTCGGCTTCGCACGGGTGATTTTTTTCAAGTAATATTATAGCTTATGTTAAGTACTCTCGGATTAATATATGGCCTATAACACTCACAAATAATGTGTATATCTACTGGTAGAAGAATTTTCAAAATCGGTTCAGTAGATACAGAGATTACCCCTAAAACCTCACAAACTTTACCTCTATAATATTGGTATAGATATAGATTACAATGAATTTGCATCAAATAACACTCCATCATTCGATTCTAACGGTGTATGAAACACCGTGACTAAATTGATAGACCACGATAAAATGTAATACATGGAAGACCCTGAGGCGTAACATATTATATGTATTACAAATTAATGTGGAATTTTAACTACTATCACGTTTTTCATTCTGACGTTTTAGATCAAGAACGGCAGCTACCATCTGGTTTGAGTTCCTACAGCACCTGACGTCTTCAAATATCTAAATAAAGCATTGAATGACCACACATCAAAAACTTGAGTTTAATACTCTTTTGTTAAACTACGTGATCCCACTGCTGAGCTAAGGTTTTCCCCATCTCCTTCCACTGATCTCTGCGTTCACACTTTTAACCACCATTTATTTAACGAAACAAATTAATTTATCTTTAGATATATTTCATGTCATAATACTAGTTCTTAAGACTCTTTTTTTGTACTTCACACTCAGAAAAATTAAGTTAATAATTTCTGATCTTTTATTATCTGCTAAGTTACCCAAATCCATCGCTGGTCACCTACATAGATCACGTAAAATCAGAAGCAAGACAATTATCGGAAAGGAACCAGGTTTGCATGCATCGTCACGTACAAAAGCTTATTGATATCTGGTCACGACTACCGACGCGAAGGTTGAATATAGTAAAGATAGTCCTATTAGTGAGAGTTATAGTACAGAATGTAAGCGTACAGAAGGACCAGTAAAGAAAATACTCCGGGATGAGTCCTGAATCGAGAGGTGCATTTGAATTTTGAAACTCATCTGAACCCTAATATAGCCAGCAATCTTGTTTAGGAGTAATTATTTTTTTTATCGACACTATGGTCGATCTGGAAATGGAAGATTTCTCGCTCAGGACTTAGGTTGGTCTAGTGGATGCGCTTGCGACTACTAGACCAGACAGACAGTTATAGGCATACACTACGGTTTTTTTTGTGATAAAATGACAAAGAAGTATACAGGCCGTCTGATGGTAAACGATCACAACCTACAGACGCTAGCAATACCAGTGGTATCACTCACTCACTGTCATCTTGAGACCTCAGTTGTAAAGTCTTATATACCCAGTAATTTCACTGGTTACGTAGCCTTTCAAGCCGGAACAATTCATTTTCAAATCGGAACATTAGCGAATATTTAGCAATACAGTGGTACTACCTCAGACTAACTGCAGCATAAGCAGACCACCTTTAAATACAAAAGTAAACGATAGACAATTTAAAGCTTGAGATCTTAAACGGAATAGGGGAATGCCAGGCAATAAAAAAGCGTCAGAAATAGCTACTGCTGGAAGGCTTGCATGTCATCTGTCATTATATACTTACGTGTTAAATGTAAGTGGTCCTTCTGCGTTTATAATTTTCTATGGTAGTAAAGATAATGCTTTGTTTTCGTTCGAGGGTATTACCTTTGTACTGCTAAAGAATATTGAGTAGTGATTGACTGCAAATTGCTGCAGTAGCGCGATTGAAGTAATGTGTGGCTTTGTTGCCATTCAAATTTGATTGATGAAGAATATACCACCACGCCTGTTTTCGACGAAGGGTTAGGAAGATGTGTACCAATGTAACACTCACAATCCGCCGATATGTTGAGGTCCAATGTAAGAGGGAGCGAGCCTATTGCCATTAACCGAACATATATCCAAACTCTAATCTAATCTAGGCTGGTTGTTCTCTATATTTTAACACCTGACATACGTATAAGAGGACACATACGTGTAGCAGATATTCAAGGAATAGGTGCTATCCATAAGTATCAAGTAGAGAGGAGGGACAGATAAAATGATTAACTGACTCTTTAACCTATCGAAGGAAGGCTACAAGTATCTATATTTTATTTAACAACTATTAAAATGCTTGTTTGTCTAACTAAGAACACTACTTAATAAATAAAAAAGATTTGATTTGAATACAGGACTTCTTCGTATGTTGAGAATAAACGATACAAATGTTAACAAAATCGATAAAGCTTAGTGTTAATAACTCTTACTAGCGGCACCAGTTTTACTGTGTACCATCATGTGCACGTGAGAGCCAAAGCCTGAAAGGTAAATAGCACTCTACACAAAGTAAATCAAGTAAGTACATTTAATTACCGGTTACAAGCTATGATTACCGTATCAGGAATTCAATCTCCTACTTATCTAAGCGGAAGGAAAGATTTCCTCGATAAGCGACAGCGTATGGTTTTACCGCGTAAATTGCACCGCCTTATCGGATCGCTTTGGACCGAGACGTATAATGCCATGTTGAATTGATTCACTTGGGTGAGGAGTGTGGTGAATTTAAATATTAATCAGCGAACCGTCTGCTTTTGTATTGTAAAGTTGTGAATACTAAAGGCTTCACTATTCAAGTGATCTTTGATAGGTTGCCTTATGCGAGATGTTTTACTGCATCGGGTTGCTTTTATAAATACAAATTAGATGTAACACTCCTCTGAGTGTTACATCTAAAACTTCATTGACGGAGATAGGGAGTAGACCCTCTGGTCTACTCCCTATCTCCGTCAACGAAGTTACGAGCCGTTCGAAAGTTCTCCGAAACTTCGGAGTCCGATAAAAGTGTCAAATTCAAATTTTCTAACGGGTAAAAACACATCGGGAGTAGGGACAACTGTAAAATTTTGTTGTCATTGATTCTTAGTTTGGGCCCCGAACGAATCATCCATCCGTAGGTGATATGGAGTAGGAAACGCCCGTAACGAAGGCCGAAACTACGGACTTCGTGCTTAGGGAGTAGACCCCAAGACACGGAACAAGTAGTCGTAGGAATATTTGTTACATGTGAATTTTAAAACCATAGAAGCCATATTAGCCTGGTTTCGAAGTCTTTATATCGAACGTAATGTGTCTTATTGTCAGAGAAAACCTATTGAATAGAGAAATGGGTCGAAATTTTGGTTCTAAGTTCATACCTAGTTACCTACTTACCTATTGAAAGACACCAAATTGTGTGTTTTCAGAGCAGTCACCAGATAGATTGAAGCTATGTATTGTAGAAAAAGATGATGGGCGTATGAGTCAGATTGTCACGACAGACAAGAAGGTTATATGTTACCAAGCAGTGGATCGAATTTGCATTGAAAATGGCATCGATAATAGCACTGCGCAGTTTTCTGTTAGATATGTAATTTTAAATGTCCGAATGAACTCGTCAAAGACTAGTTCTGATTAAATAACTACGTATAAGAATATTTCCTGTCTTCAAGCATGCGGAATTAAAGTAAAAGCTGTTCCTGAGGCGTCGGAGGCGTAAGATTAAGATCACGTCATGACACGAGTATTAGACGAGCGAGCCGTAACTAAGTGTATCAGAGATATGGAACGAGATATGTATAGGAGAGGAGGAGATTAGTTACACTTACGTGTGGTATTTATGCGAGGGAAAATATGGAGTAATGAGGAATTACCTATTTTGATATGTTTTGAGAGTCCTATGGTAGGGTCTCATTATTATCCAAGCCTACTATTTAACGCGAATGCCACAAACGGTCGCATTTACAATATTAGTATGGTTGTTTAAAGTAAGGAGGGATCCTTACTTAGCCACGAGCCTCGTAGTGGTAGTTAAAAGCCCAAAAATCTTGACAACCAGTCTATCCTTAGGATATCGGTATTATTCATAAATTGGGTTTCGGAGGTTTGATGGTAGTCGCTTCGTATAAAGGTATCACTGAAATATTTAATGGCATCTGGTTACACGGAGGATGGAGTATGGTTGTTTTAATTTTGTTATAGAGATAATAATAATAATAAATATGAACATTAAAATATATATTTCTTAGGTCTACCTACTACTACTTTTCAGCGTGCACTTAGAAGTGCACGCTGCACAAGAAAAGTTTCTAAGTGAACGGTGATCTTTAAATAAATAATTGGTTAAGGTAAAAAATTACCCAAATCAATTACTTTCAAGGAGTAAACAATAAAATGTATGATTAATGTAATGCCATTTTCATAATTATCATAATGTATTCGTAATACTTAATATTGTTTATTGTTTTAGTGATTTCACAACTGAAAGTTGGTCAAGTGCAAGACTTATTTTCAAGTATAAAAAGTATATTATCATGTAGAGTGATTCTTTTAATTAAAAATAATATACCAAACGTTTTATGATCGTTAAAGTTGAATCTGGAATAATTGCCCAAAGCAAAACTACACTCAATTCCATAGCTTTTAGTTCAATAAATTGCAATATGAATGATATCTTAACATCTAAAAGAAAAAATTTGAAAGCTTAGAAAGAATTATTACATGTTGCAAAAGAAACTGGCAGCAATGGAGACTTTCCAAATGCTATTTTAATTCTATATCATTACCTAAATCGACGATAGACGATAGCGACTATCAAATTGAAATAAAAACTCAAATGAGGCAAAAAACCGATCGCTGGTGACGCATATAAATGGTTCCGTACACTTAATATTCAGCTCTTGTAGCAGATTGAATTTTGATAGTATTGTTTTCTAAAGAACAATGTAAATTATAAACTGCACTGACTGCATCGATAGAATTATTTTATGAGACGAATTAATTATTATTTCTGGATCTCTCTGTGACCTTAATAATAAAATCATCGAATCTCCGTATCACAATTTTGTATTTGATTATAAATGATATTGATTTCTGTAAATAGATCTTTTAAAGACAATTTTATAAGTCAATATTTAATACTAGATGGCGCCGGAATTTTCTAGCTGACGGTCTGAGAAGGAACACCGACACAACTTCAGAGAATAATGATTAAGAAAGATGGAAGATGATAGAAATTCATTCAATCAGGTATGAAAATTAAGTTGTAACAAAACATTGAGCATTATGTTTGAAATGTGGATCGAGTAAGTTTAAAAACAGCGAATGCTCGATGTTCTGATAGAAGTAAATATGTCCCTTGTACTCACGGAACCCTAATAAACCCGGCAATGGTTCTCATTTACTAGCAGTCGTGAGTGTGAAAATATTATGGCAGTTACGATGTGGCGTATTATATCGCCTTTAAATGTACTCAGGGCAGATAGAACCGGTTTTTGAGAGATAGATGCAATTATAGAAATGTGAGGTTTCATTTCACGACATGTGAATGAAATTGCTGTATCTTGCAAGGCAATGGCTTTTGATCGCTCGATTGGCACAGTGCTCGAGCACTTTGGGTGCTGCAATTCACAAATTCTACCAGAACTCGGAACAATCCGTAATTCCCTACTAATATTATAAATACGTAAGTTACTCTGTCTGTCTGTTACGCTTTCACGCCTAAACCGCTATACCAATTTTGATTAAATGTGGTACACGGATGAATTAAACCTTGGAGAAGTATATAGGCTAACCCTTTGTTTCAAAAAAAGAAGAAAAAAGAAAAAAAAGTTATATCCGCTCATAAAATACATACAAAAATTATAATAATCATAATAATTTTCATTCTAACGAGCAGTTAGAAAACACAAACAAAATTACTTTTTTTTATGGTCCTTACAATACGAGGCACATAAATTTACGAGACAACAATAAATTGCATGACATGAGGTCAAGTACAATTTTGAAATTTCATTGCGTTACCCAAAAGCTGTTATAGTTGCATTTGTCGTAAAACTTAAATAACCATGGTAATAGCGCTATAAAAAATACAGAAAATATAATAGGTCTATCCCGTGGATATGACTTTCAAAATAACATCAAGAGAAATTTTATGAATAGTTTATTTTTCTTGTTTTGAGAGCATAAAAAGGAGTATGAGATTATGATTAACGTGCAGGCTAGTGTGTATTACAAACTTTATCCTTTTGTTTTTTAATTTTAAGTAATTCATACTGGAATTTGTCTATGTTGAGACTTTGTAACAAAAACCTTAAACCGCAGAAAAAACTGAAATGCAAAAAATAATAAACCTTTTTTATTTAACCTTAAAAGCTAAGTTCTTAAACTAATTTAAGTATACCTAAGCAATTTTGATTCTATCCCTATCCAATAAAAAAAGAATTATCAAAATCGGACTACTATGTAAAAAGTCATGCGTGGTCATACAAAAGAAATTTAAACGCGTCGACTTGAGAGCCTCCTCCGTTTTTTTCTGTCGGTTAAAAACGATTAACGTTGAAGTTACAAAAAAAAAACGAAATAGCAAATTTACACTCTTTGCGCTGTAGCATGGTGCGGGTGACAGTTTCAGTAACATTTCGTTTCACTTTTGAAAGTTGCCACGATTTACAAATTATGACTTAGTATTTCAGTTGTATTACATTCGTAATATATTAAATCATTAATAACTGTAGTAAATTAAACATAATACATTACAAACAACTGTCAAATGTCCATGATATGCATGCACCAGCCCAAAGAGTGTAGATGTTACGGTAAGAGTGAATAATTGAAGATTATTAATAATTATCTATTATTATTAAGAATTTACGAAAGTCGAGGTTAAAGTGATAAGTGACAACGCGTTGTGGTCAATTATATTAGTTGAGCTCCAATATGCAAGGAATTTTAAAAACTAAATAAAATTAAAAGTCGTACTTAGGCCAGGTTAGGTTGTTAGGTTTTTTTTTTTAATATATTCAAAAACTAAAAGTAATAAATTTCGATCGTTTATTCACATTTACCAAAACATGTGGTTATTATTAATAATTTTGTAAAAATATCAATAATTTTCAATTAATCAGATTTACCGTAACATAGACATAAGCAAGACGTGCCAAATATCACATCAGTCAAAAACGTTTTTATAAACTGATTTTGATTATGATAATATTAGCATAATCATCCGATATCCAGTCAGACAGACTTCGCTGATAGGTGTGACGCAAACATACACAATGGCAGCGGCGATTGATACCAACAACTGACACCTCAATGGACAATCAGCACGAATACGGAGCGTATTAGCAGTAATAAGGTTCTAAATGGTTTGTGTAATTACGGTTGGGGGGCTGGTGTTAGGTAAAAATGTCAGTACTGTTAATTTTCGTTGAAATCATATTTGAAATAGGTAACAAAAGTAAAAATTTGAGCGATGTATTAAACACGACTGCATTTTGAGAATTACTTAAAATGCTCATATATATTTTTCACTTTAGCAAAGTTGATAGAATGTAAGAGTATGAAGGGTACTAGGGGCTCGTGGCTAAGTTATGCCTAATTACGCTAATCAATATATCAACAAGGTTAAGATACACTAGCTGCGGTCAGTCTTCTTGTAAAAGATTCAACCGCATCTGGCTAGACGGGAAGCCAACCTCAATATATTTGGGAGACTCGGAGAATGTATACCTAGTATGTTTAATTCTTGAAATTGGCGGTCTCCACACCTTTTCCTTAATCGAGAGTTTGTTCATGTATTCACAAACCTAACAACTAACCAAAACTGGTTTCATAATTTTATTTCATTCCTCTCCAAATACTTTAATTAAGATGTCAAGCCTAAACCATTATTCTCTTGCCTTCCGTAGATTGTGTTTTTTTTTTATTCTATATGCTTACCTATATCTATCATCTGTCATATCTTTCGTTCCTTTTTTTGCAACAATACTATGATATAAATATGACTAAGGTAATAAAAAATACTGTTACCAGCTTCCTACGACGATTGACATTGAGTCACGCAATGTGGGCGCTGATTATTCCAAGGTAAATACGTTAGAAAAACTGGTAAATTACCAACAATTGGAGCAGGATGCATTGTTGAACTTTATAACTCAAACTCCAGCTCTACATACATACCAAGACTTCAAAATGAATGTACCTACTGTCGAATAGATATAAGTAGGTATCATAAAAATATACATATAGTGACAACCTAAATTTTAAGTAGTGATAGCCTAGTGGTATGTCCATTGGACTGGTGCTTAAATGGAGAAGGAAAACATCGTGAGGAAACCTGCATGCTTTAGAGATTATCTCGACGGAGGCGTGTGAAATGTGCCAACCCGCAGTGGGCCAGCGTGGTGGACTATAGCTTAATCCCTCTCATTCAGTGAGAGGAGACTCGTGCCCAGCAATGGGGCAGTACAAGGGTTGATGATGATGATAATTCAAACACCACCTCCACATAACAAGACTTTAAAATAAATGTACTATCGAATAGATATAAATATCATAAACATACATAGTGACAAACTAAATTTTATTGATTTAGCTAAATCAAACTGTATATCAAATTTAACATCCAATGCGGATGTTTATCGGTCTTATTAAGTGTTTGTTATGTGAGTAATGTTCATCATTAATTAAATGACAGAACTTATGTGAGGAAAAATAAATAATTATTATTATTAGGTACTTAATATTTAGTAAAAGCAACTGGATTCCCTGACAGTTTATCACTAACCATAGTGATGTGCCGTGAAAAAAAGAGGCTGTGAGGCTTGCGGGATTACCTATACCTGGCCTTGAAGCCTTAACCCTAGTGACTTGCAGATTCCTTACTAGAGAGCAGTCGTGTATGTTCATTGGGTTGACTAGAAGAAGTACCTAGAAATCTTCTTGCCCAGCACAACTAGGCTACAAACTAAGCTACAAAGCCCTAAGATAGACTAATTCCAGGCGAAATTTAACTCAGTATATTAAACGCGATTATTTATCGTTTTTGTAATTACCTACGAAGATTTTCAAGGTGTATTACGTTTTAATTTAACGTTACTTAATCTTGTTCTTGGCATCCTTAAATATAATTGCGTGCAATAAGTGTCACTCTGGCTGTCGTTTAACACATCAATGTGACCCATTTCCTTCATTGGATAGCATAACTTCCAATCTATTTCAAATGAAACGATCTATTGTAGACGATTGTGTTTATGACAACGGCTTAAAATCGTATCTGCTGAAATTATTAGACTTCATCAGAGTAGTTCATCCTAGTTTATAAATATGAATTTCTTAATTTTCGGGAAGCATAAAGGCATCAGATTGTTACTTGTAGGCTTTACGAAATTAAAAAGTCATTTACTTTGGAGTTGGATTCCACTGAAACAATCTGAATAAAGTATACAAGGCAAGTTTATCGTGCTCTCCGAGGCACGAGCAAGTCTCAAACAAAGGAAATATTCAATAAGAACGTAATAACAACAGTTTGTATAACATAACTTCTTAGTACTAATTCCACAAAACAATTTCAAAGACGTGTCTGTAACCAAAACATGCGCTTGTGCGTGTAGGAGGACCATAGACTGTACACAATCGATTTGGCAACAGTAGATCATTGTCGAACTTTTTGCTATCATGTGGGAGTCGAAGCTTTGAAAGTGGTTTAGATTATGAGCGGTATGTAAATATGTTTAGTGTAATGATCGATTCGGTCGATCAAATTCTATGAGCTACTGTTTTCAAGCATCAAGTACATAGGATCAAGATTTTAGATGGTTTATGTTTGGAGTGGGAGGTTTTTTATTTTGTATGTAAGTTTTATAAAGCCATTCTTACGTGTCTACATAAAAATAGGCTTAGCTACACATCTGAACACTTTAAGCACGTAGTTGTAGCAAATATTATGTAGGTGTTGTATGGGTATGGATGGCATGGGAGCATGAAAGTTGGTACTATTTGAAGAGCGCTGACGATATGAGAGGATAAATTTGGACTAGATTGGAAGAAATTATCATCATTTTATCTATTATACCACCCTAAAACTTTCCAACAATTTCGAAAGCAATTTAAATCTAAAATCCGTCTATTCCGAGGCAGACAAACATACGTCAGTTCCAGAATAGTCCATAAAACAAACTCTAAGCGTGTCAGCTCGGAGAAATGTTTGCGAGCCACGTGAAACAGCTCTGCAAATATTGGTCAATAGATTGTGGCCCAATATTTGTAGTGGCTTGGATAGGTTTCCAGAATAACAGGTATTTTAAGACAACGATGATAATGTATGTGAATATCGATAATTATCAGGGCCTAAACTTTACTAAGATTTCTATTTTGCTACAGTACTATAACTCACAGAAAATAACCTTTGAACACATTAATCTATATAGTCAGGCAAGAAAATTGTATACAATTGACATTTAGCTTGAGGGTAAATGTCATTTGCATAATTTTATTATGTTACTATCAGTGTCTATTTTCATTTGTAAAAGTAATTGTAGCAATACAAGTGCACCCATATATTTTTTCTACTAACAATTAAAAGTTATAATGAAAATAGATAAACTTTCATAAATGTGCAAAATATAATCTCTACGATATAAAGACACCATTAACTTTATCCAAACACATCATCTTAGTGAATAAATCTGGTTAAATACACAATCCAACTCCCTCAAACTAATAGACAAACATAACCTAAATCTTAGAGTGAATTCATTGGCAAACGACATGACGTCACGTCACCGTCAATTAGTGGCGAACAGGCCATCAACGACAACACTAATTGAGGACTCTTAGCAGAAACAACAGCGTATGTACTTACAATGTTAGCTGAAGAAATTACTCATGAAGCCTGTACTGAGGTTGGTAAGACTAGTGTTTGGTAAATACTTGAAAGTTATTGGAACAAAGTAAACTGAAGTTTAATAAATCAATAGATGGAAAACTGTGAAAGGTTGACTGACAAACAGACCAACTTACAGATAAACTTGTGGTTGTAGTACTAGCGGGAACCACGTTTTTTAAACCAAAAAAGAAGTTAACTTTATTCATTGGATACCAACCCAATTATTATTTGTATTAAATAAGACATTGAATATCTAAACACTTTATTCAAGTACAAATAATCATATAATTTAATTTCAGAAAGTCAAATTCTATCTATTAGGCAGGATTTGAACTGAATCCGCGTCCCTCCGGTTAAATACACCGGACGCTTTAGCCAACTAAGCTACCGAGACCACTGTCGGTCAGACAGTAGAATTTCTCCTCCACATTCTACATTTTATAAGAGACGTCGTTCTCCGTCGTAAATTTGTAAATGTAAACGCTGTAGCATTCATTGCTCTACAATGCATTTCTGCTGTCTTAGATGTTTTATTCGCATTTGTCGAACCATTAACACTACAGTTCCCCTTAAGTAATCACGATCAATTGTTAGTAATAAAAGTGCAGCATCTCCAATCACTCAATTCAGCTGTGAAGGGGCACATGCACGTCAACGCTTTTGTTTTAGCTGTTAGCGTGTTGGATTTCAAGAGGTTCGTTGTAAGGAGCTTGATGAATTGTGGGGTCAAAGGAACACGTGTCTTGTAGTTTGTTTAAAATCGATTCGTTAGAAGCAGTTTAGGTTACCAAAATAAATCAAGACATTCAATTAAAATACGGTCGTTTATAGGATAGGGAAAATCAAGTTATTCTATTTTTTGCTTTCACAGATAAAAAAAATAAATGCAAAGATAAAATAGTTGAGAATACAATAAAAGACACAGTAGCAAAAAATGGCACATAAGCTGTCAAGCTGTAAGGATACCGCCCATCGTTACATCAGGTGTGAACATAAAAAAATAAGAAATGATACAGGTAACTTGTACAAAGCACAAAGTGCACGACAATCATGGAATATTTGAAAAAGCAAAAAGAAGAATAATAAAATAGAACAATTTCACGGTGATTCCACTAATCCCTTAGGCAACCATGACCGTAACACCACAAAAGGTGTAAGAGGGACAGACAAGAATTCATTCAAGCCGACAGACATTGTAAGCACAGAACCAAAAACCATAGAGCTCTCAATAGAATAAGGGATTAACGAAGATAAATAAAACATAAAAGGTCGTGGTAAACTGGATGCTCTATAGGTCATGCAAAGGGGGAATGCCAACAAATCAACGCATACACAATAGACGCGCTATTTTCGTAGGGGCAACTCCGATGCGTCATAACTTTTAATTAAAATGGAACATTAATACGGGGCGACTGGCAAAATAATTCCAAGTGTGAATGAGACAACATAAATGGCTATTGATGTGTAATTGTTAGGAAAGGAGATGGGAAGATTGGACTATAATAAATTGTATCGGATGGTATTGAAAATGTTGTCATGCATGATTTTCAAAGGGACCCCGCTGACAGGGCTCTTTGTGTTAACTGTGATAATGATGTACGTACATTACATGGCTATAAATTTACAGATGCATTATTGAGCAGTTTACTTTTTTCTTTACTTTTTGTACATTTAAAACAATATCAAGTTAAAAGGTTGCGTATTATAAACACTATTAACATTAATATTTTATTAGTCTATCAATTGGTGTATTTATTCGACTAATCAATAAAATATTTTATAGAAATGGTATTATTACCTATTTACATAATGTACAGACGCCAGCAGGTCAAGCTATCCAAAACTGTCAATTTTCCCGTTTGAATATGAACCTTTTTGTTTTGTATCAAAGTTGAAAATCAATCAAAGAAATTTTACAGATTATGGTGGCTTGATGTGCTGGCCTCTATACAAAAAATAATTCACGTCTAAGCGTTGTAGCGTAAGCGTCTAAGTTATTTCAGTTTATAATATAAATATGATCTAATATCAGTATGTGCAGAATCACCTGTTTACAAGTTCCTTTAATTTGTTTGTTATTAAATTTGACTAGGAAAACTATACCATACTTAGAAATTTCGAAACTCGTTCAAACTAACAAATAAGCCTATCTATAATCTGTAATAAGTATCTAATAAAAATTACTAGTAAGAAACCATAAATATCTGGATATATTTTTAACATTTGGAATTAGACTGGATACATATGGCCCATTTAAAATGTCATCGAGGAACATAGGAGCACATATTGAAGCCATAAAGAAGAATGATCTCATTTACTGTGAACTAATGTCTCAGATATCGGTAAGCCTCTAAACAGGTTTGTTTAATCTATGGCTAACTGTGGAACAAACAGATAAAATTATACAGAAAGTATAGTTCGGATCAATGAAACATAATTTTACGCATCGCATTCATGTAGAATAGCTTTAGAGATCTTTATTGTAGATATATGTTTCTTTTAAATAATATAATATGTTTGTCTTCGCGTTTTCTTTGTCTTATATTTGAGCTCATATTTGGGCTGATCAAAGTTTACTTAAATAATAAATACTCTGTTTATATTTTTTAACTAGTTTTGACTTGTTTTAAAAAGTAGCGATTTTAATGTAATCGTGCATAGAGATAATATTGTGAGTATAGCGTATACTGCCTTCCAAGATACAGGCTTCGCCTAGTTTGGGAAGCAGCGGACTACTACTGCAAGACAAGACACTTCATAATGTTTACGTAATTGGTGCCTAGTCTATAATATTACTAGTTTAACTATATTACTTATGTTCTACTGTTTCTTTGATTTTATACAATAAAGATTATTATTATTGGTCAAATTGAAATAAAACATTTAACTTTGAATTAAAGATTTAGGTAAATAAAGTAGAGGGTTATTTAGAAAAGGAAAAATTGGACCGCGGGCAGGATTCGAACCTGCGTCTTCTGGTTAGGTACACCAGACGCTATGACCACTAAGCCACCGCGACTCCTACCCGTCATGTCGAATTTTTCCTTCCCATACTGAATTTACGTCTTTATGGTGACGTCAGTAACACCTATTGAAATGCAAGTTTTTGCTTTTCAACCGACACAACTTACTTTACAGTTAGTTAAATGTCGAACGATGCCACCTTACCTTGTAACTATCTTTTTGTATATTTTTGGCATTTTCCATGCTAAGATTTTAAAGTTATTTAGAAAAGGAAAAATTGGACCGCGGGCAGGATTCGAACCTGCGTCTTCTGGTTAGGTACACCAGACGCTATGACCACTAAGCCACCGCGACTCCTACCCGTCATGTCGAATTTTTCCTTCCCATACTGAATTTACGTCTTTATGGTGACGTCAGTAACACCTATTGAAATGCAAGTTTTTGCTTTTCAACCGACACAACTTACTTTACAGTTAGTTAAATGTCGAACGATGCCACCTTACCTTGTAACTATCTTTTTGTATATTTTTGGCATTTTCCATGCTAAGATTTTAAAGTTATTTAGAAAAGGAAAAATTGGACCGCGGGCAGGATTCGAACCTGCGTCTTCTGGTTAGGTACACCAGACGCTATGACCACTAAGCCACCGCGACTCCTACCCGTCATGTCGTGTGCCGTATGTGCGGTCCAATTTTTCCTTTTCTAAATAACTTTAAAATCTTAGCATGGAAAATGCCAAAAATATACAAAAAGATAGTTACAAGGTAAGGTGGCATCGTTCGACATTTAACTAACTGTAAAGTAAGTCAAAAACTTGCATTTCAATAGGTGTTACTGACGTCACCATAAAGACGTAAATTCAGTATGGGAAGGAAAAATTCGACATGACGGGTAGGAGTCGCGGTGGCTTAGTGGTCATAGCGTCTGGTGTACCTAACCAGAAGACGCAGGTTCGAATCCTGCCCGCGGTCCAATTTTTCCTTTTCTAAATAACTTTAAAATCTTAGCATGGAAAATGCCAAAAATATACAAAAAGAAAGTAGAGGGTCCTAAAGTTAAGTTAAGTTACTAAATGATTAATGATTGGCTCGTTAATGATGAGCTTTAGACTTATAGCTTCTTCAGTGAAATTTTAAGAACGTTAACGGCAACCAAAAGCCTCTTCGTGTGCATTTTAGCCATGGAATGGGTTATATGATGGACGTTGTTGGATGTTGAATTGGATATATGAACCACTAGATCTAAGATCACAGACGACGTCTCTGGTCCAACTGCTGATCACGAGATCGTGGGTTCGATTCCCACAAGACACAAATATTTATGAGTTGGTTATAGGTTCGTGAAACCAAACAAAGTTGAGACTTAGGTAGAAAATTTATTATTGATAACATAGAAAGTAATAATTCATTCATTAACTAATACAAAACACACTAAAAGATACGAATGATGATATTTATTATACTCGTACACTGCCTCATCATTTAAGAAATTTGCTTACAATCGTTGTACTGTAAGTTGTAAATCTTTGAGGATTTCAAATTGCATTGGAAATATTTAAGCGCAATGTAAGAAATTTTATTATCTTGGTCAACGTCGTAAAACTGAAGAGCAGTTTAAAAGCAAATAAGTTTTCAGGTAAACAATAAATCATGTTGACACTAATACTTATGCTAATATTAATAGTTACTGAAGAACAAAGGGTTATTTTAATCCTTTATTACTCATTAAATGCCAAAGTAACTCTGTCTGTATGTGTGACGCAATCACGCCTAAACTATTGAACCGATTAAAATGAAATTTGGTACAAAGATAGTCTAGAGCTTGAGAAACAACATAGGCAACTTTTTAATGCGAAAAAGGGGTACAAGGGGTTGAAATAGGGGATGAAAATTAGTATAGAAGTTTTAATTTTTAAAGCTACAAGGTTGAAGCTTATTTTTTAGGCTTGAGTTAGATAAAATAATTAGCCTAAAAAAATAAAAATACTGCTGAAAGTCACTATTCCACGCGGACGAAGTCGGAGGCACAGCTAGTAAGATTATATAGCAAAAAGTAAACTTTCCATTCTCCTAGCTTTTTTCCAACTATGCAGTTGGCTTCCAGTCTAATCAAAATGCGGCTGAATATCAATCAGTATTGCACATAAGTGACTGCCTTCACAACCCAATTTCTGGGTAATACCGATATCCTGAGGATACACTGGCTGACACACGGTTTCCCGAACCTATAACCAGAACAATCAATATTGACTGTTGTATTGTCTTGTACAACTCGATTTCGATCAACGTTATGACTCAAATTACTTAAATGTTATTGCAGCTTTAATTTAGGCAAGAACTTATGATAATAGTCTAAATTAATGTTGAGCCGGGTCTTTAGACCATGACCATAATAATAGCAACTAGTATTTAGTAATAGCATTAAACTGGGCTATAACTTCAGATTCTGATCACGTTTATAATTTACAAATCAGAGTCACAGACATAAGCATAACGTACAAAGGCCAGCACCTCAAGCTACCACAATCTGTCAAATTTCTTTGATACATTCTCAACTTTTAAGACAACGTAATAAGGTTCATCTTCAATTGGGAAAATTTGACAGTTTCGGATAGGTTGACCTGCAGCTGGCGTCTGTGCTGTACAATGACAAGTAACTGTGCCATTTCACCAATGTTTAACAAAAAATGTTTATTGATTATTATTATTGATTATGCCATAACGCCTGTATTCCCCGAAGGGATGCATAGACGCCAGCAGGTCAAACTATCCAAAACTGTCAAATTTCCCCTATTGAACATGAACCTTATTCAAGTTGAAAATCTATCAAAGAAATTTGACAGATTGGGGTAGCTTGATGTGCTGGATTCTGTACATGTATGGTATACCCACAGTTCGCCGGTATGTTTAGGTCCCATGAAATAGGGGGTGAGCCTATTGCCATTAATCGAGCACCAATACAAACTACGAAACTGCTACTGAGAATTTCATAGAAAAACCCAATAATCAGAGTCACAGAGTCATCATCATCATCATCTTCCTGCCCTTGTCCCAATTTATCTGTGGTCGGCGCAGTATGTCCTTTTCTTCCATTCATCTCTGTCAGCCGTCACATCATCAGTCACTCTCTTTTCTATCATGTCCGCTTTAACACAATCCAACCACCTTTTCTTTGGCCTCCCTCTACCCCTCCATCCGTCCACAGAGGAGTCAGAGAGTATTGCGAAATAATTTGTAATCCGATGCGATTCAACAGATTCATACTTGTCTGGTTTACTATCATGCATCATCCTCCGAGGCTTTTTCCCAACTATGTTGGCATCGGCCAGTCTAACCTGATGCGGCTGAACATCAGTATTATACACGATACTACAGCCATCAGACCGGCTCAACCCAATTCTGGGCATCACCAATATGCTGATAATTGACTAGTTGTCAGGTTCTTTGCACTTCTGAGTACTGCTAACGATTAGTGTTCGTATGCCCGAGACCGACGGCTTTACGAGCTCTCTGAGGCAAGGAGTGGTCTCGATGTGTTAAAAATCCAATCCATCTACAGACTGACCGCGGCTGGCGCAGCTTAACCTTGCCGATCGGTTGATCAGCGTAGTTATGACTTAGCCACGAGCCCCTCAAATCATCAGTGAAAAGTAAAGGATCAATAGTGCATCGTGTGTCGAAGCCCTTTTAATAGCACTCGCCGCAAGCGCAATGGAACGACCTCACTTTAAAACGCATAAACTGTAACATACAGCTAGGAAGCGGGCTGAACGTTAATAAAAAGAAATTGCCTTTAACGATGATACACATATTTAGGAGTGTGATGACGCCTCAAAACCAGCGAGATAACAAAATTAAATTGTTGAACTTTTTGATACAGCAGCTTTGATGATTACATCGGTAAAAGTAACAAACAGCATGACTGTTGAGCACATAGTTATTAGAAAAAGTAGCTTTATAATATATTATTTCATATATATGTTACGGTAAGAGTGAATAATTGAAGATTATTAATAATTATCTATTATTATTAATAATTACCGAAAGTCGAGGTTAAAGTGATAAATGTACATAAGTAACGCTCAAGGACCAAAAACAGCTCACAACGCGTTGTGGTCAATTATATTAGTTGAGCTCCAATATGCAAGGAATTATAAAAACTAAATAAAATTAAAAGTCGTACTTAGGCCAGGTTAGGTTGTTAGGTTTTTTTTTAATATATTCAAAAACTAAAAGTAATAAATTTCGATCGTTTATTCAGATTTACCAAAACATGTGGTTATTTTTAATAATTTTGTAAAAATATTAATAATTTTCAATTAATCAGATTTACCGTAACATATATATTATAAGATTATTTACAATGAACTGCAACTGAGAAGAAAGTAAGTTTAAGAAAGGTAGGGCATAGTGGTAGTAATTACACTCAAATTGGAGTTGCCCGACTGGGGTAGTTCTTCTGCCTTGCAGAAAATGGAAGTGAAAGAGCAGTGTTGTGTTCCTAATGGTGAGCAAGGTTACCAGCGCTCCGCGAGGACACGGGCGAGGTGTTGGCAGTGGGAGGACTTTGACCCTATTTCTTTTTCGTTATACAGGGTCGGAAGCGCGCAAATGATACCCGTGGTATTGCAAGCGTCTATAGGCTATGGCTACCGCTTACCATCAGGTGAGTATATTGTTTGCCACCTTAGTAGTATAAAATCATCATCATCATCATCATCATCAACCCATATACTGTCCCACTGCTGGGCACGGGTCTCCTCTCATATTGAGAGGGATTAGGCTGTAGTCCACCACGCTGGCCTAGTGCGGGTTGGCAGACTTCAAAAACCGTCGAGAAAAATCTCTAAGGTATGCAGGTTTCCTCACGATGTTTTCCTTCACCGTTTAAGCCAGTGATAATTAATTATTAATACGCACGTGAATTCGAAAAGTCAGAGGTGCGTGCCTTGGGTTCGAACTCGAGACCTTCGACTTGGCAGTCCAATGGTCATACCGCTAGGCTATCACTGCTATTATAGTAGTTAATGTAGTTAGTTAGTGTAGTATAAAATAATGACACAGAAATGGATGCTGCTATCCATGATGCTAAAACCCCAATAACACAAGGAGACCTCAAGCTTAGCAATAGCGCATACAATCACTATAGCTTAAGGATCATAGTATGAGATAGTTATTGATGAATTGTAAAATTCGCCATATTACTGCCAAACAACGCTGAATCGCCTGTTTCGGAGCCACAACACATCTGAATGAGATTGTTGACCTAGTCTGCAGACACACACAATAATATCAACTGAAAGGGAATGCTAACAACAAGCAGAAAATGTTATGAGCGTTTTTTTTTGGCATGATCTGGAACTGTTTTAGGATTATGACGACGTCTGTGGTCTAGTGGTTCGTGTGCCGGACTGCTGATCATGGGGTCGTGCGTTCGATTCCCACAAGACACAAATATTTGTGTGGGTAAAACATGAGTATTTGTGTTTGTCTGGGTGTTTCTTATGTATTATAAGTATGTATTTACAAAAAAAAAGTATATAAGTATTATATCCATTGCCTAGTACCCATAGTACAAGCTCTGCTTAGTTTGGGACTAGATGGTGCTGTGTAAAATGTCCCAAAAATATTTATATTTATTTATTTATTTGCTTCCAATTTTACCAAATTCAGCTAAATATTAGTATATTTATAAATTACCTACTGGGCAGCAGGCTCGTGGGAAGAACGATTGTCATAGGTGTTCATATGATAACTGGAACAGGTCCACAGAGGCCTCCCATCCATATCTCATCGTCAGCTGGGACTAGTCTACTCAAAGCCGCTATGGCTCTTTCTTCAAAAGGCCATTTTTTTTTTATTTGTTAAGTAAGTTGGCAAACAAGCATACGGCCCACCTGATGGTAAGCGGTTACCGTAGCCTATAGACGCTTGCAACACCAGGAGTATCACTTGCGCGTTGTCGACCCTGGATTAAGAGGAATAGTTGGGTTGGCAGTATAAGGTTGAAAGTCCCCCCCCACTGCCAACACAACGTTTCCTCGTGGAGCACTGATTTCATTTCAGACGTTGCCCTACATTGTAACACTCACATAATTTTACTATCCTATATCTGGACTTTAAAAGAGACTATGATTCTCTGAGTTTGTTCAGGTGTTTCTTCTCAGAGGTCGTCAATCAGGAAATGCCGGAGGCCATCTAGCTTAAAAAAAAGTAAAACATTGACTTGTAAAAGTGTATTTAAAAGATCTACTTACAGAAATAAATAATTATCATTTATCATACACTAGCCGTGATAGCCTAGTGGTATGACCATTGGAGTGCCAAGTCGAAGGTCTCGAGTTCGAACCCAAGGCACGCACCTCTGACTTTTCGAATTTATGTGCGTATTAATAATTAATTATCACTCGCTTAAACGGTGAAGGAAAACATCGTGAGGAAACCTGCATACCTCAGAGATTTTTCTCGACGGTTTGTGAAGTCTGCCAACCCGCACTAGGCCAGCGTGGTGGACTATAGCCTAATCCCTCTCAATATGAGACGAGACCCGTGCCCAGTAGTGGGACAGTATATGGGTTGATGATAATACACTAGCCGTAACGAGCTTATCTGAACGTTGCAGATTATTTGATCAGAGCACTATTACGGTTAATAGAATTAAGTTGTTTATTTTAAATAGTTAGGGCATTGAACTCTTTTGTAATTTGCAAATATCCGTGGGCGGGATAGAAATAGCGGGTCTTGAGCTTAAAGGTCACTGTTTTAATTGGATGTCGTCATTTTACCACAGATTGTAATAGCGGTTAATTTGCGGATATCCTCGGCAGAATTATAATTATCAAATTAGTTTCTCCCACAAGGCGACTGTAGGGCAAGTGAAGGTAAGAGCGGTTTTTAGTCGGTACGAGTCCGACATACCCACCACCTGCCACCTCCCCACGTGGCGGACGAGTTGTATTCACAATCCTCAGATTTATACATATATTAAATAAAAATATCGTGTCACAGTGTTTTTTATTGAACTCTTCCGAAACGGCTTGACCGACTTTTATGTTTTTTTTAGGTCTGAGAATAGGTCGTAGGCTATTTTTTATACCCCTAGGTGGTGGTTGCTAGATATAATTATTTGGCAAAACAACGTTGCCGGGTCAGCTAGTAGGTATAGGTGGATACTATAAAATGTAAACACCACTCGCCCAATCACTGATTGATTACGATACTTACCTATCTCTGAAAATATATAGCCGATAAACTTAAAATTTGGCGAGTAAGTTCCAGGTACAAACTTAGGTTTTGGGAAATTCCCATTGGGAAACTTCGAGACACATAGTCGATCTATACGCAAGCGCACCGACGGTCCAGTTCTAGGATTTCCAGGCCAGGTAAACCGTTAAATTTTCTACTAGAAAAAAAAATTGTATGGCCGGTAAATGGGTCAGGCTCACCCATTATTATGAGACGTCTTTTTTAATTGTTGATGAGTTTGCATTTGACCTCAGTCTCTCCTGATGGTAAGGGACGCGTCTAAAAACACTTCGAGAAGTCTATGAATAGCTTTATCACAAAACCGGAGCTAATACTGTGTATTTTCATAATTAATCATATGCCAATTAAAAGATACAGATTAACTTAATCGCTTAGTTGCGTGTGCTTTACCAACCTGTTACAACCACAGGTAATTATGCAACGCTACATACATGTGATCGGCTTCCTGCTGTTAATATGTTGACTTGCTTCACCGGGAAAAGGGCAAGCCTACAATAAGCATGTATTACATGCATATTATTAGGTACAGTCACTAACGAAAGTCGCTGAAAATGTAGTAATCTTCACTACACTTCGATTTTCTGCAAGGCTCAGCGCTTGTGAACACTAGACTACATGAATACTTAAAGACGGCGCCTTGATGAACGTAATTCGGTAAGTATGGTTCCCAGTGTAAAACTAATCACTCAATTCCTATTCTGAATTCAATAGTAATAAACACTTTACTGATCACCGTACCATAGAATATAAATGACCATTTTACATAGCTGCGTCATACCTCGATATGGGAAACCACAAGAATCGATACGGTTACCATATTAAGTGTCACTTAAGTGAATCTCTTATTATGCATCACTTGCGTCGTTCCAGAAATTGGGAAACAAGGTAAAACATATCTTGTACGTATTAATTATTTGTGTCTACACGGAATATAAATGGTAAATTATGTAAGTACAGTGATATCACAATGATAACGCGCCTTCATATATTCAGTTAGCCATGTTTAGAAAGCATTCAATCATTGGGGTGGTTTTAGTGGGTAAGAAACCCACACTCCCCGGTCTAACCCCCGTAGACCTTAGTAGACCGTAGACTTTTTAAGGTTTCCCCCGTAAAAAAAAGGATAACAGTCCATAAAACTTGTTACTCTGTAAGGTGTCACTGTTATATTATTATGTACCTATACAAATCCGGATATTTGAGAATCCGTGAAATTCGCTACGACCATGACAGGCTGTAGTCCAGCAGTCGCTGGACCCCGTTAATTAGCTGTTTCAGCTTAAACAGCCTTAGCTTAAGTCTCTATTGCCTTGAACATAATATTCGAGGCATCATATGCAAGTTTCGGATAATATGATAAGAGCAAGCAAAAAAAGCATGATTTACTTGTACATAAAAGAATTTTGAGCGTCATTTAGTACGTCGACGGACATGAACGCTTTGATCTTAAAACAAAAACATCTCCATTCAACAAGAAAGCTAAAAATACGGCAGAAATCAACCAGGAAATGTGACAGTAAATGTGATTCGTGGACGTATTTACACTGAGCATTGTTCCAACATAAGCGTGGGACGAAATGGTCCATAAAACGGCCACTCTACGCGATATTACGAGAACCAACTTAATTATACCGACGAAAAAACTGTTTCGATTCCAATTTGAACTTTGTGGTAAAGGTGATAAAGACGTGGCGGGTTAGTAAAAGAGTGAAGGAAGTTTTGTGGAGATATCAGACAGATGGAACGAGGCTTATTGACAGATTGTCAAGCTCTCGAACTTGAATGAAGATTACGGAAAGGAATTTATCAGTAATCCCTGCAATTAGTGTTGGGATGAGATAGATATTATTATACGATTAAGTAATATTAGGTATTTTTTACTGTACTAAGACGATAAACCAGGATACGGGTCGCCTTTTAGCTGCAACTACAGCCTATAGACGCCAGTAACTGGTATCACTCACGCGTTATCAACTTAGGACCACAGATATTATGGCCAATAATTTCACTGGTTACGTGACCTTTCAAGCTGAAACAATAATATTACTTATCGGCAGAATATTAAGACGAACTTAGCAGTATAGTTCTGTCACCTCAGTGACCATATGATTGATAATAAAAAGATATGTTATTCAATCTTCTTCAACAAAGTCCACGAGTGGCGATAAATAAATGATCGTCCAGCACACTGAGGAGTCAGATGCATTACCAACCTGCTAACACCAACAAATTATATATACAGATATCTATTGTTTTCGACGGCCAGAAACAAAATGTGGCTTTGAAGCGCCATTTTGGAATTTTAATTCTAAATGGCCCTAGCGCCAATTGCTAAACAAAATATGCAAAGGTATATTTTTATTCATCCTATCCAACTATATTAGTATGACACTTTGGAATACAAAGCGTATACCGCCAACCGCTGAAATGAATTATGCAAAGGTATTTTTGTTCAACCTATATTCACAAATACAAAGTATAATAATTTATATACCTACACATGTATATAAATATAAAATTACTCAATGACGATACCTATATATGTATAAATATAAAATAACTCAATAACGAAATAAATAATGCAGTATCTATCCATTAGTCAGTATCCATTTCGCTGCGTACAAGGCGCAGTTATTTTAATTCGTGATGTACTTAATGATGTCACAAAAATATGTAGGTACAGACGCCAGCAAGTCAACCTATACAAAACTGTCAAATTTTCCCAATTGAACATGAACCTTATTACTTTGTTTTAAAGTCGAAAATCTATCAAAGAAATTTTACAGATTGGGGTAGCTTGATGCTACTCCTACACCAACGAAATTACTTCACAGCCACTAATAAGCATGGGTGGTCTGATAACAATATCACTATAGCATTCAACCATTTTCATATAAATTGAGCATATTTTAACAATAAACGGTCCGATATTCCAAGCAGTTTACACATTCTTTAAATGCATAAATGTATTTATTTTTTAAGTGGCGTTCATCACGCCACGGTTGACATTACCAAATCTGGTTTCAGTTAAAACAAAGTGGTACATTCGGAACATTCGTTACCGATTCGATTCAATTACAAACTCATGTTACAAAGCAAATCCAATTAACTGAATTTTGTGGTGCAAGTGATAAGCGAGTGTGAACAAAATAATTAAGGGGAAAAGGCATTTCTGGGTCAGTGTCAGGTAACTGATTCCCACATCCACACCTTGGGAGTCACCAAACCATCTTATCATTTTGAGTACTAAAGTGTAACTTTGGCTCTATGGACCTAACAAACAGCTTCCTAGTGATTTTTAACACTTACCTACGTGACTATTAGACATTAGAATACTTGAGTTCTAAGTATAGATTTGTTACATATTAGTTTGATCAAATTATTAAGGGAATGCTTTAACACTGTTTTTATTTTCCAAATCATTAACTTAACTCGTTTAGCCGTGATTTCCAATTTTGTATCATTAGGTCGTGTATCGGTGCTTGAATAACCTAACACTTTCAGTGAGTCATTAATAATCTTGTAGCTTAGCCTAAGTCTCCGTGCGAAGATTAGAATATTTAAAAAATAATGTGCGGTATCTCTTTCATACCTTTCACCATACGTTGTGCATTCAGATGGCGTTTCAATCGTCGGCGGCTAGATAGCGCTAATTGATCGTTTGAGACGCGCCGCTAATGTAATGCGCCCGCGCAATCGATGTGTACGGAACGATGACCTGGTGGGGTACAGATTTTAATCAAGGGTGGGAAAGGTGACATGGATTGCATTCGCGTATAATAAAATATTTTGACTGACTTGATGACTTAAGTCAATGGTAACTAAAGAACTTACAAAAAAATGTTAGTATAAAAACAGAACTAAAGCTCTACTCATTTACTCACATCATCTCAGATGTACTTAAATCAATTAATTTGCTAAGGATCTGAGTCTAATCTGACACTTACGGGATTATATTAATAGGTGTAGTAAGTATTAGATATAAAATTGTAATTTTCTGATGACAATTTTACAACAACAACATCAACGAACAACGAATTTTTTTATATTTCAGTTTAAAACAACAAGTTTACAAATTTTTAAATTAAAAGTAAATTTGATATTATAAGCTAAGCAGTACCTACACGGTCAAATATTAATCTGAGAGTCATTACAATACAAAATAAGAACGCGATACGTGACCCTGTTCCATATAAAAATATTGATGATCGTTAAATGAACCACGGTTCAAGATTACAGACCAACTCGATAAGGACGTGCAAATCGATCCAAAATTATATTAATATTTAGATGTTTATGCTCTCTTTATTCAATCAGATACTAATAGTATAGATCTTGCAAATCTTATGAAGATTTACTGAACAGTAATACGTGATGTTGAAATGAAATATACTTAAGGTATAGACGACACAGAAAAGCGGTCAAGTGCAAGTTCCATGCATGGATGCACGCGTCATACATGGTCCAATTATGATCAATTCAATATATATGTACATAATATAATATAGATAAACTTACGTATTATAAACTAGCTTTAACGGCGCAGGAGAGGGCATCGCGAGGAAGCTTACATGCCTGAATTTTATCTAGCAGGCCAACCTCTTTCAGAGAGGAGACCAGTACTTAGGATGATCATGATACTAAAAGAGTTACCGAAAAATTGTGTATGAGAGCAAAACCGAAGGGATTTCATAATGACTTAGCGGTAAGGGTCTAAAGTCATGCAAAACTTATAGCAATTTATTAACAGCTCAGTGTAAACCTTGCAAAAACTAGGTCAAGTTCAAGAACTACTACTATGTACTTTAAACCAGGAATATACATATAATTCATAAAACATTAACAAGCAATAAAACAAAAGTGTGAGAAAAAGGAAATTAACGACCATTGTGTAGTATGTTGTTTTATAATAGCAAGCCGACATTTATGATGATAGACGACCAGATGATAAAACAGATTACGAAATAATTTACTGTTATGATAGAAACGGGAAATTGATTGATATGCAATGAAACTGGGCTACAACCACAAAACCAAAACATGGTGACCAACCTTTGTATTTCAAAACATTAATTAGCCACGAAAAAGCGTATTATCTTCAGTACCATCACACCATAGGGACCTCAAACTTAAAAGAAGTGTAAATCTAAAGCGTCTTTAGTTAATACATGTGTACTTGGAGTTTTAGAATTAGGCGCTAGTACTGGTTAAAAACTATAACAGATTAGAATGTAGAAAGAAAAAAATAAGTAGTATGAATTCACTGACCTCTATAATACAAGTACTATAACTCTATAACTTGCATTATTTACCATCCTTATACAGCTTTATTAACCAATATTTCTACGGCGACACTTAACATAAACTTTTTCAGGGTAGTAATTTTATTTCTATAAATAAGTTCTCATATTTAATTAGTTTATTTTGACGCAAAAGATTCACGCAGTGTTTATTTTTCCTGTTTTAATCTGCTGTCGAAAGTTCTACTAAAGGTACCAGATGAAACTTTTATACCTACTAACTGCATCTTAATTGACCGAATGGTTAATAATTACATCATTTCCTTCTTAATCAGAAACCCGTGATTAAACTGAACAGGATCCTTAATAGATTTATTACTAAACCCAAACTTATAGTTTAGTTTACCAAAATATATTATGAGAGACCAATAAATCTTTAAGCTCCAACAATTTGTACAGCACGCGTCCAAAAATATCCTTTAATAAACTAAAACAGGACGATGCGCAGGATTGCCAGACGCCGCAGACATTTGTCAAAGAGTAAAGAGTTAAAATAAAATAAGTTTTTATAGTCATGAGGTAAATGATACTTGAGATGCGTAAGGATTAATTGATGCGAAAAGGAAACGGAATGAAAGATTTGTGTAGCGAGAAGGATTTCAGTTTCTAATGAATGTAAGGTATAATTCTGTGGCCTGGTGCTAAAAGAGCCAAAGTCTAAAAATTTTATTTCCGGTAATTAGCATTATACAGCAATGAATAAAGTTTCAAGACTGCTAGAAGGTTGCAGGTAGTCCATAAATTTTCTTTATTAAAAACTGTGCAGTTAGGGCTAACATTGTAATAGAAAATGGGCTTAAGTTAATTTTGATCGTTCTAGTTTTCACTCCATTGTACGAAAAGTGATTCTCACAAAAATGGACTTTGTCCCTTTTTGCACCAAGCCACAGAATTAATGGTCCAGATTGTTAATATTAAGATTTTATATACCCCAAGTTTGAGTTTTACGCGTTTGCCAAAGCTCTCAAATTAATTCCGAGATGTTAAAATCAACTTACATGAAGATGTTTGTCTCATAAACCTCCCGTAAATCCCTTGAGATGACTTGAACCCTTGACATGAATCATACAAAAGTTTGACATAGTACCCTACAACGTCCATTTGGCAATATAGATGCATCACGTTTTCTTTTTCTCTATAGTTATAAATTTAAGGCTTAAACGAGCAAACTCCGCTTAAATCACGTCACGTCTAACACAACGCATTCGTAAATCATTGTTGTTTGATGCGATCAAAAATAATCAAGCAGAATGACACGACACAATATAAACGTCAGCTCAAAGTAAGTCGGAATAAAGCACTGACAGACGGATTCAGGAAATAAATGTTGTTGGAGATGACGATGGACGTTTTCCAAAAGAAGGCACAAAAGATACTGTGACAGACAAAACTGCATTCCACAATACAGAAGTTTTAAGTGGTGTGTGTCAAATAAAGGACACTGTTAGAATATAAGTGGGTTTGAAGAACATTTTTTAAGAATACATAAGACTACTTGAAATCCCATATGGTAGCTATTTACGCATGGCTTGTTAGGGGAACGATGGTACGTGACATAATATTAAAAATAATAAATCTATTTGAGTATTTAATAACAAAGGTATTACCGCCAAACAGTTTCCGATCACGTTGGCAATTTTAATACAAAAAGAATATAGAGATGGTAATGCAAACGTGAGATGTGTTCGTAATAAAATAATATGACGACAGCTGTGATAGGAAACAATTTAAGGAATAAAAAATAAACAAAAAAAAAAGGCCATGCAATACCAAAACACACTTTCTCAATTATAATCAAAATCCGTCCAAATATAACACACTCGTCACACAAACATGTCGTTTTGCTGCGCAGTCGCCGGCACACTGTCACACGTCACCGGTCAAGCGTGAACCGTTCCAATAGCACCCTTGTTTGTGTTAACCCTTTTTGCCGTTGCTAATACGATTTCTTGTTATCCTTTTGTTACCAAATTGGTTTCTAATAATACGCTTGAGGAGACAAAATGAAAAGTTACAGCGAGACTTTGTGTATGTTTAGCATTTCTACATACAATATATTCAAATCCGTATCTTTATTGACAGGTGCCGATAAAAAATAAAATTTAATCATAGAAAATATCTTTACTGACGCAAATTTTTACTTAAAGTTTACCAAGAACTTCTTTATTCAAATTAGCTCAAAGACAACCCTAGGCGTTAAATTATTTTCTTTTATAGTGATCGCAAGATCCGTAAATAACTTTGCTATGAATTTCTATGAACTGCTCTATGTGTAACCTATAGAGTATCGCCTGGAGTGAATGATGGCCCATAAGTAATGATTTATAAGCCCAACAGATTGATTGAGGAAATAAAATCTCTACGCAAATGATTAATACGTATCGGAAGACTAACTTCATTAAATCTATCACTTTCATAGATTGTGATTAAGATGTTTTGATTGGAGCTATCAAGACTACCGTAATGTGCATAGATTGGCTTGTGTTTTTGGAATCTATCTATTTTCAAAAATCGTCAAATAGTGACACAGCGGCACCCTACACGTCACACCGCGCCTATAAGCGTCAAACACTGCAATTAACTGTAGCCTGCTTTCAGTGACCCGTGTCCTGTGCTGATCACACTCTGTATTGCCCTTAGCCTGATTTTAGTGTAGAGAAGCCTTTAGTGACTACTGCTGACAGAAGAAAGAAAGAAAGAAAGAAAATTTATTCTGACAGTCACAACACAGGACAAAATACAAATTAACAAAACAATTTAATAAGTCTTAAAACTAAGGAAGAACGTTATCCTGTGCGATGTCAGAATAGGTCCCTATCTCAGCACTGTCCTGCAGCAAAAAGCAAATCAAGCTGCAGCGCTGATATTCTGATAGGGCTTGTTGATGAAGCCATGGAACGGGAAAGTTCTTCTGTTTTAAAAGTTACATACATACATACATACATACACTCACGCCTTTTTCCCATAGGGGTAGGCAGAAACTAAAGAACGCCACTTGCTACGATTCTTGCATACTTCTTTCGCTTCGACCACATTCATACATCTTGTCATACATACACGCCGGTTGCGAGTACTACGCACCTGACCTTTTTGAAGAACCTCACCAATAAGGTCGGTATAAGTTTTTCTAGGGCGTCCCCTCTCGGCGGTTCCACTGACATTCGCCATATAAATCCTTTTTGTTAGTCGCCTTTCATCCATTCTCTCGACATGCCCAAACCATCTCAGCATATTCTTCTCAATTCTCGTCACTACATCGTCTTTTAAGCCGCAACGTTCTCTTATCACACTATTTCTCAATCTGTCATTCCGAGTTACACCGCACATACTTCGCAGGGAACGCATTTCTACAGCATTTATTCTACTTTCATGTCTCTTCTGCCATACCCAACTTTCACTTCCATACATAAGTGTAGGTACCAACACACCGTTGTGGATAGCCATCCGTGCCTTTTTTGACACCGACTGGTTAGCCACAACTGCATGTATAGCACCATTCACTTTATTTCCCGCATTTACTCTTCTTTCCACATCCGCATCAATCTTACCATCCCTTGTAAACATACTTCCCAAATACACAAATTCATTCACTTGCTCTATACTCTTACCTTCAATCTTTATATCACACACACATACATCTTCATCTCTTTCGAAAACCATAACTTTCGTCTTACTTACATTTATTTTCATTCCCTTCAACTTACATGCTCCATTCATTACTGTTACCATGTCTTGCAACTCTTCTGCTGACGATGCAAGTAAAACTTGATCATCAGCATAGAGAAGGCATTTCACAAGTAGCTCATTCATTCTTAGTCCACACTCATTTTCTTTCAAATCTGTCAGACAACTATCCATGTATAGGTTGAACAGCCAAGGCGACGCTACACATCCCTGTCTGACACCTCTAGAAATGCCAAACCATTCCGTGTAGGCCCCATTTAACCTGACACAAGCACTGGAATCCTTATACAGGGATCTCAGAGCCTGCACCAAGTGTCCGTCCACTCCATACATAGATAGTGTCGACCACAATTCTTCCCTCCACACACTATCATAGGCCTTCTCCAAGTCAATGAAAGCACAATAAACTTTTTTATGCTTTGCCAGATATTTTTCGGCTATGCATCTTAAGGAGAAGGTCTGGTCCGTACATCCCATTCCCTCTCTATATCCTGCCTGAGCATCCCATATTTTCTCATCAGTTATTCTAATCACTCTCTTAATCAAAACCTTTGCATACAGTTTGCCGACAACACTCAAAAGGCTAATGCCGCGGTAATTTTTGCACTCCTGCTGTGATCCTTTTCCCTTATATAGTGGTACAATAACAGCCTTGCACCAGTCTTCCGGTACTCGGCCATATCTCCAACACATATTAAAGATCCGGTACAACAGGCTTGCTACCACCCCGTCACCACCCCTAAGCATTTCGACAGACACCCTGTCGTACCCTGCCGCTTTCCCAACTTTCATACTATTCAGTGCTACTACAATTTCATCCATACCAATTTCATTCTCCTCATCTACATTCGAGTCCGTTTCCGGACAATTCACTTCTGCCCAATCACCCACTCTTTGCACACTATCTTGCCATCTAAATAAACTTTCAAAATATCCCTTCCAGCGTTCCAAAACCTTACACTCATCACTGATCAAACATCCGTCTTCTGCTCTGATCACATTCATACTTGATTTTCCTGAAACCCCACGAACCAATCTCACCTGTTTCCAAAACAGTTTAACATTGGCCCGGAAGTTATTTGAAAATCTCCTACTATCCTTTTCCTCTATTTCACTCTTCTTAATTTTTACTATCTCTTTCACTTTTTCTTTCATTTCGGTGTACCTTTTCTTCACTCTTTCCAAATCATCATTCAAAAGCGTTGCCTGATTCATTCGGGCTTTGGCTTTGCAGGCTAATACATTAAGCCAAGCCTCTTTCTTCTTTCGCACCATTTCTTTCACTTCATCATTCACCCAAAAATCATTCTTCCTTATGCTTTTCTTCCTCTGTGCTACACCACATACTTTTGTGGCTACTTGCACCATACTATTTTTCACTACCTCCCATACTTCTTCCATGCTGTAGTCATTCATACCTTCCATTATCTGGTTTGTTTTCTCTTTTACCTCTCTCTTATATTCCTCTTTCACTTTTACCTCTTGTAGCTTCTCTACTTTTATTCTCTCTAGAGCAGTTACAGGAACTCGAACCCGATGGCGCCAATGCTTGAACAAACCATTAATCCGGCACACAACTAGGTAATGATCCGTTCCCACATTGACGCCCCGGTACGCTCTTGTATCTGTAACCTTACTCTTCAACCTTTCATCGACAATCACAAAGTCTATCATACTTCTACTTTCTTGTCTTTCCCATGTATACATGTGAATCTTCCTGTGATTAAACATAGTGTTCATTACAGAAAGATTCTTCTCCAAACACACTTCTAATAGGTTTATTCCATTCTCATTTACCCTTTCATCACCAAATTCACCTAATACCTTCTCATAACCATTCCTTTTCACTCCAACCCATCCATTAAAATCTCCGAGCATAACAATCCTTTCGTTTTTAAAAGTTATGGATCACCTTTACCTCCACCGTGCCCACAGATAGACTGTTGGCTCACCCATGTATCTGATCGTACTTAGCGAAGTAGCTAATGTTGGTATTTTTTGGATGGTAGTAAGGACTGTGAGCGCAGACATCTCTGAATCCAATAAGTCAGAATCACACGTTCGCGGGCGGCGGAGCGAATAGCCGCATAAGCATTATTTATACAGGCAGCTACTTCGATGTGGAAACATACAGGAATGTAGTTGTGGAGTGCCGAGAAATATTATTTCATTATTTATTTATAGGCGATAGGCGACGTAGTGGCACACAAAAAGAGAGATGATGGATTGGATCCAGCTAGCAATCAAATAATCCCAATCTACAAATGGTTATTTCATATCAAGGAAGCAACCTAATGATCTAATTATTAAAATATATCACAGTGCTGACTAGATACCGTATGTGGCCATTAAAAAGTCCTTCAATGCACATTGGTCTAATTTATGACCATCTGCTTAGTCTAATTTCAGCTGTGTTGGGGGTCGGCTTCTAGGTTAACCAGCTGCAGTTAACTACCGTTCATTAAAATCGTCCTTAAAATATCAGTTGTTACTAGATTTATTAAATCCATCCATGATAATAAGGCATTAATTATCGGAATTTATAATGCCCCTCGCCTTCTCCCAATAATGTTGGGGTCGGCTTCCTGTCTAACCAGATGCGGCTGAATATCAGTATTTTACACGAAGCGACTGCCATCAGACCTCCGCAACCCAATTTCTGGGCATATTCCGAGGATAGACTGATTATCACGCTTTTTGGGCTTCTGACTACCACTAACGATTGTCCTAGGTGTTCGTATGACAAACGGAACAGGAGCCGTCCATTAACAGTCAGTTAATCATAATATTCGCTATCAAATAACAATACATACCATCACGCCGGTATTCCCCGAAATGTTAGGCAGATGTGTACTAGTACACAGTTCGCCGATATGTTTAGGTCCCATGTAATAGGGGGCGAGATTATTGCCATTAATCGGACGCAATATATCCAAACCCCGAGCTCCAGCCGCGCACAAATCCTATCATCGTATGTTTTCAACCTTATTACAAGAGCCACCCAGACTACAAAACGATATAAAGAGAGTGTAAGGTAAATATAGAGGACATCGCGGGCTTAACTTAGAATAATTTAGATGGCACTGGGGCTTTCAGCAAGATTTGTTGCAAAATATGTTCACTATCTTATTGGGCTTTGTTGAGCCGGGCCATTTCGTATTCGGATTTAAATACAATATTTAACTGAAAATTATGTTATGAACTCTCTGTGGAATGTCGATGTATTTGCTGAAGATTTTGAGGAAAGGAAGTATGAGAGTCCAGTAAAATCACCGTTTCCTGCTATCTAGAACTATTTTAACATTATTTTCATTCTAGTTTAACTGGACTTTGAGTCTAAATGGAAAAGAGTAAGCATACCTAAGGCGACTGACTGCTGCTAATATGAGGGTTGATATTACGTTTTGAATCTAAAAATTAAGGATGACTTTGGTCGGTTATTGGCTCTTTGGTCAACTGATCCCGCTCTAAGCTGAGCCCGCGGGATGAGTTGACTAGTTAAATTCAATTACGAATACAGACAACATTGTTAATCAAAATAAAAGTTATATTTCGAAAATCTAATAAATATAATATGTTCAGTTCAATAGGATTATTTTAAAGCAACAAGTCACACGAGACAAAATAATATTTATCTATTACATCATCGGGATGTTATAAAACGGACAGAACGATAAATATAGATATGAGGACATTAGATCTATGACCTGACTGTGCCCACGAGTTCTGTTAATGGCGGCTATCCATTAACAGATTAAACAATATACAGTACTTTTTCTTTTCATCAACCCACTTACTATCCCACTGTTGGACACGGATCACCGCTCAGAATTTAGATCTACTTACTGTGCTTTTTATTTGAATAAAACTTTTTATGTCCTAGCTGTTACTACCAAGGGCGACTCTTACTATTACTACACAGAGGCGGTTGAGAATTCTGTCTATACGCGGAGTTCGCCGTCCTCAAATACATAGACACCAGTTTTACTAAAAAAATATCACAGAAAAGAGGGATCTCAACTGAATCTGCCACCGTACTCAACTCCCAAGATAGCAAACTGCTTTATTGCCTCATTTACAGACGTTAATTAACCTAATGAATCATTGACTTCAGTGACCAGTTTATCTAGATATCCGACAACTCAAACAGGTATGAGAAAATATGCCAGCATATACTGGCTTCATCATATCAGCCAAAATACTTAACATAGGGGTAAAAGTCAAGCCCACACAAAGCCAACGTTTCCTCGCAGAGCACTGGTACCTTGCTCACTGTAAGAAACACAACACATGACGTCACCATGAAAGACGTAAATTCTGAATGTGAAGGTAAATTTCGACCCGGCGGATGGGACCCGCGGTGCCTTAGTGGTCATAGGGTCTGGTGTACCTTACCAGAAGATTCGAATCCTGCCAGTAGTTGAATTTTTCCTTCGCTGATATAACACTGCAGTGATAGCCTAGTGGTATGACCATTGGACTGCCAAGTCGAAGGTCTCGGGCTCGAACCCAAGGCACGCACCTCTAACTTTTCGAATTCATGTGCGTATTAATAATTAATTAATTATCACTTGCTTAAACGGTGAAGGAAAATATCGTGAGGAAACCTGCATACCTTAGAGATTTTTCTAGACGGTTTGTGAAGTCTGCCTACCCGCACTAGGCCAGCGTGGTGGACTATAGCCTAATCCCTCTCAATATGAGAGGAGACCCGAGCCCAGCAGCGGGACAGTATATGGGTTGATGATGATATAACACAACACAGATCAAAGCAGTGTTATTTCACTTCGATATTCTGCAAAGCGGAGGTACTTCCCCAGTCGCACAGGTTCAATTTAAGTACAATTATTCCCACTATACCCTACCTCTCAAAAATATACTGGATAATGATTTCTTAAATTAATTATGTCCTTGAAAGCAACAGGTCTCACATTAAGGATTCATTAAACCATAGATGGAACAGCTATGAGTCTGCGACAGACAATTTCGCAGTAAGCTGATACGTCGATACTCAAGTGGCTCTAATAAGATAAACACACGAGGTCAAACGAATTACATAAAGTGCATCATGCTTATTGCCTTAGCAACGTATAAAGTGGTGCATTAAAGTCTGCATGTTTTGAGATCATTAGCTAATTGTGAGATCTGGGACTTGCAGAAAACCAAAGATCTAAATAATATACCATCACGCCTGTATTCCCAGCTGGGATTGCCTGGGTAATACAGTTATACAAAGGCCAGCAAATCAAGCTACCCCAATCTGTCAAATTTATTTGATAGATTTTCAACTTTAATTTTAGGTTATGCCGCGCGTACTGTACTTTATAGTCATCATCTTCCTGCCCTTGCCCCAATTTATTTGTGGTCGGCGCAGTATGTTCTTTTCTTCCATTCATCTCTGTCAGCCGTCACATCATCAGTCACTCTCTTTTCTATCATGTCCGCTTAAACACATTCCATCAACCTTTTCTTTGGCCTCCCTCTACCCTTCCATCCCTCCACATTCATTATTCATCACTCTTCTAGTAACATGCGTTTCATCTCCTCATCACAATCATGCCCATACCATGCCAAACGATTCCCTTTCAATTTTTCTCTCACTGGCGCCACTTTCAAACTTCCTCTTATATACTACGTTCCTTATTTTGTCCATTCTAGTTACTCCACACATCAACCTCAACATTCTCATTTCCGTTGCATGTAATCTTCTTTCATCCACCTTCTTAACGGCCCAGCGTACTGTACTTTATAGTGCAGTAAGGCATAACCTGGCCGGACTGAAGTTGGCTGTTTGGTTGCGCAGTATACAATTTTTCAACATAAACAATCCATTGCGCATTAAAACGGCTAACTTCAGTCCGGACAGGTTATGCCGCGCGTACTAATAAGGTTCATATTCAATTGGGAAAATTTTACAGTTTTGGATAGCTTGACCTGCTGCCGGCTGTACATCCACATTTCGCCGGTATATTTAGGTCTCATGGAATAGAGGGCGAGCCGGTTAATGGCATAACTGGCATAACTTGAGAGATTGCAAAATTTATGTATTTGTTTTGTTTTCAACCTTAAAAAGTATGACCATGTCTCCGACTTTCGCAAGATACTCAAGTGGCTCCCAATCCGCTCTCGCAGGAATACTCGGATCTTGTGTCTCCTGTTCAACATCTTACATAATCCCTTATCCCCATTCTACCTGCGGGAGCGTTTTTCCTATACTTATTCCAATGATACGCCTTGCAGGTCTCACCTTCGTACCCTCCTTAAATTCCAGCCTCACAAAACCGACTTTTACTCCTTCTCTCTGTCTGTGCACGCTGTCAGATTGTGGAACTCGCTCCCTCCTGAAATTCGGGACAGTAAAACTGTCTCGATTTTTAAGAAACGTGTCAAAGAACACGATTTGTCCTCAATATCATAACTTCGTATGTTTGCAATTATTTTTATTTATATATTATTGTTACATAATATAATTATGTATGTATTTGTGTATGTATTTATTTTGTGCCTATGTATTATTTTAAGTATATGAGTATTTTGTATTTAATATATGTTCGCTTCTATATACATATATTAGTATTTGCTTCTTTTCACACTGTTGTCTACATTTCTTCTTTTTCAATTCTCCTCTCGCAGGTCTGCTGGAAGAGATTTCATTAGAAATAAGCAGTACCTTTGTTAGTACAAAGGTACTGCTTATTTCTAATGATTTATGTACACACTTAGAAACTAGAAAGGAGCCAGTTTAAGACTATTTAGTAATAGTCTTAAACTGGCTCCTTTCTAGTTTCTAAGTGTGTACATAAATAAATAAATAAAGTAACTGGGTGCAAACCCAAATTCCAAATCCAATCAAATATACTAAAAGTATTAACGACTACTTAAGTGCCTCAGGTCGTAAGCGTGACTGCAATGTAGAGGTCTTGGGGTCAATATCCAGGTCGAGCTAAGTGTTGGGTTTTTCCATTAGATGTGTGCCCAGTTAATGGCAAATCTCAAGTTCGCAGAGATACTTATGAACTGTGGGTGTCAACCTCTGCCGAACCTTTTTGGGGAATACGGTCGTGTATGTATTAAATACTAAATACTCCGAACCGAACGACTAACTGTATGTGGTAACTTTAACTGTCTCAAAATAAACAGTTTACCAAGCAATATTGCCCCAACTGTTAGTATCCCTCTCTGTTACGGAAATGCTGTACTTAAACTTGGGTTTATAGCTTGAATAGTAGCAATTTGCTAGTTCATTGCTTACAACCACTGTAATGAGCTGTTTCCTCAATTGACTTGCAACTTGTGTGGGATTTGTGCGGCGTAAACGTTGGTCATCTTTTTTTTTCAGAACTGTGGAAAGGAATAGTGTTCGTAGTGGCTCTTGGCTAAGTAATAACTACGCTGATCAACCGATCTACAAGGTTAAGCTGCGCTAGTCGCGGTCAGTCTGTGGATGGGTGACCATTCTAAGCACATCGAGAGCCCTCCGTGCGAGCGAAATTGAGTTGCGAAGGTCCAACAAAAAAGGTTGTCCATTAATCAATTAGTGATGGCTTTTAGAAACTTTTAACCCCCTTAAAAACCTCATCACGTGTCACCAGGTTTTAGACTACCCAAAAAATCACTCATGTATTTAATTTTTTTTGGTACAGAAATCGGTTTAGCAATTGATTTTCTAATGAAAAATTAAATATAAGTGACCTACGTGATATGTCACTACAACTCCCTTGTGATATTTCGTGATTTTCCAAACTCCCTCTCCCCATTTCGAGCCTCACATGATTAAAAATCGACCCCATAAAAATAAAATTACTATCAAAGAAACCAAATCCAATTAAAAATGATTTTGAAAATAGGTGCATAGAAATTCTGTTCTATTTCTACACCTACAACATAATTACTATTATGTTTCTAAGATGTAGGTCTACTAATAACGATGTTACGGTTTTTGACCGCAGCCGTAAAGCATAACCGTCACCGCTGCGCAGGCGCCGTAAATATCCATTCTTTAAATATTTAACGACCATTTGTAATTGTTTTACGACGGGACAAAAACATATTTATGCCACCATGGTAATTTAAAAATGTTTGTTTGTATATTATAATATTTATTTACCTACGTTGTAAACCGATCTTGAGCAGAATATTAAATTATTTTGCGGAAAATATATCAAGGGATGAATACTATATTTGTAATTTGCATTGTTTCGGGTCTAGGTGTTTGCGTATGTGATAATTTGTGTTTGTAAATGCACCCACAATACAGAAGAAAATCCTAGTGAGGGGCAACGCTTGTTTTAAGAAAAATAATATAAATTCGAAAGAAACTCTGCCTGTCTGTTACGCTTTCACGCCTAAACCGCTGAACCATTTTGAGGAAATTTGGTACAAAGATAGATTAGACTTTGTAGAAGGACATGGGGCTTACCTTTTGTCTCAAAAACCCTTTAGGATGCGGGCAAAACCGCGAGAAACAGCCAGTAATATAATACGGTTAGTTTATAATAAAACCAATGTTCCAATGTGTACTAGAGATCTCAGTTACAACATTGCGGAAGAAAGTTTACATTTAACGGCTGACTAATAACTGCGCGGTCAACAAAGTAAACTTAAAGATTTTGGATTCTAGCACTTCCTCGTAATCGTGAGTAACTGACGGAACAATAGTCAGTTTAGCAAAGTTAGTCAGACGTTTATACTATAGGTTAAGTATTAGGAAAAAGGCGGTTTACAATACCTAGCTATATTACTAGGGAGATAAGGAGCGGTCGCTGCTAAGTAATAAAGAAAGATAAGATGATACACATACCATCACGCCTGTATTCCCCGAAGAGTAAGGCAGAGGTGTACTAATGTACACCCACATTTCGCCGGTATGTTTAGGTCCCATGTAATAGTGGGCGAGCCTATTACCATTAACCGGGCGCAAATCTAGACTCCGAGCTGCTACTGAGAATTTCATAGAAAAACCCAATAACACTTTTCTCGACCTGAGGATCGAACTCAGGACCTCTAGCGTAGCAGTCGCGCTTAGGACCACTAGACTAATGAGGCAGTCAATAAGATAATAAGATGATAAGAAATAAACAGATGAAAACCAGCGTCAAGCATATAATTTTACTTGACATTTAGCTGATCTGGAGACCCATTTGTTCCAGCCGTGGGACGCATGCAAAATAATAATAATAATAATAATATTTTTGGGACATTTTACACAACACCATCTAGTCCCAAACTAAGCAGAGCTTGTACTATGGGTACTAGACAATGGATATAATACTTATATACTTTTTTTTTTGTAAATACATACTTATAATACATAAGAAACACCCAGAATATAAATATTAGTACTTATGTAGTATTTTGGTCAAATAAAAGATTTTTCCTTTTTCTCTTTCTAGTAAATACACTGATCAGTGAACATTCTCCGGCCCCGGAGAGTACCTACGTGAAAATGTGAATTCGGAGCGGAGGACATGTAAGTACTGGTCATCATAATGGACCCGAATGCGGTCCCACTGGGCACTGATCTCCTCTCACATTGATAGGGATTAGGCTATAGGCTGCTACGCTCGCCTATTGCGGGTTGGCAGAGTTCACACACCATTGAGAAAAATCTCTAAGGCATGTAGGTTTCCTCACGATGTTTTCCTTCGCCGTTTATGCGACTGATAATTATTAATACGCACATGAGTTGATCATCATCATCAACCCATATACTGTCCCACTGCTGGGCACGGGTCTCCTCTCATATTGAGAGGGATTAGGCTATAGTCCACCACGCTGGCCTAGTGCGGGTTGGCAGACTTCACAAACCGTCGAGAAAAATCTCTAAGGTATGCAGGTTTCCTCACGATGTTTTCTTTCACCGTTTAAGCGAGTGATAATTAATTATTAATACGCACATGAATTCGAAAAGTCAGAGGTGCATGCCTTGGGTTCGAACTCGAGACTTTCGACTTGGCAGTCCAATGGACATACCGCTAGGCTATCACTGCTTTTATTTGCACTTTTTATCTTTTTTTTGCACATGAGTTAGAAAAGTCAAAAGTGCGTGCCAATCCAAGCCAATGGTCATATCCCTAGGCCATCACTGCTGCTCATACGCTTACTAGTCGCTTCATATAAAATAATAATAGTCTCATTATAACCGGATGGTTACAATGAAAACTATGAATTATGCTCGATGTTCCCAGAAATAAAAACACATCAGATATCACACGCAATCAGACTTTCGCAACCCAATTCCTGGATAGTACCGATACCTTAAGAAAAAACCAGGGGTATCACTTGCGCGTTGCCGACCATGTAATACGAAAGAGGAATAGTTGGGTTGGCAGTATAAGGGTCAAAGTCCCCCCCACTGCCAACACAACGTTTCTTCGCGGAGCACTGGCAACATGATTAGTTTTATTACTCAGCCAGAAGAACATACAGCTTGAAATGGAAAAATTTCAGCCTAGATAGTAGGTACCTACTGTTATTATGACTACTCAAACATAAGACATTGACACACATGCTCAAATATTTTCTTAAGATTCGAGAACAATGGAGAAAACTTCGCATTAAATTGAGAGGAAAGGCAAAACATATGAATCGGCTGTTTTCATAGCATGACGTTGTATTCATAAAATATTCCAAAAAGAAAGATTGTAAACTAGCACAATAAAGCGAGGTCGCCAAATAGTAATTACACAATTAATTAATAAGCTTTTCATCATTAAAAGAAACCTCACAAGTGACCATATAAGTAATTATCTGGTACACCAGATAATTACTTATATGGTCACTTGTGAGCGTAGTATGTTCTTTTCTTCCCAGGGTACACCCTGGGAAGAAAAGAACATACTACGCTAACCCAAAATGTATTGGGACAAGGATAAGAAAATGATGATGTATTGTGTAGCTTAAGACAACAGAAGCCAGATTCTCCAGGAATATAATTTCGATATCATCCGTAACCCGACGTGGCTCTTGGTAGAACTTCCCAACAGTTGGGGAACTGTTGGGAAGTTCTACCAACTGGTTAGGAAGTCGGTTTTAGCCGCTTGTATGGCACAGCATGGAATTTTGAAACAGTCACACTACGATCACGATCGCAATGTTACTACAGCCGTAAATAAATATAAACACAAAATGTATGAATGCGACAAATGTAAGTATACATTTTATAAATACAGGGTGCTTGGTAGAACGTTGAACATACGAAAATGGTGGTTAGTTGGGGTCATCTGCTACCCACTGGGCTCAAATTATTTAACCTTGGCCGCACCGTTTTTGTTTTTTACTTTTTTTTTAATTTCACAGAAAATTATCAGTTTTTTTTTAATGCAAGTCAAAGTTATGCATCGTATTTTTTTTACATCTTTTTGTGCCTTTAAAGACTCATAACTTTTTTTTCCCATTAAAATCTGTACCAAACAATAATTTTATGAGAGTCTACTACAATTAGACATTAATACAAAACAACACCTGCCTGTTTTACCCGTCACAAGTAAAGATATTCGAATTTAAAGTTAAAAAAAACTGGTAATTTTCTGTGAAATTAAAAAGGTAAAAAAAAAACGGTGCGGCCATGGTCAAATAATTTGGGCCAAGTGGGTAGCAGATGACCCCAACTAACCACCATTTTCGTATGTTCAACGTTCTACCAAACATCCTGTATAAGCAGTCATCAACATGTAATTTTTAGACGATAAATCGATAAGACGCAGAACGATCCCTATGCAAACTATAACACATTTATTTTCATTTTTTAACACTCCCAATTAAAGCGTATACTTTGAACAATTTTTCAGACGTGGAACATAATTACATCCGGAAAATTAATCTTAGAATGGGTAAAATTATACAGACGACGTCGCGAGCGCAAGCTAGTACCTACATATTCTCAGATTTCAGTGTCAACGACATTTATACGTATTAAATATCTGCGTCTATATTTGTTTAGAAACCTACGTGGAAACTGGCACGTTCTGCACGCCGTACACGTGTCGCTGTAATCGTGGAAAACAATGAAAATGCAATATTACCTATGTTGTGTTCAATGTTATAACTTGCGCATGATTGTGTTTACTTGAGGGGAAATGAGCATTTGATAAGCGTAAAATTACTGTTAAGCTTTAAGTAATGTGTCCTTTTGATTGATTTACCAATGAATCTTAATGAAGACGATAGCTCGGATAAGAATGAGTCCTGAATGAATCCTGTGACACACTTGATGTACCTTCTTTAATATTTTTTTACATATCCTTTGTAATCATACTGTGTGTACTAGTGTAAATCCACAATTTTGTATGTTTAGGTTCCATTTATTAGGGCGTCTATTGCCATTAACCAAGCACAAATTCTCCGAGCTGCTACTGAGGATTTCATAATAGGGCGTCTATTGCCATTAACCGGGCACAAATCCAAACTCCGAGTTGCTACTGAGAAATTTCATAGAAAAACTTTGTAATCATAGAGCATAATTCAGGAAAAATATGGTATATAGGTAACTATGAAAATATTTACATTAGATATTTCTTAGTTGTACCATCACTGCTGTCAATTGAGACTATATAGCTTGCATAACAATATTCCTCCAAGCTATACTGTTATTCATAGTGTGTGCGTCTTACTTAATAGCGTTAAACCAGTACGATCAAAATGTGAAGTATTGAAGCTAAAAAAAGTGAGAATCAATTTGTACAAGGTAATGAAGCTAAAAAGGTATCTTCTAGGTAAGCGTGCTATATCTTAGATCACATCGTCACTTACCATCATGGTCAAACGCTAACCGTGTTTTATTTTTCCTCTAATAATAATTTGGTTTTAATATTCTTTGTTTTGATTTTGTTTAGTTTTAATTTTTATTTATTTTATTCCTGTTTGTTTCTTATAGTTATATACTATTGTAGCTATCTCCATTTTTATATGCTATCGTTAGTTAATAAGTGTATATATTCAAATAAATCAATAAATGAAAAAAAAAACCTATCTCTTATTAAAAAAAAGTAGGAATCGAGTCAGTCAAGAGGTCAAACAGAAGGGTGATGATAGAGAACAGTGGCAATTACTCCACCAACAAGATCCAAGCTCAAAAAGCTAAAAAAACTTAACAAGTAAGTACTTACATCAAAGAAATGCGGCCTCAACCTTCCAATCGCATACTTGGCAACATCGGTGGTGAGTTGTTGACATGCGCAGCCGAATAGAAACACGCCTACTACATGGTAGGCCTCCCACACCCAGGCCGGTATCTCCCGGCCCAGGACCTTCCGGGAACGACCCCCGACGTAGTCGCGAAGTCTTATCCATTCCGTGAGGCACATCTGCGGAAGAAGGGGAATGTTTAGGGAATGTTATGGCTCTTAGATATTATTGGTCCTTAAGTTCTCAAATGGTATGTATATAAATGTTTTGCCAAGCGTTTCTTAGCTTCTTCTCATTTTTTCTAATTTAATTCTTTAGCTTAGGAAATAAAGCTAAGAAACCACTGGACACCAAGATTTTTTTTGTAAGTTGCCGTATCCAGAAAACTGAAGATGGCAAATACAAGTAAGCATATGTTATGAAGTAAATTTACTTCTGTTGTAAAATATTAGGTAGTTAATATACATACCATCACTACTGTATTCCCCGAAGGGTTAGGCAGAGGTGTACTAATGTATACCCACGGTACACGGTACCCACACTCATCGGTACGTTTAGGTTCCATGTTATAAAGGGGGATATTGCCATTAACTTGGCACGAACTTCGAGCTGTTGTTGAGATTTTCATAGAAAAAACCCAATAACACTGCTCGATCTGAGAATCGAACTCAGGACCGTAGCAGTCACGCTTGCGACCACTAAGCTGATGATGCAGTTCGGTAGGTACTTATTCTAAAATATATGTGTAAATGTTGAATATGTCAGCCTTAAATTATTACGATGTCTTTCAAATTAATATCTTGCTAGAGACTGTTACCATTCCCACAAAAAAATACACAAGCTAAACGTTTTAAAAATTGTGTCTGACGTAAAGATTGAAATGCTTAAAAAATTAAACAAGGACAGACACAAAGTTGGCTATATTCCAAGACCCAGTAATTAATTACAAGTGAAGTTACTCCTCTAACATAAAAAGAAGGCTCTTAGATTGGCTATTATCCAAGATAGCTTAATTACTAAATCAATGCTAAGCTGCTTGCATACAAATAGAGTATTTTTATTTATGTATTTAATCCTTTATGCACAAACATCGTACAAAGGCGGACTAGGCATTAGCCTAAGGCCCAGTATCCACCAAAGCGGCGAGGAGAGGAGACGAGAGATGTGCTGCGAAGCTGGCTGGTTATTTCCACCAAAGCGGAGAGGAGATGCGTAGCGGAGAGATGTGAGCTGTGCGTAGCGGAGAGATGTGAGCTGTGCGTAGCGGAGATGTGAGCTGTGACGCTTTCGGGTGCGCGGGATGCGCGAGCGTATGCGCCGTCCGGCCGCCCGACCACACACTTCTCCGCTCTGCCGCGCCGCTTGTTCGCTCGCCGCACAAAATTCTATAGAAAAATGAAACATCTCTCCTCACCGCTTGATCCATTTCCACCAAAGCTAAGAGGAGAAGAGATGTGGAAATAACGATATCGGATTGGTTTATTCAAACACATCTCCTATCCGCTTTAGTGGAAACCGGGCCTAAGGCATTTTCTACTAGTCGACCTTATTCTACCAGTCGTAATAGTAAACGTAAATTTAAGGTTGGTATTTCCCCAAAAAAATTCAGAGCGATTCCAGCAATCAAATAATTATGTAGGTATTACGTGTGTTACATTTTGTCTGTTGCAACTGGCCTTGTTCTGCATACGGTACAGGGTCAGGTCGCACGCGCACGGAATATCATACCTTATATACCTAGGTTTATGCAGAAATATCCGCAAGCTTTTCGCGGTCAATACTTTCAATTAAAACTCACAACTTCTAAGCCATGTTTCTAAACAATCCTTGAGAAATCAAAGTCAAAATAATTTATTCAAGACTTCTTCTCGCGTGGAAACTTTACTTTTAATTATCGTTGTCATTTCGCTAAGTAACTCAAAATCATTATAAGTTACAGCCTATAATGTTATTCTGATATGGTACGGAAAGAATTACTCTTAAGTGATGAGATGACGGTTGATAGAGACTGATGGAAAAAAAAGAGGTACCTACCTATTGCCAATCCCCAGTAATTTGGCATAAGGGCAGGAGAATAATGACTTAGGGCTATTGCAGACCACGAACTGTACAAAGGGCTTCACATCATGCCAGTTTACGCTAACCTTACATTGCATTGCATTTCCGCACAATAAGAGGTCAGTTTATTCTGGAAATGTATAGTTTGATAGCCGTGTAGAAATATACTTTTTTCCACCAAAATAGATAGTTTGAAGTGGTATTGTAAGTACTTAATATTTTAACGATATGATAAACTCACTCGCAATAGTTAAAGCCATACACCCATATGGTAGATTACAGCTAAGATTGTTGATGATGATAAGATACGCGTCCACTTTCTACAATATCTAATTGTACCTATCTGGAGCAAATTTAAATTGATTCGCCATAAGAGCTTTCCGACCTACTGAATTTCTTTAATATTGGAACGTAAATTAAAGTTATAAAAGTACCTAGTACAGTCAGCAACGAAAGTCGCTGAACATGTTGCAATCTTCAATATGATTTTTAACAAGTATGAAGTTATTGACCTACGAAGGTTATGCGAAATAATTGCATAGATGACCATTAAATATTTAGGTTACCTTAGTAGAAAAGACCTGTTGCCAAGTTCTGGAGCTGTGACAATAAAAAAATTTAGCTGTGTTCAGCGACTTTCGTTGCTGACTGTACCTAAGTTATTAAATTGTTTTCTGATTTAGAATTTCAGGAGTTATCGTTAACTACAATCTCAGGTTTCTCGAGATCCAAATATAGACATAAATGAGGTCCAGTTCTAGTTGCTACACGACCATGACACCCTATAACCGTAATTTTATAAGGTCCATTAACATTTATCTCGCATATCCACAATTCTAATAGGGTCACCACCCACATAGTTTCCCGTTACTGCGATCCGTGTCAATTTTGCATACGTTATCAAAGCCGCAGGAAATTGATAGCAGAATAGATTTGCTGGAATTCTATTCTATTGTAGGTTATTTCCGAATTCCTATTTGTATTTCTTATTTCAAAGGAAGGATATCGTTTTCAACCCTTTGGGATATCTTAAGATACCTGTACGGAACACGGATGGATATCTACCAATCTATTTTCATCTATCGTGACTCCATCATACCATACACTGCCAAGTCATACCTCGGACTTAACGAAATGATGTGCGTATTGATCATTAAATATCATTCGCATGGACGGTGAAGGAAAACATGTTGAGGAAAGCTGCATACTCACAATGGCGTATAAGGTCTACTTACCCACACTAGACCATCGTGCCTAAGTCCTAATATTTCTTGCTTCTCCCATTCATTAAGCAAACTTGTGTCCAGCAGTGAGATAATAAACCGGTAGATAATCAAGAAATCCACTCAAACGCACCAATCATATCATCAACATCGAGTGTGAGTGGGTGAGTGAGTTTTAGCGATATTATCGAAGAGTAATATTCCTCTTAGAAGTATTTCTCATTGTTACTAACTTTTTACTACTTGTGGCTGCGATATTCAGATGGGGAGAGAGTACACGTGGTTAACAAAGGCTAATTAGGTGTTCCAAATTTGGATTTGCCGTGGAATCCGGCTCAGTCGATCTTTCGGTGAAGAAACTCCATACTATCTTTTTGTATTTTTTTTGGCATTTTCCATGCTAAGATTTTAAAGTTATTTAGCGAAGGAAAAATTCGACCGCGGGCAGGATTCGAACCTGCGTCTTCTGGTTAGGTACACCAGACGCTATGACCGCTAAGCCACCGCGAGTCCCACCCGCCATGACGAATTTTGCCTTCACATTCAGAATTTACGTCTTTATGGTGACGTCAGTAACACCTATTGAAAAGTTTGCTTTTCAACCAACACAACTTACTTTACAGTTAGTTCAATGTCGAACGATGCTACCTTACCTACTAACTATCTTTTTCTGCCCGCGGTCGAATTTTTCCTTCGCTAAATAACTTTAAGAAGAAACTCCATTTTCAGTAGTGGCAAATTATAATCTATATAGTGAGGGATTTCATATCTATTAGTAGCTTTGCACTTACTATATAGCACTTGAGATTGTGCAAATATTTATTTATCAGCGCCTCATGTACGGACACGATCGCAAATAATGTATCAGTCCATATTAGCTCAGTAATCTTCTAAAATAAGGTCAAGTAGTTATTTTATCGATAATATACTATTATAATAGTGAGCGCCACATTGATGAATTTCATTTTATCTAAAAGTGGAAGTAAGTGCTTATATTGTTTTTTAGAGTAATTTTGGGAAATTAGGTACCTATACATTTTGTGACCGACCTCAAGCAGGATTCAAATCTGCGTTTGCTAGTTTGGTATACAAGAGGCCGATACCACAGCGAAAGTATTTGAATCAGCCTGACGTCAATTTTTTCTTTACGCATTTTGACGTAGTTATAATTACATTGTGAGATATTTTACGTAAAATAGTAGTAATCGAACATACACCTGCAGTGTCTATCTAGGCTACTGTTATCCCTGATTAGCTACATACATAACATACCATCACCACTACTCCCCGAAGGATTAGGTGATCTAAAATCCAAGCTGCTACTGAGAATTTCACAGAAAATTTCAATAACACTGCTCTACCTTGAGAATCAAACTCAAGCGAAGCTGTCGGTTACGACCACTAGGCTGATCAGGTAGAGGACCTCAAGTGAAGCTGTCGTGTTTAAGACCACAAGGCAAATGAGGCAGTGTCCAGCCACATAGTCAAAATTAATAATTTTAAGAGAGGTTCGGCATAGTGGGAGTAATTCCACTCAAATTGGAGCTGCCCGACTGAGGAAGTACCTCCGCCTTGCAGAAAATCGAAGTAAAATAACACTGCTTTGAGCTGTGTTGTGTTTCTTACGGTGAAGGTTGCCAGTGAGTTCCATGAGGAAACGTTGTGTTAGCAGTGGGGGGACTTTGACCCTTATACTGTCAACCCAGCTATTCCTCTTTCAATACAGGGTTGGCAACGCGCAAGTGATATTCCTGGTGTTGCAAGCGTCTATGGGTGGCGGTAACCGCTTACCATCAGGTGGGCCGCATGCTTGTTTGCCACCTTAGTAGAATAAAAAAAAAAATATCTCAGAATAAACTTAAAAGCAACAGAAAGTTGCTCGTCTAAGCGTACCGAGTCATAATGGCGACCTATTATAGCTTAAATGCACCATTTCACAGTCATTAAACCCATGCATTGTTTGCATACGCACGTATTGTTATGATCGGCGCTAATAGCAATGCGTTTGTTCGGAAACTAATTAGTGAAGAAATAATGAGACCGAGAGAGTTGATTGAGTTTACATTTTTAAATATGTTTTTAGGGTTCCGTACCTCAAAAGGAAAAACGGAACCCTTATAGGATCACTTTGTCGTCCGTCCGTCCGTCTGTCAAAACAGGCAGCATTTGGAAATCTATGTCAGGTCTTCTCATCACCCATACCGCAAAGTTTGAAAACGAAAGTTTTCAATCAGTGCGTCCTACCTGTGATGACCTACGGCGCTGAGACGTGGACACTCACAGTGCGGTTAGTCCACCAATTTAAAGTCGCACAGCGTGCTATGGAGCGGGCTATGCTTGGAGTTTCTCTGAAGGATAAAATCCGCAACGAGGTTATCCGACAGAGAACCAAAGTAACCGACATAGCACACCGGATTAGCAAGTGGCAGTGGGCTGGCCATATCTGCAGAAGAACCGACAACCGCTGGGGTAGACGTGTTCTCGAGTGGAGACCGCGACTCGGCAAACGTAGTGTAGGACGCCCTCCGGCAAGATGGAGTGATGATTTGCGAAAGGCTGCTGGTAGAAGCTGGATGCGAAAAGCCGAGGACAGGGTGAAATGGCGCACATTAGGGGAGGCCTACGTCCAGCAGTGGACTAGTGTAGGCTGATGATGATGATGATGAGGTCTATAATACCTTCAAGCTGTAACAAAATCAAACTTCTATGTCAACGCAATCAAAAGTATACCTACAGGTTTGTACGGAACTCTCGGTGCGCGAGTCCGACTCGCACTTGGCTGGTTTTTTATTATAGATGTTCGTTGATTATCGGTAAAGTAAGTAGTTTAAGACTTTTTAAAAGTACCTACATATAACATACATGTCATCCTAATCTTAGGTCTATCTTAGTTTTCAATGGAGAAAATGTATGCAATACAAATGAAGTTAATCTCTATACATGGACCTAGATTTTTATCTTTTTCCATATAGCAACCAAGCTAGATCTACGCATATAGCTTAAAACGAATCGTTATTTAATAAAAGTAGGTGTGAAAGAGCTCTTTAAGAATATATATATCTTTCATCCTGCATTACACTGAACTCTTCACTTTCTGTCACTTTCTAATAATCAATAAGTGCAATAAAACAATAACGAACCGCAACAGACAAACAACAAACATTACATAAGAACCAGATGATCTTGCGCCCGCGCCGCTTTCAAGGGCGTAAAACATAAACAGTGAGTCATAGCGAACTTGTTAGTGCCTTGACCGTCTGAGGATAGTAAGCTGTTTTCTTATATGGTAACGGTAGAATTGCAAGTTTGGTTGATATTAAGGGTTTTTATGATGTGAGTCAGATGTAGGTATATGGGTTGTTGTAGATTGTTTTTTTTTCAACAACTCTTCCAAGCAGTTACTCAATATTCTATATCTTGTTCAATTAAAATTTTTGTCTATTCATCACCCTATTAACATTTTCCCAGCTGTGTATGGGAAGGCTTCGAGCCTAACCAGATGATTTACACGAAGCTACTGCTATCAGATCTCGCAACTCAATTTCTGGGCAATACGAATATCCTATGGATAGACCAGTTGTCAGGCTTTATGATTATCATGGGTGTTCGCATGATAACAGGGAGTGTTCCTAAGAACACGTAGAAAGATCTAGAATTAGATAACGATAAGGTATTTAGATTTTCGTGTTTAATGCATCTTTTGTTTGTTTGTTCTCAATTTCTTCCGTAAGTTGCTATACGGTAAGAACCATAGTAATTGTCAACATTAGAATGCAAAAACAATATTGTGAAGAATCAGTGGTTTATCAAACAAAGGTCACAATACATTAGTTTAATCTTGTTTTAGCTTATCGTTTGTAGACATCGGAGCCATTTAGTAGTAGGTACCAGCACAGCCTTCTTTTTTACCTCATCTGATAACTGGCTTTAAAAGCATGTACATATCAGCAAATTTACGTCATCTAGATTGGGAGTTTTCTCATCAAAATTCCTGGCTGACTAGTCAGGGTAAAGCAGTTTAGACACAGTACCTATGCTTAAAAAGTGTGCTATGTACGCTTTAATAGTCATTTGCATCAGTCGATCAGTCAGATTTGATGTTACTGGTCTTATTAAGTAATTAAATATTTAGTTTCTTGATCAAACCCACACTCACTCCTTTTTTGACGAAAATCCTGAGATCCGAACGTTTATACTCTTGCTGACTAAAACAAACACGGTGTTCCACATCACCACTGCTGTACCGGGATAATAAGAGGAGATTCAGCCGCTGCGCCTCAAAAGATTTGTGCTAGTTTTACACAAAGACAGCTTGCTTGATTCACGTAAAGGCATGCATTGCCACGTTACCAAAAAAAAACGCAGTTGCGTTGCCCTTGCCCTATATGTCTGTAACAGACTGTGGTCCGGCCCTCGCTAGACCATTCAATTGGCGAGACCTCTACTCGCTTCCTTCTATACGGCGCACGTGGATCAAACACACGCGCCCCTTACTGGGACTATGCGAAATCAAAACTAGTTACGATACGGTAACGGTGTTTATCTCAAACAAATCAATGACAGCTGTGTAATATGGCCCAGGACTGTGAAGTTAAAGGTCTTGAGTTCGAATCCAAGGCATACCTCTGACTTTTCGGAATATTAATAATAATTAATTATCACTCGCTTAAACGGTGACGGAAAACATCGTGAGGAAACTTGCATGCCTTAGAGATTTTCTCGACGGCGTGTGAAGTCTGCCAACCCCCACTAGATCAGCGTGCTGCACTAAGTATGGCCTTATCCCTCTCATTCTGCAAAGGCTACCGGTCTACGGGGGTTAGACCAGGGAGTGTGGGATTCTTACTCACTAAAACCACCCCGGTGGCCACCATCAGCACATAGCAACGGAACAGAATATGGGTCGATGATGTAGCGTTTATTGAACAATTAGCCTGACTATTTGATGCAATACGGTCACTACATATGGTCGTCTATGTCATGATAAAATGATTCTACGATCTGGCGAACGATAACTTGCGGACGATAGATTAACTGTACTCTCAATATTGTTTCTTTGGCTTTCAAATCAGCATGTAACTTCTGCATAGTCAACTAGTAGCCCAAAAAGCAAACAACTTAAGGCGAATCCTTCACGCGTTATATTTTAATGTAATCCAAATTTCTGCAATGGCTAAAGGAAAAACATACTAGATACTGAATTTTTAATTCAGACTTTAAGTAACTGAAATATAATAAAATAGTTTCACATGACATTCGTGACGAAGTCTATCGAATCCCATGACCGGCAAGGCGAGGTAAGGCAAGGCAAGACAAGGCAAGGCAAGACAAGGCAAGGCAAGTGGGGTTTTTAATCGTACGAGTTCGAAATATGAAATTCATATTAATATGCGAAAGTTACTTTCGTCTGCCTATGTTTGTAACGTTTTCACGCCTAAACCGCTGAACCAATTCTGATGAATTTTGGTATAGAGATAGATTGTACCTTGGAGAAGGACATAGGCTACCTTTTGTCTCAAAAAGCCCTTTGAGATGCGAGTGGAACCTCGAGCAACATCTGGTACTACGATATTTACTGAACATGTAAACGTGCCCTTAAGATGTTGCCGAAAAAGAAAGAGAAAGATAAGGTGGCGTGTAAATGGGCACTAATGGGGTGCTAATGGACCCCAGATAACGTGTGCAAACAAGATTCCGTAGTGTTTAGCGTACCACTGTGCACTGTAGTGAAATTGGTGCTACAAACCACAACAATGATGACCCATTCTTATGGACAGGTTATATTACATACCTTTTTTTTTTGTAAAGAATATCCTCATAGGTCCTTCGCCAATTGGGGAGGCGGCAGGCTATGTTGGACTCTTACCAATTAAAAACTGCACTTGCCTTCACTAGCCCTATAGATTATTATCCATAAAAGACATCTGCGAGTTTGTCTAAATATAAAAAAAATACTGAATGCTTTAATTTACTATCTCTCCAATTAAGTCAAGTTTTACATACGCAACTAAAGATTTAAATCGTTAGATATCACCGTACTTATACCGCTCGAAAACGTGTCCATATGGGTTCATGCACACATTCCATGTAGAGACAGAGAACGACAGTATGCAATATTCAGTATGAGTGAACGAGACAATAACAGATTCGATACTTACGATGTCAACCAAGTTACTTACGGAAACGTGACCATTATTTGACGCGGTAGGGCGCATCTAATGATTTTCTTTATCATCATCATCATCTACCCATATACTATCCCACTGCTGGGCACGGGTCTCCTCTCATATTGAGAGGGATTAGGCTATAGTCCACCACGCTGGCCTAGTGCGGGTTGGCAGACTTCACAAACCATCGAGAAAAATCTCTAAGGTATGCAGGTTTCCTCACGATGTTTTCCTTCACCGTTTAAGCGAGTGATAATTAATTATTAATACGCACATGAATTCGAAAAGTCTGAGGTGCGTGCCTTGGGTTCGAACTCGAGACCTTCGACTTGGCAGTCCAATGGTCATACCACTAGGCTATCATACGCAACGTTATTTTTTCATTCAGGTCATCATACAAATTTCTCTTTTCATCTAATTAGCGGAAACTATTTCCCTGCATTGCTCACCAATTATAATGATTCTCAGTACTTTATGATTCCCAGTAACGATACACATCTACATCGCTCTGATAACCATTGAATCAGACTCGTAGATCAGTCCACGTTAGATCCAACACATTTACTAGTTTTCACAATGGTGAAAGTTGTCTATTACAAAAGTAAATTGAAAATAGATTTAATCAAAAGACTAATTTAGTAAATTAAATATGTTTAAAAGATTACGATTTTATCTCTGTATAATAAATGTATAAAGGTATCCTCCTAAACTAATAAATATCGCATGTTATGTTGTCAAGACATCGAACAATCGAGAAAATAAAAATCTTTAATCGTAAACAACCGCCTATACATTTGAACTTAAACTCATCTGAATTAGTACCTATATTTACGGAATAATGCTGTGTACACAATTTACTATGATGAATTTTCACTTATAGCTTTAAATTAATCTTAGTAATATCGAGAACCAATAACTCATTAAATTAGGAGATGAGAGAAGGCAATGTTTAGCAGAACACGTGTATGTTATCATTAATTTGGCGAACCAATTTGCATTTAGCACAGCCCTATAAGTACAAAAACAAACGATCCATGTTAACAAACATAATTATACACAAGTCCAATTACGGAGAGAATGAGAAGCACTAAGAAGCCATTGACTTGAAAGTTTTCTATTATACAATCATTATTTTCAACTGCATCTTGTAAAGATGCATAGTTAATTAGTAGCACGCTAACATGAATAATTTTACGAAGCAGTTTTCTTGCCACTTATCCTATATTATGTGGGTATGTCAGAAGCAACGTGTCGAGTATACGGACAGACAACCAAAGGTAAATTAGAAAATTAATTACTTTAAAATAGTGCTATACAATAATGATTACAGAAATTTTAAAAAATAATACAATTAATATCAATCAAATTGTTTTTATGGCGTTGGTTCCATGGGTAATGTTTTATCTGCGACTGGGCGGTCGGTTAATATCAACCCTTCTTTTCGCCTTGAGCCTTCGAATTTTATCAGAAAAGATAAACGGATATGTCGAGCTTCTACCTCCTCCAACCAACTCCAGTCTCTCTTTGTATATCTAATGCTGCCACAGAAGGAGTTCGCGCATTCGCGGTGACCCCAACTCTGCCATGAAAGCTCATGCCATGCTCAATTGTTGCCATTGTTTGAACCTAACCTGATTCGGCCGACCTTTTCAATACCATTCATTGTTATTATTTATTCGTACTTATTATTCACTTAAACAATCCTTATACAACTACCCCAATTCAATAGTGTGCCTAATCAAATTTCCTAATAATTCTATTCTCTATTAAAAAGGTACTACATATTTGTTTGTATTCAATTTAATCTCTATCGTCAGTGAACTGAGGATGTGACAACAATGACACACTCCGACTTAATCAAAAATGACGTATACATATTCTCCCGTAGTTTGCCGTCAATCATAAAATATAAAGTTTACAATACATTATTAATAGATACTTATTGTTTATTTATAAATGCCGCGCTAAAATAGCGTGTGAGCGTAATTAATTATGTTCATGCAAACGACGCAGGAGAGAATCGCATTAATTCACATGTAATATGCATTGAAGCATCGACACAAGATGATGTTTTTGTATAACATACCGGAGAAGCAATGGAGCAAGCTGAACCAACGTAACGTAAGAGATACGCTTTCCGTACGAATACTCACGATACGTATACTGCAATCATAATTATTGATTTAAATGTATCGATTTGACTGTTATGTATACGATACGGTAAAATATAATAGTAGAAGAGAATGCTGGAAAAGATGAAGCGTTGGTATTTTCAACAATGTAACGTTAATTAAAATTAAACTGTGAATATTATTTTACAGTAGTACAGCTTCTTTTAAGGCCTGAGCTCTATAGGTCCAAGGTATAAATAAAAACGTCATTTCAAAAAGTACACCATGCTATGGCTTGATCAAGCTATTGGGCAAAGGCATTCTCTTTAAATTAATGGCATCAGAAATTCTTTAGTTTCACCAGTATGTAAGAGATGATTCATTTCCTCTCGATGCACATATTATGAAGGTTTGAACTCGGATAACGAAAGACGACAGGCGAGATCTTTGACCAAGCAATCAATGCTGGGACAGACTGTGAACCAAAATAGACTTCGAAAACCACTGAGTTTGCTAGTGATCCAATAACTAAAGATTATCTTAATAGTTCTGTTCCTGACACACAACCCTTTACAACCATATTCTTTTCAATCAGTTCCCATTACGTTAAACCCGAGATTTAGAAAACGTTTCCCAAAGATTAGGACTTATCTCCATTTCTTCCTGCCCTGGTATTTACTTTGAAGCAACACTGTTATCTTTACTGCACATTTTACGATTTGTTCAAGAATTCCTGTTGCTAAGAAACAAGAAAGGATTATTGACAAAATAGCTGTTATTACCGTAGCTTAGGATCAAGCTGCTATTTCTGAAGAAATAGTGACCAATATGGAAGTAAAAGGTATTTATTTAAATATTCCAAGTGATTTTGATGTTTATTACTGTTTATTGGAGGGTACTTAAATGACAACTGAACAAATCGCTTGATACGTAAAATTAAACTGAGCTTTGCTGCAGTCAGTTTGGAATGGTTGACCATTCTCGACTTAAATAGACCATGCTTTGAAAAACCTTAAAAAAGTCCATTGTTATACCCCTTGGTAACAAAGAAACAACAATAATAACGGACATTTTTAAGGCTTTGGACTATGATCTATCCGTATAGTTCATACCCCTAAATGGGTGCAGTCTTGTAAAGTATTGATATTCAGTTCATTTTGTTAGCCAGGTCAGGTTATAAGCCAACCCCAACTCAGTTGAAATAGGTAGATAATGATAAACATTTAGAAGGGAAGGAAGAGAAAACATTGACAAAGAAAACACATGATAAACGAGAAAGCAATAGAGTTATTCAGAGAACAGATTCACATAGCCAATGATTATCGTCTAATTATCATACGAATACGACCGTATTACGTATTTGAAAGACATTTACATATCTAGAGAGAGTATCAAACGCTTTATGAATATCAAGTTGATGACCAAACCATAACACAGGGACTATAATGTCAAGGACTCGCCTTGGCATCTGGTAATGTTAGGAATACTTACCTACAAAGAATAGGGCTTAGGGATCACTATGCCAAGTAATATTAGGTAAGCTACTTTGCATAGTTATTTTAATATTGTAATGATTTCAAATTAATAATAATTGTATGCTTGTTTATTATTGTGGATATGCTGATAAATGGTTAGGAATGGACTAAATAATTTCAATTGGTGTTAAAATGATGAAATGATGAGTTCTTTATCAATCAGCAATTTGAAGACTCGAGCCGAGTTTGAGTCGTGTACCCTGTTGAGTTCCAAATTTAGACGGGCAATCCCGAAACACGTACACGTGAGTAAACAATAATAAACATGAATGTGCTTCATGAAAGTTAAATTGTATTCGTGAAGAGGAGTACTTCAGATATTGACTAACGATATTTATAAATTTTAAAGAAATTACAAAGATTAAGAAAATTGCACCATGGTTATTTGCTTAATGGCACTTACCCTATGTGAGACCAAAGCAAAAAATTAAGTGTAGGGCAGTGATAAGTGTAAAGTGTTTCGGAAAGGTTCGTTAAGTGAATTAATTAATTTGAGAGTCACTTAAGAGTCTAAACACAGAAGCAAGTCAAAACAATAAACATGCAGCGAGAAGACTTCAAATACTTGCTACGTGCGCGCTTATAAACAAAACCAAGATTATTTTATGATCAACAGTGGAACCACAAACAAAATGCATGTTACATGCATGATATTTGTTTGCTCGTAAACCGTTGAGGCATGTCAATGACATTGCGGACAATGTGTGGCGTATTCTGCGGCCTATTATTACGGCAAGTTGCGAAACCGCAGCTGAAACTGTTGAGACACCGATCCTACATGCTATAAACATCCATAGATCGCTTAATAGCATTATAGGAGAGCTTTTATGACTGGCTGGTAGTACTGGAAATGATTGAATTCTAATATATAAAATTCTCGTGTCACAGTTTTCGTTGCCATACTCCTCCGAAACGACTTGACCGATTTTGATGAAATTTTTTGTGCTTATCGGGGAGGTCTGAGAATAGGCCAACATCTATTTTTCATACCCCTAAATTTTTTTTTTTATGGCAAAACAACGTTTGCGGGGGCAGCTAGTCTTTATATAAAATTCGATTTTTTGAGAAGTAGGTACAGTCGAGCATCAATAATACACTTAGTGAAATTCTCAAGCGATTTTCTCTTATAGTATTGACTGAAATTGTATGGTGATAAAACTAAAGCTGTGATAACCTAGTGGTATGACCATTGGACTGCCAATGCTGATTGGATTTATACTCTTTTTATAATTATATTTTTTATGAGAACGCGAGGAATGTAGGAAGTTTTTCTGAAGTATGAAATTCCTTGAAAACAGATTAATTATTGGATTTTCTTGACGGTCTAGAGAACCTTGTACTGCTTTCATCATTTCTTCTTGATTAGACAGTACTTCACCTTGGAATTCTTAGTTAAATTTAGGAAAATATTAATTTAAGTATTCTTGACTTTCCATTTGCCAAGAGAATGCAGGCTGCCCCCGGACATTGATTTGTGAGAGATTATCTGGTCATAAATATTTAAAGAATTAGGGAAATCCTCCGGAAATATTTGTTTCAGGGATAATTTAACTATTAGTTTTAATTAGTTTGCCTCAAGGTTGCAAAACAAATTAACATCTTAATCTGTAAAAATATTTGTATTTTTTTTTTCACTTTATTAACATACATACCATCACGCCTATAGTCCCCGAAGGGTTAGCTAGAGGTGTACCAATGTACACCGACAGTGCACCGGCACTGGGACAAGACTATTTTCATTAATCGGGCACAAATCCAAACTACGAGCTGATACTGAGAATTTTATAGAAAAACTGAATGACACTTTGCTCGACCTGGGAATCAAAACCCAAACGTCTAGCGTACCAGTCACGCTTAGAACCACTAGACTAACGAGGCAGTTCAATTTATTGTAAGGGAAGAAATCAGTTCTGAGCTATTAACATAGTGTCAGCTATTGTTTTTGGCACTGGTACCTATATACGCCGCCGGCTGCGACAAGGAATGCCCCCAATTCAATGTTGTGTAATGGATGGCAGGAGTTAGAATTAACTTCTACTGACTTCTTAGACTGAGAGACTCCATTCACAATATTTGCGTAGACTCATCATGAACCCATATACTGTCCCACTGCTGGGCACGGGTCTCTTGCTAGATTGAGAGGGATTAGGCTGTAGTCCACCACGCTGCCCTAGTGCGGGTTGGCAGACTTCACACGCCGTCGAGAAAATCTCTAAGGCATGCAGGTTTCCTCACGATGTTTTCCTTCACTGTTTAAGCGAGTGATAATTGTTAATACGCACATGAATTTGAAAACTCAGAGGTGCATGCTTTGGATTCGAACTCAAAACCATTGACTCGGCAGTCCAATGGTCATATCCCTAAGCTATCTAACGGGTTTGCGTATTTACTAGGGATAATTACGTTCTTGTTGTAATTCTGAAAATATTTCCAATGGGTCAGAGTTACTTATACATCACAATGCTTGGTTTTTTTAATAGTCACTTGTAATGAGAATAACAGGTCTACTTTTTGACAGTTACTCAGATGGCGATTATTTCAGTAAAAAATCTAGTACCCTTTGATATCAAAGAGAATTTTTAACAAAGAAGATTTGTTTGTATATTTTAGTCAAGAATTCGGCGCAGTCTTAAAATTTTGAATAACGTGGTGTCCTACTTAATTGTACGAGTTTTGACTCTGTCTTTTACCTAAAATTAAAAAAGCTTTGTTCAGCAGTGGACTTCCTGTGGCTGATATAATGATGATGATGATGATGAGTGTTCAGTTTTTATCGTAGTCATTAAAGAGACACACACACATAGTTGTCACACAGTTGATTGCTTTTATTTTTGTTGCAAACGGTACTCTAGCTTCGCAACAAAAAATATTTATCAAATTTAAGCACTTGGCAACTAACACCAATTAAATTATTATCGCATCGTTAATTTATCGCAGTGTGTGGTCGGCACATTACCACAAAACAATTTAATTAAAATTTGGCAAAAGAAAACAAAATTAGCAAAGTGAAAACAATTAATGTGATAAAGTGTATGAATCGTATTAAATGTCACACGTTAAAGACTCGCAAATATTTGTTGATAACCGTAGAATAGGTTGATATGAACAAGGACAAACAGACAATAAAACGAAATCAAATACATATATGTTTATTTAATCTAGTTTAAAACAGATGTAAAACGTTGTGTTTTTCCACTATCTACATAAAATTACTAGATAAATGCCACAGCATTTTTAAGCAGAGTAGGAGGACTGTGAGATTCGCAGGGAGTTGGTGGATGCGGTCTGCGCAAGACCGATTTTCAGCAGGGAGGCCTATGTTCAGCAGTAGCCTCCGTGGCTGATAGATAGATAGCAGGATTTTTGGTCATCCTACTGCCTGTCTTTGAGCGGATTCTTCGTCGTAAATCAAGATAACACCATCACGCCTGCATTCCCCGGAGAGTTAGGCAGATGTGTGCTGCTGTATTCCCACAGTTCGCCAGTATGTTATCAAACGTATTAATCCAAACTCCGAGCTGCTACTGAGGTTTTTTTTAGGAATGCCCAATAGCACTTTGCTCGACCTGGGAATCCGACCAACCGAATGAAAATGGTTGGTTTGGTTTTCCTAAAAATTTTATTCGGATTATTATGAACATTTAAAAAGATTTGGGTAATTTTACCCAAATCCGACCATTCGTTTCCAAGTGATGCGCTTACTAACGAACAGCATTTCATCTATACTAATATAATATTATAAAGCCGAAGAGTTTGTTTGTTTGGTTGAACGCGCTAATTACTACTTACTAGGTTACTACTTACTGGTTTGAATTGAAAAATTCTTTTTATGTCAGATAGTCCATTTATCGAGGAAGGTTATAGGTAATATCACGGTACGTCCAGGAGCCCAGCAAAAAGGAAAAAAGGCGGGTGACGCCGCGGCGGCAGCTAGTTTAGGTATAAAGTTTAAACATTGAATAGACGCGATGTTTACTCAGTCATGGAAAAACACGTAGAATTAGGATTGTGTGCTCAATAGTAATGGGGAAATGATTCTATGTTTGATAAGGTAGGTACTAAAAATAGAATACGAATAGATATATACATTTCCAAATAGTAGGAAATGACCTAGACAACGTTTGATTTGCATTAAATACCCACATAACCCTTAATTTCTCTAAAATGACATTACTATCTATACGATTACACAGCGTTTGACAGTGTTTCACAAACGAAGCTTCTATCTGCGATGAGTTCTTTTTTTTATTCAGTCATATTTTCTAAATAGGTTTTAATAATGCTTTAGTCTTAGTGAAAGAATTGGATAGTTGACTGGTCTTTATTCAAAACTAGCGGCCCGTCCCGGCTTCGCACGGGTGGACATAAGATTCCCTAATCTTTTCTAGCAATAAATATAGCCTACTTATGTTACTCAGGGTGAATGTAGCTTTCCAATGGTGAAAGAATTTTTGAAATCGGCACAGTAGTTTTTGAGTTTATTCATTACAAACATACGCACAAAAATCTTTCCTCTTTTTATAGATAACAGGCTTAGTGAATAATATAATTAATTATAAACTGTATTCTGAAAAAAAATATTCAATTGAACTAATGGTGTAATGGTATATTAATTATGTAATATGGCGACATTGTCATGCTGACACAGCTCCTTCCGAGCTCGCTCGCCCGCCCGCTCACATAATGTACTTCAGTCGTTATCCTTAGGGCACAGGGTCGGCACACGCGTGACTTATATTGTACGTGTATTTCGTGGTAATTAAACTAGTTGTTCTAATGTTGGACTTTAATTCCTTCTGACAGTGTTATACCTACCCTACACTGCTGTGAACCCAACAGTGGTGTAAACTCAACAGTAATAACAATAGGTTCTATAGACAGCATTATTTTAAAGCTATTTTATTCTCGACCTTTCGTCAATTTGTAAAAATTATATTGATGAAAGGAGGCTGATTATCCTCCGAACTTTTTCCCAATTATGTTGGGGTCGGCTTCCAGTCTAACCATATCAGACCTTCGCAACCCAATTTCTGGGCAATACCGATATCTTGAGGATAGACTGGTTGTCAGATTTTTTAGGCTTCTGACTACCACTAACGACTGTCGGAGATGTTAATATGACAACTGGGACTGACAGATTTACGTATTATCCGAGGCACGGAAGGACCACGCCTCGGAGAGCACGTAAAGCCGTCTCCGTGTGTTAAGAATGGTCACCGCGGCTAACGAAGCTTAACCTTGCAGATAGCTTGATCAGCGTACTTAGTTATAAACTTATAACTTAGCGACGAACCTCTACACAATGTGTTTGCGTTTGAATACACAGAAAAAAAACTGTGCAGCTTCCAAAAAAAGATAGAATTTACTACGACATTGAAATAACGTTAGCGCCCGTTATTAGTCTTTTAAATTACAACAATAAAGTCACTATGAATAACAAAAACAAAATTACAAGCGTCTTGGGTGGTAGAACGCAGATGACATACAATATATATTTTTATAAACAAAATTTAAACAGTCGTATCAACGTTCAATGACGAAGAATCCATTAGTTTAGATAACATTTGGCATACGATTTCAGGAATCATACTTATTAATGTTAATTAAATGTGATTGTTGCAATTGGAAAAAAAATATCTTGCTAGTCGTTTAAAGATAATAAGTAAATTAATGATAGTTGTACTATTTTTTATTTCAATTGGACCGTTAAAATAGGGAGTTTTGAAAAGTCAAGAATTAGTTGCACGGTTGACTTTCATACATAAAGAGAACCCATTTCTACTGATTATTTTGTTTGTTATTTTCCTTTTAGAAAACTCTGTATCACAATGCAGTTAGTCTATTTTCTTCATCCGTAATCGACTTCATCCATATTCATATATCGCATTCCATAATTTACAATAATATAAATCAGATGGTAGGCTTAAATCTAAGGATCAATTATGGACCCTGTTGGGCACAGCGCAGCATAATAAGAGAAAGGGAGACGAGTATATTTATTATATTATTTTGTTCTATCCACTACTGCTTATAGGCCTCCTTCAGTTCATGCCATCCATCACGGTCCTGTGTTACTCTGATTCAAGTACGCCCACCAACATGAAAATATCGACCTTCCTCTTGCCATCCCTCGGCCGCCATTTGTCTTCATCATCATCATCAGCCCATATTCGGTCACTGCTGGACATAGGCCTCTTTAAGTGAACGCCACTGAGCCCGGTCTTCAGCTCTTTTCATCCTGTTCTGTGTTTCACTAAAACCCCCCCGGTGGCCATCTTCAGCACAATATGGGGGAACAAACATATTCTTCCGGAACCCTTCCTGTGTCATGCCTATTAAGGCCCGTCCCAGGGCAGGCTGCTTCCCTATCCCATCTCTGTGCGGTGAACACGACCACCAAGTGTCACCGTCATCCCTGAAGTCGCTTGATGACTGAGCCCCCCCTCTATGCACCCACTACCTCCACAGAAATATTATACCGAATTATCTTTTATAACCACCATGGTCAAGTGCAGCGAACTTACAGCTTTTAAAACTATACTATATTACATTAGGTACACATGATCGAGTATCGACTGGCATCGTGCCAAGCATCGCCATATTCACGGTCAAGGCTAATGGATGTGTGTGGAACAAAAAAATATAAGTGACAATTTTTTAAATTGTGGAGAAATATTTTATGAGAGTTTTGGGATGTGCTTGCGTATGAAAAAATATATTTATATTTTTAATGAGAAACGAATTATTTGTAGGCAAATGCGAAAGTAGGTTGAGGTTATTTTGCGGCTTATAATCTTCATTTTAGCCGAGTTTGTAGACATTCAGTTCCTACACAACGTAGTGATGTGTATCGCACCAATTAGGTAATCATAATCATTACAATATTACTCTCCCTCGGTGGTCGGGTAAAAATAATTAAGTTTTATTATTAAAATTATAATAAAGCTGTAGTATCCCAACATCTGACGGAAGATAAAACATCTAAGCTTACAAATGTGACCAACGATCCGGAAAAGCGTCGAGCACAACAACAACAAACATACAACGCTGCAACCGACGCATTTTTCGTCCTATGTAGCATACCCCTAAAGAACAAAAAAAAAGAAAGCTGAAGATTGCAAAATTTTCCGCTAACATTCTAACGGTGTTGAAATTTTTAATTAATTAAATAATATAAATTTATATAAAAAAATAAATAAATTTTAATAAATTTATTTAATTTTTATCGCGTATATTGATATTATTAATTAGGGATTAATAATATCAATATACGCGATAAAATCCGTAAAAAGTAGTTTTATTTCAATGTATAATATTCGCGTAAATGTCAGAAATCAATATTCTAACGGTGGTCACCTATTTCTGAATAATGTCAAAACTAAAATGAAAATCTGTCCAACAACCTAACTCATCGGTAACGCTTAGTACAGTCGACAAAAGAGTACGGTATACAAGCGGCAGGCAACTAACGACATCTGTTTGGACAAAGATTTTGTAATGTAGTGTCACAGTATCACGCAATATGTGTCAAAATTAAATGTTGGCTTCTTATCGTATTAACGGCGAATGTAAAGGGAACATTAAAATAAAAGTCTACGCACATGGCATTTTATATAGCAGCCATTAAGTCTAGGTGTGTGCAGATGTCAGGGTAAACAAGATAATATTGAGTCATGATAGCTTATGGGCCATATCTTCCACTGTACCACACGTACATAATAAGTTAGTAGTTAGCTGCCCACAAATTTTTTGGCGAATAATCATTCATAACGCAATCTATGTAAAGATTCAGAGGTCATTGGCTGCCTGTTTACCTAATTCATTTGTCGACTGTATCAGCATCTTATGCATTTTACTATCGTACAAGTTGTAAAATTCCTAATATGTTGAAGTGAAGGTTGTTGGGTACTAAAAGTTAATAACATTATTAAACTCAGCCATGTCTACCCTGGAAAAGCCATTAATATTTATATGGCTATTCACATGTAGAACCTTTTAGCACTTACATAGAAACGGGATAGGTCAATTTCCCTGAAATTATTTATATATGGAGAAGTAAATACTTCCAGTAAATTCCATTACAAATCGACGTTTATGGTTTTTAAGAATTTTGGATTACGCATTGGATTATCAATTAAAACTGTCAGTCACGACTGTCATACGAACACTTATGACAATCGCTTGTGTTAGTGTGGTAGTCAGAGCCCAAAAGCCTGACAAGGTGACGGAGGTCTGATAGTAGTTGCTTCGTGTAACATACTAATATTCAGCCGCATCTGGTTAGACAGGAAGCCGAACCCAATATAGTTGGGAAAAAGCTCGGAGGATAAATATGACAAAACTATTAACCCTTTGACCGCCACGGACGTCTATAGACGTCAAATTAAAAATTGCTCACGACGCCAACGACGGCATGGCACGTCAAAAATACCACTTTTTTTATAGCTCAAAATAAATATACAAGAATATGTTACCTATTATTAGATATTAGAATTTGTCTCTTGGCATAGAGAACACAGATTTTCGTTATTGACGTAGCGGTCAAAAGATTAATATACATATAACACAACGATACTTTCGAGCAATCCCAGTTTTACGTTATTTAATTAAATGCAGCAAAGTCATAACCTTGTTTAATTAAATCTGGAGATTGTAAAAATCCTACCAATTTTAGGCCGGTGTCTATTCTGCCTGGGCTTAGCAAAATATTTGAAAAAATCATGCTCAATCAAATGCTACATTTCAATATAAATAGGCTTTTTCATAACTAGCAAAGCTGGTATATATCACACTTATAAAAAACTTTTCAAGGATAGATAGGCACTCAATACAGTGTTCGCACATAAAACCGTCTGCTACGATCAATAAACGCTAATAAAAGAGTGCCCGACGAACACTTAGAACTGAACTCGTATCGGTGAGGTCAAGGTCATGGTTACGCACACACGTCATCATGCCTATATTCCCCGAAGGGTTAGGCAGAAGGTCCCATATAATAGGTGGTGAGCCTATTGCTATTAACCGGGATCCAAACTCCAAGCTGCAATTGAGAATTTCATAGAAACACCCAATAACACTGCTCGACTCAGGAGCTCATGCGTAGCAGTCGCAGTTAAAACTACTAGGTAAATGAGGCAGTAATTTATTGATTTTTGACATTTACGCGAATATTAGACATAAAACTGCTTTACTGACTGAGTTTACCCGTGACCATGGACGCTGCAAAGGGTCCGAAACGTCTGGATTAATAATTTCAATTTAACGCGATAAAATCCGTAAAAGGTACTTTTATTTCGAAGCATTAATTGATAACAATTGGTTAATATAGATATTGGTCTTTATGGATTACTGCTATGTGATCACACTATTAAGTAATTGTAGCAGTAGAGACACGTTTTATTTAGGACATCAACAATATGAGCTATGTTCAGTACCTAATACCATTTAAATGTTTGTAGTTTTTTTATTGTGTGGATATTAAAGTTGTGCTGTATATAGGTTTGTCCTCACGTGTCTCCTCTGAGAATAAGAGGGAGTAGGCTATAGTCCACCACTCTGGTCTAATGGCATGACCTTAGACTTGGCAGTCAAATGGCCTTGTCACTAGGCTATCACAGCTTTTTATACAATACGCATATTTATTTTCGTCAAAATATTTATTGGCTCCGAATATTCGGTTTAACTGCCGCATACGGCCGAATACCGAATATAAAACTAATGTTCCTCCCATCCTTAGTGAAAACTCTCATTGTTATCATGGTATAAAGGGTAACTAAGTCATCATCATCATCATCAGCCCATATTAGTCCACTGCTAGACGTACGCCATTTCACCCTGTCCTCGGCTATTCGCATCCAGCTTCTACCAGCAGCCTTTCGCAAATCATCACTCCATCTTGCCGGAGGGCGTCCTACATTTCGTTTGCCGAGTCACGGTTTCCACTCGAGAACACGTCTACCCCAGCGGTTGTCGTTGTAACTAAGTCCGTAACGAGAAAGGCTATAAGTACGATTTTGGTGTTATCTGATAAGTTATTCTTTACGGCTGCTAAGACAAGTAAGATAACAACTTCGCACGACAAACTCAAATTACCATGAATCTCGAATTAAATGAATGCAGTGGATTAAAAAGTAATTATAATTATACCGTATGTAGTAAAGATAAAATTATTTAAATATTACATACGTAATACGTAATTGTTTTAATGCATCGTTTTATTGCAGTGGTTAAGTAATTACAAGATTACCGCAAAAAATGTGTGATACCAAACGTTTCAAATAAAACGTCAGACAAATTAACTTTGCAACTTTTTTATTGCATTACCAAACAGACAATATTAAATACAAAATGTTCATCTTCCTATACTAATTGAATGATTAGCTTCAGTAGAGTTACATAGGTGATTAATATAGGCACACTTAGGTACGACATTTTATGACTTTTTTCTACAGGATATTCAGTATTAAACCACAACAGAATCAAGTAAATAATGAGAAGAAGATAGAGATTTTTAATAACCTTCTATAAAGGCTTAAATAATTATTTACGCTGTAATTGCTTACAGTGCTCATGCAGTCATTTAACAATTAAACTATGCAGCCATGGTGACACTAATTTCTAATGCAGACAAAAGGATGAAAGCGTGAAATCTCTGCTTTGATTCATACAATTTACTTCAAATTGCCTTTCACGTTAGAAACGAAAACAATTGCTAAGACTCAAATCAACGAAACTTTAAAGATTATGAATAGGATTATGAGTAGGATAATTCCTGGAATAGACAACAAAAAAACCTGATTAAAAATGTAGTGGGGTGGAACCAGAATCTCTCTGGGTAAAGGTCTTGATAGATTGAGATTAATTCCCCACGCAAGGACTGATCATGGCAGACAATTTTTAAATATACATGGAAAATGGATTATGTAAATTGTTTTTTACTAAGCCCATGTAAAGGTACCTTAGACAGCTAATGTAAGTAAAAGTAGGAATACGTATCCTATAATTACCGAGTCTTTAACGATTAAGACACTAACAATCTCGTTAAAAATCGTTCATAACTGTTAAATGACACCTGCAAAGCATGTAATAATATGTAGATGAGACTATAATTACTGTTCTTTTTAAGTACATAATTAATGCTCTTAAAAGGTATCTCGGATAGTCGAAAGCCAAAATAGGTATCCGGCTTTAAAAAACGAATACTACACCTAGTCCTGCACAAATACATGCATAAACGAAAATAGTAAAATTAAAATAATTAATGGAAGTTGATTACTTCCATTACATGCTACAAAACATGAAAGAGGCGTGCGCACACGCAGGTCCACGTCCTTTACAAAGCGATCGCATCCATTAAAAAACAAAATAAATAGGTAATACACGTAGTACTACGCTGTTGATTTTGAATTGCAAAATGTTCCAAACCAGTTTTCTTACATAAATAAATACGTGATTCATACTAATAGTCCATGTTAGAATTTCTAAACACTTCAACGATAGTACACCAGTACATACTATTACAAAGCACAAATCACTTGGACAAACATTCAGCCCGTTCGGTTTCAAAGGAGGAATCTAAATCAGCATAGTACGGACAGCCGCTACAGCATTCAATGCTGTCCTAGTAGATAAACGACGTGTCAGCAACCTGATCACTGTGTAATGTCGTTTAATCTATTTTCCATTCATTTGTTAGGCCAGATTTAAGTTTAAAATCTTGAAAATAATTTTAGAAAAACGTTTTAAATTATTTTAAAAGACAAAATATACATAAATATACTACAGCTTTTCAGGAACTTCGCGTAGAAGTGGAAACTAGGTAGGCATAAACAAGAGCACATTGATGATCATATTATTAACGATACATTATAAAGAGTGAGTCACGATAAATATAAAACAAACGCTAATATCGATAATTAAGTGCGTAGTTTCGGTACGGAACTTAAAGAAAGAATTGCCCCTAATGATAGTAAGTTACAGCGAATAGCTGTAACGATAGATGATGGACTATTTCGTTGCAATCAAGCTATTAAAATCATTATCCAGGTTAATGGAAACAATCGTGATATAATTAATGGGATTCAAAGGTGATAGGCAGACGGTGAAAGTAAAGGGCTGAATCGTGCAGAAACACTCCATCATCGAGTTAGATCGTGCTGATAATTATTATGGAAACCATAGACTTAAAGGTAATGGAAAGGCCGTAGGTATCAATTACAGTGCAATTGATAAGGTTAACGGAAATTGAGTAGTTCCCTCGACACCGATTTCTCAATGATGTAAATTTTCTCTTTAATGAAACAAATTGATACAGTGATACAGAAGCAAATTTACGTACATATGCACAACAATGGGGTCAAGTACTTTAACCAAATTTTCACTAGAAGCACGACAAAAAGCATCATACTTTTAGGAAAAAATAACATCACAATTTAAGTTTCCTGAAAAACCATACAAAATAGTTCTACTCGAGTACAATTGACTCAAGCGGTTTACCGCAAATCCATTTAGTGTTACCACGTCCGCTCACTACAACTTTTTGCCAAGTCCAATCACCTCAACAAAAAACAACAAACCGATAAACGCCTTCCAATTTCTTTTATAATACGTCAAACATCCTAAGATTAACTCGAACTGCAAAATGATCGAAGCTTTTAATGTTCAATCAACGATATATTTATCTATAGTTTGATAGATTATGCTACATCAGACCTGTTTTAAATAAATCTTGAAACATCTCGCATCTTTATTTTTTCAGATGGGATTTACATAAAATGTATGTAAATTACATAATATGTATTGTACATGAAAAAAGAAAGATTTGAAATTCCATTTCAAATTTCATCAACATAACTTTTAATGTAAAGGTATTGCAAGTATGAAATTGTGCACTTTACAATTCTAACTGAATAACATAGATGACCAAATGACACAAAGATAGTCGATGACGACGACGTTTGTGTCCTTTCAAACCTTCTGCGCGTGTTACAATTGGAGAATAACAACATTTTCTTAAAAAAATCAAACGAACCCGAGAGCAAAACCGAGTCGGTAATAAACGAATAAAAAACTAATCGAACACCGGATGGTCTGGCAAATAAATAACACGAGTACATTAACGGACATGTATGCCAGCCGATTGATCTCAATGTCTTGTTTGAATCATTAAAAAAACTCCAAGATTGCAATAAAGCAATTGACTGTTTAACGATTGTTGATTTTAATGTCACAAAATAGGCAACCTCACAACTAGATAATAACGAGATCGGATGATGATGTGATCTAGTTCTTGATAATGATACGTTCCAGTAATTACGGAGATCAATCTTTTTGTGCGCATAGTTCGAGTCTGTTAACATGTGTGGTACAACTAGATGAAATTATATTACTGTTATGGTAAGGATAATAAAATTTTAACATTGATTCTAAGGCAAAGTAGGTACACTTATATTTAAATTTTAAAGGAAGACATTTGAAGAAAGATACTATAATTCGTACATAAAACACGAAACTTTATGTACATGCTCCTTATTAATGACATTTTAAATAAAAAAGGTCAGGTTGCACATGACATGCAAAAATGAACCGACCATTAATACCCTATATGTACTGAATAAGGCCACCTACGTAGCACGGACATTCAGGGTTGCCTCTTATCACTGAACGAAAAACCAATGCAATCTTTCCCGCCTAAAAGGACAAATCGGATTTATTATTAACCAACCAAGGCCGACCTTTAATATCCAAACGTTATTTATAGCAGTTTAAGTGGGTACGATCGATAACAACGTGGGAATCGAACCCACTTGTCGCGTTTAACATATCTTCTTTGAATGCGATGGACAAGAAACGATTAAAAGGGATCGGATCAGATAGTAACGGTGATAAAATAATGTAAAAAGGTTAGTATTGTATAAATTAACTGAAAAGGTGTGAGATCAAGTGATAAAGGACAAGTATATCGATAAAAAGAGATAATATTTAAAAAAACTAGTACATTTCCGTGTTAATCTATCTGAATTTGAATACTGTATGATGGTATTTAGAGTTCATTGCTGATTAGAAATAAAGCTAATAATTTAATTTGATATTGAGCAGAGCAAAATAGTTAATCAAGTAGATTGAGCTTGGTTATATTGAAACGAATTAATCTAATACCGATATTATAATTATACCTACATTAAATAACTATATTCCTAATCTTTTCATCAAACCAAAGACTAAATGACAATGGCCTCTAATTAAAGCCTACAATCACTAAGCTAATGACTTACAGATTGTAAGATTGACAACATAGCACTGAATTATTTAACAGGTTGTATTGAATAAATTAATACAAATTGTGTTAATGAAAATAGTAGGTACTTCAGATAAAATATCCCTTACAAGGTATGGAAAGGTACGTCGTAGAAGTCCTTGTTGATGCATGGCATTCTGTATTATCCACTTTGCATAGATAATTAATGATCGACATGACAGGTGGTATAGACTATAAATAGATCTTGCAATTACACGTGTGGTGAGCATGTTCCATAGGTAGGGCTTATGACATTCTTATGTTCCATTTAAAAGAAACGATTATCTTTTCTCTTGACCGGTCCCGGAATAAAATTTGATTTTGTTAAGAAACCGAATGAAGTAAATGATAGTAACAACGCTGTTGACATACTGAATAAACTTGGTCTCTCCAAAGATTAAAGGAAAGATAGAATTAGGTCTTACACCAGTAAGTACAGCAAAGTATATTGTTGGTAAATATCCTAATATTTAAATAATGACTATTGCATATTTGTCAGAACAGTTTGCTAATATAGTAATGGTGTTATGTAAATGATCTAAGTAGTACTAGATTTGATATTTGAATTTACAATAAACAGGGTAAATAATTGAGATAGAAAGGAAACTAGTTCAAAACAGATCCGGTAGTCTAGCATAAACAATGCATAATACGTAATATCTTGTTATTTAACCAAAACATAAGGTTTCAGAGATTATTGATATATTGAAATCGAGTGACACAGGAAATTACATTATAATATTATGGAGAATGCTTACAAAGGATATGCAATTACTTCTGATACAAAATAAGCAACCCGACCTTTTAGAATCAGCGTAGGAGGATAAGTTACCGATACTATTCCATTTCTACTACGTAACCAAGTGCGATTGGAAATAAGCCCAAATCGGATACCCTGAACCGTGGGAAATTATCAAATAAAAATCTTAAGTTTACTGAAGTAATATTTGAATAAATCAATAGATCACATCACAGTAAGGTTACTTATTTGGATGTGCGAAATATGAGGAAACACCAAATCCAAATATTGCACGGAGAATTTCAAAGCTGACCTTTACTGATAGAATAGGAGTCTAAATATAAGGATCTTTATCAAGCCAATGGTAAAGAGTTTAACCAAACATGGCCCATGTTTGTCATAAGAATTCTAATCGAACTAAAATGTGTTATACTAAACAAGTTGAACCAACATTGAACAGATAAGTATGTGGACACAAATATTATGAGCAAACAATGATCGATGGCCCACTAAGGCTGAATGTTGACCAACTATGGTAAATAGAAAAAAGTAACATTTCACACTTCAGAGATCTAGTTTGGGAGTAAAAGTGCACTAATTTCGGTGGACATGATCATTCTGGTGGTTATTAGGTTTTGTGGTAAAATGTGTGTCATGAAAGTTATCTATCTAGACTTTTTTTTTACTGCTGGTAAATTTCGTGTACAGTACGTAAAAAAAATCAGAACTGGCGTCTCTTGAAGCAAATTGACCAACATTGTTTTTTTTTAAACTGTCGTGTATATATTGGGAATGTGAAAGCTTTAGTTTCACCATAGGAAATACGACTAGCAATATTCCGTATAAATAAAATAAAAACAATTGAATCATTATCAAATTTGAGCAATGAGTAAAAGAAAATTCACTTACCGAAAGCACAGGAAGGCCAAGCCCAACAATGTAAAGCATGACATTGGTGACGGTGGACTCTTTGTAAGGGTGCTTGAGAGATTCATCGTCGCAGAAGAAGCCCCGCTTGTACGGGGTGCCCCATAAGTAGAACACTAAGATCAAGAACCCAACTGTAACAAAAAAAATGCCATTAACAAGCGAAATAATTAGTTCTGTAATTAAATGACACTGATATTTGAAGTACAGAACTTCGTGATTACCAAAACTAATAATTAAAAAAATATAAACTTCGTTATTAATTTTTACTTTCTTTTTGATCCAATAGTATCTTTACCGTTTTGTCATCTTTCTTTATTGAAAGTTGTTGGAGACATTTTTTACAAACAACAAGAGCTAATAGAAAGTAAGTCAAAAGACACTATAAACAGAGAAGATTATCGTACACATTCATTTTCATATATTTAAAGAAAATTGTTCATAAGTTTTTAATCGATAAAGCATATTATAGTGTAAAGGAATACCTAGAAGATAAAAATATGAACATTGAAACATAATTGCTATTGTAATATATATAAGTGGATTTTAATGTATAATGTAAATGTTACTGAAATCTCACTGAAAATAACAGGACAATAAAATTGTATTCTAATATTTGCATGCCTACCGGTAGAATGTGGAGATCATAACTTTATTGTAACAACTCTTATTTTTGTACCCGTATTCGCAAATAAATAAATTGATTGATTGATTGATTTTATGGTAATAAAATTTATACTAAAATTGTTGTTACTACTATTCTCTTGAGTCATGTTGTAAACTTTGACATATAATATGCTTTTCGTCTTTATTCTGAAAATTGTTACATCTAATTGGATTAGATCAAATCGCTACTTTAATGGGTACATTTTGATTAGTTTTTATTAAAATTAGAACTAAATGGGCTTAAAGTTTGTCATAGTTAAAGCAGCATCACTGAGCAGATTTTTGTCTTTTCCTTTGTTTTTGCACCCAAATACTTATTTTTAATTTAGCGACTATCTGAGCTAACATTAGTAAATTCTATTATTTGCTCTCTTGTCCACTAGTGCCTCTTCTACACGTTCTAACATCAAAATAACATTGCTAGCTTGCTACTAGCTCTTCATAAGTCATCCTTCGAACATTTATCATGTCCTGCGTTGTTCTGTTGATGTCTTTATATAATACACCAACAGCTGCAATCATAGTCATTGTTCATTTATCATTTTCTGGTCTAAATATTTTGCGTAATATTACAGTTTATTTTTTATTTACTTTTTCAACAAAACTTACAACATCATTGCAGGTAAAACCAATGCGATATTGTAGCTAACTAATACTATTTTTAGGCTATTGGATATACTTGCAATGGCCTAAACTATTTTTTTTTTTTAAGTAAATACTTTTGGTTTTTCGAATAGTCTCTTTTAATCTACAACGTACGAAATTGATTGAATTCGATTGATTCGTCGAATCGCTTTTCCTTTTCTTTTGAGTCCATCCAAAGTTATGTAAGAGTGAAAAGACTGTTTATTGTAGCATTCTATGATTTATAAAATTCTCTACTTATAAAGCATTTTTTTTTGGTGTATGAATGGTGGAGAATGTTCTATCTATTTTCCATATAATAAAATGTATGGCGCTTAGTGTTACACTTCCTGTATAGCAAAATCTAGCGAGTGAAACAAGTAAAAGTTCAAAATCGTCATAAATCATACAGAGTTCACATATTTAACGTTTCGCTAGCAGTCGGGGAGTGGATTAAGTTTATTTATAGACTCCCGATTAACTCAGATTAATGTCGCGGACAACTAGACTATTGATTAATGAGTTTATTTATACGACAAGTCAAACAAGGCGAAAACTTATTAGGGCTGCCTAGGAACTGGAATGTGTAGCAGCGAACAGATTTATGCGGTCTACCAAGAATTTGGCCTAGTAACAATAATACAAGATAAATCGTTCGGTTTTCGTCCGAGTAGCAATAAAATAACATCAACAAGTGGACTGAATATGCTGGACTATATTGTTTTTGAAGAAATAAAAACATAAAACAAAACATACCGTCTCACGCCTGTAGCCCCGAAGGATTAGGCAGAGGTACACCCACAGTTCGCCGGTATGTTTAGGTCCCATGTAATAGAGGGCGAGCCTATTGCCATTAATTTATACAAATTCAAATTCTGAGCTGATTCTGAGATGTCATAGAAAAACCCAATGAACCTAGGTCCTCAAGAGTAGCAGTTTAGATAGAATTAGTACAATATAAATTTATGATAACTTATACGATGATGTTGATAAATATTCTATGCAGACTATAAGCCGTCCGTCAAACCTCAATACGATACAGATATGGTTATCAAAGAAGATTTTTAACAGTAAATAAATTAAATAGATGAAATTGTCAGACAGAATGTAGACAAAAGAAGTCACTATATTCTTGTAAACCAGGATAGCAGAATAGAGGATGGAGGAAAGAAGTTCTACTATAATGAATACTAAAATGAATTTGTAGATACCAAAAACAGACGACACAGTTTATACTCTAAATGAGTAAAGAGACATACATTTAAACATAACCTCGTAAACGTGTAAGGTTATGTTTATAAACTTCAAAAATCAGATGCGTTTAACTATCTCAATCTTATTTACCCACCGGTCCAGATATAAAAGCGATCGGATTCAACAGTTGGATAGCTAGTATTGTTTTTACTCATTTACTAATAGGACGTTATAGGCTGCCTTCAAATTCACAAAGTAATAAGTGCTAATTAATATTTTAGAGGATAGTTTAAAATTAATCTGATCGAATCCATGTTTTCCATGCACAGACATCATCATCAACTCATGTGCTGTCCCACTACTGGGCACGAGACTTCTCTCACACAGAGAGGGGATAGATCCACCACGCTGGCTTAGAAGAGTTAGCAGACTTCACACGCCCTCGAGAAAATATCTGAGACATGCATTATTAGTGTAACTGTGGGAAAAGGATCCCAATGCCTGTGGGCGATGTTCGAACTGCTAATGACTTATAACCATCCCAGCATCAATACCAATAGAAACCCAATAACTTATTGGTATGCCTGAGTGAGTCTACTACAACACTAATAAGTAGCACTTAGTAATTTCCAAAAAAGGCAATGTGGGCTGAAGTGGATTCTACTAAAAAAGCTTTTAAAAAAAAAGTTATAGTTATTTATTGCTGAGCTGACATAGCAAGAATGGTGAAAATTAAATATGTATCAACAAATTGAAAAACAGGAAGATAAATCGTAAACAATTTACGGAAATTGAACTACATCCTACGTAAGTACTTAAATAGTTTTGTTCTATTTGGTATTTTGTCTTGTATTGTGATTTGTGATTGTCGGAATAAATATTCCTTCTTTCTTTAAAAAAAAAATTAATTTATTAGAAAAAATCGATCTCGGGCAGATTTCGAAGTTGCGTCCCTGTGACACTGGACGCTTTAGCCAACTTAGCTATTGAGATACCATTGCCTTTGACGTTGAATCCCTCTTACACATTCTACATATTTTTGATACTGGATTTAAAAAAAATATATAGTACGGAAAATCATCACATTTTTTTTTATCGAATGCAATCTAAATATTTTTCAAGTAGAATGTGTTAATGAATTAGTTATAACCTTCTATTACTTACTAGTCCGTATCGTAAACGAGACATAAGGAAGCGTCCACAAAGTATCCCACTAACATCAAAATAACCTGCTCCATTTTATAGTAAAAAAACATATTTTCATCAGGCAACACATCATAAATCACAGAGAATGTGTTCGAGTCATAAATCCGAACAGGCAATTAACGTTCTCAAAATGTTATAAAAAAAGATGAAAATTGACTTGGCGTTGTCGGAACGGAATTTAAATTGGTAGGAACTAACCCCATTGGTATTGGTACAGAATTAACTATTGTTTCACGGATTGTTGCTTGTCCAAACATTAGTATAGATGGACAAAAAACAGCAGGTACCCTCAGTGGAGTGGCCACGGATATAGATCGATGGAAACGTCACGAAATAACAGCTTGAGATGACTTAATGACGTAAATAAGGGTTGCGTTTAATTTTATCATTTTATGTTCGGGTTTTGAGATAACAGGTGTCAATTTTAAAGACTCGACTTTTGTGTGTAGGAAATTTACAACCCTTGAAAAAATGTAGACACGCGTTATATTCAATTGTTTATTCTGTTATCCATACTAATATTATAAATGCGAAAGTAATCTTTGGAAAAGGACATAGGATATCTTTTGTCTAAAAAACCCATTAGAATGCGGGTGAAATCGCAGGTAACAGCTAGTAAATATATAAATTAATGATCAATAAACCTAATCAACATTTGTTATAATTGTTTTTAATTTCTGACACGCGATTATCAGACATTGAAATAAAACTACTTTTTAAGGATTTTATGGCGTTACATTGACATTATTTATCCCGACGTTTCGGACCCTTTACAGCGTCCATGGTCACGGTCACGGGTAGGCAAAATGTCGGGATAAACAATATCTATATAACGTGAAAAAATCTGTAAAAAATAGTTTAATTTCAATAATCCTTTTCTTTTAAAACACTGCTACACAAATCGAACACGTTCGTGAAACTTAAGACAAAAATAAGTCGGTCATCTTATTTCAAAACACTTCCAGAAAGCTTACACAATACTAAAAGGACTCGGTTTTGTTATTGATCTGGTTAAAAATAACAAACACTGTTTTATGGCTGCCATTATCGAGTTACAGCCGCTCCTATAAACATGTGAGTGGGCTAGAGTTGCCAGCTGGTTGCAGAGATTTGTCCATTAGATTTTCATCAATTAGTGAAAAAAGAATTTAGTTGAAACATTGAACGATTTGATTTTTGGGGGCTTTTGAAAAAAATACGGAGACTTGACTTTATTTAATAATGGTATCTAAGGTATAGTTCAAATAGACTGATATTTTCATAATATAAGGTTGTGATAAGTAAAAAACGGCAAACTACCTAGTCAATTCCGTATGCCATGAATACAATTTAGGTCCATCAAATCAAACACTACGACATACCAAACAACTTTCGAAATCATATGGCTTAGATTTAAGGAAGGGTGCGCCACATAACACAAGTACAGTGACAGGAGTGCTGTATTCTTAAAAATGTTTAAAATAAAAAACGTGAATCAGCTAAAACGCTATAGAAAGAATTTCTCGAACTCACTTGACCAGAATCTCATTGGAATCAAGCAACCGCATCAAACAGCTTATAAATGCAAGACTAGCAATTAAAACTAATTGTAAAACACGCGATAAAAATTAAATTATGTCAGTATTACGTGCGTTCGTGTAAGAAGATCAGCTTAATAAAAATTACGCTTACAGCAAACCCGCTACAGTTTGTTACAAATAACAATGAAAAAATGTATTGTACACGACTGTAAATCAAATCTTCATGCTTTTTATTAGGTCAGTAGAACTTAAAACGTGTTGAATTCATTGATATTTTTGATTTGAAAAATAATATGTGCTATCATATGGAGACCCGTGTCCAGCGGTGGGACAGTAGGTACCCATGTACCATCATCATCATCAACCCATGTTGATGATGATGATTCTATTGGGCTTATCGGTAATAGGATTGAATTACAAACATCCTTGAAAAGGCAGCAACCTATGTAGGATTATTAAGAATACAATTATGATCAGAAGATATATAAAAGTAGACTTCAGCCTTTATAATATTCGTTATTAATGAGGAACCACTATCGGATCAAACAGCAGCAATATTACATACTGTTATACTTAATATATAAAATCTTAAATATAGGGTCCCCCTACTAATCACTACCTAAATAATACTGAACTAAGAGTGATTTTTAAACTGTTAAAGTACTCGCAAGAGCCGGAATTAGGGGCAAAGCACACAATATTTAATATAGAATAAGTTAAAGTCTGTAATCAGAAAACAAGAAGTGATGAAATTCAAGATGAGGATTTGGTTCAATTATACAAAATAATTATTTAATTACAAATAATTATTTGCGTCTACTTTTACTACAAGCAGTACTATAGAAACCGTTTTAACTACACCACGTCATCAGCCATCAGACATCCTCGGTCGCCACAAAGTCAGTGACGCGTGGCAACCTTGAGACATGGTGTACAGTTGCTAGGTTTATTTACCTACTACTTGTACAACTTATAATAACTACCATTCTTTAGGCGTTGAAACTGTTTATAGGGCTGACCTAAATCAATTGTTTTATCATCGTTAACTATTTTAGCTTTCCTTACCAAAACTGTAATTTATATACTTATTCGACTAATGGTTTCAAATATCTGTGCGGGGCCGAAATTCTTTTTAAATAAATATTATTGAAGGAGGCGAATCTTCCAGAGTCACAGAGGGAGAGGAAAATAAGGTCCATGCGACACTAATTAGCTATGTTGTTACAAGTAAAGTGAGGAATACTGACATACCCAGAGAACTGACGAGGAAGTAATCAAAGTTCATGAATCATTTGAATAAATAAAGTGTCGGTATGATCCCTGGTATATATACATTATTCCATAGTTTTATATGACAGGAAATTCCTTCCAATATCTTTGCAATCACTATTCGTTTTGGGTTAACCCCAAAGTCTATTCAATTATTGCTATGAAATGAATCACCAGGTTCAAAGTCCAGGCAGTAACGTGTTGGAATTTAAAGACATCTCGATTTAATAACGACGTGCCCACCGCATGCTACCATTGTAAGCAATATTACATCCATACGTAATGAGACGCTTATGATCTTCAACCGCTTAGCAAAGCCGCTACTTGAAACCTTTGGCGTGAAGACTGGGGATTAAAATGTTGATCCAATTGCACTCTGTAGTGGACTAGTGACCTATTGGCCACCTAGCTTCTATTTAATAGGTTAAGGGTGACGGCCACGATGCATCTACTTCTCCTTCGAAACGTTAAGCCGAACAGATATCAGCCGTAATATAAATACGAGTATTTATGTGGGACATAACAATAGGAGATCTCCATAGACTGAAGGACTTTCTTTGTGACTTAAAAAAAAGCAATGACCAATTTATTTGAACAACATTTCAATTTATCTGAACAACGAAGTTGAAACAAGTAAATAGGTATAAACTATCATCTAGGCCTAGATTGTATTTTTCAATCTAACGAGATGCCGTTGAATGTCAGTTTTAAAAAGCCTAGCATGTGTTAATGGACTTAACTTTGTCATTGAACACCTAAGCAATTTCTCCCTGTTATTATATTAGGTTTGCTGGGGAAATAAAAGAATTTGAATTTGAATTGAAAACTCATCTCCATTCGGCACAATACAAGCGACGACATAATCATTTCCTTCAACACACATGTTAGCCTTACAAGATCCTCCAAGACGTTTGAGAGCTAGTCTCTTTATGAACACTCTCGAGACATGAAAGACTCTAAAAACAGGTCAGCTCCTATAACAGTTGACTTGTAACAATAAGAGGAATAAGCAAAGTATGAAGACAGTGAGCAGCAATTTTGTGCCGCGAACGAACGCTCATGGAATTACAATTGAATGAATGAATTATTCACCATTGAAGCCTGCACAATGTCAATCCCATTATGTAAGTGACATCGCTACAACCGTAAAGTGTGGCGTTAGTTGAGATATTAATTGTAAAACTACGCATTAAGAATACATAAATGTTTGTAGTGTAATCTTTTTGCGTAGTCTATAACTTGCAAAGGATACGAACAAGTTATGATTTATGTCTTATCTGCAGTCTTGTCCTGACAGTTGGACTTCCTGTGCCATCGTCATTAGAAATACAAATTAGAGATAAATATCAAGACACCATGTATAATTTACAATCTTACATATTCGTATCCTCATTAGGAATACAGATCTGGAGATTGAAAGTAATTATTAGCATGGGAAAGCTGAAATTATGCTGGGCCAAATAGATAACTTCAAATTATTTTTATTCAGAATAAGTCAAAATCTGTACGACTATCTGTATGCCATTTAGACAACAGTAACAGGCAAATATTTCACTAATGAACGTTTTAGAGAACTCGGCGTGTCAAACTTCTTACAAAACACTGCAAAATCCCTGTAAAATTTATTAAGATCATATTCAACTCAATCTGTAACCAGATTCTGTACTAAATTGTATAACAACACGCGATAGTTGTACGACATGTCCAGTCTATTCCAGCCTAGGGCCAAGTGAGTATTATTTAACATCTATTTGCTAAGGCCTATTCAGGAGTAATTTACATTCAGAACAGCTAAGCGGGTAATCCTCAATTATACAGTCAGTGATATTCAGCACCACCTGCTACATCTGGATGGCATGAGCTATGAGTGTACCGTGGTGTAATGCCAAGCATTTAAAAGCCTTTAGGTAATCGTATTAGGTGCCCTGGGAAACGTGACGAGCGAAAAAGTGGATAGACGACCTTCGTTCTCACATTCTTATTGTGAATCATTCGCAGTATATTAGACACCTTTGAGATATATTTTTATATATCTTTGTTTAGTCTCTTATTTTGTTAGTTCATTTAATTGTATCAACACAATATGGAACTAGTAACACGCAGCTATCACGCTCATCATTCATCATCAGCCGGTATTGATCCGATTTTGGATGCAGGCGTCTTCCATCAAGCTCAAGTCGTGAAAATTTTGTAATTATGAAGATATTTAGTGCAACACCTGTTCATGATAACGCGTAAGCACGGCAGGTCAGTCGAGGTATGAAAACTTTGTCATCAAGAGCATATTCAGAGCAGGACGTATATAACGGAAGCAGGGTAAGTCATCGTTGAGTCCATCGAAAAAAGATCTGCATGTAATTCTAGTATTAACTTCATCGGATTGCTAATATAGTTATATTAGCAATCCGACACTTCTACATTAATATTATAAAAAGGAAAGATTTGTACTGTTGTACGTTTGTAACGATTAAAAGTTCGGGACCGATTTCAAAAATTCTTTCACCATCAGATTGAGCTTTATCACTGAGTTATTAGGAAGCCTACATTGCATCCTTGCGAACCCGGAGCGGGTCGCTAGTGTGTAATAAAACTTTAAAATGAATTCTTGTTTATAAGTTAGAATTTCTTGGTACGTTTATCATAATTAACTTAAACGAAGATGAATGAAGTTTTGGTTATTTTTTAGCTGTTAAGGTCGCATGGGGACTTCCATGCGGTCACGAAATAAGTTGCTAAACTAGTTTTATCAACCTTTACACTCGAAACAGCTATCATACTACCTATCTAAACTTCTACAGTGAAATGAACATTGTATTCAATTATCCTCTAAGATTATAAAGCTAGGTGCTATACCAAGACCGGTCTACGCTTGATTTACTATTAAATATTATCTTCTAATCCTGTAAAGGAATTTGACCTCCGTCCCATGCATATGCAAATGCCCTTGAATTTCACAAGCAAATAATATTTGCGATCGTACGTATTCTTGTCATATAATATTAATTTCAGCTAGATGGTCAGGTCTTACGTCAACATAACGGTGATGAGCCATAAAGGCTTAGCCTTATTTGATAATACGTCAAAATTAGATATTAAAAAATGTGCACTAGGATTTTCAACGGTATCGTAGATTTTTTACAACTCATTTGAACCTATTTTTTTACATAAATAAATACCTAGACCCGGTACTACTACTTGTAGGTCATACAGCTAGGTATATGTTATGCGTGGGAAATGATCCTACAATCAGTTCCGCAGACGCCGACTGTTCAGCTACTACAAAACGTGTAAATAATTTATGAAAACTTCAAGCAGAAATAGGTTACGCTCAAATCAGCACCCTTCGCTTCTTTTCCATGTCCATGGCTAGCAGAATGGCGCCGCCCGGCCCTAGTATAACAAACGCATAGCAATATGCAGCGCCAAGTTCGACAAAAAATGTTCACACCTTGCAAAGGAACAAAGACCAACCAATAAAATAACCGGCCAGAGATAAAAATCTTTAGGCAATTTTCTATTCATTCACTACACAAAGTATCTAAGCATCCTCGTAAGACCATAAAACCGCAGTGAGTCACCGTCAGCGGTCTCCACTGTCGCTACAAATTGGGCCGATGACCTCTCTGTTGCATAATGAAACCGTAATCTTAGATTAGTGGTAAAACAAACCACACGTGGGTATCGGTATGGCAACATTTGCGGAGAACTTGACTCCAATTTTGTATAATTTCAATTTTATTACTTTGTTATTTAATTGATGTGATGTTTTTTATAGGTGTCGTATAATGAGAGCTATATGTTCGATACTTCACGAATTTTCTTTATTTCTTGACTAGCTACTCACCGCGGTGCTACACGCATCTCAAAGGACAAAAGATAGTCTTTCTCCTATGTCTTTCTCCAAGGTCTAATTTACAACTGTAACAAATTTCATCACAATCGGTTCCGTGTTTAAGGCGTAAAAGCATAACAAATAGACAGAGTTATTTTCACATTTATCGCACAACCAGCAAGGGAATGGAATCAGCTGCCTGAGTCTGTATTTCCTGACGTGTACAATTTGGGGGTCTTCAAGTCACGAGTGAATAGGTATATTCTAGGTAAGCGTGCTACATCTTAGACCACATCGTCACTTACCATCAGGTGAGATTGTGGTCAAACGCTAATCTATCTCTTATAAAAAAAAAATTTAGAATACTGGTAGGAATAAATAAAGTAGGGATTCAAATCTGTAAGTCCAGATAATGTTATATTCCATAGATATTTTTTAAGGATTTAGAATAGAATAGGCCTATCGGTGTTAGCAAGAATAGGTATATCTAGATTTCACGATTTACGTTCATATGACTATTCATTATTATGATTGGTAAGATTGGTAAATAGAGGAAATTCTTGAACATTTACATAAAATCGGAAATTGTTCTGTCGTGGGTTGGGCCGGGCCTCTAAGTTTATAATCGTCGCCTACGTAAGATGAAAATAATCATAATCATATTTGCCATATGAGATCCATTGCTAGAACAAAGGCCTCCCTCATAGAGGTCCACAAGGACCAGTTATATGCCGCGTGCATACATTGACTCCCAGAGACCTTAACCAGGTCCTCTGTCCATCTCGTTGAAGGCCTACCCTGCGCTTTCCGGTGCAATGAGATAATGTATACTTTACACACTTAACAAATGTAATTAAATATAAAAACTGCTATGAAAGAAAAGATCCAAATATTGTAACTCGTATCAATTATAATTTTAGTAAGAAATCTTAAAGAGAAACACGAAATATTAAACTTCAAAGTGGATTTTCATGGAACCGTTAATAGCGTAAACTATTCCATAGGTAAAATTATTCTTTATTAATCTGATCAATAGACAGCAATTTATGGTTGTATAAAACCGCTCGATTACGTAATTGTTGATTGCTTTCATGCTGATTGGGGAATATTAATGAACGCATTAATATGTAAAGCGCACTTCAACATGCTGAATTTAGTCAAGATGCATACTTTAACACTTTGACGGCCGACGGTTTTTAGCGCGCCGTATAAAGTATTTTAGCGTGCCATATAAATTTGCTATGCTGTAATTGACCGATTTATGTACAAACTACCTCATGCCTAGGTCACGCTAATGTGAATGCATCGTTTGCAGTCCTAGGTTCGATTGCCAGGTGGAGCAGTGTACCCTAACGGAGTTTTTAAAAAATTCAATTCAGTAGCAGCTCGGAGTTTGTATCTGTGCCCGGTTAATGGCAATAAGCCTATTGCTATAGATTAGTCCATCTATGAAACTACCACGAAGAGTCACATTTGACTCCTTAAGCCTAAATCACTCACTCTCACTCAATAATCACGAAATCGATTCGCATTTTATCTATTGACAATAGCTTGTTTCTATGAAGCATGTGGAAATGAGAATTAATACTTACGCATCTTCATAGATAAAATGCTAAATGCTAATCGATGCTGATAAACGTAATTCAGCACTGAACACCAGACACCGCTTCACTTACTAACAAAGTATTACAGTACTGTCCTTCATAATTCTCAAAGCAACGTTATAAGAAGACAAATAGTTATAACTACCCTCGTATGAGTAGTGATAAGGCCGCACATAAATGCTACTTCAAACAGGTAAAATGGGTCAGAGCAATGACATCACGACTCACGACATATGTTAGGACGTGCGCACAGTCGCGTCTTTTAGTCGTTAAGCAATTATGTCGCATTCCAGAGATGAACTATACAAGACGCAAATTTCATGTAGAATAATACGTGAAATAGACAAATCTGTATAAGAACATTGAAGTTACTCAAAATAGTGTGTAATTTACGAATCGCAGTGTCTGGAGATTCATAGTTTTTGCTTATCGCAAATAATCCAACTTTACGCAAAATTAAAGTTAATTTTTATGAGCCAATATGTAATGTAAGTCCTAACGACATAAGTGTACGTTTCACTGCCCGTGACGTGTCCTCTGTCATTAAAAATATGTCCCGGGGCAAGTCACCCGGTCACGACAGCCTAAGTATAGAGCATTTGCAGAACGCAGGTGTCCATCTCCCTAGGGTTCTAGCCTTGCTGTTTAATCTATGTCTAAGTCATTCTTACCTGCCGGCGGATCTAGTGAAAACTGTGGTCGTGCCCATTCCTAAAAATAAGACCGGTGACATGTCGCATGTTAGTAACTATAGACCGATATCCTTGGCAACAATTACGGCTAAAGTTTTGGATAGTTTACTGGACAGTCAACTTGGCAAACACCTGAATATTAATGACAGACAGTTTGGTTTTAGGAATGGGTTATCAACCGAGACTGCAATTATGACACTTAAGAGCACAGTACAGTATTACACTGGGAGAGGGACGCCTGTGTATGCGTGCTTCCTGGACTTATCCCGGGCTTTCGATCTTGTTTCATATGACATCTTATGGAACAAACTGTCGAGTGAAACTAATCTGCCGCCAGAGATAATTTATTTATTTAAGTTCTGGTATGATAACCAATGTAACACGGTTAGGTGGGCAGATGCCTACTCAAATGTATATAGATTAGAATGCGGGGTGAGGCAGGGGGGTTTGACCTCACCCAATTTATTCAATATCTACGTGAATAAACTGATCGAGGAACTCAGTAGCACTGGAGTCGGATGTATGATAGACGGAGTCTCGTTTAACAATATTAGTTATGCTGATGACATGGTGCTGCTGAGTCCGTCGATCAGTGCTCTCAGGAAGCTATTAAATATATGTGAGTGCTATGCTGGAGCCCATGGACTAAGTTATAATGCCAAAAAAAGCGAACTGTTAGTTTTTAAGGCACATAACAAGACTTATGAAATTGTACCACCAGTATCCTTATGTGGTACAACTCTAAGTAGAGTAAAAACGTTCAAATACCTTGGTCACTGGGTTTCAGAGGATGGTACTGATAACTGTGATATGGAGAGAGAGCGCAGGGCGCTGGCCGTGAGATGCAACATGCTGGTTCGCAGATTTGCAAAGTGTGACAGAAATGTCAAAATATCTTTGTTTAGGGCGTACTGCCAAGCATTTTACACATGCAGTTTGTGGACCAGATATACGCAAAAAGCGTACAGCGCTCTGCGCGTACAGTACAACAATGCTTTTAGGATGCTGTTGTCGCTGTCACGTTTTTGCAGCGCGTCAGAAATGTTCGCAGCAGCGCGTACTGACGACTTTTTTGCAATTATGCGTAAAAGATCCGCATCATTGCTACGTCGGGTGAGGGACAGCGACAACAGTCTCCTGAGTATTGTTGCTAGCAAGACTGAGGGCCACTTGATGGGGCACCTGTGCGCTGTACATGTGTTGTTGCCAGGTGCGTCCAGACTGTGGTAAGTAACTGGTTTTGTGTTGTTTGTCGTTTGTTTGTATTGTTTTGTAATGTTTTGTTAAGTATTGTGTCTATCTATGTCTAAATCAATGTTATAATACTAACATAGTTTAAGCGATTACTAACAAACCCTATGGGATATTGATTGTCCTGAATTAAATATCAATAAATAAATAAATTAACGTCATTTATAAGTTGGATGACCCATGATGATTGAACAAAATATTTCTATTTCCTATATATTTCTACATCCATGTACTTACATTATCCATTTTATACATTTGATTTCTACTCTCGTGATAATAATCTGTAATAAATTAAATACATACAGGCGTGTAGCGACATCTACCACGCTACATGGTACCTACTATGTACATAATACAGGCGGTAAATACAACCAAGATTTTGATACAGCGACAATTCTTACGTTTGTGCTAGCCCTTAAATGCAGTGACGTCCCTTGAACTTTATCTCACAGAAGTGAAGATACACAATGCAATAAATCTCACTATCTGGTAATAAATTTTAAATAATCCGAAACTTGGCTAAACTTAGGTCAATGACTTTTGAATGCGCTTGCGCAGTATTAAATTACTGTATATGTATCTGCAAACTACCTATTGAAACGGCAGACTGGTTTCAAGGATGTCTTTGAACCGCCACAATGAGCAATTGTTGAATAAATCCTAAGATTCTCAACATAACACCGAGTATAGCTTCATTTACGTATTGTTAACCAATTGTGTCAACAATTACTTCTTCTACTAAACTACGATTTCATTATTTTGTCAAAAAACCAAATAAAATTAGGGAGTAAGGTCAACGCAAGACCCATCAAATTGAAATCGAATATCGTCGTGTCCAATACACTTTCGTGGAAGGAAAATAAATTTTTTGGAGTAGGCCCCCTGGATCTGACATAGATCTATTGAAAATCTATCTGATAATCATGAAACTGAAAGGTAGATAAAGTACTAAACAGTTAACATACTTGGTAGTTTAGCTGTCTACCTTTTAAGGATAGGCTTTTATGTATCCCAGCAGTCAGCCAACAGCAGTTAATCCTAAGTAATACATTGCCTTACTATTCTAGGTAGACACACACATTATTATATGTATAAATCTTTTTATTCCCTTCTTGTACCCATTTAGTTTTGATTATTTTTTACCTGAAGGTTGGTACAGAATGTTTTATGGCTTTAAGTCCGCCTCATGTATCGTCACTGTACATTAAAGTATAATAAATATTGGGAAGAGCTGGAAAAGTCAAGGACTTCTCCTTAAAATATAATTATAATGAAATCAATACAAGTGTATGTCCCTACATATAAATTATGGAAATTTTGTATAGAGTCACAGAATTTCCATAAGTAGTTAGTAGTTCAAAACATTCAAAAGGATTTTGTCATCTAAACTCAGTCCTTATGGAGATCAAACCAGATCTGATTATGGATGTTGTTTTGAATAAGGATTTATTAGACAAATCCTGTCTGCGCAATAACGAAGATTTTTCCTTAGACTGATTCCAAGAATTAACACAAATGGCTTTAGATACTTATGAGTATATCAAAACAAGACAGCGTCTGAATACACTATATTTATTTACTCCAAGAAAATAATATTCATTCCCAAAGATGGTAGGTACTAATCTATCGAAACTAATAAATACGTATATTTTTCATGAAAATAAAATAATTATCATGTATTGTGGTGTTTGTGGTCTTAAATACATTTTGCACACACTGATTAAACAAGTGTTTTAAAGAAAAGCATATTATTACTGGCAAGGTCTTTCGAATTTTCACTAATTAAAATAACCTTGCAGTTAGACAAGGTTCAATTAAATATATTCATTAATTTTTACTACATTATTATAGACCTTGGTCCGCGTGTGAGAATGTCTGTAAAAGCATTTCGAAAGAGAAAACAAATGTTGAAAGGATTGAAAACAATATTGGACCCCTAACGCTACCCTGTGGGACGCCATATTTTATTTCCGTTTATAAGATTAACAAACGATTATTTTTGTTGTGTCTACAGCACAGCGGTTAATTAAAGTAATACAATGACAATACCGCGTAATATTACGATACAACTTATAAGTTATGCGCGCATATACGCCGTGCCGTCTACAACAGTATTGACAAAACTTCGATAAATATTCAAAAAGAACAGTTGTCTAAACGGTCGTTGATCAAATAAAAACATGGCCACACATCATCGCGACATCACAAGACAAGCATAACTGCTTAAGTATTCCCTCTTTCGTAATAGTAAAGAAAGCTTGAATTCTATTAAGCTTACATGCTACTTCAGATGTTTGATAACATGATTTTTGAATTGTCAAGTAAGGTTGTAGAGTAGTTGTTGGATGTTAGTGAAATGGTTTTGTTTTGAAACTGTTTCAATATTATCAACATCCAAAGTCGAATCTACCTACTGCTGATTAAGGGGCATCCCTTTGCTTACGTCACGTTTTCATTCATTTTACATTTGTAAGAAATCTTCAAGAAAAAATTCCAATTGCCGTACAACTGCCGTAACGTGAAAAATTAAGCAGAAAATAGATAGTAATGACGATCGCTTCACCAACAAGAACCGAGCTCGTCAGAAAAACTGCCAAAGTATCCTTACGAGGTGTACACGGGGTGAACATTTAAAAATATACCAAAATACCTTTCCAATGCTAATTAAGCCGGAAGCATATTAAAAACAAAGCGCATGCGATTTGTTGCTGTATAACTCTATACCTACAAAAGTTTTATCGTAACATAAACTTACGCTACACAATTGAGATCTCGAGTTTCAGAGGCGATACATGGGTAATTCTATTAAATATGTTGTGCGTGGCAGTGTTCAAATAAAAACATTGGTTGATGAATGGACCCGCTGTTTCCTTCAAACGCCTTATTACGAATTGTGATAGAGTTTGCTTTACTCTTGACATCTGGGTTTTTTTCTAAGATACGTTGGCTTTTGACTGAAATTTCGATGTCTATAACCACAACCTTATCTGTTATTTTATAATTAACCTGTCCGAAATGAGAGTAAGTCTACACGGTTGTAAAGATAACAAGATACTAGAAATCATGAATACTCATTGCCTAATGATTCAACATTGATATAAAGTCAGTGTCATCGTCCGATTCTAAGGAATCCTGGACTACCCAAATACGTATGTTTGCATTATTATAATGAATCACCTGCCTAATCAATCAATTGATATGACAGTAATGTGAAGCGTATACTTAAGATAAGAGAGTGCATTAACTACATAGATTACGTCTAATCGTCTAAAAGCCACTATCAACAAGATAGTTCAGATTGAACTACAAAGCAATATATCAAAATGGGTCTTATTAGATATATTTTAATAATAAAACAATCCTACAAAGTTATTGATTTAATATTAACCCTATAAAAAAAACTACAAACATGGCTCAACAATACGTGGACGAACAAGATTCTTGTAATCCACCCAGTTAAACAAAATAACTAAGATATTTTTATCTCATTAACACGCTACAAAACCATTACTATTATGAACACTGTTAATATCAACTAGTTTAATAACCATCGAAACATACGATACGTAATAGGGCCGTTGGTCATTCAATGTAGTCGATCGCGCAATGACCCCGCTTCTGCGCCTGCGCCGGGAAGCCGCACCATTTGTTTTTGGGATATAATCGACCAATAACTGTGCGTGTCGATGACTTGCATTTGGAGGGTTGGGAAAGGGAGCTGGAAGGCTACCATCAACTTTACAATAACTATTCAAACGCGAGGCAGTTGAGTTTAGGTGCCTAAATTGAATCGCTTTCTATCATACCATGACATTCTTAAAGTTGAACCGAGTTTGAATCGTTATTAGTGAATGAATGACCGATGTTTGTCTCTGATCGGCATTTAAAACGCCTTTTGTGTGAAAGTGACAGAGCTATAGCCGTACCATATAAGTGTGTCTCGTTCTCACAAGATTGATGGATACATTCAAAAACTAATATGCAATAACTTTTTCAATTTTACCGGTTTTTAAAAACAAGGAATAAAGTACTTTTAAATTAGAAATTAAAGAAAAACCTTACTGAAAAAATTACTACAATATCAAAATAGACATTATTTTGTTTATTACCTATTAATTTAACAAAAATAAAACGTTACTTGTGATGTTAACTAATATCGTGTGTGAAAATATTTGAACGTACTTTCTTGTTATAAAAAAAGATGCGGTTGTCGGTTCATTATGTCAAATTGTCAATTGTCAGTCTTGTGTTAATGTCAATTGTAATTTTTGCGGCAAATTTAATTTTAATATTTCATTAAATTAGAAGATTACTTTCACTTCTGGAGCAGACTCAAAAAGTATATTGGCAAGCGTGACATTGCCCCCCACATCCCAAGAATTTGTGGCACCTATTCCGGCTTTCCAACTGCCACCATACCGGTCCCGTGGTCTCCTCCACCTCCGACTACCTCGCCAGCACCGAGCTCCCCAACTAGTGCAGCCAGTACACAACAGCGCAGGCTGCGCGGGCGCGCTTCAAAGTCCCCGCTCGGTGCCGCGCTGCCGGCGCCGCCACATACACCGTCACGAGTTGCTGATTACAATGGACACTGCTCGGCGGTCTTTAATACAAATATCAGAGCAGAGGGTCGCCGTAGATAGACGGAGGAATGATTTGCTGGAGTCTTTGGTACAGGAAATCAAAGAAATTAAAGAAATACTGAGTACGAGGTGCTTAAAACTTTTAATAAAATTAATTTTCAACCAACAAGGTAGAATTTATAAAATAACAATAAATTCAAAGCTACTAAAGTCGCCTACTCATTCCCCCATATCCCTATAATCTATCTTGCTTTGAGCGCGTCTGGACAGGTTTGCTTATTAGCATGCTACATGCTATTATCGATCTAGCAGCAAATGCGTGTGCACGTACGACTTCGCGCCAAAATTTTGCTGGGGAATCGAAAAAGCGAACGAGCTTGTTATTAAATAGCATGTGTGTTGATAGCAATGCTTTGAACATTCTTATTCAATGGCATGCTTAAAATGAGCATGCCATTGAATTTTTTAAGCAAATGTATACAGCTGAAGAGCATGCTAGTTTTTCGCATCATAATAAGCATACTATTTTAGTAGCATGTCTATCTGTACCATAAGGTTATTTCAAAAATGTTTAGGCGCCGCGTCCATTGCACTACGGGTGTCATCATGTTTCTCCTCACGGGATATCCCGAATCACCTGTGGAAGGCCAGTTAACATGTCAATGATAGAAACATAGCAATCTGCACATTGATGATTTCATGGAAATAATTAAATTTGTTCCTGTTAGCAACTATTTGAGTATATTACTTCAAATAGCTCAAATATATTAGTCTAATTGGGAATTACTGAGCCCTTTGGGGTTGAGACTAGGTTCGTGGGTTGCGAATGCTTGCATGATATACAAGGAGATTGCGGAGCCATTGTTTAAAGCTTCACGTGTACAAAAGGCTGGCTGGCAAAACGCTTTTCTTAGCGAAAGGATAAGTATTGCCATACATCGCGGCAATGGCGCCAGTTTTTTGGGCACTTTTCCTATTAACAGTGGTGTGACTTTTATGATGCCTAAGGGCTTTGTGTAAATATTTTGTAAATATCTCTTAGGATTTTTTAATGTAAATAACGTATTATAAAATAAAATGTGTGATATGTATTTAGAAAATTAAACATATTACTTACCGAGAAGCCAAGTTTGTTCATTAAGACCTTCTAAGTATGTTTTGATTGGATGACAATTCCAAATGAATGATTCATGTATGGCTCCTCCAAAGCTGGAATCCACACTCATTATTTGCATGTCAGCATTGCAAATCTATTAAAAAAATCTACGATAAAGTTTCACAATTCAAGAAGTTCACTGTTTTCATAGCACATGGAAATTATAATGAGGTTTTCTGCCTTTTACTTTAACTGCCTATGATATTATACATAATTCACTGAAAATGTTTCCATAGTATCAGAGTGAAGGCGTAAGAAATAACCAGACACTTTCGAATTTATTATAATTAAGTAATAGATATAAATCTGCTAATGGTGAAGGAAAACATTGTGAGGAATTTAATGCTGCAGTTACTTGAGCCAGTGCTGAAGAGACTGTCTGTTGTGCCATGGAATACGCACCAATGTCTCCAATATGCCTCTGATAGGATCCAGTAGCATAAAATGACAGAGCAGTTAAAATGTTGATAAGTATAGTCATTTCGAATATTACTTATGTGTAGTATTAAAAGTACCTAACAATCGAAATATAATGTTACTTTTAATAATGAAGCTATAGTCACTAAACTTTAGTAACACGAAAACTTACCTTTTCTTCTACTGACAAATCACAGGCTTTTACAGGCTCTAAACATTGGTCTTAACTCGTCGCATAGATCGAGAATCAGTTGCTTAGAGAGCCGGTAACGATGTATAAATTCTTGATCCTCTAAAAGAAACGGGTTGGATTGGTAGCGTGTGTTGTATTTTTTAGCCGAATTGTTAGCGTAATCACTCTCTAAAAATTCGAGCAGAATCAATTCATCCGACATCTGTAAAATAAGGTGATTTATGTATCTGTTTATATTTTAACTGAAAATTACAGTACCGAATAACTATTTAAGTTTAGTACTTACGTTACCTTTTCAAATCTCAATGAAATTCACAACTTATTCATTTTATTTCACTCAACTATTCAATATAGGCTGCAAAAAGAGTAACTTTTATTGAATCGTGAACTTTGACAGTCCAGCGTCTCAGTTTAGGTTTAAATACGAGGTCATGGTACCGATTAAACGAATGAAATGAGCATTAGCGACGCAACTTGACACTGAAACGCTGTCAAAGTTTTGGGCGTAAAATCAATCGCAATTATGACCTGGTGGTACGAATAAGCAAAACAATTCAATTTAGGTCCTAAATTGAATCGCGATAAGAGGTCGTGGTAAGCCTCCTGTTCTTGATTAAAAACGTACTAAAATTTATGTTAAATTTAGCTTTTTAAGTGGCCCTAATTTTTTTCAAGTTTGTATCTATGCTATGAAATCCTGTTCTATTACAGTACTAGATACATCAATATTATTCAGCGACAAAATTCATAATTTTTACTGCCAATAAACTGTTTTTACAAAGTTAAGAAAAATTAATAATTTGAGATTTTGTGATGGATAATAATTAATTATTAAATAGTGCAGACGAATGCATAGCTCTACACTTTTGTGACTATCATCTAATAATAATTTTACGGTTTGATGACTTGGCGTTTCAAATTGGGAATTTCACTGATTTTTTTAATTATCTTTCTAAAATCATCATCAAACAAAATACGTTTATAATAAAATTTCTACACGTTAAAGAACATCAATCTTTGTACACTTTTCCCATAAAGTAGTAAGTAAAGCTCGAAGTACATTTGAATCAGAGTGTTGCTGATGCACGGCTTCCGGCTAAAGTGTTGGGCTTGAAGATTACAGATAAGAGTAAGTACACGGTTGCCAATTTCAATGCATCTCCTGATAGTGCCGAGCCATAAACTTAAGATCTGTACAGTGTTCGGATTGTGTGTTGCAGTATGGACTGAACAAGAAACATTAAAGACTATCGTCATTATTTGCTTCACATGGAAAATTGTATCATGCTACCTTCTTCTATCTCTTATTATTTATTTATTTAAAATGTACAGACGCCAGCACATCAAGCTACCACAATCTGTCAAATTTATTTGATTAAATTTAAACTTGAATACCAAACAATATGGTTCATATTCAATAGGGAAAATTTTACAGTTTTGGATAGCTTGAACTGCTGACGTCTGTCGACATACTCCAACGACTTATCCATTTTTAGATTGCATAAGGAAGGAACATTAATGTAAGATTATGTGAATGTGTAACTTACTTATAAAATAATTTGGTTGTAAGTTTTGAACCATGAAAATTTAATAGAAAAAATAATACTATACTAATTCATAGGACCTTTTGTCTGTAACTTATTTATTCACGTTTTACGATAGTAAAAGCAGATGTGAAGTTTATTTGAGTTACTAGTTACGAAAACCTTTCAAGTCAGTGACTTTTAAATTTGAATTTAGATTTAGTGATGTAACAAAAACACAATACGAATACAATAATGCATATCTCAGGAACACCAAACCTTGTACTTGCAAATGAATCGGGATGTACAAAACTTATAACAACAACATAAGAAGCGGGCAATTTAACATAAATTATAATAACAATGCATTGTACGCAAACAAATTTCTACAAACAACCGTTGTTCTTGTTACGAAGATTCGTTTGAATATTTTAAAAATAAGGGTGTTTTAGAATTAACTGTGCATTCGTTTTAACGCCTCCTAAAGTGGATTGGGATGCAACTAGATTTAATAAATGTTAAACATATGATAATAATCAAGCATTTACTTATTTCAAGAATTTATAACAGTTAATTAGAAAACTAGAAAACTTTTCAATTAAAATGCTAAATCCATACATAGAAAAAGTCTCTATTTCATAGTAAGCATCATCATCTTCCGAGACTTTTCCCAGCTATGTTGTGGTCGGCTTCCAGTCTAGCTAAATACGGCTGAATATCAGTATTTTACACGGAGCTAATACCATCAGATCTCGATAACCCAATTTCTAAGCAATACCGATATCCTGATAATAGATTGCATCAGGCTTTTAGGGCTTCACTCTAGGACTAACGATTACAACGGACGAACGGCTTCACGTGCTCTCCGGTACGGAGAGGTCGGTAGAGACCCCTTGAATGGTCACCCATCCACAGACTGACCACCGCGATCAGCGTATTTATAACTTATACAAAATGAAACTAAATATAGAGATCAATAAACTGGCTCTTTGTCCAATATAATTGGTCTATTAAAACGACCAATTAATCAAACTTATAGCACAATTGCACCGACGGAGTACAAGCAATGAACATTGATCTTAATTAATGGTATAAAGTTATGTCAGTTTCATTACAAAAAATAACTGCATCGATGGAACCGTTATTTCTAAACGCAACTGCTGCAAAATGCTGCGAATTAAATGGAGCGGAAAATACTGGAAAATGTTATATAATCACTCGATTTAAAAAATGGATATTGGTAATAACTTGTATTCGAAATAAAATTTGGTATACATTCGGTAGCTTTTTTGTATGACTACCGTACTTACTGCGCTAAGAAGACTTTTTTTTTAGTTACTAACATCCATTTGACTAAACCAAAATTTCCACCAGAGAAAAAATACTAAAACATTCGACGATACGTCGCAGCGACTGAGCTTCGACTTCTGTGCCACGTAGATTCGATTTTCGAACATAACAAATGCTTGTATGGCCTACAGAAAATTGTTTCGGATCTAGGTGTTTGTGTGTGAAAATTTGATTTGTATAATATGCACACATGATACAAATCCTAGTCGGTAACGTGGTACAAAATATACTTGGTAAAAAAATTTATACCGAATAGAATCTATAGCCCTTTATGGCTACCTTATTCTACTAAGTAACCACTTTCTAGTTGCTGGCATCCATTTGACTAAACCAAAAATCCCGTCAAAGCGAGAAATACCTCCTGCAATATAAGATTTCCTTTACTAAATTATTTTTATAATCCAAGTAGGTACTCTAAATGTAAAACTACCACTTCACTTGTATTCATCAGTTCGTAGAAACCAGACACATTCAGAAAAACAAGTGTACATACAAGACTTCTATTCGTCAATTGGACGCCCTGAATTATATGGCTACTCCATATGAATACTAATTTAACAAAGTCCTTGTAGAAATCCAAGAATTTTATATTTTTTGACATTATTCAAAGTAGACCACCAACCGCTTCACTTGTAGGTGGCATCGACGTGTGGCATATCAATTAGGCAACAGAATCATAAATCTGTCCAAAATAAAGGATCAATAGTCATGTAGATTGTTCTGTATAAAAAAACCATTAAACCCAACTAACCATTTAAGAATATCAATAGAAGATCATCAATACTAATTCATTGCAGCATTAGGTGGTAAATGAGCAATTGAAATTGCAACATAGGGTAGTCAAATTTTAGCATTCAGTGCATATCGAAAATCATACGTGATTGAATTGTATGTTGCAAATTGAAGAGCTATAAAAATAGAAACAATTGATTTTGTCAAAGGATATCCTATAAATCAGCCGAAAATATGGCCGTTGGGCGCTGAATAACAATATTAAAACGCAATAGTATAACATATTAGAGAGCGTTGCATGCATTTTAACTAAGCGAATATTTAAAATGGACGTGCAGAATCAACCTTTAAGCATAGATTTGACAATTCAATTAAATCTACGCGTGTTCTAGCTCGTCTTTACGCAAATATATAGGAGTAATAAATCTGATCAGAATTACACGTGAAGTGAGTATTAAAGTTACTCGTGAATTGTGAACGAGCACAATTAAATACAGAGCAACAGTTCTTACGTATTTAGATTGAGTATAAAATCAATGCTTCCAGATAACCTAATTATACCCATAACTAATCTATAATCGGAATTGATACAATTTCTCTTAAAATTACTAAAGAATCCTTATCAGTAAAAATACTTATTCATTCGGTGAATGATAAAATTTATGATGTAATTTAAAGAGAAATTAAGTGTTGTGATTTCTATTTTAGGAATCCTACATAATTATCAATCAACAATCTATAATTCTTTCATTGTTGGAGTAGGCAATACCGCAGAGCCTGATCTCCAACTCCTCATCCAGATACTGCCACCAACACTTGTAAGACAGCACCTACACCTACCTGTCAGCTGTCTTACACTATGGTTATTAAAACTCATTTATTCCGACGGATCTCAGTTCCACCATACGCCTATATTAGATATATCTAGCTACCTCATCCATTCATCAATATTTTATCATCTATAAAACTTTCTCGACTATACATCATTCGGTTTCCGACTATAAATAACAGGGTATATCACAGTGCTCCTAATTCACGTTTCTATTCACACCACAATAAAACAGTCGTTAATATACACCGCCTTTATGTCCCCCTTGCGGGTAGTTGTAAAACGACGACATTAAAATAGAGAGTTTGTTCAGTGAAGGGAAACGAATTGCTGTCACCTACACTAACGGGTCTCATTTGTTGGATTCTACCAAAAGTTGTGTATACGCAATGATACATTTAAGAGAAGTAATTTTTATGAGCCGAATGATGCCACGACCTTCAACCTAATGCTTGATAGTCTGATAGTGAAAATGAATTCGTTTGACGATATGTAAAATTAGCCAAGACTAAAGATTCTCCTTCCTCGTTAAAGTTTTTATTAAATCGAATCGAAATATTTTTGTGATTCACGGGTGTAAAATAGGTCTAATAAAGATATAAATATAGTTCTTTCTCTTTAGGCAGTGATAGCCTAGTGGTATGACCATTGGACTGCCAAGTCGAAGGTCTCAAGTTCGAATGCAAGGCACGCACCTCTGACTTTTCGAAATCATGTGCGCCTTAATAATTAATTATCACTCGCTTAAACGGTGAAGGAAAACATCGGGAGGAAACCTGCATGCCTGAGAGATTTTGAGAGACTATAGCCTAATCCCTCTCATTCTGTGAGAGCAGACCCGTGCCCAGCAGTGGGACAATATATGAGTTGATGACGAATAGTACTTTCTGTGACCCACCTCGTGGGCATACAAATATAAAATGGAGAAAGAAAAGGTGTTATTTCTTTTTCTGATATAATTTTTATCAACGTTCAGAGATATTGATATTACAGACTATTGACCTAATTACGTCAGGACATAACATACAGTTACAGCCTTACATTATCGTAAAGCGTATCTGTCACCAACACATTGGCTTCGTCAGAGAACTATGACAAAACATCAAATCAGAAAACACTAGCTATATAGCTATACTATGAACTAATATTTCTCATATATAGTGCATTGGCTTCAAAACCACGTGCAGCAACATAACGTTCAGGATTTACAGATCACAATATTGTACTTTGATTTGTTATTGCTGCGTTCAGAAGCACTTAGGTGACTCACGCAACTGGACGTGACAAGAGCGATGTCCAGGTCAATATCAAAATTATTGGATATTGGATCAACATACCACGCTTTCTCCGAAACTATTTCAAATTCATTTTTATAATGACGATGGATAACAAATCTATAATGTACTTTAAACATCATATTCTTGGGCAATTTTTACACAGCACCGTCTAGTCCCAAACTATACGTAACTAGATAATGTAACTTTGTTACGATAATATTTGCGGCTTCCCGTCAGTTATCGATATATACAATAAAGAAAGGATAGTACCTAGTAGTATTGATGGGTAATAAATTAAATCAACGCGTGTGTTCTATCTCGTCTTTACGCATATATCGAAGTAATAAATCTGCTTGGAATTAACTTGAACAGTAACAGGGAAAAAATTAAGAGCTTGATGAAATTTATTTAGAGGGTTCCCTTAGTTTTGAACATTCACGTTGTCAAAATGTATCGCCCTTGTAGTATGGATTCAATTTCAATCACATTTAGTTTTAATATCTTGTTCTAACATTTTATCTTCACTTTTTTAAATTGCTCTGTAAAGACTACATTAAGACCTCCGAATAAACAAACAAGGTACGGCAGATCAAAGTAAAAGTTCTAATTAACATACAAACACAAATCAACATCTACTTAATAAACGTAACATTAATTACTAGCGGTAGGTAAGTAACATTGACATTGGTGCCGCTAATGAGTCAAACGCGATCCGCTTGCGCCGCTCCGATAAAGAAAAGCGTGGGCGCCCACTGATGCGTAACAAATATCGGTATGGTAATGGATCGATGAATTTAGTTGTTTCTTTATGGTGTATGTGGCTTAATAAAACAGAATATTCAGGTCATACATAAATAAACCATCGCCAGTTTTGAAGGTTATATATATGTATATAGATACAATATTAACAAATAATATGAGTATTATTATTACTACGCAGTATGATAATAATAAATTATAACGAAATTAATTTCATAAGATTTACTAACTCAAACATTTTCCTTGCTTCGAAATCTTGATTTGATCACAATTAAATTTTCAATGTTGACTTTTTTTTAAGTTCTACGAAATTTTTTGTAGTCGATCTAGTTGACGTTTGGTTTTATACTGATTAGAAATGCCATCAACCGTGTAACCAGGTAATTCTTTGTCAATAAAAACATGAAAACGATCTTATCACCTAATTCACATCCCGAATCATTCTCATTATCAATCGACATTCTTTTACGAGCAATTACTTTCTTTTAATGGACTTTCAACTTTATTGTCTTCCGTTTCTATGTAATTTAAATATAAGATTCTATTAAAATCTTGTATTTTGTTTTCCATAAACTTTTTTCAGAAATTTAAGTGTCTGATAAGACTATTTACATAGCCATTAAAACGTGCTATTAAATTAAACTGGCCATGTTATCATTTTATTCCTCTACGCTTCTCAAAGTAGCTTAAGTGCTGATGCATCGTTACGATACCTCATTCGTAAGTTTAGGATAAAATCTGTAGGTATACAATTTATCTGGATATCAAAAAGATCATCTTTATCGTCATGCATTCCTTTTTAATCTTTAATTATAATCTTTCCAATAAATACAAATACAAACACCAACGATTTATACTTGAACTCTGCATTCTTCAACAGTACTTCGCATTTTAATTCTTAATTTACTATCAAACCATAAATTTCAATACTGTTTCATACGCCACAATGAATATGCGTATGCGCCGTATTGTAATCTACAACTTGTAGAGGCAGCGCGGGCGTGTCTGTGTCGGCCCCATCATTAATAATCCGAGTCATACTGCAGATATCATCAGACTTTACCAATTGTTTGAATTCGTTTCTATATTTAATTTAAACTAAGTGCTATTACGATGCTGTAAAGGTTAAAAATATTTTAAGACGACGACGATGACTTGAGGTAAATCATCGTTGTCATGATTGATCATTATTTACATAAAATAAATATCTATAAAAAATGTTTCAAGTACAATTTAAAAAAAAAATAGTGAGAGCTTTATAAGCCTGTATACATAATGAAAAGTTGCTAATAACTGCGAGCAATAATAATATATAACTGTAATTGCAAAATTAGTCTCTGTCAAGCCATTTATCAAAATTTACAAATTGACCATACCTGACATGAACAAAACATTGTAAATGTGCTCTGCGCTCATTCATTTTGTCGTCGGCCGCAAATCGTATTTCATGGCGTCTGAGCTAAAGACTTTAAATTATGCAATGCTTTTACTTTAATCCTAACCCTTATTATGAAGCAACAGAGTTGATTTTAGGCAGCTGAAGACTACCAACACTTTGGCCCTAAAGTACCTGTATAGATATCGTGATAAGGGTAAGTTCAAATCGCGTGGGTGGAGCATTAAGAACTCATAAATCTTATGTAGGGCATTAATTATTTCACATCTCGGAAGACGAAGCTTAAGAGACTTTTATTTCATTAGACATTGAGATAAGGTCCGATGTTGATTTATTAATGTTGATCGAATCTTCGTCGTTATTTAACTGGACACTTCCTGCTAAAGGATTTAGAACTTTTGGTCTTTTTACTATCCTTTTTTTGTTTGCTTGGAGCTCGTGAGATGTTCTTTTATTTTTGTACAAGTTACTCTTATAACATCAGGTTTTAAAAGATTTAGACACCTGTTAGTTGTCGGAGGCACAATAGTTCCACCACAAGAATTTGATAATCGCCTCAATTAACAAAGAAGTTTGTGGTCCTGGTTTCCGTTGGACCTTTATTGAGCTATTGAAATGTCAGGCGTTTTGATTTAAGTAGATGACTGAAGACTACGTAAACTTATTTATTTAAAAGATTGGTACTATCGTTAATGCAGGTATCTATTTAGAGACAGCGTCTCTGTCCAGTAGTGGATTATAAATTGATGAACATTTCGAAATAATTATTGCCCCAGTTTCTAATTTTCCGTAATCCGAACTAAATTTATATAAATGATTAAGCTTGTCTCAATGCAGTAATTACCTAAATGCTTTTAGCGCGACACAATTTTGATAATTAATAGCTCATCAACATTATTGTTGGCTTCCTCTTTGCAGACTTTCCCATTCCCTAGTTGCTATGACAATTAGATCTACGGATGCGATCGTTTCATAACATCCTCGGAGTGGCAAGCATGGTATTATATTAATGACAATATAGCGTTGTGAATTGCAGCGAAAACTGAGATGGGTGAGCTTAAGTAGTGAGTACTGAACGGTGGATTAACTTAATGGACCATGAACCTTGTTTACGGGGCACCCGTAATTAAATTCGCAGGTATGTCGATGAACAGAGTGAAACGGTAGAACTCTTTTTAATTAAATTATGAAGTGAGGTTTATAGCGGTCTAGTTTAAATTGGTTACCGAGATAATTACAGTGGCGGCAGTGATGAAAATCAATTAATGATTTGATGGTAATCGAGCGGTACAAATCAGTCAATGAACTTCAAAACATCGAAGACAATATTAATGGTGCCGCTGGTAATCGAATTGATATAGGAACCATTACATCGCGAAGAACCAAAATACTGTTTAATCTATCAAGGATCAATTGGCAGACAATAAATATAATTTATTCGACTCTTTTTTTAATTAAATCGGTTTCTTTAATGAATTATAAATAATTTTTGGATTATTTATAAAATCCGGAAGTGATCAAACAAACTTATCGGAAATTTCATATACATACTTTCCATGGTCCGTTGTTTATCTATGTGTTACAAATGAGATTACAGCGTGTTATATAATAGTAAACACTTAACTAAAACCATTGACACAAATGTATTTAGTCCAAATAGTTTTGTTCAACTTCCGTAAAATCCATTGTTATAATCGTAACTTATCCGAGTAATTGCGCAAGGAACAGTCTTTGTATCCATTCTACTATTGTTAACGGAATGCAAAAGAAAGAAATTCTTATTGAACTGGTATTCTTGAAAAAGCTTCATTTCTATGCCGATAGATGATTTTGCCATAGTCTTGTCTATGTAAATAAATTTATTTTCTTTCTTTCTTTCCATAGGCTTCATCATCAGTGGTTACTTCCAAGGATATCTTTTTTTATTGTAGATCAAATTTCACCGTAACATTTCAGTCATGATTTTTATTCTCATCTATTTCTTTCTTTCCGTCTTTAGCTCTTAAAACTCTACCACTGACTGACAGACAACACACAGATTAAATCGATGGGGTAAATTTTTACTGCATTTTGTACAGAGGATCGTTGTATAACTTAGGTGAACACTAACATTGGATTTTTAGAAATTCCCACGGAAAGCAGCAGCAATACTAACATAAAACCAGATAAACTTAAGCACCAACAATTTAAATGTAAAAACCCATGTCCGTTTTTGCTTTTACAACCAATGATAAGGATGTTTAATTTCCTCCCAGTCTATCATTTAATTGATTCATTTCAGCGTGTAATTTTACACAGGAATCGCCTACATAGCCAGGAAGGTATCGTTTAGGTGGAATACCAATTGAGAACTGACGCGAATTGCAGTGAACTGATTAGTACAAATAAGGATACAACTGTTGAATTGTTAACAAAAGAGGTTGATAGTGAATATAGAACGCTTATGTTAAGTGACAAAAATATCGTAAGAGGCCAGCGTGACCTATATTTATGACCATCTGCTGCCTTGGTTGGAGGTCCCCCTGATCATAATTTAAAAAAAAAGCAGTTTAATTGAACAAGTGTTAAATATGGCCGGTAAATGTTTGGATGCAGGTGTAAGTGCGGTGAGGATATCGCAGCTGATAGTGCAGGTAGATACAAATATTGATACAATAAACACTACGTGGGAAAGAGACGCTGCTATGGAGCAAGGGTCAAAGATTAAAGAAATGAACAGATAAGTTTGATATTTTGGAACCATAGAACTAATCTTGATGTGTCGTAAGTACCTACTTAATTACCCATTATTATGGTCTAGTTTTATTGTGCTTGAATTTATTTTTTGGCTAAAAAAATATATTATTAATTTGACTTGAATTTTTAATGTCTCTCAAATGAATGAAGTTTTATAATTAAAATTATATTATCTGCTATGTGGTTTTCATTTCATCGATTCCTCGATAAGTTATCATCATAATAAGTGGTTATTACAGGTCAGCAAAGTCAATAGATTCATTTAACAACCTTGTAATTAGTATAGCGAAGCTTAGCACGTATTTACAGATTAGTACACGTGTTATCTACAACATGAATGTAAAATATGTAGTAAATGTTATGGAAATAGTGCAAATGCACGTAAGAACTGTTTGCCCGTCTATTTGTGGTAGATAATTCAGAACGGGTTGGACTAAGATGAACCATATTGATGATTTTTTTAAGGTCACCTGTCAGAGGATTTCTCAGAAGCAACTGGAAAAAATGACAATACATGTTGGAATTGTACTCTTAAAATATCAGGACCAGAAAAAATAGGCCCCTGCTCCTCGAGAAAGACCCTTTAAAGATCCCAAAATTCATAGATCACTCTTATCTGCCGAAATACATGCAATAAGCTAGACAATACTACAATTATCTATTACATTAGTCGTTCGATCGTTACATAATTGATGTCTAAATATTAAGCATGGTCTGAAAGAAAACTAATTATAGAACTAACGAGATAATGCGTCAATTACTTTACTGTTCTGAATATTCGCAATTGATTTAATACATGTGAAATAATTAACAAGCACTGTCTGGTTTCTTTTTTGTAAAATACATAGTAGTATGAGCATAAATAACATTTATGTATATCTATTTTAGTTTTTTTAATACCGTCAAACGGGGTGAATAGTAATGTAGGGGTCAATCGAAACAAAACTTTGAAAGGGATTTTCAGCTTTAATTATTATAGTTTGTTGGAAAAAGGGATTCTAATATTGTTCCTAAATTATAATGAACCATTAGATAATCTTGTTGGCATCAAACTATAATAATTAAGGCTTAAAATTTCTTACAAAGTGTTATTTCGATTCACCCCTGTGTTCCTATTCACCCCGTTTGACTGTACCAAAACGAGTCTTTACTTCGTCATAATTTTTAATAAAAAAAAAAACAAAAAAGAAGAGAGAAACACGCAACAATACAAAATTTCCTTCTGATCTATGAAACGACTGGTTGTTATGTAAAAAGCTAGCGCATCAATCGATCCATCTCCAACCTATCTGATAAATTAAAAGACCAAGTCACATTGGAAGGAATAACGGAATGACTTGGAAAAACGTAATTATGATTAAAGAATCTAATTTAATTTTGCACTAGACTCACCGAGTACAATAATTAACTAAGATAACAGCAATTAAGTAAGGCACAGCCAACGATTTAACCTGCTCGTATTCCAGATTAACTACCGACTATTATACCAGCTTTATAAAGATATGTCCTGGTAACAGTGTTAAGTGCACATTAATCACTGGGACAGGCCATTAACCAAGTTATAAATAAACATTATTACTAGGATGTCTAATTATCATTACAATTATTGATATAGCCCACTATAGTTATGGACTAATCAACTAAATAGGGCATGTAATAACGTCACAGCCGGACTGAGCTTTAACTCGAATAAAAAATATTGTTCCAGCGAGTTTTTTATGTAGTTGAATTCTGTAAAATTGTCGTACATGTATGAGAAAAATCATACAAGTGGACATAGTATGAAATGGAGGCACTGACAATATATTATTCATTATTTTATAATAAAACAATAATCCACAAATACAGAATATAAAGTGATACATTTACACACATTATGCAAAAAGCACGACGCGACTGTTTTCATAAAAAAAATATCGTGCTGGGATAGGTAAGTACATACAAATCGCGCGTTACAATTCAACTCTAGCTATTTTTCTTACTCTTTGACATCGTCGGCGTCATCAAGAAGACACATACCGCCTAATTATTGTAAACGCAGCGTGCTTGAGTAAAATACCGCAAAGCTGGTTGCAATACTGCGTCCACTTAGACGTGTTAAGTAAGTACTTAAGCTACTCAAGTTTTGAGTGACTTAAACGTACATTAGCCACGTTTCGGAGAATTTCACTGATACACGCCGCTTCTTAATTACAAACAGGTGTGTCAGAGATAAAGTACAAAACTGAGAGTTTTTTTTTCCTATTAAAGTACCGACTTTCATATTGGTTGTTACTGGTTTCAAATTTTTAAGACATTTATTGTATCAGAACGGCTAACAAGCCATTTACACTGATTACATAGGTGCAGTTTTCATTACAAATAAAATAGGTATAATCCTTTCACTCAGTCTTCTCGCAATACCTCAAACATTCCAACAATATCATCTTTTTATCAGCAACAGACAGTTCATTATTGGATTCCAGGAGCGCATTGAGCACCTTTATCGTGTGCAGCCGCAGTGGCGACTAGAGCGCGAAACCGTGTGACAATGATAGAGACAATACAATGTGACATGACAATGACAGGACACGATTTTCAATTAACGATCGCAGATCCAACGCATGCGCATGACCGGACGGTACGGTTAAATGGCATAGTTTTAAGGAGGCCTAGAAGTGAGCCTGTGAGGCCTGTGACCATGATGTAAGACTGTAGCACCGTATACATTTATTAGAATATTTTTTTACTATGCCTACAGCCTAAATCTAATCACCCATTTACCTTCCGGACACTTTTGGTTTTATTCATTTCCAATCACCTTTTAAGACATCTCAAGCAATCAGATTCAGATACACAGTAAAAAATGACACTTATCAATCATTCAACTTCTATAGTCCTTTTAAATCTCATACTCTCACAATGTACTAATATCACAAATGCGAAATTAAGTCTTTTACGCTGTCACATCGAAACCGCTGAATCGATTTTGATGTAGATTAGTTGGAAGAAGTTGGAGAAGGGCCAAGACTGTTGTAGAATGTTTGAGACCTTTTGTCTCACACATTCCCTTGGGAGGCGAGTGAAGCGGGCAGCTCGAGGCGATATCACCTCGTTTTAACGAGTTGATAGACATATGGAGGGGATCAACTTAAAACAATTAGGTAAGTACAACAATTATGTTCAGTAGACATTATGTTATTTTTGACGACTCCGTCGCTATAGTCCTCTTAGTGACCGTGCTACCGTTGCACGAGCTAACCTACCCACTTTTTTATATCAAAGAAAACCGCCGAATGTATTTCAAAAGTAAAAACTGACAGCAAAAATGCCGCGAGAATTAAAATTAAATAAGGAATGCTTTTTATTTTTTAAATGTTCACACGGCACGGCACCAAGCATCCTGCCTGTCATACGCGAGCCTACTTAACGGATACGTTTAATCTGACAGGTCGTACGCGTCGGATGTTTTGACAGCGGGGCAATTACCTGCCACTTTGTTTGGCGGGCTGAACACAATGTTTCACATCCTGGGATATGACCTGGGGAGATAGGGAACTATTGCTAGATGAACGATGTTTTGATTAAACGCGATAACTGGTTAGAACTTCCAATGACTGAGAACTAAACGTTAGTGAGACGGCTAGGTTTAGTGTTTGTTAACTGGGGCGCAAATAATTTTCTTAAAATAACCTTCTAATGTGTCGCTATGCTGAGGAATAATGTTGGGTAAAGCAGCTCAGTATATTAATTATTGTTTCATTCTCAGCAAGTTGCTTTATACAACTTGACTAAAAACAACAAGTGTTCGATTTAGTAACAAATCTTAGCCCATTAACTGAGTGCAGGTCCATTTCTTCAGTTAATATATTTTTCAGGAAAAATAGAGAATATAATATAAAGGGCAAGGATTGAAAGAAGAGATCAGAACTCCCCTGTGCAAGGCCTATTAAGGCACATCCCCAAGGAGACTGTAAACGGGTCTCCCCTGAATCTGTCTCTGTGCACGGCAGCACGTGACCACTGTGCTACCGTCTTCTCTGAGGTCGCATGATAATGGGCGAACAGAGTCCCCTCTCTGGACGCCCGCGAGCCCAAAGGCCGCTGCCTTAGATAGTGCAGACGGGGTTTCGGCGTGTTAGGCGCCAACGCGGTTGCCTCCCTGCCACCTTCTCCGAGCAGTGTCGGCCCTCTCCCGATCCCGCTCAGCAGCCTCCTTCTGTACCATAACGTTTTCACAGTAGGAGGCCAGTTCTCCGGCTCTGCCTTCATTACTGCGGGCAGCGATAATCGCGACCAGGATCCGCCGTTCGGAAGCCCACGCAGGACATTCCTCGAGGGAGTGGTGTGTGGAATCCAGGTCACCATCGCAATGGTAAAGGGACCTAAGCCTACCAGCAAACTATGGGTGTCCATAAGTACACCTCTGTCTTTGGGGAATACAAGACACAATAATGGTATGTTACGTTTATGTTATGTTATATCCATGGAAGCGTGGGAATGGTGAATGATGGTGCTAAATACCACATTACTAAACACAAATACTTAAATAGCTATGCAAGTTAGCTCACACACGCGATCTCGTTCGCGTTAATATTGCGGTTTGCTAAAGGCACACGTAAATGCGTGCTTGTCAAGCGTGCAAGTTATGAAGTTTTTTTTTACGAACTTGCTTGAGCGTCTGTAGGACCGTTTTAAGCTTTTTATTTTTAAACAGACTTAAGTATTAATACTTTTTAAATGTTTTCAATAATTCCTGTCCTCATTAGCCTAGTGGTCTTAAGCGCATTGCTATGCAAGAGGTCCTAAGTTCGTTTTTTTTTATACTACTAAGGTAGCAAACAAGCATGCGGCTCACCTGATGGTAAGCGGTTACCGTAGCCTATAGACGCTTGCAACACCAGGGGTATCACTTGCGCTTTGCCGACTTTGTAAAACGAAAGAGTAATAGTTGGGTTGACAGTATAAGGGTCAAAGTCCCCCCCACTGCCAAGACAACGTTTCCTCATGGAGGGTTACTGAGTTTCTCTATAAAAATCTCAGTAGCTTGGAGTTTGGATTTATGCCCAGTTCGCCCCCTATTACATGGGACCTAAACGAACCGGCGAACTATGGGTGTATATTAGTACACCTCTGCCTAACCCTTCGAGGAATACAGGCGTGATGATATGTATGTGTTTTTAAGTTCTGCCCAATGGAAACTGCAAACAGTCTAAGACGGAGCACAATTAAATGAAACCCTTTCGGAAACAGGTTACATAGATGAAACACAATTCACAAATCGTATAAATGCTTTAATGAAAAGAGGTCTTTGTACGAACTGTCGAACTTGTATGAGTCTCTGTAAGGGATATGTTTGCACCAAATTTTGGCGTCTTGACCTTGCAACTGGCGACCTGTTTGTAAAGGGAACTTACAAGAGGAAATAACATTGTTGTGTTGGGATTTCCAGCTTATGGAACAGATTATAAATAATCTATGTTTTGTCCAATCAGAATGAACGACACGTGGTATGGGGTGTCGACGTTCGAGTGTCAGACTGTTGATCACAAGGTCGTCGTGAGTTCGATTCCCACAGGACACAAATATTTATGTGAATATAAGTGTCTGGGTATTTCTTATAATTATGTATTTTAAGTATACTTAATAGGTATTTACAAAAAACGTACTTATACAAGTACTATATCCATTATCTAGTACCCAATAGTACAAGCTCTGCTTAGTTTGGGACTAGATGATGCTGTGTAAAATGTCCCAAATATTTATTTATTATACTTATGTATTAAAGTTCATCAGATGATGATGACATCAACATCGCAGCCAGAAATAACCTACTGCAGAAAATAGGCATTATGTTCCTCCTAGTCTACACGGTATTGTGCGCCCCTCATTCAGGATTTCCTTGCAACTTTGACGATGTGGTCAAGCCAACGCGCTTTATGATGTCCTGGGAGACAACCCAGCCTTGGTCACTTGGTTAAAATTTGTCTCCAATTTCACTAGATCATGTCACTGATGTCGTTAACTTTGATCTTTTTGTTTTCGTTGCAATTTGGACTTCTAACTAGAAATATGAAATGAAATGATATTGAAATGATAATTATTTTTCTATAAATCGATCTTATAAAGTCACTTTACCACGTCAATGTTTTGAATTTTTGACCTCTGAGAAAAAAACCAATAAAACTCAGAGAATCATGAATTTAAAATCTAGACATAATAATATCAAATAAGTATGCAATTTTCACATTATAGGGTAATGTCTGAAATGTCCTTTGAAGAAAGAACCACAGCGGCTTTGAGTAGATCAATCCGAGCCTACGCGACAGCACGCATGCATCAGCAATCATGTAGCTCGACCATATTAGAGGGAGCTCAACATATAATGTGAAACACTATGCATTATTTTCGGTCAAATTCCGACAAAACACTCATTTTTCCCGCAATCCATGGGTATTTTAACGCGTGGGAATAATATCTAACAAGGTGTATCAATTAAATAAATGTTGGCTGAATTCAGTGAAATAGAATTACGGGTACCTATCAAGCAACAATATATCAAAATGGAATATTTCCAAGTACACTGTTTGAATGGGAATGTGACTGGTCAATCAATGGGGCCACTGTGTGCCAGACAGTGCAATGCAACCATCAGTTTAACATGTTAATGTGTCAGTAAACTCTGTTATGTCAGACATTATTAGCTGGGGAAACAAGGAGTTTGTATTTACATGCAACCTTTTTTTTACTGGTACCTATACAACTGTGTTGTGAATTCTTGAGTGTTGCCAAATAAGATTCTCATTTTAAAATATTTAATATTATTATGTAATTACTTTTCATTATTTTTTATTGTTATTATGAAGGTTACTAGGCACTTATTTTAAAGTTAATTCATAATTTATATTCTTGCCTTTATATAATTGTTATTGTGGCATTTTTATTATTACTTACTAATTACAGTTACATTATTTAAACCTAAACATTTCATAACATTAATTAATTTGGGGCAGCCTTGTTTAATTAAATGCAACAATTTACTTGTGGTACTAAATTAAATGTACAGAGGCCAGCAAAACAAAGAAGTGGCTTATTGTTGTGTACAACAGATTGCCATGATGCAAAATAGACAAAAAAAAAGAGGCCAGCATATCAAGATACCCCAATCTGTCAAATTTCTTTGATTGATTTTCAACTTTAATACAAAATAATAAGGTTCATATTCAATTGGGAAAATTTGGCAGTTTTGAATAGCTTGACCTGAGGCATCTGTACATTTAATAAATGAAGGTTAAAACAGGCAATCACTATTATCTTAGTCACTTCAGTGAAGTATTTGTCAGAGAACCCAGGATCTTTATTTGTCCTGTACCAAACTACATAACTAGATGTATTAGAAATGTCACTGCTAACAAACTTGCAATATTTTACAACAATGTTAAACTTTGAGTTGTTTCAAACGTCTCTACTATACACCTGAAAACCATAGACATTCTCTTCCAGAATATCTAAGAGTTATACAAAAGAAGAAGAAAGAAGGGTAAATGAAAGATTATATCATCATCATGATCATGATTATCTCAGCCACAGGAGATCCACTGCTGAACAAAGGCCACCCCCCCCCCATAGACTTCCACAAGGAGCACTTATATGCTGCCTCCATCCAAGATCAATCAAGACATAATATAAAATCGATTGCTTATAAAACTGGGATTCCAATTCGTTTCAGTGGATTCACAAGAGCACACAAGAACTAATTATGTAAAAAATTCAAATATAAAATAATTGAAGCCCATCAATCATCTTTTTTTTTTCAGCAATAGGTAAGTAGTTCATATGGTACCTACCTATGACTATTTATTAATAAAATTGTTTGATTTAAGCCGCTAAAGGTATTATTTTCCCAATTGGCTACTTTTATGACAGATTAACTATATAGGAACTAGAAATACTTAAACAAAATTATCTGGCAACAGAACTGTTTTTATGTTTAATTAAAAAAAAAATTTATTCATGAATAAATAAATTATAATTTATGTTATTGTATTTTGTTTTTCTATTTTGCATATTTCACAGTAATTATTAGTTACCTTGAACCAGTGAATGGCATTCTTTTTTCACACTAATTCTATTATTTCGAACCAATATACAATTTGTATGTGTTTATAAATGATGATGATAATATAAATAATTACGTACGTCTAAGCCTATCAGCTTAATTAGATAATTATAATAAGATATTAAATAATAATTATCAGTACTAGGAAGTTAGTGAAAGTAAGTGGTAATGGCAGTACTTTGTTATTTTTTTAAGTAATTTTGACTGATAAAAATGGATACAGACCTACAATAATAATATTAATTTGAGTATCTAATCTACTATCTGTTTTAGTTATGAGGAGTACTTATATGTTGGTATATTATATATTTTAATATATTCTTCTTGTGACACATATGTTTTAGTGATTACAATACTTATTTTACCTACATTATTTTGTTTACATTAGCTGCGTGATAATTTGGCCATAACATAGCTGATAAAAATAATGTATTGTAGGTTTGTATGCACGGCAAAATGTACAAAAACAACAGTGTTATATAACTTCGATATGTTTTTTAGGACTTTTCTGTTTTTCTGTTGTTCTATTATCGTAATCAAAGGTGAGTACGAAATAGGGTACGAATCGTATGCAGTATTTATGCAACATTTTTATTCAATTTGTTACATAGGTTTACGTTTCACTCGTCGTTTCAAACAATGTTGATAAAGCAATCGTGATAATATTACTTTACAACTACCGCTTACGATAAAAACATGCTATATTCACACCTATTTTCCGCAAAACATCGTTGAATATTTGTAATAAAACTTTTGTAACTTACCACAAAATAGGATGGCGAAATCCAAAATTATTTTTCGCAATATAAACTTAGAATCTCGGTCTATTGTGATTGTGTGGTTACGAGAGTTCGTTTTGCGGTCATTTCTTTCCATTTTAACTTAATAATATGCTAAACTACAATAAGAAAATAATAAAAACACTATCACTGCGATGATTATTACGAAATGTAACGTCAAAACATGAAACGAAAATTTGACAACATACACACGTCAAACATCGGGCGCATGCGCTCGCGGACTGATGGCGGACTGCGTTCGGAAACACCCGGTGCGTTCGCAGAGCTACTCGCTACTCTATTCATGTCGTTTATTGTTGTTGATGTTGACAGCCGGCAACTGACTTGGCTTGAGTTACCGCGTTTTTTCTTTCCATCCGTAATGCTACGACAAGCCTGTTTTCTGCCTGTTATAATCAATACCGAGACACCTCATTACCATCTATCACTATACAATTGTAAAATGATTGTCATACTTAATTATTTAACCTGTCAAATAACAATTAGCAGACACCAAAATAATAATTGTTACGGCCCTCTCGAGAGGGTTCTTTTTTTTTTCTTGTTATTTTTTGTTCTTTCTTTAGATAATGATGTAGGTACAGACTTCTTTGATAGATTTTCAACTTTAATGCAAAAGATGGTTCATTTTCAATTTGGAAACTTTAACAGATTATGTTAAAAAAAAATTTTGTCCACAGGAATCTGTTTTATTGATTTCATGATGCGAAGATTGCATTAAAATATATTAAATAAAGTAAATTCCTCTCAAAAGAAGGAAACGAGTGTTTAATATTATCATCAACCCACGTACTGTTGAGCACGGGTCTCCTCTCTGTATGAGAGAAATTAGGCTATAGATAGTCCACCAAGCTGGCCTACCTAAGGCGGGTTGGTAGACTTCACACTAAGAAAATCTAAGACATGGAATAATTTCGAAAAGCCAGAGGTGCGTACCTTGTTTTATAACTCTATAGGTACATTTGGTTTGGCAATCTTATGGTCATATCACTAGGCTATCTCTGCTTTTTAAAGGTTGGCAATAATAATTACTTTTTTCTTTTTAACTTAATATTTAGATTAAAATTAAATATCAAAACACAATCCTCTGGAATGAGTAACAATCACCAATTTCCTTTTTACATTGATTGACTTGGCTTATACTGACTTAGTCTACGGTGGTAGCTTTAAAAAACCAGCTCACTTGCCTGATGATAAGTAGTCATCGCCATCCATGGACATCTGCAACATCGGAGGAGTTTGATTCATTACGACTTACACAGAGTGGCACAGTAGGGTGGAGGGGGTATTCCCGGAACTATGATCATGAGGGTCTCAGAATCTCGAGAAACACATGTACCTACCTAGTTCTCTTCAGAGCTTCAATACCCAGGGCCGGACCGTGAGTTTAAGGGGCCCTGGGCTAATACTACTTAGGGGCCCACCTAATTACTCAAAGTAAGTATAGAAAAAAATGAGACAGTAAGATATTTGATTTATATTGACTTAACTTAGCTAGGGGCCCCTTGAATCCACGGGGCCCTGAGCTGAAGCCCAAAAAGCCATATGGTAGATCCGGTCCTGTCAATAGCTTATACCTTATACCTTGGTAATGTCAATAGTTGTTCGTATATGCACGTACTACGTACTTAGGTACATCTACATAAAAGCTTCTCTTAAAATGGTTGCACTTCATTCTGCAACACCGGGAGAGTAGCTGATGCATTGCCAGCTAAGTAACTAATTTTCTTAGCTTGCCTTCCGTTGAGTTGCCTTAGGGTCCATTCCACAATCATTCCTTTTCATCACCACATCCGCAGTAAGCACATCTTAACCTTGCGATAGATCGGCATAGTTATTAGTATTCCCTAATTAGCTACCAACCCTTCCGATGACCAAATATTACACAAAATATTAACCTTACCTACCGGTAAGGTTCTATCCCCAAGGAAAGAAGCCATACATTATATTCGATACCTCTAAGTAAATTGATTACGTTTCACGCTCTTATTACTTTGAACATGATAACGCATGACTTATTTTTCCGTACAGGATTGGATGCGACAAAAGGTGTATCTAATCCTTTTTTTATGTTTTTTTTTTTTTCAAAGACGGAGGAATGCCGCTTCGGTAGTCATCGGTAGCCATTCAGACGACACCTGTAGATTTATTATTATTTATTTAATGCATTAAACCTTCGTATTATTCATGAAGACGTCGAAGATCGAAGCGAAGGAAGAAAGCTGCAACTTCTTTATTTTATTTACATTTTTTTTTTTTACGGTGAAGTAAAAAAGTAAAATCATCTTTCTGTAAATTATAAATATTATATTAAAGATGGATGGCAGTAAGTCATCAACATCAAATTAAAGTAGAATAATTCAAATATTTTTTGTGAGCATTGTTTAGTTTAGGATACGGTGATGTAAATAGGTAGTAGAGCGTGATTAACGAATGTCACTTTCTATCTATGCACTTAGCCGTAATTTTGTAAGTAGGTAGGTAAAATAAACAAAAACCAGGTCAGCTGGTGCGTAGTACTCCAACCGGCACACCTGTGTGTAGTAAGATATTATAATGAATGTAGAAGAACGTGCAGAAATTATAGTACCTACATAATTGGTATTCTTTATTCCCTAAATTCCTACCTACCCCTATGGGATAAATATGTGAGTGTATAATGTTATTTTATACCTATGTAAGAAAAACATCATACAATTTATTTAAATTCACTCAAACAGTACCCAAGTATATCAGATTTCACAACACGAATGAGTTATTATTATTTATTGTAATAATTACTGTCGGTCACACAAACTCAAGTGGGTACCTACCTACCTACTTAGGTACCTATAAGTAGGTACATACCCACAGATTTGGCACTCGTTTCTATGTTACTCGTTACTTTGCCACTTCCATAGCGTCGTCAGGAGAGGGTGAGTTAATGACATACAAAAAATATTACGTATAAATTGTATGAATGAGGCCCTGTCTTCCCTTGATGTAAGCTCAGGCCATGGGGTTCGCGATCATATTCACCAGTTAGGTACAGAGGTCAGCACATCAAGCTACCACAATCTGTCAATTTTCTTTGATTGATTTTCAACTTTACAAAAAAAAAAGTAAAGCAGTAGTAAGGGCATTTTCAATTGAAACGTCACACTGATCTTCGTTTGTTTATTTTTTCAATGATTAAAATATGTATGTAGGTATAATAATAGTAATATGTATCTATGTAGATACATAGATAACATAACCCAAAACGTACCGTTTTAGTCTCGTAGGTATAGGTAATAGGGGGCAACACGGAATAAAAATGTTTTTCTGTTCTGTGGGGGGCAAGGCTGGGAATCGAATGTAGGACCTTTAGCAGGCGTGGATCCAGCCCTCAAAAATGGTTGTGGTTAACCAAGTCCGAGTTGGAGTTCGGATTCGCTTGAAATTGTAACCTATTTACCTTTTCATCGTTTTAATATTATTATTTTTAAATTTTAGTTTAAGTAATTTTGTTTCAAATTATTATCAATCATAATGGACGGATGTATGATCCCTGTAACACAGGGATTTTCCTAACACGGGGGTCATTGAACATTTCTTTGTGTACCTACAACAGTATTTGTGTACGTACATATATGACAAATAAATTATTATTCTCCTTTATTCGTCTCTATACTTACTAATTACATTTTTAAATATTTTTATTATTTTAACTTATTATTATTAATAAAACAATAAGTCAAACGGGGTGAATAGGAATGCAGGGGTGAATCGAGAGACAAACTTTGAAAGAGATTTTCAGCTTTATTTATTATAGTTTGATGCCAACAAGTTCTAATGGTTTATTTTAATTTAGGAACAATATTAGAGTCTCTTTTTCCAGCAAACTATACTAATCAAAGCTAAAAATCCCTATCAAAGTTTTGTATCGATTCACCCCTGCATTCCTATTCAGTATTCACCCCGTTTGACGGATATGTAGTTATTTAATAACAGCGCCATCTGTTAAACATTATTAGAACTACTACTTTGACGTCTAGCTGTAAGTAAAAAAACTAAATCATTTACTTGATAGTTCGGTGCTTCTTAATTATAATCACAGATGGCGCTCTAATCAACAAAATTATTTTAGTCTTATAAAAAATAGATGGCGTATTTTAGACAAGTATACAAAATAATATTGTCAAGAGTTTAATCTCAACTTAGAATGAAATAAGCATAGATTTATATTTTTAATATAATTAGAAATAAAATACGCTTCAGGCTACGCTTGATGTCCTGTGTTCAATTCCCAAGTCGAGCAAGGTGCTATTGGTACCAGCAGTTCGGTCGGAGTTTCGATTCGAGGCTGGTTAATTTGACGTGTCGTCATTTTTAACAATTTTGTTCCATGCTCGGACTGAAGACTTTACAAACATTTATTAAACGTTAGATACGAGTCTATTTACATACCTAGCGATTGCTGACACTTTCGCGAATAGGATACATGGAAACAAAACTATTTCTTACAAATTTCATCGCGTTATTATTTTTGATATTAATAATTTATAGACATGGAAAAAGGTCCGTTCGAAGTGTCGGGTTGTCGTCGACAGATGTCACTGACGTCCCTATGAGACGTGAGCATGGGGAAGAGAAATATTCGACATCACAGTCAGTGGTTTCCTTAGCTTATTTGGCTAAAGCGTTCAGTGTACTTATCCGGAAGGACGCAGGTTCAAACACTGACTGAGATCGAATTTTTCTTTCTCGAACATTTATTTATATATTTAAAATAATAAAAAAAACATAATTACTATTGTTACCTACGCTTGTATTCCCGGAAGGGATGTAATGTAGCTACAACCAACATTTCGCCGATGTGTTTAGGTCCCATGTAATAGGCACAAATCTGAATTCCAAGCTGCTATTCAGAATTTCATAAACAACCCAATAACCACTGTTATTGGGTCGTTTATGAACAGAGTGGCAATGTTAACTCATAACTATGATTAATAATTATCTTTTCACACTCTCACTCATACAAAATACAAAAAGTATATAGAAATCTAATATATAAAATTCTCGTGTCACAGTTTTCGTTGCCATACTCCTCCGAAACGGCTTGACCGATTTTGATGAAATTTTTTGTGCTTATCGGGGAGGTCTAAGAATAGGCCAACATCTATTTTTCATACCCCTAAATTTTTTTTTTATGGCAAAACAACGTTTGCCGGGTCAGCTAGTCAGAATATATATAATATATCAGAAATCTTTAAAAAAAGGGATTATGTACAAGACGGTACAATGTGAGCCGCCTCCTTATATTTTCAGCTTATTGACATTAAACTAAGTAGACGTTTAACTGTTACAGCTTTACGTCTGAGATACGAACACATAGGAACCATTAAACAGGTTTGCCTTGCATCATTCTACCTACCCTTACCCCAAATTACTTGGGGTCGGCGCTGTATGCCTTTTTCTTCCATACATCTCTTTCACCGGTCATCTCTAAATTCACTTTAAGAGAGGTAGGGCATAGTGGGAGTAATTCCACTCAAATTGGAGCTGCCCGACTGGGGAAGTACCTCCGACTTGCAGAAAATCGAAGTAAAATAACACTGCTTAGAGCTGTGTTGTGTTTCTTACGGTGAGCAAGGTTGGCAGTGCTCCACGAGAAAACGTTGTGTTGGCAGTGGGGAGACTTTGACCGTTATACTGCCAACCCAACTATTCTTCTTTCAATACAGGGTTGGCAACGCGCAAGTGATACCTACTCCTGGTGATGCAAGTCTAAAGGCTACGGTAACTGCTTACCATCAGGTGGACCGTATGCTTGTTTGCCACCTTAGTAGAATAAAAAAAAACTTCCTTTGTAGCCATATCATCTCTCACGCAGTCCATCCATCTTTTCTTTGGTCTCCCTCTTCCCTTATATCCATTTACATTGATGCTCATATATCACCTTCCTGGTAACATGCTCTTCACTTCTACGCATTACATATTATCCATACCATGACAAGCGATTACTGCACAGCTTTCAGATGTACTACAAAGAATCCTTGATAAGAACTTTTAAACTGAGTAGGCTAAGTACCTATAGGTATATTTCATCGATTTGTTAACGCGAAGGTTTCGTTCTATCTGTGTCATCTAAAAACTTGTGTATCTATGTTTTTTAGTCACTATTGTTAATTAGTAATAACAACACAACAGATCATATTTGGTCGAAGTGTTGCTGGCCATGCCAGCCCACACTGCTAAGATAAGATAATTAGTAATAAACAGGATTAATTTGTTCCTTATTGTTATCTTAGGTTAGGACAAAATTGACATATACATTCATTTCTTTTTTTTGGTGCCTACAGTGGCAAACGAGCAAGCGGCCCACCTGATGGTAAATGGTCACCACCGCCCATGGACATCAGCAACGTCAGGGACAGAGCTGTGCCACCGCCTACTGTGTGTGGTAGAGAGCTCTTTTTAGGCCTCGTTTAAAGAAGGACATGTCATAACGCACGGGGAACACCGCAGCAGGTAGATCATTCCAGAGCCTGATAGTACGTGGTATGATAATATGTATAAAAGCTCCTTAAATAAAGAGAGAAAAAAAAAATTAAGTAAGTACTTAAATGTTTCTTTTTCACAAGCTCATACAAACTCAGAAGTGAGATCCTGTTGATCTATAGTAGGTACAGGCATTGTGCATAATACATACACCAGTCTCTTACAAACATTATTTTAATATTATAAAGACTAGTTACTAGGTACCTACCTACATTTTATAACCCTGATGTTTATGAAAGAAATAATAATATTTTGTATTGTAGGTGCTCGACCTGGAAATCTCGTTCTGCCACTTGAGTTTAAAAAAAAAAACGCCAGAACTATTCTTGAAAAGTATCAGGAATTGTAGAACTCAGCTGCATTCACAAGAAAATCACATACATTATCACATTTGGTTATGATCTGCTACGGGAAGTTGGCAGATCATTTTGTCAATTCTTTTTTTTATAGAAAAAACCCAGAACTGTTCTTGAAAAGTATCAGGAACTGTAGAACTATGGTACAGAGGCCAGCACTTCAAGCTACCCCAATCTGTCAAATTTCATTGATAGATTTTCAACATTCACACTATGTAACAAGGTTCATGTTCAATTGGGAAATTTTGACAGTTTTGGATAGCGAAAAGAACTCACATTTATTTGTTATCTGCTGGACAATGATCTGATAAGTTCGCTCACATATCTGAAGCACAGTAGTCGCGGTTTCGACCTCTAAGCTACACTACAGGCACGCTTTGATGGCCGTTTTGACGTTTGTCCACTCATGAAGTTTCGTATTAGTAAGTAATTACATTTGAAGGAGCAAATTGCTGTTCTTTATTGTCAATAGTCATCTAACGATACTACCACAAAAAATATATACAATATGTATATGTACCTATTGTGTTTTTTTTTAATTTCTTCTATTAACGTAACGGCCATCACAGCGTGTCACAAGTATAGTGAAGCAAAGCTGTTCATAGTTTGTAACATACACAGCCTAGCAGCTGCTACGGTAATCCAGCTTACAAGAGCTAAGCTAACCTAAGCTTGTCCTTACTATTGAAATGTTTGCTCAGCCAGCGTCAGCCAACGTTGGCCAAAGATGGATTATACCTGCGTAAACACATATTTACTTTATTACTAGTTGGGTAAAATATTTCATGGCAAAACAAGTTGTTTGTGGCTTAAAACTGTTTGTATTTAAAGTGGATTATGCTACTGAAAAGGCCTTTCTAGTGTAGCTTATGAGTGCGCGCGTGAATCTTAGAGATTGCGTTTAAAAGTCGACAGAAAATCAATGCCTGTATGAAGGGAATGCAATGAGTTTTTTTTTCTATGAAATTCTCAGTAGCCGGTAAGAGTTTGGACTTGTGCCCGGTTAATTGCAATAGGATCACCTGTTCGTATAAGTACATTAGTACACCTGTTCCAAACCATTCGGGGATTAATGGCGTGATACAAATTATTACTATGTTTAAACATAACTTTTGTACAGACCCCAGCAGATCAAGCTATCCAAAACTATCAAATTTTCTCCTGTATCGTGGGTGCGTTTACAAACACATGTACTTAGTAAGAATTAGGAATACTTTGCTTAGTACCAATAAGCAAGCAAGTGCAAATCTATTTTCCGTAACAAAAACTCGAAATTCAAAAAGATCTTACCTACTAATCTGTTACAACTTTCGTTACCTACATGGCTTTTCAGTTTATCAGTTTCAGGCTACTTACGCCTGAAACTGAAAAACTGAAACTTCTCAACTTGATTGGAAAGTATGGCTTGGCCGTACGCACAGACGCTCTCATGAACTTAATTAGTAAGAAATAATATTTTCCATCAAGACTTCGTAGAGGGCCTTTTTGGGCTTGGCTCTACCTATAACTTCAGATGAAAAAAAAAACAACATTTTAACAACGGAAGCATTATAATTTATGAGCTTGTGCGTCTTGAAAAAACTGAAAAAGAAAAAAATATGTTGTGGCATTCTTCTTTAAGTACATTTAAGTACCTACGCGTAGTAATTATCATTAAAAAACTAAAAAGTCAATGTAGTTTTTGCTTCTCCGTTGTATTAAAATTGATTTACCATTTTATTAAAATCAATGTTAGGTATAGAGTGGTACAAATAGGATATTAGAAAAAAAAAACTTAAGTATTAAGTATAGGTACTCTACGTAATTATGATAGAAAACAAAATAATGTCAATTGAGTCCTGCGTCTTTGTCCCGTGAAGACATAATACTTAAGTACCTACATACCTACATATTATACTTTGTAAAAAAATACTTATAAGAAATACCCAGCCAAACAAAAACCAAATAAATATTTATGTCTATGGGAATCGAACTTACGACCTCGTGATCAGCAGTTCGACACGTGAACAGCTAGATCACAGACGTCGTCAAGAAGATAAAGAAGAAGATAAGAAGATATTATAAACTTACTCTTATTAACGCTGTGTGCTTGTCTAGCCGTATGAAAAAAAAATCAAAATTATTTATTTGCTTAAAGTGTAGTACCTACAGCAGTAATACAGCAGTTCTTATAATTTAAAGTTGTCCATATACTTTTGCTTAATACTCAATACTCAATACTTTATTGCATTCCATAATGTTTTAAAAAGGTGGACTATAGATAACTTAGATCATTATGGACCCTGTCGGGCACAGTAAAATTAGGAGAGAGGAAGAGGGTTTAGCATCATTTGCAAATTGATTGCCCATTAAAAAAGTATACATTAATATACATATTATAATGTAGCATGCAAATGTTTTGTTACTCCTACAGGTACAATAACTAGAATGTCAATATTAATACTAATATTTTTTAATTTTTTTTATAATAAGGTTTATTTGTTAAAACATGAGTATAGACACAGGCATAAGATAATATATTAATGGCACAGGCATAATAAATTAATTATGTTACTTAATCGTTAAAACAGTTTTCCTATTCACATCCGTCAATCGGAGCGATTTAGAAGTCGTCCTATTTAAAATAACTGTACTAATACTAATACTGAACTGTATCACACAGTTCAACGATTTGAAAACGGTTCGATCAAGGTAACGATAGGGAATCAAATCTTGATCCTGACCCTGATCGACCTATAAATACCAACATACATAGGTATTATCTTTATCACACTTGAATTCCATAGCGATAGGCAGACACTATAGATTTCCATAATTATCCTACGATCAACTCACCATTTTCGCTTCATTAGGTAACATTAATTAATCTCCTCACGCATGATCTTGGGCTTAGTATGCTCTTACATACATATCTACCTATTTCCCTATTATACCTAAATGCGAAAGTAGAAACATTAATGTAATAACTCTACATTAAAGTAGGTAATGTTTTTGAAACATTATTATGGTCGAAAGAGTAATGATTTTTTCTTCTTTTGAAATACTAGGTTAGGGGAACAAATCTTCATCATCAACCCATATACTGTCCCACTGCTGGGCACGGGTCTCCTCTCATATTGGCCTAGTGCGGGTTGGCAGACTTCACAAACCGTTGAGAAAAATCTCTAAGGCCTGCAGGTTTCCTCACGATGTTTTCCTTCACCGTTTAAGCGAATGATAATTAATTAATTATGGAACAAATAAAATTGTAATTTCGTAAGTTGTAATTAAAATTGATGTTTCATTATAAATATATAGATAGATAGACCTTAACGGTTTTTGAACTAATAATATCGTTGAAATAAAACTACTTTTTACGGATTTTATCGCGTATATTGATATTATTAATCCCGACGTTTCGGACCCTTTACAGCGTCCATGGTCACGGGTAGACTGAAGTGGTGGGCGTCTTGATGATATAATTACTGACAGCTACCCTACATTTTTTATTGTTACATGATCAATGACATTTATTACTAATTATTAATTAAAACTAGATGGAGCCGGCATTTCCCAGCTGACGACCTCTGAGAAGAATAACATTAATGGGCCATAATTTATAATTATAATAATAAATAATAATATTTTTGGGACATTTTTACACAACACCACCTAGTCCCAAACTAAGCAGAGCTTGTGCTATGAGTAGACTAGACAATGGATATAATACTTGTATACTTTTTTTTTTGTAAATACATACTTATAATAGATAAGAAACAACCAGACAAACACAAATACTCATGTTTTATCCACACAAATATTTGTGTCCTGTGGGAATCGAACCCACGACCCCATGATCAGCAGTCCGGCACTCGAACCGCTAGACCACAGAGGTCAAAAATTATATTAAAAATTATATTTTGAGTTAATTAGCCAAATTACAACGATAATTAAATTCCACGCGGACGAATTCGGGGGCAGAATCTAGTAGATACCTTTATAAAAACGTCTGTATTTTGATTGTGTTCTCAATTATCCTCAAACTGGTATACCGTCTTCTTCATAAATACATCTCTTCTTCCTCTTCTTCATACGAACCTTTTCCCAATTATGTTGTTGTCGGCCCTCAGTTTAACCAGATTCGGCTAAATGTCAGTAGTTTAAACGAAGTGACTGTCATCAGACCTCCGCAACCCAATTTCTGAGTAATACCGATATCCTATGGATAGACTGGTTGTCAGGTTATTTGAGCTTCTGACTACACTTACCTTCGATATCCTGAGATCATAAATACATATGAAAAGTACTTAATATCACAAGCAAACATACCCAAATACCCCTTTACAACAAATACCGCACTCAACAAAAGCGCCCGCAACAAATATAAGAGAAAAATATTCGCCAAATACTAACTTTGTATCTCATTCCTACAATGGTATCCCGCTAAAATTCGTTCATTAAAGCCAACAATGCCTTCAGACGGCTACATACAAATAACCGACCGAGTCCAATCTAAATAACAGGCTCGCAAAGCTGAAAAACAAGCCTTAACCGAAGTTGGGAATAAATTAGCTACCCCCCTTGAACACCCCCTTACCCCAATGTGTACATTGTGCAAAATATTATTTGCCTTGCCAGACAATAATAGGATCTAATGCCACGCCCTGACATGTTAGCTTTTGGGAGCTCCGCCCATCGAAACCTCGTCGGCAATTGGTCCAATTTTGTTTGCGTCTCTGTCTTTAGTATCTTGTGTCTCGCTCGCTCGTGTAGCTTTTCCCTCAACGCCCGAGGGGTAAATGTTATGGTAGGAAACATATACGAGGGTTTTCTAGTAGCGGGCTCGCATTGTCATGCCGCTTTCAAAAAATATTTTTTACGCAATTTTTATTTGAAGATATCTACCTGAATGGAGTACTAGAATTCGTTTTATGAGATTTTTTTCAATACGAGTCTTTTAGCGGATTAAGGGACGCAGAATTCTCAGTAAACAGTTTTTCTTTGTAACGTGTAGGATTTTATTTTTATCTCTTTTTCATGGAGTTTAAGTATCTACTTTTATCTTTTATTAATACGTGGACTAGGTGAATCTTTTAAGGACTAAATTTTTATATCATTTGTTATTGGTATAGCATTTTTAATGTAGTATATACCTAATTTATTAACTGTTTTTATACTACAATGGAGTAAATAATAATAATATGACACAATACGTTCCTAAAACGTTCGTTGATCAATAAAAAAAATCCTAATCTTATTAATATTATAAATGTGAAATGTGAAAACCAATTTTGATAAATTTTGGTACAGAGATAGATTAGACCATGGAGAAGGATATATGCAACCAAAAGTTTAAAAAAAAAATCCTTTGGTTATAAAATGCCCTTTAGAATGGGGGTGAAACCGCGGGCCACAGTACTACACTATAAAACGATAACCATAAATAATCACATATAAATACTCTTTAATTAGATGTTATGTATACCTAGGTATAGATAAGAAAAAAACTAACTTACCTAGACGGTAAGTTAGTTTTTGGCAACTTTGAAGTTTATTCAGTTTCCAATAATTCAGTTAGGTGTTGTCTCTTTTCATCTACTTTACTGTAAATGTAACTAAAAATAAAAACTAAATATGGGTCCCTTAATTTCAAAATCAAAACCAATATCCTAAACATGCTAGTCTTCAATGTTAACGATAACTTTATAAGTTTCATTAAGTTATTTTACTTTTAAATCCTCACCACAAAACACGGCCTAATAATTATTAGTCGACGGCCTGAAATTCATGCACAAAGCTCCGACCCGCAGTAATAATAACGACAATTGTTGTGTTTAGTGGAACGTAAACGCGGCCCGGGGCGGGACGGGCGGGAGCGCCCGTGGGCGGGGCCAGCGGGGGCAGAGCCTCCGGGCCTAGGGCGAAGCCGCAGTACGCGCCGCGACACGCGACACTACGCACCTCTGACATGTGACCGAAAGCATGGAAGATTGTGATCTTGCCCAATACCGCGATATGATCATCGAGGGCGAACTGCCGCTGGACCTGCGACCGCCACCGCGGCTCTACCTGCCGCACTACCTCCGCGACGACCGCGACCCCGACTACCCTCAAGACGAGACCTACGTGTCGGTCGACGAAGATACTCCTGAAGTTCCACCGGTGTCCAGCGACTCGGAGAGGTACGACGCCTCCAGCCCGACGGAATCAAAAACTTCAACTCCTAAGAAGCCGAAACAGAAGTCAACATCACAACTCATCAAGCCACCATACTCGTACATAGCTCTCATCACAATGGCCATCCTCCAGTCACCGCACAAGAAACTGACGCTGAGTGGAATATGCGAGTTCATAATGACGAGGTTCCCCTACTACAGAGAAAAGTTTCCCGCCTGGCAGAACTCGATCAGGCACAATTTGAGTCTTAACGACTGCTTTATAAAAATCCCGAGGGAGCCAGGGAATCCGGGGAAGGGTAATTACTGGACGCTGGACCCGTTAGCTGAAGATATGTTTGATAATGGAAGTTTTTTGCGGAGGAGGAAGCGTTACAAGCGGCCGGCGCCGTCGCTGCAGCACGCGCACGCCGTGGTGGCGATGCTGGCGCGAGAGGCGTACGCGCCGCTGCTGCCGCTGCCGTGCTACCTGCCACCGACGCCGCTGCTGACGCTACCGCGCCCGCCGCCAGCTACCCTCCGGCCCGTCCCGCTGCCGCCGCGCGTCGCCGAAACTACGGAACCACGAAGTAAGAGATCTAGAAACGGATTCTCTATTGAATCCATAATCGGTTCGCAAGACAGTTCAGTGACTTCCGAGCCTAGGAGAAGCGCCTTCTCGCCTCTTCACCAGAGCAACTGCCCGCCGGACGACTGGGCCAGATGAATGTACCTCAACGGGTGCGGATCCAGTCCATCCCCGTTTTGAATCGTCCCGTCGGGCACGCGATCCTCGCTAAATGACTGATGTGATTCCGATATTAGGAACAGGTGTTCGTAAAGTGATGTAAGATAAACTAATTGTACAAAATAATGTACATTTTTCGGGTGAATATATATTTCCAAATATTTGCTTAGTAATGACCAAATACCCAATTATCGTTACCATTTCGTATTTAAAATATGTCCCCAAATGCTTCAGTTATTTTCTTAGAGGAAAAAGTAAATGGACAGAATATTAAAAGAGAGTTAATTAAAAAAGTTTTTCATGCGACGGAATCGAGCTATGAAGTTGCGAACTGAAAATCAAAAACTGAATAGCTCACGTTTTCCTGAAACAAAATGTAATTCAGTTTAACAATAACCTGAAATTGCTTCTACTTTCTTAGAAACAATCAACAAAAACTGTACAGGAGGTACACGTTTTTAGTTTTTGCAAAATGTTTTTGTAAATTAAATCATTTGCTTGTTTTTGTTGTTGTTTTCAATCATTTTTCTATTGTAATTGGTTTTTAGATTTAACAGAATTTATCAATAATGTAAAAGGTATTTCCGATCATGCAGTTTTATTACAGAATTTTTTGAAAGCTATTATTCTTCACAAAATATAAAATAAGAGTTAAATTGCTTTTCAGATTGACAAAGTTCTACATTAAACCTCTTTTTTAGTAAATCTTATCAAAAGATAGTCATCTATAAATAAGTCTAGTCATTCATGTACAAAGTAGTGTCGCGTTGTAAAATATAAGTATTACCTAAGTTTGTAAATATTAACTTTTCTATTGTAAGAAACTATATCTTCGTTCGGCATTAAATGTGATTAGGTAATGTATTTATTTAAAGATGAAATGGCGCAATAATATGATACTCTAAATTGTACAAAAACTGATAACTTTAAAAAAATCGAATTCTCTGACCAAACTTTTTGTTGCTAAAAACTATAACCTTCTTGGAATAATATTTAGAATCTTATCACTCAAATTTGAAATTAGAAGAAGCGACCATGACAGCGGTTGATAGATTAAAAAAGTAAAGTAGTTACAGAATATCTCGGGAACACACTGGCGGAACATTTCTTGTCAATAATATCCATTAGAATTTTTGCAGATCGAACCGCAAAGATTCTGACAGTGTGCAGGGTTCTATGCTCCATTAATTATAACATTAGATAACGTTAACTTATAACGCTATTGTTATTTCGATGCAATCGTTTAAAATGATCCGTTATTTTACAATAAATATAAAGCAATGTAATTTAACATAATAACTGTTGTTATTTGGCCATTATTTGTGTAATGCTATAGTAAATTAAGTATATGTAGTACAAAGTAATGGGCAACAGCTGAGTGCCTTTTGCTTTTCTTCTTTAATTAAAGAGCTCTTGTCGGTGGACCAATCGCCAATATATTCGGCCTTCCGGTGAGGGACACAAATTTGCTGACAGTGTGCAACCGAGTTCACAATCTCAAACATTGTTCTTTATCCTAAACTTTTTTCTGTAATTAAATGTTACCTAATTAGGAACTAATTATTTTCATAGACGATAGAGAAGACAGACTTCCAATTTCCTCTATTTAGCTCCACTTAAGTAAGTGAAAGTCAGTGATATCTTATTGAATTCATCCGTGATCTTTTTACTTTTTTTCTATTGTGTATGCTAATTATTCCTTGATAGTAAACGAAAAAAAAAAAGATTATTGAAATAAATTATCTTTAAATTTGTTTTTACTAGAAAGTACATACCTTTGTTTTATTAATAAAACAGTTACCTACATTAACAGTTACCTATGATAAAATCCTCCTTTTTCGATCTCTCGAAATTATTGTCCGGGACACAGTCTGGAAGTCTTGGAAGACCAAAATGGTTTCTTATGATTCACGGACACACACGTAAACAATGTGCCAACACTACCACTATAGCTGACCTCTGAGTGTACCAATACCCTATACAATGCAAGGCCAGATTATAATGGATATGATTGTATGTGTAGTCCCATTGTGTAGTCGTCTTTCGTGGAATCTAATAATTTTTGCTCCTGCTCTTTGATCCAGTCGTATCTATGTACTATAGGACCCTTATGGGATCCTAGGAGGCTATTCAAAGAAACTCTCGGTTAAAAGGTACTTTAGGACTTTATTCTACAAAGGTCAAGGGAATTCTCACTGACAACCAATTCAAATGATTACTTCTTCTAAAACCAGCCAGTCATATGCTGACTCCTGGTAGCGACCTCTACAGTACCTACTAGGTCATGAACTATTATTTACTACATGTACTTGTTCCGGGTGTGGGTGTTTGTGTACTTATGTGAAAGTTTGTGTGTTTTCACCCACGATACAGGAGAAAATCTTAGTGTGGGGCAACGTTTATTATTCTAAAAATATATGTCATTAATTTTGAAGCTAATGCACGATAGGAGAAAAAGTAGAATAAGTTATTTTGCTGCTGTAAGCACGGCGACTATTCAAGCTACCTACAATATATAATTTGGACCATATCCCGTCGTGATAGCATTGCTTTTTGTTTACCTTGAGTGTTGTCGTGTAGCCTAATTTTTTATTAATCAACCATAATTAATGCCGAATGTAATTATTGCAATATTTGGTGTATAGAAACACCGATTTGGTTCTAAAAGGGACCGTGATGTATCTAAATGTTGTAATAAACTGTAGCTATTTTGTGTAACATCGTATTTTTAAGGGAGAAATATAAAATAATGTGAATGATAACCTCCTTTGTTTTATTTTTTTTATCGATTTTTAATTCAATGTACCTACGACTGTGCCTTTTGAAAGGTTTTTTTTTTTTAATTTTTTTTTAATAATTATTTTTCAGCAGACCACTCCCTACCTTTAGCAGGGTTGTTATTGTTCGTTTATAGTTTTTCCGAATTTTCTTTTTATTTCTATGGTTTGAAAACCTTTGAAAGGTTAGGAACGGGTGTATTGTTGTCGCTGCCTACACTCAAAGATTACGGCAAGTACCTATGCTAATATGCCATGTCATACAGTGGGTGAGCCTATTGCCATTATTCGTCAAGGATTAATAATGACTACCTTATTAGTCTAGTGGTCCTAAGAGCGACTGCTACGCTAGAGGTCTTGGCTTCGATCCCCAGGTCGAGCAAAGTGTTATTGGGTTTTGCTATGAAATTCTCAGTAGCAGCACGGAGTCTGGATTTGTACCCGGTTAATGGCAATAGGTTCGCCCCCTATTACATGGGACCTAAACATACCGGCGAAATATGGGTGTATATTAGTACACCTCTGCCTAACCCTTTTGGGGAATACAGGCGTGATGGTATGCATTAATAATGCCTAGTGGTATCTGCAGCTTAGTGGTACGATGTAAAAATTTCTTTGATTGCTTTTCAACTTTAATACAATACCGTAAGGTTCATATTCAATTGCGAAATTTTGTCAGTTTTGGATAGCTTGACCTGCTGGCGTCTGTACATAAGTATCTGTAGGGACGCAGTTTCGAAGCCAGCCGGAGATAGAGATTATCTTTCGCTAATTCAGGTATATCTTTCATAATGTTTAGCAGCCTTTAATGCCAAATATAATACATCATCAACCCATATACTGTCCCACTGCTGGGCACGGGTATCGTCTCAGAATAAGAGGGATTAGGTTATAGCCAAATATAATTAAAAAAAATACTACTTACTAATAATGCCGTTAAAAAAAACACAAATAATCGTTCAGGATTAATATTTAAAAAAAACATAACATTAGAGTAGGTACCTATATACTACGTACGGAAATATACGCTTTCTACAAAAATTAAGTATCTATAGTAACCTTTGTAGGTACGGCAATTTAGCAATAATATCTAGGTAACTACACCTATTTTCAACCGGACGAGGTGGTTTAGATTTGTGCCCTGTTAATGACAATAGACTCGATATTACATGGGACCTAAACATACCTGCCGGTGAAGTATGTGTCTAGATACATTAGAAGTGTAGGTTGTTACCTACACTGAGGTGTTCCTCTGCCTACCCTTTGTAGGAGTATAGGCGTGATGGTATGATTATGTGTTTAAACTCAACCACGTCGTGTGAGGTGGAGTAGCGTACACAAACACATCACGGACGGGACAGCGAAAGCTCCAGGATTACTGAGCTTATCAGCGACGAGCAATGATAACGCGAATTACGTCACGGGCGTCGAATACCTTCTGTTGGGTGGTCTGGTACTTTGTTGAAATGAAATGATATGAGAATATGAAATGATATTTATTTTCTTTAAATAGATTCTTTTAAATACACTTTTACAAGTTACTGTTTTGAGTTTTTAATGGTAACCTCTAAGAAGAAACACCGAAACAAACTCAGAGAATCACAGTCTCTTTTAAAGTCCAGATATAATAATTTAAGTGTCACAATCACAACGTAGGGCAATGTCTGAAAGGGCCTTTTAAAGAAAGAGACACAGCGGCTTTGAGTACTTAGACTAATCCCAGCACAGCAGTCATTGTGTAGCTCGAACATATTAGTGGGAGCTCAGCAACCCGTCGCACGACGATACCAGATCGGCGTAACATTTGCGTAAGCCTCATAAAAAAAAACTCAAAGCCAATAGACAGTTAAAAACTATGCATGTTGACCTATATGTATATCCAGCCTCCATGGTACTCACATTGACATTTTGTGTTTAGAGTAAGTTTAAATAAATATATTTGCCAATCCTATCCTACTGCTCTTATCCTACTTCTAATATATAAAATTCTCATGTCACAGTTTTCGTCGCCATACTCCTCCGAAACGGCTTGACCGATTTTGATGAAATTTTTTGTGCTTATCGGGGAGGTCTGAGAATAGGCCAACATCTATTTTTCATACCCCTAAATTTTTTTTTTATGGCAAAACAACGTTTGCGGGGTCAGCTAGTAATATTATAAATATCACAAAGTTTGTGAGGATGGATGGATGGATGTTTGTAACTCTTTCACGCTTAAACTACTGAACGGATGTTGATGAAACTTTACAGTATTATTACTTATAAGTACAGAGGCCTGCACATCAAGCTACCACAATCTGTCAAATCTCTTTGATTTATTTTCAACTTTAATACAAAGCTATAAGGTTTATATACAACTGGGGAAATATGACAGTTTTGGATAGCTTGACCTGCTGGCGTCTGTACATAAAAATAACATATAACTTATAACGATTTAGAGTTAAATTAGCCAAATCACAATGATAATATTAAAAGTAAATTTTCCACGCGGACGAAGTCGCGAGAAGAAGCTAGTAATGTAAATAATTTGTTAGATACAAAGACACAAATAAACATCACACATATAATCACATAAAAAAAACAGCAGTGATAGCCTAGTGGTATGACCATTATACTGCCAAGTCAAAGGTCTCGAGTTCGAATCCAAGGCACGCACCTCTGACACTCGTTTATACGATGAAGGAAGGTAAGGAATCGTGAGGAAACCTGCATGCCTTAGAGATTTTTCTCGACGGCGTGTGAAGTCTACCAACCCGCACTAGGTCAGTGTGTCGGCACTATAGCCTAATCCCTCTCATTCTGAGAAGAGACCTGTGCCCAGCAGTGGGATAATATATGGGTTGAAGATGATCGACACGCTAAGAAGACTATTTTTCTTTTCCCAACGGTGTAAAAAAAGGTACTCGCGGTTAAATTGAGACCTCAGTTGTTAGGCTCATATACCCAGTAATTTCACTGGGTACATTTCCCCTCAAACCGGAACACACACATACCATCACGCCTGAATGCCCCGATTGGTTAGGCAGAGGTGTACTAATGTACACCCACATTGGAATTGGTAGTTGTACCGCAACTGGTACGCTAGAGGTCTTGGGTTCGAGTCCATGAGAATTTTTCGTACTTTAAATGAAATATTTTAAGAAACTATAGCAAAGGCTTGAATATTTTGTGACAAGAAGACAGCAAGAAACAATGACAGCAATTAATAGCAAGGACAAACGTTCTACTTACATAAATGCTTATTATAATATTTTTTCAGATGTTCTTAAAATTTTACTCGTGTCGATCGAATAATTATTTTTTCTATAATAAATAATACCTGGTTCAAACCAAATATATAAAATTAAATTTAATATAAAAAATTTACTAGTTTATATTTGAAAAAAATATTTCCTATTGATTTCATGACATTTCTGACATTTACGCGAATAAAACATTGAAATAAAACTACATTTTACGGATTTTATCGATTAATAATATCAATATAACGAGATAAAATCCGTAAAAAGTAGTTTTATCTCAAAATATTACCTACTGCACAAAAAAAAAAAATTAGGTTTGTACGGTTCCGTAGTCAACAAGAAACACGATATAGTTTCGTCTTGTTCGTTCGTCTGTCTGTCGGCGGCTTAGCTCTACTCCGAGACTACCTTTCTTGTTTTGTAGACTGTACTTACTTACATATATACGCCTTTACCTCATAGGGATAGGCAGAAATTACAGAATAGCACTTGCTACGATTTTTACATACAATCTCCTACAATTATTAAAACGAAAGTAACAGAAAAAGTGGCAGGCAGAACAGAACTACTAGTTTATACAAAATTATTCAAATAATTTTTTAAACATGTATTACTTAAGTAGCATCATAAAATATACATCCGCATAATAAACGACTTCCACACGTTTCACTTGAAAATCAATATTTGACATAAAAATAAAATGGCTATGAAATGTAATTATCACCTTTTGTAACAAAGATAACACTTGTTCAATGTTAATTTAACTAAAACAATCGTCCTTGTATGTAATATAAATTATTTATTTCGCGTAAAGTATATTATTGCACTCGATTGCTGTGTTGCGACGCAGAAAAAATAGCAGTTGTGTCACTATGAAATGTATTTCAAAATATGAATTCTTAATTAATTTTGTAATTTTTCATCTCTTTTATATAAAAAAAAAACCTTGTAAATGTAATTATCCTTTTTAAATAAATAATTTGTTTATTGTACGGTATCGAACACCATAATTATGCAACTGGAGTTAATATAGTGCCATAGGCCTCCACGAGACAGGCTCTACCTAGTGTGGAGGTCATAAGTTAATATAAGTTCCTAAATCTTAATTGTCTAATAGCACCTGTATTAAATATGTACATTTTTATATGGTTAATAAACATTATTCTATTCTATTAACATTTTCTTATCGTTTTTTTTTAATTATTTTGACATGAACACATGCTAAACATTACCTATAAGCTATTAATACCACTGCCTATGATGTCGAATTACCCGAGGGACGCAGGTTCAAACCCTGTCTGTGATAGAATTTTCTTTCTGTAAAGTCTATATTTCATTTTCGAATTGAAAATATCTACAAAGTATGTTTAATTTTTTTTTAATATTAGGGATCACATTTGATCAATCAGCCTATCACAGTCTGCTGCACTGCTGGACATACTGCTTCTCCCGGCATGGCCTATTTCTCATCTCATTATCAGTAATACATCAATCCTGTATCCATTATTATTTTTAGTGATGTTGATCACTATTCTAATCACTAATCTATTCTATTCTATAATGAAGCTAAATATTTATTTACCTTTGCTTCCTGTCATCTCAATGCTATGATAGTAATGTTGATAATAGATTAATCGATTATCAACATCACTAATTATTTTGTATTTACTGTATACATGTATGTTAGTTTGTAAGGTATTTATCTATAAGCCACGGATGCCTGAAATAAGTGACTGAATAAATTTAAAAAAAAATGTCCATCCACCCAGCCCTTCTCTATCCATCCATAACATGTATACACAAACTTATATCAAAACTCAAAGACATATAATTTATCATCCTCGGTCCATCCTCCATCCATTTTTTTTTCTGAAACGTCACTCATCACTCCTTCAACCGTGCGTAAAACTCCTAAGGAGGTAACGTGGTATTTCGCAATAGACAAACATAACACAGAAACACGTAAATAAAACTAGCCATGGTTTGTTGATGGATGAAAAAACAAACCTCTCTGTTTGCTTAGAGATGTGTGTACTGGCGACGAGAAAAGTAATCCTACCATCCTACTAATATTATAAATGTGAAACTTTGTGAGGATGGATGGATGGTTTTTTTTTTATCTTTATTGAAGTTAAAGGGGTTTTTATCCACATGGATACATCAACCCCATTGTACCTTATACCAAATAACTAACACAAGGATCACAATTTATAGGAATATGTGAATACTACGGAAAAGGAATTACTGATTACACACTCGAACCAAACTACATATTCTTTTAGCAATATCTGAAGTAGGTTTTGACAAAATATTTAGAATAAGACCAACATCCAAAATGTTTAATTTGAATTCCTTAATCAGTGATTCCCTTTCTCATTTATTCTTTACACAATCCATCAGCAAATGCTGCACGTCCTCAACTTTATCACATACTTCGCAGTTGGGTGATGGGATGGATGGATGTTTGTTACTCTTTCACGCTAAAACTACTGAACGGATTTTGATGAAACTTTACAGTATTATTATTTATACATCAAAATAACATATAGGCTATAATTTGTAATGATTTTGAGTTAATTAGCCAAATTAAAACGATAATTAAAAGTAACTTTTCCACGCGGACGAACTTAAATTTTCATTTTTAAGAGAGGTATGACATAGTAGGACCAATTCCACTCAAATTGGAGCTGCCCGGTTAGGGAACCATCCGCCTTGCAGAAAACCGAAGTGAAATAACACTGCTTTGAGCTATGTTGTATCCCTTACGGTGAGCAAGGTTGCCAGTACTCTGCAAGGACGTTGTGTTGGCAGTGGGGCGACTTTGACCCTTATACACTGCCAACCCAATTATTCTTCTTTCGTTTTACAGGGTCGGCAACGTGCAAGTGATACTTTTGGTGTTACAAGCGTCTATAGGCTACGGCAACCGCTTACTATCAGGTGGGCCGTAAGATTGTTTGCTACCTTAGTAGTATAAAATAAAAATCATGGTTCAACTTTATACCCAGATTTTAAATCAATCAATTTATAATTCCAAATACTCGTATATTTATTAGTGATTACTGTTTATCATAATCTAGGAAAACACCAAGTTTTAAAATAGTCACCAAACTTCATTTAAAAAGAACCTTTTTACTTTCAGGACTTTTGGAATTTAACTTAGATTTCTTTTGTAATAAAAAAGAGAAAAAATTACTTCATAACACTGTTGTTAATGACAATACACACAGTACGCAATGCGAGTAATTTAATGTTAAACCAACACTAGCAGTGTTCTCGTTTAAAAACATTGTGACATTTCGTGACATCTCGTCGAGTTTTGATAGTGTGTGGCAGTACAACGTAGGCGTAAGACTTTTTGGAAATGCACTAAATGCAAAGAGATTTAGAAGGGTAGGAAATGGGAAAATTTTCTTTCTCTGTCAAGCTGATATAATATGACTGAGACAGAGCGCAGTAATAGATGTAGTGACCGTCTATTGCTGGTAATATTTAAATGTATGGTATGTTTAAAACTTTATGTTCTAGTTTTAGCAGTTATTTTTTTTGTATAACGAAACGATTAATTTAGTTTTGAGCCAGATTAAAAAGGTTTTATTAGTTTTTCATTTACGGAGAGTAGTTACATCAGTCACTAATCGACAGAAAATAAGTAGTGGTTTCTTATTATGCATTATGTACTCATAGGTATTAAAAGTATGTATTATTTTCATTGTCTATTATCCATAGTACAAGCTCTACTTAGATCAGGACTAGATGGTGGTGTATAAAATGTAGAAGAATGAGAAAGAAAGAAAACATTTATTCACTGCTCTACAGTTAAAACCGTAAATAATACAGTGAAGTTGAAATTATTTCTGCAGCAGTTAAAAGGCTACGACTCAGCATAAATGCCTCGTTTGAAAGGCGTGGCGCTGATTTTCTGTTGAACCCGGTGCAAACTCCAATTACTAAGTTAAGAGACACACGAAAACATGTACTTAAAGGTAAGTAGATACTTATACTCAATATAGAATATGTGAAATAGCATTAATTATGGGTAATATAGATTTATCATTAAGAGACTAACATAAAAAAAAACTATAGATACACGTATGTACTACAGTCAAGCAGAATAAATATACGTATACCTACTATAATATACATATTTATATTTATGTATGATAGAGGATTCTTGGTATAATTGTATCATTTATAACATAAATATAATGTAAATATCTTGATAGTGAAAAAGTGATAAGCAGAATGAGCTTACTTAACATTTTTTAGTTTCTCCGTAACATGTTAAGCCTACAAATGTACTTATAAAAACAATGTGAAACAGCATATTTGATGCGATTACTTAATTTATAGCTGGTTTATGTGTTATCTGGTATTTTCGTAATACCACTACAGAGCAACGTCTGATAAATTTTAAATTGACACACGACTGCTTCGTAGAACAAACTCCATGTTACCAACCTACACACACATAACCGTTGAGTATCCATGAGAATTTCTGTAAGCGATTTTTTTTTATATTAAGAAAGAAAGAAAAGAAAGAATGAAAAAAAAAGAAGAATGAAGTACGGAAAATCATCATCAATTCTCCGCCTAAGCCGTAAAATTCGCCACGACCATGAGCGATCACTTAACCCCAAAAAAATAATGTAAAGAATGTATGTACAGACGCCAATTACAGGTCAAGCTATCCAAAACTGTCAAACTTTCCCAATTGAATATGAACCTTATTTTTTAGGATTAAAGTTGAAAATCAATCAAAGAAATTTTACAGATTGCGGTAGCTTGATGTGCTGGCTACTGTACCTACCTATAATATCTTTTTGTTTTTTTTTTTACAGTACGGAAAATCCTCATCGATCTTGAGTCACCTGAAGCGGCGGCAGAGTATATCGGCCTCGTACCAACTAAAAACCGCACTTGCCTTCACTTGCACTATGATCATGGCCATGGGATTCGTAAAATTTTCCACAACCATGACAGACTTAAAAAAAACTTGAGAGGTGTCACGGGACACCCGGATGGAACGAAGTTCCTTTCATTAAAATTTAATAATTAAAAATAAAAAAACCTGTATACACTCAACAATACACAACGCGCGAAATTCAAATATTGTCATTCACTCTTGCTTGTCAACAATATTTGAATTTCGAAAAAAGTGTCGTGACAACTTTTTCGTAAGAATTTTTTCCGTCTAGCCCCCTTTCACAACGCGCGATAAGGAACTTCGTTCCAAAAAAATGAAATTATAAATGTCCTACATATGTCCTACTTAATTATTTTTTTTACGAATTTTGTATGGATAATCTTAACCGACATAGTTGACTTTAACCGTGAAAATTTATTTTACCATTATTAGGTAGGTAATTTTCAGAGGGGCTCATAATAGCTAAGTAATAAATAAGCTGATCAACTGATCTGCAAAACTGTGCTGCGTTAGTCGATAATTTAAAAGAGTAACCATGGAGTTTCTTGCCGGTTCTTCTCCATAGGGAACGACTAATTTGGAACCGTGCACCTAGACTCGACTTTCATAAGTGCCTGTATATTGTTTATATGAAAATAAAACTATTTTGATAGATTGATTGATTTGAGTTGCGGTCAGCCTGTGGATGGGTGACCATTCCCAACATATCGAGACCCCTCCGTGGCCCGGAGAGCACGTAAATTCCTCGGTCCCGATTGTCATACGAACGCCTATGACAATCGTTAGTTGTAGTCAGAATCCTTAAAAGCCTAACCAGTCTATCCTTAGGATATCAGTATTACCTAGAAATTGAGTTGCGGTGGTCTGGTGGCAATCGCTTTTTGTAAACTACTGATATTCAGCCGAATCTGGGTAGACGTGGAGCTAACCCCAACATAGATATGAAAAGGATACGGTAATGACGTACAGCATAATATGGCTAAACAATAGGCACATTCAAAACAAATAACTCGACAAAGCAGTTCTAAAGATATACATATAGGTACCTAATAATAGATAATTATATTAGTTTCTATTACATTTTACTGAAGGTCGGTCAACATAGACATTATTATTATTAACATAATACTTAGTTTGTTTAACTGCACTGAACTGCATAGCGAAGACAAACGTAGAAAAATAAAGTGTTGCGTCGACTCGACTGTTAAATCGACAAAAGAAATATAATTATAACAAAAGAATTTAGAAACACACTTTACAAAAAAAATATACAGTAAAACTTCAACTGGTAGGGCGCATCTAATGATTTAAAACTTTGGTAATAAGTAAAATGTTGGCCTTGTGACTTTATAAAATGTCTAATGGAAAGGCTGGTCATCCAGGGCCAAGTTGAAGGAAGACGAGCTCGCGGCCGATCTCCAACTCACTGGACTGACCTTATTGTGAAGGCTACCCAGACCACAATGGTCCAGTGCTCTCGCAACGCCACTAATCGTCAGAAGTGGCGAAGTATTTCAAAAGCCGCGGCGCCCAGAGGACAGAACGATGCCGTCGAGAACCCAGCGAATACACCATCGTCAATACCACGACCACTCTGACAAGAGTGCACGACTAAGAAGAATAAAGTTATATAGCATTCATCATACATCGTCGTGAACTCATGATCATCATCAACCTAGCCAAATGCTAGTCCACCAGAATGGCGTAATGCAGGTTGGCATACATCACACGCCGCAAGAAAATCTCTCAGGCATGGAAGTTTCCTCACTGTGTTTTCCATCACCGTTTAAGCAATTCTTCTTTCTCCGAGCCTTTTCTTTTCTAACCAGATGCGGTTGAATATCAGTATTTTACACGAAGCGACTGCCATCAGATTTTCGCATCTCATTTTTTTTTTTTGGGTTTTACTGATACTCTGAGGATAGGTGATCGTATGACAACCGGGACCGACGGCTTTACGAGCTCTCCGAGGCACAGAGGGGTCTCGATGTGTTAAGAATCAGGTCACCCATCCACAAACTGACCCTGAGGAGATAGCTTGGCTATCATTGATTATTATGTTTACGTACTAAACATAATAATAATAATATAATAAATAAATACGAGAATATAATATAATAATAGGGACATTTTACACAACACCATCTAGTCCCAAACTAAGCAGAGCTTGTACTATGGGTACTAGACAATGGATATAATACTTATATACTTTTTTTGTAAATACATACTTATAATACATAGAAACACCCAGACAAACACAAATACTCATGTTATAACCACACAAATATTTGTGTCCTGTGGGAATCGAACCCACGACCCCATGATCAGCAGTCCGGCACTCGAACCGCTAGACCACAGAGGTCGACAAATAATAATTTATCTCTTTTTTTTTTCATCATTAATTGAGTAATGACCTTACCTTTTACAAACATAGCAAAACACACTATAATTTCTCCGTTATTTGTTAAACAAATATTTAGCTATACTTGTGTTAAGACAACACACGTATTAGCAACAATGTAACAACAATAATAATTAAATTAGACTTTGTTCAAACGTTTGTATGCGAATCATTACGATACCCGTGTTTGTTTTAACATAATATCGTTTATGTAAGATACGAGAAATGATAAATAATATATTGCGAAATCTTTCATTGTTAATATACCATACTATCACGCCTGTATTCCCCGAAGGGATAGGCAGAGGTGTAAACATGTATCTACTTATACAAGAGGAGAAGGAGGTAGGGCATAGTGGGAGTAATTCCACTCAAATTGGAGCTGCCCGACTGGGGAAGTACCTCCGCCTTGCAGAAAATGGAAGTAAAATAACACTGCTTTGAGCTGTGTTGTGTTTCTTACGGTGAGGAAGGTTACCAGTGCTCCACGAGGAAACGTTGTGTTGGCAGTGGGAGGACTTTGACCCTTATACTGCTAAACCAACTATTCCTACAAACTAGACAATTGATATAATACTTATATACTTTTTTTTTGTAAATACATACACACAATACATAGAAACACCCAGACAAACACAAACACTTATGTTTTAACCACACAAATATTTGTGTCCCGTGGGAATCGAACCCACGACCCCATGATCAGCAGTCCGACACTCGAACCACTAGACCACAGACGTCGCGTAGTTTTAAAGATCTAAGCATACATAGGGATAGACAGACAGCGGGAAGTGATTTTGTTTTATGTAGTGACTACGTTTTGGTCCATAGTCTCGTCTAATGGTAAGCATAAACACGGTCAATGATGGAGAACGCAATTCAAGTACAGAAGCGGCCTTACCACAATGTGATAACGCGATAATCTTTAGGTTGTATGAAAGGGATGGCACTATTTAATACGTAGAGCAGCATCTCTCCCTCTCAATCACAATACGATCGCAATAACACGACGTTTTTGAGATTCCTAGGCTGGTGTTGCATCATTGCCCAAATATACTCCCCACTGTTTCTAAGACGTATCTGTCGAAGTATAAAATCTTTTTATTGTAAACTTGACGTGATGCACGCACAATTGATCGATGTACAATCGTTTTGTGTTTAAGATTAGCAGAGACTAAGTAGGTTTAGACGGGAAACTGTTTTGAACTGTATGTAGAATAATAATTTACCTATTAATGAAGTACCTAAACTAAAATGGAAAATCTATAGAGTAATAATACAAAGAAACACGAACCCCTTTATTGTCCCATTGCTGGACACAGGACTTTTCTCAGAATAACAGGCTATAGACTCAGCGCTGGTTGGCAGACTTCACTCCCTGCCATTATTAAGAATATCTCTTAGGCATGCAGAAAAGTCATTTGCAGTTTTCCAACTCTTGAAACATAATCACTCACAAAACTGAAATAAATACATACTATAACATCTTCAAAAATCCTCACAGAGTAACACAACAAATTCTACGTACTTCCACATCTACACCGTTTTACTCTTTGTCACCTTCGCCCCTATACTCAACAATTATACTCCCTAACAAATGTATCTACATATTATGACGTGTGCACTCAAGTGGGCGCGATTGTACCGATTGTACTCGACCACATGTACAGTCCGGATCTTATTGAATTTATTATTTGAAGATGTATTTTTTCGTACTTCTATGGGGTATGAGTACACTTGAGTCAGCTACTGTGTATAATGTGAGTATAATATGAATGTGTCATGTTTTTATGTTTATTAGTGGTTGTTATTTGGAATTTACTTTCGACTAGTTGTCGCCCGCATCGATAAAGACTTTTGAAACGTACGGTAGCGTATGTCCTTTTCCAAAGTTAAATTTAAAAAAAAAACGTTGCCTAGTACTAGGATTTTCTCCTGTATCGTGTGTGCGTTTTAAAAACACAAACTTTCACATTTACAAACACCCAGACCCGGAACAATTAACTGTAGGTCATAAAAATATTTTTCCGTGCGGGGATCGAGCTCACAACCTGAGGCACAGAAGCCGATTGTTCAGCTGCTGCGCCAAACGTGTCGTCATCTATCTCTGTACCAAATTTCATCGAAATCGGTACAGTGGTTTACGGGTAAAAGCGTAACAAACGGACAGATTTACTTTCGCATTTATAATACTAGTATTATAAATGCAAAAGTAAATCTGTGAAACCGCGGGCAACAACTAGTTGTTGCCCGCGGTTTCACCTGCATACAAAGGGTTTTTTGAGACCCAAGGTAGCCTATGTCCGTCTTCAAAGTTTAATCTATCTCTGTACCAAATTTCATCAAAATCGGTTTAGCGGTTTAGGCTTGAAAGCGTAACAGACAGAGTAACTTTCACATTATTAGCAGTCCCGTAGAGATTGGGTCATTGGTTCAGTGGTTGCAAGCACGGCTGTTTAGTTTAAGGTCCGGGTTCGATTCTCTGGTCGACAAGTGTTTATTTAAATTTTACTTTCGATTTCTGCCTCATTATATTTATTGGTATTTATATTAGTTGAAAGCGCGGCTGTCGTGTGTGTCGGCAACAAAAAGTTTCTACGTGTGTACATACAGCGCCTAAGATAATTATTTCGTACGGAATTGAACCCGCGACCCATAGACCCGTAGTGTAAAAGGCAACCGCTCAACCTCTGCACTTTTCGTGCCGCTCAAAGTATTGTTCAACATATCAAATCAAATCGTTGGCAAATTGTTTTCCGAATGTCCCTATAAGGGATGTTTATTAGATTTACCGAGAAGGGCTACCATCCCTTCTTCTATCCATCAATTGTCTGCTATGTAAATGGGTGAGATATTATTATTTATTAATCTATATTACAAGTGAGTATATATTATAGTAGATAATGTTGAAATAAAACTACTTTTAACGGATTTTATCGCGTTATATTGATAATATTAATCCCGACGTTTCGGACCCTTTACAGCGTCCATGGTCACTGGTAGACTGACGTGGTGAGGGCGTCTGAATGATATAATTACTGGCTACCCTACATTTTTATTGTTACATGATCCATGATACTAATTATTAATAAATAAATATTATTAAATAGTAGATAATACTATATATGAGAGTACCACGTAGGCTAGTTTAAACTCGTGCAAGATTATCGTTTTTTGGCAGCTTCGAATATTTCATGTGATCTATGCAAATGTCTAGCTGATCATCGTCGTACGACGGGTCGTTGAGCTCCCTAAATAATGGTTGAGCTACACGATGAGCAGTGATAGCCTAGCGGTATGACCATTGAACTGCCAAGTAGAAGGTCTCGAGTTCGTACCCAAGGCACGCACGTCTTTTCGAATTCATGTGCGTATTAATAATTAATTATCACTCGCTTAAACGGTGAAGGAAAACATCGTGAGGAAACCTGCATACCTTAGAGATTTTTCTCGACGGTTTGTGACGGGTAGGTATCGCGGTGGCTTGGTGGTCATAGCGTCTGGTGTACCTAACCAGAAGACGCAGGTTCGAATCCTGCCCGCGGTCAAATTTTTCCTTTGCTTAATAATTTTAAATCTAATCCATAGTTAAAAAACTATTAAGGGTAACTCATCAAGTGTCTTCGTTGACACCCCTTACAAATATTACATTCAAAATTAAGAGTCCTGTGCACGTCTAGATGAATTAAACGAATATCACTTACCCCCTTATTCGAAACCACTATCAACATCATAACAAAGCAAATAGAACTTTCATCTTCAGACACTAAAGTCCAAAATAGTTCCGCATATCGGTGACAATGGGTGTACGTTTGATCGCGGTATTATCCTCACAATAGTGTTCCGCATTGAAGCTACGTTGACAAATTGGTGTTGGAGAAGTTTAGACTTTATTACTGTGATAATAACGTAGTTTTTTATAGTGGTTTGGTGATAATATCGCCGCGGGGGTCGAAAAATCCAGCCCTTGATAGTGACGCCCCGTGAAGTAAGCTATGATCTGTTCGCATCCTGAAATGTTGCAGGTAAACGTTAGAATTTGGGCAGAGTAGGAAATGACGAACTACGTTTTACAAGACTAGTTTTTGATTATATTTGGGCCGCATTTTACCGTGCAACTATCAGTTTTGTCCCGGTTGTCATGCGAACACCTATGATAAGCTTTAGTATAGTAGTGAGACTTGGGCTTCTGACAACAGCTGACGACCAGTATATCCTCAGACTGTCAGTATTGCCCAAAAATTGGTTATACTGGATTGGTTATATATTGCCCAAAATAGTTGGGAAAAGGCTCCGATGAAGTAAGTATTTATATTTAGTTTATTATTTGAGCAGCTTTAAATGAGAAACAATATGTTACTATTTTATTTCTTTATACAGTATTCTAGCAAATAGGTTAAATGTCGATTTATTGAAAACCATAAAATATCAATAGAAAATAAAAAAAAGAGTAGGTAGGTATGATGTTATCTTTTTTTTCATTGATTGCTGTCCTACAGCTGGTCATAAGTCTCCCATAGGTTCTTCCGGGTACTCTTTTTTATGCTGCCTAGAACAAGTTTGTCATTGATGCATAATTAAGTATTAGGTAGTATTTATTCCACAGATTAAATAATCAGCTCAAATACATTGCATTTTACAACTACAAAAATATATTGAAATGAAGCTACTTTTTACGGATTTTATCGCGTTATATTGATATCATTAATCCCGACGTTTCGGATCCTTTACAGCGTCCATAGTCACGGGTAGACTCGAGATTAATAATATCAATATAACGCGATAAAATCCGTAAAAAGTAGTTTTATTTCAATGTATAATATTCGCGTAAATGTCAGAAATCAATATACAAAAATATATTTTTATGTGAGGATTACATATTAAATTCAAATTACTTATAAAACAATTCATGACATGATTCAAATCAAATTAAATAATTTATATCTTCACAAACATAGATTTTGTCAAAGCTTAAATTTAAATATTTTTTTACAGCTTATCAAATCGATTTTCCAATTTTAAATCTACAAAGACATTTAAAAAATTCACTCCAGTTCCCACTTTCACAGTAACACAGATTAGAGCCTATGAATAGAAGTAATGAAATAAATATTATGCCGGTGGGGCAAATTGTGTAACGCCCGGCTGCACAAACCCCCAATTTGACGCTGCCCAGCCATTTCGCAAAACACCCGATTGTGTGTAGTTAAGGAGCGTGAATAATTTTGTATCGCGGGAGATTGGGTGGAAACTCACTACCGTTTTTTTTAAACTGAGCTGCGATGTCTATGATGTGTGAAGTCGGTTATATGTGGTTTTAAAACTCTATGGTTAGAATAATACCATCACGGCTGCATTCCCCGAAGGGTTAGGAAGAGGTGTACCTACTAATACCTACCTTCCCATATAATAATTTGTGCCCAAAATATGACAATAATTTTTTTTTCTGTTTTTCTTTACTAATTAAGAAACCCACAGCTCACCAGTATGTTTAAGTCAGATGTAATTTAGTGGCGAACCTATTGCCATTTAACCACGTGTCATAAAAAGAAATAACCCTTAATGCCTAAATAAATAATAATTATAAATTATAAAAAAACTGGTGGTGGACTATAGCCTAATCCCTCTCAATATGAGAGGAGACCCGTGCCCAGCAGTGCGACAGTATATGGGTTGATGATGATGATGATGATGATAAAAAAACTAAATTTTACACAACACCCTAGTCCCGAACTAAGCAAAGCATTTGGTTAATACACAATGGATATAATACTTATATACCTTTTTTTGTAAATAAGTATACATAAACTTGTAACGCGGCACAAATTCAAACTCTGAGTTCTTACTGAGTATTTAAAAGAATTAACCAATAATACCTGATCTGTTTGAGCTTTTTTTATCATCATCATCATCAACCCATTACTATCCCACTGCCGGACACAAGTCTCCTCTCACTGAACGAGAGGGATTAGGCTATTAGTCCACCACCCTGGCCTAGTGCGCGTTGGCAGACTTTACACGCCATCGAGAATATTTCGTAAGTCGTCGTTTTTTTATGGAACGCCAGATGGCATGGTGTTCCAAGCGACCCTGCCAGGGAGGTGGCAGGGTATGTCGGCCGACTGGCTAGACCACAGCCTGTCATGGCGAATTTCACGGATCCCAAGGCCATGACTATAAGACAAATGAAGGTAAGTGCGATTTTTAGTCGTACCATTCACTACAACCATGATAAGGACTGCTTTGATCCAACCACCGGACCCCATCAAAGGAAAGCGTCTTGACCTGGGAATCACAGGACTTCACGTTCAGCAGTGATGTGCACTTGCAGTTACTAGATCAATGTCGCAATTTCAAAACTGCGTTATTCATTACGCCCTCGCAAATTCGTCCCTAATATTAAAATCAACCCTAAAAACGTCGCCGCTCTCATTTAAATCTTATTTGTAGTTTTTAGTTTACAAAGTCAACAGTTTAACCGTTTTTGTGTATTTTGCTGGGGAAGCGTTGGATTGCAATTAAAGTAATCCTGTGGGAGTATAGCAGATTGGTAGATTTTAGTGATCAGTCATACACTTGTGTATTGATTTAATGCGGATTATGTTTCAAAGCAGTGATAGCTTAGTGGTATGACTATTGGACTGCCAAGTTGAAGGTCTCGAGTTCGAATCAAGGGCACGCACTTCTGACCCTTCCGACACTTGTGATCTCCTTAGCGGGTCGATAGGCTTGCCCCAAAGTTCAGTAACGAGGACTTCGTTTGCTGATGCTATCATTAGAGCGAACAGGCGTGTTGTTTTATAACTACTACTTCTAATAACTATGAAATAATAGTACATATTGGTACAAGTGTGTAATGTTGGTGATTACTGCTGAGGCGCCATTGAAACTCGAGCCGTTAGGTGAGGGTTTTAAGAGAGCCAAGGACGGTAAGTATCAATACACACGTGTATCATACGACGTTTTTCAACACACTTGTGAAGAAAATAACTATAATTTCAACAGTGAAAACGAGTTGTGAAAATTTTTTCGCAATGGCGGGAAAAAATAATCAGCGGTTTTCCTATGCGCGCGCATCTAACAATGGCGATCGGCTATAGGCGAAAAGAATGAAGTTTCATTTTTCTTGGCTGTTCGCGGATAGCGTTTTAGCCTCGTACAAAATGGGGAATTCAAATTTTTTTTATTAGAGAGAAAACAAAAGGTTTATTTATTAAAACCATACAATATGAAATTATCTATTTAAATACGAAGTTGCATGAAATGAGAAAGCTATAGGTGTACCTACATGGTGTATGTGTGTATTTTATATAATATTTTATATTAATTTATCTAATTTTGTACTATTCCTATTCACAAGAGTGGAGAAAGAAGCAGTGTCAACAATTATAGACCAATCTCTGTATTAACAACCTTATCCAAAATTTTAGAAAAAATCATTAACCATAGGCTCCTTAACTATTTTAATTTTAAAAATATTCTGACGGACAATCAATTTGGATTTCGATCGGGTAAAAACACAGAAGATGCTGTTCTCCAATTGACTGGTACCGTGGCCAATAACTTAAACAGTAAATTCCAAACAATTGCTGTTTTCCTTGATATTACAAAAGTTTTTTACACTGTTTCTGTTCCTCTCTTGTTGAGTAAACTCTAAAAAATCGGCATTAGAGGATTAGCACAAGATATCTTTAGAAGTTATCTTAGTGAACGTTCACAAATTGTAAAAATAGGAAACTGTATGAGCAGTGAAAAAAGCACGAACTATGGCGTTCCCCAAGGTAGTGTTCTTGGACCCACCCTATTTTTAATTTACATCAACGAGCTCTGTAAACTCAATATACCAAATTAGAACCTTATAGTCTACGCAGATGATACGGCAATAATTGTTCAAAGAAGAGACTGGCTTGAAACCCGCTCTCATGCAGAATCCGCGTTGCGAATAATCTCTCACTGGCTATCAAATTATTTGCTTACCCTGAACATGGAAAAAACTAAATTTATCACATTTGCTCCTCGTATAGCTTCTCAACCGGCTTCATCCTTCACCTTGACTATCCACAATTGCCTGCCCACTATTATAAATAAAAACTATTGTTGCAAATCTATCTCGCGAACAAATAGTTTAAAATACTTAGGTGTAACAATTGATAGCACTATGTCCTGGAACGATCACATTGGGTCTTAGATTGTACAAGTTAGAAAATTGATATTTGTGTTTAAAAAACTAAGATCATCAGCGGATTTTCCTACGCTTAAAACAGTTTACTATGCTCTGGCCAACTCTATTCTAAACTATTGTATAACCGTATGGGGTAGTTCTGGAAAGTGTTTAATGCTTCGTTTAGAAAGAGCGCAGCGTGCGGTTCTGAAAGTCATGGCATATAAGCCAATCCGTTTTCCTATTGATGAACTGTATGCTCTGCAGAAAATACCTAGGGTACAACACAGTTTTCTTCTGAACCTAATTTTAAGAAAACATACAGAACTTAATTTCGCCCCGTATTTTTGCAGCCAGAGTAGACTGAAACGCAGACCTGTTAAAGTCTGCCCTGTAATACCAGCTAGCATCGTAATAGTTAGACGACAAACTACTTTATAAGCCCAATCTTATACAACAAAATAAATGGGATTTTGAACATTTACCCACTTACTTCACGTGAGTGTAAAGCAATTACACATAAATGGCTTAGTTCCCTGACCTATGAAGAGCTCGAATAACATGTAAAAATCTAAAAATAAGATAAATTAAGTAAAAATGTCCCTTCCATTTCCACTGCCTTCCACATTCACATGAACTGACAAACATACATGTACATACCTACCTACGCATACACACATATTCATTCTCGCTTATGATTGTATTCGTTTCTAATAAGTAGATATTTTAATTTCCTAAGCAATATAATTATTTTTATTTTATTTATTATTTCTTTCTTTTTCTGTATTACTATAGTATACATATATGATTGCCTGTCGCTGTCATCTCCCCTCCTGGAGGTGGGCGCTAATGGCCGCGACACAGTATTCCATACTAATGCGGTTGTTAACGAACACAAACTTGCAAAACTATATTTTTGTTCCAATAAATTATTATTATTATTGAACACGATCTTTTTTGTATCGAAACTTTTTTTAAGAACAAGGCAACTCAACCAATAAAATAAAAAAACTCTTTACCTCACTTGTGAATAATAGCAATGAAAAGATCACAAATTGATTACAGGTGCATTATGTGCCTAATTGCGATGAAATTAGAGCCATTTTATGAGCAAGTGTGTTGAAAAATCTATTTTTCTATATTCTGAAATGATTATTTCAATCCTCAAAGCAAGCGGCGAGGGTGCGGGAGATGTTTGCTATTCTGCTTACTGCACTGCAGATGGGAGCATTCTCAGTCGCACAGCGGAGCTCAAAGACAAACACCACTTGTTTAACTAACATCAAATTATTCTACAATTTCTAGTTGTTCCGGAGATTTTGGGTAAATTATTTATTCTTTTTGTATTTTTTGACATTTTCCATCCTAAGATTTTAAAGCTATTTTAGCGAAGGAACGTTTTTAATGACATCACCATAAAGACGTAAGTTCAGAATGTAGTGATGTTGATAATCGATTAATCGATTATTGATAATGGATCGAAACAGGTAAAATTATCTTAATTATCGCAAAGGTATACATATCAAATAATCATGAATGAATGAAGCTAAAGATTTATTTACATTTGCTTCCTGTCATCGCAATGCTGTGGTAGTGATGTTGATAATCGATTATCAACATCACTATCAGAATGTGAAGAAAAATGTTCACCTGGCGGGTGGAAGACCTAGGTTCGAATCCTACCCGCGGTCGAAATTTTTCCTTCGCTAAAATTACTTTAAATTATTGTTTTATATAAGTAGCTATTATCTATTAAATATATTTACTAAGTAACTACCTCATTAGTATAGTGGTCCTCAACGCTACTTCTACGCTAGAGGTCCTGGGTTCGATTCCCAGGTGGCGCAAAGTGTTATTGATGCAGCTCGGATTTGTCCCCAATTAATGGCAATATGCTCGCCCCCTGCGGACCTAAACATATCGGCGAACGTATCGGTGTACATTGACACACTTCTGCCTAACCCTTCGGGGAATACAGGCGTGATGGTAGGTATGTTGTGTCATGTATAATATTTTTCTTTAAGTATACATTTTCTAGACTACTTAGCGTTTTATAGTTCACTAGTTTTTTCTCACGGTTTCACTAGCGTCCCAAAATAATTTTTGAAACAAAATGTAGTTCATAAAGGTCTAATCTATGTCTGTACCAAATTTCATCAAAATCGGTTAAGCGTGAAAGCGTAACAGACAGTCAGAAAGAGCTACTTTCGAATTTATAATAAGGGGGATTAAGTATCTTTTTGTATATTTTGGCATTTTCCATGCTAAGATTTTAAGGTTATTCGTCGAAATTTTCCTCGCTAAATAACTTTAAGAGGGATTAAGTTTTGTGTTTAGGTATTAGCAGATAATTTAATTAATTAAAAATTATGAATAACAACTAGGTATGTACTTAGTTAATTACATACCTACATATTTATAACCAAGGAAAGTTTGTGCCAAAGAGTGTCAGTGTCGTGTAACATTCTTGCTAAGTACCTACCTACATCAAAACGGTGCAAGTTAACCCTTACAATGCGCACAGATGTAGCACATAAGCATCAACTAAGCCTAGGTGTGACGTCACCCGACTGACTTAATCTCACTTGTGGGCGCTTAGCACTCACTTCATACGTGTCATCGTACTGAAAGCTACTGTTTTCACACATTCAAACGGAGAACGGAGAATACGAAGAGAGTGATACTGAGAATAAAAATGATATTGTCATAATATTGTCCCTGTTTCAGGTATAATATAGCTCCGCAAATATGCGTTAATGCATTACATGCAATTAATATTTGTTTTCTTTTAACTCAATATTAAATTAGTTCGTGTTCACCTTTTTTTGGAGACACCGCGTGCTGTTTAAAACCATTACCAATAACCATTTCACCATTAATAATTCAATTTAATTAGATAGTTTTAATATACAGTTTAGTTAAGTATTAAATCTGTTATTCGCTTTCTCTACTCTTTAGTGTAATTGTGTTTTCTATTATATTTGAGGCCTTTGACTTTAACAAAACCTATCATAAATAACATGATCGACCGTGGACCGCTAGTCCTATCCTACTTCTTTTCTTACTAATATTATAAAGGTGAAATATTTGAGTTAATTAGCCAAATTACAACGATAATTAAAAGTAACTTTTCCACGCGGACGAAGTCACGGGCAGAAGCTAGTGATATTATAAAATGAAATAGCTATCCTGTACCCGGCTCTGACGTCACTAGAGTACACGGCAGCCGGAGGAAACATCCGGTTTATTTGAGCTTATATTGTGTGGACGGAATACTTCAGAGGGATCATGGCGCGACTAAGCTGAAGGAACACCCAACAGTAGTACGGTCAACAACGAAAGTTGCTGAACACATCTAAATTTTGTAAACATCACAGCTCTAAAACTTGTCTAGAGGTTTTTTTTGTTAAGATGAACTAAATATTTAATGGTCATCTATGCAATGATTAATGTATATACATTAGAATAACTTTATAGGTACTAGACAATGGATATATTATGTATTATTAATATCTTTTTTTTGTATAAATTTAATTAACACCCAGACAAACACATACAAATTATTTGGTTTAAGTACGCATGTTTTGAACTTTTGCTATAGCATTCAAAGTTTATAGGTGGCTAAACAAAAATAAGAAAGAACAAAATTAAATAATAATGTACCTACTTGATTTACATTATCAACCTACTAAATACAAACAACAAACAAATAAAAAATCTCCCTTGAACATCAAAATAATGTGTCGTTCAGTCACAAGTGTTTGCGATTGATAAAAATAGTGTCGATTGATTACGCCGACACGTGACATGGGCTCCAACAAAGGACGTGGACGACGCCGAGGCACGGTACTAGTGACATCAAAAGTGTCACAATTACGTGTCATTTCGCACTACGATGAGTACCAAAGTGTTGTGTTAATTTAGGAATGTAATTTGGGCTAGTATTGATGTCTTTATTTAGTTTTAGGGGTTCTAATAAGGGGATTTAGTGTGTTTTATCAAATAGTTCCTATGCCTTCAATGTTACATACAATATTATATAGCTTAGTCTACATACTTAAAAGGTTTTCTTACCATTTTCTTCGTACACTCAGCTCTGGAACAAGCAGAAAATCCTATTGAAACAAAAAGAAAACTGTATGAAAAATTTCGACCACGTTTTCTTCGATTCATCACGGGTCTCTTCTCAGTATGAGAGGTATTAGGAGAGGATAGGCTTCAGTAGATAGACTATCTAATATATCTATAGAATCTAGAGGATTAGGCTATAGTCCACCACGCTGGCCTAATGCGGGTTGGTAGCATGCAGGTCTCTTCACAATCTTTTCATTCACCGTTTAAGCTAAGTTTTTCTTTGATTATATGGTGATTTTTAATTCAATGTTTTGATTTCATTTCAAACAAAAATTACCCGATGAAATTGTACGATACAGGTGATATTTGTTTTCAATATTTCAGGGCTGGTCTACTTATTGGTTATTTATAATTGTGACGTGTACTTACCTACTTTCACCCCCTGAACGGTTAACAGTGAAATTAAAAAATCTCGCGTATAATATAGATTTATATTTCATAAATTAAATATAGGTATGGAAATACGATTATCTTCGACAATAACTCTTGTGCTAAGGACATTCTCTTTCATGAAGGGTGACAAATTATTGAAATTTGAACATTATTTTAATGATACAAAAGCTTTCATAAGGTAGAATGTCTACCTACACTCTTTAAATACAAATTACACCAAACAGTACGATTGTATATTACAAGTACCTATGTAATTAATCGTCCCTTGTCGCACGTCGCTCGTCGCCGCGAGCGTGTTTGTTATTCGCACTGTCGCCCAGTCGCGTGTCTGTGCCCGCTCTTACGGATGGCTTTATCCTGTATTCACAATCGCGATCTATTTGCCAACTTCAATGGGTGTTTGGTTATAGGTTTAGTATAGTTGAACTGTGGGAGGCTCAAGTATACAGTATCAAGTAACTCAGAAATATATCTCGTCCAGCACAGTCCGCTTCCAAAGATAATTCCTACCCCGTACTATCAGGCGCTGGAATGAACTACCTGCTGCGGTGTTTCCCGTGCGTTATGCCATGTCCTTCTTCAAACGAGGCCTAAAAAGAGCTCTCTACCACACACAGTAGGCGGTGGCACAGCTCTATAAGCAGTTGAAAATTTTATGAGAATATTTTTGACGAATTACCTGATGATCATTTTTATTGCCTACAGCGGCAGATGAGCAAGCAGCCCACCTGATGGTAAGTGGTCACCGCCGCCAATGGACATTAGCAACGTCGGGGACAGAGCTGTGCCGCCGCCTACTGTGTGGTAGAGAGCTATTTTTAGGCCTCGTTTGAAGAAGGACATGGCATATCGCACGGGAAACACCGCAGCAGGTAGTTCATTCCAGCGCCTGATAGTACGTGGTAGGAATGATCTTTGGAAGTGGACTGTGCTGGACGAGATATATTTCTGAGTTCCTTGATTGTTTAGAGTTAAAAACACTCTATGTATTACTTTAAAAATTCAAGAGATTCCGCTGAGCAACATTCTCTATCCGTGGTAAGGTTTCACGGTATCACCACTGGCTGTCAATAGCTCCAGACATTCAGATAGCTGATCCTGTTTAATTGGTATGTATAAAATCATTCAATTAGCCTTTTCTGAACTACTAGGGGTCATCTTCCAGTCTAACCAGGCAGCTGAATATCAGTATTTTACACGAAGCGACTGCCATCAGACCTCCGCAACCTAATTTCTGGGTACTACCGATACCATGAGGATAGACTGATTGTCAGGCTTTTTGGGCTTCTGATTACAACTAACGATTGTCATAGGTGTTCATAACAACCGGGACTGACGGTTTTACGTGCTCTACGAGGCACCTACGGGATGGTCACTCATCCACAGACTAACTAAACTAGATCAGTTGAACAGCTTAATTATTGAAACGTATGTGATGATTAATGTAGGAAACTAACTTAAATTATCTTGAAACCGAATTTTTGGTAACGCCCCTATTGCACCTATCGCTAAGAAGTAGCTATGGAATCCATAGGAATTAAAATCTCATCTTTGTAGATCTCCTTTCTACTTCTTACTTAGTAACAAAAACATTTTAATGATCAATTTTGTAAGACAGTGCAAAATTGTTTGGTATAAAAACGTTTAATGTTAGCAAGTGGTAAGTAATGAGCAGAGAAGCGGCGACAGACCGGGAGATTGTAATAAGTGTTAACTCACCAATCATGAATACTGTACACCCCATCTCACTAGGAAAGAGTTCATAATGGGGTACGTTGGATAGAGCAGAAAAATGGAATAATTTGGCACTACAAAGAAAAAAATGCATGTGTTTTCAATTTGCATCGTTTAAGTATGTATAACATGACACATGACAAAATAAACGTAGGTACTTACTATATGGTTTTTAATATAGAAGGAATACCTAGAGAGAGAATAGAGACGTAGGAAGATCCTATGAAAATGAATCCTATGAAATCCTAGACATGGATTGACGAAATTAATAAAATAGCAGGCAAAGATTTGCAAGACATCAGGTACAGAGTTTTGGAGGAAAAAGGAGGCGTCTTTACTCGTAGGGGTGCATAATAGGTAATAATTTAATAACTTATGAAAACTTAAATTGACAGTAACTTAATTACAACGAAAGTAAGTGAAAACTTAAATTAGTATGAATGTATTTACTAGATATCAATTATTTGCACATGATTCAACAGTTATTACGTCATAATCATATCAGCTTGCCTCATTAGTCTAGTGGCCCTAAGCTCGACTGCTACGCTAGAGGTCCTGGGTTCGATCCCCAGGTCGAGCAAAGTGTTATTGGTTTTTTCTATGAAATTCTCAGTAGCAGCTCGGAGTCTGGATTTGTGCCCAGTTAATGGCAATAGGCTCGCCCCCTATTACATGGCACTTAAACATACCGGCGAAACGTGGGTGTACATTAGTACACCTCTGCCTAATCCTTCGGGGAATCCAGGCGTGATGGTATGGTCATTTGGCCCAGCAGAAACATATAACAATGTCAACATCAAAATCTTACAATGTATCAAAAAAACCGGCATCGCAATTTGAACATCACTATTCAGAATGCAACCGCTGAATTTGTCTGCGTTTTTAATAATTGAAATATTTATAATTGCGTGCCTGCTTACAGTTTATTGCAAGGCCATAAAAAAAGTGTCGTTTATATTACTATAATTGTTTTCTCTATGCTTTTCCATTTTAATGAACACTTTGTAAGCTTAATTGCATTTGCCCCAATGGGATGTTCGTTTATTGGTCTTGTGATCATGAAGGATACTGCTACACTAGAGACCCGGTTCGAATCCCAGGTCGAGCAATGTGTTAGGTCTTTCTATGAAATTCTCGGTAGCAAGTCAGAGTTTGGATTTGTAATTTATTGCCACAGTTATCTGGTATGTTCAGATCCTATGTAGGTAATAGGGGGCGACCCCATTGCCATTAACCGAACAAAACGGCAACCTGCAACTGACAATTTCATAAGAAAGCCCAAAAACACATACATTGACACCTTTAGCACCGCACCACCTGCCTCTGGAGCAGGACCCATCCTCATATTCTGGAGACCGGGGTCTTCAAGAGAGACCTTCGACTTGGCAGTCCAATTGTATCATCAACCCATATACTGTCCCACTGCTGGGTACGGGCATTACGGGCATTACGGGCTCCTCCCATATTGAGAGGGATTAGGCTATAGTCCACCACGCTGGCCTAGTGCGGGTTGGCAGACTTCACAAACCATCGAGAAAAATCTCTAAGGTATGCAGGTTTCCTCACGATGTTTTCCTTCACTGTTTAAGCGAGTGATAATTAATTGCTATTACGCACATGAATTTGAAAAGTCAAAGGAATTAAAGACCTACGACTTGGCAGTCCAATGGTCATAATATACCACTAGTCTATCTCTGCTTACCTACACAAAACCAATTCAAATCTCCGCCACGCTTTACCAAACCCTAAAACATGTATCTTACTTCATAGCACCCTAATTTTAACGGCAAATTGAACGACAATTATCGCAACACCATCTCAATATTGGACAGATCAATTCCCAGAGCACGTGACGCTCTTCAAGCCCAATATTACATTTTTATTTGCTTCGGCCCCCTTCAAAAAGTTGTCAACATGTAACAGCGGGACTATACCACGATACCTCTGCATTCCACTTAATTTTTGGCGCAAATTTCGGCTTTATGTACAGAGCAGTAAAAATAGTAGTCAGAACAAAAAAATCTGCTAAGCAAAATTGTACTTTAACTGGTTGTAGTAAGGTTGGATAAGTAGAGGTATAGTCAGCAAATCCAAAGTTGGCATACATGTCTGTTTTTCGTTTGCACAACGGATATTAGTGTGCCAAAGTAGAGAACTATTTGCCCATATACTTTGTGATGTTCCCATGGAAATCGTATTAGGAATTTGTTGTCTTTGAATTTTAAAAGCTTTTTAAATGTTTTTTTACAATTCAGATTTAAGTTTATGTCATTCGGTGAGCAAAAGCTTTACTCTAAATATTAAATTGATTTAATTATCATCCTTAGATTTTACAGACTACATTGGGGTCAGTTTCCAGTGTAATCTAACCAGATAGCCAGATACTACACTGCATTCATAAACGTACCATCATCACACCTGCATTCCCGGAAGGGAAGGGAAGGGAAAAATTCGACTGCGGACAGAATTCGCGAGTCTGTGTCTTCTGATTAGATACACCAGACGCTATGACCACTAAGCTACCGTGAGTCCCACCCGTCAGGTCGAAATTTGTCTTCTCATGCCGCAGCCGAATTTTTCCTTCCCTAATACTTACCTATATCTTTATTATTTTTGCATGGAAAATGCAAAAATATAAATTTCTTTTATTTTCATTTTGTTGTCGTCATGTCGACGCAAATAAAAGTATTTTATTTCTTTCTTCTTTCCTTTCTACAGGACTGTAAGTATATCAGTATCTTACAGCAACCACCATCAAACCCCTAAGTACATCTCCACAACTAATTTCTGGGTAGTTTCAGTATTCTAAGGATAAACTGGTAGTCAGACTTTCCGGGTTTTTGAATACTACTAAAGATTGCAGGCGTTTGATCAGAATTCAGAACCACCATAAAGAATTCACAATCGCTTCATAAACGTACCACATCGTCACGACTGTATTCCCGGAAGGGTTAGGTAGAGGTATACTAATTAATGTACACGCCCAGTTCGCAGGTATGTTTAGGTCCCATGTAAGTGGGCGAGTCTATTGTCTTTAACCGGGCACAAATCCAAACTCCGAGCTGCTATTAAAAAAATCATAGAAAAACCCAATAACACTTTGCTCGATCTGGGAATCGAACCCGAGACATCTATTGTCGCAGTCGCAGTACAAACATCATCATCATCATCATCAACCCATATACTGTCCCACTGCTGGGCACGGGTCTCCTCGTATATTGAGAGAGATTAGGCTATAGTCCACTACGCTGGCCTAGTGCGGGTTGGCAGACTTCACAAACCGTCTAGAAAAATCTCTAAGGTATGCAGGTTTCCTCACGATGTTTTCCTTCACCGTTTTAAGCAAGTGATAATTAATTATTAATACACACATGAATTCGAAAAGACAGAGGTGCGTGCCTTGGGTTCGAACTCGAGACCTTCGACTTGGCAGTCCAATGGTCATACCACTTGGCAGTACAAACGTTAAATATTTATTTTGCAAAGAGATCTGATAAAGACACTTTTACAAGTCAATGTTTTACATATTTTTGCTAGATGGCTCTGGCATTTTCTAACTGACATGAGTGATACGTGAATGTCAGAAATACAATTATACATAGGTAGGTAGAAGGATTGATAACAATCCAATACAATGCAATTTTCTTAAAGTAGGTTAAAACCAAGCTAAAGTAAAAACAAATCCCACATTTAGACATACACTCTCTCTTAAAAATGTTTACGATTTTCTATGTCAAATTTCGATTTTCCCTCCGAAAATAAACACACCCATACGAAAAACAAAGCATTTAAAAAAAGAACGTTTTTTTTCCTTTTAAATAGAGCTCGGACCGCGCCGCTTAATCAACGAAGTATTTCATTAAGACTTTATCCGATAGAAAGAGCTTGAAAGAATAGAGCCTCACATTCTTTCGCGCCTCTCTTTTGTTATGAAGAATGTTCATTTTATAACTGGCGTTTGTCTTAAATTCTTTTGCCTTTTGTTTTTTTTTAATGCCTTTCTTCGATTGTCGTTGGGAGTTTAAAACGTGTGTGTAGAAAACTGGGGTGAATTTCCCCTATACTCAAATTTGCATTGCGTTTTGCTATTTTAATAGCAGTTGATATCTCCAAGTTCACGTATTACTAAAATAATATAATAATCATGAACCTTTTGGAAATGTAAAAATTAAAAAAGAGAAATTATTAAAATGTTATGGATTTATTTTGTTATATAAAAAACCATTGAATGAAATACCAGTATATTCCATACGGGTTACCATGAGTACCGACACTGTCACCACAATCTATCTCTTTACCAAATTTCATCAAAATCGTTTCAGCGGTATAGGCGTGAAAGGGTAACAGAGAGACACGAGCTACTTTCTCTTCTGGCGACTGTAACTTCCCTGTCACCTACAACATGGGTATTTTTAAGGCCAGAGTGAATAGGCATCTTATGGGTAAGCGCGGTCCATTTTAGACTACATCTACACTTACCAGAACTATATATGTATTCTTTTATGCCTAGCTATATTTTATATATTTGTAATCTTCACAACATTCCTAAATTGTTCTCTCATGTAAGTATCCAATTTATAATTATTATTGTATCGAACATCATTGTATAAAACGGTAATGTAAAAGAGTAACCATGGAGTTTCTTGCCGGTTCTTCTCCATAGGAAACGACTAATTTGGAACCGTGCACCTAGACTCGATTTTCATAAGTGCCTGTATATGGTTTATATGAAAATAAAACTATTTTGATTCATCGATTGACCATCAGGTCAGATTGTAGTCAAGCGCAAACCCATTCATGCTTTAAAAAAATATTAGTAGTGAAGTGGGGGATGGAATAAATAAATAAATAAATATAAATATTTTTGGGACATTTTTACACGGCACCATCTAGTTTTCCAAACTAAGCAGAGCTTGTACTATGGGTACTAGACAATGGATATAATACCTATATACTTTTTTTTGTAAATATATACTTATAATACATAAGAAACACCCAGACAAACACAAATACTCATGTTTTACCCACACAAATATTTGTGTCCTGTGGGAATCGAACCCACGACCACATGATCAGCAGTCCGTTACTCGAACCACTAGACCACAGACGTGCTTATAATGCATGATAAATGCCATACTCACACCATAAAGTTTTTATCTCTATACAATATTTTAAATCATTCCATCCATTTTTTAATCCCATCAACAAATACCTTTCAAAAAGTAGCTAAGTAAATACAGTCCTGTCCATTACATAATAATGCATCAGTAGGGTGGCAACGCGATGCAGTGTCGGCAGTATCGACCCGCTAAGTGATTTGTCCGCTTGCATGCATTATTGATGTACACCGGGCCGATTTCCCAATTCACTCCAAACTCGAATTCCCCCTGCATACGCCTATAGACAACAGTGTAGGTATTATGGCTGAAATAAGGTTTTAACAGTACCTAAACAGTGATTTTGAGTATTGTTTTTTAACTATAATGGGGACAAGCTGGCCCAGAAGATGGCCCCCTATTACATGATTACATGGGACCTAAACATACCGGCGAACTATGAGTGTACACCTATGTCAGTTAGACCCTTCGGGGAATAGGTACAGGTGTGGTGCTATTTAGGTAGGTATTTAAGAATCTTCAACGTAAATACACAGGTTTTTTTATGATTTTGTAATAGTACCTACCTACATAATATTGCTGTCAGTAATAATAATGTGACCACGGCTGCTGTAAAATCCTGTAAATCCCATATCGATTGTCATTTAAAATGTACGCATGACAACCTGGACTGACGGTTTCACGTGCTCTCCGAGGCACGGAGAAGTCTCGCTGTATGTGATGATCACCCATCCATCAACTGACCGCGGCTAGCGCAGCTTAACCTTGCAGCTCGGTTAGCCACGAGCTCTTCGATATTACCATAACTCACAAATGAATCCATATTATACAAAATTCGCTTTATTAGATGCAAATAAAATTGTAGTGTGTAGTGGTAATCTTGTTAAGCATGAATAATTCAAGAAGCTATTAATTTGCAAACCAAATTTTCTTCAATACCCTCTATTAAACTGATTTTATACAAGTTGAGGTTGGTTAAGACTGGATGAGGAGGGAAGACCAGCTCCTGTGGCGTTAGACTGTTCCAACCTAGTAGGTCTGTGGCTACGTCCAAGAGGGAGGAGAGGAGACGACTTTTCCTTTAAGGAGTAAGGAGTTTGTACCGGATTATGGCCAAATAATGGCCCCAGTAGGCGGCAAGCGTGTTTGCCACACACGTGACTTCGATTAAGATGCGAGGGAAGGCCTCACCTATTGATGGGTTCCACATATGGACTGCTGGACTGCAGCCTGTCATGGTCGTGGCGTTCACGGATCATATGGCCATGACTATAGGGCAAGTGAAGGCAAGTGCGTTTATTAGTCTACCGACCTATATAGCGTCGGTGATACTCCAATACCGCGTAAGTAACACTATGGATACTCCAATACCGCGTAAGTAATACATTGCTGTAAGACCTAATTTTCAATCTTATTTAAATACAAAGTTAGGCCTTATAGCAAAGTGTTACTTACGTGTGAATTTTATAGTTTTTTGTATAATAATCTTCATGACGAAGCGACATTAAACTATGTAACTATATAAAAACGCCTCATCAGCTTAGTAGTCGTAAGAGCAACCGCTACGCTTGAGGTCTTGGGTTCGATTCTCAGGTCAATTGAGACCATTTTAGAAAAAGTCTCAGAGTGGGGCAGACTTAATTTGGTCCAATTTAATCCCACAAAGACGCAAGCTTGCGTATTCACCGCCAAAAAACTGCCGTTGGTCATTTCACCTCGTTTTGAGAGCATCCCCTTAACTGCCTCAACCAGTATTGGAATACTTGGTGTCGACATATCGAATGAAGTCCAATTCCGCGGTCATTTAGAGGGCAAGGCTAAATTAGCCTCAAAGAAGCTTGGCGTGCTCAGTAGATCGAGATGGTATTTCACTCCGGCCCACCGCCTACTACTTTATAAGTCGCAGGTCCGGCCCCATATGGAATACTGTTCGCATCTCTGGGCAGGGGCACCCCAGTACCAACTTCTCCCTCTGGACCGCATCCAACGGAGAGCGATTCGAATCGTCGACTGCCAAGATATTTCAAACCGGCTAGACCCCTTGGCGCTGCGTAGAGATGTGGCCTCGCTATGCATCTTCTATCGCATGTACTATGGGGAATGCTCCGAGGAATTGTTCGGATTGATCCCTGCTGCTACTTTCCGCCATCGTTCCACGCGACAGCAGTTCCATCCACATCATCTAGATGGTTGGCAGTCCACTACTGTGCGTTTCTCTAGAAACTTTCTGCCTCGCACAACTAAACTGTGGAATGAACTGTCGCCTGCAGTATTTCCGGACCAATATGACCTTCAAACCTTCAAGAAAAGAGCGTACTCCCTTTTAAAGGCCGGCAACGCGCTTGTGACTCCTCTGGTGTTGCGGGTGTCCATGGGCGGCGGAAATCGCTTACCATCAGGCGATCCGTCTGCTCGATTGCCACCTATCCCATAAAAAAAAAAAAAAAAAAAAAAAGCATTATATTGGGGTTTTTTACGTAATTCTCAGTAGCAGCTCGTAGATTGGATTTTGGGCTCGCCCCTATTGTGGAATTGTGGAATGCTTATATCTACACTTTACTACATTCAGATTAATGTTACATAATTTATCAGTCGTTTAAACGGAGAAGGAGATCATCGTGAGGAAACAACTTGTCTGATTTTTTCGATTTTTTTTTTCGAAGTCTTCCCGCATTAGGCGAGTGTGGAGTGGAGTGGAGGGCTATAGCATAATCCCTCTCATTCTGAGAAGAGACCCGTGCCCAGCAGTGGGACAGTATATGAATACCAACATTCCAACACAGCATTACGATCCTTAAACGTAAATACACAGTATCGATCGCTCCACAAGCCGCATTGTCTTCAAAGCCACATCCGCCCAATTGCGTGCACACAGTTCAAGCGCAGTGCGACTCGCCGATTCAATTTGAATCGGAGACAAGAGTGGGGGTGTAGGGTGGTGGGGGCGACTGACGACGCCTCGCTGATGGTTAAATCGTGTTCGATTCGCACCTGCCATATGTAGTGAAGTGGACGTGGCTTTACTTGGAAAATGGTTACAAATCTGTAGTTATTTTTTCTATTTTGCATTTTTTTTTTGGCATTTTGTATTTTTTTGGTATTTTGTAGATAGTTTTTATTTAGTGTTTTTGTAGGCAATTGTGTTAATAATAGTAAATTATACAACAAGTGAAAAAAAAGTAAATTTAATTCGAGGGATACAAGGACCGAGATAAATTATTTTTTTCACGAGTTGTGTACTCTATTTTTTACCATTGACTGCGAGAAAATAAATAGCAGTATAGTACTTATCACATTTTATTATATAATCGGTAATAAAAGAACAAAGGATTAATTTATAAACATTAAAGATTAATAGAGAAATTAGAACAGTTTTCGAAATTCAGTGTAATGTTCTAGTTTGGTTTTGAAACGGTCGTTTTAGATAAGATTTGGATGTTTGGGCGAAACAGATAGAAAATAACCTAAATTGGCGGGATATATTTTCTAAAAATTAATTTTATAGCTCTATAGAATAGCTCCATATAGCCAGCCAGTAATACTTTCACCACTTTAATTTATTTTTGTACATAATTCGTATATTCGTGCTTGTTCCAAATTCAAAATGTTTTTATTCACTCAGTGACTAAAAGAAAGTTTTATTCACTGTTATCGATGAATAAAATTGCCTTTTTCGAGTGGTAATGGTAAAAAAAATATTTACTTACCTACACAACCCTGTGTAAAAATACACATTACGTAATCAAACACATAGATCACATAACAGTACGCTTGTTTTCCCCGAAGGTTTAGGCAGAGGTGTACTTCTGTGCACATACAGTTCGCTGGTATCTTTAGGTCCCATGTCATAGGGGGCGAGCCGATTGCCATTAACCGGGCACAAATCCTCATTAGCCTAGTTATCGTAAGCACGACTGCTATGCTAGAGGTCTTGGGTTCGATACCCATGTCGAGAAAAGTATTATTGGGGTTTTCTATGAAAGTGCCCAGTTAATGTCAATAGGCTTGCCCCCTATTACATAGGACCTAAATTACTGGTGAACTGTGGGTGTAATTTACACGTCTGTCTTAACTATCGGAGAATACAAGCGTGATGGTATACTATGCTAAGCACAACTTTCCTTTAAATCACACTTCAGCGAAATAGAGCCACATTCTTACTGTTCGCCTCATCCGACCGATACTTGCAACACGACAGCACGGAACCGCAAATGTTCGCCACTGTAAACTGTCACCTCCTCCCGACGCTTAACCGAAGCAGTCGCGGCCACAAGTTTCGACAACTTCGTAAGTTGCGAAGCGAATATCGAAAAGAACTTTCGACTAGTGCCGTGCCGGGTCACTGATGTTCTGAGGTATTGGTATTTAATGTGAAATAGAGATGCAATTCAACTTTGGTACTTGCTTAGTCGCTTTTTCTTAAAAGGTAAATTATGACATAACATCGGAGCTGGATTAAGCTATATAGAGGCGTCTAGACTTCTTGTTTTCTGCCTTCCTACAAAAAAAAACGTGCTTTCTCGGGGCCTTTTAAGCGATGTGGGATCCATCAGCAGTTGCCTACTTTGCTTAGGTAAAGGTTAATCCGGGTCTGCATACAATCACGCCTAGATTTTGTGGTGGATCCCTGGCCATGACTATAGTGTAAATGAAGACAAGTGCGGTGTTAAGTCCGACATATCCTACTGCCTCCCCAAGTGTAAATATTATTTTGATAAGTCTTGTAAATAACTGTGAAAATATGATTTTGATTCTAATTAAATATGTATATTGCATAAACCTAATAAATTTACCAAAAATAGACTCAAGTTTTATTTAAACTTTTGGGTATACCTACTTAGTGTAATTTCGTACAGAATTCAGATTCACAATGTACTGTGACTGAAGACTATGTTACTAACATCAACAACAACTTCTTTTCGAACTTTTAATAATTCATCAAATTTTACTTTCATCCCAATTAAAAATATTAGGTATACCTGAATAGATACAACAACTAAATGTTAACAAAATAAGAAAGCGGTTGATAAGTAAAGAAAAAAGTGAATTTTGAATCTGAATTGCTAAATTAAACTGCACACAAAATACAAATTTAGAAAGTGCCAATGTTTAAATAACACTTTTTGGTAATAAAAGGTACTTCATATTTTTATCAGGCTTTGTAAAAAAAAAAACATAAAAATAGTTGTAGTTACTGAAGCTAGTAATATTTAGTCCTGCGAGGATATTTGTGTTTTACAAGTTGGCCACTTAAAATTAGCGCTTTGATATGGTCTTGTACAATAATAAAGCATTATGCTGAGTGGTACTTAATCTTTTTTGTCGCGGACACGACGTGCAACACAAAAAAATATATGTTAAGTAGGTACCTATTAACGAAGTTTGTTTGCACGTCTATTGACAAATAAAAGTGTTTTCTTTTTTACTTATTGCCCTTCACCGGGCACATATCCAAACTTCAAGGTGTTAGACACTGAGCATTTCATAGAAAAGCCTAATAAAACTTTGTTAGACCTGCCAATCGATCCGAAGACCTCAAGCATACCAGTCGTTCTTTTTTTATCGAGCCTGTAATTATTTGATAGAAGGATTATGAAGTTTTGTTTTTTCAACCTATTTTTTGACCCGTTGGCTGGGCACTCGCTTAAACGGTGAAGGAAAACACCGTGATGAAACCTGCAAGCTTTAGAGATTTCTCGAGGGTGTGTGAAGTCTGGCAACCCGCACTAGGTCAGAGTAGTGAACTATAGCCTAATCCCTCTCAATCTGAGACGAGACCCGTGCCCGGCAGTGGGACAGTATATGGGTTGATGATGATGAATTAATTTACTGTTTGGAAGGTGGCATTAATGATATTTAATTTCATACTTTTCAGTAAAAAATTTTTTCTATTAAAAATTTTTATTTTCTTTTTTTCGTAGTCGGAGTATCTTTTTTATTAGATAGGTAACTGAAACGTCAACTTTTGGATTCAAATCTATTCGTGGATGTAGATGGGAATGTTCTATTTTATCCTTGTGTAAGGAAAATTACATTTCCGCAGTTAGGTTATAATAAAATTATCATACTTGACTTCTGAAAGTAATCTCCATAACATCCACAATATACGTAAAAATATTTCAGCATTAAATAACATGTAGGTACTTACAACAAAACATTCCAAAACCAAATAAAACAAGATAGATCTTCAAGCAAAATTAAATTTCGTACCATATTATTTTCTTCGCAAAATTCATTATCCATTTACGGTTTCACAGGCAATTGTTTTAATCCGATAGCGGGAGCGGCCCAATGTGGAATGAAATAATTTAATAGCCCCCCTCCGACTCCCCACTCGGATCCAAGATGGCGGCGGGGCGGAGCCGGGGGTGGGGCGTGCCGCCTCATTTGAATTTCGAACGCGAGCTTTTCGAACGTGTGTTCGGATGGGTTTTCGGCCAATTAATTTCTCCATAATTCGTTTTCTGCGTGCAGCGTGTGACGGCTTTATTGTTATTTAATGGATGGTTTATATTAAAGGGATACTTACACAGCTTTCCTTTTTTGTGTTCTTTTATTTTTTGTTGCAATTTATATGGGGTAGCAAAGAACAGCTTAATTTATGTAGGTACTAAAGAAATTCTATAGACAGATTTTAAACAAAATTATTTCCGTTTAATATTATTCAGCTCACACTTAAATAGATAATTAATTATTATTCATAACACACAAGTTCTACTTCACTACAATGTATAACAAATACATTTTATTCAAAAACGTTAAATTACATTTCAACCTATTTCGTAAATTCATTCACAAATCCCGCCAACAGATTATCACCTCAAAAATGACAATAACCTCATCAAAATGAGAGCACACAAACCTAATCCGAGTCACCTCGAAGTACAAGTACAACAAGTCGCAATTTTTCTGAGCCTCATAATACCTCCCGGCAAACAGAGTATTGTGAGAACTTTCACAATATTATGTGGAGTGGTGTAATGCCGACACAAAGGCCCTCCCGGCTCGGTAAATAACGCTTTGTTCTACGAAGCCAAATTTTGACAATCACTAGCTCACTCTCATATAGCTATGTACACTGGGCGGTTGCCAAAGATCAGCTAGAGGATTGGGAGCTAAAATGATGAACTTATTAATCTGAGAGATTACTAGGATACCTAGAGACCTTAATTATAATATTAACCTGTTAAGGAACAAAGACAGGCAATAGAAAAACAATGGTAACAACAATCTGGAGGGTCACACAATCATCTTTAACGAAAGTCTAATACTTACCTAAATACATGAAAAAAAAATACAGACCAAAATATGCCCCAGAATAGTCGCTATTTTATACTTAAGTATTTTTCTTGCGATTGTTTCATATAAGATTTATTGAGGAAGATATCGTGTGATAAATTTTTGATATTTTCATGGACAACAAAGAAACCAAGTATCCCTACTTATATAATTGAAATGACTGAGGTCTTATTATGGATATACAAGTTGTCAGATTTTACGGGTTTTCGATTGTCATAGGCGTTTATATAACAACCAGGAGCAACGAGCTTATCGTACTCTCCGCGGCTCGAAAGGGATTGAGATCTGCTTAGGATGGTCACCCATCTTAAGACTGCTGAAGCCAGCTTACCTTATTTAGCGACGAGCACTCAAGACGAGAATCTCGAGTCCTATCTGAATATTTAAAACTGCTCGCATAATCTGTGTCAGTTTTCCCCTGTGTGAGTGCAGGGACAGGGTGGCGAGGCGAGGCGAGGGAGGCACAGGGGACGCACCGTCGGTTCAATGTTGACAATTGATGGATATCTCTTGTCTTGAAAAGGCAGGATTAATGCTCTGTCTCGGGGAGTACAATAGTGGCGATTCCTGAAGGATTACGCACTTGAAAGCGTGAAGACGTGCTTGAGAGAATGAGGAATGTTGACCGACAATGGTAGACAGTATATTTTTTATAGTGACGGCTTTCCACGGTTGATTTTGTTTGAGGAAATTGACAGAGAAAAGCTTTAGAGAGAATAAGTTAAGTACCTAACGGAAAACCGACTCAAACACCTCAAAAATAAGCGATATTTACCTCTAAGGAGATTAAACCACAACATTCGCGTACAAAATTGGATCTAATTTATCGTTTATGTTGCCTTTGTTCTGTACTGTTCTGTACTTGACGTGTTAAAAACGGGTAAGAATTAGCTTGCCACACCTTGACCGTAAAGATGATTTCGGGAATTTTATTGTTTTGTGAGTTCTGTGGAAAGCGATGGCACCAGAGAAAAATAGCAAGAGACCAAATATTTGGCGCAAAAAAAGCTAAAAGTGGTTGGAACAGATCATAGAGTCAAAATATCTAAAGAACCAAGCAACTCCTTAAACACTGGAATTTCTTGCCGGTTCTTCTCATGTGACCCACTTTTAGGAATCTTTCAACTAGTTTCTGACTTTTCAAAAGTACTTATGACTAGATAATATAAATATAAGATATATCTATTAGCTAAAACACTAGGAAGCGGTGAAGAGCGGGCGTATTGGGAGCTGTCTTAATGTAAAAATGATGTTCAAAAAGTACTACCTCGTAGGTAGTCTATCTTGGATAAATTATTTTGACTTGACTTAACTTAAAATAAAGCCTCCAACTTTGACTGAATAGTTACTGTTTATAAATCAATACTGACCCTGTCTGTCCCTAACTAAAATATCTCCCAATAAAGTGACAACACTTCACTGGATTCAGACAAAGGCCCAAATCACGCTTGGTCCGGTGACAAGCCAACATTATCGTTGACAACGTTTATTGCTATCTATATATACAAATATGCTGTCTAGTCCCGGCATTTGTCCCTACAGCAGTACATTATTGACTCGTCCAATAAGCGTGCGATGTCCACGCGCCTTTTACCAGCCGTCTGGTAAGGAAGAGAGGAAAGAGATTCCTTATTATGATTCTTTTATCTGCAAATTTCTGCAACATAATTAGGCGGTAAACTGAAAATTAGGTAGGTGTCATTATAGACCCTGTTTGGGCAAAGCAAAGTTGGAAAAGGTCATCTGCATATATTTTTAGATGTCAAACGCAGCGTTTTCGATGTGTGGTTTCCCACTTGAGGAACTTTTTGCCCCAGTGTCCGTCAGTTCTACAAGCTAAGTAACCGGACACTACTACTTACTTGAACTTGCTAATTCTTTCAAGTTCTCTTGATCGTGTAGACAAAATATCATACATAGCTTTGTACAGAGGCCAGCTCATCAAGCTACCACAATCTGTCAAATTTCTTTGATTTACTTTCAACTTTAAAACAAAACGATAGGGTTCATATTCAATTGGAAAAATTTTACAGTTTTTGATAGCTTGACCTGCTGCCGGCTGTACATAGTTTGCGTGACCTTGTTTATGAGAACCATAGTCAGCGACATCGTCTCAAAACAAGCTTCATTGATAAAAACTTAAATGTTGAAAACTTGAATATTCAAGGCTATTATAATACTTACATATATTCATATACCCTTAGCGTCAAGCACGTGTCATATTCCTAACTGTACCTATCAACTGCTTGTCTAATAAAGCAAGTTACAACTTCGCATGCAATGCTCCAATTCATTAGAAAATAGGATTACCTATGACATAAATCTAGTTAATTGAAACGCAATCTCAACTGTTTTTATCTATAATTTCAATTTTACAAATTCTAAGACAGCTTAAGTAAGCAAAATTGTTCATAGTCTATGGACGGTTCGTTCTTGACCAAAAATACTCTATTTATTGTAATTTAACTGTTTTCGAAAAACAGAGATAAGGTACACTTGGAACTATCTCTGTTTTTGTAGAACAGTTGGCCGTCTTGAGTGAACTTTAGTAAGACTCAAAGGTAAGGAGAATGAATGTCATTGGTTATGATAATGATAATGATATTTATTTCTGTAAATAGATCTTTTAAAGACACTTTTACAAGTCAATATATTACATTTTTTTTTTTAAGCTAGTTGGCTCCGGCATTTCCTAGCTGACGACCTCTGAGAAGAAACGCCGAAACAAACTCAGAGAATCATAGTCTCTTTTAAAGTCCAGACAATGTATAGTAACAAAATATGTGTCTTACAATGTAGGGCAAAGTCTGAAATGGCCTTTTGAAGAAAGAGCCATAGCGGCTTTGAGTAGACCAGTCCCAACTGACGGCACGCATGCATCAGTCATTGTGTAGCTCAACCATAATTTAGGGAGCTCAACAACCCGTCGCACGACGATACCAGATCAGAAGAACATTTGCGTAGGTCACATAAAAAAAAGCTCAAAGCCACCAGACTGTTCAAAGCTGGTTTTCTTTATAACCGAGTAGGTTTATAACGATTTTAATTAGATGAATTCCATTGCAATATTTATTTCTTATCTGTTGAATAAGTAACTAAGGTGATTCATAGTCAACTTGTACTTTTTAACCCTGGTGCTATGAATTCTAAATATAATTGATTCCAGAGAAATGAACACCCTGATCTAATATCTGTCTCAAAGTTTAGAATTAATTTGCAAAATTTCTATCAATTCAAAGCATAAGCAAGGTTAACAACAATTTTTTTGTTCCGTCTCCACTTTTGCCGATCCCAAAGGTCTCCTTATCCAGCAAATTCCGTCGCGTGATTAAATGAGCCGCCGGCCATCGCGATATTGCCGGTCGCGACTACATGCGCCAACGTGGATACCCTCCCCACTACTTCAGCCCACTACAATATGGACGGTGCGTCGTTCCCGGAATCTTTGTTAGTGGTCAAATGGACAATATTTGTTGCTCATAACTATTTATATGGTGTTTTCTTTCGCTTGTAGTGCGTGTTTGGTATTTTGTAGTGTCTTGAAGGTCGACGGTTATACATTCCAGAAATGTAATGAAAGTAGCCTGGGTCTGAGCTCTTAAAGAGAAGTAGGTAGGTACTATTTTTCAAGGTTGACTTAAAAATGTATACTTAGATAATTTTACAAGGCAAAATTGATGGGAAGTAATGAAAGGGAGGACCTAGACAAAGCTATAAGTTAAGGAGAAAGTGAGAATCGCGTTGTAATAGATAAGAGAGTAAGTAAGAAGATAGAGGTAAGTAATTTTGGAAGGTAAAATTGATGGGATGTGAGGAAAAGAAGATCTAACATATCTTCAACAACTTTAGGAGAAAGTGGGAATTTCGTCCGTATGGTGAATGCTACGTATATTTGTAATGCACATACTATCGGCACCTTTATCATTCCTGATTTTAATAGCTTAGTATGATGTTAAATAGAACAACCTCCCTCAAGAATTGTAGACCAATTCAAATGCAAAAAGAATTTTTCTGTTCTGAAAAATCAAATAAAAACAAGCTTCCTACAAAATAAGTACATTATGTACGTATTTTTCTTTTTCCACCAAAAACCACGTCATAGAACCATAGATGTCATTCCTTTGGATCCAAATCCAATGATAAATCAAGATGTCCACCAACACAAAACATTGATAGAAATATGTGCAGCTACATACAACTCCGTATCTACGGTGGCGGCCATTTGCCGGACTTAAGTCGGTCCGCCCTCGGAACCATTAACCCTGTAAATTCATTAGGCACGGACCAAATGGATTGCTTTTGGGAAAAAATATTTCTTTGCAGCTACAGTGGTAAGTAAGGTACGTTTTATGTTGTCTGTAGCTACGTAGGTATGTTTGTTAAGCTAGTAGAACTGTTTATGGTTTTAATCATATGATAGTAGGTATTTCAATTTAAGGTAAAGGTAAGGGAGGGGCTCGTGGCTAAGTTATGACTATGCTGATCAACTGATCTGCAAGGTTAAGCTGTGCTAGCCGCGGTCAATCTGTGGATGAGTGAGCATTTTTAACAAACCGAGACCTGAGGCCTTACCACAATGTGATAACGCGATCATCTTTAGGTTGTGTGAAAGGGATGGCGCTAATTAATGTGTAGAGCGGCATCCCTCCTTCTCAATCGCAAAACGATTGCACTAAAACGTTGTGGTACGGCCTCTGAGCCTTGGAGAGCACGTTAAGCCGTCGATCTCGGTTGTAATACGAATATATATGATAATCGTTAGTGGTAGTCAGAAGCCTGACAACCAGTCTACCTTCAGGATATCGGTATTGCTTCAAAACTGGGTTACGTTACGGAGCTCTGATGCCAGTCGCTTAGTGTATAATACTGATGCCAGTCGCTTAGTGTATAATACTGTCAATCTAACTAGAATCTAAACTAGAAACAAACCCCAAAATAGTTCGGAAAATGGTAATTTAAATTTTTTATATAGACTACCAATTCAACAGAATAATAAACTGAATATTTGGAGCTATTGGAGCCTTTACTTATCCTTTTTCTACGCGATGACCTCTGTGGCCTAGCGGTTCGAGTGCCGAACTGCTGATCATGTGTCCCACGGGACACAAATATTTGTGTGGATAAAACATGAGTATTTGTGTTTGTCTGAGTGTTTCTTATATATTATAAGTATGTATTTACAAAAAAAAAAGTATATATGTATTATATCCATTGTCTAGTACCCATAGTACAAGCTCTGCTTAGTTTGGGACTAGATGGTGTTGTGTAAAATGTCCCAAAAATATTATATATATGTATATATATTTATTATTATATTTTTCTATATCTGGTAGGTACGATACGAGACCACGTACAGAACAACATCTGCGGAATATTTTAAATTTAAATAATACACTGAGTTTTTAAATTTATAAATAATCAAGGAACTCAGATATGTAAGGTCCTTTGCTTCTCAAGTCTGTTTATCTAGTGTTTGTGGCTTATAAAAAAGAAGAAACAAAAAACCCTATGGCGAATCGGTACCTACTAGTCCCTGCTGGGCGCCATCTTGCTTAATTCGCCCAGATTTCTATAAATCAACAGCTTAAGGTCATAACATACTGTCACGCCTGTATTCCCCGAAGGGTTAGGCCAAAGTGTAAAAATAGTTCGCTGGTGTGTTTAGGTCCCATGTAATAGGGGGCGAGCATATTGCCATTAACCGGGCACAAATCCAAACTGTGAGCCGAGAATTTCATACAAAAACCCAATAACACTAAACATCGTCCTAAAAAAATCTAGTGTCAAGTCTCACTACACACTACCTCCTCTCCCAATTCCAAGAAATAGCGCTATCCTTAAACTTCAAACGAGATTCAACAGCTCCAACATATAATACGATATAATACGGTGAATAACGTCGTATTTATATGAAGGCAAACATTTACGACAAAGTAATACGACCGATGCCGGCGGTACATTTTTCAGAGTAACAAAGCGAATATTGGAGAGACTCCACAAAGGCCACGTGGCGGGCGCATATCAGGGATGTGGAAGTGTCGATAGATTTAATATCGATTGAATTTACTCAGAAAAAGCATTCACTCAAAATAGGTATTCACTTGCCAATTGCTTAATGATGGAGGCAAAGTAGCTGTAGATCGAAGACCTATTGACATTGAGATATAAATAAAAAAATGACAGAAAATTTGACTGATTGTGTAAAGGTTACCTATCTATTATACAGTATATAATAAGTTTATCAAGGAACAGAAAAGAAAGATTGTGTATGTTAGGTATACATATTCTTATATTCAGTTTTTAACAGACACGTCGATTTATAACAATTGACGATAAATAGTAGGAGTAGGAGTACATGCCCATTTTATACAATTTGGATCTGGAGCCTTTTTGGACTTGATAAAGGAAGTAACGTAAGGGACATATTTAAACACTAAGTATCACCCCGCATTTGATTTCAATCATCATCATCAGCTCGTATTCGTTCACTGATGGACCTAGGCCTCTCCTAGTGAACGCTAACAAGCTCGATCTTCGGCTTTCCTCATCCAGTTACTGCCAGCTGCCTATCGCAAGTCGTCACTCCACCTGGCCGGCGGGCGTCCTGCACTACGCTTACGTAGACGAGGTCTCTACTCGAGTGATTTCAATATTGCGTAATAATAATTACATGTAAACGTTTTTCCTTAAATTAATTTTAATTTTGAACCCTATGAGAAGCAATTCTAATAATACATACTTAATCATCTTTATCGATAGCCTATTCTCCTCCCTATCGACTGACTCAGCTCCCTACCGAGTGCCTCATAGTTACATACGTAGCTGTAATTGTTTGTAAGTACATTTTTCTTTGAGGTTACTCTCTACTAAACGCTCAAAGTGAAATGGGACGCAATGGCTCCTACCTCAAAGGTGTACCAAAGGTCGGTGGGCCTTAATTGTTCCTCAATTATTATGAATTTCATACGAGGTTAAGTCAAAGGGTGAGTGGAAATTATGTGAGCATTGTTGAGTACGATGCGAGCATGGTTTTGGTATACTCGAAGGCGGGAAATTTGACATACCTGCGTGCGTCACTTAAGTCACTTTGACGTGTGAATTAAAAGTAAAAACATGATGGTAAGCATTCTGGTCTTAATACCATTAAAATGATTCAGATTTTTTGTAGGAATTAATTTTTAACAATATTTTTTTACTATACATATAGACAAGCAATTCTGTAAGTAAGTGTTGTAAGTAATTGATTTAAAGTTCTTCAATTCCAACACTACCTTTTAAATTCTAATTGATACCGATATCTTAAGGGCTCTCAGACGTTTTAGACGTAGGAAAATATACAAAACTTTTTCGGCATCAAGTACCTTTGATGGTAGAGTGACAATAAGTAGAAGATTATCTATAAATACGTTAATTTAAAAGCTAAAAAAGAGACATTGCCAATGTAGGTAAGAATTTACTTAATAAAAAAAAAATGAGTTTTTTGGGATAATTATTTTAGGTAGGTAGATATAGGTGTAATTTCTAGTGTTCACCACTAGAAATCACCTAATATCTACCTACCTAAAATACCCTTTACAAATTACATACTCTACCAAATTCTATTTTATTCTATCATAATCTATAACATTTTTGGATTGCATAGGTACATTAAATCGGTCGCAAAAAGTGCAAACCATATTTCAGCGGCTTCAAAATAGGGTAGCATCATTTCATGTAGACCGTAACTTAAATTCCTTCATAGACTATACCATCTACTACAATAACCCTTCAAATGCTCATTAAAAACACAACACAATGATTTGTTTACAAAACATCTGTATTCGTCCGGCCCCTTGCCTAATAATTAATTTTCTCATCATAAAAATCACATAATCCTCTAGAACGCGAACAGTTGCTTGCCCGATTGTAAATATTTACATAGCGTCATGTGTTTGCCGTGATTTTGTGTCGTAAATCTCTGTAAAGGTTGTCTTGAAGCGTTTTAGGGTTATTATGAAATTCTATACTTACGAAGAGAGAAATCTATAAGAAGTTAATACACAAACACACATACCATCAGCCTATAGTCTGAAGGGTTAGGCAGCGGTGTACTAATGTACGCAGGTATGTTTAGGACAAAATGATCTAATCTTAGAACTGTAACTGAGAATTTCATAGAAAAACCCAATAAGTAGATATGTAGTTAAAACTTTACGTGATCCGGGAATCGAACGCAAGATCTCTAGCGTATCAGTCGTGCTTACGACCACGAGAATAATATGAGACAGGCAAAAAAAAAATTGATTTGACTGCAATCTAAGTAGGTAGTAATACCTTCTACAGTTTAGCATCAAGTCATACTTATATAATTTAGTTATTTCCAAACTACCTACTGTCCCACTGATAGGCACGGATCTCTTAGATCGAGAACCTCAGAATGAGGTTAAGTCTAGGACGTTGGCCTAGTGCGGGTTAGCAGATTATCACACACTGAGCGTAGGCGTCGTTGTTAAAATCTCGTAGGCTCTCAGGTTACCTTGAGATGTGTAGATCCAATAAAACTTTACTCAACCTGGGAAACGATCCTAGGACCTTCAGAAGTCATGCTAACAACCAATGACAAATGAGTTAGTCGCGGGGTAAATTAATGCTGAGGCCCTATAAAAAAAAAATTAATAATATAATTTTATCTGCTTTTACTTAAATGTACGAGAAACCTAATTGGCAGAATCCTTCTTTATAAAAAAAGAGTTCTTAATCCAAACAATATCATACGCCTTGCTCGGGAACTCATAAGTGTTTAACAAACAAACAATCCAACAATAAAGCAACCATTCGATTTATATCATAACCAATACTTATCGTTACGAGCGGTTTCATCGGCTTGCGCCATCTGTCGGCAGATTTGAACACCCAACGAGCACCAAATTCATTTTATAGCTATATTTTCATTAGAGTGACAGAAAATGAATCTTGTGTATAATATGATAAGGGTGGTAGAGTTTTTGGGGAGTATGTTTGTATTGTTTGTGAAATATTAAAGTCAAAATATAGAGATGAATCGCGGGTGGTCATGCCAGCTGCAATGACACCAGAGAGCGCTAAAATGTTGTGCTTAGTTTTTGATTTAACAGAACAATTTTTTGTTTGCTGTGTTTTTGTGAAAAAAAAAGAAAATAATATATTTTATTTTCTAGGCTTTTATATGCTTCTTAAGTAGTTTTTGTTTGTTAGTGTTTTGTAGTGTCATAATTACCTAAACCTGCGCATATAATATGGAAGAATTTTGAATTCCCTTTTCATGAACAACAAAATAATAGACTACCTGTGTAGTTGATGGTAAAAAATCATCACTAATTGCACAGGCAGTGTCAGGCGATCAATAAAATTAATGTAGTGATCTACTTACAAGGAAAAAAGAAAAGGCCGTCTAGCTAACGTGGAGGCCTTTTTCTAACCCCACTTCTTTGTTGTAGATATTATAATTAATAGGTAAGTAAGTTATTGATTCATCATTCATCCTGAATTGGTCCACTGCTGGCTACGTAGGCCTCTTTTAGTGAATGCCACTGAGCCCGATCATCTTTTCAAGGATGAAAGGTAATTACCTAAATTATTACATCAATAATATTGAGAAAGTATCTACATAACTGGTATTCTACACCACATCAATTTATCTGGTCTTCTAGGCAATCATATTCAGAATAGAACCAAGCGCTCAAGAACAATAGATTTTGCATTGTAAATATAATATTCCTTCCCGCCAAAGTGTTATAAAACATTATTGAGACAATTAGCTAAGAAGTAATTATAATTAAATAATTCTTAACTACTTCTAATGTCTCAATAATGTTTTTATCAGTACATGCCCATTAAATGTTATTTTTGTATCGGTAACATTATTTTTGGATTAATTAAAAAGAACACAAGTTTTTTTTTAAGAAAATAGCATGATAATAAAAAAGATATTATAGATTTATATTGTTTTAATTTTCCCTAATAAATAAAATAACATAAAAAACTATTACAAAGGTTATTGTTTGTCATAGAGAGAGCAGCATATTATCGCCCCGCCGACCTACTAACTGCAAAACCAGGAATCAAATCCACTATGATCGGATTCATTAAACACTTGCACATAAGTGTCAGTAATAGGATTATGTTATATTGGACACTAACACATGTGGATGACTACGCTTGAGTCTTGCGATAAGTCTATATTTCCAGTTACTTCAAGTTTTCAAGTCACGAGTGAATAGATATTATCTACTTCTAGGCAAGCGTGCTTCATACACACACTATCACGCCTGTATTCCTCGAAGGGTTAGGCAGAGGTGTACTAATGTACACCCACATGTCGCCGGTATGTTTTAGGTCCCATGTAATAGGGCGTGAGCCTATTACCATTAACCGGGCACAAATACAGACTCCGAGCTGCTACTGAGAATTTCATAGGAAAACCCAATAACACTTTGCTCGACCTGGGGATCGAACCCAGGACCTCTAGCGTAGCAGTCGCGTTTTAGACCACTAGACTAATGAGGCAGTCGGCAGCCAAAATAAAATGTTAATAGATACTAAGTATGTAGGTAGATATGAACAAAACTTTTCACTAAGTATACCTAATCATCCTTATAATAACCTTTTCATAGCTATGTTAGGGGTCTGCAACCCAATCTCTAGGCAATACCTACCGCTATCCTAAGAATAGAGTGGTTGTTTTTTTGAGGTGTTAGTATGACAACCGTGGTTAATACCTTATCAACCCATATACTGTCCCGCGCTGGGCACGGGTCTCCTCTCACAGAATGAGAGGCTAAACTAAAGTTCACCACGCTAGCCTCGTGCGGGTTGGCAGACTTCATGCGCCGTTGAGAAAATCTCTAAGATATGCAGGTTTCCTCAAGATGTTTTCCTTCACCGTTTAATCGAGTGATAATTAATTATTAAATTAGAAAAGTCAGAGGTGCCTTGGATTCCAACTCGACACCTTCGACTTAATAATAATACCTTTATGCAACAGTTTCAATAACATATAATAAGCAAAAACATTCCAGTTACAGACAAGATAGAATTAATATTTATTTATGCAACCAATAAAACTATAATAATCCCAGACGATTCCGGAATATCACGCCCTTGCCATTTGGGGGTTAACTTGGGGGGTCTAAACGACCCGGTATTTTGTCAGGACAGATAATAAATTAAAGTATTAGTACGTATTGAACGTTATTGATATTCGCGGGTTAAACTCTGCTACTTGTGGCATATGGACCTCCTATTAATTATGATAGATTTAGCGGGTTCGATTGTATTTGGCTACAGCGTTTAAATATTTTATTTATCATAGATTAGTTTGTTGTACGATGAGTTGCGATTGATGTTAAATTATATTTATTTCTGTAAATAGATCTTTCAAAGACACTTTTATAAGTAAATTTTTTTTTATAGGTAGCCGGCCCCGGCATTTTCTATTTGAAAACCTCTGAGAAGAAACGCCGAAACAAACTCAGAAAATCATGCTCTCTTTTTACAATTATATCTGAACTGGTAAATTGGAACTTAATAATCTGAAGAAAGAACCATAGCATAGCTAGAGTTGATCAAATGATCAGTCCTGTCGGCAAGCATACATCAGTCATCGTGTAAGTAGCTGAACCATTATTTTTAGGGAAAACGACCCGTCGCACGACGAAACCAGACCACCAAGACATTTAAAATATTTTGGGTATTTTGGTAATTATGTATAAACGTTGATATTCTCATATGTAATTATGTTGGCTATTAACTAACAAACAAACAAAAATGTAATAGGGAGAGGGCGAGCCTCTTGCCATAAATAAATCTGGCACAAATCCAAACTCCGAGTTGCTACTGAGAATCTCATAGAAAAACCCAATAACTCCTTGCTCGACCTGGGAATGTTCCCTCAAACCCATGATCCCTAGAGTAGCCACTGGACTAATGAGGTAGTTATAATAATATCTTACTACAGTTATATCTCATTGTAAACTAACTTCTATATTGTATTTTGCAGTGATTAATGTGTTTACCATGATCGAGCGATTGGTGGTCGTAATGGTGGTCAGTGTGGGAACTGGACAGTTAATGGCATTATGTGTACCTATAATAAATATTTAATGGATTAATTATTATGACTCCCGTGGGGTATGTTCGGAAGGCACACAGTAAGTTAGTTTTTGTAAAAATATAATATTCTTTTTTTTTTTATAATAATATTTTTGGGACATTTTACACAACACCATCTAGTCCCAAACTAAGCAGAGCTTGTACTATGGGTACTAGACAATGGATATAATACTTATGTACTTTTTTTTTTTTTGTAAATACATACTTATAATACATAAGAAACACCCAGACAAACACAAATACTCATGTTTTATCCACACAAATATTTGCGTCCTGTGGGAATCGAACCCACGACCTCATGATCAGCAGTCCGGTACTCGAACCGCTATACCACAGAGGTCGTCAATATGAAGATTTTATTTACTACGCCCCAGTTTCATCAAGGTGCAATGTAATAAGTATTATATTATTATGGACATATATTATGGACCGAGTAGGCGAGTAATAAATACGGGTATCATACAATTCATACCTAGAAATGTGTTTGTTTGTTACTCAATCACGCAAAAACAGCTGTAAGTACCGATTTATTGGATGAAATTTGGTACACAAATAGTATGTGACCGGGAATAACATATAGGCTACATTTTATCCCAGACAAAATATTTATTTTAATTTCATGATGTACCTATTTATTTATAAAGAGAATATACAACTAAATATTCAGAGAATATTTCAAGCGTCTACCTGTTGCTGTTACTCAAAGTCAAAGATATTTATTGCTTAAAACTGTGTACAGACGTCAGCAGGTCAAGCTATACAAAACTGTCAAATTTTCCCAATTGAATATGAACCTTATTGCTTTGCTCTAAAGTTGAAAATCAATTAAAGAAATTTGACAGATTGTGGTAGCTTGATGTGCTGGCCTCTTAAGGTTATTAATATCGGCAAAAAAAACCTTTGTTGTATGTAGCCCCCCTTTTATATTTATTTTATTCTGTTTTTATAGGTGTTTGTGTTTGTTGTTTTATAGGAAACAGAAATACATAATTTGTGATTTCAACTGTCTAGATATCACGGTTAATGAGATACACTGGTGACAGACGGATCGGACGGATCGGACGGACGGACAGCGGAGTCTTAGTAATAGGGTCCCGTTTTACTCTTTGGGTACGGAACCCTAAAAAGAAGAGAGAAAAGAAGGTAGGTACTTATAACAGTTTTAATTGACCCCTTTAGTTTTGCGCAGCCGCCATAGAGATTGAACCTAATGAGTGGGAAGAGGGTAGGGAAGTCTTTGCCCTATAGTGGGACAAATTGGTAATGATAAACTCGCATTTATCTATACCTAGTATGTAGCACAAAAAATAAATGAGTTCTTTACTTAGTTATTATTAATCAACTTGCTTATTTTAATAAATAAAATAATAATCAGTTTGGCCACCTAAAACAGTATTCTAAGCATTTGCCGACGGCACGCATTCGGCAATACTGACCGATAAATTAATTCCTGCAATAACATATAGGTACCTACCTAATGTTTCAATAAACAGAGATGACGTATTTCATAAAGTTCTGACTTATGGCTGCTATTTCAGTCAACAATAGTTCAGGCCGACGGCTACATGATTAATAGGGTCAAACAAATTTTGACTGAATTTCGCATTTATACCACAAATTCTTGACCGGTTAATAATTTTCATACAAATAACAAAACTCACTCACATTCGATTTAGAACGTCAGATGTCATCAAAGAAAAAACTTACGTAATGTTAAAAATAAAAGAGTCACTCAAAAAATCAACAATCAAATGTTCAGAACAACTTTAAATGGCATAAAATCAAATAAAAACGAGCGATACACAAATAATACCATTTTAAACGCACCACTTGTGTTAAACAATAGGTTTTATTGGCGCCAAAACCGGGGCGCGTTCCCGCCACTTGACCATCTGTGATTTTTTTATTCCACGCAATGGTAGCACTGCTTTGAGCCTGAGTATGAATATATTTTTTGTAATTATCTTTGCCTGAAATAAGTACAATAGTAATTAAGTAGGTACACTATATTTGGTAGGAATAGCCGCTATTAAAAATCCCCATAACCGATATTCTCCGGGAGGAAAAGGAGGATAGTTCAGAACTTTTACTAAATATTTAAAACACGTCTATTGGCTGAAAGCAAAGCTACTGGCCCTGAGATCTTGTGTTCCATTCCCAGGTGGAGCAGTGTTTTACTGTATTGTTTCAGGTAGGAAATTCATAATATTAAGTCTTGGAGTGTGGATTTGAGCCGAGTTTGGGTCGCCTCCTAATCCAAGTAGGAACAATATGGGCCATGAACGCACTGAGGGTACAGGTACCACAGTAGGTACCTCTCTAGTTAGTGCGGTGTCACCATACGTTGCTTATGCACAGTTTTAGTCGACGCAGCTTTGCGATTATAACGAAACACCACGCCTGTTTATGTTTCTTATCTCAATGAAGCTAGTCAGGATTTGGGAGCGCCTCAAGGTGTTTTTAAAAATAATAAATTTAATAGTTTGATTAATTAATATATTAATAACTAGTTACATTCGTGTTTACAGAGTGGGATGCGAACACGAACTGTTCTTAATCTTAATTCTAAACTTAAACATAAACACTTAAATGTCTAGTCATGAAAACAGCACCTGAACAGTTACGCTGACATACGCACTATTCGTATGGGTGGTGTATCCATAACTCCTCCCTCCGCAAGTGCGAAATTATCGGCAATATTTGGATTCCGATGATTTCGCAATCCTTGAAATATACGGGATATATTCTTACTAATTACTATTCCTAAACATGTTATAACTAAAATAACCTAGAGCAATACTGTGGCTAAACTAACACTTTTCGTTTTAATCGCACTTTCACTTTCCACTAATTCACTTTTTAATGTGTAGGATAGATGTTTTAAATCGTCTAAATTGAGGTTCTTTAAATTCGTCGTCTTAGTCCAATCAATAGAGGTTTCCTTTTGGAAGAACAGCGATCGGTGTTCTTTTATATTGTATTTTTCCTGAACTATATTGCCTTTTATGTAGTTTGATATTTTCCAGGTCAATGCTACAACTTTCATTCATTTCCAGGATATATGTACCCTTGACTGATTTTCTGGTAACATCTTCGGGGCATGTTTCGGCAAGTATTATATCATTTCTTATGTAAATTATTCAGCTGTAAGAGTCAATAGGTTGAATCTTAAGGTTTTCCAGGTAAACCACAAGTGGTTTGCATAAACTAAGGTTTGTAGCAAACTTCATTAAATGCTCTATGCATGTACTTTCAGGATACAATACAACATTTTTGTCCTTGCACAGGAACTGGTTGGCAGCGATCTCTTCACATGGGCTAGCTAGCGGTAAGTACACTGAACCTTTCACCATAAGGTAGGGATATTTGGGAATAATAGCAGTGGTTTTATTTATATTATCATCAAAAAGAGGTAAGGAATAAATTTTATAATAATTATAGATATTACTGTCTGTTAATGGAATTTCTATAATGAATGTTATATGGTTTTCTTTTACATACGCTTTAATAGACATTGTTCTTTCTAACATCACTAAATTATTTTCAGTTACAGGGTATAATAAGCTTTCAGTTATAGATATATTATTTAACAAAGTCAATAGTTTAAATGGGTCAATGATGGTTTGATGTAACACAGAAACTTTTGAAAATGATAGTGCAGTTTCAATTTCACTTAAAACTGTATAAATTGTTCTAAAATTACTTAAAAACATATCAAGCATACTTAAAACGTATGTAGAGTATAAAGAGTTATTTTCTTTAGTGGCTATATTTTTAATTACTTTTTCTATGCGCTTTATTCGCTCGTCAAAAATCAAAATATTTTCTTGCAGAGATCCGGTTTTGTTTGTAATAGAGTCGAGCATTTCCGTGATTATTGTTATTTTCTTACCTAGATGAGTTTAGTCTATTTTCAGTTGGGATATTTGATTATCGTAATGAACAGCATCTTCGTGAGCTAAGTTGCCGGTAAGTATTTTAATCATAGAGCCAAGGGGGTTAATAAGGCCGCGTTTGAATCGTTTGTGTGGAATAAGCTGTCTTATTTTATCAACCGTTGAATTACGTAAGAACTCTACCTGTAGTTTCATATTTCGAAATTCGTCCAAATATAGCTTACGGTTATCTATTAAATCACTTAATTCCTTATATTTAATTATATTTAATGCTAAGTCTTCTTCTATTCCTTTAAAATCTAATACCTTAACTATAAGCCACTTATCCTTTTCTTTAAACGCTTGTACTTGCTTAACAGGTAATATACCTGGATTATTTTCAATCTTTTGAAGTTGAAGGCCCTGCAGCTTGATCGTCAGGTTCAAGATTACGATGATCAGCAACGACCTGTGGAGGGCGTTTAACGTTCTTTAGAGGTGCTTTAGTTTGTCTATTTCCTATTTTTACCGGAACTATGTTTCTATCTATATCTCCTTGTACTACGGCTTTATGATACCTAGGTTTGTCTTTACTTTTTCTAATATTAATGTCTTTTACGAAAATATTGTCTTTATTCTTTAGGTCTAACTCAGTTTCTCCTCCTTTCTTCTCTCTAACTTTTTCTTTTATTGAAATAATATTTTCCGCTATGTGTCTGTACAGGTATTTGGTTCGCTTAGCATGATCTTTAACTAATTGCTGAGTGTATGCCTTTTCTACGTCTACGTCAAATATTTTACCAGAGTCTGTGTGTCCAAATGTTACTTCGAAAGGTGTTAGTCCTGTAGTGGAGTGTATAGTGTGGTTGTATGCCATTACAGAGTAAGTCATCACAGAGGCGGCATCTGTGCATTTACGTTCGTATTTTGCTAGTCTATATATTTCAATAATCGTAGAGTGGAATCTCTCTACAATGCCAGTAGAGTTAGGATTATTCGGGGTTGTAATATGAATTTCTATTTTATACATAGCTAAAAGTTCTCGCATAAGTTCATTATTAAATTCAGTGCCAGGGTCACAGGATATTTTCTTAGGAACGCCGTACATAGAAAAGTATTTAATAAGAGCTCGCGCTACTTCTGTTGTTTGCCTACTTGGTATTTCGATAGCCTGTCCTAATTTGCTGAATGCATCCACTAATGTTAGATAATATTTCTTTTCTATGTTAAATAAATCGATAAATATTTCTTGGAAAGGGGCATCTTGCGTTTGTGTTAATTGTAACATCGGTTTTATCGGCTTTCTGTCGTATTTCATCTGTTTGCATGGCTCACACATATTTATTATTGCTGCTACTGTATCCTGCATGTTTTCCCAATAATAGTTCCTGCGTATCCTAACTATCGTCTCTTTAATTCCCCTGTGACATGTCTTTCCTTCGTGATGCTTCAATATGACGGCTTTTTGCTCTTTTTCGTCTTCTACGTATATGACTCTCTCTGTACATTCAAAAAATTCTACTGATCCTTTCTTAAAGATTTCTATTATCACTTTAGAAAATAGCCTTCTATGAATTTCATTCTCAAAATAAATAAAATACTTTCGTTTAGGTATTACGTATTCTTTTAAAAATTGTTTTATTAGATCTTCGTTATCTAACGGTATAAAAACTTCTAGAATTTTCTGGTTCTTTCTAGAAAGATTTTGAACTTGGAATTTATTTTGGAACCAGGAAAACACTAATATCTGATTTTGCTTAGTATCAATAGCTTCTCTCAATATAGGGATACCTAACGAGTCAGGTTCTCTATCAGAGGCTATCGTATCTGTTCTACTACTGCTAGTCAGTGAGGGGATAGGGAAATTTTCTTCAAATAAGTCGGTAGGGTTTGTTACTGTAGAGTCTGAGTCTGAAATTGTCACGATTTCTGTTTCACTCTGTTTCTCGCGTTTAAGAGTAAATTTTTCAAGTTCTTTGAGTTGTTTTATGACCTTTTGTATGTCTTCGTCATCTGCATTAACTTTCATTGATACATCGTCGTCGTCGTCAGATCCTATAGCGTTTAGTTTTATGCGTGACAATGCATCAGCATTAGTATTCTGTTTACCGTTTTTATAAATTATCGTGAAATCATATTCTTGCAGGCGGAGGCGCCAGCGAGTCAGTTTGCTGTTAGGTTCTTTTAATGAATATAACCATGCAAGAGGTCTATGGTCAGTATAAATTTGGAATTTGTGTCCGTATAAATACGGTCTGAAATGCTTTACAGCCCAAATGATGGCTAAAAGCTCACGCTCTATTGTGCTGTAACGCGCTTCAGTATCGCTAAGTGTGCGGCTTGCATATGCGACTGGCTTATCTACTCCTATGGGTCCTTGGGAAAGGACAGCACCAAGTGCAACATTAGAGGCATCGGTTGTCAAAATGTAGGGTTTAGTAGAGTCAGGGTATTGTAACAAGGGGGCATTAGTAAGTATCTCTTTGCATTTTTCGAAAGCGTTAATGTAATTTTGGTCTATAATAATTTTATTACGCTTCTTTAGACAAGACGTTAGAGGTTGAGTCAGTTGAGCAAAGTCTTTGATAAATTTTCGGTAGTATCCTACAAGGCCAAGAAAACTTTTTATTTCTGTTGTTGTTTTAGGGAGAGGATAATTTTGTATGGCTTTAATTTTGTCGTTATTTGGTTTAAGTCCGTCTTTTGTTATGGTGTGGCCCAGATATAAAACTTCCTTTCGCAGAAACTCACATTTGTCTAGTTGAACTTTCAAGTTTGTCTGTCTCAGTCGGTCAAAAACTGCTCTAAGTTTCTGTAGATGGTCTTGAAGGCTAGAAGAATAGATTATGACGTCATCAAGGTATATTAAGCAGTGTATACCTTGAAGGCCTCTCATGATGTTGTCCATAGCTCTCTGGAAGGTCGCCGGAGCTGTTTTCAGTCCAAACGGCATTCGCAAGAATTCGTAGTGTCCGTTTTGAGTACTAAATGCGGTTTTCTGTATATCGTCTTTGTTTAGTTCAATTTGGTGGTAGCCACTGGCTAGGTCTAAGGTCGTAAAGTAGGTGCTCTTACCTAATTTGTCAAAAAGGTCTGTAATGTTTGGAAGAGGATATTTGTCGTCTATTGTCAAGTCGTTAAGTTTTCTGTAGTCGATAACCATTCTATATTTGATTTCACCGGAAGCATCTGTTTTCTTTGGAACCAGATGCACTGGTGAACTCCAGGGAGAAAATGACTCTTGAATAACATTATCAGTTAAAAGTTTTTCAACTTGTTTATTAATTTCTGCGGCCTGAGCGGGGGCTTGCCTATATGGTTTAGTATATATGGGGTCTTCATTTTTAGTCCTAATACAGTGTTTTACTTGATTAGTAAAACTTAATGGAATTTGTTCACAGTAGAATATATCTTTATATTCTTCGCATAATTTTTGGATAGAGTATTTTTCCTCATCGTTCATGTGGTCTAGTCGTAATTTAGTTAAGTTGTTTCGTAACATTTGGTCAGTCTGTATACTTTGGTCGTCTAGAGAATTAAGATGGCATTCGGTTTCCTTATATTCTGATATTACAAAAGGTTTAGTAACGTAAAGTTCCATTTGCTTATCAAGTGCATTTTGTATAACTGTGGTTGCATACCCTTTTACACATTTAACTAGTGCTGTAGGCATACGCACACCTTCACAAAATTGATTGTAATTTAATATTCCTTCGCCAGTATACATATTAGTTGGTAGTTTTGCTCTAATTTCCGATCTTGGAGGAAGTATGACGACATATTCGGTACTGTTGTGAATAATAGGTATTTTAGTTGTCTTAGTAATCAATACATTTCTCTTTAAATCTATGACGGCTTCTAATTGTTTTAAAAGATCATTACCAATTAATCCGTCGTACAGTGAATCAACATTATACAAATAAAATTTATGTTGGTCTCTGCTTTGAAATACGGGAAACAAGGGGATATTCACAACGTGGTTATGTTTACTAGAAGCGTGTGTACTGACTACTTCGAATGGCTCGTATGATATATAATTGGGAAAATATTCAATGGCTTTTCTAGGATGTATAAATGAACGTGTACTACCTGTATCAATCATAAATTTACCGTCTATTTCCGGTATGTAAATATATGGTAATTTTAATTTTATGTTGCAATTTAATATTATTCTTTCAGTTGGCTTAGGGAGGCTCGAATGTGAAAATTTTCTACTTGGGGAATTACGTCACTGGTTTGATCATTTTGCTCAATTTCGTCTACCTCAACTGGAGAGTTTTCAGGTTCCGAGTCAATCGGGTAATTTATTTCCTCACAAGAAGGATATGCCGTATAATCGTAGTCAGGATAAGTAGAATAGTCGTATGAAGGGTACAATTCTAGTTCGTTAAGACGAAAACCTTGCTGCTGTGGTCCTTGCGGTGCAGTCCTCATAGAGACATCAGTATTATTTTCAATAGGTTTATTCTGTGGTTTCTGTTGGGGGTTATTAAAACGATTAGGATTACCAAACTGTCGCGGGACCATTGCTGGCATTTGCTGGTAACCAGGGGGTCGATAACCAAAATTAGGTCTGTAACCAAACTGAGGCGGGACATAATTTTGTTTATTAAAACCGAACTGACCTTGAGATGGATTATGTCCGGGTACGTTGGATGGTCTATTTGTTGGAATCCCGAAATTATATTTAGGTGTGGCACCAACATTACTATTTTTAAATGGTTGACTACTAGGAATCATTGGTCTAAAACCTGTAGGCTGAGGGGGTACACCAAATTTATAAGTTTGTTGTGGTATCACTGCACTACTAGACTGTGATTTAAAGTTTAACATTTTACTACGCATCTGATACTGATCATAGAAATTCACTTCCTCTAACACTATACACAAGGCCTGTTCTAATGTACTAGGGGTTTTCAATCGCACAATACGTACCATATTTTCGGGTAAATTATATAGAAATACCTGTAAAGCGGTGTTGTTGTAAATAATGGTCTTACTTTTACGTAAATCTAAGTCACTAATTTGGTTCACTTTTGACAATAACACTGATTTTACTGTTTGAATTCGTGCACAAAAATCGGTATAATTCTCATTATGTTTTATCTTTAATGTTTCTAATTCGATAGCCAAACATTCTTCACTACGCGGATCGCCAAAGTGTAGTACAAATAATTCCTTGAATTCCGCCCACGACTTAATATCTTCGCGCTCGCTGATAAGCGCAGCTGCATCGCCCGTTAAGCGGCTAGTCACAACATGCATTAAATACTCATGTTGCAACTGCGATGATTTAAACTTATCAATTATATATTCGCATTTTCGTAAAAATAAATTTAAATGACGCTTATTGCCATCGAAAGTTGGTATAATTTTGTATAATTCATTCGGTATAAGTTTAACTTCAGTCATATTTAAAAAGTATTTGCACTACGTCTCTTAAAATAATTAATTAATTAATTAACTCTATGAACTCTACTATTATTTATAGCTAAACACACATACACACAATTATATTAAGGGCTACTGCACTTAAAAGAATTCGATATTTGCTTTATAACTTTTGATTATTGATCACTGTATATATTACTTAATCTTTAACAATAAAAATTAAATGTTAAGAAAACCATTAAACAGTCAAAATGAAAAACGTCCAATTTCAAGTTAACAAAGGGGTATGAAGGACTTGAAGGAGGTGAAAAGTTGTACTCACCAGCCTGCCACGCCCATCATCAGCTCTCAAGGCTCCACGTCTCCGACGATATTTATTTGGTTCTTTGGATCACGTCGCTGTACACCACGCGCACGGTTGTGAAAATCGAGAAAAGTTTATTCGCGAAAGGTCACTAACGCGGGGCAGCTTTCCTTGTGATCCTACCGGCTGCGCCAGTCAGGATTTGGGAGCGCCTCAAGGTGTTTTTAAAAATAATAAATTTAATAGTTTGATTAATTAATATATTAATAACTAGTTACATTCGTGTTTACAGAGTGGGATGCGAACACGAACTGTTCTTAATCTTAATTCTAAACTTAAACATAAACACTTAAATGTCTAGTCATGAAAACAGCACCTGAACAGTTACGCTGACATACGCACTATTCGTATGGGTGGTGTATCCATAACTAGCTTTGTTTTTGTTGCTCGTATAACAATATAGGATCAATGCGGAACCTCGTGTTACGATAAACATAACAAAGAATCAAATGTCTATGTTGATAGCTTAAGGAGGTAGGTACCGTGATTGAAGTGCTGACTAGGTAAACATTGTACGGCGTAATTATTTTTTGGTAAGTAATATAGCAATTACCTACGATGTACCGATCTGTAAGGTTAACCTGCGTTAGGCGCGGTTATATAAACTTTGCCGTGCCTCGGCCGTCGGCTCCGATTTTCATACGAACATCTATAACATTCGTTAGTAGTACCTACCTAGTCAGAAGCCCAAAAACCTTTTATGCCGTTTATCTACAGTTATCGGTATAGCCTAGAAAGTGGTCTACGAAGGACTGATGGCTATCGCTTCTTGTAAAATACTGATATTCAGCCGCACCCGGTTGGATTGGTAACCAACCCCAATATAGTTGGGAAAAGGCTACGAGGACTTTTATGACGTACCTGCATGAGAAAACGTAACTATCAAGATGAAGTTGTAGGTACCTGTTTGTTGTACCTAGTTTTGTTCCGTAGTTGTGGGAGAATCAAAATAATGTTCGTTCGTTGCATGCACGTTCGTTTGAATAAATAAAATATGCAAGTAGGTACATATGTCTTTACCTTTTTTTATCACTTTTCAGGATTTAAAGAACACCGATGGTGTGGGTCCATGTAGGTAATTCAGTTGTTTTTTATCACTGGTGCGAAAGGAGCGAGTTATGCTCGAAGGTTTCTTTGAAAGATAAAATTCGTCACTGACACAGCTTCCCGAATAAGCAAACTGTAGTGGCAGTGGGCCGGCCGTGTCTGTCGATAGACTTATGGCCGTTGGAGCAAACGAGTTCTTGAGTGGAGACCGCGAATCGGCAAACGTAGTGTGGGACGTCCCCCAGCCAAATGGACCGACGATCTCAAGAGGACGGCTGGGTCATACTGGATGCGGAATGTGCAGAACCGGGTGTTCTGGCGTGATTTGGGAGAGGCCTATGTCCAGCAGTGGACTGCGATAGGCTGATTTGATTGTTTGAAATGATGAAAGATTTAGGTAGGTAGTAATCAAAGGAAAACATCGTGAGGAAATCTGCATTCCTCAGACTTGAGAGACTTTCTCGTCGTGTGAAGACTGAAGTCTGATGCATGGGAAAATATACTGACAAGATTAAACGACCTTATGTCAGTGAAGTTCCCCTGATTAAAATTAAAAAAAAAAACCCAATCATCTCGATACCGATACTAAGAGGCGTAATACCTCGGTCATGAAGTATTCCGAAACAGGGTAGGTAGGTACTGTAGAGATCGTTACAAGGACTCAGTAAAGTATGATTGGATGGTTTGAATATGAAGAAATAATCATTTGAATCGTAGAATGTTTAGCAAGTGATGGATGGTTGTCACAAAGAGATTTCCCTTGACCTTTAAAGAATAAAGTCCTAAAGTACCTACCTACCTTTCAACCGAGAGTTTCTTTGATTTGCCTCCTGGGCCCTATAGTAGGTACTATACAGTAAATAGGTATAGGTACCTACCTCAAATTATTACGAATATAATAACTGCATATATTAACTTTTATTGAGGGAGGAAAGGAAAGAAATTGTGCATATTATCACAATATCTGGGATACGGTGTGTTACCCTATGTTTTTGGCTATAACAGATATCATTACATTCGACCTCTTTGTAAATTATAACTTGTGTAGCTATGGTTGATATTCTCTCATTCTAAACTGAATCCCATTGAAGAGGCACAATTACAAATACGGAATAAAAGTTCCACTATCCTACTCATTCTCAGTGATTAAGCAGCAACAATGAATGCAAACAAATTAAACGTTATTTAAGGGTAATGCGTTTTATTGTCAGCACTTTACGACGTCGACTAGTGAGGGGATCCGGGGGATCCAGGGATTATACCGTCGCTCGCAATAAAGGGTGGTTTTGAACACAGCTCGTCAGGGGTGAAATTTATAACTGTGGTCAATTGGTGTGCATTAAATAGTTAGAAATTCTTAATGTGTCAGAGTTTTTAATTAATATTTTAGCTAAGTATTATTAATTTGCCTTGCTCGTACTGTTTTTAGTTCACATGAGTAAACTAATAATAGTAACTACCTACATAATAGCACTGTGAAAAATAAGAATAGTCTGTTATAATAATATTTAATAGACAAATAATTTATAAAACTAAGTAATGAAAGTTATTTATGTTAAACATTGCGCTTGGGTTGCTTGTATGCTGCCATCTATCGGCAATGAGAGGAGACTAATATTGTTAAATTTTGAGAAACAAAATTATAGTGAAAATACATCAGGTAAAAAGTAATTTTTGGGGTCCATAAATTACATGGGGTCAAATAAAGTTTTTAATTAAACAGTCTTTACATCAAGTCTGCTGCTTAGAACGAATTGAAAATTATTCGTCCAGAAATTGTATGATTAGGAACAAGTTCCAGTCTTTTAAACTTTTTTGGATCTGTCATTATGTTATTTACAGCATAATTATTTATCTGAAATTATGTAAATTTAACAAGATACGGATATTTATAAAATATTATAGTAAATTGATGTCTGAAACATGATTTAAATTATATCTATTATTTATTTTCATTTGAAATAACTGCGGCGTTTCAGAACTGTAAGTATTACGTCATCAGTTTTGACAATGACATTGAATTTAAATTGAGGTTAACAAATCAATTTTCAGGAAATTATCAGCATAATCTAATTAATTAAGACTAAAAGTATGTGTAAATAGGTCATTTCCTTATAGTATTTTAAGTGAAATTTTGTAAAAATGTGGCAACTAGTTCAAATGCATTCATGTCAACTCATAAGGCAGAGGTAAATATTAGTAAATAAGCCAAAACTTACTTATGTAAATAAACATAAAATTTAACATTGAAACTTACGTAAAATTTTGCTTACAGGTTACTAACAACAAAGAGTAATGTCTACTTTACAAATTTGTTAAAAAATAAGCCGTCTCATGTTGTTAAACGGTATATCTCTGAAGTCAAAACATCGTCTGAAAAAAGTACAAAATCCGGGATATTATTGCTTTGTAGTCCATGGAAGTTGTGTACTGGGGTCAGTTTAGCGCTCGGGGCCCGTTATCTGTTAAGCAATGGCCCAGCATACTGTAAGGCGGTAGTGGTCCACTCAAGAGTAATACAGAGAAGGCCCAATTTTGATGAAGATCGGGCCAAGTTCGATTGGGAAAAGTTTTTCACATATCTGCAGCCTCATAAGTGGCTGTTAATTGCGGCTGTTGCAGTAAGTTAATATGGATTTATTTATTATTAGTTTTATTAATGAATAATTGGATATTTAACTTAGTACTAATTTTAACTAAAAATATTTTTTCTTATTACTTACATATGCTATTGAATTTTATCTGATGAGAATCTTATACTTCTATTGTATTCCGTTGGATATGTGAACAACTACCATTAAATAAGCAATGTTATACTCATAATGGTGATAATATTGATACTTAAATCTAGTGGTTGTAAGTACTACTGGTAAGCTCGAGATCCTGTTATGGATTCCCAACTTGAGCAAAGTATTATTGAGATTTTCTATAAAATCTTGGGTAGCTCAATAGTGGCTCATGAGTTTGGATTTATTGCCAGTTATGGCAATATGCTTATACCCCTATAATATGGAATCTAAAGCTGTTCACTCAAATACTTAATATTTCTCAAAACCATTAAAGAATTACAGGCACATTCAATTATTTAACAGTAGCTTGTTTTTAAATTGAAGGAATTATGTTTCAGTCAGCATTAATGGTGGCATTTATTAATGTATACATCCCAGCGATGTTAGGAGAGGTAGTGAATGTCCTAGCTAATCAGAGGCAAAACCCTACGGCAGACTTCTTGGATCAGATCAGACTGCCATCCCTGAAACTCATAGCTTTGTATATTGGACAGGTAAGAATGGTGAAGAAGTAAGTTACGTTTTTATATTATTACTAGCTGACCCCGCAAACGTTGGTTTGCCATAAAAAAAAAAAATTAGGTGTATGAAAAATAGATGTTGGCCTATTCTCAGACCTCCCCGATAAGCACAAAAAATTTCATCAAAATCGGTCAAGCCGTTTCGGAGGAGTATGGCAACGAAAACACGAGAATTTTATATATTAGATTGAATTTGTCATGAAACATTGCTTCAGTAGCCTACTGGTATGCTTGCACACAGCTTGTGTTTGGATTCGTGGTTCATGGCAATCACGGCAATAAACTCACCTCCTATAACATGGGAATTAAACTTGCGAAATTTGGGTGTACATTGGTATATCTCTGCCTAACCCATCGGGGAATACAAGCGTGATGGCAAGTCAAGAAAAAAAATGTTGACTCATCTAATTGATGGGCAAGTATAGGTTGCCTGCTGGCCAGGGTGAGTGACAACTTGCAGAAGGCAGCTGGCAGAGATGGAATGAACAGAGCTAAAGATGGGGCTCTGTGGAGTTCACTAAAAGAGGCCTAGCAACTAAACTGTACAGTTTATTTGTATAACATGTATTTTGAATAGTTTCATGTAAGTCCATTGTAAAATGGAACTATTAAGAACAAAAGACCTTATTGGTGAGGTTCTTCAAAAAGGTCAGGTGCGTAGTACTCGCGACTGGCGTGTATGTATGACAAGTTGTACGAATGTGGTCGAAGCGAAAGAAGTATGCAAGAATCGCAGCAAGTGGCGTTTTTTACTTTCTGCCTACCCCTATGGGAAAAAGGCGTGAGTGTACGTATGTATGTAAGAACAAAAGTTCCATTTATTGATTTCTGACATGCGAATATTAAACATTGAAATAAAAAACCCTTTACAGCATCCATGGTCATGGGTAGACAGTCTACCTGTGACCATGAACGCTGTAAAGGCTCTGAAACATTGGGATTAATATCAGTATATCACAATAAAATCCGTAGAAAGTATTTTTATTTCAATACTTTCATTTTACAACGGACTTAAACATAACCAGTCAAAATACACCTTTAGTATTGATTTCTGACATTTACGCAAATATTATGCATTGTAATAAAACTACTTTTATATTATTAATCCCCATTTATTAATATCAATATACGCGATAAAATCCGTAAAAAGTAGTTTTATTTCAATATACACCTTTAGATCAAATTCGATCTTTCAAAATATTTGTTTTGTAACTTATCTGCTCTTCAGTAACAAAAGTAATGTTTAAAACTAAATCTTTCCAGGCAGCATTCACATTCATGTATATCCATCTCTTATCCCAAGTGGGTGAGAGAGTAGCTTCTGAGATGAAGCAGGACCTATTTGAGTCAATACTCCGGCAAGATATGGCCTTCTTTGACCAGGAGAGGACTGGAGAGCTTGTTAATAGGTATGAAGATAATTATTATTAACTGGATCTACCTGGCTATATATTCCTCTGGCTCAAAAAGTATATAAACAATTGCAAAATTGTGAAATTCAAAATTTTCAAGCTATAGGTAGGCAAAAAATTTTTGGAGATTTCAGATCACTACATAGTATAAAACAAAGTCGCTTTCTCTGTCCCTATATCCCTATGTATGCTTAAATCTTTAAAACTACGCAACGGATTTTGATGCGGATTTTTTTAATAGATAGAGTGATTGAAGAGGATGGTTTATATGTATAATACATGTATTTTATTAGTACATTGCACCCGTGCGAAGCGGGAGCGGGTCGCTAGTTTTGAATAAAATAATATTTACATTGATATACATAGTAAGCATTGTTAGATTTTAATGACTATTTCTCCTCCGAGCCTATTCCCAACTATGTTGGGGTCGGCTTCCAGTTTAACCAGGTGGCTGAATATCAGTATTTTACGCAAAGCGACTGCCATCAGACCTCCGCAACCCAATTTTGAGCAATACCGTTAAATAAAATAAATAAATTCTTTATTGCACAAAAAAAATCTGTAACTATAACATTAGTTGCGGTAATACCTGCATTAGTAATAATACTGTGTCGTAGGAATTAACGCCCACCTCAGGAAAAGGACAATCGCGTTCTAGAATTTATACTAAACACAGGTTACCTACAGATAGTTTACAATCAAGTTTACGTTATGCTGAGGATAAACTGGTTGTCAGGTTTTTGGGCTTCTGACTATCACTAACAATTATTGTCCTAGGTGTTTGTGACAACCGGGACTGACGGCTTTACGTGCTCACCGAGGCACGGAGGGGTCTCGATGTACTAAGAATGATCACCCATTCACGGATTGACTGCAACTAATGCAGCTGAACCTTGCAGATCGCTTGATCAGCTTAGTTATCACTTAGCCACAAGCCCTTCTGAGTGAAACTCTATTAAGAACGCTTAATATCACATTTTATGTGGAGAAACAACTTTTTGTAGCTATATTGTTTGATATGCTTCCCATACCTGTTTAAACTAGACTGGTAGAAGTAGTAGTGTTTCTCGAAGTTGGACCTACCCAACTGGATGGTTTGTCCCAGATACACATACTCGTCGACAACTTCGAGAGCCGGTCCTTTTGGAAGTTTATGGGGGTGGCTGATATGGTGATGATTATAATATTAGACTAATCTTTCAGACTCACAGTCGATGTACAAGATTTTAAGAGTTCCTTCAAACAGACTATTTCTGGTGGACTGAGAGCTATTACACAGGTAATATTTTATGCTGAAATGCACTTTTTTTTATATTATTAATTTCCATATTTTCATAATGATTAAGAGGTTGGAAAAATTACACACTATTCGTCTAAACAGTATCTATTATATAAAGATTATTTAATATATACTGTTCCGAAGATTAGTAGGTATAATTTTGGTATAGTTAATCTTAGTTTAATATGTTTATATCATATTATGTGAGAGCCCAGATAAGTCTTATGATGGACACGAGGACAGAAAAAAATCAGTGGTAGCCTAATGACATATCATTAGCCTCAGGCTGAGGAGTGTGCATTTATATTTAGATTTAGATTTTTCTAATTGCAAATCCACACTCCTTAACCGTTCGAAATCATGTGCGTATTAATAATGAATTAGTACTCGCTTAAACTGTGAAGGAAAACATCGCGAGGAAATCTGCATGCCTGAGAGATTTTCTCGACGGTGTGTGAAGTCTGCCAACCCGAATTAGGTTAGGTTAGCGTGCTGGACTATAGTATAATGCCTCTCAGTCTGAGAGGAGATCTGTACCCAGCAGTGGGACAGTATATGGGTTGATGATGATGATAACGGGTACACACAGTTACAGCCCAGAAAAAAAACATTAGATATCTCCTCACTGATTATATTTCTTGTTTTTTTTTTGTAGGTACAACACTTCTAATATTGATTTTTTACCATTTCTAGATTGTTGGTTCATCATTGAGTCTTCTAATCATATCTCCGCAACTGACCGGTTTAACATTACTATGTGTACCATCAGTGGTTGTTGGCGGCACGTTCATTGGATCACTGCTAAGGAAACTATCAAGAGAGGCGCAGACGCAGGTTTGTGTAGTTCAGTAAGGTGCTTATATCTACTAGCAAGTATCAGCTGCCATTTTGTATAATTATGCTATATTGGGGTCGGCTTCCAGTCTAACTAGATGCGGCTGAATATCAGTATTATACACGAAGTGACTATCATCAGCCCTTCGCAACCCAATTTCTGGGTACTACCGATATCCTGAGGATAGACTGGTTGTCAGGGTTTTTACGCTTCTGACTACCACTAAAGATTGTCATAGGTGTTCGTATGACAACCGGGACCGCTGGCATTACGTGCTCTCCGAGCCACGGAATCTTCTAGAATAATATATAGAATATTAAAGAACATATTCGGAGTGTTTCGCGAGTCCTTAATATATAAATACCTGTTGATTCCTAACATTTATGCGAATATTATACATTGAAATAAAACTGATTTTTACGGATTTTATCGCGTTGTATTGTCTACCAGTCCAGACCAGTCAGTCTACCCGTGACCATGGACGCTGTAAAGGGTCCGAAATGTCGGGATTAATAATATCAATATAACGCGATAAAAACGCGTAAAAAATAGTTTTATTTCAAAATAAATACCTATTTCCAGATAGAAAAATCCACTCTAGTAGCAGAGGAAGCGATATCCAACATGCGTACTGTTCGCGCTTTTGCGGGCGAAGAGAACGAAGCACAGCTGTTTGCGCAGGAGTGTCATGCGGCGGCAGAACTCAGCATGGAGCTGGGACTGGGCATCGGACTGTTTCAGGCTGGGACGAATCTGTTCCTTAATGGGTATGACAGATCAAATCTTCAGTTTTGGCCTATGTTTCGGGATCATCAAGGTTATTAATTCCGGCCGTAAAACCAGATGAGTGTGTTGCCTCGCCACTTTTTGCGCATACGCAGACATACCTCCGGCCTTCATGAACTGCGTCTTGCGGGCGGCTGACCTGAGGAGTCGGTCGCCCGACCAGATAATGGCCGCAGTAGCAAAAACAGGCGTGCCTTCGATTAGGATGCTAGGCAAGGCCTCGCCAATTGCAGGGGTCCATCGACTGCTGGACATCATAGCCTGTCATCATCGTCAATCCATATACTGGTCCCACACTGCTGGGCACGGGTATCCTCTCAGATTGAGAGGGTTTAGGCTATAGTCCACCACGCTGGCCTAGTGCGGGTTGGTAGACTTCATACGCTGCCGCGCTGTAGAGAAAATCTCTTAGGCATGCAGGGTTCTCACGATGTTTTCCTTCACCGTTTAAGCGAGTGATAATTAATTAATTATTAATACGCACATAAATTCGAAAAGTCAGAGGTGCCTTGGATTCGAACTAGACCTTTTAATGAATGTGAATTGGTAATCAGTAATACTAGGGCCTAATATTCAGTCTCTTTCCGAGTAATATTGTTTAATCCTTTTTCAGCATGGTCCTTGGTACTATGTTCATGGGCGGCCATTTAATGTCCTCCGGTCAGATGTCTGCGGGTGACGTCATGGCATTCTTAGTGAATGCGCAAACTGTGCAGCGGTCGGTCGCTCAGCTGTCATTACTGTTTGGATCGGTTGTGAAGGGCGTAAGCGCTGGAGGACGCGTGTTCGAGGTTAGATTTTGTTGTCATTGTAATAAAGCTCATTTTTGATCGTATGTGGTGTAAAGTTTATGGCGTAAACAAGTTACGGTACAAAGCTAAACATCTCATAGCTGTCTAAATTGGTTAAATGAATCATTTGGAATTAGACTTTATGTCATTAATAATAGAGTTTATATGAGCTAACTTTCACATTATTTATAATAGCCAAACTGCTCTCTAATGTTAAAGTGTGTGCAAGGTTCAAACTTACGTTTGTATAAATAATCTTAACTATGGTATGCAAAAATATCCTGAACATTCACGAAGGGTTGCCATTAAATACAGTCTTTAAATCCATCACAATAAGGTTCAATTTAAATAGCGTCTAATGTATTGATTCTAGTACATCAACAAAATGCCAGTGATGGACAATTCCGGTACGAAGACTATCAAGTACCATGAATTCCATGGTGATATAGAGTTTAAGGATGTCACCTTCGCGTACCCCAGTAGACCTGAAGCGGTGAGTGACACTTGATTTTTATTTTATTTATCCCTACTCACTGCGACAAAGCAGTGATAGTCTAGTGGTATGATCATTGGACTGCCAAGTCGAAGGTCCTTTGCGATGCAAGGGGAACCGCGGGCTACAGAAAAATGTTCTTCTAATTAATTTGAAACATCCTTGCACTATAATAATTATTAAGTACATAGTACTAGTGCCTATTAGCAGAAACAAATGCAGTGATAGGCTAGTGGTATCATCAGTGGACTGCCAAGTCGTAGGTCTAGAGTTTGAATCCAGTGCACGCACCTCTTTTCTAAATCATGTGCGTATTAATAATAAATTATCACTCGCTTAAACGGCGAAGGAAAACATCGTGAGGAAACCTTCATACCTTAGAGATTTTTCTCGACGGTTTGTGAAGTCTGCCAACCCGCACTAAGCCAGCGTCGTGGACTATAGGCTAACCCCTCTCATTCCCTGAGTAGACCCGTGCCCAGCAGTGGGACAGTTAATCGAAGTGAAATAACCCTGTTTTGAGCTGTATTGTGTTCCCAACGCAAAGGTTGTGTTAACAGTGGAGGGACTTTGACACTTATAATGCCAAACAAACTATTCCTCTTTAATTGAAATTAAAAAAAATATAGATTCATTGTAAAGTACCCGTAGTACAAACTCTGTTTAGTTTGGAACTTGATGGTGATGTGTTAAATGTCCCAATTTTTTTTTTACAGACAGTGTTGAAGAACTTTAACCTAAAGATACCGGCGGGCAAAACTGTGGCAATTGTCGGTACTTCTGGCAACGGAAAATCTACTATTGCTGCTTTATTAGAGAGGTAACGTTGTAATCATAAGGCGTACAATTTAGTTTAGAAATTCGATATCATAGGCAATAGGCTAATGGACTGTTATTGTTTAATAAACAGAGCTAATAAACAAAACAAAATTAAAATCGGTTTAAAAACAAAATTAAAATCGGTTCAAAAACAATATTAAAATCGGTTCAAACACAAAGAACTTATAAGCACCTTAATTTTATGAAAGACAGTGATAGCACTATACAAAAATGTGACTTCAATGTTCCGTGCGCCATGCAAATTCTATACTAACACTCGTTTTGCGGGATAGGGATGGAGAACGCCTTTCAAACATTACCAAAAACTTTAAAGACATCTTAGAACTTTATTATTCGATTTGAATTTTTTTCAGTACTTATACTGTTTATAATTAGTATTATTTTTAAGCCTGTTATTTTTATTGATTTCTAACACATATGCGAATATTAAACATTGAAATACAACCCTGAAACAACACCCTTTTCACACAACCTTTACCCTTTGTCCGAATCGTCGGGATTAATAATATCAATATAACGCGATAAAATCAGTAAAAAGTAGTTTTATTCCTGTTATTTTTAACAAATCAAAGACCAGACAACTGCCCAACAGTATACATATTATAAAATGTATCTTTGAATCAATGTGCATTTAACTAGACGCTTGTGTACAGACGCCAGCACATCAAGCTACCACAATCTGTCAAATTTCTTTGATTGATTTTTAACTTTAATACAAAACAATAAGATTCATATTCATTTGGGAAAATTTGACAGTTTTGGATAACTTGACCTGCTGGTCTGTTTGAAAAAAAAAGCGTTCCTAACTAAATTAATTACTTTTAGGTTCTACGATGTTAATTCGGGACAAGTCACCATTGACGGCATCGACGTTAGAGAGATGGATGGCAAGTGGTTGCGTGGACGAGCGCTGGGCATTATCAGCCAGGAGCCGGTTCTGTTCGCCACCAGCGTCAAGGAGAACATACGCTACGGACGACCGGAGGCCAGTGATGCTGAGGTAAGTTTATTGTAATAATGACAAACAAGATGAAGAAGGAAAGGTAGACTAAAGATAGTTTTTTTTTATTCACGATAGGCCTACGCTTGACCACTAGTTCGCCTGATGTTAAGCGATACTGCGGTCTACGGTAGAGCGAGTTTGCCTAGAAGAAACCGATTCACTCGAGATTTATAGACACACAGATTATTGTTATTGGGGAAGACCCACTCAGGAAGCTCATTCCACATTTCAGCGGTACGCATGATAAATGATAAGATGGACTGTGTGAGAGATGATATGGCTACAAAGGAAGTGAATGATGAAATGACGGCTAAAAGAGATGTATGGTAGGAAAAGAGAGGTATAGTGGGAGTTTCAGGGGAATTCCACTCAATGGAGCTGCTCGACTGGGAAGGACCTCCACATTTCACAAAACCGAAGTGAAAATAACAGTGCTTTGAGCTGCGTTATGTTTCTTACGGTGAGCAAGGTTGCCAGTGCTCCGCGGGGAAACGCTGTGTTGGCAGTGGGGGGACGACTTTGACCCTTATACTGCCAGCCCAACTATTCCTCTTTAGTTTAACAGTGTTGGCATAGCGCAAGTGATACCCTTGGTGTTGCAGGTCTCAAGATGACGCGCTAGTACCACTGGTTGCTGGCCGCGTTTGTCGCTTACTATCGCGCCTCTATGCTTATTTGTCACCTAAATCATTCTCCCACCCTTACCCCAAATTACTTGGGGTCGGTGCTGTATGTCTTTTTTATACCACTAAGGTGGCAAACAAGCGTACGGCCCACCTGATGGTAAGCGATTACCGTAGCCTATAGACGCTTGCAACACCAGGGCTATCATTTTCGCGTTGCCGACTCTGTAAAACGAAAAAGAATAGTTGGCAGTTTAAGGGTAAAAGTCCCCTTACTACCGACACAACGTTTCCTCGCGGAGCACTGGTAACCTTGCTCATCGTAAGGCACACAGTACAATGCAGTGTTATTTCATTCGTTTTGCTGCAAGGCGGAGTTACTTCCCCAGTTGGGCAGCTAGATTCTAGGCAGGGGTAGATTCAGGCTGTGATGATAACGAACCATTTATTTTTTACCGATTCATAAGTCCTTAGTTTGAATAGGATAACTATGTTGTACCTATTGATTTCTGACATTTACGCGAATATTATACATTGAAATAAAACTACTTTTTACGGATTTTATCGCCTTATATTGATATTATTAATTCCGACGTTTCGGACCCTTTACAGCGTCCAGCGTCCATGGAGTCTACCCGTGCCCATGGACGCTGTAAAGTAAGTAAGTAAGTAATATCAATATAACGCGATAAAATCCGAAAAAAGTATGTTGTATCTACTTAATTCACCAAATATATAACATTGGTAATTGTTTAGCATGCATAAATGCGAATTATATTAAGAAATAACTGTACCTTAAGTTAGGATGAGCTAGGATTTTGCTAGGTCAGGTGTAGACAAACCAAGAATGTATCTAGGGTAAATGCTGCATGAGCAATGGGACAGGTTAGGTTCAAAATGAAAACGATTCTAGATTCAACCATTCATAGTACAGAGGCCAGCACATCAAGCGACCCCAATCTGTCAAATTTCTTTGATAGATTTTCAACTACAACAAAAAGTATTATGGTTCATGTTCGATTGGGAAAGTTTGACAGTTTTGAATAGCTTGAACTACTGGCATCTGTACACTCTTATAAAATTCGCCAGTCAAGTTTTTGTTTATTAATAGTCTACCTACGTAATATTACTTTACAGTTTGCATTTTCTAGGGGGAGGGGAGGTTAGCTACCCCCCCCCACTGCCCGTACCTCGCTACGCCTTTGTAAATTCAGGCACCGAATTTGCTTGTTAAAATATTTAAAAAAAATCTTTATATTGCAGATATACCACGCAGCTAAAACAGCGAACGCGCACGATTTTATCCTCGGCTTCCCTGAGGGTTACGAGACCCTGGTCGGGGAGCGAGGCATGTCGCTCAGTGGGGGACAGAAGCAGAGGATAGCCATCGCTAGAGCGGTGCTCAAAAACCCTCCTGTTATTATCCTGGATGAGGCTACTAGGTTGGTATATTTAGGCTGAAATAGATCCTAGGTCTTTCTGAGCTGGGTCATCAAGTTACGGTCGCAACGAAAAAATGGAGGTAGGGGGGAGTAGGAATGGAATTCAGGCGTCGATTCTTTATCTACTGGTTTTATTGTTTTGGAGATTGAAGCATAAGGTTAATTACTTTTTCTTCAAAATATTCTTGAATCATCTACTTCTAGAAGGCTTGTCAAATTGAGGTGTACAATTTTGGGGGTCACTATCCTGCGACTACTGCTACGACGGCCCCCTTCAGACCGCGCCTGAAGTTGCCGCATACGTAACGTGTTTTTAACCCGGAAGGAACAGGATAACAATTTTTGGTATATAGCGGTTTTACGTACCACGTGACCACTCCGTCTAGTCTGTGCACCGTATGCTCTTTTGTAAATAATTTCTATAAAAATTGTTTCCAAAAATCGTCGTCCTATTATACGTTACGTGTACAGCGACCTTTTCTCTTGATTATCAAAGGTTGATGCTGATTGGCTAAGGTTTTTACTGACCATAAGCTGTTTTCCAGTAAATTCTATTGATCTCAGCCTTTGTTTCTGTATGGAACATAACCCCGTTCTGCAATAAATCAAGACAATGAATTTTTAGGAGTCTCAAAATACTGTGTGTTAAATATGATTCCCTCTTCAAAGGGTTGAACATTTGTCTTAAAATTATTTTTAGTGCAAGTTCAGATTAAAGGAGATTTCGACAGTAAAATATTAGAATAATTTAAAGAAGGTATTGACATTAACCCAAAATAAATAAAAGGAGGAACGGATCGGGGTTTTGAGACACAAATTCTAAATTATATATCTTAAGCCATGAAACACGTATCTAAATTGTTTCATTTCTCAGTGCTCTCGACTCTGAAAGCGAGAAGGTGGTACAAACAGCATTAGAAACAGCAGCCAAAGGCCGCACTGTGCTGGTAATCGCACATCGGCTCTCCACCGTCATCAATGCCGACCTGATCGTTGTGCTCAACAAGGGCAACATTGTAGAGGTAAAGTCAGCTTGTTTAACTTTTCAGGAAAAGAAAACTGACTTCTAGCACTTTAAATAATACATAAATAAATATTATGGATATTTCACAGCACCATCTAGTCCGAAATTAAGAGCTTAAAATTTTGCGGAAGTTATCTCTGCTTACTTTGTACTATACTTGCGGAACGCTATGATGGCCGTTACATTAATGGACGAAAATAAAAAAAACAATACATATTTTATATATTTTTATTTGTAGTAGTATCGTTAGATCACTATTGACAATAAAGAACAGCAATTTGCTCCTTCAAATGTAATTACTAATTAATACGAAACTTCATGAGTGGAAAAACGTCAAACCGGCCATCATAGCGTGCCAGTAGTATAGACAATGTATACACCGTGTTTTTTTTTCGTTTTACAGCCGAAAAGATATACTTCTACTCATCATGATCAACAATTTATTTTATGGGATCAAGCATGAAGTAAAAAAAAACACCATGACATTAGGATGTCGGTGTTTTTTTTTAAAGTTCAAGACAAAATGCCTACATTTTGTCGAGTGACCAAGAAACAGCTAAGAAACAGCTCTCTTTTTTTTTTCAAGATTTCAGACTTAGTCCCATATCTAGTAGAAATAATATTGAAATAATGATTTTCTTTCGGCTGTAAGACGACAAAAAAACACGGTGTATAATATTTTTATACTTGTTTTCATTAAATACGTAAGAAACTCCCAGACAAACAAACACTTATGTTCATCACATAAATATTGGTTCGATTCCGCAGTCAAACACTCGAAAAACGACCACAGACTATTACAATCCACTCACACATTACATTGTCCTTTCAGATGGGAACCCACGACCAGTTGAAGAAACAGAAAGGCCTCTACTGGAACTTGATAAAGCAGCAAGATCAGGCTTCCAACTCCTCACAGTCAGTATGAGATAATGGCCATAACTAAAGTATAGGTGCTCAAATTTTTTATAATTTTTCTGACATAGTACAGTCAACAAAAGAGTTAAGTGTACGACAGCTAATTAATAATCTGTGTTTTGATAAAGATAGTGTAATAATGTATCACACAATATATGTCAAAACGTAGGTATTGTGAGCAGCTACATACCTAACCGTTTGGCGCGTAATTATTTATGTCGAAATCTGTATAAAGTTGCATATTTCGTTTGCTATCTGTATACTTAACTCTTTTGTTGACTGTACAAAGCTGCGAAAACTAGGCGGTTGATTTAAGTTTGCTCCTCAATGTCGTGTACTTCTCAATGTAACACGACACGATAGCATCATCCTAACTATGTTGGGATCGGCTTCAGTGTAACCAGATGCAGTTGGATATCAGTATTTGACATGAAACGACTGCTTAGAAACTGTCGTTTCGTTTCTTGTAAAATACTATTAACTGATATTCAGCCCTCGGTAACCTCATTTTTGCCTATAACGCAATGCAATACTGTTATGCTGAAGATAGACTGGTTGTCACGCTTTTTTTGGGCTTCTGACTAGCATATAAACACACACACACACACACACGAGCGCGCAAATACAGACACACGCACACACTCGGCATTTGGGTTTCCGCATTGTAGGTGCCAAGTTAAAACAACCGACCGTAGTATAATGAAATATAATAATATTATTGTTATTGCACGAGGCTCTAAGCAGTGCTTAAGCACTTACTATTGAGACTGTTTTTGCTCCTATAGAGAAAAAATAATAAATGATAAATGACAAGTTATATCTAGTGTAGATAACTCAAAAATAATCCTGCCATCAATTTTATTTGTCTCTGTGTATTGTTAATTGTGGCTAAAAGTGCTCGTGATTAGATATAAGGATATTATCATTAGTGATATAATTATTAACAAATTTATATTTATTTATATTGGGCTACATATGAAGCTATACATTGCCAAAATAGCGTGACCTTAAATTGTACATACTTTCTGTACAATAAGAGCTCAGCTTATATTGGAAATGTGTAGATGCATGTCTGGTGCATAGATTGTTGATCACGATTTTATTTATTTGTAGGTAGATAGAATTTTAACAATTGGGTAGGTTTATTGATTAGAATCAAATTAACTTTTTGTATTTTTCGGCATTTTCCATGCTAAGATTTTAAAATTTAAAAATAATTTTTCCTTCGCTAAAATACCTTCACAATCTTAGCATGGAAAATGCCAAAAAATACAAAAAGTTAGTTAATAGGTAAGACGGCATCGTTCGACATCGAACTAACTGTAAAGTAAGTCATGACGGTTGAGAAGCAAAGACTTGCTTTTCAGTAAGTGTTACTGACGTCAGCATAAATACCTAAATTCAGAATGGAAAGGCAAAATTTCTAACTGGCGGGTGGGATTCGCAGTGGCTGATGCAGCGCAGTCGAATTTTTCCTTCGCTAAAATAACTAGAAACAAATTGTCAGTAGTTATCACGGTTTAACCGACTTCTCTTTCGATTAAAGGGTATAACCGATGTATCGACCGTCGAACGCTGGACCTACACCAGTCCTTTGTTCATAACACACTTCAAGCCATACAGTTTTACTCCATAATCACCCCTATTGCGACGGAATACGGTTGGTCCAAAGAGCAAACTGTTAAGCTTGTCGTTGCATTAGGTGTTTGTACAGTCTGAGCCCATAAGTCCAGTAGCACGTCAACGATCGTATTTGCCTGCACGGTACTGCGCGTATACACACATGTGAATGCAAAAATTTCCCAGTCAAATAGAATAACTACAAAAAGGTGATAGTGTGTGGTTTGTCACCAAGGCAAATCATTATATCGCACTCTGTCTGTCTAGATAATGATGAAAGAGTGCGATATACGAGATCGTGATATTGGCAAAATGTTTGTTATAGAAAAAGGTCGTAAGTGCGACTGCTACTGGACTTATGACCCCGACCGTACATACGGATGTACGCCCTGCGCTCTACAAGAATTTACCGATCGATCATCGAATTTAATCGATTTGTCTATCGATTCAAAAATCTTTAGACTGATTGGATCGGTTAATAGGTTTGAATAGCTATGCTTTTCTTCCATATAGTTTTTCTGTAAATTAAGCTAAGCTTTCAGATATTTCTAGGAAAAATTAGCAAAACGTGGCAGGCGTTTAGTGCATCGTTTTATTGACTACCAAGGTTACCGTTATTCTAAAACGCTTATTAAACTTCTGTTAGCTAAAATGGATTTTATTTTTTTTAAAATGCCGCTCGTCCAGTGACGGGATGTAGCTTTTGCTCTTTTTTGTAGATACAGCCATTGTCTTTGAAATTTATACTATAATGTTATAACATTAAATTTTAATGACATTTTGATTTGTCGCAGAAAAATCCCGCTAGTCGCAGGGCCCAAAACTGAAATTACAAGCATTGGGAAACAATGCTTGTAATTTAAATGTTCTATTCTAAACTTAATTGTTGGAACATAAATAGTTTTAACGATGGCGGTTTTTAATTAGTGGCGTTAATAAGCGTTTCGAAATAACAGAGAGTAGTTCTTAATTTAATAAAGGGCCTTAATACAAATAGATGTTTTTGTATCGAGGTTTGTGCGAGATAGCTTACTGCAGCAACTGCAGCAATTTCTTTATTTCTTTCTCAATACTGCATTGCATTTTAGTGACTGGCATTCTTCTAAGATTATAATAGCATAATGCAAGCCAAGGCTTTTGTTATCTTAAATTTATTGTGTAAAAAGTGAGAGGTAAATATCATTTCCATATAATTTGTTAAAATTCGAACGTTACATTAATAGCTGCGTTAGCTAAGGATCAAAAGTAACTACACGGTTTAGCTAAAACGCTGATTCAATGATCATCGGAATTACTTAGAACGACAGTAAGTTGTAAAGTCATTATTAGGTTACAAGAATCAATCGTGGTATTTCAATCAAGTTTTTTTATGAAGCAATATTGTTATGGTATAATCATGGTGTGGAAAGATAATTAATAGAAGAGAATAAAGTGTTGTTACCAAAGTTATGTGTTTTATTTTTAACACTAATATACTCATTATCGTCCGAGACGTTTCTCAATTATGTGGTATCGGCTTCCAGTGTAAACAGATACGGCTGAATAACAAGAAAATATATAATAAGAAGAAAAGAAGAAAGAATAATAATGTCCAATTTCTCTTCAATTCTTCAATATCTTCTTTAAGAACTACTATGTACTTACAGTTGCCGTACCGTACCGCTAAAATTTTGTTGTTACAATTCGAAGGCCAAACAATACAATATTTTAATAGTCCGCGCTTTATATGTATAATACATGCATATTACAAGTACATTGCACCTGTTTGAAGCCATCGCTGGTATCTAATACATACATTATTGTTAGTATTTTTAATATTAAGTTCAATATTACCGTTGTTTGATATTGCGTATAATTTTACATAATATATAGCAAATAATAATATTCCTAGCATATATTCAAGTGACATGCTTTTTAATTTATTTTTATTTAGGAGCTTGTTTCTTCCTGGAAATATCAGCTCCATCGAACTTTGAACATGACACATTAACAAGAATATAGTGAACAGTGTCCAGTAGTTACAAATAAACAACAAATTATTATTGGTATTAAAAAAAAACTGAACGGCCATAAGTTCTGCTATGAACCATTTCAAGGTTCATATGGATAGGTTCCATTACTTACCGGACATCCTGTATAATGTCGTGTGCCTTGCCTTCTGAAGTTAAGTAAGTATACTATCTTGATTTGATTTCGAATACACGTTGGATAAATCCATCCGATTGATATTGATTTTTCTAAGTGACGTATGTACTTGAATGATAAGCTAGACCAATAAAATTTAAGGACTGAAAGCGACCACGCATTGGCTATGCAGAACGCATGCGCGTACGTTGCTGTATATTAGATTTTTTCTGCAGTTCTAAACCCTGAAACAAACTGTATTTATAAGTACATAAAATTCATATTCCAAGGAAATTTATTATTTATTGCATACATGATCACTGAAATATTATTTACATTAAATGAATTAAGTAACACTCATGAATTTATTTACAAATTAACTAATATTAAGTAATACTAATTTACTAGGTTAATTTTATTATTATATTTTTGTAATGTTATATTTACAAGAGTTAACAAATTTTTAGAATCAAACTTTCAAATTTTAAATTTCAAGTATACTTGTGGTATTTTTACAATCATGACTATTCTAGATTCTATGGTTTTACCATAGACTTATAGTAATAATGTATCTAATGGTAAGTTATGTTAAGACTGTGGTAAGTAGACATCTGAATTTTAACTTCAAACGTAAATTGTGCGAGGAACTTGTTGTAGAAATTTGTTTAATCTCAAATGTGGCTCTTTTTAATTGTAAAATATAAATATTTTAATTTTGTTCAGCTTAATTTTTGTTTTCAGTTTAAACCTACTTCGAACCTGAGTTAATTAGTATTAATAGTACAGAGGCGAGCACATCAAACTACCCCAATCTGTCAAATTTCTTTGACAGATTTTCAACTTTAATACAAAGTTTTAAGGTTCATGTTCAATTGGGAAAAATTGACAGCTTTGGATAGCTTGACCTGCTGGCGTCTGTACCTACCATTTTTATATTGCAACTGATAGAACAATGTTGTCTACTTTTTCTTAAAATTGTTTAATGACTCGCTAAAAGTTTAGGATTTCTTTGAACTGTACCATTGAAATCATTATACATACTCGTACCTAAAAATTTTTCCGACGTCGCGTCGCTCTACAACCCCATTATATTCTTCTTAATAAAAAACCTACATTAATAAACCACTCTTTACCTATTAGATAAATTAACTACAAACGCCCGCTGGTCAACCTATCCAAAACTGTCAAATTTTTCCAATTGAACATGAACCTTATTACTTTGTATTAAAGTTGAAAATTATTAAAGAAATTTGACAGATTGGGGTAGCTTGATATGCTCGCCTCTGTACATAATCAGATGTGAGAATACCTGTCCGCTGTTACGATAAATTGCTTAATATAGGTACAAATTATCTTAATTTTGATTCCTGAGAATTTACAATAAAATTATGAATAGGTACAATCACTATAAGTCGAGGTTTTGATAAATTAAATACCTTACATAAATTATTTACAGAAAACTATGCAGCTGTAAAATTACATTTTCGAAATAGATTTTACGATTTTAATCAAATGTTATGACGAAATTAAGAATGTGCTGTTTTTTAATTATATTTAATTAATTGAAATATATTAATCATTTCAGTTTTTTACACATCGTACGTATTATTTAATTGACCTTAATTTGAAATCTATTTGCTCAAGTCGGTTATAATGTAGATACCATAACTACAGTTATTTAAGTACCAATTTATGTTATAAAAGAATGTCTAAATATTACTGGGATGTCAACATTTTGGTGACAAATTTCATACATTACCTACTGTTGCTCAACATTGCTACTAGCAACTTAATATTTTGCCCAAAATCAAGTTCGAAATCGTTTTATTTATCCAAGCCGTTCATGCAAGTTCTTGGTGCAAGTCGTCTTTAGCCATGTATTCAAGGGTGACAAAATAGGTTGAGCAACTTGGTCACCAACTTCAAATGTTGAGTAACTGTTGAGCAAATGTTGCCAACATCAAGTGTTGACCAACTGTTGCAAATTTCGAATGTTGAGCAACTGTTGCTAAATTCAAATGGTAAGTACCGGTTGCAATTTATACTTAATCAACACTGTTACTTAAAATTTAAAAAGCAATTTTAAAACTTTGCGAGAAATAATGTTTTCTTAAAGTTTTCTCGTATTTGTCGTGTTCACAGAGCTAACTTTCATCATCGGTTTATTTACCGATCCCTCAGAATTAGGTTAGGTTAGGTTTTGCTAAACCAAATTGCACTCTTTTTAAACAATACATAGGTACATACGTGGCTATCGTTGTAAAAGGTTTTTTTTTCTAAATCCGTATTACGTCATTCATCTTGTCATTTCAATTATTTACACATTTTAAACAACTATCAATATATACATATAAGTAAGTATCAGATTGTTTTTAATTTTTGAGCATTATTTTTAATGAAATATTTGAGTATGATTTCTTAGTTTTTAACACTTTTATAATTTGTAGCTTAAGTTTTTGAGAACAATTTATTATAATTACATATTTTAATTCGAATTTTCCATTTCCTATACTTAATAATATTTTACTGTAGATTATTAGGGTTAGAACACATCATGATGAGTGATGGTTGTGCGTAATTTGCAATTGAAATTGAAATTTACTGTATCAATATTATGTGCATGCGCCCTTTTTCCATAACATCGTACTTCAAAATCCCATTTAGAGCAATCTCATTGCCGGTTGAATGCAATAAATATGCAATATTTACGTTTAAATATATATTATTGATTTGATTATTGCCGGCAATTTTAATTGCTCAAGGCTAAAACCCAAATCTGCCATTTGAATTCTATCAGAATGGTCCTCTAATGACACTAAATGACAGATTTCGTAGAAAAAATTGTCAAAATCCAACAATTCTGAAGTCATTGTGACGATTTTAACACAATATAATAGCAGGCTTGGGGCCCAGTTGCAATGTAAACTTCGAATCGAACCAAATATAGAAATTACAATGATGAACATTTCCATAAAAATGTAAATGAAGTGAAGTGGGCAGGGCAAATAGCTCGTAGAATTGATGGTCGATGGGGCAAAAAGGTTCTCGAGTGGAGACCACTCACCGGAGAGCGCAGCGTTGGACTGTCTCCAACGAGATGGACCGACGACCTGGTAACCTTTGCAGGCATGAATGCAGGCGACCTATAACCGGTCCTTATGGAAGTCTATGGGGAGGCCTTTGTTCAGCAGTGGACCTCCTGTGACTGATAATATGATGATGATGATGTATAGAAATGTATGGAAATTAATGGAAAAGTAATGTTCATAATTGTCCGTCGATTCGAACTGTAGATTGCAACTTATCTATAGGACCTATATAAACTTGCATGCTTCTGCAACTCATGCCAAATAACCAGTACCAAAATCATCATTACCTTATTTAATAACATCAAAATTCCACTAACTGTTTTACTGTACAAGATTGTGCTTAATTAAATACAATCTAGATATTTCTAATTAAGTAACTAGGTTACGTCATTATATTTGTTAGGTACTTTATCTAAGTAATGTTACTATCAACTTATGTCACAATTCAATGATTGGTTAATTTTAAATTTTAATTAAATTCCTACGTTGGCACTGTATGAGGACCTTTCCAGATGCTAGAAATAAATAAAGCTATGGAATCATTTTGTGAAACCACTAAACGAATCTAGAGAGAGAGGTAGGTCGTAGTGGGAGTACTTAATTCCACTCCAATTGGAGTTGCCCGACTGTGGAAGTACCTCCGCCTTGCAGAAAATCTAAGTAAAATAACATTGCTTTGAGCTGTATTGTGTTCCTAACGGTGAGCAAGGTTGCTAGTGCGTCGCGAGGAAATGGTGTGTTGACTTTGACCCTTATACTGCCAGCTCAATTATTCCTCTTTCTTCTTCAGGGTCGGCAACGCGCAAGTAATAGTGTTGGTGTTGCCCTGGTGTTGCCAGCGTCTATAGGCTTCGGTAACCGCTTGCCTTCAGGTGGGCCGTAGGCTTTTTTGCCACCTTAGTGGTATAAAAAAAAAATCTAACAGCGACAGCGCCACAAAATATTTTACTTAATTGGTTATATCGCGCAAATGACGTAAATTGCTCTATTTTTTTTATTGTTGATTGCGGCTATAGTAGTTATTACTGCGACCGTAGCCGGTCTACTGTGATCGCCACTCGTTGAGTTAGAGTAGAGTTCACCGCTAAACTTTGTGGCTCCCTATAAACTGCAGGATTTGCTTAGCGGTAAACTCCAACTCCAAATTGCTCTAACTAATGTCGTCAATGGTAATGGTGGTCGTACCAGACCAGAGCCTGTCATGGTCGTGGTGGATGTCTGGAATACCATGGCCATGACTATAGGGCAAGGTTTTTAGTCGGTACGAGTCCGACATACCCTGCCGCCTCCCCGGTTGGAGGAGAATATGGATTTTATGGATGTAAAGTTAAATATCTTGAAATTATTGTTCGCAATTATTGCACCATGCTGGGGTCAACATACAGATCACATTTGGTCGAAGTGTTGCTGGCTATGCCAGCCCTCACAGTTAAGATTAAAGTAAGCTTGTTTGAGTACCTAATTGGCAATGAGATGTAATTGTAAGCGAGCTTCAATAAAAGCATCGACGAACTGTATCGCGAACGAGATCATCGATCATAAACATATCGAATATCAGCTAACCAGAAACACGAAGTAAAATCGATACTAGCAATACACCTATTTCTGTCTCCTTCCCTCATACAGTGCCATAATATCCTTCGTCCCGCACTAACGTCATCGGAGGCCGAAGTGCAGCAGCACTGACGTCAGCAGCAACAAGCAGGTGCCACTGGTCGTTATGCCGTGGATCGCGCTCGTGTTGCGCCGGAGAATCGCCGCCATCTTGTTACCTGGAAGGAGGGGGGATTGTTGTTATAGCACGGAATAATTCATCATCATCATCAACAATCCATATACTGTCCCACTGCTGGGCACGGGTCTTCTCTCAGATTGAGAGGGATTAGGCTATAATTTACCACGCTGGCCTACTGCGGGTTGGCAGACTTCACAAACCGTTGAGAAAAATCTCTAAGGTATGCAGGTTTCCTCACGTTGTTTTCCTTCACCGTGTAAACGAGTGATAATTAATTATTAAAGCACGCACCTCTGACTTTTCGAATTCATGTGCGTGCATGAATTCGAAAAGTCACAGTTGCGTGCCTTGGATTCGAACTCGAGACCTTCGACTTGGCAGTCCAATGTCATACCACTAGGCTATCACTGCTGGTACCTTACTTACCTACAAATAAAAGATGCGAGAGACAGACGCGGACAGTGACTTTGTTTTGTATTATTTAGAAATGATATTTAATAAATACTTAAAAGTGGGTAATCATTATAAAACTTCTGATCTGTCATTGTATATTTACTTAGATAGTAGTTTTTTTTATTAATTTTATATTTTTTTGTATATATATGTTATAGGTTAGATATACGTAAATATACTATTATAATATCTATAAATTATTTTATTTTACACTGTTTAGAAATATTCCACCTTTTTTTGTTGACGGGGTTGGAAATACTTTATATCCCGTAGCCGGGGCTACGGGAGCGTTGTAGCATTCGTCCGCAGCCCCGGCAGTGGTGGGTCGCCTATGCAACCCACAAGAGAAATATTGCACCTGCCCCAACATAATATCTGCATCATACTATGGTTGACTGATAGATATATAAATACAACATAGAAAGAGGTTCTCACTCAGCTGAAGTTTGAGCATCTGCTCATAGTTATGCCGCGCTGCCCCGCCTACAAGGCCTTTCTAACCTATTTCTATGTTCTGTGGGTATAAAGATCGCCAAACAATGTCCATTTAGTGTTACATAAAGTGAAAAAAATGCATAAAAAAATACTCACTGCCTTCAGACACGAAGACATGTATGGAAGCTGGTTCCGTATTACTGGCGCTGCAGGTGTAATTTCCGGAGTCTTTGAGCGTGGCCCCGCGGACGGTCAGCCGCGACTGCGTCCGTGCACCGGGCTCGGTCTCCACCGTAATACCGCCACGGGTCGCATCGTAGTTGATCATGCGGTCATTGTGGTACCAGAACACGTATTGTGGAGGCGTTGGGCTCTGGAATTGATAACGGGAGAAGTAAGTATTAATTATTGTCGTGCGACGGATTGTTGAGCTCCCTAAATTATTATGGTCGAGCTACACAATGACTGATGCATGCGTGCCGTCGGTTGGGACTGGTCTACTCAAAGCCGCTATGACTCTTTCTTCAAAAGGCCATTTCAGATTTTGGCCTAAATTGTAAGACACATATTGTTACTATTCTATGTCTGGACTTTAAAAGAGACTATGATTCTCTGAGTTTGTTTCGGTGTTTCTTCTCAGAGGTCGTCTAGGTAGCGTAGCTAGGAAATCCTGGAGCCATCTAGCTTAAATAAAAAAAACATATTGATTCTGTCATTTACGCGGAAATTATACATTGAAATAAAACTACTTTTTACGGATTTTATGGCGTTATATTGATATTATTAATCCCGACGTTTCGGACCGTTTACAGCGGTCACGGGTAGACTCAGTCTACCCGTGCAAAACATGTAAAATATTGACTTGTAAATTATTGCCAGAAATAAATATCATTTATCTGTAGAAACTAGCGACCCGCCCCCGCTTCGCACGGGTGCAATGTACTAATAAAATACATATAAACCTTCATCTTCAAACACTATCTATTAAAAAAAACCGCATCAAAATCCGTTGCGTAGGTTTAAAGATTTAAGCATACTTATGGATATAGGGACAGAGAAAGCGACTTTGTTTTATACTGCTTATGTAGTGATTAGCGTTCGCCGCTATGGTGACCTCCTTTCTCGTATTGATAGTACAGTCAGTAACGAAAGTCACTGAACATGTTGCAATCCCCAATATAATTTTTAATATGAAGTTAATGACCTATGAAGGTTCTACGAAATCATTGCATAGATGACCAGTAATTACCTATTTACCTTACCGATAAAGTATAAAAATATCTTGACAAGTTTTGGGAGCTGCAGTTTCCTCACAATGTTTTCCTTTACCGTTTAAGCGAGTTATAATTAAATATTAAAACGCACTTGATTTCGAAAAGTCAGAGGCCTTAGATTCGAACTCGATACCTTGGACTTGGCAGTCTAGGCTAGGTCATCTAGGTTATCACTGCTTCTCGCTATCGCGTTATATTAAACCCGACGTTTCAGACCCATGACGGATTAACAAGACCAATAAAATCCAAAAGTACAAGCCTGCAAAACCTATTAAGGTTTACAAAGTACAAACAAATCGATAAGTTAAGACCCTAAACACCTTTGCAAACAAGCTACCAATACGGCGTCTAGTAAACAATTGATGTGTAGGTACGTAAATAACCCCACTGATATTTACGAACGTTACAAGACATCGTAAAACACGGGACAAATAGCCTTCACGTAAAATGAGTGACGTATATTGAAAATACCCTTATTGTGATTGATACCGACACTTTATTCCTTCCCCTTTTTGCTTGTCAATGATATAAATCTGTCAGTGTTTGAATATGATGACCGTGAAGGGGTCTTGGAAGTGTATAATGACAGTCACCAGTCTAAAGACTGACCCCCTGGCTTGTGAGCAAGCTTTACCGTTAGAAAATTTCAATCCCCAGGTACGATTTAAAACTGCGTTCTCTAATTCAATATACCGGACCGAACGGTTTAAAAATATTTAGCATGAATATAATTCACATTATAATTTCGAAAGGAACTCTGTTTATGTGTCTGTCTGTCTCTTTGTTTGTTTCGTTTTTACACCTAATACGCTGAAAAAATATTGATGAATTTTGGCACACAGATAAATTGTACCTTAGAGAAGGTCTTAAGCTACTTTTTGCCTCAAAAAGTCCGTTGAAATGCGAGTGAAAACACGGCAACTATCTACAACTTACCAAACACAATAAAAAATATACTTTTAAGCAAGATTATGCAAGAACGGTATACCAAACAGCTTCTGTTTCTGTTGTGTATATGAAAGAGCCAAAGCCCAAAAGGTATTACTTGAATTGCATGATCCACATTCTTATAAAAAGCACCCTAAACCGATGATCATGTAGCCAGAATCGTAACAAGTGGAAATCTAGTCTTTGCCTACCTCAATACGAAACAGGCGTGATTATATGTATGTATAAATGTATGCATAATCCGTCTTCGACCCTGTTTGTGCGTTAACAAGACTAGTGTCAATCGCATTCAATTTCACCGAAACGGAGCAGAGTCGTGAATGGACTAATACTATTAGTCACTACTTCTCCAATCCACTATATACCCTTCGCTTCAGTGTACGAGGCCTTTCCTCAGCCAGCGGGGCTCATTTGCATGCTGTGTCTGACATAATTTTGTCCTCCTATTATCTTATCTCCAGCCATACTTTCGATACGAAATAAGAGACGATATTTTTTTTCGTGGCGTTCATGTCAGGCTTCGATGTGTAGCGAGTTTCGTCCTTCCAAACCAGTTCATTGGAGCTAATAACGATATTTAGGATATCAACAAGCAGCTCAAGACAATATAAATCTAGATTACTAACTGCCCTCTTAAAATGTCGAGTTTAAAACGAAAATAACCATCTAAGAGGCGGTAAATCGATAGATCGCTGCCGCAAACACGACCCCGCAGCTCTTAATTACACCAAAGCGATCCTACATACTTCCAACGTTAAGCCAGTCTCGTTAAGAAAAATAAGGTTCAGAAAGGAAAAAGGTTCAAGTGAAAATATTATTTTTTTGTGAAACATGCAATTAGACCGCTTTTACAAATTGCGCGGGAATTTTTAGATCGGTTTTTATTCTTTGTGTTCTTTCTTTAAATTTTAGTATTTCCGGAGTTGTGGTTTTTGAAGATCGCAGCGTAAATGGAAAATGAGAGCTCGGAGAGATTTATGTGTTCAACCACTTTGGAAAATAGGACGAGCAATGTTTGATTGAAGAAAGGATTAAATTTTAATGAAAAATATTCAGACTGAGTGAGTAGGCAATCAGGCTTAAGTTAATCTCAACTCAATGCTAAAAGAAAGAAAGAAAATTATTTATTTTGGAAATGGAAATTAAAAAATATAACAAAATCCATGAACCGAAATAAGGCCTCCATTTCATATCGCAACGATATTCAAAACTGCTACGATGATAACATAGCAGTGTTGCAGACATTATTTAATCAGGTACTCTATTTCAAACCAAGTAAAAACGTTTCTGGAGATTTTCAATCAGTAGAGGACAATTTAGTATTAAAATGAGCAACAGTTGGCAACCGTATTCCCCAAAAGATTAGGCAGAGGTGTACCCATGTACACCCACAGTTTGCCAGTTCGTTTGAGTCCCATGTACGGTCAACAAAAGAGTTAGGTATACAGGCAGCTAATTAATAATCTGTGTTTTGATAAAGATAGCGTATTAATGTATCACGCAATATGTGTCAAAACGTAGGTATTGTAAGCAGCTACATATCTAACCCTTTGGCGCATAAGTAATTATTTATGTCGAAATCTGTATAAAAATGCATATTTCGTTTGCTATCTGTATATCATAGTCTTTTGATGACTGTACCTAAAACGGGGCGAGTCTATTGCTGGCTCGACTTGAATCGAACCTGGAATCTCAAGCGCAGTAGTCGCGCTTCAGTGTACATAATCTTCTAGCGTGAATATTATGTTTGATGTCTTGCAAAGTGAACACGACCACAGTAAAATATATTTCTTTTTTTGGAACGAAGTTCCTTATCGCGCGTTGTGAAAGGGGGCTAGACGGAAAAAAAATCTTACGAAAAAGTTGTCACGACACTTTTTTCGAAATTCAAATATTGTTGACAAGCATTCAAATATTATTGAGTGAATGACAATATTTGAATTTCGCGCGTTGTGAATTGTTGAGTGTATACAGGTTTTTTTATTTTTAATTATTAAATTTTAATGAAAGGAACTTCGTTCCATCCGGGTGTCTCTTGACACCTCTCAAGTTTTTTTCCAAAACATACCATTGTTACACGCTATGATAAATGTGAAAGTTTGTGAGGATGGATGGAATGGATGTTTGTTACTCTTTCACGATAAAACTACTGAACGAATTCTGATGAAACTTTACTATATTCTTATTTATACATCAGAATAATAAATAGGCTATAATTAATAACGGTTTTGAGTTAATTTGCGAAATTACAACGATAATTAAAAGTAACTTTTCTTCGCGTACGTAAGTAGCGGGCAGAAGGTAGTATATTATAAATAAATTCACCTTTTCCACGATGCAAATAAGATGTATGACGCTGCCCAGATCCACGTGGTGTTCTCCAGAGCCGAGGATGAAGGCTTCTGGCACCACTATCTGCAGGCGCACGTAGTGTGACACCATGCCGGTTCGCGTCGATACCTGTAATAAAAGGAAATAATAATAATTAGGTTGTGAAATAAAAAAACAAACTTTGTGTCAACGCCGTTGTTACGCTCTTTAATCTGTGGAACATTGGCCGCACAAAAAAAATGTCTATGGTCAATGGAATAATTTTCCAAGCATGACCTGTGGTTATGCTCACTCGAATGTAGGCACTTGACTCTCTGTGTCTCTAAACTGTATGTCTGTGTGTCTCTTACGCTTTCACGCCTTAACCTTTGAACCGATTTTGATGAAATTTGGTGAAGAGATAGATTAGACCCTGGAGAAGGATGAAGGCTACCTTTTGTATCAAAAAACCCTTTGAGATGCGGGTGAATCCACAAGCAACAGCTAGTAAATTTATCATTATCGTGGAGACATCCTAATTATTTTCATTTCTTCAACGTTTTCACTTTGATAAAGATTGAAATTCGGTATGAGTTGTGACGTCCTATTAATAAAACTGTTCTTTGTTCAGCAAAGTACTTGCAATTTAAAATATTCCGTGTTTTTTTTGTGTCGTCTTACAGCCGAAAGGATATACATACTTCTACTCATCATGACCAACAATTTCTTGTGTATACTGATTTGAACGGAAGACAACGACGCGGTTCTGTTTAAATACCATTTTTATTTCTACCCGTAAACTATTTTACGATTGGTAGAAGCAGGAGACAGTGAACGCTGGACGCCAAAGTCGACCGCTGACGAGAGGTTCATCTAAAAATACTAAAAATCTTGGACTAACACTAAACTCCTGGTAAGGCTTCGGCTGTTTGAAGTACATATTATACAGTTACCCCTTTTACACATAGGGGTAGGCAGAAACTAAAGAACGTCACATGCATGCTTCTTTTGTTTCGTACACATACATACATCTTGTCATACAGAGGCGCTGGTTGTGTGTACTACACATTTAATATACTTTAAGAGACAGAAACATACTAAAAAAGGTGGGTGTATATTGGTAACCTTTGCTAATGCTAATCCTTTGGAGAATTATAATACAGCAGTGAGTTAAATTTACGAAATTGATAAATATTTTGATTGACCTTCGAATAGAAAATGAGAAATTATGAAGTCATTCAAAACGAAATTTAGAAAAACTCTCCCGAGGTTTGAGAAAAGCGAAAATGTATGCGAGTAGTACTGCCTATTTGTACGAAAAACGAACTGAATTCTTTTAGGAAACCAACCTAGACCTCCGCATCCCCTCCACGCATACCCCCTACAGATTCTCATCCGATACGTCAGCTGTGAAATCATTTTCGTTATGTAAATCTGTAACGATAGCATCTGCATACGGAGTTGGCTTCGCCTGAAAAAGACCCGAGTCTTGATGTTTCAGATCTTGTTATTTTTATTGTTTCAGCGGAATAACAAAGCGAGGGAGTTAATCCTATATATAGGGGGAATCAAAACGGGAACGGTATCTCGTTTCGCTTTCAAAAGCGAGTTGGTATACTGTTTTGAATTTCATTGAGTAAATTATTGAGATTTTCAAGCGGATTTGTGATGAGAGAATCATCTGTTTGAAGCTGTGAGAAGTAAAGGATTCCTCTATTGATCATTGTGGGCCTTTCCCAACTATAATTGGAGTTGGCTTCCAGTCTAACGGAGGTCCGGAGTGTGATAATAATTATCTAATATTAGGAATCTGCCTAATTTCTTTCTTTTTTAGAAAATAATTGTGAAAACACACACCAATGTAAGCTTCGCGAGGCACGCTTGTTATGAAGAATTATAAGTACGATACATATGTTTTGGAAGTGAAGAAATCTTTTAATGTGTAGAAGCATTATTTTGTCTAATAACCATAATCTAAGTTTTGCTTACTTTAGAGATACTGGATTCAATTACCAGATTGAGTAAATTGATATGGGGTCTTTTTGTGAAATTATCAGTAGCAGCTCGGAGTTTAGATTTGTGACCACAAGCTTATTAAATTTATTTATTTATACTTATTGTACAGAAAAGTGTACAAAGGCGATCTTAATGCCTTAGGCATTTTCTACCAGACAACATTAGGGTGATGCAGAGGCGGTCATGGTAGATGCACTAAAGATTAGAGGTGAGAAGTAAGATGCGATCTATTTACAGAAATAAATGATGATTATTTATGTAAATAGATCTTTTAAAGGCACTTTTACTAGTCAATGTTTTAATTTGTATTAAGCTAGACGGTGTCGGCATTTCCTAACTATATTTTAATATTATACATATATATTGTTTGGACATTTTTACAGCACCATTTAGTCCCTAACTAAGCAGAGCTTGCACTATGGGTACTAGACAATGTATATAATACTTATATACTGTTTTTGTAAATACATACTTATAATAACATAAGATACACCCAGACAAACACAAAGACTTATGTTCATCACATAAATATTTGTGTCCTGTGGGAATCGAACCCACGACCCCGTGATGAGCAGTCCGCCACGCGAACCACTAGACCACAGAAGTCGTCAAATAGATTTGCCATGTAATAGATTGCATGCCAACCGTGACCTAAACATACCGGCGAACTGTGGGTGTAAATTAGTACACCTCTGCCTAACCCTTCGGGGAATACAGGCGTGATGGTATATTATGTATTAAACTTGTTAATAGCGCATACTTAAGTGATGATAACCTGTTCTCTCTTGTGTTGTCTGGCTGACACACTGACCTACTTTTCTTAGTATACCGTTTGTTTGGACGCGTTGGCAGTAAACAGGTGAAATCGCTTGTTCTTATTAGAATAATGACAGAAAACACACTGTGTTTGGTATTCTAAGTAAAATAAGGGTTGATTACTTCCAGGGACTAACAACTTAAAGGGTGAGTAACTATTTGCTACTGAAGAAATAACTTGGCAGCGATTAAATATTTTAAGATGAGCTTCGAAATGATGGTTAAAAGCTGAACCTAATTCCTACTTATATATATAATAACCTACCCTAGGTTAGGTTTTTTTTAAAATAAATACAAAAATTCGATGCCAGTTTAAATTAACACAAATAATATTAATTATTATATAATAATATTAAATATTATTAATACCACTTTGCTCGACCTGGGAATTGTATGTATCTAAAACCTCTAGTATAGTCAAGCTTACGACTAATGAGGCAATAAGAAACAAGAAACATACCATACAATTATGATAACATACATTTACAAAAAATAATTACATGAATTATATTAGTTGGAAGATATAAATGCTTAGGAAAGGAAAAATCGACTCCAAGCAGCATTTGAACCTGTGTCCTCCGGCTATGCGACGGACGCATTCGCCAACTAAGCTACCGAGAGTGATCTCAGAATAATAATAATATTATAATAAATTTATTTATTTTCTCTCACAATGGTTTTGTAGCACCTTACAGTTCAGAACTTTACAAATTCACATTGTGAGAGCTGGTGCCTGAAGATTTTAGTAAAAAACCTGTATCAGGTCTCCAGGTCACCAGTCCCCACTTGGTGGCATGATAACTAAGCAGGCAGGTATGAGAGTGAATGTTGAATTTCAAAACGATTCAAAACTGTTATTTAAAAAGAAATATTGGCTCACACTAGATTCTATCACGACACCCATTCTATCAAGAGAGGTAGAGCATAGTGGGAGTAATTCCACTCAAATTGGAGCTGCCTGACACATCTGCCCGACAACACTTACCATCAGGTGAGGTTGTGGTCAAGCGTAAACCCATCCATGATAAAAAAAAATGTCGCAACCTGAATTAAATAATAAACATCATCAACCGTATAGATTTGATTTTAAGAGATGTAGGCATAGTCAGAGTAATTCCATTCTGTTGCCATTAGCGCTCTTTACTTTAGTTCACAAGTTTGCAATGTTTTGAATGTTTTGATGATATTATTCTAAAGTTACCCACATAAACTAAGTGTAATTATAAATATACCTACTGATATTAGTAATTCTGTCGCTCCGACCACTTGTTTGCATGTATTTACCTATAATATGTCAATATTGTGTTTCTGAGCTAAATGAGTATACCTATGTATTCTTTTGAGAAATAAATGTCTTAAACCAGAATTCCACTTAAATTGGAGCTGCCTGATTACGAAAGACAAGACGAGACTTTGCAGAAAATCGAAGTCTGCTTTGAGCTGAGTTGTGTTCCTTACAGTGAGCAAGGTCGCCAGTGATCAACAACGATCTATATGTTCTGATTTGCATCCGTCACACCTCGCTTTTAAAGCCTACTTGAAAACTAGTGTCAGGCAGCTCACCACTGGTCTAGCATTTAGGTGAACTGGACCTATTTGACGCAGCCGTAGGACACACAATAGAATGTATATAAAATGTAATTCTTTCTTTCTTTCTAGGTATAAATATTGGTTCCGTGTGAAGATCGAAGCTACAACCAGTGGTAGAGCAGGATCGCTCTACATCAAACGTGCTGTCTACATCTCTTTAAAATCGACAATTTTACGCTCCAATAAGACGTTGTTGAAACAAGAGCATTCAAAGCGTCGATACAGCTCCCAATACAAATTCAATTTCTAACTATTGTTTGAGCGATCTTATCGAAACCAAGCGGTTTCTACAATGGAGTTTGAATTGTCAATGTATTTGATAGGAAAACTATTATTGATTTAAATCGGATGTAGATAAATGTGGTTTATCTATTCTTTTTCTGGAACAAGAAAACGATTGATCATGTTATGACGGGCAGAAGCTCTTGGTTTCCATATTCACGTAAAACTAATGAAGAGTTTTAATAATAATAATAATTTTCTTTAAGATAATCTTACAGTATCTAACCTGGAATAACTTATATGTCACTTTTTTATACCACTAAGGTGGCAAACAAGTATAGGGCCCACCTGATGGTAAGGGGTTACCGTAGCCTATAGATGCTTGTTACACCAGGGGTATCACTTGCGCATTGCCGACCCTGTAAAACGAAAGAGGAATAGTTGGGTTGGCAGTATAAGGGTGAAAGTCCCCCCACTGCCAACACAACGTTTCCTCGCGGAGCACTGGCAACCTTGCTCACCGTAAGGAACACAACACAGCTCAAAGCGGTGTTATTTCACTTCGATTTTCTGCAAGTCACTACACCATCTCAAAGTCTCCACGAGAAAGGATACTTAGACCTAAGTTTTGAGACCACTAGTCAAAAATTTCCTTTTATGCACTAGGTTAAAAAAAACGAAACTAAAGAAATGTAAAAGAACAATGTTTACTGGCAACAAATGTTATTACACGCTGTCAAGTTGTAACTGACTGCTCTTAGTAAAGTATGGAAATCGGGCATTACTCAACTTATTGTTTAATAATTTGGAAGCACCATTCTCCCCTGAATTCGAAATACGCTCAACCAAAACCTGGGTAGTTTTGCTAAAGGAAAATGTGTGTAAATACATTTTACAAGTAACAATGTGTTGAACGAGAGAGCCTACAAAACAATCAGAGGGGACGTGAGGTGACTGGGAATGATGACCTCATGTAGCCTATATAGCATGTGGGCGATACAATAAGATCACACCTCGAAGTTTTAAAAGTTTATTGCTCAAATGTTCAGATTCAGATTAAACAATTTTTGTGTCGAGACAAAATGGCGGCGCGAAAGATCTTCGTGTCGTGCGTAGTGAAGTTAGTGCCGTTCCTCCGCCGTGAAGCACGCAGCGAGCGCTCTTGTTACGGTGCGTTCGTAATAATTTGTAAATATGAAAAGGCTGCGTTCAGGCGTAGACATAGCATATTTATATAGCATGTATGTATGTCACATGTGTGTGTGTACTGTGCACTGTAACACAGAAGTATTTAGTACTAGTTATTGCGGTTTCAAGCGCACCCTAAAGCATTTTTTGAGGCAACACGTAGACCATGTCCTTCTCCAAGGTTTAATCTATCTCTGTGACAAATTTCATCAAAGTTTGTTCAGTGGTTTAGGCGTTAATGCGTAACAGACTGAGTTACTTTCGCATTTATGTTAGCAGCAATAAGGGTTTTTAATTATTGATTAGAATAAGTGTGACTGGCAACCACGGGTAGGATTCGAACTACTTTCTACATCAAACCCTTGAGACAGCCGCCTAATGAGAGCCTCCTCAGATGAAAGGCAATGTTATTATTTTTATCATTAACTCAAAATAAATACCATAATAATAATGTACACCACTACAGAGCATTGTGTCACCACTTAACGATATTGCTACGACCCTCTACGAGGTGCTACGAGGCTACGACGTAGCTACGTGTCGTAGCGGTTAGAGCGTGCTTGCATTTAATGTCATTAGATCTCACTCAATTATTTATAGGTTAGAGGGAATGTCAGCTTGGTAACATCAGTTAATTTAATGTTAATATTATGTAGGAGGCAAAAGGAACAAAATGTAGATTTAAGCTGTTTTTTAAACGGTAGCACATCATGAATATGCTACGGATGGCCACGCTTTTTTACACTAAATTCATTTTTTTTTGTTAATCACACTATCCTTAATTTACGTTTATTGAATATTATTTTCCATAGCTCGCTGAGTGACTTTGAGCTTCTTTTCGAGACCCACAGTGGGCGACCACGTCTCTGTGCCGTATGTCATCACTGGTAACACACACTGGTTAAAGACGTTTGTCTTCAGGCACTGCGGTATTGTAGACGATAAAACGTTGCGAAGTTTCCGGAACGCTGCCCAGCCGAGTCGGATTCGTCGAGTGATCTCTTTCTCGAAGTTGGACCTACCTAACTAGATGGTTTGTCCCAGATAGATGTACTCGTCAACAACTTCGAGAACAGAGCTCCCAACGGATATAGGAGAGAGCTATGCTTGGTATTTCTCTACGTGATCAAATCAGAAATGAGATCCGTAGAAGAACGACAGTTGCTGACATAGCTGAAAGACTTAGCAAGCTTAAGTGGCAATGGGCGGGGCTCGTGAAACTGATCGCAGCTGGGGCAAAAGGTTCTTGAGTGAAGACCACGCACCGTGCAGCGTGGTACGGCCTCCAACGAGATGGACGGACGACCAGGTAAAGGTCGCTGGAAGTCGTTGGATGCGGATGGCTTGTAACCGATCCTTGTGGAAGTCTATGGGGGAGGCCTTTGTTCAGCAGTGGACTTCCTGTGGCTGATATAATGATGATGAATGTTATTTTTTACTTTTTAGTTTGCTTATCTACAAAAGAGTGCTTTATTTGAACTGTCGTATATATTTGTTTTTTTACTAAAAAAACATTAATCCTAAAATCAAAACTATACAAATTATTGTCATCGGTCCTTGATAAGTGTGCAAAGTTTCAAATCAATCCGTCGTTTTAAAAGGGATGAAAATCACATTCAAATATTCCATTACATAGATACTAAGCTAATAAAAGCGTGTTAAAATGGGACCAATTCGGACACTACCGTGGGAAATAGCTAGGTTGATATTCAGACGCATCTGTTTACACTAAAAGCAGATCCGAACATGGGAAAGGCCTAAGTAGGTATCAAATATACAGCGCCATACCCCTATTTGCTAATCCCCAAAGCGGGGTGATTAGCATCCTCAAGGGATTAACTGGTGTACCTAAAACTCAACACCGAACGCACACGAGATATAATGACGTAGGTATTAACTATGTATAGTGAAACCGAATACATAATATCAGCTCGGCATGTATATAAGATGAGGTAAGTAATTTGCGACACCACTGCAGGGCACGGGTCTCCTCTCAGAATGAGAGGGATAAGACTATAGTCCACCACGTTGGCCTAGTCCGGGTCGGCAGACTTCGCACACCGTCGAGAAAAATCTCTAATGCATCTTCGTCTTTCACTGCTTAAGCGAGTGATAATTTATTATTAATACGCACGTGAATTCGAAAAGTCCACTAGGCTGTCACCGCTTTTAAGTTGTTTTTTTTTTGTTTAGTTCTAGTTTTTATTTAGTTGTAAATGCACCCATGGTACAGGAGTAAGTTCTAGTGACAAAGTCGTAGAAAAACAAAACAAAGTTATCATTTTCACCTTATTCATTTACTTGAGGTTGTCACAATTTTTGCCGTACACTTCAACAAAAAGTTTCAACCAGTTTTTCATAACAACCGATTTGGAACACGAAATTCACGCAAGAAAAATCTGATTTAGCCCATTTTTGCGCCAATCTTAATTGATTTTCCGAACGTTTTCAACACTGAAGCGGGTGAAGTCGCGCATGAAATATAACAAAGGGTAATCCAATTTCGCGCCGATAATTTTTTTATTTAACGTGGACAAGGGCACGTTTAATTTCGCCGTTAATTAAAAAATTCGCATCGTACATTTCGCCGGGATTACTTTACGATTTCTATAAATTTTATTCAGCGTGGATATTGTCAGGGATGAATACTCACGTGTGGAAATAGCAATCAGTCAGTGTTTTCGAGATTCGAAAATTTTATTGCGTTTATTTTACGAGTTGGAAAATTTTACTGCGCAATTTTTTTTGAGTGTGGGCGTTGACTTTTTTAATTGTATCGTCCTGGAGTATTGTTTATGGGACAAGTGAGGCGGGAACACGATACAAAACAGCTTTTGACGAGGTGTGACCGACAAAACCTATTATCGGTTTTGTTGGTAGAAGCGATGTTTTTTTTGAGTTTAGTTTTTTTATTTGTTGGGTTTTTTTTCGTTTAACCCTTTTTGTAGTTTGATTTTTTTTTTTAAAACAATTCAATAGATGTTCATTACAGCAGTGATGGATTAGTGATGGACAATGGTGAGAAATAGCCTAATCCCTCTCATTCTGAGACAAGACCTGTGTCCAGCAGTGGGAAAGTATGTTGGTCGATGATGATAATGATGAGGAAGGATTATTAAAGTAAAGAGATTCTTAAAAACGTTTGCCCATTTTAGTCAAAAAACACCTGGACGACGTCTATGGTAGAGTGATTCGAGTATCGCTAAGTGTTATTGGATTTGTCTATGAAATTCTCAGTAGCTACTTGGAGTTTGGTTATACCGGTTAATAGCAATAGGCTCGCTCCCTATTACATGGGGCATAATACCGGCGAACTGTGTATTGGTACACCTTTGCTTAGCCGTTCGGGGAATACAGGCGTGATGGTATGTTATGTTATGTACTTAATACAACACAACACACGTAAATTAATGTTACTACGCCAACCCAACACCATTTTGTTGGCGAAACAATGGCACTTTTGCTAGAACGCGTACATTTACTATTTGCCAAATTGCTTTTAGTAAAATTAATTTAGCCACAAAACTATTCAGGAAACAGTTTTGACTGTAAATTATTTCATATACTCTTCCTCGGAGGCTTTTCCCAAGTATGTTGGGGTTGGCTTCTAGCCTAACCAGATGCGGCTGAATATCAGTATTTTACACGAAGCAACTTCCACAACCCAATTTTTGGGTAGTACCGATATCCTGAGCATATAATGGTTGTCAGGCTATTTTAGCTTCTTTATGCTACTAACGATTATCATAGGTATTCGTATTGCAACCGGAACCGACGGCTTTATGTGTTCTCTGAGGCACGGAGAAAATTAATTCGTATAAAAATGTATATATTTATATTGAATAACAGGAGTTCCCATCTGCCTAATTAAACTAGAGGTCATAAAGGCAGAGGTGTACCTATACCTATATGTACTGAACACACGCAACAGAGCTTGTTGGTATGTTTAGTTCCCTATTGTGATTTAACCTGATACCAAGCCAAACTCCAAGCTGCTACTGAGAATTTCATAGAAAAATAAGACTGCTTGACCTAGGAATCGAATCTAAGAACTCTAGTGTAGCAGTCGCGCTTTCGACGAACAAACTAATGATGCAGTCATTTCCAAACTACTAAATATTTTAAAAGTTTTATCAGCTAAACAAGTATTTACTTCTTTTGTGCCCTTTTGAAATAAAATTAATAAATTTCATCTTCTTCTACAATTTAAGAGCTCAGCTCTTGTCGGTGGAGCAATCGCCACTGTTCTCTATCTTCAGCTTTCCGTTTTACCTCTTGATACGACACGATCCCCACCCTTTCCTTCACTTGTTCTACAAAACTTCGTCTAGACCTTCCCCTTCCTCGTTTTCCTTCAATTTTACCTTCTAGTATAGTTTTGAAGTAGTCGTCCTGTCGCAGCAAGTGGCCAAACATCTTTCCTCTCCTATTCTCTATGGTTCTTAATAACTGTCTTTTCTCATCTACAATTCTTAAGACTTCCTCGTTTGTTTTCATTTCCGTCCAACTGATCTTCTCCGTCCTCCTCCAGCACCACATTTCAAATGCCTCTAGCCTTTCTCTGTCCAAATTTCATAAGCAATATAAATTTATTTTGTATTCGTTTACTTAGCTATGCTAGACTTGATTTTATAATTAATTACAAAAATATTTTTTTATCCGAATTCAAAAAATTTGGAGATTCTCCATTTAAATGATGTGTATGTGATTATACTTCATATCTTCGCTGATCGAATCGATTTCATTTCATCTTGAGACCACAGTTGTTAAGTCTCATTTGCCCAGTAGTTTCACTGGCTACATTGTCCTTCAAACCGGAAAACAATAAAGAGATTATTGCTTAGCGACAGAATATTTGGTCGAATTACAATATTTTTATTCTCCCTACTAATTCTCAGTGTCTATTCCAGACGTAGGTCCCAGTTGTCATACGAACATCCATGACAGTCGTTAGGGCCAATCAGAAGCCTAAAAAGCCTGACTACCAGTCTATCCTCAGGATATCGGTTTTAGCCAGAAATTGGTGGCAGTCGTTTCGTGTAAAACACTGATATTCAGTCGCATCTGTGTAGACTGGAAGCTCATCCCAACATTTTTTTAAAAATATTCTTGGACAGTTTTATACAGCACCATCTAGTCCCAAACTAAGCAGAGCTTGTACTATGGGTACTTGACAATGGATATAATACTTGTATACTTTTTTTTTTGTAAATACATACTTATAATACATAGGAAACACCCAGATAAACACAAACACTTATGTTCATCACATAAATATTTGTGGTTTGTGGGAATCGAACCCACGACCTCGTGATCAGCAGTCTGACACGCGAACCACTAGACCACAGACGTCATCATAGTTGGGAAAAGGCTCGGAGAAAATGATTTTTTTGTAGAAAAGATGACATGCTCTATAAAATGAAGCTGGCTTTAAATAATGATTGTAGAGCTTGTAGTGAATTCAAGGAAACAATGCAGCACATTTTGTGTGATTGTGACGTCCTGGCGATAAAACGGATGAGCCTTCTTGGTAACTGAGGGTTTACTCCCTATCTCCGTCAACGAAGTTACGAGCCGTTCGAAAGTTCTCCGAATCTTCGGAGTCCGATAAAACAAGTGTCAAATTCAATTTTTCTAACGGGTAAAAATACATCGGGAGTAGAGACAACTGTCAAATTGGGTTGACATTCATTGTTAGATCGGGCCCCGAACGAATCATCCGTCCGTAGGTGATACGGAGTAGGAAACGCCCGTAACGAAGGTGAAACTACGGACTTCGTGCTTACGGAGTAGACCCCCTGATACCCGAAGCCAGAAGACTACAAGATCCTTCCTCTTGGCCGCCTTCATAAACGACGTATTTGAAAGTAAGGAATGCACAAGGCTGGGGACTACACAATAGATCACATCTGGTTGAATTGTTGCTGGCTAGGCTAAGATAAGACAGGGAAGGTAGATAAATGATAATGATAAATGATATTTATTTCTGTAAATAGATCTTTTAAAGACACTTTTACAAGTCAATATTTTACATCTTTTTTTAAGCTACATGGCTCCAGCATTTCCTAGCTGACGACCTCTGAGAAGAAACCCCGAAACAAACTCAGAGAGTCATAGTCACTTTTAAATTCCAGACATAGAATAGTAACAAATATGTATCTTACAATCAAGGGAAAAGTCTGAAATGGCCTTTTGAAGAAAGAGCCATAGCGTCTTTGAGTAGACCAGTTCCAACCGACGGCACGCATGCATCAGTCATTGTGTAGCTCAACCATAATTTAGGGAGCTCAACAACCCGTCGCACGACGATACCAGATCAGAGGAACATTTGCGTAGGCCATATAAAAAAAGGCTCAAAGCCAGACTGTTCATAGCTGAGTATGTATATTTAGCCTAGTAAGATAAGACAGGGAAGGCAGATTTTGGAATGGACCTTGCGCTGCCGGCCGTAATATCTTCTATGGTCGGCGGCGCCGAAGCCTGGTAGGTGACGATCACCTTCTGCGAGGAGGTTCTCTCGCAGAAGGAAGAAGCAGAGAGGGTGAGAAAGTGCCTCCACCCTGCTGATCCGTGCCCGGAGCCCTCTCACCGGGCGTAGAAAAAGGGCAGACAACGCCCTGTTCCAACCACAATAAACGGCCACGGGCGGCGGACTTGGGGAAGTCCGACCGCCCACTTACAAGGCCCGAGCAGGCGACGCGGTTTGTAGTTTCCGCGTCCCGCTCAGGGGATCCGTGGAAGAAGGGAAACGTTTTCGTTTCTCTCCCCTTACGTGTAAGGCCGGCCCGCCACTGCCGGGTCTGCGGACGATTGCTACATTGCTCCCGTAGTCCCGGCACTAAAGTGGTAACGTAAAACGCCGAGGTTGGTTTTAGTCGGTAGATTGCTCTTTTCAGAGCGGAGTCCGACACCCTCCACCGCTCTCCCCGGAGCGGTGGGTAGTGCATAAAGCATTTCCAACCCCGTCAACAAAAAAAAAAAGGGAAGGCAGATTAGGAGTGATCCTTACCTGGCACTCATAGGTACCGTTGTCCCGTTTCTGTACAAATTTGATCTGTAGCGTCCAATCTTCTGAACCTTCCCCGTGTAACACCTGTAACAAAAGAAATAACAGACTTATAACATAATGTTAGAGCAACAATTAAGAGTGAGGCGCTCGCCAGTTAATGGCAATTGGCTCTCAGTTAATGCCAATTGGCTGACGGTTAATTAATTAATTTATACTTAATGTTCATTAAGCTAAGTGATAGGGCCCGTAGCTAAGTTATAACTACGTTGATCAACCGGTTTGGTAAGGTAAACTGCTCTAGCCAAGGTCAATCTATGGATGGTTGCCATTCTTAATACATCAAGACCCCTCCGCGCCTGTAAATTTATCAGTCGTTAGTGGTAGTCAGAAGACCAATCTGGCTACCAGTCTATCCTAAGGATATCTGTATAACCCAGGGATTGGGTTGTGGAGGTCTGATGGCAGTCGCTTCGTTTAAAATACTGATATTCAGCCGCATCTGGTTAGAAAGGAACCGACCCCAACATAGTTGGAAAAATGAGGAAGATGTAGACTGAGTAATAAGGATGAGATGAGCTAGCTTACTAGTATCGCTAAAAATCAGAACGTATTAAAGCAAAAAAAATGCTAATATTTGAGGGAGCACAGCTTTATAATAAAATACCGTCACGTATAAGAAATGTAAACTCACTCAATGCATTCAAAACACAAACTTAGCGAATACCTAACCGCAAACCAATCTCTTTTGGAGAAATGAATGCATTGGATGGGTAATTACAATTGACGACGACAAACTTATGATTTTAGTATTGTTCTCAAGTAAGTGACATTATGTTTTTATTGGGAATAAAGTTTCTTTAAACCTAAACCTAGATCAAGACTAAGGCTACTTTTCGACCGCGGTCGTTTCTGTACCGAAAGATGTACTAAACTTGTAGGAAAGAGTACGGGTTAATGACAAATTGGCTTGCAGTTCATGCCAATAAGCTTGTTTCCACTGAGAATAAGTTTAGGTTTAGTGTTTTTAATGATTAATTATGTTATGTAGATTATGTTAAATGTTTTTGGGGTGTATTAGATGACAAGCTTTCAAATATTTGTCAACTCCATTATTAGCTCGAAGTTAATGGCATTACTTTATAAAAAATACCCCTCCCGTATCACCCCCTTTACGTGGGATGAAAACTAATCGGCTTACGGTGGGTGTACGTATGTATATATATATAACTCTGATTAACATTTCTAGGAATACAGGCGTTATGGTGTAACATAATTTTGTACAATGATGTCACATGAATAGAGCGTGGAAGTATGAATTATTCATTCAGCGGAATCGTATTTTAGTGAGAGCAATGCCCTGTCATGACACTACTAATCAGCATGAAATTATTCTAGACCACGTATCTAATAGACACTTCATCATCAACCCATATACTGTCCCACTGCTGGGCACGGGTCTCCTGTCATAAATTGATTGTGAGGGATTAAGCTACAGTCCACAACGCTGGCCTAGTGTGGGTTGGCGGACTTCACACGCCGTTGAGAAAATCTCTAAGGTATGCAGATTTCCTCACGATGTTTTTCTTCACCGTTTAAGCGAGTGATAATTAATTATTAATTCGCACATGATTTTGAAAACTCAGGTTACGGATATGGAACATGGTTTTCAAGCAGCTGTCAAAAGTAAAATAAATAGTTGGGTATAATTTCGTCAATCTCCGTTCATCCACACTCTCTACACGCTCAAACTATCTTAACTTACCTTTTTCAATCCTTGTCACTATTATCTTCTTTTTTTATCTATTACTATTATAAAATTGTAAAAAAGCTGTGTCTGTACATTGAAGATATTAAAAAAAAAACAAGTGGGATAAACTATATAAAGGTCTCCGAACCCAACAATGACATTTTTGTCTGTTTGTCTGTTTGTTAGGGGTTGGAGCAAAAACTACTGAATAGATCCAACTTAAAAACTGCGGTACTTTTTATCTCAATTGGATGAAAAAAGCCTGGGGAACTGCTTGACCTAACCGTTGTAGACCCATGGAAAGAAGAGATCATCACTGATGTGAAAAATAAAAAATGTAGGGTAGCTGTCAGTAATTATATCATTAAGACGCCCACCACCTCAGTCTACCCGTAAACATGGACGCTGTAAAGGGTCCGAAATGTCGGGATTAATAATATCAATATAACGCGATAAATTCCGTAAAAAGTAGTTTTATTCTAATGATGACCATATCATAGTTTTAATGGGAAACCAAATTCAAAGTCCTTCACAGAAAAAACAATTTTGTTTTACAATATTTACGAGAATAAGCCGATATTCAAATATTGTCATCATTACTTGTACTGTAAAAGTCCGTAGAATAAAATGAGTAAATAGTGCAATATTGGATTCTGATCAGGTTGTACGGAGAATAAAATGATAATCGACTTTATACAACTTAGACGATGATTGGTTTTGACTAAATTCTTATTTTTTGAATAATATAACTATTTTAATAATTAGGCGTGTTTCACTAAAACATTTCGATCATACCAAAAATAACTTTTTTCCAAATCTAACATTCATCAGTCTACGTTCAGTATTTAAGGAGTAATCGACGAAAACATGTTTTTTATTTTTCCTGAAAAGTTGCGTTTTTGTAATTATCATTTTATTCTCCGGGGACGGCGACATAACCGTAACATACCATCACGCCTGTATTCCCTTATGGCTAAGACAGAGTTGTACTAATTAACACCCACAGTCCGGTATTATATTTAGGTCCCATGTAAGGATAAGGGATGAGCCTATTGCCATCAACCGGGCACAAATCTAAAATCCGAGCTATTACTACTGGGAATGTCATAGAGAAACTCAATAATACTGTTTGACCTGGGAATCGAACCCACCACCTAGACTAATGAGGCAGTAAAATACTACTCATTCCTTCACTTATAGGTATGTGTTATGTATGTGTGCATACCGCGGCTGCGTCCCGGTGTATAACCTGTTTTATTGCAATAAACTAGTGTGTCATTAGCTAGCGCGTTTGATGGTTGTCCCCTCACCTTACATATCCAACAGTGGCGACGAAGCGGTTAGAATTTTCGAGTGCAAAGATGTCATCGTTTGATGTTTCTTTTGGGTTATTATCAAATTTCGACCATTTGTCTCAAGATTGGACTAGTTACAAATCTCGGCTGCAACAATGGTATATTGCCAATGATATAACGGATGAGTCGGACAAGCGGAAGGTCAAACGAAGGGCAATTCTTATAAGTGCCCTCACCGGACCTACTTACATGCTAGCAAGGCCTAAAAAGTTGGAGGAAACAGACTATGAAGATATTTTAAAACTTCTAGACCGTCATTTCGAGCCGAAGAGGCTCGGATTTGCTGAGAAGTCTGTTTTCTACGTGGCGGTACAGCGACCGGACGAAAGCCACACTCAATGGGCGGCCAGAATTAGGGGATTAGCAGCACACTGCGGGTTTAAGAACTTGGAGGAAGCTCTTCTCGACAAATTTATTATGGGCATGATGCCGGGACGGGAGCGAGACAAGCTCTTTGCCCAGGACCAGACGGATTTTACCCTGGCCAAGGCGGTGGAGTTAGCGGAAAGTGTGCGGTGTGCGCGGCGCGCGGCCCTTGCCGCACCCGTACCATGTGGCGCAGGCGCGACCGGCAGCAGCATCGACGACGCCGGCGTAGTGTTCGCGGTTAAGGAAAAGTGCAGTGTGTGTGGTTATAGGAATCACAAATCCAGTCAGTGCCGTTTTAAAAACTATAAATGTAAGAAGTGCAATAATAAGGGTCATTTAAAAAAGATGTGTACAAGTGACGTAATCATAAAAAACGTTGTTGAAGGTAAAGTGGACGATGAGGACGACGATGGTAAGTTGTGCTTAAATATTCGTTGCAGTAAGGGACGACCTATGACGGCAAGCGTTACTGTCAATGGGCTGATTCTGGAGTTTGAGATAGATAGTGGTTCCGCAGTGAGTATTATTTCGCAACATACGTATAGCCTGCATTTCAACAAAGTGCCATTATTAAGTAGTAATAAAAAACTATATAGCTATACAGGGCAACATCTCGAAACAGTAGGCTTCATGAATTTAGAAATAGAATACTCCAAAATGAGGCACAATCTGAATTTATTTGTTGTTCGTCACGATGGCCCACCATTATTAGGTCGAGATTTTATTAATAGTTTTGGTTTAGAACTTGCACCTACAGTTAAATCCATTCGCGAATCGAAAGATGATTCTATAATGGATTATTTAGGCTCTAGATTCCCTACTGTCTTTTCTGGTAAATTAGGAAAATTTAATAAATATGCCGTTGAATTAATATTAAAATCAGATTCGAAACCGATTTTTTTTAAAGCTCGCTCTGTTCCTTATGCCTTGAGAGAAAAAATTGACAACGAGCTGGATCGGTTGGTTGATTTAGGAATTCTAGAACCAGTCAAATATTCAGATTATGCGTCACCAATTGTCCCTGCCTTGAAAAAGGACGGTGGAGTGAGAATTTGTGCAGGCAAACACTTCTCCTTCTGATATCAGGAACAAGACACGACACTCCCCAGCTAACTCCCTCGTAATCTTGGGAGTGGACGAATGGGAGGTGGAATCTCTTATTCTCCAGTTGCGAAACGACTGTGCCGTTGGGTGGGATGGAATATCTTCACTCATTCTAAAACAGTGTCGCCAAACTCTGGTCCCACATTTAACCTATCTTTTTCGCCGTTGCCTTCAAACAGGTATTTTTCCAACGGTGCTAAAGAAGGCTATTGTGCATCCTATTTACAAGGGAGGAGAAAGAGACTGTGTAAACAATTATAGGCCAATCTCTGTCTTGCCAGCGATATCCAAATTACTAGAAAAAATTCTTAACAACAACCTTAGAAAGTTTTTGGACAAACATCAAATAATATCTAAGAATCAATTTGGTTTTCGTCCCGGTGTGTCTACAGAAGATGCTGTACTGGAACTTACACAACTTGTAGCTGAGAACCTAGACAAACAGACTAAATGTCTGGGTATATTCTTAGATCTCCGTAAAGCGTTTGACACGGTTTCTATTCCCCTCCTCGTCTCTAAGCTAGAACTTGCCGGTGTGCGCGGTATGCCCCTGGAAATATTCAAAGATTATCTTAGGAACCGCACACAGTGTGTTAAGATTGATTCCTACCTTAGTGAAGAGGAACCAATTACCTTTGGCATTCCTCAGGGGAGTATTTTAGGCCCAACCCTTTTTCAAATTTACATGAACGAACTGTGCTCCATTGATCTACCAGATAGCAAACTCTACGCATATGCTGATGATACGGCAATTATTACCTACGGTGATACCTGGGAAAAGGTCAAACAACGAGCAGAATCAGCTTTGGAAAAAATAATGACCTGGCTTAATTCCAATCTCCTAACCCTTAACATTCAAAAAACATCTTACATTCCCTTCGCAATTCGAAATAACTTCTCTCCACCTCCAAACTTTTCGCTAATTGCTCACTCCTGTTCCAACTCTCGTTCACCCTGTCTCTGTCCGTCACTAACTAAAACAGACAGTGTTAAATACCTAGGCGTGGTCATCGATAGTCGGCTTAGTTGGGATAAGCAATTGGAATCGGTGACTACCCGAACTATGCGTCTTATTCATATATTCAAAGCGCTCAGGAACTCTGCGAATTTCAACATAATAAAACTAGTATATTACGCATTGTGCCAATCTATAATTGGATATTGCATAACAGTGTGGGGTGGGGCAGCAAAAACAAAGATTCTGAGATTGGAGAGAGCTCAGCGAGCCATACTAAAAGTCAGTGCAAAAAGACCTTACAGATACCCAACTGCTCAACTGTACGCTGACTATAAAGTACTCACGGTTCGACAACTGTTCTTTTTGCAGACTGTTTTACGTTATCATGTTAATCTGCCTCCGATGAATCGTTCTAAACGTAGGTACGTCTTCCCTAGGGTTCAACACAATACTTCTTTTGCGAAGCATCACAACTATATATTAAGTCCGCACCTCTATAAAAAAGCCCAGAACCAGCTAAACATTATGGACTTAAGTATACATATGGCCAAAATTAAGGTTACAGAGTGGCTACTACATTTAGATTACTCCTCCACAGAGACTCTGCTACATTTCATCACGTAAGAAACACACATACCCTTACCTTACACACACACACACGCACACACACTGACACTCACATGCACTTACACACACACACACACACAAACACTATCATGCCAAGAACAATACATTTTAGTCATAACAATTGATGTTTGATAAAATTAAAATTGTATGTTGATCGACACGCAGTTCACTGCATTATTAATTATTATACAAATAATTGTACATTCTTCGAGCCGATAACTGTTCCTTAAGATACAGGCCAGTCCTAGTTTAAGGGACAGTGTTCACTTTTGTGTATGATGTTAGCAAGCTTAAGTGTGTCTACCGCAACATAACATGTAAAGCAATAAGGTACAGTCACCGGCGGGACGGGCTATCCGGGGCTGTTGGGCTTTGCCGAGTGAAAGTGGACCCTATTGTCCTGTAATAATGTTGAGGATCGATCGGTGAAGTTTGGCAGAATGGGGTGCCTTGATCTGCTGGCCTCTGTACCTAACACCTTTTCGTTTTCCTATGTGCACAATGTTATAACATGACCTATGTATCATTATTTGGCAAAATAAACTATTATTATTATTATTATTAGATTTTTCCGTCACCATTAACAAACAACTAGTCATCGATAAATACCCGTTACCGACGATAAACGATCTGTTTACAAAGTTGTATGGTGGCGTACAGTTTAGTAAATTAGACCTGTCTATGGCCTACAATCAGTTTTGTCTTAAAGAACAATCACAGAGCGTTACTTGTATAAATACTCACCGTGGACTGTTTAAATATACAAGGCTAGTCTTTGGGTTATCGAGCGCACCGGCAATTTTTCAACGTGCTATGGAATGTATTCTATCAGGTCTAGATGGAGTAGTGTTATTTCTCGACGATATTTTAATAACAGGTATTGATAGAAAGCAACATATGGAAAGATTAATTGCGGTACTGGAAAGGTTAGCGGACGCAGGTCTGACGATTCAACAAAATAAGTGTGAGTTTTTCAAAAATGAAGTCAGTTATCTTGGGCACATTATTGACAAGAACGGTATAAAAAAATCGCCAGAAAAAGTCAGAGCCATTGTCCTTGCACCTAGACCTCAGAACGTGTCACAGCTGCAATCCTTTTTAGGCTTAACAAATTACTATCGAAATTTTGTGCCTAATGCTTCAGCTGTTCTTGCACCATTATACAACTTGTTACAGAAATGTACTAAGTGGGCTTGGACAAATGTACACGAAAATTCTTTTCAACAGATTAAAAAACTTTTAGCCTCGGATAAAGTGTTAGCTCATTTTGACCCTACGGCCAAATTAATATTGACGGTTGACGCATCTCCGTGTGGTTTAGGTGCGGTGTTATCGCAAATTGGGTCCGACGCATGTGAACGGCCAATTAGCTATGCGTCTAGGACATTGACAGCAGCAGAAAAAAGTTACGCTCAGATCCAGAAAGAAGCTACAGCTATAATATTTGGGATAAGGCGATTTCACCAATACTTATACGCTCGCGCGGTACCGTTTATTTTGCGAACCGATCATCGGCCATTGCTGACTATTTTCGGGCCACACCGTGGCATACCGGAGGTTTCAGCAAACCGTCTACAGCGGTATGCAATATTTTTATCTGCTTATAATTATGTAATCGAGTATATTAGCAGTAAAAACAACAGTGCCGATTATTTATCGCGCGCGCCCGTCCAGGATGAGTCATCGTTATCTGATTCAGGTAGTGCTAATGCGAGAGCCAGCGGTGGTGTCGCGAATGCAGAGGTGGGGCGAGCCCAACTGAGTACCGCCGGCATCGACGACCGCGCGGCATATGTTTACTTCGTCATTGATGAAGGGCTGCCTGTCTCGCTATCAGAGCTACAACGTGAAACCGAACTAGATATAACTTTGCGAAAAGTATGTGAATATGTTAAGTTAGGTTGGCCAAGAAAGGTATATGATGATAATTTAAAACCGTATTTTTATTGCCGTAATCAACTATCGGTTGAAAATAGGTGCTTGTTACGTGGCCACAAGATTATAATACCGGAATCATTAATTAATAGAATTTGTAATGAACTTCATAGCTCGCACTTTGGCGTAGTAAAAATGAAAGCAGAGGCGCGTAAGCGGCTGTGGTTTCCAGGCATAGACGGTACACTGGAGCGGCTAGCGCACTCGTGTGCAGTATGCAGTGCGTTGCGGCCCGCGCCGCCTCACGCACCACTCGCACCGTGGCCGCATCCACCTCATGCCTTTTACAGAATACATTTAGACTTTTTAGGGCCCTTTAATAACCAAATGTTCCTGATCGCTGTCGACGCATATAGTAAATGGGTTGAAGTTTTTATAATGACTACTTCGTATGGTTCGAAATCAGTCATCGAGAAACTTATCGAGTTGATGTCGAGATTCGGTATTCCACATACTTTGGTGACTGATAATGGCACTTCGTTTGTTTCGCAGGAATTTAGAGATTTCTGTTTAAAAAATGGTATAAATCACGCGCTTTCTCCCGTATACCATCCGTCAAGTAACGGACAAGCAGAAAGTTTTGTGAAAATTGTTAAAAAGGGCATTAAAAGTATCATTGTAAATAATTCAAAGAAAAAGCCTTTAAAAGAGCAAATTTCAAAATTTTTGTTTGACTATCGAAACTCCAGAAACAGTACAACTGAAAAGTCACCTGCCGAACTCGTGTACGGGCGATCGCTGCGCTCGCGACTCGACCTACTTACGCCGACGGCGTCCGCGACGTCAAACTCCTCGTCCACTTGCCTCACTCAAACGGTTGGGCGAAACCAGTGCTTACAGGGTAAATACTATAGAGCAGGGTAGGCGAACCAATGGCACGCGTGCTATTGATGGCACGCGACACAATATTTTGGGCACGTCGCAGAATTACTTAGGTATTTTAAGACGATCGAACGCGATGCTCCTACGCTGCGGAGTGTTCGGTGCGCGGGGTGGGGGCAGCGCGGCGGCAGCCAGGAAGCGCTGCACGGCGCTAGTTTGTTTTGTTTTTATAATGCCGTGGGTTTCAATTGCGAATGACGCATTGTTTGCTTACGCATAAAGTAATAGTGAGTTTTGTTGACATAATTGTATTGTAAAGTTTATTCGAGTGATTTTAAACTGATATTAAATTTTTTTCTTATTATTATTAAATTTTAATATGGCCAGCTCAGCAAAAAAACAAAAAGTTCATGATACTAAGTTTAACAGAGAATTTCAAACTTGGTGGACTGAGAAATATGGCATGATTAGTAAAGGTGACAAAGCGGTGTGTGTTTTATGTTCTGGAACAGTGGTATGTAGAACATCGTCTGTTAAACGACATTTTGAAACAAATCATAAATCTGTTAGTCAAAAAAGCGAGGCAGAGCAAAAAGAATTAATTGCAAGTGCATTGAATGACAGAAATAAACAGTCAACGTCTATGATTAAATTTGTTGGCAAAAATTGTAATACAAGCGCGGCAAGTTACGCGGCTGCAAATGTCATTGCTCGGCATGGTAAACCTTTTCAAGAAGGTGAGTTTTTGAAGGAAGCCTGGCTAGCATGCGCGCCCTCTCTTTTTGAAGATTTCGACAATAAAGATAAGATAATTCAGCGCATCAAAGATACTCCTCTATCAAGAAACACAATAAAAGAAAGAATCTTAAAACTGGCCGAAAATATAACAGATCAACAAAAAATTGACATTAAAGATGCTTCTTTTATATCGCTATGTCTTGACGAAAGCACTGACGTCACTAAATCTGCACGTTTAGCTGTTTTTGCTCGGTATTGCGTAGAAAACGTCATTAAGGAAGAATTAATTGCAATAAAATCGTTGCTAACAACTACAAAGGGAACAGATATAAGTACGGCAGTTAAAAATTCGCTTGCTGAAAAAGAAATTGATATAAAAAAAATTGTTTCTGTAACAACTGATGGTGCTCCAAGTATGGTGGGTAAAAAAAACGGTTTCATAAGTTTATTTCAAGCTGACGTAGGACATTCGATTCTTGAATTCCACTGCATCATTCACCAACAAGTCTTGTGTGCTAAGAGTGGTTTGATATCCCTTGATAATGTAATGGCGGTAGTTACAAAAATAGTCAACCTCATCTCGTCACAGGCTTTAAACAAGCGAAAATTCGATGCTTTGTTGGACGAAGTCAACTCGGTGTATAATGGCTTACTGATGTATAATAGTGTTCGCTGGTTGAGTCGCGGGAATGTACTTGAAAGATTTGTTGATTGCTTGGAAGAAATCAGACTGTTTTTGCAAAATGAGGGAAAAATTGAACAATACCCACAGTTATTGGACGTTATGTGGCTTTCAAAATTGATGTTTTTTACAGACATATGCCAACATTTAAACACATTAAACGTAAAGCTTCAAGGGACAAACAAAACAATTATTGCCATGATAGATCTCGTTCGCGCTTTTGAGGCAAAACTGCAAGTTTTTAGAAACGATATTATCACAAGAAACTACAAGTATTTCCCAAACTTGAAAAAATATATGAATGATTTAGATATTCACGAGACAGCAGACAAAGAAAAAATTACTGAAGAATTTATTTCTGTGATCGATTCTTTAATCAAGGAATTTTTAGGGAGATTTTCTCAGTTCAAAGAATTGTCGGAAATACTCAAGTTCATTATGTACCCAGATGTGACGTCATTTCATAAACTGAACTTCTCTCAATTTGATTGGTTGGAAATTGAAGAATTTGAAATGCAGCTGATTGATTTCCAATCTAGTTCAATATGGATTCAAAAATTTATTGAAACAAGGAAAGAGTTAGAATTAATTGAAACTGAAAGATCGACAAGTAATTTAAGTAAAAATGCTAATAATAAAATTCTGGAAACATGGAATGCGTTACCAGACACATTTAACTGTTTGAAGAAGCTGGCTCATGCTATTTTAACCATGTTTTCATCTACATATGCCTGCGAGTCATTATTTTCAGAGATGAATAACATTAAAAACTCGGTTAGAAACCGTTTGACAGATGAATCTAGTTCAGCATGCATTTTGCTAAAAGTAACATCTTACAACCCTAACATAAATTATTTGTCATCTAACCTGCAGCAACAGAAGTCACACTAATTTTACTGAAATTTAATATAAACATACCAAAATGTACCTCTTTTGCTTACTTTATTTAATAAAAAGTTTTGATAGTATTTATAATTATTATTTTCCCAATAATCAGAAAGTCAAAATTATTTGATGGCACGCGAATGACCCCATTAAACTTTTTTTTAGAAAAAATGGCACGTTGATGCATAAAGGTTCGCCTACCCTGCTATAGAGGAAAGATTCGGGAACAGTTTAAAGAAAATGATTTAGTGTGGATAACAAAACATGTAAACAATAAAAAGTTTGTTTGGATTGAAGGGCTTATTAAGAAAAAACTTGGAAAAGTATTGTACACAGTCTATGTTCCTGAATTTGATCGCTTAGTAAACAGACACGTGGACCAGATAAGAGCACACAGAAAAAAACATTTGTCTAAGGGCAACAACAGCTGGGATCCAGATATCATTCCTGACATTCAGCATAATGTTGCTGACGACCATCAAGCAACACTTGAGGATGGGCACCAGTCTTTGAACGGTGGAATCGGAGTCGAGCCAAACAACTTTAGCGACAACTCTGATTTAGTCGTCGTAGGTACTCCACATTCAGAACATTTTGTAGTCTCGCCATCCAGTACCAGTACTCCGATTAGAGGGAGAGGAGAAGAAGATGAAGTTGGATCTGAAGTGAATGTGACCTACGCAACACCCGAAGTTGACTCTGATAACTCAAATAATGAGCCGTCAACTGGGCTTATAATTAATCCTCGACGTCTGGAGCTGTCGCCTGATAACTTTACCCCTTAAAAATAGTAGTTCGTTAGTTAAGTGTATTGCTGGGATAATTGTCAATTAAGGGGAAGGGATTGTTATGTATGTGTGCATACCGCGGCTGCGTCCCGGTGTATAACCTGTTTTATTGCAATAAACTAGTGTGTCATTAGCTAGCGCGTTTGATGGTTGTCCCCTCACCTTACATATCCAACAGTATGTATGATTCCTAATTCTTATGAAATGAACACTAAAACACTAAGATAGCATTTTTAAAATTTCTGTATGGTTATTTGTTAATGGGGGAGAATTAGAACGTACCACATTCAAATTGCGGACGTTCTCAATAAGTGCCAGGTTAAGATCCCTAAACCAAAACCAAAATTTAAAAAAACGATAATTGTCTAAACCAACGATTACCTATGCATGTGGAGGTTAATGAAACGCAGATGTAACGAAAGTTTTATGCCAGGATCGTAGGAAGTGGAAATGTGTCTGTAGTCTCTGCCTACCCCAAAAGGAAACAGGCGTGATGTATTTATAATATGTATGTATCTTTGTATGTTTTTTGGCTGAAGTGAGATTTAGTGAATGAATTTTGATAAGAATTATACTTTCTGTTACGGTAAGCTACCGCATATTCTGAGCTGGCCCATCCACAATAACACAAATTGCCCCTTTTTTTTATTTATTTTGTATTTCTGTAAATAGATCTTTTAAAGACACTTTTACAAGTCAATATTTTACACTTTTTTTTTTTCAGCTAGATGGCTCCGGCATTTCCTAGCTGACGACCTCTGAGAAGAAACGCCGAAACAAACTCAGAGAATCAAAGTCTCTTTTAAAGTCCAGACATAGAATAGTAACAAATATGTGTCTTACAATGTAGGGCAAAGTCTGAAATGGCCTTTTGAAGAAAGAGCCATAGCGGCTTTGAGTAGACCAGTCCCAACTGACGGCATGCATGCATCAGTCATTGTGTAGCTCAACCATAATTTAGGGAGCTCAACAACCCGTCGCACGACGATACCAGATCAGAGGTACATTTGCGTAGGCCACATAAAAAAAGGCTCAAAGCCACCAGACTGTTCAAAGCTGAGTACCTATGTAAATTTAGCCTACAAAATACTCAGATTTACAGTTAGTCAGTTATAGTTGAACATTATTAAATAATAAGAAAAAAAATATATAATCACAGTAATAATTTCAGTAATGTCTGCTGATATCAAATTAACATAAATCATTGTTATGTCAGACGTACAAGAGAGCAATGCAGCTTGATGCGTACTATTGAATTAATCTAGTCTACTAAACAGAAAAGGAAAAATAATAATAATAATGAAAGAGATTGCCATTGACAGTAAGAGCTGATCAGCCCCGACAGACGGCACCCGTTCACGAGTCACGAGTCTTGATAACTTCCTTTTATTTTACAATACTGGACTCACCAGTACTAAATATTCAATACTAAACAGTGGCAAAGAAATAATAACGCTGATCGAAAGATCTACGAGGTTAGGCTGTGCTTGCCGTGGCCTGTCTACTGATAACACATTAAGATCCTTCCTGCTTCGGGGACCACGAAATGCTGTCTGTCCCGGTTTTCATATGAACACTTATTGACAATCATTCGTGGTAGTCAGAAACCCAAAAATCCTATCGAACAGTTTATCTGTAAGTTATCAGTATTAATAACCAGATATTGGGTGAGAAGGTCTGATGGTAGCCGCTTCATGGAAAATACAGATTAGATTAGAAATCCTTTCCAACATATATGGGAACAGGCCGGGAGCTAAATGAAACTGAACGTGAGTTTCTGTGTCTTTTCTTCTTCTTTAATTTGTGATTCTTATATTGATTCTATATCCACGTGAGCGAAGCCGCGGGCAAAAGCTAGTAGTATATAAGTGTATGCTTCAACACTGAAATACTAAGAAAGATAGCGTAACATCGTGAAATGAAATGTCAATTACAAGTTTTAACGAATCTGACAATTTTTAACGATGCGAATAAGTTGTGAAAAATTCTGGTGCGAAATTAACGAGGAAAAATTAATTAAAAAGGGGACAAGAATTAAAAATGGTAATTCTGCGATTTTTTATATTGAACTTGGTATTTCCCGCAGTTTCACTTACATCCGAAAGGGCTTTATTATACCAAAGGTCGGACACGGTGGGGCTGCAGGGGGAGAGGAATGTCGGTATTACGATACGCCGCTTTCCCTACCCTCTCGGCCGAGGTGTGGACGGCGGCGGGACCACATATCTTTCCCGCCGCAAAGAGGGCCATGGGCGGCGGATTCCGGGTCGTCAGTCGCCCATTGCACTTGGCGCTCTGGGAGGGTCCATCAATGGACGTCCGCTGTGGGATCGCGGATATTGCGAGAGCGATTCCCGTGGTCCCACCACTAAGCGGAAGGTGGCGGTGGTGGTGGTTTTAGTCGGTATGCTGGCCACCTGGCCGGAGAGCCCGACATAACCGTCCCGTATCCCCGAGTGGGGCGGCACGCATAAGGAGCATTTCCCCACCCGAAAAAAAAAAAAGGTATGACACGCACACGAAGAAAATCATCTCATTACCTTTTAATTACATACCACCAAATTGTACCGTCTATCCCCAGGATATCGGTATTACCCAGATATTGGCTTGAGGAGGTCTGATGGCAGTCGCTTCGTGTAAAATACTGATATTCAGCCGCATCTGGTTAGACTGGAAACTGTCCTGTGACTAGGCCAGGGCGACACATTCATAAACTGCTAATACCTAAGCAAAGTCTAAATGTATTTAGTCAGAATGTATACTGCATGGCGATACGTATTTATAATAAATTACCAAAAAGGTTGATGGAAATGAACACTGTAAATGTTTTTAAGCGAAACTTAGTAATTTTGTTACTAGATAAATGTCATTACAGCATAAAATATTTTTTAATTAAACGATAAAACATTGTGATCATCTTCTAATGCATGCATTTTGTATATTATGGATAGAATTTTGAACAATATTTGTACGCCAGACAATGGTAGAATATGGCTAGTGCCCGAAATGAAAACACCTACAACTTTATATACCCATATTCTGACAAATAAATATTTCTTTCTTTCTTTCCAACATAGTTGGGAAATGGCTTGGAGCATGATGATGAAATTGTATTATAAGAACCTCCAAACAGTAATTTCGTTATCATATTATCTAAAGCAACAAGGAAATAATACCAAGTAATGCTTTGTCCAAACTGAAATTTATCTACCTCCACCAAAGATGACGTCGGCGAAATTCGGTAACCCGAACAGCTGAACCGACTTAGGTAGTAAGTTTCTAGACCGTGATCCAATCGGCTGACGCGGCAAAAATCGGAAACGACGCGTCAATGACGTAAAGACGCCGAAAGGGGCCGAAAAATACCGAAACAAGTATTCGTCCGTAAATAGGTACGTTCTTTTTTGTATAAAATAAGTTTTTATGCCGGCGTCGATATGAAAAGTGTGACAGCGGTTTTTCGACGAAATTTTTTCCAAGTTGTGCTTATAATTTTTTACATCGAGCGTTGTATGAATGGAAATAATGAAATAGGGTTATCTGCTTTGTATTCCGACAGAGTCGTGACGTGCAGATGTCGGTATGTCTGGGTGACGCATCTTGATTTTAGATCAATATTCATCTTCGCGATTCTTTTGTTCCCTAAAAATCCGGGCTAGATTATTCTGATTCTGAAAGATATGTTGACATCATCTGATAATCTATACTTATAACTATAATAAGGCTGAAGAGATTTCGGTTTGTTTGTTTAAAGGCGCTAATCTCTGAAATCACCAGTAGGATTTGAAAAATTCCGCATTTGATAGTCTAATTTTTGAGGAAGGTAGGGTAATGTAACATCGCGCTACGACCCTTGGGAACCGAGTAATAAGGAAAAAGTCAAAGAGGCTGAATGAAATATATTATTATAATTTTGACGGGACAACGTCGGATCAGCTAGTACCTACAGAAAAATATTAGAAAAAAGTATACTGCTATTTTTGTCTTTTAGTAAGCGTGAGTGTGCGTATGTAAGTTTAACTTATTTTCCGAATTCTTTACTTTTAATAATGAGATTCATAGGAATATAATCTGTTTGTTTGATAGATATTAAAATGTAGAAATATCATATTTATAAAAAAAAACGAATGTCTGTAGAGGGGCTCGTGGCTAAATAATGACTCCTCTGATTAACCGATCTGCAAGGTTAAGCTGCGCTAGCCGCGGTCAGTTTGTGGATGGGTGACCATTCTTAACACATAGCTCCGTAAAGCCGACGGTTCCGGTTGTCAGGCGAACATTCAATGAACAAATCTATCCTCTATCATAGATCACGGCTGTAATTTACGCTACAAGCCTAAGAATTCTGCCCACCCCATTACGGGAACACAAACTTCACTTACATAAATTTACAAGTTAAGTAGTCACGCAAATCGTGCAGCCTGCTACAGTTCCCACGGTCTCACACCACTGAACTAAACGAGGTTTCATTCCTACTATTATTATTATGATTTTTTTATGATCCACTATAACCTAATATAATTACGTGTCGTTGTTTTCTTTTAATTTCTACTTTGGTGTACATTTAAATCAAATATTTACAAGTATGTTGTCTGGGTGTTTCTTTTGTAGGCCAAACCTTGGATAATCGGTGATAGTTAGGGTTCCTGACATATAATCATACGTATCGATTAAATGACGACCTCTGTGGTCTAGCGGTTCGAGTGCCGACTGCTGATCATAGGGTCGTGGGTTCGATTCCCACAGGACACAAATATTTGTGTGGGTAAAACATGAGTATTTGTGTTTGTCTGGGTGTTTCTTATGTATTATAAGTATGTATTTACAAAAAAAAAAAGTATATAAGTATTATATCCATTGTCTAGTACCCATAGTACAAGCTCTGCTTAGTTTGGTCCCAAAAATATTATAAAAAAAAAAAAAAATTGTTTCTTGAAGTGGTACTAAGTAAAAATGGATGAATTTGTCTACCTACATACTGAACAAATTTACAATTAATTTCATTTTATTAGATTTTTTTTACGCATGCATTTAGAGAAATTAGTATTAGCAGTATCGTAATAGCTTATTTTTGATAATATACCATCATACTATGTACTCCCCGAAGGGTTAGGCAGAGGTGTACTAATTGTACACCCACATTTCGCCGGTATGTTTAGGTCCCATGTAATAGGGGGCGAGTGTATTGCCATTACCGATATATACCAAACCCAATAACACTTTGCTCGACATGGGGATCGAACCCAGGACCTCTAGAATATCAGTCGCGCTTAGGACCACTAGACTAATGAGGTCTTTATTTTTGTTATTTTTTTATTTATCTTTCTTGCTTGAAATTAGCGATCTATAAAGGAGAAGATACTGGACTCCTGTAACACAGGATTTTACGTAGCTCAGAAGTCAGAGTTACAATATCAACTGTTTTATAAAAAAAAAATATTATTATTATCTCTGAACTTCTGTTTATATTTATAATATACCGACCAAGTCTGTGGTCTAGTGGTTCGAGTGTCGCACTGCTGATCATGGGGAGTTCGATTCCCACAGGACACAAATATTTGTGGTTAAAACATAAGTGTTTGTATTCGTCTGGGTGTTTCTTATGTATTATAAGTATGTATTTACAAAAAAATAGTATATAAGTATTATATCCATTTTCTAGTATCCATAGTACAAAAATGCTTAGTTTGGGACTAGATGCTGTTGTGTAAAATGTCCCAAAATTGTATTATTTATTATTACTAAAAAAATGATTACTGAAAAAGTCTTCTGTATTTTTTTTGTGGCTATTTTACTTCGTAACCTTTGGCATAATATCGACGCTAATAATATTATCTTTCTTTCTTTCGAAGACGTACCTATTTTAGATTATGTCCCGCGATTTAGCCCAAACTCGTTTGATCTTACCCTTTGAAATATATTCTTAGCCAAAATTCAGGTTTCTGGGACGTCACAGTTTTTTGCGATCTCATGGCTAGTTAGTGTCAAATAGACCAGCTGAGTCCAGCGTTACCCACGTGTAACTTGCATTTATACTAGTACAGTCATCAATACTATCATGTATTCATTGATTTGATCTTATTAGATTCAAAGGAACTTGTAAAATGAAACGGACAAATAATCTGTTATTACAAATATTAATAAGTATACGTACGGACATACATGTCAGAATTTTAGCTACAAAAAATACGTACACGGACGTCCGAACGTATTTTATTTGAACGTAGAACATACTCGGGCCTCTCCTACTATGGCCAGCATTGTAAATTAAGTCCGGGGCCTCTCCTACTATGGCCGGCATTGTAAATTAAGTCCAAAATTGCTCAAAAGGACTCTATGACGACACAATTTCCTAGGAAACACGCACTGCGCATTTTTTAAGCTCACAACTCCACACTGCATGCTCAATTACGTCAAAAAAGGCTTCGTACACATTTGTCATAGCGATAAGCATCGTCCTCACAGTTTGACACAGATTTGGCTGAGGCCAAGCACATTCTCATTTATGCCATGTCGGACGGAATTGCATCTGCGTTTATTACGCTGTTAGGGGTTGAAACTGAGACTATGCGACGCAGACGTATGTATCTTGTGTATGTACGATTTACACAGTCAGCTTTACTGTCGCAAATGTGGCTCGTTCATTCTAGGTCATGCTGGGGATATTGTGGGTATTTATGGATAGAAAATATATAGTCAGAATAAATATGGAACGTCGTAATAATATTTTGTGGTGTACATACGTATTAGAAAAGTGTTTTGTTGGATCTTGTAAATCGATTTCTATGAAATGTATTGGACATTCCTAAGCAGGCAAAGCTTACTATAAATATTTATCCCTACTAATATTATAAATGCGAAAGTAACTCTATATGTTTGTTATGCTTTCCTATTTAAACTGCTTAACCAATTTTTATGAAATTTGATACAAATATAGACTAAACCTTGAAGTTAGGACATGAAAGAAAGAAAACTCTTTTATTTTATCAGCGCTGAGACAGAAATAATTAAATAATAACAATACGAAAATAAAAAAGAACAAAACGATTAAACAAAAATTAAAAAGATACTACATACTAATATTTGCATTAGTCCTACGGCTGGACCAAATGGATCTGCAGATCAGCTAAATGTCAAGCAAAATTATATGCTTGATGCTGGTTTTCACGTGGAGCCACGTGTGCTTCACGGATGTCAATCAGAGAGGTTATAAGTATATAGGCTAACTACCTCTTGTCTCAAAATCTCTTTGGAATGCGGGTGACAGCGTGAGCAGCAGCTCATTATATTAATTAATTAGGCCGGCCATCGGCTCCGCGCGACACACGACGCCGAGTCTTCGAGTGAATGAGTGCTTAGTTTATTGTTTACTTATTTATAGTATTTTAATTTTTATTGGTTTAAGTTACATTTTATTGTATTATTTTAGTATTATATATTATATGGGCCTTGTATCCTGCATTAAATAAATATCATATCATATAAAGCTTTAAAAAAGAGAGAAATTCCGACAGCTGATCCAAATTCACACATCCACATTATTTTAAAATCCTTCCTACTCGTAGGTCGCGAAATTTCAATAACCGTTCGAATTATTCGTAATTCCCGCACATTTGCGTCGAAATTGCACCATTGAGTAGCCACTGGATCACATATTCGTTAGCATTTGAGGGCGTTAATTTTGCGGCGAACCAATTTAGGATCAATTTAGTGCGCACTGACAATAGACCGCACTGACGTTCGACGCGTTGAATTATCCCGTAATTAAAATATATGTAAGTAAAGCTTAGCTTTTAATTTTAGTGCCACGTTTTAGATTGCCACGTGTAGATATTAGTGTAGCGAAATTAATCTGATTCCGATTAAGTATTAAAATGCACTTCTTCTTTAATTTAAAAGCTCAGCTCTTGTCAGTTGAACAATCCTTGTAGAAAATCGAAGTGAAATAACACTACTTTGAGCTGTGTTGTGTTTCTCACGGAGAGCAAGCGAGGGGAAACGTTGTGTTGGCAGTGGAGGGGACTTATACCATTATATTGCCAACCCAACTATTCTCTTTCGTTTTACAGGGTTGGTAACGCGCATGTGATGCCCCTGGTGTTGTGAGCGTCTATAGGCTACGGTAACCCCTTACCATCAGGTGGTCCGTATGCTTGTTTGCCACCATAGTGGTATAAAAAAAAGCAATTGCCACTGTTCTCTACCCTCTGCCTACTGTTGACCTCTTGATACGACCCTCAATTCCCACTTTTTCTTTCACTTGTTCTATAAAACTTCATCAAGGTGTTCCCCTTTCTCGCAATGAAGGAAAATGCACTTACATTTTTGAACACTGTAGACAGAAACTAAAGAACGCCACTTGTTACGATTCTTTCATACTTGTTTTGCTTTGTTCACATTCATACATCTTGTCATACACACGCACTGATTGCGAGTAACATATATTTTCTATATTACCAGTGCGAAGTAGGCAGGCCGCTAGTTTGTAAAACAAACCTGCACCATTTCAAACAATGACTGTTGAACGAGGACCTTGGAACAGTGTGCATGCCAGCAACATTGCTTGTAAACTTCCCTTGAAACTTGCAAGTTGTTGCTAACTCGTGTGTTTGTAGATAAGAAGTTCACACACTGGCTCCGTTTCTGCCCGGATGGGTGCAAAAACAGTTTCTTATTGAATGGAAACTCGGAACTAACATGCTCCTACAATACTTCTCCAACTAATTTCAATACAATTCTGGTTTCAAAGTTATGATTTGATTTGAGTAAGTAAAGTACGGTCAACAAAAGAGTTATGTATACAGGCAGCTAATTAATAATATGTGTTTTGATAAAGATAGTGTATTTATGTATCACGTAATATGTGTCGAAACGTAGGTATTGTAAGCAGCTACATACCTAACCCTTTGGCGCGTAATTATTTATGTCGAAATCTGTATAAAAATGCATATTGCGTTTGCTATCTGTATACTTAACTCTTTTGTTGACTGTACTACGTGGCTCGACAAGGGACAAGATCAACTTATCTGCAATGTTAAGTTATGCTAGCCGCAGCAATCAAATCAATAGTAAGGTCAGCAACGAAAATCGCTGAAAACAGAAAAATTTTGAAAACATCATAGCTCCAAAACTTATCAACAGGTTTTTTCTATTTAGGCAACATAAATACTTAATGGTCATCTATGCAATTATTTCACAGGTTCAACTTCATACTTATTAAAAATCATATTGAAGATTACAATATATTCAGCGACTTTCGTTGCTGACTGTACAAAAAATATGTATTTCATGCAGCTCACGAAATAGGGAAAATTAAGAAATATGATGATGATCGGGGAATACCAGGCTTGGTGATATTATGTACGTGGTATTTCACTTTTTGTTAAAAAATAATGTCCACTTTACCTGAAACCGTTCGTCGTTGGTGTATGTGAACTTCCCGGAGCTCAGGATATGCCAGTCACGCTTCCTGATCCAGGATACTTGCTGAAAAGATGAAGAGAGGCAGTTAAGATATGTAGTTGATGTGCGTGTGTCGTGAGAGAGGACTGGTCAAGTCAAAGCTGCTATGGCTCTTTCTTCTTTCCCTACATTGTAAAATATACCTGATAAGCGTGAATACTGTTCCTATGTGGTCTTTAAAAGCGACCATGATTCTCTGAGTTTTGTTTCGACGTTCAGATGTCGTCGGCAAGATAAATGCCAGCACCATCTAGTATTAAATATTGACTTGTAAGTGTCTTTAAAAGATCTATTTACCTACAGAAATAAATGTAATTTTACATTAAGAAAGGTTATTTTTTACTTAAGCCAAAATAGAAATCATCGACACGAATTTATTTATTTATTTTGGAAAACCAACAGCTATACAAAAAATAAATAATAATTAGGTTAGGAAACATTAAGCCAATTATAGGTGTTAATCTGGAATTTATTCTCAGGATATCAGTATTGCCAAAAAATTGGGTTGCAGAGGTCCAGCTCCATCTGGATAGACTGGAAGACGACCCCATGTAGAGAAAAGGTTCGGAGGAAAATGGTGAGGAAACCTGCTCACGGCTGCTTACTTGATTTTCTAGATAGTGTGTGAATTCTGCCAGCCCATGCTAGGCTCGCGTGGTGGACTACAGCCTAATTCCTCTTATATACTGAGAGGAAATTCATACCCAGCAATGGGAGGACAAAATAATGGATGATAACCACAATCCATACATAGTAAAAAGTGATAGCCTAGCGGTATGACCATTAGACTGCCAGTCGAAGGTCTCGAGTTCGAACCCAAGGCCATCCTCTGACTTTTAGAATTCATGTGCGTATTAATAGTTAATTATCATTTGCTTAAACGGTGAAGGAAAACAGCGTGAGGAAACCTGCATACCTTAGAGATTTTTCTCGACGGTTTGTGAAGTCTGCCAACCCGCACTAGAGCAGCGTGGTGGACTGTAGCCTAATCCCTCTCAGCATGAGACGAGACCCGTGCCCAGCAGTGGGACAGTATATGGGTTGATGATGATACATAGTATCTTTGAATTTAAGACTTTCCAAGATAGATTCATTTTGACTGCCACGTATGTTGTAGGTCAAAGTTTCTCAAATGTTAGCTCAGTCGAAGTCTTGTGGCGTCAATGTCGAAGTGACTTAGAAACTCCTAATAAGATTTGCTATCTTGCAGATAAAGTTTAACACTTAACGAAGAGTTTATTAAGCATTGTATTCAGGGTTCTTTTGTAATTACATAATTAGCTTTTCTATACTTTCTATTTCAATTTTCTTAATACTGTTAATAGATACGATATACCAGCGGTTTATATAAATAAGTATATGATTTAGAATAATTATTATACTGAAACATCGGATAAGTGGAAAAATAGGGAGGAGAGCTATTACACAGTGGGAAAAATAAAGAAAGAAAGAATGTTTTTTTTTTTTTCCAATAGGTGTTACTGACGTCGCCATAAAACGTAAATTCAGAATGTGAAGGCAAAATTCCACATGGCGGGTAGGTATCGCGGTGGCTTAGTGGTCATAGCGTTTGGTGTACCTAACCAGAAGACGCAGGTTCGAATCCTACCCGCGGTCGATTTTTTGCTTTGCTTAATAACTGGAGGAGCTAAGAAATACGTTCTGAAGGATTTAAACCTGTATCCAACCTACCTACCATATACCTACTCTAAAGCCTCACAAGTCTACTAACAAGAATGAACACTTACCCCTCTTTCGCTCAAGTGTCCCACAAGGCAGTGTAAGTAAGCTGTTCCTCCTAGTTGAGCAGTGATGTTGCTGACTGTGTTGTTGGCTGTGACGTCAGCGGCCGGCTGCACGCCTGCTCGCCAGCCGCGAGCTCTTGATGTGCCGTGATGCCCTGGTACAAAATTAATAAAATTAGTATTATCTTTTTGTATATTTTTGGCATTTTCCATGCTAAGATTTTAAAGTTATTTAGAAAAGGAAAAATTGGACGTCACCATAAAGACGTAAATTCAGTATGTGAAGGAAAAATTCGACATGACGGGTAGATATCGCGGTGGCTTAGTGGTCATAGCGTCTGGTGTACCTAACCAGAAGACGCAGGTTCGAATCCTGCCCGCGGTCCAATTTTTCCTTTTCTAAGTAACTTTAAAATTAGTATTATTAAACATAATCATACCATCACGCCTGTATTCCCAGACGGGTTAGGCAGAGGTAAACACTAAGTACATTTATAGTTCGCAGGTATGTTTAGGTCCCATGTAATAGGGCGCCGCCTATAGCCTATAGCCACTAACCGGGACAAATCCAAATTCCGAGCTGCTACCTACTTCATAGAAAAACCCAATTATCACAGTAATTGTTACATTTCAGTGGCCTAGTAATTTCACTGCCATTAAAAATAACTATTGACTATACAAGTTCTTGATAAGCTGATAATTACGACGTGGTCTAGTGGTTCGCGTGTGGGACTGCTGATCACGAGGTCGTGGGTTCGATTCACAGGACACTAATAATTTATGTGATGAACATAAATGCGCTTGTCTGGGTGTTTCTTTTACAAAAAAATAAGTTTATAAGTATTATATCCAGTGTCTAGTACCCATATTACAAGCTTTGCTTAGTTTGGGAGTAGATGGTGCTGTGTAAAATTTTTCAGAAATTTTATTAAAAAAGCTTCTTTTTCCTCGGTCCCTTATTTCTGAGGATCACGACCACACATATTTGTTGATATAGGCATACTGTATATAAGTATCTATTTCCCGTTCTCTTGACGTAATCACTTTGATCACACACGAGGATGGGTAACCACAAGGGTCAGCAATAGCCAATCAAGCCGGTATGTACAGTTGACCAATATTCGACCTTAAATTTTCATTCATAAGAGTGAAAGCTGTCAGCGACGATTGTCGAATGTGCTTTGGAATAATTCAGTATATATTTGTGTCAATAATGTTATTAAATGAGGTTTGCAACATGTTAGCATATTGACAGGTATTCTTTTACCATGACAGCTAGTGTAGCTAGTCACGGATTAGTTCGCAGTGACGTCAACGACATTCTGACGTTTGATATGTTGTCACTAAGTCTAGTGATGGGTCGAGAGAATGTTCTCCGTAAGAGAATTTTCTTGTCACCGTTTGTCACCGAGAATATTCTGCAATATTGAGAATATATAATATTCTATTCTATTCTATGTTCTATTATTTTATTGAAACTTATATTTAAATAGATGAAGAAGCGTATCTCGTATAGTTTATTAGGTTAGTACATAAGCAGTACATAGGTAAGTAGTACATAGGTTAGTACATAAGCAGTGTATGTATAGGAAGTATATGTATAAGTAGTACATATTTAAGTACATAATTATACATATTTACATAGGCAAGTACATAGGTATGTACATAGGATGGACATAGGCAAGTACATATGCAAGTAAATAGGCAAGTACATAGGTATGTACATAGGCAAGTACATAGGTAAGTACATAGGTAAGTACATAGGTAAGTACATAGGTAAGTACATAGGTAAGTACATAGGTAAGTACATAGGTAAGTACATAGGTAAGTACATAGGTAAGTACATAGGTAAGTACATAGGTAAGTACATAGGTAAGTACATAAGTAAGTACATACGTCTCAACCTTATTACTTCGTAATAAAGGTCAAAATCTATCAAAGAAATTTGACAGATTGGGGTAGCTTGATGTGCTGGCCTCTGTACTTTTATACAAAAGTCCCTAATAATAAAAAAAGAGAGAAAAAAAAACAAAATAATTGTAAGATAAGAGGCAATTTATTTTATATTTATCTTGAATTATACTCATTACTCACTACCTACTTACTCAATATTTTATTACATTTCGTAATGTTACCTACTTAAAAAATATATTTAAATTTAATTATAAAAATGTATTGAAGATGTCAAGCAACGGCAACACTGATCTTGACATTTGTGACGTCACCAAGAACCATTGTGAGAACACAATTGTGTAAGCATAATTCTACCATGTTTTGCAACTGAACTTGGGAATGAGGGGGCGAGTACTTGTTTAAGTACATCACTCCTGTCTGCCATTGGAGTAGGCAGGCAGTTCCAACTGCTACGATCTTACGAACGAAAGTGTATGTCATCTACGAGTACGTTTAATCTTTTCATGCATGGTTTAGTGCTTTTAATCTAGTTTTTTTCTTTCAATTCTGCATATTTTCTCTTTCATTTTAGTGACTAAGTAATAAATACGCTGATCTTGATTCTGCAAGGTTAAGTTGGGCTAGCCGCGGTCAGTCTGTGGATGGGTGACCGTTTTTAACACATGTGCTCCGCTGAAGCCGTCGGTTCCGGTTGTCATATGAACACCTTTGACAGTCGTTCGTTATTCGCGTGTGTCTGACATCAATATGGTAGGTATGAAGATTTTCCGTACGATAAAATAACCTTCCGTACGGTAGGTATATCTAGTTATTGTCGCGATAGCTATTATCATACACCATTTTTTTTACGCGGAGGAAGTCTTCAATAGGCTGCCGGTCTACTGGGGTCACGCCACGTGTGTGGGATTTTTACCACACTAAAACCTCCCCGATGGCCATCTTCAGCACAATATTGGGGGGCTCCGGGAGCTAACGTATTCATACAGAACCCTTCCTGTGTCATGCCTATTAAGGAACATCCCGAGACGTAACTATTTACAAAAGACGTAAGTAATGTTTGAATTTGATCAGAATATTGAATTTGGTAAGATCACTTGCGTTAATCAGAGCTGTAATAAATTATGAAAATGAGCTTTGGTTTCACCACAATCAGAGCCATTTATTACCTTATTAGCCATACCGTAATTAATTCAATGAGCATTATTATGTGATCCTGTTCAGCGTCGATTATTGGCATAAGTAGCTACTTATCTCCTCCAAACAGTGAAGCTTAATTTTGGCAAACAGTCCGTGGATTTTATAATTAAATAAATTTTGACAATTTTGACAGTTTTATTTCTAAAAATAATACAAATGTTACCAAATGAGTGTCCTGTCATTTTACAAAAAACAAATCAACATCTTGGGGACTCAGGGTTATATTCGTACCGATTAAAAACTACACTTGTCTTCCCTTCTTATATAATCACGGCTATGGGACCCTTGACATTCAATAGGTCAAGGATTAATGGACACAGTTACCAAGGGAGCTACTAGGACCTACTACCAAACGTGCTGGGATTTATTGTTATTTGCTTTACATAAACATCTGTTTTTTCTTTTGCTTTTATTTTTAAGTAAATTTATGTACAGTCAATAATAAAGGGATACATTTACAGGCTTGAAACGAAATCTGTGTTTTGACAAATATCGTGTTATTACACAATCTTTGTCAAAACACAGTATCAGGTATCATGTAACGTGTCAAAATACAGGTGTTTTTCCCAAACCTTCTGTCAAAAATGTTCCTTTCTTTCTTTTCTAACACACGTTTCTTCTCAGCGTCTGAGAGGATTTTGATCATTTTACAATTATAAAACAGAAGGTAACTCACGTATATCTCCTGTGGACGATGTGAAGAGTGGCAGCATGCAGAATATGGCCGTTGCAAGCTGTATGCCCTTTCCGCCAGTCAGTTGCCATCTCATCTGCAACAAGTAATACGACAGTTCAATTTATAAAGCAGCATACCTTATTTATGAAGTAACCTCTCTTATTCTGAGAGGAGATACGTGTCCATTACTGGCACGGTGTTGATAATTATTATTAAGTGTTGTAGAGAATTCGAGGTTGCGGTGACTCTACTGCTTCATTTTCTTTGACGTTAAGTGGGTAGGCACCATTATTAGACTGTATATTTGTTGTTATATCATTGGGCGTCGTTCTCTAAATAGGTATTTAGCTTATTATTATAAATGTATCTAAGCTCTTAAAAAAACGAAAACCACCCACCTACATATTTTTAAGTCCCATGTTTTTTAAAATAAGGTGTTTATCACTAGTAATCGGTTTCAAATATAAACTCCGAGCTGCTGAACTGAGAATTTAATTTTTTTAATTTTAAACCTAATTACACTGCTCGGCTAAGGAATGGGTTGGGAATATTATTAAAATTATTCTTGCTTTAAGACAAACAATAATCCCGCAATGACGATGTCGGTGGTTTAGTTCGATTGTCAGACTGCTGAACACGAGGCCAGGGGTTCGATTCCCACAGGACACAGATATTAAATATCTGTATCCTATATAAAGTTTATGTTCATCACATAAATTTTATGTGATGAACATAAACTGTTTGAAAGAAAGAAAGAAAGAAAGAAAGAAACTAAATTTATTTGTAAAGGACACCAGAGTACACAAAAGATAAAAGTAATGGGTACCTACATAATAATAAATAATTTTGTTGTGGATTCCTGGTGCATTTTACAAAAAAGTTAAAATAAATAAGTAAAAGTTTGTGTTTGGCTGGGTGTTTCCTATGTATTATAAACTAACGACCCGACCCGGCTTGGCACGGGTGCAATGTACTACCTAATTACATGCATAATTATACATAAATATTATAGCCTATGACACTCACAAATAATGTGGCTTTTTACTGGTAAAATAATTTTAAAAATCGGTTCAGTAGATACAGAGATTACCCCATACAACCTCACAAACTTTACCTCTTTATAATACTAGTATATCTAGATATTTATAGTTACGAAAAAAGCATATAAATATTAATCCATTTTATAGTACCCATAGTATAAGTTTTGCTTAGTATGGGTCTAAATACTGCTGAAAAAAAACGTCCTAAATATTTATTATATCTATCTTTTTGTATTTTTTTGGCATTTTCCATGCTAAGATATTATTTAGCGAAGTAAAAATTCGACAGCGGGCAGGATTCGAACCTGCGTCTTCTGGTTAGGTACACCACACGCTATGACCGCTAAGCTACCGCGAGTCCCACCCGCTATGACTTTCTTTTCTATAGGTGTTACTGACGTCACCAAGCGGCCATAGCGTCTGGTGTACCTAACCAGAAGACGTAGGTTCTTTTCCTTCGTTGAATAACTAATTCTCTCCTCTCCTTCGTCGTATCCTCATGGCTGAGGGACGTGACGACTGTGGGCGCTATTCACCATCGCTCGCCAGGCTGCACGATCTTGGGCTTGATGTACGCTTGCCTGCAACGTTTAGTTTATAATAATAACTAATTATTATAAATTAAAAGCATCTTGACTAACAACATCAGTATTTGTCCTAGCAGAGCGACCCCTTTGTTTATTTTTGGGTACCGAGCTGTAGAAGCATCATGGCCCGCACGTTTGCCAATCAATACCTTTGATGGGCTATAGACAAAGAGCTAGTGTTTGTGTCTATTACATTCTCTGTTAGTTTCACATTGTGGTAGCTTCCAATTCGGAGATTGTCACAACACACTGTGAGCTAGGAAATGGAGGCTAATTTGCGAGACTAAATGTTGATAGAATCTATTTTTTGTTTGTTTTTTTAATTAAACGTTTATTTATTTATTCATTTATATACTTTATTGTACACCGATAAAAATACGACACAACATAATTTAAAACACAATGAGCGGCCTTATCGCGAACAGCGATTTCTTCCATCAACCTTTGGCAGGCAACCTTAGGCAACGTTGTTCACATTAGGATTGCCCACGCGGTAGGCCTAGACAGACATGGCGGGATGACTTCAACTCGTACGAAAAACACAATCCATCCATAATGGAATTTGATGCTATTAAAAATGCTGAAAGTATTGTTTCTCACATAACATACCATCACGCCAGTATTCCCAGAAGGGTTAGGCAGAGGTGTACCAATGTATACCCTCAGCTCACCGGGATTAGGTCTCATGTAATAGGGTCCTATTGCCATTAACCGGGCACAATTCTAAACTCCGAGCTGCTACTGAGAATTTTGGTCGACCTGGGAATTGAACCCAAGACCTCTAGTGTAGCAGTCGCGCTTAGGACCACTAGACTAACGAGGCAGTTTGAGGGATATTGTTATCACAAGGCATTTTTTCTTTTAAAATGTAACGTTGAGATCAAAAACAAAATATATAACGATTCACGAACAGAGGCGGGATCTTAGCCTACAAATGAGGAACTCAACAGAATCCCCAAGGCAATATCTTTAACTAACTCCAAAATCAGTTTCCACCCCATTTCGCTTTGCCAATCAGTTGCGAAGGACGAAACGGTATGATACAATGTGCCTATGGAGGTACGGACAGAGGTTACAACACAATATTAATATAGACAGTATTTATTCACATACTAACATACAAATTAAAAGTAGACAAGACGGATGTTTTGTCCGAGAGGATAGCTCAGGGACTATTGGTTCTCTACCTATGTATTCTTTTTATATATTAAGCTGGTAACACTCACTATCCCGGTACCAAAAATTATAATGTTCGCGTCAAAATAAAAATTCGAGACCAGCTCAAAATCAGTGTTGTTCCCTCCGTTCTAGATACTAAGCTAGTATCCGTGATGCACGTGTAGCCTGTGTTTTTGTGCTGAGTGTGTCATAATTTGTGTGACAAGGTAAAGCCCAACCTAAATTTAGGTCGATATACATTACGACCCCATGTACTAAAAATAGGTGCAAGTAGTTGCAATACAGAAATTTAGTTTAGTAAAAAAGTGTTTAAATGTAATGCTTTTCAATAAATTATTTTAAGAGGTATTGCCTAAAGCTAAACCTAAAGCTAGTTATTTCATGCAAAAAATATTTATGTTGAAATAAGGTAAATAATTTTTTGATGGCAGATTTAAATTAGCGGGATTATTTAAACAAAAAAATAAAAACAAAAATAAGTTTGGGCCGTAATTTAATTATTACAAAAACAAAACTGTTTCATATTCAAATTCTGTTTTGAATTCAAATTCTTGTTTCATATTGGAGGTCCTTAATATAATAAAAAAGTACCAAACCTAATACCTACCACCAATAGAATTTACAATGGCCATCTTTGTATTAAAAAAACTCGAAATAAATATCTGAGTCACACAAAGATTTGTCTTGTGTGGGAATCGAATCCACGACAGCCAGGGCAACGGTAGTGGCGAACCACCTTAACCGCTGTGCTAAACGTGCAGTCAAACCGTATCTTAAATGTTTATAAAACACTATAGCTTAGGAGAAAGAAACCTTATATCAAAACCTCTCTAGCGACTGATTATCTTTTATCCTAGCCTCCTAGAATAATCTAGTTATCTGGAAATCGAATTACATTTGTATCGATTCCCAGTTTCCTTCGAAAATTGCAAATCGCCAAATCCTCGGTCACAGAATAGAATTTGTCAGAAGTTTCAACTCATAAATTCTGCGGTGTCAAAATCACGCGTACACACAGCATAGAAAATGTGCAATCGAGTCGGTTGGGATGATATAGCGAGGAGATTGCATTACCTACTAATGTCATTCCGCGGTATCGTGGATGCAGATTTCATGTACTGTGTCTATTTTTTTGTTATCATTTCTATGTTTTTAACACACATAATTATCTTTCTAAGTTTTTAAAATCTGCGTTAGTGTGAAATCATATAATTTAATTGTCATCGGTTATTAGTTTTGTCCATCCAATTAAGAGGAGACGCTTGCCCACGGTGGGACAGTAAATGGGTTTACGATGATGAAGATGAGTATTATAAACATTCGATAATATTTTATCTCTGGTTATATTGGAGCACTAATAGGCAAAGGTCTGCTCCATATTCATCCAGATCTGTCTAAGATAATATGGAGATAGGTAGTTAAGATAGATCCGAATGACAGATCAGATACGTCATAAATAGAATTAACAAACCAATAGAAATAAAATGTACGAAAATGACAGTTTTTTTTTTTTATGTGATAGGGTGGGCAAACGTGCAGACGGATCGCCTGATGGTAAGCGATTACAGCCGCCCATGGACACCCGCAACACCAGAGGAGTTTCAGGTGCGTTGCCGCCCTTTTAAGGGGTTTGGGCCTCCGGTATCCTCACTCACTCGACGAAACACAACGAAAACGTTATTTCACGCCGGTTTTCTGTGAGTCCGTGGTATCAAGTCCGGTCGAGCCGGCCCATTCGTGCCGAAGCATGGCTCTCCCACAGTGAAACACATAATTTATGCTTAATGTCAAATCAAATGTCATTTTCCTACTTTTTTTATTCGTTCGTAGATTCGAACGGTAGATTGCAATTTCTCTACGCTACTCTGTTTAGGTAGGCCTTCTTTACTTTTTTACTAGTTTATCTACCAACTAATGGACGGGATTCTTGACAAGGACAGTGGATAGGATTTGTCAACTTATCCGATTGTCAATCGTTTGATTGATTAAGTGCTGAGGTATTTTCAAGGATTTCATTTACTTACAATTTCTTTTACTAGATTTTAATAATTTTAGGACATGACGGAGACAAATTATTTTAAGACGGTTTTACGAGCAATTTTAAGCGATTCTAGGATTAAGTTTTTTTTTGTTGTTGTTACACAAGTAATGGGACTGAAAAGCTTAACATACCATCACGCCTGTAGTCCCTGAAGGCTTAGGTAGAGGTGTACCAATGTAACCCACAGTTTGCAATAGGCTCACCCTCTATTACATGGGACTTAAACTACCGAATAGAGGCGAGCCTATTGCCATTAATCGAGATCAAATCCAAACTCCGAGCTGCTAATGAGAATGTCATAGAAAAAACCAATAACACTTAGCTCGACCTGGGAATCAAACCTTACCGTATCGAATCTCTACCGTACCAGTCGTGCTTAGGACCGTGACTAGAATAACGAGGTAGTTGGCAGTGAAAAACTATTTTTAATTTTACTGAGATTTAACTAAAAACTTATTTAATACAAGAAATGTAGCTTGAGATCTACTACGATTTGCTGACAACCAGCAGATCACACTTATTAAGTCTATGAATTACCCATTGTCATAGATATTACCGACTAGGTCACTCGTCCATATACTGACCGCGGCAAGCATAGCTTAACGTCATATATCAGCTGTGCACCCGTTATCACACCTTTTTATAGTCTATCTACAGCACTATTATTGAAATAAAACTACTTTTTAAGGATTTTATCGCATATATTATGAATCCCGACGTTTCAGACCCTTTACAGCGTCCATGGTCACGTGTAGACTAAAAAATCCGTAAAAAGTAGTTTTATTTCAATGTATAATATTCGCGTAAATGTCAGAAATCAATAAACAACACTATTAATCAAACTTCACAAGTATTTCATCGCAAACTTCAATTTGTAACGTACGAGTAATTCTACAAAAAATCCAGCATAAACAAGTTTCGAAGTGGTTCTCTCTCGAAGTTACGACTGAGGAGTAAAGTCAAAGTCTTGTAGAACACGGGTATTGTGCACAACAGATCACAAGTTTGATGAGTTTTGTGTTCGCTGTCAATTTTGTCAAAGGATAGTGTAGATATTTTTCTATTTGCAAATTTTCCTTTGGAGTGGAGCGGGATTCTTTTGGTTGGTTGTAGGAAAAGGGTAAAAGCGACATGTTTTTGGTCACACAAAAGTAATTTTATCTGTCCCACCCATATACTGTCCCACTGCTGGGCACGGGTTCTCTCACAGAATGAGGAGAGGGATTAGGCTATAGTCCACCACGCTGGCCTAGTGCGGGTTGGCAGACTTCTCACTTCCTTACGGTATTTTCCTTCACCGTATAAGCGAGTGGTAATTAATTATTAATACGCACATGATTTCGAAAAGTCAGAGGTGCGTGCCTTGGATTCGAACTCGAGAGCTATGACTTGGCAGTCCAAAGGTCATAGCACTAGGCTATCACTGATGTTGCTGTATTTTATCTGTTACCTACTCTTTATAACCTTATTCAATACACGTTTAGAGTAGCGGTTAAAGTCACTGTTACCATTGCGCCGAGTCTCGTGGGTTCGACTCCGCAACCACACAAACTCAGACTCTGAGCTGCTACTGAGAACTACATAGAAAAATCTAATAACACTTTGCTCGGCCTGGGAATCGAAGCCAAGAGCTCTACCGTAGCAAGCGCGTTTATAAACACAAGACCAGAGGTTCCCAGACTATTTTTCTCATAGACCACTTTCAAACTTTAGCTGGTTCCGGTGGACCTTCGGCTACATTTCTACCTACCATATTCCCAAAACTCGACAACGTTTGTCACGCCAACGTAGACCTCCTTCGAGCCTCCCGTGGACCACTGGGGGTCCACCTGGAGCTTTGAGAACGAATGTACTAGATGAACGAACCAGTTAAAAAAAGAATCATGAAATTAGGACCACCGTAGTCAAAGAGGGCACTGCAAGCGCAATCATTCTCCGATCAATTCAGAGAACAGAAAGTAAATACAATAAAACATTTTAAAAGTAAGAACTTTGCTATCACACCGCGGCCCACGAGTTCAATGCAAACCACAAAACTAGTTAAAAGTTACTAGCTGCTTAACAAATAACGATTCGACAAAGTAACGAATGTTTAACTTTTGTGATTGTTACAATGCAGATAGATTTGACACGAGGCTGAAGACTTACATTAATATAACACACATACAACCACGTCTGTATTTTTGGGCCTCACGTAGTAGGGGGCGAGCCTTAGTCAAGCCTGATCTGATTCTCAGTAGAAGCAAGGAGTTTGGATTTGTACCCAATTAATGGATAGCCAGTAATTGGGCACAAATACAATAAATAGTAGGGGCGAATCTATAGAGATTCGCCCCTATTACATGGGACCTAAACATACCGGCGAACTACACTACTACGAACTACACCTCTATCAATGTTTTTCATACCACTAACGTGGCAAACAAGTAAGCCCACCTGATGGTAAGCGGTTACCGTAGTCTATAGACGCTTGTAACACCAGGGGTATCACTTGTGCGTAGCCGACCCTGTAAAATGAAAGAGGAATAATTCGATTGGCAGTATAAGGGTCAAAGTCCCCCCACTGCCAACACAACGTTTACTCGCGGAACACTGGCAACTTTACTCACCGTAAGGAACACAACACAGCTCAAAGCAGTGTTATTTCACTTTGATTTTCTGCAGCGTGGAGGTACTTCCCCAGTCGGGCAGCTCCAATTTGAGTGAAATTATTCCCACTATGCCCTACCTCTCTTAAGGGGAGGTAGGGCATCCTCTCTTTAAATCAAATCTGGGCGATAATTATGTTTATTTGCGAACTTTAAGGTTGTTAACAGGCGTTTATAAAATTTCGAATGATAGTTTGCAACTAGTCTACAGCTGTTAAAGAATCAACGAAAGAGTGGTGTGGTTAATTGTCCGGGAAGGTTCCAAGTGTACCAATCTTATATTATTAAATCGAAAAATTGATAACCGCCACAATGAGATCGTACAATATTAGGCTTTCCATTCGCTTTTGTATAAGAATGAAAGTAACTAAAGGTTAATCGATGTTAACATTGAGTTAATAGCCCGTGACGGCTGGCAATGGCAAGTATTGATTTTTTATTATGTAAAGTTGGGTAATGACCTTCAATTAACTGTGAGTAAAATTGTGGTCATTAAAATGAAATGATAACAAAATACGCAGTTGGCGGCTGAAAATAATTATTCACAAGGTACAATTGACACAAGAGTCAGGTATGCAGGTGGCAAGCAATCATGTGTTGACTAGATTATATTATAAATAAATTACCTATATGGAAAAAACTTTGGTAGGTAGCTAACAGCACCTGCATTTTAACTCGTGTATATTATTGCACAATCTTTGTCAGAACACAGATGTCGTTAGTTGCCTAACTCCTTTGTTGACTATAGTACCTAGAATGGTTGTAGCATTCGTACTTCGTGTTACTTTTTTTTAAGTAAGACAATAGCGAATATCTCCGTTCAGAAATCAGAAGTGAAGTTACTGCCTTATTCTCTTTAGATATTTTAGTTGTCTTTTACAAGAAGACTCTAAGAGAAGGAAATTATGTTTTGACGGGAAACATAAAGAACTCTTGACACAATACCCCCGTTTTACAACATCCAGAGCGAGAGATCCTTTATTTGAAAGCGCTCAAATTACAGCACTACGGACCAAACAATTCAATTTGCGCCAATAAATATAACTTATTATGAGGTAACCGCAATAAAAATAAATCTCCCGTAATACCAGAGGTATAAAATAGAAAATCATTGAAATAAATTACAGGTTTTCAGTGCTTGCCGCCGCTTTCAGTATTATTTATTAACTGTGAACAGCCTATGATTGTGTGGTAATCGGATCGCGGTGAATTTGCCTGGTTAGTCGAACTCGACTTGTGATGAAAATTGATTTCAATCGCCTACGAATTCATAAAATACCATCATGACGGAATTCCTCAAGAAGCCATAGGTTAGGCGTTGGTGGAGTGGTATACCGAGATATAACCGGTTTGTTTTAATCTCTTCCCTGTAATACGAGGCGAGGCTATTGCCATGCCAGGCACAAACCAACCTTCGAGCTACTACTGAGGTCTTCCTAAAAGAAACAGCAGATAACACTTTGTTTGACCTGGAAATTTATTCCAAAACCTAAAAAGAGAAGCAGATACCCCGTATGTAGGCCCATAAAATACTTTTTATTTTGATCACGTAAGAGATGTATCGTCGCTAAAAGAATTATATAGATCTACAGGCAGCTTAAGTCATCTGTGCTTTGACAAAGATTTTGTAATAATGTATCACGTGATTTTGCCAAAACGCAATAATTATTTATAACGCAATCTTTCTTAAGACGCAGATGTCGTTCGCTGCCTGTATACTTAACTCTTTCGTTGACTGTACATTGCTTGCGGAAGTAACTTTGTCTTTTACGCCTAAACCGCTAAACCGATTTTGATGAAATTGAGTACAGAGATATATTAGACTTTGGAGAAGGACATCGGCTATATTTTGTCTCAAAAAATTCATTGGGATGCGAGCGAAACCGTGAGCTGACGCTGGCGAAACAGATCATTATCTATAAAATAGTCTTAGTCAATTTTGTCATCACCTTCTCAGTTATATGAAAATTGTTAAGATTGTAAGAGTAGAAATTCCAAAAGATACAATAACTATCTCATTAGCCGTAACTACGACTGCTACGCAGGTTCTGGGTTCGATTCTCAGGTCGAGCAAATTGTTTTTGGGTTTTTCTATGAAATTGTCAGTAGAAGCTCTGAGTTTGGATTTGTGCCCGGTTAGTGGCAATAGGGTCGCCCCCTATTACATGGTACCTAAACATACCGGCGAACTGTGGGTGTATTTTAGTACACCTCTGCCTAACCCTGCGGGGAATACAACAATAATTATAATATACTTTATTTACTCTAAAACAAACGTAATCAAAAAAGTTATTTCCTTTAAATATTAATTGAATACGTATCTAAATTTAATAGTAATAGGTGTTCTTTGTCACGGAATGACCCTTAATTGAAAAATAATTGAACAACAGCCTTAAACACGAACAGTGAGAATGTATGTTGCTAATAGTTACAGAAATTCAAAACATTACTATCATTAACTTTTGTGTAAATTGATATTTTAAAGACGCTCTCATAAGTTAATTATATTGAGGATTAAAAAAAAAACAATGAGGTAGAATTATGGAAACACCGTAATATTTAAAAGCAAATTCTAGACAAATACTCTGGTTTTTTTATCCCCAAAAAAGAAGAATACAAATATAAGTACCGGATTTTATTACGAATAGATTGTATTGTTCCAAATATCCATAAGTTTGCTCAAATTTAATAAAAAAATAGCTATATTGAAAATCGTTAATTTTCAATATAAATCAGAAATACTCTCCGTTACGTCGCTACTCTAGATAAAATGTACAAAAAAAAATGGAAAGACCTGTTAACTGTTTGTATTGCATTAATTCTCATTTTATTAACTGATTTTCGCATGAATTATGAAAAACTTTATATTCACAATCCCCCCAAGAAGCACCCCCGCAATGCATTCGACGTAGAGATGGGTAATCTGAATTCAGAAAGGTAATTGAAATCTAAACTGAATTGATTCACTTATTCTGATTCACCCGAAAGAATCAATTCACTTTAACAATTCTCTGTTCACCTAAACGATTCTTTGCTTCAGGATCGCTTTGGGTAAGTCAAACAATACATACAGTCACCGAGTCACTGACGTAGCATTGCTTAACGATTTAAAGATGCTTTGATTCAGGAATGACTTCGTAAAGTCAAACAATACATTTAGTCACTGAGTCGCCGACTTCTAACTTCTTCACTTACTAACTAAATAATCATGTCATTTTGTATTCGGAAAATTTTGGAATAGAGTAGTGCCATACCGTAGTCCTGGATTTGCACTGACTTATTGAGTCTTTGGGAATCGTTATGCTCTCAAGTTAATCATTAAGGTTAACAATTCAGTCTAGTGAATTGATTCACCTTATTTATTCTGAAGTGACTTACCCAAGTCTACTTGGATTATGATGCGTATCGTGGTATATCAAATGCAAGGTCATTGGACTAGGTAATAGACTTAAATGGCTTGGTTTCAACACAACTTATTGACTATTAACACCACAAAAACTAGTTATACTATATTTGGATAAAAAAATAAACCTATACCGATTCATATACCCCTAACAATTCATAATATTCCATTAGAACAGAAGTCGTCTGAAAAATATCTTGGCCTAAGGATAGATCAACATTTATCATGGAAAAATCACATAGAACATATAAAGAGCAAAATTTCATAACTTTTAAGGCATATACAATCTATAAGTAGGTGCATTCCGCGAAAATTAAGATTAAATATTTACAACTCATTAATCAAGCCACATTTATTTTATCTGATTGAAATTTGGGGCAGTAGTACGAAAACTAGCTTACAACAATTACAAAGAAAGCAAAACAAAATAATAAAACTATTATTTCAATTACCGTATTTAACACCGACCTGTAATGTTTACGAACAAATCAAAATCATGAATATCAAACAACTTTACATTTACAGTACCTGTATACTAATCATAAAAATTCTTAATAAAACTATTCATACTAACTTGTCATTTATCAAAAAATCTGTTATAAAGAAAAGTAACACTCGTCGAGCAAGTCTACTTGTTCTGCCAAAAATAAGACCTAACTATGGAAAAAAGAGTGTAACTTTTGAAGGTATATTTATCTCGTTATATTATAAACAATCGCTCGTTTCTCGCTTAAACAAATATTATACCATTGCTTGAAATGTTATTTTTTTTAAGTTAAAATAAGTTCTCATGTAAGTGGCTAGTATGTCTTTTTGAGAAATAAATTCTTTAAACCTAATGGCTATAACTGAACTAAACTGTATACTTCTGTTTAAAAGACAAAAGTACGCAAAATACATTCTATCTTATGGAGTAAATCTCTTTAACCTTTCAAAGCTCCAATTCTCTCTGTACCCGAGGGTCCCGAGTCGAGCCAGTCTTAGCGAATTCCCTTTATGCTTCAAGCGTCAGCGTCGAACCAGTTTCAAATTTGTGATTTTAAATTTATACAGTGTTGATTTTTAATTATTATTGTACACATAAAACTGTATTGTACTCACTACTTTTTTTTAAGAGTGTCTATTTGGAGTTTCTGGCTGGTTCTTCTCCATAAATTCCACTTTTTGGAACCGTGAAACTAGTTTTGACTTTTCGAAAGTGCTATTTTAATGGTTTAAATAAAATATTTGACTTTGATTATTCAGAACAAAATTGTAAACCAAGATTACACTGTAAAGGAATGTCTATGGAGTCTCTTGCCAGTTCTTTTCCATAAGTCCCCTTTTTTGGAAAAGTGCAACTAGTTTTGACTTTTCAAAAGTAAAAAACCGGCTAAGTGCGAGTCGAACTCGCGCACCGAGGGTTGCGTACAAATCTGTAGGTATACTTTTGATTGCGTTGACATAGAAGTTTGATTTTGTTACAGCTTAAAGGTATTATAAACCTGAGTATTTGATATGAATTGCAATTTAATACCTCTACGCGTTCATGAGGAAAGGGTATCTGTAAAATTATTAAAAATATTTTTATTTTAAGATGTAACTAAAAATTTATGGTTTTCGCAATTTTTCCTTTATATGTGCTATAAGACGTTGCTTCGTACCAAATTTCAAGATTCTGAATTCACGGGAAGTACCCTGTAGGTTTTGATTCCCTTACTAGTTTCGAAAATTTACGGCATAAACGGCTGTATCTTTTGATTGCATTGGCTTAGAAGTTTAATTTTTTCACATCTCCAAGGTACAGTAGACTTGAGTATTTGATATAAATTTTAGCTTGATACCTCCACGCGTTCCTGAGAAAAAAGGTCTTGACAGACGGACGGACGGACAACAAAGTGATTCTATAAGGGTTCAGTTTTTTCCTTTTGAGGTACGGAACCCTATAAACACAATCACAAAATCAAAGATACTTTAGCTTGTTTAGACGCAATGACCACTAAGTCACTCCCACCCGCCATGTGGCTTAGTTGCATAGCGTCTAGTGTACCTAACCAGAAGACGCAGGTTCTAATCCTGCCCGATCAAACTTTTCCTTCGCTAAAATTGCTTTAAAATCAATGCCAAAAAATACATAAGATACTTAACTTTGGCTTACTTAATATTTATATCTTTTAAATCGCCTCACAGTAATTTTCCACAATCTAGAAATCTTTCGCCAATGCGTAATACAAAGTGAGCGGTAGGTAATCCACGTTTTGTCTAAAACTACTTACTTATTCAAGTTCTTCGCAAACCTAATCCTAGCTTTTAATATTACAGAGCTGCCTCCACCATTTTTTATGCGCCCATATTCCAGATTACACTTTTAAAATTCATAGTTTGTTAAAAGGGAAAAAAATTCAAAGTAATAATGTAAGAAGGCTCTTTAAGAATTTTGCATTTATGTCTGAGGGCTGTAGGCGGTGTTTCTTTTTTCCCAAAAAAGAAGATTTCCTCTTGCTAAGATTCTTCCTGTTTCTGTAGTCTAAAATCTTCTACCATTTTTTTAGACTAAAGCTGCGTTACAGATTAATTAGTAATTGTAATTAATAAGGTGTGTTTAAGTTTTTCCTGTCTTTTTACCCGGCTGATAAACACATCACCCTCCTTTGCACGACGCAAAGGCACGCACATGATTTCGAAAAGTCAGACGTGCGTGCCTTGGATTCGAATTCGAGACCTTTGACCTGGCGGTCCAATGGTCATACCACGAGGCTATCACTGTGCTTCTTAATAATTAATTATCACTCGCTTAAGCGGCGAAGGAAAACATCGTGAGGAAACCTACATGCCTTAGATATTTCGATCCGTCTCATCCTGAGAGGATACCCGTGCCAGGAGTGGGACAGTATATGGGTTGATGATACCAATATAATTTGATTCATCCACGTTCATAAATATTATCAAACACACGCACCCATTGAAAGTAAAACTTCAGTCTTAGTGAACACAAAATAGTTATTCACAATAATACAATATCAAATAACGGCCACATTTCGCGACCGTCACCATATTATGTAATGAGATACACCACAGAAAAGTCAATAATGAACATCAAGTAGAAAGAAGCTCGAATAACCAGTCTAACTGGAACCGCCCATCCTTTAAATCGTTCGAAAACAGGTGCCAACGTTAACTGGAGAGGAAGTCGCGAACGAAACCAGATACCTAATATATTTTTACCTCAATGGGAACTCTGTCATCAAAATTGAATCTCGAACGGTTCAATGCCAGAATGAAAATGGCTCCCAATTGAATTTCAGCGCTTTCGACAAGTTCTGTGTTACAAAGGTATGTATGTACTAATTCACTGGCGTTCTCAGTTCAAATAGCTCGCAGTTGACAACACTGGCTGAATTGTGTGGACTGGTTGTTAATGTTTGAAGCGTGGGATTGTTTGTAACGTTGTAGAACTCTAAACAATATTATGCAGTGATAGCCAAGTGAGGTGACCATTGGACTGCCAAGTCAAAGGTCTCGAGTTCGAATCCGAAACCTCTAACTTTTCGAATTCATGTGCTCATTAATAAGTAATTATCAGTTGCTTAAACGGTGAAGGAAAACATCGCGAGCAAACCTCTCAAGAATTATAATAGAGATTTTTCTCGACGGTGTGTGAAGTTTCTCAACCCGCATTAGGCCAAAGTGGTGGCTTATCCCTCTCAATTTGAGAGGAGACCTGTGCCCAGAAGTGGGACAGTATATGCATTGATGATAATGATGATTAGATACAATATAGCCTCATTGGTTTCGATGTTATAACGGTTTTAAACCGGTACCTAAATACTATAGATTCATAGAAGTGATCTTAGTCAACACTAGACACCTGGAGAGGTGTATAAAAAAAGGGTGGTATTAACAATGGTACAGTCTGGGGCCATAAGTCTACTGGACTTATGGCCCCAGACTGTACCACATCAACGAACGACGATATTCGCTTGCACGGTACTGCGCGTATACACACATGTGTGAGTGATTTCAATGCAAACATTTACCGGTCAAATAGTCTAAATACCTACGAGAAGGTGATAATGTGTGGTTTGTCACTAAGGCAAATGATCATTATATCGCACTCTGTCTGTCTAGATAATGATAAAATAGTGCGATATACAAAATCGTGTATATGTGCAAAATGTTTGTTATAGAAAAAGGTCGTAAGTGCGACTTCTTTTGATGCGATTGATCTGTGAAACTGCTACTGGACTTATGACCCTGACCGTACAGAAGCCATCAGCTATGTCAATCTGTCCAATTTCTTTGATAGATTTTCAACTTTAACACAATAAAATAAGGTTTATTTTCAATTGGGAAAATTTGACAGTTTTGGATAGCTTGACCTGCTGGCGTTTGTACTTACCTACTTACCACCGTTTGTACGTACTACAAAATATTTTTCTAATATTGCCAAAGACATTGTGTCTTTGGCAAATAATTTGTCGCAAAGCAATTTGCTAGCATTATTGTGTTTCCATTTAAAGGGCAATTTAGCCAGTGAAATTATTGGTCATAATGAGACTTAACAACTGATGTCTCAAGATGATAACACAGTATTACAGTACTACTGGTATTGCTGGCATATATAGGCTGTAGCTTGCCCTCATCCAGCCTGTTGGTATCTTATTAAAATATTTATACTTATTATCTGTGGTCTAGCGGTTCGAGTACCGGACTGCTGATCATGGGGTCGTGGTTTCGATTCCCACAGGACACAAATATTTGTGTGGGTAAAACATGAGTATTTGTGTTTGTCTGGGTGTTTCTTATGTATTATAAGTATATATTTACAAAAAAAAGTATATAAGTATTATATCCATTGTCTAGTACCCATAGTACAAGCTCTGCTTAGTTTGGGACTAGATGGTGTTGTGTAAAAATGTCCCAAAAATATTTATTTATTTATTATTTAAATAAAAAAATCTACATCTTGTCTTTGAAAAATATCCCGGACGCAACAACCCTAGTGTGTGCTATTTATAACTTTAGTTACCACTCTATTTAATGGTCAAACACACCCACCGAACGATTAGGTCACTTTGATCACTCAGATGTGTTCAGCCGTGAAAATTATGGACTACACAGCAAATATGTCCCATCCGCTACGGTAGCAAGTTCATTTGGGTCAAATGTTTATTTATCATCCTGTTTCATGTATAAATATTCTTGGACACTTTTTTGTATACAGTACCAACTAGTCCCAAACTAAGCAGACCTTGTGCTTTTTTTTTTGTAAGTACAAAGGCCAGCACATCAAGCATTGGTTTCGATGTTATAATGGTTTTAATGGTACTTTGCTATATAAAAACCGATACCTAAATACTATAGATTCACAGAAGTGATCTTAGTCAACACTAGACACCTGGGGAGGTGGTCGATCCTTGAGGATTGTCCGTGCTATAAAAAAAAGGTGGTATTAACAATGGTACACAGCACATCAAGTTACCCCAATCTGTCAAATTTCTTTGATAGATTTTCAATTTTAATACAAAATAATAAAGTTCATTTTCAATTGGGAAAATTTGACAGTTTTGAATAGCTTGACCTGCTGGCGTCTGTACTGTACTATGTACAGTAGCAGGTCAAACTATCAAAAACTGTCAAATTTGTACTGCGGCCCTTATCGTTTTGTATTAAAGTTGAAAATTGTGGTAGCTTGATGTGTTGGCCTCTACACATACGTACAGATAAACGCAAACACTTATGTTCACCTCATAAATATTTTTGTCCTGTGAGATCGGAAAATAACAATTTTTTACCAAAGTTCTAGGCTATGCTTGGTATTTCCCTACGTGATCAAATTAGAAATGAGGAGATCCGTAGAAGAACGAAAGTTACCAACATAGCTGAAAGACTTAGCAAGCTTAAGTGGCAATGGGCGGGGCATATAGCTCGTAGAACTGATGGCCGGTGGGGCAAAAAGGTTCTCGAGTGGAGACCACGCACCGGAAAGCGCAGCGTGGGACGGCCTCCAACGAGATGGACGGACGACCTGGTAAAGGTCGCTGGAAGTCGTTGGATACAGATGGCTTGTAACAGGTCCTTGTGGAAGTCTATGGGAGAGGCCTTTGTTCAACAGTGGACTTCCTGTGGCTGATATGATGATGATGATGACCAAGGTTCTGTTCACTAGACATTGTTAGTGATTCATTTAATTACCGGAATACTTATTCCTATTGCAACACCATCTACTGGATTCAATTTCGAATCTAAGCCGTCAAGGATGATCATAAAAAAAATCATCAAAATCGATCAAGCCGTTTTGGAGTTGACATTATTATTAACTTCCTAATTTTTTTAATTGGATGATTCTAAAGTTATTTAGAAAAGGAAAAATTTGACCTCGGATCCTGCCCGCGGTCGAATTTTTCCTTTTCTAAATAACTTTAAAATCTTAGCATGGAAAATGCCAAAAATATACAAAAAGATGGATGATTCTAATTTTGACCGACAAAAAAATGGAGAAGGTTTTCGTCGACGCGTATCATCATCAACCCATATACTGTCCCACTGCTGGTCACGGGTCTCCTCTCATATTGAGAGGGATTAGGCTATAGTCCACCACGCTGGCCTAGTGCGGGTTGGCAGACTTCACAAACCGTCGAGAAAAATCTCTAAGGTATACAGGTTTCCTCACGATGTTTTCCTTCACCGTTTAAGCGAGTGATAATTAATTATAAATACGCATATGAATTCGAAAAGTCAGAGGTGCTGCCTTGGGTTCAAAATAGAGACCTTCGACTTGGCAGTCCAATGGTCATACCACTAGGCTATCACTGCATAACGCTTACGCGTTACGTCGACGCGTATATAATATCCTTTTTATTATTATAATCACGTAAATAACAACATTCATATCGCCTCCTCACATACCTACCCAACCCTCACACTCTTCACTGACCTGTTATTTTTCTCCCAAACAACAGCGATACATCCCAAGTATTTCTTCGAGTCTGTAATCTGTAGCTTTCTGTAACTGCCCAACAAATGTGCTGGGACTTAAGATCGATTGCCTTAAGCTTATTTTCCTTCTACTTAGAGCCGAGTTAAGGGCTGGGCCGATTTTTTTATTCACTTATCTTAAGATCGTGGAGTAGTGAATGCTGGAGAGAAGCGATATGAAGCGAGTGAAGAGCTTTTTTTGATGTTGATATCTAAATTTATCTTCAATATGGACTTTTCGTAGCTATGTAGGTATTTAAAGTAAATTACAAAGTAAGATCACTTGCCAACTTATGTTTCTTCGCCGTAAAATCTAGTATCTATTCGCTCTATCTAGCTAAAAGTAAGTTGATCGCTTGTAAGTGTTATAGACACTGCGAACGGTCATTAACTGTTAAAAAGTACAGTTGACCATAAAATTGCTTTACCGCCCTTAGAGTGAATGTCGTTTTCATTATCACAAAATTATAAGGTTTAATTTTCCTTACCAAGTGACAGATAATGGTGTCATCAATGCGTGTGTTAATGAAATTTAATTTGGATGGAAGTTTTTGTCAAAAGTTGTAATGCAATTTTTATATAATTATTTTAAAAACATCTATTTTAAGGGTCCAGTTGAAATAAAACATTTGGATTTCAAATTCGGACCCAAATATCAGACTTTTCGATCGATTCATAAGATAATTAGTAATTAATTATCACTTGTTTGTCGTGTTAATGTAAGTGCAAATATCATTATGTAGATAATACTATGTAATTTAAGAATTTTTAGAGGAACAATCAAGCTCTTCGTATTTTCATGACGTCAAAAAAATTTTACATGATAACGTAAATTACAAATATAATAAATGGCCAGTTGGCAATATTATTAAACTTAACAAAGTAATAATTACATAAATTTAAGGTTGTTGAACTATGGATTACTCGCGAACATTAATCTAAGCGGTTGAGTTACGGTCGTTTCTCTTGTCGCAAATATAATAGTCCTTGCATTAAACGTGTGCTCTGAGTAATTTAAATCTTTTATATCCTCGTAAAAGGAAATATATGCCATAGCATGGTAATTCATGTTCCCCACACTGTCGCCATTTTAGGAAGATTATATGTACGATTTGAATTTATTAGTTAATGGGCGGGTTATTCCGTCTTATCACCATTGAGATAAACAGAACATAATTTTATGATATCTTCCTTACAATAATATTTCAGGGGATCGTGGCTAAGTAAGAGACGGTTGATCGATCACAATGTGAGAGGAGCCCGTGCCCAGCAGTGGGACAGTATATGGGTTAATGATAATGATGATGTAGGGTTTAGCGGTGAACTTTAATGCAACGAGTGGCGATCCCAATAGACCAACTGTGGTCGCAGTGACACTAGAGCCGCTTTATATTAATAAAAATTAAAAATAAAGGCTGTTGGTTCCGAATATTTTTAAGAGAGGTGAGCAAGGTTGCCAGTGCTCCACGAAGAAACGTTGTGTTGGCAGTGGGGGGACTTTGACCCTCTGCCAAACCAACTATTCCTCTTTCAATACAGAGATACTCCTGGTTTTGCAAGCGTCTGGTAACCGCTTATTATCAGGTGGGCCGTACGCTTGTTTGCCACCTTATTAGTAGGTATATAAAAAAATATATATCATTCGAGTCCTAGCGACAATCGTAACAAAAATTTTCGAGCTTTCATCAGCTTATTTTAAAGATATCAATATTGACTAGTAATTGAGTATCTATAATTATGCACTTCGTGTAAACTTCTTGAGAATTTTACTTTAGACTAAGTTGTGGAGCTAGGCTATGGAGATGGGTTTAAAAATATGGAACGTCAATATCTGATATGAATACTTTACGAGATCCTACTTAATATTATAAATGTGTAAGTTTGTGAGGATGGATAGTAGGATGGATGGATGGATGGATGTTTTTTACTCTTTCATGCTAAAACTACTGAACGGATTTTGATGAAACTTTACAGTATTATTATTTATACATCAAAATAACAGATAGGCTATAATTTATAACGATTTTGAGTTAATTAGCCAAATTACAACGATTATTAAAAGTAACTTTTTCACGCGGATCAAGTCGCGGGCAGAAGCTAGAATTGTATAAATGTAGGCGCCATAATTCTAGATACCAAAGGTGATTTTAGAGATAACACTGTTGAGACAAATCTTAGAATCTGTATAAATTAAACCTATATTATGAATTATAATGCTTGCGTAATCCCGCAGTAATTAATTTCAAATAGTCCCGTATTTTAACAAAAAACATGCTCTAGCTACGTGACGGAGAACGCCACCGATTCCCTAATTCATGACACGAAAAGTTGTTTAACTAGTATTTCATTTCTCTTTCAATACAGGGTCGGCAACGCGCAAGTGATACTCCTGGTGTAGCAAGCGTCTATAGGCTACGGTAACCGCTTACCATCAGGTGGGGCGTATGCCTGTTTGCCACCTTAGTAGAATAAAAAAAAAATGGGTGCATCGACGGCTTAGATCAGGATTATAATAATTTTACAAGTAAATGCTCTAATCTATAACCTACCTTTAGTGTAGATAAGCAGTAGTATAGTAAAAAGAATTATCAAAACATAAGTCCTACATTTTAACCTGATTTTATCATAACGAACCATCACGCTGCCGGTATTCCTGAAAGATTAGGTAGGGGTGTATTAATGTACACATATAGTTTAGATCCCATATAATAGGGGGCCTTATTGGGGTTGTCATATTATGACAATCGTTAGTGGTAGGCAAAAGCCCAAAACGCCTGACAACCAGTCTAACCTCAGGGTATCGGTATTACCCAAAAAAAATGGGATGCGAAGGTCAGATGGCAGTCGCTTCGTGTAAAATACTGATATTCAGCCGTATCTGGTTAGACTGCAAGCCGACAACAATATAGTTGGGAAAAGGTTCGGTGAAAGATCATATTATGGGGGTTATTGCTACTAACCGGGAACAAACTCAACCTCCGAGCTGCTAAATATAAATATAACACTGCCCGGCCTGGAAATTGAACCCAAGACCTCACAAGCCTAATGAGGCAGCTCTAGAAATCGCAAAAATTAAACTCGATTTTATCGCATCAAAAATCTATCGCTTATCGATCTCTGGAACACAATCTTAAGGCACTATCCTTATCTTAAGCCTACGTGCTCACCCTTAAACTTATTTATTCCCATTGATTCGGGTTTTGTTCGCTTGACTGATTTCTGTGACAATATTAATTCGGCACACGTATTAGTGCTAAACCAAAACGACGCCGAAACGTCGCCCGTGACGTGGTTACATGTCGAGACTTGAAGTACAAAGGCGTTAATAATGTTCAAGGTGACTTTGGAAGGGATTTTTGGGATTGGCTGTAGATTTTTTTTTGTTTCTGTGGTCAATCTAGGAACTTTAACAGTTTTAACACGTCCGCCTGTCAAATTGTGACAGTTAAGTCTCAAAAGTTTTACTCATAAACTGTCAATGCTATAATTGTCAAAGTTTGACATGTGTGTATAATAGTTCTTAATCTATCTCTCGAGATTGTAAGCTGTCGATATATTGGTACTTAAATTGAAAAAACATGTTTTATTGTTTTTTTTTTTGTATGAAATCTAAGTAGGTAGTATTAGAGTTAGTTAGTAGTAGCAGAGTTTATATTTATGCCCGGTTAATGGCAGTAGGCTCGTCTCCTATTACATTGGACTTAAATACACCGGCAACTGTGTGTGTAACTTAGTACACCTCTGCCTAAACCTTTGGGGGTACAGGCGTGACTGTGTTATGCAATGATGGTGTTACAGTTTTAATAATTAATTATTTTTTTGTTTTAATTTTTTACACAGCACCATCTAGTCTCAAACTAAGCAGAGCTTGTACTATCGGTACTAGACTCGATTTTTTTTTTGTAAACGTATACTTATAATACCTACAGAAAAAAAAGAATTAGTCAATACACTTACAACCTAACCGTCTTATTCATAAAAATGTAAAACGTCTTATAAATCTCCAATTGCTAAAATGTGTTTTGTCTTCTTTTCTTTGTAATAAAATATTACTGGTCAAAACAAAACAAAACATATTTTAGCAATAAAAGATTTATAATACGTTTTATATTTTTATGAATAAGACCGTAACAGTTTAGTTTGATATTAAGACCAGCCCTATCTTTCATTCATGCTGTATAGAAGTACTGTAATATGTGGAAACGTTGTTGATTGTACGTTAATCTACTTTATTGTAAACTTAGATGTAAGACAAAATGTACCTACAATTGTTTGTTTTCCCAAATAAATCAAATAAAGAAACACCCAGACAAACAGAAATACTTTTTCTTTCTCCTCGCCTTTTCCCAACTATATTGGGGTCGGCTTCCAGTCTACACAGATGCGGCTGAATATCAGTATTTTACACGAATCGACTGCTATCAGATCTCCGCAACTTTTTAGACTGGTTGTTAGGCTTCTTGGTCTTCTGACCACCACTAACGATTGTCATAGGTGTTCGTATGACAACCGGGACCGACGCCTTTACGTGCTCACCGAGGCACGGATGGGTCTTGATGTGTTAAGAATGGTCACCCATCCATAGACTGACCGCGACAAGCGCAGTTTAACCTTGCAGATCAGCTTAGCCACGAGCCCCTCCTATGTTCACCATACACAAACACTTATGTTCACCACATAAATATTTTCGTCCTGTGCGAATCGAGCCCACGACCACATCATGATCATCAGTCTGCTATTCGAACTACAAGACAACAGACGTCGACAAGCGTGTCTTGCTTCTCCCTCAAAGGTTTCAAAAATTCATCAATGAACGTTAATAAGTGGTGGGCGTTGTTGGGCGTCTACAGGCTTTTTGAATAATGACTGGGTTGTAACTTTGTGGCGTTAAAACTGATGAAGATTAAGGAGAAAAATTCTCATAAAGCTCTAAACTTAGGCCTTAAAAGCTAATAGCTATAACGTTAAGCCTATCCTTAGGAATTAAGAATTTCTAGTTGTAAAGCTATTTCGTAGTAATTACCGCGCAAGTTCACGTTTTAAAAAAGTATAGTTAGTTATTCGACTTAAATAATACTGTTTAAATAATCAAACAAAGAAGTAAACGGTACTTAGGTATATTTTTTTATTTCATTACACATTGATACGAGTAGCTTGAAACCGAGAAAATTCTAAAAATAGTATTGAATGTTTATATTTATAATACATTGTAATAATTATAATCTTATTAACGTAAGAGTAATTAAACGCGTCTTATTAAAGGTATATAAAAAATTGGCAATTTTTCCCATCAGAATTAACCTAATATACGTACCTACCTACATCAAAAATAAATTAAACTTAACGTCTATTTAATTTGTTATGAAGAGGTATTAGTAGATAATTACCTATGTGAATTAGTCCATTTTAAAAATATTCACGTTAACGGAATATTAAAAAAACTAAACAAGTGAAGAAATAAACAATTAATTTTCATATCACATTTACAATTTATATCATTCACATTTTGTCGAGTTAGGTATATATTTTTTTTATACTATTAAGAAGGCAAACAAGCATACGACCCACCTGATGGTAAGCGGTTACCGTAGCCTATAGATGCTTGCAACACCAGAATAGTTGGGTTGGCAGTATAGGGGTCAAAGTCAGGCCACTGGCAACACAACTTTTCCTCGTGCCCGACTGCCAAAACCACACAGCTCAAAGCAGTATTGTTTCACTTCTATTTTCTGCAAGGCGGAGGTCCTTCCCCAGTCGAGCAGCTCCAATTTAGCACTATATGAACATAATTCTATCTGGGACAGCTGTTTTTTTTACGATTTCCGATACTAAAAGTTGTTTTTAACAAGTTAGGTTTACAAAATACCAGAGCACTAGAATAGGGCTTCAAAATATCAATACGATTACCATCGGCAGTAGTATGCTTTATGTCAACTTGGTAGGATCTTCGAGTTGGAAGTGCGGGCCTCACTTGACCTCGATGGGGTCCGGAGGTTGTACCCAACCATAATCTCGTCATAATCGTGGTATCATGTCATGAATCCCACGGTACTGACTAAAAACTGCACTTGCCTTCACTTGCTCTATAGTCATGGCCGTGGGATCCGCGAAATTTGCCACGGCCGTGACAGGCTGTGCCTTTCCTCGCATACTAATTGAAGGCACGCGTGTTCGTGACTGGGGCCATTGTCTGGTCGGGAGGTGGAATGCACCTATTCAACCTCCGCAGATGTCAGACGCTCCATGAGGATTTTCAGCACCCCAAAAAAGGATTCTCTATATATCTATCTATCTATTCGGTCTATTATTGTGTAGCCTGCCAACACGATAAAAGTAAACGAAGAATTATAGAACTTATTGAAATATGAAGAGCGATTTTTCTCTTTTTATTAAAGTAATAAATACTCTTTCTAGGTAGTAATAAAAAATTTAATTCGCTTTTCGTATACCTTCTATCATTGAGCTCGATAGCGGGGTATCGGAGATCAAAAGATACCTTTGTGTTTTAAATTGGCTATCAAGTGAGATCTTCTATCAACATCGCAGATATATTTATACGTAAGGTTATAATGCGGGGTTTTAAGTTATTCTTTACTGTCTTTTGTCCGCGATTCCACTGGGATTCCAAAGAACTTTTTGAGATAGTAGGTAGCATAAGTCCTTCTCTAAGGTCCAGTCTATCTCTCTGCCAAAATTCATCAACATTGGTTCATCAGTTTAGGCGTAAAAACGTAACAGACAGACGTTACGAGAGTGACGGAGTATGTATTTACACTATCAGATCAGAACGGATAAAATTGTCGTAAGGCCAAGAAGGTAGGAAGACCAAGAAAGGTGCAAGGTTAAGCTACGCTATCCGCGGTCAATTTGTGGATAGGTGACCATTTTTAGCACATATCGAGACCTTTCCGTACCTCGGACAATACCTAAACCCGTCAGTGCCGATTGTCATGCGAACACCTATGAAGATCGGTAGTGGTGGCTAGAAGCTAAAATCAAGATATCGGTATCGCCTAGAAATTGAAGGTTTTTAATGTGATGATGCTGTGCGAAATCATTGCAACTATGAAATATTTACCTTACCTTCATAACAAAAAAATCTCTTAACAAGTTTTGTAGCTGCCATGTTTTCAAAATTTTGCTGTGTTAAACGACTTTCATTGCTGACCGTACCACCTCTGACGAACTTTGCAACAACAGAACTTTAAAAAGTATAGAATGAAAAAGGATGCCATTATAGATAGATACAAAGAGATTTATTTGTGTTATGTAACAAAACACATACTGAAACAAGATAAGCCTGAACTTTACTACAGGGGTCATTAAACACACGAGCTTGTTTGAAGGTCGGTGACCTTATAATATTTTTGTTTGCTTTCCACAAACGTTACAAGTTTCTGTAAAGCGTAGCTCGTGAAAGTTTAAGAATTTCTGCAAACAGTAATAATAAGTTCATTGAACTTCTTATATCAGTAATTCCTGACTTTCATCTTGTTATGTTTTAATATAATATGCGATTTATTTATACTATTTACAATAGATTTATCGAGATAATTCTTACGCATTTACAGAATATACAAATATATTGACAACATGTTTGTCGCAGCAGCTAGGCGATCGGCTTCTGCGCCACGGGTGTATATGAAAAATTGTTTGTAAACGCATTAGAAAGCTTATTAGAAAAAAACTATATCTAAAATCGGTATCGCTGGCATTTTTTATATTAAGTATATTATGAATAATAATATATATTATGAAGGAGACGGCGAGACGTGTGTGGGACGATATAGGCTGAAAAAAAAAAACTGATATTATCGGTTACATAATTTCTGTACGAGTTCAAATAAAAGTTTTTTTTCTTTCTTTTTTCTAAATCTGATTATAACTTCGGGGCAATACTGTGACCTTAACGTTTTGACCGATTGATACATACGCAACGACTGTCAACATTGTGTAATGATGTCTTCCAGGAACAGGAGATTTTCGGTGAGTACTGAACTCATGGAAAATCTCCCGTACCCAAGTTTCCCATCTGTGAACAAACCGGGGCAAACGCAACAGCTGTCATTATATATCCACGGGTAGATAGGAGTAAAATATTTCACAGATATATAACAACTGAACCATGATTTTGCATTGTCTAATAATTAAGATAAATGTTTGGAATTGCGTGTGTTCGGCCAAATCCTGACAAATGGCGCTCACTCGCGTATACCAGCGCGCCAATAAATACAATGTGCAATGCCTATGTTGCAGATGAGACAGTAAGGTTAATTCAACATTTTCATTATTTTATTTTATTTATTTGTAAACTATATTATAATGTCATTGATTTATTTTTACTTTATGCACAAAAAAATAGAGGCCATTATGGCATTAAGGCCGCCTGTAATATTTACAGTATTATTTATTTATTTTTAATTTTAGACGAAGATAACCATACTATTCTATTAAATATTGTAAACTTTTTATTGGCAATAAAGTTATTATTATTATTTATTTATTATTAAATTGACAAGAAGATAGATTTTATCCCGAGGTGAGACATTAACTTCCTTTTGTCTCCAAAAGAGCTTCGGAATGTGAGTGAATCCACGGGCTAATGCTTACTTGCCTACTAAAATCATAAATTTGACTTCACTAATAATATTATAAATGTGAAAATAGCTCTGTCTGTCTGTTACGCTATTACGTCTAAACCACTGAACAAATTTTGATGACATTTGGTACAACAGGGATAATATTCTTCTTCTTCAATTTAAGAGCTCAGCTCTTGTCAGTGGAACAATCACCACTGTTCTCTGTCTTCAGCTTTCCGTTTTACCTCTTCGTACGACACCATCCTTTCCTTCACTTGTTCCACAAAACTTCGTCTAGGTCTTTCCCTTCCTCGTTTTCCTTCAATTTTACCTTGTAGTATAATTTTAAAGTAGTCGTAGTGTCGTATCAAGTGGCCAAACATTTTTCCTCTCCTATTCTCTATGGTTCTTAATAACTTTCTTTTCTCGTCTACAATTCTTGATTATAAATGATAATAGACCTTGAAACAAGACATAGGCTACTTTTTGGTTAAAAATCCTTTTTGGTATTCGGGTGAATCCACGGGCAATACTTAACTATATAATTTTAGAAGTCACAATTACTTAGTCTACTGTTTAACCTGCCCTACACAAATTCGCATTCGATCAATTCACAAATCAACATTAACTAGGGATGTTTGTCGTACGAATTGCTTTTAAATGCGGCCATTGTTGCTGTCGACCGTCAACTGTCGAGTGATGAATTTACAGCCGTCACTGTTAAACAGGCGAGTTTTAAGTGTTTACCTTTTTGTTTGGCCTTGTGGCATAGAATTGACAATGTTTGTGGGTCGATTTCCACACAACACATATATTTATGTGATGAACAAACACTTATGAGTTTGTATTTGTCTGGGCGTTTTTTATGTTTTATTAATATATATTTACATACATACATATTTTTACATATTACAAACTGGACATAAGAAAAAGGCCATGTTACATTAATTTGTATGTAATAATAAGGAAAGAAAAATTCGGTCTTCAGCGTGGTTTGAACCTGCATGCTAGAAAAAATTTTAAGCATGACTTAATGTCAAATATAATAAAAAAATGGCCTATTTCTGGACACAATCTTATGTCCAGCTATATACTTACATAATTATTATAATATATCAGAATGTTGAGCCACACTAAGATTGAGAGCCAACCGCAGCGCCAACGTTGGTGCAATCGTTGGAGCCAAAGTGTGAAGCAGGTATCAATTACATGTTAACCGTTTGAAAACACAAGATACGGTAATAAAACCGATACATAATTTAGCCATTGTAATAAATATTATCCGCTACAATACACATTATGGCCTAAAAACCGTTAAAAGCCAATACCGCAGAAATTAAGCGAATCGTTTACGGTTTTAATGAAGTCTTCCGAATCACCGGAATTTATCGGAAATGAGAGGGCGTTATAACGGTTTTTGGCATAATATTAAACTTTAGACGGTTTTAATGTGCAATTTAACTTTTTCAAAGTACCCTAGAGCTAAGCGGGTCTAAGGAGGATTTATATGATTCCTTCCGGGTCCGTTGACATAATGGATCGGTTTTCGATGTGTGAGTTTTGGAGTCACACTTCGAGAGAGCGAGATTTTGAATATGGAATATTTGAATAATTAGGTGTTTGATTTCGTTAAAGGAATTCTTAGGGTTGTTATGGTTATAGATTTGATTGTAACGTTTAATTTAGGTTACAATAGAGGGAGTGTTTCTCCATACAAAAAAGTTTTCAAAGCATAGCAGTACGATGGCAGGGAAAGGCATATTCCCTGCCATCGTACTGCTATGCTTTGCCAGGAACAACTCCAAACTTGTTATTTGTATTTTATTAGGTTATTTATTATACTCTACGGTGTGGAAATCGACTCTGGGACCTCACACTAGACTATTAAGACAGCTTTATTACTTTACTTAAGACAAAAACCTAAGGTTGACTGGGAGAGTCCGCTTTTGTACAACAATTTTGTTTTGTGCATGAAGTATTAATTATATAAACAAATAAAAATCCAAGATTCCAACAATTAAAATTCTAGATGTCAACGTATTTGGTGCCAAATGGCCAATAGGCCTAGCCTAGTTTGGGACCATTGGAAATTCTTAAATATTGTAGTTTTATTTGGGAAATAAATTTATTATTATTATAGCTACTGATACGATACGGTTTTTTTTAAATAAAATTATGTTTTTTGCAGCAAATGCAGAGTAATAGCCGCGTGGAAGAAACCGCAAGACCTCATCCATAAAAACTGCTTACACAGACCAGTCTTTATTCCAGATATTCTCGAATTTATCTACAAAAAATCACGACTACAACCAACCTTTTTTTTTGGAAATAAAACAACACAATCCCATAATACATATTATACGCTTCCCCAACTATACCGAGGGCCAATTCTACCGTATTCATACGTATTTAAAATTTTCACGCTTAAGTTCACTTCTCCGTTCATATCCTATACGATTGTGATCCAAAGATTACTCCGAGAGGAGATGGGGCCTTTCATATTTTATGAAGAAATATTGAGGAGAATTGGTACGGTATAAGATATAGACTTTTTGTATTGTTTTGAAAGAGGTTAGTAGCAGATGAGTTTGAATTCTATTTCTGTAGTACTGAAATAGCTTTTAGGTTGTTTGTTATTAATTAATGACTGAGTTAATGATCTCGTGATTTCTAGTGCTATGAGATCCAGTCGATTGTGATCCAGTCCATTATGAAGTTCACAGAAGCAGCTCAGACCTTAGATTTTGGCACGGTTAATGATAATGGGATCGCCATCGTACTGGCAAACTGTAAAAAAATATTAGGTACTAGCTCTGGGAAATATAACTTTTTTTTTTAATATTTTTTTTTTATACAGTGCATAGAAGAAAATCATTCATAGGTATTACATTTTATATGTATATAATATACATCAGATTTACTCAACAATTCTCACGTACACATTAATTAAAGAAATAAATATAACAAAAAATATTCATGCAAAATAATGAGCGAAACTTTCAATTCAAATAAAAAAATTATGCATTAGGAGACTGCTGCAGAACTATTTAAAATAATAAAATTATATTAAGAAAGGTATATAGTGGGATTAATTCCACTCAAATTGGAGCTGCCCGACTGGTGAAGTACCTCCGCCTTGCACAAAATCGAAGTGAAATAACACTAGTGCTTTGAGCTGTGTTGTGTTCCTTACGGTGAGCAAGATTTGCCAGTGCTCCGCGAGGAAACGTTGTTTTGGCAGTGGAGGGGACTTTGACCCTTATACTGCCAACCCTATTCATCTTTGGTTTTACAGGGTCGGAAACGCGCAACTAAAGAGTTACTTAAGTTAAGAGTTGCAAAGTTACCCTTGGTGTTACAAGCTGGTCTATAGGCTACGGTAACCGCTTACCATCAGGTGGGCCGTATGCTATTGCCACCTTAGTGGTATATAAAAAAAATGAATATTGAAAATAGGATCGCTCTCTCTTATAACTTACAGACGCCATATTCGTTATCCCCCGGCGATGTCCACTGATTGAAGCTAATAAATAGATATCCAAGAGTAAATACGTGCTCTTCTGTTATTTACGATAAAAATGTATACAATGAAATTACCGGCCGTCTTTGTTAGGTAGTCGGCCGATTTTAGGTAGAATATGTTTGCGCATCGATTCTCTTTTTTATTTACTCTGTGGACATTGGACATAGTGTAGGTAGCTTGATTTCTGCGGACTAGTAAGAAATATCAAAAGGAATATTTGTTTGGAAATAAAACAAAGATACTCTAAAGCTTAGCCCCGTCTTCATTATCCAAGGTCGGCCCGCCATTAAGGTCACAAGCCCTCATAGAGGAAACTCTGTTCGCGGCGCAGAGCTCAATAGAAGATGCCATACAGTAATCTGCTAGTGTTCATACATTTTATCCCACAGGACACAAATATCTAAGTGATCAACATGTGTTTTCTTGTCGTGGTGTTTCCTATGTATTTCTAAAAATAAAGTAGGTATATAAGTATTATATCCATAGTATCGTATCCATAGTACAAGCTCTGTTTAGCTTGTGAGTAGATTGTGCTCTATAAAAATGTCCAAAAATTTTTTTTTTTATTAATATTAAATAATTACTAAATGTATTTTTGTGTTTCTCTTCTTAATAAAGAATTTAGGAGTATACATTCACCGATAAATATAATGTAATTAATTTGTAATTTCTGAGACAAGGGGTGGAAAATATAAGGAAGATTTCTTCCAAAAATGTCAAATTGTTCTGGAAGTTGTGTAACGGAAAAAATAATTGAGGAAAATTTGTACTAAGCCCTTGTTAAGTTGACTGTATCAGTGACGTAAGCAACGTTTAATTACAGGAAGTTACTGCTTACAGTTACAGCTGATATAGATATTTACAGGTTAAATGTGTAAATGATAATAAACTCTTTATTTTCCGGCTAACGCCCAAGATACCTTACAAACTAATATTATGTAGAGGATGTGGGTTTGTGACCGAAATAAAACAGATGTATCCGGGGAATACAACTTTTATTATTTAAATCTATTAAATAAAGATTAATTAACGTCTTATTACTTCTTTCGTCCGCCATATATCTCCCGTCCCTCTCGCACACACACTCTCCCTTTCCTGAGTAAAAGTGCATTCGCATGAAATGATGCATTCAAACAACAAAATAAATGTAGTTAAGGTTAAACCTACAGCTCGGCCATTCTGCCCCCCAGTCTGCCCATTTATCTTTTTGTATTTTTTTGCATTTTCAATTCTAAGATTTTAAAGTTATTTTAGCGAAAGAAAAATTCGACAGTGGGTCGTGGTTGCTATGGCCACTAAGCAACCGCGAGTCGGCAGTCTTCTCTGGGGTCGCATGATGGGCAAACAGAGTCTCCTCTCTGGGCGTCTTCGACCCCAAAGACCCGCCAGCTTATAAGATAGACGGAATTTTGCCGAGGTGATTATCCCCCAGTGCCTTCATCTCCGAGCAGGATTGGCCCTCTTACGATCCCGCTCAGCAGCCTCCTTCTGAACCTAAACGTTTGCTTTTGTATATAATTCCTTGTGTGGATTGTATGTAATCAATAAAATTTACGTTCTTTTTTTCTTTCTTAACGATCTCAAAGAAGGAGGCCATTGTTCAGTTCTCTGGCTCTGCCAGCATGATGACCAGTCTATTGGTTCTAATCGCGACTGCAATGCTAGTGGTCCTGGGTTCTATTACTAGGTCCAACAAAGTGTTATTGGGTTTTTAAATGAAATTCTCAGATACCGGCGTACTGTGGGTGTACATTGGTACACACTTCTGCCTAACCCTTCGGGGAATAGAGGCGTGATGCTAACCGTTAATTCTCTTCAAGCAACAAAGACAAAAAAATTAACACGTAAGTATCTAGTACATTTCCCTACATAAGTCGTCTGTTATAATGACATTTTTTCTAATATCAAACCGTTTCTTGGTACATATTAAGGTAAATGTGGGCATTTACCTTAATATACAGTAAGTACCAAGAAACGGTTTGATATTTTTTCTAATTTCGTGTAAACAAAAAAATTGTTTCACCCTCTCAGTAAATTTCGTTCCGGAAACGCTCCGGTCCGGCAAAATGAAGGAGTATTTCATTTTCTTTTTCCCAACAAAGGGGATGAAAATCAAAGAATCGGAACCTTGAGGGATTGCGTTTTACTTACACTAACACTGATGGCCCTCAAATTATAATAAAAGAGGGGGAAAACAATATCCCGTTTTTGCTCGGATGAGCAGGACTCGATCGTATCCATACGATCTGGAATTTCGTAAAAACGTAAACATGTCTAATTTAGAGGAGATCGGAGCTAAGTAATGACTATTAGATCACTGATAAAGATACCAACGAAAACAACAAACCATGTCATAATCGGTTTTCCCAATAGTAGGAACTACTCATTAATAAAAATGAGAATCGTTATTATTAAGTATCGCAATCACTTTTTGACTCAGAACGAATAAAGGCCGCAGCTCACTGTGATTTTGCCGCGATGTCTTTTGTCTTACAAAGCCGCGATATACTTGTCGATTCTGTCTTTAGCCGTATATCCGACCGTCTTGTGCCGATATTATCGATAGACCCAGTGCATCCACGGACTCCCATTCATGTCGCTAGAAAATGCCGCGTTTGCTGTATTGATACAATACGAATGTATCATTACTACGTCACTAGTAACTGTGTGTGTGTGTGTATTGAAGAATAAAGAAAGAAAGAAGTTGTTATTATTGATTTCATTTCTGTCAATCCCCGTCATGAGTTTGGAAATTCAAACTCATGCTTATAAAACCTCCTTTTTAAGTGTGGAAAGCACTTGCTGGGTATGTCTGACTCGTACCAATTAAAAACCACACTTTTTTTTTTGTACAAATGTATTATTTATTTCTGAACTCACCGAACTTTTACATTTGATGGCGAGAGGCGCTCTTTTTAAAAACAATGAACCACCTTACACTTAATATTTTACACACTAACAAATCTAAACTAAGTACAGAGGCCAGAAAGCCAAATGCCTCCACTTGCCCTATAGTCATGATAGCAGTGCAGTGCGTTCAAGAAACAGTCTGCTACGTCACTGAAAACAGTCCCGGTGTGCTGAGGCCCTAAGAATCACCGTGTATTAAAATATAGACAGCAATACCATAGTCATTGATGGCAGTAATAATAGCAGTTCCGAGCTACCCACAAAATTAATGGCACATTCGTTTCCACTAGAAGTATAATACGTTAAGTTAATGTCAGGGCAATTTCGGAAATCAGAGTATAACGTAAAATTCTATGTGGCCAGGCCGCGGCCTCGACGATTTTGGGCCTCATCGGTGTTCTTTCAATTTATTTTATTTTGTTCATTTTATATTAACTGTATCGTATTTTATCTATACCCTATGACATGTTTTTTTTTCAAGGATGGCACGTGCAGTCTTGTTGGTTGGTTTGAAGGAGTGCATTTGAAGGAGAAATTCCCGCTGAATTGTGAAAAACATCGCAGGCTACAGGCTAGTTTTCAATAAATGTATACTGGTAGAGACTCCATTCAAATATTTGAATACATGAAAGCAAAATTCAGACTCACGTTTTAACTAAACTTGAACACAAACCAATCAACCAATCATCTAAATAAAAAAATCCACAAATAGTTTTCATCCCCGTAAATAAAAATGCCGAACTGTGTCGATCGTTAGGGATATAAACAACCTGCAACAGTTTTAACGAAAATTTTTTATCAATCTCAATTACAACAGGGAAAATGGATATTCCATGTTTGTTTTGACGAATAGGGTAACGCCTGCGTGACTCAGCGATTATGGTTTAAAATAATATCTATTTTTCATACCATCACGTCTGTATTTCCGGAAGGGTTAGGCGGAAGTGCACTCATATACACTGTTCGCCGGTATGTTTAGGTCCCATTTAATACGGGGTGAGCCTATTCTGCTATTGAGAATTTAATAAAAAAACACAATAACACTGCTCTACTTAGGAATTTAACACAGGACCTCAAAGTGATTATACACTCCGCTAGGCATGTGAAAAACAGTGAAAAATTCAAATCTATAATCAAAGCTTGCAAAAGTTCGTATAGTGCCAAATAAATTGGTTTATTGATAAAATGTAAAAACAATCGCTGAATGTAAAAATAATGTTGGATAATATTTTTATTGAATACCAATTTATTCAAATTTTTTACGAACAATTTTAATTGTTTTGATGAAACAATAACATAGGAGAAAAAATGCGGCAGCTACGTTTTTCATTTTAAAATCTGTCACTGAATTCTGAGCTTTATTACTCCGGTTTAATGTTTGGAATCGCTTGTCCATTTGTGTCGATCGTTTTTGTGGAGTCGTTTATCGAAGGACAGTTTTGAGGCCTTGATTTTCAAGATGTCGATAAAGCGACAAATTTTTGATGAAATGTTCTTTTCGTTTAGCAATCAATTATTTTTCTTAATATTATTAATAACGATGGTGAAATACTGACTTACCATCAAAGAAATCGAATGTGAAAACCCTGTTTTTTTATAAACCGGAAAAGGAATTAATTATTCCGAATGTTTCTTTATTTCGCCTTTCTTTTGAAGTAGGCTGGCTATAGATATTTTTTTTAGACTCAATAACACGTTTTGAGTTCGATTCCCAAGTCCAGCAAGGTATTATTAGGTTTTCATAAAAAAATAAGTTTCTGCCTGCGACTTCGTCCGCGTGGAAAAGTTACTTTAAATTATTGTTGTAATTTGGCCATTCAACTCAAAATCGTTATAAAATATAGCCTATACGTTATTCTGATGTATAAATAATAATACTGTGAAGTTTTATCTAAATCCGTTCAGTAGTTTTAGCGTGAAAGAGTAACAAACATCTATCCATCCGTTCATCCATCCTCACAAACTTTCACATTATAATATTATTGTAGTAGGATAGAATTCTCAGTAGCTCCTGTGATTTAAAATCTAAAAGTGGACTGTGGCTAAACATATAGGTACAGTCAGCAACGAAAGTCGCTGAACATGTTGCAATCTTCAATGTGATCCCTACTAATATTATAAATGCGAGTAACTCTGTCTGTCTGTTACGCTTTCACGTCTAAATCAATGAACTGATTTTAATGAAATTTGGTACAGAGATAGAGTTGACATTGAGAAAGAACATAGGATAGTTTTTATCTCGGACTTTTGAAGAGTTCTCTTGGAAACGCGCTATAACCGAACTCGACGCGGGCGAAGCCGCGGGCGGAAAACTAGTTTTTAATAAGTATGAAGTTACTGACCTACGAAGATTATGCGAAATAATTGCATAGATGACCATTAAATATTTAGGTTACCTTAGTAGAAAAGACCTGTTGCCAAGTTCTGGAGCTGTGACAATAAAAAAAATTTGCTGTGTTCAGCGACTTTCGTTGCTGACTGTACATCTCTACATACCGCTCCGGATATACCGGCGTGATATATTTGTCAAAGTAGTTGATTGCGCTCCTAGATGGCGTGTAAATGAAATGCCGGTTTCTTAAACTTACTTCTTCTTGATCAAATATAAAAGTACCTACAAAACACATGTAGTTCGCCGGCATGGCCTAGGATGCAACAACAATGTAAAAACACGCGAATGCTTCTATCTGTCAAATTGTCAATTGACATACATCAGTGATGACATTAGTGATGTTCTTAATGTACTCGTACAACTAAACGGCTTCAACAGTAGTTACATAAAGTGATAATTCTTCGTAACAATACAAATACTGATATTTCCTTTTCCTTCTTTTTACAAATATGTAACGGAAATCAATGCTCTGAACACACTATTCACATATTTACATCGACGTACGTGAATATCCTTTAAAGATACCCTGATTTCCTTCACTGGGGAGAAACAGGGCGGGTATATCCGGCATTGAGGACCCCGCTTAGTTCCCCAGTTCGCCTTTATTAAGGCCGGAAGTTCGTAACTGCTTTCCCTGCACTCCTCTTTTATTTTGATTAAGTTCGTTATGGAGCCTAATAAGGCTGACGCGAACGCAGCTTATTGCCAAACTAGGTTATACTGAACCCGGTCTTTGCTTATGAAAGCTCTCTTTGCTTAGTTGGGAAAGGTTTAGCGGTGAACTTTAACTCATCTACTTAGTGGCTAAATTATAACGGACTGCCCACAGAAGAAAAGCCGTAGAGACAACAAAGAAAATTTGTTACATTATTTTGTTTCGATTTGAAGGGCATCATAGTGTCCTGGCCTGGTAGTTGCTGGTCCTGGGCATTTAAGATTTAGAAACTAAGCTTTCAAGACAACGCGTTAGTATTAATACTAATGATGGCTGACTGCCTCATTAGTCTAGTGGTCCTAAGCGCGACTGCTACGTACTGTGTGTTTTATGTAACTTCGTTTGTGTCCCACTGCAGAGCAAAGGCCACATTTAGTGGGTTATTGAAAGGCTTGCTATGTATTTACTTTCATACACGAACAGGTATTTACTTCACCTCGGTCTAACATAGGTGATTATAGCAATCATGATGCTTTTTCATGCCAAATTTCAAAGTTTCAGACAGCCAAATAACCAACAAAAGCAGTGAAACCTGCTTACACATTCTAGAATCATAGTCTGAATAATCTATTACAGCTGACATGAATGACACGATTTATATTCAGTCTCCGAAATACATACAATATTGTGTAAAGCTACGTTTGCTTTGTGCCTGCAGCAAATAAATGAGAACAGTTTCGGCTTTTGTACCGTGCAATGTAAACAGTTACGGAGGTAAATTCTCGCACGACTAATTCTAGGTTTCAAGGCTCTTGCTTAGTAACTCAAATACTCCGAATAATGAGTAACTCTTGAGGCACATTATAAAGTAAAGCTAGAACCAAAATTCAACGATCATTTTATGGTCTGATGTTAGAATCGGACGACCAATGGTACTCCAAATAATGCGTACACATATCAAAAAAGTTTGCAATCACATTGAAAAATCGAAATCTTTTTTGTTACAGTAGATTATATTATGATTTCTTCTTGTTTTTAGATTCTTTCAAACAGGGTATTTCTATTTAAAGAAAACACATAAGTAACAAAGATTGTTTCTTGATAAAGTTCAATTTAAAAAATTATATCAGCTTAGTGATCGCAAACTTTTTTTGACGTGTGTAGGTGACTTTTGGAGTCCAGTGCATTAAAAAGTGAGCTCTGATTCTAGAAAAAAATGTGGAATTATGTATGGTAATTTCTTATAAAGTGGTCTATTATACTAGTAGTATTTTAGATACTCGGTATCATAATAAGTTCACCTCGAATTTAAGTGCAATCAAAAGTGCGACACTATACCAACCAATTTGAGGCCTAATATCAGATTGGTTAAAAAAGAAATTGAATAATAATGTGGACCACACACAAGAATAAATAATTAATTTTCCACCTACTTACTACCAATTTTAATAAGTCCGTTAAGTTCTTAATGTGAGTTAAAAACAGTAGCCAATTAGCTTCACTCGTTAAGGCTGTTTCAGTATATTTCCTAAGAATCAGATATCTTTCAGATTTTACACGAAAAAAACTTAATTTTAAAATACAATTAAGTTTTAAAAAGCAACAACTAATCTTAGTAGCAAAGAACCCTTTTAAAATCAAAACACGGCATCTAGGATCGAAACATTCCGCTTTCAAAGCTATTAAAGCGACGATGCGCATTTCCTTCACTTAGTACCTCTTGTAAAGGCCCCGCTCGGCATCCGGGCTTATTCCAGCCATGGCATTAAGCCGTCTCAAAATGCAGATTATCCTACTAATATTATGGAAGTCTAACGTAATCTCAGATGCGACTCACAAATTCTACTTAAATACACTTTATATTACCCATTTGGACTTACCGACGTGTATTTTTAATTTGTTGGGATTATCGCTGGCCTCGGTTATTAGTTAGATACTATAATTTTGTTGGGACTTTGAGTAATTTTTAAAAAGGATTCATTTGAAGTTTGCTTCGTAATTATCAAAGTCGAAAAGATGCAAAACGAATTTTAATTAAGGTGGTGTTGAGAATAATCAATGCACACTGAGGCCACAGTCTCTAGATTGAGGCCTCAAATTATTACATACCTATTTCAGAAAATTTAATCCTTAATCTTGATTTCTATTAATTATTAGTATTAGTAATCTTATTAGATGATGTTTTTTTAGAAGGAAATAGTACCTACCTAGTACAGAACACTTTCTATAAAAATATTACCTAATGTAACTCGGTACTTGATTGCTAATTTAGAGTACCTATGAATTTCAAAGTACCCGCATTAGAATCTAGCGATAGAAAATTGATGAATAATGAATGTGGTTAGTAATTCAGTTTGGGTTTCCCGCTTGTGAGAGAAATTCATAGAAGTTATTAGCTGAAATACCTATCATATTATAATTCATATGATCTCAAATGTTATGTGAATAAATCATACTGAGCTAAGATAATTTACGATAGTTGTCATAACATTGTAGGACGCCATTTTGATTTTACAATAATACTTATATTCTTACAAGAAAGTCTGTGAAAGCATTTATTTGTTCTTTAAACTCCGACACAGATGGTATTGAAATTTTGTTTTATATAAAATTATACCAAAGAATGGAACATTTTCTGATCAAACTTCTGTTCTGATGAAAAGCAAAGCTTTATCTTTTGTTAATGTACATAGTCATTTCTTGTAATAACTTGTTACTTTATATGTTTACTAACAAATTATTGCTAAAGAATGTTAACTGAACATGGTAAAACCGATTCTTTCAATAAAATAATCTTATAGGTTGCTAAACGAATATAGACACTGCATTGACATATTATACAAAAAAAAAAATACGTCCATGTGAGCCTACTGATATAGCTAAAATAATTTTCTTGATATACGTCATCAACAAAAGCCTGTAAGCCGAATAATCTTGAACAATTGAACACCACGCGAAACAATAGAACGCCAAGAATTTCTTACTCCCGAAACTCCAAAGGCTTCGAGGCCACGGTCTAGAAAAGGCAATTTTTCTTAACAATAAAGACATACCAGTGTATAATAAACGCTCTCTGATAATTTATTATTTTATTTATGTAGGTATGGAGAAGGGGTCCAAGCTGAAGTTTAGAAACTAGTGCTGTTTGTTACAAATAACTATAGTTATCAGTTTTTTATACTACTAAGGTGGCAAACAAGCGTGCCGCCCATCTGATGGTAAGCGGTTACCGTAGCTTAAGACGCTTGTAACACCAGGGCTCACTTGCGCGTTGCCGAGCCTGTAAAACGAAAGAAGAATAGTCAAGTTTGCAGTATAAGGGTCAAAGTCTGGGGACACTGCCAACACAACGTTTCCTCGTGCCCGACTGCCAAAACCACACAGCTCAAAGCAGTGTTGTTTCACTTCTATTTTCTGAAAGGCGGAGGTACTTCCCCAGTCGAGCAGCTCCAATTTGAGTGGAATTACTAACACTATGCCCTACCTCTCTTAATAGTTTAGTGTCCTCATCATCATATAAGCCACAGGAGGTCCACTGCTGAACAAAGGCCTCCCCCATAGGCTTCCACAAGGTTCCACTTGGTTATATGCCAACGGCAAGCAGTTTTGTGTATCGATAAATTGTAATTTCTGACTACTTTAAAAAGTAATTGAAATCGGTTTACAATCAGCAAAGAACGCGTAACGTATATGCTTAAAAATATAGTCGAAGTGAGAACCTCTTCGTTTCTTGGAAGTCGGTTAAAATGGACGGCGATAACGTTTATTATTATAATCACAGATTTTGCAATAAATTTTAGTTTCACGATTGCTGTATTATGATTAAGATTTTCAATCAATCTTCTTAGCGATCTCTAGAGGACGCCAGATGTCTGCAGACTCGAATTTATGGACCTACATTATGAGAAATATTCGTCTTATCTAAGGGACTTCGAGCCAATGTGGCAGACTTAAACGCACCATTTAGCTTGAACTAGGAGATTCTGTGCTCAATTTTATGTCCTGCATTTTATAGGTATAAAAGTACCTGATCCATAAAGAATATTACAACCTTTTGGTTTTCATAAAGGTATAAAAAAATATAAAGGTTTCTAATAACTAATGTGAAAGAGAATATGAATATTACAATGAACTGTCAAGTCAAATTTCTCACATTCACATTTTAGGTCTAACGTTACAGAGCTTCAAACTCCGAGCTGCTTTTAAGAATTTCATAAGAACATCTCATAAGAGGGGCTTAAAGGTTGATTTTGCCTGTGTAAGTATAGTTACATATGTTTTGTCTCTTACTCTCAAAATACTAAATGACAGTTGATCGAAAGAAACAAAACAAGAAGGACATATCGTTGATGATACTCTAATACAGCGTAAGTGACATTTTGCTAAAAGGACTAACTTCGTATTAAATGGGCTTGAAAATTAGGCCTTACAGCGAAGTGTTACTTATGCGCTATTGAATTATCACCGACGATAATATTAATGTGACCTGGTAAATGCATCAATAAATATCGCTGACGTCAACTACAGATAATATGAAAAATAAATACGACATCACAGACAGAGACCTCGGTTAGCTTAATTTGATAAAACAATGTGGTCATTTATATTTTACATAAAACGTTTGGTATAACAAAAAATATTACATTGGGTTTATACATTAATTTGGTAACGCGTCTAGAATATAAAAAAATATAATAGATTTTTGGGACATTTTACATTGTACCATCTAGTTCCAAACTAAGCTGAGCTTGTACTATAGATACTAGACAATCGATACAATACTTATGTACCTTTTCTTTTGTAAATATATACTTATAATATTTATCAAACACCTAGACAACCACAAGAATTTAATGTTCATCACATAAATATATGTATAGCAGTCCGAGACTGAAACCACTAGACTACAGAGGTCGAGAGTAAAATCTCCTTTACGAAAGGGTTTACAAACACACAAAGTTAGTAAGTTATTTTACGAGTGAACGCTTCTTGAAATAAGATCTAGTTTCTAGATCGAGATAAAAGAGACTTCGTAACATAATTAGAAACACCAAAGTTTATACCAAAAATACTTGTGACGACGAACCTTTGTTACGCCTCAGTGGACACAGACCTTGAAAGACATTTACTTTCCCTCGTATTTTGTTATCAAGTATCAAATAAATTCGCAAACTTTATCAATACATAACAGGGAGGAATACTTTGTCAGTATATTTTATGAAATCATAAAACTTTTTTCTTCGAGCATAGCCTGTGCTCGATTTCGGAAAAAGTTGTGTGTTCAAAGCGTTTCGTTAATGTATGTTATTCTTGTTTAAGAAAATATTGAATCGTTAATAAGTCGTTTGTCACAACGTTTCTTATGAATAAAATAAGCGGAAAAAAATGTTTTTATTTTAATAAATCATTATCTCCACCTCCCTAGCCTTTTTCAGTGGCAATCTAACCAGATGCGGATGAATATCAGTATTTACATGAAACAAAAGCTATCAGCAACCCAAATTCTGGACACTACCAATGTCCTGAGGTTATACTGGTTGTCAGGCTTTTTAGGCTTCTGACTACCACTAAAGATTGTCAAAATGACAACCAAGACCGAGAGGTATGTGCTCTCAATGTGTTAGAAACGGTCACCAGTCCACAGCTACACTAGCTTAAATTCGACTGCGAGTAGAATTCGAACCCGAGTCTTCTAGTTAGGTACACCTGACGCTATAACCACTAAGCCACCGTGTATCCTGCCCGCAGTCGAATTTTTCCTTCACTATAAAAGTTTAAAATGCCAAAAAATACACATGTCGAACGATGCCACCTTACCTATTAACTATCTTGAGTTAATAGGTAAGGCGGCATCGTTCGAATTTGAACTAAAGTAAGTCATGTCCGTTGAGAAGCAAAAACTTGCTTTTCAATAGGTGTTACTCACGTCACCATAAAGACGTAAATTCAGAATGTGAAGGCAAATTTCGACTCGCGGTGGCTCAGTGATCATAGCGTCTGATGTACCTAACCAGAAGACGCAGGTTCGAATCCTGTCATAGAAAAAATCGATCTTAGGCAGGATTCGAACCTGCGTTGGGATCTCGGTAGCTTCGTTGGCTAAAGCGACCGTATATTTATCCAGAAAGACGCAGGTTCATTTTCTGCCTAATATCAAATTTTCTTTTGTAATTCTTTTTTTTTCTAATTCTTAATTTTCTTTTCAATTCGCTAAAATACCTTGCTGCATACATTAGAGATTTTTCTCGACGATTTGTGAAGTCTGCTAACCCGCACTAGGCCAGCGTGGTGGCATATAGCCCGATCTCTCTCAATATGAGAGGAGACCCGTGCCCAGCAGTGGGACAGTATATGGGTTGATGATGATGATTCGCTAAAATTGATATCTTTGAAAATGTTTAACATGCGTTAATGTCACAATTAAAAAAAATATATATATTTTGGGACATTTTACACAGCACAATCTAGTCCCAAACTAAGCAGAGCTTGTACTATGGGTACTAGACAATGGATATAATACTTATATACTTTTTTTGTTGTAAATAAATACTTATAATTTAAAAGAAACACCCAGAAAAAAACAAACACTTTATGTTCGTCACATAAATATTTGTTTCCTGTGGGAATCGAACCCACGACCTTATCATCAGCACTCGGACCACTTGACCACAGAGGTCGTCGTTTTTAATAAAAAATAATTACTTGGTAATTTCAGGCAGAAAATATCTAATGGCATTAAGACCGCCTTTGTACCATCTATGTATAAAAAATAAATAAATGGATAAAAGAAAAGTTTTTTTTTGACACAGACCACATAAAAAAAATTCATCGCAGTCGTCAGTCTATATGACATTAATGCCAGGGCTGTCCGAAGCATTTTTAATAATCCCGACGGCTTAACGGGACAACTTTTCACAAGGTGATTGATCGCGCAAAAAGTTAGATTACAAAAACGTCATATTTGGACGTTACGGAGTTTGGTATATCTATCTCCCTTTTTTTTTCATATTCAGTCCGCTTTTAAGGGAGCGTGCAGAATGTTTTTTATGATATTATATGGGCTTTTTGAGACAATAGATAAGCCTATGTCCTTCTCCAATAACTAATCTGTATCTGTACGAAATTTCATTAAAATCGGTTCAGCGCTTTAGTTGTGAACGCGTAACAGATAGACAGAATTACTTTTGTATTTATAATATACGTAGGGACTAGCTGTTGCCTACGGATTAACCCGAAAGGCATTTTGAGACAAAAGATAAGCTATCTCCAACAATATCTATCTCTGTAGCAAATTTCATCAAAATCAGTTTAGCGGTTTAGTCGTGAAAGCGTAACAAATAGATGGAGTTACTTTTGCATTTATAATATTAGTAGTGATTTAAATTTTGTTATATGTATCTTGTAATATTTACTTTTACAATCTTTAACATGTAATACATCTGTCAACTTTTGAATAAATATGGAAACTTTTGAATATGGCAATATAACAATTTTATTCGATATGATGGCCGGTGTCATTTAATTTTATTTAGTGATTGCTAGCACGGTTGTTAATCGTGGAGTTTCAAGTTCGATTCCTAGGATGGGCATAATGTTGTAGGGATTTTCCATTATCAGTAGCAGCAGAGATCCAATGTAATTACATTTTTTTTGGGGATTAAAATAATATGTGATGATATCATTCAACCTTCTCGAACGAGTACAGTATGTCCCTCTCTAACTATAATTTACTTATTGTGCATGTAATATAATATTTTTTATCAATACGAAAGATCAGGGGCGTCTTTACCTAAGGTGCAGGGTTGCACACAGGCGCAGCAGCCCTAGAGGTTATTCTAAAAACTGCCAACAGCACATCATGGCATCCAAAACTCACAAATTTCTTCCATCAATTTTCAATTTAATCTCCAATCAATAGAGTTTATTATCCATTGGAGTAATTTGACAGTTTGTGGTGTGCTGTTATTTTAACCAATTTAATTTTTACCGCGCGCTTACTTGAGGGCGCTAGGGTAATAATTGCATTGTACACGGGCGTTTAAGGGCTAGAAACGCCTCTAAAGATCCGGGGCTGATGGCTTAGCAAGGTCGTTGATGCACGGAGGGATCTCTCATGTCCCTTAATAGATATATAGTTTCGAGTAACTGTAAAACAAACACAAGGCTATTGTTATTTTACATTCGCAGATTACAATCGGCACTTCCCTCAACGACTTTCCCAAAGCACTATAACCAAATCCTCTTTTAACAATCCCCGTAAAAGCAAGTCAAGTATCTAATCAAGAAGAATAGTTAGAACTAATAGACAGTTAAAACGGCCAGTTAACGGGTACATTGTTAAAGTTTTACTGTCTTTTTATATGATTGTGTGGGTTTACGATGTGGCCGAGAACTGGTTGGACCTTTGGGTAAATAGTAAGATTGGTTACAGAGGATCAAGGCTTGTTATTTGAAATTCTATGATAAATGTTACACCGGTTTTCTAAAATGATTTATTAGGTGGTTAGCAATCATGATCCGCGAGGAAACGTTGAGTTGGCAGTGGAGGGACTTTGACCCTTATACTGCCAACTCAACTATTCCTCTTTCGTTTTTTAGCGGCAACGCGCAAGTGATTGCAAGCGTCTATAGGCTACGGTATCAGCTTACCATCAGGTGGACCGTATGCTTGTTTGCCAACTTAGCGGTTAAAAAAAAATGTGCTAGGTATCATTATTCTGTTCCAGTTCAAACTATAGCCAGTGACATTGCTAGGCATAGGAGACTTAACAGCTGCTGAGGTCTGAAGATGACAACACGCGAGTGATACCACTGGTGTTACTGGCACTCTATAGACTGCGATAACCGCTTACCCATCAGGCAGATCGTATGCATGTAGTGAAAGTAATTTCCTTGGGTATATTGTTCTTTAATCTGGAACTAAATAATGTTAGCACAATATTGCTTAGCTGTAGAATATTTAGCAATGCCGTGGTACAGTCACCAACGAAAGTTGCTGAATAAAATCAAATTTTGAAAACATCACTGCACCAAAACTTTTCATTAAATATAAAGAACTCGTACTAATTTTTCGGGTCAGTGACTTCTAGGTAGTTTAAAATGTGAAAGCGTTTTAAAAATTGCATCGTGTTTAGCGACTTTCGTTGCTGACTGTACCACCTCAGACAAACTCTGCAGCATGAGGAGAACCTACCACTTTTAAAAGAGAAATAACAAAAACTGGTATTTTCGAAAACCTTATCGACTTGACTTACTCTTTTCGTTGAGATGAACAATTAAAACAATCCTCAGCTTTATGTAAAGTCGGATAAGCCTGTACCTAATTGTGGAAAAGAACAATAAAATCCGTCGGCAAGGTAATCCCGTGATCCGGGACTTATTTCCGGGAATTTCGAGATTTGAACGTTGATCGTCGGATAGTACTTTGTAATATTTCCCGGGAACTTTATGTAGGTCAAGCTCTTAACGTGCGTTTTAACTAAAAGTTTGCAAATAGTTTAATCCATGGTGATTATTCGGTCCACCGATGGTATCCGGTGTAGTTAAGACATTGTTTTGGAGCAGGTAAAATTGGTAAGCTATAAGGGTGTTGTTTTAAATTCCGCAGCGGCTCGAATCAATTTATTTTTAATCATAATAGGTAAGCTGGGATAGGAATAATATATTATACAAACAACAGAATATTTATGTTCACTCAACTCAAAGAAGAAAATATATAGAAAAGAAAATATTTTTTCGCGTTTGGCACATCGAGATTCTTTCATGCCTTGAACCGATCTTCATGCTGACTGATAGGATATTGGGATATTGATATTCTCTGAGATTGTTTCGGCGTTTCGTCTCAGAGATCATCAGCTAGGAAATGCCCGCGCCAGCTAGTATTACCTAATTAAATATTGACTTGTAAAAGTGTCTTATAAGATTACAGAAAAAAATATCAAGGAACCGTTGTTATTTCATTGACTCTAACTGCCGGGAATACGTTATAGGATTTCAATTACCCAGGAATTATAAGGGGTATGTCAGAAGAAGTATCGAGATACTACTCCATAAAAAAAACGTACAATCATATAGATGGTTCTTCAAAAAGTTCATGTGCGTAGTACCTACTCGCTCCGGCTCGTGTGAACGCAAGAATCGCAGCAAGTAGCGGTCTATGTTTGTTGTTGATGTCTTATATTTATTTAATTATTGTTATGGTACTCCAACGACATATTCACTAGTATATAAGCACATAGATTTAAATAACATAGAGGACGAAGTAATTATCAGTTACATGGGTAGGTACTGGAGCAGTTACAGAAAACTATCTAATTTATTATTAAAATGTAATCGCTGTCAATTACGTTATAAAAAATTAAGCAATCAAATTATATAAAAAAAATCATTAATTGAAATATTTGATTTGGTGATAATAAAAATGATTAAATTTAGTACTTAATTAATTATGTAATAAAATTAATTATGAATAGATTAATTATGTTAATATTAAGAATTATTGTTCTCAAACGCTATGTACTTGGTATATCATAATGTTAAATAAAAAAAATATGAAAAACGTAAATTTAAATAAAAAAGGGTTAAAAGGACAAAAGAGAACAGTACAGAGTAAACTCAACGTTTTTAAAAGACAGTTGATACCACCAAACCCGAGATAAGCGGAAAATCGGAGGATAATTACTAAAATATGATAAGAATCGGACCTTCTCGTTATAATCCTCATTAGCATAGAACAAAATTCTAAAATGATTCCGCCGATTTGGGACCCACATTAATATACCCAAATGCATTTAATGAATGTAAAGGAAATTTCCATATGACCCAGATTTTTAGGGTTCCGTCCTGCGACGGGTCGTTGAGCTCCCTAAATAATGGTTGAGCTACACGATGACTGATGTATGCGTGCCGTCAGTAAGGACTGGTCTACTCAAAGCTGCTATAGCTCTTTCTTCAAAAGGTCCAGTTCAGATTTGCCTACATTGTTAAACAATACTGGTACTGTCTGACTTTAAAAGAGACCATGATTCTCTGAGATTGTTTCGGCGTTTCGTCTCAAAGATCATCAGCTAGGAAATGCCCGCGCCAGCTAGTATTATCTAATTAAATATTGACTTGTAAAAGTGTCTTATAAGATTACAGAAAAAAAAATCAAGGAACCGTTGTTATTTCATTGACTCTAACTGCCGGGAATACGTTATGGGATTTCAATTAACCAGGAATTATAAGGGGAATGTCAGAAGAAGTATCGGGATACTACTCCCTAAAAAAAACGTACAATCATATAGATGGTTCTTCAAAAAGTTCATGTGCGTAGTACAGTCAGCAACGAAAGTCGCTGAACATGTTGCAATTTTCAATATGATTTTTAATAAGTGTGAAGTTACTGACCTGTGAAGGTTATGCGAAATAATTGCATAGATGACCATTCAATATTCAGATTACCTTAATAGAAAAAGCCTCTGGACAAGTTTTGGAGCTGTGATGTTTTCAAAATTTTGTTATGTTCAGCGACTTTCGTTGCTGACTGTACCTACTCGCTCCGGCTCGTGTGAACGCAAGAATCGCAGCAAGTAGCGGTCTATGTTTGTTGTTGATGTCTTAAGTTTCTGCCGACCCCTATGGGGAAAAAGCCTGTGTGTATGAATAAAAATTAAGGCCAAGCCAAGGCCAAGAATGTGTGGATGGTGGCCTGGTCAAACTGAGGATATATTTTTGACCAATAACTTCCTATGACTGAGCGAAAATAGTAATATAATTTTCTAGCACCAGTCTGAAATAAGGGCAGGACATCAAACATACATCAGAACACAAATATGTATCTGATGAACATAAGTGTTTGTGTTTGGTTGGGTGTTTTTTTATGGATTATAAGTATGTATTTACAAAAAAAAAGTATATAAGTATTATATCCATTGTCTGGTACCCACAGTAAAAGCTCTACTTTTTTTTTTTTTTATGTGATAGGGTGGGCAAACGAGCAGACGGATCACCTGATGGTAAGCGATTACCGCCGCCCATGGACACCCGCAACACCAGAGGAGTTTCAGGTGCGTTGCCGCCCTTTTAAGGGGTTTGGGCGTCCGGTATCCTCACTCACTCGACGAAACACAACGAAAACGTTATTTCACGCCGGTTTTCTGTGAGGCCGTGGTATCAAGTCCGGTCGAGCCGGCCCATTCGTGCCGAAGCATGGCTCTCCCACGGTAAACTTAGTTTGGGACTAGATGGTGCTGTGTAAAATAGACCAAGAATATTTATTTATTTATACAAGATAGTAATACATTCAATCTTATTTGATTGTAAAACTATCTAGCAATAGTTATACGAGTAAAGTCTTTAAAAAAAATATCGTTCACAAAATTTTAAATTTGATTTATCACGGAACCCATCTACTATTCTTGTACCCTTACTTGGCACTTTTTTATCTTTCCCTTCCACTGTGCGTAAATGTACGGACATTTTAATATTCCCTAAAGAATCTACAGTATGGAATTTTAATAAGAGACCAACTTTCTACCGATTTTTGGCTCGGATCACGGAAAGAAAGCCGGATGTCAGTGGATTTGATCTCCGGATTTAGGTAATATAATTTTGCAGTAATATAGTACAGTACAGAAAGACTTACTGCGTACCTTGAGTTTGTTTGGATAATGGCAATAGAATGATGAAAATTGTAAAATAAGAAGCTGCTTTAGATAAACTATAAAAGTTTCCAAAAGCAGTATTGTGAACAAATAATATCTTGTAATTGTTTTGAATAGAATAAGGATAAAAAACAAATAGTGTTCTTAATATATCTATCTATAGAAATAAATATCATAAACATTACATTAAATAAATCATTAAAATCTTCATATTCAGGGTCTGTAATACCCTTCATAATTCATAAGCCCTTTCATGTGTTCTAGACCTATTAACTAACAGGCAAGTCTACCTCTGCCTTGAATGAATAAGTACTTACGAAGTACAAAATGTGCCTATTGCTGAAATAATATCACTGTATTTCAGTCACCACTTTGGGTTCACCACTTTTTCAGGTGATATGAGAGTGACAGAATAGATTCGAATCGTAAATAACTGTTTTTTTTTATTATAAAAACTTGTACAATTATGATGAGATATCGATCGATCCTCAAAAACAATCTTCTTTACAAAATCTTGAATAAACAATATTCAAGAATAAACTAGAAATACGAAATCGTACAACAGCAACACAATTATTAGTTTTCATTGCTTTCAATTGCAAATCAACTCGCGATGACTCTGATTTTATTTCGAACTTCGAAAAACTTTGTCACTTTACAACATTTTTATTCTGTTTACTCTTCAAACTTATTGACTAATAGAAAAGGCAACTAACATAAAGTCACTGTATTGCAATGAAAATGGAAAAAGAAAACTTTAATGTTTGTATAACTTAAGAGGAGTATCTCCCAGCGCGAAGTTTCATCTTATTTTGAATTGTAACAGATTCAAGTTTTTTTTTGTTACATACATACACTCATGCCTTTTTCTCATGGGGGGGGGGGGTAGGCAAAAATTAAAGATTGCCAGTAGTTGTTTTGAAACAATTAATTGAACTGTAATATAGTAAATGTATGGGTACTTAAAGGAAAAAAATGACATTACAATATTTAATTAATACTTCACAGCCAACATCAAAAAAGCCTATTATTTTCCTACTTCAAAGACTTGCAAGGTTTTGAATAAATATCATACCCTCCGGTATCACAAAAGCGGGTGATATGTCAAGCGAAAAATTACCGAGAAGCCTTTAGGCTATAAAAGACAAAATTCTTACACTAAATAGTCGGCAGGAAGGTTGCTTTAAGGGTATATAACATAAACTTGGCACAGCGGAGCCTTTAACTTTAAAGCTTATTTCGGGTAGTCCCCGTTGGACGCATAAATAATTTATGTAATGTGTGGAGTTGAACAGGGTCGAAGATGTCTGGGAAGTACGTCGGGTAGCTACTCGTACTTATAGCGTTCTGTGGACGTTACTGAAATACTGATCTACTAACGTAGTATTTTTTATATTGTGTAAAATGACCAGTATATACGGGTCCCTCGATTGTAAACCGCAGCCTATAGACGCTTGTAACACGAGTGCACGCGTGTTGTTGAGAGTTATTAAGTATTTTAAACAAAAGCAGTGATAACCTAATGGTATGACCACTGGAATATCAAGTTGAAGGTCTCGAGTTTGAATCCAAAGCACGCACCTCTGATTTTTCGAAATCATGTGCGTATTAATAATTATCACTCACTTAAACGGTGAAGGGAAATATCGTGAGGAAACCTGAATTAGATATTTTTTCGACGGTGTGAGTCTGCGAACCCGCACTAGGCCAGCGTGGTGGTCTATAGGAGAACAGGCTATATACTGTACTACGATATGGGTTGATGATGCTGATGAAGTCTCTCAAGCCCAGTAGTTTCACTAGCTATTATATTTAGTTTAACACTAGTTATCATTATTATTTTGACGACCTCTGTGGTCTAGCGGTTCGAGTGCCGGACTGCTGATCATGGGGTCGTGGGTTCGATTCCCACAGGACACAAATATTTGTGTGGATAAAACATGAGTATTTGTGTTTGTCTGGGTGTTTTTTATGTATTATATGTATGTATTTACAAAAAAAAAGTATATAAGTACTGTATCCATTGTCTAGTACCCATAGTACAAGCTCTGCTTAGTTTAGGACTAGATTGTGTTGTGTAAAATGTCCCAAAAAATATTATTATTATTATTGCCCGGAAACGGAACACATAATATAACAAAACACATACCCACTATGCGTCTGAGATCCCTACCGCAGTTAACAAAAGAGTTGATGACCTTAAAACGACTGAACCGATTTTGATAAAATATGTCCAAGAACCACCGCTAGAAATCTTGCTTTCAAATAAAAAAAAACGCATCCGAATCGGTTCACTCGTTAAGGAGCTACGGTTCTACAGCAGAAACACAGACAGACACACAATAAGTAGTGGTCAAAGTTATAACGTCGGTAACTTTATGCGTCGGGGGTTTAAAACTCAATTATCTGATAAGCATGAATACTGTTACTGTCTGAACTTTAAAAGAGACCATGATTCTCCGAGTTGTTTTCGACTTTTAAGAGGTTATCAGCTAGGAAATGCTGACGCCATATAATAGTATATAACAAACATACCATCACGCCTGTATTCCCCGAAGGTTTCGGCGGAAGTGTACCAATGTACACCCACAGTTCACCGGTATCCAATAGGGGGCGAACATATCGCCAATAAACGGGCATAAATCCAAACTCCGAGCTGCTACTGAGAATTTCATATAAAAATCCAACAACACTGCTCGACCTAGAAATCGAATCGAGGATCTCTAGCGTAGCAGTCGCCTTAGGACTAGTGAAGCAGTTATTAGTAAATATCGACTCTTAAAAGTGTTGTAATAAAACTACTTTTACGGATTTTATCGCGTTATATTGATGTAAGTAATAATATCAATATAACGCGATAAAATCCGTAAAAATAGTAATCCTGACGTTTTGCCTTCCCGGGACCATGGACGTCGTTGGGAATTAATAATATCATTAAATAAATAAATAACCATCCACCATCTAGTCCCAAACTAAGCAGAGTACTATGGGTACTAGACAACGGATATAATACTTATAAACTTTTTTTTTGTAAATACATACATATAGGTAATACAGAAACACCCAGACAAACACAAACACTTATGTTCATCACAAAAATATTTGTGATTTGTGGGAATCGAACGCACGACCTCGTGATCAGCAGTCCAACACGCGAACCACTAGACCGCAGACGTCGTCAATAAGTAACGCGATAAAATCCGCAAAAAGTAGTTTTATTTCAATATTCGCGTAAGTGTCAGAAATCGTCAGTGTCTTTATGACAACTGTTTACAGAAATCAATTATCATTTATTGTTTAATCCAAAATCAAAACAATGTCCCTACGAACTTTCTTCTTATGAATTTATTATTATATTGTCAAATAACGAAGCAATAAATGTCAAATGACATAATATTTTTAATTACCAGAAAGGCCCATTGCGCCACTCCAAAACGGAAAAATAAAAGAGAGAGATAAAATTATATAAACATTAATTAGTGTAAAAGTGGAAAAGTTGAGCATGGTTGAGCCTAGCGGAATTTTATTTTTAATTAACCAATTTCTCAAGCTTCGCTTTGAAATTTCTGTGATTTCAAAAATGTTCTGTTTTTTTTTTGTTTTGTATTTGATTTAACATCAATGAAGAGGACTATATTTTTACAGATTTTATTACGTAATACTGATATATGATAATGAATATAACGTAACAAAATTATGAGTAGGAAATCGGTTTGGTATTGCGAGGTTTTGTGATTTATTAAATCTGATGTAATGTTGCACCTTCATCTGCGTGAAGTTTACTTGGATAAAAATATTCCCAGTATTAATCTAGGCTACAAACTATCTGTGTATCAAATTACATTCAGATCCGTTCAGTAGTTTTTGCGTGAAAGAGTAATAAACATACATACATCCTCACAAACATTTATAAAAAAAATTAGGATCTCATCATCATTCTGCGAGCCTTTTCCCAATTTTTTTTTATTTTGATACGCCTACGATTGACCGCCAGTTTACCTGATGGGAAGCGACACTGCAACTACGATGGAGCGCGCTTGCCTAGAAGAAAACCACTCAAGATTGAACACTTGAAAAACAAAAACAAACAAAAAGCCAAATATTTTTTTAATTTTTACACCACGCGAAATCACAGCAATAATTCTAATAAGTACATAAAACAACCTTTGTATCAATATAAAGTGTTTTTTTCAAACAAATTCATTACGAACGTCACACCCAGCAAACAATGGCTGACTTCAAAGGGACCAGACGATTTTTTCTCGTTCATTTTGAATTATTACATTGGCGAAGGCCTTTTACTCAAAGTCGTAAGGTTTTTTTACAGTCGTGGCTATGGAAATGTCCCGTTTTACGTTTCTTTTATTGGCGACAATTAATTCTTCTTAAATTACAAGCATATTTTTTTCGGAGGAAATACGGATGTGGTGAGTAATTTTTCTTAAAAATGCCGCCAATTTTACAGATTGGTATGAAATTAAATGTGTAACGCAATTTTGGTAATAAGTATACAGGGTGTTACAAAACTAACCGTAAAGCCGAGAGGAGGTTAAATGGGGCCTTATAACGAGTCCATTAAAAATATTTAAGAACAGTAGTAACGGCCACGCCGAATGCTGTTGAGGTGGCCTGATATTACTAACAAATTGTTTAACCATAGACACGATAAAAAGAAGTGGAGATTTCGTTCCCAATAGACTTACTGATAGTACATAGTATAGTTAGTTAGTGTACAGTCAACCGTACAAGAAATTACCACAAACTGTAAATTTTTCTCATTCAATTTTGAACTTAACCATCAACATTTTAAGTTTTAAAATTATTTGGCTTTAAATTTACGTCTTTTTTATAACCCGATGTGCTTGTTGCTTACCCTTGAAATTTTCCCTTTCCAATTTTCTTCCCCTTTATAATGTTCTAACAATCCCCATTACGTAGGGCTTACGACCGCTCTAATTAATCTTTTTTACGCCAACATTGACTCCAAAAAAAAAAACCGACAACACACTTAATTTATTAAACATTAAAATATTCTTAGATACTTTCTAAATTAAAGACAAAATAAAAATGCATTACTGCCATTAAAAAGTATTCTAAATTTAAATACTAATAGTAGTTCTTAAAATATTTTTAATGACCACTTTAAAGAAAGTGGCCATTAAATAAAATTTGAATAAAGAACTTCAAAAATAGGGCAACACCGTAAGTTAATTACATTATACACATACATAAATAACATCACGCCGATGTTACGACGGATTAGGCAGAGGTGTACTATACATACACCCACAGTAAGTTTGTGTATGTATTTGGTTTCCATAAAGAAGAGCTTATTTGCCTCATTAGTCTAATGATCCTAAGCGCGACTGCTACGCTAGATGTCCTGAGTTCGATTCCCAGGTAGAGCAATGTTATTGGGTATTTTTATGAAATTCTCAGTAGCCTAATGCCATTAACTGGACACAAATCCAAACTAAGGATTTGTGTCCGGTTAATAGCAATAGGCTCGCCACCTATTACATTGGACCTAAACGTACCGACGAGCTGTGTGCATACATAGGTACACTTCTGCCTTCCTTTTCGAGAAACACAGTATGATGGTATGTTATGGAGAAGAACCTGTTTTCATTCACCGGGCACAATTCTAAACTAGGAGCTACTAAGAATTTTAGAATTTTTCTAAGAACACTAAACTTTAAAATAAAATTACTTTTTACGGATTTTATCGCGTTTTATTGATATTATAACGCGATAAAATTCGTAAAAAGTAGTTTTAATTCAATGTCTAATATTCCCATAAGTGTAAGAAATTAATCAAATAACATTCTCGCTCAGCAGGCGTGCTTACCAAAATATCAAAGAGAAAGTTATAAAATTAACTCTAAAAATATATAAACTTTTATTTGCTTAATATACCTACGTTCACAGTACACCCGAAAGATCCTTCTCATTAAAATTAATTTGGCCGCCGACACAGTCGCGATTACGAAGGCAGTTAAAGTAGGTGCCTGCTTACACCCGCTGTATTACAGGTATTAAGTTTGGAGAGAAAAAGGAGAAATAAACGAATTTACAGCGAACGACTCGACAACGGCCGCATAATCCTTAGGCCACGAAATTTGCGAACGGTATTTCTTTTTTTTAACCACTAAGGTGGCAAACAAGCATATATGGGGCATCATTCTAATGGTAAGCGGTTACCGTAGCCTATAGATGCTTGTAACACCAGGGGTATCTATCACTTGCATGTGGCCGACCCGGTAAAACGAAAGAGGAATATTGAAAGAAAAGTACTTTTTACCGATTTTATCGCGTTATATTTATATTATTAATAACTACGTTGTGAACTCTTCAGCGCCCTATTGATGATTGCTGACTTGATGGTCTACAAAGATACACCACCAGTCGAATGAAAGTTTTTTTTTTTCAAACAGTAATCTCATCATCATCAATCCATATACTGTCCCATTGCTGGGCACGGGTCTCCTCCCAGAATGAGAGGGATTAGACTATAGTCCACCACGCTGGCCTAGTGTGGATTGGCAGACTTCACACACCGTCTAGAAAAATCTCTAAGGCATGCAGGTTTCCTCACGATGTTTTCCGTCACCGTTTAAAGCGAGTGATAATTCATTCGCACATGATTTCAAAAAGTCAGGGGTGCGTGCATTGGATTCAAACTCGAAACCTTCGACTTGGTAATCCAATGTTCATACTACAAGGCAATCACTGCTGCATTAATTAATAACTTAATTTAATATATTCAATTAATAAAATCCAAGCAATTTGCCAAAAAAATATAGAGAGTAAAATAAATAAACGCGTCGCTTTAGCCTCGGTAATTTATTTTAAGCTAAGGCTAAAATTCAATTATATTGTGACATTAATTTTTGCTAGTTAATTTATAAGCTGGCTTATTTTTAATGAAACTCGTTTATTTTGTGACCTTAATACAAAAAAAGGTTTGATAGGTTATATGTTAAATAGAACCTTGACTACATTTATCCCTACTAATCCCTACATCCATACTTCCATACATAAATGCGAAATTGTGTCTGTCTCTTACTACTTCACGCTTAAACCGCTGAACGGATTTTGATGAAATTTGGTACAGTGATAGATTAGACCTTGGAAAAGGACATAATCTACCTTTTGTCTCAAACAGCCTTTGTTTGAGACAAAAGGTAGGAAATACTGCGGGCAATACCCAGTTTTAAAATTTAAAAAAATGATGTAATTATGTTACCTATTTCGTCGATACGTTTTTAGGTCCTATGTATAGGGCGAGTATTTTACTAAATTATCAGTAGTAGCTTGGAGCTTAAGTATAACATAACATTTGTATTCCCCGAAGGGTTAGGCAGAGGTATACCAAAGTAAACACACAGTTCACCGGCTTGTTTAAAGTCCCATTTAATAAGGGGCAAGTTTATTTCCATTAACCGGGAACAAATTCAAAATCCAAACACCGAGCTGTTACTGAGAATTTAATAGAAAAACCCAATAACACTGCTAGACCTGAGAATCAAAGCCAAGACCTGCGTAGCAGTCGCGCTTAAGACCACTAGACTAAAGATGCAGATATAATGACTGTCGTTATTTCGCTGGTATCCATCTTATACTATATAGTAAATGCATAAGTAAGTCATGCTCGCTTGGGAGCTCTCATGATCAATAATAAAATTATTATTCAATTCACATAAACTCCAAATTCAAATGCTTAATGTCCGATTAATGGAAACAGTTTCGCCGGTTACATAGGACGTAAAAACATACCGATGAAATAGTTAGTATGTTCATATATAACACCTATAGAAGTGTAAAAAGGCCCTCTGCCCACCTCCTCAAGGAATATAAGCGTGATGGTATATTGTTGTTGTTTTTCAAAGTAATGTTAATAAGTATGTCGAATAAATTAAAGAGTAACACGAAGACCTTAAAAATGCAGTGAAACATCACAAACATCGTAAACTTAGTTATTGGACGGAAAAATATCCACTTATATTCTACATAGCGCTCGCTCGTAAACCCGCTGACTTCATGGCCCTACTTAAGGCGGTATTTCCCGGCGAAATGCTTTGCAAATTGGATCATTAAGAGCTTAAGCCGACAGTTTAGAGTTGCTTAAAATCGTGTTTCTGTATCAACCGACATTTTTCTTGACAGTGTCTCAAACCTTCGGCTGACGGATATATTTTGGTACAAGAAGTCAGTACAATTCTTACGTTGTTACGGCTGTTAAGTGTCAGGTATTCAATTCTGTTCCCGTATCAGTGCACCACAAGGAAACGTGGTGTTGGCAGTGGTGGGACTTTGACCCTTATACTGCCAACCCAACTATTCCTCTTTCAATACAGGGTCGGCAACGTGCAAGTGATACTCCTGATGTTGCAAGTGTCTATAGGCTACGGTAACCGCTTACCATCAGGTGGGCTTGTTTGCCGCCATAATAGTATAAAAAAAAACAGTGGCTGAGTTGGATACACCAAGAATCGCGGGATTTCTTTGTTTTTATAGAAAGAAAAAAATAATGATTTTTATTATAAAAAGACAAACATAGTTGAAATGATGTATTTTAATAAGTTATGCAAGGAGTTCACCCTTGATCCATTTGTTATTAAAAGCTTTGCGGCAAGAAAGATGCTCAACCTTAAGTTTTTTAATAGTTAACTATCACGTAAAATATAACTTGTAGTTGTGTTACATAAGAGTCCCAGTATTTTTTAAATTTAAAGTCTGTCACTAACCGTGAAAACCTGTAATTGGCTTTATGACACTTAATGTTTTTCTTTCTTACTCCATTTTATAGCTGTTGGTTTTCCAAAATAAAATAAATAAATGATACGCCAATAATTTTTAAAGCGGTAGGCTCTGCTCATGCTTTTGAGTTTGTCTGGGGTACAGTGAGCAACGAAAGTCGCTGAACATGTTGCAAGCTTTAATACGACTTTTAATATGAAGCTACTGTACCTGTGAAGGTTGTGCAAAATCATTGCATAGATGACCATTAAATATTTACCTTACCTTCGTATTAAAAAGATATCTTTTTGGAGCTAAAAGGTTTCAAAATTGAGCTGTTTTCAGCGACTTTCGTTGCTGACTGTATCACCGCATTGCTAAATATTCTACCGCTACGCAATAATGTGCTAACATTACTGTGTTCCTGTTTCAAAGACAATGTAGGTAGTGGAATTAGAGAGCAAATTATTAAGTTTATACCTAACTAGGAATAAACTTAAGCGGTTTTTAGTCGGTATGAGTCTGACATACCCTGCCACCTCCCCGGGTGGCGGAGGATCCATGAGGATTTTCCGTACTATAAAAAAAAAAGGTATAAACTTAACTCGCGGCTCTCAACTAGGTCAAGTTCAGAATTATTGCCAGTCAACTAGTGCCTGACGCTGATTTTCAACTGAACCTTTGAGAGTGTTACGGGTGTAAATCAGTTCCCAATTATTAATTTAGGTAAGTAGGTAGTAGGTACATAGAATAAAAATAAAAATAAAAATTTCATTTCATTATTTTTAATCTGAATTCAATTATGTATTTAAAATTTCACTTCATTATTTTTAATCGGAATTCATATTTATACTTAAAATTTCATTTCATTATTTTTAATCTCAATTCAATTTTGTACTTAAAATTTCATTTCATTATTTTTAATCGGAATTCATATTTATACTTAAAACTAGCTGCCCCCGCAAACGTTGTTTTGCCATAAAAAAAAAAATATAGATGGCCTATTCTCAGACCTCCCCGATAAGCACAAAAAATTTCATCAAAATCGGTCAAGCCGTTTCGGAGGAGTATGGCAACGAAAACTGTGACACGAGAATTTTATATACTTAAAATTTCATTTCATTATTTTTAATCTGAATTCAATTTTATATTTAGAATTTCATTAACCTATTTATTATTTATTTATTTATTTATTTAATAGGTACTTCATGCACAAAACAAAGTTGTTGTACAAAGGCGGACTTAATGCCATTAGGCATTCTCTCCCAGTCAACCTTAGGGTGATATTTTAATTCAATTTGTGATTTAATTCTATCTAATTTAATTTTATCCCTGTTTAATTTTATTTCATTATTATTACTTTTTTATCGACATTGTGATGTTTACTAAAGTCATGCATGTTGTGTTAGCCTGTAAGTACCTAATTGTTGCACTTATAATGTTTACTCACTGCTGTTATTTCTGTAATTGTTCTGGTACATACAATTGTTGACTGACTAAATAAATATATAAAAAAATATACCATCACGCCTGTATTCCCCGAAGGGTTAGGCAGAGGTGTACTAATTTACACCCACATTTCGCCGGTATGTTTAGGTCCCATGTAATAGGGGGCGAGCCTATTGCCATTAACCGGACACAAATCCAGACTCCGAGCTGCTACTGAGAATTTCATAGAAAAACCCAATAACACTTTGCTCGACCTGGGGATCCAACCCAGGACCACTAGCGTAACAGTCGCGCCTAAGACCACTAGACTAATGAGGCAGTAAATAAATAAATAAATAAAATAAAATAATAGATAAATAAAATTGGTTACTATTAAAAATAAATAAATATGTGTAAGCTAATGACGGCTCGTATTATTTGTTTGACATCTTATTACTTATAATAAAAAATAAGAAATTATTCAAAACGACTATCCACTCCATTATCCACTCCTTTAACCACTATCATTGCTTTCGTAAATAATAAAAAGAAAACTGAAGTCAAAAACGTTGTAAAACCTCTTTATATTTTCACCGAAATAATTTTACAAAGGTTATTTTTCTTTGTCGACATAAAAATCTCTTAACTGTCTAGTGCTTTCGTTGAAATGAAAATAAAAAAGGTTACAATTTTGTCACCGGCACATAAAGTTTGTAAAGAAAGAAGGTTCTGGCTTACATCTTACCATAGTAGGTACTCGGTTAGAATCTTGTCTTTTAATTTATTTTGTAGAACGTACCTGAAACAAAAAGGTTACATTATTACTATTGTACCTACTTACTAGTATAGGTTTTAGAATAAACTAGCTTTTGTTTATACCACATGGTAAGCGTTCCCGTTAAAAGTTTCGAAAGAAATTATCGAATAGATAGTGAAAACCGTATCAAAATCCGTTGCGTAGTTTAAAAGATTTCAGTGTACAGAGGAACAGACAGCGGGAAGCGATTTTGTGTTATATTATGTAGACATGAATACATTCAAAATATTAATAGTATTGTTAATTAAAAATCCTGCAGATAATGTATGCGCATAAATATGAGTAAAAACATATAAAAACAAAACCACACCAAATCACGAACATATTTGCACATAGCCAATTATTCTTAAATCGCTTCCAAACCCAATTCGCCTGTTTTTTTTCCATCAAAATGTTCTATGATATACGCTCGCCGTAATTACGTATATAGAGTAGATATTACCATCTATTCATGTTATGACGTAAACATTGGTTACATACCAAATTATCGCATAGTTTTCGGTCTAATCCCAAGTAAATAGAACCAACTCGCTGTATAAACAGGGGACGCAAACAATGAGTAACCTTGGAATTACTATTTGATACTCGAAGCAATGTCGTTTCGAAAGGAGGTCATCAAAAGTCCATACAACTCTGCCCAAATCTGTACCTCAGGTAAGTACATGACAGCTGTCAAGTTGACAGTTTTTACTATGAAATCACTATTAAACTGTTAAGTAATGTGCCAAAATGGTGTGCGTTTGACATCCAAAACTGACATTGACAGCAGATAGCTATCAAGTTGACATTTATTACTATAAAAAAAATTGAAACTGATAGTATGTTAAAATGGCGTGCGTTTTTTCAAATTTAAAGTTATTTTTTCTCATCCCTAGTGAGCATAAAAAAAAGTATGACTACAGTTTTGACCAGCATAATACAGGATATTTTTTCCAATAAGAGTACCCTCCATCATTTGGGCAGATTTTGGTGACATCCTTTAGAATCATATGCGTAAGTACCTACAGAAAAAAATAAACCTTAGTTTTGTAGTTATATCTGTTTAGTTATTCAATTTTTTGTTGTTGATATAACTGCCTTGCTAGTCTAATGGTCTTAAGTGCGACTGCTACGCTAGTAATTCGATTCTCAGGTCGAGCAAGGTGTTATTGGGTTTTTCTATGAAATTCTTAGTAGCAGCTCAGAGTTCGGATTTGTGCCCGGTTAATGACAATGAGCTCACCCCCCGGGGACTACGAAGAGTGATGATCACGAGGCGTGATGGTATGGTTTGGTAGGCACCAAAATTGTATCGTTATTTTTTCTTAGAAGACGCTTCGAACCATAGATTGTAGATGTGCCACAGATTAAGAAGAACTGGTATAAAGATTAAAAAGAACTATTTATACAAATTAGGAGAACAGTGATACAGATTAGGAAGAACTGCTGTTTCTTTTTTCGATTCACTGTGAGGCGCCGTGTTAAAATATCATGCGGAAACCTACATGCCTGAGAGAAAACCCTAATATAAAATATGAGAAGATTTTAAATGCGTTGATTAAGATGGTTTGTTATTTTAATTTAAGTGGTAAAGTAATTCTGCTACCGAGTTTATCTAGGGTTGTACCTACTACAGTATTAAAAAATATTCTGCTACAAAGTAATAAGGTGCACAATCAGAGTCAAAGTGAAATATTTTATTTCAATTAAACCATCAAATGAATGATGGCCGCTGGGAAAAGAAAGTCCTGGAGTGGCGACCACGCATAGGAAAGCGCAGCGTAGGACGGCCCCCAACTAGGTGGACGGACGACCTCGTGAGGGTCGCAGGGAGTCGGTGGATGCGGTTTGCGCAAGACCGATTTTTGTGGCGATCATTAGGGGAAGCCTATCAGCATTGGACGTCCGTGGTTGATAGATAGACCATTAAAATAATACTTTTGAAAAGTCAAAACCGCGTCTGTATTTTCGAGTACATATAACCCGAATCTTTTTAAAAGTATGGTGAAGAGGCATCTTCTGGAAATGCTCGCTCCATCGTCGACCTCATCTTTGCTCCGAAGCTAAGTTTGAGGTCAAGAGCAAGCCCATTTTTGATAAAAAAAAACAGTTGCACGGTTCAAAAAAGTGGGTATTATGGAAAAGAACCGACAAAAACTCCAGAGACACTGGTGATGCACCACAATCGTGTGACTCCCTTATTCCCATTTATGGAGGTGGTGCTTAGTTTGATCCATGAACGAGGACTGTCATACGCAATGATGGTGATGATGAAAATTTTACAATTTATCAGAAGTGATAAAATTGTGAGAACAATTCGTAGTGTTTCTAATCTAATTCCGTTGAAGGATTGTTATAAGTGTAATAATATAGTATAACAGACAAACGATACGGCCTAATCAAGATATTATAAGACAGATATACACAGTTAATATGTATGAACATACTGGAATCTCTGGGCAATTAGTCAGAAGAACATGGAGTAATTTATTATGTTGAGATTAGATTACAAAGGTATGTTTGTGAGAAGATGAAATTATAAAGGTGTACCTATCAACTTCATGCTCGGTTAGGGTCTCGCTACATTTATCGACGCGGAATTGACCTAGTTCGGTTGGAAAAGCTATCTCATGAAGCAACCCTACGTGCCCAGCGCCAGCCGACGGCAAAACGGTGGGTTGATCTTAGCTTTTTGTGAGTAGTCGTGATACGGTTTAAAATCGGCTTAAACCGTATCACGACTACTCGTCGATAAGTTTGTTTTTTTTTTTTATTCTACTAAGGTGGCAAACAAGTATACGGCCCACAAGCAAGCGGTTACCGTAGCCTATAGACGCTTGCAACACCAGGAGTATCACTTGCGCGTTGCCGACCCTGTATTGAAAGAGGAATAGTTGGGTTGGCAGTATAAGGGTCAAAATCCCCCCACTGCCAACACAACGTTTCTCACCTCTTGCTTACCGTAAGAAACACAACACAGCTGAAAGCAGTGTTATTTTACTTCGATTTTCTGCAAGGCGGAGGTACTTCCCCAGTCCGGCAGCTCCAATTTGAGTGTAATAACTCCAACTATGCCCTAGCCTTTTTAAAGTGTGGGAAACCCTTAATTAAGCAGTAATATGAGTCATGTTGATTGAAGGACATTTTTGTGTGTTTTGAATAGATGTTGAAGAGAGTTGAAAAGAGCTGAATGACGTGGTAGAGACATTTGATATCGCGGTAGATTCGGCAGCTTAATTGGCTCAAGCGGTATACCGCTTTGTGGTAGCATCTAATGATCCACCTGGCTCGCTACTACCTTCACGAGCCATATGTCAGTGGTCTACGTCTGGTGGTTCGGTTCCCACAGGAGATTAATATTTATGTGTTGAACATAAATTGTGTCAGGGACTGCTTCTTTACGCCTAATGGTCGTAAGTGTGACTTCTACTCTTGAGAAGAGGAGGCTTTGATTCCCAGGTTGAGCAGTGTTACTGGGTTTTTCTATGAAATTCTCAGTAGCAGCTCGGAGTTTGGAATTGCGTCCGGTTAGTGGCAATAGGCGCTAACCCCTACAACATGGGACCTAAACATATCAGCGAATGGTGGATGTATAATAGTACCTCTGCCTAACCCTTTGGGGAATATAGGCGTGATGGTATGTTATAAAAAGAAAATATAAAACCGTGTTAGGAGACACAGGTTAGTTTTGCTCCTATCACAAAAATCTAACCAAAATTTGCTTAGTATGCGTAAATGAGCAATACAATTAGCAAAAAATACATACCCTATTATCTGAAATCGATCTAAAATAAAGACTAAAGTTTAGGCGTTATTTTCTTCTATTTCGAGGCATCTAGCTTCTCAACTATCTTTACGATCTAGACAAAAAACGGTATTAACGTGCCGAAAATTTACAAAGCAAACTTTATCCTCGGCGAGTTTCGGCAAAGTTCGGCGCTCTTCGGGGAAGAAACAGTTTCTGTGCCGACCGTGCCTAGGGAGGGACAGCAAAAACTTGCTAAACGTCTCTTGGGCTTCGTGTATCATGGACCCAGGTCTTTGTATATATACAAAAGGACAAATACTTTGGTATAATGTTATACTTGATATGTTTTTGTACGTGATTGTCTGCAACAATAATATCTATTTTAACAAGTGCTCTCTGCTCCTAAGGGAATAATTCCTTTGACAGATGACATAAATGTTCTGAATTAATGTTTGATTTAGGTATTTTTTTATATATTTTTTGGTAATAGAACAAGTAGTTACCTACATTCTCTCGCGGGTTTGCCTCACAATGATTGTCAAGTAATTATTTGAGGGGATCAACCCCCCAAAAAAACAACGTTGCTGTACGACTGAATGCATTTAGCGGTGTATCTTTGGATTCTAAACCGAAATTCTGACCCGTTTTATTTGGGATTGTCTCAAAAAGAATGTACTAAATCGGTTCACAGACCAATTGACAATCTGTTCCTTTTTTGAAAGCTAAGACAATATTATAGTCATTCAACAACTTACTGCAAAGCAACAGCGAGGTTTTTGTCAGCGCTGATATTTTTCCATATACACACTCAAAACACAATCACTTTCAAGTTCAAGCCGAGCGATAATTCCAAATTTAAACGCAGAGGCACGTGCATCCGACCCGTAGACGTACATGACACTGAATCAAAATTTCTTCTAGCATAATTAATTCTTAAGTATAGTTTTTCGAACTACCCGCAAGCTAGTGATAATAATTACGTTAAGAAATGAGAACTAAACCAAATATTTGAACACCTATAGAATTCAGTAGGTAATGATTTAATTTTATAGTAATTATCGTTACGCATTGCTAACTGATTTTGTCAGTATATTTTTTTTACAGTCTTTGTTTTTTTTTATAGATTTTGAGTTCGAGTTTTGAAATGTATGTCTATGGTGAACGAAATTTTTCTCAACGGCTTATGACGTTTACTGAGGTGGGCTATACCTTAGACCTTCCTATTAAGATGAGATCCAAGCCCAGCAGTGGGGCAGTAGGTAAACTAAATAAACAAAACGCTCGTAATTTCACAATAAGTAAATTATTATTTTTATGTTTTGTTTTTAACACGTCTCTAATTAATAACTATGCTTGTTTTATCAAAAATCTAACTTGGAATTTCGACCATTCTAACTTGACCCTTCATTGTCGAAAAACAGGCCAATACATTCAGTGGTTTGATGACCAGGGGAGCTCATCTTACACTTGAGTCCGTGAAAAGTCATTGAGACGCTAATTTCAAAGAGAAACGTGACATTGCCATGGTTTCCTAATCAGAACAGAGGATTCCTTTGATCCTTGGCCATTTTCCGACATAATTCTGTTCAGTTAATTATATTCTAAAGACACAGGTTACACCAGTTATTCACTGTACCGAATAAAGGGCGTTTTCCGTGAATTTAAGCAATGCGCCCGCCCGTTTTGCGTTAGGTGCGAATTTCACGGAAATCGTTTTACTGTTTTCAAGGAAGTCGAAAAGTTAAAATGATTATTAATAGAGAGAGATAACATAATAACATTTCACGGGTGAAATGATTAATAGAAAGGATAGGAAACTTGTTTAATTAAAAACAAACAGTAGAGTACTTATTTACCAAGCTGTTATAACCTAGTGATATAACCATTGGACTGCCAATACTCGAGTTCGAATATAAGGCACTCGTACTTTTCGAAATCTTGTGTGTATTCAAACTATAATATTATAAATGCGAAAGCGTGTCTGTCTGTCTATTACCTCTTCATGCTTTAACCGCTGAACCGATTTAGATAAACTCTCGTAGTGGGAAAGAACATTTTTGTATGGAGGATCAATAAAAGCGGACTATAATATTATTATGCAAAGAAAAAATTCGACCGCGGGCAGGATTCGAATCTGCGTCTTCTGGTTAGGTACACCAGGCGCTAGGACCACTAAGCCACCGCGATACCTGCCCGCCATGTCGAATTTTGCCTTCGTATTGTGAATTTACGTCTTTATGGTGACGTCAGTGACACCTATTGAAAAGCAAGTATTTTGCTCCTCAACCGACACGACTTACTTTACGATGCCGCCTTACCTACTAACTATCTTTCTTTGTTTTTTTTTGGTATTTCCCATGCTTGGTGGTCCTAGCGTCTGATATACCTAACCAGAAGACGCAGGTTCGAATCCTGCCCACGGTCGAATTTTTCCTTAGCTTAATAACTTTAAAATCTTAGCATGGAAAATGCCAAAAAAAAAATACAAAAAAAAGATAGGACTATAAGACTTTTATCATTTAACTTTTCGTTAGAAATAAAAAGCAGATTGGATAAAAAATAAGCTATCCAAATTACTAATTTCACGCGGGCAAAATGGCTACAATTAGGTAGAAAAAGATTCAAAGACATGCAAAAGATTCTAGATACTAAAAATTAAACACACACAATTTAATTGCAATATCCATTTCTTTTAAGTTATAGAAAAATCCAATCACATTGATCGATCTGGGAATCATTCCCAAGACCTCAAACACAGCGTACTCCCTTGAGACCACTAATCCAATAGGGTAGAAATACCAATTCTCTTCATTATTCAATCTGGAAAACCCTTCGAGATTCGCAGACGCCTGCTAATTGCTTGATTACGAAGGGTTATCCTCAGAACCATAATTACCAGAACTACGTGTAGCTAAGGTGTAACTATTGTGATCAACCGATCTGCAAGATTAAGCTACGCTAGTCAACGTCATTCTTTGGATGGGTGACCTTTTTTAACGCATCGAGACGACTCCATGCCTCGAAGAACACGTAAAGACATCGGTCCCGGTTGTCAAGCCAACATCCATGACAATCATTAGTGGTAGTCAGAAGCCCAAAATCTGACAACCAGTCTATCCTCAGGATATCGATATTGCCTATTGGGTTACGGGGTCTGGTGGCAGTTGCTTCGTGTAAAATACTGATATTCATCTGGTTAGACTAGGAGCCGACCCCAATATAGATGGGAAAAGCCTCGGAGGATGATATCACCATACGCATATACGAACTGTCTGTGTACAGAGGCTAGCTCACATCAACCTACCACAATCTGTCAAATTTATTTGATTGATTTTCAATTTTATTACGAAGCGATAAGGTTCATATTCAATTGGGAAAATTTGACAGTTTTGGATAGCTTGACCTGCTCTGTACATAAGTACTTTTTGTTTTATACCATTATGGCGGCAAACAAGCATACGACCCACCTGCTGGTAAGTGGTCACCACAGCCTACAGATGCTTGCAACACCAGGGGTATTAATTGCGCTTTGCCAACCCTGTCGTAAGAGGAATAGTTGTCTTGGCCGTATAATGGTCAAAGTCCCCCCACTGCCAACACAATGTTTCCTCGCGGAGCACTGGCAACCTTGCTCACCGTTAGGAACAGTTCAAAGCAGTGTTATTTCACTTCGATTTTCTACAAAGCTAGGAGGTACTAGGTACTGCCCCAGTCAGGCAGCTCCAAAGTGGAATTACTCCCACTATGCCCTACCACTCTTAACTACACCTCTGCCCAGTCTTTTGCGGAATACAGACCTGATTATAATGTTATGTAAAATCGGTTACGCTGACAAATATTATTTATTTATTTTAGAAAACCAACAACTATACAAAAAAATAATAATAATTAGGTTAGGAAACATTAAGCCAATTATAAGTTTTCACGGATAGTTATGGAAAAACACTTACAGCTATTCGGGCGATCTTATAAAATTAAACTTAACTAATACATATAAAGTATAACAATATATGTAGACATATTATAATTAGGACAGTTAGCTATATTTAAAGAAATCAAGGTTCAGCTGTCTGCGAGCTACGCCACTACTGGTATTAAAGGGATCAAAAGAGTACTCTTTGCATAATTTATTAAAGTCTCTGCTATTATTTTTTTAATCTTTAGCTTTCCTCTGTTATTCGGAGAAAATTTGTTGCGGTCTGTTCAAATAATATCAAATCTTAGTTGTAACAGTAGGCTTTATTTTCCTCCTGGGGTAACATTGCGTAGAAAGTATAGTTGGTGAGATACGCCTACAAATTTATGTCAACGGGACGAACAGGGACCAATTAACTTCAACTACAATTCCTTAGGCGTTTTAGCGCGTTTACGCGTATGCGACACAGTTGGGATATTTGTTTCACGGCTGGTTAGCGAAGTTGTTGCGAGAGTTTGTGGATTAAGGAAAGATCATAATTATTGTTTTCAGTAATTATACTTTTAATGCTTGTACTGCTCGAAAACGTGTCTATATAGAGATTAGTGCATGCACACATTCCATGTACTTAGAGACAGAGTAAACAGTGTGCAATAGTCAGTATGAGTGAATGAGACAATAACAGATTCGATACTTCCGATGTCAACCAGTTTACTTACGGAAACGTGACCATTATTTGACGCGGTCTAACGATTTAAAATTTTAAATCTTTGTATAGAATGCATTATGGCGGATTCGCTGCGCGTCGATTCGTACACGCAGTGTTGTCAGCGCTGTTTCCGCTTCGCTCTCGCTCTCGCCTCACATCGGTTCTCTCGCTCGCCCACAGATTATAATATTGTGTTTGTGCCAAATACAGTGCGACTAGATTTTTAATGTCACGCATTTAATAATTATGTAGACACAATATTGAGGGGATCATGGCTAAGTAATGACTACGCTAATCAACCCATCTGCAAGGTTAAGCACCGCTAGCCGCGGTCAGTCCGTGAATGAATTCGTGATCTCTACGTGCCTCGGAGAGCACGTTAAGCCATCGGTCACGGCTATAATACGAACATCTATGACAGTCTGTGGTGGTATTCAGAAGCCAGAAAAGCCTGACAACTAATCTAGTATCCTTAGGATAACAGTATTACTCAGAAATTGGGTTGTGGAGTGCTGATGGTATTTGCTTTTTGTAAAATACTGACATTCAGACATATTATCTTAATAGATAAATCGGCCATGATAAAATTTATACTGTCAAAAAATCCGTTAATAGTAGATTCTTCATTTAAAAGTGATTCGGAATTCAAATAAACAATGGTTCGCGCGCAAATATGTCTCGAATCGCCTTCAAATCGATACGTAGCCCGTTGAAGTGACATGCAAACAACGCGCCATGGCGAGCTCGACAAACATTGGGCCAACTTAACGCCCAATGACCAATAAAACAAAAGCATTCCATTTTCTCGCCTCACGACCCATATTCGAGGTAACGTGTTCTGGGGTAATTGCCATTTTAGGTGTCTAGGTATTTTTTAACGCTTGGAAATCTTCATAAAAGCTTAGCACTGGATATGTGGAGAACTAGCGAAGAAAAGTGAGACTTACGTATGACGGGCTAGGAATTAAAGTGCCGTAACAAAGGCACGATCTTTCTATTATAAACAGCGACCCCACGTGTAGGTAGAAAAGCAATTTTTAGATCGCTAGAATAACGAAGCAGACATAATGACTATCGTTCATCATCATCATCATCAACCCATAGACTGTCCCACTGCTGGGCATGGGTCTCCTCTCATATTGAGAGTGTTTAGGCTATAGTCCACCACGCTGGCCTATTGCAGGTTGGCAGACTTGACAAACCGTCGAGAAAATCTCTAGGGCCTGCAAGTTTCCTCACGATGTTTTCCTGAAGGAAGTTTGTTTTGTTTGTTTTCCGTTTAAGCAAGTGATCATTAATTATTAATACGCACATGATTTCGAAAAGTCAGAGGTGTGCCTTGGATTCGAACTCGAGAGGTTTGACTTCGCAGTTTTTACCACTAGGCTATCACTGCTTTTACTATCGTTATTTCGCTGTTATCTGTTAATCTGTTATTTTGTCTTATACTTATAAAACTCTTAAGACTTATAAAAGTATCGACTATTATTCAATTCACATAAACTCAAATTTCAAATGCAGGTGTCCCAGTTATGTTTTCAATAAAAACAAAACCATTCAACGTTTTACGGTGTACGACCTCAACGACCTGTATTTGACCTCGAAGTAACTGTTACCGGGGCAATTACCATACTCAACTCCAATTGTAGCGATCTAAAGGTCCGCCCTAATACTTTTAAGGGAACCCCAATAAATAACTATCAAATAAAACGTAAGTGTTTGCGGTTTCTATGTCTTATCAATTTGGCCGTATCGGGCGCTAGAGTAGCCATGATATGATTTTATTTGACGAAACTTAGAATAAAAAAACGGCGAATGTGGTTTAAAATATGATGTAGTGACGAGAATTGAGAAGAATATGCTGAAATGATTTGGTCATGTCGAGAGAATGAATGAAAGGCGACTAACACGGCCAAAAAGGGATTTATATGGCGAATGTCAGTGGAACCTGACGGACGGGGCACCCTAGAAAGACATTAAATAGATTAGAAGTAGCTGTGAACGTAATATTATTTGAACTGAAATAAACCCACCATATTTCTGTACTAATGAGTCATTGATAACCAAACAGTTACTCACTATAAATTTTATCGTACGTAGGTAAATGACCTTATTTAAAACAATTTCCGGGACTTCCCAGTGTGTAAAGTGGGCAAAGATGAAGTCGACGGTTGAGTGCGCACACCTCTTTTAGTATTATTTTTCTTTGTTATAGGTAGTAAACCTGAACGGCAATATGAATATTTATGAATGTGTAAACGAAATGTTAATTGCCATTAACCGTACATAGGACCTAAACATACGAGTAAACTCTGGATGTACAATAGTAGAAATCTGCCTTACTCATCGGGGAATATAGACGAATGTAAATATAAATTTATAAATCGATAGAGGAGGTATTAACTTCAATGTAAAAACATGTGCAATGGCTGACATTTATAACAATGTAAATCTAAGCAACATTAAAATTTTGTTTTATAATAATATAATTTTACCACTTAAAGTATAATAATTATACGAGTAAATTACAAGACAGAAATGTGTTGCTGGAGAGTTTGTTGCGCCGCTTCTTCTTCCCAGCTAAAATACTAGGAGGCGGTAATGGTGGGCGTTTTGGGGGCTGTCTTAAAAATGACGTTCAATAAGTATTACCTAGTAGTCTATCTTGAATAGATTATTTTGGCTTCTGAGGTTTAGTTTGGCCTAATAATACTCAAAAGAAATTCTTTCTTTTTTCTGACATTGATATAATATTATGCAACATAGTATAGTTTCTTGAACTATCTCTGTAACCATAGTTTTCTATAAAATATCTACGAAGAAATTAAATAGCAAGACAGTCCTGCAAATCTTCAAAATACATGGCGATAATACTGTTTTGGTCACAATAGGCCTATAAAAGCGGAAACAGCCGAAAAGTCTATTAAGAATCGGCGTCCCAGACAAATGTATCGTAATGTTAACATTTAACGCTCGGCTTCGGTTGAAACAGGGTTAAGATACGATTGTGTCGGTATAAGGCACATTTTTCCACATAACACTAAAATACCGGGTGACAGTTTTGTTTTTTTTTATATATATAATATAGTTTATCACACACGTCAAAAATATTCAATGAGTTTTATCACAATATTAAGTGTATTCGATGCAAATTAAACAATCAAAAATAATCGTTTTATACATCGTTATAAACCTTGCATCCACTTTAATACCAATAAAATATAATATAAATTAAACAATCCTTTTATAAAGAAGCTGATGACTTTATATTGTGGGTTCCACATCGAAAATTAAATAACTAAATAAATCAATAATCGATACTACAAGCCCAATTAAAGGGTCAAAATCGAGTCGATAATCGAAATGTTACGTTGCCGCAATCATTAGTTTCTCCTGTCAAAAAGTGAATAAACGAGTGGACAGAGTATAAACAACAAAAATTGCTAAATGTATCTTCCTAAGTTATAACACGTGGTACTAAGAAAGTACTTTTATTTATATTCGATACAATCGGATTGTTTGAGTACCTATTAATAATTATCCTATCATTAATTTATAACAATGCGCTGTTGAATAACATTATGTTCTAGTGTTTAACTAATTTCTGATCTAATAACAATGATAATTATAATTCTATTAAATTATTGTTTATCGTTGCTTCAGCTTAGTAACTACTTCGTTGATCTAGAGCTGCAAGGGCCTCAACCAAATGTAATCTCCTAGTTTTTGCAAAGTTTTTGTAATCTAAATTTTTTTTTCTCTTATAATGTTTGATGTGTTTGCTGTTGGTGATAAAAAAAGATAAAAGATAAAGATATTTATTCGCCAAGGATATGGTACAAAAGTTGTTATGTTACAATTAGTTTTCCGAAAATGGAATTCATGTCACATTTGCCTCAGCCCCAACAGAACTTTTACACCTTTACACAGAAGGGGATCGAGGGTAAGTAGGTAATAACTACGTTGATCAACCAATCTGCAAGATAGGCTACACTGGCCTCGGTCAGTCTGCGGATGGGTAACCATTCATAACAGGACGAGACCTCTCCGTACCTCGGAGAGCACGTAAAGCTGTTGGATTCGATTGTCATAATGAACACCTATGACAATCGTTAGAAGCCCGAATGCTGAAAGTCTGTCCTCAGGATATCGGTCCCCAGAAATTTGATTGCGGAGCTCACTTTGTGTATAATACTGATATTCAGCCGCAACTGGTTTGATTGGAAGTCGATCCCAACATAGTTGGGAAAAGGAATGAAGAAAGAAAGTCACCGTACAGCTCATTTATAACAGAAAACATTTGACAGCTGACGAAATGGCCGCCTGTTAAAAAAGTGTTGCCAGCTTAAAGATCTATACCTCTAAAAAAACACTCTTTATAATAGAAATAGCGGCCCGTCCCAGCTTCGCACGGGTGGACATAAGATTCCCTAATCTTTTCTAGCAATAAATATAGCCTATGTTACTCAGGGTGAATGTAGCTTTCCAATGGTGAAAGAATTTTTGAAATCGGCATAGTAGTTTTTGAGTTTATTTATTACAAACATACACACAAAAATACAAATCTTTCCTCTTTATAATAGTAGTGTAGAAGATTAAAAGTCATCACCGTTAAGTCTTCATAATAAAATTTGATTATGAAAAATAGCTCAAAAGAACGCACAAATCACGGTTTCAGTGAGAAAACGAGAAAAATAACAGATGTAACGGTATGATATGAAGTTATCTCTTGTAAAAAATAACGCAGAGCTCTGGTATGGTCATCAATCACTGGTAGAACAAACGAGACCGAAATGATTCCCTTACTACACGCTCACTCTGTAATAATATTTATCACAGTAGACCCGCCCCTCGGTGTTGCCTTGCCTACGTTGATTTTTTTTATCATAATCCCGTGGGAATATCCCAAAATTTATTTTCAAACACTAGATTACACACAGACGGAAAATCTATTGAAATAACCCTAATAACATAACAAGCGTATACAAACACACACACACACACACACACACACACACACACACACACACAGTGAAACAGACAATCACACACAGACACATACGCCCCCACACATACACGCACGAATACACACACCTACACGCATTTGTACAAACACACACACACACATATACTCACACACACACACAAACACACAAACACACACACACACACACACACACACACACACACAAACACACACACACACACAAACACACACACACATTATAGCTCACACGCTCATGAGCAGTATGCATTTACCTATTTTGTTTTTATTGCTAATGGGTGTTGTTATACGTTAACCGTCTTTATCCTTATCTAGAATTGACAAACAAACAAATACAAAATTTGACCTTTGTATTGGAAGTGATAGGTAATTTTACTTATTGAATAATAAAAGAATCATTGTGCCACAAGGGTCATATTATCACACCTATATTCCCCGAAGGGTTAGGCAGGGGTGGTGTACTTCTGTACCTCCACAGTTCGCTGGTATATTTAATACCCAATAGAGTGCCTATTGCTATTTACCAGGCACAAATCAAATCTGAGCTGCTACTGAGAAGTGAGAACTTATAGATCCTAAATGGTCATTTGAAATGTAAAATGCTGAGAGAAACCTAAAGATGATTTTCAAATACCTATTCAATGATACCCCACTTAACATAGTTCGTCAACTTTCATTTTTTTCTTTTTCTTTTCTTTTTTTGGTTGTCGCCATATTGATTCTAAAGACACTCGCAAGATTAAGACAAATCGATTGACGTAAGAATCATTAAAATCGGACCACGCGTTTGGTCTCTAGTGTGCTACAAAATAACAAACATACATACATACATACGCTGATAAACACATAAGCCTCCCTTGAGCAGTCGGGTAAAAATTTTGCGACAAGCAAAGAGTGGGGCACACTAACCTCGAGACCACTCGAACAAACTTCAAAGTAAACTTATGTGAAGCTGAGTTAGATAAATATTGTACCAGTCGCCTAAATATGGAACATACCGCAGTATGATGGATGAATGAAGCTATGGTCTGTTTAGCTCAAGCGAGTAAACATACTCGAATACTTGAATTGAATTGTTTATATTATTTATGAATATTACTTGGATAATTGATTGGAGGATTAATTTGCTAATGACTGTTTGATTGTTGACATGTTTCGTGTATGAATGTTGAAAATTAACTTCAATATTATATTTAATGTAATGATTTTGCATATCTTAAGTTAGAATGCAGTGGACCTACCAACAATGACGTCTGTGGTCTAGTGGTTCAAGTGTCGGACTGCTGATCACGAGGTCGTGGATTCGGTTCCCACAGGGCACAAAATATTTATGTGATGAACATAAAGTGTTTGTGTTTGTCTGGGTGTATCTTATGTATTATAAGTGTGTATATATAAAAAAAAGAATTTATATGAATTATATCCATAGTACAAGCTCTGCTTAGTTTGGGTGCTGTGTAAAAATTGTCAAAGAATATTTTTTTTTTTTTTTAATTTCTTTATGTACTAGATGTCGTGTACTTAAAGTGGACTTAAGTATATCATGAAATAGGTATCTATTCCGCAGAACGTGGTCATTGAAATCATTCGGATGCAATGCAAATGATAAGAGTATCCTGTGAACAGTTATGGCATGGAGACTCCATGTTACTTAAAATTTTATATTATATAATGTACTTATTATGAAAGAAATGGCCCGTCATTTCGACCGCGTATACTTAAGAATAACATAGACAAAATGTATCCTATGTGCTCCAGATTATAAAGTATCTGTGTACCAAATTTTATCCAAATCCGTTCAGCCATTTTCGTGTGATTAAGTAACAAGCAGAAACTTTTACAATATCATTACAATTATTATTAGTAGGATTATGAAATAAATTGATTTTCGGGAAGTATTGGAATTCAAATGAGATTTTTAAAGGGAATACTCAAATAAGATAAACAGCACGTTTAGTACAGTAGCTGAGCAAAATTATTTGTGTGACCTACACAAAACCCTTTGCGAATTGGTGCAATCCTTTGCAACCCTGTACAAATTTTTATCCATTTTTTTGGAACATTTTAGTAATTTTAATAGCGTATTTTGCAAGAATTATTCGATAAAAACATTGAAATTCAACGAAAAAGTGTCTTTGAGGCAGAATAGATGTTATTCATCTATTCTGCCTCAAAGCCACTTTTTCGTTATATTTCGTTATATAAAAATTAATTTGATGTGTTCTTCGACGAAAATAGCGCTAAAACTGTGTTTCAAATAATATATTATGGTCACAAAACCCTTTTAATTGATACCCATATCATGGGAGTGCATAAAAACGACTAGTTCGCATCCAAACTAAACATGTATGCAAAATTTCAGTATTAAGTAAGTCAAAGGAGGTCAATTTAGCTTTCAAGACTTTCTGGTGGTACTTATAAAATAAAAATAAAAATAACCTATTTAACGACTCTATGCATCCCTTATTCTTAAATAATAATAATACAAAGACCGGGCTTCATCATTATCATTACGTCCGTATGTCCGTTGACAACTTGACATCAAGTAAAGCTTTCGTGTCTATATAGGTACAATGAGATATTTATATTTATTCTGAAAATAAATATTTAACAATGTATTTCTTTAAAGTGTTACTTTTGTGATGTGCAAAGAAACTTTGAAGTCGATATTTAAATAATAGTGCCGAAATGGATGTCAAAACGTTGCTAAGTATGTTATATTTTTCAAAAACAAAAACAATTTCACACTCGTTTTATTTATTTTATTTTATTGTTTTGTTTGTTTTATTAATATTATCTTTTAGATTATGAATTGCTTTGTTAGTCTAGTGGTTCTAAGCGCGACTATTAAACTAGATGCCCTAGGTTCAATTCCCAGGTCGAGCAAAACCTTATTGGTTTTTTGAAATTATACCATACATATCAGACCGATGAATACAGGTATTCGCAAATTGCAGGTATGTTTATATAATAAGGGGCGCGCTTATTGCCATTAACCGGGCACAAATCCAAACTCCGAGCTGCTACTGAGAATTTCATAAACCCAAACGCAATAACCTCTACCTGGGAATCGAACCCGGACCTCTAGCATAGCAGTGAGACAGCATTATGAAAAAATATACAATAACATGGAGTATGAGTGAAAAATCAAACCATAGAAAAATAAATAACTATATTAATAATATAGCTACTCAACAGCGTTGCTGGGCTGTTATGGTGAATTTCACAAATCCTATAGACTAGGGCAAGTAAATGCAAGTGCAGTTTTTAGTCCGTACGAGTCCTACACCACGCCACCTCCCCAGGTGGTCTGGCATAGCCAGCAACACTTCGACCAAATGTGATCTGTTGTGTTGTCCCCAGCATTGTACATTCCTTACTCTTCAAAGACTGGTTCATGAAGGCTAGCCCACTAAAAAGAAGTAATCTATAGCCAGGCCAGGCCAGGTCTGGCCTTGCCTGTGACGTTGCCAGGACGTCACAATCACACAAGATGCGCTGCATTGTTTCTTTAAATTCACTACAAGCTCTACGACATTATTCAAAGCCAGCGTCATTTTATAGAGCATTATCATTTGTTGCATAATGCCCTTTGAGGGCTCTGATGACAGCTCGGGCTTTGTTCCTTCTGTTATTGAATATGAATATGGAGACTAGTGTGGTGCTGCTGCCGAATTTTCGGGAGTGTTCTAGCCCTAGGCTATTGCACCACTCCTTTGTGTTTCATATCGGCATAGTCCTGTAAGGCCTTTTTGATGGTGCATGTTGGTATGCCCACACATGTTTCTTGTCCAATCATGGTATTTGTCGATCCGGTTCTGGTTAACTCATCGGTCTTCTCATGTCTTTTGATACCTGCATTTTTCGGGACCCAAACTAGTACTATAAAAAAGCTCTGGTTGTGTTAGCAGAATATGAAGAATTTTCTTTTCTAATAACAATAACTTATGAGTAGGTTTTATTAATTTCTGTATGTTTGCAAAGTAAATATTATAGAACCTACAAGATTAATATATTAACTTTCAATAAGTACCGGCCTGAATATATTTGATATCAGTGACTCATATATTTATATAAGAAAAATATATTACAATGAAATGCTTATCCAGTATAATTCGAATTGTGTGCAGTTGATGACGCATTGCTTGATAGTTTTCACAGTTAAAACAATAATGACACTATAAATTACATACTTAATTAATTACTTTAATAAATACAATTTGACATAAAAATAGGTAAATAATTAAACAACATTTAATTTGAAATTGTATAACATTCAACAGCAGTGATATGCTACTGGTATGAATTGGACTGCCAAGCCGAAGGTCTCGAGTTCGAATCCAGGGCACGCACCTCTAACTTTTCGAAATCATGTGCGTATTAATAATTAATTATCACTCGCATAAACGGTGAGGGAAAACATCGTGAGGAAACCTGAATACCTTAGAGGTTGTCTCGACGGCGTGGGAAGTCTGCCAACTCGCACTAGGCCAGCGTGTTGGACTATAGCCTCATCCCCCTCCGGAATTTCGGCACTCCAAAAAGGGCAGTGAATGGATATAGTATTATAATGTGTTTAATATATAATGTGTGTAATGAATACATATACCTACGTTTCATTTCATTTTAGATCTCGTGATTTTTGCATCAATCATCACCTCATCGTCAGCTGTGTGTGAAGCTTCGAACATCATCTTAGAACGATGCAACTACACCGTCATATGTTCCGTGAATCCCGGAATTGTTTCCAGCCCGAACTGTGGCGATGTAGATCCTTATGTCTATTTCTACATCATAAACTCCAACGTGGATTATCTTACTGCAGGATTCTTCGCTGCAACAAATTTCGACTCCCGAGTTCGAGAAATAACAGGGATCGCCAATACTTGGAACCACATCGATTCTTCTGCTTTCAGATACTATGCTAAAAGTATCCGCTTGGATATATCTAAAAATAATATCGTACAGGTTAAGAATGAAGCTTTCAGAAACTTGAACTATCTTGTTTATTTGAATATTTCGAACAACAAAATTGAAACGCTGTACCCCAAATCGTTTCTCATTTCAGATAATAGGAATAACCCTGTACAAGAGCTAGACTTATCTAATAATAAGTTGACAGAATTGTCAAGTGAACTGTATGAATTATCTGGATTGAAGAGGCTGTACTTACAAAATAATTTGATAATTAGTATAGCAGACGATGCTTTTATGAGCCTTAAGAATTTAGACTACCTTAATTTGCAAAACAATCACTTAGCTTTTCTAAATTTAACCTTAACTAACTTAAAAATGTTAAAAACACTGGATATATCATACAATTACTTGATAAAACTGTCGGGGTATGAAATTAATCGGTTAGTGGCCATCGTAGATTTTAATGCGTCGCATAATGATTTAAAATCAGTTGAAGCAAATTGTTTCAACCAAGCTTTCTCTTTGCAAAGGGTTGATTTCAGCTATAATAAAATTAACACGACTATTGAAACAGTCATGTTTATTAATAACAACAAACTTAATTATTTAAATTTTTATAACAATAAAATTACAGGATTACAGGAAAACTCTTTTAAACATTGTAATTTGAATTACCTAAATTTAGAAAATAACAATATAGCGGGTGACATAAAAGAAAATACTTTTATCGGTTTGCAGAACCTTACAAAACTGGATTTGTCACAACAAAAGATAGATGGAATAAGAAATAACGCATTCAAAGATATTACAGGTCTTCAATACTTAAATTTAAGTAAAAATAACATCGAAAATATAGAAAATTCAAGTTTTGTCGATACTTACCTCACTGTATTAGATCTATCGTTTAACAAAATAACTGACTTGAACTTTTTACAAAACTGCTTAACAAATCTTACTGAATTGTATATTAACAACAATAATATCACCATAATCCACAAAAACGGCTTTGAAAACCAAACACAATTAAAAAAAATAGATTTGTCTATGAATAGCATCAAAATCATTGAGCAGTACGCTCTACCGCTAAAAAACCTGCAATATTTCAACATAAGCGGCAATTTTTTGAGTGGCGTTATAAAGGAAAATATATTCAGTCCAGCTAGATATTTGAGATTTTTAGATTTAAGTAATTTTAATATTACAAAAATTGATAATTTGGCTTTTGTCGATCAAACAGTCTTAGCACGACTTAATCTTTCTAACAATCAAATAGAAACAATTGAACCTAACAATTTCAAAGGGGTTGATAACATGTACAGTCTGGATTTATCCCATAATAAACTATCAAATTTGACATTTAATAATAACATTCTAACAAACAATTTAAAAGCCCTATATTTGAACAACAACAATCTAAAAAATATATCGAGTTTGATGGAAAATAAATCCAAGCTCTTATACATTGATATGTCAAATAACAATCTCAGAAATCTTTTGAATTTTGGCGCTAATATACTTCCTAATTTGACGGTGTTGCACTTGGCTAATAATAAAATTGAAACATTTAATAATCCTCAGATAAATACTTTAACAACACTCATTGACTTAGGGTTATCATCCAACAACATAAGTAATATAAAATTGAGTTATTTCAAAGAGCTCATGTCAGTAGATCTCAGTAACAATAACTTGTCTTATTTAAACAGTACATTGTTTAAAAATAATGAATATTTGCAGTCACTAGATATCAGCAGAAACAATATTACAGATTTCCCACCAGGTACATTTCAATTTATGAAAAACTTAAAATTGTTAAATTTGTCTTGTAATTATTTGACGAAACTTCGATTCGGTAGTCTAAGGGGCCTTCACAAAACAGAATTGTTGGACTTATCAAGGAATAATATCGCTACGTTAGACGTTGACGTTTTCCACGAATGTAATGAATTGAAAACATTGATAATCGACTATAATCGTATCAAAACATTTGACGTAGAAAGACTCATACTTATGTCGCTAAGGAAATTGAGGACTTTGAGTTTAGGGGGTAATCCTATTTCTTGTAAAGAAATTATTCATAATATGAAAACTGCGAACGTTACATTTTATGCTATAAGACAGGTTGAAGTAACATCTATTGACAAAATATATCACGAGGACAATGTTCATGGTATAAAATGTGGAGATGATGTAGATATAAATGATGACGCTAGTGTGCTATCAGATTCGATGAATTCAACGGGACAGAAAAATGATTCGTCATCATTCTCTACGACGACGATTGTATTAGTTTGGTGTTCGTTACTGACGTTTTTACTCGTAGCTGCTGGTGTAGTAGCTTACTTTAAGCTATATAAAAAACGTGTTTTAATTGTTAGTAGTAATATGACTATGCGAATGAGAAATTCACTTGAATTAGATGGGTCAGAATTTCAGAGCGATCTTTTAAATAAATAAATAAATAAATATTTTTAGGACATTTTACACAACACCATCTAGTCCCAAACTAAGCAGAGCTTGTACTATGGGTACTAGACAATGGATATAATACTTATATACTTTTTTTTTTGTAAATACATACTTATAATACATAAGAAACACCCAGACAAACACAAATACTCATGTTTTATCCACACAAATATTTGTGTCTTGTGGGAATCGAACCCACGACCCCATGATCAGCAGTCCGGCACACGAACCACTAGACCACAGACGTCGTCGATTTTGGGTTAGTCTTACATTGCAGAAGGATCAAATGAAGTTTATGGTGGACATAAAGTCCGTAATGTGATTTAACGAATAAGTTGGTTAATTTTTGTTATTGTGTTATAAATGGTTTTAATAATCTTTATTATTTTATATTTTTGTACTATAATGTTGACGGAGGTTTTGTGTTATAAGGTATGCCTTAATAAAATTTTATAAACCAAAATATCAATTTTGTCTTCATTTGTATCATCCTACATAATACATATTATATGTGAAATCTCTTCAGAAGTAACTTCTAGTTTATTTATTCTTGCTGTAAAATAGTAATGTAAATGATACACAATTGTATTTTAACTTTGATAATATATTTTATGAAGTTCTGTTTTTTTTATTCAATACGAATTAAAAGAGAATTAAAAGCCATTTGGTTATCATATTTTGTGTATGGGTAACCATTCTTCGATGTATGGTAAGTATGTTTGGATCTATGGTATTCAGGAGCTCAAAAAGACTAGCAGTCCCCCCTTTTGTAAAATACTGATAAAATTTACAACAACATCATCATAAACCATATACTTTCCCAGTGGTGGGCACGGGTCTCTTCTCAGATTAGCTATATTATATAGTTCATCACGCTGGCCTAGTGCGGGTTAGCAGAATTCACTCACCTTCGATAAAAATCTCTAAGGTATGCAGGTTTCCTCACGATAATTTTTCTTCACTGTTTAAACGAGTGATAATTAATTATTAATACGCATTACGTGTTCGAATAGTCAGAGGTGCGTCCTTGGAATCGAACTCGAGATCATACAACTACATAGTCGAAAAAATGACTAGGAGGATGACGTGGATTAATAATTGTAGGCGAGGTATGAACTGACTGAACCTGACCTAAACTGTTGTGAACAAAGCCAAATGTAGTGCAATTTATAGCAGCATTTTCACTCAATAACGAAGAACTACTTGTTCAAACATAAAACTCATATTACGTGGCAAATAGTTTAGTTGTTAATCATTTATGTCAGGCGTTTGTACACATTCCACAGACTCATATGTTGTTACACATCTGTGATTTGACTTCTTGACAAGTGATTATGACAACTAGAATCAGTTTTTGCATAGCTGAAGTTACTTAATTCAGCCAGAATCTTTTATTTTTTTTTATTTCTAAATTTTTAAGGAACTTTTACGCGTAGCGTATGCCAGTTCCGTCATACCCTAAACACAGAGGTACATTAAAAATAACTACATTACAAATTATTTATATCGGCCATAAATTCGAACAACATTTTCGCATCTGCACCATTTGGTTGAGATAAAATTTCATGAAAAATCCCTATGTCTCTTTTATTCAAGTTGAAGACCCTTATTAAATTATTCCTAATCGACTCATACCGCACACATTCCATTAATAAATGGTGTAAGTCTTCGACAACTCCACAATCTTCACAATTGGGGGAAGTCGTTTTCTTCATCATGAAGGCAAATTTCCTACATGGAATGTGTCCAGATCTGAGCCGATGAGCAACAACAACTAACTTCCTATTTATATTACTGTCCATGAACTAGGGCACACGAAGAGGCCGACACTGTATCGTTTTATACCATATTCCTTTGTCTAGTGAACGTTTGTTGAAGTACTCCTTCCACAAATCATAGCAATTATTTTTAAATTTAGGCATATATTCTGAGTAATCCAAAATAACATTAATTTCTGTTCCATGTTTAGCTGCGTATTTCGCCAACATGTCGGCCTTCTCGTTGCCCTGTAATCCAATATGCGATGGGACCCATTGCAATCTCAGTTGAACCCCTTTTACTAATAACTCATCTATCTAAGATAAGATATCATAAGCTATCGATGCACCTCTGCGACCAGAGGCGCATCGAGCTATATGTTGTAAAGAGCTCTTGCTGTCTGTAAAAATAACAATGTTTTTATATTGATTATGGAGCACATGAGTCAAAGCTTTCCAGATTGCAACAAGTTCCAACGTCATTATAAAGTATATAATTATACGAGTAAATTACAAGACAGAAATGTGTTGCTGGAGAGTTTGTTGCGCCGCTTCTTCTTCCCAGCTAAAATACTAGGAGGCGGTAATGGTGGGCGTTTTGGGGGCTGTCTTAAAAATGACGTTCAATAAGTATTACCTAGTAGTCTATCTTGAATAGATTATTTTGACTTCTGAGGTTTAGTTTGGCCTAATAATACTGAAAAGAAATTCTTTCTTTTTTCTGTCATTGATATAATATTATGCAACATAGTATAGTTTCTTGAACTATCTCTGTAACCATAGTTTTCTATAAAATATCTACGAAGAAATTAAATAGCAAGACAGTCCTGCAAATCTTCAAAATACATGGCGATAATACTGTTTTGGTCACAATAGGCCTATAAAAGCGGAAACAGCCGAAAAGTCTATTAAGAATCGGCGTCCCAGACAAATGTATCGTAATGTTAACATTTAACGCTCGGCTTCGGTTGAAACAGGGTTAAGATACGATTGTGTCGGTATAAGGCACATTTTTCCACATAACACTAAAATACCGGGTGACAGTTTTGTTTTTTTTTATATATATAATATAGTTTATCACACACGTCAAAAATATTCAATGAGTTTTATCACAATATTAAGTGTATTCGATGCAAATTAAACAATCAAAAATAATCGTTTTATACATCGTTATAAACCTTGCATCCACTTTAATACCAATAAAATATAATATAAATTAAACAATCCTTTTATAAAGAAGCTGATGACTTTATATTGTGGGTTCCACATCGAAAATTAAATAACTAAATAAATCAATAATCGATACTACAAGCCCAATTAAAGGGTCAAAATCGAGTCGATAATCGAAATGTTACGTTGCCGCAATCATTAGTTTCTCCTGTCAAAAAGTGAATAAACGAGTGGACAGAGTATAAACAACAAAAATTGCTAAATGTATCTTCCTAAGTTATAACACGTGGTACTAAGAAAGTACTTTTATTTATATTCGATATAATCGGATTGTTTTAGTACCTATTAATAATTATCCTATCATTTATTATAACAATTCGCTGTTGAATAACATTATGTTCTAGTGTTTAACTAATTTCTGATCTAATAACAATGATAATTACAATTCTATTAAATTATTGTTTATCGTTGCTTCAGCTTAGTAACTACTTCGTTGATCTAGAGCTGCAAGGGCCTCAACCAAATGTAATCTCCTAGTTTTTGCAAAGTTTTTGTAATCTCAATTTTTTTTTCTCTTATAATGTTTGATGTGTTTGCTGTTGGTGATAAAAAAAGATAAAAGATAAAGATATTTATTCGCCAAGGATATGGTACAAAAGTTGTTATGTTTACAATTAGTTTTCCGACACATCCGCCTCTGCAAAAGGCACACGAATATTCTTAGGCTGAGATATCATTGCACGTACATTATAATAAAATATGGGTATGTTGGGTATACCGCCTAACCAGACTTAAAAACATTTACAATATTGCTACATAAACACTAAATAAAAATATTGAATAAATACATTATTGGATAAAACTAAAAAAAAAAAACTATTACGTATATCGGTTACACTTACAAGCTATGAATTCCTTAACTGTGTAAAAAATTTTTTCAAGCAACCAATTATATAATGCTTTTTTAAACAAACGTTAAGGTAGTTCTCTAATAGATTGTGGAATATGGTGTACCTATTATAAATAAATAAAGCTATTAAGCTTTTCTATAAAGTTTTCAGTAGTAGCTCGAAGTTTGCATTATCCTTGGTTAATGTTAATAGGCCTATTACATTGGACTTTAAACATACTGATGAATCAAAAAGTACTTACGCCCCTACGTCCTAGCCCCATAAGGTATACAAGCGTCATGGCATGGTGTGTTATATTTTAAATGCGCAAAATCCTCATGGTTTTGAGTCGTGGTATATCGGACTGATACCGTTTCCTAGCTACACTGCAAGTAAGGAAGATTCAGTACCTACTTACATTACCTTAAAAATTCTCCAGAATGTGACAACCTTTGTGACAACTATTGTCAGTTACTTTATATAGTTTCATCATTCATCATCAACCCATATACTGACCCACTGCTGGGCACGGGTCTCCTCTCATATTGAGATGGATTAGGCTATAGTCCACCACGCTGGCCTAGTGCGGGTTGGCAGACTTCACAAACCGTCGAGAAAAATCTCTAAGGTATGTAGGTTTCCTCACGATGTTTTCCTTCACCGTTTTAAGCGAGTGATAATTAATTATTAATACGCACATGAATTCGAAAAGTCAGAGGTGCGTGCCTTGGGTTCGAACTCGAGACCTTCGACTTGGCAGTCCAATGGTCATACCGCTAGGCTGTCACTGCTACTACTTGATATAGTTTATTATACTACTATTACTCTCTACGCTTTGTAAATGGGAGAACTGGTTAAGCCTTTCTTTTATGCCGAGCTATCTTTTATATATTTTTAATCTTCCCCCCCTCCCCTTGGATTCCGGAGACGTACAGACGTATTCTTGGTTGTGTTATTTATTTAAATTTATTCATAAAAATAAAATCTATAAATTCAGTGCAAATAATAGGAGCGCAGTACATGCAAGAAGCCTCACATTGCGAAGTGGTCAAACGCACACAAATAAGTCTCATCACTACACATCAATATACATCGTTCGATCGACGCGCCCAGTCTCCCGAGCGCGTGAGTCACAACATCTATTATTTGCGAGGCGGGTCAAGTTACAGTGGTGACCGGACAAACTGTACTAAATTGTCGATCGATGACCAGCTATACAGACTCCTAACGTTTGTCACCTACTCATCATTTACACGCGCTTTGCTGTGTCCCTGGTACTTCTAGTTGGCTTTAAGCATGTCGCTGAGACGCACCCCACCTCCCTCGGTCTCACCGCGCGTGGTACCTGCGCCTGCGAGTGAGGTGAGCGCGCCGATTAGTCACGCGGATGAAATTGCTATTCAAAATAATTCTGAAGTGGCGCTTTCACAAAAAAGTCAGCATTTTGGTTCTGAACCAAATCTGAACTTGTTAAGAGTGTATGTAACGGACCGTAAAAAGAGAAAATTTGAAGGAGACGATTTTTCGAGTCTTATGTCAACGATAAAGGAAGTGTTTGACACATTATCTTGTGAACAAAATCAGCGTTTTCAGGATTTACTCGGATCTATGAATAGTCTGCGGGAACAAAATGCTGACCTTACAAAATCTGTAGAAACAATGTCGTATAAGTATGAGTTTTTGGCTCGCATTAAATCATTGGAAGAAGATAGAAAAGAGGACAGAAAGTATATAAACATGTTGGAACAGAAACTTGAGACTATAGAACGCAAAACGCGCTCATCTGGCATAGAAATACGGAATATACCAAAATACAAACCAGATAAACCTGAAACTAAGACAGAGCTTTGTGAATTAATTAAAACTATGGGCAGGACATTGAACATTGATATTAATGACTCAGACATTAGGGATGTCTACAGGATAACAGCCAAAGATTCTTCTAAGCCAATAATCTACGAGTTTGCGTCTGTAATTGCGAAGGAGAAAATATTCACGGCCGTAAAGAGTTTCAACAAGACTAAGCAGAAGGATGAAAAATTAAATACTCGTCATTTCAAGATAACAAGTCCAGTCAAACCTGTCTACATTGCTGAAACTTTGACACAAAAAGCACAAACAATTTTCTACTTGGCTAGGAATTTTGCGAAAGAACACGGCTATGCTTTTTGCTGGACATCTAGAGGTGTAATTTATTTGCGTAAAGATGCAAATTTTCCTCAAATTAAAATTGAAAACGAAGACGATTTAGAAAAACTAAAACGCAGTATGTGACTAGTTGTAAAGGTCTTTAGACCGTTAAAATAAAATAAAAGCAGAAAACAGTACACAGTAGATAATCAGCCCGGAGACCTCTCAAAACAGGAAAACGTATTATTAGAATTATCTAATAATTTGGCCACTCAAAACAGGAAAACGTATTATTAGAATTATCTAATAATACGTTTTCCTGTTTTGAGAGGCCTACGGGCTGATTATCTACTGTGTACTGTTTTCTGCTTTTATTTTATTTTAAATGTATTTTGTTGTTATTATTTTTTAAACATTCTCTACACATTTACACAATCAAATCGTATATTTTATTATGGTTGCAAAGAATTATTTTCCCGTATATACTGCATATTTGACATAATATTGTTCCTTGATGCCTTTTTTACTCAGTACGTAAGAGTCTGGACGTATATTTACCCATATTTAATAATTTGATAATGTAAAAGATTTATCCTATGATCTGGACAACTTTAGTATCTCTAGAAACATTGAGTGCAGTGTAGAAGACTGTCAGAGATATGTACCAACGGTTTCATCTTCTCTTAAAATTCTTACGCAAAATATTCGCAGCTTTAATTCTAATTTTTCAGGAATGGAAATATTACTCAAAAGACTGGTAATTGATATAGACATATTTATTTTAACAGAATGCTGGTTGTCTTGTGCGTCAAATACGCTCTTTAAATGGATTTCGAACTTTTTCAACGAGTAATAATCCTTTACAAAATGATGGCGTAGTTGTTTATATTAAAGATGACCTGTCTTTTACTGTTGAAGAACCACTATTCATGAATGCAAATTGTTTGCTCATTAAAATTGGGTCTGATACAGCACTCCTAGCATTATATCGCTCGCCATCGTATACAAACTTAGATCGATTCTTTGACTCTTTGGACAATATTCTTTTACAACTAAGCCAGTACAAGCAGATAGCCGTCATGGGTGATATCAACATTTCCATCAATTGTGATAAACCTCATAGAAATCTAGACCAGTATTTAAATCTTGCTGCTTATCATTCTCTCTTGCCAACTCACTTTTTTGTAACCCGTGATGCAAGTGGAACTTGTATTGACCATGTGCTTTTAAAAACTAAAAAATCAGCTACCACTTGTTATTCAAGCCATTCTTACAGATCACAAACCGGTTTTACTATGCCTTTATACTAAAAAATTATGTCGCAACTACTCAAAAACCATTATCACTAAACTTAATTCTAATCAACTTAAAAAAGACATAGCTGCTATTAACTTTACTCCCTTATATGAATCAACTGATCCAAATGTCTCCATGCATTATTTTATTGAGTCTGTGATCTCCGATAAATCAAAATACCCAGTTTATATCTCTAGCAGGTCGTAAGAAAATTATTAAGCCCTGGATTACGCCAGGTCTTTTACGCTGCATGCGAAACCGAGATAAGTTGCACAATAAATTGAGAAAGTCTCCGAACAATGAGGTACTTAGAGTCACCTATAAACGTTACAGAAACTTTTGTAACTCCCTACTGAGAAAAGTGAAACAGGCCTTTGAGAAGGAACAGATAACAAAAGCTGGTAACGACAGTAGAAGAATTTGGCAGGCAATCAAAAATATTACTAACACCACAAAAACAAAATCAAATTCGAATGAATTACTCAAACTTGCTTCCACCCCTGCAGAATCTGTTAAGGAAGTCAACAAATATTTTGTTAGTGTTGGACAAACACTGGCAGAAGACTTAACTAAAAACAACTTGGGTACTACAAATATCAACTTTATCTCTTCCTCGAACCAAATTAATACTTTCGTTCTAATTGACACCGACATGGACGAGGTTAATAGCGTAATTCTGAGCCTTAAGAATGACTGTGCAATGGGATGGGATAAGATTTCTAATAAGTTTTTGAAAGATTTTAGACACGTACTCGTACCTCCACTGACTTATATTTTTAATTTATGTTTTCACGTTGGAGTATTTCCCGATGATCTAAAGAAATCAGTTGTTGTGCCAATCCATAAGGGTGGAGATAGAGACCGTGTTTCAAATTACAGGCCCATTTCATTAATACCTGCAGTGTCAAAAATTCTGGAAAAATTAATAAACCTTATACTGATTACTTTCCTAGAAAAATATAAAATTTTATCCGACAGTCAATTTGGATTTCGTCAAGCCAGGTCCACGTCAGATGCTGTGCATGCTGTTACTGACTTCATAGTAAATAACTTGGACGAATGTAATAAATACATTGCTATATTTTTGGATCTGGCAAAGGCGTTTGACACGGTTTCTGTCTCACTACTACTGCGCAAACTTGAAGGATAGGCATTAGGAGTACTCAACTGAGCTTATTCGAAAGCTACCTCTCTAATCGTTACCAATCTACGTCCATTGGGGGGTACTCGAGCGACTATTTGCCAATAACCTACGGCGTGCCACAAGGCAGCGTATTGGGGCCGACGTTATTTCTAATCTACATAAATGAGCTGTCCTTGATAAACTGTCCAAGTGGTAAACTGATTTCTTATGCAGACGATACAGTGATTTTACTTTCTGGACATTCTTGGCAAAATGTATTTATGGCCGTCCAAAGTATACTTGATAAAGTATCTCGATGGCTGACTAACAATGTTTTGACCCTAAATAGTGATAAAACCAAGTACATGACTTTTTCTATACGGAAAACCCAAGTAAATGTAGATGATTTTAATTTGGTTGCTCATAATTGTAATCAATTTGATATTAATAGGTGTACATGCCGTAACTTAGAACGTACTGATAACATTAAATATCTAGAGTCACAACTCTAGATAGTTATTTAAACTTTGCTAAACATTTTGAGCTACTTAGTGGTAGGATCCGTAAACTCATTTATTTATTTATTTATTTATATACGCTTTATTGCACACCAATACAAACATAAATTATAATAGAAATGAACAAAGTTTACAAGGTAGGTACAATGGACGGTCTTATCGCACAAGGCGATCTCTTCCAGACAACCTTTGGATGGACTGGAAGAAGGAAACACAGTGGGTAGTGTAGCGTACTAAACCGTTAAGTATGTATACATATAAGTACATAATAATCAATAATATAATATATATGTAAATATGTAGTATATATATATATAAATACATAAATAAACTAAATAATACGTATAATATATAAATATAATATGCTAAGGACATTAGTGAATGATAGAGCAAGTGATTAAGGAGCTATGCATTCCTAGATTTAAGGGACAAATAATACTCTTTCACAAGCTTTTTGAAGATAGGTAGTGATTGAGCACCTCTAATCCTGATTGGCAAAGCATTCCACAGGCGAACTGCTTGGACAGTAAATGATTTGTCAAAAAAGCTGGTGGTATGCATTCGCATTTTCAGTTTCAAGTTTTCAGATGACCTAAGACATTTACTGTGCGTGTCACAAAGGAACTCAAAGCGACCTTTTAGGTACAACGGGGTGGAAGGATTAAAAAGAACATTATATAGTAGAGAAAGAATATGAGCATTCCGGCGAAAGCGGATGGGCAGCCATTTGAGCTTAGTACGAAATTCAGAGACATGATCATATTTGCGCAGACCAAATATAAATCTGATGCATAAGTTTTGGAGTCGCTCAAGTTTATCGAACTGCTCTTCGGTTAGATCAAGATAGCTGGCATCAGCGTAGTCAAGAATAGGAAGGAGAAGAGACTGAGCAAGTGCAATTTTGGTGGTAATAGGAAGAAAATTTCTAAGGCGCCTCAAGGAGCCAGCTGCTGCAAACATCTTACGACTAACTTCTTGTAGTTGCGCATTCCACGAACTCATTTATGTTTTCAAAACTCTTCGGCAAGTCGCTACGTCTACACTAATAAAGCAATTATATTTAGCGCTGTGTCAGTCCTCAATCTCATACTGCACAGTTTCCTGGGGTGGTGCTCCAGCTATTAACATTAAAACTATTGAAATCGCACAGCGTGCCATCTTAAAAGTTAGTGCTTCTCGGCCAATTTTGTTCCCAACTAAACAACTCTATGAAGAGTGCAAAGTCCTTACAGTTAGACAATTATTCTTGTTAAATATTATCATGAAACAGTATAATGAAATCTCTTATGAGCCCCAGAAAAATATAATCTCTAGAAGGGGCAGAATCTGTGACCCATCAAAGTTGTTCCATACATCTTTTAGCCAACGATTTTATTGTTTTCTCGGTCCTTTTATTTTTAACAAAGTAAATAAACTAATTTCAATCTATAGTCTCAATAGAAATGAGTGTAAAATTAAAGTTACTTCCTGGTTGCAGGGTTTAGACTATCATGAAACGGAAAATCTTCTGACGGTGTTACGATAATAATTTTTCGTAGGAATAATGAAATTACATAAAAAACCATGATTAAATGACAAATTAATTAATTAAAATAACAACACACCCTCTCACACACACACACGTACATTATCAGAATTTACAAAGAGAGGTTCTATAGTATACTATATTCAAAACGTTTAGTTATAAAACTTAGCCTAATAATGTTTAGTATTGTCAATAAAATCGAATAGACTAGTTTGATAATTCACTTCTAAGGGGAGTGGCGCCATATGCTGAAACACAGGTCCTACCTAGTTTGGCAGTGGATGCTATTCGTAGCTTTGTCCTAGTATTCTAGTCCATGCATGTAAACAACAATATTGTAAACTTTTTTCTGGCCATAAAGTTATTATTATTATTATTATTTATTATTAATCTTCGTAGACTAATTTGGAAGCGTGCACCTAGATTCGACATTTCCTCAGTGCCTCTATAATATGGTTTATATAAAAAAAGAAAAAAAAAATGAATCTGAATTTGAAAACAATTAATTTTGGCTTACCTTAACTTACTTATTATTTACCTGTCATTGCATTATGGTGGGGAAAATGGAATTCATGTCATATTTGCCTCAGCCCCAACAGAACTTTTACACCTTTACACAGAAGTGGATCGAGGGTAAGTAGGTAATAACTACGTTGATCAACCAATCTGCAAGATTAGGCTACACTGGCCTCGGTCAGTCTGCAGATGGGTAACCATTCATAACAGGACGAGACCTCTCCGTACCTCGGAGAGCACGTAAAGCTGTTGGATTCGGTTGTCATAATGAACACCTATGACAATCGTTAGAAGCCCGAATGCTGAAAGTCTATCCTCAGGATATCGGTCCCCAGAAATTTGATTGCGGAGCTCACTTTGTGTATAATACTGATATTCAGCCGCAACTGGTTTGATTGGAAGTCGATCCCAACATAGTTGGGAAAAGGAATGAAGAAAGGAAGTCACTGTACAGCTCATTTATAACAGAAAACATTTGACAGCTGACGAAATGGCCGCCTGTTAAAAAAGTGTTGCCAGCTTAAAGATCTATACCTACCTCTAAAAAAACATAACAGAACTAGCGGCCCGTCCCAGCTTCGCACGGGTGGACATAAGATTCCCTAATCTTTTCTAGCAATAAGTATAGCCTATGTTACTCAGGGTGAATGTAGCTTTCCAATGGTGAAAGAATTTTTGAAATCGGCATAGTAGTTTTTGAGTTTATTTATTACAAACATACACACAAAAATACAAATCTTTCCTCTTTTTAATAGTAGTGTAGAAGTGTAGATCAAAAGTCATCAACGTTAAGTCTTCATAATAAAATGTGATTATGAAAAATAGCTCAAAAGAACGCACAAATCACGGTTTCAGTGAGAAAACGAGAAAAATAACAGATGTAACGGTATGATATGAAGTTATCTCTTGTAAAAAATAACGCAGAGCTCTGGTATGGTCATCAATCACTGGTGGAACAAACGAGACCGAAATGATTCCCTTACTACACGCTCACTCTGTAATAATATTTATCACAGTAGACCCGCCCCTCGGTGTTGCCTTGCCTACGTTGATTTTGTTTATCACAATCCCGTGGGAATATCCCAAAATTAATTTTCAAACACTAGATTACACACAGACGGAAAATCTATTGAAATAACCCTAATAAGCGTATACACACACACATACAGTGAAACAGACAATCACACACAGACACATACGCCCCCACACATACACGCACGAATACACACACCTACACGCATTTGTACAAATACACACACACAAACACACACACACACATGAACACACACATTATAGCTCACACGTTCATGAGCAGTATGCATTTACCTATTTTGTTTTTATTGCTAATGGGTGTTGTTATACATTAACCGTCTTTATCCTTATCTAGAATTGACAAACAAACAAATACAAAATTTGACCTTTGTATTGGAAGTGATAGGTAATTTTACTTATTGAATAATAAAAGAATCATTGAGCCACAAGGGTCATATTATCACACCTGTATTCCCCGAAGGGTTAGGCAGGGGTGGTGTACTTCTGTACCTCCACAGTTCGCTGGTATATTTAATACCCAATAGAGTGCCTATTGCTATTTACCAGGCACAAATCAAATCTGAGCTGCTACTGAGAAGTGAGAACTTATAGATCCTAAATGGTCATTTGAAATGTAAAATGCTGAGAGAAACCTAAAGATGATTTTCAAATACCTATTCAATGATACCCCACTTAACATAGTTCGTCAACTTTCATTTTTTTCTTTTTCTTTTCTTTTTTTGGTTGTCGCCATATTGATTCTAAAGACACTCGCAAGATTAAGACAAATCGATTGACGTAAGAATCATTAAAGAATACTTGAATTGAATTGTATTATATTATTTATGAATATTACTTGGATAATTGATTGGAGGATTAATTTGCTAATGACTGTTTGATTGTTACATGTTTCGTGTATGAATGTTGAAAATTAACTTCAATATTATATTTAATGTAATGATTTTGCATATCTTAAGTTAGAATGCAGTGGACCTACCAACAATGACGTCTGTGGTCTAGTGGTTCAAGTGTCGGACTGCTGATCACGAGGTCGTGGATTCGGTTCCCACAGGGCACAAAATATTTATGTGATGAACATAAAGTGTTTGTGTTTGTCTGGGTGTATCTTATGTATTATAAGTGTGTATTTATAAAAAAAAGAATTTATATGAATTATATCCATAGTACAAGCTCTGCTTAGTTTGGGTGCTGTGTAAAAATTGTCAAAGAATATATATTTTTTTTTTAATTTCATTATGTACTAGATGTCGTGTACTTAAAGTGGACTTAAGTATATCATGAAATAGGTATCTATTCCGCAGAACGTGGTCATTGAAATCATTCGGATACAATGCTAATGATAAGAGTATCCTGTGAACAGTTATGGCATGGAGACTCCATGTTACTTAAAATTTTATATTATATAATGTACTCATTATGAAAGAAATGGCCCGTCATTTCGACCGCGTATACTTAAGAATAACATAGACAAAATGTATCCTATGTGCTCTAGATTATAAAGTATCTGTGTACCAAATTTTATCCAAATCCGTTCAGCCATTTTCGTGTGATTAAGTAACAAGCAGAAACTTTTACAATATCATTAAAATTATTATTAGTAGGATTATGAAATAAATTGATTTTCGGGAAGTATAGGATTTCAAATGAGATTTTTAAAGGGAATACTCAAATAAGATAAACAGCACGTTTAGTACAGTAGCTGAGCAAAATTATTTGTGTGACCTACACAAAACCCTTTGCGAATTGGTGCAACCCTTTGCAACCCTGTACAAATTTTATCCATTTTTTTGGAACATTTTAGTAATTTTAATAGCGTATTTTGCAAGAATTATTCGATAAAAACATTGAAATTCAACGAAAAAGTGTCTTTGAGGCAGAATAGATGTTATTCATCTATTCTGCCTCAAAGCCACTTTTTCGTTATATTTCGATAAATAAAAATTAATTTGATGTGTTCTTCGACGAAAATAGCGCCAAAACTGTGTTTCAAATAATATATTATGGTCACAAAACCCTTTTAATTGATACCCATATCATGGGAGTGCATAAAAACGACTAGTTCGCATCCAAACTAAACATGTATGCAAAATTTCAGTATTAAGTAAGTCAAAGTAGGTCAATTTAGCTTTCAAGACTTTCTGGTGGTACTCATAAAATAAAAATAACCTATTTAACGACTCTATGCATCCCTTATTCTTAAATAATAATAATACAAAGACCGGGCTTCATCATTATCATTACGTCCGTATGTCCGTTGACAACTTGACATCAAGTAAAGCTTTCGTGTCTATATAGGTACAATGAGATATTTATATTTATTCTAATAAATTCTAAAAATAAATATTTAATAATGTATTTCTTTAAAGTGTTACTTTTGTGATGTGCAAAGAATCTTTGAAGTCGATATTTAAATAATAGTGCCGAAATGGATGTCAAAACGTTGCTAAGTATGTTATATTTTTTCAAAAACAAAAACAATTTCACACTCGTTTTATTTATTTTATTTTATTTATTTTATTGTTTTGTTTGTGTTATTAATATTATCTTTTAGATTATGAATTGCTTTGTTAGTCTAGTGGTTCTAAGCGCGACTATTAAACTAGATGCCCTAGGTTCAATTCCCAGGTCGAGCAAAACCTTATTGGTTTTTTGAAATTATACCATACATATCAGACCGATGAATACAGGTATTCGAAAATTGCAGGTATGTTTATATAATAAGGGGCGCGCTTATTGCCATTAACCGGGCACAAATCCAAACTCCGAGCTGCTACTGAGAATTTCATAGACCCAAACGCAATAACCTCTACCTGGGAATCGAACCCGGACCTCTAGCATAGCAGTGAGACAGCATTATGAAAAAATATACAATAACATGGAATATGAGTGAAAAATCAAACCATAGAAAAATAAATAACTATATTAATAATATAGCTACTCAACAGCGTTGCTAGGCTGTTATGGTGAATTTCACAAATCCTATAGACTAGGGCAAGTAAATGCAAGTGCAGTTTTTAGTCCGTACGAGTCCTACACCACGCCACCTCCCCAGGTGGTCTGGCATAGCCAGCAACACTTCGACCAAATGTGATCTGTTGTGTTGTCCCCAGCATTGTACATTCCTTACTCTTCAAAGACTGGTTCATGAAGGCTAGCCCACTAAAAAGAAGTAATCTATAGCCAGGCCAGGCCAGGTCTGGCCTTGCCTGTGACGTTGCCAGGACGTCACAATCACACAAGATGCGCTGCATTGTTTCTTTAAATTCACTACAAGCTCTACGACATTATTCAAAGCCAGCGTCATTTTATAGAGCATTATCATTTGTTGCATAATGCCCTTTGAGGGCTCTGATGACAGCTCGGGCTTTGTTCCTTCTGTTATTGAATATGAATATGGAGACTAGTGTGGTGCTGCTGCCGAATTTTCGGGAGTGTTCTAGCCCTAGGCTATTGCACCACTCCTTTGTGTTTCATATCGGCATAGTCCTGTATGGCCTTTTTGATGGTGCATGTTGGTATTCCCACACATGTTTCTTGTCCAATCATGGTATTTGTCGATCCGGTTCTGGTTAACTCATCGGTCTTCTCATGTCTTTTGATGCCTGCATTTTTCGGGACCCAAACTAGTACTATAAAAAAGCTCTGGTTGTGTTAGCAGAATATGAAGAATTTTCTTTTCTAATAACAATAACTTATGAGTAGGTTTTATTAATTTCTGTATGTTTGCAAAGTAAATATTATAGTTCCTACAAGATTAATATATTAACTTTCAATAAGTACCGGCCTGAATATATTTGATATCAGTGACTTATATATTTATATAAGAAAAATATATTACAATGAAATGCTTATCCAGTATAATTCGAATTGTGTGCTCTATTAATATAAGCGCGCTTTGTTACTGACCACAGTTGATGACGCATTGCTTGATAGTTTTCACAGTTAAAACAATAATGACACTATAAATTAAATACTTAATTAATTACTTTAATAAATACAATTTGACATAAAAATAGGTATATAATTAAACAACATTTATTTTGAAATTGTATAACATTCAACAGCAGTGATATGCTACTGGTATGAAAATTGGACTGCCAAGTCGAAGGTCTCGAGTTCGAATCCAGGGCACGCACCTCTGACTTTTCGAAATCATGTGCGTATTAATAATTAATTATCACTCGCATAAACGGTGAGGGAAAACATCGTGAGGAAACCTGAATACCTTAGAGGTTGTCTCGACGGCGTGGGAAGTCTTCCAACTCGCACTAGGCCAGCGTGTTGGACTATAGCCTCATCCTCCTCCGGAATTTCGGCACTCCAAAAAGGGCTGTGAATGGATATTGTATTATAATGTGTTTAATATATAATGTGTGTAATGAATACAAATACGTTTCATTTCATTTTAGATCTCGTGATTTTTGCATCAATCATCACCTCATCGTCAGCTGTGTGTGAAGCTTCGGGTTTAAACCGATCCAACTGCACCGTCATATGTTCCGTGAATCCCGGAAGTGTTTCCAGCTCGATCTGTGCAGATTCTTATGTCTACTTCTACATCATAAACTCCAACGTGGATTATCTTACTGCAGGATTCTTCGCTGCAACAAATTTCGACTCCCGAGTTCGAGAAATAACAGGGATCGCCAATACTTGGAACCACATCGATTCTTCTGCTTTCAGATACTATGCTAAAAGTATCCGCTTGGATATATCTAAAAATAATATCGTACAGGTTAAGAATGAAGCTTTCAGAAACTTGAACTATCTTGTTTATTTGAATATTTCGAACAACAAAATTGAAACGCTGTACCCCAAATCGTTTCTCATTTCAGATAATAGGAATAACCCTGTACAAGAGCTAGACTTATCTAATAATAAGTTGACAGAATTGTCAAGTGAACTGTATGAATTATCTGGATTGAAGAGGCTGTACTTACAAAATAATTTGATAATTAGTATAGCAGACGATGCTTTTATGAGCCTTAAGAATTTAGACTACCTTAATTTGCAAAACAATCACTTAGCTTTTCTAAATTTAACCTTAACTAACTTAAAAATGTTAAAAACACTGGATATATCATACAATTACTTGATAAAACTGTCGGGGTATGAAATTAATCGGTTAGTGGCCATCGTAGATTTTAATGCGTCGCATAATGATTTAAAATCAGTTGAAGCAAATTGTTTCAACCAAGCTTTCTCTTTGCAAAGGGTTGATTTCAGCTATAATAAAATTAACACGACTATTAAAACAGTCATGTTTATTAATAACAACAAACTTAATTATTTAAATTTTTATAACAATGAAATTACAGGATTACAGGAAAACTCTTTTAAACATTGTAATTTGAATTACCTAAATTTAGAAAATAACAATATAGCGGGTGACATAAAAGAAAATACTTTTATCGGTTTGCAGAACCTTACAAAACTGGATTTGTCACAACAAAAGATAGATGGAATAAGAAATAACGCATTCAAAGATATTACAGGTCTTCAATACTTAAATTTAAGTAAAAATAACATCGAATATATAGAAAATTCAAGTTTTGTCGATACTTACCTCACTGTATTAGATCTATCGTTTAACAAAATAACTGACTTGAACTTTTTACAAAACTGCTTAACAAATCTTACTGAATTGTATATTAACAACAATAATATCACCATAATCCACAAAAACGGCTTTGAAAACCAAACACAATTAAAAAAAATAGATTTGTCTATGAATAGCATCAAAATCATTGAGCAGTACGCTCTACCGCTAAAAAACCTGCAATATTTCAACATAAGCGGCAATTTTTTGAGTGGCGTTATAAAGGAAAATATATTCAGTCCAGCTAAATATTTGAGATTTTTAGATTTAAGTAATTTTAATATTACAAAAATTGATAATTTGGCTTTTGTCGATCAAACAGTCTTAGCACGACTTAATCTTTCTAACAATCAAATAGAAACAATTGAACCTAACAATTTCAAAGGGGTTGATAACATGTACAGTCTGGATTTATCCCATAATAAACTATCAAATTTGACATTTAATAATAACATTCTAACAAACAATTTAAAAGCCCTATATTTGAACAACAACAATCTAAAAAATATATCGAGTTTGATGGAAAATAAATCCAAGCTCTTATACATTGATATGTCAAATAACAATCTCAGAAATCTTTTGAATTTTGGCGCTAACATACTTCCTAATTTGACGGTGTTGCACTTGGCTAATAATAAAATTGAAACATTTAATAATCCTCAGATAAATACTTTAACAACACTCATTGACTTAGGGTTATCATCCAACAACATAAGTAATATAAAATTGAGTTATTTCAAAGAGCTCATGTCAGTAGATCTCAGTAACAATAACTTGTCCTATTTAAACAGTACATTATTGGAGCACAATGGATATTTGCAGTCGCTAGATATCAGCAGAAACAATATTACAGATTTACCACCAGGTATATTTCAATTTATGAAAAATTTAAAATTGTTAAATTTGTCTTGTAATTATTTGACGAAACTTCGATTCGGTAGTCTCAGGGGCCTTCACAAAACAGAATTGTTAGACTTATCAAGGAATAATATCGCTACGTTAGACGTTGACGTTTTCCACGAATGTAATGAATTGAAAACATTGATAATCGACTATAATCGTATCAAAACATTTGACGTAGAAAGACTCATACTTATGTCGCTAAGGAAATTGAGGACTTTGAGTTTAGGGGGTAATCCTATTTCTTGTAAAGAAATTACTCATAATATGAAATCTGCGAACGTTACATTTTATGCTTTAAGACAGGTTGAAGTAACATCTATTGACAAAATATATCACGAGGACAATGTTCATGGTATAAAATGTGGAGATGATGTAGATATAAATGATGACGCTAGTGTGCTATCAGATTCGATGAATTCAACGGAACAGAAAAATGATTCGTCATCATTCTCTACGACGACGATTGTATTAGTTTGGTGTTCGTTACTGACGTTTTTACTCGTAGCTGCTGGTGTAGTAGCTTACTTTAAGCTATATAAAAAGCGTGTTTTAATTGTTAGTAGTAATATGACTATGCGAATGAGAAATTCACTTGAATTAGATGGGTCAGAATTTCAGAGCGATCTTTTGGGTTAGTCTTACATTGCAGAAGGATCAAATGAAGTTTATGGTGGACATAAAGTCCGTAATGTGATTTAACGAATAAGTTGGTTTATTTTTGTTATTGTGTTATAAATGGTTTTAATAATCTTTATTATTTTATATTTTTGTACAGAGGCCAGCACATCAAGCTACCACAATCTGTCAAATTTTTTTGATAGATTTTCAACTTTAACACTAAACAATAAGGTTCATTTTCAATTGGGAAAATTTGACAGTTTTGGATAGCTTGAACTGCTGGCGTCTGTACTATAATGTTGACGGAGGTTTTGTGTTATAAGGCATAATAAAATTTTATAAACCAAAATATCAATTTTGTCTTCATTTGTATCTTCCTACATAATACATATTATATGTGAAATCACTTCAGAAGTAACTTCTAGTTTATTTATTCTTGCTGTAAAATAGTAATGTAAATGATACACAATTGTATTTTAACTTTGATAATATATTTTATGAAGTTCTGTTTTTTTTATTCAATACGAATTAAAAGAGAATTAAAAGCCATTTGGTTATCATATTTTGTGTATGGGTAACCATTCTTCGATGTATGGTAAGTATGTTTGGATCTATGGTATTCAGTAGTTTTTTTGTAAAATACTGATAAAATTTACAACAACATCATCATAAACCATATACTTTCCCAGTGGTGGGCACGGGTCTCTTCTCAGATTAGCTATATTATATAGTTCATCACGCTGGCCTAGTGCGGGTTAGCAGAATTCACTCACCTTCGATAAAAATCTCTAAGGTATGCAGGTTTCCTCACGACAATTTTTCTTCACCGTTTAAACGAGTGACAATTAATTATTAATACGCATTACGTGTTCGAATAGTCAGAGGTGCGTCCTTGGAATCGAACTCGAGATCATACAACTACATAGTCGAAAAAATGACTAGGAGGATGATGTGGATTAATAATTGTAGGCAAGGTATGAACTGACTGAACCTGACCTAAACTATTGTGAACAAAGCCAAATGTAGTGCAATTTATAGCAGCATTTTCACTCAATAACGAAGAACTACTTGTTCAAACATAAAACTCATATTACGTGGCAAATAGTTTAGTTGTTAATCATTTATGTCAGGCGTTTGTACACATTCCACAGACTCATATGTTGTTACACATCTGTGATTTGACTTCTTGACAAGTGATTATGACAACTAAAATCAGTTTTTGCATAGCTGAAGTTACTTAATTCAGCCAGAATCTTTCCAAAATTATTTATTTAGAACGTTTGTTGTGATTTCACCCAGAATATTTTCATAATTCATTCTGTAAAACATATTGTACGATTGTATAATTCCCAAATATAAATAGCCACTGAAATAATAATTTAAAATACAAAATAGAAATGGCAATTTGCTGTTTCATTATCCTACACCAAATCAAGAATCTGAAATGATAAAGACTTGAAATGCATTAAATGCATTTCAAGTCTTTATCATTTCAGATTTTTTATCATTTCTAGCATCCTATCTCTGCAGAATTAGTTAACATTATGATGTAATTAATCAAATAGGTTATTAATGATGAAATAATTCAAAAACCAATTACACTTCCCCAATTATAAATAGTAGTATCTCCGAAAATCCTCCCCTATGAAATGTGTTAATTTCTTAATGTTCTTGATGCTAGATGACCACATCAGTGGACTATTATCATAGCTTCCTCACAAGTATGACTGGTTCCAAAAAGGGTTCCCTTTTTCCTTCAACCCGAAAGGCTCATCATCCTACGAGCTTTTTGACTACTATGTTGGGGTCGGTTTCCAGTCTAACCAGATGCGGCTGAGTATCTGTATTTTACATGACGCGACTGTCACCAGACTTTCAACCCAATTTCTAGGCATTATCAATATCCTGAGGATAGTCTGGTTGTCAGGCTTTTTGGGCTTCTGCCTACCACTAACGATTGTGCTAGATTAAAATAAAACTACTTTTTACGGATTTTATCGCGTATATTGATATTATTAATCCCGACGTTTCGGACCCTTTACAGCGTCCATGGTCACGGGTAGACTGAGGTGGTGGGCGTCTTGACGATATAATTACTGACAGCTACCCTACATTTTTTATTGTTACATGATCAATAATAATATCGGTAGTCGGGATTAATAATATCAATATACGCGATAAAATCCGTAAAAAGTAGTTTTATTTCAATGTATAATATTCGCGTAAATGTCAGAAATCAATAGATTGTGCTAGATGTTCGTATGACAACCGGGACAGACGCGGACGGCTTTTCGTGTTCTTTGAGACTTTTGGTATTTGATTTAATTCAATTCCATCAGGCAAAAGGCCGAAGGCCACCTTGGCAGCTCATGTTATCTGCGCGGCTTCGAGTGTTATGCAAAGCAGGACCACAGCCTGTCGGGGTCCAATGAGATCTTGAGCACCATAGTCTCCAACATAGGGCAAGGGGTGGAGTGCGTATGTTTGTCGGTACATACACTGTCTCCTCGTCTGGTGGCATATGATGCAGGAGATTTTTCGCACTATAAAAATGGCAAAATCTATAAAGAAAATAATATAATTTATTTAACTAAGGTCAATGATAAAAAAGAACAATAACAACAACAAGTTTTACGGAGTAGGCATCTAACCTACTGCGCAAAATAATTCGGATGTAATGCGAATGATAAATATATCCTGTAAACTGAAATGGCACAAAGACTCTATGCTGTTTACTAACTTTTTTTTTAAATCTTGGCCCTAAACCTCAACACTTTTACAGCGTCGTCAATGGTAGCACAGATTCTTGCAGTTTTAGTGTACGAAAGACAGAATAGGAGGCGAAACAGGGTTTGCCACACAATATCATATCCACAGAAGAAAGAAAAAAATAAAATTCTGACAATCACAACACAAGACAAAATACCAAACAACAAAGTAATAGTTTCAAGTCTTAAACTAAGTAGGTAGGTACGATGTCAGAATTAGATCCCAATCTCAGCACTAAGAAGCAGTTTATTAACGATTTCAAAAAAGGAGGAGGTTCAAAATTGGACTGTATTTTTTTATGTTTGTTACCCCTGTACTTTCGACTGGGTAAACCGATTTTGATGATTCTTTTTTTAAATTGAAAGCTGGTGCTTCACATGTGGTCCCAATTTAGTCCAGTTCTGACAATGGCATCCATGAGAAAACTATATAAGTCTTATTTTTACATACAATGCTTGAAGTCGGTTTTCTTTTCTTTCGAAGTTATTTTGAAAATAATACATAACCTCCCCGAAGAAGAAAAATATTAAGAGGGTGCAATCTTTTTAATGTGGTAGGCTCATGCTTATGCTCATGAGTTCATTTGGGGTGATACCAACGTATTGCCAAAAATTCTGCCGCAAAGCAATAATTTGCTAACATTACTGTCTTCCAGTTTGAAGGGCTACGATGTAGCCAGTGAAATTATTGGGCATATTATAAGACTTAACAACTCTTCCTTCTTAGTACTACTGGTGTTGCTGGTGTCTATAAGCTTCGTCTTCTGCTTACCATTAGGCGGCTCGTATCTTGTTACAATAAAAAAATGAACGAACGATGATAAATAAATTCTTTATTGAATTAAACGGTACAATACATTATGAAACCTTTGATCCGTAAACTAGTTTAAACTGTATTTTAGGGATCAGTCACCTTCAAAAATATACTATATTAGGCCAGCGTGGTGGACTATAGCCTAATCCCTCTCAATATGAGAGGAGACCCGTGCCCAGCAGTGGGACAATATATGGGTTGATGATAACGATGAGGTATTTCATAAAAATACAATTATGATTTTGTTCAAATTGTATCAAAGTAAGATTTTGAATGATGGTTTATTAAAGCGAAGCGAATTTTGAATGGGGTACACGAATTTGGGGTTGCGGACAGTTGCATCGATAGTTATTCTTTTAATTTGCTGCAAATTCCAAATCATTTTTTTTCAACACCGAACCCAAATCTCTTCCCGAAGCCCAATTTTTTGCAACCAGTTCCTAATGCTCAATATTTGCGGTTACATGTTAAATTTTAATAAATATAATGTTTTTTTTACAATATTGCGACTCTATTCATCTTTGTTCTCAACTTAAAATGAAACAAACATCGGGTTTCATTATTATCATTATGTCCGTATATCCGAACTTGATGTCAAGTGAAGCTTTCGTGTTTATTGACAATAACATTATTAATTTTAATAAAGAAAACAAACATGCTTTTTTAAACAAGCGTTAGGTTTGTGATGTGCAAGAGACAATTTAGAAGTTTTTATAACTTTAAAGTGCCACAATGGATCTGAACGCATTGCTAAGTATGTTATATTTTTTTTAAACTTGGTAAAAGTAGTAAACTCCTCATTGCCGAGCATCACGGTTTAAATACTTTTCCATGTATTGTGTTGCCGTTTACACTGTTTCCACACACAGTTCACACTGTGCTGCAACCTCTCTTTCTTTTTCTTTTGATCTCGGGACTAACCTCCCTAAAAATATTTTCTAATGTGTATTAAACTCTGTATGAAAAATCGAGCGCCACGGGTTGTGGGTTCGATCCCACATAGAACAATTATTTTTATGATCTACATTTAGTTGTTCCGGGTAGGCAGGCGTCTTTGTGTGTGATCTGATCTGATCAACTGATCTGCAAGGTGAAGCTGCGCTAGTCGCGGTCAGTCTGTGGATGGGTGACCATTCTTAACACATCGAGATGACTCCTGTCTCTCGGAGAGCACGTAAAGCCGACGGTTTTGGTGCTACTTTCACTTCACTACATTTTCATTTCAGGTGTCGTCGTGTTTGCGTCAATGGTCACTTCATCGTCAGCTGTTTGTGAATTAAAGAAAGGCAGCATAGAACCATGCAACTCTACTGTCATATGTTCCAAGGTCTTTGGGCATATTGTACACCCAAACTGTGGCCATGTGCAACCTTATTTCAAGTTCTACATTACAGACTTCAACGTGGAACATGTCAATCAGGGATATTTCTCCGCAACAAATTTCGACGCCAGTGTCCGTGAAATTATAGCATTTGGCAATAATTGGAGTTACATAACTCCTAATGCTTTTAGATACTACCCGAAAACCATCCGTATGGATATATCGAAAAATAACATCTTAGAAGTTAAAGAAGAAGCTTTTGAAAGCCTCAGTCATCTTGTCTTTCTAAATATATCTAATAACAACATTGAAACGTTGTATTCAACATCATTTGCGATTGCAAATAAGAGATACGATAGCCCCTTACTAGAATTAGATATTTCCAATAATAAATTGCTAGAATTATCAAGTCAAGTGAATGAATTATCTAGATTGAAGAGATTGCACTTACAAAATAATTTGTTGAAAATAATAGCAGATGTCGCATTTATGCGTCTTGGGAATTTAGAGTATCTTAATTTGCGAAATAATAGCTTGACAGCGCTAAATATAACCTTAACCAACCTAAAAATGTTAAGAATACTAGATATCTCATACAATAATATGATAAAACTGTCGGGGTATGAAATTAATCGATTAGTGGCTCTGGTAGATTTCAATGTATCTCATAATGCTTTAACATCAATTGAATCTAATTGTTTCAACCAAGCTTCCTCTTTGCAAATGATTGATTTCAGTTATAATAAAATTAACACGAACATTGAAAACATGTTTATTAATAACAACAAACTAAATTATATAAATTTCTACAATAATGATATTAAAGGATTACAAGAAAATTCATTTAAAAATTGTAATTTGAATTACATAAACTTGGGAAATAACAATATAGCGGGTGACATAAAAGAAAATTATTTTATTGGTTTGCAAAACATTACTAAACTGGATTTATCACGACAAAGAATAGATGGAATACGAAATAACGCATTTAAAGATATAACAGGTCTTCAATACTTAAATTTAAGTACAAATAACATCGAAAATATAGAAAACTCAAGTTTTGTCGATACTAATCTTACTGTATTAGATCTATCGTTTAACAAAATAACTGACTTAAACTTTTTACAAAATTGCTTAACAAATCTTGTTGAATTCTATATCAACAACAATAATATCGCCATACTCCCTAACACTGGTTTTGAAAATCAAATGCAAATAAAGAAAATAGATTTATCTATGAATAGTATCAAAAATATTGAGCAATATACTTTACCGTTGAAAAGCTTGCAATATCTCAATATTAGAGGCAATTCTTTAAATGCTGTTGTAAGTGAAAATGTGTTCAGTCCAGCAAAATATTTGAGATGTTTAGATTTAAGTAATACTAATATCATGAAAATTAATGATTTGGCTTTGGTCGATCTAACAGCCTTAGGACAACTTAACCTTTCTAACAATCAAATAGAAACGATTGGACCTATCAATTTCAAAGGGGTTGATAATATGTTCAGTCTCGATATATCATATAATAAATTATCAAAACTGACATTCAATAATAAAAATATGTTTAAAAATTTAAAAACCCTATATTTAAACAACAATAATCTATCAAATATATCGAGTCTGATTTTAAATAAATCCAAGCTGTCATACATTGATTTAACAAATAATAATATCGGAAACACTTTCAATTTCGGCGCTAATATACTTCCTAATTTGACGGTGTTGCACTTAGCTAATAATAAAATTGAAATATTCAATAATCCTCAAACAAATACTTTGACATCACTCATTGACTTAGGGTTATCATCCAATAACATAAGTAATATAAACCTGAGTTATTTCAAAGAGCTCATATCAGTAGATCTCAGTTACAACAACTTGTCTTATTTAAACAGTACATTGTTTAAAAATAATGAATATTTGCAGTCACTAGATATCAGCAGAAACAATATTACAGATTTCCCACCAGGTACATTTCAATTTATGAAAAATTTAAAATTGTTAAATTTGTCTTGTAATTATTTGACAAAACTTCGATTCGGCAGTCTAAGAGGCCTTCACAAAACAGAATTGTTGGATTTATCCTGGAATAATATCGCTACGTTAGACGTTAATGTTTTCCACGAATGTAATGAATTGAAAACTTTGATAATCGACTATAATCGTATCAAAACACTTAACGTAGAAAGACTCATACTTATATCGTTAAAGAATTTGACGACTTTGAGTTTAGGCGGAAATCCTATTTCCTGTACTGAAATTATTCATAACATAAAATCTACGAACGATACGATTTATGCTGTAAGACAGGTTGAAGTAACATCTATTGATAAAATATACCACGAAGACAATGTTCATGGTATAAAATGTGGAGATGATGTAGTTATAAATGAAACCACAACTGTACAATCAGATTTAATTAAGTCAACAGGAAACAAAACTGATTCGTCACCGAGAATAATTATAAATCATACTGGTCCACCAACAACACATCCATCGACGATAATTATTATATCGATTTGGTGTTCTTTACTGACGATTTTACTGGCAGCAGTTGGAGCAATAATTTATGTAAAGGTATATAAAAAGCGTGGATTAGTTGTTAGTAGCAGTATGACTATGCAAATGAGAAATTCAATTGAATTGAATGGATCAGATTTTCAGGATGATCTTTTGAGTTAGTCTTTGATTGAAATAGGGTCTACTTTAACGTTTTGTGCACTAATGGCCGGTACCAATATTAATTAGTCAGTAGATTTGCAGTAGAATTACCGCTATTTTCATAACTGATCGATATCTTTTGGATGGCTATTCTTTGTTATTGTGTTATAAATGATAAGTATAATTAAAAAATAAAAACGTAAAAATTTTAAGTACGTGTATTTTTATATTATGTACTATAATGTTGACGGTATTCTTATATTTAATAAAATTTTATAAACCTAAATTATATGGAATGTTTTCATTAATTTTCAGTAAACCACTAGCGGTTGTAAGGTCCTGGGTTGGTTTCACAGGTCGAGTAAAGTGTTATTGGGTTGAAATGAAATTCTCAGTAGCAGATCGGTCTATTATATGGGACCTAAATATACCGGTGAACTGTGGGTGTACATTGGTGCACCTCTGGCGTCATGATATATTTTTAAGTAATGATTTTTATCATCAATGTTGATACATTAAAATCTAATTTATTATCGACAGTAGTAGTGAAATAGAAAAATAGAAAGAAAGAAAAATAATTATTTACACAGTCTTGGACAATTCACACAAAAATATTAAAAATATGATGAAATAACAAATAAAATAAGAATATAAATTTTGGGACACACAGCTAAATGCTAGAGGTGAGCTGCCTGACGCTGGTTTCAACCTGGACCTTTAAAAGTAATGTGTCACAGGTGCAAATCAGGTTTGAACAACAATATAATTATATAAACATATATTTCATGTAGGTATAATAATATGAATAAATGGAGAGAAAAATATAGTTATATATGTGTAGCTGATAATAATATTCTGTACATCCTAAATTGTTATCTCATGTAAGTATCCAATTTATTGTATTGAACATCATTGTACAAAACGATAATTCAAAAGAGTAACCATGGTGTTTCTTGCCGGTTCTTCTCAATAGGAAACGACCAATTTGGAACCGTGCATCTAGATCCGACATTTCATAAGTGCCTGATGGTTTATATGAAAATAAAACTATTTTGATTTTGTTATCCATTAAACCGCGAGCATACACCGTAAGCTGTTACTAAAATAGGTATTGATAAACTTTAATAATCCAAAGCGAAATTCTGCGCTTCCCCGAATCCAAAGCACCTGATTTTGCAAGATACAAAATTAGGGTGCGCGATTGTACGGTGAAATTTTAATAACGATCCCCAGTTCTCGGTAAACATTAGAGATTTTGTCGGCGGAGTTTAGAAACTTCGGTAAAATTAATTTGTGTGAGAAGAAATCGGTCCCTAAGTACGAATATCTGACTAAATTTGTTAAATTGAATTTCTATGCGTTGTCAAATGCAAGCCCGTAATAAGTATAAACGCCAGCAGGTCAGTCTATCCAAAACTGTCAAACTTTCCCAATCGACTATGAAGCTTATTGTTTTGTATTAAAGTTGAAAATCTATCACAGAAATTTGACAGATTGGGGTAGCTTGATGTGCTGGCCTCTGTACCTACGCTGATCAATCGATCTGAGGTTAAGCTGCGCTTGCTGAGATTTATCTATGGACGGATGGCTGTTAAGGCGGAATTAACCAGTGCATTTTTCCTGTTGTGAGATCATAGCGCGATAGATGGCGTTGGGATCGATTTAGATCGCGCTATGTTTTCATTCCCTCTGAAAGTATTGTAGTGTGTGACGTCACACCAAGAGGTGTGAACGAACTAAGTGTTTATTTATAGGGAAGACCCTATAAATAAACACTTAGTTCGTAAGTTGATACATTATAATTATAATCGTTGAACCTGACAAGTCGTATCATTTATTCGTGACCAAGGGCCCCACATGTAGATGTCGTTCTCTCAACTGTATTCAAGGGTTTTTTTTATTTGAGGATCCAGGTAACTGTTGGAAATCAATCATGTGTGGAAGTGGAAGATCATTCATGACCTATTTGTTTAGTATCTTTCATGCCTCGCAGAGAAAAAATACTGTGTGCTGTGGCAAACAAGCATACGGCCCACCTGATGGTTAGCAGTTACCGTAGCCAAAGACGCAACACCAAGGGTATCACTTGTGCATTGCCGACCCCGTAAAACGAAGGAGCAATAGTTGGGTTGGCAGTTTATGGGTCTAAGTCCCCCCACTGCCAACACAACGTTTCCTCACGGAGCACTGGCAACCTTGCTCAACGTAAGGAACACAACACAGCTCAAAGCATTATTATTTCTCAAGATGAAATAATAACAAAACAAAAGACAAACAAACTGAGGAATCCACACCATTTCACACCTAACACGAAAATGGTACAAATAACAGAATCATTCAAATATATTGGTTCACGTGAATGGAACGCAAACAAACCGTTTACGTTAAGTTCACAGTTTATGTTGTAGCAAGTGAAACTTGGCGAGTTGCCAGTCCTAATGTTCTAATACTACCATATCTTGCAAAGTTTAAGGTCAAACCCGAATTTATTGTTTATCAACGCTCCATTGGATGGGGGAAATCGCGTGTGAATCACGTTGATTGAAATATATTTTGATAATAGTTTTAAGGATATTTTTGTAGCTAACACCGTCAGCTCAGCGACCTTTGGCCTCCAAGTGGTCACCGGCGAAAAGTGTTGCCCTTAATAAATAATTATGTGTTTGGATTGAACAATTCATGAATCATTGTTCCATGAGCCCGACTGTAGTGCAAGGAAAAGGCAGGTTTGGTTATTAGTCGGTAGTAGTTCGACATACCCTGACACCTCCCCCAGGCGTCGGACTATCTATGAGGACTTTCCGTACTTACTTAAAAAAAATGTACAATGGCCACCATAAACACATCAAGCTACCACAATCTGTGAAATTTCATGGATTAATTTTCAACTTTAGAACAAAACTGTAAGGTTCATATTCAATTGGGAAAATTTGACAGTTTTGGACAGCTTGACCTACGGGGATCTGTATAATATTTCAATTAGGTTACAATCAATAGGAGAGAATCGTAGCTAAGTAATAAGTACCATGGCTAGCGCAGCTTAACCTTGCATATAGGATAAGCTGCGAGCTACGGCGATACTGTGGATGGGTTTCATAACACACCATATATCAGAGAGCACGTAAAGCCATCGGTTCCGGTTGTCATACGAACATCAATGACAATCGTTAGTGGTAGTCAGAAGCCCAAACAGCCTGACAACCAATTTATCCTCAGGATATCGATAATACATAGAAATTGGGTTGCGGAAATCTGAGGCAGTTCATGTAAAAAACTGATATTCAGCCGCATTCAACGGGAGTGGTAGACGACCCCAACATAGTTCGGAAAAGAGTCGGAGGATGCTATAGGTAATACAAGTTTATCTACGTTTAAGAATAAGAATGTGATTTTAAAGTTAGCGAAGGAAAATTTCAACTGTGGGCAAGATTCAAAACTGCGTCTTCTAGTTAGGTACAGAGGATGCTCGATGCGTGTATGCATAAGCATAGCACTAGCGTAGCAGTAGCGTTTAGGACCACTAGACTAACGAGGTAGGTAGTTAGATAATAGCTACATACATCAAAAATAATTTGAATTTATTTTAACGTAGGAAAATTTCGACTGTGGGCAAAATTCTAAACTACGTCTTCTGGTACACCAGACGCTAGCCACCTTGAGTCCCACCTGCCAGGTCAAAATTTGCCTTCACATTCTGAATTTACGTCTTTATGGAGACGTCTCCTGATTGATGAATCCTGCTCACAGTCGAATTTTTCCTTCGCTGAAATAACTTTAAAATCGTAGCATTTATTTATTTATTATTAAGGCACGTCAGCAACATAAATAATAACATTAACAGTGATCTGGTTTAGTGGTTTGATCAATTATTGATGAGCACAACATTCATAACAATAACTTTGAACTAACTACATGGTATTCACCTGTGCTTATCATCACATCACGTAATATTATTATAGGTAGTTACAAAATTTTAATTTAAATTATAGAAATTTGTAATATTAACACAATTTAAAATGTTCAGTTTGAAGAATTAAAATTACAATATTAAATTTACCGTAGTGTGGGATGCCCTCTGGCAAGATGGAGTGTTAATTTGCGAAAGGCTGCTGGTAGAAGCTGGATGCGAAAAGTCGAGGACTTAGTGAAATGGCGCACATTAGGGGAGGCCTACGTCCGGCAGTGGACTAATATAGGCTGATGATGATGATGATGAAATTTACCAAATTAAAGTTCAATATTAATAATACAGAAAGATAGGGATGTGATTCAATGCTGAAGAATTTGTTTAATTAATAAACAGTCAATTACGAGTGGGACCAGAACTGTAAACATTTAATGTTTACGTTTTAACCAGCTCAATATACGTGATAGTCGATACATATTTTAACTCGACGGAAGTAGTAGTAGTAGTAGCCTTTGTTCTACTATAATTCGCGACAAGCCAGTTATCTATTCAGGAAGTTTAAAGTCAATAGGGTTGCGTGACAACTGAAGCTGATAAGAGCAGAGCGATGTTGTGCAACTAGCTAAATAATATTCTTTAATACCTAGTAATTTTTTTCTAGGTCCTTTCCTCGTATTCCTATAATTTTACCTAATTTGTATCAAGAGGTAAAAGGGTAAGCAGAAGATAGAGAACAGTGGAGATTGCTCCACCGACAAGAGCTGAGCTCTTAAATTGAAGAAGTAATTTAATTTAAATTTAATTAACTGTTGCCATGGATTCAACCAAATCTCAAAGATTTTTTTTTGAGAGACAAAAGATAGATAAGCAGCTTATGTCGCTACCTTTTGTCTCAAAAAGACCGTTTGAGACTGAAAAACAATTGTTAGGAGAACTGTACCAAATTTCATCAAAATCAGTTTAGAAGTGCAGTTTAGTACAGTTTAGAAGTGAAAAGCGTAGCAGACAGACAAAAGTTACTTTGGCAGTTATAATATTACTGGTAGGGATTCGGCATTGACGCATGCTATACATTATAAAGATATAAATGTTAGCGAAACATACATCCGTATTCATAAAATATACCGGAGAACTGTGTGTGTACACTGTACAGATGCCAGCAGGTTAAGCTATCAAAATCTGTCAAATTTTCACAATTGAACATGAACCTTATTTGTTTGTATTAAAGTTGAAAATCGACCGAAGAATTTTGACATATTGGGGTAGCTTGATGTACTGGCCTCTGTACATAAATACAACTCTGCCTTACCCTTATAATATAAGGAATAGAAGCGTGATGGTAAAGTTAATTTTATTTTACCTTTATAATACAAAAATTTTTGCGAAAGAAAATTAGATTTTAGGCAGGAATCCAACCAGTGTTCTTCCGGTTAAGTCCTCCGGACGACTTAGCCACTAGACCACCGAGACCACTGCCTGCGATGTCGAATTTGTCTTCTACGTTCAACGTCTTATAGGCGATGTCAATGACATCTAAAGAAGGCATATTACTATCTTGCCTGAGATTGAATTATTCTTTCGCTAAAATTTACTTATCGGCCACCTACACAGACTATACCATCATCATTAAGAAATGGACTGAGAGACAATAATAATCTCTAATTATGTTAAAATTCATCCTCATTAGTCAAACGGTTGTAAGCGTGACCCTAGAGGTCTTAGTTTAAATTCCCAGTTTGAACAAAGTGTTATTGGTTTTTACCTTATAATTCTCATTAGCAACTCGAATTTGGATTTGTGCCCAGTTAATGGCACCTTCATGGGAGTACAGTACATAAGTAGTACATAAGTAGTACATAAGTAGTACATAAGTAGTACTTAAGTAGTACTTAAGTAGTACTTAAGTAGTACATAAGTAATACATAAGTAGTACATAAGTAGTACATAAGTAGTACATAAGTAGTACATAAGTAGTACATAAGTAGTACATCAGTAGTACATAAGTAGTACATGAGTAGTACATAAGTAGTACATGAGTAGTACATGAGTAGTACATGAGTAGTACATGAGTAGTACATGAGTAGTACATAAGTAGTACATGAGTAGTACATAAGTAGTACATAAGTAGTACATAAGTAGTACATAAGTAGTACATAAGTAGTACATAAGTAGTACATAAGTAGTACATAAGTTGTACATAAGTTGTACATAAGTTGTTCATAAGGAGTACATGAGGAGACATGAGGAGTACTCTACTATAAATATTACAGGTTTTTATTTATGTTTTAGTGGTTAAAATCTACTTAGGTAGGTACTTACTAAACTGACTCATTAACCTAGTAGTTGTGAGTGCGACTGCTACACTTGAGGCTCTGGGTTCGCCGTATTATTGGTTTTTTTTATAAAATTTTCAAAAGCAGCTCGGAGTTCCAATTTGATAGGCTCGCCCCTATACATACCGGTGTAAAAAAAAACTGTGGGTGTACGTCAGAACACATCTGCCAAACCCTTTGAGGAATACAGGCGTGATGGCGCGTTTTATTAGTATGGAAGTATGGATAGTAGCATATCGTTCTGTGTGTACGGGCTTAAATCGGAATAATGAACCCGCCAACAATAAAAAAAACGACATTACTTTTCTTATCTTCAATTTATTTCCTTTCTGTAGTTGTAAGCGACGGACGCGTCGACGTAAACTCACAAATGTAACAATATGGATAAACACATATATTTGTGTGAGTATTTTACTAAGTTTAGTTAATATTTTATAAAAATTAGTTTATATATCGTGTGCTGTGAAGTTTATATCTCGCGGAAAACTGACAAAAGCTAGAGCTACCGAGTTCTCGAGTGGAGACCGCGTCTAGGTAAGCGTAGTGTAGGACACCCGCCGGCCAGGTGGAGTGACGACTTGAGGAAGGCAGCTGACAGTGACTGGATGAGGAAAGCCGAAGATCGCGTTCACCAAGAGAGGTCTACGTCCAGCAGTGGACGAACATGGGCTGATGATAGTGTGTTGTGTTAACGTGTTTCGGTTTGTGAACTATATTCCTACTTTTGTAATGGTTTTGTACGTTTTTGGTCTATAAAAATAACGTTACGTAAGTAAAATGGATGTCGTTCTTAGTACTTCTTCTACTCTTGTTGTTTTAACTCTGTTCTCACGTGATCATTGTTTCTAGAAGACGATATTTTTTATTTTCTTATGCTGGTCAATTAATCTGGAAGGTTAAGCTGCGTTTATAGCGGTTAGTGTGTGATAGGTGACCATTCCCTCCGTCTCGGAGATCACGTATAGCCGTCGGTCGAGTCATACTAACACCTATGATAATCTTTAGTAGTAGTCAAAAGCCCAATGAAACTGAAAACCAGTCTATCCCCAGACTATCAGTATTACGGAGAATACAATTTTTTTATATAAATATTTTTGGTCAATTTTACACAGCACCATTTAGTCCTAAACTAAGCAGAGCTTGTACAATGGATACTGATATACTTTTTTTTAAATACATACCTACTTATAAAACACCCAAACAACCCAAACACTCATGTTCATCACATAAATATATGTGATGAACATGAGAACATGGAATCGAATGCACGACCTCGTGATTAGTAGTCCGACATTCGAACCACTAGACCGTAGATGTCATCAATATTTCTATTTTATTTCCACTAACATCGGGTTTCTTATAACAGCCTTGAGTATAAATTCAATCATGTTTTCTAAATACATAGTTTCCTTTGCCAATACCAAAATAAATTGAACGAATTTCATGCCTGACTCTGTTTCTTAAGATAATTGCTGTATTGGAATGTTATCCGAGCCTTTTCCCAACTATGTTGGACGGTTTCCAGTCTAACCAGATGCAGCTGAATATCAGTATTTTACACGAAGCGACTGCCATCAGACCTCCTCACCCAATTTTTGTGCAATACCGATATCCTGACAATAGGCTGGTTGTCAGACTTTTTGGGCTTCTGATTACCACTAAAGATTGTCATAGGTTGACAATCGTTGACATGATAATCGGGAACGACAGCTTTACGTGCTGTCCGAGGTAGCATCCAACACGCGAACCACTAGACCACAGGCGTCCTCTCGACAGACTCAAAAGAAACAAATGCAGGTCATCACCATCAACCCATACACTGTTCTACTGCTGGGCACGGGTCTCCTCTAACAATGAGTGGTATTAAGCTATAGTCCACCACGCTGGCCTCTCAATCCCATGGCCATGAGGCCAGTGCGGTTGTTAGTTAGTCGGAATCCGACATACCCTACCGTCCTCCCAGATGACACACGATCCATGAGGATTATCCATACTATAAAAAAAGAAAAATATAGACCCTTAAACAGATAGAGCTATGATGAGCAGTGATAGCCTAATAATATGACCATTGGACTTTCAATTCAAAGGTTTCCATTTCGAATCCAAGGCACGCACCTCAAGACTTTTCGAAATCATGTGCGTATATTAAATAAGGTATCACAGTGTCACTTGCTCATTCCCGACCCTGTAAAACGAAAGAGGAATAGTTGGGTGGGCAGTATAAGGGTCAAATTCCCACTTCCAACACAACGTTTCTTCGCGGAGCACTGGCAACTATGCTCATCGTAAGGAACACAACACAGCTCAAAGCAGTATTATTTAACTTCGATTTTCTGCAAGGCGAAGGTACTTCCCCAATCGGGCATCTCCAATTTCAGTGGAATTACACCCACTATGCCCTACCTTTCTTATATTCAGCGGGTTGGACTATAGCTTAATCCCTCTCAATCACCTCTCAGAGGAAACCCCTGCACAGCAGTGGGACAGTATATGGGTTGATGATGAAGTAGAGGTGAGGTCAAAGATTACTTTGACCTCTTTTACCTAGTTTTAATAAACTAGGTACCATTTTTTGAAGTCTCGTGTTGTTCTTACATTGGTTACCATAAAGATTGTTCGATTAAGATAAACGTTTATAGCACTGTCACGATAATTGATGCTAACTGTATATTTGATTACTTTTACGCAACTCGATCTGTAATGAGTAACAATGATAATAATAGTACAGTACAACTTGTACCATAATTTATAGTACATTATGGTACAAGTGTGTAATGTTGGTGATTATCGCCGAGGCGCCATTAAAACCCGAGCCGTCAGGTGAGGGTTTTAAGAGAGCCGAGGACGGTAATCATCAATACACACGTGTATCATACGACGTCATAGACTAAAAGAATGAGGCTTTTTTTTGCTTTTCCTGGATAGCGTTTTAGCCACGTACAAAATGGGGAATTCAAAGTTTTCTTTATTACAGAGAAAACAAAAGTTTTATTTATTGATAACTTACAAGTTGAAATTATCTATTTAAATACGAAGTTGCATGAAATGAGGAAGCAATAGGTACATTAATTCATTTAATTTTGTAGGTACTATTGAACACGATCTTTTTTGTATAAAAACTTTTTTAAGAACAAAGCAACTCAACCATTAAAATAAAAAACCCTATAACTCACTTGTGGATAATAACAATGAAAAGTCACAGTTTGATAACAGGTGTCATTATGTGCCTAATTGCATTGAAATTAGAGCCATTTTATTAGTAAGTGTGTTGAAAAAAATATTACATTGTTACTTGTATTTGGTTTAGTAGGTTTAGGTTTAAAGATATTTATTCTCAATCAAAACATAAAGTCACTTACTTGAGAACAACAATTTCTTATATTAATTACAAGTTCGCTTAAGATTATTTACATATAGTTCCAAGTACCCACCTAATGCATTTATTTGTTTCGAGTTAAGTAATGTCTTCCATTATATATTGTTTTAATTGTACTTTAAATGCATTAACTGAGCGTACATTTTTGATAGATGACGGTATTTTATTATATAATTGTGCTCCTTCATACGTTACAGTTTTTTTACCATAGTTCGTTCTAATCTTTGGTAAGACTAGGAAACTCTTTCGTTTTCGTTTAGTAACTCTTATTCCTTAAAAACTTACCTAAGTTTTATCGTATTTTTATAATAGGTAAAAATGCTTACATGACAAATAAAGAAACATTTATGATATATTAAATAGAATATTATAAGTTTCATATCTAACTATATTGGGGTCGGTTCCCAGTCAAATTTTTTTTTATATACTACTGAGGTGGCAAACTAGCATACGGCCCACATGATGGTAAGCGGTTACCGTATAGACGCTTGCAACACCAGGAGTATCACTTGCGCTTTGCCAACCCTGTAAAACGAAAGAAGAATAGTGGGGTTGGCAGTATAAGGTTCAGTTCCCCCACTGCCAACACAACGTTTCCTCGTGGAGCACTGTAACTGTCGTGGAGCAATATCAGTATTTTAAACGAAGCGACTGCCATCAGAAACTGCTCTGCAACCCAATTTCTAGGTCTAATCTGAACTGATCCGGTATCCTGAGGATAGACTGGTCAGAATTTTTGGGCTCCTTTGGGTAGTCAGAACTAACGATTGGCATATGATAAATGTTCGCATAACAGTTCAAGTCAGGGAGACCCATAACAAGAGGTCACCAACCACAGACGGTCCTCGGCTAAAGCAACTTAACCTTGCAGATCGGTTGATCAGCGTAGTTATAACTTTGCTATATTCCATGTTTCATACCAATGCAAGCAATAATAAATAAAGAAATTCTTAGACCAACAGGCAATATTAACTGAAACTTCAAATTGAAAGATTGAAGCAACTCATTTAAATATGATAAAGAAAACTAAAAGTGCCATAGAATAGAACATTCCTAATTGTACAGAGGCCAGCACATTAAGCTACCCCAATCTGACAAATTTCTTTGATAGATTTTCAACTTTAAAACAAAAGAATAAGGTTCATATTCAATTGGGAAAATTGGATAGTTTTGGATAGGGTGATCTGCTGGCGGCTGTACACCATAAACAAATGCCAACTACATGTTTAAAAATGATAGAATGGTAAAATAGGCGGTCTTATCGCTAAAAGCGATCTCTTACAGGCAACCTTTATTATCAGGTTGTAGACCACCATTGTGTTATCTTATCTCTTTATAATAATATTATGTAGGTATAATATTTATTACATTTAATATAATAATATAGTAATCTGATTATAACCAGACGTCAAGTAAGAATTAGATCAGGTATAATTTTTATTCATTTCTATTTTTCAGGTCTAACTATCACATACTTCGTAGAATCATCAATGGCAAACTCATGTTCCATAAACACTGTCGCCAAATGTTACCACACTGTGAACTGTGAGAATCCTGCCATCATCCATACAATAATACCTTACTGCGATTACACTGACCCATACGTCACACTAGTTTTACGGAATTCACCCGTACAAACAATTACAGCTAATTTCTTCATCACAAATTTCGATTATTGGGTTCGAATCATCACAGCTGATGAAAACAATTGGACTGCAATTCAGAATTTCGCGTTCAGTAATTTTAAAAATGTTCTATACATCGATTTATCTGACAACAATATCAACGAAATAGGTTCAGCCTTCAAAGGGTTAAAAGAACTGGACTCTCTGAATCTATCGCGGAATCACCTAGAAATAATCAACCCTGGAATTTTTAGGATATCGAAAAATAAGAACAAAATATATTTATTGGACCTATCCTACAATTATTTAACGTATTTATCACGAGATATGTTGAGAAATTTACCCAATTTGAAAAAGTTGTACCTACAAGGAAATAAAATAGCAACGTTGGGATTCGAGCTCTCCAGATACTTAAACAACTTGGACTTCTTAAACCTGTGTTATAACAATTTGAGAATGTTTAATTTATCAAACAAATACTTGACAACTTTGAGAGAACTGAATTTGTCATTCAATAAACTAAAAATATTTAACGTATCTGGTCTCGAATCACTGGAAATGATAAATTTATCACACAATGATATCAAAAAATTGGAGTTTAATTATTTCGAACAATCACCTAATTTGGTTCAGGTAGATTTAAGTTACAACAAACTAATGAATATATCATTTAACAAGCATCCTCAACAATTCCATGATAAATATAATGAGGATATAAGGAAACCATTTATGGAAATAAATCTTAACAACAATAATATAGCTTATATTGACAAAAACTTTTTTGTTTTATTTGATCATATGCGTTATTTAAATTTAGCCTTTAATAACATTACAGAATTTAGTCCAGGCACTTTTGAACACGTGAAAATACTGAAAACTCTAAACGTTTCGAATTGCAAATTGAATTTAACGGAAGAAACGTTTAGAGGGCTGAAGAAAACTGAAATAATAGATTTAACTAATAATAATTTATTTGAACTTCAAGCAATATTTTTTAAAGATTGTGTAGCTCTGAAAAAAATTAAAGCTGATAAGAATAAAATAAAATTTGTGGATATTCAACAATTCACAGCTCTAGTACCAACACTAACTAGAATCACCTTAATAGGTAATCCTGATGATTGTACAAGTTTTAATAGATTAGGTAAACTATTTTTTATTATAATTTTGTTAGCTGTAATTATCTCATACGTTAGTGTTCATCGTAAAATAATATTTGTTTACACTCTAAAGTGTCGACGGTGTCTGATACTGAGAAAAATATTTTATAAATAAAATTGTAATCTGATTCAAAAGGATCGTTGTAGATTTTGTTGATGTTGTTTGATATAAAAAAAATAAAAAGTTTGATATTGTATCTCTCGTCTGATATTTTTACTTCACGATTTTCTGTACCCTCAAATAAATCCAAACAATCTAAAGCATTACCTACAATTGAGTTCACAATACTTTCAACCCTAAAAAAACAGTCCTATTTTCGGTAAAAGCGTAGCTGGAAATCACAGCTGCTGTCATAGCTTAGTCGATTTAGCGCATTAAAGTGACTTCGCGCGTGACACTACGAATAAAATTGACTATCTTCACGAAATGGCGCACGAGCTGAATAATCAACTTAATATCGTAATGCACGCAACTATGATGTACGACAGCGATCAGTGATGATAGGAGTATGCAGTAACGTTGACGTAAATGCTATTTATGTGGTCGGAAAAATATTAGGCACTAATGGGCCAACAAGCGTTGGTTAATGCGAATAGCAGCGATCCATCAGCTGGTTTATTAATATACTTTGAATTTGTGCACATTTTAGGTTGACAGAATTTTTCGTCGACCACATTTTTTTTAATTAATATCTTCTACTATGATTTCCATAGTAAATTAATTTCTAAATATATCTATGATGAGCTTGAATAAACGGCCCACCTGATCGTAAGCGGTTACCGTAGCTTATAGATGCTTGTAACACCAGTGGTATCATTTGCGCATAGCCGAGCCTGTAAAACGAAAGAGGAATAGTTGGGTTAGCAGCATAAAGGTCGAAGTCCTCCCACTGGCAACGCAACGTTTCTTCGCGGAGCACTGGCAATCTTGCTCACTGTAAGGAATAGAACATAGCTCAAAGCAGTGTTATTTCACTTCGATTTTCTGCAAGGCGGAGGTACTTCCCCAGTCGGGCAGCTTCAATTTGAGTGGAATTACTCACACTATGCCCTACTTCTCTTGTTTTATTTAGGTTTAAGATTTATTTTACTCCCAAACACACACATACAGCACAGTACATAACAATAATCATGCATGACTTTCAGCAATTAGATTAATTGAAAAGGTGGAAAATCTACTGCGTTCGATGTTTTAAGCAGCAATTAAGTTGATTGAAAGGTACTTCTTTTAAATGATTTCAAACCGTAAATTATATAAAAGCTTAAGACATACAATTTTACGCTGATCAACCGATCTGCAAGGTTAAGCTGCGCTAGCCTCGGTTAATCTGTGGACTGGTCACCATTCTTAACACATCGAGACCCCTCCTTACCTCGGAAAGCACGTTAAGCTGACGGTCCCGGTTGCTATGCGAATACTTATGTCTCCGCGAGGAAACGTTGTGGCAGTGCAGGGATTTTGAGCCTTGCGTCTATAAGCTACGGTTACCGCTTACCATCAGATAGGCCGTACGCTTGTTTGCCACCTTAATGGTATAACAAAAAAAACAAAATAGTTGGGAACAAGGATCGGCAGATGACGGTCTTCTTCATTCCAACATAGCAATTATCATAAGAAACACCGAGTCAGGCGTGAAATTCGTTCAATTTATTTTGATATTGGCAAAGGAAACTATTTACAAAACATGATTGAATCTACTCAAGGCTTTTGTAAGAATATTCGATGTTTGTGGAAATAAAATAGAAATATCGATATTTTCACCTTATCGGAGAGCAGGTAGGAAATTAAATATGAGTCTTCGGTCAGTTGGACCCGCTCGCAACTGGACCCGCGGGTCCACTTGACCAGATAATTTATTTTCAGTATTTTTATTGGTTAACTGGACCCTGGAATATATTGATATTATTAAACTCGATGTTTCGGACACTTTACAGTCTACACGTATCGTACGTGGACGCTATAAATGTATAGCGTCCACGTACGGTACAAAACGTCAGATTTAATTATATCAATATAACTAATAAAAATAATATAGATAACTATAGATAAAATCCGTAAAAAGTAGTTTTATTACTGAAATTATTACTTAACTGTGATTATATATTTTTTTTTCTTATTATTTAATAATGTTCAACTATAACTGACTAACTGTAAATGTGAGTACTTTGTAGGCTAAATTTACATACTCAGCTTTGAACAGTCTGGTGGCTTTGAGCCTTTTTTTATGTGCCCTACGCAAATGTGCCTCTGATCTGGTATCGTCGTGCGACGGGTTGTTGAGCTCCCTAAATTATGGTTGAGCTACACAATGACTGATGCATGCGTGCCGTCAGTTGGGACTGGTCTACTCAAAGCCGCTATGGCTCTTTCTTCAAAAGGCCATTTCAGACTTTGCCCTACATTGTTACTATTCTATGTCTGGACTTTAAAAGAGACTATGATTCTCTGAGTTTGTTTCGGCGTTTCTTCTCAGAGGTCGTCAGCCATGAAATGCCGGAGCCATCTAGCTTAAAAAAAAAAGTGTAAAATATTGACTTGTAAAAGTGTCTTTAAAAGATCTATTTCCAGAAATAAATATCATTTCATTTCATTTCATATTTCAATGTATAAAATTCACGTGTGTTAGAAATCAATACAAGATAGTGTTTTAGCAAATATAAAATTCAAATTGAGCTAATACTTAGTAGTAGTAAAATTAATAATTCATACATTACGTATTGCTCGCACTTCTGAAATTTCAAATTTCTAGTTATCGACATTCAACACTCTTTTTAAATGGCAAATTGAAGCTGAATAGTTCATCGGGTCCCTAAAATATTCAGTTAGAGCTCACAGTAATGGAATTAATATGATTTCTATGTAAAATATTCGGATTCCGGCAAAATTTTAAATCAGAACTACCTATTGTATTTTTTAAGGATAGACTGGCTGTCAGGCTTTTTGGGCTTCTGACCACCACTAACGATTGTCATAAGTGTGCGCATGACACTGGGAACGATAGCTTTGAAGTGCTTTCCAAGGCACGGAGGGGTCTTGATGTGTTGAAAATGGTCACCCACCCACGGCCTGATCGCAGCTAGCGTAGCTTAACCTTACAGATTGGTTGATCAGCGTAGTTATAACTTAACTATGAGCCCCTCTCCCTACGCCAAACGTGCAGTAATAAGCGATAAAACTCATAAATTCTGATGAAGCTGAGATTTTTTGACGATCTGTGCCTTATTGATGATTACTCCTGCAAAATTACCTTTCAATAAAACATACGAGACTATAAAATGGAGAGAGTTAAGCTGTCTATAAAAGTTTGGATGGAAGCATAAAAGCTTTGATTTTAATGCGGCTTGTTTCCTACCTACTACATAATCATGACGCATATTTTTATGTGAAAACTTTGTTCAAATTGAGGCATTTGGCTTCATATAAGCATTAACAACTAGTCATTGCATAAACAGGGCCGGATTTAGGGCAGGGCAGCCGGGGCTCTGGCCGGGGGGCCCCCACAAGGAAGGGCCCCACAAGGAAGGGCCCCACAAGGAAGGGGCCCCTACAAGGAAGGGGTCCCACAAGGAAGGGGCCCCTACAAGGAAGGGGCCTCCACAAGGAAGTGGCTTATACAATAGGATTTTATATTACATCCCAACTTTTTTCGGACCCTCCAGTTCCTGGTTGCCTGAAGGCCTCCACACCTTTAGATCCGGCCCTGTGCATAAATACCGTCTGTCCTGACAATTTAATGAAGTTCTAGATGCTATAAAAATTTATTTTCAGCGAGATATAAAACAATACTTAAATCTAAAATAATATTTATAATCATATCTGATGCTGGAATGTTGCGGTATTTCCCGAAGGGTTAAGCAGAGGTGTACTTAATGTACAGAGGCCAGCACATCAAGCTACCACAATCTGTCTAATTTCTTTGATTGATTTTCAACTTTAATTCAAAACTGTAAGGTTCATATTAAATTGGGAAAATTTAACATTTTTGGATAGCTTGACCTGCTGGCGTCTGTACCTACACTCACAGTTAGTTGGTATGTTTAGGTCCCATGTAATAGGCGAGCCTCTTGCCATTAACGGGGCATAAATCCAAACTCTGAGCCGTTACAGAAATTTCTTAGAAAAACCCAATAACACTACCTACTCGACTTGAGAATCGAACCCAGGACCTCGAGCAGGGCAGTCAAATGTTATTAACTGACAACCCACCCCGGCTTTTCACAGGTGCAATGTTTTCAATGTACTAATAACATGCATGTATTATAAATAAAAACCTTCCCCAAGAAATTACCTAAATGAAACTGAAAACTACATTAAAATCCGTTGCTTAATTTAAAATATCTCAGCGTACTGTAGAACAGACAGCGGGGAGCAAGTTGTTTTATATGTATAGATGTATTATCGACGGTACAGTCAGCAACGAAAGTCGCTGAACACAGCTAATTTTTTTTATCGTCACAGCTCCAGAACTTGGCAACAGGTCTTTTCTACTAAGGTAACCTAAATATTTAATGGTCATCTATGCAATTATTTCGCATAACCTTCGTAGGTCAGTAACTTCATACTTGTTAAAAATCATATTGAAGATTGCAACATGTTCAGCGACTTTCGTTGCTGACTGTACCTACCATGACAGCTCCAAAACTCCAAAAGTCTACAACGAACCACGAGAAACCACATGTGATACATAAGACGGAAACAGTATCCGTCAAGTTTCTACCATGAAATTGACACAAGTATAGTGTTAGCAGAACTAACTTCTTATTTAACTTGGTCCAAATCAACAAACCTCGATTCCCTTAGCAAAATGGCCTTTGGAACTTCTGAATGTACGAATTAAGATTGGACTTCTGTCAGAATTCGGAAAGTTTTACACCAAATTCAACCATTGTCGGAAGAAGTTGGAATAATATTTTTTGTTGGACTTTCTTAACAGAAGTCATCTATCTCTATTTAAGTTGAAGGCTTACTTATAATTATAAAGAGATTCTGGAATTTGATAAGGATAGGGAAACAATTTACTGCTTATTTCTCATTAGGTTTGATTATTATCAAATTGTATTCCACTGCCATTTGCATCATATGAAACTCCAAAGAACACTGCCCATTGTACAAGTGGTAGATCACATAAAGAGAGGCGAAGTCTCCCCTAAGACTTAGGAATTATAGACTGCTTTTGAGTTTGGGACCTTTGACAATCCTAAATGCACGTCTCTAGACCTAAACAAAAGGTCCAAGGGTATTAAAAGGATAATAAAGTCAGGTAAGGTTCGCACGTGCGTCTCTTCGGTAAGTTCACCGAAAGTCTCGGTAGCTTAGTTGGCTAAAGCGACTGGTATATATAACCGGAGGTTCGTACCCTAGCATGCGTTTATGCCGAATATTTATAATTAAAAGTAACTAGGATAATAAAGGTTTTGATTAAACTATCACCATTATTAACGTCCACAGCCGATTCGTAAGTTTCGGGTCTCACTCCTCTATTGCAAAAAAGGATGCAGTTATCTACCGATACATCCATCTCTCTCCTACTCAGGACAGGCTGCTACACTACATCACGCTCTCGGATCAATTAATTGAAGAGCCTTCAGCCATACATCGACTTGTATCGTTAATCAAGTTAATGTGATTACTGATAAAACTCACCCTAATGCTTCAAATCGGGGTAAGGCAGAGATACTAATCATGTTTTAGTTATTGCGGATGTTAGGAATTCAATGCAGTGAATGTTTCAGAAAGGACTGAATTTATTAACATAAATACCATGCGACTGTTACGCTAGAGGTCCTGGGTTCAAATAATTCGAGCAGTGTAATTGCGTTTTGCTATGAAATTCTCAATAGCAGCTCAGAGTTTGGAGTGTGCCCAGTTAATGACAAATAGGCTCATTATATCAGCCACAGGAAGTCCACTTCTGAAAAAAGGCCTCCCTCATAGACTTCCACAAGGACTAGTATATATATATCGCCTGCATCCAACGGCTTCCAGCGACCTTTACATCTGTCTATCTCGAAGGAGACCGTCCTACTTTGCGCTTTCCAGTGCGTGGTCTCAACTCAAGAACCTTTTTGCCCCATCGGCCATGAGCAATAAATAGGCTCTCCCATTATAATGGGACTCCAACAGATCGGTGCATTGTGGGTGTATATTATTTTGTATACGTCTGTGTAATACGTCGGGGAATACTGGTGTCCGAGCGCAGCGCCTGCGCTTTTAGAGTTAGCAGATCAATGTTTCGTGGTAATTAGTTTTAAGTAGTTTTTTAAGGTCCACAAATCCAAACTCGGAACTGGTACTGAGATTTCACAGAAAAAGCCAATACCCTTACAGAACCTAGCGTCTGTCATGATCGTGGCGAATTTCATAGATCCCGTGGCCATGACTATAGGGCAAGTAAAGGTAAGTGCGTTTTCTAGTCGTTACGAGTCCGATATACCCTTTCCAGGTGGCGGACGATTCAAAAGGACCCCTAGCGTAGCAGTCGCGCTTAAGACAACTAGGCTAATGAAACAGTTAGTAGGTAGTCTAATAGTTTGGAAAGAATATTCCAGGTTATAAATATCATAATGAACCCATATACTGTCCCACTGCTGGGCACGGGTCTCTACCACGGGATTCGGCTATAATCCACCACGCTGGCCTAATGTGGGTTCGCAGAATTCACAAGCCATCGATAAAATCTCTAAGACATACAGGTTTCCTCACGATGTCTTCCTTTACGTTTAAGCGAGTGATAATAATTAATACGCACATGATTTCGAAAAGTCAGAGGTGTGTGCACTAGATTCGACTTGGCAGTCCATTAGGTTATCACTGCTATTTTACATTATAAAAATAGATATCTTAAATTGATGTTAGAACACATACATTGTATTCATATTCTTTTGAGACCTAAAGGCAGCGTCATGTTTAAGTTGAATATTCAAATATTCATATTCAAAAGGTCATTATTCTCTCGCAGTTCGGTGTTATTAGCTGACATATTGTTCTATTCAAGCATCAGTATACGATTTTTTTGAATGATCTAGGTTTAGGGATTTTATCGCTCATATTGATATTATTAATCCCGATATTTCCAACTGCAAGACCAAAGGATACTGTGAGCTCGTTCCGCGTGAATCGGATTGCCAATAATTAAAAAACTAAATGCATGATCATTGAAAATTGTTAATTTAAAAGAGACCATGACTCTCAGTTTGTTTTGGCGTTTCTTCTCAGAGGTCGACAGCTAAGAAATGCCGGCTCCATCTAGTATTAAATAATAATTAGTAATAAATATCATTGATCATGTAACAATAAAAAATGTAGGGTAGCTGTCAGTAATTATATCATCAAGACGCCTACCACCTCAGTGTACCCGTGACCATGGATGCTGTAAAGGGTCCGAAACGTCGGGATTAATAATATCAATATACGCGATAAAATCCGTAAAAAGTAGTTTTATTTCAATGTATAATATTCGCGTAAATGTCAGAAATCAATATACTACCTTCTACTTTAGCGTCTTCTGGACTAAATTTAATAAAAATTGTTGGAACACCCGAATTCGAGAGAATTCTATAAAAGTCGTGTCGCCCTTCAAAAAACTTTTGGATAGATGGACAGTTTTTCTTTTCTTTGATCCCACATTTATATGTTCCCCGTTGCTGGAGCTTTTTTCTCTTATTTTTATTTAACTTTACCTCGTTTATTACATGTGTATTTTGGGGAAGCCTAAAATAGATGATATCTTTTGTAAATGGCTGTACGTACGAAATTGTGGCGAGAGTAATGAAATCATGTTCCAAATGGGGTTGCCGTTTAATATGTAGTACGACTTCGGTATTTGGATGAGGAAAGTATGAAACTAATTATTCTGTGTTGCTATGTGGAAAATTGAGAATAAGCTTATTCTCAGTTAAATCTTGTGTGCTATTCATATTATCAAACCGTTAAAACAACATTTATGGAAATATTTTCGCATGAGTTACATAATTTATTAGCTTTTTTTGTATAATTTCTTGAACTGTGTAGATCAAACAATCCTTTTAAAATGAAATGGCATATGTACCTATATGTCCAAAATAAATAACTTTTTAATATTATTAAATTTCTTACTAAGCAAAATATTACAGTCTCTCTCTCTCATTGAATCAACTCGTTTTGATGATCACATTTTTTGCTTCTCGAGTTTTCAACGTAATTTTAATAACCGCAAAACTTAAAACCGCCTATCTGACTACCTGACTGATTCTAATTTCGGATCAACTCGCCGAATTTCCATTTTTAAATCAAATCACGGTTAAAACTCAATTACCGTTTCCAAAGCCGAAAGTTTGAACAATTTGAATTTGGAAATGGCTGATTCCAGCTTCGGAAAAGATTTAAATCACGTTCGTTAGAACTGATAAATTGCTGACAAAATAAATTAGAAAGGCAAACTATTTTAGAACCTAGGTAGACTTAGGTTAGGAGGAAATGTGGCTTTTGACTGAGAATTACTTTTCAAGAGAGAGCATAGAGGGAGCAATCCCACTCAAATATTAGTTGCCCGACTGGGGAAGTATCTCCGCCTTGCAGAAAATCGAAGTGAAATAACACTGCTTTGAGTTGCGTTGTCTTCCTTACGGTAAGCAAGGTTGCCCGTGCTCCGGGAGTTAATCTGTATTGGCAGTGGGTTCGTTTTACAGGGTCAACAACGCGCAAGTTCTAATCAAAGGCACACACCTCTGACTTTTCAAGATCATGTACGTATTAATAATAATTAATTATCACTCGCTTAAACGGTGAAGGAAAACATCGTGAGGAAATCTGAATGCATTAGAGATTTCTCGATGGCGTGTTAAGTCTGCCAACCCGCACTAGGCCAGCGTGGCGGACTATAGCTTAATCCCACACATTTTGTAAAACGAGACCCCACTGTGCCTAGCAGAAGAACAGTATATGGGTTGATGATGATGAAAATTTTTTGCCATAATGCTGGACAATTGGTTGTCATTCAACTATGAAAGCGTACCTTTCAAAGTAGTTGACAATCCTCGCCAACCAATATAGTCAACCTGACTGAAGTCTCAAACTGATGTCGGACCTAACTAAAGCATAGTCATATTGATTTCTGACATTTACGCGAATATTATACATTGAAATAAAGCTATGTTACGGATTTTATCGCGTTATATTGATATTATTGTTCCCGACGTTTCGAACCCTTTACAGCGTCCAAAAAAACCGTAAAAAGTAGGTATATTTCAAAGCATAATCAGTCATCCAAGGTCATTGTTGTTCGTATCTGTTCACTTCGTGAAGGATCGATTATGTAGATATATTATGTTTAAAACCATAAATTTTAAAGAGAAACTATTTGGGGTTTAAATATTCCGATAGATTCGGGTCGTGTGGATGAAAGAATCTCATGAATGCGTTACCTATTTCACAATGTTACCAAGGGTAACATTACCCTATATGTATATGTATATGATTATGTATCTTATAGTATTATATGAGGGTAATTTAGGAACTGATGTTTCCAAAAAGAAAAATGATCTAAAAATAAATATAAAAATGAGGATAATTAGCTTGTGTTTTTTAGCAAAGGAAAATTCGACAGCAGGCAGGATTCGAACCCGCGTCGTCTGGTTTAATACACAGAGGCTACGACCAACTAAGCCGTTGCGAGTCCCAACTGCTAGATCGAAATTTTCTACTTCTTGAAAGCGATGTCAGTGACATTAATTATTGAAGCAATATTAATAAGCAAGTTTTTGCTTCTCAGCCGACATGACTTACTTCACAGTTAGTTCAATGTCGTGCGATGCCACTTTACCTTGAACTATTTTTTCAATACAAAAAGATAATTGCTTGTGTTTATTTTAAAGCCTAATAGGGAATGCAGTTTGCATTGATATAATTATAGGTATCTAAATAATTATGTTACGTTCAAAGACCGAAAACGCTTGAGCGAAAATTCAGCTCACAACGCGTTGCGGTCAATTAAGTACTTAAAAAAAGTATGAACGAAATCGGTTAGTGTTCAAGGGATTTTAAAGATTAATTAAAAAAATATTAGTTAAATCTTTTGGAAATCCATTAGGCTCATATCACCTGATAACTTGCACATTATTCAATAGCTAAAGGTCAACCCATGGAGGGATGAATTCACAAATAGAATACATTGGTTAGGGATGAACGGTGGAATTTCAAACTCATCCCTGAGAGTTTGAAATTTCAGAATTCCTTGAATACGATTCAATTTGATGGTTACGTGGAATTGGAATATTATATTTATATGTATAGCATGTTAGTTATTTGATGAGCTACAAACATTTTAGTTGATGAAACTAAAATCTAGTGATAAGGTTACACTAAGAATCACTAGAGTATGAAGAGGTTAATGAACGTAGATGAAACGTAAATCTTGGGTCGAGGGAATGTTCTCCGTAAGAGAATTTTCCGTCACTGCGAATATTCAATACCTGACACAGAATTTAAAATACAATACTATAATTTTATTCAGAATTATATTTAAATAGATGTAGAAGCATGTTATCTCGTGTAAAGTTTAATAGGTTAGTACATAAGCAGTAAATAGGTAAGTACATAAGCAATACATAGGTCAGTACATAACCAGTACATAGGTTAATAAGCAGTAGATTAGTAGTAAATAGGTAAGTACCTAAGCAGTACATAGGTTAGAACATAAGCAGTACATTAGTAGTAAATAGGTAAGTACATAAGCAGTATATAGGTAAGTATATTAGTAGTACAAAGGTATGTAAGTACATAAATATTTAAGGGGGGCTCCCATACAACAAACGTGACTTTGCCGTTTTTTGCTCGATATGAATAACGACAAAACGAAAAAAATCTGAATGAAATTGTATAATTCAACTTTTTTATCTTACCTTTATCATGGTTTTGTGATGCGACAGTTTTTTTTTTAATTTTTACAGTTAACCTTATTTGACCACGTACTGTAAATCGTAGTATAGGACGCGATCTTCAACGTAATCGACAGGCGACCTGGTAAAGGTCGCTGGGAATCTTCGGTAATATATTGTATAAGTCTATGAAAGAGACCTTTGTTTAGCAAAAGACCTCTTCTTCATGGATCTCTTTTGGTCGAAATGATGATCATGTAAGCTTATCCCTTTGACCGCCACGGACGACTATAGACGTCAAATTAAAACTTGCTCACGACGCCAAACGACGGCATGGCACGTCAAAAATATCTTCGTCATGCTTGGCGTAGAGAACACAGATGTTCATTATTCACGTGGCGGTCAAAAGGTTGCCACAAATTTCAGATAAAAAAAATTACCATATTGGTTTCCGCAACTGCCGAAGCGCGGAGTAGTGAATTATATTCAATTGTAGACTTGTATTTACCTGTAACGAAAAAAAAAAACATTGTAAAATATGCCTGTTATAAGTATACTAGCTTATTTTTATATAATACAGACAGTAACCAAAAGTCTAATCTATTTATTTATTTAACTCTTTATTGTACACCAGAAATAGAAACGAAAGAAAACAAATTATATCTAACAAAAAATGTACAATGGGAGGCCTTATCACTTAAAGTGATTTCTTCCAGGCAACCAAAGCGACATGGATACACTGGACAAGATAACGGGTATATACGTGTACAAAACAGGTCACTTTTAACACAAAAATAAAACAAATAATAAACTACATAAATAGATATAATTATATATATATTATAGATATGATATTAATCTAGTCTCTGGCTTGAGCACCTAGAGTAGACTTTTCATAAGATCCTATATATTTTATTAAAGAATTTATTTCTTTTAAAAACTATACAGTCTCCTTAAAATAGGATTTCGAATTATAATTTTTGTAACGTTTATAGTAACAATTTATTTGACCCCAAAACTAGTTTATGATCCCGAATCTGGACCGACATTATTTTTTTATCACTTTCTAAGAAACCTACCACAGTTACTCTTCTGACAATCCACTCGACGATTTGTAGACAACCAAGATTAGATATGACAAATGCATTTAAAATTTCTTTATTGTACACCATAAACAAAGTACATTTTTATAAATGACTAGCTTTTACCTGCAACTTCGTACGCCTAGACTTAGTAACACAATTGTTGTCGGATTGTATTCATGGGATAAGAAGTACTCAATTTTAGGGAAATTTCCGCTTTTTTTCCGAGATTTGAAGTATATAATATGCCAGCGTTAGTCACAATCTATTAGTGTACCAATATTTCATTCAAATCCTGTGACTACTTCTCCTATATCCATTTTTCGGGATTTCCGGGATATTCCGTCATTTTTCTGGGATAAAAAGTAGCCTATACTTTATTCCCGGTCACATACTATTAGGGTACCAAATTTCATGCAAATCGGTTCAGCCGTTTTTGCGTGATTGAGTAACAAATAAACAAACAAACATCCTAACATTCACATTTATAATATTAGTATGATAGATAGGTACAACGGGCGGTCTTATTGCTAAAAGCGATAATTTACAGACAACCTTTAACAGTAGGCAGAGTGCAACTTGTCAAGGCCCCAATAGTACCTATACTATAATGAGCGATAGTCTATAGCGTATGTATCAAATCTTTTTTTATGGAAAAACTAGTTCCTCGGGTGACAGCTAAGGACACTATAGAGTCTTTTCATACAAAAAATGTACAAATGGAGGTTCAGAGACCCTAATCTTCAATGTGAGAGTGGCAATCTAAAACAAACTATATCACACCTATTGGTGTGTCCAACCTGCAAGTGGAGTGATGTCTATGCGGCCACGCGTAACGCTATTGAGGTGGACTTAAATTACTCGCTTAACCATTGACACGATAAAACTCCTAACGCGTGCCGCGACATAATTGTGTCGTCACATTATGTCATCTCCAGTGATAGTTTCGGCAAGAAATAAATGATGACAACATTATATCGCGGCATTATGGTGCGCATGTCAACGTGAAAGCGGCTTTACGTGTAAAACTCACAAAAATACAGCGGATTAAAATAAAATTGTACTTTAAAAACTTGCCTAGTATTTGCAATTCCATTTATAAAAATGTCATATTTCTCACCAAACAGGTCGACAGGCCTCATTTCATAATTTTTGACGAGAACTAAAAATGTTTTGAATAACGAACACTGCGCGGCCCCTGACCCATTTCGGGTGGAAACACACAGTACAAAATTCGCGGCGGCAACGCAGCGGACTTTTATGAAATGTTAATTGCTCGTGAATTTACTAGGTACGCTTTCAGTTGGTGTTTTACGAGCAAAATAATTATAGTGAGAAAGTTTCGCTAAACGTTATTTGTTGTAAAACTTTACATACCTTATTTGGGAATAAAATAAAATGGCCTTGTAATAACAGCATATTCTAGCCTATGGTCATGGATCATAGACGCTGTAAAGGGTCCAGAACGTCGTGATTATAAATCAATAAAATGCGATAAACTCTGTAAAAAGTAAGTGGGTAGTTTTATTTCAATATCTAATATTCGCGTTATATGAAATCAATAAAATGTGTGTAAAATAAAATGAAATGTCTGTTTAAAAAACTAACAGATAAATCTATATCCTTTGTATTTTTTTGGCATTTTCCATGGTAAGATTTAAAAGTTAACTCGCGATGGCTTACTGGTCATGGCGTCTGGTGTACCTAAGAAGACGCAGGTTCGAATCCTGCCCACAGTCAGATAATAATAATAAATATTTTGGGTCAATTTTACACAGCACCATCTAGTCCCAAACTAAGCAGAGCTTGTACTATGGGTACTAGACAGTGGATATAATAAATAAATAAATAGATTAATCTAGCAGAGGATATAGATTTCCACTTGCTACTATTCTGCCACACCACTCCTGATGCATGAACATAGGATTAGGGTGCTATTAATCTGAATTTTTTTTTGAGAACTTCCTCAATTTGGTTGTGGAACGTTCTCCGAAGTAGGCCCTACCAACTCTTCCATCCGTACACGCCACGTATACTTAACTTTATTTATTAAGTGCAACCACATCACATACATTAAAATTAGCATAAAAATACTCGTTTTTTAGTTGACGGGGTTGGAAATGCTTTAAGCACTACCCACCGCTCTGGGGAGCGCGATGGGGTGTGTTGGACTCCGCTCTGAAAAGAGCGAGTTACCGACTAAAACTAACCGCAGCGTTTCGCGTCACCACTTTAGAGCCGGGGCTGGGTGTAGCATTCGTCCGCAGAAGGATAAAACCCTTTGTAATAATGCTAACAATTGAGTCCTGAATGTTTGTTCATTTTCACACTGAAATACTACGTCATAATGTCACTTAAATATTAGTAAAAACGCTGCAATCACCGCCTCTCAAATCTACCCGTATGTTTTGTCCAACCCCGTTTACTAATATTTACTCACACATCTGCAATTCGCTTTTCACGCTTTGAAATTCGAAGTACCGTGCTATAGGAAGTACATAATAAGGTACAATATAAAAGTATCTCAAGAGATATTAAAACATATATTAAAGACTTTATTTACATAATATGTCGTATCTACAGACATCTGTACTTTTTCTTTTTATTGTTCTGTTGTCATACAATTATCTAATGTTTTAGGCGTAATAAAGATTAAAAAAAAAATAACATTATCTTTTTGTCTTTTTTTTTGGCATTTTCCATGCTAAGATTTTAAAGTTTTCAAGCAAAGGAAAAATTCGACCGCGGGCAGAATTCGAACCTGCATCTTCTGGTTCGGTACACTAAGCCACCGCGAGTCATAGCGTCTGGTGTAGGTACCTAACCAGAAGATGCAGGTTCGAATCCTGCCCGCGGTCGAGTTTTTCTTTTGCTTGAAAACTTTTAAAATAACATTAATAGACACTGCTCAATTTATTTGCTGTATGTTAAACTGAATAAGTGGTATATACTAAGGATGGACTGAGTATTCGTTTATATTCGTTATTCGGGGGTCCTCGCCATGACCATTATGTATATAGTACAGGCACATCAAGTGCATTAAAGTTATGCGAAGCATACTCTTAATAACTGCTTCATTAGACTAGTGGTTGTAAGTGGGATTCCTACCCTTGAGGTCCTGGTTTCAATTCACAGGTCTCTCAGAAAATAAATTCTCAGTAGCATTTGTGCCCAGATTTGTGCCCGGTTAATGGCAGTAAGCTCGCTCCTTAATACAAGGGGTCTAAACATCGCAGCTTATTTCCTAAAACATGATGTATGCGAAAGACACCGATACACACGTCATGCATTTGAAGGGGAAGCGTCTGTGAGGGCTGTACAGCTGTTACTGTCAATGGCAATCTTTTTTCTTTTTAATTATTATAATATCGTTTATTTTTCCACAAACATTTATATTCGATTTATAATTATTTTACACATCAAACTGCATTGTTCTCATCAAGTATTTAAAACGACATTGTAAACCAAGATTATTACTGATCATGTTTTTAAAAGGAGTGTCTATGGAGTTTCTTGCCGGTTCTTCTTTATGGAGAAGACCCACTTTTTGGAACCGTGCGACTAGTTTAGACTTATCAAAAGTTCTATTTTAATTGTCTAATTGAAGTAAGATACCTATTTGGCTTTGACTCTGCTTAACCCTTTAATACAGGCGTGATAAAGCCCAAACAAAGCTGGTCAAAATAATGGGCACCATTTACTAAAAGGGCGCCAACATTGCCTGCTAACAGAAATACTATAATGTTTGCATGTCCCAAATGGGCTATGCAGTCAGCACAGTAAATTGCATGAATACGTTAAATGACATGACTGCCTAAAGTTTAGTGGCTTTTGTCGTCTGGTTGAATGTAGCTACTGTTTATTTAACTATGCGAAGGCCGTATCATGATCATAGTTGATAGAGTAATACTTTTGAGGGGCTCGTGGCTAAGTAATAACTAAGCTGATCAACCGATCTGCAAGGTTAATAGATCAGATAGAGGATCTGCGATAGTCGCGGTCAATCTGTGGATGGGTGACCATTCTCCGTGCCTCGGACAGCACACAAAGCCGTCGGTCCCCGTTTTCATGCGAACACGTACACGCCACACAACCAGTCTATCCTCAAGGTATCGATATTATTTAAAAATGGGTGGCGGAGGTCTGATGGCAGTTGCTTCGTGTAAAATACTGATATTCAGCCGCATCTGGTTAGACTGGAAGCCGACTCCAATATAGTTGGGAAAAGGATCGGATAAAAATAGAGTAATACTTTTTGAAAGATCGGAGGGTTAAAATTTTAAATGAGACCTTTCGAAGTTCAGCGACTAATAAAACAAGTAACTCTACAAAAGGCCGTCGTCTTTGGAGAGTTACTTGTTGTACATATCTGTGGTCTAGTGGTTCCAGCGTCGGATCACGAGGGCTCGATTCCCTCAGGACAAAATATATTTATGTCATGAGTATATGGTTGTTTGTTATGTGGTTGTGTTTTTCTGGGTGTTTCTTAGATCACGTAGATTCCCACAGGACACATATATTTATGTGATGAAGTGGGGTCTTTTATGTATTATAAGTCTATATTTACAAAAAGTATGTAATTATTACCTATATTTATTATTATGTATCCATAATACAAGCTCTGCTTAGTGTAGGACTCTAGTCCTACACTAAGCAGAGCTTGTGCTTGGTGCAGCGTAAAATGTCAAAAAATATTATTTTATTTATTTCTTTTTGAATTACCCAATTACTGTCTGTTTTTTTAAATTGGTATACATATTCTGGAAATACTGAGTATTTTTTTGTTTCCATGGATTTCTAGATGATTTATTGAAATAAGGACAGGATAGGTTCCGTACAAAAAAGGTACGAGAGACCAGAAATGAGAAATACACAGAATTGACAACCTCTTTTTAATCTCTTTTAATAGTTTTTTATGGAACTATGAAAGCCAAAACGTCATTCTCTGCATTCGTTTCTCTTTACGAATATTTTCAGCAGATGGACTTCACAGACGTAATAGTGCACAAACTGCCCCGCCAGGGGGCGTACAACTCGATTGTATCATAAATCATAAGACATGCAAGATGTGTGCTGCCATTTATTATGCGGTTCAGTTCGCCGTCCCGTTTGTGTATTGAAAATGTAAACTGCGGGTAGTATTGAAAAAGAAGAAGCATGAAGCTCAATTTATTACTTTAAGGCTCGCTCGTTTAACCTTCCAAATTCAAATTTTATGGTTTTTTTTGTTTGTTTGTTTGTCTTTTAAAATTGTATGATAAATTTAAAACTGTAATATGAAACTCCTTACAGATATAGAAAAATAGGTTAGGTGAAAATAGGTAGGGAGTCCTTTTTCCTGCAGTGGGATGACAAAGGCTGAATAATAATAATATTAATAATAAATTAATGCCTTTGTTTAGACATAAATTTAATACTTAATCAAACACCCGGACTCCGAATCCGTAGTCCATGGTGCACTAGCCAATCGTTCAGTAACTTCGCTTATTTTTAATTTTCGTGGACCGCAGGCGTTTTAGCTTGGGCATTTGTTTCTTTCACCACACTATTTCGCTTGAATCACAGGAGAACATACGGGCATGGAAGAAAGAAGACGGAACGGAAATCTGGAATCTTGTATACTTTACTTTACTTGTTGTTACTAAAAATAAGCAAGCGGAGCCGTGTCCCATCGTAGTATTAGGCTTCTGAACGATAAATTACCATGTAAAACATACAGATGCTTTCAAGCCTGACAAAGTTGGGAAGCCAACAGTGATTGATCGCCCCCAGGCCATTTAACTGAAACCTCCTCAAGACATCTTTATCGCTAACGTTTCATGTTTAAGAAAACTTGGCTTTCGCTGTTGACTCATGAATTATATTTTTAAAGGTCACCCGTGTATGACAGGGTGGTTTTTCTGATATTATTGCGTGATTTGACCTTTTTGGAGGCTTTAATCTATATTGACAACGTATCAATCAATTCGAGCGGCGATGCCGAACTCAACCATGAAAATCAATCTTTAAAATATCTTATTGGTCTAGTGAACATAAGCAAGACTGCTCAGCATGAGGTCATATATTTTAGGTTGACTAAAAAGTAGGGTTTATCAATGTCATTTTTGAAGTTTGGATTTGTGATTAAAAAAAATACTGTAGTTTTTCTATGAAATCCTCTTTCTTTTCTATGAAACCAAAGTTTGGTTTTGTGCACAAATTGTACATTCCGTTCTGTTCATGACTGTACCTACATACTACAGTCATGAACAGAACGTAATATACAGAGGCTAGCACATCAAGATAATACAATCTGTCAAATTTCTTTGATGGATTTTCAACTTTAAAACAATACCATAAGGTTCATATTCATATATAAATTTGTCATTTTTGCATAGCTTGACCTGCGGGCGTCTGTACAGTCGTCGAAATATATACACGCCTGTATTCCCCGAAGAGATAGGCAGAGGTATACTAATTTACACACACCAGTATGTTTAGATCCCATGTAATAGGGGGCGAGCCTGCCATTAACCAGGCATAAATGGAAACTCCGAGCTGCTACTGAGAATTTTATAGATTCACTATTTGGTAATCAAAACCAGGACCTCCAGCGTTGCAGTCACGCTTACGATAACTAGAGCAATGAGGCAAAAATAAAAAATTAAATAATCTTTCTATTTAAAACGACGTCTGTGGTCTAGTGGTTCGAGTGCTGATTATGGGGTCGTGGGTTCGATTCCCACAGGACACAAATATTTGTGTGGTTAAAACATAAGTGTTTGTGTTTGTCTGGGTGTTTCTTATGTATTATAAGTATGTATTTACAAAAAAAAGTATATAAGTATTATATCCATTGTCTAGTACCCATAGTACAAGCTCTGCTTAGTTTGGGACTAGATGGTGCTGTGTAAAATTGTTCAAGAATATTTATTTATTTAAATAATATGTGCTGTGTAGTACATTATCAACATTTGCTGAGATCGTTCCTTTTGTCACACTCATCATAGCACTAGCTGGTAACATAATCAAAATTAATCATACTAAATGTTTGGATGTTTGTTTGTTTGTTTATTTGTTACTCAATCACGCAAAAACGGCTGAACCGATTTGCATGAAATTTGGTACCCTAATAGTATGTGACCGGGAATAAAGTATAGGCTACATTTTATCCCGGAAAAATGTCGGAATATCCCGTAAAACGGATATAGGAGAACTACTTACGGGATTTGCATGAAATTTCATACACACATAGTATGTAACCGAGAATAACAAATAGGATATATTTTACCCCAGAAAAATGTGGGTATAGGTATCCCGGAAATCCTAAAAAACTAATAGCTTACGGGATTTAATTGAAATTTCATACACACATACTTAGTAAGTGACCGGGAATAACAAATAGAATATATTTTACCCCAAAATTATGTGAGAATTCCCAGAAAACTTATGTAGGAGACCTACTTACGGGACTTAAATGAAATGTTGGTACTAATAGTTTGTGATTGGCGCTGGCATATTGAATACTTCTTTTTTCGGAACAAAGCGGGAATTTCCCTAACATTGAATACTTCTTATCCCATGAATAAAATCCGACAACAATTGTGTTACTAAGTCTAGGCGTACGAAGTCGCGGATAAAAGCATATATGTATGTATACAAAATTGAATAGGTACTCTGTATTATACTTTGTATTGTGGCAATAAACTTTTTCTATTCTGTTCTATGTTTCATTTAAACAGATCTGATATTAAACACTGCCCTGGATCAGCCTTTGACGTCATTAAGCTAGCCGATGTTCCACTCGACCAGCAATAAGGCGTATGACATACACAAACAAGAAAGTAGACCCAGCAGAAATATTTACGCACAGGAAATATCAAAGCAAAAGCTTAGTATTTGTGTAATATTAAAGCATTGTAGTTTACATTCCTTCAACTGGAGGTCAAGAATGTGTACATTTCCCTAACAAAGGAAAGTTACGATCGTTTGTTAGCGTTTTCAATATAAACGTTTTGTACTCCAACAATAAGGTTGAAATTTGAATGGCAAAGCAGGGTGATATTAAAAAGGCTCTGTGCTAAAAGCCTGAATGGTGAGGACATTTGTTATGGTAGAAATTTATGATAAAATTCTGTGTTACGTAGATTTTGTCATTTAAATTAATTATGAACTCTCAGTTGTTTGCAATAATAGTTATATTTCTATGTAATGAGGTTGAAATCTACCGTTACTGGGCATAATACGATCCTAGATATAATATAATATATATACTTACGAATACTTTTTTTGCATAGATTTAAAACATAATTATATTTTAACGGAAATAAACCAAAACTTATTTGTTTATCATTAGAGGGAAAAATGATCTTCAAAAAGGATACTATTTTCAATACACCACACCAAACATTAGTTCGGAGATATTTAATACCAACTAACAAACACCTTTGAGAAATAATATATAGAGATAAGGCAAGAGGATAATTATCAACTCATTTACTATCCGACGGTTGGGAAAGGATCTCCACTAAGAATGGGAGGGGTTAGGCTACAGTTTACCCCAGTAGGCGCATGTTCGCCACACTCGTGTGGGATTGGGAGGCGAGGTGGCGCCTCTCTAGTTGAAGATGTCCAGCAACTGCTGGACCATAGCCTGTTGTGGTCGTGCGAAATTCATGGATCATAGGACCATGAGTCTAGGGCAAGGGAAGGTAAGTGCAATTTTTAGTCGGTACGAGCTCGACATACCCTTTTTTTTTGTTGACGGGATTGGAAATACTTTATGCACTACCCACCGCCCCGGGGAAAGCGGTGAAGTGTGTTGGATCTACTGACTAAAACCAACCTCGGCATTCCGCGTCACCACTTTAGTGCCGGGACTACGGGAGCGCTGTAGCATTCGTCCACAGACCCGACAGTGGCGGGCCGCCCATGCGGTCCCCTACACACACACACAGAGCTGACGAATAATGAGAATTTTTCGTACTATAAAATAAAAGGAAATAAAATACAGTCCACCAAGCGCGGGATGGCAGACTTCACACGCCAGTATCGAAAAATGGCATGCAGATTTTGTCACGATGTTTTACTTCACCGTTTAAACACCTGATAGGTAATTATTAAGCAAATGAATTCGAAAAATCAGAGGTAACTTCGAATTGAACTCGAGACCTACATCTTAGCAGTCCAATGTTCATAAGACAAGGTTATCACTGCTTTTTTATTTCGATTATTATTATAATATAAATGGTGAGATTTTTGCTATACCTGTAACCCAAATTCAAACTTGAAGCTATTTAAGAACACCCTAAATGCATGAGGCGGTTAATGAACGTAGATGAAGCAAAAGTGGTATGCCAGGATCGTAGGAAGTGGAAATCTGTAGTATCTGCCAATGGGAGACAGGCGTACAAATATGTATGTCTATGTGTGAGTTGCTACTGAGAATTTCACGACCCCAAGTAAATTTGTATGAAGACAAAGCCAAGAGAATGATGAACCGCAATAAAGTTAGCCTGCGGCTTTACATTGCTATTCAAACCCATGCAGCTTAAACAGACTGACGTGTTACTTAATTACGAACCATATGTTATTCCCCATAACATTCAAGCTTAATTAAATCAGTTCGGGATGGCTCGTACAATAATCACTACACGTGTTAGTGATATGTTCTGACAACTGAATGATACATTGCTTTCTGAATTACAAGAAGTTGTTTTCGGTACAAAACCACTTTGTATTTCGCAGAAAGAGGTGATAGAGCCAGCAAGGAGGTTCCGCCTACCACTACCTGGTAGTTGCATGAGCCGCAAAGTAGGTGGTAGACCAGAGATCATACCACATTCACTGTATGGTGCCTATCTTTGTAGACATAGTCTAATGCGTGCACTCTATGTGGTGATATTATGTCCAGACATTGACGCAGACATCACTATACCTGTGTTCAACGACTTACGTTGCTGACCGTAATGCAGTCTTTTATTAAAATGCACAAATTACGGATTTCACAATTCAACCCAACGGTTTGTAACCCCTGATTAAATGTAAAACTCAACACCATAATACAGGCTAGCGATTAATAAACCATTCCCATTAAGTATAATGAAACGTAAATGTCAACGGCGTTTGAAACCGCACCTAAACTGAACATATGAAGAGGGACACAAACCGAAAGTGTAGACGCTTGTTTTCAAAATGTTCAATACCCCGGTATTTTACCTTTGACGTAGGTACCTGGGTTGAACCACTGACTTATTAATTAATCTACTTCATCAATTATATGACTTACTAGTTACAATCTTCCTTTCACTCTTCGTTAGTGGTATTCAGAAGCCCAAAAAGCCTGACAACCAGTCTATCCTCATCATCATCAATCCATATACTGTCCCACTGCTGGGCACGGGTCTCCTCTCATATTGAGAGGGATTAGGCTATAGTCCACCACGCTGGCCTAGTGCGGGTTGGCAGACTTCACAAACCGTCGAGAAAATCTCTAAAGTATGCAGGTTTCCTCACGATGTTTTCCTTCACCGTTTAAGCGAGTGATAATTAATTATTAATACGCACATGAATTCGAAAAGTCAGAGGTGCGTGCCTTAGATTCTACTCGAGACCTTCGACTTGCCAGTCCAATGGTCATACCACTAGGCTATCATTGCTTCGTGAGTCTATCCTCAGGGTATCGGTATTACCCAAAAATTGGGTTGCGGAGGTCTGATGGCAGTCGCTACGTGTAAAGTACTGATATTCAGCCGCATCTGGTTAGACTGGAAGCCGACCCCAATATAGTTGGGAAAAGGCGAGGAGAAAGAAGAATGAACATGTAAGTAAGTACGTTCTTTATTTGCGTATTATCATCTTAGATATTTATATTCTCCGGACTAAATCGATAAAGGTCGAACAGGCCTGTTTATGTCAGCCATTTTTATAAAAGACGTGACCCGTCGTGACGTGAGTATATTTTGATATTGTAATCTTCAGGGAATAGTGAATATAACCTAAAATAAATAAAAATATTTTGTATTTTTAACCGACTTCGAAAAAATGGAGGTTTTCAGTTTGACCTGTATGTATGTTATTCCGCCATTATCTCGCGTTTGGCTGAACAGATTTTGATGCAGATTTCAGAAAAGTATTTGTTGTATTCTGGAGAAAGTTTTGGTATACCTACAATAAATGGTTGCTCCGTGAAGCCATACACGTGGATTAAGCGATATATTAGTTCAACTGGACTGATTTTTTTTTACACACAATGCCTGAACTCCGTTTTCTTTTCCTAATAAGTTATATGTATAATAAGTTTATTGCTTTCTCTTTATAGATACTTACTCTAGTTATATCTGCCTTATAAGTCTAGCGGTAGGTTTGTGTCGTAGGTCTAGCAAATAAAATAATTTTATTGACTTCTTCGATGAAATTCATAGTAATATTTAAAATATAGTGTCACTACCATCGAACAGTCTGTTTTTACGCTGTAATAACATAGCATCACGCCTCTACTTCCCAATGGGTTAGGCAAAGGTGTATAATTGAACATACACAGTTCGGTTGGTTCCTATGTTTTAGGTCCCGCGTAATAGGGGGTGAGTATATTGCCATTAACTGGGCTGAAATTCAAACTTCAAATTACTACTCATTATTATCATCAACCCATATACTGTCCCACTGCTGAGCACGGGTCTCCTCTCATATTGGGGGGGATTAGGCTATAGTCCACCACGCTGGCCTAGTGCGGGTTGGCAGACTTCACACACCGTCGAGAAAAATCTCTAATAACATTGAATAGATAACCTAGACCAATGCAGAAGTAAATAGGAACAGCTCATTAGCTTTGTGGTCCTAAGCTTGACTTCTACACAATATCAATAGGCTAACCCCTAAGACATGGGTCCTAAGTATACCGGCGAAATGTGAGTAAATGTGGGTCCATATTGATTTCTGAAATTTACGCGAATATTATACATTGAAATAAAACTGCATTTTTACGGATTTTATCGCGTTATATTGATATTATTAATCCCGACGTTTCGGACACTTTGCAGCGTCCATGATCACGGGTAGAGAGTCAACCCGATATCGATATAACGTGATAAAATCTGTAAAATGTATTTTTATTTCCATTAGTATACATCTGCCTAACCGTTTGGGGAGAGCACGCGTGATGGTATATTTATGTTACGTTATGTAACTAAGGACCAAAGAAATTCAAACCACCTTGTTTGCGTACTATTCAATATTATTCACGTCACGACAAGAATTCACACCAGACATGACAGCTAGCGGTACCCGACACCGTTTCCACAATAAAATCTAACTGGAATACTGTTGACAAATACGAGCCTGTCGTGTTTGTTTGCGAAAGGCAAAGGGTTATGGATACAAGGTTACGGTTGGATTTAAATATTCTTGGACAATTTTACACAGCACCATCTAGACCCAAACAGAGCAGAGCTTGTACTATGGGTACTAGACAACGGATACAATACTTTTATATTATATACATTATATACAGAATATTAAAAACGTTTGCTTCAACTATTTCACGTATAGTAATTGAAACTCGCTTCCCACAAGCGGTTGACGTTACTTGTCAAAACTTTCATAAACGCTGTCATTTCTGAAGGACACGTCCATATGAAAGTCAAACAACTGAAATTACTGAAATACTTCGGTGAGCACAAACTTTGACAACTATTTGCTTGAAGCTACATTAGTAAGGTGGTTTTGACACTCCAGCGAAGTTTAGGTTAAGTAAAAATGTCTTAACCGAATGTCAATTAAAAAAGCTAACTTAATAATATCGGAGGTTTTTTTTATCTCATTCTCCCAGTCTTTTTCCTAGTTGGGCTGGGTTTCCAGTGTATCTGCGGATGATTGCTACAGCGCTCCCGTAGTCCCAGCACTAAAGTGGTGACGAGAAACGCCGAGGTTGGTTTTAGGCGGTAGATCGCTTGCCGAATGCTTGTTTGCCACCTTAGTATTATAAAAAGAAATGTATGAATATGGAAATCGATTTCCTTCTAGGGGCTGTATATATGAATAAAGAAATCATTTTCCTTTCAAGGGCTGTGTAGTGATAAAGTTCCACTATCTATGTATTTACAAATAAATTATCCTTGTCCCGTATATAATTATGTATACAGCATCCGATAGCGTAAGAAGATACTTCTCATTTATGTTACTATATTATTTATTTGTTGAAGAAAATTATCTTCATAATGAGATGAAGATAATTTTTATCTTTTTGTATTTTTTGCATTTTTCATGCTAGAATTATAATGTCAAATTTCTTTCACATTCAACGTGTTAAGGTGACGTCAGCAACATCTATTGACATATTTTTATGCCCTTCTATTTATTTGATAGAAATGCTATTTTAAAGTAACAATTATGTGGAAATAGGTTTGGAACAGAAAATTAACTATAATTACTTAAGATAATTTCAGTTAACTACGAGTATGTATCCGATATAATTAGGAACGCAACGCAGTTATAGTAATTATTTATATTTATAGACAATTACAACATAATAACTACTTCATTGGTTTGGTCTAGTGGTTGTTAGTAAGAATGCCTAGTTTGTAGTTCCGGATTTGATGCTCAGGCTGAGCAAAGTGTTATAAGGTTTTCTATGAAATTCTCAGTAACAGCTTGGAGTTTATATTTGTCCCCGATTAATGGCAATAAGTTGTGATTATATGGCATCTAAAACATACCGGCGATACTGCAGGTGTAGGTGCCAGAGATAGGATATAAGGATAGGAGATAGGCGTATGTTGTGTAATGATACCCTAGTCATATGACCATAGACTTTCAAGTCTCGAGTTCGAACACATTAAATATGCACGCACCTCTCACGTTTCGAAATAAGTTGCGTCATCATGCTGGGGACGGGTCTTCACTCAGAGAGGAGTTAGGCTGTAATAGTATGTACCTAGTAGACAAAATACTAGCCTAGTTGGTAGTAATTATATTCGCTTAAATGATGGAGGAAAACGTTGTGAGAAAGCTGTATTCTCAAGAGATTTTCTCAACGACACGTAACGTGTAAAGTTTACTAATTCCTCACATTCTGAGAATAGACCCATGCCTGGCCGGGGGACCGTAAATGGGTTAAAAACGACACCATTCTACATTTTGGCCTTTCTACTGCTTAATACAAGTTCGACCTTAACCCTTTCAAATAAAGAGTAATAATGTATGACATATAATTATATAAATACACTGTTTGTGGCACCAATAACGTTCGAAATACGAAAGTCTAGCATATCTGTAGCACAGTGCTTCCGATCTCCTATTTCGACTGCAGCCGAAAACACACGAAGCTCCCCGAACGACAATCGATAGCCACTCTGATTTAATGTTGCCAATTTGGAAAGTTTCATAAGTGACGGGAAAATTTAAGTAGCACACGGCTCTTTCGCAAACTTTTGTAATAATTTTCTGTTATTTTTATAAATGTTATTGCAAATAAGAATTTATCTGTCAATAGTCAATAAAAATATCCGTGCGATGAGGAAAATACTAACACGGAAAGAGAGACACCGGGAAAGGTCACATTTATATTTGCGGGTATATTAATATTGGTGCTGGCAACACTAAATGTCATGCGTGCTCCAATCAAAATCGGAATTCATAACAAAACAAAGAACAGAGTGCTTTACAAACCAAAGAGGTTATCATAATATTGACAAGTATGAGTGCACAAAATGATTTATTATTAGATAGACCTAACTGTTATTCAATTAAGTCAAATGGAAGTGGAAGTGAAAAAAATAAAGAAAATTATGAGTTAGAAGAAATAAGTAATCTGGTATCTAAAAATGGTAAGTTATACGTTTGTATATAGTTTGTTTTATGTCGAAGTAATATTAAAAAACTCACGGATTTTTCTCCTTTCATAGGATTGAAACACTTGTTTTTTTTCAATTCTGTGTGCTAATTTATGTATGACAGGTTCATAGTAAATATAGTGTTAATTGACAGCTGTTCGTATCGAAATTGATTGACGCATACCGGTTGCGGGGTTAAATAATAATATGTCTACTAGTTGTATTAGAAAATGTTTGATATGCATTAGAAAAAGACGAAAGATGATGTATATTTATGTTGTTACCTACGGCTGTTTGGTAGGGATTAATGAGTTTAGTTTGCTGGCATATGATCATTGTCTCTATGAATTTATATGCTAAGGATTTTTTTAGTGTCATTTTCGTGTCTGTAAAACCCTTTTACTTCAGTTTACCTATTAAGAGGTGACGTGATTACACTAAAAGTAAACAGACAACCTATTTTAAAACGAATTATTAAGCTAGTTAGTAATTAGTAGGTGTCAGTGTCGCAGTATTACCATCTCATAAAATTATTATAGATATTTTAACGTGTTTAAGGCTCAGAAAAGTTTTATTTCTTTCTTTAAATAATTTGCGGTCTGTAAAAATCCCGGGTATTTTTATTAATTTTTTATAGGCACTGGTAGATCAAGGTCTATAATTAAATTAAATATTCACGTAAATACGATTTTAGGAAAAAATAAAGTATAACCAGCTTCTGTAATTTTGTGTTATAATATCTTCAGAACAGATAGTGAGACACCATTCAAAATATGGGACCAAGGATGAAGTATATTTTATCAGATGAAGAAGTCATAGAAACAGACAACAATCGAGAAACATACACAAAAAGTCATTCGAATAGAGAATCTCTTTCTTTGTGAAATCAGCAAACAGTTCTGTTACATAAAATAAAATAGAAAAAAAAAGCATTTACTTTTTCCTCGAAATACTAATGTCAAATAATAAATAATTAAAAGTAACTTTTCCAGGCGGACGAAGTCGTGGGCAAAAGCTAATACGTATATTAAAGTAATAAATAACTACATGCATTGTATGTGTGTGTGCATGCGCGCGTGTGAGTGCACGTGTGTGTGTGTGGGTGTGTATACGTGGTGTGGGTGTGCGTGCGTGTATCTGTTCTATCTGTAACCATGTCGATACCGTCATGACGTGCTCAATTGACGATTTAAGTACTTCATTATTTTAATCTCGATTGCGTACTTATGCGATCACTCGTTTTGTTAAGTACATTGTGCTACGTTCAATGGTGAGGCGTGGCTAAGTAATAACTGCACTGATCAATCGATCTACAAGGTTAAGTTGCGCTTACCGCGGTCAGTGTAACGATGGGTGACCATTCTTTTTACATGAAGCCGTCGACGTCAAGCTATCGGTGTTGATTATAATTATTATATGGACACCTCCACATCCTTGTAACTCTTTCCTAACTATGGGATCGGCTTCCAATCTAACCAGATGCGGCTGAATATCAGTTCTTTACACGAAGCGACTGCTATCAGACTGCCATAACCCCATTCTTGGGTTATACCGATATCCTGAGGATAGACTGGTTGTCAGGCATTTCGGCCTTCTGATTGTAATTATACTGAACCAACGACTTTAGAAAAATGTGTTGTAGTCGAAAATGTGTGAACGTTTTGAGGCAAGATAGACTACTATATACTTTATTTATATAACATTATACTATATATTCAGGATTGACTCCATAGTGTTTTTAAAATTTTTCTTTTATATTTTTAACAGCCCTTATACCTGCTTACTAGACATTATTCTGGGAAGAACACTCTCCTGAACTATTAAAAATGAAATGCAATAAATAATCTATATCTACACTACCTAATAATAAAAAGAGGAAAGATTTGTATTATTGTATGTTTGTAACGGATAAACTCAAAAACGACTGAACCGATTTCAAAAATTCTTTCACCATTAGAAGGCTACATTATCCCTAAGTAAGGCTATATTTATGGTTATAATATAATTATGCATGTTATTAGGTAGGACATTACACCCGCTAGGTCGTTAGTTTCTAAATAAAATTATATACCTACCTTACACAGCCTTACCTACCTACCTTAACAGCAGCTTGTAATATATAAGTTTTATATATTACAAGCTGCTGTTGCTATGACCCGAATACAATATGATTACACGAGAGTTGATTACAATTAATTCACACAATCAGCACAATTAAGCTTAAATATATCGAGTTAAAATGTATAACTAAAATCAATTGCTATGGTATGTACACGATGTTTTTGAATATTATTAACTCTAAAGAGCAAATAATTAATTACATTATTTCAACTAATGCTTTAAACTGAATAAATTACAGCTTATTTGAATACATTAATCACTCTATTATTATATGATCCGGTTGCCATTTCACAAATTTCAGCGCGAATAAAATTGGTATATAATTGGAAAAATATCCTGTTCACATGGTTTTATGTTGTAATTATTTCGAGATAATTAAATTAATTATAATTATATCAACTTTCTCTCACGAGTTTATTTTGTAGAGATTTTGAAAGAACATTATTTGTCGTTATAATCCTTTTATTAGGGGATTGTAATTAGTTATTGCTTATATACTTAAGTGTAGGTATATGTTGAAATATTTATTGGTATACTAGCGACCAGACCCCGCTTCGCACGGGTGCAATGTACTAATAACATACATGTATTATACATATAAACGTTCCTCTTGAATCACTCTATCTATTAAAAAAAACTGCATCAAATCCGTTGGGTAGTTTAAAAGATCTAAGCATACATAGGGACAGACAGACAGCGGGAAGCGGGTTTTTATACTATGTAGTGATATGTTTTTTCAATTACTTAGTGTACAATAAAGTACATCATAAATAAATAAAATATCTTTTCAACACACTTGCTCATAAAATGGCTCTAATTTCACCGGAATTATTAGTTGACTTACTCAACTATTAAATAAAAAAAACCTATAACTCACTTGTGAATAATAGCAATGAAAAAGTCACAGTTTGATAACAGGTGTCATTATGTGCTTAAAACTTTTTTAAGAACAAAGTAACTCAACTTGAGTTGCTTTGTTCTTAAAAAAGTTTCGATACAAAAAAGATCGTGTTCAATAAATATTACCTACAAATAAATTAATGTACTTATTGCTTGCTCATTTCATGCAACTTCGTATTTAAATAGATAATTTCAACTTGTAAGTTTTTATTAAATAAAACTTTCACTCAAATATAACTTTTGTTTTCTCTGTAATAAATAAAACTTTGAATTCCCCATTTTGTATGTCAAAAGCAAAAAAAAGAAACCTCATTCTTTTAGCCTCTGGCCGATCGCCATTATTCGCTATTGCTTAAGAAAACAGCTGATTAATTTTTCCCGCCATTTCGAAAAAACATTCACAATTCGTTTTCACAGTTGAAAATTATAGTTATTTTTTTCACAAGTGTGTTGAAAAACGTCGTATGATACACGTGTGTATTGATGATTACCGTCCTCGGCTCCCTTAAAATCCTCACCTAACGGCTCGGGTTTCAATGGCGTCTCAGCGGTAATCACCAACATTACACACTTGTACCATAATGTACTATTACACTAGTTTTCACTCGCAACTTCGTTTGTAGATGTGATTATAACACAATATAGCCAATAGGAAATGGTCACGCGCAGACTGAACTCTGAACCACGTACGCTGTAAAGGGTTCGAAACGTTGGGATTAATAATATTAAAATAACGCGATAAAATCCGTAAATACTCGTAGTTGTTTTATTTCAGTGTCTAATACTCGCGTATCAGAAGTCAATGTGATAGTCTACTGGATTCGAATATCACGCCTATATTCTCCGAAGATTTAGGCAGAGATGTACAGAGGCCCGCACATCAAGCTACTACAATCTGTCAAATTTATTTGATGTATTTTCAACTTTAACTCATTATAATAAGGTTCATATTCAATTGGGAAAATTTGACAGTTTTGGATAGCTTGACCTGCTGGCGTCTGTACCAATGTACATCTTCTGAGCCTACATTGGTAGACTCATAGTTCGCCGGTATGCTTAGGTGGTAAGTAATAGGTGGCGTTAACTGGAAACAAATACAAACTCCAAGCTGCTAATGACAAGTTTAGAAAAACCCAATAACATTGCTCGACCTTTTTTTTACAGTACGTATAATACTCAGGATCATCCACGTGGTACGGAGAGTTGGACACCAACATAACATTTTAAAATCCATTTGACTTAGTTGTGGGACCCCTACTGAGCTCCGTTTAAGTGTACTGCGTGGCCGCGCGGTTCTCCATGTTTCGACCGCGCGGCCATGGTTAAACCTATATAACTTTGTGAATATTGGATCTACGAATTTGCGACTTTCATTGTTAGTGTTTTACAAATTCCTTCGTAATTTTGACGTAGTGACGTGATGAAGTAGACGTGCCCTATACGTCATGGTCATTCCGTACGATTTTCCGTAATTAAAAAAAAGCGAGTGACAACGAGCTCCCTAAATTATGGTCGAGTCAACACAATGACTGATGCATGCGTGCCGTCGGCTGGGACTGGTCTACTCAAAGCCGCAATGGCTCTTTCTTCAAAAGGCCATTTCAGACTTTGGCCTACATTGTAAGACTCACATATGTGTTACTATTAATGTCTGGACTTTAAAAGAGACTATGATTCTCTGAGTTTGTTTCGGCGTTTTTTCTCAGAGGTCGTCAGTTAGGAAATGCCGGAGCCATCTAGATAAAAAAAAAGTAAAGCATTGACTTGTAAAAGTGTCTTTAAAAGATTTATTTATATTATTTATTTACTTATTTATTCTATTATATATATTCTATTCTATTAGATCTATTTACAAAATAAATATCATTTAACTCAGGACAATTTACATCTAACAGTGTATAGTAAAGATTACCATCGTCAAAATATGACATTACGTCAATTGGGAACCAATTCACTACCATAGCAGCTGCCTCGAGGACACAATGCAGCAGACATTGGCAGAATGCCAATATCATGACCTCAGCAATAATTCAGGGTGATCTTTCTCTTCTGGCCGTGGTCCATGGTCAGGAGCGAGGCGCGTTCGGAAGCCGTTGCCCTATTTTCCGACGTCATGTTTCTCATAATCTCGACTCGCACTGGCTTAGTGTTCATAGCGTCTGGTGTACCTAACCAGAAGATGCAGGTTCGAATCCTGACCGCGGTCGAATTTTTCCTTTGCTTAATAACTTTAAAATCTTAGCATGGAAAATGCCAAAAAATACAAAAAGATACATTATTATGAAGTCTAAATTTCATAATTTATTATGATGTATCATTAGATTCGTCTTAATTGTGGGAATGACATAGACCATTAAATTTTAATATCGCGTCGCTGAAAAAAATAGGTTATTTTTTTTAATAACATTATGGCTAGTAAAATAAACGCTAAAAAATAACTCATTCAGTAATAAAAACTGAAAAGTGTGAAATCAAACTAATTATTAAGTGAAATTAAAACCCGAGTACGTTAAAAATACTAACTAAAAAAAATTCAACATGTATTTTAAAGTTATTTAGAAAAGGAAAAATTGGACCGCGGGCAGGATTCGAACCTGCGTCTTCTGGTTAGGTACACCAGACGCTATGACCACTAAGCCACCGCGACTCCTACCCGTCATGTCGAATTTTTCCTTCCCATACTGAATTTACGTCTTTATGGTGACGTCAGTTTTTCGAAGTGTACCTAACCAGAAGACGCAGGTTCGAATCCTGCCCGCGGTCCAATTTTTCCTTTTCTAAATAACTTTAAAATCTTAGCATGGAAAATGCCAAAAATAGATATTTAACTTGTATGTTAAAAAATGCGAATTATAATTGTAAAATGTATTGCAGACTTGCGAATTTCCAGTATTACATTAAAAATTTGCTTATAACGATATAATTTAATTTTATCAATAGCATGTTGTCGAGGTAACTCTGATTATAAAATCAGTCTGTTATTATACAAAATATTAATATTGTACAAAAATTGAATCCGAAGGACCAAATCAGTCGCTAATTTGGTCCTCGGGTACAAAGAGACTGTGAACGCATAACACCGAAAATAACAGCAAATTTGAGCAGTTAAGTTCACAACATCAAACTCTTCGTCAAGCCATTAGCGGAACACGTTTATCCAAGCTCTAAATGGCATTTACAGTGAAATAGTGTTGCGACGAGAAGCCTAGTGTTGTACGTAAATCGGAATAAATAACGTATCCCAGGCAGCATCGTTTGGCCTAAATTCCTATCTGTTACACAACAGGGAGCCGTGTGTGGTAGCAGTCGCAGCGGAGTCTTCCAGAACTGAATTATTCAGTGTTTTGTAAAACAAGGACTAGAAAATGCTGGGAAATTGCAGAACATACGACACTGCGAATCTAGAATTGTATTGTAGTTCTGTTAGAGTTCTATTGCCTTTTTCGAAGTGTATCGAACTCGTATCAGACGTGATGACAATTTTGAGTGAAGTTTCAATGATATTTTACTTCTTCTTGTAGGTTGACGTTATTAATTTATAGTTGGAGTTCGAGGGACTCATCAATTTGCGCTTCTACATATTATGTATGGATAACACTATTCTTAACAGATCAAAACTCCTCCGTGCCCCGGAGAACACGTAAAGCTATCGGTTCCGCTTGTTATAAGATCACCTATGACAATCGTTAGTCAGAACATTTAGATCGGTAGTCAGAAACACAAAAATCCTGACAACCAGTCTACCCTATATAGATATTGATCAAAATGTTGACCGGCAATCCCGTGGCAGTTGCTTCGTGTAAAATACTGATATTCAGCCGCATCTAACTAGACTGAAAGCCGAGCCCAACATAGTTGGCAAAAAGCTAGCAGGATGGAAATGAGGAACGGTTTCTTGCTAGCCCAACCCGAGTGCTCAAAAAATACTTCGTTATACCATCTAACTATGGGTATTCTACTCGCTTTAACTCCATGTAATGGTTTTTGACACTACAGATGAAAACCTGTGATCCATTAGTGAAATAAAAACATTTTGAAAGTAGGTATGTGTTTATGTTATCAATTTGCATTAAGTTTCACTCTATGCTTACGAATTCCTTGAATACCCGGCAGCGTGATATTTAAGTCTGCAAAGCCTGTTAGTAGTGCAGTATTTGTGCAACGGAACGCACCAGGACCGTTTGTGTTCCGCTTTAAGCATGTCTCGCCTTACAGACAAAGAATTCCTTTTACATAGCTTCATCATTTTCCCAGTCCGCTGCAACTGGCACCGCCTCCTAAGGCCTGGCACACATTGTAGATCGAGTCGCCAATTTGCGGAGCAACATTAATTACAAGCAGCCAGTGTTTTAAATTCTTGTGTGGAACACAGATGTTTTATTTAAATTGTTCTCCGTTTCGTGTGGTTTTGCCTTTATATGTAAGTAGTGTGAGATACATCGGGGGTTGTAATTAGGACAATCTGTTGGTGGGTAAGCTATGTTCTGGTTTTTGGTCCTTTGGGAGTAATAGTTTGTATTTGATTGTAAATTCTTATGTACTTAACAAGTGAATATTACGTTACAGTAATATAGTCCGAACTCTATCTGATGAATTCGCATTTGCATTCCACTTCGGTCAAAAACTTTACATGTCTGGATTTTTGGGAGCTTGCCATGATTTTAGTTTAGTTAATGAGGATCAGTCACTCATCGCTCGAGTAACGAACACACTAGCTTGGTTTTTTATCTCTTTCTTTATCTGCTTAAGCAGCATAAAAAAAAACAGGAGTTTCATGAGAAATAGACGCTAGCCTAAGATTATAGTATCTGTCCCTCACAAAACTGAATGAAAATGTATAGAAAACCATCGAAAGTTTTTTTTATTGAGATAAATTAACAAACAACCATATGAGTGCCAGGTGGCAAGCATATACCGTAGCCTACGGACGCTTGCAAAACCAGGGCCACCACTCGCGCATTGTCAACTCCATTACATGACATACCGACGAACTGTGGGCGTACATTGGTACACATCTGTCTAACCCTTCGGGGACTACAAAATTTAATGTTCAAATTATTCTGCATCTTTCGCTCCACTCAACACTAACTGAGCTTCCCCATATTGTCTACAGGTTACTATGACGTCACTATCTACCAACATCACTTTACTGGAGTATTTAAACTTACTCCTTAAACTTAATCCATTTGTAGAAACTCCTCAACGAATGATGGATACGGGAGAATTTTAAACACTCCAATGTACTTATTGAAGATTTGAATTTCAAATGACTGTCCTCATTCGAGTTTGGTGCAGTTTGACCGGGTTTCGTGTCGGTTTCATGATGTGCTCTGTCAGGAGTGATATTTGGAGTCTCAAACTTCCATCACATTTGTGTGAACGGTATAATGTATAAATGGAATTGGCTTGTTTCTACAAGCTTTATTATTTTAACACTAAGGTGGCAAACAAGCATACTACCCATATGTTGGTAAACGGTTACCGTAGCCTATAGATGCTTGCTGTACCACTTGCACTTTGCCGACCCTGTAAAACGAAAGAGGAATAGTTGAATTAGCAGTATAAGGACCACTGCCAACACTACGTTTCCTCACAGAGTTGAAGTAAATATTCCTAATCTTTGTTTCATGATCCTTCAAGCCTTTTCCCAGCTATATTGGGGTTTGTGGCGAATTTCACGGATCCCATGGCCATGACTATAGGGCAAGTGGAGGTAAGTGCGGTTTTCAGTCGGTGCGAATCCGGAAATACCCTACCGTCTTCCCAGGTAGCAGACGATCCATGAATATATTTTGTACTATAAAAAGTTATGTTGGGGTTGGCTTCCAGTCTAATCAGATGTAACTGATTATTTTACACGAAGCGACTACCATCAGACCTCTGAAACTAAAACCTCCAATATTTTGTATTAGTAGACAAATATTAGCACTATGGTTATATAAAACGCCTACTAAAATTCTACGAGCACTTACGCCAGTAAGCGACAGGTAGGCGCTTTAACCTAATTATAATCCAAATATTATGATAGGCTCATTATTAAGTCAATGGCATAGCTAGCTAGACTTAAATTTAGCGTAGCAACGTAAAATAATTATTCCAATAGCCCTAATAAGTATGTTAATAGGTGTAACGAACAGGCTATAACATTATTTTATCAAGGAAATTATGTGCACAAAAGGAGTTTATTTGAAAGTCTTTTAAATATTATCATAAAAAATTGTTTAATTTAGTTATTTATAAAAAGAACGTTGCACTATAATTTTCTAATGTATTGTCGCATTTAGGACCACCTGTCTAATGAGCACTCCATTAGACGGTGGTCGTAAATGCGACTGCCACGCTTGAGGTCCTGGTTTCGGGTCCTGAGTTCAGGAACTCCACATATCACCACTGAATCAATGAGCCAGTCAAACACGTGTATGAACTTACAATTTATCCATGGATTACGCACTCAAGTAGATAGCTGCAAACACATATTGGCAAAATGGGAGAGCACAGATCGCATGACATCGACCCTTACCAGACCATGCTCCATTTGCTGGAGTGCCCAAAATGCCCGTAAACCTACACCTTTGAGTACCTAAAGACACTGATACCGCAGTACTCCTCGAGGAAATTTTGTGTTGGGAGTGGGAGGGCTTTGACCCTTATATTGCCAACCCAACTATTCTTCTTTCGTTTAAAAGGTTCGGCACCGCGCAAGTGCCACCTCTGGTATTGCGAGCGTCTATAGGCTACGGGAACCGCTTACGGTGGCCACCTTAGTAGTATTAGAAAAGCTAATTTTGCCACCTACTTGGCTCAAGTAATATCAATAATGTATTACGCAAAACTAAATAAAATTTGACGAGTCACGATTGCTTTTAACCTAAAATCCAGTTTTCTTTTACTCTATACCGTGTAACTTTTCGCCAAACTATGATTTTACCTGCATTATAACATAAAATATTAAAAATATCATTCATTTTTCCTCCAACTTTCTAATTTAGTTTCAGTAAAATAGGGGTACAGTAACACAAAAAGATAAGCTAAAGGTATCGCTAGATATGGCTATGAAAAAATTGGGGCCGAGCCGAGCTTGAACGTCGACGTCACCTGTCATTTTGACGTAAAGCGTGTCAGTGACATGCAACTATGTAGTTTAGATTACCAAAATACGGGCGGTGAAAGAGAGAAAATATTTTTAGGCAGCTTTCTGGATTCACAGTTGAAAACTTTAACTTTAATTTCAACAACAGATATGATCTACATATCAATAGATACGTGAGGAGACAACTTTGTACCCCTTTTTTTTACATATTGCGCGCATTTTTTTGAACAGTATTGAGAAGGAGTGGAAAGCTAAAATGTATACATAATTTGTACAAATTAAGTGTGAATTTTATACATTCATTGGTTATGTTCATGCTGTCAATGTCAAACATCTATGTGAATACGTCAATTAGTAAATAATAAAAATACCTTGACTATGACCAAAGAGCATCTATAACATTAAAACCACCACGGTTAAAAATGAAATACATACATTTCACATATCTAGTAGTAGTCATATGTGAAATGTATGTATTTCATTTTTAACTAACCCGACAAACGTCAAATCATACAATAAACTCACTGTAAAATCACTGTTTTCCCAAATTTTTCGGGCCACTTTCCGATCCTATAATTTTGTTTCCAAAAAGCCTTACCCGAATAATTATATGTTTTTAAAAAGAAAAATTTGCCAATATGGTCGCGCCGGTCTCAATTAATGCGCTTCCTAGAGAACATCATTTTATATTTATAGAAATTATTTAGGCAGATTATATCCATCCATTAATTATATTTAGGTATAAATAGCATAAAAAGTAATTTTAAGTGTACTCCTTACCTATGGTGAATTTATAGAGACCATAAGTAAGGAGTTTACTTCACACCACTACATATATGCTAACAGGTATATAAACCTGTTATTTGTACGACTGTTAGAAAGTCTAGAAACTCACATTTTCAAGTTAGCCAAGTCGAGGAAAAAATGGCACAGCCGTATCATTATTTTCTCGAAGCCATTCAGGACATTTTCGACCGACATTATGTTGCGGTACGATGTTCAAGTTATTCTATTTATTAAAGAAATAAAGATGTCTAATAATGATATGGTCACGATAAAATGTAGCGAGAGATTGGTTTTACCTATATTATCTCACAACTTTTTGTGGGAGAAGAACAGCGTTGCGAGACTTGCTTTTTTTGTACACTGGCCAGCACATCAAGCTACCACAATCTGTCAAATTTCTTTGATTGATTTTCAACTTTAATACAAAACGATAAGGTTTATATTCAATTGGGAAAATTTCAAAGTTTTGGATAACTTGACTTCCTGGCGTCTGTACATGTTATGTCTTTAATGGAATCATTGTTTTACATCATATGCAAATTATTATAGTTAAATATGTATGTTACGCTCAAAGATCGAAAACGCTCATTGAGCGAAAAAACAGCTCACAACGCGTTGTGGTCAATTATATTAGAAAGTAGCAGCTTAATAATCAGTTGTTAGCTTTGTTTTTATTTAAACGAGATTTTGTATTTATTAAAAAAAAACTAGCAACCTAACCTAGCCTAAGTAAATTTTTTTAATTTAGTTTTTATAATTTCTTGCATTTTGAAGCTCAACTAATAATAATAATAATATTATATCTGAACGTAGGAACTGTTTAAACGATTTGAACAACTAAGAAAATTATATTATATTATCTCAATGACTCAAGGGATGTTTCAGAATGAACACAGTGCAATTACTGTCATTGTAATATTAATTTTGTTCCATTGAAATAAAGTTTAATTTGTTTAGTATTTTAGATAATTATGCACAATCATTTTGTCTCGATAAATTTAATACTGACTGTTTATCAACGCTTGCTTTAATCACAATTTCGAGAAACTACCTCATCAGTAAATATTTCGAGTCCCAGGCTAAGAAAAATGTTATTTTGTATTTCTATGAAATTGACAGTCGGCTTGCCCCTTATTACTTGGAACTTAAATAGGTATACTGGAGAACTGTGTAACATAAGTAAACTTCTTGTTATACAGGAATTATGATAATTACTACGTAAAATTGTTAATTTACTTAATCTTCAAAGACTTTATCTTCATTTTGATACTAAAAGTGACTTTAAAGTGCTTTTAATAACCCACAAAAGCTTCGCATCCACTACGAAAAAGCGTGTGAAAACCATTTAAAATTTTACTCAAAAAACAACACCGTCGCTACCTTAGGATCACCTCATAAATTAAATAACGAAACTTCGAGAAAAACATTTTAAATTGTTGAAAAACAGCGGCCTTTGCCCTCGGGTGGTCCTATGTCGGACGAGCCCTTTATCTCACAGGTTTTATACCTCAATTTCCCTTTTTGGACAGGATTAGGGTTGTGTATTCATACATAATGCTGTCACATTAGGATGCAGAAGGCCTTTAAAAAATTCAATGGAATTGGTAAAAGAAATTCTTTATATATTTCACTTCATCAATGTCAGGGTAAATTGTTATAATATCCTATCCTACTTCCTAATATTCTACTGATGTTATAAATGCGAAAGTTTGTGAGGATGGATATGTGGGTAAATGTTTTTTACTCTTTCAAGCTAAAACTACTGAACGGATTTTGATGAAACTTTACAGTATTATTATTTATTCATCAGAATAACATACCTATAAGCTATAATTTATAACGATTTTGAGTTAATTAGCCAAATTACAATGATAATTAAAAGTTACTTTTCCACGCGGACGAAGTCGCGGGTAGAAGCTAGTTACATAAATATGGCTTTTGTATTGCACTATGTGTCTACAGTGCTGCCCGCTATGATTTCTTTCTTCCCAGTTAAGTGGAAATTTCCTGAAATCCTGTATTCCTGAAGCAGTGATGTAACCATTGCATTGGTCAAATGTCTCAACTTCAAATCCAAGCCACGCCCCTTTGACTTTTCGAAATCATATTAAGGGTCGCTTAAACGGTGAAGGAAAACATCGTGTGGAAACCTGCATGCCTGAGATTTTCAAGACGGCGTGTGAAGTCTGGCAACTCGCACTAGGCCAGCGTGGTGGCTTATAGCTTAATCCCTCTCATTGTGCGAGAAGACTCGTGTCCTGCAGTGGGACACTATATGGATTGATGATGATTAATTCCATTAAAATGAATCCAAACCTGACTCTCTTGAACTCATGGCTCGTAAAACTTGTATCCTAACCCTTTGCCTTTCGCAAACAAACATGACAGGCTCGTATTTGTCAACAGTACTCCAGTTAGATTTTATTGTGGAAACGGTGTCAGGTATCGCTAGCTGTCATGTCTGGTGTGAATTCTTGATGTGATGTGAATAATAATTTCTTTGGTCCTTAGTTACCGTAACGTAAGTATACCATCACGCCAGTTCTCCCCAAAGGGTTAAGCAGAGGTGTTCTAATTGTACAGTCTGGGGCCATAAGTCCAGTAGCATGTCAACGATCATATTAGCATGCACGGTACTGCGCGTATACACACACGTGTGAGTGATTTAAATGCAAACATTTACCCGTCAAACAGTATAACTACGAGAAGGTTACAGTGTGTGGGGTCACTACTAGACAAAAATAACAATACATATAGTTTTGTTTTCTTCATATTAGTGTTCTCATCGAACGAATGAGAGAGTGTGATATACGAGATCGTGTATGTGTGCAAAATGTTTGTTATAGAAAAAGGTCGTAAGTGCGACTTGTTTAGTTGCAATAGATTTGTGAAACTGCTACTGTACTTATGACCCCGACCGTACACCCACAGTTCGCCGGTATGTTTTCTAGTGGTCCTAAGCGCGACTGCTCTAATAATAATTCTTTATTTTCAGACATAGGGATAGTCTATAGAATTGGTACATAGTAAGTGTTAGTAAAGTTGTCAGTATTACACATAATAATTTAAAAAGGTGTTAGTAGTTTGTTAGTAAAACAGTTGAAATTACAAGATAGTTAATTCCATTTAATCTTATTACATTGCAGATGTACACCTGCCCAGTATACAATAAATAGACTATCAGTTTTGTTCACTAACGTCCTGAGGACAGCGTTCGTACTACCACGGACCCTGCTCATCATAGACGCTGTTCTTTTCCGTATGATGGCGAAGAAATTATTAATGCCCGCCTCCGCGAACATTTCGGAAGCGCTGCAGTACAGTATTATTGTCTGTGGCAAAGAGCTAGCATAAAGTTGGGTGATTGTTGCGTCTGTGTTTAGTCTTGTGCCTATAAAGATATCGCTCCGTATTAGTAGAATTCGTTCAGTGTACTAGTTCACCTTGTCAAAAAGAAAATAAACGAATGGACAGAGTATTATGTTACAACTTACGACTAAGTGCCCTACTACTTACAAAATTGCACTGCAAGAGCTATAATGTAGTGTTAGTCTTTATCTTAATTAATTACATTAGTATGCAGTTTTAATAATATTATTTTATCATCATCATCATCATCTTCAGCCTATATTAGTCCACTGCTGGACGTCAGCCTCTCCTAATGTGCGCCATTTCACCCTGTCGTCGGCTTTTCGCATCCAGCTTCTACCAGCAGCCTTTCGCAAATCATCACTCCATCTTGCCGGAGGGCGTCCTACACTACGTTTGCCGAGTCGCGGTCTCCACTCGAGAACACGTCTACCCCAGCGGTTGTCGATTCTTCTGCAGATATGGCCAGCCCACTGCCACTTCAGCTTGCTAATCCGGTGTGCTATGTCGGTTACTTTGGTTCTCTGTCGGATAACCTCGTTGCGGATTTTATCCTTCAGAGAAACTCCAAGCATAGCACGCTCCGTAACACACTATTTTATACCAGTCACTAAATCATAAATCACACTTGCTATCCCAATATACCCAAAGGCCAGCATAGCATCATAACTCATCCTTGATATATTTCATATCTGACATTAAGTGGGCTACGGTTCTCACAGTACGGATCATCCTAACTAGATTCTGTTGATAAAGCCTACATTAGTGCAATTGCTTCTCCAGTCTAGCGTCCTACATGAACTGTAATAGCGTCCATGCGATGCCAACCGAAGATATCTTAAAGTATTATTTTTTAGTAAGTTCTTTGAAAAGATGGACAGGTTTAAATGGGATTGGGCTCGTCTCGTTAGCCGCATTCACCATAATCGTTGGGCAAGAGTCTCCACACAATGGACAGTAGGCATCAAGGTCGGCCCAGAAAGGGTGGCGGGATGACTTGGATGCTTACTGCGCGCTGGTATGACGTGGCATAAGAAAAAAGTAGGAAGGACCTGGGGGAGGCCTTTGCTAAGCAGTGGGACAGTAATGACTAATAAAAAAAAAAATCCGTCACGGGTACCGAAACCCTGGATGCTATAAAGGATCAGCGTAGCAATCGCGTTTAAATTTTTCAGGGTTCCGTACCCAAAGGGTAAAAACGGGAATCTATTACTAAGACTCCTCAGTCTACCCGTCCATGGTGACGCTGTAAACTGTCACCATGGACGGGTAGACTGACCCTTTACAGTGTAAAGGGTCCGAAACGTTGGAATTAATAATATCAATATAACGCAATAAAACCCGTAAAAAGTAGTTCTATTTTAATTAATAAAAATATTTTATATCGCCTCGCATTTCGCTCTCACGTAGGACGAAAGAAAAAATACACGGGTAGCTACTGCGTATTAAGGCTCCTTGGCCTTAACAACTGTTGGCGAGACTTCAAAAAGTGCAGAGTGCGTCTGTGCCTCTTTTGTCTAGACAAATTACGAGCAGTATTTAACTTTATGTCGCTCGAGTTATTTCTGCAAGACTTTTTCTTTGTAACTTTTAAACGAGAAATGGTGAAATTAAACTACTTTTAGGGATTTTATCGCGTTATATTGATATTATTAATCCCGACGTTTCGGACCCTTTACAGTGTCCATCAAATAAATATTTGTGTTCTGTGGAAATCGAACCCACGACGTCGTGGTTAGCAGTCCGACACGTGAACCACTGGACCACAGTATAATAAATATACATATAATCAATATAGGTAATAATAAATATAGATATATATTATTAATATCTATCCATATGTATATAAAAAACAATTAACGACGTCTGAGGTCTAGTGGTTCACGTAACATAATTTAAATCTTCCTTCTGTATAATGTATAGCCAACTCAATCTGTAATTACAGCGACTAGCGAGTATACTAAGGTACACGTGTATTCACACGGTACAATACACAGACGTCTTACTATCTTCAAATCTCTGAGGGCATCCTTACGTCAAACATAATCCACTTCACTCGCCGAATTGACGGCTTGACGTTAACTTTACTATACTTACCAACTATTCCGGAACTCTCAAACTAATTCACTAAACTTGGATCTATCTCCCCCACCTCCCCACCAGAACAGTGCATGCAAAGTATTTAAATACTTTCATAAAGTTCCATACTCAAATGGGAATACAAAAGTTCGAAGCAAATCTGTCTGGTCCCAGTACAGCGAATTCCAGATATTCTATCGATCCGTAAAGTTTGGCTAAAGTTTTTTTATATTTGGCAGCTGGGAACGATTTGGAGCGAAACAAATTGTAGTGACGATTGCTTTGCGTAGGGAATGTAATGTATTTTTTGTGTTCATTCACTCCCACGGTCGTTAGTTTGAAAAATAAACGTGAAATTGCTTGTGGTTCATTTTAGTCGTTCTCACCCTCTGGGTGTATGAATATTTAAAAACAAAAATGCAATTTATGAAAGTAATTTCGAAACCGACGAGCTTTGAATTAGATTCTCGGAAAACACGTAATTACATTATTTTGACAAGAAATAATGTATTTCATGTATATTAATTAAAGTACCTATATAAGAATAACATGTTTTTTTTTTTCGAGATCTTTGTTTTAATTTCATTTCATTTTAATTAAAAATCACAATGTATGCAAAATCTCAATGTGGTGGACTATAGTTTGACCGTTTTCATTTTAAAGGAGATCCATGCCCAGTAAAAGATAAATCGATTTTATCGGATGTCACGACTTTTAGTTCTAAACCTCATTCGAATCGAAACTATGCGGCCAATATTTATAAATAATTCACATTTAAATTCATAGAATCACGCTAAAAAACATGGCCTAACTTGCAAAAAATTTATACTATAAGTACTTATACAAATGATAAATGATATTTATTTCTGTAAGTAGAAAAAAATGTTTTAAATTATTACATATAGATAATTAAATAAAAATAAACTTATCTACACTACTTACTAACAAACTATTATTAAAAAAAAAAAAACTACAGGGTAAACTAAACTAAAAAAGAGCATCAAAAAACTCATCTGCATCGCCATCGTCTGGTAGCGTAAATAGATATTTTAAAGACACTTTTACAAATCAATATTTTACATATTTTTTAAGCTAGATGGCTCCGGCATTTCCTAGCTGACGACCTCTGAGAAGAAAAAGCCTTTCAATTCCAAATAAAACACTAGCTTTCCCTCCATGCAACCTAGACTGTAATTAGAGCTAGACCAATACATAATATAGATGAATTGCTTGTCGGGCTGTGTGTATTCTGTTACAGGGAGGATCATCCCGTCAATTGATCTCCCCTCGAGAGTATTTTAGAGTGCCTCGCAAGTGAGGTGTTAAGTAACATTACGTCTGAGATCCACAGAAGGGGTGGAGTACTAGATACATACAGGGGACTATATAGGGGGATATAGACAGGGGCCTGGATATAATCAGGGGACATAGATATATATAGGGACTAGATATAGTCAGGGAACTATATACAGTCAGGGGACTAAACAAGAGGTCGAGAATGTCTCAAGTTTGAATCCAAGGCACGCACATCTGACTTATCGAAATATTAATTATCACTTGCTTAAACGGTGAAGGAAAACATTAGGAAACCTGAATGCCTTAAAGATTATCTCGATGGCGTGTGAAGTCTGCCAACCCGCACTAGGTCAGCGTGGTGGATTATAGCCTAATCCCTCTCATTCTGTGAGAGGAGACCCGTGCCATTAAATATATTACACCTACTACAGTAAGTTACACTCTATTCCGTATAAGCATCCTTAATACTAATGTAGTAGGGTATAGTTGCAGTAATCTGTTAGTGCGCAGGTGTTTCCAGTGTAACACAGACAACATTAACGAATGATTAAGTCTGAGCTATGCAAGTGCTATTCCTGAGTAAACGTGTAGTCACAAATCTAGCGGGAAATAGTCTTAAACAACATTGTTTTTATACAACGACGCTGTTTCCCGCAGTTTCGTTATCCCAAATGTTTTTTTGAGACAAAAGATAGATTATATCCTTCTCCAAGTATAAAGCAATCTATCTCTGTATAAAATTTCACCAGAATCAGACAGTTACTTTCATATTTATAATATTAATAGCTAATTAAACTAGCAAATAGTTCATGTTTTTAAAAGAAAAATTGACGTTAAGTATATATAAGTATTTATATAACGTCGATATTGGCAAATTGTTATAATCCATATCAGATAGTATGTGTCAAACCTGATGCAGTATCCTTTCTAAATAAAAAAAGAAGCATCAATGTATATATCTCCTCACCCTTGAAGTCTGTCAAAAACCTCCCTGGGCACAAAAAAACACAAATATTTGTGTTGACTATCGACGGTCCTACTGTTCTGTGACTAATAACAGTCATGATACTCATTTTTCAATTGCAGAAATGTATCGCCAATATTATTCGCAAACATTACCAAATTCCGCGCACTCTAGCACCCCACCCTTACCTTATAAATGGGACTAATTCAACACGGTAACACGTACGCCATCCTAAACTATTTCATGATTGTTTGTGTGTTGAAAGTCGTGATAACATAAATGCAATCACGCCTGTATTCCTCGAAGGGTTTTGCAGAAGTGTAGGTACTTTTAGTACCAGCGTCGTGATCTCGTCAGTCGTGGCAGAGGGTGGTGACCTCTCGCTTCCGGCCGTAATTCAGTCTATGGTCGAGAGCGAGAAAGCTTGGGAAGCTGCTGCCTCTTACTGCGAGCAAGTCAAAGAAGGCGGCGGAAAGAGAGAGAGAACTGTCCACCTCTCTCTCAATCCGTAGTACAGGACCACAGCCTGTCATTGTCGTAGCGAATTTCGCGGATCCCATGGCCATGACTATAAGGCAAGTGAAGGCAAGTGCGGTTTTTAGTCGGTACGAATCCGACATACCCTACCACCTCCCCAGGCAGTGGAGGATCCATGAGGATTTTCCGTACTATAAAAAAAAAAGTTCTATTAGTACACCCAAAGTTCGCCGGTACATTTAAATCCCATTTAATAGAGCAGTTGATAGCAGTAGGCTCACCTATTGCCATTAACTGGGCACAATCCACACTCTGCTACTTTCTCTGAGCTGCTACTAAGAATTTTATAAAAAACCTAGTAATAAAGTTATTAAGCAAAGGAAAAATTCGACTGCGGGCAGGATTTTAACCTGCGTCTTCTGGTTAGGTACACCAGACGCTAAGACCACTAAGCCACCGCGATTCCTACCCGTCATGTCAAATTTTGCCTTCGCATTGTGAATTTACGTCTTTATGGTGACGCCGCGGTCGAATTTTTGCTTTGCTTAATAACTTTAAAATCTTAGCATGGAAAATGCCAAAAATATACAAAAAGATAACCTAGTAATAGTTTGCTCAACCTGGAAATCAAGCTCAAGAATAGCAAACATGCTTGCGAACATTACGATAATCGCGCGGTTTTAAAAGACAGCTCTCTCTTTACCCCTATGTTATGGGAGGCTTTCATCATCAATCCATATACTGTTCCACTGCTGGGCACGGGTCTCCTCTTACAAAATGAGAGGGATTAGGCTATTAGTCCACCACGCTGGCTCACCATTTGCCTGTGTATGGCAATTCGTAGCAATTCGATTCTCTCGCTCGTGGAGACGGCCCCTAAGTATTTAGAATGGTTTCTTTAAATAAATATTGCAGATCTTACACAATATTACTGCCGCAAGTATGTTGACTGCACACTAAATGCTTCGTATTTGTTTCGTAAGATGTTGAAACTCAATTAGTTAATTAATTAGTCATTTGCGGTTTCTTCCACCCTTCAAATGTAACTTAGTTTTTTTAGGGTTTCTGCACCCTTTTCCTCTTTTGTAACGGAAAAAAAAGTTAAAGTAACTTGGTACTTCACTAAGTTTTTATAACACAAAGCTGAACAAATGTTATTTTAAAATATGGACATAAAACTACGCTTTGTATGTGCACATTGTCTTTTTGCATGTGCAAAATGACAATGTGCACATTCATAATATAATACATTTAGATTGGTCTATAGTGGCCATTTAATGTATTAATGATATTATATTTAAAAAATATACATCAATTATGACCTAGTAGACTTAAAAAAAATTGTTGATTGGACTGAGTCTTATGCATCGACTTCAAATCCTTTGATGTCTATTTTTAATAAAATAATAATAAAATATTTATTCCACAATAACTAATCTATTGACGTGATATGAATGTGATTAAACCTTGGCTCCTAAACTAGGTAATCCTGTGACTTAGGAGTCACTGTTCTATCTTACTTCTATGTAATAATCTTAACAGTATAAAGCGAGTTTCTTGCAAGTCTGTGTTGGTTATAAAGGTAGGGAATAAGACTCAGTGTATACATGTGTGTGTGTGTGTGTTTGTGGGTGTAGTCTGCATGTGCTTAACATAGAGAGAGCAGGAGGACAGTATACGAGTGGATGACGTAACAACTACATTTAAAGAGAAATCCTTGTGAAATTGAAACTATAAATTAACCAAACATTACAGTTCCCTTTACAGTATATCTCTTATCATGCAAAAACAACATCTATGATAGTAATACATCAACATACGAATTATTAACGGAAGCAACTTCATAATTTTATCTAAAATTCACACAAAGATAACTTAGCCAATATAAGTTGAGCTCTCAGGTAAACTCCCTGAGGGGTACCGGAGCTCAAAGTCACCTGGTGATTAAACATTCATCAAGGACTCCACATCAAAAGGAGATGGTGTAATGCAATCTTCTCAGTAATACAGTTGAAGTGATAGTTACTATAGTAATTGCATCAATTCTAAATTAATCTTTATTTTGAATTACAAAATACAATTTACAATAATTTTATTCGTAATTCAAATATTTTTATTCTTTACAATTAACTCTATAATAATTTAATCGGAATTTAAATGTTTTTACTAAGTATTTTATTGAATTCACAAAATAAATAAACGACAATTTTAATGCAGTATAAATACAATGACGGAGTTGAATATTCCTCACGTGGATACAGTCGGTATGTATTTTGATGTTTCATTATTATTATTTTTAAACGTGGATATTGGAAGTTTTATTGATAGACTTTAGAAACTTGATCATGTAATATGGCTTCATAGAGTTCTTTAAGTTGTGTTTTATTAAAACATCATACTTAGCATTTTATTAAAATTATGTTAGTTTTATTAAAATCATTTTAAAACATGTACCTATGTCAGCCTCATCGTACCCTAAATCCTATTATTTACAAAAATAATTACATATCTAACTATAAATTATAGGTAATTGTGCACTAGTCTAGTCCACACTATTAGTCTAAAATAAATGTTATTAATTAGATACCTATTTTTAATATATGAAATTGTAGATATACATACATAGATTGTTCAAGACCCGACTGATATGTAGATTGTTAAGGGGAAGGCTTTCAAAATGAACATCAGAAAGAATAAAAAATAAAATTTCTATCATAATTATCATTCTGCTTTCATAAGAAATTATGGTGATTTTACTCAAAACTTTAAACAGTTACAACTCTAAAATGAATAGTTTATTTTCGAAAATTATAATTAGTATTAATAATGCCCTTTCATCCTGAGCAAGTCTCCTATTTTTTGTACAACCTGTATAAATTTCCAACTGAGTTCGTGGCACACAACTTTCGCTTCAGCAAAATTTATTCCTACAGGGTCCTCTTAACCTCACATTTTTAAAAACGTCCGCATTTTTATTGTGGTATTTTCGCCGAGGTCGGCTTGTTCCAACTTTTCCATTCATACACGCGACGTGTATTATTTTGTTTTCGTCAAAAATTACTGAAAGGGGTAAACAACACTTGGTGGTCAAAATGCTCTTAATCTGAGAAGCAACCTAGTGGAACGATTGTGATAGTAGTTACTACTCATTTTGAGAATTGTTTTATTTATTTTCGCTTGTCGCTCCGTCGAAAATACCGATCAGTAGGAGTATATTGGGAGTTCTGCCATGTTAGTCAAGTGGTCCTAAGCACGACTGCTGCTCTAGAGGTCCTGTTCAATTCCCTGGTCTATAAAAGTGATACTTATTGGGGATTTCAATGAAATTCTCAGTAGCAGCTCGAAGTTTGAATATGTTCCCGGTTAATGGCAATACGCTCGCCCCTGTTACATGGAACATAAACATACCAGCGAACTGTGGGTATTAGTACACCTCTGCCTAACCCGTGGCGTGATGATATGAAATGTTATTTTGTGTAGTTAGACTGAAAACCGACCAAAACATTGAGAAAAGGCCAGGACTGTTTTTTTTATGGGATAGGGGGCAATCGAGCAGACCAATCGCCTGATGGTAAGCGATTTCCGCCGGGGAATACAGGCGTGATGGTATGAAATGTTATTTTGTGTAGTTAGACTGAAAACTGACCTCAACATTGAGAAAAGGCCAGGAGTGTGATGAAAGGCTAAATTATATCAACGGCCATGTATTACAAACTAAAAATAGAAAATGTAATACTGAAGGGGTATTTAGGGGATCAAGCGGGACAACCATCGGTCATCATAATCCCTCTACTTCGGACCACGTCCACCCTTATATAAAATTTAGCTTAGCGTATGTTTCGGCCTCACTTCGCTTTTGCTACAGAAATAACATGAAGCTTATTAAAACTAATGTTCATCTTCTTGCTAAATATTTTTATAGAGATTATTATGATATTTTTCCCCGACTGCGGAATGAAAGGGGCGACGCAAAGGAGGGTAGTGTGTTTATCAGCATATGTGTCCGTATGTTTGTTCCTTTGTAGCACTCTAGAGACCAAACGCGTGGGGTGATTTTGGTTGAGCAAAGGTTATTGGGTTTTTTCTATTAAAGGCTCAGTAGCAGCTCGGAGTTCGGATTTTGCCTGAATAATAGCAATAGGTTTGCCCGTATTACATGGGACCTAAACATACTGGCGAACTGTGGGTGGATATCAGTACACCTCTGCCAAATCTTTCAAAAAATATAGGCGTCATGGTATTTAACCGACTTCAAAAAGGAGGTTCTCAGTTTCACCTGCATGTATGTGTATGTTTGTCCGCGACTATCTCACGTTAGGCTGAACCGATTTTGATGCGATTTTCAGAAAGTATTTGTTATATTCTGGATAAGGTTTTGGTATACAATAAATCGATACCCCGTGACGTCATCCACGTGAATCCGAAATTAAGCGATATATTAGTTCAACTCGACCGACTTTGTTTATGCTTGAAGTCGGTTTTATTTATGTTTTAATATTGTTTACAGAACCTGTTACCCCGATGCAAGAAATAAACAGAGCTTATGAAATATGCAAATTTGGAAGGTTTCACGTGAAGCTGTTGTTTGTAAGCTTTTTCGGATGTATCGCTAGTATACTTGTCACTAATACCACCTCGTACTTACTACCTATAGCTGAGTGCGATCTCAACATGAATCTCAGGCAGAAAGGACTTTTGAATGCTATGTCTTATTTTGGTACGTATTGGGATAATCCTACTATTATTATAAATGTGAAAGTTTGTGAGGATGGATGGACGATATTTGTTTCTCTTTCACGCTAAAACTGCTGAATGGATTTTGATGAAACTTTACAGTATTATTATTTATACATCAAAATAACATATAGGCTATAATTCATAACGATTTTGAGTTAATTAGCCAAATTAAAACGATAATTAAAAGTAACTTTTCCACGTGGACGAAGTCGCGGGCAGATGCTAGTAAGTACAGACGCCAGCAGGTCAAGCTATCCAAAACTGTGAAATTTTCCCAATTGAACATAAGAATGTACTGGCCTCTGTACAAAAAAAAAGTATATAATCCATATACTTGACGTACTATGGGTACTAAATAGTATTATATCCATTATTTAGTACCCATAGTACGACAAGCTTTGCTAAGTTTGGGGCTAGATGGTGCTGTGTAAATTTGTCCAAGAATATTTATTTATTTATTATCTAGAGACTTGACGAAATTGGTGTAAATAATAATTATGTTATTAAGAACGGCTATTACTGAAATAAAAAAAGGACAGGAAAGCTAACCATATATCTTTTTTTAGGTATGTTTGCATCGACAGTGATAGCAGGTTTCCTGATAGACACATTTGGAAGGATATATTTCTTGAGAATCGGTTTTGGGGGCATATTCCTCTGCACATTGTTTTCTGCTAGCAGTCAGAATTACGAGATGTTGGCAGCTGCTAAATTCTGTGAAGGTGTACTGTAAGTTAGATTTTTTTTTATTGATATACTAGTGACCCGCCCCGGCTTCACACGGGTGCAATACGCACATCAAAAAAAGTTTGCGATCATTTTGAAAAATCCTAATCTTTTTTGTTACGGTAGTGATTTCTTCTTGTTTTTAGATTCTTACAAACAAGGTATTTATAGTATATTGATTTCTGACATTTACGCGAATATTATACATTGAAATAAAACTACTTTTTACGGATTTTATCGCGTATATTTACAGCCCTTTACACCGTCCATGGTCACGTCATGGTCATTTTAAGGTCATTATTTATATTTAAAGAAAACACACAACAAAGATTTTTTCTTGATAAAATTCAATTTAAAAATTATATCAGCTTATGCTAGTGATCGCAAAGTTTTTTGATGTGTGTACATATCACCAACCTTCTGGAAGAAATTATCAATATTTTAGTGAAAACCGCATTCACATCCATTGCGTAGTTTAAAAGATCTCAGCGTATAGAGGGACACACAGCGGGAAGCGACTTTGTTTTTAACCGACTTCAAAAAATTTGGTTCTATGTTCGACTGTATGTATTTTTTTTATGTATGTTCACCGATTTCTTATAGTATCTATAGATGATAAACAAAGTGTACGGGCCACCTGATGGTAAGCAGTAACCGCAGCCTATAGACACCAGCACTAACAGTAGTATCACTAACGCGTTATTATCCTGAGACCTGTTCATCATCAACCCATATACAGTCCCACTGCTGGGCACGGGTCTCCTCTCAGAATGAAAGGGATTAGGCTATAGTCCACCACGCTGGCCTAATGCGGGTTGACAGACTTCACACGCCGTCGAGAAAATCTCTAAGGCATTCAGGTTTCCTCACGATGTTTTCCTTCACCGTTTAAGCGAGTGATAATTTAATTGTTAATATGCACATGATTTCGAAAAGTCAGAGGTGCATGCCTTGGGTTCGAACTCGAGACCTTCGACCTGGCAGTCCAATGGTCATATCACTAGGCTATCACTGCTGCTGCTTGAGACCTGTTGTTAACTCTCAAATGCCCACACACGATAGGGAACACCATCTTATCTCATCTTAACTGTGGGAGCTGGCATGGCCAGCAACACTTCGACCAAATATGATCTATTGTGTTGTCCCCAGCCTGGTACATTCCTTACTCATCAAAGACGTGGTTCATAAAGGCGGCTAGCCCACTGAGAGGAAGGAACCTGTAGTCTGGCTTCGGGTATCCGTTGCCAAGATGACCTATCCGTTTCGTCGCTACGAAGTCACAATCTAACAAGATGTGCTGCATTGTTTCCCTGAATTCACCAAAAGCTCTGCAATCATTATTCAAAGGAGTACCAAAATGTTGGTACATTATTGCTTAGCAGCCGAATATTTGGCAATGTCAGGGTACCACCTCAGACGAAATGAACCTTTTTTTTTTACGTGGGGAAACCTTCACAAGGCTACCGGTCTATGGGGGTTAGACCGGGGAGTGTGGGATTCTTTCCCACTAAAACCACCCCGGTGGCCACCATCAGCACATGGAGGGGCGCACTGGGTCCTCTTAATAGACCACCCCAGAACCCCCCTGTGCACCGCCTATTAAGGCACATCCCTGGGGAGACGAAATGAGCCTACCATGAGCTACCTATGCTGATTGATAATACGCTCGCCCCCTATTACATAGGATCTAAACATACCAGCGAACTGTGCCCTTAGCAAATACGAGATTAGAGAGGTAGGGCATAGTGGGAGTAATCCCACTCAAATTGGAGCTGCCCGACTGGGGAAGTACCTCCACCTTGCAGAAATCGAAGTAAAATAACACTGCTTTGAGCTGTGTTGTGTTTCTTACGGTGATCAAGGTTGCCAGTGCTCGACGAGGAAACGTTGAGTTGTCAGTGGGGGGACTTTGACCCTTATACTCCCAACCCAACTATTCCTCTTGCAATACAGGGTCGGCAATGCGCAAGTGATACTCCAGGTGTTGCAAGCGTCTATAGGCTACGGTAACCGCTTACCATCAGGTGGGCCGTATGCTTATTTGCAGTAGAATAAAAAAAAATACAGACGTGAAGCTGTGTATGTACCTATACTTTTTTTTATCAAAATAAGATCATAATTGGCTACTTGTATAAAAATTACTTCATGTCACTCGCATGCTCTTTATAAATACAATCCAGGCAATTTAGGCAGTAAATTGATTTAAAATTAAAGTTTTTTTTATACTTTCTTAATTCCATCTTCAACATCAACCTGTCAGCACCAACGTACCTGAAACAAAAATAAATAATTGAGTTATTTAATTCTGTTTTCTTTTTTTTTTGCATTTAAAATATCTAACATTAAAGAACATTAAGTAATATATTATTTTATTTTATTTGGGAAACAAACAGATACAATAAAGAAAAAAAAACATACAAATAAAACCAAACACAATCCAAAACAGTTTCCACATAATTATATACAATACATTAGCGCCAAAATAGAAAAAAAACTAAACATGAATTTATAATTTTATGAATTTATAATTTTAGTTAATTGGAGCAGGAACCAGACAGTTGTGTACATTATGGGATTATGTTGTCGAGGTAATTTAATAATTTTCAATAGATATCGGAAATCTATCTACTTATTTAAAAGTAGGGACAGGCATCTCGTGGGTGTGCCGACGCTAAGGTTGAGTAAAGAGCAAGCCAATTTTTAATAAAAAAAAAATCACCGCCAAGATACAAAATAAAATAAAAAAAAAAAACTTGAGAGGACCCGGATGGAACGAAGTTCCTTTCATTAAAATTTAATAATTAAAAATAAAAAAACCTGTAAACACTCAACAATTCACAACGCGCAAAATTCAAATATTGTCATTCACTCAATAATATTTGAATGCTTGTCAACAATATTTGAATTTCGAAAAAAGTGTCGTGACAACTTTTCGTAAGTTTTTTTTCCGTCTAGCCCCCTTTCACAACGCGCGATAAGGAACTTCGTTCTAAAAAGATATAAGAAGATAAACAGTCGGAACATTTCATTAACCATACTGATTTCTGACACATACGAATATTAGAAATTAAATTAAAATAAATATACTTTTCACTGTGCCTCGTGCCTCGGTGAGCACGTAAAGCCGTCGGTCCCGGTTGACATACGAACACCTATGACAATCGTTAGTGGTAGTCAGAAGCCAAAAAAGCCTGACCACCAGTCTATCCTCAGGATATCAGTATTACCAGAAATTGGGTTGCGGAGGTCTGATGGCAGTCGCTTCGTGTAAAATATTGATATTCAGCCGCATTTGGTTAGACTGGAAGCCGACCCCAATATAGTTGGGAAAAGGCGAGGAGAAAGAAGAAATTAAAATATTTTTTTTACGGATTTTATTGCATTATGATACTAACTGTTGCCTGTAGTTTGACTCGCATCCCAAGTGGCTTTTTGAGACAAAATATCTATAACCTATGTCCTTCTCCAAGGTCTAATCTATCGCTGTACAAAATTTCATCAAAAGTTATAAAATACAAATGTTCAGCGTTGTATTCGTGAAAGCGTAACAGACAGACCGAGTTACTTTCAGATTTTCTAATATTAGTAGGGAGTAAGGATTATTTAGACTGTGTGTGTAGGCTAGCCGTGTGTGTCTAGCCGTGGGTATGATGAGGCTGCCATGCCTTTGTAATGCCTCTAAATATATTAGTTTAAAAAAAGTCTATCCGTGACCATGAACGCTGTAAAGAGTACGAAACGTCGCGATTAATAATAATTAATAATAATATAACGCGATAAAATCCGTTAAAAGTAGTTTATATTCAATCTTTAGTTAACCAGATAATATTTTAGTAGATAGCCTATATAGAGATCGCTACAAGGATTCAGTATTAGCGTATAGCACTGGCTTGTTTTATTAAGATGAAATAATAATTTGAATTTTATTTATTAGAATGGCTAGTAAAAGTAGTGATTGATGGTTGTCACAGAATTCCCTTGACTTTTCCCTGATTTTTTTACCAATGGACATTCAGACCTATCAATATAGCAATACGACATACATTGCAATGCTCTAATAATGCCGTGGCATCAAAACATTCCTTTCGATGCCACGACATCATTGGTAAAATCCCTAGCTATGCCGTCCCGGTCTGCGTAGGCCTTAATAGTGCTAAGCCGAGAATTTCATTTTCACTCCAAACACACAGTCCCTATACCTACTTGCAAAGCAACCAGGAGGGTTAACTTTTCCGTTCCAAAGGTCTCTGCTTCCCCTTTAAGTTTAAGCAAGCATGAAGATAAAAATTAAGCTTGCGTATTCATCACTCCTGCTCCATAATAATTTGCCTCAGTCGGATTCACTAGACCGTTGAGATAAGCAGTTGACTCAGTATTTTTCTTCCCTCCCACTTTGTTTTTAAAAAGTATTTTTTAAGTAGAAAGTTTATTTAACAAACCACTAGAGGCAAGTTGAAAGTAAAATTTAAATTAAATGATAAGAAATATCATTTCGGAGCTGTGTTTTGAATTCGCGTTGAAATATTACGAGATTGGTGTAATTAAAATTCTCTAGTTTATTTTTTGAGGATAAAAATTTGAGGTAGATAGCTTGGATGCATTGCAGGGGTGCTTCTGGGGATTGTGATTATAACGTTTTTCTTCATTTTTTCGAAAAACAGTTACAAATTAAAACAGAACAAATCGTTAATCAAGTCATCAACTTTTTTTTTGTGTAAATTATAAATGATATTGTATGACGTCAAATTTTCCCAATTGAATATGAACCATATACTTTTCTATTAAAGTTGAAAATCCATCAAAGAAATTTGCCAGATTAGGATATCTTGATGTGCTGGCCTCTGTACATGTTTATAATGTCTACTCCTAAACCTAAATAAATAGGTCCTAACCTCCTAATCAAATTTATTCCATCGAATGAATAAAATCATTCACCGATTCGTTCATATTCGTTACAAATATGCATTATGGACATCACTAAAGCTATTTAAGGTCATTGACGTTTTTTTCTGACATAACTCCTCACGACGTGTTGGAATAGGGTATAGGTATATGATTATATTCTGTCTGCGACCCTGCTCTAGGCCGTGGTTTTATACCACTAAGGTGGTGAACAAGCATACGGCCCACATTATGGTAAGCGGTTACCGTAGCCTATAGACGCTTGTAACACCAGGTGGTTGACTTAGCTTAATCCCTCTCAATCTGAGAAGAGGCCCGTGTCCAGCTGTAGGACCGTATACAGGGTTGATGATGATATATTTTTTTCAAGGCAAATTTAAGAGATGGTTCTTCTAGAATTTGCTGTAAACCCTACTGTGTTTTCATGATTCTACCTTTGTCCTTCTCTTAAAAAGGATGACTACATATTGGCATGTGTATGTGCAATATATTAAATGACATTTTCCTTGCCTCTCTCAATATAATATATATTTTTTTATCACTCCTAAATAATAAATATTTATTGTCTCAAAAAATACATGACAATGGCATAATTCCCTAGATAGACAATAGGATTTCTTGCGTCGAGGGGCCTAGTCTCTTCAACACATCAATAGACAATCAAAATTTTAAAATAAGACCCAAAGAGAACAATAACAATAAATTTCAAAAAAAATCGTTTAATTTTTAAAAAGGAGATCAAAAATACATCTAGTTTCGAGTCTAGTTTCTAGGCTCATATAGAATTCTAAACTATATAGAACCAAACTCCAATACAATATAGCTATTGCCTCTCCCGCATCCAAAACTGTAAATAATACAGTATTTGAACAGTTTACTTCGTAGCATGTTGGTCGCGTGCCCAAAATACGGACAGTGCATTATTACCTTGGCCCGCTGTATACGCCTTTATTGCATCTAGATATGATATATTGCTTTTGTCAATTTCTACAATTTGACACATAGTGTATGTTTCAAATTCATTTGGAGGTATTATTGCGTATTTTTTTGTTTTATACCAATAAGGTGACATATACCGGCCCATCTGACCGTAAGTGTTTTACCGTAGCCTATAGACGCTTGCAGAATGAGAATTAATAATATTATGACTGATTCATTTATTTACCTATTTTTTTATACCACTAAGGTGGCAAACAAGTATACGGCCCACCTGATGGTAAGCGGTTACCGTAACCTATATACGCTTGTAATACCAGGGGTATCACTTGCGCGTTGCCGACCCTGTAAAACGAAAGAGGAATAGTTGGGTTGGCAGTATAAGGGTCAAAATCCCCCACTGCTAACATCCTCCACTATCCTCGTGGAGCACTGATATGTGTTATGTGTCTCATTATAGTCAATTCTATTTCAATTATACAATTAAAATAGTACTTTTGAAAAGTCAAAACTAGTCGCACAGTTACAAAAAGTGGGTCTTATAGATGAGAACAAGAAAGTAACTCCATTGACGCTCCTTTAACATTCACACACAGACATTTTTTACATAAACTTAGTTATAGTACCTACCTAATCCTTGGTTAATTTTTTTCATGTTACATTCGAATAAGATTTAAGGAGCACTACATTTCGACAATGAATTAGTAACTACAATGACAATCCAACACAATTATAAATGTGGCAATACCGACGTAAATTAATATTTGTTTTAGTAATAGTTAGCAATCAAGTAAATTGTCTGTTTAAATCCAGTGAATCCACTGTAGTAGAAACATAATATTAACTTGTTAGACAGGTAAATACTAGAGTAGTAGGTAAATATCAGATATTGTAAGATAGCGAGCTAGAGATTATATAAGTTGGTATATTCAGCTAGTCAACTTATTCCAGTGCTCTGCGAGGAAACGTTGTGTTGGCAGTGGGGGGACTTTGACCCTTATACTGCCAACCCAACTATTCTTCTTTCGTTTTACAGGTTCGGCAACGCGCAAGTGATACCCCTGGTATTACAAGCGTATATAGGTTACGGTAACCGCTTACCATCAGGTGGGCCGTATACTTGTTTGCCACCTTAGTGGTATAAAAAAATAGGTAAATAAATGAATCAGTCATAATATTATTAATTCTCTTGATCCATTTTTATTTTTTATTTATATAAGTGACTTACCTTACCTAATAAGGGGCAATCATGAGATAGTACTGTTTGCACATGACTCCCTATTCAGTTTACAATTAAAATTTCATTTTTTAGATTTGCAACCTCGATAGCCGCTATATCTTGCTTAACTTCAGAATTCTGCCACACTACAGTAAGAGACCGGGTGATGGTGTGTCAATCGTCATATGCTGCCATTGCTCAAATAATTTGCCCAGCCATGGCTTGGGGCATTCTTATCCAGGACTGGAGATACAGCTTCTTTGATGGGCGATTTGGTAAGAAAAAATCTTTATCTATATATATATATAAATGAATCTCTATTTCTCTTGGTCATCGCATCACGCGTGAACGGATGGAACGATTTCGATAATTCTTTTTTTTGCTGTGTTAATTATTGTCAGGAGAAGGTTCTTATGAAAGAAAAAATTAAAAACATTGTGCAGGAAATTAGAAAATTTAAAAAACAAACAAAGTCGCGGGCAGAAGCTAGTTATAATATACATTCAGATGACGTATGTGGTCCAGTGATCCGCATGTCGGACATCTGATCATGAGGTCGTGGGTTCGATTTCCAGAGGACAAATATTTATGTGATGTACATTAAAGCCAAATTTACTTACATTACGAAATGAGTTTTATGGATGAAGTTAATTTCATGACACTACTTTCAAGTGTTTGTGTTTGTCTGGTTGTTTGTTATGTAATTTAAGTACATAATAATATGTATATTTATAAAAAGTGTATGAGTAATATCCATTGTCTAGTACCCATAGTACAAGCTCCACTTAGTTTGGGACTAGATGGTGCTGTGTAAAATTGTCCAAGATAAATATTAAATATATTTGGACAATTTTACACAGCACCGCCTAGTCCAGTACTTAAAATACATAAGAAACACCCAAACAAACACAAACACTTATTGATTTCTGACATTTACGCGAATATTATACATTGAAATAAAACTACTTTTTACGGATTTTATCGCGTATATTACCGTATATTTATACGGGTAGACTGTCTTGTCTTGGGTAGTCTACCCGTGACCATGGACGCTGTAAAGGGTCCAAAACGTCGGGATTAATAATATCAATATACGCGATAAAATCCGTAAAAAGTAGCTTTATTTCAACAAACACTTATGTTTTAACCACACAAATATTTGTGTTTTGTGTGAATCGAACCATGATCAGCACTCCGACACTCGAATCACTAGACCACTGACGTCATCGCCAAAAATATTTATTTATTTTATATTTATATTCAAAAACATTCAAAACCCGAACATCATCATCATTATCATGCGTACCACTGAAATGTGGAATGAGGTTCCGGAATGGGTCTTCCCCGATTGATATTATTAAAATCTGGGTGTCTTTAAATCACGAGTGAATCGGTTTCTTATAGGCAAGCGCACTCCATTGTAGAAAGCGGTGTCGCTTAACATCAGGTGAACTGACGGTCAAAAAAATCTTTAGGTAGAAATGATTTCATTACAATTATCTGAGAAACATCAATTTGTTTAATTACTTCAACTGCCTCGTTAATCCAGTGGTCTTAAGCGCGACTGCTACGCTAGAGATCTTGGATTCGATTCTCAGAATGAGCAGTGTTATTGGGTTTTTCTTTGAAATTCTCAGTAGCAGCTCGCAGTTTGGGTTTTTGCCTTTAATGGCAATGTGCTTGCCACCTATTACATGGGAAACTTCTGCATAACCCTTCGCAGAATACAGCCGTGGTGGTATGTTTTGTGTGATATTATTTTATCAAACTTTATTAAAAGGTTAAATGTGTTTTTAGGCCTTTCGTCTTAAATAATAACACTACCTTTATTTAACCCCCGACGCAAAAACCACGGATTTTTTTAAGTTTGAGTTTTAATTCAGTGGCATTGTAGCTCCCGAACGGATGAGCCGATTTTTATTTTGTTTTTTTTTTTTGTTTAAAAGGTGAATTATTCGGGAGTATTCTTAGCTATGTTTGATGAAAATCGGTCCAAGATGGCCGCCGCCACAAAATGGTGGATTACATATTTTTTCACATAACTCCCTCAATATGGGTATCAAATGAAAGGGCTTGACTAGTACAAAATTATACACTGTGATAAATTCCTAATCGCGTCGGGTTTTTTTTTTAAATTTAATTTTGATCTATTACATCATATTTTATTGATTAGGTATTTATCATCTTTTTATCATTTACTTTCATTATTACTACCACAAATTCTTGAAACCTTTCTATTTGTTACAGTACTTAATACGTGGAACTTCTACCTCCTCGCCATGTCACTCTGGTCTCTGACTGCTTTTCTTTTATATTCAATATTACCAGAAAGTCCAAAATTCTTGGTAACACAGAAACGTTACGTGGAAGCAAGAAATATTTTGATTAAAATATATTCAGAAAATAGTGGAAAACCAGCTGACACATTTCCGGTGAGAATAGCTATTTAAAACTAGCAACCCAACCTGGCTTATGTACTTATAATATACATATACCTATTATATTAAATTGCCTTGTTAGTCTAGTGGTTCTAAGCGCGACTACTACGCTTTGATTCCCAGGCTAAGCATAGTTTTATAGGGATTTTATATAAAAATCTCAGTAGCAGCGCGGAGTTTGGCTTTGTGCCCGTATAATGGCAATAGGCTCGCTCCCTGTAACATGGGACTTCTGTGATGACTGATATTAACTGGCGAAATGTGGATGTACAGTCAACAAAAGAGTTAGGTATGCAGATAGCGAACGAAATCTGCATCTTTGCACAGATTGCGATATAAATAATTACCCGCCAAAGAATTTGGTATGTAGCAGCTAACATTACCTGCGTTTTGACATATATATAGTGTGATACATTTACACAATATTTATCAAAACACGTACTTATGTTAAATTAGCTGCCTGTATACCTAACTCTTTTGTTGACCGTACATTAGCACACCTCTGCCTTTTCTAATGTTTACGGTAGGAAACTTTCAAAAGGCTACCGGTCTACGGGGATTAAAACTGGGAAGTGTGGGATTCTTACCCACTAAGACTACCCCGGCGATTAGCATATGGAGGGGGGGCATTGTCCTCTTAATAAATCGAACCTCCCCTCTTGCGCAACGCCTGTTAAGGCACATCCCTGGGAGCACACCTCTGCCTAACCATTCGGGGAATACAGGCTGATGCTATAATGCTAGTTTACAAATTCTGATAATTTTTTATCATGTTCTAGTATCCAAACATGTTTGAAAATGAAATAACCGAGCAAGACCCCAAAAAGGCTGATGAACATAATAGAGAAAAAGTTGGAGACAAAATAATAGCTGGTCTTAAAAACATGAAGCCACTATTAGGAAGACCTTTGATTGGGTACTTAGCATTGATTGGATCTATGCAATTTATTACCTTGGGAATGTACGTGTGCTAATTATTTTTTTAATATTATTTATAATTTTAGATTTTTGTTTTAATGTGGCTGAAAAACGAGAGAAATAAATCAATCCATACATAAAATAAAAATGAAATACTGTTCGTTGGTAAACGCAATACTTGAGAACGGCGAGACCAATTTGTCATTTTTTTTAATATGTTATTTATAAACCAAATAAAGTTTTTAGGGAAAAATAGGTACACGGGAAATTGGAAAAATTGCGAATTGAAAGTGCTTTTTATATTATTGAAAAGGATTTTTGTATGATCTATTGAATTTTAGACAGGCCAACGTCTGCCAGGTCAACCAGTAAATATAAATATTAATTTATCATCAAAATCGACAAAGGAAACCACGACAAAGAAGGTATTGCTGTAGATTTTTATCTAGACATTTTATTTTTCAGTCTCCAGGTTTTAGCAGACTGAAAAGGCTATTTCGCCTGATTCCACCCATTTGATGTCGTGCTCGTTATTTTTTGGCCAAGCCGTAAAAGCGCTTCAGCGCTTTAAAATTCAGTCCTGTCTATTGGAGGCGTTGAACCAAACCACAAACGTCGAGGCAGACAGATTTACAGATACATATAAATTAAAGCCGAAGCTTAATTTGTATGAAACATTTTAATAATCGAACTTCATAGCATTTTCGACTTAAAAACCTGAAATGGCGGGTAAAAATAGCGTGATTGCGATGTCAGGAAAAATTTTCATATGAATTGACTTGATGAAAATGGACAGATAAAGGGTAGTTTGTTTTTATTTTCAGACACAATGTCGTCAGGCTGTGGTTCCCACAATTATCTACGATTGTGGAACATTACAAATTAGATGAGAATCAAAACTTATGTGGGCTCTTGGATTTATATACGAACACATTGACAGTGAAGAATGCTTCAAATTCAACATCAGATGTCTGTGTACCGGTAAGTCACGGTTTAGTCAGTCTTCTTCTCCATCAAGATACTATACTGCTGGGCACGGGATTCCTTCATATTTTCATAGTTAAAGAGGTCAGGTATCACATTGACTTATTGCGGGTTGGCAGACAGTTGGGTTCCTCACGATGTTTTTACTGTTTAAGTGACTAATAATTAATTGAATACGCATACATTGGGTTCTATCTAATATTCTATTGAATGATGAGGTCTTTGGTCTGTTCGATTATTGGACTGCTGATCACGAGGTATTAGATTTGAATCGAGTTCGATTCGATACAGGACACAAATATTTAAGTGATGAACGTAGTGTGTTGGGGTAAGATCGGCGCTGGGGTAAGAACGTATAAACCAAATTTCCATATTATTTGGCTATAACTTTTAATGCTAGCTAGATATCATATTGTACGCGGGGCGGAACATGACGACCGCGCAATGTGGCTAGCATTAAAAATTATAGCCGAATAAGACGTAGATTTAATTTTGATTTAAACTTTCTTACCCCGGCGCCGGCCTTACCCCAACACACTATATATGATTGTCTGTATATTTTTTAGGTATTAAAAGAATGTATTTTTGCAACAAAAAAAGTATATAAGTATGTATTAGGTATATCCATTGTCTAGTAAAAGCCTAGATCGTGCTGTGTAAAGTATCCCCAATATTATTACTTTAAAATATTTATTATCGTTAATTCAATGAATTAGGTTAATTGTTTGTACCCACGCGAATTTTCCCAATTGAATATTAACCTTATTGCATTAAACTTGAATTTCTATCAAATAAATTTGACAGATTGGGGTAGGTTCAGCTAGCTGCTTTGAGCTATGTTGTGTTCCTTACGGTGAGCAAGGTTGCCAGTGCTCCACGAGGAAACGTTGTATTGGCAGTGAGGGGATTTTGACCCTTATACTGCTAACCCAACTATTCCCTTTTTACACGGTCGGCAACGCGCAAGTGATACCCCTGGTTTTACAAGCGTGTATAAGCTACGGTAACCGCTTAGCATCAGGTGGGCCGTATTCTTGTTTGCTACCTTAGTGGTAACAAAAAAAACCTTGATGTGCTGGCCTCTATAGGAAGGAAAACTAATTAATGGTATGAACACTTGAACAGTGGGTGTACATTAATACACCTCTGTTTAACCCTTCAATAATACAGGAGTTTATAGATATGTCTTCAAAGTTCAAATTTCAGAAAACTTTATTGAAGGTTATATTAAAGAAATTTGAGTTGCGAAATGTTAATAGTCTAAACGTTTAAAGTCCAAAGGCAATCACGCCGCAAAAGTTAAAACCGATTTGGATTTAAGTTTGGACCAACTATTGGAAAAAGCAAAAAGAAATCCACCTGGCGTTCATATCTTTTGAGCACAGCTTGAAACTAACCAACTTATCTCCAGCGAATATGAAGACAATGATATATGATTCTACAAACTTTAGCCTGCAGTTTCACCCACTTCGAAATCGATGATGGGACCCCCTCGGGACCCCAAATTGAGTTCCGAGGAAAAATAACCTACTTAGTCCCCGCCGTGATTTATATCCGTATAATGTTTCACTGAAAACGGCCGAACCGTTTTCGTGAAATTGGATAACAAACAAACCGTTTCAGATTTGTTATGTAAGGGCTGTGAGGTTTCCAATTTCGAAAACCACTTTGTAACTCTGATTGCAGTTAAATATAACTTTGAAGTAATTTGGTGGTGCTGCCGTCTTGCAGAATTCAGCCGCTAATGTGTTAACATTATTGTGTTCCCGTGTTAAGGGTAATGTACTCGTACATACCGGTGAACTGTGGAGGTATACATATAGGTACGGTCGGGGTCATAAATCCAGTAGCAGTTTCACAAATCAATCGCATCAAAAGAAGTCGCACTTACGACCTTTTTCTATAACAAACATTTTGCACATATACACGATCTCGTATATCGTACTCTTTCATAATTGTCTAGACAGACAGAGTGCGATATAATGATCATTTGCCTTAGTGACAAACGACACACTATCACCTTCTCGTAGTTATACTGTTTGACCGGGAAATGTTTGCATTGAAATCACTCACACGTGTGTATACGCGCAGTACCGTGCAAGCGAATATGATCGTTGACGTGCTACTGGACTTATGGCCTCAGACTGTACACCTCTGCATAACCCTTCAAGGATACAGGGGCGATAGTATGATTATAGGTATGCCTTTTCTCAACTATGTTGTGGTCGGCTTCCAGTCTAACCAGATACGGCTGTAATGCAATTTTACACGAAACCACAGTTGCGTCGACCACTACCCAGAAGTGCCTAAGTCACTGATCCGAAGCGACTATCATCAGACCTCCGCATCCCAATTTTTGAGGATAGACTGGTTTCAGTCTTTTTGGGATTCGTTGACTACCTCTAACGATTGTCATAAGTGTTCGCATGGCAAGCGGAACCGACAGCTTTACGTGCTCTCCGAGGCACGGAGGGGTCTCGATGTTTTAAGAACGGTCACCCATCCATAGATAGTCTGCGGAGATCGATTGATCACCGTGTTTATAGCTTAGCCACGAGCCCCTCTGCCTAACCGTTCTCAGAAATTTTAGAATGTCTGGCATTTTAACTGAAATATAGTACCCTAGTGTGTTTTTAAATGTATATCTTTAATTAACAAAGTGTTATAACTTTTAAAGTTAACCCTTCCAATTAAGGCAAATGTGCTTCTACTAATAGCCTACCCGCACTAACGCGACGTGGTTTAGTTTTGTAACTACACGCAACCTCTAGTTTTGCGGTATGCCTACGTTTTAAACCCTATGCGTTACATTTTTTATAAATAAAAACTGGACCAACTCAATTATTTAGTATATTTCCCACTCCCCTAATAATATTACAAATGCGAATGTTAGTCTGTCTGTTACGCTTTCATGCCTAAACCGTTAAACCAATTTTGATAAAAGAGTAAAATTTTGGTAAAGAGTTAGATTAAACCCTAGATAACTTTTTACGAAAAGAAAACCGGCTTCAAGCGTTAAAATAAGTCTTATATGATTCTCATGGATGTCATTGTCAGAATTGGACCAAATTGCACGACCAGCTTTCAAATAAAAATAGATCTTTAAAGTCGGTTCATCCGGTCGAAAGTTCTGAGGTAACAAACATACATCGAATTGAGAACTTCGTCCTTTTTTGAAGTCGGTTAAAAAGGATATGGGCTATTATAGGTATAGAGACATGCATTTTGTCTCAAAAAGCCTTTTGTAATGAAAGTCAAACTAAAACCAATAGCTAGTTTTATATTATGGCAATGTCTGGATAGTGTGTCGGACTAAACATAAAAAAAAATATATAAATATTATATTCTTTGATTTCTGACATTATACGCGAATATTATAATATATTGAAATAAAAGGTCACGGGTGACTATGGACGCTGTAAAGGCTCCGAAACGTCCGGATTAATAATATCAATATACGCGATAAAATCCGTAAAAAGTAGTTTTACATCAATCTTATTCTTTATCTAGTATCCATAGTACAGCCAAAACTGTCAAATTTTTCCAATCGATTATGAACCTTATTATAATTTATTAAAGTTGAAAATCTATCAAAGATATTTGACAGATTGGGGTAGCTTGATGCTTTTCAAGCTCTGCTTATAATTTAATTTTACAATTTATTAATAAGTACAAGCGAGTCAGATGTCTTACTATCATAATTTACTATAACATGGTATTATAAGACGTCTTACCTATAACCAAACAGGATGGTATATATCATCAACCTATATACTGTCCCACTGCTGGGCACGGGTCTCCTCTCATATTGAGAGGGATTAGACTATAGTCCACCACGCTGGCCTAGTGCGTGTTGGCAGACTTCACAAACCGTCGAGAAAAATCTCTAAGGTATGCAGGTTTCCTCACGATGTTTTCCTTCACCGTTTAAGCGAGTGATAATTAATTATTAATACGCACATGAATTCGAAAAGTCAGAGGTGCGTGCCTTGGGTTCGAACTCGAGACCTTCGACTTGGCAGTCCAATGGTCATACCATTAGGCTATCACGGCTTTTTTGGTATAAATTCTTATTAATTATAAGTGTGATCCTAATTTATATCCTAGGTTTAGGTGTTTTTTTTTTTTTTCTGGGATGATTTATTAAGAGGACCCAGTGCCCCCCTCCATGTGCTGATGGTGGCCACCGGGGTGGTTTTAGTGGGTAAGAATCCCACACTCCCCGGTCTTACCCCCGTAGAACGGTAGCCTTTTGAAGGTTTCCCCCCGTAAACGAAAAAAAAAAAGGTTTAGGTATGTTTTATGTTGTTATCCTTTTAATTGAATAATGTGTAAGTAATGAATTATCCAAGTTGATTGATATTTAGGTCCAGGATCAAAGTACTTAATAACAACTACTTTCAGAATTTTAGTGAACACAATGGTTCCATAAATTGTCCAATATCAAACTATTACATTGATATAGTTGGTCTTTTAATTAATTTTGTCAATGACATCTATTGTTTTTATTGCAGCATGTGAGTGGAGCCGAGACATACATCAACAGTATTATCATAGGTCTTATATCTATGTTACCTTACTTTATAAGTGGGGTCGTTGTAAACAAAGTGGGGAAAAAGGTCCTGCTCTTTGTCGGGGGATTGCTGTCTATGGGGGCGTTGTTGGGACTGAAGTGGTCCAACTCCAAGACGATGGTGGTGTTCTTTTCCATGAACATAGCTGTTACTCAGACGATGAAGAGTTTAACACAAGTGGTGCTGATTGATGTCTTCCCTACATCTATGAGGTTTGTTGAGAGGATTTTTCTTTAGTGGGCTATTTTCCCGTCATCGTTATCAACCCATATAGTTCTGGGCACGGGTCTCCTCTCAGATTGAGAAGGATTAGACTACAGTCCACCACGCTGGCCTAGTGCGGGTACGCAGACTTCACAAACTACCGAGAAAAATCTCGTAAGGCATACAGGTTGCTTCACGATGTTTTCCTTCACCGTGTAAAAAGCGAGTGATCATTTATTATTAATACGCAAATGATTTCAAAAAGTTAGAGGTGCGTGCCTTGGTTTTGAATTCGAGACCTTCGACTTTGCAGTCCAATGGTTATATCACTAGGCAATCACTGCTTTCCTGTCATGATCATGGCAAATTTTACGGCCATGACTATAGAGCAATTGAAGACGTGCAGTTTTTAGACGGCACATTGCTGACCCAGGTGATGAGGACTACCTCCATCCAAAAAAGGAGGCGAAATATCCAGATGAATCACAAATTCACGACCCACAGCTACACAATGAAAACTATCCAGTATAAACTGACATCTAAGTGTTGAAATAGCCTATACAAAACAAGGTCAGCTTATGCTGGAAATAAATTACCCGTAGCGTAGCCGTGTCTGCGTTACTGTTTTCTGTGTGACAACAGTGGAATTCAGACACCAACCAAATTTATAAAGGGTGTTACAAAAGTATCCGTAAAGCCGAGAGGAGATTAAAGGGCCTTATAACGAGTCCATTCGCAATATTTAAGAACCGTAGTAACGCTGTACAACATACCCCAAGAAAAGGAAAGCAACAACATTTATGAATGAAAAGTAGAAAAACTATTAAAGTAGACAATTATTAGGTAAAATAGGTACGTAGGTCTTTCTGTTAAATAATCTGGTTCCCTGACATAACAGCTGACAAAATTTTTGGCTTTGATAATTAATTATATTTTCACGGGGTATTTTGTAACACGTTGTATAGTACCCTCCCACAAGTTCGGTTTAGTTAATATCAGCGTAAACAAGAATACCAACGGTACTGACTTATAGTAAGCGGCAACCGCAGCTTGTAAGTGTTACTGTCATGGTCGTGGCGAATTTCACAGTTCCCATGGCCTAAACCGCATCTTGCACTTGCATTGACTTACCTTATAGTCTTGCCGTTATACGGTAAGTGAATGCAAGTGCGACTTTTTGTCGGTACAAGTCCAAAAAACCCTGCCGACTCCGGATGACCATGTCGCGGATGACCATTGACGATTTTCTGTACTATAAAAAAACGCTTAAGCGCCAGTAACACGCATCACTCGTTCGTCATCTCAGTTGTTAAACCTCATATTATGCTCAGTAATTTAATTGGCTACATTACCCTCCAAACTGGAACAGAATAAAATTGGCACAATATACTGCTTAAAGGCAGAATATTAGGCAATGAGAACCACCGCAGATTTCTGCAGCAGAGTTACATTTTAAGAGATGTAGGCCATAGTGGGAGTGATTCCACTCAAATTGGAGCTGCCCGACTGGAGAAGTAACTCCGCCTTGCAGAAAATCGAAGTGAAATAAAATAACACTTGAGCTGTGTTGTGTTCCATACGGTGAGAGGAATCGTTGTGTCGGCAGAGGGGGGACTTTGACCCTTAACTGCCGACACAACTATTCCTCTTTCGTTTTACAGGATCGGTAACGCGCAAGTGATACCCCTGGTGTTACAAGCGTCTATAGGCTACTGTAACCGCTTAGCATCAGGTGGGCCGTATGATTGTTTGCTACCTTAGTGGTATAAAAAAAAACATGTTTTCAGGTTATGATATTTTAGGTGTATATTTTTTTATCAGGACCCTGGCCCTGTCCCTAGTGATGCTGATTGCTCGTATGGGGACTTTGGTGGGCAACATAGCCTTCCCCATACTGCTCAGCATTGGATGCTCGATACCATTCTACACCATGGCTGCTCTGATGTCATGTAAGTTTACCAATCATTTGACCAGTTTTTTTTATTTATTATATACTACTAACATACTGAATCTGGTGACTACTACGCTAGTAGTTCTGGGATCCAGGTTCAGCAGTGTCTTTGGGATTTTCTATGATATTCTCAGTAGTACTCGTAGCATGGAGTTTATATTTGCCGGGTTAATTTCAACAAGATCGTCCCTTATGACGTGGGATCTGAACATGCCGGTGAACTTTAGGTGTACGGACGCCAGCAGGTCAACCTATCCAAAACTGTCAAATTTTTCCAATTGAATATGAACCTTATCGTTTGGTATTAAAGTTGAAAATCAATCAGAAATTTGACAGATTGTGGTAGCTTGATGTGCTGGCCACTGTACATTGGTACACCTCTGCGTGGTTTCGGGAAGATCGACAACAGCTCACGACGCGTTATTTTGCTGCCGCACAATTACATTAGTTAATCTTCAAAATGCAATAACAACTAAATAATAAAAAAATCCTACTTAAGCTAGGTTAAGTTGCAAGGTTTTTTTTTAATAATTACTTACAGAACCTCGATACCAGTTTAAATTAAAACAAAGCTAACAACTGATTAATAAGCTGCTAATTTTTAATACTACAATTATAATTGCCCACAACGCGTTGTGAGCTGTTTTTTGGCTCAAAGAGCGTTTTCGATCTTTTGAGCGTAAGATATTAATAAAAATAACAAGTTAATGTATTATTAATTGCAAAATTATTAATAACGCTTGTGTATTTGAAATCTGAATAGCTTATGCTCGCTCCCTTGACGCCAAATATTTTGTAACTAGAAACTGGAATTTAAGTGCTATTTTGCATCCTAAAATTATGTCACATTTTACTAAGTTAAAGCGCCGTATTTCGGTTTACCGAGGGAATAGCGCCCTGGTTCCAATTACGTATAAATATGGATTTGATCATAGCGTTTTCCAAACTCCTAATTTTAGAGATTGGAATATCTAGAATTTGTTGTAAAATTTTGACTGGCATATTGGTGTAAAAAGCAGTAATAGCTTAATGATAAAACCATTGAACTCGAGTCGAAGGTCGAACCTCTGACTTTTCAAAATCATGTACGTATGAATAATTAAATTCTTCTTTTTCAATTCTCCTCTCGCAGGTCTGCTGGAAGAGATTTCTTTAAAAATAAGCAGTACCTTTGTACTAAATAGTCCTAAGCTGGCTCCTTTCTAGTTTCTAAGTGTGTACATAAATCAATAAATAAATATCACACGCTTAAACGGTGAAGGAAAACATAGTGAGGAAACTTCAGGTTTTCTCGACGGCGGGTGAAGTCTGCCAACCCGCACTAGGCCAGCGTGGTGGACTATAGCCTAATCCCTCTCATTCTGAGAGAAGACCCGTGCCCAGTACTAGGACAGTATATAGGTTGATGATGATGATTGGTTGCTGATCGTAAGATGCTGTATTCGATTCCAAGGTCGAGTTTTATTGGGAAAATTAACAGTGACAAGAAATAGTTGGATTTGTGTCTGCTTAATGGCCACTCGCCCCCTATTACATGGGACCTAGACATAGCCGCTAACTCTGGGTGTAAAGAAGCCAGCAGGTCAAGCTATAAAAACTGTCAAATTTTCCCAATTGAATATGAACCTTATCGCTTGGTATTAAAGTTGAAAATCAATCAAAGAAATTTGACAGATTGTGGTAGCTTGATGTGCTGGCCTCTGTACATTAGTACACCTTTGCCTACCCCTTCGGGGAATACAGGCGTGATGATACTAAGATGTGCTATTTTTATCTTTTCAGGTGTGGTCGTAATTTCTGTATTCCTGCCAAAGAAGAAACAGTGAATCTGTATCTAATAAATATTGTTTTTGGAATTTCATTTATTAACTAAGATTAGGTCCCATGATGACCGACAATCGACCTTTTTAGGTTTTAATTATTATAATACCATTCTAAATATAATATAAGTAATAATTAATAAAAATATAAGTATATAAATGAAAACTAAACACTAATTTAATAAATAAATACAATTAAACGTTATAAATAAATACAATTAAATGATAATAAATAAATACAATTATAAATATAACAAGTAAATTCACTTATGAATGTTACAAATAAATACAAAATTTATGTTATAAATGAGTTAGAAATGAGATAATAAGAATGTAAACACCATAAATATAATATTTTAATGTATACTTTTTAATGGGCAATCAATTTGTAAATGATGCTAAACCCTCTTCCTCTCTCCTAATTTTGCTGTGCCCGACAGGGTCCATAATGATCTAAGTTATCTATAGTCCACCTTTACAAAACATTATGGAATGCAATAAAGTATTGAGTATTGAGTAATTATAAATAAAAAGGCTCTTTGAACAAAGTTTTTAAAAAAATCTGTCAATTTTATTTGATTAGTTTTCAATTTTAATACAAAAAATAAGGTTAATGTTCAATAATTGGGGAAATTTGACAGTTTTGGATAGCTTGATCTGTTGGCTTCTGAAGAATAAGTGAAGGGAAAACTGTGTACCCCCTTTTAAGCATATTGCGTGCACGGAGGGGTGTGAGATTTGACATAGGTAAAGTTACTATGGAGAAGTTGTGCAAAAAGCTAAAATTAAATGCGTAATTTAATAAAAATAAATAAAAAACATTATTCACGTATTTATTTTTAGTCTTATTTACATTATACTACTCTTCTATTTAAATATCTTTACAAAAAACACACAAAAATATAAAAAAATATTAAGGCCACCTATATCTGGAACAGGGTCCAAGCTATCGATGGTTATGACTCCAGAGAGAGGAACCTCCTCACAATGCGTGCAGTGTCGAAGTCTACCGCTTTCTGTATCAAGCCCTTATTATTATAACTATTATCTTCATGTTGTACTAGTCACAATAAAAAGAAGAACTTTGCAAACACGTTTTTTTTTTTTTTTTTATATGATGGACATAGTTTTTAGCTCGAGGGAGCTTTAAAAACTTAACCGGACTAGGTGGCGAGGCACCAAATGCCTCCAGCCAGGGGCAACTTATAAACAAAGCAACACAGCTAAGGGTGTCCCCTGCGGGACTCGGACCTCGGCTTAGGGCGTTGCTGGGGGGGCAGCTAGGGACGGCTGGATCTGGGTTTAAATTATTTAGGGGTGAATTTAAAGCTACTGGCTCGGCACGGGCCGGCTCGAGCAAGGGACGGGGAGGATTACCGTTAAGGGGTCTTCGCGACGGGCCTCGCCGGCGAGGACGGTATGTCGGGCGGCGTTTTTGTGCTTGTGTTTTGAGAGTGCTAGTCACTCTGTTTGACTCCTGCGCTAGGGTGATTTGGTCGTCAGGGTAAGTGAGTGCGTGCCTTGGGCGGCGCACTCTAGTTATCTGAGAGGGTTTGTAGTCTACGCTACTGACCACAAGGGGATTAGGGTGAAGGGGGGCCAAATCGCAATAGCGCTTAGAGGCGCGTTTCATAAACTGCTTGATGGTAGGCAGTTTTAGGTCTAAGTGAAGGTACCTATTGCGCACGTACCAAGGGGTGCCCGTGGCTTTGCGCATGAATCTGTTTTGGTTTGCAAACTCGGAGGCCCAAACCCCTTAAAAGGGCGGCAACGCACCTGAAACTCCTCTGGTGTTGCGGGTGTCCATGGGCGGCTGTAATCGCTTACCATCAGGCGATCCGTCTGCTCGTTTGCCCACTCTATCACATAAAAAAAAAAACTCTTCGTGAGTACTCTCCTTGATGTGATTATGATTGGCTGCGCAATGACAATGTGACGTCATTAGTTTAGTTACGTAGAAATCTAGCAGGAAATTAGGGATGACGTCACAACGCCGCCGCCGCAGTGCGAGAGTACATTTTATGATCATGACATAATTATCATTATATCAGTGCGTGTTAGTATGTACATCTTGCTCAGATAATATTATGTCTGGGTGCATGGTAGTGTACTGTCAAGTTGTAAAGTTGGAAAATAAAATAAAATATAAGGCATCGATGAATGAAATTATTATACTTAATCAGGTTTGCAATCATGGAAAGGTAAACCAGTATCATTTATTTTTTAAAAATAATCTTTGGGTTAATAAAGATAGAATATATTATAGTAAATTATCGCTACTATTTTATTTTTTATACCACTAAGGTGGCAAACAAGCATATGGTCCATCTGATGGTAAGCGGATACCGTAGCCTATAGACGCTTGCAAAACCAGAGGTATCACTTGCGCGTTGCCGACCCTGTAAAACAAAAGAGGAATAATTGGGTTGGCAGTATAGGGGTCAAAGTCCCCCTCACTGCCAACAACGTTTCCTCGCGAAGCACTGGCAACCTTGCTCACCGTTAGGAACACAATACAGACAAAACTGTTGCTTATATTATAAATACAAAAGTGGGTTACTCTTTCTGTCTGCCTGTGACGTTTGCACGCCTAAACAGCTGAAACACTTATGATGAATTTTGGGATAGAGTTAGATTGAAACTTGAGGAAGGAATAGATTGAAACTTGAGGAAGAATATAGCATTTGGGATGCGAATGAATCGGCGGGCATCAGCTAGTCTTAATAAAAGCGAAAGTAAATTACGTCTGTTACCTTTTCACGCTTAAACTGCTGAACAGATTTCGATAACATTAGCAAAGGAGATTACAATTGGCAGCCTGACGACGAATATAAGCTACCTTCTTGAGTCTCGAAAAACTGACTCGTTAGTCTAGTGGTCCTAAGCGCGACTGCTACGCTACAAATCTTGGGTTCGATTTCCAGGTCAGAGTCGAGTTTTTCTATGAAATTGTCAGTAGCGGCTCGGAGTTTGGATTTCTGCCCGGTTAATGGCAAGAGCGAGCCAATATTACATGGGACCTAAACATACCGGCAAACTGTGTGTAGGTTACATTGGTACACCGCTGCCTAACCCTTCAGGGAATACAGGCGTGATGGTATATATTATGAGTCTCAAAAAGAATAATCGTCTGGGATGCAAGTAATTTGATACAAAAAAACAAGCAAATAATAATATAGTTTTCCTTAAAAGTGTCGTGTGCTTTTATTTACTCTTTCTTCCAGATGTTACGTAGTTTGTCTAATCAAGGTAAAAAATTAATGTAACTAACACAAAGCACGTAATATTAACATACGTACTACACCAGAAGCGATGCGTAATGATAACGTTATCTAAGTTTACTTATAAAACCAGCTTAAAAGACCCCTCACTCTCCGACGGCTAAAGAAAAATGCACACCAAATGTCAAACGTCGAACTAAACCAAGGATCAAGATATATCGGTCACTATAACAAGGTTTAAGCTACCTATAAATTAATTAAATTTCATCACATTAACTCATCCTGTTATTACAGTAATTACAGCTGATATGGTAAGAGCGTATCATAGTACGTGTAGAAATCTATTTTTAGTTTAAGAGAATAAAGTGAAGTTAAATAAAAATGAGTGACCTGGATTTACCTACTTTGGCAGAAAGAGAAAGGGGTGAGTGAATAATCTATTAATAATCTTCACAGGGTATCTTTGTGTATTTTTTGGCACTTTCCATTCTAATATTTTAGTTATTAAGCGAAGGAAAAAAAAACCTCGTTGACGTCACCATAAAGACGTAAATTCTGTATGTGAAGGCAAAATTCGTCATGGCGGGTGCGACTCGCGATGAGTTAGTGGTCATAGGGTCTGGTGTATCTAACCAGAAGACGCAGGTTTGAATTCTGCCCGCGGCCGAATTTTTCCTTCGCAAAATAAAAATATTTTCAAGGTGGTAGAATTCTGCTGTTATGTTCGTGTAGACCTTTTTTATATAACTACGGTGGCAAACAAGCATATAGCCCACCTGATGGTAAGCGGTTACCATAGCCTATAGACGCTTGTAATACCAGGGGTATCACTTGTACGTTGCCGGCCCTGTCAAACGAAAGAGGAATAGTTGGATTGGCAGTTGGTTCAAATTCCCCATACTGCCAACACAACGTTTCCTCGCGGAGCACTGGCAATCTTGCTCACCGTAAGCAACACAACACAACTCAAAAGCAATGTTATTTACTTCGATTTTCTGCAAGGCAAAAAGGTACTTCCCCAGTCGGGCAGCTCCAATTTGGGAAGAAATATTCCCACTATGCCCTACCTCTCTTAAAAAATTACACCTCGTCTCAAAAATCCTTTTGAGCTGCGGGTGAATCCGCGAGCAACAGCTAGTATTCATATAACATTAAAGTTACAGCGTTAACACGTTTTAGCACCTGCCTCAGAGCTTAGAACCACTAAAGAGGGTTATTCTAGACAAAGTTTGCAGTGTGAGCGCTTTGGGGTGATTCCACTTTCTAGTTCCATGTTGCCATTTTGGAACAAAGCTTACCCAAAATAAAAAGGATTCCAGTAACGCCTATTTTTAAGAAATTCATGACTGGCGCGTTTTATTACAAAGGTACGCCTACATTTATCCGTAAATATTCTGCAGAATCATGTAAAAGGTCGAGTCTAAATATATTATATTAATTTCTACACGTATATGTTAGTAATACGATATTAAACATTGCTCAAAGTACACGTAAATAGCTGGTTTTAGTAGGTTGAATTAGTAGGCTTTAGGTTTTAGTAGGCTGAGAGGGATGGATAACGTTACTACTTCATTTACTTTTTGATTATTATACTTTTTTTAGAAAATGCCTCATTAGTGTTCCAAAGTCGACGGCTACGATAAGGGTCATGGGTTCGATTCCAGGTCGACTAGTATAATATATGTTTTTCTATGAAATTCTTGCAGCTCTGAGTTTGGATTTGGCTCGTCCCCGATTGTGGGTGTAGATTTCATCGAGGAAACTTTGTGTTGGCAGTGGGGGGGACTTTGACCCTCTTTCGTTTTACAGGGTCGGCAACGCGCAAGTGATATTCCTGATGTTACAAGCGTCTATAGGCTACGGTAACCGCTTGTTATCAGGTGGGCCGTATGCTTGTTTGCCACCTTAATGGTTAAAAAAAAAAGTAATAATTGACTAATTTTAACCTGTTAGAAATTAGTAAACATTTATTTAGAAATCAGTGATAGCCTAGTGGTATGAACATTAAACTCAAGTCGAAGGTCTCGAGTTCGAACCCAAGGCACGCACCTCCAACTTTTCGAATTCATGTGCGTATTAATAATTAATTATCACTCGCTTAAACGGTGAAGGAAAAAATCGTGAGGAAACCTGCATACCTTACGAGATTTTTCTCGATGGTTTGTGAAATCTGCCAACCCGCACTGGGCCGTGATGGACTACAGCCTAATCCCTCTCAATATGAGAGGAGACCCGTCCCCAGCTAGGGGACAGTATGTGGGTTGATGATGTCTGAAACATTTATTTACAAACTCCAGTCTGTGTCAGTTTGTCTGCATCTTATAAGTATCACATGCATGTTTTATGCACAAGTAACTATTTTATTCTGTAAAAACTAAAAATAAATGAAAGTAGTAGGTATAATGTGAAGTTGACGTGTACAATTTGGGGGTCTTCAAGTCACGAGTGAATAGGTATCTTCTAGGTAAGCGTGCTACATCTTAGACCACATTGTCACTTACCATCAGGTGACATTGTGGTCAAACGCTATTCTATCTGACATAAAAAAGAAAGTTACTAATGAGGAACACTTCCCTTTAGCTTAGCGAGTCCTAGGAAATAAATGGAGACATTAAACTAATACAACTTAGGTCAAAGATAAAGCCTGACTTCAGACCTTGATAGAATGACCTAAAAGCGTCGATTCTTCTAGCATTATTTTTCTTCACCACGACCGCAATTTGTAACGGCTTCCAATTTTTTCTTGTCGAGCCCGATTGCTCTTGAAATGGAGTCATTATTTATTCACACACAAATACTTTATAAACACAATACATTCGATTTTTACAGAGTATAAAAAGTGTAGTCACCAGAATGTAAAGAAAAGGTACCTAAACCTATTTTTTGCAGCGAATGATCCTCACTAAAAGTTAAATACTTTTTGGTAGAAAATCTGTATAACCAATTATATATTAAACATATATAACACACTTTATCTTTTGAATGCACGTTTATATTAGTCGTTAAGCCTCTGGGTTAAAGCATCTGGGACTAAACCCCAACAAAGCCAGGAAAAGAAGAGCTGAGCAGGAAGAATCTTTAAAAGTTACCCTAAACCACAATTTTCATCTGTAGAGTATGTGCACTTAACACATACAAAGTTTCACTTACACAAGCACTATATAAATATTTAAACCATGCGGGGATTAAACCCACGACCATCACATCACACCACACCATCACAAGTCGAAGCATCTGCGAAAATCACCAACAACTTCCGAGTCTTTTACCTAGTATGGGGTCAGCTCCACCAGAGGTACCTTTCTGCATGGCAGGAGTGTGGTTTTAGCCGATAAGAGTACGGCACTACCCAGACTGCTTCACGTGTTGAGCAGTCTGGGTGTCCACGAGGATTTCCCACTCCTGCCACAAAAAAAAAAAATCTAACCAGATGGGGCTGAATATCAGTATCGTCTGGTACCATCGTGCGACGGATTGTTGAGCTCCCTAATTTTGGTCGAGCTACACAATGACTGATGCAGGCGTGGCGTCGGCTGGGACTCAAAGCCGCTATGTCTCTTTCTTGATAAGGCCATTTCATACATTGCCCTGCATTGTAAAATTGAATTGCCGGATTCATCTAGCTTAAAAAAAATGTAAAACATTGACTTGTATGTAAGTATAAAAAATCTACTTGCAGAAATAAATTCCATTTATTAGATTACACGAAACAACTGCCATCAGACCTCCGCAACCCAATTTCTAGGCAATAACTTATTAACGCTGGTGTGCCACAAGGCTCGGTGCTCTCCCCGACGTTGTTCATTCTGCATATCAATGATATGTTATCTATTATGAACATGCATTGCTATGCAGATGACAGCACGGTCGATACACGTTATACCGGCCACCATAATATCCCCCAGAGCATGGTGCAGGAAAGACGATCACAACTTGTATCTGAAGTCGAGGACTCTCTAGGGTGGGTCTCCGAATGGGGTGAAAGAAACCTAGTTCAATTCAACCCCACAAAGACACAAGTGTGCGCGTTCACTGCTAAGAAAGACCCATTTGTCATAGCGCCCCAGTTCCAGGAAGTATCTCTCCATGTTGCCGAGAGTATCGGGATCCTCGGCATCGAAATATCGAGCAAAGCGCAATTTGGGAAGCATTTGGAGGACAAGACAAAGCTGGCAAAAAAAGTTGGGTGTCTTGAACAGAGCCAAGCAGTACTTCACGCCGAGTCAGCGCCTTATGCTCTATAAAGCACAAGTCCGGCCGCACGTGGAGTACTGCTCTCATCTCTGGTCAGGAGCCCCCAAATACCAGCTCGACCCACTTGACTCTCTACAAAGGCGAGCTGTTCGTATTGTCGAAGATCCCACACTTACAGATAGACTGTAATCACTGGAGCGGCGGAGAAACTTTGGTTCTCTCTGTGTGCTCTATCGTCTATTTCACGGGGAGTGCTCCGAAGAACTGTTTGACCTGGTGCCTTCTTCACCATTCTACCACCGCACCACTCGACACCGCAGTAGAGTTCACCCGAATAACCTGGAATCGATCACATCCAGCACAGTTCGCTTGCAAAGATCATTCCTACCACGCACCATCAGGCTCTGGAATGAACTACCTGCTGCGGTGTTTCCCTTGCGTTATGACATGTCCTTCTTTTAACGCGGCCTAAAAAGAGCGCTCTACCACACAGTAGGCGGCGGCACAGCTCTGTCCCCCTGATGTCCATGGGCGGCGGTAACCACTTACCATCAGGTGGGCCGCCTGCTCGTCTGCCACAGTAGGCAATAAAAAAAATAAAAAAAAAACTGACAGGATTTTTAGGCTTTTGACTAACACTATATGGTATAGATATGAAAACCGGAAACGACAGACTGACATGCTCTCATAGCATACTAGTTACAGTTTAGCCAAAAATCCCTCCACGAGCAACAGCAAAAATCATGCCGCTAAACTCGTGGTCGCCATTTAATTTATTCCAGTGGAATCCAATGGTTTTACAGCATGGAATTACTAGGAATAAATGTAAAACATTCGCTTATCTGTTTTCACATGAGGGAACACTCAACCAGACGTGCAGTGAGGTGTGACTTTAAATTGGCCACCACAAACATACAATACAGAAATATAATTTATTTATTTCACATTTTGTTGTTACTGTTCTGTGTAAATGTAGGCCTTTTTTACAGTACGTAAAATTCTCATGGATCATCCGTCACCTGGGGGCCTCATAGATACCCACTAAAATCCGCACTTGCCTTCACTTATAGCCCTATAGTCATGGCAATGGGATCCGTGAGATTCGCCACCACCATGGGAAATCATACTCTATTTAATTTCAGTAAGGTAAAAAATACCACTTTTGATTAATATTTATCTATCATTCATCATCATCATCATCACCATCATCAACCCATATACTGTGCTGGGCACGGGTCTCCTCTCATACTGAGGGGGATTAGGCTATAGTCCACCACGCTGGCCTCGTGCGGGTTGGCAGACTTCACAAACCGTCGAGAAAAATCTCTAAGGTATGCAGGTTTCCTCACGATGTTTGCCTTCACCGTTTAAGCAAGTGATAATTAATTATTAATACGCACATGAATTCGAAAAGTCAGAGGTGCGTGCCTTGGGTTCGAACTAGAGACCTTCGACTTGGCAGTCCAATGGTCATACCACTCGGCTATGTCCACATTAGTGCATTGAAATTTTGAATTGCTAAAGCGGCTTCAGATATCTCTTCAGTCAAAATAAGAATTAGTTGATTTATTGCACACCTGTTTGTATTTCAATCCATGAACTAGTACAGGAAGTTAAGGCTTACAAAATAGGTAGGTTCATAAGTCAATAATTGACCAAGATAACTTTTTCTCTACTTCTGAGAAAATTGAACCACCACTGAAGAAGAAAGTCAGTAATAAAGAAAATGTATGTATATAACTATCAAAATTTATTACAAAATATTAAAGAATAACTTCCCACCTAGAATCTCTCACGGGCATGTAATCAGGCCATTCTGCAATTTCATCGATAACATTATCCCTAATATTATGAACGTTCTCAATCTTCTTTTTTTTATACGCTTTTTTATAAATACCGCGCCAGTCAGCTTCTTTATTATTTCGCATTCTCGGAAAATCCCGTCTTAAAAGGCGAGACCACAAGTTTTCATCTTTCACAACTTCACTAAGTTTTTTAGAACACTCCGAAATATTTAAGATATCGGTAAGGGATAAACCTAATAGAATTTGATATAACACATCGTTTGGCAGACCATTTAAACTGCTACTGGGCTGGTTGTGGTAATTTAATATACTGCTCTTTATAGGAACAACAATTTTCTCTTTGAAAGCAATGACCAAATTTTCAGAATCCGAATAGGCGGCTGGAATTCCTAATGCAGAAGTAGCTATATATTGATCAATGGGTAGACACAATGAATATGTTTCTTTGGTAAAGTCAACGATTGCGTTGATAAGCATCGTATCATTCAGAGAGCACACTAGTATATTTGCGGGTGTTGTTTGCAGTGAATTCAAAACAACTGTTATATCATAAACTATACGTCCGTCCCTTCTTTTGGCCAATATATAATCAACAACATCGATTTCATCGCCCGCTTTCAGTACGAAATCATTTTCCTTGATCACAATGAGGAGTAAAGCGAAGAACAAGTCTCGTTTGAAAGTTTCCGGCTTGATTAACGCTTCTATCAATTCGTTCAGTGTTTGCCGGAATTGGGGCGAGATCGCCTTATTCGTGTCCGAAGAAAGGCTACACAGCCACTCCATTGTCTGAGTCCTTTGAAGTTTTCTGTTTTATTTTATTGCCTATTAAAAATGTCTCCTTCGTTCATACTTGTTAATCTGGACGTCATTTTGACATTTCTGACTATCATTTATTTTTAAATCTCTTTAGTGAATTCGAGTGGAACACTGGAACCATTATTTATTATTGGAATAAAACCTCTTTGAATAATTCGTCATATTTCTTTTCTTTTGTTAACAACAAAAATATTTCCATTTAAAGAAATACATAGTAAATTATTGGAAATTAAAACAAGCCAGTTTACAGAGTAGGATACACAATTTAGGACAAAATTCCACGTAAATATTTACAACTGAAGTTCGCAGCCATTTTGTTGATAATTTCTGTAGTACAAATGCTTTTTTATTTTTGGGAGGTTCTTTGTATTTGCTTTCATTTTCTATCGAACCTAATTATTATAGTTTCAACCACAAACATTAACATCATCCTCGGAACCGGAAATATTTGTGAGCAATAACGTTATCTTGAGGATAGTCTGGTTGTCAAGCTATAAAGATACTACCTGATCCAACAGGCGTTGTCCCATCCAAATTATAATGATATTCACATGCCCTCTTTCCTTTTTGCTCGAGATGTTAAATACCCTATAACTTCCTAAAAAATTGGGCTATCAATTGCAAAAATATTTTTTCAAACTGACTGGTAGATAAGTTCAGTAATATCCATCCTAAGTTTGCCTGAAAGAAATTGCATTATGTGATAAGACCATGCGTTTATATGGCCATAATTATGTTTTATATTGCATTATGTGTTAATTAGTGTACAGACGCCATCAGGTCAATCTATCCAAAACTGTCAATTTTTTCCAATCGAATATGAACCTTATAGTGTTGTTTTAAAGTTGAAAATCTATCAAAGAAATTTGACAGATTGTGATAGCTTGATGTGCTGACCTCTGTACAATGAAGTATATAATAACATACGATCACGGTTGTATTTACGTAGAGGTGAAGGTACCAATTTACACCCACAGGCCGCCAGTATGCTTAGGTCCCATGTAATAGGAGGCGAGCCTAACCTAACCATTCAATTCTATTCTCCGGACTGTTTCTGAGAATTTCATAGAATACCCTATTAACACGTTATGGGAATCGAACCCAGGAACTCTACCTTAGCGCGCTTACGAGCACTACGCTAAGTAATATATATGTGGCAGGACGAGATGTGTTGTCCCTCCAACTATAAATAAATATTCTTGGACATTTTTACACTAATCCCAAACTAAGCAGAGCTTGTACTATGGGTACTAGACAATGGATATCAATACTTATATACTTTTTTTTTGTAAATACATACTTATTATATTACCATATTATGAAACACCCAGACAAACACAAATACTTACGTTCATCACATAAATATTTGTGTTTTGTGGGAATCGAACCCACGAACTCGTGCTCAGCGGTTCGACACTCGAACAACAGACGTCGTCCACTCCATATTTTGTGGAGGTATTTCCTACGGAGGAGACCCGAACCACTAGACCACAGACGTCGTCAGCCACTATAGTGACAAGATGCGGGTCACAACCCGACTGTTGATGTCAGGCGTCTGTATCATACAGCTTGTGTTGTGAACTTTAATTGCGCGATTCAAGATTTGCTCGCCGTAGTTCCAATGTGGCACGATAGATGACGCTACAAATCAATTATATAGTGAACTAGTGACCCGCCTCCGTTTCGTACGGATGAAATGTACAGAGGCCAACACTACAAGCTACCCCAATCTGTCAAATTTATTTGATAGATTTTCAACTTTAATACAATATAATTATTAAGGTTCATATTTAATTGGAAAAAAAATACAGTTTTGGATAGCTTGACCTGCTGAAGTCTGTACTAATAACATACATGTATTATACATATAAACCTTCCTCTTGAATCATTCTATCTATTAAAAAACTCCATCAAAATCCGTTGCGTAGTTACAGACATAGGGACAAACAGACATCGGGAAGCGACTGTTTTATACTATGTAGTGAAGAAGAGGATTTCAATATCTCAGAATGTTGACTCTGCTTTTTATCTATCCTTTCATACAAATATACATTTTCTCTAATATACAGGATGTTTGGTAAAACGTTGAACATACGAAAATGGTGCTTAGTTGGGGTCATCTGCTACCCACTGGGCTCAAATTATTTAACCTGGGCCGCACCATTTTTTTTTTAACTTATTTTTAATTTCACAGAAAATTATCAGTTTTTTTTTAATGCAAGTCAAAGTTATGCATCGTATTTTTTTACATCTTTTTGTACCTTTAAAGACTCAACTTTTTTCCTATTAAAATCTGTACCAAACAATAATTTTATGAGAGTCTGCTACAATTAAACATTAATACAAAACAACATCCTGCCTGTTTTACCCGTCACAAGTAAAGATATTCTAATTTAAAGTTAAAAAATACTGGTAATATCCTGTGAAATTAAAAAAAGTAAAAAAAAAACGGTGCGGCCAAGGTCTTTGAGCCAAGTGGGTAGCAGATGACCCCAACTAACCACCATTTTCGTATGTTCAACGTTCTACCAAACACCCTGTATATATATGTATCATAAGATATTATTCGTTGATATTAAATCCAGACACAATCTTTTGGTTTTCAAATATTTCTGATATTTAACCTATATTGAATATTTTCTCTGTAGCCTAGGTTATTTCATAGTCAACTGAATAATTTATTACATATTACATTTTCATTTTGTTGGAATTCGTACTGTGAAAAATAGTGCCTAAAGAAGTTAAACAATATTCACAGTATTTAAAAAAATAACCTATGTAGAAAGAAGTAAGTCAGGGACGGATCCCTTTCTTCTTTTCTGAGCTAGATATCATAAATTATCGCCCGCGGATCTGCTTATGCTGGCCGTCATATATAGGGCAAGGTAAGGCAAGTGCGGATGTTATTAGGAGTCTGACATATGAACCGACAAATGCAGATTAGGAGGCCTCCAACATGATATAATAATAAAATTCTTGGTCAATTTTATACAGCACCATCTAGTCCCAAACTAAGCAGAGCTTGCGCTATGGGTATTAGACAATCACGTAGTCCGACATGCGAACTGTAGTGACATCTAACGCGCTACATGGAACTACGAGCAAATCCTGAATCGCGCAATCAAAATTCGCAACGCAAGTTGCATATAGACGCCCGATATTAATTGGGGGGTCGTGGCCCGCCAGGCAAAACCGCCGCCTGGTTGGAGGATCCTCCCTTTGGTTGGAGGGGTGATACACCTCGCCTCTCCACACGAACCACTAGACCATAGACGTCGTCTATTGTCGGACAGACGACCTTGTAAAGGTCGCTAGGAGTCGTTAGATACGAGTGGCATAAAATCGGTTATAACCTTGTGAAACTCTACGGGGGAGGCCTTTGTTCAGCAGTTGCTCTTTGCGCTGTCATCACGACGAGGATGATAATGAAACCTTTCGTATCGTTTTTTTTAGATTTATAATAAATTACCATACTTTTTTTCTTAACAGCTGAAGTGAGAGGTAGTGAAGTCTATTTAATTGTAGACTGTGATTTACCTGAAACAAAAAATAATAGTTTTAAACAGAATTATAAATAAATGTACGAGTACCTAGCTAAAAAAAAAACAAATTAAAATATTTTTTTTAAGTCAAATTACAGAGGTTTGTAAACTATTTTATTAAAAATGAAGTCACTCACAGTCCAACCAATGTAAATAAACTTTTACAATTCAATTTTCGGCTAGTTTTTAATATCAAAAGTTTTTTTTCAGCAACCGCAAAACTTTGTAAAATAATTGTGAAAAACATTTCACAATTATTAAAATTCGATAAAATAATTTATTTTATCGAATTTTCACAACATACAGGTTAGGGTTAGGCAGAGGTATACTAATGTACATCCACAGATTGCTGTTATGCTTAGGTCCTATGTAATAGAGCGTCTACCGCCATTCACCAGGTACAATTTCTAACCTCATTATTTTCTGTAAATAGCGTAGCAATCGCCTAGTGCGAGTTGGCAGAATACATCCATCGTCGAGTAAATCTCTCAGGAAAGTAGGTTTCAATGTTTAACATTTTGACCGCCACGGACGTGTATAGACGTCAAATGAAAACTTGCTCTCGACGCCAACGACGGCATGGCACGTCGAAAATACCAGTTTTTTTTAGTTCATTATACATACTTATACAGTTTTTTTGTTTTTTTTTTACCTATTATTATACTAGAATTTGTCGCTTGGCGTAGAGAACACGGATTTTCGTTATTGGCGTGGCGGTCAAAAGGTTAAGCCAGTGATGAGTAGTTGCGCCACAGATTAAGCATTTTATAATAATAATAAATAAATAATAATATTAATTAATATATGCTCTATATTAAACACCAATGTATCAAATTACAAAACTTAATCTATACAGAAAAACATATAATTGGCGGCCTTATTGCGATCAGGGATAATATATTATGTAATAAGTAATTAATACAATTATAACTAGTAATTATTATTTATATATATATACACACACACACACACCATCACGCCTGTATTCCCCGAAGGGTTAGGCAGAGGTGTACTAATGTACACCCACATTTCGCCGGTATGTTTTAGGTCCCATGTAATAGGGGGCGAGCCTATTGCCATTAACCGGGCACAAATCCAGACTCCGAGCTGCTACTGAGAATTTCATAGAAAAACCCAATAACACTTTGCTCGACCTGGGGATCGAACCCAGGACCTCTAGCGTAGCAGTCGCGCTTAGGACCACTAGAATAATGAGGCAGTCATATATATATATATTTATATTATTTAATGCGTCTATATATCTACCCGAAACCCTCGTTTTATTATTCATTATTATCATCATATCAGCCTATTGCCGTCCACTGCTGAACGTAGGCCTCCCCCAAAGAGCACCAACCACCTTCATCAAATCGTCTTTCCATCGTATCACAGTGCGTCCCACACTACGCTTGCCCAAACATGGTCTTATTATGTGTTTTCTATACTGTGGTTTATTATTAATTTTTATTTATTAAATTATACAGACTGGCCTGGCGTCATCAGCGGGCCATATCAAAATAATATTAGCGCTACAGCTTGATTTTCTTGCTGCAGCATAGTGCTGAGATAGGGACCTATTCTGACTTCGCATAAGAGAACGTACTTAAGTTAAGACTTGAATCTATACTTTTGTTGTTTTTTCTTTTTTTTTACTACTAAGGTGGCAAACAACTTGGCAAGCGTACGTCCCACCTGATGGTAAGCGGTTACCGTAGCCCATAGACGCTTGCTAAACCGAGGACAACAACAGGGGTATCACTTGCGCGTTGCAGACCCTTTAAAACGAAAGAGAAATAGTTGGGTTAGCAGTATAAGGTTGAAGTCGCCCCACTGCCACAACGTTTCCTCGCGGAGCACTGGCAAACCAGTGTTATTTCACTTTGATTTTCTGCAAGGCGGAAGTACTTCCCTAGTCGGGCAGCTCCAATTTGAGTGGAATTACACCCACTATGCCCTATATCTCTTAAAATGTAGTAAATTACTATTAAACTAGCAGAATAAATAAATTTTCTTTCTTTCATAATGAAACATTTCAAAAAGTTGGGATACGCCTTGAGTTCGAACCAAAGCGCGGGCTTTGGTTCGAACTCAAGGCGTTTAAGTTAACAGTCTAATGATCATAGCACTAGGCTATAAGCTTTGGTAATTGCTTTTTGTTATTATTGAAATATGGATGATGTTATTTTACAGAAAAAGCTCGTGAGGAGTTGAAGACGCCCATGAAAGAGATTGATGCGGCGCTCAAAGCGTGTACGTTCGGGAGGTACCATATCAAGTTACTGTGCATCGCATTCTTGGGTTTTGTAGCGGGCGTTGTGGCTAGTTCCTCTACAGCATACCTTCTGCCGAGCGCAGAATGTGATCTACATATGGACCTGGTACAGAAGGGAATGTTAAATGGCATGCCGTATATGGGTAAGTGACTTTCTTAAGTTATTTATTTGAAGAAAAGTGGTCCTAAGTGCGAATGTTACGCTAGAGGTCTTGGAGTTTCAGGTCAAGCAGTGTTATTGGGTTTTTCTATGAAAGTCTCAGTAGCGGCTCAAAGTTTAGATTTGTGCCCGGTTAATGGCAATACTCTCGCCCCTTATTACATGGGATCTAAACATACTGGCGAACTGTGGATGTACGGTCAGCAACAAAAGTCGCTGAGCATAGCAAAATTTTGAAACAACAGCTCTAAAACTTGTCAAGAGGTTTTTTTAATATGAACGTAAGGTAAATACGTAATGGTCATATATGCAATGATTTACCGCAACCTTCACATAGGTCAGTAACTTCATTATTAAAAATCATATTGAAGATTGCAACATGTTCAGCTACTTTCGTTGCTAACTGTACATTGGTACACCTCTGCCTAACCCTTCGGGGACAGACTTGATGGAATGTACGTATTATTATTTTTTTAAACTGTAACACAGCACCATCTATTCCCAAACTCAGCAGAGCTCGTACGATAAGCTCGTACTAGACAATGGATATAATACTTAAAACCTTTTTTTTGTATACATCCTATCCTATTTTATTCTATCCTACTAATATTATAAATGTGAAAAATTGTGAGGATGAATGGATGGATGTTTGTTACTCTTTCACGGTAAAACTACTGAACGGATTTTGATGAAATTTTACAGTATTATTATTTATACATCAGAATAACATATAGGCTATAATTTAACGATTTTGAGGTAATTTAGCCAAATTACAACGATAACTAATAATAATAATAATCATTTATTGCCAGTAAACATTGTTCTTTTACATTTCCTTAGTCTAGTTGTTATTTCTAATTTAGCCTAGTGAATAAAGGAAATTTTTGACTAGTGGTCTCCACACTAGGTCTAGCCTGTCTCGTGGAGACCTTGAGATCGATTAGTGACACATAAGTTGTTCCAGGTTCGATACTGTATGATTATCATAATATAGAAAAATTATTAGAGAAAAGAAAGAACTGCTATGTGTATTAATGTATAAATGTGTGAGAGTGAGCGTGCAGGAGAGATTGTGAGTGTGGTTGCGCGTGTATGTAGGTGCATGTGTATGTGGGTTCGTGCGTGTGTGCGTGTGTATATGTGTGTATGTGTGTGCGTGTGTGTGTGTGTATGCTATGAAATCACTTTTATAAACTGCTCAGTATCAGAATATGATTGGGTAAGCAACCATTTGTGAATTAGTTTTTTAACTTGCCTTTGTGTGCATGTTTTTATGTTACAGATCTTAGCAATTTTATTGTACATATATCTGAGCATAAATTCTTGCATGTGTTGTGCAAATGTAGTTTTTACTATAACAATAACTAAAAGTAACTTTTCCACACGGACGAAGTCTTAGGCAGAAGCTAGTACTTCTCATAGATAAGAAACACAGCCAAGCAGAAACACTTATATTTTTTTTAAACAACGACAATACCAACGTTATAACATTATCTAGCTTACAGATTCCCAAATCATAATGTAATTGAAAATATTACTTACGTTGCCGAACACATCATGAAAGTCTAAGAGGAACTGGATAGATTTATAGCACCTTATATGCTGGCTAATGGAAAAGTAGCACCTGGACGTGTATTTATTGCCAAAGGGACATGCCCCGAGGTCGAACGTACAACGAATACTAGTGAGGCGAAGCTAAACTGCTGGGGTTTTTCAGAATACATGATAAAGATTGGAAAAGATGTAATCTTAATGGAGCTCAATCGAGCGCCATCTTAGTGCACAGAATGTACATTGTGTATGTTCTTTATGTTTAGGCCCCTTAATAATAATAAATAATAATATTATGATTGAGTAAATAAATTAAAATATTTGAATGATGCAATGTAAGATAAATCGGTTCATAAATGACGGAGTTGACGTAACAAACATTGAGGAACTAAGGAGGTTTGAATTCGATTATAAAGATAATCCTATATACTTACTTATTTCAGGTATGTTGTTGTCGTCTGTAGTGGCTGGGTTTCTAACAGATGCATTTGGAAGAAAAATATTTTTGGCTGTAGGTTTCGGTGGATTGTTTACATTCACACTAATAGCTGGTTCCAGTCAAACATTTGAAGTACTTGCTACTGCAAAGTTTTTTGAAGGATTATTGTAAGTACTGTTTGATTCATCATCATTAATTTTATCCGTAGCACAACTTCTCCCACTTCTTGGTATTGCTCCTTCTGTGCAAATCTTATATTTTCCTTTATAAATAAGATAGCTCTCGCACTAGGGAAGTAGCCCTGTCACGGGGGTCTTTTCACTATTCAACGACACAAAATACACCCAGATATGACAGAAATATCAGTGGAACACACAAATATTTACTTCGGGTGGGAATCGAACTCATGTTACGTTGCGCAACTATTACGTGACTACATTAACCGTTGCACCAAACGTACAGTCAAAGTCATTTTGGTTCGATCCACGATGACTGACCTATTGATTGTGTGCGATCAATCTCAGCTTGTATTATCGCGTATTATCTGCTGAGTATAAGCCTCCTTTCTTTTATACCACCTTCTCTGTCTCTTGCTTCACTCATCCAGTTTGCTGCTACTACCTTTTTTATGTCATCAGCCCACCTGGTCTCGGACATCCTACGCTTCGCTTGCCCATAGGATACCACTCTGTAACAAGCTTACTCCACCTACCATCGTGTCTCCTTGGCAGGTGTCCCACCCATGTGCACTTTAGTGTCGCTGTGTACTAATAACATTTACCATCTCGAGTTCGAATTCCAACGCACGACCAGTCTATCCTCAGGATATTACTATTGCTCAGAAATTGGGTTGCGGAGGTCTGATGGCAGTCGATTTGAGTAAAGTACAGTAGCCCGATTCACGTAATTAAAACCATAGCGATGTCGCAGCGACTTAATCGTTGAAACAGTTTTCCTATTCACATCCGTCAATCGGAGCGATTTTTAGAAATCATTCTATTGAAAAATCGTTTATTCATTTGAACTGTATCACACAGTTAAACGGTTCGATCACGGATGTGAATGGGAAAACTGTTTCAACGATTAAGTTGCTGCGACATCGCTACGGTTTTAATTACGTGAATCGGACTACTGATATTCAGTCACATCTGATTAGACTGGAAGCCGACCCCAACATAGTTGGGAAGTCTGGAGCATGATTACTCACTCGATTTTTAGTATTCTTATCTTTTTATATACGCAATTGAATTATTCCATTAATTATGAAATCAATGAATTAAGGTCTCTGTGTATGACATGCTACTATTTCATTTACGCCCCGATCATTAAACATTATTCACTGAAATTAATTCACTTTTACAGAACATTCTGAATTTATTATTTCATCAGAAATATTATTTTCGACATTTCAAGCACTTTTTATGTATCTATGATCAAAGGATTACTGTCATAATCATTTAATTCGATTGCGTTTTTTTATGATTTGGTAAAACCTCAATGACAGAAACTGTATTTTGAAGACAGATTTTCACGCTCCAAAAATTTTCTTTTGTTGAAATAAAATTAATGCCTGAGCTAAGTTTGTTCAGATTTATATGTCTTGGTTGGACCTTTAGTTAGGCATTTTTCTTTGCCTTTTTCGTCTAAGATTTCAGACTTGAAATTCTTAGCATTGTTTCGATACAAAAGAATAATGTTTTAAGCTCGGTGTAATTATATCGTAACAATGGAAAGTTCTGTGTCTCAAACTCTCAAGACATGGCTGATGTTTCTATCCGTTTTTATCCGTCTTTGAATTATGGTTCTCTATTTGATAAGATTTTTTATCTGACTGCGCGATGCAAAGAAGGATAATGTGTTTATCAGTCTATGTATGTACGTTTATTCCTTTTTGGTACTCTATAGATCTTAATCTTGCGTGTTACTCGGACATGACAGTTACCTATCGAAATTCAATATGGCGACAACCAGACCCACGACGAACGAGAATCATCTTTAATCTTTCAATTGTTATGGGCATACAACTTACTCGTCTCGATATTACATCACATAAAAAAAGACCCTATTTTTGGGAAATTTTATCGGATCTGGAATTTTTAATACGTCTCCGTACATGTTGACGTCTTGTTTTTCTTTTCAGGCGGGTTTTTTAAATTTACTTTTTATTTTACACTTTTTAATAATCGTTTTTTAATGTTTTAAATAAAAACCTTATCAGGGATTTATTACTTATAAGTATTGAAAATTTTAGCGAGAATAGTTGCTAATCAACTTTAAATCGTTATAGATCCTAAAATTGGTCATTCGAAAACCTAAGATGATTTTTAAATACCTATTCAGTGATACTTTTTATTAGTTAGACTTAACATTTTTCGTCAACTTTTTTTTCTTTAACGGTTTCATGATCTGGTTGCCGCTAACCGTTGCGGTTGAATTTTGATTAGGTAATGTCACGTCTTTAATGACATTCTTAAACATAAGATTAAGACAAATCATTTGACATAAGAATCATCAAAATCATCCCCGAGTTTGGTCTCTAAAGTGGCACAAAGGAACTAACATACATACCTACATAGGCCGATAAACATATATTAGCTTCCTTAGTGTCGTTCAGTGGGGTAAAAATAATCCATTAATCTAATTCGTTGTTTTTTTTTTAGTTTTGCCACATCATTTAGTGCCTGTGTTACACTGACTTCAGAGTTTTGCTACTCAAGTATAAGGGACCGTGTGATGTTATGCCAGTCTTCTTTCATAGCTATAGCTCAAATTTTGATCGCTGGCTTGTCGTGGGCAATCCTGACTAATGAGTGGAGATATTCCTTCTTCGGAGGAGCATTTGGTACGTAAATGTGTTTAATTCGACCATTTTAGCTGTTTATTAGACTCATCAATCCGTTAATTGCTGCATTAACTCAGACTTCTGTGTACCGCTGTGATGGATAATATTGAAATTTCCTATAACTCAGCTCTTGATTCGTTGTATTGAGTTATAAACTTCCTTTCGCAACTATGTTGAGGTACAGATGCAGGTCAAGACTGTATAATTTTCCCAATTGAACATGAATCTAATTACTTTTTATTAAAGTTGAAAATCTATAAAAAAAATTATAGATTGGGGTAGCTTGATGTGCTGGCCTCTGTACATGTACAGTCGGCGGCAAAACAGGTATACGGGTAGCTAATGACGTTTTTTTTAAACTAGATGGCGCTGGCAATTCAAATTACGACCTCTGAGAAAATGAACAAACTCAGAAAACCAAACCATTAATATGAATCTCTAATTTGATTAACTGCTCTATTAGTCTAGTGGTCCTGAGCGTGACTGCTACGATAGAGGTCTTGGGTTCGATTCCCAGGATAAGCAATTTTATTATATTTTTCGGATATAGCTCGGAGTTTGTACTTGTGCCGGATTAATAGCAATAGGTACACCCCCTATCACATGGGACCTAAACATATCGGCAAACTGTGATGGTACATTAGTAAACTTCTGCCTAACCTAATTTGTTTTCTGCAGGGTTTTGTAAGAGATTTCGAGTTGCTTAGTATTTATAAAAGTCAAGCCTAAAACGACACACAAAACAGCTCAGGTTAAGTTACAACGCATCTTTCCACACGTAATCTGCTTAACAATGGCACAACTCAAAAAAAGGTGACTCAACCTTTTTTAAATTCTCGTAATTGTGCCGACGTTTTATTTGCTTTTTGGAGTAATACAGTCATTTTGTTCCAACCCTCAGTGCTCAACACGTGGAATTTTTATCAGTACATCATGTCATTATGGTCGTTTGGAGCCTGTGTTATGTACGTACTACTTATACCGGAGAGTCCCAAATATCTACTGACACAGAAAAAATATGATGAAGCGAGGGAGATACTGGTGAAAATATATAGAGAGAATACGGGGAAGGAGGCAGATACTTATCCGGTAAGAAATTTTAATTGCCAATTAGAATACTTTCGTTACTTTTTGCTTTATGACTGTTTTACTTTATTTTTTATGCTACGATTGCAATCTTTTTGAACATTTTTAAGGGTCTCAGAGAAGGTATTCGTTTGGGTTTTGATCATCATTTATGTATTTATTTTGTAATAGCTTTCGTCCGCGGTTTTGCCCGTCGTTTGATTTCTTCTTGGCTTTTAAGGTCGTAGTGTGAAGTTATAGAGATTATAATCCTCAAGAGTTGGGGTAACAAGTGCTAAAGTTTTTTTTATTCCCAAGTTCGAATAAAAAACTTCAGCTTTTGTAATGTACTTTTTAATGTGAACCGGTAGGTTTATGTATACACATATAGTTACTAATACTTATATAGTAGCCTATATAGTAGAAAACGCATTGATAACCAGGTAATATGACTATTGGACAGCCAAGTCAAAGGTCTCGGTTTGGATTCCAAGGGTCTTACTTTTCAAAATTATTTGCGTACGTATACTTAATAATTACTCGCTTAAACGGTGAAGGAAAACATCGTGAGGAAACCTGCATGCTTAGAAATCTTCTCAAGGGTGTGTGAAGTCTGTCAACTCGCATTAGACCAGCGTGTTGGGCACGGAGGAGACCTGTGCCCAGCAGTGTGACATGGAAGTGGACAGTGGGAGGTAGCAGGCCTGTACCTACGTATTTTATCATTTTTTTTAGTTTTTGGTATTTACACAGTAGATAGGTACTCCAAGCTGTTCTTTTTAAAGTAAAAATAATAATATTATTGGTCTCACTTATAAAAACATTGTGCAATGTGTTCATTGAAATACAGTTTATTTTAAATTTGAGTCATTTCAAAAGCTTATCTTAGTAATTAATTAAAAGATAACATTCAGCACTTAAATAATCTAAATTTTCACTTATTATTAATTGTTATCCAACAGTTGCTGAACAATTAAAATGTTAAAGAGACTTTGAAATTAAGATTTAGTACCTTAAATAAAGTGCAATCTATATAAAATAGGGGTGTCACAGGCCGGTTTTCGTTTTGAATAAAATATAGTCGTATGTATGGTTGTAAATAATAGTTAATCTTTAAGTAAAATACCTAATTTTTAGAAGAAGTCAGCCTAGCGAGTCGTCATGACTTCGATCAACCTATTGCTAGCATAAGAATACAACTATGATCCTATTCTATAAATAAATCCTTCTTGGATAACATTTATCGATTTCTGACACATCGTTTACACGAATACTATATTATATATTGAAATAAAACTACTTTTTTACAGAATTTATCGCGTCATATTGATATTATTAAAACTGATTTTGACTTCTTTGGTGACAAAGTTTTGAAAACGTCAACGTTATAATTTATACACTAGTAACGGTATTTTGTATCAAAGTTTTTAAAAAATAGGTAAATATCAACCTTAATAAATACTTTTTATATTATTGTAAAAATATATTACCTATCCAATAAATTTATGCAGGAATCATAATTAAATTCAATTTTTCAAAGTTGTGTCGATTCAGAAAATAGGTCAGATAATTAATGAAATAAAACATATAACAAGAAAGAGAGAAATAGAGCGAGAGAGAGAGAAAGAGGGAGTGACTTATTATAGATTTAAAGTAAATTTAAATATAAGCCTACCATTGAGATTAAAAAGTAAATAAATGATTGAGACAATTTTGTAGACGCTCAGTTCAACGGTAAATTTGCTGTACCTATTATAATTTTACATCACAGTATTATAATTATTTATGTGCACATCATCACGCCTCTATTCTCTGAAGTGTAAGTCTACTGCCATTAACCGGACACAAATGCAAAATCCGAGCTGCTACTGATAATATCATAGAAAATTTCAATAACACTGCTCGACCTAGGCATAGAATTCAGGACCTCCAGCGTAGCACGCTTAGACTAACAAGGCAGTATAATATACATATATTTAATCAATATCTTTCAACTATAACGACACATCGACTATTAAAGTAGGTCGCCGACTAAATCGATCGGAATATTATCGGACTTGCAAAAAGTAATTCGTCTGCGGGCATTTTATAGTTTGGTGCTTGAATTGACAACCCTATTCAGATGCCGAGGGTTCAATTAATTCAACCTTTTTCACTTTACAAATTCTTGTTGCTGTAGGTACAAATTTGAAATTGAAGTACATTATTTTGTTTGAACTTTTAATATAAGAGTTGTTTCAAAAAGGTGAATGTGCAAATTGCTTTTTGATTTTATTGAAATTGAAAAGTTGAACTAGTTTAGATTTTTAAAAAAATATAATATTTGAATCAGTTTGAAATATTGTGAAGATAAAAATGGTTCATTCTGTGATGTTGTAACTAATATTAAATACTAGCTTCTAACCGCTACTTCGTCCGCGTGGAAAAGTTCCTTTTAATTAGCCTATATGTTATTCTGATATATAAACAATAATACTGTAAAGTTTCATCAAAATCCGTTCAGTAATTTTAGCGTGAAAGAATAACAAACATACACACTCACAAACTTTCGCCTTTATAATATTAGTGTAATAATTGAGGTGCAATAATTAACACACATTGATCAGAGGCCTACTGCTGAGTGTGTCTGGGGTAGTACTACACATTAAGCAACATAGTATTCCTCTTTGAAGGGTATTATAGCCGATAAAATTACTGGGCATTATGAACCTTTGGAGACTTTGAAACCGAGGTCTCAAGATGACAACGTGCGAGTGACAGCACTGATATCTTCGACGCCAATAGGCTACGGTTGCAGCTTACCAATAGGCGGCCCTTATGCTAGTTTGTCTTTAAAAAAAACGTCGACTGGATGAGCGGCAGTAACATCAAATTGCGATATGGCATTCCGACAAACCACAGTTGTCTCTTCAGGTCCTATTGTCGGGGCCATGGGAGTTCTGATAATATTAAGCGGATAAAATAATAGCAGTATTTGGTTAACATAGTGATTATTTTTCTAGGCTTTCCGATTCTTTTTTCATTTTCATCATCATCATCATCATATCAGCCACAGGAAGTCCACTGTTGAACAAAGGCCTCCCCCATAGACTTCCACAAGGACCGGTTACAAGCCGTCTGCATCCAACGACTTCCAGCGACGTTTACCAGGTCGTCCGTCCATCTCGTTGGAGGCCGTCCCACGCTGCGCTTTCCGGTGCGTGGTCTCCACTCGAGAACCTTTTTGCCCCAGCCGCCATCAGTTCTACGAGCTATGGTGCCCCGCCCATTGCCACTTAAGCTTGCTAAGTCTTTCAGCTATGTCGGTAACTTTCGTTCTTCTACGGATCTCCTCATTTCTAATTTGATCACGTATGAAAATACCAAGCATAGCATTTTCACTTTAATGTTCACTTATTAACAATTTTATTGCAAAAATTGACATTTCTTTACATCAATATTCTGTGGATTACGCTATGAGTGCATATTTAGTCATAATTAAATTTACCCATTTGCTGTAATTATATTTAGTGTGTAACTGTTTGTAAATCCCTAATACATAAATAAAATTAAAAACACACCGCGACGGTGGTACCCCAGTGGATATCACTGCGGAAATATCTAACAATTAAAGCCATAGTATGTCACATAGTAAGAAAATAACAAAAGGGTCAGTCCGAACGTTTTTTACTTTTTGCAGTTTTAATGAGTACCTGCAATCAATCGCAAATTGCGACGAGGTCAACTTGTATGTTTGTACAGACGCCAACCGGTCAAGCTATCCAAATCTGTCAAATTTTTCCAATTGAAAATGAACCTTATGGCTTTGCATTAAAGTTGAAAATCTATCAAAGAGATTTGACAGATTGGGGTAGCTTGATGTGCTGGCCTCTGTACATTATAAACTATGTCCTGTTTGAAAAACAAAACACATTAATAATACGTTATATTCTTGTTTTGAACAAAATATTTATTGAAATATAAATAAAGTAAAAAATTAAGCAATCTAAATAGTCTGAGCTGCTATTTAGATTGCTTAATGTTTTTGTGTGTTTAGTGAGTTTCACATTTTACTTGACTTTGGAATCGAAACTCCGGACCTCATGCTCAGTGGCAGTGCTTGTTACTTAAAGTGCCTCTTTTCTCACTAGACCAATCAGTAACTAGTTTAAATATAAAAATTTTTAAAAATAACATATTATTTATATTTTACGTCCACTTACCGTATCGTATCGATGACGACGGATCGTATCAAAAGTATTTTAGTATCCTTTGTATGGGAAGTCATACAAATGCGTCCACTCCATCATGGGTGCAATGCCGATGCCAATACTGACGCCATTGATCGGAGAGGCCTCTAATATATTTTGAATACCCGAACGAAACACTTTAAGTCCACTTTTATTATGCGTACCGCTGAAATGTGGAATGAGGTTCCGAGTGGGTCTTCCCCGATTGCTATAACCTGGGTGTTAAATCTCGAGTGGATCGGTTTCTTATAGGCAAGCGCAATCCATTGTAGACCGCGGTGTCACTTAACATCAGGCGAACTGGTGATCAAGCGTAGGTCTATCAAGAATAAAAAAAAAATACGAGCCGTCCGATGCGTACAATGCGGAAGTGTGAATACTTCCCTTAATGCTACATTCTTACAAAATGGGACTTCTGCTTTTATAAATTTAGCATGTACTTAATATTGTATCCATTTGTAAAAATTATTCCACCATTCACCCGCATCGTCAACTTGAGCTATGACATCGATAAATATGTGGAAGCACTACTCATTATATCGATATTTCTTGATTTAGTTACGTTACTATGTCACGGAAACGTTGTCCTAGTTATTTGCGGGGTTAGAGAAATTAGTTGCAACGAACTTGTCGTGGAGGGAGGAGGGTTGGGAGATTGAGATCTGTGGTTTTGGACCAAACTATCAATGCCACATAGATTGAGCGATGGACTTTTGCGGCACAGGTCGCAGTTTGATTCAGAAATATACAGGGGCCAGAGCATACCACAGTCTGTCAAATTTCTTTGACTAATTTTCAACTTTAAAACAAAATGATAAGGTTCATATTCAATTGAGAAAACTTGACAGTTTTGGATAGTTTGACCTGCTGAGTCTACATCCATCAGTTCAGTTTGTATCTAAGAGAAGTATAATCTAGTAATCTGATATATGGAAATCGAATCTGTTTTCATAACTACAACAACTCATAATCTTGGAGCCTTTTCCGAACTATGTTGAGGTCTGATTCTAGTTCTTGTTGTAGGTACTAAATGTGGCTTATTATCAGCATTTAATACAAGCGACTGTCATTAGACCTCTGCAACCCAATTTCTAGGCAATACTGATATCCTGATGTTACTTTTTGGGTTTCGCTAACGATTTTTCACCGCTTAAGCGATTGATTAATTAATTTAATACTTTAATTAGTGAATAATTAATTATTAATCATCATCAACCCCTATACTGTCCCACTGCTGGGCACGAGTATCCTCTCACAATGAGAGGGCTATAATCCACCACGCTGTCCTAGTGCGGGTTGGCAGACTTCACACACCGTCGAAAAAATCTCTAAGGCATGCAGGCTTCCTCACGATGTTCTCCTTCACCGCATAAGCGAGTGATTATTACTTTAATAATTAACGCACATGAATTCGAAAAGTCAGAGGTGCATGCCTTGGATTCGATTTTTTTATTTTATTTCCTATCTAATTATTTATTTCTATTTCCTCTATTTCAGTACTACAATATATGGAAAGACCGAACTATGCACTCAATAGATGAGGCTCCGGAGCATCACATGGATGCCAAGCACCAGATAGTTGCTAGCTTATACAATGTAAAGCCGATGTTCCAGAAGCCGCTGGTGATCTACCTAGCCATGACGTGCTTCACCAATTTCATCATAATGGCTATGTAAGTAGGTTGTCCTAATCATCCAAGCCCAACAATTTTGAGGTTAGCTTTCAATCTAACCAGATGGGGCTGAATATCAGTATTTCACAAGAAACAGCTGCCATCAGACCCCCGCAACCTAATTTCTGGGGAATACCGATATCCTGAGGATAGACTGGTTGTCAGGCTTTTTGGGCTTCTGACTACCACTAAAGACTGTAACGGCTTTACTTGCTCTCCGAGGCATGGGGGGTCTCGAATTATTAAGAATAGTCACCCATCCACAGACTAGCCGCGGCTAGAGTAGCTAACCTAGATCGCGTAGTTGTTACTTAACCACGAACCCCTCCTATGTGATTTGTTTGTATTGAAGTAAAAAAAAACAGTTTCAACCCATATACTGTCCCACCGCTGAGCACGGGTTTCCTCTAAGATTAAGAGGGATTAGGCCACAGTCCACGCTGGCCTAGCGCGAGTTTGCAGACTTCTATGTTGATTATACTCAACTATGTAAACAGTTATTTTTTAATGTTTACCATTAAATCAGCATGGCCTAATGCGGGTTGGCAGACTTCACACGCTGTCGAGAAAATCTTTAAGGCATGCAGGTTTCCTCACGATGTTTTCCCTGACTGTTTAAGCGAGTGATAATTAATTATTAAGATTTCGAAAAGTCAGCGTTGCGTGCCCTGGATCGAAATCGAGATAGACTTGGCAGTCCATACTAGTGGACTAGTCAAGCTATCATTGCTTTTTATAAATAATATCACCAATTAAATGACCATATTTTTGTCCCCAGGTACAATGTGCTAAGGTTATGGTTTCCCCAAGTGTCGGCTATAGTGGAACACAACCCTCCAACAGGAGGACAGGATCTTTGCACAATTCTGGACAAGTATACCTCCGACTTGAAGTTCGTCAGCCACAATGCCACTTCAGAAGCAGTTTGTGTACCAGTGAGTAAAAAATTAACTATCCACCTTAAAATTACTTATCTACAGACCTACTGGGACTGGTTTCCTCTCAGAATGAGAGGGATTAGGCTATAGTCCACCACGCTGGCCTAGTGCGGGTTGGCAGACGTCACAAACCGTCGAGAAAAATCTCTAAGGTATGCAGGTTTCCTTACGATGTTTTCCTTCACCGTTTAAGCGAACAATCTATGAATACTTTCCGTACTATGAAAAAAAGCATGCGTTTCCTTACGAGGTTTTCCATCACCGTTCAAGCGAAGCATAGTAATCTGCTCTCTGATTCTGGTTTATAAAAACGTGTATTTTTTTTATTTTATTATATTTAGCATTAATGTAGAGGCCCGCACATCAAGCTACCCCAATTTGTCAAATTTATTTGATTGATTTTAAACTTTAATACAAAACAATAAGGTTTTTATTCAATTGGGAAAATTTGTCAGTTTTGGATAGCTTGACCTGCTGGCGTCTGTACCCTTTCTGTACTTAGTCTTGTTACTTACGATTTTTCTTTTCTTTCTTTTTCTTTTCTTAACATTGCACATAGAAATTCAAGATATAAGTTCTATTCGGTTTCCTTTGAAAACTCCAATTGCTGGTTTCAAAATCGCACCAATAACTTTTCATTATATTTCCCATTTTTTTACTATGGATTTACAAGTACCTAAACTAGCAATTGCCCAAAATACTTCTTGAAACAAAAGGTAGTCTATGTCCTTCTTCAAAGTCTAATCTAGCTCTGTACCAAATTTCATGGAAATCAGTTCGGCACTTTAGGCGTGAAAGCGTAACAGACAGACAAACTCACTAGATAAATAATATTAACTTACTAGAGATAATTTGCGAGTGTAGTGTGCCAGAATCGTAGCAAGTAGAAATCTATAGTCTCTGCCTACCCCAATGGGAAATGGGCGTGAATATATGTATGTACAGAGGCCAGCATATCAAGCTACCCCAATCTGTCAAATTTCTTTGATAGATTTTCAACTTTAATACAAAATGATAGGGTTCATATTCGATTGGGAAAGTTTGACAGTTTTGGATAGCTTGACCTACTGGCGTCTGTACGTTTGTATGCATTTATATAACCAATGTTCTATACAGAATTTCCGCGGCAGTTTCGTTTTTCCCTCCGATTTGTTACACAATCGCATCTAGGTCGGTATTTGACGGCGAAAGCGATCAGTTAAAGCGACCAAATTCCAACTACTCAATTAGCTCTTGACCTAATTTAGTTGTTGAAAGAGTTGGTCCCTTAATGTATTATTGAAACATAGATTAAAATCATTTTCTATGTGATTTTTTGCATTTTACATTCTAAGATTATAAAGTTATTTTAGTGAAAATTCGTTCATTATAAATATATTGACGGCGACATATTCGCATTGGCGACAAAGCCCTTTAAATAAAGAAAAAAAATATGTTGATGAATTTTCAATATGTAAATATTGAAAATTCATCAACATGTTCACCAGAAAGAACCGTATATAAATATAATTTTGTTTTGAATTCAATGAATTTTAATCTGTATAGTTATTATAGAGAAGGAAATATTCAACTGTGGGCAGGATTCAAACCTGCGTCATCTGGTTTAATACACAAGATTCTATGACCAACTAAGCCATCGCGAGTCCCACGGACCACATCGAACTAACTGTAAAGTAAGTCATGTCGGTTGAGAAGCAAACTTGCTTTTCAATAGATGTCACTGACGTTACATACCTTAAAGACGTAAATTAGTCGAAGTCAAAGTCAAATATTTTATTTCAATTAGACCATTAAAATAGCACTTTTGAAAAGTCGAACTAGTTGCACGGTTCCAAAAAGTGGGTCTTATGGAGAAGAACCGGCAAGAAACTCCATAGACACTCTTTTCAACAAAAAAAAAAACATGATTACAGTGTTCAGTATTACAGTCTAAATCTGAATAGTTCATGAGAACAATGCAGTTTGATGTGTACAATTAAATTAATCTAGCATAATAAACAGAAAAAAAAAGAAAGATTAAGAATGTGAAGGCAAATTTTGACGTGGCGGGTGGGACTCGAGGTGGCTTAGTCTGGTATATTAAACCAGACGAAGCAAGACGATTGACAATTAATTATTAATACGCACATAAATCCGAAAAGTCAGAGGTGCCTTGGGTTCCAACTCGAGACCTTCGACTTGGTAGTCCAATGGTCATACCACTAGGCTATCACTGCTTTTGTGCTCTTTTCTTGTGACAGCTAATTGTTCCTTGACAGTTTAATACTCGTATATTAGGATATAAACTTTTTTATAGTCCACTCACACGTATCTAGATAACGTCAGCACTATCTTGAATTCGGCATGTGTAGGCAATTTCAGACACTCCAGGGAGTAGACCTGCGTTAATTGGGTGGGGATTAACGCACACACCAGAGTACTAGAAGGAAACTTAATAAGACGAGCTGAACTGGACCTATTTGACGCTGCCGTGGGGCACATAATATTGATAAAAGCGAAAGTACTTAGGAACGGAAATAGGTACCTATTTGTCTAAGATTTAAAAAGTTATGGCTTGTTTCTGGGTAACAATTTAAAGCATTTTTTAGTTTTTTTTCATATTTAACAAGTTGTTGCCCACGGTTTCAGCTGCATCCCTACGGAATATTTTTTGGGATAAGAGATAGCCTATGTACTTTTCAAAGGTCTAATCTGTCTTTGTACCAAATTTAATCAAAATCAGTTCAGCAGTTTAGGCGTGAAAGCTTAACAGACAGAGTTACTTTCACATTTAAAATATTAGTAAGGATATTTTACGGGAATAGGGATTACTGTTTGATCTTACTGTCCATCACTATGTCAGTAAACTTTTTCAGTTAATTTTTTTTACGTAGGAACAATGCATACGACCGATATTTGGTAACTAATCAGCTTTTTGAAGAAGGAAGAGACAGAAAGAAGAAACGTTTATTAATTGTTCATTTGAATTCTAACCAAACAGACTCTTAGTAAGCAATTCACTTGAACTGTGGGTGTACAATAGTACACCTCATAACCCCTTTGGGGAATACAGACGTGTTATGTTACCAATAATAAAAAAATATACCTACCTAGATCGATCAAAAAGAATAAATTGACATTTTTGGAACTATTTTAGACGACAATTTTACGTGAATCCGTGTTCCGGGACATCACTAGGAATAATCCTTGACCTACTTCTATATTTAGATTATTCCAACTCACGATCGAGTAATAACATTTAGTATTTATACGTTAATATATATTCAAGCTAGCGTCGCACGCGAGTGAACTTCGAAGTACCAAACTCTAGGCTTGGAACTGGTTGCTACTTTTAATCCATTTTCATTTGATGAAGAAGATGAAGCGATTATTATTTGGATTGATGATGAAGTAACTGTTGGATGGTTATTCACAACGTTGTGTTGGTACCTACACTTATGTATGGAAGTGAAAGTTGGGCATGGCAGAAGAAATATGAAAGTATAATAAATGCTGTAGAAATGCGTTCCTTGCGAAATATGTGCGGTGTAACTCGGAATGACAGATTGAGAAATAGTATGATAAGAGAACGTTGCGGCTTAAAAGACGATGTAGTGACGAGAATTGAGAAGAATATGCTGAGATGGTTTGGGCATGTCGAGAGAATGGATGAAAGGCGACTAACAAAAAGGATTTATATGGCGAATGTCAATGGAACCGCCGAGATGGGACGCCCTAGAAAAACTTATACCGACCTTATTGGTGAGTTTCTTCAAAAAGGTCAGGTGCGTAGTACTCGCAACCGGCGTGTATGTATGACAAGATGTATGAATGTGGTCGAAGAGAAAGAAGTATGCAAGAATCGTAGCAAGTAGCGTTCTTTAGTTTCTGCCTACTCCTATGGGAAAAAGGCGTGAGTGTATGTGTGTATGATTGTTATTTTTCAAAGTGATTTCACTAATGAAAGTTACTAGTATGCTACTTTTCATTCACAGTGAACATCAAAGCACGCGATTGAACTTCAAAGTACCAAACTCTAGGCTTGGAACTGCTACTTTTAATCCATTTTCACTAATAAAAGTTACTAGTCTGCTACTTATCATAACAGTGAATTTCCATTACATAGGACTTAATTACATGAATCCAAGGTTATTGATAATTTTATATTTTTTTAATCGTTAATGGACTCATTCAATCATAATCATAAATAGTGACTAGGATTATTAGTGAAGTCATTATCTTCCGGTATAAATATTGCTAAATTCACAGTGATCTTAATGTCACTTATCAATTTACAATGTAGTTTATGAATCAGTGGCACTATGATAAAGAGCTGTTATTTAGGTGTTATGCACTGTGTATTTATTCAACTACTTGTGAAAATGAAGTGATTTCATTATTATGCTTAAAAAAAGTAGCAAGTGTGTGACGTATGAAAAATAATTTCATACTAGGTATTTTTCTCTGATCTGTGAAATGTTCCGTGCCTAACGGACACAATGCCATGAGTGGAATCGTTCATGTCTACGAATAACCATTTCTAGCTAAAGTAATAAATACAGAAGGAACAGGGAATATTGATTCCGATATTATCATATTTAGTTGGAACATGAATTGACTTGCAAAGTAAATATTTCAAGGTCTGCGAGGCGTGCCCAGCAATAAGTTATGTGTACATTTTGAAGGGTTGAAATAGAAGCCTTGTTTTATCAATGGTACGTTCGATCCCAAGGCCGGTATTTTTTATTTAAAAAATAGGAGAATCAGATTATTATTTATGTTCGCGCATAACTTTTTTCTTTTTTTATATATCAGAGGGGACAATCGAACATGCGGGTCACCTGATGGTAAGTGACAACCGCTGCTTATGGATATCAGTGACTGTCACCAACGCGTGGCCGGTCTTTTAAATGTGTGTATGCTCTTTTCTTGAAGGCCCCCATGTCGTACTGGTTCGGTAATACTGCCGCAGGAAGGCCATTCCATAGCTTACACGTTCATGGTAAGAAGTTTTGTATAAACTGAATTGTGGTGGATTGTCAACCACCGAGGTGGTGACGATGAAACTTATTTTTATCGCGTGTAGTGCGATGGTGAAACTCTACTGTTTTGAAACTATCTCACGAAGCGGCTCTCGGTTAAGTAAAACGCGGATCAACCGATCTGTAAGGTTAAGCTGGGATTGCTACGGTCAGTCTCTAGATGGGTGACCATTCTCAGCAAATTGATGTGCTTTTCATACCTCGAAGAACATCTTTGATGCAATCCCTGTTGTCATACGAACACTGATTGATGTTGATTTAGCGTGAAAAGAAAGCAAAGAATTATGCCGAAAGGGGACATTCTGCGAAAGGGACATTTTGCGAAAGGGATATTTTGCGAAAGGGATATTTTGCGAAAGGGACATTCTGCGAAAGGGACATTTTGCGAAAGGGACATTCTGCGAAAGGGACATTCTGCGAAAGGGACATTCCGCTTAAGGGACATTCTGCGAAAGGGACATTCTGCGAAAGGGACATTCTGCGAAAGGGACATTTTGCTACCTGTAGTAATTTTGAGAAGTGGTCGTTTTGTGACAGAGCCGCTACGGCATTTGAGACTAAAGATATCTGAGTGACACTGGTGTTGGCGGCGTCTATATGCTGTGGTTGCCGCTTACCATCAGGCGGCTCGTATTTTTGCTTATCATCTGATTCTTATAAAACGTGGCTGATATGCAATACACAATGCAATTACTAAAATTTCTTTGTACTTTCAGACAATAAGCGGTCCCGAGACGTATATAAACAGCATAATACTTGGCTGTGTGTGCCTATTCCCATACTTCATCACCGGGATCCTGGTAAACAAAGTCGGGAAGAAGCTACTCTTCATTTGTGGTTGTTTGATCGCTGTAGCAGCCGCCCTCAGCCTCCGGTGGGCTAACTCCAAGGTTGCCATCGTGGCGTTATTCTCGGTAGGCGTTGCAATTAGTCAAACAGCTCTAAGCTTGAATCAGGCCATGACTATTGAAGCATTTCCTACCACGATGAGGTAAGTAACACAATTATTTGGAAAACCTAGTGCTATCCATCGAACCATTCACCATCGAACAAGCAGGCGAACTGAAAAGCGACACCATTTCATGGTGGAAATTCCTGAAACCCGCACTAAGTGTTTTGCCTCGACATTCCTTATCCGTACAGCAAGGGAATGGAATCAGCTGCCTGAGTCTGTATATTTTCCTGACATGTACAATTTTGGGGGTCTTCCAGTCACGCGTGAATAGGTGTCTTCTAGGTAAGCGAGCTATATCTTAGACCACATCGTCACTTACCATCAGGTGAGATTGTGGTCAAACGCTAACCTATCTCTTAAAAAAAGAAAAATAATCCTTCATGTACATACATAGGTACATACCATCACGCCTGTATTCCCAGAATGGTTTGACAGAGGTGTACTAATGTACACCCACATTTCGCCGGTATGTTTAGGTCTCATGTAATAGGGGGCGAGCCTATTGCCATTAACCAGGCACAAATCCAGACTCCAAGCTGCTACTGAGAACTTCATAGAACAACCCAATAACACTTTGCTCGACCTGGGGATTGAACCCAGGACCTAGACTAATGAAGCAGTCTTCATATATTCATATTATAATACGACAACGTCGTCTGGGGTATAGTGGTTCGAGAATCGGACTGCTGATAACGAGGTCATGGGTTTGCACAGGACACAAATATTTATGTGATAAACATAAGTGTTTGTGTTTGTCTATTTATTGTATTTCGTATGTATTGTTAGTATGTACACACATCAAAAAAAATTTGCGATCACTAGCATAAACTGATATATTTTTTTAAATTGAACTTTATCAAGAAAAATTCTTTGTTGTGTGTTTTCTTTAAATAGAAATACCCTGTTTGAAAGAATCTAAAAAGACCTGACTACCGTAACAAAAAAGATTTAGATTTTTCAAAGTGATCGCAAACTTGTTTTGATGTTGTATATACAAAAAAGTATTATATCGATTGTCTAGAACCTATAGTACAAGCTCTGCTTAGTTTGAGACTAGATGGTGCTGTGTAAAATGTCCCAAAATGTTTATTTATTTAATAACTATACCCTTCATCAACCTTCAATATTTAAAAACAACCTATCTTAACCCTATTGTCAATCTTGCAAGTATTCAATAAAGACAATAGGACCAGATATCTATTGGTCTTTTGTTCCAAAGATACTGTATTGAATAGGCATCAATGGGCTCAAAATAGATACTGTGTAGGCGAAATATCATCTGTCGTATTTACGTTTAGCAAAACAGTATCACATAACTGTTTTAATATTTACAAATTTGAGATAATCTTACACTCTACATTAATTTCGCCTGTTGATTTTCGGCATTAATTGTTTGAGATCCCTTTTAATTATGTTATTAAGTAATTTATAGTAGAATTCATACAATTTATTGTGTTTATTTAAAATTAATTGCTTACATTCCGATGATGAAGATAACTGGGGCGTTAATTGAATTTAAATGTTGTAATTTAAATTGCAAATGTTACTGTAAAATTATTATTTCTTTCAAAATAAAAAAAATTTAATGGGGTTTTCTTTTGGAAAAATTTACAGTAGCAGCTCAATACATATATATAGTTCTTGGTATATATGGAATTTTATTCCACAGACTAATCATTAATAATAATATATTCATTGTAACATTGATGAATTTTCAATATCGATATCGTAACTCGATTATAAATCGAATCGCTTGTTCTGTATTCTCGAAGGCTTTTGCAACGGTGTACTGATGTACACCCACAGAAACTTGTGTGTGAGTGCGAGCCAATTGCCATTCTAACTTCGAGCTGTTATTGTAAATTTTATGGAAAAATCCAATAACACTTTCCTCGACCTGGAAATCGTGCCCAAGACCTCTCATTCAGAAATCGTGACCAAAATTAATTATTTTGACCGGGTGTGCAATCTGTTGATGATGTATATAGTTTTTTTAAAGCCCTACTGCCCAACTCCCAACTTAATATTATATGCAAAAGTAACTCTGTCAATCTGTTTGTTACGCTTTCACACCTATACCGCTGAACCGATTTAGATGAAATTTGGTGGATTAGACCTTAGAGAAGGATATAGGGTCTCAAAAAGTTCCTTTGGATGCGCTGAAACCGCAGGATACAGTGCTGAGAGTTATATATTGTTTTGTTTCAGAACCCTGGCAATATCTCTGATAATGGTGATCGGCAGAATTGGCAGCTTATCGGGCAACATTGTGTTCCCTATAATGTTAAACTTAGGCTGTGCCATTCCATTCTTTACTCTTTCGGCATGTATGCTCCGTAAGTATATATAATAGAAGATACCGTCACGCATGTAGGTACTCTCCGAAGGGTACAGGCGTGCCCCGCAGAGATGCACATGTCCGGCAACAGTACTCTAGTATGTTTAGGTCCCATATAATAGGGGGCGAGTCTATTGCCATTAACCGGGCACAAATCCAGACTCCAAGCTGCTATTGAGAATTTCATAGAAAAACCCAATAACACTTTGCTCGACCTGGGGATCGACCCCAGGACCTCTAGCGTAGCAGTCGCGCTTAGGACCACTAGACTGATGAGGCAGTCTTCATATATTATTCATATTATAATACGAAAACGACGTCTGTGGTATAGCGGTTCGGGAATCAGACTGCTGGTAACGAGGTCGTGGGTTTGCAGAGGACCGACCACAAACTCTGAGCTGCTTCTGGGAATTTCATCGAATAACCCAATAACAATAACTTTGTTCGACCCATTCAAGCATAGCAGTCGTGCCTACCACCAGGCTAATGAAACAGTCAATATTCTTAATGATATGAAAATTATAAAAACGTGATCATACATTACCTACATCCCTAAATCCCTACATCCCTACATCCCTACAGCCCTACATCCCTACATCCCTACATCCCTACATCCCTACATCCCTACATCCCTACATCCCTACATCCCTACATCCCTACATCCCTACATCCCTACATCCCTACATCCCTACATCCCTACATCCCTACATCCCTACATCCCTACATCCCTACATCCCTACATCCCTACATCCCTACATCCCTACATCCCTACATCCCTACATCCCTACATCCCTACATCCCTACATCCCTACATCCCTACATCCCTACATCCCTACATCCCTACATCCCTACATCCCTACATCCCTACATCCCTACATCCCTACATCCCTACATCCCTACATCCCTACATCCCTACATCCCTACATCCCTACATCCCTACATCCCTACATCCCTACATCCCTACATCCCTACATCCCTACATCCCTACATCCCTACATCCCTACATCCCTACATCCCTACATCCCTACATCCCTACATCCCTACATCCCTACATCCCTACATCCCTACATCCCTACATCCCTACATCCCTACATCCCTACATCCCTACATCCCTACATCCCTACATCCCTACATCCCTACATCCCTACATCCCTACATCCCTACATCCCTACATCCCTACATCCCTACATCCCTACATCCCTACATCCCTACATCCCTACATCCCTACATCCCTACATCCCTACATCCCTACATCCCTACATCCCTACTACCTGTCTGTTGTGCTTTCATGCCTATACCGCTGAACCAATTTTGAAGAAATTTGGTACAGAGATCTATTTATTTGTTAACCTACGATTGTTAAACTAATAAATATTATGAATACAGGCTACAGTTAAGACTACCCGCGAACTGTGGGTATACATTAGTACACTTCTGCCGGACTCTTACATGTATAATTCAATTTCTTTTTTGTTTCAGTTGTCACCATAGTTGGGATATTTCTACCGACTAAAAAGTAGTACAAACGCAGAACTTTGCACGAAACAAGAATTTATCAAATAAATATAAGTATTATATGTGAACTGAAAGAGAAGTGAGATTAAATGGAAATATTGTACATATATTTTTAAGTAAATTATTATTGATGTAAAACACACATTTTATTTATTTTACACGCTAGGAGCAAACTTTTCGAACCCTAACCTGTCTGTAGTAGGACCTACATACCAAAATTATATTTGCTTGCCGAGGTGAGACTGTAGATGGGTGACCATTCTCACATCGAGACCTCTATGCCTCGGAAAGCACGTAAAGCCGTCAGTTCCGGTTATCATAGAACACCTATGACATTCAGAAGCGAGAAGTTTTAGAGAGGTAGGGCATAGTGGGAGTAATTCCACTCAAATTGAAGCTGCCCGACTGGGGAAGTACCTCCGCCTTGCAGAAAATCGAAGTGAAATAACACTGCTTTGGGCTGTGTTGTGTTTACGGTGAGCAAGGTTGCCGGTGCTCCGCGAGGAAATGTGTTGATGGTGGGGGAACCTTATACTGCCAACCCAACTATTCCTCTTTCGTTGAACAGATTCGGCAACGGGCAAGTGATACCTCAGGTGTTGCAATCGTCTATAGGCTACGGTAACTGCTTACCGTCAGGTGGGCCGTATGCTTGTTTGCCACCTTAGTGGTATAAAAAAAAGAGGCCAAGATTCCTTTCGACAAGACTATCATTTGAATATCGGTATTGCCCAGAAATTGCAATGGTCCGACGGTGGCAAACAAGCATTCGGCCCACCTGATGGTTAGCGGTTACCGTAGCCTATACACGCTTGTAACACCAGGGGTATCACTTGCGCATTGCCGACCCTGTAATACGGAAGAGGAATATGGGTTGGCAGTATAAGGGTCAAACGCCCCCCACTGCCAACACAATGATTTGAAAATAAATCTCATTTAAATAAACAACAACGCTTCATTTTGTAACAGAAACAATAGTATGGGAGACAAAAGAAAGCTAATAATTAATTAATAGAATTAATTAATTCAGCAGGACGTTTGCACCTGACATGCTAATTAGGTCGACTTGTAGGGCTGTCACTATTTTTTATCTGACTTTATAAAATGAAAAGAGAATTATGACTTTCATTCCAATACAACAGATTGTAGCCTAACAAAATAAGAAAACAACATGAATGAACAAATGATGTACTATGGGTACCTACTTATCATCTATCTATCTATCTATCAGCCATGGACGTCCACTGCTGAACATAGGCCTCTCCTAATGATCGCCACAAAAATCGATCTTGCGCAGACCGCATCCACCGACTCCCTGCGACCCTCACTAGGTCGTCCGTCGGTCGTCGTCCTACTTATCATCATCAGACTATATTAGTCCAAAGCTGGACGTGGGCCTTCTATACACACCATGTGTGCGGTTAATCAACCAATTAAAAGTCGCGCAATGCGACTTTTAATTGGTTGAAACACGTGAGTGCTATGCTTAGAGTGTTTCTCAAGAATAAAATCCTCAACGAGGTTATCCAACAGCTCACTAAAATATAGTTGAGCTACACAATGACTGATGCATGCGTATCATCGGCTGAGACTGGTCTACACAAAGCCGCTATGGCTCTTTCTTTAAAAGCCCATAGCGGCTTTGAGTTTCGACTGAGGAGTAGAGAAGAGAGAGACCAGACTTTGCCCTACATTGTAAGACTCACATACTTGTGAGTTAGTGTTGGGAAACTTTTTATAAACATACAGTACCTACAATATTTATCAACAAGCTGAATTTATATTTTTTCTATTTTATTTATTTTTATAGTAATCTCTATCGCTGAAAGGTCTGTTGGTACAAAACTTTCGAGTTAAGCTCTTCTTTGTGCAAAAGATTTCAAAATATTATTGTTTGTTATTGCAATTTTGATAACAATAATATTAAAAGATATTTATTCTATGTCTGGGCTTTAAAAGAGACTACAATTCTCTGGGTTTGTTTCGGCGTTTCTTCTCAGAGGTCGTCCGTCAGCAAAAGTTAGGAAATGCCGGTAAAAGTGTCTTTAAAAGATCTATTTACAGAAATAAATATTATGTGTCAGAGAACCAAAGTAATCAGCATAGCACACTGAATTAACAAGCTAAAGTGGCAGTGGGCTGGCTATATCTGCACAAGAACTGACAACCGTTGGGGTAGACGTGTTGTAAAAAACGTAGTGTAGGATGTCCACAAGATGGAGTGATGATTTGCGAAAGGTTGCTGGTAGAAGCCGGCTGCGAGGACAGGGTGAAATAGCGCATATTAGGGTTACCAGACAATGGATACAATACTTTTATATACCCACTTTATTATGTAAATAGCCCTGTATTATCCTATTGCAGGGCAAACACCTCCCCACTCTTCTTCTTCCACTTCTCTCTGTATGTTAAGGACTACTTTTTGGAACGAGTCGAGCTCATTTCATTATCTCCCTCTCTATGAGAGGTATTTTTTGAGTATGGGAAAGCGGGTACAAATGTAACTGGGGTCAAAAGTAACAAACGGCACTGCAGGTATATCCAATGGTCAATTATCGTGGCGACGGGATACAAGCGGGAGGAGACGTCACCAGCTATCTCCTGACGGTTAAGCGACATTTCGGCCAGTGGAAAACGTACAGATCTGTTACTTTCGACCCGTCGTTACTTTTGATCTTTTTACTTAGTTACTTTTGTATGACGTATTGTATGTATTATGTTTAATTTACTACAGTTATTAATGATTTAATATATTACGAATGTGGTACAGCATATTAGTATTTCATACTAAGTCATAATTTGTAAATCACGGCAACTTTCAAGAGTGAAACGAAATGTTACTGAAACTGTCACCCGCACCATGCTACAGCGTAAATAGTGTAGTATTACGATTACTTACTCACAAAGGCCTCAATCCTGCTGAAGCTATGACTAAGCGTCAGTGGTGGATACCTTGAAATCAGTAGACTGTATGAGGTAAGTTTAATATTTGATTAAGTACCTGTAACAAAAGAAACAAAAACATCAAATGAATGAATAAAAAAGAATCAGGCATGACTAACAGACAATGCACAGTTTAGAATGATGAAGTGACATTTTGCACAGAAGTTCCATAGCTACTTACGAGTATTAAGATTGCATTTTGGGATTGTGAAAAGACAAGACAATCGCGGTAACACTTTCGGTAATGAAAATTGGTGAATAGGTTAAGTGAAAAATTAACTTAACTCTAATTAATAATAAATATTTTGGGACGTTTTTACACGTCACCTAGCCCCAAACTAAGCAGAGCTTGCACTATAGGTACTCGATAATGAATATACCTAATACATTTTTTTTGTAAATTCCTAAGTACTTTTAAGACATAACAATAAATTACCCAGACAAACACCCTATGATCATCACATAAATATTTGTGACCTGTGGGAATCTAACCCACGATCTCGTGATTAGCAGTGCGATACTCTAACCACCAGACCACAGACGTTGTTTTATTATACATATATGAATATATGAAGGATTTTTTTTCATGGTAATGAAAATGAGAAGATACATCTGATAGCATTTGTAAATAGCATAGAATATTTTATTGAATTAGTAATAAATGTGAAGAACCGAGCGCACAGCAGTTATGTCTAATTTGTTCCATATATGTATTTTCCTAGACTTAGAAACGCTATTCTTTCTCTTACAATTTTAAAATGTTGTGTTTTCATTTTATGAAATGAAAATTTTTCTGACGTACCACCCCTAGAATACAATACTTTATGACGTGAGAGAACACGCGCGTATGACATAACACGTGCAGCGGTAAAATGTAACAGTTTTATTGATAAACTAATGAGTCGGTCGGTAGGGTTGCTACGACATAAAATACCTACATAATATTATTATGATTTTGCTAAAGTCTAGTACTGGCATTTGACCTTGAGTTTTTTTATACCACTAAGGTGGCAAACAAGCATACGGCCCACCCGATGGCCTATAGGCGCTTTTACACCAGGGGTATCACTTGCGCGTTGCCCTGTAAAGCGAAAGAGGAATAGTTAGATTAGCAGTTCCAGGGTCAAAGTCCCCCCACTGCCAACACAACGTTTCCTCGCGGAGCACTGGCAACCTTGCTCACTGTAAGGCACACAACATAGATCAAAGCAGTGTCATTTCACTTCGATTTTCTGCAAGGCGGAGATAATTCCACAGTCGGGCAGCTCCAATTTGAGTGGAATTACTCCCACTATACCCTACCTCTCTCAATATAAACTAACCTAGCTGCCTAACGCAGCTGTTGATCAGGTTCGATTTCTCAACGCTAGGACACATGAGTAGAAATTTCTCAAAACAGATACATACTACACTCATACACTATAAGATAGTAAACTTAGATTGCACTCTACTATCAATTAGTCTCCATTATAATTTTGTACTCCTCTTGTGGGAGTTGATAGACTTTAATACGATGTATTAATACCTAGTATTGACTGACGACTGATCCCCAATATATTACAGTGTGTAGTGCACCTAATGTCAGTGTTAATTTCAGCGTTACGTTTATTATTAATATGGCAATTAAACGAGACACTGAACGGAGCGGACGTGTTGTTAGTTGCCGTGTGCCTTAAACACCTCACACCATAATGTATACCAGTATTATTTTTTAACTGAATGTACCACACTTTTTTTTAAATAAATTTGAATTTGGAATTTTTATCCGGTTAATTGCTATAGGCTAGCTCTCTCTTACTTTGAACGAATACGTCATCTTAAAGTTATCATGTATGGGTTTAATATAAAATGTTTAAAGAATAATGTTCAATCATTCTGTTCTGTTCAATGAACTTCAAAATATCATCAAAATATGGGCGCGTGATATATGTCTTATATATTTTTATAATTTGGATTGTAACTATGGTATCTAACTATCTAGGTATGTTGATTTTGAGATCATGAGCAAATTTTCTCTACAAAAATTATACGCTAAGAAAATAAAATTCATAAAACGAACAAGATGCCTTTTGCTAAATGTAAAAAAAACTGCTCTGAGAGCACCCCTATTCTCAAAGCACCCGACTGCTGAATATTCCATATATTGGTTTTGCAAATGTACGACGCGGTACGGACGGGGTTTATTGCCCAAGCGATTTACGAATCGAATGGTTGTTAGAATAATATCGGCTTCGATTTTATATTCTAGTATATTTATGCGAAAATTTTGCAGTATGCTATGTGAAATGCGTAGGTAATATACATAATATGCACTCATTAGATTAAATAAGAAAGAAAAACAAAGTCTTCCTTGCAAACAGAAGAATGAGACCATTACTTACCGCAAACAAAAAAAAAATACATAGACTTCAATAGTGTGTCTCATCCCCGCAACGAAAAGGGGGTAAAATTATGCTAAGGTAGGTACTATTTCAAATAGGAAAATATGTAGAGAGGCCAGCACATCAAGCTACCACAATCTGTCAAATTTCTTTGATCGATTTTCAACTTTAATACAAAATCATAAGGTTCATATTCAATTGGGAAAATTTGACAGTTTTGGATAGGTTGACCTGCTAGCGCCTGTACCTACGTTCATAATTATTATTCTATGTCCTTGTTCTTGACGACGTCTGTGGTCGAGCAGTTCGAGTGTCAGACTGCTGATCATGGGGTCGTGGGTTCGAAAATAAAGAGGAATAGTTGGGTTGGCATAAGAGACAAAGTCCCCTCACTGCCAACACAATGTATCCTCGCGGAGCCTTGCTCACCGTAAGGAGCACAACACAGCTTAAAGCAGTGTTATTTCACTTCGATTTTCTGCAAGGCGGAGGTACTTCTGCAGCTCCAATTTGATTGAATGGAGATGATCCTGTTCGCTTTGTGCCGACGTGGTATCAAGAAGCCCAGGATAGAAAGTCTTGGATAGGAAGCCTTTGCAAATGCAGCTGCAATGAGCCACAAAAGAGACTGTAGGTAGTCTCTTAAAAAAATTACAAAAATCACGTCACATACGGTTGTACTTCGTAATCAAAATACCACCTTCGTTAAACTGTCTCGTTAGTTTAGCAGTCCTAAGCGACTGCTACGCTACAGATTCTGGGTTCGATTCCTATGTCAAGCAAAGTGCTATTAGAGCTTCTATGAAATTTTCGTTAACAGCTCGGAGTTTAGATTTGTGACGGGTTAACAACAAGCAATGGCAACAAGCTAACCCCTTATAACATGGGACCTAAACATACCGGCGAACTGTGTGCATTACTGTACATCTCTGCTTACCCCTTCGGGGAATACAGGCGTGATGGTACAGTCAACAAAAGAGATAAGTATACAGATAGCAAACGAAATTTGCATTTTTATACAGATTTCGACATAAATAATTACCTACGCGCCAAAGGGTTAGGTATGTAGCTGCTTACAATACCTACATTTTGAAACATATTGTGTGATATATTATCACACTACTCGTATCTTTATCAAAACACAGATTATTAATTAGCTGCCTGTATACCCAACTCTTTTGTTGACCGTACGCTATGTATGTTTTTACCTTTGTTAAAATATGCAGTTACTGGCTAAAGTATCTTTGGTAACGTCAAACCGAGCTTCATAATTCAGAGCCAAACTGTACCAAACTGAAGTATTAAAGCCCGAAAGCGGCAAACTAAAGTTAACTAAACGTGTCCGAGAAACACCGTGCATAAACAACTTAGCAACTTCGGCGTCAAATTTAGAAGCCATTTTTGGAATTTGGCCTGTGAAAAGGTAGTGTGGTGAAAGAGATTTAAACACACCAGGGGCCATACCACAACGTGTTAATGCGATCATTTTTAGGTTGTGAGAAAGGGATGGCGCTATTTAGTTTATAGAGCGACATCCCTCTCTCTCAATCGGAAATAAACAACTTAGCAACTTCGGCGTCAAATTTAGAAGCAATTTTTGGAATTTAGCCTGTGAAAAGGTAGTGTGGTGAAAGAGATTTAAACACACCAGGGGCCATACCACAACGTGTTAATGCGATCATTTTTAGGTTGTGAGAAAGGGATGGCGCTATTTAGTTTATAGAGTGACATCCCAGTCTCTCAATCGGAAAACGATCGTAATAATAGGTGTTGGTACGGCCACTGTTCTTTCTCCGAGCCTTTTCCCAACTATACTGTGGTCGGCTTCCAGTCTAACCAGATACGGCTGAATATCAGTATTTTACACGAAGTGACTACCACTAACGATTGTCATAGGGGTTCGTATGACTACCGGGACCGACGGTTTTATGTGCTCTCCGAACATATCGAGACTTCTCCGTGCCACAGAGAATATGACAAGATATTTTTTTTTTAATTGTTGATGGCTGTGCCTTAGTCTCACCTAATGGTAAGCGACGACAAGGTCGAAGGTGAAATACACTAATCACTCTCACCTTTAAGACACCAAGGTTATATGAGTCCGGGAATACAGACGCAGTGAGAGCATTCCACTCATTCGCGGTGCTGACAAGAAAAGACCCAGTATATCGCTTCGTGCGTCGTGGTGGAAATTCAACCACATGGGTGAAAGTCTGGAACCATATTAGATGTATGTATTGGTAACCCTTATGTACTGGTCCCGATTTTAGGTACCTGTAGCGACATCTGTTGCGCTACATAGAACTACGAAGTCCTGAATCGCGAAAGCAACATTCGCAACGAAAGTTGCATATATACAACCGCCCGACATCATCCGTCGGGTCCTCCCCGTTTATAAGTTGCCCCTGGCTGGAGGCATTTGGTGCCTCGCCACCTAGTCCGGTTAAGTTTTTAAAGCTGCCTCGCGCTAAAAACTATGTCCGACCTAAAAAAAAAAAATCATACGTCGGGCCGTGGCCCGCAAGGCAAAACACCCCCTGGTTGGAGGATTCTCCCTTTGGTTGGAGGGGCAATACACCTTGCCTCTCCACATACCAAAAAGTCCAAAAGCGGTGACTAGTTTGTCTTTAACGGATAACGGTACACAATCGTTAGTGGTAGCCAGAAGTCCAACAGCGGCGAACAGTTCATTTTAATTGAATCGTTTCGTTTAAAATACTGATAATCAGCCACATCTGCTTAGACTGTAAGCCAACTCTGAGAAAAAACTAGAAGGAGGGATGAGATAATTATATGTGTATGACATGCCAAATCATCAACCACTTCACAGAAGTCGAAAAAAATAATAGCGCCGAGATTTTCAGCCTAAAATATTTTGCAAAACAGCGTCTATTCACTTCGCTGGGTTTCGGGTTTCAGGGTTGTCAACTGTGACATTGACTAACGATCTCCTTGATAGCCCGTCAATGCTGCGCGTCTTGATTAAGTACGTAAACGACTTCTGACGAGAGATTTAAATTGCTGAACGATACAAAGTATTTCAAGGTTGCTATTTTGACGACGACCTCTGAAGCTCAGTGGTTCGAGTATAGGACTGCTGATTGTGAGGGTTCGATTCTCACAGGACACAAACATTTATGTTATAAATATAAAGTGTTTGTGAAGTCTGCCAACCCGAACTAGGCCAGCGTGGTGGACTATAGCCTAATCCCTCTCAATATGAGAGGAGACCCGTGCCCAGCAGTGGGACAGTATATGGGTTGATGATTATGATAAAGTGTTTGAACTTAAAATGTACTTACAGGGTTCAATTTCTAGATCGATAATTTTTTTTCTATTATAGGAATTATTATATAGGAAAAACATTATTATTAGAAATACTACCCTCATTTCAATCATCATCATCATGATATCAGCTACAAGAGGTCCACTGCTGATCAAAGACCTCATCTATAGCTTTCCATAAAGACCGGTTACATACTGCCTAACGACTTCCAGTGACCTTAAGCAGGTCGTCCGTCCATCTATCATTCTAATACTCACTCATTGTAATATCTAAACTAAATTACTTCTAGACAAATCTAAATCCACCACTGTCCAGGTCAACCATCCCGTAAAAACGAAATACAGTTAATTAAAAATATACATCAACGCGACAAGACACATTAAAAAACCGTTAACGAAGCCACTGTGAGTAACAAACAATGTAAAGCCATTACCGACCGCGGAGAAGTGAACTGAACCAGGAATTAAAATCAAGTTAAAGTAACTAACGAACTCAATTGTGTTAGCTCGCTCAGTTTGCAACGACACCTTACTGGAAAGTGTGGATACATAATAATAATATAGGTATACTTACTCCATTTTATTACTAGTTGTTGCCCATAATTTCAGCCTCATTCGAAAGGGTTTTTGAGATAACAGCCTAGTTATATCCTTCTCAAAGGTCTAATCTATCTCTGTACCAAATTTCATCAAAATTGGTTCAGCGATTTAGGCGAAAAAGCGTACCAAACATACAGAGTTACTTTTGCATTTATAATAGTAGTATGAAAGAAGGTATTGTACAAATAACGTTATAACGCTATCGATAACGATCGATACATTAACAATAACGGCGAAATAACGAGAGTTATTTAGTTTTTTATTGAAAATACATTTTCATGTTTAGGCGTCAAAGTATTCCTCTACGTCGCTGTCATCTGGTAACGTTCCCAGAAGCCGCATTGCCATTATGCCTATTGAATCAATGTAAATAATTATGGTACAAAATACAAAATACAAAAAAAAAAATACAAAAATATTTACAAAAAATACAAAAATAATGGTAAATTGAATACAATGCAGACAATTTATTTATACAAAGAAGAAAAGATGCAGTATACCGCTTCGTGCGTAGTGATGGAAATTCAACCACCATGTGGGTGAAAGCCCCGGTAATTAACTGCAGTTCAGAGGCTAGCACATCAAGCTACCACAATCTGTCAAAATTATTTGATAGATTTTCAAATTTAACACATCATGATAAGGTTCATATTCAATTGGGAAAATTTGTCTGTTTTGGATTACTTGACCTGCTGGCGTCTGTACATTGTAACTTGGTAGAATGTTTGCAAGTTGCATTCTCCTGCATTGTTAACCTTGTAAGTGAAGTGTATTAGTTAGGGTGTGACCTAAATAGCTGGTCCCTTAGGTAAGAATTAAGGGCAGATTAGCATGGAATATTGTATAAGTAGACGAGTAGAATTATTACTTTTTTAATTATGACAGTTAGAGGTCCTGGGTTCGATCCCCAGGTCGAGCAAAGTGTTATTGGGTTATTCTATGAAATTCTCAGTAGCAGCTCGGAGTCTGGATTTATGCCCGGTTAATGGCAATAGACTCGCCTCTATTACATGGGACCTAAACATACCGGCGATATGTGGGTAGGTATACATTAGTACACCTCTGCCTAACCTAATATAGGCGTGATGGTATGATGATGGTTCTTGAAATAATAATAATTATGTAAAAATTGAATAGAAGTAAAGTAGTTGTATTATATACTAGTTGTAACTGATCGTTGAATTTATTAATTTTGTCAAAGTTTTCTCTAATATTTTAAGTATCCTTAGTCAAAGAATAAGTAAGATATTTTAATAACTAATCGAATTTAATCTCTGAAATTAATCAGAGATTAAATTGGATTAGTTATTAAAATATCTTATTTAATCGTAATATCAAATTTAATCTCTGAAATTAATCCATCGAATTTCTATGAAAATACCTACACAAAGGAGAAATCAATCTCCTCTAAGGCACAAATTAAGTTAAAAGCCTTACATAATGAACTCTTAACTTAGTTACCGTTCTTCATCGGTTCACGTCAAACCAATATTTAACAAACAATCAACTTAAGGGATGTTCCTTTTACACCGTTGTGAACAACCTGAATGCCCTCTATTGATAATAATTATTTTATATTCTACGAAAAAAGTTAAAAAGCTGCCTTATTAGCCTGACAGTCGTTAGCGAGACTGCCACGCTTGAAGTCCTGGGTTCGGGTTCCTATGTCGAGCAAAGTGTTTTTGAGTTGTTCTGTGAAATTCTCAGTAGTAACTCTGAGTTTGAATGTGTGCAGTTAACGGCAATAGGACTTAAATATACCAGCGAAATGTGGAATTATTTTAGTATACCTCTGCCTAACCCTTCGAGGAATACAGGCATGATGGTATCTATTATTCTGACATATATATTTGTACTAGGCTGTCAGGACTATAAAAGAGACTATGATTATTTGAGTTTATTTCGGCGTTTCTTCTCAGAGGTCGTCAACTAGGAAAAGTCATCTTGTACTAAAAATAAAAAAAAAATGATAATTTCTTGTAATAAAAAATGATTTCAAAATATAATTTATCGCTGTAAAAAGTCATGTCCCGTGGATATGGCGTTGTTGGTCAGTTCCTTACTCAAGAACAACGGTGCAATATAATCTTTCCTTGTTAATACTGCAACTAAGGCAAGAATATATTCTGTATTTCTTTCCTTGCTTCAGCGGATAAAGCTTTAGACTCATATATCAAATATATCCGGGGCTTAGGATCCCCAGTCTTTCTTGTAATGTCACTTATAGTTCCCGATTTCATTTGTCGGTAAAAGAATTTTATTGTGAACCTGTCCAGGCAAGGCGCTTCAGCGGCACTTTGGCGAACATCCAAACGGTATTGAAGACTTAATTTTTTGTATGTTTTACAATTTTTCAAAGTGTTAGAACATTTTAAGAAATTGTTCATCCAAGCGTGGAATTTGGGAGTTTCAATTGTTTTATGAAAGTATTTTTACGTTTAAGATCGATTATATCTGTGGGTTTTAGCCTCTATGGTGCATGAAGATCCAATTTAAAAAAGTTTATGATCTTAACGATGGTATATTTCCCATTAAAAAGACAGAAACATTTCCATATTTATACAGGAAGAGCTCGTAGTTAGTAGCAAACAAGCTGTGCTTATCGCGGTCTATTTATAGATGGATGATCATCTCGTTCATTCGAGATCTCTCCGTATCTCGGTGATCTTATCCGGTGAGCCTCTTCCCCAAAGATATCCAAAGACTGGGTTGCAGTCTGAAGTCCATTGCTGTGTATAAAATACTGATATTGAGCTGCATCTGGGTAGACTAGCGTAACGAACAACTTTACTTTGATTAGTTAAAGGTATATTAGATACGACTGGTATTAAATAAAATAAATAAAGTTTTGTATAAAAAAACCCAAGCAAAAATAATTATTGCACAGCAAAATAGTCAGTTCAAAATATTGTTATTTAAACACTATCTTAAGGTGGGTATAAACCAGAGCATTTACTTGTAACGGAACATCGAGCATTCGCTGTTTTTAAATTTACGCGAACCCCATTTCGACCATGACGCTCGATGTTTTGTTACAACTTGATTTTAAGAAACAACGAGCGTTTTGACCGTGGGGCGTAATTAATTGCTATTTTTTAAGAGATATTACTTGTACATGTTCACTCGCAGTGAGCATTACATCGACCATTCGAAAGAACGTTACATTACATGGAAATGTTTTTAAATAACGGAGCATTTGTCTGTATTGTACCATTCATAAAAACGTTGCATTACAATGTAATGCTCTAGCAAATGCTCTAGTCTATACCCACCTTTAGCCACGAATTATCCCTTTGGCCTCAAAATATATCTACAGATTTGGTTCTGGCGATGTGTGGTCACAGTTCTAACCTAACCTAACCGATATCTGTAATTTTGCTTCTCAATCAGTAATTTTGTCGTTCAATTTTTGATGCGTAGTTTATTATATTCCATTAGATAGGTACTAATGAGTTTTATACTACCAAAAGAAATATAAGGTTAACCTACCTATGATGGACAATCTAAAACTTATCTTACTTACAAAACATTCCCGAAAATTGTAATCGCAAAATGTCCAATTTCATTTTTACGATTCATTAAACTTTACCTATTCTTCAACCGTTATTTCCATTATAGACGCAATGTATCGTAAAAAATAAAATTCTAGAACTTTGTATTTTTGAAAATTGACGATTAGAAAACTTTTACAATACAATACTTTTGTGTTTGACAGCTTCATTGGACATAAATGATGGTAAGTATAGCTGCTGAGTTTACAATCCTATCGATTCCCAGGTTGAACAGGTGTATTACTGTTTTTTATAAAATTCTCCGTAATAGAGCCTAGTGGTATGACCATTGGACTGCCAAGTCTAAGGCCTCGAGTTCGAATCAAAGACACGCTTCTCTGACTTTTCGAAGTCATGTGCGTATTGATAGTTAATTTTCACTCGCTTAAACGGTGAAGGAAAACATCGTGAAGAAGCCTTAGAGATTTCCTGTGAGAGGAGATAACATCATCCACAACCTGACTTCACCCGCTGTTGGGTTTAAGCCTCTCTTTCATAGTTCCAATTGCTTCCCGGCGATGGTATATAATGGAAACGTTGTGTCGACGGCAGTGGCTTTGACCCTTATACTGCCAACCCAACTATTCCTCTTTCGTTTTACAGGGTCGGTGATGCGCAAGTAATACCCATGGTGTTGCAAGCGTCTATAGGCTATCCAGGTAGGTCGTATGCTTGTTTGCCACCTTAGTGCTATAGAAAAACATTTTAGCTTTGTGCACTCTTTCTGCGCGCAGTATATTAAAAATACAGATATTAATGCGGTTATTTAACCCACCAGAATAAGATCACATTTACCATGACATCCACAGGCACATTTTTTTATCTTACGGAAAATCCTCATACATCATCTACCAAGGAGGTATCAATTTACGTCGGACTCCTATCGATTAAAAACCGCACTTCTCTAGCCTTATGAGTAATTCACCATTCTTTTTTTTTTCTACAGTGGCCGACGATCAAGCGGCTATGACGATCAGCACTCGAGGACAGAGCTGAGCCGCCGCGCCGCCTACTCTGTGGTAGAGAGTCCTATATGTTTTAATTCGCTACGACCCTGACAGGCTGCGGTCCAGCGCTCGATAGACCCCTTCAAAGGGCAAGGCGTCTCCTCGTTTCCAACTAGAAGGCATCCGAGAATAAATACGTGCGACAAACTAATACCACATCTCTATAAAGTACCTAACTTCATTCTACACGGCTCCGACGCCCTGGCACCGAGCCAAAACGCTAAAATTAAGACACCTTCACATCACATAAGTACCTTATCAACATGTTCAATAGACTGAACGTGAATAACATGACAAGTACATACATACTCAGTCTTTCACTCGACACAATGTAGACTAGAAAGGCTTTGCTATACTGAAAGCGATTAGGAAGCGGTGAAGCTGTAGGAGATTATGAACAACGTCGTATTGAAAGCGTTTACTGTCACGTTGATCTATCGATATTGACTGTGTATGACCCAAATAACTTGAATAGAGTAGTAGTTGAACTATAAATAGTGGATCTAATAAAAATATTTGTTTTTTTTTTATTGAAACATTGACAGATACTGCCACTAGCTTAATGAGGCAGACAAACTGCTAGTGGCCGTAATCGCGACTGCTATGCTTTACGTCATGGGTCCAATTCCCAGGTCAAACAACGTATCTTAGGGTTTTCCAACCACCCCCTATTACATAGCACTCGAACTGTGTACAGACGCCAGCAGGTCCAGCTATCCAAAATTGCCAATTTTTACCCAATGAAAAATGAACCTTATTGTTTTGTATTTAAAGTTGAAAATGTATTAAAGAAATTTGACAGATTGGGGTAGCTTGATGTGTTGGCCTCTGTACATTAATACACCTCTGTGTACTCCTTTGGAGAATTAACATACTATCACGCCTGTATTCCCAAGAAGGGTTAGGCAGAGGTACTCATGTCCACCCATAGATTGCCGATGTTTTAAATCCCATGTAATAGGAAGCGAGCCATCTTGCTATATTAGCCGAGCATTCCAAACTCCGAACTGCTACTCAGAATTTTTAGAAAACCCAGTAACATTTTCTCTCTGCCTCGAAGGGTTACTTCGAGGAATACAGGCATGATGGTATCTATTATTCTGACACACATATTTGTACTAGGCTGTCAGGACTATAAGAGACTATGATTATTTGAGTTTATTTCGGCGTTTCTTCTCAGAGGTCATCAACTAGGAAAAGTCATCTTGTACTAAAAATAAATATTGACGACGTCTGTGGTCTAGTGGTTCGCGTGTCGGGCTGCTGATCACGAGGTCGTGGGTTCGATTCCCACAAATCACAAATATTTATGTGATGAACATAAGTGTTTGTGTTTGTCTGGGTGTTTCCTATGTATTATAAGTATGTATTTACAAAAAAAAGTATATAAGTATTATATCCATTGTCTAGTACCCATAGTACAAGCTCTGCTTAGTTTGGGACTAGATGGTGCTGTGTAAAATTGTCTAAGAATATATTTATTTATTTTCCTTGACCTGAGAATCGAACCCAAGGTTGCCAGTGCTCCACGAGGAAACGTTGTGTTGGCAGTAGGGAGACTTTGATTCTTATACTGCCAACCCAACTATTTCTCTTTCGTGTTACAGGGTCGGCAACGCGATACCCCTGGTGTTACAAGCGTCTATAAGCTACGGTCATCGCTTACCATCAGGTGGGTCGTATGCTTGTTTGCCACCTTAGTAGTATAAAAAAGCCCCTCAAAATGCCGGTGAAACCATGGGCAATAGCTGTTATCTAATAACAATAAAATGTTTATATAATTAAATATTCAAGATGGCTGCTTTCATGCAATTTCTGTCTCACGCATCGTCACCGCCCCGCTTTCAGTGTAGCGAGGCCCTAAGCTCACCGCTATTCAGTATTCTAAAGAAGACTGTAGCCTTGTATGCTACCTTTGTATCGATAAATAAGGCTGTCAGACACCGCCTCCGTTCACCGAGTCAGAATCAATTTTTCAGTAAGGTGACCTAGGTTTAATAGTGTGGAAACAATTGTTAGAAGTATCTAGAGCAGCCATATTGAATATTAAATTATGTAACACTTTTATTGTTATCACATACTAGCTGTTGTCCGCGCTTTCACCCACATACCGAAAAGCTTTTCTGAGACGGAAAACTCTCCAAGGTATAATCTATCTCTGTACCAAATTTCATCAAAATTGGTTCAGTGGTTTAGACGTAAAAGCGTAATGGACAGACAAACAGTAACTTTCGTATTTTTATTATTAAGTGGGGATTATTCCGGTAACTGCTTCATTAGCCTAGTGGTCCTAAGTGTGACTGTTACGTTGGAGGGCCTGGGTTCAATTCCCAGGTCGAGCAAACTGTTATATATCTGGTTTTTCTATGTATTATAAGTACCTATGTACTATATTTTTGTATATTTTGACATTTTCATGCTAAGATATTAAAGTTATTTTAGCGAAGGAAAAATTATATTGCAGGCAGGATTCGAATCTGCGTCTTTTGGTTAGGTAAACCAGACGCTATGACCACTAAGCCACCACGATACCTACACACCAAATCCACCATCCGCCTGTCGAAATTTGCCTTCACATTCTGAATTTTCGCCTTTATGGTGACGTCAGTAACACCTATTGAAAAGCAAGTTTTTTGCTTCTCACCAGACATGACTTTAGACAGTTCAATGTCGAACGATGCCACCTTACCTACACCACAGTGTATAAGCGGGAGAACATTTTTCCACTAACCGTCACAAATCAAAACTCTAAACTACTACAGGGAATTTAATTTTGATCAAGCCGGGAATCGAAACCAGCTCTTACATAACATTCTCGCTTACGACCATTAGAATAATGAAGCAGGTAAGTAGTTAAAATATCTTACAATTAATTTTATTTCCCACAATATCTTCAATCAACGTCATAATCAGCTCGTATTCGTTCTGCTAGACGTGGGCCTCGACTTTTTATTATATTTTACTATTAAGGTGGCAAACAAGCATACAGCCCACCTGATGGTAAACAGTTACCGTAGCCTATAGACGCTTGCAATACCAGGGGTATCACTTGCGCGTTACCGAATCTGTAAAACGAAAGAGGAATAGTTGGGTTGGCAGTTGATGGGTCAAAGTCAACAGGACGTTTCCTCGCGGCGCACTAGTAACCTCGCTCACCGTAAGGAACACAACACAGCTCAAAGCAGTGTTATTTCACTTCGATTTTCTGCAAAGCTACTTCCCCAGTCGGGAAGCTCCAATTTGAGTGGAATTTCTCTCACTATGCCCTACCTCTCTTAAAATACTAAATAAATCAACGCATATCCTCAAAGCCTAGGTAAATAATAACACTTTTACTTGGGTCACGTCATAATAATCTTGAGAAATGACCCAACGAACGGCATGAAAAAAATATTATATATCTTCTTTGAAAATCTCTATAGAAGTTTGCCGAAAAAACCGTCAACTTGACTGTACTCGGATCCACAAGTTGAATAAGAAAAATAGGGACAAACCGATAAATAATACATGAATTGTTGCGGCCATTTGTCACTATAACAATGAGTTATAGCGGTGTAAGACTAGATAAATATACTATTTAAATGGAGACCGAGTGAAGAGCATGTTACCAGGAAGGTACTGAGCACTGAATGTAGATGGATTTGTGGGGTGTTATATTATATTTGAAGGAGATATTAAATGAATGTTCGGTCATATTTCTATATAAATATTCTTTACTGGCCAGTTGCAGATAGATATTATAAATATATCGGGATAGTTATTAGCACGGACTGTCTTTGTAATTAGCACGGGTCATGAGTACGGGAGCTCTAACGGAACACCAGCGCCACCTAGCCGACGTTAGCTACAACTCGCTGTTACGTCACACATCGCGTGATGTCGGGTGGGGGTACTTGACAGAGTCGTAGCGTTATCGGTCTGTAGAGTGCGGCGCACATTCGTTGCCTGACTCTGGTCCGATACAGACGCACGGAACAGTCTTAGTTTCGTTGTGTTAAAGTGAAAAGCAAGTTAGCCTATCTACGTCTTTCAATTCTGTCGTAAGAAATATATAATGTCCGACAGTGATGATTCTACCTACGATTTTCCCTTCTGTTCCGACAAATACATAATGGACTTAACTATGAACGACCTGAGTGGGTGCGGGGAGACGACTGCTGCGCCACGCTAATACAGAAATGCGCCTTTATACAAATCAAATGCGTGAGCAGTGTCCCTACAGATATAAGGGAAGAGGGAGACCAAAAAAAAGATGGACGGACTGTGTGCGAGATGATATTATGGCTATAAAGGAAGTAAATGATGAGTAGACAGCTAGAAGAGATGTATGGAAGAAAAAGACATATAGCGCCGACGACAAGTAAATTTGGATAAGGGTACCTACCTAGTAAATTTGTGACCAGTAATTGTGGTTGGTAACCAGCTGTAACTCTCTTATGAATAGGGCAAGTGAAGGCAAGTCCTAAGTGCTATCCTAAATAGCATTGCGGAGCAAAGTATTTATAAAAAAAAATAAGAAAAAAAGAAAAGTAAAGCTTAGGACTACAGGAGCCTTGCTTGATGCTAAGAGCCAATCTGGGTGTTTAATGAGCGCTCCTGTTTAACAAACGTATTGACATTTTAGAGTTTTTATAGAGCCTGTTTTTCGCTTTTTAGTTAGTGTTCTTAACGCAGTCGGGTTTTTTATTGCATTTTACCACACTTTTTAGTTTTTATTTATAAAAGAAAATGATTTATTAACTTTAATTTGATAGCCATAATGTTGTTAAATTTCTTTTATTTTTTGATCGACGCCATAAATAATATAGGTACGATAAAACTCCCACAACTGAGACAAATCTAAATGACATGTCATAATCCATCAAACGGTTTAGGCTGTAGACATGCCAAATAATTAGACATACATATATACACTCGAAAAACATTACCGTCCTTTAGCAGTCGGGTAAAAAAGCACTAGAGTGAAGCGATCGCAAAAATTCTATTATCCTTTTGGGAAAGAGTGAGTTTGTCAAGATTTCATGTCAACATAACAAGCCTTAGAAATATGAGGAGCGTTCGTATTTTTTATTATGTTCAAGTTGCACCCCTTGGGAGGCGCGTAGAGAACGACATTTGTCGCTGTATGCTAGGAATATTTCATTTTTATATAGGGAATTTCGTTGTAAGATATCGTCGATGTAGTAATACGTAAGTATTATATTGTGTTGCCACATTTTAGCTTTAAACTGCACTTGTGCCTCGTGTGTTCCTTTCCCACGACAGATACGATTATGTGTTCCGCGGATATTTGTTTCTAGTGGTAGTTGTGTGGGTGTATTTTTGTGCTGTTTTTGTTGTCTCCCGCCATACAAGATAGTACAGACGCCAGCAGGTCAAGCTATCCAAATCTCTCAAATTTTCCCAATTGAAAATCAACCTTATCCTGTTGTGTTAAGGTTGAAAATCTATTAAAGAAATTTGACATATTGTGGTAGCTAGATGGGCTGGCCTCTGTACCCTACTGCGACGGATGTCTTTAAAAAAAAGAAAGATTGTTAGCGAATTTTCATCATCATCATCATCAACCTATATACCATCCCACTGCTGGGTTCGGATCTCCTCACAGATTGAGAGAGATATGGCTATAGACCACGCTGGCCTAGTGCTGGTTGGCACACCACATACCATCGAGAAAAATCTTTAAGGCACGCAGGTTTCCTCACGATAATTAATTATTGATACGCACAGGATTTCGAAAAGATTGTGGAGAGGCGAGGTGTGTTGCCCCTCCATCCAAAGGGAGGATCCTCCAACCAGGCGGGTGTTGTGCCTGGCGGGCCACGGCTTGACGGTTGATGTCGGGCGGTTGTATATATGCAACTTTTCGTTGCGAATGTTGCTTGCGCGATTCAGGCCTTCGTAGTTCTATGTAGCGCGGTAGATGTCGCTATAAGATATAAGTGCGTGCTTTGGATTTCCACTCGAGACCTTTAACTTGGCAGTCCAGGGGTTATATCACTATGATATTTACTTCTGATGCCGATTTGCTCTTGGCATTTGGTCGTGGCCGTCATGTAGTAGTGCTGTTGGGGGCAGATGTTATTCGCCTCACGTTGTCCCGCTATCTCTCTCTGTTAGCTGTTATCCTAGTACACTCGCTTATGGGGCCACCCACTGCGTTCTTGATTTGGTCAGTCCATTGCATTGGTGACCGACCGCGAGGTCTTGTACCGTTAACCCTGCCTTGCACAACCAGTCGTTCGATGGATCCCTCATCTCTTCGCGACACGTGGCCAAAGAATGTCGAAATGCGCTTCTGTAAGTCTGCTGACAGACGCTCATGTATGATACTACACTCTTTGGGCTGTAGCATGGTGCGGGTGACAGTTGCCTGTATGACGTATTGTATGTATTATGTTTAATTTACTACAGTTATTTATGATTTAATATATTACGAATGTTGTACAGCTGAAACATTAAGTCGTAATTTGTAAATCACGGCAACTTTCAAAAGTGAAACGAAATAAATATAAATAAATAAATATTTTTTGGGACATTTTTACACAGCACCATCTAGTCCCAAACTAAGCAGAGCTTGTACTATGGGTACTAGACAATGGATATAATACTTATATACTTTTTTTTTGTAAATATATACTTATAATACATAAGAAACACCCAGACAAACACAAATACTCATGTTTAATACCCACACAAATATTTGTGTTCTGTGGGAATCGAACCCACGACCCCATGATCAGCAGTCCGGTACTCGAACCACTAGACCACAGACGTCGTCAAATGTTACTAAACTGTCACCCGCAACAGTGTAAAGAGTGTAGGCGATCACTGCTTTTTAAATTTAGAAGTTTTTAAAAGTTAGTTAAACTATTGAAGCTGCAATGATTGATTGAAGTGTTTGGTACCATTTTTTCTCTAGATAATCAATTTTATCTCAAAGGTACGACACGTTAGATCTTCGATATATAAATTTCATTTTAAATCAATTTATAACTGTCATTTATTAAATGTATATTCTGCAATATTTATGTTTGAAAAAATAAACATTGATGAATTGATATTAAATTTTATACCAATGATGCGTAAATTGATTGATAGTACTTATGTACCTACTAGTTACATCAACCATGCAATGATAGTGATTGATTCAGAATCTAACAACGGTAAGGTCTTCATAGTATTCCGAACCTTTTCTCAACTATGTTGGGATTAATTTCCAGTCTAACCAGATGTGGCTGAATATCAGAATTTTACACAAAGCAACTGCCATCAGACCTCCGCAAGTTTTGGACAATACCGATATCCTGAGGATATGATGGTTGTAAGACTTTTTAGGCTTCCGACTACCAGTAACGATTGTCTTAGGTGTTAGTATGAGAAACGGGACCAACGGCTTTACGTGTTTTTCGAGGCACGGAGTGGTCTCGATATCGAATGATCACCCATCCACAGACTGACCCCAGCTAGCGCTGTTTAAACTTGCAGATCGGTTGATCCGTGCAGTTATTACTTAGCCACGAGCCCCTCGCCACCGCCATTATGAAATACAAATTGAAAAAAAAAGGCCGCAGCACCTTTGTGCCTTTGACATAGCTATCGACCTTTTTTTTAAACCTCTTTGATTTCAATGCTATTCTTTTATTAAGAAAAAAATCTTTGGAGAACAAAAACGGACAGATGACAAAATTACAACCGTACTTACATATTTTGTTTTGATTTTCACCGTACAATGTTTTAACCCTAAAACGACGAATTTGTGCATACCTACACTAATTTCTATCGAAATAGATAAATTTATAATTTGAGCCGTTTAAGCGGTGAAGAATAACATCGTGAGGAAATTTTGCATGCGTGTGAGATTATCTCGACGGCGTTTGAAGTCTGCCAACTGGCATTAGGCTAGCGTGGTGAACTACAGCCTAATCCCTATCTTTCTGAGAGGAGACCCATGCTCAGAATTAGGTCAGGGTTGAATATAATTATAATAAATTTGAGCAGTCACAAAAACGACATGCTCCAAAAAATGAAGCTGACCTTGAATAATGATTGCTCTACAATCATTATTCAAGGTCAGCAAGGTGAATTCAGGGAAACCATGCAGCACATTTTGTGTGATTGTGACGTCCTAGCGATGAAACGAATGAGTCATCTCGGCAACGGATACCCGAAGCCAGAGGACTACAGGTTTCTTCCTCTTAGTGGGCTAGCCGCCTTCATGAACCACGTCTTTGAAGAGTAAGGAATGTACCATGCTGGGGACAACACAACAAATCACATTTGGTCGAAGTGTTGCTGGCTATGCCAGCCCCCACTGCTAAGATAAGAGCAATCACAATGACTTGTATGAAGAAAAAATAAAAGTTTTGCCATTTTCTATCAAAATTATAGATCCAATATATCCTTTATATCGGAGAGATGAAGGGAGGATATTTGATGTTGACTTTAGGCGCTGTTGCGGCTTCGAATTCAACCTCGTACAACATTGTGGTGTAGCCTACAAAGGGATAGTTGAACTTGTGTGAAAAGCGGAAAGTCATTTAATTTTATTTTGTTCACTTTGTGAAAAATACTGTTCTTTAGTATTTACGATTAAAATGTATTTTATTTCATGATACGTTATATCTACATACATACCATCACGCCTGTATTCCCCAAAGGGTTGGGAAGGGGTGTACTAATTGTACACTCACAGTTCACTAATATGTTTTTGTAATGGTGGGAGAGCCTGTTGTCTTCAACCGGGCACAAATCCAGACATGAAATACGTGGGACCTAAACATACCGGCAAACTGTGTACAGACGCCAGCAGGTCAAGCTATCCAAAACTGTCAAATTTTCTCAATTAAACATGAACCTTATTGCTTTGTGTTAAAGCTGAAAATCTGTCAAAGAAATTTGACAGATTGTGGTAGCTTGCTGTGCGGGCCTCTGTACATTACTTAGTAGCTTAGCATCTGTGGAAGCAACAACAAGCAGTCATAGCCTAGTGATATGACTATTGAACTGCCTAGTCAAAGGTCTCGATTTCGAATTCAAGGTACGCATCTCTGACTTCGAATTCATGTTATTATAAATAAATAAAATTAATATAAATATTTTTGGGTCATTTTTACACAGCACCATCTAGTACTCTATCCAAACTAAGCAGTTTACTACTGCTTATATACTTTTTTTTTTTATAAATATATATACTTATAATACAAAAGGAACACCGAGACAAACACAATAAAAAAAATATTTTCTTGACGATGTGTGAATGCTGCCAACTCGCACTAGGCCAGCGTGGTGGACTATAGCCTAATCCTTCTCAATCTGAGAGGAGGCTTTGCCCAGCAGGGGCTCAGTATAATTATGGGTTGATGATTGATTGATTGAAACCCAGTTGGTCATCAAAATGCAATACCACTTAGATATAGTCGCTAAAATGCACGATTTCGATACTACGATCCAACGCAGCAAGTCGCAAAACGCGATAAAGCATCGATGTCTACAGCACAACTGCAGACTATGCAAGTTAGTAGTACTATGAAAGTATCGTATGTGCCATGACCTTATCGAATGAGCTATGACCCTTGGAGATAAGAAGGGATAGCGCAAAATATATAGAAAGACACTGAAGGACCCTTATTAAAGATATATTGGGGTTCAGTATACAGTATATGACATCCAACTTGATATATGACCTTTGGGCACATATTTTCCAGATTGCATTTTTACGGATACTCGGCGAAAAGGCGTGATTGAGGATTTCGGGTCGGACTCAGGTGTTGGAGTAAAATATCGACTCAGAATGTTGATAAAATTCAACACAATATTGTCCTTGGGGACTTAAATAGATTTTTTTTTATTCTACTAAGGTGGAAAAAAAGCATACGGCCCACCTGATGGTAAGTGGTTACCGTAGCCTATAGACGCTTGCAACACCAGGAGTATCACTTGCGCGTTGCAGATCCTGTATTGAAAGAGCAATAGTTGTGTTGGCAGTATAAGGGTCAAAGTCCCCCCGCTGCCAACACAACGTTTCCTCGTAGAGCACAGGCAACCTTGCTCACCGTAAGAAACATAACACAGCTCAAAGCAGTGTTATTTTACTTCGATTTTCTGCAAGGCGGAGGTACTTCCCCAGTCGGGCAGCTCCAATTTGAGTGGAATTACTCCCACTATGCCCTACCTCTCTTAAAACTCCTAAATTTCGAATCAAATCCCAATACCACACATACATGCAGCGGGCCATACACTGCCAGTATAAGGTGACCTGTCATTGTAAAGGTTTTTCGTACACTTAAAGGTTGCTAGCGCAGTTTCTTAGCGTGACTTCCAGTATTGGATTTGAGTTCATTTGGATCCAGGTTGGGCACAGTTATTGTACCTCCGCATTGCAGAAAATCGAAGTGAAATAAAACTGCTTTGAGCTGTGTTGTGTTCCTTAAGGTGAGCAAGTTTGCCAGTGCTCCGTGGGGAAACGTTGTGTTGACAGTTGGGTTTGACTTCGACCCGTATACTGCCAACCAAACTATTCCTCTTTCGTTTTACAGAGTCGGCAACATACATGACATACGCCTGGTGTTGCAAGTATGCTTTTTTGCCACCTTAGTGGTATATAAAAAACCGGCCCTCGGAACTAAAACAAACAAACAAACTGTGGATCACACAGTACACTTTTAAGCCTTCGGGGAGTACATGCGTGGTATGTTACGTTGTTCCTCTAATACCTCTGGCGAATCTCAAGGGACCTCATGATTTTCTGTTAAGTTAATAATTAGTATGGTTTACCTATTCCTTAAAGCTACCTTCGCTGTCCCAACAACGCTAAATATTACATCAAAGCGTAACCTAAGTGGCATAAATAATTTATGACCTCAAAGGAACATGAATTTTGGTTTGAGCTCTAGTTTTCAGTTGCAAAACTGAATTATATAGGTTTCAGTATTTACCAAAGCTGAAACAGTTGGAACAGTGTCCAAACTCAGCTTTTGCGCGTTGAGTGACAAACTTAGTTGAATTAACTAGTTTGGTAACAAGTGCTGTGTCATATGGTAGCTCTTGAAGATTAAGATTCAATATTATACATAATTTATCATCACGCCTGTATTTCTCGAAGGAATAGGCAGAGATGTACACTAATATTTTCCAACAGTTTGTCGGTATATTTAAGTTACATGTATTAAATTTGTGCCCGATCCACAGCGTATTACCATTAGCCGGGTACAAATGGAGCTGCCTAAAAAATCCAATAACACTACTTGGAATACCCGAGGACCTCAAGCAATCACACTTATGACTCACTTACACTCATCTATTTCACTGTATATAATTCCATATTCAATGAACGATCATATCTCTGTGAAATCCAAAATTGCTATTTATCTGTACAGATGGACTCTAGCTGAAATTCTCTATAATTATACTTAAAATAGACTCCTTGCAATCGTCTAAAATTCAATTGAAGTTTCAAGCAGCTCATCCCTAAATTCAATTTGAAATTCTCTGTATCGTTCAAACTCTATCCGTAATGTACCCAATTATTATGAACGACTTGGTAGAACATAATTACGAACGTTTGGTTACGAAGCGATCGGGACTTCAATCGCTTCCATTGTCTATGATTGATTAAGCAAAGTTGGATTTTGCCTAGGATCTAAAGATCTTCCTGGCTAGGAGCCACCTTCAAACTAAAATTTCGAATAGACCCAAAAGCGAGAAAAAAATTGTCTGTTTTGTAAAATGTTATGGAACAACGTGGTACAGGTATAATTTTTTTAGTAAAACTGTTTCGGTAGTCTGACTTGTGGTCGTTAATGCGACCACTGACCGAGAATTCTTGGCTCGATTCCTCAGAAGAGTAAAATATTAATGAGTTTTTCTTCGCAGACTTAGTAACATAATTGTTGTCGGATTGATTTCATGGGATAAGAGGTACTCAATGTTAAGGAAATTCCTGCATTTTTCGAGATTTTCGCGTATTCAAAATGCCAGCGCGTCACAAACTATTAATATATTAATATTTCATTCAAATCCTGTAAGTAGTTCTCCTATATCAGTTTTTCGGGATTTCCGGGATATTCCTACATTTATCTGGGATAAAAAGTAGCCTTTATATTATTCCAGGTCACATATTATTACTGTATCAAATTTCATGCAAATCAGTTCAGCCGTTTTTGCGTGATTGAGTAACAAATAAACTATGTTTGTTTCATTGGATGTTTTTTGTTTACAAACATCCAAACTTTCGGATTTATAATATTAGTATGATGGTCACCCATCCACAAACTGACCGCAGCTAGCGCAGCTTAACCTTGAAGATCGGTTTTTCAGCGTAGTTATAACTTAGGCACGAGCCCAACTCTTTGTAAGCTGTTAATTATAAAACGTCACCACTACAATGTAAGTTTTTAGCTATGACAAATGTTCACAAGCTCTATCTTATTAAACTTTGTCCACGGTACTATTAATAATGCTTGCAGCTGCAGCGTGACAGCGTGATTGTGTACTGAGTGTATTATATACTTTATTGTGTAGGTATACAAACTACCGTCCTTTTGGTTAAATAAACTTAAATAAACGAATAAAAAAATATTTTATAACGCGTCTTTTTTTGTAGAACTATACTATTATAGCATTAGACAAATAACGACGAAACAACGACAGTTATTGTCTTATACATAATAAATTATTGAATTTTATATCATACGTTTATTTGTAAACGGTAAATAGATTAGTATGTGGTATTTATTGTATTCGTGAAATAACGTAGCTTATTAATAACTATAATCGAAATAACGCTGGCGTTATAACCGTTATTTGTCTAACGTTATAATGAATAAAGTACAGACGCCAGCAGGTCAAGCTATCCAAAACTGTCAAATTGAATATGAACCTTATTTCTTTGCATTAAAGTTTAAAATCAATCAAAGAAATTTGACAGATTGTGGTAGGTTGATGTGCTGGCCTCTGTACATATAGCTTGTAGTTTTGTCGTGTGTACTTTAATAATAATAAAATATCTTGGACAAATTTCAATTAGGTACATACAATGATATACAAATTATACTTAAATTCGATGACGACTTGTAAAATCATAAATAATTAATTTACATTACTTTTTCTAACTCGGTTTGACCCACAGCTGGGCAAAGACTGCTCTTCCCTCTTTAAAAGTCTTGCTTAGCTTGGAACTAGATAGTTATGTGTAAAATTTCCCAAAGGTAATTGTTCTGCGTACATTCATCGTTCGCTCCGAAATTAACAGTAAAAGAAAATTATGTTCTGTATTCAAAATAATTTTTTTTATACTGCTAAGGTGGCAATCAAGCATACGGCCCGCTTGATGGTAAACGGTAGCCTATAGACGCTTGTAACAACAGAGGTATCACTTGCGCGTTGCCGACCCTGTAAAACAAAAGAGGAATAGTTGGGTTGGCAGTATAATGGCGCAATATCATTAGTCTATAGGGCCCGCATGCGGGGTGCGAGAGATTTCTGGAACGCGTGCCACAGGGCCCGCGAACACGAATTACACGAATTGTTAATTAATAATGAATTGTTAATAATAACAATTAACGAGAATTACACGAACACGTATCGACTTGTAACTTTCATTGGTTGTTATCTCGTCTGCGGGGACTCCCCGTACGCTGTATATCGAACGAGTAAACGACCAATGAAATTTCGCCATAAGGGTCAAAGTCTCCCTACTGCCAACACAACGTTTCCTCGTGGAACACATCTTTACAATCATTAGTAAAGTGCCATACAATCATTATTTTATAGCGGACTAGCTTGAGAACCATAGGTACTACCTATTGCAAAAAAGTCCCAGATTTTGAGGTTATAAATTTATAATCGTATCGAGAATGACATTTTTCATTCCTCTGAGTGGTTCTAAAGATAGTAACAATTAACAGCCCAATTGGTATCCATATTCTAAACTACTCCAAATACGTACTTTGCATTGATGTTGGAATGAAACAAAACCATTTTATTAATGTAAATAGCGTTTGGCAAAGATGGCGGCGTTGAAACAATAATAGACACTTTGAATACTTTTTTATTCATTACGGCATGCAGCTGGTTCGTGTTATGCAACTAATATTAAAAAATGACTAATAATTATCATGAATGTCCGATGCTTTTAGCGTACAGGGCGAAGAATGTCGTTATATATATATATTTTTTTATGGGATAAACAAACGACCAAACGAGCAGACGGATCGCCTGAAGGTAAGCAATTTCTGCCGCCCATGGACACCCGCAACACCAGAGGAGTCACAAGTGCGTTGCCGGCCTTTATAAGGGAGTACGCTATATTATTATTGTTCTAGCGACCCGTCCCGCTTTGCGCGGGTGCAACGTACTAATAACATAATATATGTATTATACATATAAACCTTCCTCTTTTATCACTCTATCTATTTAAAAAAACCGCATCAAAATCCGTTGCGTAGTTTTAAAGATCTATGCATACATAGAGACAGATTGACAGCGGAAAGTGACTTTGTTTTAACTATGTAGTGAAAATATTTGCACAACCTTTCAGGTGTAACATATCTGTTCATGTTTTATTTATTTCCTTTTAAATTCACAGAATATAATTGCCCCAAGCAATTTATTAATCAAATTTATTATATTATTTACAAAAACGATTCGATGCTTGCATTACGTTAACGAAATTCTCGATAAAATTCCATATTGTGTGATTAACCCTTGCTTGTTAATTTATTTTTAATATTCCCGTGTGTAATAAGTGTCAGATAACAATATTTATTTTTAATTACGAGAACATTAATTTTAAGCGTGAGGGACAATAATTTTCAGTTAAGTATTTTTGAATTCTTATTTTTTAATATTTGAAATTCTGTTTTATATACATATACATAATTGTTAGCAATCATTTACCAATTAAATAGTAGTTTGCCAATCAACTTGTAAATCTACATTATTTCTATAAAATATTGTATTGATTTAATATATAAAACATTGTATTGACTACTGTGGTACCGACTGCGCGCGGGGACGGCACGACTAACCAATCACAGCGCTTTATTGAAATGTGGCTAAAATGGCGGGAAAACGTTAGTTGGTTGTCGTGCCGGCCTTACGGTCGCAGTCGTATCCCAGACGTCAACATTTGAGGACCATACCTCCAGATTGTGTACGTTATTGGTGTGATTGCAAAGTGTTCACAATAATTTAATACTGTGTTGAGAAATACAAGTAAGTACATAAATAAGTGTATTAATTATTTCCATGCCTTGCTTATCCTTAAAAGTTTGGAACCCAAAATTTAGTTAGCCAGATTCTAAAGATATATTACATAATTATATTCTCTATCTAAAATTTAGATGGAAAATATAGCTTTAAGGGCTTCAGAGACAGGTCGTTTAAAAAAATAAAAGTATTTTATCTTTTCTTTTAATTTGTAATCGTAATCGTGTTATTTGTAATCGATCTAATGCTAATGTACAGAGGCCAGCACATCAAGCTATCACAAGCTGTCAAATTTCTTTGATAGATTTTCAACTTTACCACAACACAATTAGGTTAATTTTCAATTGGGAAATTTTGACAGTTTTGGATAGCTACTGGCGTCTGTACATCTACGTATTGCCGGTATGTTTCAGTCCCATGTAATAGGGGTTAAGCCTATTGCGATGAACCGGGCACAAATACAAACTCCGAACTACTGGGAATTTCAATAAAATCCCAATAAAACTTTGATTGACCTGGGAATTTATACCAACAGCAATCGATGATAATGCAAAAATTGTAGTTACTAGGTAACACTTACAGTATCCGATATTTCACTGATGTTTTTAGATCCCACATAATAGGGACGATCATCCCACGTAAATTAATTCATTTAGTTAAATATCACCGATTTTTTTATTTCCTTTTTACCAAAAATGAAAAGTATTTCATTTTGGAAATAAATACGATACACGTCCTTAAAAAAATATAGATTCATAAGATATCTATAATGACATAAATACTTTGAAAAGGTTCACTCAATGATCTCACCCACAGTAGACTTTAAGGTTAACCTTATATTTTACCTCCAGACAATAAAATGTAATTAGTAAAATACTTATAAGTTCTAGCTGACATAAAACAGTCTATATTCAATGATACAATAGTTAATAAATAATAGAATACACAAAGCATCAAATACCAGGAGTTGAAGGTCAAAGACTTCAGGGGGTATTGAACTCAACAATGATTAATTGCTATAACCTTCATAATGATACCATCACGCTTGTATCCCTGGAGGTTTCAGCAGAAGCAATAATAGATCAACAAATTAATACCTATTTTGGACATTTTACAGCACGATCTACTCCCAAACTAAGCAGAGCTTGTACTATGGGTACTAATCAATGATATAATACTTAAATACTGTTTTTTTTTCTAAACTAACTATACTTATAATACATAAAGAAAAATTCAAACAATAAATATTTGTTACCTGTGGGAACGAAATCTACGACCTCGTGAACAACAGTCCGAAACTCAATCCACCAGACCACAGATGTTGTAAGCATAGCTAAGGTGTACTAAAGTACCTCCATAGCTCTCCGAAATGTTTTAGGTTTCATGATAGGGGCGACCCCGGTTAACAACTATTAATCGAACATACATACTCCGAGCTACCTAATGAGAATTTCATAGAAAAAAACAATGTTCCCAAGACTGAAGTGAAGCAATTGTGCTAACAACCTAGACGAATGAAGTACTCCGTAATATATTATAATCGAAAAATTAAGAGATTCAATTTAAAGAAGAAAATAAAAATAATGGTAACAATTCCATTACGTCTATGTTTTGCACAGCCCTAAAAGAGAGCGTGACAAAAACTATCACACTTAAAATTCACAGCACTGACACTCGAAGTACCCAAACCCTTTTTTAACGAAATACACAGAAAAAAAAGTTTGCTGTATGCGGGAACGCCCGGCTCGATCCCTGGGGTCGAAAGCTGATGGAAATCGAATGGAAACATGACTAACACGTTTGCGATGAATGCGACGATTCTCTCAATTAAAATGGCGCCCGCAATATGGCAGATTAGGGCTGTCAAGGACGAATGATTTTAGAATGTGTCGATTTTTTTTTTGCAGAAAGTATTTTTTCTGATGTTATCTTTATTGTTTATGCTAATATAAAGTGGAAAGATTTGTATTTTTGTGTTTGCAACGAATAAACTCAAAACTACAGGATTTAAAAAAAAATTTTTCACCATTACAATGCTACTTTATCCATAAGTATCATAGGCTATATTTATGAATAATATAACTGCATTTTATTAGGTGGTACATTGCACCCGTGAAAAGCCATGGCTAGTTTTTACAAATTAAGTTAAGATTATTTGTAATCAAATGCAAAGTTTTCATATTCCTCTAAAGGTTCGGCAAAGGTACCAATGTACACCCACAGTTTGCCGGTATGTTTAGGTCCCATGGCGAGCCTATGGTTACTAACCTGGCACACATCTAAACTCCGAGCTATTAACTGTGAATTTCATAGAAAAAACCCAAAAACACTTGGCTCGACCTGGAAATTGAACGGAGGACCTCTAGGTTAGCAGTTGCGAATGCAGGATTTTGTTTAATCGATTTACGGACTGTGTTACCCCTAACACAGTCCGTAAATCGATTAAACAAAATCCAAAAACGGTTCAGCAGTCGCAGGCGTGGTTGCTGGTTGTGAGGTCCTGGATTGGATGGTCAGGTCAAAGAGTGTTATTGGGTTTTTCTATGAAATTCTCAATAGTAACACAGAATTTGGATTTATGCTCCGATAACAGCGATAAACTCGACCCCTATTACAAAGGATCTAAAATGTATTTACGAACTATAGGCGTGCATCGGTACACTCTGCTTAACCTGTAGAGGTACAGGCGTGATGGTATTTTTGTTCCCTCATTCTTCTGTGTGGCTGGTACAAAAGGGACGTTTCCCTTTTGTACACACTAGGCACACATAAATGCACAGGTATTATACAAATATACGACCGACACCTTCCTTTTATAGTTCGTCCTTCTACATTCACAAAAATACAGGTTTTGATTTAAAAAAAAACACACTAGCATCAACATCATTTATGAAAAAATATCAACTTAAATAGGATTTTTAGGTATAAAGTTTTAATCTTTTATTAATAAAAAAAAGTAAAGTAACTCTCGTCTGTCAATTATGCTTTTACGCCAAAACCGCTGAACCGTTTTGGATGTAATTTTGTACAGAGGTAGATCAGACCTTGCAAAAGGACATAGGCTACCTTTTGTTTCAAAAAACCCTTTGAAATGCGGGTGAAACCGTGTGCAATAGCTAGTTATAGAATTAAAGCCTTCAACGCTAATGTTGTAGAAATGATTAAAATTCAGTTACTTTGCATAAAAATGGAAAGCAAGGCTGTCAAAATAATATACATTAGTACTTTATCCTTAAACACATTACAAACACATCAAAATAAAATTTATAAAACAAACGCGTCACCTCATAATTTAAAGATGTCCTGAAAATTATACAATGTAATTTATTTTTGTATTCAACTTGATATGCTCGGGTATATTTAAATAAAATGAGAATCTATGTGACGAATAATTATCCAATATATCCAATTTAATATTTACGTGTTTTCTATTAAAACATGACTCGATTTATGAAGAAATCTTGTCTGTGTTATAGCTAGGCTGATCAATTGATATCACACACATCCGAGTGATACAACGTATTTTTCTCAGAAACCGTCGAGAAAATCTCTAATTTGTAAATTGTAAATAGATTAGATTATATTTATTTATTTAATAATTGGGTCTCCAACAAGGTAAACACTTACCATTTACACAATCTTAACTTAAAGTAATTAGTTTATATGTTTCCTCAGTTACAGGAGGCCACATCATCCAAAATATAGTGCAAACAAAATTTAATACTAACTTAAAATTAATGCTAAAAATCTATGAAATCACAATAATTAAATATTAATATTGATGAGCTGATATGCTTTCATGGAAATAACGATGACATTAAGACGTACGTTTGATAACTATAATAACGTTATTTATAACAACTATAAAAATAACGATAGTTACTATTATATTTTACCTTGAATACCTTAGAGTATTGCCTGAACTGAGAAATTATAGCATTTATTAGCAGCCACTAAAGCGTTCAGATAAGGCTTTATTTAATTATCTATTCCATAAATGTAGGCTCCATTGACACTTACATTGATATTAAACAAATAACGCTATAACGCTGTTGTTATTTATAACTTGTAGTGTGCAGAAAATAAACCTTATTACATTGTAATATAGTTGAAAATTTATCAAAAAAAATTACAGATTGTGGTAGCTTGATGTACTGGCCTCTGTACATAATAAGAAAAAAACGTAAAACTTTTGTTATTTAAACGTTAATTTGTCTTAAATGAAGTGTCAATATATTTTGGACAGCCCTGTAAGGCATAAAGCTTGCAATATGGCTCCTAGTCAGTACCGAATTCAATCCGAAGCTCTCATTAATATGCATGTTTTTTGATTGAATCTATTCATTTTTTATTTTTTACTGAAATCATAACTGACGGTTTGTTTCAGTTTACACGATTCTGGCGAGTGATTTGGAATATATTTTGTTTAGTAAAATTGCAATGCAATATTACGCATGTTTTTCTATGGGTTTTTTTTTCTTTTGGATTCCAAATATCATCCCATCATACCTGTATTCCCCGAAGAGTTAAGCAGAGGTGTACTAATGAACATGTGTTTATTGAATAATTGAGTGTGTATTAGTCTGTAGTCTGTTACTGTACCATTACCCTGATTTTTGGGTAATCCCAAAAAATGGATAGCAGAGGTTTGATGGCAGTCGCTTCGTGTAAAATACTGATATTCAGCCGCATCTGGTTAGACTGGAAGCCGACCCCAACATAGGTAGGAAAACGCTCGGAGAAAGAAGATAGATGTGTCTTAATAATTAGATCTTGCATTTTTCTTCACACATTACATACATACATTACAACAGTCTATTTCTTTCGTAAATAAACGCTTATTTTAAATTGACAGAGACGTACTTACCTAGCGCTGATACCGCTTACTATATCTACCTTCTTCGTCAGGTAAAAAGGTTCTAACAGAGATAAATATCTTTCGCAACAACACAGAAAATGTGCGAAACAAGAAAATCCCGCACAAAAGCTACAATTGGCAGATAGGCAGAATGACGTAAACGTAAGTGGGGTAATTGAAAGGGAATTATTATCAGGTTTGTGTCACAGTATAAAGAATACAGTAGCATAATTGCTGGGGTACGTGAAGCTTCGTCAGTCGCCCATTGTACTTGGCCGTCCGGAAGGGTCCATCAATGGACGTCCGCGGTGGAATCTCGGATCATACGAAAGTGATTCCCGAAATCCCACCACTATGCGGAAGGTGGTAGTGGTGATGGTTTTAGTCGGTATGCTGGCCACTTGGCCGGAGAGCCCAACATAACCGTCCCGTATCAACTGGTAGAAAATGCCTTAGGCATTAAGTCCGCCTTTGTACTATATTTGTGCATACAGCATTAAATAAAAAATAATTTATCATTAATACGCACATGATTCGAAAAGTCAGTGGTGCGTGCCTTGGATTCGAACTCGAGACCTTCGACTTGGCAATCTATTCATCACTGGCTCTCACACTCATATCAGTCATGATACCATACAATTATACAACCTTTGCTTTTATTTCAAGAACATTTAAATAATTATACTACTGTTTAACTTTATACTGTGGTTGTATTCTGCTCAACTTACTTGGGATAAAGGAGAAGGCTTTTATTTTTAAGGGATCTCCAGAATCCGGCATAAATCTAAACATCACACTGCTTTTGCCGTCACTTGGTAAATAGTCTTCTCTCAATTTAACAAAACATACCCTGTATCCGAGGAGACTTGGAGAGAGGTATACCTACTAATGTACAGTTGTCAAAAGAGTTTGGTATACAGGCAGTGAATGAAATCTATGTATCAACATTATTAGTGTGTTATTAACTTTTGCCTGGTTGCCTGGAGGATGCAGTCGACGCCGAGGAAGGCCCAAAAACGCTGGCGGGACAATTTCGACGCTTTCCGGACAGACTCGCCTCAGAAAGCACTGAACAGAGATCAGTGGAAGGAGGTGGGCAGACCTTTGCTCAGCAGTGAGATTATATAGGATAAATAAAAAAATAATAAAAATGACTTCACCAAAAGGCTAAGTACGTAGTAAGTACGCAGCTAATACACCTACGTTTAGACACATATTTAAAATAATTTAGTAATATTTTTGAGACATTTTACCCAGTACCATCTGATTCCAAACTAAGCAGAGCTTTAACTATGGGTATTAGACAATGGATATAATACTTATAATCGTTTTTGTAATAGATACTTATAATATAGAAGAAACACCCAGCCAAACATAAACAATTATTTACATCACATAAATATTTATGTCCTGTTGAAATCGAACCCACGACCTCGTAATCAGCGGTCTTACACTTGAACCACTAGATCACAGACTTCGTAGTATTGCGTCATATATTATGACACAATCTTTGTAGCTGCTGACGATATCCTACGCAGATATCGTCCGCAACCTGAATATAATTAGGTATACACCTAATTCTTTTGTCGATTGTACATCCATATTTTGCCTGTATGTTTTAGGGTTCCATGTAATACAGCATAAGCTTGTTACTACCATACACAAATCCAAAACTATGAAGTGGTACCTAGAATTTCTTCGAATGAATCCATACTTGATGCAGTTCAGCTTAACCACCCATATAAACAATTTTGATCAAAGAATCCGACTGCGAATCGATTGAAGTTTGACTTCAATCACAAATGCCACAAACTGACGTCACAAAATTTGAATGTGGGCGCTATCAAACTTATAAAAGTCAAACGAAAGCTGTCAATACTAAAATGGATTTTAAGAATAAGAAGAATCATATTTTAATTTGTTGGAGGGGCCTGTGGCTTACTAATAACTACTGTAATCAACCGATCTGTATGTTTAAGCTGCGCTAGCCACGGTCACAATCCCGTAAAGTCGGTCCCAGTTGTTATACGAACGTCTATGACATTTGTTAGTGGTAGTCTGAATCCCAAAAAGCCTGACAACTAGCCTATCCTCAGAATATAGGTATTGCCCAGAAATTCGGTTGCTGAGGTCTGATGGTAGTCGCTTCGTGTAAAATACTGATATACAGCCGCATCTGTTTAGACTTGAAACCGACCCCAACACAGTTGGAAAAAAGTTCGAAGATGAGCATGAGTTGCATTTGAATACGCGTGTGTTTTCATATACCTACCTACTTTCTAAGCCACGTTAATTAAAAAAATATGCCTCAAAGTACTAAGCTTCCCAAAGCACCGCAGTAGGTACCTTGCTAACTTGGCCAAAATTAATTAACACAAAGCTAAAACTTCCGAAGCGGATTGGACCCAAATTTATAATCTGCTCTAAACCTGTAATTATTAATTGCTATTTAAATGCCGCGGCTTCGCCCAGGTCGCCAGGTGGGCGCTTGATTAAAATTGCACGACGGATGAAGAAACCGTTTACCTTTTAAACGACCTCGATTTTCTTTGGTGGTTTTATTGGAAACATTGATTGTTTGGGTTGGGAATAATTGAATATTAATTTTGCTGTAGCTTAACCAGCCGTTTAGTAATTGAGGCTAGTTCCTCAGGTCACCGTTAGAGGCGCAGTCAAAGTTGGCTTGTGGATTAATGATTTATTTATTTATTTATGTACACACTTAGAAACTAGAAAAGAGCCAGGTTAGGACTATTTATAACCTACAAAGGTACTGCTTATATGTTTGTTTTAAATAAATGTTATTTTCGTTCTTTTCTTTCTTTCTTCTTTCTTATTTCTAAAGAAATCTGTTCCAGTAAACCTGCGAGAGGAGAATGAAAGAGAAAGGACCACAAATTGTTAATTTTTTTTAATTGAATTATCACGAGGCATTAATCAACGAATAATGTAGAGATAGAAACACACAATCAAATATAGTCCCTTATACTTCAATTGTCCCGTATGTAGGGTTGCAAACCATACTGTTAAAAAACACACAATCAAATATAGTCCCCTATACTTCAATTATCCCGTATGTAGGGTTGCAAACCATACTGTTAAAAACAGTATTATACTTTCTTCTGCCCTTTAATATTATTTAGTGTTACCAGTAAAAATAGATAAATTACTGACTGCACAACCGTGCAATCATCCTCATAGCACAATAATATACGAAAAAATACTGTTATTTTCTCGTAGATACCTACAGTTTTTTTTCTCTTCCAACCTTAATATGCTTAATATCTAGTACGTTGTAGAAAAAGTTGACAACCCTACCCGTATACCACCTTCTTCATATGTTATAAAATATAAAACTTGAACCTAAACCAACACTCACATTCTTCAACCCTCTCCTGCCGGGGCACAAACCAAATGACACAGAATTTAATGAATGCATGTCACTCCACGCTTTCATCTTACATTTGCGTGTCATTTGTGCCCTGTCCTTTTCAAAGCCGACCCTATACCCGAATGCGAGAGCGTAAGGGTCGTATTTTTCTCACATTTATATACAGCATCGTAAACATGTATGATATTTATGTGCCTCACTGAGGTTTATTTTTTCGGGAGAATCGGAATTGGAAATCAGTGGAGCGTTAAAGCCCAGTTAGGAAGAAAATATTACATTAGATTGTGTTGTTTTTATAATTTTATCGTTCATATTTACAAGGAGTAGTGTTCATTAACCTACTCGCTGATTGAAATTGGAATTTTCTATGAAATTCTCAGTAGCAGCTCGGAGTTTAGTGCCCGGTTACATGGGACCTAAACATACTAGAGAACTATGGTTGTACTTTAGTATACCTCTGCCTAACCCTTCGGGGAATACAGGCGTTATGGTATGTATGGATCACTGAAACGATTCATAAATCTTTAAGTAGCACTTGACCATGGAAGAATCATGCTGAAAGATAAATAAATATAAATAAATATTTTTGGGATATTTTTATACAGCACCCAAACTAAGCAGAGCTTGTACTATGGGTACTAGACAATGGATATAATACTTAGATACTTTTTTTTTGTAAATATATACTTATAATAGATAAGAAACACCCAGACAAACACAAATACTCATGTTTTGTTTTACCCACACAAATATTTGTGTCCTGTGGGAATCGAACCCATGACCCCATGATCAGCAGTCCGGTACTCGATCCACTAGACCACGGACGTCGTCAAAGATGGTGAGAAATACTTGCTTTTACGCAAATATTAGACGTTGAAACTAAATTACTATGTCTAGACTTCTGTATAATGTTTCCGCTCGTACATGTCTTGTTGATTTAATTCACCTTAGTAGTAACCAACCATTTTGCGGCTTAATAGTCACATGCATGTCACTGCTACAATTTATATACACATTGAAATAAAACTACTTTTTACGGATTTTATCGCGTATATTGTTACCTTTACAGCGTCCATGGTCACGGGTAGGGTAGTAGAGTCTACCCGTGACCATGGACGCTGTAAAAGGTCCGAAACGTCGGGATTAATAATATCAATATACGCGATAAAATCCGTAAAAAGTAGTTTTATTTCAATTATATACACAGTTTTTTTTCTTATATAACTTTTTTATTTTTTATTCTAATGTATTGTCACTAGATATGACAATATGGTAAACATGTTCGCACAACTCCAATTACATGCTCTTCTTTTTATTTTTTACTTTAAAATTGTATGTACACACATCATGTTTGAGCAAATAAAGTAATCTGAATCTGAATTAAAATAGGTAGATGTTCATAATATGGCATAATTTTTCAAGCTTATTAGTTTCTTCATAGATGTCGTCTATCAGAACACACCAACGACGATTTACAGCACTAGATGGGTGCTGTAAATCTAAAACATTGAGAAGACAGTGTCTTCCTAATATTATCGTTCATGATTGAACAGCAAATTTCAAAAATGTTTATATTATTATGTATTTCTATACTACTAAGGACAAACTCTATGTTACTTTGCTTTGTTTTGTATAACATTAATGAATCAAACTTAGTTAAAAGTCCTGCTCTGTCACACCATACATAAAAATAATAATAAACTTTCTAAAATACTTTTACCCACTCCAAAAAACAATCCATCAGCTGCAGCAAATAAATCAGTGTAAAATTTCCACAGGAAAAAAAATCGCTGGAAAGTTTAAAAAAATCTCGTAACGAAATTGAGTTAGCCGTTGGCATCACCATGTATTATAAGACGTCCAACCATTTTTCATAATTCTCCGGTCCAGCCGACCCCGCCCATAATTTACTTTTGTTTCAATTGTTACGAGTTTCTGAAGAAAAAAAAAAAGATTCATTTGGCGGCTCCCTACTCTTTTGTTGGTAACGTGCGCTTGGAATTTGATGAGCGTTCTTACATTTTTCCTTCCAAAATTTCAAGATTTCTGTGGGTGTTGTGGTTCTATTAAATTTTGAAGAAAGTGGAGTTTTATTGTGTGAACGAAGTGAATTGTAGATTAGTTTTGTCTTCTTGGATATTATTAAGGTCAGAATGCTGCTAATAATTGAGTAGGTGCGGCATTTTCCTTTTATTTTATTTGCTTTTTTATGAATGTTCGGTGCTGGGAATGGGAGAGATCAACTTTTATGGCCCTTTAGACGTAAAGGTAGACTGTAGGAATTGAAAATCATAAAAATACTAAAATAGACACTGTTGAGGACACGATTCACATGTGTTTTTTATGTGCTAAGATACCAAACAAGGATACGGGCAGCCTCATGGTAAGTGGTAACCACAATCTATAGCCAGCAACACCAATAGCATCACAGCGCGCTGTCATTTTGAACCTTTAGTTGTTAAGTCTCGTAAGCTTAGTAATTTCACTGGGTACGGTCGGGGTCATAAGTCTAGTAGCAGTTTCACAAATGATTTGATGCGATAGAGCATCAATACAAGTCGCACTTACGACCTTTTTCTATAACAAACATTTTGCACATAATATACACGATCTCGTATATCACACTCTTTCATCATTATCTAGACACTTAGACAGAAAGAGTGCGGTATAATGATGCCTTAGAGATAAACCACACACTATCACCTTCTCGTAGTTATACTGTTTGACCGGTAAATGTTTGCATTGAAATCACTCATACATACGCGCAGTACCCTGAAAGCGAATATGATTGTTGGTACTGAACTTATGGCCCCAGGCTGTACATTGCTCTTCTAAAACACAATAATGTAAGCACATTATTGCTTCAGCGATATTCAATAACTGCAATTAAATTAGGCTTGGCACTGAATTCACACAGCTTAATTAACAACCATGCTTCCTACTACTAAACCAGGAAGGTATTTGGAAGAATTATAGAGTATTAACGGCTTTTTGTCCCACGTCAGTTGTTAGAGTCAGCTGAGCGATGGATAGCTTAATGGGGCTTTGGAACCCACCCCATGAGGAAAAAAGATATTGACGTCACACATACATATACGTGCTATATGAACTTTGAATTCATGGTGTTTCATTGTTCTGGGATGGGCTTAAAATGTTGTGTAACGTTAACGTATTTTTTAAAGTTACAGTTGTAGTTATTTCTATAAATATTTTTTAAATGATTGTAAATTAAATCAACACAGTAACTATAATGATAAATGAGAATTGATTCTTCTCTACTCCTCTTTACCTTCTTAAGCTTTTGACCGCCACCGGCGTGTATAGACGTCAAATGAAGACTAGCTCACGACGCCAACGACGGCATGGCACGGCAAAAATACCACTTTTTTTAGGTTCAATATACGTATCTATACATTTTTTTTTTTGTTATTTTGTACCTATTATGAAATACTAGAATTGGTCGCTTGGCGTAGAGAACACGGATTTTCGTTATTGACGTGGCGGACAAAAGGTTAAAAAAGTATATTAGTATTATATCCATTGTCTAGTACTGCTTAGTTTGCTTGCTAGATGGTGCTTTGTAAAAATGTCTCAAATCTTTATTTATTTATTCTATTAAATTTAATCTTTATAGTTACGTCATCCAAAACTTTAAAACAAAATGCTGACTTATATACCCATATACCACTGATCACAAGCATTTGTAACTCCAACTAAATAATTTCGGTCGTTATGGAAATTTAAAAGGTCGTGCGACAGTGTGACAACCCTGTACAGATGGAGCGGTCGGGCGCGACGTAAACAGCGATCAATCATAGCGCGCTGGTTTGGCGGTTAGGGGTGTCGCGCGTAAATTTTGTTTGTACTTTGGGTATTGGCTTTTTTTATTCATGAGTATGTGTGGAATTTGAGGTGCCGTGCATGTAAGTATGTGAACATTCATGATGGTATTTACGACGTATCCCCATAAAACTTCAAGGTAAGTAATTATTCTAGGTAGCTAGTTAGTAGTTTTAATAGAGGTAGGGCATAGTGGGAGTGATGCCACTCAAACTTGAACTGCCCGACTGGGAAAGTACAGAGGCCAGCAAATTAAGTTACCACAATCTATCAAATTGCTTTGATTGATTTTCAACTTTAACACAATGCAATAAGATTCATATTCAATTGGGAAAATTTGACAGTTTCGGATAGGTTGACCTGCTGGCGTCTGTACCTCTGCGATATCTGGGTTCAATATCTGGGTCAAGCAAAGTGCTATTAGGTATTTTATGAAATTTTCAGTAGGTAGTGAATTGTAGTTCGGATATGTGTCCGGTTAATGGCAATAGGCTCGCCCCCTATTACATTGGATCTAAACATACCTGCGAACTGTAAGTGTACATAGATTAGTACACCTCTGCCTAACCCGTGATGGTACAGGAGCCAGCTCATCATCAGTAGGCGCTTATCCCCGCCGACAATCTGCTATGCAGTTTGGCGGGTTTAAAAAAAATTGTGATATTTTTTTGTTCCAAATAAATGATTTTTTTTTTTATCAAGCTACCCCAATCTGTCAAATTTCTTTGATAGATTTCCAACTTACACAAAGTCATAAGGTTCATGTTCAGACATACATACCATCACGCCTGTATTCCCAGAAGGGTTAGGCAGAGGTATACTAATGTACACCCACATTTCGCCGGTATGTTTAGGTCCCATGTATTAGGGGGCGAGCCTATTGCCATTAACCGGGCACACATCAAGGTTCCGAGCTGCTACTGAGAATTTCATAGAAAAACCCAATAACACTTTGCTCGACCCGTGGATCAAACCCAGGACCTCTAGCGTAGCAGTCTCGCTTAGGACCACTAGACTAATGAGGCAGGTTCATGTTCAATTGGGAAAAATTTACAGTTTTGGATAGCTTGACCTGCTGGCACCTGTACGTTATGTTACATAATGTAGTTACCTACTGTCCCTTAATACCCTATCGTATATTTTTAATTCTAATATTTTTAATTTCTTTTTCTTATAATTCTGATAATTTCATACATTATAAATAGCTGATGTGTTAAGCTATTATTATTATTATTATTTTTGGGACATTTGACACAACACCATCTAGTCCCAAACTAAGCAGAGCTTGTACTATGGGTACTAGACAATGAATATAATACTTTATATATATATATTATATTTTTGTAAATACAAACTTATAATACATAAGAAACACCCAGACAAACACAAATAATCATGTTTTATCCACACAAATATTTGTGTCCTGTGGGAATTGAACCCACGACCCCATGATCAGCAGAACTGCTAGACCACAGAGGTCGTCAAGCTATAATTTGAACTCGTAAAAGTTCTGTAACATACACAATTTTAACCAAGAAGGTTATTGAATATAGTCAATGAATAAATTATTATTTGACCAATACAACGTAATAATACTGATTCAAACTAAAACAAAACTCTGAAATTCTAACCCCCAATTCGCTGTAGACATTACGTCGAAAACTAATGATCAATTTCAAAGTAATATTTGACAGGTAGTTGTCAATATTAAATGTAATAGCACTTTCGTGTAACAAAAATGAAATGAATTCACCGAGAATTTGCTCTCACTCTAACGTAAAAATGTGTTTTTTTAAATTTATAAAGAGCTTATATGTTTTGAGGCGCGTGGAGACATTGACCACAGATTAGGGTCCACCTTTTCGTTCCACAGGTCACCATGATGACCCCTAATTAAAAGGGGACAGAAAAGTTATAAATGGGACAAACTTAAACAATAGTACTTAACGGGGAAGTTGCGTTAACATTTTGAAAATTGTGTTGATTTATATATTAACCTCTTTTCTGAGATGGCACATAAAAAAACTTTGTACACATTTTGTGTCGGTAGTGGGTACTATTACATGATTACAAATAAAATTTCGGCCATATCAATACCTATCTATCCTATTATTTTGTATCAGTCGAACTTTTAAATGAATTTTAGTGAGAAATTTGTCAATTAATTTCTAAGAATTAGGTCACAAATTACGTATATAACTAATAGTACCAGCAGTATTCATGAATTTCCCAACTTTTTTAATACATAACATCACGCCTGTATTCCTCGAAGGGTTAGGCAGAGGTGTACCAATAAACATCCACAATTTTTCAGTAAGTTTTAGGTCCCATGTAATAGGGGGCGAGCCTACTGCTATTAACTTGGTACAAATCCAATCTGCGAGCTGGCACTGAAAATTTCATAGAAAAACCTAGTATCACTTAGCTCGACTTGGGAATCGAACTGAGGACCTCTAGCATCACAGTCGTGCTTAGTACCACTAGACTAACGAGAGAGTTGCTTTTAAATAAACTTAATATCACGTTTCAGCCAAGTTTATATTCAAGGTCTCTGTGTTAAAATTGGATATTGTGAGTATGTTTTTATAGTGTAATTAAAACATAACAGGCTTATGTCTTAGCTCAGTGGCTTCATGGCATGGAATGATAAGAAAATAAAGGGCGCAAAGCGGATTTACAAAACACTGTCTTTCTTTTAAAATATTTTCTTTATAAAAGAGGTCAATCAAAGGAGTTTGTAGCCACTAATTACTTTTGAAATAAGAACATCATGGGCCATCGTGTATAAATTCATTAGCCATTTCATTTCAGTTTTGTTTCTCAAAAAATAGTATTAATACATTTTTTATTTTGCCACGTAAAAACATTATTCTAGACATCGAAAAGATAAATGGCAGTACCAATAAATAAATTATGAACAATAAAATCGAATGTATGCTTCAAAGTAAAGTTAAATGTATATTTTATGAACGTTTTGAATGTCACTCTATCGAATTTTGAGGGTTAAAGTTTTGAAATGAAATATCAAAATGACGATTATAAAGAAAATTCACTTAAAATGAAAATCTTTGATCGTATAATAAATTGAGCTATTTGTAAATATATTTATGCCTCGATCAACTAATATTATAAATGCAAAAATAATTCAGGCAGTTTTTCTTTCTTCTACGTCTGTCACGCCTAAACTACTTAACTAATTTTCATGAAATTTAGTACAGAGATAGATTAGACATTGGACAAGGATATAGGCTACCTTCTGTCTCTCTTGAGATGCGAAGGAAACCGCGAGTAAAATGTCGTGTAAAATACCGATTTTCAGCCGCATCTGGTTAGAATGGAATCCGACACTACGACGGAAGAAAAAAGAAGCGAGAAAGTTCTCAGTAGTTTCCCATCCTTTATCAGTTTACCAATGCGGTTTCAGACTTATTTCTTATGCAGTCTGGTGTCCGAATTCGATCACATAACTTAGTCTCTCTATCCTAAGTTTGTTGTCGGCCGACAGTCGACGTTCGAAAGTCAAAGTTATCCAGACGAAATTGGTGAAGTAACTTTAGCTATATTCAGAGCTGTCAATAGAAAAGATTATTCGCTGACTTTGATTTGAGATTAAAGAAAAAAAATTATATTACCTCACATTAGGATGAAGCTACTGCCATCAAACCTACGCAACCCAATTTCTGAGCAATAAATCTATACATAGTATAAAACAAAGTCGCTTTATCTGTCCTTAAATCCTTATGTATGCTTAAATCTTTAAAACTACGCAACGGATTTGGATGCGGTTTTTTTTAATAGATAGAGTGATTCAAGAGAAAGATTTATATGTATAATACATGTATGTTATTATTGCACCCGTGCGAAGCGGGGACGGGTCGCTAGTAAATAATAAATAAATATTCTGGACAATTTTACACAGCACCATCTAGTCCCAAACTAAGCAGAGCTTGTACTATGGGTACTAGACAATGGGTACCGGTATCCCGCGGATAGACTGGGCTTTTTGAGCTTCTGACTCCCACAAACCGACGGCTTTACTAGGTCTCCGTGGTCACCCATCCACAGACTGACCGCGACTAGCACAGCTTAACTTAGTAAATCAGTTGATCAGCGTAATTATAACTTAGCTACAAGCCCCTCAATTCAATAATTAATCAACACGATAAAAAAATTAATTAATACCTAATTGAAAGTGTCAACGCGGAGGGTTGGTCCAATAAAAAATAGATTATCATTTTCGTTTTCTAATTTGAAAAAGGAAATTGCCCGTATCAGTGTGTTATCAATACACGCTAGATGACGTGTCAACTACGCTACCCTTCTATTGTGTGGGGTGGAAAAAAAAACATTTCTATAGCGAACTGCAACAAATCCTTTTTGTGAGGAGCGCCGGGACCTCCTATTTCGTGTAGGGGGTACTTGAACCTAAAAAAATATAGTTTTGTAAGAAAGAAAAAACACATTACTAGACATTCAACTTTGTGTGTAAAGAAAATATTCTTATAACATAGGATTTTTGATAATAATAATATATTTAATGGAAAATACTGCCTCATTGAATGTCTAGAGAAAGAAAGAAATATTATTTATTTGGACACACATTCCGTGATACACAATACAGACATTAAACTTATAATATAAATCATTGACGACGACTGTGGTCTAGTGGTTCGAGTGTTAGACTACTGATCACGTGGTTGTGGATTCGATTCCCACAGGACACAAATATTTATGAGATGAACATTTAAGTGTTTGTGTTTGTCTAGATGTTTCTTATAATATAAGTATTGTATCCGTTGTCTAGTACCCATAGTCCAAGTTCTACTTAGTTTGGGACTAGATGGTGCTGTGTAAAAATGCCCAAGAATATATATTTATTATTATTGTGCAAAAAGTGCAAATTGTAAATTCAGAATTGGACAAGCCATAACTTACGTACAGACGCCAGCAGGTCAAGCTATCCAAAACTGTCAAATTTTCCCAATTGAATATGAACCATATTATTATGTGTTAAATAGGAAATAAATGAAAGAAATTTGACAGATTGTGGTAGCTTAATGTGCTGGCCTGGTATAAAAATACACTGACGCCCTTTTTCCAAGCAGGCAGAAACTAAAGAACGCACATAGGTACTACGATTCTTGCATACTTCATTCGCTTCATCCACATTTATACATCTTGTCACACACACATGCCGGTTACGCAAAAAAAAATAGTACTATGTTTTTTTGAATAGCCAATAAATGACGTAAATTATCCATAGCAATAAACGAAACAATTCTATAAAAAGGTTTATTATGTTTATTTAACAACCGTAAAGCCATATAAAAATACATATTATATTTGGACAAATACAATTGATCGTTAACCTGTGTAGTGTTAAAGGGCGTTGCGTGACCTCCATTCTGTTGCGTTAATAGTACAAAGCGCAAGGGCACGAGCTGATGTTCAGTTTAATATTAAAGGTATGTACAAAGAATTTTTGATCAAGGTATGCGATACTATTCTCTGTGTTTTCTCTTTAATAAAACAGCGGCCGCGCTAGGGAACAAGCCCTGTGTCGTGGGGGATTTTACTTACCTACCATCACGCCTGCAATCCCTAAAGGGTTAGGCAAAGGTGTAATAAGTACTGTACGTCGTGGTTCCATTTCCACAGAACAGAAATATTTATGTATTTCAGTGTTTATGTCTGTCTGGGTGTTTCCAATGTATTTTATGTGTATGTAACAAAAAAGTATATAAGTATTATATCCATTATCTAGTACCCATAGTACAAGCTCTGCTTAATTTGGAACTAGATGGAGCTGTGTAACATTGTCCAAGAACATTTGTTTATTACTGTTATCTTCCAAATACACGATATTGACAAAAAATTGTCAACATAAAATATTTTATATCGATTAATCCGACTCCGATCTATCTATCTAAATCCAACTATCCAACTATCTATCCTTTAAAAAGCTAATAAAACATACACGTCAAACCTCCCCAAGAACAGAATATGATCGCCCCACTTCATCCCACAAGGTACACGCTATTAGGTACATTATTTGAAAGGGTGCGAAAATTATCCGATTTTCGCCACTGCTATAATATTACGTTTCACGTAATCCGCGCATCTATCCTTAACCCAAATACTTCTAGCCCTCTTTGTGCCCTCCTTAATGTGGGGGGAAGGGGTGATTTATCTACTATTCAAGGTACATTATGTGGTAGTTCGTATAATCTGATATCGTGTAGCTCTGTGATGAAATTCATAAGCTTTTTGCTGCAATAAGGTATTGTTGTTATTGTGTCAGTTTCAGGTGAATTTTAGCTTTGAAATGTTTTATATTTATTGCTTAACTGTCTAATACTTGTCACTAAATGTACCCCTAGTGTTGCCAGCTATAGGCAATGGTAATAGCTTACTATCAGGTGGACTGTATGCTTGTTTATCATCTTAATGGTATAAAAAAAATTTTTTTTTAGATATCCATAAGATCATGACAAGACATGAATAGACAACACAATACTCTGGATTGTTTCTAAAGTCTAGAAACCTGAACACACCTGTCTTTCTCCGAGCTTTTTCCCAAATATATTGGGGTCGACTTCCAGTCTAACCAGATGTGGCTGAATATCAGTATTTTACACGAAGCGACTGCCATCAGACCTCCACCATCCATTTTTTGGGTAATACCGATACCCTGAGGATAGACTGGTTGTCAGGATTTTTACTAACGATTGTCATAGGTGTTCGTATGACAACTGGAACCGACTGCTTTACGTGCTCTCCGAGGCACGGAGGGGTCTCGAAGTGTTAAGAATGGTCACCCATCCACAGACTGACCGCGACTAGCGCAGCTTAACCTTGCAGATCGGTTGATCAGCTTAGTTATTTCTTAGCCACGAGCCCCTGAACACACCTTCTATGGACACTATAGTATCCGCTTTCAAGCTGAAACTTAATCACATTTATATCCAACCTTTGCAAGAATATAAGCGTAATGGCGTACAGAATATACATCGGCTGAATGAAGTCAATATTTTTGTTAAGAAAATAGTATTTTTGCGTCATTTGTGTGTTTATTTACGTCGACACAATCCGATCGGACGAGTAATCCGGTTTAAAAAATCAAAAGCTTTTATTTTGAAATTTAACTAGTTTTATCTCTTGCGCTCATTTTTAATGCTTTTGTTTTATTTTGTACCAAGCTGAATCCAAAAACAATATTTGTATCAACTTGTCTCTTAGAAAATGAACGATCCAATTTCAACTCAGAACTTCTTTTTTGCGAATATAGTTAAAGTATGATTGGATAAAGAAGTTATTTCAATTGATATTTATATAAATAAAATTACTTTTTACGGATTTTATGGCGTTGGTACACTATATTTTTTTTTTAAGCAACTAAGGTGGCAAGCTGGTATACGGCCCACCTGATGGTAAGCGGTTACCGTAGCCTATAGACGCTTGCAACACCAGGGGTATCACTAGCGCGTTGCCGACCCTGTAAAACTTCGTTTCCTAAACTTGGTGTTACAAGCGTCTATATGCAACGGTAACCGCAGACAGCACCCGTTCACGAGCATGGTGTGTGTATCGGCGCCGTTCCACTCAACCATGTTGCCTACAACACTGTAGAGTCGCGAGCTGAGCAATTCCTAGATTGCTCAAACACTGCGCTAATCGAGCAGTCTTTAATCTATTCATATTCCTATTAGTCCAGTGGTCGTAAGCACTACAGTTATTTAGAGAATTCGATTCCCAGGTCGAGCGGAGTGTTAAAGGATTTTTATTTATTAAATTTCCCGTAGCAGCTCGGAGCTTGAGTTTGCTTCCCGTTAATGGTTATAAGTTTGTCCCCTACTACATAGGACCTAAACATAGCGAAGTATGCACTTCTGTTTAAACCTTCGGGGAATATAGGCGAAAACGTTAACCCACAATCTATTTTTATAAAAACTCTCTTTGCTTCTGAAATTTGTATTGTGCTAAGATTAATATAGCGCTTTATTTACACTAAACAATAGCCTAATGCTTTTATTGTTCAACAAAAACAAAACATCTTAATTGTGCGTCAACAATCTGTTAGGCGCCCATCAGTGCGAGACGTCTTCGTAATTGTGCGGGAGATTATCATATTTCTCCTACAATAGCAGCTTCATATCGACAATATTCTCTTTTATGGCTTCCCTTTTGTGCTCTCATGGGGCCGCGTACGGAGTTTTATCGTCGAACTTTTATTACGAAAACCTGTTTTTCTTAGTTATCATTGATTCTGATATCTTTTTTATGGTGAGGCGAGAGTAGATTTATTTACTTACACCACATGATTACATCTTTATATACCATATTATATTTTATTTCTTCTATAAGTCCTACCTATATTTGTCAATGAACAGTGAACTCTTCCTAAACTGATGGACCGGTTTAGCTGAAATTGTTTGTGTGTGTTTGTGAGTACAGACGCTAGGTCAACCTATCCAAAACTGTCAAATTTTCCCAATTGAATATGAACCTTATTGTTTTTCATTAAAGTTGAAATTCAATCAAAGAAATTTGACAGATTGTGGTAGCTTGATGTGCTGGCCACTGTACATTGATGGTTTTTTAAAATTGGCGCCGATAGGTGACGTTGAAATCGAGTTGCAGAAGAATGTCTGCCGGTCGCTAGTTTACAGATAAAAATTCAAATTACCTATGGTAGTGCCCGTAAAATTAAAAAAAGTAATCGATGGATTTGTTGCCTGCCAAACCCAATTACTATTAATTATATAACTAGTTCTTCCTTCACTAAGGCTAGGTTAGGTTGTTAGGTTTTTTTTGGCCTTATAAGTACGTATATAATAAATATAAATATTTTTGGGACATTTTTACACAGCACCCAAACTAAGCAGAGCTTGTACTATGGGTACTAGACAATGGATATAATACTTATATACTTTTTTTTTTTAATATATACTTATAATACATAAGAAACACCCAGACAAACACAAATACTCATGTTTGACTCGCACAAATATTTGTGTCCTGTGGGAATCGAACCCACGACCCCATGATCAGCAGTCTCGAACTCGAACCACTAGACCACAGACGTCGTCATGATAATATTATCATCGATCTGGTTTAGACCGTAAAATGTTATATACAAACCTATTAAATGTAAATATTTATACATAATACAAAAAATATATAAAATTGTTCAGATAAGTTAAATAGTTAGTGTGATAGTAAGAACTAGTTGAGCCTAGGCTCAACTAGTTTGTCCTAAAATCGGGTTTGGCCGGTAACAGATTCATAATTATTAATTAGTTTGGAATCCGTTATAACCCTACGAATATTGTGATACTAACTAAAATCTCAAAGTAACTCGATCTATTATTCTTTCATCCTTAAACCTGCTGATCTGTACTGTTGAAATTTTATACAGAGATAGATTAGAGACTAAATGACAGATTTTACAATTAAAGACTTGATGAATGACTTAATGTCTGTTACGCTACAGACGGACAGTCAGACAGAGTTACTTTCACATTAATAATATTAGTAGGGATAATAATATATGTTCTATAAAATTCAAGTGAATCGATTTTGACGAAGACTACTTTTCGAGATGTTTCCGTTTGTCTCAAAAGTTTCTTTGGGATAAGTAAAACCGTGCTAGTGTATATATAAAGGTGTTTTATATAAAAAAATAATGAAGTTAGACTGAGGCTCAGCGAAGAGAGGCTGAGTTTAGAAAAAGAAAATCTTAATTTAAAATTATTTTACAGTAAGGTGTACATTTCGTCAACATTACCATTTTACAGTGTGGTATTATGATTACGGTCTTAATAATAACTAAAACTAAAGTTTAATAAAAAATATTTATAATAGGGGCAAAAAGAAAAATCGAAATTAGAGATAGGTAGTAACCCGCCTGATTTAGGTTTATAACCTAAAACCTTACGTGGTAATTAAATTGGGAAAACATATTGAAAAAACCTGCTAGGTACTTGTTGCTTGAGGATTTTTTGTTGAATTTAATTCGGGCCAAGTTATTGGCAAGCTCTGAAAAGTATTCTAGGCACGGAACTGAACTGAAATGGTCCATTAGGCTGAAGTGTTTTTTTCTTATTCGAGCCAATTCTAAACTGGCGTGCTTTCGGAAATAACTACTTATTTATACAGATAAGTACTAAATTTACGGATAGGAAATAAAAATACACGATAAAAATGAACGAATAAAAATAGAACGAATTGCGGGATTATTCAAAAGAAAAGTTTTAATTTTAAAAAAATACTGTAACTGCAACGTCACATTATCTTCAGAAAATTACATACTATTATCATGATTCAGTTTCGTCTGAATACACATGCTATTTATTATTATTTTCCACGCCGTTTGATTTATAACATAGCAATAAAATTGTTTTTTAAGGAACTGATCTATTTGTCTTGTGCTTCCGAATAAACAAGGAAGAAAATAAGACAAAAACAAAAATATACTAAATCACGCGGCATAGGAAGGGTTGAACAAGTTTCACTAAGTCAGACGTAGAACGTAGCAATTGTAGCCACGTTGCTACGGTAATTTATCGTAGCGCGTAGCGGACGAGCGGTCGTCTACGGCGTAGCTCTTCTACGCACATGTTGCCTAATGTATGTACACACGGTAGAGAAAGTTTTCTTAGGATAAGTACCTTAGGTATGTTATGAATGTGTGTGTGCTTAATCCGTCTGAAACTTGTATTATGTTTCAGGGTTCCGTGGATACGAAATACATTTTTTTTTATGATTCAATACGAAAATCACTTTGAACACTGTTTCTTACTATCTTTATTTTTTAATATTGTTCTGTTATGGACAGACTAAGGTGTTTAAATGGAATAATTTGTACGGTTTTTTACTGCAGGTGGTATGAAAAAGTATGAAATAAAAATTCATTCTAATTTTTTTTTATTATAATAACAATCAACATCTAATATTCCTTTACCCAAAAAAAAATATATACAGTCGCATTGATAGCTTCCTCCTTTTCCGTAGTCGGTTAAAAAGTCTAGTAGCTATTTCACATTCGAAATCCTCCATAATGTACCTATAAGTTAAAAAAAGTTACAGGTAGCTCAAGCGCACCCCTCTTTGAAGGGTGAGGGTGCATATTTACCGACGATTCCCATCGAATGGGATTCAACTGGATGACATTTTTAAGTAAAAGAAACATTCGGATATGGACGTAAAATAATTTTGGCATCACGCCTGTCGAATACATGCTTAAAAAGGGTTGAACAGAGGTATACTCACATTCTGCCTTCTTTTATAGGTCGCTTATAATAGGGGCAAGCCTATTGCTTCTAATGGGGACGAATTCAGAGTCCTTAATGCTCAAATTTAATTATATTTACATACCGTCACGCCTGTATTCCTCGAAGGGTTAGGCAGAGGTGTACTAATGTACACCCACATTTCGCCGGTATGTTTTAGGTCCCATGTAATAGGGGGCGAGCCTATTGCCATTAACCGGGCACAAATCCAGACTCCGAGCTGCTACTGAGAATTTCATAGAAAAACCCAATAACACATTGCTCGACCTGGGGATCGAACCCAGGACCTCTAGCGTAACAGTCGCGCTTAGGACCACTAGACTAATGAGGCAGTTAATTATACTTAATATTTACAAAACACTGGCTTCTGACCCCGACTTCGTCCGCGTGGAAAAGGTACTTTTAATCAGCCTATGTGGTATTCTGGTGTATAAATAACTAGCGACCCGACCCCGCGTCGCACGGGTGCAACATACATGTATTATACATATAAACCTTCCTTTTCAATCACTCTATCTATTAAAAAAACCGCATCAAAATCCGTTGCGTAGTTTTAAAGATTTAAGCATACATAGGGATTTAAAGACAGAGAAAGCGACTTTATTTTATACTATTAAAATAATAATACTGTAAAGTACTCATCACAATCCGTTTAGAAGTTTTAGTGTAAAAGAGTAACAAACATCTATCTATCCATCCTCTCAAACTTTCATATTTATAATATTAAGTAGGATAGGCTAGGATTGTGAAATGTAATAAAATATTGAGAGTTCGATCTCCGCTTCAACTCAGAATTTCAGAGAATGCTTCAGCAAACCCGCACTAGGCCAGCGAGGTGGACTATAGCCTAATCCCTCTTAATCTGAGAGGAGACTCATGTTCAACAGCGGGACAGTATTTTTTTTATACCACTAAGGTGGCAAACAAGTATACGGCCCACCTGATGGTATGTGGTTACCGTAGCCTATAGACGCTTGTAACACCAGGGGTAACACTTGCGCGTTGCCGACCTTGTAAAATGAAAGAGAATTAGTTGGGTTGGCAGTGTAAGGTTTAAAGTCCCCCCACTTCCAACACAACATTTCCTTGCGGAGCACTGGCAACCTTGCCTCACCGTAAGGCACACAACACAGCGCAAAGCAGTGTTATTTCGCTTCGATTTTCTGCAAGGCAGACGCACGTCCCCAGCTCCAATTTGAGTGGAATTACTCCTACTATGCCCTACTTCTCTTAAAAGTCTCAAACCTGACACCTTCCCGGATGGCGGATTACCAAATAAAAAAGGAGGATGATACTACACACCCACCCGAAGTTAATATAAAGTTACAAGAAAAAAAAACTTTCAGGTGGCACCCCTACCCGGGGCAAGGGGTGAATACGCAGCTCCCCATCGAAGGGGCGTCTCGTTTAGAATGCATAGAATTGTTACGGTATATTCGCACTATAATTGCCGGTTTGAATAGCTAAAGGCACTGGATAATGCCTTCCTTCCGGTCTTTAGCCGTTGGCGCGGAAAGGTGTTACGGTAATGGCTTATTTGGGGCGTGTATTGTACGTAGTATTTGTATTGTAAGTACATCTTTGAAGGAAAACATCGTGAGGAAACCTGTATGCCTGAGGGAATTTCTCAACGTGGAGACTCTATCTGAATATTAACTAAAAAAAAATTACGTTACGAGGTTTGATGAAAGAACTTAAGCTCCAATCATTTTAATGTTAGACAAATAATGTTATTTTCTTTTTTACAAAATCATAAAAAAAACTTTTTGTAAATTTATTAAATATTTACCTAAAAAGTTCTTTTATATTTATGTATAGTATGTAATTATGTTTTTTTCATTTCTTCTCTCGGAGGTCAGCTGGAAAAGATTTCTTTAAAAATAAGCAATACCTCTGTACTAAATAGTCTTAAGCTATTTTATTGTTTTATTATTATTTATTTAACAAACTAAAACTCAGCTAAAAATAGTATAATTATATTTTTTGGTACAATTACCCAGAAATCAGCACTTAATTTGTCATTTTAGTACCCAAAACGAGCTAAAAAATTTAATCTAATTTATGACGTGGCATTAAAACTATAATTACTGAATCTCCTGATAGTTCACAATTAATCAAAGTAAACTAAGATAAGAATAAAATAATAAATACTTTTGACTTTCATACCTTGTGGCTTAAATAAACACAAAAACATGACATACCATCACGCCTGTATTCCCCAAAGGGTTAGGCAGAGGTGTTCTAAAGTACAGCCACAGTTCGCAGGTATATTTAAGTCCCATGTAATAGGGGGCCACTAATCAGGCACAAATCCAAACTCCAAGGCTTTTTTTTATACCACTAAGGTGGCAAACAAGCATACGGTCCATCTGTTGGTAAGCGGTTACCGTAGCCTATAGACGCTTGTAATACCAGGGGTATCGCTTGCGCGTTGCCAACCCTGTAAAACGAAAGAGGAATAGTTGGGGTACCCAATTGCCAACACAACGATTCCTCGCGGAGCACTAGCAACCTTGCTCACTGTAAGGAACACAACATAGCTCAAAGCAGTGTTATTTCACTTCTATTTTCTGCAAGGCGGAGGTACTTCCCCCGTTCCCCAGTCAATTACTCCCACTATGCCTTATCTCTCTTAATCGTGCTACTGAGATTAAAAAAAAACCAATAACATTACTCGACCTGTGAGTAAGCCTAAGTATGTGTAAATTTTCACGCTATGAATCTCCTTTAAGACACCTATTTCTATCTAAAACAACATAAATCACCCGTCGAAAAAGGTTTCATGTTTATCTTTCAAAGCCTTCAGATGTATTTTAGTAGTAAGTTAAAAACTTTCACGTTTGATTTTGTAGCAATTTTGAGCTATCTTTTAGATCTTATTATCTTATAGATAGCTATGGGTAAGTTGGCATCGTTCGACATCGAACTAACTCAACGTAAGCTAGATAGCAGAACTAGTAGAGTTTTCATTTTTAATCAAGAGATTATGCATTATACACACACATACACATACGAACACACTCGCACATAAGTATACACACACGTAAAACACACGCACACGCCTACACCATAATACTTAGACAATTTACAAATCAAAGCATTCTTGCACATAGAAATATATTATTTACAAAGCTCCTAATTAAACAACACACAAAAAGGGAATAATTGAAAACGATGTAACAGTAGAACACTAAGATAAGACTCCTCCGAAGAGTCACAGTTTCTCCCCTAGTTGCAGTGTTGCCATTATTTATGCCACATTTTAAAAAATTAAAGGTTTTACCTTGTAACCTAATTTTTAAGCACTTATTGTAACGAAAGTTTTGTATTTGCGTCAATAAAGTATTATTTTTATTATTAAACCGATAGTGGATAATCTATTAAATCGATACTCGACAATCGATAAAATTGATAAAACCATTAAAATCGATTGAATCGATATCCAGTAATAAATAAAAGCTATTTATTGTCCGCGTATGATTGCATGAACGTAGTTCCACTTCAACGCCTATTACCGTTAATCATTACCTGCGAACAATAAAAAAACATAATTTAAAAAGACTTAAGGACATAACACAGTCACACAGTCATCATCAGCATATATTAGTCTAATAATACAGTCATGCCGATCCTGTGGGAGTCAAACCCACGACCTCGTGATCAGCAGTCGGACACTCGAACCACTAGACCACAGACGTCGTCGTGATCACTATAGGTGGTTTCCCCCAAACGGAGAAAAATTCTGAGGTCGATGACTAGATTTTAGTTTGAAATAAAACTACTTTCTTGACTCTACCCGTCTACCCACATACTATAATAGACATAGTGAGTCTACCCGTGACCATGGACGCTGTAAAGGGTCCGAAACGTCGGGATTATTAATATCAATATAACGCGATAAAATCCGTAAAAAGTAGTTATATTTCAATGTATAATATTCGCGTAAATGTCAGAAATCAATAGATCATAGTGTCGCAACACTCACAATACCAATTATTCACGTCTTTATTAATATTTCATACTAGGTAGACGTCATGTCTAACAGTAATTATAATAACGTTTAAAACTTTACGAGCAAACCGTGAACCTTAATTTATTTTAACAAGGTGACTTATTAATGCATGAACATTAAATACTGACATTGGCTTAATAATATGTAAGAGGCATTTCGGAATCCGCACAATAAACAAATTTCCTACACTTTATTTTATATGTTTACAGTTTAATAATAAAATAGAGACACACACAGAGTTATACTTATGTAGTATTAGGCCAGCACTAGGCCACACTAACATGCACGGGCATCGAACCCGTATACAAAGCACTGAAGCTACTTTAATTATACTATTTAACAAGCATAAGCAAGCGATAGCAGATAAGGTGAAAGAAACAGGAAAATACGCGAAGAATAAAGAATATTATTATTCCAAAAGAATATAGCCCAAAAGGCCATTATACCTACAACAGTATGCCAAATACTGTTCATGTAAATTTAATATTAAGTTATTAAAAGTTATGCCTAACTCATTATGCCAAAGTAAATTAGTATCAAAAAAGTTATGCTAAAGTTAAACAAACAAACACCCGTCATCTTTAGCAGAATTTGCAGATTCTCCGGGATCAAGTTTATTCATCCAGAACCCCTTCTATACTACGCCAAGAGAGATATATATGAATTGTATATCAGAAAAAAATGTGTTTTCCTATATTCCAAGTATAAGGCATGACCATTTACTTTTTTATAATCGACTAACTTCTGCCCGTGTCTTTGTCCGCGTGGAAAGGTTACTTTTAATTATCGTTGTAATTTGGCTAATTAACTCAAAATCGTTATTAATTATAGCCTGAATTCTGATGAACAAATAATAATACTGTAAAGTTTCATAAAAATCGGAATAGTAGTTTTAACGTAAAAAAAATTTTAAATTGGCCTGAATGCCTACCGGACGGCGCCATGCCGTTTCACTATGCCGCACAATGGGCTTATACCTTCGACTCTTGGCCGAGACTTCAAGAGACACAGACTCGCTGCGCTGCATTAATTCCACAATAGCTTTCCTCAATAGCTTATTGCTTCATTCAACCAGGACTGCCTCATTAGTCTAGTGGTCCTAAGCGCGACTGCTACGCTAGAGGTCCTGGGTTCGATCCCCAGGTCGAGCAAAGTGTTATTGGGTTTTTCAATGAAATTCTCAGTAGCAGCTCGGAGTCTGGATTTGTGCCCGGTTAATGGCAATAGGCTCGCCCCCTATTACATGGGACCTAAACATACCGGCGAAATGTGGGTGTACATTAGTACACCTCTGCCTAACCCTTCGGGGAATACAGGCGTGATGGTATGTAAAATTTTAAATCTTTTATTTCCAAAACAATACCTATTTGTACATATCTATCTACCAAACTGCTCAGCAGTTTGTTGGCACATCGTTACATTGTGCACATGTTACAGATCGTTATAATACGTACTTGCTAACTAGCAAGTACGTACTTAAGCACTTACATCTTATAAAGTGATATCTATGGTTAACTAAACAATCTTTGACATGAATTTATTGAGATAGAACTTCTTACATCTACTCTTAAACACAGCCTTTGACAGATGCTCGTTTTTTACATTGCTAGGTAATTCATTGTAAATGTACGGCACCATATAGTATCTGGTTCTTTTACCATAATAGTTATTAAACCGGGGAAGACTGTATTGCTCTCCGCGTCTGTTTGGGCGTAATTGATTTTGCGTGATTGGATTGGGCGTGAAAGAGTTACAAACATCTATCCATCCATCCTCACAAATTTTCACTTTTATAATATTAGTAGGATAGGATATAATAGGATATTAGTTTAGCATTAGGAAGGAAGTAGGATTAGTAGGATTCCTAGTTATAACAGTGTTATTCGGTTTTTCAGCAGCTCGAAATAGGCTCACCCTTATATGGGACCAAAACACACTAGCGAAATGTAGGCGTACATTTGGTACACTTCTGCCTAACCCTTCGGGGAATACAGGCATGACGATATGATCTGCTATGTAATAGGGGGCGATACACCATTAAAAGGCCATAAATCCAAACCCCGTGCTACTACTAGCACTGAGAATTGCCCAAGATTGAATTAATTTACTGACTTATTTAAAAAAACTTGAGAGGTGTCAAGGGACACCCGGATGGAACGAAGTTCCTTTCATTAAAATTTAATAATTAAAAATAAAAAACCTGTATACACTCAACAATTCACAACGCGCGAAATTCTAATATTGTCATTCACTCAGTAATATTTGAATGCTTGTCAACAATATTTGAATTTCGAAAAAAGTGTCGTGACAACATTTTCGTAAGAATTTTTTCCGTCTAGCCCCCTTTCACTTACTTTCACTTTTAATTAGGTATATTGTAAGATTTAACACAGATCGATACAATTGTAAGCGACTACGTGATTAAGAAAGTTGTGTTCTTTTAAAATTGATGTAATCGTAGTTTTTTCTGTGATTGTCCTTTGTCAATGTATGTTGTTGGCGTGCCTTAATTAAATAAATAAAATCAAACCTGTGACCACACATTTGACTGCCGTTCTTGCGACAACTAGACCCGAATAGCTTTGTAACGTGTTTATTTTGTGGTATGCAATAATGACGTCACAACGCTAACGAGAACGTTTATGTGTGGTCGTAAATGTGTAACGTTAATGTAACTGGCGTCAAACATGACACGCGGTTTTGTGGAGCCATTCACACTTGATTTTATACCCGACGGCATTGAAGAAATAAATAAATATATACGACTGCCTCATTAGCCTAGTGGTCTTAAGCGCGACTGCTACGCTAGAGGTCCTGGATTCGATCCCCAGGTCGAGCAAAGTGTTATTGGGTTTTTATATAAAATTCTCAGTAGCAGCTCGGAGTCTGGATTTGTGCCCGGTTAATGACAATAGGGTCGGCGAAATGTGGGTTCACCTCTTCCTAACCCTTCGGGGATATATTCGGATAATTTTTACACAACAACATCTAATCCCATATTAAGCAGATAAATAATAAATTATAATTATTTATTTTTGTAAATAGATCTTTTAAAGACACTTTTACAAGTCAATATTTAATTAATACTAGATGGCGTCGGCATTTCCTAACTGACGACCTCTGAGAACGCCAAAACAGAGTCGAAACCAGTCCAAACCACCAACCACGAAACCAGCCGAAACCACGATGGAGTTTCGATATGTTAAGAATCGTCACCCATCCACGGACTGACCGTGACAAGCGCAGCTTAACTTGCAGTTCAATTGATCAACGTAGCTACGACCTCTCACTATTGTTCTAACAATATAAATAAATAGTTAATCAACGATTATCAGATTATGAAGTAATTTATTTCTCAAGTTACATAATGTAAACTTAATTTAAACTTCAAAAGGTATTCTCAACACTTTAAACTTAGTATAACATGTAGTTTCATAATTAAAATACAGCCTTAATGCGTTCATCAATGTTGCTTTTAATTGGAAGATATAATTTGATTAAATATTTAATCAGATTCATTATTATTAGGAGCAAATAGCAATGAACTGTCATGACTTCACATTATTTTAAGGTGTTAAAAATTAACTCTAAGAATTTCGTCTAATTATTCAGTACAAGCTGTTGCTCGTGGTTTCACCCGCATTAAAAAAGGCTTTTTGAGACAAATGGTAGCCTATGTTCTGCTCCAAAGTATAATTTATCTCTGTACCAAATTTCATTAGAATATGGTCAGCGTTTTAGGCGTGAAAGCATAACAGACAGACGCAGGGCAATGTCTAAAATGGCCTTTTGAAGAAAGAGCCATAGCAGAATACATTTTACAGCGAAAAATAAGTAATGCGAAAGTATTGTTGTACTGACAACAATATAATAAATAAAACACATACTTATAATTTTATTAATTAATATAAACAAATACTTATTTTTCGCTGTAAAATGTATTCTGCTATGGCTCTTTCTTCAAAAGGTCGATTCGGCAGGATTCGAATCCTGCCCGCGGTTGAATTTTTCCTTTGCTTAATAACTTTATTTGTATGGTATTTTACACACTAGATACGATTTCCGATTTCTCTACGTCATCCGTTGAATCTCTCTTTTTCTGTATTTTCACAGATTCGGATTGGATTCGGATCGGATATAGTATGAAACCACTCTCACAGTGCTACCGGGACCGACAGCTTTACGTATTATGCGAGACGCGAAGTGTCCTCACTGTCTTTTTGTATTTTTTGGCATTTTCCACGCTAAGATTTTAAAGTTATTTAGCGAAGGAAAAATTCGACCGCGGGCAGGATTTGAACCTGCGTCTTCTGGTTAGGTACCCCAGACGCTATGGGCACTAAACCACCGCGAGTTCCACCCGCCATGACGAATTTTGCCTTCACATTCATAATTTACGTCTTTATGGTGACGTCAGTATTATTGAAAAGCAAGTTTTTGATTACCTAACCAGAAGACGCAGGGTCGAATCCTGCCCGCGGTCGAGTATTTCCTTCGCTAAATAGCTTTGTCCTCACTGTGTTAAGAATGGTCACTTATCCACAGACTGACGACTGACCGCTTAACCTTGCAGATTGTTTGATCGGCGTAGGTATTACACGAGCCCCACTAAAAAGGTTAAACACCAACAAATCTCCTTTTAAGAGATATTTCTTGTTCAAAGACCTATTTATCACAATTTGTCTAAGCGAATGCATCATACTTGCACATGACAGCACTTACGTGTTATAAGCCTGAACTGAAGCACTTACTTGGAGTGCATTTTTATGTTAATGGCCACAAATTGTGATTTAGTATGTAATACTATTATTATCGTTATACTTAATATAGAATTGAATATATTTTTATTTAGATAGAATATTAACTAGCCTGAGGAAACCTGCACACCTTAGAGATTTTTCTCGACGGTTTGTGAAGTCTGCCAACCCGCACTAGGCCAGCGGGGTGGACTATAGCCTAATCCCTCTCAATATGAGAGGAGACCCGTACCCAGCAGTGGGACAGTATATGGGTTGATGACAATAACTAGCGACCCGCTCCGGGTTTGCACGTGTGCAATGTACTAATAAAATGCGTGTATAATACATACTAACAATACACGCTTTATCTTGTGCATTGCAATATATTTATTGTGTTTGTCTGGATATTTCTTATGTATTTTTACGTATGTATTTACAAATATTATTCTTCTTAGTGTCAATAAGGTACAAGATATTAAAAACCGTCCGCCTAAAACTTTGCCACTTCCAAAAAAGTATCTCCCAAGACCTATCCCAAACGGCTCTTTTAAGAGCCAATCCCCGGAACCTTATTTCACTAGTCCTATGTGTCATTTCAATAGATATTGAAATGGATCTCGAATTAAAAGAAAATCTATTATCTAGTACCGATAGTACAAACTCTGCTTAGTTTGGGACTAGATGGTGCTGTGTAAAATCTGCCAAATATTTACTTATTATTTGTGTTGCATTGCAATTTACTTTGTAATGTCATTTTATGTATGTTTTAGTAGCCATTGGTATAGAAAACTTTTTAAGGACTTTTCTGTGTGTGGTTGTGCATTAATTATTAAATTACCTACATAATACCTTGGACAATAAAATACCAGGGAAAAGTTTGCCTATTCTGTAAAAGGAAATGGTCGTAAATGTATGATTTTATGGAATAAAATAAATTGTTTCCATACAGCCGTCGCAGCGGGCGTCCTCTGGGGGAACTTTTAATTCTGTTACAATGTCGTATGTTATCTGTTCTGCAATTTATTGTTTGTGTTTTTGCTGTGAAGTATAATTCGGGATCAGTTGGTTGGCACGTGTTGGTGGGCGGGAATTTAAATACAGTAGCGGACAGTAATATTGATTTTATTTTATAGCCAGCATTATATTGTAATGGGTTAATGCCCTCTAATATAAATAAAATATAATGTTATAATCCCTACTACACAATAAACTCACTCTCTATTAAATGGGAGCTAAAACATACTTATTTCCTCTTTCGTCCAAGTCTTTAACGAGTGCAGACGTGTTATCGATTTAATTTTAAATATTGTTTGCCTAAGTTACTCAAATATCAACTTTTTAGTGATGAACATAGACTAGTATTTACAATAGTTACAATAAAAGTGAAAGGTGACCCCGCTGAACGCAGAGTGCCTGTGTGAAGAGGATAGCTACAGTAGCCATAATTGCTGTCTCGCGCGGTGCGCGTCTTACCGCATGCTACGAAACCTACGTCGCTGCCTACGAGCTACGATTAAACGTAGCCGACGTCACCACCCGCGCTTCACTGCCGCCGCCCGCGCCGCCTGTCAGTGCTAAGCCCCAGCCGTAGCACTAGCACTCAATACAGTGAGTTATACACCAAGCCACAATGAATCCGATTCGCACTCCACCGCAAGGATTGTCCTCCTCAGACTCTAATATTAATAAGTCCGTAGCTAACTGTTTAACGCCGACTCCCTCGACTAACGTTACAATGAGAGGCAACTGCAAACGTATACGACTCGAAGATGATGAGTATAATAGTCTGGACTTATTTAAACATGAGATGAGAGACATGATCTCAAACTGGATGAAGCAGCAAGATGAAAAATTAGAGAAACTTGAAAAGGGACTAGCAAAACTGGAAACCCTCGACAGAGGACTATCCGAAATCAAGTCTGGTATAAAATCGTCAAATAATGATATAGAAAGATCTTTAGGTGAACTCTCAGGACAAATAAAGGATCTGGATAAAAAGATCGACCTTTTAGAGAATGAACGTAATAATACACGAGCAAAAATTGCCGAACTCGAGGAAAGAAATGAAGGACTAGAGCGATTTGTTAGAAAAACATGTATTGAGATTCGAGGCGTACCGAAAAAGAAGAAGGAGAAAAAAGAGGACCTACTCAAAATGGTCACATGTCTGATTAAAAATACCGGTATTACTGACTGCCCTTCAAATGAAATTAAGGATGTCTACAGATTACCATCAAAGGAGAACGCGCTGATATCTACTGTTGTCACTGAGTTTACCAACACTTTTGTTAAGGACAAATTTCTAAGAAATACAAAACAATATAATAACCAACAACCTGGCAGACCCATCAGTACAGTACATCTTGGCCTCGAAGGACCTGAATCAATGTTGTTTATCTCGGATCACTTAACCCCAAAAGCCAAAAGACTTCACTTTCTTGCTCGTGACTTCGCCAGATCTGAAAACTTTCAATATTGCTGGATTGCAAACGGACGCGTATTCCTGCGTAAAAAGGAAGGTGACAAATACGTCGTGGTAAAAAATGAACAGACATTTCAGCACCTTCGAGAAAATTGCAAACTTGTTAATTAATATTAAGTATAATATGTCCCCGTTTGTAACAGCAATACTCTATAAAATATTTCTGGCACTTACACGCACACTTACACCATACTTAACCATTCACACAACAACTAAATATACACTTCCGTTTTCCACACTAAACTTACACATCAACACACTGAAAACAAATAACATAAAATATACACATGTTTCGCTGATACTACACACCAAAATTGATAATAGTAATATATTCTTCATCATAAATATGTTTAAACATGCATACTTGAAAAAGGATCCCATATGGTTTACATCTCAACCCCTTTTATCATTTACATATTATGGCTAGCCAATTTAATCTGATAGATGATCTTGACAAGACTGAAATGTACGTAAACACTAAACGAAACAATCCAGAAGAATGCTTGGCGGACATTGGAGACCCTAAAACACAACTGACAATCGTCAGTCAAAATATACGCAGTATTCAAAAAAACTTCGACAATTTTACAGTATTTTTATCTAGATTAAAATTCCTGCCGGATATTCTCATCTTAACTGAATGCCGATTGAATGAAACTACACCGATTCTATATCTCGATAATTATATTTGTCATTACTCTAAACAATACCTTAATCAAAATGATGGTATTGCCGTTTTTTATAAAAGTAATTTACAATTGGTAATTGAAGAGCCTTCTTTTAAAGACGCTAACTGTCTTCTTATTCATGTCTGTAAAGAATTTACAATTTGCGCCGTATACAGGTCACCATCTATTTATAACATACATAACTTCTGTGACTCATTAGAAAAAATTATGCAAACGTGTAAATCGCCCAATAGTGTCATCATGGGGGATATTAATATTGATATCTCATCGACTTCTAGGGACAAACGTGCTATTGATTATTTAGATATTACTGGCCACTATGGCTATTATCCGGGCCACCAGTTTTCTACACACGATCAAACCTGCTTAGACCACGTTATGATAAAAACTAAAAAAAAAACAGCTAAGATTGTAGTGTGTGCCTCGGGAATAACTGACCATGATACCGTTATCATGAGTATTTCTAAACAAAAATCGTACTCCTCGCCTGGCATCAAAAACAAAATTAAAATAGATTATAAGAGCGTGGCAAAAGTAATTTCAGACAGCAACTGGGACTCTATTTACTCTCACGTTGAGGTTAATAATGCACTTACAGAACTTACAGGTATGCTCAGTAAAATAATACAAGACTTTACAACTATACAGACCGTTAGAAACTCTAAATGTCTTAAAAAACCCTGGATGTCTGAAGGTTTAATGAAATGTATCCGAAAAAGGGACCGTTTACACTTAGAAGCGAATAAAAAAGAGAATAAAGATAACCTCATAGTTCAGCAGCGCTATAAAATCTACAGAAACCTGTGCAATAACTTACTTCAAAATCTCAAAGATGCACATGACAAAAATACTCTAAAAGATGCTAATGGAGACAGTAAGAAAACATGGACTGCTATAAAAAGTATAATATGTAATATCAATAAGATCAATTCTAACAGCCAAAATCTCTTACACGTTTGTTCTGACCCAAAAGAATCCCTTGACCAGGCAAATCATTATTTCACAACTATTGGTGAGGAACTGGCTGAAAAAATTCTTATGACACTTAATAAAACGGAATCCGAACTGGCCACTTTATCAGGAACCTTGTATGGAAACACTTCTCCTTGTGACTCCTTCTTTGTAAGCCCGACAGATAGTCTTGAGGTTAACCAGATCATTTCAAACCTAAAAGACATTTCGGCACCTGGATGGGACGGTATTACAAACAAAATCCTCAAACAAAACAAGCTTTGTCTTGCACCTCCCATCGCCTTCTTATGCAACTTAAGCATATCCACAGGAATAGTCCCGACTGCTATGAAAATGGCTAACGTTTTCCCAATTTTTAAATCGGGAGACACAACAGAAGCGTCAAACTACCGGCCCATCTCCCTACTCACATCGCTATCAAAGATCCTCGAGAAGATTATGAATGTCAGACTCCTAAACTACCTTGAGAAGAATGATATTCTATCAGAGAACCAATACGGCTTTCGCAATAATAGGTCGACGGAAGATGCAGTTACGAACCTAGTTGATTTTATCGTGACTAAACTAGATGGCGGATATAAGTGCACCAGAATCTTCCTAGACCTTGCGAAAGCCTTCGACACCGTGTCTAGAAGAATGCTTCTCCAAAGGCTCGAATGTATAGGAGTCCGTGGTACAATCCTCGAGTGGTTCCAATCCTACTTATCTGACCGCACACAAAGGATCAGTATAGGCAATCACCACAGCGGTTACGCTAACCTGAACTATGGTGTGCCTCAGGGTAGCGTACTTGGGCCAACCCTTTTCATTATTTATATTAATACTCTTTGCTCCCTGCCACTTCATAAAGCTAAGATATTTACATATGCTGACGACACGGCCATAGTTTTCTATGATAAAACATGGGAGTCTGTTTACGAGGCCATAGAGAATGGAATAAAGCAAGTCGCCGAATGGCTAACCCACAACCTGTTGACACTGAATGTGGACAAAACTAAAGTCATAAATTTCAGTGTCAGTTCAAGAATCCCATGTCCAACCCACTTAACTGTCAAGCTGCACTTGTGTAATAGGGACACAGGCACAGCATGCTCATGCTCATGTTTTGAAGTGGTGGATAACATAAAGTACCTTGGTATTTTTATTGATAACCACCTCACCTGGAAAAAACAAATTGAGCATGTTAGTGGACGTGTTAAAAAACTGTTACACATTTTTAAGAAGATGGGACAGATGGCAGATGAAAAAACCCTGAAGATGGTTTATCATACTCTGTGCGAATCCATCATAAACTACTGCATTACCACATGGGGGGTGGCACACAAGACACATCTAATTAAAGCAGAGCGTTCTCAACGGGCTATCCTCAAGGTAAGCTATAAAAAGCCAATTCGTTTCCCGACCGATAACCTATACCAGGAAACTGGAGTCCTGCATGTCAGACAATTATATATTATCGCTGTAGCATTAAAATTCCACAAAATAGCGCATACTGTAACGGAACCCAACATCCGCTCTAGAAGAAAACCCAAATGGCACAAACCCAAAACTAAATTAGACATTGGTAAGAGATGTCTCTTTTACATGGGACCATATATTTATCACAAATTAAATACTAAATTAAATCTCCTACAGATGACAAGATCAGAATGCAAAAACCATATCAAAAACTACCTCAAACCTATGGATTACAACAGCATAGAAAATTTCCTTAAGATAACAGCTTAGACATAATATTCAGTGAATGATTTATAATGATATAAATATATTCCCTACATTGATACCAATGAAACTGAACCGGCTCATATCATATTAATTTTGGTAAGCCATATTACATCACTCACATACATTTATGCCACACACACACACACACACACACACACACACACTCACACACACACACACTAACACTCTTACACACACACTTACACCTACACATTCACACCACCCACGCATAGATACAAACCACCCGCACCACTTTATAATACCTAAAAATAAAAAAATATATATATTATACGGTCAAAATTTATTTTTAAGACAATGTTAATGTTATTGTGATGAAAGAGACTAGTCTCCACGACACAGGGAATCCTAGTGTGGAGGCTAGTGACCTACCTTTGTAAAGAATATCTTTTGAACAATAAAGTATTATTATTATTATTTTTTTTTTTTTTTTTTTTTTTTTTTTATTATACTATGTTTATTAATATTCTATACTGTATTTTTAATATTTTTGAATTAAGTAATAAAACTACTTTTTACGGATTTTATCGCGTAATATTGATATTATTAATCCCGACGTTACGAGTTTACCCGTGACCATGGACGCTGTAAAGGGTCCGAAACGTCTGGATTAATAATATCAATATAACGCGATAAAATCCGTAAAAAGTAGTTTTATTTCAATGTATAATATTCGCGTAAATGGCAAAAATCAATATTTTTTATTTAAGTATAATCCGTTTTTTGGACAGACGATTTGAAGGAAGGCAGTGGATGGATTCGGGCTGCCCAAGACCGGGATGGTTGGCGCTCTTTGGGGGAGGCCTATGTTCTGCAGTGGACGGCAATAGGCTGATATGATGATGATGATAATGATCCTTTGAACCACCTGTAAGCCACTAGGGTCTGGTTGAAATCCAGCGCCACGCATTCTAGCATGCGCTGAACAAATGCCGCTACAGCGCAATATCAGGGCCCACAATTTATAGTACTGCACATAAAGCTACCACAATCTGTCAAATTTGTCTTTGATTGATTTTTAACTTTAACTCAAAAGAATAAGGTTCATATTCAATTGGGAAATTAGACAGCTTTGGATAGCTTAACTTTTGTTTTTATAGTACAAAAAATCCTCATGGATCCTCCAGCACCCGGGGAGGTGGCAGGGTATGTCTACAACTGTGTGACTAAAAACCGCACTTGCCTTCACCTGCCCAATGGGATCCGCGAAATTCGCCACGACCATGACAGTTGGACAGCTTGACCTGCTGGCTGGTATTTATGTACATAATATTGGAACGAAGTTCCTTATCGCGCGTTGTGAAAGGGGGCTAGACGGAAAAAAATCTTACGAAAAGTTGTCACGACACTTTTTGCTTGTCAACAATATTTGAATTTCGAATTATTGAGTGAATGACAATATTTGAATTTCGCGCGTTGTGAATTGTTGAGTGTATACAGGTTTTTTGTAAATATTTTTTTATTTTTTTTCGAAAATTGAGCATACTGATTAAGTTTATATAACATTATATTTGTTAATAATAAAAGAAATATTATTATAACTTAAAAAAAAAATATTGCAATTCCTTCACTAATTAATCAAAAGGAACTTCGTTCCATCCGGGTGTCCCTTGACACCTCTCAAGTTTACTATAGTATGAATTATGCTGAATAAATGATTTTTCTCTCTTTCTTTCTCTGGTACGCTTCTGCCTAAAACGTGAAGGTATATTACATTTCCTTATTCAAATATTCAAAACAGGAATTCCCAGTATCGACAAAATCACAATAATAATTACGGTCACTAGCGTCGCCTGTGCGGGGGAATGAAAGATACGAGTATTACCCGGTCAGCACGCGATCTCTAGGGAAACTTTTTAATTCAATTACTAGGTCCACTGTATTACACTGACAAATTATTGCATTTGTTAGCAGTTTTGCAGCGAGTTTTTTGTCATGAAGTTTGTTTGCATTTTAAGGTACGTTTTCACTGTTGTTTTTTTTGTTATTTAGTAGGGGATCGTGGCTAAGTTGTTACTACGCTGATCAACGGATGTACTGGTTAAGCTGCGCTAACCGTGGTCAGTCTGCGGTGAGTTCTTTTTTAATACATCGAGACCTTGGAGAGCACGTAAAGCTTTCGACCCCGATTGTCATGACATGTTAGTGGCAGTCAGAAGCCAAAAAACCAATACACATCATCACAGATATTTTGTGGACGTTGGGAATGAATGTATGAAAATGAGAATTTGAAATGAGAATTTGGATATCAGCCTGATTATTCGATTGCTGGGTACAAAACTTCTTTCTTTAATGACAGCCTCCTCTACCTTTGTCTTACTGCCAGTTACATCCAATTTCGGCCCCTGGTTTTTAGGCTCAAAAATATTGGTGTCAATTTTAGATAAGAGACGGTTATAATGCCTGCGTTATTTCGACAATAGGTATTAATGAGCTAAGTTATTTCACGAATACAATACTACATACTAGTCTATTTACCATTTACAAATAAATATATTATGATATAAAATTTAATAATTTATTCAGTATAACACGATAACTGTCGTTATTTCATCGTTATTTGTCTAATGCTATAATGAATGGAATATAGTTGATATTTATCGACTGACACAGGAACTGGTATACCGTTCTTTAACTGCGGAAACTTTTAAATGGCCTTTAATTATATGTCCATTTTTGCCATTTGTATACTAGCTGTAATTTTTCGTAATATAATTAAATAAAATATTGGTGATTAATAAAATTGTGGTGCTCAAGCTTATTTCGTCCACTTTGAGTATTCGTTTTTAGAGCACCACAATTTTATTTATACTGTATGTTCTTAAAAGCAGTTCTTGAAATATTATTTGTATAACTTATATGTATTCTACCTGCGACTTCATCCGCGTGGTAAAGTTACTTTTAATTATCGTTGTAATTTGGTAAATTAACTCAAATTCATTATAAATTATAGCTTATATGTTATTCTGATGTATAAATAATATTACTATCTTTTGTGGCTTAGTGGTCATAGCGTCCGGTGTACCTAACCAGAAGACGCAGGTTCAAATCCTGCCCACGGTCGAATTTTTCCTTTTCTAAATAACTTTAAAATTTTGGCATGGAAAATGCCAAAAATATACAAAAAGATAGTTAGAAGGTAAGGTGGCATCGTTCGGCATTGAACTAACTGTAAAGTAAGTTGTGTCGGTTGAAAAGCAAAAACTTGCATTTCAATAGGTGTTACTGACGTCACCATAAAGACGTAAATTCAGTATGTGAAGGAAAAATTCGACATGACGGGTAGGTATCGCGGTGGCTTAGTGGTCATAGCGTCTGGTGTACCTAACCAGAAGACGCAGGTTCGAATCCTGCCCGCGGTCGAATTTTTCCTTTTCTAAATAACTCTAAAATAATATTACTGTAAAATTTCATCAAAATCTGTTCTGTTGTTTAAGCGTGAAAGAGTAAAAAATATCCATCCATCCATCCTCACAAACTTTAACATTTATAATATTAGTAGGAGTAGGATTACTCATTTTCTTTGAGCGTTTTACTCTCTGAAAGCCCACAGGGGGGCGTTATCGCTAACTTTGAGAAAGACTGCTCTAGACTACATTGTCATTGTCGTGGCGAATTTTACGGATCCCATGACTATAGTGACGTCAAGTGCGTTTTTTGGTTGGTACGAGTACGACATACTCCCTTGCTTCCTTCCCAGGGGTACTATAAAAAAGACGGTCACGGTGACAGTGTGACCGCGCGGTCACATGCAGTATAGACAGCGGTGACGAACGCGACAGGGCTTGCGATATCGATTAAAATCGCTTACATACTCGCGAAAAAAGCAGTGATAGCCTAGTGGTATGACCATTGGACTGCCAAGTCGACGGTCTTGAGTTCGGACCCAGACACGCACCTCTGACTTTTCAAATTCATGTGCGTATTAATAATTAATTATCACTCGCTTAAACGGTGAAGGAAAACATCGTGAGGAAACCTGCATGGCATGCAACCTTACAGGTTTTTCTCGACGGCGCGTGGAGTCTGCCAACCCGCACTAGGCGAGCGTGGTGGACTATAGCCTAACCCCTCACAATATGAGAGGAGACCCGTGCCCAGCAGTGGGACAGTATATGGGTTGATGATGATACTCATAAAAGCATCGATTTAGTTTTCACATTTTACTAGCGGGCCACCCACGGGTCCACTTGCGAAGAAAAAATGTTTCTACTAGCTATTGCACTTCACCCGCATCCTAAAGGAGTTTTATAACAAAAATTAGCTTATATCCTTCGTCAAGATCTAATTTATTTCTGTACCAAATTTCATTAAAATCCCTTCAGCGATAAAGGCGTGAAAGCATAACAGACAGACAGAGTTACTCTCATATTTATAATACTAGTTTATGCCCGCGACTTCGTCCGCGTGGAAAAGTTAACTTTTAATTATCGTTGTTATTTAGTTAAATAACTCAAAATCGTTATAAATTATAGTCTATGTGTTATTCTGATATATAAGTAATAATATTGTAAAGTTTCATCAAAATCCGTACAATAGTTTTAGCGTGAAAGAGTAACAAATATCCATCTATCTATCCTCACAAACTTTCAATAGTAGTAGGATAGGAAGTAGGATGAGTATTTAATATTTATCTGATATTGAAAATAAAACTTTGGACTCTTTATCACGAAGTCAAAAATGCAAACAATTGAAAACAATTTACAGAACAACATTGCCAAGAGCCGGCAGTTAAACATCTAGGGTTGGCTCCCGGAATCGAATTAACATGAATTCATTAATTTTAATTAAATCCACGGCACTTCATTAATTATTTCTTCTCTTTTATTCACTTTTAACGATTTTCGTACGGGTAAAGGGTTTTAACTATTTATGTATTTCATTTTAAATATACTTAAATCACCTACTTTATTAAACTCTACACTAATCGTGTGTGGACTCTCATGCCCAACAGTGAGATACCAAAATGTTGATGATGATATACACCGTGTTTTTTTTGTCGTCTTGCAGCCGAAAGGATTTACTTCTACTCATCATGATCAACAATTTCTTGTATGGAATCAACCATGAAGTGCAAAAAAAAAACAGCTACATCCTACATTTTGTCGAGAGACCTGAACTTTTTTCTAAGAAACAGCTCTCATTTTTTTCAATATTTCAGACTTAGTCCCTTATCTAGTAGAAATAATATTGAAATAATGGTTCCCTTTCAGCTGTAAGACGCCAAAAAAAACAGGGTGTATAAGAAAACTAGAATAAAATACGTATAAAAATAATAAATATTCTAGAAATTCGATAACGTAAACCAATTGGTTTACGATATTGAATTTCTAGAACATTTCTATCATTTTTATATGTCATGCTGCTCAGTTCATCTGAGGTGGTACAACTGCATTGCCAAATTTTTTGTCGCTAAGCAATTATGTGCTACTAATTGATTTCTCACATTTACGCGAATATTATACATTGAAATAAAACTACTTTTTACGGATTTTATCATGTAACAATAAAAAATGTAGGGTAGCTGTCAGTAATTATATCACCTCAGTCTACCCGTGACCATGGACGCTGTAAAGGGTCCGAAACGTCGGGATTAATAATATCAATATACGCGATAAAGTCCGTAAAAAGTAGTTTTATTTCAAAAAATAAAATGTTTAAGCCACTATAGTAATAAATTGTTACACTAAAATGTACTGTAATACCTACTAGGTAGCTACATATTGTAATGGCCACCGGATAGGTTTAGGAACTTATATACATAATTACCATGGTATATATTCGTAAATAAACACTGTTCTTTGGCATAAATAAAGAATCTTTAAACAGATTTTTGAATGGCAATGTAGCCAGTGAAATGATTGGGCATACGACACTTAATTAGTAATAAGGTCTTAAGAAAGAAAGAAAGTAATAAGGTCTTAAGAAAGAAAGAAAAACATTTATTGACACACTTTTGGACAATGCACACAGTAATATTAAAAACATGATGGAAGTACATATAAAATAAGTAAAAAAAAAATGTGTCCCACGACTGCGTCAAATAGGCACCAGTTCAGCTAAATGCCAGACCGCTGGTGAGCTGCCTGGCGCTGGTTTTCAACTAGACCTTTAAGATCAACGCGCGAGTGATATTATTGGTGTTGATGGCATGTATGGGCTACAGTTTCAGCTTGCCACCAGGCGGCCCATAAGCTGTTTTTTTTCTACCCCAGTTTGTCCCGCTGGACAAAGGCTTCCCTGCCCTGTTTCCAGGCCACTCTGTCCACTGTTTTGGTGGCCCAATCTTTCTTGTAACAGTCGAGCACGTCCCGTCACCATCTGCGCTGATCACGCTGTGAAATCCGTGGTCTTGTTTGTCAATAAAGAAATCATAATAGCATATGCTCCGAAACAGGTTAACAAACCTTTTAAACTAGTTAATTAGGTGGAACTACTAGAAATTTAACTAAATACTCCTTGAACAACTTTAATAGCGGACGTTGTTGTAATATTTGGACTAAAGTTCAAAGTACAATTTGCAAGATATCTAGCTAGAGAATCAACTAATTAAGAGTCATTATTTAAATACGGAATCTTCTATATTGAGCCCCAAAACCGAATGCGAACAAGATAATTATAAAAAATAAATAATAGATGGTACAATGAAGGTCTTATTGCTCAGAGCTATACGCTTACAGGTAAAGTCTACAATTCAATTATTATATATCAAATAAGCCACAACCAAAATGTCAAAAACTAGTTGACAACATTTAGATAAGACTCAAAAGAAAAGAAAAAGGTTTATGTACATAAAAAAAAATACGATACTTATATAAATAAAACGTACACAAATATCGTACCATTATATGTACCATATGGTTTAATGGTATGATATTTGTGTACTAACTACTAAGTACAGAAGCCAGCACATCAAACTACCCCAATCTGTAAAATTTCTTTGATATATTTTTAACTTTAAAACAAAGTAATAAGGTTCAAGTTCAATTGGGAAAATTTGACAGTTTTGGATAACTTGACATGCTGGCTGGTCTGTACTAGAAACTAAGTCCGCCTTATGTGCTAATATTGTACATAGTTGTATATATAATATTGTATATCTATGTTAATCATCTAATATATAAAATTCTCGTGTCACAGTTTTCGTTGCCATATTTATCATACCCCTAAATTTTTTTTTTTATGGCAAAACAACGTTTGCGGGGGCAGCTAGTATTTATACAGAGATTGATTTCACCTTGGAAAAGGATAATTCTCGAAAATCCTTCTACGAGTGAAATCACTGGCAACAACTATTGTTATATAGTTATAATACAATATTATATAGAAATTGAATTAAACCGTTTTAACCTTTTTACGTTTTCTATCCATATACCGCGGTAAAATCCGCAAAATATAGTTTTATTCCAAATAAATTAGGGTATCGAACCTCTTTGAGGATTTAGGGTTGCTACCTTTATAAAAGCCGTTCTTTGTACGCGTTGAAAGATGCTCTAACGAATGCAAAAAGAAGATTCGAAATTCAAAAGTGGATGCTTGTATTGAGGAGCGCTGCTTTAAAATGAAATGTGAGAAAGTAAATAATTTGAAAGGGTATTCACGAATTATCTTGATTACATTGCTATATAATTTATTTAAAGTTAAAGTTACTATTGATCAATGATATTGCTGGAACTAGACAGGGATTTCAATTAAATGAGATTAGTCCTTAGTTTGAATGGAAGCCTCTAACTATTCGAAATTAACGTATATTACTCGTTTAAATGAAATGAAAAAAGTGTCGTGAACCGGTACACCCAAGGAGATTTTCTCAACGGCTTATGAAGTCTGCCAACCTGCCTAATACCACTAGGATAATATTATCCTAACTCCAGGCAGTAGACAGTATATGGGTTGGTGTTGATAATTATGATGCAACAGCGAATTCATATAAAACCTACAAATTAAAGACCTTAGAGTGAACACACACATAATTATCACTGATCTATATAATAACCGCGGCAAGTGCAGCTTAACCTCACAGATCAATGTGTCGGTAGATATTATAATTATACTTATCTATTTAATTAATAATATTTTTAATAATATTTAAAAAAAAAGCTTTGCCCCGCACTAGGATTTTCTCCTGTATCGTGGGTGTGTTTACAAACTTTTCACATATACAAACATCCAGACTCGGAACAACAACCTGTAGGTCATACAAATATTTTTTTCCGTGCGGGGATTGAACCCAAATCCCGTAGCATGGAAGCCGATTGCTGAACCACTGCGCCAAACATATCTACACTTACATCCAGTAAATGATTAATTAAAAATAATAATAAAAAAATTAAAAAAAATGTTTATTGCATTAACCAAATAACTTATTCTATATAGTTACAATGAGGAGCATCCTTTTAAGCAATTAGTTTGCTTATGTTAGGGAGCTCCGCCCGTCCCCAGGTTACATAATTATTACAGTTATTAAGCTTATGATCAATATATGTGAACATTTATAAATAAAAAAAAATAATAATAATGGAAACACCGATAAAGAGAAACGCACTGGGATGGTGTGTGTGTGTGTGTGTGTGTGTGTTTATGTGTGCCTGTGTGTAAACCCTACGACTAGTCTTGGGATCGGAAAATAAAAACATACCTACCTATTTTACAAAAAAGTACCTACCTATTTTGCAAAACCTTTCAATGCTAAATCATCAAAACAAGCGTGATAATTCTTTTAATTGTTCCAGCTCAATGCCCTCCACGCTCCTTTGAATTCAAGCTTCTACAAAAAATCCCAGACGGGGTTCGTCTCTCAAAATCAATACGTAAATAAAGCTACATACCGAGTGCGCCAACCCTAACAGAATTCAATAGTAGGCTCAATACATCCCACTTTTCAGCGCTTCAAGCGAAACGTTACCGCTGATTACAGCGATGCCAGAATACAGAGCACGTCCCCACGCCTTTTTAAAGTTAACTTTCAGCAGAATTTTATCAGCCAACCTGTATTTAACTACTTACTCGTAGATTGCAAAAAAAGGTAGCCAGGCTTAAATGGTATTGGGCTGCTCATGTCAGCCGCATGCACCATGATTGTTGGGCAAGAGTTTTCACACAATGCACGCCTGCAGTTGCGCGTGAGCAGTCGAGGCGAACACACGTTTGGCTGTTTATTGCTTCCGCGTAATATTTCTCCTACCCACTTAAAATTATGTTATTAATTCTGAATGGATGACTTACATGATAATGAATACTTATGTGCCTCAAGTGGTAGTGAAATGATGGAAGAGGAGATAGTACTTGATAGAGAGCAACAACGTAACCTCAATTTTACCGAGGAAATGGAGGAGAATGGAGAGAGCGAGAAACGACTAACAGAGAAGAGAAGACGAGAGGATGATGAGGAAATAGTGGAAGAAGATGATTTTGTGACGGTAAATAGAGGACACAAGAGGTCAAATAGAAAAATATCAACAAGTAATCATTTGATACAGGAAGGTGATGATTCTGAAAAGAGGTATGTTGTAATATGTGTGACAGGAAAGGAAAGCTTACCTAAACAATTTGGTATGGCAAAGCTTTTACGATCATTAAATATTCAAAATATAGCAAAGATGACCTACAAGAGTGCGTACCGAGTTCTGATTTATTTTGAAAATAAAGAAAGTGCATCGAATTTGTTGAATTCTGAAAGTTTTACTAGCTTAGGATACAGGGTACAAAAAACTGATGAAGCTAATTTATGTTATGGCATACTGAGACAAGTGGATTTAGAGGCTGAAGAAAAAGAAATCCTAGAAAATATTTCATGTGAATACGATGTTATTTCAGTTAAAAGACTCAAAAGAATGTCTGATAGTGGGGAGTGGATAAACTCTGAAACGATAAGAATATGTTTTAAGGGTAACACTTTGCCTCCGTATGTGTATGGATACGGGTGCAGGTTTAAAGTGGAATCCTACACTTTCCCAGTATCCCAATGTTCGGGTTGTTGGAAATTTGGCCATCTCTCCAGGTCATGTCCAATTAAAAAAATGTTATGTCCCAAATGTGGTGGCCAACACGCAAATTGCGAAACCAATAACTATGTCTGTATTAACTGTAAAGGCCCACACATGTCCATGTACAAGAAATGCCCAGTATTTTTGAAGGAAAAAGAAATTAGAAACATTATGTCTAAAGAAAACTGTGTGTATAGAAAGGCCCTGGAATTATATTTAAAAGACAAAGGGGTTCGAGAAACTCGTACTAAAAGCGGAGACGTTGAAAGGAGTATTAACAGCTCGCAATTTGAAAGTCGGCTAGATACGCAGACTACATCATATAGAGATATAGTGGTAGCAGAGGCAATCGTTCATAATAGTTGTTTGACGTCAGATAATGAAGAGAAAAATGCAAGAAAAAATTATAATAAAAAAGAGTATACTTCAGAGAAAATGTGCACAAATATTAGTGAATCTAATAAAAATAAGAAGACTGAAGACAGTTACAGTAATGAGTTTGAAAATAGATATAAGGATAGAGAAATACACTCTCAATCTAAGAACGAAAGTCCATGCGTTAATGTAGATTTATACAGTATTTTTCAAAAGGTTAAAGATGTTTGTTTTTCTGAGGATAACTGGTCCTCAAAACTAAAACAATTAGTTAAACTTTTAATAGACATATGTGGTCAGTTATTAAGTAAATTTTTGACTAAAGATGATTTTTGTACAATGATAATATCTATGTTTAAAAATGGCTAATGATGACTCAAAATCATGTTTACTTCGTATTATACAGTGGAATGCACGAAGCTTACGACCCAAACGCAATGAATTTGAACTTTTATTAATACAGGAAAAAATACATTTAGCACTTATTTCGGAAACTTGGTTAGAACCAGAATCATATATAAATATAAGTGGTTACAATATTTTTAGAAAAGATAGACTAGATGGATATGGAGGGGTAGCTATTTTAGTTTGTAAATCAATTAAAGTGCAACAATGTTGTATCAATATTAATAATTTAGGAATAGAAATTATTGCTTTAAAACTTTTGAACTGCAAAGAAATTAAAAATATTGTATTGATCTACTGCCCTTCTTCAGTTCGTACTACTCTGTCGGATTGGGAACAAATTTTCTCATTGTTTCCAAAAAAATGTATCATAGCAGGAGATTTCAATGGCCACCACACAACTTGGTCAACAAAAACCGATGGAAGAGGAGTACAGATATATGACGCGGCATTAGATGCAGGTTATGTAGCACTAAATGATGGAAGTGTAACGAGATTAGGTCTAGCGGACAATATTGTCCAGCAGACATCCCCTGATGTAACATTTGTTTCTTCTGACTTATCGATCGTATTAAATTGGAGTGTCATGAACGAAAACTTGGGCAGTGATCACCTATTTATAAAAATCTCATATAAATATAATAATAATTCGAATTCTGTATTAGCAACTAAAAAACGTAATTTTAAAAAGGCAAAATGGTCAGAATATAGTCAGTCGTTAGAAAATTATTTACTTCAGCCAATAGATAACGTCAGTGTGCAATCTATGTATGATAACTTTATTGAAAAGTTGAATAAAGCGGCGAATGAACATATTCCCGTGTTGAAAACTAATGATGATCCAAATAATAGCTTTCAACCTCGGCCTTACTGGAATCAAAATCTGTCACATTTGGTTGCACAACGTAGGTTGGCATTAAAAAATTTCAGAAGGAATCCCACTCCAAGAAATTTAACTATACTTGAAAAGAAAACACAGGATGCAAAAAATGCTACTCAACGGGCGAAGGCAAGCAATTGGCAGAGTTACTGTAACAGCATTGATGAACAAACCTCAAGTTCTGACATGTGGAAGCACATGGGCTGGATGAAAGGTTTCCGGTCGCCTAGATCGTCCATTTCAAATGAACAGAAACTCGAACTCCTTTGTAATCTTGCTCCTGATTATGTTTACCCAAAGTCCCAGTATTTTCAATCAAATAATACTTTACTTGAGGCTAGTTTTACCTTACAAGAAATGTGCAACTGTTTTAAACAAAAGGATACAGCGCCTGGTAAGGATGGGATTACGTACTCACTAATATATCATCTTTCTCCGGTTAGTAGGTTGTATTTGTTAGACTTGTATAATTATATATACAACAGTGGGTCTATCCCAATACAGTGGCGAGATATACTGGTGACGCCGATTCCAAAAACATCACCTGATAATAGAATTAAACTCAGACCAATATCTCTGATTTCTTGCGTGTGTAAAATCTTTCATACTATGCTGACAAGAAGACTTGAGTGGTTCGTTGAAAAAAATAAATTACTTTCCCAGTATACTTCAGGTTTTAGAAGGGGACAATCATGCCAAGACTGTTTAGTTAAATTGGTGAGCCAAATTTATTTGGGATTTTCGCGTGAGATACCAACTATAGCCTGCTTTCTGGATATTACGAATGCATATAATAATGTATTAGTAGATGTACTGACAGGTACTTTAGATGATATGGGGATTGGGAAAAAAATATGCCAATATCTATGGAACTTCTTAAGTGAAAGACACCTCATGATGATAGATGAAACTGGCCAAAACAAGTATTATATAAGATACACAAATCGAGGTTTAGCACAAGGTGACCCAATGTCACCTATACTCTTCAATATACTAACAATTAAATTATTTCACAGAATTAAAAATGTAATAATGTGTCAATATGCTGACGACTTTGTGCTATATTTATCATCTAGAAATCTCAAGGAAAGTCAAAGAGAGTTTCAAGTAGCGTTAAATACGTTTTGTAATACATTGGATGAGATGGGATTAGAGTTATCAGCCGCTAAATCAAAAATTTGCATTTTCAGCAGGGGATTTAGAAAACTGCAAATAGAAATCAATATACAAAATTACAATTTAGAGTTAGTAAATAATTATAAATATTTGGGTGTTTGGCTGGACAGCTCGTTACGTTGGAGTAAACATATTAATATAACCGTTGAAAAGGTACAAAGGAATCTTAATTTACTTAAAATTCTGGCTGGCGCTTCCTGGGGTTTGCACCCTAAGCATTTAAGACATATATACATAGCACTAATTAGAAGCCGTATAGACTACAGTTGCTTTTTGTATGATACAAGTGCAAAATGCCATTTAAATAAGTTAAATAAAATTCAAAATCAGGCGCTAAGGATAATAGGAGGATTTATAAAATCTACGCCAATTCACGTTATGGAAAGTGAGCTGTGTGTAATTCCACTGTATTTAAGAAGAAAATATTTAGCATACAAATTTTGTTTAAAGTCAAAGTCAATAGAAGGAAATGTAACTAATCGACTGTTAAGTGAACTTCACACTTTTCGACAGAAGTCGTACTGGAGGAATAAATCTATCCCTTTACTGGTATCGTTATATAATGAAGTTAAAGGAATACAGATAGCATCATCATACCCTCTATTAATGTATACATTGAGAACATGGGTTACTAACATTGATGTAAATCAGGTAATTATAGCGAATCTAGAAACAATGAAGCTATCAAAAAACTCATATGATTTGAATGTATTAAAATATGAAGCTATTAGAGAGTTGTGTCTAAAATTCAGTGGTTGGTTTTCTATATATACAGATGGGTCCAAGAGTGTAGAAGGTCATGGATCTGCATTTTATGTGCCGAATGTGGATATTATGAGTAATCAAAGTAATCATTGTTTTAAAATATGCCAGTCCACATCTATTATGACGTTGGAACTTGTTGCAATCTGGAAAGCTTTGACTCATGTGCTCCATAATCAATATAAAAACATTGTTATTTTTACAGACAGCAAGAGCTCTTTACAACATATAGCTCGATGCGCCTCTGGTCGCAGAGGTGCATCGATAGCTTATGATATCTTATCTCAGATAGATGAGTTATTAGTAAAAGGGGTTCAACTGAGATTGCAATGGGTCCCATCGCATATTGGATTACAGGGCAACGAGAAGGCCGACATGTTGGCGAAATACGCAGCTAAACATGGAACAGAAATTAATGTTATTTTGGATTACTCAGAATATATGCCTAAATTTAAAAATAATTGCTATGATTTGTGGAAGGAGTACTTCAACAAACGTTCACTAGACAAAGGAATATGGTATAAAATGATACAGTGTCGGCCTCTTCGTGTGCCCTGGTTCATGGACAGTAATATAAATAGGAAGTTAGTTGTTGTTGCTCATCGGCTCAGATCTGGACACATTCCATGTAGGAAATTTGCCTTCATGATGAAGAAAACGACTTCCCCCAATTGTGAAGATTGTGGAGTTGTCGAAGACTTACACCATTTATTAATGGAATGTGTGCGGTATGAGTCGATTAGGAATAATTTAATAAGGGTCTTCAACTTGAATAAAAGAGACATAGGGATTTTTCATGAAATTTTATCTCAACCAAATGGTGCAGATGCGAAAATGTTGTTCGAATTTATGGCCGATATAAATAATTTGTAATGTAGTTATTTTTAATGTACCTCTGTGTTTAGGGTATGATGGAACTGGCATACGCTACGCGTAAAAGTTCCTTAAAAATGTAGAAATAAAAAAAAAAAAAAAAAAATGCACGCCTGAAGACGGTAGGCGTCGTCGAGGCCGGCCCAGAGGGTCTACTCCCAATTCCGTCAACGAAGCTACGAGGCGTACGAAAGTTCTCCGAAACTTCGGAGTCCGGTAAAACAAGTGTCAAATTTAATTTTTCGAAAGGGTAAAAACATCGAGAGTAGGGACAACTGTCAAATTGTGTTGTCATTCATTCTTAGTTCGGGCTCCGAACAAATCGTAGTAGAGTAGGAAACGCCCGTAACGAAACTATGGACTTCGTGCTTAGGGAGTAGACCCCCAAAAATCGGTGGCGGGACGACTTGGATGTGTACCGCGAGGGCTGGTTCGAGGCGGCGCAGGAAAATTGAATTGAAGGCTGGTGATTTGTTTTGAGTATACGTGTAAGTAATTAAAGTTTTCATTTTGATTTCTGACCTTTACGCAAATAGTATACATTGAAATAAAACTACTTTTTACGGTTATTATCGCGTTATATTGATATTATTAATCCCGACATTTCGGACCCTTTACAGCGTCCATGGTCACGGGTAGTCTACCCTCAGTCTAAAAAGTAGTTTTATTACAATGTAAAGCACCATTTTTAACCAACCAACCAACTAAATGTAAAGTTTTCATTGTTTATCGGTTAAATTGGTGTTACTTAATTTATCCCGAACCTCAGCTCGTAATAATATGTAATACATAATATTATACACGCTGTTCTCAGGAACTACCAGTTCGAAAACAGAAAAAATATTTTTGTGTTGAATAAGTCCATTTATTGTAGAAGGTTATAGGCACATAACACAAACGCGGGGCACAACTACTGTAAATCTAAAAAAATATTTTGACAGTCACATTCATGTACTCGTATGTTTTAGATACTGCCTTTTTGACGTCTGTGGTCTAGTGGTTCGAGTGTCGGACTGCTGATCATAGGGTCGTGGGTTCGATTCCCACAGGACAAGAATATTTGTGTGGGTAAAACATGAGTATTTGTGTTTGTCTTGGTATTTCTTATGTATAATAAGTATGTATTTACAAAAAAAAAGTATATAAGTATTATATACATTGTCTAGTACCCATAGTACAAGCTCTGCTTAGTTTGGGACTAGATGGTACTGTGTAAAAATGTCCCAAAAATATTTATTTATTTATATTTTTAGTCTAGTGGTCGTAATGCTAAAGGCCCTGGGTTAATTCCTAGGTCTAACAATTTTATTAGGTTATCTGAAATTCTCAGTAGCAGTCTGGAGTTGGATTTGTGCCTGGTTAATGGCAATAGACTCGCCCCCAATTACATCCACCACTTTAACCGCTACGCTAAACGTGCAGTAAAAAAAAACATTGTGTATATGATGAAAAATACCGGTACTATTCTCCAAATATCCCGTTTTAAAATGCGAGTAAACCCACAAACGTAATTCAGTTAAGACCCGAGGTTAGTCAAGCACAGGTCAAGGTAATCCCGGTATTAGACTCGTTATAGCTTGTTTACTTTTACCGGTAAATTATTTTTAGTATCGGTTTTTACCTGTTTCGTTTGAAATGAATTTCATTAGGTACCGTAGTTATTTTGGGGTTACTAACTAGAAAATTTTAAGCATTTGCAAAAAAAATAGATAAGTTTCGTAATGGATGCGGCTAACGTTTCCAAATTAAAATATCCAAGGATTTGAGAGATTTATTAGTAAATCTAGAATTATTTTCAATTTGATCTTTTCTTAACAGCCTCATTAGTCTAGTGGTTCTTAGAACGACTGCTACGCTAGAGGTCTTGGGTTCGATTCCCAAGCCGAGCAAAGTGTTATTTAGGTTTTTCAATAAAATTGTCGATAGTAGCTCAGAGTTTGTATTTGCGCTCGATTAATGGCAATAGGCCCCCTATTACATGAGACATAAAGATACCTGCAAACTATAGATACACTTTCGTACACCTCTGCTTACCCTGTTGCGTAATACACGCGTGATGGTATGTGAAATAACTGTCCTTTATAATATACACACTTTTTCATATTTCACATACAAAAATGGCGCGAAGTGTTTTGTTTGCGCGTATGATTGGTCTTATTTATCGGACCGAAAAATTCGCCGAAATGGCTGGGTTTACAACCAATTAATTTTTGCGCTTCAAATGAATGGATTAACATTCTTTTGGTCAGGAATTTTAAGGCGAATTCTTTGCTGAATACCAAAATTATTCAGCAGTGTAAGAATTTCAATAAATTCCTAGCAAATAGAACGTGTACCCGGAAAATGGCGCGAATTTAAACTAGCAGCAATGAATTTCTTGTTTTATTTTTATACAGGGTGGAAGGAACATCGATGCGCAACGGCTTACCTTGACTTCAGTACATGATTCTGGACCCCCCTGCGTTGGAATTCTTCGTCGGCTTTTTCTTAAATTTTACGTTTTTTTTTCAACTTTAAACTGTATAAAATCATTATTTCTATCTAAACCAATAAGAATTTTAATTAAAAAGTCATTAATTCACTTTTTTCACTAAAAACAGCATTGTAAATTAAACTCGAAAGATCTTCTGGTCAGCTGTTTCCTTAGAGTTCACTTGCGAGTTGTAAAATTTAAGAAAAAGCCGACGAAAAATTCCAAAGCATAGGGGTCCAGAATCATGTACTGAAGTCATGGTAAGCCATTGCGCGTCGATGTCCCTTCCACCCTGTATAGGTACATACTGTCTCAAACTATTAAAAACTTTCAAATTTTCCATGTTGTATTAAAGTTGAAAATCTATCAAAAAAATATAACAAATTATGGTAGCTTGATGTGCTGGCCTGGATGTCAACGATTTTTTTTATCACCTTTCAAAGGATTACCTAGTAGGCTCTGGCAAGTCCTCGGAGATCGTCTGCCATCGGTATGAGAGCAGGGTATGTAGGACTCGTACCGACTTAAAACCACACTTGCCTTCACTTCCCCTAATAATAGACAATGTATCCGTCAAATTCGCCACTAACATGATAGCCTGTATGTAGTACAGCTATTTTTCGACCCCTTCAATGAACGAGGTTTTGTCTCTAATCGAAGGCAGACGTGTGGCGAACTTGCGTGCCGCCTACTGGGGCCATTATCGGTCGACCTGCGGAATCACATCAGTTCTCGTAAGCCTTCGCATATACTTTGTCCACATGTTAATTCCCCTAATCCATAATATCAAACCGAACAGGCAAAAGAAAATGATAAAAATATCACACTGATATCAACACTCATTTGCATGAAAAAGGCATGTAGTCATTAGAATTCTAGATTGGAAAATAATCAAAGATAATTCACCGTCAAAGGAAAGGAAATCAGATAAAAATACAGAGAATATCTGATGAAAGCATGTTGTCATTGTGTATTCCTAGAATCTAGGTCTTTGTTTTAGAGGCAGGAATAATGATTTTTAGTTTTTTTTTTATATATTCCTGGACAATTTCGCACAACACCATCTAGTCCCAAACTAAGCAGAGCTTGTACTATGGGTACTAGACAATGTATATAATACTTATATACTTTTTTTTTGTAAGTACATATTTAAATTATATAACAAACACCCAAAAAACACAAATACTTAATGTTCATCACATAAATATTTGTGCCCTGTGGGAATCGAACCCACGACCTCGTGATCAGCAGTCCCACACGCGGACCACTAGGCCACAGACGTCGTCTAGTGGTCTATTGGCGTGAATGTATTATATATGATATGCTGCGTTTCCTCGCGGAACACTATATTGTAATAATTACTGTATTGTAAGAAATCAAATCAAGTTTTTTTTATTATTATTTTACTTATAGCTTCTGCCAGCGCCTTCGTCCGCGTGGAAAAGTTAATTTTAACTATCGTTTTAATTTAACTAATTAACTCAACATCGTTATAAATTATAGCTTAGGTGTTATTCTGTTGTTTAAATAATAATACTGTAAAATTTTATCAAAATCCGTTGAGTAGTTTTAGGGTGAACAAATAACAAACATACACACTCACAAACTTTCGCCTTTTTAATGTTAGTGTGATTAGTAAGACAGGATAGGAAGGACAAGCCAAGGTAGGTTTACTCAATCTTTATCTTTCCGCAGATTGAAAGACATTATAATATAGGTATATTAGTGACCTAGAAATGCTTTATGATCTTGACAACACAAAGGATGTCCTTATCGAACGTCTTGGAGATCTGGTGTTGACGAATTCTGGTATTATATATAGAGATAGGAATACTAAAATTAGATATAAGTTACCATTCTAGCCGAAAATTGTCAGGGTCAATCGAAAATGGTCAGCTGAAGTAAACCACAAAGCGATTGAAGTCGATTAACATTTTTTATTAAGAAAGGTATAGTATAATATTATTATAGTTTAAAAAAAAAACTGAAAAGCATTTTATTTAATATATCATGTAATAAGTTAAACATAAGCCCATAAAGTATTAGTTTAGTTACTTAGCGCTTATTTGTTCACGTTTCCTTTTGTTTCTATATCCAAACATAAACATATAATTCGACCTATAATTAGCTGTCTGTTTCACATATACACGATGATTTTGTAGTCGTTTTGGAACCGAAAATTTTAGACTCTATATCAGTAATGGAACCTATTAAAATATGATTTAATTTAAATAAAAATATATTATTTTATTGATTATGAAAAATAATGTCATATTCGAACAAAAAATGAGAACTCATGATAACTCCACTCAATGTTACGTACTACGATCACTACGATCGATGTCATTCAATGTTACACACACAACACTAAGCGGTAAAACATGCCTAGACACGTTATCCGCCCATTGGATGTGGCGCGGCGCCCGCTGCCTACAATCCACGCACACAACTGTAATGTATTACGTACCTACCCCTGGTAGCAGGCTGCGCGGCGCCGGCGCGGCGAGCGCTCTCGCGTCGTCGCGTCGCCCGCGCCGCTCCCCGCTAACCACCCCGCACGGCCGCACCCGCCAGTTCTGTTGCAACTCGCGCGCGATAAAGGTTGCATTTTTTACGTTTTACGTAGCCACGCGATACAAACCCACGAAAATGAGTCTTCAGTATAAATACTTGAACGCGGAGTAGGTACTTGACAATGGTTCAGCTGTACGCTGTTGTGCCAGTTACAATTTGGAAGAGGCCAGGCGGTTGTATTCCCGGCCAGAACATTTAAAGGCGCTGCGGCTACGAGGGATTGAAAGTCCTCAAGTACCTTCAAGCCCTACCAACTTGGCTGCAACCCAGCGCCTTCTCGATCATGGACAATTCCGTGTGCCGGCTCACGCGCAAGGTCGAGGGCGCCTGAATGACTCGCAGTAGAACGAAGACGCTATTCTGGAGTAGGTACTTCGAGCGGGCTCCGCGGCGAAGCAATGCGATTATAATGGCGGTAATAATGGCTTAACATCCTTATAAGTTCCGTCGAGCTCACGTCATCAACAACAATGATGCACCGGCAAGAATTGCCCTATGTCAGCTGCCCGGCTCATTACGCAAGTGTAATGAGCCGGTGTGCTTACCCAAACAATCAGTTCCGTGATCGATGGATATGCCACGGCGCGCGGCGGTCCCGTGGCTTGCCCACCACCCCGGACTTAACGCCCCTGGATTTTTTCTTGTGGTCGGAAATAAAAAGACTCGTTTATACCCGTGAACATGAAAGTCTTAACGAGTTACGCAGTGCGATAGTGAACGTCTTTGATAAAGTGAAAAGTGATAGGCTAAAAGACAATACCTAGCATAAAACGGGCACGTTTGTGTATTGAACGCGGCAGACTTCTTTCGAGCAGTTGCAGTACAGGGAAGTGTAAACAATTTGTAAATAAACTGTTAATAGGTAAGTACTTAGCTATGTACCTACATAAGTTTTTTATTTTGTAAATAGCTCAAATTCCAAAAATCCTAACGCCTTAAGTACCTACTCAGTTCATTGGCTCTCTGTTTTTAATTATTGATACCTACAGTAAATAAAGATAAGTTCAATTCAAATAAAGTATTTCTGCCGGTCCTAATCCCGTGTAAAGTATGAACGAGAAATTGGAGTAGGTACAATTTACGTAGTTGGCGTGAAAATGTTGACGACACGCAATCGTATCGTCAACAATGCGCAGCGGCTGTGCGAGCGACTGCTGCGCCATCGCGGGTTCGATCCTCGCTCGAAACCAATTTGTATGATCTGTAGGTGATTGTTCTGGGCTTGCGTGTTTGTGTATGTAAAAATTTATGTTTGTAAATGCACCCATGACACAGGAGAAAATCCTAGTGTGAGGCAAGGTTTTTTTCTTAAATAAAAACTACGATAAAACCTACCTACACACAGTCTTATTCTAATTTTTTTAGTAAGAATGTAGGTATTACGTTCGTGTCCCGTATCATCAGCTGATTCGCTGGGCGCCATACTTGTAGTATTTGAACTGCGATCTAGGTACTAACCTAACATCAAATTACGTCGCTATCTGCATCGTAATGCAATTTATTTTAATAATACAATGTATTTGTCTAGCTACTAGCTATTAAATCACGCGTAGTAGGTACTCGGACGGATCATCCGACCGTCGTCCGTCGCTCGCGTTGCTGTAGGTAGGTAACCAGCTGATGAGCTGACTCGTACCGCGCGATCGAGCCACCGCGCCCCGCGCCCGCGCCGCCTGCCGCGCATCATTGATAAATGGCAAGCTTGAGACTGCGGCGGTTTTAGAATGAAATATTCGTGCACTACTATGAACAAACTCGAACAAGTGAATTTTTTTTTTGAAATGCCAACTTTTTTATTATTAGCTGTACAGTCAACTTAATATTTTTTTTTTGTATTACTAACTATCCTAAGTTACCACGTTTCGGTTCCAAAACGACTATAAAGTCACGGTGTATAATGCTTATTTTGTTTTGTTCATGGCTGATTGTGTGTGTTTCAGGTTTTTCAATCATTCAACAACATAATTTGTGGGTGTTTCATATGTATTATAAGTAAGTATTTACAAAAATAAAAGTATATAAGTATTATATCCATTGTCTAATACCCATAGTACAAGCTCTGCTTAGTGGGACTAGATGGTGCTGTGTAAAACTGTCCAATAATATTTATTTATTTTAATAAACTTTTTTATACTACTAAAGTGGCAAACAAGCATACGGCCCACCTGATGGTAAGCGGTTACCGTAGCCTATAGACGCTTGCAACACCAGGGGTATCACTTGTGCTTTGCCGACCCTGTAAAGTGAAAGAGGAAGGGTTGGCAGTAGAGCCAAAATCCTCCTACTGCCAACACAACGATTCCTTGTAGAGCACTGGCAACCTTTATTGCATTTCAAGCCGGAACACAATTACTTTAGCAAATTAATGTTTAACTGCAGAATAATTGGCAAAGCGGTGATACCACCCTATTCGGACTCTGAGTGTGAGCAGAGCCTACCTTACATACATACATATGGGACGAAAATTTTCATAAGTATAGTTATCTGAGTTTAATATCTTCCAAGAAAAGTACAATTTTACTCCGGAGCGCACGCACATTTAACTCACCGCAGCCATTACCCAAAAAAAAGAGACAGAACACATCCACTTCCGTCCCAGCTAAAATATTGTTCGGATACATGTCAGAAATTACAATTGTTACTAATTTAGCATCTATGATGATCAACATGATCGGATACAACTAATTACTGACCCTACATACATACATAAACTCACGCCTTTTTCACATGGGGGTAAGCAGAAACTAAAGAACGCCACTTGCTACGATTCTTGCATACTTCTTTTGCTTCGACCATATTCATACATCTTGTCATACATACACCTGACCTTTTTGAAGAACCTCACCAATAAGGTCGACGTAAGTTTTTCTAGGGCGTCCTCTCCCGGTGGTTCCACTGACATTCACCATATAAATCCTTTTTCTTGGTCGCTTTTCATCCATTCTCTCGACATTCCCAAGCCTACCTTAATGCTTGATAAATTTTGTCTGTCAGTGAGTTTTATTGAGTAGGTAGTTAATCTTTTACAAGCACTATCCTTCCTGCTATCCCAGCATTCCCATCTAAGGTACGATTGACAAAATTCCGAACAAAACATTTTTATTAGAGGCGGTTACCCTTTTAGCTTTAGGAACACAAAACTGTATAGTCACCCGTCAGTAGATAAAATGTACATGTACGAATAATTCCCTAACTAATAATATAAAAATATAAATATTTTTGGGACATTTTACACAACACCATCTAGTCCCAAACTAAGCAGAGCTTGTACTATGGGTACTAGACAATGGATATAATACTTATATACTTTTTTTTTGTAAATACATACTTATAATACATAAGAAACACCCAGACAAACACAAATACTCATGTTTTACCCACACAAATATTTGTGTCTTGTGGGAATCGAACCCACCACCCCATGATCAGCAGTCCGGCACTCTAACCACTTGACTTTAATAAAGTTCTTTTAGCGAAAGAAAAATTCGACTGTGGAGAGGTTTCGAACCTGCGTTTTCTATTTAGGTACACCAGACTAGGGGGGACTCGCGGGTGGGACTCGCGGTGGCTTGGTGGTGCTAAGCCACCGCGAGTTCCACCCCCCAGGTCGAAATTTGTCATCATATTCTGAATTCACATCTTTATGGTGACGTCAGTGACACCTTCAAGATTTTTTTTATCGGATAGGGGCAAACGAGCAGGCGGATCGCCTGATGGTAAGCGATTACCGCCGCCCATAGACACCCGCAACACCAGAGGAATCACAAGCGCGTTGCCGACCTTTAAAAGGGAGTACGCTCTTGTCTTGAAGGTTTGAACGTCATATTGGTCCGGAAATGCTGCAGGCGACAGTTTATTCCACAGTTTTTCAAGATTTTTGCTTCTCAATAATAACTTATATTTTTTAAACTAAAGGATATTTTAATGTGGACTAAAGGCTATTTAACAAAACATGCAAATCATGTAGGTATCTACCACTTCAGGGTTTGTAAGTACGTAGGGAGCGACGATATGTTCCGTCATAACCATAAGACATCCGTCCACTAAACCTTTTCTCTAATTTGTGTCACTCTATTTTGTCATCTACAACAAATTCCCAACAAAATTAAGCAGGATATTCGTCACTATGAAACATTACCCCACAGCAATATAAAATGAGCCGTGACCCTTATAGTTACGTCATAAAATGAGTCGTTACCCTTTCCTGTCGAAATAAAATGAAGTAGGTTGTCAGAACAACAGTTGCCGGAATTTGAAGGTTTATTGGTGCTTGAGAATTAATTGGGATGTGTTTCATTTTAGTAGATATTGTTCTCTATTACAAGTTTTATACTACAAAAAGACCTTTTAGAAAAAGCAGTGACAGCCTAGTGGTATGACCATTGGACTGCAAATTCGAAGGTCTCGAGTTCGAACCCAAGGTATGCACCTCTAACTTTTCGAATTCATGTGCATAATTAATTATCACTCACTTAAACGGTGAAGGAAAACATCGTGAGGAAACCTGCATACCTTAGAGATTTTTCTCGACGGTTTGTGAAGTTTGCCAACCCGCACTAAGCCAGCGTAGTGGACTATAGCCTAATCCCCCTCAATATGAGAGGAGATTCGTGCCCAGCAGTGGGATAGTATATGGGTTGATGATGAATACAAGTTTTATACTACAACATCACAGTATTTACTAATGCTAATAATTTGGATTCGCTTCAAAAGTTCAAATTATCCCGCCACCTTTTTGGATCAGCATGGAATAGTATATAGTATGGTCTCCAAATCAATATTATCATCAACCCATAAACTGTCCCACTGTTCGGCACAGGTCTCCTCTCAGATTGACAGGTATTAGATTGTAGTGGCCATGCTGACCTAGGCCTATAAGCGTTTTTGGTCTAGGGGCGGCTGAATAGATAATGGCCCCAGTAGGCGGCATGCGTGCTCATCACACACGTGCCTTCAAATAGGATTTAGGGCAAAGCCTCGCTAAATAATGGGGTGAAGCGAGTGCTGGACCACAGCCTGTCATGGTTGTGGTGAATTTCACGGATCCCATGGCCATGACTATAAGACAAGTTAAGGAAAGTGTGATTTTTAGTAGGTCCGAGTTTGACATACCCTATCACCTGCCTAGGTGGCGGAGGATCCAAGAGGATTTTCTGTACAAAATTTCTGTAAAAAAGGCCTATAAGCGAGTGATAACTAATTAATAGGTACGCAAATCAGTACTCTCATGCAAATTCTAAGCTCTATCAATATTGAATTATAACTACTTTTTATGACGATAAATTGCTATTATTAATCCCGACGTTTTGGCCGCTTTACAGCGTCTGTGGCCTTGAGTAGACTGAGATAGTGGGCCTTTTGATATTAACTATATTAATATTAGCGTAAGTGCCTGAAATAACTAACAATAATCCAAAAATATCCACTATAACAACTATACGCGCACACAAGTACGTTAGATTTTAACCCTATACATCCCCCAAGGATGTCGCAGCCAAGCGAAAGATACTCAAACTATTCGCAGAATTTCTTAAATTTACACCCCTAGGGCACTACACTCCAAAGATTAGCTTAACAAACGAGTTAGGAATAATAGAAGCGGGGTATAAGCTAGCTTATTATAATAGTATTGAAAAGTTTGCTTTGTTTCAACAATTTGAAAAGCTGGTTTCAAGCTGTTAATGCCACTTTGGCTTTTATGTTTGATATTTAAATGATATCTAAGTATTTATCTTTTCTTGTCTTGTCTGTATACAATTATAAAATATATAAAAGTATGTAACTCACGGACTCTAGTTACACAGCCGAGCTAAACAACTAATGAATTAGATAAAAGTAAAAAAAAACTCGAATATTATGTAAGGACATATCAACTTAGCAAAAAAATTTAGTGCAAAGATAGACTTAATTATCTCCTTGTCAACCTTAAGGTAATGCAGAGACAAAAAGAGATAGTAGGTTGAATAAATAGTAGAGGCAAATAAAGATGAAGAAAATATAAAATTATTGAATCCTTACTATAAATGTGAAATTAACTCTGTCTGTTACGCTGTCACGCCTAAACTGCTGAGCCAATTTTGATGAAATTTGGTACAGATTGATAGATTAGACCTTGGAGAACGACATAGGCTACTTTTTGTCTCAAAGAGCCCTTTGAAATGCGGGTGAAACTGCGGGAAACAAATAAATTACAAGATAAGTACAGCCGCCAGCGGGTTAAGCTATCCAAAACTGTCAAATTTTCCCAATTGAATACGAACCTTATTATTCTGCAATAAAGTTAAAAATCAATCAAAGAAATTTGACAGATTGTGGTAGCTTGATGTGCTGGCCTATACTTCTGAAGTACTAAAACATACAATTGTACTTGTGTTGAGATACTTTTTATAAACAGTACAATATTTATCAACAAGCTGAATTCAGTTGAATTTTATTTATTTTCATAGTAATCTCTATCGCTAAAAGGTCTGTTGGTACAAAACTTTCGAGTTAAGCTCGCCTTTGTGGAAAATATTTCAAAATATTATTGTTTGTTATTGCAATTTTGATAACAATAAGATAAAAAGACTTATATTTATATATTTTACTATTCTATGTCTGGACTTTAATACCTAAATCTGTGACACACACACAGGCGATGCGAGTCCTTTGCCGACGGCACGTGTAAAATAGAGATAATTTCTATTTCGGTTACCAGTATTGATACCTAATGGTTGTGTATTAAATTTAGAAATTAGGGTAACCTTTAAAAATAAATGTAAAACTAGATAGTAACCGAAAAAATATCGTTACTGATCGCACCGGTTTCGGTCCCTGCTTACTATAGATAGATGACGAATAAGCACTCAAACTGCCTGATAGTAAGCGGTAACCACTCGAGAGTTGTCTTGAAACCTCAGTTGTTAAGTCCCATATGTCTAGTAATTCTCTGGCTACATTGCACTTCAAACCAGAACACGACAATGTTAAGACATTATCTTAATAGGCAGAATATTTGGCAATTATTTTATTATTGTATGTCGTAGAGACGATGGAAGGTGGAGTCGCAAGATCCTCGAATGGCAACCGAGGATCGGTCGCAGAAGTGTGGGTAGACCCCCATCTAGATGGTGCGACGATATTATAAAGGTCGTGGGAAAGAAATGGGCAAGAGTATTCCAGAGCAGAAACGAGTGGAAGATGCATGAAGAAGCCCAAGTCCAGCAGTGGCCAGCATCGGGTGATGATTTTATTACCTTAAAAAACTTATTACCTAACCATGGTCAACTCCAAAGGCCTATATTATCTTGCTCTTAAATCACAAAATTAAACGACTTTATGAAGAACTATATCCTAAGTTATATACAAAAATGGAACATAAATACATCAAGGAGCAATTTATTTTCGTTCCGAACACAACCCCTGTTATTCACAAGTTCTTTACAAATAAATCTTGTGAGACTGAATCACAAAGTTTGTTCGCCAAATATAATCAAAATCAAAGATTAGGAACACTGTTATTTCTATGGAGTAGCAATGTTTACGGACTGCTCATATTGTAAAGAAACATTCATATTGATGGTCGCCGTTCTATACAATATTATAAAGTGGTAAAAGTTGTAAGGCTGTAGGGGGGTAAACTCTGAATCTACTAAACCATATTTTGAAAATTCTCTTACCTATAGAAAACTACATTATTTGTGAGTGTCATAATATGCTATAATCTATACTAATTACCTATATAAAGAGGTAAAGTTTGTGAGGTTGTAGGTTAATCTTAGGATTTAGTGAACCGATTTTGAAAATTCTTTTAGTGTCATGTCATTTATGTATAATATAATTATGCATGTTAAAAAGCAGTGATAGCCTAGTGGTATGACCATTGGACTGCCAAGTCCAAGGTCTCGAATTCGAACCCAAGGCACGCACCTCGGATATTTCGAATTGATGTGCGTATTAATAATTAATTATCACCTGTCTTTTAATTATACCTGCATACCTTAGAGATTTTTCTCGACGGTTTGTGAAGTCTACTAACCCGCACTAGGCCAGCGTGGTTGACTATAGCCTAATCCCTCTCAATATGAGATGAGACCCGTGCTCAGCAGTGGGACAGTATATGTGTTGATGATGATATGCATGTTATTAGAAAGTACATCGCATCCGTGCGAAGCTGAGGTGGGCCACTAGTCGTTTAGACAATTCGATCTATAGTGCTATTGAATTAAGATCGCAAATCGACCCAAAAGTGACAATTATGATTCCAAAAACAGACCGAAATTCTATTAAAACTTTTTTATAGTACCACAAGTTATTGTGTACGATGGTAGAAAACGATGCCGACGAGAACGAAGAAAGAAGAACACCATCTTTATTACCACGACCACACTGACAAGAGTGCCGGACTAAGAAGAAGAAAGAAGAAGCTATTGTACGCTGTCATGGTCGTGATGAATTACCACGGATCCCATGGCATGGATATAGCGCAAGTGAAGGCAAGTCGGGTTTTAGTCGCTACGACTCTGACATACCCTGCCACCTACCCAGGTGATAGATGATCCATGAGGGTTTTCCGCATTATAAAAAAAAGAAGCAGAAGCTATTGTTGCTTTTGTCGCTGACCTGAAGCGGGGAGTTCTTTATAAAAATAGCGTTGCCCTAAACTAAGATTTTTCCTGTATCGTGGGTGTGTTTACAAACACAAATTTTCAAATACACGAACACCCAGACCCGGAACAACTACCTGTAGGTTATAATAGATATTTATACCGTACGGAAATCGAACGGTGTCTGTGAAAACCGAGAATTTTACGTGTTCTTGGAGGCCCGGAGGAGTCTCAATATGATCGTGAGTGTGATGTGTTAAGAATTGTCACTCACCCGCAAACTCATTGCAGCTGGCTTGCTTAACTTTGCTGATCCATTAATCAGCGTAATTATTACTGCGCCACGAGCCCCTCTGTTATTTTTTCATCAAAACATAAAAAGGAATTCTAGAATACAGCATATGCTTATGTAAATAAATGATGCATTCGTAATTGTAACTCTATATATAATTAATTTGCACCTCTTTCTCATTATCATGTAGGTACAAAATGCAAATTTTCATTTAAGCCACACACACTCTCGCACGCAACCCTAAAACATGCTTTATAACAAACGTTCAAAGTTTGTCATTTCACTCATTCACTAATTCAATTTGTATTAACATGAAAATCTCATCAGCTGTTAATTTTGCTGCCATCTTGAGAAATTGGTCGCGACTGGAGAAATTTAAATAGATAAATTGGAGACGTATTCAACGCATTCCTAGTCTTTGGTCCAACTATATTAAATACTCGTGGACATTTTTTTGGGGTTCAATTTAAAAAAAGAAAAAAATATATATATATTTCTGTACGAAAGGGGCTCGTGGATAAGTAATAATACGGTTATCAAAATCAAAATATGTAGTTTTATTTTCATATAAACCATATACAGGCACTTATGAAATGTCGAGTCTAGGTGCACGGTTCCAAATTAGTCGTTTCCTATGGAGAAGAACCGGCAAGAAACTCCATGGTTACTCTTTTAAATTGTTCGGTACAATAATAATTATAAATTGGATACTTACATGAGAGGAAAATTTAGGAATGTTGCGAAGATTACAATTAAATAACATACAGCTAGGCATAAAAGATATCAATCGATCTACAAGATTAAGTTGCACTAGCTACGGTTAGTCTGTTGTTGCATGTCCTATTCTTAACACATCGAGACCCCTCTGCGCCTCGGAGAACACGTAAAGCCATCAGTCCTGTTTGTCATACACCTATGGCAATCGTTGGTGGTAGTCAGTAGCCCAAACATCCTGATAACCAACCAGCCTATGCTCAGAATAATAATAATAATAACCTCGCGAACCTCGTGAAGGCTGAGAAAGAGAAACAGTTAAAATATCTCAACTTAGCTCACGAGGTGGTCGCCATGTGGGATGTGGACTCGGCCATCATTGTGCCGATAGTCGTTACGGTCAATGGACTTATCGCCAAGAGCCTCGACCAACACCTCAGGAGGCTCGAGCTGGGTGGCTGGGTTAAGGGCCTGATTCAGAAGGCAGTACTCCTTGATACGGCGCGTATTGTGAGGAGGTTCCTGTCTCTGGGGCCCTAACCACCGGTAGCTTGGACCCTGCTCCCGATACCAGTGGGCCTCTATTTTTTATATTTTTAAATGTTTTTGTCTTTTTTTATTTTATAAAAATATTTAAAAATGTAATTAGTAAGTTTATAGACAAATAAAGGAGATAATAATAATATTTTAGGGACATTTTTACACAACACCATCTAGTCCCAAACTAAGCAGAGCTTGTACTATGGGTACTAGACAATGGCTATAATACTTATTTATTTATTTATTTATTTATTTATTTATTTAATGCTTTATGCACAACAAATTGTACAGAGGCGGACTTAATGCTAAAAGCATTCTCTACCAGTCAACCATAGGGTGATACAGAGACAAAGCGTGGCAGATGCATTAATCAGTCATACTGAAAAAACGTTGATCCATATTAAATGCTACTTAAATATCTACTAAGTTTATACTATAATACATACATAAAGTATTCATTTATATAAAATAAAATACATAAATAAACAGTAATAAATACATACCTAACAAATTCATGAATTTAAATAAATATTTATATATATATATATTATAATAAATACTACAAAATGGGTATTTCTATGATTTAGTGCAATTCTGACAGAAATGTGAGAAAATTTTCAATTCCTTGTTTTCAACTTTCGCGAGAATTAGTATCAAGAACATAAACTATTTATGTAATTTATACAACATTATACGCATTACATAAGTAGATATTGACCGATGAAATTCTGTACTGCTGATGGTAATGAAAACAGTGGAGTTGGTAATGAAATTAAGGACTAAGGTAATGAAAAAAATTGCTGGTAATGAAATTAATCTAAGATAAATAAATAAAAAATCATTAGATGAAGTAAATAAAATCTCGTAAGTCTTACACAATCAGAGTTTATTCTTTAAAACATAACAAAAAAATATTCAGTCTCCTATCGCAATTCAAATAAGTTTAGATATCTAATCAGTCGTGTCTTACTTAAGAATCTACGAGGTGAATAAAATAATAAAATTATAATTACTTAATGTAACGTAATTATATAAATTATGAAACATAACTGTCCTGCTTAATAATATCTGCTTGATAACATACTTATTCAAAATCATTAGAGTTATAGCAAGCTCTTGTTTCTTGTCGAAACAACACTTATACATTTTTTTAATTGCAGTTATGTCATACCGCCAAAAATATTACTGCGTTTTAAAACAGGGCAGATAATCTCTCTTATGAATACAAAATAAATATTTAACAAAAAAAAAGCCTCAAGCATGCTAAAAAAAATCAACTTCTTAGTTCTATATTCCTAACAATGTCAATTCTTTGGGTTTGGTAAATTAAAAAATATTTTCATCATCAGAATCATCAAAAAATGAGGTAATGCGTGATTTTTTCTTTACAATTCTGACTTCTTCACTTATTTTTCCTCCACTGCTGCTATCATCTGAATGGTAAAAAAAAATTGCCTTCATTTTTCTATCCTTTTTGAGTATTTTTCTTACATTGTCATTTTCTGAAATATCATCGGGATTATTTTGTTCTTTTTCTTGTTCTTTTACCGCGTCTTTTCCAGAAATAAACTTTTGAAAATCAAGTTGAAAATTGGTATTATCTGTTTTCTTCATTTCATTGCCAATAAAAGAAGTGTTGCTCCAATGTACTTTTACGTCAGGCAGTATGGTGATTTTGTTATTATTTTGGGCTCTATTTGATGAATTTTTCATATTTTGTGGTGCTTCAGTGGTTAATCTCTTTTCCCTTGGTGTTATTTTAGCAACAGATTTTATCTTATTTTGTTCTTTTCGTTTCAAGTATCTCTGTCTCTCTTTTTCCTTCTGAATTGCATATTTCTCGGGATCGTTTTTAATTTCCTCGTATTTTACTCTTTTATGCAGCCTTGCTTGAGCAAGCTTTTCTTCGCGAGTTTTTTTAGTTTTCGTTTTAGCCATACTCGTTTCCTGAAAACGATAATATTTGTTAGAAACCATATTATGAAATCTTATATTAAGGTGATAATACTAACTAGCACCGCCCTTAAACTAAAATACAAAATGAAGCGTCGTGAAGAGAAATTAAATATTAAAAAATAAGTGTTACTTGAGGCATTGTCTGTTCAGTTTTTTTTACTTGTTACAGTTCGCTCTTCAAGCTGTCGCGTCGAGGCTTTGAATTTTTAAATTAACTTTTTTATTTTAAATTTTTAGGTTACAATTATAATAAACGCGATATGTATTTTTAAAGTGGTCTTATTCCTATGGTAAGAAAAAAAACAAACCCTCCCCCGTTCCACTTTTTTCCATTTGCGGGCTCCATTTTCAAGATTTATATAGCCTATGTCACTACCACAATTTTGAAAAGAACATTAACAAAAAACATATTAATAGGGTTGAATATAATATCACATAGAATAATATGAAAAATTTTATTCATTACCTTCATTTTAGTCTCATTACCCTCACCTTCAAAGCTGAAGGTAATCGATGGTAATGAAAGTGAGGGTAATGAATTTTTCAAACTGTTTTTTATTTTACTCTGCAATTAATTGATTACGGTACATAATGATAATAATAAACATGAAAATACTTTATAACAAATGCCTTAAGACTAAAAGTAAGAAAAAACCACAACTACTTACGTCAAAAATCCGCTGAATGTAATGAAACTGAAATTGGTTGAAGCGCGTAGTTGTCGAAATTTTTTAACTGTAGCAAAAAAAATAGCGCACGACCTGCCCGTTTCTTGTTGCTGGCCGACTGACCGGTAAGTGTGGAGGCGGGAGGGGGTGCTCGATCCAGGTACGATGTAATATACAGCACGATATTTTATATTTCAAGATAGGCTGAAGGTAATGTAATATTTTTTACGACAAATTGTTTTTATCACAATGTATTAAAATAATAACAATATTATAACTTGCAAAATCATAATTAATTTCCTTATGATGTACTTGAGGTTCCTCAAGTAACAATACGCGGCATATACCTCTACGTATAATTAAATAAATACGTTTTTCTTACTCGTCGCAACAAAGACACTGAGGGTAATGAAATTTAAGCAACTAAAATATTATTTTGAGTCATTAACTCGTCATGATTAATTTTAATTCTTATTGGCATTAAAAGTTAGGCTACCCAATTATAGATAAAAAATATTTGTGGGCTTTTAGGGTGTTTAGATTCGCTAAAAAATTCACGGACATGTGATTTGCACGAAATCAGAGAAGTACCCAAATATCAGTGATGAGATGATTCTGCCAATTTCTTTCGAAGATACTCACGAACTTTCGTTTTAAACGAATAACGACTAGTTGCCATCCTGATTTCCACAGGGAGCGCATTCCACAGAAGTATAGACTGTACGAAGAAAGAAGAATGCAGAAAGTCAGAATGATGAGGAGGACATTGTAAGAGACGATTAAATGAAGAGCGAAGATTTCTATTATTAATAGTACATAAAAAAATAAAATGTGATAATAAATAAGTAGGAGAAAGGGGAGAATCGAGAATAGCGTATAACGTCGTCAATGCTCTCAGCTCTCTACGTTCCCGAATCGGTAACCACTTTAAGAGTACACGATATTCTGAGATGTGGTCGTATTTACGAAGATTGAATACGAATCGAATGCAGTTATTCAGAAGGCGGTCAAGCTTGTTGAGAAGATCTGCATTCAGGTCGTAATAGCACACATCACCATAGTCGATTATAGGAAGAATTAGAGTCTGCACAAGCATCACCTTTACATTACATGGGAGTAAATTTTTTAATCGGTACAGAGATCGCAACGTTCCGGTGACTTTCTGGCTTACATGCGCTAATTGCGCCCGCCAATTAAGGGTAGCATCGACATACAAACCCAAATCTTTAACGTCAGGGCTTAACGGTATTATTGTTCCATTGAAAATAACAGGCGGCAGGGAACAGCTGTCGACTTTGCTTATATTTCGATGACTACCTACAACTATGGCCTGGCACTTAGCGGGATTTACCGCCACACCAAACCTCTCTGACCAATGCTGGATAGCTGTTAAATCTGAGTTAATTTTATTAACGACGGTCGATATATTCTCAACAGTCCCTTGGCAATACAATTGTAGGTCATCAGCATAAAGATGATACGCACACCGAAGCTCACGAGTTAAGAGGTTTATAAAGATAGAAAATAACAGAGGAGAAAGAATACCGCCTTGTGGAACGCCGGCCTCAAGATCACACCAAGTCGATGAAGACTCACCAGCATGAACCGACTGCTGACGCTCCCGAAGATAGGAAGAAAACCAACCCAGCACCTCATGCGAGACCTTCAGGTGGGAAAGGATAGACAGCAGGATTTCATGATTGACCGTGTTAAACGCATTTGAAAAATCTACGAGCACCAGTACAGTGATTTTCGTGTCCTCCATACCCTCTCTGATGTCGCCAATCACTTTCAAAAGGGCAGTAACAGTACTGTGCCCGGGTCTGAACCCTGATTGAAAAGGGCTTATTAAGGAATTACAGTGTATAAACTGAGCGAATTGTTTATGAACACAGGCCTCAAGGACCTTGGATAGAAAAGGAAGGATGGAGATTGGACGGAAATGGCAAGGAAGAGCAGGGTTAGGTGTCTTCGGCAAAGCCCTTACGTAAGCTCTCCGCCACAAGGTAGGAAATACACCAGAGTCAAGAGAGTAGTTAATGATATGAGAGATAGCAGAAAGGAGATGGTCAAGGATTATCAAAATCATGCGGCGGGAAATGTTATCACACCCTACCGCATTAGATTTAATAGATAAGATGATCTTTTTGATCTCACTAGGGTTTACTGGGCTGAAGTGAAAAGGCTCAATATCTGGACGCGTCAGACCAAAAATATAACTAAGAGTCTGTTGTTTGGTTAGGCTATCTATGATAGGGACGGTGGAGAAATGACGGTTAAGATCACCTAAACCAAATGTAGGAGGAAGGTCCAAATGCCGCGGTTTGCCAATGCCTAGAGTTCCGAGGAATTTCCAGACATCGGCAGAAGATGAAGAAGTAATGTTATCAAGGATATGGCGGCGTTTAGCGTTGCGTATCATCTGATTACACCGATTCCTTGCAAATTTGAAAAAAGTCCAGTTGTCATCAGTACGATCTCTTTTGAACTTACGGAACGCACGATCTCTTCTCCTCATAGCCATCTGAATTCCCCTAGACATCCAGGGAGCAGGCGATCGCTTCAATTTGACTTTCCTGATGGGAGCATGTACATCATAAAGTTCAATCACTTTATGATTAAAAAAATCAACCTTATCATCAATTGTAACAGCACCCACCAGGGGCCTCCAATCAATATTAGAAGCATCTTCGCCAAGTTTACCGACGTCCATTCGAGCAAAGCAACGCCTATGCAGAATCCTAGGAGCAGGCTTTGGTGGTTTAAGGATGTAAGATAGGAAAATAAGGTCGTGGTGAGAAAAAGCAGGAGCAACATGTTGACCATGAGAGGACACAAGGGAGGGATTCGAGGTTATAATTAAATCGAGCCAAGTGTCATCACCAACAGTATTATGGTGTGTGGCTTGAAGTGGTAATAGATGTAGACTTGCCGACTCGATAATATGCAGGAGTTTACAGGATCGGGGGGATTTGTGTGCTAGGATGTTCGTGTTGAAATCACCCATAATGATGTGGTGCACATACTCAGAACCCAAAGATTCCAGTACTGATTCGAATTCAGTGAAGTAATCAACATTGGGGGGACAATAGACAACACCAAGTATAGTTTTCACACCCTTGACACAAACCTCTAGGAAAAGAAACTCAGCAGCAGATGAATTACTACAAGAAGAAAATAAAATTTTAAGGAAAGTCACTGCGTAAGTAGATAGCCACACCACCCCCTCTTCTACCAACTCTATCATTTCGGATGAGTATGTACCCAGGAAGAGGGTAAGTGGTTGACAATAAGGTAGGTTTGAGCCAAGTTTCAGATATCAGGATGGCATGAACATTACAGTTATAAAATGTATCATACAAGTCACTGAAATGACTTGCAACACTTTGTGCATTAATGTGACAGACATTCAGTAGATGTCCAGATTGCTGAGTAAACTTGCGTTCTAAAAAATCACCAAGAGTATCAGTCACTGAACAAAAACTTACATTTCCAGAAGAGGAAACAGATTCATTGGCAGAATAGAAGGCATCATCATCAGACATATCGTAAAATAAATATTATACTAAAGTAAAATACTTATATGTATACTTTTTTTTTGTAAATACATACAATAATATCGGTATTGCCCAGAAATTGGGTTACGGAGATCACTTCGTGTACAATACTGATATTCAGCCGCATCTAGTTAGACTAGAAGCCAACCCTAACATACTTGGGTAGTCATTCTCATGAGATGGAACATTTTACATTTTTATTTACAATCGAAGTCAAAGAGCACAACGCGTTTTGAGCTGTTTTTTTTGCTCAATGAGCGTTTTCGATCTTTGAGCGTAGGTAACCAAAATTCTAAAACGATTTTCTCTTAAGTTATTGATTGTAATTGTGAGGTGGAATATAGTATTTTTAAAACTACAATAACAATATTAGTCTTATAGGGTTGCAATCGTCATTTCGCGAAAAAAAATTAAGTGTACCTATACATTTCAGTAAGTGTATACATAGAAATAAAATCACTTTTTACGGATTTTATCTTATTAATCCCGACGTTTCGGACCCTTTACAGCATGATCATGGGTATTAATTAATTACGTTGGGATTAATAATATTAATACAACGCGATAAAATCGTTAATTTATTATTTCAATGTATAATATTCGCTATTCATTTAAAGCTAATAATAATTATACATTTTTTGTAAGTTGTATTATGTTCTGTCAGTCCATCCTAAGGTATCCTGGAAGAAATCGCTGATTGCGATAAGGTGGCGTATTGTATATTTTCTTGTAATAGTCTATGTTTTGTAATTTGATACATTGGTGTAAAATAAAGAGTATAATTATTATTATTATTCGCGTAAAGTGTCAAAAATCAATAAGTGTATACATATTAATATATGCCCGTGGCTGCATGTATGTACGTTTACATCAGTGTATGCACAAAATCCTCTATGCTATTAAACATTAATGTAAGGTAATAGGATACCATTGCCTTAATGATTTCTGTGGTCCTAATACTCAAGTGAGCAGCACCCTTAACATTACCTAAACTTAATAACGTCTAGACGAGGTCAATGTGTTATTACGATATCAAATATCTAATTCTGTTATACTTCGCTTTGGATACACGATAGAATATTGCTAAATTATTTTCTGTATTATTTTCTAAGGTAAATAAGGTTGAAAATTGAGCTCATTTTTTTCTACTCTAGGAATACAATAAGCTTGATTGTATTGATGTAGTAGTAAATGATATCGAATAAGCAATTGAAATTGAAAAAGAAGTTCGACCCTGAATTTACTCATCTAATAGGAGCTAGCGTTTAGTTCGATCCCCCATTCAATTCCCCAGGTCGAGAAAAAATTTACTGGGTTTTTGTATGAAATTCTCAATGGCGGTTTGGAGTATATTTATGTATATAGTATCAAAGATTTAAATCGTTAGATTTGCCCTCACCGTACCTATACTGCTCGAAAACGTGTCCATAGAGACTGAATGCACCCATTCCGTGTTAGAGACAGAAAACGACAGTGTGCAGTATTCAATATGAGTGAACGAGACAATAACAGATTCGATACTTCCGATGTCAACCAGTTTACTTACGGAAACGTGACCATTATTTCTATTTTGGGGCATCTAAAGATTTAAACCTTTGTATAATCTGTAGAGATTAAAATAGGCTTGTCCCCCTTTTTCATGGAATCAAAAATATACTAAAACATATGACTGACTATGAATGCGCATTAAGATAACTTTACATCATAATTTGGGGATAAAGGCGTGGTACATATCATCATCATCTTCCTGCCCTTGTCCCAATGTATTTGTGGTCGGCACAGTATGTCCTTTTCTTCCATTCATCTCTGTCAGCCGTCACAGTCATCATCAGTCACTCTCTTTTCTATCATGTTCGCTTTAACACACACCATCCACCTTTTCTTTGGCCTCCCTCTACCCCTCCATCCCTCCACGTCCATATAAGAATAGGTGGTAAGGCGTCGTACATATAAGAATGGAAATAAGGTTCTGCCATCACTGAGCAGCTGAGCCCACTATTCCACTGCAGTACAGGGAAATCTGTGAGGACATCTGTTGTGCCCAGCAATGGAAAATTAAATGGGTTGAATATGCTGACAATATGTCAGCACACCCGTATTCTTCGAAGGGTTAGGAAGACCTGTACTAATATATACCCACAATTTGCTGGTATGTTTAGGTCCCATGTAATAGGGGGCGAGCCTATTGCCACTAACCAGGCACAAATATAAACTCCAAGCTACTACTGAGACTTTCATAGAAAAACCAATGACCTTGAGTGTAGCAGTCGCGGTTACGACCTCTAGGCTACTAAGGCGGTTGATGAGGCTATTATCGCCTGCTCAACATTTGACGACGTCTGTAGTCTAGTGGTCCGCGTTTCGGACTGCTGATCACGAGGTCGTGGGTTCGATTCCCACAGAGCACAAATATTTATATGATGAACATTAAATGTTTGTGTTTGTCTGGATGTTTGTTATGTAATTTAAGTAAGTATTTACAAAATATATATATAAGTATTATATCCGTTGTCTAGTACCCATAGTACAAGCTCTGCTTAGTTTGGGATTAGATGGTGTTGTGTGAAATTGTCCAGGAATATTTATTTTTAGGCTAACACCATAGGCAGTGGTCTACTCTGCTTGTAGTGTAATAGCTAAAGAACCCGGTGTATTTAAATGGAAGAATGCAGGTTACTATTCAGCCAGAGATCCAATTTTTCTTTCGATAACATTTATACAATCAAAATTTAATGTTTCTTGCGAAGTATGTGCGGTGTAACTGGAAATGACAGATTGAGAAATAGTGGGATAAGGGAACGTTGCAGCTTAAAAGACGATGTAGTGACGAGAATTGAGAAGAATATGCTGAGACGGTTTGGGCATGTCGAGAGAATGGATGAAAGGTGACTAACAAAAGGGATTTACATGAAGAATGTTAGTGGAACCGCCGAGAGGGGATGCCCTAGAAAAACTTACGCCGACCTTATTATTGGTAAGGTTCTTCAAAAAGGTCAGGTGCGTAGTACTCGCAACCGGCGTGTATGTATGACAAGATGTATGAATGTGGTCAAAGCAAAAGAAGTACTATGCAAGAATCGTAGTAAGTGGCGTTATTTAGTTTCTTCTTACCCCCATGGGAAAAAGGGGTGAGTGTATGTATGTATGTAAATTTAATGCAAAGGTGACACTGAAATACAAATACTTTTATAAGGATTTAATCGCGTTGTATTGATATTATTAATTCCGACGTAATTACCCATGACCATAGCTGAAAAGGGTCCGAAACGTCGGGATTAATATTATCAAATACCTTATGGCCTTAAGACCGCCTCTGTACTAACTATGCATAAAGTATTTCAAATTAAATTAAATAAAAAAATCAATTTAACGCGATAAAATCCGTAAATAGTAGTTTTATTTTAACGTTAAATGTTTAAATAATTATCTATTCCTTGGTGAACCTAATAGGTATTACCAGTATTTAGGTATGTTAATATGGCTTTCCACGCAACAGTAATGTGATGGGTTTCATGGCAACTCCCCTGCGATTTCCAAGCTATGTGACTCATACCCCACGTTCGAATTAAATTATTAATATGAATAGTTTATTGATTTCTGACATTTACGCGAATATTATACATTGAAATAAAACTACTTTTTACGGATTTTATTGCGTATATTGATATTATTAATCCTGACGTTTCGGACCCTTTACAGCCACATAGGAAATGCCGGCTCCATCTAGTTTTAATTAATAATTAGTAGTAGGTAAATGTCATTGACCATGTAACAATAAAAAATGTAGGGTAACTGTCAGTAATTATATCATCAAGACGATCACCACCTCAGTCTACCCGTGACCATGGACGCTGTAAAGGGTCCGAAACGTCGGTATTAATAATATCAATATACGCGATAAAATCCGTAAAAAGTAGTTTTATTTCAATGAATAGTTTATAAAATACTAGCTGACCCCGCAAACGTTGTTTTGCCATAAAAAAAATTTTGGGGGAAGAAAAATAGATGTTGGCCTATTCTCAGACCTTCCCGATATGCTCACAAAATTTCATGAGAATCGGTCAAGCCGTTTCGGAGGAGTATGGCAACGAAAACTGTGACACGAGAATTTTATATATTAGATGTACCTAGGAACTTAGGTTGGGTTAATGCCTGAGGCTAGGTTTCAATTACGTGCCTATCATGGTCGGTCGTGGTGAATTTCATGGATCCCATGGCCATGACTATAAGGCAAGTTACGGAAAGTGTGGTGGAGGAGGATGCATGAGGATTTTCCGTACTATAAAAAAAAAGGTTACAATTACGTTTATTAAGGCACGTCTTTTTTATAAAGCTGTAGCCTGCAGTGTATTAGACAAAAGATTGCCTGTCTTTTTCCAAGGTCCAATCTATCTCTATAACAAAATTCATCAAAATTGGTACAGTGGTTTAGGCTTAAAAACGTAACAAAATGACAGAACTACTTTCGCATTTATAATATTGGTATTGACTGTAGTGTTTGAGGTTATTATGTTTTATTTTAACTAGTAACTGCATTATTAATTTAGTGGTCGTGAGTGAGACTGCTAAGCCATCTGGGAATCGAACCTAGGACCTAGCAAATTATTTATTATTAGATTTTTCTATGAAATCCTTGATAGCAGTTCGGATTGGGATGGTGGCTACTTAATGGCCTCTTATTACATATGATCTTAAAATACAGGCGAACTGTGGATCTATATTAGTGTAACTACATTTCTACCTAACCCTTCCAGGAACGTGCGTGATATGTTTTTATCTATAATCCCGACAACTTCGTCCAAAAATTTCAACTCCACTATTTTCTCTTTAGGCACGGTCAACAACGAAAGTCGTTGAACACAGCTAAATTTGAAAACATCATAGCTCCAAAAATGGTCAAGGGGTTTTTTATTAAGGTGAACTAAATATTTAATGGTCATCTATGCAATGATTTCACACAAACTTCACAGGTCAGAAACTTCATACTTATTAAAAATCTTATTGCAACATGTTCAACGACTTTTGTTGCAGACTGTACATACAATAAATAGTATAAATACAGTATCTGTGTATTAAAACCATCAGCAGTCTAGACGGAATCAATATGGCAGCGAAATACACAACAACTAATCCAAACTGAATATATTTAGTTCAACACAAGGTAAATGTTTCTATCCTCAAAAAAGTTTAAATTAGTCAAAAGTTTCAAGACAAAACTACACTTGTTCGGAGCTTTTAGATAAAATTTTGAATAAAATAATTAGGAATAAAATAGCTGAGCTTAATTAATGCTAATGCAGAATTTGTTTAATTTCAGCTGACTAGCAGATGTTGCTAAAGTTTTATATTGTAAGTTAAGTTAAATTTGTGGCAATTTCGACTAAGAAATATACTTTAATTTACTTTCTGTATGCTAAGAAATGTCAGCACGGTAATGTCGACGTGACTTTAGACGAGTTTAAAGTATAATATAATAAAAAAAAATGCTGAAAAGATAAAGTGTCTTATGTGTAATAAATAGGTACAAAGGCCAGCACATCAAGCTACTACAAACTGTCAAATTTCTTTAATAGATTTTCAACTTTAAAACAACGTTCATTTTCTATTGGAAAAAATTGTCATTTTTCGATAGATTGACCTGCTGGCGTCCCTATTGGAATCCCTATAGCGTTTTCCTTACCGTAACACAGTCTTGACTGGCACGGGAGGTAAAGAACTTTATTCTTGTATACCGTCATTAGAAAATAATATTAAGTGAGTGAATCTGCATAATTGCATTGACATTTATTCTTGTATAAGTTTTGTTTACTCGTTTTATCTTGATGCTTTGTAATAATAAAGTTTTAGCGAGTACCTACCTCAGTAAGTTAAATTTGTCACACCTACCTCTGTTACCACTACGTTAATGTTTATTACTGGTGTACTGTATATCCAAAAACTGAAATAAATCTATTGTATTATATTGTAAACAATAATAAATAATGTGCTCTCGAATATCAGCATCATCCTCAGTTTTTTCCCAACTATGCAGCAAAAAAAGTAGCAAAAAAAAGCAATCTTTGCTACAGACAACTAACTATTATCACAGGTGTTCGTATGACAATCGAGACCGACGGCTTTACGTGTTCTTCAAAGCATACAGGGCTCGAATTGTTAAGAATGGTCACCCATCCACAGAATGACCGCGGCTAACGCAGCTTAACCTTGGAGATTGGTCGATCAGCGTAGTTATTACTTAGCCACAACCCCTGGATTTCCATAACGACCGCTTATATGCCACCTGGATTCAATGAGTAAGAGTTTATGTAGTATGTAGTGTGTGTCGGGTCGTTTTATTCCCTGCAACATGGTTGAGTCGAACGACGCCGATACACACATCATACTCGTGAACGGGTGCCGTCTATCGGGGCTAGTCAGCTCTGACTGTCAATGGCAATTTTTTAGTTTATTCTGGATTAATTTATCAGTAGGTACACATCAAAACTGCATTGTTCTCATTAACTTATCATAACAAACTTGTAAACCAAGATTAACATTGCAATCATGTTGTTTTTAAAAAAGAGTGTCTATGGAGTTTCTTGCCGGTTCTTCTCCATAAGACCCACTTTTTGGAACCGTGCAACTAGTTTTGACTTTTCAAAAGTGCTATTTTATTGGTCTAATTGAAATAAAACATTTGACTTTGACTTTTAGTAAAATAAAATAATAAATCGCAGCGGGTTAGTTTTATATACCTACGGAATCCTACAAATTCCCCCCACGCTGTATTGTAATTTCCATAATAAAATAAGCGGCTATTATCGAATCTTCCAGATCATTATCAGACAATACAGTAACGAAACTTAACCCAAAAATGTTCAAGCTAATTTCAAAGTCGCAAGAACAATTTACGGGGTTGCTATAACAATAAATACTAAGACAAAAGCTTTAACTGACAAGGCGGAGCTTCCTTGAATATAAAATATCCTTTTAAAGGCACAAAATGCCTGTCCCATTCAACTTTTTAATAACTTTTCAGCGGCTTATTTTATGAATTTGTCTGTGGGTTAAAATAGCCTTGAGTTTAATTTTAAGTTTATTTTTTTATTATAGTTTGAGCTATGTTTTTATGGGTTAAAAGAAAACTTTAGCTATCCAAAAATAACTCGAAACTAACTAGAAAATACTTTTTTATTGTTGACTTAGTTTATGCATTGTGAGTTATAGTAGGTAGTAGTTGGCCTGGGTTGGTACCTACCACCACAACACAAAACATTCTATCGCTAAGGAATATTTTCTTTCTTTCTCTGAGCATTTTTCCCAACCATGTTGGGTGGCTTCCAGTCTAACTAGATTCGGCTGTATATCAGTATTATACACAAAGCGACTACCATCAGACTTCCTCAACCCAATGTCTGGGTAATACCGATGTCCTGGATAGACTCGATTGGTGTTTGGATGTGTGCCCGGTATTAGTTCGCCAATATGTAACATACTGGCGAACTGTAAGTGTTCATTAGTACACCTCTGCCTAACCCTTCGGGGAATACAGGCGTGCTGATATGTATGTGATTATGCCATAATCACATACATAATCATTATGGGGTGATGACCTTAGAAAATGGTGTTGGGTTAAGTCTTTTTCAAGTTTATTCAAATAAAAAATTTTCTTTCTTTAATTCTTTCTTTCTTTCTTTTTAGACTGAGAAAAGACACACACCACTTTGACCTAGTACGGGACGGCAGGCTTTCCTTTAAATGAACATCATTTTACCCCCAGTAAGTAATCTAGTAATCGTATTATTACTAGCATTTCTTAAATAATAATACAATCCGAGCCTTTTTCTATGCTGGAGTCGACTCCCAGTCTAACCAGATGCGGCTCAATATCGGTATTTTACACGAATCAACTGGCAACCCAATTTCGAGTAATTGGTATTTGGGTAATAACTGGCTTCTAACTACTGCTAACAACTGTCATAGATGCGAAATCAACCGGTGCCTGATAGATTTACGTGCTCAATACCGATATCCTGAGAATAAAATGGTTTTACTCGCATTTCCTAAATAAACCAAAATATTATCCCAACATTGGCACAAAAAATTAAGGCACATATTTCGTTATCAGAGTATTTGTGCTGACCCAGTCTTGTAATCAAAATAGGAACTTGTTAGCTTAGGACCCTTGCAATTACCATTTCATAGTGAAATTATAATGAATAAATATTCATTGGAATTTGCAATATTCATAGGTGTTACTGCCTGTATTGTGACGTCATTAAGAGTGGTAGTAATTAGAACTGTATATAAATGATGTTGACACCTTGATACGGAAATGTAGGTGTAACTCATTATATTTATCGGGAGGATGCAGTTTCGAGTCCTAATTGAGGTCGAATTTTTATCACTATGATTTATACCTTATAGCAATGTGATATGACCTATATTAAAGTAAAGGAGAATGGCAGGTTCGTATGGGAATTTCGTACCGGTAATAAAATTTCGTGTTTTGGGATATTGTTTTGTTTTAATTGGTAGTGAATATGATAGACGAGCTTTTTTTAAATTCTTAGATTTTTAGAACTTGGGACGTAAAAGTTATAACCAGTTTAATTTTTTAAGGTTATGTACTAGTGTACCAATATAGATTTTTAATAGGTACATAAACATTGCTTTTGTGATACAAGTAAATGTTCTAAATTGCTTGTTGCTATCTTTGTAGTGTTTTACTTACCATTAAGTAGGTAGATTGAGATGGAGGATCGTACCTACTCAGTGGGGTGCATTATGAGATACCTATTTCCAGCAGTGGACTTTGTAGTCCACTGCTGTAGTGGACTTTGTAGTGTACAGGTTGATAATGATGAAGTCTGGAATATCGCCGCAAAATGTTGTTAGCTTATCGGTTTTTGTCGGATACATTTCGGAGAATATGCATCAGATCTCCACGATCTTATTCCCGATTCACGATCATTATTTCTATTACTGAATAATTAATTATCATTTCGATATTTGTGTTATTTTACTTATAGCAACTTCTAAAAACATAACTGCGTATAGTTTGCGATTTTATTACGTTTTTTTATTAAAATGTTTCTATTGATATTATTAATCAATCCGAAGTTCTAAAAATAATATAATTACATGAAAATAAATGGCTTAGTTGCCTTAATAAGTGTAACAAATTCTATAACAGAATAACAAAAAAAGTATGCGGTACGAAATCTGCCGTTCGCCTTTCTACATCAGGTGATATACTTAATTACAATATTTTATTTTATTATATTGTGAATTCAGGATACAGGGCCCCACCGCCATAGGGCCTTTGTCCTATGACTGTAGGGCCTACAGTGGTAGGACAAAAGCAGTCGTAGGATCCTATCGTTACAGGGTCATATCGTACATAGAATATCATCCACTAAGAAAGGGAACACAGCTAATACCACGAGACCCGGTATATTATAGACTACCTTCTGCCCGTGACTTAGTCCCCGTGGAAAAGTTACTTATAATTAACGTTGTAATTTGGCAAATTAACTCAAAATCGTTACAAAACATAGCCTACATGTTATTATGATGTATAAATAATGTGAAAGAGTAACAAAAATCCATCCATCCTCACAAACTTTCACATTTATAATGTTAGTAGGATAAACAGCTTTTATAGTCTTACCAAAAATACATTATATATTTATTATATATCCAAGAATGTTCTGCTCTGCATTTTAAAGCGAAAGCTTAAGGATATAGCTGGAGCCAATCCGTGTTCACATCGTTCGCAACCGTATCACACTGTAAATCTTTTAGTACCATTGCTGCATACTCACTGCACTGCGATACAGTAAAGTACGAATTCTGGACAGTGTTATTCGTGAAGAAGTTCCAATCCGTTTTCTGACAAAAGGAATTTTAGGATTTTATATGCCGAAATGGAGGAAATACATTACAACGCGCTTCAGGTACTCAACATCAACCCATATACTGTCTCACTGCTGAGCACCGATCTTCTTGCATATTGAGTGGGATTAGGCTATAGTCCACTAACACGAAACTTTAAAATAATATGTGTAACGGGAGATTGCATATACTAGATACAATTTTCACAAAATTCCCAGTCTCATATTGATTTCTGACATTTACGCGAATATTATACATTGAAATAAAACTACTTTTTACGGATTTTATCGCGTATATTGATATTATTAATCCCGACTCATATATAGGCCAAACTAAAAGAAGCATAGGGACCCGCGTAAAAGAACACATCGCCGATGTCAAACACCGCCGTTCCAAGAAGTCAGCAGTTTGTGAACATACTCTTGACAAGGCCCAGCATTATATCAGATTTGATAAACCACAAATACTTGCGAAGGAAAGTCGATACCTACCCAGGATGATTCGTGAGGCTATTGAAATTAAAAAACATCCAAATTTCAATAGAGAAGATGGCTGGGTCTTACCACCTGCTTGGAATCCCGTTATAGATTCTATTAAACCAAAATCCAGGCCTACAACTGCAAGACCAAAGGATACTGTGAGCTCGTTCTGCGTGAATCGGATTGCCAATAATTAACAACTAAAACATGATCATTGAATATTGTTACTTTAAAAGAGACCATGATTCTCTGAGTTTGTTTCGGCGTTTCTTCTCAGAGGTCGTCAGCTAGGAAATGCCGGCTCCATCTAGTTTTAATTAATAATTAGTAATAAATGTCATTGATCATGTAACAATTAAAAATGTAGGGTAGCTGTCAGTAATTATATCATCAAGACGCCCTACACCTCAGTCTACCCGTGACCATGGACGCTGTAAAGGGTCCGAAACGTCGGGATTAATAATATCAATATACGCGATAAAATCCGTAAAAAGTAGTTTTATTCCCAGTCTCACTTTATAATAAATTATTTAAGATTTTTTAATATACATTTTAGGTTAGATTTAGTTCAGCTTAGGTTCGAATCCTGCTTGATATTGTTTTTTTTTTCATACATTCGCACTGGTGGATATTTGATCGCGGAACTATATTTTTTTTCATAACATCAGCTATCTGCCAGTGAAAGTCCCGTTAAAATCGGTCCAGCCGTTTCAGAGATCAGCCGGAACAAACAGATAGAAAGACAAATTTTTTTTAATTGATTTTTCTAAGTACCGTATACTATACTTTCATATGCTCTAGTAAAAAGCTGTTAATTTGGAATCACAACCAGACACTTAAATTTTATTTATGTGTATAGATGCCGCTTGCATCCTATTACTCCCAGAGATCTTCACCAGGTCCTCTGCCCACCTCGTTGGAGGCCGTCCTACACTGCATGGTTTCCACTTTAAAACCTTTTTGGCCCAGCGGCCATTATTTCTACACTTGCCTAAGCATACGATCATTGCCCTACAAGTCTATAATTTTGAATAGTCAATTATTAATGGTCAACCCAGTTAAATGTATTCAATAATTACGCTTTCGTGACAAGTTGGATTGACACGTAAGTACGTGACTCGGAGAACACACTGTATGTCCCGGTTGAAATACAAATATACATATATGGGAGTAGTTAATGGTAGTCAGAAACCCAAAAAGTCTGACAACCAGTCTATCTTCAGAATATTGTTATTGAACAGAAGCAGTGATAGCCTAGTGGTATGACCATTGGACTGGCAAGTCAAAGGTCTCGAGTTCGAATCCAAAGTTGCGTACCTTGCACGCACATGATTTTGAAAAGTCAAAGGTGCATTCTTCGTACTTCTAGCCCTACCTCTGCCGCATCCTTTCAAGAATACCGTCGTGATGATACACTATGTTATGCCAAGTCATTACACTCGACATGGAAGCACCAAGCACCATTACTGTCGCTCTATTGTAACATAATAAAAAAAACATCGGCATCGTATCGAGTGCACGGGAGTCGATACACTTATTGTATTGACGTGAGTGATAATTGGTAAAATTACTATAGCAAATTCTATGGTTTTTTTTACCACTAAGGTGGCATAACAAGCATACGGCCCACCGGATGGTAAACGGTTATCATATCCTATAGGCGCTTGTAACACCAGGGGTATCATTTGCGCATGCAAACTTGTAAATCAAGATTAACATTGTAATCATGTTGTTTTTAAAAAAGAGTGTCTATGGAGTTTCTTGCCGGTTCTTCCCCATAAGACCCACTTTTTGGAACCGTGCAACTAGTTTTGACTTTTCAAAAGTGCTACTTTATTGGTGTAATTGAAATAAAACATTTGACTTTGACTTTGACTTTGCATTGCCAACCCTGTAAAACAAAAGAGGAATAGTTGGGTTCCACTGCCAACCCAACATTTCCTCGCGGTGCACTGGCAACCTTGCTCAACACTGTTGTTACATAACTAGCATAATAATGAAAGAAAGAACAAGTATTTGTACCTATAGTACTAGCTCTGCTTAGTTTGGGACTACTAGACGGTGCCGTGTAAAAATGTCAAAAAAAAAATTTTCATCCTTCTGACGCACCTAAACCAACAACACATAAAATAAAAATTATAAAACCTAACTAAAATGTAATATTATAATCCACAGCCTTGATTTTATAGTATGAAAAATCAATCAATTAATTTAATTCAATAACAAATTACACCGTGTTTGAATTACAAAAAATAGACAATTAGAACATAATGAAAATAAATAAAATTACACGAATACGACAACACAATAGTTACACAAAACAAAATTAACGTCACTTTCATAAACATTTTCAATTATAAAAAAATGCAAATAATCAATAATTATTATGATCCCGATCCAATTATAATACTTAGTTACAACTCTTCTACTGAGTAGAGACATTTCTTCAATAGGAAAGCCTTGAGTTTTTGTCTAAACTGACCTGTGTATAATTATACTTTTTAATTCCAGAGTTACCTTGTTAAAAATTTGCACTCATCATGGATCCTCCTCCACCCGGGAAGGCGGCAGGGTATGTTGGACTCGTACCGATTAAAAACCACACTTGCCTTCACCTGCCCTATAGTCATGGCCATGGGATCCTTGAAAATCGCCACGACCATGACAGGCTGTGGTCCAGCTGTCGAGCCCTTCAATCGACGAGGCCTTGCATCGCATTCATGTTTGTGGCGAACACGCGTGCTGCCTACTGGGGTCATTATCTGGTCGGGTGATTGCTGATATCTGAGTATGCCAGCTTTAGATAGTTATATTATCGATCAAGCAGCATATCGGAGTCTACAACTGAACATAAGTCTGTTCAGTGAACGTCAAAGAACTCATTCATCAGCTCTCCACGGTATGTACAATCAGCAACGAAAGTCGCTGAACACAGCTAAATTTTTTTATTGTCACAGCTCCAGAACTTGGCAACAGGTCTTTTCTACTAAGGTAACCTAAATATTTAATGGTCATCTATGCAATTATTTCGCATAACCTTCGTAGGTCAGTAACTTCATACTTGTTAAAAATCATATTGAAGATTGCAACATGTTCAGCGACTTTCGTTGCTGACTGTACCTAGGTCAGATCCAGTGACCTTTTTCAGGCCATCCTTTGGAATAGCTCAATTCAAAATTAAAAGTAGTATTTGTATTTTGTGAGTTAATATATATGTCATAATTTTACACATATTTAAGTCATACATATTTGTCTTTAATTTTATATAACAAAACTTAATCTGTATTAGCAACAATATACATTAGAGCAATAAAGATGATTGAAATAAAACTACTTTTTACGGATTTTATGGCATAAATGGATATTTTATATGTCAGAGTGAGATGGCGGGCGTCTTGACATTAATAATAATCATTTATTCAAATACTACATGACAAATATTAGTTACAAGTCTTACTTAGGCATATTATTTACATAACATTATGTGCCTCAAGTAGGTAACCCCTGTGTTTCAGGCGAGAATACCTATATAGTGATTGTTACTCACAACTACCCACACTTTTCTTAATTATTAGCAATCCGATTTACGCAGAACAAGCTCACCGTATTTTTTGGTCTTCCAGTTTTTGACCTTGTTAAAAAGCAGTTTAATTTTAATTTCTTATATTCGCGTAATTGTCAAAAATCAATAATTATATATTTGATTTTTGTGCGTAAAAAATATATCTCATTTTTGAGAGAAAACGCTTTCTCAAAGATGAGACCTTTTAATATCCAAACTCATCGTTCAATTTAAATCAATCACTCCCGTTCAAATAATTCACATGTCTATAAATCATTCACTTAGTTGGTTAAATGAACGACTACCATCACCTTTGACGTACATGTTAGTATATTTTTTTTAGGCCCAATACATATTTACATTCACAACTCTCAAAAAAGTCATGTGTAAAAACTAATAATTAATTTCTTATCACACACATTTTTTTAAATAATATATTAGCTAATTTTATTATTTTGAATTTGAATTGAAACTACGCAGCGAAACGCGTAAAGGTTGAAAATAGTAAAACGTGCTCACAATACAGTAAAAGAACAGACAAATTATTAACCAACGTCGTTCACTTAATTTCGTAAATTAAGCCATAAATAAAATGTTAAAAAAGTCGGACGCAATAACATTAACATAATAAAGAGACAATATTCTTATAAGAGTGTTCTAAGTTCCAAAAAGGTAGAATCTCCATAATTTTATGAAACAACATCAAATATTTAAGGACGCTACAAATTTTAAATTTGCCAAATTAATTAAAAGCTTTCAGAGAATCGTAAAAGAAAATTTTCGTCTATAAAGACGTTTTAGCACTGCCATTAACTAATCATACTTATCATTAAAAAAGTATCCATACCATTTTTCCGAACCATCAAACAAGGTTATCACCAACCACGTAACAGCTGTTATCACACACACACATCATATAAGTACTACACACAATAATTCACACATTCGTTATGAACTATTATTACACCAAATATAACACTATACACCGAAAAATTATTGGTACAGGCTACGAGACGTAGCCGCTACGTGAACTACGCGCGGCTGGTGCTACGAAACTGCCGCTACGGCGGTACGAAGTTAGCCGAAGGTCGGCGGAAACGACCGACTTCGAGCTAGGGGAGCCGAGGCGAATTTTGCTCAGTCTTTCATATTTTATATCGGTTGGGACGAAGCGGAATTACAGAGTTTGCTCGGGTAGGTTTTTATAGCGTAGCGGAACCATAGCGGCAGCCTGCCATTCTATTTCATAGATATTTTTTCGACTCGTGGACTGTACGCGAATTTTTCACATTGTTTGCCGTAAGACAACTTATGATTTTAATAGCGTGACGTGTGTAACAATACCTGCGTTCGGCCTCACAAATTGGCGTGTTTGATGTAATTGTAACGACCAAGAATTACTATAGCGTATTGGAAGGTAAATTCAACTTTAATGACCTTTTCGTTTTATCCATTGTGTTCATTTAATATAGCTCGTTCGAGAATCGCGTGTTATAGTTTCGCAATTTTCGTTGCGATGAATGGATTCTTAGCTTAAAGACGGTTCCTTTGATGTTTGGATTACGCTCATGGATAAAATTATGAAGGCATTAAATATTATGTAGTAAACAAGGAATTCTTTCAGAAATGTAACGAATATTATAATGAAAACTATACTCCATTTGGATAGGTACTTAACTAAAGGTAAACAAATCATAAAAAAGGTTCTTCTAGAGGTCCATTTTTCGTTTTGAAATGAAACGTAACCAAAATAACTTATTTAATCACTTAAAATCACATTTTCTTTTCATATACTAGTTTAATTAACTACTTTGTGTAATATTAAACGGTAATTATTAATTCTTAAGCTCGCGAACAATTAATTAAATGAAAATTTATAATTATCTCATAAAGTATTGCAATGTGCCTACTAAAAAGAACCTAAAAAGACAGGTATTCAAAACATTTTTCTGCGTAGTAGTTTTGATACATATTTCGGTAAAAATAAGCGTAGTACTGCGAGGAAGCGCAGCAAAATATTTAACCGATATTACACTTATTCGGGTAACCAGACGCCATTCGTGACTTTTGTTTAGTTTACTTTCTTTAGTTTTTCTGTTTCTTTTGCCGTAAATTGTGTTAATTAGTTATTGTTCTGTTTGTTCGTTGTTATTATTGATTGTTAGTTGTGTTGTTATTAATTTTAATTGTTAAAATGAGTAATCCCGATCCGGGTACTAGCTCCTTGTTTACATTTCACTCACGAAAGCAAAAACCTTCCGAAAGTTCGTTCAAAACGTTCTTTCGTCATCGGAGAAATGTACAATTATAAACATATTTAAATAATTATGTCGAGAAAACATGCTCCAAAGATTGTTAGTAAGTGAATTAAATGGATATTTATTTCACTCCCAATTCATACGATACCATTGTAATAAAAGGTTGAACAGCCCTGAAAGCCGCCATTTTTATTGTTTACCTTTAGTTAAGTACCTCACCAAATGGAGTATAGATAGTGTTTTCAGTAGCAAGAGATTGGAATGAAAACAATTTTCCTTTTTAAAACACCATTGAATTATATTTGTATGTGGTTGACTCCCCTATCGTCTTATTCTGAATGGAGATGAGAAGGAGACCTGTTCCCAGCAATGAAACAATAAAAACTGCTTTTGATGATACCTATGATATGTTTAAAAAAAAAACATAATATATACAGGGTGTTACAAAACTACCCGTAAAACCGAAAGGAGGTTAAATGGGGCCTTATAATGAGTCCTTTCACAATAAATTTAAGAACCGTAATAACGCTGTTTAACATACCCTAAAAAAAGGCAAACAACAACATTTGTGAAGGAAAAATAGAAAAACTATTAAAATAGAAAATTATTAGGTAAAATAGGTACGTAGGCCTTTCTGTTAAATAATCTGGTTCCCTGACATGACAGCTGACAAAATTTTTGGCTTTGATAATTAATTATAAATTTTCTACGGGGTATTTTGTAACACGTTGTATAAATATAATATCTTATGATACTGCATCACACCATGTGTGATTGTGTGTATGGTATAATAACTACTTATATCTCCAGGGTTTAGGCAGTTGGTAGACATAAAGATCCAGATCCGCAAAGTTTAACAAAATCTAGATCCTCAACCAAACCACTAAAAGCGATTCAGCAAAGTTACTCGAATAATTCGATTGAATTCAATCGATACCTATTTGTGGGTGATCTTCGTCTATACTGAGATAATTGGGAATTTGTATACCCGGGCGGATTTCGTTCAGGAATTAACAGATCAGCCCTATCCTCCGAACCTTTTCCCAGCTGTATTGGAATTGGTTTCCAGTCTAACCAGACACGGCTGAATATCAGTATTTTACACAAAGCGAATTTTTATATGAAATTCTCACTAGCAACTTACAGTTCGTGCCCGGATAATGCAAGCAGTGATAGCCTAGTGGTATGACCATTGGACTGCCAAGTCGAAGGTCTCGAGTTCGAACCCAAGGCACGCACCTCTGACTTTTTGAATTCATGTGCGTATTATCACTCGCTTAAATGTTGAAGGAAAACATCTTAAGGAAACTTGCATACCTTAGAGATTTTTGTCGACGGTTTGTAAAGTCTGCCAACCCGCAGTAGGCTAGCGTGGTGGACTATAGGCTAGTCTTTCTCTCATTCTGAGAGGAGACCCGTGCCCAGCAATGTTAAGCCGCATTGGTCACGAAATAAAACACCGAACTGTGGATCTACAACTGTGGTACACCTCTACCTAGCCCTTCGGGGAATACATCATGCCTATATTCCGTATTTCGTTATGTTTTTTTACACTAAGCGACTGACATCAGACCTCCGCAACCCAATTTTTGAGGACACGTTTGACGCAGCGGCTGAGCGAACAGCTTCTGCGCCATGGGTTGTGGGTCCCTGCACGGAATAAATATTTGTATGACCTACATGTAGTTGTTCCGGGTCTGGTTTGTGTATGTGCAAGTTTGTGTTTGTAAAAGAACCCGTGGATACAGGAGAAAATCCTAATTTGGGCCAAAGTTTAAAAAAAAAAAATATCCTAAGGATTGTTCGGTTGTTTGGACTTTTAACTGCGATCATAGGCATTGGTATAAAAACCATGACTGACTAGGAATTAAAAGGAACTGAGTTCAAATCCCAGGTCGAGCAGTGTTATTGGGTTTTTTTATAAAATTATCACTATATTGTGGGCAATTGATTCATCCCCTAATACATGGGACCAAAACATACCGGTGAACTGTGGGTGTACATTAATTTGCAACTCTGCTCAATCATTCGGGGTATACAAGCGTAATAACCCAACCAAATTTCAGGCTTCCGAATACCAGGAACAAATTATATCATAGGTGTTCGTACGACAAGATATACTGACAGTTGACAGCATTGAGAAATCCCGATATAATAAAAAAATTCACTCATCTATAGTCTTAATTAATAATAATAACTGGACAACTAGATAGACTAGACTTTATTATATTGAAAGCGGTAAGAAAGTTATTGTGTTTGTCTGGGTGTTTCTTATGTATTATAAAAAAATAAGTTTAAAAGTATTTATATCCATTGTCTAGTACCCACAGTACAAGCTCTGCCTAGTTTCGAACTAGATGGTGCTGTGTAAAATGGTCCAAGAATATTTCTTATTTATTGAAATAGAGACCTACCATGCTACTGTTACTGGTACTATTAATAAATAAATAAATAAGAAATAAATTGATTTCTGACATTTACGCGAATAGATATACATTGAAATAAAACTACTTTTTACGGATTTGATCGCGTCCATGGTCACAGGTAGACTAGTCTACTCGTCTACCAGTGACCACGGACGCTGTAAAGGGTTCGAAACGTCGGGATTAATAATAACAATATAACGCGATAAAATCTGTAAAAAGTAGTTTTATTTCAATGTATATCTATTCGCGTAAATGTCAGAAATCAATTTATTTCTTATTTATTTATTTATTAATAGTACCAGTAACAGTAGCATGGTAGGTCTCCACTACACAATTAAGAATCATATCACTAAGTAGGTACAATATAACAAGGGTATCCTTTTCCTGTATGATACGCTACTAAGAATGGCAAACGTCATACCCCCATAGGGTCCTTACCGGAAATTAAGGGACGATATCAGGTGCAGGTAGCACCTCCCTTCACAATAATAACGTCACAATCATTTTGGAATTCTCATGTGAACTTAAGTTTTTCAGTTAGGGTAAACTGGGGTAATTAAGGACAGAAAATGCAAAGGGGTAATCGGTTACAGTATGTATCCAGGGTCTATCAATATTTGTTTTATATTTTAAAGTTATTTAGCGAAGGAAAAATGCTATGATCGCTAAGCCACTCGCGGTGGCTTAGCGGTCATAGCGTCTGGTGTACCTAACCAGAAGACGCAGGTTCGAATCCTGCCCGCGGTCGATTTTTTCCTTCGCTAAATAACTTTAAAATCTTAGCATGGAAAATGCCAAAAAAATACAAAAAGATAGTTTGTTTTATATTGTTAAGCTCCTTGGTGTACAGAGGCCAGCACATCAAGCTACCCCAATCTGTCAAACTTCTTTGATAGATTTTCAACTTTAATCCAAAGGAATAAGGTTCATTTTCAATTGGGAAAATTTGACAGTTTTGGATATCTTGACCTGCTGGCGTCTATACAATAAAATATTACATTTATCTATCTACATATATTGTGTTGTATCTATGTTGTGTGTCGGGTCGTTTTATTCCCTGCAACATGGTTGAGTCGAACGACGCCGATACACACGTCACACGTCTTGTGAACGGGTGCCGTCTGTCGGGGCTGGTCAGCTCTTACTGTCAATGGCAATTATTTTTTTTCTGTTTATTATTCTGTAGGTATTAATTTATTAGTGGGTACACATCAAACTGCATTGTTCTCATTGTAAACTAAGATTAACATTGTAATCATGGTTTTTTTAAACTGTCTATGGAGTTTCTTGCCGGTTCTTCTCCATATGACCCACTTTTTGGAACCGTGCAACTAGTTTTGACTTTTCAAAAGTGCTATTTTAATGGTCTAATTGAAATAAAACATTTGACTTTTACATTGACTATATTGGGCCTCGTTAGTTTAGTGGTCAGGCGCAACTGCTACACTGGAGGTCCTGGTTTCAATTTCCAAGTAGAGCAAAGTATTTTTGGAGATAATATTAACTTAACATACCATCACACTTACACTCCCCGAAGAGTTAAACAGAGGTGTGTAAGGTGTTTGGATATATTGTGCCTGGTAAATGGTAATAGGCTCGCCCCATATTACATGGGACTTAAACATACCGACGAACTATAGGTATATTTATTTATTTATTTATTAATTCTTAATGTACAAAAGTGTATAAAGGCGGTCTTAATGCCGTAGGCATTCTCTACCAGACAACCTTTGGTGGTGCAGAGACGATCACGGTAGATGAACTAGAAAGGTGGAAGTGAGAGATATAAAACGAGTATTATTGCTTAATAACCTATAAACTTACATAAAGGTACTTTAAAAATATATATATATACGATACATATATATTACCAAACATATTTATATATAATATATATTTATATAATACAATACATACATAATATATACAATAATAAAAATAAATCAGTGTCGAGATGAATCTAACAGTGTCTTGTCCAGCAAGTATTTGCGCAAATAAGTTTTAAAGGATTGCCGATTGTTGAGCATCCTGATTCCAAGAGGGAGAGCATTCTACAACAGTATTGATTGGACGAAAAAGGTAGAATGTACAAAGTCAGAGTGGTAAGAGGGACATTGAAGAAGACGATTATAAGATGATCGAAGACGTTTATTGTGGGAGGATGAAATATACTGGTAATGAGAAGACAAGTAAGATGGAGAATTGGGAGCAAAAAGTATAGAGTACAAAGTAGTCAGCGCCCTTAAGTTTCTGCGTTGGCGAATAGGCAGCCATTTCAGACTTATTCGATATTCGGAGACATGATCATATTTACGTAGGTTAAATATGAATCGAATGCAATTGTTGAGAAGGCGGTCCAATTTGTTGAGTAGATCTGCAGGTATACATCTCTGCCTTACCCTTCAGGGTATATAGGCATGACCGCATATACCTACTCTTTACAATTACCCTGGTTGACCATGCCATGACAAGCAGTGATAGCCTAGAGATATGACCATTGGACAGCAAAGTCAAAGGTCTCGGATTCAAATCCAAGGCACGCACCTAACTTTCGAATTCATGTGCGTATTAATAATTAACTATCACTCACTTAAAACGGTGAACGTAAACATCATGAGGAAACCTGCACGCCTTGGATATTTATGTTGCCGGTGTGTGAAGTCTGCCAAACCACACTTGGTTAGTAGAGTAGACTATAGCCAAATCCCTCTCAATCTGAGAGGAGAACCACGCTTAGCAGTGGGACAGTATATAGGGTAGATGATGGTTAACCATAAATGTTTTTTATGAAAAATTAGTTTTAATTTAAATTGCTATGAAATTGCGACCAGTATAAAGACAAATAGAATTCAAACAAAAATCTGTGCAAGCACCCGCAAAATTTCAAAGTTACTGCATAACTACCCTCCATTGAACTAAATAATTATATTCTTACAATGTACCTGATACCACAATGAACTTTCGACCTCCATTGTCCGCAAGCACATTAAAACAACTAAACTCGATATTTCAGCGCATAAATCATGTTAGATATAATATATTATAGCGATGCAATAGTACCACACGTGTTATGTGTTAGATATCTTGACAATTCCAATTTATAACAAACAACTATAAATAAACGAAATTTCGGAGAAATTAAACACTTTGGTGAGACATACGGCTCTTACATTTGGCTAGCAGTGTCTTTGATTTGTTATTTGGTATTTATTTTTAATATACTAACTGCTTCTTCAGTATAGTGGTCGTAAACGGAAATGCTACGATTTCCCACGAACAAGTAAAATGATATTGGGTTTTTTTGTATTTTTTTGGCTTTTTCCATGCTAAGATTTTAAAGTTATTTAGCGAAGGAAAAATTGGACCGCGGGCAGGATTCGAACCTGCGTCTTCTGGTTAGGTACACCAGACGCTATGACCGCTAAGCCACCGCGAGTCCCACCCGCCATGACGAATTTTGCCTTTACATTCAGAATTTACGTCTTTATGGTGACGTCAGTAAAGTAAGTTGTGTCGGTTGAAAAGCTAGGTGTTACTGACGGTGTTTCTATAAAATTCTCAGTAGCAGCTTTTTTTTATACTACTAAGGTGACAAACGGGCCTACTGCCCACCTGATGGTAAGCGGTTACCGCATAGACGCTTGCAACACCAGCAGTTTCACTAGCGCGTTTCCGACCCTGTAAAACAAAAGAGGAATAGTTGGGTTGGCAGTATAAGGGTCAAAGTCCCCACACTGACACAATGTTTCCCCTCGTGGAGCATTGGAAACCTTGTTCACCGTAAGAAACACAACACAGCTCAAGCCAGTGTTATTTCACTTCAGTAAGCAGCAAACAGTTTAGGAGTTTGGTATTGTGCTCGATCCCTATTACATGGGATCTAGTATACATAGCAGATAGTTTTATATTAGTTCTCCTGTGACTGATATAAATCATACCAGCGAACTGTGTGTGTGTACATTTAGTACACCTCTGATTAAACCTTCGGGGAATACAAGCGTGTTGGTTTGTAAATAAAAAATAAATTCAAAAATGTTGGCCAACCGTTACACCCGTATGTCACGTCCCGAAACACAGATAAACGTAGTTATAGTTGTTCAAATTACAGTTGGAATATAAGGGGTGGTTTGCTTAATTAAAAACTTGTTATTTTATCATTACAACGCGTAAATGTAGTAAATAAAATGGTACAGTTCACTCCCTGATGACTGATATTATGAGAAATAACGACTTTCATATTAAATATGCAAATAGGCTCTGAATTTAAAATAATTACGAAATGTTTTTGGCGAGTTTTTTTTTTCTTGATTTAAGCCCGTACTAGATAAAAAGACTTTTGTCGAGTTTCTTTGAAAAATACTAAATACAATTATTAACGTACTTACACAAAGTTTCTACATCTAGTATATTTCATCACTACATAGTATAAAACAAATTCGCTTCCCGCTGTCTGTCTGTCCTTATTTATTTATTGCGGTATAAGAAACATACAGTAATATAATGACAATAGGAAAGAAATAATAATGTTAGCAATGTCACCAATTAAGTTTCTAAAAATTAAATGTACGCTTTGATCTTAAAACTGCGCAACGTATTTTGATGCGATCTTTTTTAATAGATAAAGTGAGGAAGGTTTGTATGTGTAATATTATGTTGTATGTGTAGTTTGTATGTTTGTTTTAAATAAATGTTATTTTCTTCTTTCTTCTAATACATATATTTTGTTAGTATATTGCACCCGTGCGAAGAGGGGGCGGGTCGCTAGTCATCTACATATAATATTTGTATGGAAATCGAACCTACGATACTTAATGCAATATGTGCAGTATTTGGCCTAGAATGGGACAGTGTGGGCTAACAATAATCAGGGGAGAAGGTTAATTTTGTCTGTCGAAAACATAATCTGACGTAACTATTAATAATTGATAGTTCTATAATGCCATGCTAAAGATCTTAGGTTCAATGCCTAGAAGCCTACCGAAGAAAGAAGTTAACCTGGAAGTTACATTCTAAGGCAAAGTCAAAAAGTAAATAAACGAGTGGACAAATTATAAATCCTACTTTCTTCCTACTAGTATTATAAATGTGAAAGTTTGTGAGGATGGACGGATAGAGTTTTGTTACTCTTTCACGCTAATACTACTAAACGGATTTTGATGAAACTTTACAGCCAGAGAAACTCAGAGAATCATGGTCTCTTTTAAAAGAGACCATGATTCTCTGAGTTTGTTTCGGCGTTTCTTCTCAGAGGTCGTCAGCTAGGAAATGCCGGCTCCATCTAGTTTTAATTAATAATTAGTAATAAATGTCATTGATCATGTAACAATTAAAAAATGTAGGGTAGCTGTCAGTAATTACATCATCAAGACGCCCACCACCTCAGTCTACCCGTGACCATGGACGCTGTAAAGGGTCCGAAACGTCGGGATTAATATTATCAATATACGCGATAAAATCCGTAAAAAGTAGTTTTATTTCAATGTATAATATTCGCGTAAATGTCAGAAATCAATATTTACAGTATTATTATTTATACATCAGAATAACAAGACTATAATTTATAACGATTTTGAGTTAATTAGCCAAATTACAACGATAATTAAAAGTAACTATTCCACGCGGACGAAGTCGCGGGCAGTAGCTAGGCAACCATATTTATGGACGAATGTAATGTGCCCAATTAGTAGCATGACCCAGCTAAGAATACCACTGTCCGTGCTAACCCGCTACAGTGTTTCGACAACGTCATCACCACAGTCTACCGCCCTAATGCAGCCCTAACGATCGCCGCCAGAACTAATATTAGCTAGAGATATTTTCGTAGGTATTGAATAATTTTATTTAAACCGTACTTCGGTACAATCTTATACATTTTATTTACTTCACTAACCGGAAAAATTTCTTGCCGGTTCTTCTCCTTCATAGGTGGAAATAGGCTGATAAGATTGACATAACATAATAAACATACCATCACCCATTTAAGGGTTATTTATAGGTGTACTATGTACACTCACAGTTTGCCGGTATGTTTAGGTCCCGTGTGATAGGGAGCGAGCCTATTGCCATTAACCGGGCACAATTCTAAACTTCGAGACTCTATTGAGAATATTACAGAAAAACCTAACAAGACTAAAATTAAGGATTCTTCACTCTCAGATAAAGAATTCCTCACTCTAAGATAAAGAATTCCTCATTCTAAGATTCGGAATTTCTCAGTCTAAGATTCAGAATTGCTCACTGTGATTCAGAACTCCTCACTCTAAGATTTAAAATTCCTCACTGTAAGATTCGGAATTCCTTACTTTAAAATTCAGAATTCTTTACTCCAAGATTCAGAATTCCTCACTCTACGATTCACAATTCCTTTATAAATTACCCGAATTGTAATAATTTATAAACGTCTTAACTTTGAATTCTACCTACTTTTTTTCTTGAAAATCTTCTCGAACTAAAGAAAACTGACCCAAGTTGATATAGAAACCCATAAAAGACGAACAAACAAACAAACTATACTGCCTCACTGGACTCTAGTGCTCATAAATTCGACTGTTACGCTAGACATCCTGGGTTCGATTGTCAGGTCAAACAAAGTGTAAGTACCTACTTAATTGTGTGTTTACTTTGTCGTTTTTACGTCTTTTACGTCGTTTTTAGTTTTTACGTCTGTCACGGTGGGATCCCTGTCCGATTTGTATAGTTTAAAAAATAAAATAACTCTTATATTGTTAAAGTATATAAGTGTATAAACATTGACTAAATACATTATGTACAAGTGAAGTGAACAACAATATATGGCTGTAAGTGCTATATTCGACCACGGGCAGGATTCGAACCAGAAAGAAACTGACCATAAAGACGTAAATTCTGAATGTGTAGGCATATTTCTACCTGGCGGGTGGGAGTCGCGGTGGCTTAGTTTTCATAAGCATGCGTGCAAGCGTGTGGTTTACCTAACCAGAAGACGCTGCTTTGAATCCTTCCCGCGGTCGAATTTTTGCTACGCTAAAAATTTGATTCCCAGATCAAGCAGTGTTATAGGGTTTCTTTATATAGTTCTCAGTAGCAGCTTTATTGTGACTGGTTAATGGCAATATACTCGCCCCCTATTACATAGGACCTAAACATATTGGCGACCTGCGGGTACACATTAGTACACCTGTGCCTAACCCTTAGGGGAATACAAGCGGGATGGGTATGTTTGTCTTATGTAACAGCAACTTACTAATTTCCTTTTAACCCTTGATAGTTGATTCTTATCGCATGCTCTCTTAATGCCGGGTTAACTCCGAACCGTGACCTATTTTCTTCAATTGACTTTCTCAATTTGCATAGCAATGACAGTTAACACGCTTTGAGTAGCGAATAGGGTAACATGAAAACTGCATGTTTTTTTAGAAAAGGTAACAACCTTCAGCTTTTTATTGAACGACAGGAGCTAAAGCTGCTGTGAAAAATTTTATATAACAAATAAACAGAAACACACCTTCACGTTTGTATTTGCCGAAGGGTTAGAAAGAAAGAAAATGAATTTAAGTATTTCTCAACAGACGTGTAAACAAACATAATCATACCACCAGCCTGTATTCCCCGAAGGGTTAGGCAGAGGTACACCTCTGCTAATGTACATTTCCCCGGTATGTTTAGGTCCCATGTAATAGAGGGCGAGACTATTGCCATAGACCGGGCACAAATCTAGACTCCGAGGTGCTACTGAGAATTTCATAGAAAAACCCAATAACACTGCTCGACCTTTGGATCGAATCCAGGACCTCTAGCGTAGCAGTCACGCTTAGGACCACTAGACTAATGAGGCAGTCATAATCAATGCCTTTATAAAGATATAATAAACGACCATTTCATGTCCCTATGCCAACAAAATTCGTTGTACAGAAAACCACTTAAATGTTCATTATTTTCTATACCAAACCAGCAAATACCATTGTCCCTTTCAACTTGTTTCCAATAAACTAGAACTATTTCCTAATAAATGCCTTTAAGTACCGAATTCAGGGGTTCATAGGGAATAACAAAGTGAAAAACATTACACGTGTATTCATTAAAGGTCGATGTTAGAGCGAGATAGAATATTGGTTAAACAAAAAGAGGAAAGGAACTAGAATAACGACATTGTGTAGTAATTACGGCCAAAAACATCGGTGTTGTGTAAAAAAAACCCCTAATTTATAGAAAAAAGAGAAGGAAAAGTAACGTTAAATACTCTACTATTTGAAGTAGTGACACGCTGTGTGGTAGTCCAGGTTCAAATCTAGGGCACGAAACTGTCAAAACTAATTTCTGACACTTAACCTATTATTAAATACCTATTGAAATAAAACTACATTTTACGAATTTTATCGCGTTATATTGATATTATTAATCCCGACGTTTTGAACCCTATACAGCGTTCATGATCACGGGTAGACTGAGGTGCTGGTACTTGATTATCACTGGTTCTAACGGAGACGGAGAAGATGGAGGAAGACCAAAGAAAAGATGGATGTAGTGTGTTAAAGCGTATATGAGAGAAAAGGGAGTGAATGATGGCTAACAGGGATACATTGAAGAAAAGGAAAGTTGCCAGTGCTCCACGAGGAAACGTTGTGTTGGCAGTGAGGGGACTTCGACCGTTGTACTGCCAAACCTAACTATTTCTCTTTTGTTTTACAGGTTCTTCTCAGAGGACGTTAGAGAAAAAAAACTATAATGCCACGTGGTGGACACGTTTTAGGAACGTAGCCGACCGGGAACTATTTAGTGGAGATAAATTACACTCGGAACACAAAATATACAAATTTATTGACACTATTTATTGACTTAAAATTTAAAGTACATTAAGGCAAGAGTAGGTTGAGTTAAGCTCAGGGTGTGTTCGGCGAAGGCTTCGAGGCGAGGTCCGACCGGTAGAGGGCGGCACTTAGCTTCGGGCAGCTGCAGCGGGAAGAAAGAGGCCCGCGCGTTTTTTTTTTTTTTTTGACGGACATAGTTTTTAGCTCGAGGGAGCTTTAAAAACTTAACCGGACTAGTTAGGCCCGCGCGTCGCCTGCAAATGTATTTATGGCGACTGGTGGGGACCATGCCACAATAAGTCGACTTGTAAAAGTGTCTTTAAGAGATCTATTTCATCATAATCATCATTATCCCCATATCCCAATTTTTTTTATTGATTGCTTTAAAAGATCTATTTCCATAAAAAAGTATAATTATGTCTCGAGAATAGTCTGTTAATGGGCCCGCATAATTATCTAGATGGAGCAAGCAATATAAAATTTTCTCTGTGGAATTTTCTTTTTTCGTGCTTATCCTAGTCAATATGTTTTCATATTTATTTATGGTACGACAAACTGTCGCCTTGGATATTGAGATTATAAACCATTTTCATCACTACATAGAATAAAACAAAGTCGCTTTCTCTGTCCCTATATCCCTATGTATGCTTAAATCTTTAAAACTACGCAACGGATTTTGATGCGATTTTTTTTAGTAGATAGAGCGATTGAAGAGGAAGGTTTATATTATGTATAATACATGTATTTTATTTGTACATTGCACCGGTGCGAGGGTGGGGCGGGTCACTAGTAAATAATAATATTATACTTTCATAATCATGAAAATATCAACGATGGATATTTTCACTAGTATCCTCCGAGTATTTTCTCAACTAAGTTGGGGTCTGATGCGGCTGAATACCAGTATTTTACACGAAGCGACTGTCATCAAACTTCCACAACCCAATTTCTGGGAATATAATTCCTGAGGATAGACTGGTTATCAGCCTTATTGGGCTGACTATTGCTAACGATTGCCATAGGTTTTCACATAACAACAGGGACCGACGGCTTTATGTGCTGTTCGAGGCACAGAAGGGTCTCGACATTGTTATAAATGATCACCCATCCACAAACTGACCGCGGCTAGCGTAGCTTAACCTTGCAGATCGGATGATTCTTAGCTTAGATATAACTTAGCCACGAGCCCCTCCGTCTCCGCCATCAGTACAATACCATAATTATACGTATTCCTTGTGTTTGTGTACCTAACGCCAATATACAATAATACCATGGCGTAGCATAGTCTATAATTATTTGATATAATAGGGGTTAGAAAGCAGGTCGTAATAGGATAGTTGACGGCGGTTTTTTATTCAAAATAACAGCCTTGAAAAATATAATTAATTATAATCTGTCTACTGTGACAATAATTTGTAATTATTGACTCATTAAGTTCCAAGATAATTATAAGAGTTTAAAGTTTTCCGTGGGAATTGAGGGGGGATACTCCGTCCCTTTCCCGCAAAACGAGTGTTTGTATAGAATTTTTATGGAATACGGAGCATTTGACGTCAAAGGTTGGTATTGTAGAGGTCGCTACCAGGAGTCGGCATATGACTGGCTGGTTTAAGAAGAAGTAATCATTTGAATTTGATTGTAGAATGTTTAGTCAAGTGATTGATGGTTGTCACATGGAGAATTCCCTTGACCTTTGAAGAATAAAGTTCTAAAGTATCTTTTAACCGAGAGTTTCTTTGAATAGCCTCCTAGGATCCCATAAGAGTCCTATGGTATCATAAGGTCTCTATAATTTAAAATGCTACTAATAACTTCCTTGTCTTTGAACAGGCTATTATTTTAATTTGATAATCCACTCTACTTATTAGGAACTTTTTCATAACATCATCATCATCAACCCATACAGTGTCCCACTGCTGGGCACGGGACTCCTTTCACAATAAGAAGAATTAGGCTATAGTCCACCACGCTGGCCTAGTGCGGGTTGGTGCACTTCACACGCTGTCGAGAAACATCTCTGGGCATACTGGTTTCCTTACGATGTTCCCTTCACCATTTAAGCGAGTGATAATTAATTATTAATACGCACATGAATTCGAAAAGTCAGAGGCCTTGGATTCGAACTCGAGACCTTTCACTTAGTATTCCAATGGTCATACCACTCGGCTATCATTGCATACAAAAACTTAATAACTTTGCTTGACCTGGGAATCTAACCCAGGACCTCAAGCGTAACGCGTAAGTCGCGCTTACGACCACAAGACTAATGTAACTTCAATTTGCAAAACTCGAGGAACTTCCAACAAAGTCCGCATTCTTAAAAAAAATAAAAGAACAATATGCACCAGCAATATTCATTACATTTTCGAAATTGGAACAAAGAAAAAATAGATACAAGGAAGCGAAACTTTCATTTCCACCAAACTTCGTTATGCGTGGGAAAAAGTAAGGAGGTGGTAATTCCCCCTTTTTAAAAAGTTAATGCGGTAAAAGTTGGTGGTCTTGTGTTGAGTGGCATTTTCTTTGACAGTGTGTGGTTTCTTCACGGCGTGTATTTTATGAAAATTGGGTAATTGACTGGTGTTTCATTTATTCAAAATAACAGGCTTTGTGGAAAATAATAATTTATTACAGAGTGTAGCTGCTTTATAGTGAAAAGCTTCTACACAGCAAATTTCTCAATTTAGTAGGGTCTAAATTTGAATCACAAAAAGTATTTACAGAGGTCATAATATCTAAGGCATGAAATTGATCTATAACAGACCTATTCCTCTGGGGTCTTAAGCTGAAGCAATATTTAGTGTATGCTCCAACGGCAGTTACTGGACATGAATGGGCCATTATGGTAATAAATAGTGTATAGACAATGGCCAAACTATATTATCAATACCTTGGGGGCTCAAAAGGTCAGTGACCTTATTGTCCCTTACGTGTTTGTTGATATTACTTTAAATAACACCTTTATTTCCTAGAAGGTTAGAACTATAATTATTATTCATTGGTTTATTATACGAATTATTATTCGTTGGTACAGGGGTTGGCTTCCTGTTTAACCAGATAGTTTTTTTTATACCACTAAGGTGGCAAACAAGTATACGCCTCACCTGATGGTAAGCGGTTACCGTAGCCTATAGACGCTTGTAACACTAGGGGTATCACTTACGCGGGACCAGGGATATCAGTATTCTACACGATGTGACTGCCATCAGGCCTTCGTAGCCCAAATTTTGGGCCATAGACTGGTTGTCAGACTTTTTGTGCTTAAGGCTTTGGACTAAAAACCAAAAATAATGTTATTTTTTAATATGATTGTGTCATATATATAATCCCAAACTTCGTAAAAGCTCAATGAAATATTTTTACGGCAATATTATTACGTATTTCACAAAACAATAACATAGTTCCAACCGTATTAATAATAAATGAACGAAAAAGTTTTTAATATTTATGCGCCGTTCTCGCAAAACAAAATTTATTTTTTTGTGGGACGCATGGCACACAATGTAATCTCTATGGGCAGTTGAAAACTCGCTGACCTCTGAATTTACAGGTCATCAGTTTCATATAAAACGACTCGCGCCTTATATTTGTGGAAAATTTCTGGTTATACCAAGGATTGTGGATAAAATATTTTTCCTAGTTTGTATCACAATGTTAGGTACTAATTTAATGGCGTGTTTTGCTAATCCCCACTACTCTACCAATAAAGTTTACCCTATAACTCTGTCTGTCTGTTATGCTTTCACGCTTTAATCACTGAACCGATTTTGATGAAATTTGCTACAGAGATAGATTAGACTTTGCAGAAGGACATAGGCCACCTTTTATATCAAAAAACTCTTTGGGATGCGGGTAAAACTACGGGCAACATCTAGTATTATAAATGCGAAAGTAACTCTGTCTGCCTGTTACGCTTTCACGTCTAAATCGCTAAAACAATTTTGATGAAATTTTGAACAGAGATAGATTAGACTTTGGAGAAGGACATAGGATACTCTTGTGGATGCGGGTGAAACCAGGGGCGACAGTCTATTATAACATAATAACACCTTCACGCCTCTATTTACCCAAGGATTAGGCAGAGGTTTATTAATGTAAATGTAAATGCTTGGGTCTCAAACGCGACTGGTAAGCACAAGGGTTCGATTCCTAGGTCCAGCAGTGTCATTAGGTTTTTTTATAAAAAGCCTAGGAGCAGCTCTGAGTTTGGATTTGTAGCTAGACAATACTTTCGCCATCTCATAATTGTGACACCGCTGCCTGACCCTTAAGGGAACACAGGCGTGATGGTATGTTTATCAAAAGGTTTTATTAACTGAGACAGTTACAATGAACTTACCTTTGACACAAATAGACTAATAGCACAATTAATTGTACCTCGGATCCACCTATCACTCATAAATGATTCATCGCTTCTTAATGATCTTGTAATTGCTGATTAGACATGCTAATTATTGAATGAGCAATACATATGAGATGAACGTAAGGATTAACCGGTGTTGTGTTTGTAACAATTTGTAAATTCTTGTCCAAATTTTTAAAAATTTAACAATTTTGAAATCGTTGAATGTTGATTTTGATACAATAAAATAGCAGATTTGTGGCTATGTTGAATCATTAAAAGAAACGCAAATCTATATGAGTAAGGCTATTTAATGAAATTAAAGCGTTGAATTTTTGAAATACATAAGACACAACTTACTATAACAACTAAACGCGCAAAATAAGCAACAATTTCTGCTGTGAACCGCAGGAAAAATGAGCTTGATATAGGTCAAGAAATAAGGTCGCCTTGTACGGGCGTCGCGTTTGGGTCTATCACATTTCAGAGAACGCTCTAGAAGTTAATATCAATTCCAAAAGTAAAAATCTTTGCTATTTTTGGGACTGAAAGAAGTCTCAGTTCACGTTAATACCACTGTTAGGTACCTACATAACAAAATAGGGTTAGGTAAATAAATATTTGGACACGGGGTCGCGGCAGACCACGAAGGAGATGGCGGGACGAACTGGATTTCTTCCTTGAGAATTGGGAAGAAAAAGCACACTATCGCGACCGTAGGAAGAAATGGCCTTTGTCCTCCCAGCAGTGCTGGCCGCACGGGCCAATAATAACATTTTTACACGGCACCATCTAGTCCCATACTAAGCAGAGCTTGTACTATGGGTACCAGATAATGGATATAATACTTATATACTTTTTGTAAATACATACTTATAATACATAAGAAACACCCGGAGAAACACAAACACTTAAATTCATGACATAAATATGTGTGTCTTGTGAGAATCGAACCACTGGAACACAGAACTCGTCAAAGAGATTTCCTGCAGAACACCCACTGTTCGTTTGATGTTTAGATCTCCTTTAACACAAAATCGAACTCCGAGCTGCTACGGAGAATTTCATAGAAAAACCCAAGCAAAGTGTAAGTCTACATTAGTACATCTCAGCTTAATACTTCGGGGAATATAAGCATGATGGTATGTTACATTAACTTTAATAACTACCCATTAAAATTCCGTAAGTACCCACAAAGTTGTAAACGTCGTAAAGACACAGCATACAAACGTAAACTAATGAATTTTACATTAATATCTCGTATCTATGACATGAACTATGAACAAGAGGCATAAATCAGCAAGCACCTTGAGACACATTAGTTGGGTAATTCGCATAAATTACCCACCAACATGGCGGAACGAAATGCTATTAACCTTTTGGCTTGTAGGTATTCAATAAAGAGAATAGGTCTGTGGTATATTTTCGGTTCAGAATAACCCTAGCTGTAGTGTTTTCAGTTGGGTCCGTGGGTAAAAGTTTGCTTTTTTCTTGTAATAAGATTACTAAATAAATTACGGGGCACCTAAACCGCAGCCTATAGTTGCCAGCAACACCATTAGTATCTCTAGCGCGTCGTCATCTCCTAAGATGACAACAACTGGTTTAGGAACTCAAGTTAAGTCTCATTCATGCCTGGTACTTACACTGTCTTCCAAACAATAACGTTAGCATATTATATTGCTTACCGGCAGAATATTTGGCAATGCGGTGGTACAGTCAGCAACGAAAGCTGCTTTACACAGATAAACTTTGAAAACATGACGGCTCCAAAACTTGTCAAGAGATATTGGAACGAAGTTCCTTATCGCGCGTTGTGAAAGGGGGCTAGACGGAAAAAAATCTTACGAAAAGTTGTCACGACACTTTTTGCTTGTCAACAATATTTGAATTTCGAATTATTGAGTGAATGACAATATTTGAATTAACTTCTCGTAGAGGGTTTTCCGTGAATGCAAATAAGAGACAGAACTTGTACACCGGATATATTGTAAAATATAATCAAATATAAAATAGATGAGCGCAGCCATGAGGCGATCACATTAGCGAATCAAAAAACGTCATTCTCAATTCAAAAACCTATGACAGTAGTTTAGTTTGAATAGAGAACCATGAATCAAACAGTGACTGCACAAAAGGAGGTCAACATTCAACAAATCTTAATTAACTTAACTTCAGCTAAACATGACAGCTCCAAAACTCCTCATGAATTTTTTTTATTACGAAGGTAAATATTTAATGGTTTTTTTTTTTTTTTGTATATTTTTGGCATTTTCCATGCTAAGATTTTAAAGTTATTTAGAAAAGGAAAAATACGACCGCGGGCAGGATTCGAACCTGCGTCTTCTGGTCATAGCGTCTGGTGTACCTAACCAGAAGACGCAGGTTCGAATCCTGCCCGCGGTCGTATTTTTCCTTTTCTAAATAACTATTTAATGGTTATCTATGCAATGATTTCGCACAACCTTCACAAGTCAATAACTTCATATTAAAAATCATATTGAAGATTGCAACATGTTCAGCGACTTTTGTTGCTGACTGTACGACCCCAAACGTACTCTGCAGTATAAGCAGAGCTTCCCACCTATTATAGAAGATAGACGTACCGGACACCTTAGTGTCGGTCTGCTGCAGCTGGGATTTCGGAGGAATCAGAGGTCCATTAACTCCAGCAAATAGCGGCGAGGTGATACACCCGAGTGGTTTTAGTCGGTAGGTCAGGTATGAGTAGAGTCCGACACGCTATGTCACCTTCCCTAGACGGCGCAAGTCTTTAAGGATTACCTCACGCAAAAAAAGAATAGACCCTAACTGAGGTGCTGTCATGTATATGCATATTAGTACTTCCGCTTTCTTCCTATTTGACCACTGTGTTCATCAATAAAAAACTATTTTAAATTCCAAAACTATCATTAACCTGGTCCCAACTCTAACCTCTGATAAATTAGCGGGAACATAAAAATCCTTTACTTAATTTAACGAGCGTTCACGGCAGATAACTCCCTAATTGATCTTCCAACTTACAAGCTCAACTCTTGCAGTTTTTATCATAAGAATATAGTCTGGAGGGCCATTAATTTTATTATTAAACCCTCCTTTGTTAGAGGGATTAACGAGGAATTTAATAAAGCTAAGGAAAACGCTAGCGCTAATAGTGAAGCGGAATTGTAGCAACGCTTAAGAATGCCAGATGCATTTCTTTAAAATGCAGAACTGACAGATCAAAGATGGCGGTGCGTTTTTTGTTTGATTTGAGAAAGTTTATTTTTTATTATGGTGAGCGGTCGGCTTCAGGGTAACTGTATCGGGCCTGGGTAAAAACAGACTTGAAACAGTTACCCGTAGGGTCTACGGGTAACTGTTTCAAGTGTGTGTGAATTTATATCTGAATTCACGATTTAGAAGAACATCCTAGTGTGGGGCAATCCAAAACCTTTTGGCTTGTAGGTATTCAATAAAGAGAATAGATCTGTGGTCCAAAATAGGAAAGAATAAAAAATTTAAGTACTTCGTATAATTGAATTAGTGATGGCCAGTGCGCTTTGCAAAAGATACCTACATAAGTTCTTCTTATCATATCCAGGAATGTAGATTGAGATTTAGTTACTTAGGTAGTAGTAGGTAGAACTGTTTGTTTTGTTGCTTAGTAGTCTAAGCAAGAAGTTAACATTATTCAACCTACTAGAAAACCGTCAAACTATGACTCAACTGTTTGAGTCATAACCCTTTGACTTCTCTGTTGTATGCAGACCCGTAGAAAGAAGAGATCTGTTGTTCAACTAAGATACTGAGGTATGTCTCATTTCATTCCGTTAATGAGATCTAGAGATACAGCCTGACCTCTGTGTCGTATGGATTCCGATATAAAGAAAGGATAAATACTGTTTGGTTATCAAATTATGGTGTCAAATGCTCTGTTATTTTATGATTGGTGTACATCAGTAGGTACTTAATAAGTGATTGTCGTTTAAAATAACATGGCAATGAAGGGTAAATGGTGTCAAATGCTCTGTTATTTTATGATTGGTGTACATCAGTAGGTACTTAATAAGTGATTGTCGTTTAAAATAACATGGTAATGAAGGGTAATTTAATACATGCAATCTTCTTCTTTGTGTCAGTAGTATATCTTAAAAAAAATTGTTTGTCCACTCAAACTGTCGTCAGTGTCAGTGGAAAGGTCGCTTCCATCGTAGGTTTTGGGGCGATAAAGGACAGGATAGACAGCAAGACATGGTTTGCGACACAGTTCCATATCCACATCCAATAATCGTTCTCATAATCATAACGTGTAATGATAACACAAAGCACTACAGCTTACCGTAATCTGCAATATTACTTTTTACATTTTGTTACTTTTTTTAAATTAGACAAAAAGTATAGAAACAAAAGGAGTCCGTAACAAAAAGGACGCTAGAAAAATACAAAAGGAAATTGCAACAGAAAATTTTAATTATATACCATGGCAGGGGTACCTACGTAACATATTTTTTTAAAGGTACATGAAACAATTCGTTACATTTTTTTCCCAGTCCCGAGTACCGCAAAAAGTTGTTTGACGTTACCCAAAAACCACTGGAATTCATTAATGAAATAATTCCAACTTGATTCCGGTTTTTGTATACGAATTTTTTTTCAGGAACTCATATTTTTTACACACACACCATATGAAAAGGTTAGAATGAAATTGATGACACGTTTCTTTTAATTTTATTTATATTAACTTGAATGGATTTTACCTCATTTTCCCATGGGGGTAGGCAGAAACTAAAGAACGCCACTTGCTACGATTCTTGCATATTTCGTTCACTTCGTCCACATTAATACATCTTGTCATACACACACGCCGGTTGCGAGTACTACGCACCTGACCTTTTTGAAGAACCCACCAATGGCACGAAAAATCTGCGGCCAGGGGAAATGATATATCGGACCTGTACCGACTAATAACCACACTTTCATTCCCTTGTCCTGGACATATTATGATAAAATGTTTAAAAAGACTTAATTTCGAAAGTCAAAAGGTTGGCATATTGATTTCTGAGATTTACGCGAATATTATACATTGAAATAAAACTACTTTTTACGGATTTTATCGCGTTATCAGTGGACGCTGTAAATGGTCCGAAACGTCGGGATTAATAATATCAATATATCGCAATAAAATCCGTAAAAAGTAGTTTTCAAAAGGTTGGGTTCGAAGTTGACCTTACATTTGGAGTCGAGGTGGTTATATGTTCATAATCCTCCTAGCCTTTATGTTGGGGTCTTCCCGTCTAACCAGATAAGGCTGAATATACGAAGCGACTGCCATCAGACTTGCATAACCCAATTTCTGGGCATTACCGATATTCTGAGGATAGACTGGTTGCATTGACAGGCTTTTTGGGTTTCTGACTACCACTAACGATTGTCATAAGTGTTCGTATGACAACCGGGATCGACGGTTTTACGTGCCCACAGTTAAATCTACAGTCAAATATATCAACAACAGCCAAGTATACAGTCAAACAACGACCTTATCGCTTATATGCAAGTGGCATATAAGCGGTATGATGATGATGTTTTTTTTATATACTGCTAAGGTGGCAAACAAGCATATGGCCCACCTGATGGTAAGCGGTTACCGTAACCTATAGACGCTTGCAACACCAGGAGTATCACTTGCGCTTTACGAGCCCTGGATAATGAAAGAGGAATAGTAGGGTTGGCATAAAGTCTTCCCACTGCCAACACAACGTTTCCTCGCGGAGCACTGGCAACCTTCCTCACCGTAAGGAACACAACACAGCTCAAAGCAGTGTTATTTCACTTCGATCTTCTGCAAGGCGGAGGTGCTTCCCCAGTCGGGCAGCTCCAATTTAAATGAACCGACTCCCACTATGTCATACTTCTCTATGATAATGATGATCGTATAAACGGTCGCATCACTGAAATATAAAAAAAAAATCTAATTACTAACTAGAGGCAGATATTTTAGAACATCATCATCAACCCATATACTGTCCCACTGCTGGGCACGGGTCGACACTCATATTGAGGGGGATTAGGCTATAGTCCACCACGCTGGCCTAGTGCGGGTTGGCAGACTTCACAAACCGATATTGTCCTTCACCGTTTAAGCGAGTGATAATTAATTATTAATACGCACATGAATTCGAAAAGTCAGAGATGTGTGCCTTGGGTTCGAACTCGAGACCTTCGACTTGGCAGTCCAATGGTCATACCACTAGGCTATCACTGCTCGCGCTAGAACATAGGTCTATAATATTCTTCATAGTTCAGTAAAACATCATTTTTCTTGTCGCTGGTCGTTAGAAACGTTATTTATCAAGTTTTTTCACGACTCATTACTTTCTGAACACATTTTCAGGATAATTTATTAAAAAATGAAGGCAGTAGTCTTAGATATAATTTGCCTAGGTCTCATGGCCACGAGCACGGTTTATTTTTATTTTTTATAGGATAACAAAAAAACAAGGCAAACGAGCAGACGGATCGCCTGATGGTAAGCGATTACCGACGCCAATAGACACCCGCAACACCAGAGGAGTCACAAGCGCGTTGTCGGCCTTTAAAAGGGCTCTTCACTTTTTTCTTGAGATTTGAAGGTCATATCGGTCCGGAAACACTGCAGGCGACAGTTCATTTCACGTTGTGCGAGGCAGAAAGATTCTAGAGAAACGCACAGTGGTGGACTGCCAACCATCTAGATGCTGAGGGAGGAACTGCTGTCGCGTAGAACGCGGAGAACGATGCTGGAAAGAGGCAGCAGGGATCAATCCGAACAGTTCCTCGGAGCATTCCCCATAGTATATGCGATTGAAGATGCATAGCGAGGCCACATCTCTATGCAGCGCCAAGGGGTTTAGCGGGTTTGAATTAACTTGGTTTTATGTTTTTCCATCTGCAAAGTTAAACACATTGAAACCCCTCCGTGCCTCGGAGAGCACGTATCCGTCGGTCGCGGTTTTCATACTAACACCACAATCGTTTCTTTTCTTCTCTTCTTAGTCGCTAAACTCTTCACAGAGTGGTCGTGGTCGTCACACGTATTCACAAATGAAACTCCAAACACCAGTCAAGAACCACTCCCATAGTGATTGTCCACATTTCAGCTTCATGATTTTTAATATTTTTGTAAACAACATATTTTATTCTTTTTGCTTTTTTTCTGTTACAACTGACGTATTTTATTCAAGCTGTGCGCTTTTTGAAAATACTGACAGGTTTGCATTGAAGGGAGAATATCGTATTCAAAAATAACGTTGAATACGGTTAGATTGATATCTTTACAATATGCGATCCGGTACCGACACGACTTGACTAGTTTTGCTTAGAAATAATGTTACAGAAAGAAGGAAAGGTTATCTGTAAAATCATTTAGATTCCTCATAATAATAATATTTTTTAATTTTTCCTTTACTATATGCATGTGACAATATTAATACCCACATGCTTTCCAGTTTTTTTTTTGTTGATAATCGGTTCATCTCCTTCAATAACAGAGTTGAATTTACTGAATTCAAAATATCTATGATAAAAATAATATGAATGATGAATAATTACCTAATGATTTTCTTTAGTGTAATAATAGAATTATTGCGCTGAATTTTTTAAAATTAAAAAATAATAACATTTAAAACATTTTTTTAAAATATCAAAAATGTCGCCAACGCTAAAATCAATTCAGTTATTGCTTTTTTTATCTATCGCCGATATCGGTTTTCATTCATCGTACTTGCATTTTATCGACAGTCTGACCTTTTTGTGCGGTGGCCTCATTCTGCCGATGCCTCGCAGCCGATGGATTGATGGCCAATTAGGACTCGATGGAAAGCGCTGAAGGAAATTGCGAGATGCTGTGGCTGAGTGTACCCAGTAAGTGTATTTAGTTGTCATGGTGACATAATTTATGTTCAATGCAGGAGATCCCCTGCAACGTCATAAGTAAAACATACCGTTACGCCTGTATTCACCGAAAGGTTAGGCAGAGGTGTATTATGTATACCCACAGTTCATTTATACGGTAACAAACCCAAATTACGAACTGCTACTGAGAATTTCATAAAGAAACTCAATAGGACTACTCGATCCAAGAAGCGAATCGGAACTCTAGAGTAGGAGTCATTAGGAAAATTTGTTATTACCATAAATACGATATGCATAACGCATTTTCATAATAGGCAAGTCAAGGGTCGAGACCAAGGGCGTCTCTTAATTTTTCCATATTTAATATAGAGGAACTACGAAACCTATGCAAAGGAGCGATTATTTCATAGAAAGTTCCTACGAGATCTGCCCATTTTTATTATATCTGCCCATTTTAACATACTAATTTTTAAGAAAAGAAAGAAAAAAAATGTTTATTGCCACCAATAGAAAACCATAAACTTATATATTTAACATTTATAAAAACATAGATGTGCAGTGTGGCAAAAGGAGCCGGCTCAGCAAAATATTGACCCTTTTCTAGCATAGCTGCCACAATGATCAACGCTGGTTTTCAGCCCACTCCTAAGTGTCACTACATCTTTTTTTGCGAGAAGATAAAAGGCGTACAATAAAAAAAACGACAAGTCAGTTTACATTATATAAAGATAAAGATAACTTTATTTGCAATAAATATGGGTACAGACAGTTCTAATTGCTAAGTCGCTAAGTCCAAATAGTTGCCACATATTATACCATACAATGGTGTGCAAAGGAAAAATACACGTTAAGAATAAGTACATATAAACTACGAGTAAGTAGGTAACAATCAATTACAATATAATAGAGTATAACATCTTATTATTATTTTATTTTAAGTTCCGTTAGGTAGTCCTTAACAGAATAGTAACATTTATTTACCAGCCATGCATACAATTTACGCTTGAATATTTTTAGGGGGAATCTTCTCATATTTTTCAGTAGTTTATTATATATTTTTATAATCATAGGATGGCAATTGTTGTGGAAATATGTACTTTGTATCCTGGGTAGTAGAAGTTTACTTGGATATCTTGTATTGAATCCACAATGCGCTCCAGAAGTTTTAAATAAGTATGGGTGCTTTTTTGCGAACATACAACATTCATTATAGTCAAAGTGTTTTAGAACATTAAAAATTTACTAGAAAATTAAAAATAGTTGTCAGAACTGGCAAGAAACTCCATATACACTCCTTTAAAAAATGTTTACAATAATTTATTCTGATGTCAATTTTGTTCGGAAAAGCTTTTGACAATAATACAGTAATAAAAGATAAAAATTGAAGGCCCAACAGACAGCACCCGTTCACGAGTATGCCGTGTGTATCAACGTCTTTCTATTCAACCATGTTGTAGGGAATAAAACAACCCGACATACATTTTTTTATACCACTTAAGTGGCAAACAAACATACGGCCCACGGACAAGTAATCGGTTACCGTAGCCTATAGATGCTTCCCAACTTGGGAGGCCCGAGCACCGCCTGTAGGCGGTTGTACGTGGGGGTCGTGCGAATCATGGCCCTATATGGGGCCCCGGTGTGGGCGGCCGACCTGACGGCCCGCAGCATCGCGGTGCTGCGGAAACCGCAGAGGGCGATGGCCGTCAGAGTCGTCCGAGGGTGTCGCACGATCTCCCACGAGGCGGCTTGCGTACTGGCCGGATCCCCGCCCTGGGACCTGGAGGCGAGAGCGCTCGCGTCACTTTATCTGTGGCGCGAGGAGGAGCGGACGCGGAGCGCGGGACTGGCGCAGCGGCAGATCACGCTGCGCCGGTTGGAGCTCCATCAGGTCCTGGTGGCGGAATGGCGGGACAGGCTTTCGCGCCCTACCGCCGGCCTCGTCACCATCGAGGCGGTCCGGCCGGTGCTCGAGCGCTGGCTCGGGAGACGACACGGCTCCCTGACGTTTCGGGCGACGCAGATGCTCTCGGGGCACGGTTGCTTCGGGAGGTACCTGTGTCGCATAGGCAGGGAGCCGGACGCCCGGTGCCATCACTGCGTCCATTGCGTAGAGGACACGGCGCTGCACACGCTCACAGAGTGTGCGGCTTGGGAGGAGCCGCGCCGTGCCCTCGTCGCTGCGGTGGGAGACGACCTGTCGCTGTCGGCCGTCGTCAGCTCGATGGTCGACAGCGCGGCGTCTTGGGACGCGGTGATCTCCTTCTGCGAGGATGTCATCTCGCAGAAGGAAGCTGCGGAGCGGGAGCGCGAGAGTGCAAGCGCTGACCCTATCCGCAGAAGACGCACCGGGCGACGTCGTCGCCGGGAGAGGGCGGACAACGCCCTCTTCCAGCCTCCCTAAACGGTCCGGGGGCGACAGACGCGGGGTACGTCTGTCGCTCCCCCTCAAGGACCCGAGACGGTGGCGCGTTGTGTTCCACGCGCGCCTCTCCAAGACGGCAGGGGGGGGAGTACGCCTCACTCCCCCCCTACCAACTCAAAGACGGGGCCCGCTGCGGCGGGCCATCACCAGTCGGGGGCCGCGGAAGAATGCTCTGTTCCCGTAGCCCCCGACGCAGCAGGTGCGAGAAGGAACACCGTGTGGTTTTTAGTCGGTAGGTCACCCACTCTGGGTGGAGTCCGACACGCCCCGCCGCCTCCCCGGGCGGCGGAAGTCCATGATGGATTTTCCACACGCTAAGCAAAAAAAAAAAAAGGGGTATCACTAGCACGTTGCCGACCCTGTAAAACGAAAGAGGAACAGTTAGGTTGGCAGTGTATAAGGGTCAAAGTTCCCCCACTGCCAACATAACGTTTCCTCGTGGAGCACTGGCAACCTTGCTCACAGTAAGGAACACAACACAGCTCAAAGCAGTGTTATTTCACTTCGATTTTCAGCAAGGCGGAGGTACTTCCCCAGTCGGGCAGCTCCAATTTGAGTGGAATTACTCCCTCTATTGTGGAATTACTGTTAATACGTCTTACCATAGCCTTTTTTTTTTTTGTTTACGGGGGAAACCTTCAAAAGGCTACCGGTCTACGGGGGTTAGACCGGGGAGTGTGGGATTCTTACCCACTAAAACCACCCCGGTGGCCACCATCAGCACATGGAGGGGGGCACTGAGTCCTCTTAATAGACGCTTGTAATACCAGGGGTATCACTTGCGCGTTGCCGACCCTGCAAAACGAAAGAGGAAACTATACTACAATCCTGTAGACGTGTACTAAGCACACTTTATAAGTCCGTAATATAGAAATTCCATAATAAACAGCAAAGCTTACTGGACGTCGCCATTAACATAAAGTTAGTAACACTTCATTGCATTTAGTTAAAGACTCGGCCCGCAGCTGAAACTTTCAGATCGTTAGGGCGTTGAGTTGTGAAATTTATGAATGTTATCGGTATTTCATGTTTCTGAGAGGCTTTATAGTTGGATACTTAAGAATGTTTTTGAAGTTTTCAGTATAAGCCGGTTAGTTTTCTCAATAAAGTAACTATGGTATTCAGCTGAAGTAGAAGGTAATATGTATTTAGTATGTAAGGAAATAAATAAATAAATGTAACTACCTCGTTAGTCTAGTGGTCTTAAGCGCGACTGCTACCTTAGAGATCCTGGGTTCGATTTCTAGGTCGAGCAAAGTGATATTAGGTTTTTCAATTAAATTCTCAGTAGCAGAATTTGGATTTAGTAATGGTTAATGGTAATAGGCTCGCCCCCTATTAAATGGGACTTCAACATACCGGTTAACAAAAGTAAGTAAAAAAATAAATAAACGTTGTCCGTAGTTGAATAGTTTTGAATAAAATAAAAATAAATAAATGTTTTGGTAGATTTAAGGGAGCACCATCGAGTCCCACACTAAGCAGAGAGTCTACTATTAGAACCAATAGTACACACGCCAGCACATCAAGCTACCCCAATCTGTCAAATTTCTTAGATAGATTTTCAACTTTAAAGCAAATTAATAATGTTCATTTTCAATTAGGAAAATTTGTCAGTTTTGGATAGCTTGACCTGCTGGCGGCTGTAAATGATCTGTTTAATTTGGGACTAATGGGATGTAATACTTTTATTCTAAATTATACAATACTTAATATTATATTACATAAGAAACACACACACAAACATGTTCATCACATAAATATTTGTATCCTATGGTATTCGAACCAAAGACCTCGTGATCAGCACTCGAACTCAAACCACTCGACCACAGAGACGTCGTCAAGCTTTAATCCAACATTGAAGTTTGATTTTCATAGTTCGCCTCCAAAATGAAATTAACATTTCAACTTTGATGAAAAATCTTAACGCTTCTTTAATTAAGTTCAATTAGCACTCACCTAATTGATTGTTAGTCCAAAAATAAAAAGAGCGATGTTTTAAAATAATAAATAAAGAACTAAATTAATTATATATGAATAATTAATGTGTGAATAATGAAGCTGTTCAATTGATGTGTAAGATTAATCTCGCTTACCACAGCTTTTTAATAAAAAAAATCCCCACACTAAGATTTTCTCCAGTATCGTAGGTATGTTTACAAACACAAATTATCACATACACAAACACCCAAACCCGGAACAACCTGTAGATCGACAAATATTCGTTCCGTGTTGGGATCGAAACCGTGACAAATGGCACAGAAGCCGGTACCGCAGCCACAGCACCTTACGTATGTATGAGTAAAGTCTATGGATGAGTGATCATTCTATATACTTTGAGACGCCGAGCCTCGTTGTCACAGAGCCTCAAAGTCTTAGAGCACCGTTACCTATGTTTTTAGACCTTTTACATGGTATCTAAAATCATTTAATAGAACTTTCTTTTATGCCTAGCTGTATTTTATATAATTGTAATCTTCGAAACATTCCTAAATTGTTCTCTCATGTAAGTATTGTACAATACAAAACGATATTTTAAAAGAGTAACCATGGAGTTTCTTGCCGGTTCTTCTCCATAGGAAACGACTACTTTGTAACCGTGCACCTAGACTCGACATTTCATAAGTGCCTGTATATGGTTTATATGAAAATAAAACTATTTTAATTTTGATTCCGGTGTACTATGATCAAACCACGAAATCAGTTTCTCAGAATCAAATACAATAATGACAGACAGTTGGAATCAAATACAGCTAAATGCACTTGTATTTTAACTCTGTACTCAAATATAAAGGGTTTTATTATTTAAAATTCAGATTATTATTAATATTCTCATTCTTTATAATTTATGTCTAATTTAAAATGTACCTACATAGAATATCGCCGCTACCTTGACGAATATATCAAATTTTTTGGCTTCCTAAACATTTGACATTCTTAGATTTAGCTGTATTTGATCTTATAGGCCTCAATTCTACGTTATATTTATGTGTAGTTTCTTCTTTTATAAACCTATATTCATAACTCAAAACAATTCGTCACAAAAGAATTAAATTTCCACTCACCTTTTGGGAAATTTCCCAATGAATACGCAACAAATTCCCAACAGGTACGCTTCTCAAAGAGGGTACGCAACAGCTTGCTACGTCCTCTGACGACCTCTCTAGAGGGAACTACAAAAAGGCACTCCAAGCACTCAATTACCATCCAATTGAGAAGGGAATCGAAATAATAAATTTTCAAACAATAAGAGCGTTTTGTAAGTGAAATTGTTTTACAAGATTCGTATACAGTGTTAAAGGTAAAATCTGTTTTGCGTTGCGTTTGGGAATCTAATCCATGTTAACGTAATATTAATAAATATTTGGGACATTACACAGCACCATCTACTCCCAAACTAAGCACAGCTTGAACAGACGCCAGCAGGTCAAGCTATCAAAAACTGTCAAATTTTCCCATTGAACATGAACCTTATTAAAGTTGAAAACCTATAAAAGAAATTTGACATATTGAGGTAGCTTGATGTGCTGTCCTCTGTACTACGCTTTAAATCTTATAATAGAAAATGCCAAAAAATACAAAAAGATAGGTAAAAGGTAAGGTGGTATCGTTCGACATCGAACTGACTGTAAAGTAAGTCATGTCGGTTGAGAAGCAAAAACTTGCTTTTCAATATATATTGAAAAGCAAGTCAAGCACGTCAGTCCCGGTTATCATACGAGATGATCGTGTGCCAGTCGTTAATGGTAGTCAGTAGCCCAAAACGTCTGAAAACCACTCCATCTTCAGGATATCGGTATTGCCCAGAAATTGGATGACAGTCGCTTCGTTTAAAATACTGATATTCAGCCGTATGTGGTCAGACTGGAAGTCGACGAAAACGCTCGGAGTATGAGAATAATGACCAACAAACAAATGAAGTGTAAGTACTAACCGCAGCGAGTTAATTCCATAAGGCCGGTTACACACTAAATAACAACCGGCCTCCCGCCGCGCTGCCCTCGTATCGTTAGTGGAGTCCGCTCGTAAACCGCCTACATTCCTATCGTACTTAATATTCCCATTGTTTGCCAAATGGTATTGTTAATAGATTCACTGTTAGCTGTAATTGTGTTATAGTTAGACACTTAGCGTGTAATTAAAGCGGAGTGGACTATTTGCAAGGTTACAGTGCTCTCTGATGGAGCCTGTGTACTCGCTCTGGCTGTCGTTTTAAGTATGTTTGAGACATGAACAATGAACATACCTACTATCATGCCTGTTTACTGCGAAGGTTACGGCAGAAGTATTGTACACCCAGTTCACCTCTGTCTTTTTATCTTAAAAAAAACGTTGCCCATCACTAGAATTTTCTCTTATATATCATAGTGGTGCGTTTACAAACATTTTTTTAAATAACAGAACATACTATAACGTCTGTATTCCCCAAAGGGATAAACAGAGGTGTCCTTGTGTATACCCACAGTTTGCCGGTATGTTTACGTACAGACGCCAGCAGGTCAATCTATCCAAAACTGTCAAATTTTCCCAATTGAAAATGAACATTATACGTTTGTGTTAAAGTTGAAAATGTATCAAAGAAATTTGACAGATTGGGGTATCTTGACGTGCTGGCCTTTGTACCATGTAATAGGAGGCGCGCTTATTGGTATTAACCGGGCACAAATACGAACTCCGAGCTAATACTGAGAATTTCATAGAAAGACCCAATAACACTTTGCCTGGCCTGGAAATCAAACCTCTAGGGTAGCAGCCGCACTTAGGAGCACTAGGCTAATGAGGCAAAGTCTTTTTAAGTATCAAAGTCAAAATTATTTATTGAAATTTCTGACCAATACTGATATCCTGAAGATGATTGTTTTTCGATACCACTGTGGTGGCAAACAAGCATACGGCCCACCTGATGGTAAGCGGTTACCGTAGCGTATAGACGCTTGCAACACCAGGGGTATCACTTGCGCATTGCCGACCCTTTAAAACAAAAGAGAAATAGTTGGATTGGTAGTATAAGGGACAAAGTGCACAACGTTTCCTCGCGCAGCACTAACAACCTTCTCACCGTAATGAACAAAACACTGTTTAAAAGCAATGTTATTTGACTTCGGTTTTCTGCAAGGTGGAGGTACTTCCTCAGTCGGGCAGCTCCAATTTGAGTGGAATTACTCCCACCATACCCTAGCTCAAAAATATTGACGGGTTTTTTTGGCTTCTGATTAATTATGACCAAAGTGGAGTCTCTTATTAACCAAATTATAAAAGGACAAATTAACGTGCTCTCTCAGGCACGTAGAGGTCTCGATGTGCTTAGAATAAGAATAGTATGGTCTTAAAAGAATTTATGGGAAGGAATAATTCGTCTTTTGGTACCGCTAAGCCACCGAGACTCACGTCCGCCATGTCGAAATCTGAATTTACGTCTTTATGGTGACGTCAGTAACACACAGTGAAAAGCAAGATTTTGCTTCTCAACCAAAAGACGCTGGTTTGAATCCTGCCCACGGTTCAGTTTTTCCTTCGTTAGAATAACTTTAAAATCTTAGTTATTGTATATTATGTTGATTATAAACACAAGTTCGTTCGTTCAGTCAGGTCAGTAAAGATCGATGCTTTTAACTGATTATTTCGTTCAATCACCTAACGACACTGTCTTCTCTTGACTGATGATCTGTCGCGACTTCCTTAGTCCTCACTTAAAAATCAACTTTAATGTCTTAACATTTAAGTGTCAATTTGACTGATAATAAAACTGACTGCGGACTTTTTTTGTATTAGCACGCGAATTAAATTCGTATTGTTGTGGAATAAGGTTCATAATGCGATTGTCAGGAAATGTTATAGTGTAGTTCTCATTCTTTTTGTTTCGCTCCAATAATTACGTACGAAGTATCGGTGTCAGTGTAATTTATATAAAATATTTACGATTGTTTTACACGATCGTATTAAAACTGTATGACACTCCTACACTCCTAGCAAAATAGGGTAGTGGACTTGTCTTTGGTTTATTTATTGGAACGAAGTTCCTTATCGCGCGTTGTGAAAGGGGGCTAGACGGAAAAACTTCTTACGAAAAAAGTTGTCACGACACTTTTTTCGAAATTCAAATATTTTTGACAAGCATTCAAATATTATTGAGTGAATGACAATATTTGAATTTCGCGCGTTGTGAATTGTTGAGTGTATACAGGTTTTTTTATTTTTAATTATTAAATTTTAATGAAAGGAACTTCGTTCCATCCGGTTGTCCCTTGACACCTCTCAAGTTTTATTTTTATTATATTTGGTATTAACGCATTTCCAAATAGGTATTTCGCGGAGGAATAACAACTGGTCCCTATGTTCCCAATAATTTGTTTTTGAGGCGAACACCTCCTGTGGTTTTAGTCGGAAGGTCACTGACTTGGGTGGAGTCCGACACACCTCGTCGTCTCCCCGGACGGCGGCAGTCCAAGATTTCCACAGAAGAATAAAGTTCCAAATAGGTACAGGATGTTACAATACTACCTTTATATCCGAGAGGAGGTTAAATGGGGCCTTATAACGAGTCCATTCACAATATTTAAGAATCGTAGTAACGCTGTATTATTGTATTGTATTGCCCCAAAAAAAGGAATACAACAACATCTATGAATGAAAAATAGAAAAACTATTAAAGTAGACAATTATTAGGTAAAATAGGTACGTAGGCCTTTCTGTTAAAAAATCTGGTTCCCTGACATGACAGCTGACAACATTTTTCGCTTTGATAATTAATTATAATATTTTTACGGGGTATTTTGTAACACGTTTTAGCTACACAAAAATTTCATCTCCGGTTAAGTACACTGCACGCTTTAACCAACTAAGCTACCAAGACGTGTGATGTCGAAAATCCTTCCACATTCCACGTCTTTAAGATGACATCAATGATACCTATTGAAAAAAAAAAAATTTGATGTATGTTCTTTAACTGACGTGTCTTACTTTAAGTAATAAACGTCGCGACGTTTTAACATCACCTTTAAGAACCTTTTCCTAATTTTTTACATTATCGTAACGGTAATAATTATAAACTGATATTACACTCTTAGGCGACTATTACACCTGGTTACCTGGCCAATATATTATAGAAGGACTCAATAAATTTATAGGGGTCCAATAGGGATCGCAATTAAACTGATTAGAATATTCGACAACCCAACATGAATAATTCAATAATTGTTTGATAATTCGATACTAAAATTGCAGGAATGGCGGGACATCACTATTAAGAATGTTAACCCTTTGCCTGCGACCGTCTCCCATTCAGTATCCCTAATACGCTTATTATCTATTATTGAGACACACCATGTGTGTTTCCAGCACTAATCCGTAACTTTTATATTATATCCGAAATATACTATCACGCCTGTATTTCCCGAAGAGTTAGGCAGAGGTGTACCGATGTACACCTACAGTAGAATGTTTAGGTGCCATGTAATAGCGAGCCTATTGCCATTATTCGGGCACAATTCCAAACCCCGAGCTGTTACTACTAGACAATTTCATTGAAAAACCCAATAACATTGCTCTAACTGGCAATCAAACCCAAGTCTTTTAAGAATTTATTTTATAAAATATTCTAATCATGAACTTCAGCGAAATTATTAGAATATGGTAACACATTTTTTTTAAAATCCTCATTCTTGTTCTTGTTACTTGCCCTATAGTCACGGCCAAGGGCTTTGTAAAATTCGTTACGACAATAACAGGCTGTGATCCTTGATGTGACCTTCGATGGACCCTTTTAAATTTTTTTATAGTACGGAAAATCCTCATGGATCCTCCGCCACCCGGGGAGGTGGCAGGGTATGTCAGACTCGTACTGACTAAAAACAGCACTTGCCTTCACTTGCCATATAGTCATGGCCATGGGATCCGCGAAATTCGCCACGACCATGACGGGACCCTTTCAATCGGCCTTGCCTTGCATCCTAATCGCCTACTGGGGAGAGTTTGGTACACCTACATATTTTCTCCTAAAACCGTTCGAATAAATCTTTGATACACACATTTTGTCGAATAAATTATTTAGGCCCATTAGTATGAAGAAGGGATGGGGTCGTTTTATCGAATAACCTTTAACGGGTACATCGTTGCTTATCCGAAATTCAATACCCACTGAATTTAGGAGGTATATCAGATTCTACCTGCCAATAAATTTGGATTATCCTTACTTCCCTTGATTTCTGTGGTCTAGGGGTTTGAGTGTCGGACTGCTGACCACGAGATCGTGGATTCGATTCCCCCAAGACACAAATATTTAAAATATTTATGTGATGAACATATTGCTTTTGTGTTTGTCTGGGTGTTTCTTATGTAATAGAAGTATGTATTTACAAAAATAAGTATCTATTTATCCATTATCTAGTACCCATAGTACAAGCTCTGCTTAGTTTGGAACTAGATGGTAAAATTGTCCAAGAATATTAAAAAAAATATATAAATGTGAAAGTAACTGTCTGTTTGTTACGCTTTCGCGCATAAACCGCTGAACCAATTTTGATGAAATTTGGTAAAGAGATAGACCAGATCTTGGAGAAGGACATAGACATAATAACATACCTATTGTCTAAAAAGTTTCGGGATGCAGGTGAAGCCGCGGGCAACAGCTAATTTATTTATAAAAAAATCTCGTGTCACATTGTTTTTTGCCATACTCCTCAGAAACGGCTTGACCAATTTTTTATAAAATTTTATATGTATATTCCGTAGGTTTGTGAATCGGTCGTAATCTATTTTTCATACCCCTATGTAATAAGGATGGCCCTGAAGAATTTTTTTATGTCCAAACAACATTTGCGGGGTCAGCAGCAAGTAGTGTTTTTTTTATGAAATTCTTAGTAGCAGCTCAAAGTTCAGATTTGTGCCTGTTTATAAACTCTCCCGCTACGTTGAATTAAAAAAAATATCCCTGAATAAAGAATGTACAATCGAGATACTTGGCGGTTGACAATTTTAACCCTTATTACTAAGAGAATAGATTTGAAAAGTGGTCAACTGAATGATTCTTACACCTCTACTTAATCCTTCAGGATTATGAAGTTTAGTAAGTAAATAAGTACGCCGATCGTAGGTAGAATCATCACCGTTGGACATTATATAGGCGTAGATATTGCTTATAACAGAATTGAAAGACGTAGATAGGCTAACTTGTTTAGTCATTTTAACACAACGAAACGTGAGACAGTTTCATGCGTCTGTATCAAACCAGAGTCAGGCAACGAATGTGCGCCGCGCTCTATTGACCGATAACGCCACGACTCTGTCAAGCACCCCCACTCGACATCACGCGATGTGTGACGTAATAGCGAGTTGTAGCCAACGTCGGCTCGGTGTTTCAATTTTCGTTTAAATACGACATATAGATAGTTTCACAAAAAAGAAACCCAAATAAAATTTTACAGACGAGAAACAGTGACGTAATAACAACAAAAATTACAAAACAAAAAAAGTTATATAATATTACAAGTTACTCCATTAATTATACAAAAGACATAATGTAGCTATAAACCATGTTCCCAATAAATTGCCATAAACCAGAACCGTCACACTATTAGTGTTACAACCCTGCGTCCCGCGATTAGTGTCAACAGCCGCTAACCCGTAGGGAGGTGCGTAGGATATCGATACTATCGATATTACTGTTTCGTGTTCGTTTTCGTAACGACTGTACGAGTAAGTCGATTTTATTTGTATTTTTTAAGAAAGCTCTGTTTTGTGCGGGACTTTATAAAGATATTATAATTACGAACATAAAGTATAGAGGCCAGCACATCAAGTTACCACAATCTGTCAAATTTCTTTGATAGATTTTCAACTTTAATACAAAGTTATAAGGTTTATGTGCTGCTCATGGGAAAATTTGACTATATAACTTGACTAAAAAAATAGTTTTGTCATCATCATCATCAACCCATATACTGTCTCATTGCTGGGCACAGGTCTCCTCTCAGATTGAGAGGGATTAGGCTATAGTCCACCACGCTGGCCTAGTGCGGGTTGACTTTACACACCGTCGAGAAATCTCTGAGGCTTGCAGGTTTTCATGTTTTCCTTCACCATTTAAGCAAGTGATTATTAATACGCACATGAATTCGAAAAGTTAGAGGTACGTGCCTTGGGTTCGAACTCGAGACCTTTGACTTGGTAGTCCAATGGGCTTATCACTAGGCTATCACTGCGATTTAAGGCTGTCCAATGATTAAATCCTTCCAAGAATTCATATATATTACGTAAAGTTATGAATTGCTATCCTCACACACACTCACAATGACTAAAAAATTTGACTAGATACTTGATTGACAGCTGCTGGCGTCTATACTCTTGTAACGTTTGCATATTTTTTTTATTCTAACTTTTCCTTTAGTATACAATAAATAGTCTATCTATATAATCGGTCATAAACCAGAAACGTTACACTACTAGCGTTACGACCTTACCGCCCGTGATTACTGACACCGGCCCTTAAACCTGTAGTGAGGGTCGTATCGAGTATCGATACTATCGATATCACTGTTGTCGTTTCCTTCCATACCGATTGTAGGTCGATTTGCGATGGAAAATTTAAATATTTTTTAAAATAAATGTATAGTAACATATCATATGTTAATTGATATATATATAGTTTGGGCGACCGCTTTGCCTTATTAATTTATACCTCTAAATTCTGTCATTTAGTGCATTTACCGTAATTGTCTTTGTACCACTTAAAGGTGGTCTGCCACCATTTTATATTTTTGCTAATGTACAAAAGTGGTAAATAAATATATGTATCAGTAATAGTAATTATAAGTATTTGTATACTGCCATAACAGTCTAGTGGTCGAAAAAGCGATATCTACGCTAGTGTTCCTGGGTTCGGTTTTCAAGTCAAACAGTACTATTGAGTTTTTTCTGTGAATGAAATTTTCAGTAACAGATTTATGCCCAATTAATGGGAAAAAGAACGCCCCCAATAGGTACGTCATGGGACTTAAACATACCGGAAACTGTGGGTGTACAACTCTGCCTAACCCTTCGATCACTAAAGGTATATTTTATTACTAACAGTACAAACTTCAAAAGTATTATAGAGCAAAGCATAAAATCCAATTTACTTCAAAAATTCAACCGTGATCGTTAAACCAGAAAGTCCTTGCTTGTTACTAAAGTTTCCATATCCGGATGGCCGGCAGAATAACCGGATGACCGTCACACGGACCGGATCAATCTCGTTTGTGTGCCTAATGGGATAACTTTGGTTGGATCGCCAAGTTTTTGCCATAAGCGTCTGCGACTATACGATCTGATTCCGAATGATTGCGTGGTAAGTTGGTGTCAGTTGTCAGTTTACTTAAGTGTGGAGTTTTAGTCAGGATAGCAATTCATAACTTGTTAGTATTCACGTAATATAATTTAAGAATACTTAGAAGTTAGGATATGACCATTGGACTGCCAAGTCAAAGGTCTCGAGTTCGAACCCAAGGCACGTACCGCTAACTTTTAGAATTCATGTGCGTATTAATAAATAATTAATACTTAATCACTCGCTTAAACGGTGAAGGAAAACATAATGAGAAAACCTGCAAGCCTTAGAGATTTCTCGACGGTATGAAGTCAACCCGCACTAGGCCAGCGTGGTGGACTATAGCCTCATCCCTCTCAATCTCAGAGGAGACCCGCGCCCAGCAATGCGACAGTATATGGGTTGATGATGATAAAAATAATTCACCTCAAATAATAGCAAAGGCCTAACATCACGATGTTTTTGCGTAAAAGAGTAACAAGTTTTAAACTTTGTCTCAGTAAAGCTTTTAGTGGTATTAAGGCTGGGCGCACACGAATTCCGAGTACGGTGGTTAATTCCATGTGAAGTTTTTTATAGCACTAGGACGGCAAACAAGCTTATGGCCCACTTGATGGTAAGCGGTTTGTCTACGTCTGAACGCAGCCTTTTCATATTTACAAATTATTACGAACGCACTGTAACAACAGCGCTCGCGGCGTGCTTCACGGCGGAGGAACTGCACTAACTTCACTACGCACGACACGAAGATCTTTTCGCGCCGCCATTTTGTCTCGACACACAAATTGTATAATTTTGAACAATAAACCTTTAAAACTTCGAGGTGTGATCTTAATTCTTATTGTATCGCCCACACGGTTACCGTCGGTAGCCTATGGACGCTTGCAACACCAGGGGTATCACTTACGCGTTGCAGACCCCGTAAAACGAAAGAGGAATAGTTGAGTTGGCAGTATGGAGTCAAAGTCCCCCCTCTGCCAACACAACGTTTCTTCACAGTGGACTAGTAGGTAGCCTTGCTTACCGTTAGGAACACAACACAGATCACACAACCCTTTAGTAAATAAATTATAAATAAATATTTTTGGTCATTTTTACATCTAGTCCAAAACTAAGCAGCGCTTGTACATAAGAAACACCTAGACAAACACAAATCCTCACTTATGTTTATCCTATTAATATTTGTGTTCTATGGGAATCAAACACGTGGTTCGAGTGTCGGACTGGTGAACAGCAACTGGAGCAGTCTGCCACTCAAACCACTAGACTACAGACGTCGTTAACTACTGATAGTTTCTACCGTAGTAGAAAATATTTTTCATAAGGTATATCGCATTACTTGTTTGATAGTTGTACAATGCTATGTTACTATAATGCTAATACTCTACCGGTTATTTACAAAAGCGTGTTTTTTTTAATTTTTTTTTTTCTATAAAATTATAAGTACCAATTCAGTTACGAAATCATACCGAACTAGCGGCTATTAGAACTGAATAGTTCTCCAGACAGTAAGCCACTGGAAGCTACCGTTGGTATCATGAATATGCGTCCAGCCTTATTCCCATTAAACTTTGCAGGAACTTGAAAATATGACAGCTGTGCCCTTCTGGGTAGAAGTTGTTGTAAAACTTCTTTTTTAATGCACCCATGACAACGCCCTTTTACAGCCATGGCTGATGCGATTCTGTGGCACATTTTAGGGAAGTTATATCGCGATATCGAAAATTTTATCGCGATATATTTCTATTTTAACTGTGTTAAAATCCTGTGTTAAAACCGATCTGCGAGGTTAAGCTGCAGTAGCCGCAGCCAGTATGTGGATGGGTGACCATTCTTAACCTTTTGACCGTCATGAACGTGTATAGACGTCAAATTAAATCTTGCTCACGACGCCAACGACGGCATGGCACGTCAAAAATACCACTTTTTTTCAGTTCAAAACAAATACCTATACAAAAAATTGTTGTTTTTTTTTCCTATTATTAGATACTAGAATTTGTCGCTTGGCGTAGAGAACACGGATTTTCGTTATTGACGTGGGGGTCAAAAGGTTAACAATTCAAGACTCCTTCGTGCTTTGAAGAACATGTGAAGCTGTCGGTCCTGGTTATCATACGAACATCTTTAACAGTCGTTAGTGGTAGTAAGAAGCCCAAAAAGTCTGACAACCAGTCTATCCTCAGGATATCTGTATTACCTACCCAGAAATTAGGTTGCGGAGGTCTGATGGCAGTCGCTTCATGTAAGATTCTGATATTCAGCCGTGGTTAGACTGGATGCCGAACCCAACATAATTAGGAAAAAGCTCGTGTTGTTGGATGTTTGTTTGTTTGTTTGTTTGTTTATTTGTTACTCAATCACGCAAAAACGGCTGAACCGATTCGCATGAAATTTGGTATAGTAATAGTATGTGACCGGGAATATAGTATAGGCTACTTTTTATCCCGGAAAAATGTCGGGATATCCCAGAAATCCCGAAAAACGGACTTTTATCCCGGAGAACTACTTACGGTATTTGCATGAAATTTCATACACACAGTGTGTGACCGGGAATAACACATAGGATATATTTTACCCCAGATAAATGTGGGAATATCCCGGAAATCCCGAAAAACGAATAGCTTACGGGATTCGAATGAAATTTCATACACACATTATAGTATGTAACCGAGAATAACAAATAGGATGTATTTTACCCCAGAAAAATGTGGGAATATCCCGGAAATCCCGAAAAACGAACAGATTACGAGATCCGAATGAAATTTCATACACACATAGTATGTGACCGGGAATAACACATAGGATATATTTTACCCCAGAAAAATGTGGGAATATCCCGGAAATCCCGAAAAACGAACAGATTACGAGATTCGAATGAAATTTCATACACACATAGTATGTGACCGGGAATAACAAATAGGATATATTTTACCCCAGAAAAATGTGGGAATATCCCGGAAATCCCGAAAAACGAATAGCTTACGGGATTCGAATGAAATTTCATACACACATAGTATGTAACCGAGAATAACAAATAGGATATATTTTACCCCAGAAAACTGTGAGAATATCCCGGAAATCCCGACAAACTAATATATTACGGGATTCGAATGAAATTTCATACACACATATAGTATTTGACCGGGAATAACAATTAGGATATATTTTACACCAGAAAAATTTGGGCATATCCCGGAAATCCCGAAAAACGATACAAATAAATAGCTTACGAGATTTCAATGAAATTTCATAATTTCACAAGTGACCGGGAATAACAAATAGAATATATTTTACCCCAAAATTATGTGAGAATTCCCAGAAAACTTATGTAGGAGACCTACTAACGGGATTTAAATGAAATGTTGGTACTAATAGTTTGTGATTGGCGCTGGCATATTGAATTGTTCTTTTTTCGGAACAGAGCAGGAATTTCCCTAACATTGAGTACATCTTATCCCATGAATAAAATCCGACAACAATTGTGTTACTAAGTCTAGGCGTACGAAGTCGCGGGTAAAAGCTAGTAGTCAATATAACATCGTATTAACAAAATCATGTAGATACCTACGGTAGGTTAAGGTACCAAGTACTTCCCCCCCCCCCCCCTAGGGGTTCTCGCCTTATCGCGGCAGGGGGCTTAGTAACCGTGGATTGGATGTAGGTTGCGGTGTCGTATGGGAGGCACCCCAACTGAGGCTGGCCGCGGTGTTGTATGGGTGACACTGCGGCCGAAGGGTTACGGGGCCGAGGCGGGAGAGGAGTGCTGGTATTAAGTACGGTGTGCCGTTCTCCCTGCCTTCCGCGGCCTCGGCGGGGTCGCAGCCGGCGTGCCTACTGCCATTAGCCGGGGACATCTAAACTTGGGATTGATTATTTCATGAAAAAAAAAACCAATAACATTTTGTCCGGCCTGGGAATCGAGCCCAAGAATTCTTGTTCAGCAGTTGCGCTTTCAACCACTAGACTAATGAGGCAGTCAGATTTTTTTTATGCAAATAGGCTTGCGTTTGACCCCTATCTCACTTGATGTTAAGTGGTGATGCAATCGACGATGGATCACGCTTGCCTAGAAGAAACCTATTCACTCGTGACTTGAAGTCTCCCAGATTAAGTAATTTTATATAGTTGGATGTCAACTGATTGCCAGCTTACAATTTGCACCATTTAACTTTGTAGACACTGGAGACAATCCAACCACATGATATTTATTTATTTATATACACTTTATTGTACACCGATAAAAATACAATACATCAGGACACAAATTAATTTAAAACATACAATGGGCGGCCTTATCGCCAATGGGCGGCCTTATCGCATATATATCAATCATTTAATATGATTGATTCTATCTTTGAATTACATTTAGAGATATTAGGGTACCTAATCATTATTTATGAGTACCTTAAAACTCGATGCGATTCTTAGTAATTATTATAATGTGACACGTTTGACGTAGCTGCTGAGCGATCGGCTTCTGTGCTACGGGTTGTGGGTTCGATCTCCACACGGAACAAATATTTAAATGACCTGCAGGTAGTTGTTCCGGGTCTAGGTGTCTGTGTATGTGAAAGTTTATGTTTTTAAACGCACCTACGATACAGGAGAAAATCCCCCTTACTAGGATTTCGGGATAGGTTAAATGATAGATCAAAATGGATCAGTTTAGTTTAGGCGTGAAACAGGCAGAAAGAGTTACTTTCGCATTTATAATATTAGTAGGAATAGATTTCTCAGAAAGTCTGTCAACTAAGAAACAAGTATAGTCCTTTTTATTGCGATTCCGAAGCCGTCTTGCTCCTGGAAAACCAAACAAGGCGTGATATCCTCACAAAAACGGTAACAAATGAAGTGGAAAAGCAGTCGGGGGAGTTAAAATACAGTGTTAGGAAGCTGCGTCATTTGCATAAGGCGTCGCGGGACGTAAAGGTGCTCCGTGCTTCGCTTACAGAACGCATACCTGATGAAATTTCGAATCAGATCCTGGTTTGATGTTTCAGTTCATATTTTGACATCTTTATTTAATACGTGAAGCAAAAACTTAGTACCTCTTTTTGAGGAAATTGTGTGCATGGAAGAGTGTGAGATTTTAAATGTTGGAAAGAGGTAGGTTTGATCAAAGAAGAGAGGACTCCCTCTTTGATCAATCATAGATTTTGTAGGACAAATATTTTTTCGAAAAATTAGATAATTATCTTGAGATTAAAAAAAAATACAGTAAGTAATAAATATTTGAGATTCATAATATTGTATCCTTGCTACCTCTGTCAGCTACCACAATCGAGAGTTTCTTACAGAAAATTATTGGGCGTCTCATCAAAATGAAGCTTGATAGTAATCAAGTGCAAAAATCTACCAGAGATCCTGGACTAATAGTAAAAGTTTATATGGACAAGAAGTACAGAAAGCTAAATTTTATGTGATAAATGTTACAAATACCATAAATTAAATCCAATAAAATATTAATTGTTTACGTTCGGGATGTCAATGTCAAACAAAAACATCAGTGTTCTCATCTTTTAACGTGGGAGAGCCATGCTTCGGCACGAATGGGCCGGCTCGACCTGACTTGATACCACGGCCTCACAGAAAACCGGCGTGAAATAACGTTTTCGTTGTGTTTCGTCGAGTGAGTGAGGATACCGGAGGCCCAAACCCCTTAAAAGGGCGGCACCGCACCTGAAACTCCTCTGGTGTTGCGGGTGTCCATGGGCGGCTGTAATCGCTTACCATCAGGCGATCCGTCTGCTCGCTTGCCCACCCTATCACATAAAAAAAAAAAAAAGTGTTATTTGCTTTTTAAATAAACTTTGATAGTAGATACCTAATATTCAAACTTAAAAATTGTCGCATTTCGACCACCGTGGCACCAATAGTTATAATTATTACTAGAAGTTGAAATAGGTATAGTTCTCTATATGAACGAACTTAGTAGATCATTGTTCAGAAATAAATGTCACTTCTTTTCGTTCGTTCTTATCTCAACTTCAAGGAAGTAAGAGTAGAATGATAAGAAATATTTATTATTAAAGAGAATAATAATAATAATAATCAGTTCTCGAAAATGGCAATATCACACTGTACTGGGATCGGTCCATCATCACTGACAGGACTATTGTAGCCAATAAGCCTGATATTGTGGTGGTGGACCGCATCGAGAGGCGTGCAATGATTGTTGACATTACCGTCCCGCATGACGGGAACCTCGTGAAAGCCGAGAAAGATAAGCAAATCAAGTATCTTGACTTGGCTCGCGAGGTTGTCGACATGTGGGATGTGGAAACAGCGATCATTGTACCGATAGTCGTGTCAGCCAATGGCTTAATAGCCACGAGCCTCGACCAACACCTTAGGAGGCTCTCGTTAGGCGGCTGGGTCAAGGGCCTGATCCAGAAAGCAGTACTGCTGGACACGGCCCGTATTGTTAGGAGGTTCCTCTCTCTGGAGCCCTGACCGCCGGTAGCTTGGACCCTGTTCCCGATACCGGTGGGCCTCTATTTTTATATTTTTAAATGTTTTTGTTTTATAATTTATTTTATAAAAATATTTAAAAATGTAAAATATAAGAAAGTAGATAAATAAAGGACATAATAATCTTTATTTCACAAAAAGTTTCTAGTACATTTGATTGTATGTGGAGCCTCCTTTTAGACAAACAATGCCTGTGTTAGGAGACTCCGCTCTTCCACATCGTGTTATTATAATTACACTAGTATAATGTAAGTAAAGAGGTTAAATTTTGTTTAAAGATATCAATTTATTGCATAAACACAATCATGTTTATTAGTAGATAGATATTCTGACTGCCTCATTAGCGTTCGTAAGTGCGACTGCTGTGCTTGAGGGTTTGATTCCCAGGTCGAGCAAAGTGTATTGGGCCCTTCTATGAAATCCTCAGTAGCAGCCTAGCCTACACAGAACCGCCTACAGCCTAGCTAGACAATGGATGAGTGCCCGGTAACATGCACCTATTACGTGGGATCAGAACGTACTACTGAACTGCGAGTGTACAACGATACACAAAACGGTACAAATGTTTTTTTTTTATCAGATATTTTTTTAACCCGTCAAATAATAAAATTACAAACCCGTTTATTCTCGGGTACTTTATGTGATTTACTGAAAAAAATCACCATAGATGCGCCGAATATCGGTCAAAAAACAGATAACACCATTCAACCCTCACAAAATCTCGATTGGAAATTTTACCATCAAAACGGAGCACAAATAAAAACGCGACCAAGCGCGAAACTGACCGACGGTGTTCCGTACACTATTAAAGCGAGATCTTTTGCGAAACAGTAATGTTAAATTAGATTCTCTTGAAAGGGTTCAGGTAAAGTGGGAAGCAATTTAACTTGGACTTTGAACTGGTGCTAAACGAAGACTTTATAATGTTTATAAATTCATAGATACCGAAATGGAGTTTGTTTTTTATGTTTTGTCCTATAGTAGAATAAACGTAAGGATGAATATGATTTTATAATAATAATAGACTTTATTTCAGACCAAGGTATCCATTTTGTTAGTAACAATGGATACCTTGGTCTGAAATAAAGTCTATTATTATTATAAAATCATATCATTATAGATATCATTTTTCACAAAAGCAGGCATTTTGAGCTGTGTTGTATTCCTTACGATGAGCAAGGTTGCCAGTGCTCCGCGAGGAAACTTTGTGTTGGCAGAGGGAGGACTTTGACCCATATGCTGCCAACCCAAGTAATCCTCTTTCGTTTTACAAGGTCAGCAACGCGCAACTGAGGTGTTACAAGCGTCTATAGGAAACGGTAACTGCTTACCATGGTGGGTCGTATGCTTGTTTGCCACCTTAGTGTATATATAAAAAAGTGCTGTTTTGGGTTTGTATGACTCCGACATACCTTGCCACCAGCCAGGTGGACGACGATCTATGAGGTAATTCCCGTATTCCAAAAAAGCTCCAGAGAAAACAGGTCTATAATAACTCTCCGGTAAGCACGTTTCCTCACGATCACTGAGACGGTGAAAAAAAACGCCTCACCGTTTAAACGAGTGATAATAAATACGTAAATAATTTCACAAAATCATGGATGTTGGTTGTAGGTATTTAGAAGTTGTTGATGAAGAACTTGAAGGTGTTTAGTGGATGTACAACTTTGCCGTTTTACCAATTGCAATACGGAACGCAAACAACTATAAAGTGTTAAAAATTAGATTTAGTTTCCGCATTGAATTTTCGTCATAGCGTTTTGGGATAAACGCAACACAAAATTCTGTTTGTTGTTATAAAATGCAATTTATGATCGTAGTTCCAATTAGTGGTTGTATTGGTTTTAGAAAAAAGTGTGTCAATAAATATAATTGGAACGAAGTTCCTTATCGCGCGTTGTGAAAGGGGGCTAGCCGGAAAAAAATCTTACGAAAAGTTGTCACGACACTTTTTGCTTGTCAACAATATTTGAATTTCGAATTATTGAGTGAATGACAATATTTGAATTTCGCGCGTTGTGAATTGTTGAGTGTATACAGGTTTTTTATTTTTTATTATTAAATTTTAATGAAAGGAACTTCGTTCCATCCGGGTGTCCCTTGACACCTCTCAAGTTTTTTTTATTTAGGTAGCTATTGGTTTTGTACTGTAGGTGCTGGCTAACATATTGGTTTCTGACACTTACGCGAATATTAAACGTTGAAATATAACTATTTTTTTCGGATTTTATTGCGTTATATTGATATTATTAATCCCGACGTTTCCGACCCTTTACAGCGTCCATGGTCACGGGTAGACTGAGGTGGTGGGCTTCATGATGATATAATCACTGATAGATACCCTACATTTTATGTTGTTAATTATTGGCAATCCGATTCACGTAAAACGAGCTCACCGTATCCTTTGGTCTAGCAGTTGTAGGCCTGGATTTTGATTTAATAAAATCTATAACAGGATTCCAAGCAGGTGGTAAGGTACTGTTCACATTTTTTTTATAATAGGTATATCAATCAAATTCCAATCAACTAACCTATTGTAATGCGTAAGACTAACAATTAGGCATAATAACAGCAATAGGACCAAAAAGTCGTTCTTAAAACGGCTGCCACTACTGCACTTGTCTACTATACATTCAGTTACTTGCTGATTTAAACGAGGCATAAACAAATGTGAATCGCAATATCGGACAACAACGTTTCTAGTTCGTCGCGCAACTGCAAGCGTAGCGTTAAAGGGTTATGGCCAGAATGGAATTATTGCCAACTCTCCCATATCTATGTTGAATTCTATTGATAATATGACTGCACATTTGGCTAGCGGTTAAGGTGTTCACTTCGCCACTACTGCGTCGGGTATCGTAGGTTTATTTATTTACTTTATGCACAAAACAATATGTTGTATAAAGGTGTACTTAATGCCATTAGGTCTTCTCTCCCAGTCATCCTTAGGGTGATGGAGATACAAAACAAGCTAGACGATAGTAGTCTTTTAAAAATGAGAAATCTCAACATACACATAACAATTGAAATAAAACTACTTTTTACGGATTTTATCGCGTATATTGATATTTCAATGTATAATATTCGCGTAAATGTCAGAAATCAATATACACATAACAAATTATGCGAATATTAGTCTTCGTGAGATCTACGTGCCTCGGAGAGCACGTAACTCAGTCACGGTCACGGGCACGGTTTTGGTGTTAAGAATGGTCTAAATTTCTGCACCATAGTAAACCCCATTTCTAGTTCTGTTCCGATATGTCCATCCAAAGGTTGCCTGGAAGAAATCGCTGTTTGCGATAAGGCCGCCCATTGTATATTATCATAAAAATTAAGTTGTGTCCTCATATAATGTATTTTTAACGGTGTACAATAAAGTATATATAGATACAACAACATTACTGATTGAGCAGCAAAATTCCAAATACAGATATTGGTTAGGTTAGGTTAGAACTGTGACCACACATCGCCAGAACCAAATCTGAATATTTTGAGACCAAAGGGATAACTAGTGTCTTAGATCATTCAGATGCTAATTAATTGTGGCTGACTTAGTAATTTAGAGGCGAATAATGCTATTAAAAAAGTCTGTTTAATAAAAAACCCATTTGTAAATATTATTTGCATTATTATGCAACTGCAAATAAAAAGCTTTAGTTTTATTATTACCCATGTGACCTGATTTTATAGTGTTCCAGGTAGACACGATGCTTTTAGTTTACCAGGATAATTGCCGTGTTCCCCCATAAAATTAATGTCATTTTCAAACTAACGGTGGGTTTGTTTGGCTCTAAAATATGATTTAATGGCTTAATCGGCTTCCCTTTCCGGCCTAGTGCCAGCTTTTCTTTATTTAATGATATTATTTACTGTATTTTCGTCAGTAAACATTTTGTTTTCGTTCAATAATTCTAATGACATAATACATACAATGTCATCGCGCCTGTATTCCCCGAAGGGTTAGGCAGAGCTGTACTAATGTACACAGATCACTGGTATGTTTAATTCTAAAAATATAAAATTATTATATTATTATATTTTTCTAAAATAATTATATAATGTTTGTAAAATCGTCATCGTCATAGAAATGTTGTAAAACATAAATCATGATCATCAACCCATATACTGTCCCACTGCTGGGCGAGGGTCTCCTCTCACACAATGAGAGGGTTTAGGCTGTCCACCACGCTGGCCTAGTGCGGGTTCGCAGACGTCACACGCCTTCGAGAAAATCGCTAAGGCATGCTTGTTTTCCACCTTAGAAGTATTTTTTTTTTTTGGAAATTTCACCCCTGAGGGTTTTAAACAATACCCGTACGAAGTCGCTACTATAATATACTAATAGACACGATCGCTAGTATTTTATATGACAGCTCAAAAAATAAAAAAACACGCTTTTTGTTTCGGAGACTTTACAGACATACAATTAACTAACGGACACAAAATACACCTAGACCCGAAACAAATACGCCAGGAAACACTGCGTTGTGTTGCCAGTGGGGGGACTTTGACCCGTATACTGCCAATCCAACTATTCCTCTTTACAGGGTTGGTAACGCGCAAGTAATTGATACTCCTGGTGTTGCAAGCGTCTATAGGCTACGGTAACCGCTTACCATCAGGTTAGCCGTATGCTTGTTTGCCGCCTTAATGGTATAAAAAAAAATCTCCGGTGGTAGCCAAACCGACACGACACTTGGCGCAACAATACCATCCCAGCTTAACAATTCCGTCATTAACCGTAGTTACTAAACACTTCTTCGAAGCCGTAATTAATTAACAGACAGAATTATTGTGTTGCTGGGGAGTTTACTCCCATTTATTTTTCCCAGCCAAAACACTAGGAGACGGTGAAGGGTGAGCGTTTTGGTGGCTGTTAAAATAATTACTATTTATACGTCTTTATAGAATAAATGATTTTGACTCAGAGTGGCTCGTGGTTAAATAATAAACACGTTGATCAACCGATCTGCAAGGTTAAGCTGCGCTAGCTGCGGTCAGTGTATGGATGGGAAACCATCATTAACACGTCGATGATCATTTGTGTGTCACGTCACTGTCACATGTCTCAGATCACGTTAAGCCGTCGGTCCCGGTTGTCATACGAACAACCGTGACAATCGTTAGTGGTAGTCAGAAACCCAGAACCAATCAGACAAGCAATTTGGTTGCGGACATCTGATATGGCAGTCACTTCGTGTCATCAACATCATCATCATCATCAACCCATATACTGTCCCACTGCTGGGCACGGGTCTCCTCTCATATTGAGAGGGATTAGGCTATAGTCCACCACGCTGGCCTAGTGCGGGTTGGCAGACTTCACAAACCGACGAGAAAAATCTCTTAGGTAAGCAGGTTTCCTCACGATGTTTTCCTTCACCGTTTAAGCGAGTGATCATTAATTATTAATACGCACATGAATTCGAAAAGTCAGAGGTGCGTGCCTTGGATTCGAACTCGAGACCATTGGCTTGGCAGTCCAATGGTAATATCACTAGACTATCACTGCTTGTAAAATACGCTTCGTGTAAAATACTGATATTCAGCCGCATCTGGTTAGACTGTAACCCGACTCCAACATAGCTGGGAAAAGGTTTGGAGTATACATTTGCATACAATACCTGCACTCAAGGTTAGTAAACAATCTATGTCTTGTTAAGATGTTCCAGGAAAGTCAAGAACGAGAGGTGTACGTGACTTGTTTGCGAAAGTTTTGACTACAAAGAGGATTGTTACTAAATATAGATGGATTTATCTCTCTGATGCTTGGCGAAATAAGTACTACCTACACTGATCTCACAATCATGTAAAGCGGTACGATTAGTCAACTTACGAGAGTTGTTATTTTTTTAATTGTAATACGTTGACAACATACGAGAGAATTTTAAGAGAGGTTGGGCATAGTGGGATCACTCAAATTGGAGCTGCCCGACTGGCTACCTCTGCATTGCAGAATATCGAAGTGAAATAACACTGCTTTGAGCTGTGTTGTGTTCCTTACGGCGAGCAAGGTTGCTCCGCGAGGTAACGTGTTGGCAGTGGTAGGACTTTGACTCTTATACTGCCAACCCAACTATTCCTCTTTCGTTGTACAGGGTCGGGGACGCGTAAGTGACACCCCTGGTATTACAGGCGTCTATAGGCTACGGTAACCGCTTACCTTTTGGAACGAAGTTCCTTATCGGGCGTTATGAAAGGGGGCTAGACGGAAAAAAATCTTTCGAAAAGTTGTCACGACACTTTTTGCTTGTCAACAATATTTGAATTTCGAATTATTGAGTGAATGACAATATTTGAATTTTGCGCGTTGTGAATTGTTGAGTGTATACTTACAGGTTTTTTTATTTTTAGTTATTAAATTTTAATGAAAGGAACTTCGTTCCATCCGGGTGTCCCTTGACACCTCTCAAGTTTTTTTTTCCACCTTAGTGGTATATAACCGCACCTCAATAATTTATGGACAAAACTGACGTCCTTAGAATAGACTGGTTGTCACGCTTTTTGGGCACTACCGATTGTCATAGGTGTTCGTATGGCAACCGGGACCGCCAGTTTAACATGTTCTCCGAGGCACGAAGGGGTATCTATGTGTTAAGAATCACCCAAAAATAAATATTATGTTTTTAAGTTTTTTCGCCGTGATGTGAAAGAAATTCCTTTTTATCACTTTTTTATGATCCTAAACTCTTGTTTATTTCACAAGCGGAAAATAATCTTATGCATGAAGATGTTAGATTATATTTTTGTGTGGCAAGCTTATAAAAGATTGTAATAACTTAGCTAATCTCATCGGAGGGTGTGCAGCGTCATAAAACACGAGAGAATCTTGTGTACCGACATAATCATGTGTTTACACCCGCAACCACGAAAGAGATTGGGTAGGAGACATTTTCTCTTTATTTTTAAGGTTATTTAGAAAAAGAAAAATTCGACCGCGGGCAGGATTCGAACCTGCGTCTTCTGGTTAGGTACACCAGACGCTATGACCAAACGACGCTATGAACTAAGCCACCGCGGTACCTACCCGTCATGTCGAATTTTCCCTTCACAGACTGAATTTAAGTCTTTATGGTGACGTCAGTAACACCTATTGAAATGCAAGTTTTTGCTTTTCAACCGACACAACTTACTTTACAGTTAGTTGAATGTCGAACGATGCCACCTTACCTTCTAACTATCTTTTTGTATATTTTTGGCATTTTCCATTATTTTTAAAAATTCGGTATAAATATGGTGCAGCGGTTTAGGCGTGAAAGCGTAACAGTCAGACGGACGGACAGTTACTTTCGCATTTATAATATTAAAGTAGGAAAGTAGGTAGGTACCTATACATATATACGATTTTATGCAATTAGATAAATAAAACGCATGGCTTTATTGCACATACAAATTGCCTTTAATATTTATAAAATTTGGAGAAAGAAAGTGAATAATTAGTGTAAGTAAGTGCGTACCTTTGTAGTCCCAGAGGTGTCTTAACAAGAGGACACAGTACCCCCCCCCCCCCCGTGTGTGCTGGTAGGCTAGGTGGTTCCTAGGGTAGTTGTTTTAATGAGTCTCACATTCCCCGGTCCAAGAGTTACCTGGGTATGTAAGTTTGTATTGACAAGGATAAAGGAGATGTAACCTTCTTCATAGATATCAAAAAGAATTTTCTATTATTAGATTAAGGTTTATCTATGTTTTTCGTTCTAGATCGTTTTTGAATTATTCTTAGTAAATTCTTACATACATAAAACATGATTGTTATTTATGATCACGAAGACCATTTCGTGATCAATTCAATACCAATTCGTGATTAGTTGCCCGATACTTGAACTACCACCGACGTCATAATACATAAGAAACACCCGAATAGTATAATAATTATAATAACTCCCCAGTCCCAGGTGACCAGTGTCATTTAATATATTTAATATATTTTTTTTGGGACATTTTTACACAACACCATCTAGTCCCAAATTAAGCAGAGCTTGTACTATGGGTACTAGACAATGGATATAATACATATACATATACTTTTTTTTTTGTAAATACATACTTATAATACATAGGAAACACCCAGACAAACACAAATACTTCATTCATTTCTTTCAACCTTTACAAAAAAGACTTGCTTCTTTTTTGCAACGCGTTAACGAACCTAAAACTATCGTGTATTCCGGACAAAATCCCAGTAGGCAGAAGATACATATACATCCACCATGTTTTACTGTTTCCCGTCAATAGATCACAGGAACCGCAGCGGGCATTACATAAAACAAGAGTTAGCGCCTCGTCTAACTGGCAAATTCATTACTGTTACAATTGGTATCTCCGTAAATGCATGACCAATAAAGTGTATTTAAATAAAACTACTTTTTACAGATAGTTAAAAAGCAGAAATTCTCAACGACCACTAATACAACGCTATTGAAAATCCCCAAAATGTATTACCTAGCATAAAGGTAGTTTTATTTAAAAGCTTTATTTAACATTTCAAAAAAGGGTCGCGCCCTGATAACTGATGACTTGCAGAGTCCCCTTAAATCGGGATTAAAGGGGCGTACTCCATTTGACAGTTTCATCCTTTCACTAGCTTTTTATAAAACTTGTGTTAACCGGATAGAGGCGGATAATACAGAACGAAACTGGACCGGGATAGAGTGTGATTTTTTACATATTGACAACTTTTTTTTTAAATTCTGACTCAACTGTAGAAAGCAGAATTACTTGTTTCTATTCTTATGGTCCATGATCAAAAAGTAACCAAAAAAAGTTAAAGAGTGGAATTCCTTGCCTTGGAGTCTCGTGTTCCCGCTCAATTATAAACTGGGATTCTTGAAGTCACAGGTGAATAGGTTACTTCTAGGCAAATACTCGTCAACTGCATCATCACTTAAAACTAATTTAGACGGTGCGAGAAATATCGTGCCATTTCCGGTACATTTCCGTCGATAATAGATCACATAAGATACCATATACTGCGGTATAATATGGTACCATAACTTGCACGATATTTCTTGCATCATCTAAATCAAGCTTTACTCTATTCACTCCACGTAACATCAGGTGAGATTGTGATCAAACGCAAGCCTTATTATGCATAAAAAAATAGGTAAGTATTCGCTTCATTTTAATATTCAGCTATATTTGTACATTTTAACTAGCTGTTGGCTATGATTCCACTTGCGTCCCAAGGGAACTGTTTATTTTTATGAGACAAAAGGTAGCCTTATTCAGGAAAATTGTTCTTCTATTTAGGCGTAAAAAAGTAACAAACAATAATAATTCCCTATTTATAATAATTAGTATAGATTAGATATTAATTGGATCCAATTAGTTGAACCAATTCAACTGAATGTTACTAAAATGAAACGACTAAATTTCTGAGCAATACCAACATCCTAACGCTTCACCGGTCTTCAAAATATCATAACGTTGAACGAGTATGTTCCAACCACACTCCGTCACTAAGCCCTCGCTCACAGCACTCAGTATGAGGACCAACTAGTACCCTATGTTATACTTTAATTCCCCAACCAGATTGAGGCGGATATAACCGGATAAAAGCAGAACGGACCGGACCAGACCGGAGGACGGCGGTAAATATCTATTCGCTGCACATTATTTTTAGTTTAGCTCTAGCTTTATTTATTTTTAGCGTAATGTAATATTTTTCATGCTCACCGTACCGTGGAATGGGTTTTGTTTGATAAAATAGCTGAATTTTTATGAATAGTGCCGTTTTTGGGAAAGGTTTTTCTGCAGTCCCTCTTCTTTAATAACAAAACGTTGAACTACACTAGGATATTATTTTCCTGCATCGCCATTGTAATCACATAAAAATACAAAAACACATTCCGACGGTAGGTATGACTATAGGGCAAGTGAGAGCAAGTGTGGTTTTAATTGGTACGAGTACGACATACCCTGCTGCCTCCCCGGGTGACGGACTATCCATGAGGATTTTCGGTACTTATTATAAAATTATAAAAAATGTAGGTACACAGAAGTCGAGACTGGTTTATTAAGTGTCGTGTCGTATTAAACGTCGTAGTCACACAATACATACAAATTTGAGGCAGTTCCAGGAAATTATTGAGATTACTTCTGTCTGCCTCGCTACTTGTAATATGATGACCTTTTTATATCGTTAATCTGAGAGGGATTAGGTTTTAGTCCACCACGCTGACCTCGTGGGGGTTGGTAGACTTAACACACCGTTGAGAAAATATATCTCATGCAAGGCAAGGCAAGGAGGTAAGGCAAGCAAGGCATGGCATTCAAGGCATGCAGATTTCCTCACGATGTTTTCCTTCACCGTGTCAGCAAATTATCATTAATTATTAATACGCACATGAATTCGATAAGTCAGAAAGGCGTGTCTTGGATTCGATCTTGGGACCTTTGACTTAGTTATCCCTGTTTTTTCTGTGTGTAGAAACACTAAATTTTAGACACATCATACACCCAGACCCAGGGCAATAACGTCATAAAAAAACGTTCCGTATAGGAATCGAACCGACAATCCATGGGGCAGAAGATGATGGCTGTTCACTTACTGGGCTTCATGTTGAACCTATTTATAAATGTAACATCTATGTAACAAATGAATGCAATAGATACTTGAATACGCGAAACCTTAATAACCGCGAAATCTTTACTTAAATATAAATGACATTCATTAAGAACTTCTTTAAAGCCGATTAAAAAAGTTTTTCTTTAAAAATAACTTAAAAACAATAAGTTACATTCTACAGCTTGCGTCAAATTATTCTCTAAGTGAATTGCATAGTAATTACATTTATTATCTTTTGTATTCAACCTAATTACTTTTGAAAGGCTTTGAGTATAGTGGAATATGCGTAAAGTTATCCTCAACTCAAAAGCTGTGATAGGCTGGTAATATGACCATTGGATTGCAAAGTCAAAGATCTCGAGTTCGAAAGCACGCACCTCTGAATTTTTGAATTTGATGATATCTGTGGTCTAGTGGTTCACGTGTCAGACTGCTGATCACGTGGTCGTAGGTTCGATTCCCACAAGAAAAAAAAAGAAAAAAGAATTTATATGACGAACATAAGTTTTTGTGTTTGTCAGGGTGTTTCTTATGTATTATAAGTATGTATTTCCAAAAAAAAAAGTATTTATATCCATTGTCTAGTACCCATAGTTTAGTTAGTTCTCTGCTTAGTTTGGGATTAGATGTCGCTATGTAAAATTGTCCAAGAATATTAAAAAAACATCATGTGCGTATTCAAATTAATTATCACTCGCTTAAAACGGTGAAGGAAAACATCGTGAGAAAACTTGCATGCCTTAGAAATTTTCTTGATGGCATGTGAAGTCTGCTAAACCGCATTAGGCCAGCGTGGTGGACTATAGCCTAATCCCTTTCATTCTGTGAAAGCAGACCCGTGCCCAGCAGTGGGACAGTATATGAGTTGATGATGATGTATATATAAATGTAATAGATACTGAAAATAATCTAATATATAAAATTCTCGTGTCACAGTTTTCGTTGCCATACTCCTCTGAAACGGCTTGACCGATTTTGATGAAATTTTTTGTGCTTATCGGGGAGGTCTGAGAATAGGCCAACATCTTTTTTTTTTATGGCGAAACAACGTTTGCGGGGGCAGCTAGTAATTTATACAACTTATAAAAAACTTTATACAGCGTAGTTATTACTTAGCTTCGAGTTCATCTTTATGATTTATGTTCATGGATACCAAACTATCCGTTTGCAATATAGCCTGCCCACTAGCTTACAACGCGCGGCGATCCGGGGAACGCTTTCAAAGCAATATTAAATCTGATCATTAGTCATGGACGCTTTTGCAGGATAATCCGTTTCGATCGAGCACCTATTACGCATACTCAGCGATTTGCTTGAGGTGACCATGAGTTCGATGGAATTGAGATAGTCCCGAATAAAATTTTAAAACAAATGACAAAACTGACAAAACGACAAAGGATAAGTAGAATATTTATGGAAATAGTTATAATTCTGTTAGAAAGTGTAATAAAATAGGATTTGTGTTAAATATTTGTATGCCACTATGGCAGGACACAGAGACGTTATTGTTTAAATAACCATCTGTTTTTCACCTGTGTATTGTGTACACAGGTGAAAAACAGATAAAAGCATTTGATTTGATTTGATTTTTCATTTTAAACCTCGTTGTGCCGATTGAGGTTTGAGATAATATAAGAGAAAGAGAGCATAAGATCAAACATTTGGTACCGGCAACTGGAAAATCAAATAATTGAATCATGTTTGTTTTAAAACAGTAGGTAAGTTAGAAGTTAGAATCTGAGAATATAATAAAATAATAAAATAGATAAAAACTGTAAATAGTAGTGAAACCAAATACAGAAAGTGTGAAAAATATAAATAAAACTACTTTCTACGGATTTTATCGTGTCATTATATTATTATTAATCCCAAAGTTTCGGACCGTCAGGAGTAGACACTCGTGATCAATTCAATGTCGAATATTTACCAAGAGTAAGAAAATCTATTATAATGATTACATTGTATAATTTCGACTTCTGTCTTAACATCCGATATGGTCTAGTGGCTAGGATACCTGGCTCTCACCCAGGAGGCTCGGGTTCGATTCCCGGTATCGGAAAAACTTTTTGAAAATGTATTCATAAAGTTTTTTTTTAAATAAAAATGTACAAGTAAAACGAATTCTTTGAATGAAAAGCAATATAAAATATTCATAGAAAACGAACAATTGTTGGAATTCTTATATTCATTTTGATATTTTCATTTGAGATTTAATTTGTAGCGAAATGTAATTATGAACAATGTTCTTCATAATTTTATTTAGAAATACTTTTATATTTACTACGCTCTACAATATCAAGTGCTCCGCGAGGTAAAGTTATGTTGGCAGTGGTGTACTTTGAACTATACTGCCAACCCAACTATTCCTCTTTCGTCTTACAGGGTCGGCAACGCGGAAGTGGTACCCCTGGTGTTACAAGTGTCTATAGGCTACGGTAACCGCTTACCATCAGTTCGGCCGTATGCTTGTTTACCGTCGTGTTGTTGAATTCTCTATAAAGGTCGAGCTACACAATGAAAGATGCATACGTGCCTTCAGCTCGGTCTGGTCTACTCAAAACCGTTGCAGCTCTTTCTTTAAAAGGTCGTTTCAGACATTGCTCTAAATTGTGACACTAATATAATGGATTTTATTTTTATTTTTTTTATTGCCTACAGTGGCAGACGAGCAAGCGGCCCAACTGTGGACAGAGCTGTGCCGCCGCCTACTGTGTGTGGTAGCGAGCTGTTTTTAGGCCTCGTTTGAAGAAGAACATGTCATAACGCACGGGGAATACCGCAGCAGGTAGATCATTCCTGAGCCTGATAGTACGTGGTAGGATACTTTTATGTTTGGACTGTAGCAGAGGTTGTGTCGTGTGTCGGCTATTCGGAAGATATTTACATATAAATCATGAATATTATCTGTATATGTATATTGCACCTTTGCTAAGCCGGGTCACTAGCCTTAAATAAACCTAATTTATAATCGAAATAAGTAATTTCAAACCTCATTCACTGTTTCAACATTGAATTTACAATATTTCAGCCAACAAAGGTAATTTTCATTGTAATAATCTTGAACCGAATAAAAAATAAAGTCTAATAACTAGAGCCAGTTCAAGCATAATTGAGCTTACAATTGGCACTGTAGAGCAAAAAGGTCGTATAATTAATTCCAGCTAATTATTGAAGTTGGCAGGTTGCCGGCCGCGCGACCGACTCAGGGTGCTTACTATGAAAATACATAAAAAAACGACACATCGGATGAATCGGAAAATTTCTTTGAAAAACTCGATAAGAGTTTGCTTGACTTGGGAATCAAACTCAGAACCTCTAGCCAAGAAGTCACGCTTAAGACCACGAGACTAATGAAGCAGATAACTGTTAATAATATTGTCAAATAAAGATATTAAGTTTTTTTTATAGGATAGGGGGCAATCGAGCAGACGCATCGCCTGATGGTAAGCGATTTCCGCCGCCCATGGACACCCGCAATACCAGAGGAGTCACAAGCGCGTTGCCGGCCTTTAAAAGGGAGTTCGCTCTTTTCTTGAAGGTTTGAAGGTCATATTGGTCCGGAAGTGCAGGCGACAGTTCATTTGGAAAAAGCGTCAAAACGAGACAATTACCTACACCAATGTTTTTTCTTTTTCCGAGCCTTTTCTCAAATACGTGGAGGTCGACTTCCAGTCTAACCAGATGCGGCTGAATATCAGTATTTTACACAAAGCGACTGCCATCAGACTCTTGCAACCCAATTTCTGGGTAATACTGATATCCTGAGGATAGACTGGTTGTCAGGCTTTTTGGGCTTCTGACCACTAACGATTGTCATAGGTGTTCGTATGACAACCGGGACCAACGGCTTTACGAGCTCTCCGAGGCACGGAGGGTTCTCGATGTGTGAATGATCATTCTTAACACATCGAGAACCCCACAGACAGACGGTGGTTAGCGCAGCTTAACCTTGCACATCGCTTAATCAACTTAGTTACTACTTACATACATACATACACTCACGCCTTTTTCCCATAGGGGTAGGCAGAAACTAAAGAACGCCACTTGCTACGATTCTTGCATACTTCTTTCGCTTCGACCACATTCATACATCTTGTCATACATACACGCCGGTTGCGAGTACTACGCACCTGACTTTTTTGAAGAACCTCACCAATAAGGTCGGTATAAGTTTTTCTAGGGCGTCCCCTCTCGGCGGTTCCACTGACATTCGCCATATAAATCCTTTTTGTTAGTCACCTTTCATCCATTCTCTCGACATGCCCACATTAGTTACTACTTAGTTCCTCTAATAAGACAATTACATTAATCACGAACATTAATTTGATCGTTGAGTCCGATTTTCGTCTCAACCGCACGTTGATTAAAAATTTTTATGGTATGAAAACGTTCGAGTTTGTAGTTCGTAGTAGGCCCCACTGATACTAGTACATTTATAGGTATCGAGATATTTACGCAAATTGGATTGAAATTGCAATGAAATTTTTATTTTGAGATATTTATTACTCTAATGGCAATATTATTAAACTCACCCCCAACACCTTTCAAGAAACGTAACGCATAGTGTGAGTAGTGCCATTCAAATTGGAGTTAGGAGAGATATTAGTATGGACTGCTTTATGCTATCCCAAGTGCTATACTATAGACTGCGGTTTATTGTGACCATATTCAAGCAAACGAACTACGGTCAAAGATAGTAAGTTTATACTAACATAGATAGGATCACGCCTGTATTCCCCGAAGGGTTAGGCAGAGGTGTATTAATGTACACCCACAGTTTGCCGGTATATTTAAGTCCTAAGGGGCAATAGGCATAAGGAGGCCTATTGCTATTTAACGGGCATAAATCCAATACTCCAAGTTGCTACTGAGAATTTCATACAAAAACCCAGTAATTTAAGATAGATAGGGCATAGTGGGAGTAATTCCACTCAAATTGGAGCTGCCCGACTGGGGAAGTACCTCCGCCTTGCAGAAAATCGAAGTGAAATAACACCGCTCTGAGCTGTGTTGTGTACGGTGAGCAATGTTGCCAGTGCCCCGCGAGGAAACGTTGTGTTGGCAGTGGGCGACACTTTAACCCTTATACGGCCAGCCCAACTATTCCTAGGGTCGGCAACTCATAAGTGACACCCCTGGTGTTACAAGCGTCTATAGGCTACGGTAACCGCTTACCATCAAGTGGGCTGTATGCTTGTTTGCCACCTTAGTGGTATAAAAAAATATATCAAGACTACTAGGATGATATTAATCTGGTTTTATGAGTAAGATAATTTATGTCTTAGATCATAAATAATGAGTTAAAAGGCTTGTGTGCTATCTAATCTAATTTATATTTATTATAGAATAAAGAAACAAATATGGTTTTGCAGTAAATGTTATCTAAAGTTTTATGTGGTTGAATTAAGCCGCCATCATAGATAAAATTGTATTTCCATTTTGTGGATTCTGTCTCCGAATTACTGATAGGGTTTCATGATAAACTATCGCAACGTTATATATATAATCACGCCTATATCCCCGAAGGGTTAAGCAGAAAGTTAATTTACAATTTGATCGTCTGTGTTTAGGTGTCATGCAAAAAGGAATGATCCTATTGCCATTGATTATGTTAAAGGGTTCGTAGCTAAGGAATAACTATGCTGATTAACCAATCTGCTGTTAATCTGCGGCTAGTCTGTGGATGGGTGACCATTCCACACATCGCGACTCCTCCATGCCTCGGAAAGCCCGTAAAGCTGTCGATCCCGGTTATCATAATGAACATTTATGGCAATCATTAATGGCATGGATCGCTTTACGAGACGCGAGACTAAGCGGACGTGTTTCTATTATTCGTTAAAATGATACATTTTTAAAACAAATATACTAATATTTTTCTGCGACGTCAGTCATAAAAATAAATAAATTAAGTGTGTCGTGAGTTAGTAGGTCGCTACCAACGAAGTTACCTCCTTACGTATTTTGTGCAGAATGGACATTATATTTTTATAGACAATAGATAAAGTATTTTCGGCTATGTCCAACCCAGGATTTAGTCCGTTTGGGCGTAGCCAAATAGTACGGCGAAGCCCTCCACCGACGCCTACCGGACCACTACCCCAGGGTGACCCAATCCCACCTGAACCCGCGGACAATGATTTGCCGACGGAAGTTATCTCTACGCCAGATATCCAGAAATGGATGAGAACAATAGATAGCAATTTGAGCGACATCTGTAATATTGTTGCTGAAGGAAAAATGAACTCTGAACAGAAGCTGCGTGTGTCCAATCTTTGCCGGAATGTATCAACTGGTACAGCACAGATGGCAGTTCTATACCAATCACTGAAGCAGAAAACGATCCAGGCCCATAGCACTATTCACCATCTAAAGAGTCAGCAGAATGTTGCTAACTCCCTCCAGCAGATTAAAGAAGCGGTAAAAACTCAATTAATGCCCGTAGAAAAAACCTCTTACGCTACTATGGTAAAGAAAGGAGCAGACAACTTCGTGCGTCCTGCAAATTTGAGCTCTGTTGCAATTTATCCCAGCGATAAGACCAAAACCAGTGACGACACTAAGTCCCTTGTCCAAAAGATAATCTCACCAGGTGAACTTAAGCTTCATGTCCGTGGACTGAGAAAAGTGAGAAATGGGGGCGTCTTAATCAGCACCGACAGTAAAGGTGACATCGACAAACTTATAAACTCGGAGAAATTAGTTTCGTCAGGCCTCACTATACAAGAACCTCCTAAACGCCGCCCTAGGATTGCTATAATTGGTGTCCCCGTAGCCCTTACTGAAAAAGAGGTATTTGATTGTATTTATGAGCAAAACCTTTCCGACAAGTTGCCGAATACAACCCGGGAGTCGTTTATAGAAAACATCAAGTTGAGCCACAAATCAGGCAAAAAAGACCTCTCTACTTGTAATTATATTTTAGAAGTACCTGCAAGCATACGAAAAATGCTTATTAATCAAAGCCGAATTTTTATAAATTGGACATCATGCCCTGTGAGAGATTTCACAATAGTCACCAGGTGCTTCAATTGCCAGCAGTTCGGACATGCAGCCAAATTTTGCCGAGAATCAAGTCCTACTTGCAACCACTGTGGAGAGACTGGACACTCCTTCAAGGATTGTAGTAAATCGTCAGCTCCCCCTCAATGTGCGACGTGCAAACGCTTCAAGAGGAAGTGTGACCATCCAACTGGTGATGTAAGCTGTCCGGCACGCATATATGCAGAGGCTAACTACATTAACTCAATAGATTATGAAGGCGCCTAAGAGCGCCATTGAACACTTTTTTAATAAGAACACATACAGGTACCTTTATATTTATATTTACTAGTTTAAAATATTATTAACATGACCAATCAATTAATGTATGATCTAGATTGTTTTTCTGTGTCTGAATCAAAAATCTGCAATGTTGAAGATTGTAGACTACATATTCCTGCTAGTGGCAAAACGTTAACCCTGCTCACACAAAATATTCGTAGTATAAACCGTAACATGAATGGTTTTGAAGTGCTGTTACAAAGCCTCAACATAAGCTTAGATATAATTGTCTTAACAGAATGTTGGTTGTCAAAACAGACACTCAACTTACCAACTCTCGACGGCTATAACTACTACAAAACACAAAGAAATATTAACCAAAATGATGGTGTAGTAGTTTATATTAAAAACAACTTAAAAACAGTCGTAGAAGAACCAGCTTTGATGGATAGTAATTGTTTAATAATAAAAATGCTACCCGATACAGTGATTATAGCTATTTATAGGCCCCCTTCCCAAAATATTGACGTATTCTTAGACTCGCTTGATATAAATTTGAAAAAATTATCATCCTTTAAGAATATAATATTAGTGGGTGATATAAACATCAATATTGCTTCCGGAAGAACTGACACCTATGCACATAACTACCTAAATGTTTGCTCATTTAATGGACTTTTACCAGCACATTACCACCCTACTCATCAGAGTGGCTCATGTTTGGATCATTTTATTATAAAAACAAAAAAACTATCCAAAACATTGGTCACAAACTCATCGCTTACCGATCATCAAGCTGTTTTATTAACTCTGCAAATAACCTCACCTAGAAAAAACTGCAATCGTAGCTTTATTAAAACTAACATGACTAACCTTGAAAACGATATACGCAACATTAACTTTGACCCGGTTTACAATACTAGTGACCCAAATGCTTCTCTACAGTATTTTATTTATTCGGTACAACATGCAATACAGAAAAACACATACTCTAAAACTGTGCCTAGAAAATATAATAGCATTAAGCCGTGGATCACACCCGGTCTCGTTCGCTGTATTAGGCACAGAGACAAACTGCACTTAAAATCAAAACTTGCACCTGATAACGACATACTTTCTGTAACATATAAAAGATATAGAAACTTTTGTAACAACCTGTTAAAAAAGTTAAAAAATCAGTTTGATAAAACTGAACTACAAAAAGCAGGAAAAAATAGTAAACTGGTCTGGAAATACATAAAAACTAACACTTTCAGATCTAAAAATCCCGAGACGGCACTAGATTTACTAGAAACAGAACTAAATCCATCCGAAGCAACGAATGCCGTAAACCACTTTTTTGCGAACGTTGGGAAAAAATTGGCAGAAAAATCCCTAAATTCCGAAAGTTTCTCCCCACAAACCCCGACTGTGTCATCTCAGACTGGTACATTAAACTCTTTTGTTCTATTAGATACTGACGTCAATGAAATACTAACAATAATAACAGGACTTAAGGATACTTGTGCTACTGGGTGGGATGGTATACCTAACAACATACTAAAAAGGTTCAAATTCGTGCTTGCACCTCCACTGACTCACATTTATCAGTTATGCTTATCCAAAGGGATATTCCCCAAATTACTTAAAAAAGCTGTAGTAACTCCAGTATACAAAGGTGGAGACAAAACTTGTGTTAGCAATTATAGACCTATTTCCGTCCTATCAGGTCTCGCAAAGATTTTAGAGAAAATAATAAATAGTAGACTATTAAAATATCTGGAAGATAACAAGCTGCTCTCCGATAGCCAATTTGGTTTCAGGCCCAAAAAATCAACTAGCCAAGCAGTACATTGTCTGACGAATTATATATGTACCAACCTAGATACTGGCTTGCAAACTATTGGGATTTTCCTAGATCTTGCCAAGGCATTCGACACTATTTCTTGTTCTATTCTATTGCGCAAACTTGAATCACTGGGAATAAGAGGAGCTCAACTTTTGCTATTTGCTGATTATCTTAGCGATCGTCAGCAACATGTGAAAATTGGTCAGTACATTAGTTCTGACCTTAAAAATAGCTGCTATGGCATACCACAAGGAAGTGTTTTGTCTTCCACGTTATTTTTAATATATATCAATGATCTCTGTAGCTTGGCACTTCAAAATGGGATCATATTATCCTATGCTGATGACACAGCCCTTCTGTTTTCAGCGAAATCACGAGATGAGGTTTACGAACATGCTCAAAATGGCATTAACATTGTTACTAAATGGCTTAACAATAATCTTCTTACGTTAAATTCAGAGAAAACCAAATATATTTTATTTACAATGAGAAACAATAAGACACCGCCTACTAACCTAAACATATTTGCACATTATTGTAGCACGCACGCTGACACTGCATGTACTTGTCCCACTTTATTAAAAGCTGACCATGTAAAATATCTGGGCGTCACTATTGACACTAATCTAAATTTCCGTAAACATATAGATTTGCTGTGCTCTAGAGTACGCAAATTAATATATGTTTTTAAAAATTTACGTAACATAGCAGATTATAAATTAATAAAACAGGTTTATTTAGCCTTGTGTCAATCCATTCTTACCTACTGTATAACCTCTTGGGGTGGTGCTGCAAAATCTATCTTACTGCCTCTAGAACGCGCTCAAAGAGCCATTCTTAAAGTTGCTACCTTTCGCCCATTTAGATTTCCCACACATCAACTATACTTAGCATGTAAGGTACTCACAGTGCGCCAGCTATTTATTCTAAATACAGTCCTACAGAAACATTCTGAACTTCCTTTTGACCCAGTTCCTCCCGACAAGAGAAGAAAGGACTTGGTTTGCATAAATCAGCAAACTAGACATGCTTTTGCCACTAGATTCTATGTGTTCTTGGGACCTTTTCTTTACAATAGGCTCAACAAGTTTCTAAACTTATATAGTGTATGCTCAAAAAAATGTAGCGTAATGTTAGCAGAATATTTAGGGACGCTCAATTATATAGACACAGAAAAATCTCTAGAAATATTGGCGTGATGATGGTATAATTTTTATTTTTTATTGTGTTGTATATTATATACTATAGCTTAGTCTTATTTTATATGTAATCATTAAGAAGTTAATCGTTAATTTTAGTTTTTAAGGAAATTAATTGGCCCAATTTAATTAATATGTATAGTGATATCCTGAAACACAGGTTTATAAAAACCTAGATCAGGTAGGTCGCTACATACCTCTAGTTTAGAATATGTCTTTTTGCACCTATTATAAATAACTATGTACTTTAGTTTTACTTATTATTAAGACCCTAATCCCCACTGTTGTAAAATTGTAATGTATTGACGAAATGTACACCTTTTTGTAAAAGATTTTTAAATAAAGATTTTTATTATTTTTATTTTATTTTATTATTAGTTTTATACAGAAGCTCAAAGTAATATCTCACAACTGTATCTTTGATGAGTCAGAACCAGTCTATCCTCAGGTTGGGATATTGAGACAGTATTTGTTAAGAAATAAAGAACGAAAAAGGTTTTATTTTGTACCTCACATGATAAAACATAAATTTATAAAAATAAAAGCATAGAAAACACATAAAATTACGTGTGAGGCCAAAATACCTACGTTACACTTAACGTATGACACTTCATATGCCAGATAATTTCACCGGCTACATACCTTTAAACCGGAACACAATAATGATAGCAGAGTATTGCTTATCGGTAAAATATTCAGCAATGGAATGATACCGCTCCAGACGAACTCTTCAGCAGATCCTATTGCCTTAAAACCTTACCTGAATAACTAAACTAATATATGAGGGGTTAAACTATAATTATAATAGCCTTCCTGAAGATGTAACTAACAGACAAAGTTTATATATAAGCAGTGATAGCCTAGTGGTATGACCATTGGACTGCCAAGTCGAAGGTCTCGAATTCGAATCCAAGGCACGCACCTCTGACTTTTCGAAATCATGTGCGTATTAATAATTAGTTATCACTCGTTTAAAACGGTGAAGAAAAACATCGTGATGAAACCTGCCAACCGGCACTAGGCCAGTGTGGTGGACAATAGCCTAATCCCTCTCATTCTGTGAGAGGAGACCCGTGCCCAGTAGTGGGACAGTATATGGGTTGATGATGATGATGATTTTACCCATTAGTTGTGCACATTCCACATTTGTCACAAATTTCAAATAATGTTAGCAGATTGCTTAACCCACAATATTTGGCAACACAGTTTAGTGATACTATTCCAGACGAACAGACTCTGCAACATGAGCAAGGCCTACCGTAATAAAAAAAAAAACATTAAGCAAATATAATAATGGTAATTATGCTTAATACGATTTTAATATGTAAAATCATGTGTCCTGAAATAACATAAATTATGGTGATCCTATGTGCACAGTTGATCCGATTTGTAATGGACCGTTGTGAATGTATACACGGCGACCGGTAATAAGCTATGTAGGTAGGTATGTACTTTTGTTTCACTGTTAATATGTGGATCTCTCTGACTTTTTGTTTGTGAAACTGTTTTATCTTATTTATTTAGGATTTAAGAACATTCATGGCAAGTATTGTATGATAGGACTTTTTGGAACCGTGCAACAGTACCAATGTTTCATAAACGCTTGTAAAAATAAATGCTTATTTAAAATATTGTTTTTCTTACCCCACATTGGTAAAATTCCAAAAAATCCTATCTTAGTTGATGCTTACCTAATTTAAAGTTGGCAGCCCCGTCAGACCACGTAAAGGGGGAAAACCGGTCCCGGTTATCCCGGTTTTCATACGAATAGAAATCCGCAGCAGCTTTGAGTAGACCAGACCCAGCCGTACGCATGCATCTGTGATTGTGTAGCTCGACCATATTATAGGGAACTGCCACTGCCGGGCCTACGGACGATTGCTACAGCGCTCCCGTAGTCCCGGCACTAAAGTGTTGACGCGAAACGCCGACGTTGGTTTTAGTCGGTAGATCGCTCTTTTCAGAGCGGAGTCCGACACACCCCACCGCTCTCCCCGGAGCGGTACGTAGTGGATAAAGCATTTCCAACCACGTAAAAAAAACATTTGCGTAGACCTTGAAATAAAACTACTTTTTACGGATTTTATCGCGTAATATTGATATTATTAATCCCGACGATTCGGACCCTTTACAACGTCCATGGTCACGGGTAGACTGAGGTAGCGGGCGTCTTGATGATATAATTACTGACAGCTATCCTACATTTTTATTGTTACATGATCAATGACATTTATTACTAATTATTAATTAATATATAAAATGGAGCCGGCATTTCTTAGCTGACGACCTCTGAGAAGAAACGCCGAATGTAACTCATTTGCGTAGGCCTTCAAAATATCACAAACCGAATCCTAACCTCCGTCCCAACCGCATCGATAGCCACAGTTTAACCAAAACCACGCTTAATCCATCTTCAGACATTGACAAACTAAAATAGAGATTAAGACGAACTTTCCAAATAGTCTTAAAGTCTCTACTCGAGACTAACATAAGCAATTTGTTTAACCGACGTTAATTTTGAATAGTTAACAGGGTGATTAATCATTGTAAAGTTAATTAAAGCTAAAGTTTAGTCTGTACGCAGATGGGGCGTGTTGGCGCTTCATACGATATTACGCGAGAGTATAAAAGGATGGAAATAAATTATGGTGTTCTTTGAAGTTTAACATTTTTGTGTTAATTATTAATTTCATTTTTTCACTGCCTCCTTAGTCTAGTGGTCCTAGGCGCGACTGCTACGCTAGAGGTCCTGGGTTCGATCCCCAGGTCGAGCAAAGTGTTATTGGGTTTTTCTATGAAATTCTCAGTAGCAGCTCGGAGTCTGGATTTGTGTCCGGTTAATGGCAATAGGCTCGCCCCCTATTACATGGGACCTAAACATACCGGCGAAATGTGGGTGTACATTAGTACACCTCTGCCTAACCCTTCGGGGAATACAGGCGTGATGGTATGTATGTATGTTAATTTTTTTATACTACTGAGGTGGGAAACAAGCATACGGCCCACTTGATGGTAAGCGATTACCGTAGCCTGTAGACGCTTGTAACACCAGGGGTATCACTTGCGCGTTGCCAATCCTGTAAAACAAAAGATGAATAGTTGGGTTGGCCGTATAAGGGTCAACGTCCCCGCACTGCTAACACAACGTTTCGTCGCGGAGCACTGACAACCTTGCTCACTACTTAGAATACAAGACAGCTCAAAGCAGTGTTATGCCACTTGGACTTTCAGCATGGCAGAGGTAAAAAATAAAACGTTTTAATTTGTATTATTCAGTAGTAAACAAATATCACAAATTAAAGTTTGATACTTATTGTATGACAAAAATTTGGAAAAAAAAATACAAAAAGTAATTCCGATACCGGGAATCGAACCCGAGCCTCCTGGGTGAGAGCCAGGTATCCTAGCCACTAGACCATATCGGATGTTATACAAGATTCCAAAAAGCACGAGTAGGTATTTGATTGTACTTATTTTACAATTTGATGTTCGCGTCATCATGTTAGCCGATTGCTGAATGGACGGTTTTTTTAAAGACACTATGTATAATCAATTATTTCACGATAGACGTTGCCGTTTTTATCGCGTTATATTGAAATTATTAATCCAAAAGAGTCCAGAACGTCGGGATTTATAATAATAAATAGAACGCGATAAAATCCGTAAAGAGTAGGTAATTTTCTTTAAATACTTAGTATTCGCGTAGTTGTCAGAAATTATATACTTAGCTTTTTTTTTTGTATTAAGAAATCACAAATGTTTTATTTATATTAATAGTATTATTAATATATATGTAATATTATGAAATTTACAAACATATTATATACACACAAGATACGGGCGAAAAACATAACCCTTCCTTGGCAGATAATAAAGAGAAAAGATTTGATTTGTTGTATGTTTGTTTGTGTAGGTAATGAATAAATAAATACTTAAGCATTTTTAAAATAAATTCACAGTAAGCTACATTATCAGCGAGTAACATGGAATGTAATATAGAGTACTCTTTTTTGTGTAGTTTAGAAAGAAAAACACATTTAGGTATTCAGACAAGGTCTGTACAGACGCCAGCAGGTCAAGCTATCCAAAACTGTCAAATTTTCCCAATTGAATATGAACCTTATCCTTTTTCCTTAAAGGTGAAAATCAATCAAAGAAATTTGACAGATTGTGGTAGCTTGATGTGTTGGCCACTGTACAACACACAGATAAAATGAGAAATGAATATTTATAAATAACAAACAAAGATCACTAGGATGCTGTCATGCTTGTTAACGGAAAAATAATCCTCACGAATCATTCGCCAGGGAAGGTGGCAAGGTATATAATAATAATAATATAAGGATATTTATTCGAGGTTGTAAGGCAGACGCCGTTTTCTTCCGGCAAAAGAAGTTATTGGTCCACCTAACACCCACATCCATAAACCCAATTAATTTTAAGATACATACTTTGCAATAGTCCTGCACCCACCCGGGAGACTCCAGGCTGTACTCTAATAGTCTAGTTTAGGAGTACCCCATCCCATATTAGAACAAAGCTCTCCAAGGGGCCTCTACGCGTTGGACCTGTGTCCCCACGCATGCCTGCCAAAGGACCGGATATCTTCCTCACGGGAGATATGCTGTGACATCCAAAGTGGAGATCCAAATAATAATATATAATATGGTATCGTTAGGAGGTCTCTTTCTCTGGGGCCCTGACCACCGGTAGATTGGACCCTGCTTCCGATGCCGGTGGATTTATATTTTTTATATTTTTAAATGTTTTCTTTTTTATGTTAAGTTAGGATGAAATATTTAAAAATTAAAAAAAATATGTATAAGTATAAATAAAGATAATAATAATAATATTTTTGGGACATTTTTACACAACACCACCTAGTCCCAAACTAAGCAGAGCTTGTACTATGGGTACTAGACAATGGATATAATACTTATATACTTTTTTTTTGTAAATACATACTTATAATAGATAAGAAACACCCAGACAAACACAAATACTCATGTTTTATCCACACAAATATTTGTGTCCTGTGGGAATAGAACCCACGACCCCATGATCACCAGTCCGGCACTCGAACCGCTAGACCACAGAGGTCGTCAAAACTCTGATGTATGTCTGAGTATGTCTGACTCCTGCCGACTCAAAACCGCACTTGCCTTCACCTGTCCTATAGTCTACGAAAATTGTAATAGATAGACGACACATTTGGCGTAGCGGCTGAGCGATCGGCTTCTGCGCCACGGGTTGTGGGTTCGATCCCCACACGAAACAAATATTTATATGATCTACATGTAGTTGTTCCGGGTCTGGGTGTTTGTGAAAGTATGCATGTGAAAGTTTATGTTTGTAAACGCACCCACGATACAAGAGAAAATCTGGGGCAATATTAAAAAAAATGAAAAAAAAAAAAACTGACATTTACACGAATATTATACATTGAAATAAAACTACTTTTTACGGATTTTATCGCATTATATTGTTTTTTCAATTGTAACAGATAATTTTATCCATGGTAACAAAGATCTATTTACTGCCTAGCCTGGCTGGAGCGGGCTGGCGGCGGTAATTATATATCCCAATAGACTACCACAATCCACAAATAGCTATAATTATGACAAACAGCCATAAAAACAGACATAAACCACATGTTTTGACGTTTATTGCCTTTATAGCCTTCTAACTGCTTAGAATACCTGTGAGCCTAAGAATTTTTGGCGACGGGTTAGGCAAATATGTGAGTGAAAAATTATTTACGACTTGTTTGCGGGGGATGTTTTGTGAAATTGGTTTTAGGTACTGGAGCACCATTTTTAACCGATTGAATGCCAGCTACGCAATGGATGGTATGACACTCGCCAAAGTTCTTTGTCCAATAAATAAATAAATAAATATTCTTGGACAATTTCACACAGCACCATCTAGTCCCAAACTAAGCAAAGCTTGTACTATGGGTACTAGACAATGGATATAATACTTATATTCTTTTTTTTTGTAAATACATACTTATAATACATAAGAAACACCCAGACAAACACAAACACTTATGTTCATCACATAAATATTTGTGTTCTGAGGGAATCGAACCCACGACCTCGTGATCAGCGGTCCGACACGCGAACCACTAGACCACAGACGTCGTCGACAATATCACTTTGATCAAAACGCAAAGGAGATCTACCCACGATCAGTCAGAAATTGTAATCGCCTAGTACTAGCACAAATACCCAAGACTGCCTTATACTATATCAGTTGTCTCGCAATGACTGTAAAGTTATCTAATAAACTTCCAGTAGACATTAGAGAGTCACAGTCCATAAAAACATCCAGGTCCAAATAATTAAACTTTTGGAACGAAGTTCCTTATCGCGCGTTGTGAAAGGGGGCTAGACGGAAAAAATTCTTACGAAAAAGTTGTCACGATACTTTTTTCGAAATTCAAATATTGTTGACAAGCATTCAAATATTATTGAGTGAATGACTATATTTGAATTTCGCGCGTTGTGAATTGTTGAGTGTATACAGGTTTTTTTATTTTTAATTATTAAATTTTAATGAAAGGAACTTCGTTCCATCCGGGTGTCCCTTGACACCTCTCAAGTTTTTTATTAATGCATGGGTTTTATGACATTAAACGACAATATCTAGATAAACATTTTTTTTTTCCTGTGGAACTGCCATCAGTCGGTAGCGAATATAATCAGTTCGGTTGAACTTTGTTTGGGATTTGGGTTTTGGAGGCCATCGCCTCAACCAACCATTATTTCAATGATATTTGCCTTCGCTTCAGTCGTCTCATGGCTTGAGAGGTATCAAGCAATTTAATAGCCAGGGGGTTTGGGTGTACGGCTAAGCGTTCGGCATAGCGTCTTGTGTGCTCATTTATTTCCTCCTTTATGGTGAGATATTCATGAATCTCGTTACTGCGAGCAAACCAGGGTGCATCTAGATAAAAATAATAATTAATTAATGTAATAATGTAAATGTTTTTTTTTTTTTCGGAATCGCGACGCACTATGAAAGTGATATGTATTGGTAGAGGACACTTAAACGAACAAAAAATATCAGTGACATGGTACCCCAAAATGTCACGATACCGAGATAAAACCAACATAATTATAAGTACAATGACAGTCATTATCGATCCGATCGCTAAATATTTTTATCCACTCGCCAAATATTTTTATCCATTATTACACTTTGAACATTTGTGGAAATTTAATGACTTCATCAAAATATACGAGCAACATTTTATTTTTAAATCACACATTTTTGGCAGCTAAATAATCAAAATAAAATGCTTTATTCAATTAGCCCAATATAATAAATAGTACTTTTGAATTATCTTATGCAAGCTATGACACTTCAAAGGTACTATTTTAATGGCGGTTGCACGGTTCCAAAAAGTGGGTCTTATGGAGAAGAACCTACAAGAAACTCTATAAATACTCCCTTTAAAAAAAAATGACGACAGCAATAATATTCTTACTTTACAGTTTTGTCCTGATCTTGGGTCGTTGACTTTTCTAAATATAATTAGCCTACACGACGATATTATAATTAACCAGAAACTAAAAATATCCATAATAATAATAGGACATAAAACGGGTGATGCTAAAGAAACATAGGTATACCATTATTTCGCTCTTCTTAACATATCCGATATGGTCTAGTGGCTAGGATACCTGGCTCTCACCCAGGAGGCTCGGGTTCGATTCCCGGTATCGGAATTACTTTTTGTAATTTTCAATTGGTAAATTAAGTATAATGATATTTATATTTTTTAATTAATCAACAATAATCTAATTGATAACTTATCCTTATCCTTACTTATTATTACACAAAGCTGCGTCTGTGGGTCTAAACGCGATAAATTCAAAAAATACCAAACTGATTTTGATAGGGATATAATAAACCGCGCATCAAAAATACTGATTGAGCGACAAAATTACTGATTGAGCAGCAAAATTCTAAACACAGATAACGGTTAGTTTAGGTTAGAACTGTGATCACACATTGCCAGAATGAAGTCGTGTTCATGTTTTGTTAGAAAAAAGTTTTACAGATATTCAAATTGATTAAGAAGTTCTTCAGTTGCATCGACAAAGCAGACATTGGCATAGTCTAAAACAGGGAGAAGAAGAGATTGGACAAGATTTAGTTTAGTCTAAAAAGACAGGAACTTCTGGAGACGTTTGAGAGAATGAAATTAGCAATACACCCTCCTACTTACTTCCGCAATGTGAGCATTCCAAGATAGGTGAGAGTCTATTAGGACACCAAGACTTAGTTTAGTCTGAAAAGGCAGGAACTTCTGGAGACGTTTGAGAGAATTAAATTAGTAATACACCCTCCTACTTACTTCCACAATGTGAGCATTCTAAAGGAGGTGAGACTCTATTAGGACGCCTAAGTTTTTGACAGTTTTGGAATAAGCTACAGGGATGGAATCATACATAATCGGTGGGAGAGATTTATAGTCCAACTAGCTGACCCCGCAAACGTTGTTTTGCCATAAAAAAAAAATTTTGGGGTATGAAAAATAGATGTTGGCCTATTCTCAGACCTCATAAGCACAAAAAATTTCATCAAAATCGGTCAAGCCGTTTCGGAGGAGTATGGCAACGAAAACTGTGACACGAGAATTTTATATATTAGATATAGTATAAATGTAGCCGCTGTAGACATACTTTTTGAAAAAAAATTCAATACAAAGTAAAAAAAACCTTAAATGAAGCTCCGAGTAATAATAATTTGTTAAAAATAGTTGGCAAATAACTTCAGGAATCAGATACGTGATATCTATCTACCAGCAGGTACATGTAGGTAGTAACCTATATGTCTTTACTTCTAAAACTCTTATTTTCCCACAAACTGCCAAATTATTCCAAAAGAACCCCAAACATTTTCATGCCTAATTTTAGTGCTCAAGTATGACAATCATTCAAATACATTAAAAAAGCGTATTGCTATTGTAATGTAAGTCTTATTTCTACAGGACAAAGTACCGTTTTATCTAAAATTATGTCATTATTAACGGAAAATGTGGTGTAAGGAAACGTAAGCTGCGTAACACAGTTTTTAGATAGGGCCTCGAAATAAGCGATGACGCAATGGCCGTATACTTACACACAATGGTCCATAGTGGGTGTTATTGTGAGTACCAAAAACGAGGTCTGTATGTTCACAATATAATTTAGTATCAATTTTGTAGATGTCCAATAGTATTGTAGGTAAACGCGATTAAAATAAAAATTACTGGGATCGAAAATTTACCCAAAGGTCCCAAAACTGTGACGTTTATGACACATAATCTGGACCAACTACCATTTGACATCGAAATTATATTTGAATTTCCCTTTAAATTGTTATCACAGTTATAATCAATAATATTTAAATATATTTGGTCGTACTACTTATCTGTCATCATTATAAGATTTGCTTCTACGCAACGGGTATATAGTTATTGTCTTATGAGTTTGGCAATCTTTCATATACCCAAGTATATGAAATATTTATGTTTGTAGACCCAGCGAAATTGACGAAAAAATCTAGTAACTACCCACAGAAAATAACTTTAGCAAGTCAGGTAGGTACAGACGCCAGCAGGTAGCAAGCTATCCAAAACTGTCAAATTATCCCAATTGAATATAAACCTTATTCTATGTACTAAAGTTGAAAATCAATCAAAGAAATTTGTCAATTTGTGGTAGCTTGATGTGCTGGCCTGTGTAGGTACACAGGTCTTTGTTTGTCTAGGTTTGTCTAGTAACTTTAGAAAGTTAAGTAGGTACTTAACTTGCTAAAGTTACTAGACAAAAATAATTGTAACTTTCGAAAGTTACCTGCAAGAGAGATTATGAATTTATTTCTATTTATTATCTTTTCAACTATAAATATTATTCTATATGTAGAGTACGACATCCCCTTCCCTCATAATCTTTTATATTCTCATACAAAACATCTGATGCATGTCTTCTTATATCTTAAAAGATATTACCCACTTTCACATTTACTTCCTCGCCACATTCATGGCCCCATCAAAAGAAATCACTCCCGCGTAAATTAATTACATGTCAGTGAGAACGTGTGGATGAAATTGTTTGAAACGAAGCCTCGAGTTAAGCACATTATTTTGTACGTAATCACTGTATGCTGCTCGAGCGAGCCTAATTGATGAGCTAAATGGAAGGTATTCCAGAAATTTCGGCAAGTTTTTCTTGAGTATCTGAAGTGAGAGATTAAGTTGAATCAGGCAATATGTATTAGCGAGTGGAGGTTAGCGAGCCTTTTTTCTACTTATAAGGAATCCATGGATTTGGATGACATTCGAAAGGTTAGCATTTTTATAGACGCTTAGGTACCTTGTATCCTTACTACAAGGGTAAGTACTTTTTTCACCCAGGTACTCTTCAAGAGATCGTCAGCAACATTACGATGTGCCGTCGGCTGGAACTGGTCTACTTAAAGCCGCTATAGTTCTTCCTTCAAAAGGCCATTTCAGACATTGCCCTACATTGTAACAGTTACATAATATTTGCTAATATCCTATGTCTGGACTTTGAAAGAGACTTCTGATTCTGGTTTGATAAAAAAATCGTTGCAATAAAACTACTATTTACGAAACGTAGGGTTTATAATGTTAATAAACGCGATAAAATCCGTGACGTTATCCTGTAACCCATATTGCAGCGTCATCTACTGAGTTCAATTGTGAATGTACTAAATTTACTGATACTAATGAACATCAATCGATTGTTATATACTCATAGTTAGTAGTCATGGATGATTAATTAGGAGTGGTGATTTTAGCGCACTGGTTATTGTAAGAACAAGCTGATTTCAAATAGAATCAGAAACGTTAATGTTATGTAAGGATTTGAAATTCTCGAACATTCTCCGCCTTTCAAGATCCTCAGAATCAAGAGGACTGTATTCCACACATCGCATAGAACTTTACATATCATTATTCTCAATCTATGCATTACAATAACATGTCTGTGTGTGCTGTGTAATCCGTATTGCGCAAGTGTGAGTTTGCTATTAAAATTCAATCAGGCGTTAGTGATCTGACATTTTCTCTCCTACAAGACGATATTAAGATATTATTAGAATCTTCAGCATCACGCAGTCTTCGAAATTCATCTAGTGTAACATCATTTTCGACGGGTTCAAGAATTCTGATAATATCTTTAAACATGAGTAATCTCGAGGTTTTTTGTATTTTTTTTGAACAACGATAAAATCTTATGTTATTGCAGTACTTATGCTGTAGGTAGGTAATAAAAAAAATATGAGAGGCGCAATTTATACAGTCAAGTCTGTGTGTGTAAGGTATCTACCTAGAGAAATGAGCTTAAGACGTCTCGTGAGCCATGTGTTATGTTGCTGAGTTGTGACGTCAGTAGTTTCAAGTACCTACTTATATATTTTGGCGCAGCCACCTTAAAAGATGGTTATGTTGAGAAAATATAGGTAAACAAATAAAAGTATAATAGATGTTTATTGCTACTGACATTATGAAGTTGAATGCTTCGGAATTATGAACATTAGAGACAGAGTAGTTAGGAATTGTGATTGTTAGGATGAAAAATGTTAGGAAGAACATTATCGGAGTTGAAAATTTAGGTGAACTTTGGCGCACCCCCACCTTAAGCTTTACTTAAAATAACATAAATTAAAGCAAGAATCCTTTTTTACTTTTTTTTTGTTAGTCACTTGTAAGGCACGGAGCTTATTGGCTATCAGCAACCAAACGATAATTTGACAAACGAGTTTTTTTTTATAGGTACAAAAAAAATGAGCTGTGGGCTAAAAGAAGTACCAAACGGGTCCCACAAAACGGCAGACGACAACGCGGCAGGCCTAGACGAAGATGGCGGGATAAGCTTAACTCTTTCTGGATGGATTGGCCCAAAATAGCCTTGAACCGTGAGGAATGGAAGAAGGGTAGAGAGGCCTTTGCCCTGCTATTGCATATTGTTCGAGTCTTTCTACGTAAAGATCCCAATTGTCCTTGTGGGGGTCAAATGGCGCGATCTTGCCCACCGACATTTTTTATTACGATGGTACACAACAACTATTTAATTTAACAACACAAACACGGTGGTCATAAACACTTCCTCCACTACACAGTTATCAATGATTAACAGTAGACTTACTCTGATGTGATTAATTCTATTGTCTTCCCACTAATCCGTATGGATCGGTCCAAAATTACCTGTTCACCCATTGTTCGGACACTAAGACGATGATCTCCTCATTAATATTATATAATATTCGTAGCTATAAACAGCTGTGTTATATCATAATTGGTGTGGTTAAGCTGAATTCGTGGTAGTCTAACTTTAGATGGCTGTTAATCAAAAACTATTTGTGAACAGTGGAATAAATGTTGTCACAAATATTAGAAATAGAACTTCCTTTTAATTAAGACGTCAATATCAATATAATTTCCTTGCTGACGATCTCCGATAAGAAAAGCCGAACAAAGTCAGAAAATCATGGTCTCTTTTGAAGTCCAGACAGTAACATTACAGTATTCAGTGCGTATCATATATGTGATTTACAAAGTAGGCAAATCGGAACTGGAACTATTGAAGAAAGAGCCATAGCAGCTTTGAGTTGACCAGTCCTTACTGACGACAGCATCGTGTAGCTCAACCATTATTTAGGGAGCTCAACGACCCGTCGCATGACGATACCAGCAAGATCCATCAGCAAGATATTTGCGTAAGTCATGTGAAATATTAAAAACTGTCAGAACACGTTAATAACCTTGCCTCGTGCAAGGTTATAAACGTTAATACCCCTTTTTTACAGTACGGAAAATCTCCATGGATTATCTGCCACTCGAGGAGGCAGTAGGATATGTCGGACTCATACCGAATAAAAACCGCACTTTCCTTATAGTCTTGGCCATGGGATCCGTGAAATTTGCCACGACTATGACAGGCTGTGGTCCAGGCTTTGCTGGACCTCAGCAATTAGCGAGGTCTAGCCCTGCGTCCTATCTGAAGGCACGCGTTTGATGAGCACGCGTGCCACTACTACTGGGGCCATTATCTGGTCAGACGGGTTAGTTCAACCGCCCATAGGCCACGAGTTTCCTCATCATCAACCCATATATTGTCCCACTGCTGGGCACGGGTCTCGTCTCAGAGAATGAGAGGGATTAGGCTATAGTCAACGCTGGCCTAGTGCGGGTTGCCAGAATTAACACGCCGTCGAGAAAATCTCTAAGTCAAGCAGGTTTCCTCACGATGTTTTCCTTCACCGTTTAAGCGAGAGATAATTAATTATTAATACGCACATGATTTTGAAGTCAGAGGTGCGTGCTTTGGATTCGAAGTCGAGACCTTCGACTTGATAGTCCAATGGTCATACCACTAGGCTATCACTGCTTTTATTTTTCGAGCCACGAGTTTAGGTACCTGCAATTATTCTACCACTAGCTTTTACCCGCGACTTCGTACGCCTAGACTTAGTAACACAATAATTGTTGTCAGATTGTATTCATGGGATAAGAATTACTCAATGTTAGGTAAAATCCCGCTTTGTTCCGAGAAAAGATGTATTCAATATGCCAGCGCCAATCACAAACTATTAGTGTGCCAACATTTGGTTCAAATCCCGTAAGTAGGTCTCCGACATAAGTTTTCTGAGAATTCCCATTAAATTTTGGCGTAAAATGTATCCTATTTGTTATTCCCGGTCACATAATGTGTCTGTATGAAATTTCATTCAAATCCCGTAAGTAGTTCTCATAAATTAGTTTTTCCGGGATTTCCGGGATATTCCCACATTTTTCTGAAGTAAAATATATCCTACTTATTATTCCCGTCACATACTGTGTGTATGAAATTTCATTCAAATCCCGTAAGCTATTCGTTTTTCGGGATTTCCGGGATATTCCCACATTTTTCTGGGGTAAAATATATCCTATTTGGTATTCCCGGTCATATACCTACTATGTGTGTATGAAATTTCATTAAAATCCCGTAAGTTATTCGTTTTTCGGGATTTCCGGGATATTCCCACATTTTTCCCGGATAAAAAGTAGCCTATACTTTATTCCCGATCACATACTATTAGTACACCAAATTACATGCAAATCGGTTCAGCCATTTTTGCGTGATTGAGTAACAAACAAACAAACAAACATCCAAACATTCACATTTATAATATAAGTATGATTAGTATGATGGTAATATGTAGTACAGAGTATACAATACTTTACTCACGTCTGTAGGAAGTAAATTAATGGTCGTGTTCCCAGACCACAGGGCAGACAATGGCGTGTTAGTGTACTATTTATATTGTTTGGTCTCTCGCTTGATTAATTGTATTGTACTGACGCGCTGAATCTACCGGACTGTATATAGATATTCCAAGTTATGTAGTCGAAATTGAAATATAAGGCTTATCCCAAAGATCAGTCTGGTCAGTGTGCCTCATTATGTTAGGGTCTTAACCTGCTGAGTGACAGGTCTCTGTGCCATTCCCGGGTCGAACACTGTTGTTTTTTATTATGAAATTCCCATTGGAGTACGGAATTTAGACTGCCGGCAAGAGGTCTAAGAATTTTAGGTATAAAAATTCTATAGCGAATCAAATTTACCTAATAATGGGTCCCGACCGTTCCTTACGTCCTGTTTATTTCTTATCAATCGGTTAATTTTTTTAATTTTTAAATTAACCTTTTCGTTGACAGCTTCCAGCGTGACGCTGTAAGGGGTCCGAAATGTTGGGATTAATAATATCAATACACGCGATAAAATCCGTAAAATGGAATTCCATTTCGCGTAAATATCAGAAATCAATATTACTAACAATATTTTTCTTTTTGATAATTGTTTTTCACCGATTTTAAAAGAACTTTATCTCGGCTTTATTATAAGTTTTTAAAATGTCAGTGAGAATAATGCTCACTAAATGGTCATTCGTAATGAAAAAGGATAAGAGAAACCTAAAGATGATATTCAAATACCTATTCAATGATACCCTACTTACCATAATTCATCAACTTAATATTTTTATTTTCACAATATGGCGTCTGGTTGTCGCCATATTGAATTTTGACTACTGCCGTTAGTGAAAATCGCAAGATTAAGATAAATCGCTTGACATAAGAATCAACTAAAACTGCCCACGCGTTTGGTCTCTAAAGTGCCACAAAAGAACAGACATACATACATAGGCTGATAAACACATTACCATCCTTTACGCAAAGCAGTCGAGTAAAAATACAATCCAATTTCATATCAAAAGGTTTATGGAGGTTATCAGCATCGTTTGACGGCTTGCCACATTAAGTGCTGGTTATGTAATAAAAATGTCATATATTTATCTTCGTTTTTAAAGGTTTTTTACAAGGGAAGTTATAGGGTATCCCCAGGGGTACGCATGGTCGAATATAGCCGTATTGTACACGGAATAGGGTACTCTCCTTTAAGGGAACTAAATTATTTTCTTTTATCGCTATTCCCTCAGAAACTAGACGTTAACAGGATATTTTTTGTAGGAACTGCCTCTATGATGTAAGTAGTAGTAACAAGCAAGTGCTAAACTTGACCGTCTTCTGAATAACTGCATTCGATTCGTTTTCAACCTCCGTAAGTATGATCATGTTTCAGCGTATTGCTTTTAAAATGGTTGCCCATCCGTCAGCGTAGAGTGCAAAGGGCATTGACCACTTTATTCTCTATACTTGATTCTTCCACCTCCCCTAATTACCTTAGTTCGAAATTTCAATATACAAGGTGTTTGGTAGAACGTTGAACATACGAAAATGGTGGTTAGTTGGGGTCATCTGCTACACACTGGGCCCAAATTATTTAAAATTCAGAATGTAAAGGCACATTTTAACTCGAACTCGCGATGTCTAGTGGAAGACCACTAGTCTTATCATCTGGCGTACCTAACCAAAAGACACAGTTTGGAATGCTGCCCGCAGTCGTGTTTCCTTCGGCAAATAACTTCAGGATGGGATGTCTCCAAAAGTATTATAAAAAGCGAGTGAAATTGCGTCAAAAATTAGTAGCTTAATAAACCTGATAAATTATAAGGAATTTTCCTCAAAACAGAGGGAAACACCTAATATTATGTCCGAAATTTCTTATTGGCTAGCCATTTTTTCCCTAAATGGCACGTTGCCAGTTTTGACACCAAATAATGTGTCTTCTTAAGAACAAATTTGAAATATGCTTTGAATTGTATTGTGATCTAAAGCTATTTTAGCGAAGGAAAAATTCGACCGCGGGCAGGATTCGAATATGCGTCTTCAGGTTAGGTACACCAGACGCTGTGACAATTAAGCCACCGCGAGTCCCACCCGCCATGTCGAATTTTGCCTTCACATTCTGAATTTACGTCTTTATGGTGACTCCAGACACCCTATTGACACCCTATTTTTCTTCGTTAAAATAGCTTTAAAATCTTAGCATGGAAAATGACAAAATATACAAAAATATTGTATTGTGTTCCTTACGGTGAGCAAGGTTGCCAGTGCTCCCCAAGGAAACATTGTTTCAAGAGTGGGGGACTTTGACCATTATACTGCCAACCCAACTATTCCTCTTTCATTTTACATGGTTGGCAACGCGCGAGTGTACCTCTGGTGTAGCAAGCGTTTATGGGCTACGGTAACCTTTTACCATCAGGTGGGTCCTATGCTTGTTTGCCACTTTAGTGGCAAAAAAAACACGAACAACTAAATAAAGTAAGTAGTCCATTGTACTACCAATAGATACCACCTCAACATCGTGAGGAAACCTGCATGCCTTAGATATATATCTCAAGGACGTATGAAGTCTGCCAACCCGCATTAGGCCAGCGTGGTGGACTACAGCCAAATCGCTCTCAATCCCGTACCCAGCAGTGGGACAATGGGTTGATGATTAAGGTAAATACCACAATTTTTGAGAAATAATTGGTTGGAAGAGTACCTAAGAAGGTAGGTATAGCATCATAAAGATGGATTTTGTGAAAGACAATTTGGTATGGAAGAAAGTATGTGATGCAATGATAGTTGACAGAGACGTTTGATAATAAAGAAAATAAACAAATTGATATATAGTTATATTTTATTATTAGTATTGAATTCCGACATCTTCTGGAATTCCTACACTAACTTTCTAGAATGTTCCGGAAAACTATTGATACAGTTCGGCAACACAACACACTAACAGTATATTACGAAGCCATCAAAGAATCTCGATAGCACACAATTTTTTACCTAAATGGCAGTCTGCCAGCGAATAGTAGGTTATGTCTTCAGTAGATCAATTTTGGGGCTTTTTCGCTGAAATAGGTGTTGGATAAGGCTTTGGGAAGTGTTATGTTGCTGATTTTTGGCAGATAATGTGAAAAAAGTGTCGATTGTGAACTCTCTGACTCCTTTCGTCTCAAAAATTCCCTTGGAATGCGAGTATACCTTGGTTAACGAACATGACATATTCAAGCCTGTATTCCCCGAAGAGTTAGGCAGAGGTAGCGATGGGTAATTCTCGGGAACATTCTCATATCGAGAACTTTGCTGTTAAGTTCTCGAGAACATTCTCTGGGTCGAGAATTTATGAGAATTTAAATCTCTGATTACTGTTTTCACTTATGTCTATATAAGATAAAAATATTGTGTATTATTTGAATGTTTTATGAAGTTTACGTTCGGTAAGTTGAAAATGGTCTATTATGCTCTGGTGGAGTCCAAATTCAGATACAGCATTTTATTTTGGGGAGGAAACTATGCTTATAACATTATGAGAGCCATCGTTTTACAAAAAAGAGCAATAAGAACTATGGTGTGCTTATGACAAGATGAATCTTGCATAAATTATTTCAAAGATCTCAAAATATTAACCGTGCCAAGTCTATTTTGGTATATTTGTGGTGGTATATTTTGGTATTGCTAACGAATTTCGCCAAATATGTACATGAATTCGAGACAGAAGGAGAAAGACAAAGCACGCGGAAACTAGACTTTCTTCATAAAAATACGCCCAGTCTCAACATAGTTAAACACAGCAGCCATTATAGGTCAGTAAATATATTTAACAAATTACCACGAGAACTAAAGTTGTTACTTTATAACAGTAAATTTAAAGCCGAGCTAAAAGCTTTTCTACTGTAAAAGTGTTTCTATGGATGACTTATAAATTGTAGTACTCTAATATTACTTTAATTTGTCATATTTCTGTATTTTAGTAGTTATTGTTTGCTTGTATTTTTCCTATATCTTTATTATCGGCATTGTTTTTTATATTTCATAACATTTATAAAATTCAAACACAATGTAAAAATTGTTTGTGAATAAATAAAAAATTAAAAAAAGTATTACCAGCTGTAAAACCATGTTTCTCGGTAAATTCTCTTCATCGAGAACATGCTCGAGTAAGTTCTCGGATAAATTCTCTTCATCGAGAACATGCTCGAGTAAGTTCTCGGATAAATTCTCGGGAATATTCTCGTTACTTGCATGATGTTATTAATATTTCACATGGGTATTTTTAAATTGAACAAATCAAGCTATCGTGCATAATCTGTAAAATTTTTTTGATTGATTTTCAGTTTTAACTCATAACAATAAGGTTCATATTCAATTGGGAAAATTTGACAGTTTAACTGGATAAAACTGTCAAATTTTCCCGTAAATCAGCCGTAGTTGTGAAAAGACTCAAAGGATGAGAATGATAAAAAGGGATGTCAAAATGGTCAAAAAAGCAATATTTTTCCAGACAAGTGCCCCTAGTGGTACCTACGCCTAGTCAGAAATTACAGACCATTGTATACCCCTACCCAGGCTATTACACCTCTTTACGGATCATAGCACAGTACACATGTTACAGTTCGGGTAAGTCCGTCAATCGCCTATTGTACTTTATAAGTCCAAACAAGGGACCCTAATAAATACACATAGACGGTCTTTTGGGCCCCATAAGCCAAGCGAACCCTTTATTAAATTTTCTCTTTAAACATTTCCGGCCTTCTTATAATTACAATATTAACAAGGCTGAAATAATACTTGTGATAAATTAATTGAGGTGGTGGACTGCTACTGTGGTAGTTTCTTTACACAATAGGGAATTATGCATGTAATTCAAATAAGAGTCAAAAAAATTTTTTTAATATTACAGATTTTTAATATTTACTTGTATATTATATTAATACCTAAGTATGTATGTATTAATTCTCATGTTTTTGTATTTTTATTTTTGTTTAAACTCAAACACCCATTTTTATGTTTGCACCATTAACAACCCTACTATTTGTCCAGTGCAGTTGTGTCCATCCAAAGGTTGCCTGGAAGAAATCGCCGACCGCGATAAGGCCGCCCATTGTATATCTATTGTCTTCAAAATATGCCTGTAAAATATTAATTCCTTGGTGTACAATAAAGAATATATAATTTTTTTTTTAAGATTACTCAGAATTGTATCTTCATCAATATTTTTGTTTTTTTTTTTTATATAAGAATTATTTTTTTATAAAGTGCGATATTGCTGAAGGAATTTCAAATATTTGAAACGCCACGCCATTTGTCAAAGCGGATATGACGTAAAAGTCTAATACACCAAATGTCACTATCACTGATTGTGTAGTGTTTGCCTACAACAAACTGTTGTAGAAGTGTTTGTAGGTGTGTTCGTAGCAGTAGAAGTGTAGGAGTGTAGGAGTGTGTGATAAATTATGACGTCACACTAAGCACGCCAAAAATGGCGGGCTTTTAAAGCGCCCTTTCCGGTTACCTATTTTAAAAAAAATATTTAATACTTTATACTACTTTTTTTAGTGTTGAATATTTTTTTAACTTTATATAGATTGACTAGCGACCCGCCTCCGCTTCGCACGGGTGTTATGTACTGATAACATATTATACATATAAACCTTCCTCTTGAATCACTCTATCTATTAAAAAAACCGTATTAAAATCCATTGCGTAGTTTTAAAGATTTAAGCATACATAGGGATATCGAGACAGAGAAAGCGACTTTGTTTTATACTATATAGTGATATAATAATAAATTAAAAATATTTTAAAAATCATGTACATTCTGCCGCTAAGCATTATTGTGTTCCAATTTGAAGAAAGTGAATTTGCTTAGTGTTTTCATGCCTATACATATATTGATAGATTTTACAACGATGAGAAAAGCATATTAACACCTTTATTATACCTTTATAAACCTATATTCTAAGCAAATAAATAAATATTCTATTCTATTCTCGTCTAAGAGTAATGCAACTAATTAAATTTCATTTTCATAATGAAGTTATTGCTCCACCGCTGGGATCTGGTCTCCTCTTAGAATGAGAGGATTTAGGCTATTAATAGTCCACGTTGGCCTAGTGCGGCATGCAGTTGGCAGACTTTAGACACCGTCGACAGTCTCTAAGGCATACAGGTTTCCTCACGATGTTTTCCTTCACCATTAAAGCGAGTGATAATAAATAATGAAATAAATATTTTTGGGACATTTTTACACAACACCATCTAGTCCCAAACTAAGCAGAGCTTGTACTATGGGTACTAGACAATGGATATAATAATTAGATACTTTTTTTTTGTAAATATATACTTATAATACATAAGAAACACCCAGACAAACACAAATACTCATGTTTTACCCACACAAATATTTGTGTCCTGTGGGAATCGAACCCACGACCCCATTATCAGCATTCCGGTACTCGAACCACTAGACCACAGACGTCGTCATTGTCATAATAATTAATTATTAATACGTACATCTAATATATAAAATTCTCGTGTCACAGTTTTCGTTGCCATACTCCTCCGAAACGGCTTGACCGATTTTGATGAAATTTTTTGTGCTTATCGGGGAGGTCTGAGAATAGGCCAACATCTATTTTTCATACCCCTAAATTTTTTTTTATGGCAAAACAACGTTTGCGGGGTCAGCTAGTCATTTCTAAAAATCAGACCTTTGACTTGGCAGTCCAATGGTGATATCACAAGGATGTTACATAGGTAATCTTTGGTATATTGATATTACCCAGTTATTGGATCGCGAAAGACTGTTACCAGTAACTTCTTACTTCATGTAAATGATTTATAATCAGCTGAAACCGGTCACATTGGGAGCCAAACATAACATAAGTTTTATGGTGATAAAAATCTAAGCAGTATTAAAATTCCACTCATCTTATACGATATAACCCTTCAACTTTAATGTACAAGTCAACCCTCTTCATTGACGGCTTTCTATCTGACTTCACTCTTCGATATTACCCGAAATGTACGCTCCCAAGTATATACCAAGGTTTAACATAATCCCTTTCATCTCTGAACGATATTTTTCAGTTCATTTTCCTATCAGAGACTCCAACGGCTAAAACTTTTAAATCAATCATTTTTCTGGCTCAGGAATCAATCAGTAGTCAAATGATGGGTTTATATTTTGCTAATAAAAAACGACAATGCGGTCGACGACGTAGGTTTGTACAATTAAATAGGTTACTTCTCGGTTTTTTAATTTAGGAATGCCCTCAATTCTCAAAGTTAATTTGCATTTATCAGTAGGTAGGTAGGTGTAGGTATATGTCGTGCTGTAATAATTATGTAAACAATTTGAGTGGAATTACTTTCACTATGACCTACCTCTCTTAATTACTACTTCTTATTTACAGAAATAGATATCAGTTATCATTCAATTGAAATATCTAAGATACTAACGATAACCTGATCTTTAGCTTGGATAGTTTACAAGATTTACACGGAGCTGTGTTCACAAACCCTGCCATATATTCTTGGCAGCTCCCGCAAGGCGTGAGGTAAGTCAAGATTTTTTATGAATAATTTATGGAACACCCTATTTTTATCGTAGGAGGCGTAGGTACGTCCAACGCGCTGTTTACCAACGGATTTACCTCTAGGTGAAATTAGGGTTGCTACTTACGATTCTTGATAATCGCGATTAAAACTTAAAAACTAATTTATCAGTCTCTACTTTACAGTAATGACACTTGGAGTTTTTATATTCGTTTAGAAGCGAATCTGGATGAAGGGATTATCTTGGACTAGACTTAGTATCTTGATATTAGCTGAATGTTTTATTTGTTTCTCAAGCTAAACGACGGAAGTTTTGCTCCAACAATAATTTATGCAAATCTTAGCAACTTATTTGTTTAATGGATACCGATTGATTTAAGTAATAATATAAGAAAAACATAACGAGGATTTAAAAATAGAATGGGAGGTGTATGTTTTAGGATGAGAGGTTGTTTGTGTATGCAAACGAAAAGTCCCATTATTTTATCTGCAAAATGATTTGACCTGCCCCTAAATAGAATGTGCCAGCACTAAGTATTATATCCCGATTTGGGGCAATGTTTGATGTTACTGGGCATAGGAGACTTAAAAACTGAAATCTCAAGATGACAACGCGATAGTGATATTGGTGTTGCTGGCATCTATAGGCTACAGTAGCCGCTTACCATCAAGAGGTCCGTATGATTGTCTATCTTCTAAAAAAAACTTATAAACAGCATGGTACAAAAGTGATCTTAATGCCGTTATGCATTTTATGCTAGACAATTAAAATGATGCTATCTACTTTAATATTACGTTTTGATAAAATACCGCTTCATTTTTTTTTTTATTAATAGTGGCATATTTCTTTATAGTGGCAGCCCTGAACAAGATCCGCTTGGATCTTGTTGTCAACGCGCGTGTGTACTCTAATATTTTACGATGAGAATTATTTTTGCCGGAGAATTGGCAGCAGGGGAATCGATTTGTAGGTGCAAACAGCATTCCCCTTACACCGATAGCTTTAAGCATAAAGAATAATATAAAGCAAAGCCGCCATTTCTTTGCTGTTCGCTCTTTGAATTAAGAATGAAATCAAAAAAATAAATTCCAAATTTAAAAATCAATAGTTGCCGCCAGGTGCATTTACCACCAGTTATACGATCTTTTTGGGAAAATTAATCAATTTATTTATTCTTGTATTTATATAATAAATGTGATTGCTTGAATGGGTGTTTAGGTAATCACATTTTTCTAAAGGAAGACCGGCTAGGAATACAAAGCGCTGTGGAAATCAACAAAAACCTGCATTTTTGGTGACAGGAACTCATGATCCAACCGGTTATATACCACCCTCAATGTAAGACTGGTTCCTAGGTAGATTATTATAATTATTCACTCTTATAATTGTGTGTAAGAGAGAGAGCTAGATTCTTGCTTGACTGCGTGCTATCAATGTTATTTTCAATCAGGCAAGCTTAGGGCCAAGTCGATATTTAAAAACTACACATTAGTCACCAAAGAGGTTTTACACGACACTTAATATTACCACAAAGTACCTAATTTGGTTGCCCTCCTTATATGACATAATATGTATTATAGTATAAACATACCATACTGCCTCTGGCTCTGCCTGTATTCCCGGAAGGATAAGGTAAACAGGTAGTGTACACTAGTGTACACCTACAGTTTGCAGGCGGCACATTATTACCAGTAATCGGGTACAAATCTTAACTCTAAACGGCTACCCGGAATTTCAAAGAAAAACCAAATGACTGCTCTGCCGAAATCGAAATCAGGACCTATATTGAATCAGTCGCGCTTACGACCACTAGCCCAATGAGGCAGGCAATTTAGTATAAATTAAAAAAAAAATATTATCTTCCCAAAAGGAAATTCTCCATTTTTAATAGATACTCGTGGCAGCCCTACACGGCCGCTGTTGTTAACCAGTGAATATAGACTGATATTTTACGATGAGAATTATTTTTGCCTCAGAAATTGACAGTTGAAGGCTCCTATCGATTGATAGGTGCTCCAAGGTGTTTCGGAGGTCATTGACTTGGATATGATACGGCTGTTTTTATTTGATGTGGGTGTTGAATGTGTCGATCACTCAGTGTCGACATTATGGCTAGTTAGTTTTTGGCTATATAAGGTGTTCAAAAATTAACTAAGAATTTCGAACAGTGACGCTTTTCTAAAAAAATATTAAAAACTAGATTTTTGAGAGACCGTGGAAAAGTAATCTACAATTAGGGCCCAAGTCGTTATTAGTAAATATTGAAATATCTACCCGGATTGCTCGTCGCGGCTTTAATACTTTTTTTTATACCACAGGTGGTAAACAAAAATACGGTCCACCTGATGGTAAGCGGTTACCGTAGCCTATAGACGCTTGTAACACCAGGGGTATCACTTGATCGTTGCCTGCACTGTAAAATTAAAGAGAAATATTTGGGCTGGCAGTATAAGGTTCAAAGTCCCCCCACTGCCATCAAAAAGTTTCCTCGTGGAGCGCTGGAACCTTGCTCACCGTAAGTTCAAAGCAGTGTTATTTTACTTCATTTGATTGGAATTACTCCCACTATGCCCTTCCTCTCTTAAAATAACCTCTTTTAATACTTTTTAATAGTGTCTAATGTTAGTCACACCTAATTCCTGAAACTAAAATGAAATTCAATATCATTCAGTGAACAAGAAGCGTTAGCTGCACAATGAAAAATATAGCAAACTGTGTATTTCAATTACTCTTAATGGTTCATTAATTAATTGAGCCATCCTGCAATTAAATTCACAACTGCAATTCAGCTAAAATTCCGAATAGGTTATAAATTGTGCTAATATTAGTTTAGTTGAAAGAAAACATCGTGAGGAAACCTGCCACCTTAGAGAGTTTCTCGATGGCATGTGAAGTCTGCTAACCCGCATTGGCCAGCGTGGTGGACTATAGCCTAATCCCTTTCATACTGAGAGGAGACCCGTGCCCAGCAGTGGGACAGTATATGGGTTGATGATATAATTAGTTTAGTTATTCAGGTAAGGTTTTTAAGGTGGTAGGCTCTGCTACAAAGTGCGTGTAGGATGGTACCTTTAACCACCGCATTCTGAAATATTCTAACACAAATCAATAATGTGCTATCATTACTGTGTTTCGGTTTGAAGGGCAATGTAGTCAGTGACAAGCAGTAATAGCCTATTGGTATGACCATTGGACTGCCAAGTCAAAGTTCTCGAGTTCGAAACCAACCAACATTTTGAAATCATTTGCGTATTAATAATTAATTATCACTTGCTTAAACGGTGAAGGAAAACATCGTGAGGAACCTGCATGACTTAGAGATTATCTCGACGGCGTGTGAAGTCTACCAACCCGCACTAGACCAGCATGGTGGACTATAACCTAATCCCTCTCATTATGTGAGAGGAGACCCGTACCGAGCAGCGGGGTATATGAGTTAATGATAATGTAGCCAGCGAGATTACTGGGCAAAAGAGACTTAAAAACTGATGCCTCAAGAGGACAATCATTGATGCGTGAGTGTTACCACTGGTGTTGTTGGCGCATATAGGCTACAGTTATTGCTTACCATCAGGCAGCCTTATGCTTGAGAATGATGATCAAGGACGCGTATTTTTCTATTAACTATCTTACAAAGTCAAATGTTTTATTTAAATAAGACCATCAGAAGAGCACTTTTGAAAAGTCAAAAATAGTTGCACGGTTCCAAGAAGTGGGTCTTATGGAGAAGAACCGGCAAGAAACTCCATAGACAGTCTTTTTAAAAAAACATGTTTACAATGTTAATCTTAGTTTACAATTCTTGTTATGAATTGTTAATGAGAACAATGCAGTTTGATGTGTACCTACCAATAAATTAATATCAAATGAAAGAAATACCTACTGGCAAAAGTATTTTAATCTCCTATCTAGTTATTATAGGAATGATTCCAAGTTGGCTTAATTTTTCCTTTCGAAATAATCTTTAAAAGAACTTTTGAATGAAAAGAACTTTTGAATGAAAAGAACTTAAAAGAATGGTATCTGTATTTGAGTCTGATTCCAAGAGCTCCTTTGTATTTTAAGTCTCTGTAGATTTGAGACTGCATTGAGAATTGGATTTTGCTATGCGAAAATGTGCTAAAATGGCACTTTGTAGCAAAGTAAGTTCTTTCAGATAAAAAAGGCTACATCACTAAATGAGTTTTCCTTTGCTCAATAACGCATTAGTGTGTGTTAATAATAATCACCCATCTTTAGATAGACCGCCGCAAGCGCTGTTTAACCTTACATCATATCGATTAATCATCGTAGTTGTAGATTGTAAAACTCTCGTTACGTAATAATAATTCCTGACTTAGCATTCTGTACGTGAATACTGAAAAGCTTCAGATTTTTCGCGTGGGATTACAAAAGATTGAGTGAGGAGCCTCGCGAGGCAGCCTTTCACATCAGCATATAATGTATGTATGAATGAAAAGTGTTCCGTAAAAATTATAGGGTCAAGGTTGAGTTTGTGACGTAATGTGTTTTTTGAGTATGGGTGTGTGAAACTGTATGTGTGTATGTGTGTAAGATTATCGAATTAATACATTATGTACAGACGCCAGCGGGTCAAGCTATCCAAAACTGTCAAATATTCGCAATTGAAAATTAACTTTATTGTGTTGGCTTAAAGCTGAGAATCTAACAAAGATATTTGACAGATTGTCGTAGCTTGATGTACCACGGTATCGTTAGAAACACATCGTTGTGTCCAATAAATATCGTTACAGTACTATCTTTTTCTCTTTCTTTTCAAGACGCAGGTTTGAATCCTGCCCGCGGTCAAATTTTGCTTCATCATCATCATCATCAACAACCCTTAAACTGTCCCGCTGCTGGGCACGGGTCTCCTCTCACAGAATGAGAGGGCTTAGGCTATAGTCCCACACTGGCCTAATACGGGTTGGCAGACTTCACACGCCGTCGAAAAAATCTTTAAGGCATGCAGGTTTCCTCACGATGTTTTCCTTCAACGTTTAAGCGAGTGATAATTAATTATTAATGCGCACATGATTTCGAAAAGTCAGAGGTGCGTGCCTTGGGTTTGAACTCGAGACCTTCGACTTGGCAGTCCAATGATCATGCCACTAGGCTATCACTGCTTAGTGATGTTAAGAATTTTGCTTAATAACTTTAAAATCTTAGTATGGAAAATGCCAAAAAATACAAAAACATATTTATTTAAATACATATTATTTACAACCGCAGTTCGGTCTACACAAATTCAAACTCACAACTTTACCTACAACATTGTTTTACACGTAATCCGATTATATGCTTACTGCCGCAAGCGCAGGGTTTGCGGCGAGTGGCTTTATTATTTACACATAAAATTTGTCAGACGTGGACAATAGTAGTAACAGAATAGTAGAAAGTAACTTGGTTTAAACTGCTTCATTAGCTTAGTGGTCGTAAGGGTAGCTGACCACTAGACCCCAGACGTCGTCGAAGGAGTATGGATATGTGCCCCGATAATGGAAATAGCCTTGCCCCCTATTACATGGTACTTAAACATATCCGCCACACGCATACCTTCGATTACGGTCCAAGGCAGGACTTTGCCGATTTTAGAGGCCGGTTTTTAGTCAGTAAGAGTCTGATATACCCTGCCTCCCCGGGTAGCAGACAGGATTTTCCGTACTTTATAAGAAAAATGTTCTGTTAGGCGTTATCCAAGTCCATTTCAGGCAAAAAAATACAGTCTCCAAAACGAGATGAATAAATGAACAAATGGCTTGCACAAAATAGAGTATTTCACAGATCATCCATGCCCACATTTCAGCATTAGAACAGTACTATTACAAATATTCTTCAGTGCCGTCTCTCGAAATGTCAGCGAATAAACAGCGTACTACAAAGGCATAAACGATGCACAGCGGTTTATTGTTTGTCGTATCAGCTGCAACAGAATCTGGGTGACGCATTAGTGATAGGAGGAAGCGATAGCGATTTTACATAGTACTATTGTTTTTTTTTAAGCATACGAACAGCCTATATACGCCAGCAATACCAGTTGTATCACTCGCGTGTTGTCATCTTAAGACCTTAGTGTTACAGTACAAAATATACAGTGTGTAAGTAATGTTAATTTTAAATACTTAACTTTCCTTCTCTAAACTCTCGCTCAATAGCCCACTTAATTATAATAAAATGAATTTCATCAAAAATAAACATAAATCTATGTCTAACCTCCTTGCTCCAGCTAAAGTTTTCTAACGCCAAGTTTAAAGATTTACAGAAGTTTACAAAACCCATATTCACAGCATTTAATAATAAGCCAGACACATACAACATACGCACATGTGCATACTCTCATATACATATACACACACACTCTCACAAACACACCCACACACAGACGTGCGTTTTAATACTATATTTTTAAATGCCTAACATACCTTTTAACACTTCCTATTTTATCTCATTAATTCGCTCAATAGACTTTTATGAAATTTTATTACAACAAGGTCATAGCAATATTTGCAGAATTCCAGATTTATACACCAAATGTCAGGAAAGGCCTCGCTTATCGACGGGGTCCAGCAACTGCTGGACCACAGCCTGTCATGGTCATGGCGAATTTCGCGGATCCCATGGCCATGACAATAAGGCACGTGAGGCAAGTTCGGTTTTTAGTCGATATGAGTCCGACATACCCTGCCACCTCCCCGGGTGGAAGAGGATCCATGAGGATTTTCCGTACTATAAAAAAAACATGGATACACACACACGTGCATGTACGTGTGTGTGTCATACATATTCACATTTATGTTATTCATGAACGATTTACTTTATACTTACTTGAATCTTTAATAAAACAATACAATACAATAAATGTCATATAATTACCTAATATGCTAAATAATGGAGCGCTGCATTTGTTTTAAAGATCTTCTATAGAGTACAACTGACACACCAAAAAAAAACCACTCCGTGTGTGTGTGTCTCCGTACAATGTGTGTATGTAGATACGTGTGTTTACACACGAAATTTTTAAACCCTATAACTATTCTCTCAATCATTAGCTCAATAGCATACGACGTCTTATACGAAGTTTTATTTAAAAAATAATAGCAATAAAAATAAACCTATATCTAAATGACTTTATTACTGCCACTAGCGTGCCAGCTTCCTTACAGCAGCTGTTCGAACGCCAAGTGTTAACGCGCCCCAAATACCAACTGAATGCACTTTTGTTCTTTTGAAATTGACTGCGCAGATAATATTGTGTTCGTACTGACGGTGTTATGGCTATTTATTAGCTGGTATAAACGAGGACAGAATCTGATGGAAGTGGATTTTACGATGCTTACTTATCTATAGCTGCAGATCAGGGTCAAACATCATCGACCCATATACTGTCCCACTGCTAGGCACTAGTCTCCTCTCAAATTGAGAGGGATTAGGCTATAGTCCACCATGCTGGCCTAGTACGGGTTGGCAGACTTCACAAACCGTCGAGAAGAATCTCTAAGGTTTTTCTCTAAGGATGTTTTCCTTCACCGTTTAAGAGAGTGATAATTAATTATTAATACTTTTATGCCTGCCTGCCTTTATGCTTTTTGCCTTGGATTTGAACTCGATTGGGCTCAATGACATTCAATAAAAGAGGCCTACGTGCAGCAGTGGATGATGACGAGCTGAAGATGATGACTTTTAGAATATTGTACTTATTTGGGCAAATAGTTTAAAGCAAACCAGTGTGTTATACTCGTTTAAGACATTATTTAAATGGTCTGTACTAAGTAATATCTTATTTCATGAAGTATCAGATAGATAGATATTTCCGTAAGTATCAGAAACCGATATAAATATTTTTTTCAATAAAATATATTAACTAGATTAGATTTTTTCTAGATTATTATTATTATTTTTTTATATTGTAAATAAATTTTTAAACTCTAGTTTACGAACTTATTTACAATGTAAACAATTCTAAATTTTTATTTTTAAATTTTAAATTTGTATTTACACTTTTAGGTGCGGGTCTCCTCTCAAAATGAAAGGGCATTTAGAATTGTTTATAACTTTATTAACAACTTTATTCTCTCACTCATATTTATTCAAGCTATACCTCTCCACCACGTTGGCTTAATGTAGCATGGACATGGCCGTCGTCCAGAAAATGTTTCTAGCTCGCAGGTTTCCTCATGACGTTTCTCTTTACCGTTTAAGCGAGTGGTTTTTTTTTTTATACAAATATTATTTGGTGCATTTTTACACAGCTCCATCTATTCCCAAACTAAGCAAGCTTATACTGTGGGTACTTAGCAATAGATATAATACTTACATACCTTGTTTTTTTTTAAATATATATACCACATAAGAATCATCCAGTACTTATGTTCATCAGATGAATATTTGGGAATAGATATCTGTACATAGTAGTTTTTCTAAATGAAATACCACACACATTTATAGTTTTGCCTTGGTCACATGATATTACAAAAAAGTTATGTAATTTATAAATTTTGAGGTTTTCGTAATGTTATAAAGAAAACAAAACCTTGTTGTTTAGAAGTACTTTAAATGGAAATCTGAAGAGCGAAAACTTAACACGTCTGTATTTTTATTTATATAATTAAGTATACCACTAATTCAGTAAGTTGAATGTTGAAATATCTAACTTATAATTACTTATTAAGTATATTCTAATGTTTAAGCATCTCATCACCTTTAACTCCAATCTTGTCGCGCTACTGACAGTGTTAATAAGTATAAATTGTAAACACATTAACTGCAGATTTCTCTGATAATCTTTAGCTGTGGCTAACGACCTACTCCATTAACGCTCCCGTATGGTACAGGATTTTGAAAATCTTGGCTGAATTATCATGTATATGTGATATATGATCATAAAGTTAAAGAAATATGTAAGTTCTGGTCGTCAGCAATTTATATAATTCTTATTACTCATAAGAAGGACAATTTCTGGAATTACATACACTACACCTTTATTACATTATTTATTATTAATTCCAGAAATTCCAAATTTCGGAATTACTATTAATTCCAGAAACTAGATTGTAGAGGTCGGATTGCACTCGTTTTGTGTAAAATACTGATTCGCTATCGCATCCGGCTATTACTGATACTGAAAAAAAACTAGGATTAGGAGAGGCGTAAGTGATTACCTCCGTGCACTGACATCTCCAGCACTACAGGAATATTTTTTAGGGTAAACAGATTTCACAGAACAACTAACTCATTGGTATACACACAACACTAAATTCTCACAACTTCTTACGCCAACCAGAACTGATTAGCAAGAGTGATCAGTTTGCTTGAACAAATTAAGACTTCTGACTGAGAATTACCTAACCTTAGCTCCGAAAGGGCGACTTTATCGAAGTACTTAATTATTTCTTTGTTTGCCTCTGAATCTCTGATATAGCCTAATCTAAGATTAAGGTGTAATCAAACCGTGCTTAACGACAACATCCTCTAGTTTCACTAACTTATGGTTATAGCTACCATTAAATATAAGGCCATGTTCAATAGGGAACGACTTCCGGGTAGTGTAGACGATCGTTTATCTGATGAGGAGGCTCGGGTCATTACAAGAGAAAGGGATACAAAAGGACACCGTAAATAGTCGTAGCGGAAACTGAGACGGAAAGAGTAAATTATTTGAGCAAAGATATTTTAAAAGGAACTGATGAATTGAGGAGTAAAGAGGCAAACGTTTCAAAGGAAGCCGTAGTTGAACTGGTTAATGAAGCGATTTGATGTGCTTTTAATTCTATTCAAAGCAGTTTAATTGCAATTAAAAATTATTCTGACTGCACATTTAGCGGAGCAGAGAAGGTGGTCAACTCACAACTACCATTGCAACAGTTGTTGTTGGTGTTAATTAGCATTACGAGAGACCGACAACATTCACTAATTGCAAAAACTCTAAAAGAAAGAACCTATGTAGCTATTTTTTATTTTATTTGACATTTAACACATACCAAACATTTTCAGATACTAAAGACTAGCAACCCGTACCGGCTTCGCGTAAATTCATTTAACCCCGTTAGGAGTAAAATTTCAAAAATACTTCTATGTGTAGATATAAAATGTGCAATATAAAAGGATCCAACAGACTGAAAAATTTAAAATTTCAAAAATTTTAGCCCCAGCGGATTAGGCTCTGCTATGATAAATCAGTCAGTAAAGTCACTAATTATATAGATATTAAAGAAATATTGCAAAGCTCAAGATCATGCTTCTTAAAGAGCCTCGGGCTCCTTCGAAAAGCAAAATCGGACTACATTAATTACCCACTCTACAATCAAAAACCAACTCAAATAGAGTATTAAATAGTGCAGTAAATCATAGGACATCCCAAAACTTGGGCATCGCTTAAACCCTTTCTGCTCCGTTGACTTTTACAACTGATTACTGCAGAGTTAACGCAAATTAGTTTTGTTGCAGAATAAGCCACTTCGTTTCACTTCGTCGTCGATTTGACTTCTAATATTGCCATAATAAATCTTAATTGGGTAGTGAATTGATAATAATTTGTCGTGCCGCCAAATTGGGGTAAATGAGCATGCGGCTTACCTGTTAAATGATCACCTCCGGACCCTCCACAACACCAACGAAGTCACCGAAGCGTTGCAGACCTGAAAATTAAATAATTTTTAAATAAATCTATTCCACACATCGTGTAAATATTCCAAGGTTAGCCAAGTATTATGTATCACATTCTTTTTTCATTTCATTGGTGCTTATATAGCAACTCCAAACGAAGTTTGATCGTAAAAGGAATCTAAATAATCTAAAGGGATATAAGGATCGTAAAATCTAATATATAAAATTCTCGTGTCACAGTTTTCGTTGCCATACTCCTCCGAAACGGCTTGACCGATTTTGATGAAATTTTTTGTGCTTATCGGGGAGGTCTGAGAATAGGCCAACATCTATTTTTCATACCCCTAAATTTTTTTTTTATGGCAATACAACGTTTGCGGGGGCAGCTAGTATTCTTATATAATAGAGGGCGAGCCTATTACCATTAACGGGGCACAAATCCAAACTCCGAGCTGCTACTGAGAATTTTATAGAAAAATAAAAACAATACACTGCTTTGCAGTAGCGGATTTGGGGAGGGACGAGGGAGTTCAAGTAAGAATTTGTGACATTCCTCAGGACCACTGCTTGACTTGGGAATCTTATACGGGGACTCTACTACGCATAGTCAGCAGACATTACTGAAATGATTTTTTCTTATTATTTAATAATTTTTAACTCAACTATAACTGACTAACTGTAAATCAGAGTACTTTGTAGGCTAAAATATACATACTCAGCTTTGCACAGTCTGGAGGCTTTGAGCCTTTTTTTATGTGGCCTACGCAAATGTTCCTCTGATCTGGTATCGTCGTGCGACGGTTTATTGAGCTCCCTAAATTATGGTTGAGCTACACAATGACTTATGCATGCGTGCCGTCAGTTGGGACTGGTCTAATCAAAGCCGCTATGGCTCGTTCTTCAAAAGGCCATTTCAGACTTTGTCCCACATTGTAGGACACATATTTGTTACTGCTCTATGTCTGGACTTTAAAAGAGACTATGATTCTCTGAGTTTGTTTCGGCATTTCTTCTCAGAGGTCGTCAGCTAGGAAATACCGGAGCCATCTAGCTTAAAAAAAAGTAATATATTGACTTGTAAAAGTGTCTTTAAAAGATCTATTTACAGAAATAAATATCATTTATCATACAACCTCTAGTTATTAAAATATATATTACGCAAAAGGTATCTGTCGTTTTAATATAGCAATGAATAGGTTAGGCAATATGAATACCGTTAGCACAGCTTCTTACCGACCTAAATCAAGTCCCTACATAAATTACATAACTTAGATCATAGTACGACCATCCAGTTACTAACGAGTTTACAGTTGAACTGCGATGAACACAATTGTGCTCTCATTACGCGTGTTACTTTGGGGGCTGGGCTGAACTAGTTCACAATTTATTCATACTAATACTAGCTTCTGCCTGCTACTTCGACTGCGTAGACTTTATTATTATTATTATTAGCCTGTGCTGTCCCACTGTTGGGCAAAGGCCTCCCTCCGTTCCTTCCAACGGTCGCGTAGACTTTACCTGAAAGTATCCAGTTGTTAAGTTTTTTTAATTTTCTTATTTTTTGCACAATGCTTTTAATTTTTTCTTTCATAAGAACCTGCTCCTGACAATATTAACAGAACAAAAAAAGAATTTGCGAAATTGTTCCATTGATGACCAAGGGAAATAGAGATTCATATTTATATGTGTATATAGATTATATATACGATATCAACTCTGTTGGTTTGTTACGTTTTCACGCCTCAATTGCTGTGGTGATTTTAATTAATTTTGGTATAGAGATATACTGGACTTTGCAGAAGGATGTAAGCTTTGTCATTGTAGGTATCTTTTGTCTCAAAAAGGTTTTTGGAATGTGTAGGGAATCGTGGATAATAAACTAGTTTAAATAAGGGAGCTGCATTTATGAACCGTACCTTGCCTTCTTGGTGTAGGTAATCATTACACTGCTGCTAAGCGTTGGTTCTTAGGTTCAATTTCCAGAATGAGCAGCATTATTGCGTTTTTTGAAGTGTGGTATGGTGGTGTAGGTATTAATGGCAATAAGCTCGCTTCTGTCAGAAGGTATTATATGACCTTTATGGGATCCCAGGAGGCTAATCAAAGAAACTCTCGGTTAAAAGGTACTTTAGGACTTTATTCTTCAAAGGTCAAGGGAAATCTCACTGTGACAACCATCCATCACTTGACTAAACATTCTACAATTCAAATGATTATTTCTTCTTAAACCAGCCAGTCATATTGTGACTCCTTGTAGCGACCTCTACAGTATCTAAATATATACTACCGAACTAAGGGTGTACACAGTAGTTTCTCTCGCCTGGTGATGCTGACTCCATCTCTGCCTAACCTTTCGGGGATGTAGGCCTGATGTTACAAAATAATCTGTTATGTTGTATAGGAAACCATTTGCTTTTAATATTTTTAACATCTGATATTGAGTGGTACTTTAAAATTCTGAAAATATTGAGTGGTACTTTTAACTTCTGATCATATTGGACGGTACTTTTGCGTTACTACGTTTCTGTTTTATGCTCCTTGCGAGAATGTGTAGCTCCTTCAAACAAGTAATTCTCACCTCTATACTAACGCTAAATACATTAATAACTCACGAAGTAATTCTCTTCTGTATAATCTTATTTTCTAACCATTCAATGTCAGACATAATTTGCCCGACGTTAATATTAAGATCTTATAAAAACAAACCAAATTACATTTATTATGCTAAAATAAACTTAATTTCATAACATTTCAAGTAACAAAAGTTACCCTTTTGACTTCTAATCGAATTATGAAAACTAATATTAACGAAAAGAAAATTGGAAGGAACGCAATAAATTATGAGGTCGTTATCTCTTGGTGAATTATCTGTAAAAATATAATCATTTACAAAGGGTAGCAGCCCTAGTTTATTTATGATACAATTTAGCACATAACTCAAGGGCCGAAAACAAACTGTTTATCTGAACTACAATCGCTCAGTCTTCCGGCTCTACGCCACTACGCTGCTACAAGCCAAATGGGGCCACGAAAACCGAGATTCATCATCTCTCTTAGCCTTTTCTCAACTATCTTGGCGTCGGCTTCCAGTCTAAAAGCGGCTGAATATCAGTCTTTTACACAAGTGATTGCCATCAGAACTAACATTTACAAACAAGCGATTTACGTGGATAGACAAATTGTCAGGTTTTTTGTGCTTCTGACTGCCATTATCGATTGTCATAGGTGTTTGTGTGTTATGGGAACCGACGGCTTTACGTTGTCGGAGTTGGGGAAAATTGGTCGAAATATGGAAACTCGATCTGTTGAGAATAGTTTCCCATCCACAGACTGACCGCGACTAGCGCAGCTTAATCCTATAGATCGATAAATCACCATAATTATTTATCACCTAAATTGCGAAATACCAAAGCCTAACTTCACCCAGCAGTAGGTTAAGTTGAACTGCAGATGATAATGACGATGGGCAGGGTAAGCGAACTTCCTCCATCTCTAGCGCCTGCCTTTATCATATCAGCCACAAATAGGTCCACTGCTGAACAAAGGCATCCTTCATAGACTTCCACAAGGATCGGTTACCTACATGTCGCCTGCATCCAAAGAAAGAAAGAAATGAAAATTATTCTGAAAGTCACAACACAAGACAAAATATCAAACAAGAAAACTAAATACAGAGGCCAGCACATCAAGCTACCACAATTTGTCAATTTTTTTCTATTGATTTTCAACTATAAAACAAAATAATAAGGTTCATATTCAATTGGGAAAATTTGACAATTCTGGATAGTTTGACCTACTGGCGTATTCTGATATTCTAATAAGGCCCGCTGTTGAGTCACTTCGACTTCCACCGATCTTTCCAGGCCTCTGCCTTAAATAGGTTTAGTTTCCACCTTACCCATCTCGCTGCCTTTGCGGCCCCACCGTAGCGGTTACGAAGCACCATCTAAGTATAACGCTACAATTTGAGCGGAATTAAGATAAAATTTATTCCAACGTCATTGTTCTCAGCGTATCTTGTTACAGTTATCTGGTAAACGAGAGCTGCTGCTGCTGTGACGTCATTGATGTGGACACAATGTAGCTTTGATTATGGATATTTAATGTGAAATTCAAGTGCGAAAGCAGTTAGCAAATTTTTTTTCAGACCAGGTTCAATTACCTCCAAAAACAAGGAAAATTTGTGGAATTTGGGACATGCCTATAAATAAAAGTGAAATGTTTATATGTATTTTTATAATAATTTTACAAAATTTAAGCGAAGGCTGTCATTTATACGTTGTGTAATCATAAAAGTCTTATTATGTCTAGCAATTTCACTGGCTACACAGGTCTTCAAACGGAAACAGTAATATTGGCACATTATTGCTTAGCGGTGATAGCCTAATGATATGATCATTGGACTACCAAGTCAAAGGTCTCGAGATCGAATCCAAGGCACGCAGCTCTATTTTTCAAATTCAGGTGTGTAATAATTATCACTTGCGAAAGTGAAAGAAAACCTCGTGTGGAAACCTGCATGCCTTAGAGATTTTTCTCGACGGTGTGTGAAGTCTGCCAATCTGCACTAGGCCAGCGTGGTGGACTATAGCCTAATCTCTCTCATTCTGAGAGGAGTACCCAGCAGTGGGACAGTATATGGGTTGATGATGATTGCTTAGCAACAATATAGCAGCATAAGCAGAGCCTACTATCTTATAAATGTACCTTGTCAAAGTCTTTCCATTGCCAACACGTTACTTGCTCACCGTAACACAACGCAGCTCAAAGCAGTGTTATTTCAGTTTGATTTTCTGTAAGGCGGAGGTACAGTCAACAAAAGTGTTAAGTATACTGATAGCAAACGAAATGTGCATTTTTATACAGATTTCGACATAAATAATTACGCGCCAAAGGGTTAGGTACGTAGCTACTTACAATACCTACGTTTTGACACATAATTATTGCGTGATACATGATTACACTATATCAAAACACAGATTATTAATTAGCTGCCTGTACATTAAAAATCTAAAGAATGCCACTGATGCCGCAATTAGCGTGGCCACCTACTGGGCTCAAGTAATATAAATAATGTATTTACCATCGACACGAAAATAAGAAGAAGCTGCCTGTATACCTAACTCTTTTGTTGACCGTACTTCCTCAATCAGGCAGCTCCAATTTGAGTGCCCTACCTCTCTTATACTCCAAAAAACTCTCTTCAAAAATAGATAGTTATGTTTTCTTAAACAATAAGGATTCTATTGTACGCTACATACATTACTTAGACTTACCTAAAACGCTTATTTTGTGCCTATGTGTAATAAAAATAAAATAACCAAGTAACCGAAAATCTAGGCCAGCTTCATTACAAGAAATTACGAATCTCAACTCACGCACTAGGGTAAGCTCACCAATTTGCGTCTAACCGACCTCGGAGGCACAGATTATCGTGTCGCAGTAAGTTCCACCTTACAGCGAATAAAAATAAAAGGCCAGACTGTTTTTATCCAAACACTTATTTTAAGCCTGAGGCTCACCGAGCTATTTGAGTCCGGCAACTGTATCGTGGGACAGTAACATGAGGCTTTACCTTAGTGCGATTTTCTTTAGTCGTCTAATGTTATATTTATTTATAGTATTGTTTGATATTTTCTTGGACTGCCTTATCTATATATTAGTCTAGTGGTCCTAAGCGCGACTGCTATTCTAGAGCTCCTGGGTGCGATCCCCGATCGAGCAGTGTTATTGGGTTATCTTTATGAAATTCTCAGTAGCAACTCGGAGTCTGGATGTGTGTCCGGTTAATGGCAATAGGCTCGCCCCCTATTACATGGGACCTAAACATACCGGCGACATGTGGGTGTACAATTAGTACACCTCTGCCTAACCCTTCAGGGAATACAGGCGTAATGATACCATCATCACGCCTATATTCCCTGTTATTTTCTTAGAATGTTGTTATTGATTTTATAGAGTGTAGTCTTTTGTTTATTTGAGTATTACAACATTTAAAAACAATAGCATTTCACACAAAGCGTCTGCCATCAGACCTCCGGAACCCAATTTCTAGGCTATACCGATATCCTGAGGATGGACTCGTTGTCAGGCTATTTGTGATTCTGACTACTACTAACGGTTGTCATAGATATCATGACAATCGCCGCCGATGACAGCCGACGGCTCTTCGTGGCACGATGTGTTAAGAATATAGTCACCCATCCACAGACTAACCGCAGCTAGCACAGCTTAATCTTCCAGATCGGTTGATCAGCATACTTATAACTTAGCTACAAGCACCTCAACTCCCAACTCTATCTTAATAACAGTAATTCATTCAACCAATAACATTAACCAAAACTACGTCGGAAATAACAAAAACTCATTACGGGGACCGCGAAAAATGTTGCCAAGCAAAACTCAATTAAAACCGGCCTTGTAACAAGACTGTGGAAATGGCGGCAGTGTAATCGAGATTCTAAAGCAAACACAGTTCCGAGGACTGCGGGCCATTACAAATATAAACGGTCCTACGTTGAATGTTCGATGCGAGCAAACGAATCGTTGTTTTGAGGTGTATAGTCTACCATCACGCTTACTCCCGAAGGGGTAGGCGGACATATACTAATGTACAGAGGCCAGCACATCAAGCTACCACAATCTGTCAAATTTATTTGATCGATTTTCAACTTTAATTCAAAATAATGAGGTTCATATTCAATTGGCAAAATACAGTTTTGAATAGCTTGACGTGCTGACGCCACAGCACAGTTCGTCAGTATGTCGAGGTCCAAACTAATAGGCTGATGAGGCTATTGTCATTATTCAGGCACATATCCGAACTCCGAGCTGCTAATGACAATTTTACAGAAAACCAAATGAAACTGCTCGACTCAGAATCGAGTTCAGGACCTCTAGGTACTGCAGTTGCGTTTACGATCACTAGGCTATAAGGCTTTTAGATAAAGTCATTAGGATTAAAGTATCTGCTTTCAATGACGATATTTTTTTAGGTACTAATTAAATAAGGCGTTAAGTGCATTGTTACACTAACTAATCTAGAACTTCAATGAAACTAGAAAATAAAAAAAAAACCAGAAAACTTGGAAGAGGTGATCAAAAAACTTCTCGGCGTAGATATCACCTGAAAGGATACTGTACGGGCTGCTGTTTGTCTCGCACACCTGGAATGTCTGCTTGAAATGATAGTCACTGATAGCTAGATAATCCACTTTATTGGTAACTAAACTACCTAGTCACTATGATGATAAATGATGATAATTATTACAATTGCTAAATGATATGAATGCTACGTAAAATGAGTACACGTATTGACTGTTGATCGTGAACTGCCGGGCTAATGACCTAAATAATGCAAGGCGCGGTAAAAGTGCGGACGATGCATTGTACGATTGACTCGTACATATTCCCGGACGAGAGAAATGAGGGTGCATGCTGAAATGAGGTGATAGTGTTTACAAAGATGCTTACATGCTAGAACTTATAAATTTCACCCAAGTTACAATTCATTACTTAAATATTTGATTCATACAATTTTAGTCACTGTCACTAGACACTGGTTTAATAAACACAGGTGGAGTGGTTTTATTACGCTTTATGCTACTTAGTATGTTTGAAAAGTTTCTTAATTCGACGGCTTCTCCTTGCGCGTGGCTATCCCTAGGACGCGGCGCGGGCGTCGGACCAACCCCGACGGTGGCGCGTTCGCTGTGCGCGCGCGGCGGCTGTGCGCTAGCGGCAGGCTGTAGGTCTGCGCTCCTCTGCCAGCGACGACGACAGCATCGACATAGATATATGGCTACGGCTAACATCGCTCCCGACGACAACACGTAGATTGCAGAGTATTGATGAATATCGTGGTTTGACATGCCAGAGTTTAAGGCGTTTTCAGATTTCATTTTCTCTATCTGTTCTTTTATATTCCGTAGCGCAGTTTGGTGATCGGTGATATTGATTTCAACCTGTGGTATCGATACGTTAATAATATGGTTAATAGGTGGTATTTGCTGAGATTCCACATCAGGTGCAGTCTTCACTTCAGAGTATCTTAGTTTATGTGAAAAAACTGTGAAGTCGTCTCCTTTAATGACGCAATTTGAATCCAGTGCTATGACCCCGGCCTTAGCGATTTGTATTGCTGTAATCTGATGCCCGCACATGACACGGAGTGCACAGTGTCCGCAACAATAATAAAAGTAAGTATTTGTTTTACTTAATTCGATCCAACTATTGCGGCACGCTGCTATGTTGGTCAAACATTTGTTTGTAGTCTTATCTTTGATACAGAGGCTGTCTTCCGATTTAAACTGAAAAATTGGTTTTCGGGAATGACAAAGACTAGTTAAGTCATCGTATTGAGTACAATGTTGTATGTCGCTTGCTGTCAATACGAGGTATGTATCTTTGCGTAAATTAATCGCAATGAAATCTGATACTGGCACCACTTGGACGGTTGTATTTCCGTATTGTTGTGGTATTGATATTAATTGATATAAGTCGTAACTTTCTCTGCTTACTAGTGGTATTTTAATTTCAAATATGAGGTATTGTTTGTTTATTCTTGCTTTGACTTTCAGAAGATGATAAATTTTTGCTAGTTCAGTCTGTATATTTTCAATTGGTAGAGATAATTCTCGTGATAATTGTCCTGATATACTGCTAAGTTGTTGTCGCAACTGCTTAGGCGAGAGTAAATGAACACTGAACATTCCGTGATGAATATCTGTTATCGTATCGATCAATGTATCTTGAATAGATTTCAGTTTCGTGAGCATATTCGATGCGATGATGCTTGAAAGTGCCAATTCGTTCATTACTTCTTGTTCTTGCAGGTTTTTGTTTAAAGTATTAGTAGCTCTTGTTAAGTTGTTTAAATGTTGATTGATAACTTTATGTTGACGATTGATCGATTCCTCTGTTCTTTTTAATAAATTATATTCTGCTTCAACCACGGACGTCTGATTTTTCCACAAGATTGCTAAATGGTTTTGGTTGTTTTTTATAAGAGCAATATCTTTTTCATATTGATCTGCGAATCTTTGGTCTAAAACTCCGAATAAACTGTTGGCGATGTACCCTACGCCGTCTATCAGGCCTCGTCGTTTTCGTGATCGTTCTTCGAAGTGCTGATTCATCAACATGCTATTGTAGTACTCCAATTCGTCATAAGAGTGACGTAATTGCATTAAAATGATGTCACATAGTGCTTTATTATTGTTCTTTTCACAAATGCTGTTTATTTGTTTCAGGTATTTCTCAAAGGTTGCGGAACCATCCCAGTAGGGGTTCATGTCGTAATACACGACGAGTTTCCATTCGTCGCGTATGAGTTGCATGCTTGAAATTCGATCAAAATATAGTGATTTGTTTATTGATGTTAAGTTGTATGGTGCCGATGATTGGTCGTGTCCAAAGACCGTTGTCAAAAAGAGTAAAAAAGTTATGAGTGTAGCTATAAAATTGGACACCTTTCCGGTTTGTTTTGATTGAATGTTATTCGTCTTATTTCTGTTCTCGCGAATATTCTTGTCTGATATCTCCCTCTCTTGATCATTTTCTGGAATTGATGTAGGGTCAGTTATAAGTACTGACAATTTTATCACTGGGCGCTTAATGTATCCGGTTTTCGTTCTTATCGTGACGACCCGAACTAATCCATCGGAACCAGGATGTAATTCCGTGATTCTTCCTAAAGCCCATCTTCCCGCAGGGAGGTTAGGTTCGTGAATTATAACAACGTCGTTAACTTTGACATTTTCATGAGGTCGTTGCCATTTGTTTCTTTTTGAGAGTTGAACAAGGTACTCAGATTTCCACCTCTTCCAAACATCTTCAAAAATCTTCTGTGTCTTCACCCACCTCGTTCTTTCATCCCGTTCAGTGTCTAAGATGGTCAGTATAGGGCCACTGCTTAAAAAATGTGAAGGTGTTAAATAGTTCAAATCGTCTGGATCTTCTGTAAGCGCACACAATGGGCGGCTGTTGAGGCATGCTTCGAGTTGGGCTAGTAGCGTGCTGTATTCCTCGAACGTCAGTTTCTGATCACCTACGACGCGTCGAAGATGGTGCTTGAGGCTCTTTACTGCCGCTTCCCATAAACCGCCTGCGCTCGGCCATGCCGGGGAGTTAAAGTGCCACCTGATGCCCATCTCGTTTATTTCTGAGTAAAACTCGTTTGTGAATGTTTGGTGTAGCTCTTTCAGTTCGTGTTGTAATGCTTTGTTGGCACCTACAAAATTAGTGCCATTATCGCTGTATATATGATGTGGCTTGCCTCGGCGGGATGACATCCGTTTTAAAGCAGCCAAAAATGCCGTGGAGCTTAGATCTGATACGAGCTCAAGATGCACAGCCTTTGTCACCATGCATACGAATACTGCGATGTATCCTTTGCTCGTTTTGACTCCTCGCCCTTTGTTTATTTTCACGTCAACGTATCCTGTAAAGTCTACGCCGGTGTGATGAAATGGACGTGCGGGATTGATTCTTGGCTCAGGTAAATCTCCCATTAGTTGCTTTTGCTGAGTTGCTTTATGCTTTTTACATGTTATGCATGCATGTAGACGCTTTTTCACAGCTCTATTTCCGCCTATTATCCAGTAGTTCTGACGGATGTATGAATGCGTAATCCGAGCCCCTCCGTGAAATGTGTGGCTGTGGGCATGGTCAATGATAAGGTTGGTTATGTTGCTGTTGTGTGGTATGATCAACGGGTGTTTCATGTGTTCATCAATGTTTGCATGCTTGAGCCTGCCTCCAACCCTCAACAGTCCATCCTTGTCTAGAAACGGGTTTAGGCATAAAATCTTACTCTTCTTATCGACTTCATTTCGTAAACGTAAGTCTTTAATTTCTTTTGGAAATTCTGTTTCTTGAACGTATTTGATTATTCTTTGTTTTGCAGTTTCTAATTCGCATACCGTCAGGTAAACAGTGCGTTCACCGTGACGTCGAGTGATACGTAACACCCATGCCAGTACTCGCACGGCGCGGGTCAGGTTGCTGTATTTGTTTAGTAATACTCGTATGACGTCATCTTCATGAGGTTGGCGCATCGTTGTGACGTTGCTTTGTTTTGATTTGCGCTCCTCTTGGTTCGTGACGTATATAGGTCTCTCCGATAAAGTTGTCTCATCGAATTCGGAGAGCAATTGAGGTCCGTTCCACCACAGTTGATGATGTTTCAGTTGTTCTGCTGTGATGCCGCGGCTGGCACAATCAGCTGGGTTGTCAGCTGATTTTACGTAATGCCAGCTGTCTGATGCTATGATCTCCTTAATTTGCTTGACTCTGTTTGCTACAAATGGTGTCCAGCGGTTACTGTCGCCTTGAATCCACCCGAGGACTGCCGTTGAATCGCTCCAACCAAACACTTTGATCTCCTGCCCAATGAGTGCTTGTTGAATTTTACCCATCAATTTCGATAGTAAATGTGCCCCACTCAGTTCTAGACGAGGTAAAGTGAACTTTTTGTTTTCAGGTACTAGTCTGGTTTTTGCAGCGATCAGTGTAATGCAATTATCAACTTTACAGTACACGACACATGCATACGCCTTTAACGAGGCATCACAAAAACCGTGTAATTGAATGCTATCTCGTTCTCCAGTGTGATACCATCTTTGGATTTTTATTTGATTGATATGTTGTAGATCTGCTTTGATTTTTTCCCATTCGGTGCTAATTACAGTCGGAAGCTGGTCATCCCATAGAATATTAGAGAGCCAGACTTGTTTAAATAAAAGTTTTAATTTTGTTGTAATCGGAGAAAGCCAACCGAGGGGATCGAATATCTTAGAGATTTCTGATAATAATGTTCGTTTTGTTTGCTTTTCAGATTGTGCGGTCTTGCTTATCTTTAATTCGAACGAAAATGTATCTTCATTGGGATGCCATTTTAGCCCGAGCGTCTTCGTTGATTCTGATTGTCTAAAATCGAATGATGTTTGATTTGTTACTGCTCTGCTTACATTTTGTAGTAATTCTTCATTATTAGATGACCATTTACGTAAATTGAAACCCCCAGATTTCAGCAATTGGATCAAGTCTTGTTGTAATTGTTTACCTGATGCTACTGTGAAGCTTCCACTTACGAGATCATCCATGTAAAATTCTTCTTGCAAGGCTTCACTTGCTCTGCTATGCTGATACTTATGCCCTTCGTCTATCGCCAACTGTTTTAACGTCATCATAGCTAAGAAGGGGGCCGCCTTCATGCCATAAGTGACTGTCGTGAGCTGGTATTCACGTAACAGTTGGTCCGGAGAACTCCTCCATAGTATCTTCTGATAACTTTGATGTTTACTGCTGCAAAGTATCTGCCGATACATTTTTTCAATATCGGCCGTATACGCGAACTGATATTGTCTCCAACGTAAAATCAATGACATAAGATCTTGCTGTAAATTTGGCCCACGCTTCATAAGATCATTTAGCGTGTAACCAGTTGATGTTTTCGCCGAGGCGTTGAACACTACTCTTAACGCAGTAGTAGTCGAGTCAGCTCGCTGAACACCGTGGTGAGGTAAATAGCAGCTCGGTGTCGCGTTACTACTACACTCAACCATATGATTCAATGTTTGATATTCCTTGATAAAATTATTGTATGCTTCTGCTAATTGTTGTTGTCTGCTAAATTTTCGTTCTAATGCTCGAAATTGTGCTAAAGCCATTGGTTTTGAGGCTCCTAATTTTTCTTGAAAGTCGGGGTCGAACGGTAGCTCGACTATATAGCGCCCTTCATCGTTGCGCGTTGTCGTATTTTTGTAATGCTGTAAGCATTCCTGATCCTCTTGTGACATACATGCGTTTTCTGCTATGTCTTCAACTGACCAAAATCTATGAATATCTTCGATGTTATTAATTACAACGTTGCAATGAAAGGTTTGCACATTTCCGCATAAAATCCAGCCTAGACGTGTTTGCTGTGCAATGGGTTGCAACTTTGTGTGTCTGATAATACCTTCTTGAATAACGTTCGAATAAATTTCCGCTCCTAGTAATACGTCTACTGGGCGGCTCAAATTAAAGTCTGGATCGGCTAATGTAATGTTCTCTAAAAATGTCCATGATTCTGGTCTAGTGAATGATTTATTCGGCAAATTGTTTATCAAGTTCCGCATAATGAATACATCCGTTTCAAACGTGTAATCACCATGTATCGAGTTGCAGCTGATTTTTATAATGCCTTTGCAATTATTTTCCTTTGCGCCGACACCGAATATGACACCTTTGCATCGCTGTCGCGGTAATCTTAATAATTGTGCCCCTTTTTCAGTAATCAGGGATGTTTGTGAACCCTGATCAAGAAGCGCTCGTAAAGTTATGAAAGACCCATCGTTTGCTTGTACTTTGATCAGTGCTGTTGTTAGAAGGGTTTCTGCTAGATTTTCTTGAGATACGTGATTGCTGATGTTGTTCGTTTTCTTGTTTTCGGTGGTGGTTTGTTGCTCTGATTTGCTGTATGAAGCGTTACCGCCCCATGGTTTTTCAAACGCGTCATGAAGCAACGTATTGTGATTTTTATTGCATACGCGGCATCGTTTTCTTGATAAACATTCATTTGTATGGACATATAAGCAATTTTTGCATAAATTATATTTCGCAACTGCCTTCCGTTTGGCTTCGGGCTGCAGCTCGAGAAATGCTTTGCACGCAAATATTTTGTGGTCATTGTTACAATGTGGACATTTATGTGTCTCTTCATTGTACTTTGTAAATAAATTTGATTTTGATTTGAAATTGCTATTCATATTTTGGTTTGTACTGAATGCTTTGTATGACTGATATTTCTTGTAAGCCGTGTTTTGTACCGAATCAGACTGGGATGGTTTTCCAGTCTCCGGTTTACGACGAGCTGTCTCCCATGATACGAATTTGCTTTCCAAAAAATCCAGAAAATCTTTTATAGTTGGTAATTCACGTGGATCCTCAAGTGACTCTAAATAGTCATTGTGCGTCACCGTGTCTAATTTTTGCGAAAGTAAATGAACTAATATTGGGTCCCACGATGATGTGTCTACGCCAAGGTTCTTAATTGCGTGGAGACATTCCTTTGTCGTATCATGCAGCTTTTTGACCGATGCTGTTGATAAATGCTGAGTGTTTGGTATACTTAGTAATGAGTTAAGATGAGATGAACAGATCAATTTTTTATTGTTGTACCTGTGATTAAGGATATCCCAGGCAGTGTCGTAGTTTTCCGAGCTAATGGCTAAGTGTTGAATCAGCTTCTCAGCTTCTCCCTTGACCTTGGTTTTGAGAAACTGCATTTTCTGCGCTTTCGAAAGAGATGGATTGGAATGAATAGTTTCAAGGAATAAGTCCTTAAAAGAGGTCCAATTTTGGTAACTACCACCGAAGGTTGCAATTTCTATTTTTGGTGTAGATTTTTCCCGGTGCGAAACTGACCACATTTTAGAGTTGATTTTTGTTTTCATGTCATTGTAAATCAGTTCGCAAGTGTTGTAGGACATTTCATACTGTACGTCCCCTTCATTGGGTAGGCTGTCTAGGTCCCAATAAAGTGAGTCCACTGCTTTCCACCGCGATTCTAATGATTTTAATGCGTCCTCAAATTGCCATTTTTCTTTAAGTATGTCGATGTCAATATTGGATGCGGTTCTTTGAAATGCTTTAAAATTGCTTCTTTGTTTGCGTAACATCTCGTCTATTTTGCTGTTGGTTTCGGTCTCCGCTACTTCCGGCACCGTTACCGAAAGGGGAGCCTGGTTGCTGCGTTCGGCTCCGCTTGTCCCTTGTTCATAAGAGATTTCTGAAGTCGATGGTTTCGGTTCGAACGTGACAGATTTCAATCCAGGCGACGCTGGTTTTGGCTCTTGTAAATGCTTTATTAAAAACTCTCTAGTGCTCTTATAAAAGTTTCTCGTCTGCTCGTAGTTCTCTTTCAAAAAATATTGATGAGAAGGATCTTCACGTTCTCGAATCTTTTCGTGATTGGTTTGAAATTCCGCCCAATACCTGTCCAGAAGGTCTATTTTCTTCTGAATGTACTCAGGTGTCTTACGGCTTGCTCCGTCCTTTTTGAAATTGCTCAAAAGTTGATTCATTGCTTGCATGATTTGATATTGAGTTTCAATAACTCCCTCCATGTTGCAAAAATGAATAAAAGATCTGCTTGTGTATAAATGTTGCTTGCTTCGATGAGCTTATGGAGAGCTGTTGTCGGTTGCTGTTTGCTGGCTGCGGTCCTTGTCTTCTATCCGAGTGCCTACTGGAGCTGTCTAATCTTAACCAGTGCGCACCACCAGAATAAAACAAAAACACTTACAATAGTATCCGGCTCGAAGGACCATAAAGATGTACGGGCTGCTGTTTGTCTCGCACACCTTGAATGTCTGCTTGAAATGATAGTCACTGATAGCTAGATAATCCACTTTATTGGTAACTAAACTACCTAGTCACTATGATGATAAATGATGATAATTATTACAATTGCTAAATGATATGAATGCTACGTAAAATGAGTACACGTATTGACTGTTGATCGTGAACTGCCGGGCTAATGACCTAAATAATGCAAGGCGCGGTAAAAGTGCGGACGATGCATTGTACGATTGACTCGTACAGATACCCTAAAGACTGGTTGCATTGCCACGATGGATATACCTATAATATATACTCCTGTCCAAAGTATAGGCCAGCCTTTGGGTCACATGAAGCGTCGCCTTCAGAGAATTCTGTAATAACTTCAATCATATTGTTCGAAAACCTGGAGAAACTGAAAAAGTCGAGTGAAAAGCAAGAGAAATATGGAAAGAAGAGGATGTAAACGAAGCGGATCGGTCTGATATTAAGTTTTTTGATACATATACCCATATGTATCAAATATGTATATGTTGGGGTGTATCTTTTTTGTAGAACTTAGACAACTAATTTGGATCATTCGGTAGTATCCCTAGCCCTATCATATAAACTGCCTTGGGAAGTCCCTACCTACGTCACCAAACCAGCCTTTTTTATTATTATTATTACTTATTTGCGAATATAGTATCACTGCGACCGCAGTCGGTCTACTGTGACTGCCACTCGTTGAGTTAGAGTTTACCGCTAAACTCTGCAGACTACTAAAAACTGCAGGATGTTGTGTGTTGCTTCGAGGTGAGCTCCTTTATTTCATCCGGGCTTACGTTGTTTCCTCAGATGAGAACAGCGGGAGCAACTTTGCTCACCGCAAGGAACACAACACAGCTCAAAGAAGTGTTATTTCACTTCGATTTTCTGCAAAGCGGAGGTACTGCCCCAGTCGGGCAGCTCCAATTTGTGTGGAATTACTCCCACTATGTCCTACCTCTCTTTAAGGTATGTCGGACACCTACCGAGTAAAAACCACCCCTGGAATTACATAAAAGTTTTTTTTTTTTACAAAACAGCGTCAACAATATGGGGAACTGTGTTGGACTCGTCAACAAATTTAGTGTCGCTCACCTAGTTCAAAACTGAGATGTAATCGGAGTTCCTTTGAAGTATAAAATCCGGAACGGGAATTTCCAGAGAAGAATTTCATTGATGTCACTGAAGTGAACTAGTCGTGTGCTGGCCTACATTGGCCATATTTTTATTTTTTTTAGATTACGTTTTTTAAAGGTGAGGTCTGTCAGCCAGACGAACTGAGAAGCTAAAAAGGATCTCGGAGTAGATTAGGTCCAAAATATTGCAAATAAATTGACATTTAAAAAACTTAACATACCAACGCGAGACGATCACGAGTCACGATCACTTTATAGGTAACAAAACATTTTTCTACAGGTACCTTGAATGATATTATTTTATGGTATTTGTCAATTGTTAACTGTATGGATTGTGCTCTGTACCTACTGCAACATACCTACATTGGACTGTTCTAAAAATCAGCGCTGCAATAACTATGTATTATTAGGTATAATTATTTATAGACCAACACACGGGTGGACTAAAGGGAAACGTTCATCCATAATATTAAGTAAAAGTTTCAATACGCAAATATACACCGAGCATAAAATAACAGTGGCCTAACTACGATTTCAAAGCAAATGCTTGGCAGCAACGTGCGAAAAAATAAACAAAAACAAAATGGCCGCGTAAAGTTCGATTTTCAAAAGAATAGCGTGTTCGATAAAGTTCCGTTGGTTTGAACACCGCATTGTGGAATGCAACTTTAAACTGATATTAGAAACCTGAGCTAGATGTTGAACTTTATCCAAAGTACTATATAAACCATCGTCTAGTCTGCATTTTGAGTAGGTCCAAAACAATTGCTAGATATGTATTAGCAAATAAATTTTAGATATTTTTAAATATGAGTGGGCGTCTCAATCCGAGTTCAAACGTTTGAGGTTGAATTTTAAGCCGCCATCTTGAAAATACGAAACGAAAGAATATAAAGATTTTCCAGTATTATTTAATGTTAATAGCAAGTAGAAAAACCTAAGTCTGAATAGTTTAATCCTCAGCATGTTGAAAATATTACGTAAATTTTAATATTAAGAACCTTTTCTTTAAGAGTGAATTGTTGAAGCTAGAATAAAAATAAAAAAAGTTTTTGTAGAAAACAAAAATTGTTGACAGTAAAACGCAAGTGGATCCTAAATGAGTATAATATTATAGCTAGCTAGTCCGTTGCTATTTATTAGGATTGGTATCGGATCGGGTATGTCCTCACTAATCAATCAATCTGCACAGTTAAACTACGCTCGCCGGGGTCAGTCTATGGATGGGTGACGAGTCTTTTTATATCGAGATGTCTCTGTGCTTCGGAAATCACGTCTCCTCGTCTTTTCTCAACTATATTGGGGTCAGCTTTCAGTCTAACCAGATACGGCTGAATATCAGTATTTTACACGAAGCGACTGCCAACAGACCTTCGTATCCCGATTTTTGGGTAATACCAATACCATGAGGATAGACTGGTTATCAGGCTTTTTTTTTGAGCTTCTGACTACCACTAACGATTGTCATAGGTGTTCGTGTGACAACTGGGACCGACGACTTTACGTGCTCTTCGAAGCACGGAGGTAGTGAAGCACGGTTAAAAATGGCCACCCATCCACAGACTGACCGCGACTAGCGCAGCTTAACCTTGCAGATCGATTGATCAGTTTAGTTATTACATAGCCACCTTTATACGATTAATATACGATACAACGATATAACAATCCTTAGCGGTATACAGAAATCTGAAAAGCCTAACCTACAACCTAAATCAACTTTATATGTATAATTTAATTTTTTGTCATTCTGCATAACGAATACATTAGGTACCTATCTTTTTGTATTTTTTGGCATTTTCCAAGCTAAGATTTAAGCCTTTTTTAGCAAAGGAAAAATTCGAACGCAGGCAGGATTCAAACCTGCGTCTTCTGGTTTGAATACTGCCCACACCAGACGCTATAACCGCTAAGCCACCTCGAATCCCACGCGCCATGACGAATACATTACTTTCAATTTTATTTTTTATTTGTTAGTAACTTAATATTAATAGTTTTAATTGCTTTGTATAATTTTTGCAAATTGTTGTATTTCATATTTTTTTTTTTTTTTTTTTTTTTATACCACTAAGGTGGCAAACAAGCATACGGCCCACCTGATGGTAAGCGGTTACCGTAGCCTATAGACGCTTGCAACGCCAGAGGTATCACTTGCGCGTTGCCGACCCTGTAAAAATCTTTGATGGAGTACACTGGCCTTATAATGTTTGTGACTTATTACTAATATTTTTTTGTGTTTAACCTTTGTCAGAGATCCGTAAATAAATAAATACCTAAATCCTTAAGATATTGGAACTGGAGATCTGATGAAAGTTACTCCTAGTAAACCTATTGATATCCAGCCGCACCTGATTTTACTAGAAAATTACCCCAACGTAGTTGGTAAAAGTCAAATTTTCCAAATAATGACATTCCTGCCTCGTTAGTTTAGTGGTCCTAAGCGCGAGTGCTACACTGGAGGTCCAAGTTTCGATTTCCGTTATTTCTGTTAAATCTCAGTAGCAGCTCAGAATGTGTTTTTTTTAGGTTTGTGATGTAATAGGAAGCAACCATGTGTACATTAGTACACCTAACCCTTCCTAGCCCTGCCTAACCCTTCGCCGAATACAGGCGTAATGGTATAGCAATCTAACTTGATCTTTAACTGGTTCAGTTAACTGTCGTTCGCGATACTCAATATTTTCCCTCTATTTCCACAGACCAAACAACAGTGCCCGAAAAGCATGATAGTTAAAAATAGAAACGGTACGACAGTGGGAACTTTTAAAAAATAAAAACAAAATGGCGGTGGAGTTTTGGCGGTTTCTGTGAAGCGGTGGCTAACGTGAACGAGTAGAAGGATTCAGTAAAATATTCACAAGTTTTTACTAGCCCGTGCAGGTATAATACTCCTGAAGTGTGGAGTGTGAAGGAACAAAAGGTTTTTTAAACATAGCAAACAATTAATTGTTTTTAATGTAGGTATTGTAATACCTAAATAAAATTAAAAGTAGAAATCTTTTTGAAAAAACAAACTTTTATTTAAATACACTCAGAATAATAAACGTCATCTCATTTGATACTGTAGGAAAGCATAAAAACTTAGTCCGCCATATTGGATTTAGAGTGACGTCACTTTATTTTTCGAGTTATTCTCAGCAAACCGTTTCATTTTGATACCCATATTGTAGGAGTGCATTAAAAATAACTAGTCCGCCATGTTGGATTCAGAATGACATCACAGCTAAACATGAACTATCATCCAAACAAACGTGTATACAACATTTCAGCTCATTCGGTAGAGTCTGCTTAAAATTTAGCGAAAGAATGCGAAGTGTTATTGGAGTTTTCAATGAAATTCTCATGAGCAGTTCGGCTTCTATAGCAAGCTTTTCGTTTACCCTGATGACTTTCGGTACTTTCTTGACAAAATATTTTAAATTCGCATGCAACCTCCTTTTATCGGCTTGCTAAGATTTCCGAACGTCGGAACACGCCACGTGCTGTCTCCTGTATACGTGCCGTAGCACCGGTACCGATGCATTTAAATGGAGATTCCGGATTTGCCTTCAAGTCATAAAGAACCTGTATCTTGTAAGGTTGCATTTTAGCTACTTTCTAACTCCTTATAAAGGTGTAAAAAAATCGAAGTGAATGAACTCAAAATGGTCGATATGAAGGTTTAATTGACTGTCAGTGGAATGCGTAAAGCTTTTTGAAACACTAAAATGCCAAAATCCAATCAGTTTTGGCACAAAGGAATGCAAACTACATTCCGCCGTGCGAAAATTTGGCACTTCACATGAATTCCTTTGCTCATAAATTTTGTGCAAAAAAAAGCGACATGGTACCTGAACTGGTTAGAAGAAATAATGTGAGTTCGAGCGTTTAAGTGAAACTACTATCTTTTTGTACTTTTTTTTTTGCATAATTCCATGCTAATAAAGTTATGTTAGTGAAAGAAAAATTTTTAGGAACATTTCTTTTAATCCATACTAATATTATACATGCGCAAGTAATACTGTCGGTCTGTCTGTTACATTTTTGTGCCTAAACCGCTGAACCGATTTTTATGTAATTATGCACATAAATAGACATAAACGGACCTTGGAGAAGGACATAGGCTACCTTTGTACAATTTAATCACGAAATCTCAAAAATTATAAAGCCTACATATTTACTTGAAATTTGGTCATTGTCATTAACCTATTTTGACGTCACGTTTGACGTAGTGGCGGAGAGATTGGCCTGTGTGCCTTGTGTCGCGGGTGCGATTTCAGCACGGAATTAATATTTGTATGACCTACAAGTAGTTGTTCCGGGTCAGGGTGTTTGTATATGTGAAAATTCGTGTGTGTGAATGCACCTACGATACAGGAGAAAATCCTAATATGGTGCAACGTTTTTTAAAAAGAGAAAAGAAACATTTACAGGTCCACTGCTAGGCCCGTGCTTAGAATCTCTTCTCAGAATGAGCCCTTTCATTCTATACGGCCTATAGGTAGTATATATTATAGGCTGTAGTCCACTACGCTAATATGGGTTGGTAGACTTCACACCCATCAAGTAGTAGTAGCCATGAGCCCCTTACAAATAAACACTAATAGTGACTTCTCAAAAGGAAAGCCAATAAGAATCGAGTTGTGTTGAGCCTTCCAAGCCAAGTCAACGAACTTAACTAATTTTAATTTAACTCAGTAACCGCTGCGGGGTATCACAATTTTCCAACACAAAAATAGGCTTAATAAATTAGCAGAATGAACAAGCAAAATGGATTCCTGTAACAACCGGCAACACTAATTATACATTGTAGCCTCATTATTAACACTTAAAATTCCAAAGCACTTTACCTACCAAACTGAAATGTTAGTAGAGTATTTTTACTAAAAGAATTTTACCTACATTAATTAAATTCCTCACCTTCTATCTGTATCTCGACCTCAACAGTACAGGGTTAACACCACCAGTATAACTTGATCTCTTATGCCCCTTCTTAGGTGCAATGTTCTGAGGAAAATGAGGAATTTAATAGAAATCCTGAGCTCAAGATATGGTGGTCGCAGTAGGGTTTCCTTTTTAAAAATATAAAAGTTGTTTTTATTTCAATTTTAACAAGAGGTTGTTCATAACAAATCTGTTTACACTTTAGACGCTGCTGAATAGTTGTGGAAAGTGGGAAAGTAGAACTAGTTGAATGTTAGTGAAATTGTTTTAAAAAAACATCTCGAGTGGAGAGCCTGTTATGTTTAGATGAAGAGAATTTGATATTGTTATTTAGACTTGTTTTTGTTTGAATGTCTGTACAGTTGTAATGTATCTGAATTAGCTCTTGTTAGTAAATTGTAATCCCACAAAACATTTACTTGTTAACACAAATATAACGACGTGTTTTTAGGATCCGCAAAAACGCAAACTATCGTCGAAATATCCATCTTTTGTGTTCGCGACGACACGTCACCCATCAAATATAGTGCTTACGCGAGTGCCTAAGTCTAAAACAATAATAGAAATCGCTAAGTGTTAGAAAAATAGACTAAATAAAACAGTTAAAAAACTAGTGAAAAGTGCTATCTATAAGTGTCATTTTGTGTTAATTCGATGCCAGGGTGAAACGTAAGTACGATCCAGGTCAAAATATTATTCAAATTAGTATTTCGATCATTTAACAGTAATCTAGTGTTTTTCTATGACCTGAGCCTCGTATGAACACTTTTCACCCTACCTTCGAACGTTTGTTTTGTTAATGCAATATTTAAGTTTTTATCGTGTTAGGCTTTGTACCCTAAAAATATGTATTAAATATAAATAGAAATAAATGAATTTAGTATTCCCGGGTAGCTTAGGTAATGACCTAGCTATTGACAGTGTTTTCATTTACCTAACATATATAGAAAAATAGTAGGACCTAAGGAAAAAGTTAGGTGCCCTAAAAATTACTAATATTTTCAAGTACATTGTATACTAAATTATCTTTGTAACTTTAAATATGCGGTCGATGGGACGAACCTAGATAGGCATATAGCTTACAAAATAGGCTTTCCATCGACATATGACACATAGACCTAAGTATAATGTAAGACCTAGATTTAAGCCTAGGAATTATTGTTTTGTAAAACAGTTTTAATAAAGTTTATACTGCGTACGGGAAGCGGCTCCGCGGTCCTCGTCAAGGTAAAGTTTGGGCGTACGTTAGTAAATGCAAAATGTACACAAATCGTAGACATCAGTGCGACATATTATTCTTAGAAGAAATCTGCTCATCTACCAGGAACCGCTTCCCCCGCATATTTTGAAGAATATTTCTGCGTTTTTATTTCTTCACCACCGCATCTCCCTGAAGACTCGTGACGGCTATAGACACACGCCTACACACAACTTCATCGAACACACGAAGCTCTCCGGAACCTATAGGTGCAGGACGTAAGCGTCTCGCCAGCTATAGACCACCTTCGACATACATACACCGTATATAGCTGGGAGGTTAATGCCCGTCTGGCACATTTTGTATCAGTAAAAAAAATCTATCTGTAAAAATATCCCAAATATTTATTTTTATTTATTATTCAAGTGTTCAAAACTGTCATTTTTAATACTACTAAGGTGGGAAACAAGCATACGGCCCACCTGATGGTAAGCGGCTACTGTAGCCAGTAGCGGGAAGTACTTCCCCAGTCGGGCAGCTCCAATTTGAGTGGAATTACTACCTCCATGCCCTACCTCTCTTAAAATATATATTACCTACTCTATTCAGCTCACTCACAATGGAATAGATCTCTTAATAAGCCTAAAATCCAGTGCAGTAGAGAAGCAATCAGCGTACTTCAGCCGATGTTTACCGGGCGTGAAATTATGAGCCGTGATGTAGCAGAAGCTGATTGCTCGACCGTCATGATGCCGTCAAACACAAAACGTCAAAACCTTTACAAAGGAACTGACGATACTATGTCCATGGCAACGATTTTATCGCTTTTATCAATCGATAAATAATAATCATTTAATTCACACTCATCTTACGATTACATCCATATTTGTAAGTACAGTCAACAAAAGAGATTGGTACACAGGTAGCGAACGAAATCTGCATCTTTACACAGATTGTGATTTAAATAATTACCCGTCAAAGGGTTTGATGGGTAGCAGCTTGCAATACCTGTGTTTTGGCACATATTGCGTGATACATTATTACACAATCTTTAAAAATACACAGATGTTAATTAGCTGCCTGTATACTTAACTCTTTTGTCGACCGTAAAATAAATTAGGAGCTTACAAACTAATGTTAGTAATAAATTCCAAATAATAGGAGCCAACCTTACCAGGCACACATCAAAAATCCAAGTTATTATGCTATTTTATCATTTTAAATGTAAGTTACATCCTAATATAGTACCTAAAATTCGGTATAGTCGGTAAAATGGTGTATTCACGAAGTAATCAGCCAACTTCGGCCAGTGTTTACCGCTCCGTGAAATTCTGTCCGGGTGGACGAAACCACTTAAATTGAAATGTATTGACGGACAGAACTGTTTCGACAATATTAATTTAAATATATTCTGAGTTCGGGGACGCGTTGTAATTACGTTTTATCGATGTTTTCGCATAATTTTGTTGTGTTATTGAATATATGCTAATTTTTTTTCTGTGAATTGGTTCATGAGCTGCGTTGATGATTAAATAATAAAATTATGCTGGTATCTCACGGAAATTGTTTCATATCTTTTTAATAAAATGTAGGCTTTTTCATTGTAATAAAAGTTGCTGTTGATATATACAATGATTTAAGTACTAACGTACCATCATGTCTGTACTTCCTGAAGAGTTAGGCAGAGGTTTCATCATCATCATCACATCAACCCATATACTGTCCCACTGCTGGGCACGGGTCTCCTCTCAGGATGAGAGGTATTAGGCTATAGTCCACCACGCTGGTCTAGTGCGGGTTGGCAGACTTCACACGCCTTCGAGAAAATCTCTCAAGTATACAGTTTTCTTCACGATGTTTTCCTTCACAGTTTAAGCAAGTGATAATTATATATGAATACGCACATGATTCCGAAAAGTCAGAGGTGCGTGCCTTGGATTCGAACTCGAGACCCTTGGCAGTCCAATGGTCATTCCACTAGGTTATCACTGCTTTTTATTCAGAACGTACTCGTTCTTTAGATTCGGTTAAAAAGTTGTCTATCCGGAAAATAACCATGCTTATACTAATCAATACGCTATTAGCCATCCGTACCAAAACAAAAATAAGTAAGTAAGTAATAAGTTCGAAACTCGAAAAGCTGCCACGCTAATATGGAACTGGGCTGGCTACATCTGCCGCAAGTCAGATAATCAATAGGCCGAACTAACTATCAATTGGTCCCACTGAATGGTAAACATCAACGCGGTAGGCCCAGACGGAGATGGGCTCGTTCCAAAGAGACCGGTCCTTAATAGTACCGGACCGAGAGAAGTGGAAGTAGGGTGAGAAAGCCTTTGCCCTGCAGTGAGACATTCATCATCATCATCATCAGCCCATATTCGTCCACTACTGGACGTAGGCCTCTCCTACTAAACGCCACAAAGCCCAATCTTCGGCTTTCCTCATCCAGTCACTGCCAGCTGCTTTCCACAAGTCGTCAGTCCGCCTGGCCGGCGGGCGACCTACACTACGCTGAGCTAGACGCGGTCTCCACTCGAGAATTTGTTTGCTCCAGTGAGTGGGAAATTACAGGCTTTTAACAAATCATTAGACGATCAGACGACCTCTGTGGTCTAGCGGTTCGAGTGCCGGACTGCTGATCATGGGGTCGTGGGTTCGATTCCCACAGGACACAAATATTTGTGTGGATAAAACATGAGTATTTGTGTTTGTCTGGGTGTTTCTTATGTATTATACGTATGTATTTACAAAAAAAAAAGTATATAAGTATTATATCCATTGTCTAGTACCCATAGTACAAGCTCTGCTTAGTTTGGGACTAGATGGTGTTGTGTAAAATGTCCCAAAAAAAATATTATATTAAATATGTAGTTTATACATACGCCTTCTCGACTTTTTTTCAGTCGGTTTTAATAAATGCCCCGTCCCGTAACCAACAGGAAAAAAGGCAATTATTCTCCCCTTAATGTTTTAATATATATTAAATGTAGTAATATTATTATTTTATTAATACTTTTTTTTTATTTTTTATTATTATTATTTTTTTTTTTTTTTTTAATGATTTTCATTTTATTTTTTAAAGCTAATGTGATATATTATATTATGATCGAGTCGTTCCTCGTCTTCTTCCTCGTCTCCTTCTTTGGTGTTCATTTATAGGTGGTGTGTTTGGTGAGATTTGGGTGTCAAGTGTTTGATGGGTGTTTTGCGTATTTTCTGTCTGGTGTGTGTTCGATGCATGTGCTAAGGTGGATGGGTCTGTTAAGGTCGTTGAGTGTAGTGTATTAAATGATTGTCGTGTCTTTGGTAATGGTTGTGTGTTTTGTATGTGTTGATCCTGGGTGTTGTGAACAAAGACCGTATCACCGAGAACTTTGCTAAGTATAATTGAGGTATGAATAGCTGCTTGTTTTTGAAGGATGCTTATGTTGATGTTAATGTCTAATTTTTCTATATACTTTGTAATACTTTTAGCTACTATTCCTGTTGCTCCTATAACTATCGGAATGACAGTCGTTTGAGTGTTCCACAACCGACTGACTTCAGTTTTTAAAAGATGATATTTGCTGAGTTTTTCAATTTCTTTTGCTCCTATGTTATAGTCGGATGGTACAGTTACATCTATTAAGAATGTTTTATTACACTTTTTGTCAATGTATATTAAGTCGGGTCTGTTATGAGTTACGGTGACATCGGTTTGGACGGGCATTTCCCATAAGAGCTTTGCAGATTCATTTTCTTTAACATGAGGTTGGGTAAGTGTTTCTTTCCACCAGAGGTCAGCTACTTGTATTTTGTGTTTCCTAGCTATACACCAGTAGACATATTGTACGAGGTTATTGTGCCGTTTCACATAATATGTCCCCGCCAATTTTTCGCAACCTGAGATGATGTGCTGCGTAGTTTCATCTTTGCAGGCGCAAAGACGACATTTTCCATCCACTGGTGCTTTCAAAACGTCGCGTTGATGTTGTCGCGTCATAACCGCTTGATCCTGTATAGCAAAACTTGATGACTCTATGCTTGGAGTTATTTGTTGTTTTTTGATCCATTTGAATGAGAGCTCTCTGTCTATATTGGCCTGATCTAAAACTTTTTTGGGAACTGTCCATGTAAGTGCTTATTTCTCCATATTGTATTTTGATTTTTAATTATTGCTTCTTTAATCTCTGTGTCTGCATGTGTGTCACCCTGTGCTAAGTGTAGTTCTGTTTCTAGTGCTTCTTTTAATATCGAATATTTATCCCTATTTGAATCGTGTTGTACTATTGCTTTAATGAGATGATCGTTACCTGATTTTAAATATTGTTTATACTTTAGTATCTGTGATTTATACATGTACTCTACATTTAATAGGCCTCTCCCTCCATGTGTTACTGGTAAGTATAGCCTTTCTACATCTGCTTTCTGTTGTTGTGCCTTTTTTATTGCCAGTAGTTTCCTAGTTTTTATACCTATTTTCTTAAGATCACTATTTTTATAATTTATTATACCAAATGAATACAGTAGGACTGGAATGGCATACGTGTTTATACCTTTTATTAAATATCGTGAGTTAAGGTGTGTGTTGAGTAATTTTTTAATTCTTTTGAAATATTCTTTGGTTATTTGTTCCCTAATAATACTATGTTCTATTGTTCCTGATTCATGTATTCCTAAATATTTGTATCTATCTCCTATTGCAAGTTCTTTAAACATTTCTCCATTTAATAATATATGGCCATCCCCTATTGTATTGCTTCTATAGCCTGAACTTATATGTATTATATTGCACTTATCTAATCCAAATGTCATTCCTATATCGCTTGTAAATATCTCTACACTATCCAGTAATACTTTTAAGTTATTTCTATTATTTGCATAAACCTTAAGATCATCCATGTATAATAGGTGATTTATCCAGAAACTATCTTTGAGTTTGTATCCTTTCAACTCATACTTATTCAGTACAAATGAAGTCGGGTTAACAGCTAGACAGAATAACAACGGTGAGAGGGAGTCACCCTGGAATATCCCACGTCTGATGTAAATCGGTTCTGTGGTTATTGATTCTTGGGAGCCACGGGCTGTCATGATCACTCTCCATGATGGCATTGCTATTTTAAGGAATTTTTTGATCATGTGTGGACATTTATATATGTCAAGTATTTTGAGAAGCCATTCATGAGACACACTATCAAAGACTTTCTGGTAGTCTATCCACGCCATGCTTAGATTCTTTTGAGATTGATGTGCATCTTCTAATATAGCTTTGTTAACCATAAGGTGATCCTTACAGCCCCTGGCACCACGCCGGCACCCTCTTTGTTCCACTGCCATTATGTTGTTCTCATCGCAGTGACTATAAAGTATGTTGGCTAATACGGAGGTTAATAATTTATACATACTTGGTAAACATGCTATTGGTCTCCAGTTTTTCGGATCTTCGGTGTTGTCATTTTTAGGTATTAATATAACCTGTCCTGTAGTAAACCATTCCTCTACGGTTTCTGCACCTGTTACTAAATTAGTAAATAATAAAGCTAAATATTTGTGAATACTGGTAAGATATTTTAAGTAATAATTTTGTATTTTATCTATCCCCGGTGACTTCCAGTTTAATAATTTTCGTACGGCTAATTTTACTTGGTTTTCTGTAATCTCTTCTACATCTGCAGTGTTTACTTCATTTGATCTTATTTCTGCTTCTTTAATCCACTTTGCTTTTGCACTTTTTATATTAATATTATATTATATATTATTATATTATATCATTATATAAAAATCTCGTGTCACAATGTTTGTTATGGAACTCCTCCGAAACGGCTTGACAGATATTTATAATTTTTTTAGTGAATAGGCAAACCAGCATACGGCCCAGCCGTTTGCCACCTTAATTGTAAAGGTAGTGTTGATTGTATAGGCTGGTAAGCGGTTACCATAGCTATAGGCTATGGTAACGCTTGTAACACCAGGGGTATCACTTGCGCGTTGCCGACCCTGTAAAAAGAAGGAGGAATAGTTGCGTTGGCAATATAAGAGTCAAAATCCTCCCACTGCCAACACGTTTCCTGGTGGAGCACTGGCAACCTTGCTCACCGTAAGGAACACAACACAGCTAAAATCAGTGTTATTTCACTTCGAATTTCTGCTATAATATGCTAATTTAACCCCAAGTTCAAATTACCTTGGCGCTTGTTTTTCTTTAAGTTATAATATAAACTACTTAAAAAGCAGTGATAGCCTAGTGGTACGACCATTAGACTGCCAAGTCGAAGGTCTCGAGTTCGAACCCAAAGCACACACCTCTGACTTTTCGAATTCATGTGCGTATTAATAATTAATTATCACTCGCTTAAACGGTGAAGGAAAACATCGTGAGGAAACCTGCATACCTTAGAGATTTTTCTCGACGGTTTGTGAAGTCTGCCAACCCGCACTAGGCCAGCGTCGTGGACTAAAGCCTAATCCCTCTCAATATGAGAGGAGACCCTTGCCCAGCAGTGGGACAGTATATGGGTTGATGATGATGATAAACTACTTCAGAGGCTTTTCGATACTGACGGTAAATTTTTGGCCTAGTTATAATTAGCTCCAGCCTAAACGGTGAGAACTAAAAGTTAAATTTGATTTCGCAAGTAGTTTTGCGGTTGCGGTTAAATGTACCCAGTACATGTCTAAAGCCTAGAAAAAACTTGTTCGTAATTTCGGGAATTAATATTTTAGTTTTGAAATTACTAAAAGTTGCGATTACACAGTTAATATTTCCAACAAACTTTTTTGAAATAAAATTATGTAGGTATTCAAATGCTATACTCTACATACTAACAAACTGTGCATGTATTACCCAAAGGACTTGGCAGAGGTATACTAAAGTAATCCACAGTTCTTCGTTATCGCTACACAAAACTTATTATCACTTAGGGGTATGAAAAATAGATTACGACCGATTCTCAGACCTACCGAATATACATAGAAAATTTAATAAAATCAGTCAAGGCATTTCCGAGGAATATGGTAACTAACACTGTGTCACGAGAATTTTATTAAGATAAATGACAACTTTAAAAAGACAACTGAGACCGACAGCTTTACGTGTTCTCCGAAGCACGGAGGGGGTCTTGTTGTGTTAAGAATGGTCACCCATCCACAGACTGACCGCAGCTAGCGCAGCTTAACCTTGTATATAAGTTGATCGATTGTAGTTACAACACAGCTACAAGCCCCTCCTAAATATCCTTGCAACTCCAACAATTATCCTCTGTATGTATATAACCGTCGTTCATTATAGTGTCTACAGTGTCACATCTTTTGACTGAGCACTGTCTCTCAAAATACAGGCTTCAGCCTAGTTTGGGTACCAGTTCCAGTACCTCTTAGTAATTAAATTATATAAAACCATAGATTAAGCTTATCCCATTGTAATCATTCTTTGTGACAAATAAACATTTATTTATTTATTTATTATTATTATTTATATTTGGGAAAAGGTTCGGAGAATATATTATACTAGCTTCTACCCGCGACTTCGTCCGCGTGGAAAAGTTACTTTTAATTATCGTTGTAATTGGGCTAATTAACTCAAAATCGGTATAAATTATAGCCTATACGTTATTCTGATGTATAAATAATAATACTGTAAAGTTTCATCAAAATCCGTTTATTCGTTTTAGCGTGAAGAAGTAACAAACATACACACTCACAAATTTTTACCTTTATAATATTAGTGTGATGGGATATATGACCTACCTACGTATGCAAATTGGATAATTGCCTACAATTTCGTAATCAATAGCGACGCGCAGTGGGTAGTAGCAGTGAATAATTAAATGTTTTAACCTAGGTTCAATTGGCATATTAATACTACTGCTGTCATTAATTTAGGCTAGAATAATGTGGATGTGACATGAGGATCCTATAAAATAATAATAGTATAATCATTTAGTAACCTTATTTACACTACCTAACAAACTAAAATTTCAAAATACTACAAAGTAAACTAAACTAAAACTAGACTAAAAAAGAGCATCAAAAAAATCCTCCGCATTGCTATCGTTTGGTAGCGTACCCAAGAGGCTGGTTGCATTGCCACGTTGAATGGCAATGCTTATTCTCTGGCCAAAGCAGAGGCCAGCCTTTGATCCATTTAGTTATGTTAGATATTTTTTTTATACGACTACGGTGGCAAACAAGCTTACGGCACCTGACGAACGATTCATGGTGGATCATCCCAGAAACCCGAACGAAACGTTTTAAGTCTACGTTTGTCATGCGCATCGCTGAAATGTAGAATAAGCTTCCCGAGTAGGTCTTCCCCAATAGCTATAATCTGGGTGTCTTTAAATCTCGAGTGAATCGGTTTTTTCTAGGCAAGCGCGTTCTGTCATAGATCGTAGTGTCGCCTAACATCAGATGAACTAGCGGTCAAGCGTAGGCCTATCGTGAATAAAAAATAAAAAAAGACTGTAGATGACGTCACTACAAATCAATCACTAAAAACCAACAACGTGGCTGCCACGAGAGAGAATACCTTTTATTATTATACCATGTTCTAACATACATTTCCTTTATCCGTCATAATACATGCGTCAATAGCTAAAGCAAATGACACAAGTTTTCATTGATGACGTATGTACGAGTTTTATCGATAAACTTTTTAGTGTCGCGTCACACATCCAATCTCAGATTGCAATTGATCATAACAAATCGAGATATATCGCTCGTCTTATATGTCACGACGAATTGCAGTTGTTTGTGTGAAGTTTCACGCATCTCTGACTTTCGCGTTCATGTGCAAATGAGAAATTGATGATTATTTGCTATAACGGTAAAGGAAAACATTGTAATAAAATATGCCAAGTGAGAAAACTTATCGAGTTACTTGGACGTGTAATAAAAACTAAGTATTAAGTACTCCCGATGTCAAGTCAATAGATTAAGGTTTTAAACCGTTATTTTTAATCCTACTTTTGGGAAATGAGGGCTGATTGTTATAGCTATTTTGTAACCTAGCTAGGGCATCAGATCTGTATTTCTATTGTTACTTCTTAAATGTTATCAATTCCTAACTTATCATCTTAATTTGTAACAGACTGTACTTCTCTTTTTGTGAAATATATAAATAAATAAATACATTTCATTCACGTTTCAAAGTAACCATTAATTTTATCGAGACCAAAGGTAGCATATATGTACTTCCTCAAGACACAATCTCTCGCCTCTCTCACTCCCCTTGCCTCGCATTCTAATCAAAGGCACGCGTGTTTGATCACAAAAACAAAAGCACCTACTGGAGTGGTACCTATAATACCTACCAGTCATGTCCATAATATTATAACGTTAGCTACATCAGATATATTAGGTAGTACCTATCTAAATTACTCCAAAATATATCGAGTCAGTGATTGAATGAATGATGTAGCTATAATTTCAAATACTTAGTGACAATTTGTACTGTGAGAATTTTGATGAGACAGATACCATGACGACTGTATACCGGGAAGTGTTAGGCAGAACTGTATACCTATAGATTGCCGGTATGTTTTGGTCCCATACAATAGGGGTGAGCCTATCCTCACTATTGGCACAAAACCAAATTCTGAGCACGTACTGAGAATTTCATAGAAAAACCGAATAATACTGCTCGACTTGGGAGTCGAATCCACGACTACTAGCGTAGCAGTCGCGTTTACGACCACTAGGCGAATATGCAGTCAAATTTTATTTATTACCAGAATCAGAATTCGATCTCCAAAATTCTTGATGTGGGAGCACACAATTTTTAATCTCGCCAATACAAAGAGTATTGTCATTCCAGACTCAAAGAAATAGTTTCGTTGGGTGTAGGTGCACCTTATTACATGTTCAAAGACATGGCTGTAAAGTTCTACTTTGAAGAAGCGGCATTTAAAAAAAAATATTGGTGTAGCTATTAAACTTTTTGCAATAAAAACTTATTCTATTTTCAAACAAATTCGAAAGCTTTGAACAGAACAAGCTGTGTCCCGCGGTTTATACATGGACAATAGAGTGGCAACACTGTGAGAGAGAGATAGAAGATAAAAAAGATAAACAGACCACGAATGGACGATTACGAATGCGGTACAGTGAGGTTATTAAACCATGATATTGCGTGTTTTCCGCTCTTTTATTCACTTGGCTCCTATGAATGCGACGCCCTGTTTGCGCCATTCCTGTAGAAATTTCTCTCTATGCAATTTTGGTGGATGTGTACTAAATTTCCAGAGCATTTCGGGAAGACAATATAATTATGTCAGTCAGTCAAAAGTCTGCAAAAACGAATTAGGCTCGAAATTTTTCAGTTTCTTTCTTATATCTGCAAAGGGAAAAACGTATGCACACGCAATCATTTTGCGCCAGCCTGTGTCCCCTCAGTAAAATACTCCGGACGCTTTACCCAACTCAGCTACCGAGACTACGGCTTATGATATCTAATTTCTCAATTACATTCATATAGATTTAATCAGCGATATCTATCGAAGACATTATTATTACTACGTTCTTCAACCGAAATGATATTAGTCTAAATTTCAAATTTTTGTCGAACGATGTTGCATACCTATTTGGTAGTATTTTTTGATTACTTTTGGCATTAACTCATGCATCTCTGTGCAAATCATTGCCACATCTAGCAACCACATAACTCAAGGAAACAAGCCTTTCTTCAATCCGGCGTAAAAATCCAGACTGTTTCTATTCTACACAGGGTGTTCACACAGCCCACATAAGCTTTTTAGAGACGAGCACGTTCGAGCAGCGCGCCACCGTGTTTGTAATAAAAAAATGTTACTTAAGGCACTCCCAGACGGAAGGTGCGTTTTTTTCTAACGACTTTTTTTGTTCCATTTCTGGGCTGTCGTAACTTAGTCTAACATTATTTTTTATTTTCTGTTCTTTTTAAAGGTCCTTTTGCGGTAAAACATTGTCATATTTTATAATAGTAAGATTACTTTATTAGTAAATGGACTGAGTAATTTCGTAAAATATTTAATGTATAACATTTAAATATTTGTAATGTCAATTTACACAGCACCATCGAGTCCCAAATTAAGCGGAGCTTGTACTATGAATACTATTATATAATTTTTAAATACTACATACATACTTATAATACATAAGAAACATCTAGATAAACACATAATATGTTCATCACATAAATACTTTGTCCTATGGGAAACGAACCCACAACTTCGTGATCAGCAGTCCAACACTTAACCTGTTGACCGCCACGTCAATAACGAATATCTGTGTTCTCTACGCAAAGGACTATAAAAAAGTGATATTTTTGTCGTGCCATGCCGTCGTTTGGCGTCGTGAGCAAGTTTTAATTTGACGTCTATAGACGTCTGTGGCGGTCAAAGGGTTAAATCACTGACGTCATGATGTAAGTAGACTCTATTTTTAAAGATTACCATCATTCTGTCCAAGCTTTTTGTCATTATGAATTTGATAATATCTTAGACATTTTGTCCAGCAACGGAAAAAAATTATCTTAGCTACAAGCTTCTGCTCGTGGCTTAGGCTACGTGGACTTTATCTGTATAAAAAATATTATCTTAATTCAGGTTATGTACAGTCAACAAAAGAGATTGGTATACAGGTAGCGAACGAAATCTGCATCTTTACATAGATTGTGATTTAAATAATTACCCGTCAAAGGGTTTGATGTGTAGCAGCTTACAATACCTGCGTTTTGACACAATCATATTGCGTGATACATAATTACACAATCTTTAAAAAAACACGATGTTTAATTAGCTGCCTGTATACTTAACTCTTTTTTCCACCGTACGATTTCTGTGCCAAATTTCATCCAAATTCATTCAGTAGTTTTGTGTGAAATAGTAACAAAGATTCATACATCCTCACAAACTTTCACATTTATAATTATTAACAGGATACCCTTGTCAAAATATGACTATATTATGGTATAGGTATTCAATATGCAAATGCATGATGACGGGATCATTAAAATGTCGCAGTGTTAAAATTACAATATCACCCTATCATTCGTTCTTGTTTATCTGAAGTACCCCTTATAGGTACCTCCATAAAAATACAGTTGTTAGAAAATACTATATGTCTGTTACCTGCTTTATAAACATACAGAGGAGGTAGGAAACTTTCTGGCTTCACCATAAATTTATTTTAATCTTGAACAAAAAGTTTTTATGTTTGTGAATAGATTAGGTGGGTGTTAAGAATTAGGATGTGTTATGATAGGATCTTAGTATTATGTTATTAAACGTTTGTTTTATGTTTTGGGAATCAAGTTTCTGCTGTTTTCATTTCAAAATTTAATTTGATTTTTATTCTCTTTTCCTTATTTATAATCCTGTTTCTGAAACTAATTTGTGCGTAAATTATTTAAGTAAGTGATTGGTAGGTTATTGTATTTTAATTTACACAGTCATGTTACAGAAAATAAATTAAAATACTTTACTTTTATTCTTTCAAATTTACGATTATCTAGGTAGGTATATCTTATCTATGGTAAGACCAGTGTTGCTACGTGTTTTCGTCAATTTTTGTTACCTATGAATCGGTTTTATTTTATTGAAATATTTCATTGCCATGTCTTAATTCCTTGTTCAATTTGTGTCCATTTCTCGTCATCTTAATACTTCGATAAAATAATATGCTTCATATCGAATCCATGAAGGCTTTTTCTCTTAACATCTTAAAAAACTCTATCATTACCAGTTATGTCACTTATCCAATCAATGAATGTATCACCTATCAAACATAGGGAAGAATTTGTGTGTCCATAACCGAACAATACAGTTTCATGACCAACTAAAGTAACAAAGTCTAAGGCGCTCACCTGAGCATACTCTTCCAATGAAATTGGTTCAGTTCTAACTAATCCTATGTCATTGACTAAGCTAGATATCACTGTTTTTCTTCTAAAGGCAGGGTATATCACCACTGATCTTATATCGCTTGAGGCCCATGGCGGGTAGCTATCCGTCCCGTGTCATATCACAGGAGATCTGGTGTTGCCAGCAGTTTTAGTATGTCTTAAGCCTAAACATTGTGCAGCTGTCAGCGTCCATATTGGAGTCAAAATGGAACCAGTGCAAAAATTTGAAAATATATGACCTCGGTTTTTTTTCGAAATTGTAACTCTATGGTCTAAGCTGACGATGTAGGGGTAAGTACTGGTATTCTAAAGTATCTCTGCCACCTAAATTTTTTAAACCAAAACGTGTGCTATTTATTTCAACAATTAACAATAATACCAAGTCTAGTATAGCACAACGCAGGACTTGTGAAATTTGATAAGATTTTTATTGAAATTGGTCTTATTTTACGACATAAAATAAATGATGAAAATAGTATAAAACTACTAAAGATCATAACGGCAAGTTACCATCGCAAAGTATATAAAACAGAGGATTAAAACTAAGTAGTTAAACTTAAAGTTTGGAGGTGCTCAACTTGGGTAAGTTTTGGGTTTGCAAACTCCTAAAACTTAAATATGACGAATTAACTTAAGACCGTCTCGGTGCTCTTCATTTTAAAATGACCTGAATACCTTTCAAAATTGCATATAGTAATATTGCAATTTGTATTATTACTGGTGTGAATACATTCCTGTCATGGTCGCGGCGAATTTCACGGATCTCACGGCCATGACTATAAGGCAAGTGCGGTTTTTAGTCGGCACGGGTCCGACATGCCCTGCTTCCTCGGGTGGCAGACGATCCATGAGTACTTTCCGTACTATTCAAATAAAGTTGTGAAAATACAAGGCCAGTATAGCCAGTATGTCAACCAGGCCAGTATGGCGGACTATGAATTATTTTGTATCAGGCAATCAAATCTTTCATTGTGAGTGATGCAATATCAAATGATAATGCGATGAAAATCTTCAGTCAATACAAAGAAAGAAAGCATGAACGATTCTTACTTCCGAAATCGGAAAAACAGTTTATCCTTAGCGTAAACCAGTAATATTGGTCTAAGGCGGTCTGATAGCCTAGTGATGTGACCATGGGACTGCCCCGTCAAAGGTCTCGAGTTCGAATCCAAGGCATCTGACTTTTCGAATTCATGTGCGTATTAATAATTACTCTAAAACACTCGCTTAAACGGTGAAGGAAACCTGCATACCTTAGAGATTTTTCTCGACGGTATGTGAAGTCTGCCAAACTGACTATAGCCTAGTCCCTCTCGATCTGAGAGAAGACCCGTGCCCAGCAGTGGGACAGTATATGGGTTGATATAAATAATAAATACGTATATGATTACGAAATATCAGAGGCGTGTCTTGGATTTGAATTCGAGACCTTCGACTTAACAGTGAAATAGTCATATCACCAGGCTATCACTGCTCCCAATTCCAAATTCCCTAATCAATTGTTTTTGTAATTTCAGTAGAATTAAAATAGTTTTGTACGAAATACAGAGCTATAAGTGACGTTGTATATTATTCTACATACAGTCGAGCTTCGCAATGGTATAAACTTAAAGACGAGACGCTGAGGTTTCAATTAAAACTTCACAATTGTTCAAGTTCCGCACCTACTTATAAACGAAAGTTTAATGTCGGAGTCTCGGTAAATGGTAATATTTTGCAGTCAGCTGGTGAAGTGAATGATACTCTCATTTCAAAGTGTAATTTATTTATTTTGTTTATAATTTTTGAGGAGACCCGTGCCCTGAAGTGGGACAGTATATGGATTGATGATGATATTTTTGCGTAATTATAGGACTACGTAATAATTAAATTACGCTGATCAACCAATCTGCAAGGTTAAGCTGCGCTACCGCGGCCAGTCTATGGATGGGTGACCTCTTCGAGACCCTCCGTGCCTCGGAGAGCACGTAAAGCCGTCGGTCCCTCTTGCCATACGAACACCTATGACAGTCGTGAGCGGTAGTCAGAAGCCTAAAAAGTTTGACAACCAGTTTATCCTCAAGATATCGATGTTACGTGGTAATTGGTTTGTGGAGGTCTGATGGCAGAGACGAAGCGGATAATGATTTTTGCATGATTATAATTTTACGTTATGTAGATGTTGATGATTTTTGAGATAACATAACCCTATTACTGAGTTCATCAGTTAGTAGCAACGCATTGCCAAAATGATAATAATAATATTTTTTATCATACATTTTAGAGAAATAAAAATACCATCTCAGGCATCTTTATGAGAAGTTGGGCATAGTGGGAGTAATTCCACTCAAATTGGAGCTGCTCGACTGGGGAAGTACCTCCGCCTTGCAGAAAATCGAAGAGAAATAACACAGCTTTGAGGTTTGTTGTGTTCCTAATGGTGAGCAGGGTTGCCAGTGCTCCACGAGGAAACGTGTTGACACAGTCGGGGGACTCTGATCCTTATACTGCCAAACCAACTGTTCCTCTTTCGTTTTACAGGGTCGCCAACGCGCAAGTGATATGTTTGAGTAACCGCTAGCCATCAGGTGGGCCGTATGCTTGTTTGCCACCTTGCTCACCAGGAATTACCTAGGAACACAACACAGCTTAAAGCAGTGTTATTTTACTTCGATGCAAGACGGAGGTACTTCCCCAGTCAGGCCGTTCCAATTTGAGTAGAATTACTCCCACTTGCTCCAAATTTGAGTGGAATTACTCCCACTTGCTCCAATGTGAGTGGAATTACTCTCACTTGCTCCAATTTGAGTGGAATTACTCCCAGTTCCTTCAATTTGAGTAGAATTACTCTCACATAAAAAACTCAAATTTGTTATATATGATTGTGGTCCTGGGATTGAGAGACTATACAAGCACTTTAAGACTCAAACCACATAGCTTTCCATTCACTTCCTTACCTATATTTGGAGACCAGAAGAAACCGCTTACATTTTTTACGTGATTATAATGAAAGTGTCTAATTTATCCCAATTTACTTTTCCACCTTATAAACTTACACCGAAAAAAATAACGTCTCATTTCTCACCACTGTGTGAATAAAGAAGCTTCCAAATTCAAAATAATAACTTCCCATAAATAAAATAAATACACAAAATACCCTCCATTAATTTCCATACTTAATAATATACATTCTGAAAGCAAGTTTGTTTGTTTGTTTATCAATTTGTTTGATGGTTCTTGATGCTTCCTCTAATTGTACCAGTTTAGACGAAACTTGTATAGTTTGAGTAGTTTAGTAGCCTTAACCTTGCCTTCACCTGTCCTTTAGTTGTGGCCATGGAATCCGTGAAATTTGCCAAGACATGACAGGCTGTGGCCAGCTGTTGCCGGACCCCTTCAATCACTTGCCTCACCTTTTAATCGAAGACACGCGTGTGGCGCGTACTGGGGTCATTATCTGGTCGGGCGATGGAATCCCCAATTCAGCCGCCCGCAGGCCACAGCTCATGGAGGCCGAAGGTCTGTCAGTGCCTAGTGCGACTACTACGGATCAGAAGAGAGGTAGATTCTTCTCTCTTCCTTTGCGGAGAAGCCTTACCCTAGATAGTTCGCCATTTCGAAGGGTAATAAAGCACAGTCATAATAAAAAGGGTTATCGTTCAAAAAGATCGAAATTTCTTAAGAAAATATCACGAAATCGTGAAGTACATACTTTTTTTGTAACATACTTTTTAAAATACATACCATCACGCCTATATTCCCAAGGACCAGGCAGAGGTGTACTAATATAAATCCAACATTCACCGGTATGCTTAGTTCCCAGATAATAGAGGGTGGGCCTATTACCATTAATCGGGTACAAATCCGAACTCCGATCTTCTACTGAAAATTTCATAGAAAAACCAAATTAGACTGCTTGACCGTGAAGTAAAACCAGAACCTTTAGCAGTCACGCTGACTACTAATGTAATGAGGCAGTAATTAGATAAATATTATTTTATTTTACTCTTTAGGGCCGCTTTCTTTATAATGTGGTATTGAAATATTGACCGAACTTTAAAGGTTGAAAAATGAAAACTTTCTAAAATGACATCACAATTAGTCGAGTGGTCGTAAACACGACTGATAGGGTAAAGGGCCCGGATTCAATTCTATGGCCGTGATTGTTATTTTTCTATCAAATTTACTATGCAATGCGGTTAATGGTAATAGGCTCCCCAGGCTAAATTCCCATATAATATATGGGACTTAAACATACCGGCGAACTGTGCCTCTCTGCATCATCTCTTCGCTCTCTGAATCTGCCTAGCCCTTCGAAAAATACAGGCGTGATGGTATGTTATATTAACATAAACAACAATCGTAACTATTACAAATTATTAAGAACACACATGTGAGCGAAACCACGGTATCTGCTCGTATCCAAGTAACAAAATAAGCAACCAATTTCACGGGTGGATTCCCCGAAAGACGAAATATGATCTTACTTCAGAAAGACATGTACTTGACAAGGTTGGGAAGTAAGAAACATGGCCTCAGGAAAGGGAAGTTTAGGCTCATATAACAGGACAAAGGGTTTACAGAGAAATAGGAAATTATGGTTGGTTTCTAAGAATATTAGAGTTTCATTACAGTGCTATTTCCTTTGAATGTTTTTAAATAAAAAAAATAAAAATAAAATAAAATGAATTTATTTCAGGCAATGTGTACCCATAATTTACATGTCCGATTCGTTAGTAACAAAGGTCTTAATAACTATGTTAGTACTTACATATTTAAAAATTAAATTAAATCCTATTTTAATTATTGTTATAAAATTGATATGTCAGTCCAATCATTATAATTATTTAACTAACTTACCAATTCTAGAATACATGCAGCTTTACAAATCTCCCTAGCACGCTATTGATTTCTGGCCTCTCCGCAATCATCTTCAGAATTCTGTTGTTGCCGCCCCGAATTCGGCGTATTAGTGAGGACGACTTTTTACGCATGATTGCAAACAATGAATGCTCGCATCAGCAAACATGCCCGAGGCACTACAAAACCGGGGCAGCCCCACCAGAATCCTGAAGGCGTTATTATATTGTACGCGAAGAGCATTGTAGGCCCGCTGCGTGTAGTTCACCCATAAAGTGCTGGTATAAAAGCTTTGACAATAAGCTCTATAGAGGGTCACTTTAACTTCTGCTGTACACCTCGCAAACCTATGTACCAACATGTTAGCCCGGACCGACAATGCCCTTCGCTCCCTCTCAATATCCGCGTCATCACACAGGGTTTCGGTCACAATGTGACCCAGATACCTAAATTGGGAGACACGTTTCAATGGTACACCATTGAGATATACCGGTGGTATATACTCCGGTTGTTTATTTTTACCTCTAATCAGCATATACTCACTTTTATTCTCGTTATACCTCAGGCCGTGCACCCCAGCGTATGACTCGCAGATACTGAGAAGTTTTCTCAAGCCACCGAACGAGGGACTCAGCAGCACCATATCGTCCGCATAGCTAATGTTATTAACACATACATTGTCTATATGACACCCGACATGGGTACTACTGAGTCTCTCGATCAACTGATTTACGTAGAGGTTAAAAAGTCTTGGAGAGGACAGGCCCCCTTGCCTCACTCCACACTCAAGTGTATATTCGTCAGACTGTACATTTCCCCATTTCACATAATTTTTCTGATGTTTGTACCAGTGTGAAAAGATGTTAACCAGTTCAGCAGGTGCCCCAGTCTCTCCAAGTTTACCCCAGAGCACACCGTAATCGACTAGATCGAAGGCCTTCGACAAATCTGGGAAACAGGCATATATGGGTGTTTTCCTATCAACATAGTACGATACAGTGTGTTTTAAGGTTAAAATAGCGCTCTCAGTAGACAGAGACTTACGAAAACCGTACTGAGCATCGTGTAGCGTTACATATTTACTTAGTTGTGCATCCAATAGGCCGTCGAAGACCTTCGCGATTACATTCGCCAGGGAGATAGGCCTATAATTGTTTATATCTGACACATCCCCAGTGACATTCTTTGCAATTGGTACCACAATAGTTTTTGTCAACATAGACGGCAAGTAAGAGTGCCGTATACAAAAGGTAAATAGCATGGCCAGCACTCTAGAAAGATGTTTCCCAGCATTCTGCAAGTGTTCAATGCTGAGTCCGTCGCTGCCCGGCGATTTCCCTCTTTTCATGTTTTTAATAATTAGTTCAACATCTTTGCTCGTGAAACCTAAAGGTTTGTCGCGGGCAGCGACGAAAACAGCATCAGGCTCCGTAGCATGAGCTACCAGTGGTGGAATGACTTTGAAATGCTCTTTAAATAAGTTAGCTATACCAACAGTCTCGCTGCATCCGCCTACACTCACTGGCAAGCTAACCCTACCATTCAACCTTTTAGTACCTTTCCAGAAAGCGCGAAAATTTTTATTGGCTATTTGTGATGCTAATAAGTCCATTTTAATATTTTGCTCTTGATGTTTTTGACAAAACTTCAACCTGGATTTGAAAATTTTTCGCGTAGTACGCATACTTTCACAGAATGGTCCATTTTCAGGTTTTCCTTCCAAAAGGTAAGTTTGGTATGCTAACCTAGCCTTACTGTATGCTTCTCTTATGTGCTTGTTCCATCCTATTACACTCCTACCGTTTTTTAACTTTTTTGCCTTTTTACTTTGCACCGAGGCCTCGCTTAATATATTTACAATGTCACTATACAATTTGTCAATAATAAATCTATGATTTATGTCAGTACACATTTTGTCCGCACAATTGTGTAACTCACTGGGAAAGTGCAGATGTTTTAAATTACTGTTACAAATGTCCAAATACTTCTTTATTTCTTCGTCAATTCTATCACCCCAAAAAATATTATTACATGTCAAATTTTTTATTTTTTTGTTTTATTAAAATGAATACATTTTAATAAAACTACTTTTTTTATTTATTAACTGAACATTGACTGCCTCATTAGTCTAGTGGTCCTAAACGCGACTGCTACGCTAGAGGTCCTGGGTTCGATCCCCAGGCCGAGCAAAGTGTTATTGCGTTTTTCTATGAAATTTTCAGTAGCAGAGCCTATTGCCATTAACCGGGCACAAATCCAGACTCCGAGGATTTGTGCCCCGTTAATGGCAATAGGCTCGCCCCCTACTACATGGGACCTAAATGCGGCGTGATGGTATGTTATTTATTAATCCCGACGTTTCGGACCTTTTACAGCGTCCATGGTCACGGGTAGACTGATTAATAATAATTATCAATATCATCATCAACCCATATACTGTCCCACTGCTGGGCACAGGTCATCTCTCAGAATGAAAGGGATTTGGCTATAGTCCACCTGGCAGACTTCAGACACTGGTGAGAAAAATCTCTACGGCATGCAGGTTTCCTCACGATGTTTTCCTTCACCGTTTAAGCGAGTGATAATTACCTATTTATTTAATATGCACATGAATTCAGGGATTTTGAAATTTTCAGCAGCAGCACGCAGTTTGGCAATGTCAGTTAATGGCAATGGGCTCCCCCCTTGTTACATATTACCTAGCTAGCACAATCTGTCAAATTTCTTTGATTGATTTTCGACTTTAACACAAAGTAATAAGGTTCATGTTCAATAGGTAAAATTTGACAGTTTTGGATAGCTTGACCTGCTGGCGTTTGTACAAGGTGTTTAAATACTTACTTTGAAAATCCATTTGAAAGGATTTTGGATATAATATAACAGAATCAGCCTTCGAGCCCTTCCCCATCTATGTTGGGGTCGGTTTCCAGTCTAACCAGATGCGGCTGAATGATATCCTGAGGATAGACTGGTTGTCTGGCATTTTGGGCTTGTGACTACTACTTTATAGGTGTTATATAACAACCGTGACAGACGGATTTACGTGCTCTACAAAGCACGGAGCGCTATCGACGTGGTCACCCGTTCACAGACTGACCGCGGTTAGCGCAGTTTAACCTTGCAGATTGATTGAGCAGCGTAAATATTAGTTAGCAATGAGCCCCATTTTTTCTTTGCTCTATTACCAGAAAATATCTTTATACATCCTGTATACTTATGTAATGTAGCTACTACCTACTAAAGAAAATCTTAAAACGGCTAACAGCGTCCGATTTAAAACGTTTCCCTTGTAAGCTCTTAATAGAAGGAAAAGTAGTGGGTGTTATAAACCACTTATAGTAGGTTGGTTTTTGATTTGATTTCTTACTTATCTAAAGGGTCATTTTCTTGAGGGTAAAAGAGAAACAGGGTAAGTGGAAACCGTATTAAATACAAACAGTTAAGTTCGACTCAGATTCGCGCAAAGAGGTTGCTTACTATATTTTATTTTAAAATTGGAATAATTCCTTTTTAGTTTTTTTTTGGGTAATTGTTAGTCTGTGATTTTTTTTTGTGCTATAGTACCCTTACTAGTGTCTGTATTATTACAAAGATTAAGGATATGGTGTCTAGGTACTCTATTCTACGCCATTGCAATGTCCCTAAAGTTTAATCATGTTTTTCTAATTTATCATATCTTATTAGAGCTTCGTATCACCTACACGGTCCACGGCCTTGCCTAGGTACATAGGCCCGCAATAGGCTATTGTAAGGCCGTGTAGGTGAAACGACTCCCATGTTAAACCATCCTTTCAGTTTCATAATTATGAAAACGTTGCTTCTCATTAGGACTCAACTGCTCGTAAATATTTGTTTCGTGCGGAAATTGAACCTCTTGGTCACAAGCCAATCATACTGCGTGATGTATTATAAGCTGATAGCTTCAGTATATAATAATACGGTTATTTCATATACCTATTTAATTCAAAATAAAGTCTCAATTCTTTTCAAGCCCACTACCCAAAAAGCTTAGGAAAATTCATGCAATATTCTCTGGCCCATTAAAATCCCGATAAGGTACAGCATGTTGGCTCTCAAGTACAGCATTATTGTGCGCCGATCGATAAGACATCGGATATCGGGGTTTGGAAGTACGTTCCGTATCTTCATGCCTTTATCCCCTTGGGGAGTAAGCAGAGAATAATCTTCAATGTACGTCACGTCATTTTTGTGTCTTTTGACTAAGAATATGGAGAATAAATACGCGATATTTTTATAGCTTCAATGTAGAGCAGAAGTATGAAATTTGAATTCAGAATGATGGTCTATCCACAAACAACAGTGGAGTGTCTGGTAGGTTGGAATTTACAGACTCAGGGCCTTTGGAACAGAAAATTAAGGCGCCTTCGAGCCAATAAAATAGATTGGATGGAATATTTTACAATAAACTCTATAAATGAGATATAGTCTACTTCTCATTTATCGAGTTTGAAGTCTTGGATTCCATTTTGAGTAGAGTTATGGTATTTTTTTCCAAATGCAGTGATATATTACCATTCGATTGCCAAGTTGGTGGTCTTGAGTTCAAATCCAAGGCACACACCTATCACTTTTCGGAATCATATGCGTGCTAACAATTAATTATCACTCGCTTAAACGGTGAAGGAAAACATCATGAGGAAACTTGCATGTATGAGAGATTTTCTTGACGGCGTGTGAAGTTTTCCAACCCGCACTAGGCCAGCATGGTGCACTATAACTTAATCTCTCTTATTCTGAGAGGAAGACCCGTGCCCAGTAGTGGGACAGAATATGAGTTGATAATAGGTTTTTATTATAATTTCTAGTAGCAGCTCGGAGTTTGGATTTGTGCTCGGTTGATGGCAATAGGCCTAATGAATACCTACAACTGTGGGTGTGCATTGGAATCTTTGCCTTTGAGAAATATAGGCGTAATGATATATTACGTTTATTCACAAGCAACGCAGTATATTTTTTATTATATTTGGCATTAACGCTCATCAATCTCAGGCAGGATTTGGTTCTGTGTCCCTCCGGTTAAGTACACCGAATGCTTTAGCCAACTAAGCTACTAACTAGTAGCTTAGATAAGAATATTATGCCCTACTGTTGCTAAATAGCCTTATTTAGATAAGGCTATTTAGCAACAGTGGGCCATTTTCAGTGCCTGAAAATTGGGGCTCTCTAAATAATTGAAATTTCGCAAAAAAATAAAATCTAATTAGCTAATTTATGTTTCATCATTGCTGTACCCTACAAAGATCGATTGGAGATTTCATAACGATACTCAGATCTCCCCAAAATAGGCAATTAACTGAAGGAACCAGGTAGACCACGTGTTCACGGGAACAGACGAAATACTTAATTGAAAACGTGACAATCCCGCTGAAATTTTACAGATTTTTTTATTAACGTTTGAAAATGCAGATATCGATTATGGGGTGTGCAATTATCTTGTTTATATCTGGGAAAGTGATTGCCATTCTCATACGAAAATCTATGATAGGGGTCAGAAGCCTAAAATGCCTGACAACGAGTATATCCATACGGTATCGGTTTTGCGCAGAAATTGGGTTGCGAAAATCGGATAGCAGTTGGCTTCGTGTAATAAAGACTCCATGTAGAGTGCACCGCGAGGAAACGTTATGTTGACAGTAGGGGTAATTTAACCCTTATACTGCCAACTATCTACCTCTCTTCTCTTCTTCTTTCTCAAATCTTTCGTTTTACAGGGTCAGCAACGCGCAAGTGATACCCCTAGTGTTGCAAGCGTTTAAGGCTACGGTAATTGCTTCCCATTAGGTGGGCCGTATGCTTGGTTGCCACCTTAGTGGTATAAAAAAATACTTATATTTAGCCGCATCCGGTTAGACTCGAAGCCTAATGAGAAAGGTCTTTTTATCACTAAAGGTAAAAAAAGCTTACAGCCCACCTGTTGGTAAGCGGTTACCGTAGCATATAGACGCTAGTAACACCAGGGGTATCACTTACGCGTGGCCGACCTTGTAAAACGAAAGAGGAATAGGTGGCTTGGCAGTATAAGGGTCAAAGTCCCCCCACTGCCAACACAATACCTCGCGGAGCACTGGCAACCTAGCTCACCGTAAGAAACACAACACAGCTCAAAGCAGTGTTATTTCACTTCGAATTTCTGCAAGGCGGAGGTACTTCCACAGTCAAGCAGTTCCAATTTGAGTGGGAATACTCCCACTATGCCCTATCTCTCTTAGGTCTGATAGCATAAGTGCACTTCTCTATGTAAACTTCTCAACCGTGCACGGTACGCTATAACGCCCACGCCATCACTGCAAAATGTCCTTATAACACAAACAAAATGCCCCATTCAGCACAAAATGGCCATTTTGGCTTGAATAACAGACTTTGTCTAATGATAACACATAGTAATCTGCATCATAAAAGGTCCCGATTCGTTCACACTGAACAACTTCTAATGATCATGATAATACTGATAGCAATAGCCATGCCATGCCGTATCAAAGTCGCATCCGAGCATTTCAATTAAAACTTGGGTTCAGTTCTGTAATTCAGGCAATCTGTTTAGTAAAAGGAGTTTTGATTTTCGATTGAACTTCTTTATCTCTGTTTATAATAAAAAACATAATGATGTCATCACTGTTATATTGAAATAAAATTGTACGGATTTTATCGCGATAAATTGGTATGATTTGTCACCGTGGACGCTGTAAAGGGTCCAAAACGTCTGAATTTATAATATCTATATAACGCGATAAAATAATAAAATAATGTAAAACTATGTTAAAAACACACTTCATACTTAACTTACCATAAAATAATAACTGTGCACTCCTTACATTTTATATAAATTTCTATGTATTATATTGATCTTACAGTCAAAGTAATACAGTTTTGTGGGATACTTTAATTTATAAGCTTACTATGTACCTTACAAAATACAATAAATAACATACATACCATCACGCCTGGATTCCCCGAAGGGTTAGGCAGAGGTGTTCTAATGTACACCCACATTTCGCCGGTATGTTTAGGTCCTATGTAATAGGGGGCGAACCTATTGCCATTAACCGGGCACAAATCCAGACTCCGAGCTGCTATTGAGAATTTCATAGAAAAACCCAATAACACTTTGCTCGACCTGGGGATCGAACCCAGGACCTCTAGCGTAGCAGTCGCGCTTAGGACCACTAGACTAATGAGGCAGTCTCACAACAATAAATAAATAATAATATAATTTTAGCATACGTGTCAGAATTTCAGAAATCATTATAATAATATAATTTTTATTGCTAAAAATGATTTATAGATAATTTTTAACTGTTTACGCGATAAATTTTTTGTATACCAATAATGTTCACACATAACTCTTGTCTGTATGTACATAAAACGTTTGTTTTGTGTGTATATTTCATACTTCCCTGAACAGTTAGGAACGTAGTAGGTAATATTTATTCCAATAGTTTTTTTTTTCAGATCTATTCAGTTTGGTCGATGACGTTGTTTCGTTTAATAAAATATAACATGCAATCATGCCTGTATCCCCAAAGGATTAGGCAGGGATGTAATGTACACCCAGAGTTTGCCGGTATGTTTTGATTCCATGTTATAGGGAAAAAACCTTTTGTCATTAATCGGGCCTAAATCTGCTACTGAGAAGTTTACAGGAAAAAATCCTAATTATTTAGGGATAAAGGTAACCTAATAAAGTTCGACACTGTTTTTTTTTAAATCTTCATCAATATCAGCTTGTATTATCCCACTGCTGGGTATAAGCTTCCTTTCTTTTACGCCAACCTTCTCTGTCCCTTGCCTCCCTCATCCTGTTTGCTCCTACTACTTTTTTTATGTTATCAGCCCACCTGGTCGCCGGACGTCTTACGCTTCGCTTGCCCATTCTAGGATACCACTCTGTAACAAGACAACAACTAAGCCAACGTCGTATAGCCTATTCCCTCTCATTCTGTGAGAGGAGACCCTCCCAACAGTGGGACAGTATATGGGTCGATGATGATCAAGTAAACACAGGTAACAAGCTTACTCCACCTACCGTCGTGTCTCCTTGCCAGGTGTCCCGCCCATGTCCACTTTCGCGTCGCAATTCTAGATATGATGTCTAGTACTTTGGTGCGACGTCTCTCTCCATTGATCTTTGGGCCACTGCCACTGTCAGTTTTTTAAACCTTAATAATGATATATGTATTATACTTTAAGCGTATTTTGACATACACAGCATTAGTTTTTTACCACACCCATAATACATATAAACTCACTAAAGTGTCCATATTTTTTATCCTGTTACAAGGGACAACATTTACTGACAATAAATCTTTGATTCTACGGAGAACGCAACCAAATTTGCTAAGAGATATCGGAAAAGGTTTGCTTTATGGTCACCCTACTGATAACCACTGAATTTGGGGTTAAGGTAACCCATGTACATCATTAATGTATAAGGCACTGAGAGGTCTAAGTTACATGTTGGAATTTTTAAGAAATTTATAATCATATTGCACGATTAGTATAATAAATTGACTGTTTTTTGAAACGTACAGCATTAATGTACAAGGCACTACAGGCATATCCGTACATGTAACTTGGACCTCTACGACCAAGTTACATGTAGGAATCTATAATAATATTGTATAATTAATATAATAAATAGAATATTTAAAAAAAAGATCGCCCGCAGGGAACAAGCCGTGTCACAGGGGACTTTACAAATACAAGTAACGGTCACAAAATATACCCAAACATTGCTTTAGAGATTTTCTCGACGGTGCGGCGTATGAAGTCTGCCAACCCAGACTAAGCCAACGTCCAAAACCCCATTCCCTCTCATTCTGTGAGAAGAGACCCGCCCAACAGTGGGACAGTATATGGGTTGATGATGATCAAGTAAACACAGGTTTTATATTAATTTATGACGTTTAAAGATAATCAGCTAGTCTCGTCATTATAATAATGAGGGCATCCGCTTTCATAATTAACTTGTAATCAAAACCGCACCTACTGATTATGATGCGCTTATTAACACAACAAATTACATAAATTTGGAACAGCTGTAGATTAGATTTTTTTATTTAAGAACTCATTGGCATCGAACTGTGGATATACAATAATACACTTCTGCCTTACTCTTCGGGGAATACAACCATACTAAATACTAAAACCTACATAGCCTAGAATCCAAGCCAAGATGTCAAAAACAAGTCGCTGTGCTAAGCAATATTAATTATGTATTATCGATCAGTTGGTATTGGAGTACTGTGTTATACTGTGTACTGAGTACAGTCACGCGCATCAATTTGAATACACTTAGCTAAATTCTAAAGCTATTTTCTCTGGTATTGACTGAAATTGTATGTTGTTACGAACATTATCATGATGTATCCCGTGGGTTGCAGATGAAAACCAGCATCATAGGCGGTGCACAGGGGGGTTCTGGGGTAGTCTATTAAGGGGAGACGGTGCCCCCCTCCATGTGCTGATGGTGGCCACTGGGGTGGTTTCAGTGGGTAAGAATTCCACACTCCCCGGTCTAACCCCCGTAGACCGGTAGCCTTTTGAAGGTTTCCCCCGTAAACAAAATAAAAAGGTGGTAGTCCTTATCACTGCCATCAGACTTTAGGCTGAGCTGTGGCCCTTTTGGCACAATTACTAAGTATTAAATTAAATATAATTATGACGTGTCTATAAAGTCTACTGTGCTAATAATTACTTTATTTCTTCCTCCTTTCATCAACACATATACTGTCCCATTGCTGAGCACGGTTATCCTATCAGATTGAGAGGGATTAAGCTATAGTCAACCACGCTGGCCTAATGCAGGTTGGCAGACTACACACTGACGAGAAAAATCTCTAAGGTGTTAGTTTCCTCACGATGTTTTCCTTCACTGTTTAAGCGAGTGATAATTAATTAATAATATACACATTCATTTGAAAAGTCAGAGGTGCGAACATAGTATTTTCAAACCTATATTGATATTAGTCTTATGTCAACGTTTCAAACGTCATTTCGCGAAAAAAAAACTTTTGACTTTATGCCTGTGACTGTACACCAATATAGGAACTCATTTGAACTCAAATGAAGCCAAGTCTTTCAGCCAGTGCTTCGAATATTTAGGTTGAATGCGCCCCGACTATTGATTTCTATGCGTTCATTAATAAAGTTTAATTACATAACACCACCACGTCTGTATTCCCGGGAGGTTTGGCAGAGGTGTATAACTGATGTTCTACAGTTTGCCGGTATTTAGTTCGAGCCTATTGTCAACGTTGCAGTTTGTGTACTTGTAATAATGGTCTATTTGATATAAAAAAATGACTTTTGACATTGACTCGGGCACACTTTGAGCTGCTCTATTTAGAATTTCATCAAGACAAGTGACTTTAAGCATTTTCTGTAGAAAGAAAAAAAATATCTCAGACCTGATTTGGACCAGCGTCCTTCCGGTTAAGTTCACCGGAAATAACTAGTAAAAAAAGGAGGTACGGCAACAACATCGTTCGGCAGAGTGGCAACAGTAACAAGAATAGTTGTACCAATGTACAGACGGCAGCAGATCAAGCAATCCAAAACTGTCAAATTTTCCCAATTGAATATGACCCTTATAGTTTTGTTTTAACGTTGAAAATCAATAAAAGAAATTTGACAGATTGTGGTAGCTTGACGTGCTGGCCTCTGTACTTCCATAGTCCACCGCCACAGCATTAAGGTCCATGTAAACGCGAGTATATTGCCATTAACCGGGTACTAGGATACACAATATTGTATATAAGTTAGTATAAATATAGCTGCCACACTATCGCTTTACGTTTAAGACCTGTAAAGATAGGTATTATGGTAAATAAATAAATTAAAAAAAAAACCTCACAGTTTGGCTTCGAATACACAGGGCGATTTAATTTACTGAGCTTTTCATGGTAAATCAAACATCATTATCTACAACTCCTTGTTAGTATCGCGGGGAGAATCAATATTATCTTTGAACTGTCACATATTAGAGTGAAGGCCTTCTTTCATATAAATATTATAAGTAGCTTTTGCCCGCGGCCACGCTTGCGTATTTCTACCTCAGAAGCTATATAACCGACAGTGATGACCTCTTTTTTCTATAGGTCTGCATACAATATATTATATTATCCTTCGTAATAGAAGTAATCTAAGTAATAAAATAAATTTATTTGTCTAAAAAAATAAATCTAATAAAATAAATTTTACCGATTTTGAATTTCATCAACACACCACCAGGACCTAAAACAATATAACGTTTTATGCTATTACAAACCTGTGAAATGACGTGGGCACTTTACTGTAATATGTTTAAAATAATTAGAATTTACGCGTCGTTGCGTTCAGTTCAACACAGACGTGCCACGAGCGATGATTGATTTTGAGGTTGGCGGACCACAAAGTTGTTAAACAGTTATTACCTAAACATGAGCTGGAAGCCGCAGGGTTGAAAATGAAATCATCAACCTCCAAGCCTCTCTATTAAATTGGACCTACACATACCAGCGAACTGTGGGTGGATATTGGTACACCTCTGCCTAACCCTTCAGGGAATACAGACGTAATAGTATGTTCAATGGGATGACTAGTATACTTTACGCATCTGGATTCACACCCAGACAAACAAACATTTAAGTTTATCACATAGATATGTTTGTCCTGTGGGAAACGGACCCACCCGGATCAGAAATCCGACACGCGAACCACTAGATCACAGACGTCGTCAAATCTCTGCCATGACAGAAATCAAGCCTATAAATTTTCGGCAAAAATTTTATTCATTAAACAATACCACTTGCAACATGCCATGAAACAAAACAAAAAACAAATGAATATTATTTCACTGTTTCCTGTGGTGTTTATAATAAAACAGTTAATCAGAATAAACCACATCACAATAAGGGTCAACATTGCGACCACACAATTGTATTATGTAGTACTAACATGGATTTACAGTAAATTAATAAAAGCATTTCATCGGGTTTTCGTTTGTTTGTTAAAGAAATTTAAAATGTGCAATTCCAATAGTGACATATTTTTACGGCTCGATGGGCGTTGCGTTCGAGCAATTATCTGCTGCGTCGAAGTTATGAATGTGGAATGAACTGTCGCCTGCAGGACCTTCAAACCTTCAAGAAAAGAGCGTACTCCCTTTTAAAGGCCCGCAACGCGCTTGTGACTCCTCTGGTGTTGCGGGTGTCCATGGGTGGCGGAAATTGCTTACCATCAGGCGATCCGTCTGCTCGATTGCCACCTATCCCATAAAAAAAAAATGAGTTCGTTCCCGAGTGGAAAAAATATTTGTGTGGCCTAAAATATTTGAACCTGAGACTTTTGACTTCTAAGTGCAGTAGTCATCATAATATTATAATATCATTGCCATATCAACGGGGAGACATTTAAAAATAATATTATCTGCCGTTTTTTAACCTTCCCCATAAGTGAAACTTAATCAGCGCTAGTCCCACCCGCCAGATCGAAATTTGCCTTCATATTCTGAAATTACGACCTTTAGGTGACGCCTTCGCTAAATTATCTTAATGTTAAAATATCTTAAGAAAAAAAAAATAAGAATTTATGTATTTTTTGTATACTACTAAGGTGGCAAACAAACATACGGCCCACCTGATGGTAAGCGGTTACCGTAGCCTATAGACGCTTACACCAGGGGTATCACTTGCGCGTTGCTGACCCTGTAAAACGAAAGAGGAATAGTTGGGTCGGCAGTATAAGGGTGAAAGGCCCCCTACTGCTAACACGTTTCCTCGCGGAGCACTGGCAACCTGGCTCTGTTATTTCACTTCGATTTTCTGCATGGCGGAGGTACTTCCCCAGTCGGGCAGCTCCAATTTGAGTGGAATTATTCCCACCATGCCCTACCTCTCTTAAAATGTTTAACGATTGCATCCATGCTAGCACCACTTTTAGGCTATAATTATGTGTTATGGTATGGTATGTTTCTACTCCATAATCCAATTAATCCAATCGCAAAGCTACGATTATAATTACTTAATTACTATTTCCCCAACCGGGGAACAGTGTGATTGGTGTTATTTGATCAGCTTCGATTAAACATCTGCTAATCTATCCGTAGATTGAAATTGACGCCGAAATTAATGAATAACCAAATATCGTTTGTGTTAACACAATGACATTAATAAATAAGGTTTAAATTAGTTTGCGATTTGACAATACAAAATGAATTGTGATTTCATTGGTCCGTGTGATTTATGATAATCTCCGTTTCCATCCCAAATAAAATTAAACTGAAATAACAAATACAATTATCTTTTCAAAACATTGCCTCGTAATGTTTTTGTACCGTGATTGCGTTAAGGGGGAATGCTGATACGTAAGGTATACGAGTCATCCCATTAAACATGCTATTACGCCTGTATTCCCCGAAGGGTTAGGCAGAGGTGTACCAATGTACACCCACAGTTCCCCGGTATGTGTAAGTCAAGGGAGCGAGCCTATTGCCATTTACCGGGCACAAATTCAAACTCTGCATACTCAGAATTTAAGACCGCGCTTAGGATCACTGGATTAGAGAAGCAGTTATACGAGTCGTGAGTCTTAAATGGAGAGAGGCATTAAATGAGACTTAAAAACAGAGGCCTCGATACGACAGCGTGCCAGTGTTACCACTGATGTTGCTGGCGTTTATAGGCTGTGGTTGCCGCTTATTTTTCAACGTCTCGCAATACAAAAAAATACCAAATTTGATTCAATTTAGTGCAATCACTTTCAATCTAGAGAGGTTTCGGTTTAAAGACATTTATTTTACTCAAAAAGAACAAATACAGTTCACTTACATTGAGCATAGTTATTCTAACAATTTCATTTCATTTACAAGTCTGAGCGAGCATTATAACAGGATGTATAGGCAAAAATTTTACCTAGTAACTACATGGCTTAATATAATGATTTTGTTTTTTTTTTTAATTATTTGACGGGAATTTTTGTCCTTATATATTCTTCTAGTAGCTTTTTAAAACTGGGAAGACTTTTGCTATTTACAACATTTTCTGGTAATCTGGTGTAGGTTTACATGACTAAAGTAGATATTTTATGAAAATTAATTAAAAAATTCATAACTTCTAAACTACTGATTTTCGCGGAACATGTGTTGCGTTTAGATTATGCGTTGGGATGTCCTCGATCCAAAAAAAAATTTTTGGACCACTGTAATTGGGCCATCCTGTATATGTCTGTCTGTTTGTTAAGTTTTCACGCCTAAACCAATCATAATGAATTTTGAAACAATAAATGTTCGTCTCAAAAAGTCCTCCAGGGTGCGAATAACACCGCGCGGGCTACAATCAGTAGAAAATAAAATAAGTTGAGTAGACGATTTTAGATAATTAGTCATCAGAAATGCAAAACGTAATCCCAACGTGAATTACAAGTTATTTGATTACATTTGAAAAGTATTTTGAATAATAAAGTTATTACAAAGTAACTTTTATATATAATGTAATTCTTTCTATTGTTTAAACTAAATGTTGAAACAAATTCTGAACTAAAATTACTTTATGAAGATTGACTATCAAGTATAATTAATTAACAATATAAAACCAAAATTAATATTCGCTTTATCAAAATTTTCTGTCGACACGGCGGTATTTAGGCCGAAACCCGATCATTTGGCCTCCCGATTAAGCCGAAACCAAATCCAACTGACTCCGTGGTTCTCGGCAACAGTCCTTAGGAATACATCAGTTGAATACGGTTTTTAAATAAAAAAGGTAAACGTTTCAAAACCCTAAAAAAATGTTGACTGTATATTTAAAATTATGTGATCATTTTGCCGAATCTCACTAGAATTAAACTTCCCAAAGTCTAAGAAATTTCTAAATCTCGAAGATTTGATGATTCTGTAGTTCAACAGTCACCAATAAACACTAGGGTACGGCCGAAACCATCTATAAAGCTATAGTCGGAATTGAAATGCCAATAGCCGAATGCTGAAGACTTTCCCAACCCTAGTAAAACAAAACTTCAAGCAAGACAATCTGTTTGTTCAGTTAGAAACTTTGCAAAATGAATAATTAGATATTTACAAAGTATTTTTGGGAGTTTTAACGAAGTGGGAGTCCACAGTTGGGCTCCTGCCAATTTGGAATATCAAAAAGTTAATAATAATGATATTTGGACTTTGGAAACTCCAAACTTGAGACCAATTCATGATGGAAAGCTGAAGCATTTTCACATGTGCCGCATTTTACGTAAAGTTGTAAGAGTGAATTGAACTGAAATGCATGTGGCGGTTTTAAGCGCAGCTTCTACGCCTGCGTTGCATTTCTAGGACAAACATACCCGCAAGAACACTCTGTGTGTTCATCTGTACCCATTTTTTTTAAAGAACGAAAAATCCCACTATTTTAGACTCCTACTGACTATAAACCGCACTTGCCTTCCTTGCCCTATATCTCACGGCCATGGAATTCGACACATTCGCCACGACTAATAGCTTAGGCTGTGCTCCAGCGCCCGCTGGACCTCTTCAAAGGCCGAGGCCTCTCCTCGCTTCCTACTATAAGGCGCACGTGGATCAACCACCGCCTACTGCAGCCATGGGTCGGGTGGTGGACTCCCGAAGTCAGTGGCAGACCACAGCTCATGGACGCCGGAGGTCTGTCTGCGCTCTCCGGCGCCCAGTACATCTACTACGGATCGGAAGAGAGGTGGACAATTTCTTTCTTCCTTAGTACACCTCTATGTTACTTTACTATATTTAAGCAGGTGTGCCGTTCACACGGATATCCTGTGATAAGCTTTAACAAGCTCTTATTATACTTAAGTTCAAAGAATACACGAATGTGTTATATTCTCCACTCACTTCAAACAAAGAAATTGAGTTTACACTAACAATATTATGATACGTGAAACACAATATATGTGATATTAAAGGCACTCCCGTGATTACATACACAATGGCAGACTATATTGTATATAAAATTACCGTTTAATTAGTTCAGTGGAGGCTCTGTTTTATTTTACAACCTCCCGAGAGGCGGGCCTCTTTTGTATGGCGGCTAACATGGCCGTATCTTGTGTGTGGAAGTATAGTTGAACAGAAAAGTGGTTGAGAACTATGAATTTTCTGATTCGTTAGTCTAATGGTTCTAAGCGCGACTGCTACGCTAGAGGTTAAATATGTTTATCTAATATATAAAATTCTCGTGTCACAGTTTCCGTTGCCATACTCCTCCGAAACGGCTTGACCAATTTTGATGAAATTTTTTGTGCTTATCGGGGAGGTCTGAGAATAGGCCAACATCTATTTTTCATACCCCTAAATTATTTTTTTATGGCAAAACAACGTTTGCGGGGTCAGCTAGTATATGTATAGAAATAAATATGTTTCTTTCTTTCTTTCTTAGGTTTTAGGTTCGATTCCTAGATCGAGCAGTGTTATCGGGTTTTTCTATGAAATTCTCAGTAGCAGCTCGGAGTTTGGATCCAGTAGGCTCGCCCCCTATTACATGGGACCTGAACATACCAGCAAACTGTGGGTGTATACCTCTGTCTAAGCCTTAGGGGAATACAGGCGCATTTTTTTTTTACTAAGGTGGCAAACAAGCATACGGCCCACCTGATGGTAAGCGGTTACCGTTGCCTATAGACGCTTGCAACACCAGGAGTATCATTGCGCGTTGCCGACCCTGTATTGAAAGAGGAATAGTTGGGTTGGCAGTATAAGGGTCAAAGTCCCCCCACTGCCAACACAACGTTTCCTCGTGGAGCACTGGCAACCTTGCTCAACGTAAGGAACACAACAGTCTCGTTTAGTGGATGAACTTTAGATTTATAGCCACAGATTTGTTACATTCCTAGCAAAGACATTTAAATATTAATACGCAGGTTCGAATCCTGCCCGCGGTCGAATAAAAATTCGAGCCTTCGCTAAATAGTTGTTCACTAAATACTAATTTATTACTGTTTCGAAGTTTCTTTTGCAAAAACTTTTTTAACAATGAAGAGTTGTTTTAAGAAATGAGTGACAGTGCAAGTGGCTACTGCTCAAACACAAAAAAAAAACATAGTACAAACTACGAATACAAAAAAAAAACCAACGACAGCTTTGAAATAAAACCAGTATCTAAGTATTATAACGCGCTTGACGGTCTGCCCACGAACACGGAATTAAATTCAATAATATCAATTATTAATATTGTACGCACCTCTGACTTTTAGAATTTTCTGCGTATTAATAATTAATTATTTATCACTCACTTAAACGTTGAAGGACAACATCGTGAGGAAACCTGCACGCCTTACAGATTTTTCTCGACGGTGTGTGGAGTCTGCCAACCACACTAGGCTAGCTTAGTGGACTTTAGCCTAATCACTCTCAATCGAAGAGGAGACCCGGTCTCAGTCACTGCTGGGCACTGTCACACTGGACAGTATATGAGTTGATGGTGATGATGATATCGAAATAAAATCCGTAAAAAAAACAGCATTTATTCAATGCCTAATATTAGGGTTGGGAGGCAGAATTCAGAGAACTTTTTAATTACTTTTACCCGGAACTCTTTTTTAATTATATTTTTAATCCAATTTGGAGTTACAAAATGTATTTTTAAGCAAGGAATACTGTTATAATAATGACGCTTTACGAAGAGGGAGACCAAAGAAAAGATGTATGGATTGTGTGCAAGATGATATGGCTACAAAGGAAGTACATGATGAGATTACTGCTAGAAAAGATGTATGGAAGAAAAAGACACAGCGCCGACCACAAGTAATTTGGAGTAAGGGTAGGAAGAGGATGACTTTGTAAATACTTATGAAGGTATTATTTGATAAGTCTATAGTAAACATTTATCTTATTACATAAAAATTAGCTGTTTTTAAGTTAAAAAAGATACTTATGTTCTACTTGTGAAAACATCCAATTTATTGGTCAGTACTGACTTTATGCTACATCTAGTATGTTGTAACTTTTGTATTCGTGTTTACTCGGTGGGTGCATCGCCTACCCGCTAAAAAATATTTTTTCCGTACCTACGCTTGTTAATAAAACAAAAATTTTGTTTGTCAGTAAGTGAACTTATTGTTATTTATGAGAAAAAAAAGTTCTTAAACTATACTTGTACTTTTTACAAAGTAAGAGGTACCGAGTTTTCTACCCCACTGTACAGGTAATCTCAAATTTTAATTCATTTTGTTCACATCGTTTGAATATCTATGCTATTAGAAAATTATGCAAGACAATGTCTGTACTTCGGAGATAGCTACGTTTTCGGGTTAAAATTGTATTAGATTTTAAAATACTTCACATACCTTCACGCCTGTATTCTCCCAAAGGATAGAAAGAGGTGTCCACTAATGTACACCAACAGTTCACCGGTATTTTTAGGTCCCATGTAATAAGGGGAGAGCTTATTACCGTCCATCATCACCATCATCCGCAACTCGACTTCACCCACTGTAAAGGATCTCGTATGTACCTCCAATTTTTTTTCTGGGATAGGAGGCAAACGAGCAGACGGATCGCCTAACGGACACCCGCAACACCAGAGGAGTCAGAAGCGCGTTGCCAGTCTTTTAAAGGGAGTACGCACTTTTCTTGAAGGTTTGAAGGTCATATTGGTCCGAAAATACTGCAGACTTTCTACAGTTTAGTTGTGCGAGGCAGAAAGTTTCCAGAGAAACGGACATCGACCGACATTTACCGATCAATACCACTTATTTCATAGGGATATAAAAACTAAATAACTGGTTATCGATTATATCGATTTTAATGATTGGATCAAGTTTATTGATTTTTTCGATTATCGATTTTAATGATTTGACCAATCTTATCGATTATCGAATTTATCGATTAAAGATTTTATAGATTTTTGATTTTATCGATTATCATTATTTTCGATTATTGATTTTATCGATTTGACCAAGTAATTAATTACTGACCATAATCTGGTCATTAATATTGCTGTAAAATACCGTATCAGCCGTATCTTGTTTAACTGGAGTCCAACAGTCAAATAAAATATGTCTGAGTACATAACTACATAGCAGTATTTTACACTAAGCCACCGTCATTTTTTTTATACCACTAAGGTGTCAAACATGCAGAGGCAATAGACGCTTGTAACACCAGGTGTATCACTTGCGCGTTGCCCACCCTGCAAAACAAAAGAGGAATAAGTAGTTGGGTTAGCAGTATAAGGGTGAGTCTCCTCACTGCAGACCACTCCAGACCACAGTAACCCAATTTCTGCAATTATAACCTGATTACAGACTACAGCTTCAGAATAATATAGTTCTACAATAGTCTAAGTTATAAATGACAAGAATCTGGGACGCCGCAATGTAAACTGGGTTTAAGACGAAACTTTATAATTTTTGTTTGAAACACCAACTTTTATGTGGTAAGTTTATAATGAGACTATAACAACTATTAAGTAGTTATGTGCACAGGTACCAAAGTTTCAGGTAACATTTTCAGCTGTCAGTTTTACGTGACTCTACGTGACAAATAGCTAAAATTAGGTAACACTGTTAAACCTATATTCTACATAATATAGCTTCACGTCCGTATTCCCCAAAGGGTTAGGCAGAGGTGTACTAATGTATACCCGCAAGTCTATTACCATTAACCGGGCATAAATCCAAACTCCGAGCTGCAGGCTACTGAGACTCATAGAAAATATAATAACACTTCGCTCGACTTGGGAATCCTATTCGTAATCATACTTCCCTACTCATATAAAAAAAATATTTCGGTTTTTTTGAGTTCACGGGAAGTACCCTGTAGGTTTTGATTCCCTTGCTAGTTTCAAAAATTTGCGGCATAAACGTCTGTATCTTTTGATTGAATTGGCTTAGAAGTTTGATTTTTTCACAGCTAGCAGGAACAGTAGATCTATTTGATATAAATTTTAGCTTGATACCTCCACGCGTTCCTGAGAAAAAGGGTCTTGACAGACGGACGAACGGACGGACGGACGACCAAGTGATCCTATAAGTGTTCCGATTTTTCCTTTTAAGGTACGGAACCCTAAAAATGCGAATGTAAGTGTCTGGGTCTGTCTGTTTCTTACGCTTTCACGCCTTAACCGCTGTACCTACCGATTTGGATGAAATTGGGTATAGAGTTAGATTGGACCTTTTATACATTGGACCTTTTGTTATTTTAAGAGACTAGCAACTGCTAGTAAATTATAAATGTTAGTCAGTCTCTGGTCAGTGACTCAATACTTAAATATCTTCGATTGAGAATGTCTAATAAATAGACTTAAACTATTTAAGATTTAGCGCATACCGAGAGAGAGAGATTTATTTAAGACACTCGTAAATAAAGTTATTTAGAAAAGGAAAAATTCGACCGCGGGCAGGATTCGAACCTGCGTCTTCTGGTTAGGTACACCAGACGCTATGACCACTAAGCCACCGCGACACCTACCCGTCACGTCGAATTTTTCCTTCACATCAGAAACACCTATTGAAAAGCAAGTTTTTTTTTTGCTTTTCATCCTGCCCGCGGTCGAATTTTTCCTTTTCTAAATAACTTTAAAATCTTAGCATGGAAAATGCCAAAAAATATACAAAAAGATACTCGTAAATAAACTTTAAAACTATTGATATAAGTGCATAAATGTTTGAACATGACAAAATCGCGAGGCTACGAGTAGAGTTTATTGGTGTTCAAAGTTGCTATAAATCAATAACATGCTTAATGCTATAAGCTTATTTTTTTAAACATGCGATTTTATGTGCTATATTATAGCATGCTTAATTTATATGCCTACTTGTTATGTTACGGCAAAACAGGCGAGCCGCGCCAGACGTACAGTTGCTTGATAGAGAGAGAGAGAGTGATAAGCGATATAAAGCAAAATAGCTTTATAGCATAAAGTGCGAACCGCGATATCATTTGCTTTATGCTATATTTATTAAGCATGCTACTTTATAAAGCTATATGCTATATTAACCATCACTAGTAGAGATATATCCGCGCGGCGTATACTCGCCTTTACATTAATAACTTTAAAGTTTATTTTCGAGTGTCATAAAACAATCTTCTCTGCTGCACTGCTCTCGGTCTGCGCTGAGCCTAAAGTTACCTAGTGCCTCGTATAAAGTAAATAAGGCAGAGTTTCCGCGGAGGTCGTATGCCTCACTGGCTAATTAGTTTGTGGCTCCGACGCGCGACGGAACCTAATTTTAAAATAGGGTTTTGAGTAATAAGTAATTTTATTTATGAAGTGTCTCGGGAATAATATTGAACCCAGCTTTTTACCAATGGTTTATTTTTATTTCACTTCAACAATGTTAACACAAAAGTTTTTATAAAAAGTACCTACTTGCACTTCCGCTAATATTTTAAATATGAAATTTCTGAGGATGTAAGGGTGTTTGTTTGAATGTTTGTTTCCCGTGAAAACTACTAAACGGATTTGGATAAATTTGGTACACAGATGGTTTATAACTTGTATTTGACGACTCTGTGATGTGGTTCGAGTGTCAGACTGCTGATCATAAGGTCGTGGGTTCGATTCCCACAGGACACAAATAGTTATGTAACAAACATAAGTTTATTTACAAAAAAAGTGTTATAATGTCCTAAAATATTTATTTATTTATAACTTGTATTAACACATATTATAATACTTTTTTCAACACACTTGCTCATAAAATGGATCTTATTTCACCGCAATAAGGCACGTAATGACACCTATAATCAAACTGTGACTTTTTCATTGCTATTATTCACAAGTGAGTTATAGGTTTTTTTATTTTATTATTTGAATTGCTTTGTTCTTAAAAAAGTTTCGATACAAAAAAGATCGTGTTCAATAAATTAATGTACCTATTGCTAGCTCATTTCATGCAACTTCGTATTTAAATAGATAATTTCTACTTGTACGTTTTTAATAAATAAAACTTTCACTCAAATATAACTTTTGTTTTCTCTGTAATAAAGAAAACTTTGAATTCCCCATTTTGTATGTAACTAAAACGCTATTCGTAAAAAGCCAAAAAAAGAGAAACCTCATTCTTTTAGCCTATGGCCGATAGCCATTATTCGCCATTGTTTAGGAAAACAGCTGATTAATTTTTCCCGCCATTGCGGAAAATTATTCACAATTATTCGTTTTCACAGTTTAAATTATAGTTATTTTCTTCACAAGTGTGTTGAAAAACGTCGTATGACACACGTGTGTATTGATGATTACCGTCCTCAGAACCCTCACCTAACGGCTCGGGTTTCAATGGCGCCTCAGCGGTAATCACCAACATTACACACTTTGTACCATAATGTACTATTATCAACGTCAATGAAGACGAAGTCGCGGGTAGAAGCTACTTTTTTACTTATCTCTGAAAAACACTCTCATTTCCCCAAAGGGTTACGCAGAGTTGTTCTAATGTTCAACATTTCGGTGGTATGTTTAGGTCTCGTGTAATAGGGGGCGAGACTATTACCATTAAAGGGACATAAATCCAAACTCCGACCCAATAACACTGCTCAAACTGGGAATCGAACCCGGGACGCCTAGCGTAGCAGTCGCGCTAAGATAACTACTACTAAGTACTACTACTAAGTACTAACTACTAGTAACGAGTAACTGCCAAATGTATAATGTGGCAGTAGGTACCTAACCGTACGACGATTTGCGATTGTATTGTAATTAACTGATGATACATCACACTTTCCACATTTTCCATCACACTTGCAATCTTTGGACGCTCGTAATGGTCAAGTGGAGACATTAATAAGTACTTTATTTGTAGATGCAGCCGTAACTGATTAAATGTACTCAATACGAAATTTTGCACCTTATGCCGAACACTGTAAGTTCAAAGTGGATGAAAAGTATTAAACATCGCATTACTTAACCACAACAGGCTGTAGGTACAAATAATAACTTTCTACAATTAACTCACTCCTCTCTCAACGGCTGTCGGAGGCCGTAAGGACCATATTGCATTGTGCATTATGTTCCATTGCGTTGTGTTCATGTGTGTCAAATTGCTCCTCGTGCCGCACTGCCAGGAATACGATTCAAAGTGTCTGAAATATACTCTATATCTTATGAAGCTCTTAGGTATAGTCATACATTAAACGTTTTAATGCTAGTACAGTCAGCAACGAAAGCCGCTGATCATGTTGCAATCTTCAATACGATTTTTAATATAAAGGTAAGGTAAGTGAGATAAGTCACCTGTGAAGGTTGTGCGAAATTACCTTACCTTCATATTAAAAAAACTGCTAGTTTTGGAGCTGTCATGTTTTTAAAATGGTACTGTGTTCAGAGACTTTCGTTGTCGACCGTACAATTTATTTCAAATCCACCCCAAAATCTGTAGAACAATAAATGTATTACAAACATCGCATTTGAGAACCATAAAAATATTGAAAACATATCCAAATGTATTAGTATTCTGTGCGTTTGCTAAAAGATCATCGTGCATAGAAACATACAGCAGTTTTTGATATTACTCCAAGCTGTTCACGATTTTATCTATAATCCCCAAACATTGTCTGAGATGGATGGAGTGTGCTGAAGTGCATTTTGAAATATTTTTGGCCATCTCTTAGTTTACGAGTTGAGCTGAGTATACAAGATAGTGAATGAACTTTGTTTAAATTTAAAAATCGAATATCGATTTGTCTTAAATTGTCATACTCTCCTTGGATGTTTAGTGTGTATCGTAAGTAGGTATTTACAAAAAAAAAAAGTATTTATGTATTATAGCCATTGTCTAGTACCCATAGTACAAGCTCTGCTTAGTTTGGGACTAAATTATGTTCTGTAAAGTGTCTCAACTGCCTAGTAGTAAGCGTGATTACTATACTGGAGGTCCTGGGTTCGATTCCCAGTTCGAGCAAAACGTTTATGGTTTTTTCTAAGAAATTTTCAGTACCAGCTCGGAGTTTAAATTGGAAAGAAGCTATCCCCCTATTGGTATGGTATGGTATAATGAGCTGGTTTTCGCAAATCCACGACAAAGCTCGTATTTTGCGTGCGGGTGGGAAGATAAGGTTCATTCGAACCACCCTAACTCTTTGAGAAAAGCCGCCATGCGTTTAATATTGCTGACGGTTTCTCGGAAAGTGCTCGGGTTACCGAGGTACTTTGCCCTGTATGTAGCGACCCCAGGACAGTGCAGAAGCATGTCCATATCCCCCTATTACATGGGACCTAAATAAACAGGATGAACTGGGTGTATAGCCGCACACCTCTGCCTTACTTGTTTCTGTTTTATAATAAGTTGTTAAATAAATTGAAATGTTAAATCAATTTAAATGTTAAATAAATTTGTGGTTTATGTTTGTTATGGTATCATATAGTTTAATAGTTATCTCACAGCAATAAGTTCATATTTGTACGCCAATATTGGTAAGAAATAGCGCTCCTTATTGTTAACACCATCTTAAAATGTACCTATGTTCTACAAATAAAAATATTTGAATTTGAATGTACCCTTCTGGGAATACAGGCGTTATGGTGTTTATATTTTTACAATAACATAACACTGTCAACATTCAGCACGCGATTGTACATAATTTTCAGTACATTCACGAACAAAATCTGTATGCGGGAACGCACCGATGATTCAAAAAATGTGCCGTCAAAAACCGAAGGGAATTTAAAATGGATTACAATAAAAAAAAATGTTTGGTAAGCCTAACACAAAAAGCTAGGTGGCGAAATACGACAGATTTTGACAGAAGGTTAATTGAAGCCAGCATTGAAGATTTTAAAAAATTCTATTCATTAAATAAACGTACAAAGCAAAGAAAGAAAGTCTTTTTATTTTAGTAATGGTGAGTGAAATACAATGTTGTGAGTAGAGAGTCAGCTAGGAAATAGGTAAGTCATTTTTCGCTTTGTAGGCATATTAAATAATACAGCATGATTTTTACTTTCTAGTTCGTTCCTTTTTCTAAAGTATTTTGTCTGTCGGAATGAACCTACTCTTATGCTCATTCCCTGCAACCAGGTATGCGCGGCAAGCGTTTGAATTGTATCTACGTTGAGCGCACGAACAATAGGGCGCCGCTCGATTACTCGGAGCGAGTGTGTCGTGTCCCTTGTGTAACTGGCTTTAAATATTGTAGCAGTTTGTTGAGAGAGTCTGCATGGTTTATCCGTAGGGTTGAGTTGCATTGAGATATTAAATTACGTGTCCTAATGTCTAGTTAATATCAAGAATGTGATTTGTAAAAGAAGTGCTAGCCTCCTGAATGACCATCGGATTGCCAAGTCTCGAATTAAACCACTTTTCTAAATCATGTGCGCATTGATAATTAATTATTACTTGTGGAAAATATCGTGAGAAAACCTGCATGCCTGAGAGAGTTTCTTGAAATGCGAAGTCGACTAAGCGTTACTAACTATTGGCTTATCATTCTTATTCTCAAATTTTGTTTTATTTATTTTTCACAATATGAATTAGACTATAACATAGTTCGTCAACTTTCGTTTTTTCACAATATGACGCCATATTAACTTTTTTTATTATTGCAATGTTTTTAGTGACATTCGTAAGTTTAAGACATATCGATTGACGTAAGAAACTTCAAAATTGGCCCACGCGTTTGGTGTCTAGACAGCCACAAAGGAACAAAAACATATATAAGCTGACAATAAACACATAACCCTCCCTTGCATAACGCAGTCAGGTAAAAAAATGATGTGAACACATCCAGTACCGACAAGGTCTTCTAATGGTTTATTATAATTTATGAACAATATTAGAGGCCTAACAAGCAGTGATAGCCTAGTGGCATGACCATCGGACTGCCAAGTCGAAGGTCTCGAGTTCGAACCCAAGGCACGCACCTCTGACTTTTCGAATTCATGTGCGTATTAATAATTAATTATCACTCGCTTAAACGGTGAAGGAAAACATCGTGAGGCATGCCTTAGAGATTTTTCTCGACGGTTTGTAGTCTGCCAACCCGCACTAGGCCAGCGTGCTGGAGTATAGCCTAATCCCTCTCAATATGAGAGGAGACCCGTGCCCAGCAGTGGGACAGTATATGGGTTGATGATGATTAGAGGCCCTTTTCCGAACTATCTATAATAATTAAATCTGAAAATCCCTTCCAAAGTTCATTCACCCCATTTGACTGGATCTGTTAAAAACGGTCCCACGAAAACAAACCCGCTATGAGAATGAACGATCTCCAAACTCAAAGTGACGTCAAATATTACTACTGCTGCAAAATATTAAAAGTTCCAACTCCTTCGTACGTGATAGTGGTATCAATTTATGAATACAAAATGCATCGGGGATATAGCTCAGTGGCAGAGCAATCGACTGCAGATCGATAGGCCCCCGGTTCAAATCCGGGTGTCCCCTAAGTTTCTCTTTTTGTGTGTTTATTTCACTTTATTTATAATATATAACTCAAAGATTTTTATTTTTTTTTACAAATGTTGTATCCTAATAAATTTTCTTTCTGTTCTTTCTTGTTTCACTCTTAGAAAATAATTATAAGGACAGTACAGAGATCAGCACATTAAGCCACCACAATCTGTCAGTTTTCTTTGATAGATTTTCAACTTTAATGTAAAACAAATGTCATAAGGTTCAGGTTGGCAAAATTTAACAGTTTAGGATAGTTTGACCTGCTAGTCTGTACAATCGGTGACACGATTTGATAAACATGGGCAATGTTCCACAAGTCATTAATGCCTTAAGCACCAAAAGTCTCTGAACATCTCTGACTACACAATGTACACTTTAATTATTTTTTTCATTTTCATTTTTACTTGTTTCATTCTTTATTTTTACTTTTCACTTACCATGAAGTTTACAAATATCGGTAAACTTCATACGCAGGGGCTCGTCGCTAAGTAATTAATCTGATCAACCCATCTGTAAGGTTAAGCTACGCAAGCTGCGGTCGGTCTGCGGATAGGTGACCATTCTTAACATATTGAGACCCCTCCGTGCCTCGGAGAGCACGTAAATCTATCAGTCCCGGTTGTCATATGAACACCTATGACAATCGTTAGTCGTAGTCAAAAGCCTCAAAAACCTGACAACCAGTCTATCCTCAGGATATCTATGTTGTCCAATAATTAGGTTGCGGAGGTCTGATGGCAATAGTTTCGTGTAAAATACTGATATTTAGCCGCATAATGAATAGACTGAGAGCCGACCCCAAATTAGTTGAGAAAAGGACTCGGAGAAAGGAAAGGAGGTCTGATAGCGGTCGCTTTGTGTAAAATACTGATATCCAGCCGCATCTGATTAGACTTGAAGCCGACCCAACAGTGAGGAAAAGGGTTGGAGAATCATGATCCCCAAGGAGTAGCGGAAAAGATGTACTTCTAAAATCCGCCATTACGTGTAAGGTCTCATAGAGATAATTATTTATCTTGACGACCTCTGTGGTCTAGCGGTTCGAGTGCCGGACTGCTGATCATGGGGTCGTGGGTTCGATTCCCACAGGACATAAATATTTGTGTGGATAAAACATGAGTATTTGTGTTTGTCTGGGTGTTTCCTATGTATTATAAGTATGTCCTATGTATTATATTATATTTACAAAAAAAAAAAGTATATATGTATTATATCCATTGTCTAGTACCCATAGTACAAGCTCTGCTTAGTTTGGGACTAGATGGTGTTGTGTAAAATGTCCCAAAAATATTATTATATTATTATCTTAGATGTTGTGCAATTGATGTAAACACTATTCTAATATCTTTTTGCAATAAACTTTTTTTTTTCGGGTGGGGAAATGGTTCTTATGCATGCCGCTCCGCTCGGGGATGCAGGGCGGTTATGTCAAGCCAGGTGGCCAGCATACCGACTTAAACTACGACCCACTTCTACTTCCATGTTGTGATGTCTCGATATGTTCAAAAGACTGACTGCGACAAGAACTGCTTAACCTTACAAATCAATTGAACAGCGTGATTATTCCCGCTCAAAGCTAAAATACCAAATTTGAATTATTCAAAATCAAGAATAAATTTCCCTTAATTTATGCTAAACTTTGTTGAATGACTTCCAAGTTTCTTGTAGCTCTGTTTTTATAGACTTTATCTTAATAGTTCCAGTCACTACTTCCTTATGATAACGCTATCGGAAGACGAAAGTAGAGTTATTTTTTTTACGTTTTAGTTTGAGAGTAGAATTTATACTGGCTACTCACGCCGTGAAGTCACGGCGAGAATTCGCGCGCAATTCACGGGCCTTAATTCTGGTGAATTGTGGTGGCTATAAAGGCTACACTTAGCATTTTTTTTTTGGTATCAATATATACTTAGAATTCTTTAGAATACAGGTAAGGTAAGTAAGTAAGTAGGTACTTCCCTACTTTTACATTATTATAAATGCGAGAGTAACTTCGTCTATGTGTTACGCTTTCATGCCTAAACCCTTGAACTGAATTGGATAATGTTTAGTACAGTCAACAAAAGAGTTTGGTATACAGGTAGCAAACGAAATTTGCATCTTTACACAGATTGTGATTTAAATAAATACCCGTCAAAGGGTTTGATGTGTAACAGCTTACAATACCTGCGTTTTGACACATATTGCGTGATACATAATTACATAATCTTTAAAAAACTACGATGTTTAATTAGCTGCCTGTATACTTAACTCTTTTGTCGACCGTACATACAAAGATAGATTATTCTTTTTACCGTTTAAGCTTTAGCGGACATACACAAACGTGCTGTATACGTAGATACATAAAAAAGTGCGAATATTTATGAGTTTCCGATCGACCGCAGTTAACCACATAAAAATGTTGTAAGTTTTACAACATTTACGGCCACAAAAGTCGTCACACCGAGTTTTAACCACTGCGAAACATATTTACGAAAAGTAAAGCTCATATTAATAACTAGTGCAAAATCTATTAACTCTAAAAGCTTCATGTATAAATCTATTAATAACACAAAACCATGTAGGTATTACCAACATAAAAATTTAAAACAGAAAAAGGCAAGTTAAACCAAAAACAAACTAATTCAACCATTAAAACCTTTTTGTTCGTTCCACAGAATTCTTTAGCTTCACAAAAAACCGAGCATATAATTCTTCGTGAAACAGAGAGAAGGGCAGTTCAAAAAAAGAATTATACATAAAACTACGGAGTTGTAAGTTTTCCGCGCGCTTTTTTTTCTGCATTCCGTGGAGGGCAGCACTAGAGTAGTTCCGTCAGCCAATACGTCCGTCGGAAACCAATGAATGGGCTCGCCAGAGCGAAATATTCTTTCGTACTGAGTCAGTTTGGCGTTCGGATTTAAAAATTGTGGAGATGCATTATTTTAAATTCGTGTGTATTTAGATATAATTTTTAACATTGTTGTTGGTTGGTTGGTTTGTTTGTTGGATAGGTTGGTTGGTTTGGTTAATGGGTAGGTTGGCTAGTTAGGTTTGGTTTTTGCTTTATTATTTAAAATACAGCTGTGCTCCTTCTTGACGTGGTAAAACATAATAAAATAACCAATTCCAATGCCATTGTTTGTTTCTTCGTCAGCTAGGAAATGCTAGCGCCATCTAGTATTTTTTATATACCACCTGATGGTAAGCGATTACCGTAACCTATAAATGCTTGCAACTCCAGTGGTATCACTTAAGCGTTGCCTACCCTGTAAAACGAGAGGAATAGTTGGGTTAGCAGTAAAAGGGTCAAAGTCCCCCCCCCACTGACAACACAACGTTTTCTCGTGGTGCACTGGCAACCTTGCTCACCGTACGAAACATTACACAGCTCAAAGCAGTGTTATTTCACTTCGATTTTCTGCAAGGCGGAGAGGTAGGTACATCCCCAGTCGGGCAGCTCCAATTTGAGGGGAATTACTCCCACTAAGCCCTACCTCTCTTTGATTATTAAATATTGACTTCTAAAAGTGTTTTTGAAAGATCTATTTACAGAAACGAATTTATTATTATTTATCATTGGTAACCTTTTCCGAATAACTACTAACGTGGAAAATCTTCCTAGACAGAAAACGGTCGAAACCTAAATACCTTTATCCTCGTTCATTATAAATATAATATTAGGCCAGTTTAAAAGGAAATAGGTTTACCTAAGAAAGCGGCTTAGCTTTAGCTTCATATTAAATTTATGAACATAAACATTCCCAAAGCTAATTTAAGTAAATAGGTATTATTTTGACAATCTCTTTGAGGTAGTCAAACAGGTAACAGACAAAGTTACTTATTTATCTTAACGGTAATAAAAAAAAAACTGAACTGACAGAACAATTATTCCAAGATGACTGGTGAGAAAAAGCGTTATACTGATAAGAGCTTTCATAGCATACCATCACGCCTGTATTCTTCAAAGGGTGAGGCAGAGGTGTACGGTCGAAAAAACTGTTAAATATACAGGCAAACTGTTAATTAAACATCGTGTTTTTTTAAAGATTTTGTAATTATGTATCACGCAATATGTGTCAAAACGCAGGTATTGTAAGCTGCTACACATCAAACCATTTGACGGGTAATTATTTAAATTACAATCTGTGTAAAGATGCAGATCTCGTTTGCTACCTGTATACCAAATTCTTTTGTTGACTGTACCTACTAATGTATTATTGTAATACCCACAGTTCGCCAGTATGTTTAGTTTCCATGTTATAAGGGTGTCTATTGTCAATACTTGACACCTCTGTTAATATTTGTTAATCTAATATATAAAATTCTCGTGTCACAGTTTTCGTTGCCATACTCCTCCGAAACGGCTTGACCGATTTTGATGAAATTTTTCGTGCTTATCCGGTATCTATGAGAATCGGCCAACATCTATTTATCATACCCCTAAATGATAAGGGTGACCCACCCCAATATTTTTTTTATGGCAAAACAACGTTTTCAGACAGGACAATAACCGGTGCCCCCTGGTTCGTCACAAATGAACAACTTCATCACGACCTGCACATGACCACAGTCAAACAGGAAATACTCTCCCATACAAACACGTACAAGGAAAGAATTAAAGACCATCCGAACAGCCTGGCCAATGTCTTGATGGAAGACAACACTAGAATCCGCAGACTGAAACGGAAGATGCCCCAAGACACACTTAAATCGAAGTGAAGTAAAGTAGGATGCGACACAGGTCGCATACCGAGCATGCCAATAACAAACCCAACCAACCCACTGATAAATGTCCCTGTGGCGACAGATCGCAGTGTAATGAGTCAGAAAAAAAAAAAAAAAAAAAAAACAACGTTTGCGGGGTCAGCTAGTATCTCTATATATCTCGGGTGTCTATTGTTAATATATTTTGACGACCTCTGTAGTCTAGCGGTTCTAGTGCCGGACTGCTGATCATGGGGTCGTGGGTTTGATTCCCACAGGACACGGTCAAATATTTGTGTGGATAAAACATGAGTATTTGTGTTTGTCAGGGTGTTTCTTATGTATTATAAGTATGTATTTACAAAAAAAATGTATATAAGTATTATATCCATTGTCTAGTACCCATAGTACAAGCTCTGCTTAGTTTGGGACTAGATGGTGTTGTGTAAAATGTCCCAAAAATATTATATTATAAATATTATTCATAACCAAACTACGATCCATTACTGCCACAGTTGAGCGCTTACCTGTCGTACTGCTATATGTTAGAGGAGTCACCGACAAAATTGGCTACATCTTGAAGCGCGCTTCAATTAAAACATACTTCAAGCCGCTGAAGAAGATTAGTCAGTTCTTACCATCTGTCAAGTGCCATATACCTCTACAAGATGCGGGCGTATACAAGCTTGATTGTGATTGCGGTCTCTCATATATAGGCCAAACTAAAAGAAACATAGGGACCCGCGTAAAAGAACACATCGCCGATGTCAAACACCGCCGTTCCAAGAAGTCAGCAGTTTGTGAATATACTTTTGACAAGGCCCAGCATTATATCAGATTTGATAAACCACAAATCCTTGCGAAGGAAAGTCGATACCTACCCAGGATGATTGGTGAGGCTATTGAAATTAAAAAACATCCAAATTTCAATAGAGAAGATGGCTGGCTCTTACCACCTGCTTGGAATCCTGTTATAGATTCTGTTAAACCAAAATCCAGGCCTACAACTGCAAGACTAAAGGATACTGTGAGCTCATTCTGCGTGAATCGGATTGCCAATAATTAACAACTAAAACATGATCATTGAATATTGTTACTTTAAAAGAGACCATGATTTTCTGAGTTTATTTCAGCGTTTCTTCTCAGAGGTCGTCAGCTAGGAAATGCCGGCTCCATCTAGTTTTAATTAATAATTAGTAATAAATGTCATTGATCATGTAAAAATAAAAAATGTAGGGTAGCTGTCAGTAATTATATCATCAAGACGCCCACCACCTCAGTCTACCCGTGACCATGGACGCTGTAAGGGGTCCGAAACGTCGGGATTAATATACGATATCAATATACGCGATAAAATCCGTAAAAAGTAGTTTTATTTCAATCTGCATCTTTACACAGATTGTGATTATGTGTAGCAGCTTACAATACCTGTATTTTGACACATATTGCGTGATTCATTATTACACATCAATCTTTAACAAAGCTCAGATGTTTAATTAGCTGCCTGTATACTTGACTCTTTTGTCGACTGTACATCTCCGCCTAATCTTTTGGGGAATAGAGGTGTGACATTAGGTATGTAATTTTTTTTTAAATGAAGGCTCTAGTGTATAGAGTTGTGAAATTTGAATATATTTTTTCTACTACTTACAATGTATTTCTGACCTACACTTTGGCGAAGAATCGCCAAAAACAGGTCAAGGTTTATAGTCTAGACATCATAATTTAATAACAGTTAGGAACAAAGTAGCAGCTGACGTCTGGATTATTGTAAACTCGGCTTTATTGCTTATTTCTTTGTGTACGTTAACGTAATTTGTCTGCTTAGCTTAACAATGGCCACCAATTCAAAAAAAGAACACTTTCTCAATTTGTATGATTTTTTCAGATTTGCAACCTCTTTACTCCGAAATCTCTTTTTTGAATGGGAACTGAGGAACCAATGGCCTTCGAGGTGGTCAATGCAATCCTATTGGTTCTTATACTTTAGGTTCTTCGTAAATTTAATGTTCAATGTTCTTTTGTTCATATAACCCATTTTGAAAAGTTTTTTACGACCGCAAAGAAAGATATACACAAAACAACATAAAATAAACAACGAGAAACATTACCTAGCCTTTACTTAGCAAAATTGCTTAAATAAGAAACCTAATTAAACAATTTCAATTTTACTGCAAATTTGTATAAAATATTTCTCTTTTATTATTACAAAAGGTGAGAGAAAACTCAACACGATCTTTAGTAGTTGCCCTGACTCTCAGCATTTCAGACAGCCAAGCATTCCGTTTGTTGCATAAAATATAACTGCGCTTCCAACATTCTACATTCTAAGAGCACATTGCTCTATTTTAAAAATAAAATACGTGTGGTTTTATATTTTACGAGGTCTTTCTAAAGTGTTAGAAAATGATGCCCGTGTAATTCAATAGACTCATACAAATATACCATCTCCCCTGTATTCCCCGAAGGGTAAGCAGTACTAATTGTCACCCACAGTTTGCCGGTATGTATAGGTCCCACCTCATATGAGTCGAGGATGACGTTTTTTTTATACCACTAAGGTAGCAAACAAGTATACGACCTTTTTTTGCGAGGAGGTAACATTCAAATGGCTACCAGCCTGCTGGGTTTTTTACCGGTATAAAACCCCTCCGGTGGCCATCTTCAGTATAATATTGGGCGGCTCCGGGAACAAACGTATTCTTCCGGAACACTTCCTGTGTCATGTCTATTAAGGCCCGTCCCAGGGAAGGCTGCTTCCTTAAGCTCATAACTCTCGGTATGATAACTAAAGTGCCACTAAGGTGGAAAATAAGCAAATGGCTTACCTGTTGGTTAGCGATTACCGTAGCCTTGTCATGCAACTTGCAACACCACTCGCACGTTGCTGACCCTGTAAAACGGAAGAAAAATAGTTAGGTTGGCAGCATAAGCGTCAAAGTCGCCTCACTACCAACACAACATTTCCTCGATGATCGCAAAATGGCGAGAATTTTAAGAAAATAACACTTTGCTTAAGCAAGGAAGCAAACTCAGGACCTCTGGCGTAGCAGTCGCCACAAGACCACAGTTCAATAGACATATCGTGAGATTTATATTAGGCATTTATTTTAATGGGCAATACAATTTCTTTCAATATTTCTGGATAAAAGTAATTTTTATTTTTCGTTAAATTGGTTAAAGGAATTATTGATATTATTTTTTATGTTAAATTAAAATAATTATTTTACTCCCAATTAAAATATAGACAGAGTAATTTGGACTTCGAAGTCAATTTCCTTTTTTATTAGCAAATGAAATAGGCTCACTCCATATTACATGGGCCCTAAATATACCTGCGAACAGTTGAACAACATTAGTACACCTCTGCCTAACCCTTCGGAGACTGCAGGCGTAATTGTAAGATTGATACGAAACTGCAAAACGTACTACAGGAACATAATATTCCTTCAAGCATACATCTTGGAAGTTCTGCTGAGCCGTTTCAGCAAACTTGGTGTACTAGTTAACTATGAACGATGAGCCAACCCTGACACCGTCTGCATTATAATTACACCGAACTCGAAAGCTACGACAGTGTTGCAAGAATAGGTTAAGTAATGAAACTTCAAAACGAACTGCCAAAAGAAGTAAATACGGATAATGTTAATTAAACAGTGCTAAAAAATATCTTATGGAAACATTACCTAAAATGTATCAAAGAAATTTGACAGATTGGGGTAGCCTTGATGTGCTGGCCTCTATACATCTTTGTCTAACCCTTCAGGGAGTACAGGCATGATGGTATTCTATGTTAAGCACTTACTGTCGCGGTCAGTCATTGGATTGATTCATAAAACCGAAAACCTCCCATCCTCAGTACCGTTCGTCACGAATTTTCAGAGATAGGGAAAGAAAGAAAGAAAGAAATAAGATTTATTTGTCACAGTTAAGGCACAAAAAAGAATATGACAAACTAAATAAAATAAAAATACAAAATTAGCAAAATTATTGTGCCTCACTGCTGTGGCAACTGGGCCCAGTTCAGCATAATGCAAGGCAGCAAGTGCCTGGCGCTGATTTTCAACTGAGCCTTATCTGAGGCGTCCCGGATGCAAACAGGTTTCAAAGTGATGTAGGTATGAGTTTATTATGTGCGTAAAAAGGATAATATTATAATGGTATTAAAAATAAATAAATGATGATAACAATAATAATTGATTAATAATACATTTTATAAAAAATGGATATATAGATGAAAATGACAGATAACGTATAAATTAATTGTTTAAATTAATGAGATGTTTAATTTTACCATACCCAGTTTCCGTTGCGCTTCAACCAGATACTGCCTTAAACGTTGTCTGAACGTACCAATGGTATTAGATGATCTTATAGGTGGGGGCAGGTTATTCCATATATTGGCCGCTGCGTAACGGAAACTGCCTCTAAAAGCTGCTGTATGATGAGACTGAATTGATAGTTGTTTTGAACATTGCTTATTTGCGCATTCTCGCCTGCTAGTGACCCAAGTTATAAGTGAAGTTATAAGTTAAGAGTTTCTTATATAGATAATCGGGTGTCTGATATTTGATGACACCGAACAGAAGGCAAGCTAAATGCATTTTGCGTCTGGATTTCATTTTAAGTGTAAAGTGTTTGTTTAAAAAAGGGGTGATGTGACTTCTAGGTGGAATTTTATAACAAAAACGGGTATAGTGGGAGTAATTCCACTCAAATTGGAGCTGCCCGATTGGAGAAGTACATCGATAGCAGAAAATCAAAGTGAATTATCACTACTTTGAGCTGTGTTGTATTCCTTATGGTGAGCAGGGTTACCTGTGCTCTGCGAGGAAACGTTGTGTTGGCAGTGGGGGGACTTTGACCCTTATACTGCCAAACCAACTATTCCTCTTTCGTTTTACAGGCGTCACACGTCTTTGGTGATACAAGCGGCTACGGTAACCGCTTACTATCAGATGGGCCGTATGCTTGTTTGCCACTTTAGTGGTATTATATAAAAAAAAAGAATACAGACATGATTTTACCTATCTTTACGGGTCAGAAAGCCAAAATCTAGACCACCAGTTAAGTAATTAAACCTAGACATTATTGTTTTTTCGTATAAGGGAAACTAACAAAAATCACAAATGTAACGTCACAATTAATATCATTTTCTCTTGCCGACGCGAAAACACACTATTATAAGTTTTCCAATTACTAACAAAAAAAAACAGAAGCTACATTAATCATACGTCACTACCCGTAACCGCTAGCGGTTCACAATAAACTTATATTTTGCACGTTATTAACCCTCCAATGAAAACATCGGCCGGATACTTGATTTATAGTTATTAAGCTGTCATTCGCCAGCTTCGGGCCCTGGAGACCGCGGTGAACAATGCCACGCTATTAACGGGTTAACATAGTGTAACGTATGTATGTTTAAAGTGCAAAAGGATCTGCAGCTATATTGCGGTGATTAAAGATTATTATTCAGGATTGGAAGGAAGCAGTGGTAGCCTAATAGTATTAATGTTTGCTATATTATTTATAACTCCATGGTGAAACCCCATTTGGAATACCTAATAGAAATATATGGCTCTACCTATAAATCTATATTATTATATCTATAATGGATTTCGAATTGTAAAACTTAAGTTTTACAATGCTCTCAGTTTTACAAGACTCGTCGCCCTAATGTTAACTTATTTATAAATGTTATTTTTCTCATGTAAGTGAATATAATTATTTTTGAGAAATAAAGTTCTTAAACCTTAATGATATGACAGACTGCCAAGTCAAAGGTCTCGAGTTCGAATCCGAGGCACGGTAACATTCAACATCAAAAGAATAACCGCAAGCGCAGCTTACCCTTACAGATCGATTGATGGGCGTGGTTATCACAAGACCATCCTGAATCATTATCATCATCAACTAATATACTATCGCCTAACTTGTGTTAGAGAAAATTAAAGGGTTTTCTGAATTCTGACTCCCTACATTAATATTAGGCATTTAATAATATTTTTTTTTTTTTGGGACATTTTACACAACACCATCTAGTCCCAAACTAAGCAGAGCTTGTACTATGGGTACTAGACAATGGATATAATACTTATATACTTTACTTTACTTTTTTTTTGTAAATACATACTTATAATACATAAGAAACACCCAGACAAACACAAATACTCATGTTTTATCCGCACAAATATTTGTGTCCTGTGGGAATCGAACCCACGACCCCATGATCAGCCGTCCGGTACTCGAACCGCTAGACCACAGAGGTCGTCTGAATAAATTGCTGTTTTTTTTTTAAGATTTAATTTCGATAACATCTATCCATATACTGTCCCACTGCTGGTTTCGGGTCTCCTCTAAGAATGAGAGGGATTAAACTGTAGTCCACCACGCTAGCCTAATGCGGGTTGGCGGACTTCACACGTCGCATCGTCAGGCATTTTCCTCACAATGTTTCCATTCCCTCGTGACTTGAACACCCCAAATTGTAGATTTTGGAGCTGTTTTCGAAATTTACCTGTGTACAGCGACTTTCGTTGCAGACCGTACTAACCAAGTTAGATACATTAAATGCTATGCCAATCTCTTGAGAGGACGTAGAAACCGTAATTGGGGGTTACTACACAACAAAACGTTATTACGTTACCAACAAAAAACAGGCACAAATGTACAATGATATTAATTCGTGGCACAACGGGCACCGGAACCACAAACTCAGATATATTTAATTCATACTGTCGTAATTTATTTAGCGGCGACGGCGAGCGGACAGTGTTGTGTTGCCAGAATAAAATATTGATTTAGTTTGCTTTTATTGTTTGTACAAAGTGAAATTATGATGTTTGGTTCTTGCAGTGTTACCGTGTGTGAAGTTTTTATTTCAGTTTGTCTTAATTTATGTTAATTTTATTTGTATGTGATATCACATCAAGATGTAGTATAAAACGAAATCGCTTCCCGCTATCTTTCTCTCTGTACGCTGAGATCTTTTTAACTAGGAAACGGATTTTGATACGGTTTTCATTGTCATTTAGAGAATTCCTTCCGGATTCCGGTTCCGGTTTCTACTTTTCGGTCACTGGCACTACTTTCAGAATTCTTCTAATATCATCATCAACCCATATACAGTCCCACTGCTGGGTACGGATCTCCTCTCAGATTGAGAGGGATTAGGCTACAGTCCACCACGCTGGTCTAGTGCGGATTGGCAGACCACATATTGTCGAGAATAATCTCTAAAGCATGCAGATTTCCTCACGATGTTTTCCTTCACCGTTTGTGCGAGTGATAATTAATTAAGTAGCAACACGCACATGATTTCAAAAAGTCAAAGGTGCGTGCCTAGGATCGAACTCGAGACCTTTGAATTGGCAATGGTTCTATAACTAGGCCATCACTGCTTTTTATCACCAAGCTATGAGAGCTTTTTAATATACTCGTTTCCTCTAACATCATCATCATCATCAGCCTATATTAGTCTACTGCTGGACGTAGGCTTCCCGTAACGTGCGCCATTTCACCCTGTCCTCGGCTTTTCGCATCCAGCTTCAAACAGCAGCCTTTCGCAAATCATCACTCCATATTGCCGGAGGGAGTCCTACACTACGTTTCCTCTAATATACTCGTTCCTTATTTTGTCAATCACTCTACACATCCACCTCAATATTCTCATCTACGTTGCATGTTGTTTTCTTTCATCCATCTTCATAATGCTCCAGCATTCTGATCAATACAACACAAAATCATTGATAAACTCCCCAAAAAGGAATAATTGCAATATGTTGTATGGATCACGTTTCCAGCGTACCCCAAAGTATATCAGCAGCCATGTTACATGCTAATTAATGCATTATTTATTTTAAAACAAACGTTAGCCACTAACGAGCCAGCCAAACGTATTCGTAATTAAACTACATGAAATAATTATCGTATTTCCCGGTGTGTTGTTACTGAGCTGTTTAAATTTTAACCTCGTTTTGTAGACATTATGTGCCATATTATATTGCGAATTTGGTTGAAATTTGTTGTAAATACAGATATTTCTAAACGCCTTTGTTTATAGTATGGAATACCCTCATGGATCATCTGCTACCTCATCTTCGAGGAGACGTTGTGTTGGCAGTGGGAGGACTTTGACTAAGGGTCAAAGTCCTCTATTGCCAATCCAACTATTTCTCTTTATTTTTACAGGGTCGGCTACGCGCAAGTGATACCCCTGGTGTTACAACCGTCTATAGGCTACGGTAACCGCTTACCATCAGGTGGGCCATATGATTGTTTGCAACTTTATTGGTAAAAAAACGACCCTGTAAAACGAAAGAGGAATAGTTGGGTTTTCAGTATAAGGGTCAATGTCCCCTCACTGTCGACACAACGTTTCCTCGTGGGGCATTGGCAGCTTTACTCACCATAAGGAACATAATACAGCTCAAAGCAATGTTATTTAACTTCTGCAAGGAGATACTTCCCCAGTTGGGCAGCTCCAATTTGAGTGGATCTCAAACTATTGCCCTACCTCTCTTAATAATTGTATGGAAAATCCTCCACCTCCACCTGGAGACGCCGAAGGATTATATAGGACTCGTACCGACTAAAATCCGCACCTGCCTTCACCTGTCCTATAATCATGTTCATGGAATCCCTCCAATTTGCCACGACCACAGCCTGAAAGTTTTCTTTCAGGCTGTGGTTGTGGCTTCTGACTCTAACAACCAGTAACCATGTAATAATCTAGTAATTGAAATACAACTACTTTTTACGGATTTTATCGCGATATATTGATATTGTTAATCCCGACGTTTCGGACCCTTTACAGCAGTTTCAGTTTACCCGTGATCATGGACGCTGTATATAATAATATCAATATAACGCGATAAAATCCGTGAAAAGTAGTTTTATTTCAATGTATAATATTCGCGTAAATGTCAGAAATCAAATAGTCTAGTAATTCTTTATCTTCTGACTATCCTAAAGCCCATATCAAATTTCTCATTTCCAATTTCCCAAGCACAAACCTGCGTAGGTAAGTACTCCAAAAGTAGATCATTATTATTTCATGAGCTCCAATTACGAATACGATTCGCTGGGGTCATTAGTGGCTACCGTTCGAATGTATATAAATAATACATTAATTACCACGAGAGCTGATCGTTTTGGCCAAAAATAATTGAAATGGAATTTGATAGAGATTCTCTGCTATACGTAATCGGTGCCATTAAATAATGGTTTTGTAAAATACGTTCGTGCCAAATCTTACGCACTGTATGGGTTATTTTGGGTTTCAGAATAACCATACAGTGCTATATATTTTCACGCCTGTATTAGACTAGGTATACCAATAAACACCTCCAGTTCGCCGGTATTTAGATTACATGGATCTAAAGGGGGCGAGCCTATTGCTAATAACCGGGTACAAATACAAACTCCGAGCTGCTACTGTGATTTCATAGAAAAACCAATTTCACTGTTCGGTCTGGGTTTCGAACCTCTAGCGTAGTAATCGCGCTTAGGACCACTAAGCTATGAGGCTAAGAGGTAGCCCGACTAGACCATATCTAACTTTCAGGTTCCTCACTAGGCCATTGACCTTTCAAATCGGTTTATCAGTTTCAGCCCTTCAACTTTTTATAACCACACCAACCTTTTTAAAAGTCTACGTTTATTTTAGCGTCAAATGGTAAAAGAAAATGTCTTGAGGAAGCACACGTTCCGGGAAAATGTTCTCAATAAAATCTAACGCCTGCAATGTCGTCAAACGACAGCAGGTAATAAAAGCTTGACAATGAACCTTTCATCCTTACTAAGAAAACATTCCCAATTATTATAATTATCTTTTTGTATATTTTTGGCATTTTCCATGCTAAGATTTTAAAGTTATTTAGAAAAGGAAAAATTTGACCGCGGGCAGGATTCAAACCTGCGTCTTCTGGTTAGATACACCAGACGCTATGACCACTAAGCCACCGCGATTTCCTACCCGTCATGTCGAATTTTGCCTTCACATACTGAATTTACGTCTTTATGGTGACGTCAGTAACACCTATTGAAAAGCAAGTTTTTGCTTTACAACCGACACGACTTACTTTACAGTTAGTTCAATGTCGAACGATGCCACCTTACCTTCTAACTATCTTTTTGTATATTTTTGGCATTTTCCATGCTGAGATTAATTTTATCGTTTTTATAGAACAGAATAGAAGATAGAAGACCGCTAGAGACATTCTATAGGTACAGACGCCAGCAGGTCAAGCTATCCAAAACTGTCAAATTTTCCAAATTGAATATGAACCTTAACTTTTTCAAAGAAATTTGACAGATTAGGGTAGCTCTTTGTCAGGCTTCTTGGACTTCTAACCACCGCTAGCACATTTCAACCTGGAACTATGACTTTACGTGCTCTCCGAGGCACGAAATTCCGTTTGTCCTAATAATATTTAAGGCAACTCTTATCTCTTATGTAGGCTTATCCATGTTTTCAATCAATCCAGAAACCTACTAATTCCTACAAATATTTTAAGTAACAAGCTCCATAATTTTAAATTCAAATCAAAATAATTTATTCATTACATTTTGGGTGTTAATTGTTGTACCACAAAAATCTCCCTGTGAAGCTTATGAATTAAATGAGTAAAAATGCAAAAACATATGTCTGGCTTTCTATCTTTCCGTCTGTTACACTTTCACGCCTAAACCGTAGAACAGATTTTGATGAAATTTGGTACAGATATAGATTAGACCTTGAAGAAAGACATAGGCTATCTTTTGTCTCAAAAAACCCTTTGGATTCGGCTAAAACCGCGGCAACAGCTTGTATTATATAGTCAATATATTTTGTTTAATATGCATATCTCCCTAACACGTTTCCAAAACACGTGCACATTGTCTTAAAAACGTGTACGTGTTTAGCGACACGGGCGAATGTTGCTGCTCTCTTTGATATTATGGGATCATTGTATAGAAAATTGGGTAGAATGTTTGCCTTCCCAAAAGTAATAAGAATAACATTAATTTTATTTGCATAGAATACAGGTGCAGTAGAGCAGTGATAGCTTAGTGATATGAACATTTGTCTGCCAAGTCAAAAGTCTCGAGTTCAAACCTAAGGCACGCAACCCTGACTTTTCGGATTCATGTGCGTATTAATAATGTATGTTTTGTACCTATACGTATTAATAATGAATTATTACTCGCTTAAACGGTGAATGAAAACATCGTGAGGAAACCTGGATACTTTAGAGATTTTTGAAGTGTGGTAGACGGTGTGTGAAGTCTGCCAACCCGCACTAGGCGAGCGTGGTTGACAATTGCCTAATCCATCTCAATCTGAGAGGAGATCAGTGACCAGTAGTGGGACAGTAAAAGAATAAGACATCAAGTTACTTACTATAAAATTAAGCTGTTCTAAAGTCATTAAAGTTTGAATGGCACTATCCTCCATACTAGTAAAATAATACTGTCTCAACCCAGGATAAAATAGAGTGTAACATTGCACAAATTTAGTTCTTCTATCTTACGATCGCGGAATTAGTGATGTGCATTTCCAATATGTTTTAAAATAGGACATCCAATACGTCACAAAACTCAGCAACACGACCAAGTAATTTCCCAACACGTCACAGAACGACAAACAAAAGATCGTGTAGTATTCCCCATCGGAAATAGTAAGGCGACACGTAGAAATGGCGAACATTACGCTGAATGGCGGGAAACTGGTTTCTTTACGCCATCTAGTTTTCCTCTGATTAATTTTGTTAGTTGCCCCCAGAGATCTTGAGACATGCCAGGCATTTGCTGATATTTGTTTCGCTGATTTTTCAGTCTTAATATTGGGGCAAGACTACAAACAAGCATAGGTACAGGGCGGTTGATGTTAGGCAGCAACTACACCTGCAACTGAAATTTACGCGAATATTCGACATTGAAATAAAATTACTTTTTACTGATTTTATCGCGTTATATTGATATTATTAATCCTGATGTTTCGGACCGCTTATAGCGTACATGGTCTCGGGTAGACTGAGGTGAGACAACATAACTCTTTTTTTTTATAAGAGATAGGTTAGCATTTGACCACAATCTGGTCCTGATGGTAAGTGACGATGTGGTCTAAGATGTAGCACGCTTACCTAGAAGATACCTATTCACTCGTGACTTGAAGACCCTCAAATTGTACACGTCAGGAAATACAGACTCAGGCAGCTAATTCCATTCCATTCCACTTCTATTTCACTCTGCTTAACCCTTCGAGATTTACAGGCATGATAGATTTTTTTTGTGTAGATATAATACTATTTTCTATACGAAAATGGGAAGAAGCAATCCAAAACCACATCATACAACTTTTCCTCTTAAAACAACCCAAAGTCATCTCCTTAAATCCTCATAGCAAACTTAAATAAAACATAACAGGTACTTAAAGTGACTTTCAAGTCTAAATCACAGTTGATTCCGTTGGTAATTTTAAAATTTTCTCCGTTGTATAGTCTGTGTGTTCCGTTATAATAAATAGTATAATAAACATGATTAACGATGCATAAGGAGGCACGTTTCGTGGACAGTGATGTAAGTGCACATGGACCGGATTTTGGCTGCATTTACACCGTGACGAACATTGAAAGATTTTGAGATGATTATCATAGGTATAACCACTTTTACGTGGGATATGACATTGGAAATCTTTTGGTGGCTGTCAGTGTGGTGTACTGATATACATACCCAACCCTACAGGAAATATAAGTGTAATGGTATATTATGGTATTTTTTTATACCACTAAGTTGGCAAACAAGCATACGGCCTACCTGATGGTAAGCGGTTACCGTAGCCTATAGACGCTTGCAACATTAGGGGTATCAATTGCGCGTTACCGACCCGATATAAGAGGAACAGTCGCGCTGGCAGTAAAGGGTCAAAGTCCCCCCACTACCACCACAACGCGTCCTCGCGGAGCACTGGCAACCTTGTTCACCAATAGGAACACAACACAGCGTATTGTTATTTCACGATTTTTTGTAAGGCAAGGTACCTACTTCCCCGAACAGGCAGATCCAATTTGAGTGGAATTAAAATCATTGGCATGCTATGCTCACCTCAATTATATAATTATCATCAGTCCATTTATCGTCCCATTAATAGGCACAGAACATCTCAGAATCAGAAATATCTCAGAATGAGAGGATTTACGATAACAACAATAAGGGCATTTGCAAGCAAATCTTTTATTTTATGAGGTTCAAAACTTAGTTCATAACTACAGTACAGTACCTACATGTATTACATGCGCATATTTTATATTGAAACTACAATATATCCCGAATCCTCAATTAATCCCGGGAGTGTGAACGATGCTCCAATCACTAAAGTTAGTCAAGTCCTCTGTACTGGACACATTGGGGAGTATTCCGTAGTATATGTTGACAACCCTACATGTCGAGAATTATATAACTATATTTATATGATTATAGACATGATATATTTAGATTCTTATTGCAAATTATAAGCTGGAGACATCTTTGCCTTTTATATACACGAATTGCTAAATAATATCATTCTCCCCGTGTCTTTTCCTAATTACATGGAGGTCGGCTTCCAGCTTAACCAGATGCCCATCGACTGCCATCAGACCTATCCTAATGATAGACTGGTTGTCAGCCTTTTTGAGCTCCTGGCTACCACTTACGTCATATGTGTTCATATGAGAACTGAGACTGATGGCATCACATACTAATCGAGGCCCGGAAAGAGTCTTGTTGTGTGAAGAATAGTCACCCATCCAGAAACTAAAAGTGAAAAGCGCAGTTTAACTTTGAAGATCTGTTGATCAGCGTAGTTATTTTTTAGCTACTCCATTTTTCAAAATAATAATATGCCAAGCCTAAATTTTAATAAAATTATCAGCCATGTTTTTCTTGTTTCTGTATCTGTGTGAACCAAACACCTATAAACTATATACAGATGAGTCAAAAACCTCAAATAAAGTAACTTCCGGCAATTCACAAGCTAAACGATCCAAATCTTTCCCAGATTGGAAGTTCATAATATAAATAATAATAATTATTATTATTGTCTCTTCCTTGATACATGAAAATGAGAGGTCATTTACCAGTTCTGAACAAGACTAACTGGGTAGGTAGTAAATGATAATTTATATAGTGCTCATATTTTGGCAAATTAGGCAAATTTCTCGCTACGGTGTAACAGCATGCCATATAAAATCCGCATAGCGCATGCCCAGTGTGCACTCGGCTTAACTTCAAATATTTATACCGGCGTTGGTTGCTTTTAGGCAATAAAATTTACATTTTTACAAACATCCGCTTTTCTTCTGTCGGAGTAGTGTGTTTTTTGGAAGATATTTCTATAAATGGTTTATTTAAGGATTACGCGGTTTCAGAATGTGTGTTCTGTAATTCATAATATAAGTTTTGAACGTGAAAGAAAATTAGTTGCTTTATTTAAATATGGTGCTATACATGCGGTTGTGGCTAACCAGTCGGTGTCAAAAAAGGCACGGATGGCTATCCACAACGGTGTGTTGGTACCTACACTTATGTATGGAAGTGAAAGTTGGGTATGGCAGAAGAAACATGAAAGTAGAATAAATGCTGTAGAAATGCGTTCCCTGCGAATTATGTGCGGTGTAACTCGGAATGACAGATTGAGAAATAGTGTGATAAGAGAACGTTGCGGCTTAAAAGACGATGTAGTGACGAGAATTGATACATGTATGTATCAATTCTCAGAATGTATGAGCCTGAATGTAGACTAGAAACCGACCTCAAGGTTGAGAAGATGACCTGCTTCTAGAATGAATCGAAACCTATTACCTAAATTTAAAAAAAAAACTTTCTTTCTTTCTTCTTTCTTACCTATGCAGCCTTGCTTGTGACTCCTACATTAATGAAGCCTACATTAGTTAAACCTTACAAAACCTATTATTACCACTCATCATCATCCTAGGAGCCTTTTCTCAACTATATTGGGGTCGGCTTCCAGTCTAACCAGATGCGGTTGAATATCAGCTTTTCACACGAAGCGACCGTCATCAGTTCCGCACCTCAATTTCTGGATGACACCGATATCCTGAGGATAGACTGGTTGTCAGGACTTTGGCTTCTAACTACCATTAACCACCGTCATAACTGTTCGTATGACAACCGAGACCAGGTTTCCATCCTCTCCGAGGTATTGAGGGGTTGAATTGTTATGAATGGTCACCTATCCACAGACTGGCCGCAGTAAGCTTAACCTTGCAGATCGATTGATCAGCGTAGTTTACTTAGCCATGATACCCAATATGAAAATAATAAAAAATATTATAATCTATGTAGAAAGTTTTTAGTTCCAACCATTTTTAATAACCTTCCAGTCGATATAAACAGCTGTATTACAAAAGCGTTATTTTTCATTTTTCATTTTCATTTTCATCATCAACCCTTATACTGTCCCACTGCTGGGCACGGGTCTCCTCTCAGATCGAGAGGGATTAGGCTATAGTCCACCACGATGGCCTAGTGCGGGACTTCACACACCGTCGCGAAAAATCTCTAAGGTATGCAGGTTTCCTCACGATGTTTTCTTTCACCGTTTCAAATCAGCTTATCGCAGTCCACTGCTGGACATAGGCCTCTCCCAAATCGCGCCACAACACACGGTTCTCCGCCTTCCGCATCCAGTCTGACCCAGCCACCCTCTTGAGATCGTCGGTCCATCTGGCTGGGGGGCCCACACTACATTTGTGGATTCGCGGTCTCCACTCAAGGACTCGTCTGCTCCAACGGCCATCGGTCAGTCAGCAGATATGGCCGGCCCACTGCCACTACAGTTTGCTTATTCGGGAAGCTATGCCAGTGACTCCAGTTCTTTTCCGGATAACTTCACTGCGGATTTTATCCTTTAAAGAAACCCCGAGTGTAGCTCGATCCATCGCTCGCTGAGCAACTTTAAATTTGTGGATCAGCCCAACTGTCAGTGTCCACGTTTCGGCACCGTATGTCATGACAGGCAGGACGCACTGGTTGAACATTTTTCTTTCAACTTTAAACTTTTGTCTTCAAGCACTGCGGTATAGACGATTCACCGTTTAAGCGAGTGATAATTAGGTAATTAATAATACGCACATGTATTCGAAAAAATATTATATCAATACAGAAAATGAACCTTACATAAACCTTCTAAAAGTACAGTAACAACACAATAACAGTTTGCACAACACACCTTTTTGCCGACGATATATCTACAATTCGCAAGAACCGGTTCCACGCCTGTGAAACACAGGGAAGCCTGAATTGTTCAATGTAATATTAAACACTGGAACAATAAGGATGGGAGTTAAAATCCCGGGATTGTATAGATCCCGGATTAAAATATGTAAAGGAAAATCCCGTGACGCTTGTGGAACCGGTGTTTCGTGACTAAATATTGAAAACAATGGGACTTTAGTCTTTTGATATTCAGTGGTCTGTTTGAATTAGCTTCATTTTCGTGTGCACAGGTGTGCCGAGTGTTGCCAGTGAATTATGTATTTGTTATATCGGTGAAAGTATGGAGAATTGGTAGCCTAGTGATAAGTCCACTGGACTGCCAAATTGTTGGTCTCGAGTTCGAATCTAAGGCTTTGACTTTTCGAAATAATGTGCGTATTAATAACTTGCTGTTGCCCTTCGTTTCACTCGCATCTGAAAAGGCCTTTTAAGACAAAAGGTCCTTTTCCAAGGTCTAATCTATCTCTATATCAAATTTCATTAAAAGCGGTTCAGCGGTTTAGGCGTGAAAGTGTAACAGACAGACAGAGTTACTTTCTCATTTTTAATATTACTAGGGAGTTTTATAATATTACTAGGGAGTACTCATTTATAATATTATTGTCATTCGCTTAAACGATGAAATTTCGTGAACTTTAAACCTCGTGAGGAAACCTGCATGCCTGAGTCTTTCTCTACAGCATGTGAAGTCTCCTAACCCGAATTAGACCAACGTGGTGGACTATTAGCTTAACCCTTCTCATTCTGAGAGGGGGCCCGCGGCCAGCAGTGGGACAATAAATGAGTTGATGATTATAGAATCGCCCAACTGTGGAAACCCCAAACAGGATAAAAAAAAAGTAACCAGACTAATCTAATATGTTTCTAAGTCTGGGTGTGGCCATCACTATATTACAATAGATTTAGGTTATTTACTTATTTAAGCTAAACCGCTGAACCGATTTTATTGAAATTTGATATAAAGATAGATTAGACCTTGGAGAAGGACATAGGCTACCTTTTGTCACAAAACGCTCTGAATTGCGGCTGAAACTTCGTCCAACTGCTAGTTGTCATAAAACTAAAATAACAACCTTTATTCGGGTGAAAATCGTCCCCTACCTACGACATTCACTCCAAATATTAGCACAATTTTATCCTAGTCATGATTTACAATGGGGGGAAACTATAAACTTGTGAAACGGTGTATTTATAGGCTCTCTCCTCCCTTTTGTCTCCTAAAAGCAGGTGAGCTTATTTATTCACCTACATTTTCTTTTAATCTGAGATTTAAAAGAATTTCTTGCATTTCCGTTGCGAGTCACGTTTTAAAGAGCTCTACTTAAGTGGACAAGGAGAATGTTTAATTATTCTAGTAGAGGAATGACTAGAGATGAGAAGAGTATATACTTAAAATCATTACTACATTAATATCCCACTATTGCACACATTGGTAAAGCAAGTAATTTTAGGGTAAGTGTTAAAATCCCCTTTTAAAATACCCTCTTAGCGGTATTTTGGGATTTGAAGTGTCAAAATGCCCATGAGTTTTCCCCTATTTTTTCAAAGAGAAGTTTGAGACTTCTAATCTAACGTTCCAATCGAATTGATATTACAAGTACAGCTTGAATGGGATTATGACACTAATAATCCCAAATTCTCCCTTAAAATGAGATTAGGGTTAGGGGATTATTTTGACTAGACTAGGTATAAATCCTACATACGCGCCACTTCCGCGGCAGAAGACAAATCATGAAAATTCCACAAAATAAAAAATATCGATTGATTTCCGACATTTACGCGAATATTATAAACTAGCTGACCTGTACCCACTTCGTTGGGCGGTAAACACTTTTACTTGTTGACTTACTTTGCAAATCCGTCTACCACGAAAAAGTCTTTTCATTTTTCAGGTTAATTTTATTGTATTTATTTTTTATTGGATTAAATTTTATTGTATTGTAATTTCTATTGGTAAAATAAATTTTCATAATCGGTAGATCCAGAGTTATTAGTATAGATTAAAAGAAATAGAACTAAGCACTGTTTACGGATTTTATCGCGTTATATTGATATTATTAATCCAGACGTTTCGGACCCTTTACAGCGTCTAGACCATGGACGCTGTAAATGGTCCGAAACGTCTGGATTAATAATATAATATCAATATATATTGGTCCAGTGACCAATATAACACGATAAAATACGTAAAAAGTAGTTTTATGTCAATAGCGATTTACATAAAATCATAGATTTGATTTCTCATAACGTTTAATATACGACTGTTCTATTTCATCATCTCGTTCAAATATATCTAACTATAATAGACGTAGAAAGCAATTTCAATCTAGTATACGTCACAGGAATGTCTCATAAATATGTATAGATCGATTCGAGAATATTGGTGGATGGCATTAAGTATTCAAATTCGATGCTATCGGATGCAATATTAGGAGCTCCGCAGAGCTCAATACGTGGCTGTTTATCTTTGTTGGTGGTAGATGTCGCATTGTTTCAGATTCGTATACGTAAGTTCTTTAACCACAATTCTTCTTATTGATTTCTGACATTTACGCGAATATTATACATTGAAATAAATTACTTTTTATTAGATTTTATCGCGTTATATTGATATAATTAATCCCGACGTTTCGAGACCTTTACAGCGACCATGGTCACGGGCGATAAAATACGTAAAAAGTCAAGTTCAGAATTCTTCTATCAACTGTTTCATTTGGCTAGTGGTCGCGACTGCTACGCTCTAAGTCCTGAATTCGATTCTGACATGGTCTTGGAGAATTTCACGGATCTCATGGGCATGAATATAGGGCAAGTGAAGGCTAGTGTGATTTTTAGTTGGTACGAGTTCGACATACCCTGCCGACTCCCCAGGTGGTGGATGTTCCAAGAGGATTTTATGTAAGTACTATAAAAAGAAACCTTAGAAGAAATTTTGAAGAAAAGAAAACATTTATAGCGAAGGAAATATTGGACCGCGAGTAAGATTTGAATCTGCGTTTTCTGGTTAGGTACACCAGACGCTATGACCACTAAGCCACCATGACTCCCACCCGCCATGACGAATTTTACTTTCACATTCAGAATTTACGCCTTTTTGGTGACGTCAGTAACACCTATTGAAAAGCAAGGTTTTGCTTCTCATCCGACATGACTTAGGTACTTTACAGTTAGTTCAATGTCGAACTATGCCACCTTACCTACTAACTATCTTTATATTATATTACTAACACAGTTTTAAGTTATACTTACAAATAAAATAAGGATGGTCAAATCTGAAATAAATTGATTTGAATTTGAACAACACTTTGCTGGACTTTGCTAAGATAAGTAAGGCAGTTCGTTAAATACTTCGTTAATTATCCATTAACATAAAGATGTTCCCGAATGAAATGTCTAAGTTTGTATATAACAAACAGAAACAAGTAACAAAGTTTATAATATGGGTATACTTACGTCCTTTAAGACAAGCGCGCAAGCCGGTTACGCAAGACTTTCTAAAATTTAATTTAACATACGAACTTCATAGAAGACATCGGAATTAATCTTGTTCAAATTGTTTTTGATGTCTGTTGGCAATGGCCGAAATTATTTTCTCGTTCGTGGAAAAAAATGTAATCGGTTTTCCTTTTATTTTCCTTTTGCTGTAAGGAGTTCGGAGATTTTTTTTTTGTTATTTTTTTTCTTGCTAGCTCAAGAAGGTTGAATGTGGGTTGTGATCCACTTATAATATTACAAGGTAGATTGAGTTTCTATTTTCATCGTGAATCAATAACTAGACCATTGAATTAATCATCTAGTGGCATGAAAGCCTTCCTTCGAGTCTTTTCCCAACTATCCAGGCGAGTCTATAACCGGACACAGATTCAAACTAAGAGAGAGTCACTAAGAATTTTATAGAAAATCCCAATAACACTTTGTTTGACCTGGGAAACGAATCCAGGACCTCTAGCGTAGCAGTCACGCTTGTGACTACTAGAGTAAGGGGTAAAGTATATTATTGACTCATTAGTCTCTACTAATGAGTCAATAATATACTTTACCCCTTTATTCATTTCATAGGTGCAAACCAGAAGGTTAATTCTGTTTCTTATAATTATAATGCTCAAAGTATGCCTAATTTCGGTATCCGTTTCAGTGTAACAAAATTTGACATTCAATGTCACCCTCGGGTCAATTTTGGATGGGACTAGGCTATAGTACACCACGCTGGCCTAGTGCGGGTTGGCAGACTTACACATACCATTGAGAAATATCTCTAAGGCATGCAGGTTTCCTCACGATGTTTTCCTTCACCGTTTAAGCGAGTGATGTAATTAATTATTAATCAAATACGCACATGATTTCGAAAAGTCAAAGGTGCGTGCCTTGGATTCGAACTCGAGACCTTTGACTTGACGGCAATCACTGCTTTCAAGAATTCAAGAAACTGAGATTAGACCGGAACTATATTTTTAATATCTTCTGTTAACAAATGCGGATACCGTATCATACCTACACAGCTCAGAGTAAAAATAAATACACATTCATCATACTCAAAAAACAACACCAATCCAATATGTTACATGAAACATCACAAGATCGACACAACTGTCACCCCATGACGTAAAAGCCTATGACATAATAAACAATATTTTATAAGGTTGGCAACGAAAATAATCTGTCATCGAATGTCTTGATATTGGCAGGTTGGCAGACGTGAAAACGACACGCACCCTTATAAATGAGACACGAAATATGTAGTGTTTATATGAATCTAAAAGTATATCTTATTGAGAGTTTGATGTGTTTACATTAGACTGCTTCAATCGTCTATTGGACGCAAGCTTGGCTTTTGAGCGTGAGGTTCTCATTTCGATTACCAAATCGAGATTTTTACCCGACTGCCGGAGGAAGGTAATGTTTTACAAGCGTATGTATGTAAAAATAATAATATTTATTAACGCAGTCGAATTTTTGTTTCATTAAATTTAAAAATTCCATGAACATTTTGTAATGTAAATTATTATTACGGACATGAACTCAGTCAGTGGGTCCCTTCTTCATAACTCAAGACTATCATTGTTCGTGATCATTGACTTCCCTGCTGCATGGGGCCTAAACCACAGCGACTTAAGTACCCCTCTGTCATTACATTTTGTTGAATCGTTCCACGCGACAGCAGTTCCATCCCCATCATCTAGATGGTTGGTAGTCCACTACTGTGCGTTTCTCTAGAAACTTTCTGCCTTCCACAACTAAACTGTGGAATGAACTGTCGCCGGCAGTTTTTCCGGACTAATGTGACCTTCAAACCTCCAAGAAAAGAGCGTACTCCCTTTTAAAGGCCGGTAACGCGCTTGTGACTCCTCTGGTGTTGCGGGTGTCTATGGGCGGCGGTAATCGCTTACCATCAGCCGATCTATTCTTCTGCCCCCTAACCCATAAAAAAAACCAGGAATTCAAATCCAGGACTCCAGACCCAGCTCTAGTAACATGAAAGTTTAAACATGAGTTTTTTGATAACGTAGATGAGTACAAAGACGAGACCTTGGGGAAATTGCCACGGGAAAAACGAGGTCATCGCGGGTACACGGGGCGACTGCTATTCTAAAGGTGCTGGGCTAGATTCCCAGGTCAAGACAATAGATTCGCCCCCTATTACATGGGATATATAGATACGAACGGTGAACTGTGGGCGTAAAATTATTAATCCCTTCGGAGAATACAGACATGATGGATGGTACACAGTATTTCTATAAATCTGCTAACATATTTTTTTTTTTATATTTTGGACGATTTTACACAACACCATCTAGTCCCAAACTAAAAAGAGCTTATACTGTGGATACTAGACAATGGATATAATACTTATATACTTTTTTTTGTAAATACATACTTATAATACATAAGAAACACCCAGACAAACACAAACACTTATGTTCATCAGATAAATATTTGTCATTTGGAATCGAACCCACGACCTCGTGATCAGCAGTCCGAACGCTAACCACTAGACCACAGACGTCGTCAACATACTTCCAACCACCGTTTATGAAGACATTGCCATAAAAAATATAATGAAACAGCACAAGATATACAATGGAACATGAAGTGGCTCAGTCAACGGTTACCATTCTTTACAACTTGCCCACTTTTGTGTTTAAACTTCTTTGTTGAGCAACCCTACAATAGCCGAGGAATATTTTTTTGCCCGGGTTACTTTTAAAAGAGCCCCGGTTCAAGTTTTGCTTTTAAACCTTGAAGAATAGCACCGGATAAAACTACATACCTAGTTTTGTGAAGGATTTCTGTTTCAAGGAAATGTGTAAATGGTAGTTTCGCTTTGTTTTGTTACCACTATATTATTACATGGTTACGTACATTCCATGCAAAAAAATTGCCTTCATGATGAAGAAAGCCTTTTCACCCAATTGCGAGAAATGTGGAGTTGTCGAGGACCTACAACATTTATTGATGCAATGTGGCCAATATGAGTCCTGTAAAAATAATTTAGTAAGGTCCCTGAATTTTAACAGAACTGATGTAGGCATGTTCCATATAATTCTATCCCAACCAAATGGCGACGATGCGATGGGTTTGTTCAAATTCATGGCGCACGTCCTGTGAAAGTGTAATTGTTTAGGATACGATGAAACTGACATACGCTATGCGTAAAAGCCCCTATAAATAAATAAAGAAAAAAAAATAGTTACGTATTCTTTATCGCATTAATTTAATAAAAAAAACAGTAACTAGGGTTCCAAAGGATCGAGACAATGTTGGCAACAATTTTTACACAGCACCATGTAGTTCCAAACTGAGCATTACATGAGATTTGATAAACCATACATCCTTGCAAAAGAAAACCGAGATACCTCATCATCAACCCATATACTGTCCCACTGCTGGCACGGGTCTCCTCTTAGGTAGACAGGGATTAAGCTATAGTCCACCACGCTGGCCTGGTGCGGATTGGCAAACTTCACACACCGTCGAGAAAAATCTCTAAGGCGTGCAGGTTTCCTCACGATGTTTTCCTTCACCGTTTTAGCGGGTAATAATTAATTATTGAATGAATTCGAATAGCCAGCGGTGCTTGCCTTGGATTCCAACTCGAGACTTGATTTGGCAGTCCAATGATCATATCACTAGGCTATCACTGCTTATCTTAAACCTACCCATGGTGATTTGTGAAGCCATTGAAATTAAACGAATTTTAATAGAGAAGATGGCTGGGTTTTACCACCTCCTTGGAACCCTATTAAGATTCTATCAAATCAAAATCCAGGCCAAAAGCTAACAAACGCGCGAATACGCGCAAGAAAATTCGTAAAATGTTGGTTTTATTTCAATGGTTCGATGCCCACAGGACGCAAATATTTGTGTGGATAAAACATGAGTATTTGTGTTTGTCTGGGTGTTTCCTATGTATTATAAGTAAGTATTTACAAAAAAAAAAGTATATATGTATTATATCCATAGTACAAGCTCTGCTTAGTTTGGGACTAGATCGTGTTGAGTAAAATGTCCCAAAAATATTTTATTAAAAATATTATGTTATTATATTATTAATGTCTTAAACGCGGTATAATATTGTTAGAAATCTAATACCTATTTGTGTTTTTTTTTAAATAACTTAAGTACTTACTTATAATACACTAGCGACCCGCCCCGGCTTCGCACGGGTGCAATATACTAAATAATAACATGTATATATTTTATACATAAATATAGGCTACGACTCCAAATAATGTGGCTTTCTATTGGTAAAAGAATTTTCAAAATCGGTTCAGTAGATACAGAGATTACCCTCTACAACCTCACAAACTTTACCTCTTTAATATTATAATTCTTTGTTTTTTACCGCACAAAAATAATTAACGAACACAAAGTTTACCAAAACCTGAAATATATCTGTAGATCAGACAAAGATTTTTTTTGAGTGGGAATTGAACCACATACTCACCCCCTATAAAGTTAGATCTAAAAGTATACCGGCGGACTGTGGTATTCTGCAGTAGGTCTCTGCTTCACCTTTCGGGGAATTTCGGGGTAATATTAGCCTAATATTCGCTGAAAATGATAAGCCCCTTTCTATGATTGAGTAATCTACTTTTTACATAGAGCTCTAACTTTTACCAGATAAAAATCCCTCCTAAAATATAAACCTATATATTTTCCATGTCCTGAGAATGAAAACCGAGTCCCTAAACAAATTGGTGTGGCACGACAGTTTGAGTTGCAAACACAAGTACACGACAAAGCGCCTATAACGCAAACTTTTACGTTGGCAGAATCACAACGCGGCCGGGTAAACCGTGAACGTAATTTTGTCGTAGTTATGATTTACAGCGTGTAGGAACCTTCGAGAGAATTCAGGGCAGTTTATGTAGGTACCTTCACGTGTGTCCCTTGTGAAGTTTATGAGTGTATTTATATACTTTATGTATGTTTACAACATTTTAGTGGGATTTAGTGGCTCATATAATCTTTTTTTTAATATACACCACTAAGATGGCAAACGGCCTTACCGATGATAAGCGGTTACCATAGCCTACAGCCGATTGCAACACCAGGGGTATCACTTGCGCGTTGCCGAGCTTGTATAACGAAAGAGGAATAGCCGGGTTCTCAGTATAAGAGTCAAAGTCCCCCACTGCCAAAACAACGTTTCCTCGTGGAGCACTGGCAACCTTGCTCACCGTTAGGAACACAATATAGCTCAAAGAAAGAAGTATTATTTCACTTCAATTTTCTGCAAGGCCGAAGTACTTCCCCGGTCGGTCAGCTCCAATTTTACTGGCACTACTGCCACTTTGCCCTACCTCTCATAAGTATATAAGTCCTCTCTTTGAATCACTGTGTAAAGGACAAAAGTATTTGGTAAGCAGTTCTTGCTTATGTCCCAAAACTTGAGCGCATTATTCGGGAATAAAACATTTTGGTGAGTAGGTACGCTGAAACGGATATCGGAAGTTTGCTTTGCAACTTTGATTGTTTATTCATTTATATACGCTTTACACACCTACTTATCACAATTTTATAAGATTTATTTCTTTTTTACGAAAATATATGCATTTTTTCAGTTCAAAATATAAATAAGTCCGTACCGTATTATATTTGTACATAACATAACACACACCATCACGCCTGTACTCCTCTGAAGAGCTAAGCAGAGATTTACTTAGTCCTGGGTTCAATACACAGGTCTAGTGAAGTGTTGTTATTGAATTTTATGAATGTCTCGGCAGCAACTCGAAGTTTGGAGCTGATCCCGGGTAGGTAATGGAAATAGACTCGAACTTATTACGACCTAAAACAGTGCAGCAAACTGCGGGAGTACAGCAGTACTGCTTAACCTTTCGAGTATACTGGCGAGATGGTATGTAAACGATTAATAGTTTAGTATAATTACGTCCTTAGCTCCAAGTCTATTATATTTTTCCAAGGGTCATTATTGTATGACACTGATGGCCTTGTCAGTAGCCTTATCCTTGCTCTCATTAAGGTCAGAGGAAGGCTATTTGGGACACCAGTAAATGTAGGGTAGTCGACCTAGATAACATCATTATGTGGCGTATTGACGTTGTTATATTGAGAGAATCAGGAAATAGTGTCAAGAGAATAGAACACCAACAACCCAGTGATATTGATGTCAGCATCAAACCATATAGTACTGGCCCATTACTAGGCATGGGTCTCCTCTCAGATTGAGAGGGATTAGGCTATAGTTCGCCACACTGGCCTAGTGCGGGTTGGTACTTCACACACTGGCCTAGTGCGGGTTGATGCTTCACACACTGTCTGACTACGGCTTAACTGAGGCATGGAGTGGACTTTACGAAGTGTCAATGTGTGTTATGAATAGATATCACAAAACATGGAGTCGTTCAATTTTTTAATTAGACAATAACATACTATTCCATCACGCCTATATACCCCGAAGGGTTAGGCAGAGGTGTATAGCCATAGTTTCTGTACTAACGTACAACCACAGCTCACAGGTATGTTTAGTCCCTTATAACAGGAGGTGAGCTTATTGCCATTAACCGCACAAATCCAAACTCCGAGCTGCTACTGAGAATTTCATAACACTTTTCTTCGGCCTGATATTCGAACACAGGAAGGACCTCTAGCATGGCTGGCTAAGGATTATAATAATAATTTATTTCGGACAAATATTATAGATTGTTAGTACCTACAAATTCTTATAAATAGAAAGAAAGAAAAGAAAGAAAGAAAGAAAAAGTATTTATTTTTCGTCCGTCTGACGCACAACAAACCATAAATAACAGAACCTAGAAAAATTAAAAACAAAATAACACAAAAAAAAATGTGTACAAAAAATTATATCAACGGCAACACTGCCAACTTAAAATACCAACATGATAAAAATGAAAGTTATAATTTTGATAGGTGTTTGTAAACAACAAAGAGTGTGTAAACAATACAACAACCAAAATTATGATTTATGCAAGAAATAAAATAATTTACAAACTTTATACTTATTACGAAAAGAACATAAATAAGTGGAACTAGCGAACGAAGCGAATATCTATATTAGTAACGGTTGAACGAGAACGAGAATGAATTATAATAATAATAATATTATCAAACACATATTCTTATTCAAAAATTAATTAGTTACAATGATTTTCACAGTACATGAAGAGAAATTCAGTTTTTTCAAAATGGGACTATCAAGTTTGCTCGCCGGAATCTTTAGAATTTAGGATTAGGATACACAAAATCTGTTTATTTATACAACGTGTTACAAAATACCCAAAATACCGTAATTATCAAAGCCAAAAATTTTGTCAGCATGTCAGGGAACCAGATTATTTAACAGAAAGGTCTACGTACCTATTTTACATAATAATGGTCTACTTTAATAGTTTTTCTATTTTTCATTCATAAATGTTGTTGTTTTCCTTTTTTTGGGGTATGTTATACAGCGTTACTACGGTTCTTAAATATTGTGAATGGACTCATTATAAGGCCCCATTTAACCTCCTCTCGGCTTTACGGGTAGTTTTGTAACATCCTGTATACTTCAACAGTTCAAAACCAACTCATACAAACCACGTTCTCACAAATACATATAAAACAATTTGAAGCACTACTCCCCCATTATATTATATATTACCGTTCAAAAGTCAGGTACATCAGTGTCCCACGTCATAGTCATTAACAATATACTACTAACGTCTGCTACCCTCGTCAACCAAACTAATTAACGACCGTTCCGGTGACGATACGACTCCGGCACGGCACCGCAAATTATTAGAGGTTGGTACGAGCCGAACGGAAAGTAAATACGGGATTTCTGGTTTACAGGTAACCAAGTATTTTCGTTTTGTTTGTTGCCCGTACAAATTTTATGTATTTTTTTAGGTGGTGCTCGTTTGGACACAGATTAAAGAATACGATTTGGGTTTCAAATATAGAAGAATAGCTAATTTATTCTGAAAATGACGACGTCTGTGGTTTAGTGGTTTGAGTGTCGGATGGCTGATCAAGAAGTCATGGGCTAGATTCCCACAGAGCATATTATTTTATGTGATGAACATAAGTATCTGTTTGTCCGGGTGATTTTTTATGTATTATAAGTATGTATTTAGAATAAAATGTGTCTGTATAAGTATTACATCCATTGTATATACAAGCTAAGCTAAGCAGAGCTTGTAGTACGGTGCGGTAAAAATGTCCAATAAAAGCAAAACATATATATAAAGGCACATATATCTTAACCTATATGTAAATATATTATAATAAATAAGTACGTATGGAAAGTGTGTACGGATGGAGATGTAAATGGAAATTTTGATAGCACAAACTCTTTCATGGCAGAGACATTTAGGAATGTCTATTTAAAACTTTGTTGCATAACTACGATCGCAAAACAAAGAAATGCAATCATAACAGTAATCAAATAAAATGAGATCACCAGATTTATTTTGCAATATTTTACCGTGGGAGAGCCATGCTTCGGCACGAATGGGCCGGCTCGACCGGACTTGATACCACGGCCTCACAGAAAACCGGCGTGAAATAACGTTTTCGTTGTGTTTCGTCGAGTGAGTGAGGATACCGGAGGCCCAAACCCCTTAAAAGGGCGGCAACGCACCTGAAACTCCTCTGGTGTTGCGGGTGTCCATGGGCGGCTGTAATCGCTTACCATCAGGCGATCCGTCTGCTCGTTTGCCCACCCTATCACATAAAAAAAAAAATGGCGTAAGTGAAAAATGTGGGGTTATTTATTTCTCTGAAAGCATAACTGACTTATTCATTTCATTTAACGTTCATCAAACTTTTTCTCACATCAAATATTGTCAGTCATCACGATCATACACGATTGAATGCGATGGATAAAGAAAGACGATCGGCCTGAGCGTTTTATGGTGGTCCTATGTCTGGTTTCTAGGTATAGGGGAAATGTGAATGTACTTACAGGGTAAGGTAGGTACCACCTTTGCTTAATCCTTAAGGAAATACAGGCTCGACAGCTTTACGCTGGTAACTGCAATTCACCTTAAAATTCTGTATATGCCTAGCCCAAACAGGAAACTCCTAAATATAAGCAGACACAATAAAATTACCAAGATAAACAATTTTAATTTTAATTAATGAGGACAATATTCCTAGCCTTCTTTTAAAATATAATTACACAAACCACAAAAAAAAAAACAGAAGAAAATTTAATTACATGCAATAATGAGGTGACAAAATATGGTGCGTACCGAAGGACCAGAAAAGGTTTTGTAAACGCGAAAGGACCAACTCTGTTCGGGAATGTTGTTGGGCAGAACTCGGAAAAGGGAAAACAGATATATAAAAAGGAATTTAAAGGTGTAAAGGGTAAGGGAGGTCGAGATTAAACAAATACTGAAATGAGATAGGGATTCCCCTGTTGATTCCGAAATGAAAAATGTATTTAAGTAAAGTGTTTACAGTATATTTTCCTAAAGAGCCGAAGACATTACTTGTTCATACGTAATAGGGTTCTTTTTAGTTGGTACTCACAAACTAAACTGATCATGGTAGTCACTTGGTGCAAAATACTGAAGCGCCATCATAGTAGACTGGAATCCAAACTTAAGAAACTTAAGTAAGCTCGCAGAATTTAATCTTATTGATAAAATGTTACTCAAGTCCACAAAACTACTTATAACAAAAGATTGGCGACTAGAGATTAGATATGCTGCAAATAAAAAAATGGCGAATGCTATGTATGATACGTCAAATTATGCCCCAGCAATAGCTACGTCCCATAAACCATGTAACACCACAATTATCTCACGTCTAGGGATGCTGCTCCGTCGATGTACGATAAGTAAGATTAATTATCGATAGAATCACAGATAATATCGATAGTATCAAATATTGAAGATTTGGTACAATCAATATTATCGCTTTGTTGTCCATAAAATTGTATGCCATTAACTGCGGACGTATTAACGATAATATATCGACATTTTTGATTATGTTTTTTCTCAAAAGTCATCAATAAAGAAATGCTAAAATTCTAAAACATTAATTCGAAAAATTTAGTTTTTCTTTACAGAAATAACTTATGCATACTTATACTATTTAGTTTATGTACATTTATGTACTTTATAGTTTAACTATCGATGGCAAAATTATCGAAACCAATATCGATAAGATGTATGAATATGGTCGAAGTAAAATAGGTTAGCAAGAATTGTAGCCAGTGGCGTGCTTTAGTTTCTACCTACACCTTTGAAAAAAAGGCGTGAGTGCATAATTATATCCATATTCATTTATTGATTTATTTTTATTTAAAATACTTTATGCACAGTTGGTACAAAGGCGGTCTTAATGCCATACTTATATCCATTATCCATATCGGGATTATTGACATGAAGATTATCGATATCGAGATTATCGATACTTCTATATGAATTCGCACTACCTGCATGGTGCCAAAGCCCGCAGCTATATGACCACAAACTGTGACCACGCAATTACTAGATACGCGACAATGCGGAATAGTCGACAGTAGTCGAAAACAAACTTCTGAACAGCTTATGAGCGCCACGGTCCGTTTTATGACGTCAATAAATTCACGGACAAAAGAACAGTGGAGTACAGGAAGCAATAAACTGTACGGTGTAAACTTAGTTGAAAATATGATGACGTCATAGCGTTGAGAAATGGTGGAACGGGATTTTTGTGTGCATACAAAATAAAGTTATTTGGCTCGTGCCAATGCTAACAGATGTGTCAACACTTCGCTAGAAGACTTTCTCAAACCATCTCTTCAATACATTGGTGACTTTATGCATCGATTTTAATAAACATTAATAAAGTAATGTTATAAACATTTTTGCAACACACACACACACACAAATATTTGTGTGGGTAAAACTAGAGTATTTGTTTGCCTGGAAGTTTCTAATGTATTATAATTATATATTTACAAAAAAAAGTACTTATATAAGTATTATATCCATTGTCTAGTGCATAGGACTAGATGGTGCTGTGTAAAAATGACACAAAATATTTATTTATTATTTTTTGACTCCAACGCCATGGTTGGCCACGGATCACATGATTACGAAGAGAAAGTCACTTTTCAAAACGATTTCTCGTTGCTTTCAGAATACGTAGAAGAAATCCGTCAAATTTTCTTATTAGCACGTAAATAAAATATTATATTTTATCAGAAGAACGAGCCATATTCTCGGAATCCGAAACACGGCAACAATATTACTTTTACAAGACTTCCAAGCTAATACTTTTCTTCAGAAATTGACTTAATTGTAAGGAAAAGTTGTTATTTTCTTATAGGACTTCATATTATGTACCAAGAACGGAACACTTACATACAAACACCTTTTACTAAAAGGGGTTGGCAGATCCTACAGGAAAGGATGTCACATTGTCATCAACCTTCATGTCACCAAATCTGCCTAAATGATGTACTGAGGGTACCTACACTTATTGGAAAAAACACTGGGTAAAACTTTAGTCATACTTTTTTTATACTTTCTAGTGGATGAGAAAAAATTACTTTACATTTGAGAAAACGCACGCTATTTTAACACACTAGTATCAGTTTCATAGTGTTTTTATAGTAAAAACTGTCAACTTGATAGCTGTCATGTACCTCTGGTACAAATTTGGGCTGAGTTGTATGGACTTTAGATGACCTGCTTTGACTGTATGTTTGGCTAAGCAGCTGGAGTTTCGCACTTCCTTCTTTCGATCCGCCCATTTTCTTAGATATATGTCATCATCTATCCATATTTGTCCACTGCTAGACGTATGCCTCTCCTAGTGAACGCCACAGAGCCCGAACTTCGGCTTTCATCACCCGGTCACTGCCAGCTGCCTTCCGCAAGTCGTCACTCCACCTGGCCGGCGGGTGTCCTATACTACGCTAGACGCAGTCTCCACTTGAGAACTAATTTGCTCCAGCGATGTGCAAGCCTTGCACAAGGCTGTGTAATATATCTACTTACTCGCAGTAGGCGCGTGTGTATGACAAGATGTCATACACATGCACCGGTTGGGAGTACCTACGCACTCAATATTATAATTACATATATTTTTTTCCTTTATAACACACCTAGTATACCTCAGCAAACTGAATGACGCTATTCCCAATTTTTCACAACAACCCAGAAAAAGTTTATTTTCGTTTGTAATATATAATTCAGTTAGGGTTGCCGCATGCAGTACACGATCGGTATCGAGCATGTGGTGAATTCCCGATTAAAAACTCTTAATCATCTGTAAGCGGAGGTATAATTATGTACACCTGGGACATGGGACGTAAAACAAATCAAAGTTTTCCAGTATATTTTAAATCCAATGGGAGTAAACTTTGTTGTAAGTAACCGGTCATAAATCCAAAGTTTGATTGAGAATTTTACAGAAAATCCCCACAATACTGCTCGACCCAGGACCTTATGATCAACTGGAGTACTGACACAGTAGTATTTTTTTTTATTGTAAAAAAGAGGTCACTTTCGACAAGTTGATTTGGGAAGCATTTTTCGAAGACTTTCGGTAGGGTTGTCACCGACAATGAAAAGGGTACCTCGACATGTGTCTACGGTACACGGTGGGTTCTTAATTAAGGCTTGTTTCATTTCGTCTGAGGTCGCGACCAGGGATGGCACCCCTGTGACCAATTACTTTTTAATTAGTAACAAATATAGAAAGTGGTTGTTTGTCGTAATTAAGTTGAGTCGCACCTTTATGCTCTAGGGTACGCTCTATCCAATCTTTTTTTTTCTTTTTTTGTGGCGCTACGGTTCACAGTTTATATCGAATATTAGTATAGTTAGCATCACAGTTTTATTTTTGTACTTATTTTTAAGTTGACGTCGTGTTTTATGGCTGCAGCTGAAAATCAGCGTCACGTGGGATATATTCCTTTTCGATGCCACCAGACATAATGCTGAGCTGTGGCCTTTTGACACAATGATTAAGTAGGTACACCTACTTAATTCCTTTTTTTTTGTTGGTAAATAATAATAATAATATTTTTGGGACATTTTACACAACACCATCTAGTCCCAAACTAAGCAGAGCTTGTACTATGGGTACTAGACAATCGATATAATACTTATATACTTTTTTTTTTGTAAATACATACTTATAATACATAGGAAACACCCAGACAAACACAAATACTCATGTTTCATCCACACAAATATTTGTGTCCGGCACTCGAACCGCTACCTACAGAGGTAAAATTATAAAAATATTTTTAATTTTCTTTATAATCCTGATAATTATCAATCCCTTGATCAAAGATGGGTCGTTAGTATAAGATTGTATGCTTACTGTCAAGAAAATAAAATAGTTCACACTGACAAGTAACTCCTCAGAGCTTTTTCCCAACTATGGGTTCCAGTCTACCCAGATGTGGCTGAACGTCAGTATTTTACATGTAAATACTGCCATCAGCTCTCCGCAACCCAATCTCTGGGTAATACCCAGGATTGCCTGGTTGTCAGGCTTTTTGAACGTCCGACTACCATTAACGATTCTCATAGGTGTATAATAACCGGGACTGACGGTTTAAGTGCTCTCCGAGACACGGAGGGGATCAATGTGTTAAGAATATTCACCCATCCACAGACTGACCGCAGCTAGCTCAGCTTAACATGTATACTTATAATAAAAAAAATAAAAATAAAAATAGTAAATAATACATAAGAAACGCCAATCCAAATACTTTTGTTCCTTACATCAATATTTATGTCATCTACGAATCGAACCCACGACCTCGTGATCAGCAGTCCGGCACTCGAAACCACTAGACAAAATGACAAAACAACACAGAGGTCCTCAAAGGACATAAATATTTAAGTGATGTAAGTAAAAAAATACTGAAAAGACTACAGCCTAATCCCTCTCAATTTGAGAGGAGACCCGTGCCCAGCAGTGGGACAGTATATGGGTTGATGATGAAGTAAAAAAAAACGTATATAACTAATATATCCATGGTCTAGTACCTACCCATATTACAAGCTCTGCTTGACTAGATGGTGCAGCATACAATGTCCCAATTAAAAAAAAATACCCTGAATTTAAACGACAATGACTAGGTACTTAAATTCGAATTGATATTATAATTGCTAAGTTGTTATTTTATTATTTCTTTTAAAAAGATAGCTTCCGCATTAAGCAACAAGTCCTTTGCCGCAGGGGAATTTACAAACAAACAATTATTGGAAACACACACCAGCGGGTCAAGCATCTAGGTATCCAAAACTGTCAAATTTACCCAGTTGAATACGAACCATAAAGCCTTATCTTAAAGTTGAAAATTAATCCAAGAAATTTGACAGATTGTAGTAGCTTCATGTGCTGACCTCTGTATATTAAGACTCGAACTAATATTTGTGGCTCACAAAAAAAAACGATTGGTAATTCAATTTTATCCTTTTGAACACAGAATTGCTTTTTCAATAAACCTAAAACAGAATTCGGATCTCATCTTGACATGAGAAGGGTTAGGATATAGTCCACGCTGGCCTAGTGCAGGTTCGCAGACTTCACATTCCGTGAAGAAATTTTCACGATTTATGAAGTTTTCTTTCACCGTTTTATTTTTAAATTTTAAAAAGTCAGAGAGAAGTCGATGTATTCTAAATCGAAACCTTTGGATTAGCAGTCCATATAAGTCAGACCAAAAGGCTTTCGTAATACATATTAAATATATTACAGATTTAATACAGGTTTGAACAGACTGGTAGGCTTTAAGCCTTTTTTGTGTGGCCTACGCAAATGTTCCTCTGATCTGGTATCGTCGTGCGACGGGTTGTTGAGCTCCCTAAATTATGGTTGAGCTGGCTTGAGTTGACTGGTCTACTCAAAGCCGCTATGGCTCTTGCTTCAAAAGGCCATTTCAGACTTTGCCCTACATTGTAAGACACGTAGAAGTACACATATTTTTTTTTTTTTTTTATAATATTTTTGGGACATTTTACACAACACCATCTAGTCCTAAACTAAGCAGAGCTTGTACTAAGGGTACTAGACAATGGATATAATACTTATATACTTTTTTTTTTGTAAATACATACTTATAATACATAAGAAACACACAGACAAACACAAATACTCATGTTTTATCCACACAAATATTTGTGTCCTGTGGGAATCGAACCCACGACCCCATGATCAGCAGTCCGGCACTCGAACCGCTAGACCACAGAGGTCGTCAATTTATTACTACTCTATGTCTGGACTTTAAAAGAGACTATGATTCTCTGAGTTTTTTTCGGCGTTTCTTTTCTGAGGTTGTCAGTTAGGAAATGCCGGAGCCATCTGGCTTAAAAAAATATGTTAAAATATTGACTTATAAAAGTGTCTTTAAAACATTTATTTACATAAATAAATGTCATTTATCATTTAATGCATAATAATATAAACTAATAATATACAGCTTAAATTTCTGCTCACTCTACAAGGAAAACGAACGACAGCAGGATTTCTTCGCAGTCTCCCATCCAGTAACCATACATGTAAAACTAATTTCCTGTGAGATATCAAACGTCATCTTAATATGGAGGAAATAGGAACCACAGACAAATATACTGGCGTATATCGGTATAAGGATAAAGGGACAGAAAATCAAGTCATTTAAAGAAGTAGATAAGAAATCACATTTAAGTATTCGGTTTCGCTTTTTTTGGTATAAAATACCCGTTGCTTTTTCCTGATCACTGTCAAACGAGTCTCCTCTAATTAACTTCGAAACATAATGAATGTGCACAGTGTCAGTGGTTGACATAATAGCAATGAAAATTTACTTAATCTAAGCAAAATAAATATGTTGTGTTATATATAAAAACAAAATAAAACTACTGTGTGGTGGCCTAATCCCTCTTATTCTGTGATAGGAGACCCTTGCCCAGCAGTGGGACAATATATGGGTTGATGATGACGATATAAAATTTTACTTAACTTAATTAACAGACAGAAATGTGTTGCTCGGGAGTTTGTTGCGCCGCTTCTTTCCAGCTAAAACACTAGGAAGCGGTGAAGAGCATTTTGGGGGCTGTCCTAATGTAATAATGACATTCCAAAACTACTATCTATTAGTATACCTTGAATAAATTATTTTGACTTTGACTTTGAATGAGCGGAGCCGACCTCAGCCACAACTGAATTACATGGAAAAATCCAATAATACAATCGTACTTAGGACGTAATCGACCAGGACCCAGTACCTGTAGCATAGCAGATGTGTTTGGGACCACTAGACTGACGAGGCAGTTTAGATACATTAATTTTACATGAATTACTAGAAAAAAACATATATTGTCGTTAGAAGAGATCGTTTAGAGATAAAATCATTTCCGACTTATTGCGCTGATCCATTTTCCTTATGAGAACTGGTCGTGCGCACGTTTTAGTAACGCACAACCGACTCCCGTTCATGGTCATCCAATTATATCGAGATGTGTACTGGCTTTTAGCCTCGGGGAACTTCCCATTGTATCTCTGACCTTAAATGGGAATTGATACCGATTTACTGGTTCATGTTTACATTTAATCGATTTCCTACGTTTTGCGGCAAATCTTCAAATTTAAATTCAAATACTTTATTTTCAGACATTATAAATAATACTTAATTCTGTAAATAACAGATCTTTTAAAGACACTTTTACATATTGTACCTACTTATATATTATGTAACACCTTAATATGACATATGGAGTGCAATAAAGATATTGTATTGTATTGTACAAGTCAATATTTAATACAAGATGACGCCATCTTGTTGGCATTTCTTAGCTGAAGACCTCTGAGAAGAAACGCCGAAACAAACTCAGAGAACCTTGGTTTCTTTTAAAGTCCAGACAATAAGAGAATTCAATGCTTATCAGATTATATGTGTTTTACAATGTAGAGAAATCTGAATTGGAGTTTTCCAGAAAGAGCCGTAGCAGCTTTAAGTTGACCAGTCCTTACTAACGGCGCGCATACATCAGTCATCGTGTAGCTCAACCATTATTTAGAGAGCTCAACGTGCTCTTGAGTCCATAGTGTTAATCTGCGTTTCCCATGCGCCAAAGCTTAGTAATCCAACAGGGTCATGCAAGCAATACCGAGGGCTATAACATGTTTATATTGGATGAGAACTCGATCTATTCTGTACCTGGATAACGGGTACTTTGAGCTACTGTGATGTTGGGTAATAGTTATAAGTATATTGCCAAAATTTTTGATTTGGCTGTCGGCTCCGCTCATTCTAAGTCAAAATAATTTCTTCAAGACTAATCGATAGTACTTGACCTCTGTGGTCTAGCGGTTCGAGTACCGGACTGCTGATCATGGGGTCGTGGGTTCGATTCCCACAGGACACAAATATTTGTATTTGTATTATATCCATTGTCTATTACCCATAGTACAAGCTCTGCTTAGTTTGGGACTAGATGGTGTTGTGTTAAAATGCCCCAAAAATATTAAATGTCCCAAAAATATATTACTTTTTGAACGTCATTTTTACATTAAGACAGTCCCCAAAAGGCCCTTCACCGCTTTCTAGTGTTTTAGCTGGGAAGAAGCGGCGCAACTCTCCAGCAACACATTTCTGTCTGTTCATTTATGTTACGTACAATTTTATATCATCATCATCAACCCATATATTGTCCCACTGCTGGGCATGGGTCTCCTATCACAGAATAAGAGGGATTAGGCTATAGTCCACCACGTAGTAATTTTGTTTTTATATATAACAAAATATTTAATTTTGCTTTTTTTTTTTTTTGACGGACATAGTTTTTAGCTCGAGGGAGCTTTAAAAACTTAACCGGACTAGGTGGCGAGGCACCAAATGCCTCCAGCCAGGGGCAACTTATAAACTAAGCAACACAGCTAAGGGCGTCCCCTGCGGGACACGGACCTCGGCTTAGGGCGTTGCTGGGGGGGCAGCTAGGGACGGCTGGATCTGGGTTTAAATTATTTAGGGGCGAATTTAAAGCTACTGGCTTGGCACGGGCCGGCTCGAGCAAGGGACGGGGAGGATTACCGTTACGGGGTCTTCGCGACGGGCCTCGCCGGCGAGGACGGTATATCGGGCGGCGTTTTTGTGCGTGTGTTTTGAGAGTGCTAGTCACTCTGTTTGACTCCTGCGCTAGGGTGATTTGGTCGTCAGGGTAAGTGAGTGCGTGCCTTGGGCGGCGCACTCTACTTATCTGAGAGTTAATATTGCTAAATTTTTTTTTTTTTTATAGAAGATTTGAGTGCGTTTGACCGCACCTCACCTGATGGTAAGTGACGATGCTGCCGAGGATGTAGCACGCAAACTCAAATAGTGCCTATTCACTCTCACCTTGAAGGTTCCTAAATCATATGAATCGGGAAACACAGCAGCCGGCAGAGAATTCCACTCCTTGGCCGTTCGCATGATAAATGATGAAGCAAAACGCTTCGTACGTATAGGTGGAGTATCAACTACAAAGGGGTGGAATCCCTCCCTGCGTCTGGTCGTCCGATGATGGAATGGAGAGAGAGGAATGAGGTTGTGCAGTTCCTGGGCACACTCACCGAAATGAATCCTGTAGAACACAGATAAACAGGCGACTTTGCGGCGATGCTCTAGGCTTTGAAGCTTGTTAGAAACAAGTTCCTCGTCGCCAATGAGTCTCCTGGCGCGTCGGTCGATAGATTAATTATTAAGTAAATCGGAGCCGACCTCAGCCACAACTGAATTACATGGAAAAATCCAATAATGCAATCGTACTTAGGACGTAATCGACCAGGACCCAGTACCTGTAGCATAGCAGATGTGTTTGGGACCACTAGACTAACGAGGCAGTTTAGATACATTAATTTTACATGAATTACTAGAAAAAAACATATATTGTCGTTAGAAGAGATCGTTTAGAGATAAAAGCATTTCCGACTTATTGCGCTGATCCATTTTCCTTATGAGAACTGGTCGTGCGCACGTTTTAGTAACGCACAACCGACTCCCGTTCATGGTCATCCAATTATATCGAGATGTGTACTGGCTTTTAGCCTCGGGGAACTTCCCATTGTATCTCTGACCTTAAATGGGAATTGATACCGATTTACTGGTTCATGTTTATATTTAATCGATTTCCTACGTTTTGCGGCTCTTTTTGCGGCAAATCTTCAAATTTAAATTCAAATACTTTATTTTCAGACATTATAAATAATACTTAATTCTGTAAATAACAGATCTTTTAAAGACACTTTTACATATTGTACCTACTTATATATTATGTAACACCTTAATATGACATATGGAGTGCAATAAAGATATTGTATTGTATTGTACAAGTCAATATTTAATACAAGATGACGCCATCTTGTTGGCATTTCTTAGCTGAAGACCTCTGAGAAGAAACGCCGAAACAAACTCAGAGAACCTTGGTTTCTTTTAAAGTCCAGACAATAAGAGAATTCAATGCTTATCAGATTATATGTGTTTTACAATGTAGAGAAATCTGAATTGGAGTTTTCCAGAAAGAGCCGTAGCAGCTTTAAGTTGACCAGTCCTTACTAACGGCGCGCATACATCAGTCATCGTGTAGCTCAACCATTATTTAGAGAGCTCAACGTGCTCTTGAGTCTATAGTGTTAATCTGCGTTTCCCATGCGCCAAAGCTTAGTAATCTAACAGGGTCATGCAAGCAATACCGAGGGCTATAACAAGTTTATATTGGATGAGAACTCGATCTATTCTGTACCTGGATAACGGGTAGGTACTTTGAGCTACTGTGATGTTGGGTAATAGTTATAAGTATATAGCAAAAATTTTTGATTTGGCTTGGAGGTCGGCTCCGCTCATTCAAAGTCAAAATAATTTCTTCAAGACTAATTGATAGTACTTGACCTCTGTGGTCTAGCGGTTCGAGTACCGGACTGCTGATCATGGGGTCGTGGGTTCGATTCCCACAGGACACAAATATTTGTGTGGATAAAACATGAGTATTTGTGTTTGTCTGTGTGTTTCTTATGTATTATAAGTATGTATTTACAAAAAAAAAGTATATAAGTATTATATCCATTGTCTAGTACCCATAGTACAAGCTCTGCTTAGTTTGGGACTAGATGGTGTTGTGTTAAAATGCCCCAAAAATATTAAATGTCCCAAAAATATATTACTTTTTGAACGTCATTTTTACATTAAGACAGTCCCCAAAAGGCCCTTCACCGCTTTCTAGTGTTTTAGCTGGGAAGAAGCGGCGCAACTCTCCAGCAACACATTTTTGTCTGTTCATTTATGTTACGTACAATTTTATATCATCATCATCAACCCATATAATGTCCCACTGCTGGGCATGGGTCTCCTATCACAGAATAAGAGGGATTAGGCTATAGTCCACCACGTAGTAATTTTGTTTTTATATATTTGCTGCCGAGGATGTAGCACGCAAACTCAAATAGTGCCTATTCACTCTCACCTTGAAGGTTTCTAAATCATATGAATCGGGAAACACAGCAGCCGGCAGAGAATTCCACTCCTTGGCCGTTCGCATGATAAATGATGAAGCAAAACGCTTCGTACGTATAGGTGGAGTATCAACTACAAAGGGGTGGAATCCCTCCCTGCGTCTGGTCGTCCGATGATGGAATGGAGAGAGAGGAATGAGGTTGTGCAGTTCCTGGGCACACTCACCGAAATGAATCCTGTAGAACACAGATAAACAGGCGACTTTGCGGCGATGCTCTAGGCTTTGAAGCTTGTTAGAAACAAGTTCCTCGTCGCCAATGAGTCTCCTGGCGCGTCGGTCGATAGATTAATTATTAAGTAAATCTTCATTTCTATATGTGAGCAATTCAAAATTGGAAAAATGGAATCAACATTTTCGAACCTTTTCAGACATTGGAGAAGGTAATACGCTCCTTTTGTTTCAAGAAGCCTTTTGGAATTTGGGTAAAACCACAGGTGACAGCTAGCTACTTATAAATAGAGTTATTAGGTATTACAAAAATGTTAAATTAAGTGGATGTACTAGAAATCTGAATCCTCATTACATTTTCATATGAAACCTCCGAAATTACAACTGAAAATATAAGCGAAACAATTTTGTGAAGAAATCATAAGTCGCTTGTTGCAAAAAAGCGAGTTTCAGGAGAAATATTAAAATGTCAAAAAAAGTTTTCCTTTACATAATATTTTTCCGTCATAACGCTAAGGAAATAACTGGAGAACTTTCTTCTCTAATCGTTCTAGTCAAGAAAGATGAGATAGAGCTTACCAAAGAGGTTTACGTATGTGCAGTCGCCAGCACATCAAGCTACCCCAATCTGTCAAATTTATTTGATAGATTTTCAACTTTAACGCATTGCAATAAGGTTCATATTCAATTGGGGAAATTTGACAGTTTTGGATAGCTTGACCTGCTGGCGTCTGTACAGTCGCCAGGTTATACAATACTGTCAAATTTCTCCAAATGATTTAAAACCTTAAAGTGTTGAGAGTTTCAAAATCGAATGAGAAAATTTGCGACCGTACCTAATTTCTAAACATTAAGTGAGGGCTTAAAACTCTTTCTGTGTTTTTTTGATTTATTAGCTGTCGCTCGCTGTTTCACCCGCATTCCAAAAGGCTATTTGAGACAAAAGGTTGCCTATGTCCTTCTCCAAGGTCCAATCTATCTGTGTACCAAAAATCATCAAAATTGGCTCAGCAGTTAAGCCATGAAAACGTAATAAACGGAAATACCGATACTTGAACTTTCGCATTTACAATATACTTAAGTATGAATTTATGTTCCCGGTTAATTGGTCGTGGCGACAGGACATTAATTTTTGTTTGTAAGTCGCGCTTATAAGCACTAGACATATAAAATATAAATATATATATATATAAATAATATTATAAATATATAGGTATTTGTGACATTTTACGCAGCACCATAATTTTAGTCCTAAACCAAGCAGAACTTGTGCTAAGGGTACTAGACAATGGAGATAATACTTACAAAGTTTTTTTTATATATCTACTTATAATACATAAGAAACATCCAAACAAAACATATTTATAATAAACTAATTCTAATAAAAAAAAAAACATAAATAATAAAAAAATAAATTAATGTAATAATAAAAAAATATCAACAATAAATAATAATATATAATAATAATTAATATAAACCTTTTAGTAATTAATACGGCGATCTACTTCTTTTACTCATCTTTGCATGCTCTCTTTGCATTAATTACTGTAACAATTTAATTGTAATACCTTCAAGTTAGACTAATAAAATTATTAAACCCTCAAATTTTGTAGTGCCTGAAAAAGGCGACTAAGAGAACTATGTTATTATATAACACCTATAATGTACACTTAGTTTGGCAAATAAATGTCTAAATGTCAAAGTCATAACTAATTTATATATCCTGTGGGAATCGAACCCATAACCTCATGATCAGCATCCGATACTCTAACCACTTCACTACAGATATCGTAAATGAGGCAGTTTGGCGTACATCTTGAAATATATAATAATCTACAGAGTACCCGTTTATTGTGCTTTTCAAGCATTTCTCATAATAAAACAAATTCAATCGCAGAGATAATGGAATTTTTACGAAGAAATCCAGTCAAAGAACATTTTATATCGTACTTACTCTATATAGGGGATATTTCAAAAACAAACCGAGAGAATCCTTTGAACTTCATGACTTATGTCTGTGTGCGTGGCTTGTACTGGTAGTAAAAAACTCGTTTATTTTTCTTTTTGGATTTACGCATAATGACGCTTTGAAGGGATACATACATACAAACTCATTATTATAAATCTGAAATAATGTCTATTTTTTCTACTTCTTGTAGGGGGACAAAATATCCCACAGCACCATTTGTTCTCAAACTAAGCAGAGCGTGTATTGTTACAGACAATGGAATTATCTGCCTAATTGTAAAACCAAATTACTACTTTCAACTAGATATTACTTTAAAAAAAAAAAATTAGGTACCATTTCAAACTACTTCTTTTTTTTTTTTTTGTTTGTATGTTTGTTTAAAGATAATTTTTACTTTTCTAAATCTGTCATTGGCATTTAAAATGACATAATTTTAAGGGGAACAAACTGGCTCCTGTAATACAGTTTACACTAGCACAGGAGTCAGGGAATTCTATACATGTATTTAATGTAAATGTGTCAATAAAGATTATTATTATTATTATTATTATATATTACTTATACAACGTGTTACAAAATACCCCGTAAAAAAATATAATTAATTAACAAAGCCAAAAATTTTGTCAGCTGTCATGTCAGGAACCAGATTATAACAGAAAAGTCTACGTACTTATTTTACCTAATAATTGTCTAATTTAATAGTTTTTCTATTTTTCATTCATAAATGTTGTTGTTTTCCTTTTGTTGGGGTATGTTATACAGCGTTACTACGGTTCTTAAATATTGTGAATGGACTTGTTATAAGGCCCCGTTTAGCCTCCTCTCGGCTTTACGGGTAGTTTTGTAATATCCTGTATATAGGTTTTTTTTAAACCCAGATAAACACAAATACTTATGTTCATCACATAAATATTTGTCTTGTGGGAATTGAACCCACGACCTCGTTATCAGCAGTCAACACTCGAACCACCAGACCACATTTACGTTGTCAATCGTTGCGCCTGGTAGTATGGGTTCAATTGCCCCCCTATAAAAATCTTTGGATTATCCAAAGATATTGGTTTTGAGTCAGTATATATTTTGTTGTATACATTTGTGAAGTTCCCCGCGACATAGGCCTTGTTCCCCGTGCGGTAGCTGTCTTTAAAAAAAAACAAATATCGTAAACGACATCGAGAGCAAAGCCGCGGGATAATACTACTTGAACTTATCCTCTCTAGTAGCTCACTATGAACAATTTAATATAGTCTATAATACGTATTTCCAGAGCGGACAAGCCATTTGCAGCTAGTGAAGGGGACATAGTGGTTTATTTATTATTTGCAACGAGTTCATCTTATAAAGAGGTCTTTATTTTCAAGGAAGGTGATAATGTATTATACAAGAATTTGTATGTAGAAGATTACGCTCCAATAATTTATTTATTCACTTCAATGACTTATTCACTATACACACAGAAAATATAAAATACTTATTTCGCGGTGAATTTGTCACTTACAGAAGTGCACAACACTGGCATAAAAATTGCAACAAGGCTCTAATTAGCATTTGACATTACTTTCTTTTTTTAAATTCTTTGTCTTGTTCATTATAAACGGTATAATGCTATATTATTAAATGAGAAAACCTTATAGGTAATTAGAAATGCAAAGTAACTCTGTCCGTCTGTTACGCTTTCACGCATAAACTGCTGAACCGAATTTGATGTCATTTGGTACAGAGATAGATTACACCTTGGCAAAGGACATAGGCTACCTTTTGTCTCAAAGAACCCTTTGGGATGCTGGTAACACCGCGGGCAACAGCTTGTATATATAGAAATAAAGTTCGCCGGTATGTTAACGCCCAATGTAATAGGGGGCAAACCTATTACCATTACAGAAATCCAAACACCGAGCTACTGAGAATTTCAAAGAAAAAACCTACGCTAGAGGTCATGGGTTCGATTACTAAGTTGAAGTTATGGGGTTCTTATAAGAAATTCTCAGTATCATTTCGGAGTTTGAATTTGTGACCAGAAAATGGTAATAGGCTCGCACTATTACATGGGACCTAAACATACCGGCGAACTGTGAGTGTACATTGGTACACCTCTGCCTAACTCTTCAGGGAATACAATTCCTTTTGTAATCTCAGAAATATTTCTCTATAACCGCCTCGCTCATATCCAAGTCCCCACCATAAGTCGCAGTATGTGTAACGTGGATATGGAACTACAGACAGGAGTGAGCTATACATCCAATGTTGAGCTCAACTTACTATTTTCTGTGCGACTGTACAATATACACGCGAGTACAGTCGTGTAGAGTTATGTTGGTCACAGTGACTTCATCTCACAACATCTGGCCATGTTGGTTATGACTTGTAAGTTATGATACTTTATTATTGCAGCACGGAACCCGGCAAGTATCTTTATGGAAAAATGCAAATAAATAAATTCTTCTTGCTTGCAACTAGATTCTTAGATATTTAAATAGGAAACAAATAGGGGTGATATTTCTAGTGAAATATTTTCATATTAAATTATGATCACAAAAAAAATTATCGCGTTATATTGATATTATTAATTCCGACGTTTCGGACCCTTTACAGCGTCCATGGTCACGGATAGACTGAGATGGTAGACGTCCCTACATCTTTGTTAATTATTGGCAATCCGTTTCACGCAGAACAAGCTCATCGTAACCTTTGGTCTTGCAGTTTTAGGCCTGGATTTTGATTTAATAGAATCTGTAACAGGATTCTAAGCGATCAATATCATGTCAATAGAGAAGATGGCTGCGTCTTACCACCCGCTTGGAATTCTGTTATAGATTCTATTAAATCAAAATCCAGGTAATCCCATTATGATCCGAAACCACCTGCTGTAAAGGGCCCTTAACGTCGCAATTAATATCAATATAACGCGATCAAAACCGTAAAAAGTAGTTTTACATCAATATTCGCAGTGTCAGAAATCAATAATGTCAAAAACATTTCAAGATACACAGAAAGTGCATTATTATTATTTACCCTAAAACCTGATTGCTCAAATACCCCTACTATACCTATCCCCACAAAGTAACCGTTAATTCCCCAAAACTCCATTAAGGAAAGGGTGAAACAGATTTTGGATAAGAGAATCCTCAGATCCTGCAATATCTCTCGTCCGTGTGTTGCGTACCTACACACGATTAATGTCGAACGCTGAATATTTCACGATAATGTGTTACGATTGAAGCGCGGAGCAGGCTTAAGTGATGGGAGCTACCCGATTTATGGAGACAGCCTGATTTAGGAAACGTAATGTAACGGTGTATTTGGGTGAGTGCAAGATTTTAGTCAGATATTTTTTCTGGTATCGATTTCGGTATCTTAGTTACGCACAACACTAGAACAACCATACCATCACGCCTGTATTCCCCGAAGGATTAGGCAGAGGTGTACCATTGTATACACACGGTGTGTTTGGTGTGTTTATGGCCCAATAGGGGGCGAGCGTATTGCCATTAACCGGGCACCAAATCCAAACCCCGAGCTGATACTGAGAATTTCATAAAAAAAAACCTGTAACACTTTGCTCAACCAGGGAATCGAACCCAGGACCTGTAGCATAGCTCGTGCTCAGGACCACTAGACTTACGAGGTAAATTAATGATATAAATAAAAAAATATGTGTTTGTACGTATCCACGCTGCAGGAAAAAATAGGTAGATACTACTGCGAGCAAAATATTAAAAGGATGGGTACCTACTTTCTACTTTAGATATTAAAAAAAGAAATACATTATCTTCTATTGTACTTTTAACTACGAACAACTTTAACGAAATAACATAAAAAAACATAACAATATTTAATAGCAATAGGCTCGCCCCCTATTACATGGGACCTTAAACATACTGGCAACTAACTGTGGGTGTATTTCTGCCTAACCATTCATTCATATATTTATCAACTAGCTTCTGCCCGCGATTTCGTCCGAGTGGAAAAGATACTTTTAATTATCGTTGTAATTTGGCTAATAACCCAAAATCGTTATAATTTATAGCCTATATGTTATTCTTACGTATAAATAATAATACTGTAAAGTTTCATCAAAATCCGTTCAGTAGTTTTAGCGTGAAAGAGTAACAAACATCCGTCCTTCCATCCTCACAAAGTTTCACATTTATAATATACAGGGTGGAAGGGACATCGACGCGCAACGGCTTACCATGACTTCAGTACATGATTCTGGACCCCCCAGCGTTGGAATTTTTCGTCGGCTTTTTCTTAACGTTTTTTTTGGAGTTTTTTCAACTTTAAACTGTATAAAATCCATATTTCTATCTAACCCAATAAGAATTTTAATTAAAAAGCCATTAATTCACTTTTTTCACTAAAAACAGCATTGTAAATTAAACTCGAAAGATCTTCTGGTCAGCTGTTTCCTTAGAGTTCGCTTGCGAGTTGTAAAATTTAAGAAAAAGCCGACGAAAAATTCCAACGCAGGGGGGTCCAGAATCATGTACTGAAGTCATGGTAAGCCGTTGCGCGTCGATGTCCCTTCCACCCTGTAAGTAGGTAGCAAGGATTAATTTGGTTACTACATATACATTGGTCAACTGATCCCGCGGGCTCAGTACGAGCGCGTACTGAGCCCGCGGGATCAGTTGACTAAAGAGCCTCGTCATAGTGTTACCAACGTAATCATCTTTTTTACAGATTTTACCTACGTAATGAAACACTTTACCCTCTTATCACATTATATTAAGATCTAAAATCCCCTGGCACTGATGGCAGGAAGTTGGGGATTTATAGCCGAAGCTGCATTAGGCGTATGGATGGCGATTGGTTTCTGGCGTTGAAAAATTGCCATTCAGGACCGAGGATCGGAGTATACATACCTACTCTCGCTTACATATCATTATTATACAGTATGAGGTAATTTATGCTTTAAAAGAATGCATTGATAGTTATTTAGCAAAGGAAAAATTCGACCGCGAGCAGGATTTGACCCTGCGTCTTCTGGTTTGGTACACCAGACGCTATGACCACTAAGCCACCGCTAGTCCTACCCGCCATGTCGAATTTTGCCTTCACATTCATATAGGCTATAATTCATTATTATTACTATTTAAAAGATTATTGAAGTGAAGATATCCTTAAATTAAACTAAAAAAAAAATTAAGAAAAAAGCCTACTTAAATAAATCTTTATATTTCTTGCATATCGAGTCACCACACGGTGGCCGCGTAAACTTTTTGTACCCTACTTACCAATAATAAAATACTGTACTGATGAAAGTTTAATAACTAATACCTACTGTATTTATTTTCTTTCGACACACTGCTTCTGGACATTTAATTTAGTTCATAATTTAGAATATTTTTGTATTTATTTCTGTAATAAGTGATTTGTAATCTTTGGAAATAAATGATTTCAAACCGTAAACCGTATAATTTATAACGATTATGAGTTAATTAGCCAAATTACAACGATAATTAAAAGTAACTTTTTCACGCGGACGAAGTTGCGGGCAGAAGCTTATAGTAACATAATTAGTATGCACATACCTAAAAAGGCCAGTTCTCAAGCCCAAAAGCAAAACTTTTGGCCTCGTCAACCATTGAGGTCCGACGACTTAAAAACTTAAAAACCCAACTTTATTTAAGAAATTATTCCAACTCGCGTTCCACGTATTCATATTCCGAATTTAGCTTTTGCGATCTTACGTACGTTTCGGAGTTACTTGCCGAGGGAACTGGGGATTTCTGCTTCTTTGAAATTATAATATCAAAGAGCTGGCAAAAAGTAATAGAGATACATTCGTATGTTATATTGCTGTGAATGTTGGCTTTCGTGAAGTTACAGGACGTAAAATGGTCAAAAATTTATTCATAAAATTTTAGCGAAAAAGATATTCGATCGCAGGCGGGATGCGAATCTGCGTCCTTCCAAATATACATATTATACAATAATATACGACTTTTAATAACTTAATATACCATCACGCCTATTCAGCGAAGGGTTAAGCAGAGGTGTACTATGAACAGACGCCAGCAGATAATCAGCAAGTTATCCAAAACTGTCAAATTTTCCCAGTTGAATATGAACCTTAATATTTCGGTATATAACTTGAAAATCAATCAAAGCAATTTGACAGATTGTGGTAGCTTGATGTGCTGACCTCTGCACCTACCTCCACAGTTCGCCGGTATGTTTAGGTCCCATGTCCCCACAGGGAGCGAGCCTATTGTCATTAACCGGGCACAAATACAAACTTCGAGCTTGTACTGAGAAAGCTGTAAAGGGTCCGAAACGTCGGGATTAATAATATCAATATACGCGATAAAATCCGTAAAAAGTAGTTTTATTTCAATGTATAATATTCGCGTAAATGTCAGAAATCAATTTGTACTGAGAATTTACATAGAAAAACGCAATAACACTGCTCGACCTAGGACGCGAATCTAAGACCTCTAGTGTAGCATCACTAGACTACGGAGGCAGTTTAATGTTTTTAAATTGGAAATCAAGTCTTAGGGTTGGGTTGGGAATTCACGTCGCCGATCTTCCTTGGCGTAACTCCGGTAAACATAATTTCATACTAACACCTCATACGGTACACATTTCATGGAAGATGCGTTATTAAGTTTCATCATCATCATCATAGAGGACCACTGCTGAACAAAGGCCTCGCCATAGACTTCCACAAAGACCAGTTATGCCGCCTGCATCCAACGACTTCCAAAAACCTTTACCAGGTCGTCCGTGCATCTCCTTGGAGACCGTCCTACGCTGCGTTTTCCGGTGCGTGAATACTAAGTTTACCGAGCATAAATTACGCGACCGAAAATCGGCGACGTAAATTCCGTCAGATGTAAATCAACCTTAAAAGTTCATCATCAACCCATATACTGTCCCACGCTGGACACAGGTCTCCTCTCGCAGAATCAGAGCGATTAGGCTATAATAATAGTTCACCACGCTGGCCTAGTGCGGGTTGGCAGACAAGTTTTGTTACTGTTCTATGTCTGGACTTTAAAAGAGACTATGATTCTCTGAGTTTGTTTCGGCATTTCTTCTCAGAGGTCGTCAGCTAGGAAATGCCGGAGCCATCTAGATTAAAAAAAAAGTGTAAAATATTGACTTGTAAAAGTGTCTTTAAAAGATCTATTTACAGAAATAAATATCATTTCATTTCAGACTTCACACGCCGTCGAGAAAATGTCTAAGGCATTCCTCACGATGATTTCCTTCACCGCTTAAGCGAGTGATAGGTTATTAATTATTAATACGCACATGATTTCGAAAAATCAGAGGTGCGTGTATCGAGCCCTTTGACTTGGCAAAAAAAAAACCTATTGCAGTTACATATGTACAGATGCCAGTAGGTCAAGCTATCCAAAACTGTCAAATTTTCCCAGTTGAATATGAACCTTATTGTAATGCCTTAAAGCTGATAATCAATCAAAGAAATTTGACAGATTGTGGTAGCTTGATGTGTTGGCCTCTGTACATTATTTAAGAACAGAAAATTGGAATGATATTGGTTTATTATATACCTCTGGGTCGCTGAGGAGCCGTGCTGATTCATAATTCTTTTGTTAGCTAATCTTTTATGAAAGATATCTTCGAACGAGAGAAAGGGAATACGTTTTCCTTTATGGATGTTACTTTTTTTCTATAAATAGATCTTTTAAAGATACTTTTACAAGTCAGTGTATTACATTTTTTTTAAGCTAGACGGCTCCGGCATTTCCTAACGGACGACCTCTGCGGTCTAGTGGTTCGTATTTTTTGGGCGTTTCTTATGTAAAGTATATAATTATAAAAAATAAAAACAAAAAGTATAGGTAGAGCATTAGACTGCCAAGTCAAAGTTCTTGAGTACGAATCCAAGGCACTCACCTCTGATTTTTAGAATTCATGTGCGTATAGTATGTGAAGTCTGCCAACCGCCGCTAGGCCAGCGTGGTGGACTAAGGCTTAACCCTTCTCAATCTGAGAAGAGATACGTGCCCAGCAGTAGGACAGTATATGGGTTGATGATGACTACAAACGAAAAATTGTTATTACAATCAACTACATATTAGACGATAATCTTTAGAGTCAAAGACTACCGTTTACACAGACTAGCGTTTGTCGCGCAGACACCGCTACACGCGACGTTGTAGCAACGTTTCTGTTGGGGCACATTAGTTATGCGCTTATTTTCATTGAACGCCTATGCTGGACAAACGCTAGTGTGAAGTCGCCCTTAAGAATTAAAAAAATATATATATTTTTCCAATGTCGGGAGCTAAGTTCACAGAGGTCTGGCTTGCTGGTAGGCTGCGTATTCCTGTTACCTGATGGTATCAGGCAGCCGTACGAGTGTTTGTCAACCTTGTACAATACAAAATTCAAGTATCTGTCTCGACGCCGTCATATTTTTATTTATGAACACACCCACGAAAATATTTTCCTTTGGTAACATACATACATAGGCTCACGCCTTTTTCCAATAGAGGTAGGCAGAAACTAAAGAACGCCGCTTCGCTTCGACCACATTCAACATTCTCTTCCTTTGGTAACATTTCGAAGAAAACCTATTCTGAAGGATCATAAACCTTTAATCCAAATCGCTCATTATTTACTGAGTGACAGCTCATGTGGGCATTATCTCTAGAGCCGGCTAACACTACTAATGACATCAAAATGACAAAGACAGGTTATATTTTAGTATCATTAGTTACCTATTGAACAAATCACTTTTAAACTGGGGCCCACACGCGATCATTATTAACTTGTGAGAAAGGAATCATCATCAACTCATATACTGGCCCGTGGCCGGGTGTGGGAACACCCGGCCACGGGCCTCCTCTCAGAAATGTAAATGAAAATCCTGTTGGTAAACACCACACACCATCGCCAAAGAGTCATGAGTTCGAATGTAAGGCCCGAAACTCTGACATTTCGAAATCAAATTAATGATCACTTGCTTAAATGGTGAAAAACTGAAAACATCGTGAGGAAACCTATATGCCTTAGACATTTTTCTCGATGGTGTGGAAAGTCTACTAACCCACACTAAGCCAGCATGGCTATAGCTTAATCCGTCTCAATCTGAGAGGAAACCCGTGTCCAGCAGTGGAATAGTATATGGGTTGATGATGATTACTCACATGATTTTGGAAAGAAATGTGCCTTAAATTCATGGCAGTTCAATGTTCATATCACTAAGCCAACTCTGTATATGAGTATTAATCGTGCTTAAGCACGGGGACTTGAGGAATTGTTCAAACTTGTACCTCCCGCTACGTTCCGCCACAGATTCACTCGCCAGGGATCGAAATTTCAACCATTTCACCTGGATGAATGGGTGTCCACCACTGAAGTGTCTCAAGTTTTTTTTTTACCGCGAACGACTGCTCTGTGGAATCAATTACCAGCAGAAATATTTCCGATCCGGTACGAGATGGCAACCTTCAAGAAGCGAGCCTATTCTTTTCTCGAAGGCCGGCAACGCACTTGCAACCCCTCTGATGTTGTGGGGGTCAATGGGTGGCGGTGATCCCTGACCATCAGGTGACCAGCTTGCTCGCTTGCCTCCCTCTTCCTTAAAAAAAAGTAATGAGTATGCCTGTATGCCTTTTTTTTCAACCGTGTGTGGTGTTTCAATTAGGACTAATATGGTGAGCTGCTGTCTAACCTCTCATTCTGAGGGGACGGGCCTAAAAAATAGGTATAATAAACCTTAATGTATTAAAAATAGCATTGCAATTCCCAACCACTTACATGTACGAAAAACTACTGACGTTATTACACCGTGACAATATAACCTAACATCTCCAGTATCTCTAGACCTCTGCCCTTAGCACCAGTTTCGTCTGAACTCAATTATAATAAAAAGGTCGACGGGGGAGGGGGAGGTCTAGTTGCCTGGTCGTTTTAGAATTAAAGTGACGTGGGTTTCTCATTTTGTTAGGGGCCAGATATACGCGTTTCCTAAGCGAAAGTGTGTACGCATGTTGAATTTTTAATCAGAAATATTGTGGATATGCGAAAAGTATATGGTCATTGTTATATTTTTTGTAATAGATTCGGTTTTTTGTGATGCTTTTGCCAACTTATATTATATTACTTTTGTCAATATTTAATATTCGATGGCCAGCACCATCGAATATTTCCTAGCTGACGGTCTCTGAAAAGAAACACTGAAACAAAGTCAGAGAATCATGGTATCTTTTAAAGTCCACAGTAACAGTATTCATGCGTATCAAATATGTGTTTTTTAGCAACGTAGGGCAAAATCTGAATTGGCATTTGAAGAAAATCATAGCAGCTTTGAGTTGACCAGTCCTAATTGAAGGCACGCATACATACTTGGAGGTCAATGGAGCTAAGCCGTAATTGCAAAAATTGTGGCTTAGCTCTAAGGCGACGATTTTATAGGAGCTTAACTGTAAAAGGTCTGCAAAACATTTGCTTATAATATGATCTAGTTTGTGGCAACATTATAAAAAAGATCTGCTCGCATCAAAAAAATTTCTACACCAACGAATTAGTTTAACACGTACGTATGAAATGTGATCGCTGTACCCACCAGTGAGTGAGGCGAAAAAAAAAGCAACACAGAACCATGTTCCAAATTGGAAAAATTGTTTAACAACCAGTGATTATGCTAAGCAATAGTAAACTCAATTGCTACTGCTATAGAGTGGATATAAGATAATTTAATGGTCCAAATTATTTTTGTAATGAATAAGCAAATAAAACCACAGAAGCGGACGGTAAACACGTTGATAATTTTAATCTACCCACCTTTACAAAGGGTTGTTTACTGAGAGCGCGCTAAAAGGGATGCCAGGTCGAATTAAAGGCGCTTTTATTTTTGGTGTTAGGGACAGAAGTTGGTGAGGTGATTGGGGAATTGTTTTTACTGTTTTTTAACTTTCCTAGAACAAAAACCTCTTTGGGTATCAAAATAAATACAAATATATATGCGAGATTGGTGTATACAACGTGTTACAAAATACCCCGTAAAAAATATAATTAATTATCAAAGCTAGTAAGCTGTCATTTCAGGGAACCAGATTATTTAACAGAAAGGCTATTTTTAACCCCCGACGCAAAAACGACGGGGTGTTATACCTAGTAATTGTCTACTTTAATAGTTTTTCGATTTTTCATTCATAAATGTTGTTTGTTTCCTTTTTTTGGGGAATGTTATACAGCGTTACTACTACTTAAATATTGTGAATGGACTCGTTATAAGGCCCCATTTAACCTCCTTTCGGCTTTATGGGTAGTTTTGTAACATCATGTATACTTTTATATGTTGCCGAGATTAAATTCCAAATTGGCCTTTTTTAACCCTATTAATCCTCCAATTAAAGTTGTTCGTTTTAGGTGTGAATAATTTTTTTTTTCAATACGCCTAAAAGTTGGTCGTAAGGCTAAATGGGTTGTATAACCTTACATATCACAGCTGTATTCCAAGTGTTAGTTAGAAGTGTACCAAGTACACCTACAGTTCACCGGTATGCTTAGATTCTAGGAGGCGATCAGAGGCAAAGTCCAAACTACGAACTGCTACTGAGAATTTCATAGAAAAACCCAATAACACTGCTTGATCTAGGAATGGAAGCCAAGACCTCAAGCGTAGCAGTTGCGCTAAGGACCACTAGATTAATAAGGCAGTCGATGGTTTGACGACACTGCAAATATCGCTGGTTCAATCTGGATAACTATGACACAAGACCAGGAAAGCTTAAAGGAGTTTGCCAGGAGACCAGACATGCTTAAAAAAGCTTGTCAGGAGACCAGGCAAGCTTAAAGGAGTTTGCCAGGGGACCAGGCAAGCTTAAAGGAGTTTGATTTCTGACATTTACGCGAATATTATACATTGAAATAAAACTACTTTTTACGGATTTTATCGCGTATATTGATATTATTAATCCCGACGTTTCGGACCCTTTACAGCGTCCATGGTCACGGGTAGACTGAGGTGGTGGGCGTCTTGATGATCTAATTACTGACAGCTACCCTACATTTTTAATTGTTACATGATCAATGACATTTATTACTAATTATTAATTAAAAACTAGATGGAGCCGGCATTTCCTAGCTGACGACCTCTGAGAAGAAACGCCGAAACAAACTCAGAGAATCATGGTCTCTTTTAAGTAACAACATTCAATGATCATGTTTTAGTTGTTAATTATTGGCAATCCGATTCACGCAGAACGAGCTCACAGTATCCTTTGGTCTTGCAGTTGTAGGCCTGGATTTTGGTTTAATAGAATCTATAACGGGATTCCAAGCAGGTGGTAAGACCCAGCCATCTTCTATATTGAAATTTGGATGTTTTTTAATTTCAATAGCCTCACGAATCATCCTGGGTAGGTATCGACTTTCCTTCGCAAGTATTTGTGGTTTATCAAATCTGATATAATGCTGGGCCTTGTCAAGAGTATGTTCACAAACTGCTGACTTCTTGGAACGGCGGTGTTTGACATCGGCGATTTGTTCTTTTACGCGGGTCCCTATGCTTCTTTTAGTTTGGCCTATATATGAGAGACCGCAATCACAATCAAGCTTGTATACGCCCGCATCTTGTAGAGGTATATGGCTCTTGACAGATGGTAAGAACTGACTGATCTTCTTTAGCGGCTTGAAGTATGTTTCAATTGAAGCACGCTTCAATTAAAACATACTTGATGTGATGAGCAACACCTGGCTGCTGAGCTTCAACATGTCAAGCAAGTCCTGCAAGACAACAAGCTCCGAATACCGCGCCCTTGTCACAGAAACCATGTGAAACGTGCCACAGTTGAGCACTTACCTGCCGTACTACCATATGTTAGAGGAGTCACCGACAAAATTGGCTACATCTTGAAGCGTGCGATGTCAAACACCGCCGTTCCAAGAAGTCAGCAGTTTGTGAACATACTCTTGACAAGGCCCAGCATTATATCAGATTTGATAAACCACAAATACTTGCGAAGGAAAGTCGATACCTACCCAGGATGATTCGTGAGGCTATTGAAATTAAAAAACATCCAAATTTCAATAGAGAGTCTTACCACCTGCCTGGAATCCCGTTATAGATTCTATTAAACCAAAATCCAGGCCTACAACTGCAAGACCAAAGGATACTGTGAGCTCGTTCTGCATGAATCGGATTGCCAATAATTAACAACTAAAACAAGATCATTGAATATTTTTACTTAAAAGAGACCATGATTCTCTGAGTTTGTTTCGGCGTTTCTTCTCAGAGGTCGTCAGCTAGGAAATGCCGGCTCCATCTAGTTTTTAATTAATAATTAGTAATAAATGTCATTGATCATGTAACAATTAAAAATGTAGGGTAGCTGTCAGTAATTAGATCATCAAGACGCCCACCACCTCAGTCTACCCGTGACCATGGACGCTGTAAAGGGTCCGAAACGTCGGGATTAATAATATCAATATACGCGATAAAATCCGTAAAAAGTAGTTTTATTTAAAGGAGTTTGCCAGGAGACCAGGTAAACTTACAGGAGTTTGCCAGGAGACCAGGCAAGCTTAAAGGAGTTTGCCAGGAGACCAGGTAAACTTACAGGAGTTTGCCAGGAGACCAGGCAAGCTTAAAGGAGTTTGCCAGGAGACCAGACATGCTTAAAAAAGCTTGTCAGGAGACCAGGCAAGCTTAAAGGAGTTTGCCAGGAGACCAGGCAAGCTTAAAGGAGTTTGCCAGGAGACCAGACATGCTTAAAAAAGCTTGTCAGGAGACCAGGCAAGCTTAAAGGAGTTTGCCAGGAGACCAGGCAAGCTTAAAGGAGTTTGCCAGGAGACCAGGTAAACTTACAGGAGTTTGCCAGGAGACCAGGCAAGCTTAAAGGAGTTTGCCAGAAGACCAGACAAGCTTAAAGGACTTTCCCAGGAGACCAAGTAAGCCTAGTGTGAGGCAAAGCTTAAAGGAGGCCTCAGTAGAGAGATAAGGAAGGCTTGTTGATGATGATGATGCCGAGCCGTACCCCATCAACAAAATCGCTATCGCTTCTCTCACCACTGAAGTCACACCCGACCAAGCGATTTTATTCCGTACACCGGTACTCAGAGCTCAACACGTCAGTAATTATCTTGATTAGTAGCCCATGAGCCCAAAGTTAATATTTTCCGGGGAGCAATTTAAGGCTTTAATTAGAACGAAATTGTTTTCCATCTTCTTATTGTATAATATTATGATGGCGTTCTATACTATTTTCCATTTACTTGAATTTTCAGTGAATTATTTGGCTGTGAATAGAATTTCTTAGGGTAAGCGATAGGGGAATTCCTTTGAGTAAATTTGGTAAATTAACCAGTGTTACTAATATTAGCTATAATTCATATTAATTAGGCAAATTAATAACGATTCGCAGAAGGAATCTGCTTGGTCCACGTGCCCCAATTATTGATAAATGATTTTTAATAATAGACACTTTTACAAGTCCATATTTAATTAATAACAGATGGCACGAGAATTTGCTAGGTCTTCTGAGAAGAATTTTAATCAGTCACTGTGTAGCTCAACCATTATGTAGAGAGCTCAACGACCTGTCGGTACTAAATGAGCACGACGTTTGCGTAGATCAAGTGAAACACTCAAAACTGTCAGAAAAACGTTAATTTCTTAAAAGAAAATGATACATGCAAGACTATAACTGCCATACGCAATGATAATGATGATTTTTACTTTTTAATGCAGATTGGTTCAAGAAAGATGGAGGCATGAATGAGAGAATTTTGCCCAGCAGTGGGAGGCCATTAGATGAGTGGTTATCGACGGTCCTCAATGAAAATTGACGTCCATTCAAAGACCGACCGCAACAATGACAATTGACGTAAATTCAAAGAATGACCAACGACAACGCAAACTTTCTTAACCTTACAAATTACATAATCAGCATACTTAGTTTTATTGAGCCTCGAATTCCTCACTATGTCAGTTCCCCTTCAACTCTCACGTCTTCTACTAAAAAAACTATACCCAAAAACAAAGAACAGAATGAGCGAGCAGAGGTCACACGGAACAAAATAGTTAATTACTTGCATTTCAACATGACTAAGGACAACTGATGGTGAGCAAGTCACCGCGAAAATTACTTTTCGGCTGACGTCATTATTCTGGCCACCCCCCTGTACCCTTCGCCCCATTGCCCCGCTAGTGGTAACAGCAGCCATTGGCAACTAAGTCCAGAAGGTGAAGTTAATTTAAATTGAAATATTATACGGAGTAGTGTAAAAAGGGATATACCACTGACCTTTAAAATACAAGTTGTATTATAGAGGTCAGTGGTTGCTGAAATTAATCAGTGACAGTGACAAGTCACAAGACCCAACTCTAGATCTCTCTGAGCCTTCTTCTTGGTGTCGATGGTAATCCTTTTTTACCCGACTGCCGAAGGAGGAGGGTTATGTGTTTGACGTGTATGTATGTATGTATGTATGTATGTATGTCCGTTCCTATGTCCGCTCGTAACTATTCAACGGTGCAACCGATTTAGATAAATGATACCTCATTAGATTTGTCTTGATGGCACGAGTGTCACTGGGTACATGAAATTAAAAAAAAAACAAAATGGCGGATTTTATGCGCTTTAATGCGTGGGCTGAAAAATATGTTTTGAGCATTCCGTATCATGTATTCTCAAATTTTCGGTAGCAATTAGCGAAAGCATTACATTACTTTATTGTTAAGGGACTAGTAGGAAATCATCTACTTTTTCATATAAATTATTTCTTCGTTAATGTCCGTAGGTAGTTTTAGATTGAGGTTAGGAAATACGATTTGTTTGTTATAATTTATTTATCAAGCATTCTGAATTATTTTTACTGTCCTTATGTACCTATTTAGTTTTCTTTACGTAATATGTGGGTGACTCACATACACACATACATACACATAGTAAACCATTACATAACTGAAATAAACGACTTAAATACATATTATAATCAAATATATCAAACAGATTACTTAAATACATATTATAATCAAATATATCAATTCATGCATTCATCACACATTACTTGCACATAAATATATATTCCTTCCTATTATTTATATTATTTAGTTTCTTTCTTAGTATTTAGATAGTTCTAGTAAATTCAAAATCATCTTCATCTCAACATCGTAGTATTCGTGCGTTGTGACTAGCCAAACGTACGCTAGATCCAAGAAGACTTCTGAATAACCCTCATGACCTCAATTCGTTACAAGAATTAAATCGTTTGCGAAATCTTGCACAAGTAAATAACACACCTTAGTTTTAAATTAAGCGTCTGCAGATTTTTCGTAGTTTTGCACTAAAAATCCGGAAACAAGTTACGTAATTAAAATAACTAAAAAACCCGACTGCATAAAAACACTTTAAAAAAAACTAAAAAGACAAAAACAAGTCTAGTAGTCCAGACCTATGTAAAGTAATATTGAATAACTACACCATTTAAATGTTTTCATGATCGATAAATACATAAAATAATAAATTATAATTATTATAATAAATTATTGCAGTCGGGACCCATTACTGGGAATTTTAGAGACAGTCACGATTTTGAATGGGTCCCGACGGCAAGATTGACTTTATTCTACGTTATAATTTATTATTTTATGTTTTGAGAGATATGACAAGCACCAAAGATCGACTGATCGACAGAAGAATCCTTTTCTCGCTTTTTTTAAGATATCCCGCATTAGAGAAAAAGCAACCGATACAAAATACGCTAAGACTCGTATATCACTGGCGTTTTTTATTAATATATTTAGAATTAACGCAATAATTATGTCTTAATATAATTAGTATATCGGTATCGGGTGCTTCTTTATAACTTCCTTTTATTTTCCGATACCAATATCGGAAGTTATCAAGAAGCAATTTGTATTATTTATACTATTTATTCACACCCACATAAGAGAAGTGCAAAGTTAGTATAAATGAATTCATGAAAACTATTATGATCACATTTAAGTGTTTGTCACGAAGTAGTTCTACCGCGGTTTCCTCTACATCACGTTATTTACGGAAAACTGTAATTTATCATTGAAATTAAAAGCCGCATTGTTTTAATCATAATAAAGGAGAATTTAGAATGATCTATTGAGTCCCCCTAATTATTACTCATTTATTTCACATTGTACATTCTCTCAACTTGCAAAATGAAAATTTCGCCGTCTACAATATTATTTTGTTAAACTAATTGTGACTTTGTTTGTAAGAAATGTAAGCCTAGTAACTGAACTTTAAGAGTATCTGTTTTACATAATTAAATAAGTATTATAACATCCTTTATTGTACCTATTTTATCTGAGTTCTCTAACAACTTTCTATTTTTTTGCAGTCCCAGTTTAAACAATTGCATTATGTAAAGATTTGTAATAGTAACTTTTGTTTTTTTTATGTGATAGGGGTAAATGAGCAGATAGATCGCCTGATGGTAAGCGATTACCGCCGCCCATGGATAATCGAAACACCAGAGGAGTCACAAGCGCGATGCGGGCCTTTAAAAGGGAGTATCCTTGAAGGTTTGAAGGTCGTATTGATCGAAAGATTCTAGAGAAATGCACAGTAGTGGATTGTCAACCATCTAGACGATGGGGATGGAACTGCTGTCGCGTAGGAGCGATGGCGGAAAGAGGTAGCAGGGATCAATTCGAACAGTTCGATTGAAGTTAAGATCTCATTCATCATTTCAGAACAGTTGAAGTTAAGAGCTCATTCATCACCATCATCATCATCCTCCTACTCTTGTCCCAATTTATTTGTGGTCGGCGCAGTGACATTTTGTTTCATTTAATTCCATTCATCATTCAGTCTGTCAGCCGTCACATCATTCACTCCCTTCTCTATCATATCCGCTTTAACACAATCCATTAGAGCTCATTCATAATGGGATTTAACTCTTCTCAAGACCTCATTATTTTTATTAAAAGAGAAGCATGAGATTCTGCTATATTTTGATTATGAAATATATTTGATTGGATCAGTATTTCAATTCGCATTATTAATATCATTATAATTTCTCGCAGATCGTAAAACAACTTCAATTCCAATAAAACAGCATTTCATATTTTGCAAATCATGCATTGCATTATATTGTATACATATATAATAGTTTTGTTTCATCAAATAAATGCTGGACCTTCAGGAGTAAGAAGGATTATAGGGGGAAGGGACGCAGACGAGGATAAGTACCCGTACATAGTAAGATTACAACAGGAATATGTGGCTTTTATTAATGACACTATTCTGACCGGCCATATACATATTTGTACCGGCGCCGTCCTAAAACCCACTTGGACATTAACAGCCGCACACTGTACTTACAGTAAATGTTCTTTCATGATCAAAAACCTCACATTGATTCCTGTTATCCGACACGGTACTTGGATGAACAGCACCATCACAAAAGTAATTTATAGCATCGTGCATCCATCCTACAATTCAGAAAAATTCCTATTATTAAATGACATAGGTTTAACAAAATCTGAAGAGATCATACTGAAGCAGTACGCTCGAGTGAGTGCTTTAGATCCCTTCACTACAGTTGGACAAGAAGCCATTTTAACCGGTTATGGATTCACTAATAATTCTGAAGGATTAATTAAAGATGCGACGACCTTGATGAAACCATTACAAATATTAGATGTGCTAGTAGTGAAATGTGATAAGAAGAATATTTTTAGGTTCAAGCCCTCGATGTGTATAGCAAGAAAGTGCAGCAGATCAGCCGTTGCATGTCCTGGAGACTCCGGCGGACCAGTGCTCCATCCGTCAGGTGTTATTGGTGTGAACTCCCTTGGACCAATTTCAAAAAATGGAGCATATTTTTGCTTCCTACAATTAACGAAACCAGTCTATGATGTTGTTTATGTTACACCGACAACTCCATTTATCGATTGGATAAGTGATACCATTAAAAAAGATGTTTGAATTATCGATAAAACAATTTAAATGGTTCTTTTTTAAACAAAAGTACAAGTAAGAACGAATTTTAAAGAAAAACAAATTTTAACAAAGGTCCTGTTTTGTGTAATTAATACTAGAGTATTTTTGACATCAAGGTTAACTTCAGATGATAAACTTTAATGATACTATAGTATGACAATAGATACCTAAACATTTTTTATTCGGTCATAGTAAACGCACGTTGCAAAAATCAGTCAATTTAACTTAGCCTTAATAACATAAGCAGGCAACCAAACGATACATTTATAGAAAACCTTCAACAGTTTTACTGTTAAAAAAATAAACGATTATGCAATAAATCGATAAATTCTGAAATAAGATTTCGTAATATTTTTTATTATGAAATAGTTACAATAGGGTCTTGTGGCAAAGTAATAACTATTCTGATCAATTTACTAATAGGTTAAATTAGTTTGCTGCGATTAGTTTATGAATGGGTGAACATTATTAATTTGCTTCGTCAACCAGGTCATCCTTAGGATATCTATTCATCATCCTCCGAGACTTTTCCCAACTATGTTGTTCAATATCAGTATTTCACACGAAACAACTGCTATCAGATCTCCACAAGCCAATTCCTAGGCAATACCGATATCCTGAGGATAGACTGGTTGTCACGCTTTGACTTCTGATTACCACTTACGATTATCATTGATCTTCAAATGGTCACCTATCTCCAGATATATTCTTTTATCGATAGACTGATGAAGAAGAACGAACTAAATTCAGATTGCGAAACGTTCAGGAGAGTTAATCAATTGTTCATGCGTAACGCTGTTTAGCTACCAGTAAGAAAGAAAGTGAAGTCTACCAGCATGCACTGGGTTTGCATCATGATGGCCTAATGTCTCTCGTACTGACCCATAGCCAGAAATTTAAGTATGTATAGCTCCATATAATAGAGAGCAAGCGTATTACCATTAACTGGGTCAAATACAAACTCCAAGCTGCTACTGAGAATCATTCGTCATACAAAAATCCAATAACACTGCTGACCTGGGAATTAAGCCTAGGACTAGACTACGGTAAACTAACGAGGCAGGTTTAAAGGTTGATGATGATGATGATGAAGTGTCTGCTGAAAGCGTTTGACCCAGTCTTGCGTGGTGGTAAGTACAAATAGGCCAAGATGGGATCCATCACCAGCACCATCATCAACCCATATACTGTCCCACTGCTGGACACGGGTCTCCTCTCAGATTGAGAGGGATTGGGCTATAGGGCACCACGCTGGCCTAGTGCGGGTTGCCAGACTTCACAAACCGTCGAGAAAAATCTCTAAGGTATGCAAGTTTCCTCACGATGTTTTCTTTCCCGTTTCATTCGAAAAGTCAGAGATGCGTGCCTTGAAATATCACTATCATTGCTTTGCAAGATAGGGTCGCAAGTCTGAAATTTGATGTTGGCTGTTACATTTTTCTATGTAAATAAATCATTATAAACAATTTCAGCTCGTCGTATACCGATAAAAAATATTGTTACCGATTTTATTGAAATATTGCATAAGGTGATTTACTTTTTTTATTAACATCATAACTGTGGAAGGTTGTTAATAGACTTTTTATCGTGAGTCATAGTTTATAGAGTTGATATATAAGGCTAAGTTCAAATAACTGCATTTTACAACACGCATTTACAATGACTCAATAAAATGCACATTGTCATATCAAACATTTATTATTTGAACTTAGTCTTATCAACAATCTGAATATATTATCTTTATCATCAAATCATTTTTTTAAAACAACAGTAGGTATCGTTTAATTGGTTTCATCGGTATACCAAACATCTTTTTTAATGGTATCACTTATCCAGTCGACAAACGGAGCTGTTGGTGTAATAACTCCACTATCATATACTGGTTTTGTTGATTTCAGGGAACAGAACTTCATAAGATTTTCTGGACCAAGAGAGTTGACACCGACCACACCTGAGGGGTGGAGCATTGGTCCGCCGGAGTCTCCAGGACATATACCAGATGATTCTCTGCACCTTCGTGCTACACATATAGCGGGCCTCATATTATATATAGTTGCCTTATCACATCGGACTACCAGCACATCTAACATTTGTAATGGTTTCAATAGCGTCGTTGCATCGCCGACTAATCCTTCAGTAGTATTGGTATCTCCATAACCACTTAAAATGGCTTCTTGTCCAACCATAGTGGGGAAATCTAAAGCACTGACTCGAGCGTACTGCTTCAGTATGATCTCTTCAGATTTAATTAAACCGATGTCATTTATTAAATTAAACAATCTAAGACTGTAGGAAGGATGCTTAATGGCAGAAATTACTTTTGTGATGGTACTGTGGTTCCACGTACCGTGTCGTATGACATTATTTATTGTTGAGTTATGGGGCTTCATATTCCTTGTATTAAGAATACAGTGTGCCGCTGTTAATGTCCAAGTGGGTGTTAGTACAGCGCCGGTGCATACATGTATATGATGAACCAAAGTCACTTCCTTAATTTTTATAACAAGTTGATGTTGTAATCTTACTATATACGGATATTTTTCCTCGTCTGCGTCCCTTCCCCCTATAATTCTTCTCACTTCTGAAGGCCCAGAATATATTTGTAGAATCGAAAATGTAAAGAATATGTACAATACAATACACGGCATGGTTAAAAAAATATGAAAACTAGTTTTATTGGAACTGAAATTGACGTTGTTTTACGATGTTCGAGAAATATTATATATTATGTATGTTGATTGATGTTTGAAATACTGATATAAAATACTACAATAAACTATTCCACTTGCAAGCAAGGTGTTGCTGCAAACTATATTATTTTGACTGTGACTATCTCTATTTTGACGGTGTCTGTGGTCTAGTGGTTCGAGTGTCGGACTGGTATTCACGAGGTTATGGGTTCGATTCCCACAGAATACAAATATATATGTGACGAATATAAGTGTTTGTGTTTATTTCTTATGTATTATAAGTATATAATTTAGTCCCAAACTAAGCAGAGCTTGTACTATGGGTACTAGACAATGGATATAATACTTTTATACTTCTTTAGTCTTTGCTATTGTTATTATAGGCAAATAAGCGTGGGGGCCAGCTGATGGTAAGCAGCAAGTGCAGCCTACAGACGCCAGCAACACTAGTCGTATCACTAGCGCGTTGTCATCTTGAAACCTTAGTTGTTAAGTCTCATCATCAACCCATATAGTGTCCCACTGCTGGGCACGGGTCTCCAATCGTATTGAGAGGGATTAGGCTATAGGCCACCACGCTGGCCTAGTGCGGGTTGACAAACTTCACAAACCGTCGAGAAAAATCTCTAACGTATGCAGGTTTCCTCACGATGTTTTCCTTCACCGTTTAAGCGAGTGATAATTAATTAGATATTAGAATTCGAAAAGTCAGAGGTGCGGGCCTTTGGTTCAAACTCGAGACCTTCGACGTGGCAGTCCAATGGTCATACCACTAGGCTATCACTGCTTCTCATATACATAATCATTATTCATATACTTATGCCTTGTAATTTCACTGGCTGCTTGCTACATTGCGCTTCAAACCAGAACACAATAATGTTATAATTTCTGGCAATACCAATATTCTAAGGATAGACTGGTTGTCAGGTTTTCTTTAGGTTTCTGTCTATCACAAACGACCGAGGCCCGGAGGGGTCTTGATGTGTTTGGAATGGTCACCCATCCACAGACTGGTCGCAGCTAGCGCAGCTTAACCTTGCATATTGGTTGATCAGCATAATAATAATTTTGCCCCTCGTTTTACTCATGGAATACGTTTATCTCGTGTTCTGGTATCATATTTACCTACACGCAGAAACGTTGGAACAACGCTCAATGCAAATTTTGTGCAAACACATATCCCTTCACACATTTGCTTACATTTTAGAATAATTAATCACCACCCTCTTCATTTGCTTACAAAACGTTGGTGTTGGAATTAAAATGTGATTGCGTTTCAAGCAAGACTTAATTATTGTTCTGGAATATCTGAATAGTAACTGCCTCATTAGACTAGTTGGCATAAAGGCGACTGCGCTTGAGGTTCGTTTCCCAGGTCGAGCAGTGTCATTGGGTTTTTCTATGAAATTCAAGAGAGTTAGGGCATAGTGGGAGTAATTCCAGAAAATACAAGTAAAATACCCACTGCTTTGTGCCGTGTTGTATTCCTATCGTGAGCAAGGTTGCCAGTGCTCCGCGAGGAAATGTTTTGTTTGCAGTGGGGGGACTTTGACCGTTATACTGCCAACCCAACTATTCGTCTTTCGTTTTACAGGGTCGGCAACGCACAAGTGATACCCGTGCTGTTTTAAGCGTCTATAGACTACAGTAACCACTTAACATCGGGTGGGCCGTATGCTTCATCTCAGTAGCAGTTTCGAATTTGGATTCGTACCTGGTTAATGGGAAAATGTTATTTTTTTGAAAAAATATCAAAATAATGACATGTAAGTACTTGTAATAGAAACATGTATTTTTAAAATTACTAACATTTTTACATTATTGAAATAAAACTACTTTTTACGGATTTTATCGCGTATATTGATATTATTAATCCCGACGTTTCGGACCCTTTACAGCGTCCATGGTCACGGGTAGACTGAGTCAGTCTAAAATCCGTAAAAAGTAGTTTTATTTCAATGTATAATATTCGCGTAAATGTCAGAAATCAATATATTTACATTATTTTTAGTGGATTAACATGATAAATTATTTAGTTTTTAATTTCTTTATAACTGAACCTCAATGTCATTTATCCTGAAGTGCTGGCCAGTAAAATTGTTTGACACTATGGATATTTCATTAAATATCCTTATCATACCTTTCAGGGAACTGTTAAATGTGGTATTGAGAGTCGAAGTGAATACAACAAATTGATATTGATATAATCTTGCACTTCCTCTGAACTGAAATAGGTCACGCAAAAGTCACAAAGCACAAAATGTTTAAACAAAATAAAAGGCATTTGCATTCACATCTAAACAACCTCCATTGTAATGTAGCTCGCTATGAGCTGAAGCTGAAGAATAAATTATTAAATACCATTATTCCAGTGTTCTGTTGTGCTGAATTAAAACTTACTTATTCCAGTATTTATTTTGTTAGCTATGTATGAGCTCCCACTGATGGGCAAAGGACTCTCTCATAATCTTCCACTTATACGACGACACAATAGACTACGTCTGTGGTCTAGTGGTTCCTGTGTTGGACTGCTGATCACGAGGCCGTTGGTTTGATTCCCACAGGACACAAAATTAAATATTAATGTGATGAACATAAGTGTTAGTGTTTTTCTTCTGTATTTACAAAAAAAAAAGTATATGAGTATAATATCTATTGTCTAGTACCCATAGTACAGACGCCAGCAGGTCAACATAACCAAAACTGTCAAATTTTCCCAATTGAATATGAACCTTATTGTTTTGTATTAAAGTTGAAATTCAATCAAAGAAATTTGAAAATGTAATATGTCCCAAATATTTATTATTATTATTTATAATATCAATCGTCTATGGCAACTTACTGTTAGGGAACCCTGCCTGAAAATTTGTAAATCATCTGCATACTTAGAGGTGGCATGATATGGAAATTGAATTACTTAATAAAAATTGTAAATAGGAGAGAAGATAAAATGCCTCTGCCTTAAATCGCAGCTGGCTTTGTAAGTCCAATGATGGCGGTATGTTTCGCTGGGTCGCTTAAATGTACAATTCTAGGATTCGAGGACCTTTCCGTCTCATTAGATTCTAGCGGGCTTCATTCGGAATGATGTTGACGGCTGAGATGGAGCAGCGGTACTCAAGCACTGCTAAAAACTAAAATGGAACGGAGAATATTGAGGGAATTGAATTGAATCAGAGAACTTGTAGATTGTCCTCCCTAATCAAATCGAAATATGTCTGTAAAATTAAAATTATTACCTAATCTATCTATCTTTTTTTTTATATAGCACCCTTTTTTTTAATAACATGATGCGCCTATAAATGCCAGCAACACCACTAGAATTACTAGCGCATTTTCATCTTGAGACTTCAATCTCCTATGCCCAGTAATTTTCACCCTTCAAACCAGAACACAATCATGTTAACACATCATACCAACTTGCCAGCAGTCTCAACCTCTAGGTACAAGTCCAGTCCATTTTCAGAATGCGGCAAGTGCAGCTTAACCCGATCAGCGTAGTTATTATTTAGCATCTCATCTTCCAGTTACAACTAACAATCGAGAATTTTACCTGTGAACACAGTAGCCAATTTTCCCCACCGACTTTCCAAACTCGAGTCGTTTTACAAAAACATTTCCAGACGAATTTCTTAACTGACTTCCAAATTAGATGTCGGGTGGAAACTTTGACAGTCGCTGACCCAGAATGAACACGTCACGGCATGTCTGGGCGTCTGGGCAGAGTTTTCATGCCCATGGAAACGCGATATTACATCGTGCGAGCTGCGTTTACTTTTCAGTATTAATTATTTTTTTTATAAGTAAGTAGTGTGATAAGAGAACGTTGCGGCTTAAAAGACGATGTAGTGACGAGGATTGAGAAGAATATGCTGAGATGGTTTAGGCATGTCGACAGAATCGATGAAAGGCGACTAACAAAAGGGATTTATATGGCGAATGTCAATGGAACCGCCGAGAGGGGACGCCCTAGAAAAACTTATTGGTGAGGTTCTTTAAAAGGTCAGGTGCATAGTACTCGAAACCGGCGTGTATGTTTGACAAAATGTATGAATGTGGTCGAAGCAAAAGAAGTATGCAAGAATCGTAACAAGTGGCGTTCTTTAGTTTCTACCTACCCCCATGGGAAAAAGGCGTGAGTGTATGTATGTATGTTTTATAAGTAAAAAAAGGCAAGTAAGGCTAAGGCTTGCAGGTCTGCACCGTTTATGCAAGTGATCATTAATACGCGCATGATTTCTAAAGTTAGAGTTATGTGCCTTCGATTCGAACTCGCGGCCTTTGACTTGGTCATATTACTAACCCGTCACTGTTTTTTTCTACCAACGCCAACCATTTAAAAGGTTAATAATTTAAATCTCTGTCATTGTCAACGACATTTATTTACAAATAGCTTAAATCAAAAGTTAAGCTGCAAAGGGATCAAAGCAACTTTAAAACTCACATAAGCCCGCCCCGTTACATCAAATCGATACCAAAACGCAGGCAGTTTTCATTTAATCTCGTTAGGGGCTCTCGTTAGTTCCCGGATCATGCAAGACCCTGGATCTCGGGATAATTGCCTTTGTTATACCTTCGCCTCACTGTAATATTTTATTTTTCTTGCCACGAGCTTCTAGCAAGGATGCACTTAAGTTTTAAGTAAAAGGCATCTCGGAGCAATTACTCTGCTGCACTCAATTTTGCACAGTTTATGTATCCGTCATACTGGTTGTTTAACGTTGAAACTGACAGTAAAATGGTAAGTAAGAATAATACATTTTAATAGAATGTACTTACTTTGCTCGACTAAGAAAAAGAAACGGTAATGAGGTTATGTTATATGGTTATTTGATAAAATTCCCTGCTGATGGTGGCGTTGTGTGTCGGGTCGTTTTATTCCCTGCAACATGGTGGAGTCCAACGACGCCGATACGCACGTCATACTCGTGAACGGGTGCCGTCTGTCGGGGCTGGTCAGCTCTTACTGTCAATGGCAATCTCTTTAATTATTATTATTATTTTTCCTTTTCTGTTTGGTAGACTGGATTAATTTAATAGTATACATCAAACTACATTGCTCTCATGTAAGTCTGACATAACAATGATTTATATTAATTTGATATTAGCAGACATTACTGAAACGGTTACTGTGATTATATTTTTTCTTATTATTTAATAATGTTTAACTCAATAAAATGTAAATGTGAGTACTTTTGAAGGCATACATACTCAGCTTGGTCAGTCTGGTGGCTTTGAACCTTTTTTTATATGGCCTACGCAAATGTTCCTCTAATCTGGTATCGTCGTGCGACTGGTTGTTGAGCTCCTTAAATTATGGTTGAGCAACACAATGACTGATGCATGCGTGCCGTCGGTTGGGACTGGTCTACTCAAAGCCGCTAAGGCTCTTTCTTCAAAAGGCCATTTCAGACTTTGCCCTACATTGTAAGACACAGATTTGTTACTATTCTATGTCTGGACTTTAAAAGAGACTATGATACTCTGAGTTTTTGGAGCTATCTTAAAAAAAATGTAAAAAATCGAATTTAAAAGTAAAAGTGTCTTTAAAAGATCTATTTACAGAAATAAATATCATTTATCATACATATTATGTGGCAGCATTGAGCTACAACGTGGCGCCATCTAGTAGTGATCTGTGGAAACGTCAAGTAAGTACAAAGTCTATAACACGTGGTTGGACTGACAACTGACAATTGACATTGACAGTTAGATACCACGCCCCTGTTCCCCGAAGGGTTAGGTAAAGGTGAAAGTAATACACACCCTCAGTACGCCATTAAGTTTAAATATCACGTAATAGGGGGCGAACCTATTGCCATTAACCGGGCACAAATCCAGACGCCGAACTGCTATTGATAATTTAATAGAAAAACCCAATAACACTTCACTCGACCTAGGAATCGGAATCAGGAACCTCAAGCATAGCAGTCGCGTTTTAGACCACTAGGTAAATGAGGTAGTTGGATATAAGGCCATAGCTCAAAAACGAATGAAATCAGATTTTGATAAATGAGATGTCAATTGTCTGTATCGCAAGTGTCACATCAATCCATATACTGTCTCACTTCTGGACACGGGTCTCCTCTCAGTTTAAGAGGGATTTGTGTATAGTCCACCACGCCGGCCTAGTGCGGGTTGGCAGACTTCACACACCGTTGAGAAAAATCTCTAAGGCATGCAGGTTTCCTCACGATGTTTTCTTTAACCGTATGAGGAAAAGTCAGAGGTGCGTGCCTTGGATTGTGTCCAAACTCAAGACCTTTGACATGGCAGTCCTGTCATTATACTTCATTGTTTTAAATATAGACTACCTATATTAAGTAAGTAATTGCTTACTGTAACAATTCAGTAACTTATTAGTATAGGTATACATATAAAAAAACTCGCTAAAAACCCAATAAAAAGATCCTAGGACTGAAAAAGAATAATACATGTTTATAAAAATAACTGCCTCATTAGCCTAGTGGTCCTAAGTGCGACTGCTATAGGCCCTGGGTTCGATGCCCAAGTACTTTTTACGGATTTTATCGCGGTATATTGACACTGTAAAGGGTCCGAAACGTCAGGACATTGAAAATTTATTTCAATGTCAAAATATACGCGTAAATGTCAGAAATCTACTTAATATTTAAACGTTTTGACACAGTCCAACCAAAAAATATCCTTTACATACTAGAAAGTTATAAGACAGATAGTTAACTAGACACAGAGGATTGGAGATAAAGCTAATTAATAGGCTTTGGTCATCAACCGATCCTCCCGCAGACGATAAAATCTTGATCTAAAATAAACAGATACCTATCTTACGTCCACAAAACCAAAATCTCCGAATTTACGAGTGTTACCAGCTGAACAAGTAGTAAGCACGTAATTGTTACTTAAATAAAACCTCAGACGCATTCAACTAATACTGGGTTATACCTTTATAATCTCGGTATCATCCCTAAGGCTTTAAGGTGGGTCAGCGTATTGAAGGAGCTGGCGTGACCCTGTTACGTATAGCTTGACATTGACGTTTTGACCCTGTCATTTTTGTCAGCACAATAGAGACGACTTTTATTATGAAATATTTATATCTCCCCAAAGGCTGGAGAAGGACAGCAATGGACAGGCAAAGGTGGAGGGAACTTCAGGAGGCCTATGTCGCAAGACAGCCTGTCCTGGTAACTGATATTAAATGTTAAGTTTTAAACAAATAGGAAAAAATAAAAATAAGTACAGTAAGTATAGTGTTATGTTTTATTGTATTACAAATTGTGCAAAGGTCAAAGTAAATAAAGGCTATTTTTATTTTATTTGATTTATTTCTGTAAGTTGATCGTTAGAGACACTTTTACAAGCCAATGGTTAATTTTTTTTTTGTTAGATTTCTTAGCTGATAGATTAGGCATTTCTTAGCTGACAACCTCTGTTACGAAACACCGAAATAAACTCAGGCAGGTCTCTTAAAGTCCAGACATAGTAGAAGAAGTTTAATTATATGAGTGACACTTTGTACGGCAACGTCTAAAATGGCGTTTTGAGGAAAAAATCATTGTGGCTTTGAGTAGACCAGTCGTAACTAACGGCACGTACCTATGCATCAGTCATGTAACTCAACCATAATTAGGTATATACCTTAATCTAATTAAGATAAACAGTTTCGACTTAATAACTGTGCATGCCTGTAAATTAGACATCGTACTATAAAAACTCGGTGGAAACAGTCCCCAAATGTTAGGCATCCGTGATTATTGTTTTTTTTTTTTGGAACCAAGTTCCTTATCGCGCATTGTGAAAGGGGGCTAGATGGGAAAAATTCTTACGAAAAGTTGTCACGACACTTTTTTCGAAATTCAAATATTGTTGACAAACATTCAAATATTATTGAGTGAATGACAATATTTGAATTTCGCGCGTTGTGAATTGTTGAGTGTATACAGGTTTTTTTATTTTTAATTATTAAATTTTAATGAAAGGAACTTCGTTCCATCCGGGTGTCCCTTGACACCTCTCAAGTTTTTTTCTACTCCTAAGGTGGCCAACAAGCATACGGCCCACCTGATGGTATGCGGTTACCGTAGCCTATAGACGCTTGCAGCACCAGGGGTTTCACTTGCCCGTTCCCGACCCTGTAAAACGAAAGTGGAATATTTGGGTTGGTAGTATAAGGGTCAAAGTTCCGTCACTGAAAAAACGTTTCGTCGCAAAGCACTTTCATTGTCCTTGATAATTTCAAAATCACTTTTAAAGGGACTTTATCTGTGCGGCCGTTCGGTTCGCTGACTTCAGACAAGAATTTCGGAACTGAAATATTTTTATCATGATGCAAGGATTTCTTTCAGGGAAGGTGGTTAAGTCTTGACTGCGCTGATCAAGCCTTTAGTGCTAAAGACTTCGGCCTCCATGAGCTGTGACCAGAGGGCTGGGTATTTGGCATAGTAACTGTTTTTTTTTTATAGTACAGAAAATCCTCATGGATCCTCTGCCACCCGGGGAGGTGGCAGGGTATGTCGGACTCATACCGACTAAAAACCGCACTTGCCTTCACCTGCCCTATTGTCATGGCCATGGGATCCGCGAAATTCGCCACGACCATGACAGGCTGTGGTCCAGTGTTGCTGGACCCCGTCGATAAGCGAGGGCTCTCCTCGCATACTGTTTAGGCACGCTTCGTTAAAAGCGTGCCGCCTACTGGGGCCATTGTCTGGTCGGGCGGCAGAGTCCCCCAATTCAACCGCCCGCAGGCCACAGCTCATGGAGGCCGGAGGTCTGTCTGCGCCCTCCGGCGCCCGGTGCGTCTACTACGTACGTCTAGAGGTGGACAATTCTCTCTCCCTTTCCTTGGCATAGTAACTAAGCGATCTAATTAAGCACCACGGATTTTAAGGTCGATCCCCGCATGGAACAAATATTTATGTGACCTACACGTTGTTGCTCCGACTCTGGGTGTATACTATGTCTATAAAAAAATTTGCTTGTAAATGTAACCCACGATACAGGACAAATTGCTAGTGAAGGGCAACGTTTAAAAAAATACCACAAGTCCCAAAATCCCATGATCCCGACCATTGAGCAATGGAACGCAAGTACACTTTTTCACACTATAACAAAAAAGTGTAAAATAATGTACTGGATGCGCGTACACAAAAACGTGTCCTTTGCATTACAAATTTGACCATAATCTGGCAGTCATGAATGCGAATAATAAAAAAAACACATTTGCACAGTCAGTACAGTCGAAAACAAAAGTAAAGAAAAATATTTCTTTTTTATTGCTCTCATACTTATCTAACGTCTTTGAAGAATATGACTACGATGTAATTTAAGCATTAGATACTTTAGTATGAACCTTCGTCCCTCCATACTCCTGATAACTTAAGTTTGGGACCAACGGTAACTTTGTATAATTGTTCAGTTCACATTTTATTATTGTGAAATGAAGTCATTATTATTATACCATAATTATTTTCTGATGTTATTCACAAAATAATTTATTTTGCTAAGTAGTAAATCAAATAAACAGCTTATAATTAGGCCAAATAATATGTCTTTTGACTGCGGTTATAGACCTCACTACCGTTTGGTCGTGTCAGTCTGAGATTTGGCGACTTAAAAAAAAAACAAAAGTGTTAATGAACTTATTACTGAACCTCTTTGAATACCTAATTAATTAAAATCATAATGATCTAGAAAATAAGTTCTTTTGTGACTTCATAATAAGATTTACGAGTAGTTGCTGCTGAGTTATGCATTTAAATTTATTATGATTAAAATGTGCTATATTTATGATTTCAGCTTTAGCGACGAGATCTTATCAACTAAATGGTATGTTTATGCTAATATGTAGAGTAATAAAAACACTGTAAAGTCTTGTTAATAAAAATGCGACACGAGATGAATTCGATATGTAAATTTAAAACTAACTTATGCTGACTTCGAAACCATATTATAGTTATTTTACGTTTCTAAACTGAAAGTGTTTGACTTTAATTGCACCTCTAAATAACGTCATCGAGCAAGTAATGCCACTGGGTGGCCCTTGTGTTTGCTACTGGCGTGCCTTTGATTAAGATGCGAAGGATGGCCTCGCTGATTGAGTACTATAAAAAAAAGTTGTTAAGTATCAAGGCTGAACGTCAGATGTCAGGTTATTGTGCTGTTGTATTAATAGCCAATTGGCAAAGACAACGAACTTTTCAGCCTATTTCATGATGACGTCAACACGTGTAAATGGTTAAAATACAATATTACCTAAAGTTTTTAAAATAAAAAATTGGTTATTTTTGTTAAAAGTCATATTAATTGGTGCCGTATCAACAAAACCGTAACAATAGCTTTTATTTAATCCACCGAATCCGAACTTAACATAAACGCATTTAATGTAGTATTAAATAAAACTTAATTCATCACCGATATTATGACATTATTAAACTTAATCTTCAAATATTTTGATATTAAAAAATATCTGTTGTAATATTTAAAATTACTATCTTCAGATCACTAAACCAGCTAAAATAATATTAATTGTATAAAATTCATAGCGTTAGAAATAAAATACAAAATAAGGTGCATTTTTTATTATTGCGTACATACTTATTATTCTATAATAATAAAAATTAAATGAGCTGACATTTAATTATTGATTTCTGACATTTACGCTAATATAATACAAAAAATCTCCAATAATAAATATACAAATAATTAAATCCGTAAAAAGTAGTTTTATTTCTATGACATTTAATTATTTTAAATTATCAGGAAAAATAAATTCCGTAACCATAAAACCTGACTTTGTTAGAAACTTTTTGTCGAAAAATTAAATATTAACAAGAGTGGGGAGAATAATCTCAAAGACAAAAGCTGTTGCGTTTCGATCGTTTGTCCGCTCAGTTGGTCGACCACTCACTAAGACCCGTTGACAAGGGGACAAACAGGTTGTCAACGGAAATGTCACAAAAACAAAACACAGTCTTTGAAATAGATCCTCTTTGTGTAAAAAAAAACAAAGTATTAATGTCTAATCGAGTTATTAATGATTGTTTATACGACGAGATATATTAATGTGGACGAAGTAATCGAAATATTCGAGAATCGTAGCAAGTGGAGGGTAGATTAGAATCGCTCTCTACAAACCTTTGACAATAAAACAAAAAATGTGTCATAAGGTCTTAAGAAAAGCACACAAACCGCAGGGCAACTTGTGGCGAGCTGATGGTGAGTGGCGACACTGCGGTCCTTATTGCCCCAGAGAGTCGGTCAGGGCCTCGTCTCCAGTTTGCCCATACTGGGTAGCTGGAGTGGAACCCGAAGAGTGCCCGCAGGACTCTCTGTCTTGCCTTAACTGGCTGGTCAGAGGGGGGCCGTCAGAGCTATATGCTCGGGGGTGGAAGTGTCTAATGGCGTAATAGCGGGGAAACCCAATCCGGGTCTCGTGGAGACTCACGACGGTGAAAGCCGCACCTCTCTACACCCCTAGCCACTCACACCGCGGTTGCCGCCTTCTGCCTGCACTGGCAGCTTTTCGGGGGGCCCAGCTAGTGAGTTGGCGAGTCACCGTCTGCCATCCCTAAGGATGTCTGTTCGAGGCGTAAGGCAGACGCCGTTTTCCTCCGGCAGTAGAGGTTATGAGTCCACCAAACCCCCACATCCATGATCCCAGTAATTTATAGTTCCATATTCTACAATAGTCCTGCACCCGCCCGGGATACTGCATGACTGTACTTTTATAGTGCAGGTGTGGAGTGACCCGGGTTGGTGCTCCATCCCATATTTAGATAAAAGCTCTCCAAGGGGCCTCTACGCGTTGGACCTGTATCCCCGCGCAAACCTGCCAAAGGACCGGATGTCTTCCTCACGGAAGATATGTCGAGATATCCAAAAAAAAAAAAATAGAGGCCATGTTTGGTGCAGCTGTGCCACGGGTGGTGGGTTCGATCCCCGCATGGAATGTATATTTGTATGACACACAGGTTTATATTTTTATTTTAGTATTACATCGTATTTTAAAGTTATTAAGCAAAGGAAAAATTCGACCGAGGGCAGGATTCGAACCTGCGGCTTCGGCTTAGGTATACCAGATCATGCGGACCACTAAGCCACCGCGATACCTACCCGCCATGTCGAATTGTACTTTCACATTCTTAATTTACGTCTTTATGGTGACGTCACTAACACCTATTGAAAAGCAAGTTTTAACTCCTCAACCGACACGACTTACTTTACAGTTAGTTCAATGTCGAACGATGCCATCTTACCTACTAACTATCTTTTTGTATACAATATAATTGTACGAAAAGAAAATTATATCGTATTTTTTTATATATAAAGGTTGACACAATTTTCATATTTGTTTTAAGTATTAGAGTAATTTAAAAGCTAGCTAAATGCTTTTCACATAAAAAAATTGTGAATTGGTCAAGGTAAAGTCTGAATAAAAAAGTGGTTACTGAGAATTTCATAAAAAAACCCAAAATGTTATTCTATTAAATTTTCAGTAGCCGCTCGGAGTGTAGATTTGTGCCCGAATAATGGGAATAGGCACGCCCCGTATTTTAAGGGTCCTAATATACCGTCAAAATGTGGGCGTATATTAGTACACCTCTGCCTAACCCCTCGGGGACTACAGAATCGAAAACACAATAACATAAATACAATTCCTTTTTCATAATTAGCAATTATCAATTTAATTTCGATAACTAAACCTTGTGGTATCTATTATTCACACTCTATTGTCGACTATCCGCTTATTTTATTTACTATTCGGTTATTGTGTCAACTTTTCATTATTTTACTTAACATTCGCTTTGTCGACTTCGCATATTTTGCTGACTTATCGCCTATTTTATAAATTACTTACTACTGACAGTCCGTTCACAGTTATTTTACCTTTAGTTGTAAGGTTGGCTAGCTTGAGCTCTATGTAGATACATAGTTTTCACGACTTCCCTGTCCAAAATATTAATCAAAGGAGCTTGAAGAAGTGATTAACACACTTGACAGCAAGAAATACCTTAACTTTATAGAACTTAACTGGAAGTTAAGTTAAATGTCAAAGGTAAAATAACTGTGAACGGTCTGTACTTTACTGCTTTAAATAGATAAGAGAAAATAAAATTACCCTGCTCCACGCAATCATATAAAAATACATACTTACCTACAACAATTTTAGTACCAACATTTTTTCTTTTAGATTTAACCATCTTGGAAGATTAAAAACAATACAGCTCCCAGGGGTGGGAGGCTGCCATTAAAATGGGGACAGCATGAGGTATTTTATGGGGCTATAACGGAGATCGTCACAGATCCTGCTCGACTAGCCTTTTGGGGCATTCACATTGTTTGGTACAAATTGCTGGTGGTCAGCGTTTTGAAATTGAACATTGCTATTTTATGCAGATACAGTTGTTTTTTTTTTTCTTATACCACTAAGGTGGCAAACAATCATACGGCCCACGTGATTACCGTAGCTTATAGACGCTTGCAACACCAGAGTTATCACTTGCGCGTTGCCGACCATGTAAAAATATTTTCACACCCTTCTTGAAGAACCCCATGCTATAATCTCTCGGGAAAACTTGGACCGGGAGCAGATTCCACAACCTAACCGTGCGTGGGAGAAAATGCCTCTGGAATCGCACATGAGACCAATGTGGTTCCAGGGTATGTGGCTTACTTACCAAATGTCATAACATAACACACAACAACATACTCGTACGTCATTATCCCCGCATGTTGCACATCAGTACCCCACTGCCTAAAAGGGGGAACATGCATAGTACGGTAAGTTAGTAGTAAATGGTAGGTGAGTTAATATCAATGGGGCAGAATCCATAGGTACTCCGAGCTGCTAACACTAGAATAATACCTACATATCTATTATTTAATAGTTTTGGTGGCGAATAGTCCCTTGAATAACTTTTCTCAGACGAACTTGCTCTTAGAGAAAGAGGGTTTAAGCTTAAGTATAGTCCACCACGCTAACCTACTATGGATTGGCAGACTTCACACGAAGAAGTATAGTACATGTATTACTAACTGTGTTATTACTTATAGTTTTTTATATTACTTATTATGAATTATGCTATTTTCATCTTTTTTTTTTAAGTAACAAAATTGATTTGTGTGTTCTTTTGCTTTTGCGAAACTTGGAAATTATTGCAAGTGCTGTGCACACCTTTAAGTGACAAATTCACTCTAGAGTTTAAGTCTGATATTGTATCCCTAAAATGTACTAGTGAATAAGTCGTTGGAGTGCCGTAATTAAATAAATAAATAAACTCTGTAACATTCACATTGTAAACAATTATTATTACAATTAAAAACTCATAAACATCGCATTTTTACGACCGCGGGACTACTATTTATTATTAATATGCACATTATTTCGAAAAGTCAGAGGTAGCGTCAGTCTACCAGCAGGTCAGAACAGATTTGAATTCAAACTGGTGACCTATGACTTGGTTGTTTAATCACTACTTGCTAAGTTATGCGATTATAATGTACTGCCCTCGTAATAACAAATGCAGTACTTGCAAAATTACTGCCTCATTAGTCTAGTGGTCCTAAGCGCGACTGCTACGCTAGAAGTCCTGAGTTCGATCCCCAGGTCGAGCAAAGTGTTATTGGGTTTTTCTATGAAATTCTCAGTAGCAGCTCGGAGTCTGGATTAATTGTGCCCGGTTAATGGCAATAGGCTCGCCCCCTATTACATGGGACCTGAACATACCGGCGAAATCTGGGTGTACATTAGTACACCCCTGCCTAACCCTTCGGGGAATACAGGCGTGATGGTATGTATGTATGTATGTACTTGCAAAATGACGGTTTTGAGAAAAACACCGTCTTCTCTACTTCAACTTTCCTTATTATTTCAAAATGTTCTAGCCACGTATGTCGTACAGCTCAGTCTCCATTATGTCATTTTCGAAAATCGTAAAAATGTCGATTACTGCATTTGCTGTTTCGAGAGCAGTGTAGAAGCTTAAGACTTTAAAACCCTTCACAGTGTAAAAAAGACAATGATCAGATATCAGCTCTAATCATCACTTGTACCACACTACAGGGCCTTATAATCATGTCCGTGACAGCACTAAAGTAAACAATAAAAATAGCTTGGAACCTTGACCTCTTAATGTCTGCCAGACACGCCCGAACAGTTTTTAAATCACATTCATGATCAGTGTAATGCCAAACATAAATGTTAGTACAAGCCATAATTTTAAGCTTACTTCTTCTTTAAGAAAGTTGTTGACCCCACTACACTACCGGCACACTATAATGGCTGTTTTGACGTTTGTCCACTCATGAAGTTTCGTATTAATTAGTTATTACATTTGAAGGACCAAATTATTGTTCTTTATTGTCAATAGTGATCTAACGATAGGTACTAGGTACTACAAAAAATATAGTATACAATATGTATATGTATTGTGTTTTTTTTTTATTTTCGTCCATTAACGTAACGGCCATCATAGCGTGCCGCAAGTATAGTTTTTTACTGTATCGTGGATGCATAATTACAAAATAATTCAAATCTCACAAATATCCGTAGACCGAATATTTGATTCCGTGCGTCGCGTACCAAACGATTGTGTCAATCGAGACATGAAATCGATCTTTTGTATTTGACAGTATAGCTATAATAACGATTTTTAATGTGGTTCGTTCAGTCTACAAAACGCTTATTTCCCAATAGATCAAGTCAACAGTTTCGACTTTTTATCGTAAAAAAATTACGATAATTTTAAACATACACCCTTTATCAAGGCCTAATATTCATCTCACCACTATTTTATTACACAGTTATTAATATTGTATAGTTATTGACGCGTTTAGTGTTGCCATGAATCCAGAATGTATTAAAAACTTACAAATTGTGAAAAATCTATTGAAATTTGTATTTTGCGCGCTAAATGAATGGCTTCACCTTAACATAACCAAAACTGTGAGCAAAAGCCAGTCCATCAAAATTCAAAAGATCTTCGTTGAACGTTACGACCTCACATCCATAGGAATTGAACAACAAAAGCTTTGAAACGTGTACGTTAAAGTTCCGTTAACTGTCAGCGCTTTGCAGCAGGCCTTCGTAATAGCTGATGATGCGTCATCATTTCAGGAACGGGGTGAGTTCATAAAAACTTTCATTCACACGTCTGTAGCACGTTAGATTTGTTTGTACATAAAAGCGTTTACAGCGCTGTGTCAAGCGATTGGACTTCAAAAATGTGTGTTGCTTTATTAACATAACATACAGACTTAAAGAATAGAGAAGAAAGTCTGTAGGAAAAGAGATATATGCAAGTTCTAGCAGTGAAATATGACAGAATGGAAAATGGTACCTAGACTAACTTCAAATTCTATATTTTGCCGCAAAAGATCGCTATTAACTTTCAAGGATGATGATGAGTACCTAGGTCCAAATAAATGAGATACTGCAATTTCAACAACCTTCGGTAAGAAGTCAAAAGCGAGAAAAGAGACATAAAACCTACCACTAGAAGCATAAATTGATGAGAGAGAAAATAAAAAACTATCCGGTCCAGACCGGAGAAATGATAGCTAAATATTTCAGAACGATCCCGAAATTAAAATTAAACAAAATCCAGCGCTTTCCGCTTTAAGAGTCACCGAGTCAGATGTCATAGTTGCAAAGGCATCGTCTCGCAAGTAATGAATAGCTCCAATTAGTGAGAGGCTGCCGTTTCAACGACCCTCACCGTGACATTTACAGGCGAAGCGTGAAAGGGCAAAAATGGATGCGTATAACTTGGCTATGGCAGCCTAGGTCTGTGGTGAAGTAATTCTATGTTTTAATGAGACAGTTTTAGACAAAGACCGGCGTCGACTCATCGTCGACGTAGTCTCCTTCCTGTCATTTTCAAAGGGGGAGTTGGATGCATGCATTGGCGAAGGCTCTACAACTCGATTCCTACCGGCTTCCCTTATGAAGAGTTACCGACTTTACTGTCTGCTAATGTGAAATAGAAGGCAACATACGGGAAGATAAAATAAAATTGACGGAGGGACCAAATTGGAGAAGGGTCGCTCAGGACAGGCAACAGTGGAAAACGTTGGAAAGACACGCCGAATTAAAAAAATGTAAAGGGTCCGAAACGTCAATATAACGCGATAAAATCCGTAAAAAGTAGTTTTATTTCAATGTAATATTCGCGTAAATGTCAGAAATCAATACGTTTTATAGATTTATAATTTTGTAATGTTGTTGTAATTTCTTATTCGGAATAAAGGACTTTATTATTATTTATTATTGTTATAATGTGAAGTAGCAAGTCAATGATAATGATGATGATGATGATGATGAACATGTTTGTGTTTGTCTGGGTGTTTCTTATGTATTATGAGTATTAAACAAACAACTTTACAAAAAAAAAGTATATTAGTATTTATATCCATTATCTAGTACCCATAGTACAAGCTCTGCTTAGTTTGAGATTAGATGATGCTGTGTAAAATTGTCCAAGAATATTAATTAATTTATTTATTATTATTTATTTTAATGATACCATTTTGGCTTTGGCGGAGGTCTGATTTCAGTCAATTTGTGTAAAATACTGATGATCAGCCGCACCTGGTTAGGCTAGAAACCGACCCCAACATAGGATGATGATAAAGAGACTAACTCACACATTTATACGACATCATTATTATACCTACACATATTTATACGACTTCGACCGACAAAAGCCACAGGTGTTGTTATTGTTAATCTTTGTTTTTTTTATTCTGTCCACATTTTGCTTTCTCGAGCTCTGCACGGAGTTCTTATGATTCCTCATTCCTGACAAATTTCCTTCACTTCTTATTAACAAACATAATTTAACAATATTCTCTCCGCAGACATAAATAAGCTTAACAACACCGATAATTTAGTGAGAGAACACCAGAAATATGACAACATTAAAAATATCCTCAAATGGTGAACTGACTGCCAACATTTTAAATATAATAGAATGGGTTCCGTACACCATTGACAAATAATATGACACATTTTATTAAATTTGCTTATAAATAATGTTACTATTCTTTCTCTTTAAGGCAAAGTTGAATACACTAAGAGTATTAAAATAGCTACAACTATTTATTTAGTAAAATATTCCTTTTAACTGTTATTATCGAAATCAATCAATTAAGTTATTTTAAGGCAAATATAAATTTTGTTATAAAACTATAAAAATCTGTCTGTACATTGAAGATATTTAAAAAAAACATGTGAGTTAGACTATATAAAGGCCCCCGAAGCCACAAATTTATGCACTATACTAGCATAAAATATAAATATATGAATACTGTCTATAATATTTTAGTAAGCTACACAATGAATTCATTATTCTCCGAGCCTTTTCACGACTATATTGGAGTCGGCTTCTAATGTAACTAGATGCGGCTGAGTATCGGTACTTTACACGAAGCGACTGCCATGAGATTTCTGCAACCCAATTTCTAGGCAAGATCGATACCCTGAGAATAAAGTGGTTTTCAGGCTTTTAAGGGTTGACTACTACTAACGATTTTCGTAGGCGTTCAAGAAGCGGGACTGACGGCTTACGTACTCACACACACCATCACATCGAGACCCCTTCGTGCCTCGGACACGGATGTGTTTAGAATGGTTACCTACCCATCCGCAGACTGACCGTGGCAAACGCAGCTTTACCTTGCAGCACTATTGATCAGCGTAGTTATAACTTAAATGCGAGCTCCTCCGATGCATTACATTGCATGTCCTAATTAAAAAGTTCCACAGTCTCCACACACTTAAAAAACCTGCATAAAAATTAAAATGTACCGCTGTCAAGCATTTCCGTGCTACGGAACCCAAATCCTTGAAACTCGCGGCAAACACTTGAGGAAGAAAATTGTTCTGACGTCTAGGGACTGGCATAAATTCATAGCTTTACATCATCATTTAAAAAAGAGAAAATATGTGGGCCCGGCTGACAAGAAATCATTAGTAATACAAACAAAAAACATCTTTATGCCAACTTAATATAAGAGTTTTTTTTCTGTGATACTAATTTGCGGTGCTGCCCAACTTTTGTCAGTAGAAAGTTGGAAGTAATAATAAATATATTTTAGTAATTTTGCAAGAGAATAAATTGGGTGTAGCGAAGTTTTGGACGGGATCGTTAAAATTATTTGAAAAAATATTATATTCACGTTTCGGAAATGTTGCCATTCAAGGTAATGGAGTTGCTAGTCAAAAATAAATTAAGCAATTTTCTACTATTTTGTGATCGTTCTACAGTTTCATATTTTTCTTTTTTTTGTATTAGTAGCTTATTTTCTATTGAAACGAAATGTGAATGCTTTTTTATTCGGACAAAATGTAGGTTAGTAAGACCGTACTTAAATATTTAAAGGTGGAAAAGAGGAACGTTGAGCTGTTATACATATAGGCTGTTAAAGGCTGACGTAAGGAATAATTAAGCTTCCAGCATGTTTCTTTGAATAACCATTACAGAGTTTGTGGTGAATTTAAGGAAACAATGCGGCACATCTTGTGTGATTGTGACATCCTAGCGACGAAAGGGATGAGTCACCCGAAGCCGGAAGACAGGTTACTTCCTCTTAGTGGGTTAGCTGCCTTCATGAATCAGGTCTTTGAAGAGTAAGGAATGTACTAAGCTGGGGTCAACACAATAGATCACATTTGGTCGGAGTGTTGCTGGCTATGCCAGCCCCCACAGTTAAGAGTAAGACATGTTCAGTGGATTTATTTTCTTTTGTCACTTAATTTCCATTGCAACTGAAACTGTTTTGCGCAAATTGTCATAGTTGTTAAGCAGTAAATTGTGATTGTACGCCACTGCTGAGTGACGTCACACGTCAACTAGGCACCACTGAAAATCAGCGCTGCAGCGATTGAATACGCTGCCTGCCGCATCATGCTGAGTGGGGCTTATTGCGATGAACAACGACGTGCCGCGTTTTTTTTTATGTTTGTACTTGGCTCTTGTATGTGTACGTACTAGTCGCTGTTTTTATGGCAATCTAATGTGTCTTTCTTTCTTTTTCTTATTTAAATTTGCAATGTGTAGAAACTGATGTAAATAATAAAGTTGCAATATAATACGCCAGTAAGTACATGAACGAATATGTGAAAGCGAAATTTCCAGAATGTCTACGGAACCCTAAAAACGGCTAGGGTAAGCACACACGGAAAATGACGAAGCGCTTATATGAGATACGCAAATACTACACTACCATACAACCTTTTCGACTCTCTCAAAAAGGCACAGCCATGAAATTCATCCGTCATTTGTTTTCATTTGTCTAAAACCAAAATAAAAGAAAAGGTAATTTAAAAAAGAACACGAATTTAAAATACAAAGTACTTTCATACTGTCATTAGGGTAGAACATTACTAGAACTAGCTTAGTACCACGTTTATTCCTTCCCGTACTTATGAAATTATAACGACCTTTTACCAAGACTACGAAAAATTACATCTGTTGTAACAAGAAATATTAAAACAACATTCAATGCGCGTTTTCTTGCTTCATTTGTTCGTAGTTATGAACATGGGCGTCTATGGATATCAAAGTAAGATATTGTAGTTGTATTATAGAGTTGTTTTGGTAGAAATAGCTGACCGCAGACTCATTAAGGTTGTCAGTAAATAGCTGTGAAATGTAAAGGGCAGTGTTGGTAATGCTGCTACTTTTAATCCTATTTCCATTTCAAAGATACCATCTTCTTTTGAGGTGGTAGACCTCTGCTGCTTAATTCTTAAGAGAGGTAGGGCATAGTGGGAGTAATTCCATTCAAATTGGAGCCGCCCGACTGGGGAAGTACCTCCGCCTTGCAGAAAATCTAAGTAAAATAACACTGCTTTGAGCTGTGTTGTGTTTCTTACGGTGAGCAAGGTTGCCAGTGCTCCACCAGGAAACGTTGTGTTTGCAGTGGAGGGACTTTGACCCTTATACTGCCAACCTAACTATTCCTCTTTCAATACTGAAGGTCTACTCCCTATCTCCGTCAACGAAGTTACGAGCCGTTCGTAAGTTCTCCGAAACTTCGGAGTCCGATAAAACAAGTGTCAAATTCAATTTTTCGAACGGGTAAAAACACATTGAGAGTAGGGACAACTGTTAAATTGTGTTGTCATTCATTTTTTGTTTGGGCCCCGAACGAATCATCCATCCGTAGGTGATACGGAGTAGGAAACGCCCGTAACTAAGTTCGAAACTACGGACTTCGTGCTTAGGGAGTAGACCCCCAGGCTCGGCAACGCGCAAGTGATACTCCTGGTGTTGCAAGCGTCTAGAGGCTACGGTAACCGCTTACCATCAAGAGGGCCGTATGCTTGTTTGTCGAGAAGCCAAACTATATATTATTAGGATTGGCTTCCCATCAAACCAGATGCGGCTGAATATCAGTATTTTACACGAAGCTATAGACCTCCACAACCCAATTTCTGGGCAATACCGATGTCCTAAACATAGAATAGCTTGTCAAGCGTTTTGGGCTTCCACTAACGATTGTCGCATGATTCGCATGATAACAGGGACCGACGGTTTTACGGGCTCTCTGAAGTACGGCCAGTCATATTCTTTATACCGTATCAGAATGATCTGACAAATTTAGTAGACAAATCTGTCAACAATTATGAAGTCAGTGACAATGACGATTTTGACAAAATAATATATGGTAAGTAATTTTATCGATACCTTGTTTAGTTGCTTTTTTGGAGGCTACATTAGCCTATGAAATTACTGGGCATAGAGTCTTAGACGTCTAAATCACGCCTGTATTCTCTGAAAGGTTAAGCAGAGGTATTTAAAAATGCCTACAATTTGCCAGTATGATTAAGGTCCCAGGCAATAGCAAGCGGGCAAGCCTGTTGCCATTAACAGGCACAAATCCTAAATCCTAACTGCTACTGAGAATTTCTTTCTTGACTTGGTAATCAAAACCAGGATCATTAACTATTTAACCATATAAGCCCTTCTTAGTTTGGGATTTGATGGTGCTGTGTGATGATCTGTCATCTCTCTAAATACTGATTAAATGTTATTTTATGTGAATGTAATTTACTCTAATTAACAACCACACCAATGTGTTAATTGTTAAGTGGAAGATTGTGTGGTATTTTTAACATATATCAAGAAGATAACTTCTACCGGCTGTCAACCAGTCCACGGCATCAACGGACGGATTCGAATTTGAACTTTGATTTCGAAAATCAGCTGAATTTATCAATCCTGGGGAGTATTCTTCTTTTTATAATAACTAATTGTATACAGTGCTCAATTTCCCATAATTAACTAAATGTTCTGAGCTTCATCCACCACTCACTGTGCCTCTTTTGCTTTACAATATAGTTTTTTGCAAAATCATTGTTTACAAATGTACATTATACATTAAATTTCAGTTCACAGACTTTCCATAAAAGTATTAATAATAGATTGAGAATATAAGTGCAGTTTACATTGTTATCTAATAAATAGTACCTACAAGTATTATATATTTTGTTATTTAGATTCACTATTGTTTTGATTTCTAAAATAATTACCTTTAAACTAAATAACAAAACAATAAAGTCAGAACTCATTCACTTATGAAGAGATCTCATTTTTCACTATAATAATTAGTTAAATTCTTTTACTTTCCAGTATTTTAGCTTACTTACTACATTGCACCCTTTTTTCTGTATCTCAATTTTATCTTTCTTTATTTCTTACTATTCAGCTGTCTATTTTCACATTCCAGGTGACTGGAATCATATAGTGGAAAATGATGACCCGCAATGCAATTGCAAGGGATATGGAGGTCAAATTGAGAGCAACCCTTAAGGAATTAGACTCTTCCAAACGCCTATGTGAACAACTTCTTCAAGAAAGGGAGGACAGTGAAGTGGAGGTCAAGAACATTATTGACAAGAACACTCTGCTCAAAAATGACCTGGCTGAGCTGCATATACAGCACATGGACTTGCTTGACCAACACAACAAGTTACAACAACAAGTGTCAAATTTTCAAGACTGTACAGACACACATGTGTTGGCTTTGAAACGGATTTCACAGTTAGAATATGAATTGTCCGATGCCCATAGCAAAATACTTGACATGGAGTCGGTCAATGCCAACATACAGACTGCTCACACCCAAAGTCTGTTTAATGAGTTGGTTGGTCACAGCGGGTTCAGTACTGGGTGTGAGCCAGCCGTGACAATTGATTTGACTGGTGATGATACTACATCCACATGCCCTATGTTATTGAGTCATAATAAGTTAAAAAAATATATTAAAATTAAGAGATTTATGAAAAGGTGCCATAAAACCATTAGAAAACAAAATTTATGGAAATTAAATATAGGCCTAAGAAAGGAACGCATCAATTTATTAAAAGAATTGAACACATGCACCAGTGAATTAGAACACAGTAGGGCCATGTATGACCTTGATACCAAGGGCTTGCAGGAAGAGTTATTCCTCAGGGAGAAATTATTGTCTGATATTTTTAGTAAATATGAGACTGCTCAACAAGAACTGAGCAAACACATGTTGGAGGCAGGGGAGTTGGTGGACTTGGTTAGGTACAATGCTGAGAGATATGAGTCATTGACCAACAATCTTTTATGCACCTGTGCCTGCCCCCCACCAGCTCCCAAGTCCCAACCTGCTGTACCTGTACCTTCACCTATAGTAGCTCAGCCAGTGGCAAGCGGTGTCAATATTACTATTACTAAACACAAAACGGTCATTTTCACAGATCAATTGGGATCTGGTTTTGGTTCATTAATACAGAACAACCTGTCCCAAGGTGTAAGAAATTATTGCTATCCTAATAGAAAATTAAATGCAATTATAAAGGATATTATAAATAAACCTATAGATGATCACACATCCTTGGTCTTATTGTTAGGCAATAGTTCAAGTGTTAAAAAAAAGGACATTGTGGATGGTATAGACACCTTATTAAAATTAAATGTTGGAAAAATAATTTTATGTGCATTTCCCTACTCTAATTCTTTTACAGACTACCAAAATACTTGTATTTATAAATTAAATAACACAATGCACTTGTTGACATGTCGTCATAGTGACAAATTAATGTATTTTGACACAAACAAATTTGTTAGTGGATTTCAGTTGACACAGGAAGCTATGTTTCTGCCTAAGAAATACAAGTGTTTAATCGCTACATTGATAGCTCACAATATTAATTTAATCTCACATGACAGGCCGATGGTATCTAGTTGTACTGATAACATTGGTGGCAAAACGAAGGAGTGTCCCTTTTTGCAATTCATGACGCCTGGTGCCCTCACCAGCAAGGTGAACTATTGTTCACAGATGGGGAGACGTACGGGAAGTACGGCCTTGCCAACTAGTTCTGACACTAGCGTTGTGGATCTTACTCCGGATCATAGTTTAAACTAGTCAATAAGACAACAGAAGATAATAGCAATAATAAAATAATAAAATCTTCTGGCATATTAAAATACTGTGATACAAAGGAAAGTAATCTGAATAATTTGAAAATATGTCATCAGAATATTCAAGGATTCTCTTCCAAAATGTTAGAAGTTGAACTTTTCTTGGAAAAATATAAATTTGACATTATTTGTATAACGGAACACTGGTTAAAAGAATACCAGATGGCAATCAATTATGAAAATTATTTTGTAGCTAGTTGTTTCAACCGAAAGTCTATGATACACGGTGGTTCGCTTATATTAGTTAAAAACTCGTTGAAAGCAAAAGGACGTAAGGATATAGTCTCGAGGTCGGTTGAACATTGTACTGAAATCTCTTGTGTTGAGCTGGATAAGCATATTGTATTATGTGTATATAGACCTCCAAATAGCCAAAATTTTGCCACTTTTGAATCCATAATGGAGGACGTACTTAAAATACTTTCAGATTCGAACAAATCTATAATTGTGTGTGGCGACTTTAACGTTAATATTTTAGAGGATAATATAATTACTTCCAAATTACTGTGTTTATTTAAATCTTTTAACTTAATTAATGTATTTTTGGAACCTACTAGAGTTACGTCGACATCTGCAACTTGCATTGATAATGTTTTCTGCAACTGTGATTACTTTGAAGAGGCTATCATAAACTGTCTCTCATCTGATCACAGTGGACAAACCGTCACATTTAATACTAGTATACATGCAAGTAAAATACAAATTAAGTCTAGGCATATAACGTTAGATAAATTAGAAAAATATAACAATTCATTAATTAGTAAATTAGCTGTTCAAAAAAGATTTAACAATTGCGATGGACATTACTCGCATTTTTTTTCTATTGTGAGAAATGAATTCGATAGATTTTTCAAAGTAAAATCAAAAACTATTAACTGTAGATATAAGTTTAGTGATTGGGCTACTACAGGTATTCGTAAAAGCAGGGAACGTTTATTTGAATTGTACGGGTTAAAGTGCTATAACAAAAGTGAAAACTTTATTCAGTATGTAAATATATATTCAAAAACTTTTAAAAAGGTATGTCAAATAGCAAAATCTCAGTATATAAGTAAAAAAATTAAATGTGCCGATAATAAGATCAAAACCACTTGGAATATAATTAACGCCGAAAGTGGTAAATCGAAATTAGATGGGAATAAAAATGTCGCTCTTCAAACAGTACGCGGTCTCATAAACGCAGATTCCGAAGTAGCCCAAGAATTTGAGACATTTTTTACCAATATTCCCTGGAAGATCACTGAATCTTTAAACTCGTCACCTGCACATTCGGCTGCTTTATTGAAACAAAATGTAGCTACCTGTCCTGTAACGTTCAGATTTAAGCATGTAAGCCCCAATTGTATTTTTAAAACTTTTAAAGAAATAAAAGTTAAATTAACTGAAGACTTATGGGGCCTTTCGGTAAATGTTTGTAAAAGTATTATTAACACTATAGCACCCCACCTAGCGATAATATTTAACGAGTGCGTAGACCAAGGAACCTTCCCAGATCTAATGAAATACAGCAAAGTTATACCCTTATTTAAATCTGGAGATAGTCAAGATCCTGGCAATTTTAGGCCGGTTTCTGTTCTGCCTGTGCTTAGCAAAATATTTGAAAAAATCATGCTCAATCAAATGCTATTGCATTTCAATATAAATAGGCTTTTTCATGACCAGCAATATGGCTTCACCAAAGGACGAAATACTACTGACGCTGGTATCACACTCATTAAAAACATCTTTGATGCCTGGGAAGAGTCTCAAGATGCGATCGGTATATTCTGTGACCTTTCAAAAGCCTTTGACTGCGTAAGTCATGAAACTCTGTTATTAAAATTGGAGCATTATGGTTTGAAGCATAAAACTTTGAAACTTGTCAAATCATACTTGCAAGGTAGACAACAAAAAGTTCAAATTAATGGGGTAAAATCGCCCGGCACTCAGGTGAAAATGGGCGTACCTCAGGGTTCCATTCTAGGTCCATTCTTATTTTTATTTCTAGTGTATATAAATGATTTACCCTACATGCTTGAGGATCAATCGAAGATTGTGTTATTTGCGGATGATACTTCTTTAATTTTTAAACTAAACAGACGTATACCTAATACTGACGATGTAAATAACGCACTTCTTAAGGTCCATGAGTGGTTCACAGCTAATAATTTAGTATTAAATGGGCAGAAAACCAAATGCATAAAGTTTGCTCTACCTAACGTAAGATCTATGGAATGCGATGTTATACTAAATAATGATAAACTTGAATTTGTCGACCAAACGGTTTTCCTGGGAATCAGGATAGACTCAAAGCTTCAGTGGGGTCCACACATTAGAACTTTAGCAGGACGCCTGAGTTCAGCTGCTTATGCAGTTAGAAAAATCAGACTACTTACAGATGTAGAAACTGCAAGACTAGTCTACTTTAGTTATTTTCATAGCATTATGTCTTACGGAATATTACTATGGGGCCGCGCTGCAGACATAGAATCTGTTTTTATATTGCAGAAAAGAGCTATTAGAGCTATTTATAACCTACGTAGTCGAGATTCACTCAGGGAAATCTTTAAAGAAATAAATATAATGACAGTGCCTTCTCAGTACATCTATGAGAATATTTTATATGTAAGAAAAAATTTGCAGAAAATTACGTCAGAAAATGTGAACTGCATGATTATAATACTAGACATAAATCAAAATTAATGCAGCCACAATTTCGTCTAGCTAAAGTTCATAATTCTTTTAGAGGGTACTGCGTTAGATTTTATAATAAAATTCCGAACGCAATTTTAGAACTTACAGAAAACAAATTCAAAAAATTCATTAAGTCTACCCTGTGCAGGCAAGCTTACTATAAATTGGAAGATTATCTTCTAGATAAAAATGTTTGACGGAATGCTGGTCCAGCTCCACAAGATGAACATCTTGTAAATCAATAATTTTACTGTACGTTATACAATTTAATAATCTTTGTTTGTAAAAACATGAATTGTAAAGTATGAGAGTCGTGCAGCCATTGATGTTGCATATGTTGATATGCATTATAATGACTTAAAATTACATTGTGCCCTTCAGTTGCCTAGCGGTCTGAGCTTGTCATGCTCACTAAAATGTCCTGCTGATGGTGGCGTTGTGTGTCGGGTCGTTTTATTCCCTACAACATGGTTGAGTCGAACGACGCCGATACGCACGTCATACTCGTGAACGAGTGCCGTCTGTCGGGGCTGGTCAGCTCTTACTGTCAATGGCAACGTCTTTTTTTTTTCTCTGTTTATTATGCTAGATTAATTTAATTGTACACATCAAACTGCATTGTTCTCATGAACTATTCAGATTTAGACTGTAATACTGAACACTGTAATCATGTTTTTTTCGTTGAAAAGAGTGTCTATGGAGTTTCTTGCCGGTTCTTCTCCATAAGACCCACTTTTTGGAACCGTGCAACTAGTTTGACTTTTCAAAAGTGCTATTTTAATGGTCTAATTGAAATAAAATATTTGACTTTGACTTTGACTTTGACTCTGATTTCTTTAATAGATTTTCAACTTTAATACAAAATGGTAAGGTTCATTTTCCCGTAGCAGACGCATTTATAATATTAGTAAGTAAGCAGTGGTTTACCTCCATATCTGCTCACACCTCACAAGTAAATAGTGTAAAGGTGCCTCCACATCTTACTTTACAATTTTGCCGGCAAGTAGCGCGTACTTGCGCAAGTGCGACGCAATCTCAGAATGTAATTAAAGTCATCTTCGTTACGTATTCTGTGACAAGCTCCGTTGTCGAGCTTAAGCCTTCTTGTTTACTTTAATAAGCAATTTTTGAAGAGAGCATTAACAGAAGTTAATGCTCTCTTCAAAAATTGCCAGAATACATCAAAGCACCTAGACTCGACATTTCATAAGTGCCTGTATAATGGTTTATATGAAAATAAAACTATTTTGTTTTTGATTTTGAAAGGTTGTATTTTATAGCATAAATATACGTATAATATTTATACAGTACCGCAAAAAACGGCAAAATAAGGAACGAGTATATTAGAGGAAGTTTGAAAGTGACGTCGGTGACAGAAAACTTGAAAGGCAACTGTTTGGCATGGTATGGGCATGTGATGAGGAGAGTTGAAAGGCATGTCACTAAAAGATTGATAAATATAAATGTGGAGGGATGGAGGGGCAGAGGGAGGCCAAAGAAAAAATGGATAGATTGTGTTAAAGCAAGGATGATGATTGTCAATACTTTTCAAAAGACGTAAATTCTGAATGTGAAGGCAAAATTCGTCATGGCGGGTAGGACTTGCGGTGGCTTAGCGGTCATAGCGTCTAGTGTACCTAACCAGAAGACGTAGGTTCGAATCCTGCCCGCGGTCGAAATAACTTTAAAATCTTAGCATGGAAAATGCAAAAAAAATACAAAAAGATAGCTTTATTTTATTTAAATATCGAACAAACGGTACATATATCGGGGTACATTTCCGTACTAGTACTAGAACACTCACTCAGCTTTTAAAATAATGTGTGGACTAAAGTACCCACATTTAGTTTTTTTTCTTGCTTCGTTTGAATCTCTGATGGTGGCTGGAGGGTAGTCTAAGTGAGAATGATTACCATGCAGAAGTCGTGCCGTGTTTAGAAGTTACTGGCGCGAGTTTAGGGAGTACAAAGTTTAGTAGTTTTCGGGCAAGGTTGAATTAACGGGAGGTATTTGAAGGATGTAAGTATTAGGACGAGTTAGAAGTCGATAATATGGGCTACAACTCATTGACGTTAATAACAAACACTTTTAAGAAGGGATACTTAGTAAGTTTAATGTCTAAGTATCATTGTCTGGTCGAGAGGATCTACAACTTTCATACGATATGGACGATTTTGGCATCTAAAAACACTTGCTCAAATAAGTACCCGGACGTATTTAACATTTAAAGGCAAGAAAGATTACGTAGGAAGTGCTCCGCGAGGAAACGTTGTGATGGCAGTGTGAGAACTTTGACCCTTATACTGCCAGCCTAACTATTGCTCTTTCATTTTACAGGATCAGGAAGGCGCAAGTGATACTCCTGGTGTTACAAGCGTCTATAGGCTACGGTAACCGGTTTCTATCAGGTGGGTCGTATGCTTATTTGCATTTTAATGGTATAAAAAAAAGTACAGTGGATGGGGTATTAGATATAAACTAAGGCAACAACTTCGACAAATAATATACCTGTGCATTTACTACATTATCCAAAAAGCAATAGTTATTGTGTCTATAACAATCAACATGCTACAGGGGTACTACTGTGGGAAGAGTAGGGATAATAATTAACAATAGTTACCTTCGAATATCCTTTAATTCCTTTTTCAACAAAAGATCCGTCACTTTACGAACCGGAGGTAGATTTGTAATTTAACAGTAAGTAAAACAAATGTCCTGACCTTCTATCACATACATAGTTAAATAGTTTATTATTACACAGTTGAATATAGATTCAGAATATATAGCTATTGCAACTAATCGCACAATAATATAATTTTAACTGGATGTGTTATTCCGTTCGCTGTTATCACAAGACTGACTAGTCAGGACGGCCGCAACACCACCATGAAGCATCCCCACCCTTTACAATTCGTGATTCACTTCATGGCAGTGTCGGTGTTACCAGTAAAATAAATAAAGAATTTTCTAAAATTAAATTCAATCAAATAAAAATAATTAAGACCTAACACTCGACCATCCTGACCATGTGCATGTCCTCATGCACGTAACTAGCAACCTAACACTCGGCAGAAGATAGGACTAATGTTGATACATTTAAGTTAATAAAATATTTAACATTATTAAACAATATTTTTTTAGATATGTTGACATACTTTTGAAAGAACTCCTTACAAAAGTAAACCAACTAGCATATGTGTCATGTCATTGGAGTGAACCCTGCTTCTCGCAATGTGAACCCTGCTTCTCACAATGTGAACCCTAATTCTCACAATGTGAACCCTGCTTCTCACAATGCGAACCCTGCTTCTCACATCCAATGAAACGACAAATCTTTATCATCCTTTAACTACCATCATACAGTTTAATATGCCAATGCGAACTTTCATTCTCACAAAGACATATCAACCCGTCAAGTTATCACTTCGTTGGCGTGAACCCTGCTTCTCACATCATTGTGAACCATGCTTCTCACATCCAACGTAATGATTATTATCATGTTCTTAATTCTTACAAAGTCTTAACCATAATCATTCTATTAATATACTAAATGATTGAGTTTCATTTTAATCATTTCATTCATTTAACACTTAACACTATACTATATTATACACTACTATATGTATTATGCAATCAGTTAATCTGTATCATTATCGCTATTATTATCATCAGTTTCATCACCATTATTAACCTCCAGAGAAGCTACATGAATCCAATGTGACATGCGATCGGCTGCTACTGTAGTTTTGCGTTTATTCTTACTACTTGTTAAACCTGGTATAGCCGCGATCTTATAACGATCATTTCCCAATACCGCCTCTACCCTATAAGGACCTATGTAGGACGGAACAAGCTTCTTGCTCTTACCATCGTTATTAAAATTAGTTCTAGTGATCTTTACAAGATCGCCCTCATTATAGGTACGAGAAGGTACCCTGTCCCTGTCATACCGTTCCTTTTGTTTGGCCTGCTCATAGTCTATTTTATCTTTGACAGTCTCTCTTACTAATTCTAAATCTATATTTTCCCTTGCCTCAGTTGCAACCTCGTTGAGCCTAGGGTCTACCTCAGACTTCATACCGAAACCAAACATTACGTCAGCTGGAGTTTTGCCAGTAGTCTTTTGAACAGTATTATTTAATCCCCATTGAATAATTCCAGTTTTGGTATTCCAATCTCTTTCGTTATCCGTAAGATTCTGGGCTGTCAGAGAACTCAGAATCGTACGGTTATACCGTTCGACTTGCCCATTTGCTCTTGGACACGCTACCGCATTTAAGACGTGCTTTATTCCCTTCCCTAAACAAAACCTCCTAAACGAATGAGAAGTAAAAGACGTCCCTCGATCGCTTATTATACGATCAGGATTTCTAAAAGTATAAAAGATTTCTTCCAAGACCCTAATCGTACTATTAGTTTTAGTATTACGAACCGGTTTTATAAAAACAAATTTCGTAAATGCGTCTACGATGACCAAAAGATAGCAATTTCCTCTACTAGATCGTACGAAGGGGCCCAAATGGTCTATATGGAGAGTGTGGAAAGGGAGGTCCACCTTGGTTATAGGATGCAGATGACCTTCCTTACTGGCAGTTTTTTTTGAATACGCACACTCCATACAAGCTTGAACGTACTTTTTAACGAAACGGGACATTTTTGGGAACCAATAAGTGCTCTTCATTCGTTCTAAGGTCTTTTCTACCCCAAAATGTCCTATTTCGTCGTGGTTTTTACGCAGAATCTGCCACCTCGCCCCTTTGGGCACTACCCAACGCAATTTAGATTTGTCACCATCTAAGCATCTATATAACCTATTATCTTTGATCAGATAATTGTCTTTAATGTAATTTAAGCCATCAGTATCAATGTTACTACTTAAGATATCGCGAATTCTACGCAATTCCGAATCGCCTAGCTGCAAAGTTACTAACCAATCCTCGCCACTTATAGACATTATGAAGGGGAAAGATTCTGATTCTACAAGATTTTCGTCATCCATTGTCGGATTTCGAGACAGTGCATCGACATGGGACATCTTTGTACCTGCGCGATATTCAACCGTACATTCGAATTCTTGGAGAAGTAACCACCATCTTGCAATTCGTGGAATGAGGTCCCTTTTCGAGAAAGTAGAACGCAACGCGCTACAGTCTGTAACAATTTTGAATGTTTGACCCAATAAATAGACGCGGAACTTTTTCAAGGAGCAGACAACAGCCAAGGTCTCTAGTTCGAAAGCATGGAAATTTTTCTCTTCTGGCGACGTTTGGCGGCTAAAATATGCTACTGGTCGCAACGGATCAGTATCGTGAGTCCTTTGCAATAATATTCCACCCAGCCCGATTTTGCTAGCGTCTGTATGTAATTCGGTCTGTGCAGTTGGATTATATATAGCTAATATTGGCCTACTGACTAATCTATCCTTTAAATCATTAAAAGCACTTTCCTGATCCTCTCTCCATTCCCATACAGCATCCTTTCTAAGTAACTTATTCAAGGGATGCGATAGTGTGGCAAAATTCCTTATAAATTTCCTGAAATAGCCTACGAGACCTAAAAACTGTCGCACAGTGTGCTGGTTGGTTGGGCGAGGAAATTCTACTACACAAAGAGTCTTCTTATTGCCAGGGCGAACACCGTCAGCACTGATCTCATAACCTAAATAATTGATCTGTTCTTGTAGGAAACAACATTTAGACAAATTTAAAGTCAAATTTGCTTGCTCTATCAATTTCAAAACTCTTTCAAGCCTCTCTAGACATTCATCCACACTCTTCCCGTAAATTAAAACGTCATCAATATACGCAGTTGCCTCCGTGAATCTAGATGAACCTAAAACTCTATTGATCATTCTCTGGAAGACGGCCGGAGCATTTGCTAACCCAAAGGGCATACGCGTAAACTCGTACTGCCCATCGGGCGTAACAAATGATGTGAGGGGTCTAGAGTTCTCCGATATCGGAACCTGATAATAACCAGAAGTCAAGTCTAAGGTGACGAAGTAAGCTTGACCAGACAATCGTGCAATCTCGTCTTCGATTACGGGCATGGGGTATCGCTCCTTGACCGTAATCGAGTTTAGCATACGATAGTCCACGCACATCCTAAATCCACCATCCTTCTTGCGAACCAGAATTATCGGGCTTGCATATTCAGAGACCGATTCCTGCACAATACCCGCATCCAACATCTCTCCAACCATACCTCTCACATGCTCTCGTTCCTTGTGTGATAACCTATAGGGACGATAAACAATAGGTCGTTTGCTGTTTAGTTCGATGTCCATTTCCGCTACATTTGTACACCCTAAATCCTTCAAGTTTGACGCAAAACAGTGGTGATATCTTTGTAATAACTCCAACAACTTCCGCCTATAACACTCATCTATACCTTCACCTATGCGAACCAAACTCAAATCTAAGCGTGTTGGGTTCGTTATTTCATGCTCAGCAGATTGTGACACTATACGATTTACTACCTGAACTCTCGTACCTCGGGCTATAACCAAACCTTCCTGCAAGAGAACTATTTTGGACAATGGGGTAATATTGACATAAACATAACCATCCCTGATTTGGTAGACTCCACCATTTACTACAAACTGTTGATCAGGTCTACCTATCACCTTACTATTCAATAGAATGGATCCAGTTAAGGAGCGATCGACTTTAGTCTTTACTGTTATTGGACCATGAATACTGACAATTCCTATTATTGAAAGCAAAACACTTCGACTCTTAACCTGATCGTCTTCGTCACTATTAAAATTGAGGTTGATATCATAAAACTTTAGCTCATTTGAATCCTTGTATACTAATATGTGTGCCTGTTCGGTGAATGATTGGCCAACCAATAGTGGTACGTCCAAATACCTATCAGCTACTACCTGACACGAGACCTCAGCACGAACACCATCAATGTCCAAAGTGACGTCAACACTACCCAATGAGTAGACCACTTCGTTGCCAAAACCCCTTAGAGGCGATTTTATCTCATCCCATACTAAACCTAGCGATTTTGCCGTAGACTCTGTTATCAATGATACCTCGCTTCCAAAATCTATGAAACTTTTATATAAACTACCATTAATACAACTATCCTTGATAAACTTAGACTTCGAATCGGATACAGATATTTTCATCGTTCTAGGAACATTAATAGAGCTGGTTTTACCTTTTTGGTCTAACTGAATATCATTTTTAAATGTACAGGCGTCGGCTTTGTGTCCAAACCGATTGCATTTAGTGCATTGAATAAGCGGTTTTGGACACTTAAAGTGTGGGTGACCGTTCTCTTTACAATTAAAACAAGTAAGAGGAAACTGACTAGGCAACTTACGCGACAAAGAGTTATTCTGTTCCGATCCTATTCTATTCCTAACTTTACTGTGTTCAGTTGACTGTGGAGCATCCTGGTTACTCATTAAGAATTGCAATAATTGGTCGGGCTGAGTGCAGCGCAATGCATTAGCACTTGACCGCATAGTCTTATCGCTTAGACCGTGGATCAGACATTCAACCGCACGTTTTCCGACAATGTCACATTGGTTCAGCAGTGCTAACTTTTCATAGAAGTATATCTCAAGTGGTTCATTATATTTGCTCTTTCTACGAAGCATGTCCTCCAGGGTTTGGCCGTAGTTCTGTTCGCAAGGAAACGCACTCAAAAGTTTCCCTTGCCATTCAGTCCAATTAAATAAAATTGAATTTTGACTTTCGTACCAGACCTTAGCCAATCCCTGAAGTTTCTGCATAGCAAAATGGATTGTAGTTTTCTCATCCCAGCCATAGACAGTAACACACTCATTTACTTTCCTGAGCCAAATATCTGTTCTCTGGTTCTTATTTGAAGGATCAAACTCTGGTAAAATGTTTTTGTGATTGATAGTGGGTAGCAAAGAGGTGCTTGCTGCCACTGGCTGAGATTTGAGTGAATTTAAAAGATTAATAATATCCTTGGAAGAGAAAGTAGGGCTACGTGACCTTGATTTCCGGGTAGTAGCGTTGTCTCCTTGATGCCTCTGTCGATCTTCGCACGTAAGGCTGGCACGGGAGGACTCTCGACGCCTCTCCTTCTCGCGTTGATAACTGCGCTCCCTGATGATCCCTTCTTCGAGAATCTTGAGTCGCTCTCGCTGATACTCAAGCTCCTTCTCACGCTCTTGCAAGCTCGAACCTCGACGTTGCGTCGGCTCACGCTCCCTGCAGCTCGGTATACTTGCCGGGCTACGCACAGGGCTACGGCTTCGATGGCTGTGGCTACGTTGCCTGGCTACATCCCTTGACCGTGAATCACGACCGTCTGGCGTCGCTAAGCGACGCAGAGGCGTCTGTTCAATACCTCGAGGCATTGTCTGAAACTCGAAACAAAGGAAAACGGTTACATTGATTAAAAAATATATTCATAAAAGGTGAGAAAAACTAAAGAACAAGCATATCTCAAAAACGGTAGATCGTCGTTGTAAAACAGCGATATTGTACTCCACACTCGACACAACATACAAATCTATTTTACTTTATTTTTATTTTTTTTTAACCTCATCAATGAAAATGCATACATTATAATAACAAAACAGGCTAAAATAAGGGTGCAGGCTTATCCCACTTCTGAAATATAACAATCAACATGCTACAGGGGTACTACTGTGGGAAGAGTAGGGATAATAATTAACAATAGTTACCTTCGAATATCCTTTAATTCCTTTTTCAACAAAAGATCCGTCACTTTACGAACCGGAGGTAGATTTGTAATTTAACAGTAAGTAAAACAAATGTCCTGACCTTCTATCACATACATAGTTAAATAGTTTATTATTACACAGTTGAATATAGATTCAGAATATATAGCTATTGCAACTAATCGCACAATAATATAATTTTAACTGGATGTGTTATTCCGTTCGCTGTTATCACAAGACTGACTAGTCAGGACGGCCGCAACACCACCATGAAGCATCCCCACCCTTTACAATTCGTGATTCACTTCATGGCAGTGTCGGTGTTACCAGTAAAATAAATAAAGAATTTTCTAAAATTAAATTCAATCAAATAAAAATAATTAAGACCTAACATGTCATATTGTTGAAGTTACTGCGTTTAATAGAATAAATTAATTTGTGAATAGTAAATAGATTAGATATCTTATTTGTCGTGATAAATAACGAGATTGTTAGACGCTTTCATATAAATAACGATGGCATAATAACGTTATTTCCTTATATAAGTAAGTAAACCAAATTTGGTGTGTTTATGTTAAATTGTTTTTGAGATTTGAAGGGTTCAAAAGTGGTTCCTAATGATTCTAGTTCGTGGTGCTGCTCGCCAGTTGGCTTGAACTTGACTTGATACGCTCCTGAGTGTCAAGTTACTCTCCCCACTTGCATCGAACACTTTCAAACGCAGCACAACAATGTAAAAGGTTTTCCTGATACAATATTAATCTCACTAGACTCAGTTATTACATGTGAAATTAATTTATAACCAGTACTAGCTTCGTGCATACTTCTAAACGTATGCTTAGCTTTTTGACTTGATGAAGCTAATACTTAGGTTTCTCGAGAGCTGTATAGCATAAATATTCAGGATTCTTCTTTGTTTTATGCTTTAAGGAAAGAAAAATTATTTCAGGTTTTTTAGGGTTCCGTACCTCAAAAGGAAAAAATGATTATAAAATCAAACTTATATGTCAACGCAATCAAAAGTATACCTACAGGTTTGTACGGAACCGTCGGTTTGCGAGTCCGACTCGCACTTGGCCGGTTTTTATTTTTATACTACCTACTAAGATGGCAAAAAGAATACGGCCCGCCTGATTGCAAGCAGTTACCATAGCCTATAGACGCTTGCAACACCAGGAGTATCACTTGCGCCTTGCTGACCCTGTAAAACGAAAACGGAATAGTTGGGTTGGCAAGTATAAGGATCAAAATCCCCACGCTGCCAACACAACGTTTCCTCGTTTAGTAGAATTAAATGATAACTGCCGCGTTAGTCTAGTGGTCCTAAGGGCGACTGCTACGCTAAAGGTCCTGGGTTAGATTCCCATTTGAGCAATGTGCACACTACCAAAATACCAAACGCCGAGCGGCTACTGAGAATTTCATAGAAAAACCCAATAACACAGCTCGACCTGGGAATAGAACCCGAGACCACTAGCGTAGCAGTTGCGCATATTATTATGACTACTAGACTAACGAGGAAACGTGGGAGCTGTTTTTCTTTATTTTTCCTTTCACGTCTAGTTCAGCAGTTGAGCTTGAACACTAGATTATTCAGGCGTTTAAATAATAAATCACATTATCATTGCCTAATCCAATTCCGCAAATCTTGGTGACAAGTTTTGTTAATTGCTTTATACAACGTGTTACAAAATACCCCGTAAAAAATATAATTAATTATCAAAGGCACTTATGAAATGTCGAGTGTAGGTGACACTCGACATTTCATAAGTGCCTGTATATGAAAATAAAACTATTTTGATTGATTTTTTAATAAGGTATGCGCATATACTTGCGAAAGGAACGTTTAGTCATTAAAATTTTAACTAGCACAGTTTCAGTCACGAATCTGAACCTAGGTTTAGTCCGGCACGCAACAAATTTATTACGCTTATTAAAGTCACGTAAATATTTGAATTCTATGTAAAAGACGAAGAGCATTTAATATGACCCAAATCATACGGATTACTATATGTATTTATAAAATTTAAAAACTACTTAACACTGTTCGATCTGGAAATCGAATTCAGGACCTCTAGCGAAGCAGTCGCGCTTATTATTACTACGCATTTTTATTTCTTTTTCTTTATGTGTTCATTACTCATTTTTAAGAGAGGTAGGGCATAGTGGGAGTAATTCCACTCAAATTTGGAGCTGCCCGACTGGGGAAGTACCTCCACGCTGTCCAATCGAAGTGAAATAACACAGCTTTGAGCTGTGTTGTTCCTAACGGTAAGCAAGGGTGCCAATACTCCGCGAGGAAACGTTGTGTTGGCAGTGGAGGGACTTTGACCCTTATACTGCCAACCCAACTATTCTTCTTTCGTTTTACAGGGTCGGCAACGCAGAAGCGATACCCCTGTGGTTGCAAGCGTCTGGTAACTTCTTAACATCATGATCCGTATGCTTGCTTTTTATTTATTTATTTATATTGGCACACCAACAACTTATTCTCAATTTTCGTGTAGAATGAGATTACATTACAAGTTTGTTCTTTGCAAACTAAGCTTCAGTTATATATTATATAAAAAAAACATTCCCATGACACTCGATACACAAACATCACACCGACCTAAAACCTACATAAAAGGTGTTATACTAACCTGAATAAGCTCACTTTCAAAGAAAAACTCAATTAAAGACAAAGGAATGGAATTATTTACATCGCCACGAAACTGTCTTTTTGCTTCTAACTTTTTGCAGGGGAGTGGGCAAGTCCAATTTATCATTCAGCCTTCTGTTGCGGGTTGAAACCGTGACAGGGCTAATTATGTTATACAATGCTGAGGAGGGTTAAAAAAGAATGATGCTGTTCAACATATTGTCGCGTTTAATGTTTATTGCGAACACGCTTGACCAAGTTTTGTTTTGTGGAATTCTGTTTTGGTATGTTTTGTTTTAATTTTATGTTTTTTTTTGGTGTACGATTGCCTTATCTATAAAGGGCGTCACACACGGCAAAGTATAAAAATATTATAGTATCTTAAGGTACCGCACGCTGTTAAGTTACTATAATTATCCGCTCGAATCATTCTCTCATTTTTAATTAAGATACATTTCGCATCTTAAGATGATATCATTGCATCGCTCGGTATCTTAACATAATATTTCCATATCGCTCGATAGCTTAAGATAGTATGATATGAAAATATGTAGTATCTTCGCCGTTTGTGATAGTTCATACAAACTGTATGGTGAGTGATATTATATTTTAAAATAAAATATTAAAGTATCTTCGCCGTATGTGACGCCCTTTAGTCTAGTGTTCATGACTGCTACGCTAGAGGTCCTGCGTTCAATTCCTGGGTCGACCAGTGTTATTGGAATTTTGCAAGTAGTTTTGACTTTTCAAAAGTGCTATTTTAACCTTGTGACCGCCACGTCAATAACGAAAATCCGTGTTCTCTACGCCAAGCGACAAATTCTAGTATCTGATAATAAGTTAAAAGAAAAACAACAAATTTTTTTTTGTATAGGTATTTATTTTGAATTAAAAAAAGTGGTATTTTTGACGTGCCATGCCGTCATTGGCGTCCTGAGCAAATTTTCATTTGACGTCTATACACGTCCGTAGCGGTCAAAAGGTTAATGGTCTAATTGCAATAAAATATTTGACTGACTGAATTTTCTATGACAAATATTTATATGACTTTCTATGGCAGTATAATATAAATATCCAAACTGCTAATATATAGCAGTTTGGATATTTTGGATTGGTTGATGACAATAGTCTGGCAGGATATGCAGAAACTTAGCCTTGATGACGACGCTTACCAGTGAAGTGAATGGCGCCTCAAGATTAAGAAAGCCGATCTCGTGTAACGGGAAGAGGCGAAGGCAAAGAAAAATTACAATAGGCTGACATACCAAATAGTTGTGGCTGTACAGGTATAGGTACTCCTCTGCCTAACCCTTCTGAAAATACGGGCATAAAGGTCTTAAAAAAATTTAATATAATATTCCTGTGCTGATTACCGCATCCCGCTGTATAAATTCACTTCCTAAGCGCCTAACCAAATCGTTTAAAGACTACATTTGAAAGTCTTCGGCTCCATAAGACCCTTGTTACATTATCTCCACAGGGTGATTCCGATGTTTCCCTGTTTTCACGTACTCTACAAGTCGAAGGGTTCAGAATGATGTTAATGAAAATGAAATGGTTATTGTGCGCCCATTGATCCATCTGACCTAGATAGGCAGAGCTTATTGGATGCTGGATTAAAAAAAAAACTTGAGAGGTGTCAAGGGACACCCGGATGGAACGAAGTTCCTTTCATTAAAATTTAATAATTAAAAATAAAAAAACCTGTATACACTCAACAATTCACAACGCGCGAAATTCAAATATTGTCATTCACTCAATAATATTTTAATGCTTGTCAACAATATTTGAATTTCGAAAAAGTGTCGTGACAACTTTTCGTAAGAATTTTTTCCGTCTAGCCCCCTTTCACAACGCGCGATAAGGAACTTCGTTCCAAAACTAGTTTAAGCTTTAGCTTTTAGCTATCACTTGATGACAACCATAATTGTATGGTTGTAAAATCATACAATTAACAGATACAGTACACCCAGAATACAAACAGATAACCGTGGAATCTTTCCTTTTCTAAATAACAAATACTTATGTTCATCACACAAATATTTATGTCCTGTGAGAATCAAACCCACGACTCTTGTGATCAGCATTGCGTTACGCGAACCACTAGACCACAGAAGTCTTCAAATATGCTGTAAACCATCCCAAAATTTAACTACTTCACACTGGCATTGTCTTGAGACCAATCTGGTTGAAACGCAATGATTTGGTTGCGTCAACCTGACCGTTCTACACATATACACTGGGTCCCGCTACCGACGACGTGGTCGTGGACACCCTCGCCTTGGAGTGGAATGTCATTAAGTTGCTTGACTGGCCTAGTGCAAATGTGATATTCAGCTAACTCGCCTGCCCAATCCTTAAACCTTGGCAGCTTTCTTCATATATATTTTATTTATTTATTCATATTTAATTCAGGATGAACATCTCATAAAATTTGTTTTACTTAAACTATGTTAGTATGATACAATCAGACGTAGACAATGAGACATAAACAGAGACGTAATACAAACAAATACACATAGAAACAGACATAATACGGAGAATACCTATAAGCTACCTTCTTTTTGATCCACTTGGCAACAACACATGTATAGCGCACAGGTGCCCGATCAAATAGCCCTCATTCTTTGTTTTTTAATTTCCGGGCATAACCCAGCTCTTTGATATCAAAACAATTTTCCTGATTAAGCCGACTAAATTCAATTACAGGCCCTGCTCAAACTTGCGTTACTCAGCCCCCGATTACACTAAGTCATTCAGGTGTGAACACCGTTTATCGTGGCGTGCAAATTATAAGGAAAACTCGGCTTCCGACTAACCGACGTTGGCAGTTTGCGGGTTTTGATATTGACGATGTTATAAGACTTATAAGCTAGCTGTTTCCTCCAATTTCACTCGCTGCCCGAAGTATTTTTGATATAAAAGGTAGCCTATAATAATAATTTAATTTCTTCAACATCAACATCAATCCATATACTGCCCCACTGGTATCCTTTCAGATTGAGAGGGATTAGGCTATAGTCCACCACGCTAGCCTAGTGCGGGTTGGCTTACTGCACACATCGTTGAGAAAAATCTCTGAGGCATGCAGGTTTCCTCACGATGTTTTCCTTCACCGTTTTAGGCGAGTGATAATTAATTATTAATACGCACATGAATTCAGAGGTACATGGATACAAACTAGAGAACTTAGACTTGGCAGTCTAATGGTCAATAACATCACAAAGCCATCAGTGCTTTAGCATTTTTTTTTAAGCCCCACACTACGATTTTCTCCTGTATCGTAAGTGCGTTTTATAAATACAAACTTTCACATGCACAAACACCCAGACCTGCAGCAACTACCTGTAGGTATTTAAAATATTTGTTCAGTGAGGGGATCGAACCCACAACTCGAGGCACAGAAGTCGACTGCTCAGCCACTGCGCCGAACGTGTCGTCAAAAACATAACCTATAAATTGTGTGTACAGAGGCCAGCACATCAAGCTACCACAATCTGTCAAATTTCTTTGATTGATTTTCAACTTTAGTACAAAATAATAAGGTTCTAATTAAATTTGGAAAGTTTGACAGTTTTGGATAGCTTGACCTGCTGACGTCTGTACGATAATGCCCACATTAGTTAAAAACTGTGTTGCAGTAAATATCGCCCCCCTCCAGAAGACTGAGGCAATAGCGTTCCAAAGAAAATACGAAGATTAAAAATATACTGTTTATAAAAAAGATGTGTGCGTGTGTCCTGTCTTTTCCTCAGAAGGATATCTACTAACCATTTTTCGATATCTTTTTGTGAAAAGGTAACAGAGAAATAGACAAACAGACGAAATTATTTTTGCTTAAAATAATATTAATATGGATACATAGATAAATATGTAGATGCAGCTTAAAGCTGATTGAAGGTTTCATAGCTAAGTAATAACTGCCCTGATCAATATTGACGAGCAAGATCCAGCTGCGCCTGCTACGGTTAAACCAATAAAAATATTCAAAATTTAATTCCAACATAACCTGTCACATGTATTCTACGAAATTACCCGCCAGGCAAAACACCTGCCTTGTCGGAGCAGCAATACCCCTCGCCTTTCTACAGATTTCCGGCAAAGAATTAGTACACCTCTGCCTAACTCTTCAAGGAATACAGGATGGTATATTATGTATGTATGTTAGAGAGTGTCCAATCCCCGTAGACGGTCGCATTTAGGTTTCACCCATAAACAAAAAAAAAGTATACCGACAGTTTTTAGGCGAAAAACGAGTAGGTTTACTTGATGAATAAAATATTTATAGTCTATGGTTGGATTAATGCTTGATACAAACAATCATTCAGTTCATTGAACTCAACTTTAGTAATCGACTAGTAATCGATACCAAGCACACCAATTAGAAGCGCATAAACGTACCCATTCTACAAAGCGCACCTAATCTAGGTGTGCTTCATTTGTCATCAACACATAGGTGATGATGATGATGACAGTAGTTGTTTTTTTAATTTGATTACATGTGGCTTATTTGTTCATCTTATTGCCATCACAAAACTATGTAAACTCGGGTCAATGACCCCGTTATTATTCAAATTCTACTGACAAAGTACTTATTTCGGAGATGATATCAATAATTATAATTTATAATGAATTATAATGTAGGTAAAATAAATTATGGGATGTCTTAGTTAGATGGGGGTAGGTAAGGAATGCGCAATTTACAATAGCTAAATGGGTATGGGACTCACCGAACTTTCTGCAGCGGTGTTGATGCATTACACGACGTGTTCCAGTCTTGAGGTAGCTTCTCAATATATGATACAATCATTGCATTATAGACGACACAAACTTTCCCGGATAACACAGCGGATAGCGAAAGAAGTTCCTACCTAATTAGAAACGGCGGCTCTCAAATGCTCAAGGACTGACAATTTTATGACAAAAAGAGAGAATATATAAAAACAATACTGCGATAATTTGGTAAGATTCTAAATGTTCCGATGCACAAAAGTCAATCACATAGCAACAAGGTAAGAAACACAGCACTTATAAGAATTAGTACTACTCTAAAGAATGAATTTAATTTTGAATATAAGAACACAACATACAGATTACATTAAAAACATAATAAATGAATAACAAAAGCACATCAACAAAATGGCCGCGGCCCGAGTGACGCCTTCGCGAGTCATCTTTACTTGACGATAACCGACACGGGACTGAGACAGGCATACTGCGCGCGCGGCGTGCGTCACCGTTGGGACCGCACCGCTCGCGGACCGCCAGACAGGCAGGCGCCGCATCGTCGCGCGGTGTCGCCTTTTCGCGCCTCAATAATAAAATTATATTGATTTCTAAAATTGATCGAAATTTGAAATTGACACTGGAGTAAGTAGCCAAATATTACTTTTATTATTGCAGAAAATCCTCGGTATGCCACTTGACATCAGACAGTCCGTATGCGTGCTTAAGGTTTTAGGTTCAATCTTTATTTTTGCAAAAAGTTTTTTTTAATTTATTTAATTGGACATATTATTACTTAGAAAATAAAGCATTATAGAAAACGGAGATAGCTACAATAGTTTAAAACTGTTTAATGTATATAATTATGTATAATTATGTACTTCATTCACTTTCATATTTGACGACCTCTGTAGTCTAGCGGTTCGAGTTCGATTGCTGATCATGTTTGTGTGGATTAAACATGAGTATTTGTGTTTGTCTGGGTGTTTCTTATGTATTATAAGTATGTATTTACAAAAAAAAAAGTATATAAGTATTATATCCATTGTCTAGTACCCATAGTACAAGCTCTGCTTAGTTTAGGACTAGATGGTGTTGTGTAAAATGTCCCAAAAATATTATATTATTATTATTATATATGAGAAAACAACATTAATTCTATTTAAGTTGACATTAGAGCGACGAGACAGCTCATGCCGAAATTATAAAAGGGGAAAGATTAAAATATTTTTGCTACTTAGTTTTGCATATTATATTACAAAACTTAGTATTTAATATTACTAAGTATTTAATATTTTTATCATGTTTAGTGACCATAAACGTATTACAAGGCAAACCTTTTGGTTCTTGACCTGAAACTTTGTTTTGCAAAGTAAAAGTAGGTAGGCGATTTACGCACGTCCGCTTGAAATAAATAATGTAGCGTCTTTAAAACCAGGCAACCAGGAGGTATTTAAGGTAGAATAGGTGCTGTACTTTAAATACCTCCTGGTTTCCTGGATAACAAAATATATAAAAATATTGTATCTATACCCACAAGAAAAATTAAAATACTCGCCGAAATATTCTCACGTGGCGGGTCTAGAGCGTTCCACAATGCTGCCGTTAAAATTTATTCTAATTTATATTTTTCTTTAATTAAATAAGACATGGCCGAAGTGCTGGGAACGTGACCGGGGGAGGTAACCATTAGACATTAGGTCGAGGTCCCACTGAAAGCGGTTGTTATAATTTGCAGTACCGCAATTTTCGTCCACATTCACAGAAAATCGGTGATTGTGATAAAAATCCATAAGTGAATGTACTACTACTGTCTTCTAAACTGTGTTAAATACTTTTTTTATAAATTATTCTATAAGTAAAGTAACTGTTTGTCTGTTATTTCTTCACACCTAACCGCTGAACGATAACATTTGGCACGGAGGTAGATTCCTTCGAGGGGAAGGACATAGGCTTTACCTTTTTTCTGAAATCTCAAAAACTATATGGCCTACAAATTTAGACATCAGTTAAGAAATAATTTTGGGAATTTCCCACGGAATTGGGTAATACGAAATCAACGAGAGTAGTTACACCGTGATGAACAATGCTCACCTAGTATTATAATAAAATGACTTTTTACGGATGTAGATAAGTTTTCTCCAGTTTTATTTCGATTTCGTTTCATTATCGAACAACCCATTATTCGCTTTCAGACGGACCTTGTCCCTACCACCTTCTAAAACGGGGGAGCAAAAGAAAGTAAAGTGCTTCAAAATAGCGACCGTAGATAAGTGTAAATATTCGGTGTCTTATTTAATTTTTCTTAAAGCAAAAGCGCCATTTTGTCCGCTAAGTGACGGAGGCAATCTCGCTCGGTGCCTTTTTTTCCGCCCAATAAATTGGTTTTTCGATCGGAATGAAAATTTTAACTGAAATATTCAATTTGAAGTGAATTTGAGGATTCTTTAAGTGTTTTTTGTGACACGTATTAATTAATTATATTATCAGTCTGTAATTGCCTGGGGTGTTTACAAGGCCCTATCAACAGACTTAAGAGAATATTTTTTCGTTTGTGAGCAAGTTAAGCCATATAAAATTTTGTTTAGTACACAACGATATCCCCGAGGAACTGAAAATTAAATTATACTACACGTCGATACTGTATACCTAGGATAAAACCTCTACCCAAATGAAATCCTCAGAAAAGAGGGCTTCATGGAAAGCCTGGTCATGAAAGCATGGTACAGTGCTCTCGTAATGCCACTTATCGTCAACTCCTGCTTGTTTTGAGACTAGTTGGTGCTGTGCCCAATGTCCCAAAATATACAAAAAATAACTGCCAATCATTATGGGAAACAGGCGTAAGTGTGCATAAAAAAGAACATAGTAAAATAAAATGTACCCCGTCACTTAACCGCCCTGAAAGTTTCAGGACAGCGGAGGCTAGAAACTTGCCATGTAAACACTGATTGCTCTCGCGTTCTCTTAGGTAGAAACGGTACAAGTTTTTATTCGGAACTCGTCATTTGTTTTATAAACTATTTCCTTACTATCGTGAATTCATTATGTACAACAATTTTGCTTATTGGTGTTTCTTGCTTAGGTTTTTGTAATACGTCATTTTTACTAGATAAATTAGCAAAAATGAACAATGATTCTCTATTCCACTCGCTCTCTCGCCCCCCCCCCTCTGTATTCTCCTCCCTTCCTCTCTCTCTTTTTCTTTCTGCCCCTCCCTTCTTGTCTCTCTCTTCCTCTTTCCAGTTCTACTTCCTCTCCTTCCCGAGTTAATTCTTTCCTATGTCCTGGACCGAAATACCTAATTCAAATGTATAAATATAGAGTATGTTTTTACGGGACGACACTAAATATTTTCTTTCAACACAAAATTCGGATAAAATGAGGATATTATCCGCAATCGTTAAACTCCCATTTTATGTTGACCGATCTGTAAAGTTTTATCTTTTGGTCGTAAAAATGGTGGAGTACATAATGTACCTACTGCGGATTTATTCACATGTAGAGTCAGTCGGTTGTTACTATTGACTGCTCGTTTCCACATCGTTTGTAGCATCGAGTGTCGTCGTTCAAGAGCGGTTAGGGCATGGTGGGAGTGATTCCCCTCAAATTGGAGCTGCCCGACTGGGGAAGTAGGTAAGTAACTCCGCCTTGCAGAAAATTGAAGTGAACACTGCTTTGAGCAGTCTCGTGTTTCTTTCGGTGACTAAGGTTGCCAGTACACCACGAGGAAACGCTGTGTTGGCAGTGGGGGGACTATGACCCTTATACTGCCAACACAACCAATTCCTCTTAAGTTTTACAAAGTCGGCAACGCAATGATATTCCTGGTGTTGCAAGCGTCTATAAGCTACGGTAACCGCTTACCATGAGATGGGCCTTAAGCTTGTTTGCCACCTTAGTTGTAAAAAAAAAAAAAAAAAATGGTAAAAAAAGCTCAACCTACAGTATAACTTGTTACATGGTATTGCATTTGAGTATAACAAAACACGGGGCCACAACCTCTAAGCTATCAGTAGTTAATCTTTTGGAGGGAAACTCCTCACGTTACTTGCCTGTTGAGGAGTACAGAACATAATTTAGTTTCAAAGACTACCTTGTTAGCTCAAACTTACTTCCCCTGAGGCCTATCCGTCTGCACTCACCTACATAACATAGTAGCTAATTCTATTTTATGTTTAAACAAAGTTCAAATAGTAAAGCACTTCGTGACATATTTTGTACAAAATGAATACCATCACGCCTGTATTCCCTGAAAGGTTAAGCAGAGGTGTACCGCTGTGCACCAACAGTTCACCAAAATGCAGGTCCCATGTAATGGGGGCGAGCCTATATTTTGATTTCTGATATTTACGCGAATATTATACATTGAAACAAAACTACTTTTTACGGATTTTATCGCGTTATATTGATATTATTAATCCTGATATTTCGGACCTTTTACAGCGTCCATGGTCACGGGTAGACTGAGGTGGTGGGCGCGCGTGACAGCTACCCTACACTTTTTTATTGTAACATGATCAATGATATCTATTACTAATTATTGATTAATACTAGATGGAGCCGGCATTTCCTAGCTGACGACCTCTGAGAAGAAACGCCGAAACAAACTCAGAGAATCATGGTCTCTTTTAAAGTAACAATATTCAATGATCATGTTTATTGGCGATCCGATTCACGCAGAACGAGCTCAGAAACGTCGGGTTTAATAATATCAATAAAACGCGATAAAATCCGTAAAAAGTAGTTATAATTCAGAGCCTATATTTTTTTTACTACTTAGGTGGCAGACATCGATACGGCCCACCTGATGGTAAGCAGTTACTGTAGCCTATAGACGCTTGCAACACCAGGGGTATCAACTACACCCATAGTTCACCGGTGTGTTTAGGTCCCATGTAATAGGGGCGAGCCTATTGCCATTAACTAGGCACAAATCCAAACTCCAAACTCTTACTGAAAATTTCAGCAAACCTCAATAATAATAATAATAATTTATTTACCATATAATTGTTTTACATTTCCTTAGGATCTAATTATTAATTCAAATTTAATTACATAGGTACATTTTAAATTACACAAAGGAATATTTTTTTGCTTCTGAACTCAATACTAGGTCGAGCCTGTCTCGTGGAGTCCTTGGGTGGTATTACCACATGAAACTCGTTCATAACACTCTCGTATCTCTTGCGCAGCAGTCGTGTTTACGTCTACGACTAATGAAGCATTTTTTTGCAGTCTGATATTCGAACTCATACGTCGTCTATACATAGATTATGCTTTTAGGTTATGTAATACGTACGTAACCTATATACAGGTATATAAAATTTAGTATAAGGCATTACCTCAAGAGCTTAATGGTTTCAATTTAGTCATGAAGGCAGTTCCCTTGGGTTTGAATGTCGGCACTGCCGTACCGCAATCTATTAGCATTATGAATACTGCTGGCTGAACTTAGGGTTTACCTACACTTAAATAAGGCTGTGCAGAAACTATCATCAACCCATATACTGTCCCACGGCTGGGCACGGGTCTCTTCTCAGAATGAGACTGATGAACCTAGAGTCCACCATGGTAGCCTAATGCGGGTTGGCAGACTTCACACGCCGTCCAGAAAATCTCTTAGGCATGCAGTTTCCTAATGATGTTTTCCTTAACCGTTTAAGCGGGTTTTTGTTGGCTTTTTGAACCCTTAAGATCCGAACTCCGCTGCTGAGAATATTATAAATAAATCCAGTAACAGTTTGCTCTGGGAATCGAAACCGGAACCTCACGTTCCGCAGCCGTGGCTCATACAACTACTAAAATAATGAGTTACTTTCACTGAAATTCAATTTCATTTAATTTAATTGGTTACATTACAATTTAAATTGGAATACAATCTTTACACATTATCCTAATGGTCTTAAGTACGACTGCTACGCTAGAGGTCCTGGGTTCAATTCCCAGGTAGACCAAAGTGCCACTGGGTCTCTCTATGAAATTCTCAGAACTATGGGTGTAGTTTAGTAAACCACTGCCTAACCCTTCGGGGAATACAGGCGTGATGATATATAGGGTGGTAGACAAACTCAGAAGAATTCTACTACCTAGAAATAAGCGTACAGTTCTAGAAGTATCACTAGCAGGCAGGTGTTTCCCCTAATTAACACAAAAACCTCTCCAATTCACGTAATACATTTTTCCACTGGAAAGTTTGTTAATTTCAAACGTACAGTCAACCCAGGGGGTCTTGCAAAAGTTCCGCGTTGCATGTGAATACGTGACGCGAATGTTGCCGACTGTACGGATGAAACTTGCTGCATTTATATTACCAAAGGAACATTGCTTTAATGGTCTCTATGCTATGGCGTACAGGTAAAATTTCCTTTATATTTCTGAATCTCAGCAAGTATAAGCATGAAGTTTTGGCTTGAACTTGTTTTTATACTATAATATTACCAACGTGCCTCGGCTTCGCACAGGTGCAATGTACATACTATGTTACCATTGGACTGCGTAGTCTAAGGTCTCGAGTTTGAATCCAACGCACGCACCTCTGACTTTTCGAAATCATGTGCGTATTAATGCTTAAACGGTGAAGGAAAAAATCGTAAGGAAACCTGCATACCTTAGAGATTATCTCGATGGCGTGTGAAGTCTGCCAACCCGCACTAGGCCAGCGTGGTGGATTATAGCCGAATCCCTCTCATTATGTGAGTGTCGACCCGTGCCCAGTAGTGGGACAGTATATGGGTTGATGATTATTATACATATAAACCTTCCAGAAGGAATTATCTAAATGCTAACCGTATCAAAATCGTTGCGTAGTTTAAAATATCTCAGCGTACCTACATAGGGACAGACAGCCGGAAGCGTCTTTGTATTATACTATGTCTAGAAGATGCAACAGACATACGGCCCGTCTGATGGTAAGCGGTTACCGTAGCCTATTGAAGCTTGTAATACCAGTAGCGCGTTAGAATCTGAATCGCAATCCGCTGTATCACAATAATTATGATTCACAAATGGCGATTTTAATCAGTATCAAATCTTTCAAATATTTTATATGGAATATTACGTACGGAAGCACAAAGATGAGATTTTGGAAAATAGAGAGTGATACTGCAAGAATCCAACTAATACTAAATAAACCTAGTTTCACAACCGACTCGAAAAAGTTGCAATCCAAACAAAAATGAATAAAAATCATATTCATGTTCCCTCGACATCTTCCTAATATGTAAAAAATTATGGCACCCATTAATACTTTACGTAATTCGTTGGGGCGCCTCACAGAGGGAATAGGTACAATTATTGGCAGTCATTATGCAGAAAAAAGGGGCCTCTGCAAACAGTGAATCGGGACAAAGAAAATATCTTAGGAAACTTGGAACGAGAAATATGCATGGAGTCCGCAATTTTTTGTTTAAAAAGGCAAAATTATAATAATTTACTTAGCTGTGCCCCGCGGTGTTTTCCGCCTTGATCTCGTTTTTTCACCCTGTGGGAATTTGTTGAAGTCTATTCTAGCGGATGCCTACACTATAAAAGAATTCAAACTTTTTACAATATTTTATTAGTAGTTACGTATGTTAGGTATATGTTATGTCAATGTATGTATCTTTGTGTTCAGCTTATGACAAATATTGCTCAATATTTAACAATTTCCGCTCCTGCGTACGACTTTGAAATTTGACATGACATTACAGTTCCAAAACCAAAGCAAACCCATATTTTTTACAATTGTTATAATAAGATATACTTAAAATCTGGTCGCGAGATTTTTGTTTCTCGGAAGGAAAGTTTCGTAGTGTCATCTTCTCTTACTGTCAAATACACAATGCTATAGGCCCTAGGACATTGAAGAGAGGATCTGCGATCTCTGAAAATTTGATCAGCCTCCTAGTAATCTAAGGATAAACTGGTTGTCAGGTCTTCTGGGTTCAGACTACCCCTAACAATTGTCATGTTCGTATGATAACCGGGATCGATCACTTTACGTGCTCTCCGAAACATGATCTTGGTGTGTTAAGAATGATCTCCAACCACAGACTGACAACTGCAAGCTCAGCTTAATCTTGCAGATTAGTTGTGTATTGCAGGAAGAAACCTGCATGCCTTAGAGATTTTTTCGACAGTGTGTGTCTGTCTGTGTGTATCTTTGTCATCTTATCACGACAAAAAATAAATACACAGATTTAGACCTATCACCTTATATAATAAATATTACTTAGCCATTAGCCCCTCTAAGAATATTATTACTCAGTACATAGCCACCCGCTACACAGTCAACAGTTTATATTGTCGGTTACTAAGTGAAGTATAGAGTGCTAGACAAGATCTATGAAACTTTAGTGCTTACATTAATACAGTAAAGGCAACGAGTGATGTTGCCTATGAAATTTGCATGCAAGCAAGTTACGTAACAGGTACTTATTGCTAAGTGTAAACGAAATAATGCAACACATTATTGTCGCGTGCGCTGGAATAGTGCTGTGCTTATAAAGTTGGTAAACGTGAAATTAATTTGATTATAAAGCTTAAGACTGCAGTACAGTTTTTCAAGCAGCTTATTGCCTCATCGGTAGCAAGTGCGGCTGTGAAGTGAAAAATCCTGGGTTAAACTCCCTCGTCCAGCAAAGTATTCTAGAATTTTCAATAAAATTCTCAAGCGGCTATGCTAAGGAGCTATGCTCACTTTAACGGTAATATGCTAATGTATATATTACGCAAAGTATGGTCACTGAACCCTAGATCGCGGCATAAAATAACATAAAATCACGTCTTTATTCCCCAAAAGGTTAGAAAGAATAATTAATGTGCGTGCACCCGCAGTTGGCCTCTATGTTTAGGTCTCATCACATGTAAAAAGGTGCGAGACCATTAACTGGGCACAAAACGAAACTTCGAGCTGCTACTGAGAATTTCATTGAACACCTAAATAACACAGGGCCTCTAGCGCAGCAGTTGCGCTCATGACTATTAGACTAATGAGACGGAAGACCGCGGCAAACGCAGCTTAGCCTCAAACTACATCGATTGATTAGCTGTAGCTACAGAACGCCGTCTGCAGTATGGTTTACCACCATAATTTAGCTAAAGACAATGTGTCAAACAGGCACAGGATAAAACTGGCACATGCATGTACGGTCGGGGTCATAAGTCGCACTTACGACCTTTTTCCATAACAAACATTTTGCACATATACACCATCTCGTATATCGTAGTCTTTCATAATTATCTAGACAGACAGAGTGCGATATAATGATCATTATCAGCCTTAGTGACAAACCACACACTATCACCTCTTCGTAGTTATACTATTTGACCCGTAAATGTTTGCATTGAAATCATTCACACATGTGTGTGTATACGCGCAGTACCGTGCAAGCGAATATGCTACTGGACTTTTGTCCGCAGACTGTACCTACATATAAGTGCAGGAGCTTCGGACTTCTGACAAAAAGTGACTTCGCAAGATCAGAACGCATATCCGAATTGATTCGTAGATCCAACGCGAAAGCACTTAAACCACCATTACAGTGAAGGCGTTTGGTACCAAGTTTGGTCCCAAATTTACCCGTTTCATTAACTACATAATGATTTCCGATAGCCTGGCCCTAGTTGTTATGTCCCTACCGAAATGGAGCGTGTCTTTTTATTGACGTTGAAGTTACTTCCTTATTTTACCGCAGCGTACTACAGTTTTCTGGATTCCATTCTTAAACAAATAAGCAAACGTACCTTCCTTCTTTCTATAATACCAATAGTATCACTAGCACGTTGTCATGTATATGCCTAGTTGTTTCTCTGGCTTGTAACAGACTGTACCACTCTTTTTGTGAAATATAAATAAATACATTTCTCTGGCTCCATTACCCTTCAAACTGAACCATCATATTCACCATCAACAGCTGTCCTTTGTGCCTCAAATCTTGCAATCAAAGTGACATCTACGCAGCTACTGACGATACTGTGGAAGTGGCAAAGTTTTGGGCGAACAACATTTAATATCAGAATCAGAATCAGAATTCTGATTCTGATTCTGAACATTTAATACTCGTACCATCGACACGAAGAAGAAGACCATAGCTGCCATAGGAGGTCAACTGCTGAGCAAAGGCCTCCCCTATAGACTTCCAAAAGGACCGATTGAAGGTCCTGCTGGACCAGCGGCCAAAAATGTTCTATAGTGAAGACCACGCACCGGAAAGGGCAGCGTAGCACAACCTCCAATGAGACGGAAAAACAACCGTGTAAAGGTCATTGAGGGTCGTTGGATGCAGGCGGTATATATCCTGTCAAACTGAATGTTAACACATTATTGCTTAAGGGAATAATTTAAATTAGCAATACGATGGCATCACACAGGAGTACTCAGCGGCAGGGAATAGCTGTCATAAAAGAAACCACCACCAGACGTGCTGGGTTTTTCAATACACTTTTCTTCTCAGGATGCGAAGAAGAAGTTTTGTAGCTGGTATTCTTAGCTACGAAGCTGTTTCAACATTTCCGGCGTGGCGTATACACCCACAGTTCACCGGTATGTTTAGGGTTTGATTCTCAGGTGTAGAAAAGTGTTATTCTCAGTATCAGCTCGGCGTCTGAATTCTTGCCCAATTAATGGCAATAGACCAGCCCCGTATTGCATGAGACCTAAAACATACCGGCGAACTTTGGGTGTAAATTAGTTGACCTCTGCTTAACCCTTTATTAGGGTATACTGGCGTGATGGTATGCTATGTTATGTTTATTATGTTGTCCTTAAATTAGGATCGAGTTATGCCGGCATGAATTGTAGAGGACTGCGGCTATGAAGTAAGCGATTCCAATTTTGAGGCAGGCATCTGTTTAGCTTTATGTGGACTGCGAACTTATTTTTAACCACTAGATCACAGACGTCGTCAAAATGCTCATGGCTCGCCTGCCACTTGGGAGGGGTAGGGGTTAAAAACCGCACTTACCATACAGTCTTGTCGTACAGTCATAGGATTTCTGACATTCACCACGACCATGACCGGGTATGGTCCCCTACCTGGATTGTGGTTGACCTGGATAAGGTACCTGTGGTTGATGTGGTAAGACCTAAGACCTTATACCATCACAGGGCGTGGCCTTGCCTTCTTACTTCGCGCACAACCATATTGAGAACCCGCGGATATACTTAATACTTAACAATCTTTTCTTATGCCAATAAAAATAATTATGATTATGCAAAACTAATTAAATCTCTATTGTCGTCTCTCTCTTATATCAGGCCACATTACTTAGTACGATTATATATACCCAGAAAACTGTGGAGTAATAGTAGACTCGTTGTAGACAGTAGCGTTTATTTATTTACCATCAGTGGATCGCTACTTTCATGGCCCGAAACGAAACACAAAACGCTTAACCCCGTGAAATCAATGTTGAAATTGTTCCAGCCCGGCTTTAAACTTAATTAAATATAAATAAAGACAAACACCATAGGATTCAAGAACGTTTGTAAACCGTTCCAGTTGCAAATTAAGTTTATACCCTTTTTGTTTTCAAGTTTTGTTAAAGTCGTTTACTTTTAACTTTAAAATCTATGTTATGAATGAGTTTTACGTGTTAGACTTTGGCAGAGTTTGGGGTGGTATCACCACATTACCAAATATTTCCACTCTAGAAAAAAAACTGTGACTGACTGACCATTGGACAGCCAAGTCAAAGGTCACGATTTCCAATCCAAGGCACGCACCTCTGACTTTTCTAAATCATGTGCGTATTAATAATTAATTATCACCCGCTTGAACGGTGAAGGAAAACATCGTGAAGAAACTTACATGCTTTAGAGGTTTTTTCGAGGGTGGGTGAAGTCTGTCAACCCGCACTAGGCCAGCGTGGTAGACTTTAGCCTAATCCCTCACATTCTGTGAAAGGAAACCCGTGCCTAGCAGTGGCATAATATACCTAATGGTTGATGATGATGAAGAAGCAATAATTTGTTAACGCATGTTATAGGGGGCGACCCTATTGCCATTAACCGGTTACAAAGACTCCGAGGTGACATGATAATAATAATATATGATATATATTTACACTTTTACAAGTGAATGTTTTGATTTTTTTTGTGCTAGATGGTGCCGGCATTTCCTAACTGACGACCTCTGAGAAGAAACACCGAAAAAAACTCGGAGACTCATGGTCTCTTTTAAAGACCAGACATAATAATATCAAATATGTGTGTCACAACGCAGGGCAAAGTCTGAAATGGCATTTTGAAGAAAGAGCCACAGCGGCTTTGAGTAGATCGGTCCAGACGGCCTGCATGGATCAGTCGTTGTGTAGCTCGACCATATTAAAAGGAGCTCAACCAATCTGTCGCACGATACAAGATCGGCGGAAAATTTGCGTAAGCCTCACAAAAAAATCTCTAGGTGCTGCTGAGGCTCACGGACCTCAAGCAGGACCTCTAGCGTAGTAGTCGTGTTTACAACCACTGCATTCAAGAAAAAAAACACCCCTATCTTCAGAATCATCTGAATTAAAACAATGATGAAAAACGTCCACCTAAAAATATAGAGTACCTACTCTCGATCGGATATCGGTTTGATTTGAACAAAATAAACGATGCAAGAAAGAAAAAACTTCCTAGTAGGAAGACCAAGCTTTTGATTATTAAGATGGATAAGAAAAGAAAATCTGTCGAAGCAATCTCTGAGGGTCAATATTGAATTGTGCAATGAACGAGAGCGAGGAAAAACGCAGGCTTTGTGCTTATAAGTATTCATATAAGGTATATTTTATTCAAACTACTAAAATTAGTTGTTTGAATAAAACAGATTCCTGTCAAATATTATCCACAGGTCTGTATGTTCAGGGTCACCCTACACTATCGGCCGCTTTTCCTTAACGAGACAAGTGTCGAAGTAAATCAAGTTTTCTCGAAATTCTTATTACATTTTCTGAGCTTTTAGCGCGTCTCCAAATGGCATTTTGTGGAAAATTTTCGGATTATTTTTCGCTTTATACATAATGTGTACAAAAAAAATATGTTTTCAATGTGTACAAGACAAAAGCAGTGATAGCTAGTGATATGTCCACTGGACTACCAAGGCAAAGGTCTTGAGGTTGAGTCCAAGACGCACATCTGACTTTTCGAAATTATGTGCGTATTAATATTTAATTATCACTCGCTTAAAACGGTGAAGGAAAACATCGTGAGGCAACCTACAAACCTTAGAGATTTTTCTTGATGGTGTGTGAAGACTGCTAACCTGCACTAGGCTTTCTTTTATGCCTAGCTGTATTTTATATATTTGTAATCTTCGCAACATTCCTAAATTGTTCTCTCACGTAAGTAAGTATCCAATTTATATTTATTATTGTATCGACCATCATTGCACAAAACGATAATTTAAAAGAGTAACCATGGAGTTTCTTGCCAGTTCTTCTCCATAGGAAACGACTAATTTGGAACCGTGCACCTGAACTCCACCTTTCATAAGTGCCTGTATATGGTTTACATGAAAATAAAACTATTTTGATTTGATATTGCTAACGTGGTGGACTATAGCCTAATCCATCTCATTCTGAAAGGATACCCGTGCCAGGAGTGGGCACCAACGCGTAGACAAAGACATTGTCTGCTCTGCAAGAAATTCAACGTTATCTACTCATTTAAAACTGGAGTATTAGCTGTATAAACAATATTATCCATTATGGTAAGTTAGCAAATATTTTTCAACCCACACAGCACGAACAGAGCTGATAAAGCAAAGTTGCTATCGTTAACGGGAATCCCCATGTAAATGTTGCTAGACTAAAAAATAAATAGATAATTATGGTAAGAACTTAGAAAATTTGGTAAATAATAATTACGTAGATCTTCCATTTTTGTTATTTTACCTCTCGGATTTTTTTGTGAGTATTAAATAGATAAACACCCAAAGGACATTATCCAAAAAAAATATAAACACACGTTACAAGAGGACATGTGGTCTTATTGATAACAGCATTTTTGGTTTTTTAGTTTTAACGAGACCAGCGAACAGTATTTGATCATACCATCACGCCTGTATTTCCAGAAGGGTTAGGCAGAGGTGTACTAATGTACACCCACATTTCGCCACATTAACCGGGCACAAATCCAGACTCCGAGCTGCTATTGAGAATTTCATATAAAAACTCAATAACACTGCTCGACCTGGGGTTTGAACCCAGAACGTCTAGCGCGCTTAGGACCACTAGACCAATGAGCAGTATTTGATTTATATATATATTTACAGATGTATTTCCTCTCATACAGTAATTCCAAAGGTTGTGTGAAAGATATTGCCTTGTGCGATAAGACCGCCCATTGTACCTACTCTGAATTTGTCATATTTATTTTTGTGATTGTGTTTTGGTGTGCAATCAAGTTTATATAAATAAATAAATATGCCATAAACATACTGGCAAACTGTTGGTGTACTTTAGTATACCTCTGCTTAACTCTTCGAGGAATACAAGCGTAATTGTGTTATTTTATCAGCATCATCTAGTCCCAAACTAAGTAGAGCTTGTACTATGGGTACTAGACAATGAATATAAATACTTACTTACTTTTTTCTTGTAAATATGTACTTATAATACATAAGAAACACACAGACAAACACAAACACTAATGTTCATCACATAAATATTTGCGTTCTGTGGGAATCGAACCCACGACGTCGTGATCAGCAGTCCGACACGCGAACCACTAGACCACAGACGTCGTCGCGTATATTGAACAAATAAATATTTTTCGGACATTTCAGACAGCACCATCTAGTCCCAAACTAAGCAGAGTATAATACTTATATACTTTTATTTATGTAAATAAATACTTCCTATATATAATAGATTCTATAAAGACACTTTTACAAGTTTCAGACTGTTTGAAGTAGATGGCGCTGGCGTTTTAAAATTTATGTTATCAGATAATTATGATGTATTATAGAAAGTATGTTGGTATCAATTATACCGGATACATATTTTTATCTTTGGAAATATAAATTGGGTGTGTCAGATAATTTTGTGTAGACGCATATATGCATGATATGGCAATTATAATTATGTTTGAGAGGTGGGTCACTGTGCGAGTAATTCCTCCGCCTTGCAGAAAATCGAAGTGAAATAACACTGCTTTGAGCCGTGTTGTGTTCCTTACGGTGAGCAAGGTTGCCAATGCTCCGCGGGGAAACGTACTAATAATAATCATTTATTTCAGACAATAAAGGATTTTCAAATCAAATCAAATTAATTTGCTAAAAATGTGGTACAATAAGATGGTTTACTTAATTATCTTTAGAGGAAGGCACACTCCGCCATTATATAATACCATGCAAATTTTAATAGTAATGTTTTCCGTACCTACTTAAAAAAAAGAAAACTGTATAATGTGATATTGTTTTGCCTTTGATCGTTATCGAAGCTATATGTGTCATTGATAAAAAAAGATTATATTATTATTTATCATCGTTGTTGTTTAAGAAATAGGTATATATATGGTACCGCGATACGAACAATTTTATAAAAATAAAATTTTTGCAAATGAAAATCTTACTTCGAGCAGAATTCGATTCTGCTTCGCGAGTTTGGTACCTACACTGGAAAAATGCTTTGCAAGCATTATACAATTTAAAAAATAAAGTATAATAATATGATATTATGTTTAATTACCGTCATCAACAGTATTACTCAACCTGGAAGTCGAAGCCGGGACTACTAGGTAGTCCTTGAAATTATAATTAGGTATGTATAATGAAAAAAAATGCACTAAGATTATATTTTATTTTATTAAAAAATATATTTCGTTGTTATACTTAATAACAATAATGATGAAACTGAGATTACAATAAAAAAGAAGTTGCTGCGCTACCGGTCGCAGGTTCGATCCCAGGGCGACATTAAGTGCAAAATATAATTAAAAACTAAGCAATACCTACACATTAATACTAACGATTGAAGATTATAAACAAGTTCAAGACGATTTGGAGTTAGAATAGTTCCATCTTGAGAAAATGACTTACGTAGAAACAATATTTTTTTGTCTGTAAACAGTGTAAAGGTAACTTTACTTTTATAGGCTTTGAAAGAAAGAAAATTTGTTTGAAAGAAAGACAATCACAACACTAGACAAAATAACAAAACAAAAAGACTACAATTGTCTTAACTACTGTTTGCAGGAGACTATAATTCTAGATATTATTCTAAGCTTAATAATATCATTCTTGTTTTAATTTCATTATATACGGTAAGTTTTTTAATAACAACCAATATCAAATAAAAAAACAGTAACAATTTTCAATAACATGCAGAGTTTTTAGAATTCAAAATAACTTATTGCCTTTCGCAACTATACAAATTATTTTACATTATTTTACTTGTATAAAAGTATTTAAAAAATCAGAACGGGTGTTTACACATTCAATTTCATTAATTATTATTATAATAATAATATTCTTATTATTGATGATATTGACAGAAAAAATATCAATAATAATAACACTGAATGTGTAAGACACTCAGTCTTTGGAACAATAAGGCACGTTAAAATTGTATTTGGCAGGATTTTCACTTTAAATAACTAGCATCGTCTATAAAATTATTATGTCAGACGTACTATTAAAAGATTCATAGGATAATCACAGAATAGTGCTGATTTATAATGAGTATTAGCTACAGATTAGAATTTTCCATAGCACCAGGCAATTCACGAGTACTATAAGACAAACGGTTTCTTCTAAAAATTCTAGATTTAAAACATTTGTACGTAGCGAAACAGACTAATATCAACAATATTAAAGCGACGCAAGTCTCTGTGAATAATGATTTTGTTCCTTCATTGTTTGATACCAGTTTTTCATTACCAACAGTTATAGGCTCAGATTCTGTTTGATATTGAATCAACGATAATTTACTTTCCAATTCATTAATAACGTTTTGTTTCTCATCAGCTATAGTCTTTTCTAATTCTTTTTTAATTTGTTGTATATAGGGAATAAGATCTGCCGTTTTATTATCTGCAGTTATAATTAATGGAACTGAAGTAGTTGTAACAACGGGTTTTTCTTGTAAGGCTTTCAGGATTTTAGCCAGCAATTTATTAGTGTCATTATTTAATATAATAACTCTCGATGACAAGTTGGCTAGATTTGATAGTTTTTCATTATTGATTGTATTCGATTTTTCAATTACGTTCGTAATATTCTCAAACATTTTAATATCATTGTTAGTCGGTGCTTCGGTGTTGGTCTTTTCTTGTACATTATCTTTAATACTTAGATTATATAAAATATTTCGTATATCCACGAGTATATCGTTTTTCTCATTACTTGTGGTACTCATCACTGTTGGCTCAAAACCTCTACCTCTATTACATGTAACGCCATCAATATTCTCGCCACTATGCTCATCTATCCTTATTGCTGTTATTTGAAAAGGAATATTCTTTTTCTTAAGTTTAACTAGAATGTGGCACGATAAAGGATTATCGCCTATACTCAATTTGGTCAAACTTGTGCCTACAAATTCTTCGGCATTGACTGTTTCAATTTTATTATGATCTACAACCAACGTGGATAAACTTTTGACTTCATAAAATCTTTCACTTTGCAAATCTTTTATATTATTATATGACAAATCTAGAGTATCCAAATAAATTAATCCTCGGAATATACCATAACCTATCACTGATATAGAGTTGTGAGAAATATTTAAAGATGACAAAAGATTGTTGTCTTTAAATACTCCAGGCTGAACAAAAGATATTTTATTAAAGCTCAAATCTACATTATTTAGGAGACTTAAGCCTGAAAAATCTCCAATATTCAGTTTAGAAATATTATTTTGGCTCAAAACCAAAGTACTTGTATGTGATAATGTACTAAGATTCAATGCTCTAATTTCATGTATGCCTGCTTCAGAGATAAGAACTTCAGAAATTGTTGTTTCTTTAATATGAGTGAATTTCTTGTCAGTTTTGATACCAGATAAATATAAAGTACCTAAGTTTTTCAAGTTATCTAATAAGTTTTCCGTAAACTTAAATTTACCGTTATACGAAAGATCTAAGAAACGTAACTCAACCAAACTACTAAATGATTCGGCATGTATATTTCCTTCCAAAGCATTATAAGCTAGACTCAGTTTAGTCAGACTTGATAGCCCATGTAGCGATGACGATGAAATAGTCTTAATAAGATTATTATTCAACAACAAAACGCTCAAACTAACTAATTCTGTCGTATTTATAAATAAATTCTCCAGTTTGTTATCAGATAAATCAAGCGATTCAATATATCCTGTATTAACAAAAACATTATATTGTAATTCTTTTATTTTACAATGAGACATATTAAGTTCCTTTAATTTATTCATGTCATTGAAAGACGCATTTTTAACGGTCGTCAGTAAGTTTCGTGAAATATCAAGACTCGGTAATGAGACCAGACCATCAAATGTGTCCGATTCCAACGTTCCCGACAATGGGTTGTCAGAAAATCCAAGGTTAATTAAATTTCGCAATGAATTGAAAGAATTTGATTCCAATCGTGATATCGCGTTTTCTGATAAGTCTAGATATTCTAAGCTATTCAATGCATTAAAATACTCTTGTTTAATTTCGACTAGTTGGTTATTTCTCAATAATAATGACTGAAGGTTTGTCAGGTCTTCCTTATCAAAACTGATGCTAGCAATTTTGTTATTAGATAGATCTAAAATTCGCAAATTTATTAACGTCTTGAAACACATGTTTGATAAAGATTGAATTTCATTATCATGAAGAAACAATGTGTCTAGTCTGTACAGATCGATAAAAGCATAATCTTCAATTGAAGTCAATAACTGATTGCTCAAGTCTAGTGTTGTGTCATTGATGCCTTCAAACATGCCTCTAGACAATGAACCTTCCAGCAAATTATCCGTAACAGAAAAGTTATAAATTAATTTTCCTTTGAACAAATCTTTGGGCAGAGATTTAAATTTGTTTCTGGAAAGATCGATGCTAGTTAATAATTCCAAACCAGCAAAGGTAGATTCATTTACGGTTTCCAGAGCATTATAACTTAAATCTAAACTGTTTAATACAATCATATTTTCAAATGCCTTGCTGTGAATTACCTTGATAGAGTTGGAACTCAAATCGAGATGTTCTAATTTAATTAACTTTTCAAAATCACTCGCTTTCAGTTCTTTTAATCTATTACTACCTAAGTTTAAATCTATAAGTTCCGTAAACCTGAAAAGAGAAGAGTTGATATCTGTCAATCTGTTATTAGATAGATCCAGATGCAATAAATTCTTGATGCCTTCGAAAGTGAAGGCACTCAAGTCCTCGATATAATTGTGTGATAAATCTAGTATTTGCAAACCGGCCATTTTATCGAATACAGCATCTGGTATTTTGACTAAATAGTTATGAGATATATTAATTTTTTTGAGCATTGTGTACGGGTGCTCGTCTTTATTAACCTGGATATCTTTTATTACATTGTAGGATAAATCTATATCACTAAGCTTCTTCAAATCATTTTCGTTTGACAAAACAGCTGTTGTCAACTGATTTTTAGATAAATCCAGTATGACTAGGTTCTGCATGCTTTTAATAGTTGGTGTATTCTGATACTTGTTGTCACTTAAGTTTAAGGAGTAAATTACATTGACAAGTCCTTGTCCACCCCAGTCACTGGATACAGGGACAGGTTTACTGGGGTCCAGTCGTGGTTGCCTAAAGTCAAGGTACAGACGATCCAGGGTGTATCCCCCATAAACAATAAGGTTGTGAGGCGAGCATTCTTCGCCGCCCGCTGTACTCGTGTCAATGTAATCATAGTGTCGTCTGTTATAGTTATTATGCTGGAATTGATCCCAACCTTGATGGGTATCCATGACATTGACACAAACAAGGTCGTATCGACATTTGCTTCTGTCGGGTGTCAGGATGCACTGCTCTGAGTAGGTTATAATTAGAGCAACGAAGAGAAAACCTAGAACAAAAGAAAATTGACATCATCGTTTTGTAATAAAAACATAACAAAATATAGCAGTATGATTGGCCAAAGGTTACTGATGTAAATAATAAATAAATATAAATATTTTTGGGACATTTTTACACAGCACCTTCTAGTCCCAAACTAAGCAGAGCTTGTTGTACTATGGGTAGTAGACAATGGATATAATACTTATATACTTTTTTTTTTGTAAATACATACTTATTATTATTACACCCAGACAAACACAAATACTCATGTTTTACCCACACGAATATTTGTGTCCTGTGGGAATCGAACCCACGACCCTATGATCAGCAGCACACCACTAGACCACAGACGTCGTCACCACAACGTCGTCCACCACGACGTCGACCACAGATGCAGAGAGTAGACCACCTTAAAGTAAGTGGCACTATTTTAATAAAATCAATAGCTTCGCCCCCCACTATCGGGGAATACTGGCGTGAAGTTATGTATGTGTGTGCATGTGTATGTATGTGTATGTATCTGTCTAACTTTTTATAGAATATTGGCGTGATGTTATGTATGTGTATGTATCTGTCTAACTTTTTATAGAATATTGACGTGATGTTAAGTATGTGTATGCACGTGTATGCATGTGTATGCATGTGTATGCATGTGTATGCATGTGTATGCATGTGTATGTATGTGTATGTATCTGTCTAACTTTTTAGAGAATACAGGTGTTATGGTATGATACATTAAAATACGTTAAAATTAGAGAAGTAACTACATACCTATTCGATAATCCATATTTAAGTCATACCTGAAAAAAATAATTGAAGTTAATTACTATTTTGTCACACCTGTCAAAATGAAATTACAAATTAATTACTCATAGTACTAAAATAATGATTTCGACAGCCAGGCGTCCGTATATGGAATTCATCCTCAAGAAAGAAATTAATTACCTACGTATTATTTCGTCACATCCAACCAGATGCGGCTGAATAACAGTATTTTACACGAAGCTACTGCCTGCTGATAATAGACACTTATATACTTTTATTTGGGAAATAGAACACATACTTATAATTATAATACATAATAAACACCTAGCCAAACACACACTTGTGTTCATCAAATAAATATTGTGTCCTGTAGGAATCGAATCCACGACCTCGTGATCAGCAGAACGACACTCGAAATAATAGACCACAGATCTCCTCAATGAAATAATAATACATAACCCTATAATATGCACACAATAACATTAAAAAACTAGGCAATGAAAAAATCTAAATTGTGTGCTACGGCTTCACCAAATACGTTCAGCTAAATGCCTGACCTACTGTAGGAGTAAAAAAATATATTTTATTTTGTATGGGAAACTTCTAGCGAGTTTTTGAGAAAATAAAATCCTAATGTTAACGCACACGTTAACACCTCAAAGACACACATGCGTCATCAAGGAGAGGGGAGCGGGCGGCGTGTAAGCGCAGCGGCTGGACGACGGGTCGCGGGCCCTCGAGACACAGTCCTTTTTAACAACGCGACCACGACCGCATGATTTTATTTAATTAAATTTTGACCTTTGTAAAGACTTAATATAATCTAGAAATACAGTCCGCTTTTTATTCTAACTGGGCATATCTACCTAATCATTTATTATTATTATTTGTTTTTCGGCTATAGTATCATGGCGTTGTCAGTCTATTGTGATCGCCACTCTCGCTCACCGTTTCACACATCCTAAAGGGCTTTGAGACAAAAGGGACTGTCTAAGGCCTATGTCCTTCTTCAATGTCTAATCTATCTCTGCACCAAATTTCATCAAAATTGGTTTAGCGGTTTAACCGTGAAAGCTACAGACAGACAGTTTCTCGTAATATTAGCTTAATATTACGAGTAATGTGCGAAACTGACTGATTGTCTGTCTTCATGGCTAGATGAAGAATGAATTAGTTCACTGGCTAGAATAAATTAGTTCACCGGCTAGAATGAATTCGTTCACCGGCTAGAATGAATTAGTTCACCGGCTAAAATAGCCCTAAATTTGTTTATCAATAATGATCATAATTACTAACACATCCACTGTGTAACGTATGTACCTATATAATTTGTGACTATAAAACACTTTTTAAATACATTTATTTTTTATAATAATCACATTTTTTACACAATAAAAATGTATAAAAAGGTAGGTACTTACAATGGTACTTATATGACTTTTTAAACATTAAATTACTGTTTATTTTAATCGTTGTCAAATGACCACTCTACTGTTTCACTTGCAGTCGAATGCGCGGAGTACGCAGTACTACTTAGGTTCAGTATCGAAATATTAAAACTGGACATTAGGTAGTACATCCAAAACTTAGGGTTAGCACGTGTTTATAAAAAAACAATTTCTCTGTACACTTTTCTTAATTCTTCAGCGGATTAGAAGTAACTCGTTATAAAAATAATGTAAAGGGATACAGCGAATAATAAAGTAATTAATAAAAATGCACTATTAATTATTTTACAAATTAACTTTTGACCGCCACGGACGTGTATAGACGTCAAATGAAAACTTGCTCACGACGCCAACGACGGCATGGCACGTCAAAAATATCACTTTTTTTTAGTTCTAAATACATGCCTACACAAAAATTTGTTGTTTTTTTTATGTATCACAATTCTACTCAATTCTCTTCTAAACACTTGTTCTACACTTAATTCAAATTTATATGATTGGTTGTTCGTTCCTCATCAGCCCTTCACTACAAATAGGTATTATAACTGAAAAATATAAACCGCTGAACCAATTTTGTTAAAATTTGGTACAGAGATAGATTAAACCTTTGCGAAGGACATAGGCTACTGTCTGTCCTTCGCATGGGTGGAACTGCTAGTAGTAATATTTTGCAGCTTAGTGTTACTGGATTATTTCAGTATATTTAAAAAAAAACTTATTATTATTATTAACGATATTTATGTTATCATTTATCGAAGTGAAATAACATAGCTTTGAGCTGTGTTGTGTTCCTTACGGTGAGCATGGTTGCCAGTGCTCCGCGAGGAAACGTTGTGTTGGCAGTGGGAAGACTTTGACCCTTATACTGCCAACCTAACTATTCCTCTTTCGTTTTACAGGGTCGACAACGCGCAAGTGGTGTTACAAGCGTCTATAGGCTACGGTAACCGCTTACCAGCAGGTAGGCCGTATGCTTGTTTGCCACCTTAGTGGTATTAAAAAAAACGATACGTAAAATGAGCGAAACAGTTGCGAACAGCGAACAGCGATGTCTGGAACCGAAATTATACCTTAATAAACATTATTAAAATACTAGCTTCTCCCACGATTTCGTCTGCGTGGAATTTAGCTAGATAAAAAGTCTATGTGTTATATGTATAAGAAAGTAGTACTTACCTAATATACATTATTTAAATAGATCTTTTAACAAGACAATGAAACTAAATTTGCGGTCTACTTACTTACTTAAGTTTCCGACAACCATTTTTTAACATATTAGATATTAAATTTCGCCGTTCGGCGACTAACATTAAATTGGCCTTGTTTTGATATTGTGTCAGCAATGTTAAATCAAAAATGTTAATTATTTGCATACATATTACTTGTTGAATACGGAACCATTGTAGTGTATGCTAGTCGCGCTTGACAGTTTTATCAGTAAAGCTGACAGGACGTAACTTCGTTTATCGTTGCACACACAGACAAACATTCACCATCGCCATTAGTTAATAACAAAATAATATGTAGGTATGTTTGTCCTTACATTGAGCTAACATTTTATCAATTTTATGATTCTTAAAATTGAATAGGTATTTCTTATTTATTTATTTATTATTTAATACTTTATGCACAAATAAAATACAAAGGCGGACTTTTTGCCTAAGGCATTTTCTACCAGTCGACCTTAGGGTGATGCAGAGATAGAAATTGAATTTGTAAATCCCTTAAAATTAATTCATATTTAGCATCCATAGCAGATCAGCAGTGTTCCGCTAGGTAACGTGGTGTTGGTAGTGCGGGGACTTTGACCCTTATACTGCCAACCCAACTATTTAATTCCTCTTTCGTTTTACAGGGTCGGCAACGCGCAAGTGATACCCCTGGTGTTTCAAGCATAGAGGGTACGGTAACTGTTTACCATCAGGTGAGCCTGCTTGTTTGCTACCTTAGTGGCATAATAAAAAGCATTTTTTTATTCGACGAAAAACGGAAGAGGTTCTGTGTTCGCCGGTATGTATTTTTTTATGTATAAAATCACCAATATTATCGTCAATTGTGTATCAATTTAAAAAAAATATATTTTAAAAGGGTCTGCTCCTGACGTCCATGTAAATATAAAAATAAAATTGCCACCTTAAGAGTAGAATTCATGTTTGTTTTTTCATCTATTGAAATTTCATCTGTGAAACCGATTCGCTCTAAAATTGGCACAAGTAGTTCTAAAGAAAGAAAGAAAGAAAAGAAAATTTATTACATAAAAACACCTGAATTACATAAAACAGTTCTGATGATACTGAGGTTGATCTGATGTAAGCGACAGAAGATAGTCGAAGAAACCTCTTAACGGCTTACAGCAACTACCTCAAACTTTTTAACAAAAAATTAAGCCAACGGTAAGAAAAACTGGAAATCGAAAAATTTGAAGAGTTGAAGTGACAATGGGCTAGCTACGTCAGCCGCATGCAACCGGATAGGTTGGGGAAACTACCTGCCAATAGGTCTCACGGTATTCGTGGACGAGGTCGAGGAGATGTTGGTTAGATGGTTTCGACCGCTTTTGCCGAGATGGTATTAAGAAGTCCAAGATAAATATTCCTGGACTGTTAGGGGACTGTTGACAAGCAGTGGGACATAAAAGTATGGGAGATGAGAACGACGAAGACGATATGAACCGACGACTGGTAAAAGACGCTGGGATTCGTTGGACGCAGGCGACATATAACCGGTCCTTGTGAAAGTCTATGAGGGACGCCTTTGTTCAGCAGTGGACCTCCTATAATAATAATATCATTTATTTTCGGACAACAATGATCCATAGTGTTAGTAAACAATATTAAAGCTTATTACTAGTGTTAGTAGCTATTAAAATAATTACAATACAATATACATATATGTTGTCCTTAACTTATTTTCCTTGAATTGTCACTACATTAAGCATGCAACAATGGTTAATGTAGTGACAGTCGAACCTCTCAGCCATCATCCTCAGGATGGTGTTGGAGCTGGCGCGGACCCTACGCACCAAAGATGTGCACCGTTTTCGCATCGTCGCATAAAAGCAGTCAATGCGCGCCTCAGCGAACATCCCCGACGCACTGCAGTACCGAGGCAGCCCCAACAACATTCCTATGGCTGATATGATATCATCAACCCATATACTGTCCCACTGCTGGGCACGAGCCTCCTCTCAGATTGAGAGGGAGCCAGCGTGGTGGACTACAGCCTAGTCCACCACACTGGCCTACTGCGGGTTGGCAGACCACACAACCGTCGAGAAATATATCTAAGGCATGTAGGTTTCCTCACGCTGTTTTCCTTCACAGTTTAAGTGAGTGGTAATTAATTATTATTAATACGCACACTAATTCGAAAAGTCAGAGGTGCGTGCCTTGGGTTCGAACTCGAGACCTTCGACATGGCAGTCCAATGGTCATACCACAAGGCTATCACTGCTGAATAGGTATACATTTTTTTTATTATATGCAGTGTCAACCTACTGATTGATATGACCATTGAAATCGGTGTGTGATATCTAGCAACTCGCAATAAGCCAGCGTGGTGGACTATAGCCTAAGCTCTCTCATGCAGCATGGAGACCCGTACCCAGCTGTGGGACAGTATACGGGTTGATAATGATGATGCAATGAGATATTATTTTCTAGAGACCTAGTGAAACTAGCCTTCATGTTATTTATATTATATTATTCATGTGCGTGCCTTGGATTCGAACTCGAGACTTTTGGCTTGGCTGTCCAATGGCCACATCACTGGGTTACTCTGATAATATGATGATAAAGTATATCTAGTAGTTTCGCACTGCAGATCAATAGCGTCCTAGTCAATAACCCATTGCTTCCGACAGAATTTGCTACACTAATTAATATTGTAAAACAATCACCGCAATAAATTATAGCTACCGACCTGCGTCATTGCTCTGAGGAACGCAAGTGCGGTTGAATAGCTTTAGTTCCTGGATTCAATTCTAACGTGGGAGCAGTATTATACTCGAAACATACTGACAAGATGTGTGTAAGCTAAGCAAATTATGTACGAAAATATATCGTTTTTAACTCGAATTAATTCTTAATTTAAAATTAATTAAGCCTTTTTATTCTACCTTTGTACCTGTAATACATATATTGCCTCTAGTGTCTTCCAATTATCGGCAAAATGCGTTCCTGTGGCAAGCGAGCAATAGGTAAACAGTTAAACCTCGACATATTTGATTGGGAAGTCACAATCAGGATTGGCCCACATTGACGCGCGTTGAGAGCAGAGAGCTATCTTTATTTAAAACGATAAAAAGCCTGTCTCACTAACCTAGTGGTTCTAGACGACTGCTACGCTAGAGATCCTGGGTTTGATTCTCAGATCGAGTAGTGCTACTTATTGGATTTTTCTATAAAATTCTCAGTAGCAGCTCGGATTTTGAAATTGTTTCCGGTTAATGACAATAGACTCGCCCCCTATCAGGTACATGGGACCTAAACATGTCGCCGAACTATAGGTGTGCATTAGTCGTCTTTCCCTTACCTCTGCCTAACCCTGGGAAAACAGGCGATGATATATAAAACAATGAATAGCCTTTTTACAAATGCAAGCATATCCAGTACAAACAGCTAATATATTTGTGGTATAAAGGCAACATTGTTTACAATTTTATCTGTTATTAAATTGCGTCGAAGACTACCGTAGGTACCGTGCATTATCTTAAATGACTCGTTTCTTTGACTTGTTCGATGGAAAATAATGTTATGCTCATTTCTATACCCCATATTCGCAGACGTTCCATCGTCGGCATCGTTAACCCATTGGTTCAGCAGCTGCTCCCTCCCCCTCTCCACCACTAGAAGGCAAGCCGTTTCGGAGGAGTATGGCAACGAAAACTGTGACACGAGAATTTTATATATTAGAAGATTATATAATGCACTAGCGGCCCGTCCCGGCTTCGCACAGGTGGACATAGGATTTCCTAATCTTTTCTAGCAATAAATATAGCCTATGTTACTCCTCAGGGTGAATGTAGCTTTCCAATTTTATTGTGAAATAATTTTTGAAATCGGCACAGTAGTTTTTGAGTTTATTCATTACAAACAGAAACATAAAAATACAAATCTTTCCTCTTTATAATAGTACCTAGTCTAGATGAATTAACATGACACATAAAAATACAAATCTTTCCTCTTTATAATAGTACCTAGTCTAAATGAATTAACATTAAACATTAAATACATGCGTAAACTTAAACATTAAGTACATATGTTTATCACATAAATATTTGTGTCCTGTGGGAATCGAATTCACGACCCTATGATCAGCAGTCCGTCACTGGAATCACTATACCACAGACTTCGTTAATATAATTATAGTATAGAGAAGTATCTCTGTACTAAACACCCACTGCTAGACAGAAGACTCTGTCTCCTATTCCCTTGATAACATCCGTAATAATATGAAGAAATAAAACTACTTTTTACGGATTTTATCGCGTTATATTGATATTATTAATCCCGAAGTTTCGGCCCCTCTACAGCGTCCATGGTCACGGGTAGACTGACCATATACACATACATACATAGCGATAAGGCCGCCCATTGTATGTCTTCAAATATTAAATGTATTCGAGAAAAATGCATTCACAACCAGTGACATGTGTCTGTATATTATTTTGTTACTTGGTGTACAATAAAGTGTATATAAATAAATACATACACATACAGTCTACCCGTGACCATGGACGCTGTAAAGGGTCCGAAACGTCGGGATTAATAGGTAATATCAATATAACGCGATAGAATCCGTAAAAAGTAGTTATATTTCAATGTATATAATTCGCGTAAATGTCGGAAAACAATATAATATGAAGAAAGTAAAATAAAACACGATTGAAAGGTAATTAGGTAACGATACCTAATATTATTTATTTAAAACACATTTTATATTTGAATATAGTAAAGTACATATAAAACTGGGAAATCTAAAGACTACGCGTTTACATTAACGCTACGAATTAACTAAAACATTCTAAATTGAATTTTAACTATGTACAGACGCCAGCAGGTCAAGCTATCCAAAACGGTAAAATTTTCCCAATTGAATATGAACCTTATCGTTCTGTGTTAAAGTTGAAAATCAATCAAAGAAATTTAACAGATTGTGGTAGCTTGATATGCTGGCTTCTGTACACAAGAATTCATAGAACACTGAAGAAATAAAAACTATAATAGAAATTGATTAAATTCTCAATAACATTTAGGTAAGTTATTGAATTTTAGCTTTTATAGATTGACTGAAAGTATGCAACAGAAAATCAAATTTATATGTATTTTAAGAAACATATTTTTTGTATATAATGATAAAAAATGTAATACGTATGACTACTTGATACTATGATCCCAAAGAATGTTTCTATAAACAAGTGCAAATCTCATTCCATCTCTCCCTCGCACAGTACTGTGCAGTATGTGTACGAGAGAGATGGCATTTGATTCATAAAACCATCATGGCACGGTAATATTACCCTACAATAATGCTAACCTGAGTCTTTCTCTGATTTTTCAAGATCTTCATGTAGTACTCGCTTCATGACTCTCCTGAAATAATCATTCTGTTTCCTCACAGCCTCTAGGATTTTCTGACTTGTTATCAACAATCTTTCGTCTACTATGATATTCTGAGACGCATCCATTAGAGGTTCACTCTCTCCGGCCACGCACGGTATCCCTTCCAAGGAATGATGCGCTTTACCTCTCACTAGGACGGTAGGCTGCACTTTCGTATATCCATTGTTAAAATCACTCAACGCTTTCCCTAACCATTCACACGTAAGATTGTTGTTATCAACATAAACTTGCAAATTAAATTTATGACCATACCAGCTTTTGAAATCTAATACATCCATGTCATTAGATCTCACAGACAGAACATGCAGACTCTTGAGATCCATCAGAAATTTCGAGTCCAAATATTGGATTCTGTTATAAGACAGATCTAAATGCCAGAGAGCAATTAAACCTTGGAATGTACCGTATTCTATTTGTGTCAGTTGATTGTGACCTAAGCGAAGGTTTTTTAAATGAATGAATTTATCAAAAGTCGCAGGACCGATGTGATGTATTTTGTTACAAGTCAAATCCAAATCAACGAGGCTCCCTGGTAACCGCAAAGACGATTCGTCCAATTCCGTAATTAAGTTTCTGCTCAAATCTAAATTTTGTAAGTCTGTCTGGTGGTTCAGGTCGACTAGCAATGTATCTGATATATTGTTTGAATGTAACATCAAACTGAACAAACGCAAGCCTTCCCCGTAAGGTATGTTTAGTTTGAACAATTCATTATTGGAAAGGTCCAACACACCACCTTCGGGATGAAACATAGTTATGCGGATACTATCAAGTTTCTCAATTTCATTGTATGTCATGTTCACAAGTTTCAAATTGTAATTACTGTTGAAAGTCATATCGGGGATGAAATCCAGTCGATTGTAAGATAAATCAAGATTCTGCAAGTTCGTCATTGAGAAGAAACTTTCATAATACAAATGCGAGATGTAGTTAGCACTCAGGTTCAAATATTTGATGTATGTAAGATCATCGGCGTTCACTATAAAATTAAATAATTTATTTCTAGATAAGTTGAGAGATATCATACGGATCAATGACTGGAAAGCATTATATTCAATATTTGAAATTGAATTAGCGGAGAGATCTAATTCTGTAAGAATGTCTATATTGTGTTCATCCAAATCTCTGACGTATCTAGACAAAATATGTGTAGACGTAGCGTTCGGAACACTTACAATATGGTTTTCCGAAAGTAGAATTTTACAAATTGAATGGTTACCAAAATGCTTCCAATGTCTTGACAACATTATTGGTTTTATTTCTTCCAGTTCGTTCCAGGACACGTCAAATGTTTCTAGATGTCTTATAATCATAAGTGACTCCTCGTCAATATTTTGTATTTGATTGCCTCTGAGATACAAGTGCTTTAAGTGTTGTAAACTATTGACAGCACCGTTCAGATCTTTTATTCTGTTATTGTTCAGTCTTAGCCTTTCGAGTTGCGTTAGATTACAGAAAGGCTCTTCCGTCAGATCAGAAATAACATTATAGGAGAGATCGAGTTCTACTAAGGAAGATAGTTCACCAAAAGCATCACCTGGTATGTCTTCAATACGATTGTATGAAAGTGACAGCCTTTTCAGTTTATTAGGGTGAATCTGGAACTGAAAAAGTTCGGAGATATCTGATAACTTATTGTGGGACAAATTGAGACTTTCTAGTCGACTTAAGTAGTAAAACGGTGCGCCTGATATTTTCTCAATGCCGTTGTTGACGAGATTCAAATGTTGGAGCTTGGTGGTATACATTAAAATGGCTAGTGCAGTTTGTGCCCAGATTCCTGATATTTTGAGGCTGGTGAATGTATTGAGGAAGTGGATGTCTAAATTTGTATCATATCGTTCTATGGTGTCGGTTAGTGTGACGTCAACGATGACGGGGTAGTTGGTAGATTCGAGGCATTCGTCGGGGAGGCGGACCCCTCGGATGTTACCGATGCAGTGGATGCGGAAGGCGCACTTGCCAGTGTTGCGGATCTTATCAGCGGGACAGTAGCACGAAGAATTCCTCGCCATCGTGAGGATAACGAGGAGTGGTATGTAAGCTGTAAACAATACAAATTATAATTTTTTTTCTGCTTACATTAAAAATTTTTTTTCAAGATCGCCTCTTATATTTACAGTGGTATTTCGTCAAAAATTATAGTATAAAAGGGAGGAACCGTACCTACATCTAATCTGTAATTGTAAAATCGTAAAAATCCTGTATCGATGCATTAAAATCATTAACAAACACATGTGACTTAGATTATTTATAGGTCCTTGAACCCAAAAATGTGATTCTTGTCTTTACATATAAAATCAACTTCCGTGTTATTTACTGTTTAAAAATCGATAAATTGACTTGAAATGTTCGCACTTTTTTGCATTTCTATATATTTAAAATTGTAAGATTTATATTTTATAGAACAAAAAGGTAAGATAGACTGAGCCACAGCGAAGCGGGACCGGGATTAGCTAGTAATAATTATATAAAATATCTATTTGTTCTTCTTTTATGCCTTTATTTATACTAAACTTAACTTACTAAACTTTAACTTTATAAAAATGTCATCGTCAACTTAGATACAATATAATAATAATATATAATATTTTTGGGACATTTTACACAACACCATCTAGTCCCAAACTAAGCAGAGCTTGTACTATGGGTACTAGACAATGGATATAATACTTATATACTTTTTTTTTGTAAATACATACTTATAATACATAAGAAACACCCAGACAAACACAAATACTCATGTTTTATCCACACAAATATTTGTGTCCTGTGGGAATCGAACCCACGACCCCATAATCAGCAGTCCGGCACTCGAACCGCTAGACCACAGAGGTTGACAATACAACAGTAAAAGTATATTTACAGAAATAAGTAATATTCATAATTTATGATGCATAAATTCATTATAGGTTAATCATTAAGTAACAAGATAAAAATCTTCAAAAATTCAAAACTTTATCTCCGCATGGGAAGAAACGAATAACATTGTAATTTTTATTGAAAAAAAAAAAACTACTTTTTACGGATTTTATCGCGTATATTGATCTTATTAATCCCGACGTTTCGGACCCTTTACAGTGTCCATGTTCACGGATAGCTGTAAACATACGTTGCGTATGTTGTATCCACAACGTACGTTCATTATAACGCGGTAAAATCTGTAAAAAGTAGTTTTATTTCAATTTCTAATATTTGCGTGTTAGAAATCAATAACTATGTTTATTTTAAATTAAATTTACTTTTGAAAATCAGAGATAGCCTAGTTGTATGACCACTGGACTGCCAAGTCGAAGGTCTCGAGTTCGAATCCAGGACACGCACCTCTAACTTTTCGAAATCATGTGCGCATTAATAATTATTTATCAGTCGCTTAAACGGTGAAGGAAAACATCGTGAGGAAACTTGCATACCTTAAAGATTTTCTCGACGGCGTGTGAAGTATGTCAACCAGCACTAGGCCAGCGTGGTGGACTATAGCCTATCTCTCTTTCTGTGAGAGGAGACCCGTGCCCAGCAGTGGGACAGTATATGGGTTGATGAAGCCTCGCTGCGGCTGGTGCTTACCATCAGGCGGCTCGTACACACGAGCCGCCTGATGGTAAGCACCAGCACCATGTTTCTCATCTTATTATAATACAAAATAATTATTTTGAAAAATAACTTACCACGAATCATGATGTGCTTCGTTGTCGGTTTTGTGGACGCCAGAAGCTGAAAATAAAAAATAATATTTAAAAAAATAATATAGGTACTCTAATAATACGATCAGTGGCCGTACCACTACGTGTTATTGCGTATCGTTTTCCGATGGAGAGAGAGGGATGTCGCTCTATAAATTAAATAGTGCCATCCCTTTCTCACAACCTAAAAATCTCTGCAAGGTTAAGCTGCGGTAGCCGCGTTCAGTCTATGGATGGGTGCCTAATCTTAGATCAAGGCAGTGTCTTCATATGTATTTAATAATTATTCTATACAACACAAGCTTTAGCCCTTATTTTTAATGACTGCATTGACGGTGAATGTGGATTTCCTGATCTTATGAAAATTAGTAAGATAATGCCTTTGTTTAAATCAGGTAGCACATTTGACTCCACTAATTTTAGACCTATTTCAGTGATACCTACGTTTAGTAAAATTCTCGAAAAGTAATGTTGAATCAAATGCAGAGGTTTTTCATAACAACAAATTAACACAGTAAAAAAAAACAATAACTCTGCTCAAGCTGGTAATCGAACCTAGGCTCTCTAGCGTAGCGGTCGCGCTTAGGAACTCTAGATATTTATAAGTATACAACGTGTTTTTTTGTTGTTTTACAGCCGAAAGGATAAATACTTCTACTCATCATGATCAACAATTTCTTGTGCAAAAAAAATTTCCACCTCTTGGAAATTTTTTTTGCACAAGAAATTTTTGGAGAGAAATATAGTAAGTAGCCTATGTCCATGGTCTAATTTATCCCTGTACCAAATTTCATCAAAATCGGTTCAACGGTTTAGACGTGAAAGCGTAACATACAGAGTTACTTTCGCATATTATAATACCAGCTTCTGCTCGCAACTTCGTCCGCGTGGAAAAGTTTCTTTTAATTATCGTTGTAATTTGGCTAATTAACTCAAAATCGTTATAAATTATAGCCTATATGTTATTCTGATGTATAAATAATAATACTTTAAAGTTTCTTCAAAATCACTTCAGTAGTTTTAGCGTGAAAGAGTAACAAACATCCATCCCTCCACACAAACTTTCACATTTATAATACAAGGGTAGGACCAAGGGTTGTATTATAAATGTGAGTTTCTATTCTACTTCCTACAATCCTAATATTAGGGAGTAGAATAGGAAGTAGGATAGTAGGATTAAGTAGGGAAGTAAGGATAGATATAAAAGTGTCTCACTACTTCAGGAAGTTAAAACCTTGCTGTTTCGTAGAACGATTTAAACATTCCATTTCCATTTTGTTTTTAAACAAAAATCATAGAAATTGCAATTGATAAAATTCTTACCTGTTTCAAACCGACGCACTTCAAACAATATAAAAAATCGACCACTGCACAATTTGCGACGTAGTTGTGTCAAAACTCAAAGTCCAATGAAGTGCATGTATATAATTCGACGCTTGGAATTTTTGCTAAGCCTGCGTAATGGTATACTCTCTATACAAAGATTAAAATAATCACGGTGGTCGGAATACTTTGTCGCCTATCTTCTTATTGCTCTGAGAGGAACAATCATAATACAATATGATACGATGAACATAACATTATTTATTTATTTATAACCATGGCTTACAACTATTATTACAGGTAGACCCAATGCAATAGTGAAGCCAACAACTTATTTTCTATAACTTATTTCATAAAATATTACATACATACATACATACATACACTCACGCCTTTTTCCCATAGGGGTAGGCAGAAACTAAAGAACGCCACTTGCTACGATTCTTGCATACTTCTTTCGCTTCGACCACATTCATACATCTTGTCATACATACACGCCGTTTGCGAGTACTACGCACCTGACCTTTTTGAAGAACCTCACCAATAAGGTCGGTATAAGTTTTTCTAGGGCGTCCCCTCTCGGCGGTTCCACTGACATTCGCCATATAAATCCTTTTTGTTAGTCGCCTTTCATCCATTCTCTCGACATGCCCAAACCATCTCAGCATATTCTTCTCAATTCTCGTCACTACATCGTCTTTCAAGCCGCAACGTTCTCTTATCACACTATTTCTCAATCTGTCATTCCGAGTTACACCGCACATACTTCGCAGGGAACGCATTTCTACAGCATTTATTCTACTTTCATGTTTCTTCTGCCATACCCAACTTTCACTTCATAAAATATTATCCTTGTGAATTTACTCAAAATAATAATTAATTATTATTTTGAGTAAATTCACAAGAATAGCTCAAAGAATAAGCAAGCTAAAGTGGCAATGGGCCGGTCACATCTCGCGGAGAACTGATAAACGGTGGAGCAGACGAATTCTCGAGTGGCGACCGCGTCTAGGTAAGCATAGTGCAGGACGCCCGCCGGCCAGGTGGAGTGACGACTTGCGGAAGGCAGCTGGCAGTGACTGGATGAGGAAAGCTGAAGATCGGGCTTTGTGGCGTTCATTGGGAGAGGCCTACGTCCAGTAGTGGACGAATATGAGCTGATGATGAATAATTGAATAACTACTTTCAAGAGCCGCCCGACTGGGGAAGTATTTCTGCCTTGCAGAAAATCTAATTAAAATGACACTGCTTTCAGCTGTGTTGTGTTTCTTACGGTGAGCAAGATTGCCAGTGCTCCGCGAGACTTGACTTGACTTTGACCCTTATTCGACGGTATGTTTAGATGTATTTTTCATAATGTCGCGACCCTCAGGGGGGTCGCAAGGTCTTTTGGAGACATGATTCTCTGAGTTTGTTTCGGTGTTTCTTCTCAGAGTTCATCAGTTAGGAAATGCCGGCGCCATCTAGCATTAAAAATTCAAAGCATTGACTTGTAGAAGTGTCTTTGAAACATCTATTTACAGAAAAAAAAAATAATTATTATCATATTTTTTTTGTTTATAAGTGACCTGTTTTTATTTATATATTTATACCTGTTATCTTGATCAAGGTACCTATTCATTTAGCTTTGGTTGCGTGGAAGAGATATCTTTATGTGATAAGGCGTCCCGTTGTATATTTTTTGATACTAGTGGTCCCATAGCGGCCGAAATTAGATCTTCTTAATTTAAATGTTACAGAGGCCCTTTTTTCGTATTTAAAACACCAATTGACGTATTCACAGTAGATGTGTTTGACATTGACAGCTCGAACGTAAACAATGAATATTTAATTTTATTGAATTTAAGGAACTTGTAACATTATTAGACAAAAATTTTTGCTTTCTGCACTTCTCCTCTATGTAATTTTTAACTATGCCAAATCTCACACTCCTCCGTGCGCCCAATTTTTTATTTTTATTTTATTTCTTAGGGACAAAAAACAGTTACATGCCAAGCTTAGCTAAAGATTCTTAAATTAAGGATAATACTTAGAAGTACAGTTGTACATAATCTATTCCATATTTATATTAATATACATGTAACCCACACCATTGTCCACGAATTTACAAAATAGAAGTTAAAAGAAAACAGACATGCTGTGTGTATTATAAGATACTATTACAAAGATATAAAAAAAAAGAGAAGAACTATATTCAAGAGGTTAACAACTCTATTGCTCTCATCTTGAATCGATGTTGGGAGAGAGCAAATATGTCAAGCTATTCTTTAAAAGGGGTACAATGTTTTCGCTATACGTATTAATATATAGATATATGGGCTCAAGATACCCTATAAGACAGGAATTTAGGAAATACCTACATGTTTGGTAAATATGAGATCAACGCAAGTAACATCGCGAAACTTATTTAGCAGCTATATAAATACAAATATCTAACCTATTCAAAGTCTTCTAACTGTTGCAAGTCGTCGCCGTAGTCGACTGAGAACATGGCCGCGCATTCCTCTTCGCCGTGGGAGCAGTCCCGGCTGACGTGGACTGGATTCAAGTCCATTAGGTGCAGTAACGGGACATCCACCTCCACTGATAACATGAAGGCTAGCTTCACTACGTCTCTAGAAAATAATATGTCATTGCATCATCATTATCAACCCGTATACTGTCCCACAGCTGGGTACGGGTCTCCACGCTGAATGAGAAAGCTTAGGCTATAGTCCACCACGCTGGCTTATTGCGAGTTGCTAGATATCACACACCGATTTCAATGGTCATATCAATCAGTAGGTTGACACTGCATATAATAAAAAAATATGTATACCTATTCAGCAGTGATAGCCTTGTGGTATGACCATTGGACTGCCAAGTCGAAGGTCTCGAGTTCGAACCCAAGGCACGCACCTCTGACTTTTCGAATTCATGTGCGTATTAATAATTAATTATCACTCGCTTAAACGGTGAAGGAAAACATCGTGAGGAAACCTGCATACCTTAGAGATTTTTCTCGACGGTTTGTGAAGTCTGCCAACTCGCGCTAGGCCAGCGTGGTGGACTACAGCCTAATCCCTCTCAATATGAGAGGAGACCCGTGCCCAGCAGTGGGACAGTATATGGGTTGATGATGATGTACTCGTATACATACATATACATATCAACAAAAGAGTTAGGTGCACAGAGAATGATATTTTGATCCTTGTTTTTTTTTTTCACTTCGCCTATTTTTCTCCAAGAGTTAGGACAATGTACAGATGCCAGCTGAGCAGGTCAAACTATCCAAAACTATAAGAGACCATATTAAAATAAAAGAGACCATGATTCTCTGAGTTTGTTTCGGCGTTTCTTCTCAGAGGTCGTCAGCTAGGAAATGCCGGCTCCATCTAGTATTAATTAATAAATAGTTATAAATATCATTGATCATGTAACATTAAAAAAATGTAGGGTAGCTGTCAGTAATTATATCATCAAGACGCCCACCACCTCAGTCTACCCGTGACCATGGACGCTGTAAAGGGTCCGAAACGTTGGGATTAATAATATCAATATACGCGATAAAATCCGTAAAAAGTAGTTTTATTTAAATATCCAAAACTATCAAATTTTCTCAATTAAACATGAGCCTTATTTCTTAGTTTGAAAGTTGAAAATCTATCAAATAAATTTGACAAATTGGGATAGCTTGATGTGCTTGCCTCTGTACAACCATAGTTCGCCAAAGTTTTAAAAGAGGTAGGGCATAGTGGGAGTAATTCCACTCAAATTGGAGCTGCCCGACTGGGGAAGTACCTCCGCCTTGAAGAAAATCAAAGTAAAATAACACTGCTTTGAGCTGTGTTGTTGTGTTTCTTACGGTGAGCAAGGTTGCCAGTGCTCCACGAGGAAACGTTGTGTTGGCAGTGGGGGGACTTTAACCCTTATACCGCCAACCCAACTATTCCTCTTTCAATACAGGGTCGGCAATGCGCAAGTGATACCCCTGGTGTTGCAAGCGTCTATAGGCTACGGTTACCATCAGGTGGGCCGTATGCTTGTTTGCCACCTTAGTAGAAGAAAAAGAATAATTAAATAAGTCCCATGTAATAGGGGGTGAGCCTAACCATTGCCATTACAAGATGTGGACTTCTTCTCACAGAACCTCACACAAATAATTTCCGCGGCATACTTCTTTCTCTCTTTCTATCCTACCAATCCTTTCATTCATGCTCGTCCTAAGTATTCCATAATCAAAATCTGTATTATGTATTGAAAATTGTATTGTAGTAAATCTTTTAAAAGGCATTTGTATGTATATCATGTAACTAATTTATATACGCTTTGGGTTTATCTGTTATGTCTATATGAATAAATAAATTAACCGGACACAAACCCAAACTGCGAGCTACCACTGATAATTTCATATTTCTATGAAAACCTTAGTGGTAGCTCGCAGTAAAGTGTTATGAGATAAGATAACTTTATTTGCAATAAATATGAGTACAGACAGTTCTAATTGCTAAGTCGCTAAGTCCAAATAGTTGCCACATATTATACCATACAATGGTGTGCAAAGGAAAAATACACATTAAGAATAAGTACATATAAACTAAGTAGGTAACAATCGATTACAATATCTAATTATAATAGAGTACACCCAATAACACTTTCCTCGACCTGGGAATCGAACCCAAAAACCCTGGACCTGGAAAACTAGCGTAGCAGTCGGGCTTAGTACGAGGTAGTTGGAGAAGAAACAGTGTACAGTTAAGTACATGACTGTGATGCCATAGTTAAAAATACACCTCACCAAAGATAGTGAGCATTGTTTACTTACAAATTCAGAGAAGTGTTATCTAAGGCGTCGAATTGCTTAACCGTGTATGCAATATGAACGCAGTCGAATGGCGACGTAGCTTTAAATATACCCATCTGGAATTATAATTAGATGCTATGTTTTTAAGTTGCTAAGTAATAACTACGTTGATCAACAGATGATGAAAGTAAGTGTAGTAAGAATTTGAAATAAACGATTATCACAGAATTGTTCCGACTTTTACCATTAAAGAGTTAGTAAATTTTAGGTTTTACTGGATATTCTTAGGATTTACCGTAGTTCGTGGTTTTACTGTAAATATAAAATTCTCGTGTCACAGTATTAGTTGCCATAAGAACGTATAACATGCTTAAGTAAATTTAAACATAATTTGTTATAATATAATTTTTTTGGGACATTTTTACACAACACCATCTAGTCCTAAACTAAGCAGAGCTTGTACTATGGGTACTAGACAATGGATATAATACTTATATACTTTTTTTTTTGTAAATACATACTTATAATACATAAGAAACACCCAGACAAACACAAATACTCATGTTTTATCCACACAAATATTTGTGTCCTGTGGGAATCAAACCCACGACCCCATGATCAGCAGTCCGGCACTCGAACCGCTACACCACAGAGGTCATCGTGTTGATTTTTTTCTGATACTACAATGTTTGCTATTTAAAAATATGGCTTTTTAAAATTAAATACCTAGTCTAATTATTTACACAAATCAAATACCTTATATTGAACCTCAACAATTGACTTGGCTAGTTTTCACTTTTCACATACACATCATAGATTTAATCAATCAACTTATCAGCTTTATGTTATGTGCAAGTTATAGAAGTTTAGAACTTGGCACACATTTAGATCTCAATTCTTCTGTCGGTGAAGTCGACAACCACACCATAATTATCTTTTTGTATTATTTGGCGTTTTCCATGCTAAGATTTAAAAAAAGTTATTTAGCGAAGGAAAAATTCGACCGCGTCATGGCGGGTGGGCCTCGCGGTAGCTTAGTGGTCATAACATATACCCAAAAAAATACTACGATTGTAAAAAAACTTTAATAAAATGGATAAAATCACTAACCTATGATGACACGGAGGCACTCTTGGAGCACATTAAGTAAATACTATATGTATGTATTATGTATGATCACACACCACACCACACCTACACTTATAACACGAATCACCAAATACGCATAACGCACACATATGACACATTACATGCATATATGCAAGTTAAATAATAGAAAAAAATAATACTAACAACACACAGCACACGGCCTTACGACATCCATCACTAAATTCAGTCATCACACTCACACATACGCAACATACCAATACTATCCTTCGAACACAACACACTACCTCACATAACACTGAACACACACCTGCAAGCAAGGTTTTTCTTATGCTAAAATTAAATTGTAAGTTCTGTACCTATTGTTTTGTGTAAATACCAAGTTTTCTAATTTTGTATTGCTTTGCTATGGAAGAGCGGGGCTTGCCAACACAGGCATTACTTGCTTAAAGGGAAGCTCCAACACTAAACTTTTATATAAACTTACCATCACGCCTGTATTCCCCGAAGGGTTAGGCAGAGGAGTACTAATGTACACCCACATTTCGCCGGTATGTTTAGGTCCCATGTAATAGGGGGCGAGCCTATTGCTATTAACCGGGCACAAATCCAGACTCCGAGCTGCTACTGAGAATTTCATAGAAAAACCCAATAACACTTTGCTCGACCTGGGGATATGGGGGAACCCAGGACCTCTAACGTAGCAGTCGCGCTTAGGACCACTAGACTAATGAGGCAGTCTTAACTTATGAAGCAATAAACTATTTTTTGTATAGCGTCTGGGTTATCTAACCAGAAGACGCAGATTCGAATCCTGGCTGCGGTTGAATTTTTCCTTCGCTAAATGCACACTATGATTGTCATAACTTAGGTATCATTTTCACATTTATGTTTTCGGTGGGATATGGTGGGATATGACTTACGTGTATGATAGCATACTTGTAGGGAGCGATGGCTTCTATAGCTTTGTATCTCTTGCTGATTTCTAGCAGGACTAGCACGTGAGGCGGCAGAAACTCTGGTTGAGGAGTCACACGCTCTTGCACCAACTAAAAAGTATCATCATCATCAACCCATATACAGTCCCACTGCTGGGAACGGGTCTCCTCTCACAGAATGAGACGGATTAGGCTATATAGTCCACCACGCTGGCCTAGTGCGGGTTGGCAGACTTCACACGCCGTCGAGAAAATCTCTAAGGTATGCAGGTTTCCTCACGATGTTTTCCTTCACCGTTTAAGCGAGTGATAATTAATTATTAATACGCACATGAATTCGAAAAGTCAGAGGTGCGTGCCTTGGGTTCGAACTCGAGACCTCCGACTTGGCAGTCCAATGGCCGTACCACTAGGCTATCACTGCTTAAAAGTATAAATGATATTTATTTCTGTAATTAGATCTTTTAATGACACTTTTTAACCTTTTGACTGACACGTCAATAACGAAAATCCGTGTTCTCTACGCCAAGCGACAAATTCAAGTATCTAATAATAGGTAAAAAAAAAACAAAAAAAAATTGTATAGGTATTTATTTTGAACTAAAAAAAAAGTGGTATTTTTGACGTGCCATGCCGTCGTTGGCGTCGTGAGCAAGTTTTCATTTGACGTCTATACACGTCCGTGGCGGTCAAAAGGTTAAAGACACTTTTTAAAGTCAAAGTTGTGTGTGCAATATGGTTGAGTCGATCGACGCCGATACGCACGTCATACTCGGGTGAACGGGTGCCGTCTGTCGGGGCTGGTCAGCTCTTACTGTCAATGGCAATCCTTTTTAATTCTGTATAATTATTATACTGGATTAATTTAGGTATTAGCACACATTAAACTGCATTGTTCTCATGAACTATTCAGAACAAAATTGTAAACCAAAATGAACACTGTAATATTGATTTCTGACATTTACGCGATTATTATACATTGAAATAAAACTACTTTTTACGGATTTTATCGCGTATATTGATATTATTAATCCCTAAATGGATGGGATGGGATAAGGGATTGATATTATTAATCCCTAAATGGATGGGATGGGATAAGGGATTGATATTATTAATCCCTAAATGGATGGGATGGGATTAATAATATCAATATAATGGGATTATTAATATCAATATACGCGATAAAATTCGTAAAAAGTAGTTTTATTTTAACATTGTAAGATCATGTTTTTAAAAGAGTGTCTATGGAGTTTCTTGCCGTTTCTTGGAACCGTGCAACTAGTTTTGACTTTTCAAAAGTGTTATTTTAATGGTCTAATTGAAATAAATCATTTTTTTAAGCTAGATGGCTCCAGCATTCCCTAACTGATGACCTCTGAGAAGAAACACCGAAACTAACTCAAAGAATCATAGTCTCTTTTAAAGTCCAGACATAGAATAGTAGACAATGGAGGGTGACACCACCCTCCAGGCCTTTTCCCAACCGTGTTTGGGGTCGGCTTCCAGTCTAACCATGCTGCTGGACATCAGTATTTTAAACGAAACGACTGCCATCAAACATTGGTAACCCAATTTCTGGGCAGTACCGATATCCTGAGGATAGGTTTCCAAGCTCTTGAATTCTACTTTACTCTTTGCGCTGTAGTATGGTGCGACGTAAACGAAATTTTACTGAACTGTCACCCACAGTTCAGTAAAATTTCGTTTCACTCTTGAAAGTTGCCGCGATTTACAAATTATGACTTAGTATTTCAGCTGTACCACATTCGTAATATATTAAATCAATAATAACTGTAGTAAATTAAACATTATAAACACAATACCGTCAAATGGGGTGAATAGGGATATAGGGGAGAATCGAGGCAAAACTTTGATAGGGATTTTCAGGTTTAATTATTATAGTTTGATGCCAACAAGGTATTAGAGGAAAGGTACCAATTATGGAATACGTGCCTAATATGGAATACTTACCACAATATTTCTTCTTCCTTCTACCCGCATTCAACGGAATGCGGGTAGAAGGAAGAGGGAGAAGAAGAAGAAGAGGAAGAAGAAGAAGAAGGGAGGGGCAACTACATATCCGCTTGAATTATTTGGGACGCTTGGTTTTAGAAATATTGTGGTATTCCATATTAGGCACGTATTCCATAATTGGTACCTTTCCCTTAATACTAATGGTTTATAATAATTTAGGCACGATATTAGAGTCCCTTATTCCAACAAACTATAATAATTAAAGCTGAATAACTCTTTCAGAATATTGACTCGATTCACCCCTGCATCCCGATTCACCCCGATTGACTGCATGTCATACAGGCAACTGTCACCCGCACCATGCTACAGCGCAAAGAGTGTAACGACTGTCAGAGGTGCTAGTATGACGACTGAAACTGACAGTTTTACGTACTCTTCGAGGCACGGAGACTCTCTACACAGCAGCATTGTGCTGTTCCAAATTTCTCGTACAGTCAGCAACGAAAGTCGCTGAACACAGCTAAATTTTTTTATTGTCACAGCTCCAGAACTTGGCAACAGGTCTTTTCTACTAAGGTAACCTAAATATTTAATGGTCATCTATGCAATTATTTCGCATAACCTTCGTAGGTCAGTAACTTCATACTTGTTAAAAATCATATTGAAGATTGCAACATGTTCAGCGACTTTCGTTGCTGACTGTACGTCGTCTCCAGCCTGTACATAAACTTACTTTAGGAAACAACACAGCCAGTCCATTAGACTTAGCGATGTCATTGGGAGGAGCGTAAAAGCCAGGTATGAGCAGCCCTGCAGGTGGAAAGTACTCCTCTTCATCTTCTTCTACCGTGCATTCTTCTATCTCTTCTTCGGACTCTTCCTAGAGATAAAAAAAATGAGTTATGTTCTCCATAACTCAAATAATATCCATTACAGTTACATAATTAACTCACCTTGGGTGTAGCGCTTAAGGTTTTACATCGCCACCACCGTCACGCCGAGTGTATTTGGTTCAATCCCACACGAGACAAGCTAACGAAATAACTTTAAAAGCAGTGACAGCCTAGTGATATGACCATTGGATTGCCAATTAAAAGGTTTCGATTTCGAATCCAAGGTACGCTTGTTAGACTTTACGAATTCATAATGTGCGATTATAGATCACATAAACGGTGAAGGAAAACCATCGTGAGGAAACCTGCATGCCTTAGAGATTTTTCTTAACGTTGTGTGAAGTCTGTCAACCCGCACTAGGCCGGCGTGGTGGACTATAGCCTTATCCCTCTCATTCTGAGAGGAGACCCGCCCAGCAGTGGGACAGTATAAGGGTAGATGATGATAACTTTAAAGAAAAATGTAGGATTGTTGTGTAAAGAAAAAAAAACTACCACATGCAGAACTGAAATATGCTACTTCTGTGAAGCATCATAAAGTGTACCCGCACAGAAAGGATTGTAATAATTCCCACTAGAATAGTAACAACGACATGAAGCGTTGTAGCACTGTGGGGCACAGCTAGTAGGTAGGAGGAGGTAGGAGGGAAGCCGCCGCCTATAACGTTATGCTGAGAGGGAGGGGAAAGGGAGAGAGAACTGTCCCCATCTTTGAAGTAGACGCACCGGGAACCGAAGGACGCACAGCCTTCTTGAACCGAGGCTCGACCAGACAATGACCTCAGTGTTGGCACGAGTGTTTCTACCACACGCATGCCTTTGATTAGGATGCGAAGCAAGGCCTTTTTTATAGTGCGAAAAATTCGCATGGACTTTTTTTTTTCGACATGGCGGGTAGGATTCGAGGTGGCTTAGTGGTCATAGCGTCTGGTGTACCTAACCAGAAGACGCATGTTCGAATGCTGCCCGCGGTCGAATTTTTCCTTTGCTTAAAAACTTTAAAATCTTGGCATGGAAAATGCCAAAAAAAATACAGAAATATAATTCTCATGGACTCATACCGACTAAAAACCGTACTTGTCTTCGATTGCCCTACAGTCATGGCCATGGGATCCGCGAAATTTGCCATGACCATGACAGGATGCGAGGCAAGGCTTCGCTGATTAAAAGGGTCCAACAACAGCTGGACCACAGCAAGTAATGCTCGTGGTGAATTTTACGGATCACATGGCCGTGACTAGGTATAGAGCAAGTGAAAGCAAGTGCGGTCTTTCGAGTTCGACATACCCCGCCACCTCTCTAACTGGCAGACGATCCATGAAGATTTTCCGTACTATAAAAAAGTAGTATAATATGATATCCAGGTCCTTACCTCTGGGATCTCCACATCAGACTCCTCATCTACAGTTTCCCCGTTCATCTGATCTAAAGCTGTCAGGTTCTGTTACAACAAATAATTCATAGTATAGATGCCAGCAGGTCAATGGTCGAGCTATCCAAAACTATCAAATTTTCCCAATTGAACATGGACTTTATGTTTTTGTATCAAAGTTGAAAATTTAAGAAAGAAATTTGACAGATTGGGGTAGCTTGATGTGCTGCCCTCTGTGTTTGTGTATTAAATTAATTTGAAGGAAGCCTAACATTAGGCATAGGTGTACTAATGTACACCCACAGTTCGGTGGTATGTTTGGGTCCCGTGTAATAGGGTGCGCGCCTATTGCCATTTAACGTGCACAAACTTCAAGCTGCTCCTGAGATTTCATTGAAAAACCCAATAACACTGCCTGACCTGGTAAATGGACCTTATTTCCGGATCTGATGATGTTTTTGTATTGAGGAAGTGTTATACATTTTAGATATCACAGATAAACACTCATAATCCTTCGAGCCTTTTCTCAACTATGTTGGAGTCGGCTTCTAATAATACCAGTTGCGGCTGATACCAATGAATACCAATTTCTGGGCAATACCGATATCGTCAAGATAGACTAGGTACCTAGTTGTCAGGCTGTTTGACTACTTACCACAAAAAATTGTCATAGGTGTTCTTTTGACAACCAGGACCAGGCTTTACGTGCTCTCCAAGGCACAGGACACAATATAAGTGCATAATAAATGAACCCGAGACAATCGCAACATAATAAAAATAACTGATAATCTTACTCCAGCTTTTAACAAGTTCAGTTTCCGCTGTTCCTTCTCTTGTCTCTTAGCTTCCATCTTCTCCTCTGCAGCTTGTCGAGCTAAGCGGCGCATTTCAGATAAATATTGGGTCCGTTTCCTTTTTTTTTCTTCCTAAAGTGAGATGAACGTAAACGGCAATTGTTGTAGAAAATAACCTAGCAGCGACTGCCATCACACCTCCGCAACCCAATTTTTGGGCAATACCTACCGATATCCTGAGGAGAGACAGGTTGTCACACTTTTGTGGTTCTGACTAGGTAGGTACTAACAATTGTCTTTTCGTGCTCTCCGAGGCACGGAAGATTCTCGATGTGTAAAGAAAGGTCACCCGTCCACAGACTGACCGCGGCTATCGCAACTTAACGTTGCAAATCGGTTGATCAGCGTAGTTATAACTTAGCCACTAGCCCCTCAAAATCACCTACATACGTTATTATACATACTCCTGCATACAGCCCACCTGATGGTAACCGGTTACCGTAGCCTACATACGCTTGTAACACTAGGGGTATCACTTGCGAGTTGCCGACCCTGTAGAACGAAAGAGGAATAGTTGGTTTGGCAGTATAAGGGTCAAAGTCCTCCTACTGCCAACAAAACGTTTCCTCACGAAGCATTAGCAACCTTACTCGCCGTAAGGAACACAATACAGCTCACAGCAGTGTTATTTCACTTCGATTTTCTGCTAGGCGGAGGTACTTCCCCAGTCGGGCAGCTCCAGTTTAAGTGTACCTAGAAGTATCTACTTACTTAAGTAGTACCTACTAGAAGTATTTACCTTTTCCGCCGCCCTGTCATCCTGGCGCTGTTGCCAGACTTCTTCCCTTGTAGGACTGAAGGTCTTGTATCGGTCGAAAGCAGTTTTCAGCATCAAGCTATCTAATGACTTCGTTTCGTCATACGGTGGTATTTCTTCGTATAGGATTCGACGTACTAGTGCTATTTGGGAAGGTTGTAGTTAGTAGGTATTGAAATTATGATATTCAAAAGCCAATAGGTATGTGGGGGGTACCAGAATGGATAAAGTGGGGATTAAGTATATTTGGGGCATATTTTTCCTTTGCTTAATAACTTTATAATCTTAGCAAGGAAAATGCCAAAAAAATAGAAAAAGACAGTTAATAGGTAAGGTGGCATCGTTCGACATTGAACTAACTGTAAAGTGAGTCGTGTCGGTTGAGGAGCAAAATACTTGCTTTTTCAATAGGTGTCACTGACGTCAACATAAAGACGTAAATTCACAATGCGAAGGCAAAATTCGACATGACGGGTAGGTATCGCGGAGGCTTAGTGGTCATAGCGTCTGGTGTATCTAATCAGAAGACGCAGGTTCGAATCTTGCCCGCGGTCGAATTTTTCCTTTGCTTATATTTGGGGCAGTTTGAAAGTAACACTAATTACAGAAAAGCTCTTCAATCGCTTGTCAATGTATGGACATGATCAACAACCCGACAATATAACGACTAAACCACAGACATCATCACCATAACTATTCAAATATTAATTTGTAATCTATCTAAACAGCTCGATAAATGCACATCCACGGTTTGATGTAAATAATGAGTATATGCATCAACGAGTATATGCAACTCTGGACCCCAAAATACAAACGAATAGTTTGAGGGTTACTGTCCACATATTTTTAATCTTGGTTGAAAGTTACAAAGAAATCATAATGTCAGCATTCGCATTAAGTTAAGATAACCTTGAAATGAAATGAAATGAAATGAAATGATATTTATTTCTGTAAATAGATCTTTTAAAGACACTTTTACAAGTCAATATTTAACACTTTTTTTTTTTTAAGCTAGATGGCTCCGGCATTTCCTAGCTGACGACTTCTGAGAAGAAACGCCGAAACAAACTCAGAGAATCATAGTCTCTTTTAAAGTCCAGACATAGAATAGTAACAAATATGTGTCTTACAGTGTAGGGCAAAGTCTGAAATGGCCTTTTGAAGAAAGAGCCATAGCGGCTTTGAGCAGACCAGTCCCAACTGACGGCACGCATGCATCAGTCATTGTGTAGCTCAACCATAATTTAGGGAGCTCAACAACCCGTCGCACGACGATACCAGATCAGAGGCACATTTGTGTAGGCCACATAAAAAAAGGCTCAAAGCCACCAGACTGTTCAAAGCTGAGTATGTAAATTTAGCCTACAAAGTACTCACATTTACAGTTAGTCAGTTATAGTTGAACATTATTAAATAGTAAGAAAAAAAAATATAAAATCACGGTAATAATTTCAGTAATGTCTGCTGATATCAAATTAATATAAATCATTGTTATGTCAGACGTACAAGAGAGCAATGCAGCTTGATGCGTACATTGGTTATCTTAAGGACAGTTCGAAGGACTGAATTTTAATAGTATTATTAAAACTTTCGAAAAAAGATACCAACACGCGAAATTGACGTCAGCATCGAGCAACCGAAAGCATATAGCCAGCGCTGGCCCCGACATCAGCTTGTTCAAAGAGGCCTCGTTCAACGGTGCGTCTCCAGCATAGAATATATCCGTGATCTTCTCTTCTGTCAGCTCAACTTCTTCGCGACCCACCATTACGATATCTGACCAAGAAAGCTAATTTAACTTTTTGGTAGGAATAGGTAGATATCTATTGATAGTTGCATTCTTTTTTGTACTACTTAGGTGGCAAACAAGCATACGGCTCACTGGATGGTAAGCGGTTACCGTAGCCTATAGACGCCTGAACACCATGTGCTTTGCCGACCCTGTAAACCGAAAGAGGAATAGTTGGTTTGACAGTATAAGGGTCAGAGTCCCCCCAACTGCCAACACAACGTTTTCTCGCAGAGCACTGACAAATGACCGATATTTTAAATGACATAATAATACAGGCAAAGCTCAAACCCCTAAAAACTAATGTTCAATCACAAATTTTCAAAAATCTAAAATCAGTCAGAACTAGTTTAACTCCGAACCTTTTTCCAACTATGTCGGGGTCGGCTTCCAGTCTAACCAGATGCGGCTGAATATCAGTATTTTACATGAAGCGACTGCCATCATAACCGCAACCCGATTTCCGGGAAATACCGAAGGTAGACTAGTTTTTTGGGCTTCTGCCTAACGATTGTCATAGGTGTTCCTATGAAAAACGGGACCGACGGCTTTACGTGCTGTCTGAGGCACGGACGGGTCTCGATATATTAAGAATGGTGGCCCATCCATAGACAGACCGCGGTTAGTGCAGCTGGACCTTGCAAATCGATTAATCAGCGTAGTTATTAATAAGCCACGACTCCTTCCTAATAGTATTAAAGCCTAAAATACTTAACTGTTAGCATCCCACTGCTCATAGAGTTCCGGATGAGCATGGAAGCAGTGAGGCCAGAACAGCACGAAGTTTAGGTCAGTGAGGTACGGCACCATCAGTTCGGCGCGGTGGCGCTTACGCACCGCTTGCCGCTCCAAGCGACGAGCAACCAGCGATGCAGTTTCCTGCTTTTTTTCTAACGCCCTGTCATTCATCCAGTCCTGTCAAAAGTGACATTTTGAGACCTGTGCGTCACATAACATACCATCACAACTGTATTTATTGAAGGGTTAAGCAGAGCTTGGGGTCCTTAGACGTTTCGCACCGCGAGCGGATCGGACCGCGGTGTGAATTGCCCAAGGGCTGTTTTTGAAAGAGTTCTTTCGCACCGCGGGTCGAATCCCCCAAGAACATTTTGTAATGGGGTCGATTTGGACTGCAGTGTATCATTACGAATAAATAATTGAAATCCTTAAATGTGTGATATGAGTCACACTAGACTCAAGAAAGAAGTATTAGTTCATTTCGTACCGTGGTCCGAATCGACCCATTCCAAAAGATACCGTCGTCGTCATTACGGTGCGAATGGACCCATTCAAAAATAGTACATGGGCGATTCACACCGCGGTTCGCATCGCTCGTGGTGCGAAACGCCTAAAGAACCGAGTTTGGAGGACGCAGGTTCCAATCCTATCTGCAGTCAAATTATTGAATCACAAAAAAGTATAACTTTAGAAAATCCACGTTAAATATTAAATTAAAGCAGGGGTTCCCAAAATGTGCACAGTCGGAGCCTAAAAGAATGATTTTTGATTTTGATATTTCTTTACTAAACATAAAATATAGTTACATTTCTCTTTGAAACATTTTATAATGCTAACGGAGCCTTAGTGGGTATTGTAGCGCGTCACCGCCATGAGGCGTTCCTGTTTTTTTATGACAGGGAGGCAAACGAGCAAGCGGGTCAGCTGATGGTAAGTGATCACCGCCTCCCATTGACACCCACAACACCAGAGGGGTTGCAAGTGCGTTGCCGGCCTTGGAGATAATAATAGGCTCGCTTCTTGAAGGTTGCCTAAGTTTAATATTCTCCAGAAACTAACCTTAGGTACAATCGACTAGCTAAGCTTCGAGACAAAGTATAGTTGCCAGCACGGAAGTATGACTTTCGTAGTGGAAGAAGTTCGCTTATTTAGAAATGTATGAAATTGTGCGTGTGCGAACTTCCCCCACTACGAAATCTCAGGCCAAACTTACGCACCAGTAACTTAATACCTATACAAAACCTTTAAAGTGTCGCGAACTGATAAAGGTCATTGCTCGTGTCGATACATTGTTCGCCCCGAAACCAACAGCAAAGGAAAATTATATTTTGTATTTACAATCATTAGTGTAGCCCCATACAATCATCATTTTATAGCGGACTACCTTGAGAATTGTACACATGCCAGCAGGTTAAGCTATCCAAAACTGTCAAATTTTCCCAATTGAATATGAACCTTATTATTTTGTATTAAAGTTGAAAATCAATCAAAGAAATCTGACAGATTGTGGTAACTTGATGTGCTGACCTCTGTACTATTACAAAAAAGAATCTGATGCTTCGTCCATATATCGTTCGCTCCGAAACCAACAGCAAAGGAAAATTATGTTTTGTAAGTAGGTATTTAAAATCACTAGTGTAGCCCCATACAATCGTAATTTTATACGGGACTAGCTTAATAATCGTAGTTACTATTACAAATAAAAATTATATAGATACAAAAAAAACCCCCGACTGAAAAGAATAAAACAAGACTTCAGGAACAGAGCGACTTTAACAGTCGGGACTCATTAAATATTCTAGACGGGATCTCCCAATAATGGATCCCCACTGTTTTGATTACTTTCATGTATCTAGTGACACTCGCAATATTAAGACAAATCATTATTGACGGTAGAATCATCAAAATTGGTCAACGTGTTTGGTTTCTAAGCAGTGATACTGTGATAGCCTAGTGGTGTGACCATTGGACTGCCAAGTCGAAGGTCTCGAGTTCGAACCCAAGGCACGCACCTCTGACTTTTTGGATTCATTGTGTGTATTAATAACTAATTATCACTCGCTTAAACGGTGAAGGAAAACATCGTGAGGAAACCTGCATACCTTAGAGATTTTTCTCGACGGTTTGTGAAGTCTGCCAACCCGCACTAGGCCAGTGTGGTGGACTATAGCCTAATCCCTCTCAATATAAGAGGAGACCCGTGCCCAGCAGTGGGACAGTATATGGGTTGACGATGTTTGGTTTCTAGTGTGCCACAAACGAACAAACATACATAGACTTTACTTTCCTTTACGTCGCGCAGTCGGTTAAAAAATCTGATGCTTTTAAAAAAAAATACAATGTCCTTTGGGAACCCCTAAGCTAAAGCATCAAGCGTGATCGAGCCACAGTTCATTAAAATCGCTGCGAATTCCATTAACAAAACGATACGGAAGTACAACACTAAATAAACAAATGTTAATGTCATATAAATAATACGCACCCGACTTGTTTACGAGCTCAGCTTGAAATAATACACGGGAGTCGTATTTTGATACGCGAGCCTTCGTCGAGTCCTAACTTGTTTATGCTATGCATATTTTAGCATCGTTCGCATCATCAATGAAAGAGAAATAGAAATAACGACGTTTGTCGTCTAGTGGTTCGAGTTTCAGCTGGTCACGAGGTCTGCCAAGTCGAAGGACTCAAGTTCGAATGCAAGACACACACCTCTGACTTTTCGAATTCATGTGCGTATTAATAATTAATTATCACTTGCTTAAACGGTGAAGAGAGAGATTTTTTTATCGGCGGTGTGGGAAGTCTGCCATATCGCACTTGGCCAGCGTGGTGGACTATAGCCTAATCTTTCTTAATCTGAGAGGAGACCCGTGCCCAGCAGCGGGACAGTATATGGGTTGATGGTGTTCTCAGGTAATAGTCTAACATACATAGTACGACAGTTGATTTTTTTTTTATATTACCTATAAAAAAAAATCAACCTTTCAGAAAAAAATATCTAAATGATAGTGAAAATTAAAATAGCATTAAAATCCGTTGCGTAGTTGAAAAGATCTCAGCGTACAAAAGGGACATACAGCGGGAAGAGACTTTTTTATACTGTTTATAGACGAGCGACCGCTTCGCACGGGTATGTTCATAAATTATACCTTATAACATACTTAAACATACCATCACGCCTGTATTCCCCGAAGGGTTAGGCAGAGGTGTACTAATGTACACCCACATTTCGCCGGTATGTTTTAGGTCCCATGTAGTAGAGGGCCTATTGCCATTAATCGGGCACAAATCCAGACTCCGAGTTGCTACTGAGAATTTCCTAGAAAAACCCAATAACACATTGCTCGACTTGGGGGTCGAACCTAGAACCTCTAGCGTAGCAGTCGCGCTTAGGACCACTAGACTAATGAGACAGTCAACTAATGAGGAAGAAAAAAATTACCTTATAAACTTTTCTAAAAACATCACTCGCCCGAATCATCAATCGAGACGTCAAAAAGTCTATTTTTTTACTCCTTCACTTACTAGTTACTACTCCTTCAAAGTATTTAATTTTCTCTAATAAAAAAAAACATAATGAGAATATTATATTAAATAATAGTGACAACCTTAACAAAATCCGTTTCGTGGTTTAAGAAAAAACATCACGATAGACGCGGAAAGCGACTGTTTTATACTATTTAGAGAACAGTAAATAAATAAATATTTTGTCAAATTTTTTGACATAGCACCATCAAGTCCCAAACTAAGCAGAGCTTGTAGTATGGGTACTAGACAATGAATATAATACCTACACAATACTTTTTTTTGTAAATACGAAATAAACACATAAATACTTAGAATAGGACAGTAGGACTTAGAATATAGTATTACGTATCAAAAAGAACATCCAAACAAAATATAAAGGTTGAGTACATACATCATGTTTATGTCATAAATCTGAACAGGCTCATAAATTTATCATTGGTTTGGCGAAATTCTGACAGCTGACTATCGTAAAAACGGCTTTAATCTGATGCCTGAGATAAATAAATTATGAGAAAAAAATTGTACAAACACGAATTTTTATAAAAGTTGATAGGTAATACGTAGTATCGCAATAAGTATTTAGTATTTTTTTTTTATATCAAAGTATATTTTGAAGTTAGCAAAAATACCGCTCATGTCCAACAAAAAGCACTTCAACTTCTCATTAATCTGTACGGTACGGTAGTGCCCCCGCCAAGACGACCGCGAAGCAAATACTGCCGTACCATCCTTTACTGGAACCATTTGGCCGCATTTTCAGGCCCCTATTTGAGAACCTCTGGATAAGACCAGAGAGCAGAAATTTTCATCACCTTGTACAGTCAGCGTCAAATAGTTAGAGACACTCAGGGTATTCAAATAAATAGACGCAACCAAAAAGTCAATAATATCGGTACAAACAAAGTTTCCATATTGTTGTCAACATTATAGTCGCTCAAAAGGTCGAGACGTTTAAAATGTCACATAGATAGGTTCAGTCAAACCGCCATAAATATGGTTACAGACGTCCCGTCAAGGTATCCAAGCATTCTAAGTGGTCAAAAATATGGAACACATTAGAAAAATGAACTTTACTACTATATATTTTAAATATTCTTTCTCACATCAATTAATGTGAAAACATTTATACACAAAAATGAAAGGAATAGAAACTACTGCTGTCCTTTTCATTTTAAGCATGACGTCATAGACATGTCTTTTGTTTTCTAAAGAATTTCGTGCATAGCCGTTTACGATACTTAGCAATATACAGCTGACTGAAAATAGATGTACCTAAACCTCATTGATAATGAGTATGACTATATGTCTCATAGAGCAAGAGTGCATAATTAAAATATATGATTCAATATCATGATCATTTTATTTTATTTTAATTGACAATGAACGTCGACAAAACTAGACTCGATAGTGCTTGCAAAAAAGAGGTGCAAAGTTTTCAACCTTATTGACTATTACTCAAAAACTGCTATTTTAAACATAAACAAGGTAATAGAGTGGATGAATAACTAAAAATAAGCAATAAAATAATGTCAATAAGGTCGATAATCGCTTGCATTTTTTCAATTTTCTCTAGTTTTCGACTGCTTACCATCAGGCGAGCTGTGTGCTTGTTTATACATATATGTGCGAATATGAAGAAATGAGGATCTAGAGAGATGAGAATAATTCGATAGGTAACTACACGTAACATCTAAAACGATAGGTACATAAGGACATTCCCAGTTCATTTGAAATATCTGTTACGGAGACACCTTCCTCCCTCAAATATATAATTCGATGTTTTGTGGTATCACTAATGCGTAGCCATATTTCTAGCTTGCTTTAATTTTGCACTTGAAATTGATATTACTGATAGATAAATAGAATGACATGCAAATAACTCTAGATTGCCTAAAGAGGTTTTCATCTTTGGGAAACCGTTTATTTCTATAACATGCTGGTTTATTTTTCTAATGTGTTCCATATTTTTGAACACTTAGAATGCTTGGATACCATTGGCGGGATGACTGTTACCATATTTATGACGGTTTGACTGAACCTATCTATATGACGTTTTAAACGTCTCGACCTTTTGAGCGACTCTAATGTTGACAACAATATGGAAACTTTGTTTGTACCGATATTATTGACTTTTTGGTTGCGTCTATTTATTTGAATACCCTGAGTGTCACTAACTATTTGACGCTGACTGTACCCTTGTTGTAAATTCAAATATAAAAGTGAATGTTCAACACATTTGTACACAGAGGATTGCGTAGTATGAATGTTCATTGAGAATATAATTTGAACATTCTTTATACGTTAGTGGGTACAAGTCAACGGCCAAGTCACACAACATTAACTATAAATAATAAAGAAATCGCAGTAAGGAACCTTAGACTTGGCACGACTTTGTCTAGCTAGATTTCATTACTTTTTAGAGATAAACAAGCAGCTCCATCGAGACTTGGCTAGTTTTTTACAGAATGTTTTTAATGGGATAAACTGTTATTACATTATTATTCTTGCGAAATATATAAAATGTTACCAAGAAAATATCCAACACTATTAGTGGTATCGTTGGGAATGTCAAGTAAATCATTTGTTACCAATGACACCACTGGGGTGACAAACGATTTCTTTAACTCATTCAACTCCAAAATCTTGAAATCACTCATAACATACATTCTCGCCATTATTCCCAGACGGTTTTGTCAAAGGTGTACCAATATACACCCACAGTTCACCGGTATATTTAAGTCCCATGTAATACGAGGCGACTCCGAGCTGCTACTGAGACACTTTTCTCGACCTGGGAATTGAACCCAGGACCCAGGTTTAGTGTAGCAGTCGCGCGACTACTAAACCAACGAAGCATTCACTTGCAAGTCACTCAGAACAGCATAAAGCAAAATGTACTACTTTTGAAAGTTTGTGTTTGTAAAGCCACCCACGATTCCACGAACATAAGGAAATTTTGTACAGACCAGCAGGTCAAGCTATCCATTGTGTGGCATTAAAGTTGAAAATCAATCAAAGAATTTGACAAATTGTGATAGCTTGATGAGCTGGCCTCTGTAGGTACATAATTTTTTTTTTTCAATAAATAATATTTTTTAATTACCCTTTCATCAGGCGTAGGTTCGTCTATATCGTAGACTTGTCGGTCCACGCTAACACCCTCTGGTTCTTGCTGACTGTAGTACAGCTCACTCTTGACCACCTCAGCGAATCTCACCGTGTCGATCCCTCTGAATACTTTTGTTACTTTGTTATTCTGTAAATTGTAGTAGAGAGCGAAAGTAAGGAAGAAAGAAAAAATAAAAGATAAAAAGGAAATACAAAAGAATAAATAAAAAAGTATTGCCATGAAACAGCTACAAGTACAAAGAGCAAAGTATATAGAAAAAAAAACATAAGGGAAGATAGTGCACGTCGCACATTTTTAGTAAGTAGTAAGCTTGTTATTAAGGAGGCTCATGGTCAAATAACCATTGCGCTGAAATCAGCGTGTCTATTGGATAACCATTGCGCTGAAATCAGCGTGTCTATTGGATAACCATTGCGCTGAAATCAGCGTGTCTATTGGATAACCATTGCGGTGAAATCAGCGTGTCTATTGGATAACCATTGCGGTGAAATCAGCGTGTCTATTGGATAACCATTGCGCTGCAATCAGCGTGTCTATTGGATATAGCATTTTTTACTTAAAAACTGCTTTCAATATATATTACAATATATGTATATTATACAGTTCTGATAACTGTGTTCTGACATAAATACTGTATTTTTGGTGTTTATTTATTTATTTGAACATGGAAGACCAACACCTATTGACACACATATTTGATTCTACTATAAATTAACAGGTAGCCATTAACAGGTCCTCGCGATTAGCAGTTGAATACATATAAAGTGCGTGGATACAAGGTAGACACTATTTAAATACAAATAACAACAATTCACAATATACAGTAGGTTAATTTTTGGAAAATAATTCTAAACTAATAGCCCGTCTCACCGATTGCAGACTAGTTATTAGTTAGTTATAGTGTTACTCAATCAATAAATATTTGATTGAGTAACACCAAAAAATAATCAATATCATGATCCACTTCGTCCACTGGTGGATATACTGGTGGATATGGGCTGGAATCGGGCTCATCCGTTGTGTAATTTAAAAGATCTCAGCGTACGGAAGGACTATGTATAGACGAGCAAACAACTAACCAATATAAACATGTAGACTGGTTCACTCTGGGCTCTGAATCTTTTCAGAGCTTCTATTTCATCAGCAGGTACCTAGAGAAAAATTATAATATTTATTAACATTTTAAAAAAGTATAGCTCATTGATTACGTCGAATATGCTGTATCAAATATCAAGTCTTACCGTCTAAACTTTCACATTCGCAATTTATGGATAAAAAAATTGGGTCAATTTTACACAACACCATCTAATCCCAGTTTACTATGGGCTATGGGACAACGGATGTAATTCCTAGATATTTTTTATTGTAAATACATACTATAATAACATAAATAAATAAATAAAAATTGTTTATTTACACATAAATTACAATCGTTGATATTAAAGTAGGCACAATCTTTGGGTAATTTATTACATTATGTACTGTTACTGATACTTGTTAAACATATGTAACACAAGCAAACACAAATTCTTGTTCATCATTATATAAATATTTGTGTCCTGTGGGAATCGAACCCCTCACTCGAACTACTAGCCTACAGACGTCGTCAAAATACAACTACAACGAATGGTACCTATTCTTTATTTGTTTTACAAACATATATACATAATACACACGCCTTTTACCCATAGGGGTAGGCAGAAACTAAAGAACTATATGCTATGATTCTTGCTTACTTCTTTTGCTTCGTCCACATTCATACATGTTGTCATACACTTGTCACTTACTGACAAGTGGTATCCTAACTTCAATAATTATAAATTAATTTAGGATTAAACTCACCTTAAGCAATATGAGTTTACCGTTGCTCCAGTCCGTCTTGGCAACATTGAAGAGTCTGTTGAGAGCTTTGCACGAGCCAAACGCATAGCTGTAAATTTCTGCACCTACCCCATATAAACTCAATGAGTTTAAATTAAACTTTATGGATTATAATTTTAAAATTCAACCATGAATCAATTTTTCTAGGCTGGCAATATGGCATTATTTACGTTCTAAAGAACTACCAAAGAGAAACGACCACTCTTTACCTGGTAGGTATGTACCTACTAATGTTTAAGGTCGTAATACCGTAAGTACCGAAGATATAATAACTATTGTAAATGTTGGCAGGTTGGTTGGTTGGCCAAGGGTTTGGAAAAAAAGGTTAGAAAGTCTTATGTATAAAGCTGACGTTTACAACAAGCTCGCTGCAACAAAGTACCTCAAACGGCGCCGGTGGCCTACATAGAAATAAAGCGTTGTTACCCAAGAATGAGCAACCGCGGCAAGTTTGATACAAATGCGGGGCGAAGGTGTGGATATTGCTAGTGTGACTAAGATATTAAAATATTCTACGGATAAACAATAATGTGATGACATGATTGTGCTCCGGTTTGAAAAGTCAAATTACGGGGCAAAAAGTTTCCAAAATGACAACGCGCAAGTGATATCACGAGTGTTGCTGGCGTCTATAAGGACTGCGTTTACGTTTACAGCTAGGCAACCTGTATGATTCTTTGTAATATTAACACAGTAAAAAATGACAGTATCAGTAAAGATTTAAATCGTTAGATTTGCCCTTAATTTGTACTTATACCGCTCGAAAACGTGTCCATATAGAGATGAGTGCATGCACACATTCCATGTAGAGACAGAGAACGAGAGTGTGCATTATTCAGTATGAGTGAACGAGACAATAAGAGATTCGATACTTCCGATGTCAACCAGGTCACTGTAAACGTGACCATTATTTGACGCGGTAGGGCGCATCTAACGATTTAAATATTTGAGTATCAGTACCTAACAACAATACTAACAAATAAGCTGATCAGTATTGTTCCTTATTATATTATCAAAATCCTTTTCACTCCGAATCTTTATGAATAATTCTGTTTTCTTTCTAGCCATTTTCACCCAGCAACAATAAAATCGGTATGGCCTAGATTTCTAAGTGCAAAGTGATCGTGACCAACCAGTGTTTTGAAACGAACTGTATGTAGCGTGGTTGTCGACCAGCTGTTCATATGAGCCTTGTAAACAGTATCCACCATAGCCGCTAGATGGCGTTAACGTCTACAGAACGGAGACCACAGAGTATTTATATTCTGAAACTCCATTTTGTCAAGGTCATTCAGGCTACCGCTAATATTTCAAACTAACATTCAATCAGGCTTAAAGAAAAAAATAAGAGAGATTATTGGCCACTTGTAACATGACATTCATATGACACATTCTAGGTGGCGCTGTATTACATACTGTTTACACCGAGCTCCTGTATATCTGTGTTTTAAAATTAGAAAAAGTGATTAAAATAACTATTTTTGTTACTAAAAGTGAATATAAGTGAATCATAAACATCGACAAAGTGAAATTGAATGGTTCTTGTGCGTAAAATATTCATAATTTTAAATCATAAGAAATAACGACAAACTTAAAAAAAACAAAAAAAAACTAATAACAAGAAATTATTACATGTATGAACAGTAAAAAACCAAATTGCTAGACAAAACTACGATAAATAAGTATACATTAACATATTTTGTGATTATAAACTGTGATAAAACGTGACTTTGTATATTTTGTGAATAAAGGAATATGTCAATTCATTCCCTAAGTTCCACAACGCATAGCGACATCTATTAGAAGATGCGTAAACGACGATAAGCATAAAATACTACAAATCTATTGAATCAGTGATCGGAATAAGATTTGAGGACAACACGCTACTAATTCCATCTATCAAAAATGTTGAACAAGTGGCAACTTTACAAAGTAGTCAACTAATTAGCTCATTTGGTTAATTACACTCGTAGCGCGTCTGTAAGACGGGCGATTGCTGTCACTGGTGGGTCAAGTTCGTATCCCACATTCCGCTTCACTTTTTGTGATATATCAAAGTCTGTACACACATACATTATTACTAAAACATAATGGAGGACGAATACAACGAAAATATTACACAGCGAAAATATAACCAATGTTTGAATAGCAAAATGAATGTGACAATATGTGGTAGTAGTGATTGTGAGTTTGATATGGACGTTTCGTATCAAAGCTTACCAAACTTCACAGAAGATATCTCTACTTTGAAGGATGAAATACAAAAACTAAAATCGGAGTTGCAGTCGGCAAATGCAGAAATAGACATATTAAACGCCGAAAACTGCACACTAAAAAATAAATTAGAAACATGTGAAAACAGAGTAAAATTATTGAAAGCAGTTGGAATTCAAGAGATTCCAAGCAAATCTGCATCGCCCAGAAAATTATTCTCGCCTCTAAGTAAAAAACGAATTTGCTCAAATGCTAATACGAATAATATTGCCTCATCAATAATGAGTTCACCGGAAGTTCTATCAAAGGAAACATTTAATAGTATCAGTATGAATATACCAAAAAGTAGTCAGCAGAGAGGGATTAATAGTAATAACATTAAGGATTCTATTGAAACATCTAAATGTTTCGAATCTCAACACACCTCCACCTCTCCACCGAGGCCTAAAGAACTTGTACAAACGCCGTCAATAACAGATAAAACCGTGCATATTTCACCACCAAGGCCTAAAGAACTTGTAAAATTAACGTCTACAACAGATAAAACCGTGCATATTTTTGGAGGACAACAATGTGTAGGCCTAGCATCAAAGCTGATATGGTCCAGAGCACGCACTCCATATGAACATTATAAGTTCAGGGCTTTCACAAAACCTGGAGCGACAACAGAAGAAATTGTCAAGTCACTATCGTCACTGGAGTTCGGAAAATGCGACACAATTGTATTGTCTGTCGGTGAACATGACACTAATCCAATGCATGTTATAATTGAGCTAATCGCTAGCTTAAAGAAGTTAGCAAATTGTTCTGTATTTGTATTAGGGGTATGTAGTAGTAAAAATTTAAATGAATCCAAACTTAATGACACAATAAGACATGTTTGCAGTAATTTTAGTTATGTAAAATTCATCTCACTTGAAGATATCGGGGTTGACAAGTTTGTGGATATATATCACTATATTAATAGGGCTCTAGATATAAATTACTATGAAAAACGCTTTCTAAAAATTTCGAATAGGACAACAAACACTTATTCTCAAAATTCTATAATGGGGGATGAAAATAAAAGCAGTTCGCATTCATTGATGCCTCGTAAAGGCACCATCCCATATTATTTCTTTTTGATGAATCGCAAAAAAACCCTTAGCAGTGGAAATAAAATTGATGTAGAACAAAATAACACAGAAAAATGTTTTCGTAAATAAACAAGAACTTTATAGTACATTAAATATTTATCATCAAAATATATGTGGAATTATTAGCAAAAAAGATGATCTTGAGATATATTTAAGTGATTTGTCATATAAACTCGACTATATTTGCATTTCTGAGCACTTTCTCAATGATTCTTTATTAAAACAATTTAGCTTATGTAATTATAAAATGGGAGCTTATAACACGAGACTTAAAAAAAAAAGGGGAGGTTCTTTGATTTTGACAACAAATGATAGGAAAATAGAGGATCTCCAAATATGTAAACAGTTATATAAAACCGATTGTTTTGAAGTCTGTGGAGTCAAGGATATAGAAACAAACTTGTGTGTTGTTTGTTGTTATAGAACACCCGTAAATAGTAATTTTGACAATTTTATTGATAGGCTTGAAAAACTATTACAGCATTTCCTCAATAAAAAATGTATGATCTGTGGTGACTTTAATATTAATATGTTAAAAGATGACATGCGGCGTAACACATTCATATCACTACTGACGTGTTACAATTTTAGGTATTTAATAGACTCCCCCACTTTTAGGCGAAACAAATCAGAATCGTGCATAGATAACATTTTGACTAATTTACCCGACAATAATATAGAAAGTATAAATGTAGAACACAATGGGCTTTCCGATGGACACGCAGGGCTATTCTGTGAAACACGTTTGGAAATTGGTGAGCTTAAAAACCGACCTAACTATGTGCTTTTATGTAGAAGAAGTTATAGTGACAATAACAAAAATAGTTTCAGGAAAGTAATATTGGAGACAAACTGGAACACTGGTATAAACACGTTTCTAAGCAAATTCAAAGACATACATTCAAAAATATTCAAGAAGCGTAAAATAAAATTTAATATTAGAAGGAATGGGATGTCCAAATGGGTAACGAGCGGAGTCAGGGTAGCCAGCAAAGTAAAACGTTTTCTTAACACTATAGATAAAACACAATGTGATAAGTCGGTTGTGGAATATCGAAATAGGTATGTCGGACTGTACAGAAAAGTTATTGGCATTGCAAAACGTAACTGTGTTAGGAGACAAATAGAAGAAGCATCAGACTCTAGTAAAGAAATATGGAAAATAGTCAATTTGCGGCGCAATACCACTAAGACATTTGATGATGAACCAATCTTACTTAAAGTCGATAACAAAATTAATAACAATGCTTTAGACGTGGCTAACATTTTTTCAAAACGCTTTAACAACTCCGTAAACTTAACTCCATGTAACAAAAATTTAGCGATGAAGTATCTACATGAAAGTAATAACAGAGTAGATATAACTATGAGTTTTGGTCGAGTGACTGCCTCCGAGATACACACAATAGTGAACAGAATGGTAAATAAAACATCTGTTGGCTATGACGAAATACCCTTGGCAGTTATTAAAAATAATATTGATTTGTTAGCTGCTCCGTTAGCATCACTCTTTAACGAGTGCATTGAAGTAGGCCTTTTTCCAGATCAGTTCAAAATTGCAAGAGTTCTGCCAATCTTTAAAAAGGGTAAAAAGACTGACCCTTCTAATTATAGACCGATTTCCTTGTTACCAGTTTTGTCAAAATTGTTCGAGAAAATTATGAAAGATAGACTCATGAGCCACTTAAGATCACAGAGGGTATTATATACGGAGCAATACGGATACCAAAAATCAGTAGGTACCACGGATGCCATAGAAGCATTAATTGATGAAGTCATCTGTAATTTAAACAGTAAACGTAAAGTAGCAGGAATTTTTATGGATCTCAGCACCGCGTTTGATACCGTTGATCACCACATACTTTTGGATAAATTGGAACACTATGGTGTTAGAAATGATGTTTTAAAGTTATTTAGATCCTATTTGCATAACAGGAGACAATTTATAGAAATTAGATCAGCTGTGGACGGAGAAGAAAATATTTGTAAATCCAACTTAACCACGGTATCCCGTGGAGTACCTCAAGGATCTGTTTTGGGCCCAATTTTCTTCATCGTGTATCTTAACGACTTGATTGGATATGTAAAAAGCCGTATGTCAGAAACTAAACTTGTAATCTTCGCTGATGATACAAACGCAATAATCTCTGCAGATAACATGGTTAATTTAGAAGCAAAGGTTAATACAGCATTAAAAGTTTTCGAAGAATGGTTTGGTATAAACAATCTAAAGCTAAACATAAACAAAACAAAATGTTTATTGTTTAAATCTACAGTAAAGAATGATGCTAGTCTTGAAGTAATATCTTCCGGCAAAATAGTTGAGGTGGTAGATAGTGCTAAGTTTTTAGGGGTCCACATAGATGCTTTGTTGAACTGGAAGCAGGAGACACTAGCAATAACCAAGTCTATTAGTTCTGCGTGTTATGCAATCAGAAGTCTCAGGGAGGAACTAACAGTATCTCAACTTAGAATGGTTTACTTTGCTTTAGTCGAAAGTAAGCTTAGATATAGCATTATATTTTGGGGAAACAGCTATAAATATAATATAAGCATGACATTTGTCATTCAAAAAAGGGCTATTAGAACAATGCTTCGTCTCAAGCAAACAGTTTCATGTAGAGAACACTTCAAACGTTTGAAAATTTTAACAGTCCCGTGCCTCTATATCTCAGTTTTATTGACTAACTTTGTTCAAAATCTCAGTAGAAATGAAACTGATGAAGAAAGAAAGGTTAGAGATAGCACTCGCAGAAAAGATATACCCTCAACAATACAGCCAAAACTCAATGTAGTGCAACATAGTTCAAGAGTACAATCAGTTGCATTATATAATAAGCTGCCCACAGAGTTTAAAAGTATTTATAATCCTAACTTATTCAAAAATAAACTAAAAACATATTTATTGGGGAAAGGCTATTATAGTATTGACGAGTTCATTAACGACAAACAATAGACATGTGTAACTATTATTTTTATTAACCCATTGACATCCTTCTACCAAATTATTTAATTGATATTGAAATAGACATTGCTAATATTGTTAATTATTATTGTAAATGTGATTATTATATGGTGTCAATTTTGAAGTTATATTAATGTATTAAATAATAATGAATAGTACCTAGTAGTAATGTATTTGTGAATTTTATGTAGTATAATAGTAACAATTTTGTAACAATTATTTTCAACACAATTTATATTGTTCTGAAATAAATTACTTATGACTTATGACTTATGACAATAATTTTCTTTAGAACAATTTTAGAAGGCAAAATTTAAGAAAAGCCAGGACTATACGAAGATCGTTACGAGATCTAGACGAAATTTTATACGAATAATGAAAGAAAACGTGGAAATCGAGTCGTATTAAGAGGTCAAATAGGCAGAATATAAAAAATTGAGGTTATTACTCTACCGGCAAAGAACTGACTTCATATGCCTACTCTAATCTCAGACAAAATAGTTCATGGTTGAATGTTATCAATCCTCTTTGTAGTTTCAATTGTGTTGTCCGGTATCGTAAAGCAATAAAGTCGATTTTACTTATTTTCTTTTGTGTATTGAATAGCTGTATTAAAATTATTATAAAATATTGACTAATTAGTATACATAATGACAAATACAATAGGTATAAAACCTCATTGCATCAAATAATCAATAAAACTAATGATAATGTTTGCGCCAAATCAGACAATACTTTAAATTACCCTCATTTTTTTATTTTTTTTATTTCTATACTGACTTTTGACAGTTCGATTTCCGAATAGTTTTCTTGTCATCCCCGTGTAGGGTGGTTTCACCGCGCGTGCGTTCCAATAAATAAGTAATTATATAAACCGTTTTTCCGTATCATGTGTTCTTTGTGTGTGTTAAACACGGTTTTAAACCATAGGCATATAAGATATTTATTTATTAAATGGGGCTTGTTAAGTTCGGGAGCTCTCATTTAAAAAAAATAATATTTAGGAGTGTATGTAACTACCCTGCTCGTGGCTAAGTAATAACTAAGCTGATCAACCGATATACAAGGTTAAGAAAGAAAGAAAGAAAGAAAATCACATTTATTCGGAAAAGGTCCGTACAACACACAGTTAAAATAAAGTAAGAACATAATTATATAAAAGACCACAAGGATCACTGTACATGTGCTGTCGGCATGCTTGTCCCGAATGGGTTGCCAGCTCAGCATTATGCACTAAGCTGCACTAATCGCGGTCAGTCTGTGGATGGGTGACTATTCTTAATACATCGAGACCCCTAAACGATTTCTACTGAAGAGTCCAGATTAGTGTTGAGTTACAGAGTAGTTACATAAAATAATGAGCTCAGGGTCTTCTCAAGACTCCTATGTTTGGTGTCTGTGTTTAGTGATCAAGTGAAGCAAGATAGCTAGAGATAGCAGAGGAGCGCTGTCTACAACGTGCAAGGCAGGCAACCCCAAAGGTCAGTCCTAATTTCAGTCAAGCTTCAGAACCGGCTTCATAAATACTAACCGGTAAAAATAAAAATACCGGTAAAATCAGCTAACGGTTTCTTATAATGTTTTTATACTTCCATTCTTTCATCAATAATTTAACCAGTAAAACGATATGCAATAACGATTTATATCATCATTTTTCGCCGATTTGACTCTGTCAATTACGTAGGTAAACTACACTACACATTTTTTTGACAGCACCACCTAGTCCAAAACTAAGCAGAGCTTGTACTATGGGTACTAATACATACATATATACTTTATTTTGTAAATAAATACTTATAATATATAAAAAACACCTAGACAAACACTTTATGTTCGTCACATAAATATTTGTGTCCTGTGGGAATCGAACCCACGACCTTATGATCAGCAGTCCGGAACTCGATCCAGTAGACCACAGAGGTCAAAATTATATAAGATGAGTTTCCAAATGCAAGGAATTATAAAACCTAAATAATGGCGGCTACTTTAAAATATCCAATAATATTAACAGTTCGACACTTTAGAGCAATTAAACCAAAGCTAAAAATGAATTGTTAAGCTGTTACTTTCTAATTAAAACTATGCTTTGCTATAGCTGCCAATCTACTATTTTTCCGCTTTAATTATTTTTTAATGCCAAATTCAGATTAATTTGTCGCCGCTTTAAATACATGCCAATATAATTAGGTACGTAATTAAAACAACCAATGAGTGACATAACATTAATTTATAATAATTATTATCATAGAGAAATAAATATATTATAAAACTAAAAACAGTACATTGTAAGTCAATTCAAAGTATGAACCGTCATACGTAACATCGACATAATTTTCTCTCAAGTCTTTTTATTTGATTCATTCGATCCTGACGGTTTGTTTTGCCCGTTCTGGGAATTTGGTTCATTAGTTCCGGTGGTTTCATCTGGCTCGTTTTGTTCGGTCGTTCCGGTCGATGTATTTGGTTTGTTTGAGTCGTTTTGATCGTGCGGCGTGTTCGTATCCCTAGAGGTGGTTGGTTCGTTCGGTCCTTTTGGTTCGTTTGGTCCTTTAGGATCGTTTGGCTCATTTTGTTTATTTGATACGCTGGACTCTGTCGACTCACTTGTCGTTTCGCTCGATGAGTCCGCCAGTTCAGTCGGTTCAGTCGATTGGGAAGGTTCCGTGGGTTTAGTCGGTTTATTGGGAACACTGGGTTTGGTTGATTCAGTTGATGTGGTGGGTTCGGTCGTTTTGGTGGTTTCAGTCGGCTTGGTGGGTTCAGTTGATGTGGTGGGTTCTGTAGATTTGGTGGGTTCAGTCGGTTTGGTTGTTTCGGTCGGTTTGGTGGGTTCAGTCGGTTCGGTGGCTTTAGTCGGTTTATTGGGAACACTGGGTTTGGTTGATTCAGTTGATGTGGTGGGTTCGGTAGTTTTGGTGGTTTCAGTCGGCTTGGTGGGTTCAGTTGATGTGGTGGGTTCTGTAGATTTGGTGGGTTCAGTCGGTTTGGTTGTTTCAGTCGGTTTGGTGGGTTCAGTCGGTTCGGTGGGTTTAGACGGTTTGGTTGTTTCGTTCGGTTTGGTGGGTTCAGTCGGTTCGGTGGGTTTAGTCGGTTTGGTTGTTTCGTTCGGTTTGGTGGGTTCAGTCGGTTTGGTTGTTTCTGTCGGTTCGGTGGGTTCAATCGATTTGGTGGGTTCAGTCGGTTTGGTTGTTTCTGTCGGTTCGCTGGGTTCGGTCGGTTTGGTGGGTTCGGTCTGTTTGGTAGGTTTAGTCGATGTGGAGGGTTCAGTCGGTTGAGATGGTCCAGGCCTTTCGGTTGCTTCGGTCGATGTGGTGGATTTAGTCGATGTGGTCGGTTGAGTTGATGTGGTGGGTTCAGTCAGATTGGTTAGTTCAGTCGATTTGGTGGGTTCAGGGATAGTGTTTCGTTTCTTTCGTTCATTCATTTCACTGTCTACTATGATTTCGGTCGATGCGTGGGGTTCTTTATGTGCATTTGAATGTATTAAACGCATCATATCCTCTTTCATAGACTCCTTCTCATACTGGAGTCTCCAGAACACATCTTCTACTGTTGTAGAGTTAAGAGTATAATCTTCTACCACGTCAAAGAATTTCTCCTTCAACCTCTCTAACTTCTGGAACATTTCGCTATACAGCAATGTGTTGTCATGGTCTTGTATAAAGAAGAACAACATGCACTGAAAATTAATATTTTTCTTCGTTATAAGTTTAGTACTAAAAAAAGGTTCAAGGAAGGAATCCTTGAACCTTTTTTTAGTACATTTGGGTGATCACAATATAAACTAATAATCAAATTGTTCAGTTATTTTTTTTTATCACGTAATGAGATGATTGTCACGTTTGGGTTGCCAGTTTTTTTACTTACTTCCTTGATGTAAAAGTACCACCTGAATAATCTACCTATTCTGATCTCTCTACCTATCGCGGCGATTGTTCACATCACTCTGACGGATATCAAAAGCTACCAAGAAACTTAGTAATGTGTTCTTGACTTAAAAATTCAATATTCTCAATTTGATTGATTGTTCCGCTTCTTCTTCCCAGAAAAAATATTGAGAGGCGGTGAAGAGAGGGCGTTGTCTCGAAACTCACGTTCAATAAATGAAAAACACAAACTAAAATGCGAAACGAAGCTCTATAAAAACTCTAAAATGTTGGAAAATGTATTGCAGACGGAATAAGCTATTATATATATATTTGGGACATATTTTTTACACAACACCATCTAGTCCCAAACTAAGCAGAGCTTGTACTATGGGTACTAGACAATGGATATAATACTTATATACTTACGTTTTTTTTGTAAATACATACTTATAATACAAAATATATTCGTTCCATTGGTGGTATTTAAGTGGAAAAATCTTGCGTTACGCTTTTTAGTTAGTATTTTTAACACAGTTGGGTTTTTGTTTCATAATATATTCATTTATTTTATTTCACACTTTTTTGGTGTTACCAATATAAGAAACTATTGATTAGCTTTTATTTGATACTTGTCTATCATTTTTAATGTTAAGTATCCCTCTACTATTTTGTTGCGGACACGGACGTCATATTGCAATAATATTCCTTGTCACTATGAGACTTATCTAGTCTCATAATGTTGAAATTCATCAAACGGTTTATGATTAGAGCGTTCCAAGGTATTAGACATACATACATACGCTCTAAAAACATAACCCTCTCATTACCTCCGGTTTTCGGGTAACAAATACTACCTAGTTTTGAATTTTAAGTTCGATTTTAACTTTTTAATTTTACTTACCAAATGTTCTCCAGAAACTCTGCTTGTTTTAAAGACGTGTAGAAACTCCCTTTTAAAGTCCACAACGTTTTGAGCGTACATAAGGCTCTTTACTGTATGCATCCCTGGATCGTCTTCCTCAGATTCCGCTGGAACGAAACATTTGGTTTATTACCTGTTAATATAATTGGACTATATCTACTCACTTACACTTACAACCACTAAGATAATGGCCCCATTATCTCTATCATTATCTCTATCTACTTTCATTATCGCTTAAACGGTGAAGGAAAATATCGTGAGGAAACCTGCATAACTTAGAGATTTTTCTCAATGGTTTGTGAAGTTTGCCAACCCGCAGTAGGCCAGCGTGGTGGACTATAGCCTAATCCCTGTCAAAATTAGAGGAGACCCGTGCCCAGCAGTGGGACAGTATATGGGCTGATGATGACTATCATTATCGAAACCACCAAAACGACCGAACCCACCACCCATTTGGTTTATTACTTTTGACTTTACATTCATCATCATTATCTTAGTGGTGGTAAGTGTAAGTGAGTGTATATGTAATATACTTATAATAGGTACATAAGAAACACCCAGACAAACATAAACACTTATGTTTATAACATAAATATTTGTGTCCTGTGGGAATCGAACCCACGAGCCCATGATAAGCAGTCCAATAATAATTGAACCATTAGGCACACATCGAGATTTAAACTAAATTAATATAACGCAATACTTAAATATCTACTTATTTTAATAAGAGAACTAATTATTTTAATTTAGATTATTGTATTCAAAATAACTATTAATGTGTTTAGTTTTGTTTCTTATAAGCACGAGGTGGTCTCCTGTAACTGAAGGAATTAATTGTGTAATAATATCATAAATTATGTAACAAAATGTGTACTGGCCAGCACATCAAGCTACTACAATCTGTTAAATTTCTTTGATGAATTTTCAACTTTAATACAAAAAGAAAAGGTTCATATTCAATTGGGAAAATTTAAATTAGAGTGTTGGATAGGTTGACCTGCTGGCGCTGCTTTCTGTGTTGGAGATCCTGAAATAAATAATAATAATAATAATCTTTATTGACATAAATATTGTTACATTTTGTATGAAGTCCCTGGCTCTTGTGCTAAGTGTTAAACTTGTGTTACAAGAGCCAGTGCCCAAATCAGTGCCCAGTAAATAAATAAATAATAATAAATATATCACCAAAATGAACATACATTCTGATATCTCATCGTCTTCATCGAATACTCGATATCTGTCTCTCCTGTAAGCTGTGAACACTTTAAGCTTGACTCTGGCCGTGTACCCTTTCGCCAGACCCTCAAGGACCTCTTTGGCTGGTCCTAAGGTCGCGAACTGACCTTTAGACATGATCGCTATGCGACTGAATACTGGCTGCATATGACGCCAGTCGACGCTGCAAAGGATTTTTAACCAATTAGAAATCAGCATAGATTGATTAAATACATAATACATTGTGGAAACACTGGAATCACGTCGGGGTCGCCAGTGTGGAAACACTGGCATCACGTCGGGGTCACCAGTGTGGAAACACTGGTATCACGTCGGGGACACCAGTGTGGAAACACTGGCATCACGTCGGGGACACCAGTGTGGAAACACTGGCATCACGTCGGGGACACCAGTGTGGAAACACTGGCATCACGTCGGGGACACCAGTGTGGAAACACTGGCATCACGTCGGGGTCACCAGTGTGGAAACACTGGCATCACGTCGGGGACACCAGTGTGGAAACACTGGCATCACGTCGGGGTCACCAGTGTGGAAACACTGGCATCACGTCGGGGACACCAGTGTGGAGAGGCGAGGTGTATTGCCCCTCCAACGAAAAGGGAGGATCCTCCAACCAGGCGGGTGTTTTGCCTGGCGGGCCACGGCCCGACGGTTGATGTCGGGCGGTTGTATATATGCAACTTTTCGTTGCGAATGTTGCTTGCGCGATTCAGGCCTTCGTAGCTTTATGTAGCGCGGTAGATGTCGCTACAACATAATTTTGGAATGTTGGTCTTTTCGAATTTAATCGGAATTTATGGGCATGGGCGTAGTAGTGGCGGAAAGGGGGTCTACATCAATGGAGAGTCACGCATTGTGTCTGTATCATCATTATTATTAACACATCAAGACCCCTCCGTGCCTTAAGAGTAGGTACGTACAGCCGTCAGTCCCGGTGGACGAACACCTATGATAATCGTTATCATAGGTGGTAGTCAGAACCCCAAAAAACCTGACAACCAGTCCATCTTCGGGATATCAGTATTACCCCCAAATTGGGTAGCTTCGTGTAGTTAGACTGGAATTCGACCCCAGCATAGTTGGGAAAAGGCTCGAAAGATGATGATATCGTTTGCCTAAGGCATCCCACAACTCCCACTAGTGCCCAGGACCACCAAGAGCTGTCGCAACTTCTCCCTATCCTGACATTTGAAGGCTATTGTTGCAGAATTCATTAGACCAGGCCTAAGCGTGTATATCTACCGCCATTTACATAGAAAAAAATAAATAAAATGTATTCTGACCGTCACAACACAAGACAAAATAACAAATAATAGATTTGATACTTAACCGTATTAAGTACCTATGTTATCTTGAGCGACGTCAGAATAGGTCCCTATTTCAGCACTATGCCACAGCAAGCATATCAAGCTGCACCATTGATATTCTATCAATAGGGATGGAAGACAGGATGACAAAAATAATCCAGGAGCTAACCTAGCTTCAGCCAGAACTACGGCCCCTGGCTCCAGCAGCAGTCTTTGCAGCGCCTTCGCTACCATGGGTTTGGTGTTAGCGTCCACGTCTCTCATGGGCTCGTCCAGGAACGCCACTCGTGGTGCCAGCACCAATGTGTTGCACAACGACAAGCGGCGGATACAGCCACTGCTGAGGTTAGACACTTCTGTGTTCGAGGGTTTGAGACCTGAAGGGAGATGAAAGTATAACTTTATAACTGCTTATTAAATAGATTGTTGAAGATAATGCGACAGTAACTCTGTCTGTAAAGCTTTCACGCCTAAACCATTTAACCGATTTTCATGAAATAATATAATAATAATAATATTTTTGGGACATTTTACACAACACCATCTAGTCCCAAACTAAGCAGAGCTTGTACTATGGGTACTAGACAATGGATATGATACTTATATACTTTTTTTTTGTAAATAACTACTTTTAATACATAAGAAATACCCAGACAAACACAAATACTCATGTTTTATCCACACAAATATTAATTGTGTCCTGTGGAATCGAACCCACGACCCCATGATCAGCAGTCCAGCACTCGAACCGCTAGACCACAGAGGTCGTCGGTATTTAATTTGGTACGGAGATAGATAAGACCTTGGAGAAGGCCATAGGCTTTTGTTTAAAAAAGCCCTAGAGGAGCTACACCACCTTTTATTATAAAGGGAACTTACCCATAAAACGTAACGCTAGTATCGATAGCTTTTGAGCCATCTCTTCGGAGTAACCCTGAAGCTTGGCTATGAACACCAAGTTCTGGTGGCCTGTCATGAAGCTGTCCAAGCCACCGGTGGTCGATGTTAGGGAGATCTTATGGATGTACTGCAATAGAAATATTGTTTAGAAATTAGGAAATCAACTGAAGAACCGAAGTGATGTAGGGCATAGTAAGAGTAATTCCACTCAAATTAGAGTTGCCCAACTAGGGAAGTACCTCCGTTTAACAGAAAATGAAGTGTGTGTGTGAAGTGAAATAACACTGCCTTGAGCTGTGTTATATTTCTAACAGTGAGCAAGGTTGTCAGTGCTCCGCAAGGAAACGTTGTGTTGGCAGTGGGGGGACTTTGACCCTTATACTGCCAACCCAACTATTTCTCTTTCGTTTTACAGGGTCGGAAACGCGCAAGTGATACCACTGGTGTTGCAAGCGTCTATAGGCTACGGTAACCGCTAAGGTGGGCCGTATGCTTGTTTGCCATCTATTTTATAAAAAATCCGAAACTTGTCGACAGTGGCAGACGGCAGTGGGCAGAGCACATAGTTCGTACTAGTTCGCGACCAGTTTTGACGAATCACTATATGGTAAACGAACACAAGGCGCCACACTTTTCTAGTATAAGCTGACCTAAGTGTAAGGAAATCTTGTACCTACATTGTGAGGAAATTTGTTTTTTTTTTGTTGTAAATTAGCGCTTTTTTTTAAGTCGGATATAGTTTTTAGCTCGTGGGAGCTTTAAAAACTTAACCGGACTAGGTGGCGAGGCACCAAATGCCTCCAGCCAGGGGCAACTTATAAACTAAGCGACACAGCGAAGGGCGTCCCCTGCGGGACTCGGACCTCGGCTTAGGGCGTTGCTTGGGGGGCAGCTAGGGACAGCTGGATCTGGGTTTAAATTATTTTGGGGCGAATTAAAAGATACTGGCTCGGCACGGGCCAGCTCGAGCAAGGGACGGGGAAGGTAAATTATCACTCTTAGAACTCCATTCAAGGAATAAGTAGGTCGATTACCGTTTTTTTTTTTCATGGATCTGCACCTGAGAATGCGGCAGGGCAATGTCGGATTCGTACCGACAAAAACACACCTGCCTCCACTTCCCCTATAATCATGGCCATGGGATTTGTGAAATAGAGAGGTCGATTTTCCCTGTCAAACGGTTTAGTGGATAGAAAAAAAAAAACGTTTTATACGTTACTTCAGCTCGCTCCATTCTTATACCACTTCCATCAATGTAGGCGTTGCCTCTCGTCATGACTTGGGACCCGGCCAGCAATTTCAATACAGTGGTCTTGCCAGAACCTTGAGGGCCTAGAATAGCGATACATTCACCTGAAAAGAGAATAATGTAAGAAAGAAAGATTTTATTGAATAACAGCACAACAGACACAGTACATAATGATAAAATAATATTATGAACCATTATTAAACCTAAATGAACAACAAAAAGGTACAATAACGATGATCATGCATTTTATGTCTTACGGCTGGACCAAATAGGAGCGCAGATCAGCTAATGCCAAGCAAGAGGACATAACTGCTTGACGCTGGTTTTCATCTGGGACTGTTCAAATGCATCACGGATGCCAATAAAGAGTGCAAAGAGAAGAGAAAGAAGAAATAAAGAAAATTTCTCGTTCTTTTTTATTAATCGCCTACAAATAAGGAACTTTTTGACCGCAGCTTCGAGTTTCATCGCAAAATTAATATCAACGACATCTAGTGATACTTTGAAAAACTTAAAATATACAAACTTACGATCACGCCTGTTTTTCCATAGGATTATAATAAGCAGGGATGTAGGTATTGAGGAAACGTTGTCTAATCAGAAGTACCTTTAATGAGCAATAGTGACTAGCATTTATCTGTCAAATATTTTGTATGGAAAACTTAGTTCCTCAAGCGGCCGCTAGAGGTAGTAGCTGTACAGGTTTTCCATAATATGTCACCGATACGCTAGCAAGTATTGCTTCTTAAACTCCTGGTTAGGCTGCAGATCCCATCTTGGGGACGAAATTATTACTATTCACCGGACAGAAATCCAAACTCCGAAATGCTAATAGAATTTAATAGAAAAATTCAACAAAACTTTGCATAAATTGAGGATGTATGTCCCGATTCTCAGCATTCGCACTTGTTTTACCAACGAGGCAGTAACAGTACAGCGCTCCGCTGGACGCTGTAAAGGGTCCGAGACGTCGGGATTAATAATATCAATATACGCGATAAAATCCGTAAAAAGTAGTTTTATTTCAATGTACTTATAATATTCGCGTAAATGTCAGAAATCAATAAAGTATAGGTAATTATGATTATTATAATACCTAGTTTAACACTAAAACTGACTCCTCTGACGGTGTTCAGTAAGCTTTTCCTTCTTATCACACCCAAATATTTTTTGTGTAAATTTTCAACTATCAGGACGTCATCATTGAAGTTTCCTGAAAATATTGGTATATTTTTGTATTATAATAACTACGCTGGACAACCGATTTGTAAGGTTAAGCTGCACTTGTTCTGTGGATTGGTGAACAGTCTTCATATATCGAGACCCCTCCGTGCCTCGGAGAGCACGTAAAGCCGTCCAGTCACAAACTAAGCGTAGTTACTGTTGTGGTGTAGTAATATGGATACTAAGAATTTTTTGTTTGTCAACTTTACACAGCACCATCTAGTCCCAAATATACAAATTCTTTTTTATAATACTTACTACTTTTTTTGTAAATACATACAAGGTACCAGGTGTTTCTTATGTATTGTAAAACACATAGAAACACCCAGACAAACACTTGTTATGTTCCTCACATAAAATTTGTGTCCTGCGGGAATCGAACCCACGATCTCATTACAGCAGTCCTACACTCCAGCCACTAGACCGCAGATTACGTCAAACTATTTTTTATAAAACGTTGACCTACACTAGGATTTTCTCCTGTATCGTGAGTGCGTTTAAAAACACAAACTCTCACATACACAAACAACACCCGGAACACTACCTGTTGATCATACAAATATTCGTTCCGTGTGTGGGGATCGAACCCACAACCCGTGGCGCAGAAGCCGATCGCTCAGCCGTTGCACTAAACGTGTCATTATTTAAAAAATAAGTTTAAAAGTGTTCAACCGCTAACATACAGCGCGTACTTACGTTCCCTTAATTTTTTTTGGACGTATTCCTCTTGTTTACGCACTTCGACATCGTTGAACTCCTTTCGAGGTTCTTTGTAACGGGAAAGTAATATATGTTCCACAATATGTTGGAGTAGTCTGTTTTCTAATAACAACACTATAATCTGAAATAAATATGTAACAATGGGGCCAACAAGCATGCCGCGACATAATTTTGTCGCTACATTATCTCGTTTCCAGACATACTTTTGATACGAGATAAAGTCAAAGTCAAAGTCAAATATTTTATTTCTATTAGACCATTAAAATAGCACTTTTCAAACTAGTTGCACGGTTCCAAAAAGTGGGTCTTATGGAGAAGAACCGGCAAGAAACTCCATAGACACTCTTTTCAACAAAAAAAAAAACATGATTACAGTGTTCAGTATTATCTACAGTCTAAATCTGAATAGTTCATGAGAACAATGCAGTTTGATGTGTACTATTAAATTAATCTAGCAAAATAAACAGAAAAAGAAGAGGTTGCCATTGACAGTAAGAGCTGACCAGCCCCGACAGACGGCACTCGTTCACGAGTATGACGTGCGTATCGGCGTCGTTCGACTCAACCATGTTGTAGGGAATAAAACGACCCGACACACAACTAGATAAGCGACGACAAAACTATTTCGTGGCGCGTGTTCATAGCTTAGCAAGTCAATCAATACTATAAAGAAACCCGCTGAGATGTATTAAAAAAGAACTGCCTTATAGTCTAGTCCTTACCGAATAAAAAAAGAAGAGAAATATTAAGTTCATAAGATCATACAGTCCAGTTTCATATGAATCGAAATACTCAAAAGGTTCTCGCGCAGTGCTGTCTGAAAATCAAAGGTACAAATTAGTTTTTTTTTTTTCTAAGGTGGCAAACAAGCATACGGGCCTGATTGTAAGCGGTTACCGTAGCCTATAATAGACGCTTACAACACCAGAGGTTGACTTGCGCGTTGTTGACTCTGTAAAAATCTTTTTACACCCTTCTTGAAGAATGTTATAGTCTCTCGGGTACACCTGGGCCCGGAGCTGATTCCACGACCTAAACGTGCATGGCAGAAAATGCTTCTCGAATCGCACGTTATGAAACCAGTGGTTCCAGGGTATGTAGATGTTGGAGTTCATCGACATACCACATACGAACACTTATGACAATCGTTAGTGAAAGGTAGTCGGAAGCCCAAAAAGCCTGACAACCAGAGGAGGTCTGATGTCAGTCGCTTCGTGTAAAATACTGATATTCAGCCGCATCTGGTTAGACTGGAAACCGATCCCCTAGAGTTAGGAATAGAATCGGAGGAGCATGATGATGACCATATGTCCGATATAAACCGCCGCCTCCTTTAGCGGCTCAAGATCCATGAAGATTAATTTACAAAAAAGGAGCCTACTCTCGGTAACTAGTCATTATCGCGCAAATTAGCGCATCAAAAAAAAACTCCTTACAGCGCCTCTAGCGATCATGATGTATATTGAGAACACTTGATCCATTTGTAATGGGAAAGACGCTCCCTCCCTGTTACTGAGATTCGTATGAACTATGTAAGGAATCATTGACGCTAAAAATCGATAGATGGCGGTGTTTTATAATGTCATCTCACTCAAAAATAAAATCGTAATTATATCACTACATAGTATAAAACAAAGTCGCTTTCTCTGTCCCTATATCCCTATGTATGCTTAAATCTTTAAAACTACGCAACGGATTTTGGTGCGGTTTTTTTTAATAGATAGAGTGATTTAAAAGGAAGGTTTATATGTATAATTTACATGTATGTTATTAGTACCTACATTGCACCCATGCGAAGCGGGGGCGGGGTCGCTAGTTTTTTTATAAAATCTAAAGATCTTACCACAGCAAACTTTGCTTGAGAAGAAAAAATCAGTAGACGTCAAATTGGGGCACATCTGCCTATTGAGCTTGCAATACGCATTTAGCCTGGCCCTTAGGGTCAAGCGGCCGAGCCCCATGCCGAGGGCAAAAAGGGGGCTTTTACGGGCGAACATCGATAGGCCTACGTACGGAACTGTGACGAAAACAGATGTATCCCAAATAGGTTCTAGAACCGACATCAGTACCGGTAGAATGATGCCTGGAACAAATGAAAAGATTAAGATTAAAAAATCCTTAACCTTATATTACGTCATATTGATAACCCCGACGTTTCGGACCCTTTACAACGTCCATGGTCACGGGTAGACTGAGGTGGGAGGCATCTTGATGAATTACTGACAGCTAACCTAAATTTTTATTGTTAAACGATAAATAATATTTATTTCTGCAAATAGATCTTTTAAAAAACACTTTTGCATGTCAATATTTAAGTAATGCTAGACGGCGCCGGCATTTCCTAGCTGAATATCAATATAACGCGATTAAATCCGTAAAAATCAGTTTTATTTCAATGTTATCTTCATCACATAAATATTTGAGTCCTGTGGTAATCAAATCTACGAACTCGCGATCAATAGTCCAACGCTCGAGGCACTAGACCACAGACGTCATCAATGACAAATGCTGTACTGACTAGAGATGTGTAGGTCCGGATGGAAACGGTACCTCGGAACCGTTTCCATTGCGTTTTTAAGTAATAATATAATAATTTATTGATACAAAAGGTTACATTGTCAAGAGAATAAAATACAGCCAAATAAAATATATCGCTAAAATTCACTAAATCAATACAAAGACATCTGTGTCTGAACTAGATAAAAATATCTGTATCTCAGACATCAGCGCTCTTCCCTAGGTTGTACATAATTATAGTTTAATGATAAACTACTGTAAAACAGAGTATCACCAAAATTACAAATTAGTTTTTCTTCTCTTAGGAAGTAGAAATAAAAATCATGGACAATTAAATTAAAATAGGATTACATTGAAAATTAAAAATTATAAGTTTTATAACATTATTTAGATTAAAATAAAAATAAGTTAAAAGAAGTGTGTGTGTGTACGTGTGTGTGTGTGTGTGTTGTGTGTGTGTGTGTGTGTGTGTGTGTGTGTGTGTGTGTGTGTGTGTGTGTGTGTGTGTGTGTGTGTGTGTGTGTGTGTGTGTGTGTGTGTGTGTGTGTGTGTGTGTGTGTGTGTGTGTGTGTGTGTGTGTGTGTGTGTGTGTGTGTGACTGACGTTAATGTAGAATATGCAATAACTGCTCGGTCTCATCATAATTTAGTTTATGAATGTATTTATAAATCTTTGATTTACAGTTTGTCCTGTTTAATGAATATAGGTTTAGCATGTGTTTCATTTTGTTGTATATAAATGGGCCTAGGAAACAGTAGAACCTATCTACGTATGAGTGTTTGAAGGATGGTTGTTCATTGACTGAAATTGCTTTTCGCCTACGTTTAGAGGTTTGCGAACATGGCTCATAATTCAAACTAGCGTGTTGCTTCATAACTAGCAGCGAGATGAACAACTGACGCACAGAAAGCACTTCACATGATTGGTACAGTTCATATGTGGGGAATCTAAAAGGACGAAAGGTGCCGACTTTTAGTGTTGCTCTTTGGGCAACTTTTAGGGGTTTAATTATAGTTTTTGGTGCACCTCCCCATACCGTAATACAGTATTGCAGTACCGACTGACCAAGTGCTAAATAAACCTGTTTCATCAATGCTGGTTCGGCTGCATGTCTTAAGTTTTTGAAAACGTATATAATCTTTCTAACCCGGGAGGTAACCAGTTTTATATGGGATTTAAAAGAAAGATTGCAATCTATAATTATTCCCAGGTATTTTATTTCGGTGGAATTCACCAAACTAGGACACGAGCAGGAATCTTGGTTGCAGCAATTGTGTGCTGTTATTGAAAGAGAGCTGGGAGGTAGTCCAAAATTACGCATCGAGAAATTTATATACCGAGTCTTTTCAACATTGAGAGTTAGAAAGTTCTTCTGGAGCCAATGACAGACAAAGTCAAAACCCTCCTGAGCATTTTTATAGACGTCCGCCCATGTTTCAGCTGAGAATAAAATTACCGTGTCATCAGCGTATGTTATTATTTTACCCCCCTTAAGATTTAGGTCACATAGGTCATTTACATAAACCAGGAAGAGACACGGGCCCAAAATACTGCCCTGGGGAACACCGAAAGAAATTTGTAGGAAGTGTTGCATATCCAACTTCAGGTCGGACACGTTTCACCGGACACGTAACAGCGCCGCAGCTCACTCGGATTTGTAACGAAATGCGGTATTGCGGTCCCGCTCGTTTGGGAACGATAGAGCGGAAGAGAAGAGGCCAGCGGCGGTGTGGTGCTTGATTGCACACTATGTTGTAAATAATTTTCTTATCTACCTAGACCTACAGACAATATTCCAATAATGTCATGTATCCGTTAGGTAGTTCCTTTAATCAGAGGAGCTATCCCTGATTTATCATTCAACAGGGCCAAACGCAGTGCGCAATGTGCGCATGATCCATACAGGTCCGGCGGATATGAATCCAGAATACGTTTCCGCAGAGCTGGATCTGCATCGGGATCCGACTCCGTTCAAATTGCGGATCTACCCATCTCTAGTACTGACATCAGCGCTAGAGAGTGATATTATTGTATTTGCGATGCTTTAAGGACGTGTGTCTTGACTATATGATATAGTGGACATTGGAAAGTTAAGTTGTTAGTAAATAATACATATTTATTATTATGTTATGCCTATTTTTTTTATATTACGGATAATCCTCATGGATCCTCCGCCACCCAGGGAGGTGGTGTGGTATGTCAGACTCATACCGACTAAAAATCTCCGCGAAAATGCCTACCTGCCTGTATTCACTTGAAGGTTAGGCAGATAGTGTACACCCAGAGTTCGACGGTATGTTTAGGTCCCATGTAATAGGGAGTGAGTCTGATATCATTAACTGTGTACGATTCCAAACTCTACTGAGAATTTCATAGAAAAAATCACTTTGCTCGAACTCGAAACCTGGACCTCTGGCGTTACATTCGCGCTTATGACCACTAGGCTTAGGCAGTTATCATAAATCTTGGAGCCCCAAAATTAATAATCTGGACAGAATTATAATGTATGTATGTAGCGTTTTATTTTAGTTTTTATCTCCGATCAAATCTCCTAGTTCTATATGTAATAAGATTAATTACAGCTATGTAGGTAATAGTTCCAAAGAGGCCTTCACCCGAGAGAGGTCCTAATTTTACAGCAATCTTTCGAAAAACAGGTTCCTTCTACAAACTAATATAACTATAATATAAATTAAATAGAAATACCTATGTTAGTAACTGTAGGTAATAATAATATTAATCCTACTTCCTACTAATATTATAAATGTGAAAATTTGTGAGGATGGATGGATGGATGGATGGATGTTTGTTACTCTTTCACGCAAAAACTACTGAACGGATTTTGATGAAACTTACTACAGTAATATAGCTTATACATCAGAATAACACATAGGCTACAATCTATAAATATTTTGTGTAATTTTGGCCAAATGTTACGATAAGTATCAAGTAAATCGGAAAAAATCCTACCCTCTGAGACCTATCTTGGCGTGCGCTGCCTAAACCGTTGAAGTTAAATGAAGATAATGTATCGTGGGATTGTTTGCCATAAAAAGTTCTAAATAAAAGTCAGCGACAGCATATATCTATCTTTTATGTGGAAGCCAATATATCACAAATTATAAGCCATAAATACATTTAAATTTGATACTTTTTTACAATGCTCATTTTAGAATATTTAGCAAATTTTTATGAAAACTGATACTGATTTGATGCATTCAGTATTTAATGAAGACCAACTTTGTCTTTTACACTAAGTAATTTAGACGAATAGTTTAAGAAATATATCACGATAAGATTGACTTGAGTGGAGCGTCATAGCTTATCGTGTGGGACGAGTGTACTATGTCACACAAACGCGCCATCGAAAGTCTTGATCGCCGTCTGCAAGACATACACAGCAATGAAACGTTAATGGGTGGTGTGGTGGTTTTATTGGCTGGGGACTTTAGGCAGACTTTGCCTGTCATCGAGCGAGGCACTGCAGCGGATGAAATTAACGCATGTCTGAAATCATCGTATGTATGTTACAAAGTTCAAAAACTGCACCTCACCACTAACATGCGTGTCCAGTTATTTAGTGATGTAGAGTCGGGAGCGTACGCTGAGAAACTGCTCGAGATAGGTGAAGGTCGAATAGAAACTGACGATGAAGGTATGGTTCTATTTACCAACCAATTTTGTCATGTTGTGGATTCGGAAGATGCGCTTATTGCACAGTTTTTCCTAATTTAGAACAAAACATCCTGGATGAAAATTGGCTGTGCGAAAGAACCATATTGGCACCAAGAAATGAGACAGTTGCCAAATTTAATAAAAAAATCTTGGACGAAATAACCAGCGATACTTCAACGTACAACTCCATCGACACAGTCATGTCATCCGATGACTGTACGAGCTACCCCGTGGAGTTTCTTAACTCTTTGGAGCTATCCGGGGTGCGACCGGGGTGTGTATACCCGTTTTGTTAATGCGCAACCTGGATGCACCGAGATTATGCAATGGTACTAGATTGCGAGTCATTGAACTAGGGAGGCATATTGTGAAGGCTAAAATTTTAACTGGCGAAGCTAAGGGTGATAATGTGCTTATACCACGCATCCCAATAATACCCAATAACTTACCCTTTAATTTTAAGCGTCTGCAGTTCCCATTAAAGGTTGCGTTTTCAATGACGATCAATAAATCGCAAGGCCAAACTTTAAAGGTAGCAGGGATACATTTAGGCACACCATGTTTTTCCCATGGTCAGCTCTACGTAGCTTGCTCACGTGTTTCGTATTCGGAAAATCTACATGTTTTCGCTGAACGAAACAAATCATGTAACATAGTTTACAGGAGCATATTGTAGTGATAAAATTTGATATGGATAGTCTGTAGCCTGGAGAAGGATATTGGCTACTTTTTTATCAACAAACCATGCGGGCGAAGCCGCGGGCGGAAGCTAGTACATAATATAAATTAGAAACGTCAAACGAGCGAACATCATAATTTATGTTTCTTAAATGTGCAGATTATTTTGTACCTTGTTTAAGTAATTAAGTTAATAAAATGATCCTTTTGATTTCTGACATTTTCGCGAATATTACATTGAAATAAAACTACTTCTTACGGATTTTATCGCGTATTTATATTGATATTATTAATCCCGACGTTTCAGACGCTGTAAAGGATAATTATATCTTAATGATCCTTTATTAAATAAGTTTAAAAAAAGCCACTCAGACAGCGACAGTACCCCACGCTCCCCCCTTGCGAGGGGAGTGAACGATCATCGAGGGCTGACGGTAGCATACCATCGCCCGCCTCACGCTCAGGGCACCGCGCCACATCTCCTCATCGTGACTTGTGAGGACTCACATAGTGTGAAAGTCTCGAGAAGAGCTTACTATAGAAATGATCCTATGAAGTAAGGTCTTGCCGAAAGTACCGCACTTGCGCCGGGTCATTCACGCGCGGAGAATCTTAACACCGCCGTTCAGAACGTGACGTCATCTGCACAGTGACATCTAGTGGCGTGTTTTAGAACTATCCACGGTCACGGTCATAGTTAATTACGTCACGATAATAAGCCATTGGTATTGGTTGAGTGGGTATTCTATTTTTAGTACAAGACTGACATTATTGATAAGTAGTCGGTAAATATGTTTTAACCGAGTTGATTATTTTTAGTTATTTGATAGATAAGCATGTGCTGCCCACGTGGGTTTTGTTTGTAGATTTTTTATTTGGGTTTCATGTTAGTATAATACGTTAATGCTAAAGCCAAATACAATTAACAACGGGGATAACGTTTAAATACAATTCACAATAATTGTGATTTATATAATAAGTAAATATAATTGTGGAATGTCCTGTTATGTTAGTCCTTGACTCCTTGCTAGGATAATGCTTAAATAACTTATACTCATTATTTGTCATTGGTTTGTTTTTTTGTTGGTATAAAAAAATATTTTTATTAGTTATGTCAACATTTTTGTTACATAAAACATGATAATATTAGCGTGTTTATGATGTAAATTAAATTACACTATTCCTTATAACAGATATTGATAAAAAAAAGTAGTTACTCACCAAAAGATATAGACATGGTATAAACTTGGCATACAGCAACATTTTCATGTAAAATGAAACTCAAAAAATACAAATTGGTCAGGAAAGCTGGTCCGAATGCCAACAAAATGGCGAGAAGTGAACCTGAAATCAAAATAATAATATAAAATTTGTATATAATAATTAAATAGCCTAGTGAGTGAGTAGAAGCAGTGATAGCCTAGTGGTATGATCATTAGACTGCCAAGTCAAAGGTCTCGAGCTCAAACCCAAGGATAGATAACATTACCGTGCCCAAGGCACGCACCTCAGACTTTTCGAATTCATGTGCGTATTAATAGTTAATTATCACTCGCTTAAACGATGAAGGAAAACATCGTGAGGAAACCTGCATACCTTGGAGATTTTTCTCGACGGTTTGTGAAGTCTGCCAACCCACACTAGGCCAGCGTGGTGGACTATAGCCTAATTCCTCTCAAAATGAGAGGAGACCCGTGTCCAGCAGTGGGATAGTTATATGGGTTGATGATATAATAATTAGATACCGAAGAGAGATATTAAGGAACAGCATCGTTTAGTCTAGTGGTCCTACGCGTGACTGCTATGCTGGAGATCCGGGGTTCGATCCCCAGGTCGAGCAGTGTTATTGTTTTTTTTTTTAATTAAAAATGGGCTTGTTCTTGATTTCAATCTTGTCTCCGGGGCAAATATGAAGTCGACGGTGGAGCATACCCAAAAGATGCCTGTTCACCCTAACTCGGGTTGAAATCTATTTAAAACTCAATGGCAGTGAGGGGCGGGCTTTGACCCTTATACTGCCAACCCAACTATTCCTATTTCAATACAGGGTCGGTAACGCGCAAGTGATACCCCTGGTGTTGCAAGCGTCTATAAGCTACGGTAACCGCTTACCATCAGGTGGGCCGTATGCTTGTTTGCCACCTTAGTAGAATAAAAAAATATCAAATATTTACCTAAAAACTTAATCTGGTTGAAGGTTTTATCAAAATCGAAGAGTAGTGTGAGTATCATTACGGGAGCGGGTATTATGGCCAGGTATTGTAATAAGTGGGCCAGTAGTTTGGAGCCCCAGTGCATCAGCGGAGTGCAGCCGGCCATCATGTGGCTATCTCTTATGCCATCCTCATACTCGATGATACACAGGCTGATCAACGGCGCTAGAGGGAGAACGGTCACTGAAAAAGAGAGAAAAATAACAGCTATTCGCAGGGCCGGATCTACCATATGGTTTTTTGGGCTTCAGCCCAGGGCTCCGTGGATTCAAGGGCCAGCTAAGTCAAGTCGAAGTCAATATAAATCAAATATTTTACTGTCTAATTTTTTTCTATAGTTTGAGTAATTAGTTGGGCCCCTAAGTAGAATTAGCCCAGGGCCCCCTAAACTCACGGTCCGGCTCTGGCTATTCGTCAGAAAGAAGATATTTCTCAATATATATTTGTATTAATACGTAGAAACAATACCACTAGCTTCTGACCGCTACTTCGTTCGCGTGGAAAAGTTACTTTTAATTATTGTTGTAATTTGGCTAATTAACTCAAAGTCGTTATAAATTATAGCCTATACAGAGTGTTACAAAACTACCCGTAAAGCCGAGAGGAGGTTAAATGGGGCCTTATAACGAGTTCATTCACAATATTTAAGAACCGTTACCGTGTTGTTACCGTGGCAGAGCCATGCTTCGGCACGAATGGGCCGGCTCGACCGGACTTGATACCACGGCCTCACAGAAAACCGGCGTGAAATAACGTTTTCGTTGTGTTTCGTCGAGTGAGTGAGGATACCGGAGGCCCAAACCCCTTAAAAGGGCGGCAACGCACCTGAAACTCCTCTGGTGTTGCGGGTGTCCATGGGCGGCTGTAATCGCTTACCATCAGACGATCCGTCTGCTCGTTTGCCCACCCTATCACATAAAAAAAAACCAGACACAAATCCAAATTCCGAGCTGCTTTTTTTATCACTAAGTAATCCAAACTACGAGCTGCTAAGAATTTCATAGAGAAACCAAATAGTATATACATATACTACTCGAATACTAACCGAACCTCATGGACCTCAAGTTTAGCAGTCGCGATTATAACCAATATACTAATGACGCAGTTTGATGTTTTAAAAATATCCACTGCCATTGTTATTTCAAGACATAATTGAGGCCATCAGAGCCAGAGTGGAGAATACGTAAGAAAAAAAACAGAAGCCCTGATTTTAAATAATTGTAACTTATAAAATAAATATATTTTATAACTAATTTTTAGGCCACAGACTTTTACCGTTTACAGCAGATTTTTAAATTAAAATCAGTTAGGCCACTCCGGCTCTCATGGCCTCAATTCTAACTTCACACCGTAAACACGCAAATGGAGTAGGTAATTTACATACATACATACACTCACGCCTTTTTCCCATGGGGGAAGGCAGAAACTAAAGAACGCCAATTGCTACGATTCTTGCATACTTCTTTTACTTCGACCACATTCATACACCTTGTCATACATACACGCCGGTTGCGAGTACTACGCACCTGACCTTTTTGAAGAACCTCACCAATAAGGTCGGCGTAAGTAGGTAATTTGAAAGAACTAAATTTATTTTATCCATTTCTTATGAGTTTTGGTAAATTAATGACTATTAATTCACAATAGAAATACAAATCATTGTTGCCTTCTTTACTAAAGAATATTATAAAACCCTATTTCTTTGCTAAACAAAATTCATTATAGTTAAAGTGAAGCAAATAATGCGAAGGAGAAACTGGTTAAAAATTACGGTCTTAATAGTATAAATTCTTTGTTAGATTTTCAACTTTAACACAAAATGATAAGGTTCAATATAAATAGGGAAAATTTGACAGTTTTGGATAGCTTGACCTACTGGGGGCTGTACCTACATAATAAAAAAATATAAGAATGAAGATGAGGGGTCGCTTTGTACTCCAAAGCATACCAAGGGGAAAATACTCATCATATAATCATATTGTTAAAAATAAGTAGCCATAAATTCTCGTCATTTTAATTATTTATAACATTTTATGGTTAGGGGACACAAGAATACAGTAGCAAGATATTTCTTACCGAAATTTGTGCAAAAAGATAGATATAAGAATACTAGGGAAAGGTGAAAGGTAGGGTGGTATTAGGATCATAACAATTTCCCCTTGTATCACGCAATATGTGTCAAAACGTAGGTATCGTAAGATCCCAGGGATGTGCCTTAATAGGCGGTGCAGAGGGGGGTTCTGGGGTGGTCTATTAAGAGGACACAGTGCCCCCTCCATGTGCTGATCGTGACCACCGGGGTGGTTTTGGTGGGTAAGAATCCAACCATCCCTGATCTAACCCCCGTAGACCGGTAGCCTTTTGAAGGTTTCCACCCGTAAACAAAAAAAAAAGGTATTGTAAGCTGCTACACATCAAACCCTTTGACGGGTAATTATTTAAATCACAATCTGTGTAAAGATGCAGATTTCGTTCGCTATGACTGTACTACGCAATTTTTATGCGGTCTGCAATTTCACTTCCATGATACTGCGCTCCATGGGTCGCTAGCAAAATCTCTATCAATCAGCCACGGACGTCCACTGCTGAACATAGGCCTCCCCTAATGATCGCCACAAAAATCGATCTTGCGCAGACCGCATCCACCGACTCCCTGCGACCCTCACAAGGTCGTCCGTCCACCTAGTTGGGGGGGCCGTCCTACGCTGCGCTGCGCTGCACAAAATAAATAACAAAATTAAAAATAATAAAGTACTTACAAAAAACCACAAAGACAGACCACTTCAAGCATAGGAACATGCTTTTTGGCTCTTCTATCTTCTTAACACTTTGCAACTGTTCATAATTGGCTCTAATAGTGTTATTTACAAAAGGCATATGCACGTTCATGTATATATTACTGTACATGGAGACAAATGTTGATGTGATGTGTGGATCAGAAGGAAGATACATTTCCGTATAATTGTCAGCCATTTTGAGTCCAGCTATGCCTTCGTTCATAAAGCCCGTCGTTGGGTCACGGAATTCTGTAATGGTTTTACTATTATATTTAAATTTTTAATTTATTTCTTCTTAAAGATGCCTCGTTAGCCTACTGGACAAGCGCGATTGCTACGTTTCAAATCTTGGTTTTAATTTCCAGGTCGACAAGTGTCATTGGGTTTGTCTACGAAATTTTCAGTAGCAGCTTGCAGTCTTGATTTGTGCCCAGTTAATGGCAATAGGCTCGCCCCCTATTTTTAGGAATTCATAGAACAACGCAATAGTACTTTGCTAGACCTGTATCGAACCCAGGGCTTCTAGCGTAGCAGTCGCACTTACGACCACTGGGCTAGTAAGGTAGTCACAGATATGGTGTTGTTGTTAACAATAATACGCATTAAGTAGTTATGATTCCTAATCCAGCCCCCTAATGCAGCCAGGTCCTAACCCAGCCCCCTAATCCAGCCAGCTCCTAATCCAGCCCCCATGACGCCAGGTTAATGCATATTACACAGCAGCTAACAACTAAAATAAATTCCTGAAAACGCCAAGACATACCTGCATCGATGTCAGAGGAATACACAGGTTCAACTCCTGGGAATTTCTGCAGGATATTGAAAATTCCTCTACGTGTAAAAGGTTCCACTTTATACACTAGAGTGCTGAGGGACCGATGCCGGTGAGAAGACTCTTGGTGACTGAACATCTTGTCATAACCCAGCTTATGGTTTGTTGTTAGGGTAATCATCATTAGACCTATTATTGGGACTAGAACTCGCTGTAAAAAAAAAATAGAATCATCAAATATTTCTTTATAACCATCACGCCTGTAGTGGTGAAAGGTTAGACAGAAGTGTAGTATGTACATTCACGTTTTGTCGATATATTCCTTCATCATGGACCCATATACTGTCCCACTGCTGGGCACGGGTCTCCTCTTAGAATGAGAGCAGGGCCGGACCGTGAGTTTAGGGGGCCCTGGGCTAATACTACTAGGGGCCCACCTAATTACTCAAAGTATAGAAAAATATGAGACAGTAAAATATTTGATTTATTTTGTCTTGACTTAGCTTGAATCCACGGGGCCCTGGGCTGAAGCCCAAAAAGCCATAAAATAATAATAATAATATTTTTGAGACATCTTTACACAACACCATCTAGTCCCAAACTAAGCAGAGCTTGTACTATGGGTACTAGACAATGGATATAATACTTAAATACTTTTTTTTTGTAAATACATACTTATAATACATAAGAAACACCCAGACAAACAAAAATACTTGTGTTTAATCCACACAAATATTTGTGTCCTGTGGGAATCGAACCCACGACCCCAAGATCAGCAGTCCACAGAGGTCGTCATATGGTAAATCCGGCCCTGAATAAGAGGGATTAGGCCATACTCCACCACGCTGGCCTAGTGCGGGTTGGCAGACGTCACACATCGCCGAGACAATCTCTTAGGCATACTGACGATATATTCCGTTTAAGCAAACGATCAGTCAAAGCGCCGTGCTTAGATTTAAACTCAATAGGTAGGTAATCACTGCGCGTGATGGTAGGAACATATTTTAATATACTAACTTGACTCATGTCGACTCGATCGGTAAAGAGATCGAATAAATATCTACAGCAAGTCGCAAAAAAATCATTATCATCATCATCAGTCTATATTAGTCCACTGCCGGACGTAGGCCTCCCCTAATGTGCGCCATTTCACCCTGTCCTCAGCTTTTCGCATCCAGCTTCTACCAGCAGCCTTTCGCAAATCATCACAACATCTTGCCGGTGGGCGTCCTACACTACGTTTGCCGAGTCGCGGTCTCCACTCGAGAACACGTTTACCCCGGTTGTCGGTTCTTCTGCAGATATGGCTAGCCCACTGCCACTTCAGCTTGCTAATCCGGTGTGCTATGTCGGTTACTTTGGTTCTCTGTCGGAAAAAAATAACTAACCAAAATCAAAAACTGGTACTTCTTCCTCCAGGCATAATGAAATACCCTCCTGAATAACATTTTGAACTGTTGGATTTTTAGTGCGAACCCTTTGACTCTTGCAGTTCTTATATCTGTACAAAAGTAATTTTATTAATGCACTAGCGACCCGCCCCCGCTTATACATATAAACCTTCCTCTTGAATCACAATCTATTAAAAAAAACAGCATCAAAATCCGTTGCGTAGTTTTAAAGATTTAAGCATACATAGAAAAGAGACATAGGGATTTTTCAAAAGAGACATAGGGATTTTTCATGAAATTTTATCTCAACCAAATGGTGCAGATGCGAAAATGTTGTTCGAATTTATGGCCGATATAAATAATTTGTATAGTTGATATAGTTAATGTTTAGGATGGAACTGGCATACGCTACGCGTAAAAGTTCCTTAAAAATTTAAAAATAAATAAAATAAATTAAAAAGAAAAAAGCATACATAGGGATATAGGGACAGAGAAAGCGACTTTGTTTTATACTATGTAGTGATACATAATAATACTCAAGACTTATTCTACATCATCATCAATTCTTAGACTGTCCCACTGCTGGGCCCGGGTCGCCTCTCAGATTGGGAGGGATTAGGCTATAGACCACCACGGTGGCCTAGTGCGGGTTGGCAGCATGATAGTGAAAAGCGTGGTTTAGAAAAAAACGCATAAACATCACGACAACGGGGAAAGTCGCTTTTCACTTTGTTTTAGCTAAAGTCGAAGGTCTCGAGTTCGAACCCAAGGCACGCACCTCTGACTTTTCAATATCATGTGCGCATTAATAATTAATTATCACTCGCTTAAACGGTGAAGGAAAACATCGTGAGGAAACCTGCATACCTTAGAGATTTTTCTCGATGGTGTGTGAAGTCTGCCAACCTGCACTCGGCTAGCATGGTGGACTATAGCCTAATCCCTCTCAATATGAGAGGAGACCCGTGCCCAGCAGTGGGACAGTATATGGGTGGATGATGATGAGGTACTAAACTTTTGTGTGCGGTTTGACTCGCATCTCAAAGGACTTTTTGAGACAAAAGGTAGCCGATGTCCTTCTCTAAGGTCAAATCTATCTCTGTACCTACCAAATTTCATCAAAATTGGCATAGCAGTTTAGGCGTGAAAACATAACAGACAGGCAGACAAACAGACAGAGTTACTTTCGCATTTATAATATTAATTAGAGATTAAAAATATGCTTAGGTACTTACGTCGGTAAGAACAGCTCGTGCGAGCCTCGTATGGTTCCACAACCTCATCATCAATAAACCTTTAAAAAGAAAACAAAAGTCAAAATCCAAGTTTAAGAAAAAAATCGTTAAAATTTATTTATTTAACTAGCTGCCCCCGCAAACGTTGTTTTGCCATAAAAAAAAAATAGATGTTGGCCTTTTCTCAGACCTCCCCGATAAGCACAAAAAATTTCATCAAAATCGGTCAAGCCGTTTCGGAGGAGTATGGCAACGAAAACTGTGACACGAGAATTTTATATATTAGATAGGTACAGAAACAGATAACAGATTACAAAAAATATTATGAGGCAACTTCAAAGTATACATGGTTGTACATATAATGGTTGTCTGGAAGAAATTGCGAATAGCGATAAGACCGCAAATTGTACCTACTCTTGTAACGTTTGCATAATGTTGTTCTGACTTGTCCTATGTAATGGTGTACAATAAAGAATACTCTATCTATCTATCTATCTATACAATTTCAAATCTGAAATCCAATTATAACTGTACACAACATTGTTTAAATTATGTGACCTCGTTGAGATGTGTTACCTAATTAAACAGACACAAAAATAATAATAGTAATAAGTAATTACAAGATTTGGAACAGTATTATTGAAATTGAAATTACAAACATATCAGATAGAGCTTATTTTAGTCAGAGAGTTAATGAACAATTTGAGAATATGTCATTTTACGAAATTCCATTATGTCAATTTGAGAATGTGGCATTGTGCGCCTAATCCCTGCTTTGATTTTCAAAAAATATATCGGATTGAGAGCAAATAGCATTGTATTGTTTACAAAATGGTCCTAGTTCGAATTTTTCTTTTTGCAAAATAGTCTGTTTGCCGCGAACGAAGTAAATACCTTTTTTGTAATTTATAGATAGATATGTTTTAAACGACGCGACGATGGTAAAGTGAGAAGATTGAAAATACCTATACTCCTTTATGCATTTTAAGAAATACAATTATTATTTATAAATATTAAAATGGTATAAAATGTTATTAAGCAAAGGAAAAATTCGACCGCGGGCAGGATTCGAACCTGCGTCTTCTGGTTAGATACACCAGACCCTACGACCACTAAGTCACCGCGATACCTGCCCGCCATGTCGAATTTTGCCTTCACATTCTATAATTACGTCTTTATGGACAACTGCCCGCGGTCGAATTTTTCCTTTGCTTAATAACTTTAAAATCTGCATGAAAAATGCCAAAAAATACAAAAAGATGGTTTAAAATGGTTAATTAACACTAAAATATTTATTTATTTATACTTTCTGTACAAAAAAAAAGGCTTACAAAGGAGGTCTTAATGCCATTAGGCATTTGATGATGCATCAAATAGGTATGATGATTTAATTTGATTAGGTTGCTCACCGGACTCGTACTAACACTAATTCATTAAGTTGATGCATTTATAAAAATGCGCAAAAACAAAAAAGTATCTTACTCCATAAATACTTCTTCCATAAACATGCCAACATCCATCAATGTGATACCAAACTCTTTCTTCCTCTCTTCTAGAGTTTGGAACAGCTCTGGAAACTTGTCGTGTTCCTTGGAAGGCAGAGAGAATGTTATACGTCGTATGTCATGGACCCTGTGCCTTGCTTTGGGCAGTATTTCCTCCACTGTTTCCACAAGGTGCAGCATTTGAACACTGTTTTTTAAGGTTATGGAGAGGTTGAAGCTGGTACCTGGAAAAAGAAGTTCCTTTTTATATGGTTTTGCGAATAAAGTGGTCGATTGTGTGGACTGAAGAAGTTCACAAAATAACTATCATATGGCCCGAGCCTTTTGCTATGTTGGGGTCAGTTTCCAGTCTAGCCAGATGCATGGTGATGTCAATTCATCATGGTGGACATCCCAAAAACCCGAACGAAACGCTTTATTAAATCATGTTTTATCAAGCGTACCGCTGAAATGTGGAATGAGCTTCCTGAGTGGGTCTTCCCCAATAACTATAATCTGTGTGTCTTTAAATCTCGAGTGAATCGGTTTCTTTTAGGCAAGAGCGCTCCACCGAAGATCGCAGTGTCGCTTAACATCAGGCGAACTAGTGGTCAAGCGTAGGCCTCGTGAATAAAGAAAAACATGCGGCTGTATATCAGTATTTTACACGAAGCAATTGCCATCAGACCTCCACTATAGGTAGTATTCTAGGGAATAGACTGGTCAGGCTTTTTGTGCTTCTTAGTACCACTAGCGGTTGTCATAGCTGTCTGTTCGACCAGGACTGCCGGCTTTACGTGCGAGGTACAGAGGGTATCGATGTGTTAAGAATGGGCACCCATCCACCGCGGCTAGCGCAGCTTAACCTTGCAGATCGGTTGATCAGCTTAGTGATTACTTAGCCACGAGCCTCGCCGTTAATTTTCGCTCTATACATCCGTTTAAATCTCCTTGGGGTGACTTCTGCGTAACTTTTTATTATATTTTGAGTATGAATACTTACCGATAGCTTGTTTAAGGAACATAGGTGTACCATGACACTTCAGCTTGCCCTGGCTCAGAATGACAACTCTGTCGCCTAAAGCGTTAGCTTCTTCAAGGAATGTTGTTGTCATTAGTATCGTTTTGTTGCCACGAAGGACCTGCATAATGAAGTAAAAATTTTGTACAAGAAAATTCGTCCTCAGTTAAAAGTACTATGTGGAAGTAATAATTAACGACTTATGAGAACAAACACCGAAACACTCTAACAACTCAGAGAATCTCTTTTAATGTTTACATAGTAGTAGTACTAAATAATTATGTGTGTTACAATGCAGGGCAATGTCTGAAATGGTCTTTTGAAGAAAGAACCATAGTGGCTTTGAGTAGACCAGTCCCAGCTAACGGCCCCCATGCATCCAGCTTTTGTAGCTCGACTGTTATTTAGGGAGCTCTACAACCGAACCTCACGACAATACCAGATCAGCGGAACATTTGCGTAAGCCACATAAAATAGGGTATTAGTTACACCCTTTTTTGAAAACTATTTTAAACCAATCTTGAGGTCGTAATGAAAAAGTAGAATTTTTATTTCGTATATTTATAACACCGAAAGAAGCCTTATAAAACAATTTTTAAATTTTGAATTTTCGCGCATCTATCAATCTAGCTGCCATGCTGTTTCGGCTCGTGACGTCACTCCGTTACTAAACAATAACTCAGAGCACGGCAAAATCTAGTTTAGAAATGTACAGACGCCAGCACATCAAGCTACTACATTCTATCAAATTGTTTTGATTGATTTTCTACTTTAATACAAAAGTTTAAGGTATATTTTCAATTGAGAAAATAGTAATAGACAGTCTTGGATAGCTTGACCTGCTGGCGTCTGTACTATCAGAGTGACGTCACGTGGGAACCCAATATGGCAATTGCGTTTATGAGGTTTGAAGAACAGTTTAAAAAAGACAATTTTTTTATATTTACACGGCACTCACTTTACATTATTAATGATGATAGTAGATAACTAAGATGAGGTTACCATAATGAGGTCCCATAGTCGATGCCTCACTTCGACGTCCATTCCGGAGGTCGGTTCATCCAACACCAACACGCCTGCTCCTCCCGCTAATGTGCATGCCACCTGAAATTATTACAATAATATTTTTGAAATAAGACTACTTATAGATAATTTTTAACTGATTTTAACGCGTTGACCTATGACAATCGTACGTGATATCTGGGGGTCTACTCCCTAAGCACGAAGTCCGTAGTTTCGACCTTCGTTACGGGCGTTTCCTACTCCGTATCACCTACGGACGGATAATTTTTTCGGGGCCCGAACTAAGAATGAATGACAACACAATTTGACAGTTGTCCCTACTCTAGATGTGTTTTTACCAGTTAGAAAAAAATAATTTGACACTTGTTTTATCGGACTCCGAAGTTTCGGACGGCTCGTAACTTCGTTGACGGAGATAGGGAGTAGACCCTCAGTTACGATTGTTATAGGTCAACGCGTTAAAATCAACTCCCAAAGAGCATGACAACCAGTCTATCCTCAAGATATCGGTATTGCCCAGAAATTGGGTTGTGGAGGTTTGATGGCAGTCGCTTTGTGTAAAATACTGATATACAGCCGCATTTGGGTAGGCTGGAAGCAGACTCCAACATAGTGGGAAAACGTTCCTCAGTACCTCGATAACTTAGTGGTCCTTAGCGAGACTGCTACGTTGCTGCGAACAGTGTTATTATATTATATTGTCACTAGCGAGCTCGGAATTTTGATTCGTGTTTGTTTTCTTTTTATTTGTATTCGTAAACTGTCTCATAGTATAGGGGTCATATGCGAGACTGTTACGCTAGAGGTCTTGGGTTCGATTCCCAGGATGAACAGTGTAATTGGGGATTTTCTATTAAATTATGGCAATAGTCTCTACCGACCTGCAGATAGTACATACGCCAGCAGGTCAAGCTATCCAAAACTGTCATATTTTCCCAATTGAATATGAACCTTACGGTATTGTATTAAAGTTGAAAATCAATCAAAGAAATTTGACAGATTGTGGTAGCTTGATGTGCTGGCCACTGTACATTTAAACATCTTTGCCTAACCCTTCAGAGAATACAAGCATGATTGGTGTTTTGTAAACTCACCTACGATTTATGATGAGGCAGATTAAAATAATTACATCAGTGTTACCTGCAAACATCTCAGCATTCCGCTAGACAATTGATTGCTGAAATGGTCTGCTTTATCAAACAACTTGAGCTTTTTCATCAGCTGATCAACGGTTAACCCCTCTCTTGATCTCTTTCGTAGCTGTCAATAGAAAAAAGAATAAGATAAATAAAATGTTAAAGTTAAAAAAAAACTAAAAACTTTTGATATCCATATTATATCATCGGAGTGCATAAATATAACTAGTCCGCAATCTTTGGGAGTCCGCCATATTGGATTTAGAATGACGCCACTTACAAACGCCACGGAAGACCATCCGTGTGTAAACGTACATCATCAACCCATATCCCTAGGTTAGCCTAAAGCAGACTACACACACCGTTGAGAAAGTCTCTCAGGTATGTAGGTTACTTCAATATATTTTCCTTCAATTCGTTTAAGAAAGTGATAATGTACGTGAAACATAACATACCATCACGCCCGAATTCCCCGAAGCGTTGGGCAGACGTGTACACTCATACATATCGGCTGTGGGTGTACAGACGCGAGCAGGTCAAGCTATCTAAAACTGTCAAATTTTCACAATTGAACGTGAACCTTATTTCTTAGTATTAAAGTTGAAAATCTATCAAAGAAATTTGACAAATTGGGGAAGCTTGATGTGCTGGCCTCTTTACATTACACCAGTGAGTTACAGAAGTTACATAGTGACAGGTCCAACCATCCCATGCAATAATATACAATATAATATACTTAGAGCAAAAACAAACCATATGAAAGAACATGATGTTTTCTTTGACGGTTAAGAATCTGAAGCTAATGTTGTTCTGCATGCACAGCCCCAAGTCCTCTCGCAACTCCATTATCTTGTGGGCTACATCCATTCCGTTTATGTACACCTTGCCTTCTGTGGCGCTGTACATTCCTAGAATAAGAAACATCAATGAAATCAGCCTGTTGGCGACCGCCATCTTATCGAATAATGTTCTTCAGGTTAAGTTACGTCGAATAACGTTCACAATCGTAATTCAATAACTTCAAAATTGTTGATTTTTGAAAGTAATGTCGTCGAAAGCTCAGTCCTTATGTAATTTAGTATCATTAAACGGTCATTTTTATACAATTTAAATAGCAGAATTTGGCCCCAGGATGATAGCAACACTGTTCCTATCGCTTTATACATTTCGGATGTCACAGGAGTTTTGTGTGTGTATTTTTTTTTTTATTGTAATACTTGGTGCTTGTAAATTAAACTTATTGTCATATAGTGTATGTAAAATATACCTAATAATTAGTTGAACCGGCAGACGCTGTCCAAATTTCGAAAAATCATACAAAAATCCCTTTCACCTTATTCGGACAAATGTTTAAAATATTGTCAAACCGGTCCAGCCGTTTTCAAGTCATGCGTTTACCAACGAATAGCATTTCATTTTTATTTATATAGACTAGTTCAGTGAGTCAGTTTCCTAGAAATATCTTAATAACTAAAACAAAGAAATTAAACACCTGTAACGATAGACATAAGAGTGGTTTTCCCAGCACCGTGTTGCCCTAACAGCATAGTCACTTCGCCCTGATAGCAATCGAAGCTAACCGACTTCAAGGCAGTCACTTCAGTATTACTTCTATGCTTTTTGAACACCTGGGAACAAGGGATCAACTACTTTTCTTATTCTTGCATTCATAATTGAGGATCATATCACACGATACAAAATACATATATATATTATGTCTTAGGACGAACCCAGGGGGCTTAAATGGCTGGCCACAGTAGACAGTACGCGTGTTTAGTTAGGATGCGTTATAAGGCCTCGTTAACTGGGCAGTTGACTGATCTTTGATTTATTCAAAGTAACAGCGTTAGGGAAAATTTTTATTAATTATAATATACATATATTTTTTGCCATGCTAACGAGAGGCGATGGTCCATCCCTTGAGTGCTAGTAAAGAATTTGTATTGCACACGGAGCCTTGACGTCACATTTTGTGTAGTACGCTCTCTGTCTAGTATAAAATTAATAACTTCTTTGTTTTTGAACCGATTTTAATTTTGTTTTTGTTTATTGGCTCTATTTTTGGGGATTTTTTTCATGGGACCATAAAAATAAACAGTCGACGAGCCAATTGAAGGGGTCCAGTGAATGCTGGACCACAACCTGTCATGGTTGAGGCGAATTTCACGGATTCCATGGCTGTAGGGCAAATGAAGGCAAGTACGGTTTTTAATTAGTACGAGACTGACATACCCTTTCTTTTTAACAGTACAGAAAATCCTCATGGATTGTCGGCACCTGGGAAGTCCGAGATACCACCAGACGCACCTCCCTAGATAGCGGAGGATCCATGTGGATTTTCACACGACTACACAAAGTGCAACGGGCCATACATTTGCAGTATTAGCTGACCTTTCATTGTATAGGCTTTTCATACACTTAGAGGTCAGGTTATACTGGATATGTATACCTATTCGTAAAACCATTACATTTTTTGTCCCGAACTCTAATATGTGCAAGAGCCCCTGGACGGCCTAAGACGGGCCTGAGGATGTATCCGATCATAAAGACAAGAGAGAGTATTATGTGCCACCCTATATTTATGTACCTATAAAGTTAAAGGACGACTCACCATAATTTTATTTATCAAATCTGGTACTGAAAGCATAAAAACGAATATTAGTCATTTTGTAAGCAATTTGGATCGTATTTATCTAACAGTACTGAGCACACAGCAATCTAACGATCTACATTATATATTTTGGTGGGTCAACCAAGGTAACTGTAAACAGTAAATGCAAGGGTAATCGGAAACGGGGCCGGTATTGCCGCTACTATTTCCAGTTACCCCATGTATTTTCTGTTTACAATTACCCCGGTTGACTATATGTTATAATGTGAAGTCTGCTAATCCGCATCAGGCCAGCGCGATGGACTATAGCGTAATTCCTCTCATTCTGAGAGGAGACCCGTGCCCAGCAGCGGGACAGAATATGACATGTTCTTGTACTGCCGAAAGTACGAACAAACTAGGTACGCAAAAAAAAGTATCACCTTTGTAGGAGCACAGCTATTTAATAAATTGCCTTCTAAAATAAAGAGTGTTACCTCTTTCAGCAGTTTTAAGTCTCAACTTTCAAAATATAATAATTGAAAATTATTCATCTTTCGATTGAGACTGGAACTTTAGGCTGAGTGTTCGGCTATTAAGTAAGTAAGTTAATACTATTTTCATGTAAGTGGCATTGTATCTCTTTTAAATTCTTAAACCCATCTTATGATCTAATTGTGTCTATATTTAGTAAAGAAATTATGTGAAAATATTTTAATAAATACTAGCCCTTGATGTAGATTAAACACGACGACAAAGGAACTACAGTGTGGTCCCTCAATAGTGCCTTTAGGATAACGCTAACGATTAATCTATAAGCACGCTTTTTATAATGCTATAAGATACCTTAACCATCACTAGATATAAATATAAATCACTACATAGTATAAAACAAAGTCGCTTTCTCTGTCCCTATATCCCTATATATGCTTAAATCTTTAAAACTACGCAACGGATTTTGATGAGGTTTTTTTTAATAGATAGAGTGATTTAAGAGGAAGGTTTATATGTATAATACATGTATATTGCACCCGTGCGAAGCGGGGGCGGGTCGCTAGTAAATAATAAATATATTATTGCTATAGGTAATGAAAGTATCTATACATTTACAAACTATTAACAGACTAGAGTCTAAAGGCAGTCACTTTGTGTAAAACACTACCGAATATTCGGCTGCATCTGGTTCGACTGGAAGCCGACCTTAACATAGCTAAGCGGCTAGGAGGATATTTACATACTTATAATACATTTTATAACAATCCTGTAAGTCCTTGCATATTGAATAATGATGTTTGGAGAATAATGTTAAGAAATTGAAGTATAATACCTTAGTAACGTTGAGAACTTTGATGGCAACCTCTGCCTTTCGGGGCCCTCTCTCAAAGAATTTCTCATCTCTCTTGACCCTTAAAGTCTGCTCGGCTGTCACATGGAAGTTCACCGATCGATTGTTTTTACTTATCCAATACGTTTTCTAGAATAGAAAGAGAGGAAATATAATAAACTAAGTCTTGCCCGTGTCACCCGCATCCCATCTCCATCTAATTTATCTCTGTACCAAATTTCATCAAAATCGGTTCAGCAATTTAGGCGTGAAAACGTAACAGAGAGACAAACAGATTAGGTACTTTCGCATTTATAATATTAGTAGGGAAGTAGGGATAATGTGCAATGATAAAACTTAGGCATAGTTCTCAATTGTATTATCAACAGAAACATTACAATTCTTTTGGGCTCAGCAGTCGGGTAAAAGTGGACCTCTAATGGAATCACTTCAATGTTTACATTTTTTTTCATCCATAACACTGCCGAATCGCTCGCATAACAGGTGATTGCTCTATAGTTGCTGTCTTTATTTACATCCGAAGGACACCAAACATACGTAATACATTTAAAATCGTTTCAATATTGTGCCAAAACTTCTTACGTCACGTTATCATAAATGCAACGTAACATGACCATGACCGTCGATAGTTCCAAAACGAGCCACTAGATGTCACTGTAGCAATGACGTCACGTTCTGAACGGCGGTGTTAAGATTCTCCGCAAGTGAATGACCCGGCGCAAGTGCGGTACTTTCGGCAAGACCTTACTTCATAGGATCATTTCTATAGTAAGCTCTTCTCGAGACTTTCACACTATGTGAGTCCTCACAAGTCACGATGAGGAGATGTGGCGCGGTGCCCTGAGCGTGAGGCGGGCGATGGTATGCTACCGTCAGCCCTCGATGATCGTTCACTCCCCTCGCAAGGGGGGAGCGTGGGGTACTGTCGCTGTCTGAGTGGCTTTTTTAAACCTTTATATAAACCTTATCCTAGTTTCCTTTGTTCAATCGACAATTCGACAGTACGTAAATGTGTAAGATGTTTGAACAATGAACTTGTGTATGAAATTACGAAACAGTCACACTGATATTCCAAGCTATGTTTCCATGTCGAGCAGTGTCGGCTTTTCTATAAAAATCTCAGTAGATGCTCGAAGTTTGGATAGGGTCCCTCCATTACATGGGCGATTGTGGGTGTACATTAGTTTACCTCTGCCTAACCGTTCGGGGAATACAGGCGTGATGGTGTGTTATAGACATGAGATATACTTGCATAACTCGATACCAGGGTTTCCAAGTACGAGTATGTAACAATACCAGGGTCGAAAACCAGGTATTAAAATACGTATATAGTTTATAATCGTGCCGGTACGAGCTTATTTAACGAAAGTTGAAAATACTTACATAGGAAATCGATCCGTGTAGCCTTATACATAGGGAGCACAATTGTATTTGCGGATTTTTTTTTTGCAAATACGATTGTGCACTTTATTTGTATGACTATAAGGATTGATTTTCTATTCAAGTATTCTTATTCTGGTGTTGTGCCCGGGCCGATCCAGCAAATATTTCATACTCGCAAGTATTTCTGGCCCATACCAGGGCGCCCTACTTCGATGCAAAGCCCTGGTTTTAAAATCTGGTAAAGTAAATATGTCCCATCCTTATTGTGTTATGTTATAAAGAAAGAAAGAAACATTTTACTGCCGTTTTTTTTTAGGGAAACAAAGACTCACCTTGAACATAAAGTTCCATTTCTTAGACACACCGTATCGGCCCGGTCGCACCAGGTCTAGGTACCACGAGATGGAAGTGATCACAGCTAGCTGGATGATGAAGAAGCCTAACACTCGGGACACTGACATGCAATCCTTGGAATGTCTCATGCGTAAGTTCCACAAGTGAGTGCCTTGGCCTAAAAATATATGAATTGTTAGTGGTCATAATTCATCGTTCGTCACTTTTATTTCTACTAGCGTTAGGTTCAATTTACAATGTTTTATGCGATCATTCAGTATTCTAGGCACAGAAGCCAGCATGTTAAGCTATCCAAAACTGTCAAATTTTCCCAATTGAATGTGAACGTTATTATAATGTCTTTTTGTATTTTCTGGCATTTTCCATGCTAAGATTTTAAAGTTATTTAGCGAAGGAAAAATTCGACTACGGGCAGGATTCGAACCTGCGTCATCGAAGTCACCATAAAGACGTAAATTCTGAATGTGATGGCTAAAATTCGTCATGGCGGGTGGGACTCGCGGTAGCTTAGTGGTCATTAAGCTTCTGGTATACCTAACCAGAAGACGAATTTCGAACCCTGCCCGCGGTCGAATTTTTCCTTCGCTAAATAACATTATTATAATGTATTAAAGTTGAAAAACTATCAAACAAATTAACAGATTGTGGTAGCTTGATGTGCCAGGCAGTGAATTTGTGACAAGCTCAATAACAGTTTTCTCGAAACTTTTTTATAAGTATAAGATTTTCTATGAAATCTCAGTAGCTGATCAGAGTTTGTGCCCGGTTAATGGCAATAGGCTCGCCGACAATTAGGTACATAGGACCTAAACATACCGGCGAACAACCTGCCTAACACTTCGGGGAGTACAGGGTTGATTGTATTTTATTTATTTATTTATTATACTCGTTATTGTACAACAGAAATAGGAAGCAAAGAAAACAAATTATATCTAACAACAAATGTACAGAGGGCAGCACATCAATCTACCACAATCTGTCAAATTTCTTTAATTGATTTTCAACTTTAATACAAACCAATAAGTTTCATATTCAATTGGGAAAATTTGACAGTTTTGGATAGCTTGACCTACTGGCGTCTGCACAATGGGCGGCCTTATCACGTGGTGATTTCTTCCAGGCAACCAAAGCGAAATAAATACACAGATAACGGGTAGATATGTGTACAAAACAGGTCACTTTTAAAATAAAAATAAAACTAATAATAAACTATATACATAGATATATAAGTATAAATAAATACATACATATGTATAAATAGATAAACTATATTTTTGTATATTTTTGGCATTTTCCATGCTAAGATTTTAAAGTTATTTAGAAAAGGAAAAATTCGACCGCGGTCGAATCGCGGTCGGTCCTTTTCTAAATAACTACATGTATAAACTATTTACAATTATTGACACATACTAAGTCTAGAGCTGTTGCTGTCCCAAGTAGTGAGCTTTTTAAACGACGGCAAAGATTGTGCACGTCTTATTGTAACTGGCAACACATCCCACAATCGGGCCGCATGTACAGATGCCAGCAGGTCAACCTATCCAAAACTGTCAAATTTCCCCAATTGAATATGAACCTTATAGTGTTGTTTTAAAGTTGAAAATCTATCAAAGAAATTTGACAGATTGTGGTAACTTGATGTGCTGGCCTCTGTACGCAAAAGGATTTGTCAGTAAACTTTGTGGAATGTATTGGGATTATAAGTTCTAGATTTTCTGATGACCTCAGGAGCCTAGAATGTGTGTCACAGAGGAACTCGAAACGTTCTCAGTTTATGATTGTATGTTATGTATTTAGTTATGTACAATTAAATAGTAAGGTATACTAACCAATATTTTCTAAATAAAGAACCTCGTCCCAAAAGAAATATATGGGTGCATGTGGCATTATACAGCATACAATGTATGATATGTACATAATCTCCCTTTGCGAGTACCACAAGAAGTCTAGGATAAATGTAGACATGTATAGTAAAAGACCTAGGCTGTCCGCATGGTTGACTGAAAAAAAAGTTCAATGACTTCACGTTAAAATAAATAATAAATATTCTTGGACAATTTTACACAGCACCGTCTAGTCCCAAAGTAAGCAGAGCTTTACTAGACAATGGATATAGGTAATACTTATAGTATACCTTTTTTTTGTAAATACATACTTAAGTATAATAATTAAGAAACACACAAACACTTATGTTCATCACATAAATATTTGTGTTCTGTGGAAACCGAACCCACGACCTCGTGATCAGCAGTCTGACACCCAAACCACTAAACCACAGATGTCGTCTATGAGATAGATTATTATTTAAGTATTTAAAATCTTTGCGCACTGAATTCTCGAAACTTTTTTTTTTATGGGATAGGGGGCAATCGAGCAGACGGATCGCCTGATGGTAAGCGATTTCCGCCGCCCATGGACACCCGCAACACCAGAGGAGTCACAAGCGCGTTGTCGGCCTTTAAAAGGGAGTACGCTCTTTTCTTGAAGGTTTGAAGGTCATATTGGTCCGGAAATACTGCAGGCGACAGTTCATTCCACAGTTTAGTTGTGCGTGGCAGAAAGTTTCTAGAGAACCTTTTCTGACTTACTTCTGTATAGGTAACCAGGGCAATAGTAGTCGTATTTTATTGTAACAAGATTATAAACACACGGGCCGCCTCATGGTAAGCGGCAACCGCAGCTTAAGGACCCTCGAGACGGTCAAACGGTTTGATTCAAACCTGACGTGTTTGATCAAATCGTTTGATGACGGTTTGAAGGCTCCAACAAACTACTACCTACTTCCACTACTACTAAATAAAGTAGCAAACTGAATCGTTTGTTCAAACAAGTCATGAAGATGATCGAACGTATACGCCAAACTCATCAGACACAACCAAAATATAGTTTTCATAAAATCTTTGACAGGCCTATCAATATTGATCGTTTACGCAAGGGGCGTAAACGATCAATATTCAATGAAACCATAACCTACGATACTACTTAGTCTTGTGTAGGTCCTGAACAAACGAACCCTAATTAATTTAAACCCAGATCCAGCCGTCCCTAGCTGCCCCCCCAGCAACGCCCTAAGCCGAGGTCCGAGTCCCGCAGGGGACGCCCTTAGCTGTGTTGCTTAGTTTATAAGTTGCCCCCTGGCTGGAGGCATTTGGTGCCTCGCCACCTAGTCCGGTTAAGTTTTTAAAGCTCCCTCGAGCTAAAAACTATGTCCGACATAAAAAAAAAATGTACAAATGAACTAATAAGACACGGTTCCGACCAGTGAACTAGAAGACACGTTTCCTAACCAAGATCGCTCCGGTCCTTCGGTCCTAACAGTACCTCGTTACGTCGTAATATCGTCGTACTAATCGTTCACTCGTACATGACTGTTTCTGAACGACAGAGAGCAAGTGAAAGAACTGTTGCGCTAATATAGTCTAGATATCCTAAAAATATAGTACCGAACGAGTATTTTGACACGATTAATATTTTACCATAATATTACGAATCCAATACTTACGTTAATCAAACTAGTATGGAAAATTAATATTTAAAAATTGATATATTTTGTTTATCATCAAGCGCAACAACTCGGCTAGACACGAAACCATACTAACTATTGTGATGACTCTCCAACTATTGATATCCGTATCAATAGTTCGAGAGTCATCAGAATAGTTAGTACCAATCACCAAACGATGAGCTATTACTACTTGAATACATAAGAAATACCCAGACAAACTACACTTAAGTTAACCACATAAATATTTGTATCCTGTGGGAATTGAACCCACAGAATTTAATAAGGTGAACTAGTACACTGACCGAATTGTACTAGTACGGAGCGATCTCTTTAAGAATAAGCACAAGACTATACGATACAATCAAACCGTTTGACCGTTTCGGGAACCCTTTATAGATGCCAGTAACACCAGTTGATTATCACTAGAGTTTTGTCATCTTGATGCCTCATTATTAACTCTCATAATTATTATGCACAGTAGGTAATTTCCCTGGCTACATTTTTTAGCCATTGCGATCCCACTGCTGTGGTGCTGCCCCACATGCTTCCATCTACATTAAATAAATAAATATAAATATTCATGGTCAATTTTACGTCTAGCCCCAAACTAAGCAGAGCTATAGGTACTAGACAATGGATAGAATACTTATATACATTTTTTTTTAAATACATACTTACAATACATAAGAGACACCCAGACAAACACAAAGTCTTATGTTCACCACATAAATATTTTTGTTCTGTGGGAATCGAACCCACGACCTCGTGATCAGCAGTCCGGCAGGCGAACCACTAGATCTCAGACGCCGTAAATTGCTTAGTTAGAGGCAAACTATTTGGCAATGCGATGTGGCCCCCATAAACAACTAACTGTCGAAATCTATAAATATAATAATATAATAAGGTACCTGACAGCAGTGATAGGCTAGTGGTATGACCATTGGATTGCCAAGTCGAAGGTCTCGAGTTCGAACCCAAGGCACGCACCTCTGAATTTTCGAATTCATGTGTGTATATAATTAATTATCACTCGCATAAACGGTGAAGGAAAACATCGTGAGGAAACCTGCATACCTTAGAGATTTTTCTCGACGGTTTGTGAAGTCTGCCAACCCGCACTAGGCCAGCGTGGTGGACTATAGCCTAATCCCTCTCGATATGAGACCCGTGCCCAGCAGTGGGACAGTATATGGGTTGATGATGAATAAGGTACCTAACAATTAGAATTATCACTTACTTAAACGCTGAAAGAAAAGGAATATAATAAACCGCGTATCAAAAATACTGATTGAGCGACAAAATTACTGATTGAGCACCAAATACAGATATCGGTTAGGTTAGGTTAGAACTGTGACCACAGAACCAAATCTGAATGTTTTGAGTGTATATAACAATATTTTGAGGTGACTTTTATATAGAAGATATTATTTTGGTGAACATTTATCCATAGTCATGGTAACCGTTTAGAATTTTTTTGGTAGTAAAATAGGTACTTTTTTGGGCGGAGTTTAAACTTTTTTGGGCGGTGTTTAAACACAAGCCGAAAGAAAACATCGTGACGTTACTGAGAGATTTTCTCAAGGACATATGAAATCTACCAACCCGCATTAGGCCAGCGTGTTGGATTATAGCCTAATCCCTCTCATTCTGAGAGATCGGTGGCCATCAGTGCGTCAGTATATGGGTTGATGATGAAAAACAAAACCAGCTGGTGGTAGTGGTGAGCGTTGAATGAACGAACTGTTTTTTTAGACTGTTTATCGCCGTGAACGGATAAACTAGTCGAAGGTTCATATATAAACTGGTTAACGACGTCGACCAGTCGACGATGAACGCGAAAAAGAAGACACGCGAACTTGCGTTGACACTTTCGTTCGTGCAGTCAGTTGTCGTTGAGTGAACGTCGAACACATCTAGTCCACGACGTAAACTAGTCGAAAATTAGACTGTTTTTTCAACTAGTTCATCGTCGACGGTAAATAGTCTCGTTGCATCGACGGGAAAATCGTCGACGACTCACCACTAGCTGGTGGTGTCACTATTATCTTGAGAACTACACCTCATTCATTATAACGTTAGACAAATAACGGTTATAACGCCAGCGTTATTTCTATAATAGATATTAATAAACTACGTTATTTCACGAATATAATACTACTTATGTACAGACGCCATCAGGTCAAGCTATCCAAAACCGTCATATTTCCCCAATTGAAAATGAACCTTAGTCAGTTGCCTTAAAGTTGAAAATCTATCAAAGAAATTTGACAGATTGTGGTAGCTTGATGTGCTCGCCTCTGTACAGACGCCAGCAGGTCAAGCTATCCAAAACTGTCAACTTTTCTCAATTTAATATGAACCTTATAGTACTGTATTAAAGTTGAAAATCAATCAAAGATATTTGACAGATTGTTGTAGCTTGATGTGGCCTCTGTACTAATCTATTTACCATTTACAAATAAATATATTATGTTATAAAATTCATTAATTTATTTAGTATAACTCAATAACTGTCGTTATTTCATCGTTATTAATGTCTAATGTTATAATAAATACAGTACAAGTCTAAGTAAAGAGTGCATCTGTTTTTATTCTCTCTACATCACCCTAAGGTTGTCTAGCAGAAAATGCCTAATGGCATTAAGTAATTTCACTATAAATGTGAAGGCAAAATTCATCATGGCAGGTGGGACTCGCGGTGGCTTAGTGGTCGTAGCGTCTGGTGTACCTATCCAGAAGACGCAGGTTCGAATCCTGCCCGCGGTCGAATTTTTCCTTCGCTAAATAACTTTATTTACCCTATATTACTCTTCAATCCTAAACCCAATATAATCAGCAGTTCCACCACTTCCAAAGAATTTTGTGATATTTTTTTCTTAATTACTTTAGCTTACTTTTACTTTGTCGATGTACAATTTTGAATAAATGCTTACAATCGTTGGACAGCGCTGTGGTGATAGAGGCCAAGGATGCCGAGTTCACAAAATGCATGACTAGTGTAAAACCTATAATTATTCCACTGCTGTACGGCAAAATTGGCTTGGACGAGGTCTGTTGACAAAAATAGTAAATAAATATTTTTGGAACATTTTACACAGCACCATCTAGTCCCAAACTAAGCAGAGCTTGTACTAAGGGTACTAGACAATGGATATAATACTTATATACTTTTTTTTGTAAATGAATACATAATATATCAGAAACACCCAGACAAACATAAACACTTGATGTTCGTCACATAAATATTTGTGTCCTGTGGGAATCGAACCCACGACCTTATGATCAACAGTCCGGTACTCGAACCACTTGACCATAGAGGTCGTCATAAAGAAACAAAACAAAGTTACGAGTATTTGGACATCTTAGATGATCGTGCGGTATAACAAAATGCGCTTGAGATTCCTGGGCCTGGATTCTATTTCGCAACTATTTTTTTTATGAACCCTCAACCACATTGATGTAAAATATGTGGAATACCAAATTAAATCTGTTTTAGAGGTTCCGCAGTGTCAAGGAACGCTTATTGTTTCGCCATATCCGTCGGTCTATCTGACTAACTGAAGCGTAAAAAATATAAAAAAGCATTATAAAAATACCCCGCTTACCTTTAGAAGTAAAGTGACAGGTATACAGTACAGAATAGCCACAGCTGTAGTCTCAATGATATGAGAGCACCGAAGCACGTCGGAGCTTATACCGGTGAGCTTCATCAGCTCCTGAATAATATTTAGCGTATTAAAAACTATTAACCTTATTGGTGAGGTTCTTCAAAAAGGTCAGGTGCGTAGTACTCGCAACCGGCGTGTATGTATGACAAGATGTATGAATGTGGTCGAAGCGAAAGAAGTATGCAAGAATCGTAGCAAGTGGCGTTCTTTAGTTTCTGCCTACCCCTATGGGAAAAAGGCGTGAGTGTATGTATGTATGTAAAAACTAGAGATCTTGCGGCTAAAGGTAGCTTTAAACTACCTAATCTATAATTCTAATCAGTCATTCTGACGTGTACAATTTGGGGGTCAAGTCACGAATGAATACGTATCTGCAAGGTAAGCGTGTTACGTCTTACACATCGTCACTTACCATCAGGTGAGATTGTAGTCAAACCTATCTCATATAATTAAAAAAATAAAAAAAAATGCACGTGTTTCTATGTACCTTTATGCCTACATAGAAGGTAAAAGTACTAAGAAGCTACTCACATTTAGATTTATAATATCTTTATGAATAAATCATTTATTCACGCAAAACAAAAGAAAATATTATTTTGGTGATATTTAAATATAGTTTTTTAATCCAATTATAGTAGCTACCTATTTTATCAAAAACTTAGGGGTGGAGTCGTTAAGCGTTGATTCTTTGGTTAATGAATGTCTATGATTGTTTATGACGAACGAGTGATGTATGTGGGTATAATAATTAGTGGAGCTGTAGTTTTGGTGTTAGATATAAATCATTGTAATATATGAGTCTGAACACCGGTTTTCCCTGCTTATCGACCGTATGATTAAGATCATACGGTCGATAAGCAGGGAAAACCGGTGACATCATTAAGTATAATGTAAAAATAGTACATTATGGTACAAGTGTGTAATGTTGGTGATTACCGCCGAGGCGCCATTGCAACCCGAGCCGTAAGGTGAGGGTTTTAAGAGAGCCGAGGGCGGTAATCATCAATACTCACGTGTATCATACGACGTTTTTCAACACACTTGTGAAGAAAATAACTATAATTTCAACAGTGAAAACGAGTTGTGAAAAATATTTCGCAATGGCGGGAAAAAATTATCAGTTTTCATAGGCGCGCGCGACTAGCAATGGCGATTAATGGCGATCGGCCATAGACTAAAAGAATGAGATTTTTTTTTGTTTTTCCCGGATAGCGTTTTAGCCACGTACAAAATGTGGAATTCAAAGTTTTCTTTATTACAGAGAAAACAAGTTTTATTTATTAAAAACGTACAAGTTGAAATTATCCATTTAAATACGAAGTTGCATGAAATGAGAAAGCAATGAGTATATTTATTTACTTAATTTTGTACTATTGAACACGATCTTTTTTGTATCGAACCTTTTTTAAGAACAAAGCAACTCAACCAATCAAATAAAAAGACCCCATAACTCACTTGTGAATAATAGCAATGAAAAAGTCACAGTTTGATAACAGGTGTCATTATGTGCCTAATTGCGGTGAAATTAGAGCCATTTTATGAGCAAGTGTGTTGAAAAATATATAACATGTCAGATATTATGTTTAATATAATATTATATTTAGGCTCTTCAAATAGAGAATCACACTAAGTATCTATTCTCTTTTCATTTTTTTTTTATTAAGATTTGCTACAGACTACACTCTCTGCCATGATGCCCTCTGCAGGGTTGTTTTACACCCGTTTTTACTTTTTTACATCGAAAGGGCTTATTTCCTGCATTTATTTTTAAATCTCGCCCCCTATTACATGGGACCTAAACATACCGGCGAAATGTGGGTGTACATTAGTACACCTCTGCCTAACCCTTCGGGGAATACAGGCGTGATGGTATGTTATTTTTAAATTGTGAGTAGGTAGTTACAGTGTCATTAGATTGCAAGGTAGTTAAATTATTTTAGATTTCCTGTTTTTTATAGGTAATGTCTACATAATTGGAGTTACTGCTTATTGGTCTTTTTTGCTTTGTCTTAATAATAATAAAATAAAAAATAGTAAAAACGTTTATTAAAAAACATGCAGCCTCTATTCTCTTTTGTCCACAGGTAGGTGCTCTGGAGCTACCTGTCATGGTTGTTGCGAATGTCGCAAATCCCATGGCCGTGACTCCGTGGCAAGGTGAGGCAAGTGCGGTTTTTAATCGGTACGATTCTGACCTCTGCCGTCTTCCCTGGTAGACAATCCTTGGGGATTTAACACACTAATAAAAGATCGGAGTTTAAAAATCGAATAGTCAAGCCAGACTATTCGATTTTTAAACTCCGATCTTTATTAGAATATTGGATTTTTTTTAGTAATTGCATGGTGTTAGCGGGATCAATATTTGCCTATGGGATGTTTTCGAAGGAGTTAACCTATCGTCAGTCAGCTATCTATCCAAATAAGTTGGTACCACAACCGTGTAACAACGAGTTTAAAAAGGGTTCTTTGTAAGTAAATTCAGTCAGAAGTCTGTCCATAGGTCTCTTACAATACTGAGGAGCCCCTCGTCTGGCACGCGGCCAGCTCCTGGCTCCTGTCAAAATGCGCCCAACTGGCAAGCCGCCAGATACTGGTCGATTCGGACTTGACTCAGTTTATTGTTTATAAAAACGCCAAAACTGTGTCGAAATGTCGATCCTTTTTTTCTTGTAGCACAATGTAGAATGAAAGACAAGGTATAATATAGGTGACATAATAGACAACTTTCCAACGAACCTCACAAGAATAAAAAACTGATTATGTAAGCAATTCAAATTATCAGCTCGGATATAAATTAATAAGTTTTAAAAAGCCACTCAGACAGCGACAGTACCCCACGCTCCCCCCTTGCGAGGGGAGTGAACGATCATCGAGGGCTGACGGTAGCATACCATCGCCCGCCTCACGCTCAGGGCACCGCGCCACGACTCCTCATCGTGACTTGTGAGGACTCACATAGTGTGAAAGTCTCGAGAAGAGCTTACTATAGAAATGATCCTATGAAGTAAGGTCTTGCCGAAAGTATCGCACTTGCGCCACGTCATTCACTCGCGGAGAATCTTAACACCGCCGTTCAGAACGTGACGTCATCTGCATAGTGACATCTAGTAGCGCGTTTGGAACTTATCAACAGTCATTATTATAGATTGTTGGCCACGATTGTATGTACTTTTGCACGAAACAAACATAATATGGAATATTATTTCTAAAAGTTTACTATTAAGATAATTTTAATTTTGAAAAAGGAAATGTGTTTTTTAAAGTTCTAATTATATTTTAATAGTAGATGGCGCCATCTACTGTGGCGTACCACAAACTTTTATCATCGACTATGAACAAGAAGCGCTATTTTTAAATGGCAGAGTATGTATATTAAATAACCAAAATCTAACGTGATTATGAATTAAGTTGTAAATTAGTTTAATTATTTACTCGACTCTGCCTCGTTTCGTTATCTCTAATGGTTTAGAAATTACAGACTGACCGTGACTAGCGTAGCTTAACCTTGAAATTTTGTTGATCGGCGTAGTTATAAATTACCCACGAGCCCCGCTGTGAAGGTAACGTCAATGATAGGTAACGTCAAATTATCAACATACCCGCAATCCAGTTCTTCTTTCCACATTAAGCCTCGATGAGTGAATCAGGAAGTAAGGTAATGGTGCTACTATAGTACATAGTATCAAGAATTTGTGGAGAGTTCGCAACCCCTTGGATATGAATTCAGGCTTGAGCTTCATTGTCACAGTCTAAAATTAAGGCGCAGATCACTTTAATGATTTTAAATGGGAGATCGACTCGTGTAAAAAGGATTTGAAAAAAAAAACTAAGTACTTACAGCATTTCCTTAATAATCTGATGATTTTTATGTTATATTTTGTAATTATTTGTGAAGTTACATAAAACGGGACCAAAATACGATAATAACACAAAAACTATAAAGGGTTAATTATTAGCCGAGTTAAAAAAGGAGGAGGTTCTCAATTCGATTGGTATTTTTTTTATGTACGATAAAAAACCTTTTATAAAACAATTTTAAAAATAACTTATTTTGTCTATCATTAATATCTATTTTTTAAAGAGGGATAAAACAACAACTACTATATTTCGGCCCAATATGTTAAATACAAAATGTGCGCGGATATTGGGCCCAAACAAGGGGGGGGGGGCGATAGAATCACCTATCGCTCGCTCCTCAATTTTGTCCCAATATCGCCTTTGGGAGGTTTTGATCTCCATTTTTATTGGTTTACCGCCTCTTTTTTAGTCCGGTTTGTCACAGGACTAAAAAAGAGGTGGGTAAACTGAATACATTGTTAATTACTGGTATTACTAACCTGAGTAACATCCTCATTGCTAAGTTGCTCTATATATGACTTGTCTATGGCCCATTGTAATGTCGCCAAATATGGTGAAGGTATTTCTTCTGTAATATATTAAACTTATTATATAACTAACTGCCTTTAGTCTAGTAGATGTAAGCGCCTGTGCTGAACGTGAAGTCTTGGCTTGACCCTTTAGGCGACACGCGAGTACGTGCAAGTAGGAGGCGAAGCAAGACCTCGTCAATTGAGGGGGTCCAGAGACTGATTGCTAGACCACAAAGTCCATGGCCATGACCACAGAATAAGTGAACGCAAGTGCGGTTTTTAGTCAATATGAGTCTGACATGACCCGGCCACCTCCCCAGGTAGTAGACGGTCAATTAAAAATGTCCATACTTTAAAAAAATGGTCCTGGGTTAGGCAAAATTTAATTGGGTTGTTGGGGTGAGAGATCGGTGAGAGATTGGTTTTGTGCCCGGTTAAGTACAGTTAATAGGCTTGCCCTGTGTCCTAGGTCCTAAAACATAGTGGCATCCAGATAAACTCAGAACAGCACTATAACTGACTAAAAGAAGCCACCCTTTAATCTTATGTATTAGGTACTTTAAGTAAATGATTATCATACCTCTTGGAATAATTCCACGGAAAAATCCATTATAAACTGTATATATTTCACTTTTTGGCTCATCATCAAAAACTTTTATTGAGTATTCCAAGTCAGTTCCAAAAGATGCATTATTCTGTAAAAAACACTCATACCTCATTAGCCTAATAAAATGTCATAAGCGCGGCTGCCACTCTGAAGTCCTGGGTTAAATTTCCAGCCCAGAGAAAAGCGTTTTTAGGTTTTTTCTTACTGGTAATGTAACTAGGTTTCCACAGAAGGTATATAGGCAACTTTTGTGTTGTCAACTTCTATGGTGGAGACAGCTTTATACCAACCTATCTTACAGAAAACAAAAGTATGAATCATCATCATCATCATCGTCAGTCTATATTAGTTCACTGCTGGTCGTAGCCCTCCCCAAATGTGCGCCATTTCACCCTGTCCTCGGCTTTTCGCATCCAGCTTCTACCAGCAGCCTTTCACAAATCATCACTCCATCTTGCCGGAGGGCATCCTACACTATGTTTGCCGAGTTGCGGTCTCCACTCGAGAACACGTCTACCCAAGCGGTTGTCAAATCTTCTGCAGATATGACCAGCCCACTGCCACTTCAGCTTGCTGATCCTGTGTGCTATGTTGGTTACTTTGGTATAATATGAATACTCACCTTAAAATGCACCACAGCAATCCTATTGGAGACATTAGATAAGTCCACAGTCATAGGAAGTAGTGTGTTTCTAAAATTCCACAACAGTTTTGGATCTTAAAAAATTGTAAATAAACAATTACATAGCATCACATAGTGGTCATATGCATACAATTTACAGAACCAATAGAAAAATCTGTTGTTCATGGGTTTCTGGGATGAAATGACTTGGTAGTTTCCTATATCCATTTACCTACTTGGCTGCCAGGGATAATGATGATGTTGGCATTAATTACTGTTCTTCCTACAGCTTACTTACCAGATTACTCAGTAGGTATGGTTACTTACCAGATTCATTACTTGTCAAATAGTGCTCAACTTCCCTCATCAGGCTTTGTGTAAAATTGTTATAAGGTGTATAGAGGACCCTGGTTACAATGGTATCGCTTCCGCTTATCTGAAAATAGTAAAAAAATAAATGAAGTAGGGAATTGCAGACGAATGAGAAATAGGCTCTAACTTGCAGGAAATGCAAGTCAAAAGATTTTTTATCATACACAGTTATTGAAGTGCTTACTTTCGACGTCCCAGGCTTTGATTTGGGTGTTATTGCGATTATATTGACGAGAAATAATATAAAAAAAAATGACACTCCGCCAAAAACTTCCCAAATAGTATAAAAATAACGATGTTTCCGGTAAGTCACGTACTTCCACAGTAAAACACATAATGGAATCAAAACATTTATTCTATATTTGTTTATTCTTTTATAAATAAACATTTTAAAAGCACAATTTATAAAAACACTGAAAATTATAATTTGTCATTCAAATTTGGCGGACAAATCACTAGCTTTGACAAATTATTCAGTCACTCTTTAGCGTTTGTCTAATTTGACAGATATATTGAGTTGCCAAGTTATACAAAATGTCAATGATGTGTTTTCCTTTTCCAAGTGCATGTATGACTCGATCTCTGTAGCGAGTTTGGTAGATTTTTTGTTGTTTTGGCCCAGTAAAGTTTTTGATGTGACGTTATTTTTTGTTTGGTTTTTATATTTTATATCTTTGCTTTACTTTAGAGACCTATGAATATGAAATATAAATCTACATAGTAGTTTTGTAGTGAAAACATCTATGATCTGTTTAAATTCTACAACATCTTGCTTATTCTTTATTTCTTTTACCCTCGATGACCACTTATTTATATTACTCTAGCAACTTGCAATCTTGAATGAAAAGTTGTTATTATGCTAAGACGGATAACAACCTTTTCAGCCTCACCGCTTACATCTACAAAATACTCATAAAATAATCACTTCCAAAATAATAACCTTGAATTTTAAGTAAATAATTTATTACTTAATTATTTTCTGAAAAAAAAAATGCAAATCACAAACGACATTTTTTATTTTAAACATAATTCGTACATAGGCTCAGCGTGTTTAGTTTATTCAAGTAATTTTCATTAATGTCAATTATTTATTCAAATACGTTTGAAACTCGATGGAGAAAATATAGTTTATTTTTTTTTATTATATTCGGTCACACCGTGAGTCGGCCATATTGGAAAATTTTAGTGATTCGGAAATTATCGTCTGCAATGGAGTCATATTTTTGCTTATCAAAATTTGATCATATTTTTGTTGAGAATTCGCCAAAATTATGTCATTTGTCTATCGTTTCTCAATCCGGTCGCGGTCATTGCAGAAAAACCTCGGTCGTTTGACGATATACGCCTGAGAATAATATTGTTGTTATATTCACTGTCGACCCTGGAGACATCTTGTGATAAAAAACCAACCATTATTGCGGCAAGTTACTTGGCTGTCTGATTTTGTCTTCACGTGAAACGAGTAACAAAATTAGATTGGTGCTATTTAGGAGTCCGCAATCATGGATGTGTCGTGGGGTGAGTACTTGTAATAATGTATTTATTAATGAATTCAGTAAACTTGTAATACGATGTCCTTGCGTGGTTATTTCCAGACGCGGATAATTTTGAGCCTAAACTGCCGACCACGTTGACAACTTCGAATAAATGGGAAGGCGAAGATGAGGAAGAGACCGTGAAGGTAACGTATGCTTTGCCAAAAAGTTTATTTTTGTGACCAAAGCGTTTTACGATTGTGTTTAGTGCTTTACGTGTGTTTTTAGTACATAACCTCAATTTTTGTGCATACGTGTTGACGTCAGTGATATTGCAGGAAAGTTGGGAAGACGAGGAAGAGGAAAAGAAAGATGAGGAGAAAACTGAGCTTCCTCCGGCTCCAGCGAAGCCGAAAAAGAGAATCTTGGACAAAATAGCCGAAAAAGAGGTGAGTTTGTGACAGTGAACATATGTGCTAGTAAACTTAATAAGCCAAGGCCATTAAATAGTGACATTACATCCTAATCGTACTGTTTAGGGCGTATGTTATCGATAATGTGGCAAATTAGGCTTATTAAAGAAATTATTGTTTATAAAAATAATTATCTGTAAACTATTTGATATAGTTATTTAATTCCCTTTTATTAATCATGTCATGGAAACTATCCTACCTACAAAATAATTCAAAACCACATGCCAATATTAACTGGAGGATATATTAATCTATGATCTTGACAGCAATGGTGAAAGTTCTAAAACAACTTTAAATTGGAGCAAATTTCTTAATAGAAAGTAACAATTTACTGTGACTGGCAAATATTCTGTGTATTCAGAAGAATAATATACCAATAAATTTATTAGAGCAACATATGGGTCTTTCCACAAATTGTTAAACATGTGCTTATCCCAAACAGGTTTTTAATATATTGAAAATGACATAAGACATGGAAGTGACTGTCTTAATTTCAATAGATTTGTAGCATTCAAAATGAATAATCAAATACTTCCATAAATAATCTTATTAGTAGTTATCACTATATTTTAATCATGTGGTGCATGCTTTAATGCAAGTATATTATTTTTTTTAAAACATGCAGACTGTACAAATCTTGAACAACTAACTGTAGTCCGTACAAATATATTTTCTTCCGTTTTGGAATCAATCTCATTCAGTCAGTCATCATCCGTCAATCCTTTTCACAACTATGTTGGGTTGGCTTATCTCTCTTGTCATCATCATCAACCCATACTGTCCCACTGCTGGGCACGGGTGTCCTCTCATATCGAGAGGGATTAGGCTATAATCCACCACACTGGCCTAGTGCGGGTTGGCAGACTTCACAAACCATCGAGAAAAATATCTAAGGTATGCAGGTTTCCTCACGATGTTTTCCTTCACCATTTAAGCGAGTGATCATTAATTATTAATATGCACATGAATTTGAAAAGACAGAGGTGCTTGCCTTGGGTTCGAACTCGAGACCTTCGGCATGGCAATCCAATCCAGTTGTTTATGGGGGCCACATCGCATTGCCAAATAGTTTGCCTCTAACTAAGAATTTACGGCGTCTGTGGTCTAGTGGTTCGCCTGCCGGACTGCTGATCGCGAGGTTGTGGGTTCGATTCCCGCAGAACAAAAATATTTATGTGGTGAACATAAGTCTTTTGTTTGTCTGGGTGTCTCTTATGTACTGTAAGTATATATTTACAAAAAAAAGTATATAAGTATCATATCCATTGTCTGGTACCTACCTATAGCTCTGCTTAGTTTGGGACTAGATAGACTTGTACTCTATCTGTAATGCACCATGAACTATGTATGAATGCCATATGTCCTAGAATTGGTGGTTGAAGCTAACTTTCTGCACAAGTGATAAGTACCACATGTTCTTGCTTTTACCATCATGGTGGATAATGGTGACGAAGATCAAAGTATAAATGGATTAATAAAGTGAACCCAAGGCAGACTATTTGCAACATGAATCCGTGTCTACTCCCATGGCATACACATCCTTTCTCTCGATATGGTTATTATGGATGGTTGTTACACATTCTCTATATTTTTTAGTTTATGTAAGTATTCTCCATTTGCTATATTGTTTTTACAGCGTCAGGAACGCGAGAAGGCAGAGCGGGTCTCTGTAGAGAAAGTTGTGGAGGAACTGACCCCTGAACAGAAACTAGCAGAGAAGTTGCGCGCCCAGAAGCTACAGGAGGAGTCCGACTTGAGGCTCGCCATGGAGACCTTTGGTAAGGGAACATTTTGACTATTACACAACATTCCACTTTCATAAAATCCCTCCCGTAACTATTGTGGATGGATGTCTGTAGCACTATCACCATAGTATTCATCATACCATCATGTCTGTATTCCCGGAAGGGTTACACAGAGGTGGACTAATTGCAAACTCACAGTTCCATGTAGCAGTGGGCGCGGCTATTGCCATTAACTGGGCACAAATCAAAAACCCAATAACACTGCACGACTTGGGAATCAAATCTAAGATTGTCAGTCGCGCTGAGGTTACGGGTGGTTTTTGCTCCAAAATGCGCGTATTTTGTGGCAATAATGAACAATTTGAGACATGCAAATGCTTTTAGAAAGGCCAGCAAGGTGCTATTGCGTCTGTATGTCAATGACAACGACAGTACGACGTATGCATTTTATATTAGTTTCAGCTCATTCCATATACCTGGCTCTATTTGTTAGGAAAAAAATCTATCTAATATATAAAATTCTCGTGTCACAGTTTTCGTTGCCATACTCCTCCGAAACGGCTTGACCGATTTTGATGAAATTTTTTGTGCTTATCGGGGAGGTCTGAGAATAGGCCAACATCTATTTTTCATACCCCTAAATATTTTTTTTATGGCAAAACAACGATTGCGGGGTCAGCTAGTCTCTATATATTAATTTTCAGTTTTAACGAAAATTACAAAAAATCTCATAAATAAAACAATGCCATTTAATTGTGGAATGGACTTGTATTATAATAATAAATTCAATGTCATTTAATACAATAACAGCTATACATTTTTTTTTTCATAAATACTCAATATTTATTTTGCATTTTATTATTAACTAGCGACCCACCCCAGCTTCGCACGGGTGCAATGTACTAATAAAATACATGTATGTATTATACTATGCCTTTCAAATAAGAATAGGACTGACCTCCAGCCATCTTGTGACGTCATAGCTGTCAATTCAAACCAGCTAGGTAGGGTGAGCAAAACAGATATTTTTGAAATAATATTTTTTATGTATTCAAAATATTCCACTGATTGTTATTTAGAAGAAAATTAGACCCGTGTTTATAATAAAACTATACTATGTAGTGATAAATTATAACAACAAATATAACAAGTAACAACACACTGCTTTTATCTAATTGTCAAGTATATTATTGAACTGGCAGTGTGAGACCTTCAATTCTTCAATAATGATGATGTTTGTGGTCTAATGTTTTGAGTGTGGTTTAATAAAATTTACAAATAATTACAATGGGCTCACCCCCTCGGGTCTCCTATCAGAATGAGAAGCATTGATTGGTATAATGTGGGTTGGCTTACCCCTATTACATGCGAACTAAACACACCGGCGAACTATGGGTGTATAGTACATTCGTACACCTCTGCCTAACCTTTCAAAGAATACAGGCTGGTATCTTATGTTATTTAGAAAAAGATTATAATATACTTAGTATTACAATATAATTATTTTTGTTTACCCATAAGCTCACTTGGTTTGGGACTATTATAGATGATTTGTGTAAAATTTCCCAAATATTTTTTAAATAAAGATAAAATTATTAGTTGATAATTAAATTAAATCTTCTAATAATTGATACAAAAATATAATTCTTCTTTCTTTTTTCTATAATATTCTTGGACAATTTTACACAGCACCATGTAGTCCCAATTGTCTTCATGTTCCTAAACAGCTGGTTAATAATAAAATAAATATTACAGGTGTATCAGAAGCTGGTAGTGGCAAGCTTGATGGCTTCCACCCAACCACAAAGGAAGAATTCACAGAGTTTGCTGACTTGCTCACAAAGAAGATTTGCTTTTATAAGGCCAAGGAAGAATTCCCAGCCTTCATTGATGAATTCATCAGGAATGTTGTTGTTCAATGTAAGTGGTAGTTAAACCTGTTTACTTGACATTGTTCTACTTTTCATAATGTGTATGACGAGATAAGAAGTATGCAAGAATTGTAGCAAGTGGCATTATTTAGTTTCTGCCTACCCCTATGGGGGCCTATGGGAAAAGGCGTGAGGATGTAGGTATATATTTTATGTAGTTCTACTTAACCATAAAGGCAGAATCTCTTGTCAAAGTAATATTTTAATCAAGATAGACTCCTAGGTAGTACTTTTTTAACATCATTTTTATATTTAAGACAGCCCTCCACCGTGTCCTAGTGTTGAGGGTGGTGACTTGTTGACCCATGTACTAAGGAGATTGTAATTAGTTTCTTTAATTTAAGAAGAAAGAAAGAAAATGATATTTATTTGTCTTTTTCTCAGCTATAACTAATATTAATTACATAAGATGAATTAAAATTACAAAGACAAAATGGACTTGGACTCAGCATAATGGTCAACAGCATTGAGCATGTCAACTGCTGGTATTCTGTCCAAGCTGGTAATGCAGTTATACAATTCCTACTCGCAAACAGTAATTTCAGAAAAGCTCAGGTCTTGTCGGTGAAGCAATCACTACTGTTCTCTATCCTTTGCTTTCTGTGTTTATTTTACCCCTTGATACAACTCGATTCCTACTTTTTCCTTCATTGTTTTATTGCCCAGATATCCTCCAATTTGTCAGATGTGTATTGAGGATAAAACTACAGCTAAACAGTATCAAAGATATGAAATATTCGATCTCAGGCAGGGTACAAAGATGCATCCATAAGGTTAAATACTCCAGTGTAGAATATGGAAGAGAAATAATATTCGAACCTTCTGGATAAAATAATATACTTACCGTATTTTATCCAGAAGGTTCGAATCCTGCCCAAAATCGATTTTTTGTTTTTCCTTTTATCTTAGAACCCTTTCTAGTGTTTTTTTATTCCGTTAAGGTAAACGGTAGAAAACGGTTACCGTAGCCTATAGTCGCAACACCAGGGGTATAATTTGCGCGTTGCCGACCCTTTAAAACGAAAGAGAATAGTTGGGTTAGGTTGAGTGGAATTACTCCCACTATGCCTAATGTTCAAGTGATCCAGCACTGTAAAACTTTATGTACTTACAATTCTGTGACCTGGTGCAAAAAGGGCCAAAGTCCATTTTTGTAAGAATCACTTTTTGTATAATGGAGTGAAAACTAGAACGATCAAAGTTAACTTAAGCCCATTTTGTATTACAACGTTAGCCCTGTGCAGTTAGCACAGTTTGTAATAAAGCAAAATTTCTGAACTGCCTGCAACCTTCTAGCAGTCCGATTGTTCATTGCTATAATGTTATTTACGGGAAATAATTTTTTTTGACTTTGGCCGTTTTAGCACCAGGCCACAGAATTAGTTTCTCTTTGGTGAAATAAATTATTGTATTTGCACTATGAGTTGTTAATATTTATATTTAGTAACTGACGCACCCTAGTACCTACACTAAATTTGTACAAAGGGTTGATTACTAAAGTACAAGAATTTACTTTATTCCGTTTTATTAACCTTTTGACCGCCATGTCAATAATGAAAAGCTGTGTTCTCTACGCCAAGCGACAAATTCTAATATCTAATAAGGTTAAAAGAAACACTATAATCATATTTTTTTATATTCATTTTGAACATGTATTTTTGACGTGCCATGCCGTCGTTGGCGTAGTGAGCAAGTTTTTTTTTGACGTCTGTACATGTCCGTGGCGGTCAAAAGATAAAAAATTGCTTTTTTTTTCTAAGTAATCATATAATTATTTTAAATTTCCAGTGCCATCAGCGGACATAAAAAGGATAAAGATGACAGTGGACAACTTGTATATCGAAAAACAGAAATCTGAGAAAATGGACAAGTCTAAGAAGCCGACCAAGGGCAAGGGGAAGGCCAAATTAAAAGTTGAAGGCGATAATGTGAGTATAATAACTAAATTCAATATAGTAGTTGACAGGTTAGCTGATAATGTAGTCATTTTTATCTAAAAGTGCGCAGTGCAGCCATTTTTATCTAGCTCTATTCATAGCAATAATTTGAAGTCAAGTAGTCTACAACAGAAAGAATCATTAATACAGTTTAAGTGTTTTTTATTTCATTGGTCTATTTTGAACTTAAATGTAATTAGGTAAGGTTGACATTTAGAATACTTAAGCAATTTTCTCCACAGTGCTGACATTTAGTCACAAATTTCTTAACTATTTTGGAACCGCCGGTGTTACAAGCGTCAATAGGCTATGGTAACCGCTTGCTATCAGGTGGGCCATCTTAGTGGTATAAAAAACCATAGGGTGTTAGTGCTAGTAGACTAAACATGAACAAACATTGAGCCAGTCTTCAAAGAATTCCTTTGAAGTGGTGTCTATTATACAAAGCATATGATTGTAAAGCGATGTTTACATTTTGTTTATGCTTCCCTGTTTTTGAAATTGATAAACGAGTGAAGCGTATGTTATAAGCGTGCATCTTATGCTGACAATGTTTTTTACATGTACGAAAATTATAATATTGCTGCCATTTTTTAGTGGTAGTAACCGCGATTGCTACGCTGCAACCTCGAACCCAGGTCGAAGCAGTATTGTTGAGATTTTCTATGAATATCTCAGTAACATTTCGGAGTTTGGATTTGTGTCCAGTTAATGGCAATCACAAAAAATGAGAGAGCCCAGTGATATGACCATTGAACTGCCAAGTCGAAGGTCTCGAGTTCGAACCCAAAGCACGCACCTCTGACTTTTCGAAGTCATGTGCGTATTAATAATTAATTATCACTCGCTTAAACGGTGAAGGAAAACATCGTGAGGAAACCTGCATACCTTAGAGATTTTTCTCGACGGTGTGTGAAGTCTGCCAACCCGCTCTAGGCTGGCGTGGTGGACTATAGTCTAATCCTCAATATGAGAGGAGACCCGTGCCCAGCAGTGGCACAGTATATGGGTTGATGATGATTGTATGTGTAGTGTATTACTGTAAATATAAGTTGGTTAATAAATAAATAGTCACCAAATTTATTCCATCAAATGAAAAAATCCATTCACTCATTCGTTCATATTTGTTACAAATATGCATTAAGGACATCACTAAAGCTATTTAAGGACATTGACGTTTTTTTTATTAAAGTTCTCACGACATATTGGAATAGGGTATATATATCATCGCTTGTAAACGTCACTCGCTCGCTCGTATGATGCATTAATTTCTTCCCATGTTTTATGAAACTTTTTGAGCAATCATAATTATCGACATTAGCCAAGGATTCTCTGAATTTATTACATATTCTGACGAAAACTAGTTAAGTCATGCTGTTTCAAACCACTATCGCGATGTTTCGTTGTCAAAATGATAAGGAACATATTTTATCTCTGCCTTATCAAATACGTGCTAAAGATATTTGTATTGCAATAGATAAATTATTTATTTAATCATTTCTTATAGGTCAAGTTTGCTTCGTAATGATAATTCATTGATTATGGTATTTACAAACAATTACATAATGATACTATCTCTTTGGAAAGACTTTTGATTATAATTGTTTCATTAATTACTAAATACTCTTGTTATCATTACTCTCTTGGCCTTATCCTAATTTGATTAAATAATAGCACGTTCCGTGGCATACAAGCTTACGGCTCACCTGATGGTAAGCGCTTACCGTAGCCTATCTATCATCTACCCATATACTCTCCCACTGCTGGGCACGGGTATTATATAATAGGTCTCATATTGAGAGGGATTAGGCTATAGTCCACCACGCTGGCCTAGTGCGGGTTGGCGGTGTCCGTAGCCTATAGACGCTTGTAATACTAGGGGTATCACTTGTGCGTTGTAAAACGAAAGAGGAATAGTTGGGTTGGCAGTATATGGGTCAAAATCCCTCAACTGCCAACACAACTTTTCCTCGCGGAGCACTGGCAACCTTGCTCACGTTAAGAAACAACAGCTGAAAGCAGTGTTATTTCACTTCGATTTTTTTCAAGGCGGAGGTATTGGGATTAGATGGCTACTTTTGAATCAGCCAGCACATCTAAGTAAATAAAATGGCTGTTCAAGTTTTATTTTTTGGTCGGAAGTAATGCTTTTGCGCACACGACACCGTCAAGAATACGGTGAAGTTATGTGGAGCTCGCACCCACTAAAACCTCGTTTATCCTATCGACCCGATTTTATAGAGAGGCCACGACAACTGCTACGCATTACTTTCGCGCCCTTGATCAAGATTCACCATCATCACCAAGATTGTTTTTTTTTTAATTAAGTTGAATTTGTATTTATTTATTTTATATAGAAAATTAGGTATACAGGGTGTTACAAAACTACCCGTAAAGCCGGAAGGAGGTTAACTGTGGCCTCATAACGAGTCTATTCACAATATTTAAGAACCGTAGTAACGCTGTATAACATACCCCAAAAAAGGATAACAATAAAATTTATGAATGAAAAATAGAAAAAATATTAAAGTAGATAATTATTAGGTAAAATAGGTACGTAGGCCTTTCTGTTAAATAATCTGGTTCCCTGACATTACAGCTGACAACATTTTTGGCTTTGATAATTAATTATATTTTTTACGGGGTATTTTGTAACACATATTATAAAACTAAAAAAAAACTACAAAGTAAATTAAACTACAACTAGACTAGAAAAGATAACCAAAAAACTCCTCCGCATCGCATCGCATCGCCTGGTAGCGTACCCTGCATTGCCACGTTGAATGGCAATGCTTATTCTCTGGCTGAAGTAGCCTTTGGATAATGTAAGCGTCGTAGACAATCTTTAAAACGTAAAAGAGCACTCGGACCCCATGGCGTTTCAACCCCAAACGGATCGAAAATTATAAAATTGATATATTTTCGCCGTTTGTTGGTCTCCGCAGCAGCGCCAAGATAAGCTCATTATAATATTGTTTATTAAACTCCATATTTCTTTGTTTCAGGCTCATCTCAATCAATACGACACATATGGTAATTACGACGATGACTACGACGATTTCATGTAAACATCACATCACTTGTTTTTTAAGTCGGTACCTGGTGCACTAACTGCACTCCCCGTAACAGACAATTTTCTGTCCTATTAACCTTTTTATATAGGCGATTGTTGCTTGTGCACTAATATTAGCATCGAATTGAATGTGCTGGTGGTAATTATGATTTCTCACATTTAATGGTTTTACGCAATGTATCATAGATAATATTTTTATATGTAGAAATGTTAATATTTGTGTGCAAGCAAAAGTCATTAATATGGAATGTAATAATCTACATAATTGAATGCTATGTATATGAAAGCGATCAAAATTCCTTAAAAACAAATACTTTTTTAAAAGTATTGTTTAGTGCCCGGTATAAAAAGGTTACTTATGTATTATTTAAATTATTAATAGCTATTCTGTCCACGCTTTTTATTTATGCGTTTGGCACCAGGTACCCCGGCACGTTACACTAACACGGTAATGTAGAAATATGGTAAAATGACATAAAAAACATATTCTACTAAAATATACAAAAAAAGGTTACATGACGATTTCATGTAAAACTCTTTAAAGTCATTAGTTTAAGATTTAGTACAACATTTATAAATATTTATTTAAAAACTTATTTATATAAGGCTTCCATATTGCAGTGAGCACCATTTTCAAATGCAATCATGCCCTTTTTTGAAGAAATATTTAAAAAATAGTTCTAATATTTATTACTCACACTAATGCAAGAAACTGTGTTCATTATGTGTTATTCTATAATTCTTAGTAAACAATAATGCTTCCAGTAGCTTCTATATTATGAATGTGTTTTTAGTGAACAAACTGTTGAACTATATGTGCTCAATAGCATTGGTGAAGCTAGCAAAACCAAGACTAGTTTGAATATGTCGTATGACGTATTTTTCTAGTATGTATTTACAAAAAAAAAATGTTTAAAAGTGTTATATCCATTGTTTAATACCAGCTGTGCTTAGTTTGGGACTAGATGGTGCTGTGTAAAATGTCCTAGCTGCTCCAATGTTCAATCGTTATGACTATAAAATAGCCCTTTTACAGTAAACATATTCCTGTCTATATCTATTAAATATCTAATGTTCATGAATGTGTATGAGAGACGATATATTTTTCGTACATATAAAAATATTGCTCGGTTACTGTAACGTGCCCAAAGCCATGTATAGCCTATATACATATATACAATGTAATATACAGTCGTTTCATTCTACGGTTATGGCCCGATGTTATGTTATATAGATAATAAATTTTTTATTGTGATAATTGTCGTTTTATTGTGATTGCTTTCGCCCGAAATTTCGTCTGGTAGTAATAAATACCACTATTTTGTCATAAAAAAAATCATGGTAGACTAAGAACAGGCATTCTATTCCCGTGGCAGCTAGGTCACGTGACTGGTTGGTAGTGACAACATCGAAATTGTTTAATATGTTGTCACTATTTGTAAATAATTACCTGAGTCAAATGCATTTTTTTCACGTGCTGGTAGGATAGTATGTGATAATTTATTTTATAATTATCTTGAATTATAATTCTCCTTGATATCGGTAGTAAAAAGGCAACGCTGCTATGACGGCAACACTGATTGTGACTTCGTGACGTCATCGCGAATCAACGTGGGATGATCACCTTTTTTTTTTTTTTTTTTTTTTTTTTTTCCTCTGTGGAAATCCTCATGGACTGCCGCCGTCTGGGGAGACGACGGGGTGTGTCGGACTCCGCCCAAAGTGGACGACCTACCGACTAAAACCACAGGAGGTGTTCGCCTCACCACCATTTGTCGGGAACGCGGGAACCAGTTGTTATTCCTCCGCGAAGTGGGATGATCACCTGACGTAAGCTTATAATTCTACCGTGCAAAATATACAAAATCGATATAATACATTATGTATTGTAAAGTGTTTCTATACCAATAAGGTGGCGACTGGCAAACAAGCATACGATACCCACCCGATGGTAAGCGGTTATCGTAACCTATAGACGCTTACAACCAGGGGTATCACTTGCGCGTTGCCGATCCTGTAAAACGAAAGAGAGATATAGTTGGATTGGTAGTAGGTATAAGAGCAAAGTCCCCCCACTGCCGTCAACGTTTCCTCGCGGATTATGAAGCGTTCCAATTTAAAAAATATCTATTTATAAAAATATCTATAACGCGCCGGGTGTCGGTTCGATTTCTACCCGAAACAAATTTTTGTATGATTCACAAATATTTGTTTCTAATCTGGGTGTAATTTGTGTCCGTTATTTTTATGTTTGTAAAGATCCCGATACTTTTGTTACCAACGACTCCACAGTGGTGTTATTGGTAACAAATGATTTACTCAGTGTTGGATATTTTCCTGGTAAAATATTTATTTTACGAGAATAATTGGAACGAAGTTCCTTATCGCGCGTTGTGAAAGGGGGCTAGACGGAAAAAATTCTTACGAAAAGTTGTCACGACACTTTTTGCTTGTCAACAATATTAAATTTGAATTTCGAATTATTGAGTGAATGACAATATTTGAATTTAGCGCGTTGTGAATTGTTGAGTGTATACAGGTTTTTTTATTTTTTATTATTAAATTTTAATGAAAGGAACTTCGTTCCATCCGGGTGTCCCTTGACACCTCTCAATTTTTTTTTATTATTCTCTACAACACCGTTGTGTGACATTGTCCAGGAATATTTATTTATTACTATTTTACACGTATGTCGTGCGGTGGCAAAGAAACGATATTGCAACGTGGTTATAATACATTTTTGCGCGTTTCACAGAATGAGAATCGCGCTACTACTTCGCCTACCTTTTCCTTATACGGCGTCACCTTGAATCCATTTATCATTTCACGTATATTTTGGCATCCAATTGTGCAATTTTTCATAATCTTGCACTCCTACGCCCGCTCTTTAGTAAGGGCTAAATTGCAATAGGTAGGTATCATAAGTACTTGTGTAAATAAAGATTGTTTATATACACGCCCAGTGGGCTGTTCAAGGCCTCTGAGTTACTTTTATGGAATGTTATCGAGTGGCTCTCAAGTGGGCAGATAAGTCGGTCAGTGAAGAGCAGAGTTAGGCATTTATATTTAACATGACGTGTGAACGGCTACCGAGGTATTGTCAAGACCATTGTCAAAAGTATCTTTTTTTTATACTATTATGGTGGCAAACATACATATGGTCCACCTCATGGTAAGCAGTTACCCTAGCCTATAGACGCTTGCAACACCAGGAGTATCACTTGCGTATTGCCGATCCTGTAAAACCAAAGAGGAATAGTTGGGTTTGCCAACCGAGGACAAATCCAAACTCCGAGCTGCTACTGAGAATTTCATAGCAAAACCCTATAACACTGCTCGACCTAGGAATCGAACCCAGAACCTCAAGCGTAGAACTCGCGCTAACGACCTATAAACTAACGATGTAGCTTTTCTCCGAGTGTTCTGTCTGTTGGGTCTTGGTAACTTCTGAGTAATAAAAGCTTGAAGCTTTTTTAAGATTTTATTATTTTTATTATTTTTTATTTATTTAATAACCAACTTATACTTACAGACTATTCTACACGTACAAGTTATAGGTCAGAAGTATGTACTTATCAAAAGTGTGTCATAAACATAGTGCTTACATTATCTACTATAAATTAAAAGTTAAATTAAATTTTGAAAATAAAATTAACAATCAATACAACATAAAAAAAAAATATTAACGTAAGACGGAGAAATAGTACTGGGAGTGGCAATGGATTCCAAGTAATGATTTGCTGTGCTCAGAAAACTCAGTTCAGTGCTTGTAGAGGCATCTAGGGATTGATCATATTGTAATATGTTATTGTGTCGTACCTAGGTATTCAGTTACGTAGGTACCTACTTGCTCTCGGTACTTAGACTGTAGGCACTAGTCTCATGGCCACGACTATAGGGCAAGTGAAGCCAAGTGTTATTTAGTCGATACCACTCCGACATACCCTGCCGCCTCCCCATATGATCCCATGAGGATTTTCCGTAATACTAGTAGGTACTTACTTACCTACTAATGATGACGAGTTATGTAGTTATAAGTAGATAGTGAGTCATATTAAACAATAGACTGTCTGTATCAACTAGTTGGACACTCTTTTTCCTTGTAACAAAAGAACTTTCATCGTTACATTGTAGACAAATTACGTTCACATCTTGTATTGAACTAATTACCGCTTATTGTGTAAGAACTTGTCTATGTACCTTTTTTATAGTATGGGTACCTAATCCTCATGGATCGTGTCAGGGTATGTTGGACTCGTACTGACAAAAAACCTCATTTGCCCTATAGTCATGATGGTCTAGATCCGTGATATTCGCTACGACCATGACTAGCTGTGGTCCAGCTGTTTTTGTGTGAAAGGCATGCGTGTTTTGGCCTCAAAAACAACAGCCATAAACTTACTCGACCTGTGAATCCAACCAAGTACCTTAAAAGTTCAGCACATCTTACAGCTTAACAGTCGCTTGTGGCAATCATAGAGACTTTAAGAGAAGTATAGTGGGAGTAATTCCACTCAAATTAGAGCTGCCCGACTGGGGAAGTACCTCCGCCTTGCAGAAAATCGAAGTGCAATAACAGTGCTTTGAGTTGTGTTCCTTACGGTGACTAAGGTTGCCAGTGCTCTGCGAGAAAACCTGTCGGCAGTGAGGGGACTTTGACCCTTATTCTGCCAGCCCAACTTCTACCAACTCCTCTTTCGTTTTATAAGGTCAGCAACGCGCAAGTGATACCTCTGGTGTCACAATATCGTCTATGGCTACTGACTACTAGATATGGACCGAAAAAACTTTTTGCACTAAGGTGGCAAACAAGTATTGCCACCTTAATGAAAAAGTGCGTTCTTTTTTTTCATTCAAATAAAATAATTAAGACACCTATATCTCGGTCTTCTTCTTCTTTTCGTGTCGATGGTAAATACATTTTTTATATTACTTGAGCCCAGTAGGTGGCCACGTTAATTGCGGCATCAGTGGCATTCATTAGATCTTCAAAGGTGCAGGTGTACGGGCATTTTGGGCACTCCAGCAGGTGTAGCATGGTCTGGTCAGGGGCACCGCATTCGCATTCTGTGGCGCCCGGATCTATGATCCCCCATTTCGCCAAGTTGTGTTTGCAGCAGCCAACTTGAGAGCGCATCCGGTTGAGTGCTCTCCATACAATCCACTGCAGATCACGTCCGGGTGGCAGGTGTTCCTTGGGTGGAACATAGTCGCGTGGTGGTGGATACTGTTCTTTCCACAACTTACTCCTCACATTAGGTGGCTGGTCCTGAATGGCTTTTGTGCAGCGAAGAAAACTCTTCCGGCTCCTAAGTCTACCCGGGGCTGTGGTATAGTTGTAGAGGGGATGTCGGGGATCGGATTCCTGGTTTTGTTTCTCAAGGCCGCATGCGACCTCCCTTCGTACAGCAGGTGGTGCGATACCAGCCAACGGGTAGATGTTATTGAGAGGAGTAGGTCTTAGGCAGCCCGATATTATTCGGCAGGTCTCGTTCAGAGCAATGTCTACTTGCTTTGCATGAGCGGAACGATGCCACACTGGGCACGCAAATTCGCCAGCAGAGAAGCAAAGGGCCATGCCGGTTGTGCGAAGGACATCGGGTGCTGCTCCCCAATTGGTGGAAATAAGACGACGCAACAGATTATTTCGGGATCCGACCTTCTGTTTTGTTTTATAACACTGTGACTTATATGTTAAGGCTCTATCTAATGTTACACCCAGGTATTTAGGATTCGGGCAGTGTTCAACTTTAGTTCCTCGCCATGTGATATTAAGCGTCCGACTTGAATATCTGTTGCGGAGATGGAATGCGCATGATTGTGTTTTCGACGGGTTCGGCCGAAGAGCATTATTGTCGTAGTATTTCCCCAGTGAGTCGAGTGCCGTTGACAACTTATGTTCAACATCTTCGAATGTTACCGATTGTGCCGCTAGAGCCAAGTCATCAGCATATAAGAAGCGCTCCGTGTGCTGGGTGCTAGGCTGGTCATTTGTGTAGATGTTAAAAAGATATATCTCGGTGTTTTAATTCTTATCTTCAACCAACCAACTTAGTAGGTACTTTTTGGAACCATATGTGGAGCCAAGGATGTCACCGATGATGAAACTATCATTAAATAAGTATGAATGCATCTAATAAACCTAGATGAGACTACGTTGTACATCTCATTGCTATTCACTCAAATGTCTACTTTATAATCATGTGTTTTAAGTTCATGTTTCAGTGTCCGTATGGATAGAAAAGGTCTTAAATACATTTTGGTAGCCATCGAATGTGAACTTTGATATGTGTGAGATTAAGTTTGTAATTCCGCAACTTGATCATTCGAGTGATAGTCCGGACATAACCAAAATTCATTGCATGTCCAATTCGTTTTAGGATCTGACAAACTTTTGAAGTAGGAATCTGCTTTATTTGGCATATCCATGCCCAAAATAAGAGATTCGGTGTAGTAGTCCTTCAAATTCTAGTGCACTCTAAAATTTGTAAGCTCATTCACATCTATAAAAGTAGTGTGAATCAGGGACGGCGTAAATGGTTTGCCAAGTTCCAAAGGGTGACACTACGACAGGTCCGCTGCTCACGGAGGGCCATCAGTTTCAAGCATTTTATCTAAGGAAATTAGGAAATTGAAATGCATTGTATCTGTAATTTGTTTACTTGACGTTTGTTAATTAATTTGCTGGCTTAAAACTTTTCTTGCTGATTGAAAAAAACTTCATTGAATTGGTTTTTATTTGTGTTTTATGTTGGGGTGTTCATTAGAAAACCGCCCCGGATGGCAACCCAACGCCGTCACTGTCTATGTTTTGCCCATGTTTAAGAGTTGCGGTATAAAGATCGACGGTTCAGATTGGATTTTGTGGGAACTACCTACTGACTACGTGCTACTATAAGTAAGTGATTAAAGCGAGGGAATGGAATAAGCTACCTGAACCTGTATTTACTGACGTGTACAATTTGGGGGTCTTCAAGTCACGAGTGAATAGGTATCTTCTAGGTAAGCGTGCTACATCTTAGACCACATGGTCACTTACCATCAGGTGAGATTGTGGTCAAACATTAACCTACCTCATAAAAAAATAAATAAGTTTAAGGAATTTAAGTCTGAATACTACGTATTTACATGTGCAAATTTTGTGATGACAGAAGATGTTAAACGTAAAATGTATTTATACAAAAAAGGGAGACCTAAAAAGGACCTCGAATTGCAATAGCTTCGCCCTATAAATATGGGACCTAAACATACCAGTGAAACTGTGGGTGTTAATTAATACACTCCTGCCTTACCCTTTGGGGAATACAGGCGTGACGATATGTTAAATAGGACCTATTTATTTTTTCCCGTTTCCTACACTATTAAGCCTAAAAAATAATGTAAAATAGTATTTATATTACAGACTCAAATCGGTTTAATTACAATAAGTAGGTACGTAAAATCGTCACGGATCGTCTATCACCGGGGGAGGTTGCAATGCATAATTACCGGACTCTACCCTAAGGACTAAACACCGCACTTGCCTTCCCTTTCCTTATACGTTACGGCTATGGGACTTGTGATAATAGCCACGACCGTGATAGGAGTTTGAAAACCTGTCTGAGATCGTTTTTTTCCGAGTCGGTTCGATTGTCACCCATCACCCATCATCAACCCATATACTGTCCCACTGCTGGGCACGGGTCTCCTCTCATATTGAGAGGGATTAGGCTATAGTTCACCACGCTGGCCTAGTGCGGGCTGGCAAACTTCACACACCGTCAAGAAAAATCTCTAAGGTATGCAGGTTTCCTCACGATGTTTTCCTTCACCGTTTAACCGCGTGATAATGAATTATTAATACGCACATGAATTTGAAAAGTCAGAGGTGCGTCCTTTGGATTCGAACTCGAGACCTTCGACTTGGCAGTCCAATGGTCATACCCTAGGCTATCACTGCTTTCGATTCCCACAGGACTCAAATATTTATGTGAGGAACATTAGTGTTTGTGTTTGCCAGACAAACATATGTATTGTGTGTTTCATATGTATTGTAAGTATGTATTTACAAAAAAAAAAGTACCTTTATAAGTATTTTTATCCATTGTCTAGTTCCTACTCATAGTACAAACTCTGCTTAGTTTGGGACTAGATGGTGCTGTGTAAAATTGTCCAAGAATATTTATATTATTTATTTCTTTTCCTAAAATGTTTACCATGCGTTAATCTTGGGTAATATACTTACTATGAAAAGTGTTAGATATACGATTTTTGTATAAGGGAATTCTCAGTATCTAACAGCTCAGCAGGTTTAGTTTTTGGTTAATGGAAATATGGAGACAGCCTATCTCCCTTATGTCATCGAACCTATATACATACCACTGAACCGTTTGCCTAGTTCCTCACCCAAACTAAACGAAAACAATTTTTTTCACGTTTGCGCATAACCGTGTCATATTTCAACATCTTCAACACACCTAAATTGGACGCTAAATCTGATAATAAGATTATTACGTCATATAAGTAAGGCTATACGTTTCTTTTCATCTTGTTGAGATGCATGTATTGCAGAGATGAACGTTGAAGTTGTTTAAACTAACAAGCTTATAAAAATATACTAATGCAATAGCAGTTTGACTCATCAAACATTATTGATCTTCCGAAATAACTACATAAATCAAATTATTATCGGGGTCACCTGCCATCGATTTGATCATTACCTAATTTATAATTATTCTATTTGTGTAACAACGATTTTTTAACAATTATTAAATTCTGTGCTGTGCAAAGTATCGTAAGTGTGCAAGTAAGATAGTCTAGTGGTATGACCATTGGACTGCCAAGTCGAAGATAAAAGTTCGAAAAGACAAGGCACGCACCTCTGATTTTTCGAAATCATGTGCGTATTAATAATAAAATTAATGATCACTCGCTTAAACGGAGAAGGGGAAACATCGTGAGGAAACCTGCATGCCTTTGAGATTTCCTCGATGGCTTGTGAAGTCTACCAACCAGCATTAGGCCAGCGGACTATATAGCCTAATCATCCTTCTCATTCTGTGAGAAAAGCCCGTACTCAGCAGTTGGACAGTATTATAGGCTGATAATGATGATAATGCCATTCTGTGCGTAAGCTCACAACAAATTACTTAATAATTTAAAAGGTTTTTGCACTGCATACTTATTCCGTATCTTCATCAACCCATTTATTACCCTTTATGTATTATAAATAAAATAAGCGTTTAGGTATATTGGAAAGGAAGGAAGTAAGTTAAGTATTTTGTTTTGAGAAGAGACCATTCCCCAGCTGTGAGAGAGTATACCTATATGGGTTGATGATGATGATGACTTGTCTAGCGGCAGGAGATCTACAGCGCGGTAGCTCAGCTAGGCTTTGTCTTTCCTATACCACGAATGTGCATCTTTGTAAAAGAAACACAACATTATACAATTAATTAAGTATAATTTATATTGATGGCACAATGCAGGTCATTGGCTACACCCAAATCAGATGACTCGACCAGTCCGGGCTGCGATGACGCACCCACACGACATCCTCCGGAAAGAAACGAACGTCCCTGCGGTGAAAGTATCACGCAGATATGCATTTCTCGAGGTCAACGATACTAAACGGACATGATTTTGTAACTTCACGAGGTAATACTTAAATTGGGTAAGCCACTAATATACCTACTTAGGAAGTTTCTGATATATTGTTTCTTCACCGTCTCATGTACCTATATATATATTTTGTGTAAAAATTGTGTATGATAAGACGTATGAATGTGGACGAAGCAAAAAATATATGTAAGAATCGCAAAGTTCTTTTGTGTAGTCTTTCGTTTCTGCTTAACCTTATGGGAGAAAGGTGTTAGTGTATGTATAAATTAACAGCTTTTGTGATGAATACAAAACAAAAAATTTAAAGAATGACATTACTCACTACTTTTCAACAAAATAACGACTTAGACAGCCACTTAAAAGAATCAAGGACAATACCTAAAATATCAAAAGCCTAAATAAACCCAGCATTACTGTGAGCAACACAAACGTACACTCTTGACACACTTCTACACGCTGTATATGACTTAATTAAAAAAAGTCGCGCCGAACCGGAAGGCCGGAACAAGCCGCAGACGGCACAATGGCGACCGGAGACGAAGCGGCTCGGTTGCGCAAGCGCAGTATTTAGCACTATTATTCTTCGCTTCCTAGATTCTAATCTGTACAGCTGACCGTTGAGAAAGTCAACTCGGTAATCCAATTATGTTTTTTCATTGTTATTGAAGAGCGATTCATCGTATTGTGAATAGAATTTTGTCACATGGAGGATACTATTAGCCATACTGCAGCTACTGAACAAAGCAGAAAAAAAGCCTTTAAAAATAAATATATAAGTAACATACCGTCACGCTTGTAGTCCCCGAAGGGTTAGGCAGAGGTGTACTAATGTACAGACTCCAGCGGGTCAAGCTGTCCAAAACTGTCAAATTTTCCTAATTTGAACATAAACCTTATTTTTTTTGTATTAAAGTTGAAAATCTATCAAAGAAATTTGATAGATTGGGGTAGCTTGATATGCTGGGAAATGTATACGTACTGTTCCGGTATGTTTCGGTACCATGTAAGAGATGGCGAGCTTATTGCTATCAACCGGGCATAAATCCAAACTCCGAGCTGAAACTGAAATAATTCATATAAAAACACAAGGCAAATTTCAAGGGATAATTTTCGCCACAATCGCCACAAAGCTGACCCAATATAACACAGGCCTAACTTTGATAATTAAGAATGGAGATTACAAAAATCCCTGAGAACTGATAAAGCCTACTGCAATCTTTCTATAAGCGGTACAATAGAAGCTCCAATACGTATACACATTTTTTAAGTGTTACGAAAAGCAATAAAATATACCTGGTGATTACAGGTCCAGTGTGCGAAAACTGGAACACACCAACAATGGATTTCAAAAGAAATACGTTTAGAGATCTCTCGTCGTGTCGTGAATCACTGAACGTATCGCGATAAAACCCGGATTCACACAATAAGTTACAGAAATATGTAACAAGGCCGTTTCGTAACAGTTTTGTAGAAATATATTGTACAAAGCTGCATGGGATCCTGATAATGGTATTTTTTTATAGTCAGCTCCCGAACTACAGAACAAGCCCGGTATCGCGAGGGATCTTACAAATATACAATTAACGGACACAAAGTACATCCTCGACTTGATTCGAAACAAATAAGGTATAGTGGTAGTAATTCCACTCAACTTGGAGCTGCTCGATTTAGGAAGTACCTCGCAGAAAATCGAAGTGAAATAACACTGCTTTGAGACCTTACGGTGAACAAGGTTGCCAGTGTTCCACGAGGAAACGTGTTGGCAGTGGGGGGACTTAGACCCTTATACCTTACCTTATACCTAGGTTTATTGCCAACCCAACTATTCCTCTTTCGTTTTACAGGGTCGGCAACGTGCAAGTGATACCCCTGGTGTTACAAGCGTCTATAGGCTACGGTAACCGCTTAACATTAGGGCCGTAGGTACGCTTGTTTGTCACCTTAGTATATTTTTTTTTATCACACAAAGATAATTGTTTTGGATGGGAATCGAAATCATGTCAAGTGCAATGATAGGATTGACCTACTGAACTTCGAAGTTTAAAATATCGATATATTGTATTCATAAAGTACAAAAATAGGACTTAAGTGGCGAGGTGATTACCTTATAATATAAAAAGAATTAATAGTTATTCTACTCTATTCTTTGGTAGTAGAGTCAGTACTATAGGACCCTTATGGGATCCTAGGAGGCTATTCAAAGAAACTCTCGGTTAAAAGGTACTCTACGACTTTATTCTTCAAAGGTCAAGGGAATTCTCTATGTGACAACCATTAATCACTTTGACTAAACATTCTACAATCAGATTCAAATGATTACTTCTTCTTAAACCAGCCAGTCTCATGCTGACTCCTGGTAGCGACCTCTACAGTACGTACTTGCATATGTTTACAAATGCAATCTTTGCATAAACATCAACAATCCATATTGTATTTTTTTAAATCTTTAACAGCACGTGATTAAATAATTATGTCCGCTATCTTTTTTACAAGATGAGGTCATATAAACTAGCATCTTATTAAATTATATTAGAAAGGTGTTAAAAATATAAATGTATAAACAAGGTCGTTTTTATTCAACGTCGTTTAATTCAAAATGAGCCAACTTACGGATATTATTAACGGAATTACAAAATGATTCAATGACTTGATTTTTGTCCATTAGTAGTTGCAAAACACCTGCATTATGTTAGAAGCTCCGACAAATGGGTATATGATAAGCTCTCGGTTTTATTTTATTCTAAGTAGGTATTTGAGACATCCTCCGTGCCTTTTCTGTGTTGGGGTCGACGTCCAGTCTAACAAGATGCGGCTGAATATCAGTAATTTACACAAAGCGACTGCCATAAAACCTCCACAATCCAATTTCTGGGTAACATCGATAACCTGAGCTACAGTTCTATGATTGTATAAAATGGCCAACACTAGAGGTAAACTATAACTTAACCTATGTATGTTCTTATATGAAATAAAATCTATAAACCGAACATTATGTAACGCTAAACTTAGTTGTGTTATACAAAAATTAACTCTGAACTTATAATAGGTACCAAAAAGTTAAACTAACTTTTGTAAATTTTGACTAATTTTTAATTTTTAATTATTGGAAACCTGTGCACGCCTTTAAGTGACTTATTTGCACAGAACATAACTATGTATCACCTATCTAAAAATATTTTGTAAGTAAGTTGTTGGTGTGCCTTATAATATAAATAAATAAATAAAGTTAGTAAAAAGTAACGTTTTGGTTTACTTAAAATTGTGTTAAGTTGAGGTGGGGTAGTTAAACACGTTACAGTAACAATTAACAACTATCCATCACCACATTTTTTATTATGATGTCACTAGGTATAGCTTGTTGACAAGATCTTCCTCGTGGCTTTAGGTAAATAATATAAACAGTTGTTATACGAAGGTAGGGAGTACAATAAAATAATGTTAACCGCAATACTAATCTAAAGAAGCACTTTAAAAAAGATATTTTATTTCTAGCCCGGTTTTTATTAGATTGTACAAGTCCCTTACAAGGGACCTAAAATATACAGGCGAACAGTACCCACATTGTGCCTAACACTACAATTAATACAAAGCATGATGGTATGATAAACGTTAAGAAAAGGAATAAGAATGTTAATTTTATGTAACATTAATCATTGTCAGTGTCAACATACGACATACACCAGTTGCCAAACTCGTATTGTTTCCTTTGCTTACCGCTAATCTATTAAAAAAAACACTTAAAACTTTTGTCTAAAAAATGTTGCCATAATCGTATTTTTGTTTCTTGTTCCTTTTTGTTATGGATATTGCCGCCATTTTGCTTGTTGCGTCATTATAGTTTGACAAGTAGGGTTTGTGCTGCTGGCTTTTCTCTGTCCGAAGTAGGCCGAATTTGAATTGAAATGCAATATTTTGTCGGAAATATGCTCGTCCTATTACATGGAATCTAAAGACCTACCGGTGCACGTCGACTGTCGACTGTCGACCTTTATGAAAGAGGAATTTTGGCCAAAAGGTGTTCCGGCGTTTCCGAGGCCGGCTACCGGACACCGCGCGACTCACGACTCCGAGTCTTCGAATGAATTAGTGCTTAGTTTGTTTACCTATGTATTTATAGTATTTTAATTGTTATTGGTTTAAGTTATATTTTATTGTATTATTGTAGTATTTTATATTATATATGGGCTTTGTATTCCGAATTAAATAAACATCATATCATATCATAAAGCTTGTAGAACGAAATGAAAGACGTTGATATTATGTACTTAGGATGATGATATTATTTCGTACATTAGATTTTTAATAATAATGTCAATATAACACGATAAAATCTTTACAAAGTAGTTAAATTTTAACAAGCTTGTTGAATAAATAGCTGGCGAGTAACCAGCAAGCGTGGGTCAAGTCGCTCGTGACCTAAGGATCGCTCCGTGAAAGGCGCCTGACGCAATCCCAACCAGTTTATCCACCTTTTAGGCCTGTGAATGGGCTTACCAGAACAAATAAATGTTTTGGGTAACAATATGTTTTGTTATATAAAAATTCGAATGTTTTTTTTTCTTGAATTCAAAATACGTAAGTACTACATTCAAGGCAGTGTGCCATGTTATGTTTTATTAGTACGAAGCGAAGAGAGGCCTCGCCTTTTGAAGGGGTCCAGCGAGGGCTGGACCACAGCCTGTTACGGTCATAGCCGTGAGATATAAGGAAGGTAATGCGATTTTTATTCGGTAGGAGTCCGACATGCCTTACCGCCTCCCTAGGTAGCAGACGAACCATGAGGATATCCCGTACTAAAAAAAAGGCATCGTTCGCAGCCACTTGCCTTCCATTGCCCTTTAGTCAGTGTATCCCTGAAGGGCCCAACCCTTCTCCCTTCTTGTCTTCTCACAGTTTGTCGGTAGGTTTTAGGTTCCACGTAATAGGGGGCAATGAGCAATCTAAACTCCGAGCTACTTTGCTGAGCAATGGAAAAAAATGGCTGATCCGATTTCTAAGCCATTTTTGTGTGTGTTTGAGTAGGTCCCATAATGGTGCAGGACAACGTCTGCCGGGCCAGCCAGTAGATAATAAAAACGGAGATCTTTAATTCAACTTTCAAAGTGAAAGTGATTGATCTCGTTTTGTGCAGGTGTTAATAATATTTAGGTTAAAATAGGCGTAAGCTATGGGTTCCTAAGCCGATTATAGGCTTTTGATATTAAACTTGATTCTTTATAGCTGTCTTTGTGTTGCCATAAAAAGAAATTTAATGCCTTTATGTAACTCCATTATTTAAATAATTTACTGATAGATTCTGTCTGTATAAATTGCTGGCTTTAATAATTTGTATTGCTAAGGAATGTTAATTCCATATGATGAAGTTTTAAAATTAATCGCTACGATGTTTAATATTTTTTCTTTATTGTTAGCTGGTTCGTTGGGTTCACGTTGAAAAATTCCTACCTAATACACCTACATATCTCTCAGAATGAGAGAGCTATAATAGATAGTTATATCCGCGTCTAATGCGTGTTGGCAGACTATACTATTACGAATTTAAAATTAAAAACATTAATAAAATAATATACCATCACGCCTATATTCCCCGTAGGGTCATGTAGAGGTGTACTAATCTACACAGCTCGCCGGTAGGTGTTTGGGTCCCATGTAATAGAGAATGAGCTTATTGCCATTAAACGGACACAAATTCAAACTCCGAGCTGCTACAGAACATAGAAAACTTCAATGAACGAACAATTCCCGGGAATCGAATATCAAGCGGAAGCAGTTGCGCTTAGGTATACTTAACCATTAATAATAATAATATTTTTGTAATAGCATAATAGTATGACCATTGGACTGCCAAGTCGAAGGTCTCGAGTTCGAATCCAATGCACCTCTGACTTTTTGAAATCATCTGTGTATTAATAATAATTGATTATTACTTGCTTAAAACGGTGAAGGAAAACATCGTGAAGAAACCTTAGAGATTATCTCGACGGCGTGTGAGTTAAAAGACGGCGGGATCGTTTCTTTCCAATATTTTTTTTCCTTTCGCTGGTCATAATCCTAACCCTTTTTTTTGACGGGGTTGGAAATGCTTTATGCACTACTCACCGCTCCGGGGAGAGCGGTGGGGTGTGTCGGACTCCGCTTTGAAAAGTGTGATCTATCGACTAAAACCAACCTCAGCGTTTGGCATCACCACTTTAGTGTCGGGAATACGGGAGCGCTGTATCAATCGTCCGCAGACCCGGCAGTAGTGTCATAATCCTAAATTAACCTAACCCAAATGATTCATCACGATGTGTCCGGGCATCACGATGTGAACAATCGACGCACGACATATATAATACAGCATAGAACCACCCAATACACTACTGGACCTGAGAATCGAACCCAGGACCTTTCGCTCAGAAGCTTACGACCACTGGACCACTCATATAGTTCATAACACCAACATTTTCTTAAAAATTCCTTCAACTTTACTACCTCCGGTCCATTCACAAATCACAACAATGTAATTGGTGCTAATCAATTACATGCGCAAACGCTGGCAACCGGTAATTCTAGCTTATATTATCCAATAGCCAGTATGGATTTACGTAATGAATTATGTCATTAAATCTCGTCTGATCACAGTCTAGCTGCTTCAGATACAAGGAGAAGTGGCCGCACTGTGGGCTTAATTGTAATAGATAAAGTATTGGAGGATTCTTTGAATTTGCACATTGTTGATTAATCGCTATCGTCTGACCTTTGTCGTGACGTGTATCCGAACGTAGGTGTATGTAAAAGCTAATAAAGGAGTTTAAACCATTATACAGCAGTTATAGCCTAGTGATATGAGCATTGGACTGCCAATAATCTCTGACTTTTCGAAATCAAGTGCGTATTAGTAATTAATGATCACTCGCTTAAACGGTGAAGGAAAACATCGCGAGGAAACCTGCATGCCTTAGAGATTTTTCTCGGCGGTGTGTGGAGTCTGTCAAATCGCACTCAGCACTAGGCCAGTGTGCTGGACTATAGCCTAATCCCTCTCAATCTGAGAGGAGACCCGTGCCCATCAGTGGGACAGTACAATTATACCATCACGCTTGCATTCCGCGAAAGGGTAGGCACAGTTGTATTGCGTAGACCCATAGTTCGCCGGGATATTTAGGACCCATCTAACAGAGGGCGAGCCTATTGAAATTACCGGGCACAATCAATCCAGACTCCGAGCTGGTACTGAGAATTTCATAAAAACATAAAAACTTAGGATCTAACGTAGCCACGCTTACGACGGCTTTCGAATATCTTTTATGAGAAATTAAGGTGATTTCATCGGATAAAACTAAAATAAGTATGATAGGATTTTTCAAAAAATCTTTTTGTAGTAGTAGTTGATATTAGAATAGGTATTATGACCTCTCTTTCATTTAAGCACTGACTCCAATTTTCGTGGACCTGTATATAGATTTCAGTTTTTACTGCATATCTTTTTTTTTTGATAATTACAAAATATTACGTGTAGTAGTCGCATTCGGCATGTAAGTTCGCGTGACCGTAAGTAAGTGAGACAAATAGACGACACTAATTGTGTTTAACTTTCAACGAAAGTATCACGAGTTATCTAACATACATTCGATACACCTTACAGCTATTATTTAATGCAGAAAATGTTCATTCATAGTTTTACAGAAGTTCATAAATGGTTACATCAATTGAATTTACAATTATGATATTGTTATCTTCGTTAAGAAATTCTCAGTAGCTGTTAGGATTAAGGACTATATTTATTATGAGACCTTTGACTTGGCAGTCGAATGGTTACATCACAAGGCCATCACTGCTTTTATATACTTTTTATTTAACTTAAGATGTTTTTTATATATTTACGGTTATTTATTGTCACTTTTATTTACAAATGATTTAGTTATCCTTCAATCAATCAAATCAAATCAAAGTTCTATATTAGATACACATGCTACATATATATTAAGGAACTTAGTCAGTGGCGTAGCGTAGGGGTGGCCTCTTAGGCTACTCTACGGCATTGGGCTTTTAGGTGCATACCCAACCATTTAGTCATCGAGAAGCTATCACAATAAACCGACAACGGTCACAACTCACAGTGATACAATCGCGGCAAAATACAACGGGTGTTGTTTTAATCACACATTAAAAAAAAACAATATAATAATCATTTTTTATTGCCAGTAAACATTGTTCTTTTACATTTCCTTAGTCTAGTTCTTATTTCTAATTTAGCGTAGTGAATAAAGGAAATTATTGACTAGTGGTATCCACACTAGGTTTAGTCTATCTCGTGGAGAATATAATATAAAGGTTAACCTACTTAACCTTCAACTATCTACTTCAACAAAAAAAAAACGAATTCCCAGAAATTCTAAACAACAACAAAACGTTATTAACACCAGCAATTAAAAAGTTAATAAATCAATCTTAGTCGTCACTGTGTGACGTTTGATGATGCAAGTGTCTCCAAAAATCATTAAGTTCATAGATTATCTCACTTCTAAACATCATACTTACTTATAGTTAATTACCTGCTAACATAGTCATTAAACGTACCTTTAAGACTTGAGTAAGATTTGTAAATGATATTACAGTTTGGTATAATCATCAGTACGACTTAACATGGTCCTCTTAATGACCATATTAGGGTCACTGAATAGGCTGGTATACTCGTATGTTAGCGAATTTTTGCAAGGATTTTTGTGCATTTGAAAAGAATGTACCTATCTAATAAGATAATAATATAATTGCTATTAAAATACTTGTCTAATTTTAAATTTATTGATTGGGATCTCTGGTAAGGATATTTGATAAGGATCACACTACATATGAATTGCTGATCACAGGTCACGGTTCGATTCCCACAGGACACAAATATTGATGTGATTTGTCTGGGTGTTTCTTATGTATTAAAAGTATGTAAATATTAGGTATAGTATTATAAGTTCTGCTTAAATTGTGGCTTGATGATTCTGTGTCATCATCAACCCGTATACCTACTGTCCCACTGAGGGATTAAGCTGTAGTCCACTACGCTGGCCTATTGCGGGTTGGCAGACTTCCCATACTATAGAGAAAAATCTCTAAGGCATGCAGGTTTTCTCACGATGTTTTCCTTCACCGTTTAAGCGAGTGATAATTAATTATTAATACGCACATGAATTCGAAAAGTCAGAGGTACGTGCGTTAGATCGAACTCGAGACTATTGACTTAGCAGCCCAGCCTCACTAGGCTATCAAGCACTACTCTAGGATGATTCTCTGTTAAATGTCCTAATTCATATTGATTTCTGACATTTACGCGAATATTATACATTGAAATAAAACTACTTTTTACAGATTTTATCGCGATATATTGATATTATTATTCCTGACGTTTCGGACCCTTTACAGCGTCCGTGGTCACTGGTACGGGGACAGTCTACCCGTGGCCACGTGTTTTATTTCAATGTCCTAATTGTTTATTTGTTTATATTTATAAGCCTAGAACTAATCTAGTAACAAAACAATGATGCTAGATAGCAGGAAGCGTCAGATTTATTACAAGGACCGGCCGCTTTCACTGCGCACGCCTTTCTATTCGGCGCGCGTCGCTCTATGCGGATTTGTGAGTGGTCTGCGACATACAGCTGTGGCGGTTGGCAAGCTTCTAGGATATAAAGCTGGTTTTATAGTCACTTTACTGGAAGCGACGTCAAACAGTTTGCGATGCGTCTCAGTTTAATTTACCTACAGCTCGGTTCAACAGCAAGACAATGAAAAAAAAATACAACAATATTATACAGAGAAATCATTAATCAAAAGCCTGCAGGGCAAAGGCCTCCCCACTGTTCTTCCACTACTTTCTCTCCGTTGTTGTTAGGGATTAGTCTTTTTGGAACGAGTCAGGCTCATGACGGAGATGGCTGGGAATAACTTAAGTATTATTTATTAATTGCTATATTGTCAGCTAGTACACACATTGTTCTGACATACCCACTAATTGAGGAAACAATCCATAGATTTCGTAGACTCCTTAAAAAAATGGATGGGTGACCCACGGATCTACCTTGGACAGTGCAGATTACCTTTCTAAATTGATAGACTTATATAAGTACTTAGCCATTTGCCTGTATAAAAAAGGCAAAAAGGGAGAGAGAAGCATCTACCCTCTCGCGATCCGTAGTAGACGCACATAGCGTCGGAGAGCGCAGACTGAGCTCCGGCTTCCATGAGCTGTGGGCGGCTGACCTGGGGAGTCCATCGCCGTACCAGATAATGGCCCCGGTAGGCGGTGCGCGGTGAGGCCCCTGTAAGAAGTGAAGAGAGGCCTAGCCCTTTTATGGTGTCGGGTGGTTGTACCGTAGTGGGTGTGTGGTTGCCCGTTATAGTCGTGGTGAATGTGACAAATCCCACGGTCATGACTATAGGACACATTGAAGGCAAGTGCTGTTTTTAATAGGTACAAGTCCGATATATCTTGCCCCCCTCCCAGGTAACAGACGAACCATGAGGATTTTCTGTACTATAAAAAAGGACGTATAAAGTTCATCGATAATTATTGACTTTCATTGCCATGTGTCACGATTCGCCAGCATTCTACTGTATTATGTCCTGTTCGAAGGTTAAGCATAACATTTATATAATAACATATATACTTACATTTGTATATAGGTACTTAGCATAATTTCTGCATTTGGACGAGAAGGCATGTTAGAGAAATTGGCGAGTACACAATATCTATAGTTCTTAGTTCCTACTTATGTAACTTAATACATCATACTCGTAACTCACGCCTGTTTTCCCGTAGAGTTAAGCAGAGATGTACTACTGAACACAAACAGATCGCCAATCGATCCCATGTAATAGGGCGCGAGCCTATTAGCGAGAATTTCAAAGCCAATAACACTGCTCGACCTGGAAATCGAACCCAGAATTTCTAGCGTAGCAGTGGCGTTTACCACCATAAAACTAATGGGGTAATTCAAAAGTGTTTATTTTAAATAAGCTTCTAACTAACAAATACATATATGAAATTAAATAGAACCCTGTGGAACACCCAATTAACCAATCATCATATCCTACAAATTTTATGTCTTTCTCGTCACTGAAAAAAAAACATGCACGAAAGATAGCCCTCGTATAAGGATATTTATAAGCTCGTTATTATCAAAGCAATTGAATGCTTTAGAAAGGACTCCATATGATTTTTTTTATTATACCACTAAGATGCCAAACAAGCATACGGCCCACCTGCCGTCTACTGGCTGGGGTAAGCGGTTACCGTAGCCTATAGACAGACGCTTTCAGCATCTGGCGCGTTGCCGACCCTGTAAAGCGAAAGAGGAGTTGGTAGTAGTTGGGTTGGCAGAATAATGGTCAAAGTCCCTCCACTGCTGACACGTTTCCTCGCGGAGTATTTCTGTGGCATCTTGTAAAGTTTCTCAAGCCTTTAAATTTATGTGAAAGACTATCTTTGTGCCCGCATCTAACGTCGATAGTTGATCTAGAAAATCTTGCTTTTTATGAAAAAGTTACAGGTATTCTATAAGTACTATAACTTCGAATTGGATGTTTCCGTACCCACACACGTGGATTGGCAGGTAGGAGTGTTTTTTTTTTATTCTACGAAGTTGGCAAACAAGCTTACGGCCCACCTGATGGTAAGCGGTTACCGTAGCCTATAGACGCTTGCAACACCAGGAGTATCACTTGCGCGTTGCCGACCCTGTATTGAAAGAGGAATAGTTGGGTTGGCAGTATAAGGGTCAAAGTCCCCCCACTGCCAACATAACGTTTCCTCGTGGAGCACTGGCAACCTTGCTTACCGTAAGAAACACAACACAGCTCAATGCAGTGTTATTTTACTTCGATTTTCTGCAAGGCAATCCACTGTACTTCCCCAGTCGGGCAGCTCCAATTTGAGTGGAATTACTCCCACTATGCCCTACCTCTCTTCAAAAGTGTCTCCTTCTGGAGATCGATTTTGCCGTCTATTGGCTGTGGTCGCGGAATAATGAAACCTCGCTCCCGTAACCCCAGCAATAAGTGGCGAGGCGAAATACCCGTGTGGTTTTAGTTGGTAGATCACCCCAATGGGTCGACTTCTTCCCCGGGCAGCAACACTCCATGAGAATTTCCATACGTAACAAAAAAACAAAAGGGTACTATAACTTCCTGTCATGGTCGTGGCGAAATTCACGGATCCCGTGGCCATGACTATAGGGCAAGTGAAGGCAAGTGCGGTTTTTAATCGGTACTACTCCGACATACCCTGGCCCCTCCCCAGGTGGCAGATGATCCATGAATATATCCCGTACTATAAAAATAGGAACTACAACTTCCACCTTAACCACAAATTGCTGCACATAAACGTGTTATGTATGGAAATAAATTGTATGACCGCTCATATTTACATACATAATTATGTAAGTAAACTCTGCAATGATTGTTTGCGGGACAATCGCTGAAGTAATCCACTGTAATAACCGTATGGTACATTCTAATTTGAAACTATTTACAAGAGTTCTTCATTATTTTGTTACATAATCGGTATTATGTTAATGGTAAACGGTATTTTTATAACATCTTTGTGAAATGATATCTTATAGATAAGAACCCTTTCTTTTTGTTTGGAATGCCGGTCACCTGTTGTTAGTTAAGGCGAAGATGCTTGTAATAGTTATGTACATTTTAATGTTAATGTTGTTTGAATGATTTTAAATGATGTATTTTTTTATTACCACTAAGGTTTATATTATTTTATATCACTAAGATGGCAAACAAGCATACGGCCCACCTCATGGTAAGCGGTTAACATAGCCTATAAAGGCTGCAACACCAGGGGTATCACTTGCGCTGTAATACGAAAGAGGAATAGTTGGGTTGGCAATAAAAGGGTCAAAGTCCCCCCACTGCCAACACGACGTTTCGTCGCGGAGCACTAGCAACGTTTCTCATCGATAGGAACACAACACAGCTGAAAGCAGTGTTATTTTCTTCGATTTTCTGCAAGGCGGAGGTACTTCCCCAGTCGGCCAGCTCTAATTTGAGTGGAATTACTCCCACTATACTATTTAGCACTATCCACTTACCTCTCAAAATGTGTGTGTAAAATATAGGTTTTGCTATTGAACTCGTCAATAACATTTCATCTCTGAGAGTTGTTACTGGTATTCAAAAGCCAAAAAGCTTGGTACTGGTAGCCGAACCCAACATGTTTGAAAAAGGCGAGGAAGAAGAGTTGTGGTATCGGTATCGGAAGTGTGATACCGCTCTGGATATAACGTCGCCTTAACAGTGAGTCTGTTCACATTTTTCCCGTGGTACTTGTGAATCTGCCACGGCTATCATCGCCTCTCTATTACGTTACGCAACGATCTGGTACACGCCGGTATTCTGTACATCGGATTCGGTACACTTTTAGTACACTCACACTTATAAATGTTATGTAAATATGACTATTTTTGGAAACTGCTTGAAGAAGTCTTATCCATCTGCTGCTAGGCCCGAATCTCTTTGACTATGAAATAAAAACATTGTTTTAATTTTAGTTTCTTACACTTCATTCATTATAACGTTAGACAAATAACGGTTATAACGCCAGCGTTATTTCGATAATAGTTATTAATAAGCTACGTTATTTCTCGAATACAATACTACATACTAATCTATTTACCATTTACAAATAAATATATAATATAAAATTCAATCATTTATTCAGTATAACACAATAACTGTCGTTATTTCATCGTTATTTGTCTAATGCTGTAAACAGAGTATAGTAGTGTAAATATGAATTTAAGTATATTATTGTGTGAATAAAACTCTAATACCTATGTATAACTATGAAATTATTTAGAAGCTTAGAGACAAAGTCGAAGACATTTACAAGTTAATGGTACACACACATAATTAAAATTGATGGTATTTTTATTTTTTTCTTATTTTATATACCTACTAGCTGCCCCCGCAAACGTTGTTTTGCCATAAAAAAAAAATTAGGGGTATGAAAAATAGATGTTGGCCTATTCTCAGAACTCCCCGATAAGCACAAATGATTTCATCAACATCGGTCAAGCCGTTTCGGAGGAGTATGGCAACGAAAACTGTGACACGAGAATTTTATATATTAGATTTATAGTTCGTAAGTTGATTCATTATATTATAATCTTTGCATCTGACAAGTCGTATTATTACATTACATTACATTAGTGACCAAGGGCCCCACATTACATGGCGACCCTGCCAGGCCTATATGAAATAAGATATGAAATAAACATTTTATGAAATAAACCTAATACGGAAACTGGAAACCTAAGGCTAACCTAGGTTGCCAGTGTTCCGCGAGGAAGCGTTGTCTTGATAGTGGAGGGACTTTGACCCTTATACTGCCAACCCAACTATTCCTCGTTCCTTTAACAGGGTCGGCAACACGCAAGTGACACCCCGATGTTGCAAGCGTCTATAGGCTACGGTAACCGTTTACCATCAGGTGGGCATTTGGTTTTGGTATACTCTGCCTAAATCTTCGGGGATTACAGGCTTGATGATATGTTTATTTTTTTGAGTTCAACTACTATTTCCTATTTTATAGTGCTTGTTTAGACTAATAAAGGCTAAATTAAATTGACTGTACTGTCTCATAAGCTATCGACACAAATAACTGGACGCAACCGTAAGGTTTTTTTTTTAAATCTTTATTTAATTTGGAGTTTTTATCCTTGTGGATACGTCAACCCCATCGTGCCTAAACCGTAAGGTTGATTCCACCAGCCGTCGATAACTATGACCGATTTGTGGGAGCCATACCTACTAGCAACTGCCAAACGAACCATACCATACTAGTAAAGGCTGTAGTTTCCATTTATTGTAGTACTGTCCTCTCCACACTGTATAGCCTTCTTTTAACAATACATTTATGTATCCAACTGTACCAATGGCTACTTACCAGCTCATCGGCGTAGGTGGCGGCGGTGCGGGCGACTATCAATTTCGTCGAATAGGAATGTGCGAAGAAGCGTCGAAATTGTTTTATAAATGACACTTAGAAAAAAATACTTTCTCTTCAATAGATTAATATGATTTAATAGTCGGTACCTTCGGACGTGAGACGTGTTGATTGGTACTTTTAGTGGATTTCTCGTTGTTTGCCGTGCAATCGGCACGGGAAAATCGACGCTAAATAATTTCGAAGCGATAACTAACTAAGCCAGCTAGGTACGATGAGTCCTCAAGCGTAGCAGTCTCACTTACGACCACTAGGCTTATGGGTTGATGATGATATTCTATATCAGATAAAGTTTGGAACTGCCTTAACTGTTCCACTGCTGGGCACGGGTCTCCTCTCAGATTGAGAGGGATTAGGCTATAGTGCACCACGCTAGCCGAATGCGGGTTGGCAGACTTCACACTCCGTCGAGAAAAATCTCTAAAGCAGGCAGGTTTTCTCACGATATTATCCTTCACCGTTTAACCAAGTGATAATTAATTATTAATACGCACATGAATTTGAAAAGTCAGAGTTGCGTGCCTTGGATTCGAACTATGCTTCTATGATATAGAATAATTCTTTTAATTTTTTTTAAAGTGATAGCCTAGAGATGGGACCATTGGAACAACATCGTGAGGAAACTTTTATGCCTTAGATATTTTCTTAACGGTGTTTGAAATCTGCCAACCCGCACTAGGCCAGCGGGGTGACTATAGCCTAATCTCTTTTGTTCTAAGCGGAGACCCGAGCCTAACAGTGGGACATTGGGGTTGATGATGGAAAATGACGCATGCTTTATTCGTTGTCCTTCGCTCTAAAAATAATGCACACCTTAGCGTTCTACATCTAAGGAAGCACCTTATACTAACTACGAAGTAGTGATGTTCAAAGTTGCTATAAATCAATAACTTGCTTAATGCTATATGCTTAATTTTTTGAGCAAGCGATTTTATGTGCTTGATTATAGCATGCTTAATTTATATGTACTAACGCTATACGCGACGCCCGACGAACAGTTGGTTGATAGAGAGAGAGCGTGCTATGCGATATAAAGCAAAATAGCTTTATAGCATAAAGTGCGAACCGCGATATCATTTATGCTATCTAAAATAAGCACGCTACTTTATACTGCTTTATGCTATATTAACCATCACTACTACGAAGCACTATAAATTCTATAACACTGTGCAGTTACGAAATAACCTTAACGTTCAAGTAGCTATTTATCTCAGAGGCGGCTAGTGAAAGGGTGGCCAGCTAATAACTATGTTAGCTTCGTTGCAATAGTGTGACTGTTTGAAGATTATTCTTCAAATCGCATGCTAGAAGCTATGTAGTCCTCTGATATATAATATACTTACATATATAATATATTGTGTCAGACATATTTAATATAGTACAGGAGAACTTTAATTGAAGTACCTTCTTGCAGAAAATCGTAATAAAATAACACTGCTTTGACCTGTAGTGTGCCTTACGGTGAGCAAGGTCGCGAGGAAACGTGGGGGGGGGAGTAGGGTACCTAATAGTATTTTCTTTAAACGTTAACCCACACTAGGATTTCCTCCAGGGTCATGGATGCGTTTACAAACACAAACACCCAGAACCGGAACAAGTACCTGTAGATCATACAAATAAGTATTTGTTCCGTGTGGGGGTCGAACCCACAACCCGTGGCGCAGAAGCCGATCGCTCAGCCGGTACGCCAAACGTGTCGTCTAGTAGGTATATTTATATAGCGTTATATCATACTCATTATAGTGCATGCCGTGTAATGTAAACAGTTAACTGATAAATAAAACATTTCATAAGCAGTGTCCACATATGACGTAATATTACGTGGTGTCAGGAAATGCAGTTGTGGGTCAACTTTCCAGTGCCCTTAGAAATGGCCTACAGACAGACAAACAGACAAACCGACAGACAGAAACAGAAGGACACTTTTTTAAAACGATAGAAAATTAAATGTACAGACGTCAGCAGATCAACCTATCCAAAACTGTCAAATTTTCCCAATTGAACATGAACCTTATTATTTTGGATTAAAGTTGAAAATCAATCAAAGAAATTTGACAGATTGTGGTAACTTGATGTGCTGGCCTCTGTACTTGTTATACTTATGCTGTCCCTCAAATTAGTTTTTTTACAAATATTTATAAACAATGTACAAACATACGAAACTTACGACAATATTACTAAGAGAAAAAAGTACCTATAAAGTCGACGACGTCTGTGGTCTAGTGGTTCGCGTGTCGGACTGCCAATCACGAGGTCGTGGGTTCGATTCCCACAGAACACAAATATTTATGTGATGAACATACTTAAGTGTTTGTTTGGCTGGGTGATTCTTATTTATTATAAGTATGTATTTAAAAAAAAAGTATATAAGTATTATATTCATTGTCTAGTACCCATAGTACAAACTCTGCTTAGTTTGGGACTAGATGGTGCTGTGTAAAATTGTCCAAGAATTATATATAATGAAAAATTAAAAAAAATTACATCCATTGTTCAAGCCACCCATAATAAGCTCTGCTTGGTTTGGGACTAGATGGCTGCTGTCTAAAATATCCAAATTAAAAAAACCGTCCCAATTAAAATAAAGTTTCTATAAAAATGGTATATCTTCTATAATCTGTATAATTTTGAACTTATGACCTTTCACAACCATTCTATCGCACACTGATGAATAAATAACTTTCGCAATCAATAAACAAATCGGTCTACAGCGTCCACACACAGTTACCATAATGAATGTGTTTGCACCAACTACATATATATAAATGAAGCCATTGTTCTGTCCATCTGTAACATACAGCAATAAAGACCTTTCACCTGGAGTTTTTGTTTGAAAGGACTGATTCCATAATTATAGTAGCTCGTAATTTTAATATATATTATATAAAGTCTGACTACCTCATTAGCCTAGTGGTTAGAAGCGTAACTGCTACATTAGAGGTCCTGGGTTCTACTCCAAAGTTGAGCAGTGTTTTTTTTATAATACTAAGGTGGTAAACAAACACGGCCAACCTGATGGTACTTAAGCAGTAGCCTATAGACGCTTGCAACACCAGGGGCATCACTTGCACGTTGCCGACACTGTAAAACGAAAGCGGAATAAGTAGTTGGGTAGCCAGTGTAAGGGTCAAAGTCCCCCTACTGCCAACACAACATTTCCTCGTGGAGCAATGAGCAAATGTTATTGGGTTTTTCTATGAAATTCTCAAGAGAAGCTTAGTTTGGGTTTGTGTCTAGTTATTGGCAATAGACTTGCCTACTTTTGCATGGGACCTGAACATACGTTTAAGAGGTGTACTTAACGCGTGTGGGGAACATTTATGCCTTCAATCAGTATGCGAGAAAAGGCGTCGCTAATTGAAAGGGTTCGCAGCCCGTCATGGTCGTGGCGAGCTTCACGGTTCCCATGGCAATGACTATAGGGCAGGTGAAGGCAAGTGCGGTTTTTAGTCGGTATGAGTCCCACATACCCCGCCACCACCTCCGGACGATCCATGAGGATTTTCCGTAGATACTATAAATAAATAAATATTCTTGGACAATTTTACACAGCACCATCTAGTCCCAAACTAAGCAGAGCTTGTACTATGGGTACTAGACAATTGATATTCCTAATACTGATATACTTTTTTTTTGTAAATACATACTTATAACGCATAGAAACACCCAGACAAACACAAATACTAATGTTTTAACCACACAAATATATATTATGTGTCCTATGGAAATCGAACCCACGACCCCATGATCAGCAGTCCAACACTCGAACCACTAGACCACAGACGTCGTCAGTATCAAAAAAGGTGTAAATTTTTTTTAAAGCGCAATCCAAAAAGCAAAAAAGGCAAGCAAACATTTTTTTTTAGGCGGTGAAGCCGATCGCTCAGCCGCTGCGCCAAACCTGTCTTCAAAACATATATTAGTACAACTCTGCCAAACCCTACGAGGAATAGAGGCGTGATGTTATGTTGTCTGTAATTAAAAAAAAATCTCAGTTTCACCATTGATGATGGTATGTAACTATTCCCTGCTATGCTAATATGTTCAATAATATAGTTCTACGTAATATGGCCTTCGCAACAAATGATGGTACTGCATGCCATGATTTCATTATGCTTTGCTTCATTTACATTTGTTCGAGTTTTGGGATCATCCAATTTGGTACAGTAGCGTTTCCGTTGTTTTAGACGTTACGTCATAAATTTGTGTAATTATATCATTATGTTCACTTCAATTAAAACGGTACAGATAAATTACAATATTAATTGAAGATAATATATGAAAAATTTATACTACATTTATGTCGAGTACACATTTCCCCGAAGGGTTAGGCAAAGATGTACTAATTGTACACCCAAAGTTCGCGCATATGTTTAGGTCCCATAGGGGGCGAGCCTATTGCCATTAACCGGGCACACAAACTTCGAGCTACTCGAAGCAGCTCGAAGTTTGAATGTCATCTCAGAGTTGACATCTGAGTAGATGTCATAGAAAAACCCAATAACACTGCTCGACCTGAGAATCTAACCTAGAATATCTAGCGTAGCAGTCGTTCTTAAATGGCAGTTTCATTTTTATTTATTTTGATAATAATTATTAAAAAAAAAATCTAGATACAGGATGTCATAGACCGAGTGATTCAACGTAAAATGTTGGATAGTAAATCCTAATACCTACGTATATTGTTGAGCTATCTTCAGTAGTCTAGAAATAACGTTTTTGAAGTATATGAAAACATATTCTTTAAAGTATTGTTTTACACTGAAAACACGCAGTAAACTATGCCGTGATAAAACTGATAATATAATGGATACGGCATCTCACAGCAACGTGTACGTACTTTCGAGTTAAAACCGTTAATTAATAACTTGTTCGAAGCATCTCGCCTTTGGGTTAATGCGATATTAATTAGACAAATTTAAATGCATACGGGAGATTATTCTGAGCGGTCTGCTATAGGCTCGCCCCTTATTACAAAGAACAAAAACATACCGACGAACTTAGCCTAGCTACATCAATCACTTGCTATACTGAAGATAACTATGAACGATCTGCGTCATTAGTCTACGATAGAGGGCCTGGTTTTGATTCCCACGTCGGGCAAAGTATTATTGGGATTATCTATGAAATTCTCAGCTCGGAGTTAGGAGTTAAAATATCGTGAGCCTATTGCCATTACCAGGGCATCAAAGCTCCGAGCTGGTACTGAGAAATTAATTGAAGAACCTAATAACACTGCCCGACTTGGGAATCGAACCCAGTACCTAAGGCGTTCAGTTACGCTTACGATCAGACCAAAAGGCAGTTTTAGCTTTAACGTTAATAAAACCGAAGCAGTTACGAACAAAATATGAAACGGTATGTTTGCGCGTAACCTTTTTTCAGTTTATAGTAAGCAATAGTTAAATTATGGTTAACTCATTTTGCATAAACCTTTAGTTACTCAATAATGCACGTTTATGTAACTGAACCTTATCTAATTGGTATGTTTTTTTTTATAAAATATTTAATGAGATTTGGTTGAAAATATGAAGTAACTTACTGAGTTGTTTCATAATACTTCTATCTACCTACTTAATAAAACTACTTAATTACCATTGACTGACCGACAGACAACGCACGGCTTTAATCAGGTCTAGAATCATACATTTTACACTGCAGTGCCTTACAAAACGTAAGTACTTACCTAAGTAGTTTTTTTATAATAATAACATCGCCCAAGCAGCGTACTGGCTGCTTGATGGTTGTGGTGTTCAAAGTTGCTATAAATCAATAACTTGCTTAATGCTATATGCTTAATTTTTTAAGCAAGCGATTTTATGTGCTTTGTTATAGCATGCTTAATTTATATACTTAATTGTTACTACGCTATACGCGACGCCGGACGGACAGTTGAGTGCTATGCGATATAAAGCAAAATAGCTTTATAGCATTTTAACATAAAGTGTGAACCGCGATATCATTTGCTTTATGCTATATATGTATAATAAGCAGGCTACTTTATAATGATTTATGTTATATTAACCATCACTACTTTATCTATCTATCTATCAGCCACGGACGTCCACTGCTGAACATAGGCCTCCCCTAATGATCGCCACAAAAATCGATCTTGCGCAGACCGCATCCACCGACTCCCTGCGACCCTCACAAGGTCGTCCGTCCACCTAGTTGGGGGCCGTCCTACGCTGCGCTTTCCTATGCGTGGTCGCCACTCTAGGACTTTATTTCCCCAGCGGCCATCCGTTCTTCTGGCCACATGGCCCGCCCATTGCCACTTCAACCGTGCAATCCTGCGAGCTATGTCGGTTACTTTGGTTCTTTCATAGCCCTCTCCATTGCACGTTGCGTGACTACTACTTTATGGTATGCGGCGACCACGGCCTATAGACGCCAGCTACACCAGTGTTAGCACTCGAGCGTTGTCATCTTGACACCTCAGTTGTTAGGCCTCTTTTGCCCAGACATTCACTGGATACATTACATACCCTTCAAACCAGAACACAATAATGGTATGTTATTTTATAGAATTATTCTGTCAATGCTGAATGTTTTTATTTTATTTTTTGTTATACCACTAAGGTGCCAAAGAAGCATATGGTCCACCTGATGGTAAGCGGTTACCGTAGCCTATAGATGCTTGACACCAGGGGTATCACTTGTTGCCGACCCTGTAAAACGAAAGAGGAATAGTTGGGTTGACAGTATAAGGGTCAACGTTTCCTCACAGAGCACCGGCAACCTTGCTCACCTCAACACAGCTCAAAGCAGTGTTATTTCACTTCGATTTTCTGCAAGGCAGAGGTGGTGGAATTACTCCCACTATGCCATACCTCTCTTAAAAACATTAACCTTCAAACTGGAGTATTACCACGTCAAAAGTAACAAAATTTTCTTTCACAAAAATCCTGTAAAATGAAAAAGAATTTTCTGCAAGGTCCTGCCCAGTCGGGCATCTCCAATTTCAGTGGAATTACTCCCACTATGCCCTACCTCTCTCAAAAAATAAATGATCTCTTTACCAGCATCTTTTACCTAACAGCACATAACACTAAGTACCTACTTATATATTTCTTTTACATAACCTAATTACTGTAATGGACACACGATACGTATCAGTGGAGCGCAGCATTCCAAATACGCGTATAATTTACATAAGAAGACATAATATTATATATCAAGTGTCGCGAGGAAGATGTAGGTAAAATGAGATTATTAGCCAATACAATAAAAGATATGAATGCTGAAACTCTGCAAAAACACAAATACCTACTAATGCATTGTCTGGAAATCAAATTGCCCATAGATTATAGTCAATTTTTTATTCCAAGCAAGCAAGCAAGGCAAGCGGTTAACGTAGCCTACAGACGCTTGTGTCCATTAGAATTCTATTTGCAGCATTTTTTTTTATTCTTGATTTTCCTGCGCTGGACCGTCAGTTCACTGTGATCTACGTTGGAGCGCGCTGGCCTAGAAGACTATTTGCTAGTACCTCATTAACCTAGTGGTCGTAACAATAACGCTAGAGTCTGAGGTTCTGGGTTGGGGTACTGGGTCGAACAGTGCTCTGCGGATGAATGCTGCAGCGCTTCCGTAGCATATCTGTATGCCTACCTATATGCAGCAGTATCTCATCAACTTATTTAAAAATACCTTCTGCCCGCAGTTTCACCCGCATCCCAGAAGGGTTTTTGAGACAAAAAGTAGCGTGTAGCGCGTATGTAATTCTCCAAGGTCTAATCTATCTCTGTACCAAATTACATCAAAATCGGTTCAGTGCTTTAGGCGTAAAGGCGTAACAGACAGACAGAGTTACTTTCACAATAATAATATTTTATTTATATTTTTGAAAGGCGGCTAACAAAAGGGACTTATAAGGCGAATATCAGTGGAACCGCCGAGAGGAGACGCCCTAGAAAAACTTACGCCGACCTTATTAGTGAGGTTCTTCAAAAAGGTCAGGTGCGTAGTACTCGCAACCGGCGTGTATGTATGACAAGATGTATGAATGTGGTCGAAGCAAAAGAAGTATGCAAGAATTGTAGCAAGTGGCGTTCTTTAGTGTCTGGGACCCTATGGGAAAAAGGCGAGAGTGTATGTATTATGTAATATTTATTACTTAGTAGGGAAGAAGGGATTTACAAACTCCGCAGTTTACGTGGTCGATATACATTGCACAAACTGCCATCGGCTGCTGATTTCATCAATAGCAACAGGTGAACGTATTGCAAACACACACACACACACACATGCTGTGTTGCACACACACATAATACATGCTGTATCGTGCCAAGGTATGAGTAGTTTTGTTTTATTTACAATAAATTACTTAATGTGTAGTTATGAGAGCGGAGAGGAAATATAATGCACTCATTATATTCGAGAAAAAAAGATAAAAACATGTTTAAATAGTATTATTTTGCATGTTGATTTCGTATTGACATACAAATGAGTAATTTCGTGTGTTGAGAAATGCATTTTTATTTCCGTGTTTCGACCCCTTATCTATAGGTACTAATACTGTAAATTCGCGAAAGTAATGATGGAATTACATACCATACCAGGCAGGTTAGGCAGAGGTGTACCAAGGTACACCCACAGTTCGCCGGTATGTTTAGGTCCCAAGTAGGGCGTCACACACATAATATTTTATGTTAAGATGCCTGAATATAAAATATGACTGTATCTTAAAGTATCACACACTGTTAAGTTACTAAACAATGTATATAATACTTATATACTTAAAAAAAAAAGCAGTGATAGCCTAGTGGTATGACTATTGGACGGCCAAGTGGAAGGTCTCGAGTTCGAACCCAAGGCACGCATCTCTGACTTTTCGAATTCTTGTGCGTATTATTTATTAATTATCACTCGCTTAAACGGTGAAGGAAACATACCTTAGAGATTTTTCTCGACGGTTTGTGAAGTCTGCCAACCCGCAGTAGGCTAGCGTGGTGGACTATATGAGAGGAGACCCGTGCCCAGCAGTGGGACAGTATATGGGTTGATGATGATATTTTTTTTGTAAATAGGTATATACTAGTAATATATAAAAAACACCCAGACAAACACAAACACTTATGTTCATCACATAAATATTTGTGTCCTGTGGTGATCGAACCCGCGACCTCGTGATCAGCAGTCCGATACGCGAACCATTAGACCACAGACCATTTTTTACATTAACCCTTTGACCGCCACAGACGTCTATAGACGTCAAATTAAAACTTGCTCACGACGCCAAACGACGGCATGGCACGACAAAAATATCACTTTTTTACAGTGCTTGGCGTAGAGAACACAGATATTCATTATTGACGTGGCGGTCAAAAGGGTAAATAATGTAAAAGATTCTCTAACTTGTAAACAATATAAATTGATATTCGAGATTTCATTAACGTATCAATGAGGAAGTGGCGTAACGTTCCCACACAATTCCTTACTTAAGCCATGTTACGTATATGTAATGGTGTTTGTAAAACGGCAATAATATTCAGGAGATTGACCAACTGATGCTACTGTTAGATATTATACGAATAATATTGCAATTTCAAAGAGTATAAATTATCACAGAAATGACACTGGAATATACATTCTGCCTAAACATTAGTTTTTCTTTTTTGTATGCAAAATGCATATTGGACCGCTTGATACTAAGTACGGGTTAATTTCGTCGTTAGTCAAAAGATTCACACCTTTTATTTAGTACGTAAAATCCTCATGGATCGTCCGTATCCTGGGAAGCGGCAAGGTCTTAAGTATTTCAAGGACTAAATTGTTTTTCTTTATTTCTTTCATTCCTCAAAAGTGGCCATTTTTAATCCTCAAAGACACTAGCGACTACCGGTCACTAAAGTCTTAGTTTTTTTTATACCACTAAGGTGGCAAACAAGCATACGGCCCACCTGATAGTAAGCAGTTACCGTAGCCAATAGACGCTTCCAATACCAGGAGTATCACTTTGCGCGTTGCCGACCCTGTCAAACGAAAGAGGAATAGTTTTGTTGGCAGTGTAAGGGTCAAAATCTCCCCACTGCCGACACAACTTTTCCTCGAGGAGCACTGTTAGGTTAACAAGTCACGTCTGTGTTTTAATCTTTGCGCACCGAACATATAGCTGCTCTAGTGATGATGCGATGTTTGTCCCTTCTCTACGAACTACTGAACTCGATAGGGTTCAAAGCACTGATGTGTGTGTCGGCATAAATTATGTAGGTATGTGATTAATGTTAGTAGGTATTGCGTTTACTGTTGCAAGTAGGTATATCAATGTTTGTGTGAGGTCGGAATGTAGATGAAGCTAAGTACAGCGTTAACGAAAGCATCCTCCTTTTCCAAGCCTTTTCCCAACGATGTCGGCTTCCAGTCTAACCAGCGGCTGAATATCGGTATTTTACACGAAGCGACCTCTGCAACATAATATATCGCCTCTTTTCCGTCCATCAAGAAGCCAATTTCGCCCCTGTTATGATTACGTGACAAAGAGAAGGAGAATAAAGAAGAGATGGATGATAGCTTTAAAATAGGAATCCCCATATACCTTTAGTCACTACTGTTGTTCATTTGTTTTGAATTTACAAACCTAATAATAGTGTTACTAACAATTTTTTTTTATAACAGTAAGGTGGTAAAGAACCATACGGTTTCCACTCTGTCTTTCAAGCCGCGACCTTACGCCCTGCAGTTCTACTTGCATCATCAGACTAATGAGGCACACATATCGACATAATATTGCTTACAAGAAATATAATATATTTCTACTCCAGTAATCGTAACTGAACAGTATGGCATCATTACGGAGGTGATAAGGTCATGATATGTAAGCAATATGTCAGTATTTACACACTGATTTGACCTTATCGTGAACTTATGCTTACTATAAAAATACAATACATTACAACACATGACTAAAAACTCCGGGGTGAGATAGGGTTCGGAGGAGGAGGCCCTCAAAGGAATACCGGGGACCTGTGGGTGTATATTAGTACACCTCTGCCTATCCCTTCGGAGAATACAGTCTTAATAGTATGTTATTTTGTTTTTATTGAAAGGAACAGCAAGCAGTTACAAAATAAAAATTATAATATAGTATAATATTTTTGGGACATCTTTACACAACACCATCTAGTCCCAAACTAAGCAGAGCTTGTACTATGGGTACTAGACAATGGATATAATACTTATATACTTTTTTTTTTGTAACTACATACTTATAATACACTACCTGCCCCGCAAACGTTGTTTTGCCATAAAAAAAAAAAATAGGGGTATGAAAAATAGATGTTGGCCTATTCTCAGACCTCCCCGATAAGCACAAAAAATTTCATCAAAATCAGTCAAGCCGTTTCGGAGGAGTATGGCAACGAAAACTGTGACACGAGAATTTTATATATTAGATAAGAAACACCCAGACAAACACAAATACTCATGTTTTATCCACACAAATATTTGCGTCCTGTGGGAATCGAACCCACGACCTCATGATCAGCAGTCCGGTACTCGAACCGCTAGACCACAGAGGTCCTCAAAAATTATAGGTACTAAAAAAATTTCATTTTTTTTGGCAATTATTTAACCCACAACACTGTTAATAAGTTGGACATAGTATGATAGAATAACGTAAAGATACGTATTAAACTTTTGATTAAATATTATGTCATCGAAGATCAGTAGCTGTTATCTTAATAATTACAATTAATTTGTACAAACCGCAAGTTCAGTTCAGAATAATTAACTTTCTAATGCGACTGAGAAAGGATTTAAGTGGATAAACAAATAGTAGAAATCACTTTATGGGTTTTATGTAGGTACGAGTATAAGTAAGGTTGCTCTGCGAGGAAACGTTGTGTTGGCAGTAGGGGGACTTTGACCCTTATACTGCCCACCCATAACCAAACTATTGCTCTTCCGTTTTACAGGGTTGGCAACGCGCAAGTAAACGCGCGCGGTAACCGCTTACCATCAGGTGGGCCGTACGCTTGATTACCACCTTAGTGGTATAAAAAAAAGTATATTCCACAATCTATTAGAGAACTACCTTTACGTTTGTTTAAAAAAGCATTATATAATTGGTTGCTTGAAAAAAATTTTTACACAGTTCAGGAATTCATAGCTTGTAAGTTTAACCGATATACATAATAGTTTTTTTTTTTATATTTAACCGATAATGTATTTATTCAATATTTTTATTTAGTGTTTATGTAGCAATATTGTAAATGTTTTTAAGTCTGGTCAGGTGGTATACCCAACATACCCATATTTTATTATAATGTACGTGCAATGATATCGCAGCCTAAGAATATTCGTATGCCTCTTGCAGAGGCGGATATGTCGGAAAACTAATTGTAACATAACAACTTTTGTACCATATCCTTGGTGAATAAATATCTTTATCTTTTATTTTAAAGTGCAGCTATCGAGTTGGAACATAAACATAAACTAGGTTAAATGAAAATCAGGAAGGGTACCTACTCATAAAAATACACCTTCACGCCTGTATACCCCGATAGGTAAGATAGAAGTGTACTAACGTACACCCACAATCCAGAATCACAATCAGTCATGGTGAATTTGACAGATTCCATGGCCAATACTAAGGCGGTTTTTCTTGCGGTTGATTGTCCGTACTATAAAAAAGTACCACTTGGGTTACAAAATTCTTTCATGATAAGAAAACGTGCGATTCGTCAGCCAAATGTTCCCCAACCTCCTCGGAACATAATAAGAAGATTCACTTAAGTCTTAAACATTTTGTGGCTAAACACTTCGAATTTAATCAACAATCTCCTTTCATTATTACATCAAATTACAAGAATTATATTTTAATTACTAACCACAATGTTATTAGCTCATTAAGAAGCGCGCTGAATACCGAGTCTATTAACTTTCTGATAATAACAAAAAAACTGTGATATACTGGTGATAATCTGGTGATCAATGGTCATAACCATTGGACTGCCAAGTTGTAGATCGGCCTCTGCGCAACGGGTTGTGGGTTAAATCCCCGCACGGAACAAATATTCATATGACCTACTGGTAGTTGTTCTGGGTCTGGGTGTTTGTGTATGTGAGAATTTGTGTTTTTAAAAGGGTCCCACGATACAGAGGAAAATCTTAGTAGGGTGCCGGGCATAACACCGGCCTGGTTGGAGGAACCCCTTTAGGAGGACGGGTCACTCCTCGACCCTCTGAGAAACAAATAGATATATATTGAATACAAACAAACATTTTAATTTCGTAAATCATCTTATTAAAAAAATCTTTCTATAAAAATCGTGCCAAGGCTGCTACCGATCAAATATAATTGCTCGGAAGCCGAACTTAATTATCTGAATATGTATAAAAGATCAGACTGACCGACTGATGTTTATTTTCTATATTTATTAGCGAAATCATGGAATATAACACCTGTAGCGACATCTATCGCGCTTTTTTTGAATATGTTTTTAGAAATAAATATTTATTATGGAATATAATAAACTACGCATCAAAAATACTGATTGAGCGACAAAATTACTGATTGAGCAGCAAAATTACTGATTGAGCAGCAAAATACAGATATCGGTTAGGTTAGAACTGTGACCACACAACGCACGAGCCGAGCAAGCGAAGCGAGCGGTGCCGCGGCAGTGGCCGGCGAGTGCCAGAACCAAATCTGAATGTTTTGAGTGTATATAACAATATTTTGAGTTGACTATTTTGCTGCTCAATTAGTAATTTTGTCGCTCAATCAGTATTTTTGCTGTGCAATAAGTATTTTTGCTTTGGATTGTTTTGTTATACAAAACGAAATTTTTTGATTTGCAGTTAAATACTAGCCATTTATTATTATTACAAGGTACTACGAACCAATCCTGAATCACGCAATCAAATGGTCGAAAAACACACCCGCCTGGTCGGAGTATCCTCCCTTTGGTTGAAGGGGCAACACACCAGTTATTTCGATTCCTACTTAGGCAGAGCAGTGTTATTGAGTATTTCTATTAAATTCTAAGCAGCAGCTAGGAGTTTGGATTTGTGCCCGGTAATTATGGGATATAAACATACCGAACTGTGGATGTAAGGACAGCTCTACCTAACCTTTCAGGGAGCACAAGCATGATGGAATTACTGAACTGAATATCCAGTATTTTTAATAAATAATAAATTTATGCAAAACTCAGTTACATTTAGTATCATAGCTTTGACGACCTCTGTGGTCTAGCGGTTCGAGTGCCGGACTGCTGATCATGGGGTTCGATTCCCACAGGACGCAAATATTTGTGTGGATAAAACATGAGTATTTGTGTTTGTCTCGGTGTTTCTTATGTATTATAAGTATGTATTTACAAAAAAAAGTATATAAGTATTATATCCATTGTCTAGTACCCATAGTACAAGCTCTGCTTAGTTTGGGACTAGATAGTGTTGTGTAAAATATCCCAAAAATATTATTATTAATATTATAGCTTATTGGTTAATAATAAATAACCAAAATGTATTGTCTTAGTTATTTTAACATTAAGACGTCCAAGACCTGAGTCTACCAGTAACCATGGATGGATAAGCTACACTAGCCGCGATCAGTCTGTGGATGGGTGAGACATCAAGACCCCCTGAACTTGGGTTGCGGAGGTCTGATGGCAGTAGGTTAGTGTAATATTCTGATATTCAGCCGCATCTGGTTACACTGGAAACCGATCCCAAAATGTTTGGGAAAAGACTCGAATGAATTGGTATCCGAAAAAATAACAATCCACGTGAGATTTCACACACGGAAGATTTTAAAGGATTTTTGGAGTGTTGCCGAGGAATGTTAAGGAGTGCTTGGAGTGCTTGTTTACAGCCAGCCATAAGCAAACTTGGGCAGGCAGGAAGAGTCCTTACAATGTAGGCATTCACACCAAGAATTAGGGAAATTCCCACAAGCCTGAATAATGAGACAACACAGGTAACATAGCGGGGCACAACTAGTGTACATAGGTACATAATTGTGTGTGCGTAGAAGATATTTTAGTATTAAATTAATCATCTTGGCCTCAGATAACACTGAACAGAGATCAGTAGAAGATGGGGGGAGACCTTTGCTCAGCAGTGGGATCACATAGTTAGATAAAATAAAACTAAAGTATCTCATATAGCAGTATATCTAAGTATCTTAGTTAGTTAAGGTGGGACTCGCGGTGGCGTAGTGGTCACAGCGTCTGGTGTACCTAACCAGAAGACGCAAGTTTGAATCCTGCCCGCGGTCCATTTTTCCCTATAGATAACTTTAAAATCTGGGGGAAGACCACAGGGCTGCTGCTGTCAGCAGCTCAGCAGTGCGATCATATAGGATATATAAAAAAACGGAAGTATCTTAGCTAGCTTTCTTTGGCATGGAAAACGCCAAAAAATACAAAAAGATATTATATCTTAGCTATTTTATGGAATCGTCGCTCACAAGCGAGCAAAATAGCAGTCTGTAGCTAGTGTTACATATAATTACAGTTATAACACATAGTAAAATATCTCCATACAAATTACTACACTCCAATTGCATTAAGATATTTCGTAAGGTTATTTTTTACTACAAGAAAATAATTAAATTATAAATTGAGCGTGTACCGTCCTTGTGCATTTCACGCTTATCTTAATGATGATTGCAGATTAAAAAAAAAACAATTTGTAAAAAGGACTCGTACCAACTAGGAACTGCACTTGATTTTTCTTTATACCCCAGTTGGCAAACAAGCATACGGCCCAACTGATGGTAAGTGGTTATCGTAGCCTATAGACGCTTGTAACAACAGTGGTTTCACTTGCGCGTTGCCGACCCTGTAAAATGAAAGAGAAATAGTTGGGTTGGCGGTATAAGGGTCACAGTACCCCCACTGCCAACACAACGTTTCTCGCGGAGCACTGGCAACTTCTCACCGTGAGGAACACAACACAGCTCAAAGCAGTGTTATTCCCGCTACGATCTTCGCAGTAGGGTGGCGTCACCACATTATACTGGAAGCTGACCCCCACAATAGTTGCGAAAACGCACGGAAGCACGTCTCTACTAAAAATATCATTACAAAGCGATAAAATGTGTAAAATTTGATTCTATAAATATTTTTAGAGAGATAGTGACAGCAAATCGAAGTGATGGCCGTCAGGGTGATAAGAATACCGTACGATCTCCTTTGAGGCGGCGAGCTTCCTTTCTAAACTTGCCCTGGGATCTAGAAGCGAGGGCCTTAAATTAAAAAGTGACTTGTTCAGTTTGTTAGTATATTTACATTAGATTGGTTACCTTTTTGACATGATGCATTTATATTTATAACAAACAATGTGCAACGATTGTTTTAAAATTTAAAATTCCAATGTGTTTTGGTTACAGAACAATAAATTAAGTTTTAAATTCCTAGCACTTGGGTTTTTTGGGTGGACCCTTACGCTCACACTTGCTGCCGGCCCGCCCAGACTTCTTCTTGCTGCCACAACTAGGAGGCCTTTGAATATTAGGTTTGCATTTCCCTGCCGATGAACCTGATGATCCTCCTCCGGATTTCTTGGAACCGCATCTTCCGCCGCCCTTTGATTGACTCGACTTTTTCGGAGTGCACTTCCTGGGTCCCTGCGACGTTGATCCTCCTGATTTTTTGGAACCACATCTAGATTTAGATCCTCCACCATCTGAACGACTTCCTCGTTTGGGAGTACATTTAGATCTACCTCCGCCCCCGCCTCCTTTTTTCCCTTTAGGCGGACCACATCTACCTCTAGCTCCTCCTCCTCCTTTTTTACCCCTTGGTGCACATCTAGATTTGCTGGGTTTCTTAGCGCCTCCTGAACAATCAGGCACTTTCTTTTGTGAAGGACAAACGGGACCTTTTCTGCCACCTCCCCCTTTCTTTCCACCTGAACAGTCGGGTACTTTCTTTTGTGAAGGACAAACGGGACCTTTTCCGGTGCCTTTCCCAGCACCACCCCCTCCTCTGGGGGGACACCGTCTCGGTTTCTTAGAACCAGAGCAATAAAACCTATATATGTTTAAAGGAACAGTGAAAGTGCTCATCTTCCGAGTACACGGGGAATGTTTAGGTCCCGTCGTCCTAGCACCACAGGGGTTACTTTTTGATGGCATGGTACCTTTTAAGGGTGGACAAACGGAGGATCCTTTCTGAGCTGACCCTTTTCCGTCACCTGAACATGGTTTGGGCCCTGGTGGTGGGCACTGTGGCTTCGGTACGTCATAATAGAAACGGTACGTTGACCCCCACGGAAACCCGTGAGTTGGCGAGCGGACCGAACTGAAGTTTAGCTAAAAAAGAAAAAAAAATACGTTAAACTCTTGAAGGAACTTATTTTTAGTTCCACGTAGCCAGAATTACTGTCAAAACTAAATGAGTGGTGGTCACACTAGACCCAGGGGCTTTTATTGTTAGCGTCCATAGTCATCATAATTATATATTGGTGCAGTACCATCAGGCGAACCGTATGCCTAAATGCCATGCTTATGGTATAAAAATCAGCCTTCTTTCAACAACGCAATAACACTATCTGATCTGGGAATCAAACCTCACGCTTGCAACCACTACACCAATTAAGTAGTTTTCTGAAGACATGTAAATTAAGACAGTGTTGGTGAAAATTGTAGGTATTAAAGTCAAAGGTCTCACCACCACCGCACCACTCTGATTTTCCAAATTCATGTCCGTATTAATAAATTAATTATCACTCGTTTAAACGGTGAAGGGAAACATCGTGAGAAAGCCTACATGCCTTAGAGATTTTTCTCGACGGTGTGTGAAGTCTGCAAACCCGCACAAGGCCAGCGTGGTGGACTGTAGCCTAATCTCTCTCAGTCTGAGAGGAGATCCGTGTCCAGCAGTGGGACAGTACCTATATGGGTTGATGAAGATGATGTAGATATTAATAACAGCATTTCTTTTACCGTATCAAGCCGTTTTCCGTCAAGTGGTAGCTCCGAAGATATACGTTTTAAAGCGCTTTCTCCAGGTGGCGGAGTGAGAGTGGAAATTTTCGTAAAATCGAATTTCTTGCTTTTCTGGACATAGTCTTGTTCGAAATAGTTGCAATTGTTGGGTTTACGAAGTGGGATCGACCTGGGAACTAGTCTGGAAAACCTATTGTGGTGCTGGGTCGCGTGACCGGTCAATAATTCACTCAAACTTTTCAAACCTGATGTTACATTTTTAACGCTAAATTTTAACTTTCTAGACATAGTAATGAAAAATAACTTAAAAATTTAGTCACAAAAAATTTAAAGTAACGTCACTGCATGTTTTTTGTTCGGCACATCGACTGAATGTCATCGGAAAAGACGAAAAATAGCTATGCCAATAATATAATAGAAAAAGTTTTTATATTTATTCATGTAAGCCAGTCATATACGCACGTTGGAAATCAATGGTTTAAAAATAATATTAATATTTTAATATTTTTGGGACAATTTACACAACACCATCTAGTCCCAAACTAAGCAGAGCTTGTACTATGGGTACTAGACAATGGATATAATACTTATTTTTTTTTTTGTAAATACTTACTTATAATACATAACAAACACAAATATCATTGTATCATCATAATATCATGTTTTACCCACACAAATATTTGTGTCTTGTGGGAATCGAACCCACAACCCTATGATCAGCAGTCCGGCACTCGAACCGCTAGACCATAGAGGTCGTCAAAAATAAATCGTCGTCGTTTATAAATAAATTTGTTATTTAAGTGGGACATGATACGATTTTAAGGTACAGACATGCATATTTAGCATACGTAAAACGAGCATGCTCTTCAGCTGTATACATTTGCTTAAAAAAAGCATACTCATTTTAAGAATAACATTGAATAAGCATTGCTATCAACACATGCCATTTAATAGCAAGCTCTCTGCCAGTTCAGCGTGTTCTGGAGTGAAAAATGGAAAACCAGGTGGCTCTCCGTCCTGGACTGAATAAAATAGAATAAAATAGTCCTTTTGCTTGCAATTCAATGTGTCCAGAAACTTATCATCAAGAAAGAAACAGAGAAGGAATAGAACGATTTCGGTCCGTGATTGGATAAGTAGAAGAGAATATCTTGGAGTAAGTACCTACTAGATTACTTATTATTAAGCAAACACAAATTGCAATGTTTTTTCCTTTCCCCAGCGAGACATTTTGGCGCGAAGTCGTACGTGTACACAGACACACATCTGGACGCGCTGCTAGATTATATCATTAGATGCACCCTACCGCGTCAAATAATGGTCACGTTTCCGTAAGTGAACTGGTTGACATCGGAAGTATCGAATCTGTTATTGTCTCGTTCACTCTTACTGAATATTGCACACTGTCGTTCTCTGTCTCTATTACGGAATGTGTGCATTCACACATCTCTATAGGACACGTTTTCGAGCAATATAAGTACGGTGAGGGTAATAATAAGCATGCTAATTACTAGTAACATTTTGACAATAGCAATATAATATAATATAATATCAATAGCATGCTTTCGTTCTAGTAATGAGCATGTCTGTCTGTACCTTAATATTTTTTTTCTTTTTAAAAAACAAAACGCCACTATCATCAGCATGTAAATCAATTCGGATGTTTCAGATAGTTCCTATGTCCTTAAGTTGGTAGCGAAGATACGGCGCGACGAACGCTTATTTCCTCATTTAAGGTACGATTATGACAGAAAGACTTACATAGTACTTTGACCAAGTTACTGGTCTAGTGGTCCGCGTGTCGGATTGCTGATCACGATGTCGTAGGTTCGATTCCCACATGACACTAATATTTACGTGATGAACATTAAGTATTTGTGTTTGTCTGGGTGTCTGCTATGTAATTTAAGTATGTATTTATTTACAAAAAAAAATTAACTATAATATCCATTGTATATTATAAGCTCTGCTTAGTTTGGGACTAGATGGTGTTGTGTGAAATTGTCCAAAAATATTTAGTTATGTTTGTGATGTATGTTCTTTAGAAGGTAGATGCTTCTAAGTATTATAGTAGTTAATTATAAATGTAGGTAGTTCTCTCGCAATAAACGTTTCCTAATTATTTATCAGTTATTTAATATTGTAAATGTTGTGCTGGGACTGTATGTAACAATTTATTTATTATTTACTTACTTATTTACTTACAGAGTTACTTTCATAATATTAGTAGAGATTATTAATCCCGACGTTTCGGACCCCTTACAGCGTCCATGGTCAAGGGCAGACTAAGATAGCGGCCGTTTCGACATTGTTTATTTAATGATTATTACTAACAACTACCCACACTTTTATTAATTTATTAGCAAACCGATTCATGCAGAACGAGGTCACTGTATACTTTGGTCTTGCGGTTTTTGGTAAAGAGTAAATCCGTAAAGAGATTATTTTAGCGAAGGAAAAAGTCGACTGCTGGCAGGACGAACCTGCGTCTTCTGGTTAGGTATAAAACCAGTCAAGCACCGTCTAGTCCAAAACTAAGCAGAGCTTGTGCTATGGGTACTAGACAATGGATATAATACTTATATACTTTTTTTGTAAATACATACTTATAATACATAAGAACCACCCAGACAAACACAAACACTTATGTTCATCAGATAAATATTTGTGTCCTGTGGGAATCGAACCCACTAGACCACAGACGTCGTCAAATTAAATTTCAATGTTTTTTTCGCGTAAGTTTCAGAAATTAATATTTTGAAGGTCAGGTACGAACACAATCAAAGGCTAGTTACAGTGGTGATATACTGGGTGTATTGACTGGACGTATAGTGTAGCGTTTAAGGTTGTCACCTCGGTTGCGTCACGTGTCCTGGGTCTCATTGCCATCTGAGAACCAATATTTGTTTGTATTAAGCCATGTAGGAGCGTCTAGGTAACGGGATCTTGAGGTACTCCTCTCGTTTTCTATCAACAAAATAAAAATAATTCTCGTGGCCCTCTAAGCAACGTAGGGCCCATAGGCACCGACTCCGGCAGGTTCTACGGATATTTGTTACCAGTGATTTGTTTGTTTGTACGTTTATGAAGTTTGCCTCACTATTCCTTTTTCGTTTTACAGGGTCGGCCACGCGCAAGTGATACTCCTGGTGTTACAAGCGTCTATAGGCTACGATAACCGCTTACCATCAGGTGGGCTGAATGCTTGTTTGCCATCTTAGTGGTATATAAAAAAAACAGACCATTTTTATTTTTTAAAACATTGCCCTCGTTATGATCTCGTTCTGTACCATGGGTGCATTGACAAGCACAATTTTTCACACCCAGACTATACATATACCTATATGTAGTGTATCTATTAAATATATATGTAAACACTGTCTCACACACACAAGTGGTGAGGTAGCTAATGTCACAAAAGTCAACTGTCAGTCACGGAGAATGGCGGGAAAGTAGCCGACTGTGAAAAAGTGTGTGGCTACACAGCTCAGGAACTTGGTGTGGTAGTGAGCTAGTGAATAACGTTAAGTTACTTACCAGCCTTACAGGATCGACCCGACGGGATACTACAAGTGGCGACGAGGCTAAAGGTCAGAAAAAGAAATAAATATTATGAAAAGTTTGTATGTATGTAGGTATATGACTTGTTGCAAAACAATAACATGATATCTAACCATCCTACCTAGTGCATGCATAATGCTGATACAAAGTTAAAATGTTACATTCTGTACTCTGTAAGTAACTACTGGCTACTGCCATCCGCTTTAAGTATTTTATAAGGCGACACTGACCATTCTGTATTGTTATAATGTAGAATAAAGTAAGTAAGTACCTACCTATTTACTACCTTAAGAATACTAACCCCATTCAGAAATTGTGAGAAGTCACTAGCATACATATTTAGGATTGACATACATATTTACATATACAGAAGGGTGTTGGCAAGAGAAAGATGAATAATTTAATATATTTTTAAAGGTACTTATTGAATAAATTATTAGGAACTTAACTACATACTTACCTGATTTTTTTTAAATGAAATACTTTTGAGTATTATTTGCGCTTTAAGTGGACTGAGAGAAGTCAAAAGTATTGAAAACTATCAATAAACTATAACTAAAGTAGTAAATATCTATTTAAACTACAAGTGTTAATTGGATAAAACCGGTATTTGCATAAGTTTTATTGTTTAACTACCAATATTCATTTTATTAGAATGTAGGTCTACTCATTAAATTTTAGAGATATTGATGGTTTATGGAAGTTACATACATATTAGGGTAAAAAAATGTGGAAACAGGCTCTTATAAGGTGCCATTTAATTATAAAACAGTTTTGTTAAAAAAAGGGGGCATTGCATACTTTACCAAAAACATAAATAAATATGTAAGTACTATGATATTGTAAACACATCTTCTGAGGATCACAATAGACTAACTACAGTCTCAGTGAAAGAGACAAGTGTAAATATAATATTGTAATTTTAATCTGTTGAGTGCACTGTTCTTGGACACCTCAACTATTATGTGATTCACTGGATAAAGTACTGAAAAAAAAAAAGTTAAATTATTTATGATAGTAAGTATACTATAATTATTATTGGGTAAATTGATAACTATAACTATTATTATATCTACACAGTAAATAACACACTGGTTTTATTTTTTTTTTCTCCCATGGGAGTAGGCGGAAGCTGGGGAATGCCACTTGCTGCAATTCCTGAATACTTCTTTTGTTTTACCCACATTAATGTACCTATGTTGTCATGGCCACGCACCAGTTGCAAGGAAAACTAGATATCTACTATTAATTTAAATATAATAATAAAAAGGGGCTGTGAATTGGCATAGTCATGAATAAATTAATTTTGTTTTAATTCCAATTGTTTAAGTATAGTATAGTAACAGTAGTATAATATAGTGGGTTATTAAGTTACAAGTACCACATATAAACACATGTGAAATTAATACTTACATGTATATTGTACAAGTAATTTAAGAAATAAGATGTCTAATACTTGTGTTTACTAAAAAATAAAATATATACATACAAACATAGAAGTATATTTATTACTGGGCTAATAGATTAGTAATGACATCCATTAAATTGGACCTATCTGAATTCCATTAAATTGGACGTAGCTGACATCCATTAAATTGGATGTACCCGACATCCATTAAATTGGACGTACCCGACATCCATTAAATTGGACGTATCCGACATCCATTAAATTGGACGTACCCGACATCCATTAAATTGGACGTATCTGACATCCATTAAATTGGACGTACCCGACATCCATTAAATTGGACGTACCCGACATCCATTAAATTGGACGTATCCGACATCCATTAAATTGGACGTACCCGACATCCATTAAATTGGACGTACCCGACATCCATTAAATTGGACGTATCCGACATCCATTAAATTGGACGTACCCGACATCCATTAAATTGGACGTACCCGTCATCCATTTAGTTGGACGTATTTGACATCCATTAAATCGGACGTAATATCGTTGCAGGTCACTTCAAATTGACCCATCATGTCAAACTTATTACCACCTCCAGAAAAATTAGATGTTGAGGGAGACCCTGCTTCATTGGAAATAAGATGGGAAAAGTGGAAAAGATCTCTACGAATTTATCTTGAGGCAACAGAAACTACAACTCCTGCAAAAAAAAAAGAGCACTATTGCTATTATTAGGAGGTACAGGTCTTCAAGAAATTTTCTATAATATCCCAGGAGCAAGTGTTGAGGAGTCTGAGGGAGTCGAAGTTTTCGAAGTTGCAGTTAATAATCTTGATTATTATTTTTTACCCAAGCAGAACAACACTTATGAAAGACATGTTTTTCGCCTTATTAAACAAAATGAAGGAGAAAGCTTTGACAAATTTGTTGTAAAACTTCGTGATCAAGCTTCAAAGTGCAAATTTGATAAATCAGACGACCATATAATAGACCAAATTATAGAAGGATGTTCCTCACATGAATTAAGAAAAAAGATTTTGATCATGGGGGACGGAGTTACTTTAGACAAGGTGGTGATTGAAGCCAATACATTGGAAGTCGTAAATCACCAATTGAAAAATTATGCAAAGGGAGATAAAGACAAAACGAATGAAGTTAATGCAGTTGCAGACAAAAAATCAGTATACACAACATTATTATTAGTATATGCGAAACCTGAATATAGTTTGTTCAGAATCAGTAACTGAATCGATTCCAATAATTTTTACATCATGTTATATTTTGTCCCAAAAACATTTAAAAAATGTTACGAGTAGGACACCGAGCGACACTAAGTACCTATCCGCATTCATATGCGCGCAACACAGGTCACTGACACTGAGCGGTCAGCGCGGGCGCAGTGGGGCGGGCGGGGCCCGGGGGTGAACCAACCAGGCAACCACTTCAGTCGCCCGGCAGCTATAGGGAAGTGTGCACGTATGTCGCTCCCGTTCAGATAAGTAGGTACAAAACGAGGAACGCGACCGCGAGCGCAAGCATTTCGGTTGATCTGTACCTATCGTATGTAAAAAGCATAGGTAGTGTTCGTTTAAGAAATGGTACGTACAGTAGCGGTTTGTGGTGATAACGCGAGCGCGCGGCAGTTGTGTTTCGGTTGACGTGTACCTATCGTATGTAGAAAGCATAGTGTTCGTGTAAGAAATGGTACGGATACTAGCGGTTTGTGGTAATAAGTGATAACGTATTCCTGGCAGTGCAGCACGAGGAGCTATCTGACATTAAAGTATCGTCACACACATGAACACACGTTTTTATTTGTACCTACAGCCTGTTGTGGTTAAGTAGTGCGATGTTTAACACTTTTCATCCATTTTGAACTTACAGTGTTTGGTATAAGGTGCAACATATCGCATTGACTACATTTAATCACTTACGGCTGCATTTACGAATAAAGTACTTATTAATGTCTACCTACACTTGACCATTACGACAGTTCAAAGACTGGAAGTGTGATGGAAAATGTGGAAAGTGTGATGTATCATCAGTTAAATACAATGCAATCGGAAATCGCCGTACGGTTAGGTACCTACTGCCACATTATTATCAATGAGCGCCGCGACAACGCGGGCGCGGGGCGGCGCCTGCGCGTGATGAGCATGTTTTTGTACGGACAACCAGGTAACTTAACAAGCTTATAACTTTGTGATTTTTCATGATACAAGTTTTGAAATTTTGTACATAGATTATTTACATAAAAATACTAGACAGTAGAAGAGAAAGATTGCAGGATAAACCAGATACTGATTCAAAATTGTTCAAATGCCCGAGATGCGGGAGTGGTACACACAAATCTCAGGATTGGAACTGTCCAGCAAAAGGAAAAAGATGTCACAATTGTGGGAAGCTAGGACATTACCAACGATGTTGTAAATCTAAACTTATACAGCACAAAAGGAAAGTCGAACAAAAAACGGAAGTTTCTAAATTTAATAGAAATCGACTACGTAAAGACAATACAGTAAACGCGTTAGAAGATGAAGAAGTCCAATATGTATTCAACATGAACAATGATGCAACGGTAGAATGTAACGTTGGAGGAATAAAATTGGAAATGCTTATAGATTCGGGTTGTAAATTAAATTTAATATCCGATAAAACCTGGGATTATCTGAAGAGTAACAAAGTCATTTGTTGTAAGCAGGTGAAACAACCAAATAAAACCCTATTAGCTTATGGCAGTAAGACACCATTGGATATTCAGGGATGCTTCGAAGCTACTATCGGGATAAACAAAAAAACACATAGTACTATATATGTAATAAAAAATGGTTCGAGGAACTTATTGGGCAAGGACACAGCATTACGACTAGGTGTATTAAAATTAGGCACCAGTATAAACCAAATTCAGGAAGTTAATACCGTTTCCCAAATTCAAAGATGTACTGGTTGAGATACCAATTGATGAGTCTGTTAGATCAGTGATGCAGCGTTATAGGAGAATACCAATCCCCATTGAAGATAAAGTCAACGAAAAAATAAAGGAGTTATTGCATGCAGACATTATTGAGGAGGTACATGAACCATCCTCTTGGATTTCTCCGGTAGTGCCCATACTGAAAGATAACGGAGATGTGAGGTTATGTGTAGACATGAGGCGTGCTAACGCCTCAATAACACATGTGCGCCTGAATTGTTTCAGAAAATCTTAGAGAAAATGCTGGTTAAATGTGAAGGCGTTATTAATTTCATTGATGATATTTTGATCTTTGGAAACAGTACCGAGCATGATTTAAGACTATCGAAAGTATTGAAAGTCTTACAGGAAAACAATGTATTGCTTAATAAAGACAAATGTATTTACAAAGCGGAAAGAATCAACTTTTTAGGTCATGAACTATCACCAGAGGGAGTAAGGCCGTTACCAAAATACATTGAGAGCATTTCACAGTTTAGGGTTCCCAAGACAGTTGAAGAGTTGCAGAGTTTCCTCGGCCTAGTCAATTATGTAAATAAATGGGTACCTAATTTAGCCACAAGAAGTGAACCTTTAAAGGAGTTGTTACGAAAAAAACTTGGAAAAAAGGGAATCATAGAAAGCTATTGGACCGATAGACAAAACGAAGCATTTAAAGACTTGAAAGTAACACTAACCAAAATAAGGACCCTCGGATATTACGATGTTATGGACAGCACGCAAATCATTGCAGATGCTAGCCCAGTTGGGCTTGGAACAGTTCTAGTACAAACTGACATAAATGGCCCTAGGATTATAGCATACGGGAACAGAACGCTAACAGACTGTGAACGTAGGTATAGTCAGACAGAAAAAGAAGCCCTTGCTCTTGTCTGGGCTATCGAACATTTTAATATATTCCTTTTCGGGAAACAATTTGATTTATAGTTACCGATCACAAACCACTGGAGTTCCTGTTTAGCTCGAAATCAAAACCTTGTGCCCGTGTTGAACGGTGGGTTCTTAGGTTGCAAGCATACCGGTATAATATAAAATATAAGCCGGGGAAAACAAATATTGCAGACCCTTTATCACGGTTGTGCAAAGGTTCCATCATTGAGCCTGAAGTGGATGATTATGTATATCAAATTGTACAACTTGCGAGACCACAAGCAATACCTATGCAAGATATTGTTAAGTATTCAGAGACTGACCCAGAAATTAACACTGTTCGAAAGGGAATTTATAACAATCATTGGGATGAATCGTCAAGGAATTACAAAATTTTCGAAAATGAATTGTGTTTCCACGAAAATATTCTTCTAAGAGGGAACAGAATCGTAATTCCTGAGAAATTGAGGAAAGCTGTATTAGATGCAGCTCACGAAGGTCACCCAGGTATAGTAGCAATGAAGGCTCGTTTAAGGACCAAGGTTTGGTGGCCAAGGATAGATAAAGACGTTGAGACACTGGTAAAGAGTTGCAAGGGGTATACCTTAGTGGGACTACCTAATCCACCGGCGTCGATGAAACGACGAGAACTTCCAGCAGAGTCATGGATCGACACCGCTATAGACTTACTAGGTCCTCTCCCTAATGATTACCTGTTAGTAATAATTGATTATTACAGCCGTTTTAAGGAAATTAAAATAACCAAAACTATTACAAGCGCACAAATAATAAAAATCCTACAAGAAATATTTAGTCGCTTAGGTTACCCAGTCTCCATTACCGCTGATAATGGACGACAGTTTGTAAGCGAGGAATTTAGGACTTTTTGTAAAGAATGTAATATAAGGCTCTTTAATACTGTCCCCTATTGGCCACAGATGAATGGAGTGGTAGAGCGACAAAATAAGGATATTGTAAAACGACTAAAAATTAGTCAAATAGAACACAGAGACATCAGAGAAACTCTTTATGAGTATCTCATGATGTATAATTCAACCCCACATTCCGTTACGGGAAAGACACCGTCGGAACTTTTCTTTAAAAGACAGAATAGGGACAAAATTCCCATGATAAGAGATATAAATGAAAAAGGAGATGACTCAGAGGTAAGAGACAGGGACAGATTACAAAAGGAAAAGGGGAAGGAATACGCAGACAGGAAAAGAAGAGCCACAGAATCAGAACTTATAGAAGGCGATAAGGTTTACATCAAAGATATGGAAAAGTCTAACAAACTATCCAGCAATTTTAATCCCACTCCGCATGTAGTAGAACAGGCCAGTGGAGGAGATGTCACTGTCAGGAATGAGGAAACAGGACAAAGGGTAAGACGAAATGTAGTACACTTAAAAAGGGTAGAAGGTAAGTGGCAGCGAATCCAAGATGACAATGAGATCATATCTGCAGATGATGAAGTGCATCAGACTAGTTCTTAATTTGATAATTGCTCATTATTAATATATTACTATTGATTACATTTAATTAAAAATAAACATGTTTTGATTTTGATTTTCTATGATTATTGATAACGCGTCCTCAGTAAAACAAATCAAATTATAATAAGAAAGGGATGTAGTGTATCTATTAAATATATATGTAAACACTGTCTCACACACACAAGTGGTGAGGTAGCTAATGTCACAAAAGTCAACTGTCAGTCACGGAGAATGGCGGGAAAGTAGCCGACTGTGAAAAAGTGTGTGGCTACACAGCTCAGGAACTTGGTGTGGTAGTGAGCTAGTGAATAACGTTAAGTTACTTACCAGCCTTACAGGATCGACCCGACGGGATACTACACTATATAATTTGTAACGTGCGGGGATCGAACCCGCGACACATGGAAGTTTATCACTCCGCCACTATGTCAAACGTACCATCTGTAGGACGGGAGTTGTCTTTTTTAAAAAAGAAAGAAATATAACTGCCTCGTTATTCTACTAGTCCTAAGTGCGACTGCTTCACTAAAGGTATTGGGTTCTATTCCCAGGTCGAGCAGTGGTATTAGGTTTTTCTATGAAATTCTCAGTAGCAGCTCGGAGGAATTAATGCCCAGTTAATGGCACCAGGCTCGCCCTTACATGGGACCTAAACATACCGGCAAACTGTGGGTATATATTGGTACACCTCTGCTTAACCCTTCACGAAATAAAGGCATGGTATGTTATGTTAAAAAAAAGAAACACCATGATCCTAATTCTTCACCTCTGCCTAACCCTTCATGAAATACAGGCATGGTATGTTAAACAAAAAAAAAACACCATGGTCCTAAATCTTGTCATAATGCACTTGCGCTTTTTCAAGTTTACATAATAAATGTGTAGTGTGAAGGTTGTACACTTTCTTAGGCGGGGAGGCTCCGGCAGCCGCGTCTGCCTTCAGTCGCAGGAGAGGCGCGCTCTACCGCGCAAGTGCAGTGATTGTACCTGTAATATTTAACTTTTTTTATAAGTGCTGTGTATGGATAAAATGAGGCTTATATTTTGGGTAAGTTCCAATATAACTTACTTAGTATATAAAAAATAATTCTAGTGAAAGTTTTTTTAATCACTGCTGTTGTCCCAGTGTTATTGTATTGATATTAATGTAAAAGTTGGGAAATGCTTGTGTCGAATTGTTGAATGTAAATTAAACTGTGACTCATCCGTGACAAAAAAGAAAAATTGAAGGTTTTTTTTTCGTCTATAATCTGTGTAGTTCCGCCTCCAGATATTACGATGGTGTGAGAATTTGTTTAATTTAAACGATTAAGTAAAGTGTACTCTAAGTAGCTGGTTGGTTGTTGATTGAGGATTTTTATAATAGTATACTGGGAACTCGACGTATTCCCGTCAAAACATCGTCATTGTCTAGTAGCCATAGTACAGACGCCAGCAGGTCAAGCTATCCAAAACTGTCTAATTTTTCCAATTGAAAATGAACGTTGTTGTGTTGTATTAAGGTTGAAAATCTATTAAAGAAATTTGACAGATTGTGGTAGCTTAATGTGCTGGCCTCTGTACAAGCTCTGCTTAGTTTGGGACTAGATGGTGTTGTGTAAAATTGTTAAAAAATATTTACTTATATTTTATATAATGTATTTATTTATAGATCAAAGCATTTTTTTATTATGTCGAAAAGGGACCAAATTTGATATTTTTTCCAAAATCACTAAATTTAAAATAAATCGAAAACCGTTAACTTTCGGCCATAAGTACATATAGGGGGTCAAATTCGTTGCATTTGAGCTCCTCTATCTCATTCTGACGAGAATACGTCGAGTTAACAGTAACCCTGAATTTATAAATATTATAACAGACTCATAAATAACACAATTTGTAAATTATAAACATAAAATATGTAGTTTACACTAATAGCATTTTAAAACCATATTTTTATTCAAAACGTGTAAAAGTGGGTATTAGAAATCAACAATTAATCACAAGTTCATTTAAAAATAACTCTCGTCCGGATTTTCTCTCTCAATATATATATGTAGCTATATATATCAAGCTGTCTTTGAAACATAACAGATTTCCATTACATTAATAAATATATTAACCAAATTGTGAACAAAGAATAATATTGCAATCCTGTTTTTTTAAAGAGTCTCTATAGTGAATTTTTCACTTTTTGGAACCGTGCAACTACTGAATGATCTTACTTTAATGATCTAAGAAATATTTCTGAATTCTGAACTTAAAAAGAAACAATTATGATAAATAATATTCAACATTGAGCTCCAAAATATATCTTAAACGTCAAATACATTAACTTTAAGAATTTAGTCCTAAACATAATTTTGAATATACCCCATACTTAAAATTTCATCTGCATAATGATGGAAAATATCTAGATATGTTTTATAAACAGCTAATATCTTACCTAAGACACGAACGTCCTCACCGGTTACGTAAATATACAGAAATATATGATAAAAGTAGGTCGCCGAGTCCGTCAGAGATTCGCGAACGGAACTCCGTGTAAAAGACATCTACGCGCGGCTCTCGTAGGTGCATGATGGCGCGCCGAGTTTTCACCTATTTACTTTATCTATACGGATATATTTTACAACTTGTTACAATGTCCACTCTCTATATTTAACTTGTTAGGTCTGAATAGTTGATAGATGGATAAATAGACATTTTGATTCCAGAGTTGTAATAATTATCTTACTATCATATTCCGAGCCTTTTCTCAGCTATGTTGGGGTTGGCTTCCAATCTAAAGAGGTGCGGCTGAATAACAGTATGCTACACGAAGCGATTGCAACCCAATTTGTGGACCATATACTGAAGATAGACTGGTTATCAGGCTTTTTTGTCTTCCACTAATGATTTTCTTAGGTGTTCGTATGACAGTCAGGAACGACAGTTTTCCGTGCTCTCCAATGTACAGACGCCAGCATGTCAAGCTATCCAAAACAGTCAAATTTTCCCAATTGAATATGGACCTTATTGTTTTGTATTAAGGTTGAAAATCAATCAAAGAAATTTGACAAATTATTGTGGTAGCTTGATGTGCTGACCTCTGTACTTATGGATCTCGTTGTATTAAGAATGGTCTCCCATCCACAGAATGACCGCGGCTAGCGCAGCTTAACCTTGCTAATCAGTTAATCAGCGTAATTATTACTTTGCCACGAGTCCATCAGAATTATTATAATTCTAGTAAATAGTCGCGCTTAGTACTAATGAGACAGTAAACGTTTTTTCATTTAAATATAAAGGAAAGGGGATGTCTGGGACATGAGGACATTACCCTCTTGCGATCGTCTCGAGAGGCTTCAGTAATTACAGCGTCAGACTTCCGGCATCGGGTTTATGCAACAGAAATGCATAAGGCTACCGTTTGAGTAAATATACGGTCGAACAAAAGAGTTAAGTATACAGGCAGCTAATTAAACATCCTGTTTTTTTAAAGATTGTGTAATTATGTATCACGCAATATGTGTCAAAACGTAGGTATTGTAAGCTGCTACACATCAAACCCTTTGACGGGTAATTATTCAAATCACAATCTGTGTAAAGATGCAGATTTCGTTCGCTACCTGTATACAAAATTCTTTTGTTGACTGTATATACCATCGCCTGTATACCTCGAAGGGTTAGGCAGAGGTGTACTGATTTATTTATTTATTTACAGGCATACACATACAACTTTACAGTAATAAAAAAAAACCAATACGTTACAGCGTTCACATTACAGTAAAATTATACTTAAGTAGATATATACAAATAATTATGTACACTATGAGATCAAGAACCATTCTTAATTTTACCTCTTATCCATCTTCTCACATAATCTTAAACATTCACGACACACATCCGTCCATCTCATTGCAAACAAGTCACACTCCATGATGTACAGACGCCAGTAGGTCAAGCTATCCAAAACTGTTACATTTTCCCAGTTGAATATGAACCTTATGACTTTGAATTAAAGTTGAAAATCAATAAAAGAAATTTGACAGATTGTGGTAGCTTGATGTGCTGGCCACTGTACCTCCCATGTAATAGGAGCGAAGCCTATTGCCATTAACCTCCAAACTCCAAGAAAAAATATCTAAGTAGTATATCCATTGTCTAGTACCCATAGTACAAGCTCTGCTTAGTTTGGGACTAAATGGTGCTGTGTAAAATTGTACAAAAATTTTATTTATTTAAGCTCTGAAAATTTTATAGAAAAACCTAATAACGCTTTGCTCGACCTGGGAATTGAACTCAAGACCAGAAGCATAGCAGTCGTGCTTGTGACCACTAGGCTAATGAGGCAATGTTTCATAAATGTAATAATATTAATAATAATGAACGTTTGTTATTCAATGTAACGAATCACATTTTGAGAGTCCCATGAATTTGGATGACATTTTTTAAATGAGTCTTTCTTTTAATTGCTTTGTAAAACAAGAGATATAAAACTCGCATATTATATGTTAATCAATAGAATACAATTAGAATACATTTATTCGTTAAAGAAATACTATTCTATCTTTATATATATTTTAACATTTTATTATTATTATTCTTAATAAAGACTAGATGAACCAACAGACTATATTTGTGCAACCTAATTGCAGTACCACCCACTGGTTCTAATTATGTATCTCACTCACTTACAAAATAGAGCAAGCTGTTTTTGAGTTTAGCGAGACTAACAAACAGCAATTGATTTTTATATATAAATAAAAAATTTCATTCTGTTTACAAATACATATAGAAAAGTCTCAAAACTTAACTTAAAAGATCTCGTTCCGCCGGAGAACTGAAATCGAGACTTGCCCCGCGTAATCAGCTGCAAGTAAAAGTGAAATAATTCTACATAATTATGTATACATATGCAAAAGTTGCCAAACGTATTGGTAACACTAGATTGTGTGCAGTATTTTTTATATAGAGTTAAATGGCAAGGTCATCAACAAAAGTCTGCAATGTTACGGTAAACCATCTCTTGTTGTGAAATTTTAGGTATACAAAATTTTTTTATAGCCTAATTTGTTTCTCATTGCTAGGCCTTCCTTTTTTTTTCAATTATTACTATTCTGCGCGACTTCCGGGCCTGCCCTACAAAAATATCGAGGTCGTCACACCACCTATGTCACGGGCGACCTCGACTCTCTGTCCCCTATCAGGCGTCCAATAGGTAACAATTTTTGCACAACGGTCTGGGTGCATTCGAGCAACATGGCCTGCCCACTTTAGCCTGACTGTCTTTTCACCAAAGTCTTATATGTTATGAAAGGTAGGGTAGGGTGCAAGAGGCAATTTGTACAAGATAAAAATAAATTGTCACGTCTACGCGTCAAAATACTTGTCCACATCGCTGTACTGCTACGTTAAATGGCAATGATAATTATCTGTCACTTTTTTTAATAGTTTAAGTTTGAAATGGAAACAATTGCGACTGATTTTTTTAAGTTTACATATCAAAATGATGTTACAAAACAACTTGACAGTAAAAGCCTCAAAAACACTATAATAAATAATTACTACAGACTTTGAACACAATTTTAGCTACTTAATTGCACAAAAAGACATTTAATAAAGAATAGTTTCAAATGTATCCTACATGATAGATGTTTTAATTAAATAATAATAATAATTTAATAATAATAATTGTTTATTTGTACACAGAACAAAATAGTACAAGGTAGAGACTTATGATTAAGTTATACAACAGTGAACATTTAAATCGAACGTTTGACTCCTAAACTAGACAAAAAGCCTGTGTCTTAGAAGTCAAAATGTTCTCCGAAATCGCAGTTACACACAACTATGGAATTTAGTACACGTATTAGTATGGTCATATTATGAAAGTAAATTAAGAATTTCGGTAATACTTTAATAGTACCGCAGGTTAAAAGCAGATGCCTACGTAATTATTACATTTTATAAACTATAAATATTATTTTTATATGTAGTATTAATTTAAGTTTATCGCACTGTTTTTGTTAATTGAATGTTTCTTTTATATAATTACATGACTTTTATTATACTTAATTAGTACGTTTGGCGAAATATATTTGTAAAGAAGGTTCTTATAAATTATTGTTTTTTTTACTGATTAGTTTAAGAAATTAAAGTAGTTATCAGTTCTCCTCCCCAACTTAAATAGCACTTGCCTAGGAGAACTGATGTACTAGGAGACCTGATGTACTAGGAGAACTGTAGGGCAATGTAATTAACATTGGCGTATCGTAGAAAGAATTATAATTTATTTAGTATAGAATACTGACAGCTATATTTAGATATTTATAATTATGCCATCGATGCCCATACCAAAAAAGCAAAAACACCATTTGCTAGATATAAATAATTCCCTGCGCTGATATCACGCATGCTAAGCTTAAAATAAAATTCAGCTTTGAGTCCGCACGTACATTTCCACTTACGAAGAAACGTTGTGTTGGAAGTTGGGGGACTTTGGGGGCCAACCCAACTATTCCTCTTTCGATTTACAGGGTCGGCAACGCTGTGATACGCCTGGTGTTGCAAGCGTCTATAGGCTACGGTAACCGCTTACCGCTTACCGGTGGGCAGTATGTTTTTCTCGTAAAATTGTTGATTTCTAAGTAGGTAACAGGACACATAAAAATTATATCAATGTAACTTGATAAAATGTTTAAAAGTAGTTTTATTTCAATGTCTTCTAAACTTTTTTTTGTGTTTCCAAGAGATAAAATTATCGTAGACTAACCCTCCTTCGGATTGATATACCATTTCTGTATAAAAAGTAGTTCACCAGAAAGTAACAAAAAAACTAAAATGTCATCGAGATAAACAAGCTTACCTGAGACAGGAACTGGCAGGTGCGGGTCGTGACCGACGAACTGACAACAGACAACGTATTCAGTAGTACCACTCTATACGATCTTCAAACTTAACACTGAGAACACTAGATCTGTTTTTGAGTTCCGGTTTATTTTTATAAAAAGCGTTATCTCACTACGATTTCCTTATATATCGTGGGTGCGTTCACATACTCAAACACCCAGACCCGGTACGATACGGTTTGTTCCGTGCGGGGATCCACGCGACGCCTGGCTCAGAAACCAATCGCTACGTCTCTTTTGGCGTAGTGTCATCGATCTATTAACAACTCGGATTTTTCAATTGAACCCTATTGTTTTTATTAATATTATTTTATTTGGAACCAAGCCTGATGAAAATAAACTAATAATTTATTGTTTACCACTTGATGCGATGAGAGATATTATGTATAATGGTGTTCTTACGAATGGATATATATATATGAATATATATTATTTATTTATATATATATTTTTATTTTGTATCATAATTTAGTGTAATAATAGAAAATTAAGCCTATGGCCTTTAATATTAATTTTGACATTAAATTTAATGTCATTGTATACCGCAAAATTGGCATCCGGAGGTCACAAAAGGGTCTGGTTGAAAACCAGCGCCAGGCAAATGCCTGGCACATGCTGAACCAGATCCTATTTAGAGGAGCCTTGACCCACAAATTATTGCTTCGTTTATTTGTACTGACTTTTTATTTTATTTTTTATATGTATTTGTGTGTCGCAATGGGTAACCTAAATAAACTGTTTTTCTTTCTTTCTTTTCTTCTTTCTTATCTATTTCTATGAAATGACGCTAAGAGATGAATCTTAGTGAATCCAACACGAATTCTATCCAGGGTTCAAACACCTATAAATCGCCGATAAATTGATGCTACCTCTCAGCCAGTAACATCTATTGATGACTTTGTTCTTTGACTTTATTTTACAGTAAGTTCAATGTCCTACAAAACATTATTTATGTAGTCTTATTTATAATTTTATTTGCTGACGTCTTCGTGACGTTAAGATGGATAATGTTGAAGAGAAATTCGACATCACGGGCAGAAGTGTCGTAGCTTAGTTGGACTGTCAAATTTTCCTAATGGAATATATTTAAGAACCTTAAATATTGTTTTTTATTAAAGTTGAAAATCAATCTAAGAAATTTGACAGATCGTGGTAGCTTCTTGACGACCTCTGTGGTCTAGCGGTTCGAGTGCCGGACTGCTGATCATGGGGTCGGGTTCGATTCCCACAAAACACAAATATTTGTGTGGATAAAACATGAGTATTTGTGTTTGTCTGGGTGTTTCTTATGTATTATAAGTATGTATTTACAAAAAAAAAAGTATATAAGTATTATATCGATTGTTTAGTACCCATAGTACAAACTCTGCTTAGTTTGGGACTAGATGGTGTTGTGTAAAATGTCCCAAAAATATTATTATTATTACAGCCTCTGTACAAAACTGGTCCTACTGTTATTTTTTTTATACTGCACAACACAGTGAGTCGAAAGTTACGCACGATCGGCAACAGTGAATGGTCACGGCTGACGGAACGTGGATGTTGGTTTTAAACAGTCGAAAAGATAGTGAAAGATTATTTGTGTGATGTTGAAGCTGGGAATTTTGACAGTTAGGTGTCATTGGGATAGTTTGTCAGTTAAACGAGTCCTTCTTTGTCGGGTTAAATAGGAATGTGAATGACTTTGGCTACAAATCATAGGGAAAGATTTTCTATTTCTTTTGTATTAAGTACTATAATGGTATGACGGGTATCTGTAGTACCTATTTATTAGGTAGGTACTACATACATGAAATGATAAAGTTTATACCACAGATTAAATAATAAATATTACTACAAAGCAAACTACATTTCATGTATATTAATGGCATGAAGGTACAGAGCTTCATTTTTTCTACAGCTTCGACTGTATCCGATAAAAAAAGTCAATTGTAGTGCAATGTTTTTGCATCACAATATACTTTTTCATTTTTTTTTCATTATAATAAATAATTATATACTTACACAGTAGACTAAAAACTGAGGTGTATCCTTACTAATCCCTATTATATTATTATATCAATATTATAAATGCGAAAGTAGTTCTGTCTGTTACACGTTCATGCTAATCCGCCGAACCGATTTTGGTGAACATTGGCACAGAGATAGATTAGAACTTGGAAAGGGACATAGGTTACCTTGTGTCTCAAAAAAATCCTTTGGGTACAAGTGAAGCCGCGGGAAAACGCTAGTTAACTTATAATTACTAGCCAATCGACAATAATAATAAATGTTTAACTGTAAAGGTATACGCAGCCTGCATAAAATAACTTCGTGGATTTAACTCGGGCAGTGTGTTAGTGAAATCTGGCGGTTTCCGACTTGAACCGACGAGGTTGAGCATGCCCGCAATATTAACCAGTCTACCTTAACCTCACACTATACAAGGACATTCCTATATGTAAAAGCATGCATACGTTTATTATGTACAGTCAGCAACGAAAGTCGCTGGACATGTTGCGTCTTCAATATGATTTTTAATAAGTAAGTATAAATTTACTGACCTGTGAAGGTTATGCGGAAGCAGTGATAGCCTAGTGGTATGACCATTGGACTACCAAGTCGAAGGTCTCGAGTTCGAAACCACGGCATGCACCTCTGGCTTTTCGAAATCATGTGCGTATTAATAATTAATTATCACTCGCTTAAACGGTGAAGGAAAACATCGTGAGGAAACCTGCATGCCTTAGAGATTTTATCGACGGCGTGTGAAGTCTACCAACCCGCAGTAGGCCAGCGTGGTGGACTATAGCCTTATCCCTTTCATTCTGTGAGATGAGACCCGTGCCCAGCAGTGGGACAGTATAAGGGTTGATGATGAAGGCTTTGCGAAATTTTGCATAGATGACCATTAAATACTCAGGTTACCTTAATAGAAAAAACCTATTGACAATTTGGAGCTGTGATGTTTTGAAAATTTTGCTGTGTTCAAGAATATTGATTAATGTTAACTATATCCTAAATACCATAAAAATAAATTTATTCAAAAAATATTTAAATAAGATATTATAATTATGTTCTCTATAAATACTGACTTTAAATCCAAAAAACAAAAAAAGCAAGTATGTACCTATGCTTAAACAGTTAATCATTTGAACGTCTCTCTGGAATTCTTGTTAATTATAAAATAACCCTTACGCAGCTATAGTTTTAGTCCCCATGTAATAGAGGGCAACCACTATAATAACTTACTAACCAATACATAAAAAACCAACCTTACCTACTAACCAAACTCCAAACTCGAGAAATTCATAACACTGCACGATTTGGGAATCAAACCAATTCTGCTTAGCAGCCGTCCTTGCGATTAATGAACCAGTCTTAGAATTTATAGACTTAAATAAAATTAATTAGGTACTTAACTTTGTATTAATTTAACAGCCTGTGTATATAAATAAGGAATGTATGTCATTACCGTAACTTTTACTTCCATATTATAACAGGTTTGTTTGACAAAATTCGCTCGACTTTGAGGTGACATTTACTTGATCAATGTTGCAATGTTATTAGCGTGCAAAGGCCTAATTTTGAAGGCCTCATGGCTGTTATAAATATGATAAATAATAATAATAGTCCTGCACCCACCCGGGAGACTCCAGGCTGTACTATAATAGTCCAGTTTAGGAGTACCCCAGGTTGGTGCCCCATCCCATATTAGAACAAAGTTCTCCAAGGGGCCTCTACGCGTTGGACCTGTGTCCCCGCGCAAGCCTGCCAAAGGACCGGATGTCTTCCTCACGGGATATATGCCGTGATATCCAAAGTGGAGATACAAATAATAATAATCAATTCTTTATTTCTCAGACAAATTAATACACCAATAAAATAATACAATCTCCAAAAATCTCCTCGCATCTTCTCAGGCTTACACAAAAAACACATACTCACATTGTTATAATAAACGTAAATACTGATCCTGTCTCAACTTTAAAAAGGACCTGATTTTCTAGTTTTGTGTCAAGGTTTCTTCTTACAGAAACCCATCGTTATAGCCTAGAAATAGTGTTGCCATCTACAAAATAACATAATATTTTGTAGCTTGAGTGTATCTACCTCTTTAAAGCAATATTCTTTCTCTGTTGTCGGCGTGTTCACGGCTGGTGTCACGGTCCATTTCACACAATGTCAAGGCTGCAGCCAGCCAACCATGGCGGCACACCCTTGCTTACGTTACGAGTTAATAAGATACGTGACGTCATAGAAGAGTACTGTCAGAAAAGCCTGTTTTAAATTAAAAATATTGAATGTTTTTTTATGGAATGTCAGTCTGCTATCTCCTTAGTTTAGTAGTTCAATGCACAACTAGTACGCTAAAGGTCCTGGGTTCGATTTCCAGGTCGAGCAGTGTTATTGGGTTTTCTATGAAATTCTCAGTAACAGTTGGGAATTCGGAATTGTTCCCTAATAGCCTCCTATTACATGGGACCTAAATATACCTAAACGGCGAACTGTGAGTGAACTACTTACATTGGTACACCTCTGCCTAACTCTTCCGGGAATACAGGCTTGATGGTATATGTTATGTTATTATTTTTCTTCTTCAACATATACACCGTGTTTTTTTTTGTCATCTTAGTGGTCCCTTGGATTTTAACTCGAGACCTAAATAGACCTATAGACTGCTTTTAGGGGACTCATATGATTGTTTGTCATCTCTGTTCAGTAGTAGGCTATAAAAAAATGGCCGCCTCCAACCAGTCTCAGAGTATACCAATCCTCTATCTTTTATTTTCAAACAGACTTTCACTAAACATTTAGTACATATTTCCTTGTATAAACTAAAACGCGTTACACAACAATTCACCTATTGCCTAATACTTCCGTTATTGGTAAAAGTTTTATAGAAATATGTTAAATATAAACGACCTCAATCAATGATATTTAAGGTAGATTTTATGCTAATATTCGAATTTTTATGCTACTTTAAGACTATAGAATGTCAATTTGTTTTGTTTTCCATTAATGACGTAACTGGCATTCTTTCTTTAATTCGTATTTTGTTCAAATTTACATAGGCCGAATGGAACGAAAGTCACTGTATTACGTTAATTCCATTCTTAAGGGTAAACAAACCCTATAAACAAACCCTGTACACTCAACATACGAATTAGGTATGCAGATAGCGGATGCAACTTTACCTAGGTTGCGATAAACAAATAAGCGAAGGCTTGGATTCTTCTTCTTTCTTTCTCTATGGCATTTGATGCCGATGTCGTCAATTCTGCCATTGTCAAAGTGGATAGGAGAAGGCTTGGATATTCGATGTCAAATCGATTTAACATAATTCAACTTTCGATGCAAGCGTAAACTACATAAAGCTTCAAAGCAAAAAGAAATTAGTCAATTCTCCTGGAAAAACGTAAACCCTAAATCTCAATTTCGGCTTACACACAAGCTCAGTTAAATAAAAAATCACACTAACTGTATAATAACCACAGATAATCAATGATGTGGTTTAATAAGTAGTGTTGTTGAGCAAATTGGATAATAGGTAAGTACCTAGCCTACAATAGTAGGCTAGGTACTTATTATACAATAGTATGATGCTATTGTTTGTTCGATAATCAAGTTAAATCATCAATAATTTTTGTTCTATTACTGAGGTGCCAAACAAGCATACGGCTCACCTGATGGTAAGCGGTTACCGTTGCCTATAGACGCTTACAACACCAGGGGTATCACTTGCGCGTTGCCGACCCTGTAAAATGAAAGAGGAATAGTTGGGTTGGCAGTCTATGGGTCAAAGTCCCCCTACTGGCAACACAAAGTTTCCTCGCGGAGCTTTATCAAATGAATAATTAAAAGATAACAATGTCTTAAAACTATAATTTTTATATTAAGTATATACAAATACGTGTTTTTGTAAATACATAGCTTCACAACACACAAGTATATTATACCGAAAGTAATGGATGAAATTTTTCTAACTTTTTAAACTATACCTTAAATATATTGTAATTGATCCTCTGTCCTTTAATTATCCACTTTAATAAAACTAAAAGTTTAAATCATACTGCTACTGGGCTATAAAGAGTACAATTAATAAAAATTAAAGAAATATCACATTATTTAAATAAAAATAAAAAAATGCTGATGTTGCCGCTACAAGTATAATGTTACCGAGATAAGAAAATACTATTTTAATTACTTTTGTAATTAACTTTTACTTCACGTAAACACATTACCCATTATTTTTACAAACTGTTATTATAAAGTCCAAATTGTGTTTAAGCATACAATTTGCATTAATTAAACGCATTATTAAGTTACACTAAACGCTACAGATTGCATAAACCAAACAATAAAAAAAAAATAACGATGTCGTCTCTACGCCTTGCGTTCGACCTTCAGAGAAAGTTCCAAGCCACCAGTTAACACATACAACGTAATAGAAAATTACGTTTTTGGTACCGCGCTGCCATTCAATAATAAACCTTAACACGTGCAGCTTAGGTGTTATCGCTATTTCGACTTTTACTTTTTCATAAATCGCTAAGAGCAGCGCAAATAGTTGAGAGAATTACTTTCGTTTATTTTAGTAGTGTTTGTTTGTACGAGTGGAAAAATACGTCATTACATGTAATATGAGCTAGCTTTCGCCCTTGATTAAGTTCACAAGGCATATAGTAAGTTTTTGTAAACTATGAGGAGACACACTTCTTGTAAAAACGGTATACCTACCTTTTTTATTAAAAAACTCACCTTTCCTTATAAAAAGTAATACGCAAAATGTCACTTTTTGCGTTAAGATGAACAGAATAAAAGTATATTTAATTAGAAAATATTTTTTTTAATATAATACATGTTAAATCCAGCTCACCACATTATTACAAAAGACAAATTCGTAAAACAAAGAAAACCAAATCCCAAATCTTTAAAATCATTATTATACATATTACATATTTCATAATCACCTCAACATCAATTCTCTTACTCAATATTAAAGTACTCCAGACTTAACATACATTAAACACCAATCTCTTTTACATAATACTTTTTTCCCGCCATTTAAAAAAAGACGTTTAACTTTTTTTATAACACTCGCGTGGCTACAGTCATTAGTCCAACCACAGATTCATAATAATTATGTGACGTAATATATGTCCCTGATTTATCTCAACGACTGAATCAGTAGGAATTCCAGGGAGACGATTTTAATGATAGTGATTTGTGTTTGTAAGATTTCAAATATCGATAAATTTATCATACTTTTTAACTAAATTAAAAATGGAGGTTCTGACCCAAAGGCTCGAAAATAAATTACAATAGAATATTCCCATACATACCATCACGCCAGTATTTCCTGAAGAGTTAGGCAGAGGTGTACTAATGTACACCCACAGTTCTCCGGTATGTTTCGTTCCCATGTAATAGGGACCGAGCGGATTGCCATTAACCTCAAAACTCCGAGCTTCTACTGAGAATTTCACAGAGAATCCCAATATAACTTATTTCACCAAAGAGAAACTTATTTTAAACAACATTTCTTCACTTAAACTCTGTATGATTTTTTCAAAGAATGCCTCATTAGTCTAGTGGTCCTAGGCGCGACTGCTACGCTAGAGGTCCTGGGTTCGATCCCCAGGTCGAGCAAAGTGTTATTGGGTTTTTCTATGAAATTCTCAGTAGCAGCTCGGAGGCTGGATTTGTGCCCGGTTAATGGCAATAGGCTCGCCCCCTATTACATGGGACCTAAACATACCGGTGAAATGTGGGTGTACATTAGTACACCTCTGCCTAACCCCTCGGGGAATACAGGCGTGATGGTATGTTATGTTTTTCAAAGAATTAAATAATTTAATTAGTATGCAAAAACACCATTTATGAATAAGTCTCTACACATGTAATTTCTTTCACCATCTTTATTTTATTCATTTTTCCATTAACACGTCTATAAAATTAAACTTATCCATAATATTCCAACCTCGTCGAATATCGATATAATAAAACAATTTATGGCCGTACGACATCTCTAGGCTTGATAAATACCATGGTTTATTGTATTATAGGTAAATTTGAATAAGAAAGTTCTGAGGGGCCGCATCGAGTCGTATAAGGCGACAAAACTGGATTTGTTTAAGTAGGTACTCGATGGTACGTGTAATGTAAAGTTTAATATACCAGTATGGTTTAGTGAAGGAGTGAATGACATTCCATTCGGAAGAAACTCCATTTGAAATTATACAATTTGACACGTAGAATGCGGCCTTTATAATCGGTGCTAACAAGACAAATAGGAATGTTTTTTTTAATGTTAATAAAGACGCAACATTGTCGAACATTTTTATTTAAAACTTGATAATTGACAGGAAGCCACCTTATATGACTAAAGTAGGAATCTGTTAGGATGGGATTTAGGGGAATTCTGATGATGAAAGTAAATTAGTTCAGTGGTCGAAAACGCAAATGGTCCTGGGTTCCGATTCCCAGGTTAAGCAGTTAGCAGTGTAATTGTTACACTGCTAACTGCGTACGTGTACGAAAACAAGAGCAAATCACAATGCTGTGTATGCACTATGATTCATGTCTTTCGGTGGCAACTCCGTTCACGTCTATGTTACCACAATAAACAAAGTGTAGTGTAGTATCTATCAGTGAAAGAATTTTCAGAATCGTATCATCAGCTTCGGAGATTACCCCTACAAACTAATACATTTTACCTCTTTAATATCAGTAAATGATTATTTACTTACAAGTAAAATTTAGTATTAATAACTATAATTATCACTCGCTTAAACGGTGAAGGAAAACATCGTGAGGAAGCCTTAGAGATTTTCCTGACGGTGTGTGAAGTCTGCCAACCCGCACTAGGACAGCGTGGTGGACTACAGCCTAATCCCTCTCATTCTGTGAGAGGAGACCCGTGCCCAGCAGTGGTACAGTATATGGGCTGATGATGCATATCAGTAGGTAATATGTTTTTCTCTAATAGGCAAAATATGTCACTTTAAGCATTAATCACAGCTTGAGCGTTCATTCTACATCTGTTAGGCATAATAAAGACACATTTAACATCTTTTTATCTCTACAATCTACACTGCAACTTGTCATCTTGCAGCTGACGTGTTTCTGTGCAGTAATTAATTTCTTTTTTAATAAATGTGAGACTTAGGAAGTACACACTCGCTGGATGATGACATTTGGCATACTCTAAACAATTTAATCTACAGCGACAAAAAGTCTTCTCTAAAAATGACAGAATGTTTTTTTTTTCTTTAACATATACGTCGAAAACTTTATTCCCAAATAGATTATTAGGTATAGGTAAGTACTTAACGATATTATTAATGTGTGTATTAAAGTGAAGCGAAATCTTTGTACCTACTCGTTTTTTAAGAATATTGCACGCACGGAAGAATGAAAGATTTTGTTTATATAAATAAGTTAAAATGTATGTATAATATGTGTTAGAAATACTTTAAACTAAATAAAATAAAATATTCATTGTTTGAGTTCGGGCTGTCAATGTTAAACACATTTAAAATGTGAAAATGTATTTTTTTTAAATAGATTTTGATAAAAGAACCATTACATCAATAGAACTTAGAAAGATTGCACTTCGAACTCCGTGGGAAATCTTATATAGTTCAAAATATAGAAAGCTTACGCAATATTACAAATAAACTGAAATTATCTTAATATTTCGGTCATAGCTCTGTACCATAACGGTTACCATTATTTACGGTACCGCTAAGCGCACCTATGACATTCCCATAAAATCTTACATAAGATAATTACAACATAAACAAACATAAAATCATAATTTGAACAATATTACGAAACGTAATGGCTTTTTAAAGCTACTCTAATTTGTAAATTGTCTATGTGATGTTTTGTAATTTGCTTATATTTGTTTTTGGTAATGATTGTAAATGCGTACAACGCAGTACTTCGACTTAAATGAGTTATCCACTAGGTATAGTAATTAGAGCGTGACTCACTAAGCAACCAGAGAATATATGAACAGTAACTAATCCAGACCATTTCCGCTCAACCACCGATAATTGTCGGTTAGCAATGTTCTCGTAAACCACTGAACCAATTTTAATAAATGAACTGTCGTTCGATAAGCGTAGAAAGTTAGCATACCGATTATACTTTTCCTTTTACGAGGCTAGGATAATGAGGCCATGGGCTTTATTAACATCTAACTTAAAAAACACGTTAGTCATGGCTGAGCGTCTGGTTCTGGGTTAGATTTCTGGTTTGAGCACTGCTGCTGTTGACAACAAACTCCTGCTGTGAACAAATCGCCGAGCAGTGGCTGTATGGTACCTAGCCATTTGCAGATTACAGGCTTGATAGTATGATACACCAGACACTAGACCAGTGGTTCTAAGCCCGACTGCTACGCTAGAGCTCCTGGGTTCAGTATTGGGTTTTTCTATGAAGTCTCAGTAGCAGCTTGGAGTTTGGATTTATGCCCGGTTAATGGTAATAGGCTCGCCCCTATTACTTAGGAATTAAACATACCGGCGAACTATGTGCACAATTAGTACATCTCTGCCTAACACTTCGGAGAGGACAAGCGTGGTGGTATTATTTTTATTTATTTAACTTTAACTGAAACGGCGGCCGGCCAATTACATTAATTATTAAAGACATTGCACAATAAAATATGGATTTGTTTTTGTCCTAATAAACAAATTTATTATTATTATTATAAAAGTGTCTTCCATTCGTCCGCGAACCCATCACACTCAGGCTTTGCCTTCAGTGTGCAAGGAAAAAGAGTGAGTGTGCTCGCGTGACGATACGGTATGTTTTATATTTCACTAGTTATTAAACTAAAATAGTATATTGCAAGATTTGTTTTGTAACCAAATATCCACACATTCACCTGTATTAACATTCTTTTTGCGATGCCTCTCTACTTCGCAAGGTCGTCTGCCAAATACATGGCAATCTATTAAAAACCTAGTTCGGTTGCATCAGCTTGTAACCATCTTGACGAGTCAATCAGTGGCTTTCTGTGCAACAGATTGGCCCAGAACCTCGCATTGGTTAATATTTGTTTGACCTAGGTACAGAGTACCTACAGGTGTTTGTGTCTATAACAGGTTCCTTCTTAGCTTTCCAGTTTTTTTATTAAATAAATAAATATTTGGGAAATTTCACACAAAACGATCTAGTCCCAAACTTAGCAGAGCTTGTACTATGGGTACTAGACATCAACTTTGTTTTGTAAATCTATACTTATATTACATAAACAAACACAAACACTTATGTTCATCACATAAATATTTGTGATTAACTTGCCAAACATAAAATATATAGGTATCATTTCTTTATTCTGAAACGAGGAAACCTTTGATTATTTACGACTTTTGATTAGCGTAAAGCTAATGAAAAAAGTCGTAATCATACACTATGCGACTATCACAATGTGCACAATACGACTGTTCCTTTAAATTCATTTTGAAATCATTTTATCACCGGTCCTTTGGAACGTAGACGATTTTTGTTTACGGTCGAATGGCCCGCGGTCCATTGAGACTAAATACCCGAATTTCCATTAGAATTCCAAAAGTGCATTGTTGAATTTGAAAAAAAAAATTAAACTTACCTAATAAGTTCTTACCTGTGAAGTTTTTGTCGGTCTTACGGCCCTGTGAAAGAAATACTTAGATATTAAAGTGAAACCATCAATCAGCCAGTAAGCAACTACTTAGTTATGATCCGGTGTCGATGTAGAGTTGTAGACTAACTAGGCAACATTACATCCTTCGATCGAGGTTCGGTTCCCACGGATACCCGTTTTTAGTGAAAACTGTGAAACTGTGCTTACTAACTGCAAGTTTATCCGCTGCGGTTAAAGTTAACCAGCTGTTTAACTTATGTAATGTTGTTATTATGTGGTTTGTGTGGGTAAGAGTATGACTAAGTATTCTGTCTTTAGGCTTACAAGTTTTGCATGTAACGAGGTATCTATCAATTGATAGGATTTACTATGCTGGATGTTTAATAGATAGGATCTAGTTGAAGAAAGGAATGTTAAATTCTAAATATTAGATACGAAATAAGAAGGATTTTCTTATCAAAATCTGCGCAGTGAGATATTATGCTTTCAGAGTCCCTTTTATCGCTTTAGGACAACCAATTTTAGAGATCACTCCAATTAAGTCTCATCTGGTCTCGCAACATTGGTTTTGCATTCTAAATACTAACATGCCAAATATACAATAGAAGATACAATATGATTTAATTTAGCGAATGTCATGTATGAATGTTTGTTTGTTGAGTGTCAAGTAAGAATGTTTTTTTAATTTTCTAGAGATGAGTCTCCCTTTTTTACTGGATTAATGTTATAACTTGACATAAAAAGGTAGGGCAATGGTATTGAACGGCAACCATTCGTCATATGTACGTTTTCAGGTCCCATTTAACTAGGGCAAGCAATAATAACCACCGCATGCTAGCTACTATAAACCTTTGAATAAATGTAGATCAAACTGTAGTTAAGATAACCATCAGAATAAACGCGGTTTAACGACAATGGTGAAGCAGCTAGTTAACATCATAAACTTTATCTTTAACTTTATAACTACTTGGATTTAATTACTTTACTTCTATTTTAAGATTTATGACAAAAAAATATGTAAGTAGGTACACTGCGGGGGTACAACGTACTAATAACATACAAATACTTAATTTTCGGGAAGAATGCAAATTTAAAATCAACTGCCTACTTTTGAAGAAGTGGAGAAACAGACAGACGCAGGCAGCGACTTTGTTTTATACCATTTAGAGATAACTCATGGATTATGTTATGTTTTCAATAGTGGCTGCTGAGCGTGAGGTCCCAGGTCTGATTGCACAATCGCGCAGTGTAATTGTTTTATTTTATTCTCTTCGCCGGTATGATTATAAATAAAATAAAAATAAATATTCTTGGACAATTTCACACAGCACCATCTAGTCCCAAACTAAGCAGAGCTTGTACTATGGGTACTAGGTAATGGATATAATACTTATATACTTTTTTTTTGTAAATAAATACTTATAATACATAAGAAACACCCAGACAAACACAAACACTTATGTTTTAACCACACAAATATTTGTGCCCTGTGGGAATCGAACCCACGTCCCCATGATCAGCAGTCCGGTACTCGAACCACTAGACCACAGACGTCGTCAATATGATTACATAGTATGTAATCATACCGGCGAACTGTTGGTGTACATTGGTACCTAACCCTTCGGGGAATTGAAGCGTGATGGTATGTTATGTTTATAAGAACTCAACTTACTACCCAGCCTTCTACCTACAGAACATTGTAGAGAGCATCACCGAAACAGCTTGATTACGATGCGTCGGCGCACGTTGCTCAACTTTCTATATTCCCGCTCGACCGGTGCTGCCCACCGTTATGTCGGCAATATCACTTGCCAGCTCAAAAAATCTGCAACGTTTTATATAGACACGAATACAGGTCACGCTTGATTTGTGGATCATGGCAGTGCCCATATCACTTCATTCATCACTTCGCATATCTCATAAGCCTCTCTCGAAAAGCCTTTAATTCCTATACAAGTGTCGCGTAGATATCAAGTGTCGATCTATGCGTACGCGCAGGTCGTTAGAAAGCCGATCATCTGTCGTCATAACGCGGGCATTTGCATTCACTTTTGGCACTTCAATGATCGGAGGCTGTAGAGAAATTGGTTCTCTCCTAATCTTAACAGTTTAATAGAAATATCAATGGAATACTTAATAGGATATTTATAAAGGAGGGATATATACATAATAGTATAGTTGATAGGTATATAAGTGGTATAGGTTTTCAGGAGGAGGATTCTCCGAAGTTAGCAGAGTGTTAGTAACCTCTGCTAACTTCGGAAACAGTGATAGCCTAGTGGAATGACCATTGGACTACCAAGTCGAAGGTCTCGAGTCGACCCCAAGGCACGCACCTCTGACTGTTCGAAATCATGTGAGTATTAATAATTAATGATCACTCTCTTAAACGGTGAAGGAAAACATGGTGAGGAAACCTGAATGGCTTAGAGATTTTCTCGACGGCGTGTGAAGTCTGCCAACCCGCACTAGGCCAGCGTGGTGAACTATAGCCTAATCCCTCTCATACTGAGGTCATCATCAAGTTTAGGTCTAAGTTCATCATCAACCCATATGTGATGATGAACTTCAGAGAATACAGGCGTCATGGTACGTTATGTTAAAAAGAACACGAGAAAAGTTCAAATTCAAGGCCACAGCAAACAGTAGTAGAGCAGTAGGCCAACTCATTGTGTGTATCGATACGGCTGTCACCGGTCCACTTACATCGATACAATTCATTACAATAGCACACACAATAGTAAAAGTACTCACGTCACTATCAATATGTTCGCAAATGGACCGGTAAATTGGAAGTCGAATGAATGGATGTCAATTGGCATTTGAAGTAAATAACACCAGTTTACGAGTAGTACCTACTTGTACAAGTTGCCAGTTCCCGCCGGGCCTATTACCATCCATAAGGATTTTTCGTACTATTAAAAAAGGTGTTGTGGATTTGATTCCCTCCCGAGAAATATCTTTGTATGATCTACATCATTATATTTGTTTCGAGTCTGACAGACTGTTTTACAAAAAGGAGCTCTTTTAAAAAAATTTTTTTTTATTATAAGAGATAGGATAGCGTTTGACCACAATCTCACCTGATGGTAAGTGACGATATAATCTGTTGTTGCTGTTGATTGTGGTCTGATGTAGCACGCTTACCTAAAAGATACCTATTCACTTGTGACTTGAAGACCCCCACATTGTACACGTCAGGAAATATAGACAGGCAGCTGATTCCATTCCCTCGCTGTACGGATAAGGAATATCGAGGCAAAACACTAAACTTGTAAGTATCTACGTATTGTTTTTTACAATACGTAGACACTTGAGGTACTTTTTAGGTACTTACGAGTAGGTATTTAGCCCACTGTGCTAACTGCGTGCTCTATGACGGAACGGAAGTAGACCGGTGACAGTTCTATCGATCGATCGAGTGAGTGCGTTGACCTACTGCACTAAAAGCGATTGTGGCCTTGAAATTTTTATCAAGAAAAAACAGTAAAAGTGATCAGTTTATTTTTAATTCAATTTATATTAACTACTACACGTTTCTTTTGATGTACGGTATCTTAACATATTGCTTTCTTTTTTCATAAATCCTATAAAGGTACTGGTAATTATGCACGAACAACACGATAGAGCCATGGAACGCAGTATGATGGGAGTCAAATTAGCAGACCGCATCAAAAATAGCATACTACGCTCCAAAACCCAGATCGCTGACAGGCCAAAAAGCTGCTAGCTTGAAGTGAAACTAGGCTAGACATGTCTGTCACATGTCAAATGAGCTGTGGGCTAAAAGAAATACCGAATGGGTCCCACAAAACGGCAGACGACAACGCGGCAGGCCTAGACGAAGATGGCGGGATGAGCTTGACTTTTTCTAGAAGGATTGGCCCAAAATAGCCTTGAACCGTGAGGAATGGAAGGAGGGTAGGGAGGCCTTGTCAGGCCACTGCAGGGCAAACCCTGCAGTGGAACGACAACGGCTAAATAATAACACGATACAAGAGTTAGCAAATGACGTTCTGCCTACCCTTGTGGGCAAAAGGGAGGGCAGTTCTGGGATAGATCCAAACTCTAATCCTACTGACAATTACGTACCTAATGTAAAAACCTAATAACTTTGCTCGACCTCGAACTCGACTCGAACCATTGATCTACAACTTAAAATAGGTATGTTTTAAATACATTATTATTTTTTAAGTTAATTAATGAATCATTATATTAAATTCAAATTAAAATATTCTATTGCCTGTTTGTGCTATTTTATTTCATTTATAGGCAGTTAAAAAGTTACATTAACGATAAATATCTATAGCGAAAGCTTATTCTAAGAAGTTCTTAGTTATAAATCAATAAAAACTCTAATTTATTTGCACGATTACACATCTGGTACGAACAGATCTCCGACTTTCTAACTTAATTGTTTTCCGTAATCCTACATCAAATTTAATTAAAGAAATCCAGTTGCGCCTAATAGAAAGCTGACTCTGTGGACTGCTGACTGGTCTGGTGATCGTAAACGCGACTGCTACACTAGTGGTCCTCGGGTCGATCCCCGAGCAATGCTATTTGGATTTTTATAAATTCTCTGCTGCTACTGAGAATTATCTATTAGATTTTGAGACAAAATGGCAATAGGCTCACCCCCTAATACATGGGGCCCAGACATACCTGTAAACTGTGGGTGTAAATTAGTATCTATACCTACCTCTACTTAACCCTTTGGGGACTACAGGCGTGATTGTATGTTATGTTATTTAGTATCAATACTTAATCTAGAATGTGATGATGTAAAACCTCTTTTGACACGAGTATTGGGCATTAATTATACGGTTCTTTTTTTAAATATTGTCCCACTCTGTCAACTTCTATTATCGTTGGTGCGTTTACAAACAAACGCCGCTCAGACCCGGAACAGGAAAAAAGAAAGATAGAGGGTGTGTTTATTGACAATTATGTCTACGCAATCAGTTGTCCTTATATCATTTAATGCTTAAATCTAGCTGATACTAGTGTAATAGCAGACTAGGACTCCAAAATGTACCCATATTACGTAACGTAAGCATAAAATGTAACAGTCAACAGTTACTGTCAACTAGCTGGTGTCTAAACAATTATTTATCTTCGCTACAAAGCCTGTTCTAAACAATCGCGATGTAAGGACAGGCTATACTGCGGGCGAAGCGAGGAAAACGATATTAAACTATCTACAACTTTAATACTTTGTGTTTAATACAATTTGAAATTATGTCGCCTTTATAACGGTGTTGGTACTTAAACTTCACACGCCTTCGATAAAATCTACGTTTCCGCTATTTTTTCAAAACCTAGTCGTGAAACCAAATATGCACAATAATAGTATATTGGTAAAAGTCAGCTGTTTTAAGGGGAAGTACGTTCGATACCAATCTTCAACAATCAACACCTGTTAATGTACTTTGTACTTTGAACACGACTGCAATAAAAGTTATATATACCTCTTTCCGCTATCAATCGACCCTAGCCCTGTCACGGATGTACCAAGTTACAAACAGTGAATGCGTAGGAGCTCATTACCGCTCCGCTTTGATAAATAAAACATGGCGCCTCCCATAGCGATGGAGAAAGTGTCCTGAACTTGATCTTACTGATCGTGGTATGTGTTGTCGCTACCGAAAACGTGAACGTTATAAATATGTAGTATGTAGTTACGAACTCCTTGAATGATTTTTTTTTAACATAAGCATTGCCATTCAACGTGGCAATGCAGTCAGACTCTTGGGTACGCTACCAGACGATAGCAATGCGAACGAGTTTTTTGATGCTCTTTTCTAGTCTAGTTTTAGTTTAGTTTACATTGCAGTTTTTTTTTAATTTTAGTTTGTTAGTATTGTAAATAGGTTTATAGGTCTTATACTTACTTGTGTAAATACATAAAACTTTACCATTTTTAGGTTCAGTTAAGTTTATAATTATAACTAGAGGAGCTCGTGGCTAAGCAATAACAGCGCTGATCAACCGGTCTGCAAAGTTAAGCTGCGCTAGTCGCGGTCAGTTTATGGATGAGAACACATAAAGCCGTCGGTCTCGGTTGTCATATTGAACACCTATGACAATCGTTAGTGGTAGTCAGAAACCCAAGCCTGACAACCATCTATCCTCAGGATATCGGTATTAACCTGAAATTGGGTTGTGGACGTCTCATGGCAGTCGCTTCGTGTAAAATACTGACGTTCAGCCGCATCTGGTTAGACTGGAACATAGTTACCGACCTTAACATAGTTGCGAAAAGGCACGGAGGATGAGCTTAGAAAATCTTACATGTTTAAAGATATAGGTATGTATCTAGATTAGAGAAAGAAAAATTCGAGCTCTGCCTGGGTTTAAAGTTCAGTTCTCTTTATGACCAACTTTTTGGCTAGTCTTGACTTTTCAAAAGTTCTATTTTAATGGAATAATTGAAATAAAATATTTGACTTTGACTTGAATTTGACTTTGACGAGAAAAAAGATACATAACGGTTGAATGAAAATGTAAACTACTAGATGAATAAAACATTATTATTTATTTATTTTATTGTATTTTCTACTTACACAAAAGCAAGGAAAAATTTACTTATTAAACAGTCAGATTTCCCACTCAAGTCGAGAAAGTCACTAAGAGTGATGGGCTACATTACCTTGGACATACATGTAAACTATAGACTATAACCTAGAGTAGCCTATTGCTATGCAAACGGCAACACTTGGTGTGGAGACGCGGTGTCACGTAGGCCTAATGTGATGGCTGTATTGATAGAGAGGTTGTTGGCATTACGCTATTGAAGAAAACAAAAAGAAACCAGTGACTTGATTTTCTTAAACTAACAAAATGACTTACAGTGAGGATAGCAGTAATAGCCTACTAATATGACCATTGGACTACCAAGTCAAAGGTCTCGAGTTCGAATCCAAGGCACGTCTCAATGTTAGAATCAAGGCACCTCTGACTTTTCGAATTCATGTGCGTATTTAATAATTTATTTTCACTCGCTTAAGCTGTGAAGGAAATCGTCGTGAAACCTGCATGCCTTAAAGATTTTCTCGATAGTGTGTGAAGTCTGCTAACCCGCACTAGGCCAGCGTGGTGGACTATAGTCTTATTCCTGTCAGTTTGAGAGGAGACCCGTGCCCAACAGTGAGACAGTATATGAATTGATGATGAGTTTTTTCATACATTAATGACTCACTTCCTATTACATGGAATCTAAAACATACCGGCGAACTGTGGGTGTATATTGGTACACCTCTGTGTAACCCTTCGGGGATTACAGGCGTGATGGTATGTTTGTTCATGCTTCGAAAGTTCAAAGGTGAACATAGGTACGGTCACCAATGAAAGTCGCTGAATACAACCAAATTTTGAAAACATCAGTACACCAAAATTTGAAATTATATTCTAGTTTAAGGTAAAGCTTGTACTTAATTATCTTATACAAAGAAGTCGTGCTACCTTCTCGGGTTAGTAACTTTTATTTACTTAAACAAAAATGTTAAGCGTTTTAAAAATTAAATCGTGTCGACTTTCGTTGCTGACTTTACGTTGTAACGGGATGCATAGCGCAGTGACTAAAAAATGAGCTTTTGCGCTAAGGGTATTAGTATTTATTTGTATGGTCAACAGATTCAAGAGAAATACCTGCCTATTTAATGGCTAAGCTAAGAAATTTTGAAATTTTGGGAGGCTAGCCTCATGAATCTCATGAATGTCACAAACGTGCGGTTTTTAGTCGGAGTCCGGCAGACAAATCCATGAGAATTTTCCGTACTTAAAAACAAGGGGATGCTGGCCACTAGCTGTTTTTCATGGCTTACAAAGGCTCTGGTTGGCACTGCCACCTCAGATTCCTGGGGAGATTTATTTTTATGTGTGGTTTCTTCCTCTATAGGCCTTTGACTGGAGCAATGAAAATACAGTTTCTATTTTAAATTATTGATTTTGTTGGTTCACATAACAAATCATGTATTGTATTATGTTCGAACCGACTGCATGGCATCTATGAAAAACTTCAGTATATTTGCATAACACCTAGTGAAATGCATTTAGCATAATATACCCATAAGTTTACGCCATTGCAATTGTGTGCCAATTCCAACCTTATACAGTTAAAATAAAGAACATTTGTATTAATGAAAGTGTATCTACATGAAAAGTGAGGTAATCGGATCTATTGTTATTTTTTATTCTCACGATGAAGATAGAATGCTTATTGTTGGCAACACCAATTAAAATTCAGTTTTTTTTTGCACTGGCAACGTATGCAAATGGATATCTATGTAATCGCTAAAGAGCCGTAACTACGATGTCATTATTATTAAATTACTGCCAGGTAATATCATTTTGTTCAACATACATTGCGTTTTTAACTGAACCTGAACAATTATATTCAAATTAAGAGAGCGGTGTACATTATATACGTCGTTATTATCTTGACAACGTGTCTTCATAGGTTGTTACAAGAACAATAATAGTTGATGGCAAAGATAATAATTAATTGCTGTAATAAGAAGAAAGTGAGAGAGACGGCGAATATAATAGACTAATTACTGCACAATTTATTAGTTTAAGTACTAGCTTGTTCGTTTTAACAATATTCTTACTCATAGTATACAACAATACCTACTTGCAAACTGGGGACCGATTCAACTAACAAAATGTTGGTCAAACACTATCCGATCGCAAACGACAACCCTTATCAATTCACCTGAAGCTGGGTGTATCGTGTGTGTTTTAAGGCTTAGTGTGTGGAGGCTTATGTATCGTATGAGTGTATGATCATTCTCTAAATGGTTCATTTGAATAGAAAATTGAGAGTAAAATTGTGCACCTAGACTCGATATTTCATGTCTGTATAGTCTTAAGTATATGAAAATAAATCTATTTTGATTTGATTTTACAGAATTTAAAGATAGAAAAATACAAAAATACTGCTACAACTGGGAATCGAAACCAGGACCTCAAGCGTAGCAGTCGTTCTTACAACCACTAAAATAACAACGCAGTTTGACATCTATTCTTTACTTCAATACACAATATAAGCGATACAATTAGCTGTAGAGAGACAAGTACTCGTATTTAATTAACTTAATATTTCACATGCCGCGACGCCTCAGCTCAATTATTATCAAACCTGTCCCATGTACTTTTATGAAACAAACGCCCAAACAGTATTTACATCCCACACATCAGGTACCAACAATAAAAGAAAGTAATTACATTAATTACCCACACTTTCGTCTCAATGCCGTAATAGTAATTACGTCACGCCATAACCACTAATTAATACGTCATGCCGTCAATCAAACATCAATGGAGATACAAAGAGAGGTCGTGGTATTGTAATTTTGACCTTATATCAATGGACTTATAAGATACGTGAAGTGCAAGAATGGTTTTAGAATCTATCAATCAAATTCGTTGGATTAGATGGAGATGCATATTATTAATTTAAACAATTGAACGTCGATTGGAAATAATTGTGTGAATATGAAGGTTACAGCGTGGTGTCGATTGATTATTTATTATATTATTATCTTTAATCTTCTTTCTGGTGCACCCACAATAAGTGGTACGGAGTTACGTCACACTCCATACCACTAATTGTCCTACCTCCACTTTAGTTCCTTAAATGTTGTTCCAACGTTCTTTTTGAATTACGATGTATGAATCTTAATCTATATGTTCGATTCTGGGTCTGTTTCATGGCTCTGTGCAACCCACATTCTGTACACAGCCTTTCAATTTCAGAGAGCCAGATTAGACTGTTCAGTATCGTGAGACGAGCCGAGACCTACAGCTCGACTTACTCTGTGATCCAAATCAAAAGTAGTTCTCGGTAATTGAAATAAAACTACTTTTTACGGATTTTATCGCGTATATTTATATTATTAAGGGATTAATAATATCAATATATGCGAAACTACTTTTTAAGGATTTTATCGCGTATATTGATATTATTAAGGGATTAATAATATCAATATACGCGATAAAATCCGTAAAAAGTAGTTTTATTTCAATGTATAATATTCGCGTAAATGTCAGACATCAATAGTTCTCGGTAACTTGAGGTCTCTAAAAGCCTTGGGATTGGTCATCTGAATAAAATTCAAACTACTAAGTGTTGATAACTAGAGCAAGGGCAGAGAGTTCCTAATAAACCAGGTTTAAGAGTACCCTAAACCGACGATTCCTCCTCCTCTTAACCTCCTTCTCCTAAGGTGTAAATGTGCCAGGATCGTAGCAAGTAAAAACCTATAGTTTCTGTATACCCCAATGGGAAACAGGCGTGAAAATATGTATATGTCATTGGGCCAGAGATTGATGGAGGACCTGTAGATAGGTAGCTAGACTTCACAATCATACTTTAGTCAAGTAATAGTATGATTGGTAGTAGAGTTGATGTCTTCTGCACCACTCTCCTTTCTTGTATCTCTTTCGTTATTATATCACATAAATACTTATCCCATCACTTTCAAAAACATAAAAAAATATATAAATCTCACTTTCATTTTCGTGTCATAAGATTTTAATATCATTCATTCAAAAAAACGTTCATAAGATTCTGCGATCGAGATAATGGAATTAATAATACGGGCGTTAATGTTGTGTTCTGTGTTTAAGTTGTAAGTGAACAGCGTATAAGAAAATAAGCGGCGCGGCGGGACCGAATGAATGAATTAATGAAATGAACGGATACGCAGTGAAGTATAGCAAGGAGGTAGCAACGTGGCTATGAGTTACAGTGTCGATGTCCACATTAAAAAAATGTAATTACAGGTGCTTTAATTTTATTATTTATTTTATTTTATTTTAATACTTTATGCACAAACATAGTACAAAGGCGGACTTAATGCCTGAGGCATTTTCTACCAGTCGACCTTAGGGTGATGTAGAGATAGAAATTGGTAGGTGCACTAGCAGTGTTGTTGTAATTATAAACAAAAAAAACAATATTTATTATTGTACAACTAAATTTATGCAATTTATAAATATATTACATACATCACATAATTATACATCCATTATTATTCCTTACGGAGAGGAAAAATAACTGGTACCTAATAGTCTAAAAACAAGAGGTCGATTCAAAATTATATGTAAAAAAACAACCGGTTTTCCGGTTCTACTTATGACTAATGATCGATCTGTGAACGTTTCCGTTAAAGTTTACAATTACAATACATTCGATGTGTTACTGGAACAAAATCGATAGATCCTATTTAAAAATTGTTAATTTATAGTTAAAATGGTACGAAGTTAACAAGTAAGAAAATTTTCAGTATCAGTTCGGAGTTTGGATTTGTGCCCGGTTAAATACCTCACCCCTATTACATGGGATCTAAAACATCACGGCGAAATGTGGGTGTACACCCTTCGGGTAATACAGGCGAAATACCTATAAGTTCTCGCTATCAGCTCGTCGCTCGTCCAGCAGCCGCTGGTAGGCGTGAAATTTACCGTGACCGTAGTCAAAGGCGAGATTGCGTACGGAACACTCATTACACGGCGCACTGACATCAAATGCCTGACCTTTAATACCTTTTGATGTTGGACTGCCTAAATAGACGGTCACCATTTCCAAAATAATTTTTCGAAAGGTCAATGCTGTTTTTGGGTTTGATGAAAAAGGTGCAGGATCAATTTATCACCGTGACCTTTTCCCAGGTATGTTGTGATCGGCTTCCAGTCTAATGCGGCTTGATATCAGTATGTTACACGCAGAAATTGCCATCAGATCTCCGCTATACAATTTGTAGGCAAAGGATAGAAAGGTGAGACTTTTCGGCTTTCAACTACTTAGAAATGACAGTAAACGTACCTAATCATTGAGGTACCTACGTAGGGGTCGCGATATGCTAACAATGGTCACCCATCCATTGACTGAGCTCGGAGAATGCAGCTTAACATTGCCGATGAATTGATCAGCGTAGTTATTACTAAACCACGTGCCCCTTCAGATGCTAATAAGGAAAAAAGTACATTAGGCATAACAAAAGAGAATTCTTAACTTGTAAAGGAAAAAACAGAATTAATTCAACAACTGAATTGGATACAAAAATTCGTAAGTGGAAGTGGAAAGGAAATTGCCGATGTTTTGAACAATGAATTGATTCATCTCCAAGTTCCTAGTGAATGGCATTGTTTTTGTGGGTACACCGGCTAAACTGTCTCACAGCGCGGTAATTATAATGTTAATTAATTTTGAATAATCGTTTGTATAAGGTAGATTCGCATCTTGAGTTGCGAAAGATTACTTTGTTGTATTTAGGATTTCATAGCATTATCTCAAAATTCTTAAAGCTCACTGTTAGGAACTTGTCTTTTGGTTTGTTTTTGTAAGAATTAAGTACATAAAACTATAGTTGCCCACACATAAATCCTACCTACAAAGTCAAATTTAAAAGCATTCATTCAAGATAGATTACCTACTACCTAGTAGTATGTAATCTATCTTGATTACCTACTACTTAGTACTTTTTGGACGTCATTTCAACCGCCCTTCACCGTGTCCTAGTGTTTTAGCTGGGAAGAAGTTGCGCAACAAACTCCCCAGCAACACATTTAGGTACTTTATAATACATAAATAATTATATCAATATGCTTCTTCCCAGTTCAAAACACTCAACATGTTTTCTTCTCATACATATATTTGAGAGTTGAGAGTTCTTCAATTACGATCCGTTTTGTTAAGGGAGTTGCATCTTTATTATCTAAAGGTTCACTCGTAACAACATGTATCACCCCGATATAAACCAAGCCTTATAGCATACACTCCCATGACCAACAATCAGCTAACCACAGCATACCATTAACTAGTGCTGCACTAACCCGATTCCCGCTAATCCCATGTAAACGAGATCAGCCCACGACAATTACGATTGCAGTTGTTCTCACCCCTCCCATTCCCACGGCGGTTTGCCACAAATACAGTCCTCAAGAAGTCATCGTAAAGACTGTTACAGTGCGGATGTCCATGACAGCTCCACCTTGTCACCGAAATTATTAATTTGTTTAATAAGAAGCACTTCATGCTTCTGACCATTAAGATAATATGGTGTTTCGTAATGGACATAGATGCGCTGCTGAGAGATAGTGACCTGGTAAAGGTCACAGAGAGTGATTGGATGCTAGCGGAATAGCGGTCCTTGTGGAAATCTATAGGGTAGGCCTTTGTTCAGCAATGGACGTCTTTTGGCTGATATGATGATTACGCCTTAAACCGAGGATAGTGAAATTATGTATGAATAGTTATTTGACGTAGGGTAGGTTCTAGTCAAGTATAGTAGAACATACCTGTTTGTTCATATTTATTTCAAGTATGGAAAATCCTCATGAACCATTAGCCACCTGAGGACGTGCCAAGGTATGTCGGACTCCTATCATAAAAACCGCACTTGTCTTCACCTACCTTATGTCATTCTATTGGACTAGTGAGATTCGCCACAACCGCGACAGGAACCTGTATACATGGAATTGTAAAACATGCACGTTTTGTGTCTTACGAAGCACGAAATAGAAATGAAAAGCTCGTATAAAATACTGTATAGAACTGGCGGAACTCATTAGTAAATCTTAAAGGCAGCAAGCATGCCGAATGCAGTGCGTGTCGCGAGAAGCCCGTGCGTGGTTCTTAGTTTGCACGCAAGTGTAGACGCACCCTGATAATGCGAGTAAGTTTAGACGATTAGTGGTCGACTAGGAAGCTATTACGTTGAAATTATGGTTACGTTGTACACACTACAACACTTCAATCAGATGCATTACGAAAATCAACTCTATTGCGACGAAATACGGGAGGTCCAAAGAGTAAACTATCTTTATAAGTATGTGTTGTGTGTACATCGACTAGATTAAATAAATATGTAAGCCTGGGGATTATTTACCCCACTATATAAACCGATCCTAACTAAACAATAAATGAATTAATATTATTATAGTTGTTCCTCGCAGTTTCACTCGCATACCAAAAGGATTTTTGAGAAAAAAGGTAGCCTGGTCTTATCTATCTCTAAGGCGTATCAGACTACTTTCACACAGATGAGTAAATTATATTTTATATTAGTAGCGACCCGCCCCTGTTTCGCACGGTGCAATTTACTAATAAATGCTTATACATTTAAACCTTCCTCTTGAATCACTCTATCTATTGCTGAAAGCTGCATTAAAGCCCATTGCAGAGTTTAAAAGATCTAAGCGTACCTACAGACAGAGGGAGCGACTTTGTTTTATACGTAAAGAAGATTTTATAGTACGGAAGTAGGGATTATAAATTTCCAGTCTAACCTGACATGTATTATAAAAATTAATGACATGTAATTAATATTACCAATAAATTACTATTAACTGTTGACTATTAAGCATTTCTTCATTAGCACCAATCCTTTTATTACCATAAAATTAATTCAATCTGTACTTATTGAGAAACTATCACACGCATGTATGCTTTCTCAACAGCAGTTAACATTTAGTTGCATTTAGCATATTCACAGAAATTGAAATACAAAATTTCGTCACTGGTAAGTTGGTGACCGCACTTTCAATGGCGGATGCCTTTCAATTCGGCATGCTTACACAGATTCGAATTACGTAATTCACACGCAGACACATTAATTGGAGAGCTTCTGAAGATTCGTGAGGAATTAAAAAGGATGCAACAGATTATTAAATTAATATTGTATATGAGTAGACCTACTTACGTCCTTTTTCTTAACGAGTGGTAATCTTCATGGTCGCCTTAACCGGGGGTAGGCGACGGGGCGATCCGCCTCGCCACTTTTTACTGGGGTTACGGAAGCGTAGATTTAATTTCTATTACAACTGAAACTGTTTTGCGCAATAGACATAGTTGTTATCCAGTAAATTGTGATTGAATGCCACCGCTGAGTGACGTCACACGTTATGTAGGATCCACTGAAAATCAGCGCTGCAGCGATTTAATGCGCTCTCATATCACGCTGAGTTGAGCTGACCTTACTTTGATGAACAACGGCGAAGTACACTACCCTCCTTTCTTTTTTCTATGTACCTAGGTAGTACCTACTACTCACTATTTTCATGTCAATAAAATCTTTCTTTCTTCTTTCTGTCTTTCTTTATGTCATTCTTTCTAGATGAGAGCGATTAGTTGACAGTACTCTGTTGCCAATCCAATAAAAAAGCTATGCATGCACCAACATCAAGTGTTTCATAATTTTCTATTTACAAATGATCCTCACTGCAATACTCTGTATACATTCTAAATCCATTAATTCACAAGCATCTAATAACCTTTTGCTTCATAAACCATGACCAGCATTCGTTACGCTTCAAATGGAGCTTAAATAATCAAAAGATGAGTCTAAATTACTTTATCCACCACACCAAAACATACCATCACGCCTGTATTCTTCGAAGAGTTAGGCAGAGGTGTAGCTTACACCTACAGTTCGCTGAAGGTTAGGTCCCATGAAGGGGGAGCGAGGGCTATTGCCATTAACCGGGCACAACTCCAAACTCCGAGCTGCTACTTAAAATTTCATAGAAAAAACCAATAACACTTTGTTCGATCTGAAAATTGAACCCAGAACTCTAGCGTAGCAGTCGCGCTTAGTTACATAAGTTATCTTTCAAAATGCACGTTTATCTTAATAGGTTTTAGAATTAATAATTCGTTTACATTCGTGCTGCGATTCAATTAGATTTGGTCTAATTACCATTTACCTAAATGCCTACATTCGTTTAATTGAATATATAATTATAATAATTATGTAAGGAAAAGGTAAGGTAAGGTAAAGGTTCTCATTAAACAGTAGCAATGGAATGTCGGGCTCTGTGGTATTCAATAAAAAACGAGTACCTACGTCTAGCTGTGAAATTTCTAGAATGTCAACATGTCATGTACTTACTCGTAATTCTAAAATTTTGTAGAAATAATTATACAAGTTTATCAATTCGACACATCGGGATTAATGGCCCGATTCATTCAATTTATGGAGTTTATCAAGAGTTAATTATGCGGTACGTTCGCTACAAAACACACAATCTGAACACTCCGGATCTATGAGTATAATTATATTTTTGAAGCTCCTGATGCTTCATCACTATCCGTAGCTGGGATAGTATCCACTCTCAGAATGTAAGGGGTCATACTCCACCACACTTACCAAGTATCAAGAAAATCAATCTCAGGTATCAGGGTTTCCACACGATGTATTCCTGTGATTGAATTAAATAATGATTAATATATTTTTTTATTGTAATAATACGTTTTAGGTTTATTTGATTTCTGAAACAATGTTATAGATTATATGAATTGAATTGAATTTACTGTTTGATCGCGTGATAAAATTATTAATACGCACATCATCATCATCAACCCGTATACTGTCCCACTGCTGGCCAAGGGTCTCCTGTCAGATTGAGATAGATTAGGCTATAGTCCACCACGCTGGCCTAGTGCGAGTTGACAGACTTCACACACCGTCAAGATAATCTCTACGGCATGCAGGTTTCCTCACGATGTTTTCCTTCACCGTTTAAGGGAGTGATAAATTAATTAATGATACGCGGTCCAATGGTCATCTCACTAGGCTATCCCTGACAACACAAATAAATACACATTGCAGTCAAAAAAGTTAGACCAAAGAGGCGTCGCTTACCTTCGAAAAAAAAAGAAGTAGGTCGCTTATTAAGTCTAGTTCTCTGTTAGGAAATCGTAACACTAAGCTTACCGCATTCTAAAATAAATTGCCGTGTCATTACGCTCAACGTTCTAATATGCGCCAGTTTCGAAGACTGATTACGTATGTCATCTGATGATAGTTCGACTATTATGTACTGGATGTAATTTACGCTGCTGGTAATGTACAGATTCAATAAAAAGACAAGTTAATTTCACGCTTTGGATGAGCGTTGTGAATTGTGATATGTTATTACTTAACTGAAAATAAATAAAAAATCGTCTCGGTAAGTGTATTATGAAAAACTTTATATTACCTATAAAAAGTTATCAAGTGTAGGTAAGCATACTGAGAATGTTAGGCTTATGGTAATTTGAATATTTATGTTATCATGTCTTAAAGAATGACTTTGTTCTTAGACTAACAAAAGCATAGCTTTTAAAAGATTACACCATTTTTGCCGCAAGCTAATCTCAACAGCCTTAAATAAAGATGCAAATCCAATACGAACACTTTTTTAGGTCGAGTGAGAGTGTAAAATCCTTCGACACATACTTAAGTGCTCGTTTGCCGATTAACTGGAGATTAACATTGGACAGTCAGGGTTTGCAGCTGTGGAACTTGAGAGGCCGATTATACTAACAGATTTGTTAAATTGACACTAAACGACAGCTTTCAAACTTGTTATTTTGCAAAATACAATTGATTTATATTTACTTTGATAAATAAGCGACGCGTTACTTTAAAAACAGAATATATCTAAGTACTATATTTTATATAGTTTTTTTCGTCTGCCAGCGGCTGTTGGACCACAGCCTGTCCGGGTCGTGGCTAATTTCATGTATCACCCAGCCTAAGAGAATTAATTAGAAAAACCAACGATCTTATTAGAGACTGGCTCCCAATTTAGTCACGTTTTCAGTCTATAAACACAGAGATGGATCTTTCTTGCATAATATATCGCAAGCGGCTTCCAAGGCGCTAACCAACACTACACTATGGGAAACATTAAAATAATACACAGACTGAAGTGATGCAAAGTCTAAGAGAGTGGTCAGATTTATTGCGCAAACGCACTACAGTCATAAAGGTTAAAACACGGCAATTATACACAAAGGAGTAGTGAAACGTACTTTCTTGGGCTCTTGTTTGCAATATTCATGTTTTCTGCAAAGATGGAGCTATGGCTATTGTTTGGAATTTTCCTTTTGTAGAATCTACTCTACTTTACTCTCAAGTTTTAGCTCAAGTATTAGGTATTTAATCTGTGCTTTTACTGTCAAAGTAAAAGCACAGATTAAATAATAGTACTAGTTACCAGTAGGTACTTATTACCTACTTACACATTTAATCCAGAGGTCGAAGTTTTTTTTATACCACTAAGGTGGGGTATCATTGTGCGTTGCCGACCCTATAAAACGAAGAGGATTAGTTGGGTTGGCAGTATAATGGTCAAAGTCCCCCCACTGGCAACACAACGTTTCCTCGCAGAGCACTGGCGGTTGCCTGTGTTTCGTAAGGAACACAACACAGCTCAAAGCAGTGTTATTTCAGTTCGATTTTCTGTAAAGCGGAGCTACTTCCCCAGTCAGGTAGCTCCAATTTGAGTGGAATTACTCCCTATGCCCTACCTCTCTTGAATGTTTGCCTTTTTGGGCAGTTAACCGAAAAAATAATTTTATTTACATTCGAAAGTCTTAACTTACTTATCATAGATGATTATTTCATACAAATTGGTCAACTATTTTTATAGCTTCCGAATGTTAATCGCCGGAACTGCTTGTCAGAAATAGTTACGAGAAAACGGCACATATAATAAGCTTAGGTAATTTATATTTTTAATTTGTAATCAAAATTCGCAGAAAGGCCGCATAAAATGAAAGTATGGAGTGAGAGAAGAGACAGAGGTAGTTGGCTTAAAACAAATGGGGCTGATACTCAGCAACGGGATAATACAAACTGTGAATAGTGATGATGATGAAAGCCACACCCAGAACACCTAAAATTTAAGCATTGCTGCAACAGCTATACAGTCACGTTTGGCTCAATCGTTGCAAATTAAAATATGTATCTTATTTTTATTTATAATAAAAAGCCAAATGACTGTAGAGAATTTAACCACAACTTTTTTTATTTTGCCACACTGTGCATAATTTTTAGTTTTGCCAAATATAAAAAATGATTTTGCAACATGTACAGTAACACTCTTGAACTGTGGTAGATGCTATGTGAGAGAATGTGTGTATTGCAATTATATCATATTTTTTAAATCAACTGATGATGATTAGCTGCACAATGTCATCATAGTGTACATATTATGTAAACTACATTTAGAGGCCGACATTCCGCAAATTCTGAAAGGAGACCCGTGTCCAACAGTGGGACAATATATGGGTCAATGATGATGATGATTCAATGGCAGTAATAAAAAAATTAAAATATGTAATTGTTGAGCCTAACTTAAAACTAAACACGTCTATAAAATTATGAAATACTTAAATAATTGTGAATGATTGTGAATTTCAGAATTAATGGATAAAAAATATTCTATTGTTTGAAATAGAACGAAAAAAATGCCATTAGTTATTCTTTTACAACTAAGCATATTCTAGAACTCAATATCAATAATGTTAATTACTGTCTTAGACATAATATCGAAATGTAGCAATTAAGGCTAAGCACTTACTAAACCTTACAGTTACACCTGTATATCCTTGAAGTTCATCCAAATACACATTCAACGCATTCACAAGGAAAAATAAAACAAAACTCTACAATTAAAAGTCCCGCCGAGGGAGTGTCGGATTCAAAAGTGGTGCCGTCTTTCCGTGGTATACTTTAATCTTATTGGAATGCCGGCCAACTGGTCACTCCACGAAATTTCCTTGCGGCAATTGGTGTAAGAGTGGGTGGGATTTCAATTTTAAGTTTAGATCAATGGTGCATCGGTTAAAATTAAAAAAGACGCAGACACGGGGGTACCAGACTACGTTTGCTACTACATATGAACGAAAATGTGAACAACAATGATGACGTTTCGTACGGCGCGGTTTGGAATCAACTTAACAACATAATTATGATAATTATTAAACATTAAAAACGCTCACTCACCCGATTTATTCTTAGTGCAAACAAGTCAACAGTTTAACCATTGACACGATAAGAAGACTCGAAATGCTTCTGCAGTACCTACTAAACTTATAGTTAAGTAGGTACTGCGGAAGCGTATTTTAGGACCACCTCATGGTAGTCCAGGAGGTGTTCCTAAAGTGGGCACATACGTATGAATATAGTGGGCACACACCTAAGTACATAGTGGACACACACGCCACGAGCCTTTTCACATCAAAACACTTTCACCATCGTTACGTTGTGTTTACTCGCATCTCCAACAAAATAATGACATGTTTGAATAGTGCATTGCTTTTTACACTTACTTATAACTATTCTATGTACTTAATTACACGACTTTATATCCTGAAAGGTTTGGCTGCATCGTCGACACCCACAATTCACCTTTATATTAATTAGGTCCAAGTAAATCTGTAAAGTGTCCGTAAGATAAAGTGGTTTATTTATTTTTTTGGAACAAAAATAAAATAAACCATTAAAACCAACTTGAGAATTGAACCTAGTATGTGCTCACGGTCTATAGCCACGTTTGAGGTCAATTCCGAAAATGTATATGTATAAAGGTACACCACAGTAACCCTATGTATATTAATGGGCAGGGGGTGGAAATAATTCCAAATACACCTACTCAACTTGGGACTGACATTGAAATTTGAATTATAGTCGTCTCGGCGCCGTAGCTTGCGGGCACTGCGAGTAAGCCTGAAAGTCCTGAAACGGTCACATTGAGCAATTCCTCTAAAATAAATTTATATTTAGAACTCAAAGCATTAGGCTAACCGCAACTTTTAATGAATAGGTACTTACTATTTTTGACCTGGCCTTGCATAGGTTTTTCGAAGAGGTCTTATTATATGGCAAATGTATACGTATGCACGTCGCGTCGATTCTGACTAGGTATTCAAAACCGGCCATTTTAGCCCCTCTGATATAAAAGTTTCGAATAATTTCGGATAGAGGGCTGGGTCTAAATAAGACACGAACTTAATGACAGGTTCACATAGGAACGAATAAAAAATCTAAGTAATATCCATAACTGAAACGAAGTATTCGAAACTATCGAATAATCCGAAATGATTTTATATCCCAAAACTGGTACATTAAATACTATCCACATTATTATGCGTACCTATCATAACCCAGATCCGAAATTTCATATCCATAACATCCCTAGTTAATCGATGACAAAAGCAAAATAGTATAAAAAGTAGGTAACTATTATGTTTTACCTCGGTAACAGATTACACGCATACCTATCAATATTGGTTGTTTAAAATATGGTAGGCAAACACTACAAGAATATTAAATAATATTTTTAAAAGCCTTCACGGAGACAAAAGCAAGACGAACACGATTTCCCACTTAAGCGATTCACCGTGAAATCGATTCTATTCACACCGTAGTCTAAAAGTACAACACTATTATGTTATGGGAGACCATACCATACGACCATGGAGGCGACAAATAATGGGTTCGGTTTGTTATTGTTTACGTATTATGTGCCCACACATTGCCCATCACTTCAAATATAATAAAACTTTCTATAAAAAAAAAAAAAAAAAGTAATAAGACCTATATGGTAATTAGGAGCTAGTCAAGAACGATATAGGTAGTATCAGTTTAATTAGAGTAGATTTTTTGTCACAGATTTTATCACTTTCAACTCTAGTCATGCTTAATAATTTCGAATAAGCTTGAAAGTAAAAAACTTGCCCGGAACAAAAACGGAAAAAACATTCTTATCGATTAAATATTCGATAATCAAATCGATAAATGTTATTTTTTATGTTGTTTCAGGTCACAGCCTTGGCTGTGCTCAGCATAGCTTCGGCGAAAAATTCGACGGCAAAAACGAAACCGAAACGACAATTAGAAAGCATAAGAACTCATGAAAACTTACAATATTCCCTGGTGCTCCCACATTCAAGAGTTCAACATTATAGAGCACTAACGAACAACCGACGAGTTGCTCATGGCCCAACCAAAGGAAAATTGCCGCCATACGCAGTCCAAATGGAGCCAGTCGTACAGTATTCTCAAAAGGACCCCCTGTATGACCCTACACAAGATAACTTAGAAGAAACGGTTGTAAACAAAAACGAGATCTACGCTCAGTCCAAAATTTTGAATGTGCAAGACCAGTCTGGTGAAAGCTACGGTCCTCCGTATGGAACACTACCAACTGCTCCTTTGTACAGCCAGCATCCCCATTACTACGAAGAGCCAGAGCCTATTATTGAAATCATCATCAAAGAATCTAATGAAACGCTACCGGCACCCCCTCCCCAGCCAGTCCTGAAGAAAAAGAAGGAGCCCGTGCACGTTTTTTACGTCAAGTATAGTAAAGACCCTCATTCTAAGGACAAGGTTATATATGAGAAGCCCATCCCAGCTATAACTCCTCCTACAAACGATGAAGACGAACATCATGAACATGAAGACGAATATATCACAGTGACTCCTGAACCTTATATACCTCCTAAGACCACTACTTTAAGAGCCATTATTAAACCTGAATCTGAAGTCTACCACAGTGACAGCAGTGTCAAAGTTACTTTTGGTAATGAAGGCCGCCATTACAGTGACAGGCGTGAAGGAAATACCCACACCGAACATCATGAAGAGACTGCGCCTAAACCTGCTATTGCATTTCCTAACCAACCTCCACAAACAACTCATCACATTCATCAAAGTCATCCGCAATTAGAGCGTTCCGCGTCACCAAAGCCACAGTATATAGAATCAAGTACAAGATCATCGCTGATTCAACACCACCACCAACAGCAATCACAAATCTTTAGATCTGGGCCCCCTCAAGCTCAAAGTCGAATCCAATTTCAACCTCAACAAATCGCGAATGAGCAACAGTTGCCTAGACAAGGACCATCAGTTTCACCATTTAGACCTCAACATCAGCCTCTGACATCCCGGATTCCTTTTGGACCAACGCCTGTCTTCAACGCGGCTTTCTCAAATGGTCCTGTAACTCATTTTGGAAGCCCTACAGCTTCTAGCCCAGTCACAGCTTTCCCAACAGCCTCATTCCCTAGAGCAAACAATGGACCAAACTTCCATTCACGTATTAATAATCAACCATCCTTTGCCTCGAGACCCCAATTCAATGGACCCCCAAGAGCAAGTTTCCATTCCGGACCACAAAGACCTTTCCCATCTCAACCTAAACCGTATTTCGATGATCCTAAATATTTGCAGGAGAATTATCATACTATTACTACCGATCAAGTTGACCCACCCAAACAGCAACAGCCACCTAATAGGCCCCTGCAGTCCTTTAATTCACATCCCCAACCAAGCCCCAGCCCAACACCAGGTCAATTCCAAGAGCACCGTCGACCTCCAGTTCTGCCTCTAAACCAACAGCTTCCTCAGCAAAGGCCAGCTCACCAGTTTGTTGACACTATCCATAACAAGCCATCACTAAGTATATCTCCTAGCGTTTCTCCATTTTTCAATCTCAAGCCTTCTCCTCCCCTTGTTGAGGATAATCGTCCGCCTTTCCACCAATCTCAACCTCAACAGCAATTCAGTTTCCATCAAGGGCCCCAAGGACTACCAAGACCTTCACCTCAAATTCCATTCCAACAGCATCACTCTTTCCCAGGACCACTTTCCCCCTCACCCTCTCCAGCACCTCAGAATCAGTTTGTTCCCTCACCTTCTGCTGTTCCTTTGTACAATTTCCAGCCTCAACCATCACCAACACCTGATGTTTTCCACCACCACGGCTCACCATCTGAAAGGCCTCAATTCCAACATCAAGGACCTTCTGAAAGGCCTCAGTTCCATCATCAAGGACCATCTGAAAGGCCTCAGTTCCAACATCAAGGACCATCTGAAAGGCCTCAGTTCCAACATCAAGGACCATCTGAAAGGCCTCAATTCCAACATCAAGGACCACCTGAAAGACCTTTTAATCATCAAACAAACATTCAACATCAACAAAACGTTGGTTCACTCGTTCCAAACGGTGGTGAACTGGTACCTGCTATTTCTAAATATGAACAACACATAACAGTTAATGGACCTACAATACAACCATTTAGTGGCCTGGGAGAATCTAGCCCTAGTCAACCAACACCAACCCCTAGTCAACAGGAACAACAGTATCATCAACTCCAACATCATCAACGTCAGCAGCAGCAACAACAACAGCAACACCAGCATCAGCGACAACAACAATTGCAACAACAGCAACAACATAGAGAACAACAACAATTGCAGCAACACCGAGAACAACAACAACTGCAGCAACAACAAGAGCAACAACAACAGCAACAACAGCTGCAACAGCAGCAGCAGCAACTTGACGCGGAACAGGAACAAGTTAGGTTACAATTAGCACATAACGTTAAAAAGCAACAGGAGGAAATCCAACGTCTTCAAGCGCAGTTATTACATTCACAACAACAACAACAATATCAGGACGCTTATCAACAGCAAGTTCAGGCTACATCACCAAGATCTCAATACATACAAGAAAGGTCACGACCACATCCTACATTTGCGTCAAGCACAGCGTCTCCACCATACTATCAATCAACTTCTAGGACAGTCGAAATCAAACCGACAACTTCGAAATATGTGTCTTCTACGCAGAATTCAATAAGTTCAGCACCAGAAACCAAAAAGGAAGAAAAGAAAAAGAAGCCCTCCATTGAACTTCCTGATGAAGTGCCTGATGATCTACGTGAACAGCTGTTGTCGTCAGGTATTTTAGATAACGCTGACATAAGTGTACTAGATTATGATAAAGTAGGGGATACGCCTTTAGATTCTCTGCCACCAGACCAGCTGGCTAACTTCTTTAGTGCTGGTGGCGGTCAACAGATTGCATCTAGTGAAAATAGGCCCGTCTATGTTAAGCCTAGCGGAGATAGCATTCAATCTAGAATCGACGAAGACATAGAGGACGATCAAGAACTCGCAGCTTCGGAAAACGTTCCCAGTTACGTTGCTCCCCCATCGCAAGACCAAGCTGTTGAAATGAAAGTTGTCCACTTTAATCCTGAAACATCCGAGGGACAAAATTTAGCTAAGGAATACATTCAAGAAAACGCCACACAAGTCGATCCCGTAGCATTGAATGACAAAAGGTATAACAGATATTTGCCGTTGAAAGTAAGCGGAAATCAGTTCCCATTACCAGATGTTCTAAAAGGAAGAAAGGTTACCTCAGTTGTTGTTTTGGCTCCCGTCGAAACCGAAGTTTTAGGTGAACACACAAGAACAGAGCGTGCTACCGGTGAAAACTTAAAAGCAATTAAGTTCGTCGCTGGTGAGAGCTTACAGGAAGTACTGAAACGACCGACTAAAGACAACTTTGTGAAATGGCTGGATGTTGAAAAGAAGACTGCCACTGATTTACAATCAGTAGTTTTGCTTGTAACTGGGTAAGAACCTAAAGTACTCATATAAATTTGACTTATTTGAGGTCCTGGGTTCGATTCCCAGGTCCCAACCACTTGTTATTGGGTTATCAATCAATTAACCACACACTTGTTATTGGATTTTTCTATGAAATTCTCAGAAGCAGTTCGGAGTTTGGATTTGTTCCCGGTTAATGGTAATAGGCTCGCCCTTATTACATGGGACAAACTGATGAATTATGGGTGTACCTCAGTACACCTCTGAATGGGATGATGAGGAGATGGGGATAGCTTGTTACGATTATAAATTGATTTAAGTTAAAATAGATTAGTCTGTTATATAATATCGTATGTTTCTTTACAGAGATGCCGAAGCTACTGATGAAAAAGAAATCTTTATGTACGATATTGCCTCAGGTAATGTGAATAAGCTTAGCGGTGAAATATCAAATGCTTTTGTTGAGGCTGCAGAGAACAATTCTTTAAGCAAGGACATTGAAACATTGGCCATTGAAGGAGAGGGTACGCCAGAAAGTTTTAACAAGGATAGTAGCGATGACGTAGCTGCAGAAGGTTCTGAAAATGTGCCATTATTTGTAGACTTATCAGGCTTAGACTTAGATCAGGAAAACACAAACCAAGTATCAATATCATCAGGTTACAGTAAAACGAAACATGGCAGATTGTTAAGGAGACATTGATTCACAATGCAAATGCCAAAATGGTGTCTGATCCTTGTAAATAGTCTAGTATTAGTATTACTAAATTAAAATCAACGCGTTTGTTGCGTGTAGTCGTAATTGTTTTTTACAAAAGTGATAATGGTTGTACAATATAAAATAACTGCCTATTCAACTTGCTTTATTTTTATCCCTATTCCCTCAACATTAAAATATTTAAATCCACATATACTATTTATGTAATTATATTAATATTGTGCCAAAATAATGTATCTCAAAAATATTTTGTTGTAGGTGATTAAATTAAAAGAGTATATTTTCAGATTAATAATACTCATCTAAATATAGGTAATTATAATTTAAAGAAGATAGGTCTTCAAAATATTTTAAGTACATATCTAATATCTTCATTGCAAACATAGATTTTATTTGTGTAATAAAATAAATCGAATCGATTGTATCCGTATCGTACTCGCTTGCATCACTATCGATTCCTATTTTTCACAGCGGGCAACACAGTACCTAACTGTCAAACATATGGATTATTTATGGTGGAAGGTTCATACCGCAGTGTAAAATTCACAGTCTTTATTTATTTTTATGTATTTTGCTATATTTTTTGACTTATAATCATGATGGAGGGTTCTCTAAGTAAATGGACAAATGTGATGAAGGGTTGGCAGTACCGCTGGTTCGTGTTGGACGAGAATGCTGGCCTGCTCTCTTATTACACGGTAAGTGACGTTTCAGACTAACCGTATTACCAATGTATTGTCGTCAATTCTGTAAATTCTGGCAAGTTTTTCATATGTTAGGCTTACTTACCTTATAAATACTTTAAAACCGGCACATTATTGTTAACCTAAGTCGAAATTTTAATTCAAGTTCTCATCTTTATACATGTTGCAAGCACTTCTAATGTATAAAAATACACATTAGAATAAATTCTACCTACTCTACTCATCTGTGACCTGAAAAGTCCACCAATGCAATTAGATTTAAATTTTAAAAAACAATTTATTTTAAAACTGTTGGTAAACTTTAGTGTCAGTGTCAAGGTTAAGTGTTTGTTGTATATGTGCACCATAGATGCCTTTGCCCCAGCAAAGGCCGACGGTATACTGCCTATTGTTAGCCTTTTTACTTAATGACTTTTTTATGTAGCATCTTTAGGATCCCACTGGTGGGCAAAGAATCTTTATGAAAAATAAAATTGGAAATCTTACAAAATAGGTACTTAGAAGGTACTTAATAATTACTTAGTCTAATTTATTAAACTATAATACCAATAGTTAACACTGGTACACCTACTGAGTACCAGTACCAGTCTCAGGCCTCTTAAGCAAAGCATAGCGGCACTATGAATTTTGAAATCCTTATTAGTTAAAATTAAATTATTTGTTAAAATTAACAAAATAATTTAGAAAATTACATAAGACTTCTGAGAACACTCTTTATTGTGGCAATTTTTTTTAGTTGATGTGTATAGGATTTATTTGCAAATATTATAGATATATCTATAACTTTTTCTTTTTTTACTTTAGATTATCTATAACAGAATAGTAGAGTAGAGTAGAATACTTGCAGTTCTTCTTATTATTTTGATAAGATACTATATATCTGAAGTCTCTGATATTAGTGATTTTTAGTATTTAAAGAGGACCATGTCAATTTGGTCACAGCTAAAGTACTTCACAAATAGGAATAGGAAACAAGATAGGAATACCCATATAATGTAGTTAGTGACATCATTATTTTCTTATTTTTAATCTATTATTTGATTCCTTACCACTCAAAGGCAGTGCAAGACATTCCGTTGCTTAAAACTATTTAATCAAAATTATCCTATGTTTATACATTTTTATTGGAAAGATTTTCAACGTGATTCTCAACTCTCTCCTTCAGATAGTTTTGTCTAAAGAAATCATAAAACATGTAGTATACAAATATGACATTAGGGAAATATAGAACGGTGATGCCTAGAGGCGCAGGACAGCTCGGCAGAAACACTTGCGCTGAATATATTAACATAAATGTAAACTGGATCTGTAACAACAGAAAATATGTGGAGTAGTCATTGTAAGAGTTCAACAGCACAAATTATTATTAATTACAATTTGATGATTGTGGACTTGACTGATAAGTGGGTTCAAGCAGTTGTAATCTACCCAGGGACACACAGATAAGTACAATTATGTATTATACATAACTTACAATTTTTTTTCTATCAACATTATTGGAAAGAGAAAGCAATAAAATGAAAACCATTTTATTTCTAACTCGCACAAAACAGATTTGGGAACGCGCAAGGCCAAAAGAGGCCGCTATCTAAGCATAATGTTGCAATGATTATTTAATTTATAATAAGAAAGAAAATTGTCTACTTAGATACTAAATCTTGTGTAACTTGTGGAGAGTAAATAAAAAAACTAAAAAAAAAAATGATTATTTGTGTGTGTAGTGACAACGCAAAGCATTCACTAATTAATTAATGCCACAGTTTTCAGGTTTTCAGATTTAGTGTAGGTATTTAAGATTTCAGTTTTTATATAAATTATGGTTCTGTTTGTGAATAAATCATTGAGTACAGAACAAAGTACCTGATTATGATTATGTAGACTATAAATTAATTATGCAATAATAAAATATTTTATATTACGGTCGTATTCTTAATCACATTTTTAGACCCAATATGAGCACCGGCCTTTTTTTTTTCTTTTTAAATAAGTATGCCAAGGCGCGGTTCTGTTGCCCTTTATAAACAATGGCTTCTTTAAAGTACACAGTACAATTGCCGCCCATCTAGAAATCTGATTCAACATAGCAAGATTAACTGGCCAACCCAAGAGGTAATTCATGTTGTAAGTGTTAGGGAACCTCACTGTTGACAGTTCTGTTTATCGTGTAGTTCCAGGTCAGGGTCATAGAGCATAGGGATTTGGCGATATATTATGTCGACTAATAAATAAACTTTTAGCAGGCTTAATTTTGTCCTTGACAACTAAATGAAGCGTCAATAGACTAACCTCAACCTACATTAATTAACGCATCCAGAAAGGCCATCTGTGTAATTAAACTTTCCATCTCCATTAGATGTGCAAATGAGCCATAAACGTCGGCACATTTAGCTAACTATTTCGAAGGCATTGATAATAAAATGCAAATGTGTACCCGCCCTTGTGCCTGATAATCGGAGAAATGGTTAATTATTATTCCCCTTATTCGAAAACGAATAATTATTTATGTATATCTCGAATGACGTCTCACTTTATTGGCATCAAAATGACAATGACAGCAATATACTAGCGACCTGCCCTGGCGTCGCATGGGTGGAATGTACTAATAAAACTGTATTATAGTTACCAATTTATCTGCTAGCAGTTCTTTTATAGACTTATCGAAGAGTGTCAAAATCTTTGATATAATGACGTATATCTTTGTTAGTCCGACCTTGAGGGGTATCTTCAGGAATTGTCTAAATATTAGTGAAAACCGTATTAAAATCCGTTGTGTACCTAGTTTAAAGAACTCGAGTGTACAAAGAGATAGACAGCGGGAAGCGACTTTGTTTTATACTGTAGATATATGAGATATAGGTACTATATGTAGATAAATATCATTAGAAGATTTTGTTTTGTCTTGTACACGGTGGGCCAGCTTGGCTCGCTTTCTACTAAGTCTGACAGAGCCGGCTTAAAAGAATCCAGTGAAGGACACGCCTAATAAGTTTTAAGGATAACCACCTGTCACTTCATTTACATTTTATAGGTATCTTAATTTAGACTTAAAAACACTGATTCTTATTCTAATACGCAAACTTCGTCATTTTTATGCCATTAAAGTTAAACAGCAGTAGAGATAGGACCCAATTTGGCTGGCGATCTTTAGCTAATGGGCGTTGGTATCGAAGTAAGTCTGTAAATATCGATTATTTTATCGACTAAATTTATTTGGAAAAAAATATTCGAATATATCTGTAATTCTATACCCATAAGGCTCTGCGTGTCCAGTATAATAATGCGTTCAGGATGTTGTTGGGTCTACCACGTTTTTGTAGCGCTTCCGGGATGTTCGCTGAAAACAGAGTTGATGGTTTTCATGCCATCATACGCAAGCGATGCGCCTCAATTCTCGGAAGAATACGTGCTAGCTCCAACGGCATCCTGAATGTATTGTGTGATAGGTGGGACAGCCCCATACTGGCTCACTGGATACGGCTGCACGTGTAGTTGTACCTTTCTTAACAGTAATTTACTAACAGTAGGTTAAGTTTGTTACTAACAACATATGGATCTTGTACGTGTATTTGATCTGAAATAAACTATATATTATTATTATAAGGACGTCCTGAAGAAAACGAACAATGAAATTATGCCCCTGCCCCAGTTACAGGGAATATATTATAGTAATAGAAATACTGCCCCTTCGATCTATCCACACTGTGCAAAAAGAAAATGCCTCAATATATAAATAATTCAGTTCTCCACCAGTGAGTCCCAAATGCATTAACCTTCCTATTTGTGCCGACAAACGGACAGGAAATTAAGTTGTCCGAATCCCCAGTGCATCACATCAGAGCAATTCTACTTTCCTACTCTGCAATATCTTGAGCTAACCTAGATTACTTTAAAAAAGTGATTAATTTTAAGCCTACGATAAATCGCGGATCAAGAATAGTCTCGATACGTTTTGATAGTAGTTATTATTTTATTCTTTTGTTTGTGAATTATCAATCCTGATTTGGTTGCACATTGCACTAATCTAATCTCACTGTATCCAACAAACATAATTGAAAAAGGACAGAACGTATTAAGAATTGTCAAACTAGTCCACGTCATTGACATATTCGCGAAAATAGTCTGTGACCTTTGCAGATGACAGCTTACTTAATTCACGTTGAAAACAATCAACTGGACTACTTAGATGGAGCTATATGAACTTTCCTATTCTAATTCTTCGACTAGAGTTGTAGTTTATTAATAAAATTGGTTTTATTAATAAACTCAACTCTCAGTTATATTTTAAACCGAATATTATAAATTATTTAGTTCTTATTGATATCTCATGCATGTACCTCAGCAATGAAACTGAATATAGGTTATCATAAACTTACTATAATATCAATGTTTGGCTAAGGCACTTACCATCTGCATAATAGTGAGCCATTTCTTGTATTTGATAAGGAACGCCTTCATCTTGGAGCTCCCCTCGACTGATAGGAGGTAGTAGCTGTACATGATGACATGGACTGCATTATTTATCATCGGAGAGAAGGAAGTTATTCCCCCTGGAAAAAAAAGATATCCGGAGAAGATATATTTAGGTCACTCCACACCTTTACCCTTATTCTGAACTTAAAGACTTATTTTAAAATGACACAGTTATTATACATCTAATATATGTATATTAGGAGCCGATCGTTTGATTGGACACATCATGATATGCCCAGACACATCGTGATACGCCGTGATGAATCATTCGTGGCTGTTCCGCGGCAGCAGCCGCTCCAGGTCCCTTCTATTGTTGGTGAATCATTTTGGTTAGCGTTAGACCAGCGAAAGAAAATATGATTATTCGAAAGAAAAGATCCGCCCGACTTTTTAACTGGGCACATCGCGATATGGCCGGCCAAATCACGATGTGCCGTTTCAAGAAGTGCCCAGCCGTGATTAGTCCAATCCAACAATTAGCCCACGACACATACACACGGAATATTCTTAATACATGGTTCCAAACTTTTAGATTCCAAGCCCCTTTTTTTTGTTGTGCTGAAAATCCTTATGGATTGTCTGCCACCTGGAGACGTGGCTTGACGACTAAAAACCGCACTTGCTTTCCCTTGCTCTTTAGTTATGGCCTTAGGCTAGCATAGCTTCCAATTTCCCCTATTTCTACCAATTTGTCGCTACGTAAGAGGACTTTTAAGAACTTTTATACAGGTCTGTCAGTTTTATCTATATTCCATCTTTCATTACGATAAGTATTGCCTTTAGAAGCCGACATCAAATAAGATTACCTACTAATTTCTGATGCGGTGTCATTGTACCAATTTCATTTCTTATCATTCGTATTCAAAATCGATATTCCAATAGATATTCGGGGGACAAAAAAGTGTATTACCAAAGTAAAACCTGATTCTATCTTTATTTTGCTCGGAAGAGATACTTCGATTGACTCTGCGACCTTGTCAAAGAATAAATTATGTTAAGTAGAAAATAAAACAGATTTCACAAAGTTTATTATTGATTTTATAATGTAGGTGATTGTTTGAAACAAGTTTGTCGTGTATTTGCACGTGGAACTGTCTCCATTTAATAAATGTGATCTAGAAGTGTAAAAATGATAACGTCTTCTAAAGAAATTTTCTATTACTTCCAGTCTAACCAAATACGGAGAATGATTTATTTATTAAAGTACTAGCAATGTTCTCGCAGTGCTACCAACGATGACGTCCTTTTCCAATTCCGTGTTTTCCCAAAATCCTGTCTTATCCACATATAAATGAGGACTCTTCTTCTGCGAAATTTCATACTTCTAGATCCAATGGCTTAAGCTTGCAAACAGTCAGATATAACTATTACTACTTTCGGGTCAGAGAACTAAAGACACCTTCATTCCAGTTACTGAATATTCATCAAATAATTAACACCTACATCTGAAGGCGGCAGGACTGCAAATACCCAATATCTGTCGGCAGGAGACACAGTCTTGTAGTGAATCTGACTTTATATATACGCGAAACTAAATTGTTTTTACTTCGCTATATTTAAACGCGGAGTCGCAAATAGTTAAATCACGAAGTAATAACTATTCTGTGATATGAATGTATAATGTTCATTTCTTTATAAATGTCATATCGCTGACCACAAGGTGCTCAACAGACGTCGTATGGTGATTACCTGAGTACATTCGCAGTGAAAGTAAATTGATTGATTGAAGCATCTTCCGAACATTTCCCACGGTAACCCGTCAAACGTTGAGACGACTGAGTCGCTGACTTTTTAAGAAGTAGACAAAAACTAAATCTAGTTAGATAACTGTTTTTATAAATAACGTAACTCTTTGGACAAACCGTTAGTCGTAAAAGGACCACATACGAAATACAATTAGGATCAAATTCTTAATTGTATGGTTCAAATATCTGTGATACCTGACCCGCTCTATCCTCTATCTTTTTACCAGGTAGAAATAAGACTGATCCGAATCACGCTTCTTATCTTAAATTACAGCCTCATTTGTTTTACTGGCTAAGTTAGGGTTTGCGTTTGAAAAATGAGTCTTGGCTTCCGACGCGAGACGGCACACGTATTTTATTTATTTCCAGGAATGGTTTCTCATTGATGTGTATTGCCATTTCATATTTCCATTCTCCGATGTCGTTGTGTTTCTCGGTTGACTGTCACGTAGCTCTATCTCCCATGACACCGGTGTCAGACACGCAAACACCAAAGTGCAACAATCACACTATAATCTGTATTATATTATCCAGTGACATTCAAACGCACTCTTATCTCTTTAACATCGAAAAGGTATGCTTGTCTTTGTCATGATTTGGTAGTCTCAATAATGTTGCGTATTTCCTTATCTTTCGAACGTGTTATTTTATCTTCAAACTAATTATATATTATTTAAAGAATTGCAAATTCTACTCCAGTCTCAATAATTCAACGAAATCACCGAAACAAGCTGTTGCTTTTCAATCATGACTTGGCGGTTAGAAACCTTTGAGTTGCCGGTTCTACCGCAAATTAACTGTTATGAGAGTCAGTCGTCAAACACGAAGAGTATGCAAGGCACACACATTATACGGTGTTATACAATAACATATAATGTGATATCACCGGCGGGATGGTCCCACACGACCCGAGGGCCACGTCAATGTATACTGTAGCTCCAAATAAACACAGTTTATTTTTGACTGTAGAATGTTTGGAACTTTCACTCGCTGACCATCGCTATCTTCGCAATGCTTGTCCAACGATAAACTATTCGACATTGTTTAGGGTCAGTTTTATCAGTGGCCTGTGATAAGATCTAGATATAATCACTGTCAGAGTTACGGAACTCGGAATTTAGAGCGAGTTTGAGTACTTGTATGGAAAGCTCATTACCTGACAGATGGAAGAATTTGCACGATTTGTTACGGTATGAAGCGTATCTATATCAAGTAGGGTCTCGTAGTATTCTGTCGGGAAGAGGAAGCTGGAATGCCCAGTTGTTTTTAATGATTTACTAACCACAGCCACCATCTTAATGATAGTACTTATATAGGAGTGGTTGCTTAAGACGTCTAAATTTTTTCAAGTTTGTATTAACACCTGGGTGCCAGAGCGATCATGTGACATTTAGCTACTAAACCGCATCGCACTCAATCTGTTCTAGCTACGGATTGTTAAAGCTCAATTTGTTATTTGCAATTTTTGGGTGTAGAGCAAATTGCTGACTCATTAGATAGAAATGTGATGCTGATGAGTTTGTTGTACCATTGGCCCACGTTGCAATACTTATAATACAATACTCTAGGTAACATGTACAAGGCTGGTGTTGTTAGAACTAGTTGGGATTTGTCTGTCTGGATTGACGATTTCCGAAAGTATCGTATCGTTTTAGCCTATTCTCAACTTTTTTTTTGAACTTAGAAAATGGAGTCGGTTGTAATAATCACGATATTTGACATTGCAATCTACTACACTCATCATGCTTGAGTCGGCTAAGTGCTAGGCAGAAACCATTAACCTGATCTGCTATTAAAACTTTCATAGACAATCCTAACCTCGACTTGAACATCGATGCCAGGATCTCATGCTCAGTATTATTTAACTAGTCAATTTATTTACATTCGTTCTCTAAGACTTTAGAACATCAAGTCTGTATTTACCGAAGGGTCACGCAGTTTTAACAATATACACCTATTGTTAGCCGGTATGTTTTACTACCCGTGTAGTACACTTCGTCCTAGACTTGTTAATGACTCTCCCGTCACTACCGAGTCTAGGACGAAGTGCAAATAGCTTGAGAAGATTTGAATGATATTCAGAATTGTATTGTTTTGTTTTCTCAGTCTGATTATCCAAGAAATTAGAAGCTATATACTATATACCTATCATCGCCAGAAGTAAATGAACACAATACCCCTTAAATGTTAAGCTTAATAACCATAACTTTATAAACTGTTTAAGCAGATACGAGTGCTTGCAGCTATTGTACTTTTGAAAGTTAGTACATATAGGGAATTTAGAGTACTATATTAATTTCAACTTCTGCATCAAATTAAAGATCCCATGTAACTGTTAATAAGGATTTGTAATAATGAGAGTTCCTAATGAAGTTTTGTGAAACGTTTTGTCATAATCATATTTACATACATACACACATCAAAAAAGTTTGCGATCACTAGCATGAGCTGTTATAATTTTTTAAATTGAACTTTATCAAGAAAAATTCTTTGTTGTGTGTTTTATTTAAATAGAAATACTCTGTTTGAAAGAATCTAAAAAGAAGAAGAAATCATAATATAATCTACCGTAACAAAAAGATTTCGATTTTTCAAAGTGATTGCAAACTTTTTTTGATGTGTGATATACATTGCTAGATGCAACCATATGTAAGTATACTGCTTACATAAAGGAGGAGACTGATAATAGCAGTGTGATAGTAAGTACCTAGGTTAAACCATAGCTCTTTCTTCAAAAGGCTATGGAAGACATTGTCCTATAATGTGACATTCACATAATTGATACAAAAATACTGCCTATATCTGGAGTTTAAAACAGACTATGGTTCTCTGTGTTTGTTTTGGCATTTCTTCTTGAGAGTATATCCGTTAAAATACTAGCAACATTTAGTAAACTAATAAAAATCTAAAAAAATACTTGCAAATGTTTATATAAGATCGATTTACAGAAATAAATATAATTAATCAACAAAAGCCGCGTCATAGCTACCTACGTCTTAACTACCTCGAGGTATGACTATTGCACATTATCTAGCATTATTTGCAATATCAGTATTAACACATAACATGATGCTGCAGTCCACCTTCTTACTGCTATTTTATTAACACTAGAGAGGTGTCCGTTACTGTTCTGGAATTAAACAACCCGTAAAACATACGTATTTGTAATATTATTTTTTTTCTTCGTCTTTTTTCTAATTTACTACATGCATACACGCCAGAAAGACCAAGACACCTGCCGGAAATTAAATATTTATTTGACAGAATTTAAGCTGACCAACTTTCCATAATTTTAAACGTCCAAATCTTTTGATTACTCAGATTCGGTTCTTAAGGTCCGTTCCAAAGTACAAATCTTCAACGGCGCCTGAGAAACAAAAGGAATACTTAATACCGCTTCTATATTTAGCTCTGGTGCAAACGAAAGCCCGAGGCTTTCACGTTTTTAAATAAAACCTCCATGTTTTATTTAACGGTCGTTCGTCGAGCGAAAACATTCAAATACTTCGCAAAGATGACGTTTGGCGATTTAATGGGGGTTTTTATATATAAATACCCTAACTTAAGCATACCGGCGAAGTGTGGGTGTAGTACCAGGTAGTCTAGTAGGTCTACCAATGCACCGAGGAGACCTTTCGGGGAATACAGGCGGATGGTACAGAGGCCAACACATTAAGCTACCTCAATCTGTAAAATTTCTTTGATTGATTTTCAACTTTGATACAAAATAATAAGGTTCATATTCGATTGGGAAAATTTGACAGTTTTGGATAGCCAGCTGGCGTCTGTACTTATGTATGCTAAACATAGAAAACACAAAATGTCGTCTACATCACACAACTTAGACGAAGTATCACATGTTTTGCAATTTCTCCACAAATTTCCCGCAAAGACATTAAAGTCTTAAGTTTCCTTACAAAATGAAGGCACGGTTGTGTAGGGTGGACATTTATGGTCTTCTACGTTATGTATGGGCGTCAATGGCAATTATTTAGTGTCTCTAAATTCTAATTGGGGCTGGTCCTTTGAAACTTAAATTGGTCCTTTCAGTTTCCGATTCCGTTTACTGGTGTAAGTAAAAAGAAAATATTCATTATTGATTAATGTATATTATAATGCAGTATATAAGGCACCATGAGTTAAAAGACTCAATATATATACTATAATTAATATAATTTAATTTACTGGTGAAACCTCCTTCCATCATCTCCCAAACAATAAGGATGACACAGCAATGTTAATTGTACGAATTATAATAAAAAAAGAAACTGTAAAGTACCTTATTTCTTAACCAATTACTCTAAGACCCTCAAATCCCGTGAACCTGTAAGCTAACCTCAATTTTACCCAGAGGCTTTGATCACAAAATTAAATTCACTCAGCTGTATATTCTGATCATTCCACAGAGATCTTCAAACGGACCTTCTGTGAACTCGAAAGCTTTTCACTAAGGTAATTGAATAATAACGACCAGGGTATAAGTGGATAATACATGATTACGACTCATAGGATTATGTAAATTAGATTATTATGTACATAGACAAATAAGAAAATACATGTGTTTTTGTATCGAGGCCAGCACATCAAGCTACCACAATCTGTCAAATTTCTTTGATAGATTTTCAACTTTAACACAACAAGATGAACCTTTCATTTACAATTCAATTTGACAATTTTGGATAGCTTGCCCTGCTCGCGTCTGTACCTACATTAAATTACAAAAGTAAGTAGTGAAGAACATAGTAATATGTCTTCGATAGATGTCGCTGACGTCACCTATAAGAAGTAGATTGAGGAAGAGAAATTCGAAATCACAGGCAGCGATTTCGATAGCTTAATTAAAGCGTCCGGAGTACTCAACCGAAGGGGCGTAGGATCAAACCCGAATCTCTTAGAATTTTTCTTTGGCATGTTATATCTATTAGGCGTTAATTCTATCTTATAAACCTATAAGGAAGAATTATCATTAACTAAGTCAGTCCAAGGAAACCTATACAGAATTCGCGAGGAAACGTTGTGTTGGCAGTGGAGGACTTTGACCCATATACTGTCAACCCAACTATTCCTCTTTCGTTTTACAGGCTCGGCAATGCGCAAGTGAAACCGCTGGTGTAACAAGCGTCTATAGGCTACGGTAACCGCTTACCATGAGGTGGGCCACTTGTTTGCCACTTTAGTGGAATAAATATATAAAAAAAAAACATAAAGCTACCATTTTCTTGAAACTATGATGCTTAAAGATAATGAGATTGAACTGATATCCTTCTTACAGCTGACTTAGACATTCACTCACTCCATAAAATCGCTTTAAGCGACGCTAATCTTTGTTAGCCAATATTGTAGCAAAATATTACTTACATAAAACCGTGGCAATTATGTGAACCAGTGACGCAACCCCATAATAATGGCCATAACGTAACGATAACGTAGACTAAACCGTTTATAGGTAATAAATTGTGGAAATATTGGATATAATATGAATATGACTATTTTTTTTATAAGATATAGGTTAGCGTTTGATCATAATCTCAACTGATGGCAAGTGAAGATGTTTTTTTTTTTAATAATAATAATAAGTTTATTATTCACATAAAAGTAACAAAATTATATTGAAGTCCCTGATTTCTGAGCTAGGCTCAAAGACCTGTATTACAGAAATCAGTGTTCTCTCACAACTGTATAAGTGACATATACATAATATGTAAATAAATAAATACAGTATTGTAAACATTTGTAAGTGCTACTCAAAAGGTGTGTGTGTGTATTTGTGTTTGTGTATGTGTGTGTGTGTATGTGTGCGTGTTTAGTAAATAAATTACACTAACAATAGTTCGATTAATTAATTGATTATTGCATATTATATTTAGGGGCTCGTGGCTGAGTAATAACTTAGCTGATTAACTGATCTGCAGGGTTAAGCTGCATTAGTCGTAGTCAGTCTGTGATCCCCTCCCTTACTTATGTAGAAATTACAGAACGCCGCTTGTTACGAATTTACATACTTCTTTTGTTTTTAAGGCGTCATGTCATACACACGCGCCGGTTGAAATTTCTAAGAATTTAACTTAATATACAGAAAACCTTCATGGATCATCGACCACTCGGGGACGCGGCAGGGTATTTCGGATTCGCATCGACTAAAGACCGCACTTGTCTTCACTTGTCATAGTCGTGGCCTATGGCCCTTGACCTAACCATTATGAAATGAAAAAAAAAAGAAAGGAATAGGAAAGGTCACAGAATAGAAATACGTCAAACAAAATTAATGCAAAAATGCATGCATCGCATTGGACATCAACCTCATTCCGATTAACCTTTTGACCGCCACTTCAATCCGTCTACGTCAATCAAAACGAAAATCCGTGTTCTATACGCCAAGCGACAAATCCTTGAATCTAATAATAGGTAAAAAAACCTTTTTTGTAAGTATAGGTATGTATTTTGAACTAAAAAAAAGTGGTATTTTTGACGTGCCATGCCGTCGTTGGCGTCGTGAGCAAGTTTTCATTTGACGTCTATAATATTACACAAAGATTCTTTGTGTAATATTACCAGTTGAACACAAACAATCTTTGTGTTCAACTGGTTGTCAACTGAACATTGAGAAAAGCTCTCATAAAACTCAATTTTACTTGTGCCGTCTAAAAGTTACATTAAGTTAATAAAGCTGTTTGATTGATGAAGAAACTTTAGTTTTGGAAAGGTAGCGCACGTGGCTGATAACTCTGCGAGTCGGCGGACCGTGAAATACCGCTGACAACTTGATTGATTAACACAAGCTGTCACTATGACAGGAGTTGGTGTTTACTGCCAAAGTCGGTTATTGTCTAAATTATAATAATCTCATTTTATATTGGAATGAGATAGAAATCAATTCTTTATTGCACACTGCTGCAGAGTTAAAATAAAACTACTTTTTTACGGATTTTATCGCGTTATATTAGATATTATTAATACCGAGCGACGTTTCGGATCGTCGCTCGGTACAGTACGGTTTACAGCGTCCATTTTTTTTTATACCACTAAGATGGCGAACAAGCATACGAACTAACTGTTGGTAAGCGGTTACCGTAGCCTATAGATGCTTGTGACACCAGGGGTATCACTTGAAAAGAGGAATAGTTGGGTTGTCAATATAAGGGTCAAAGTTCCCCCACTGTCAACACAATGATATTGCCCAGAAATTAGGTTACATGGGTAATGAAGGGATATTCAGCTGCATCTGGTTAGACTGGAAGCCTAGGAGAATAATGAATTTAATAATGGTCAACCCCCAGTTTTAAGTTCAGTTCAACTATGTCCATCCTAAGGTTGCCTGGAAGAAATTGCAGTTGCGATAAGGCCACCCATTGTATGTTTTTTTTTACATAAAATACTTAATTATATGTGTCATTATGGTGTACAATAAAGAATATATAATATATAAATATTTATAATATGCTCCGTATACTTACAAAAAATCGTATGCGACATGAATCAGCTAAGTAAATACTAGCGTAACTGATAAAATTATAAATAATGTTTGCAGGTAGCAAATGATGTTCACAAGAAGTACAAATACGATTTTCCAACTGCCGCCTACCTTCGCATACCTATCACATAACTGAGTTACCTTTGTGTACACAGGGCGTTACTGTTTGTGTAATGTAATCCGCCTCGGTTACCCATACAGTTTTATAGTTGGTAAAAACCTTTTTAGAAACTAAAGATAGTATTTATGTAGGACGCCGTTTATTTTTTTTATACCACTAAGTTGGTAAATAAGCATATGACCCACGTGGTGGTAAGCGGTTACTGTAGCCTATAGACGCTTGTAACACTATAGGGTTATCACTTGCGCGTTGCCGACCCTGTAAAACGAAAGAGGAATAGTTGGGTTTGCAGTATAAGCGTCAAAGTCACTCCACTGTCAACACAGCGGTTCCTTGCGGAGCAATGGCAACTTTGCTTAGTGTTATTTCACTTCGATTTTCTGCATTTTCTTTATTTAATAGGGAATTTAGAGCCGGATATCGAACTTGTACCAATTAAAACCATGTAGTTTATCTGATCTTCTTTTTTGACGACATCTGTGGTCTAATGGATCGAGAGTCGGAAGGTGGTAAAATTAAGAATATTTTGTCTATGTCAAATTCTATTTTAACTTATTTTCTAGAACCAAAGGTTTATAAAATGTATCAATTGAACATATCCATTTCATTGAAAACGTTCTAACGTTTGTTTGACGACGTCTCTGGTCCAGTGGTTCGAGTGTCGGACTGCTGATTACTAGGTCGTAGGTTTGATTCTCACAGGACGCATTTTTTTATGTAATAAACATTTTTGTGATTGGCTGGGTGTTTCTTATGTATTTACAAAAACATGTACAACAAAATATACAACCAAATGGATGGGGTTGTGTAAAAACTAACCGAAAATATATATTTTTTATACAAAATAAATACATATTGTCATTTCTTATTCTTAAACATCAGTAATATTTTTCGTGAAGCACAACGCAGAATAGTCGCTCCTTATAAGCCTAATATGTAAGTAGGTATAATTACCTCTTTCGCCTTTCAATATAAAAACAAACACTTTTACATAAGCGTGTGAGTAAACGTGTATTGATTAAGGTATTTATAGAACATTAGCTTGGTAACACGTGGCTGCGGGCTAAGGCCAGTGCTAGTCACATTAATTGTAATTACTTACACAGATTCCGATTTAAAAGTGAACGTGTCAGTTTTTTTCGCAATGTGCGTGAAAAATTCATGCTACCTAAGTAATGCTACAAAATGTCACCATCATCCTCCGAGTTCCGAGGCTTTCAGTATAATCAGATGCGGCTGAATATCAGTATTTTACACGAAGCGACTGCCATCAGACCTACGCAACCCAATTTTTTGGTAGGTAATACCGATATCTTAGCGATTAAGCGAGTGATAATTAATTATCACTCGCTTAATCGGTGAAGGAAAACATCGTGAGGAAACCTGCATACCTTAGAGATTTTTCTCGACGGTTTGTGAAGTCTGCCAACCCGCACTAGGCCAGCGTGGTGGACTATAGCCTAATCCCTCTCAATATGATAGGAGACCCGTGCCCAGCAGTGGGACAGTATATGGGTTAATGATGATGATGAATACCGATATCCCGACGATAAACTGGTTTTCAGGCTTTTGGGCTTCTGACTACCACTAGGTAACGATTGTCATAGCTAATCGTATGGCAATCGGGATCGACGACTTATTTACTCTTGCTCTATCGGCACGGCGGTGTCTCGATGTGTTGGACTGACAACAACCGGTATAAAAAGTATTACATCACATAGCCTGTACACCCCGACGAGTTAGGAAGGTGTATTATATCTCCATATTATTGACATAAAATACAAATTTCATTAATTTAATGGACTGCCTGAAATATCACTATAGAACAGTATAAAACAAAGTCGCTTTCTCTGTCCCTATATCCTTATGTATGCGTAAATCTTTAAAACTACGCAACGGATTTTGATGCGGTTTTTTAATAGATAGAGTGATTGAAGAGGAAGGTGTATAATGGTATATAAATATAAAATAAAATATCGGTTTAAAAGACGATGTAGTGATAAAAATTGAGAAGAATGTGTTGGTTTTGGTTGGCTTGAATGTGTTTGAGAGAATGGTGAATCTCAGTCGAACTGGGAGGGGACTCCCTAGAAAAACTTACACCGCTCTTATTGGTGTGGTTCTTCAAAAGGTCAGGTGCGTAGTACTCGCAACCAGCGTGTGTGTATGACGAGATGTATGAATGTGAAGCGAAAGAAGTATGCAAGAATAAATGCAATGCAAACGACACTAAATAGGTCCACAATTAGGTTTTGAATTTAAAATTATCGGCTTAACTGTTACACTCGATGGTTATCCAACAGCTAGTCAGTGAAGTTAGGGGTAAATCTGTATGTCAGTTGTATCTACATGTTCCACAGACCGAGCATAATGGCAATAAGCCGATAATAACTGCTTATGGCCCATCGTGTTTTAGCACATGTCAGCTAACGTGACAATATACTTAATTGTAGATAAAATACATACTTATAATACACATACTTATAATACACAAGAAACATCCAGGCAACAAACAAACAGCGAGATTCAGAAAAACAAACACTTCGTCAATGTTAGACTGTGACCTTTTTGAATATAATCTCGATACTTAGATGGACAGGCTTAAATATATATGAGCCTATTAAGGTTTGCTAGTCTAAGTAATATAAGCCTGTTATTGACCTAGTGGTCCTCGTACTTATAAATACTGTAATTGCTTTTGTGGTTATAAGCGACACTAGAGGTCCAGGCGCAATTTCCAGGTCTAGCAGTGGTATTGGGTTTTTCTATGAAATTCCTCAAGAAGTGATAGCCTAGTGGTATGACCAATGGTTGAGCACGGGTCTTCTCCTACAGAATGAGAGGGATTAGGCTACAGTCCACCACGCTAGACTAGTGCGGGTTGGCAGACTTAACCACCGTCGAAAAAAACCTCTAAGGCATGCAGGTTTCCTCACGATGTTTTCCTTCACCGTTTAAGCGAGTGATAATTAATTATTAATACATGAATTCGAAGAGTTGCGGGCCTGTGGTTCGAACTCGGGACCTTTGACTTGGCAGTTCAATGGTCTTATCACTAGGCTATAGCTGCTTGCTCGGGATGTGACCATGCCATAAGACAGTAGTGGGCTGGTAAAATGAAACCTGTTAACAAGCGCGTCACGAAATAATTTTGTCGTTGCTTATCTTGTGCGGAATGTATGGCTGGATACGAGATATTGCTACGATAAAATTATAACACGGCATGCATGATAACCCTGGTCAGAGCTCCATCATAATCATACCGCTGTCATGCATGAAGAGAATAAATAAAACCGTAACATCGTTAAATCTATAACATTACAATATGTCATGCAATGTGTTCAGGGGGCCTAAAATGTTCACCTTTGATGAATTACGACGTACCTTACATTTCTAGTATAAGAAAGAAAAACAATTTATTCATTGCAAAAAGTGAGACTATCACTAACACAAACAAAAAATAAAATAAAAACAAAATTATAGCAGGGAAAGGGGTGGCGTGGCGCTCAGCATTATGCTTAAACTGTGTTGCTGCTTGTATGCTTGCAACACAACCCTGATTTTCGGCGCAAACCTTAAATAAAAATAAAAGAGTGACGGCTGACGTCTTCCGGTGCACAATTAATAGTTGCTTACTTTCAATAACTATCTTAAAATAAAATAGTATTAAATAATATACCTACATGACGTGTGTAATAAATACTTAAATAAATAATTTCTATTCATATTTATATTCTTTCTTTTTATAATCTGAACTCCAAGGCTCAGAAAATCTTATACGATGAGAGGTTAGTTTATTCTGGTTACCATAGCGTGTAACTGTGTGTCCGTGAATCATAATTATAGTGATTCACTAAAAAATACGATTTTAGGCCCCCAGATCAAAAAACAAAACAGATGGCACGTGTGACCTAGATCTAGATCCACCCTCGTTCTTACGTAACACGTCAAAACTATAACCATTCCACACTATCCGTGTGTATGTCTATGTACTCGTATGTTTGCCTTTCTATGACGACATGACGGCTAGACTAGAATACAATAATTTCTAGTGTACGACTATGATAACAATTAAATCTTCTTAACAAGCGACATTTTATCGTCCATGCCTTTTCCTATGTTGGAGTCGGCAGCCATTTTAACTAGATGCGGCTTAATTACAGTACTTTACACGAAGCGACTGCCCAATTTCAATACTGATATCCTGAGGGTATACTGGTTGTCAGGCTTTTCAGCTTCTGACTTGGTAGTTAGTTAGTGGTCTAACGATTATCATAGGTATTCGCATGATAAATGAATGATAAATTTATCTTTAAAATACACTTTTATAAGTCAATATTTTAAATTTTTTTAAGCTAGATGGCTCCGGCATTTCCTAACTGACAACCTCTGAGAAGAAACGCCGAAACAAACTCAGAGAATCATAGTCTCCTTTAAAGTCCAGACCTAGAATAGTAACAAATATGTGTCTTACAGTGTAGGGCAAAATCTGGAATGGCCTTTTGAAGAAAGGGCTATAGCGGCTTTGAGTAGACCAGTCCCACCCGACGGCACGCATGGTGTCTCGATGTATTAAAAATGGTCACCCATTCACAGACTGACCGCGACTAGCGCTGCTTAACGATGTAGATCGGTTGACAGCGTAATTCTAACTCAGCTACGAGCCCCTGTGAGATAAGAATCAAAATTTATATGGAATTAATTAAACTTATTATACTGTGGGAGCTGGCATGGTCAGCAACACTTTGACCAAATGTGATCTATTGTGTTGTCCCCAGCCTGGTACATTCCATACTCTTCAAAGACGTGGTTTATGAAGGCGGCTAGCCCACTAAGAGGAAGGAACCTGTAGTCTTCTGGCTTAGGGTATCCGTTGCCAAATTGACTCATCCGCTTCGTCGCTAGGACGTCACAATCACACAAATTAGTAACAGTAAAAAGTAATTGTACTTAGTTTGGCACAAAATGGCGGTCTTATCTCTAATAGCGATTTCTACCAGACTTCCTTTGGACAGGAAAATAAGAAGAATGAAGGATAGCCTGTTTACTAAGACCAATACCAGCTTTCAGATCGTCCTCCGTATGTTCAGATATGAAAGAGTACCATTAAGTGCGACATTGGCGACGCACAGTGTCCCAGTTTATCCTTTCAACACATTTTTCCATCCCGATAGAAAAACATTTAGTTCCCGAGGGATATTGATAACTTATATCATAACACATTGCACGGACGGAGTTGCGATTTTAAGCTTTTTACGATGACTAAGTTGAAGGTTAAGATCGGGTAAGTTATACATATACTTACGGGCTTAGACATAAAAATATTACAACAAAACTACCACAATCAGCATACTGCCTGATTAGCCTAGCGGTTGTAAGGTCCTGGGTTCAATTAGTGGGTCCAGAATAATGCTGGGAGATTTTTCTGTGAAATTGTCATTAACAGCTCGGAATTTGGATTTGTGAGTACGGCAATAAGTTTGCCTCCTATAACATGAGACCTAAACATACCAGCGAACTATAGGTGTACATTAGAACACCTCTGCCTACCATTTAGGAGAATACGTTACGTTATGAAATTAACCACTCAATCTGAAGGAGCTACTTTCTTTTCCTTTACTTAATGGGAGTCGAAATAAATTATTTATTTTACTAAAAAAATGTGCTACAATAAATCTTAAACCTATCCATTCCATGGGAATCTCCTTTCATGTACCTATGTAAGACTAGCTTTTGCCCGCGACTTCATCCGCGTGGAAAAGTTTAGACATTTAGACATTTATTTGCCAAACTAAGTGTACATTATAGGTGTTATATAATAACATAGTTCTCTTAAACTAGTCGCCTTTTTCAGGCACTGCAAAATTTGAGGGCTTAATAATTTTATTAGTCTACGTTGAAGGTGTTACAATTAAATAGTTAAGTACAGTAATTCATGAAAAGAGAGCATGCAAAGATGAGTAAGTTACTTTTAATTATCGCTGTAATTTGGCAAATTAACTCAAAATCATTGTCAATTATAGCCTATATGTTAATTTGATGTATAAATAATAATACTGTAAAGTTTCATTAAAATCCGTTCAGTAATTTTAGAGTGAAAGAGTAACAAACATCTATCCATCCTCGCAAACTTTAACTATTTGTTTCTTTTGTAAACTAATAAAAAAAGTGCTACAATAAATCTTCAACATATCCGTTTCAAGGGATTCTCCTTCCATATATGATCATATAGGAGAACACGCAATTTCAGAGCTTTTCGCCATTTCCATTAATATCTTCCTTGAACTTTTACTAAATGGGTCGACTATTAAGAAATGACTTATCGACCGTACCGTCGTTTCAAAGAACATTAATAGGTATTGGACCATTAGCTGGAACCGTTTGGATTAGTTGGAATTGGAAGTACTGGATACTTGATGACACGGTAACGTAATTCTTTAAAACATTATGAGGGTATTTTTGGTATGTATTTTCCATGCTAAGATTAAAAAGTTATTTTAGCGCAGGGAAAATTCGACTGCGAGCAGATTTGAACGCCAACTAAGCCACCGTGAGACCCACACGCCAGATCACACGGCGGCTTAGTTGGTCATAAGCGTCTGGTGTATCGAACCAAAAGACGCAGATTCAAATATTGCCGAACTTATTTTAAAATAATTTTGATATGAAAACGATTGAAGTTTGAAAAGCATTCATCGTTTGCCTTGCTAGTTAAGCTTTTGACAAACGGCAAACTGCACGTTCCTGCTATACCTACCTAATTATAAAAACTGCCGATAATATTGCTAAGTGGAGCAATTACATAGTTTTTAATTACTGATTTTAACCTGATATACTTTCATACAGCATGAAGCTAGTAGAGAAAATTTTGAAGCGAACTTAAATAAATTCATCGCAAATTTGCGCTAACGAGCTTTGTAAACATACTTTGAATGCGTACAATTTCGTTTTGGGCTCTGCATTACTGCGGGCGGTATTCACGCTACCTACGTAGCTAAAGGTCAGGTTATATTAGTAGTTACATTTTTGGAGTAATGGGTTACGTATTTATTAAAACTGAAGACAGTTGTGGCATTATTTCACCAGTTTTTGTTTTTCATCATCATCAACCCATATACTGTCCCAATGCTTGGCACGGGTCTCCTCTCACAAAATGAGAGGGATTAGGCTATAGTCCACCACGCTGGCCTACTGCGGGTTGGTAGACTTCACACGCCGTCGAGAAAATCTCTAAGGCATGCAGGTTTCCTCACGATGTTTTCCTTCATCGTTTAAGCGAGTGGTAATTAATTATTAATACGCTCGCAGCTTTTTTTATTGGACAAAAAAGTTTAATATGTAGATTCTATATAAGTATTCTTTACTTTTGCCTTGGTTTTATCGGGTTAAGATAATTCTAGAATACTGTGCCAATGTAGTTTGATACATAATTTTATCTCTTTCTTACTTCTTCTTTTCTGTTGACCATTTCCTATTTTGCTCAAAGCCAAATATTCCTTAAATCTATTTGTTGCCTTTTTGCCTGTTTGTATTATCGTTAAGTAAATGAAAACTCAGAGAAAGATGTTTCCTTTCAATACAACACTTGAGTTCCGTAAAATGTTAACATAAATTATAGTAGAGTATGGACTAGAATGTATCTCACATCGAGAACAAACCAATGGATCGATAATTGATAAAGAATACAACTCACTTCTCGGCTAAACCAAGCTAATCGATATCATCTAGTAAATCGAGGACGGAAGGATCACATCAACAGTATTGTGTACAAGCTTCAGATAATTGTGCACCGTTTTATGTTTAGTTACAAAGCTTGAATTGTTGGCATGATAGTAGGCTTTTGTGTTTTGTTCGATAACAGAATCGTGCACGGCGAAACATAAATGAGCTTCCATTTTTTATGGTTTTGATATGATCGTCCGGCGTACTTTGGGTTGTCAGCTTCGCTGTCAATTTGTTGACTGGTTAACCATTCTACTATGGTGGTATCCTATATTGTTGTATAGCTCATCTATCTTCAGGATATCGGTATTATCCAGAAATTGGGCTGCAAAGGCCTTTTTTATAAGAGGTTAGTGTTGACCACAATCTCAGCTGATGGCAAGTGACGATGTCTAAGATTTAGCACCTAGAAGATACCTATTCACTCGTGAATTGAAGACCCCTAAATTGTACACGTCAAAAAATACAGACTCGGACAGCTGATTCCATTGCCTCTCTGTACGGAAAAGGAATGTCGAGGCAAAACGCTTAGTGCGGGTTTCGGGAATTTCCACCAAGATACGGTGTCGCTTTTCAGTTTGCCTGGCTGTTCGGTCTGATGGCAGTCGCTTCGTGTACAACTAATATTCAGCCGCATCTGGGAAAAGGCACAGAGGAAGGAAGAAGAAGTTCATGCAAACGCCAACTGGATACAAGAAACATAGCGAAATTGATAATATATTATTTACTTATATAAAAAAATTATTGTACTCTGTCCTCAGTGCGTCATTCTCCACAAGTGATTTTATTGTATAAAAACCTTTTGATTATATTTGAAGGTGTTCCATTCAATACAGTCTTTTGTGCTGTCAATTAACTGGTGCTGTCGATTAATAGCACAATGAAAGTTGACCTTAATCCTCCAAGACCTATATCGTATGAAATTCGAATCTATTTTTTTAAGTGTGGGAAACTTCATCTGTTTTCCGAATAAAATGGCTTACGAGGAAATTTGTCTATTAAAACTACATGGTATTCTTTTGTCAAAAATTTTCGGGAACGAAACAGGCAACAGCTGATCTCCCAACCTACATAGATATACAATAGGTAGCACTCTTACGTAAGTAAAGGGCAGGATAACAATTACGCCTTAAATATACAACATACATAATGGTTGGGATATTATAACTGTACTTACCATAATACAGCTGCTGCTGTGTGGTTTGGAACGGTGCCTATTTTTAAGAGAAAATCGCTTAGCAGTGCTTCTGGGCTTTTAGCAGTAAGGGCATTTAAATATATATATATATTAGCGATGTTAGCCAAGGTCCTAAGCGCTACTGCTATGCAGATATGCGATCTTGTGTTCCCAGTTCGAATAGAATGGGTTTGTCTATGAAATTCTCAGGGAGTTTAGTTTAAATTAGTGGTTTTAGTATCGAACTGCTCATCACGAGGTCGTGAGTTCTATTCCCACAGGACACAAATATTTGATGATGAACAGAAGTGTTTCGTTTGGCTTAGAGTTTCTTATCTATTATAAGTATTAACAAAATAAAAGTATTGAGTAGTATGTATATCCATTGTTTTGTACCCATAGTACAAGCTCAGCTTAGTTTGGGACTAGAGTAATGCTGTGTGAAATGACCCAAATATATATTTATTAAATTTATTTCATCGATCACTAGAATCCAATCAGTCGTTGTAACAGCTAAATTAATTTATATAATGCCAACATGTCAAACTGGATCAACGTTTACCCAAAAGGATTATTGGCCTACATTTAGAACGCAAAAATCTGTTATGGAAATTCTCCGTTCAGGGCTGGCACCCTTGCTGTACATACACGAATTTCACCACGTTATGACGTCATAGTCTTGAGAATATCACGGACTACGTGTGGAATGAGGCTTCATAACAAATTCATTGGTTATGTTGTTCATGTCAAAAATAAATGGAATAAAACCGTACCATTGACCGTCACATCCTGTTTTTCAAGGAAATTCTGAGGTCTAATTCTGTCCTGGTTTATTTTTGCCTACATAATATCAACGTTACTTGAGCGATGAAGCCTTTCATTCTATTTTTGTCTCTCATAATTTTATAATATAAGATCGTCTGAATATCTATCCTTACGATACGATATTGGAAAGCGTGACGTTTTTCTTGGAATATCTGTATTTCCCAACAATAAGAAGGGTTGATGGGAGTCGCTTTATTTAAAATGTGTATTTAGCCGCATCTAGTTAGTTTAGAAATTGATTGTTACAAAAAAGGCGGGAGTAGGCTAGAATTATGAATGTAGATCTCGACAATGTTCAGTTCTACCCTCTGATTTAGGAGGAAGCGGGAGGTATGAGGGATATTGCTTTGTGTAAAATGCTGATGTTTAGCCGCTTTTTATTTTGAAAACTGATTCTTCCAAAGAGATGGTAATATGCTAGGATTATGATGATATATCATAACAAGGTTCATCCGGTTCAACAGGAAGAAGTTTTTTTATTTCCATAATCCTGCCCGAAGTTTTTTTAATTTCGCCATCCCTGCGCCGCCGCTCGGACGGTGCGACATCGTGACTTTATGGACGATTAAAAACGGTTGAATGAAATTTATCGTAAAAATGCCATTTCCAGATTTTACGAGGATTTAATCTACTATTATCTTGCTATATTTATTATAACTGGGTTAGGAAATTTTGTATATTTTCGTTTTATGTTTAGGTCTTATGGTATTTTGTTGCTCTTTTTCTGGAAACCTTTATCATTGACATGAATAAATACGGTAGAATATTGAATTTCGTGTTGGTCTTGATTGCGCCTTGATTAATTAGAAGTGGTTGTATGGCATACTCACTCGATTTTCGCTGCCTTCTGCGCCAAGAAATTTTACCATTATCTGTTATGCCTATTACTGAAATAGGCGTAACAAAAAATGACCAACACTTTTTAAAAATTAACCTAAATTGTTCACTAAACGTCTTCATGCGAAAATAAATTGCATGCAATTTTTTTCGTAAATGTTGGCAGAGAATTTGCGAAAATCACCCGTCGGAATTGGTGCGCTATGCCTCCAAACGACCGGTTTGCACGCGATACGTAAATAAACCGGTTATATAATATATTAATAATGTAAAGAGATGATTATTTTTTCGTAATCACCCTAGACAATTGTCTAGGGTGGTAATTACCAATGAACGTGTATGATAAGTTAACACCGTGTATTTTGCCACGTGTACCTTCGAATAGGATGCGGAGCAGGGCTCCACCAATCGAAGGGGTCCAGAAGCTACTGGACCACAGCCTGTCATGGTCGTGGAGACTCACGTAGGTATCCCATGGCAATGCCCATAGGACAAGTGAAGGGAAGTGTGGTTTTTTGTCAGTACGAGTCCCAAATATGCGTTTTTTTTTTTGAGGATTATAAAAAAAGATGATTGAAAATGACGCGATTTTTTTCTCTTAGGAAAAACTGTTTCGACGTCTCAAAAAGGCTTTTTGAGTGAGAGACTATATCTGTTTATCTAGCTGCTTTTTAAACAGCATCATTTCTGTAGGTACTCCTCATTAGTTAGATGGAACTGTAAGAAGTCATAAGAAGAAACTCAAGACTTTAGGTATGCAGTCGCTATTCAGAAAGGTGTGCTAATGATGTTGAGAGAGACACATCGACATCGTACGCTCTGCAACGAACTGCAATAATTTACTCACATAGGAGATAAAGTTGTCTGTAATTATTACCTGAAGCTACTCGTATATCACTACAAAATGTCCATCGAAACAGTAGTAAAATGACGGAAATTACTACTTAATTTCAATTTTTTTTGTACTTTCTCAAATAAGCTATTTCATAAGAAGCTCTATTACCTCCTACCCAATTATTTGCTTCCATATTATATTAGTATCACTAAAACAAGCTAGATCCTTTACAACCAGCAGAATAATATCAATTAGATTGATGACTTATAGTACCTACAGGACTTTACCTAGTTTGGGAGTCAGAGGCAAATCTATCACTATTATTAGAGTTGGAATTTTTTTTCCTAAATTTATATGGCACCAACTTCGGGATATACCCTTTCCAATAAAAAAATAATTATCAATATCGGACTACACTGTAAAAAGTTACGCGTGGTCATACATAAAAAAATAAAAAATATACACGTCGACTTGAGAACCTCCTCCGTTTTTTGTATTTCGTTGGTTGAAAAATATGTGAAATGGTTCAATAAAGTTGTTATTATATAAATAATCACTCCAATCAACAAACACCAACAATATTGCAACTCTCACATGATATGAATAACATTAAACAAATAGACATAACAGATAACTCGGTGACTATTCACGTTCAATCAAGTATGTTTATTCAGTGAAGGTTTATTTGCTCATCCGGTAGCTGCGGATAAACTATTCACACGCAATCAGCCTGTTTGTTCTTTGAAAGGATTACGTTAACGTCAATATTAATAAATATTTGGGACATTAATATAGAACCATCTAATATGCTCTTTATTGTACACCAATGTATCAAATTACAATACATAATCTAACAGAAAAACATACAATAGGCGGCCTTATCGCGATCAGCGATTTCTTCCAGTCAACCTTGGGATGGACATCTAGTCCCAAACTAAGCAGTAAGCAGAACGTGTACTAATAGGTACTAGAGTCTAGTACAGAGTACAAAGTATATACTTTTCTTTTTGTAAATACATTCCTACTAATATTATAAATGCGAAAGTAACTCTGTCTGTCTGTTACGCTTTCACGTCTAAATCACTGAACTGATTTTAATGAAATTTGGTACAGAGATAGAGTTGACCTTGAGAAAGAACATAGGATAGTTTTTATCTCGGACTTTTGAAGAGTTCTCTTGGAAACGCGATATAACCGAACTCGACGCGGGCGAAGCCGCGGGCGGAAAACTATACTTAATAAAATAAATAAGAAACACCCAGCCAAGTACAAATATTTGTGTTAATTACAAAAAATATTTATAATAGCCTATCCGTCCCAGCAGACCCGAGCACAGCAATGGCAGTGTATGGGTTATATTTAAAAACATTAAATATTTGAGCCCGAATCTACGACCTCTTGATCACTAACTAGGATGATTTCAAAGCCACTGTTTGTCTTCTTACCTAGTGGGGTTATTTGAGATCCACAAGGCTATTTAGAATTCAGATACTGATAGAACGATATATTAGTTTTACTGTTGCATTGTCAAGGTTTTGAAATTTTCTAGTATGTTCTCGAGCAGCCCCGTGTAACGCACGTTTCCGTAAAATCATCTCTTGTTACTTTAGTAATCGAGAGGACTGGTCCGTGAACTGATGATTATGAATATAACCCTTGACATTTAGAACTGCCATACCTTGTAGGTGGTACTCCTTCACGTACACCTTTCAAGTCTGAACTCTTACAGTCCAACGGGTCATCTATAGAACTCTCGCACTTAAGGCGGCAAGACCTCTGCTACGACTATTGCTTGGCATACATACCTCCAACATATTTCAATGCAGACCACATGATGATCAGCGTACTGACGTGATGATAAACGTGCAAGAAAGAGGCCTGGCGTTCCCTTTTCCTCAAAATGAAAAAGGTTGTCTCGAATAGCTCTAGAAGCTTCAGGATCAACGTCCACCACAGGAACCGAAGCATCCTCAATGCTTCTGGATTCATTGAGTAATCTGGTAGCATGCATCCGAAGTGGTACGTTGTAGTCCAACCTGATGTCATGATCTGGAAGAAACGAATAGTCTGATGAGTCTTCGAAAATTAAAAACCAGAAGAAATTCAAGTGTTCCAAGATAGTTTGTTAGAATAGGGATTATAGTCTTAGTCGAGCCAAAACGTTCCAGAATTTTCTATAGAAATTACTTTTTCCTCATTATCCTAAAATCATGGCTTAGTCGTCAACTTTTTTCGGGCAGTCGATCGATCTCTGCCAGGTTTTCTGATCCATTCGTCGGCTTATAACACCAACGAGAGTACCTTACCTCAACGAAAATAGACTGAATTCAAATTCCACAGAAATTGCGGAACCTTTGAATTTCAAAGGGATATATGTAAACTCCTGATCCTAAGAAAGTTTGGGTCGGCTTGAATGATTAATGTGTCTACTATTAACAAATGAAGTGCGGGATCTTTAATGAGGGTCCTTGCTCACTCAATGTTCCCGTCAGCCATACTTGGCTAAAGCTCTTAGCGGATAATTTTCCTGAAATAAGTGGGTGCCAAAACCAGGTGGTTGGATATTAAGAACCCACTGAAGATTATGTGTGAATAAGTTATTGGGATGGCAGCTTCGTGCCAAGATTTCGGCCTGAATTTTAAAGTATACCAAGCCATAATTTGTAAATTCTGATTATCTTATTAGATACATCTGTCGACACAAAAGTGTCTGCGATTTCTTTGACGGTTTTGCATTTGTTGTTAAAACCAATTATCTGAAGTATCACCTGAAGGCATTAGGCTATGTCTTTCACAGCCGCAATATCCCTAGGCTACGCCAAGCCTTCTCGTAATATGAAAGCTCCCAATTAGATATAATGATCTATATTGCACACCAAAAGTAATGCTAAGTAGAATTTTATGAACCTTACAGTGATACAGTGAGCGATCGACTCGTATCTTTTAAAAACCTGGATGGGTTCAAAAATGATACTTGGGTACTCACGTAGGTACACAAAATAAGTTTAAATGTAGTATATAAAGTTGAAAGGTACGCCGGTGAGGGTGAAAAAACAAAGGTGAATTATATCAATGATCTGAAAATACAGGACATAATGAAGATTGAAGCTATTTAATCATGAGTAACTGTTTCTTAAAGCTACACATTACCTCGGATCAAACGACCTGTTCGTAATTAGTTCTCAGTTCCCTATTTGTTCGCGTCAACCGCACGAAACTTCTCCAAGACAAAGGGGGTGGAAAGACATCGCTTGGTTTCTTTCAAGACGTCACACTACGTTTAACAATTACCTTTAATGTTTGTAGAACAAGTCTACGTAGACATTCAATATACTTTCAGAGATGTGCCCAATTTTAGGGCAATCTCGTTGTGTGAATCTTTGGACAAAATTTGCATGAAACAATACTATATTATTTTCGTTGAAGTAGCTGTAAATTAAATGCTCTCTCGTGTACAATGTTTAAAAAAACAAATTGAATGTGTTCTAGTTATCATCATCAACCCATTTAGTGTCCCAGTGCTGGGCACGGGTCTCCTCTCCGAATGAGAGGGATTAATGTATAGCGTAATATCTTCAAGTAACGCGAATTACATTTGTGCCTTCTTCCTGTTTTTATAGTCTACCTATTCCCGGAAGAAATCTTGCAAATTCACAACTTAAATTCTTAAATTTAGGGAAAATAATGACTAAAAGCTAACCTCTGTTCGCGGATCATAATATAGACTGTATATTTACGAGTATACTTGGATACATAGTTTTGTACATACATACATACACTCACGCCTTTTTCCCATAGGGGTAGGCAGAAACTAAAGAACGCCACTTGCTACCATTCTTGCATACTTCTTTCGCTTCGACCACATTCATACATCTTTTCATACACACACGCCGGTTGCGAGTACTACGCACCTGACCTTTTTGAAGACCGTTTTTCTAGGGCGTCCCCTCTCGGCGGTTCCACTGTACTGTAGTTTTGTATAGTGGCCGTAATTATTAAACGGCAGTTAAAGATTGTTCTGAAGTTCTATTATTATTGATATTGAAAGTATGGGTGAGTTGCCACTAATTTCGGACAAACTAAACGGGCCTTGACGCGATCCAACAGAATGAACAAAAAATTAATAAAAGAATTATTTTATTTTATTTGAAAGTAATAAACGGATTAACAACAAAAGAGAAATCTAAAATATTTTTTATTTTATAAGTATATCCAAGTGTGATTAAATTAATTTAATCATCGTGTATGACACTAAACATTTCCCTTTCTGCCTATACGTTTTCACACATATCATTTTTATGGTCTGAATGATCAATTAGACCATAAAAGTGATACCAAAGGGTGTCATATAAACTGATGGACAGTGTTGTCTCCGCCTTTTAAATCCACTCGCTATATGACTCATAATAATGACTAATCTATTAATGGGCAAACGCGATTATAGGCTACGAAAATAGCGAGAACCGAGACCGTACTTCAACGCTGTTGTTTTGCAATTCAAAGAGAGGGATACCACTCTGCACATTAAATAGCGCCGTCCCTTTCTCACAACCTAAAAAAATTTGGTGTTCCATTTCGAGTTCGAGTCCGTTTAGAGTTGTTCGTCAATTAGAATGTTATATATTGCATATTGTCTATACAGGGGCCTAACTGTCAACGCGTTACAGGGGTGTGTTATGTGCTGTGAGGTCTCACGGGTAGGTCTAGTAAACCTGCACTGACTATAATTCTACATTAAATATGAACGTAGTCTTCAGTAATTCAGTAATCATTATCATCCTGCCGTGGTTCCGATTTATTTGGAGTTGATGCCGAATGTCTTATCTTTCTTCACAAGAATATTGCCCTCTCTTTCATGTCATCTTTCTTTTAATTTCCCTCTAACCCTTCAGCAATGTTGCTATTTTTTGTAATACACTTGTCGGATCCTCGGTCCTAAATCCCAATCCAAATACTCCTGTATTTTTTATGTCCACAGAATAATGAGCACTCCATGGCACTTATTATAACTCGATTTACTTATCCAATTTTCTTCAATACCGCTCGCTGTCGCGGTTCTTATGGCCTCCGACATTCTGTTCGATGAAAGTACGGGTGTGGCCTTAAGTCCATAACACGTTTCGTCTCATAAGATTTTAAGTTAATTTCGTTGTGGAATTTCTAGTGTCACGCTATATTAAATTCTACGGACAATAAGTACGATTAATTGTACGTTTAATGTGTAGTTGTGATAGGCTGAAGAAAGTTGTCGATTTGTATGGGCAGTAAAGATGAGTGTCCCCAGATTATAAGGTATTATTTACTTCTATTGTGCGCGCCGCCAGTCTGCGCAAACGCAGTGGGACTTCAACATGTGTAACTTTCATATTTATTTCTTCATTTTATTTTGTTGATTGTTTTTAATGTCGATATTCATAAGCTCATGGTGTGTCAAGCCCTATGTGTTCAGTAAATTCAGTGGCTACATTATGATTAAAACCGAAAATAGGTATTTTAACATAATGTTAGCATTCTACTGCTTTTCGGCTGGGACATTACTTGATAATGCGATTGTATCGACCCAATAAATCAACCGTATATTTTTATCACTTTAATATTATGTTGCATGGAATATTTATACAATATAATAATAATATATACTTAATATAATCGCGACTGCTACGCTAGAGGTCCTGGGTTCGATCCCCAGGTCGAGCAAAGTGTTATTTGGTTTTTCTATGAAATTCTCAGTAGCAGCTCGGAGTCTGGATTTGTTCCCGGTTAATGGCAATAAGCTCGCCCCCTATTACATGGGACCTAAACATACCGGCGAAATGTGGGTGTACATTAGTACACCTCTGCCTAACCCCTCGGGGAATACAGGCGTGATGGTATATATAATATAATGTATACAATATAAAACCATACCCACAAAAATATAAGGAGTATGTCAATCAGGCAGGCGACCGAAACCTAAAATACGTCACGAAGGCAGTCAATTGTAATGGAATAAACATGTTAGTATTGTCAATAAACATGTTAGGACAGACAATAAACGTCTGCATCTCGTAATTGTATTGTATCACACAATCATTTATCAATCATCATTGTGATTGTACCGCCAACACGCTGATGTAAGCGTGAGCATGCGTTGTGTAGACACGGGATATTATTAAAAAGCCAAAGTTGAAATAATTATTTTTAAACTTTTAACTCGTTCCTCCCTCTACTTTCATCCATCGGACGACCAGACGGATGAGGGATTCCACCCCTTTGTCGTTGATATTCCACTTATACGCACGAAGCGTTTACAGTTAGTTCAATGTTTGTTGTCCCTAACCAGAAGACGCAGGTTCGAAACCTGCCCGCGGTCGAATTTTTTCTTTGCCCAAAAAAACAAAATACAAAAACGATAACAAATCAGTAAGTTAATACATATTTTGACATAATGTCAGTACAGATAATGTCTAAATCCTATCTGTAGGAGTCGTAGAAATTATACTGAGTTAATTGTTATTGGAACGAGCCGTGATTTATTATTGGTACCGTTCGTAAACTTATTTGGGTAACACGCTTTCGAAATTCATAATTATTTACATATAAAACAAAAGAGCAACATTTATTTCTCGTCAATACCGTTTGGAATTGACCTGGCTTACATCAGCAGACACATACAAATTATATCAATAACTTTATGTCTGGCACACAATGGGGTATCAACCGTGTCACTTTTCATCCCCCGGTCAGAAGCTGAACAATGGAAAAATTTAATCACTCGCATTAATGGACACCCTACACTCACTGGGCGGTATGAAATTGATCAAATTGACACTGCGTGACCCGTAACACGGATGACAAGGGGACATCCGGTGACACACACATGCTTACTATGTATATGTAAAGGTATTGTTGTAGGTATATGACGTGTGTCGCTACCGGTCGCTTTCACATGTCGATTTTGTAAATCGCGATATTGCTTTTTCTTCAATATGAGATTTTATATTGAAAAGTTTCATGAAAGAAAGTTTTCACTCCTTCGTAAGTGACATGCCTATTTATATGACCATGGACTACCAAATCATGTTTATCCCTATTTTGTTTAGCATATTAACTCTATTGATCAGATTTAAATATTCACAATTTACGGTCATACATATAGCAGTGCCTTGATGTAGACAGGGAATCTCAGGGCTAGCTGTAACGCACCATTAGGAAAAGCTGTGTTGGCAGTGACTTTGGACCCTTATACTGGCAACCGAACTATTCCTCTTTCGTTTTACAGGGTCGGCAACGCTCAAGTAAAACTCGTGGGGTCTTAGATGTTGGCGTGATCGTGGTGAATTTCACGGATCCCAGGACCATGAATATACGTCAAGTGCGGGTTTTAGTCGATACAAGTCCGACATACCCTGTCGCGTCCCTAGGTGGAAGACGATCCATGAGGATTTCCCTTACTGTAATAAAGTCTATCACTGCTGTTTATTATAGTCTAAGGCGCTGCGCAAACATAGACACTTTGTTGCCGACACGGCACACAATCACACTTTCACGATTTCATATTGGTTCTATAGAAGTCACATATTCATTGGTAGCTTGTATCCGACACAAGATACAAAAATGACCATGTTTGCGCAGCGCCTAATGGTTCAGTAAAACTAAGACTCACCCCCCACGTCGCAACAGCATTCGCGACAATCTGCACAACGTTGTACCACTTGATGACACTCCTCAGGTTGTATGGTCTCCTGTTCCGCATATACGCGGGCAGGATCACTTTGATAGTGAAGAGGTAGATCGCTATGATGGCGGCGAGCGGTAAGGGTGACGTCATCAGCAACCAGGTCTTAACGCGCTGGTCTGAAAAAAAAACAACATAACATACCATCACGACTACCAGGGAGTTTGGATTTGTACCTGGTTTATGGCAATAGGCTCGGTCTCTATTAGATTTGATCTAAACAAGTAAGATAGTAAGTTTATTTTTGCTCATATACCTATCTAACAAGGAGTTAAGCTTTGTTTTAATAGGGAATATATGTACGCTTTTTATTTATTTATTTATAGATTATAACGTAGGAAAAAATATAAATAGTCTTGGAAATGTTAGAATGATTTTCTAAGTAATATTTAATACTGAATAATTTGAGCCGTTCAAACGCCTCCATTTTTGCGGGCTTTGGATAATGTCACATGACGCGTCCCGTATTTGTTTACCGTTGCTTACTGTATGAATACTGACGCCGGTAGATCCAATGTTGTGTCATGTGATGTCACATTTTGTCGGCACCAATGGTGGCGCGTTTCGTAAGTTTCAATTTCCCTCGCTTATATTGCACTTTTTTTAAAGTTTTATCGGTTTAACTAAAATAAAAATACCGTTCAGGTATAATGTGATAACAATAAAGATTCGGGAAAAAAATATTTCAGACAAATTTAAGCTTCATGCACATTCCCTAATGTTTAAAACAGATTTGGGGCAGCCCTAAAGTCAAAATAAATGATGAAACTATAAAAAAACGTTTAGTTTCCCACGAGGTTTCCTTGCGTGTAGTGTTCTCCTCGTTATACTTCCTGTTACCATGTCACGAAGCCTGATGTATTATTTCTCAGACTGAGCTTTAGCATAATTAAAGTTATATCTTAATTAGGTAATATGATGATATCTTACAATCTGTTTCTTCAAAAAATACTACTGCATAATGAAGCTGTAGTATTTTGGATTTTTTTCGTCTGCGCTTGAGGTCCTCGTTTCAATTTCCAGTTCGACCTACGCGTTTTTCTAATTTGTTGAATTTTTTTGGTACGGTCGGTCAGATGGATCGACATGAAAAGAAGAGTATTCGGCGGCAATATACTAATAACCTTGCATTTCGCCTCACACAGAACTAAATAGAGATAGATTTGTAGTAGTGCGGGATCCTCAGAATTAGAAAAACAGACCGAGGAAGAAGATAGATAAGCTTGATAAAATAAGGCGGGTGAATGTCTGAGGCAAGACGCTGCAGTCTTTAGCATCCTTAGGTCTACTACACTACCGGCACGCTATGATGGCCGTTTTGACGTTTGTCCACTCATGAAGTTTCGTATTAATTAGTAATTACATTTGAAGGAGCAAATTGCTGTTCTTTATTGTCAATAGTCATCTAACGATACTACTACAAAAAATATATACAATATGTATAAGTATTGTGTTTTTTTTATTTTCGTCCATTAACGTAACAACCATCATAGCGTGCCGCAAGTATAGTCACGATCGGAAGGCAACTAAGGGATGAAGTCTTTAAGAAGAAGTTCACTATTGGTTATAAGTAGCGACTCTTTCTGTGAACAAGACTAAACTGGTGTTCAACCTTCCACTCATTCACCCACTGGTGACAATCCTTCCACTAAAGCTGATGGATTGTTCCCGCGCTGTAGAACAGGCCCTTTGTCACGGGGAAAATTATGAACATATAACTAACGGACACAAAGAAACTCTCTGTGGATCACACAAAGATTTCGGGTAGGAATCAAACCCACAACACCCGATGCAACGGTAGTGGCGAGGTGACCACCTTAACCGCTAAGCCAAACGTGTAGTTATACTAATTTATGTAAAAACATCCCAAAAGCTCAGCAAATCTGTGACGCAACTTCTACATAACTCAGTATTATATTTAAAATACTTTAACATCAGCAATATCCATATGAAATTACCAACATTGAATTAAATTGCCGGCATTAATTTACCCGTCACGTCAAGGAAGAAGCGTAACAATTTAATCTCTGAAATGCATCAGCAACATTATAAAGTTGCATTTTTCAAACAAGATGACTACTTCAGGCTGAGTGACCTACATTTCGTAATGCTTCAAATCGTAGCGTGGTGTATCATATTATCAAGTGCCAAATGCTGATCATGGTTCCGTACTGATTTATTCGAACAATTTCGATATTTTGTTGGAGACGTTTTTAGCATTTGCAGGATGACGTTGTTAAGAGTACACATATTCTAATGACGACCAAACCTAATAAGTCTCTAATTTTGTAATGTAATGTAATTTTGTAATATTTAAAATTGACAAAGCTAAGTGTTTTATTTAAATTATAGCCTGAATTATTACAGGCAAGTATGTATTGTCAAAAATGTGTTGCATGGTTCCAAATAATGCGTCTTATGAAGAAGAACCGGTAAGAAACTCCATAAATACTTCTTTTATTGTTTGCTGTGTTTTATTGATGGATTCTTATTTTCGGTCTTCATTCTGAATACTCACACACTTTTAAATACTCTTTATTGTATAATTGTGAATTTTGGCGGTTGTTCAGTTTTTAACATTATTGTGAAAAGTTGTCAACTGTCAACGATACTACTACGATTTAATTTGCGGTGCCCAAATCTTTCTACTGAATGATCTGGGCCCCGCAAACTAAATATCTAAAACATCAAACTACAAACGTTTTTCCCAATACCTCACGGATCTCTGTTGCAGTCAATGCGCGAACGCACGATTTACTCCCGTTACTATTAGTATCGGCATAAATTAATCTCGCCGTCCGTTATCGTTGCATCAGGCTCAACAAAGAAATATTGAATCATATTCCACGTGATTTTGCAACACTTAGGTGAAAGGATCTTAATGATATAATGTAATGACCGTTCATAACGCCTTTTGTTGGCTGACTTGGAGATCTGATGTGCTATAAATTTTATATTGTTTTGTGGTAGGTACAGAATCCAAAATTGACAAATTTTCCCAATTGAATATGAACCTTACTGTTTTGTATTAAAGTTGAAAATCAATCAAGGAAATTTGACAGATTGTGGTAGCCTGATGTTCTGGCCTCTGTACATCGTGATTGAAGGGACCTAAAAATAAAATAGTGATATTTCTTTGATAGCGACTGTGTGGTCAACACCAATGTAACCATATAACAAAGCAAACTCAAAATCTAAGTGTAGGTACCTACTGAGTATTCAGGCATGTGACTTATGGCTGAACCAAATGTTTCTAGCAAAATTGAGCATTGAGCTAGGAACTACAATGGTGTACGATCCGGAAGACCCGTTTTAATGTTCAAGTTGATGACAAAAACTCATTTCAATTTATTGACTGTAGATGTCTTGATATCTCGATATTTACTAATGTTTTTGGGTATTTAATTGTTGCACCCAATGATACAATTGAGTGCTGGAGCCTGGTTTTCACCCACAGCATTTGTGTTATTGAGTACGTGAACATTTCTCACATACACTGACAGAGTTACTTTCGGTTTTATAATGTTGTTAATTTTTATAATGGGACTGGTAGCGTATAAAATTTGAGATGAACAGATTAAAGTGGGAGGTCTATATTCAGCAATAGACTGTGATAGGTTGATTGATTGATTAATATTAAAAACATCAGTGACGCAAACAGTCAAGTCAAGAGCTGAACTTAGCCATTGTCTCGATCGATTAGATTGTCTAGATCCTATCGTTAGATTAAAGCCTTGTCAAACGCGTCGCGATGTTTTCTGTTGGTAATGTATAGTAAAATCTATTCAAATAGTCATGCGAAAGTAAACCGTAATGACGTTGAATCGTTTCTTTTATGGGTCCTCTTTTGCATCGTCTTTGGCTCGCTGTATGTGATAAGACTTTGAAACTCTTAATTCTTCAGCATCCTTGATGCGGGTCATCGTATTATTAATTCACTAAATCACAATCCTAAACCATTTTTTAAGAGAGCATAGTGGAAGTAATTCTAATTTCTAGTCAATTGGAGCTGCCCGACTGGGGAAGTACCTCCGCCTTGCAGAAAATCTAAGTAAAATAACACTGCTTTGAGCTTTATTGCGTGAGCAAGGTTGCCAGTGCTCCGCGAGGAAACGTTGTGTTGGCAGCGGGGGGACTATGACCCTTATACTGCCAACCCAACTATTCCTCTTTCGTTTTACAGGGTCGGCAACGCGCAAGTGATACTCCTAGTCTTGCAAGCGTCTATAGGCTACGGTAACCGCTTACCATCAGGTGGGCCGTATGCTTGTTTGCCACTTTAGTAGTATAAAAAAAACCGGCACACTAGACAATCGATTTTTATAATGTGTCTATCATTATACGTGACAGGTTAAATTAGTTTAACTTTAAGCTGCTCGTCAGGGGTGTAGTTAGTCACTTTTACTTGTGGCTTCGTTCGTGTATACCACGAACTAACCGCACATGATTGCCCACTTCCTGATTTCTTCAGGTCGCTGCAACACATGTCCCATTTACTCCGTTTTGCCATCTTAAAATCGTGACTAATTCACTCGTACCGAGTGTCGGGTACAGCAAGCCCTGCCTGTGATTATTTTATTCTACAAATTGAGTTCGCTTTCGCATGCAAAAACAACTTAATATAGCATAAGATAGTGTCACGCCTCTATTCCAGGAAGGGTTAGGCAAAGGTATGCTAATGTACACCCATAGTTCGCCGGCATTTTGAGGTCTCATATAGTAATAATTAGATCAATATATTTAGAGGCTTTTAGTCTTCATAGGTTATGCCAGCCTCATCGTAAGGAATAAAGTTTCTTGACAGTATCCTAGATTTCAAATGGAAAGAATAATTATTATGGTTATGGGTATTTCTTCGAATTTTTAACTCATGTCATGAAACACTTAAAGAGGTCGACAGTTTGGAAGTCGTTTACACGACTGGCATTTATAAAATGTCGAGCCATTTAGTTGAATGACAGATTTCCCCCATAAGAATGCAGTGGGTCGGTCGTTATTGCTCGATTATCACGACGTGAAAAGAGGGTTACGATGATGCGACCATTTTGAACGTGCAATTCCGAAAGTAAAAATACCTACCTTGTTGTAATTTCTGAATAGAAAAATGATGTCAGAATGCAGAAGTGAATCAGAATCGATGAAGTGGCTTTCTGTATCGGTTTTGATTGTACATTCGATTTTAGGTCCTAATATCGCTAGCCCATGGCTTCCCCCGATATCGTTTTGATTGTACAGAGGCCATCACATCAAGCTACCACAATCTGTCAAATTTCTTTGATTGATTTTCAACTTTAATACAGAACTGTAAGTTATTAAGCAAAGGAAAAATTCGACCGCAGGCAGGATTCGAACCTGCGTCTTCTGGTTAGGTACACCAGACGCTATGACCACTAAGCCACCGCGATACCTACCCGCCATGTCGAATTTTGCCTTCGCTTTTTGAATTTACGTCTTTATGGTGACGTCAGTGCCCGGGGTCGAATTTTTCCTTTGCTTAATAATTTTAAAATCTTAGCATGGAAAATGCCAAAAAAAATACAAAAAGACAGAACTATAAGGTTCATATTCAATTGGGAAAATTTGACAGTTTTGGATAGCTTGACCTGCTGGCGTCTGTACCTTCCATTTTAGGTCCTAATATCGCTCGCCCATGGCTTCTCCCGATATCGTTTTGATGGTACCTTCCATTTTAGGTCCTAATATCGCTCGCTCATATCTTCTACCGATATCGTTTTGATTGTACCTTCCATTTTAGGTCCTAATATCGCTCGCCCATGGCTTCTCCCGATATCGTTTTGATGGTACCTTCCATTTTAGGTCCTAATATCGCTCGCTCATATCTTCTACCGATATCGTTTTGATTGTACCTTCCATTTTAGGTCCTAATATCGCTTGCCCATGGCTTCTCCCGATATCGTTTTGATGGTACCTTCCATTTTAGGTCCTAATATCGCTCGCTCATATCTTCTACCGATATCGTTTTGATTGTACCTTCCATTTTAGGTCCTAATATCGCTCGCCCATGGCTTCTCCCGATATCGTTTTGATGGTACCTTCCATTTTAGGTCCTAATATCGCTCGCTCATATCTTCTACCGATATCGTTTTGATTGTACCTTCCATTTTAGGTCCTAATATCGCTTGCCCATGGCTTCAACCGCGTCGTCATCATTATTTACCCATTTATCTCTCCCACTGTGTATTCCCAGAGGACGTAGAATAAAGTCCACCACGCTAGGACTATTGACTTTGTCAACGCGGAATGTAAAATTACAGTAATTTATTCATGCAGCCTTATTGACAAACATATACCGAAAACAATACAAAGTTACTCATTAATTCGCTAAAGAACTTTGACCTATAAGATACTATGCGGTACTTGAATTCACGGACTTGAATTAAATAAGTACAACAAATTTTATTTGTATATACTAAACAGTGATACATACATATAGGGATGAACTCAAACAAAAGAGAATTCAACCACGCTTCGCTACCGTATTTCTGATTTCATTCGATCTCGCTTCGCTACCGTTTTTCTGATCGTCGTCTTTACTGACTGTTGCACTTCACTTCAATCACCACTTAGTCATAAAATAAAATTCCATGTTATCATGCAATGCTCGTAATTATACTTTATTTAAAGTGATCATTAAAACATAATTATTATATCTTCACTAATGCAGCTTGCATTAGTGACGTTATTTTGTCATTCAAGGCCGCGCCGACGGAAGAAGCTAGAGATTCGCGTCTATATAGGCTATGGGTCAGAGATTCTCGCACAAAAAAAAATAATATGGCCTATACATTGACCTGTTGGCTATACCTACTTTTGTTTCGGTATTTTCGCATAATCATAAGAATTGTGTTATAGTTAGTTGATGCAGGTACGGAAAGCATAATATGCGACTCCTAAGACCGGGGGTAAGGGTATTCCCCGGTTAGGTAGAGGTGTACTAATTAATGTACAAACACAGTTCACCCATATGTATAGGTCCCATTTAATAGGGGGCGAGCCTATTGCCATTAACCGGGCACAAAACCAAACTCCGAGCTGCTACTGAGAATATCATAGAAAAACACTGCTCGACGACCACTTGACTTAAGAGACAGTTTAACTAGACCAGTGTTTTTCAAAATATTAAAAAAAAGTGGCGACCCCCGTGGCGAGTCTATGACTATGTCCTGAAAATGTTATGTTATATGTATTTTTACTGCAGTAGCTTCAACCCTTGCTTTTAAGTTTTACCGAACTAGTAAACGCGACCCCACTGTGGGCCGCAATTTGAAAAACACTGGATTAGACCAGGGGTCGGCAACATGCGGCTCTTTTGATGTAAAGTTGTCAATCAAATCAAATCAAAATAGTTTTATTTTCATATAAACCATATACAGGCACTTATGAAATATCGAGTCTAGGTGCACGGTTCCAAATTGGTCGTTTCCTATGGAGAAGAACCGGCAAGAAACTCCATGGTTACTCTTTTAAATTATAGTGGTTTACAATACAATACAATTTTACGGTACAATAATAATTATTAATTGGATACTTACATGAGAGGACAATTTTTGTTGCGAAGATTACAATTAAATAAAATACAGCTAGGCATAAAATAAAGTTCTAAACAGTTCTCCCATTTACAAAGAGTAGTGACTAATAAACTATATAAAGCAACTGACAAAACTTGTCACCAATATTTACGGAATTAGATGTAAGTATCACGTCAAAAACGTGGTGGTTGCGGCTCTCAACTGCCATAAGTAACAATTTTAGTCTTTTTATTAAATCTAATAATCATAATATTAAATACTAAGTCTAAGAATGCAATATACACAATCAAATACTACTTATTTATAATATGAAAACGAAAAATTTTAGTGGCTCTTTTAAAACTGGGATATCTTGTAGATTATAACGACTATACTTTTGGCTTTTCCTTATCAAAAGGTTGCCGACCCCTGCAAAAATTCTCATTAGTCTAGTACTAATGAGAATTTTCACTCAAAACAGGAAATTATAAAATATGAAGGGTAGTCTTAAAAAAATGTTGTATAATTACCAGCTCTTTCGTAAAACATTATGTTGTACAGTCTTCGAACAGTTTCCATGATTACAACAACACTGCACTGTGTGGCACTCGACACTGTACAGGAATTTGAACTGCACTGAATTAAATGCATTAAAATGTAGATATGTATTTATTATGCAAAAGAACTTTGTTTAGTTAAATAATCTTTAGGTAAATATTTATGCAACATACACTTTACGATATTTGATTTAAACATACCTAAATGTTTGCTACCTGAAAGTATTTACTGTTATTATTTTCAGTTAGTCAATGCCCTTCCCCAGAATGCTATCTATCTCCTTGCCAAATCTTACCAAATCTGTTCTGTAGATTAGTTGAACAGGCTAATCCCTGCTCAGCTAATTCAAGATCTATTTTTTTTTAGATGAAATCTTTATGTGGTCATTTTAGCCTATGACTCATAATATATGACCTTTAAGTAAGTATACGAAAATCTTAAACAATGACATGTCAGCTTATATTGGTAATAATTTTATTTTATATTTTTGAAAAACTTACAGCTAATACAAAAAAATTTTTGAATAGAGCATTAGATGGCCAATTACAAGTTTTCATATAGTTACACAATATTGTTAATAAGATTATAATGTAAACAGTGAGAAATGAAATATCAAGAAACAGAATAATAGATTCTGATTAAAGCGACTATGTATCAAAACAGTTTTTACATGTCTTTTGCAACTTAGAGCTAATATAAGTACATATTACCTTTATATTGACTCTGTGGTCTAGTGGTTTGAGAGACTGCTGATCATAAGGTCATAGGTTTGATTCCCACAGGACACAAATATTTATGTGACGGACATAAGTGTTTGTGTTTGTCTGGGTGTTTCTTACGTATTGTAAAGTAAAGTATATTTACAAAAAAAGTATATAAGTATTAGGTATATCCATTGTCTAGTACCTATCCACAGTACAAGCTCTGCTTAGTTTGGGACTAGATGGTGTTGTGTATAATGTCTCAAAATATTTATTAATAATATTTATTAGCACTCCAGATTACCTTTTATCTCAGAATAGTAAATTGTCATAATAATATTTTCACCACTTCGTGTTTCTCTTTACAGTCAAAGGAGAAAATGACTCGCGGTGTTCGAAGAGGCTGCGTGCGGCTAAGAGCAGCAGTCATAGGCATCGATGATGAAGACGACTCCACCTTCACCATCACCGTAGACCACAAGACGTTCCACTTCCAGGTACTTAACAGTTCAGCTTGTTATGGATCCTTGGATTACTGAATTCACCTATTACCTTCAAAATTAATGGAACGAAATCAGTCAAGAAGAATCAATGAAGATAAATCAGTCATGTACACTGGTCTATAAAAATATACACCGCAGTAGAGTCCACCCGAATTACCTGGAATCGATCTCATCCAGCACAGTCCGCTTCCAAAGATCATTCCTACCACGCACTATCAGGCTCTGGAATGAACTACCTGCTGCGGTGTTTCCCTTGCGTTATGACATGTCCTTCTTTAAACGAGGCCTAAAAAGAGCTCTCTACAGTATCACACACAGTAGGCGGCGGTACAGCTCTGTCCCCGACGTTGCTGATGTCCATGGACGGCGGTAACCACTTAACATCAGGTGGGCCGCTTGCTCGTCTGCCACTGTAAGCTATAAAAAAAAAATATATACATATATTCGTGGCATTTAAAAACATACGCATTTTATGTGGTGGACTAGCTACGGCCACAACCCTCATAGAGCTCTTGCTATCTTATCTCTAAAATCGCTTTAATTTTTGAAGATGAGAAATGATTTTTTTTTAAGAACTCTGATGCTAAGTTCGTTTGACCAGGTACCATCGCATTGTCAAATATTTTGCCGCTAAGCAATAATGTACAGAGGCCAGGACATCAAGCTACCACAATCTGTCAAATTTCTTTGATTAATTTTGAACTTTAATACATAATGATAAGGTTCATATTCAATTGGGAAAATTTGACAGTTTTGGATAGCTTGACGTGCTGGCGTTTATACTTACATTATTGTGTTCCGCTTTGAAGGGTTATCTAGCCAGCGAAATTATTGGGCAAATGAGACTTAATCGTGCGCATCGCGCGAATAATACTACTGATGTTTTTGGCGTCTCTGGGCTATGATTGTCACTTACGATCAAGCGACCCGTATGCTTCACATCTTATTAAAAAGAAATTAAAACTTTATTTATTTTTTTGCCCAGTAAATAAAATTTACGCCTTAGTTTTTTTAAAAACGTGATACTATTACAAAGGCCAGCACATCAAGCTACCCCAATCTGTCAAATTTCTTTGATAGATTTTCAACTTTAATACAAAAATATAAGGTTCATGTTCAATTGAGAAAATTTGACAGTTTTGGATAGCTTGACCTGCTAGCGTCTGTACATAAAGAATTAACCAGTATATTAGAAAAATACCTCTTTTGGGATAATTTGCTCATACTAAAGTTTTATGCTGTCTACTTCCAGGCAAGAGACGGTTCAGAACGTGAGCAGTGGGTGTGTGCATTAGAAGACACCATATTAAGGCATGGGCGGCGGGAGCGTTTGTCACGCTGCATGCCCGCTCCCCGGCACAGGCACGGAGACCTGGAGCGGAGGATCTCCGAGGCTGATGCATACCTGCAGATCATGATTGAGCTAGTTTCTGTGAGTTGATATCACTTAAGTTTTCCTTCAACCTTGTATCTTATTATGTAATCGGCGAAGATACTATAATAGTTTATGTTAAGATGCCTGGATATAAAATATTATAGTATCACATGCTGTTAAGTTACTATAATATATCCGATCTAATCATACATACATACACTCACGCCTTTTTCCCATAGGGGTAGGCAGAAACTAAAGAACGCCACTTGCTACGATTCTTGCATACTTCTTTCGCTTCGACCACATTCATACATCTTGTATGTATCCGATCTAATCATTCTCTCATTTTTAGTTAAAATAGCATGTTAAGATATCATCATCATCATCATCAACCCATATACTGTCCCACTGCTGGGCACGGGTCTCCTCACATATTAAGAGGGATTAGGCTATAGTCCACCACGCTGGCCTAGTGCGGGTTGGCAGACTTCACAAACCGTCGAGAAAAATCTCTAAGGTATGCAGGTTTCCTCACGATGTTTTCCTTCACCGTTTAAGCGAGTGATAAATAATTATTAATACGCACATGAATTCGAAAAGTCAGAGGTGCGTGCCTTGGGTTTGAACTCGAGACCTTCGACTTGGCAGTCCAATGGTCATACTGCTAGGCTATCACTGCTTGTTAAGATATATGCCATCAAAAACATAACTTGTAAAAAGAACCAGTCTCGCAACTCTACAGTAAAAAGTTGTGAGATCCATGTAGTACCAAGTCGGTTAATAATAGTTACCATATCAATATTAAAAATATTTTATGTTTTATATAATTAAATTGACTTGGCAATCGCATGAAAACACAATGTATCTCACAAGTAATACATAATTATTATTTTAAATTACAGTGTTTAGTGTGAATGCCTAGTCAAGTATTCAAGTATTTATTGCATTCATGTGTTACATAGATGTTACATTTATAAATAGGTTCAACATGAAACCCAGTAAGGGTATAGCAATATAATGTAATAAACTATAAAAAAAAAAACTTAAATTAACTTATTATAAACAATAACAGGTTGGTTACACAATATAATTATTTAATGTATATAATAATTATATTGTGTAATTTTTTTTTTCACTCACTCACTAGCACTTTTCGTATTGTCTATTTCGTTGCAGTCTCTTTATTGTTTAAACATTCTCACTCTGATGATCTCTACGCGCCGACATACAATGCTGCTACTCCAAAAATAACCAGCAAAATTGTAGTAATCCAACTGTTGGTGCTGAGATGGTTTCCGATGTCCTTCAAAATTGCATCGTTAGAACTCGCTCCGGCTGCATTCTGAGCGACGATCACCTCTTCCTTTGAATACGTTTTTCCCATGATTTACCAAACGCAGTTCTTTTTATAATGTAGCCAAATCTATCCAGTTATTCAGTCAGCTTTCAACACTCGAAAATTAACAGCCGAATCCTGGCAGGGTCGCCATGTGGTGTTCAAGGTAGTTGAGTCCAAATAAAAAGCGATGAGTTAAAACACACGATTTATTGTTACGATACTTTTCTAAAGACTGAGCGCGCTACAGACTTAAAGTACTAACAGGTATCTACTTACTACATTTAGCTGACAATTAAGTAATATGATTTAACTACACACTACATTATATTATGGTAATTTATTTTCTAAATATTCTGAAATGGAATAAAAGCAAGTTTTTTATTAAATAAAATAAGTTTGGATTCTTGTCTAATATGTTGTGGAAGTTTGTTGTAAATTTTAACTTATTACATGGATCTCACAACTTTTTGATGTTATTATCATCTCTCACACAGTCCATCCATCTTTTCTTTGGTCTCCCTCTTCCCTTATCTATCTACATTCATGCTCAACACCGTCCTGGTAACATGCTCTTCACTCCTACGCATCACATGTCCATACCATGGCAAGCGATTACTGCACAGCTTTTCTGTAACAGGTGCCACTTTCAAACTGCCTCTTATATACTCATTCCTCACCTTGACCATTATGGTAACCCTACACGTAAACGTATAAATAAAAAAGTATTAATTATAATCATGTCTACCTAATTGCGTCACATTGCTGAATAAATAATTAAGTATTCCAAGTTATTAGTTATATTATTCCATAATTAAAAATTCCAGTATTGGTGCTAATGTTGTATTAATGTACTTACTTAACCGCATTTTTAGAATGGTTAATGTAAATTATACGTATTCATTATAAACAAATTAAAATGTAGAATAAAAAAAAAACACATTATTTTAAATTATCTATGTACAGAAAGCCAGCACATTAAGCTACCACAATCTGTCAAATTTCTTTGATCGATTTTCAACTTTAATACAACGTAATAAGGTTTATTTTCAATTGTGAAAATTTGACAGTTTTGGATAGCTTGGCCTCTTTACTAGAATTGAGGTAAAAGGTTTTTTTTTGTGTGTGTATGTGCCTACACTTCCGCAACCCAATTTATGGGTAATACCAACCAATACCGATAAGTGTTACCTAGAAATTTGATTGCGGAGATCTAGGTAACCTACTGATATTCAGCCGCATCTAGTTAAGAGTGAAAGCTAACCCCAACATGTTGGCAAAAGGCTCGGAAGGAAGATAAAAAAAATATATTTAAAAAACGTTTATTTATCACCAACATCGCAACAAGGCTTACATAGTAAAAGTACTTAGTACTAGGTAAGTATAGTAACGTCATACGTACATTATGTAATAACAATCCAGCAGCATTTGTGATGGTAAAGAGGGTTATCTTCTAAACTAGGCGAGGCCTGTATCTCAGAAGATGGCACTCGGCTGACAATTTCGTTATTATATAACCTTAAAAATTGTGCTACTGTTTAATTTATTAAAAATAATGTAAGTAGTGAAAAAAGTGTGTGAATGGAGGTATAATGACAGATATTCGAAAGATAGAATAGAGATAAAGCCTGAGGCTGGCTGTCAGGCTCTGAAAATATCTAAAGAGCGTCCATCATATATCTACGCTTAAATAAAACTGTTATAAATTATCTGTTTGTTTCAGAAAATGAGCATACGTGTGTCAGATTTAGTCGATCCGCACGAAAAGAGCAAAGGACAAGTTATATTAGATCATTCCAATGTGAGTACATATACCATAACATACATTTCTTATATTATAAGAAATGTATGTAAGTACATTTCTTATTTCATAACATACGTTTCTTATATTATAAGTATTTATTTTACAAAAAAATATACAGGGTGGAATTTTGTAATGCCACCTGGAGGGAAAGTACTATTAATACTGTATATAGACAATTTTACTCAAAGGAAACATTCCCTTATTTTAAAAGAAACAAAACTGTATTCAAAGGTTTTAGAAAATTCGCTTGCCACACAATATGTATTATAATTATGTATTATAAGTATGTATTTACAAAAAAAAGTATATAAGTATTATATCCATTGTCTAGTACCCATAGTACAAGCTCTGCTTAGTTTGGGACTAGATGGTGTTGTGTAAAATGTCCCAAAAATATTATTATTATTAAATATTTTTATATTATATTATTATTATTATATAATAATTATATTTCACAATTGATTTGTATCTAATCTAAAACAAAGTCGCTTTTGCTGTCTGTTCCTCTGTACGCTGAGATCTTTTAAACTGCGTAACGGATTGTGATACGGTTTTCACTGTCATTTGTGGATAAAACATGAGTATTTGTGTTTTTCTGGGTGTTTCCTATGTATTATAAGTATGCATTTACAAAGTGTATATGTATTATATCCATTGTCTAGTACCCATAGTACAAGCTCTGCTTAGTTTGGGACTAGATGGTGTTGTGTAAAATGTCCCAAAAATATTATTATATTATATTTAGATAATTTCTTCTGGAAGGTTATACGTATCGGACTGCTGATCACGAGGCCGTGGGTTCGATTCCTACAGGACACAAATATGAATATGATGATCGTAACTCAAAAGGTTGCTAAATTTAAATTTAAAATAGTCGGTGCCCGCCGTGGCAGACCAAAATACGCGACTTGGATACTTTAATACAGATGTGTGATTGGATTAGTTGCAATTAGTACAATATCGAGGCAGATGAATGTATGAAGCCATTGCCTAGCTGTAGGGCACAACATGCTAATCGTAACAGTAGTTATTGTTTTTTTTTAATTCGATAGTTTTTCTACTGCACTAACATTTTTGTTACAGGCCATGTTGGACAATATAAAACATTCCATTGTACTGCTACAAATAGCTAAGGTAATTACTTTCAATTGATTCTTCGTCGTGCTGTCTCTCTCGAACAGTACTGTACTGTGTATTCTGCGAGAGAGAGACGGCACGAGATTGGCAGATCGTATCTGGGGGTCTACTCCCTAAGCACGAAGTCCGTAGTTTCGACCTTAGTTACGGGCGTGTCCTACTCCGTATAACCTACGGATGCGTCCATCCGTAGGTGGTACGGGAGGGAGTAGACCCTCAGGCTGCTATACTACCAATTAAATTAATTTATTTTGACACAGTCTTGGAAGTAGTTATGAGATATAGGTATATTTAAACACAGTAATTACTAAAATAGTGGAACAATGAACACCACACATGCAAGATTTGGTTTTCATTCATGTTTATTTGCTGCATTATTAGTCGAGTTAATGCCCAGTTTTCTATAAAATTCTCAATATCAGCTCGGAGTTTGGATTTGTGTAAGGTTAATTGCAATAGGGTCTGCTCCTATTACATGGGACTTAAACATACCGATAACTGTGAATGTAAAGCAGTTAACCAGAAGTTGTGAGCGATATAGGTGCTATAGAATCTATCAAATGTTTTAAATGGAAACCCTAGTTCCTATGGTGACCGTTAGACCGCGTTCAGACGACACGCGTTCGGTTCGTCGGTTGGAGTTCGATAAATGCAATTTGATATCTATTGATGTGTCATAAGACTCAAATTATACAACGTGTTACAAAATACCCCATAAAAAATATAATTAATTATCAAAGCCAAAAATTTTGACAGCTGTCATGTCAGGGGATCAGTTTATTTAACAGAAAGGCCTACGTACCTATTTTACCTAATAATTGCCTACTTTAATAGTTTTTTCTAATTTTCATTCATAAATGTTGTTATTTTCCTTTTTTTGGGGTATGATAAACAGCGTTACTACAGTTCTTAAATATTGTGAATGGACCCGTTATAAGGCCCCATTTAACCTCCTCTCGGCTTTACGAGTAGTTTTGTAAGACCCTGTATACAACAAATTTCAAAACGAGTTAGACGCGGGTGCTGTTGCGCGTGGCGTGCGCTTAGCTGGCGGGTATCGTCTGAAGGCGGCCTTACAAGCGGTATGCAAGTTTCCTATACAAAATATTTGACAGATTGTACGAAGATTCTCGCTCACTAAAGTATTGTTTACGCTACTGTATTATTTTGCCTTACCCCGCGGGAAACAGGCGTGATGCTGTTATTTTTATTTATAAATGCTTGTTTTCTTGCAGAACACAGTAAATCCAGTTAACGGAGTATATCAGGGACCTACAAATCCTTCACAAACACATATCAAACAAGGTATTTGACATCATATTTTAAAATTTTCGAAAAATATATCACATTTCCATGTAAAGTAGGTTGCCAAGACTCACGAGCTCATAATGTTTGACTGTTCAAAAATATCAGTGTCTCAATGAGTTAAAATCATTATTCAATGACTACGCTGATCAACATGATTATTATGATTAAGCTGCTCTAGCAGCGGTCAGTCGGTGGATGGGTGACCACTATTAACACATCGAGACATTCCCGCCTCCCTCCTTGCCTAGGCAAGCACGTTAGTAGTAGGAACATTAGCAGACATTTTCGTAGGACAATGTCTGCAATGGCATTATGACACTCGCGTATTTCATGCTAAAAATACCGTCTGGTCTTAAAGAGACCATTTTTCTCTGACTTTCGGGTTTTCTTCTCAGAGGTCCTCAATTAAGAAATGCCTATGCCATCTAGTATTAAACACATCAACTTGTAAGTGTCTTTAAAATATCTAATTAATACCTGACAACATGAAAGACTAGTAACTTAATTTCTTACCATAAGTCCATGGGAGAGTCACGGTTAAGCCATACTTATCCATATAGCAGTAATACACAAGTGGTACTATTTTGCATGAAGGAGCATTGGGTAGACTAATTTTTGATTTATTCAAAATAACAGGCTTAGTGAAAAATATATTTAATAATATACTAGAAAAATAATTCAAATCGACTAATAAAGTATTAAGGTATGAGCGTTCAAAGTGAGGATTAAGAGGGTATGCTCTGGTCCCTTTCCCTCAAAACGACTTTTATTGCGTACGGAACTTGACGTCAAAAAGCGTAGAACTCCGCTTTTTAAATGTCTTTAATTTTGAATAATTCACTTTAATAAATCTCTATCGGACTGTTCTTCACATGTGTCGTCCGTTTACCAGACACCAATATGATCCGAAGAATACGGATTAACTTTTATTTGTCTGTCAGATGCGGAGCTGTCGCCCCGCGTGGAGATGGGCGCAGAGTGTCGAGAGCTCACCACAGCGAGCCTGCCGCTGCCTTCGCTTGAACACCTAGACGCGCCTAGTAAGTATATTTATTGTAATCACGTCAAACAAGCATGCGGCCCACCTGATGGTAAGCGGTAACCGTAGCCTATAGACTCCAACAACACCAGTAAGTCACTAGTAAGTTGTCATCTTGAAATCTTAATTGTTAAGTCTCATATGCCCAGTAATTTCAGTGGCTACATTGTCCTTTAAACCGAAATACAATAATGTCTGCACATAATTGCTTAGCAGCAGAATATTTGGTTCGTATAGCTCGTAGAACTGATGGCCACTGGGGTTAAACAGTCGAGTGGAGACCAAACCGGAAGATGCAGCGTAGGATGGCCTGGATGGTCTGTGGTCTAGTGGTTCGAGTGTCGGACTGCTGACAAATATTTATGCGGTAAACATAAACGTTTGTAATAAATATTTTTTTATATATATATATTTATTATTAATAAATCATCAAGACGCCCACGACCTCAGTCTACTCGTGACCATGGACGCTGTAGAGTCCGAAACGTCGGGATTAATAATATCAATATAACGCGATAAAATCTGTAAAAAGTAGTTTTATTTCAATTTATTTAGTTCTCCTATTCATAGTCCAGTCGTGCGTATGCGTCCATGAATTAACATTATCTTTTGTTTACATGACAAGCAATGTCTCTGCTGGTGCCGGACACGTCATACTCGTCGTCGGAGGGCGAGGACGACTTCTACGATGCGGACGACGAGCCGGTCGACACCCCGCAACCGGGGCCCAGGTCAGTCTATACACCGTGTTTTTGGAACGAAGTTCCTTATCGCGCGTTGTGAAAGGGGGCTAGACGGAAAAAATTCTTACGAAAAGTTGTCACGACACTTTGCTTGTCAACAATATTTGAATTTCGAATTATTGAGTGAATGACAATATTTGAATTTCGCGCGTTGTGAATTGTTGAGTGTATACAGGTTTTTTTATTTTTTATTATTAAATTTTAATGAAAGGAACTTCGTTCCATCCGGGTGTCCCTTGACACCTCTCAAGTTTTTTTTTTGTAGCCTTACAGCTGAAAGGAAACCATTATTTCAATATTATTTCTACTAGATATGATGAACTATGAGAATTTTCGGAATGTTATATCGAACGCCGTAATAAAATAAAAAATACATATACAGAATTAATAATTTACCAGTATATGCCCGCGTGGATTTTGGAGGGGCGTCATACATTTTGTAATCGTATCCTTTGTAGAATTGCGATTATATGGACCGTAAGCGAGTCCATCAACTATATACCGTCCCACTGTTGAGCGCGGGTCACCTCTCAGTTTGAGAGGGATTAGGCTATAGTTCACCACGCTGACCTAGTGCGGGTTAGCAAACTACACACACCGTCGAGAAAAATCTCTAAGGCATGCATGTTTCCTCACAATGATTTCCTTCACTATTTAAGCAAGTGATAATTAATTTTATTGACTTCGTCTATGGTCTTGTGGTTCGAGTGCTGGACTGCTGATCATGGGGTCGTGGGTTCGATTCCCACGGGACACAAATATTTGTGTGGGTAAAACATGAGTATTTGTGTTTGTCTGGGTGTTTCTTATGTATTATAAGTACTTATATATTTACAAAAAAAAGTATATTACTTATTTTTTTTTTTTTGTAAATTAAATCCATTGTCTAGTACCCATAGTACAAGCTCTGCTTAGTTTGGGACTAGATGGTGTTGTGTAAAATGTCCCAAAAATATTTATTTATTTATTAATACGCACATGAATTCGAAAAGTCAGCGGTTTTCTAGCCTATTTCCATGTTCCCGTAGATACAACCTTTTTTTAGAGCTGGATTCGCGCCTGGTAGCTCGAATTAGCGTAAAATGAGGGCAACTAAGTTGCTGCTGCCCAAATATAGTCACAATCGATACGAACTAACTTTAGCCATTATTGACGGCTTACTAAACAGAACATGTAGATGGAGCTGATTGAGTTCGGAACTTCAATTAAACTGTGCCTATTTAAGGTTTGAGACATATTTATTTTCTCATAAGAATTTTACATGAGAACTTAATTTAATTTTACAAATGTATTGTTTTGGCGTACAAATAAATTAACATAAAGTTAAATAAAATTAACGAAATGTTAGCAAATTATAGGGTAGTAAATTTATGAACTACCCTACAATTTACTCACTTTCTGTTGCCAAGTTATCAACCTAGTAACACAATGAAGCAAAAAATTTCGACTTACAGACAATGTACATGGAACGAGCGCAACTGGAAGTGGCAACGTATATTAGTTATGTAATAGAAGGATTTTTTATTTATTTAGCTACCTATCTGGTATGGAACTTTTTGCTAAATAATATTAACTAATCAATGGATCAGCAAAGTTAGGTTGCGCTTGTCGCGGTCAGTGTGTAGATGAGTCTGACAATTTATTTTTATACCACTAAGGCGGCAAACAAGCATACGGTCCACCTGATGGTAAGTGGTTACCGTAGCCTATAGACGCTTGTAACACCACGGGTATCACTTGCGCGTTGCCGAGCCTTTAAAAATCTTTTCACACCCTTCTTGAAGAACCCCATGCTGTAGTCTCTCGGGAAAACCTTGAGCTGATTCCACAACCTGAGGGTGCGTGGAAAAAAGTACATCTGGAATCTCGGAAAATTGTGACTCAGTTGGGGAAAATTTGACAGTTTTGGATAGCTTTACTTGCTGGCGTCTATACAGGGCTGTACAAAGGCGGTCTTTACTTTATGCATTTTTTACCAGACAACTCAGTATATTATATTAAATTAATTCTAACAGTTAAAACGGCTACTAATTATAATTTCATCATTCATTGAAACCTGAGGTGAACATGAAATTCTGTCGACTGAAATATCTGTAATAATTATGATATTTCAGTAATTTAATTAAAAAATAACATAGGTTAGACTTGAAATTTGTTTATGATTTTCTGTAACCGCCAAGATAACCAATTTGACCATCTGATGTCACCCGATTATCGTAATTCCTCGATTCAACGAAGTTGTTTGAAATCTTTAATCTTGCGCGAAACTGTGATACCTACATACCACATACCATCACGCCTGTATTCTCCGGAGGGTTAGGCAAAGGGGTACCTATTAATATACGCCCACCAATTTGCAGGTATGTTACTCATGTTATAGAGGGCGAGCCTATTAACTATTAAACCGGGCACAATTTAAACTCCGCGCTGGTAATGGAATTTTATAGAAATAATTATAAGACTGCTCGTCTTTGGAATCAAACTATACCCGCGCATCCACTCCTACAACTACTAGACCAATGCGGTTCGATATTATAGTACTTACCAATATTATAAATTCGAAAATAACTCTGTCTGACTGTTACGTTTTCGCGCTTAAACTACTGAACCGATTTTCACGAAATTTGGTACAGAAATTAAACCTTGAAGAAGGACATAGGCTATTCTATTCTATTCTTTTCTCTCAAATAACCCTTTAGGATGCGAGTCAAACCGCGAGCAACAACTAGTTCTTCATAAATCTTCGATAAGTTTAATTTCACATGTTTGCAGTAAAGTTCACGACCCAGGGGCGTATGTCGTCGACCTGTAACCTAATTCCGGCGCGTCCGATGCATATTGTATGCAGTTCGCATGCATGCTAATGTCGTATGAACATGGCCTTATGTAATGGACATGGGAATATACGTCAACACTCCGTGTCAGTCAGATTTATTTACGAATATAATTATTATTATCATAATAATTATATTATTAACATAATAATTATATTATTAATCTCGTATTTATTTAATTTCTTATTTATATTATATTTTTAAATATTTTTACAAAAACTAAAAACAAAAACATTTAAAAATATAAAAAAATAGTCAGACCACCGATATCGGGAACAGGGTCCAAGCTACCGGTGGTTAAGGCTCCAGAGAGAGGAACCTCCTCACAATGCGTGCCGTGTCGAGGAGTACCGCTTTCGGTATCAAGCCCTTGATCCAGCCGTCTAACGAGAGCCTCCTTAGATGTCCATCGAGGCTCTTGGCTATTATAAAATGTCACAATAATATTAATAATATTATTGTGACATTTTTACGCATCATCTAGTCCCAATCTAAGTAGAGCTTGTACTATGGGTACTAGACAATGGATATAATATTTGCATACTTTTGCTTTATAATACAAAAGAAACAGCCATACAAACAAACACTTATGTTGTAGCAACTTATATTCATCACATAAATATTTGTGTCCTGTGTTAATCCAACCCACGATCTGGTGATCAGCAGTCCGACGCTCGAACCACTAGACCATGGAATCATGAATAGATATAATCAAGCATGATGATTTTGACTGGTTAATAGCAACGGATTTCCTCCAAACTCTAATCTATCTCTGTACCAAATTTCATCAAAATCGGCTCAGCGATTTGGGCGTAAAAGCGTAACAGACCGACAAAGTTTTTTTCGCATGGGGATTTTGGTATTATCAAAAGTTATTTGTTATCTTGGGTACCATAACTTCCTTAGTAATAATCATATCCAATATTTATAATAAACCTCTCCTACGCATTGGACCTGTGTCCCCGCGCAAGCCTGCCAAATGATGGATATCTTCCTCAAGGGAAATATGCCGTGATATCCAAAACGAAGATACATAATAATACAGGTAGGTAGTTAATTAAATATTTAGAAACACTTATGGACCTTGTCGGGCACAGCAAATTATTAGTATGTACTACGTACCTTTTCCGAATAACTTTTTAAGAAACCTTTGACCTGCGATGAGACAGCCACAAGTTTCTTTATTATATCCAATCGTCCCCATCACTCGTATTCGGGTTACGCCGAATATAAGATTGATGTCCATAGCTTTCAGGTCGAACGACATCAGCTACTCCTGAAATAATCGGTCATTGAACTCGTTGAATCGTTTCGCGCCCGATTCCGAACGATTACAGCTTTATTGTATTGGATATGTGAACTAGTGACGCAAATTAACCCGTATGGGTGTGGAATAGTACTTAGATAAATAAGATAATGGCTTCCGCCCGCGAATTCGGGCATGTGCTTCATCATCAACCCATATACTGTCCCACTGCTTTCACGGGTCTCCTCACATATTGAGAAAGATTAGGCTATAGTCCACCACGCTGGCCTAGTGCTGGTTGGCAGATTTCACAAACCGTCGAGAAAAATCTCTAAGGTATGCAGGTTTCCTCCCGATGTTTTCCTTCACCGAGCGAGTGATAATAAAGTATTAATACGCATATGAATTCGAAAAGTCAGAGGTCGTGCCTTGGATTCGAACTTGAGACCTTCGACTTGACAGTCCTGGTCATACCACTAGGCTATCACTGCCGCACGTGTTTAAAGGGGATATATAAAATCAGGGACATTAGTATGAACTTTGGCATACCTTCCTAACATCTACCATCCACCACCATCTTGATTATTTGTCGATTTTGTGGCCACAGTCAAAAGGCTAAAAGGGTTTGGGTCTCGGAACTGATAATCGACGACACAATTAGGTATCATTTCGCCGTCTCTTATTTCTCCATTTTGGAGGCTCGTTAAGTCAATATACTAGTATAAAGATAGTCTTAATTTTTTTTTCTATTTATTAAGACGACGTCAGTTGAGTGGTTAGCGTGTCGGTCTGTTGATCACGAGGTCGCGGGTTAGATTCTCACGGGACACAAATATGTATGTGACAAACATAGGTGTTTGTGTTTGTCTGAGTATTTCTTATGTATGAATTTACAACAAAAAAAAAGTATTATATCCACTGTCTATCATTTCATTTCATTTATTTTTCATAATCAGCTCGTGAAAAAAAAATAGTAAAACAATTAACATTATTAATATTAATAGTGATTTACATATAATAATAATAATTTATAATAATATTTTTGGGACATTTTACACAACACCATCTAGTCCCAAACTAAGCAGAGCTTGTACTATGGGTACTAAACAATCGATATAATACTTATATACTTTTTTTTTTGTAAATACATACTTATAATACATAAGAAACACCCAGACAAACACAAATACTCATGTTTTATCCACACAAATATTTATGTCCTGTGGGAATCGAACCCACGACCCCATGATCAGCAGTCCGGCACTCGAACCGCTAGACCACAGAGGTCGTCATATATCTAAAACCTACATCTATTTATTATTCCCCTCACGAGCCAGTACGAATATGATATAAACTTGACCCTCTGAATAATTCCAGTGTTAAACATGTACCTAAGTAGTTTATATCCAAACTTGAGGTTCGCTTCTTTGTTATACGTTGCATTGTCATAGTTACATTACGGTTGAATATCTTTAGTATACAATATTCTTAATGATTTTAGCGACTCCAAATCAATAGTACAAATTTGTGAAGGGCAGAATACAAAAGGAATAGGAAGGTAGTCCCTCACGCTTTTTCAACTCTGAATGTAATTTGATATGGATATGTCAGCCCAGCTCAACTTAGCGTAGCTCAACTTAACTCAGCGCAGCTCACCTCAGCTCACATGATGTAACAAGTTTGGCGGTAGGCATACGCTAGCGGTTTACAATAATATCCGAACTACGCCGGACGGAACCGAACGTCTCAAGAAGTGACGTAATTCTTTTTTTTTTGTTTTAATATGACGATTTCTACCAAGCAGGTCCTACTGCAAGCCGCATGTAAGAACGTTCTAATAACATTGTTGTCGACGTCAAAAATGGTCCTTGAAACAAAAGAAACAGCACAGATTCGCCTGAATCGTTACTTGCACAAGTCGCTGAATAGTTACGGGAGAAGTAATTTTGTCCTTATCCGGAAATTGGGTCGCCCAAATATCCGATAACACATAACAATTATTATTGCACGTGTCGCCAACTGAACTCTTAATTTTTCCGCAAAGGAAATAAACACCAATCATACTTGTACTATAGAAACCTTTCAAAGTATAAGGAAACTTGTTCTTTGTTCTGCGAATGGTTTTCAGTTTCAACTCAATGAAAAGAAAACCATGTCAAGGTCAAAGGTTTTTTGTATGTCTGAATTGCACTTAGAATTGGATTTTTATTCTATGTCAGCAAATTAATTTCGTTCTGCATTAATAGTTTACTAGATAGGACCCGTGCCCCCCAGGGATGTGCCTTAATAGGCGGTGCACAGGGGGGCTCTGGGGTGGTCTATTAAGAGGACCCAGTGCCATGTGCTGATGGTGGCCACCGGGGTGGTTTTAGTGGGTAAGAATCCCACACTCCCCGGTCTAACCCCCGTAGACCGGTAGCCTTTTGAAGGTTTCCCCCCGTAAACAAAAAAGAAATGATAGGACCCGTGCGAATACTCGCATCGATTTAAAATCTAGTTTTTAACGGAAATAAACTACAACTTATTTAAAATTATTTTTTGTCATTATAAGGAAAGAAGAAGAAAATAATCTTCAAAATGGCGCATCAAACATTAATTTTGATACAGTATTAAGGGAGGGGCTCGTGGCTAAGTAGCAACTACGCTGATCAACCGATCTGCAAAGTTAAGCAGCGCTAGCCGCGGTTAGTCTGTGGATGGGTAACCATTCTTAACACATCGAGACGTGCCTCGGAGAGCATGTAAAGATTTCGGTCCCGGTCGTCATGCGAAGATCGTTGGCGGTTCACTACATCTCGACTCTATTTAGTACTATTATAAATTCTGTGTCAAATTCAAATTTTTTATGATAAATTATATATATTTTGTAAATTGATCTTTTAAAGACACTTTTACAAGTCAATGTTTTACTTTTTTTTTAAGCTGGAGCAGATGGCTCCGGCATTTCATTCCTCTGAGAAGAAACGCCGAAACAAACTCAGATAAACAGTCTCTTTTAAAGTCCAGACATAGAATAGTAACAAATATGTGAGTCTTACAATGTAGGGCAAAGTCTGAAATGTCCTTTTGAAGAATCGATAAAGAAGCTATAGCAGCGTAGACAGTGAAGAGTAGACCAGTCCCAATCGATGGCACGCATGCATCAGTCATTGTGTAGCTCAACCATAATTTAGGGAGCTCAATTTTAATTCAATTACACCAGTTACAGGTACTTTTGAATTGTCAAAAACTAAGTGTAGGTACAGTTCCAAATCTTACGAAAAAGAAACTCCATAGATAGGTACTCCTTTATATAATAGTGTTTACAATTCTGTTCTTATAATGTAAGAATTAGCTTCTTGTCTAAAGTGTTATTGCATGGTTACGAGTATGTCCAATATTTGTCAAACATTTGGGTAAGGCTAGACATTAACATGGGCACGGTCAAGCCGGTGTTAGATGTTTAATCAACGCTGAATATCGCGTGACCCCTAGTATTTGCGCCTGACCGATGAAATGCGTCAGGTTATTGAAATATGTAGAACTATTCAGATTTAGATTGTAAACCAAGATAAACACTGTAATCAATAATGTTTTTTAAAAGAGTGTCTATGGAGTTTCTTGCCACAAGATACGGTTCTTTTCCACAAGACTCTTTTTTGTAGTTTTCGGAGAGAGCCGTTGATAAAGTATTATAACTCCATATAAGTACCTACCCTCGTTTTCACCTTAATACCTGACTAAATATACTTAATAGTCTAAAATATTGTTAGCATTGTATGGTCGTGCGTCACGAAGCCAACGTGAAAGGTGCGTTGACCTTTACACTTTGTGGGCTTTACATTGAGAACGTTTTGGTCGAGTAAAAGGTAGGGCATCTATTGTACTCCTAAAAGAAATGCCGTTTGCATTGAATTTGTGACTTAAGCCTAAAGCCATTAACCGGGAACAAATATAACTCTCGTTCAAAATTATCTATTAATACCTTATAGCTCTCATGTTTACCTACATATATAATTTATTGGTGAAGATTTGTAATTGGCACAGGACTATTTGTATTTTTTTTAAATTACTTTTATTATTTGTCTTCCTTATACCATAAACATCTAAATAAATAAATCCAAACTCGGAGCAGGTAGGTACTGAGAATTTCATAGAAAAGCTCAATAACACCGCACGACTTGAGAATCTAACGCCGAGATCGCCAGGACCTCAAGAGTAACAGTCTAGGCTAATCAGGCAGTTTTGCCTCTTATGTAAAAGGGGTCCAGGATAGAAAAAAAAAAGTTATTTTTCTTTGCTTTGCCTGTGTTCGAAGCTTACTAGCTGGCCCAAATACCTAGATATATTCGTCGACATAATTTACCTGCCCATCTATCTCAATAATTTCCTTTCGAACATTAGTCATGACATGGGTATTGGACCTATTCTTGAAAAGACCAAGGCTGGCCGTGTTGCGATACCGCTGGCATCGTTAATAAATCAAAATAACTTTAAGAGAGGTAGGGCATAGTGCGAGTAATTGCACTCAAATTGGATCTGCCCGACTGGGAAATAAAGGTACCTCGGCCTTGCAGAAGATCACTGCGCAAAAGCTGTGTTGTGTTTCTTACGGTGAGCAAGGTTGCCAGTACTACACGAGGAAACGTTGTGTTGGCAGTGGGGGGACTTTGACCCTTATACTGCCAACCCAACTATTCCTCTTTCGTTTTACAGGGTCGGCAACGCGCAAGTGATACCCCTGGTGTTGCAAACGTCTATAGGCTACGGTAACCGCTTATTATTAGGTGGGTCGTATGCTTGTTTGCCACCTTAGTGGTATAAAAAAAAATACTAGACATTGTAACTAAAATTGGTTTTATCAGACCTGTTTATTTTGTGCCGGTTGTGATTTTGGAGTAAATGGTGCTGTATAAATTGTCCAAATATTTATTAAATAAATAAATAAATAAAAATGCTTAAAAACTGAATGCCATTAATAAGCAGCCATTTCAGTGTAATTAAAAATAATAAAATCTTATCCCATACTTTATAGGTACTTCTACTTACATACCTACTTATAATATTTTTTTCTTAAGTAAACTAGGCTGACACCTTGCATCGAACGCTTCCGTAATGAGCTTGTAAACTAAAATGCGCCACATATTTCGTCTTTGCTTGCAAAAAAACAAACATAAATCATAGAAGATTTATTTAGTGCCTGTTTACAAACCAAGCAAATAATAATGACGTTATTTTTTCACAAGATTTTAAAATATCTCAATCAGTACAGTGGAGGAAATAAGTGTTTATGTAAATGCAAACGCACGCGGTGTTTATTTATAAACATTATTGGGCTGCGTTCGTACGCCGCTGTCGTCGATCGCCGCAGCGATGCGCCGACGCGATGCGGTCACTGGACATAGAATCTGTATGTAAAGATGGGTCAGATGGTTTTAGGCACAATAGTCAAGGTAGAAATGTTGAAGTATTTAAGTTGACAGCAATAAATATAATTATAATCAGTCGTACCAATGGCGTTTACATAAATACAATCACACCTTTATCCCGTAGCTACTGCCCCTGATGATCTCTACGGTAGTACAGTACACTTGCTACGATTCTTGCATACTTTTGCTTCGTTCAGATTCATACGTCTTGTCATACATTCGGCGTATTTATTTCAAATATAATGAAGTATGTGTAAATTGTGTTGTGTAATAAATTCACCTAATATATACTTAAGTACTTAATTATTTATTACAATTACACTAAAGACACACCTAGATTTAAACTAAGACAATATTCAAAATATCTAGATAATCCAGAAAATTGACCTAATGTTTATAATTTTCAAGTGTTTGTTAATTGTCTTAGTTTTAATTTAAGCGTGTGATTTATTGATCATCCATGCATCTTGGAGATTTACACTGGCTCATCGCCGGACAGACCTCAGTTAATAGCACACAATGTTTTTCTCGTTACTTTCACCATTTAGATACTAGTTGATATGCACGTAAAATAATCAAAATGATCGTTAACCTTTTGACCGCCACGGACGTGTATAGACGTCCAATGAAAACTTGCTAACGACGCCAACGACGGCGTGGCACGTCAAAAATACCACTTTTTTTTTAGTTCAATATACATTTACCTATACAAAAAATTTATGTTTTTTTTTACCTAATATTAAATAATAGAATTTGTCGCTTGGCGTAGAGAACACGGATTTTCGTTATAGACGTGGCGGTCAAAAGGTTAACCACTTGCTTAGTGATCCATTTTTTTGGAATCAAAGCCCATTGTTATCAAAACTATTGTGAAATCATTTGTAGCGTAATGCAATTAGTTAATCACGTCAACAATTACAGGAAAATAATCTAATAGTCATAACCAAACTAACATAAACAAGTAAATTATATCAATTGTATTTACTTTATTTGCTAGGTATATTCGCCTGGCAACAATAACTACATATTTGCTTCTGTAATCGGAATAGGAAAACCGTTTAAATATGTCACAGACGGGGAAAATAAGTGTTAAAAATTTCATAAATTGTTTAACATAATATTTTACTTTTATTCATACTGAGAGAAGTGGAAGTGCGGCAAGTGCGGGTTTTAGTCGGTACGAGTCCGTCATACCTTTTTTCTTTCAAACTTTTTAGTCCTAGAAAATTAATGGATCTGATAGGTCGTCCATCAACTAATTACAGACGCAATAAAAAAGTACCTATTCGTGATTGGTCGCCATCGCAAGCCATTGTTACATTAATTATATCATACAATATCATAGATTACTGACGTTTTCTGTCAGTTTTTGTATTTCATGTGACCTACGCAAATGTCTTGCTGATCTGGTATCGTCGTACGACGGGTCGTTGAGCTAGACGATCACTGATGTATGCGTGCCGTCACTTAGAGCTGGTCTACTCAAAGCTATTATGGCTCTTTATTCAAAATTCAGGTCGGGCCTACTTAGCTTTTTGCCCTACATTGTTAAACACATGTTTGAAAAGCAGGAATACCTGTCTGGACTTTAAGAGAACATGCTTCTCTGAGTTAGTCATCAGATAGGACATACCGGCGCCATCCAGTATTAAATATTGACTTATAACAGTGTCTTTAGGATCTATTTACAGAAACCATTATATTATATAGCAATTTTTTTTAGTCCTTGTAGTTATGTCTATAATACTTGGCCATGTGGTCTGTATTCTATACCTTTTGATACATTTACCTTTACTAATGGATTTATAGTGAATCGACCCAAAAGACTTCCGAAACAAACAGCCGAAATCCATGCAATTACCCCTCTGTTCTATTTTCGTCTACGTTCATCTCGAACGGGCGCACTTCAGTGGCCGACGGTACGTGCCGGGCGGCACACCTCTGCGACTAGGCGCTTGGCGTGACGCGATCGATACGTCCAACACACGCTTCAAAACGACTGTACGCGACTGTTCACCCGCTCGTCTTATAAAACGGCAAAATAACGTATGTCGTTTAATTTATTAAATTCGCGAGTTTTTCACCTCATTCCCAATTTGGAACGCATGTTTTGTGTTTGTGTGTGCACGCGGTGTTATTTTTTTTTATTGATAAGTCATAATGTTTACGTTCTGTTTTTTTTTCACATTGTTCTACAGTTGATTTTGGCAACGCAAACCTTATTTCAATTTAGTTGTGGAATTCGTAAACGATATTGCACTTTATCCTTTGTGTGGTAAGGTTAGTTTCTGAACGGTGAAATAAATATGTTGAGCACTCCAAAATCATTAGTGTTTCCTAAGTGAAATTTGTAATAACCGTTGATCATTTAGTATTACCATATTGTGTTGCTTTTTAAATTTCGAATGTAGACTATATACTCGCCAAAATTTTCATCAGACTTATTGAACGGTTTTCCTAGCTTACCATTCTTACATCACTTTTAGTGTAAACACAAGCCCTCTAACTTTGCAGACGTTCCCTTTATAATAATTTCGTCCCGCTCTGGCAATATTATTGCAGCCCTAAGTAAACACTGCGTCAGCCGCTCTGAAAAGACCGAGTCTGAAAACATTACGTTTCAAATAGTCAATTTTGTTACGAAAATTGAAGTTTATTTTAGTGTAATACGTTTTCTCTGTCTGCTATCTAAAATGTTGTTTCATAACGCTGTAACTTTAACGGTTTAATAACATTTGGTGGTCCTTTGATACCCCATAAAGATTTTCCGGAAAATGCAGAGGTTCGGACAGGGTCAATAAACCTCTTAGACCCCTCGAGGGCTGGTTCTCTTAACATATTTAGGTCTCTATTAAGAAGGGAAAGGAAAGTTATAAAGGTGATAACATTTTAGTGTTACGTTACAAGAGTATTTTAACACTTTAAGTGAGATTTACTTCATTGATCGTAGCTTAACAACGGAAGATACGGTCTTCAAATATAATTTAATTATCTAAGCATAAAAACGCACGTACATTAACAATCATTATAAGATATTATTAATTATTTTTATGTACTCCGTGCTTCGGAGGGCACGTAAAGCCGTCGGTCCCAGTTGTCATGTAAATATCTATGACATTCGTTAGTCAGAAGCCCAGAAATCCTGACAACCAGTCTATTCTTCGAACAATACAACAGATCACATTTGGTCGAAGTGTTGCTGGCCATGCCAGCCCCCACAGCTAAGATCCTTCGAATACGAAGAGGCCTGATGGCAGTCGCTTTGTGTAAAATACTGATATTCAGCCGCATCTGGTTAGACAGGAAGCTGACCGCATCATACATAATGTGGAAAAAGCTTGGAAGTTGTTCTTATATATACGCCTACTCTGTTAGGTACAGGCTTATTAGAAGAAAAATACCTAACAAACTCACATCAACATTATCACTAACGACTTCCTTAATTGCTCTTTCGGTAATACTAAAGTACAATCTTCATTTTCAGAATTAAGGCTTCAGGGGAAGTGTGATTTTTTGTATTATTGTCAGTTTTACGCTATATCTTTATGGGTTCATAGTAGTAGAGTAGTACATGAAAGAAAGGAACAACAATAAAGACAAAAAAATGGTCCTTGGTTCCGCAAATATGCGGCACTAGTTTTTATTTGCGACACTTAAAGATATTAGCAAGTTTATACTAAAACTGCCTGATAGACTGGTCTCAAGCGCTACTGATACTGGTCCTGAATTCGATACTCAGATCGAGTAAAGTGTTATTGGATTTTTCTATGAGAATGTACTCTCAGCAGCTCTGAGCAGCTTGGAGTTGTGCCCGGTTAATGGAAATAGGCTCGCCCCTCTATTACATGGAACCTCAACATATCGTTGAAGTATATTTGTACAATTATTACCTATACCTCTGCCTAACCCTTCGGGTAATACAGGCGTGATGGTATGTTTATGTATTTAAGTAAATATTGGTCTTTGGCTCCGCAATTGTGTTGGACTAGTTTTTATTTGCGAAACTAAAACATATGAATTTTGCTTAAAATTTGTCTCCGTAGCACACAACTTTAAATACCTATTGTTACGATTACTATTGGGATTACTATTTTCATGATCCTTCGACGACGTCTGCAGTTGTTTGAATTCCCACAAAACACAAATATATTATGTATTATGTGACGCACATAAGTGTTTGTGTTTGGCTGGGTGTTTCTTATATATTATAAGTATGTACCTACTCATATATCCAAAAAAAGTATGTAAGTATTATATCTATTGTCCAGTACTCATACAACCTCTGTTTAGTTTGAGACTAGATGCTGTGTCAAAAGGACCAAGAATATTTATTTATTTGCCTTAGGTACATACCTAAACAAAATTTGAATTTGGCAATCGAAGCGAGCGCATCAGCCTGAATGGGAATAAATTTAATAATTAATACCAGATCAAAGGCTGTTGATATTTTTTTCATTGACTATATAGTATGTCATTATTAGTACTGTAATATGAGATAACCATATCTATTCCATTAATTCAAGCTTCATGCTGATATCTTTTATTGATTATGTTATGGAAGCCACGCTGCTATGCATGTATCGAAGTTATGTAGGTGCAATGATGATTTTCCTGACCTATTTCCATTTTTTTTACACTTTCGCCGATTTGCACTTTAAGTTGCCCCACGCTAAGATGTTCTCCTATATTGTGGGTGCGTTCACAGACATCAATTTGTACATAAAATTTCCCAGACCGAGAAAAAAATATCTTAGTCATAAAAATATAATTATGTTTCCTGTCTGCTATGATTCCCAATCAAGACATAAACTTCTGTTGTCACTTAAAATGGCGCTGGGTACATTGACCTGTCCTAATAATTATGTCTCTTCAATGTCATAAAGACAAAACAGCAGTGATAGAATAGTGAGTGGACCATTTGAATACCAAGTCAAAGGCGTCCAGATCGAATCCAAGGCACGCACCTCTGACTTTTCGAAATAATTACTTATAAAGCACTTAAACGGCAAAGAAAAACAACGTGAGGAGGAAACCTGCATGACTCAGAGATTTTCTCAACGGTGTGTGAAGTCTGCCAACCTGCATTAGGCCAGCGTGGTGGACTATAGTCTAATCCCTCTCATTCTGAGAGCACACCCGTGCCCAGCAGTGGGCCAGTACAGTTTTTAATTTCGCAAATTAAACAAGCCCGCCGGCGATCAATGTCAATTAAATTTCTATCGTGTCTGTAATTAGTTCCTTTGTGAAAAAGTTAAATAGTTAACTGCTTGAAGTTATATTTTTGTAATTATGCTAACATTGTGAGACCTAACCGGGCGCTATTGGGTGAATGTACATGACCATGGGCCATCCTTGCACAACTTTTGCAGCTGTGAACAAAAGTGCAGCATGCTTGCGCATAATTTGCGTTTTCATGCGGCGCGTGCGCAAAAAGTTAATCAGGTTAATTAATATAAAATTTATAATTTCATGTTTTTTATTATCATAAGTATGAAAGTGCGACGTGCATGTGCATCGTTCGCGTTTACAAAAAGTTATCAGCTTAATATATAATTAAAGTTAGAATTGCGTGTTTGTATCTGATAATTACCGTAGTGTCTAACCAGATTTATATTAGGTATACATATAATAGTTAGTTCGTCCTTGACAATTTTATTCTTAATTGATAGTTTAATTAAAATTATAAATAGTTACGAAAACAACAGGTTACTGGTAACTAGCCCCGTTTAATAGCAGTGGTTAAAACTTATTTTTTAGATTTACAGTCTCAGTATTTTCATTTGATTCTAGTGATTTGTGTTTTTGGTTGATTAAATTATATTATTACGGTATATACATACGTATATTAATAACTCCCATATTTGTACCTACATAGCTCAATTTCTATTTAAAATACTTATATAAATTCACATTTTCATACATGTATACACTAACTCAAAAAATAAATTGTTCCAACTTCTTATCGACCTGTTATTACTCTGTGGATGATTTTTTATCGACTAGAATTTTTTTTTGTAACGTTTCACGACGATTTACTGATTTTGATTGTCTTGTGTCTGTCCTGCATGACTAATATATATTAACTAGTTTTCCGCCCGCGGCTTCGCCCGCGTCGAGTTCGGTTATATCGCGTTTCCAAGAGAACTCTTCAAAAGTCCGAGATAAAAACTATCCTATGTTCTTTCTCAAGGTCAACTCTATCTCTGTACCAAATTTCATTAAAATCAGTTCAGTGATTTAGACGTGAAAGCGTAACAGACAGACAGAGTTACTTTCGCATTTATAATATTAGTAGGGATTAATAATTTTTGTGACCAAGTGGCTGATCATGGTATGAACTATATAATTATACATATAATGAACATCTGTATGTAACCCATGTATCACAAATAAAAGATTTGATTTGATCTCACTCAGACAACGTAAAAAGGTTAAAGATAATGTATTAAATTTCCCCGCAAATCCTGTAGGGAATTTAAAAATGAGTTAGAACTGAGTTTGAAGTGATGCTAAAGCAATTTGTATTAGGTACGGCTCGCTTCCGATAACTTTGTTACGAGATATCGACTTTGAAACTTTACGATATACACTTTTAATCCTAAAATTGATTGTTAAACCATTTTCATCTGACTTAGCGTGAGATTTTTATATATAGAATCGTCCACAATAGTTTCCACGTCAGAGAAGAAATTAAATTTAACATCTTGACAAAAAGCGAGACGGGCCACGATCACAACGCTTTTATTAAAAAATCGATTAAGGCATCGTTTTGATAATACGTTACCGTACGTGTCAAATGGAGTATTTTAGAAATTGATCATTTCGAACATCGCACTTCGGTGACCTCATTTTTTAGGATTTTCCGTACAAAATAGACCGAAATAGCGGTTTCCATAAAGACTGATTTAACCAATCATAAAATAATTAGCAGACAATAGAAAATCCCTTGACGAATGACCCCCTAGAGGGTCAGTGTTCCTGCAGCCTGGGTAGTTTTTTACCATGGCAGTAATATTTTTACTAACCGTTTCATGCTGACTCGACGAAGTTTTATATCTGATTCTTTAATTTAAATTTTATTTATCCCTATATTACGTAATCCATATTACAAAAAGGTGGCTTCGGTTGTAACTTACAGGATTTCTAGATTCCATAATAGCGCTTCACTGGCGCCGTTTTACGTTTCTACACATGAAAGATAAAGACAAAATAAGGGACAGCTTTTGACCGTCTTCTTTTACTTCGAAATCTCTGGGTTACTCGTGATATTTTTTGTATCAATAGATACATCTATTGGAACTTTTCTCCGATCCTCCTGAAAGAGCAGCAATCTCAACGAGACTTCTTATGAAACGAAATCAAATACCTACCTATGCTTGTTTGTGAAATAACTATAAAAATATTGATTAACTCTTTAAATAAAGAAACGAGTTAATTTGTTATTAGTTATCTCACAAGACATTCAGACGTGCTTCTCTATATGTACGCAATAATGTTTCTATGCCATGACGTCATTAACGACCATTGTTTGGCACACACTTTCACACGATCGTCCATTCCTTGATTGTAATGCACGATATTATTACTATTATCAAGAATTATTTATTATTTATAAGTACCATTTTATGACGAAGGATCTAATGTAATTTGAAATATGCATTTTATCGCGTATTGTTATAATTAGTCGATATGTTACTGTTCAGTTCCTTTTATTGAGGCGTTTGTAGCTAGTCGACTGCCTCGTTGCAATGCGTTTCAAGAGTTTTACTTTATATAAAGCGTTATATTGTCATTGTTATATTTGTTAAAAGTTGTAGCTAACATTTGTTAGGCTTAGGTTAGAATTCAAGTTCTTAGATTCAGTATCTATATAGTTTTATTGTTATTTAAATCAACCACATGCCTAGATAGTAAAACAACTTCAAAGGCTACTTTAGATTTAACAACAATACAGTGATCTTTATGGTATAAATAGTCAACACAAAGGGCGGTCTTATCGTTTAAAAGCGATCTATGCCAATCAGGCTTTAAATAGACCAACCATTGTGTGGTGTACCCATTGATATAGAGTATTTCAATAAGACATTTTATTACGTCTCTATAACTAATGATACATGCACAATTAAGTACTGAAGTGTTCCCTATTCCATGTAAATTAATTATGCTTTTGATAGCAAATACCTATCTATCGTAAAAACAAACGTTTACAGGAGATAAACGTAAAGAGCAATTTCCAAAAAAATCTTAAAGTTGAAAATAATATTAATTAAATGTTTTTTTCTCAAAATGAGGCACACGACTTGCGTCGAGGCGAGACGAAGTTACATATGCTATTCCAATGAATAGCACATGTAACTTCGTCTACGATCACGTGATCACTCCAATGAGTGATCACGTGAACGCAGTATCATGTAAAAGTAAAAAGCACCTTTAGCTATATCTTACATAGATTTATTTTCTGCACATTATATAAAAATGTATTTTTCTCAGATCATTCCCGCATTTTTTCTATCTATTCTTCAATTTATCAATTACCTAAACAAAAATTCAGTGCCTCGGATGTGTGATACTGTTAAAACTTTTCAATACTTGCTGTGAAACATAGTGATAAAAGTGCATTTTATACTACGATTGTTAAGTTTTATTAAGACACTGTGATTTCGAATGTAGTGAATTGAACTGTGTACAATGCTTCGTGCGTTGACTTCTAGAAGGTGGTCGCTGCGACGGGACAGCGGCAGGTGAGGATACAAAAAATAAAATTTTATTTCGTTCTATGCCTTGTCTAGTGTTATGTATTGTTAAAGTGATCGTCTGCCTCGTCTAAAGTTTCTGCCTAGTCATATGCCTCGTATCAAGTCATGTATTATTCTGTTGCCGCAAAATACTCTACTCTGGCTTGTATGACTCTTCATAGTGGTTTTGCTGTCGTGTTATTAGGTTTGGTTTTATGTATTTTAATTACTTTTTTACCGATCGAAGCGGCATGCAACGACCAGTTCTGTAAACAATATTAATGAGTTTTTTAGTGAAAGGAGTTCATAAAAATAAATAAAAAGGCGTTCAAATAATTACGGTACCACTGTTATGATAATGTATTCGTTTTTGAGTGAAATTAGCTGACACTACAACCCTGTGATAGACTAATGATGTGACAATTGAACTGCTGACTTTTCGAAACCACGTGCTTATTAATAATTAATTAATCAATACTCGCTTAAACGAAGGAAAATCCCTGTGAGATTTTCTGGACGTCGTGTGAAGTCTGTCATTAGACAACCATAGTGGACTACTGCCTAATCTCTAAAGGAGACCCGTGTATGTGTACACGGGTCTCCAGACGTAACCGGTATTTAAGCTTGGGAATTATGCCTTCTGATGTTGTTATACATAAAAGGTAGCAGTCTTTCATTTGACTTCTTTCAATAACTTCTTGTCAGCTTGACATGTATTTTTGGAGGCTATATTATATTCGCTGCGGCCCAAAAACCTCCGAAGTTCTTCAGCCATCTTGTATGAATTTTATCCCTATTAAAAGCCTGCCATCATACGTCATAATCCTCAAAAGTTTTTATGAATATAATCGACCCTCCAGAATTTAAAGCATTGTAAACTTTCATTGCTCATTACAAACCACCCCCATCGAACATTCCATTCAAAAACTTTGGCATTATGCCAATGTTACGCTTACATACGATACTTACAACCCCATTCAACATTCGCTTTAGCTGCTTTTTGGAATGTTTCTCCGATATTTTTTTATTTCGTAACAGAGAATCATGGTCTCTTTTAAAGTCCAGACGTAATATAAAATATGTGTGTGTTACAATGCAGTGCAATGTCTGGTATAGCCTTTTGAAGAAAGAGTAGCTTTGAGTAGACCAATCCCAACCGACGGCACGCATGCGTCAGTCATTGTGTAGCTCGACCATATTAGAGGGAGCTCAACAACCCGTCGCACGACGATACCAGGTTAGCGGAACATATATTTATATATGATAAACATCCAATCCATCCAACCACCATCACGCATCATTTTGTATCCCCGAAGGGTCATGTAGAGGTGTTTTAATGTAAACCGGTATGTGTAGATCTTATGTAATAGTGGCGAGTCTATTGCCATTAACCGGGCACAAATCCAAACTTCATAAAATTCTCAGTAGCAACTACAGAGAATTTAATAAAAAAGACACCCAGTACCTCTAGCGTATCAATCGCTATTTACGCAATTTCTAGCGTAATCTGATTGCCAAAATGTGAAACAGTTATTTAGTAACCAGGTTTTTTATCACCTTGCCTTGGTCATTTTAGTACGCGGGACTCCCCAATCATTAAATGGAGGACATAAGGTTAATTTCCATTCATGAACATGGGATTAGGCAGTTAATTTAAATGATGCCGGTATAATAACTGGTAGGCAGACAGTTTGGCACAGTAAAATTATGACATTGTTAGTGCTTTTTTATGGGTATTTCCCACATTTACGGCACACACGGGAGAAGATTATATGACCATTTCTCATGAATGTATAGCCACTTCTGTAGGAAGCACGTCAGGGATCTCCCATCAAGCCAATATTAGCGATTTTTGGTAACACTCCTTTTATGTTATGGAGTAGCTCTCCTATTATGTTATTTGGCATTTGTTTTATCACTAATTCATAGGGAAAACCATAGATTCTTAGTGGCTTTTCGCCATGGTATGACTGACTGGACTACTCTCTGTTATTAATTTTGTAATCAACATAAGAAAGTACTCTTCTCTAATTTATCTCTAGCACAGCCTCGTAGGTATAACCTATGGTAGATCCCCAATAAGGCAAAAATATATTAGTTTTTCCAATATTACTAGAGCTTACCTTTCGCATAATCCCCTACAGCCGCAATCCATCGGCTTATACAGATTTTAAGACGATTTAGCTAATATTATTAAACTGGGGATTTTATATTTCATTAATGTTAAGAGAATTAATGTAATATGAAACCGCTTGGACGGCTTAGGCTTAGTCATAGATTCATCATCATTCTCAGCTTGTATTATCCCACTGCTGGATATAATCCTCCTTTCTTTTATGCCAGCCTTCTCTGTCCCTTGCCTCCCTCATCAGCCCACCTGGTTGCCGGACGTCCTACGCTTCGCTTGCCCATTCTAGGATACCACTCTGTAACAAGCTTACTCCACCTACCATCGGATTTTTACATTGCGAACGCGAACTTGTAATCTAGTCATAGATTAAGTTTTCTAATTTAGTGAGAAAGCAGAAAATATGAATGACATAATATACCATGAACACTGTAAGGTTCCCACAGTTTACCAATATGTTTTAGATCCCATGTAAGAAAAGGAGAGCTCCTATGGTTGATCCCATGTGATAAAAGACTAGCAGCTGAGTGTGAGACTTAGAAATCGAATCCAGGACCTTAAACCCAGCAGATTTATATTTGTAGCCTCTAGTCCAATAAAGCATTTAATGAATCATTACACACTTGTCAGTATGTCTGGATTTTGTGGAAGCTGTGTACGAATGCAATGTCTAAATAAATTAAGTACTGATTGAATCATTTAAATGTTATTGTTGACGGAAATATTAAGGAAGTAGTGTTGTTTTTATCTTGTAAACTGTCGTCATCTTGTATTGTTTGTATAACATAATACACTTAAATAAGAGACAAAATTAAAACAAACATCTAACCATTTTCTCTATTGTGTTGTAATTGACAGCTATTTATAAAAGCATTCATTGAAAAGGAGGTCGTATTTGTTTACATTTCTTGTCACTACTTCAGTGAATAGAATGTGGGTTGCAATCTTGCTGAATTTCCCAAATGTCTTTGTTCTGACTACTTTTTTTGTTTCTTTTCTTTTATCAGACTTCTCTATCGGATCCAATATTACACGTTTGATACGCAGAGCCCGATTTTTCCGCGATTTTGTCTACGTTATCAGAATTGGAGTTCATCACGTTGGCAATTTGAAAATACATAACTACGCTGATCAACCGATCTAAAGGATAAGCTGCACTAGCCACGGCCAGTATGTGGGTGGGTGACCATTCTTAACACTTCGAGAATCCTCCGTGCCTCGCAGAGCACGTAAAGCACGTTCCGGTTGTCATACGATCATTTGTACTACGGTGGTAGCCAGAAACCCAAAATGCTTGACAACCAGTCTGTTTGTCAGGCATTTTGGGTTTCTGGCTATCCTGGCTATCTTCAGGACATCAGTATTGTCAGGAATTGGGTTGCAGAGGTTTGATGACAGTCGCTTCGTGTAAAATATTGATATTCAGCCGCATTTGGTTAGACTGGAAACCGACCCCAACATAGGAAAAGGAGCGGAGGTAGACCTCAAGTAATTTTATTTTCACTAAGATTTTCTCCTGTGTCGTGGTTGCTAAAATAAAATGTATGGTGAGACCAAGGATATCGCCAAAGAGGTTGATGAACACTAAAATCATGATAATCAATCCTCCTGGCAGCTAATACTTTGTTGAATTCAAATTGTACTTACCGTTAAAACAAATAAAAGACAATGAACCATACCTTCATTAAATTGGTATTCAGATTGTTAGCACGGAAACTAATTTTACTTTGCAGTACTTTTCACCTCCGAGAATTCCTTTATATTCTGCAGAAATTTCATGGAGAATTTTTAGAGATAGCAAAAAGCTTCGTTGTTTTTCATTTCGACAAAGTTTTGCTATTAACTAGACCTGTGCTTTCGAAGTTTTTAATATCTCCCAGAGTTCCTAAACTGTTACGTGGAATTTATGTACAGCCAAAGTAACCCAATTTTTCGGTGTTTGGTTGTTATATTTTAATCCTTAACCCGCTGAAACAATTTTGGATGAAGAAAAATGGTATAGAAACAGATCGGACCTTGGAGGAGGCTTTGCGAGTGACACTGCGGGCAACTGCCAGTGTATAGAAGTATCTTAGACCATAAGACCATCCTTAAATATTATACTTCCTTTACTCTCTTTTTACATTTAATATTTTTTTTTAACTTGCCCTTGCCCTTCACTAGGATTTTCTCCTGTATCGTGGGTGCGTTTACAAACACAAACTTTCATATGCACAAACACCCAGACCCGGAACAACTATGTGTAGGTCATACAAATATTTGTTTCTTGCGGGGATCGAACTCACAACCCGTGAGCCGATTGCTCAGCTGCTGCTTCAAACGTGTCGTCAAACATCTCACAACAGCATAATCATGCTTTTTTAATCTCAGCTATGAAATTAAATACTTCATGAATGCTTCTTCGCTTTTACAAAATTATCATGTGTATCTTAGAGAATAATTCAAGTCTTTCGTAGTCTACAACCAACTTCGTCGACCTTAGTAACATTATTAAACTGTCTCAAAATTACTTGGGAGTTTCGCAAAATCTGTCTCAAAATAGCATAGCATTATTACGAAATTTTATCTCTCCTGTTTTCTTTCATACTTACTGTTTGTAGTATCTCATTATTTTTTCCAAGTTATACCTAATGTCAAAGGTGAAATTGTGAAGTATTGTTTTTCTTTGCTACCTGACCTTTAGCTTGATGATACTCTGCCCACGTTGTGACAGACAGCTTTTATACTAATTGAGGTATAAAGAACCAGCGTGACAGATTATGATCGTGCTAGAGAAACTCCGTCAAACGTCAAACAAAAATTAAGCGATGGAAAACATTTTATCTGTGAAATCTAAACGTTTGATCTTTTGTTTGGTTATAAATTTCATCTGTACAGAATATTAGCATATTCTTTTTATATTGAATGTATTCCTTAGTAAAATTTAAATCGGAAGATTACGTTGTTACCAGCGTTTATGACGGGTTTTGGCGCTTACAAAACACAACTTGGTAATGTCGTCCCTAGTGTAATCAATGGTTATTATATTACTTTAAGAAAAAAAAAAACAACTTTTCATGTTTCCCTTATGAGGTCTACGTCTAACATTTATGAGAATGTTGATAAAATGTTGAAGGACAAAAAGTAAGGATTGGTCCTTTCGCCCGCGTTCTTAATGGCGCATTATATTATGGCTCTCTACTAGATAATATATTTACTCTTAGTACCTAAATAAATTAGTGCTTTATGTGAATTCGTGTTTTAGCACTGTAAAACTTAATTACATCGTCGTACTGTCTGTACCTAAGCTTCTGCAGAGGCTGCCAGAATCTAAACTTTAGCTGTAACCGACAACATTTACCTAATTCTAAACCAACACAAGTATTTACAATTTACAAAGTACACACACACACAAATCGTCAAACTTATAAGTTTATACTCCCCCGAAGGGTGCCGAGTTGTATTATTGTATACGCACAGTCCCCCAGTGATGTTTTAGGTCTATAAAGGTGGCGAGCCAATTGCCATTAAGCAAGGCTTCCAATCGAAACACCGGGCAAATTTCATAGAAAATCCAGTTATGGTGGATGGGAATTGAACCATGACCCAGAAGCTCACGCTGAACAACCATATTTACCACAATTAGGAGAGAGAGATAGGAAGTGGAAGGAATTCCACTCAAATTGGAGCTGCCCGACTCGAGAAATAACTCCGCCTGCGCAATTTTCCAATTTCCTGCGCAATTTTCTTAATTTTTCTTGCCGTAAGAACCTTCTACAAAGTATTAGAAAACATAAAAAAGAGGAATGAAATCAGTAAAGTTGTTCTCAAGTTATGGTGTGACCAAGGGAAACAGAGATTCATTTTTATGTATGTTGTTACGCTCAAAGATCGAAAACGCTCATTCAAAAAACAGCTCACAACGCGTTGTGTTTCTATATTATTCATTGTCTAGTACACATAGTACAAGCTCTGCTTAGTTTGGGACTAGATGTTGATGTGTAAAATGTCCTATATAATTATTTATTATTTACAGAGTATTCCTATGAGATTTCTCATAAACCATTTGGTTTATACTTAAATTCTGGCTGGGGTTTCATCGTCCTATTGTTGGTAAACGCGCAAATCCGCGAAGCCTGTGAAAGGTTTCGTACTCAAGGGATTATAAGTATTCCGCTACAACCCTTCTTAGTGACCGCTTGCGGAAGGTATAAACTGCGGGCCTTCAGGATACTCCTTAATCCTTTAAACAATACTTGGTTGGTACTTGGTACAAGGTTTTATTTCAAGGTTATTTTCCTTTTGAAATAACATTATCGAGTACTAAAGTTTGTCCAAAGTCAAGCAAAAAGTTATTAGGTATTTCGATTAATTCTCAGTAACAGGTCGTAGTTTAGATATATTTGTTGTCCGGTTAATGGCAATAGGCTCGCCCCCTATTACAGAAGACCAAAACATACAGGCGCACGGTGGTGTACATTAGTACACCTCTGCTTAAACCTTGGGGGAAAACGGGCGTGATGGATAGGAAAATTCTAAACTCGACATTTCATGTGCCTGTATTTATATGAAAATATAACTATATGACTTTGATTTTTTGATGGTATGTTGATTAAAAATCATACACATAGTATTTCCTAAAACCAACAACAGTAACTAAACGTATCTACTTATTGTTACGATTCATCGGTGCAGTGCACTGCATCGGTCAACGTAACGGTACTGCGTCATGGTTGCTGATCTTGAACAGAGTTCTTACCACTAACAACACAAGCACGACACTAATACATGACTCGGTATGACAACAATGATTAAGTACATTCTTACATTTGAGATTTTGTCCCTCTTATTGCCAAGAGACAAAAGCCCAGATGCAAGGTGGTTCGGTATCGGTAATAAAGAAAACAACAAACTGTCCCAAATAACATATATTTTATTATATAACAATAAAGCTCATTTAGTGTGACTGTAATGGTCTACCTAAATAAAACAGTTAAACGCTTACCAATACTATAAACCTTTTAATTTAAAAGTTAAATATAACCTAGTTAGGAATCTCATTCCTAACAATGCCAGCCAGCTTAAATTTCAGTGGAAAGAGCTATGGTCGTGGGGGGTTGGAGATAAAGCCAGTACCATTGAAAATAAAACTTGAAATTAATTATTACTAGTGAAGATATCTAAGTAAATCCTTCCAATTATGAATTATTTAATTATACAATAAATGGGCGCCAGGAAAACAGTGCATTTCTTCTTCAATTTAAGAGCTCAGTCAGCTCTTGTCGGTGGAGCTATCGCCACTGTTCTCTATCTTCAGCTTTCCGTTTATACCTTTTGATACGACACGATCCCCGCCCTTCCCTTCTCTTGTTCCACAAAACTTCGTCTAGGTCTTCCCCTTCCTCGTTTTCCGAGGTGCATTTGCGCATTAATATTTGCGGTACACACGACAATTCAATTCAAAACGTTTTTTAGCGGTTAAGTTGGTACGCTGGTGATGTAACTACAACTAGAGTCCCAGACCATTGTCTGGGAAACGTTGTGTTGGCAGTGGAAAGAGTGTAAGGGTCACTCTTTCCACTGTCAACCCAACTATTCCTCTTTCGTTTTACAGGGTCGGCAAAGCGCAAGTGATACTCTTGGTGTTACAAGCGTAACACCAGGGGTATATAACACCAAGTAACCGCTTCTCATCAGATGGGTCATACGCTCATTTGCTACTTTAGTGGTAAATAAAAAAATTTCCTGTATCATGGGTGCATTACAAACAGAAACTTTCAAATGCACTCCACTGTTTTGACGAATTGTTCACGATTCAAGCAGCTTGTCTGTGGAACCATCAATAGTGTATGCTTGAGCCACTTTAGTGGTATAAAAAAGTGCATGTTTCTGAACAAATGAATATGCTTTGTTTATATCTGATAGAACGGTTTAGAATAACATGTTCAATAGTTCCGCGCTAATCGTTCCGCGGCTGGTCACAATACCCGCTGTCACGGTTACGACACGGATGCGACACGCATCATAGACAGCCGACGAGTTTGAAAAGTTGGTTATAAAGGAGATTTTATTACATAGACCGTATTGTAATGATACGTTGAGTTTACTAGCAGCGAAGTGTTAATTTTGGGAAGAGGGACTGGAGCTGAAGCCTTTTCCCAACTATGTTCGGGTCGACGTCCAGTTTAACCAGATGCGGCTGAATATCAGCATTTTACACGAAACGACTGCCATCAGACCTCCGCAATCCAATTTCTGGGTTATACCGATGTCCCGAGGATAGACTGATTGTCAGGCTTTTCGAGCTTCTGACTACCGATTGTCTTATGGGTTTTTTTATACCACTAAGGTGGCAAACAAACATACGGCCCCCGTAATGTTAAGCGGTTACCTTACGTTACGGATATAGACGCTTGTAAGACCAAGGGTATCACTTGCGCGTTGCGGACCCTATAAAACGAAAGAGGAATATTGAAATAAAACTACTTTTTACGGATTTTATCGCGTTATATTGATAATCCCGACGTTTCGAACCCTTTACAGCGTCCATGGTCACGGGTAGACTGCCCGTGACCATGGACGCGTAAAATCCGTAAAAAGTAGTTTTATTTTTATTGGCGTAAATGTGTAAATTTGTGTATTTGGGAAGTATGTTTACAAGGGATGGTAAGATTGATGCGGATGTGGAAAGAAGAGTAAATGCGGGAAATAAAGTGAATGGTGCTATACATGCGGTTGTGGCTAACCAGTCGGTGTCAAAAAAGGCACGGATGGCTATCCACAACGGTGTGTTGGTACCTACACTTATGTATGGAAGTGAAAGTTGGGTATGGCAGAAGAGACATGAAAGTAGAATAAATGCTGTAGAAATGCGTTCCCTGCGAAGTATGTGCGGTGTAACTCGGAATGACAGATTGAGAAATAGTGTGATAAGAGAACGTTGCGGCTTAAAAGACGATGTAGTGACGAGAATTGAGAAGAATATGCTGAGATGGTTTGGGCATGTCGAGAGAATGGATGAAAGGCGACTAACAAAAAGGATTTATATGGCGAATGTCAGTGGAACCGCCGAGAGGGGACGCCCTAGAAAAACTTATACCGACCTTATTGGTGAGGTTCTTCAAAAAGGTCAGGTGCGTAGTACTCGCAACCGGCGTGTATGTATGACAAGATGTATGAATGTGGTCGAAGCGAAAGAAGTATGCAAGAATCGTAGCAAGTGGCGTTCTTTAGTTTCTGCCTACCCCTATGGGAAAAAGGCGTGAGTGTATGTATGTATGGCGTAAATGTCAGAAATCAGTATGAAAGAGGAATAGTTTGCCTATACTACCAATATAAGGGTCAAAGTTCCCTCCACTGTCAACACAACGTTTCCTCGCGGAGCACTAGCAACTTTGCAACTTGGTGTTCGTAAGACAACCGAGACGTGCTTTCCGTGCTCTCCGAGGCACGAAGGGATCTCGATGTGTAAAGATCACGCAGCTTAACCTTGCAGATCCGTTGATCAGTGCAGTAATTACTTAACCACGAGCCCCTCGTAAATAAATAAAATATTAAATATATTTTATTTATTTACGGTATTGGTATCCAAATTTCCAATTAGGTACTATCCAAAACGTCACGACGTATCTAGCAACCAATCCACCATACTTAGGCATGAGATCACAAGTGTATATTGCAATCTTACCAATTGTTCTTAAGCAATTCAACTGGATAAACGGTTCAAATTCATAGATCCACACTAGATTCTACGTCACATGTCGGGAGGCCGGACCACGACGTGTTAACGCGATCATTTTTAGGTTGTGAAAAAGAGATAGCGCTATTTGTTGTGTAGAGCGGCACCTCTCCCTCTCAATCACAAAATGATCGTAGCACGTGGTACGGCCCCTAAATCTCTATTTGCACAAGTCTACTTCCGTACTATATCCCTAATTTATTAATATTATAAATACGTTAGTAACTCTGTCTGTGTTTGTCTGTTACGCTTTCAGGCCTAAACCGCTGGACCGGTTTTGATGAAATTTGGTACAGAGATAGATTAGACCTTGAAGAAGGACATAGACGGGTGAATCCGCGAGCAATAGTCATATTAACCAGACTTTGGCAGCATGTATTTAAAAACCAGATGAATCCTTACATAAATCTACAAGAAATAAAAGGGAGAACTGCAATCTTTTACTTGAACACTGATTTAGCTAACAATATAAATTTAAAATGTAAAACAGTTGCAGTAAACACGTCAATACTGAATTACCACTTCCTTCCTACAATGTACGCTTCACTGAATATCGTTGTTTCAGTTATTTATAGCTGGTATAATTCAAAAGTAAAGTAAATCCTGAAGTTTGGTCTTGATTTCACAATAGTAGATTTCGAAGCTGAAACGTCATATGTTACAATTATGAAGCAACTTATTTCATACTTAAAGATAGAGAACGGACATTTTCGTACGAAAATGTTGAATGACAATTTGATTTGTTTCTCTTTGTCAAGCTGATCTAAGACGGTGATAAAGCGTTTTAAACAGAGCGAGCTCCTGGTCTTACTAATTCTTAGGCCCAGGGCAGAGAGCATACGTTTAGCCCGTTCGTCGAAGGACTTACCGACCCGTATGTAGATAACCCGAGTTTAGCCAGCTGTTACGCTTCCATGCCTAAACTGCGGAACCGATTTTGATGACATTTTGGTACAGAGATAGATTACAAATTGCCAAGGACATAGGCTTTTTGTCTCATAAGCCCTTTAGGAGGCGGATGAAACCGCGGGCAACAGCTAGTATGAGGTATTAATTATGAAAGAAATTAAAAATATACAAAAATTTGAAAGTGTACAAAAGGCTGCTGTGTTTGCCTACACATATGATTTAGGAACCGTCAAGGTGAGAGTGAATAGGCAATATTTGAGTTTGGGTGCTACATCCTCGACGGCATCGTCACTTACCATCAGGAGAGGTGGTGGCAAACGCACTCAAATTATTAATAAAAAAATAAAATATCAAAATTCTCAAACCTTTGCAGTGGTCGTTTGGATTTTGTATACTCTATAGATAATATTTGTTTACTATACATATATCCAAGTGCGTAGGTCACTGAAATAATATTTCCCGAATTCTTTAAAATACACTTTAATTCTCACAAGACAGTCTGAAATGGCTTTCGAAGAAAGAGCCACAGCGGCTCTGAGTAGACCAGTACCCAACCTGTAGCAGTACCACGCATCTGAATATGGTTACACTTTGTGCAAAAATCCCAGAGTTAACTCAGGTATTAGAGATCTAGGAATGTACTGACATATTACGTAATTACCAATGCAGTCACTGGAGCGAAACGACCTCCACCACCTATTGCCATTAGTTAACACTCTACTGTTACACGTGCCCCTGTATTGAGGCAACAGAATAACTAAATGGACGGTCTAGTAGCATTGAGAATTTTATGTGGCCTACAGAAATGTTCCGCTGATCTGGTATCGTCCTACGGGGGGTTGTTGAGTTCCTTAAATTACGGTCGAGCGTCTCAGAAACTGATGGGTGACTGGGACTGGTCTACTTAATCCGCTATGGCTCTTTCTTCTAAAGGCAATTTCAGACATTGCCCTGCATTTTAACGCTCATTTGTTACTACTATTTTGGCTTTTTATTTATACCACTAAGGTTTACACTTTAGTGCATACGGCCCACATGATGGTAAGCGGTTACCGTAGCCTATGGACGCTTGTAAAACGAAAGAGGAATAGTTGGGTTGGAAGTATAAGGGTCAAAGTCCCCCCCCACTGCCAACGCAACGTTTCCTCGCGGAGCACTGGCAGCCTTGCTCACCGTAAGGAACACAACACAGCTCAAAGCAGTGTCGGAGTCCGACATACCCTGGCACCTCCCGAGGTGGCAGAGGCTCCATGAGTATTTTAAGACCTCTTTACAATATTGAAGAACCCATTTATGAAGAGGTAGGGAAAGTTATAATTTTTTATATGCGCTAAATTAGTAACAACTAGCTTCCGCTCCCGTGGATGTTACATGCACAAACCTTTCTAGTGTATCACTCTATCTATTTATAATTACAGCCGTATTAAAATAGCTTCAGTAGTTACTGAGATTAGACAGTTAACATAGTCGACGGGGCACTTAAATTTTTATGAAGTAGGTAGTGATGATGGTCAATTTTATCGACTCTTATTTATTGTATTGCAACCTAATCTTGACGTTTCATAAGCTATATTTGAGTTTGTTCTATTCACATTTATGATATTAAATATAACTTGTATCTGATGACGTCAGCGTGCAGACAGCTCATATAAAATTTATAGCAGTACATTTGGCACGGCAGACTATATTGTCTAGAGAGAGTTGTGTTCTTGGCGTAGGGCAAGTAAATAAACGGTGGGCGTGGCGGGTATTGCGTTTTGAGTTGTTTATTTTGTAAGTAACTTATTACAAAATGAAAAAAATATATAGGTACACAATTAGGGTGTTTAAGTGCTTTAAAAAAATCTGAAATTTATATATTTTAACTTATAACTAGTTACCATTAATTCCAAGTAGTAAGAAACCCAAAAATCCTCACAACCAGTCTATCTTCAGGATATCGGTATTACGCAAAAATTGGGTTGTCGAGGTGTGAAAGCAGGCGCTTCTTGTTGTTCTTGTCTTCAAAATATTGATATAAACGCGACGTCGGGATTAATAATATCAATATAACGCGATAAAATCCGGAAAAATAGTTTTATTTCAATGTATAATATTCGTGTAAATGTCAGAAATCAAAATATTGATATTCTTAGACTGGAAGCCGACCCCAACATAGTTGGGAGAAGGTTCGGTGGATGAATACTTATAATGACACAGTGTTCAGGCAACATGACAATGCGGAATGCTCTACATAAAAATATAACTAGGGCGAGATCTAGGCACTCTAATACAACTTAAACCTTGAAACTATTTATTATTCGCACAGTAAAATAAAAAAGCAGTGATAGCCTAGTGGCATGACCATTGGACTGCCAAGTCGAAGGTCTCGAGAAATTCATATGCGTATTAATAATAAATTATCACTCGCTTAAACGGTGAAGGAAAACATCGTGAGGAAACCTGCCTTAGAGATTTTTCTCGACGGTTTGTGAAGTCTGCACCCGCACTAGGCCAGCGTGGTGGACTATAGCCTAATCCCTCTCAATATGAGAGGAGACCCGTGCCTAGCAGTGGGACAGTATATGAGTTGATGATGATGACAGTAAAATAAACACCTAAATAAAAAAATCTTTGAAAAATAAAAAGAAGTCAACCCGTGACCATGGACGCTGTAAATGGTCCGAAACGTCGGGATTAATAATGTTAATTTATCTCGATAAAATCCGTAAAAAGTAGTTTTATTTCAACTAGTAAGGCCTTGAATGAAGCATGAGTCATCCATCACAGCAATATCAGGGCCGCGTCAAGTTCAATCGATCGCCACATATAAATGTAAGTTGGTAGTGACCCTGATGGACAACTGATAACTCCCACGTCGTTTCTGATAAAGAAATAATGCATATCTGAAAAATATAAGTAGAAAATTTATAATGCAGCCCCTGGAAAGCAACTTTATATTGCCAAATACTGACATCGTCCTGGATTTGATTACTTACAAATTTACTGCGTCTCGTTTTTCAAAAACTTTTATGTAACTTGAAAATGTATGTTAATTTTTTGAGATCAATATTGCAAACTAAATTAGCAGCACTTCTTGATTGCTGATTGATCTGTATAATTTAGCATACACCTTTAATTCTGGAGACGCTCTGGTATACAATACACAATATTGTAATACTTTCAAAATGGCCGCCGCCACAAGATGGCGGATAATGTAATTATTGTCAACCTCCTTAATTTTCCAATATAGGCAGAATCCGTAGAACGCTTTTTGCATACTTTCGCTTCGTCCATGTTCATACAAAATAAATTACATAGATATTTACCTTTCATAACTGATACGATTAATTAACACATTCTTGTTAGTCATCCTATTATGTAAGTTGACAATGACCGTGGTACACAGCTGTGTACTCCCACAGGGTTGCCATGTCATAATTAACAGGCATTATTTATTAACAGCCCTGCCATTATACTGTCAATGTTCTCAGTTAACAAAGGTGGAATAAACACAGCACGTTTCGATTTTAAAAGACATAAAGAAAAAGAGAGAATGGAAGAAACGCATTTATTTTTCCAGGTCGAGCAGTTTTATTGAGCTTTTCTATGAAATTCTCAGTAGCAGCTTGGAATTTGGTTTTGTGCCCGGTTGATGGTAGGTTATGTTATGCAAAAATGAGCATGATAATCAATAAAGGCCTTCCTTCTCTGTATCAAGCGAATCATCCCCGGAAAAACAGTTTCAATTTCAGCTTGCAGTTGTTCACAGCACCCCCAATGTTTTAAAATATTTTCTCATTCATTCACGGAGGCTAACAAGAAGAGTTTGTATAACTTCTAGTACTTACTTGACATTTATTTTTTCTTGTTTGATCATGATTGATGAGAACTTGTCTGTAGACTGTTGAAGTGATTTGTAGTTCTCATTTCTGCTTACATTTTTATTATAACTGAATCAACTCAAACTCAATATAAAGATATTTTGCGGAAAACCAACAGCAAATAACAACTTTGACAAAATTTTAGACAAAATACTGCCAATAAATAATAGGTCTTCACGTAGGATAGTATTTGTATACGATATTTTTAAAAATATATTTTTATTATCGAAATAATTTTTCGATTCAGACAGGATCCGATCCTGCATCCTTACGGCTAAGTAGACCGGACTGCTTGAGATCGATTTTTTCCTTAAAAAATATTTTTTTTTTCAAAGATCTCTGCTAATATTCTCATCAGTAAGTGAAAACACATTGAGATTCTCATTGACCGTTCAAATCCGAAAATCAATTCTGAATTACATTAGCATTAATTCCTTTATCTCCGTACCAATATATTGCGTGGATTTACCATCAGCTGACATTTTGAGGCCAATGCGGTAGCCTTGGCGATCAAGGCTAATTGTAAATAACGTCATTGAGTTTTCGGGGCACCTTTGTTTGAAAACACTTTAGTGTTTCAAGGCGTTAACACAAAAGGAACGTCTTTTCTCACTCCGAAGTAAATATTACTACCTTTAAGTCAGTCTTTCCCAAAGCTTAGACCTTCAGGGTCAGTAGAAGACTCAGAGGAAATTCGTAACAATGCAGTTTAAAAATAAAACTTGTAATAACTATTTTTAAGAAGAAATGGTACCTACTTAGGCTTGAAACTAATTCGAATACCTACCTAACTGCCAGAAATCAGTACCTGTTTTTTTTATTTACGGGGGGAAACCTTCAAAAAGTTAACTGTCTACGGGGGTTTGACCAGGGAGTGTGTGATTCTTACCCACTTAACCTTTTGACGGCCACGGACGTATATAGACGTCAAATGAAAACTTGCTCACGACGCCAACGACGGCATGGCACGTCAAAAATACCACGTTTTTTTTACCTATTATTAGATACTAGAATTTGTCGCTTGGCATAGAGAACACGGATTTTCGTTATTGACGTGGCCGTCAAAAGGTTAAACCACCCCGATGGCCACCATCAGCACATAGAGGCACTGTGTCCTCTTAATAGACCACCCAAGAACCCCCATGTGCAACGCCTATTAAGGCACATGCCTGGGAGAAACCAGTACCTACCTATATATCAGATCTATTATTATGTTGCCTACAAACATGTCTGAATCAAATTCCCACAAGGACTACACTGCTAATCCCAAAATAATATGACAATACAACGTCCAACACAGGCATGAGAGTCATACCCGTAACAGTATGAAACGCCTGTCCTACAATCGGTCTTTAAATTATAACTATTATGCCTACCTACTATTATTCATTGTAAGGCCAAGGCAAGTCAAGAGGCGCCGCCCGAGGACAAGTTCAAGGGCACAGTGGAAGGACCTTCGCTGTATAATAATATTATACAGCGAAGTTTAATAATATTATATATTATATAATAATAGATGTCATCGAAGATATTAATGCTGATTCGATTTTTATGTGTTTACAGTGTAATTTATATTCGTCACTATATTGCATTAAAACAGTGACAGTGACTAAAGCTTTCGTCTAACGTGCACTGCTGGTCAAAAAAGGGCATCTTTTGTTGAATTATTATATGATTCACATTAGAAAAATATGTATGTACGGTTGAGGATTTGGTATGAGTTTTAAATAATTATAAATTTATTTAAAAGGAATTAGTATCCATTTTAGTGGCCGAGAAGCCCTTTCTTTTTGCTTTGATTTTTCTAACTACTGAACAAAGACATGGTAGCACAATTATCGAGGCTCAATCTCATTTTTACTGTAAAAATTTTACATTACCTATACATTAATTATAAAGCGTTCCACTCGCTTTAGAAAGTCATAAAAAGAAAATGTGCTTCACGAAATATCTTTTCAGCAATTAAAGTGACATTCTTTAATGGAATTCCACTTTGTGATTACTTAATTATAATAAAAGTAATTCAAATAATTATTCTCTCACAATGAATTATGTTTCAAAGCTTTGAAGTGTCCAAAGCTAAACTTTAATCTGAGCTAGAGTTTACATCAGTAATTTATTTTGTAATGTTGTTTATGTATAGTGCATTTGTTTGTTTAATTACTTATGTTTCAAACTGTGGAGTGTTTTCACTGCATTTTAGCCACTTATTCCTTTATACCAAAACGGTCATTGACCTTTCATTAAAGAACTGTGACCCTCCAGAGGGTCGTAGCAATTGTTTTTCTTGACAGTTTAATATTTTTTTTTGTCTTATTTTTTAATATTTTTCACATAGTCATTCTCTTAAATCTTCTCTGCCCGCCCAGCCTAGAGGCGTTACAGACTAAATCAATCATCATCATCAACCCATATACTGTCCCGCTGCTGGGCACGGGTCTCCTCTCAGAATGAGTCCACCACGCTAGCCTAGTGCGGGTTGGCAAACTTCACACGCCGCGGCGTGTGAAAATTTCTCAGGCATGTAGGTTTCCTCACGATGTTTTCCTTCACCGTTTAAGCGAGATAATTAATTATTTATACATGTACATGATAATAATACGAATGTCAGAGGTGCGTACCTTGAATTCGAACTCCAGACCCTCGACTTGGCAGTCCAATGGACATACCACTAGGCTATCACTGCTTACGCACAATCAATATCAACACGCACATGATTTCGAAAAGTCACAGATACGCCTTGGATTCGAACTCAAGTCTAGGCTTTCACAAAACCAATAATTTCACCAATTCTAATATCATAAAAACTGGATCCTGTTGAAAGAAATACCTCATTCAACTCTTTAATACATTGCATAACCGCTGAACTATTATATACCTGAAAAACTGGAGTGCAATGAATAAACAAGGAATTTTCTAGAACATAACATGTAAGGTGGTCATTAAACAAACATTATGATGTAAAGCTGCTAGGTGTTACGGTTCCACAAATCGTGACTTTGTGTTACCTTGAAGGGTTTGATAAGAACTGTAATTACTGTTGTAATAACGTGTAGGTAATGCAATCGTGGAACTGGGGCACTGAAATACTTTTTGCGTGGTGTGTTTTTGCCATAAACATCTTTTTTTATATAATACTAGCTGACCCCGCAAACGTTGTTTTGCCATAAAAAAAAAATAGATGGTCTATTCTCAGACCTCCCCGATAAGCACAAAAAATTTCATCAAAATCGGTCAAGCCGTTTCGGAGGAGTATGGCAACGAAAACTGTGACACGAGAATTTTATATATTAGACGAGAATTTTATATATTAGATAATAATATTTAATATTTTTGGGACATCTTTACACAACACCATCTAGTCCCAAACTAAGCAGAGCTTGTACTATGGGTACTAGACAATGGATATAATACTTAAATACTTTTTTTTTTGTAAACACATACTTATAATACATATATGTTTATTAGTTACGGAAAATCCTCTTATTCAATATGTTGTCCGCAAAAAAAAGTTTTTGTTCAATTGGTTGACTTGTGGAAACAATTGTGTTTGGTTTGTTTGCTTATAAAATAATAATCTAGCTTGTCTGCAATACATTTTCCAACATTCAAGTTTTTTAGCTTTTTTCTTTTTTTTTAACCAGTATCGTCCTACGCCAGGGCAAAGGCCAGATATGATGACATACAGTCGCCAGAGCCGAATCCCCTGTATGCCGTACCCTTGAGGTGATTAATGGTCCTGATGGTCCACTCCGAATGTGACGTGTTTGCAGATGAATGGAGAGAAATTGCGCGAGTATGTCTGATGTTCTGCGAGATGAAGTATGCGAGAGCGTCCACTATTCCGTGTTAGTGTTAGCTTCTAGGTAATTAATATTAAGTATTCTAGTTATTACGTTACCCTTTTTGTTTGTTGTTTTTCTATGTTTCTATGTTAATTAATGTAATTGATTTTCAACCGTTTTAATTAACTATAAATAAATAAATAATAAATAATGATTATCCAGTTTAAGTAATCAGCTTGTCATAATCTCCCTCAACATAAATTACCCTCACATATCTACATTGCGGGTCTGGATTTTCACTGGTGTGGTGAATAATTTCCCCAAATGTTCCGAATTGGGCACAAGGCCACGAAGCCCTGGCCTTTATATTATAATGTTAGCTGCCAAAAATAATTATTTACTCCATATTAAATCTGCTGAGTTGTGTAACAGGATTTGCGTGTACGGACATTATAGGAGGGATTGTTGTATGTATGTTAATTACCATTCCGTATTGAATAAAGGGTAGGGCTTTGTGTTTCCACAAAAAAACTCGGAGATTTTCCTAGATACAGCAGATGGTCTTTATGGGATAAAAGTACTTAAATAAATATTTTTGGGATATTTTTATACAGCACCATCTACTCCCAAACTAAGCAGAGCTTGTACTACGGGAACTAGACAATGGATATGATACTTATATATTTTTTGTAAATACATAAGAAACACCCAGTCAAACGTAAACACTTATGCTCGTCACATAAATATTTGTGACCTGTGGTTATCGAACCCACGACTTCGTGATCAGCAGTCCGGACTCGAACCACTAGACCACAGTCGTTGTCATTGTGAAAGTGTCCTAAATTGCTTAGCTAATCTCGGCTAGAGGGACGTTTTGAAAACTGAATATATCAATAGTTCTACAATTCAGTAATTCATTATTTCTGTTCATGATCTACATGAAAGTTCTCTCATTCTTTCTCTTTCTCATTCTCTTATTTCATTTTTGAACTCTCGATTTCTACAATGCATCAATTTCTAATACTTACGATTAATGTTACTTAATTAATACTCGTAAATAGGTGAGGCTGTAATTAGGTTATTCCCAAACAGATTGTTACGTCAAGGTTATAGCCTAAAACTGAGTCTGTATATATTATACGGACAATTAGCATCTAATTTATTGACTGTTAACTCTACGTGACAAAGAACATTGATATAAAACTACCTTTTATGGATTTTATCGCGTTATATTGATATTATTAATCTCGACGTTTCGAACCCTTCACAGCGTCCATGGCACGGTAATATTATCCTATCCATGGTGGGCGTCTTGTTGTTTTAATTATTGACAGCTACCCTACATTTCTGTTAGTGTTAATTCGATTCAATGTCTACCTATATTTATTTTAATGTCAATGTTTTATTTCAATGTCAGTGACCAATTTAAAATAAAAATTCTATTCTATTAGCCCATATTTCATTTATTTATTACTCATAAAATACCATCACGCCTGTTTTCCCAGAAGGGTAAGGCAGAGGTGTACCTACCTATGTAAACAGTTCGCCGGTATGTTTAAGTCTCATGTAATAAGGAGCAAGCATATTATTATTAACCGGGCACAAATACAACTCTGAGCTGCTACTGAGATTTCATAGAAAAAACCCAATAATACTTTGCTCTAACTAGGAATCGAACAGAACATCCAGCGTTGCAGTCGTACTGACGACCACTACGCTAATTAGCCGATGAGTCATTAATTGTTTTTTTATAAATTGTTATTTAGTAATTGTTTTGCATGTTATAAACCCATGCGAGTGCTCACAAATTGTGAAAGTGGAATTGTGAGTCTGCAAAGTGTCAGCATAGTCTATTTTTTTACATACATACTATCACGCCTGTATTCCCAGAAGGGTTAGGCAGAGGTGTACTAATGTACACCCACATTTCGCTGGTATGTATAGGTCCCATGTAATAGGGGGCGAGCCTATAGCTGCTACTGAGAATTTCATAGAAAAGCCCAATAACACTTTGCTCGACCTGGGGATCGAACCCAGGACCTCTAGCGTAGCAGTCGCGCTTAGGACCACTAGACTAATGAGGCAGTCATTAGAGTCAGTAGAGTATTTTTTTATTTTGGCATAAACCTTTTAGTAATTAATACGGCGATCTACTTCTCTTACTCATCTTTGCATGCTCTCTTTGCATTAATTACTGTAACAAATTAATTGAAATACCTTCAACGTAGACTAATTATAAAGCCCTCAAATGTTGCAGTGCCTGAAAAAGGCGATTAAGTTTAAGAGAACTATGTTATTATATAACACCTATATTGTACACTTAGTTTGGCAAATAAATGTCTAAATGTCTAAACCTACGCGGACGCGCATCTCTTTTGTTTAAATATGTAAATGGGAGCGGATGTCTGCACTTATTAAAAAGATAAAACAAAAGAGCCTTAACGAGCGCGCCACCATTTCATATCGAGGATTAATCTAGCGCACGAATATGTCCAAAAAAAGGACTAAATATCAGTAGTAGATTGAGAAGTTCGTAGAAAAATAGAAAAACAAAATATCACTGCTCGACATGGGAATGAATGGGTTCCATTCCCAGGTCTTGCAGTGGTATTTGGTTTACCTCTAGCGAAGCGTTTACAAATTCTAGGTTAAAGAAACAATTACCTCCTGACATTCATCCTGACAGTAATTGTTTCTTCATATCAGCCTTTTTAACGTCCACTGCTGGACATAGGCTTCCCCAGAGGGGGGTTTTGCTAATAATCGCCACGCTTGGCTGGCGGGTTGGCGATCGCAGTAGGTGGAAGTAATTTGAGGGACGTTGCTGCCCATCTGAATACCTTAGTCGCCTCTTACGACACCCAGGGAATGTGAAAGGATGGTGTATTCTATGCCGACACCACCTTCATTAGGTACTAATGCCTAGGTATCGTAACATTTATTACAGCGCTGTAAACTCATCGCGTTTTTAACTTAATTAACAGCCGTGCCAATCGTAATGGCATTACCATTAACGTTGCCCGGTGACTGAGAGCGCAAACTCGATTTTTTAGCGAAATATTTTCTGTATTACTTATGCGCACTTACTCACATCAAAATTGCTAATGTTTTTAATTACTGTATTGTTCCTGACCCAGCTTCACTTTTATAGATCTACTAGCTGTTGGCCCAGGTTTCACTCGTATCCCCAAAGGCTTTTAAGACTAAATGTAGCTTATGTCTTTCTCCAAGGTATAATCTATCTCTGTGCCAAATTTCATCAAAATCGGTTCAGCTGTTTAAGCGTGAAAGTGTAACAAACAGACAAAGTCAAATGTTTTATTTCAATTAGACCATTAAAATAGCACTTTTTAAAAGTCAAAACTAGTTGCACGGTTCCAAAAAGTGGGTCTTATGGAGAAGAACCGGCAAGAAACTCCATAGACAGTCTTTTTAAAAAAACACATATTTACAATGTTAATCTTGATCTACAATGTTTGTTATGAATAGTTAATGAGAACAATGCAGTTTTATGTGTACCTACTAATAAATTAATCCAGTATACTAGGAAGAAAAAATAAATAAAAAATATTGCCATTGACAGTTTTTTTTTTTTTTTTAGATGTATTTAGACAATCCTTACTTTCTTCAAAGGTTATCAATTCTACCTAAGCGGCAATTTCTTTTCCACAGAAGGGCTTTCTTATTACTTTTTTTTTCTTAATAGCAGTCTTTGTCGTTTCCACAAGACATCCAGAAGCAATTTCGTTTTCAAAATTTCTTTTGAACGCGTACATTGCCTCGGTGTTATTAATATCAGATAATTAATTACTTTTCTGTAAGTAATAAATTTCTGTGATAGCCTAGAGGTATGACCATTGGACTGCCAAGTCGAAGGTCTCGAGTTCGAACCCAAGGCACCTCTGACTTTTCGAATTCATGTGCGTATTAATAATTAATTATCACTCGCTTAAACGGTGAAGGAAAACATCGTGAGAAAACCTGCATACCTTAGAGATTTTTCTCGACGGTTTGTGAAGTCTACCAACCCGCAATAGGCGAGCGTGGTGGACTATATCCTAATCCCTCTCAATATAAGAGGAGACCCGTGCCCAGCAGTGGGACAGTATATGGGTTGATGATGAAGTAATCAATTTCTGTAAGTAATTTAATTTTTAGAAACTTAATTGGTGACATTGCTAACATTATTATTCCTTTCCTATAGTAATTATAGTACTGTATGTTTCTTATACCGCAATAAATAAATAAATATTCTTGTGAAATGGTTATTGTTAAAGCGAGCCTCGTTGGGATTAGGATCGTTTAGGTAGAATGGATTTAGGTGCCTTTAATAATTCTAACCGAACACACATTATTTTATCGTGACAATTAGAAACTGCCTTATGGTGCTAGTGCGCTTAGGACAAGCGCAACTGCTACGGTAGAGGTCCTCGGTTCGATTGCTAGGCCAAGCAAAGTATTATTGGAGTTTTCTCAGTTCAGCAAAAATCCACCGCTCCGAGTTTGGATAAGTTTGAAATGTGTGTCCGGTTAATGGCAATATGCCCGCCCCCTATTACATGGGACCTAAACATACCGGTGAACTGTTTGTGTACATTAGTACACCTCTGCCTAACCCTTCGGTGAATAAAGGTGTGATTGTATGTTTGTAATTAGAAACGTACAATTTAACTCATAAAAGAACTTTTGCGGTTCTCTAAAAATTTAAGACTTGTTTAAAATAAAAACAAACCGTTTTAATATCACAATCATCAAAAATCAATCAGCAGATACAATAGGAAAACAATGATTTTGACCCTCCAGAAGGTCAACGTCTCGTTAATGAATCATTAACAAACATGCTACGACGAAACAATCTGTGTTGTTTGTTTGTCGATGGAATAAAATGACGTATTAATTAACAAAAAACTTGAGAGGTGTCAAGGGACACCCGGATGGAACGAAGTTCCTTTCATTAAAATTTAATAATTAAAAATAAAAAAACCTGTATACACTCAACAATTCACAACGCGCGAAATTCAAATATTGTCATTCACTCAATAATATTTGAATGCTTGTCAACAATATTTGAATTTCGATTACACAACGCGCGATAAGGAACTTCGTTCCAAAAATGTAGGGTCGCTGTCAGTCGTCAGTCGCCCATTGCACTTAGCTCTCCGGGAGGGTCCATCAATGGACGTCCGCGGTGGGATCGCGGATCATGCGAGAGCTATTCCCGTGATCTCACCACTATGCGGAAGGTGGTAGTGGTGCTAGTTTTAGTCGTATGCTTGGCCACCTGGCCAAAGAGCCCGACATAACCGTCCCGCATCCCCGAGCGGAGCGGCATGTAGGTATAAGGAGCATTTCCGACCCGAAAAAAAAACCGTCGCTGTCCGTATTTCTAAAATCAAGACGCCTACCTACCACTTCAGTGTACCCCTGACCGTGCTGTAAAGGGCCCGAAACTTCGGGATATTGACATTATTATCAATATAACGCTGTAAAATCCATAAAAAGTAGTTTTATTTCAATGTCTAATATTTAAGTGTCAGAAATTCGTTTATAAGTCGGTACAGATGTCAGCACATCAAACTACCACGATCTGTCAAATTTCTTTAATTGATTTTCAACTTTAATATAAAATAATAAGGGTCATATTCAATTAGGAAAATTTGACAGTTTTGGATAGCTTGACCTGCTGGCATCTGTACTAATTAACGAAAATGTAAGGTCGCTGTCAGTGTTATAAAATCAAAACGCCAACCACCTCAGTGTATCTGACTATGCATTAATAATGTCAATATACCGCTATAAAATCCGTAAAAAGTAGTTTTATTTCAATAATATTCTCTGTGTTTTAAGTACAGTTAGCAACGAAAGTCCCTGAACATGTAGCAATCTTCAATATGATTTTTAATAAGTATGAAGTTACTGACCTGTGACGGTTATGCGAAATAATTGCATAGATGACCATTAAATATTTAGGTTGCCTTAATAGAAAAAACCTCTTGACAAGTTTTGGAACTGTGATGTTTTCAAAATTTTGCTGTGTTCAGCGACTTTCGTTGCTAACTGTACATACATATACCTAATTTAAAAGAAATAAATATCTTATTGTGTACTGTTTTGTTACAGCGCAAGTCGTACGTGTCAGGCGGAGGGTGCGTCCGAGCAGGACTCGGCGCAGCCCGCCGTCGATCTACCGCGCACGCGTGACGGAGAGATAGACTACGATGGTAAGTAAGCACAGCACAATAGTCTTTTTTAGTGATGCTGAAAATCTACATGAATCGTCCGCGAAAGAGGAAGGTGGTAAGTTATATCGAGGTGCATATACACAAGTTGTGTATAAGTACATATCGTGTGTCATGCGTGTCAGATGGAAGGTTTCCCTGAGCAAAACTTAGCTCAGCCTACCGTCGCTCTACCGCGCACGAGAAATAGACCACGATGGTAATTGATTAGAGATGGAGGGTTTGCCCGAGTAGGACTTGGCTCAGATACCGGTTAATCTACCGCACACCCACGAAGGAAGGATTGACTTCTATGAGTGGATATTTGACTGTTACTACTGTAGCGACATCTACCGCGCTACATAGAACTACGAAGGCCAGAATCGCGCAAGCAACATTCGCAACGAAAAGTTGCATATATACAACCGCCCGACATCAACCGGCGGGCCGTGGCCCGCCAGGCACAACACCCGCCTGGTTGGAGGATCCTCCCTTTTCGTCGGAGAGCAATACACCTCTCCTCTCTACACTGGTGACCCCGACGTGATGCCAGTGTTTCCACACTACAATAGTCCTGCTTACAATTCTTGCTACGATTCTGTAAGACCGATCTTATTATTTTGAACTTATAGAAACAATATCATACATAATTCGTGCCTAACTCCAAGTCATACTTTCTAAGAAGGAAACTCATAATGCGACAAGAAGTTATTCCCCTCACGATTATTATACAAGGAACATGCCTTGTTACACGTACACACTGCGTCACAGTTTGTGGGGCTTCGGAAGATTAGCATACAATGTCCACGGCGTGGGCTTACTTGCCTACAAGTCGAACACGTATAAACCTCAGCCCTTTATATCTACTGCTATTTGAGGCACGGTTACCGTATTTGCTTAAGTAGTAGTAGAGTAGAGCACAATGCCCGATGCATGCGTGCCGTCAGCTGGGATTGGTCTACTCAAAGTCGCTGTGATGTTTTCTTCAAAAGACCATTTCAGACATAGCCGTGCATTGTAATACTCACATAATGATACACTGATTGTCTGAGTTTGTGTCGTTGTTTCTTCTCAGAGGTCGTAAGCTACGAAATCCCGGAGCCATCTAGCTTTAAAAAAAAGTAAAACATTGACTTATAAGTGTCTTTAAAAGAACTGCCTACAGAAATAAACATAATTTATCATTTAGTACATATTTACTAACAAATGCTGTTGAATTCCTGTAACATATATCATCTTCCGAGCTTTTACCCAACTATGATAGGGTCGGCTTCCAGGCTAAAAACTATTTCTGGGCAATACCGACATCTTGTGGATAGACTGATTGTCGGGCTTTTTGGGCGTTTGACTAACGATTATCATGACGTGTCCGCATGACATCTGGGACCGACGGATATACGTGCTCTCCGAGCCACGGAGGGATCTCGATCTGTTAAGAATGGTCACCCATCCACAGACTGACCGCGGATACCGCAGCTTTCAGATCGGTTGATCAGCGTAGTTATAACTTAGCCACGAGCCAGTAATATCATAAAACATGATTGGGTCAAGCATCTAATCAGTCACATTTTACAAAGAAAAGTAGAAATGTTGCCTAATGAAGGTGAAACCATAGCAATACAATAACAGCAAATGAGGTTTAACTGTACTCAAACCTTGAACTCAACACTAGTGTTAATAGGCTGCGATTTCCGTTTACCACCCGTTTACAATCTGCAATCTCCCTCTCTTTTCTTGTTCTGTACGTAGTCCGATATATGTTATTACACACACACCATCACGCCTGTATTCCCCGAAGGGTTAGGCAGAGGTGTACTAATGTACACCTACATTTCGCCGGTATGTTTTAGGTCCCATGTAATAGGGGGCGAGCCTATTGCCATTAAGCGGGCACAAATCCAGACTCCGAGCTGCTACTGAGAGTTTCATAGAAAAACCCAATAACACTTTGCTCGACCTGGGGATCGAACCCAGGACCTCTAGCGTAGCAGTCGCGCTTAGGACCACTAGACTAATGAGGCATTCGACCTTATATTAGATACCTTACCCACAATTATTACAACTGAATCTTTCTCGACAGCGTTGTACGAAGATGAATCGGACAGCGACCTCGGTTCCATGGAGAACCACGGCTCCGTGGTCACCCACCTGCTGTCACAAGTCAAGATTGGAATGGATCTCACTAAGGTAAACTTCTCAATCATCGTCCCAATGTAAACCTGATGGTTACAACATTATTACCCAAAATAATGTATTGAAAACTTCGTGCAGTAATATTTACGGAGCATATATCTAAGGAGCTTTTTATAGACCAGATAAGGAGGTAGTTGATTTAAGAAAAGAGGTTATAAATTCGTCTGTATCTGACCTACACTTGTAATAAAGAGTGATATGTATGAAATAATTAGGTAAGTATATTTTTATTTAAGCAGTCATTTAATGACTATTTTTTTGTTTTTGACAGAGTAACCTCCTATACATTTCACAGATATAGGGTGTATTTTCGAGGCCGATCAATCACACCTCACACAATCGCATAAATACTTAAAATTCATCTTGTTACTTTGTATCTGAATTACTGGAGCAAGGCTGCAAATAAATTCATTAAAATCACTTTACCGACTGACCTTGAAGCAAAGAAACACTTAATAAAGATTTTTCGGAAAGTTTTTTGTCTAACAACCATCTACTTACTAAGATTTTGTTTTGAAAGTATGTGGCTACTCTTGATACTACTAATAACACTATCTTCTAAAAACGATTGTTACAGGTTGTACTACCGACGTTCATCTTGGAGAGGCGATCGCTTCTCGAGATGTACGCAGACTCCTTCGCACATCCTGACCAATTCGTAAAGTAAGCTTAGTTCATTATAATATAAATGACCATTATACAACGTGTTACAAAATACCCTGTAAAAAATATAATTAATTATCAAAGCCAAAAATGTTGTCAGCTGTAATATCAGGGAACCAGATTATTTAACAGAAAGGCCTACGTGCCTATTTTCTCTCTCTACTTTAATACGTCTTTAAGTCTACTTTAATAGTTTTTCTGTTTTATTTAATAAATGTTGTTGTTTTCCTTTTTTTGCGGTATGTTATACAGTGTTACTACGGTTCTTATATATTGTGAATGGACTCGTTATAAGGCCCCATTTAACCTCCTCTCGGCTTTACGGGTAGTTTTGTAACAAACAAAACTGAATACCGAGAGATTGGCAACTTGACGTTTATTAGTCCTCTTCGCAAGCAACGAAGAAGTTGTTCTTCGTTGCTTGCGTTACTAATCAAATCAGAATTATGTGTGTGATTTCCAATTTAAAATTTTCTCATGAGAGAAATTGTTAGTCACTTGTCACACATTAGTTCTATTCAAAGTTATCTTGAAGAGAACTAATCTGTGATTTTCGAGATAGGTATACGTTTATTACAAAACATTTTCATTACCTTGGACCTAAAGACCAACCTAGCGCGTACTGTTACAAAAGCATGTGTCTGCCTTAACCTTAAGCTGTTCTGATATCGGCTTACTATAATACTTGTTCACCCTCTTCCTTCAGGATAGTAGATCAGCCGACTCCCCGCGACCGCATGGTGCAAGTTGTGCGATGGTACCTGAGCTCGTACCACGCGGGCCGCAAATCGCAAGTCGCTAAGAAGCCCTACAACCCTATACTGGGGGAGGTGTTCAGATGTCACTGGGACCTCGACGGAGTTTCGGGCGAGACTCTTGCTACTAATAACGAAAAGGTAAAAGAAAACATCCAAGCAATGGTAGTCATTCTGTCACATGATGACCAGTGTGATGACCTTTATGTCATTGAGATAAAGTTCAAATTTCAATAATTTAACAGACTTAGTAACACCCGATTAATTTTATTTTCAATATCAAAATTATTATCACGTTTAATGCATGGGCGTTCATTATTAGACTGTTATCATCAACCCATAGACTGTCCCACTGCTGGGCATGGGTCTCCTCTCAGAATAAGAGGGGTTAGGTCTAGTGCGGGTTGGAAGAATTCACACGCCGCCGCCGTCATAAATTCTCTCAGGCATGCAGGTTTCCTCACAATCTTTTGTGTCGTCACCCTTTAAGGGACATTTAATTTATTTATTAATACGCACATGATTTCGGAAAAGTGTACCTTGAATACGAACCCGAAATCTTTGGTCATATAACTAACCTATCACTGCATATTAGACTGTAAATAAGACCTTATGAAATAGAAATATAATTAACGGAGCATCAAAAATATCTACTGATTGAGCGACAAAATTACTGATTGAGCAGCAAAATACAGATATCGGTTAGGTTAGAACTGTGACGTTGCGGAAGAATGTTATATCTCCCGTAACCCCAGCAAAAAAGTGGCGAGGCCAAACACCCGTATGGTTTTAGTCGGTAGTACCTATGGGTGGAGTCCGACTCATCCCGCCGTCAGTACATGAGGATTTCCATACGTTAAAAAAAAAAGGTTAGAACTGTAACCACACATCGCCAAAACCAAACCTGAATGTTTTGAGACCAAAGGGATAACTAGGGGTTAAAATAGTGTACATAACGATATTTTGCTGTGCAATAAGTAGTTCTGCTTAGGATTGGGTTTTTTTTTTATACAAAATGTCATTTTTTGATTTGCGGTTAAATACTAGCCTATAAAACATGCAATAAGTCATTAACTGCAAAGTAAGTCATGTAGGTTGAAAAGCAAAAACTTGCTTTTCAGTAGGTGTTACTGACGTCACCATAAAGACGTAAATTCTGAATGTGAGGGCAAAATTCGTCATTGCGGGTAGGACTCGCTGTGGCTTAGTGGTCATTGCTTCTGGTGTACCTAACCAGACGCAGGCTCGAATCCTGCCCGTGGTCGAATTTTTCCTTCGCTAAATAACTTTAAAATATTAGCATGGAAAATGCCAAAAAAAAATACAAAAAAGTAATCTGAATTTGTAATACTTCGCAGCAGGAAGTAGGCGACGGGCCAGTACCTTGGTGCACTCCAGACCAGCTCTCTTTCGTAGCGGAGCAAGTGTCCCACCACCCTCCAATCTCTGCGTTCTACGCGGAACACGTGAACAAACGCATCCAGTTCGAAGCCTGGGTATGGACGAAGAGCAAGTTCCTAGGCCTGTCGATCGGCGTACACAATATTGGCAGAGGAACTGTCACCCTGCTGGACACCGGAGAAGAGTATACGCTAACATTCCCTAATGGTTATGGCAGGTGAGATTTTGAAATTATAATATTTTTTTAGACTGACAAGAGAATTTAATAGAGCAATTTAATTGCCTGTTGAATGAATTTAGTTGAGGAAATAATAAAAGTTGTACCATCTCAACAGTGTTTGGATGATGCCAGTCGTTTGATACTTTAGTTTTAATTGCCTCGTTATCGTGTATTTGTGATTGTAAGCGCGATTGCTATGCTAGAGGTCCTACGTTCGATTCACAGGTCGACCTGAAACCTGACCTGACTGATAGAAAAACCCATCTTATTGGGTTTTTATATGAAATTGTCAGTAGCTGCTTTGAGTTTGATTTGTGACTTGTTAATTACAATAGACCCGCGTATTACAATGGACCTAAAAACATACCAGACAAAATGCGTTACTACGGTTACCGTAGCCTATAGACGCTTTGTAGCAAGCGTTACCACAAGCGGTACCAGGGGTTGCCAACCCTACAAAACGAAAGAGGAATAGTTGGGTTGCCAGTATAAGGGTCAAAGTTCCCACACTGCCTACAAAGCGTTTCTTCTGGCAACCTTTCTCACCATAAGGAACACAACACAGCTCAAAGCAGTGTTATTTGACTTTGATTTTCTGCAAGGTGGAGGTCCCAGTCGGGCAGAATTTGAGTGGAATTACTCCCTACTTCTCTAAGTTACAATAAAATTCCAGCCCCGCCTGCCTTTGGTCTTATATTACCATCAATCTAAGGCAGAGATAACTAGGTGACCTGTGTTTCCACGTCTCATTTACAGATCAATACTAACAGTCCCGTGGATAGAACTAGGCGGCTCCGTAGTCATAGAGTGCGTGCAAACTGGACACAAAGCCAACATTGAGTTCCTGACGAAACCGTTCTATGGCGGCAAGAAGCATCGGGTTACTTGTGAAGTGTTCGCTGGTGTTGACAAGAAACCGTACTACACTGCGCAGGGAGAGTGGAACTCCAGGATGGATGGGCGATGGACGGATTCTGGGGTGAGCAACTATGTATTTACCTGACTGCCAAAGGAGGATTATGTTTTTCGAGCGTATGTTGGTCTAATTCTTTGCCACCCTCTACAGCCTTAACCGTTTGACGGATTCCAACATAAATGAGGGGTCATTAAATTTATTGTCTTCAGTTGTGGGAGTGACATGGGCTATATTATTTCAAAATGGACGATAATTAAAAAAAATACATTGTACGTATCAAATAAAAGCACAAACTCAAAACATTTAATTGCAAACTTAGCGTACATATGAAAGGTTATTACATATTTTATTTTTTTGCGTTGCCTCGGGTAGCAACAAATATACCTATGAAAAATTTGCCTTTATAAATAAAACTATAAATAATATTGTATTATTTTCATACAAACATCTGTGAGTGTGACATTGGTTAGTGGTAGTCAAAAGCCCAAAAATCCGGACAACCAGTCTATTCTCAGATATGGCAGTCGCATCGTGTAAAATATTGTACTGATATTCAGCCGCATCTGGTTAGACTGAAAGCTGTCCCCAACATAGTTCAGAAAAGGCATTTTATGCATTATCTTCCGAGATAATGAATATTGCATTGTTTCCATATTATTAACATTGACCTTACCGTTACTCTGAAAAGTTACTTTGTAACTATCTCTTTTCGTGTCAATGATATTTTTATATTACTTCGGCCCAGTAGGCCACGTCAAATGCAGCATCAATAGTATTCTTTAAGTCCTCAAACAACTTTGTACCTATTTGTATCTCTTTCTTAGAATTATTCTCAAACGGTCTTGTTATATGGCGTACAAATTTTGTTTAAAGAATTAATAACAAAAGTCTTTTATCGTTATCTATATTTTGATGGATGGGTGACTTATAAATTACTAGCTGTTGCCCACGGTTTTCCCCGTATCCCGAAGGGATTTTTGAGACAAAAGGTAGCTTATGTCTTTCTCCAACGTCTAATTTATATCTGTACTAAATTCCATCAAAATCGGTTCAGTGGTTTAGGCGTCAAGTGACTGACAGACCAAGTTAATTTCGCAATTTCAAAATAGGACAGAAATGGCTAACGGAAAATGTAAGTCATTCCAATGGATGTCACCAAAATCTGTCCAAATGATGTACTGAGGGTACACTTATTGGAAAAAATACCCTGTATTACGCTGGTTAAATCTCTAGTCATACTTTTTTATGCTCACTAGGGGATAAGAAAAAATAACTTTAAATTTGAAAAAACGCACGCCATTTTAACACACTAGTATCAGTTTTATAGTGTTTTTATATTAAAAACTGTCAACAGATAGCTATCTGTTGTCAGTGTCAGTTATGGAATGTCAAATGCAACCATTTTGGCACAATATCATTATTGTGCCAAAATGGCACAATATAGCTGTCAAGTTGACAGTTTTTATTATGAAATCACTATGAAACTGTCACTTGACAGCTGTCATTTACCTTTGGTACAAAGGGCTGAGTTGTATGGACTTTTGATGACTTCCTTTAATGACTTTTCCTACCCGTGACGATGGACGCTGTAAAGGGTCCGAAACGTCGGGATTAATAATATCAATATACGCGATAAAATCCGTAAAAAGTAGTTTTATTTAATTAAAAAGTTAAATGTCGGCTTGTCCCCGTCCCCTATTACTTCGTCGTACCGAGGAACTGTGGCTGTACATTAGTACACCTCTGCCTAACCTTTCTGGGAATACAGGCGTGATGGTAATGTTATATTTGCACAGCGGTCCGAGGTGTTGTTCGAGGTGAGCAACATGAAGGCTCGTCGCAAGCGCGTGGCGCCGGTGTCGCGTCAGGCGGCGCACGAGTCGCGTCGTGTGTGGCGCCACGTGACGTGCGCCCTGCGCGCCGCCGACACTGACGCCGCCACCGCCGCCAAGCGACACGTCGAGCAGGCGCAGCGCGACGCCGTCAAACTGCGCGACGCCAACGCCGAGAAGTGGAACACGCTCGTACGTACCCAACTGCCGACTACGATATTCCAACAGGGTCGTTGACTAGTGTTTGATTTAAATGTAAAGCCGAAAGGAGGTTAAATGAGGCCTTATAACGAGTCCATTCACAATATTTAAGAACCGTAGTAACGTTGTATAACATACCCCAAAAAAAGGAAAACAACAACATTTATAAATGAAGAATAGAAAAACTATCAAAGTAGACCATTATTAGGTAAAATAGGTACGTAGTCGTACCTATATACGTACTTCTGTTAAATAATCTGGTCCCTGACATGACAGCTGACAAAATGTTTGGCTTTGATAATTAATTATATTTTTTACGGGGTATTTTGTAACACGTTTTATAAAATAACTGACAAAAACTTTGTAGGAAAAGAAAACCGACTTCATCATTGTGTGTAAAAAAAATCGGTCGAGTTGAACTAATAGATCGCTTAATAAGGGATCCTCGCGGATACCGTCACGGGGCATCCATTTATTGTATATCAAAACCTTCTCCAAAATATAAATAACACTTTTTTTAAAACCGCATCAAAATCGGTTCAGCCAAACACGAGATAATCGCGGGCAAACATACATACAGGTCAAACTGAGAATCTCCTTTTGTTTTTGAAGTCAGTTAAAAAAAAATAACTCAATGTAACAGTTGGAATTGAGAGGCGATACTCTGTGCCTTTCTCGCAAGACAACTGTTAATGTAGAATTTCACATTTTTTTATATGTATACTGCGTTCTCTGTCTAGCAATTAATTAAAATACTTCTAACTTTTAATCGATTTTAATTTTGTTTTTGTTGATCGGCATTTACATTATTTATTATTATTATTACAGATGTTCACTCCAAAAGGCGAAGACGGATGGGAATACATGACGCCCCTCAAAAAACGCCTCAGCACAACAAAAACAACGCCCCAACATAAAAACGGAGAAACTTCGGAAAACACTAGATAATCTACTCAACAAGCAATCTTGGACTATTGAAATAAGGTAGAAATTCCTCTGTCACATCAAAACGGACCTTGTAGGGTAGGACAATGTTTACCGTGACGTGCTGTATCAACGGCGTCACACTTCGGGAATTTTCGGGGATCTTCGTTGACAAGAAAGAGAGCAGTGTCGTGTCTGTGCTACCTAAGGATCAGGAATTCAGGATATTACCGAAGTATGGTGTCGGGTGTTATAGAATTCGGGAAGTTTGTTCGTTAAGAGTTTTGCCATAATATTAACGGTTTCGAAATCACGCATGCGTGTCGGTCATTATTTTTGTACCACTATTTACTTTATTTGTATCATTATTACGAAAAATGTCGTACACAATGTATCTCTATAACTTGCGTGAATATTTTTTCTCCTTCTCATTGTATTTCTGTGTAATACTTTGATATCAAAGTTTTTCTACGGTATGAAAATGTTGTCTACTTGGTACAATCATATTATTATGTCTTATATTACGTTAGTTTATACTAATTGATCATTCACATTATGTAATTTGATTACAATAATAATAAAGACAAGCAATATATTTACTTTACAACTTACATAAAACTCATAATCTATGCACTATTTAGAAAAAAAAAAGCATTTTAATGTGGTTGTACCAAAGAGGCCCCATGTCCACACTATCGAAATGTATCGACTAAATCTTCTTATGTATTTTAAGTATATATTTACAAAAAGGATATAATTAAATAAGTATTATATCCATCGTCTAGTACTCATAATACTAGCTCTACTTAATTTGGGAATTGATCGCATAAAATGTCCCAAATATTTAATTATTTATTTAAAAATATTCATACTATTCGGTACGGGTATCCATTATATTGTATATCGAATACGAAAGCGGGTTATAACTAGGTAGTATCCATGATATTGAACAATAATTTAAAATAGTAATCCTGTGGATTTTTTTATTTCGTGTGGGAAACTTTTTCTTTCATTAATCGGTGTCAATTAATTAGTTGTGAAATCAGATTCCATTGACTAACCCGCAAATATTTACAAAAAGTTAAACAATTCAAACTACAAAATAAGATTGTAGACATAAAAAAAATTGTCGATACATTTCGCAAAAATCGCATGCACGACACTATTCTTATTAAGTTTTATTTTATAATACTAATCTACCGATATCCTAGAATAGCGCTGTTTGAGTTCTAATTTATAATACCGGTTGATTAGGAATAGTTTTCTTGTAAATTCTCAATCTTATGGCCTATACTAGACGATTCAGCAATAATACATGTAAATAATATTATATTTCAAATTGCAACGCTTTTTGTTCGTCACGCGAAGAGCACAGTATGAGCCAGACATGGACTTAGAAATAAATTTAAATACAACCCGTCGGATATCGAAGAGCGTCGAATCCGACCCCATCACTTGTTATCCCCACACCGAGTCAAGCAATCGTAATGGCTTCCGTAGGCGCTGGAGGGGTGTAGTGAGGTAGGAATGGTCGCTCTTCGCCGCTGCGTCGAGTAGTAGGTACGTTTTAAAATCAGTATAAGAACTAGCATAAAGTCGCGAATTTAACGAGTATTACGAAAGAAATGTTATAATAGTGAATAGTTGGTTTAGTCGGCAGCTGTAGTGTTGTGAACTAAGTTACGGTTAATGTAAAATGTTACAATTTTTCAAATAAGATTCTCTTCACCGTTTTCACTTCCAGACCACTTACTTTTTTCATAGGCAAGGCAGGACAACTTGCCCAGGCTTCGGGCAACGAAGTCGTGTTTTTCTTACCAATGGTTAATGATTAAGTAATTCGATTTAAGCCATTGTAGAACTGTTTGTGAAGCTTTTGTGGGGAAATTTACGAACGATTCTAATATTAATATACAAAAATAAGGCTTTCTCCACGAATAGACAATTTCTTTGTGTGCCAAAGAAAAGTGTATAGATCCAATTGGAAACTCACTGGCAATCTCTCGTGTACATACAACAATGGTGAAAGATAATCATATCAAAGACGAATAAGGAATAATGCAGTAAATTTCTCCATAAAATGATCTTCGAAAGTCCATTCTATATGCTATACTTTTTGTATGCTACTATAGATCTATGTAGAGCAAAATAATTCTATTAATCATAGTAATATCCCAAAGTTAAACTTAAATCCGGATGGCCCATTGTGCAAAGCAAGTGTACAGTCAACAAAAGAGATAAGTATACAGATAGCAAACGAAATATGCATCTTTATACAGATTTCGACATAAATAATTACGCGATAAAAGGTTAGGTATGTAGCTGCTTACAATACCTTCGTTTTGACACATATTGCGTGATACATTATTACACTATCTTTATCAAAACACAGATTATTAATTAGCTGCCTGTATACCTAACTCTTTTGTTGACCGTACTTATCCCATTTACCAAAGGCTAAACTACTAACAAATAAATAGTAAACAGAAAGACGAGAGGGTCTTACCAATAATAACAGTCTTAATGGCCACCGGCCAGAGTGCATGCAACTGAGAATTTAATCCCGTACAACCTAGGATCCCAGTCATGCTTTTTTTTTATACCACCAAGGTGGCCAACAAGTATACGGTCCACCTGATGGTAAGCGGTTACCTTAGCCTATAGACGCTTTTAACACCAGGGGTATCACTTGCGCGTTGCCGACCCGCACCCCGGAATAGTTGGGTTGGCAGTATAAGGTTCAACTTCAAAGTCTACTGCCAACACAACGTTTCCTCGTGGAGCACTGGCAACCTTGCTCACCGTAAGAAACACAATACAGCTCAAAGCAGTGTTATTCTTACTACTGTATTCTTATTGTTACTTTGATGTTCTGCAAGGCGGAGGTACTTCCCAGTCGGGGAGCTCCAATTTGAGTGGAATTACTCCCACTATGCCCTACCTCTCTTGCTTGCAACCACTTGACAAACGAGTCAGTCACATAGTTCGGGATATTACTATTCTCTTTCCTTTACATTGGATATCGTATCATGTCCACCGGACTTTAAACTTCGCATAACGATTAGTCAGTAAGCGCTTACATTTCTAAGTCCACGGTAGGTCGGTTCAGTTGTAATAATAGCGAAAAGACTGACAATATGAACGAAATCAATCGGAATCGACGGTCACGTGCAAAAATTATGATTAATTATGAATTATTCAATCACATAGACTTATTAAATAGTTATAACTACCATGTTGTATATTGAAATAAAAAATTAAATTATCATATGTTGTTTGTTACCCTTTAGTATTTATTTTTATTCGTTGTGATGTTGAGATGAGCAAGACGCACACCTGGTTTTATGTGTTAACAATTGCAGTGCCCCCAATAGTTTGAATATATAAAAGTCCTGCGCGGAGTATGTGGAGCCAATTAGAGCAACATCAATTCTTGTAACGGTGAGATTAAAATAAAAAAAGAAGTGTTTGGACACAGATAAATAAGATACTGAAATTTTACCAAAAAAAAAATCGAAACAAAATGTAGGTATAAAAAAAACTTGCTTATGAAATATAATCTTTATGGGTATATCTTCAATTTTCTAGCGTACTTTGCACGTAGCCGCCGTCGAACTGCTAAGACGACCTGTGACAAAAAGTGCTCGATTGGTTGTGGTCGAGTGATTGGCATCTGCGCTACCGGCTGTGGGGGGGGGGGGACTGAGCATCCCCTCTTAATCCCCACTAAGTACTGTATACACTTACATCTTAGAACGTAATTAGTATTATTACATTATTAATCATCACTACATAGTATAAAACAAAGTCGTTTTCTCTGTCCCTATATCCCTATGACGTATACTTAAACCTTTAAAACTACGCAACGGATTTTGATGCGGTTTTTTTAATAGATAGAGGAATTATTATGATTCAAGAGGAAGGTTTCTATGTATAATACATGTATGTTATTAGTACATTGCACCCGTGCGAAGCGGGGGCGGGTCGCTAGTTAATTATAAACTATACTGAAAAAATAATTCAAAAAATATTTATTCAGTATACAGTTTATAATTATATTTTTCACTAACCCTGTTATTATCTTAAAAATCGACTGCTGTTCGTTAGTCTCGTTAAAACTCAAAAAAAAAGGAACCGATTTGGCTAATTTTGGTTTTGGAATATTTGTAGTTTAACTCCAAAGAAGGTTTAAAAGGTGAAAAAATATAAAGAAATTGCAATTTTCAGTATTTATAGATACGTTTTGCAGTAGTTGTAGATACGTTCAGACAAATTTTATTGGCGGTACAGTTTGCCGGGTCAGCTAGTTTTGTTACCATAATTATTCTTTCCTATTTTAAAGTGTCTCTTTAGACTAGTAAGTCTATACTAGCTATTGGTAAATCTGATTTCGTATTTGTCGTCTCTACCTTATCTATCGTCACAGCACGGGTGGGAACGCGCCCTTACGCACCAAAATACCGTCAATTTAGGCAACTTTACTTACCAAAGAATGACTTCTTTTCGCAAGGCGTGCCTTCAATGAGGGTCGCGGTGGGTGCAGTCAAGACCCTAAAGTTGACTTGGTCGAAGTCCATTGCCTCGTATAGGAACCGGGACTGCCTGTCACTCAGTATCCAAAGGTTGCCATCTCGATCTGCCTGTTTTTGTGTCGGTAAGAAAGTATTTTTAGACAATCCATCAGCGTTTATTAGAGTCAAAGGCAAAACCTATTGCAATTAACGACGGCAACTTGATAAGATTAAGCATGTAAACTTCTACGAATTATGTATCATCATGAACAACTAGATAAGCACAATATATGTAAATTGAATCCATATGCGTGCGCACCCGAAATAATTTTTGAGCAACGTTACCTAATGGTAATAAAAGCAGTGATAGCCTAGTGGTATGACCATTGGACTGCCAAGTCGAAGGTCTCGAGTTCGACTCCCAGGCACCCACCTCTGACTTTTCGTAGTCATGTGCGTATGAATAATTAATTATCACTCACATAAACGATGAAGGAAAACATTCTGCGGAAACCTGCATGCCACTTCTCAATCTGAGAGGAGACCCGTGCCCAGCAGTAGGACTGTATATGGGTTGATGATGATATTACCTAATAAAATATTAAATAATTTCACACATACTTTGACATCATTTGGGAATTCCAATAAATTGCAGTCGCTAAGGATCAGAGGGCTATTCTCAATGCTGAACTCTTTATCAAGATTCCAACATCCTAAGCCATTTTTGCATACCTGTGGCATAAGTTTAAATCCGTCGAAAAAATAACAACAGTATAGTGAGTATAGGCACGTGCCTGTACTCACTATTATTAGTAATATTTGTTCGATAGATACTATGCGTTTCAAATAAGACTAGGAATGTCAATGACCTCGAATGACCCCGATCTGTCAAAAAAGTACAGCTAGCAAAGAAAAATATTTTTTTCTTTTGAAATTTTAAAACTTTATCATATATTTATAAGCAGTAATACCAAATCCGGAACTCTCCGAGTTAATAAAAAGGCACAATTTGCAAAAAAAACTATTCATTAGACAATATTTTAAACTACCATGGCTTTGAAGTTTTGAAGCTGCCACCCTATAATTGTTATTTAAATCCAATTGAATATACCTGGCACTTGATAAGCGTAGGGTAGCTGACAATAATGTTCAAAAGTCAAATTGAGAATCTAACACTGGAAACTATTGATTCAATTACCAGTGACGATTGGAAAAAGAAATTAACTACATCAAATGAATCGAAAATAAAAACCAAAAAAAGGGAAATATTTCAAGACAACGATAACTTTAGTTTTATTATAAACACGGGTAATAAAATATCAAATTTTCTTCTAAATAACAATCGGTGGAATATTTTAAATACATCAAAAATATTATTTCATAAATATCTGTTTTGCTCACGCTACTTAGCTGGTTTAAATTGACAGCTATGACGTCAGAAAATGGCTGGAGGTCAGTCCTATTCTTATTTGAAACGCATAGTACAATCATTTGATTGTATCTATCGAAGGAACCGGCCATCAGTTTTTTTTTTACAGGTGTGACAGTAAAAATAGAAAAATAGAAAGAGAGTAGAAATAGAAAATACGTCGAAAGGTCACCAATGTGGGGTTTGCTGATGAAGGTTGTGTGTGGTGGTTGAATGAATATCATATAATTTACGGATTTAAGGTACCAGATATATGTTCATACACTAGTTACATTTATTATTTATAAAGGAACGACCTGGTGCGACTGACTGGGTGCGGAGAAACGACAGCTGCGCCGCACTACTGTGTAGTACATCTAGTACTGTGCAGTACATAACGAGTACATAGGTTTTACATAGGTTGTACTTAACGAGTTCATAAAGAGTGCATAACGAGTACATAGGTTGTACATAAGGAGTACATAACGAGTATATAACGAGTACATAAGGAGTACATAAGGAGGAAAGGTTCGACAGAACCTTTCTTATGCAACGGTATGAAAACAGAGCTAGTCCAATCTTTCGGCCATATTCCAGAACCATGCAGAACATCAATCCCAGACTCACCCATAGCCTTGAAAACTTCTATTGGGATATCATCAATTCCTACGGCCGTGTTACATTTTAGATATTTAACTGCTGCTCGTACTTCATCCCGCAAAATTATAGGTTCTCGCTCAATTCAGAGTATGTGTGGAGCTTGATGTAGTATTATGAGTGAAGAGAGATTTACAGTAGTCCTTCCAAGCATCCAACGAGTACATATGGAGTACTTACATAGGTAGTACATAAGGAGTACAGTCAGCGTCAAATAGTTAGTGACACTCAGGGTATTCAAATAAATAGACGCAACCAAAAAGTCAATAATATCGGTACAAACAAAGTTTCCATATTGTTGTCAACATTATAGTCGCTCAAAAGGTCGAGACGTTTAAAACGTCATATAGATAGGTTCAGTCAAACCGTCATAAATATGGTAACAGTCATCCCGCCAATAGTATCCCAGCCTTCTAAGTGTTCGAAAATATGGAACACATTAGAAAAATAAACCAGCATGTTATAGAAATAAACGGTTTCCCAAAGATGAAAACCTCTTTAGACAATGTAGTGTTATTTGCATGTTATTCTATTTATCTATCAGTAATATCAATGTCAAGTGCAAAACTAAAGCAAGCTAGAAACATGGCTACGCATTAGTGACACCACAAAACATCGAATTATATATTTGAGGGAGGAAGGTGTCTCCGTAACAGATATTTCAAATGAACTGGGAATATCCTTATGTACCTATCGTTTTAGATGTTACGTGTAGTTACCTATCGAATTATTCTCATCTCTCTAGATCCTCATTTCTTCATATTCGCACATATATGTATCAACAAGCACACAGCCCGCCTGATGGTAAGCAGTCGAAAACTAGAGAAAATTGAAAAGATGCAAGCGATTATCGACCTTATCGGCATTTTTTTATTGCTTATTTTCAGTTATTCATCCACTCTATTACCTTGTTTATGTTTAAAATAGCAGTTTTTGAGTAATAGTCAATAAGGTTGAAAACTTTGCACCTCTTTTTTGCAAGCACTATCGAGTCTAGTTTTGTCGACGTTCATTGTTAATTAAAATAAAATAAAATGATCATGATTTTGAATCATATATTTTAATTATGCACTCTTGCTCTATGAGATATATAGTCATACTCATTATCAATGAGGTTTAGGTACATCTATTTTCAGTCAGCTGTATATTGCTAAGTATCGTAAACGGCTATGCACGAAATTCTTTACAAAACAAAAGACATGTCTATGACGTCATGCTTAAAATGAAAAGGACAGCAGTAGTTTCTTTTCCTTTCATTTTTGTGTATAAATGTTTTCACATTAATTGATGTGAGAAAGAATATTTAAAATATATAGTAGTAAAGTTCATTTTTCTAATGTGTTCCATATTTTTGACCACTTAGAATGCTTGGATACCATTGACGTGATGACTGTAACCATATTTATGGCGGTTTGACTGAACCTATCTATGTGACATTTTAAGCGTCTCGACCTTTTGAGCGACTATAATGTTGACAACAATATGGAAACTTTGTTTGTACCGATATTATTGACTTTTTGGTTGCGTCTATTTATTTGAATACCCTGAGTGTCACTAACTATTTGACGCTGACTGTACATAGGTAGTACATACATAGGTAGTACATAACGAGTACATAAGGAATACATAACGAGTACAGTAGGAGTACATAAGAAATACATTAGGAGTACATAAGAAATACATAAGGAGTATATAAAGAGTACATAACGAGTACATGATGTGTAGCGGCTTACAATACCTGCGTTTTGACATTTAATGCGTGATACATAATTACACAATCTTTAAAAAAACAGGATGTTTAATTAGCTGCCTGTATACTTAACTCTTTTGTCGACCGTACATAAGGAGTACATAAGGAATACATAACGAGTACAGTAGGAATACATAACCAGTACATAAGGAGTACATAAGAAGTACATAAGGAGTACATAAGAAGTACAGTCAGCGTCAAATAGTTAGTGACACTCAGAGTATTCAAATAAATAGACGCAACCAAAAAGTCAATAATATCGGTACAAACAAAGTTTCCATATTGTTGTCAACATTATAGTCGTTCAAAAGGTCGAGACGTTTAAAACGTCATATAGATAGGTTCAGTCAAACCGTCATAAATATGGTAACAGTCATCCCGCCAATGGTACCCAAGCATTCTAAGTGTTCAAAAATATGGAACACATTAGAAAAATAAACTGTACTGCTATACATTTAAAATATTATTTCTCACATCAATTAATGTGAAAACATTTATACACAAAAATGAAAGGAATAGAAACTACTGTTGTCCTTTTCATTTTAAGCATGACGTCATAGACATGTCTTTTGTTTTGTAAAGAATTTCGTGCATAGCCGTTTACGATACTTAGCAATATACAGCTGACTAAAAATAGATGTACCTAAACCTCATTGATAATGAGTATGACTATATATCTCATAGAGCAAGAGTGCATAATTAAAATATATGATTCAATATCATGATCATTTTATTTTATTTTAACAATGAACGTCGACAAAACTAGACTCGATAGTGCTTGCAAAAAGAGGTGCAAAGTTTTTAACCTTATTGACTATTATTCAAAAACTGCTATTTTAAACATAAACAAGGTAATAGTGTGGATGAATAACTAAAAATAGCAATAAAATAATGTCAATACGGTCGATAATCGCTTGCATCTTTTCAATTTTCTCTAGTTTTCGACTGCTTACCATCAAGCGGGCTGTGTGCTTGTTTATACATATATGTGCGAATATATAGAAATGAGAATCTAGAGAGATGAGTATAATTCGATAGGTAACTACACGTAACATCTAAAACGATAGGTACATAAGGATATTCCCAGTTCATTTGAAATATCTGATAAGGAGACACCTTCCTCCCTCAAATATATAATTCGATGTTTTGTGGTGTCACTAATGCGTAGCCATATTTCTAGCTTGCTTTAGTTTTGCACTTGACATTGATATTACTGATAGATAAATATAATGACATGCAAATATCACTAGATTGCCTAAAGAGGTTTTCATCTTTGGGAAACCGTTTATTTCTATAACATGCTGGTTTATTTTTCGAATGTGTTCCATATTTTTGAACACTTAGAATGCTTGGATACCATTGGCTGGATGACTGTTACCATATTTATGACGGTTTGACTGAACCTATCTATGTGACGTTTTAAACGTTTCGACCTTTTGAGCGACTATAATGTTGACAACAATATGGAAACTTTGTTTGTACCGATATTATTGACTTTTTGGTTGCGTCTATTTATTTGAATACCCTGAGTGTCACTAACTATTTGACGCTGACTGTACATAAGGAGTACATAAGGAGTACAGAAGAAGTACATAACCAGTACATAACGAGTATATAAGGAATACATAAGGAGTACATGATAAGGAGTACAGTCGCCATCAGATATATCGTAGCAGACAAGGTGACCAAAGACTACTGAACTTTTTAAAATGTCAATAAGTTCTATACACTTTATGTGACCAATAATATCTGAGCATTCATTACTTCAATAATATCTGAGCAAATGCTTGTCAATAATATCTGAACAAATGCTTGTCAATAATATCTATACAGGTAATTAACCAAAAATATCTGAACACTTATAACGCCAAGTGTATCTACACAGACAAACACTGAGCTTACCTACATAATTTGCCTACTGCGTAATATACCTATTTGATTAACCAAACACTATCCGTGGTATGAATAAGATGTAAAGGGAATAAAAATTGTAGGTATAGAAAATCATCGGTATAGCTTGCAACTAGGGTTCCCAACCATCCCGGAATGCCCGGAAGACTCCAGTAATAATGTAAAACCTCCCGAGCTCTCGGGACTCAATAATTTGTACGGTTTATTCTAAATTTTGACTAGAGCAATGTAAATATAAATTTAAAAATTAAAATTAACAAATATTGAGATTTTCTTTCAAAGCTACTACTTCTCTACCCCCGATTTTTAAAATCCTCCCGGTTTGGTTCGTCCGAGAATTGGCAACCCTAGGTACTCCTGACTGATGTTATTATCAAACTATCGAAAGAAATCGATTTTCTTTTTGTAATGAAATTTAAAATTATTGTAAATATTTTTTTATTATTCTAACTCAACTACCTACTCAGATATTTAAGACCACCCCATCTGCGTGTAGAATTGAATTGTACATATTGTATACGCTTGACGTTTTATTCAGATATTGTTGGTTAGTTTTAAGTTGTATAGAAATTATTGACAAGCATTTGCTCAGATATTATAGAAGTAATGAATGTTCAGATATTAATGGTCACTTATAGTGTATTGAACTTATTGACATTTTAAAACGTTTAGAAGTATTTGGTCACCTTGTCTGCTACGATATATCTGGTGGCGACTGTACTTACTTATTATAAATCTATTGCGTCAGCACTGTTCCTACAGTAAGTATACAACTTACTTAGATAGATATATTTACCTGTGTATAGAACAACACATTCGTACATGGATCTATATCACATGCTGTGGCTTGAGATTTGGGCCCTCTATCGCCAATTATCTGGAACAAAAACAGCATTATAATAAAATAACTTTATTTGTGTGGTGTTTCCACTAACATCAACCCTAGATATAAAGGAAGAAACTCTACGTTGGATGGCATTAAACGTATCAACCCTAGCATCTGTAAAAATTCCTGAAGCGCTGCAAATAGCGCTTCGCTTCTTCATAAACCTTTTATTTATTAATAGTCAATTATTTTTACTACGAAAGTTTCGAAATTCTATTAGATTCCGGGTTCCCAGGTGGGTGAAGACTTCACCCGTAAGCTTCGTCGTGAAGGTATGTTAGAGGTAAGTTCAAAACCATAAGACGGTGTGGTCTGTTTAAGACCACACCCTACAACTCCAAGACATGGCTGCTGACATACCTCGACTCCATTAAAGATGTCTTCTTGAGGTGCATTCTTATTTCTCAACAATTTAGTTGACATTCTAAACTGTTTAGTGCTTGATGTTGGATGTAGATACAGGTCACAATACCTGAAATGAAACCTGGCTCCTAAAAAAACTGTTCAATTAAGAAAAAACAGCGGACGTTTTTGTCTTACCCATCCTTTTTCGGCTGCGACAATGTTCCAGAAGACACCCCATCACTCCAATAGAAGTCAATTCCGCCAACCTTGTAGACCCCAGCATGGGGATCAAAGTGGAAGTAATGGTTCTCAACCCGCCACGCGTCGTTGTCCTTCAAGCTGTAGACGATGACAGCGTTCGACCCCATGTCGGTGATGTATGCGAAGGCTGAACACCGGTTACAGTCTTTGCCTATTATTTCTACAGCCTATAAAAAATATCAGAGCTGTCACATGGACTCTGGAAGACATCCAAGTACTAAATAAGCAAACGAAAAATGCCTAAGGAGGTCCTACTCACAATGCTAGTCAACACGGACGAGTCTCTCAAAACGTCGTTCCTCAGAATGTATTTTTTTATCAGCGCGTCTGTCTTCAAATCGAACACCAACACAGCTGGCTCTGTCACTTGTTTTACATCCTCTGTTGAATTAAAAGAATGTAAGATTTTGCCTGCCGATGTCATTTACGTAAAAATCTTCAAAGATTTTAGGTATTTTGATAGATATATCAAGATTGCTTATAGTGACAAAGAACCATCACTGTCTAAGTAAGGTATATTATTAGCAGGTAACATTGAGGAAATCGAGGAGATTAACAGATCGAGAGTCACTGAGGAGTTCAACCAGCTAAACTCTTTTTAAGGGGGAAACCTTCAAAAGGCTACCGGTCTACGGGGATTAGACAGGGGAGTTTGGACATGGCCCCGGATGCCACCATCAGCACATGGAGGGGGGCACTGTGTACTCTTAATAGACCATCCCCTGAACACACCCTGGGGGGTATCTACTTACGTACTGGTGAGTTATATATTTCCTACTATTCTGGGACGGTTCCTACTTCAAAGATATCTTCGATTCTACGCACTGATAACCACCACCGCTTCCTTGACAGGTCGCAGTTGTTATCACATGTTATAAATAGGAAGTAGATATTGCAATCACACTTACTGGACATATCAGAGACCCCATTATCCACTACCCAGAGCCGATTACACTTGTCCACATGCACCCTGAAGGTAGAGACTACTGTTCTATTGGAAGGCACCGATCCGTTAGCCATAAGGCAACCCTCCTGCCAGTTGGGGTATGGATGCAGGGGCGCACTTTGCGTGTCATTTAAGAAGACGTAGTTTAGAGACGAAGGAATGCCTGCGGAAAGAATAACATGCTATTGTCTAGGTATATAAATATCTACTCAAATCGCCTTTTAATAAAGCTAAAAGTGGCTAATATTAACTGCCACATCAATCAATTTGAGTATATGGCAATTAGTTCTATAGTTCGCTACTAACTGATAAGTATACGCCGCGTATTCAGTGTATTTTATTCTGTGCGAGATCTCTACCTACTCGCTGATATGAGACAGTAAGACCATTTTAAAATAAAATTCTAGCCTTTTTTCCACCGAGGTATGGTTATGAATAGTCTATCCTTCCATCTCGCTATTCCAGTAGGCATGTTGTTTATGGGTATGTATGACCCGTTAGTAATAGCCGACTCCCGCTCATCGCCTTCCCATGCAAAGTCCATCGTCTTCCATTGAAATTTTGGGGGTAGTAGTGTGGTTGCTTGATATAAAAATAATAATAACAAAAATATGGAAAAATAAGCCATATTGAATTGTTTTTATGATTTTAAAATTTTCCTATTTTTTTTACGTTATTTAAATGACAAAAATTTAAATTACTTTATCATTTTGAAAATTGCGCTAAATCAAAATGAATGTCATAATGATCTTGGCAGTTTTGTCACAGACACAGACTGAACAAAGAAAAAAGATTAAGAATTTAATGATTACTGTACATACTTTCTACTTTTTTCTGTAATATTTTTTTCTATCAAATCGAAGCGGCTAACTTCGATAATTAATTTATTGTTTACTATTTATTATTTGCACTGACCTCTACAATACAATGTAATATAGAGGTCATCAGTGATTATTTGTCATTATAAGTGAAAGTAAACATTAACTACTAAAAAAATATTATAGTATGCTTCAATGTCATTGTTTGTCAGTCATGAGTGGCATTCCGTAGTTTCTGCCTACCTATATGCCTTAGATCTTTTTTTTTTTTCCTTGATGGCAATTGAGTCGTGTGACGGCTTGTAATAATCACTCATGCCTTTTCCCAGTCAGTCTATATGCAAAGGCGTGAGTGAGTGATTATATTATACTTTTTAATATTTCCCATCGACAATGCTGAAACTAAACGTTTCAAAACGTCAAATTAAGTCGCTTTTCCATTCAATACAATATGAAACGTATGTATGACACTGCTGTCTCTCTCCTATTTATGAGTAAGCTCATTTACTATCTCTTTCGCTCTCGTCCAACGTGTTTTATTTCCCATTAAAGGAAGATGAATAAAGAAGTGGAAAGTTAGAAAATTCAACCACCTGCCAGATGTCACTACGTAAATAAAATGTTCTTTCAATTTATCCAATAAAATAATTGAAAGAAGTGAAAGAACCCATTGAAAGACGCTCTGAGACCTTGGAATCTTGTTATCGGGAAGTGCATTTGTGTATTGGCCCAAAAAATGTCTACTGAAAAAGAGGAAGCTGTGAACATCAAAGGTCCGATGACCGCTGAGCCAAGTAAAGAAAAACGTATTGGTTGCGCTCATTATAAGCGTCGCGCAAAATTCGTGGTAAGATTTAGATCACATATGTTGTAATTAATCGATATGAGGTCGGTCATTATTTTTGTTTGTGAATGATGTTCGTGAAGAAAACAGTGGTGTCTAAATATAAACAATTCGGCGTAGAAGTATCAAGATAGTGACATGCGGATTTAGGAAACAAAGCTATAATGTCAACGAACTGGAAGGGTCATGCGTTATTTTTGCACCTAAGTCGAGAAAACACTCAAAAACTAACTTTTCATCAAGAAGTTCTTTCTTCTACTCAGAGCTTTAAAGACATCATAATGAAACATTATTGATAGTCATTAACCTTTATTAGACTATTCAAGAGTTCAAATTCAAAGATTTTTTGAGGCACTTTATTCAACAGTAGGTTACAGATATTTTTCTTTTTTCAAATTAGAACATTGAATGTTCAATGTGTTCTTTGTTATTTTAAAAACATAAATAGATACCCCAATATTTTGAAATAAATGTATATGTTGTGTATTTCTCTTTCTAGATTGAATAGTGATGTGTTTCTTTCATAATAATCATTGGTTTTAGAGAGATAAATTGAGAACAATGATTTATTTGTTCTTATTTCTATATCAATCAAATTCTCCCAGGCAACTGGTCAACAGGGACCTCTCTCAGTGTGTGCCACAACACTTGCGACACTAGCTGTATGACCAATTATTTTATATTGGTATAGTGGGTAATGTACTTTCTGTGACTTCAGGACAATTCACATACCTTTTGTTTGTTTATTGATAAAATCATTATATAATCTAGTGTCATTAGCAAGTTAATTGTTGTTATTCTCTGTCTGTTCTCCTATCTGCTATACCCAGTGGGGGTAAATCTTTTTTATGAATTTATGCTCTGAAGTCTGTGTTTCTGCCCAGTTACAATCTGGAAGTCTTCAACTTACAAGTGTGCTTCTTAGTGGACCGCATCATCACTTAACATCAGGCGAGATAGTGTTTAAACGTAAGCCTATAATGCATTTTTAAAAATGCTGCAGTCTGTAATCATTGCCATCACTGTTATTAATTTCAGACACCATGTTGCAACAAAGTATATGTCTGCCGATACTGTCATGATGAGAATGAACAGCACTATTTCAACAGAAAGTCTGTCACTGAGCTGATATGTACTGAATGTGATAAGCGACAAAAAGTGCAGGAAGAGTGTGAAAACTGTGGAGTCCGATTTGGAAAGGTTTGTTAAGATACTATTTATATAATTTTTTTTAGCTTATTGCTAAAAAAAATTGCAATCTGGTGGACTTGGTGTTAACTCAGTCTGGCATGTCACACCAATGCAAACATTGAATCACCCTGAAACAAAATCAATATTTAGTTTCTAAAATTACAACTTTATAATCCAGTGTTTATTTATGAAATGGTAACTCCCATGTATAATTAATAGTCAGCTCACACCGAGACGCAACGCGACGCGACGCTGCGCGCACACTTTAAAAGAGCGACTCAAAATAGTACTTAGTTTTCTACATGAAAAGATACACATTTCATTGTGAGAATTTAGAATATGTTGCACCATGCAGCGCTGCGCCTCGTGATGCCTCGCGGCGTAGCGCGGCGTAGTTGGGTGCATCGCCGGTACGCGCGGCGTGCAAGAGCGGCGCTGCGCATCACGACGCCGCGCGACGCCGCGAGGCGCAGCCAGGGCTGCCGTGGCGACTTGTCTCTACTATTTCGCTTTCGCTTGCAAAAGACAGCGGGTGGACACGGAGCGGGGCAGTCGATGACGGCGGCGCGCGGCGCAGTGCGAAATCACTGGCCTCTTCCAGTATCGTCGCGTCACGTCGCGTCGCGTCTCGTCTCGTCTCGGTGTGAGCTGACCCTAAGAAATACCGTGTAATTGTAAAACCAGATCTTAGAAACAATAATTTTGTATAATCCTATCTCACTGGCTCCTGTTTTTGCTGCCACATTGTCACATTGATTATGGAAAACCCAGATTTTTCATTTACAAGTTTAGTTTACATTTATAAAACGCAAAACTTTCTTTTTTTAGACAATAGAAGCTTGACTCACTGAGTTCTCATTTCTCTTCTCTCTTTATCTCTTCAACCAAACTTCTACTGACTAAAAATCATAAGTATAATTATAAATTACAATAATGTAGAGCATTTGGTACACCAGAATGACACCATAGTTAATTATTTTGTTTTTAATTAATCTAGCGTAATCTATTGTATAAAATATTCACAATTAAATTGCAATATGATGCATTAAGTTTACAATCTAACGATGGTCAGCCATCAACAAGTGAAGAACGAAGTGGAAGCAGCATGCTAAGAAGTTGGTTTGGGTCATGTGAATGAGTAGTTCACAATTTAAAATTTTTACTACTGAGTACTGATAGTATATACTCCTGCAGCAGAGTTTTACCACTGTATAGCAACTTAATGGCATCAATTGTCGCTATTGTGCTTAAAATTATGCTGATCTAGACACCAATTTGTTCAAACACATGCCCTTGCATTTGTTAGGTAGTATTTTGTTTGATTCTGCTGGGCACTAGTCTTCTCTCAGATTGAGAGGGATTAGGCTGCAGTCCACCACACTGGCCTAGTGCAGGTTGGCAGAATTCACACGCCATTGAGAAACAAGGTATACAGGTTTCCTCATGATGTTTTCCTCCACCATTTACGTGAGTCATAATTAATTATTAATACTCACATGATTTCGAAAAGCCAGAGGTGCGTGCCTTGAGATTCAAACTCGAGGCCTTCGACTTGGCAGTCCAATGGTAATACTCTGATATTATCTATCATTGATTTCTTCATGTCGATCTCAGTATTACACCTCTGCACCTCATAAACGTTTTTCTAACTTTACTGTTCACAATGTTCATTTCCTCAGTACACATGCCTGATCTGCAACTTGTTCGACGATGACGACAAGCGGCAGTACCACTGCGACGGCTGCGGCATCTGCCGAGTGGGCGGCCGCGACCGGTTCTTCCACTGCGAGCGATGCAACATGTGCCTGCCCGTGCAGCTGCAGCAGGTCGGACACAGGGTGAGTGTGAAGAGATATGAAGGGAGAAGCCGTTATTAGTGGTGAAACTGTTCTATGGTACTGTCAACAACGAAAGTCGCTAAGCACGTTGCAATCTTCAATACGATTTTTAATATGAAGTTACTGACTTGTGAAGTTTGTGCGAAATCATGGCACCATTGGCCAGGTGACCATTAAATGTTTACCTTACCTTCATACTAAAAAGGCCTCTTGGCAAGGTTTGGAGCTGTCATGTTTTCAAAATTTAGCTGTGTGCAGCGCCTTTCGTTGCCGACCGTACATACAATCGAGAAATTTGGTTTAGTTAACCGTTTTTACCCTTATTTTAAAGAGGATAATTAGGATGATGCCTTAATAATGAGCATTAGGCCTTTATTGTAATAAGAAATCGAAGGTAATTTATACCTAAACGTACCAGCGAACTTTTGATATTTCGAAACTCAGAAATATCGAATTCTGCTCGCGGTCGAATTTTGACTTTGCATAATAACTTTAAAATCTTAGCATGGAAAATGCCAAAAAAAATACAAAATGACTGTCAGAAGTATTTAAAAAAATATATATAAGTAGGCCTGATGGTTACAAGTCTAATGTAATATTATCGCGCGCAGTGTGTGGAGAACGTGTCCCGTTCGAACTGCCCGGTGTGTTTGGAGGACATCCACACGTCGCGCATTCCTTGCCACATCCCGGACTGCGGCCACCTGCTGCACCGGCCCTGCTTCGAGCAGCTGCTGCACTCCGGACACTACGCCTGCCCTACCTGCCAGACCAGCATGATCGACATGACCAACGTTAGTATCAACATCGTCATATCACGACTTCTGTGCTCTAGTGGTTCGAACCGGACTGCCGATCACGATGTCGTGGATTTGATTCCCACAAAACACAAATATTTATGTGATAAACATACTAGTAAAAACCTACATAACTTTTACATGTGATGAATATACAGTATTTGTGTTTCATAAATAATTATTTACAAAAAAAAGTATATGTATTATATCCGTTGTTTAGTACCGACAACCGATAGCACTAACAACAAGCTCTGCTTAATTATGTAAATGGTACTGTGATTTTATTTATTTATTTATTTATTTATTTCACACAGCGTAGATAAAGTACTTACATTACATATTACATATACCTATATTACATATTACTGATATATTACTTATTAACTAACTGATATTATACAGTAAGCGGTTCGTGTAAATTCACTCAGTGTGTAGCTAAATACGTCGACCTGTTGTGATATCGCGTTGAGCGCACGCAAAGCACGAAAAATGACACAAGATTTTTATTTATTTATTTACCCAAACCTGCCAGGCTTCTAAATGAATTTGAATTATTTTTTGCGCAAAGTACTACATCCTTGAATAGAAGGTAAAAAAAAATAATTAAATCCCTACACATGATAGAATAGATGGTATCAACTAAGCCTAAGATGAACCCGGACTAAGAATATAATCTATCAGTTTCTTAAGTATATCAAACATGTATCACAAAAAAAGAAATATGGGTTGGCTTTCGAACCTCCTCCGTCTTTTTTTCTTCGGTTAAAATAGGTCTGTTTTAAAATCTGGTTTTCTTAACCATTTTTGTTATAATTTAGAATATTCATCTTTACAGTTGTGGAGTTACCTGGACTCGGAGGTGGCGGCCACGCCTATGCCGCCGGAGTACGCAGACTATAAGGCCACTATACTATGCAAGGACTGTCATAAGGTAAACAAATTTTGATTTCTAACTCTTTGGAGAATATTACTTTTTTATATTGATGACGTCTGTGGTCTAGTGGTTCGAGTACCGGACTGCTGATCATGGGGTCGTGGGTTCGATTCCCACAGGACACAAATATTTGTGTGGGTAAAACATGAGTATTTGTGTTTGTCTGGGTGTTTCTAATATTTACAAAAAAAAAGTATCTAAGTATTATATCCATTGTCTAGTACCCATAGTACAAGCTCTGCTTAGTTTGGGACTAGGTGGTGCTGTGTGAAAATGTCCCAACAATATTTATTTATTTATGGTTAATGGCAATTGGCTCTTCCCCTTGGCTATTACATGGGACGTAACTGGCGAACTGTGCAGGTGTGCATTGATTCGGGGAATGCATGCGTGATGGTAGTTATGTCCCCAGGCCCTACATTAGCATTCCTCTGTATCGTACTAGTATATTATGTGAAAATTTGTATTTGAACCCAGACCTCCAGAACAACTACTTTTCAACTTAATCTTAACTGTGGAGGCTGGCATGGCCAGCAACACTTCAACCAAATGTAATCTTTAACTTTTTGACCGCCACGTCAATAACGAAAATCCGTGTTCTCTACGCCAAGCGACAAATTCTAGTATTTAATAATAGGTACAAGAAACAGTTTTGAATTAAAAAAGTGGTATTTTTGACGTGCCATGCCGTCGTTGGCGTCGTGAGCAAGTTTTCATTTGACGTCTATATACGTCCGTGGCGAACATCCCGACGTTTCGGACCCTTTACAGCGTCCATGGTCATGGGTAGACTACAGGTTATTTCAATGTATAATATTCACGTAAATATCAGAAATCAATACAAATGTCTTCTGTTGTGTTGTCCCTAGCATGGTACATCCTTTACTCTTCAAAGACGTGATTCATGAAGGCGGCTAGCCCACTTGTCATATAAATATGTTAGCATATGAAAGAGCATTTTTTTCTTTTAATTTTCAGCTGTCGACGGTAAAGTTCCACGTGGTGGGATTGAAGTGCCAACACTGCGGCGCCTACAACACGTGTCAAACCAATGGCTTTCACAAGTTAGTCAGCCTCTACTTTTTTATTTTCTTAATAAAATCACTGGCCGACATTTCCTCCTGTATCGTAGGTGCATTTACAAAAACAAATTCCCACACGCAAAAGCACACAGATCCGAAAGAGCTGACTGTAGGGCGCACAAATAATTATACACTTGCTTAAACGGTGAAGGAAAACATCGTATCATCATGTCTGAGGGATTATCTCGACGGTGTGTGAAGTCTGCCAACCCGCACTAGGCCAGCGTGGTGGACTATTATTATAGCCTAATTCCATTCATTATCAGAGAAGACCCGTGCCCAGCAGTGGGACACTATATATTATTAACACTATATATTTCGTCGACGTCTGTGGTCTAGTGGTTTGAGTGTCGGACTGCTGATCACGAGGTCGTGGGTACGATTCCCACAGGACATAAAATAATGTTTATGTGATGAATATAAACGTTTGTTTGTCTAGGTGTTTCTATATGTATTATAAGTATGTATTTACAAAAAAGTGTATAAGTATTATATCCTTTGTCTAGTACCTACCCATAGTACTGCTTAGTTTGGGACTAGATGGTGCAGTGTAAAATTATCCAACAATATTTATTATTATTTTCTGTACGGCGTCTGAATTCTGCCAACCCGCACTAGGTCAGCTTGGTGGACTATAACCCTACTAACTAACCTTTTTTTTTTTTTTCTCTGTGGAAATCCTCATGGACTGCCGCCGTCTGGGGAGACGACGGGGTGTGTCGGACTCCGCCCAAAGTGGACGACCTACCGACTAAAACCACAGGAGGTGTTCGCCTCACCACCATTTGTCGGGAACGCGGGAACCAGTTGTTATTCCTCCGCGAACCCGACGGTGGCGGGCCGCCTAGCGCGGCCCCCTATTCTCTATCGGGAGAGTGCGTTGCCTCCTCTCCTGCCAATCCACATGAGGGGCGCGGGAACACCTGCCGCGCCGCCTGCTCGGGCCTTGTGAGGGGCGACAGACTTCCCCAAATCTGTCGCCCGGCCCCCCTCTATGGTGGTTGGAACAGGGCATACCCTACTAACTAACCTAACTTAACCTAATCCCTCTTAATCTGAGAGGAGACTCTTGCCCAGTAGTGGGAACTACTATGGGTTGATGATGGTGAACAATAACTGCTATCTTACGAGTGAAAGTATATACGTTTGTTTATCTTATCTATAACGACGTGTGTTTTATAATTATTATTTTAATCAAGCATTTTACTTTGCAGGGACGCAAGCAGCTCAGAGACAGGCGACTCGTCCACAGCGACGTCGACGTCAACTAGTCGCAGCGGTTCTGCGTCAACAACATTCCCGGAACCGCGCGAAGACTCGCGAGTGAACGACAACGACGAACTACCCCGCGCTAACCCCCTCGACGAGCCGCCGCAAGCTTGACATATTGTGTGAACACAGACTTGCGACACCACGGCAGATAATCGCAGCGGGCCGCGTTCGTCGCACGACAAGTCGCACATAGCAAGAAGTCGTGCGATCCAGTAGACGAAACGCAGCAGGCTTGATTTTGGTGTAATGGTAATATTATCTTTATTTAATATGTACAAAAGGGTTGGGCATTGAAATTGACTAACCTATTAAAACGCGTGAAGCGTCCATAAAAATCACGCTTAAGAAATCGACTATGATTTAACATATCTTGTATATATGTAATTATATTTATTTTAAATTGTCAGTGAGTGATATAATAAATATTTTTAATATACGTCGGCTAAGATTTATGCCGTTTTAAGCACATTTTCGCCTTTTTTCTCGTAGTTAATAGCACATTGTAAGGTTGCCAGTGGTTAAAATCAGGTACAAAGTGTTTTTAATATTATTATTGTCTGGCAACATTAAGCTTGAATTAAGGACAGAAGTAGAGGCTAAGTTATTTAAATATAAGAGATTTTGTCTGTTGCTATATTTTTGAAAGTATAATTATTGTGGTTCTATTTTCCACTTAAAAGCAATAACTATATTATATAACAGCCTGTGTTGCAGCTGACAGAGAGATTAGTATGCAGGCAATAAAATCTGTGTAACAATGAAATATGTGTATGACAATTATTAACAACAGCGATTTGTATAAAGTTAATAATACGTCCGAAAAATACTGACCCCACTACCTCTAAGTTAAGACGCGTGTATAATTAAAATGAAGTAAAACTATCGTACCGAAGAAATATTTAAGGAATTTAATTTTAAAAGTAATCCAAATATTTCCCCATTTTTTTATTACTGTTTTTTTTTCGTAAACCATTAATGTCAGCACTTATTATATAAATTTACTACTTGATTGGATCTCGTACACCTTTCTGCCTTTATCCCAATTTACTTGGGTCGGCGTTTTTTTTTTTCAGATGTCTTACAGCTGATCATTATCTTTATGATATACGTCATCATCATAATGTATCAGCTGATCTTTATCACTATGATACCTTACAATGAGAATTTATCTACTACCTTCAATACTATTTATTCAACAATGTGTTCCATTATGCTATTGTGTGAAGCTTAAACAATGCTCGTAATTAAGATTATTTTGTAACATAGCGGAAACATATTATCAAAATTTTTAGAAAATTACCATACAATTTTGTGTGCGCAATTGTTAAGTAAACTCATTTTTATAGGCGGCATAATATGCAAACAATTAAGGATCGATAAATCGGAACTGGTGATTTAATTTCTGTAATGTAAGAGTACCTATACAATACCTATAAAATTTGAAAATTTAACAAGCAATCTTTAGAATCATAAACTCTTTATAGTTTAAGTAGTTCTTCAGAGTTCCACAAATAGTTCATGCCAAGTAAAAAAGGTTCTCGAGTGGAGACCACGCACCGGAAAGCGCAGCGTGGGGCGGCCTCCAAAGAGATGGACGGACGACCTGGTAAAGGTCGCTGAGAGTCGTTGGGATGCAGGCGGCTTATAACCGGTCTTTTTGGAAGTCTATGGGGGCAGGGCCGGATCTACCATATGGCTTTTTGGGCTTCAGCCCAGGGCCCCGTGGATTCAAGGGGCCCCCAGCTAAGTCAAGTCAAAGTCAATATAAATCAAATATTTTACTGTCTCATTTTTTTCTATAGTTTGAGTAATTAGCTGGGCCCCTAAGTAGTATTAGCCCAGGGCCCCCTAAACTCACGATTCGACTCTGTATGGGGGAGGTCTTTGTTCAGCAGTGGACCTCCTGTGGTCCTGTGGAGTCAGCGGGTTGTAACAGGACTGGCTGATTGATGGTTTTGCATAATCTCGTGCCTTGTTCAATTTTAACATCCACTATATTTTTAGCTGAAAAACATGAATAAACATCGTCTATGAATTCAAAAAACTGCATCATTGGTGTAGTGGTCGAAACCGCTGCTACGCTAGAGGTCCTAGGGTCAATCCGAAGAGTGTTGCTAGGTTTTTCTATAAATTTCCCAATAGCAGCTCGAAGTTTGGATTTGTGCCCGGTTGATGACAATAGGATCGCCTCCTATTACATTGGACCTAAACATACCTACGAACTGTGTACATTTGTACACCTCTGCCTAACCCTTTCGGGAAATGCAGGCGTGATTGTTATGTTAATGAATTCGGTATCAATATAAATGTCATTATAGTTAAGTAATACACTAAACTAAATCCTCCATTCATCGTTAGTGACCTGTTTAAAAGCAATATCTTTAAACCAATACGTTTAATAGAATTAATATTATACAATATTTACGTGTACATATATTGACACAATTTTTGCTGTTTCTAAATATATTAGTTAATGGAGTTTCTCATTTTTTAACTTTTAGATATAATTATGAGATAATTATGCTTAGCTTGTGTAACAAAATTATTAAGCAAACTTATTTTTACAATATATTGCAAGATTGTGATATCAACGGTACATAAACGTAGACTATGGACTTAGCCAAATTTTCCTTTCAACAAGGATAGCACAAACAGGGCCTAAGATGGAGCACACGTTTTGTTTTAAAACGTTGCCCACAGTATTTCTTCTTGTATCGTGGGTGCGTTTACAAACACAAATGTTCACATACAAAACACCCAAACCCAGAAAAGTACCTGTATATCATTCAAATATTTGTTTCGTACGGGGATCGAACCAGGAACACATGACACATAAGCCGATAGGTTAGCCACTGCGCCGAACGTGTCGTCTTCCAGTAAATAGCCAATACAGTGAACTTACATAACATACTTATCATACTTACAAAGTTCCACACTTTTTGGCTCTGGTACACACACGACGGAGCATGATGTTTGGCGTCTATTTAGCGTGGCTAAGTCCTTTGGTCGGATAATGTCCGTTTGAGTACCAGCCCCTAGCTCTAAGTAGACTAATAATCTAACTAGATATCTATTATTTACACACCACTGTTTTTATACACCAAAAAAAAAATAGGGGAATACCTACACACAGCCATTTTCCCACAATTTATTAAATGAAAAATCAAAAATGTATATTAGTTTTTGTATTACTTCGAATAAAGAAGTTAAATGGAAAAAGTACTAAATAAATTGTTATAGAATGTTATTACTGTACAAAAAAAGTATTATTTGTCGATATTTAACATCGATATATAATAGTTTTTTGAGACTAGATAAGCCCTTAATTATAATATCCGGTAGTTAAAAAATGTGGTGTGGACAGTGAACTTATTTATTATTATTATTTAGGCGATTAATATTGATTAAGTCAACCAAAACAGTTGGTTGTACCAAAGTTATTGTCAAAGCTTTCATTGCGTTCCAATTATTTTTAAATTGAAGTGAAAAATTATTTTTAATATCATTTATTGATTTGCATTTTTTCCCTCGCTAGCGATAATTGTTGACAATTTGCTCTAAAAGCTTTAATATAATCGTTTTGACTATTTATAAATTAGAATACCTAGTTAGTTGTTTTTTTTTTTTCGAGAAATGTCTCTGCCTTCGTTATAGTGATTTATCTTTGATTTAAAACTCCTATCGTAAGATAAATCACCACTTAGAATTTAAAACACTCAAATTTGATGGAGCTACATTTCTTGGTCACGGCAAAGGATTTCTTATTGTATTATGTATTTATATTTTTATTGTACACAAAAATATTGATACAGACACAACATTTATATTTATAATATAATTATGTGTGACAAATGTACATTATATAGATAAATAAATGTAGGTACAGTCGACAAAAGAATAATTATCAGCCAAAGAGATTGGTATGTAAGCGGCCGCTAACGACAGCTGCGTTTTATCAATATTTGTCAAAACACAAATTTTAATGTTGTTAACTGCACGTATACTCCTTTTGTCAACTGTACATACAATAGGCTGCCTTACCACGATTTCTTCAAGGCTTAGAACTTAACTTTGTAATAGTAACCAAAACAGATCTTGAGCGCTCGGCGAATGGGTAGGGATTAGATTTGAACTACCGAAATCACGACCGAAAACTTATGAAAAATAATAATAATTTTATAATGCGCACAACCAAGGAGTGGAACTCCCTTCCTGCGTCTGTATTTCCGAGTACGTACAACCCGAATCTATTCAAAAGTAGGGTGAACAGGCATCTGCTGCGTGTGCTCGGTCCATCTTCGACCTCATCTTTGCTCCGAAGCTAAGTTGAAGTCAAGAGACCATTTTATAAAAAAAAAATTGAGAACCATTCACGGCCGGCGGTTATGACGCGTCGCGTGAAGATATATATCGAAATATGTCGCCCCGCCCTTTCAACTTGCGTCATACCGTCAAACACCCAATTAATTATCTTTTTGTAGCTTTCTGCATTTTCCATGCTAAGCTTTTAATGTTATTTTAGCGAAGGAAAAATTCGACTGCGGGCAGGATTCGAACCTGCGTCTTCTGGTTAGGTACACCAGACGCTATGACCACTAAGCCACCGCGGCGCCTACTCGGCAGGTTGACTGTAAAATTAGTCATTTCGGTTGAGAAGCAAAAACTTGCTTTTCAATAGGTGACACTGAAGTCACCATAAAGACGTAAATTCAGAATGTGAAGGCAAATTTCAACCTGGCGGGTGGGAGTCATGGTGGCTTACGGTCATAGCGTCTGTTGTACCTAACCAGAAGACCGGTTCGAATCCTGCCCGCGGTCGAATTTTTCCTTCGCTAAAATAACTCAATAATTCACTATAATGTATATGAAGGACAGCGCTCAAGATTCCTGCCAGTTACTGTACATAACAGGAAGTTTTCCTTTCCTTTTAAATCGTAGTTTTTAGTTCACAAATCATTTACAATTGCCGAACTGTAAATTAATGTCTTTATTATTAATTTCATATTGTTATTACTTCATGTTGTTTCTGCGTTTAAAGAACGCAAGTGCATCGAATAAATGCAATATTTATAATGCCTATTTTCGTTATTGACACCATCCTTCCATATCGTAGTAATTAATGTCTTAGAAATCGAAATATATAATTATATTGATGTTTATTCGGTTAATATGTAAAGTACAGTATGGTTGAGATACACGATTCACTCATGCTGATGTATTCAGATAGGTGAACTCAAAGCTGCTCTGGTCTTTACTTCAAAAGGTCCTTTGTTCACTATGACACTCATATTTGATGCAAACATGTCTGGACTCTTATGGAGAGAGATAATTTTCTGAGTTTATTTCGGCGTTTTTTCTCGGAGCTCTCCTCCTGGTCGGAAGGATTTTTGTTTAATTTATAGAGGCTATCTATCTATGTAAGAAACACGGTTAGATCCCGTGAATAAAGCTAAATTCCCCTGCTAAACCGTACAACACAATAACAAGGAACGCTCAATGCCTTTAGGAAACCATATAAAAAGCCTTTAAGTGTACTTCCATTTATATAACATAATACATTTTAGCTAAACTACATACTAGCTATATGGACTCTTTGGCGTAGGCTTCCCTCAATTCGCTCTATGTTTCCCTATCCCTTACTAGTCTCATCCAATCATGTCCACATCTTTGGGTGAAAATGTCATTTCAGCGTCTTCTTGGCCAGCCTTTCCTTCTTTTTCCATCCCGGGGTATCCACTCATCGAGGAAACCATGTATTATAATAAAAATACAAAAAGCTTGGCAAAACACTATATTCATCAAAACGTCGTTACAAAACATTACAAAACGCTGGCCCTTAACTAGGAATGATTTAGGAATGTATGAAGCACACAATACACTTCAGGACAACTTTAAAGGCGTCTATGTTAAGAAATGAATGATTAATTAAACGGGTTAGGTACAAAACCACTTTGTCGTAAAAAAATATTATTATTTAGTGCTATTAAAAGGCTTGTGTTTAAACACCGCCCAAAAAAGTACCTATTTTACTACCAAAAAAATTCGCCAAATTTTTGGTGTTTTGGTGACCATCTAAATTATACCCCTCAAAATATTGTTATACACACTCAAAACATTCAGATATGGTTCTGGCGTTGGCGTTGTGTGGTCACAGTTCTAACCTAACCGATATCTGTATTTTGGTGCTCAATCAGTAATTTTGTCGCTCAATCAGTATTTTTGATGCGCGGTTTATTATATTCCCTATTAAAATGTGTATTTTTGTCCTGAAATGTACGCACAATTTGCTTTGTTATACCAATAAAGAATGATTTCATCTTTGAGATGGCATAAGATCGAAAACTGTTGCATAAAACCATCCTTTATTAACACAGATTATAACATGATTATGAAAATACAATATTACTATAAAATCTAACACTTACGTTGTATTAATAATCAATTTCACTATCCAATTCAAAATCTCATAACTGAAACATACATTTAGCAGGTAGTTTAAAAGGAACACTAAAAAATTCTAGAGATAATAATTGTAGTTATATATTTTATTCCAGTGTAAAAATAAGATGTAACTTTTTATTTATTGTTTCACGAAATAGGCGAAGCGTAAAACCACTTATTAAATACATTATGCTATAACATGAATAGTAGCTCGCTCATAAAATCTTGTAACGAATAATATTATTGTATAGCTGCAATTTATGATAAAACGTTCATTACAATATAAAGCTAGGTTACCTATCAGCAAACGAGATGAATCTATGGATCACACTAAGATTTATCTCGTGTAGGAATCGAATCCACGGAAATACGTGATAGTGACCACCACTTAATCGCTACACCAAACGTGTGCAGTCAATTCTTTGTACAAGGACTTCCTTCCAGGTGTTCTCAAGACCCCGCGTTTGTAATATACTTACTCGCTGGCAAGTGGGGTCGCCGGCAAAAACTTTTGGGACATATTTGTTAAATATTGTAATGTCTACTTTTAGGTTTTTAAATTTGCCTGTCTTGTATGATTTTGGTATGGGTCATCACGACCACCGGCTCGCTAGAGAGACTCTCCAATAGGCCCTACCTACATTTATACTGCTGATTATCTCTAGTGCAATGATTACATTAACATCAAGATACATTAAATTTTACAATAACCGTTATCAAAAGCTACCAATATTGTTGAATGAGCAATAGTTACAATTGAGCTCATTGCATGCATATAAAACTAATTTAAATTGGTTTAATTATTCTGATATATCGGCTAGTAACCGTTAATGTTCCACATATTTTTTTTAAATTATGTTGTACCTATTTCTAAAAAAGGTGATTTACATCGAGCAATCAAATCGCCTGCCGTCTAAAACAACAGAAGCAGTATGGCAAGTGTAATCATAGAATACTTATTATTAAGAGCATAAGGTCGGAAATGACCTCCAACGAACTCACCTATCACTTTCTCAAGACAACACATCAAAGCTATATAATAGCACTACAAAAATCACCTCTATTGCGACGGGATACGGTCTGCCAAATCGCCTTGATATATCGCCATGTATGCAAATGTATTGCCCCATTGTAGGCAGGTAACGTAATAGAATAATAATTTAAAATAAATAAATTTAACAAGCAATCAGATTGCTCCGTGTAAATATGAATACGACTTAAATGTAGCTTATTGTCATAATAGCGCCGTGAAATGCTTTGACAGTTTGAAAGAAAAAAAAAACATCTTATTAGAAATATTTTGCGCGCAGTGCTTTTATGTTAATTAAAATAGTTGCCTTTATAGATTAGTATCATCTATTATCACGTTTTTAACATAAATATCTGTACATGGTACTGGTAATTTTTTTGTGTAGCCTCTTTTGTGTGCCACTTTAGGTAAGGTAATGTTTTATAAGTACAAATATATAGAATGATGTTTTGTTTTAATGTAATATTGTATAATTTACTAACACAAAATAAGCTAATTAATGTTAAAAGATTTTTTTTTTCTTCTTACCCATCATTTGTACGCCGTAGACGCTAAACATGACTGTCCACGGTATTTCTTGTAACATCTTGCATGCAATTGTATGTATACTCATGTTTCAACAAATAAAATGGTCTTTATCATTAGAATGAACATATAATTACGACTTACGATCTTGGCGGTTGATCATTTTCTATTTTAAAATGGCAATTGACTGATAATCGCCCACCTCAAAGGCTATCAATGATACTCAGGGTTTATTCTGATGATTGTTATGAAAATCGATTCTATAAAAGTACAGTATTCATTACAGATATGCAGATAGGTTTAAACAGTGCTAATGATTTCAGTCACCCTGTAAACTAAGAAATAAAATAATACTTATTATAACGGCATTCACTTCGAAATACTAAACAACCCAAAAATTTTTTGTTTTATCGATTTGCAACACTAGCATAAAGATTAATAAAATTGCAACACTTTTTAATTTAAAAATATCGGTTAATATTAATTATCGTAAAGTACTGTATAAATAATAAATACGTTATTCTTAATTTCTTATAGCAATTTACACATGTAGCAAAAATCTTAATTGTTTTATAGGTAATGAAAATTAGCTTTTATAGACACTTCACATAAGCGTTACTTTCGATTAAACCTTCGATTATTCAAGTTTTAACATACATTCATTTTGTAAACAATTGTTTTTTTATTCATATAAATATAGTCAATATTATTAGTTTTATTCTATATATTTTGCTAGAATCTGCTATCATAGTTTAATGAAACTTTACATAATTAACTAAAAATGTTGTCGACATATTGCTCTACTTATTTTGATTAAAATGCATTGATTTATAATAAGCTCATAGTGCATTGTGATAAAAAATTATTCAAATAATATTTTTACATAAATAGCTCTTAATCATCTGAAAAAAAAAATTGTATGTTGATTCTAACAAGAATGAACAACTCTTTCCTAATAAACATAGTGCCAAAAATCAATTAAAATATTTGATCTTCCGTACAAAATACTCCATCAATCTACCGAATTAAAGAACGAATCGAATAAAAATATGGAAATGTCATTTTTCGAAAGCTTATTTATTTATTAACTCATCATCACTATCATTACAGGAATTTCCTAATTCAATTGTGGGGCCATAATGTCATCTTTATGGATTTTGGTTCCATTCGAATTTTAAATTGGAACTTATTTACATGCCAGAATTTCCTTAGGGACCAGGAACCATTTAAAAAAAGTTTGCGTGGTGCGTTTACACACACAAACTTTCAATACAAACCCAGACCCGGAACAACAACCTGTAGGTCATACAAATATTCATTCCGTGCGGGGATGAAACTAACAACCTCTCAGCCGCTGCGACAAACGTGTTCTCAAATCAATTTTATTAGTAGCTTCGTGTTTCGCACGGGTATGTTCATAAATTATAGCCTATTTCTTAATCCCAGTGTTCCTATTCATGAAAACCGTATGAAAATCCGTACTTACAATAGTTTCTGAGATACCCAGAACAAACACAAACTTAGCGCGGCGGGACTTTAAACTTTTATAAATTAGTATTTATGTAGAGGTAATAAAGTTATTTGGATTATCGTTAGAATTAACATACCAGTTCCTTTTTAAATAATAGTCGCTCAATATATTTCTAAGATATTATGTGCATATCGACTGTACTTGTTGCCCTTGAGATCGAGTTTCTAACATATAGGTTAGTAAAATTATATTTATGGCCCTTCTAAAATAAGCAATAATTATCACATAATGCTAAATCAGTTAAAATAATTATTAAACAAGTAAAACCCTCGTATGTGCTGACACTAATCAACGGCATGGGAAGCCGACTCGTGAAATAGAATATAAATTATATTTTGTCATCAACCCGTTTAATGCATGCTGGGCCCAATTGGCCTCTCAATGTGAGGTGAGAGGGTTTTATTTATTTAATTTTTAATTGCCAATAGTTATCACAATCTTCTTAGCATAAAATACGGGGTAATGGGTTAGGTAGGTTATTTTTATAGTTCACTATGGTGGCCTACTGCAGGTTCGTAGACTATACGCCGTCTAAAAATCAGGTATAATAAGGTTTCTTCACCATGTTTTCCTTCAACGTGTAAGCGATTGATAATTATTTCATTAATCCGCGCATAAGTTTCGACTCGAGACCTATGATTTGGCAGTCCATGGCCGTACTTATTACTATTTTATTATAGTTTTTTTATTATTATTATTCTCAGCTGTTAAACTTACTAATAATAATTCTCACTTAATATTTGACTTTTCGGTCGATGAAAAAATATAATGAATGTAAATTTTGTCGAAAATGAATCTGATATTTACTGAACACGGTGCCATGTTTCAAATTTAATTCAACCCAACGATTCATAGAGTACTTTGAATGATTATCAGATATCTTTTTCATTTAATTTGCTGTCGGATTATACTACAAAATTATCGAAAAACACGGGATGAATTACGTCAATTATAACATCGGTTTATATCGATATAAAGATTATTTATCATGATATATTTCTATTTGCATTAAAATTATCAAAAAGTAATCAATACTGTCCAGATAACGAGATACCGGCGATATGTTTTTATACAATTTCAATTAAGTAGATAAATTGATAGCTGTAAAAAATATATAGTAGGTATTAGAAGGAAAAATATTTATATCTTTTGCCTTTTTGTTTAGAACTGTACCTAATTGTAAGGAGGAAGAGACGATTTAAGGTGAGGAGGAAAAAAGCGTTTTCTTTTTCGTAGTTATCGTGTTATTTGTTGAACTGCGAAACTTTAGTAGTTCCTTTTAGCGTTTTAGCGAAGCAATTTCTTATTTTCCACTCTAGAATTACCCAAATGTAAGTTTTGTTGAAATAACAACATATTCCAACGTACGTAATACTACATACGTAATTCAAACAACATAGACTTATTTGTTATCTGGGCTAAAAAGTAAAAACCACTTTTTGTAACTTCCCGTTATCACCTGAATCTTAAGTTACCTCCATTTTATGTATTCAATTAATCCTTTTTTATTTATTTAAATTCAAGCTAGGAGCACGCAGACCGTTGGCCGGGCAACGAAAGCATTGTAGATTCCGTTTCGTTACGCAGAAATCTCGACAGCTGTTTCTGCCTATAGGGCCGCGTTGTTGCGCCCGCGCAAAAGGGGCGTGTAGCGTGTCACAAATTCACAATACAATAGGATCATAAAAAACTAAAGAACTCTTTACCGTTTCAAAGTAGGGCAAGCTGGGGAAGTGATTAGGAAGCCGTCTAGGCGAACAACTCGTTTTGCACTATAAACGCATCTTTTTATTTACACATTTATTTCGAGTCACGCACGCTCTCCTAACTTATTTGATCGCATTTGTCCACCATGGGTATATATTTTTTATATGATCTAAGAAGTATACCTGTAAGTAACGGATCCCAGCATGCTGCGACTGTTATGTTGCCAATTTTTTTTTTACAGGTAGAAATACTTTTAACTAGATTTCCATTAAAATAATATTTAAATAAGTACTAAAGTTTATATACATCATCCGGCCTGTGACAAAATGAACGGAACGCAACATGTACGACGGGAACGCGGCCCAAAAGGCTCGTAGTCATTAAAGACAGTTGAAAAAAAAACTATTATTTTTAAATCCTTCTTACGGTACGTTAAGGTAGCTCATGGAATTCGAAGTCTGTGTACAATTGCTCAACTCGTCGGTACACCTCGTCGCAGGAGTTAAGCGTTTGTGGTAACACCACGAGGGCAGCTGTCAGGCTCTCATCCGTACCGAAGATCTGGGAATAAGATGATAATAAATTAGTTGCAGGCGAAGACTCCAGCTGCAGTATGCTGCTTGCTCAGTATTTTACTCGCATCCGTGTTTTTCGACGGGTGTAGGTATTTTGCTATGTAAAAAAATAGTTGACTAACTGTAAAGCCTCCTCTACACCACAATCGGCCATGATGAGCACTCGTTGATTGTCTGTGATCGGCAAGGTAATTGTCACGATCATTGTGCAAGCATCCACACGATCGTCCGTGATCATTTATTGAGCGGCAAGCCGTCAAGATGGACGTGGAGGTTATATCTGCAGCTACCATTAATTTAATTTCCGTATACATCTTTTTATCAATGTAGTTGAACGAAAAGTTGTGAAAAAAAAATGGAAGAATAAATAAATATTTTTGGGACATTTTTACACAGTACCATCTAGTCCCAAACTAAGCAGAGCTTGTACTAATGGGTACTAGACAATGGATATAATACTTATAAAATACTTTTTTTGTAAATACATACTTATAATACATAAGAAACACCCAGACAAACACAAATACTCATGTTTTACCCACACAAATATATGTGTCCTGTGGGAATCGAACCACGACCCCATGATTAGCAGCCTCGAACCACTAGACCACAGACGTCGTCAGAAGAATGTTTATTGGCGCATTTAAATAAAAGTTTTTTTTTTTAATTTTTAGTTATTTAACTCGCATAGTCAGTTATATTGGATTTAGAGTGACGTGACTTTATTTTTCGAGTTATTCTTAGCAAGCCCTTTTATTTAATAACCATATTAATGTGAATGAATATAAACAAAAACAACGCGACGTCCGCGCATCCAACTACAAGCGATCCCTTTGATGCGTGCCCGTAAAACCGACAAGTCGCCGATCGCCGCGATCATGGCGCCGATTAAGGACCATGATGGGCGACTACAAAAGTACCCCTTCTACACGATCGTGCTCGCGTGTAATCGCCCATCATGGTCAATTGTGTAGAGGAGTCATTAGATTAATAAAAATATACATTTTAGCGAAATAATAACTCGATGTCAGGCAGGATTCGAACCCGCGTCCATCTGGTTAAGTATACGCTTTAGCTATTTAAGTTACTGAGACCACAGCCATATTATTTAGATTTATTGAATTTCTTGAAGTGGTCTCCGAGTCAAATAATCACTCTCTTATTCTTATTTTTGAAATTAGTGTTGCCACTGTCAGACATTTACTTTTTTGATAAACTACTTACATAAAAATTAGTTGAATAAAAAGGTAAATGCCCGGCCTGACCGCAATTTATCCTAAAATTTGTGTCAGAATAAGTGTTACCCTCGATGTTTGCGCATATATTTTGTAGGTACTACCTATATCAGATATGTAAATTTAGAATCCATATACATTTCACCTGTTTGTCTGAAAGACTACAGGTAGGGTAATTTCTATCTCTGTCACGGTCGTGGCGAATTTCGCGGATCCTATGGCCATTACAATAGGGCAGGTGAAGGCAAGTGCGGTTGTTAGTCGGTATGAGTCCCACATGCCATGCCACCTCCCCGGGTGGCGGAGGACCCATGAGGATTTTCCGTACTATAAAAAAAAGCCTAATTCCTACCTACGAGGCAAAAGAGGTTGGACTGACAAAGTTTCTATACCATGTATAAAGTAATTGATTTGACCTTAAGCAGAACGCGACTGAATACAAGTCGCCATAGTTCATCAAACTTAATTTACACATAGTGAACAACGAGCCGAGCCCGTGCCATCGACACGGATCAAAAGAAACGAATACAAAGGACCAATGGCTTACAATTCATCGCCGATACACTCCAATCATCATAAAGAAAATAATCAAAATAATACAACTTACATGTTATCTATCGACACGCTAATATTAAGTGGCGTGACTAGATATTGTTGGAATGACGTCACGTTTTACGGCGCATAAACAAAAAAAAAACACGTAACGGGTGTCGTGGATTCGATTCCCGTCAGAGACAAATCTTTAGGTGTACTGCAGATATTTGTTAAAAGTCTGGGTGTATTTTGTGTGTTATTTAAAAATTGTTTGTAAACACTCCCGCGGCACAGGGCTTGTTCCTTAGTGGCGTTCTTTCCCTTTGACTGCCACGGACGTCTATAGACGTCAAATTAAAACTTCCTCACGACGCCAATGACGGCATGGCACGTCAAAAATACAACTAAAATAGTTCAAAATATGTTTATAGTATTTTTTTTTACATATCATTAGATACTTAAATTTGTCGCTTGGCGTAGAGAACACAGATTTTCGTTATTTACGTGGCGGTCAAAAAGTTAACAAGAAAAAAAAAAAGATATATTTTGACTTCGATCTTTTTGTATTTTGTTGCATTTTCCTTGCTAACCTGAAAGACGTATAAATTGAGAATGTGAAGCCAATATTCGATCCCGCGGGTGGGACTCGCGGTGGTTTATTGTTCATAGCGTCTGATGTATTGAACCAGAATACGCAGGTTCAAATCCGCAGTCGAAATTTTCCTTCGCTAAAATAACTTAGAATATTTTAAGTAAGTAATTTTTATTTACTTTATATAATAAGCTAAGATATATTTTATTTTGAGTTAAGGTAACTTCTGCAATGGCTATTCTTCATGTAGTTGTCTCTCCAAGATTCTAATAATTTTATAGGCTCATTAACACCCGATAACAGCCGTGTTTGGCAGATATATCCCACTATTCGTCAACTTCGCTGGTATGTTTTTAGATCACACCATTTATTTATTATTTCTTTATTTATTTATACATATAGTACACCAACAGCAAATGTGCTTAACGTCTATAAAATATTTTCTCTTATGTCTTATGAAGGGCTTTAAATCGAAAATTAATAAACTTTTTTTTGTTCAAAGCATGTTAAAATTTAAAGTACAGATATTTAAGTAGTATAATTTATTTCAAGGAGTTTATCGTCGTTTATCGAACTCTTTATACCAAGCAAATACTCTTTTTGTGCAACAAAACCTTGTTCAATAAAAATCAACTCGTTCAATATGACGTCAGCATTATTAGCACTCGTAATCAATCATATGAGTGCTTCCCACAATTGTATTAACTAGAATCGATGACCAACCAATTGGTGGAATTGTTCTACTGTGCTGATAACTAAGGTATGTAGTACCTACTTTTATTTAAAATAGTTTGGATAATATCAACATTATTTAAGAGTACGAACCTGTGTACTGAAGGACTACAGTTTGAGTCCTGCCCGCGGTTGTATATTTCCTTCACACTAATAGTAAAGCGAAAGTAACTCAGTTTGTTTGTTCAAGTACTTATATCTAGAATGTTAATTATAATCTTCGTTTGTTCATTCCGTCCCCTTCTCGTTAGGTAAGCCTGAGTACATTATTTTTTTAATTTTGTTATAAACTTTTTATTCTTACCTTTTTCAATAGATCAGGTCTCGATGGTAAGGCATGCATGGCTAATGTGGCCGCTTTCCTAATGTACCAGGGGTGGAACTCCGCCAGGGTCTCGTTGTACGAGCCCTGACACGTAGAACAAGTGTTCATAGTCTCGTCGGGCTCGCTCAGGCGCTTGAGGAACAAACGTATGAAATCTGTGAACAAATACTAGAAATAAACAGTGTATTGATTTCTGACATTTACGCGAATAATAAACATTGAAATAAAACTATTTTTTACGGATTTTATCACGTTATATTGTAGACTCAGTCTACCCGTGACCATGGAAGCTGTAAAAGATCCGAAACGTCGGGATTAATAATATCAATATAACGCGATAAAATCCGTAAAAAATAGTTTTATTTCAATAAACAGTGTAGATAAATGAAAGTTGGAGCAAACAACCTCAAGTAGAGGTCTGCAACAGTTTGATATGTTCTAAGTAACAAGGTCGTCAGCAGGAGTTGGTAACTTAGTTTGCTAGAACAGTCACGAATGGCTAGTGTTCCAAGTTCAAACTTTGGATATTTTAACTGTGGGGAATTTATGCTTTAAATACTTTGGAGGCGCTCGTGGCTCTCCAATAACTAAGCTGATCAACCGATCTGAAAGGTTAAGCTGCGCTAGGCGCGGTCAGTCTGTGGATGGGTGACCATTCTTAACACATCGAGACCCCTCCGTGCTTCGGAGAGCACGTAAAGCCGTCGATCCCGGTTATCATACGAACACCTATGACAATCGTTAGTGGATGGATTTGTAATATAATTGTTCCTTACCAATAGTTGTTATTAGTCTGTAAGCTTTCCTAAAAATAAATAAATAAATCCCAAAAAGCCTGACAACCAGTCCAGGGTATCGGTAGGTATTATCCAGAAATTTGATTGCGGAGGTCTGATGGCAGTCCCTTCATGTAAAATACTGATATTCAGCCGCATCTGGTTGGACTGGAAGCCGAAAAGGCAGGTGGAAAGTCTCAGAGAAGAAATATATATTCTTGGTGCATGTTAAGGCATCATACTCAAATAAAGTAAACAGCCAACATTTCAAGATACCTAGTTTATCAAATTATTTAACATGGTTATTACATTTTGTTGATCTCACTTCCTACTGATAATAATTTTTACCACAAAAATCTTGCAATTAATACAATTGAGGCCAATTTACATGGAGCAATTTAGTTGCCTGTCATGAAAAAATTAAACATACTCAACAGAAGCCCAGCAGTGGGCACCTGTAGACTGATCACAGTGATTAAATAGAGTTTCAATAATATAATATGTTTAATTTTTTTATAGAAGGTATATTAGAAAAAACAGCTTTGTTAGTCGTCCTAAGTGCGATTGCTATGCTGGAGGGCCTGGGTTAGATTCTCAGTTTGAGCAGTGTTATTTTTGGTTGTTCTATGAATTTCTCGATAACACCTTGTTTGGATTTGTGTGATTAATGGCCATATGCCCGCTATTTCACGGGACCTATACATACCTGGTGAATTGTGGGTGTACATTGGTACACCTCTGCATAACCCTTCAGGGAATATAGGCGTGATGGTATGTTTTTTTTTAATTGCAAAATATAAAACTGACGATGTTGAAAGCTATTTTTTCAGGAATCAAACCAACAAAACAGCCTAGGAGCCAAACAGCTACTATTTCAAACAAGAAATCTTAAGATAGGAAAGACATATTTATTGTGGGTGTAATAAAGAATTATAGATTAGGTATCTCATAATAACATTTGCAGAATAATTTAAACACAGTTGCCAAACAGAGAAACATAAGATAAACATGTAAACTTCATTTGTATGAATTGTTATATAAAAACAAGATTTCCTGTACATTGCACAGCCTCATTTCAATCACAATGCTACCAGATTCTTTACATTAACGTCAAAAGAAAAAACATACCCAATCCTCGGTGCAAACGGAGCATTGTTCTCGAGCCCGACACAAAACCGATCTTGTCACACAAACTTGTTTCTTTTTCATACTTCATCATCTTCTTGAATGATTCGTAATATACCGAGTCCTCCCCTTCTCTGTGTTTCTCCATTACTTTAATTTTACTTCTCACATCACTACTTACGAATGAGAATACTGATCCTATAAGATTGAGAAACCTGAAAATAGTTATTATGATATAAAAAGAGTTACCGAAAATATCAAAATCGTTTTCGGTTTATTATTGCATTTATGTTTTTTTTTTACAGAGTAGTCCCTAAGGATACTAAGACGATAAATTATATTTCTTTTTGTGAACAGTCCAATATTTATCTGGATTTTTTTCTTTATTAGGTAAGTACTTCCTTAGGACAGAAAATAATGATTTGTTTCCGAGTGCCAAAACCAACAACTACTAGCTGAGTAATTAAAGGCAAATTGCAAAGAAATTATTCATGGTCTCAGTTATCAATTAATTGTGTGTATGTGTCATGTCAAGTGTACAACATATTAATTAGGTACATTGCTGGAACTAAGTGATTTATACTAAAATAATAAAACTGAAATGTTTTGGTTTGTTTGAACACTCATCTCTGAAAGTACCAGTCAGTTTTGAAAAAATCTTATTGCATTTGATTGCCCAATTCTTGAGGAAGGTTATAGGGTATTTAACATCTCCCTACAACCCATAAGAGCCATGCAAAAAGGAAAAATCAGGACAAGGGAAAATTATAATTTGGATGGGACAATATCTATCAGATCAGCCACAATTTGGACAAAAATAACCATCACACCTGTATTCCCTGAACAATTAGGCAGAGGTGTACTAATTGTAATAGGAAGCAAGCCTATTGCCATTAACCAGGCACAAACCCAAACTGATCTGTTACTGAGATTTCATAGAAAAACCCAATAACACTACTCAACTTGGGAATCAAACCCAGGACCTCTAGCGTAGCAGTCACACTTAAAACCACTAGGCTAATGAGGCTGTTAATACTAATTAATAATGAGGGAAATTTAATATGTATCTATGTACTGCTCTAATTTATTAAAATGCATGACTTGCTTAGTTGTTAGGTGTTTGTAAGTAAGTAAGTAATAATACGAAGAATATTATGAAACCCTAATCTGCCAACACTTCGAATTCGCAACGACCTCGCGAATCATCTTATCATAAGCACTTATAATTTAAATCCATATGGAAACAATACAAAAATCTTACTTTACTAGTTCATTATATCCGTCTATATAAGCTTCTATGACGACATCGTCTTCCTCTTTGAGGCTTCTTTGAAAGCACTGGTGGACATGTTGTAAATCTAATACATTTTCGTTCGACATTTCTCACAATGTATTGGAAAATAACAGTTTGAATACACTTAAATTAATCACAATCGAACGAACGACAGCTCGCAACAACTCGAAATATCTACTCGAATCGAACAACATTCAATACACTATCAACCTGACGTTGACTGACTGACACTGTTGCAGGGTTGCCAGACGTCGGACGTTTTTCCTACCACCATGGTTGTCATATATCTCGTATTTTCAGAACAAAATCTCATACAATACATACATACACACGCCTTTTTCCCATGGGGGTAGGCAGAAACTAAAGAGCGCCACTTGCTACGATTCTTGCATATTTATTTTGCTTCGACTACATTCATACATCTTGTCATAGTTACACACAAGTAGGTTGCGAATATTACGTACCTGGCCATTTTGAAGAACCCACCAATAAGGTCTGCGTAAGTTTTTCTAGAGCGTCCCCTCTTGGTGGTTCCTCTGACATTCTCCATGTAAATCCTTTTTGCTAAGACAGTCGCCTTTCATACATTCTGTCAACATGCCCAATTATTTCTGGGATTCACATTTTAATAAGTACTTATGTGAGTACCAATTATTAATTAATAGAATTAATTCTATATAAGTACTAACTACTAGTACACATAATTAGCGAGGAAAAATTCGACTGTGGGCGGGATTCAAACCAGCGTCTTCTGGTTAGGTACACCAAACGCTCCTACCCAGACGTACCTAACCAGAAGACGCAGGTTCAAATCCTGCCTGCGGTCGAATTTTTCCTTCATTAAGTAACTTTAAAATCTTAGCATGGAAACTGCCCAAAAATACAAAAAGATACTAGCACACTATTACTACTAATACTAGCTTAATATGGTCGTATTTTAACGGAAACGGTTAAATTTTTTGTTTGGATAAATGTGGTGCAGTCAGTAAATATTTTAAAATCTCGCAAAAATATGTACGAGAATTCTTTCTCGTATCTCGTACAGAGACCGCTAAATCTTGTAACGGTACGAGATTTTTCGTACATCTGGTAAAACTACACTGTTGATTCATGCACATCTAATGAGTTGAACAGAAATCGGAATTCTAAAACAATTTAACAAAAATAATATAAATTAGCTTAATAAAATGGAATATAATAAACTACGCATCAAAAATACTGATTGAGCGTCAAAATTACTGATTGAGCAGCAAAATTACTGATTGAACAGCAAAATACAGATATCGGTTAGGTTAGAACTGTGACCACACAACGCACGAGCCGAGCGAGCGAAGCGAGCGGCGCTGCGGCAGCGGCCGGCGAGTGCCAGACCCAAATCTGAATGTTTTGAGAGTTTATAACAATATTTTGAGGTGACCATTTTGCTGCTCAATCAGTAATTTTGCTGCTCAATCAGTAATTTTGTCGCTCAATCGGAGAACCACCTTATAATGGGGAAGTACAAAAGGTTTATTCTAAAAAATCAGCGCAGTGCTTTCTTTAAAATATACCCTCTGACTACACTTTTGCGACCAATTTATTACCTTTTGACAAGCTTTACCAATACGGGCCAATACCTTTTATCAACTGTCAGTCTGTCACTCTTAGTTGCTGTCAAGTTTTAAGTGTCAGTGTCATCTCTGTCAATTTAACAAAATAATCAAGGTCGTCCGTGGAATGAATTTCGATTTCGTCGTGTCGTTCTAATAAAGATAACAAAATATTTACTATTTGTCTGAAAAAGTGTTAACGTTAGCAAATTAACTCGTGTAGTTTGCATATCATGTAATTTTAAGTTGTGCATGAACATCAGTTGCGTTTTTTGATAGCATCGTTTATTCGGTAAGTGTTATTTTTCTACCTACACTCGAAATTATGACAAGTTTCATCATTTATTTTTAGTCACGGCTTAGAGTGGCACACAAGTATTCAGGCAATTCAGCGATTGGTCGTACTTCATATATTTTTTATTTACAATATAATATAATTTCAGTATCTTTTTACATTTCAAAAGTGCGTCTTAACGTCTGTTGTTGACATAACAGGGACTTCCTGTGCGTTGGGATTTGAGTCTGATTTGTTGAAAAGGTTAGTTTTACTTATTAGCTTCATCTATTTATTTTTTACAGTGGATAATTATTATCTTCCATACAATTACTGATTATCAGTTGATGAAAAATGCAATTGTATTCTTGTGATAATGTTGTGACTCATAGATACTTAATACAAAGTGCTTTTGGGATAACACCTACTAAAGTTGCTTGTGAATAAAAGTAATTATTTATGGTACAATCTTATGAGGGACTTACAAAGCAAGCAGTTTCCTATCATCTTTTCAATTTAAATCCAGAATATTATACCTACCTACACAAAGATTTACATTCACACCATACAGTATAATTTGGAGGTAACAGCAAATATTATTTTTATAACAGCTCGAACTAAAAAGAACTAAAAACGGTTGTTTTTAGTGGCAACAATGTAAACTCGAGTTAGGTTTAATATTTGGATTACTAGAAAACTCCATTTATATTACTATTTCATAAGAAGAATTACAGTCAAACTATACATATAAATCCCTCTCAATATGAGAGGACACCCGTGCCCAGCAGTGGGACAGTATGTGGGTTGATGATGACGATACATATAAACTAAAAGCTTAACAATACTACTAATTTATAAGTAATATTTGTATGTCTTATTGATAAAACATGACTCTTTACCATGTAAGAACTATACTAGTATTTACCTGTGTTTTACAAATAAATAATTCTGATTCTGATTCTTAAATTATGTGGTTGTTTCAGTGTTGTTCAGTAGAATGTTCAGTTCTCTTACAAAAAAAAGTATATAGTATTATACAACATATTATCAGGGAAATCCTAACAATTTCTGAAATTATAAATTACAATGATCTCATTGTTTAAACAAAAAATATTCTGTGTATATTACCACACTAATGCTATTTACTTTTTATTTCTATTTTAATCACAAGTTTTGAGCTGGCAAATTTAAAAAAAAACACCTAATTAGCCTAGTGGTCGTAAGCGCGACTGCTATGCTAGAGTACCTGGGTCGATTACCTGGTCGAGCAGTGCTATAGGGTTTTTTTAAGACAACACTAAGCGGAACAAGCCCTGTGTCACGCAGGATTTTACAAACATACTAATTACGGACACAAAATACACCCAGAATCGAAACAAATATCTCTGGATCACACAAAGATTTTACTCGGGTGGGAATCGAATCCACGACACCCGGCGCAACGGTATTAGCGTGGCCTATTAAATGCACAACTGTGAGTGTCGCATTAAGTAGGTACACATCTGCCTAACCCTTCGGGGAATATAGGCGTGAAGGCTCACCATAGAAATCAAGAAAAATATAATTAGTATACATAAATAGCCCGCCATAGTGGGCCCCACTATGGCGGGCTATTTATCTTAAGTATGAGTAATTGTTTAAAGAAAACTGTATTCACTAATCAGTGTTCAATTCTCTAAAATAAAATTCTATTAAAAGGTTGTTGACCTATTTCTTTAAAGCAGAATGCTGACCTATTTTTTGGAGTTTATTCATTCATTTAAATGTATCACCTTTAAGTATTATTATGAAACAAATAAGAGAGCAGCTCCGATTTGAGTGGAAATACTATCTCTTATATATATATTTTACCTCTCTAATATTTGGTAGAATTTTCACCTTCCCCCGGTGGCACACTGACGTTGTCTGGTTGTCCGATGACGAAATGCGTTTCGGGGAATTAAATCGTGCAAGCTAAAACACACTCTCTGAAATGAATCCGCTAAAATACCGACAATCTTGCAACTCTGCATCTATGGCTCTTAATGTTTATCTTGTGAGCGCTGTCAGAGCTATTACATAGACAATACAGATCGCTTTTTATCCCCAAAAACAGACTGGTATTCTTTGTTTGAATTCATACTAATTGCGTAAAAAAAAAGGTTGGATGATAAAAACATAAGTATGTACCTATAAAGCACGCCTGTATTCTCTAAAAGATAAAGTTCATAGTTAAATCCATTACCCGGAATAAATACAAACAGTGCTGCTGTTAAGGACTTCCTAGTAAAAAAGCCCGTCCGGGAACTTCGACCCTAATGTTGAACGCACCGTAGCGGTCACCGGACCCGGATGTTAAACTAATTAAAACATGTAATCTTCCTCTTTCTTCTCAGATTAATGTAAGAACATGACGTCAATCCAGCAGAATGGAGATGACGACTCGTTCATTATCCTGGAATCGTCTCCAGGAAACAGTCTGGACATGAAGTGCAATGGCATAGAGAATCAGGAAATATGCTTGGATAAGGAGCAAATGCAGGAAGCCATGAAGGACCTCTCCGATGAAGCTAATATGGCGTTCAAAGCACATTTCAAACTTGGAGACTGTGTGAGTATCCATTCCAATCACGCCTAAATCGCTAAGCCGATTTTGATGAAATTATATAGACCTTGGAGAAGGACAAAGCCCTTTGGGATGTCGGTGAAACCTCAAACAATAGGTATTAATATAGTAATAATATCATGAACGCGAAAGTACCGCTGTCTGTTAGTCATCTCACGATTAAACAGCTGCTAAAAAACGTTCTGCTTAGTTTGGAACTAGATCGTGTTGTGTAAAATGTCCCAAATATGTATTTGTTTATTTATTAATGTCTTGGTTACTATAGTTACGTAAAGTCTTGCTTAAACCACCTATAGTTACAGTTTAATAACGGCATTGTTTGTAAACATGATTCGCGTGACGTCAACTAACAAAAGTCCGACAATTGTACTTACTTAGATTATTTGCATTTTACAAACATGCTTGGTTTATCAAAGGTTACCATAGGTCAGAATCAAGGTTTCGGGAAGTTGATCAGAATTTACATAGTAATATATTTTAAAATTCAACCGGGGGCAGGATTCGAAACTGCGTCTTCTGATTAGGTATATCAGACGCTAGGACCACTAAGCCACCGCGACTTCCACCCGCCATGTTGAAAAAGCCTTCACAATCTGATTTTTTCCTTCGCTAAAATATCTTTAAAATCTAAGCATGGAAAATGCCAAAAAATACAACTACAATTTAAAATGTGGATCTCGTGGCTGTTCAATCGATCTTTAAGGTTAAGTTGAGTTAGCCGCGGTCAGTCTGTGGATAGGTGACCATTTTAGCGACCCCTCCAGAGACACAGAGGGGTCTCGAGTGAGTTAAGGATAATCACCCATCCGTAAACTAACCGCTCTCAATGCAGCTTAACCTCAGCTCGGATCTATATTGCGTAGTTGTTAGTAAGCTGTTAGTTAACTGCATTCTTAGACTATGATTAGCTGTAAGATTGCAAAACCATTGAAAATCAGCTGCAATCAGCACTTCTCATATCTCTCGCACAACCGATACATTTATGTTTCTGATAAACAGCTGGTGCATTCGTGGATTTGAATTTAATATATTTATAGTTGACTGCCTGCCTGTTAGACTGCCTCATTAGTCTAGTGGTCCTAAGCGCGACTGCTACGCTAGAGGTCCTGGGTTCGATCCCCAGGTCGAGCAAAGTGTTATTGGGTTTTTCTATGAAATTCTCAGTAGCAGCTCGGAGTCTGGATTAATTGTGCCCGGTTAATGGCAATAGGCTCGCCCCCTATTACATGGGACCTAAACACACCGGCGAAATGTGGGTGTACATTAGTACACCTCTACCTAACCCTTCGGGGAATACAGGCGTGATGGTATGTTATGTTTATATTTATAGTGGGCTCAGTGGGTTCGATTCCCACAGAACAGAAATATTTAAGTGATGAACAAGGGTTTTTGTTTGTCCGAGTGTTTCTTATGTATTAAAAGTATGTATTTGCAAAAAAAATTACTAATGTAAGACGTATTATATCCATTGTCTAGTACCCATAGTAAAGGCTCTGCTTAGTTTGCGACAAGATGGTGGTGTGTAAAATTGTCCAAAAATATTTAATTTCATTAAACCATTATCTTATTCGATAATTAATATTGTATTTTGGATAAATATATTAATTATACCATTATATCATTCGACCCGATGCGATAAAAAAACGTGTGCGTTATTGTTTCCTACTAGGTATTGTAATAGAAAACGTAATTTGAGTACCTACTGACCACTGAATAGCGGCTCAAGCGAAGAGTTGTATTTTGCTTTTGTCATATTTATTCAAGCTTTCATTGGTATGTATTTGTATAACAATTCATTTAGCAGGGAATTTCCTTTACATCGGCACTCACTCATATACATATACTTGAGACCCACTGCCAATCATGTATGTGTGAATGTATGTACCTACCTACCACTTTGTGGATGTTGGTGACATTGAATTTTAATGCGTTTTTCCCCCTTTTTATTAATAATCAATTTTCCTCAATATGATTAACTTCTCATTGAATTCAGAGGAATACTTCAGCCACTTCAATGTATAAATCACCAGCTATAGAATAACCAACCTTAAATCAATAACACACGTTTCAATATCCATTGCAACTAAAATCTTTTTGAAACCTCATAATTCTAGTCATTCTGAAATCGGCTTAGTTCTTATACAGTTAAAGTAGATATTTGTTGGAGTGCTTTATCGATTTCAGATTTGATTGAATAATTGAACTTTATATACCAGTTACAACGCCATTCACACTACACAGAATAATAAAGTTTACTTTTGTTTGGATGTTAATTCATACATGAGTCAAAATCAAAATAGTTTTATTTTCATATAAACCATATACAGGCACTTATGAAATGTCGAGTCTAGGTGCACGGTTCCAAAGTAGTCGTTTCCTATGGAGAAGAACCGGCAAGAAACTCCATGGTTACTCTTTTAAATTATAGTGGTTTACAAAGATGTTCGGTACAATATTAATTATAAATTGGATACTTACATGAAAGGACAATTTCGGGATGTAGCGAAGATTACAATGAAATAAAATACAGCTAGGCATAAAATAAAGTTCTAAACAGTTCTCCCATTTACAAAGAGTAGTGGCTAATAAACTATATAAAGCAACTGACAAAAATTGTCACTAAGATTTACGGAATTAGATGTAAGTATCACGTCAAAAACGTGGTGGTTAATAGACTTACACATACGTCGTTACAGAGGTTACACGGAGTTACGTTACAGAGGAGAGTCTTGCTATCTGTTCTGTATGACGTTTATGAGACTTAAATATAAATATATTATAAGGCATCTCATGATTTAGGAATCCCTAAATGTTAATACAACATATGCACATAAAAACAATTACTGCATGTAGAAAAACAAGCATAGAGAATCAGAGATTTTACGTAAACAATAACAAAAAAGTGTGTGTTATGATTATGATATATATTTTTTTTTGGGGCAATTAAGCCGTTTGCGACTATTCTGCCAGTGTCACGTTGAGACGGCGACTCAGTGAGGACCACCGTCGATCTTTTGACTTCGTGGTAGATGTTAGTTTATGTAATTAAAATTTAAGATCGTTTTCATTTATAAATGTGGCCAAAATATTTATTAATTTAGGAGAGAAGTGGGAGAGGAGAACGGAATGAAAATTGGTTGGGAGAGGGATGTTACACTTAGAAATTTTTCGATAGAGGTCGAAAGATTTGCTGTAAGATTTGCAGAAAGGAGCAGGAAAAGAAAATATGGTCTTTATATTTATTTATTTAGGGGCATCATCATCATTGTCACTGAAGATAAGTGGACCCCAGGGTTACCTAAACAAAGTATTATTTAATTTTAATCTGTGCCGTCTGTGTACTCACTATCTCAGTATAAAGACAACAATAATTAATATTTTCAAATTAGTTATTTTTAAACAAGGATATAAAGTTTAGAACTTGCGTCCAGTTAAATACCACGGACGCTTTAGCCAACTAAGCTACCGATACCACTGCCTCTGATGTCGAAAAAAATTCGGTCTCATAGTTCGAACTGCGTTCTTCCGGTATTTCTGTCCTAAGATGGAATTTTTATTAGCTAAAATTTAGTATTGCGTATACCAAATATAGCGGCCGGTGTACGTAACCGGATGGAATGCAAGTTAGAATCTAGCCTGATTTAGATTTTTTCTTTCGATAAAATTTGTATCATTGTGTAATCTAAATGAGATAGTAGGTACCGGTAGTAATATCGTAAAAATGCATAAATTTTTGATAACGATTGCGCGTATTAATAACATAATAATTTCCTACACTCTGACGTCATGATCAAAACTAAAGATTGTGTATGGGGAACTTTTTTACCTTATCATAATTATTCGCTTGATTCACTGATATTCAGCCGCATCCGGTTATACTGAAAACCGACTCCAACATAGTTGGAAAAGGGTTAAGAGGATGATGATATGAGATTTAAACCAATCGGCTGATTTTAAAAATTGATGAGAAAATTAAGGTTTGAACAAACTTAATTTCTTTCTCATTTAATTTCAGTCAAAGAATATTTATTTTTAATTAATTGCATAAGCAGATAATGGCAAAAGCACGTTTGGCGTAGCAGCTGGCACTGTTGTTTAGAGTTTTTCTTAAATAAAATAAATAACAAATTTATTGCACCAGAACCTTACTAAAATAATCATTGAAAGAAACTCATAATTTAAGTCAACAATATGCAGTGTGTGACATCTCAATATCTTTACCACATCGATTAATAATGATGGATAACATTAAATTATGTTGACTGCAAATGTGACAAAATAATGGCTGCGTTTATAGTTAGTACAAATAAATTACCTGCAATTTTTATAATCAAGAGAGGTATGTAGATAATGGATGAACGGAACGTTCATTTGACGAAACGTTGTATGTGGCGTCTGCTAGTGCAGAGAGCGAAGAGCACCCTATAACGACAATCATGGATAAAATAATAAATACTTAATTTATTTCACAACAAATATTTGTACACGAACAAACAAACAAGAAACTCAGTAATGTTTGGATAAACTCAGGTACCCACGATAAGATTTAAATTGTGTTATGGGTACTAGGGCTCAACAAGATTATAGTCATATGTTAAACTAACCAAGTTACACTGTTTATCTAATCACCAATTATCTAATTATTGTTTAAATTGAAGGTAAGTTTTTTTTTGTGAGTAATTTACAATATTCGCAAAATAGATTGGATATGGAGGTTAATGAATGTAGATAAAGCAGGAGTGCGGTGGCAAAATCGCAGCGCGTGGAAATCTATAGTAGTAATCTATGTATGTATAAATCAATCATGTTTGACTAGTTTGAAGTTGTGTACACACCTTTAGTAATGACTCGTGCCTGTTAGTAAGGGACTTTACCTTAGATAATCTAAGAGGAAATAATCCATACAGGTCGAGTATTAAGAGAGTTTAGATGTTGTCGTCATTCATTTTGTACTGAACGTTGTTATTGGTTGGCTGTTTTTTTGCTGTGGTTTAGTTTCTATAAATAGTGTTTTCCGTATATTCACTGGAATTTAAATTTTTTTAACGAAGTTATTTTCGTACGGTCGAGAATAAATGTTCCTGTCAGCACGCTTGGAAAAACGTCCTATTGTAAATTCGACAATACCGCCTGGCTATTTACGAATCCTCCATCCGCTGAGTGCTATCTCCATGTAAGAAAATCTTTAACCTTTTGACCGCCACTTCAATAACGAAAATCCGTGTTCTCTACGCCAAGCGACAAATTCTAGTATTTAATAAAATAGGTATGTATTTTGAACAAAAAAAAGTGGTATTTTTGACGTGCCATGACGTTGTTGGCGTCGTGAGCAAATTTTCAGAGGTTACCAATGTACTCCCATAGTTACTGCCGGTATATTTAGTTCCCATGTAATAGGGGGCGAGCCTATTGCTATTAACCGGGCAGAAATCCAAACTCCGAACTGCTACTGAGAATTTTATGTAAAAACCCAATAATACTGCTCGACCTTTAGCGTAGCAGTCGCGCCAAGGACTAAGAAATATTTTGTTTTATTTTTTATCCGAGTAACAAGATCAATCTACATAAATGAATATTTTTATTTCGTTGTTTTCGCAGCCCTCACCAGCTAGCATGATGGTGGCCAGCACCATGATAACCGACGACAGAAGCACAGAAGAACTCCAGAAACGATTCGGAGAAATCCTCGACGAGAATGTCATCCTCAAGGAGACCTTGAAACAGAACAATGAGTCTATGAAAGAACAGTTCCTGCTGATTGCGTCCTGCCAGGAGGATATGATGAAGACCCATGTCCTGCACAAGGAGAAGTTTGACGAGACCAAGGAATTGGTTGAAAGGGTATGAAAGAAGAATTAATTATTCTGACAGCCACAACACAGGACAAAATACAAATTAACAAAACAATTTAATAAGTCTTAAAACTAAGGAAGTACGTTATCCTGTGCGATGTCAGAATAGGTCCCTATCTCAGCACACTTGCTGCAGCAAAAAGCAAATCAAGCTGCAGCGCTTATGTACGCTGATGCGCTATGTACGCTTCTACTGTTTATTGTTGAATTTTCTTGACCTTGGTCTATGTTTGATAGAAACCACAAACGGAACTAGGTTCAGTCTAAGTTTAGGTGTTTTAGAGGTCGACAGGTAAGAAACTCCGACCACGTCTCATCATCAAAACATGCTGTCCCACTGCTGGGCACGGGTCTCCTCTTAGAATGAGAGGGATTAGACTACAGTCCACCACGCTGGCCTAATGCGAGTTGGCAGACTTCACACGCCGTCAAGAAAAATCTCTCAGACATGAAGGTTTCCTTACAATGTTTTCCTTCAACGGCCCCATTTAGTAACATAACAATAAAAATTTGTTTGCCGAAATACATTATAATTTATTAAAATTAATTTTGACTCTGATTTTGACGGAGGAGGAGAATCGTGTCTAACAGTGGGACGAGTACGGAGTAAAGGCCTACGAGATCGGGACGGCATGGCAAGGGATTTAAACTTTAAAATGATGCCGTGGCATCGAAAGGGACGTTACAATCACGGCATCATTTTAAAATATCGATACGTTTGAATGTCCATTGGTAAACATTTAAATCCCTTGCCATGCCGTCCCGGTCTGCGTTGGCCTTAAAGGTTGTTGATGAATGAGGTGGATCACGCAATTTAAGTAAATTCAGTTTCGGGATTGGCTTTTCGTTGGCTCTTTCATTCACAATAAAACTGTAGACTAGCTAACTGAACTGAAGATTCGATTTTAAACGTTGTTGTCTAGGAAATAGAATTCACATTTGCTATTAAAGCGTCTATTTGCAGCCATAAACGTCGCGACCTGAAGTTTCTCTTCAAATGTTTATTACAATTTTTTTTTCTTATTCAGCTTCGCCAAGAAAATAAGAAGCTCAAACTGGACATAGCGAGACTAGTCGACAGTGAACAGCCCGCACAAGTCAGCAGCGAGACCGGCGAGGTAAAGTCCAGTACAATTGGCCCGTCGGGACCGCCGTCTGCGCTGGAGTTTGTGACGTCCCCCGAAGACGACACCATCAACAAACTAACTTCGCAGTTAGAACTAGTCGAGAAACAGAGGAGACAGGTGAATATGTCGAACTTTTTAAATATTTGACTAGTTGTAAGCGCAGGAGCGTGAGCTCCTGACTTTGATTCCCAGGTTCAGTAAAGTCGTAATGGGTTTTAAATAAATAAATAAATATTTTTGGGACATTTTACACAACACCATCTAGTCCCAAACTAGGCAGAGCTTGTACTATGGGTACTAAACATTGGATATAATACTTATATACTTTTTTTTTGTAAATACATACTTATAATACATAAGAAACAATTTGTCTGGGACAAACACAAATACTCATGTTTTACCCACACAAATATTTGTGTCCTGTGGGAATCGAACAGACGTGACAAAATTCTCAATTCTCACAATTCAGGTTTGTGCTCGATTAATGACAATAAGCTGGCACCCTATTACACGAGATCTATAAGACACTGGAGACCTTTTTTTATAGTACGAAAAATCCTCATGTACTGTCCGCCACCTGGGGAGGCGGCAGAGTATGTCGTCATACCGACTAAATACCACTTGCCTACACTTGCCCTATTGTCATGGCCATGGGAACCGTGAAATTCGCCACGACCATGACAGGAAGATACTGGAGACCTGTTGGTGTACGGTCGACAAAAGAGTTAAGTATACAGGCAGCTAATTAACATCTGTGTTTTGTTAGATTGTTAGATTGTGCAATAATGTATCGCGCAATATGTGTCAAAACGCAGGTACTACACATCAAACCCTTTGACGGGTAATTATTTAAATTACAATCTGTGTACAGATGCAGATTTCGTTCGCTATCTGCATACCAATCTCTTTTGTTGACTGTACATTAGTACACCTCTGTCTGACTTGATGATTTGTCATAACTTAGCTAATCTTTCTTTTTAGGTTATTGTAGATAACGAAAAACTGACGTGGCAGAAGGAATCGTTGGAGCACATAGTAGACGCTACGTCCAAAGAGAGAGACGATCTTAAGGAGAAACTCAAGAACGCTGAAGTAAGTTCATGGCTCGACCCCGTCGATAAGCGAGGGCTTTCCTCGCATACTGTTATTAAGGCTACTGGGGTCATTTTCTGGTCGAGCGGTGGAGTCCCCCAATTCAACCGCCGGCAGGCCACAGCTCATGGAGACCGAAGGTCTGTTTGCGCCCGGTGCGTCTACTACGGATCGGGAGAGAGGTGGATAATTCTCTCTCCCTCTGCGCCGCCTCCTTTGCAAGCATGACTTGCTCGCAGTAAGAGGCGGCAGCTTCTCACGCACTCTCGCTCTCGACCATAGTCTGAATTACAGCCGGAAGCTAGAGGTCACCACCCACTGCCGCGACTAGACGCTGCTCTGCCCAAGCCGGGCATATCTCCAGCATGTGCTGTCTGAGATTAAATTTCTCTATCTCTATATTTGATATATTTATTTTTTATATCCTTAATAATGTTTAGCATACGTTGAGGCCAAATATAATAATAAAAAAACTTACTTACACTTCGTGAAACTACGCTTAATATCGATGACAAAAAAAAGTCAACGTCAAGTTCATACATTTCTCAGTGATTCTGAGTAAGTATTTTATTATCTTACGACTCCGTCCAGCTGTCATCGATATCAAGCTATGTTTTATGAAGTATAACAATGTTTTAAAACAAAGTAGCATGGAGTGTTTCTAAGTCTGAATACACAATAAACAATTTTTTGTCCTCGCCAGGTAGATAAATATTGCTTTGTACTATGGATGTATGTATAAGATGTTTTCATCAACTCATATTTTGTCCTACTGCTGGGCACGGGTCGCCCCTCACAGAATGAGAGGGATTAGGCTCTAGACCACCACGCTGGCCTAGTGCGGGTTGGCAGACTTCACACGCCGCGCAGTCGAGAAAATCTCTAAGGCATGCAGGTTTCTTCACCATGTTTTCCTTGACCGTTTAAGCGAGTGATAATTAATTATTATAACGCACATGATTTCGAAAAGTCAGAGGTGCGTGCCTTGTATTCAAACTCTACGACTTGCCGGTCAAATGGTCATACCATTAGGCTATCACTGCTCTCTCTCTTTGTATAAGATGTATTGTATCTTTATTTCGGATGTCGACAACCATGACAATATGCTTTATCCATTTCCCCAGCTCCTGTTATCTACTAAGGACACAGAGTATGCATCGGAGATAAGCAATCTTAAGTACACCATACAAGATTTGCAGACACAGTTGCAGTCAGCCAGTAGCTTTGTGAGTAGTATTTTTAAGCATCATGAACATTGACAACCTCTATAATAGTAATAATTCGTTACCGATTTATTTCAAGTACAATAAATCATTCGTGATTCTTTATTCTTCTTCGCCATAACAGACCAGCATATCGTCGGAGGAGCTGTCCAAACGCGACCAGCTGTTACGTCAACTAGAGAACAGGGTGGCCACGCTGCAGGCTGAACTGAAGAACGCACAGCTCAAGATACTGGATCTGGAGAATGTTAAGGTACATTTAAATAAAAACAAAAAATGGGTTTATTTCAATTACATATATGCGTTAAGAGGCCGGCGGAGCGAGCGCGCAACTTCGACACGAGGCGATTGCAAAAATACGTCTAAATATTGTTTTCTCTGTCGGACTAAAGTGGGCGTAGCCAAAATATTCATACCTAGCGACCATGTGGCTTTTAGCTGAGAATTTAATTCTCTAATATTTGTAACAATTTATGACGTGTTCAATAAATGTGATATTTTTTAATTTTTTTTTGGTTAATCGGTAGATAATGTCGAGAACTAGAATGCATTTTAAAGAAATTTCTTTACGAGGGTTACATCGTCAGATATCACATACCTACCTGCTTATTTCCGCGGATTTCGCGATCACGTTCGAGGACCAAGGTGGGTAGATCGGTGCTAGCCAGTGGCTCAGTTACCTATTTCGTGTTAGTTTTTCTCAATACCAACCAATTTCCCAAACACCTTGACTAACATGTCAATTGGTAGGTCATTGTAATGTTTCTAACTTCAAGAAAAAGAAAGATAGTGGATAGGGAAACGTGGCTTTTAGCTGAGAATTTAATTCTCTAATATTTGTAACAATTTATGACGTGTTCAATAAATGTGATATTTTTTAATTTTTTTTTGGTTAATCGGTAGATAATGTCGAGAACTAGAATGCATTTTAAAGAAATTTCTTTACGAGAGTTACATCGTCAGATATCACATACCTACCTGCTTATTTCCGCGGATTTCGCGATCACGTTCGAGGACCAAGGTGGGTAGATCGGTGCTAGCCAGCGGCTTAGTTACCTATTTCGTGTTAGTTTTTCTCAATACCAACCAATTTCCCAAACACCTTGACTAACTTGTCAATTGGTAGGTCATTGTAATGTTTCTAACTTCAAGAAAAAGAAAGATAGTGGATAGGGAAATATACCTACTTATGAGTTCATTGATACAATTTCGTAACTATGTAAGTATACTTTATTCATACCTATTACTAAACTACAAAAATATAAAAACAAATCATGTCGTGTGTGTGACGGTGACCATATTATTTTATCGATAAGTAGGTAGGTACCTACCTATTTTAAATTTTACAATGTGAGCGATGAAAAAGAATCCGCTAAGGAACTCCGTGGACACTAATTTAAAATAAGCTAGCTGATGCCCACAGTTTCACTCGCAGCCCAAAATGGATGTACTTACTTATAAATTTATTACACTTACATCCATTGTGGGCTGCGAGTTAGTTAATTTTGTTATTAATTATGTCCTAAATTAGGTACCTATGTATGTACTATAGTAACTGTATCAATTTATATTAGACATTTTTATATCTGTAAGTAATAAAAATAATGCCTTGGCAATTGCGCGGTTACCTACATAATAACTTATCTATCTATTATGCATTATAATATCGATCTGAAAGGGCACGAAAAGATACTTACCTACTGTCAGCTTTTTGAGTAAGTATAAATACTTACTCAAAAAGCTTTATTATATTATCAGTAAGTAGGTAAGTATTTGAGTCTTTAAGTAGGTATTCCATCATCGTGACGTGTTGGTGCATTATGTGAACTAGTAGGTATTTAATTCGAGGAGTATTTCTTCGTCATCATAACGCCGACTGATCATAATTATTATTAAAACATTCCACTAAGTAATCTAAAAGTAGTAAAAACACATATAATTTCAATTTAAAATTATTTTTTTAGATTTAAATTCAATAAAAAATGCGTGTTATTTATGTACTTATTACAAACTATTTAAAGAAAAATACTTTCATCTGCTACGACACGCCACTTTTACTACTCGGGAGGAAGGTAAACAACAACTTTTGTTAAAAAAATACTGTCCTATGTTTTTTTACATTTTGACAGCACTATCGGCTTCAACACCTTCGAAAACCATGAAAACGACACCCATGATGAAAAAGTTGATAATCAATTGTAGCCACCATATTGGATTAACATTTTGACAGCACTATCGGTTTCAACACCCTTAAAAACCATGAAAACGACACCCATAACAAAAAGTTGATAATTTATTGCAGCCGCCATCTTGGATTGACATTTTGACAGCACTATGGGTTTTAACACCCTAGAAAACCATGAAAACGACACCCATGACGAAAAAGTTGAAAATTTATTCCAACCGCCATCTTGGATTGCCATTTTGCCCATACTATCGGTTTCATCACCCTCGAAAACCATGAAAACGACACCCTTAACGAAAAAGTTGATAATTTATGGCAGCCGCCATCATGGATTGACATTTTGACAGCACTATCGGTTTCAACACCCGCGAAAACCATGAAAACGACACCCATGACGAAAAAGTTGATAATTTATTCCAACCGCCATCTTGGATTTACATTTTGACCGCACTATCGGCTTCAACACCCTCGAAAACCATGAAAACGACACCCATGACGAAAAAGTTGTAATTTACTGCAAGCGCCATTTTGACAAACAATAACTAAATCATTCTAACCTTTCAAAATCAGCAAGAAGTTTAAAATATGATAGCTCTGCTTTGATGAAGCCGAGTTAGTTTTTTATGAAATAAATTTATTTATTATTCCTATTCTGTGGCCTAGCTATCACAGTCGTGCACACCTACCTTTAGTGAAGCTGTATATGGGAGTAGGTAAGTACCTACCTACCTAGGTAGGCTATAGCTACTCGGGTAAGGAATTATCTACTGTGTAAAATCCCTGTTTTTCAACAAAGATAAACTAGTACCTACCTATCTTAGTGACCACCTAGGCACTGTAGAGACCGTTGCAAGGAGATTGCATTACTATATACGTATGTATAGTTACCTAGTAATAGCCTTGTAGGTATCTACAAGGCTATTATAATAATATCTACATTGGCCGGTAACAGTAAGGACTACAGGGTCGATTTCAAACATAGCTAAAAATGTTGACATCTCTAATAACTTTGATTTTTTATTGCGATTGTTTTTGTTTTTTTTTAAATATTTTAGTCTTCGTTTACCTTTATACGTTCCAAAACAAAACAATAACAAAAAGTGAACCATTTGCGAGAAAACTAAAACTATAACATTTAGTCCCTTAAGAAAATATTACTCATTTTCCGTTATCGTTTAAATAAAGTCGAATAAAAACGAAGTTACTCGTAGAAATTTTATTTATTTAATATTTCATATCATGACAATGTGCAAGCATTCAAAAATAGTATAAATTTTTCAATAAATAATAATAGAATACTCTTATCCTAGTGTTTCAAACATTGATCATGGTTTATCTATCATTAGTGTAGCCTAAGTTAATACCGTCATAATATTAAATCCACGGAGCTCCCGGGCCCCCGCCTCACCCCACCCGCCAGCACATCGTCAGTGGCCTTGCAGCATTTATTCAGAGCGGTGGTGCGTTTAGTGTTTTTTGCGAGATATTCACATTTCTACCGATTTCAGTGCCGTGGACGAAACTCGACTCATTCGTCTCTTAACCATAATTGTAAAAGGTATTGTAATCAAGTTTTTATAACACAGTGTTTCTTATAGCTAACAAGAACATGGATATTTTAAATGTATTCGATTGCTGTCTAGAAAGTTCACAAGCTTAAAAATTATATGTGCGTTCCAAATATCATTAATGTTACTGTCATTTGTGTCACTTTTTCAAGTCACGCTAATGATATTGAACGGAACACTAATGATATATTATAATAATTTATTATTAGCTAGGGCTTATTGGCTGTTATTTATTAAATTATTGTTTTAGGACATTATGCCGAATAAGAAAAGGATGAGTGAAGATGAGTTAGAAAGAAGAAGAATAGCAAGGAGAGAAAAATATAAACAAATTAAAAACGACCCGGAAAAATATGCCGCTGAAAGAGCTAAAAAAAGAGCAGCTTATCTAAAACGAAAAGAGAGTAAGAAGGTGAAAAGCATTAACCTAATGTCTCCAAGAGAGCGAGATGTAATCTTCGCTCTCTTGGATCTTTAATTTATATTAAAAAGGGAAGGGAAATCATTAACTATTCTTTATGCTCAGTTAGTGAATGCACTCGACACGATTCACCAGCAGTGTGAAGAAATCACTGCAGAAAGCACTGGAGTTTGTATTTGAAAAATCTCCTAATATTACTACTGTGCTTAAACTAACAGATAGCCCTTCGAGTCAATATCGCAACAAGTATATATTTTACATTATGACACAGCTGCAAAATGTCTTCTCATCATTAAAGTCAGTAACTTGGAACTATCAGGAAGCCGGCCACGGTAAAGGTGCTCCAGATGGTGTTGGCACCGTAGTTAAAAGGACGGCTGACTACCAAGTAAAATGCGGGCGTGATGTGGGGGACTTCTCAACATTTGTTGGTATTGTGCGGGAAAACATAAAAAATTTCGAGATTAGGGTTGTAGAAGAACATGAGATTAGAGAAAAAGAAATTCTTCTCCCTAAAAACATAGCTCCTTTTAAAGGAACTATGTTAGTCCATCAGGTGCTTTGGAACTCCAAATCGGAGTTCCTTGAGTTTAGAAAATTGAGTTGTTACGAGTGTGTTGACACCATTTGTAAGCACGACAAGCACATGCAATTGCATAAAATTTACAAAAGTGCAATAGATTCAGAAGTGGGTAATGTTAAAATTATACCTCCTAGTAAGAAGATTAAAATATTGAGCGATATCACCATCAAACGCTCCAATAAGCCTAATAAAGCTCCAACTTCTCGAATTCGCAAAGAGCAGACAGTTACACCACTTGCTAAAGTTAAAGGTACTTGGGAAAATCAGTCATTCTTGGTAACTCAAACAGAAGCAATGGCGTCTGGATTTGGGCAAAAACATCAACAAGGATTTCTTACGTTTTTGAATCAACATCAAGCAACCAAAGATTGATTGAACTATTATGATAGAATATTTCTGTTGAAGATATGATTGAGGAAAGCAGAAGCCGAAATCAAGAAGAAAATTTTATATACATAATGATTACAACCAAAGAAAAACAAGACGAAAATCAGCAAAATTATGGATAGATAAATAAAACAAAAATATTGATTGTAAAATGGAAGACTTCAAAATTTAATCAATACTTGAGTACGTACTATTAAGTTTAAAGAAAACTACGGTTTTTATTTATATGGATAATTTTAGTTTGTGTGTTTAGACTGTGATTAGTTGTTATAATTACCTATATTTGTTTAAAGATTGTGCTTAAACGAATATATTAAATTTTAATCCTGAAGTTCCTCTAAGAAGACTGAAAAATTATATGCATCCAAATAATATTTTTATGATTGTTAAGAGACATTAAACTTATTTAATCCATTTGGTTTGTTTTATTTTAATTTTCTGATAAAGAGTACATCGCAAAATTATTAAAATGAGTGATTTTTTTTTATAAAGACAATTGTTTTTTTTTATTGTCATTAGTAGGCATCTAATCTCATTAGTGTTTAAGATAATTTCATTAGTGGAACAACATCACTCATTCGTGTCACTCTGATTTTAATTTTTCAATAGTTTTCATTAAAAAATCTTTAATTTTTTATTTAACTTATATTAATATAAACTCATGTAGTAGGGATATACCATTATTAACCCAAAAAACGGGTATTTAAAAAATCAAACAAAAAAGTATCATTTTAATTCGAAATTTGAAATCGACCCTACAAACAATTATTCAAATATTTGACAAGTAAAGTAGACTTGTTTATACAAAAAAGTTGAACTATAATCATTCTGTAGGTACCATAACGATCGAGTCCGGTGCCTTATTGTAGTAGTTAGGTCCTTACTCTTGGATTCATTCAACCTTTGGGAAAACATTATTAAAAAAATATAGTAACGGCAAACAATCCAACTCGCGAGTAATAAAATTCACGTTACGTCTTCGTCAAACACGAACACTAACGAACTGCATCGCCCGACGGGCAGCAGGCCACACCCCCCGCTTAGAACGCACGAGAGAGCAATATTTTCCTTCAAAATTTGGGCTATATTGCGTGGCGTGCCGTAATTTAACATTTTATAAATTAAAAGTTCATAGTATAATGTTTTCCTGATGTTTTAATGATAATTTATAATATAATCTGTGTTATAGAGAAGAAAACAGTTCAAATATTGTTGTTTTTAGTATTAAATCAATGAGCGGAAAAACGGACGAAAAATCGTAAAAATATCAAGATTTACATTCGCCTATATTTATTTCCATTGAAGTATTTTGGACAAAATGGTACCACAGGAACCTAGATTAAAGGTATCCGAATCCAAATAATAGCACAAGTTAATACAATTGTGTTTGAATTATGAATTATATGGATATTACGTTTGTATGGGCAATTCACGCTCCGCCGGACCCTTAAGTACAGTAAATGGAGATCACCTTTTAAGCAAGGAATTGCTTGTGTTAGGAGACTCCGCCCTTCCAGACAGTTATGCAATTGATCAAGCAAGTTAATCGAACATAAGAATTGGTTTACGTTTAAGAATGTTACAATTATAAGTAACTAGTGACACGCCCCCGCTTCGCACGGGTGCAATGTACTAATAACATACATGTATTATACAAATAAACCTTCCTTTTCAATCACTCTATCTATTAAAAAAACCGCATCAAAATCCGTTGCGTAGTTTTAAAGATTTAAGCATACATAGGGATATAGGGACAGAGAAAGCGACTTTGTTTTATACTATGTAGTGATGATAGTGAAGGTGAACTATAAAAGAATATATAGATAAAAGGCGCGTATGTAAATGAGTCAGAGTAGATGTATGTGAGATAGTAATATACATTTAATAAATAAAATATTAGATCACTTAAGGGCCAACACGGCACGTCCGTTGTAAACTTTTTGATTTTATGGCTTCAACGATTGTAGTTGGAATTTCGACTATAATGTCATATTATTATATATAATACAAAAAATTTTTGTCATGCCGTGCCGATGTGGGCGCCGAGCTAAGGCTCGCTAGCTCGCTAGCTTGCTCGCAAGCTTAGATGAGGATCATACGTCAAAAATATTATTGGATGGTCGACTTTATACCATTGACAGAAAGTTCAAATTTTAATAATTTAACGTGGGCTATGTCGTCAAAAAGTTGATTATTCAGTCGACATTCCTAGACTACCTATTAGTTTTTTCAGTCACACTGGAGCAAAAGCTGTTGTAGTTTTTTTTCTATTAATTTAATCTATAACAACCAAAGAAATCAGTACCAGCCCCCTTGTGAAAATTCAACCTGTTATTATTTTTCTAGCTGGAGTTCACAAAGCATAAGTCAGGCGTATCAGAGACCGTGAAGATGTATAAGGATCAGATACAAGATCTTCGTCTCAGGCTGAAGGAAGCGTCTACCACTGTAAGTCCCCCAACAGCACTTGTTCGACCTGGAAATCGAACTCAAGACCTCACGTAGGAGTCACCCTTACGACCATTAGACTAAACTGTGTTAAAGGAAACAATATTTAAAATGTAATCAAACAAGCCTTGTTTGTTGCGCAAGCGCAGTTCGGCGGCTCTAACCGCTTAATCATGATTAGTGATGATTAATATCGCATAAAGCATAATAAAGTAGCGTGCTTATTATATATAGCATAAAGCAAATGATATCGCGGTTCGCACTTTATGCTATAAAGCTATTTTGCTTTATATCGCATAGCACTCTCTCTCTATCAACCATCTGTCCGTCGGGCGTCACGTATCGCGTTAACGTAACAAGTAGGCATATAAATTAAGCATGCCATAATAAAGCACATAAAATCGCTTGCTTAAAAAATAAAGGAATTAAGCAAGTTATTGTTTTATAGCAACTTTGAACACCACTAATTATGATACGTGTTAATGTTCCTTATGGTGTTTCTTCACAGGTGTTCCAACCAGTTCGCTTCTCAATCAGTTCAGAGTCCGAGTCGACATCATCCGAGTTCGCCAGCTTAACGTCAAACGTCAAGTTGTATGATACTACCCTCAAGCATTTAGCAGAACTTCTCAACATACTTACACATGGGTAAGTGAACACTAGTTAGTACTCATAGTTATCTACTGCGAGCGTTTTTTCAACTATGTTATGGTCATTGAAATAAAACTACTTTTTACGGATTTTATCGCGTTTTGATTTTACAGAATCAATTTACAGATTTTAAAGAATTTGAATTGACGAGGCAACGTTTAAAAATAATGTAAAAATACCGTGAAGTTTGTCCGATTACGATTTACCTAAAAACGTGTGAAACATTAATAGTTTTGATAATGTTGTATATATATTTTATACGTTTTGTTCTATTTTATACTGTATTATTATATTTTTATATGGGCCATTTTGCTTGAAATAAATAAATAATAATAAAAAGGTTTTGTAAGATTCTGACAAGAAGACAAGTTCCTGCAAAAATCACAAGGTAGTCTAAATATTATATTAATTCGTTCCAGCATGTCAGACAGTCTAGTAGATACCCTCGGGCTAGTGGTAAGTTTACACGACTATAAACTGGATAGGCTAACAGCCGACCAGTTTAAGACGAGCCTCGCTGAAGTCAAGGGGCAGGTCGAGAAGCAACACAGCACTGCGCTTAATAACATGTAAGTAACATTCCATCATATGATGCATAGATCATGAACCTAGTAGTTCTAAGCGCGACTGCTACGCTGGAGCTTGTGACTTCGGTTCCCAGATCGAGCACTTTTATTAGTTTGGATATGTCAGTAAACTGTGGGTGTATTCAACCCTTCGGAGACAGGGAAGATGGAATGGTTTTTGTGTTGCTTCATTTAGATACGCATGAAGGGTTATGCTTCCTCCTTCCTCATCTGTACTGCTAGGAAGTGCCGAATTCTGTGTTACTGTTTACGTACTAACTAGGAGTCTTCAAGTCACCGAGTGAATAGGTTAATTCTATGCAAGCAAGCTCCATTACCGACCCTGTCGGCGCTTAACATCAGATGAGATACGACGCAAGCCTATCCAATATGCAGGACAGCACTTATGACGTATTAACTGACCGATGGGTTCTGCATCACGGTTTGCTGGTGCAATCTCCGCAAGGAAGAAGTTATTTTTGTACATACAGGTAGTTGTTCCGGATCTGGGTGTTTGTGTATGAAAATTTATATTGTAAACGCAACCACGGTATAGGAAAACCTCCTAGTGTAGGAAGAATTTTTAAAAAGAATTCTGTATAAATAAAAATCAATTACCACAAGTTTGAAAGGTCGTCACGACCTGGATCGTCATTTGATACTCACCAAACAATATTTTCAGCAACCAAGTCAGAGGTTCGCTCTCAATATTCGAGGGCATCTTCAAGGACTATAACGAGGTCCTGAAGAAGGCCGTGTCCAAACCGCGGCTGGAGAGGTCTAACAACGTGGAAGCATTGACAGCCGCACTGGTGGCCCGCGGACAGGAGTTGCAGATGATGCAGGCGGAGCTCAACAAGCTCAAGGAGCTGAAGGACCAAACCGAACTGCACAAAGCCCAGATGGACTTGTATAAGTAAGTTATTATTGAAGTGGTAGTACTGCTTTATAAGTCTAGGGGTTGTAAGTGCGAATGGTCGAGCTGTGTCGTTAGGGTTTTATTTATTTAATATTTATTTTATTGCGGTATAGGAATATGTTTCAGACGACGTCTGTGGTCTGGGTTCGTTAGGTGTTGGTAGGGTTGGTGTGGTTAGGGTTCGATTCCCACAGGACACAAATATTTGTTTGGTTTAAACATATGTGTTTGTGTTTGTCTGGGTGTTTCTATGTATTATAAGTATGTATGTATTTACAAAAAAAAGTATATAAGTATTATATCCATTATCTAGTACCCATAGTACAAGCTCTGCTTAGTTTGGGGCTAGATGGTGCTGTGTAAAAATTGACCAAGAATATTTTTAATATATTATTATATATCGCAATAAATAAACAGTATAGTACTATAATTACTATAGGAAAGGAAATAATAATGTTAGCAATGTCATTAATTAAGTTTCTAAAAATTAAATTGCAGTCGACGGTAAGTTGCAGTTAGACCACATATAAAAGTAAAAAAAAAACAAACTAAATTGTTTTCTATGAAATTCTCAGTAGCAGTTCGGAGGTTGGATTTGTGACCGGTTAATGACAATAGGCTCGCCCCCTGTTACAATGTTGTGATAGTGATAAGTGTACAGAAGCTAGCACATCAAACTACCCAAATCTTTCAAATTTTTTCGATAGATTTTCAACTTTAATACAATAAAATAAGGTTCATGTTCAATAGCGCAAATTTTGATGAAATTTTCTGGGTTTTAGTTTTTAGTGTTGATGGTTTAGATTCATAATCGGACCCAGGTTTCAGGAAAACGTCTGCCGGCACAGCTAGGTTGTTTATATTTCGGAAAAGGCTTGGATTTTCTCATTTATAGTAATGTTCGTGTTCACAGGAGTGACTTCGAGGCGGAGCGGGAGTCTCGCGAGAAGTTAGCGTGTGAGAAGGAGAACATACTAACAGACCTCAGAACAACGCAGAGACGCAATAAGGAACTTACACAACAGGTGCGTAGAGTTCCTTCTCACTCCCCGTGGAGATGTTGTTACTTCCTTTGGTCTCTCCATCATATCCTATTACGTGATGTTTTAAGCAAATTTTTAAACGTGGTCATATATTCTGAGTCTTATACTTTTTTATCTCTAGTTGGAGGAGGTACGAAAAATAAACCCGGCCGTGTACCGCAGTGCTACGGCCCCCGGGGCCCGCGGCGGAGGCCCGGCCACCCGGGGGCCGCCCGCCGCCGCTGCCACCACCGCTCCACCCACCGGCAACATGGTGAGCTTAATATACTTTTTACGTTCTTATATCGTGTATGGGCCACACAATAACGCCATTAAGCCGAACGTCTGCGCCACAGTTTAAAACTGAAGGATTACTCTGATACTAAAAACAATTTCCAAAAATTATATAATTTTGGTCCAGTTTCAGTGTCGTATAATCTCAAAAATGACACTTAAGCCAATTTTCAATCTCAATTAAATTCCAATTTGTTCGGATTTGATGTTAGCTAAAATACCATAATTTTAAGCGGGCTCAAGGTAGAGCGCCGGCAAGATGGTCTGACGCTATTAAGAGGGTTGTCGGTGACAGTATGTACCGAGCGGTCCACACATCAGAAGACCGCATAGCTTGGAGACGTGTCGTATGTGGTCGCGATTCTCAGCAATGAGGAAACGACGAAGAAGAAGAAAGTACCATACGACACATACGAAACTGAGACTAGACCGGAATTGTATTTTAAACATTTTTAAGTATCTACTGGAATTATTGTATAAATCGAAAACAGACATGTAGGACTCAGATATCAGATTGATAGCGGAGTTTCTTATGTTGTCTTCTTTTGGAAATTGCACAGAATATTATATAAACACAAGATATAATACCCAATTACAAATGGGTGAATGGTGTACCCATATCTATTAAGGATATGTAAATATATTTTGGTATACAATCATTATTAAAAAAAAACAAACGATAATCATCGTTTAATTTCGTTGACATTTCTCAAAAGCTACATCTCGATTCTAAATTCAAAATCCTACAAAAAGGTTCGCAAAAAGAAGAAATTATCAGAAGATTCAGAGGAGGGCGCCACCAGTGTTAAGGAGAGCACGCCACCGCCGCTGCGGTTCGACTGTCCCGTGTGCGACAAACCGTTCAAAACACTCATACTACTGCAACACCACGTTGACCACTGTCTACCCTGACACTAGCTACGAACACCTGTATTAAATTTTAAAGAGATTCATATAAAAATACAAGGCAATACGTATTTGACGTCTTGCAAATGTTCCTTTCACTCAACATGTAAAACAATATGGTTATGTGGATGCAATATTGGACCTTATAACTCAAAATTGTCTCCACGCTTACTACAAACTTAATTAATATTTGCTTGAATGCATTTACAGTGATTCCAACTTTTTTTATACACATAACACTTGACTTCCTTTCTGTTATAATATTCACCGCGACTTGTCAGCCTAATTTTGTTTATTTCATTATAAAGATCACAAATAGTACTAAACTGAAATAAGGCATTTATTATTTATTGAAGAGATAATTTAAAACCTCTTACTAAAATAAACTATAAACAAACTGTATTAAACCACACTATTTTGTTTACTTTGTATTACCTACATTCGAATTTCATTCAGTTGAACGAAACAAGGCAACACAATGACACAGGACATATAGGACGTTTATTAGGCGGGATTATTGTATACATTAAGGTTTACAGCATTGTAGTCTAATAATTAATAATAGGTATTAGGTATGAACCTAATACCGATTATTTAATTATTTTTTCTAAGAGTACAGTAACCGGCAGGGATCTTGAGCGCTCGGAAAAATAGGTATTGAATCACGACTCAACACTCTTTCTCTGAGCCTTTTCCTACCTATGTTGGGGTCGGCTTCCAGTCTAACCAGATGCGGCTGAATATCAGTATTTTACATGAAGCGACTGCCATCAGACCCCCGCAACCTAATTTCTTAATACCGATATCCTGCGGATAGATTAGTTGTCAGGCTGGGCTTTTGACTACCACTAACGATTGTCATAGGTGTTCGTATGACAACCAGGACCGCCGGTTTTTTTTTACGCTGTCTCCGAGGCAAGGAGAAGTCTCGATGTGCTAAGAATAGTCACTCATCCACAAAGAGACTGCGACTAGCGCAGCTTAACCTTAAAGAGCCCTTGAACAACGTAGTAGAATAGGTTAGTGTTATCTACAAGGGTTGCCACGTCTCAAGAACTGAGAACTAATAATGACTGGTGGCCAATAACGCGCTGCGTAATGATCCAATCATGCATTCTAAATATGTTGCCCCGCTTAGCACGTCATACCGCCTAAAAGACCCAAGAATTTACTGCTGCAGCAATCAAGGTCAGCGCTCAAGAGCCGTGCCGGTTACTGTTATTCGTTGGGGTTTGAGTTAATAAAAGGCCTTCTACATGATCGACACCAACCGCCGAACATCGTTTCCTTGGTCGGGTTGATGTAAAAATGGACACTACACTGTCCAAATCGGTTGACCAATATTTGGTTGATGTCAACGGCCTTGTTCGTGAGCGCATCCCTCGCGACAGGCTGCGTCCGTAGTCGGCCCCGACTGTCTGGAACGCTGTCGGTTGAAGACAAAAATTGGTTGACCTGACCAAGGACACGATGGTTGGTGCTGATCGTGTAGAAGGACCTTAACCTCGACGTTAGGCGTTTTTTTGCAGCGCTTGTACCAAAAGAAATACTAACATAGTGCATTTATTTTTTACTTTATTTGTTTTGTAATGAAAAGAAAATATACAATTTTATAACTGTTCAGTATTTCATTACAATTGTATGTTAGTATATACATATTCTAGGTTTATATGAAATATACATTTAGGTGAGAAAAGTGTTTGTTGTTGTGTCTTTGTGTGTATTTTTGGATTGATAAATTAACAATTGGTCCAGCAGTGGGACGCCTCGCTATTCCTTTTGTTAGATGGTATTGCGTTTGATTTTTTTTATCGAGTTATATATTAAGGTTCTCGTTGTTTTTGGCCAAAAAAGGCAAGGCGTGAACAACAATTTTTTTAGTTCACGATGCAGCTTCCCACGTTGTGTTGTGTGATTTAAATAATAATAATTATGTTTATGACTAAATTTTACAGTAAAAATCAGTCTAAACTAGCTTTACTACTAGGGACTAAGAATGTTGGTTAATACTAATTTTACTGATTTTCGCAGTCAAAATTAGTTTTGCCGGTTAGGAATTTTGACTGTAACATACATACTGTATAGTGTCACATTATAAAATCGACACCAAAAAGGTAGGATACTCAAAGGATGGTTTAGCAGTAGTTTACAACATTTTTTTGTCCCACCGCTGTGCCTCCTCTAACTTAGTACAATATTTTCGCCTTCATACCACGCTTGCCAGCGTTACGAGGATTAATAAACAATATTATATGAATGTGTTAACATATTTATTAAGAGTGCTGCCTGTCTTGTTTGAATTATCTTGATGTTTGTGTGTTTGATTTATTTTTAATTGACAGATGCATCTCAAATTATTAACTATTACATTTAGATCACTACAGAAGGCCAATAATAAAATTATCAAAATATAGTTCCGGTTTAGTTTCAGTGTCATATATGATAGAAATATGAACTTTGGGTCAATTTTATTTATTCATATACCTTGTTTAAGATTGACGATTTTTTTTAAGTAAGTGAGTACGGTTAGCCACGATTTTCTCTTAATATTGACAGCGAAATGTAAAAAAAACATCACAACAGCATAAGTTTTCATTAGATTCAAATTAATATTGAGATTTATTAAGGTCATGGTACGCTTGTAAATTTTTTTCAATTGATTAATAACCTTAATGCTTTGTATTAAAGTTGAAAATCTATAGGCCATATGAGACTTCACAACTGTGGTCTCAAGATGACCGTTATTATTCTTGCACGGATGTGTACCCAAAATAACATTACTAAAATTTCGTAGTATTCGAATGATTTTTAATATATTTTTTTGTTATATTTCAGGTGTATACGTGTCCAAAATGCATGAGGTTTTCATGTGATCAGTATAAAGTGATGGAGGACCACTTCGACTTCTGCCTTGACGATTTCTAATGTTAGTATGACTGTATAGACTAGTCTGACTCTAGGGTACAACGGACAGTTGTCGGCCGTCCCCAATAATAGAACTTTATTTAGGAATAGTATTCTATGATGAAACCAGTGAAGCATTTAGCTGTAATGTCTCTACATAGCACAGAAAAAATATATGGTGCATGAAAATGAAATATTATCCGTTTGAGACTCATCGTATCGGTTTAAAAAAAGAAACTAATTTATATAGATAACTATTGTTAATGTTCTTCCCTGGTTAAGATAACTTGACTTTTAAAATAAAGTTGATTCAGGAAATGCCTTCTACAATTTATTATGCTTAATTATTTAAATTATTTTTTAACTAAATGGATCCTGGCCGATAATTGGATGTTTCACCCAATATTAAAATTTAATTTCGGTGGCTATTCCTAGCTGTAATATTGGATTCTTTACATGAAATTATTATTATTATTAATGTGATTATTTACCTATTTGGAATAATAGACGATATAATATTATTTTTATTTCTATAAAATTATTTTGTTCATTCCTTTTACTAACCAAATTTTTATTTATTTTTTAATGGAAAAATACAACATGGTAACTTTATAGAATGTTAGAGCCTAACCAGGAATTCTGAAGAATCTGTCAAATAATTTGTATGGAAACCCTCGTTCCTCTGGTGACCGGTATCCAAGTTCTATACAAAATATCTGGTAAATTCTACTCCTCGTTAAACTAGTGATCATCTTTCAAACCGCCATCACGCAATTTCAAATAAAATTTGTCCGACAATGATGTCCCGTATTGTTAATAGAAATATTTACATAGCGCTGTATATCTGGCATAGTAATGTACAGACGCCAGCAGGTCTAGCTAACCAAAATTGACAAATTTTCCCAATTGAATATGAACCTTATTGTTTTGTATTAAAATTGAAAATAAATCAAAGAAAGGACGTCATCAAAAGTCCAACTCAGCCCAAATTAGTACCTGAGGTACATAACAGCTGTCAAGTTGACAGTTTTTACTATGAAATCACTATGAAACTGTTAATAATGTGCCAAAATGGCGTGCGTTTGACATTCCAAAACTGACACTGACAGCAGATTGCTATCAAGTTGACAGTTTTTACTATAAAAACACTATGAATTTAAAATTATTTTTTCTCATTCCCTAGTGAACATAAAAAAAAAGTATGACTAGAGTTTTAACCAGCGTAATACAGGGTATTTTTTCCAATAAGTATACCCTCGGTAAATCATTTGGGCAGATTTTGGTGACATCCTTTGACAGATTGTGGTAGCTTGATATGCTGGCCTCTGTACAATGCATTATAATGTGTACATATATACTTAATTAATGTTATTATATGACCTAATGACCTCTTACTATGGTAGTATAGATATATTTTTGCACAAACCATTTGAGACAAATATTTTGCTAAATAGTTGTATAAATGTTGTATCCATCCATAATGTATGTATGAGAGGCCGGAGTACAATCCAGCCTGACACTCAAGTAATATGAACAAGATTAGCAATAATAGATCTAGAATCTGTGTATTAAAGTCTATTTCTGTTTACTGTTCAAATTAACGACATATATTTTCATTAGATTTCACCTCTTATCAGTTTCTGTGGTCGTCTATAATTCTTTTTGATAATCTAAAATAATAATATAATTGCCAAGTTATTGATTTCCACAGTGATTGATGACCCGCAAGTCATTGCAATGTAAACCTTAAGTCAATGTCATAAAACAGTATTTACACGTGTAACATAAATTCTACTGTTTTCACCGCACGACCTCTTCATTTATTTATGTAAATACAAGTAGCATATTGCAAGATGCAAACTTTATATAACTTGTGCCATCTGCTGAGATTTATGTATATTAAAACTACAAAACAAGGGAATACTATAACAAAGTAGAAATAACTAGCCAGTAAGGATGACATCCTTGACACAAATAATTTTGTCGACTCCTATCTCATGTCGAGATATAGACGCGAAACGAGATATTGGGACGACAAATTTGTGTCGCAGCACACATTTTATCCCCCAGGCCGGTATAGCATTGGCCTCCTTCAGCTCTTTGAACTTAGTTCATTAATGGAGTACCTACGCTTGTACTTAATATATCAATTAAATGAAAAATATCAGCAAATTGAATTATATTAAAACAAGTGATAGCAGTGCCATTACGAACAGTTTGGTTTAATGTAATTGTTCCCCTCTGAAGTTAGTTTCATAAAAAAGTGTTATTGTGTAAAAATATCAAAAGTTGTTAGCAAATAACAACGAATGCGAAACGTTTACGACCCCGGCTATCTTCTGCACCGAGTGAGCGGGAACATCTCAATCATCGTAAGGAGAGTGAGTGAGATAGCACTAACGATCGCACTTCTTTGACGGCGCATGCGCCCCACCTAATTTATGATAATATTGACTACTGCGCATCAACTTGCGTAGGTTCTTCATTACAACGTCAGTATTGTAGTAGTCAGTACCTCAGTTTTGAACGTTTACGTCGCCTGGCGATCAGTTTATATGCCTAATGATTACTCTAGGTCTTCCAATATGTATATTGTAATTTTATATGTATTTAATTACCGTGCCGCCCGCGATTCTGTCCGTGGTTTAAAACAATGTGTTAATATGATATTTTAAAATATGTATTGGCCAATAAGTAGTTATGACTGTTGCAAATCGCACTAAACTAATTTGAATTACATTTTATCTCTTTCTTACAAGCATGATTATCCCTTAACTGGACTGATATTGAATTAATATTCCGAATATATTATAATTATTTTATTCGAGCTAGCCAGTTATTTCCACAATATGTCAAACAAAATAAAAAAGGGCAGAAAATATTTCGATCTGTCAAATCAGTCTGACATTGACATTTAGGTAAGAAATAGCAACCTGTGGCAATGGCGACGGCGACTAAATTCACATTGACTATTATTGTGGACTTATGTTACAGGAATAAACATATTCTATCCTTTTCTCATGTTTATGTTAGAAAGAGACAATGAGATTCTAAACAATAGAATCAATAGCAATTAAATTCAAAAATAAAACACTGTATTACAATATTTTTTAATGTAATTTAAATATAATATAAGACATTTCATCATCAGCATCATCAACCCATGTACTGTCGGGTCTAAATATTATGTACAGACGCCAGCAAGTCAAGCTATCCAAAACTGACAAATTTTCCCAATTGAATATGAACCTTATGGTTTTGTATTAAAGTTGAAAATCAATCAAAGAAAATTGACAGATTGTAGTAGCTTGATGTGCTGGCCACTGTACATAATTACCAACAGAATAGCTGTGACGTCGAGGTACATATAAATCTTGTTCGTCCCGCTATTTCATATACTAAATTATATTAATACGAAAGAAACAAATACATTTATTTTGGCTGTCAGTTGATTTATTATCGGTATATAAAGAAGTAAAATTACTTTTTATAGAAATTAAATAATATTATTATTTTAGTTTCTTTTTATTAAATAAGTTAACCAAATTATTTTGTAAGTGGGATGGTTAGGTATATTAAATTATTGTCTGAAATTAAAGAAAAAATATGTCGAACTTACTACAATAAGTTCGAAGCTATCTTCTGTTTGAATATTCATCTATGTAAGGGCGTTATTTTGAAGTTGATACTTTCGTTAAAGACTTGTTTACGGTCTTTAAGCCCAAAAGTATTCCATACTCTCTTACGTCCTTTAAGAACCATAGTATCGAAGTGCTGTTCTTAGGAATGGGATGATGTTATTAACCTCTTTATAGCTCCTACCTTCTCAAATAATAATAGCCTTTCGCTTCATAATATTGCTACAGGATTGCTAGTACCATTTAAAAGCACCTTCGCGCCATCTGAACAGAATCTAAGGTACTAACACCATAATAAGGAATGAGTGATTAATGAGACTGGATTTATTTTTTATGGTTAACATTTTAAATTAAGAATTTGTTGTTAAAGTTCCTTTCCGCTTGTGTTATATGATTATTATTGTATTTCTTAGTAAAATGATACCAACGTGATAGTGGATTTTCTCAACCAATTGAACACGCCTATTAAAATAATTAAGAAGTTTTTTATCTATTTGGCTCTTCGGTACATTTAGAGAACCATTATATGGCAATTGTAACAATGCGTATGCAGTGTACTTTTACTACTTTGGATATCTGCGTGTATTTTTTCGAGGTTTTTTTTATGATTCAGTAAAATGGAGTTAAATAAGAATATAGTTGAAGCTCTAACAACTTTATCTTCTCTATTCTGTGTTATTATCGAAAGGTCATAAGTAATTGATGTTATTGCTTACAATTAGTATTTTATTCCTTTATATTACTGAATTTCTCAAATAGCTCCATTTTACGACAGTAAAAATGTTTCGTGTTAAAGTTGCCACTAAAAATTATGACAAAATTAAAAATGATTTGTCTGTAAATTAATGAAATAATATAAGGAATTGAATAATTATGTAATTATGTATACTTATGTACTGTGATCCCGAACTACGTTGTCATTTCTATGTCAAAGATTTATTACGTTAAAATATATGAATTAGGATATATTTTTTGTCTTACTACCATCGTCCTAAGCTCAATATTGTACCTTCGTTCCATATTCGTTAAGCTTACAATTGAATGGCAGATTTGCCATCTTCCAAAACGCTCATTAGGGGTGTGTCTTCACAATCACCAATATATTAAAAGGACATTATTATATTAAAAACATGTTTTATTAAATTAGTGGTTTGCATGATATTTAGATTGTGATCTCGAAAAGTTATTAATAAGTCTTTATTTAGTATTCAAGAGATTTTGAACTTAATAATAAGAACTTTAAAATACCCTTTTAAGTTTTTCATTCTGAATTGCATAGAAAATGCAGGTGTATACTATTGGATGTGCGTTAAATTATGTGTGTATATATTAAGGGTTAAAAAAAATACAGTAGTGACTTTCAAATCAAATATATTTCATGGAACCCGTAGCGTTTCTTAGCTGTTTTTATAAAATTTATACAATTATTTATAATAAATTACTAATTCATTTTTACAAACGCGTCCTATAAATTGTTTATATACCATTAGCTAATTTTTATATTTTATAACCTAGTGTCTTGCTGACAATAATTGGCACCATTTTATCTACGTCACAGAACAGACTATTTGTGTCGAAACTTACGTCGTGAACTGTGTCGAAATTCATTAAAAAGTATGTCAATGAAACATAAGAAACGCTAATAAACTAAAAAAAAGATTGAGATTCGAACACAGACAAGTTACAGCGGAATTTACAAAAAGAAAAAAAACTTTTAAATAAGTATAAACCGCAACTTAAAGATAATAAAAATCAGGAATATAATATGAGTACAGTTAATATTTTTCACACTGGTACACTATCGCTGCACGAAAAAGTTTTTATTCATACTTATTATTAAAAAAATATAAGTAAAAAGTAACAATAGGTAATAAATAGGTCGGAAGTATATAAAAATAAATCTTTTTTAAATACTTACTTACTAGTGAAATTAACTAATAAAAATAATCATTAAAACGCTTGGCAATCGAAACCTGATTAAAGCAAATGTGAGCACAATTTCGGTAATCCTGCTTATGAACCGGTTCTCATTTGTGCAAACATACTTTACACACATTATCTAAAACGACAAAGCTGCCGTACTTTACAAAATAACTTGTAGAAATGAGAACCTACCATTATTTCTTAAGGACCAGTTTCACTGACCATGTTAACCTGGTTTATGAAATTAGTTTTTTTTATTACTATTATTTAAAAATGGAAAAGTTTCAATTTATCAGTTAGTGAAACTGGTCCTTTTGTACGAACAAAACATGATTAATAAATAAATCAACACGAATGAAAATAATTAAAACAATAAGCTCCCACTACCTTATTACAAAAGATGGGATTATTTAAAAACCTGGGTTTTAGACCTTCTTTTGTAATAAAGGGGTTTGAGATGTCTGTTATACCTAAGTGATGTTATAAGCCACATGCGTGATTTACATAAAAAACTAACTAGAACAGATTGTGAATATTAATTTCAATTAAAATAAAATCAAAGTTTCTGGTAAATTAATTTTAAATTCGTATAGCGAAGAATATTGGTTTAGAACCTATCTAAAATATAAAATCAAATACTATTCTTGTAATAACTAAAGTAAGGCTTAGTTTAGGCTCTTTAAAACGAAATTCAAAAGATAATACAAAAAAATGTGATAGGTACAATGAATTGTAGATTGAGAAAAGCGTAAGTATTCTTTCTAAATACTGTGATTGGAATGCGTCGCAAGTCAGTTGTTGTTATGAGACATTTAAAAGAGCTAGACAGCTATCAGGCCAAGCTGAATTGGAAGCGGGTGAAGCAACCGTCCGCCGGCTCAGCTAATTTGCCCGTCTCAAAACAACACCTAGACAATAAAATCTTTAATCTCAGTCCGATTACACGAGACAGAATAGATGACCAGCATCGACACCAAAAGGCTGCCTCCAACTTTCGAATTTCAATACTAGGAGGTGATTCAATGTACTTTACACTTCCCTACATAAGAAGCTTACAACATTTAATAACATATAAACGATAATATAGATAATAAATGTCCTTATTAATTACTTAATACAAATTACAATAACATTACATTTAGTTGCGAGCATAAAACTATTTACGTCGCTTAAAGACTAGAATATGTTGAGGAAGAAAGCAGACATCCAAGAGGAACATTGTCTATGGTATCTGCTTTTGGCAAAGCGGTCGTTGCGTTTAACCGTTGCGTTGGAAGTTGGTACGAAACTGCGTAGTGTTACACGGTAGATGCGTCGGTACGTAGCGGGCGTTGCGTTGTTTTGTTAGCGTTTGCCGACGAAGTCGATCATCTGATCTATTTGTTCCTTTTCGTCGTATAGGTACAGAGACTCCATGCATCCCTTGAAATAGGGCGATGTGAAGCATTTCTCCCTGGAAGATAAAATACAATAATTAACTCCTTGTACTGGGCGTTTGTATAACAAAAGTTTATAGAAAGAAGTTGTGATAGAAATAGATTCTAATTCAATAGAGAAAGAGAAAGAATCATAGCGCTCTAATGTTTTATTGATTAACTAGTTTTAAATAAAAATCGCTTGTGCTATTTAATTCTTTTTAAATTTAGGGGGTTCAGAGGTGGATCAATTCATTCTGAATTGAAACTTTTACTTTTACTAGTTACTGGTTGGCAAATAAATAATTATTTCAAAATAATAAATACATCCCTGTTTAGTAGCATTATATGAAAAACAAGGCACACAAAACATTAAAGTATCAGACTGTATGCTTTAAGAAAATAATGAATTATATTCTTTTTAAAACTGTCTGTTAGCAAGTTTAACACCAGCAACAGCAGCATGAATTATTTTATTTTAATACTTTATGCACAAACATAGTACAAAGGCGGACTTAATGCCTGAGGCATTTTCTACCAGTCGACCTTAGGGTGATGCAGAGACAGAAATTGGTAGGTGCACTAACAGTGTTGTTATTAAACAACACTGCTAGTTTAGTAGGTTAGTAGTGCTACATTATGTGCCTTATTTTAATTAAGGTGCTTTAAAAAGTAATCGCTATTAATACAGCGTTAAAACAAAGTTAAACAATAGTGTTTAAAAGGTAAACATTATTAAAACGTGCGTATGTAGAGATAAATATTAGTGAAACAGTGCTTAAAAATAATTGCTTGAGCATGCTATTAATTTCAGCTTCTACGTTCTAGAAGACAGAAGAAGATGCTGTGAAAGAAGAATTAGACCTTTTACCATTAGCTCATACTTACCATCCTTGATTGCATTTTTTTAGATACTTTAAACAATAGCAGTAGTAGGCACCTATCTACTTAATTGGTACGTGCAGAATTTAAAATAATGATATAAAAATAAAATTATTTCAAAAATTTCTTCTTTTTCATTAAAGTTGGTAGACAAAGGTAGACAAATACATTATTTAAACTAGAGAGCATTGTCTAAAATGTTTATAATATTTTGCCAAAAATTTGCAACATCAATCAAAATTAAAAATGTGACTAAAAAAAATTTTGTTACCTATTAAAAGTACCTACCCGAATTATAATTAAACTTAATAGTTGTTACAGTTGTTACTACAAATCTATTGCATTGCGTAGCTGTGTTAAATTACAATATAATTTAAAATAATAGTGCGGTATATAATAGCGTGCTGTTAATACCCCAAAGCTGAAGAAAATGCTTGACGCATTAGAAAGAGATAGATATAGGAAATTATAGTTGTGAGAAGGAGAGGCAAAATAAATTCGGTTGATACCTAATTCCCAGCCGGGGGGACAGCCCCGTGTAATATTCTTATATATTCCTTGAACTGTTCTAACTGGTCAGTTTCTTGTAGCACCTCGACGCAGCCTTTGAAGTAATCTGTCGTGAAACAGTCTTTCCTGTGCCCCAACAAGGAATAATGCACTTTATTAGATGTTCATAAAGTCTTAAATTGTGAAACATCAGATCGTGAATCAGTTGTTTTTCATTCCTGAATACAACAATATCCCGTGACTATCAGTCTATCTTATTATGTGTTATGAAAACCGAGGGTAATAAAAATAATTTTATGAACTAATTCACGATCCAAATATTCAAAATTCCCGCCATAAAAATGACATGAATTCACAAAAACTGTAAAACGTCACATTTAAAAAAAGAACAAGATTTGCAACGAACCTGCATAGAGTATACAGCTGGGGTTCTCTAAAGAGGTTGTAACAGTCGTCGCAGATCCTGTCGAGGCGGGCAAAGATGGCTGCGTCATAGACTCCCTTGCACTCGAGGGTGAAGAAGGAGCGCCGCGCGACGTGGTGTGACGATGAGGGCGGCGCTGCCGCGCCTAGGGCCACCGCCACCAGTGCCGCGCACGCCAACTGAATCGAACTTAGATGCATCTGGAAATAAAGAAATGGATTGGTTAGTATTTGGACTGTTGTGACTCGATGAACCAAATAATTGTGGTAGGTACCTACTCGGAAATTTCGTTCAGTTCCAGTAAGTTTTAAAAGTTTATCATATTTCTATTCAAGTAGAAAGAACGTTTATATAATTTATAAAACTAATTAGTTAGTAAAACCAGTAGGTAAGCAGGTATTTGATTATCAATACGTAAAAAGCCGTTATTTAGCAACGGCGAAGAGGATCAAAGGAGTGAGCGGCAATGGTGCGCCATTGCCGTCTATATTACGTAGCGTATGTTGTTGTCAGGTTGTCACGCAGTTAGATACGCGAACCACAGGCACTACTCATTAGCATTAATAAAAATGTAAAGAAAGAAAAATCTTATAATTGACCAGCCAGTATTATGATGGCACAGTAGGTATCTACCGGAAGTCCACAAATATTGGTTATTTTACCCTAGGTGAAATTAATCCAGTTTCTGTGTAGGTAGGTACTCAACACCACAACAACTTTAGTTTAAAGTGTTTAAACCACTGCCTTAACTGATAAGTACGTCCATACATTAAAGCACAAAGTGAACGGACGATTATCTCAAAATGAGCTCGGAAAATACGCCCACATTCTACGTTGGGACGTTGTGAGTGTAACTGCTACTTGTCATTGCTCCACTAAAGTTTTAAAAATCAGTGCATAAACTTATCAAAGTTGCTTTTGAAAGTGTAAACCTGTTAAAAGGCAATAACTGACAAAAACTTGTGACAATAACCTAGTGTTTAAGTGCATAGTTTTAGAATAAAAGACCAAATTAACCTCGAAAATAATCCTGCATACCGTCAGAGGTTTAATATCTGTGCGTTGTGATTAAACGCGTAAGCGCTCCTTTTTCCACGGCGCTTACGACGTTCTTCTCGCGAACTTGCCGCCACGCACTTGTTTGACTGTTGCAGGGGCCTTTATTAGTGTGCACTTTTAATTGTAAACAAAAAATTAATATATTTATTTTGTTCCTAACTTGTGGGAGGGGCCTTTATTACTGAGCGACTTTTGTGAATTGACCGAAACTGTGAATTTTGTGGAATTAAGCGAAGCAGTGTCATAAGTTTGTACATACATAATAAATTAATAAAACATGGCAACTTCAACACGATCATGGGGTTGCTGTAACGACGCTCCTAGTTATTTGGAGGACAACAAAAAATTTATAAACTGCATGAAATGTAAAAGATCTTTTCATTTCGCCTGTCTATCTATCCCGGAAATCCCTCATGAGGCGGAAGCTTATAGCAAATGGAATTGTGCAGGCTGCACGTCGTCTAAGTCCGCGACCCCGAATCGGAATGCTTCAACTACAAGAGGAAGCAAGAGACCTGCATTAAACTCACCACCTCAGGCTGCTGCTATTACTACTGAGGATGTGCGTATCATAGTCCAAGAAGTTGTTAAAAATGAGTTCGACTCCATGCTCCGACAACTCAACAGCACCATACTCAGTGTTGTTAATAGGGAACTTGCGCCTGTTAAACAGGAAATCAGGGAGTTAACGGCATCGTTAACCTTTCACACAGAAAACTTCGAAGAGTACGAATCAAAACATAAACTACTAGAAAAAACGGTGAAGGACTTAACCGAACAAAATTTAAACCTAAAAACGTTGATGACGGACCTCAATCTACGTGTTAACTACTTGGAACAACAGACTCGCTCAAAAAACCTCGAAATACAGTGCCTGCCCGAAAACAAACAGGAGAACTTATACACTGTCGTAAAGCAGCTGGGGTCAGTGGTAGGTTGCAACCTAAGTGACAATGACATTCTTCAGTGTACCCGAGTTGCCAAACAGCAAGCCGCTAACACCCGTCCCCGATCCATCGTTGTCCAGCTCGCTTCCCCTAAAATTAGAGATATCTTCCTGGCGTCAGTTATAAATCATAACAAAAATAAGAAAGATAACTCAGAGAAACTCAATACTGCGGATCTAGGTATTGCGGGCGATAAAATGCCAGTGTTCGTGCTTGAACATCTATCTCCTGCTAATAAGGCGCTGCATGCAGCCACTAGGCAAAAAGCAAAGGACAAGGGATATAAATTTGTCTGGGTGAGAAACAGTAGGATTTTTGTTAGGAAAACCACCGAAGATGAACATATTTTGATAAAAAATTTAGATTCCTTAAATAAGTTGGTATAGATTTAAATTTGAACTTTTGAAAAAAATTCCTTCCAATCCTTTGAAAGCATGGCCTTGTAAAATTTAAACGTCTACAATTCGATAACTTAAATATATTTTATCAGAACTGCAGAGGATTGCGAACAAAAACGCATATGATTTACCGCAATGTTAGTATTAATAACTATGATGTTATAATAATTTCGGAGACCTGGCTTAATAATTCCATCCAGAGCAGTGAGCTATTCGACGAGAGATATACTGTCCATAGGAGAGATAGAGAAACTTCCCAACTAGCTAGTAAGGAGGGTGGGGGAGTTTTAATAGCTGCCAAAAAGAAATTAAATCCTAAACGGGCTGAACATTTTGAGAGTAGATGTGAGGATCTCTGGGTCACTTTGGACCTGCCTTCCAATGAATGTTTTCGTCGAATGGCTCTCTGCGCTGTGTATCTGCCGCCTCCAGTACGCCCCTTACAGTTAGATAATTTCTTGGATAATTGTAACGCTGTTTTTGAACAACTTAATGAATCAAGTATATGTATCATAGGTGACTTCAATTTGGGGTGTATAGACTGGAAACTTGATTGTAATGTGAATAAAAGTCTCAAATTGCCTAATACCTGCGAAGCTTTGCTGGATTTTACATATATTAATAAGCTCAATCAATGTAACAATGTACATAATGCTTCCTTTCGCATACTAGATCTTGTATTATCTGATCATCCACTGTGTAATGTAAGTCAAAGTGTTGACGCCCTATGTAATATCGATAAATATCATCCACCCCTAGATATAAAATTTTGTTTTAAAAAAGAAGCCATGCTCCCATATAGTTTAACAAATGAGTTACGTGAATTCCGTAAAACAAGTTATATACCGATTAAAAAATACCTAAAAGAACAGGACTGGGAGGAAGTATTTGAGGGACTACATGACGTTAATGATATGGTACAAGCTTTTTACAACATCATCAATGGTGCTATTCAGAGATATATTCCTATCAAAAGACCCAAAAACAGTAAGTATCCCCCATGGTTTAACAAAACTCTCATTAAAATATTAAACACAAAAAACAAGATAAGGAAACGTTACAATACTTACCAAAACCCTTTAGACAAAATTGAGTTAAAAATAATCAGTAAACGCTGTAATGCACTTGCTACGATTTGCTATAATAATTATTTAAAAAATCTGGAACACACCTTAACCAATAACCCGAAATCATTCTGGACCTATATCAAAACTAAACGAGGTGGATCCAGCTCGTATCCTTCAACAATGACGGATGGTACAGCAGTATCATCAGATGGAACAGAGATATGCGAGTTTTTTGCTTCCTACTTTTCTTCTGTATACAGCCCAGCTGTGAACAGTTGCAGTACCAATAAAGCTACAAATAGTAATAAAATCCAAGAAAGTAGTATATCGTTAAACAAACTAGTTATTGACAGTGAAGAATTTTACAAAAAGCTAAAAAGTTTAGACAGCAGTAAAGGCGCTGGTCCAGACGGTATACCACCAATATTTATATATGAATGTGCGAATGAGCTGGTCATTCCTTTGTTGCTCATTTTTAATAAATCTTTATCCAGTGGAATCTTCCCTTCAAAGTGGAAGGATGCTAAGGTAGTCCCCATCCACAAATCAGAAAACGAGGACTTAGTTTCGAATTATAGACCCATTTCAATTTTATCAACAATAGGTAAAATCTTTGAGTCTATGATCTGCCCTCACATTCAAAATCATCTTAAAATTTACCTAAGTGAGGGGCAGCATGGCTTCGTGGAGTCTCGATCTACAAATACCAATCTGACACTCTTTACTGAGTTATTGACGACAGCAATAGATTCTGGCCATCAAGCTAATGTAATATATACAGATTTCAGCAAAGCGTTCGATCGGGTCTCGCATCAAATTCTCATTGACAAATTAAGAACTTATGGTATCGCTGGAACTTTACTCTCATGGATAAGTTCGTATCTCGAGAATAGAACTTTCTTTGTAGTAGTCAATGGTTTTCGATCGACCGTCAGACACATATCCTCGGGCGTGCCACAAGGGTCCCATCTGGGGCCGATTTTATTTAACTTCTTTATAAATGATATTTCGAACTGCTTTCACCACTGTAATTTTTTCATGTTTGCGGATGACTTAAAATTCGTCAAAATAGTTAAATCTAAGCAGGATGCCTCTGAACTACAAAGCGACTTGAATGAATTAGTGATATGGTGCCAATTGAACCAGATGCTCCTAAATCCTAGCAAATGCGTTCATATAAAATTTACCAGGAAGCATCATATCATTGACCAGGATTATTATATTGACGGAGGAAAAATTAAGGAATTGGAGATAATGAAAGACCTTGGGGTTATGTTTGATCGGAAATTAACTTTCATCCCTCATATAGATAATATAGTGAAAAAGTCTTCCAAGATGCTGGGTTTTGTTATCAGAAACACAAAACAATTTAAAAGCTGCAAAACAAAAATTATCCTTTATAATTGTTTGGTTCGAAATATAATAGAGTATTGTAGCGTAGTCTGGCGGCCACACTATGCCACTCACTCATTGCGTCTTGAACGTGTACAAAAACGATTTCTGGGGCACCTGGCTTATGCTGGCGGTCTGTCCAAGAAAATATGTTCATATAGTGAAAGGCTTAAATATTTTAAAATGGTTTCTCTGGACAAACGTCGACGTCTGAATGACGCGATCTTTGTTTGCAAAGTGATGGCCCATAAAATTGACTGCCCGCCTATACTAAATTACTTTGACTTCCGTGCTCCGTCAAGAATTCCTCGCAGTCCTATAACGCCACTCTGCCCTCCGCAGAGAAGAACTGTTCTGGGGGCTCATTCACCCTACGCGAGATTTTGCAGGGTTGTGAACAGCTGCAGTGATCAAATCGACCTCCATTTTGATGCATTAAGCAAATTGAAAGCTAGTTTTTATAAGTTTCTTCCCGAACATTGAGTTGTTTCTGGGCCCTGCTAAGTCTGAGTCGATGAATAGTAGTTTTATCTACTTTATTTAGTTTGTTTTCAATCTAGTTTTATTAATATAAGTTTAAATCTGTGCAACTCTGATAACTACGTAGTCTAATATTTTTGTAAGTTACAACAATGTTATGTGTGCATGCAGTGTTTACCTGTAACTGATTGTTACACTTTATTCTAAATTATTAGTTATGTTTTAAATTGCTTATACCAGTGTAAACAATTGTTGGTGAACCAAAATAAATAAATAAATAAATAAACTTAACTTTGAACATTGATATGTAGGTACACGACCCAATTGCCCACGTGTTAGTTATTTAAAAAAACAAAATTATAAAACTCATTCGTTATTTCAATACGTGGTTGTAATTTGTAGACATTTGCGAACGCGCTTGTTAGTGATTGTTCGTGGGAATAGCGGGTAGTTTCTAAATATAAAAAAAAAACTGATGATGGTTTCGATTTTATTGTCGTCGGTACTTTTGTTGGATGTGTGCGTTTGAGATGTTATATTTATATTGATTTGGACAGAGGATTCTAGTTAAAATCTGTGTCTTACGCTATAATTATCCCCTCCCAACATATTGTGTCAATAAATTTTGCTTTGAAGAGTGAGTGTGTTTAAACTACTGATGTGAGAAGTGCATGAAGACGCCAGCACATATAGACAGCGCTGACAAAGACCTGGAGGCGGTGATCTACCGGTAAGTGTGCATGAAATTTGATGCTAAGTACCTACTCTTTGAGCTGCTGTAGCGCTGCAGCTATCGAAGTTGACCTCGTATTCGTACAATTGATGTCAGCTTATACTGGAATTATATATCCTGTTGTGTAAAATCGGCGACAGGTCAGATGTAGATATGCTATATTCGCTGCCACCACCACTAGTATCGTACAGCCAGAGAGTACCTAAGTGATATCTCGTCTCTTTCAATCTTATTCGCTATACGACTATCCTCAGAACTTTAAATATACTTACAAATACCTGGGAATTGCGCTGTATATGTACGCTACACACCTGAATAAGCTTTTAATTCGACCCTCAGAATGATAATTGATATAAAAATTATTATTATTCCTAGAAAATGTGTATCTACAATTAACCTTTCTACGTAATGCAGAACCTAGTAATATGTTGAATGAATATAATAGCATCGTTCACAGCGGGGCAGTTTGGTGACATAGTTTTATGTGCCAACCATTACTAATACATAAAACAGGAAATTATCACAACTTACAACATATTCTACGCTCCTTTCCCTTGCTTTCCAATCAACGCGGACTATAAGTTGTTACTTGTGCAATTTCTATAGGTAGGTATTCCATATAACATTCATCTTTTTCTATGATTTTACGTATTATGTAATTAGACCTGATTCATAGTTAATATTTTTAGAACCGTTTATTACACATAGATTCTTCTAGCATCTCATTAAAATGTTATATTCGGTTAGTCATCAATAGATACCTTACATACCTCTCGAGTCAATAGTAGTTCTGATGACTCGGAGGGGTTGAAGAATCCGTATCCGAAATACCTAGTTCCGGGTTCAAAATCTATCTTGTATCAAATAACTTTCAATTAAATTACTTTCTAAGTTATCTGGCTGACTTATGAGAAGACATCATGAGTACGCAATCAGCGAGCGTGATGCTTTTGTTTTTCTTTATCAGAAGAGGTTATTGTAGGTCAAATATGTGTATCTATTCCACTGGCTGCGGGGACAGAATCGATCTGTCAAAGGCTGGTTACTAGAAAGCTCTATTATGCGTTAGGTAAACTCGCTTTTGTACCTTGCTTATTTTGTAATTCCGTATATATTAAAAAATACTTCAGTAGATGATAATAAATACTTTTTAAAGCTTGCGTTGAGGTAGCCTAGTTTTTATGAGTTGAAATAATATCATAGTGTCATAAATAGGGAATAACTTCCTTATTTTATAAGTTAGTGCTTATTTTGTCTAACGAGCTGTTGAATTCCACGTTTCTATACCCAAAGTGCACTTTAGCCTGTGTCTAGTTTTTTTCTTTTTAAATACCATAAAGAAACCGATTATTAGATGTAGGTAGATATATCTTTAAGGTGATATCTTTAAGTATATTGAGATAGTAGCACAATCGTTACAAAACAGCAGCTGTCATCAATTACAAGATCATACGACATCGCCTCATGTTAGGGGAAAGGCGCAAGCGGAGTGGGCAATCCAAACAATTTTTATGAGTTTTTTTTTAATCTCTGGCCCACTTCGGAATGATTCATGTGTAGTGAATGTCCTAAACAGTGCTAATGTGTGGATATGGCCTTATTTTTTGCGAAAGTTCAAACCTTAATTGTAACAGGTCCATTTGTGTTTGTGAAAATTTGGGCGAAACTAATTTCACTTTCTAAGGTCGTTGCGGTACCACTAAGATCATAAAGTAGGTTAAGAAATTTCTTCAATAATTTATTGATTTCACAATTTATAAAGAATAATAACCTATTTAAGTATATACCAAAATTGTGCAAACGTACGAATTTATCATTAAACTAGCGACTCGCACAGGTGCAATGCAATAATAATACGCATGTATTTTACATATAAAGCTTTCGGAAGGAATTGAATTAACAAAATGATAGTGAAAAACTGAAAACCGTATCAAAATCCATTGCGTAGTTTAAAACACGCTATGATGACTTTTTTTTATAATCCTTTGATGCACAGAGCCAGCACATCAAGCTACCACAATCTGTCCTATTTCTTTGGTTTATTTTCAACTTTAACACAAAATGATATGGTTCATATTTAATTGGGAAAATTTGTCAATTTTGTTAATTCCTTCCGAAAGCTAGCATGACCTGCTGCCATAGAAGAAGAAAAAGAAAGAAATAACATTTATTTAAAACAAACACATCACCCATCCAAACCATCTGTTCCTAATCTAAAATTATTATCATATCATACCAGTTAATAACATTGTATCGAACGTAGATGTAGAACAATGTCTAGAATTAACAGACTGTAGGTAGGTAAGTACTTATAGATTTTAATAAACTCGAATGAAAGTTTTAAAACAGTTTTCCCATTGTTTTAATCAATAAAATTCGAAACTTGTCACTTCACGCTTTATCCCTATGCCACGGCCGCACTTAAATAAAGTGTTACCAGCTTCAATAAACAAACTTAATATAGTATACACGTTACGTTTCCTGATTGGGCCAAGTGGACCGGTTCAGGCGGTATTGGTTTAAAGTGAGCCGACAGTGTCACCAAATGTATAGAAACAGAAGACTTGCTCATCGATATTGTTAGGTACAACGTATACCAAAAAGTAGAAATGGTAACATTATCTAATAAAACTCCGGATCTGATTACTTTTTAAATAATCATTGTGAAGTACCTAGTTCATGTTTTTAAAACCTCTTTTTATATCTTTATATTTTCCTATATATACCTCTTTGGTTTAATAACACCATGTGAACTTCTTATAGTTGTTTTAAAGTCGAGCCTTCTGTTACCGACATCTCTGTAGTGTCAGTCGGCATCGCTTAAACGAGTCGGTAAAGAGGGACGCCCCAGGCTTATGGTGATTCATGGTCGATTTTATGAAGTTATTATGCTACGGTGGGCTGCCGCAATGGTGGTCTTGAGGATGACACTCATCAATTTATGCTAAAGACCTGAGAACATGTTCCAAGTGGTATGAGAGTTTGTTGCCATCTTTTTTAGGGTTAAATTATGAATGATAAATATATGAGGTCCCTAGGTTGAGCTATACGATGACTGATGTATGCGTGCCGTCAGTAAGTAGGTAAGTACCTGTCAACTCAAAACTGCTAAATTTCTTTCTTAAAAAAATCCAGGTCAGATTTGCCTATTGATTGTAAAACACATTAAGTATTGAATACTGTTGCTGTTTGGACTTTAAGAGACCATGATTCTCTGAGTTTGTTTCGGCGTTTCTTCTCAGAGTTCGTCAGCTAGGTAACGCCGTCGGTGCCATCTAGTATTAATTAAATAATGACTCGTAAAATTGTCTTTAAGTATTTACAAAAATAAATGTCATTTATCATTTATGAGGGCTTTTGTTTTAGGGTTCGAAGTTATGCTTGAACTTGACTTGAACCTAACTAAACTCGGCAAAAGAGACTTCACTACACAGGGTATCTTAGTGTGGGGTCCAGTGTTGTTACTTAACAGAACTTTTTTCTGAAATTAATAAATTATTACTATTAACCTCATCAGCTCAATTGTGGTAAGCGCTACTGCTACGCTAGAGATCATGGCTTCGATTCGTAGGTCGAGCAGTGTTATTGGGTTTTTCAGTAACAGTTCGAAGTTTGGATTTGCATGGGCCCTAAACGTACCGGCGAACTGTGGGTGTACATTAGTCCACCTCTGCCTATTCAAGCGTGATGGTATGTTTTGTTCTTTGATTATATACTTGTCTAGATGCCACATTGACACGTACAGAACGGCCCAAATAAAGTCTACTAAAATTGGTAGACTCTCTTCTCACTTACGTCAGTGTCATTTGGATCACTTCAGGGTGTGGAGTTCTCGAAAAATAATTAATTATGTCGGTATGTGCAGTCAAATTGTGTCGCAATTATGTGGGAAAGCCGTATAATTACACTAAGATCACATTACATCGGTAAGTTTTGTTATTTAACCTCTATTATTTTATGAAAACATGATTTTTCAATTCGTTAATTTGTAGGTTCGACAGAGTAGCCGGTGTTGTCAATTTATTACAAGGGAGATTTGGCGAAACTATGGGAGATAAAATACAAATATCAGTCATCATCTTTCGATCAGGAGAAAATTTTATTATTTTAATAATTACCTACATAATTTATTTTATCACTAAATGATAACTTGCCTTCACAAAATAAATGAAGTCATTCACTAAATAGTATTTTTGTTAGTTCTTTCTAATATTTTGGGTTTCAGATTTCTTAAGACTGGAGAGACATTATACAGCGGACACGAAATGAAATATAAAAAAAAAACTATTTCGAAAACAAATACAAAGAGATGGATTTTGATCTATAAATTGCTGTATATATTTTTTCATTGTATTTTTTGTTTTTATTAAAATAAATAAAACACTAATCTATAAAATAATTACTTTATTCAGCCTATTTCGTTTAACTGTCATCCCATTAAATAATGGAGAAAAGGTAAGTTAATAATTTGGAGCAGGCATCCCTAAACACGCACACCTTGACAGTTTGACTACAATAAGTACACAAGCGGTACTCACACATATCACGCAATTTGGCCCCAGTTTTCGCGTGTCGTTTGTTTGCATTGCTCCATCTAGACAAGTATATAATCAAAGGTTTTGTTGGTTCGACGTTTAATTCAATCAGTTAAATAATTTTTATTAACTCTCGATCAATAACCAGATTACCAAACTTGGAGAAGCGTAAAATCGAGAATATAACCTTCAACTTTCAAATCCAACTTTTTCACTGTTAGATACAATACAAAATCAGATCGGACGAGACTGATTCGCATTAACTTAGTTGTGTTGTGCAACCGATGCACCCAGCTTTCTCAATGAAACAATACACTTATTTGTATCTACTCTAGTGAAAAGCAGTGAGTAGAAGTTGAAATTAAGTATAAATGCAAATATCTTATGTTACATCCTGCCTATATCAATATTAGTAGGTAGGAATTATAGTTTATAATAACTGTGTAATATCCAATGGCAATTAGAATAATTTGAAAGTTTTAAAAATTGTTATTGCCAATTGCATCTGATTAATTTCCAGGACGAAATGCCTTCGAACAGGAATTAAACTTGCATTGCATATTCATTAACAAAGCGTCTGATTCATTGAAACCTAAACTTTCTTCTGGCTTGGGATTAGCGACGTTTCACACATATCTTAACGAGGGCATTAATAATGTAACAGGCAGCGCAAACTATCGCTAGTTACGCAAGTGTGCGGCCGGAGTAGCGTGTTCATTAACCGAATAATGTTGGGTAAAATTTTGCCCGATATAATTATATGATACAATTTACTATAACTTTAAAACACTATGACAAAAAAAAAGAATCAGTTGTGAAATACGATAATATGAGGTAACGCAGAAAAAAAAAAGAATTTATCACGCCTGTTTCCAGAAGTGTACTAATGTAGGTACATCCCTAATTGGCCGGTATGTTTGGGTCCCAGGTAATAGGGGGTGAGCTATTAAACGGGCACAAATCCAAACTCCCAGATGCCACTGAGAATTTCATAAAAAAATCAATAACAACGGCTCGACTTGAATCGAATATACTCAAGCATAGCTTTTATATAATATGAATTAATTCTCACTCAATATCGATAGACAAACAATTTATCACGCTACATTTTAAGCATAGCATTTTATTCTACTTAATGGACCCTCGCTCACACATAAGTCAGTGGCCCAACAGTGGCTCAACAGTTGTAGGTCAGTGAATGCGCAGCTTTACGGTCCACGCACTCATGCGCAGGGTGAATAGCAATTATAGATATCAGACTGCTCGGCTGCCACCCAACAAGACAGGCCTGGTCAGTGTGAGATACATACTAAGATAGTTCAGGATATAGTTGTAGGTTTAATTTAAGTCCAGTTTTGTTCTGATAGGACCAATTGAAGCATTCGATTGATTATAAACTCGTTCTGTTGGATGCTTGAAAGGTATTTGTAATAATAGAATATTATAATATTGAGATTCCTTAGTCTCGTTTTTTAGACTGAACTTTTTTTTATGGGCACAAATATACTTAATATGTAAGAACAAAATATTTGTCTTTTGGGAGGATGGACCTCGCAAACCGTGGGAAAATGGCCATACAAGTTTTGAATGTTAAGAAGACAAAAATGAATTAGTTATGACACTATACATACGAGAACAGGCCCTTTCGCCATCAAAGTCAATCCAAAAATGAACTAATGTATGCAACATTAACGACCATAAATAAGTACTTGGAAGCTAGTTAGGGGTGACACGAACGAGTTACGCAAAGCTGCGGTAGTGTGCGTGCCTCTCACGCAGGCGCGCGGGTTGCATGGCAATTACGGAGACCAGCTAGACAGCCCGGCTGCCACCCAGCTAGGCTGCTTATGTAGCCGACCTGCGTATGCGCAAGCTTGTAGAAAAACTCCAAATGTAAATTGCCTTCGTGTAGGCATGTCGTGGGTGTGTTTGTGTAAGGTTGAACTACTTAAGCTCGATTAGTTTAGTATACTAGAAAAATATCTAAGGTTATTATATAAATAAGTAATTATGGAGACGCTAGGATGTTGAAAGAACTTATGAATGTAAACAATTTTCTTGGGAAGAATTCCACGACTGTATGCTACGTAGGTACAACGATGTTGTTCTTAACTAGAATATAAAAACAGTTTTCCTGCTGATTTTATATAGAGTATTTTATATTGTCCCAAATCTCCAATAACGGTAGCGGATTCCAATATAGAAATCTCTTTTTTTTATTGTGTTAAGATGACAAACACATGTGACAACCGCCTATAGACGGTAGCAACCCCAGCGGTATCACTCACGCGTCGTCATCTTGAAACCTCAGTTATAAATGTCATATGCCCAGTAATTTTACTGGCTACATTGCCTTCCAAACCGGAACTTAATGATTTTAGCACATTAATAATTGGCAATGCGGTAGTATCTACCACCTAACCGAACTATGCATGCATGTGAGCAGAATCTTCAAATAGGCATTAATATAAAAAAAAAGTTTACAATCGCCTTAATATTCTCAAATTAATAAAGCAAGGAAGTTTGTTTTCCCACTATGCAAGTTATTTACAAACAAAACTCCAATCAGAAACTAGTCTCACACCGTTGCATAGATGTCATCAAACCGCATAAACCCAACAATTTTATTATGTTTACAAAATTAACAAATTAAATAACTAAAACAATTAGACCCCTTATCTCATAGATTTGTTTAGAATAAAGAGGTCTTTCTTTAATGGATGCTTGCTATAGACGGTATGGCACCGCTTGATTTTACGAGTGTTTTGATCGCTGGGCGCCCACAAACGCCTTCAACACTAAGTGGACTATATTTATGATTTTTACTTCTTTTTACGTATGTAGGTAGTTGTGATGGTAATGTAAACAAACCTTTTTATTATACCAGATAGCTATTTATAGATATGCTTTGCAGTTTTGAACGAGATAAATTCCCATGGACAGTAAGTTTGTCATTTAAATAAGCTAAGCAAACTCTAAATTGATTGTTTTTACAAGCAACACTGACAAAAATTGATCCATTATTATAATCACATGAGATAATAGGCGCCACAATATTTGTCGGTATTCCTACCGATCTGGTTGAATTCCTGTTTTCTCTTCATCATCATCAACATCAACCCATATACTGTCCCACTGCTGGGCACGGGTCTCCTCTCATAGAACGAGAGGGCTTAGGCTAAAGTCCACCACACTGGCCTAGTACGGGTTGGCAGACTTCACAAACCGTCGAGAAAAATCTCTAAGGTATGCAGGTTTTCTCACGATGTTTTCCTTCACCGTTTGAGGGAGTGATAATTAATTATTCTTTAAGTTTTCGCTTAAATATTGCCTATCGAATTTATTTTGGATATAATTTAACAATGTCATCATATTTAAACACCATATCAGGTACACGATCTCGGAAGCGCGATGCGTTAAATTAATTCAGCGGTGACAATGGCGTGTGTGGCGCATAATATCATCCGCCATTGTGGGTGCGCGGGCGCAACCTTCGCGGCGGCCTCCCTGCGGCCTTACAGAACCAATTCGGATGCTCTCACAGGAGTCTCACTTCCTAGTTTCAATACAGGGAGACTGGTAAGATGAGCCTGGCTATCGAATAATAATATATATTTTTGGAAAATCTCAGATTTATGTTCTAGATTGATAATAAACTTAATATATGCAGTTACACAACTTACACACAGTTTTGTCTGTCTATACACGTCGAGTCTCGACACAGCTCCAACATTTAAGGGGTTTCCATCGGATTCTTTATACATATAACACTAGCTCTTGTCCACGGTTTCACCCGCATTCCAAAGGGATTTTAGAGACAAATGGTATATCCTCCTCTGTTCCTATAATCTATCTCAGTAACAAATTTCGTCAAAATCATTTCAGCGGTTTAGGCGTGAAAGCGTAACAGACAGACAGAGTTACTTTCGCATTTATAATAATCAATAGGTATTAGCGACCCGCCCCGGCCGGCTTCGGCAGATCATAGAAAATACAGCCCACGTGACTCGCTGAAAAAGTAGCTTCTATTGGTGTAAAATCAGTCAATGTTTTTGAGTTTAACCATTACAAAAAAAAAAATGTTCTCGTTATTATATTAATTTAGAAGAAAACCAGCAGTCAAAGTCACCAGCAGAAAAGAGCAATACATGTTTAATTTTATTCGATTAAAATTTAAGTAAGGAGTTCTTCTTCACAAAGAATTCTTTCTACTTTCGTATTCAAACTAAGTATTTTACCTCTTCCCTGCTAGTCATAATTCCCGTCTAAAATGATCTGTATGAGCATCACTATTTCACACGGAACGGCGCCATTTGACCTGCACAATCTAATTAGCAGCCACTAGGCACTGACATAATTGACAATAAATTCTTCATATGAATGTACTTAATTGTAAATAATTAATTATTAATTACATTTTGATTCACAAATTAATAGAACTAAGATGTGTGCATTACGTACTTCGTAAGTTAGTTCATTGAATAGTCTATAGAGCTTTAAAGGGTCCGATTCTGAACGTGTCAATATTCTTCCTTGCTGACTCAAGTAGTCTTGTAACCTAGTATTAAAGTCTATAAGCAAACAAGCATTTTATGTTCTAAGAAAAAATATTTGTGGGGTCATTGAATGATTACTCTAGAACGTCGAAACTCCAAAGCATTACGAAGTAAGGTTTTGTCCAGTTGGTGGTGTAAACTATCAGTTATCGAGGGGTTGCATAAGCAGCCGCTGTTTCGAAAAAAGAAATAACAAAATGGCGGACGCCAAAATCTGCAAACCCCTTTTGAATGACATCTATAATATGATCTGTCTTGGAATCTGCTAGAATCTTATCAATCAGGAGAAGCTTAACAATTATTATTATTGCACAAGGTCGGATAATTAAAGCCGTTACGATTATTTCCATGTGTCGTGACTGACACTTGATTTGAAAGAGGAAAGTCATAATTTAGGTCTCTCGTCTCTCCCTCTCTCTCTTGTTACCCGACCCGTTACTGCGCTGTGTAAAGGAGAGTAATGTGTTTATCTAGAGACCAAACGCGTGGTCCGATTTTGCTGTTTCTTACGTCAATGGATTTTCAATAATTCTGTTTAAACTCCCAGAGTCATAACCAGAGGTACGTAATTTATAATTTTTCTAGCTGTTAGTTACCTGGGGTGTAAAGCGGTATGATCTTATATATTTCCAAATTCTGTGGCAATTTCCTGAAAACCCGTTTTAGTGCGACCTGTTGTCGTTTTTCGAAATCGAAAATAAAGTTATTCAAAAGCCATTTAGTTTTATAGTTCACAAAGTCACTCCTTTTAGAATTTCTCGAAAGTTTTAACTGGAAAGTTAAGTTATGATGTATCAGAATACAAAATGTTGTTTTTTTTTTGTTATACCCCTAAGGTGGCAAACAAGCATACGCCCTGATGGTATATGGATACCGTAGCATATAGACGCTTGCCACAGCAGGGGTATCACTTGCGCTTTGTCGACCCTAAAGGTTTAGGTTAGATTATCCAGAAATGAGGCTATTCCCAGAACTACTTTTTAGTCGTCTATGTACGTCAACGTGCACACAAGAGTTTAGATTTGTCTCTGGTTAATGACAGTAGACTCAGCTCCCTGTGGTACTGTGGGTATACAAAGTAGGTGCATGACTCTCCTTTCGAGGATTACAAGCGTATTTGTATGGTGGGTCCTTAAGACTAGTACAAAACTACAGAGCTTAGTCAAAGCGTGCAGAAACATGTGTACACATCAACTAACGGAGAAACATCGCATTATCTTTATGTAAGCCGTTAACGATTGTGTATCTCGTAGGAACAATTAGCAGGCTAGGTCGTCGTCGCGTGACGGCTCACTCCCGCCAATGAGCGACAATTAACTGCGTGCTGCGATGTAGGTCAACGAGGAATTAGAGAATACAGTACTGACGTGATTATGCGTCCCTGGTAATCCGGATTATAAAGATATGATACTAGTGTGGTGTGGTAATATTGTGATTGCATTAATTTTTCCAAGTTTTCTTGGACGAGAGAAGCGAGTAGGAAAACAGGATCTCTATCCAGGAGAGGCTAGCCAGATCTGAATCTACTCCAACTGACATTTCCTTAAGTATACAGGGTGGAAGGGACATCGACGCGCAACGGCTTACCATGACTTCAGTATGTACATGATTCTGGACCCCCCTGCGTTGGAATTTTTCTTAATTTTTACGTTTTTTCAACTTTAAACTATATAAAATAATTATTTCTATCTAACTCAATAAGAATTTTAATTAAAAAGTCATTAATTCACTTTTTTCACTACAAACAGCATTGTGAATTAAACTCGAAAGATCTTCTGGTCAGCTGTTTCCTTAGAGTTCACTTGCGAGTTGTAAAATTTAAGAAAAAGCCGACGAAAAATTCCAACGCAGGGGTGTCCAGAATCATGTACTGAAGTCATGGTAAGCCGTTGCGCGTCGATGTCCCTTCCACCCTATATAATTATATGGAGAAGTTTTCTCAATTACTACCCGCATTTGGTATGGTCGCTTTTTTAAAAAAACAATCCCGAAAATGTGCAATGGCTCTCCGTAAATGTCCGTAAAATGTTCTCTTCATTGGATGTTATTCATGAACCAAAATTTAAACGTAACCTAAGTATACTGCAAACCCTTTATGAGAATTTCATAAAAAAAAACCATGTGTGTTATAGAACAGCTTGCATCAAATTTTAAATCGGCAGCACTATACAATTCCCATCTCTACATAAGCCTCATGTCAGATTATCCCGAACAAATAGACAAACGTATCTGTTGTGATTGTTTTATGATATGACAAAACAAACGTACCTACATACTGGGCCACTTCCAGTGGGTAGTAAGTCTGTGCCAGCGTCATTGGTAAGAAACCATCGTTCTATCGTCATCTATTGTTTGATGCCAATTTATTACGCGCAACTATTTTCGTACGTAGTATTTCGGTACAACCAATTGACTATATATAATTTTTTAAATAAACATTTCTGATACCGTTAGGTACCATACCGTTTACAGTACCTAGCACATTTTCTTTTTTGCATAGAGTTCCAACTAATATGGTAAACGAAATTATTGTCATTGAAACTATTTCAGAATGTATTTTAGTTTCTATCTGTTACAATTAGTAAATCCACTGATTACTTTTTTAGTTGTAAGTTTGTTAATTGACATAATATTCTAATTTACTAATTATGACAAAAACTACAATTATGTATTTGTCAATGCGACTAAAGATGTAAGTGCAATATTTAATTTTAAAGAACCCAGTTGGAGACTATCTACAAATTCGGGGGTATAGCCAACAGTTGAACAATGACCAGATAGAAATATGTATACTCAAGCTCACAAGTCCTTGCTTCCTGCCAACCGATCGAAATATTAAAATAATCTGACCTTTCCTATCTACTAAAATTGAAACCACATTCATGCGCAGTGTCACCGAACCCAAGATTCCAAGTTCAATTTTCTCTAGTTCATGCATGGGAATCGGTTGGCACTAGTTGGCAGTGTTCAATGTATTCATCGCGAGTACATCGTGCGCCCGCGCACTCGATCGCGCCTCGCAGTCTGCAACGAGAACCAGCGCCCGGTTATACGCACACAAACGCATTAACGCGTACATGCGTAAGTGAGATAGGGCTGAGGATTTTTTTAAAATTTCTGTGTGTAATAAGGTTTTCTTCTTTATTATTAATTATTAAATACAGCTTTGTTTTTTATTTTATTGAAACTGCATTTGTGACTGCATTATTAAATTGCAAAATAATTCTGATGGACTAATAGATAGATTTAGAGATATTTGTTGTTAATAAGTTTTTGTTTATTCACAAAGAAACAGAAATGCTACAATAGTGATATTCTTTAGAAGCTCGCTTGATAACTTGATAACTCATAATGGAATATTACCTAAAGTAGTACCTAGTGGAAATTACTTGAATTTTCCTTTTTCGCAATCGTTAGCGACTTAATTGGCGTACGCTCGCCAGTAGATAGGATGTAATCATTTGCTGATTATGATTGACTTTTAGCTGAACGTGTAAATAAATCATGTGCGGCACTTACGTGCTATTTCATCAGAATTAATTTAGTAAAATTATTGGCTACACTTTAACTTTAATGTTTTATTAGCTTGAACTATTAAAAGGCTTGCAACACCGGAGCTTAGCGAAATAGGTGAGTGGGTAAATGTAATTTGGATATAATAATTAATAGGGTGTAGGTACTATTAAGGTATTACCCATTCAGAAATAATAATGTTAATGGAAATTATAAATGCTTAGCATGTTTTAATGCTAGCTGCATCTAATAAAATAACTAAAAGCTTTGAATGAAAACGATTTAAGTTTTCATTCTATTATTTTATATTTCATTCATTTTCATTCTTTATTATATAATTAAATTTTACAATTAAGTAGATCGAGTTTTTAAATATGACGGCAACGCTTGTAACATTTTTAGTGTCATCCTTAAATATATAAATAAAGTCACATGTATTGATACGTGTTTTACAGTCGAAAGATGATCTCCTAACTCATGTGGCGATATCGTTTTCATTTTAACAAGCCTCTTAACATCCCATATTATCACGCGAAGACCTACGCAAATACTACGTTCATTGAATACTAAGTATAAGATCAACAGAAAGAGCAAATAGAAGGTCATCTAGATATAGCTATTAAAAAAATTAAAATGTCTTTCTAACTTCTAAATGGTTCTAAATCGTTAAAAAATTACAAAAATAAGGTGAAAATTTCATTTATGATGCTATGATTCGGAGTTAGGTTTTTCTTTTCAATACCTAATAATATATTTAAATTCGGTGAATACCCTCACTTTGATCAAGTATTTAAGAGAACTGTTTATTGTTTAGTGCAACAATGCATAGTGCGTGATTTGCATAGGCTAGTGAAATATCAATAGGCATACATCTGCTACGCGCAAGCATTACAAATATTACAATCACATGACTAACGCAGTAAAAATGTGTTTCTCGTTGAGGAAATTGCAGGGGAGGGATGATTGTTTTTTTTAATGCTTTTCAAAATAGTGTTGCGCTTAGTCGAATTTATAACGGCCTAATTAACCGAAACTGAGGTTAACAAAAAGTTGTTTTCATTAGTCCAGTTAAAACCAGTTTCCTAATTTACACGACGTTTATTTTTGTTTGTTTCTGTGTGGTATTCTCCGAAGGGTTTAACTCGCCGATAATAGCCCTACCAAGAGAATATCATCTACATAATTTATCCGACAATCAAGAGCGAAGCAGAGCTACTAATTATCGTTCCGCTCCCTCCAGTCCCACCATTATGCCATATAACTAGACCAGATCAAGTTTATTTGTGTAAAACTAGAACCCTAGTCACGCAACAAAAAAAACACGTATTGGAAAATTGTCGCGCAAAACGGCTTGGGCAGGAAAGTCGGAACATGCGAGAAGTCAGCCTGTTTTAACGTAACAAGCCGAGCGCACGACTCGACTCGATCACATGTTTTATCACTCACAGTTTTATGTTCTACGACAAGATAACTAGAACTTTAAGTTTTAGTGTCCTGTTTAAATTATATTGAGTGTATTGGGTGTAAGATGGGACTATATTGATGCCACTTTACTACTGTAGGTCTTTTCAATAATTTAGAACCAATATGACTAGAGTGGGCCTGATTCAAATTGTATACGTGGTTAAATCAACTATTTATGTCTCTAAAAGTTCTCACATAACATTTGTTTTAACTACTCTACAAGTAACGTCTGAAATTCAACTAAAACCAACAATAGCCGAGTAAGTCCTATTTCCAATTACAAATAAAGAACGCCCACACAAGTTTCCTTTGCCAATTAGTGTAAGAAAAGAAAGTGGCGGGCTCCAGTGTGACGTCATTATACAGCTGATTACTGTACAGATAATAACGCATGCGAAATTTACTGCAGACGGTTCGTGGTTTTTTTCAAACGGGTACAAGAAACCGGTTTTTGATTCATGGCGGTTTTTTTGACAAGACACGTCATGGACGGAGGCTGGAGTTTTTGAAACGGTAATTAATATCGACTGAGAAATATAGCAGATAGAATAAAAATTTAATAAAACAAATATATATCAGCAGTAAGGTATGCGTAAATATTCAGTTAGAGGTATGCCTGCTGCAAATTAGAATATAATGTCCTATTGGGATATAGGAAATTATATTCTAAATGAATAATGTGGCCGTCAATCATTATTTACATTTATACCAGAACCACTAACCCACAAACCATAAAATTATCAATGATTATGTACCGATTCTTTAGCCCACCGTCGAAGATTAAAAAAAAAACACTATTCGCGGGCACAGGCATTAATCGCGAGCGTCCAGACGAAGATACAGATTAAAAAGAATAAATAAATATATACACAAACGGCGCTTTGGCGGCAAAACTTGTTTCCGATCGTCCGTCCAGTTTGCCGCTTTTATAGATGTAATAAAGTTGAATATCGTTTAAAGTAACATTTGACAGGTGTAAATTGACGCGGCTGTGTTAACCAGACTGACTGGTTGGGTCTAGTGCCGTTGAACTGCACAGGTGGTCCTTGAATTACTAGAGATAAATTTAATACAGCGTAATAATAGAGGCAATTGACGCGTGAGCCGCGAGTCGCGACAGAAACCGAGAGTCAGGGGTGCTCGCAAGAAACGAGGTGGTCAAAGATTTATCCATCAGTTAAGTATCATCATGCCTGTATTCCCCTAAGGCTTAGACAGAGGTGTATCAATCTACGCCCACAGTTCGCCGGTATTTTTAAGTTCCATGTACGTAGGGACGAGAAAAATTGTACTTACATTAATGCATACCACAATGCCAAACAGGCAACTATTCAATTATTAAAAAAAATGTTCAACCAGTTCAATGAATTTAAAAAAAAGTTAAAAACGTTTGGCCGTTGACAACCAAAGAAGCGTGAGAGTTGTATGTATTCCAAGATGTCTACCCAAAGAATAGTGGCACCGATATAAAAAAAAGTAGTATGTTCATCGATCAAGTCAACAAGCAATTATTTTTTTGTGCTTACATGCAAGTCTTATTATTATAGAAAAATACATAATAAGTAATTTTCCACGTTGTAGATGGCACAGACAATTAGCAAGTCTATGTATTTCCGCTTCCGTGTTCCGGTTTTGTTGTGTCATATAATTGCCGATACCTGAAGGCATTATATAGGTAACGTACCTAACTACGCAATAAATAAAATCACATATTTCTGAAGAATAAACTTAAAATAGAACATGTTTAGTGGTCACTGTATTCTCCGAAAGGGGTTAATTGAACAGCGTCATCTTCAGTATAATATTATGTTAAGGGGGTCATGCGTTCGCTAAAATAAATGGGTACAGAACCCAGGATAGATTTATTTTGGGGAACGCAAAGATATAAAATCTCAGAGCGTCTAAATCCATGTTGGGAATTACTTAAATCCTTGTTTAAAACTCTGTTGGTTGATGGTAAATGGTAACACTGTTATTTTGTGGTTGATGAAAAAAAATTGTAACACAGTGTTACGTAGTTTATTTATTCTAAATATTGCGACACTTTCGGTAGGTAAATGATAATTTATTTTTATGCGGGTGACAGTCTTGGTTTTTTATATAATAATGTGCACTGGCAAACATTGCCGAGAGTATCTACGTTGTCGTTTAAATAACGTGGCAACAATTTCAAAGGAGAACTGCCAACTCCAGACCAGTTTAATAATTCAAATAAAATTAAATAAAAGTTTATACATCGATGAAAAAACCAAAATAAACAAACTTTAGAGGACACCCGTCTGGCGCATTAAACAAGTCATGTCAACGCGCATGCGTAGTCTGCAGGCCAAAATTAACCAATCATACATAAGCAACAGAACGTTCAAGCGGCGCGCGCGCCACTTTATCGGTATCCCCGAAACTACATGAATCTGAAATTAATTTTGTGTTTAATTAAGAACTCTGGAGTTTGTTTAAACTGAGCAAACGACTATTATTTTAATTCTAAGCTTCCAACGAAATGTAAGTTTCTTACAGCTTCTACTGTGTTCATAAATATGTCATTGTATAATAAATTAGTTATAACATACACGGCTTGCGGTTTCTTTTTCACTGCTCAGCTATTAATAGCACAATGACATAAAATTAATTTACAAGCCAGCGAAGGATCACTAACTTTTAAAACGATTCAGTCCAGTTGTCGTAAAAAAAAATGTTAAATCAACAAAATATACCTACCTACATCTAAAAGTGTCAATTTCCATATTATAAAGTTCAAACACCTATTTACGAATGATTATTACGTAACATTTAACTTGCAGAAGTTATATAATGTCTATCAGACCGGTTTTGAAATAGGTGCCATTGATATGGTCTATTTCGAGCAAATACGAGAACGTGTAAAATGTACCTATATTCGAATATTAGCACAAAATGACACAATAATATATTTGAACAATCAATTCTTAATTAAGATAAAGTCGCCTTTCAAAAAAGCTGTAATTTATTTTCTGAAAATAATTTATTTTCATACTTTATTACATAAAACTGAAATTCTCAGGAGACTGGAATTATAGTATATAGAAACATATATTATAGCTTCTTAAACATTAAATATTTAATAAGATATAAGTAACTTTAACATAAGAGAAACCGAGGCTCACAAAATTTTATAAACATTTTACCAGTTAGACTATGATATTAGGCATTCCTCTTGTAAATAAAAAAAGTATTAGTTATGGATTGCAGAATATATGAGGTAACACAGAAAAAATGTGAAATTAGTACTACGTCCTTTTAGCCTCCTTTAAAATAAAACAAAATCCTCCTTTAAAAGGTTACCACTCACAGTTCGCCGGTATATTTAGGTTCCATGTAATAAAGGGTAAGCCATATTACCATTAAACGGGCACAGAACCGAACTCCGAGCTGCCACTGAAAATTTCAAAGATCGCAATAACACTACTTGAATTGGGAATCGAATCCAGGACCTCTTGCTTAGCAGTCGCGGTTACAACCACAACAATAATGGAACAGTCTCTTTGCAGCTTCTGTGCATAAATTGATATCGCCGATGAAATCGAAATTACTAATCAGATTATTCCCGTTAACATAATTTATATGACAGTCAGAATAAAAAATGGCCACGTACATTAACCTTTCAGGCATCTACAAATCTTTTATGACTACAGTAGATAGATACTACAGAAAATGTAAAAAAAAAAGTATAAGATAACTAGTTTTATCAAACACGTTTAGTAAAAGTGTCAGCGGTGTCTGGACAGAACACATTAATTTTGTTTATTGACAACTCATCCCAAATATAATGTTGTCTCCGGTGTTGGCCTGCTTCCAAACACTGCTTATCATCATAAGGATATTATAACTCAAGTTCATTCACGCTTCGGAAGCGTGGGTTGCCATTCAAAGAGGATTTGTCGCAATAATTAAATATTTAAATATATATATTTTAATTATTTTAAAATAATCTTTTAATTCTTGTTATATGATTTGGGTGGTCTTTATTTTAGTTTAACATAACTTGTATTGTAAGATTTTTACAAGTTATATTTATTTTATAGTTTTATTTAAAATAGTTAATATTATAAGTAGGCTTAGCTATCGCATTAGGTTTCTAAACCTGTAATGATAGAATATGAGTTTTTAAATAAATAAATAAATAAAGTTATATTAAACTAAAAGTTTTAATTACATTCTATGATTGGGTATACATATATTGAATACTTATGATTTATGGTTCTCTAATTTATAAATTACGTTACATCAGTGAAGTAAAGATCACAATATAAATAAATTTATGCTTTTTACTTTAATTTAATAATTTTAAATACTTACTTTTATAACCTTATTAATTAACTGAACCAAAACGAAGGCGGCGCGAGCGCATTGTTAGAAATTACTCTTTGTATTTTTACTCAAGCGCCATTTTATAACCAATCAATTTATTCCGCCGGTTAAAGAGCAGGTAATGTTAAACTGTTTGATAGTTTGTTTTTTACCACGACTGTAAGACCACCCAACTTTAGTGAAGATACAGTATATATAGTTTAAATATAGTGGTTGTAAATTGCGTGATATGGATCTGGCTCTCGAGACGGCGCGGGTTCGAAGACGGTCATCGTAAGAACAGGGACGGACCAGGAAGGGTGCGTGGGCGCACGTAATAGTGTTAGTGATACGTATTTCATAAGATGTTTTGTTGAATGTTTATTTTTTATATCATTTATTTATATCTCGATTATCGATTAATTTTCATAACACTTGTGGAAATTAACAGAATACGGATACGGATGTACATTTTATTAAATTATATTATGAGCTGTACATAAATATGTACTACGTTATATCTGCCAAAAGATTGATTGCACATGTACTTAATAAAAGTTTTTAAAACCTTATTATATTTTATTTAATTTTGGCGCATAAATAGTTACTTCCAGGAGAAGACCTCAAACTTCTAAGTTCTTAAGAAGACACTTTTTCTTCCGTCTAAAGTAGGCTATGGTAAGTATATAAAGTTCACATCATGAAAAAAAGCCAAACAGCAGGTCAATAGTAAGCCTGCCCAGGGGACATCGAAAAAATGAGTCTGCCACATTATCTAATTTTCTCTACAAAGTCAACACTATCCAATATATCCAAGCCTCTACCCTGAGTACATCTCTGTATGCACCGACATAAGCGCGTGTATTTCGTGTTGGCTCAACTGCGGGGCGTGGCCGACCAGCCAGCCGGCCAGGAAGGTGAACCGTGCGGTTTCCGATTGATATAAAACTGTCAAACATATCGTGTGGACCGCCACTGTGGAAAAACACGCTTTCATCTTCAATGCCGCTTTCGATAAAAAGATAATTGAGCCGCAAAGAGACTTGGCAGACTTTGACGTTATAAATATTGAAACACGCAATAATGTTAGTGCAGTTTATGAGAAAAGGTAAAAAGATGAGAGGAAATGACGTGGTTGGTCGCGGTGAGTGAATTTAAAAGCAGATTGCTTAGTGTAATGTCAAAAAAAACCAAGGGCACAAGTAGAGACGCTAACGATTAAAATTATACCTTTAGAATTCAGTTTCAATATTTTCAGGGAGATTTTCTCCAACATCAATTTAGAATTCCCTCGACCTTACATGGGACCTAAACATATCGGCGAACAGTGGCTGTAGGTACTGTGGTATACCTCTACCTAACTCTTCGGGGAATACAAGCGTGATGGTTTATCAATTAGATTTTAGTGAAGAAAAGAAAATATTGTGTAAGTAAGAAGTTCTAATTTCTGTCTTTCACAAAAACTGGTTGAAATGAACACAAAGTTAAATTTATTCCAATCAATATTCAGACATTGAATGTAAAGATAGAAATTGCATCCCACGTCTTAAACTTCGAAGATTGGTCTATTGATAATAGTTCTATTAAAATTGAAAAGCCAGCTTATCAGCGTTCAGTCAATCTTAGTAAATATCTATTGAGAGGCTTTAATGTTGGACAAGTTTAGACTGAAGACAGTGCTGTGGCTACAGATCTGAGTTATATATAAAAATACTGTGTCTGGGAGTTTATAAAAAATCTAGAGATATGAAAACAGTAACTCTTACAGAATAAGATCAACATGACCATTCACCGCCAGATAGACAAAACGCAATTCATTAAGCGAGCCGACAATTGGCAAGAGACAAAAGCTAACTTTAGCTCCCGAGCGGGCTTGTTTGATTTTATTTATTCCATTAAAGCGTTATAAATATGTCTTATTGGTGCCCAGACGTCGGCTTTAACTGTAAATTCTGGTTATTTTGGGGATAAACTCAGTGTTACACTCTGTACAGTATTATCTGAGTTTTCCTTGATGGTTTTTAAAACTGCAGTATGTTGTTTTATATTAACTTTAATATATATTTTGAGATTATTTTCAAACGCAAGGACAATCCAATGTTAAGAATCTCTTGTACTTTAAGTTGTACAGATAAAAGCATTCTTGAACCATAGCTCGAAAATTGTCACTTGTCGTTATATGTTTATCGCTGTATATCAGTATAACTATGCTGACATATGCAGCAATGAGTCGACACCGAATATCGATGTGTAACGTAATCGATGCGAATGTGCTACTATATTTAGCTCCTAGTCTCAAGTTACTAGTTACAACCACCGAGGGAATTCATTTGTGACCTACAAATCAACTGCTATATAAAATGATAGCTGATATTTTCTTATGAAGTAGTGACGACGTTGGACAAGTACAAACAGTTTATCATGGCTCAGCACCAAACATTTTATTTCCATGTGGTTAATTTTCATCATCATTCTAGTCTTTTTCCAAATAAATTAGAATCGGCTTCCAGAGACAACCAGATGCGACTGAATAGCTATCACTATTTTACATAAAACGAACAGCCATCAGAAATTTACTTTATTTTAAAATTTGCCTATTAACTTCACGAAATCCTATTACCACCGTTGTTGGATAGAGGCCTTCTAATAATTGCTTAATTCTGTCGTATTTAACCATTCTTCTTCATCTCTTACCGACAGTTTTTGGAATGGCATTGTTCCAACAGCAGGTGGTCTGCCAAAAGTTTCGACCCATTTTCTACTCCGTTACATTACCTCTTTGGTGTTTCAATATCAGGCTATGAAAAGAACAGCAATATTTAAAGTAAACTGACATCATAAAATAAGTTATAATATTTCTATCTATACTTTTAAATTTTCTCGCGGACAACCGTTCGCAGACGTTTCGTCGCCGTGTAATATGAGTGCCTTATTTGGGTCATTCTTCAGTACGACACATGATATTTCATTAATATCATGTAATTTTGTATATTGTTCATTTGGAGGTCACCGTTTGCGAGTTTTTGTGATCAAATCTTTGACCATAAATCTTTATATTATTATCCCCACGTTCATTCGTCAGTTCATCACGTGTTGCTTTTCGTGGTTTGATTTTTATGAGGTCTGATACCTATACCTAGCTAGCTATTGTTTTAGGCACAGCTTTTCATACTTAAGTAAATTAATAATATTAATAATCCAGTTATTACCTCAATGACACGATTTTATTCTTTAGACAGCTATAGACATATATACAAATTTTCTTTTAATTAAATCAATGCAAACTGAGCCTTGTTGGTAGTTATTTTGGATACTTATATTTCTTAATATTTGGAATATTTTACTAGTCCTAAACTAAGCGGAGCTTGTGCTGTTTTATATATATGTACTTAATGTGCTTTTTACGTTTTAAAACTATAAATACAGTAGAATAAAGTAAAGCAAACCTTTTCTGTGATTACAGCTACAAAACTTTCAAATGTAACTAAAGTCTAGCTTAAGAAATCAAATCTATTTAAAATGTAACAAATGATTCAAACATAGTTAATGCGTCAATAGTCCGGAAACTTAATGGAACAACTTTGAGATTCCGTTCACTTTTCAGAGGAAAACGAATGACCGCGGAACGGGGTCATGGTAATAAAGTAACAATAATTACCATAGCGGTGACTGACGCTGCCAACCGCTTATATATACATAATAATGTACATAAATAGATACATTATGTCAATATCACGCGCGTATAATATTTTTTTTTATACTTCTAAGGTGGCTCAAGTACACGGCCCACCTGATGGTAAGCAGTTACTGTATCCTATAGACGCTTGCAACATCACGGGTATCACTTGCGCGTTTCCGACCCTGTTAAACGAAAGAGGAATAGTTGTGTTGGCAGTATAAGGCTCAAAGTCCACCCACTGCCAACATAACGTTTCCTCGTGGAGCACTGACGTAAAAGAGCTTCCGCGAGTTCCTATAGATCATCACCCTGTGAGCCTTTTTCCAACTATGTTAGGCTCGACTTTCAGTCTAACCAGATGCAGATGAATATGAATATTTTATACAAAGACTTAATCTTGTAGATCGGCTATAGATACATATGTGTATACCCAATGCACCCTGGGCAGCTAGCCAGTTGTGCAGTTGATGCCGACGCCATAGAAAAACAAGTACCTATCACTGGAAGGCGGTCATGTCTCCTGCACTGTAATCTGGCCACGCGCTTATGGTTTATTCCTAATAAACATTATTACACCCTTAAATTTATTTGACGGGGAAAGTAATCGTTAGTCTAGCTACAATCTAATATGGCTGAATTCAATTCAGAATTTAACACGAAGCAACTGAAATCTGATGAATGAAATATTCTAAGGTTGAAGGGTCGAAAATACATACAGCTGTGAACGTTGACATGGTTAGGAAAAAGCTAGAATGCAGTTGTGATAATGAGGAAACCATAACGCTAGACTACAGAGCAACGGAACTCGTGCGGATTTTAGTCGGTACGAGGCTAAAGTACCCTTTTTTTGTAGTATGGAAAATTCTCATGGATCCTCCGACACCGAGGAGGTAGCAGGGTATGTCGGACTCCTATCGACTAAAAACCGCACTTTCCTTCACCTGCCCTATAGGCATAGCCATGGGATATGCGAAATTCGCCACGACCATGACAGTAGGTTAAAGTACCCTGCCGCCTAGGTGGCAAGGTATGTCGGGCTTTTCGCATTAACAAAAAACATGATGAATAAGATCGAAAGCTTACTTACAATTTTAGTGGATTGACTGAATAAATGTAGCAATATAAATTATATGATCCTCTGTGCACTAAATACATCATTGACAGTTCGGTGTCTACTGACTATATTTGTGACGATAATAGCATGGATATGCTGTAAGTGACTAATATTGAATATTGGGTATTTTTAGTATCGAGTATGACGGACGATCGAGGAAAATTCAGAGTTTTTTTTTCTTTTTGAGGTAATAGGGTTGCCATAAGAGGATAAACAGGTGAAATTATGCCTGGGATCGTCAAATATTATGATTTGTACAGTTATTATTACCATGGGGAAATCCTAATGGACATGCCGCTCAGAACATCAAACGATTGCTTACTCATCAACATCATACGGTCTTCATAGAATCGACCTAATTGGGCTTGCTACAGGATCCTGGATCCGATCATGACTAGAGCTGATTGTCGGGATTCCGATTAGCATTCTCTTCTCAGCTCCTAAAGAGCTCTTAATTCATAATGAGCTTGAACTACACCCCTAAGCCTAACTGCACCGCTAAGCTTCTTAACTGCGGTACAAACATGATTATTATGATCAGCCCGTATTCATCCATTGCTGGACATAGGCCTCCTCTGGTCACTTCACCATTGCCTCACTATAATCGTCCTTTCACTTGTACGATAAGACATGGACAAAACATTTCCTTTCACGGTATATATTTGCAGTCACAATACAATAAAAAATGCTAATTTGGTAATAACAAAAATCGTATAAAAACTTCCTGCAGTTATTTTGCAAGCACAAAGTCCAAAACAAAAAAGTTTTAATAAAAAATTAAGAAAAAACATAATATGTCGATGTGTGTTCAAGTTAACCGCGTGGTACACAACGTGTTTCAACTTAACGATCACGATTGTGAATAAATATGTAAGTGTTAGTAGCAGCTTGATATATTACGTCATAAAGATGTAAGGATTTACGAGGAGTTGATGGCTACTGAATAGGCTTGTGGGAATTGATGTTTTGCCTAGATCTAGCAAGCTTTGTGAATGACGGTATTTTTGTTGTTGTTAAATCCTGGAATATGTTATCTCTATTAAAGATGAAAGTGTTAGAGAAAGAGGAAAAGCTGTAAAAGCTGTGCAAGTAATGTTTGGACATAAAAGGGTGTATGACTTTATCTGCTGAAACTCATTGCTTCTACTATAATTATAGCTAGAGTATCCAAAAATTTAAAACTATAAATGTCCAATAGTAAACTGACTCTTTCATCTTTAACGCGTGCGTACTGATTGATGTACGCACTATTTGAAAATGGAAGGACAATGCTGGCCCTAACCGCATTTATCAGTGAGTAACATGTTATGTCAGTAAATTGTAAAATTATTATAAATAGTCAATAATATTTCATTCATGCCTCCGCATCGCGTTGGTAAACTCGTGACTGGTAAAAACGTATGCAAATGTAATTTATTTATGTATTTTATGAATCTACATACTCGTAAGTTAGTTGAAAATGTATCAAAACTGTATGGACTTTGTAGAGTTCTGCGTAGATTGTATACGGAATATCGGTAACGAACTAAAAAAATCGACAAAAATAATTCATTGCAGTAAAAGTCAATGGGAAACCGAAATAACTAAGTATTGTTTGTTATTGTTAACGATTAGATATATAATTATCTATTTGACGAGGGATACATATTTTTTAAAATATTGTTGTAAACTTTTAGGAAAAAAGAAAATACAATATGGTTACCATAAAAGATTTAGAAGGAAAATTGTTTTTTAGCAGAATCCCTATATGTAGTAGCATGGATGAATATTTTATTACTCATCCATGTTATGAGCGTCAAAACAAATACTGTTCAAGAAGTTACTGTAATTAAATCGGCAGTCTTAAATACTGTATTAATATATTATCTACTGTTTATTAAATAACAGGAAAAAACCTTTAATAATAACGAACACGACTAAGTAACACGTAATACCTTTAATTTAACTCAAGGAAATACTTCTTAATTACCTAATTGGGTTCTATAGGTAAGTCAAAATTGATGTCATGTCAGTAAAGTAAATCTTTAAGTCAGAAAAGGCCTTGTTGAACAATTGCAAGAATAGTAGCAAGTATTATAACAAGTTATGTCATTCTGACTGGTGTAAATCCACAATCATACCCCTCCTATACAACGTGTTACGAAATACCTCGTAAAAAATATAATTAATTATCAAAGCCAAACAATTTGTCAGCTGTCATGTCAGGGAACCAGATTATTTAACAGAAAGGCCTACGTACCGCCTATTTTACCTAACAATTATCTATTTTAATAGTTTTTCTATTTTTCATTCATAAATATTGTTGTTTTCCTTTTTTTGGGGTACATTATACAGCGTTACTACGGTTCTTAAGTATTGTGAATGGACTCGTTATTAAAAGGAGGTTAAATGGGGCCTCCATTTAACCTCCTTTTGGCTTTACGGGTAGTTTTGTAACACCGTGTATTGGGTTACAACTCACTTATACAGAAATGCATGAAAGTATAATTATATTATATGAGTAATGTTGTATAGAACGGAGCGCTGAAAGCTACGCCACAGTTTTCAACTTCTGCAGTTGTCATCGACTCAAATGTAATTTTGTGTACGCTTTATTCGTTCCACAAAAACGTTTATATTTCTATATATTATATTATCTTTGCCCCTCTCGTATAATAACGCAAGACCTAAGATAGAGTTTGTTATCGTTCTTCTGAAATGGTTTTTCAAGTTGTAACCCTTTATCGAAAGTGTGACTTCTTCTGACTTTGCTGTATGCATCCACGAACTTTTACGATGTGATGAAGTGTGTTATATTACGAAATCTATTTCTATGGATGCTTTTATCCTCCTGATTTTTTTTACTACCAATATTATTTATTAACTTGATGAAATCGTGAATCAACTTTAATTAAAACAATGTCTAGTCCAGTATAACTTATATCTAAGTTGATTTAGTTAGAAATGGTCCTAATAAACATTTATATTTCGTCAATTTTAAGTTGGGTAAGACCAAAGTGTTAAATAAGCAACTTTGTTACACACTATAATTTAGTTGAGGACATTTTGTAAAGCAACTTAGTGCAGAACTGTGCACTTCGCTGATTTTCCCTGCGTGCGTGTGTGCGTGTATCGGGTATCGCGCGTTTACGTGTGTGCGTGGCTTGTGACTGCGGCAGACTCGATGGCAACGTGCGCTTGCGCATCTAAGGGCTTGAGCAGAATGGTGGAGTAAAAGTAGCTTTGATTTTTTATTGTAGATATATGTACAGTTTTATTGTATGCTGCCATATTCAATGTTTTAAATGAACCGATTTTAATGAACCAATCCTTAACATTAAAAATACGAAAATAGCTAAACAAATTCCCAAACAACTGAACTGATTTGGATAACATTTTCCAAGGAAATAAATGGCATCTTGAGGAAGGACTGAGGCAAGCTATTGTCTCAAAAAAATAAAATAAAATTATAAACGTTATTATTTCAACAAACAAACAAAACATAATATACCTAATAAGAAGAAGAAAAAATAGTACTAATAGGCAACTAGAATAAAATTAAATAAATATATAATAATATGTTAGTTACATAGTCTAACCACACAACAATATCCGTCCGTATCATTTGTACAGACGTCACTGAAGTTGACCTGACACACATTGTATCACCCTAACGATAAGTCAACATTTCGACTATGCATTGAAAAAATAGACTTGGTTCAAGTAGGTGGATATTGAGCTAGTGTTGGTCATCACGTTTGTATTTCTCGAAAAGATAAGGCAGAGAGTAAGTAAGTACATGAAGTCATTTGTCTAGCAGTCGTCAGGGCTACTGCTACGAGAAATTTTGGTTTTCTATGAAATTCTGAGGATCTTGGAGTCTGTATTTCTGTCCGGTCGCAAAAGTACCTTATGGTTTTGTGTTCTTTAACTGTGCTCTATATTGAGTAAATAAACCAAACGCTTAGGAGTATTTTCCACCATAAATTTAACTGTGCTCTAGATATTGTGTAAACCAAAAGCTTAGGAATATTTTAAATTGATTTAATTTTAGTCTTAAAAGATAAACTTGCAGCATGTCACCTCCCTATAAAGCTGTGCATGTGTGCGCTGAGGTGACAACACCGAGCCGAGGACACACGGAGACAACTTGACGCCTTCTACGGCGCTTGCGCGCAATCCAATCTACATCGTTACAGCGCGTGCGTCGTCGGTGCCAACATGTCGCAATCCAACACCGCCAGACTGTATGTTGTGGCTTCGAAATTTATCCCTGATCTTGCAGAAAGTATGAGTAACGTATTAAAGGATTACTGATCTCTGTATTTCTTTAATTATTTAAAAAACGCGTTGCCCTGTCTCTCTCTTCTTAGCAGGCGAAGTATTACTAAAACTCTGACAGCAGATGGCTTAGCTTAGATTTTATTTTTATTTTAGTCACGGTCCTTTTTCCTCACGGAAAGATATTTTTTTTTAGAACTACCCTCTAAAAACCTAACTTATTTACTATAAAAGCTTTCAAAAGAATTTAGAGAATGAATTGTTAGTAATTTGATCCATTGATGGTGCTCAAGCTGCGGCTTCATTAATTTTAAATTCTTCATTTTATTCTTATGTGTTCTTTTATGTTTTTTATTTATAAAAATAATTATTTATACCGTATTATTAAATTTGGAACACTTCTTTTAAGCCAGTTCTGTGAAAATCTATTGGGAAAACTTAAAAAAAATGTCTTTTTGTTATTATATGTGTGAATGTAATTTGTCTGTTAACTTTTCTAAAATAAATAAATATCATGTAAAGCAGCAAAATATCGAAGAAATATAAACTTCAGTTTACAAGACGATCGTACAATAGGTGTGTAAATAATACACATAGGTACCGACATAAAAAAAAGTTAATGAGGTAGAAAAACAAACTTAAGTTTCCAAAACGACGCGGCGACGCACAGTATATAAATAACAAAGCGTGTAATTTAAATAAGTCATAACAAAAACATTGACCGGTCGTATTTATAGACCTGCCTGAAGCAACAATATTCTTGGCAGTTATTTTTAGCACGTGAAAACAGACAGTTAAGTGATCATTGACTAACAAATCATGGTTAGTCATACGTCTACAAAAGATAAATAAAGTACTGAGACGGTTGCGGCGCTTATTTCTACTAGAAACGAAGAAAAGTTTTACCGAAGAGTTGTCCTTAGAGGATACTTGACAATTGCTATATTTCACTATTAAATAAGAAAACTGTATGTAAATAATACTAAACCGATTTCTGGGATAATTTTCAGAATGGAAAGAAACTTCTTATTCACAGTGTTAACCGATCGTTCCCGTTTCTGTAACAGACCGATTCACATTCGATAACTTTAGCGAGAATAGCAATATAATAATCAAAGTTTGTTTTGACATACTAATTTTTAAATAGACACGTTACCCTGTTCAAAGGCCAAATAATTAGTAGAGTGAAGGTAGGCGGAAATCATTAATCTTTAGAAGTTTTTAAGTTTTTTTTTCACTGGTGGGCACCTATCCTGGTGAGCTTACTATTCTATAACTTTGTTATGTCAGCAGGATGTAGCCATTTAAAAAATTTAAGGATCATACCTTTTTTTTATATAATACGGAAACTCCTCATGGATTGTCCACCACTCGGGGAGGTGGCAGGGTATGTCGTACTCATACCGACTAAAAACCGGACTTGCCTTCACCTGCCCTATTTTCATGGCCATGAGATACGTAACGAAATACATAAATATAATGATAATTTAATGACTGCATTTCTCAAAAACACAGCCACGTTTGTTTTCGCTAGAATTTCATACTCTTTGATAGGCTACAAAGCCTCGTACACCTAGTTTATAAATACCTCTGGAACCAGCTAAACAAGAGGCGCGACCATAGAAATGAGGTTCGACACATAAAAAGGTTGGAAATGACTATGCCGTTTTGTAATAACGACATTTTAGTGTTGTTATTATAATAAACAACAGTATATTTCAGTATTGCTCTCACAATAAATGACAAATTTCAATATACAGTTATTAACACGTTAAAATTTTGCTTGACTTTTCAAGCGTTTTGGAGAAGTGGAGTTATTTGCTTCTTACAGAGTCTAACCACATTGTTAAACGAGTATATCACGTGGACCGCGTGTCATACACCTGACTTTTAATACTTTATTATAACACTAACTACCTATTGTGGTGGCATAAGGTCGTTATCAAGGCATTTTCTACTTTACGCGAAGTTACATGGGATTTTGCTTCTAAATTCAAATTAGGTATTTCGAAATTTTTATTTTGGTTTAATGTGATGGATATAAGAAAAAAAGAAGATCAAAGAAATGATGGATGGATTGTTTAAAAGACGAAATAGTACGGGAGGAACTAATGATGTAATGATGGCTGATAGAGACGTAGGTATAGGAAAAAAGACGTATTGCGCTCAGGGCTGTCTTAGGGCATCCAGGGGCCCTCGGGCATAGTATAGTTTGGAGCTCTTTTAGAGAGTAAAAAATTACTGATTTCTAGGCCATACCCATGGCCTTGGGCCTGTACCCCTTGTTAGGCAAAAAAACGGAACTGACTACGCTAACCCCAAGTAAGTTATAAGGACAGTTGAATCATCATTCTCCTGGATAATGAATGTGATTTAAATTAAAAAAGTCAGGAATATAAATACATGAATATCGAATATCGGATATTAACAGGCCATCACGTACAGCAGCTGCGCTTGTAATCAACAGACCAATGACGGAGATGTCTACATTGACCTTAGCCAATCATCATCAGCTCATATTCTTTCACTGCTGGACGTACGACTCTCTGTGCCAATAACAGTACGAAATTATGTGGAGCGACTTACTCATTGACAGCTTACCATTAATTTTAAGCGTATCACCTATCACTTACCCACATCCCCTGGTGAATATATCCATAACTCACTACTATCAGATAGCCATTTGATTTGACGCCACATTTATCGGTCTCAAGTTCTCAAGGAAAACAACTCGGAGATCTAATTACAGATATGTACCACCTTTCACTAAGCCTTCGTGTTAATTGCTGGCAATCAACGAGATTCTTTATCTGCTTAGTCCTCTTTAGGCTATGCGTTAATACATGGTTTGTTATTTGTGTTATGCATGTAAATGCATCGGATGACTTCCGTACTTATTAGCGACAATTTTCAGTCAGTAGATTTGCTTAGAATTGTAGAAGAGAAAAGACAGTTATTAAGAACCGTAGAGAATAGGAGAGCAAAGATGTTTGGCTACTTGATACGACGCGACACGACGATTACTTTAGTATTATACTTGAAGGTAAAATTGAAGGTAAAACTGAAGGAAAACGCGGAAAGCGAAGACCTAGACGAAATATTGTGGAACAAGACAAGGAAAGGGTGGAGATCGAGTCGTATCAAGAGGTAAAACGGAAAGCTGAAGACAGATAACAGTGGCAATTGCTCCACCGACAAGAGCTGGGCTCTTAAACTGAAGATTAATTCTTAGATTGCTTAGACCTTGTGGCTCGTAGTGGCTCGTGGCTAAAGTTATAACTGATCAACCAATCTGCAAGGTTAAGCTGCGCTAGCCGCGGTCAGTTTATGGATGTATGACCATTCATAACACATCGAGATATCTCCTTGTTTGGGAGAGGTGTTTTGCGAACATCTATGCCAATAGTTAGTGGTAGTCAGAAGCCCCAAAAGCCTGACAATGACTCCTCACGATGTCAGTATTGAACTGCAATTGGGTTGCGGAGGTCGCTTCGTGTAAAATACTAAGTGATATTGGAAACCGACCAATTAATAATAGCTGGGAAAACGCTTGGAAGGTGAGATTTGCTTACTAGGCATATACAATTTTGACAACTCAATACAAAGCGTGGCCTGTGTATTCGGCATTGATCTCGATTTCTATAATCTCAGCGAAATGCCTCTAACTCCTGTCTTAACAAGCCAACGTTGTATCGAGAAAGCTAAATGACATTTTTGACAGTCAATCAGTTTCTTCTTTCATATTTTATGTAAAGGATATTAATACCTATTGGCTTCGTTTTCATCCCTGTTCTCTCAATGACAAGGTCGTCAATCAATCGTGTATGACTATTGATAAGACTACACTCCTGGACTGTACCTATGGACCAGGATCCAACGAACCAACGACTTCTCCCAAATTGCAGTCCACAACCAAAACTACCATCAGTATCTAGCTTTCAGGTTCACGTTTTCCGATTCGTGGTTGCTAGAGAGAACATTGCTAACAACAGCATGTTAGGCAAACGGGAGGCTAGGCTTAAATGTCGCTTACTTATTAGTGAATATCAATGAATGTACCTACTAAAGAAAGCATTGCCAATAAAGTGCGCATTTACTGACATGTTTGCATATATAATTTTGGCATTCATGCACTTAATGTCAGTACAAAGACCAATTTTCTCTACAATTCAGACGAGTTTCTCGTCAATCTTATATTGTGGGAAGAGCCATTCAGAAACTAATGAGAAGTTTTGAATGAATGCATAACATGTTATTCTGTGTTTGTGTTTAATAATTTAGACATATCATCACGTCTGTATTCCCAAAAGGGTTAGGCAGAGGTATACCAATGTAGACCCACATTTGCTGGGTTATAAGTATGTTCTACATTGATAAGTTTACTTTGATAAGTAAGTTTTAACTAAATTGACTTTGTCATTTTGTTGCATTACTCAAATAGAGTCAAGTGTTCAAGCAAGTTTTGTAATCATGTAAAGGTACGAGTAAATAAAACATTGCAATACTTGATTGTTGAGTACGATAAAATATACGGATTACTTATCTTTGAGTTTGAAATGTAAATATTTTCTATCACAGCTTAGTCAGTACCTACCTAACTTCTCCTAAAAGGCGTGCCACGAGAAAATATTGTCAGCGCATTCGAGTATCTCGTCTTTAGCTAAAGTTTCGGCACGCGATGAACGTGACAAAATTATTTCGTGGCGCTCATGCTAGGCTATTGGTGGATACAGCAAAAACAAAAACGGTATCAATTGTCAAAAAAACTATCATAGGTACTTATTTATGCTAAAAAAATCCATATCAGTCCACAAATAGCTACTGCAAAAAACGACCAAATAAAAAAATGCTTTATAATAAATTATAATAAAAGCAATAGGTACTTAAACAAGAAAATAAAATTATAAAATAAAATGCAACTTAACAAGATCTGGTTTGTAACATAAGTAGGGAGTTGAACGAGACTCGACGGCGACTCTTGGCTGGTTCCGAAGCTAACCGAGTTTACCCGAGCAAACCCGAACGGGTCCAAGGAGGATTAAGATAATGAAAATCACAGCGTCACACAGGTTCGTTGATTTTATGAAGACGCGTGAATCGACTGATTTAGAACTCTATCCTATGTGATATAAGAATTTCACAGAGAGAACGTAATGTAACGCGTTTTTTATTAATACAATTATTATTTGATCTGGATGACCAGTTACTTAAAGAATTGCGAATCAAATAGTGTAAAAAAGTGCATCATAGGTATACAACTCCACAGCCCTACACTATCCATATGACAAATATCTTATCCCTTTGAGTTTAAACTTAATATTTTTAAGTTGCCTTACTTAAAAATATTAAGTTTAAACTCAAACAACCGAAAAACGTAAAACAGAAGACTTTTTTTTGAGAATTTGTTGCCATTTCTCAAATTTGGCTATGACTTAGCCACGGTAATATTATCTATATTAGCTGAACTTTCTCAATCTTAGTAGAAGTCTGAATCTAGAAGCAATGACGACCGCTGACAATTTAAAAGTATGTAAAAATCTCGAATATTCGTATTTACTAGTATTTCTTTACTTTTGAAAATTATACTGAACTTATCAATTGAAATCCTTAAGGAGATCATCGCGAGGCTCATAAAAATATTCGAAGTTTCATTAAGGTCTGGTACAGAGATAGAAAAACCTAGATTTGTTGTCGTACATTGGATAGGTCAAGTGTCAATTTTAATGTCTGCGGCATACCTGACGCTTCCGCGTAATCACGGTGTTCGCTTACCGTGCGTGGCGTGATGCTACTACTATTACTAATACCAGTGTTGCCATCGATACAGCAATTGTCAATATACGGCAATTTAGGCACTATTTTCCAGATACACGGCACATCGGTATAACCACATTTGATGTAATATTACTAATTCGAACAATGTTTAAGAAAATAATCACTGTATAATATCGATTAATATAATTTTCATTTCATCGAATATTTATAAGCGATAACAACATTTGCGCTATTATTATATACGTACTTATAAGGCCAAAAAAAAACCTAACAATCTAATCTAGCCTAAGTAAATTCGTTGCATTTTGAAGCTCAAGACATTATTTCAAAGAAATAAATATGCTAAATAAAATTCTACCAATTAATTATTCGGTCAAATGAACAATTATGCGGAATGACTTTATTGTAACGAGCCGCGAAATTAGGAGCGATTTTGGACTAAACGTTGTTACTTACTCGTACTTATACCAAACTAGGGTAATCCCGGGTAATCCACATCTAGCATTTCACATAAATTTACTTCCACAACAATCAAGTTACTTTTACCACTAAATTTAGATTAATGTAAAAGAACCTCATATACTATGCTACAATCAAACGTTTTTCGGAACCTCTACCTGAAGGAGCGACCCAAAAGATATTCGATATTCAAAAAAACAATGTTTATGGTCAAATTAATTGTTGATTTATGGTCAGTTGGCGCCGACGACCATATCGGGTTACACACAGGTGTTCGACGATATTCAAATATGGAAACAATATAATAACGTTGATATTTAATTTCATATTAATTTATATAAATATCGAATCGTTTATTACATTTTCATGGGTGCTTTAGACTTAGAATTTGGACTCTGAATCTTACTGGAGGAATAAGGCTTTATATTGGTTATTAACTATTAATAAATAGTTAATGGTATGGTTATAATGGTGTAGTATTATTCCTCCTAATAAAAAGCGTAAAATATTTCATTTGGAGTCACATTCGATAACTTCAACGGAAATGTAAGTGCAAGCAGGTGTAATAGTTTCTATTGGAAAAAGAAAACTGTATTAAAAAACTGTATTTTCGTTACGTTTGGTAAAGTGCTTCACAAATATTTTTTCTAGTAGAAATACTGATTTTAGAATCAAGCTTGCATCAGTAACTAAGTTTATTTTTATATTCGAGCAATTAACTACTGTTAGGCAAAGGTGTACCGATGTACACCCACAGAGTCTAAACTCCGAGCTGCTATTGAAAATTTTATAGAAAATCATAAAAACACTTTGCTCGACCTGGGAAGTCTAAGGCCTCTAGCGTAGCAGTCGCGCTTAGGGCCACTAGACTAAGGAGGTATTGCCTTCGGGGCATACAGACGTTATAGTATGTTATGTTACGTAAGTACTTTCACAGACTTTGTGACACAAAGTCATATTTGTACGGATTTTAATGCGGTTCTCCGCAATAGATTGAGTGATTCAAGAGGTAGGTTTATATGTATAATACATGTATGTTACTAGTACATTGCAAACGTGCGAACCCGGGTGGGTCGTTAGTAAACTATAATTTAAAGTAATTTTCATGGTCCATCGTGAACAGTATCGTCGGTTTACTGGTCAAACGCAAGCCTATTCAAAAATAATAAAAATAACCAATTTATTTTAAATGAAAATCTTTATGAGAAATTATTTATTCCATTTTTATTCGAATTAATTAATCGCTACACCTGTGCGCAAATTATATCATTAGTTTTTATGTTCCTTGTACCTAAGTCATTAAAAAAGTAGACAAGTAGGTATACAAGTTTTTACCTAAGTTTAGGTTGAAATATGATACGCAAAATGGGTGTACCATTTCTTTATATTATGTACTAATTAACATAATTATAAATTTATAAACTAGACAGTGGGTAGTTAACTTAATTTTGTTTTTTTTGCGGCAACTATAAAGGATACATTGCAAGTTGATATTAATTTATTAAAATACCTCGACCCTCCTGATGGCTTCAGCAATTGTTCTTCTATTGTGTCTGTTCATTGACGGGGTAAATAATTTTCAACTTTAACTGTTACGTATTACATTTAACTTTTTTTTAATTAGGTAATAAAATTATACGAAAAAGGTCTGGTATGTTTCCAAGAAGTATCTAATTATTTTTAGATGTCTTTGCACTAATTCCAAACCGCACAGTTTTAAATCAATTAAGAACATATTAGTAAACATTTAGTCTGATGAGTGGCACGAGCCCATTTCAATTACGATTAGAAAAACCACACATTAAATGATGTTGAATAAATGATAAATTATATTTACTGACTACCTCTGAGAAGAAACACCGAAACAAACTCAGAGAGTCATAGTCTCTTTTAAAGTCCAGACATAGGATATTAGCAAACTAGGTAGCACAAAAAAGCTAGCCTATGTCCTTCTCCAAGTTCTAATTTGTCTCTTTACCAAATTTCATCAAAATTGGTTCAGCGGTTTAGGCGTGAAAGCGTAACAGACAAACAGACAAACAGAGATACTTTCGCATACGCAGTAGAAATTGTTATTTATTCTTTCTGTACAACAAAGGCGGTCTTAATGCCAGATCTTTATTGTTGTACTCAACAGTACATTCAGGCTATGGATGATGATGATGATAATATTGTTCAAAAGCCAAAGGAATTTTGACACGTCCATCATGTTTTTTTTTTACTAGAAATTCTACCAAATAACCACTTTGAATGTTTGTTTATTCTAACCAGCCAGTCATACGATTATGCTGGATCCTTGTAGCGATCTCTACAGTACAGAGGCCAGCACATCAAGCTATCCAAAACTGTCAAATTTTCCCAATTGAAAAAGAACCTTATGGTTTTGTATTAAAGTTGAAAATCAATCAAAGAAATTTAACATATTGTGGTAGCTTGATGTGTTGGCCTCTGTACATATCGCAAGTACCTGGGAATTATCTAAAGTACGTCTTGCTGTATATACCGCTAGAGGTCACCACTGTAAGATAAGCAAAGTACTTACAACATGTACTATGAAACTGACAATAGCTCTACAAAGTCTTGTTTTGAAAGCTTTCAAAACGTAATAAGTTAATATTTCTTTTTCTAAAAAGTATAGCAATAGTAAAAATATTACCTACCTATATAGATCAAAATGGTGCTTATTTAAAAAAGCTAGATTATCTTACACGGATAAATAATAATTAAGTATTATAGAAGGCAAACAGTGAGGAAACCTATGCCTTAGAGATTTTTCTTGACAGGTGTGTGAAGTTTGCCAACCCGCACTGGGCTAGGATGGAGAACCGTGCCCAGCAATGGGACAGTATAAGTTGACGATGATAATGAATAGGCAAAAAAATTAACACCGTTAAATCTATCCTATTGTTTTATAACAAATTGATTCACTTACCTAAACTTCAACGAAAAGTTTGTCGGCTGATTCGATCGATTTAGTAGAATAAGTGTAGTTTAAAAACTGTCATTTAGCATCGTTTGACTGTCAATTTTATTAGTTGAATCGGCCTCCCTGTAGCAAGCTCTGTCTGTCGAAGATTGCCGGTGATATTATTTATTTCATACTACAGTAATTCTCAGAAGGACAACAATACCGGCCGCGCCCGTGTGGGGTCCGAGCCTTCGAGTGCGTTGATGTCTTTTGTACACGAACAACAAACGTCCACTATTCCAACTTCTTATTACGTCGTTCACGTAATTTATTGATTAAGCAATAGCCTTTTGTTTAAATACGATATAATAATGAAATAGGTTTTCGTATATCGTGTTTTTTTGGATATTATATCCGTACTTTAGAATCTATCGGCAATGCAGCCAGCATTTTGGGTATGCTTCCAGGCGATAGCGATGCGAAGGCCCTTTTCTAACATAATTATGTTTTTGAATTGTCTAGTTTTAGTTTATATCTTCAAGTTAATAACAACTACATATTATATTTTACTATGGACTTGAGTATAATAATATTAAATGTCTATATCCGTTATGATGCGTTTGTATAAAATTAATATGTAATGTAATCTAACGTTTTAAAATCCTCTAAACTATTTCTGTACCAAGTTTATAGAACGAAGTCTGTAGTCTAGTGGTTCGTGGGTTGGATTCCCACAGGATACAAATATTTATAAGATGCAGTGTTACCACCGTCAAAATAAGAGCTGCCGTACCAAATAATCTAAATTGCCGTATATTATGTACAAAATACACGGAATTTCCGTAAAATACCGATAAATTTATCTCAATTTTTGCGTCGTTAGTCTCTAAATATGCCGTAGGTACATCTTGAAAATAGTGCCTAAAACGCCGTATGTTACGGCTATTGCAATTAATCAATTTTGTATTAGTGTGGCTTTTTACTAACAACTTATGGATCTTGTAAATCGATCTGATATAAATAATTAAATAAAAATAAATAAATTAATCTCATCTTTAGCCATACTTTCGGCACGAGATAAACTACGAAAAAATATTTCATAGCGCGTATCTTAGGCTAGCAAGCTAGGATTCCTTGTTTAAGTATCCATGCTGAAGTATCCTTTGGACATTAAAATATCGTTAAGTTTATTGATGTAACTGCTTCGTGTGTGTTAACGATTCACCTTTACACTCCAAGACTGTTGGGTTAAAACGAGAAGTGAAGACAGTTACACACATTACTAATTTCATCACTGTACTGTTAAAATTAGTAAGGTATGTAACTGTCTTTATGTCACATGGAAAGAGTGAATTCAAAAAGTCTTCTTAAAGGAGTATTTATGCAGTTTATTGCCAGTTCTTCTCCATAATGACCACTATTTGGAACCGTGCATTTAGTGTTTGAGAATTAAAAAGTAAAATCAAATTTTATTAAATGTCGTTTGGGTTTGAATGTTTTTTTTTTATATATTTATGTTTAATGCACTTAGTTCTAACCATTTCAATATAATTATCATTTAGGGTTTTAGCTTCATAATTACTTTAATTATTATTACAACCTATTATTAGTTAGATAGATAGATAGATAAAATTCTCAGAAGCATTAGTCTCGGAGATTGGATTTTGTGCCCAGTTAATGGAAATAGGTTCGCCCCATGTTAACTGGGACCTAAATGAAAGAAAAAATCGTGAGGCAACCTGCTAGCCTGAGCGACTTTCTCGACGGCTTGTGAAGACTGTCGTCCCGCATTAGACCAATGTGGTGGACCAAGGGCGTAGCTAGGATTTTGTTAAGGGGAGGGCAGGCGTAGACGAATCAAGAATATATCTTAGGTAAATGCTGCATGAGCAATGGGACAGGTTACGTTAAAAATGAAAAACGAATCTAATTCAACCATCCATAGTACAATCTTATAAAATTCAACTGTTTATAGAATACCTCGCTACGTCCTTGTGGCTATAGCCTAACCCTTCTCATAATCAGGGACCCGTACCCAGCACTGGGACTGTAAATGGGTTGATAGTGATGATAGTATTATGTTTATAATTCTCACTTATAACAAAACAGTATGACGAAACAGCAAATCCAAGTATTTGATTGTTTTCATATTCACATGGGTAATATTTAAAAGTATCATTAATACCTTAGATATTTTTGTTTGCCGTTTCGATTATTATCCAACTGGCTAGACATTGATCAAATAGAAACATTATCTATTGCAATACCTAAACGATTTTATAAAAAGAACCTAAGTAGGTATAGCTATTTTGGAAGTAAATTATAAGAGCACAGGGTTGAACTTGCACTGATCGCTCGATATGGTCCCAGTGATACTATAAAAAAATGGGGAAACTTTTTTGTGTAAAAAAAACACTTTTGAATGGGTTTTTAAAGCATCTGCAGCCTCATAGCGAAACAGTAACACTTATTGCGTCATCCGATGACGTATCACAGAGAAAGGTGTCAATACACGATGCCGCCGATATGGGCCGGTCTAATGCATTCCTTATTTATACATGCACAAATGAATTATACAAACATACACGGTTATTGGACGAACAAACAGTACTTATACTCAAATGTGGTCGACTCACTTGTCTGGGGTTCTATTTTGGTTTCAAGGACGAATTTGTAAAGGAATAAGTAGGTATGATATAAATAAAGATTTCAAAATAAGCTTTGACGAGGTACGTGTGCTGCGCTTATAAGGCATACAATATAAAAAAAAAATGCTCCTAATTACATCCCTCAGCCCCTGGAATTCAGAATGCCCAAATAGTCATACCGTTACTATGAAAATAATTTATAAGTATATAAAAATGTTTTAGGCGTTATAAAACTTATGTACAACCAAGTATATAATCAAAGGTACAACATTACTTGACATCGACCGTTTTACTGTTCCACTTTTGGCACGTCACTCTTTCTCCACTCAAAACGAGACGGGTCCCAAACATACTCGAGCAGATGATTTTACATGGGAAATTTTAATTAGCTACTACTTCATCTCTTCAGATTGGCACACCCTTTCAGACAACGTTGTCTCAGTTTGTTTATTTTCAACCTATCAACTCATTTGTGCCAACAATTCAAAAGAATTGATCAATCAATGGTCAGTATTTACGTTACAACTCTGACAGCGGTGACTAGATTGAACTTACAATGTTGATTTCGATTACAAAGTGACAATCCTAGTATTGGTTTATAAAAAACGCTCTTAACCGAGAAGAGTGGAAGGACGGTAGGAACGCCTTTGCTTTGTATTAAGACGATAATAGCTGAATTTAAAAAAAAACTTTAGGAAGTTTACATTTTACAATTGCAAATAAAATCGAACTTTATGCAAATTGATAAATTCTCAAGTTACAGTTACATCTAGAAGTTGGAAGATAAGCTTGTCATGGATCATTTACATTTAAAGTTTTTTTTTTACTTTTTAATTTTATTTATGGATTCAACATTAATTTAATCTTGTGACACGCCATTTAGATTACATTAATAGCTTAAAATATTTTTAAATAAATGTGTAATGTGAGTAAAGAGTTTAGACAACTACTTTCCTTTTTTTATATTTACTTAAGTTTGGTGTGCTCACGTGATTCAGTTTCGCTGGGTTTTTTATTGGCGGATATTTTATAAATTAACTTTATGAACCATGAATTTCTATAATATTTAGTAGGCGTTGTCCTCAAATAGTTAATCTTATATCACATTTTAAAATTGTTTTTAATATATATTTCAAGGAATTTTAGCCTTTATTGGTTAACGTATCGTTTACGTTAATTGAAGTCTCCGTATACTTATATTTCTTCATAATATCGTGAACCGCAATGTTACTTTTAACGCGTAATAGATAAACAGATAAAATTGACACAATTTTATCAATGATAATACAGTAAGGAGATTAATTATTTATTCTTGAATCGTATGGATATGTGTAACGCGACCTTTACTGAACATTTGCAGTCGGATCGTGTGCGTGCGGCTTAAAAAAAGTATAACATTTATTTTGAAGTATAAAAATAGTTTAATCTTCATAATGTCTCTTTTGGAACTAATTTATTACTTTTCAAAAATATCTATTTCATTGGCCTAATTGAAATAAAAGTTTTTGACATCTTTCGACTTCTGAATCTTTGATACTCCTTTGTAACTATGCTTTGATAAGAGGAAAAAATATATTTGGTAAGTAATTATAAAAATATATCTTTGCTTTATTTTTAAGTTCTTTATAAATATTACTTTTAGAAAGTGCGATTATGAAATCGAATGAGTTGTAGTTTTAAAAGTGAGTATAATGGGTAAACGAATAAAATTGCACTACAGAAAAATATTAAACGAGCAATTTCTTATCATTTTTCAGACAAATGGAACATCAAAGATTACCAATCTGAGGATGTTAAATCGTCTGATAATGTTTATGTAAGAGTTGATGATAAAAGATTTTTATCAGCCTTGACTGATCGCTAAGAAATATGCAGATAAGACAAATACATGATAGATGTATCGTAAGCATGACACAAGTATTTTACAATGTTGCTCAAGCATTCGTAACTTAAAAACTTTTTACTGGATACTTTATGCTCCGAAGTTTCTCAACCGTTTCTCGCATATATTTGACGTTTCCATATCTTAGACGGTTGTGATACATTTAAAATGACAGTTTTAATGTTGAGAAACATTGCAAACATTCGTTCATCACTCACTAATTTTAATGCAAACATCAAAAGAAGATAAATCAACTTATTGCAACTTATACCTATGAATGTCCACTTGGAACCAAGTCGAAAATTTTGTTTGCAAACAAACTTTTAATACAAAAACTGATGGCTTACTTGGTACTAAGTTAATATCACTTTAACCAATCCAGCATCCGATTACGCACTGGTTCCGATTGGACACCCACGAGAGACAAACGGAAGAAAAATTGCGGAAAAAATATTTTCTTTTTTACTCACTTTTTTTATTCCGAAATGCGAACAACACAACACTAATCGTAAGCGAGCGTAAATTTTATTGAGCGAACGAATGTAGCGCGTTCCGTTTGTCACTGGCGTGCGTTCTGCCTCGCGTGCGATTCTCGTTTGGTCTTTCCGCTTCACGCTTGACGTTTTTATGGATCAGTCAACGCCGTGATTGGTCGAGGCGGCGAGCCCGTAGCTACGTCACACGAAAGCCTTAGGGCTCACGCAAGCGATAGATTTTTAATATAGTTTGGCAATTTGTGGAGAACGCTTAGTTAGGTATAGGCCGTAGAGGCACGAGCTGCTGCAGTGTTGCAGTTTAAATCAATTCTCAACTTCGGTGCAATAATATATTTTTAAATTTGTTGTTAGTAGATAAGTAGGTATAGACTAATATAAAACATAGAGCAAATCTCTATACGGACGAGAAAGAGTACATCGTCTTATTTCTTCTTAACATTTTATCCAACGCCAAAGTTAGACCTCATTATTTCCCACTTCGCCTTCGCATTTACAACTTCTACTATTTATTATTCGCAAACAATAAACAGTAAAATTTACACCAATATATCATCAAAACAAGGATAACTTTAAAAATAACTTACCCAAGTGCTATAACAAAACGTTTATTCGGTAAATCCACACAGTTGAACAGCGTTGAATGCACAAACGTCTCTCCGAAGCCCTGAATGCGACGCGACTAACCGTGCGAGGTGCGACCACTGTCTCACAACAGTCCCACTGAAATACTCGGGTACATCACTCCTATTGTTTGTCTACCTATACTTGTATTGTGTGACGCGTCTGTGTGTGCATTGATATGTTTTATTTTTATGTGTAAAGAATTATGTATTATAAAAGCAGTGGTAGGATTTTAATCAGCTTTCTGAGCAACCATTGGAGTGCTAACTCAAAGGTCTCGACTGCGAATCCATAGCACGCACCTATTCGAAACATGTGAGTATTAATAAGTATTTATCACTCGCTTAAACGTTGAAGGAAAACATCGTGAGGAAACCTGCATGCCTTAGAGATTTTCTCGACGGTGTGTGAAGTCTGTCAACCCGCACTAGGCCAGTGTGGTAGACTATAGCCTAATCCTTCTCATTCTGAGAGAACCCGTGCCCAGCAGTGAGATTGGATGTATGTGTACTTATTAATTGCTGGTGGTAGATAAATAGCGTCTAATGATCTCAGTATCAATGCCTGACAGGTCGAGTCGCAGCAGTTTTTGCCATTACCTATGTACTGGACTAGTTGGGCTTGACGCCCAGTTGATCCTGTATAGGAGATTGTTGACTTGAAAAAAGACGTTCCAGTAAGCCCTCTGTATTGTATAATGGACGGCAGAAGACACCTGGAGAGCTGCATTCTACCGTCCCGGATAATAATAGAGGAAGTGTTGATTTCTTGGGAAGGGCTAATTGAAAACAATGGATTGCTTGTTTCTACGATAGAAACAAAAAAATAAGTACAGGCACGTGCAAGTACAGGTCGTGGAAGGTACAGTCAATATCATAAGTAGGTAAGATGATGCACGTCTGCATTCTTTTCAAACTATAAAATGCAATGACGTCAATGAGTAGCTAATTCTCGTGAAATAAGGCTTTAGTGGGATTACTTTGAACATGTCAAAAGCTCCTCATTAGAATGTAAACTGCTAAGCAATCTTTAGATATTGTAATTGCCGCCGATACTACTCGATAGTCACTATTCGGTATGGCAGCAAATAAAATGTTAGAAAACTATTTCTAAGATTATATTGATAAATTATGATCATACTAAGTCCACCTTGCCTTATCACATTATGAAGATCAGAAGCAGCATCAACCCATTGTACCTATATACAGTGGGGATCACGGGTCACTTTTCAAATTGAGAGGGATTAGTCCACCACGCTGGCCTAGTGTGGGTTGGCAGACTTCACACACCGTCGAGAAAAGTCTCTACGGCATGCAGTTTTCCTCACGATGTTTCCCTTCACCGTTTTAAGCGAGTGATAATTAATTATTAATACGCACATGAATTCGAAAAGTCGGAAGTGCAGGCCATAGATTCGAACTCGAGACCTAAATAGAAGATCGAAACAATGAAACAAATTTAAAAATATGTATTAAGTAAGTACTAATAATAGAGTCATTAACGAAAGAAGAAGACTGATAGAAATATGTTGCAGTCTCTTTGAATTGTCAGCTTAAACTTTAGGAAGCTTATTAATTACCGTGCAGAAAGTAATGATTGGGCTTGGGCCTTTTTTTAAATAAATTGAAAATATTTTATCAATTGAAAATTGTTATGATTGACGATAACGTATGAAGCAGTTACAATGGAGTGGCCACCGGACGAGGAAAGACATCTTTTGAAAATCAACTCATTGATGGGTTATTGATATCAAGTAACCATTGTGAAGTCCTGCATGCCATCAGTAAAGAACAGAATAAAGGCAAGATAGGAGTAGCTACTCCTATCTTGCTTTTATTCTGTTCTTTATACATAGCAGTGTCTCTGTTGAGGGCTTCAGGCTAATAATGACAATGAAGTTTGAACCTTGAAGTTGAATTTAATCTGCCTACTTATAAAAGAGCGTACTCCCGGCGTAAACTAGTGTTGCGGGTGTCCATGGGCGGCGGTAATCGCTTACCATCAGGCGATCCGTCTGCTCCTTTGCCCCTATCCCATAAAATAAGACCTACGATTCAGAAGTAGCTTCTTGTGTTACTAAACAGGCTGGTCTCAGATTACCGGTGATGGCCTCTATTACTCATGTTCGATTCAATGGAATGATCAAGCATAGGTGAAATTTTGAGAAGCGGTTTAAAAATCTGCGGCTATTATTTAAAGATGCATTGACACGAGAGATTGTACGAGAATTTCTCAGAAACGATAAAGAAGCCTTCGGCGTGTCATACCATAATCTTCTCAGTACTTACTTAGTATTATCATATACATAAGTGGGTTGGTCAGTGTCAAATCAATTTTGTATCATTAACTTTTTCAGTCTTAAGAAAATGTTCTCAAATAATTGTCGCAATCTTCTGTAAGGCCATCAGTCCATTGTGTCATTGAACTTAGGGTTTATGCATTATATAAACGCCCGTGACGTACTCTGGAGATGGTCACTAGGAGAGATTTGATACGTCACGGTCACAGAGTAGTCATTTAAAAGAGTCAACACAAAGAGATCGACAAGAAATAGAAACTTTGCGGTGGTTGAGACAGTTATGAGGTAGGTGATCCCATGGCCATGACTATAGGGCAATTGAGGGTAAGTACGGTTTTTAGTCGGTATGAGTCTGACATACTGTGCCGCATCCCCATGAGCATTTACACGGATATAACATAAAGGTGAAGTTTTAGGTAGAGGAATACTCAATTTTATGTTTGAATTTGTGCTCGGTTCCAGTCCATCTACATGCAACCTGTTTATTTTATTTTATTATATTCGGAAAACTTACAGCTAGTACAATAATTTATAACACTCGTTAAATATAATATTTTACAAGGCCATTTACAAGTTTTCACATGTAAACATTCCATTAAAAGTTGAAATGTGGGCGATAAAACTTATAGAATTTAGAGTTAGTTCTGTGTTAAGTAACTTTGTAACTTTTTATCAACAGATGCTTAAGCTGAGAAACACTGCCATTAAATATATCTAAATCATGTTTAGGTTGTATGTTCGCCAGTATGTTTATACTGGCGAACTCTGGTAAGTAGACCTCTGCCTAACCCTTCGAGGAATACAGGCGTGATGGTATGGCTATTAACCAGCTAAAAATCCAATCACGGAGCTGCTACCGAGAATTTTATAAGAAGAAATACTTAGTGGGTGCAGTATAATTTCAAAGTTAAAGAAAAATGATCGCATCAGAACCAATTATTTAAATAGACTTTCATTACTTTGCGCCTGCAAGTAGCCGGGTAAGTAACAATAAAGCAAATAAGTGTTGCAGACAGCATAATATGGATATTACGAAGTGGCGCCTATAAACGATGACGTTATCTTTAGGAGATCGAATCGAACGAAGGAATAAAAATATATATCTATGCATAATTTAAAATAAAATCTGGAGTTCAGATTAAAAACATTGGTGACATTCTTGAAATACCCGAAATTTATCTTTGTTTAAAAAAAACTCAATACCGTACAAGAGGCTACTTTAAAAAGACAACAAAATCACAGAAAATGGCAAATATTTGTATATTGCCAAGTCCCAGTCATAGCAGAAACAGATCTGAGAATTATAGAAAATCCCGCTTCACTACGTAACACGATTTTAAAGTGTGGTGTTATTGATACTATTACATGTCTGTTAACAGTCGGAGAATCCTACCATTGGTACATATTTTATTAGCACATTAGAATTCATATATAAACGACGGTAAGTGTTCACTTCAGATTACGATACGTAATAGTAACAATTACAATACGTAGGAATACGTACCTACATAGGAATTTCGGTAATAAACGAATTAAATATTAAAAAGATCAAGTAAGGAATTAGGTGTCCATGAAAATTAACATTTATTAAGTAGCCACTAAACATCTAGCTAAGCATATATTTATTGATTAGGCAATGTTTTTTATGGAAGTACTATCCGCTAAAAACTAAAATTAGCTTAAATTATTAAAAGGCAACATTACTTATATTCTCAACCAAATATTACGGAATCGGAACACACACAGTCATAATATTTATGTTTAATAAACAAGATTTAGACTTATCAGATAAGAAATACGTTACGTAGATTATGTATGTGTTGATGTGTGACGTAAACACATGTGACTAATTTTTTAAAGCAAATAACGTTTTTCTAAAGTCCACTGAACGTAACAGAAGTGTGGAAGGCGGAGAGAATGAAATAATGACGATTGTAAATGGTGGTTAAGAATCAACATGAGCACTAAGTAATAAAACAGTTAGAAATTTCGTTTTGAAATAATTAAAAAGTTAGCAAGTCTGTTAACAGTTTAAGAATACATTTTCTGGAATGTAGGTTAGATTAACATCACAGAACTATAATTTGAATAGTCAACATCATTTATTCATGTCTTAGCATGAAATAAAAAAAACTAAGAACCGTATTTCCCTAAATTCTAATAAGGAACTAGTCAGGGGCTCTAAAACCACATTAACAAATTATAGAGAAGAAAACATATATCAAGAAATATTCCGACACGTGAGAAATTTACCGAAACCGCATTTTTAATAATTTTGGCCTGTCTGCGAGTGAATCACTAAAACACCGAAGCACTGACCGTGACTTTGAACGGCGCTGAAGTCTGACCGTGACGGGAACCCCGGAAGCAAACAGGGTCATCAACACGTCATTTGATGTCTACTGAAGAGATTTTCCAATACTACTACTTTTCTCGAAGATAGTATGAAGTTTTGGATAACTTTGTTGGGACACATTAATGATTAGAAAAAATAGTGTGTAATTTGTATAATCATCATATTTATATCGTTTTTCTAAAATTTCGAGCCACCCAATATAATATGTAGAGAATACCTAAGGCATTAAGACCGCCTTTGTACATTAAGAATAAAATAAATAAATATGATCCAGATAAAGTCTTAACTGACCTATTAAATCACTAAGGGAACATGAATATGAGGATAGTCACAATAATTGATCTAATCGTTTTACTGTAAGTTCTTGACCGTTATCGATCCTTAATATTTCCATAATCAATACACATACATTAAAGCATTTTAGGGTCCTACAGACATCAGATGTAATTCTAAGACGGCATGATAATAGCCACTTGCAGGCATTACGTGCATCTAAAATCTAAAAGAACCCTTTGACCGATAAACATAATGTAGACGCCCCTTAAGAATTGACAAACCTACCTATCAATCATCAACCGACGGCTAGGTGTCGGTATTACTCATGATTACGGATAAACCAATAAATCATATCATGATACTCTTGACGACCTCTGTGGTCTAGCGGTTCGAGTGCCGGACTGCTGATCATGGGGTCGTGGGTTCGATTCCCACAGGACACAAATATTTGTGTGGATAAAACATGAGTATTTGTGTTTGTCTGGGTGTTTCTTATCTATTATAAGTATGTATTTACAAAAAAAAAAGTATATAAGTATTATATCCATTGTCTAGTACCCATAGTACAAGCTCTGCTTAGTTTGGGACTAGGTGGTGTTGTGTAAAAATGTCCCAAAAAAAAAAAATATTATATTATATTATATTATTATATATTATTATACTCTGAAATGGTAAGTTCAAGAAGTATGTTACCTTGATAACCTAGGAAATTTGAGGAAAATAAAGAGGTATCTATGTCGAGCAGGCTGCATAAGCAGTTCCCCTGATAAAATATGAGTTGCGAATAAATTAGTCAAAATCTAAAAAAGCAGGGTTGATGTTGTTTTAGATATGCAATCAGATACTCAGGCAAATAAACACTGAAACATATGTAAGAGGTTTTATCTTATTTTTTGAAGATTTAAATTAGGCCTTTGATAAACTCCTGATGTGTTTTCGATAAAATTAGTATCGAAACTATTTTTAAGTTAGTATTATATATTTATTATGTATATGCACAAACTATAATATCAATCTACAAGCACATGAAACATATAAATTATGAAAATTAGTTCGCTTACAAAGGGTGCCACAGGGAACTATCCTAGGTCACTGAGATTTTGGAGTATTTAAATTAGTCAACAAAAAATTTTTCGTAACCTTGGTCGTAGTTATCCTGTGATCTAGTTTATAAAAGTTACTGGTGAGGTGATACAAGCGTTTATCTATGTCTATCAGTCAAGGTAAATCGATTATAAACTGCATATTAATACTATATTGTTATAGCTAAATGAATAATTTCCTTATACTGACTTGAAATGAAACAAGGAAATAGGACCGGGTTCTTTTTATCAGCAGATAAGGAGGTATAAAAAAAAAGTTTTGTTACACGTCATTATATTAATAGATTCCGGAAAAGGTCTACGAACTATGGAAATTTTGGGGTTTTATTTAATCACTGTATCTATGTAGGATGTCTCGAAAGACCTTTGTTTATAATGCTGTTTGTAGGAAGCAAAATTAAATTGTTAGCTAGTTTTTTTACATTACTATAATTTACTAATTACCTCAGCGACCGAGCTCTGCTCCTTTCACATGTAAAACGTCTAGCTAGATCTCTTTTGTGGGTAAGTCAAGAGTGTTGGTTTAGAGGTGAAAACATGAAGAAAACGAATTTTCTCTATGAACCAAACAAATGATTTTTCCCAGAAATTAGACCGAAATCAAGCGATTTTTCATCACCATTATTGTAAATGTCATCAAAATCGTAAAAAGTGTTTTTCAGATTAAGGTTACCAACAACTTTAATATAATTATCTACATAAAAATTTAGTGGATGAAAAAATCTAAAAAATTGACTATTCAAACCTGCGCTTTCGAACCTCACTAAGCTACCGACAACATTGCCTTTGATGTCTATAAATATATTTAATTATTGACGTTGTATATAGTATTTTGACATCTTTGACGTATTCGATTCTCAGAAATAAAAAAAAAAACAATGATTGATTACTTAAGTTCAACGCCTGTCCAATATCTTGTAATATAATTTCGGATAAAGAATATTGATGCCATTTTATATATAGACCGGCTGTTTTATTGTAGATGTGTAAACTGGTGGACGTGGTCTGTAGCATGTGTGACTATTATCAATCTGAATCTCAGTGGGATAGTGAGAGGAATGATCATTATTTTTAAATTTTCCCAAAAGAAGGTTTTTAATTAAAGGCAGTGTATGACAAGGCAGACTCATTGGGGTGATTCACTAGGGGTTAACAAACCATGTTACCTAATTTCTGATGGGTTTAAGGAAGGTATAATATCGTTAATAATTTGGTGGAAAATTCTTAGAATCTATTATAATGGCTTACCTTAGCCACGCAAACATTTCACAATAGTTTATGTTGAAATTCAATTTTTAGATTTAATAGCATATTAATTAATAGAAACCATTGCACCGTAATACTTTTCCTTTTGTAACACGAGTAAGATTAATAAAAAAAATCACATGCACTAACAATACTAGGTATTTAGACTCTTTAGAAATATTTGTTATAAAAAAATACTATACGCGGTACGATCGAATTTTGAAATATAATAAAAAAAGTTTCTGGAAACGTTGTTATTTATGATGAGCACCATTATGCATTTAAGTATTTTACACTAATTACCACTATATTAAGTTGTAGGACTCAAGTTCGAATCCAGGGCATGCACCACGGACATTTCGAGTATTAATAATTCCTTGTTACTCGCTAACGGTGAATGAAAACATAGTGAGGAAACCTGCATGCCTGAGAGACTCTTTCAATAGCCTGACCCACCTCATTCTGAGAGAAGACACAGTCTTGTTAGTGAGATTGTGAATGGATTGATGAAGACATAGGTATATACTTCATTATCATTTAGAATTACAAGAAGATTTTTATTACAATCCAGTATGTATAGAGTAATTATTGAATATGATTAGCTACATGCTGTAAATTAAATATTAAACGTAAACACCAGAATTCTAAATATTCAAGTCATGCGTTTGTTTTTATCGTTAATGCTATTTGCATCTATGGACTTATTAATTCATGATTTTTCAATATAATCTATTGATAATTCAAATAATTCTAAGTAATGCTAAATATTACTATAATGTGTTAGTTTGTTGTGCTAAAAATCGTAACTGGTGATCTTCCTACATTTTATCTGAATATTTAGAGTTAACTAACACTAAGGCTGGAATACGTAGTAGTTAGTGTATCAATCGCGAGCCTTTTCCCAATTATGTTGGAGTGGGTTTCCTGTCTACACTGATGCCGCTGTATCAGAACTCTACAACCCAACTTCTGGGTAATACCGATACTAAGGATAGATTGGTTGTCAGGCTGTTTAGGCTTCTGACTACCACTAACGATTTTCATAGACATTCGCATTGACGGACTTTTTTATATTTTTTTATTTAAGTAATTTAATTCAAGCTACAAGGCCCATATAATATAAAATATTGTAATACAATACAATATAACTTAAACCAATAACAATTAAAATACTATACATAAACAATAAACTAAGCACTAATTCACACGAAGAGTCGGCGTCGTGTGTCGCGCGGTGTCCGGTAGCCGGCCTCGGAAACGCCGGAACACTACCCCTTTTGGCCAAAATTCCTCTTTCATGAAGGTCAACACGTATTAAGTACGTGCTGTCCGAGGTACGGAGGGGTCTCGATGTTTCAAGAATCATCACCCATCCACAGACTGTCTACAGCTATCGCAGCTTTACATTGAAGATCGGTTGATCAGCTTAGTTACGTAGGAGTCACTCACTACATACATTTTAGCAGTCCCATACAACCCGATTCCTACCAGCTTTTCTTTAAGCGACCCGCTCCTACTTCGCATGGGTGCAATATACTAATAACACGCATATATTATACATATTATAAATCTTCCGGAAGAAAATATTTAAATGGTAGTGAATCCGCATTTAAATCTTTATTAAAATCAGCGTACAGAGGGACAGCAGGAAGCAACTTTATTCTATACTATGTATAGATACTCCGTTCATTATAACTTTATAACGCTACCGTTTTTTTTTAATGTAAGCGTCTGTTAAGTTCCATTATTGAAAAATGCAAAAACATAATTATAATCTACTAGTTTTCCGCCCGCGGCTTCGCCCGCGTCGAGTTCGGTTATATCGCGTTTCCAAGAGAACTCATCAAAAGTCCGAGATAAAAACTATCCTATGTTCTTTCTCAAGGTCAACTCTATCTCTGTACCAAATTTCATTAAAATCAGTTCAGTGATTTAGACGTGAAAGCGTAACAGACAGACAGAGTTACTTTCGCATTTATAATATTAGTAGGGATTTACTATTTACAAATAAATTGAATGTCTAAAATGCAGAAATTTGAACAATATAACACAATTACTTTACGTTATTTGTCTTATGCTAGTACAGACGCTATCTACAAGCTATCTACAACTGTCAAATTTTCCCAATTGAATATGAAAAGTTGAAAATCTATCAAAGAAATTTGACAGGTTGTGGTAGCTTGATGTACTGGCCACTGTACATGTAGTGTAATATTGTTGAATAGCAAGTCAAGGTAAAGATAACTTGCTCCGGCTCCCCTCTTTCTAAATTTAATCCTGCACCTCTGCATCTATAACATAACATAGTTTGTAGAAGCAATGACAGCCTAGTAATATGAGCATTGGACTGCTAAGTCAAAGTTCTGACTTTTTTTTTTAATAATAATAATAATATTTTTGGGACATTTTACACAACACCATCTAGTCCCAAACTAAGCAGAGCTTGTACTATGGGTACTAGACAATGGATATAATACTTATATACTTTATTTTTTGTAAATACATACGTATAATACATAAGAAACACCCAGACAAACACAAATATTCATGTTTTATCCACACAAATATTTGTGTCCTGTGGGAATCGAACCCACGACCCCATGATCAGCAGTCCGGCACTCGAACCGCTAGACCACAGAGGTCGTCTTTTCGAATTCATGTGCGTATTAAATACCTAAATAATTAAATACCACTCGCTTAAACGCTGAAGGAAAATGTCGTTAGGAAACCTGCGTGCTTAAATTTTTTTATCGACGGTGTGTGACGTCTGCCATCCCGCACTAGGCCAGCGTGGTGGAGTATAGCCTAACTCCTCTCAATCTGAGAGGGGTGCAGAACACTTGCCCAGCAGTGGGACAGTATGTGTTGTTGATGATGATGATAATAATGAACATAACATACCATCACGCCTGTATTCTACGAAGGGTTAGGCAGAAGTGAACTTATCCACAATTCGTCGGTATGTCTCTTTCACCCTTTTATTGTTTCTTTGGGGGAACAAGAGACCTATCTCGATACTATACTTGCATCACAGGGTTTTTCAATAAGGCATGAAAAGTAATCATTTGTGTCTTTGTTCTTCTGCTATTTATTCTATATCTGCTATTATCGTAACAAGAGGCGGTTTTTAGTTTCTGACTATTCCTATAATTAGGATATCGGTATTGAAATTGGGATACGGAGGTATTATAGCAGTCGCTTTGTGTAAAATACTGATATCCAGCCGCGTCTGGTTAGACTGAAAGCCGACCTCAATATATTTGGGGATAAGGATCGAAGAACTACCTTTCTGATACGATTGTAATGACAGACTTGGCCCCTGTGTGTGGCTCTCTACTTTATTCCACTGATGAACTGAGGATACATAAAACAGAATTTATAATTTATTGACCACAAAACTAATGACTCACGTGAAAGATCGACCAACCTCAGGTCGGTATAGCTGATGACGTCATTTGATCCTTTTCTTCCCGCTTACCTTCTGACGTAGGTCGACAATTATTATTATTAACGTTGTGAAATACTATATGACTATGACGTCATAAAACGGGAATCCTCATATCGTATGACTAGTCTAGTCTCGGCAATTATAAGCATACTGGTACTTTTAGCGTAGTTTCTTACTAGAATTTAATTAGTCTGTGTTCCATGCAAGGCGCAGGGTAGAGTTTTGGTTTTATATTATTTACTCAACGACTGCTTAAAGCATATAAAGGCCTACCTGGGAATTGATTTCAGGACTTTATGCTCTGCAGCTGCGCCTGCGACTGCTAAACATACACCTAATACAAGCTGTTACAAAACTACCCGTAAAGCCGAGAGGAGGTTAAATGGGGCCTTATAACGAGTCCATTCACAATATTTAAGAACCGTAGTAATGCTATATAACTTACACCAAAAAAGGAAAACAACAACATTTATGAATGAAAAATAGAAAAACTATTAAAGTAGATAATTATTAGGTAAAATAGGTACGTAGGCCTTAGTGTTAAATAATCTGGTTCCCTGACATTACAGCTGACAAAATGTTTGGCTTTGATAATTAATTATATTTTTTACTGGGTATTTTGTAACACGTTGTATAATCATAAGCGGAATGTCAAAGAAAATTTGGCCCCGCCCACATCAGAGTACAACCCGCCTACTTTATTATGTATCAATATTATATGTTGGTAATGCAACACAGATAATTCTTTGGATCAACAATTGAATCTTAGTTTACTTTACATTTACCACAATAAGTAATAATATGTTTTCCTCAATTCGTCATTCAATATGGTTTTTTATCGATTCCTTCATTATTTTTAATGCGATTATTAATCGGTTTTGCTAACTCAATCATGATGGGCACGGTCTTTAGTCTGGCCGGTGCGGCGCGCGAAAGAAAGAAAACGTAGTTCTTCATCACCCTCCGAGCCTTTCTCCAGCTATGTTTGGATCGGCTTCTCCAGTCTAACCAGATGCGGCTGAATATCAGTATTTTACACGAAGCGACTGCCATCAGACCTTTCGCAATTTCTGGATAGGTAATACCAATACCCTGAGGATAGACTGGTTGTCAGGCTTTTTGGGCTTCTGACTACCAGTAAAGATTGCCATAGATGTTAGTATGACAACTGAGAGAGACGGCTTTACGTGATGTCCGAGGGACGGATGGGTCTCGAAGTGTTAAGAATGGTCACCCATCCACAGACTGGCTGCGACTAGCACAGCTTAACCTTGCAGATCGGTAGGTATTACTGAGCCATTTATACTATCTTTTTGTATATTTTTGGCATTTTCCATGCATATATTACATACATTTTATACTTAATTCAAATATTTTTATTTTATGAACATAGGTACATTTTAAGATGGTGTTAACAATAAGGAGCGCTATGTCTTAGGTACCAATATTGGCGTACAAATATGAACTTATTACTATGAGATAACTATTAAACTATATAATATCATAACAAACATAAACCACAAATTTATTTAACATCAACAACTTATTATAAAACAGAAACGTAAATTGAAGGTATTTTGTTTATATTAATAAACGTTTCTCTGAATAAAATTTTAGAAATTAGCTTCTACGTCGAACTATAGAAAAACGTAAATGCGAATTACCATAAACTGCCACATGTGAAAATTTCCAGCTACATTTACGAGAAATTATATCGAATCGAATGCGTCATAATAATAATTGTATGTTAATATCGGGCAGCTTAAACAAAAACTTTTCCGTACTAGCTACTAGGAAGTAATATATATAATATATATATCCGTTTTGGTTGGTATTTAAATAGTCGAAATAAGAGCGGTATATTGCATGATAATTCTAGGTACGGTGAATGGAGTATTTACCCTTGATATCATAAACAAATCCGTGTTTATAGGTACTGGTACGTATTCACCTATCATTTCCAATATAAGTTGACCTCGCTTTATAAAAGCATTCCATACATAGACCTTACGTCATAAAGTGGTAGGCTTTGGCTAAAAAATGGGGGGCCAATTTATACTGGAATAGTTCCTACTTATAAGTAGATTGATATGTTTTAGAATGCCGACTGTACTACGAGCTACGAAAGGCGACTAGGCTTGCATGAAACGTTCTCACGTTTTTAGGAGCTACGCAATAATTGCGTGCCTTCAACTGGAGGCCTGCTACGAAAATCGAATGTCGACGCTTTAGATCGAAACGAAAAAACAAAAATCTTACGATTTTAGTATAATTATTGTCAAACGTTTGTGAGTTGGATCATCGCAAGACTAGAAAACGGATCGCAAGACTGAAAAAGTCGTGTCGTAACCGAAACGTTTCGTGGTAGGAAAGCGTACGATCTATCAGCCGAGTCTTCGTGTGTCGTTTTTCGGAGTAGGCCCCCTGGGACTATAACTATATACCTACATTACAATAAAACCACATAAAGACATAGGTACGGTTAGGTATAGGTTAGGTTACGCCTGTATTCCCGAAGGGTTACGCAGATGTTTTTTTTTATTATTGTTCCATTAAGGTGACAAACAAGCATATGGCCCACCTCATGGTACGCGGTAGGACCACTGGACTAACGAGGAAGTTTTAATGATCATCTTCATCATAATCTTATCATCTTGTATAGATTGAAACCTGTGATTCATTTCACAGGTCGCAGGTAGCCATGACTCCGTGACTCAACGTAACGCAGTAGCACTACAGTTTTGTAACTTCCAAGAAATTGCTATTGTTGTATAAATTACAGAAAGTCTTGGTAAAATTTCTTGGAAACGATCGTTTAACTAACTAACGATCAAACCTAACGACTCGACTAGATTCATTAAATATTGATTACAAACTGATTCAAAGACTTGTTAGAAATATTACTTTTATTGTTGTCCTTCATTGGCCTAGCTTAGCAATGGCGACTTACGACAGTACGGAAGAGCTATTATGCTTGAAGTGGTGGGTCCGATGTCCCTACTCAATCAGTGTTATTGGATTTTTCTTTAAAATTCTCAGTAGTAGCTCGGAGTTTCGATTTGTGCCTCTTGATGTTAATAAATAGGCTCTCCCTCTAGATTACATGTAACCTAAACATAACATACAAAGCTGTGATAGCCCAGTGGTATGACCATTGGACTGTCAAAGGTCTCGAGTTCGAATCCATGGCACGCACTTATGACTTTTCGAAATCATGTGCATATTAATAATTAATTATTACTCCGTTCAAATCACTCTGGCATGAGCCTGAGAGATTTTCTCGAAGGCGTGTAAAGTTTGCCAACCCTCATTAGGCCAGCGCGGTAGACTAAAGCCTAATCCTCCTTCTCCTGAGAGGAGACCCGTGCCCAGCAGTGGGACAGTATATAGATTGATGATGAAACATACCGGCGAGCAGTGGTTGTACTTTTTTTAGTAGGTACACATCTTTTTAAGAGAGGTAGGGCATAGTGGGAGTAATTCCACTCAAATTGGAGCTACTCGACTGGAGAAGTACCTCCACCTTGCAGAAAATAACATTGCTTTAAGCTGTTCTGTTCCTTACGGTGAGCAAGGTTGCCAGTGTTCCGCGAGGAAACGTTGTATTGGCAATCTTTGACCCTTATACTGCCAACCTCACAATTCCTCTTTCGTTTTACAGGGTCAGCAACGTGCAAGTGACACCCCTAGTGTTACAAGCGCCTATAGGCTACGGTAACCGCTTACCATCAGGTGGGCCGTATGCTTGTTTGACACCTTAGTGGTATGAAAAAAAGGATCTAGGTAACGAATTATCTCTAGTAAAAATAGTTTTTTCCTTCGATTGTTAATGTTGTTGATTTTTAGAGCTCAAAATCCTTTCGCAATAAGATTATGATCCAGAATAGATGGCTTTTGTTTCTTAAAAATAATTTTATCAAATGTTGTAAAGATTACCTAGCAAGAATGCGGACCTCTTTATTAGCTGGGATTAATAAAGCCTGCCTTCATACTAGATGGAAAAGCATAGTCCTTCATCAATGCCGTTCATTGATCCATCTTACTATGAAATCACCCTACAAGTTATTCAAAATATATTTCCCTTATTTATCCGATTCATCATCAATTTGTAGGACAATCGCGTTTTTTTTGCTCTGGCAACGCAAAAATACCTCTACCCTGAAAAAGAAATAAAAAATGTTCACCAAAATGTTGCCAAATCTGATTCATTAACAGGAAACTCATTATAGGTGGATTATTATTTTAAAGATCGACCTTCCTTCTCCATTTTTTGTGAGAAGTGATTCAGATATTACTTCCTAACTGAACTAAAAACTGTTTCTTGTATAATGACTCGAAATCATTTACAATTTTACTCTTAACACAAACTTACAGGTTTTTTTATAAACCAAATCATAGGTAATGATTACACCTTCAATTTGAGCAAAGGGGATACAACTGGTACCTATGTATACTGAAATGATCTGAGTACTTGTGTAGATAGATACACAATATACCATCAAGCCTGTATTCCCCGAAGGGCTAGACAGAGGTGTACTAATGTACACTCACAGTACCGGAGATAGATGGTAACACATGAAACCATTAATTTCCGAATCAGCCACTACGTCGACAATGGGTTGACAAACTTAACTCTTTTTCAAGAATAATGAATGATGTTTATTTACACGTATCTACTATCCCACTGCTGGACACGGGTCTCCTCTACTGTTCATTTACCAAGATATAAATAAGAGATATTCTAATATTTTAACTAATGCAATGTACCTGACCGGATTTCATAGATACTAACTCTCTTAAGTCGATATGTTAAAAACAATTTTCTTTTGTTTCAAGATTACCATGCAAAATCTACTGAATATTTGTGAAAATGCATCCGAAATTCAAGGGATGTTGAATAAACTAATAAACCGGCACATAGACCTAGTTTAAATTTAAACTAAACATCAATGAAATTTATGAATTCACGTTATTATAGGAAATCTTGTGTTTATCTGTTACTGTCGTGGAAATTTCGACCTTAGTTCAAAGAGTAATAACATCTATAATGTGATTTATATCAGCATCGATCAAAGGTATACGTGCGCTTGCGCACAGCCACAGATTCTGATACAGTCGCACGCGTAGGTCACTGAACATCACATTATAATAATGAATGGTGATGTTATTGCTTCGAGGAAATTAATGTTGTATCAGTATGTGCACACATGTACTGGATATACGGACTCGAAGGTAAAAACTCTTGAGAAAAAACTAAATTAGAACGGCCCACTTGATGGTAAGCGGTTACCGTAGCCTATAGACGCTTGCTTCACCAGGAGTATAACTTGCGCGTTGCCGACCCTGTATTGAAAGAGGAATAGTTGGGTTGGCAGTATAAGGGTCAAAGTCCCCCCACTGCCAACACAACGTTTCCTCGTGGAGCACTGGCAACCAAATTACATGATTATTTAATAATAATAATGGTGGTGTGTATATGCTTCGAGGAAATCAATTTTGTATCAGTATTGTGCATGTGATGTAAAGATACCTATACGGACTCGAAGGTAAAAACTCTTGAGAAAAACTAGCAGATTTTTCACTAGCTATAGGAAATGGAATTCAACCCTTTAATACATTTTAAGTTATAGAATTGAAACTACCTTTCCATGCATTTTTAAGGCTCTGCTAATGCTGCTGAGATCCTATGGAGTGGTACTGTTTTGCTAAATATTCTACCCTTATGCGAATATGCTAGCAATACGAGAAATTATTGGGCATATGAGTTAACAGTTTAGTATTACTACTTACTGGTGTTGCTCGCATCTGTATGTTTGTTTATCATATTATTCAAAAAAAAATGCTAAGTTTAGAGTAAATAAAAAATTCATTCACGAGTGACGATGATGACAATGTACAGACCGCCAGCATGTCAAGCTATCCAAAACTGTCAAATTTTCCCAATTGAAAATGAACCTTATCGTGTTGCATTAAAGTTGAATATCTATCAAAGAAATTTGACAGATTGTGGTAACTTGATGTGCTGGCCTCTGTACAAGATCCTCATTGGGACCACAGAGTATTAATTAGCCTACTACGGCCTAACCTACTCAACCCACTGAGTGGCAAGAAAACTAAAACTATGTAAGTACCTACTTTTCTTGCATATAAATGTGTTGCAGTCACTAGCGCGACGATTATAATATATAACTATATACCTATATAATAGGTATCTACATATGTCGTGACGTCACTATATTTTCGCCTATGTTTAAGATTGAAATCATATGACTTGATATTATAACAGGGATTAGGACAATATTTAATTTATTTCTCAAAATTTTCACAAATATTTAATCAGTTTTAGGTCTGTTGAAAGTCACAACTTATCTATTCACTGACCGCGGATCCGTTCGCCTTTGTACAGTTTCAAAAACTATATCCGTGATAGCTAACAACTTTTCTTTTATACATAATAAACGTCACAAATGAGTTAATTAACCTTTTGACCGCCACGGACGTGTATAGACGTCAAATTAAAACTTGCCCACAACGCCAACGACGGCATGGCACGTCGTAAATACCACTTTTTTTTTAGTTCAAAACAAATACCTATATATTTTTTTTACCTATTATTAGATAGGTACTAGAATTTGTCGCTTGGCGTAGAGAACACGGAATTTTGTTATTGACGTGGCGTTCAAAAGGTTAAACTATGTCTTCTAAATCATATTTCAACTGTGGTCTAACTTAAACTTTATTTTTGCTGAGAATTACTAATTAATTAGTCATTGCTAAACGTCAACTAGAACACACATTATATCTATATCTATGCCAAGTTTCATGAAAATTAGTCTCTCATTGTATCCACAAATAATTTATAAACGAACGGACGGATAAATTCTTGAATTTATGTTAGTATGAATAGTGAAAACAAGCCTCGGTTTGCTGCAGCACGTGGTTTTAGCAAATATACTTAAACGCTGTCTGCGCACGCGTCGGTAGTGACGCTTTGCAGGTGTAGCTTAGCGCCACCATTACTTAGAACCGTTCCCGAATGAGGAGACGTTAAACAGGTGCCGTACCACAACCTGTTATTGCGATTGTTTTCCGATTGAGAGAGAGGGATCTCGCTCTATAAATTAAATAGTGCCATCCCTTTCTCACAACCTAAAAATGATCGCGTTAACACATTATGGTATGGCCTCAGGTGGGGATTGTGGTGGGTAATATAGGTCAGAGAAGTAGTAGGTTCATCCATTCACAGTATACTTGGCGAAGTAATAGGTACAGGAAACAGAAATACAATATTATAAGTATCGTCGTGCGACGGGCCATTGAGTTCCCTAAATAATGGTTGAGCTACACGATGACTGTTGTATGCGTGCCCTAAGTAAGGACTGGTCAACTAAAACTGCTATGGCTCTTTCTTCAAAAGGTCCAGTTCAGATTTTCCTACATTGTAAAACACATATCTGATAAGCATTGAATACTGTTACTGTCTGGATTTTAATACCTATAGTTAGATCCCAATACCAAATTAGCAATTGGTGGGTTTTTCAGTAAGTATATTTATAAACGTACCACCATCATTTATACATAATTTTTACATTGATTACGTAGAGATAAAACCCCAGTCGTAATTTCGAGTCAATAATATTTAACAAAATAAAATTATTGCAACCGCACATTGAAGTCTGCCTATAGATTTCTTGTGCGATCTATATTTAAACTTGGACTTCCCAAATCCTTAAAATAAAGGTAATTATACATAAGACGGTATTTCGATAAACAGCTTAACCTGTGTACACACTAACAATAACATAAAATTGTTTGAAATTGCATGTTATTAATGTCAACTAAACTATAGGTTTAACGTTAGGCGTTTTATGACATAATGAATTATGTAATTTGAAAGTTACATTAATGTTCATATTGGGCAGATTTTAATTTAAGTGTTAAATAAAATTTGTATTGTAAAAACCACCAATTTGCTAGAAAGTGATTATTTAATTCGCTCTTTCACATAATTATTCATTTATTTATTCATCATTAGGTATAGTTCCATTGGATCTAAAACACCAGAATCATGTATTTAGTAATTTCTCTGTATCCCAATTAAATAAAATGAAATATAAATTTCTGTGAGTAGATCTTTAAAGACTTCTTTACAAGTCTATGGCTTTCTTTTTTTTTTAAGCTAGATGACGTCAGCAATTCCAGACTGATGACCTCTGAGAACAAACACCGTATCAAACAGAGATTCATGGTTTCTTTTAAAGTCTAGACATAGAAGAATACGAATGTGAGTGATACAATGTCAAAGGGCAATGTCTGAAATGACCTTTTGAGGAAAGAACACAGTGGCTTTGAGTAGACCAGTCCAAACTGAAGGCACGCATTCATCATTCATCGTGTACCTCAATCGGAGCTCAACGACCGATACCAGTGTTGTGCAGGTCAAAAAATCCCCTAAAAATCAATTCATATTTCGAATACGTAAAACTCGTAGCAGTAATTTTCAAATACTAATCGTTCTATATGATTCATCCAAGACGGAAACCTTTTTTAGCTCTGCAGTTCCATAAAATAATGTTAGGTGATAATTTCACTTATGACCATTAAAATTAAGGAGTCTTTTTAAATCTTTCCTGTGTACGCGGCCCTACCTTCACGTTAACCACAAATGTTGGCGTGTTGCGGTCGCGTTAAATTTACAATGTACTCATACCAGGGCTGGCGAGTTATTAAAATAGTTTCTGAATTAAAATAGTTTCATTCAGTAATTTTCTGAATATTTTCTATTTCGATTTCCATTTAGATTTGGGTGTTTGTTCATTTATAACTTAGTTTCCAATTTATGATATACTGATACTGCTAGAACTTTTAATGTCTTTCAAAAATATCTAAGTATACATCAATTTAATATGTACATAGGTATATACAGTCTCAAAGAAGTTGAAGATGAAACATACTACTTATCATGCCTATATTCACGAAAGAGTTATCAATTATTCTTAAAGTAGCTACACCCACTGTTCGCCGATATGTTTGGGTTCCATGTAATAGGGGGCGGACCTATTGCCATTAACTAGTCACAAATCCAAACTGCTACTGAGAATTTCATAGAAAAATCTAATCAAACTGGTCGACCGGGGAATTGAACCCAGGACCTAGCTGTAGCTGACACGTTTACGACCTCTAGCCAAGCTAAGCTTGATTTCGAACACAAATAAAACTTCAGTAAATAAGTAGTTTTTTTGTTAACCTATACTGTCCCACTGCTGGGTAAAGTCTTCTCCATAATATCCTTCCACAACTGCCTATTTGAGGTTTTCTCCGGCCAGTCATCCATAAACGCATCCAGATTGTCACGCCACCGTTTCCTCGGCTTTTTGTATTATATATTTTTAAAGTAGTAAAGTTTAAAAATATTTAATACAAAAGGCAACCCTATTTGTTTATTGACAAATCAGGCGCCACCAACCCTTGAAAAATATTGCTGTGAGCTCATGGGAATACCCCTGGACTGGACTGAGCAACAATTAATATTGAGGACATAAATATCGTCGCTTTTTTGTACAAATCTGTTACGATGTAAAACTGTTATTGATAGGTTTAAAGATAAAATATATTAAGTCTGATATCTACAGATACTGAAATGTGATCGCTTGGACATTCCCAACCATGGTGTTTTTTATAGTACGGTAAAACCTTATGGGACATCCACCAACTGGGGAGCAGCATATATCGGACTTGCACGTCCCTTCCCTTGCCCTATAGTCATGATAAAATTCGTTAGGACCATGACAGGCTGTGTGTCCAGGTCCATTTGTCCGAAAGTGAGAAAAGAAGAAGAAAGCATACTTTCTTCAGCTACAGTGAGACATAAGTTACTGCTAAAAATTAAAAAAACAAAATAAAACTCTCTCGTTACTCTAGTGGTCGTAAGAGCTACTGCTACGTTCTAGATCAGCTCTTACAGTCAATGGCAATCTGTCTTTTTCTGTTTATTATACTAGATTAATTTAATAGTACACATCAAACTGCATTGTTCTCATTAACTATTCAGATTTAATCATGTTTTTTTTTAAAAGAGTGTCTATCGAGTTTCTTGCTGGTTCTTCTCCGTAAGACCCACTTTTTGGAACCGTGCAGCTAGTATTGACTTTTTAAAAGTGCCGTAATGGTCTAATTGAAATAAAATGTTTGACTTTGAGCGTAGGTCCTGGTTCCAGGTCCTGGGTCCTGAGTCCAGGTCCTGGGTTCGATTCCTATGTCGAGCAAAGTGTTATTGGGGTTTTCAATGAAAGTCATGTAATAACAGGGGACCTATTACATACAGAACTGTGAGTGTACCTACATTATTACTCCTCTGCCTAACCCTTTGAAAAATACAGGCTTGATGGTACTTATGTTATGCTTTAGGATGAATAAACCTTTTTAATGGACAGTTTTTAGGACTCCATAAATTTCGCGGTGACCGACCTCCATACATAGAATCTCTATAATATATTAATAGTAGCTAACTGACTAACCAAATAATCCCAAATACGTATCGCGTACACGCAAAACGTTACGCGTGTGTTTACCTTATGACGTAGCACCTGTTACGCAAAGCCGTCACGCGTCAGTGTGACAAGCACAGATAAAGAACCACCACACACTACTGGTTAGCTGGATAATCTCATAGTAGTCGCAAGCGCAGCTGCTGAGGTCAGGAACTTAAGCGTCGGAGTTGCCCTTCGGCCACTATGCAAAAAAAATGTGAAATGTTGAAATAAAACTACTTTTGGCGGATTTTATCGCGTTATATTGATATTATTAATCCTGAGGTTTCGGACCCTTTACAGCGTCCATAATCACGGGTAGACTGAGGTAGTGTGCGTCTTTACCCAACATTTTTGTTATATATTGGTAATCTAATTCACGCAGAACGAGCTCACCGTATCCTTTGATCTTGCAGTTGTATAATATTCGCGTAAATGTCAGAAATCAATATGTGAAACTTTGATCGTTTCCAGTTTACCTACAACTATAGGTGACCCAGATTTTTTAAATAATAGAGTGCAGCATTATCTAACATCAGAAGTAAAAAAGCTTCTTGCGATACCTAAATCCTAATTATGCTTCACTTAAGAAAAAAGATCCTTCAAATTTATTTGACGTGTGTCCAGATGAATTACTCAAATTTGCTCTCTAATTTATTACCTGTTTATTTGGATATATCAAAGCTTCTTTTTTTTTGTAAATGACACTGTATGTATATGTAATCAGTGCAAATGGCTTGTTGGTCGGTCTGATTCAATACATAAATCTATACTAATAAGCTGAAGAGTTTGTTTGTTTGTTTGGTTGAACGTGCTAATCTCAATAACTACTGGTTCGAATTGAAAAAATATCTTTGCGGTTGGATACTTAGTCCATTTCTCGTGGAAGGTTATTGCATACACAGCTATATAACATATATGAAAAAGGCGGTAGACACCGCGGGGTGCAGCTATAATAAAAAAATCAATCAACTCGTCACTCGTCACCATACTCTTTCCCAACATCGTCTTGCATTCCTTTGCGATCGGATTTACTCAAATTGGTCATTCAACTGTTCCATTCACGTCAAGTATCGTACGGAGAATGATGCAATGCTTTCTGAACTAAAGTCATTGGTAACAGACGCCAATTTCGTAACTACACTAAGGTCACTATCACTACCTCTGTCTGATGTAAGGCTGACGGATGGTTACGCGGGTCAGGAATTGGGTTCTGGGTTGTTTGACGTATTCGATGTTACTCGTAAATCAGCAAAATTGGTGTTGCTTTTAGGAAATCTCCTTCCTAGATTTGAACATCAATTATGTAATTTATTGGTAGCTGAGTCGAATGTAAATTGCGAAGAATGTGCTTGCGATTAACATGACTACAACGACAAGGGAAAATGGTCGACTCTCCAGTCGATATAACCATTTTTATGGATAGAAAAAGTAATTTTAACAATTTTTTAGTCGACATAGCCTTATTGCAATCATTCATTATACGCCGACTACAGAATACAGCAGGCCCAACGTTTCATAGAATAATGAAGTTCGTCTTATTTGATTTAGAGTTACGTCACTTTATTTTTCGAGTTATTTTCAGCAAGCCCTTTCATTTGATAGGTACCCATATTGTAGGAGTGCATTAAAAATAAGTAGTCCGCCATCTTGGGTGTTCTGCCATGTTGGATTTAGAATTACGTCACACAGATAACCATGAATTATCATCCAAACTAAACGTATATACAAAATTCTGTATTAAAAACTCAATCGGTTGAAGCTTCTTAATTCAGTTGCAAGATTCCACCCGAACAAACTTAAGTAACTAGTTACAGTACGCGCGGCATAATCTGGCCGGACTGAAGTTAGCCGTTTGAATGCGCAATGGACTGTTTATGTTGAAAAATCGTATACTGCGCAACCAAACAGCCAACTTCAGTCCGGCTAAGTTATGCCGCGCATACTGTAGGTGCATTACATTGCAAGTCAAGTTGATTAAAAGCTTGTAAAAATACTGCGCGATATAATTTACAAGTCTGTTATGTATCTCCTCTATTATAAGTTGTTTACCTTGCAATATTTTGCTTGATTTAAATGTTGAGAGGTTTTATGACTAGCCAGTGGCAAGTAACTGCATTTACTTGCCACTGGAATTAGATTTATTTATAGTCGAGGCTATTGGAAAAGGTCCTATGTACAGAGGTCAGTATCAAGCTACCCTAATCTGTCAATTTTTTTTGATAGATTTTCATCGTTATTACAAAATAACAAGGTTCATTTTAATAAACAGTTTTGGATAGTTTGACCTGCTGCGTCTATACGTCCAAAATTAATTATATTCTTTTACGTGCATTTCGTGTTTCGTTACTAACTTGTCAAATGAAAGGTTGTTTATTCGTAAAGCTCATCACTTGAGAATTACTGAATCATAAGCCTACGCTTCTGCTACGCTAGAGGTCCCAGGTTCGAATCCCAAGTCGAGCAGTGTATTGTTTCTTTTTTTAAATTATCAGTAGCAGCTCAAATAACATGTATAGTATTTGATGGGATTTTTTGGGGATTGACATGATATGTTATAGGTATGTTATGGATTTTTTATGTATGCCTAACAACGATAATTTAATATTTTCTACATAAGTCTGTCCGTCAGGTTTACAATAAGGACTATCGAGTCGATTCGCTCGATCGATTAATTAAAATCAAAATTGGTAACTATATAAATAATTCTTAAGTTTATGTAATATAATAATACTAAAAACATTTATTCCTAAAAAAACAAATTCAAACTTATTCAATTATTACTTTTTACAATTAAATTTTCATGCAGATCATCTAAAATTATTAGTATTTATAAAGAATGTATACCCATGATTCACGGTATTTTGCGGTTTCAATATTAATTGCTGGACACAACTTCCGAGATGCTGCTGAAATTTCCTAGAAAACACACAAAATTACGCTCTATAAATGAATCGAAACCAGATCCTCCCGAGAACTCTTATCACTAGACTAGTGATAAGATCTGAAGAAGATGCTGCGTACAATCGATTTTGTTGGTACCTTACAACTTTAGTAGATCGTATAAAATCTCATAGTAACCCATATCGATTAGATCTTCTCAGTAACGCATGTGTTGGGGCGCGGCCAAACTGATTGATGTCAAAATAACTGCCAGGTGTTTAACCTCTAGTTAGTTTAATTGTGAGTTAATTATAGGAACGGAGACGAAGCCGCGTGCGTTGTTATTACGCAAATAAAAAGTTGTGTGTTTTGTCGTGACGTGAGATGTGACACTGACAGGTGTCAAAAATATTATTTTCCTTGTAAATCTTGACAGGCAATCCGTTTTTTAAACTTGATCGAGCCATCAATATCTTCATGATGTCACTTTCTCTGGAACTCAAAGTAATAAACTCTTTTAAGAAGTCCAGTGAACGAACTGTCACGATCGTGGGGAAAGTCATGCATCCCATGGCCGTAACTTATAGAGCAAGCGCGATTTTTTGTCGATAAGAATCCGACATAGCCTCACCTTCCCCTGTGGTAGAAGAAACATGAGGATTTTTCATAGTTTAAAAAAAGGCATCAATAGGTTGGTGATTTGTATGACAGGACTATCTATAAAGCCAGGACTACTATTAAAATTAACACCTCTAATCATCTCTTATAGATATCCAAATCTGTAGCTTAAAGAAATGTGTTATCCCGCCAAATTGATAGCAATCAGGATTCACCATAAGGCTGAATTCCTGAAAATTAAAACCGGTTTTACTTATGACTTCATTACTCAAACCTCCCAATCATGCCTGTCAGCTCATACACGCAGAGTTACGATGCAAACTTATACTTGCCATTCTTAGTTCAACGGATAGACTCTATATTTTTCGTGATTAGGTTGAAAATCGAAGCTTAATTAATTTAGCGGCCGCAATGAAGTTGTCTATCAATGATGATCATTCAAAGAAGACTGTTAAGTCTTTTCTTTTTGTATTTTTTTGTTGAAGCTGCAAGGGTTTTGCGTCATCGTCTGCGAACGCCGCCTGATACTTGACGATTTATGTTGAGTATGTATTAATTTTTATTAAAACATAGCTACAGCTTTAAGTTGCAATAGGCTGATTGATTTCTTGATAGCCCCAGTGTTACCAGTTTTCCCTGACTTAAGAATTGGTTGGCAAAATTATCAATAGTTTACGTTATATTCGCATAATTCAAATAACAAATCAGAATTCCTAGAACTTTTAAAACTATGTAATGAGTTTTGCAGGCATGCAACATCATTCAGTTTTAAATTGATAAGACGTAGTATGTACTATGTGGCAATACTTTCATATACATTATGAATAGAATGCCCCTTGTTCCAAAATCAAACACGAATGCAGAGTACAAATAATGTGACATACTGTTGCTCTAGATAGTTTACAAATGATTTTAACACTTACGCGTAATAAAGATAAGAATGATATTTAATTGTTGGAAAGTTCGTAGCTGCGTCGACGAGCTGTCTGGTTGGGCGCGCGCTACAGAATTTTTAAGTGCATTTTTGTGAATTGGTGTTCATTACTGCTTTTTAATATACTTGTCTAGTTTGAGTAAAAGCAACTTTCCAGAAGACACTTATCTAATTATAGTAGGGTCATTCACGTTTAAGCTATTCAAATTACTATACCTGGTGTGCCTATGTATATAAATTCACAAATGCCATAAAATATAACAAACAAAAAAAGATAACTGGTACTTACACTTTTCGAAATTTGAATAAAGAAAAAAGAGAAACGCAAGAAAAAAACAAATTTCTTAGTATTAAGATAACATTATTTTGATTTTATATTTCAATTTTCTTAAATTTTCATTGTTTTTCTTTCGAATTTGTGATCTTATTATCTCTGCATCACCCTAAAGTTGTCTGGCAGAAAATGCCTAATGGCATTATGACCGCCTTTGTACCATCAGTGCATAAAGATAAAATAAATAAATAAATAAAATTTCTAAGTGGCAATGTATCCCATACTACTGGTATGCTTTTATTGATCTAACGACATAATCGTAAGAGATGCCGTAAGGTGCAAACTGTTTCAACAAACAGGAGTTCAACATAGGTAAATAATAGTAGGTGCCTCTTTGGTGGGCCCCTGTTTGGTTTGTTTAAGTAGTAATTTATTTATTTTAAGTAAGTATTTGTTGGCTGAGTAGGTATTACTTTTATTTTTAAAGCGACAATGTATTTTTATTCTCTTTGTACCGAAATTAGAATTACAAAGCAGGTTTTTATTAATAGCTATATATTTTTAGATGTCCTAGCTATTAGATAGCGTAAAATAATAAGTAGGTATAAATAAACAGTGATAACAAAGTTTATTCGGCGTAAAATAGCCATTAGTAGTTACCTACAAGTATAACATAATTTATAGGTACTTACATTATTCATTACTCACTTCAAACACACTGTACATTTACATGAATAACAATTTTATTTTTTTCATCCGTCAGCAAAAAAAAAACTATTGATGATAAATTGATAGAATTTTCTTGTAAACTTATAGAAAATTAGACTCCTTTTGTGACCATTTGAAACGTGTTTGCTTTATCTACCTAATATAATCATGTGTTATGACACGAGTGTGTTATAAATTACTATAATAATAAATAATCAAAATAAAACTACCTAACAAATCGGTTTTCAAACCATTAATTAACGTACAAATGTGACAAAAAGTTGGCGCCACAAGTCCACGATAAACGGAAGTGGTCGGCCTTCAACCTTACAATAAACTGCTGTAGTCTGAGAGCTGAGGAAAATAGAAAAAAAAAACCCTCAATATGTCTGTGTTTTATCTATGGCAATTGTGACGTTAAGCTACGACAATTTACGCGGAAAACTTTTTAGTAAATTGGTTGAGGTACAAAAATAATATATTTTTAAAAAATTTACATTGGCTCGTACACAAATGTTGTTGCGGGGACGGAATAAGATCATTTCAAATATCTAAAGGTTTACCTTTTCTGATATTTGTTATTCAACTAACACTGACCGATAGTTTTTTTACTTGACAACATTAACAGTTGCCCAGTGAAAAAAAAAAAAAAAACCATCAATTAACACGTCCGTCTGCCCAAAATGCTCCTTAAAAATTAATGTATTAAAGTATACTCGTACAATAATTTCTTTAGATTTTTTTTGAGAAGTCCCGTTTGTAATCCCGTAATGTTGGTAACATTATATTTTAGTAAAAATCAACACAGACAGTCTTTGACTATTGATTGGCGGCAAAAAATCGCATGATACGAGATACGACCTGACATTATAATTTGGACGTAAAAGCAGTAAAAAATTGGGTAATGAAGACATTATTACAGAGTAATGAACTGGCGTCTAATGTCTGAATAAATAAAGATTTTTTCTATTATTTGAAAAGTCAAAGAGATATAGGAGTTAAACCGGTCACATCTTGATTTATAGGATTTTTTTAAGAGGCGGTCGCATTATACCAGACTTCAGTTTTGACGATGTAGAATCACAAGGCAATACACGAGATTTATCGAGACTACGGTCAACAAAATCGATTTTTTCGGGACAGTAAAACTTCCTTATAATTTAATACCGTTACTGCCTTTGGGAATACCATACTGTCTTATGAAGTCAAAGCGTAAATTTTTAGTGGGTTTTATCAACATATATTTCAGGGGAAAGCCGTTTTTTAATATCTAAATAGTTTATAAATATCAAACGAATTTTATTAAAAAAAAGTTTTGTAAACATTTTAATACCTTTGCGATGTCATTGTATATTACCTAATATATTTGTTGACGACTCTAACTCGTATTGCTCGTCGGTACTTCAAGGCATACCTACACAAAATCTACTAGAACCTGCCTCTATCAATTTATTACTCTGTGCAAGTAGCTAACATAGCAACAGCTGTAACCAATATTGAAACTTACTTATTACATGATGCCTAATATTAACTGTAATAACTTGCAAGTTCGCGGCGAAATACAAGTCATGAAAGAAAGTATCTCTTTATCATGTAAGTATGGCAAAGAATTAAATTATCGTTGTAGAAAATAGCATTATTTTTATGTAAGGATCATTCAACCATGGGCGTCATGGCCGGGGGTAGAGATCATGAGGGTTCAACATGCACAAAACCCCATAAAATACATAACTACTAATTCAATTCAGTGGTGCTAGCTTGAATCATATCGTTAAAAATGTACGACGATAAAATTCAATCATCATAACGATAAATAATTTTTTGTCGTCTCAATATGAATTTAGAATCTATGGTGTCATGCTAAATGATGTCGGAAACTCTACGATTTACGATAAAAAAGGACATAACTAATTGACTACGCTCTACTCTTTACTAAGTTCTTCCAATTCTCCCTCTTACTTAACTTCTCACTTTCAGTATCTATGTACCAATCACAATATAAAATACTTGCGATCTATACTAATAATCGCCTACTTCAATGTCCCTCTCATAGTTCTGATTTTGTCCACTCTACATTCTTCATTCAGTCAATCCTATTATGGAATGGTCTCCCATCTGAAATCAAGATGGCAAACAGTCGCCTTTCTTTTAAAGTGAAGTTACGTATAAATATCTTCAAGATAATACCTTGGCAGATTCATTATCTTGACGTTGATCTTATATGTATATATACCTATATATTATTTAAGTATGTGTGTTTTTGTATTTATTATGTATGTTATGTAGTTTTTCTTGTATTTATGTATAATTAATATATTTGTATATTTAGTTTTGTCAATCGTGGTCTTGTATTACTTTACTAGTGCATCTACTGTTTTATTGTCTCTGCATCACCCCAAGGTTGTCTGGCAGAAAATGCCGTATGGCATTAAGACCGCCTTTGTACATACCAACTGTATTAATAAATAAATGACATTTAGAAGCTGTCAATAAAGCAGTTGACAGATATGGATTTAATTCGTTAAAATTCGATATTTTAACGATGTCGACAGTTCCAAGCCACTCGTAGCACCATGACCACAGTATTCCGATAGACTGAGAACATAGAAATTAGATTAAGTAGATACATGGGACTGGTCTACTCAAAGCCGCTATGGCTCTTTCTTCAAAAGGCCATTTCAGACTTTGCCCTATATTGTAAGACACATATTTTGTTACTATACATTGTCTGGACTTTAAAAGAGACTATGATTCTCTGAGTTTGTTTCGGCGTTTCTTCTCAGAGGTCAGCTAGGAAATGCCGGAGCCATCTAGCTTAAAAAAATATGGAAAATATTGACTTGTAAGTGTCTTTAAAAGATCTATTTACAGAAATAAATATCATTCATTCATGCATAAAACGAATATCGAACTGTTCCCAATGACGAGCAATGAAGCAGCAATAGATCTCTTGAAGGTGTATTTGCTCTTTCATGACAGACCAGGAAAATGGTAGTCTATACATACATACACTCACGCCTTTTCCCATGGGGGTAGGCAGAAACTAAAGAAAGCCATTTGCTACGATTCTTGCATACTTCTTTTGCTTCGACCACATTCATACATCTTGTCATACATACACGCCGGTTGCGAGTACTACGCACCTGACCTTTTTGAAGAACCTCACCAATAGGTCGGCGGTAGACTACCTATTCAGTTATTATTCTTACAACGGTGAAAAACAGAGCACTGATGAATCAGTAGATGTCAATTAAAACGTCAAATATCTTCGAATTTAGGCACAAAACCTCACACCAGGGTGAAACATCTATGAAAAATACACGGACTACACGGTAAAAACGTTATACAACAAAGGTGAATATTGCATAACATTTTTCAATTATGACCCGTTTACCACGAACTGCTAATACATAATTATTATATTAATCCATGACAAAGATACTCTCCATGAGATATAATTATAATCTGTTAAATCCCATGACATGACAGATCATGGCTCTATATTACAAACAATGATGAATATTTTTCCTAGGAAAATGTACCTATTTAATCTTTGGACAAACAATCGATGTTTGTGCCTACTACATAATTATATGGACTATGAGTAGTAGTTTAAGGTGATGGAGATTTTACAACAAGACGATAGTATCTAGATCTACAGCTAAACTACATTGTTTAATTATTATTATTTTATTCTACTAAGGTGGCTAAATAGCATAGAGCCGTATGCTAGTTTGCTTACCTGATGGTAAGCGGTTACCCTAGCCTATAAATGCTTGCAACACCAGGAGTATCACTTGCGCGTTGCCGACCCTGTATTGAAAGAGGAATAGTTGGGTTGGCAGTTTATGGGTAAAAGTCCCCCCACTGCCAACACAACGTTTCCTCGTGGAGCACGGGCAACCTTGCTGACCGTAAGAAACACAATGCAGCTCAAAGCAGTGTTATTTTACTTCGATTTTCTGCAAGGCGGAGGTACTTCCCCAGTCGGGCAGCTCCAATTTGAGTGGAATTACTCCCACTATGCCCTACCTCGCTTATTGTATTAGATACGTATATTGAGAGTAGTGGTGAACGAACATAATATTTGAATAAAAATTGTCCTAAATTTATGAAAATTGACCCAAAGGTGACATACAAATAACTGATACCAGCAGTGCTAATCTGTAAGACATTTCCACATCATGACAACTAAATCCGTTCAAATTTAGGATCAACGCAAGACTAGAAATAAAAGGAATATAATAAACCGCGCATCAAAAATACTGATTGAGCGACAAAATTACTGATTGAGCAGCAAAATACAGATATCGGTTAGGTTAGGTTAGAACTGTGACCACACATCGCACGAGCCGAGCGAGCGAAGTGAGCGGTGCCGCGGTAGCGGCCGGCGAGTGCCAGAACCAAATCAGAATGATACCGAATCTGAAAACCAAGAAAGTGTATATAATAACAATACTTTCAGGGGACTATTTTGCTGTGCAATAAGTATTTTTGCTTAGGATTGGGAATTATTTTGTTATACAAAACAACATTTTTTGATTTGCAGTTAAATTCTACCCGAAATAAAATCGAATCTATCACTGTATCCGAAACAATTTAGTAATAGGAAAACTCACGATCGGTCAGTTGAAACTTCGATTATAATTTGTCGTAGTAGGTAGTATGCCCATATGGCCTGTGGGCCCTAATAGGCCTTTCTAGTACGGTCGTGGCGTCTATCAGGAATCCCAGATGGCCGTCACCTATAGGGAAAGCGAAGGCAAATGCATTTTTTCGGTAGGAGTCCAACATACTAGTAGGAACCTCCCCTGAGGATTCACCGTTCTTTAAAATAAACATAGTCCTCCCCATCCGCTATGACGTCACGAGACATACGTACATAGACGCTACTTAATTAAGAATTAACTTGTTCATCAAAGCAGCACCAAGCTACATTTAATATTTCATTCAGTTGTCAATCACTGATTTCTTAGATAAAGAGTGAGTCACTATAATAAACTAAATTAATGATCAAATGTGTCAGTAAGGACTTTTTATAAGGCTTTTTATGAAACGCCGCAGTCATTTGTCATGACTCAGTTTTCATTATCATTTCAATCAATTGGCGGTCGAAATAACTAGAAATATGTAACTATGAAGCTAAGAATAATATGATTTCTAGAGAAAAAATATATATGGGATTTTTCTGAAACCTTATGTAACAATAATTAATTATAATAATATTTATTTAATTCTTCATGCAACAAATTTGTTGTACAAAAGCAGACTTAACACCAGTTATTATATAAAATACGAGTATATTTACTTATTATATATATTGTTCTCCCAAAGATGGCGTCACTTATTTTTTCTGTACCTAGAAGGTTTGCTGTAAATTAGTACCTAGATATTAGTTAATTAGCATCAAAAATCGGTGACAATTCTTAGAGATACAAATGTATTGTTAATTATTATAAAAAGGATTTTGATTTTTCATCAAATCATAAACAAATTATTCTTCATTCAATTGGGTTTTCGAATTAAAATTAATATTTTAATAAATAATTTAAAACTGGCTTTTGGTACTATAAACTTAAATATTTTAAGATTCCACTGCAAAAAGACAGCATCCCAATTGCAATTCTACAGCTGATTTCATGAAAATCACGAATGCAAGGCAAAGGCACATTTATAAACAGACTTATAGAGGAGGTTCTTCGTCTGTAGGAAACTTAATTTTTGTCAGTACTCGGAAGACCGCTGGACCGATTTGGAAAATTATTTTTGTTTGAAACGGTATACATCACAAAATGCTTGAAGTTAGATTTCTTTATTTCCTAAAAAGTTATGGTTAGTAACTACTAACCATAACTTTTTAGATAACATAACTTTTTAACTTTTTAGACAATCAGCGATACTTATTTTTTTCAAATAACCACTAATCATAACTATGATTAGTGGTTATTTGAAAAAAATAAGTATCGCTGATTGTAACGAGGATCTGAATAATTTTCTTAATACTTAAACATGGTTCGAAAAATTATACCCCCCCGATTAAGAACAAAAAAAAGAAAGCAAACTCTTTTATTTGGCCCACACCAGTAACGATATCTAATTAAGGAAAACGATTTTGATTGATTTTTACGATGTAGATGATTTTCAATGGAAATCCCAAAATGAAACTAATTTTGGGCACCACATGAAAGCCACACACATCAAAGTGCAAAGTCACCCAATTATGATGTTTCAAGAAAAGTTTTTCCATCTAAACAGTGTGAGTCAGTAATTACTCCCGATTCCAGTAAAGTAATTAAGGCAAAAATTGCACAATGGAAACTGCGGATGCCGGCGGCGGAGCATTTAGCACTAAATACAGCCTCCAGTCATTAATCACATGCTACACTATAATGGAGATCTGAGTCGGAAAATCACTTCTAATATGCTTCCTACCTACTCGTAACTGAGTTATGGGAAAAACGATGGGGTGACGTCTGTTTTTTTAACTTTTACGCATACATTGTAACTAATAATGTCATCAACGTAACTAAGATTGGCACCTCATTATTTACTAGAACGGAAATAACTAAGACACCTCTAGGTATTGATGACATCCGTAACTTAAGTAGTTTGTCAAACAAGTGATTTCATAGCTACATAAGTATGTAGGTGCTGGCAGTTACTTTATTAGTGACTAAGACTTCAAACAGAAATGACTTGTAATACGGTCAAGGCTGAACCTGAAATCTGATAAAAAGTAGAAACATCCAGACTTATCCGGATCGGATAATAAAAACAACTATCCTTTCGCTGCGCTAGCGCTTTCAATTTGTGATAATTTTTTGTTCGATTTGACAATTAAATTATTTTATCGCGTCGATGTCAATGAGCTAGATACTCAATAGGAACGTGCTCATGAAAAAAAAAGCCAGTCAGCAAATTGATAAAAAAACTGACTGGCCAGGCTGTGGTCCATCAACTGCTGGACCACAGCCTGTCATGATCGTTGTGAATATTACGAATCCCATGGCCATGATTAAAAGGCAAGAGAAGGCAGGTACGGTTTTTAGTCGGTAGGAGGATACCCTGCCACCTCCCCATGTGCCTGACGATCCATAATAATTTTCCGTAGCGTAAAAAGAGTGGTCCTGTCATAGTCGTGTCGAACGGACCAATCGTGCCGTGAATATAAGGCTAATGAAGTTTAATACGATTTTAGTCTACGTAGACGGAGGCTGAGATACCCTGCCGCCTCCCCAAGTGGTAGTTGATACTTAAGGCCTTTCCGTAAGTTCTAAAAAAATGTTGCACCAAACGGTCGCTTATTTATTATCGCCACACATTGAGCTTCTTTAAATACATTTTTTGTCTTGTGGAAGCACGTTTCCGATGCACGCCTATGCAACAATATCAATATTATAAATGCAGTACCTCAATCTGTTTACTTATCTATTTTTCTTACCGTACCTTTTCACGCATCAACTACCGAACAGATTTGGATATAATTTGGCAAGGATATAGATTGCATCCTGAGAAAGGACATTATTATCTTTTGACTCAAAACGTCCTTTGAAATGCAAGTGGAACCCCGAGCAAGTTCAGCTAGTTTTTATTATTTCTATCAAATATTTAAGTATCTACTTAAAGAAAGGCAGACGAGACGACCGCGATCGACAAGACTCAATCGAACATAACTTGGAAGTCTATTAAAAAGTTTGATGAGATCCCGTACTATGTCTTGCATCTATGATGCAGTTTAAACAAAGTAGGACAAAGTAATATTACGTAAGTACCTTCGCTTTATAACTTAATCATGTGGAAGCTTTGTAATTAGCAAATGTTCCTACCTATATTATTTGATTTATTGCTTGTTATTAGTCTGTAAGCTTTCTGTAAAACAAAATAAATAAATTAAACTTCAACCATTGGAGCCCACTGGCCCGCTGGTTGCGTCTTTATCAGTAAAATAAATAATAATCACGCAGCTGGGTACTGCAAAAGATCTCAGATATCATAGTATACTTAAACATAAGTACATACTATACCCTCACGCTACTATAAGACGCTTAAAAAACTCGGCAATTTTTCCATGTAATATGAGTAATGTACTTCAATATCACATGGCTCCCTTACAATAAATAATTTCCACCAGAATGAATAGCTGGCACATGGAGACGAAACGTGTCTACTGCGTACTAATTTTCATGTCGACCATTATCTGAAATATGCGTTAGTTATAGACTTATATATTTGACACAGGATTTTTAATTCACTGTAAAAGTATTTACTCTTGGAGACACTACGTGGAGACATGATCGTGCAACAAAAATCTACTGTTTCATACGTTTTAATCGGGTAAACAATGCAAATGAGACAGCTATAGTGGGCAATTTTCTCACAATGACAAAGTATCAATGGCGAATGCTTGATACAATGAATGACAACTCGAGTTTATCGGCTTCCATTTTGAACAGTCAAGGAAACTTCTTTTGCTCCAGTTTCACTCATGCCAAAATTAATCCTTCGACAGGATGTGAATTTGGTCGACTGCTACTGATCTTTACTGTATCTGTGGATAAGCCTACGGGGATATCTACAGTCGAAATGTATCTATGTTGTGTTTTCTGTTTTACTGCACGAATAATAATGATATTTTAATATGGTTTCTGTTTCTGTGAGCTCAAACCCATCAAAATTTAAAGGATTCCCTGTTAGATCGATTTTAAAACAACAACACTCGGTTTCTATTACAGTCAAGTAAATATTTTCTCATTTTACATAGAATTGTCTACCTCCACGCAATAAATTCATAGGGTTTCGTGGTATAAAGAATTTTATTTTAATTGGAATCACCAATTAAGATTTTCAATCTAAAATACACAAAAAATACTTGTCGACGATGTCTTCATAATTGCCCAGAAACGGGTAAAACCAATTTGCTTATAACACAATGGAATATTTTTATGTAGGTACCACCTTTTTTCAGAACTTATTATTCAGGCTATTAAGGGTGGATATTTTTTACATTTGTTATTGGTGCTATAGTGTTGGTATAGCACCAACACGGACCTGGACCGGGACCTGGACTGGATAGGGACCTGATATTTTATACCTAGAAGGCAGCCAGCACTTCAGCATAACTGATCGCAACTGGGCTTTTACTTACGTTGCTACCCTGAAACGCCAATTATTATCTAATATCTATGTATAGCACATTTTATTAAAGTGGATGCGCGCGATTGATAAGTACTTCTGGCGTCTTTATGCTGCGGTTGCCGCTTGATAACAGGCGGGCCGTATGTTTGTATGGTTTGTCATCTTCTATCTCAATAAAAAAAGAAAAATAAATACTACATATTATATTTAAACTCGTAAACAAATTTTTATATTAACGCCATCTCGCGTTATAGCTTCGAACTACCGCAAACGTATATAAATGATGAATGACAGTAGTAATGAGTCAAGCCGCGAGATATCGCTTCACTACCAATAAAGATGTTTTCTAGAGTTTGTTATTTTGTTGCAGCGACAGCTCATCAGCTGATAAAGTGGTAGAGTTATTTAGTATTTAATGAGCAAATGTGTTAAAATAATTATTGTATTTAGATAACTGTCATGAAAACAGTGTTTGAGTGTCTGTGTACTGTGAAAAATAAAAAGTTAATTTTGAAAAAGGAATAAGAAGATTGTAGTATGAATTACTAAACATAACCTCAAAAAAGTAAACAAACGATCTAAGGTCAAAGGTAAATAATTGCTGTTTGTTTGTTTTGACGATATTTTTAAATATTTAGGTACCTAGGTACCTACCTAATTGTTATTCTTGCAGTGTTTTCGAATTTTGTTGAAGTAAATCTGTAATCTTATGCACAATAACCTGTACCTAGTTATTTTGTTATTGTTTTTGTAACTCAAAGAAACGATTAGGGAGGAACGTGTAGCTACCTCATGAGTTCATACATTTAAATTATTATTCAGTCCCGCTGCCGCTGTCAACAATACACAATAAAACGTAAGTAGTCGACTTATTAAGTCACAATGTATTTTAAATAATACCTATTAGTAATATGATTTGCTCAAAGAAAACATGATTTTGATAACAGATTAGGTACTTCAAATTTTTTGTTTGATAGAGCTGAGATACCGGAAGTTAGTAGGTATGACCACTATGACCTACTAGTAACTAGGTACGATAAAAAATCTAAAATTTCCACAAAACTACCTACACCATTTGTATGTCAAAATCAATTCAAAATTTGAATTTTTTCATCATCATCATTGTTTAGCATGCAGAAGAAAATCATGCATGGGGCTTAGGCAATTATAATTCTTACATTTTTAGAGATTCAATTTTACGTAAATCGCCTACCTATTTGCTTAGGAATATTTTGTCCTGCTTGATTGGAATGCATTATGAAAAAAAATACTCTTACCTTCATAACACACACTGCCTAAAAACGGTAAAACTAGTGGACATTTTAAAAACAACGTTAATGCCTTTGAACCACACACCTGTTCACGATAGCTAAGTGGCCATTAATGTAAGGGATACACCACTTTACACTAATGACGGACTCACCTAAAACGTTATCGCATCAAGTAAATAGAACTGCTTGAGTGACTCAACCGCTGAGTCGGCGAAAGAGGCTTCTTTTTTTTCACACTAGCTGCCAGGCGTCGAAACTCAGGCATGTCCGTCACTAAACACTGCACAGGTAAAATTCTCTCATAAAAAGCACTTTTCCATCCTCAACACTGCATCCATAACACAATATAGATAGAGATAAATAGATAAACGTGGCTTAAAGTTGTCGAAATTCGTTATCGTTTTCGAGATCGCAACAGGCACATCGTCCGCCGTCGCCGACGTCCGTCGATTGGCGGAGCAATGCCTCACCAGAGCTACGACACTTGAAACCCACACGAGGATGTCTACAATGACACGAAACGTGATCACGCACTCGATTAGGGAAACATGAACAATGAAATTTAGTTTCTGGAAACGAACATGTGCCGCGGAGGAGCGAACTCTTAGCATTGACTGGACTGCGCTTGGGCCGTGCAGGATGCGATCCATTAGGCAAAAGAGCGACCATTATTGTATTGTCGTGGGCTTATCGTAGTGCTAGTGTCTCCTTAAATTGTCAACCCGGACGAGTGGACGTTTGTCCAACACCGAAATTTGGAAATAAGGTAGTCTAAATTTTTAAATCCAAATATGATCTAGAGGTAGGCCATAAGCAAGTTTTAGTAATAATTTACTAATTACGGTTAAACCAAACCTTAATTGCACCTGAAGGAGAAAAACATCCTTTCGAGGTACCTACGTAAATGACGTAAATCAGTCATCATCAGTAATGACTGCATTTAGGTAACATTAAAAGACTACGAGCCACAACGAATCCAGTCACGGGACCGGATCCAGGGTTATCACGCTCGTTTGTTCAATTGGTTGGTTAAGTACCGGCGAAGCTCTGAAGCCGGCCATTTCCGTTGATATTTCACACAGGAACCAGCTGAGGGAAACGTCGACATGGCGCAACTGGATGACCCTTCAACGTAGAAGTAGGTCGACTATGATGCATGTGCGAATCTGTTCCACTAATGGAACAAGTAGAGGATCTTGTAATATAGGTCCATGTTATGTAGTTGATAGTAAGTATACTGCATGCTTCTGTTGCTCTCACAATGCAAAATATCCCAATAATGGAACCTGGTAAAAAAGCATACAATACCACGCTTATAGAAATGGATTCAGTAGTCGTTTTGCTAAAATGGCATAGATTTTCTACTTAGATCTTACAAAGATATCCAGCGTTTTTGATCCAGTATATTAATAAAATAAAATTTGCAACAGCGTATCGTAACTAGCTCTTTCGTCGTATACACAGATACTATTAGCCCCAGTTATCCTGTTCCTTGTAACACCTTCTTGAAACTGCAATTCTCCGATTCAAACTGGTACTTAGAATATTTTTAGGTCTTTATAGCGGTGTCGTTGGCCGTCTGTCGGGTGAGGGCGCGCCTGCTCCGACACCAACCGAATTCGATCAAGGATGCGTACAATGAGTTTATAAGGTCGAACAACTCGACGGCTATTTGCGGTTTATTGTAAACAGGTTGAACACTGCTTTTCCATACTGACAAAAACCCATATTGTGATGGAAATTGGGACTGAAGAAATTTAAACATTAGCAAAGAAGTTGAAGATACAAATGACATGGTGATATTATGTTTATGCCGAGAAAGTGGATCTAATTCCAGCAGTCGTTGGATGGTAGATGTTTTGATTTTTAATAATGAGGATACTACTGGTTTGTTATATTGTATTAGTAGATCAATGATTGTTTTTGCAGTTTGTTTTTGTGATAACAAAGAATAAAGCTAAGTCGTGATTAAAATTAAACAAGTTTCAATTGTGTCTTCAGGAAGGCATACATAGAGTTGGCAAGAGGATTCTTCCTTAATGGCTAGTCCTAATGCAAGGATGTCATTAATTGTGTAAATAAAATGCATGACGTCATCTTCGTGTCCTTGAGCGTAATTAATACATCCTTTCGACTAAATTGCCCCTCACAAAATCTACACCTCACCAAATTAACTGTCTTAGGTGGGCAGGTATTCAAAATAGCTCTTCAGACGAATCTGTCAATTGATAGTTTAAAACATCATACCAAAGTTAATGACGTAGGTATCGATTTCAGTAATAATAGAGGAGACCGAGAGAATGCTTTCCTGACAGTTCATAATTTAACGGCCGAATCATTATAATTATGCACTAGTACTCACTACTCACACAAAATTTTATTAAAATTTATCAGTAGCGTGCTAATACATACGCTGATCATTCATAAATGTTCAACTAATAACTGTCAGGAACGCAGTCTCTTGGCGGCCGGACTATAGTACTAAAACATTTTGAAACTTATCGTGGCGATAATACTTATGTATTGGTTTCCTATTACGGATGTGAAGGTGCTAAACGAGTAACGGTTGCGAACCAGCTCCGCGAGGTGTGCCAGTCACACCACTGATTTCAACCAATCAAGAAACAGTATCATCTATCGCGTCTCTGCCTTCTTAGTAATATTTACCGATACATAGGATTTCTAGTAAAAGCCTTAGAGTTGCAAATTGCAAAAACATTAAGATATTAGTTCATTACAAGTTGTCAAACATAACACCACTATTTTGAATTTCGATCTATGACGGAATTTGTTGACGAATTCACACCATTGATTTCACAGAATATTGTATCCACTTATCTGTCTTCTATAGGACTTCGAAGTTGTTTTTAATACGAATTAATATTGTTAATAACATTGCAATGGTCTATAGAAGTTTTAATAATAGATACTTTATCTTGAATATTTTTTTGCCGTATATAATATCAACTATGTAACATAAATTGTAATTAATTATACATATTTGTTGGATTATAATGACTAACGTATCATTATAAATACTTATTATAACTATGTAACATAAATTGTAATCTTCCACTGTCAATTCTATCTTATCAACTAAAAAAATAACGAATCTGTTACCGTTTATTATCATCCTGATTAATGAAAACCCTAAGTGTCTATCCAAAGGTGACTACATTTTAAATTAAGCAATTACAGCCAATCACACACCTTCCAACGTGCTGTTTGTTACGTAGTCCGATGTAAAGGTCAGGTGGCGAAGAAATTAATTAAATTTCGAGAAAATTTTGTCACGTAACCTACAGCTTTATACGAAAGGGGTATAAGAAGCCATACACGCGCCCCGCGTGCGTTTCTCCTCCGGTTACGTACAAAGAAAACTAATAGGTTATTAATACAACTAAAGGAACCCCAGGTACTACACATTTCTAGAAATTATATATTATTTTAATGCAGTTATGAAATTACTACAGAAAGTAATTTATTTATTAACTGATAAAACTTATTATGACTTCTTTCAATCACATTGCTCAATGAGAAAGCCTTGTTTATATTATATGCTTACATGATAAAAAGAGTTCTTAATATTTGTAGTGTGTCTAATAAGACCTATTTTTTTATTTCTAAAAGAATTGGAGCCTTTTCCTGGAAAAGTGTTGTGTTAATTAAGAATTTTGGCAAAAAAGATATTAATAAAAAGACAGACTAGAGAATTAAATTATGTACAATTTTTAATAGACGTAAGATCACATTTGACACATGTCAGTTTGATACTTAATAAATCTTAAAATTACCTTCTTTTGTCAGTAATTCAATAAATATGTAATCGTAATTGAAAAAAGTAATGCAATTGTGCAGTTGTAACTTTGAAAACTTATATTTTATGCCCACCATTACAAGGTTAAGTTGTTAAATTTTGATGAAGTGTCAAATGTGATATATTAAATTGGCCCTACTTTAGAATAATTATTTGTTATTGTAAAGATTCGATTAAAATATTTAGTTTACGTTACCGTCTTGACTTCTCGAGTCTTGTCAAAGGTCAAAGTGCCTATATCCAATCTAAATAAGAAACTAGTAAGTTGCATACTAGGCAGATCATAAACTAGTTTAGAACTTTGATTGGGTCACCGATAGTATAAGTTTAATCGGCTCAGGTTTCCTGACAAATCTGACTTCAACTAGCTCAAGACTGGTGTCTGTACAAATAACGTATCTATAAATCTAATAACTATTAAAGTTATAATGCTAACTAATTAAAGATAATAGGAATCCTGTTCGAACAGTAAGTAAATATGACGTATCTAATAGTTGGGAAACAATTATTTTTAAATTAAGATAATCCCGAAACAAAATGGAACGTTGTTGTATTGACGTATTATATAGACTTGTTATATAAACGTTGTTGAATGGAGCTTTGATTATATACTTGTCTAGATGCCACATTGACACGTACAGAACGGCCAATAAAGTCTACAAAAATTGGTAGCCTCTCTTCTCACTTACGTCAGTGTCATTTGGATCACTTCAGGGTGTCGAGTTCTCGAAAAATAATTAAATAAGTCGGTATGTGCTGTCAAATTGTGTCGCAATTATGTGGGAAAACCGTATAAACCGTTTTTTTATTAAGTAGGTATTATATAATTCTCTTGTTAATCAATTCTTTTAACTTTTAACTGATTAATGCACACTGCCAATTACTTGTTCGATTTTTAAATTAATTTATATATATTTAATTTTTTAAATTTATCCTTTTTTAAACTGATTCAATTTGTTATATCTAAATTCATTATTTTTTTATTGATTTACTGTATAATTTTTATTTAGCAAATTTGATTAATTTACCATGTAATTTTTAATTTAATTTGTGTAAGTTTAATTCAAGAATGCTATCTTACTTGTCACTTTATCTTTTTGAGAGTGTTGTGTACTTCTGTAAGTGACCAACTCACTATGCCTAAAACTATTTGTAAGTTTTTGTTTATGTATGTCCTAGTGAGTAAGTCGTTGAAGTACCAAAATAAATAAATAAATAAATAATTACACTAAGATCACATTACATCGGGAAGTTTTGTTATTTAACCTCTATTATTTTATGAAAACATGATATTTCAATTCGTTAATTTGTAGGTTCAACAGATTAGCCGGTGTTGTCAATTTATTACAAGGGAGATTTGGCGAAACTATGGGAGATAAAATGCAAATATCAGTCATCATCTTTCGATTAGGAGAAAAATTTATTATTTTAATAATTAGGTACCTACATAATTTATTAGATCCGTAAATGATAACTTGCCTTCACTAAATAGTATTTTTGTTAGTTCTTTCTAATATTTTGGGTTACAGATTTCTTAAGACTGGAGAGACATTATACAGCGGACACGAAATGAAATTAAAAAAAAAAACTATTCCGAAAACAAATAAGTACAAAGAGATGGATTTTGATCTTTATATTGCTGTATATATTTTTTCATTGTATTTTTTGTTTTTACTAAAATAAACAAAACACTAATCTACAAAATAATTACTTTATTCAGCCTATTTCGTTTAACTGTCATCCCATTAAATAATGGAGAAAAGGTAAGTTAATAATTTGGAGCAGGCATCCCTAAACACGCACACCTTGACAGTTTGACTACAATAAGTACACAAGCGGTACTCACACTTATCACGCAATTTGGGGACAGTTTTCGCATGTCGTTTGTTTGCATTGCTCCATCTAGACAAGTATATAATCAAAGGTTGTTAGATTCTAGATTACAGACTTACTAATTAGGTAAATTATAATCTATAATAATATAAATTAATATAATATAGCATGCAATATTGTTACGCGCAGACTTTCTTAGGAGTATAATGTATTGTTCTGAAATTGTTCTTACTTATTTTATCTACGCTTATCATTTTCTTTACACGTTTATCGTATTATTGTGCCAGTCAGCAATACTTATCATAATTTAAAATATTAGATAAAATCAAGTTCATCACATCTAGGTCACTCAGTCTTCAGACTCTTCAGATAACCATATCTAATCCGCTTAGCAAAGAAATATAATTTAACGTTCTCACCTACCCAAATCAGACGCCATTTTCTTTTTATTCAATTTTCCCGCTAAAGTACTTATCGATAAGTTTTCATTTTTAGCTCAATTTTTTTTTTCCCATTAAGTATAAAAAGATAGGAACCTCTTTGGTATGATGATAAATGACCGCATGATTGGCGGTGGTGGTAGTGTTCCCATATGGAATACAAATCCAAATATTGTACACACGGCAACACATTAAGCTATACATCTCTCTCGGTAAAGCTGTTCGGAAATGTATAGCCTAGTAGCCGTGTACAGTGTACGAAGATGATATCGACGCCATTATGATTTTTGTCGGTTTAAGAAAACTTATCGTTCACCTTTTTTCGTTAGAAGTTCAGTTAAATATAAACAGTTACAACAATGAATCATAATTATTTTAATATCTAAGTAAATCATATTGCGGATGTTCCTCGACCAAATTACAGTTCAAAAGTATTATTTATAGAACTAACAAGCACTGTTTACCTCAAATAACCTAGAGGTCCACTTATTTTATTTACTGGAATTATCTTAAATTGATAATGGCCGACGGAATACTAGTCTTGGGATAGAACAACCAAGTTTTAGGTAATCTGGGCCTTGTTGATTTTAAAAATTCTTACATTGAAATAAAATTACTTTTTACGAATTTTATCGCGTTATATTTATATTTTTAATCCCGACGTTTCGGACCCTTTACACTGTCCATACTCAAGGGTAGGCTGAGGTGACCCTACATTTTTTGGTAATTATTGGCAATCCGATTCACGCAGAACGAGCTCACCGTTTCTTGTGGTATTATTTCTTACATCCAAATATGTATTATATTTTGCATGTAAAATCATTCTTACTAAATTTGCTGTTTTACAATAGGTCATTAGTATAAAATTTGCATTTTTGTTGCAAGACTGAAAATACTGACTACCCAGAAAATACCGGTTTGAGGACATAACATTTTATGTACAAAGAAAAATTAATTAATGACAATCTGCGAGTTGATAAAACCAGTATCTACGTTTGTCACATTTTGCCTGCTATTGAATAATCTCAAAGTGCGTGTTTAGTAAGCAATTAATAATTTCGACATGAAATATCAACCTTCGATAGCTCAGTTGGTAGAGCGGTGGACTGTAGATGTAACGAAACTGGTATCCATAGGTCGCTGGTTCAAATCCGGCTCGAAGGAATTCTTTTTGTACTTTCACGTATTTTTATTTACGTAAAAGTAACACTATTATCGTCGAAATTTTATTGATATCGGTAATCAATGAAAAATAAAGAATTGAGAAAACTAAACTATTCCTCAAATCATCCTCAGGATGAAATGAAATAGCAATAATAGATAAAAATAATTCATTTTAACAAACTACTTATGCAAGTACTTTTTATTATTGTGGTGTTTGTATTGTTTATTCAAATAAAACTTACAAAATATTAATGATTATTTTTCCGTTTTATACAATTTTATTTTCCTTTAGATGTTAAATTTATTTTCAAAACTAAAACTTCAAAAGAAACTGTTTCCGCCCGGGATCGAACCGGGGACCTTGTGCGTGTGAAGCACACGTGATAACCGCTACACTACGGAAACGTTACGAGTGTTGTCGAAATTATAGTAAACATATTTTGGTATGTTTTATATTTCAATTTTGTATAAATATTTAGTAGAATTTATTTTTTAATTTAAACTCATCTCACACTTATCATTAATTTAACTAATATAAAACAGCGACATGTACTAAATAAATAACAACACCTACTCAAATTAACTTAAACTTACCTTTGCGAATGCACTTGGAAAATAACACAGTTGCACAAAAAAAAACTGAATTTGAAATTCGAACAAGTGACAAGCGCCCTCTAAGACGGCGCTTCAAAACTACTTGGTAGGAGAAGGCTGACATATCGTTTTTATACCATCACAAATTGCATGGCTATATTGACCACCCGCTTGAATATGGCTCATTACTTCCATTCCATGGGTGTGTTTATGTCTAATTTGTAATTGTGTGCGCACCCTGTCTTCAACCCATCTTTTACTCATACCAATGTATTATTACCTCGGCGTGACTGCGATTTTATCTCTTAAAGCGATGTACATTGCGAGGTGAATTGTCTGTCTGTTTTTGAAATGTGGTGTGAGCAAGCAGTGTATTGTAAACATGTATTGAGTAGTGCTGGTCGCTTGAGACCTCCCACGTCACGCTATGATTATCTCGTTGCTAAAAGAAAATGTGACTGTATTACTTTTCATCTATTTTATTCTCAATCTGATCTTTAATGGCTTAATGGAATTGAAATAAATATTTTATGAGGAACTTACCTAATATTATTCAAATCAATATTCACGGGATCAAAATAATTGTTTTAACAGCAAGTATGTATTTAACTCTCCTACTAAAATGAATGTAGTTAATTTCGGTAAATTAATATTTGACGACGTCTAGTGTAGCGGTTCGATCGTCGGACTGTTATCACGAGGTCATGGGTTTGATTTCCACAGGAAATGAGGAAACAAATACGTAAGTCTGGGTGTTTCTTATTGTATTTACAAAAAAAAAGTACTCAATATTATATCCATAGTACTTACAAGCTTGCTGCTTAGTTTGGCACTACTTAGATGGTGCTGTTTAAATTGTGAAAAAATAATTGTGTAAGTGTATCTAATACATAATAATTATTATAAGTAAGTATCTTTACATGTCTAAAAATATCTTAACAAGTAGACCGCTAACAAGTTACTCAATGTATGGGACAAGAGGCGCCATCTACGTGTCTAATGTTTATAAACAACTGAATAACCCAATAACATGCCGACTTCGAAACAAACGTCATAGGAACTTATAGAAACTATCGGATAATCCGACGTTTTGCGCAGCGATCGGCTTCTGCGCTACAAATAAGTATTTGTATGACCACAAGTAGTTGTTCTGGGTCCGGGTGTTAAATGAAATTTGTGTTTGAAAACGCAACCACGATACAGGAGAAAATCCTAGTGGGACGAGGAACGCATCATCTACCTCCGAGCCGTTTCCCAGCTATATTGGGGTCGTCGGCTTCCAGTCTAACCAGAGGGTCTACTCCCTGTCTCCGTCAACGAAGTTACGAGCCATTAGAAAGTTCTCCGAAACTTTGGAGTCCGACAAAACAAGTGTCAAATTAAATTTTTCGCACGGGTAAAAACACATCGGGAGTAGGGACAACTGTCAAATTGTGTTGTCATTCATTCTTAGTTCGGGCCCCGAACGAATCATCCGTCCGTAGGTGATACGGAGTAAGAAACGCCCGTAACGAAGGTCGAAACTACGGACTTCGTGCTTAGGGAGTAGACCCCCAGATACGGAATCCACATATCCGTATGCAGATCTGAAATTTAATATCCATATCATCCTTAGTCTCTAATCCAAACATGTTGTTTTTTCTTTTGAATTCAGGAATACATAAGATGATTGACAACATATTTGTAAAATTTTTAAAGTAATTCGGCTAACTTAAAACTTAATCCAGTATATCCATGTGGAAGCTTGTAAAATTTAGCAAAATGTCACATAACAATGATAATTTGAATTAATGTTTTTTATTAGTCTGTAAAACAAATTTTAATTAAATAAATAAATAAACATAGATACCTAGATGTAGCATTTAACTGAACGTGAGTTCAATTACATCATTTAAGTATTGACAATGCTTTAAGATTGTAGGTATTGTATTTTATTGGTAGTTTGCTAAATCATATCAAATACTAAGTAACAAAGGTCAAGTACAAATGATCTATCTACACGCTCCTCTAAATCAAAATGAAATAAGGCAGCGCTCACACTGAAATAAAAATTAAAATCCATCACCGCCTGTATTCTTCCAGTTCCAATCCTGGGATAACGGTTGAGAATGGTGTTATTGGATTAGGAACGGGCCTTTTTGTGAAGTGCCTGCATTTAGGAATCCTCATCCATCATCCATACACCCACCCTGTCGCTAGGAGAGTCAAGAGTTATATCGATCTTTTGCAGTTTTTACTACTTGACCTAAGGTATACTGTTCTCAAAATTCTGATTCGAGAACGAATTTCTCCATTAGCCTAAACAGACAATATCAAATAAAGAAATATTAGGGACATTTTACACAACACCATCTAGTCGCAAACTAAGCTGAGCTTGTACTAAGGGTGGGCACATAATACTTAAAACTATAGGTACTTATTTTTTGTGAACATAACAAAAACTCCAACCAGTAGACCACAGAGGCAGTAATAATGTGGCAAACATTCAGGCGTCCGGTGTGTGTCATTCCTAAAAAGAATCACGCGCATCTTATCTTGGTAGCTCTATCATTGCCGGCATTCCGACTATTCCAGTTTCCTCCAGATTGTTCTATTTATAGTGCATTGCGATCTTCAGTCAAGATAGGTTCACAAAAGGATTGTAGGTGTGATAGCCGATAAAATTTATATAAATAAATCGCTGACAAACGCAGTCGTGTGGGTAAGATGCTTAGGGTTAGCTGCTATTTCTGCAGTCACATGCTTGGACACGAGGGTATTCAGTCTCCCGTGTGACGTTATTAAGCAACACACAAGAGGAGATTGGTTAAACATGGAACTTGGTTTTTTTCATGTAGAGAAACTCATTAGACAAAAGGGAGAAGTCAATTGTTACTGTCGATTGTTATTCCTAACCATTCACTGAACTATTTTCTATTTGACTACGAAGGTGGCAAACAAGCATACGGTCCACCTGATGGTAAGCGGTTACCGTAGCCTATAGACGCTTGCAACACCGGGGTATCACCATTTACTTGCGCGTGCCGACCCTGTAAAACGAAAGAGGAATAGCTGGCAATATTAGGGTCAAACTCCCCCACTGCCAGCACAACGTTTCTTCGCTGGCAACCTTGCTCACCGTTAGGAACACAACACAACTCAACAAAGCAGTGTTATTTCACTTCAATTTTTTGCAAGGCGGAGGTACTTCCCCAGTCAGGCAGCTCTAATTTGAGTAGAATTACTCCTACTATGGGCATAGTAGGAGGTAAGGCTACCTCTCTTAATCGCTTCTAATTCTAATATTATGCCTGTTCTCTAAATTCCAGGTATTTCCAGAATCATGGCAGTCGAAGGGGTAATGGTTACTTACAACTACTCAGAAGACGGGGAATACGCCAACATTCTGACAGTCTCCGCATCAGGAATCCGATTCTCCGAGCGCTGGGTTCTCACACACGGCTCGATATTATCTCCGTTAAAGGAGGCTAAAATAATCAAGAAAGCCAGAGGAAAACCGATCCTTAGCGATGAGTTCTATGCCAATTTACCAGAAATACACGTCACATGTGAAAAGAAGCAATCAAAGAATCCAAATTTGTATGAGAGCGTTGAGAAGTTAAGTAGAGAGCGGAATTTGCATCAAGGAGATTTGGACCACAGCAGCTATTTGATAAGGGTGCTAACTGGCAGGTAACTTACTTTTTTTGTGTAACTTCTGTACTAAAAACTGTAACCCTCATATGAAATGACTTGTTTACAGATCTTTACTTGAACAGAGGCCGTACCACAACGTGTTATTGCGATTGTTTTCCGATTGAGAAAGAAGGATGTCGGTCTATAAATGAAATAGCGCCTTCCCTTTCTCACAATAAAAATGATTGCAATAACGTATTATTGCGATCATTTTTAGGTTGTGGCATGGTCACAGCTATGATATAGCTATCGAAACCTTTCTTCCTTATAGACGTCAGAGTTAATGTGCTAATTGAATTACGATATTGTTTCCAGGATATGCCACGTATGGCAGTGTCCGATCCTGGATAGATGTGCTGATGACATTCTATACAGCTGGACCATTGGCCACCGGGACGGGGATATAGACAACCAAATGAAGCTTGGCAACGCACTGTTCTCGGTCTTCGTACTCATCGACTTGGAGAGCGATAAAAGAGGTTGGCTTCTTATTTAACTACTGCGTCCTTGGTCGCAAGAAAGGCTACCATAGATGTAGCATTGAACTTACATCCAGGCAGCTGGTACCGAGCATGAGAGGTTCAATTAACACGTTGATGTCACGCACATCCTGTGGGCTTTTCTATAAAATTCTGGGTAGTAGGTCAGTTTGTGTGTCCACTTTAATGGCAATAATTATTATTAGGGGCGCCCCCTACTATTAAACATACTCGCGAACTTTATGGATGTACCTCTGTTAATCCTTCTACGGTTGCAATAAGGTACCCATTACTTAGGTACGTCAGTGCCTTTTCTGGAAAGGCTTTTGTTTGAGGCCGACAAAGAACTCTCTCTACTCAGCAGTATAAGCTCAAGAAGCCTTATACTATTAATATTTAATTATATTTGCATGTTTGTATACGCGTTCTCGAAAACGGCTCTAAATTTAATAAATCGATTTGGCTAGACTAGCCATTGCCGAGTAAATTGCTAGCGCAAAATGAATCTAGCTAGAATTTCTACATCTGGTCTGATCAGAGCTCGGTCGCCCAGGTACTGAATAAAGATACTACAGTATTACTATAAAACTCCTTTATTCACATTTCATTAAAAGCTACAAAGATAAAGTTCGTTGTATGCAAAGAAATTTAAAGCGACACATGACGAACAAAACCTTAATTAACCGGGGTAAATAGGGATGCAGGAGTGAATCGGGAACCTTTTAAAAGTGCTTTTAAATTCAGCTTTACTTAGGTATTATAGTTTGTTGAAAAAAGTTACTATTAATGTTCCAGAATTATAATAAACCATTCGTAGCCCTTGTTGACATCAATAATGAAACCTTTGTCGAAAGTTTTATTCCGATTCACCCCTGCATCCATATTCGCCCCACTTGACGTATACGTCAAGTGGTACGAACATGATATATATTACAAATGTCACCCAAATAAATTGCAATCGCTCTATGTAATGCGAAACGTCATCCTGATAAATCGATAAGTCAAAATAAGCATCATGTTTTGTATGGATATGTTCCCAATGTCTGCTCTCCCTTTTCAAAGTCTTTGGTTAACGCTGTCTGGTTCGTATCAACACACTTTCTTCTTCTTCTTTTTCGACTTTTTCTTTTTCTTCCCATCGTCTTCATCATCATCATCAAAATCGTCATCACAAGTATGTCGCATTTCTGCACAAGAATGGAAACTATTTTATTTAAATTATCATTGGTCTAGTCGCAAAACTCAACTGCTAAGCGTAAAGCCTAGATTCTATTCCCAGGTCCGAGCAATTATTATTTTTCTATAGACAAATTCTCAGTGGCAGCTATGTGCCTGTTTAGCAATAGATTCTCCCTCCGACTCCCCGACATTAAACATGCTGGCGAAGTGGGAACGGTACATCGGTACTTACCACTTCTGCCTATCCTTCTATCTACCTAGTACCTACTAGCCTTACATGCAAATCTACAGGTTTCGTAAGACTTCAAAATTGTAACTTTTATAGGAAGGTAGAAAAAAGTTTGTATGCAGGGGGTAGGTAATCTCAGGAACTAAATTACAGACGCAGCAGGTCAAGCTATCCAATACTGTCAAATTTTCCCAGTTGAATATGAACCATATTTTTTATGTGTTAAAGTTAACAGATTGAATTTTGACAGATTGTGGTAGCTTGATGTGCAAAAAAAAGTCACTTATTTGTTGAGAGAATGGATGAAAGGCGATTACCAAAAAGGATTTATATGGCGAATGTCAGTGGGACGCCCTAGAAAAACTTATACCGACCTTATTGGTGAGGTTCTTCAAAACGGTCAGGTGCGTAGTACTCGCAACCGGCATGTATGTATGACAAGATGTATGAATGTGGTCGAAGCGAAAAAAGTATGCAAGAATCGTAGCAAGTGGCGTTCTTTAGTATCTGCCTACCCCTATAGGAAAAAGGCTTGAGTGTACGTACGTATGTATGTACTTACTTATTTTTTGTGTTCGGATATTGAAGATTAATTATTATGGTTTGTCTGCTCTACATGGATTAATGGATTATGGGTATTGTCGGATTCTTACTTAACTAATCTCTGAGTGGCGTAGGTACTTTGCTACGTTATATTTTCATATTGTTATAGGTATATTTACCATCTCGAGGGTCGGCGACGAGTGACCAATCATTTCTCCAGGTGTTAACAAGGTGCATGTGGGCTGGGAACTTCTGAACAAATTCATAATCACTTTCTATTGCTTCCTTTTTGACAACCCCTGCGAGTCCGAGAGCAATTCCACCGGCTACGACACCATGTGGTGACCGGAGATACAAGGCTAGGAGGGGTCCGCATGCCAGACCACCTGGAAAAAAAAACTTTTTAACAAGTAGGGCTCAAGATTTGTTTTTTCTTCAGTTTGTGAATTAGGAATATTAAAAATATGATCAGACGCCAGATGTTTGAAGGCATCTGCTGGCGTCAGAGCTGTGGGTATGTACAGTCAACAAGAGTTGAGTTTACAGACAGCGAACGACATCGAGGTCTTGATATAGATTGCATTAAAACAATTATTCTCCATAGGGTTTGTTAAATACGCAACTAACAACACGTGCATTTTGACATTTATAACCTACCTACTGCAGTGATTGATGTTTTTTTGTTAAATAAGGCTCGTGGCTAAGTTATAACTACGCTGATCAACTGATCTGTAAGGTTAAGCTGCGCTAGCTGCGGTCAGTCTGTGGATTTGTACATCATTCTTAACACATCGAGACACCTCCGTGCCTCGCGAGAGCACGTAAAGCCCTCGGTCCCGGTTGTCATGCAAACACTTATGACAATCTAGTGTTAGTGGTAGGTAGTCGGAAACCTAGAAAGCTTGACAATCTATGCTCTGGATATCGGTACTGATAAACAGAGAACGTGCGAATTTTGTGAGTTTAGGTATTAGAATCCCAGTCTAGCCAGATGCGGCATTATATCAGTACCTATTTTACTATTTTACACGAAACGACTGCCATCTGACGGGTTCTGGAGGTTCCTGGGAAATATAGACGATTATAAAATGGAAACGGAGAGAAGCAGTGATAGCCTAGTGGTATGACCATTGGACTGCCAATTCGAAGGTCTCGAATTCGAACCCACGGCACGCACCTCTGACTTTTCGAAATCATGTGCGTATTAAACTAATTAAATTCCCATAAACGGTGAAGGAAAACATCGTGAGGAAACCTGCATGCCTTAGAGATTTTCTCGACGGCGTATGAAGTCTACCAACCCGCACTAGGCCAGCGTGGTGGATTATAGCCTAATCCCTCTCCTTCTGTGAGAGGAGACCCGTGCCCAGAAGTGGGACTATATATGGGTTGATGATGATGATAAAACGAAAAAGACGGGAACTTCCAATTACGAAAAAGTCGGAATTTACCTAGAAAATAATTTAACTTGTCGTCCGCTTCTCTTGCGTGCTGGACCGTGTTGGCGACTGCGGCGAAAGTTGCTCCCATCAGTGAGATGGGGACGACGTGGCGCGCGTACCTGAAAAGGAAGAGTTCGGCTTGATTACAATGCCAAATGTTCTGCCTCTACATAAGCTATAACGTGCTAAGATTATTCCTTTAGCGATTATGGGAAGAAACAACCCAACCCTAACACAAGTAACATTATAACCTAACACAAATAACACTTTTTTTTTTTTTTTTAATTCACGATAGGCCTACGCTTGACCACTAGTTCGCCTGATGTTAAGCGACACTGCGATCTACGGTGGAGCGCGCTTGCCTAGAAGAAACCGATTCACTCGAGATTTAAAAACACACAGATTATAGTTATTAGGGAAGACCCACTCAGGAAGCTCATTCCACATTTCAGCGGTACGCATGATGAAACTTGATTTAAAGCGTTTCGTTCGGGCTTTTTTGATGTCCACCATGAATCGATGACGCTTTTTCGTGCTTCTGGTCGTCCGATAGTAGAAAGGGCAAGGGGGTATAAGATCATGGAGATCTGATGCACACTCTCCGAAATGCATCCGATAAAAAACTGACAAGCTAGCGACTTTGCGGCGATGTTCCAGACTCTGGAGTTTAGCTCGGACGAGCGAGTCGTTGCCAATGAGCTTCTTGGCGCGCTTTTCAGCGGATTCCAACGCCTCAAGCTGGTACTTAGCCGAACCATCCCAAAGGTGCGAACAGTACTCCATGCACGACCGAACTTGTGCTTGGTACAATATAAGCAATTGTTCCGGCGTGAAGTAACGACGCACCTTTGAGAGGATACCCAGCTTTCTGGCAGCTACCTGAGCCTTGGACTCAATATAGGAGCCGAAGTTGAGGGTTGACGTCAGAGTAACGCCCAAGAGCTCAAGCCGATCAGTTACTTGAATAGATACATCTCGGAAAGTAGGAGCCAGTAGGAATGGGCTCTTTTTGGCGGAAAACAGACACGCCTGGGTCTTTGCAGCATTAAATTTGACCAGATTGGCATCGCCCCATTCGGAGACTGCCTGAAGGGACAAATTCATGCGATCGACCATGGCCTCTCTTAGATACTTGATTTCCGGTCCACCACTCCGCACATTGGATGAGTAGCTCTCTACAACGGTGCTGTCATCTGCGTACCCAAAGATACCGGGCTTCAACAGATCATCTATGTGAAGCAGACTACACTGTTCCAATTTTGTTTGCAATGTGTAAGATTCAATAATGAAAATTTTTATTTATTACTAGCTTTTGCCCGTGGGTTTGCTCGCATATCAAAGGACTTTTTGTAGCCCTGTCCTTCCGCAAGGTCTAATCTATCTCTGTACAACATTTCATAAAAATCGGTTCGGCTGTTTAGGCGTGAAAATACATAACAGACATCAAGACGGACACTTACTTTCGCATTTATAATATTAGTAGGATTAATAATATTATAAGTATATTGATTTCTGATATTTACGCGAATATTATACATTGAAATAAAACTATTTTTTACGGATTAATAATATCAATATACGCGATAAAATCAGTAAAAAGTAGTTTTATTTCAATATTATAAGTAATCAAATATATAATAAATAGGGATTAGTAGAATTATTAGATTAGTGGACTATAGCCTTATCCCTCTCATTCTATGGTAGGAGGCCTGTGCCCAGCAGTGAAACAGTATATGGGCTGATGGGGATGACTGATTAGGAATTAGTAGGGATTGTGTTCGGGCTTGATATGTAGGAAGAAAAACTACTGGGCATACCTACTTATATGTATAATAGGTATACATATAAGAGTTAACCGAGGCCTCAAGATTACCACGCAAGAGTGGTACCAAAAGGTGGCCCGTCCACTTGTTAATCATAAAGCAACATAACATACCGTCACGCCTGTATTCCCCGAAGGGTTAGGCAGAGGTGTACCAACGTACTTACAACTACAGTTCGCCGGTATGTTTAGGTCCATGTAATAGGAGGCGAGCCTTTTGTTATTGGGATATTTATAAAGCTTGTTAATCATCTTATTACAATTTTTAAAAAATACGTAGAACATTACCTGGCTAGCATGGGTCCCAATCCTACGGCATGGGAGTACATCAGGATATCGTAGGTACCTGCGATGAGGCCAGCCACGATGCCATAGCGGGTGCACACCATGATCTGATGGAAAAATACTCCCATTTACCATAGATAAAGTGCAAAAGAATTGGTGACGCTCCTAATGATGATAGATTTACACCAAAATAGGTAGTCAATGTGTGTAACTTACATGTTAACACCTCTAACCTTCTAACTTTTCACCTACTATCGTCAACCCACTACTGGTTACTGGTCTCCTCTCAAAAGAAAAGGGGTTAGTCAACACGCCGTTTCCAAAATCTCTAAGCCTTGCATGTTTCCTCAAGATGTTTTCCTTCATCGTTTAAGCGCGTGATAATTATTAATACGGACATGATTTCCAAAAGTCAGGTGCCTGCCTTAGACCTCCGCAGGTGGCAGACGATCTATGAGGAATTTCCGTACTGTAAAAAAGGTAATAACAGGTGTTGTGAAAAAAGATAAAAGCTAATTTATTAAACGTTCACTTTATTTTTGGCGAACCAAAGACCTTTCAATAGGTGGGTTTCGTGTAAATTTAGGATAAAACTAATAGCGTTCAAAATTTATTTTGTTTTTATCTTCAATGGTGTTACGTTTGGGCGCCACTTCGTCCGTTGAAAAACGATAATACGATCGACAAAGATACACGCCAATAAAGCCTTGAAAACTTTAATTAAAATACTAGATATAATACCTACCTAGTTATTGGGAAATAAATCAACAGATATGAATATCTACATATCATTTCATTTAAATTTTATTTATAACGGTCTTTTCTGACAGAACAATAGCACTTCCAATGACAGATGTTTGTCCTGAAAACTCGGATGCAGGTAAAATAAAATTAACATAATTACCTTTTTTGGTACGTCGCACCCATCAGGGGAATCATAATACCTGTAGTAATTACGAGTTCCTCTTTTATCACATTTATTTTCATCATCCTTTTCCTCTTTTTTGGCTTTCGACATGACTGTTCGATCGTCGACTTTCAATCTGTTAACTTCAAAACCATAATTTAATTTTTATTGTCATAGAAACTCATTATTGAGCAAAAAGTTTATATAGGTAAGTAGTTATGGAGTTGTCTTTATCCAATTTGGGTCTTAAGGTAGGTATAGTCAAGACGTGGTTTCCAGGACCAATGCGCCATAGTTTAAAAAAAATAATGACTGTGTAGGTGTAGGTAGATGGAAGCACGCGAGCGTCTACGTTGTATAATGTCGTATAGGTATATTATCTTTAGCTCAACGTCAGCTCGTATCTTGCATGCGTGATTGTCTATTCGAATCACCTGATCACCTCGAGAAAGAGCAACTAACTTTTAATGTCGTTTGTCATCTCTCAGATGGTACTCGGCTTACCGTAGTACTTATGCCTCTATGGACGCTGCCGCTCCCTCTTAGTCCCCCGGGGCTGTTTGTGTCATAAAAAGAAATGATTGTTGAATGAGTCATGGTTAGTGAGGCCTGCAGTTACGAAATTCGGCTGCTATTTTGATAGACTTAGTAACTGCCTGGTAACGTGACTTTCAATGGCAGGAAGAGCCTTCTACGGCTGTCTGCATTCACCATGGTTCGTCCAGTAACTGCTGTGTTGATAATAGAAAACTTTTTACTATTTCTTAACTTTTCTTTGATGTTTGTGTTATTAGTTTAATACAATAGAAATCTGCTGCTGAGTTTACCTGGTTTGGTAACACCCCTTTGCGAATATTCTACCGCTACACAATAATGTTCTAACATTATAACTGACTAACGTAACGTAACTAGTAAAGTTTCTGGAAAATGAAACTTCACAACTGAGGTCTCAAGATGGCAACTCGTGAGTGTTTATCAGAACAATATTAGTCGTCCAGCGCACTTGACTGTTCTAGCAAATTAACATAGGTATTTAATTAACAATAGGTATTGTTAATTAAATTACCTACAAAATATGTGTTGCAACCATGTCTAGACCCACTTTATAGCAATAATGGAACATGTTGACTGAATTCAATAACGGCACAAATCGAAATATTTTGAACCAGCCAGTTGGCTCCGCATGAAATTAAATAGGTACGTTATTTAAACAAGAATCTATTGATTTCTGACATTTACGCGAATATTATACATTGAAATAAAACTACTTTTTACGGATTTTATCGCGTATATTGATATTATTAATCCCGATGTTTCGGACCCTTTACAGCGTCCATGATCACTTTCTTCGTTCTTCTCAGAGGTCGTCAGCTAGGAAATGCCGGCTCCATCTAGTTTTAATTAATAATTAGTAATAAATGTCATTGATCATGTAACAATTAAAAATGTAGGGTAGCTGTCAGTAATTATATCATCAAGACCACCTCAGTCTACCCGTGACCATGGACGCTGTAAAGGGTCCGAAACGTCGGGATTAATAATATCAATATACGCGATAAAATCCGTAAAAAGTAGTTTTATTTCAAGAATCTATTACTAACTCAAAATACCAATATTTTGACATGTGCCACTATTGAATTAGGTCAGCGATTTTATTTCGTTAACCTGACAATGTGTGCTTCGATTTTTTAGGTGTTGAAAGTCTGAGACCGTTATCTTCTTTACTGGACGTGGTGCGGCCGCCTACAGGAAGAGGTTCCACTCTTGAAGTCCACTCTACGCCTTTTGGATGTGAGGTAACACTATTTTCAGTAATGGTATTGTAATACATAGTAATAGTATTGGAAAAAAAGCCTGGGCTGGGAATTATTTGCTCGTCTCCGCAAGGCATGGAAATGTACTGTAAAGAGAATCGACTCGAAGATTTTTTTAATACCTGCCTCCCATTTCTATGAGAGGCAGGTATAGTGTGCGAGATTTTACAAGGGCTGCAATGTTATTCTGCTCTATGCCAGTGGTCAGCGGCCCGGGGTTCAGGGGGAATTGAACTACGAAGTTCCAGCTTACAGATAATTAGGTTTACAGAAGAAGCAGCCCCTAAAGCAAAAAAGATGACAGGAAGAATAATATTTAGTTATTGTTGCTGAAAATATCATTAAAATTATAAAGAAGAACTGGTTGAAGATATAAATGTCTTCGATAGATGTCGCATAGATAAAGGTATTTTATAATACGAGAATATAAGAGAGTTATGGAAGGAGAAGATAAACCAGATTTTAGTTGGAGAAAATAAACATTATATTGGTTCTATCTGAAAATCTGGTTTATCTTACATACCATCAAGCCTGTATTCCCCGAAGGGTTAGGCAGAGGTGTACTAATTTGTACACCCACATTTCGCCGGTAAGTTTTGGTCCCATGTAATAGGGGGCGAGCCTATTGCCATTAATCGGGCACAAATCCAGACTCCGAGCTGCTACTGGGAATTTCATAGAAAAACCCAATAACACTTTGCTCGACCTGGGGATCGAACCCAGGACCTCTAGAGTAGCAGTCGCGCTTATGACCACTAGACTAATGAGGCAGTCAGGCAGGTTTATCTTCTCCTTCCATAATTCTCTTACATTGTGTTTGTTTTAAATAAATGTTATTTTCTTTCTTTCTTTTAGATGTACCTATACTCCAATCAGGCGTAAGAATGAGGAAGAGAAATTTGACATCACAGGCAGCTCAGTCTCGGTACCTAGCTTAAAAGCGTCCGATGAAACCGGAGGGACGCAAGTTCAAACCCTGCCTGAGGTCGAATTTTTCTTTCTCTAAAATATATATCCTTAAAAATTTAGAGAAGTTATCGACTTATTAGCTTTGGGAGTTGCGAAAATAAAAATTAAACTAAATCAAAATGTTATTTGACATTTTAACACGCTTTGTTTATCTTGAGCTGTGACCTGAAGCTAAATTTAACCCACTTCCCGGTTTCCCATGAGCTGAAATTTTGCAATATGTTTACAAGTAGTTTGAATGACAAACCATTGATTGCTAGGTGATGTCATTCAAAATCAAATGTGGCGGTCTAGTTACGAGTATTTTTTATGAACTCCATTCATCCCATGATATCTTTAATATCTATCAATTAAAAGAATTTGCTGAGAAGAATACGAACAATAATATTACTTATGTCACACTAAATTCAAAGCTTGTTTTTTATAGTTTGATGTTATTATAAAAAATTATTAACTTATATCTCTATCTGTGGTTACTTGCAAATTGCAGGTATTCCTTAACGCGGTGACGAGGGGCTCTGTATGTGGCGTGGTGGGCAAAAGGCCATCCTTGCTGCTAACTGATGCTGCCACAGCGCTGGGCTCTGAAGGGGGACCGGTCTTCACTGAAGGACCCACGTAAGTACTCCCAGTTTGGTAGATTTTATAAAGGTGGGAGTTTCTCCTGTAATGTGGGTTCGTTTACCAACAGAATGGCTCACATCGATCGGTCAGCGATATTAATATTGTACATTGTGAAATTAATATTTTGGACATTTTGCGCAACACCATCTAGTCCCAAACTAAGCAGAGCTTGTACGATGGGTACTAGACCAGACAAATTATATTATAATACTTACATATTTTTTTGTGAATAGGGAGATACATACTTTAAATACATAAGAAACATATAAATCTACCTAAACATTCGGGGAATACAGGCGTAGGTAATGTTTGTATTTGAATGAAACAAAATACTTAGTACACAACTAGTAATTATTCTGAGGTTGAGGAACAATTTGAAGTATTCGGGATCGTCGGGAATCAGGAGGTCACAGTAAAACCACTAAACACCGTTATAGATTTATTGCAACTGGCACAGTTGTTACATTTTTGTCACTTGTTCACGGTCTACCCGGATATAAATATAATAAAATCGGAACGACATTTCTTATAATTACCTACATACATTACACAATTATTTAGCAAACACAATAGAAAAATAATTGTTACGACCCTCTGGAGGGTCACCATTATTTGAACTAATTATAGAAGATTGTGCTTTTAGTTTTGAAGATTGAAAACAAGTTTCATCAAGGTAAGAGGATAAAAAAAACTCATTAATACAATGTGTTATTTATTAGTCATAGAAATAGAATACAATACACAAATGGAAATCAATAGACAGTTAAAAAAATTTAATTAACCAACCCATCTGAACTTAACTAAAAACTTCTTAATCTTAACACAACCATGCCCAGCTACTAACTGGCTTTTACTCCTACACCTATACATATAACCTATTACCTATGGTATTAAAAAACATGGTTATTCTAAACTGCATTAATTGGTTTAGAGATCATAAGCGAGACTGTTACAGGTCCTGAGTATTCCTTGATCGAGCAGTGTCATTGGATTTTTCTATGAAATTCTCCATAAAAGCTCAAACAATATAATACAATCATATTATGTTATTATTTGACAATGTTAGAGTTTTGTTAATGGCAATAGGCTTGCCATCTATCACACTGTGGGTGTACATCACAGATTAAAGACTAGATAAGTGCATTAGTACACCTCTGCCTAACCCTTCAGAGAATTCAGTTGTGATGGTATGTTATGTATGTTGTTATTCTAAAATATACTATATCATAATTATTATAAACCATGTACTTGAAGAGTAAGGAATGTACAAGGCGGGGGACAACACAAAAGATCACATCTGGACGAAGTGTTGCTGGCTAAGCCAGCCCCCCAAGTAAGATGAGAGACTATATCTTATAAAGGAAGCATAATTAAAATAATTAGCACCTTTTTTTTACATAATTGCTACATTCAGTCTTTGTTTCTTTTTATTGCTATCAAGCACCAATCACTGATAGTATTTATAATGGTGTACACACTGTTCTAGAAGAGACAAAGCAAGTAGTAAGGTGAGTAACACTTACTACTAATCATATTCAGTAGCTAAGACAAGTGACACAGACAGAAAGTAAAAGAAAAAAATCCATGTCAGGTAGGATTTGAACCTGGGCCCTGCCGGTTAAGTAAACTAGATGCTTTACCCACTAAGAGCAACTGAGACCACTGATGGTAATGTCGAATTTTTCTTTCACATTCTATGTTAATAGGTGATGTCAGCAACATCTAACGAAGACATTACTATGTTCTGAACAACAACTTTGTTTTTTTTTTAATTGGCTACAGTGCCAATCACTCCCATGGGTTTTATGAGTATTAGTATTAGTAATCTAGGCTTAACACAAGCTACACTACTCAGTATCTAATTTGTAAATACCATTTACACAAGAAGCAGATACAATTTCAAGATTCCCTGCATTTAATATTTTACATATATTATCAGCAAATATGTTTTTTTTTTTTTTTTTTTTTTTTTTTTAATTGTTATTCATGCAATCTGTTACTTTGTACGAACATTCAGCATAAGGTAAGAAATTTATTGGCCGTCTTGCAGGGCGGTACATCCAGCGACATACACCCTTTATGTAGAGAAGTCCTATAGATCTCTAGGGGACTTCCTTTTGAGTCTTTTGAATGCCGAGCTACTACTCATCAGGTGCGCAACCAGTACGTTTGGGTGGTTATCCAGTCTGTTCCTGTACAATTTCATTGAGTGAATAATCTCTTCATGGACTGTTCTCATTTTAAGGTCATGGTGTAATTGTAAGTTTGTTATGAACCAAGGAGCATTAGTAATTATCCTCAGCATTTTGGACTGGAATCTCTGAAGAATTTCAAGGTTTGAGTTAGAAGCTGTACCCCAGAGTTGAACTCCGTAAGTCCAGATTGGTTTCAAGATACATTTGTACAGCAGAAGTTTATTTTCCAGTGACAACTGTGATTTTTTGCCGAGCAACCAGTACATTTTCCTTAGTTGGATCCCCAGTGCTTTTCGTTTTGTGAATATATGTTTTTTCCAGGTAAGACGACGATCCAAATAAAGTCCAAGGTATCTGGCTTCATTTGCTTGGGGTATCTGTACTCCATTGAGTGACACAGGGGGGCATGTTTCGCGTCGTGTCGTGAAGGTCACCTGTACCGACTTAGACTCGTTTGCTTTTATCCGCCATGTAGTTAGCCATTCCGTGATGTTGTTTAGGAAGCGTTGAAGCATGTTGCTTGCTTGTGCCGGCTCATCATGAGCAGTTAAGGCTGCTGTGTCATCGGCAAAAGTGCCGATCAAGGCGCCGTCTGTCACGGGCAGGTCTGAGGTAAAAATCAGGTAGAGGATCGGGCCAAGCACGCTTCCCTGTGGTACTCCTGCATGAGCCCTGTGAAGTTTGGTTACATCTTCACCTTGCTTAACAAAGAAGAACCTATCGGCGAGATACGATTTCAGAAATATGTAATAGTTTGTCGGGAGTTGGTTTTTTATTTTATGTAATAACCCTTCATGCCAAACCCTGTCAAAAGCCTGGGAGATATCTAAAAATGCCGCGCAACAATATTTCTTGTTTTCGAAGGCTTTATGGATTTCTTGTACCAGTCTATGCACCTGTTCTATCGTGCTGTGGTTTTTTCTGAAGCCGAATTGGTGGTCAGGTATTATTTTATTTTCTGATATTACGGTGTTTAATCGCTTTAGAAAGAGTATTTCCATAACTTTCGACAGGACGGGTAGTAAGCTGATTGGTCGGTAAGAAGATGTATCTTCAGGTGCTTTACCAGGTTTAAGGATCATTTTAATTTGAGCTACCTTCCATTGAGGTGGGAATATGCCTCTAATCAGTATGCAGTTAAACAGGTGTGTCAAAAAATGTATTGCTATTTCAGGTATTTCACGGAGAATTTTTGGTGTAATTAAGTCGTATCCTGGGGCTTTATTTTGGTTTAAGTTTTTAATTGAATCGATAACCTCACTTATCTTAATCCTTTCAATTGGCAGATCGAGTTGATAAGGTTCATTAAGGGAGTTGATAACTGTTTCACTGTTGATTGTTGTTGTATTGTGGTCGGTATTTGGTACGAAGATATCAGCAAGATGAGAAGCAAAGGCTTCACTTTTCTCTATGTCACTTTTTGCCCAGGAGCCGTCCCTTTTGCGTATCGGCGGATTAGAAGCAATTGGTCTTTTGAGGCCTTTTGTTACTTTCCACAGGGAGTAGTCACTAGCAGCAGTAGTATCCAGATTACGCAGATGGTTCTGTGTGTTTTCATTTAATTCAGTACGTAGTAGTTTTTTAAGTTTAGCCGTTAGGTAGTTCAGTCGTGTTTTGTCTCCGGGGTATCGGGTAGTTTGCCACAATTTACGAGCCTCTCTTTTATCGGCTACTAGTTCCCGAATGGGCTTGGAGCAGTTTGTTTCCGCATATTTCTTGGGAGGTGGAGTGCTATCCCAAGCCGCATTTTGGATACATTCGTTGAAGTGTTCAACCGCCGTCGTGATGTCCTCTTCGGTTTTAAGAGGCAGGTTGGTATTAATCATACACTCCACTATGGAGCGAAATGTATCCCAGTTGGTCCTACGTTCATGTAGTCTTGCTGTGGGCTTAACATGGATGAACTCTTGGAAGGCCTCTAGTAGAACTACACTGTGATCCGATGAGAGGTCTTGAAGGGAAGTACATTTGAAGCAATTGGTAGGAATCCCTTTTATGACACTGAAGTCTACCAAATCTGGAATTTTTTTCGGGTCAGTCGGCCAGTAAGTTGGTTCCCCGTTCGATATAACATCCAGCTGTAGCTCATTTATAGCTGCCTGTAACTGGCGTCCTTTGGGAGTTGTTAAGCGAGAGCCCCATTGAATATTTTTAGAATTATAATCTCCACCTGCTATAAATCTTGGTCCTAGCGTTTTAAAGAATTTTGCGTAGTCTTCTTTTTTGATCGCATGTTTTGGGGGAGAGTACAGTGCAGTGACTGTCAAGTGACCCCGCCAATCCTCAACAACAACACTTGTGGCTTGTATCGCAGGAGATTTAAATGGCTCGGCCTCATGGTGTTTGATGTTATTCTTAATGAGAATTGCAGATCCTCCGTGGGCAGTACCATCTGGATGCATTGTTTGGTAGAATTTATAGTTGGAGATTTTAAGGTAGTTTTTTTCCGTAAAATGTGTTTCGGATACCAGCAATATATCAATTTTGTTTGTTTTCAAAAATGTCTCTACTTCTAGGACATGGTGTGAGAGCCCGTTGGCATTCCAAAGGGCTATTTTTAATGAACAGAATCTGTCAGTTTGGTCATGATTTCCATTAGGAGTTTTGTCATTGAAGTTAATTGTTGCATTAGTTGTGTCATAGTATTAGTGATTTCTTTCATATCATTGTTGTTTGTTTGGACTTTTGGTATTTCATTTGGACTTTGCTTGCTAGCCTGCGAAGGTTTATTGGACATTACTGCCTGCTTATATGATAGTTGGTCTGGAGGCCTAGTTGTTTCGGCTTTATCTGGTTGGTGTTTGGTGTGCGTTACCTGTCGGTGTTTAACTGGTTGAGGAGGATATTTTATTTTCTGGAGCTCCTTATATATTGAGCAACCTTTATAGTTTGCAGGATGGTTGCCGTCGCAAAGTACACATTTAACTGAGTCGGACCTTTCTTTACGTTCGCACATGGAAGATGCATGATCTCCAGCACATTTTATACATTTGGGCTTCCTAAAACAGTATTTTCTTGTGTGCCCATATTGTTGGCAATTGCCACATTGTGGTATTTCCCGTTTAGGTCTTGGTGGTTCAAAGCTGACTCTACAGTGTAAGAGACTTTTGATATCATAGATGTGTTTATTGTTGCTGTTGGATTCTATTTCTATGAAGTATATTGGTAACGGTTTTTTGGTACTTCTTTGTTTCACGTTCCATATATTAGTGACTTTATGTCCTTTCATTTCTAGTTCAGATTTTATTTCTTCTATATCAGTGGAAGGGTGGAGATTTTTGAGGACTACTTTAAAACAGCGATCTTGTTTGGGCTTGTAAGTATAAAATTCTGTGTTTTTCCCTTGCAGCATTTTAACAATTTTTGTATATAATTCTGTAGATTCGGGTTGTATTCTAACTTGATCATCACGGAGAACTTTCACTTCATAATTATCTGCAGCTACCTCGTCAAGCATTTTTAGTAATGGTTGGATATTACTAACCCGGTCTACATATAAGGGCGGAGCCTTAGCGGGTTTTTCAACAACAATTTCATTTATTTGTATGTGTTGGGTATCATTTTCTAACTCGGAAAATCTATTTGAGGTTGGTGTCGGTTGGCTCAGCCAGTAGGTATCACATTTCTTTTGTTTTTGGGCTTTATTTATTTCAGGGCTTTCACGTTGCCTTTTTCTTTCAGGAATTTTTGTCCATTGGTCACTATCAGGTGAACCAATTTCAGTTTCAGCTCGGGTTAGGTTTTCGAGATTGTTCAGTGATTGAGTTCTTGTTTTATTAAAAAAGGATTTGTGGAAAATTTGTTGAGTCAGTATTTTATTTTGGGGTTTATCAGGTTGAGAGAGAGTGTTTGTTTGTTCTTTATTTTCCATAGTGTTCCCACGAGTAGGGTCGATAAAACAGGTCGCACACGGGGTGACGCCCATTCCCATGTGAAGGCACTATACAACAATGTGAGCCGGGTCCATTGAGGTTGGCGCTCACGGCTGATATCCCATCAGTCCATTCATCCTTTTGGCGCGTATCCCACCGTAGGATTGGGGTGAGTTTTTATGGAGGCTTTCTACCTCATGGCCCGGGCGGCTAAGCCGAGACCCCCGATTTCGCTTAAGGTGGACAGTTGAAGCGAAGTTGCGGGTTGCAGTGGTCATTTCCTACCTCTGCTAGTACACATTCGGGTTAATTAACCGTCGCCCGAAGCTCGACGTTGACCTTTTACGGTTGGTTTGGTCTTTCCTGAAGCAACCAACCCTCCTCCTTTTTCATACGGGCTTGGGACCGTCAATGGCGGAGTTCGGAAATATGATTTTGAAACCTTTTCTATTGAGTGCATTCACTGATAACAAATTTGTTGATAGTTCAGGAACATAGTACACAGTTCCAATTTCCCGTTTGGTACCACCATTGTGTACAAAACTTGATTGACCAATGCCTTTAGCAGTGACAGTTCTACCATCTGCCATGTTCACCTGGATTGTGCATCCACTCATCTCGATCATCATATGTCTATTGCAGCACATGTGGTGAGGGGTTGTCAAGTCTACACACCAGTCTTTGCGATTCACTGTAGGCAGAGCACTTAAATTACCATTACTTACTACTGATCTGATACACTCATTATGTTTCTTAGGATTATTTGGACATTCTCGCTTCCAATGCCTGTACCCCACATGTAAAGCAGTGTGAATGAATTTGTTTCTTTATCTGTAAATCTATGCCATCTTTATGTTCTTGAAGTTGAGTCAAACGCCTGTGCTCAGATATTAGCTTAGATCGTAATGTTTCTGTGTCTAACCTGTTTCCAGAGATATCCAGAGCCATAATTAGTGGGTTGTAGTTTGCTGTCAACCCACTCAGAATAACAACTGCCATGAACTCTTCGTCTAGTGGTAAGCCACTGTCTGCAAGCTGATGTCCAAGTGAGATTATTCTGTTTAGGTAGGTCGCCATCTCCTCTGCCTCACCCAGCCTCGCCTCAGGAAGCTGACGGAGTAAATCTACCCGTCCAATCAGACCTTTTGGCTCGTAAACTTTTTCTAAGTTTGACCATGCTTGGTAGGCTGTTTTTGCCGTGCATATGTGGGGTATAACTGCCGGATTTACCGATAAACAAATCTTCGCCAATGCTTTCTGCACCTTGCTATTATCCTTACATTCATCGTCTGATTTAATGCAGTCAATGAGATCTTCGTTTGTGAGTATCATTTGCATCATGAATTTCCATTGCTGGTAGTTCTTCTGATCTTTCAGTTTTTCCACGTGATAGTCCATGATTAATTGATGTAGTATGTAATTTGTAAGAAACGTGGAATTAAAGTATTATCGTGTAGGTTTACAGTAAAAATTCAAAATTCAACGTCTGAAATATTGACATGATAACGTGGATCGACGGACAAATGAATGACAGTTGACTTGACAGCTGTCTTGTCAAATGTCATCTGTATCTGTAGTATGACTTTGACAAAAACTTGAAAAACAGACTTCTAAAAAGTGCAGACTGGTCACTATTTTCATGTAATGCAGGTATCTACCCCAATCATATTATAGCTCCTTATTTTACTTCATCATCATCAACCCATATACTGTCCCACTGCTGGGCACAGGTCTCCTCTCATAATGAGAGGGATTAGGCGGCTATAGTCCACCACGCTAGCCTACTGTGGGTTGGCAGATTTTACAAACCGTCGAGAAAAATCTCTAAGTTATGCGGGTTTCCTCAAGATGTTTTCCTTCACCGTTTAAGCGAATGATAATTAATTATTAATAAGCACATGAATTCCAAAAGTCAGAGGTGCGTGCCTTGGGTTCGAACTCGAGACCTTCGATTTGGCAGTCCATGGGTCATACCACCTCACCTTTGACTTTGACTTTTCGAATTCATGTGCGTATTTATAATTAATTATCACTCGCTTAAACGGTGAAGGAAAACATCGTGAGGAAACCTGCATATCTTAGAGATTTTTCTCGACGGTTACTGAAGTCTGCCAACCCGCACTAGGCCAGCGTGGCGGACTATAGCCTAACCCCTCTCAATAGGTATGAGAGGAGACCCGTGCTCAGCAGTGGGACTTTATATGGGTTGTTGATGATGCGTTATATTGACCGTGGACGCTGTAGAGGGTCCGAAACATCGGGATTAATAATAACAATATAACGCGATAAAAATCGTAAAAAGTAGTTTTATTTCAATATTTTTAATTTCAGAAAAGAGTTGATAGGCACAGTGGTGTGTAGCGTGTCGTGGTGCCGCGGCGAGTGGGTGGGGCTGACGCTGGTGGCGCCGCTGGTGGCCGTGCTGTCGGCCAAGCTGCGGGTCGCACCACAGCCCGCAAGGCCGCTGGCCTCTCACCCCCTGCAGGATTTACTTGGTAATACATACTATTTTAAGAATTATTTCACCATTTGAAAGGTAAAGCTAGCCAGGTCAAGCTATCCAAAAATGACAATTTTTCGTAGGTACATGAACTTTATTAATTTGTATTAAAGTTGAAAATCTATCAAAGAAATTTGACAGATGGAGTTAGGTTGATGTATGTACTGGCCTCTGTACATTATTCCACATACACATTGATAAGTTATATATTATTATCCATCTTGCAAAGGAAGCTGAGCTGCGAGTATCAAGTAGTGATTGATAATTTTAATAATTTGTTTGCAGATGAGATAGATTCATGCACAGTGCTAGTGCGGTGCGGGCACGCGTGGGGTGCGGGCGTGTACCTGGGCGCGGGGTACGTCGTCACCTGCGCACACGTCGTCAAATCTGTGAGCACGTCATATCTTCATAATCACGCTTGTATTCCCCAAACAATTAGGCAGAAACCGGAAAACGCAGCGTAAAACGGCCTCGAACGCCGGTATATTACCGGACGTTGTGGAGGTCTATGGGGGAGGCCTTTATGCGGATCTCTTTTGGCTGAGATGGTTATGATATTAATGATGATGATTAGGCAGAGATGTATACTCTACTGAAAAAACTTGGTTGGTTTATTATAATTTAGGAACAATATATTAGAGTCCCTTTTTTCAACATACTATATTAAAGCTGAAAATCCCTTCAAAGTTTTGACATTCACCCCATTTGACTGTATAATATGTATGTTTCTGTCATTTTATTAACTATATTTTTGTCTGAAATTAAATAAACTCTTTATTTAAAATGTTATTTTTTCTTTCAGTACCAAACACACAAACTTTCAGTGTACTGTCGAGGAGTGAATGAGACAGCGATAGTGCGGTACAAGACGCCTGATAAGAAGGCGTATGATTTAGCTCTGGTATTTATCAATCCAGAAAGATTGAGTCATATGAAATCTGCTGTACTCTCTAAAGTACCGGCTGAAAAAGGTATGTATTTTTGTCTATGGCATGTGGTTTTTCAATGGAAAAAGTATATAATTGTAATTCTGTTTGATTTAATTCTTTTTAGTCAGCGGTCTGACTTGTTCACCATTCCTTTTAAAATATTTCACAAAATGGTTTGTGACAAATTTTACTTATTAAATGTATTTATTTCATAATTCTAAGTAATACACCTTCACCGTATAAGCAAGTAATAATTATTTATTAATACATGTGCATATTCATAAATAATTTTTCACTCGCTGAAGCTGTGAAGGAAAACAACGTGAGGAAACCTGTGTACCTGGAGATATTCTTGACGGCGTGTGAGGCATACCAACCTGCATTTGGTCATCCGGGTGGAGAGACCCGTGCTCTCATCAGTGGGACAGTATATGGGTTGATGATGATTGGAAATTACTCTCTCTCGATTTTGGTCTCAAATCTGGTTAACTTACAAATATTTTGATTGAAAAGTCCCAAGACTTGTGGAGTAGTTACATTTAAGAGTTCCGAATGGAATTTCGAACCGAGTTGTTTTTTTTAAAGCTTATAATTAAGTATACTAGCTGCTGTTTGCGGTTTCCCTCGTATGCCAATTGGCATTTTGAAACAAAAGGTAGCCTATGTCCTTTTCTAAGGTCTAGTCTATCTCTGTACCAAATTTCATCAAAATTGTTTCAGCGGCTTAGGCGTGACAGCGTAACAGAGGGACACAGAATTACTTTCGCATTTATAATATTAGTAGGAATTAAATAACCCAGTAATTAATTTGACGTCACAGGCGAGTCAGTCCTGGCAGCGGGCTTCCCCTACTACAACGAGTTTGACCTCACGAATCTCATCCCCACCATAACGTCCGGCCACGTCAACACAGTGTCGCCCTCTATGATACAGACGTCGTGCTGCGTTCAGTCTGGCTTCAGCGGCGGACCTATATTTAGGATTATCAGGTATATTTTTCTTTTTTTAAATGATTACTTAATTAATATATAGTCAATGAACACAAAGTACAGCAAGTACACCAAGACTTCAAACAATTTCTGTATTTACACACAAATATTTGTCACTTGTGAAAATCGAAACTACGACTTATAGCAACAACGCAACGGTAGTGGTGAAGTAGCCACCTTAACCGCTCCACTAATTGACTCCTGAACTTCTGAAATCCTTAGTTAGCGCCCTCAGGATATGGTTAGACTAGTTTCTGTATTGTAGGTAGTCATAATAGACGAGTCCAAAACCTTGTGTTGGCTTCTTTTATCGCAAGACGTGGATGGGCTTCTGACTTTCATCATATCAGCCGCAAGAGGATCACTAATGAACAAAGGCCACTCCCATAGAGTTCAACAAGGACTGGTTATATGCCGCCTGCAACCAAAGACTCCCAGCGATCTACTAGGTCGGCTGTCCATCTTGTTGGAGGCCGTCCTCATTGGGTTTTCCGGTCTTTCTTCTGACTTCAATAATTTATTCATTGAAACAGTGTTCAAGTACGTGAGGAAACGTTGTGTTGGTAGTGGGGGGGACTTTAACCATTATATTGGAAACCCAACTATTCCTCTTTCGTTTAAACGTGTAACTCGCAAGTGGTATTCCTTGGTGTTGCAAGCGTCTATAGAGTACGGTAACCACTTACCATCAGATGGGCCGTATGCTTGTTTGACTCCTAAGTGATAAAGAAAAAGTTAGTATTAATTGCTGAATTAATTAACATTTACTTACAGTACAACACACCGTGTAGAGGTTATAGGCATAATAGCGATAAACGTGACCAGCGATGGCGGCGCCTGCTTCCCGTACGTCAACATGGCGGTCCCCGTCACTGTGTTCCACGATGCGCTTGCGCAGTACATACTTGACAAAGGTAAACGACATCATAATAATACAACTTGTAACAAAATACCCCGTAAAAATATAATTAATTATCAAAGCCAAAAATTTTGTCAGCTGTCATGTCAGGGAACCAGATTGTTTAACAGAAAGGCCTACGTACCTATTTTACCTAATAATTGTCTACTTTAATAGATTTTCTGTTTTTCATTCATAAATGTTGTTGTTCCTTTTTTTGGAGTAAGTTATGCAGCGTTACTAAGGTTCTTAAATATTGTTAATGGACTCGTTATAAGGCCCCATTTAACCTCCTCTCCGCTTTACGGGTAGTTTTGTAACATCCTGAATATGGCAGAGGTGTACTAATGTACACCTACAGTCCAGACAATAACAACAGAATTGGCATCTGTAACCATCATTTTAAAATACTCTTATTCTTAACTAGTGGACCCGGCAGACGTTGGTCTGCCTTAAAAATAATAAAAATAAATCAATTGATTAGCATTTGTATATACTTACATAATACCTAGTTTATCGACTATAATATTATAGTCTTAGTAAAATACATCTTATTTATTTTCAGATGAATCAAAACTGGGGATGATTGAAAACAACAAAGAAATGATTCAGTCTCAATGGAGGCTGATGCCTTACAGGTCAAAAATTTGAGTCAAAGCCTTATGAGTGAAAGGTATAATCTAGGAATGGTTTCGATTTAAAATAAAATGTGATATTTACAAGATTTTTGGAAGGACGTTGATCAATGACATTATAGATATAATTATGTAAGTAGTTTAAAGTTGAGGTACCTATATTAATACCTTAAAAAAGGTCCTACCTCTACCATCTGGGGGCTAAAATCACATCGCTATGTACATTTCCAGTATAAGCTGATATCCAACTGTCCGAATAAATGATTAAATGAAATTAAGATTAAATGATATTTATTTCTGTAAATACATCTTTTGAAGACACTTTTACAAGTCAATATTTTACATATTTTTTTAAGCTCCGGCATTTCCTAGCTGACGACCTCTGAGAAGAAACGTCGAAACAAACTCAGAGAATAGATTATACAATTGATTATAATTAATACGATTAGATTATACAATGTGACATCAGCTTTTATCTACTGGAATATTATGGCCCGTTGTGTAGAGCAGCTGTAGGTATGTCCGTGAATCATATTGTTTTTTTATCAGAAGTGGTGATTGTAGGCCCCTTGGTCAGGTACTGTATGGGAACATGTTTTTTTATATGTCCGGTGAGCAAGGTTGCCAGTACTCCGCGAGAAAACGTTGTGTTGGCAGTGGGGGGACTTTGACCCTTATATTATGTTCACAGTTCTATGTTTCACAGGGACGGCAACGCGCAAGTGATACCCCTAGTGAAGCAAACTTACCATCAGGTGGGCCGTATGCTTGTTTGCTACCTTAGATATGTGGTATAAAAAAAGCTGTTCAATTTGATGGGAATTGTGAATCTTCCACATTAAACTCTTCCATAGTAAAGCTGCCTTATGGCGCGAAGTCAAAATAGTGGACCAATTTAATCTTAGTTTATCTCTTTTCTTTTATATTTTTCCATCGACAGCTCATTGAGAAAAAAGATAAGTATAGTGAAGAAAGTAAGCGGTTATACTATTTTCGACATTATCTATTTGACGATTGTCATTATGTTTTGTAGCCTGATTTCACCCACTGTATCCTTTGATGTTTAATAGACAATACTCTATCAATCTATTCTTACATTAAAAAAAACAGACGTCACATGAGTACAATAAAATTGGTGGTCTTATCGTCAAAAGCAATTTCCCAAACACAATCGTTGGATAATTTACACATAATCCCTGCAATCAAGACTGTTTCTTTGTTACCTATAGGTACCTACTGATATTCTGATGTTAGAAATACATAATTATTTATACATTGTTGTTAGTTATATTTTTATATAGGTGATAGTAAATATCCATATTTTAAGTTAAATACTACAATATAAAGTTTACGTTGATTACATTGTGTTTAATTGAACATCAAATATTATATGTAAGGTATGTTGGGGTAAGATCGGCGCTGGGGTAAGAACGTATAAACCAAATTTCCGTCTTAATCGGCTATAATTTTTAATGCTAGCCAAATTCGCGCTACGTCATGTTCCGCCCCGCGCGCAATGCTAGGTAGCTAGCATTAAAAATGATAGCCGAATAAGACGGAAATTTGGTTTATACGTTTTTACCCCAGCGCCGATCTTACCCCAACATACTATATACATACACACATACTTTTTTCCCCGCAGGGACTTCAAAAACTACAGAATACCGCTTGCTACGATACTTGCCTTTATTCGTCCACGTTCATACTTCTTTTCATACTATATATTTTCGCCGGTTGCGAGTACTAGGTACGCACGCTTTTTCAACCTCACCAATAAGATCGGTGTGTCTTTCTGGGCTGTTCCGATTCCGTCATTTGCGAATTCAGCGTTATAAGTAATTCACTTCTGTTAGTCGCTTTACATTTACACTTCTGTTTATTGCTTTAGTCGCTTTAAGTGTAATTCACTTCTGTTATTCTCTCGACACGACCAAACCATTTCATTTTAATCCTTTTTATCATCATCACACCAAGTCCTTCTCAGAGTCCCGTCCATCTCGGGCCATTCTCATTTTATAGTAGGTATTCCCCTTTTCCGTAGCCTCCACTGTTTCCTTTCAAAGAGATTCGCCTGATTCCCACGCGTACCCTCCCTGACCTAGACTGAACCACAGCCGGAAGCAAGGGGTCATGTACACGGACTGACGACGTGCTTCCCGTATTCCGTCTTAGGGCATACTAACGTAACCATGGGACACTGGAGCACACGTCTTGTTTTTTGCTCCCCAGCATGCGTCAATAAGAACACTGTTTTTATTTTAAAATATAGCTCAATGAATAAAAATCCCACCTAAAAATTTACGCAAGTGGGAACACAGAAGAGGTGTGTTCAAGGCGTTAAAAATAGCTCGCGTTAAATTGCTGAAAGCGCTTTAGCACCCGGAACTGCAACTAATGCATAAACTCTTTGCTTTAGAACACAGGTTGCGTACCTTATAGATACCTAATTTAAAAGATCTCAGCGTACAGAGGGACAGACAGCAGGTTGAAGCGTCATTGTTTTATACTATGTTTAGATATTAGTCTATCGACAAACAGTACTGTCACCAGGTTGTCACAATTTTCTTTTTGTGGAATAATTTGAAGAAGCTATCTCGTAGAACTAATATAGTTTAGGTACGATGGCTCGTAAACAAGCAGTTGCAATCCAAGAGACCGTTGAGAACAACGAAGACTTTGCGAACTATCTTGCTGCTCACGTTGATCAACTAATTTGTAAGTAATGTATTAACCTATTGCAAGTCTTCTCTTTTTATTATTCATTTGAGTGCATTTGGCAGTACCTCACCTGATGGTAATTGACGACGCTACCGAGGATGTAGCACGCAAACTCAAATATTTAATTTATATTCACCTATTCACCTTTGCCTTGAAGGTTCTTAAATTAAACGAAACGGGAAACACAGCACACACATTTCTTAGTCGGTGGAAGCTTAGAATCAACCTAAAATTAAAATCATTATCTAACGTTGGGTTCCGCCGCAGTCGGGTGTAAATGTAAACTAATGAGTACGAGACCCTTGTGTTGTTTTTTTTACTCCAATCAGCAAATAAGTTCCAATATTTTGCCCTGAATCTCCTGGCTGATTGATATTCGTTAATTAAAGTTTAAAACAGGTATGGAGGTGTACTCTGACTTCTGCGGCCCTTGCCTCGCCACCGCCCACGCCGTTAGGAAGGGTAAGCTGGAAATAGGACAAGACCGAATCGCAATGGTCCGGGTGAGAAACTGATAAACTATGTTTTTCTTTAAGTTCGCTTGGCTTGAATGAGTCTTGTCTAGTATGACCTAGTCTTGTCTGATGGGAACTTGGAAAGTGCTCGCCATGTCAATACCGAAAAGCTGTGTTCTCAACGCGAAGCGACAAATTCTAATATCTAATAAAATGTAAAAAAAAAACAGTATAAACATATTTTTGTATATTTTTTATGTACAAAAAAAAAAAAAATTTTACGTGCCATGCCGTCGTTGGCGTCGTGAGCATTTTTTCGTTTCAAGTCTATACTCGACCGGCGCTCAAAAGGTTAAGAATCTCAAGGTAAAACAGTCAAACGGATCATTAGACCTTTTTTGTAGTACGGATAATCCTCATAGATCAACTGGGAAGACAGCAGGGTATGTCGGACTCGACGAAAAAGAACCGTACTGGCCTTCAATAGGCTTTTTGTTGGCCATGGGATTCATGACATCGCCACGACTATGAGAGTCTAGTTAATCTTCGGACCTTAGAGGGGCGCGTGCGCCACCCATTGGGGACATTATGTGGTCGAGCGGCGGACTCCTCAAAACAGCTGCGGCAGGTCACAGGTCGTAGAAGCCGGTGGTATGGAATCATTACACCCTGCTAGCTCCAACCCCGAAGCCGAAGGTTTGTTTTGACTTCACAATACTTCCCAGAATGTGCAGAGGAAGTTTTATAGGTATTATTTTGTTATTTAATTTTAATTAGTAGTAATAGAAATGCCTTGCGCGCTTTAATTTGTTTATTCAAATTGTATTATTCTATTGCTGACTGAGCTTAAAGTGCAGGCCTGGTATTACATACTGAACAACGGCAATGGCCGGTCTTTGGCTCTCATCAATTCGCTGCCAGAAACCTGAGCAAGATTATAAAACTTGAATAAGTACGACGTACCTTATAAAATGCTTGTGCAATTAAAAACGTTTCGAGAAAAGATTCCTGCAGTGTTGTATGAAAAGCGAAAACAAGATTTTTTCGGTAGCTTAGTTGGCTACAGCGTCTGTTCAACTGTTGTATTGAACCAAAAGGACGCAGGGACGTACCCTGCCTGACGTCGAATTTTTTTCGTTAAAATGTATGCCTACGAAAGCAAGAGTTATATCTGTGGTCTTGAGTTTGTGTTTGGCTAATTGTTTCTTGTGTATTATAAGTATTATATCCATTGTCTAGTACCCATAGTACAAGCTCTGCTTAGCTTGGGACTGGATGGTGCTGTGTAAACATCCTAATTAAATATTATAATTATTTATAATTTAGTTCAGTCTTCCGTCGATATAATCAATGTTACGCACTAAAAATGAGATTTTGCTCGACTGGAGAGTCTAGAAAGGCCTTGATTACATTAAGTCTGCTTTTAATAAGTCATCTCCAAACATTGTTCCGTTTGTTTTAGTGTTGTTCCGACCACATCGATGCATTGGCGAGATTCAAAGATAAAAGTGAGCCCGTATTTCTATTCATTGTGGTAAGTGCATGTCTCCATTGGTATTAGAGCCGGATTAACCTTAAGACAGCAGGCAATACCCTATGTGCCCCGCGTAACTTAGAGGTGCTCATGAAAAATAAGTATTTTTTGCAGCAAGGTAGAAAATAATAAGAGTCCTCAAAAGTCGCAGTGTCTACATGGCTTAATCCAGCCCTGATTGGTATTACATTAGAAACCGTAAAACAAATTCGACGACACGTTTGGCGCATTTATAATATTGTATGATCTACAAGTAGTTGTTCCAGTTCTGGGTGTTTGTGTTTGTAAACGCACTAGTTCACGATGCAGGAAAAATTCCTAGTATGGGGCAACGTTTAGATATTTAAAAAAATTAAAAAAAGTTGACAGTAGTATGTTAGGCCACGTGTCAGTCAAAGTTCGCCACTATCGTTCAATTCCCACCTGAGACGGAGTCTACTTTCGTGTCATTTTTATTCCCCCGTAACACTGGGAAGGGCTAAGCAGACGTGTACTAATGTAGTTAGGTCCCATGTAATAGGGGCTGAGCCTTTTGCCATTATAGACCACAAATCCAAACTCCGAGCTACTTGATAGAAACATCCAATAACTCTGCACCTGGGAATCAAACTAAGGAACTGAATATTATAGTAAGATAGTAATTTCGGTATTGATTTTTTAGATTTTCAAGTACCACTACGATTGCCATAGATACTCATTGTTTCAACCGGGACAGGGAACCACGAAAGGTCTTTAAGGGCTAAGATTTAAGAATGGTTACCCATGTATAGACTAACCGCGGCAAACGCAGCTTAACCCTGATCGATCGATTAAACTCCGTTAATAGCCTAGCCTAGCTAGCCACAATCCCCTTTCGCAGTCTATTGTAAATTATCCAAATAGTATATTCAACCTCTTTCTTCACAGCATGGCAAACTAACCCGCGCAATGTTCGGGCCTAACGCTATAGACTTATGTCGTATTATTGAAGAAGAATTAAAGGCATTGGAAAAAGAGAAACAAGGGATCCACGTGGAGAGACCCAGGCTGGAAATCAACGAGATGCTGCCCGAAGAAGCGGTAGGGATATTATGTTTATTTTTGGCTTAGGCATATGCCAATATAATTGTAAAAAGTAAAGTCTAGTTCCTTAGCGATAGGCTTGATAGAAATAACAAAATATATTATTCTACTCATAAATTTAAATAATACACTAATGACCTATTTAACTATGTACTTCATGATTAAATAAAAAAACCGGCCAAGTGCGAGTCGGACTCGCGCACGAAGGGTTCCGTACCAATTTGTATAGGAGCCGCCCTTAAATATTTTTTTATTCAGCTTTTATTGTTGTTATAGGAGAAATAAAAATACAGCCTGGTGACGGATGGACGGACGGACAGCGGAGTCTTAGTAATAAGGTCCCATTTTACCCTTTGGGTGCGAAACCCTAAAAATTAATTCGATTAACTGCCAAGTAAATTAACGGGGACTTCTGAAGTGTGAAATAGGGCTTATTTTTTATCGCCGGCTAATTTCATACATTATTCCAGTATTAATAATTAATTGTTCCATTTTTTTCGAGGAATAACGGACTCTTAAACTTGGCGAAATTATTATAACTAATTACCTAGCTTTTGCTAGAACCAAATTCAGTTTCTGATATTTTTTTATTTCGACCAGATTATTGTACTTATTTATATACATTATTAGTGAAATAGTGTTTAGCTGGCCCGGCAGGCGTTACCTTCCGGGTCCAATTATTGTGAATCCTAAATCATTACGAAAATACCCATCAAAATTCATATTAATAGGTAGTGCGAAAAGAAATTAACGCTTTGACGTAAATGGGACACCCGTGTCCCTAAATTATATTAGCATAATTTAGCTGAATTGACGATTATTAAACATTTATTATATGTTTTAAATATTGTATCCGAACGCATCTATAATTTGACGCCATGTTGGTGGCACTGCGCATGAGTAAAAGTAAGTAAAAAAGTGAATACATAAATTTGGTACTTTCGCGGGCTCTTTGAAAATTGTTTCAACATAAATAAAAGTGGGGTTTGGACATATTTGTTAGCTATATATTGCTAAATTAATTAAAATGGTGGCCGACAACAGCGACTGTGAAGACGCTCTCGTGTTAGTTAGACGAAGAAAACTAGAGTGTTCATTGAACAAGATATCGATGCTAGCATCAGATGTCATTATTGAACCTGCCAATATGCCGCAATCTACCTCTACAACTTCCACATCACCCGAAATACCTTCTTGTATCACAATCCCAAACTTTCATTGGAAAAAGAACTCGTATTGTCCCTAAATTTTTTACAGAAACTGAATTTGAATAAGGCAAAATAAATACCTAACCTTCAACAATCTGATTCACTAAAAGCTATAAATATGTATACTAGCTGACCCGGCAAACGTTGTTTTGCCATAAAAAAAAAATTTAGGGGTATGAAAAATAGATGTTGGCCTATTCTCAGACCTCCCCGATAAGCACAAAAAATTTCATCAAAATCGGTCAAGCCGTTTCGGAGGAGTATGGCAACGAAAACTGTGACACGAGAATTTTATATATTAGATCTTACGCATATTTTGATGTGCACATTTTAATTTAAAATATAGTTATAGCGTAGAAAATGCGATATGCTCATCAGAACGAGTTAGTGTTTACTACCGATCTCTTCTTTATTATAGTAATGTATACATTTATGTTACTTTCAGTAGAAACTGTTTTATTGCTTTCTATTGCAAAATAAATATATTTTTTTAAATAAATGACCTATTTATTATTCTACATATAACACCTAGGACCCCAATGTTAGGTAATATAAAATGTTAAAAATTATGACAAAATCAGTCCTTTGGTGCATATTGGGACACAGTTGTCCCTAAGGTTTTCCAGAAAACTATAAAAAAAAAACATATTTTTTCAATAAATATGCATATAATACATAGTAATGAATATAATAATACAACTGTTTACCTAAAAATGCCATAGGCTTAGGTTTAAGCGTCAAAGAGTTAAAATAAAATATTTTTAATTGCTTAATTTAATGTCATTGTCATTTTGTCAGTAGTGGACTATTGAGTCTATAATGGCCTTTTATGACATCACAGACCACAAATCCACAATCAATGACATCCACATTCATTTTCATCATGACTTTGTATACAATGCAATCATATTTTCCAAGTTATTATGTGGGCCGATTCCGGCGGCACTGCAATGCCGGGCCGACCCGTGACGGGAGTGGAGCGAGCCCCGAACATCCCGTCAGCTTACAAAAACCAGTTTAATATACTGGTCCCTCATTGAGGGAACTTTCAGATATTAAGCTGAAAAGAACAGATACTACACTTTGATCTTAGCCAAAAGGCCGAGAAGCGATAACTAAGTTTCAAAATTCAAGGAGGGTCATTCAATCACGGAGAATCTTAACACCGCCATTCAGATTATGACGTAGTATGCACAACGCCATCTATCGAGTACTATAAGAACTAAAATTTGCCCTGCTGCGTATTCTCATATGTTCTGTTATTGTTTGGTACTGGTGTTATATCAACGTGCATAATAAAAAATTAATATAAATATTATTCTTATAACTGAATACTGCTAAAATTTATATATATGTATATGCAGCGTGACGTAATCGCAACGCAATTCACTACATAACAGCTGTACTGCGAATTACTAATAAGTTATTAACGAGGGACAGAGATCAAATCTTATCGCCTTGAACAAACATGTATTTGTAATTACTTACATAAGTACTTAGGTACCTACTGTTTGTAATTTCATTTAGGCATGGAAAAATCAACGGTTATTCCAGTTTTCTATTCAAATTTATAAAGTAACTAAAATGGACATCTATACTAATAATAAAAAGCAGCGTTAATGTCAGGTACTAATAGTTCGAATTGAAAAAAAAAATTGTGTTGGGTAGTCCATTTATCGAGGAAGGCTATAGGCTATTATAACATTACGCTACGACCAATAGGGGCCGAGCAAAAATGAAAAAAGGCGGGCGACACCGCGGGGGGCAGCTAGCTATTATGATCAACTTCCGACTTTCCTATAACTTTACCTATAACTACACAATTCCCCAAAAACGGGAATAATAATTATTATGTAATCTAGGTACCTCGTACCGTACATAATCAATCACATTACGGTACGGGTACCATTTACCTTTAAAAGGGTCCGTAACGTTGTAATGAAAACGCGATAATAACCGAAAGAAATAGTTTTATATCAATTTCTAATATTCGCGCAAGCGTCAGAAATATAATATAGGTATTTTGTTCCTATGAATTCACATAGCATACCTACCTCACATAACTTGTAAAAAATCTTGTACAAGTGCATACTGTTTCATATTTCAATACTTACTTTTTTATGGAGAATAGGTAGGTAAACGTTAAATTATTATCCGAAGGCAGAAGTGTACTAATCTACACCCACAGTTCACCGACATGTTTATGTCCCATGTAATATGGGGCGAGCCTATTGCTACCTGTTACTGAGACTTTCGAAAAACATCAGCTCGACCTGAAACACTCCAAAACCTCTAACATAGCAGCCATGAACACTTCAGACTAATGAGGGACTAAACTAACATGGCTATTCCCTATGAAATAAAAAATATCAGGTGTGTTTTACAGGCGAAAATGCAGGAAAATTTGAAGATCGAGGAGGAATACCGTGACGCGGCTGAGAGGCTCCGCGTGTTGACCCTCGCCGCTCGCAAGAAGCGAGTGAACGAACGCCTGTCTCAGAACATTAGACGACTTAACTTCATCATGTTCTGGCCGCACTGCCACCAAGCGCATTACGACTTGTACGAGAAGTGGGACATGATCAGTAAGACCGTATTTTTTCGATCAAAGTATAGTGACGTCACGATATACCTATTGGTATAAGTAGTTAGATATAAGTGACTGCTACACATTCATGCAAGAAAGTACTTACATATTTTTTTACTTTATTCTTGCCACTCAGTGAATTGCAAGCAAGGCTTTAGGCCGTAGTCTCAGATGAAATAAAAAGTGTTTTATTTGATCTGAGGCCGTAGTAGGTTAATTAATACTCTGTGGTGCCATTGAGAATGATTTACCATATTTATCATCATCTTTACTCGTGAATTTTAATTTCTTATTTACTCTAAAATTTTCATTTTTTTATTGCCGCTTACCATCAGGCGTGGGTGCCGCCAGCAACACCAGTAGTGCCTATTATTAGCGAACCGAGGATATCCAGCACAGCAGCTCACGACCGCTAGACTAATTTGGCAGTTGATATTATCAATTGTGAAGGAGTGATAGCCTAGTGGTATGACCATTGAATTGCCAAGTCGAAGGTCTCGACTATTCGAAATCATTTGCGTATTAATAAATAATTATCACTCGCTTAAACTTAAAGATAATATTTACTAGATAATATTTAGATAATATTTACTAACATTAATTATAAGTAATTTACTAACACTATGGATCTTATGTTGTCCGAATTAAAGAAAATTTATTATTATTATTAAACGATGAAAATATCGTGAAGAAATCTGCATGCCGAGATTTCTCGACGGTGTGTGAAGTCTGCCAACCCGCACTACGCCAGCGTGGTGGACTATAGCCTAATCCCTCTCATTCTGTGAGAGGAGACCCGTGCTCAGCAGTGGGACTGTATATATTGGTTGATGATGATGATTAATAGTGATGGTTAATATAGCATAAAACATTATATAGCATAAAGCAAATGACATCGCACTTATAAAGCTATTTTGCTTTATATCGCATAACGCTCTCTCTCTCTCTATCAAACAACTGTCCGTCGGGGGCGTCGCGTAAGTATAGCGTGAGTAGCAAGTAGGCATATAAATTAAGCATGCATTGTAAAGCACATAAAATCGCTTGCTTAAAAAAATAAGCATATTATCTACTTATAGCACTTTGAACACCACTGATCATTTGTGTGTGCAACTTCCAGACATAACAGTGGCGGCTAAGGACACGTTCCAGCTGGACGAGCGGTCTGCGCGTGAGGCGCTGTACATGAGCGACGTGGACGCCAACGAGGCGTGTCTGCACGCGCTGCTCACTGGACGCGTGCTGGTCGTGCTCTTCAAGATGTTCGAGACAGACACCCGGGACTTTGTCAGTGAGTGCAATACTAATACTATGAGGCAGTGACTAGGGATTTTGTTGTATATATATACAGGTTGTTACAAAACTACCCGTAAAGCCTAAAGCAGGTTAAATGGGGCCATAAAACGAGTCCATTCACAATATTTAAGAACCGTAGTAACGCTGTATAACATACCCCAAAAAAAAATAAAACTACAACATTTATGAATGAAAAATAGAAAAACTATTAAAGTAGACAATTATTAGGTAAAATAGGTACGTAGTACGTACGCCTTTCTGTTAAATAATCTGGTTCCCTGACATGACAGCTGACAAAGTTTTTGGCTTTGATAATTAATTATATTTTTTAACGGGGTATTTTGTTACACGTTGTATATGGTAGGCTTCCAGTCTGCGGCTGAATATCAGTATTTTACACGAAGCAATTGCCGTCAGACCTCAACCCAATTTCTGCCCCAATTTGTGTAAGAATAATATTATATATTGATATATTAAATCCCGACGTTTCGACAATTTCGGGGTTCCTGAAATCTCTGTTGATTAACTTATCAAAGTCATATATTTTATTTCAATTAGTTAGACCATTAAAATAACACTTTTGAAAAGTCAGAAATACAACTTAACCGAAATATAATGTGGAAATTTGTTATTAGAAAATGTCTTTGCCTATTTATATAGAATGAAAGAATATAAATTTAATTACATTGACAAGACACAAACAACATATTTTGTATTTAAACAAAGAAGTTGCGTAAATGCAAAACGGAATATACGAAAAAAAATAACACTTCGAACCCAGGACACGTTCGTATACTTAAACCTATATCGTTCGTTCATATCATACTTAGTGCTATATAAAGTTTGTTAATTACTTTATTATTCCTTAAAACAAAATGAATATATACTTACTCGAAGTTCTGTAAGTTTTACATCAAAGGTACATTCAGGAGTTGTTGCAAGGCAAAATTGCCACAATAACTCCTGAAAGTACCTTTTTCTGTTTCATCCAGAACTGATGCGGTACGCGCTTTACGAAGAGATCCCAATCCCCAAGGAGGACGTGCCGCCCGAGAAGCAGGTGCCGCCCGTGCCCGCCTACGAACGCTACGCCTCCATCAGCAAGACGGCGCGAGAAGTCCGTCGCGACCGGCACAACGCTAAACTGCAGAAACAGGTCAGATACATCGAACAAATAAGCCTACATTTAAAAAAAGGTAGAACATGGCATTGTGTGAGTAATTCCACTCAGATTGAAACTGCACGACTGGAGAAGTACCTCCTTGCAGAAAATCGAAGTGAAATAACACTACTTCGAGCTGTATTGTGTTCATTACGGTGAAGGTTGCCACTGCTCCGCGAGGAAACGTTGTGGCAGTGGCAGACTTTGACCCTTATACTGCCAACCCAACTATTCCTCTTTTGTTTTACAGGGCAAACGATATAACGCGCAAGTGATACCTCTGGTGTTGCAAGCGTCTATAGGCTACGGTAACCGCTTACAATCAGGTGGGCCGTATGCCTGTTTGTCATCTTAGTAATATAAAAAAAATACCAGTAGACGCTAGCGTAGTGTGTAGGTATAATAAAAATCTATTGGACCGCCTGAAACGGTCAATGTAAATTACATTCTCCTAATCTTTTCCCAACTAACTACTAACTTGACGACACGTTTTGTGCAGCGGCTTAGTAATCGGCTTCTGTGGCACGAGTTACGGGTTCGAACCCCGCACGGAAAAAATATTTGTAAGACCTTCTGGTAGTTGTTCCGGGTCTGGGAAAGTTTTATTTGTAAACGCACCCCCGATACAGGAGAAAATTCTAGTGTGGGGCAACGTTTTATTAAAGAAAAAAAAACTGCCGAGGGATCTCAACGTGTTAATGTTACCATATACTGACATTACATTGCACTCTTTCTCATACAGAAAGAAGAACAAGAAGACCGGGAGCGTCTGGCAGCTGAACAAGAGCGCATAGCGCGCGAGGCTCAGGAGGAGGAGGCGCGTGCAGAGAAGCAGCGCCAGGAAGAAGCCAGAATGGCCAGGATCGCTGCCGGCGTAAGATAATACCTACTTATTCCGTTCTATTTTATTCTATTTATCTTAAACGAATCTATTATACTATCATCATCATCAACCCATATATTGTCCCACTTCTGGGCACAGGTCACACACAGAATGAGAGGGATTAGGCTATAGTCCATATTAATAGAACAGAAATATAACATAGCCTTTACAAACTAACGAATAAATCATTTTTGTCTCCAGTGATATGGATTTAACTAGAATGTTGTAGAATAAACCTAATCTGCAATTTTACCTCTCATTATATCTGATAATAATGTCTTTATCAGTCAAATGTTTTATTTCAATTAGACCATTAAAATAGCTACTTTTGAAAACTACTTAGTAAGTTTGAAAAGTAGTTAGTAACAATGAGTTTGGATTTGTGGCTGGCAGTGTTCTCACCTCCATGTGCCCAACAAAATACCGACAGACTGTAATTAACCTTACTATTCGGGGAATACATCTATTATGGTGTTATATTTTAGTTACCAGCCGATCCAGTACCACAGGCCGCACCAGTTGAAGTAGAACCGGCAGAAGGAGAACAGGTAGAGGGAGAACAGGTAGAGGGAGAACAGAAGGAGGGGGAGGAGGGAGCAGAGAAAGCGATGACTGAAGTGTCAGAAGTTACAGAGGCTACCACAGCCACTACTGGTACTGAAGGAACCGCTTTAGAGGTAAGTAAAGTCGGTTGGCTTGTGATAATTACATCACTATCACTACAATATAAAGTCCCCCGCCGCGCTGAGTTTGTGTTTGTTCGGGCTAATCTCATAGAATTTTCACCAATAGAAACAGGGATTATCCAGGCTACAATTTATGAAATACCCATGCGTCACTCAATTGCTAGTAGACATTTCTACGCCTAAGATTATTAGATAGATAGGTACAATTTAGCTTGTAAATATACGGAATATTATTAATATAGGTAGTATTACTACCTAGGTACTTTTTAAAATTGTGAAATAGCAATCATGACAATTTTATTGCAGTGGTTCCGAACCTGGGGGTAATTACCCCCACGGGGGTAAATCAGCTTTTTTGTGGGGGTAACGAAGAACCTAATAATTAAAACCTAATATCTAATAAAATTATAGTAAGTACCGCGCTCATGGCATTTCTTTCTAGATGACTTCTCATCATCGCAAGCGAGCGGTGAGGGGGATGAAGGACGAGGGTAAAATCGGTCTTCCTAATAGGTCATAGGGGTAACTATATTGAAAAGATTAGGAACCACTGTTTTAATGGAGTAAACACAACAGTTTCTTCCACTTGTAACAAACAGGGCCACGAAGGGGGTGTCTTAGACGAGGAGAAAGTAGAAGAAGAAGAACAGTTCAATTCGGACGTGGAGGTGGAGGGAGAGGACTACATCCCTCCAGGGGGTCTGTTCGTGCCCGGACTGTACACGCCAGCCAACGAACTGGCCAAGGCCAATGGACTAGCTTACTTCTATCCTAAGGTACCTACGCATCATTTTATAGCGAGTAGGGTACCTACTTCACAGCAGAGAATAATTAAGTAGGGTTTTTTTACGGCGTGTGAAGTCTGCCAACCCGCAGTAGGCCAGCGTGGTGGACTATAGCCTAATTCCGCTCATTCTGAGAGGAGACCCGTAAAAGAAAGTATATAATGTGAATATTATATTCATTGTCTAGTACCCATAGTACAGACGCCAGCAGGTCAAGCTATCCAAAACTGTCTAAATTTCCCAATTGAACATGAACCTTATTACATCGTATAAAAGTTGAAAATCTATCAAATAAATTTGACAGATTAGGGTAGCTTGATGTGCTGGCCTCTGTACAAACTCTGCTTAGTTTGGGACTAAATCATGCTCTGTAAAATATCCCGAATATTCCTTTTTTATTTATATCGTGATTAATCAGTGAGGAGTAGTGTTTCACTTTTATATAATAAAGATTAACTACGAGTACATACACTATGGCAGGATATGCTGGAATCAATACTATAAGATCTATTGTACCATATTCTAACAAATAAACATTTTGATTTGATTTGATTTTACATTTGTGTATTTCAACCCTACTTACAACATCATTACAGTACATGATACACACGCCTTTTTCTCAAATTAGTAAGCAAAATCTAAAGAAAGCCACTTGCTACGATTCTTGCACGAGTACTTACGTTTTCTTTGACCACATTGATACATTATTATTAATACTTTTGTAATGTCCTAATATGTATGTTAACTTACAGCAAGTAAAAGACTTAGCGGAAGTGATAGAAACGGAGTACCTGCCGCCTCACGTGCTGGTCATATTCACCATAGACAAGCGCTACGACGTGCAGGAAGTCATCAACCAGTATTCAAGCGAGATTCTGAATGTGAGTATTCATCGTCCAGTGTAACCAGATTCGACTGAATATTAGTATTTCCCAAGGAGGATCCATCAGATCTCCACAAACCCAATTTTTGGGCAATACCGATATTATGAGGATGTACTGGTAATGGATAATTACTAGCTATGTTACACAAGGTCTTCACTAAATGCATCAAAAAGCAAAGATAACAAATGAGAGGTAAACTTATACAGGAAAAAATGGCCTGTTGTATAGGTGTGTGACATTTTATACCAACAACTATTGCCCCCCTCTGTACCTACGCCTGGACGTTATCATTTATCGTTAGAAATGTTGGTGTTCTAGATGGGAATCTTTGTCGGCGAGGACCCTTACAACGCAGAGCACATCGCCTACAGCATCAAGCAATACGACAAGATGGAACGACCGAGGAGATAGTATGAATACTTCATTTATGATCCATAAAGTTATTAACATCACTTTTAGAGTTTAATTTCTCCATCCACAGCTTCGACCGTCTAGCCCTGATGGTTTCCCGGAAGAGAAGCTTACCACTGCTGCAACTAGCTGGCTTGAACCCGGTGTATATCAGTTCGGATGTTATTAACGGCGAGAGGGAGTGCCTTGCCATGTTCCCTGTCGGCTACGGAGACGAGCACACAGAGCTTGAGAGCGTCCAAGAAGAAGAAGTAGAGGTAAGAGTTTTATGAAGAGCGGCTTAATTCATTAAGTCTGAAGCCGTGATTAGAGCTGTGCTAGTGGTCCCCACGCACAGGGCACATACCATGGAGGGGCGCAGAAAGACGCTTTTGTATTTTATCGGTTACATTTCGGAGAGTGTCCATCAGATCTCCATGATCTTATTCCCCCCTTGCCCTTTCTACTATAGGACGTGAACATCCCAAAAACCCGAACAAAACGCTGTAATTCTACTTGTAACATGCGTACCGCTAAAATGTGGAGCTTCACGAGCGGGTCTTCACCAATATCTATAATCTGTGTGTCTTTAAATCTCGAGTGAATCGGTTTCTTCTAGGCAAGCGCGCTCCACTGTAGATCGCAGTGTCGCTTAACATCAGGCGAACTAGCGATCAAGCATAGCCCTATCGTGAATAAAAAAAAAACTAAATAAAAAAAACTCTTAACATGTTTAGAATATACATACAGTAACAATTTACTTATCAAACTACTTTTGTGTTTACAGATTATTGAAAAAAAATCGGAAGTAGCACATGAGGTATTGAAAGCTCTATTTTATAAATAACTATAACTTAATAATATCCCATTGTTTCCCTATCCCGTGAGAATTTCTCAAAATTCCCCTACGTCATTATAAGAAATTCTTGTGCAAAATGGGGAAGGGAACTCAGGCTAAAACAGATGTTATCACCTCTAACTTTTCATAAGACAGACAACCAATCAAATAGTGTTATTTTGACATTACCAATTATGACAGAACATTCAGCCAATAGGATTGCTTTGGCTAAGTCAAAGATGGTGTCATTAGTTCCTCAGTTTCCTATGCCGTTGACACTGTTGACAGTCGGACATCGCACTCAATTTGCTGAGTCTCGCTGTTCTTTTTCGGCAGCTGGCAATAAGGTTGAGTGCGCTCTAAATTGCTTTTTTTAAGGTGAATCGTTCAACCAAAACGCCCAAATATATATTTTTGATGTGATGATTTATACTACAAGTATACCATATTTAAGCAGGTGTCCCGTTTTCACCCTAATTAACTAATTAAATAACCCAGCTCCAATAAAGACTGTAGTTTAATGTTTTAACGAAACGCTTTACCACCCTTCTCGTTCTGGACATATTTTCTCGTTATTCACAGACTGTAGTTGCCGAAGAAAAGCCAGAAGACGAAGATGAAGATGAGGAGGAAGAGGGAATGTAGCGAACGAATAACACGACTGATACTTACTTAGTTCCCAGCCAACCGCCCCTTCCGCGGGTTCCCATTCTCTTGCAATGTGTTCACAAAACGCGACTTAGATACTCTTAAGACCAATGTGATATTATAGTACGACTACTACGTTGTTGTCGTACGTCCATGGTCATGTTTTATCGTACAATCCGTACGTCTAAAGGCGGATACAGACAGACATTGCGAGGCATGCGCCGCGCACACCTCTATAAATAAATTTACTAAATAATGCCTCATCATGAAAATGAACGTCCACACTACAGATATGGATTACATATTTGTGGTCCACATTGCGAAGCATGCGATGAGTACAATGTCTGTATCCGCCTTTATGCGGCAGACGAGAGCACGACCAATATGATGATGTCGTACAACCACTTCGGTGATAATATATGCGACTACTGTCGTGTCGTACGTTTAGGCCATGTTATCTATCGTACGACTGAAAAAAAAAGGAAACCATAACGATGACAAAAAAATCGGTACATAGAGACTAGTGTTTGACGGCTGGGAAAAAAAACTGTTCGAGGAATTCCGATAAAATAGTATGCTATTGATTACAGCGCCTTTTCTTATAACATTAAAGGTATTTTATTTATTTTAAACTATTAACCCGTCAGGTAACATATGACACACGACAGTAGAATCATGGTCTTGCACAGTACCAGCTGGGCTTGACGGACGGCTGTTAGTGCCCTTAGTTACTTATAGGTAGGTAAAGAATATAGGAACACATGATAAAGACATGTACATTTTTCTTTCACTAAAAAGGATATATCTTTTCTTAAAATGTAAGTTTATATCTTTTCAACATGTGATAATGCCAAATGCCAAATACTAGTAAACATATATGAAATAAGACTATACGGATTTTATTCCGTTATAATCATATAATTAATCCCCGGATTAATAATTTTGCCTCAGGATTAATACTTACATATCTCAGGATCAATAAAACGCGATAAAATCCGTAAAAAGTAGTTTTATTTCTACTTAAATTGGTATGTTTTTATATGTAGTGTCATTCATGTCGTAATGTGGATATTCTTCATTTTTTTGACATTTTGTCTCTGACGGGTGTATGCAGACCTCCTCGCATTGGGCCTTGCTCCTGAAATTATTGAAGTTTCCGCCGCAACCCGAGTAACTAAACTCCAAGCATTCATTGATGTACGAGTTGTAGCCCCAACTGCAAAATACCACAGATTAACTAATAGTTTGTGGTATTATGAATATACCATAGTCTGCTGTGGCGCCATTACGTCGGTGCAGTAAACGATACTTCTAAAAGGGCTTGTAATGTTCTGTTTTGTGTAGTTATCGCAAATATTATATTTACAAAAAGTACCCCAAGATAAAAACATTAAGATTTTTTTTTTGTAAATAAGTAAATTTCCATTTTTTTAGGGTTCCGTACCTCAAAAGGAAAAAACGGAACTCTTACAGGATCACTTTTTTGTCCGTCCGTCCGTCTGTCAAGACCCTTTTTCTCAGGAACGCGTGGCGGTATCAAGCTAAAATTATATCAAATACTCAGGTCTATTGTCCCTTGGAGCTGTAAAAAACAAACTTCTAAGCCAATGCAATCAAAAGATACAGTCGTTTATCCCGCAAATTTTCGAAACTCGTAAGGGAATCAAAACCTACAGTTTTATTATTTTAAAAAGGCAATCCCGCACTACGGTACAAGGCCTGTGTCACGGCGAACTTTACAAACGGACATAAATAACATCTTTAAAAAAAATGGGTCATAAGCAGAGCTTGTTCTGTGGGTATAATAGGTACTTACATAACTACTTTTATTTGTAAATTCATATTACATGTAAGAAATACCCAGTCCAACAATTATGTGTCTTGTGGGAATCGAACCCACGACCTCGTGATAAGCAGTCCGACACACAAACCACTAGACCACAGAAGTCGCCATGCATGCAGACTCAAAAACAAATATGTGTGTATCACAAAGATTATTTTGCTTCGGATGGGAGTCGAACCCACGACACCCGGCGCAACGGTACTAGTGTCGAGGTGACCATCTTGACTTGTACTTTTTTTATATTATTATATAATAAATGGATCTCCAACAGAAGAATATACAATCACAATAAATCAATACCGAGACAATGACGAGTGTGCTCCTCCACTAGTATTACAAAGATAAAGATAAATAATGAAATTCGAATTAAAATAATTAAAAAAACAAAAATTAAATTTAAGAAATGAATAAAACTTAATTGAAACAATGAGTTGATGTTGCAGCGACAAATGATTTTGCATTTGAACAAGAGTAGGTACTGAGCACTGACTAGTATTAAAAAGGTCAGTGGTACTGTGGGTGGGTTTGACAATATTAGTTTGAGTTCTTTTTGGTAAGTATATTGATATGGACGGTTTTATGTCCACTGCATTATTGAAATAAAATAAATATTCTTAAGACATTACATTGTAACTATTACCTTCTCATTCTCTCATAGCATTCGCCTGGATCTGGCTCCTCAAAACAGTAAGTGGGTTTTCCTTGCATACCCTCAATCATTGCCCATGGTGGTGGAGCCTGGCCGGTGTAGCCAGCGCCGTATCCTATGGTCACAACACAGTTTCAATATATCACAGAACAAACAATAGATAGTACCTACTTAGTTTATTAAAAATGTTTATAGATATCTGTATAAAAAAAATTAGGAAGGTGTAATATATAATTAAATGGTACCTTTCCAAGCTTCAGGGACGACCATTCCCGGGGGGAGTGTTGAATTTCTTTCCAATTTTGCAAGTAGTGTTTGGTTAATCTTATACGACACAAGCCAGTCCCCATATTTTTCCTTAAGGTTATCAGGAATCTTCCAATGTTCTCGAGGTTCATCCTTAAGTCTCTTGCCTCTGTACTTGTCCCAAACGCCCTTTCCGGCTTTTTTTCCTCCACCACCACCTCCTTGACAAGCTAGGTCTTGGACTATTTGGCAAAATAACAACAAAGACAACAAGAGTAATATGCTTGGCATTGGGAAACCACAAGACATTGTCGCAGTTTAAACAGTTGGTACTTAGTGAATTAAACAATAACTATAGATAGTATTTTAAATTATATATAAAGCATATCACGAGTGCTCCTTCTAATTTAGCTCCTAAGCAGTGAATTGCCTCTATCGAATAAGTTCCGTTTAAGAAACCAATCGATAGATTGTGTACGTATGTTTAATTTAATAAGCAAATCACATCACGGCATTTTCCTAAGTGTTCTGTACCAAGTGAAAGATTATAAAAATCCACGGACCAGAAAGTAAAACTTAACAAAAATATACCTGTCGACCTACACCAACTCATTATCAAAAACAAATGGAAATATTAATTGGAAATCAGTTTGCTTAATTAAAACGAGAGTAAGTACATGCAGAGTATTTTAGAACCTGTTGCCCAATTTTTTATGTTAGTTTCTTAATCAAAATTGAGGCACACATAGCAAGTAGGTATGCAGCAAAGGTACTGAATATCTTGCAATTTTAAACAAGAGATTTGTTATTTATGTGTAAATTTTACAGCTACACCACTTGATGAACTCGCAAAACCTATGGCGTGCAAAACCAGCCCGATAAGATGTGTAATAATGATAATTCTCCTTTTTCTCCACTCCAAGAGTTCTCTGGCATGCTATGGAGGTAAGGGTGGCGGCGAAGGCGAAGAGGACGTAATTAATTATGAATGGGAAATCGAGCCAACGGCGGGACCGGGTCCAGACCAGTCCGAAGAAGAACGTTTCAATGTGACATCCATCAAAGATGCCATAGACAGGAATATAAAAATTGCATGGGGAGGATGGACACCACCCCCCGAAGTGGAAGAAGACTGGAGGAACTGGCTCCACGAGTATCAGCTTAAATATAACCAAAGTGACTTCCCAAATCCGGAAAACCACGAAAAGATACGTCAGGAACGAGAAGAAGAAGGCAACTGGCCTGCGAAATGGATGGGTAGGTTTAATACTGATTAAAATAATGTAAATTTACCTACAATGTAATCCAGGGCTTCCCAGTTATTGTGCTACGTGTGCGAATTGGGCAAAGAAAAGTACAGGGGGGAGGCAGATTAACCTATATGTATAACGTACGCACGTCGCTACATACAAACCTGGACAACTTCAGTATAAGATGAACTATCATTGTACAGTCAACAAAAGAGATTGGTATACAGATAGCGAACGAAATTTGCATCTTTACACAGATTGTGATTTAAATAATTACCCGTGAAAGGGTTTGATGTGTAGCAGCTTATAATACCTGCGTTTTGACACATATTGCGTGATACATTATTACACAATCTTTAAAAAAAACAGATGTTAATTAGCTGCCTGTATACTTAACTCTTTTGTCGACCGTACGAAAAATCGATACAATGTGAAGTTAGCTTCAACTGGAATATAAATCTAGCCTTGTATACAATCTGTGTCGCCCGATAGGTGAGCTCGGCTCAGTCGCTCCAGGAAGTAGTTCTAGTTATTTATTGCATAATAATTATTGTGTCTATGGGGAAGCAGTGATAGCCTAGTGGTATGACCATTGGACTGGCAAGTCGAAGGTCTCGAGTTCGACTTTTCGAATTCATGTGCGTATTAATATCTAATTACTTATCACTCGCTTAAACGGTGAAGGAAAACATCGTGAGGAAACCTGCATACCTTAGAGATTTTCTCGACGGTTTGTGAACTCTGCCAACCCGCACTAGGCCAGCGCACAGTGGGCTGAAACGGGCCGGTAAAGGACTTAGCATTTAAAAAAAAAAGTTTCTTTTTCTGAAATTTTAAATATTGTGTTGGATTTTTCTATCGATTATAAGTAATTATTTCTATGAGGGTCGTTCAGATAACTTAGTATTTCCAGAGTTATAAATATCCAAAGTAATTTTTGTATGAAGCAAAAGAAAAAAATGTGAAAATCTCGAAATTGTCAAATTTTGTCAAAGAATTGACTCTACGTATGCATAGTACGTATATTTGTCCTATTTTAGCGCCTATTCTCGGGTTGCGATTTTCTGCGATTTGGTCGCAATTTCAAATTTTGTTCTCTATTCCACACCACCATAGAGGTTAAGAACTAGGCGCGTTTTTTTTATGTAGTGGTCTCCCCTTTAGGCCTAATCCACTAAGGACTAATAAAATAAATAAATAAGTAAAAATCACAATCACTACTGGCCACTGCACTGTTTTAATCTAATCACTGTCAAGGGTATCCACATTAACGAATGCAAAATTTTCGTATTCGTCATCATCAAATGTTTCCGCTTGTTCAATTATTAATAAACTTTGTGCTTCTACTGACAAAGTTTTATGTTTTCTGCGAAGTTTGTGACGTTTCGCTGAGATGAGTGGATCAGAGCTGGTCAATAAATTATTTAAAATGTCTTCATTTGTAGTTTTTCTACTGCATTTCCTGGAATGGTGTTGGCGGTATCTACGAAAGTCTTTATTTCTAGCTTCAGCAGCTTCTTCAGATAGCTTTCCAATTGGTATTAGACCAAAACTTTCAATAATAGCTGCACCATGCATAAGAACTTTATGAACACTTGAAGGCATATAATACCAGCTATATAATTCCAAATACAGTTGCATGGTCACTTGAGCATATTCGTGAAATTTCGCTGTGTCAATGTGGTAACCTGATGAAATTGCCTCTAAAATGATTGCAAATCGCCTTATTAATTCTTCACTAACACCAGTTATCTCAGCAGTCATGTTTGGATATGCAAAAAATCTTCTAGCAGTATTTCCGTCATTCGTGGAGCCGTGCCCTTGTTTAACAACATCAATCAGAAGTCCCATTCTATTTTTAAAAGCGTCTTGTATGTCTTTCTTTCTTCTTTCCATGATGCACTTGTTGTCTCCCTTTACTGTCCATGTCTGTATCGTTAATCTGTAGGCTATATGCAGAATGCATTCCATCATTCGTATCCAGGTATGCAATGATGACAATCCGTATTTACAGAGATCTGGATCAGTCGGTTTTGATGCAATTAAGGGCAAATTATTCATCTCTGTTGGAGTGGCTTTACAAATGTCGCATCTCTGAGATGAAGTATCACATAAAATTGATGTTGCTTTTCCGTCTATCATAGTCATTAATAAAGAGTGTGAAATTTTTATTTCTCCAACTTCTGTTTTCACTAAATTTACAATCTCTTCCTCAATAGCACTTTTTTCCCGCAATATCGTTATTTTATTTTCTTTCACAAATTCGAAAAAGATTGGACGACACCAGTAAGATGAATTTGGTGAATCGTTTTGCCAGATAACTTGTTCGCCGCACACTAATTTTATTGGCACTAAACTACCCATAAATATGCTTGAATCGTCAAGTTGACTTTCTTGTTCATCGTCTGTTTGCATTTTTTGTTTGTAATTGGCTTGATTAGAAGCACCGTCAAATCCCCACTTACTGATTAGTGTAAATTCTTTACAACCACTATCTATGACGAGTGACGTCATTATTCTTGTTGTCGTTATATCCAATAGAGCTTGTAACTTTATTTTAGCTGAGGTTTCTGTCACTGTAATAGCATCTTTTGGTGGATAGCATTTCTGTTTCGCATGTTGCACTTGATAATAAGATGGAAATATATTACTGTCTTTTTCGTTAACACTTTTTCTTAAAGTATTGTATTGCCACTTGGTCAGCTTAAGTGATAAAAATAACCCTAAAGCCTCATCCGGAGAAAACACAGGTTTTGTTTCTTTAACAGATATGCACTTTTTAACTTTTTTTACATCTAGGGGATTCTTTAGTAAATGTTCTAGTATTTTAGCAACCTCCTCATTCCCATCCGCTTTCAACTGCTCAAAATATGCATATTTTATTTCGTCCGAAGATAAATGAAAGTTTTCTGCACGTCTTTTTTTCTGTTTAGGCGCTAATTCACAAAAAGGTTTTCTTGGGGTTTGTTCGGTGGAGACACCGACAGAAACTTTTGATGGTGATACATACTGAGTTGATGTACTCGGTACTGGTTGATCTTGATTACTGCCTATTAAACACTTAATAATGTCTGGCCATATTATGTTTTCTTGTAACCATTCACTATTTTTAGTTCTGAATATATTTTCTTTACGATAAGCGTTTTCCCATCTTCTATTTAAATTATAACAAAATTTTGCACAAAACAACTTTAAGGTCTTTTCGTGATCATCACTTAATTCGACTAAAAATTTAGATCTTATCTCACTACACAAACTGTCATTATTTTTAATACTGCCACTGTTTTTTAAAATAACGAAAAGATCAAGGTTTGTCACTAAATTTTCAAACATTTTCACAAATACAAAATAACAAATAAGTAAGTAATGAATGTGTGGGGGTAGTGCGTCTATTATGGTGGGTAATAGAACACTGAAGTACTTTTGAATGCAACCGAACATTCCGTAGGTACCCTATCATTGTACCAATCACGTTACGACACGTCATAACTTGTTGTTGCGCTCGCGCACTCTTATCCCTTGATTCCCGGAAATAAGTCTCAAAACAAATTACGTCATACCTGCCTATGGTGGTGGAAAATGTCGAACATTGTTTTTTTTTTAAGAACTAAGTAGGTATTGAGGTTTTCAGGCCGTTTAGTATACATTATTTTAAATTTCAATTTAATTGGAATAAATTGCTTAACTAAAATAACATGACTCTTCATACAAATTTGATATGGCTATATCTCCGAAAGTACTCGTTAAATTAAAAAAAGTCAAAGAATAAAAACGTTTTAAATTTATGCCTAGATACCAAAAAAATACATCTGATCTCTTAAGACCCAACCTTGTAATCCCAGCCCACTGTGCAGCGTGGTGGACTATAGCCTAATCCCTCTCAATATGAGAGGAGACCGTGCCCAGCAGTGGGACAGTAGGTATATGGGTTGATGATGAATTATTTATGGTAATAGTATTATTTTAACACACAAAAAATATTTGCCTAGTTCGGCCTCTTCCCAGACTGATTAAATTACCGTTCAACAGAATTGGGCGAAGGTTTGGGGGGCGTAGAACCCCCGCCTTGGGCATATACCCCTAAATTCACTGGTAAACCAGATGCCTGCAATCAATCACCACGGCTGGGAACTTGCAAAGCCAAACATACAAGGTATGTAAAAACTAATTATTAGTAGGTATATTAAAATCAATTTGTGCTGGATAACACACACGGTTATCAGAAGTAGACAGAAGAAAGATCGTCACTACTACTACATATACACTCTTAATACATAATCATAATATTCATACTATTCTTAATATTCAAAATATATGAATATTTATTGCATTCCTATACATACGCGTGGTTAATTAAATGATTAGAAACAAAGGACCCTGTGGGGCACAGTATTTAAAAAAAAATAAGTAGCAGAGAGTAGGTAGCCTACTACTACTTCTTTTGCTTCTTCCACGTTCATTGAATACATCTTGTCACACACTCGCCTTGCGAGAACTAGACACCTGACCTTTATGAAGTTCAGTTATTACCGAAAAGGAATAAACATGATCTAATTATTCAATACCGTTCCTTTGAACTGGTACGAGTTTTAAGAGAGGAATGGCGCTATTTAACCGATAGAATGGCATCCCTCTAACAACCTTAGACAGAATAATAAATCAGTACCTATCTACTGTGTACATAATACTACAATCAACGGATTATCCAAATTTGCTAAAACAACGCCTATTTAAAATACAACAGACAAGGTTTAAAACCACATTTGCTCAACATGTTATGCAAAAATTTAGGCTACCATCTTTATATACAATATGATATTAAAATTCTGTAATATTGAACAATTTACCATTACTAAAACAGAAAAAAATATAAAAGTTATTATGTCATACCTACACACACATATTCTTACCATAATTTATTTTTATTTGAACCAGCTTACCATATTGTAAATTAAAACAGCTATAAATATAAATATAAAGTCTACCCGTGACCATGGACGCTGTAAAGGGTCCGAAACGTCGGGATTAATAATATCAATATACGCGATAAAATCCGTAAAAAGTAGTTTTATTTCAGCTATAAATTTTCTAAGTCGATCAATGAAACAAAAATTACATTGTAAAAGAACTCATAATTTTATCTGACTTCCAGGCTAGGTCAAGCCTGTCTGCCTATAGACAGGCTTGACCAGGGGCGTATTTTGGAATTTGGCGCCCCGGGCCAATAAGTTTCGCCGCGCCAGAATTCTAGGAAAAAAGTGATAATTATAAATGTTTTTGTTTTTCTATTATTTTTCAATAATGCCCACAATTTTTTGCGGTGTTCAAATTTATTTACAATCATATGATGAAACAATGATGATCAATATTGGCATAGATGTCTGAATGTCTTGTTAATCCGGTAAATTGTTTAACTGAAGTCGCGGGCACTAATAAAAAATAAGACTGCTTTGCGTCGACCTAGTCGGAGTGATTTAGATAACAATATTTAAAAAAAATGTTGTATTTGAGATCAATGCTTTATCATCAATAAAACTCTGGTATCAAAACGAAGTCAAAAGTGTTTCAACATGTCAACGTCATAACATCCAAACAAATTAATGTAAGGGACAGGAATTTTAGGAAAATTTTCGTTTTTTTTTTGGAAAGACGATATGTTTTCCATTCTTCAATCCGGCTTTAGGAAGCGGCGTAGCATTTCTTCCTCGTTGTTGGCTGTTACTGATAATATTTTGTTGGCCCAAGATAAATGATTATTCTAGGGCATTTGATCCATTAAATTAATGTTCCATTACTGTTTAATGGCATTAAGTCCGCCTTTGTACAACAATTTTGTTTTGTGCATGAAATAATAAATAAATAAATACATAGGTAATACATAAGGAGTACATAGGTAAGTACATAAGCAGTACAAAGGTTAATACATAAGCAGTATATGAATAAGTACATAAGTAGTACATCTGTAAGTAAATGAGCAGTACACAGGTGAGTACATAAGGAGTACATGAGGAGTACATAAGGACTAAATAAGTAGTAAATAAGTCGTACATAGGTAGTACATAAGGAGTACATAAGGAGTACATAAGGAGTACATAAGGAGTACATAAGGAGTACATAAGGAGTACATAAGGAGTACATAAGGAGTACATAAGGAGTACATAAGGAGTACATAAGGAGTACATAAGGAGTACATAAGGAGTACATAAGGAGTACATAAGGAGTACATAAAGAGTACATAAGGAGTACATAATTAGTTCACAAGGAGTACATAATAAGCACATAAGGAGTACATAAGAAGTACATAAGAAGTACATAGGTAACTATATAAGGAGTACATGAGAAGTACATAAGGAGTATACAGTATCTATCAAAAACCCTGTCCGATCCTTAAGGGTCGTATAAGGTGTCGTATGACGTACACAAACACGTAAACGATAATTAGATACGAGATATTTTTTTTTCCCCGATTAATTTAAATATAATTTAAAAAAAAACTAAACCTTTTACATGTCAACACTCAATCCACGAAATAAAGTTTATTCAATTCGATCTACACTAGTGTCAAAGAAACCGCCCGAGCAATGTGCCGCTTTTTGATCCTTTGTCATGTGCCGCCAGCCCGCTCTGTCGCGTGCCGCCAAACAAATTTAATGCGAATGAATCTTACCTACTGGGCCTACACGTAGATATTAGCTGATATCGATTAGGCATAGTTATGTTTACCTAATAATTGACGTTCTTTTGTGTTTTTCATAAGTATCAGCTGTTACGTATTAGTCATAGGGATGATTACCTCCTACCGGGCCTACGCGTAGGTATCAGCTGGTATCGTACAAGCATCGTGATACCCTATACTTCCGCTTACGCGTGGGTATAAGGAATAGTGTTGCTTACCTAATAGGTACCTAAATAATTATTGACGTTGTTTTTCAAGAAACAATGAACTAAATGTATTGCTTTATTAAAATTATTTTGTAAAACATGAACTTGATATCTACAAAATTCTGCGATCGTGTTCCTTAAGTGAACTTCCAATAGGTACTTACTGATATTCCACGTCGTGTTTTCGTGGTCTTTCGGCATTAGGGTAATGAGTCTTGTACTCATTCATGGACACTGCTTGACACGTGTTCGTACACGTGTACACGTGAACTTCAAGTTCATGGAGACGTTGGATACACGCTGCGACGGCACTGGCATACCTTGCCTAGCAAAACGCACCCCATACTCTCACTCACTCGTAGTCTTTTCGAACATCTGCATAATTGCAGCATAAGCACATTGGAACACGACATTGACAACAGATTGGAATACGACATTACTCACGATACGATGGGTAATCGAGGTGATAAGAGATTCACGGACGTCCGATCGGAAGCGAACTCTACGCGAGACTGACATGTCAAGGACAACAATTGGCTTACACGTGCCGCTCTGTAGGTAGTTAGGTACAGTCTGTCGGCGACGACAAAGTGCGCACGGAGCGGCGCCGCTTGGCGGCATCCTTTGAGGTAAAATGAAAAATAAATTGGTAACTATTAAAAGATTTCGCCGCTGGGTGGAGTATTGTCAACTTATGAAATTTTCCCATATTTAGTGGAGAATTGTGTAAGTTTATTAGAAGAAAAAAAATCGATACTTTCTGGTTTCTTTAATATCGTATTTTTATTTATGTTTATTAGTAAGTATATAAGAAAAGGAATACGCCTCTTTCGGATCGGACAGGGTTTTTGATACATCCTGTATAAGGAGTACATAAGGAGAACATAAGGAGTACATAAGAAGTACATAAGGAATACATAAGAGGTACTTAAGGAGTACATAAGAAGTACATAAGGAGTACATAGGTAACTATATAAGGAGTACATGAGAAGTACATAAGGAGTACATGAGGAGTACATAAAAAGTACATGAGGAGTACATAAGGAGTACAAAAGTAGTACATAAGGAGTTCGCAAGGAGTACATAATAAGTACATAAGGAGTACAAAAGTAGTACATAAGGAGTTCGCAAGGAGTACATAATAAGTACATAAGGATATGTACTCCTTATCCTTATATAATAATAATAATAATATAAACCCCCTCTGGGAAAAGCGTTACCTCATCATGATACAAACGTTATACTGGAGGGTAGATTAGAAACGCTAACGAAAACCTATGACAATAAAACAAAAAAGGTGTCATAAGGTCTAAAGAAAAGCGCACAAACCGCAGGGCAGCTTGTGGCGAGCTGATGGTGAGTGGCGACACTGCGGTCCTTATTGCCCCAGAGAGTCGGTCAGGGCCTCGTCTCCAGTTTGCCCTTACTGGGTAGCTGGAGTGGAACCCCAAGAGCGCCCGCAGGACTCTCAACTCTGTCTTGCCTTAACTGGCCGGCCAGAGGGGGGCCGCCAGAGCTATATGCTCGGGGGTGGAATGTCTAATGGCATAATAGCGGGGAAACCCCATCCGGGTCTCTTAAAGATCCGCGATGGTGAAACTGGGGCCGCACCTCTCTACACCCATAGCCACTCACACCGCTGTTGCCGCCTTCTGCCTGCACTGGCAGCTTTTTGGGGGGCCCAGCTAGTGAGTTGGCGAGTCACCGTCTGCCATCCCTAAGGATGTATGTTCGAAGCGTAAGGCAGACGCCGTTTTCCTCCGGCAGTAGAGGTTATCAGTCCAACAAACCCCCACATACATAATCCCAGTAATTTATAGTTCCATATTCTACAATAGTCCTGCACCCGCCCGGGATACCCCATGACTGTACTTTTATAGTGATAAACCCGCGCATGCCTGCCAAAGGACCGGATGTCTTCCTCACGGGAGATATGCCGAGATATCCAAAAAAGGAGATACAAATAATAATAATATTTTTGGGACATTTTACACAACACCATCTAGTTCCAAACTAAGCAGAGCTTGTAGTAAGGGTACTAGACAATGGATATAATAGTTATATGCTTTTTTTTTTTTGTAAATACATACTTATAATACATAAGATACACCCAGACAAACACAAATACTCATGTTATAACCACACAAATATTTGTGTCCTATAGGAATCGAAGCCACGACCCTATGATCAGCAGTCCGGCACTCGAACCGCTAGACTACAGAGGTCGTCAAGGAGAACATAAGGAGAACATAAGGAGCACATAAGGAGTACACAAGGAGTACACAAGGAGTACACAAGGAGTACATAAGTAGTACATAAGAAGTACATAGGTAACTATACAGCATCATTATTAGTAAATGCGAAACCTGAAACACGTGTCTAGTATTTTTATGTAAAGAATCTATGTACAAAATTTCAAAACTGTATCATGAAAAATCACAAAGTTATAAGCTTGTTAAGTTACCTGGTTGTCCGTACAAAAACATGCTCATCATGCGCGGTTCGTGCGCCACCGCGCCGCCCCACGCCCACGTCGTCGCGGCGCTCATTGATAATAATGTGGCAGTAGGTACCTAACCGTACGGCGATTTCCGATTGCATTGTATTTAACTGATGATACATCACACTTTCCACATTTTCCATCACACTTGCAGTCTTTGGACTGTCGTAATGGTCAAGTGTAGGTAGACATTAATAAGTACTTTATTTGTAAATGCAGCCGTAAGTGATTAAATGTAGTCAATGCGATATGTTGCACCTTATACCAAACACTGTAAGTTCAAAATGGATGAAAAGTGTTAAACATCGCATTACTTAACTACAACAAGCTGTAGGTACAAATAAAAACGTGTGTTCATGTGTGTGACGATACTTTAATGTCAGATTGCTTCTCGTGCCGCACCGCAGTACGGATACTAGCGGTTTGTGGTGATAAGTGATAACGTATTCCTATACGTTATCACTTATCACCACAAACCGCTAGTATCCGTACCATTTCTTAACTGCCGCGCGCTCGCGTTATCACTACAAACCGCTAGTGTACAATTTCTTACACGAACACTACCTATGCTTTTTACATACGATAGGTACAGATCAACCGAAATGCCGTGCACTCGAGGTCGCGCTCGCGTTATGTATCTACTTATCTGAACGGGAGCGACATACGTACACACTACCCTATAGCAGCCGGGCGACTGAAGTGGTTGGTTCACCCCCGGGCCCCGCCCGCCCCACTGCGCCCACGCTGAGCGCTCAGTCAGTGTGTCAGTGCACCGTGACTTTAACCTGCCGTGACCTGTGTTGCGCGCATATGATTGCGGATAGGTACTTAGTGTCGCTCGGTGTCCTACTCGTAACATTTTTTAAATGTTTTTGGGACAAAATATGATGTAAAAATTATTGGAATCGATTCAGTTACTTATTCTGAACAAACTATATTCATGTTTCGCATATACTAATAATGACCTTGTATAAGGAGTACATAAGGAGTAGGTACATAAGGAGTACATAAGGAGTACATAAGGAGTACATAAGGAGTACATAAGGAGTACATAAGGAGTACATAAGGAGTACATAAGGAGTACATAAGGAGTACATAAGGAGTACATAAGGAGTACATAAGGAGTACATAAGGAGTACATAAGGAGTACATAAGGAGTACATAAGGAGTACATAAGGAGTACATAAGGAGTACATAAGGAGTACATAAGGAGTACATAAGGAGTACATAAGGAGTACATAAGGAGTACATAAGGAGTACATAAGGAGTACATAAGGAGTACATAAGGAGTACATAAGGAGTACATAAGGAGTACATAAGGAGTACATAAGGAGTACATAAGGAGTACATAAGGAGTACATAAGGAGTACATAAGGAGTACATAAGGAGTACATAAGGAGTACATAAGGAGTACATAAGGAGTACATAAGGAGTACATAAGGAGTACATAAGGAGTACATAAGGAGTACATAAGGAGTACATAAGGAGTACATAAGGAGTACATAAGGAGTACATAAGGAGTACATAAGGAGTACATAAGGAGTACATAAGGAGTACATAAGGAGTACATAAGGAGTACATAAGGAGTACATAAGGAGTACATAAGGAGTACATAAGGAGTACATAAGGAGTACATAAGGAGTACATAAGGAGTTTACAAGGAGTACATATCTTTTTGTATTTTTTTGGCATTTTCCATTCCATTGACGACCATATAGACGTAAATTCAGAATGTGAAGGCAAAATTCGACATGGCGGGTGGATAGGTATCGCGGTGGCTTAGTGGTCATAGCGTCTGGTGGATTTATTAATATTTGTTATTGCATTTTTATGTGTCTATGTTATATTTTAATTTATATTTATTTGTATTATATTATATTTTAATTGTATATTTATTTTAGTTATTTTATAATTAATAAGTATATTTTATTGTTTATTATAGTTGGTTATAGTACACCTTAGACTACCCACCATTTTTCAAATGTTCCTGTCCATCCAAAGGTTGTCTGGTAGATATCGCTATTAGCGATAAGACCGGCAATGCATACAGCATGTTAAAAGGCTTCCATCGTCATTGAATATAATAGTGTTAGGAAAACCCCTTGAGAGGGTAGCTGGAGCCCGTAACCTTGAACTGCTCATAGATAGCAACCTCAGATTTGAACAAAGTATCTGACTCGGTACAAAGCTGTTTTTACCGCCGTACAGTCATTTATAAAATAAGACCTTATCTAACTGAAGAACTTCTAGAACAGCTCGTTGAAACTCTTGTTGTGTCAAGGTTGAATTATACCGACACTGTGTATGGTCTACGTTTATTGGCTCGAACCGATCGCCTTATCCCGGGAGTGCAGAATACTTGCGTTCGTTTTTCTTACCAGATCCCTTATAGAACACACGTCACTCCATTTCTTAATAGATATTCAATCCTCAAAATGATGTCGAGACAATAATTGCATCTGGCGTGTCTCCTCTTTGGTGTCATCAAATACTAAAAACCGAAGTATTTGTACGTAAGGCTGATCGCCCCTGCCCCGCGCGCCACGCCGCGCCGCCCCAGTGCCCCCACCTCGCTCGGCGCCCGCGCCCCGTGCGCGTTATATTCGGAGCAGTACCTACTTATTTATTGTGTACCTACTTACAGACGCGCTCCGTAGATATTGGCGAAACTTAAATTACAAGCGTGTTATCGACCAAATGATTACTTACTGATTCTTGTTTCTTTTTGTTAACTTTAAATTGAGTTTGACAAGAAAAATTAAAAGTAGTCATCCCCCCTGACACTGCCCTTGGCGGATTGGCGCCCCGGGCCCGGATGGCCCTAGGGTACATTCGCCCCTGGGCTTGACCTAGCCTGGAAGTCAGATAAAATTATAATGTTTCTAAAAATGTTTGCTATCATTATAAGAATGTTAGCTTTTTGAAACTGTACTGTTTTTTGGAACGTAAAAATTATTTTTTAATTCTAATTGAAAAATTTACCTTTACGCAGATGGGGATGGAATCCGTATTTGGATAAATGTATGACTTACACCTGGAGTGGATGTGGTGGTACCTTAAATAACTTCGTCTCGCAGTTGAAGTGTGAAGAAAAATGTGCCGTGCCTGCTCCGCCGAGCTGCAGTGAGGACTCTGGTATTCGCATTGAAGACTAAGAATAATTAATAAATTTATTAAATATGTCGTTTTTTGATTTGCACGGCACGCAGTGCGTTTAACCCAGTCAAACCAGTTATTTTTTAAATTGGTATGACATTCTGTAATTTAAGTCTGGTTTAAAAAATATTGCCATAATAGCCTAGCCCTGGACTGCACTTACGACCATGTCACTGCTATGCTAGAGGTCCAGGGTTCAATTCCAAGGTTGAGCAGTGTTGTTGGGTTTTGCTATGAAATTCTCAGTAGCAGCTTGGACTTTGGAATTTTGCCCGATTAATATCAGGGTCGCCCCTATTACATGGGACCCAAATATATCCACGCACTGTGGATATAATTATATTTAGAGTTCAACTCTGCCTAAGCCTACTGGCGTGATTGTATGGTGTATTTATATCAAATTAGTTTATTTGAAACCTTAGGAAGTCCTCAAATTATACCCATTTGAATTATATATTTTTTTTTTTATGCGATAGGTGGCAATCGAGCAGACGGATCGCCTGATGGTAAGCGATTTCCGCCGCCCATGGACACCCGCAACACCAGAGGAGTCACAAGCGCGTTGCCGGCCTTTAAAAGGGAGTACGCTCTTTATATTATAATAGAATAATATTTACCTGTTTTTCTTTTAAGGTCCAAATGGGTAGTGGGTGGTAGGAGGTAGGCAGTATACAAACATACTAAAATACCGAAAGCAAAAGTAGGTAGTATGCGTCAGCATTATGCTTAGTACCCTTCTTGCCAAAAGGCTGGTTTTCAGCTTATATCAGTATCAAAGAGGTATCAAAATACGAAGTTACGATCTCACATTTACTACTATTACCATTCTATGAATGGATGGCTGAATTCGGTAGATACGTTTATTCTACGTTGGCAACTTTTGTGTATGGCTGTCAAGCAAGAATGTCACGTTACATTGACACTATTGTTTTGTGACAGTCTAACACAGTGTTCCCATCTTATGGCAGCTTTCCCTACATTTAGGGTATTTATAAAATATTTGATATTTTTGGGGAAAACTATTTCGGGAGTGTTTCAGACACCAAAATGTTAAAATTCGTGTACCGAAACGGTACTTTGTATCTAATTAACCATTTATTACCATTCTCCACTTCGTAATATCTATTGCTAGCAACAAATAACGAATGGCTTAGAAACCGATTTATAGAAATATAACAATATTTGGTGTATACGCATAAATCTAAATTTGTGTAACAATTTACGCTGACTGTCATGCATTAGCATGACAGTCAGCGCATACATATTAATGTAAAAACCTCTCCAAAGACTGAATCATATAAGATCCTTTCAAGGTTAATTAAGAACGTAGCTTATAAGTAGTTTCTTAAGTAATGGTTCGCCTTTATGTTCTAGCAGTGATAGCCTAGTAACTAACATGATCATTGAGCAACTCACGCAATACCTCTGCACAATATCACACCCTGCCGAAAAATTCTCAACAGTGTGTGAACTTGTGAAGTCTTTCAACGCATTAGCCACGAAGCTAGCATGTTGGACCATAACCTAACCTCTCTTATTCTGAGAGGAGACCCGCACCCAACAGTGGAATAGTAAATAGGTTGTCGATGGTGATTAAATTTGTGTTTCATTGTGAATACTAAATTATTTTATATGAAAATAAAAAATGCAATTAAAGCCGAATTTTACAAGGAGCTAGGGGAAAACCAAATTCAGAGGCTTGCAATTGACAGCACTGCACTGTCAGTCAAAGTGTCAAGTGTCATAATGACTTGTTTAGTGTTTACTTACTCGGAATCTCGTACTCGAAACATGAATCATCCAAGGAAAATCTGAATTAGGGTTCAGATTCAGACACTCAAGTACCAAATTGAGTATTAATCGTAAAATGATACATAAATATTACACGGATTTAAACCCGGCCGAATGTTTATACGAACAATTATTAAACAAGTAACGTGCGGATAATAATATCTTATGTTTAAATTTCGGGTGTATACAATCCATTGTGTCTCATAAAGAGTAAAATTAGTATTGATGTGTTGTGCTATAGAATTCTAGCGTTTTAAATTTATATAGTTGGTGATAAATTTTATAATAATGAGGGCGAGAGTGTTGTCAGTTTTAATGTGGAAACATGCAGTGGTCAGGATTAGAAGGTTCATCATTACTACAGTGGATTTTGTGTCTCCATTACTGTTTTTCATGTTATTATTTGCCTTCAAAGATAATATTAAGCCTGAAGTGACACTGGCAGAGCAGAAAGACCCTGTAGCAAACACAGTAAGTATATTTTTTTATTAATAAAGCCATACCAAAAAACTAGTACAACAGCAGCTGGTACAAAAAGCAGTGATAGCCTAGTGGTTTGATCATTGGACTGCTAAGTGCAAGGTTTCGAATTTGAACCTGGGGCATGCACCTCTGACTTTTCCAAATCATGTGTGTATTAATAATTAATTATCACTAACTTAAATGGTGAAGGAAAGCATTGTGAGGAAACTTCATGCCTTAGAGATTATCTCAACGGCATGTGAAGTCTGCCAACCTGCACTAGGCCAGGGTGGACTATATCCTAATCCATCTTATTCTGTGAGAGGAGACCCATGCCCAGTAGTGGGACAGTATAAGGGTTGATGATGACAACAGGAGTTAGAACTTTTTGGGTATGGCTTATTGGATATATTAGTAGTATAGTCCCCTAACTTTCTGAGATGTGTCTAGCTGTGGGAAAGTAAATGGGTTAATAATCATAATGGAGTCATAAAAATGTTAAAGGGTTGGGGTAGAAAAACATCTTGGTGTTGCCCTTTAGCTTTTAACATGTAAGGATACAATCTAATTCACTAATTTGCATTGAGTCCCGGTGCTCGAAAACAATAGATTTGTTATAATCTATTATTGGTTTTTTGAAATGTGGTATGAACAAGCCCAGGATATAAAATCCTGAACTAGGTTGGGGGATACATTTGACCAGCATTGGGACAAGACTATTCAGCCGGTAACAGCCACTGCTAAGTGAAGGCCTCTTCTATATTCCACCACTGTTATTGATCTTGTGGAAGTCGCACCCACTGTTTCCCCACTGCCCTCACAATATCATCAGACCTTCAGGCTGTTATTTGGACACCACACTGCAATAGTTTTACAAGACTAATAATAAAAACTTGTAACCTGTCTTCGTTTATGATTATCATTTTATGGCATACCTTCTACAAACCATGTCTGATATAATTCCATATAATGTGGGTAGGTTACAAAAAAGCATCTAAAATTATGTTCATTATGTTAAACTTGTGTGTTTAATTAAATACTGGATAGAACAAACATATTATTGTATTTGCAGTATACACAACATTATCAATATCAACAAAGTGGTTGTGAGAAGTATTGATAGGCTATACAATAACAAAGTAGTACACAAATAGGGCTGTCACTTTTTAATTAGAGTAAATATAGGGCTTTCACATTGTTTTCCAATTATTATTTTTTTGAGACTTATAAGCACTCTTGGAGACTACTATGCCAGTTTCATTGTGGTTCGAATGTCAGACCACTGATCTAGAGGTTGTGGGTTTGATTCCCATAAGAAAAATATTTATGTGATGAACTTATGTGTTTGTGTTTGGGTGTTTCTTATGTCTTATAAGTATTTATTTACAAAAAAATAAGTATATACTTAAGTAAGTATTATATCCATTGTACCAAATATTAAAAAAAAAATGATGCCATAGTGCAATTAAACACATCCAGGTTGCATTGAATAAATTGTAAAGTATGTCATATTAGGTAAACATTCAAGTTACATGGTCTCTTAATGCCCTTATACATTTACCTTCAATTATAATGAAGTTATAATCATAATACTTAAAAATAATAACAATCAGACAATAATTATTTCTATCACTTTGTGAATATTAAACATTGAAATAAAACAAATTTTTACATGTTGTTTTGTGATGATGAAATTCTTCTAAGAATTTATGTTCCTTGTCTAATATTTAAAGAAATTCAATTTTAATACCATGGATATCATTCAGAATTCAGATGCTAGTGTCTGATATCCAGGGCCGGACTGTGAGTTTAGGGGACCCTGGGCTAATACTACTTAACCTTTTGACCGCCAGAGCAAAAGCGCTTCGCCGTGCCCTCCACGCCAAGCCGACAAATTCAATGAAATAACCTTGAAAATAGTAGGGAGTCCAAAATGTTATCGATAAACATAATAATTTTCGTCTGAAATTTGTGAATAAACAGCTTATAACACAAAAAGAATATTTATTTAACCTCATCTCCTACTGTAAAAAACTTAAGACCACATTTATAGCAACTATCAATAAAAAAATCAACCTTTTGAGATACAAAAATACATATAAAATTGCAGCAAGTTACAGCACTATTCTCTATCAGTTACGCGGCCATTGGCATGTATACATGCCAATGGCGCGGGCAACCATCCTTTTTTATAATTTCTCGCTTCTGATTAGGGATGTGTAGCTGTATATTATTATAACTTATCGAATTTATTTATTAAGTTTATATGAACTAGGTATCATTGTGGAGTGATTATTTGTGAGTATCAAAATAATAATTATTTACAAAAAAAAACAAAGAAAGTATCAATAACACAATATAGTAAAAAGACATAATTAACCTTTTTTTTTAGTCTGTAACTGTTAATTTCGGATAGATTCACAGGACTTTTGCTGTTAAACAGCCAGTATTATAGCGGGTTACCTAAGCTACCTACTACTTTAGATTTATTTTATAATAAAAAACTAATTCATAATCAGTCTTTTATTTACTTATTTTATTTTATACTTAATACAATTTAAATATCTATGGAGTTTTTTTTATTTAATCCTATAATGACAACTAAATCCTATTACCTATGTAACATTCTAAAGGTATAAACGCGAAATTTTGTTACCTACTCTTCCACGCGAAAACTACCGAACGGATTTTAAATTAAACTACAATAATTAATCACTAATATAGCTTAATTAAGAGAATGACAGTAGTACCTAAGTCTATATAATATTATTTAAACGCGTCGTCTTTAGATGAGTAGGTACTTACCTATATACTTACATAATACTTGTATAGATCTATATGTTTACTGTTGATTGTACTTACTATTAAAACATCTGATATTAAAGTAAAATTAACTTACCTCAAAATCATTTTCATTTACTGATTCCGATTCAGAAAACTCATCATCTTCAGTGCCTTCTAGAATACGCAATAGTTCTTCTGTACTAAATAACTCTTCACTTGCCATTTTTGCAATTATAATATTGGCAGATCGAAAAAAATATCGAAAAAATATTTTTTCAACTTCCCAGCACTTAAAAACATGGCACGCGCTTACGACGTCACGAGTCCGACATCTATTCATGTCATTGGCGCAGAAGGGATTGCAATATCGGTACTGTGCTAGGGATGCGCATGATTGGCGAAAAAGACAATATTCAAATCAACAATATCGACAATATAGAAAATATGATATTATACCAAAGAATGTAGTATTTACCTTTTTTGTCAGTGACTAAGCTTATATATTTTTTTAATAGTTATTACAAAAATTAAGCGAATTTGAGTAATTTAGCTGAAATTTTAATGAAGTTACTTGAATATTACACCACATCACTAGTAGGCATGTATACATGCCATTGGCGCAAGAGAACATGTTTTTCAGCCATTAATTAAGTTATTTTTTATCATAAATATTTGAATAACTATTTTGCAATTTTGTTCATTGTGTACAATTATATGTAATAACTGGGGATTCAGTTCTTAAGATATATCAATAAAACACGTTAAAGTAATGATTTAATATGTTTATTTTGTATTTTTCTATGATCTGTTTCTTGGCATCTATAGATGTCGGTGGCGCACAGGGCACGCTTGCGCATGGCATCTATACATGCCATTGGCGTTCAAAAGGTTAAGGGCCCACCTAATTACTCAAAGTAGGTATAGAAAAAAATGAGACAGTAAAATATTTGATTTATATTATGATATATTATGCCCCCTTGTGAATTCAGGGAAACCATGCAGCACATCTTGTGTGATTGTGACGTCCTAGCGACGAAACGGATGAGTCATCTCGGCAACGGATACCCGAAGCCAGAGGACTACAGGTTCCTTCCTCTTAGTGGGCTAGCCGCCTTCATGAACCACATCTTTGAAGAGTAAGGAATGTACCATGCTGGGGACAACACAACAGATCACATTTGGTCGAAGTGTTGCTGGCCATGCCAGCCCCCACTGCTAAGATAAGATAGATGCCCTCTTGAATGCACGCGGGCCCTGGGCTGAAGCCCAATAACCCATATGATAGATCTGGCCCTGCTGATAACAGTAAAATATTAAGCACCAGTTTTTATTATTTGTTTGAAGAACACATTGCCTTAGCAAGGCTTTGCTGTATTTTTAAGTATCAGGAATTGGCAGAAATAATATTATTTTCAATGTTTGACACTATTACCTGATAAACCTACATTAAAAAAAATCCTTTATCATCATAATCTTATCTTTATGTTTTATCATTTCTGTTTTCGGTTATCTATAAACATTCGCATTTCAGTTAAATTGGGGTCAAACTTTGCCCCAATAACTATAGTAGCTCTCTTACAATATTATTGTAAGTACATTGTTCATAAAAGAGGCTTATGTTCAGCTGTGGACGAATATGGGCTGACGATGTTACATACCAGGTGTTTCAAATAAAATAATACAATAACCTTGTCTCATACAAATGCTGTTGCATTTTTATAGCAAGACTAGCGGTTTCCCGTGGTTTGACTCGCTTCACTGGCTTGGCTTCGCAACCACACTGGCTTCACAAATACTACGTAAATATGCTTATGTACGTTACTCAGGAATAATGTAGCATTGTAATGGTGAAAGAATTTTTAAAATCGGTCCAGTTGTTTTTGTGTTTGTTCTTTACAAATACATATGGGATATAAAATACGAATCTTTCCTGCAATAATATTAGTGTAGATTTCTTTATGGGTCCAGACCCCTGCCATTTCGAAATCGTATTTGAACCTTTAACTAAGTCAAACATTATGACATGCTCCATGCATTTAAAAATAGTTGCCCGCGTAATTTTTTTCTCGTCCAGTGTAATACTGGATACTGTTAACAAAATTATTCATTCACGTTGATTGGCACTCTGAGTGCGGATGTAAGAGCGAGAGAGTAAATTCAAGCTAATTAATGTGATAATGTCGGCCGTTGGTAGGTAATATCAGTTCCTATTCGTGTATAGGCACATCAAGTTACCACAGTAAATTTTTCTCATTTTATTTTGAGTTTAACTATCAACATTACAAGGTTTAAAATCGTTTGGAGAAATTTGACAGTTTTATATAACCTGATGTGCTGTTGACTATACATATGTATATGTAGGCAGACTTTCACATCTTATTAAAGGATATCGACTCCAAAACTTGTTACAGAAAGTTAAACAAACCGACTGTAAGTTTATTGTATTGTATCTTCAGAACAAATGATCAGACAAACCTTTTTAAATATGTAACTAAGAGTACCTATAGCTGTGCCCCGCGGTGTCAACAGCCTTTTTTTCCTTTTTGCTCGACTCCTTTTGGCTGTAGCGTGATGTTATAATATAACCTATATAACCTTCCTCGATAAATGGACTGTCCTATCCAACACGAAAATATTTTTTCTATTCGAACCAGTAGCTACCAGTAGTACTACTGCGATTAGCGCGTTCAAACAAACAAACTCTTCAACTTTATCATCATCATATCAGCCACAAGTTCGTCGTGCCTCGGAGAGCACGGAAAGCCGTCGGTCCCGGTCATAGGAAACCTATGAGAATCGTTAGTGGTAGGTAGTCAGAAGCCCAAAAATTCTGACAACCAGTCTATCCTCAGGGTATCGGTATTACCCAGAAATTGGGTTGCGGAGGTCTGATGGCATTCGCTTCGTGTAAAATAGCTGATATTCAGCCGCACCTGGTTAGACTGGAAGCCGACCCCAACACATTTGGGAAAAGGCTCGGAGAAAGAAAGAAGATCAGCCACAAGAGGTCCACTGCTGAACAAAGGCCTCCCCCATAGACTTCTACAAGGACCGGTTATTATAAGCCGCCTCCATCCAACGACTCCCAGCAATCACCAGGTCGTCCGTCCATCTCGTTGGAGGCCATCCTACGCTGTGTTTTCCATGCACCGGAAATCTATTTATATACTTACATAGAAACAGCGAATCGAAAACCTTGTGTAACCATCACGCGTGTATTCTCTGAAGGGTTACGCAGATGTGTACCAACCTACGCCCACAATTTAAAGTCCCATGTAGTAGGGGGCGAGCCTATTACCATTAAACAGGCACAAATCCAAACTCCGAGCTGCTACTGAGAATTTCATAGAAAACCCAATAATAGTACTCGACCTGGGAATCTAACCCAGGACCTCTAGCATGGCCGTCGCGCTTGGGACCAGTAGGTACTCGTAGATAAACGAGGCAGACCTTGTTTGCTCTTGTTTTTATTTTTTTATTTTTGGATTCATAAGGAAGGAAATAAAATATTTAACAAAATAACTATTATTTCGCCAAACTGGAAAATCCGTAGTGGGAAGTCCACTCATACAGGATCGTGGTGTTAAATTTATAAACGAAATTGTATTTTAGTCTTTGTAATATTTTTTTAACTATACCTACTACAGAAAACCATTAGGTTACCATTACTATTCCTCTTTCGTTTTACAGGGTCGGCAATGCACAAGTGATACCCCTGGTGTTACAAACGTCTATAGGCTACGGTAACCGCTTACCTTCAGGTGGGCCGTATGCTTGTTTGCGACCTTTTTATTTATTTATTTAGCCCGTTGGTAAAATTAATCTATGACTGTATTGTTTAATTCGTTTGGCTATAGGATGTCTCTGAACTCACGTGCCTTTTGGCAAAGGCCTTCTTCAATAGTTTCCATTGCTTCCTGTCTTGAGCAACTCTCCTCCATTTGGGTCCCGCAGTTAGTTTCAGCTCATCTTCCCAGCGCATTTGTTGTCGTCCTCGACGTGTCTTGCCATATGGCATAAAAAAGAAATAAAAAAATGTACGATATAATTATTACCAAACCTTCAACGTTGCGTCTGTATCCTTGGAACAAAAATTGTGTCGAATAGTAAACAAATCAATATCGTCCCCCTTAAGCTTGGCGCCAGGCGTCTTCCTGTACCAAATGCACGGGAGGTTTTGGCAAATCGCCAAGTAGGGTCATCCGAAGAGGAGAATATAATTGCGATACTTTGGAGCTACAAGGCCGCAAGTGATACTTAGTTCTTCACACAGCAAACAACATCATTCAAGTTTCAAATAATACTTTTTTGAGATGTGGATGTTCTGCCATCACCAAAACCGCAATAGCCATCCCTGCCAGCATTTTTTTTAAGTACGGAAAATCCTAATGGATTATTCGCTACCTGGGGAGGCGGCGGTTTTGGATGGTAAAAATATCCGCCCATCTCACTGCCGGACGACCAATAGAGAACTATCCTTACAGTAAACAGATATTGCCTAGTTAAGAAAGTGTTGTTGAGATAAGAAAGGTCGGTCGCGTCGGTCTTAAAGTCTGCTAAGAGTAGATAATTCATTTTTTTTTAAACTACTTAAGTGGCAAACAAGCATACTGCAGCTACTGGTAAGCATCTACTGTAGCCTAATGGATGGACGCTTGCAACAGGTATCTTTCGGTAGTTGCCGACCCTGTAAAAATCATTTCACTCCATTTTTTAACAACCCCATGCTGTACCTACTCTCTTGGGAACTGTGTACTGTACCTCGGTGGGGAACTGATTCCACAAGCTGAGCGTGCGTGGGAGCAATTCTGAAATTGGATCATTTGATCGCAACACGATGACAACTTTTCTGTTTTCTTCACAGGATATCGTACCGTTAATGGACATGCCTGCCCCGCGCTGGGTTCTGTACTACCCCGACACACCGCTCACCAAGTCGCTGATGGACGATGTGGGGCCCAAACTTGGCTTGAAGCGTCTCGACTCCTTCCCAGGTATGTACAGCATCTGTTGGGGTCGCAGAATTAGTGAAACACACACATTTCGGAGACCCTAATTAAGGTCTACGCTGCCTGGGATGGCATGGGAAGGGATTTAAATTTTTACCAATGGAAATCCAAACGTATCGATATAGAAACTGTATACATTTACACCTTTTTGGAATAAAAATAAAAGTAAAGAAAAAGTAAATTCCGACGTAGTTGGTTTAAAATATCCAATTAATTTCTCTGTAACGTTATCTAATTATTTTTTTAAAATCGTTGCGTAATTTAAATGCTCATTAAAATGAAAGGCTTGTATATAATAAAAACATCACTAGGTATTTCATGTAGTTACATTAAAACACACTACTATAAAGGACGTCACAGACCGCGAATATACTAAAATATTTTATGTTAAGATGTCTGGATATAAAATATACCAGTTCTCAATTGAATTTGTCATTATAATAGTCACTGAGAAATATTATTATTTCTACCAATATTTTAGTTAGTTATTCAATTGTCTAATTTTGCCGTAACAACAATAGAGGGAAGATGTGGCTTCCCGTAATTAAGGAAACATATTTACTTAATTAGATTGAATGTGTAATATATTCCTTGTTGGAGACCCAATTAAAAAAGAAATCATTCGAATCGAAAAAAAAAAGGTATGGAAATGACAGCTATAAACGCCCGATTTGTCGAAAGCTTATGTCATTTCCATACATTTAGTTTCAATTCGTTTGTCGATTCGAATATTAGGTTCACAGTTCGCTTCAGGCTTTGTCCGGCCATGATGGCCGCCTGATTCAGCTACTGTCACAATAGGAGAAATATAGAACGCTCACATTGATATGAGCAAAGTTTTGCATTCGGTAGGTACATTGTATCCATTGTTTGATTATTATTATCATCACAATATTGGTATGCTACGCTCGCTGCGCAGGGCCCGGCCGTCAGAGAGAATGACTCATACGATTAATTTAAATGATTGACAGCCCGCGATATATATGGTAGAATAGTTAAGGCCTATACAGATATAAGTATGGAATATCCGCTATTGCTGAGCGAAAGCGAAGCGAAACCGGGTATTTGTATGAAGTGCCGCGGATTTTTTCATAGATGTTGAATCGGCTTGCGTTTGACCAATAAATATCTCAACTGATAACAAATGACGATATGGTCGACATTAGACCGCATTTGCCAAAAAGTAAGCTATTCATCCGTGACTTGATGGATCCCAGGTTGTACGTAACGGAAAACATAGACTCCGGCAAAGAGTTCTATATTCCAAATAGTTCCACTCCCAAAGAGTACGTATAAGAAAGGAGGAAGCATGACGCTACGTGCGTATAGGTGGAATATCCACCATATAACGGATCGAAAGTCTGGATCGAAACCAGAATACCGCATCATACCCTGGAGGGTAATACCTGGAGGTATTAGCTATATTTTCGATTTGTGAAACGCAGCAATATCCGCTTAGATTTTAACACTAGGTAAGAATACCACAAAGTCAGTCCTTAACCATAGCCGGTTCGTACCCATAGCGACAGCGAATACTTCTTATAGATATAAGTAAGTTGAAATAAAACTACTTTTTACGGATTTTATCGCGTATATTGATATTATTAATCCCGACGTTTCGGACCCTTTACAGCGTCCATGGTCACGGGTAGACTGAGGTGGTGGGCGTCTTGATGATATAATTACTGACAGCTACCCTACATTTTTATTGTTACATGATCAATGACATTTATTACTAATTATTAATTTAAACTAGATGGAGCCGGCATTTCCTAGCTGACGACCTCTGAGAAGAAACGCCGAAACAAACTCGGAGAATCATTGGTCTCTTTTTAGTTTTATTTCAATGTATAATATTCGCGTAAATGTCAGAAATCAATATATAAGTAAGTTATTTATATTTGACCAAGCCTTTACTCAGTACTCATATTGCAATAGATAAAATGAGATATAAAGAGCATCTATAGGTAGTAAACATATTGTAAGCATCTAAACTAACCTCTTTGTCTTTAATCTTGACTCACTTCAAGGAGTGATAGCTAACAGACCATTTCAAAGTACTACTTTAATGCTATGTGACTGTAATCAACTTTTTCACATTTAAATCACTGAAACAGTTTTGATTACACTTTTTCCACGTACACAGAACATCTACAATCGACGCCACATCACAAAGTGTGGAATAAGTTTCCAAACATAACTTTTTTTTTTATTCTACTAAGGTGGCAAACAAGCATACGGCCCACCTGATGGTAAGCGGTTACCGTAGCCTATAGACGCTTGCAACACCAGGAGTATCACTTGCGCGTAGCCGACCCTTTATTGAAAAAGGAATAGTTGGGTTGGCAGTATAATGGTCAAAGTCTCCCCACTGCCAACAACGTTTCCTCGTGGAGCTCGTGGAACATGTATCAATGTGAATTTTTCAATTTTGATATCTAGGCTAACGTGTAGATCCGCCTTTTATAATATGTGTAGGCACAAACTCAACAACCACGCACCGGAAACCGCAGCGTAGTACAGGCGTCAACGAAGTGGACAGACGACCTGGTAAAGGTCGCTGGGAGTCGTTGGATACAGGCGGGACATATCCGAGCCATGTGGAATAGTCTGGGGGAGGCATTTGTTCAGCAGTTGGCCTCTTTTGGCTGAAATTTAAGTTGAACTGCACATTTTTCGTAGCGGTTAATGTGGTACCGTTGCGCCGAGTGTTGTAAGTTCGGTTCCTACTCGAGCCAATTATTTTTGTGACCCATGAATAATTGTTCCGAGTCTGGGTGTACTTTGAGTCTGTATTTGTAGTCTTCCGCGACACAGGGCTTGCTCCCTAGTGCGGGAGAGAGTCTCCCTACTGTCTTTTTTTTTTCATCCATAGGTACCCCTTGGCAATTAATCAGTTTTCAGCCTTATTACCAAGAACATAGAGTCGAAAAGTGATTAACCGCCAACGTTCTTCACTGTACATCTAATGTCATACACTCGCGCGCCGGTTGTGAATAAGTAATATTCAAAATGGACCTCTTATTCGGCCCATCCCTACGTCACTAATAAATGTTATAAGTAATGTCTTTAGTATCCAACACAATGAACAAATGTTGTATTTAATGATCTTTGTGTATGAGAGTAGCAGTTGATAAGGACAGTGTGGGATTCCCACGATTATTATATTAGCTTATTCGTTAAAATATGACACTGAACTCGAAGATAACATGTGCTGCCGGTTGCGGGATTGCACGACGTCCGCGAGCGATAAAAGGCGAATAGTGTTGACTGTTTCACATATTCCGGCATCAGCCTAACAAACATCACCAAAATTCTCCAAACCTCGGTCAATGCCCTAGCTAGGGAATTGGTTCAGGAAATGGAGAATAGAGGTGTATCCCTCCAAGAGCGCGGCGGTTCTCTTTCACAAGAGTTCCGACCTCTCCGCTCAAGCCCAACCCATCTCCCTCTTCGGCCAACAGATCCCTTGGGAAAAGAAAGCCAAATACCTGGGCGTGGTTCTAGATTACCGACTTACGTTCCGAGAGCACATAAAAACGGTGCGTTCGCGCGCCGCTTTTGCTCTAGGACGTCTACATGGCATGCTCAATGCACGCAGTAAACTCTCCCTTAAATACAAGGTGAGAATACGTGATGTGTATTCGCCCCATCATGACCTATGCGAGTGTCGTATTCGCTCACATAGAAAGTCCCGCTATCCATAGGATGCAGACCCTCCAAAACCGATTCATGCGCAAAGCCACGGGCGCCCCTTGGTACGTGCGCAATAGGGACCTTCACTTAGACCTAAAACTGCCTACCATCAAGCAGTTTATGAAACGCGCCTCTAAGCGCTATTTCGATTTGGCCCCCCTTCACCCTAATCCCCTTGTGGTCAGTAGCGTGGACTACAAACCCTCTCAGATAAGTAGAGTGCGCCGGCCAAGGCACGCACTCACTTACCCTGACGACCAAATCACCCTAGCGCAGGAGTCAAACAGAGTGACTAGCACTCTCAAAACACACGCACAAAAACGCCGCCTGATATACCGTCCTCGCCGGCGAAGCCCGTCGCGAAGACCCCTTAACGGTAATCCTCCCCGTCCCTTGCTCGAGCCGGCCCGTGCCGAGCCAGTAGCTTTAAATTCGCCCCTAAATAATTTAAACCCAGATCCAGCCGTCCCTAGCTGCCCCCCCAGCAACGCCCTAAGCCGAGGTCCGAGTCCCGCAGGGGACGCCCTTAGCTGTGTTGCTTAGTTTATAAGTTGCCCCTGGCTGGAGGCATTTGGTGCCTCGCCACCTAGTCCGGTTAAGTTTTTAAAGCTCCCTCGAGCTAAAAACTATGTCCGTCATAATAAAAAAAAAAAACTGTTTCACACAACCCACAGAGTAATAATGAGATTATTTTATAGGTTTTGAGAGAGGGATGGCGTTATTTAACCTGTATATTTGCATTTCTTTCTTACAACCTAGAAATAATCGCGTTAACTTGTTGTGATACGGCCTCTGAGGTCCATTCCGCCTTTATCCAAATCTCTATAAAGGAAAGCTTTTTTTTAAACGGCTAGCCGATTGATGCCAGTAACACCAGTGGTATCACTCGCGCGTTGTCACCTTGAAACCTCAGTCGTTAAATCTCATCAGGTCAGTAATTTCACTGGTACATTGTCCTTTCAACCGGAACACAATAATGTTAACACATTATTGTTATTCAATCAATTAATCAAATCAGCCTAACGCAGTCCACTGCTGGACATAGGCCTCTCCCAAATCGCGCCACAACACCCGGTTCTCCGCCTTCCGCATCCAGTCTGACCCAGCCGCCCTCTTGAGATCGTCGGTCCATCTGGCTGGGGGGCGTCCCACACTACGTTTGCCGATTCGCGGTCTCCACTCAAGGACTCGTCTGCTCCTACGGCCATCGGTCCGTCGACAGACATGGCCGGCCCACTGCCACCTCAGTTTGCTTAATCGGGAAGCTATGTCAGTGACTCCAGTTCTTTTCCGGATAACTTCATTGGATTTTATCCTTTAAAGAAACCCCGAGCATAACACGCTCCATCGCTCACTGAGCAACTTTAAGCATTATTGTTTAGCGGTAGAATAATTGACATTGCGGTGGTATCAACCCAATGTCAATCCATTTGAAGAAAAGGAACATCGTTCCAGGTGGGGGTCCCCAGAACGCACACGGTTTATTTAATACTAACTACCCCCCCACGGTATCACCCTCCTTTTTCCTTTTTGCTCGGCTCCTATTGGTCATAGCGTGATGTTATATTTTATAGCCTATAACCTTCCTCGATAAATGGACTATCCAACACAAAAATATTTTTTCAATTTGAAAAAAGCTTTATAATATTATTATTAGTAAAGATTTTTAAATATCCAAGACGAGACCAACTTCTTTTTTTGTTATCAAAGAAAAAGAAGCAGTACAGTAAACAGCAGGAAAGACTTGCTGATATTTTCGCACTCACAGTGTTCATTTATGTAATCAAATTGCAACAGAACAAAGTCTGTAATATAAACAGTACACTGTATATGAACGCAAATACCACAAGTGACACGTCACTCTTATTCGACACTGGAATACCCATTCATTACTCATATAAAATGTAGCACTTATGTACGCAATTAGCTTAAAATAGAACTCTAGTGCAAACAAAGTTTATTCGTTTTCATCGATCGATCTGCAAGTTAACACTTGCGTTCAAATTCAAATTATTTTGTGAACACAGGGCTATACAAAAAAAATAAATTTACATAGGTACACTTAATATTTACACTTTCTTTCTTTTGATTTAGGTTTAATTTAAATATTAGCTTCACAGTGTACTATTTGTAGTCTCTTAATATTGTTAATGTGGTCAAATTTTTATATTACTTAAAAGTGATTGTATTTTTGGTGTGCTTATGCTTAAATAAATAAATACCTACAGATGTTACAAGAAATTTTTGTCCCATACCGTATTCCGCCAGAAGGCATACAAAAGTAATTAGTTAAAATATGTACCTACCTACAATAGAATAATAATAACAAGTACATTAATAATTAAACAAGAAAATAAAATCAATTAATTACAACCTCAACTAATTAAAGCATAGATGAGTCAGTTCTTGTTAATTTTCTTCAGCAGCCGAGAATTCAGACATTACACTGTATTTTCTATTGTATACTATCTATTGCCCGCGGTTTCACTCGCATCCTAAAGGGTTTCTTCAGACAAAAGGTAACCTATATCCTTCTCGAAGGTCTAATCTATCTCTGTACCAAATTTCATCATAATCAGTTCAGCGTTTTAGGCGTGAAAGCGTAACAGATAGAGTTACTATCTTTTTGTATATTTTTGGCATTTTCCATGCTAAGATTTTAAAGTTATTTAGAAAAGGAAAAATTCGACCGCGGGCAGGATTCGAACCTGCGTCTTGCGTTTTTCCTTTTCTAAATAACTTTAAAATCTTAGCAATAGGTGTTACTGACGTCACCATAAAGACGTAAATTCAGTATGTGAAGGAAAAATTCGACATGACGGGTAGGTATCGCGGTGGCTTAGTGGTCATAGCGTCTGGTGTACCTAACCAGAAGACGCAGGTTCGAATCCTGCCCGCGGTCGAATTTTTCCTTTTCTAAATAACTTTAATATAGAGTTACTTTCGCATTTATGATAATTATTAGTAGGGGAGTAGAGATATCATCACTCTCCGTGCTTTTTCCTGTTTTGGAGTCAGCTTCCAGTCGGATTCCAGATGCGGCTGAATATAATCAGTATTTTACACGAAGCGATTCCTGGTTATATGAATATCACTAGGCTATCGTTGCTTTTATATATTTGCCAAAAACAAATGTCATGTCATGCAATATGTAATTCCGTGAACGCGCCAATCGAAAATATATTAGCATAGATTGACAACCTTCGCTTGAAGCGACAGTATGAACAAAATTAAAATCTTGGTCTCAGAGTTCGTATCAAACGCTAGACTACTATGCATATGCACACTCCTGGCTTGTGTATGGAATAATACTATGGGGTAATAGCACGAACGTAGATGTTCTATTTAAATTACAGAAGAAATGTATAAGAATCCTCGCAAACATCGACGGAATGGATAGCTGCAGGCCACACTTCATTGAACTTGGCATACTAACATTAACATCTATGTACATCTTTGAAATCTGCTTATTTGTCAAAAAACATATTCACTTATTTTCCTTAAAGAAAGATCATTACTCTAAACCTCGTAACTTAAGAAATAAAAATTCACTAGCTCTACCGACATCAAAGCTATCTATATTTCATTCTGGGCCCTATGTAATGTGTATTAAGATATATAACAAAATACCACAACAACTAAAAGAAACATCCAGCTTCAATATATTCAAGAATAAATTAAAAAAATACTTAACCCAAAAATGTTATTACAGTATAAAAGAGTTTTTCGAGGACAGAACTAAACAGTAAGACAGTGTGCAATATAAAAAATAATTAAATTATAATATGTTAAAGTAAATAGTATAAATATAATGATAACATAATAATAAAGGTATATATAAATATAATAATATATATATAAATAAATATATAACCTAAGATTAATTAAATAGTTTGTAAGTCATTTTATATTAAAATTGTATTGCTGCGCCCTAACAGGGTATCATGTATGTACCTCTACATTCTGTAACACCTATGTATCACTCATGATCGCAATAAATATTTGAATTTGAATTTGACTTCTCTTGATTATCGTCAATTGACATCACTTGGTAAGGCTGGACAGAAAAAAATACTACGGAATGAATAAAATTCATACTAAAAATATACTTATTTCCGAACGAACTGCCCTATTGGCCTAGTGATTCTATGCACGACAGCCACGCTAAAGGGTTCGATTCCCAGGTCGAACAGTGTTATTGGGTTTTTCTATGAAATTCTCAGTAGCAGCTGAGTTTGGATTTGAGCCCGGTTAGTAGCAATAAACTCGCCCCGGGACCAAAATGTACCAGTGAGCTGTGGGTGTATATTTGTACACCTCTGCCTAACCCTTCGGGGAATACAGGCGTGATGGTAAGGTATGTTCAATGGTTCCATAAGCAAGTATAAAATTTAAGAATTTTAATTTTAAGAACTACCTGCTGCGGTGTTTCCCTTGCGTTATGACATGTCCTTCTTCAAACGAGGCCTAAAAAGAGCTCTCTACAGTATCACACACACAGTAGGCGGCGGCACAGCTCTGTCCCCGACGTTGCTGATGTCCATGGACAGCGGTAACCACTTGCCATCAGGTGGGCCGCTTGCTCGTCTGCCACTTTAAGCAATAAAAATATTTAAAAAAATACGAAATGTTGACAATATCTACCAAAATTACGTAACTAGCTTCCCAGCTGAAAAGATCGAACTTAATTTTCGAAGAATATAACATGTTTTCTCAATTATGTATGTATGTATGTATCATAAAATGTATGACACTCACTTAGCATTCGGCAAAGCACAACCACAAAAATCGTGAGCTGCGCAGGCGACGCGCCTAATCTGTTTACCGCTATTTGTATGGCGGCTCGGATAAGGACAACATAAAAATTGAGGTGGCAGTGAAAGTAGTTGTCACACTCTGGAATTCGATTTAATTTTCGTATAGTTAAAGTTGATATTTGTGTGGGCGCTAATACTTAACATTTTTACTCTTTCCTGTTTATCAACACAAATCAAGTCTTATAAGTAAGGAGTGCCATTATAATTTATTACGCCGGGTAACTTTTAGAAAGACAAAGAAGGCTGGCAAGGTATCTAGAATAGTCATAGAGCCATATAGGCTTCAAGGGAGCTTGGGAGTCTCGCGGAATGACGTCGCGGTCACCTTTTGACCGCCACGTCAATAACGAAAATCCGTGTTCTGTACGCCAAGCGACAAATTCTAGTATCTAATAATAAGTAAAAAAAAAAAAACAAAATAAATTATATAGGTATTTAATTTGAAATAAAAAAAGTGGTATTTTTGACGTGCCATGCCGTCGTTGGCGTCGTGAGCAAGTTTTCATTTGACGTCTATACACGTCCGTGGAGGTCAAAAGGTTAATAACTAGCAACATGTCGCGGCTTCGCACGGGTTCAATGTACTAATAACATGCATCTATTATACATACATATAAAACCTTCAGGAAAAAATTACCTAAATAATAGTGAAAACCACATTAAAATCCGTTGCGTAGTTTAAAAGATCTCAGCGTACAGATGGACAGACAACGGGAAGCGACATTGTTTTGTACTATTTATAGATTTCGGATAATTTCAATATGGTGATTAGATAACGGGTTCGTCTACATTACTTGGCACCTAAACATAATAATTGAATTAGTGCTTAATTTATTGTTTATGTATAGTATTTTAATTGTTATTGGTTTAAGTTATATTGTATTGTATTATAGTATTTTATATTATATGGGCTCTGAATTAAATAAATAAATAAATAATAATAAAAAAATAATAATAATTTAATATAATATTTTTTGGGACATTTTTTACACAGCACCATCTAGTCCCAAACTAAGCAGAGCTTGTACTATGGGTACTAGACAATGGATATAATACTTATATACTTTTTTTTTGTAAATACATACTTATAAACATACTAGCAACTTCGGGGAATACATGCATTAAACAGAGGGTTATGGTATCTGGCGAATTTCACGGATCCCATAGCCATAACTATAAGCAAGTGAAGCCAAGTGCGGTTTTTAGTCGGTACGGTCGACAAAAGAGTTAAGTATACAGGCAGCTAATTAAAATCTGTGTTTTGTTAAAGATTGTGTAATAATGTATCACGCAATATGTGGCAAAACGCAGACCGTATTGTCAGCTGTAGGCTACACATCAAACCCTTTGACGAGTAATTATTTAAATCACAATCAGTGTAAAGATGTAGATTTCGTTCGCTACCTGTATACCAATCTCGTTTGTTGACTGTACCAATCAGTCCATGATGATCCATGAAGATTTTTCGTACTAAAAAAGGGGGTTGTTTACAGTATGGTACTTTTTTTTTAATAGCTTAAATTTATACACTGATTTTTTTTGTCGTTTTGGAACCGAAAAGTATATCAGTAATAGAACCTATTAATATATAATTTAAATTAAATACAAATATATTATAGTATTTATTATTAAAAGTAATGTCATATTCGAACAAAAAAATGAGAACTCATGATAACTCCACTCAATGTTACGTACTACGATCACTACAATCGATGTCATGCAATGTTACACACACAACACTAAGCCGTAAAACATGCCTAGACACAAAATCCGCCAATTAAAGAATAATATAGAAGATATTCAGGGACTACCCATCATAATTTAATTTTACTGTTCACAGACCGCGGTGAAGACGGGTACTACTTTGCCTACTCGAATGCAACCCAGATAAGTGAATTCACGTCCAAAATGCAACGCAGGGAGGCTGTCGTCATATTCCACGTAAGTGTGTTTGGTCCTTTACTCTACCTCAGAGAGAACTTGACGACGGCAGTGGTCTAGCGGTTCACGTATCGGACTGCTAATCATGAGGTCGTGAGTTCGATGCCCACATGACTCAAATATTTATGTGATGTACTTATGCGATTCTGTTTGTCTAGATGTTTCTTATGTATCAGTTATAAGTACTTTGTATATTTTAAAAAAAAATGTATATCCATTGTCTAGTATCCTATTCCTATTTCAAAGGCCGGCAACGCACTTGCAACCCCTCTGGTGTGGTGGGTGACAATGGGCGGCGGTGATCACTTACCATTAGGTGACCCGCTTGCTCACTTGCCTCCCTCTTCCATAAAAAAAATAGTAGAAGCTCTGCTTAGTTTGGGACTCGATGGTGCTATATAAAATTGTCCAAGACATAGATAATAGATTGTTATTAAAACTAGAGGACATAATCCTCTCCCAGCCGGGATGTCTCTAAGTTCTACTGCACTGGGTAAGGCAGCCTTTCTTTCAGTCTTTCTGCGTTGTGGTGTTTCTTCTTCTATTAGTGATAGCCTAGTGACATTACCATTGTGCCAAGACACCGTTGACTTTCCTAGTAATAATTATCTGTCACTTAAACGAAGAAGGAAAACATCGTGAGGCAACCTGCATCTCTGAGAGATTTTCTCGAAGGTGAGTAACGTATGCTAACCCGCACTAGGCCAGCGTGGTGGACTATATGGATAATAATTTAAGTAAATGTTATTTACTTAAACGGTGAAGGAAAACACCGTGAGGAAACCTGCATCTCTGAGAGATTTTCTCGAAGGTATGTGAAGTCTGCCAACCCGCACTAGGCCAGCGTGGTGGACTATAGCGTAATCCCTCTCATTCTGAGAGGAGATGGTCTGCAGTGGGACAGTATATGGGTTGATGATTTCATATTATGTTATTGTTGACAGAAAATGACAGAGGATTCGTGGCAAGAGAGGCTTAACTACACTATACGTATGAAGAACGTCTTTCTAACACAGACTTACGAGTCCCTCGACGACACACCAGGGCCGCATAGGATGTTTGGTAAGTCATTTTAAGGGGGCCTTTTTTATAGTGCAGAAAATTCCTCAACTGCATTCTCCTGCCACTAAGTTGGCATGGTAAGCGGTTAACGTACCTGTACCTAAAATATTAGCTCTGCCTATGCCTAATATCAAAATAACGCTTTATATTATAAATTAAATAAATTCTGTAAAAAGTAGTTTTATTTTTATTGTCATTTTTTTATGTCATAATCAGCCCGATAAGAATTTGTCAGTTGAAGTGATAATCTGTCTATGCTTAATATCAAAATATTGCGATAAATACGATAAAAAGTAGCTTACTTTGAGATCGTGGGTTCGATTCCCACAGGACATAAACATAAGTGCTTGTATTTGATTGGGTGTCTCTTATATTTATTTGTTTATTTAACACAATCACAACTATCATTCCAGGATCATGTCCCATGTTATATATTTATTATAAGTATGTGTTTACACAAAAAAGCCATACATACCTATATTATTAGTATTACCCATATCCACTGTTTTGTACCCATAGTACAAGCTCTGCTTAGTTGACTAGATAGTGCTAATTCGTGCTGTATAAAATGTCACAAATATTAAATTATTATTATTTATTACCAGGGGTCGACTACGGTACGTTTTTGCGGCTCCAGTGGGCAATCGACACTAGCTACATCAAGGTATTGACAGGCAGTGAGATCCCGCAGGTGAGTTCTAGAACATTCTTATATCATTATGTAAGTATGACGTACCCGGGATGAATTTAAAACTCAATCATGTAATCATTATCCCTTAAAATGTGCCTCAGTTGGAGCTGCCCGATTGGGGAAGTACAGAGGCCAGCACATCAAGCTACCACAAACTGTCAAATTTCTTTGATTGATTTTCAACTTTAATATAAATCAATAAGGTTCATATTCAATTGTGAAAATTTGACAGTTTTGGATAGCTTGACCAGCTGGCGTCTGTACTTCCGTCTTGCAGAAAATCGAAGTGAAATAACACTGCTTTGAGCTGTGTTGTGGTCCTTACGGTGAGCGAGGTTGCCAGTGCTCGCGAGGAAACGTTGTGTTGGCAGTGACTTTGACCCTTATAAGTACCTACTGCCAACCCAACTATTCCTCTTTCGTTGTATAGGGTCGGCAACGCACAAGTGATACTCCTGGTGTTTCAAGCGTCTACAGGTAGGTAACCGCTTGCCATCAGGTGGGCCGTACCTATACTTGTTTGCCACCTTAGTGATATTTATTTATTTTATTCTTTATGCACAGATGGTACAAAGGCGGTCTTAATGCCATTAGGCATTTGGTATAAAAAAGCATTTTCAAAACACCTATTAATTCATTACCAAAACAGTAATTCTTCAATTGATCCTTAATAATTTAAACAGGTTTTTAATCAGACTTGCCGCATTAGTCTAGTGGTCGTATCTGTGACTGGCTGAGCTAGATATCCTGATTTCTATTCTCGGGTCGAGCAAATTGGAATTTTCAGTACCAGGTCGTTCAGGATTTGTTCTCGGTTAATGGCAATAGGTCCGCCGCCTGTTACATGCGACCTATAATTATCTACCGGCGAAACCTGTACAGAGGTCAGCACATCAAGCTACACCAATCTGTCAAATTTGTTTGATAGATTTTCAACTTTATTACATTATAATAAGGTTCATATTGAATTGAGAAAATTTGACAGTTTTGGGCACCATGACGACCTTCTAGCGTCTGTACATAGAATACCGTCCATCTTCAGGGAATATACACGTGATGGTATGATTCAGTCTTATTATAACACATGTCGATATGTCCTTGACCTTTTAAGGACAAAGTACTCATGCTTGTGTTTAGTGTTTTGTTGCTACTGACTACCTACTTAGTTTAACTTTAGAACACTATAAATAAATTATTATTTCGATTTTATTATTATACTGTAACTTCGGTGTTGAAAAAATAACTTAATTTTTTCCTCTTTAATTTATGACTGAAATAATAAGTACATGACATACAATACAATCACGCTGGTATTTCAAAAAAGTCTAATCAGAGTTGCGGGTGATTCTGATGGCCACATACCATATCCTATCCTACTTACTACTAATATTCTAAATGTGGAAGTTTGTGAGGATGGATGGATAGATGTTTGTTACTCTTTCACGCTAAAACTACTGAACGGATTTTGATGAAACTTTACAGTATTATTATTTATACATCAAAATAACATATAGGCTATAATTTATAACGATTTTGAGTTAATTAGCCAAATTACAGCGATAATTAAAAGTAACTTTTCCACGCGGACGAAGTCGTGGGCAGAAGCTAGTTTTACATAAAACGCACGTTTCAAAAAAATACTATTTGCGAATCACATTAACAGAAAGTAGTTTTTAGTATCCAAATTAGAAATTACCTCAACTCCCTTAAAATTTAACCTGTGGTCAAGAGAGGGGGTCATCAATCTTGATAGACTACACACAGCTGTCGTATAGTTGGGGGCGAGCTTTAGTGCTCACATAGATAGTGGTGCAAGCGCCCCATGGAACAGAGGCCCCAGCTCATTGATGTTAAAAAAACAATACCCATTGTATAGCATAAAGCAGGATACTATCACAAAACGAGCCATACCATGACTAATCACCATGCAATTACTTAATCATCCATGCGAGATAATGCCGGATATGCGAACGCCAGATCCATGATAATAACGCTTTTGTACACAAGTCCTAAGTCCCTAACTGACAAACTCCGGAGTCGACAATGTTAATTACTCATTGCTTAACGACCCTCAAACAGTAGATTTTCTCTCGTATCTACTTATGTACTTTGAAGGGTAAATAAAAGCCAGAACATTATAACTATCTTGATTTAAATGACAAAAAGCAACCAAATTACAGTCGTCAACGGCCGATATAAAGGCAGGCGAAATGACAAAGTATTTGGACATGGATAGAAAGTAGTGTATGTATACCTATATGTATGTGCTATTATTTAAACCATGTATCTTAATATAATTAGACAGTAATAAATGTTCACTCATGAAGAGCAGTGTTTCTTTAGGCATCCCGAACGCTCAACCTATGGCGACACTGTGCAGTACGAACTATTTGGAAATGGGTTGAAATTCATATATGAATGTAATCATAATATGAATGGTATGCACAATGGGTGATCTTATCGAAATCTGATAACAACAATCTTTAACCTTCGGATGGACTGGAGACAAAAGGAAAGGCGACACTTCGGTAATGAGGTTTAGCGTACATAAAAAGAATTGTACACCAGATACTAACAATAAAACATAAACATATAGGTATTTAGGATAAAATAAATAAAAGTAAAAAAGAAAACACTTATAAACAAACTTTTATTTAAATACGATAAATTGTAGGAGAGCATTAAAAATAACTGGTCTGCCATCTTGAGAGTTCTGCCATGTTGGATTTAGAATGACGTCACAGCTAACCATGAATAAAATTATCATCCAAACTAAACTTGTATATAAAATTTCAGCTCAATCGGTTGAAGATATCAGCTTCAAAATTGAGTTTCAAGATACCTAACAAACATTGTTACATGCATTACAAGTTGAAAAATACTGTTCAACTTTTAGGCTAGGATGATGTTAATCGCTCTTGGATTTATGTTATTCTCAGTCGATGCTTCATTAAAATTAATGAAGTAAACAAATACTACAATGGCTTTATGACGTTCTAGTTTCACTTGTGAAAATCATACGTGATTGCAACTGTCTTTGTTGCTTCAGGCAATGGCATTGGAAACGATTTGCGGTGTTGCAATCAGTTGATAAATCGAGAGTAGATAATATTTTAAATTAAAATAAACGCGAATATTTTACATTGAAATAAAATATTACAATTAATTATATTATTAATACTTTTTACGGATTTTATCAAAATACACTTGACAAGGCCCAGCATTAGGTACATCAGATTTGATAAACCAGAAATCCTTGCGAAAGAAAGTCGATCCCTACCAGGATGATTCGTGAGGCTATTGAAATTAAAGAACATGCACATTTCAATAAAGAAAATGGCTGGGTCTTACTAGGTGGTAAGACCCAGCCATCTTCTCTATTGGATTTGAAATCCAAGCAGGTGCTTGGAATCCTGTTATAAATTCTATTAAATCAAAATCCAAGCGTACAACTGCATGATCAAAGGATACGGTGAGCTCGTTTTGCGTAAATCGGATTGCCAATAATTAACAACAAAAATGTAGGGTAGCTGTCAGTAATTATATCATCAAGACGCCGACCACCTCAGTCTACCCATGACCATGGACGCTGTAAAGGTTTCGAAACGTCGGGATTAATAATATCAACATAACGTGTAATAAAGAGGTTTGACTGGTAGCTTTTTTATACGATGAAGCATCCTCTAAGACGCGATTTAGTGGAATGGGGCAAAATGAGACTAACACCAAGGGATACAGCTGGTTATGCTTAGAACAATCCATTTAAAACAAAAGTAAATTGGCTACTTACAGCATCTGTGATCGGCGATTCGTCGCGACGATCAACAACTAGATCTTTGTACCGCGATCGAACGTAGCTACTCGCCAAAACGCAGCAGCTTCAATGCAGTCACAACATCGCTTATTTCCGATGCTGAAAGTCTAATCTACCTGATCCCTTTGATTTTGAATAGATGTTTTTCAGAAGATATTTATGAGCTGGGGGTTGGGGCTCGTGGCTAGGTTATACCGACGCTGATCTGCAAGGTTAAGCTGCACTAGCCGCGGTCAGTCTGTGAATGGGTGACCATTCTTAATACAACCTGAATTCGTGACCCCTCCGTGCCTCGGAGAGCAAGTAAAGCCGTCGGTCTCTGTTGTCATTTGATTAATTAGCTTACGTACTACTTGCAGTCGGTGTCTCTTCAAGAGTTCCCGTACTACCACACGCGGAAGAATGTGGACACGTACAACATCTGCAAGTTCCTCACGGTGATGTGCTGGATGTCAATGATGCTCAGCTTCGTGTTCCTCATGTGCCGCCTGCTGCAGGAGCGCACCACGGGCATACAGGCAAGATATACTTACTTAATATATATTTTTCTTTTTTGCTCTGATCATCATCATCATCAGCCTATATTAGTCCACTGCTGGTCGTAGGCCTCCCCTAATGTGCGCCATTTCATCCTGTCCACCTATATTTAGCGTGAATTTCTGAGCATGAAATTCTCAGTAGCAGCTGGGTATTTGGATTTGTGCCCAGTGAATAGCAGGCTCGCCCCCTATTACATGGGACCTAAACATACCGGCGAACTGTGGGTGTATAGTCGACTATAAAATTTCTTTACCACCCTTAGAGTGAATGTCGTTTGCATATCACAAAACAACAAGGTCTATTTTTGCTTACAAGATCAAGTGACAGTAGTGAGTGTATATGAGTCTAAGTGAAATTTAATTTAGATGGAATTTTTTGTCAAAACTTTAATAAACTTTATTGAGCAACAAATGAAGGTTTACTAATTTAAATATCACTCTCAGTCTCTTTCGCCTTAAAATAAATAATTAATAAATTACCTTTTTCTTTTTTCCAGGAATTAATGAAAATGGTAGGGGTGTCCCTCAACACACTAGGGGTGTCACACTTTTTAAACGTATTGCCTTGTGGCCTGATATTCTCCATCGGCGGCACGATATTCTTCAAGGTGACGTCGAATCCTCTCATACCCAACTCCAACGGCTTCCTCATCTTCTTGATGCTGCTACTGTACTTCAACACTGTCATATCTTTGGCGTTCGTCTGCAGTTATATCTCAAAAGGCAGTAAGTGTTCTATACTATACTTGCGGCACGCTATGATGGCTGTTACGCTAATGGACGAAAATAAAAAAACACAATACATATACGTATTCTATATATATTTTTGTAGTAGTATTGTTAGATCACTATTGACAATAAAGAACAGCAATTTGCTCCTTCAAATGTAATTACTAATTAATACGAAACTTCATGAGTGGACATACGTCAAAACGGCCATCATAGCGTGTCCATACAAATATTATACAAATGCGGAAGTAACTCTTGTGTTACATTTTAACTAGATTTTGACGACGTCTGTGGTCTAGCGGTTTGAGTGTCGGACTGCTGATCACGAGATCGTGGGTTCGATTCCCACAGAACACAAATATTTAAATTATAAACATAAGTTTTTGTGTTTTTCTGGGTGTTATTGGTTTGAGTTACAAAAACTGAAGGAATTAATTTACCGAATTGAAGATTACACCAAAATGTTACAATTCTGTCTCTAGCTTTAGACATTGAAATAAAACAACTTTCGGATTTTATTTGTGTATATTGTTTCGGACCCGTTACAGCGTCCATGGTACACAGTCTGCCCGTGATGGACGCTGTGAGGGGTCAGAAACGTCGGTATTAATAATAAAAATATACGCGATAAAACCCGTAGAGTTGTTTTATTTCAATGAAAATTAGGTATTTAAACTAGGAAAAAAGAAATACCATCTTAATATATTATTATCTGTTTTTATCCACAGCGCAGTATGCGACACCCCTGTCAGTGTTAGCGTATGCAGTGCTATGGATCCCAACCCGCGTGGTGTCGGAGTATAATTACATGCCGTACCTGGCAACCCTGGCCACAGGCTTCTTCCCGCACGCGCCGATGTACTGGTTCTGGAAGGAGGTGGCCGTACTTGAAATATATGGTCAGTATTGTAGGAAAACATGTTCTTAAGTTTTTAATTTATATTAAGGTATGCAGGCTGGTTCGAGGCGGCGCAGGAAAACAGTACCTGGAAGGACCTGGGGGAGGCCTATGCTCAGCAGTGGGACAGTAATGGATAACAAAAAAAAATGCAGATACCTAAGGATAATTTATTCTTAGTCTATCGTGTGGGCAAAGATTTACTAGAACTTTTATAAATTGGATATTTTCCTAAGACGTGGCCTTTTAGGGAGATTTTTTTTATTTTTTTATTTATATATTTATTGAAGATAATTACATATAAATGAAACAGGATTCTCCTGCCAAACTGCACAGCAGTTTGTCGGCAGTGTTCTCGTGGCCACAATTATCTTCTTAACCTAAGATCTTAAGCTAAAGATAGTTATTTGTGTTTGTATTTACAAACAGAGCAGTTGCATAGCACTCGGACTCGGAACAACTATTTGTAAGCCGTACAATATATGTTTATTGCGGTGAGGAATACAACCTACGATCCGTAGTGCAAAATCCTATCGCTCGAACACATTAAACATCGGATTTTAGCAGACTCCCGTAACTTAGTCAAAGATATTCTAGCCCAGGTTACTTAATATTGTCAAAAAGCTATCTAAATTATCTTACGAATGTCAGAGCCGTTAAGGAAGGCGTTTTCCTAGCAGTGGGACATAAGATAGATGTTACCCTCTAACACAAAGAGAAGAAACAAGAAACGGAACGTTATGGTCTGTGCTATTGTAGCTCCTACAGTGATGAACAGATTTTAATGCATAGTTTTTATCATTGCTTGTGTGCGCCATTTCACCAATATCATTAAATTAAAGATGAGGCTGGCTACTATTATAATGATGCTTGAGTATTAACTACGATGCAAAAAAATGTGCAATGGCTGACATAAGCTAGCTAAAACACTAGGAGGCGGTGAAGGGCGGGCGTTTTGTGACTGTCTTAAATGTAAAAATGACGTTCAAAAAGTATTACCTTGGTAGTCTATCTTGAATAAATTATTTTGATTTTGACTGAATATATATTTTTTTATAAATAAGGTTCAATAAACTATAATTAAATAAAACTACTTTTTACGGATTTTATCGCGTATAGTGATATTATTAATCCTGACGTTTCGGACCCTTTACAGCGTCCATGGTCACGGGTAGACTGGGGTGGTGGGCGTCATGAGCATGGACGCTGTAAAGGGTCCGAAACGTCAGGATTAATAAATGAAATGAAATTGAAATGAAATGAAATTTATTTGACATAAAAAAGTACAATACATGTGAATCCCTTGGTCCCCGAACTAGTGTTAACTGTATATCAGAGACCAGTGACTTCGCCTTTTCGTTAACACAAATATTATGTCACTAGCTTATTATAAAACATAAAATACAAAATATTAATTGAACATAATTGGAGTTGGAGTTTATGTGTGTGAAAATGTTGACTCGTGTGTGTGTGTGTGTGCGAGCGTGTGTGTGTGTGGGTGTGTGTGTGTGTGTGTATGTACGTGTTGAGTGTGTGCGCATGAGCGTGCTTGCGTGTGTTTGGTTATGAAGTTATCTATGCATGATCATTTCTTCAATATCATCATAGCTGAATTCATTAAGCCACTTTATTAGTATCAATTTGAATTTAGCATTTGTGCACTTTTTGCAGGTTTTATGTACTTTTAGAAACTTATTACAAATAGTTGGAGCAATAACATCAATAAAATAATAATATCAATATACGCGATAAAATCCGTAAAAAGTAGTTTTATTTCAATGTAATTCAATGTTTACACCTCAAAGTCCAAACTTGATCTAGTATTTTATACATCCAGGCACCGGCACATACTTCAGCAACATGATGACGACACACGCCTACAACAACGGTTCCGTGTTCATCAGCTACATTTTCATGATCCTCCAAGCCACCATCTTCTACTCCTTGGCCTGGTACCTCTCGCTCGTCAGGCCGGGCCAGTATGGGCAGGCTTTGCCCTGGAACTTCCTCTTTAAGGTACGTAGAACTTTAGGAGGTGAAGTGAAGAGAGAGATTTGGAAGAATGATTCGGAACGAGTCGTTTAACTTTCGAACGCTACGCGATTAACGTATTTAAGCACTTCTCCCAAAGAAGAATTTAAACAAATATCTGTCTCGCTTACAAAAGGTTGTATGTAAGAAGTCACTTTAAGCGATTAAACCGCCCATTGTACAGACGTCAGGAGGTCAAGCTATCCAAAGCTGTCAAATTTTCCCAATTGAATATGAACCTTATTGTTTTAAAGTTGAAAATCAATCAAGGAAATTTGGCAGATTGTTGTAGCTTGATGTGCTGGCCTCTGTACCATTCTATGATTTATAAACTTGTACTTGGCATTTGTTTATGGTATGTAATACATAACTACATTATTTAACGGTTACTTAATTAACCCTTCAAGTAAAAAATTACAGACACAATGCAAAATCTATTGTCCCGGGCCCTTACATGATTTAATGGGGCGTAGTCTTTACATTATATGCAAATAAAATATCACAATCGCTGTAATTGGCATTCTTCTTCATCTTATTTTTCCACGTCCATAGACGCCGTTGGCCTCTTAAGCACTTTTTCGGTTGTCGTCTATACACGTCGTTGGCGTTCAAAAGTTTAAACGGACCCCCATGACCGTGCTAACATTATCTACGCCAATGATACTAAAAAATCCAAAAGCTCAGATGTTAGGCTTTTTTCTATATTCTTCGTCCTTCATTCCGGTTCCATTTTCAGCAAAAACAAGCGAGAAAGATTGCCTACAAGACAGAGAATGCCACAGACTTTGAACTGACGGAGAACTCGCAGTTCCGGTCCACCCCTTATAACACAAATTATGAAGTTAGAAGAATGAGTAGGGCAGTCGAAAGGAGTAAATACTCCGGTCAGAACACCAGTAGTCAAGACGAGGATGTTAGTAGCTTTATGTTCTAGTGTTTTGGACATTACACCCACAATTCGCCGGTATGTTTCGATCCTTAATAGGGCGCAAGCTTATGGTATTAATGGGAACTAATCCAAACTCCGAGATACTAGTAATTTCATAGAAAAACCCAATAACACTGCTCAAGAAGAATGTCGGTATCTAATTTCGTTCGATTCGATTTTCTTAGATTGGCTTGGATCATTTGCACTTACCCCGCTCGGCAAAGATTGGGCGGCAGCCAGTGAGTCTCGCTATCGATTGCTAGATCGATTTTATGCACCCCCATTTAGAAATAATACATATACAAATACAAGTTAATATAGTTAAATTGTAAACTGGAAGAGCGGTTTCTCCTACTACAACACATGCTATTTATTTGTAAATATTAAGTTGATGAAATAAATATTTTTTTATTATTGTTATAGCCGGAGCTGCTTACTATTGAGGAGATTTTGTCTAGCATCAATATAATAATATATCAATTTTTATTTTAGCGTCCGGAATATCCGGAAATACGATCCTACTCTGTCATTTCTTAAAAAAAAATACTTTGGAATGTTGAAATCCTTGTGGTGTCGCGGTCTTTACGTCTCTCTCTTTACTTCTCTGCCTTATTTAGGAAAATGTGACTAGTAAGAAAGAAAAATAATATTATGTTATCATATTCCACGTCCACTTTTTTGCCTTTTTGTATAAATGCACAATGCACAGTCTAACAAAGGGATTCAAATGTTATTTAAATAATTATGCTTTTCCGAACAATGGTACAGAGGTCGTACCACAACCTTCTATTGCGATCGTTTCGCTATTGAGAGAAAGGGATGCTGCTCTACACATTAAATAGCGCCATCCCTTTTCTCACAACTTAAAAATGATAGCGTTAATACGTTGTGGTACTGGCTCAAGTATCTATAGAATAAATTCATTGACTGACTGAGGGATAACGCACAGCTTAAATATGTGGTGAAGTATGAAATTTTGCACAGAAGTTCCTTATATAACGGGAGCATTAAAAACTTTGGGAAATTCCCACGAGATTGAGAAAAACGCATCAAAATACAGCTAGACCTGCAATCAAATATTTTAAGATAAAATGTATTTTTTTTTTATATGTAGAGGCAATACTGGAATCCGAACGAAGTGAAGCCCGACGCGGAGTCCGAGGAGGAGCACCCTATGGCCTACGACTCGCGGTACTTCGAGGCAACACCTGCAGACATGGAGGTCGGCATCAAGGTCGTCAACGTGTCCAAGGTTAGAATAGCTTTTAATCAAAAATAATTTTTTTTTTGTTACGAACAGGCTGAAGGAAAGTTGGCGAGGAGATCTGGATGCCTTTATGGATGTGGAAAGCCACTAGAAATTATGGTAAGTTATGGGGAACCTTTTAAGACTTTGCCGTGGGCCAGCGTCAGTCGTCAACTTTTTCCCAGTGACAATTAAATATTAACCTTATACTACAGGCGATTAGAATGGTATTCAACTTACTTAAAATATCAGTCTCAGTGAATAAATAAAAGTAATCGACTAATACAGTTGTAAGTGTTGATTGAAAGGGAATGCTCTGTCCCTTTCCTGCAATACGAGTATAGAATTATTATGGCGCACGGAACATTTTACGTCTCATGTTGGTATAGTACGTTCTGTCTAGACAAATATTAAAATGCTTTTTATCCTCCTTATTTCAGAACTGATTTTAAAATTCGTTTATGTTAATCAACTCTATTTATGGGGAATGTTCTCATGGGGCCATAACAAATAATCTGCCTTTGGAGAGGCCAGGTGTGTTGCCCCTCCAACTAAAGGGAGGATCCGCCGACTTGGCGGGTGTTTTGCCTGGCGGGCCACGCCCCGACGTTTGATTTCAGGTGTCTGTATTTATGCAACTTGCATTGCGAATGTTGATAGCGCGATGCAGGATTTGTACGTAGTTCCATTTAACGCGATAGATGTCGCTATAAGTCCACTAGTCTATTCAGACAGAGTGGAACACAGATCTTTTTTTGCTCCTGTATACAGTGTGTAATAAAATTATCTTAGCATTCTAATGAGAAATTTCCCAGTCATTACTTGGAACGAGAAGTTTCAATAGAAAAAATATTTTAAAATAATATTTTTTTGTTTTAGATATACCCAAAACAGAACGCTTTGAGGAACGTGTCCTTGGAGGTGTACAAGGGAGAGATCACGGTGCTCGTGGGGCACAACGGCGCCGGCAAGACTACTCTCATGTCCATCATTACCGGTACGTAGTAGAGACTTCGCAAATCATAACATATCACCACGACAGTAGCTCCGCACTGTTTGGAACAGGTGTACATCCATACTTCAGTTTTAAGTCCTATCAGGGTAGAATTATAAGCCAGGTATTCCCTTCCCACGTCGGTACGCGGTGAAAGAAAGTGTCTGTAAAAGATCTAATTACAAAAAATAACAGTTATTTACATACTAAAAGTCAAAAGAGTTTTTTTCGCGAAATGACGATTGCAACTTGGAGACTAATATAATTATAGTATTGGAGAGTTGGCTAAATTGTCCGCCCTAAGGGTGAGCAAGCACTAAAATAAAAATGTATATAGTAGATATTTAAAATATTTTTTGCCAATGAGTTCCGTTCAACGGGTGGCGCGGGCGTGCAAAAAGTGTTGTCATTTGAAAAAAAAATACGATTAAATCAACGCTTCAATATATCAGCCGACTCTCCGATAATACTATGTTCGTAACACCGTATATTTTCAGTCAATACCTTAAGAGAAAATCGCTTTAGAATTTCGTTGTTACATATTGATGCTCGTTTTTGTACCGGCTAGTTTATAAGTAAAAGGCTAGTATTTAACTGGAAATCAAAAAAATTTCGTTTTGTATAAAAATAATTCCCAATCCTAAGCAAAAATACTTATTGCACAGCAAAATAGTCACCTCAAAATATTGTTATATACACTATCTTAGCCACTAGTTATACCTTTGGTCTCAAAACATTCAGATTTGATTCCGATGTGTGGTCACAATTCAAACTTTTTTTGCACTAACTTTATGCACTACCCACCGCTCCGGGGAGAGTGGTTGGGGTGGGTCGGGCTCCGCTCTGAAAAAAGCGATCTACCGACTAAAACCAACCTCGGCGCTTCACGTCACCACTTTAGTGCCGGGACTACGGGAGTGCTGTAGCATTCGTCCGGTCACAATTCTAACCTAACCTAACCGATATCTGTATTTTGTAGCGACAAAATTACTGATTGAGCAATCAGTAATTTTGTCGCTCAATCAGTATTTTTTATTTATTATATTCCTAAGTAAAATATCTTCTCCAGGTATGACGAGCGCTACAGAAGGGAAGGTGTACGTGAACGGGAAGGACACGGTGACGCAACGCGAGGCGGTGCGCAAGAACCTCGGCCTCTGCCCACAACACAACCTGTTCTTCCCAGACCTGTCCGTGCTAGAACACATCATGTTCTTCACTCTGGTAAGAATAAAGGAATATTTTTATTAAAAAACTTTTTGAAAGAAACCGCTGTTTTACCTAATACGTATACATACGGAATTACTAGAAGAAAATTAAAAATTAGATTAACATAGTGAACCTCATTATAAACATCAATACTTGAATGTTTTTTTTAAATTTAACAATAATAATATACCATCACGACTAAGTTGCCCTGTAAGGTTTAGATAAGGGTTTTTTTTAAAGAATGTCTATGGAGTTTCTTGCCGGTTCTTCTCCATAAGACGCACTTTTTGTAACCAAGCAACTAGTTTTGACTTTTCAAAAGTGTAATTGAAATAAAACATTTGACTTGACTTTGTACTTATTGTGATTCGGCACAATACTAATCTCCAAACTGCTACTAAGATTTTCTAATAAACGAAACGAATAACACTGCTGGACCTGGAAATCGAAACTAGGATGCTTAGCAGCTGCGCTTACCTTCACTTAATGAGTTTCATTGTTCGATAAAAATCTTCTTAATATTGTCGTCGTGTTCAGCTCCAGCAGGGAACATTCTCGGAAGTAAAAATATTTCTTCTTAATATTGTCGTCGTGTTCAGCTCAACATTCTCGGAAGTAAAAATATTTCTTCTTAATATTGTCGTCGTGTTCAGCTCAACATTCTCGGAAGTAAAAATATTTCTTCTTAATATTGTCGTCGTGTTCAGCTCAACATTCTCGGAAGTAAAAATATTTCTTCTTAATATTGTCGTCGTATTCAGCTCAACATTCTCGGAAGTAAAAATATTTCTTCTTAATATTGTCGTCGTGTTCAGCTCAACATTCTCGGAAGTAAAAATATTTCTTCTTAATATTGTCGTCGTGTTCAGCTCAACATTCTCGGAAGTAAAAATATTTCTTCTTAATATTGTCGTCGTATTCAGCTCAACATTCTCGGAAGCGTCGTGTTCAGCTCAACATTCTCGGTAGTAAAAATATTTCTTCTTAATATTGTCGTCGTGTTCAGCTCAACATTCTCGGAAGTAAAAATATTTCTTCTTAATATTGTCGTCGTGTTCAGCTCAACATTCTCGGAAGTAAAAATATTTCTTCTTAATATTGTCGTCGTATTCAGCTCAACATTCTCGGAAGCGTCGTGTTCAGCTCAACATTCTCGGTAGTAAAAATATTTCTTCTTAATATTGTCGTCGTTTTCAGCTCAAGCAGGGCACATTCTCGGAAGCTCGCATGTCTGCCCGCAAGCTGGCCGACCGGCTGTCGCTCAGCGACAAGCTGCACTCGCTCAGCCGCGAGCTGTCCGGCGGCATGAAGAGGCGCGCACAGCTCGCCTGCGCGCTGGCCGGCGGCGCCGACGTGCTGGTGCTGGACGAGCCCACCTCGGGACTCGACGTGGAGACCCGCAGGGAGCTGTGGGACCTGCTGCTGGTGAGTACTCGTATGTACAGTCAGTAATGAAAGTCGCTGAACATGTTACAATCTTCAATATGAGTTTTAATAAGTATGAATTTCTAAGAGAGGTAGGGCATAGTGGGAGTAATTCCAATCAAATTGGTGCTGCCCGACTGGGGAAGTACCTCCGCCTTGCAGAAAATCGAAGTAACAATAACATTGCTTTGTGTTGTGTTTCTTACGGTGAGCAAGGTTGCCAGTGCTGCACGAGGAAACGTTGTGTTGGACTGCAAACTGCCAACACAACGTTTCCTCCGACTTTGACCCTTATACTGCCAAACCAACTATTCCTTTTTTGTTGCAAACGTCTATAGGCTACGGTAACCGCTTACCTTACAGTAGGACAGACAGCGGGAAGCGACTTTGTTTTATACTAGATATAGATAGATAATGTATGTGGTTGCAGTCGCTACGCGGCGAGCGCACTGTGCTGCTGACGACGCACTTCATGGAGGAGGCGGACGCACTGGGCGACCGCGTGGCGGCGCTACACGCCGGCGTACTGCGCTGCTTCGCCACCACCATGTACCTCAAGAAAGCCGTCGGTCAGTACATACATCCATCATCATAAACCCATCATTATCCCACTGCTGAGCACGGGTCTCCTCTCAGAATGTATTATGCTATCCACCACGATGGCTTCAATCGGATTGGCAGCCTTGTCAGTGATAGCCTAGTGATAAAGCCATTGAACTGCCTAGTCTCGAGTGTGAATCTCTGACTTTTCGAAATCATGTGCGTATTAATATTTATTAATGATGACTCGCTTAAACGGAGAAGGAAAACATCGTGAGAAACCTGGAGGCCTGGAGATTATCTGACGGCCCGTAAAATCTACTAACCACACGCCTAATCTCTCTCATTCTAAAAGTAGGCCCGTACCGGGTTGATAATGAACTGCCCTTTGACCTTTGAATCTTAGTTATTAAACTAAACATAATGTACAGGAACCGGTTACCGCCTGTCCTTAACCACCATCGGCGCGCCAAAAGACTCGGCGATCACGAAAGTGGTGACGTCACACGTAGCGGACGCATCCGTTAAGGAGAAGACGATCAACTCGATATCGTACAACCTGCCGGCGGCGGCCAGTAAGAAGTTCCCGAAGCTGTTCACTGCGCTGGAGTCGAAGCGGTCGGAGTTGGGCATCGATTCTATTGGCGTCGGCGTCTCAACACTCGAGGAGGTGTTTTTGAAGTGAGTGGCTTCTCTTTTATATACGTTGGATAAAAAACTGCCACATTAGTGGTTTGAAGCCCTGTATTCAATTCTCAGGTTTGAAAAGTGTAATAGAGCCTATTCTTATTTCAAAGGCCGGCAACGCACTGGCAACCCCCTCTGGTGTTGTGGGTGTCAATGGGCGGCGGTGATCACTTACCATCAGGTGACCCGCTTGCTCGTTTGCCTCCCTCTTCCATAAAAAAAAAAAAAAATAAGGTTTTTCAAAAAATACCTCATTAGCAGCTTAGTTTGGATTTGTGCCCGGTTAATGGCAATAGACTCGCCCCGTATTATATGGGACTTAAACATACTTTGTGGGTGTAATGTATGTTTACACGTCTACCTAACCCTTCCTCCTAATTTAAGGTAAGAGAAGGCAAGTGCGGGTTTTTCGTTGGAAGTATTACGACACCATTATCATCAACCCATATACTGTCCCACTGGTGGGCACGGGTCTCATCTCAGAATGTGAGGGATTAGGCTATAGTCCATCACGGTGGCCTAGCGCGGGTTGGCCGATTTCACACACCGTAGAGAAAAAAATCGAGAAACGGCATGCAGGTTTCCTCACGATGTTTTTCTTCACCGTTCAAGCGAGTATTAATTAATTATTGCATATGATTTCGAAAAGTCAGAGTTGCGTGCTTTGAGTTCGAACTTGAGACCTTCGACTTCCCAGTCCAATGTTCTTACCACTTGGCTATCACTGATACGACACTTACTGATAATGTGGTAAAGATATGGGGACCACACAGCGTCCATGGCGATCTGTAAGATTCCAAAATATACCAATCTAAGAGAGTTATAGTAGGTATCCATTACAATGAAATAACCTTGTAACATTTTTCAAGGCTCTGTAGTGACGTCGACACCACGTTGTCTGATGATGAAGTGGACAACGCTAATAACCATGGTGCGTATATTCTTCACCTATATTTAAACTTTTACACTGTGCGAGCAAAAACTTTTCACTTGCAAGAATCGTGTTACTTGAAATCAATATTGAGGTTAGTGTCACTTTTGGTGTTACGGTTTGTAATTACTCCTATGCTATGACACCCCATGACCCCATGAGTAAGCACTCCCATATTCATGGTAATTAAAAGACCAATCAAACGATTGAAAATAAAGAACGCGAAGTTTATTTGGGAAAACGTCAGGCAAAAAACGTAGTCGTGGTGAATTTCACGGACCCCATGGCCATGATTATAAGGTAATTTAAGGAATGTGCGGTTTTTAGTCGGTACGAGTCAGAAAATGGTGATTTGCCATACCAAAATACACCTTATTTCGATACAATACAGGGAAATTATTTAATTTAATTTTAAAAGTACGTAAGTACATTAGGACAGTCTAATATATAGTTTAATAATATATAGGTTTGTATCGAAATAAGGTGTATTTTTGTATGGCAAATCACCATTCCAAAAGTAATAGAGTCTATTTTAATATGGCAAATCGCCATGGGTCTAATCGGAGCTGTTTCTTATAGAAATGCCGCCAAAGAAGCTAACTGGTATCGGCCTGTACATTCGCCAGCTGATCGTTTTATTGAAGAGACAAATGAAATACGTTATATACAAGAAGTGGGCGTTCCTCGTATTGGTGAGTAAGATATATTATGCATTTGTTTCATAGAATACCAGCTGTTTCCCGTGGTTTCATCCGCATCCTCAAGATTTTTTAAAGCAAAAGGTAGCCTATGTCCTTCTCCAAGGTCTAATGTATCTCTGTACCAAATTTCATCATAATCGGTTTAGCTGTTTAGTCGTGAAAGCATAACCGACAGACAGACTAAAGTTACTTTCACATTTGTAATATTAGTAGATAGTCAGAAGCCTAAAATCACTTTATCCTCAGGGTATCAGTATTACCTAGAAACTGGGTTGCGGAGGTCTGATGGCAGTCGCTTCGTGTAAAATACTGATTCAGCCGCAATTGGTTAGACCAGAAGCCGACCCCAACATAATTGGAAGTTGGATCGAAGGAAGAAGATTAAAATTTAATTACAGGCAGATTCAAATCCTGCCTAAAATCGATTTTTTCTTTCTCTGAAAAGGAGGTCATCAAAAGTCCAAACAACTCAGCCCAAATTTGTACCTGACGTACATGACAGCTGTCAAGTTGTCAGTTTTTACTATAATAACACTGAAACTGATACTAGTGTGTTAAAATGGCGTGTGTTTTTACAAATTTAAAGTAATTTTTTCTCATTCCCTAGTGAGCCTAAATATAATGTATCACTAGAGTGTTAACTAGCGTAATACAGGGTATTTTTTCCAATAAGTGTACCCTCGGTACAAATTTTGGTGACATCCTTTATATTCTTTATAATGTTTCCAGCAAGTCGTGCTACCAATAACAATGATATTTGTGATGACGAGCCAAACGAACAACGTGGAGCTGTTATCGTCCCGCTCGCTGGTGATGGACCTGGACGTGTACGAGGAGCGCTCGGACCGGCGCGTGCTGCACCACGTGGTGGGGGATGCGGGCGGCGCCTCCCTGTCTGCACTCACCAAGCAATACCGCCGCGTCTCCTTCGAACAAGCCGACGATGTTGCCAACTGTCAGTATTACTTTTAATCATCGTTCAGTCATCATCATCACCATCCCCATATACAGGGTGTTACAAAACTACCAGTAAATCCGAAAGGAGGTTAAATGTGGCCTTATAACAAGTCCATTCACGATATTTAAGAACCGTAGTAACGCTATATAACATACCCCAAAAAAAGGAAAACAACAACATATTATATGAATGAAAAATAGAAAAACTATTAAAGTAGACAATTATTAGGTAAAATAGGCACGTAGGCCTTTCTGTTAAATAATCTGGTTCCCTGGCATGACAACTGACATAATTTTTGGCTTTGATAATTAATTATATTTTTTACGGGGTATTTTGTAACACGTTGTACTGTCCCACTGCTGGGCACGGGTCTCCTCTTAGAATGAGAGAGATTAAGCTATAGTCCACCACGCTGGCCTATTCCGGGTTGGCAGACTTCACACGCCGTCGAGACTAAGGCATGCAGTTTTCCTCACGATGTTTTCCTTCACCGTTTAAACGAGTTATAAGTAATTATTAATACGCACATGATTTTTAAGCCAGAGGTGCGTGCCTTGGGTTGAACTCGATTCTTTCAACTTGGTATTCTAATGATCATACCACTAGGTTATCATTACTTCATTCTAATATTTGCTCTTAGTATGTATCATACTAAGATTATGTTAACGAAGGATAAATTCGACTGCGGGCAGTATTCGAATCTAGGTTTTATAGTTCAATATACAAGACGCTGTGACCAACTAATCGACCGCGAGTCCCTACCGCCAGCGCCAGATCAAAATTTGCCTTAACATTCTGAATTTATTTCTTCAAAAGCAAAAAATAAATTCAGTTACTTTTCTATTATTGCAGTGCTAAAATAACTTTATAATTGAAATAAAACTACTTTTTACAGATTTTATCGCGTTATATTGATATTATTAATCCCGACATTTCGGACCCTTTATAGCGTCCATGGTCACGGGTAGACTGTGTTTTATTTCAATGTATAATATTCGCGTAAATGTCAGAAATCAATAACTTTAGTATCTTAGCATGGGCAGTGCAAAAAATACAAAAAGATAATCATAATAAAATGTTCAGGAGAACTACGGTTTTGAAAATGCATGTTACTTTACAGCTATCCTCCGTACGGGTCAAAGAGATATACTGGAATACAACAAGTACTTAGTAGGAGTGGAGCTCAACAATACTGATGCTAAGGTACGGTCTTATATTTCAATATTCCACTGTCTTCTCTCTCTTTCTCTCTCATATACAGGGTGTTACAAAACTACCCGTAAAACCCAAAGGAGGTTAAATGGGGCCTTTGAGTCCATTCATAATATTTAAGAACCGTAGTAACGCTGCATAACATACCCCAATAAAAGAAAAACAACAACATGTATGAATGAAAAATAGAAAAGTAGACAATTATTAGGTAAAATAAGTACAGTCAAACGGGGTGAATCGAGACAAAACTTTGAAAGTAATTTTTAGCTTTAATTATTTTACTATAGTTTGTTGGAACAAGGTACTCTAATATTGTTCCTAAATTATAATAAACCATTAGAAGACCTTTTTGGCATCAAAATACAATAAAAGCTGAAAATCCCTTTCAAAGTTTTGTCTCGATTCACCCCTGCGTTCCTATTAACCCCGTTTGACGGTACGTAGGCCTTTCTGTTAAATAATCTGGTTCCTTGAAATGACAGCTGACACAATTTTTGACTTTGATAAATAATTATATTTTTTACGGGGTATTTTGTAACACGTTGTAGGTATTTTAGTTATGGTTACCGACACGTAAGTTGGCAGAGAACTTTCGTAGTGGGGAAGTTCGCATAATTATGTAAAAATGTATGAAATTGTGCGTATGCGAACTTCCTTCATTACAAAATCTTTGGCCAACTTACGTGCTGGTATATAACTATAGATGGCTATGCTAAAGTCATCCAGCCGTTATAATTTATTCAACGTCTGTGGTCTAGTCAAAAGTACAAATAATATATTCAAGATAGACTACTAGATTGTACTTTTTGAACGTCATTTTTACAAAAGCCCGCCTTTCATCGCCGTTTATTTTAGCTGGAAGAAGAAGCGGCGCAACAAACTCCCCAACAACACATTTCTGTCTGTTAATTTATGTAACAATTTGTGTAAAATGTAGGTATATGAACAACATTGTAATCTTGTTTAGATTTACTTTATATTTTGGCATCGAAATTAATACTCAAGCATCAATATAGTAGTAGCAAGTCTCCTCTTTAATTCAATTATATCGGAGAAATGGCGCACACTAACAATTTAAAAACTATGCATGACCTACAAGGCGACAGATCAGGTAACTTGATGGTGAAAATAAAATATAATTTACGAAACCATAGTGTTTCAAGGATCGGATTGGATCGGGTTCGATTACCACAGGACACAAATATTTATATGATGAACTGAATAATCTCTCTATGAAATTCTCAGTAGCAGCTCGGAGTCTGGATTTGTGCCCGGTTGATGGCAATAGGCTCGCCCCCTATTACATGGGACCTAAACATACCGGCGAAATGTGGGTGGTACAGTCAGCGTCAAATAGTTAGTGACACTCAGAGTATTCAAATAAATAGACGCAACCAAAAAGTCAATAATATCGGTACAAACAAAGTTTCCATAATGTTGTCAACATTATAGTCGCTCAAAAGGTCGAGACGTTTAAAACGTCATATAGATAGGTTCAGTCAAACCGTCATAAATATGGTTACAGTCATCCCACCAATGTTATCCAAGCATTTTATGTGTTCAAAAATATGGAAAACCTTAGAAAAATAAACTTTACTGCTATATATTTTAAATACCTATTATTTCTCACATCAATTAATGTGAAGACAATTATACAGAAAAATGAAAGGAATAGAAACTACTGTTGTCCTTTTCATTTTAAGCATGACGTCATAGACATGTCTTTTGTTTTTTAAAGGCTCGTGCATAGCCTTTTACGATACTTGTAAGCAATAAACAGCTGACTGAAAATAGATGTACCTAAACCTCATTGATAGTGAGTATGACTATAATATTATATCCCATAGAGCTCTTGCTCTATCTATCTATATATTTTAATTATACACTCTTCTGCATAATTAAAATTTAAATGATTCAATATCATGATCATTTTATTTTAACAATGAACGTCGACAAAATTACTAGATTCGATAGTGCTTGCAAAAAAGAGGTGCAAGCGATTTTCAACCTTATTGACTATTATTCAAAAACCGCTATTTAAAACATAAACAAGGTAATAGAGTGGATGAATAACTAAAAATAAACAATAAAATAATGTCAATAAGGTCGATAATCGCTTGCATCAATTTTTACAACTAAAATCGTTTAAATTAAGAAATCCAACTATTGTTTTTTCAATTTTCTCTAGTTTTTGACTGCTTAGCATCAGGCGGGCTGTGTGCTTGTTTATACATACCTATATTTATAGGTATGTATAAACATTATATGTATACTTACCTATAAATATAGGTATGTAGTGCGAATATGGTTACGGAGACACCTTCCTCCCTCAAATATAAATTCGATGTTTTGTGGTGTCACTAATGCGATAAGTAGCCATATTTCTAGCTTGCTTTAGTATTGCACTTGACATTGATATTACTGACAGATAAATAGACATGCAATTACAACCCTAGATTGCCTAAAGAGGTTTTCGTCTTTGGGAAACCGTTTATTTCTATAACATGCTGGTTTATTTTTCTAATGTGTTCCAAATTTTTGAACTAAGTGTTCAAAAGTTTAATGCTTGGATACCATTGGCGGGATGACTGTAACCATATTTATGACGGTTTGACTGAACCTATTTATATGACGTTTTAAACGTCTCGACCTTTTGAGCGACTATAATGTTGACAACATTATGGAAACTTTGTTTGTACCGATATTATTGACTTTTTGGTTGCGTCTATTTATTTGAATACCCTGAGTGTCACTAACTATTTGACGCTGACTGTACATTAGTACACCTCTGCCTAACCCTTCGGAGAATACAGGCGTGATGGTATGTTCTGAATAAATGTTTGTTTGGCTGTGTTACTTATATAAGTATGTATATCTTTAGGTTAATGAAATTGCCAAGAGTTGGGTTTGAATACTGATATTCAGCCGCTTCTGGCCAGACTGGAAGCCGTCTCCAACATATTTGGTTGATGGTGAAGATGGTTTAAAAAAATATTAAATCACCCAGGTGTTATATACCACAACGGTACGTCACGCGGCGCCGGTGGCTTTGAACCTGTTGTCGAACCTGCTCGCCACGAAATACATATCGTGGGCGGACGGCCGGACCATCAGCACCATTAACGACCCCATCCAGGGGGAGCACAGCTTCGGCGAGCTGGCGGCGCAGCCCAAGGAGATCGCTTCCATCATCACCTGGGGGATCAGTATCACATTCAGTAAGTCAAGCTGTCATCGTTACCCATCTCACATTATATTTATTTATTTATTGCACTATTTCGTTTACAGAAAATATCATCACTACATAGTATAAAACAAAGTCGCTTTCTCTGTCCCTATATCCCTATGTATGCTTAAATCTTTAAAACTACGCAACGGATTTTGTTGAGGTTTTTTTTAATAGATAGAATGATTGAAGAGGAAGGTTTATATGTATAATACATGTATATTGCACCCGTGCGAAGCGGAGGCGGGTCGCTAGTAGTATCTAAACTAGTGTTAACTGTACTTCAGGGATCAAGTGTCTTCGCCTTTAAAAATAAACTATACAGGGTGTTACAAAACTACCCGTAAAGCCGAGAGGAGGTTAAATGGGGCTTTGTAACGAGTCCATTCACAATATTTAAGAACCGTAGTAACGCTGTATAACATACCCCAAAAAAAGGAAAACAACAACATTTATTAATGAAAAATAGAAAAACTATTAAAGTAGACAATTATTAGGTGAAATAGGTACGTAGGCCTTTCTGTTAAATAATCAGGTTCCCTGACATGACAGCTGACAAATTTTAGGCTTTGATAATTAATTATATTTTTTACGGGGTATTTTTTAACACATTGTATTATGTGAAAAATACTCATCATCAACTCATTTACGAGTACTGTCCCACTGCTGGGCACGGGTCTCCTCTCATATTGAGAGATTAGGCTATTAGTCCACCACGCTAGCGTAGTGCGGGTAGGCAGACTTCACAAACCGTCGAAAAAAATCTCTAAGGCATGTAGGTTTCCTCACGATGTTTTCCTTCACCGTTTAAGCGAGTGATAATTTATCATTAATACGCACATGAATACGAAAAGTCAGATGTGCGTGCCTTGGGTTCGAACTCGAGACCTACGACTTGGCGGTCCAATGGTCATACCACTAGGCTGTCACTGCTTAAAAATACTATTTTAGAGAAATTCTGAAATAAAATATGTTTATTATTATTACACATTACTATATCAATATGAGAGGAGACCCGTGCCCAGCAGTGGGACAGTATATGGGTTGATAATGATGATTATTACACATTAAGTTGCCAACCCAAAAAAATGCTAGTTGTGATGAAAAAAGACTTATTATAAACTTAAAAAATATGGAAATAAATTAAACATAGGCGCAGTACGGGTATATTTTACTATACTTCTATCTAATCCTTCGGGAATATGGATGGTATGTTGTTATAAAATTGTGTGTTAACAGTAATTCTAGCTACGAACATCAACTGCGTGTCTCTGCCGTGCAAGGAGCGTCAGACAGGTTCCCGCCACATCCACGTGATGTCTGGGTGTCCGGCCGAGCTGCACTGGTCCGCCACGCTCCTGTTCCACATGACCGTCTGCGCGCTGGCGCTCGTACTGCCCACTGTCATCGCCGCACTCACACTGGAGAAGGATGGAACCATCGATCAACCTGATATGATAGGTATGGAAAATCGAGTAGCCGGGTCACCAGTTTTCATCCTTATCACTAAGAGAATAGGGTCGAAAAGTGTTCAAACGCCAGTGATATTCGCCGTGCAATTAATTAAGATTAACTAGGATGTTTTTGTATTTTTTTTTGCATTTTTAGCGAAGAAAAACTTCAACCGCGGGTAGGATTCGAACCTGCGTCTTCTGGTTAGGTACACCAGACGCTATGACCGTCAAGAAAATCTCTAAAGGTATGCAAGTTTCCTCACGATGTTTTTCCTTCACCGTTTAAGCGAGTGATAATGAATTATTAATACGCACATGAACTCGAAAAGTCAGAGGTGCATCACCTTAGATTCGAACTCGAGACTTTTGACGTGCAATGGCTATATTACTTCGCTATCACTTCTGATAAATAAATAAAAAGTATTAATACTTTAAGTATTCACATTTAAGTAACGTGGCTTTAAACATCACTCACGACAAATGACGTCACTTAGCTCCTGCAATATGTAAGAAGAAATTTAATTAGATCTAGACCTCTGTATTGTATGCAAGTTCATACAAAAAAGAGGCTAAATTAATTGGTTCATAATGTACCCAGAAATTGATATCGATGACAGACGCTACTTTGTAGAATACTATATGTGTTATTTTTTGTCTCCAGCAACATTCGCATTGATACTAATCCTGGGCAGTTTATCATTCTTCGCGTTCCTGTACTTGGTGAGCCTCAACTTCGGCGAGCGCACCACCAGCATCATCGCCGTGTCTTGCATCATCATATTCGGTAAGCCATTCACTTAAAAAGCTGCCATTATTCTCCGAGCCTTTTCGCTGAATTTATTATTTTGCACGAGTCATTTTCCTCTCCAACTCGATCAATCAGATCATTTTTCCTCTTCGACAAATTTTTCAATACCAAACTTAATGGTAGGTAGACTGGTTGCAAAGGTGTAGTTAGGATTTTGTAGAGGGCAGGCGTAGACAAACCAAGAATATATCTAAGGTATCTGCTGCATGGGCAATGGGACAGGTTACGTCAAAAATTAGAAACGAATTCATAGGAAAAACATTATAAAATTCGCCTGTCAAAAGAATCAACTTTGTTTTTGTTTATTAAATAGGCTACTTTCCTAATATTACTTTACGGTTTGTGAGCATTCCTGTATCTTCTAGGACTATTCTGCCCGTACCTCGCTACACCCTTGACTGGTAGTCATACTTTTTGGGGCTTCTAACTGAAAAAAGGTCAGAGGATAATGAAAAGACATAAATAAATGAATAACAAATTTATTACTTTAAAAAAAAGCAAGTAAATATTATCACATAGGGTGCATTAAAACTAAGATGATTTATTTGTACATTAGCATTATGTAAAGTAGCACACTGATTCACTGAAACTGCGACAGGCTCGTATTTTGGGAGTCGATGGCTCTTCGCTTTAGATGTCCTATATCATTCTCCTAACAATCTTACATCATATATTTATACCACTAAAGTGGCAAACAAGCATACGCCCCACCTGATGGTAAGCGATTACCGTAGCACGTATACGCTTGTAACACTAGAGGTATTACTTGCGCGTTGCCGACCCTGTAAAATGAAAGAGGAATAGTTAGGTTTGCAGTATAAGGGTCAGTCCTCCCACTGCCAACACAACGTTTCCTCGCGGAGCACTGGCAACCTTGCTCACCGTAAGACACAACTCAGCTCAAAGCAGTATTATTTCACTTCGAAATATCACTCATATAATCATCACATAATATATAATCATACGCGTGGTGAATGAGGTTCACGGGAGGGTGGATGTATTGTGGTGCAACTTGAGTGAATTCGCAAAAGTTACACTATATGTAATAAGTTATTTAGATTAAGATATTTTTTAACTAGGTATAATGTGTAAATTTAGTTAGTAAGGCCACTCTGTCGCATTGGATCATAGATCTTTAATGATAGTGTAGGTAAGATCTTTATAAATAAATAAAATAAATAATTATAAAACTGTATCATATTGCCAGCTTAAATAATTAGCTTTGACGTGATATGCTAATCGTTTGTTATGTGCAGGTATCCTGACGCCGTCGATGAAGGCAGCGCAGGAGATGTTCCAGCAGCAGTCACAGGGCGTGGTGTACGTGGTGCTGGCGGCGTGTGGGTGGATGTGTGCGCCTCACACGCTGGTGGTGGCGGCGCTGCACTGCCTCAACGTGGCACGGATCAACGCCTGGTGCCACCGAGTGCGCGAACACTGCCCCGCCGCATTCATCAACGAGAATGGGTTCGATGCCGACAAATGCTGTGGTAAGACCTTACCTACACACATCACGACGTCTGTGGTCTAGTGGTTAGAGTGTCGGACTGCTGATCATAGGGTCCCACAGAACACGAATATTTGTGTGGTTAAAACATAAGTGTTTGTGTTTGTCTAGGTGTTTCTATACTTTCACCCCGTAGTAAGGATATATGTAATGTGTATATCACCGTATATTTATAAATACCTACCTCTTGTTTGTAAACAATCCCAAGATATGTTATAATACTGACAAAGTATTGTGAACAAGTAATCATATAGGCTAGTTGACAAAAAAGTTTTTAATTAAAGTATTAAACACTTTTTATCATCGTTTATCATCTACTCAAAAACATATTATTAAAATATATACAGGATGTCCCAAAACTCAACGATAACCTGGTACCGGGCGAGAGGCCAAGGTTTACCAGTTTTGAAAAAAATAAGAAAAAAAATCTATGTCACTTAATCAAGCGATGATAGACATTTTTCGAAAAAGTTAAGAATTTGACACCCTTGGTCGCATTTTTAGGTACTGTGATCGCAATTTTCAAAATTTTACAGTGATTTTTTTAATAATGTTATCTCAAATAACAGTGCTATTAATCGTAACCACAAATGAAAGTAATAATCATTGTTAACTAAGTAAAATTAATTAAATTTTGACGAGTTATGGTTTATAAAATTTATGTCGGTCAACTTTGACACTCTACGTTGGAAAAAAAATGTACTACACTACCTATGGCAAGTTTTTTTAAAAGATGGCCCATTTAGTCTAGATTTCAAAATAGTACAACACTTGCCACTTTTCTGACTGTATCGGGAGAGGTACCCGAATGTGGAGCGGCACCCAGATTATCGTGTCTTCCAAAATGTGCACGCATCATACTCGGAAGGACGATTACCCAGTGCTCGTACATCTGGTGGGAGACCTCAAGGAAACTACGACGCTGAAGTTTTGAATGAAGTTGAAAATGACCCCAGTACCTCAGTACGTGCGATTGAAATTGCAACGAGTGTGGCGAAGAGTACCGCACATCGAATTTTAAAACGATACGATTTTCATCCTTACCATGTACAACGTGTGCAGAGCTTGTTAACACGTGATCATGCACCCAGAGTTGATTTCTGCAGAACCATGTTAGCGAAAATTCGTGAAGATCCGGATTTTCTAAGTAAAGTTTTGTGGACTGACGAATCGACGTTTAAAAGAGATGGTTATTTAAACTTACATAACCTTCATGGTTGGCATACGGAAAACCCGCATTTGATGCGAGAGGATCAATCCCAGTACCAATTTAAAGTCAACATGTGGACAGGAATATTAAATGGTCAAATAATTGGACCATTTGAGTTGACTGAAAATTTAGATGGCGCCACCTACTTGCATTTTCTTCAAAATGATTTGCCGACATTGCTAGAAGATGTACCACTCAACATCTACAGAGAAATGTGGTATCAACAAGATTAATACCTACCTAACTAATATTAATATTTAAACGAATTATATCCCGGTAAATGGATCGGACGCCTTGGACCAATTTCATGGCCCCCTCGTTCCCCAGACCTGAATCCAGTAGATTTTTTTTACTGGGGATGCATAAAAGAAAAGGTCTACTCAAAACCAATTCAAAATGTAACAGAATTGCGCCAAAAAATTGATGCAGCATCAGAACAAATCAATGCGAGGAGATTTGCAAGACTGGTGAACAGGTCATTTCCGAGGCGATGCAGAGCTTGTATTCGTGCTGGAGGGAAACAATTTGAGCATCTGCTTTAGTTTTAGGAGGATAATAAAGTGTTACGATAATTTACCGTTTTATTTTGATTAAATTTTCCATGAGTTCCTTTCGCAAAAAATACGAAATAGCAGTTTTATTGGCAAGAAAAGTGGCAAGTGTTGTACTATTTTGAAATCTAGACTAAATGGGCCATCTTTTAAAAAAACTTGCCATAGGTAGTGTAGTACATTTTTTTTCCAACGTAGAGTGTCAAAGTTGACCGACATAAATTTTATAAACCATAACTCGTCAAAATTTAGTTTATTTTACTTAGTTAACAATGATTATTACTTTCATTTGTGGTTACGATTAATAGCACTGTTATTTGAGATAACATTATTAAAAAAAATACTGTAAAATTGTGAAAATTGCGATAACAGTACCTAAAAATGCGACCAAGGGTGTCAAATTCTTAACTTTTTCGAAAAATGTCTATCATCGCTTGACTAAGTGACATAGATTTTTTTTCTTATTTTTTTCATAACTGGTATACCTTGGCCTCTCGCCCGGTACCAGGTTATCGTTGAGTTTTGGGACACCCTGTATATATATATATTTAAATTATGTAAGTAATTTACAGCTCAATACTGTCATGGAGTCATGAATGACGTCACGCTGTGCGAAACAATCGTGTCCCTAATACTAAAATGTCAACAACAATGATGGCTAATCGCACGGCGTGACGTCATACTCTCTACTCATTACTTAATTAGTAATATTTTAAGCGTCGTCGCGTCGGGGAACTGGAAAGGAAAGGGAAAGGTGTACAAGCACATTTTTGAAATAGCAACACTTTTTGTTATTAATAAAGACGTATTTGTTGTTTCAGCTGGAGAAAACCCAAGGTGCTACTTCTGCATAGACGACTACTCTCCAGGACAAGGGATAATCATATTGGCTGTGCAATTCGTAATAATGATGGTAAGTAGAGTCTGGGCTGCCTCAATAACCTAGTGATAATAGTCGTAAACGCGACTGCTACGCCTAAGGCCTTGGGTTCTATTCCCTGGTTGAACAGTGTTATTGGATTTTTCTATGAAATTCTCAGTAGCAGCTCGGAGTTTGTAATTGGGCCAGGTTAATGGCAATAGGTTCGTCTATTACAAGGGACCTAAATATACTTGCGAACTTTGGCTGTACAAGAGGTACACTTCTGCCTAACCCTTTGGGGAATACAAGCGGTGAAGACAAACATTGTGAGGAAACCTGCATGCCTTAGAGATTTCCTCGTCTGTATGTGGATTTTACCAACCCGCATTAGGCCAGCGTGGTGGACTATAGCTTAACTTGTAACCTTCCTAATGAACTTCCTGAACTGGACCTAGTTGACACAGCCGCGAGGCACACAATAAGATAGGTAACTAGGTATCAGCATATTTAAAAAAATGTATGAAACTTCTCTTTGTCTTTTTTCGGTAGATACCTATGCAAAGATTTCAATCGCTAGATTTGTCCTCACCGTACTTATACCGCTCGAAAACTTGTCCATATATAGATTAGTGAATGCACACATTCTGTAAAAGAGACAGAGAACGACAGTGTGCAATATTCAGTATGAGTAAACGAGACAATAACAGTTTCGATACTTCCGATATCAACCAGTTTACTTACGGAAACGTGACCATTATTTGACGCGGAAGGGCGCATCTAGCGATTTAAAACTTTGTACCTATGTACTAATTTGTGGATCATACCAAAGGAGACTCGAGAGACATCTTAATGAACTGGCTGTCAGGCTGACAACTCGATGACGAACTGACTCGTATTCTGAGTAGTCCATAAGTTAGAACGCTATGAGTAGTTGCCCTCACTGGAGGTCACACTCAAACTGCCAAACGCCACACAAATCATCTGCTTATAAGTAACAACTGATTGCAGATAATCACGGGAAAAAAAAAGTACTAATTTGTGTCCAATCAATGACACTATTTTCTTTCTTTCTCTCTGAGAGGTGACCACTTCCCATCAGACAGTAAATGGGTTAATCACGATGATGATGTCTGAGAAATGTTTCGTTTACAGACGTTGGTAATGCTAACGGAGCGCGGTGTGTTCAACGGCCTGGTGGACAAGGTGATGAACGCGACGTATCGTCCGGCCGCGCCGCTGGAGCCCGACGATATGATCCGCGCTGAGAAGGCCTACGTCAGCAAAGCCATCACTATGCGTCAGTATAACCCTACCGGCTATATTTTATTCAATATTATTTAAATACTGGCTGTTCTGTTCTGTTCGAATCCAAGGCACGCACCTCTGACTTTTCGAAATCATGTGCGTATTAATAAGTAATTATCACTCGCTTAAACGGTAAGGTAAACATCGTGAGGAAACCTGCATGCCTTAGAGATTATCTAGACGGCGTGTGTAGTCTGCCAACCCGCACTAGGCCAGCGTGGTGGACTATAGCCTAATCTCTCTCTCATTCTGTGAGAGGAGACCCGTGCCCAGCAGTGGGACAGTATATGGGTCGATGATGATGACTGGCTGTTCCCCACGGGAACATGTACATGCGATCATGTAGTAATTCCCAATCCCAATGGGAATATGGTATTATATCCTTTTTTTTTTAACTGCTTAAATCAATCTTGAAGTCTGAAGGAACCAGTAGAATATTTATTTCAATTTTATAAAACCAAAAATTGCCTGAAAAACTATTTTTTATTTATGATTTAGAATTTTCGCGCTGACACTACGTTAACCAACATGCTGTTTCGGCTCGTGACGTCACTTCGTTACTAAACAATAACACAACAAAGATCTAGTTTGTGTACTATCGGAGTGACGTCACCTTCGAACCCAATATGGCGAATGGCGTTTTAGACATTTGAAGAATAGATAAAAAAGACAATTTTTAAAATTGAATTATAAAATTTACATTGCATTTTTATAAATAAATATCGATATTTCTCGATGTATACTGCAGCCGCCAGACAGATTCCGGATGCGATGCTAGTAGACGACTTGCACAAGAACTACGTGCCTCTTTTCAAGAAGAGCTGCAGCGCGGTCAAAGGCGTCAGCTTCTCCGTCAAGAAAGGTAACTATTTCTTTGTCTTGTCTATTGAACGAACAGGATGATCTTCCAAGCCTTTTCCCAACTATATTGAGTTCGGATTTCAGTCTAATGATATGCGAAATTGTCCTAAACACTGTAATTATACTATGGAGACTAAAGATTTAATATTATTACTAGCGACCCGCACGGGTGCAATGTACTAATAACATACATGTAATATACATATGAACCTTCCTCTTGAATCACTCTATTTATAAAAAAAAAACCGCATCAAAATCCGTTGGGTAGTTTGAAATAAAACTGCTTTTTACTGATTTTATCGCGTTATATTGATTTATGAATCCTGACGCTGCGGACCCTTTAAAGCGTCCCGTCTAGTCTAGTCTACCAGTGGCCATGGACGCTGTAAAGGGTCCAAAACGTCGGGATTTATAATATCAATATAAGGCCATAAAAACCGTAAAAAGTAGTTTTATTTCAATGTAAAATATTCGCGTAAATGTCTATCATGATATGATCTAAGCATACATAGGGACAGACAGACGGAAGCGACTTTGTTATATACTACTAGCTGCCCCCGCAAACGTTGTTTTGCCATAAAAAAAAAATTTAGGGGTATGAAAAATAGATGTTGGCCTACTCTCAGACCTCCCCGATAAGCACAAAAAATTTCATCAAAATCGGTCAAGCCGTTTCGGAGGAGTATGGCAACGAAAACTATGACACGAGAATTTTATATATTAGATAGTGATAGTGATTATAATTCAATACAATTTATAATTGATATAAATGTCAGTCAGTAACAAATGGTAACTTTCTTTTCTTATAAAAAGACATCAAAATCATAAAGATATCGAAATGTTTATTAGTTATTTTTCTATATAATACAACTACACCTACTTAATTTTCCGTGACTTAGGCGAGTGTTTCGGGCTACTGGGCGTGAACGGCGCAGGCAAGTCCAGCACGTTCAAGATGCTGACCGCCGAGGAGTGCGCCACCAGGGGGAACATCTTCGGCAACGGATACCATCTCAAGCGGGGGAACTCTAAGGTAATACAAATAATGGCAATACAAAGTGTAATAAGCAGTGATCGGTATTAGGTGTCCTAATTTACCTAAACTTTTAAAAAGAAGCGAGAAAAATCAGGAGACTTCCATACGACAACATTTTTTTTTTGGGATTTTTTTAAAATACCTAATATTTTATTACTTCATAAGTTTACATAAAAGTTTAGTGTTTGGAGCTTCCCTTTAAGCAAGTAATGCTTGTGTTCAGAATTTTGGGTGTCACTTAAATAAATTCAGTAATTAATTTTATTAATACAGTAAAACAATTAGAAGAACAGATGGCCGCTGGGGAAATAAAGTCCTGGAGTGGCGACCATACATAGGAAAGCGCAGCATGGGACGGCCGCAAACTAGTGTGGACGGACGACCTCGTGAGGGTCACAGGGAGTCGGTGGATGCGGTCCGCGCAAGAACGATTTTTGTGGCGATAATTAGGGGAGGCCTATGTTCAGCACAGGACTATAGCCTAACCCCTTTCAATATGAGAGGAGACTCGTGCCCAGCAGTGGTTCAGTATATGGGTTGATGATGATGTTCAGCAGTGGCCGTCCGTGGCAGATGGATAGATAGTAAAACAATTGAATTCGTTTCCTGTTTTTGTTTCCCAAATTTGACACCAAACCAGTAGATCTGTTTTATATTGTTTTAAAAAATAAAAGACAAAGTCCTCATCTTCCTCAATCCCCCGAAAAAATATGCTGTCGTAAAGAAGTGTCCAGTTTTTGTCTCTTTTCTTTGAAGTTTAGGTAAATTCTAACCACTGGTAATAAGAGATTCGCCCCCTATTACATTGGACCTAAACATACTGGCGAACTGTGGGTGGATTACGTGGAACATTATTACACCTCTTCCTAACTCCTTTGGGAAATACAGTCGTGATGCTATATAATTAGAAAAAAAAAGTTGCAGATTTCGTGCATTTTTCATTTTTGGGACCAGTTTTTATGATATGTTATGCTATTTAAATTAAACTCGTCATCATCAACTCATATACTGTCCCAATGCTGGGTACGGGTCTCCTCTCACAAAATGAGAAGGATTAGGCTATAGTCCACCAAGCTGGTCTAGTGCGTAGAAGATCTCTAAGGCATCCAGGTTTCCTCAGAATGTTTGATACCTTTTGATTGCCCTTACGATTGATGTCAATTAAATAAGAAACCTCCTTTTTTCTACAGTACTTGCAGACCCTGGGCTATTGCCCGCAGTTCTTCGGGCTGGACATGTTCCAGACTGGAGCAGAGAACCTGGCGATGGTGCTCACGCTGAGAGGCTTCGACCAACAACGTGTGAGGCAAGAAGTCAAGTCCTGGATTGAGGTTGTTGGTAAGTTATGTAACTGTAACTATGTAAAATCTATCTACACATATTAGTTTGGCGTTATTAGGTTATATTCCAACAGCTTGGTGGACTATAGCCTCTTAATCTTAGTGGAAACCCGTGCCCAGCGGTGGGGCAGTATATGGGTTGATGAAACTGAAGAAAGAAAGAAGAATGAAAAATATTTATTGACGCAGTCTTGGACAATGCACACAATAATATTAAAAACATGATGGAAGAACGAATAAAATAAGGGTAAAAATTGTGTGCTCCACTACTGCGTCATTTTGGGTATGTTATACAGCGTTACTACGGTTCTTAAATATTGTGAATGGACTCGTTATAAGGCCCCATTTACCCTCCTTTCGGCTTTACGGGTAGTTTTGTTACATCCTGTATAGTTCTTTGTTGGTGTTCCTTATAAATAAATTAACAGAATGAAACAAATAGGAAGGAAGAAAAATAACAGCCTTTATCTTTCTAAAAATACTCCTCTATGGAACTAGCCATAAATTTTTTCATCATGTTCACTTTCCGAGCCTTTTCCCAATTATCTTGGGGTCAGCTTTCAGTCCAACCAGATGCGGCTGAATATTATTATTTTCCACGAAGCAACTGCCATCAGACCTTCGTAGCCCAATTTTCTGGGCATAGTATAAATATCGAACTGTACGGGAACTAAGCATACTTTAAGAAATAATTACCTACGCTCCATTGAAGCAATAGGGTTGTATTTTTACTGAAACATTTTTGTTTTGATCAATCAATCGAATTGAAATAACTAGCTTACAAATACAATTTAAATAGGTAATCTCATGGTGTCTGTTAATATTAGCAAAATACGATAATTTAAAACACGGAAAACAGTTTTATATTAACTCACAACAACTTGTAGAACTTATCGAAATAGTTAATAATTTATTCCAACCGCCATCTTGGATTTACATTTTTACCGCACTTTTGGCTTCAACACCCTCGAAAACCGTAAAAACGACATTCATGGCGAAAAAAATAATAATTTATTGCAGCCGCCATCTTGGATTTACATTTTGACCGCACTATTGGCTTCAACACAGTAGGAGTTTCACTAATCTATCCCATCAAAACAAGTCGCACTTACGACCTTTTTCTATAACAAGAATTTTGCATGCATACACGATCTCGTATATCACACTCTCATTGGTTCAATGCGAACACTAATATGAATAAAACAAAACTATATTGTTATCTTTGTCTAGTATTGACCCCACACACATCATCTTCTCGTAGTTATACTGTTTAATGGTTAAATGCATGTGTGTATACGCGCAGTACCGTGCAAGCGAATATGATCGTTGACATGCTACTGGACTTATGGCCCCAGACTGTGTGACCTTGAGGATAAAATGTCAATGTGAGATGTTTTAAAAACATACAAATAAGACACTGTTCTTGAAGGTTTGGAGAAATACGCTCACCGTCGGGTGGAGGCGTACAGCGGCGGCTGCGTGCGGCGGCTGGGCGCGGCCGCTGCGCTGTGCGGAGATGCGCAGCTCGTGCTGCTGGACGAGCCCAGCGCCGGCGTCGACGTGGCCGCGCGCCGCCGCCTGTGGACCGCGCTGCGGAGGGCGCTGCGCCATCAGCGCTCCGTCATCATCACGTCACACAGGTAACAAACAGCTCGTGCTGCTGGACGAGCCCAGCACTACATAACAGTCCATCCAGGTCTCGGGCTCAATTCCTAATATGTATGAAATTGTGAATAAACCTTAAAGAATCGCCGATACATTTCTAGTACTATACTTAAATTTGATATAATTTCATCCGACGATTTCAGTGTCCCCACATTCAGTTCATTTATACGCCGAACGACAGTGCAGTTTCAATAAATGGTGTATGTTTGTGGTGCAGTATGGACGAGATGGAGGCGCTGTGCTCCCGCATCGGCATCCTGTCGTGTGGGCGGGTGCGCGCGCTGGGCACGCCGGCGGGTCTACGTGCGCGGCACGCTCTGGGACACGCCGTCGTCTTCAAGCTCGCGCACACTGCCGCCTCCGCCGCCACCCCCGCCTCCCCCGCCTCCCCCGCCGCCGCCGCGCCGACAGACCGTACGTCTCCTAGTATTTATTTATCTATGTCACTAAAACATCGTGAGTAAACCTGCATGCCTTTTGTCTGAGATTTTCTCTCTGCGTGTAAAGTCTGTCAACCCGCATTAGGCCTGAAAGAGTTTTTGCCGATAACCAGCCATCTTGAGCTTCTTAGCATCTCTGTTACACCAAGTCTCAACGTTGGCTCTTATTTAGTCCAAAGCTCAAATAGCCTCCAAAAAGCTTGGCGTTCTGGCGAAGGTGAGGCGGTACTTCACACCGGAACAGTTGCTCAACCTGTACCAAGCTCAAGTCCGGTCGTGCATGGAGTACTGGTTTCACCTCTGGGCAGGTTCTGCCAAATACCAGCTGGAGGCGTTGAAGTCTATTGAGAGGAGAGCTAGGAGGCTTATTGACGACGATAAGCTAGCCAATATAAGGCTTCAAAGCCATCGATCAATGATCATCATCGTAGGGTGGCAGGCTTCTCGGTCTTCTACCGGATACATTTCGGAAAATGTGCATCAGAACTGCACAATCCAATTCTGCCATCTCCCTTTTACCATCGAACAACCACGCAAAATGAAAAGCTACACCGTTTCATGGTGGAAATTCCCGAAACCCGCACTAAGCGATTTGCCTCGACATTCCTTAACCATACAGTGAGGGAATGGAATCAGCTGCCTGAATCTGTATTTGCTGACGTGTACAATTTGAGGTCTTCAAATCACAAGTGAATAGGTGTCTTCTAGGTAAGCGTGCTACATCTTAGACCGCATCGTCGCTTACCATCAGGTGAGATTGTAGTCAAACGCTAACCTAACTATCTCTTATAAAAAGAGAAGAGACTATCCTAATCCCTTTCACTATAAGAGGAGACCCGTGCCCAGTAGGGTGACAGTATAATTTCGACGGGACCTCTATGGGTTCAGCTAATATTAAATAATGCAATTAAAAACATACCACCTATATAATGTGAATAGACGCAGTAGAATGTTACTGATTAATTTCTTTAAATAATACTATATTACTATTACAGAGGTTGATGGCACCAAGTCACGAATGAACCAATTGAAGGGAAAACTACTCGAGAAATTCAACTGCACACTGAAAGACGAACACAAGGTGAGAGACAATTTAATATATTTAACCAATATATTGATTTCTGACATTTACGCGAATATTATACATTGAAATAAAACTATTTTTTACGGGTTTTATCAGCGTCCATGGTCACGGGTAGACTGTCAGTCTACATGGACGCTTTAAAGGGTCCGAAACGTCGGGATTCATAATATAAATATAACGCGATAAAATCCGTAAAAAGTAACGTCTTTGGTAATAAATTCATTGGTTTTTTTACCTTGTATAAGAGTTCTGTTTAAAAGTAACTAAAACTACAAACAAATACGAAATAAAATTATCAATAAAAGGATATGGAAATAAAAGTTTCGACCCTCTGGAGGGCCAAAGTTTCTTTATTTAATTAAGCTGTTCTCATGCAGACAGCTCATAGTCGGCTTCCAGTCTAACCAGATGCGGCTGAATATCAGTATTTTACACGAAGCGACTGCTATCAGACCTTCGCAACTCAGTTTCTGGGTAATACCGATGTCCTGGGGATAGACTGGTTGTTAGACTTTTTTGGCTTCTGACTACTACTAACAATTGTCATAGGTGCTCGTATGACAACCGGGACCGACGACTTTACGTGCTCTCCGGGGCACGATGAGCGACATGTTATTATATGCATAATTTGTCTGTACAGAGGCCAGCTCATCAACCTACCACTATCCGTCAAATTTCTTTGATTGATTTTCAACTTTAGCGTAAAGTAATAAGGTTCATTTTCGATTGGGGAAATTTGACAGTTTTGGATAGCTTGATGTGTTTGTCATTGAACAGGTGGAACGATTTTGATCAATTTTTATGTGTGTGTTTGAGTGGGTCTCATTATGGTTTAGTTTCACAATTGGACCCGACAGGTGGCACTGCAAGCGGATTGCAGGACGTCTGTACGTACTCTAGTATATACTATAATTATATTATTATGATATTGTTCACAGACGATGTTACACTACCACATAAACGAGACGATGCGATACAGCGACCTGTTCAAGGAGCTGGAGGCACTGCGCACTGAGTTCCCCTCCCTCATCGAGGACTACTCCGTCACGGAGACCACCCTCGAGGAGGTGTTCCTCTCCTTCGCAAAAGAGCAACACAACGTCACGCAAACAGCTTAAACTCTGGTACTTTAAGGTACTCGTTGACCCTTTTTGAGGGTAGTTTTTCAATACTTGGTTTATGTACGGTAATTGAGTTTCAGTTAGTTGATTTCGGGACTGATTCTTCGAAATATTCCAATATAGTCTTTAAGACTTTCGATCGACAATTTTGATGATAATATTGTTATAGTCGAATCGCTCTAGGGTGGTGATAGCATTAAGGGTCAATATTGCTTAAAATTGTTAATGATATGTAGAAGTACCGGTGAGTTGTTGCTTTACTCACAAGCTTCGGAATAAGTACAATAGTACGCTTTACCACGCGATCAACGGTATCTCGTCCGACGGGGTTTGGTTTGGTCCATAATTTCGGAACAAATAAGCGCATGTTAAGTGTAAGACCCTCGAGTAATTCTGACCAGCCCCAAGAGTCGGTGTTGCCCCCTAGAAGATTCGATTATTATATAGCCTAATCCCTCTCATCCTGGGAGGAGAGCCGTGCCCAGCAGTGGGACAGTATATGGATTGATGATGATGAATAAGTAATGCTGAAATATTTTGTCTTCGATTGCTTGATTGATGCACCGTATATTTAATCAAAACCTCCACTAGAACGACTGGTGTCTTAACTGTCGAACTTGAGGTAGTAAGTTCGAACTATTATTCAGCCCGGTGTGAACAACAACGGGATTTAAAACATAACGGTTTTAAATCCTCATAGATATTTATAATTATTATTTAACTTCATTGTGATAGTTATGACAAAACTGACAAATAGTAATAATTCTAGAAGCTTGTTACAGAACTATGAAATCGTAGTTAATTTCGGTTATTAGTAAAGGTTGGAGTCCTCGTTCAAAATAAAAAGATATTTTTTTTTTAATCTGTTGATATTTTTTTTATATAAGTACCTACCGATAAAAAATAAGATTTTGAATTGAGAACATCCTTTTAAAGTCAGTTGAATATGATGGTTCCCTTAAAGAAGACTGTTACCCATACTGATCTTCTACGTGCTTCAACATAGTTTTCTAGTCATTGAATATATTTTTCTACAATAGTCTTGGCTATTTTCGTTTTCAGTACAACTTTTGATATTTTGTTCTTAATTTGAATTTCGCGTAGAATTTCCCACTCGTTTTAAGGGAGTGGACAAGGAGGCCTTAACCATTATTATATGTAAGTATTATAAAGCTTAAATTAGTAATAGCCCTAGTGGCGATCACAGTGCATGATTTGTGAATTAAATCGAAATACAAGTATAGCTTGGCAATACGACAAGCTTAATGTTATACAATATTTGTCTGTAAATGTATGGCTATAAGTTATATAATTGGATATACCACTTCAGCTATACGCGTCTTTCATTGCCGAACGAAGCCTCGGTCGATAAAACGTTAAAGGTTTTCGTCATCGGTGAAAATGTATGTGATTGTTAATTATTTTCCATTTTCATCTATATAATTATATCCAAATTTATACAAGATAATTTAAGGCTAGATAAAGGTAAACGTTATGGTTTCACGATAAAATGTTTGTATGTGTTAAAATTATAGTACATTTTTTTATTGAAGCTAGCGACTTGTAGGCTGTAATGATACGTTATACCGTATACGTCGATTGGCAATGAAAATAGGATGATTGCTGAAGTCAAATAAATTAAAAAACAAAATTAATTAAATTTAAATAAATTCATTTAGTATGTATTAATAAGATCCTTCGTAATTAGGCTTTGCTTAAAAAATATTCACCTTGTGTTAAGGCTCGATTTTATAGCTAAAGTAGTAGAAAAAGTATAAAATCGATTGAGTATTTATTGTAATAAACATATGACATATAAATAGATTTATTAATAGACACCGAAGCTATCATCATTCATTATTTTTCATAATTATTTTAAGAATGGCAACACTCATTGCAATTAAATAAATGGTGTCATTACTGACTGATATTAATTAGTACTTATTCAAAAGGAAACAGTAATCTGATAGACAATTATGTAAGCACAATAAAGTTATAAATAGTTTCGTCTAAAAATATAACATTTAAAAAAAGTTATACGATTTTTTATTTGTACTTTGTGGTATCTTTTTTATTTTTAATGCTTAATGTCTTGGTATATTTTTTTTAATTTTACTCCAATTATCAATAAATATTTTTTTAAATTATAGTTCTTTCATTTGAATTTTTGCATCATTTTAACACTACGATATACGAAAGATACTCTGAAATGTATCTTCTACTAATACTGCATAGACTTGTTAACTGGTGGAATATAGAAGGTGTAACATAAGCGCAATACTCGAAAAGGTTTTAATAGAATATAGTTTTTATAGATAATTAACAACTTTTGTTCTAGAACATGGGCGTACCCAGCATTTGTTAGCATTTGTAAATTAACTTGATGAGTAGCAAGAATTTAAAAATGCTTTTTATTTAATATATTTTTTATTTGTTTTTATTTAGTTTTGACCTTCTATCAATAATAACCTCCCTCACAGGTTATTATTGAAAGAAGTTTTGGTTTACCAAACGAATAATTAATTTTGTTATTACTGAATAAAGCTAAATGTTTTGCTTTGAGATTGGGACAAGGGTGGGGCAGAGGCCCTACCTTGCCCCACCGAGGGTGTGCCCATGTTCTAGAACATATAAGCCGCTTGTAAACTGTGTAGGCATGATATGTGTACAAGCGGCCTTGAAATTACAAAAAAATACTTCAATTTATCGTTAATTTCACACAAAGATTGTTCTAAAATTAAATTTTCTTGTCAATGGGTAGTGTAGATTATTTAGGATTGCGCTTAATGACACATCGTTATCCTAAGTCGGTAGATAACAGAGCGTCACCACACCGCGCTCCTATCTAATCCAAATAATGATAAATGTTTAATGGGCGTTGTATTGTAATCTCAGTAAAATTAAGCTGCTGTACCGGCAGAACTTAAATAAGCGATGAGTACCAGGTAACGCTGACATTTATGGCTGCTCTGAAGTTCCAAGCGAGTGCTGTATTGTAGAGGACTAAGGTACATTTTGCTATGGCGAGTCGTATTCAGAGGCCACCTTTCAATACCAATTATTATTGGAAATAGCATTGCTTACTTCGCCTTAACGTATACGACTTTTTCCTACAGAAACTACCGCTTGTCACTTGTTACGAATCTTGCATTTCGTCCACGTTCATACATCTTTTCATACACACGCGACGGCTACGCAACTGCCTACGCCTACGCAGCTTTTTGAAGGGCCTTACCAATTCCTTCGCCTACCTTCGCCTTAAATGAATGATATATTAAAACTACATTCCAAAGGTTTAACAATGCGCTCTTAGAGGCGTGATATTTTTCACGACTCTACGTGTGTAAACGTAAACAACGTACAGACGCCAGCAGGTCAAGCTATCAATAACTGACAAATTTTCCCAATTGAAAGTGAACCTTACTGTGTTATATTAAAGTTGAACATCTGTTAAAGAAAATTGACAGTTTGTGGTAGCTTCATGTGTTGGCCTCTGTAGATACATTAAACGACTATTCATCAAAGGTTGTATTTTATTACTTCATGAGTTAACATTTAATTTAGTCATAAAATACGCTCAGTCACGCTACGTTAACAAATCGTATACCTACGTACAAATCCGTTCAGTGTAGGTACAATGTGTACATACATGCTTATCAAGCACTTCCCTCACTTTATGTAAGTAGCTAATCGGCTGCTTTATCATCACAACTCAACACAGCGCTTCATACTCGGAACAATTACATTTTTTAATTAGATGTTATAAACAATCTGGCTACTAGACAATACATGGAAAATGCCAAATAAAAAAACAAAGAGATAGTTAGTAGGTAAGGTGACATCTTTCGACATTGAACTAACTGTAAAGTAAATCATGTTGGTTGAGAAGCAAAAACTTGCTTTTCAATAGGTGTTACTGACGTCACCATAAAACGTAAATTCTGAATGTGAAGGCAAAATTCGTCATGGCGGGTGGGACTCGCGGTGGCTTGGTGGTAGCGTCTGGTGTACCTAACCAGAAGACGCAGGTTCGGATCCTCCCCGCGGTCAAATTTTTCTGCGCTAAATAACTTTATATTACAGTTATTTTATGCATTAGTGTTGCTAGGACTCAATGGAATTTTTTACAGGCTCTGGTTTCGAAACTGCCGTCTCAAAATTCTGAGCTAAGCAAATATGTTATGTGTTGATAAGTGTATATTTACTTATTAATTTTATTTATTTTTGCCCACAACACGCTTAAGATTTCTGGAGTAGGAACGGAGTTAACTAGTTACCTACTAATTTTTTCAAAGATATTAGTGTCGAAGTCATAGTTTCCTATAATTCTGTTAATGTTCTATTTCTCGATAAGTTTAATTATCAACACGAAAAAAAGCATTTTTGTTTTGATTCACATACATTTACCTCATTTTTCATAGACGTAGTACGCAGAAATTACAGAACGGTGCTTTATGTACGTAGGTACGTAGGTAGGTACGCTAAATGTTAAGATAAGATAAACTTTTTTTTTGTAAGTAAGTAGGTCTATCTATATAAATAATATTTATATTGTCATATTTTTACACATGTAACGGAATTAGTTGTACGACCAAAAATCTGTATGAATGAATAATAGGTAACAATAACTATAAGTTATGATAATAATAATATTAATAACAATTTAAAATATCTATATTTTTCGTAATAGTCATATCTAATTATGCTGCTAGATTACTTGAAGTGTATTTTGCTATCTAATGACCATTCAATGAACGTTTTTATTAACAATTATCTACACGTAATAGCGGCTTTACTTTTGTTCTCACGTTCTCAAAACAAAGTTATTTTTACGATATTGTCAATAAATTATTTTTTCTAAACATCCTCGTGGTTTTATTTTAAAATTGGGTAGTACCTACTACTTTATAAAGTTAATTTTAATAATTTCATTAGGTAATAAAATAACTGACAAAAATACTTATCCGCAGAGTTTTTTGAGTAAATTATATTATATTCTTTTAATAAAATATTCGGAATCGGTGATCACATTCCAACCCATTTAAAAAAAATATCTTCAGAATCTGTATTTAAATAACTTACGCACGAATAAACAATTGGACAAGTCCAATGCGTACGATATTTTTTTAATGTCCCCCCGCGTTATATGGTCCCTTGGTAGGCACCAAGGGACCATATATTTTCTCATGGGAGATACGCCATGATATCCAAAAAGGAGATACATAGTGATAATAACTTTTTATTTTTAACTTATTGTGATTGTTCTAGGTAGGTAACGCACTATACCTAAAACAATCACAATTAGTTACAAATGACAAGCATAGCTTCACAATTTCACATAATCAGTCTTAACGAGTTATCATCATCCCTGTCATTTAAAATACTACACAGTCAACAACCACAATTAGTTGATATTTTCAATCGTTTAACCAAACATTGCCACATTGTTTGAATTTTATTTCTTAAATTACTACTATGAACACTTTTGTTAGACTGTACTTTTTGACTTGAACAATAGATTTTAGTATTAATTTATTGGTGGTCCCAGTCGCCGGAAGAAAAATATTAAAATAAATGGATCCGGCGACTGGGACCGCGGTTCGAGTTAATTGCGGTCCCGGTCGCCGGAATACAAGGATTCCATTGACATCAAGAAGTACTTACATAAAAATAAATTTAGTTAATTTAATTAACTAGACAATTATTAGCCTTCTTTATAAATTTGAAATCTGTTAAAAATATGTAGGTAGTAGGTACCTACGTACAGATTTGGGTCTACGCGTAGATAATCTATGTTTCAAAAAACTACCGTCATATTACTAAAGATGAAGAAAACAAAATACCCTCGCTTCTAGAACGAAGTATTAGCTCCGGCATCGCCGACTACAAATCATTCGGAAAAGTGCAGTGTGCAGTGAAGTAGTGCAATTTGGGAGGAACTGGAGAAAAGGTACTGTCCCTTTAAAATCATTATGTATGCAGGAATACACCGTTTTGTACTTGATTTGAAAGAATAAAAAAAACCTGCGCGATTGACGATAGTTAAGCAAGCAGGCGCGCGCGTGTTTGATGTTACACCAGCAGGGAGCAAAATTCCTTTGGAATCAATAACCATAATTCTTCGCAATTTTATAATATTAATCACACTATGATACAGCGATTTTAGCTCAGTAGTACACCGGGCAGTCAACCTCGCTCTTAACCTGCTGACTCATTTATCTGAAATGAACTGTTATCGCATAGGTAGGTAGTTCAAACGATATAAAAAGATCATAGGTACTGAGTGGATGGAACACCGCGCCTACCCAGTCAAAGGTCTCGATTTCGAATCCAAAACGCCTACACACCTTTGACGTAGGTATCGTGCGGAAAAATCACACGCTTAAACGGTGAAGAAAAACGTTAGAAAACCCGCACGCTTGAGATTTTTTTGACGGCGTGTGTGGTCTGTCAACCCGCATTAGGCCAGTGTGGTAGACTACACAATAGCCTAATCCCTCTCATTCTGTGGGGAGACCCGTGCCCAACAGTGGGACAGTAGGTAGGATTATGATGATGAATCGTGAAGCCCCACTGATAGGAAACTGAAGGGACATAGTATACTATGTTTTGTTTGGGTAAAAGCGAAGCAAATAATAAAACGACATACAACATAAAATATTGTATTATCTTCACATTCTACTTAATCAACAACAATCTAAGCATTACACATACTGTTACATTGGGCTAGCTATTATTAAGTAAATCAAGGAATGTGTCTTAACAATGCACATTTTCAACATACAGGTATATTTCATAACAGAACTATTTACTATAAGGTACAAGAGAAATGCTGTTCTATTTAGGCTATATAGGTATTGCTTTGAGTATTAATTTTGTTAGATATAATTTCTATTATATTTTTTTTATTATTATTAATAACAAATTTGTCCTAAACTAAGCTTAAGTTTCTAAGCTATTTAGAATACAATCTTCACCAGGTACCATTTAATTTGAGTATAATATGTAGAACAGGAACATTCAGTAAATCTTAAGTTCATTGAAAAAAAATTTTTGGACATGAAAAATCAAATATATGAAACATTTTTCACAACACAATCTATGGGTACACTAGTGGATATAATGCTATATATATAGTTTTGTAAATATATACTTAAAATACATAAGAATAACCCAAACAAATTTTATTGTAGTGTCAGGTTTATGTGTATGTCAAGGATAAACTCCAGAATTACTGCACATATTTTAAAAATTGTTTTGTGATCTGTAAAGTATATTGTTCCATGTTGACATGTTAAAATATTATCTTGCAATATAAGCAAAGCTGTGTGTAGATACCAGCTGGTTATGAATAAAGTAGTGTAACTTATAATCCTCATTAAATTGATAAAATTAGCTGATTTTTTTTAGATCATGTCATAGTGTTCATAGGTATTTTTTTTGAGTTATTGATATTTTTTTATATAAAAGAATCTAATTACTACTCATTCAATACTCAATATGGATAGATAATAGTAATTGACTACTTAAAATAATTAATGAAACATGTTAATGAAACAAATGTTTTGCTATTATAAAATTATTGTGGCACATAAAAAATATGTGCAGGACCAATTTAAAACTATACCTAACTTAATTACATAATTATGCACAATTTAATAAATAAGAATACAAGAGGATTCAGTTACTTAAATGTTTATTCATTTTAAATTTAAGAATTATGGAAATATTTAAACCCATGAAGGAGTAAAGGAAATGATGAGTTGGCATATGTAGTCATCATGTTACCATTACATTAGATTAATCAATTTAATTCTGAATCCTAGTTTACTTTTTCAGGTGAAGGTCAAACTTAATGTCATTATAGCTAACCTTGAAGTATTTATGTGAATGCAGATGCAAAAGGTTTTATTTCCATAATGCAGTGGTGGCTTCATATAATATGTTGGGTGCTATAGCAAATTGCCATAATTTATTTAGCATTTTAAAGCTCACTGGTTTATCACTTAATTATATCAATCAATATTCCTAGAACACATCATTTACGATAACACTGAAATGTACCACAACTCAAGATTGACCTACTTATGTTAAATTATTTAATTTGCTATCCTTTGCATTCCAATATCGTTAAATGCAGTTTTTACATCTTGAAACACTTCAATTGGAGACACCTCTGCATTGATCCGGCGCACAAGTCCCTTTTCATCATAGTGGCTGATGATAGGTAAAGTGTCATTTAAATAAGTGTTAAATCTCTTCTTGAGGCTGTCTAAGTTGTCGTCCGATCGTCCGCTGCCCGCTGCGCCGCGTCCCAAGCACCGCTCCGTGCAAATATCCCTAGAGCATTCGAAGAACAACACGAACAGTAGCTTAGTTTTGTCGGACATAACGCGTTCCCAGCCGTCTAAGTTGTCCTTGTTGCGCGGAAACCCATCAATGAGGAAGCGCTTCTTACCGGAATTCTGCATGGCCTTGTGGAGGAGGGAGCACGTAACCTCTACGGGTACTATCTGGCCATTGCGTATTTTTTCCTCGATCATCTCTCCATACTCGGATCCAGGCCTCTGCCGCTCCTCACGCAGCAAATCGCCAGCGGACAGATGTACAAAATCATATTCCTTAGAAATAAATGAACACTGCGTTCCCTTGCCGGCGCCAGGCGCACCCAACACGAATACAACTTCAGGCACCATTTTGTTGAGATACTGCGAACACTGCCGCAACGCGCGAATCAGCATCAAATAGCGAGACTGATTTATTTAGCTGGATCCGAATTAGTTTTATAAAACATGCGCACATTTACGGCCTTGAATTTTGACGTAATGAAATCTAACTAACGTCAAACAACGGAACGGAACGTCCAACGTTTGTCAAAGTCATGGTTGTCAACTTTGTCATGTCAAAAAAGTTTTTTTTTTTTATTATTGGTTTTGGCTTGGATACAAAGTTCTTTAAGCCAAAAAAAAGCTTTTTTATTAGCTTCACCTGTGTACATAAAAGAAACACATACTATAATCCCTGTATTATACTTGTTAGAACTAGTAATAGCAAATATAATAATACAAAAAAAGATCGATAAAAAAATTAACACTTCAATTCGATAAACAAAAATACCGTTATTGAATAGAAATATCATTAAAAATTCGCGGACTAATAACTAACTACTACTGGTAGTTCATTCAATAACCTCACCGCGCATAGAAAGGAGAAATTAGCCTCGTCCGCGCGTAGATGAATCGTCGCGTTAGCTTTATTTTGCTAGCTTTAAGATTTATTGTCGACTTATTGTTAACCTTTTCAACTTATCATAGCGGGTAAGCGATTACCGCCGCCCTTATACACCCGCAACACCAGAGGAGTCACAAGTAGTGATCGAGAGAATGTTCGCTGTAAGATAATTTAATGTCACCGAGAATATTCTGCAATCAAAGACTACTATAGTATACTGGCAATCTGCAATATTGAGAATATTCTCAGAACATTCTCTGACACTGAGAATTTAAAATACAGTACTATTATTTTAATGAAACATATTTATATAGATGTAGAAGCATGTTATCTAGTGTAAAGTTTAATAGGTTAGTACATAAGCAGTAAATAGGTAAGTACACACATCAACAGAATCTAGGGATACCTTAATCCTAAATTATTTACGGCTATATAGTGTTAAATCTTATTAGTTTCTATAAAAAGTTTATATACAGACTGAAATCTCTTTTATTCTATTTCCAAAATTTGAAAAAATAAATAAAAAAAACAAAATAGAAAAAAAAATACGGCGGCAAAATTGTTAATAACTCTTTACGATAAGGGAAATTTAAATTGTTTTATTAATATTAATGAATGAAAAGGGATATATTTTTTTTCTTTTTCAATTTAACGTGCCGTGTGAGCTTTAAGAGTCATGCCACGTCGGCATTTGAGTCGAGATGAAATGCTACGAGCCGTGGGCATGTTAGAAAATGGTGCTGTTCAACGTGTCGTTGCTGAGGCCCTACACACCAGCCAAAACGTGATATCAAGGTTGTGGTCACGTTATCGCAATACTGGGGACGTGGCTGAACAGCACACGGGTAGATATCGTGTTACTACGCAGCGACAGGATCGATTTCTCCAAATGACCGCCAGAAGACAACCCAATATCACAGCGATGCAACTAGTACAAAGGCTCCAGGAGGATCACCAACTGCTAGTAAGTGACCAAACCGTGCGAAGGAGGTTGCATGAGGTTGGTCTTCATGCTCGAAGACCGCTACGTGTTCCAGCATTGCGGCGTGGCAATCGCGGCCGGCGGCTTTCGTGGGCTCAGGAGCAGTTATCATGGAGTGACGAACAATGGTCTTTGGTGCTGTTCACCGATGAGTCCCGGTTTGGGTTTCATCCGGATTCACGTAGAACACGCGTTTGGAGAACACCAGGGAGAGTAAGCCGTCTACGGCACCCTCAGGAGGTCCACTCATACCAAGGCGGGACAATCATGCTGTGGGCAGGAATTCGTCTTGGCGGACGAACCCAGCTCGTTTGGATCCAAGGCAGCATGACTTCACAAAAATACCACGAAGAGGTAGTAGAGCCTGTTATTGTCCCGCACAGAATACAAATGGGCCAGGAATTTCTACTCATGCACGATAATGCTCCTTCCCATACGGTGCGGTCGGTGTCGGCAGCTCTCCGAGACCGGGATATTCAAGTTTTGGATTGGCCTGCACACTCGCCCGACTTAAATCCTATCGAGCATACCCGGGACATGCTACAACGAAAAGCTCTGAGAGATTTCCCGCCAAATTTGACAACGGAACAACAACTTTACGAACACTTGCAAAGAACATGGGACCTCATACCACAGCAACACATTGACAATTTAATTTTAAGTATGAACAATCGACGTCAATGTGTAATTAATGTAAGAGGTGGCAAAACTGATTATTAGTAATTAGATTTTATAAGATTTTTTTCATTAAAATTAATGATTTTTTATGAAGAAATGAAGTTTTTTTATCATACTCATTTTCTATGGCGATTAAAAAATATTTTTTATTTATTTAAAACAATAAAATAACGAAGTGATTTTATTTTTTATTAAAGATCTTAAAATAACCTATCATTCTTCCATACACTATATCAGAAAATTCTTCATAGATTTTTAGATATTTGATGAAATATAAAATATCCCTAGACTTTGTTGATGTGTGTATATAAGCAGGAACGTTGCATAGGTAAGTACATAAGTAGTACATGGGTTAGTACATGAGCAGTACATAGGTAAGTACATAATCAGTACATAAGGAAGTACATTAGTAGTACATAAGCAGTTCATGGGTTAGTACATAAGCAGTACATTGGTAAGTATATTATACAACAAATATATATATTATGTTAACGGAAATGTATGTAATCCGTCATTGTATACAATTCCTAGGAAATGTATGTAATTCCTAAAATCGCACGGAAATGTGTGAAATAAATTATATTATACTTACACATTACATATTTCCTAGGAAATCTATACATTTCCTAAATAGCAATCGGAATTTATATACTCCTTAGATACTACCCTATGTACTCCTTATGTACTCATTAGATACTAACCTATGTACTCCATATGTACTTACTGATATACTACTTATGTACTAACCTAAGTCCTCCTTATGTACTCCTAATGTATTTCTTATGTACTCCTTAGATACTAACCTATGTACATACTCCTTATGTACTTACCGATATACTACTTATGTACTAACCTAAGTCCTCCTTATGTACTCCTAATGTATTTCTTATGTAAAAAAAAAAAAAAAAAAAAAATCTTTATTTAAAAATCTTTTACAAAAAGGTGTACATTTCGTCAATACATTACAATTTTACAACAGTGGGGTATAAGATTAGGGTCTTAATAATAAGTAAAACTAAAGTACATAGTTATTTATAATAGGTGCAAAAAGACATATTCTAAACTAGAGGTATGTAGCGACCTACCTGATCTAGGTTTTTATAAACCTGTGTTTCAGGATATCACTATACATATTAATTAAATTGGGCCAATTAATTTCCTTAAAAACTAAAATTAACGATTAACTTCTTAATGATTACATATAAAATAAGACTAAGCTATAGTATATAATATACAACACAATAAAAAAATAAAAATTATACCATCATCACGCCAATATTTCTAGAGATTTTTCTGTGTCTATATAATTGAGCGTCCCTAAATATTCTGCTAACATTACGCTACATTTTTTTGAGCATACACTATATAAGTTTAGAAACTTGTTGAGCCTATTGTAAAGAAAAGGTCCCAAGAACACATAGAATCTAGTGGCAAAAGCATGTCTAGTTTGCTGATTTATGCAAACCAAGTCCTTTCTTCTCTTGTCGGGAGGAACTGGGTCAAAAGGAAGTTCAGAATGTTTCTGTAGGACTGTATTTAGAATAAATAGCTGGCGCACTGTGAGTACCTTACATGCTAAGTATAGTTGATGTGTGGGAAATCTAAATGGGCGAAAGGTAGCAACTTTAAGAATGGCTCTTTGAGCGCGTTCTAGAGGCAGTAAGATAGATTTTGCAGCACCACCCCAAGAGGTTATACAGTAGGTAAGAATGGATTGACACAAGGCTAAATAAACCTGTTTTATTAATTTATAATCTGCTATGTTACGTAAATTTTTAAAAACATATATTAATTTGCGTACTCTAGAGCACAGCAAATCTATATGTTTACGGAAATTTAGATTAGTGTCAATAGTGACGCCCAGATATTTTACATGGTCAGCTTTTAATAAAGTGGGACAAGTACATGCAGTGTCAGCGTGCGTGCTACAATAATGTGCAAATATGTTTAGGTTAGTAGGCGGTGTCTTATTGTTTCTCATTGTAAATAAAATATATTTGGTTTTCTCTGAATTTAACGTAAGAAGATTATTGTTAAGCCATTTAGTAACAATGTTAATGCCATTTTGAGCATGTTCGTAAACCTCATCTCGTGATTTCGCTGAAAACAGAAGGGCTGTGTCATCAGCATAGGATAATATGATCCCATTTTGAAGTGCCAAGCTACAGAGATCATTGATATATATTAAAAATAACGTGGAAGACAAAACACTTCCTTGTGGTATGCCATAGCAGCTATTTTTAAGGTCAGAACTAATGTACTGACCAATTTTCACATGTTGCTGACGATCGCTAAGATAATCAGCAAATAGCAAAAGTTGAGCTCCTCTTATTCCCAGTGATTCAAGTTTGCGCAATAGAATAGAACAAGAAATAGTGTCGAATGCCTTGGCAAGATCTAGGAAAATCCCAATAGTTTGCAAGCCAGTATCTAGGTTGGTACATATATAATTCGTCAGACAATGTACTGCTTGGCTAGTTGATTTTTTGGGCCTGAAACCAAATTGGCTATCGGAGAGCAGCTTGTTATCTTCCAGATATTTTAATAGTCTACTATTTATTATTTTCTCTAAAATCTTTGCGAGCCCTGATAGGACGGAAATAGGTCTATAATTGCTAACACAAGTTTTGTCTCCACCTTTGTATACTGGAGTTACTACAGCTTTTTTAAGTAATTTGGGGAATATCCCTTTGGATAAGCATAACTGATAAATGTGAGTCAGTGGAGGTGCAAGCACGAATTTGAACCTTTTTAGTATGTTGTTAGGTATACCATCCCACCCAGTAGCACAAGTATCCTTAAGTCCTGTTATTATTGTTAGTATTTCATTGACGTCAGTATCTAATAGAACAAAAGAGTTTAATGTACCAGTCTGAGATGACACAGTCGGGGTTTGTGGGGAGAAACTTTCGGAATTTAGGGATTTTTCTGCCAATTTTTTCCCAACGTTCGCAAAAAAGTGGTTTACGGCATTCGTTGCTTCGGATGGATTTAGTTCTGTTTCTAGTAAATCTAGTGCCGTCTCGGGATTTTTAGATCTGAAAGTGTTAGTTTTTATGTATTTCCAGACCAGTTTACTATTTTTTCCTGCTTTTTGTAGTTCAGTTTTATCAAACTGATTTTTTAACTTTTTTAACAGGTTGTTACAAAAGTTTCTATATCTTTTATATGTTACAGAAAGTATGTCGTTATCAGGTGCAAGTTTTGATTTTAAGTGCAGTTTGTCTCTGTGCCTAATACAGCGAACGAGACCGGGTGTGATCCACGGCTTAATGCTATTATATTTTCTAGGCACAGTTTTAGAGTATGTGTTTTTCTGTATTGCATGTTGTACCGAATAAATAAAATACTGTAGAGAAGCATTTGGGTCACTAGTATTGTAAACCGGGTCAAAGTTAATGTTGCGTATATCGTTTTCAAGGTTAGTCATGTTAGTTTTAATAAAGCTACGATTGCAGTTTTTTCTAGGTGAGGTTATTTGCAGAGTTAATAAAACAGCTTGATGATCGGTAAGCGATGAATTTGTGACCAATGTTTTGGATAGCTTTTTGTATGTACTCCTAATGTACTCATTATGCACTCCTTAGATAGTAACCTATGTACTCCTTAGATACAAACCTATGTACTTCTTATGAACTTACCGATATACTACTTATGTACTAACCTAAGTCCTCCTTATGTACTCCTAATGTATTTCTTATGTACTCCTTATGTACTCTTTATGTACTGACCTACGTACTCCTTATGTACTTACTGATTTACTACTAATGTGCTAACCTAAGTCCTCCTTATGTATTTCTTATGTACTCCTTATGTACTTCAGATGTACTAACCTATGTACTTCTTATGTACGCCTAATGTACTCCTTATGTACTCCTAATGTACTCCTTATGTACACTTTATGTACTCCTTATGTACTCGTTGTGTACTCCTTATGTACTCGTTGTGTACTCCTTATGTACTCGTTGTGTACTCCTTATGTACCTACTCGTTGTGTACTCCTTATGTACTTCTTATATATTTCTTGTGTACTCGTTATGTACTCCTTATGTACACTTTATGTACTCCTTTTGTATTTCTTATGTACTCCATATGTACTCCTTATGTACTCTTTATGCACTCCTTATGTACCTACTCCTTAGATACTAACCTATGTACTCCTTATGTATTCGTTGTGTACTCCTTATGTATTCCTGATGTACTCCTTATGTACTTCTTATATTTTGCTTGTGTACTCGTTATGTACTCCTTATGTAAGTACACTTTATGTACTCCTTTTGTATTTCTTATGTACTCCATATGTAACCCTTATGTACTCCATATGTAACCCTTATGTACTCCATATGTACTCCTTATGTACTCATTATGTACTCCTTAGATACTAACCTATGTACTCCTTATGTACTTACCGATATACTACTTATGTACTAAGCGAAGTCCTCCTTATGTACTCCTAATGTATTTCTTATGTACTTCTTATGTACTAATTACATACTCCTTATGTACACTTTATTTACTCCTTACGTACTCCTTATGTACTCGTTGTGTACTCCTTATATTTTTCTTGTGTACTCGTTATGTACTTTATGTACTCCTTTTGTATTTCTTATGTACTCCTTATGTACTCCATATGTAATCCTTATGTACTCCATATGTACTCCTTATGTACTCCTTATGTACTTACCCATATACTACTTATGTACTAACCGAAGTCCTCGGAATGGAGTTTCTTCTCCATAAGACCCACTTTTTGGAACCGTGCAACTAGTTTGACTTTTCAAAAGTGCTATTTTAATGGTCTAATTGAAATAAAATATTTGACTTTGACTCTTTATGTACTCCTAATGTATTTCTTATGTACTTCTTATATACTTCTTATGTACTAATTATATACTCCTTATGTACACTTTATTTACTCCTTACGTACTCCTTATGTACTCCTTATATTTTTCTTGTGTACTCGTTATGTACACTTTATGTACTCCTTATGTTAGGTAGGTAGTGATTATAGATTTCTACTGCACAAATAGAACACTCATGTATTTTGCATTTTTTTAAATTTTAAAGTTTTAATGACCTTGATGATCAAAATAGGTACCTACTCAAAATAATTCGTATAAAAACTTCATAAATCTGCATTACAAACAAAGATTATTTATTTACTTAGTTTTTTTTGTACGAATTAGTTTTGATCTTCAAGGTCACGTCATAAAAAACTATTAGAAAAAAAATATTTAAGTACAAATTTTGACATCTGGGTGTTTTATTCGGGCATTTGTATCTAGTCAACTATATGTAGATTATACAATTATAAATATTCAATAAACAACTGATTTCACTTTTTTGAGCCTAATAAATCACTGTATAGTGTATTGATATAATTTTCACCGCTATAATAAATTAACAGACAGAAATCAAGAATCGGACAAAATGTTAGTTTAAAATTTCTAATGACGTTTAGGTACCTATTTCCTTCCTTCGTAGATTTTTGCCGGATATCCGTTACAATATAACATTAACTTACCTTTGCTCACTAAATAAAGGTATTTAGTTATTTTAACTCAAATACGCCGCGAAAACCTCGAACCAATTATATGTAAACAGCACACGACTTGAAGACTAAGTAATGTTAAAAGTATTTTCTAATACGGACAAATTGCCCGCAATGCGATATATTCTGTCTCTTTTTCGTATTCAAGGTCATTTTAGGTAACCGGTATTAAAACGGTAACCAAAATAGAGGTAACATGTTTTTTCCCAGATAGCGGTTACCTTTAGGCGTAGAGGTAACCTAAATTCTGCGATACCTGTACCGTAATTTATAAAGGTTTTCGGTCCCTGCTAAGGAGTACATAGGTTAGTACATGGGTAAGTAGATATGTTAGTACATAAGTAGTAAATAGGTAAGTACGTACGTAAGAAGTTAGTAAAACTGATTATTGAAACAAAATCCTATGTGAAATATTAATAACACTGCAAGTAACGAGAATATTCCCGAGAATTTATCTGGGACTCGAGAAAATCTTTTTGTATTTTCCATGCTGAGATTTTAATTAGGATTCAAACCTGCGTCTTCTGGTTAGGTTAGACCAGACGCTATGACCACTATGCCACCGCGAGTCCCACCCGCCACGACGAATTTTGCCTTCACATTCAGAATTTACGTCTCTAAGGTGCATGCATGGTGCAGCTGTAAAACCATGTTTCTCGGTAAATTCTCTTCAGCGAGAACATTCTTGAGTAAGTTCTCGCATAAATTTTCGGGAATATTCTCGTTACTTGCCTAATGTTATTAATATTTCACATAGGTTTTTGTAAATTGAACAAAATATTGTTTCAATAATCAGTTTTACTAACTTCTTACGAAAGTACTTACCTATGTACTGCTTATATACTTACCTATGTACTACTTCTGTACTTACCTATGTACTGCTTATGTACTAATCTGTGTAATACTCTTTGATTATATACTTGACAAGTATATAATCAAAGGTAATGCTTATGTACTTACCTATGTACTGCTTATGTTCTAAGCTATGTATGGCTGAAGTACTTACCTATGTACTGCATATGTACTAACCTATTAAACTTTACACGAGATAACATCTATTTATATATGTTTCAATAAATTCTAGACTAAATCTAGTTGCGCGACTGAATAGACGTCCTAAAAAGTACCGAATTGTTCTGTTTATTGCTGCAAAAAGAGATCTGCCACGTCAAATTTACAAAAAGATGGCGTTACCTTTCATATGTAAGTAATTTTTAATCACATTATTACTATTTACTTCATAAAAACTTAAAAATTACAATATTATCGTTCGTGTTGTTTCGGATTTATTTACCAACACAGGCCGCTCGCCCTCATATAATATGCGGATCGGTCGAGCGACTGATCCGAGTGTGTTTCCGAGAAGTCGTTTCACCGAGCGATAATGTTGTTACCCGTTTGTTTGTAGACAGTTATCGATAAAAACGGCAAAGGCAAAGTAGTCTATAATAAAGGTACAGAGACATTTTTGAGAATAAGTTTTCTGATTTATTTAAAATATTATATTGTTAGATTTATTTTAATATACATAGTTTTATAATAAAATTGGATTAAATTAAATATATTACATAAAAAATACTTACGAGAATTAACACATTTTATTAAAATTACTTAGAACTTCGACCATAACATTTTTTTATTTATTTATTCCAGGTTTCCTAAAGATCCAAATTTAAGGGATACATGGAAGAAATTTTGTAATAACAAGCAAACCTGGATTCCCACAAGAAATAGTGTCATTTGCTCAAATCATTTTAGGACCTCTGACTTTCAAGTGTTGGCAAACAATAGGAGGAGATTAGTCGAGGGCACCAAACCAACTCTAACGTCTGATTGTATCTGTTCCGTAAGTTTTTTTTCCATGATAGGTGTGTAGGGACACTGCTGACACATTCGATTTGTATACCTGTACTACTGTACTAGCGCGGCGTAGCAGTTGTCGCCCCGCACCCAGTCAGTTAGGTCGTTCGTTTATAAATAATACTAATGTAATAAGTATATGTACCCGGTACTAGTAAAGAATATTTATATAGAAATGTGACCACGGCTGTTAGCAACTTGTCAGTGTAGTGGCGTCACCGCTTCATACTGTTATGACACAAAATGTATTTAGGTGTGTGTGAAATTTGTTACTGTGTTTTCTTTTTTGTTTTGTGTGAGTTTCGTAGTGACAGAGGATTGTTTTTGAGTGGGAATTTGAGAAAGTGTGTGTATCGCAGATTTCCCCCCGCAAAAATTGACAGACAGTTTTGTATCGGTTAAAATCGCTATGGCTACTCCCCTCCGGTCCGCCGCGGCCGGTGGCCCGTGTTGCTCTATGTTTACGCTAGACAATCCTATGCCTATGAAAGTATGAAGGAAAGTTAATTGATTAAAAAGTAACTTATACAATATAAACCATTCGTGAATAACATTAGCGAAATGTATTATTCAACAAAAAAATTGACTGATAATTTCAACCGATAAATATATTCAATTAACAATTAACAGATATGTAAATACAACCAATAACGCCACCAATCCAAACTCCGAGCTGATGTTGGCAGGAAATTTATCCTAGGACCTTTATTATAGCAGTCGCTTATGACTACTAGAGCAATGAGGCAGTCAACTTACTCATAATGACGGCAACTATCTCTTGAAAGTTAAATTTGACCCACTTTCTGTGTTCCGATTGAACTGAAACGACATTGTTCTGCGTCCGTACATCTTTTGCCCCGAAACAGACGGCAAAGGAAAATTGTTTTGCCAAACAATTATTCGTATCTGAATGTTCAAGTTTATTATAAAAGTACCTAAGTAATTATGGTCTGTAGTAACAAATTCATAATTGATATCTATCGATCGACAGTTTACTTTCTGTCCACTCTCTAGTACCTACCTAATTAAGGTATTTATTACTTAATTAAATAATTCGACAAATTATTTTACCTATATATTTACATATTTTACTTACTTATTTTGGATTGTTCGGCTTGTTATTAATTTCATTTCGAATTTAGCTTGTTTGTAGTCCACACCTATGCGAGGAAATTGTCCGGTGCCAAAGTATTACAAAAAAAAAACAAATTGTCCGGCGCCATGCCAGCCGTACCTCGGCTTTTCCCGACACGACTGCGGAAGACGTCACGAACGATATTAGTGATTTACCATAATAATATTATTTGATTATTTTATTGGTTTGTATTTGTAATTTCTGCTTTTACTTTGTTTAAAACTTTGGAACTCCTGTTTAGTCAATGCTTTACGTCCCATAATTTGAAATAAAAATATTACCTACATGACATTATTTCGTAACTATCGATAAGATATTGGAATCCCTATTTTTTTACTCCTTGGCGCGGAAGGGGCGCCGATGAGTTTACGCTCGGACGTAAAATTTCTGTCGAATTCTAGTCCAGTGTTGCCAGTTACTTAACCTACTTATTTTATAGGTATATTAAACGGCCTCTGCGGCTAAATCAGAGTAGCGACCGTGCTAACGTGTGACGTTACACTGTAAGCTGCGAGTCGGCGCTTCATCATCATCATATATATTCGTCCACTGCTGGAGGCCTACGTCCAGCAGTATGAAGGAACCCTAGTGAACGCCAAAAAGCATGATCTTCGGCTTTCCTCATCCAGTCACTGCCAGCTGCGTCCTTCCTTTGAGTCTACGCTTGCGTACACATAAATACCTGCCTACTTTTTTAGGATTATTTGGCTCCTTGCGCTCCATATATTTTTTTTCTGTGGCTCACGGTTATGAAATATTTCAATAGTGCCTGTGTTCAAACACCCCAGAAATTGTTTTTTTCTGTGTGTACCAGGTTAATACTATTCGGAAAGTCGTTAGTGTTATGAAAAGAGCAGATCCTCTCACAGCTTCATTACGTGCATTGTTTGCAGGCGTAGTTAGACATTGGCATAATTTTGTATTTTTATTGCATTTTCCATGCTAAGATTATGAAGTTATTGTAGCGAGAGAAAAAATCAACTGCGAGCAGGATTCGAACCTGCGTCTAGGAGCTTCAATACACCAGACGCTATGTACCATTAAGTAACCACGAGTCCCACCCGCCGAGTAATATTATGAAGTGTTGGTGTGAGACTTTTGTTCGTTCGACCCATATAAGCACGACATTTCTTTTACAATATTAATTTATAAAACTGGCTAATTGTAACATTTCGTTCCTTTCACTAGGACTAGGAGTACCACGCTTGTATTCCGAACCTGTGGTGTAGGAACCGTGACTCCTGCGAAGAGTCAAGTACCAGATGTGTCAGTCCCCCAACAAGCACAATCGTCTGTTCATGAAGGCCCAGCCCATGCCTGAGACGTCAGGCGAGGGTATTGAGGCCCGAGGATATTGAGACGGTAAGTATATACATATATCCATATTATAGGGTCAAAAATTACTTCATTATAGAGATTTTGTGATAAGGAGAAATATTGTGAACATTAAACTAATCATTTATTATTTGATATTCACAGTCAAACCACATAAATAATAAATCACAGTTCTCATTCTCTTCTCACCACCAGAGTTGATGAAGCACCTGGAATAGATATTTATTTTTTAGTGGATGGAATTACTAGTTAATAATTTTAAAAATTTCTTTTAAAATCAGGTTATTATAATATTGACCTCAAAGTAATTCAGAACAGGTCTGTGATTGTTCATCATTTTAAGAAAGTAAAAATTTTTTTTTTTTGTGTTTTTATAAAAAATGGTCTTACGTAAGGCCCACCCCACATTGGGCGTGCGCGTTCCTCGAGCTTGTGAATGACGCGAACGCCGCGTGTGAGCCGCCCAATGTGGGGTAAGCCTGCGCAGGTCCCTTATTCCAGAAATGAGCTATTCTTTAAAAGTTATTCTGCGCCTAACATGATGTATTCCGTATTAACATAAATAAATAAATTATATACTCTAGAGTGATTCTGGAATTGCAAACTATTCGGTTTTTAGTATAGACGTCATCGTCTCATGAAATCGTGAAGATTTTTGTACATACATATAATTATTTTCGGCCATTGTCTTTCATTTTCTTACAAATACTTCATAGATAGATCTACTACAGAAAAAAATAGTTATCAGTAATATGACGTATCCATATACCAATAATTTAACCTCAACCTCGATTTCATGACAGACTGGTTGATGTGTCTATACAAATTTAAGCTGAAGACGAGATACTGGGCAATTCCAGAATGACTCGTCATGATTTTAAGAGTAGAATAGCCCTTTTAAGAAAAGGTGGAATATTAACCGGAGTGAATAGGGATACAGGGGTGAATCAGGATAAACTTTTAAAAGTTATTTTCAACATTAATTATTGTTTATTGGAAAAAGTGATTCTGTTATTGTGCCTAAATTATATAATACATAAACCATTAGAAGACATTGTTGGCATCAAGCTATTCAACCTGAAAATCCCTTTCAATTCCGATTCACTGCATTTGACGGTAATTTCTGGAAAAAGGAATTTTACGTACTAAATTCGCAAAAACAACAATTTTTATAAATTCCTCACCTAATAATAAATGCTCGCAAAAAGAAACTCCAATTGTGGTACTGCATCTGTAAATAAAAAAAGTATGAATAATCCTGTTTTTATACAAGATATATTTTTTAATAAAATAGTTTACTCAGGCCTGTTGAGCTTGTAAAACCATCATGGGGCATCAAGGAAAGAATGTTGTCATCATTTAACAAAATAACCTTTTTTATTCAATTAAAAAAGACGTATCTATTCAATGGTTTTCGTAATTAATTAATTAAAAGTACTTTTTAAGATGGATTCTATCATTTATGAAAATTAACCTTCATTATATATGTATATTAAATTCAGTCACAATCAATATGATTTAGCATAGTACATTATAATTACCTGATATGAAAGTAATCAGCAAGTTTGCTAACAAGCACACATTGTACTATTCATCCATATCTGTAACAAACAATACTATGTTAGTTTCATGATAATATTATGAATATTCATTCAGTTGATAGCTTAAATTGTTTCAGTCCTGTTGAGCTTGTATGAACTGTCATGGTGGCATCGAGAGTAATTTTAACATCATTTAACAATAGAATACAGGTTGTATATAAAACAACTTCAATAATATTTACCTTTAGTTTGTGCCGGCATTGCAATAATAGGATTACCTGTAACAAAATATGTTCGCCAAATAAGTATTGATTCATTTTATTAACACAAGTATTTTGAAGATTTTATTATCAGTGTGAAAATTATTTTTTCCTCATTACTCAGTACAGGTCTGTGATAATCATCATTAAATTTGAATTGACTGAATGATTTAGTAGCAAAAATATTACAATGTTTCAAAAAGATTCTTACCGTTTTTTTTCATCATTTTGGGTCATCCATTCCATTGAGCTCCTTTCTTGTAACCTGCGGAGTTAATGCAAGTTTCAGATAATCCAAAAATATCAAATCATTGTCTATCACTTGGAAAATTGAGATAAATTTTGTTTCAATTTTAGTGTTACAAAATTGACCTCCATATTATATAACTCACCTATTCAGCTGCGACTTATTCAGCCAAATAAAAACACTACGGTTGTTTACAATAGAAAAATTATAATTTAAAAATTAATTACAGTACAAGAAAATGAATCTTGGTTCCCGACATCATAACGATTCATATCAAACAGACTGTGATATTTTCAATAGTTTATTTAGTATCATGTGGTGACACCAACATTCTGCCACCGTAACACACGGTCCGACCAGCGTCGTCGTGCTTAACACTTAACTTAATTGAGGCGATACATTCCGTTTTATGTTTGAAATAAAATTATTCGTAATATTTAATTGTATATAATGCGTGAGGCGCTCTCAATAATGTTACATATATTACAGTATGGATTGCATTAGCTACGACGTTTACAATTTGTCCAGATATTGACTTAAGTCGGGCAGACCCTCCTTAAGTCCTTTCCTTTTCCTTGTCTCCTGCAAAAGAAATTATTATTTAGTACAATGATAATAGCATTATTTTTAATAAATAAAATTTGTAATATCATTTGTATCGCCCGCGCCGTAGCATGCAGTCCTGGGACATAAAGATAGAGGTCCTGTGCAGCGTTTAGACGCGGGCTCGCTTCACTATGCTTCGTTTGCACACCGCAGCCATCTTCGCGAAGCGGCCGACATGCGACCGACTCGCTACGGCGCGGTTCGGGGTGCCGGAAGGACTTTTTAATCTCCAGTAAAACATCTCTGAACGTTTTTTTAATTTTACTAAATTTCATCAATGCCTCAACAAATTGCATATCAAATATTTTAATCTGCTTATTTATAAGTAGAAGTATTAATGTAATGCAATGGAGACGCACCTGCACAACAGCGAAGGGTTTGGAGCCGGCCTCGCATGGGTCGCCGGGCAGGATCTGCCAGTGGTCGAACACGCACTGCGGGAAGGCCTGTCCACCGGTGTTGGAGCGCAGATCAGCGGTGAAGCCGAACGACTCGTTGACGGGCAGGTAAGCCTTCACCACGAACATGGGTGTACCCGCCACCTGCGACTCCTCGAAAACGTGACCACGCCGTCTGTTCAGCACGCCGTAGATACCTCCCACCGCTACCTCAGGGCACTGCGCGCAAATATTACACAACACGTTTCAGATATTATGTCATGCAGTTTAACATGTAATTCTTAGATAATATTTTATAATTATTTTTTAAATTGATGCTTATGATTTTGCCCTTTCCCACAATACTTTGGGTTTGTTGACTATATTTTCAGCCATACACTCTTTAAGCTATCATCTCAATCACATAGTTATGAACTTATTTGTTTTCGTAAAGATCCATCAAATGTTAGGATATTCCAATAGTCAAGGGTTGTTAAAATTTTGTAGGAGTGTTAGTTCCCCTATTCAGGCAAGGTGTATGTTGGGTGACAATGCCAAAACAAAGAACTGTTGATCTGCCACGTCTCGGAAAGGCGGAACTATCGATGCATGTTAGCCCGCTCAGGAAAAAACGTGGGGTCATGCTGGGAATACATTCGCAGCTTATATATTAGCTGGATAGCACCTGATATCGCATTTATATAGACGATAATATTAATTGTAGTCACGCAATCCAGTCTTGTAAATGCAAATTATGTAATTATTATTTTCAAAACGTTAACAACGTTATTCAGGATAAACAAACAGTTTAAACTGTATGTGAGTTTGTATGTTGTTGTTGTTTTTTTAGTGTTCTTGAGTTTTACTGGCGTACCTTGCCTAACATGGCGATAAAAAAAATAGTTTTAAGTTCAAATAAAGACCGGATTTGCGCGGCTACAATGGTGTCCACTCTCCATGCGCACTGCGGTACGAACCTGAATCTCGCACAGGTACACGGGCTCCATAAGACGCGGCTGCGCCGTCAGCAGACACGCGTACAGACATCTCCTCGTTGTTGGAATGATTTGACCGCCACCCCTGCATAAACAAGTTTACGTTAAATCCATCAACCTAAGAGATATAATTCAATACACTCTTTATTATGAAAAACAAAATAGTTCAATGTTTTTTTTTAGTTCTTGTTGTAAAATATATATTTCATTAACCACATGTTTCATGTGCTGAAAAATATATGGCATTCAAACAATCGAAATTGTGCAGTAACTACAGAAAATTTGTGTGATGTAAGGGGTTTTGTACAAACCTGTGGATAGCATCAGTGTGTAGCGTGACGTCGTAGATGTTGAAGCGCACACCACGCAAGTTCTCCTCAGCCATGACACCCTCCTTGGCGGCCCATTGGAAACCGGCCACCACAGAGTCCTTGATTTCGTTGAGGTACTGTACTCCCTTGGAGCAGTCCACCATGATGTTGGGGCCGGTGCCCTCAGGTCCGAAGCACCAGATCTTACGGGCCTCAGTGACGTCATATTCGTACTTGTCCGTCAAGTAACGCGCACGGGTCTTGAAGTCGTCACGGGGGTTCACTTTACCCTGCGATCAAAATATACATTAATTTACATTACATTAACTTTTTCGAACATAGAAAATCAATTTCAGAGTCGATAGTCGGACATCAGCTAAATCAATACGAGATTATTTCGTAACTATTTATTAAACAAAAATAAACGTCAAATGCGTTATACGCGAACGAAGACGTGATGCAACGGAAAAGCCCTGCTATGGCAAATGATTACTATATTTAAAATACGGATTAATACGTACGTCATCAATGTCCTCGGGCAGACCGTCAGGCATGGGCTGGGCCTTCATGAACAGACGGTTGTGCTTGTTGGGCGACTTGGACAGACACATCTGGTCGGACTCCTCGCTCACAGTTTCACGGTACGACACCACAGGGTCGGATTTCTTGATTGGAATGCAAGCATGGTCCTCCTCCAAGTCCTAGCGAAAAGGATGAAATGTTACAATTATTAGTTAGAAGATAATCGAAAACTACCGGGACTCCGTCTTATAAATTAATATTGCAAAGAAATGTCTCATACATTTATGGGGTCGCAAGCTACAGACGCTAACAACCAATTCCGGTATAAAGTATACTGTAAGTCCTCTTTGACACCCAGATGCTTATTGAAAGTAACTGGCAACACTTGGGACTAGACTTCGATAGAAATTCAGATAATATTAAAATAAAATAAATTCATCACAATAAATTCTTAGTTGGGTTATTACATCATTAAAAAGGATAAACATTTATTTTGAGTCAGGTTAACAAAATCCGTGAGACCCATAATATGCAACACTAAACTTAAAATATAATATTGCTACTGCTGATTTTTAAGGGCAGGCACCAAAAAGTTTTATTTAAAAATAAAAATCTCAATAATGTACCTTAAGACAGATCTCAAGATGCAACTCTCCGGCACCAGCGACGATGTGTTCTCCAGACTCCTCGTTGATGCACTGCACCATAGGGTCGGACTTAGCCAGACGCTTGAGACCTTCCACCAGCTTGGGCAGATCGGCGGGGTTCTTGGGCTCCACGGCGACACGCACCACGGGGGACACACTGAACTTCATGACCTAAGGAGGGTAAACCGGTTTTTATAGGGAAATCGGATTTGTATTATGTTTCAAACCAAAGATTTGTTTTTACATAATAGCTAGATAATGTATAACTTTCAAGTAATCTTACATTAGAAACTGCAGGAAACTGAAATAACCTACTATCACGCCGGTATTCCCCGAACGGTTAGGCAGAGGTGTTCCAATGCACTCCCACGATTCACCAGTATGTTTAGGTGTCTTGTAATAGAGGGCGAGCCTATTGCCATTAACTGGGAACAAACACCGAGCTGCTACTGAGAAATTCATAGAAAAACCCAATAACACTTCTCGACCTGGGAATCGAATCCAGAACGTTCTAGCGTAGTAGTCGCGGTTAGGACCACTAGACTAAAGAGGCAGTCAATAGGAGAGAACTAAGAACTTGTAAATTTATTTACCTTCATGTTGTGGGCGTTCTTGAAGGTGGTGATGGTTCCGGTCTTGACAAGGAACTGGTCAACTCCGACCAGACCACAGATGTTACCAGAGGGCACGTCTTCGATGGCCTCCACGTAGCGACCCATCATGAGGATCGTACGCTGGATGGTCTTCTCATACAGATCCTATGCAAACAAATGATAAAGTTGAATGGGACATTCTTAAACAGTATTCCTGATCTTGACTAAAAAAATACTTAAAAAACTTGTATTGCTCGCGTCGTAGCATGCAGTCCTGGGACATAAAGATACTATGCAGCGTTTAGACGAGGGCTAGTTTCACTATGCTTCGTTTGCACACCGCAGCTGTCTTCGCGAAGCGGCCGACACGCGACCGACTCGCTACAACGCGGTACCGGGTGCCGGAAGGTAAAACTTTAAATATTTACTGCCCTTGATAAGTCTTTGAAGTATCAGTTAAGCTACCTTTCAAATACGACTATACCTGATTTTGGAATAGACATTTATTTCCGCAAATAGACCTTTTATAGACACTTTTATAAGTCAATATTTAATACTGGATTTGAGCTAATATCAAAAACAATTTGACCTACCTCCTTCTTGCCGGGCTGGAAGTTAGGTCCCATGATACGGGCCTTCTGGCCAGTGACGACCTTTCCGGAGAACACACGACCGAAGGCGTAGAAACGACCCTTGTCGGAGGTCGGCACCATTTTGCTCACGTACATCATAAGGGGAGCTTCAGGATCACAGGTCTGGATGATAAAGATAAAATGGTTATAATCGTAATTATATTTTTTTTAAATATTGTGTTGAATTTAATTTATAACTTTATAAATAGTTTATTTACCTTGATACCGATAGCGGCCTCATCGTCGTGGGGTCCTTCGTACAACATCTCCATACGGTACTTCTGCGCCACCACGGGGGACGGCAGGTGGATGGCAATCATCTGAAGCAGAGCCTCGCCAGCGGGCAGCCAGCTACGCATAACCACCTATATGACAAGAAATAAACAAAATACTAATTAAGTTGGGAAACCATAGCATATTATTATTATAGTCAAGGCTAAAGGTTCTAAATACAACTGTTTTTTAAAATCATGTTCGATTGGTTTTTGCATAAATTTAAAATATATTTTTTAATGAATTTACTGTCTTATACATTTATGGGGTCGTAAGCTACGGACGCTAACAACCAATTCCGGTATAAAGTATACTGTAAGTCCTCTTTGACACCCAGATGCTTATTGTAAGTAACTGGCAACACTTGGGACTGGACATATAGTCTACCAAAGAATGTATGCTAAAAATGAAACATATTTGGAAGAAACGAAGATTTTTGCATTGCTTGTATTGTTTTGTAATTAAATCTAAATTCTAGCAATAACAAAATAACGATCTTATTCATAAAAACACCTAATAAACCTTCTATAGCTATGTTTCCTCTTCCTTTCCCTGTCACATAATATCACGTCAAAACAAAACTAAACAGATTATGGTTAAATGTGACTTAATGATTGGTTGTCTGATAAAAAAAAATACACGTGAAAAGTTAAGAAAACAATCTCTGTTCAGGAAAACACAAACACTACATAAAAGATATACACAAAGACCTCCAGCTATCAGTATGTTTCTCACCTTGAGCAGAGCCTTTCCATCCTTGTCAGAGTCCTCGTGCTTGAGAGTGACGCCGATCTTCTTGAGCAGGCCATCGATCTCCTCCTTCTTGAAGTTCATGATGGCGTCGAACACCTTGTAGATGGGGTCCAGCACGTACATGCAGAACGAACGCTTGTTCTCGTTGTCCTTCTGCTTGGCCCACTTCTTAGTCTTGGCATTGAAGAAGTTCTCTCCCCACAGCCTGATGAGAGGTTTGGATTATATATTTCAAGTTTTTGATAGGGAAAAGCTAAGGAATATTATAATGGGCTTCGTTAAACTAAACTTGTGCCTGAAAATTCCAAGAAACTTTTACTTTCATTTCTCATACATCCCTACATAACTAAACTCATGTAATTCAATGTTTGTTTCTCTTATTTATGTTGTCTTTATTATGTACCTCTATCTAATTGTCTGTACTAAATAATTTAACATTAATCATAACAAAATTGTATGCAAGTACAAAGTTCCGACAATTACATCACTTCGTAAAATATTTACATAAAATGTATCTCAACAATCGTAAAGAGTCAACAGTGAGCAATTCACCAATCCATGTCGAGAATTAATGTTCGTCCCGGTCTGCCGCTGGTGTATAGCATGAAACACTTTACCCAGTAGCAATGGGACGAAAAAAAAGCAAGCTAAGTAATCTTCAATAAATAACAAGTCTATTTTTGCAATGCTGGTGGTGGTACTTAAAAACCGCATTAATCAGATAATGCGGTTCATATTACACGCAATCATGAAAATCTATTAATTTTAATGAATTCTAAAGCATCAGTTTCGGTTGTGTGAGGTCATTGGAGGTCGAGACTCGCGAGTGTTGCGTCTACGAATCAATGCTCGCGACTTCATTACGTGCATCTGCAATGCTGTATTTGAACTACTAAGACCATAAAATAAAGTCGTGGCACGGAAATAAACTAAGTTGTTGGTAAATTATCTTTACAATGCGACATTTTTAATTTATTTCATTGTACATACGAAAAACTAAAATCTTAAATGTATACAATAAAAAAGAAGTCTGTCAGTAAATTGAATCATAAATAAGAAATATTTTTACAAGCAGAAGTATCGTAATTAACTCGTAGAACTAGAGCAACCGTTTCGAAGAAACTTCAAATTGTTCGGCTGTTCGCAACTGATTGCCCGTGTGAGGGAGAATACTAGAAAGTTTGGGACAAGCTAAAGAAAATGTATTTTTCATGTTCAGTCAAACATTTATAGTAAGATCAATGTACTTTTTCGTCTATAGACGAAATAAGGCCGTCCTAAAATATATATTATGCTGTCCACATTTTCGGCATCATTCCAGAAGTTACACGTGTCAAAATATAACCTCCAAAAAGTTGGTTGAAAAAATCGTGATTTTAATCGTATCTTATCCGAATTACAATTTGAAAATACAGCTGATATAGTAATCATAAAAGAACGCGGCGATGAACTGAGAACCGACCGTATCTTACGCATCCAGTACAGATAAACTCGTGGTGTGCACGTGAACAAAAACGTTTCATCACATATATCTATTTATAAGTAGGTATCGTTTATATCTTAGAAAACAACTAGAAATATTTCTAGTTTTTCAGCCAGCAGAATGTAACATGGATAGCTGACTTTAATTACTATGTAAAAACTGCTCAGATTATCTTTTTGGGTCTATAAATGCCAGGATCGTGAAAAATTGAGTTTGGTATCATGTTGTTATGTTGCTTTCAGCCTACAAACTTTTAATATTGTTTAGATATAAAAAATAAATTTTAATGAACGAAAAATGTTTATAACAGTGCGCCTTTGCGAATTAACACCATAACACCTATATCTAAAAATCGCATAAAGAAACTAAACTGATGAAACTGTTTTGGAAATTAATGCGAACATTCGTTTGCACACACAACAAACCACTCTAAACATAAAGGTACACCTCCGTCGTGGGTAATCAAATAAAATGGTGAAATGATAGTAAAACATGTTTTACCTGTTCATGAGCTTGACGAGGTCGATCTTGAACTTGTCGGCGTACATTTCAGAGAACTGCTTGAGGGTGAAGGCCCAGCCGTGGAGACCGGAACCGAAGCCCACTGAACCCTTGCTGGGGTCAACACGGACCTCACCTGGTTAATATTAACAGATGTTGGGTATATCTTTACGGTCGTGTACTTTTATTTGATGTTTTTGCATAAATGCAATAGATGCGACTTACGTAAGCAGCTGAACTATACGAAAATGTGTTGCTGTGACGTTTAACGCTAACCTTAGTTGTTTGCAAACAAAATACCGTAAACTGATACGCGTGCCAAATAATTTTCATTGATTAGTGCTGAAATGTATCTCAACGATCGTTGTAAAGAGTCAACAGTGAGCAATTCACCAATCCATGTCGAGAATTAATGTTCGTCCCGGTCTGCCGCTGGTGTATAGCATGAAACACTTTACCCAGTATCAATGGGACGAAACATCAAATAAACCCTAGTGCTAGTAACAAGTCGGTAATTTTTAATCCAAGTACCTAATTGGGGTGCGAAAGACGGATGTCGCTCAACAACTTTATTGTTCAACCGCACTTGATTTAACTTAACTAACAGACCCTTAAAAATAAAGGTAAGTAAGTAAGTTAAATCAAATGCAAAGATGGAAGTAAAAGCACGCGATCGAAGATTAAATTAGGTTATGGATCATAACTGCAATGCATCAGGAATGTTTCCTTGATACCATGAACTGCATTAAAAAAATGGGATCCCAACCTATTGACCTTTTAAAAGAGATTTCAATATCCCAATACCTATGATTTTACAAAAAGTAATCAGTTCACAGATTCATGTCGATGAGAACATTAGTACCTACAAAGGACATTGACATCTGCGTCATTAAATTTAATAGCGATACAAAACAGGCATTATAATTTTGCATTAATTTAATCCGCATAAATGAATTCATTTTATAAGATAAACTATTCTTTTCATTCTTGAAAATGTATAAATGAAAATCTTTCCAATAAAAATTCTTATTCATCTCCTCGACAGAAATTCATTAAAGTTTAGCGTGCGATATACGAATTACACAATATATTTAACACATAGTAGGGTGACCTTGATGCGTTTATCATGCGGATCAACATTTTATAAACACGTTGGCATCATGATGTGTTACGTAGTGTTTGTGTACCCACTTGTATTGTTTGTCGATTGTCATGCGAACCGGCGAAAATTGGTTTTAAGTAGGTATACAGGGAAACGGTTTAATGAGAATAACTAAAATACCCAAACAGGAACACATGTTATATTTAAATATATTGAAATGTAACTTTAATCAAGAGCTTTTGTCGAGAACCTCTTCGGTTAAAAAGGACATCACTATGGATCTACGATGCCAGACGCTAGGGTTTCCGACTTAAACCACGCTTTGCATAGTGGTGAAGAAAGGGTGGGCCAAGCTTACAATATTTGTATAATTATAGTTTGGTTGAACGTTTCAGGAACTACAGGTTGTACATTTATCGAGGAAGGTTATAAGCTGTATAACGTCACACTACGACCAATAGGAGCCGAGCAAAAAGGAAAAGAGCTAGTAGGTATAGTATAAAGGCGAACGACCGTTCGTTAAACCATTTTGAAGACCAAATTAGACTTAAAAATACAAGTAGGATACCTAAGAAATAAATGACGCAACCAGCTTTGAAGCTCAGTCAATATCAATTTACTGTAAAGTTTACATCTACCCACCACCACCCCTATTATACGGCAAGCACGAAAGATTTTCTTGGAAATTGGATAGCGTTATGACGTCACTGGCATAAAGCGTGGGCAGGTGGTGTGGGAAAATACGTAACTGGTCTGAAATATTAATTGATCCAATCCCACGCAACGGGTACTAGGGAATATAGAAATGTGGGTGTCTTAATTGAAATGACAATGAATCCTGTCTGTATTAGGGCTCAATTCGTAATTTCGGCGCACAGAATTTAAATGTGCTCTAGAAATACCGACTGTTCGAATATCTAATAGTGAAAGTCTGATAATAGGTACCTAAGTTTCTTCTGAAAACCAATGAGTTTGTTGAATTGAGGTCATGACTTTATTTTTTAAATACAAAAAGATAGTTAATAGGTCAAGACATCGAACTAACTGTAAAGTAAGTCATGTTGGTTGAGAAACTTGCTTTTTATTTTTAATAGATGTTACTGATGTCACCTTAGAAGACTTAAATTTAGAATGTAAAGACAAATTTCGACCTGGTAGGTGGGACTCGCGGCGGCTTAGTTGGTCATAGCGTCTGGTATATTGAACTAGAAAGCGCAGGTTCGAATTCTGCCAGCAGTCAAATTCTCATTATTTAATAATAAAGGTGTGTGCAGAATAGGTAAATATTTCATCGGTCCGCCATCCTATTGTTCATTTTATTGTACATACACCCACCCTATAAAATGTAGTTTATAATAAAATCGTCACAGTCAACAACACTACCATAAACTGAAGAAATTAAAAATCTTGCCATAAAAATAGTATGTGGATGGGCTAATTAAATACTTTAGAATATTTATGATGGGAGAACTTAACAGCCTCCTTGTCAACTTCATGTAAATTATGAGATATTACATTGGTTTGTTTTCACATTGATCCCAAGTTAATATTTATTAGCTACACTTACCCATAGGGCCGCCATCGTCGTTGTAGGTGGCGATGATGACGTTGACGTTTTCAACGATACGCTGGAAGGTCTGGTAGAGCTCCTCAGCCTCCAACTGCAACTCCAGTAGAGCACGGTCCATCTTGTTCATGAACAGGATAGGCTTGATGCGCTCAGCAATAGCCTGACGCAGTACAGTCTCAGTTTGTACACACACACCTAGGGAAATTGAATGTGATCAATACCAGAGATGTAATCCTCAATGACAATTTAGCCAGGTCTTCGAAATAATGTTAACTTGTCATTGAGAGCTCTGATAGTGTGAGTAAATAACTATATTTTTGATGTTTCGAGAACTGAAACCTTATTCCAAGTTTGGTTAAAAAAACGTAAAAATCCACTGCTCATATTCAGTTGGGTACATTTTGTTAAGTTTTTCTACAAAGTGATCAGATCAGAGCCATTCTGCAGTTGGCACCATTAATTAATTATGGTTTTCCTTTCACAAATTAATGGATAAAACAATGATCATGCATTTTTGTAAGATCTCTATTTATACAAGCGACGACTTCTGTTGGATTATCATCATGGGTGTAAACAGATAAATAAACTTCACATACACTAACCAGACTGGAACATCTGGATCTATACATGTGCTAGATACATAAATATGTATTATTTAATCTATCTGTACTGTGGTGGACTATAGCCTATTCCCTCTCAATATGAGAGGATACCCTTGCCCAGCATTGGGACAGTATATGGGTTGATGATGAATCTATCTGTAAGCCAGTGTTCTAAAATAAACCATAGTTTGGCTTGGTCTATATTTTTGGAAATTTCACCTAACATGTTATATTATTATTACCATCCTAATCAGCATTATTTCTAGAAGCTTATCAGGTATTGATAGAGGGGTAACATTTAATGTCATTCAATGACAACGTACATACAATGTAATTATCATCATGTCATGAGAGTGCATATTCTATAATTGCTAGCCTTTCAAATTTTAAAAACATGTGAATGCTTGAAACTCATCGTCATCCTCCTAACCTTATAATAAATTACTTGGGGTTGGCACAAGTGTGTCTTATTCCATTCATCTCTTCTAGCAGTCATCTCATCATTCACTTTTTTTGTAGCCATATCATCCCTCTCACAATCCATTCATCTTTTCTTTAGTCTCCATCTTCCCTTATTTATATACAGGGTGGAAGGGACATCGACGCGCAACGGCTTACCATGACTAAAAAGCCGACGAAAAATTCCAACGCAGGGGGTCCAGAATCATGTACTGAAATCATGGTAAGCCGTTGCGCATTGATGTTCCTTCCACCCTGTATGTATATTTATTTTATTTAACACATACAGAAACAGACAACAGATTGGGTATTACATAACATTCTTCTTAACATACAATTTATAAACCTGAAGTCCAATTAGCATTCAACAGTTAAAAACTTCTATGAGCAATAAAAGGAATTGAATGTTAAAATGTAGGAAAATATTGAACTAAGTTGAAGTAGAGAATTCTGAAAAACATGACTGTCATGGAAAATGTCTATGTTGGAACACAGCATTATATCCATCCCCATTTAAGCATATAAATTTCCTGGTAACTAACATGCTTGAAACTAATGCACCTAACAATTTATTTTAAACTTAATGAAATTACACTGTCATGCAATTTGATGAAAAAAATTAAACAATGCTTTGCAATCATTGTATCTTCAGCTTTTTTATCTTGATTGACTGAACTAAAAGCAGTTGTGCAATATTGTATCAATACCAACATCACACCCTATTTTTTAAACAAGTTCCTATGCAAATCTGGAATAGATTAGCATGAAGCTGAAATTGTAGACTACTAAATTATAGCATATTATCTACAAAATGTATGAAATTTATATTTTTATGATAATTTTCATGGAAGTAAGATTGGATTTACTTTGTAAAATGCAAAATAAAGAACATACCAGATACACAGTCGACAACTACGAGGGCACCATCGGTTACACGGAGTGCAGCAGTCACTTCAGATGAGAAATCAACGTGCCCAGGTGAGTCGATCAGGTTTATCAAGAAACCCTTCTGGCCCTTCTCACACTGGTCAGGGTTGGTGATGAATACCAAATCTTTGTCATCAAGCTCGAAGAACATAGAGATGGCGCTGTGACAAAAGATTAATTGTTAGCAACCTCTATGGTAGTAGACAACATTATTATTGTGATTTTGGATATATCAGATGGCCGTTCTGAAGATCTTCAATGATATTCAGTTTCAAATGGTAAAGAACATTCATCATGTGAAATTATTGATTTTAGCTGCGTGACATTAAGTATAAAATATACTTGATACCATTCAGGTTGACAATACATAAAGTTTTAAATGGTAATCATATTTTAAGAACTGTAGCATAGAAAGTAGCTACATTCTCTTTCATTTTATTACCTATACATTCACTTAATTCCAGCTGTTGAGTCATAAGAGATTTAAAACCAAACCAAGAGCATTTAATGAAATTTTTTTGCTTGCATTTCATCATTTTTATAGAAACAGCTGATTTAGTTGACACTTGACAGTGACAAACAGTTTTCACAAAATACAAAAAACGATAAAACATCGTATTATAATTACTTTTACTTTAATACGTAACATCAATACAAAAATAAAGGCTTTACTCAAGACAATTCCCAATCTACTAATAATCAATTTAAGCTCCCCAAATTGCGACATAGACTGTAATTTTCATCTAGGGACAAAGAGTCAAGTTCAAGGGCACAAAATTGGCATCTTGCAGTTTTTGTGAGGGGCAAACAAAGTGTTGAAAGAAACACCATGCGGTGGCAAAGGTACTCACGTAGACTTGATGGTGATGCATCTGTCCTGCTCGTCCTTGCGCGTGTCCGTGAAACGGGTCTCGCCGGCGCGAGCGCCAGCAATGATACCGGCTTTGGAGACCAGGGAGTCTGTTAGGGTAGACTTGCCGTGGTCGACGTGAGCGATGACGGACATGTTGCGGATGTTCCGCTTCTTGTCCATCATCCCGCGGATCTCGTCTACGGTGAAATTCACCTGCGCAAAGCAGAAAACATTTCATCAACATATCCCACATCACAACACAGATGGCACAATTGACACACGCACGTTTCATTTCTTATCGATAATAACAGCTTCAGCTCTACAACCGCAATAGCTTTAATGCTATTCTAGATGAATTTCCGCGAATCTACACCGACACAGACCAATCACCGCAACACTTGGAAACGTCACCCGACCACAAAGACGGTCGTCCTGAAGAATGCAATAATTTATTACAATTTTAACACGAGTGCCGTAAAATATAACCGTGAAACGTTAGCACATTAACACAGGATCACTTTTCTGCACATAATTACGATGTTAAATACTCACCATATTGGATGGTTTTTGATTTTTCGTTCAATAAAATAAACTACCATACGCCAGCAATGGCGTACGCTTGAAAAAGGACCTTTTCGGACGAGGCCCGGATGTGGCAGGCACCCGTCAAATATATGTCAGTTCATAGACAATTTATATTGCCATGTATAAAAATCTGAGTAAAATAATTATGGATTAGTTATTTAAATTAAAAAATGTCTTCTTTATGGATCATATATCTTTATGTTACATTACATGTTACATTATTTTTTTCATCTTATACTCATGCGAATAGACCTACTTTAACAATGACTACTCGATTTTTTTATTTTGTAATTTCTTTATGCCAACCGTAAATGGTAACACTACTATCTTTGTCTTTGAATAGCTGCTATATCAAAGTTAACAAAAAAAACATTTCACAATGTTACGATATTGGCACGGCAGCACATTGGCACATCATCTGATTACAAGCCAAATCATTATCTTTGAATCGTCATAAAGGACAAAATAACTGCATGTAGACGTAGATTAGCATAGTTAGACATACATTAGCCCCGTCCTCTGATATTGTTACCCCAACGTATTTCTAGCTGCGGCATTAGAATGAGTCATCCACATCGTTAGTCGCTTAATTTATATCTCAACCTTATAGATGGCGGTAACGGCGATTCTAAATAATTTAGCTACTCTACGCTAGATGGCACTGTTACACAACTTAAAAAATAATTTACATTTTTATCGAAATTTTGTGATGATTAGAAGTTAAACTTTTGTTTATTAACTGAACATGATACTGATCGGTTTATACAAAAATCATAAATCCTTCAAAGAAAAGAGAAGCGTTTTAATATTTTATTGACGATTTGTTGACCGTACGTAATGTACCTGCGTCTATGTAATTTTTTATTACTTACAAACAAATATTATGTAAAGTTGATAATATAAAAAATAGGTATCCGTTTTTTTTAAATCGATACATAATTATAACAGACAGCTTAAAATTTCAAATTCAGGTCGTATAGTAGGGGCAAGGGCAACGGGGTTAGGGTGGACATTGCATTATTGCGAGGGTGGACATAGGGCTGCCAGCAATTTAGTTAGTATTTATTTATATTTTTTTTTCGTTTTTCTTTGTATTGGTACGTACCAATATGATACGTAATATAAATAGATAGGTAACCTACTTAAATATGTAAAATAACTAGTTTTGTGTGAGTACACACTCACGTGTGAGAGAAGAGAACCTATAATTTATTTTCGAGCAATCGTTCCTCCAGCATAATATTTCTACCCTTGCGTTAAACTCTTCAGATTCCAAATTTTCATATTCAAATCATTCCTTTAATATTTCCTTCCTGTGGGATTTAATTTTCATCTAACGTAGAATCGGTCAACGGTCACCTAATTGTTGATCACGAAAAGTTTCTGAATGTTCTATAATTAAATAGGTGTTTTTTTATAACAAAAAACATCTATAGCATAAATTAAGTACTTATACATTTACGTAATCTTCCCTACCTATTTTAAAAAGGTTAAAAAGCACACACCTTAAAAAGGTTTTTTAAATACTTCGGAATTAGATACAAAGCGAGATACATTATCTTAAAGGTTGAAACAAAACAGTTATTATGTCTGTTTTTACGTTTCCAGTAATTTCACGTCGACGGACTTTGGAACTAATTAAGATAACTATCTAGGTAGGTCTTCTTACAAAGTAAGTATTTGAAAAGATAATTTATGCAATTGAGGCACAACTTGTGTAGGCAAGTCTAGCTCATAATTCTTTGTTATTTTAGGCTGGTGCATACCTAAACGAACAATTAGCAGATATAATAAAAAACCCATTGTTACGACCCTCTGGAGGGTCACGTTATTGTGTATACATTCCATCCATCTTACCTTCGATAATTCTGTTTATGTCCAAATCCTTCAAATTCATATTTTTTATTCGACTAAAATATTATATCCATACGTAACGATTCCCTCTATACATTTGCAATCAAACAGTTATACAAAAACAATAATAAAATTGTCAGTCAGACAACCCTGTTCCGCCGGTTCGCAGGGGAGACGCCAAGGTCGCCAGATTACATAAATTTGGACAAAATTGTTCGTCTGATATCGTGGCGGGTGCGTGTACGAATACACTTTGTTATTGCATTTCATGTAGATTAAAATTACACAAATCGATGCACGAAAAGTATTAAATCATTTTACTCGTCAGCTGTGCCCGTGGCTTTGTTTTCCTTTGGATATCACTTGTGAATTAGTAGGAATCTGGGCGTCAGATTCATGAGGACTAAGTAGGAAAAAAATAAGTACCTAGATTACTTATTTTGTATGACCTACATGTAGCTGTTCTGCGTCTGGGTATTGGTGTATGTAAAATGTTGTGTTTGTAAACGCACCCACGATAAACGGAACCCAAGAAAATCCTAGTTTCATAGCTACCAGCTACACACCCGCGTAGGTACAGCAGGACCACCATACCCACCGCGTGATCGGAAAGTAAAACAAACAGTTTTCTATGCTTAACCGGGCAAAAATCAAATCTGCTGCTGCATGCATGCTGAATTTTATAGAAAACCCCAATAACACTGTTTAATCTGGGAATCGAACCCAGGACCCCTCGCGCCTAGAATACTAGACTAACGAGGCAGTTATAGTCATTCTCATTTTTTTCGATTGCGTTGCGGCTACTTTTTTTTTATTTAGATATGGTCGAATATCGGCCGGTTCCAATTACAAATCAATTGCAGCCAACGGAGAGACATGGCAGGACATCGTGAGGCAAATAACATCTGCCCCCAACACAACACCAACATAACGGCCACCCGCTCTGCCAAGAGCGAATTGGCTGAGAATAAGAAGATATTTACTTACTAATGTCAAAATCCTATCCCTAGTAAGTAAGTAAGCAGATTATACAAACTCCTAAGTCACTGTAATTTAATAAAATTAAGGTAGCGTCTTTACTACACTAGGTATAGTAGGCCTTATTCCTCTCATTCTGTGAAAGGAGATCACTGCCAGCAGTGGGACAGTAAGTATATGGGTTGATGATGAAGGTAGCGTCCTTAGCTGATTGAAATAAAATCCTTTAAGCAAACTTAAGACTACATGCGAAGTACCTTATAGGTATCTTCACATCCCAGGAATTGAAATTGCTTATTACTTATTCTTAGCAAGTTGTAAAAGAGGAAAGCATAATGCTAGGATGCGCGTAGGCGACGCGGAAGTTTCGTAATTTACAACTAAGCGTAGGAATATGCATATTTTTATTGTATGCAGGTATTCTCAGAACAGCCAGGAAGTTATTATTTAACTGCGATCTCATCTATAAAAGCTAAGATTCATATTTTTAATTGAAGGTGAAATCCTTGCGTATCTATTCAGCCTAGCTAGCGGTGAGCAAGGTTGCCAGTGCTCCACAAGGAAACGTTGTCTTGATAATGGTCAAGGTCCACCACCTTGACCCTTATACTGCCAACCCAACTATTCCTCTTTCGTTTTACAGGGTCCGTAACGAGCAATTGACACCCCTGGTGTTGCAAGTGTCTATGCCTACGGTAACCGCTTACCATCTGGTGGACCGTATGAATGTTTGCCACCTTAGTGGTAGATATAAAAAAAGGAGCTAAGTTTCACCTATGAGTTACGGAAGTCTGAAATACCCAGCCGACTCCCGCCCCGGTTCCGTGAGGACTTTCCACCTTCTAAAATAAGGTAAGTTGATGAACCTACACATTATCACACCATAAAACCTGGCAAATACTTATTACTTACCCTGGCCTCACTGTGGTAAAAAAAAAAATGCGTTATGGTAAAGAATAATTTATTCTGGATGTAAACAACACAAGCCACCTGTTTGTATTCAAACTTATCTTATTCTGCAGCAACAGTGCAACGGCATCCTAATGGCAAACAGAAAAGTATTAAATATCTTGTCCAGTGTTATTATCGCTTTGGTTGCCTGGAAGGACATACTTTGTGCATTTGTTGTTTCAAATAAATATGTATATGTATATTTTTGTTATTAATTTATATTGCACGTATCTCTACAATAAAAAACAAATAAATTAAAGAAAATTCCACTGATCACTAAGTACCGTAAGGGTTATCGTTCAGCAGTGGGACAGTATATGGGTTGATGATGATGAATACGCACATGATTTCGAGAAGACATAGGTGCGTTGGATTCGAACTCGAAATCTTTGACTTGGGATTCAAATGGTCATCACCGCTACTTCAATGAACTTTAATCATCCTTCGAGCCTTTTTAAAAGTCTGTTGATGTCAGCTTCGAGTATAGCCAACGCTGAAACGATTGGCTGAAAACCAGTATTTTAAACGAAGCGACTGCCATCAGACCTCCGCATCCCAATTTCTAGACAATACCGATAACCTAAAGATAGACTTATTCAGAATAAACTACTACCTATGTAATTGCTTATCTACTTCTTTTTACTGCGGCTGAATAAATTGTTTCCTTCTTCTTTCTTTTCTTTCACTAAGTAATACATTTTAGAACCTCATTTTACAAATACAACCAATACCAATACACTAGATGTTGTAAATCCGTTACTACGTCGTGTAATTAGCTCGGCAGGGGCCCAATAATAGATCGATGTTAAATATAAGGCGGGCTATTTCGGACACTGAACATCTAAGTACTGCAACTACTAGCACATGTTACGGGAATAGGCACGCTTGTAATGGATTCAAGCTTGTTTATCTCAGTATCGAATCGAGTCTGGGTATCAGAGTAAAAAAGAAAACATACTATCACGCCTGTATTCCCAAAAGAGAGGTATTATGGGACTACATGGGACCTAAACATACCGGATAATGTACATGGGTACCTATACCTTTGCCTAACCTTTGGGGAATATAGGCGTAATGGTATGTTATGTTTTTGCGTTATGATAATCATCTTATCATCATCATTTCAGCCTATTGACGTCCACTGCTGAGCGTAGGCCTCCACCAAAGAGCGCCAACCATCCCAGGGCAGCTCGCATCCGCTGCCAGCCACCTTATTCAAATCATCGGTCCATCGTGTCGCAGGGCGTCCCACACTACGCTTGCCCAAACGTGGTCTTCACTCTTTTTATGATAATAATAAAAAAAAAAAACAAAATCACAGATTATTTATTGACCAGTATTAAATCGCTATTGGTATTTTGGTATATTGTTCTTATCTTTTTATAAAAATACATCTGCATATTTTATAGAATTAACAAAACGTGTGTGCGTTTATCTACATGCCGAGATAGCAAGTTTAGATAATTCCCTGTCATGGTCGTGGCTTTCACGGATCTCATGGCCATGACTATAGCAGATGAAGGCGGATGCGGTTTTTGGTCGGTACGAGTCCAACATACCGCCATGCAGGTCTGCCACCTCCTGGATTTTCTGTGGGTACTATAAAAAAGTAAGTTTTAATAAGTTGATAAGATTTGATGCTTCATTTGTTTACAGGATTGCTAAATGTTAGACCCTAGGTAGGTTGTTATTCCCGAAAGTTTTCAGTGCTTTTTAATTTTTTTATTCAGCAATTCTGACACTTTCCGCCTAGTGCGTCCCCTATAACATAACATAGGATTAAAAAATATATACCATTACCAGCGAACAGTATGTGAATATTAGTCCACCTTCTGCTTAGATACAAAATACAATGGTGATATTATGTGATAAGGTTTTAGTTGTTAAGTACCCGACTGCCAAGGAAGGAACTGCCTGAAAACCTAAGTTAAACTGCAAATTACAAACCGAAAGAAAATTAATGAGTTCCGCTTGCAACTAATCTCAATGCGGGTATTTAACTTATTATGACTTAATAGTCTTTCAGCTCAAGTCTGAGAGTTTACGTGTAGTAGAGTAAAGTACAGAGACACTATAGATTATTTTTCAGTTTTCTCCATTCTCAATCTTGTTTCAGTCTTTTTAGTGTATTACTTTTAAATTGTCTTTTTTGCAGTCGGGTTTTTGATATTTTTAATTATACAAGTATTTATGATATTTTCTAATCACCATGAAAAATAAAAATATGTCTGTGTGTTTTATTGATCTAAAGATTTCTTTGATTCATCAAACTACATTTTAAAAAGATATTGGTATAAAATGACAAACAAGCAAACTGGCTGCCATGTAAGAAAGTCTTAGAAGTTTTTGATCCACTTCCCAGTGTCCGATTAAGCTGAAATTTTGCATGTAAACGTTTAGTTTGAATGACATTGCATGGTTCGAGAAGTAATGTCATTCTAAATCAAATAGGGCGGACTCCCAAAAAAGGCGGGCTAGTTTTACGCACTCCCATGATTTATCTAATAAGATTACAAAGCACACGGGCCACTTGATGGTAAGTCCTAGCAGCATTAGTAGCCTTTCAAACTGGTACACATGTTAGCACATGATTGGTAATGCCTAGACGAATTTAGCAGCATAAGGAGAGGCTACCTTATAAAATTATTATTGCTTATGTAATTTAATTCTGCCTTAGTATTTAATTAATAACTGTCTGCTCTGTGCGCTCTGTTCTATCAATTCCCAAGGTTTATTGTAATCAAGGGATAATAATTGGTTTATTATGATCAATTTTCTCCAATCAGTGCTTGTCCCTGTTCAAGGATAATACGATCTGCTGGTAGTAGTAGTAATTTACTGGCAGAGTTTATTTAAAAATAGAACAGAACGTCATTTTCGAAACATCATTTTTTATACATATTTTTAAATGTTTTATATTTTTATTTTTTTGTAAAAATAGAATTAGAAAATAAAGCAATACCGAGTGCGAGAATAATATTACATATTTTAATAAAATAAATAAAGGCTCAAAGTATTTTTGCATTTGCACAATATTTACACTTATGGTATTAATTAATCTGAAAGGAGATCCGTGCCCAGCAATGGGTTTGATGATGATGATTAAGACCTCCTTTGTACATTCTTGTGCGTTAAACATAATTTATTTTAAATAAATGAAATAGTTTGGCTGTAAATAGGTATAACGTATTTTTTTTTTGGGATTTTATATTTTTTTAAGTACAGACGCCAGCAGGTCAAGCTATCCAAAACTATAAAATTTTCCCAATTGAACATTAACCTTAAAACATTGGTTTAAAGTTGAAAATCTATCAAATAAATTTGACAGATTGTGGTAGCTTGATGTGCTGACCTCTGTACATAATAGTTTTTCTTTATAGAAAGTATAGTTGTTTATGAAAATATGTTGTTTTAATGATAGGTACCTAATTATAATTGAGATGCAGAATGTAAAACATTAATTAGCTTGATTGTGTACAATGTTTCGTTGTTTTTAATTCGCTATCATTTCGGTAAGGTCACATCTGGAGACCTCACGATATGCCGACTTACCGACCGACGACTGACGACCGAAACAATATGATATGAGCTACAGGGCTGCCACCTGAAATTCTAGGAACATTAATATTTTTCGAGTTTATTTCACATTATGTCTGTCTGGTTTGTCTAGTGGTTGTAGGTGCGACTGCGAGGCCCTTCCTTTTGAAGAAATTCGCAGTAGCAGCTCAGGAGTTTCAATTTGTGCTCCGTTAATGGTAATAGGGTCGCCCCCCATGGGCATGGGAAATGGAACATGGGATCAAAAACATACCTGTGAGTTTACAGTAGAACACCTCTGCTTAACGTTTCGGGAAAACGGACGTGATGTTCAGTCTGGTGTAGGTACTCCGGGGTCAGCCTGTCAATTTACCGACAAGACATTTTTACCACGGCATATGAAGAGTTAACGTGTAAATTGTACTGAAACTTTAAAGGAGATCATAACTAAAATGACGTAGGTACAAAGCCAGCGGGTCAAGCTATCCAAAACTTTCAAATTGTCCCAATTTAATAGGAACCTATTTTGTATTAAAGTTGAAAATCTATCAAAGAAATTTGACAGATTGTGGTAGTTTGATGAGCTGGCCTCTGTACCTAATGGCTTTAAAATCAGTGTCTCTTTTCTACGTTTTGGAGCGTTAAAAAGCCTACAATAAAATATACTATTGAATTAATTCATATTTAGGATTCATAGCAGCTCCTTACGGTCTTATTGACTCAGCCGTTAAAGTGGAATTCTTCTTCAACAGAACATTTTAAGATCAATGAAATGTTGCCATAGTTTATTGGTAATTATTCCAAACTCGTTCTTGATTTTTAACAGCAATTTCGAGGGCCACACTATTTTGCGTGTATTATTTCCAAACAAGAAAAAAATTGACCTGTCAAGGCAAACTGTCAACCCTTCAACAGTTCGATAGTTTCAACAAACTAGTACGAGTAGCAGTGAACAGTGACCTTCAAGAGAGCAAATGTTCGAAATGAGTCAACGCACTGGCCACTAGGCAGGTAGCAACAGTGCTTGGTCATAATGAATTAAATGAACTGGTGCTTGGAACGATGCCAGAGTGATACAGACTGGTCGTCGCTTGGAGACCGGGGCTGCCGTACCGGTGATGTTGAACAGTGATTGCAGGGATAAAATTATTTTAAATTTGGAACACTTAGTAGAGATAGTCCAGTAGCAGTAGATGTTTTATAGCAGACTCATAATGTTAACAGAGACCATGTTTCTCCGAGTTTGTTTCGGCGTTTCTTCTCAGAGGTTGTCAGTTAAGAAACGCAAGCGACATCTAACTTTAAATATTACAAAACATTGACTTGTAACAGTATCTTTAGTAGTCAAATAATATTTATCATTTAGTGCCGGTATTCAAGATCCTGTAGCTGTCTTCGTCTTGGAAAAGAAATCAACTGTGTTACTTAGAAAAATTACAGGAAATCGTAAATTAACTATCCTAGTGGGGTTACTCCCGAATAATTTTGGCAAACTTACAGATTTGCCAGCCTTGAACGTTTTATGGGTCGCATTTTCATGGAAACAAGTTTATGGTACTTTATTATTGTTTGTTTGAACATCTCAAGGACATAGCGTAGGTAGCTCATAAAGTATTTTTCCGAATTCTTAGAGCTTTAGCAATAAATGACCGTTTTCCGTTCTGTGAAAGTAGATATAAATCAAAGTAACCTTGTAAATGTTCAGCACACACCGAGCGCCAAGGCAGGGCAATTATTGAGGTATCAATCTATCAATGCTGGAGCTCCACGTCACCAACTTACCCCTCAAGGTATTGTCAACAAAATTCCGTGCGTTATGCTCGTGAACGGGTGCTGCTTATGGCGTAGACAAGCAATGATAAAAACTATGCATGATTCCTAGGACTTACAAGATGATTCAGACAACTTGGAAGTGAAAATAATAATAAAATTTAAGTAACCGTAGCCAGCAAGTTGACCAGTCAACACATGACTGGTCAACTAGCTGGTACAGTCAGCAACGAAAGTCGTTGAACAAGTTGCTATCTTCAATATGATTTTTAATAAGTATGAACTTACTGACCTGTACAGGTTATTCGAAATAATTGCATAGATGATCATTAAATATTAAGGTTACCTCAATAGAAAAAAACTCTTGACAAGTTTTAGAGCTGTGATGTTTTTAAAATTTAGCTGTGTTCAGCGACTTTCGTTGCTGACTGTACGTATTTCACCAATATAATTTTAAATTAAAAAAGAGGTTTGATACTACTATAATGATGATGGTTGAGTATTAACTTCGATGCAAAAACATTTACCTACGTGCTCTGGCTGACATAATAGCAAAGAGTAGGTAAGTAAATCTAAGCAACATCAAAATTTTGTTTTATATAATTTTACCGTTTCATAAATTGTTGTTGGGTAGGTTGCCACTTCTTCTTCCCAGCTACAAGTCTACAACACTAGGAGGCGGTGAAGTGCGTACATTTTCATCATAGCATCATTCTGGTGTATTAAACCAGAAAACGCAGGTTCGACGCACGAATTCTGCCCGCGGTCGCATTTTTCTTTCGCTAAAATAATCCAATGAGACTGCTCGAACTGGGAATCGAACCCGAGACCTAGTAGCGTAGCAGTCGCGCTTTGGACCACTAGACTAAAGAGGCAGTGCCGTAGAAGTCGATTTACTATAATAAGTACTTGTTTGTCAGGGTTTTTTTGACATGCCTTTCTATTACTTTTACGTAACATTTACCTAGTTAATTTACAACAGTGCAGCAACAATTAGCCCGAATTGTGCAATAGTCATTACAACATGATTAAACTTGTCCTCAGATCTGAGATGTGGGTATAGGCGAACATGTGCAGTTGATGACTAATCTGCCTAGATTAAAAATAAATATAGTCTACACGTTACCGGAAGAACATTATAATGAAGCGGAGTTTATTTTTTTACAACTTTTGTGAATTGAAATAAAACTATTTTTTACGGATTTTATCGCGTATATTCATATTATTAATCCCGACGTTTCGGACCTTTACAGCGTCCATGGGTCACGGGTAGACTGAGGTGGTGGGAGTCTTGATGAAATAATTACTGACAGTAAAGGGTAAAGGGTCCGATAAAATCCGTAAAAAGTAGTTTTATTTCAATGTAATATTCGCGTAAATGTCAGAAATCAATATAACTTTTGTAAACTTTGCATGAGTAAAGCTAGTGTTAGACTACACTAGCTTTACTCACTGTGGTAGCTTGAGCTGGCCGGTGGTGTAAAACAATAAGGTTCATATTCAATTGGAAAAAAATTTCAGTTTTGGATAGGTTGACCTGCTGGCGTCGGTACAACATTACAAGTATATTTTATTAATAAAATTCCAAACTATAATAAACTTAATATACTTATTTCAGAACGAACGAATGAAGGAGTGAAATAGAAGGACGAAAACGGTAAACCGGAGACGTTGTTTTAAGTTGTGAAAAGACGTGATAAATTATCATTGCGAATATCTGACTTTTAGAGGTGATCCCAACACCATAATATAATAGACATGGGACACCTAAATATTATAAGAAACGCTGAGACTATTTGCTAGACTTCAAAATTTATTTTTTTAGAGTTTATCAACAAAAATCGTGGCGGTAGCTATCTATATGGGTGATTATACAAAGGTTGGGTAACTCTTGAGGATATTTTGTTTACTGTAGTTATTAAATCAAATTATTAAAAATTCGGGTGCATATGATGGCTAATCTAATGATTATACTGTTCCAAATCGGGCCAGTCACTTTTTTAAGTAGATTGGGAGATATTTAAAATTTTCTGAATTTGACTGCCAGGGGACTGACGAGGCTAACATAGTACTGATAAAATACAACATTTTGTAAGAATTATAATGAAATTTAATAAAAATTTGTACAAATCTCTTAGTTTTAATAATGGCACATGTCTTTTAAGTATTAAAATCACTTAGTAACAATTAAAAATAATTATTAATATGTAATACTCGGAGAAAATACTATCTCAATTTTCAATACAGCCTTTTGACATTTAACGTAACGTTATTTACTTAGCTTTTACTACTTTGACTTAGTTTTACTTAATATTTCAAGTAATCAACAAACAATAGAAACAAAAATCTAACAATCTATAATTATCTGTAATATTAATCTATAATTTATCTTAAAAGTACTAATTATCATGAAATTAAGAACAATATCAATATAATAACTATGAAAGTCAACTATCTCAGTCTTCTTAACAGCCTTTTGACATTTTTATAATGTTATATCACTTAAATTTTATATTATTTTGAGGTAATTTTACTTAACGGTATTACGGTACGTATTTTTCTAAAAAATCAAGTAAATATAATAAGCTATGCCTTAAAAGCATCAAAAGAGATAGCAATAATTAAAATAATTTTAATTATAGCCTCCATCTTTTTTATTTCCCTGTTTCTAGATTTTCTCTGTCTTCCACTTCTCCTTTTAGCTTCTTTTGCTCTTTGGTCTTCGTTAATAACAGGTCTGATTGCTTCATTAATAATAATTTCGTCGTAAATTGGTGGAGGAGTATTCTGGCGTATAAAATTATTAGTGGTTTGTTTCAATAGCTGTTTTCTTTGCCTGTAGTTTAATGAATAATTTTTCCATTTTTTTCTAGTTATTCGTTGCTCTCGTGGTGTCATGTCTTCAAGATTTTTTCTTTGTCCTTTCTCTTTTTTCCTTAAGTACTGAAGGATTTGTTTGTATTCCGCTAATTTAATGGGGTCACTTTTAATTCTGGCCAAGCGAGCCTTTTCGGCTTCTCTCTTTTTTTAAAATATTTCTTACCTAGTCAAATTACTTTTAGCGTACCGCATGATGTTTTAAACTGAAATATAAAATAGAAATGCTTATACACGGTAGCAATTAAGATAAAAGTGCTCTAAAACAAAAAAAAACATCAGTACTATGGAGACACGTCAGTCCTCTGGCGCGATACCTGACAAAGGACTGACGCCAACGGACTGACAAAAAAGACATAATTTGAGGTTATAAACAGAACTAATGCTTTTTTTTTTGGTAATTTCGAATATCAACAAACTACATTTTAACAAATCATAGTTAACTATGTATAAATGAAATTGAACCTCAGATTAACAAGAAAATAACGACTCACCAATGGACTGAAATGTTGACTGGCTTAGCACGTGTATAGACGACAAACACAACCGAAGCACTGGTACAGTTATGGCGGCCGTCAAAATTTTGCGGTCTGCAACTAACTTCATTACCAACATTAAAACTTAGACAGGGATTTGACCTTGACTCGGTGATATTTGGCTCGAATTTCAAATTTAAAGAACACACAACGGACTGACGGATGAAACTAAACACAAAGTTTCTTATTTTTTTTTAAATAAAATTGAGAACATTGCATTATGAAAGTTGTAGTATATAATACTATGTACATCACAGATTGAAGTAAATTAGTAAGTTTTCTTAAATCAATGATAATGTTTAATGGATAGTCAGTTGATTGGTGGTTTTCGGGATTGTGACATGCCAAAGGACTGACGTTTTAAGTATTAATTTTGTTTTTTTATTAACTTGTATTTAAAATGAAGAAGTGAAATTGGGTGACCAAATAAAGGACTTTTCATTGTTTTAAAATAAATTGTTATTTCAATTAAATATCATAAGACTTTGTATATATTGACTGATGACATTGAGTTGCCCAATTTTTGTAGAATCACCCATATCTATCATCAAAACAATAATTCATCAGTATAGGTATTCTCAATTTTTCTTAAAGAATTCCTCACTTGACCTCATTATTCCAGATGATTCTGTAAAACTTAGCTGTGTATGTTGTTATTAGTCACCAGTCAGCGCTCATCATCACCAACACGCATATCATAAACAAAACGAAGCAATCATCTCAATGGAGCCAAGCCAGTGATGAATGAAGTGTTCCTGAAAACAGTTCCCGGTAAAAGTTGCGTAAGATCCGTTTTGGTAGTACACTGCGTGCCGAAAAGTTGGCACAGAATAAAAATAATACGTAAGCACCTATTTATAGTGTTGTCACTGTGAGAATATAAAGGTTTTTTTTATTAAATCGGATTTTTATCGGATCATCATCCTTTTAGCATTTAGTCAACTAGGGTGGGTCGGCTTCCAGTCTGATCCGATATTATGGAACAAGCATATTATGTGCGTAGTTTTCCGCTTTCTATGTGATTTTCAGTTTAGGGAAATTAATTGACGTCGCAGAAGATGACGTACCTATGTTATATTATCATTTTAAATCTTTCGTTTTGTTTTGTTATTTTGTGTTGACTGTCATAATATTTTGTTTAACCATTTGTCTTTGTTTTGATTGAATGAATACAGAACCAGTTAAAATATTTGTAACATTGATTTGATAAGAGTAATTTATTATTATCGCTGTATTATAAAAAACTAAGCCATAAACACTGCAGCAATCTATCTTAACAAATTGATAATGTAGGTACGTTCGGCTTTAGACTGATCTTTTATCTATGTCATAATAGATCCATACATGTCGCACAGGTTTTATCTACACCGAGCCGAAACTGAACTTAAGTACACTCACTGAGGCGGCATGTAGGGAAATACCCCTGCGAATTGGGAAAAATAGAAAACTAGACAAACGTGGTAGTAACGTAAGTAATTTCAAATAATAACTAAGCAATGAAATAAAAAAAATACATACAGTCGAACATAGAACGTCAGAAGCTCCTCCTTTTTTGAAGTCGGTTAAAAATAATTTTACATATCAGGCCGATTTTTATTAACTTTATCCGGAGGCAGTAGGTAGGTAGGTACTATAACTACTTGTAATTATGATGAAGTGGAATTTAGTGGACATTTACTAAGTGAAATACCCATTTTTGTAGGTATTATTAATGTACAATACACACGATAGACAATATGAGGAAAAAGTGGCTGCGTTTAGTTAATACCCAAATGAAATGTAGGTACTGAGTGATGGGTACCAAATTTAAAATAAACCATGAATCATTTTTATTGATGATTTAGTATAGGTAATAACTTTTAATTTCTGTTATTATTATTATTTTTAAACGATGCCCTACACTAGGATTTTCATCCGTATCGTGGGTGCGTTTACAAACAAACTTTCACATACACAAACACCCAGACACGGAACAACTACCTGTAGGTCATACAAACATATGTTCCGTGCGGCCCGTGCGGGGATCGAACCCACAACCCGTGGCACAGAAACCGATCGCTGAGCCGCTGCGCCCAAGTTGTCGTCGATTATATATAACGATAGACATGTATATATAACGACGGGGGGGCTCGTGGCTAAGTAACAACTACGCTGATGAACCGATCTGCAAGGTTAACCTGCGCTAGTCGCGGTCAGTCTGTGGATGGGTGACCATTCCTAACACATCGAGACCCCTCCGTGCCTCGGAGAGCACGTAAAGCCGTCGGTCCCGGTTGTCATACGCACACCTCTGCCAATCCTTAGTAGTAGTCAGAAGCCCAAAAAGCCTGACAACCAGTCTGTGCTCTGGGTATCAGTATTCCCCAAAATTTGGGTTGCGAAGGTCTGATGGCAGTCGCTTCGTGTAAGATAATGATATTCAGCCGCATCTGGTTACACTGGCCGACCCCAATATAGTTGGGAAAAGGCTCAGAGAAAGACATGAATATATAATAAAAACGCTTATGTCGATGTTTGCGTTTTGGTACCGAACTGTAAGCTTATTGTAATGATAATACCACGGTGAAAAATCAGCCAGCATTTTGAGCGTGACGCGTGATAATGTAAAATGGTTTATAAAACCAGGTACAAAAGGGCTATTAAGTGGTGGTGGCTCTGGCGATTATGACAAATTCAATGTGGTAACCAAATTAACATAAATAATGTTTTTGAAAACAGAACGAATCTAACTAGTATAGAATACTTTGCCTTTGCCATGATTTTTTATTAAGCCAAATAGCGCATGTTTGCAAATAAACTCCGTACTTACTAGGTATTGGTTTGTCTGTTCTTCAGTGTTCCATTTTGTAATTTTGGAAAATTTAGATGAAACTTGATACTGAATGAGGAGTAGGTACCTACTTAGGACGACTAGATCTAATATATATCTCCTATTCTCTAAATATCTAGCAGCCTAGAGGATAATTCTCATTATGACCAACGTTAGTCTTATCATATTTAATTAGTTATTGCCTATACATAATTATATCATGCGGACGGTGTCCAGGCGGATGCTAGTAGGTATTTATTAATATTGATAGGTACTGCATCATTGATTTTGTATTGTTTTCTTTTAAAATATATCTTGTGTCAATTCGTTTGGCCTGCACTGTACTGGGACAAGTGCCAGTAGTTCGTTAAAACGAATGAAAACACAGAATAAATAAATATGACGCAACACGCCCATGGAAACGCCTAGAAAATGTATTTCGAATAAAAGTTTCGTAATATATTTGCATTTACATGTATTTTTCATGTGAAAAACATTTATTTAAAATATGAGAGCATTTATTTTGAGCATTTAGCGAAAGGTGGAGGGAAAGAAACGGAATTTTCCTAAGGTAACAAAAAATTTATGTATAATAATATGTAATGTCTGTAGATTTTGAAATGATTTTTCAACTGTAGCAACATTTTTTTTATCACAGAGGCTAAAATAAATTGCGATAGAAAGTCGGAAATGTTGGAAAGGTCGTTATGCCAAGGAAACCCCATTACTTAAAATTTTTGAATGTAACTGTCCAATCACAGCAGACTGACTTTCAAAACCTATGATAAAAAACTGCCTCGTTAGTCTAGTGATCCTCAGTGCGACTGCTACGCTAGAGGTCTTGGGTTCGATTCCCAGGTCGAACAAAGTGTTATCGGGTTTTTCTATAAAATGTTCAGTAGCAGCTCGGACTTTGGATTTGTGTCGGTTTGATGGCAATAGGCTCTCGCCCCCTATTACATGGGACCTACGCATACCGTTCACCGGTATGCGTAGGTCCCAGCTGCGGGTGTACATCGGTACACCTCTGCCTAACCCTTCGGGGAATACAGGCGTGATGGTAATTTTTATGTTAATAATAAAAAATCCACACTTGAAGGAAGGAAATACTAAGTACGTGTTGAACCTATAAATGTCCAGCATGGCCCATTGTGTATAGAGCCATTATTCATAGAAATAAAAACAAACTAGGTTTTACGCAATCGTAATAAATTAATAATATTGTTTATGGATGTTTACGCTATTAATGCCAGCTGCCTTGGCCTTGTTTAGTTTCTAAATGACCATGAATGAATCCAACTTACTCGTAGACAGTAGGACAATTAACTCAGAATTTTCTGTATAATCATACATAATAATATTAATAATGCATGAAGTTTATCTCGATTCACAAGTAATGAAAAATAGGTAGGCAGGTAATTTATTAACGGTACTTAATATTATTCATTAATTAATAATAAATTGTTTTTATAAATAATTTCAAAGCTAATTGTAGCATTGATTAACCTAACGCACGAAAAGTAATTAGGTAGAAAGTTTTATATTTCAAATTTAGAAGAAATCATTGCTAACTACATAATTATTTATATTTGTTTTTTAGAATGATTGGTGAACGACCTGGTATTCCTTTTTTGAAAACAGATGACTGCGTCCGTTACAAATCAAGCGCAGTAAACTGACACCATGATAGAAAGTAAAAGTCGATGCTCTTACACAGCAAGACTAAAATGACATTTGGTATGTATAGAAACGTCAATCAAATAAATATTATGTACAAGAAGCTTATTAAGGCCACGTAAGGCTTCTCAAGAGTAGGTTGTTGAATTATAATAGTGACAGTGATTGGTGAGATAACCATATATTAGACCATTGTAGGTAATATGTAGGTATTTTAGATCTGTATTTTTACCTGTAAATCCGTCTGATCTGATTTAAAACTGTGTTTTACAAGGGACTACGCTGATCCATTGATCAACATGGTTAAGCTGCGCTTGCTCGTTCAATCTAAGTATCTATAGGTACCTTTTATATACATAGTACGAAATATCCTCATGCATCACCTACTCACACCTCATCTACGTCTACATTCACCTACCCTATACTTACTCATGGCCATGGGATCCGTGAAATCCAAGCATATCTAGAAGACCATTCTTCACATCGAGATTCTCATTATAGTACAGTCATAGGAATATCTATGACAATTGTTAGTGGTAGTCACAAGCCTGAAAAGCCTGACTGAAATCCTAAGGATAAGCTTAGGATTTCGGTGTTTCCTAGAAATTGGGTTGAGGTATAAGTACCTACTACGAGTATGATGGCAGTCCCACCTTGTCAAATACTGATATTGAGCTGCATCTGATTATTGGAATTCGATTATAAAATTAGATTACAAAATATTTAGGAAACTGCTAGGATGATAACATGATTGTTTTTGCAAAATCTAGACTTTTATAAAATTTATAATATTTTTATTATTATTTTCTCCCTAAATCTAACACTACACATTAGGATAATTTAGTTTTAAATTTATCTTGTAAGAATTGTATTCTTATAGGAAATAAAAGAATATAATTATGTAACCTCAATCAATGCATATAAGTAAATCATTAATTTCGCAAACACTTCTGAACGCCACTTTCCGCATTGTCGTTTTCCGCTTTCCATTGTTTGTGGATATGCTACCTACCGTACCTTAACCCTAGCTTCCACTTTCCGCACCCCTGGCTTCCAGTCTCCACGACTTACTTAGAAGGTATGCTTTTGATCGCCACATCAGATCAATCAATCGTAAAGACCCTCTTACATTTCCCGCGAACAAAAAAGCAAGTAAGCATCATTTAAGCGCAAATTACATTTCTAAAAGCGGTACCGCCCATCTGGCATCGGCTGTCACCGTCCTTCTTATTGGCCTAATTTATTTTAGGAATACGCACGCTTCGCCGAAGAGCTAAGCTGAGCTAGAATTGGCGGAGTGACCTTAAAACTAAAACAGGACTCTGAATCAGCCTGCGTGCTTCGTTATTCATGGCATCAATTATGGGGCCTCAATCTTCACTCTGCCAATTTTCGATTGTCTGTATCTATCAGAATTTATTAAAAGCTTGTTGGTTTGTTTGTAAAAGCTTTCAATATCAAGCGGATATCGTGTCTAAAACATTATCTTTCAATAGCAATTTTAACACTTTTAGATTGTTGTTTATATTATATGTATTTAGATATAGAATTTGGTAGATATTAGTAGCATTTAGTTTGGAAACTGCTTCTTGTAACTTTAAAAAATACAAACAGGCAGAATAGCAAAATCCTATCCTGAAGTCTCTCTATGGTGTTTTCTAGTGGTAAAAGTCTTTGCAGGCACGTAAGTAAAACAGTCATCATCTGACATCAACCCATATACTGTCCCACTGCTGGGCTCGGATCTCCTCTCAGAAACAGAGGGACTAGGCTATAGTCCACTACGCTGGCCTAATTAGGGTTGGCAGACTTCACACGCCATCGAGAAAATGTCTAAGACATGTAGGTTTCATCACGATGTTTTCCTTCGCCGTTTAAGCGAGTGATAAATTATTAATACACACTTGATTTCGAAAAGTCGAACCTCGAGACCTTTGACTTGGCAATGATTGACTAGATTAGTGATATGCCCATTTTTCATATCACTAGATTACCACTGCTTTTATTAAAAAAGTAATGAACATAAATACCTACGTAGATCCGCAACGATGTACAGAGGATAGCAAATCAAGCTACCCCAATCTGTCAAATTTCTTTGATAGATTTTCAACTTGTAACACAAAAAATACACACAATAAGGTTCATATTCAATTGGGAAAATTTGACAGTTTTGTAAAGCTTGACCTGCTGGCGACTGTACCGAAAAGCAAGGACAAGGAGACAAGGTGAAGGAGGCCAGCGGACAAAACCAAGTCCCGATGCTAATGACAGGTGCTGTGACATTGTGGGACAAGGTGCCCCCCGATGTTACTCATTTAGAATCGAAAAAATATTAATGTGGGACGTGATTGAATGCGTTTGTATTGGAAAATATATTAAAATATAATGAAGGTCGAATAAGGAGACGTTTGGCAGCGAATGACACGAGAATACAATCCTTCTATAAACAATAGACCATCGTTGGTGCGTTTCCAACTGCTAAAAATTCTGGGAAAGCTTGAACAGTTGAACTGTGAATAAGTATTTATTATGACATTCTAGGCTTATTTTACTGAATTATAATAAAAAAAAATGCCTCATTCAAGCCAAGCTTAAAAGCACTAGACGGTGGCTTACGGTCCTGTTGATTTCTAAAGGGGCCTAGACAAGTTGCTATCTATCGTCCGAATCGCCGAACAAATAGACACAAAAAGTATGGAAATGACATAAGCTTTTGACAAATCGGGCGATCATAAATGTCATTCTCAAACATTTTGTTTTTATTCGTTTTGTCGATTCGAACGATAGATCCACCGTTGTGGGCATGGTGGGCATAACCAGAACCCTAATTGCAGAGGTCGATGTTCAATTTCTTAATAAAATAAAAATTAATAAGAACCGTAGGTACATGATGTTATTTTCGTAAGTAAACAGATTTATATTGTACAGAATTATTCAGTGTTCGTAGCGGTGACCACAATCTTTTTTGAGAGCTGGATCCGCGCCTGCCCCAGGTCGTGTCGGATATATTGCTGTTGGGAAATTCTTAGCAGCATACATTGGGATTTGTACTCCCAATGTTTGACTCTACATTGTAGAATCGTTCATCACCTAATATGGATATAAATATAGGTACTTGTATGTATAAGCTTGAGGTGTAGGATTTATCCTACATCCTCTGACTAATCTTACGATCTCGTATTTAGAAAATAAATTTTGTCTGCAATACCTAAATCTACATATCCACGTTATTGGTATTTTGTAGGTAAAACGTGACCGCCTCTTGTTAGTAATAACATATTAACATTGTTATTTCCTTATTATCTCGATTTCCTGAAGGAAAACCACGTTAAGGATATAATAGACTGATAATAATTTTGTTTTTATATGAAACAGGCAAAATCGGGTAAAGATTTCAAAGCCGACTATAATATTTTAAGGACTTTAGAAGTCATGTAGACACTAACCAATTTATATGATCATCTCAAAGTAAATATTGCTTAGATACTTTAAAAAAATATGGTTTTAGTCAAATCAGTTCACGAATATGGTAAATATGTAACGTCTCTTATTGAACTACTGGCATAGAATTACCAATCCTGTGGGAATTTCCCAATATTCCCTCTTAGCGCTAACTCTACATTTTTAAAACGGTCCATTTTCGCAAGTAGGTACATTTATATTCAACCTCTAAGGCAGCAAATCAATTTCTTGACCGACTTTGATCATCGTGAGTGCCTTTGTCCAACCTCGATTTCTTGAAGACTAAAGCCACAGATTAAATAATCTAAAAGTGGCAGAATAGTAAGAAATCACTTTTCCAAACTGCATCAAGTGACAAATAAGTAATTATTATTTAAGTTAATGATCTTCTAAATCCCTTAGTTCTGCAAGTGTCCTCTATAAATCAAGTGGCGCCAGTAGGGCGTGAGTCACTGATCGACGCCGGCGCGGGCGCAGCGTATGCCTACTATTTTTCAGCTAATTCTATTTTCAGAATTAATATTAATTGCTCACTTAGTTTGATCAGTGACAATGAATTGCGTGGAGTTAAATTGTTGAAGTCAACATTAAATGTTTTTATTCGGAGATTCTTATAAGATAGGAATTAATATGGATATAATACAGATAGGGGAGGGTTATACATATCAGGCACTTGTCGACTATTTTCTAAAGGTAATATGGTGATCCTCCTGCAAGCGCAAGTGTATTTGGACCACAATCCATGAAAAGTCACTGTCTTTTCTAGTCCACTGGTCCGGACCAGTGAACTATTTGCGCTTCTCGGGTGTTCTCGAGATTTCGCCGTGAGCCTCTTTTCACTATAATTTGAATATACAGTTACAAAACTTCCCGTAAAGCCGAAAAGAGGTTAAATGGGGCCTTATAACGAGTCCATTCACAATATTTAAGAACCGTAGTAACGCTGTATAACATACCCCAAAAAAAGAAAACAACAACATTTATGAATGAAAAATAGAAAAACGATTAAAGTAGACAATTAATTAATATTAGGTAAAATAGGTACGTAGACCTTTCTGTTAAATAATCTGGTTCCCTGACATGACAGCTGACAACATTTTTGGCTTTGTTATTTAATTATATTTTTTACGGGGTATTTTGTAACACGTTGTAACCTGTATGTAGACCTATACATACAGGTCTCTTCATTATAATGTACATAAATTATCGCCGGTTGTTATCGGGTTAACCCTGTCACTTCTAATGAAACGCTAAGCTAAAATCCATTGCGTAGCGACCCCCGTATGTACGCGATAATAAATACGTGCCACGTCTGTATAGGGTTACTTTCCCCTACTACTTATTTGCGTAACTTAGTTTTTTTCATGCGTTTTTTTAATCTTTCTGTTGCTTTTTTAAGATTATTTTTCTGTCACAGTCTCAAATTTGTGAGAAAATCATGATAGTGTGTTTGGACATTAATTTCGCGAATATATTTTATTTGGGCTTAATTAATAATTATGATTTTACAGTTGCACAAGTAAATTTGATGACATTTGATGAATACAACAAACATAACTTTAAGAGCAACAATCTATCAAATTAGAAAAAAAAATGAAAGCTGTGTATTATAAACAGCCAATCTTGCTTAGCCAATCTAGTAGTTTTCTGTGCTAGATTTGATCAAATTCTACATAATTATTTAGAAAAATGGTTGATATGGACGCCATTATCAAAGAAAGATCAAATCTTGAATAAATATATTGGAGGTTGAGGCAATCGTCAACAAAAAATGATCAAATTATGGAGAAGGACATTTGAGCAGTCATACCACTCTAAATGTAAAGTCGTAAGAATGATGATGATGATGATAATGATAATTAATTACTATGAAGGCTACAAGTCTCCGCACCTTTGGCTTTCATTCACACGTGGAAAACAGTAAAACCATTTGGAGCCAGTCTTACATGTAGGAGTGATCTTATATGTAAGATAGCCAGCTGAATCACGAGATCCTACCACCGAGTAAACATTGTTTAGAAACTTGACGTCCCCTGTCCAATTCTGGAATTGCCGAGTTTACAAGTTACACACTTGTTGATCTCAAAACAACTCACTCATTGTAAGACAATGGGAGTACTCGTCTCATTATTCCAGAAAAAATCGAGTAGCGGTAGTAATTCCCGTCGCGACAGGGGCGAAGGCGTAGGGCGCCATGACGGCGCGCCGTTCCCGCCGCCCGGGCGCCGCCGCGCCGCCCCGCCAAATAAACGACGTATATAGTCTGTGCTACTTTAAAAAGTTCCCTCTCTTTGTTATTTATTTATCGGCTTTCTAACTTCATTTGAGTTCCCGGTATTGAGGTTTGCATAGAAATCACAAAATAAAAGTTTTTGAAAAAAGAACGATGAAGTACCCATAAATTACTTTTTAAGGCTACTTACCTAACTTCTTTGAATACCTACTTTCATTTGTTGTAAGTAGGTAGATATTATCCTATTTATAACCCATCCAGTTTTGTGTACCCACTATTTTTGGTGTTGCCGATAGCTAAATAATAGTAAAGTCAATAGATACTATTAGGCGTGGTTTTATGGTTATTGCAGTTTAAACAGTTCTGATAACGATGTGTATTGTAAAAAGATAAGATTATTTTAGATAGATATAACATTTTAAATAGATCCCATAAAATACTGTAAGCTGTAACCAGAGCGTATGTGTATAGTATGCTTAGTTGATTTTCTTTTTTTTATCATTTTCGTCAAGGAGATTTTCAGATTTGCGGGACCCAATTTTTGGGGGGTACTTAACATAGTCCATTCATTTCTTACACTATCGTGTAAATGTTTAAACGAAATGGTTTGATGTTTGAGTAGAATGTACCCATAATGACGTGTAGGACATGTAGGATCATCTCTTCTGCTGGTTCGGTAGCTCGTACAGAATGGATTCATCAGCAAATGTAAAAACCTAGATGCCTCTGGGTCGCAGTTCCCGATTAAAAAAATGAGAACTAGGAGTTGCCCCATAATGAGACTTTCGACCTGTATCGTGGGAACGTTTACAAGCACAATTTTTCACATACACTAACACCCAGACCCGAGCGTGATCCAATATCTATAGGTCATTCTAACATTTATTCCTAGCAGGCATCGAATCTGCGACACGTAGCATAGAAATTATTCGTTGCGCCACTACGCCAAAAGTCTAAACATAAAATGCACAAGATTATTTGTTCGGCATCTACCAATTTTTTAGAAAAATAGGTCATTTGTTTTCATCTAGGTAGTATGTGGTGCTGTGATTGTGTTTTCTTTCATTTTTTTTCTCCATTATTTGTCAGTAGTATTAGGCTTTTTAGATTTAGATATAAGCTTTAGAAATGAAAGGCCGATATATAACGAGAAAGCAGTGATAACCTAGCGGTATGACTATTGGACTGCCAAGTCGAAGGTGTCGAGTTCGAACCCAAGGCACGCACCTCTGACTTTTCGAATTCATGTGCGTATTAATAATTAATTATCACTCACTTAAACGGTGAAGGAAAACATCGTGAGGAAACCTGCATACCTTAGAGATTTTCATCGACGGTTTGTGGAGTCTGCCAACCCGCACTAGGCCAGCGTGGTGGACTATAGCCTAATCCCTCTCAATATGAGAGGAGACCCGTGCCCAGTAGTGGACAGTATATGGGTTGATGATAGTTGAAGATAATCTAATCAAGTGGTATTGTGGGCGTCAATGTGTGTAATTTTTTTTTTTTCATTTACTTTACTTTTAATTTACTAACATCATCATGTTGATGATGCCTGTTTACTTTCACACACGTTACATTGTAAATCCCGAGATCCCTGATAAACTGTGGCATGCCCAACAATACATAACAATTACTTGTTCGCACAAGCAAAATAAATTAGCCGATTACATTATGTGCGTTCGATCAGCCTTCAGATATCAGACCATAAAGCTATAAATACATTCTGAACGGAGCACACACCCATAAAACCGGCTATTAATGGTGCCGCAAACGTTTGCATATGTATTACATATAGAGTGGTACCAATAATAAATAAGTACGTGAGATAAATATATTTTATTAGTTTAATACAAAGGTGGTGACTGTCTCATTGGTGTGCTAGTTAAAGACAGGACTTCGAGAAGGGTTCTAAGTTTGTAGAGGTACAGTCAGCAACGAAAGTCGCGTGACGTGAGCCTAAGGCTTATTAACCGTGTGCAAATCCAAAATCCGAGCTGCTGCTGAGAATTTCAAATTAAACTCCAAAAACCCTCTGCTCGACCTGGGAATCCAACCCAGGACCTCTAGAGAAGCAGTCACGGTTAGGACCACTAGACTAACTGTAATGAATACGATTCGGGCCTTTTGGAGCCCTGAGAATCGATGTAGGAAGCTATTTACTAGACGTGTTGGAAAAACAGGCACAAAGATAGCATTCAATATATTTATGGGAATCAAACCCACGACCTCAACTAACCTCAAGGATAGCAGTCAGCAGTAGTTTGGTTATAGCAGATGCCATATTTATATTAGAATGGTTTTTATGATGTTTACAGTAACTATTAAGCTGCTTATCTCCGACGGCGACGTGGAAATGGTTGAGTTAATGGCGTTTACGTAATGCACTTGTAATCTTTTACCATTCATTACTCGAACACATGTCACCGGCTAATTAGGAAGCGAGTGAATGGCTTCACGTGGTACCTGCCGCAATTAGTACCACCAACAGACATGTAGCTAGGTGTACCTACTTGCAAGTCATGCAAGTCACAAAGGAGGCGTCGGAAAGGGAGAGAGATTGTCCACATCTCTCCCGATCCGTAGAAGACGCACCGGTCTATCAGCCACCGCCTGCGGACGGTTGAATTGGGGGATTCCACCACACGACCAGACAATGGCTCTAGTAGGCGGCACGCGTGTGGCGAATAGCGTGCCTTCAATTAGTATGCGTGGAAAGACCTCGCTAATTAACGGGATCTAGCGTCCGCTGTACCAGAACCTACCATCACATGGTCGTAGCGAATTTCGATGGCCATGACTATGAGGCAAGTGAAGGCAAGTCTTCTGCGGTTTTTAGTCGGTACGAGTCCCACATACCATGGGATACCATAGGATTTTCTGTACTACAAAAAAAAGGTGTACCTACTCAGGCAAAGCACAAGAGGGCCACAGGTGCGTTCATTAAAGATCTCAGAGCCCCCAGCCCCCTCAGAACCAGTGTGCTAGAGATGGGTTTTTAGTCGGTAGGAGTCCAACATAACTCTCCTTTTCTTCTAGAAGAGATTCAGTACATCCACTAGGATAGAATATAATAGAATATTCTTTATTGTACACCATAAACAAATGTCAAGTACGGACATGTTTATAGATGATAGAACGGTACAATGAGCGGTCTAATTGAAAAAAAAAAGCGATCTCTTACAGACAACCTTTGGATTTTCAGACGGAAGGGAGAAAAAGCTGTACCTACTTACTGCATATAAGGAATTATTAAGTAGTACCTACCTATGTCAACGAGCTCTGCTAAAGACTAATGTGAAACATCTAGCTCTGATTAACCGATCTGCAAGTTAAAGCGGTAACTAGCCGCGGCTAGTTTGTGGATAGGTGACCATTCTTAATACATCGAGAACCCTTCCGTACCTCGGAGAGCACGTAATGCTGTCGGACCCGGTTGTCATACGAACGAACAGTTTTTAGTGCTAGTCAGAAAATTAAAAAGCCTGACAATCAGTTTCTCCTCAGGATATCGGTATTGCCTAGAAATTGGGATGCGGAGGTCTGATGGCAGTCGCTTCGTGTCTGTACTTCAGCTGTAAAAATATTATTCAGCCGTATCTGGTTAGTCTGGAAGTCGACTGGGGTCGACTGGGGTGGAGTCGACATACTTATTTGGAAAAAGGCGCGGAGAATGATTTTGTTTTGTCGACTTTAACTGATTCATTAGGTTGTAAGCGCTACTGCTAATTCCAGCTCCAATTCGCAGGTCGAAAAAAATCTATTGTTTTTTTTTTGTTATTTTTTTTTATTGCCTACAGTGGCAGACGAGCAAGCGGCCCACCTGACTGTAAGTGGTTACCGCCGCCCATGGACATCAGTAACGTCGGGGACAGAGCTATGCCGCCGCCTACTGTGTGTGGTAGAGAGCTCTTTTTAGGCCTCGTTTGAAGAAGGACATATCATAACGCACTGGTCCATGAAATTCTCTGTAACAGCCTAACCTTTCGGGAAATACAGCGTGAAGGGATTTTTGTATGCTAGTACTAATTAGTTAATGAATTGTTTAATTAGCATTAATCATTATCAGTTTAGTGGTCGCAAGCGGGGATGCTGAATGTGAGATGTAGGTTTGATTACCTAACAAATCGTGCAGTGTTACAGCTCGAAATTAGGCCCTAGTTTTCCCTTATGGCAATACGCTCTTTACGCTGCTTTATTCTTCGGGAAATACTACCGTAATGGTAAGATATGTTATTGATTTAATAACATTGTTGTCCAATGTGTTGTGTTCTTTGTTTAAATGCGCTTGCGCAGTTGTGCATATATAACTACAAATACTGACGATCTATCCCTGTCACGTTCAAGACTGTCGAGATACCTACGTACACTTCGATGCGGTAAACACATAAGTTAGGTAGAGGTCAGCGCGGTAGGGTGACCATCATTGTCACATTATTCATTTTTACCTTTTTGTAGAAAGAAAAAACAATGTAAATAATTGCTTGTAGTTCCGTGGAATAAGTGAAAAACAGTGTGTGGAACAGTGTGAGGATCGAGTCGTATAAAGAGGTAAAACGGAAAGCAGAATATAGAGAACAGTGGCGATTGCTCCACCGACAAGAGCTGAGCTCTTAAATTGAAGAAGAAGATTGGATATTGATCCATACCTCTGATCTACTACTATATGCGAAAGAATTGTCTTTCACAAAGGTACTTATAAAGACTTGACAATGACTACTTTTTACGACTACCTGCTGTAGAATGACTAGTACACAGAATGGATAGATCGGTCACAATGATTCTATCGACTAGGCATGGTACATTTCACAGATAGCATGTGAAAAATCATATAAAATTATTCTTTATATGTCACACCTGCTATTTTTATCATATGGTAGCTAAAAATCACATTTTGTTCATGGATATCATTAATTCATACATGACGACGACGGCGACGGATTTGTGTGCAGTTTAATGCCTATTACATGGAACCTCAAAATATACATACTGATCGAACTTGCGGGTGTACATCTTAGGCCAATATTATTATACATATTATGTTGTCAATAGATCTAGCTATAATTCAGAACTAGCACAATAACGCTACTGTCCGTCAATTCATGGTCACCACAAAAACATTTTACAGTGGAAACGTCCTCGTCGCGGTCGTAAAGTCATTTTAAGTGCAGTTCCCATGTGATATAAGTCACGTTGGCTTTAATTCAAGGTCTGTAATTAAACCTAGGATCTGAAGGACGAGGGTTTGCAGAAAATGTAAGACTGAACTCTATTCAGTTGACTTGGGTGTCCAAGTCAACTGAGTAGTTTTCAGAAAACTGAGTAGCTATTCCCGGTGTTTTAGAAATCTGGCTACTAGTATTAGTTTCTAGCATGGTATGATGAGCACAAGATGATCCTGTATCAAGATGACGGCACACTGAAAGGGTAGCTAAAGACTTTATCGAAGGTTTTCCCGTTTCGGAATTTTCCAAAAAAAACTCAAGAGGTTTTAATATTTACGTCTTGTAAATACTGCGCCATAACCCAATGAAAATAAAACATTACACAGATCGACATAAATTAGTTAAACCTCGATAAAATCTTAAACACACACAAAAATATTGAACGTTGAAGGTTTGTTTACTGTCACTGATTAAAAAACTTCGCTATCTTATGTATTATATGTATATCTGCATTATATGCTAATGCGTAGATCGTTAGTGCTGATTTTAAACTTATTTACAATCAACAATAAGTTTATGAGTATGTTGTTTATAAGTGCTACATTTTTTAAAGGTGTCGTAATCTTATTATATTAAATGTTGAGAGAGATTCGAAAACCCTAATGTCCCCTCCATTGCAGAAAGAAACATCGTATGTCCGGTAAAGCCCTTCGCCTTTCCCTATTGTTGCGACGGGTTACGGTAAGAACATTTATTTTTGTCAAGTCTGTAAACTTAAATCATAGGTATTATTGGATGGAAAAAAGAGGTTAAAAGAAGTGGGAGTAATTCCACTCAAATTGGAGCTGCCCGACTGGGGAAGTACCTCCGTCTTGCAGAAAATCGAAGTGAAATAACACTGCTTTGAGTTGTGTTGTGTTCCTAACGGTGAGCAAGGTTGCCAGTTCTCTGCGAGGAAACGTTTTGTTGGCGGTGGGTGGACTTTGACCATTATACTGTCAACCCAGGAACGAGCAAGTGATACCCCTGGTGTTGCAAGCGTCTATGGGCTTCAGTAACCGCTTGTCATCAGGTGGGCCATAAGCTTGTTTTTCCACCTTAGTGGCATTAAAAAAATGTTTAGAATTATCAAATGTCGTAGAACAAAATTGTATACTTAGTGATACAAAATTAGTACCTATTTAAGTATTATCCATATAACATTTTTGGTTTTCATAAATATTGGCAAATTACCTTTAGCACTATAATTAGTTCCTGAAAACGATGATTAATTTAACTTTAACTTAATTTACGTTTTCCGTAATGGTATTGTTTGATATTTATTTAATTCCAATTATTTTTGCCATATGTAATAGGTATAAGATAAGTTAAATATTAAACTTACTAATTAGAATTAAAGGTTTGTAATTCGTTTAATATTCAGTTAAGGAAAATTTTGTTGTTTTGACTAACATGGCCAGATTTCAGGACCATTTTCCGTTAAGTTTTCCTTGATACTATAAATATAACAAATAAGTATTGTTTTTCTTGATTGTCTCCGTCGATATTGGGAGCTCAATTCTTACTTAAAACAAATCTATCTAACTACATATTTATAAATCAATTGCTATTCGTTAGTCCGCTAAAACTGAAAAACGGATTTTTTTGTTTGTTCTAACTTAATTCAATTTAATGATCACAGAGTTACTCACTTATATGTTAGTACATTTCTCATTATGTAAGTGAACTGTAATGTTCTTTTTTGAGAAATAAATGTCTTTAAACCGAATATTTTACATTTTTTAAGCTAGATTGGTGAGGTTCTTCAAAAAGGTAAGGTGCGAAATACTCACAACCAGCGAGTGTGTATGACAAGTTATTAGAATGTAGACGAAGCGAAAGAAGTATGCAGGAATCGTAGCAAGTGGCGTTCTTTAGTTTCTGCCTACACCTATGGGAAAAAGGTTTGAGTGTATGTATGGTATTGGGTTTTTATATATTCATTCTCCGTAGCAGGTTCTAGTTTGGATTTTTCCCCAGTTAGTGGAAATATAGGCTAGCCCCCTATATGGGACAAAACTCCAACAGGAATTGTACGTACATTAGTTACCTACTCGTGTGCCTAATTCTTCGTGGACACACGTTCGTTCGTAGGTACGTACTTGGAGTTGGTCTTAATTTAGTTCTCGATTCTCCATAGTTTACATCATCATCAACCCATATCTGTCTCACTGCTGGGCACGACTCTCCTCTCAAATTGAGAAGGATTAGGCTATATTCCACCACGATGGCCTAGTGCGGTTGGCAGACTTCACATGCCGACGAGAAAATGTCTAATAGTCTTATGATGTTTTCCTTCACCCTTTAAGCAAGCGATAATTAATTATGGTGCACTGATCTTTACATATCTAAGTACTTAAATTACTTATGAGAATGTATTTTTAAATTGTTTTAGACGTACTTAGGTACGGTCAGCAATGAAAGTCGCTGAACATGTTGCAATCTTCAATATGATTTTTAACAAGTATGAAGTTAGTGACCTACGAAGGTTATGCGAAATAATTGCATAGATGACCATTAAATATTTAGGTTACCTTAGTAGAAAAGACCTGTTGCCAAGTTCTGGAGCTGTGACAATAAAAAAATTTAGCTGTGTTCAGCGACTTTCGTACCTTCATGGAGTTTCTTGCAGGATTATTCTAGTTGCACGGTGCCAAATTTTATCAACTGTCCACAACAATCCGTGGACAGGATTAAATTTTTGGCACCGTGCAACTAGAGTTCCAACGTTTAGGGTCATAACATTTTGTATTTGAATTTATGTATAGGTACAGTAGGTAAGTAAGCTTACATATGGGAAGATGCGATTTTTTTAAAATTAAAAATCGGCTTATTATGACTTCAATCTTGCCTCCGGGGCAACGGCGACGTCGGCGGTGGAGATAGCACACCCAGAAGATGCCTAGTCACACTACTTTTGAATAGATTCAGGTTGTACGTACTCGGAAATACAGACGCACGAGGGAGTTCCACTCCTTGGCTGTGCGCATTATAAAAGATGACTTATAGCGCTGTGTGCGATCTCAAAAGTAATTCAATCACATGGCTTTCAATCCCCGCACTTTTTATCAGTTTGGCATAATATACTCGTACCTATGTTATGTTTAGGTAGGTATTCCACATGCCATTAACCAACCACAAAGATAAGCGTCTTCAATAACAAACACATTTTATTGCAACGGTCGGTAAAACCCATCGCCGCCATTTTTGTTAGTGACCAGTATTACTTGATCTCCGCGTTAGAGGGATTGAGAAAGATTGACAAACTTTGAGTCGGACGTTAGAGTTCCACTTACGCTGGATGTGTGAAGTTTGCCCAACGCATTGTTGCGTGGTCGGTGAAAGTTACGGATGCATTTGCATTTGGTTGTGAATTGTTAAATTGTAAAGAATTTGTGACTTCAGACCTTTAAATATCCGTATTATCAGCTCAACAAGGTAAAGTTGATAAAGGAAATTACTATTGTGTTTTCCATAAAAATTACACGGGCTATAATAAATTGCCAAAAAAACGTAAATTTTTATAATAAGGTTAGTGCAGTTTATGGATAGGAGACTATTCGAGACCACTTTGTGCCGGGGAGAGCACGTAAAGCCGTCGGTTCCGTGTCCTTATTATCATACGAACACTTGTGACCACCGTTAGTGGTAAGAAAACGTCAATTAAATCAGACAACTAAGTAGTTTATCCTAAGGAATATGGATATCGTTCAAATTCGTATAAAATATAGTTATTCAGCCGCATCTGGTTAGACGAGAAGCCCACCCCTATGTAGTCCGAAAATGGCTAGAAGGAATTAATAATCTACACTACTATTATAAAGAGGAAAGATTTGTATTTTTGTGTGTATGTTTGTAATGAATAAACTCAAAAACTACTGTGCCGATTTCAAAAATTCTTTCACCATTGGAAAGCTACTTTCACCCTGAATAACATAGGCTAAATTTATTGCTAGAAAATATTAGGGAATCTAATGTCCACCCGTGTGAAGCCGGGACGGGCCGCTAGTTAAAAATATATAAATCAACAAAAACATTAAAAAAAATACTGACATCATTTTTTCATTCCCACTCAATATGATTATAAAAATAATGTCAAGGATGTTCGCTTTTCAAATTGTTTCCTAATTTAAAAAACAGTCAAAAGCCGTCAAAGCTCAATGCTAAGCACTGTTTAAACGTACTCACTACTCGCATGTGTGAAGTAGCTACTCGCCTTGACCCGAGACAACTTTACATCATGTTCCCTTGATCACTGGAACGTCGGTTACGGGTGTAACCTTTTTGGTTTGCTCATTTTGCACACTTTAGCAAGTAAAGGTGATGGACTCGTCAGTACTCCACATAATTAACGACGTGGTACGCAAAGTGGAAAATACTTATAATAAAGCAAAGGCAGCAACATCCCAAATGAAAAAATGGGATGTTGCTGCCTTTGCTTTTATATGACTCTTATGTTACTTTTACTTGCAATGCAAACTATAATATTATAACTATTATAGATTCTACTCGTCATTTTACTTTTTCCATTGTTGTTAATTCAAAATATTTTTAAGGTGCACACGTTTTTAAGTTCCTACCCACCACTGTTGTATTATTTTTTAAACAACAAGCATTGAGTGATCGTAAAAAAATCTCAAAAATATTAAACATGGAGCAGTTTTTATGGAATTCTCTTCAACTCGAGTGTGAAAATAACAATGAACTTTTTTAGTAGCTCATTCAATCAAAGCACCAGATGACGTCACTAACCGTGAAATATGTAACTCTTACGTTCACTTTGCCTGTATAGGAATGCAAGTTTACAACGTTTTTTTTCACTGTGATATATGAGCAAAGGCAAGGAATGCATCACGCCTCTCAGGAATGCATTGACGCCCGCTACTTAAAAAAAAAACCCATTCCCGTTCTTAGTACATTGTTATAAAGTTTATAATCGTTTAGCATTAATCGAAAAATATTTAAGGGTATTTTATATTGTTAAGAATTTGAGGTACGCTGTTCCAAAACAAACATGTCCGTCACTCTTTAACGACGACGTGTGTAGGTACCATAAAAGTTTCATTTTGTTGATGGATTATTATGGTCCCTAGAGCTATGGAAAGTAACGCCTATTAGGTATGTAGTTCATCGGATATTTTAAAATATTAAGTACCAAGTATCTTACTTAGCAGGATAAATTTATTAGAATAATGCGTTCCTTGCGAAGTAAGTGCGGTCTCGGAATGTCAGATTCAGAAATATTTGTTATGGTATCTTTGCGGTTTAGAAGACGATGAACTGTCAAGAATTGAGAAGAATATGCTGAGAAGGTTTGGGCATGTCGAGAGAATGGATGAAAGGCGACTAACAAAAGGGATTTATATGGCGAATGTCAGTAGAACCGCCGGGAGGGGATGCCCTAGAAAGACTTACACGGTGGGGTTCTTTAAAAAGGTCAGGTGCATTGTATCTACTCGCACTCGGGAGTATATGACAAGATATATGAATCGTAGCAAGTGGCGTTCCTTAGTTGCTGTCTACCCCCATGGGAAAAAGATGTGAGTGTATAGACTTAAAAGAATTCGAAGATCCCCATCGCGTTTTGTAACGTTTAGTAACCAGATGCGGCTGTATGTCAGTATTTTACACGAAGCGAATGCCATCAGACCTCCGCAACCCAATTTTTGGGCAATACCGATACCCTGAGGATAGACTGGTTGTCAGGATTTTGGGCTTCTGACTACCACTAACGACCGTCTTAGATGTTCATATGTTAACCGGAACCGACGGCTTTACGTGCTCTCCGAGGCACGGAGGGGTCCCGCTGTGTTAAGAATGATCACCCATCCACAGACTGACCGTGACTAGCGAAGCTTAACCTTGTAGTTATTACTTAGCCACGACAACGAGCTATTGCCTTTTGCCATTAACTAGGCACAAATCCAAACTAAACTAAACGAGCTGCTCTAGTTACATTGAGGTTAAAGTTATCAGCCTTCGTAGCTAATACTAGGAATTGCAGGAGGCAACAAAGGTGTTATCATTACGAAGTTAGGAAGTGACCGAGTTATTGTCCAAGTAAATGTTGACTCACACCGCTGCTGGTACTATATTCACTATAAATGGCGGGTTTACATAATTAATTCACTGGCTATATTATCAGAACCGGCAAATATTATGTTATTCACAGCTATTTTTAGAAATCAGCTTCATTAGTCCACGTGTGAACGCCGACCATGAGGGACGGTTTTAGGAGAGTGGAAGGAGAAGATGAAATCAGATTTTAGTTGGAGAACTGTGTATTTACTCCTGCATTGGTAGCGGTACTTTAAATAAAATTTAAAAGGAATAAATTTTAAATAAGTAAATTAAATATGTACCTAATAATAAATATATACTTATTTAAGTATAAGAAAAACATCCAGACAAACACATTCATATTTGTATGTACCTAATTCCTGTTGGAAACGAACCAAAATTAAATCAGTATTTTTGTACTGTTTCTTTTTTATAAATATTTTTTTGTAAAACAAGTTAGTATTTCTATAAATGTCAAAAGTTTTGTTTACCGAATATTCTCTACTTTCCTACCTAATTATTTCATATTCTTAATTATCTACCTATTCTTTTTTTATTGCCCTTAATTTTTTTGTAATTATTAGACTACCTATGATACTTCCAAGTCCTAGTGAGTATTTAAAAAACACAATGTATGTATAAGTAGTTAGGTTAATAGTATGTAGGTAGGTACTTTATGAATTTGTAAATGCACCACGCGACTAAGTATTAGATACTCAATTAATATGTACTTTATGCGTAGCTACCTACACTAGAAAACCGCAGACACATGATGATAGACGTGAAGATAAAGTAGAACTGAGGTACTTATACAACGTTTTACAAAATACCCCGTTAAAAATATAATTAATATAATAAAAGCCAAATATTTTGTCAGCTGTCATGTCAGGGAACCAGATTATTTAACAGAAAATTTTTTAACAGAAAGGCCTACGTAGGTACCTATTTTACCTAATAATTATCTACTTTAATAGTTTTTCTATTTTTCATTCATAATCGTTGTTGTTTTCCTTTTTTTTAGGATATGTTATACAGCGTTACTACGGTTCTTAAATATTGTGAATGAACTCGTTATAAGGCCCCATTTAACCTCCTCTCGGCTTTACGGGTAGTTTTCTAACACCCTGTTTAATATGTACCTACCAATTTTAAACTAGCTATGTCCCGCGGTTTCAACCACACTGACTTTTTCCATTTTGCTCGGCTCCTAATGGTCGTAGCGTGATTTTAAATATGGGAGGTGTACTTGAAGAAAAATTGGGTTATAAAATGCAAAACAAAATTGCAAATCTGACTGGTAATTTCAGAGATTAGTGCATTCAAATAAACAAACAAACTCTTCAGCTTTATTATATGAGTATATAATTATGTAGTTACCACAACTGCGAATGCGTTTATTGGACAAATGCAGGTCTATTACCTAATAAATAATAAATATTTTAAAGTTAATGTTGTAAACGTTATCGATTTTTTTATGCATGTGTGACGTCAGATGTGCGTGAAAGCCCTAGAGTTTAATTTTAGGGTGCCCAACGTAACGGAACGTTTTATTTTATTATTATTAAAAGACCTTAGTTTCTCATAACACACCATTTATCCAACTTTTCTTTCGTTAAATTTCTTCACAATAACCCCTAATAATTATACTTATTCTATTATTAAAATTAATTAAGTGCTTCATCCATTAAGTAATAATTGGATTGATAACTTTACCGGAAACTCAAGATCCCCCAGTCAAACTGGCAACACACTTTTGTGCTTAGGGATATTTATCAAGAAAATAATGAGTTAATAATAATAAATAAATTAAAAACCAAATCTCGTATCTCGTTCTTATTTATTAACTTCGAGTCTTCGACGCACAACGCAAGCTAAACGCAAACTTGACATTGACTTGAAGTCAATAATTTTATCTAGTAAAGTGCTCCAATTGACCTCGCCGCCAATGCCAGACAAATCCAAACAAATGTGATAGCAATTTTAAATTTTCAGCAACATAAACCTTATTTGCCAACTAAATTAAGTTCAAACTAGCTTATCAAGGAACAACAGGTAACGTTTTTGTTCATGATTGCAAAGCAAAATATGTCCAACCTTTTGTTAGTAGAAATAAAAGTCAAAATCGTGTAACGTAACAAATATTGTAAACTTATCAAAACAAAACGACCAAGCTAACAAAACCACAAATTACTCTTATTGTGATGAGTTTAGTTTTTTTATCAAATTAATTTTGAATAAAAGCGTACATAAAAAAAACATTGCAAACCTCATTGGGTGTAAGCTAGTTGTCTAGTGTCTACGTCTACATAACGTTATGTTCGTTATTCAAATTATTTTTTAAAAAACCATTGACAAGCCGTTGTCCTGTCATAGCCAAAAAAAAAGTTGATACCTACGTTTTTTATAACATATGTCATACTCTTGATTCGATGTTTGAAAGCGAATACATTTATAAATTCTCCCACAAGTTAATATTCATATTCATACATAAGGATTACACAATGTCTGTGAATCATCGCACAATAGAAAAAAAACGTTATTTATGTTATTATTATTAAATTATGACAGTAAGTTGCCTTTTCTGAGTAAATGGTGTAGGTTTCTGTGAATAAAATAGAGTTATTTTTACGCAACCGTATAATTTTCTAGTACACATATTTTGTAATAAGTATATTATATTATCCTGTTAAAAGAATCGTATCGTCCTTCAATCAAGTACACCGACACCCATTATTTTTTTATTATTTGTATTATAAATTAAAAGGGCGGAGATGACAATCAAATGACAACATCAAATTATTAAAAAAACAACGCATTTAAGTTTGTCAGCTAATCAATATAATTTAAGTTTATAAAGTTGTTTTTTTTTCTGGTTTATACATACTAGAGGTACTACAGAATTACTTACAAAACTTTCATATTTTCTTAGAGAAATTAGGTACTTTTTTATAACGTTTCAATGTCTATTCGCGTAAGTGTCGGAAATTAATATTTTTTGTAGTTACATAAATCATATAATTACAGAACCCAGTACATATTTTAGCAACGGGTTTCAGTAAATACTTTTTAGTTAATTTTTGGCAGGGCAGTCGGGTTTTTAATTTATTTAAATTATTCATTTTAGTGACAAGTTATATTTTAAAACTTCATTTTAATAAATATACTACCACCATATTGATAATAATATACTTTGATTATATTATTATACTTGTCTAGATGGAGCAATGCAAACAAACGACACGCGAAAACTGTCCCCAAATTGCGTGATATGTGTGAGTACCGCTTGTGTACTTATTGTAGTCAAACTGTCAAGGTGTGCGTGTTTAGGGATGCCTCCTCCAAATTATTAACTTACCTTTTCTCGTTCGACAACTAGGACCGACGACGTCTTTACGTGCGCTCCGAGGCACGGAGGGGTCTCGGTGGGTTAAGAATGGTCACCCATCCACAGACTGACCGCGGCTAGCGCAGCATTACACTCATCACGTGTTTTCTTTTTCACTATTTCAGATTTGCTCCCAAATCTGAAATAGTGAAAAAGAAAACACGTTGTATATTTCAGTGGTTATAGGTACGTCCGTGGCTTTCCATTTTCAAATTGTATAAAATCTATCATAAAAGTATAAGCCTAATTTAAATTAAAATATTGTACGTTGGTGAACGCACCACTTTAGAACGACACGACCACCCTCACTATAAGTTCACTCCAAATAAGGTTCATATTCATATTTATTGCATTCCATAATGTACAATACAGGTGGTAAATATAAAAAAAGAAACAATTATGGACCCTGTAGGGCGCAGCAAAGAATTTTTTTAAATGAAAGGTTAATTTTTAAAGGTTATAATTAAAAAATGGAAATCTACGTGTAATCTGAAAATGCTTTTCACTATGGGATTTTGTATGATATATTGAACTCTGGACAACACATCGTCTAGTCTTTCGGGTCAGCTAGTCGAAAATAAAAATTAATTGATTGCTGCGTAGTTAGGAAGCGTAACATAGGCGCGGCCTATTTGTGTTTTTCGATGTTTTCAAGGATTTTCGCACTATCATGTCATGTTGCGTGTCTTTTTATAATTTAATTAGCATTTTTCCGTAAAAATACAAATTATTTTTTGTGCGGGTGACAGGCTGTCTATCATTTTATTTTACTCGTATATTTTTTTAAGAGACGGAACATGTTTTTTTAGAATTCGTTTCATTCCCAAAAGGTGGAACTTGCAATCTTCGCCTCAGGCAAATCCTCATTTGCTCATAATTATGTGTTCTTTAAATATAAAAAGTTAGAAGTGAGTTGGAAGTAATGCACTTGCCATAAGTGTCGGAATGTTCATCAAGAAGATTGAATAGCTACAGTGCAATTCAATAGTCTACAGAGCCGGGGCATAATAGAACTTGCGCCGTGCAGGGTGGGTTATGGGTGCGGGAGGACATATAGTAGGAAATCGAAAGTATCATGACATAATCACATAATGTCTGTATGTATAGTTAACTTGTTAAGCCTATCAACTAAAGTGAGTGAGAAAAACCTAATGTCGTAGAAAAAAATAGTAAGTAGTTCTATATTTTACACCCCCGCCACCCATGCTCGAGCCGCTCCGCACCGAGCCAGTAGCTTTAAATTCGCCCTAAATAATTTAAATCATGATCCAGCTACCCTAGTTGGCCCCCCAGCAACGCCCTAAACCGAGGTCCGTGTTCCATTAGGGGACGCCCTTAGCTGTTTTTGCTGATTACTATAACTAGGTATAAGTGCTCCTAGCTGGACACCACCATGTCCTGAGTTCTTCCGAGCTAATAATTATGTCCGACCTCAAAAAAAAAGATATGCTTTACACTTTTCGCAATTCAGATTTTGCTTAATACTAACGTATTTTCTAAGAATTTCAAGATAACGTTATCATTGAACTAGGCGCTGCCGGTACTCAACAAAGAACGTTATCATTACCACGGACGAACAGACAAACATTGTTTCAAGTCGGACGAGTAATCTTATCAAATCTTTCGCGAATTCCGAGAAAGTCGCCTAGGTGGTGCCGTATGCCCTGTTCCGCTTCCAACAGTTTACTTTAAACCAAGTCAATATTAACTGTAACAAATAACTGGAATACTTGGAATAGAAGTAACACAACCCATATAGTCAAGTGGATCGCATTTGTGATAATAATGCATTTCGCGTTGTGGAAATTATTTAGATAAGTACTAGCTGTGCCTCGCGGGTTTACTCACGTTAATCTCGTCTTTTTGTATTTCTAGCTACATTGTACAACCAATATTATATGATTACAAACCTTTTCTCGTTATTGTTCTAGGATACGTATAAGGACAAATAATAGTTGTTTAGTGAAGGTGAACGCAGGCGCAAGTAAAGTCGTGGGGCGGAACGATGCTATCCGTTGTATATCAATTGCAATTTAGAGTAGTTTGCTATGTCATATAGTCATCTTTACATCCACAGACAATATAGAATTGCAACACAGTAAAACTCCTTACTGTGCAAATTCCAAGTGCAATCCGTGCAGCACTGCTCTATAAGGCAAGGAACCCAACGCCGCAAGCGCATGAATGGAATACGCAGGTGTGACTACTGTTTTATTATGTACCTTGTACGTATTCTTATAATGATTATAAATATCACCATAGTGATGTCCATAATCTGAGGACGTAAGAAAAATAATAATTAGTTTCTTACCATTTACAGCGTTCCTCACCTTTAGTCTTAATTTGTTTGTTCGGAAAATTCTCATGGATAATCTCAAGGTCTCAAGATCATCCTCCTGGGCATCTGGGCACCTCTCCATTTTCCGTACATAGGGTATTTTGAACTCCTTCCGACGTAAACATACCGGTGAACTGTGGGTATACATTAGTACCTACTCCTCTACATAACCCTTTGGGTAACACAGGCATGATGGTAAGTTATGTTACGTTAAATATGCATTATTGTTATTTCGAATAATCTTATTCAGGGATCTACAAAAAAATAACACTACAACTACTTAAATGCCCTACAAGAGGTCATTTTTTTTTAATAAACCTTTTTTTCTACGAAGGCCATAATCTTAACAAGCACGTGACCGGATGTGGATCGAGAGTGAATTCTCGTCGAGTTAACAGTTCCAAGAAGTTTGGTGAATCATCAACGTAGGCAAACGGGCAAACGTATAGGTACCTACTTACTGTAATACCACAAAACTAAATAAATATAACTTACAAATGTTTTTGTTCTAAGAAAGGCAAGAAGATTATTTACAAGACATTATTTAGCTATTTGTTAGCATGACATGACGCATTAGTTATTGTACCTACAGTTGATTTCAGTTAGACTAGAAGTTGTTTGATACTTAGTATCAAACAACGTACGTACACGTCTAATTGTTAAGTAGACAATTCCAGAACATTAAAAAAAAACCTCCGGCTTTAATTAACAAATCTCCTTCCCAAAGTTTATGGCTGCAAACGCGCCTGATTGACATACCTTTATGAAAGCATAAGTCTTTGAATATTAGCCTTAGAATATCAACCACAGGTGTAAAGAAACTTCTAAACTTAAACGAAGACGATAAGAACTGAGAACGAACATTATATTATTTTCCAACATTAGTCTGCGCGCCGCGCCTCAGCGACCGCGACGGAAAAATACAATTTATTTTCTATTGTGTTATTGTGTCTGGAAATTAACCGCTTAAATGTTCAAATAAGTTAACCTGTCAAGCAAGAAATTACAGACATAATAGGAAACGAACTAACTTTAGTAAATTGAGTTTTAATTCATTTTGTAATTTGTAAAACCACAGATAACATCGAATTTGGCCGGCCGATTAGCACGTATGCTCTTCCTTTGATTCACACACACAAATATGTTCGGGCCATTATAATCATTCTAATTAAAATGCAAAAGATGATAATTGCTTGCACGTTCCGCAACAAGAACTTTTAGTATTCTTAGCAGTTTCTTGTTTGCGTTGTCCATTGATAGTGATATTACATGGATATTGATTATACACTGGAAGCGATCCAAGATTTAATATAGTTACGGTCAAAGAGTATTAAAAATTAGTTCCAATTGTATTTGATTATAGAGCAGCATTAACAAATCAAAATCCACATAAGGTCTCAGTTTGCTCATAGTCTGCGATCATTCCACTTTCCCTCTGATTTAAGTAAGTTAGTAAGATAGGCATAGACACGTCTCCGTCGTCGGTCCGTTTGCCAGTCAATAAACAGAGATTTAATAACATAATTTTACATCAAAGGTTCCATAACAAGGGATCATTTGAGTTCAGATTCCAACACAAAGACATTCAAGTCACATACACACCGCCTTTTTTATTTTCTTTTAACTGCCAAAACCTTTAAAAATCAAACAAACGAGTCCATTCAACCTTCAAAAACCGTATTTTTTTTAGAATAAGTATACCGATTTTGTAACGATGATTCATCGAAAAAGGAGGTTGTGTACAAAGCAGGTTGGTCTCATCTATATTCTAGACATCGTCTGTTTACCAGTCTAGGCAGAACGGGGTTGAACAAATTAGCGAGCTGTTTCGAAATTTGAATGCGGTTGGTTGATCGACAAGACTGGCCATAAGCGAAACAATGAACCATGTTAGTAACTTACAATAGACACTAATTGAATTTATGAAAAGTGGTTTAGACCTCGATTCTCGAAAGTAAATCAATATACTTATTGGTCAAAATGGAAATATTTTATATTTAATAAATGTTTTATTAAAAAGCTTCTAATTTTGTTTTTGTATAATTTGTAACAGTAGTCGTTAGCAGTTTTGCTGAAAAAATTATACTTAACCCAGACAATTTCTAAACCGAAACCCACCATTTGATTAAGTAGGTCATGGCTTCAGACTTCAAATACGTAGGTATAATTATTTATAAAACAGCATATGTATTATGTACTTACACATATCTACACATCTCATCCGGAAATACGTAACATATTATAGCGAGGCTCTGAAGCTTTGAGAACAAGGCGGTGATGCAACATAAATACTCCTCGCCTTGAATATGGAGGCCGCGTAGCTATTGTAGAGGTACCTAAGTATCTATACAATGAAGAAACATCAAAAAGTTTTTAATCAAAACATTTTTTTGAAACCGCTAATGTAGCATACGTCCGCTTCATGGCAAGCAATGTCTTTAGCTAGCACTAACAAAAGCAGGGTATTTTCTGTCATTGAAATTAAAAAACTGGAATTTTATAGTCTTGTTTTTTTCTTTTCAGCCGGGTTTTTTTAACTTTTAAATTTAATTTACACTATGATCATTATTTATCATACATAGGCTGGTAAACATTGATCGCACAGTCGGGTAAAAAAAACATACTGGCGAACTGCTGTGTACAGTCAGCAACGAAAGTCCCTAAACATGTTACAATCTTCAATACGATTTTTAACATGAAGCCACTGACCTGTAAAGGCTGTGCGAAATCATTGCATAGATGACCATTAAATATTTACCTTACTGTCATAATAAAAAAAACTCTTGACAAGTTTTGGAGCTGTCATGTTTATCTTTAGCTGTGTTCAGCGACTTTCGTTGCTGACAGTACATCTCTGTAAACCATTCGGGCGTCATGGTATCCACCCAGACGAACTCCTGTAGCAGAAGTCCTACTGAAACTGGATATTACGTCGTACGATCTTATCCGGAAGTATACTTCATCTCAGCGAAGGCTGTGTTGCTGTGAAAACAAACGGTGATGCAACACAGCCTCCTGACTTGAATAACAAACGTGTGTTATACCTGATTGTCTATTTATATCCTTGCAACTGATTAATGATCACGGCGCACGCGCACGCTCGAGAGGTTTCATATAAAGTCATATTATTTATTACATGCTGTTATTTCCTCAGTGTTTTATTTTATCAATCTTTTATTCTTGGTTTATACATCTTATTTACACAGATAAAGGTTTAATAATAATGCATATAGAATTTTACATTCAACTCCCACTAATATTATAAATGTGAGTTTGTGAGGATGGATGGATGGATGTTTGTTACTCTTTCACGCTAAAACTACTGAACGGATTTTGATGAAACTTTACAGTATTATTATTTATACATCAGAATAACTCGGGCTATAATTTATAACGATTTTGAGTATTCGTCAAATTACAAATTATAATTAAAAGTAACTTTTCCACGCGGACAAAGTCGCGGGCAGAAGCTAATAAACAATAACTCTTAAAAACAATCAAGTACATACATCAAGGGGGAGATAGTACTTAAGTAATCCTATTTCCAATACTTTCATATTTTTTAAATATACTATTTTGTACCGTCTGCCTCTGTCCGTCTTCCCAGACACGAGCGAAGAGTTTAGAATAAAGAAGGCAGTATGTGTATTTAATATCCTACATAAAGCAATACGCAGCGTATTTCTTTTTTTAATTAAAACTCAGCGAATAGCTTGATATAGGAAGCTATTTATGAGTCGCACATACATACAATCAATACGTCATATAATATAAACAGCATCGTTAAATAAAACCTCGTTAGGCACGTTTCTCACGAGATGCTTCGCCGGTGGAACAGCTTTCAGATGTTAATGAGCTTGCATTTTAATTGTTACACATTGAAGATGTTGACATACAAGTTCTTCTACGTGTATATCTTATTACCTTATTCGAAGTTGGAACTTAGGACATTTCTGACCTGTTAGGGGCAAGGCAACAAGCAGTGCTTGCTACCCGAGTGGTATGACCATTGGACTGCCAAGTCGAAGGTCTCGAGTTTGAATCCAAGGCACGCATCTCTGACGTTTCGAACACTCGATTAAACAGTGAAGGAAAACATCGTGAGGAAACCTGCGTGCCTTAGAGATTTTCTCGACGGCGACGTGTGAAGTCTGCCAACCCGCACTAGGCCAGCGTGTTGGACTGTAGCCTAATCCCTCTCTTATTGTGAGAGGAGACCCGTGCCCAGCGGTGGGACAGTATATGGGTTAATGATGAGGGGCAAGGCCAATGCATACTTAGTGGTGATTATTTATCTATACCGTAGAGAGCACATTCTACAGTCTTCCAGAGAGCACAAGTCTCAACTACAATAATATTCTTCTTCTTTCTCCAAGCCTTTTCCTAACAATATTGGGGTCGGCTTCCAGTCTAACCAGATGCGACTGAATATCAGTATTTTACACGAAGCGACTGCCATCAGACCTCCGCAACCCAATTCCTGGATAATACCGATATTCTAAGCATAGTCTGGTTGTCAGGCTTTTTGGGCTTCTGACTACACTAACGATTGTCATAGGTGTTCGTATGAAGACCGGGACCGACGGCTTTAAATGCTCTCCGAGGCACGGAGGGGTCTTGATGTGTTAAGAATGGTCACCCATCCACAGACTGACCGCGACTAGCGCAGCTTAACCTTGCAGATCGGTTGATCAGCCTAGTTATTACTTAACCACGTGCCCCTCCCAGTATATAATAATATTATGTATAAGAGTTATGATTCTTAGAGCAAATCCGAGAAAAGCCATTTGCCGACACAACGTTTCCTCGTGAAGCACTGGCAACCTTACTTATCGGAAAGCACACAACACAGATCAAAGCAGTGTTATATAACTTCATTTTTCTGCAAGGCAGAGGTTCTTCCCCAGTCGGACACCAGATAGACTGTATTACAGAATTTACAGATGAAAGAAAAAAGTATTGTTTTTGTTGCTACGCGTAGCATTCTCGTAGCAGCACGTCCGACGTAGCACGCTCGGACGAGACCCCGAAGCGGATGTAGTGTTGTTGTATAGATTTTAAATATTCGACAACATTGCAATGGTACCCTTGTACTTGTTATACCTTACCTTACCTGTATATAACCGAGTCTTCGCGTTAAGGAAACATAATTGAGATACATAAGAGAGGCAGTCGTAGCTAAGTAATAACTATGCTGAGTTGCTGACCAACCGATCTTGAAGCCGCGGCCAGGTTGTCGATGATAACCATTCTTAACAATTTCAGAATCGGAGAACATAAATAAAGTCGTATGTCCCGGTTGTCATACAAATATCTATTATAATCTTTACAGGTAGTCAGAAGTCCAAAAAGCCTGACAACCATTTGTAATAATAATAATAACATAATATAATAACAGGATAATAATAAACACATAATCAGGATATTGGTATTACTCAGAAATTGGGTTGCGAAGGTTTGATGGCCGTTGCATCTGGTTGAACTGGAAGCGGACCCCAACATAGTTGGGAAACTCGGTCGGCTCGGAGGATCATGATGATGTGTGACTGAGATACTTCAGTAAAAATAACTCTCTCACTAGCCTAATGGCAGAGATGACCCATCCTTGAGGTTCTGGGCTCAAATTTGTTATTGGGTTTTTTCTATGAAATTTTAGATAGCAGCTCGGAGTTCGGAGACAATACAAGCATGAAGATATATATTTTTCTATGTAAATATCATCAATTATCAAATTACTTGACTTTTTTATTCTGTAAAAATAATTGAACTCATTCTCTTATACATCTGTAAGCATCGAATACTGTTACTGTCGTATGTCGTGACTTTAAAATAGACCATGACTTTGTTTGGGTGTTTCTTCTCAGATGTAGTGAGCTGGGAAATGCCGGCGCCATCTATGTAGTATTCATTAAATATAAACTAGTAAAACTGTCTTTAAAAGATCTATTTACAGAAATAAATACCATTTATAATTTATAAGTAGATCTTGATAGCGCAATGATCAATTAACTGCTCTTACTAAGGGATATTATAAATCAACTAAATACACGAGGGAGCCCAATAATACAATGAGGTCGAACATTACAAATTTCAATTTATACGACACCTAATAAAGATTTGCCGTCCGCAAATCACCTAGCCATGCGATTTTACACCTTATTCCTAAAACAATGCACAAAACGAACGATGAAATTGTGTTTCGCGAGTACCTTTATAAAGTTTGTCGAGGCAGGTTTAGCGTGACTCATTGGTATTCGAGTTCGGACCACTATCTATTAATAAATTATCTGTTCATAATAATTATTATCTATTAGGAATAAGTATTATCCTAATTTCTTATTATCGGCATCACTGCGAATGCAATGCAGAATGATAAACGTAATAAAATTAATGTAGTATTTTTTTGTTTATCGCAAGATATACGAGAAATCATTCACATTTGAATTATACGCATTCGATTTTTTTTTTGTAATATTTTTGGCAAGTATTCGATTTTTAAATATATATCCATTGCTACATAACGCAAGTTTTTTTTCTTTTTAATAATGAGTGGCCACGTTAATTGCTGCATCAGTGGCGTTCTTTAGGTCCTCAGAGGTGTAAATAATAATAATTCTTAATTATGCGTAAAGCTATTTATCATCATCACTATATAGTATAAAACAAAGTCGATTTCTCTGTCCCTATATCCCTATGTATGCTTAAATCTTTAAAACTACGCAACGGATTTTGATGCGGTTTTTTAATAGATAGAGTGATTCAAGAGGAAGGTTTATATGTATAATACATGTATGTTATTAGTATATTGAACCCGTGCGAAGCGGGGGCGGGTCGCTAGTTTATATTATAAGAAATAAGGAGGTAGTTAGAGATCAGCTATTAGTTAGTATAAAAGTGCACATTAAAAACGATATTGAATTAACATCACTCCTAAGTTGTATACCTACCCCGAATGATTAGGCAGAGGTGTAGTAAAAGTAAAGACGCCAGCAGGTCAACCTATCAGAAAATGTCACATTTCCCCAGTAAAATATGAACTCAATGCTTTTGATTTAAAGTTGAAAATAAATTAAAGAAATTTGACAGATTGTGGTAGCTTGATGTGCTGGCCAATGTACACCCACAGTTCACCGCTATGTTTAGGTCCCATGTAATAGGCAGCGAGACTACTGCCATATCTTAACTCGGAGCTCCTAATAAGAATTCCACAGAAAGAACCCACTAAAACTGCTCGACCTGCGAACCTAAACCTGAACCCCAAGCGTAAAAGTCGCGCTTGAGAGCGTATTTTCAAGTTAAATTTCGTCAATTTGTACTAGAGAAAGGCTAGAGGCATTTGAAATGTGGTGCTGGAGGAGGATGGAGACGATCAGTTGGACGGAAATTAAAACAAATGAGGAAGTCTTAAGAATTGTAGATGAGAAAAGACAGTTATTAAGAACCATAGAGAATAGGAGAGGAAAGATGTTTGGCCACTTGCCAAACATCTTTCCTCTCTCACACACGACGACTACTTCAAAACTATACTAGAAGGTAAAATTGAAGGAAAACGAGGAAGGGATAGACCTAGACGAAGTTTTGTGAAACAAGTGAAGGAAAGGGTGGGGATCGTGTCGTATCAAGAGGTAAAACGGAAAGCTGAAGATAGAGAACAGTGGCGATTGCTCCACCGACAAGAGCTGAGCTCTTAAATTGAAGAAGAAGTACTAGAAGATCCCTTTGCGCAGTTTACAGCATTAGTTAATTATAGTTTTCTATTCAGACATTGGTGGAGGGGCGCGCATAGTGAGATCGTAACACTTTCGAAACTTCTCGTAACGTATAAAAAATATTTAAGAGAAATATTAACTATGTGTGTATAATTTCCCACTAATATTATAATTACTTAGTTGTTGTTTGATTTGCATGCCGAATTATTAAGTAGGCGAAGTATGAAGAATTTTATTACAGTAAAACATCTGTAAATTTATACCATATTTCAAGCAAATAAATTAAATTCTAGTACTTAATTATATTAATTCAGCTACACATTGTTTATTTACGACATTGTTTATATAGTTATATTATTTAAACATAATTTACTATTAAATAAAAACTACTAAAGTATTGAAATAAATCTATTTTTTATAAAATAGATTTATTTAAATAAAACTACTTTGTTACGGATTTTATCGCGTTATATTGATATTATTAATCCCGACATTTCGGACCCTTAACAGCGTCCATGGTCACGGGTACACTCGAAACGTAGGGATTAATAATATCAATATAACGCGATAAAATCCGTAACAAAGTAGTTTTCAATTTCTAATATTCGTGTAAATGTCAGAAATCAATAATCTACTTGCTAGAAGATGTTAGGTTAGAATAAATTGGTATAATAAGAGACTGTAATCATTTTTATTAAAATTACATCATATAATTGCTCGCCATTCGTGGCAGAATATTGTTGCGAGCTTCGTGAGCCATCTCAGTCGTTCTAACATGTATCCGGCGAAAACATAAATATATTTGATTGTAAGACCCATTGTACCTTCTAAAGGCTACGGGCCTACGGGGATTAGACCGGGGAGTGTGGGATTTTTACTCACTAAAACCCTGGTGACCACCATCAGTATATAGAGGGGAGCATTGTGTCCTCTTCCCAGGCGATGCACAGGCGGGGGACACACATCCCAGGGAAAACCCATTTTCCCTATTTCTTTCCTCAATGCTGATAGCCGTGACCTTCCCTAGGAATTACTTTATTGCGGATGATTTTTCGCTATTTGTTTCGGTCACCCGATGCCTGGACGCCTGGACGTCGGGGCGTCGTGAACGGTGATGGAGCGTGAGCGTGAGCGGATCCGGTCTGTCCATCTTGTGGGACTGTGGCCTCGTAGTCTTCTTCCATCTACTTTGCCAGCAACGAATCAGTTATTCTAGATTGTCACTTGTTTTTCCAGTACTCTAGAATCCTACGTAGGTATCTGCCTACTCGAACATGTGATTGATTCCGAGTTCTTTTAGTATCGACACATTACCATTTGTACCTACTTTATTCTAGCAAATCAATTCTTTGATTTGAAACTAAATCACCATTTCTGGTCTAGTGATTTCACTGTCACACCATATATCATAGATAAATGAAACGTCTATCTATGCCGCATAAAAAATAATAGCAAACAGCTGTTATCGATTAACATGAATTTGTTTTTACGCGGTAAGCATTTACGTTGGTATTTTCCCAGCGACAGATAATTTAGTGGGCTCGGCCGTGGCTCGGTGCCGCGACACCTTGACCCACTTGTACCAGGACTAGCATCGCCTTCAACAACTGTCAATTATACGTTTATTTTTTAATGTCCAGTTAATTGAAGTGTGCAAAAATGTTGCCATGTGCGTCCTCTGTACAGTGTTGGTCAAAAATTTTTGTATATATAGTATACTTAAAATCCTACATAACTGTATACTATCATGCCAGAATTCTCCGAAAGGATAAGCAGAGGTGAGCTAATGTAGACCCACATTTCACCAGTATGTTTTGGTCCCATTTAATGTTATGAGAGTGAGCCTATTACAAACCGGACACAAACCCAATAAAACTGCTGGAACCAGGAATCGAATTCACGACCTCAAGCGTAGCAGTCGCACTTACGATCGACTACCACTAGGTTTAATGAAGCAGTTCTATATTATTATGTACATAGTTTTAAATACTAATTTTTAGAAATACTCATAAAAATCTATTTATTTACGTTTACTAAAAAGGTACGTTTCAAATCTAGTTCCACATATAAATAGCTTTTTTTTTTTCGAATTATGAACTTTATGGTAATCGATCGAATAAGGAACTTTACTTTTTTGCGTTTTATTTATTTGTATGTGAGTACCTACTCAACGTGAAGTTTTGTACTGCAACATGTCGCAGACCTTACGTGTCAACGGAATTATATTTTTCATGGCACTCCCCATGTTTTCTATGGTTCTCATGATAATTACACACCCTAAACATGTGCCTAATTAAATTATACATTAGAATGGAATGGAATTGCTGTATAAATTATCATATTTTAAATTTATTTTTTACACTATTATCCTACCCATAGTACGAGCTCTGCTTAGTTTGGGACTAGATGGTGCTGTGTAACATTGTCCAATCATAATTATATAGTGTAGTAATCGAATTTAGAAAATAAATATCGCATTGAAACTAACTATTTTTCATCATTGAAATAAAACTACTTTTATCAATATAACGCGATAAATCCGTAAAAAGTAGTTTTATTTCAATGTATAATATTCGAGTAAATGTCAGAAATCAATATTTTACATCTTTCAAATTATAGCCGGCCGGCAAATAATTGTTGGCTAAAATACTTAATTAGCTTTGTACGATAAAAGAACCGACCGCAAACATTTTGTACTGTATCTTCAGAACCAATATAGTCAGACACCAACCTAAATATGACACTATCTCGAAAGTATATGTATTATATGTACCTATTCTATTAGATCAGCGTACCTACATATCATCATCAACCCATATACTGTCCCACTGCTGGACACGGGTCGCTTCTAAGATTGAGTGGGATTAGGCTATAGTGCACCACGCTGGCCTAGTGGTTAGTGTAGTGGGTTGGTAGACTTCACACTCCGTCGATAAAAATCTCTAAGGCAGGTTTCCTCACGATGATTCACCGTTTAAGCGAGTGAGATTTAATTACTTATTAATAAGCACATGAATTCGAAAAGACGCACCTCTGCGTCTCGAGTTCCTCGAGGCCATAACACTTGGCTATCACTTTCCTTTTTTTGCAAAAACATAAGTACCTATCATGACACCTAAATTCCCCGTAGGGTTAAACAGAGGTGTTTAATATCTACCTACACCCACAGCTGGGTTGCCGGTATGTTTAGGTCCCACGTAATAGGGGGCGAGCCTATTGCCATGTCTGAAATGGGCTTTTGAAAAAATAATCATAACGGCTTTGAGTAGTCCAGTCCCAGCCGATGGCACACATATTGTGGATCTCCTCTTTTTAAGTAAGTGAGTTTAAAAATACCATCAGTGTCGCCGGTCGGTATGACAGAAAAAATTCTTAGAAATTATGTTTACTTTATATTCTGAACAGATGTCACTCGTAGAAGGAATTGTTTAAATAATATGTGACGTTAATTAAGACGCAGAAAATTATGGCGGGGTTCAAGCTAGATGCTGTTAATTATACTAGCGGCTTGTTCTTACTTCGCACGGGTAGATATGTCACCGTAAAACTATACCTAAATACCAGTAGATTAGATTATAATCCCTCTCGCGAGATTGTAAGCTGTCGACAGATTGTGAACCGTAAAGGTGAGTATAGACTAGAGCTGTTTTTAAGGGGGGCCGCAAATCTTCTCTTTCCTACAATCAATTAATGGGTTTAAAATTGTTAGATCTGATATTAAACTAAGTTGCATAACTCGATTTTGATAGGAAACAAAACGCCGTTTGATAAATGACTATAATTCTTCGATTAACAAATTAATTCGCCATCCCAAGCTATCCGATTTTGTGTTTTATCGATTATGAAATAAGATTCATATGAGTATAATTTCTCTCAAATCAAGGCTGTCATAAGAACAAGAGATTGTGCAATGCGGACCGACTACCCGGAATGGGGTCATTTCCGAAGTCCACAAACACATGGGATTTTCAAGCTTATAGCTTCACTATAAAGTATAGTTTGGATTAAATGTAAAGAGGTCTGTAGCTCAAATACTGGTTTGCAAAAGTTTAAGCAGACATTATAGGATAGAAGCAGTTTGTGTTGCGTTTTCTTGCTAATTACTTACTAGTTCTGCTTGCGTGGAACTAGTCTGCAGGGTGACTGCCGCTTGCATTTGTTTTATTTCATGATGACGTGAACAGAAAATTGCGCGCGCAAAGCAAATTAAAAAAAAAGTACTAAAGAAAGGTAGAAATAATACCGACCAAGATGATGGTTCCATAAACAACGTACCTGCTGTTTTTTTTAATAATTAAGTATATAAGTAACGTACCTACTATATTTATTAAGTTATGATAATTATTTATGTAAATTATCTACAGAGGCCAGCACATCAAGCTACCACAATCTGTCAAATTTATTTGATTGATTTTCAACTTTAATACAAAAGTATAAGGTTCATATTCGATTTTTCGAAAATTCGACAGTTTTGGATATATTGACCTGCTGGCGTCTGTACATTTTATACCATTGTTATTGTGTTTTTTATAAAACTATTTTTATAGTGTTAGTGCACCTTCCAATTTCTTATTCTGCATCACCCTGAGGTGGACTGGTAGAAAATGCATTAAAGATAAAGATAAAGATAAAGATAAAGATAAAGGTAAACATATAGATACAATAGTACCTACAAAAAGGTACTATTGTATCTATATGTTTACATAAATAATTTAATATAAACATAACATAGGTACCATCACGCTTTTATTCCTCGAAGGGAAAGCCAGAGGTGTACTAATGTTCACCAGTATGTTTAGGTCCCATGTACCTAATACGGGGCGAGCCTATTGTCATTAACTGGGCACAAATCCAGAGATACCAAGCTGCCACTGAGAATTTCACAGAAAAACCCAATATCACTTTGCTCGACCTGGGAATCAAACCAGGACCTCTAGCTGTCGCGCTTAGGACCAATAGACTACAAGGCAGTTCAATTAAATAAAATTAATATAAACCTAATGCTTACCATCATAATATATAATACTATGTCTGTCTTGAGAACTTGCTGTAGGAGTGCCATAATAGTTATTTGTTATACAGCCGCATGCTCAATTTTGATGTCCGAGCAAGCGAAGGATTAAAAAATTAGAATCCTGAGCGTTAGCGAGGGAATTAAAAGAGCACGAGGTGAACAATCTTTGCACTCGAGTGCAACAAGTACTTAACTTTTCATCCCACCTCAGTGAGGAAATTAAGTCATGCAAAAAAAACATCCTAATGTTATAACAAGACGTGAAAAGAAAATTGCGCGCGCAAATTAAAAAAAGTACACCAAGGAGGTTCCGAGTCTGAGTTTTTAACAAATTAAAAAAAGTAGTATGATAAATTCGACATCATGGAGGTAGAAGTAAATAGGTTTATTGATGTTTTGAATTCACAAACTTAGTGCACACGATGTTCTAAATTCAAATCTAAACGACTTTTGCACTCAGTTATCGAAGAGCAAAAATACTCTATCCGAGATGGGGGGATGTAAATAAATAATTAAATAGACTGGAAGCCGAACCCCACATATGTAGTTGGAAAAAGGCTCGGAGGATGATGTTCATAATTATGTATTATCTTGTGTTCCGATTCACCGATTACACCGCGGATATGACTCTTTGTTGACACTCGCATCTGCCAAAAGACCGCCCCGTTGTCGCATAGATATTTAAGTGTTCATGAATAAGATCTGTGACAAAAATAGGTCCGGAGTAATCAAGATTCCACCGAGGTATTCCCAAAAGAGTACGGCATAGTAGGGTTCTTCAAAAAAAGAATGAAAAGATTTTTACAGGTCGGCTGCTTATTTGATTCATTAATACTTTTCTGGATGTTCAGAGAAGAATATCGTATAAGTATTCGTGTGATGAATTACTTTATATTATATATTATCGGAAAAAAGGATATTAAGTATTATATGTTGCCATTATGTGAAAATAAATTACCCGATGAAAATGCAGTTTGTCAGTTGCTTGTTTCTATAATACTATGAATCAATTTTGAATAATTCATGTATACAGTTTAACTAAATATATGAAAAATAGGTTGGTTACCTAGCGATATATTTTGTAAGATGACAACACTGATCTTGACATTAGTGACGTCACCGTGAGGCATCGTGGGAAGAGAATAAGTGCATTATGCTTTAAAACTCTACCAAGGGAAATACAAGCAATACTGTGCAGTCACGGTATTTATTAGAATAAATTAGAAAATGGAAAAAACATAAGGTTGGAGAACACTTTCTTAAAGCATGGTTTTTTTTAATTAAAGTATAAATCGCCTTAGTCGTCATAACTGTTTTATTGATTTATTATATTATGATACATTAATGAAAAAAATTATAATCTAAAAAAAAAAAAAACAAAAACTGTGTAAATAAATATAATCTGTGCCAGAGAATGCCATATAATGGCATTCAATCCATATATTTGTATGAATTCATCAAGCTATCAGAAACTGACAATTTTTTCCAATTGAACTTGAACCATATATATTTTGTATTAAATTTTAAAATCTATCAAAGAAATTTGACAGATTGGGGAAGATTGTGCTGGCCTGTAACAAATTGTAAAATTTTAAATATAATAATTGTTGTTGGATAGAATACTTGGACATAATTTATCTCTCAAAACATTGCTTAGATCATCGACTTGCCGACAGTGCATGTAAGCCGTGATTAACATAAACCTGACTCACAGATTATAAATTACAAGGGGCGTTAATGTCAAACGTTTCTAACAACAAGTGTGCACTAAATATCTCAGATTTACTACTTATCAAAAATGTACGTAATCCGTACGAATATTATGAATGCGAAAGTGACACTATGTGTCTGTCTGATACGCTTTCACACCTAAACCGCTGAACCGATTTTGATGAAATTTGGTACTTACAGAGATAGATTAGACCTTAGAGAAGGAAGTAAGCTACCTTTTGTCTTAAAAATCCCTTTAGGATGTGGTTGAAACCGCGGGCAACAGCTAATTTACAATATAGGTACTTATACCGTTTGTTTTAGCTTTTACACTTGAGCAGTTTTCCTTGTTCAGCACTACGCTGATAACAATTGATAACCACTATTCGCTATTATCAGGGTGGATACTAATTCCCTATCAACAAATAAATGATAATTTTTGGCGACAGATAGTTTGTCGTTAGAGATTTGATTAACTTCTTAAAGATAAAAATAATGTCACTACGAAGTTAAAAAAAAATGTTTTTCATATCGTAAGGAGTTCAGAAGTTCTAAGGTTAGTTTTTGTTGTCGTTACCTTTTTGATCCCGTCTCCTTTTAATAAATATTTATACTTAATGAAAATTATAAACTAAACAGAGGCCGTACCACAAAGTGTTATTGCGATCGTTTTGCGATTGAGAGGGAGGGATGCGGCTCTACACATTGAATAGCGCCATCCCTTTCACACAAACTAAAGATGATCGCGTTATCACTTCGTGGTAAGGCCCCAGATTATAAAACTGTTTATTTTTTAATAGGTACTGTCTTCTTCACTTCCTTTTGCATAAGACTTCATAATTAAGCCCTACTTGCCGAAACCGTGAATATAAGTTATGACCTTTGATTATATACTTGTCTAGATGCCACATTGACACATACAGAGCGGCCCAAATAAAGTCTACTAAAACAGTGGTAGACTCTCTTCTCACTTACGTCAGAGTCATTTGCATCAATTCAGGGTGTCGAGTTCTCGAAAAATAATTAATTATGTCGGTATGTGCTGTCAAATTGTGTCGCAATTATGTGGGAAAACCGTATAATTACACTAAGATCACATTACATCGGTAAGTTTTGTTATTTAACCTCTATTATTTTATGAAAACATGATTTTTCAATTCGTTAATTTGTAGGTTCGACAGATTATCCGGTGTTGTGAATATATTACAAGGGAGATTTGTCGAAACGATGGGAGATAAAATGCAAATATCAGTCATCATCTTTCGATCAGGAGAAAATTTTATTATTTTAATAATTACCTAAATGATAACTTGCCTTCATAAAATAAATGAAGTCATTCACTAAATAGTATTTTTGTTAGTTCTTTCAAATATTTTGGGTTTCAGATTTCTTAAGACTGGAGAGACATTATACAGCGGACACGAAATGAAATTAAAAAAAAAACCATCCGAAAACAAATACAAAGAGATGGATTTTGATCTATAAATTGCTATATATATTTTTTCCTTGTATTTTTAGTTTTTACTAAAATAAATAAAACACTAATCTACAAAATAATTACTTTATTCAGCCTATTTCGTTTAACTGTCATCCCATTAAATAATGGAGAAAATAAGTTAATAATTTGGAGCAGGCATCCCTAAACACGCACACCTTGACAGTTTGACTACAATAAGTACACAAGCGGTACTCACACATATCACGCAATTTGGGGACAGTTTTCGCGTGTCGTTTGTTTGCATTGCTCCATCTAGGTTATGACTTTCAAAAAAGTACTTACTTCATTTTAGAAAAAACTTTTATGAGTGATGTCAACGTTAACCTGACGATATAATATCCACCACTATTATAAAATGGTTATAATTTTAATGACAATGATAAAATCGGCCATGCTTGTATACAATCTTCTGGAAGCAGTTTTGTCAATCTCTATGGTACCATTTCTTCATAGAAAATTCCAAGATTTTCAAATTTCGTAATACATTTACATAATATTGTTTCTATGCCGTTCCCTTGTGTTGTATTCAATCATGTTTTATGAATAACGTTGCCGAAAACTATCTCCTAAGCACAGTTTATGTAGAGTCAATATAATTTTGTACAGATTTTGCAATATCTACATTATTGATATGTTAACATAGTTTAATTCTGATTCCTCTGCCTCTGCCTATCAATTTTAATAATTATCCTATAGTGTCCTTGTAAATGTTTGTTTATAGTTATTTGCGGCTATAGTAACACTGCTACCGCTTTGGTCTACTGTGATCGGCACTCGTTGAGATACAGTTCACCGCAAAACGTTGCGGCTACTATAAACTGCAGGTTTTGATTAGGGGTGAGCTGTTTAACTCCTTTATTTCATCCGGGCTTACGATTAGTTCCCTTACATAAGCACCGCGCTTATGTATTAGAAACCCGCATTCTCCCAGAAGGTGAAGTGGCGTTGTTCCTATCCAACGCTAGAAGTTTAAAAGGTAGTTTAAAAGGGTACACCTATATTAAAGCTCTAGAGTGCACCATGGATGTATTCCGTTCAGAACTTGATGGCAGTCTCAAAGCTTGAGTTACTGTCCTTGTAACTCCTTTTTATAACAGGTTAGCGTTTGACCACAATCTCACCTGATGGTAAGTGACGATGTGGTCTAAGATGTAACATGCTAACCTAGAAGATACCTATTCACTCGTGACTTGAAGACACCAAATTGTTCACGTCAGTAAATACAGCCTCAGGCAGCTGATTCCATTCCCTCGCGGTACGGATAAGGAATGTCGAGGCAAAACGCTTAGTGCGGGTTCCGGTAATTTCTACCATGAAACTGTCTGTCTTTCAGTGTAACTAAAATCTATATATTTTTTTGGGAAAATAAACATTATTATTATTATTATTATCTAAAACTTCAACTGCTACTTTTCCTCAATGGCTACTAAGAAACCTGGCAACAAATCGTCTATAACAATTTCACAATAGTACATATTTCCTAAGAATCGTAAATTACAACTTTATCAGATAACGTTGTACTTTCCAGTACTTTATGAGTGTCGGTATCTTGAGGAAGTGTTTGTTATAAAGTATCAATAAAATAATGACACATTTCATTATCGATTGATCGTGTGATCCCACTTTACTCTGTAGGACACCGCCTTTTTTTTATAGTACGGAAAATCCTCACGGATCGTCTGCGACCTGGAGAGGCGGCTGGATATGTTGGACTAATATGTATTATGAGGTGGTCGGATGTGTATTATGAGCTTACCTTATTCAGCTACCATGTTGCTATTATATTGCTGTTATACAAACTAAAGCATTTTATTTTGTGCTCAACTTGCTTGAATGACGTCTGTTTAAGCGCTTATACAGACATTAGCCAGACAATGTCAGCTTGAAGTTTCCAGAAACACTTTTATAAAAGCATTATTCAGCCAATCTGTGTTGCTTGGGATGTATGTATGTTTGTTCCTTTGTGGCATTAAACTTTAACAGTCGGGACAGATAATTTATAACAGAAAATTTGATCCGTTCTAGAATCTTTAATGGGTCGCTATGGTGTTCTTTTCAGTCGGGTTTTTTAATTTTTAAATTTAATTTTTTATTGTATTTAGATTCAACTCAGGTTTTCATGTGATTGTTTTGATGGACGTCAAAATGCCATGAATGATGATGTCGTGAATGTTAATCATGGCATTGGTCGTCGACGATGAAACACGCTCTCTTTAGAAGATCCGACCGAAATTCGTAGTTAGTTAACTTATCAGGAAATTTTCCTATATACCAATATTTCTTACATCTTATCAATAAATATTTGCTGTTTACAGGCGTGGACGCGGATTCGCCTGAGAGAAAGCGGCTGTGCCTACAAAGTGCAGGTTTCCTTACCGGTGCACAGTGGCGACGCCCACGCTAGGAGTCTGCAACGTGATATTTTATTGCTTTGTTTGTTTGTACGTTTTCCTTAAGCTGCGCATGCGACCAATTAACAAGAGTTCAATGTGCAAATAACTCTGAAATAAATGTTTGAGATTTTATATACATATTATTGCTTGAGTTTTCAATATGGTTAGCTTTCCTAAATTACTTCGTAAAACACATTTCATCATCATCATCATTAACCCATATACTGGCCACTCCTGGGAACCGATCTCCTCTCAGAATGAGAGAAATTACGCTTGTCTTCGTAGTCCACAAGTCCAGTCTTCAGGTTGCTAGACTTCACACGCCTCCCATTGAGAAAATCTCTTAGGCTCTTTATTCCTCACGTTTGTTTTCTTTTCCCATTTAGGAAAGTGATCATTATTAATACGCACATGATTTCGAAAAGTTAGAGGACCGCCAAACTGTATGTACTTTGGTACACCTCTGCCTAACCCTTCGGGGAATATAAGCCTGATGGTATTTTACGTATTTTATGTTTTATTAACTGTAACTTTGGGTGGTTCCAACAATTACCATTTAGTATGACGCAAGTTTGTGGTGTTATGTTGACAACAACAATACAAACTTATATCTATTGATATTATATCAGTGAACGTGAGGGGCTGTATCCAAGTAGATAGTAACTACGCATTATTCGATCTGCAACGTTTAGCTGTGCTTGCCGCGGTCAGTCCATGGATGGGTTCTTAGCACATGGTCAAAGCCGTCGATCCCGGTTGTCCTACGAACACCTACGACCATCGTCAGTGATACCTATAAGTAGTATGATAACATTTATCATTTTTCACTGCCTCATGCATTAGGCTAATGATCATAAGCGTGACTGCTACGAGCAGCCTTATTAAGTTTTTCTATGAAAGCGTTTTTCTCAGCAGCAGTTTGGATTTGTGCCCGGTAAAATGGCAATAACCTGGCCCCCTATTACATGGGACGTAAATATACCGGCGAACTATGGGTGTACTTTTGTACACCTCGGCGTAACCCTTCGGGAAATATCAGCATGATGCATGCTATGTTATATTATTTTTCTTATCAGAGTTTTCTGTTAAATGATATCTATTTCTGTAAATAGATCTTTTAAAAACACTTTCACAAGTCAATGTTTCTTCGTTGTCTGAGTCTGTTTTGTTCTTGGTTATTTTAGACATATTTCGCATGGCTTCGTCTACTTTTGACAGACACATCCTACGTACGAAGCAGTAACAAGACCATTGACCCCTCAGACTCGTAAAACAGAACACAACTAAGCTAATAAGGTAGGTATGAACCGAGCCAATTTGACCGCAAATCAACGGTGTTCTAAGATTTTCTGTTTTCCCCCTTATAAAAACCTACTGTAAACAGGAAAGTTAGATACTTTGTTAGGAATACTGTGTTATAGGTAAGTAGTGGTAAGGCAACTGCCGAGTGGGAAGTCCTAGATTTGATTCTAGCAAACAAATTTACTGACATTTTTAAAGAAGTAATTCTTCCTGGTATTCATTGTCGTAGCGAATTTCATAGATCCCATGGCCATGACTATAAGGCAAGTGAAACTGCCATATACCCTTCCATCTCCCCCAGGTGGCAGGCCATCCGTGACGCTTTCCCACACCACCATAAACGGCAGGGGTTAATTGTTATAATTCATCCTAGCTATTTCCCAACTACGGGATCGATATTTTAAACGTACCTCCGCAACCCAATTTTTGGGTAATACCGATATCCTGAGGATAGGCTGGTTGTGAGGGTTTTTGGTCTTCTGACTACCATTAACGATTGTCATAGGTGTTCGTATGACAACCCACTGAGTGCACACATCGTTAGACGACGTCGCGGCACACACAGAAGGAGATGGTGGGACGATCTAGACGTTTAGGTATTGGAAGAATTGGCCGCAGAAAGCTCTAAATCGAAACAGAGAAAGGTCCGTCCTTTCCGATAGAAAAGCTTCGATTCGATTCGAGAATGACCGAATAAAAAATACAATTACAACGCGTTACAAAATACCCCGTAAAAATATAATTAATTATCAAAGCCAAAAATTTCTTTTTTTGGAGAATGTTATACAGCGTCACTACGGTTCTTAAATATTGTGAATGGACTCGTTATAAGGCCCCATTTAATTTTATTGTAGTTTTGTAACACCCTGGATATTTTGTACTATAGTTGTCATCCAGAACCCAATGTCATCGAGAATAACGGTCATTTCTGATTGCAATGTTAACACAACATTTTATTATCATCATTCAGTCAGTAGCTGCTGGAGGAGTTTAGTAAACGTATTAAGAACTACTTATATGTAATTTAAAAAAATCGACACAACAATTTTATGAAAGACGCTATCGTCTATCGTTTAATAAACTCCTGATATAATTACAATAAAACCATTAACAGCTAATTACGTATCAGAATCAGAATCTTTATTCGCTAATATATTATCAACTACATAATACACAAAATATACTACAGACTATACGTGATATTGCAGTAGTAAATGTATTTGTTATCTATTTGCCTACATAATTTCATTATTTCAAATGCTTGGCAGTAGGCATATAATATACAGATAAATAAGTAAGTAACTACCTGACAAATAATTTGATATAAAATACTAGTCAAGGTATTTTACATTACGAGTTACCGAAAAAAGTTGTTGCAAGGTTTTCAATATTTTGAAAAAAAAAACAAAGTAGCTTCTCGTTGTCTGTCTGTACGCTGAGATCTTTTAAACTACGCAACGGATTTTAATGCGGTTTTCAGTACCATTTAGACAATTTATTCCGGAAGATTACTGAGTAATATATGTGCATTTATGTACATTGCACCCTTGCGAATCCGGGGCGGGTCGCTAGTTTACTGTAACTTAAAATCCGTAACATTTTGCGGAATCCTATCCTACTAATATTATAAATGTGAAAGTTTGTGAGGATGGATGGATGGATGGATGGATTTGTGTTAAGTACTCTTTCACGCTAAATCTACGGATTTTTATGAAACTTACAGTATTATTATTTATACATCACAATAACATATAGGCTATAATTTATAACAATTTTGAATTAATTAGCCAAATTACAACGCTAATTAAAAGTAACTTTTCCGCGCGGACGAAGTCGCGGGCAAAAGCTAGTATATAATAACTAGCTGCCACCGCAAACGTTGTTTTGCCATAAAAAAAAATTTAGGGGTATGAAAAATAAATGTTGGCCTATTCTCAGACCTCCCCGATAAGCACAAAAAATTTCATCAAAATCGGTCAAGCCGTTTCGGAGGAGTATGGCAACGAAAACTGTGACACGAGAATTTTATATATTAGATATGTTGATATCTTAGGTATTATTAGGAAGCGAGGAGAGGCCTCGCTCTTTGAACGGGTCCAGCAAGAGTTGGATCACAGTCTGTTACGGTCGTGGCGGATGTCGCAAATCCTTACGGTCATGGGATTTGCATATAGGGCAAGGGTTGGCAAGTGCCGTTCTTAGTCAGTAGGAGTCATACCCTGGCACCTCCCCTGGTGGCAGAAGATCCATGAGGACTTTTCGTACTTTAAAAATAAAAGGTATTAAGCCAAGCGTCACCCCCGCAGAATTTCGCGCTATAACTGGACATCCTGTATGTGCACCGGTTGATAAAAGCTATGAATGAGGATAATGTTGTTACGAAAATACATTTAAGCAGGTATAGGTACTGATGTAGCCCATAGTGTACACCAGTATACCTCCTCACAACTGGTACAAACGAGATGTTTATGTATGTAGTAAATTCGTAGCAAAAAATTTATTTTTCGTAACTACTCGCGTCGTTTGCACCCAGGTGTTTGCAAGCCATATCTTATCAAACTCGTAATGTCTCAACAAACAACCGCGTCCATTTTGCTAAACCGCTTATCTTTGTTTTGTAAGCACGTAGATACCCTCTTGAAAGATTAAAGGATATTGTGACGCGGCTTATCAGGTAATTAAGCAGAAACATACATGGCTTACGTGAAGTGGAACCGTTCTAATCTATATGATACCTTCACGCTTGCATACCTCGAACGGGGGTCCAGTCTGCTATGCTATGTCCATTGCAACAGAATGGTCGTTCATGACATAAGAAGTGACAGATGACAGACATAACTGTCATCAATCAACATTTCTAAAGTCACTGAACCACGATTTTGACAGAATAAAATGACTTGGGGTCTAAGTAGGCAGGCAGGCCTGTCATGGTCATGGCGAATTTCACGCATCCCATGGCCATGAATATAAGGCAGGTGAAGGCAAGTGCGGTTTTTAGTCGGTACGAGTCCGACATACCCTGCCACCTCCCCAGGTGGCGGATGATCCATGAGGATTTTACGTACCTACTATAAAAAAAGGTAGGTAGGCAGTTTTTAGATTCCATGTATTAGGAGTTGAGCTTTCTGCCTATTATCTGTGCCCGGTAATAGGCAGAAAACTCAACTCAAGGTAGGTACTATTTTTAAATCGAAGCAAATAGAGGGGAGTTGACCAAAACGTGCAGTCAACTCCTTGCCTACTAAGAATTTACGATTACGATGAATTTGGTGTACCTACAAGCCTATCCCAGTGCTGGACCAATTGGATCCAATATAAATAAAAGCATCTATTGTCATCATCGTCCCGCCAAAAATTTTTTGGTCTGCTGCAACGCCGAAGTCGCTTATCAGTCTCAGAGCTCCACTTCATAGGTAATAACCAGAAAATGTATAACAGAAAAAGAAACTGCCGATCTGGGAGTCGGAATTTCATTGACAGACTCGGCCTGTATTGTAGGAAAATTGGCAACTTTTGTAGCGTCAACACAATAGTTGCCAATTTTTCTTCGGAGTCTTAAACTTTATAGATTTTTTTGTTACCAACACGAGTTGTGACCTAGCTTTACAGACGCGCTTGTGGCCATTATTTATAGACAATTCCCAATGTTGACTGTAATTCCCGAACTACTCCCTTAGTAGAACACATAATAATTTAACATAACCAATACGCTATAAAAAGTACCTATTACAATGAAGAAAATATGGCATGACAACAATGTATGGAAAATTTTGAATGCCAAGTGGTTTATTTAAATTTCATTCCAAGAAGTAAGAATTCATAATTTATTTGACAAAAGCGCCAAAATTTGGCACAAAATCCGTCTTTTACGATCGTAACTCATTGACAAATTACTGGGACATCATTTTACAGGAACCCAACAAATTAGCTATTGCCAAATAATATACACTTTCATACACAAGTCAGTAATAGATATTACGAAATCTATGTTTCTGTACGGATCTATCACAAATATAGTCTGTTATAACTTAAATAAAGTAAATTGGGTAAAATCAAGGAAGTATGCTGCAAAGACAAAGAAAAAAGTAATAGTTAGGTACTTAACTTACTACAAAAGAGCGGACGCTTATCCTAAGCAAAAATTTGACGGAAAATATAAAGCTGTTTTGTGTCAAGGATTTGTGGAAGGAAAGTATTTACTGAATGAACCCTATATAACCACAAACTGATTGTAGCAAGCGGAGTTGCCCAGAGATTTATCGTGGTTGTGCTCTTGCAAAAAGATATTTATACATATGTTATGTGCATTGTATGACTAGTTTAAAACCTATAAAAGCCTACAAAAGATTTGTACACACACACACACAAACACACACACACACTTTACTTGGTCAGACCAGACCAAGTAAAGAAGACCAAAGATCGTTAGAAAGTTTAATCCGGCACATCACGACGCTCAGCAGTGAGCAAAGAACTGGATGAGAAGGAGGATTTGATTTCCAAAGTTGCTGCAAAAACTAGCATTAACGGCCTTTTACCTTTTTTTAATGGACCTTTGTCATCATTCATTTGTACATGCACGGACTTCTTGTGTTGTCACAAATAGAGCAATGGACGATGACATCGAAGTCAATTAATGGTAAGGCACTCATTGCATTAAGGTACCTCAATCTGGCTAGAACATCTAAGACAACTCAAAGAGTTCACTTCTATCTACGATGAACAGGCATTTAAAATTTTACAGAATCATATTTTACTTAACCTACTAAGACGGATCCTTAACGTGTTGGAGTCTTTTAAGCTAATATCCTCTTTGGGTCGCTGAGCCGAAGAATTATTTAGTTCTCTAAAAATGTCAAATGTTCAAAGTATAAGTTCAAAGAATACTAAATAACAAATCGTTCCAAAAGAACCTACAAACCGCCCCAGAGTCGTCAGTTCTTTAATGTGTGAACCACCACGGTTAGCTGGCGTGTGGAAAAGTACCAATAAAAATGTTAAATACCCTCCTAAATACATAACAAAGGGCATTTCATGGCACATGTCTTCAATAAGCGAGTTATTGTCAAAATGAGCGGCTATTAACTTTGAGCCGCGCGCAGTTTCGGCACATGCGGGTGGAATGAACCACAGGTCGTCACACTCCATTGTCGCCACTCCGTAGTCTATAGATTATAATATAATTTGTACGATACTGTTATGTTATTATGTTTGAGTATGTTAGGACTTCAGTGGGCGGATTGGTTTATAACAATCGACCGTATACAGTTCCTTTGAAAATTTTAAATATTGACGGAAATCTGAATTACAAACATACCTAGTTCAAAAACCTAGTTTTTTTTTAATTTGAAGAAAGGAAGAAAGTTTCAAATTGATAATATATTTTATCAATCCTAACAACTAATAACGAAAAACAAATGTGAAACGTCCTTCCCTAAGGAAATGGTTAGTTAATGGATGAATTTGTATGGAATACTCAAAAGCTTATTTATAAATATAACGCATTCGGGTCTCCACTCAGATTGAGAGGGATAAGTCCACCATGCTGGCCTAATGCGGGTTGCCATGAAGGTTTCCTCACAATGCCTTCCTTCACCGTTTAAGCAAGTGATAATTAATTATTAATACGCATATAAATTCGAAAAGTCAGACGTGCGTGCCTTGGATTTGAACTCGAGACCTTTGACGTGGCAGTCCAATGGTAATATCACTAGGCTATCACTGCTTAAAAAAAATCGTGCTGATTATAATAGGTCACGCGGTGCTAACCCAAGAATAGATTCTTATATCCCAATTACCAATAAATTAAAACTGATCATGAACAAATAAGTACTTCGCCTAATATACAGGGTGGAAGGGACATCGACGCGCAACGGCTTACCATGACTTCAGTACATGATCCTGGACCCCCCTGCGTTGGAATTTTTCGTCGGCTTTTTTTTAAATTTTTCAACTCGCAAGTGAACTCTAAACAAACAGCTGACCAGAAGATCTTTCGAGTTTAATTTACAATGCTGTTTTTAGTGAAAAAAGTGAATTAATGACTTTTTAATTAAAATTCTTATTGGGTTATATAGAAATAATGATTTTATACAGTTTAAAGTTGAAAAAACTGCAAAAAAAAAACGTATAATTTAAGAAAAAGCCGACAAAAAATTCCAACGCAGGGGGGTCCAGGATCATGTACTGAAGTCATGGTAAGCCATTGCGCGTCGATGTCCCTTCCACCCTGTAGAGCAAATGGCGGTCAGTACCATTTAAAAAATATATTTAATAATACCATAGACACATTAATTTAATCGTCACGAGTTTACACGCATAAACAATTCGCAAAGGTCAATTAAGTAATTGCGTTAATTATGATATTATATTAACTAGACTGTAATAAATACGATGTATAAACACATTAATGCTAATTTATAATTTAACAAGTAATATAAGCTGTGACCTCTGGGCGTGTTTAATCTTTCGCCTAGCTTGACCACAAAGGACTAGTCACAGTAAGGTGGAGTCTTGATTGAACCATTGGCATTGTGATAGGAACTAGTACATAGGAATTCACTGGTAGCATTCCTAACTATTGTAAATTCCAGGCGGCTGCGAGCCGATCGATGTAGTCAGAATGGAACTCTATGCCTATGTTCAGAAGAGGGGTGCCAGATGGTCATATTTTTTTACAAGGGCTGTGATGTTTTTCAAAAATCGACTTGAAAATGACATGTTTAAAAATTATTCTTACAGGCTTTATAACCTGTAAGAATGAATAATCTTGAACGGTATAATATTCTGATTTTCGAAAATCAAAAAATCGTAAACGATTTAAAAATTAGAATTTTAGACCCCATGTAATTCCCTTTTACATAGGTACTAAAATTCTGATTTTTAAATCGTGCGGCTGGTCTATTGCCATCAACCGTGCACAAATCCAAAACCCTTTCTCGCTTGGGAATCGAACTCAGTAAGCACCTCACGCTAGACAGCTACGCTTGCGACCACTAAAGCAATGATTTTCTTTTTTAAGAGCAAAGCAGTACATAATACTTACCAGTCATCCCACTACCAAAGACAATAAAGAGAAAGGAAGAAATTAATGTCTAATAATATGCTCTGCTTCCATACCAACACGCCTGTAAGTATACCCCGAAGGAACAGGCAGAACCTACGTAAAGTACACAGCACAGTTCGCCGGTATGTTTAGGTTCCATCTAATAGGGGACGAGCCTGTTCCCATTCACTGGGCATCAATGCTAGCTACTACTGAAAAACCCAATAACACTTTTCTCGACCTGGGAATCGAACACAGGTCCTCAAGCGTGGCTGTCGAGCTTACGACCATAAGGTGGATAAGGCAATTAATTACCCTGTTCCTGTCCTTCCATAATTCAAAAGTACCTAAATAAAGTACGCACATAATATCTACAGAAACTCTTTGCTCCTACTTACAAACGAAATAACAGCTGGAACGCATCAGTTGTTTCAAATACAAATAATGTTTACATTTTGAACTGGGTATAAAATGAAATACGACCGAGGAAGTAGTCAGATAATTAGTTGTCCATCCGTACATATCACATTCCCCCATCACACTGACAAAGAGCGATGTGAACCATTCATTTAAACTTGTATATTTTTGGCGCGAAGTCGTTGACTCGTGGCCATTTTTCTTTTGTCGAAACGTGAAACAAAATGTAACTAAAGTCGTTTTCTATGTTTCTTTTTGTACTTAATTGCCGATTCTTGTAGGATTGTTACGTATTCTTGTCGTTGCATGAGCGACCCTCAGATGCCCAAAATTTCAAGATTTCTGTTTTGAAGAGTTTTGTTTTTTTTTAAGTAGCTAAATATTTAAGTATACTTACCTAAATATAAGTATATCCTATTGTGACTTGTAAGGTTACAAAAAAAAACTTTCAAAACAGAACTAAATACAAGGGACTATTACGCTAGAGGTTCTAAATTCGATTCCCACGTCAAACAGTGTTTGACGTTGGGTTTTTCTATGAGATTCTCGGTAGGAGCTCGGAGATTAGATTTGTGTCCGGTTAATGTCCATAGACTCGCCCCCTATTACATGGGACATGGGACCTAAACATACCGGCGAACTGTGGGTGTACATTGGTACACCTCTGCCTAACCCTTCAGGGAATACAGGCGTGATGGTAAGTTATGTTATAATTCTATTAATACACACTTAAGTATAACCTTTTGGTTGCATAATTTTAGGTAGCTACCTTGTATAATACTAATATAAATGATATTAGTAAGGCATTCGTAACCTAATTATCGTCGTGAGAAGGCTCGAAATAGCTGATTAGGTATTGTATTTTTTTTCTTGTTACTACGAGTAAGTACAATTTATTACATGACAAGTCGCCCCATTTAGATAACGCGTAATATTTTGCTAGACATACCGTAATATAATTAATAATGTAAGTTGCTCAGATATTAACTAACTGCTTCATTACTTCATTAGCCTAGTGGTCGCTAGCGCGGCTGCTAAGCGTGAGGTCGTAGGTTCGATTACCAGATCGGATTTTTCTATGATATTCTCAGTAAAAACTCCGAGCTGCTTCTGAGAATTCCATAAAAATCTAAAAACACTTGACCGATCTGGTAATCTCAAGCGTAGCAGTCGCGCTAACAACCACGAGGCTATTGAGACAATGGACTCGCTTAAAAACATCTCTGCCTTACCTTTTAGGGACACAGGCGTGACGGTATGTGTGTTTATACACAGATATACTTAGTGTATGTAAACTATTGATGTTATTAAAATCTTTCTGTGCTCAAATAACTAGGTTATCTAACTACAGCTGCTATTTATTCAGGTTATGTTCTTATCAATTGCACTTAATGGAATAAAACCTTCTTTTTATTATTAAAGCTTTATTTTATCGACTATAGGTAACCTAAATATTAAAAAATAAATAAGTAAATAAAAATAACTACATTTGATGAAATGTAGTAATTTTTATTTCATTTTCTTTTGTTAAATTCACTATCTCAAAGTAAAAAAGCTGTACTGGGAATTTAATGGAAAAACCAGACTTCCCGACCTGGGATTCGAAATGAATACCGGCGTGGGAGTCGCTCTTAAGACTACAAGACTAATAGGGCAGCAAAACATTTAAATGTCTATATTCTGTCAAATTTAGGATAATAAGTGGGTATATAAAGTGATAACCATCAATGAAGTACGACATAAATTTTACGTATTATTTTGGCGGGAAAATTACGCAACTTTATGTGAGCTGTCAAAGATAAAATCCTAAATTTGACAGACTTTATTATTGTATTATTTTGTTTAGGTAGGATAAGTTACATACATTTGCAGCACCTAACAAAAAAGTTTCCCGGTAAAAGGAGTTGTGCAAACATCACTACACCTAAGTATTTATAAACAAAATGTACATACTAATAATTCAAATATATCGATGGTTAAAACACTTAAAATCTACTTCATTAGCACTTTGTGGCTGTACCTACTAGTCAATATGCAGACAATTCACGACGCAATAGGAAAAACCGATTCGTTGTTAAAGTCACGTACACTGACTTGTATGAGTTGTATGTAGGTTACTATTTCCATTCATACTGCTATCTTTCTTTGCAGGAAATGGCAATTAAAATCTGAATTGAATAGCACCGGGTTGAAATACGTAGGTGCTTTGATATGAGTGCCAATTTTGAACTTAAATTGTGTAATATAGGTACCACCCATCAGTTAGGCCAAGGTACTCTGTGATAGCCTAATGATATGAACATTGGACTGCCAAGTCAAAGGTCATGAGTTCGAATCCTAAGCACGCACCTCTGCCTTGGCGCCTAACACGCCGAAAACCCGCCTGCACCATCAAGACAGGCTGGCCTTTGGGCTTCAGAGAGGGGACTCTGTTCGCCCATCATCATGCGACCTCAGAGAACCACCGGAGTGGTTTTAGTGGGTAAGAATCCCACACTCCCCGATCTAACCCCCTTGAACCGGCAGCCGTTTCCCCCCCTAAAAAAAAAGAAAAAGGCACGCGTCTCTCGAATTCGAAGGAAAACATTGTGAGGAAACCTGCTGCATTAGAGATTTTCTCGACGGTGTGTGAAGTCTGGCAACCAGTACTAGGCCAGCGTGGTAGACTATAGCCTAATCCCTCTCAATATGAGAGGAGACCCATGCCCAGCAGTGGGACAGTATATGGGTTGATGATGATGATGATGACTCTAATGAATGTCCATATTATCCATGTGTTATGTTGTTAGGTCCCGGTCCTTTGAAAAAGAGGGTAAGGCTATAGCCATCTGCCGAGCTCAAAACCAAACTCCAGCAGGTTACGGAGTAACAGGAAAACGCAATAATAATATTAGCAACTTGCTCTGATTCGAATCTCTTGGGTTCAATTTTGTTTTTATGTACCTCACCTAGGTACAAAACAAGGTCAAGGTCAATGTGCGGGAGTAAACGGTAAAGGAAAACAACGTGAAGAAACCTAGCCTGAGAGACGGCGACATAATATTATTATGAAGTCTGAAAATACTGGGCTAGTGAACAAGGGTGAATACACTGTTCTGGCAAGTTCTGGCACGGTCTAAAAGTCGTCTAGTAAAAACTGCCTCGTTATTTTAGCGGACCTGAGCCTGACTGCTACGCTGGCTAAGGTCCTGGGTTCGATTCAAAGGTCGAACAAAATCTTATTGTAATATTCTATGAAATTTTCAAAAGCAGCTTGGAGTTTGGATTAATGGAAACTGTCAGTGTACTTTGGTACACCTCTGCCGTACTCTTCAGAGAATACAGGCGTGATGGTATATTATGTAAAAGTAAAAAAACCGTGCACGAAAATGAAGCATATCATATTCAGCTTCATTTTCGTGAGCAAACAGATTAACATTTTACAGGTTTTTTAATTTACAAGTAGGTATTAACACCACCGCTTTGTCCTCGTGGCCCTATTCACTTTAATAGGTAACGTCTTCTTTGTAGGAATGGAATTTATCAACCACAACCTTTTTTGAGGGCTGGACCCGCGCCTGCTGGTTAATGGATAAAATGCAAATAGTTTTATAATAATGCTGATTTAGCAACACATGAAGAAATTAGGACAGTGGACCAGCCGTTGGGTAGAGTAGCGCCCAACAAAAACCTTGATAAGACCACACAAAACAATCAATATAAATTTATCAGCGACGGCCATACGATGGCATTGAAAACTGTGGAAAACATCTAGGTACATCCCGTACATTACAAAACAGTGGGTTCACTTTATAAACTGCGCCAATAAGACTTTATACTTTGATTATCTTCACAAGTCGTCACGTAGAAATCGTACGGATAGTTCAAGCGATTTATTTTAGGGTTTTCAGTAGTGATGTTGATAATCGATTAATCGATTATTGATAATGGATCGAAACAGGTAAAATTATCTCCAAGGTATACATATCTCACTCAAATAATCAATAATCATGAATGAATGAAGCTAAAGAATAATTTACCTTTGCTCCCTATCATCTCAATGCTGTGATAGTGATGTTTATAATCGATTAATCGATTATGGATAATCGATTATCAACATCACTAGTTTTCAGAGTGGGATGCAACAATAAAGGGTAGCAGCTAAATATCGCCATCTCTCTCCCACGTCTAATAATCGTCATTATAATAATTTTAACTCTGCTGTTACAAAATTAATTGTTGGTCTACCACCAGTCACCTGCGTAATGACCGAGATTATAATTAGACAGGTATCGTCAATATACGTCGTGTTTACGTTCGTAAATAGAATTTAATTAACACTGTACGTTTCGGAATTGGTTGTTTAGTCTCAAAATAATAGGAAGCCATCGTGAAGGACATTGTTTTTTTAATAATAACTGGCCGTTAGGAAACCAGAACCTATCTCTATACTATAATTAATGCACGAGGTTATTGTAATAAAAAACTGTCGGAAACTAATGGCCCGTTTTATAGAACAGTTTTCGACATATATTACATTGATTTTCAACTTTACTCAAGCGAAAATTGAATGACAAGTAACAAGACTTTCTTGACCATTGATTATGATATCATTGATTGACAAGGATTGACTGTAAGACATTGCAATTAGCGATAACATTGCCCATTGTACAGTCAACAAAAGAGTTAAGTATACAGATAGCAAACGAAATATACATTTTTATACAGATTTCAACATAAATAATTACGCGCCAAAGGGTTAGGTATGTAGCTGCTTACAATACCTACGTTTTGACACATTATTTATACACTATCTTTATCAAAACACAGATTATTAATTAGCTGCCTGTATACCTAACTCTTTTGTTGACCGTACCAGTTTTTGTGGAATATAATATGTTTGTCTTTATATTTTGTTTTATACAACTGACTGGTTGAATGATTCATCAACACAGAGTCTAAACCGCTAGGGCTATTAAGATTAACGAAGGATTTTTGGAAATTTTACTCCTATAATCCTACTAAATAAACATAGGTTCCTGTGGGAAGCCGGGAAGAGGCCCTAATAAAGAATATTCTATATATCTATCTTTCCCTGAACAATTTGAAAGGACAACGTGTCCTGGTGGGGTTTAGCCAGGGAATATGGTTTATACTGAATGGTGCAGTAAAAGATATGGCGTACCTATATTATGATGTTCAACATGCCCTGTAACCTGCACGCTCCAATTACCATATCTCGAATCTTGAATAAGCGAATATTACAGAATACTGAGCCAACATAGTAATCGTAAAAAGACGAGATGTTTCCTCTCCGGAAAAGCAAAGAGGTTCAGGAATTTTACACAATCGTAAATACTTCCGGTTCAAAACCTTTGTGGAACTGTCTTGTGTGGAATGCTGGTTGAACGGTTGCCAGAGAATTTACAGTCATAATCATTATAAACATTAACATACACTGCTGCCATAGTGCCAGTATTCTGGACTAGCGCTATCTGTTTAAAATACCCACTACTAAAAGCTAATTAGCCTATTGCAGTACTAAAATGTCCAAGATCCATCTATGGACAGCAATTTGACCCTCGAGCGTACGAGGTAGGCAAGAATGCCGATTATCAACGCAGTAAGCAAATTGGTTACCCTATATACATATGTATATGTATATGTAAGATACCTGGGGACGATGAGATTATCTTACAAAAATGAAAGGAAAGAAGGAGAAAGACAAAGGTATCTCCACTGCTTCTACTTTTAACTACCGTTCAAGAGTTAAAAACAAAAATAAAGTGAGTTATTGACCTTTAAACCATAATCCCTGCTCCCTACTTATATTATAAATGCGAAAGAACTCTGTGTGTCTGTTACATTCTTACGCCTAAACCGCTGAACCGCTTTTGATGAAATAGGTACAGAGAGAGATTAGACCTCGGAGAAGGATATAGACTAGCTTTTGTCTAAAAAAGCCCTTTGGGGTTAAACCTGCGAGTCACAGATTGTAATTATATATTAAATTAAAATTATATTCATCATCATCATCATCAGCCTATCTTGGTCCACTGCTGGACGTAGGCCTCCCCTAATGTGCGCCATTTCACCCTGTCCTCAGCTTTTCGCATCCAGCTTCTCCCAGCAGCCTTTCGCAATATTAAAATAATATTATGTATTCCGAATTAGCACAACATTTTCCTTACATTAGTAAATAAAACTTACGTCTAGTTAATCAACTTAGAATAGAAATCATTTCTATTCATTTAATAACCGCTCAATCTGATTTGCACACGTTTTTCCTCAACCCATTCATTCATACAAAAATCTTCCATTATACAATTAATTTCTTTATAAGTACTACAATTTCATCATACTACATTGGCGTTTAATTACAAGTAGGCGTGTGTGTGACCACGTTAGATATAACACGTGCACACATACGTGCGTGTGTGCACGTTCCAAGCGGACTCTTTGTCCGCTCGAACAAAGGGCTGCCACGACTGCTCTTAACGATTATTTTATTGAACAGTAAAACTTTCGATATTTGAAACGACTCCTGTTTCTTAAAAAAATGGCATGGTTGGTTGTGAATACACCATTTTGAAGTATCTACCTTCACTGAAATGCTGACAGTATTTTATTTTTTAGAATACTTTCCGTTATGTAACATTTTTAAATAAAAAATAGTTGGTGAGTACCTCTAAAGTAGGCAGCACTGTCTCACACCACAGGTGTCTATCATGTTGCAGGAAGTTTTTGTTAAAACGTAATACATTTGAAATTACAAAGTTTTAATGAACAAAGTACCGACTCCCTTTGTATAGAATTGAATACAGTGCCTCCATAAATTATAATAGGTATACGTTAGTAGGAAGCATAATTTATTTTACGTTTTGTTTCGTTATGCTTTATAAACATTGACTGTAGATCAGTATGAATTACAATACATTTAAGAAAAAAAGTATTTTTTCATATTATTCAGTTATTGGTCTCGTTTAAATAAATTGAGAAGCGTTATAAAATAAATAGACAGTACAATAAAAACCACAGCTTATAATAACAGTCTAAAGAAGCACTCTCACTAGGTCGAGCAGTGTTACTGGGATTTTGTAATTTTCATCTCCACCCTACATGTATAAATATACAAAATTATTGAAAGATTATTGCCAGATTTTAATTTTGATAATAATAAATCAGCCCGCAACTCTGCCAACCTGCATTAGGCCAGTGTGGTTGACTATACCTTAATCCCTCTCATCAGGAGACCCAGTAGTGGGTCATCATTATCAACCCATATACTGGTATATGGGTTGATAATGATGAATGATACCTAAATCAAATTCAATGCAATTGTCCTTAATTCAGTCATCAACTATCTAATGTTATAATATTACCTAGGCAGAGGCTATGACTACCTGTACCTCTTATTATAAAATATTTTTTTATGAAATGTTGCAATAGATTATAGTTATTTAAAAACAAAGCATTTCCTGTGCCGTTTCCCGCTTCTATGTAGGTAGGTACAATGATTGCGATTGCATTGTATTGTACCTCATAGACTGTCGAGCACCTGTGCGAGCAACTATTGTGCAATCAATAACTATATTGTTATGATTACATGTTATACATACTTCAATCAAATAAGGACTCGAATCAAGTTCCTTAGAAATAAGTATCTATATACTTTTATTTTATACAGCTAGCCTATAGATGCTTGCAACACTAGGGCACGGTAATATTATCTATAACCAGAGGTATCACTTGAGCGTTGCCGACCCTGTAAAACGAAAGAGAAATAGCTGGGTTGGCAGTATAAGGGTCAAAGTCCCCCCCACTGCCGACACAACGTTTCCTCGAGGATCGCTGAGCACTACTTACATTTATTTTGACATAGAGGGGCTCGTGGCCAATAAAACTACGCAGATCAACCGATTTACAGGTCAAGCTGCCCTAGATGCTGTCAGTCTGTGGATAGGGGACCATGGTTATCACATCGAGATCCCTCCATGACTTGAAGAGTGCGAAAAGCCGTCGGTCAGGGTTGCACGATATCGGCACTACCCAGATATTGGGTTGCAGAGGTCTGATGATAGTCACTTCGTGTAAAATACTGATGTTCAGCCGCATCTGGTTAGACTGGCAGCCGACCCCAATACAGTTGGGAAAAGACGAGGGTGATGATTTATAATGACATACATTTCGGATTTGCTCATGCTACTGAGTGTGTCGGGGGTGGACCCACCGCACTGCCAAATATATTCTGTGGTTAAGCAATAATGTGCTAACATGCTCTTCCTGACGTTCTAAATTACTAAAAGAAATCGCCGCAAAAATAGAAAACAAGAAGTCTCAACAAATTAAAAACATCATAGAGGCGATGTTTTTAAGTCGGCGAGATTTTTGATTTTTAATTTGTTGAAACATCGCTTCTACTTCTACGATGATTTTATTTTGTTGAGATTTTTTGTTTATTGAGGGTAAGTTTAGAACGGTCGAGGGACATACGGACAAAATTGGTGTGAGGAACATTCAAAATTAATTGATATCGCACAATAATCTTACCTCAAAAGATTATTATATTTTCAAATAGTGGTTGTCGCAGTGGTCGAGCAATCGGTTACCTGCTGCAATACGCACGTCGTACCTATGTACACATAGTTCTTCCGAGTTCGAGTATTAACCTATCAAATTAACAGACACAATATAAAAAAGGTCATCCCATTTTTAAGTACTTATGGAAGTGATCGCAGACTGCGATAAAGCCGCCTATTGTATATTATACTTTAATTGCAACTGTGTCACGTTATTTGTATGTTTTTTGTGATTATTTATTCTGTAATAAAAAAAAACATTCCTCTTGATCTAGATGGTGACGGTTTCTTGAATGAATTAATGCGTCACATATTTGTGTTTGTACACACCGCGACAAAACGAGAAAATCTGGGTAGAAACGATTGTATCTAATTGAAAAAAAAACGGCTCAAATAACATCCATAACCCCCAGTTCGGGAAAATTAAACAACATAATGAAAAGCCTACCTGGAGGTACACCTATCCCTGCGCGCTGGGATGATGTAGCAACTCGTACTTTTTGTCCATCACACCCGGTTATGATACACAAACACATGTTACACGTATAAATACACACGTACATACACAAGGTATTCGCGCGAAACCGTTAATTTTCCATCTATCAGAAAATTTTCACGAGGAGAATACAGAGATCTCGACTCGCCCGCTATCAAACGTCAATTATTTTTTTTCCAGCTACCCTCAAGTTATCTAAGGAAATGTCATTTTAGGATGTTGAAAGGTGAGCGAGACGGAAATAATTTCGTTTAGAAATTTACTATACTTAGGTATAGTGTATCTGTTTGTTACGTTTTCACGCTTAAACCGCTTTAGATGACAAACAAAGCATACGGGCTGGGTGATAGATCAGAATATAATCAAGACAATTACGTTCAAGCTTTCACACAAGGATCGTACAAAATATAAACTCCTTTAACGGAAAGCGAGCTTAATATAAAGTTGTTACAATGAACAGCTGTGGGTGTATACAGTCGCAAACAACAGTGGAAAGTGTGCCAGGACTATAACGGGCGAAGCTTCCGCGCTTGCACAACTCGAGAAATCCGTAGAAAGTGTCGCTAACAGTACCAAACTGCTTTTATATCAAATTACTTTGTTGTGTACTTATTTTATTCCGTTGTGAAACGAAAATTCCACGATGCAGACAATGAAATTTTCTTTAGTCGGTATACATTAGGTACACTTGAACTCGAAAGTACTAAGCTTATTATACAGGTATCTAGTTTTCATGTATTCAAATATGTTTAGTAATTATATAAAAATAATTATATATTTTCTTCATCTTTTTGTCTCCACTATTAGTACACCTACTATATTGTTTTGTCTCTGCACGACCCTAAGGTTGACTGGGAGAGAATGCCTAATGGCATTACGAGTAAGTCCGCCTTTGTTTTGTTTTGTGCATGAATTATTAAAATAAATACTTTTATAAATATTATTTTCTGGGTATGGACGTCTAAAAATAATAATTATTAGTATAAATAACTTTAAAATCTTAGCATGGAAAATGCCAAAAATATACAAAAAAGATTATTAGTATTATATTCTTAAATTAATACTTACATGAATTCATTCCTATTAAACAAGGACTTGCTTCAAATAAATGAGTGGACAGCGAAAATTCCTTATGACAGCATCGAGTCCCAAGGCATCATCAGGGCCCCTTTGGAGTTGTCTGAGGAAGACCTTCTGATCAATATTATCTCTAACATTCAAAGTTAAAAAGGTCGAATTTCGAACACCGTGGGTCGCGTCGTCGTTATGGTAAATAATAATTTACTAAAGATATTATTTAGCTTAACGATGCATGATGATTTAAATTATTATTTTTAGAACACCGACTTACAATATCGAATTTAAAGTAATTCATATTTCTGTCGAAGTAGGTAATAGGTACTCGGTAAGTACTTTGCTTCTGTTTTTTTTTTAAATTTAAATTCGCAGTTGTCGCAAACATTTTAAAAAGTCTCTTGTCTCGTTTGTATGTTCATATTTAGTTTGTATCAGGAGCTGCCTATCTGAAAACTCAACCACATAATAATTACCTACCTAGTACATAATATTTTAATATTCATACTTTTTACTAACGGCACAAGACACAGTTATCAAATTATTTATTATTATAGATTAGTATAACTTAATGGTGCCCACGTAGTATTCAAATTAACAGTGTTTGAATGACCCAATTAAGGAGCAGCAGAGGCTTTTAATTAAATAATTAAGTAGTTACGGCGTCATATTACAAGCTCGTACTTAAAGCTAATTAAGGGGACAAGTATAGGTAAGTACAGTTTTTTTGGACAGGCCGTTAGCCGACATTATTGATGTAAATACAGTTCCAGACACAGTAAAGAAATGCCTCATCAGTCTAGTGGCCGTTAACGCGACTGCTACGATAGAGGTCCTACGTACGATTCACAGGCCGAGCAGTGTTTGTCATGGTCGTGGCGAATTTCACGGATCCCATGTCTATGATAGGGCAGGTAAATTCAAGTGTTTTTAGTCGCTACGAGTCCGATATACCCTGCCACCTCCCTGGGTGACGGATGATCCATGAGGATTATCCGTACTACACAAGATCGAGCAGTGTTATTGGGGCTTTCTATGAAATTCTTAGTAGCAGCTCGGACTTTGGAATTGTGCCCAGTTGATGACAATAAGCTCACCCTCATGGCATAGGTACATGGGAACTAAACATACCAGCGAACTGTGAATGTACAATAGTACCTACCTCTACTCAGGCCTTCGGGGAACACGGGCATGATGATATTGTATAATTTTATCACAAATCACTTTTTCAAGTTTTCAAGATTTTTTTAAATCTTCTTTCTGTAACTAAAATAAAACATAATAGGCAGTAAATCTATTAAATTACATAATCTATTTATTATTAGATAGTTTGGAGATGCGACAGCGACACAATGGTGCAATGAATCTCCGTGATTTATAATACATGCGAGCCGATGATAGGGTTGCCATCATTTCTAATTTTACAGGACTTTTCCCGTTTCTTAGCAATACAAGGCATGGCATGCTTTAATGTTATTTTTCATTGATTTGTCTATCAATAAGAACGTCAATATTTATCACATTAAATTGCAGGTTAAAATAACAGTCATTATATCCATTTTAAGAGGTTCTTAAATACCTAATTAATAAATTAATATGACATAAGTAAGTATATTGTTTTAAGTCATTGTAAATTAAATGAGTATTCTTTCGACAGTTAGGAATTGCTGGCATCATCGAAGTAGTGTTAAAAAATCTAAAAACATTTATTTGTAAATTATCTTTAAAATATCTTTTTGCAGAAATAAATATCATTTATCATTTTGTAAGTATCCTTACTTATAATTTTATCAAATGGTATTTTAACAGGATGTCAGTGGGACAAGGTCAGAATGATAATCATCTGACATTGCCGACTGTCACGCCTACTTTTCGGAGGGTATATGGTCAGACCTAAAATTCTGTAGCTTTATTTCTGTATGATCAGATTAATATTTTATTTGTTAGGATAATTTAATTTATTGTGAATGGATGTTGAAATAAAACTATATTATTAATCCCGACGTTTCGGATCCTTTACAGCGTCCATGTCCATGGACATTTCAATCATGACAAATCAATTTGAATGGATGTGTTTATGAATAATGTTTTTTTTGGCGAATTTTTGTCTATTAAACAGCTTTCCCCAATACAGGATGAGCCTATGAAATAATATCGCATGGTAGCAGCACGCATCACGGCACGTGCTGTGGTTGGAGGTTCGCCAACCGATTTCCGAACTGTATCGAATATTAGCCCAGCAGAGGGCGCACCTGCACGAACAACATGTCGCCGAGTTGAAGGTGACCCGCGGGTTAAAATTAAAAGCCAACGGGGTCTTTCTCAGAAATTGTCTTTACCACCAGCCAAATGTTGAATTTCCTTTAAATGCCACTACAAATACGCTCGGCTTCGTAATTATAATGAGGTCGCACAAATTGGCAGCCTTTATTGTTACGTAAAATAAAAAACAAAACATAATTTCCAAGAAACACGTAGCTCGCTTACTGATAAATTACTTTAGTATATATATTTTCCCATCTCATTTAGATATTTAAACTAATGATTTTCAAAAATCCTGTAATACACGAGGTACAGGTAAAAGCAATCACAAAACATTTCGCAGAATCGAACAGTAATTCCAAGTTGACATTGTCCCGGTTGTAACATTAATATCCTTGTAACAAGCACTTAAGACACAATAGTTTTAGACTGTTTTCTTTTCTTCTACGTGAGTCAGAAGCGTTGTCGAGGGCAAACGACCGCACACGGTGTTTTCTTTGGAACTTTTCCAATATAAAAAAGCTATGCAACGAATATCGACATTTATTTAGTTCATAGACATAAAAAATTGTTTGATTATCTTGCCAATCTATCGAACTAATATCATATGTCTCGTGCCGATGAGAACATAAAGAAATATTTTTATTTATATATGCATTTACATAAAAGTATAAATAATAGTAATATCAAGTCTCTTAAGCATTTGAGTCTGAGACATCGTCATCATGGTCATACCGCCTCTTTCAGAACTTGGTACATATTCGAAGGTATCCTGTGTTCTGTAAAAGTTCGTGTACAATAAATACATTTGCGACATGCGCATTTTTGTTGATATTAACTCAACATAAAATATTGATGTTTCAACACGCTCACATGTTATTTTGGGCGAACGAAATGAATAGGCAACCGCAGCGCAATCAGTCAACATACTCGTCGTATGAAAAACATACGAATCATAAATATATAAGTGTTTTAACAACAGTCAGTATAAACACTGTATTGTTAGTAAATATTGCGATGTTTTAACGAGAACAATGCGTAGGCTTCAGCGGCTAATGTTCATGTTAACAGCATACTGACCCATATAATAAATGACCGTGATTTGACGCGCGCGGAAATGAACGGGATGATGTGCTAAAAGTCAGGAAATATAAGAACATTTAAATATCGAACTTGTAGACCTGGAAGCTTGCTTGAAAAGTTTTAAATACTTTTTTCCATAAATGAAGATTCACACCCCGCCTCTGTTTCTAAGTCTCACACTAAAACCTATTTGGGATTGTCGCCCCTCTTAATATTCAGTAACCTTTGTTTCAAAGAAGTGTTTACGCAGTGGCATGGCATGTTATTTTTTACGTTTAACGTTCGTGTTTGTCCTAAGTCATCTGGTATTTTTGCCACAAAATTCGGACATCCGGCCAGTGAGATTTAGTTGGCATCGATTCTTTTGACCTTCGTTCGTTTCATTATAATATGAATATCGAACTAATAGGCGAATTTATTAAGTCTTTATTCGTTCATTCACTACTATAAAGGTTTATAATTAACATGAAGCTATAGTCAAACTTTACGAATTTGACACAAATCTGCATTTCTGTCAAGTTTATCGCTTGTTTTCAGTACGGATATTTACTGTTGATCTTCACAAAATATATCTCGGTGATAAAATGTTTTGCCAAATAATTTATTGATGCTTGGTACTTTTTTAACATATTATTTTCATCTTGCTATTGGCGAAGCAGAGCAAATTTATTTTTCGAAATAGCATTAATACCCAACGACATTTTTCTTTAAATTTGTCCATAGGGCTTCTAATAATTGAAGAAAATAATTTCAAAATTAAAACACCAATTCAAAGAAGGAAGCGTTCGTATAGCCAATATAACTACGTTCGGATTGATTAGATAAACTTAAAGCAATTTATCTGACAGTAGATTTGTTATGCAGTAACAAAATCTAGTTGATCATGTTGCCGAGTAATGAATATAAAAAAAAATAAGATGTTAATCTCGTTCTTCAATGTCAAAATACTATTCACTTGCAATATTACGACTTTTCCTGTTTCAATTGCTCGACACAGTAGTCATTATGTCGTTTTTATCAACAACTATTATGTAACATACTTGTTATTTGCTTCTTCTGTAATTATTTGCATAATTTCAATTTGTCGTATCATTGTTTTTATTTTCCATATCGTTTGTGTAGACATATATATAAACAGCAGCAGTTTGTTTGTGGTTTGTGCTGCTATAAATGCAAAATACAAATACAAAATTTGTCTAATTCAAACCATAAAGAATTGACTCAAGACTTTTATTATGCGTTGCCAAATTCTAGATCACTCAATGATTTGTCTACTTTTCGTATGGGTGCTTTATAGGGAAGAAATGAAATCAATGGATAAATGGTATAATAATCTTCATAATTTATTTTCTCTTTCGATTTTATCATACAATATGATATTCCGTATAAAACAATATTCTTTGTTAAATTCATAGAAATATATTATTTTAGTATAACTGTTTTCATATCTTTTATAAACTTACAAATTACTGTTAACATTCTGACGAATTCTTTTGTATAAAAATAATACAAATAGGCACCGGGTGCATTCTTAGAAACAACTTTCTTTCAGTTCTCATTAGCTCTCCACCCGTTCGCCTAATATAGTCTATATAACAATTCAACTTGTTAATTGGTATTATAATTACTTACAATAATCTATAGAAGACAATGGTACAGAACAATTTGCTGTAGCACATTAATGGTAACAAAAACAATTAAAACATAGGTATAGGCTTTAGTTTACAAAGCGTAGGCACTCGAGATTGCTACTTCATCCTATAAGATAAACATTCTCACTAATAAATACTTACATCACGCATTTACTCGCATCGTTCACATGTCAAACGGTCGCTCATGAAACACACCCATACGTCCACAATTAATATTTAAATCGGACGGCTTCACATTACAAAAGTCACGTCCTCTAAAGAGCACCGGGTCAGTTCCGAGAATCATCTTTCAAAACGGAGAAAACAATTTGCGTGATCCACGCTCTCGCTCATACATACAAGGCACTCTAAACTTGCATTCGATCAGTCGCCCACACAAGCACTTAATTTGTATCGAAACAATCAAGCAAAGCGAACAAAGACGTTCCAGTCCACAGCGGCGTCAAAACGCTATTATAGCGTTGAAAAAGTTAACCTTGTGCAACAAAACGTGATTCGGAACGTCCGAGTGTTGAACACATGGCCGCCATTCCGCGAGGGCGGCGCAGGCGGAATTTTAATTAGCAGAACATCCGCTCATGACTCGGCCTGATGCGCCGTTGCCACTCTACGCCACACTATCTCTTTCACACCGGTGGCGTTTCGTATCTGTCACAACACAGCGGCGGCGATGTGCGTCTCCGTCTAAATCGCAATAAATAACGCCCGAAATGTAAACTAATTATTATAATAAGATTCTACTGGGCAGAAAAAATACACAGACAATGGTCGGGACACAATGAACAATGGAAATCCCCGATTCAGCGAGGCAAGTGCGGCAACATCGCTGAAACGGGAAATTCGCCGTAAAACTGGCAACGCCGCTTCAACCTCGTTCAGTCAGTCTGCAAACGAGTGACGTTGCACGATTATCCTTTCTAGTTTCTACACTATTCTAAATGAGACAACGCAATACTGATTTAAGGAAATCATTAGTTCTGCAACTTACAATGGAAGCTAAAGCTTTCGCAGTTGTGACTCGCTCTAAGTACATTCCTCGCAAAGAGAACCATAACATAACCGTTTCACAAACAACAAACGTCCTGGAATCAGCTCACCCGAGCGGAGGTTCTGCCTGCACTCATCACTGGCAACCTAATCTCTCAAACTTAACGATACATCCACAGCATTCTTAACGTAGCATCAACACCTTATACACTAGTGTTCATTAACTATATATTACACAGTAAAATTAAGATCACAAATCGCTTTGTATGCTGCGTCCTACCGGGCGCGACTAGCATGGAATGTGGTGGAGCGGGGGCGGCGACGGCACGATCAGAAGTGCGAGTCGATGTGGCAGCCGCCGTTTGCGTGCTCCAGCACCTGCTCTTTGAGCCGGTGCACGTGCTCCTTTAGCTTGACCACCATCTGCGCCAGCTCGGCATTCTCGCCCTTCAAGATCTTAACCTTATCTTCCAATTTGGAGATGCGCTCCAGCTTGCGCCGCCTACACTTGGATGCAGCTACTCGATTTCTTTGCCTTTTGCGTTCCAATTTTATTCTCTCTTGTGTATCCATGTCTATGGGAGACATGGGTGGTGAACTCGCAGCACTGGGAACTGTTTGTGGTTCGTCCTTGACCACGGGTGTAGGATAGCGCTCAAGAGGCCTGTCCAAATCAGCGTAAACTCGCCTATCCACGCGTCCGATCTGGGGCGTTGGGTCGGAGTGGTGTAGCTTGTCCAGCGCCTCGACGAATGGTCGTGCGTACATCTCTTGCTCTTCCGTCGGCGCAATGCTTGCTGGGAATAGCACTGGTGCACCCGGCGTTGGTGTTGCTGTTGTGATCATACCGTTTTGGATGATCAACTTCTCAAGCTCCGGGGAGCCGAGCTTCAGCATCTGAAGGTCTGGTGACGAGAGGACCGGCGCGCCGCCGATCCGGGCCCGTTTTATGCCCCGCCCCACGTCCAAGGTGAGCGGTCGCTTGAGGTTCTCCACAGGTCCACTAAGGGGATACTGCTCGTCGTAGAAAGTGGTCTCCATGCCGTGTTGGAAGCGTCGAACCATGTGTTTGCACCGAACGACTCGGTATCACTGAACTCACTGCGCGAATATCAAAACTTTACATGCGGCAACGCACGTCCGACTCCCTCAACGTTCCACTTGTTTCTAAACATTGTTAAGAAACAACCACTGCTTTTATTGAGTGACTCAGATAAGCTATTTTTAGAAATCGCGTGATAAAGTCAGGCGCTCATTGGTTGGATATCGCGCGACACCAAGTAATGCTTGCGTGTGATTGGTGATTGGCAGCGTAGCGTAGCGCGAGGCCGCGGCGGGCTGTTTACGACTTCGTACGATTACCGAGAATCAGCAGGAGCGTGTCCATTATAACTATAATATCGTCGTAGCAATAAACGTGAATACGAACTAACGCTTGTTTACAAGCTAATTTCATAATTTAGCACCAGTTACAACAACAGCATTAACATAAATATAAAATTGACGATTTTGGTTCGGTATGAATAGTCTTCCTGCAAAAGATATTATTTCTAAATTTAATAATCAAAGGAAGCCATATTTTTTATATTTGTCTTTGTAAATGTATTGTATATAAATAATAATTTTCTCCATAACTCAATAAATAGAGCATTTAAAAAAATAATAACTATACAAAATGGTTCAAAACAATAGTAATTTAATAATATTAGGTATATTATTAAATTAATAACGTACGTAAGTCTCGTAAAGAAATGTTTACTTACTGCAACCAGTGTGTCGTAACTGGAAGAATATTTCAGTTACGCTTAAAAATATGGTCACCACACAAACTTAAGTAGGTTCTTGTGACGCTCCGAAGTAATTATATTATTTTTGTTCATTGGTGCTCGGAATAAATGTAATAAATAATATTGTTTTTGATACTATTGATGATGATAAACTAAATTGCAAAAAATACTATAATAATAACGTGGAATTTTATACTACTAGAGGATATTTAGACCTAAGCTTTACTGAGAAACTAAGGCCATTGTAAACTAACCCTTTTCTGAAATAAAGTATATTGTCATATAAATTATTACGACGACGCACGTTATTTCAATGGAAACGAACGAATTTAGGTGAGGCACGGAGGCGGGGTAGCCGCGGTGCGCGCGATGCAAGAAAACTTTGTGCGGGCGACGCGGGAGGGGCGTGGAACGCTATAGTTATATGAGCAAGAACGGGACAACCTCTCTCCCTCCCATTCACACGAAAGATAAGTCCAACAAAAGGAAAATAAATGCACTGAAAATTCCTTCATTATTGTGAACTCGCTTTTTGTGTTATTGTAAAGTTGACCTTCACTTTTATCACCATAAACATGCCAGTTATACTATAGAATCCTGTACGTATGCAAGAACCTAACTACCTGAGTAGGTACCTACCTACTATCACAGTCAACGGGTGTGAGAACTTTTATGGATATTAGGCGTCATTAAATTAATAACTTATTTTTTATGGGATCATATAAATAATGTTATTATTACCATGTAGGTCGTTGAAATTCTTAGTAAGTAGGTACCTTCCTAAATATTTTTTCTCAACCTTACTACATTATGGATGTAATACCCTACCAATGTAATAACAGGCTACTCGTCCTACGTAAAATACGTCTAGTCCTACATCGGTGCCTATACTATATTTTGTTAGGTATACATAGGTTACATACTCCAAGCCAGGTTCCAAAGTCCCAAGTTCTTCAAAATCTACATATTATACCGAACAAAATATGTTTTTTACCGACCCGACCCAACACTGAAGTCAAACAGACCAAAGTTTATTAAATCTAACGAATAATTTTCAAAATTTTATTCTTATAAGATAATCAGTTGGTAGTGGTGGTGTAAAAAGAGTAGTCAATTACTTTTTACACTTTTGGACTTCTAACATTATTTGGTGCCTGTTCTACCCTGAAGATATTATTCAAATAAGTACTATATAGTAGTCTAGATTGTCCTAATTGTCTCTCGATGTTATTCAACATGAAAACTGTTTACATCACAGCATCGAACAAAAATCAAATAGACTCGTTAAGTAAGACAAACGCACCTTTATTTTGAATATCGATTTATTCTGCGCGCTTGTCAAACATTTAAATCTTTAGCGCTTGTTATTTAATTTAGTAACGAACCTCTGAAATTCAAACTTTGTGGGTAGCTATCCTACTTAGTTAAGGTTAATTGTACGACTTGTACAATATCTGAAGATTCCGTATGTAGCTTCTGATTATACGGAATAAATTAAGAAGTCAAACAGAACTCATTTATTAGGTAGTCGTAAATAGTATAAGTAGGTAGGTACCTATTCATGTTAGGTATGAACAGTATAAAATTTATAAAATGAAATTTTTATAATAGTAAGTAGCCAGATGGTTGACAGAAAGTTGAAAATGTTCAGTTCCATTCCTAAAGATGACCCCATAAAACGGTCCAAAAATAAAGATTGAACAGTTCCCAAAATTCGAATTTTTGTGTTATTTATTATGGAACTAAGTAAGGAATACCAGTACCGCCATCTAGAGAAAAAGAAACAATGTTTATTAAGTTTACTGCTACTGAATACTAGATAGCACTGTCAAACATAAGTTGAGTTTTTTCTATTTGACAATAGATGGCGCGCATTAAAAATGGGACGAAATAATGTAGCACACCACATGACTAATAAACACGGGTAATTTCAAAAAATGATAATAAATAAATACGTTCGATTATCTGCTCATAATAATACAAGAGCTTTCTGTTTAATATTTGAAAGGTTTTATTATAACTGTTTCTTTTCATCTCACCTTCCTTCAACAATATTATCAAATTGTCTTTTGCATAAAAGAGAATTCCACAACGAACCGTCCAGTCTGACCCCATAACAAAAACAACATAGTACGTCATAGATCTTATTTATTCTAACACAATTCATTATTTTGTACATTGCATCATCTCACAAATTCACTTAAAAATACTAAAAATAATTATTATTTTGCCCGTGCAGAGCAAGGGCTTTATCTACTCCCTTTTTCTATTATGTACTTGTTCAAAAATGGGTCAACTTTTCGAAGACCCAAATGTTCTCATGATCTATATAGTTTGGCTAGTAAACCTTAGATCCATGGCCGGCCTAGGACCCAGTGATTCCTTTGTAATTTTCTTTTTATTGCTCTTCGATACCTGGATCCGCCGTGTGCGACGACACAATATGTCCGGCTTAATAATTTAACCTATGTAATCCAACCGCAGGGCTTATGCTTAATATTAACCTATTCCTTATTATTATTTGACAGTGACTGATATAATTCTGATATCTTCGTACGGCTTGTCGGTCTTCGGGTTAGTCTTGACGCTGCCTATGTTCTGTACCACCTCCATGCCGCGGACCACGCGTCCGAATACCGTGTGCTTGTTGTCTAGCCATGGCTGTGGAAAACGAGGATTTACTAACTGTTTTCTTATTACATAGATCGCCATGTGCGTCATTTTTCATTATAATATAGGTGCGAACCACATAATACACAATAATTTAAACACAATGAGTCATCAATGAAATGTAATTCCAAAGATCAAATGGAGTACATCAATAGATATAACATTTTAGTTACGTCTCAGTTTCTTTTTAACATAGGATGTGCGCTACCTAGAACATGATCCGGATGTGTTGTATAATTATATGGATCGTATAAACCGTTTAGACCCGCGGACATGATGGTATTTTTCATAATTAACAGAGTGCTGTGAAATGCTAGTCTTGAAAAACGTACATTGATTTTATTAAACAGGTTCTTCAAGAAGGCACTCACAACACAGTGATTATGAAACACTAATACTAAATGAATGTAGATGAAACAAAAGGAGTTTACTAGAGTCGTTTAGTAGTTTATGCTTAAATCTCTCGTAAAGGTAAGTAACATAAGAGCTACGTACCGTGGGTGCTAGCGTGATAAAGAACTGGCTGCCGTTGCTGTTGGGCCCAGCGTTGGCCATGCTCACTGTGTACGGCCGGTCGTGCTTCAAGTGCGGCTTGAACTCGTCCGCAAACTCTCCACCCCATATGCTCTCACCACCAGTACCCGTCCCTTTAAATAATAACAGGAATTAGAAAAAAAAATGGTTCACAAAACATGGTTTACCACAGCAAACGCCAATAGAGAACTGCTTAAGAACATGGATTGCCAATGAAAGAAGAGAAATCTTTTATATTACAGAAACAAGATACACTGTTATGAGATGAGAACGAGTTCATCATCATCATCAACCCAAATACTGGGTACGGGTCTCCTCTCTGAATTAGAGCGATCAGGCTATACCACGCTAGCCTAATACGGGTTGGCAGACTTCACACGCCATCGAGAATATCTCTAAGGCATGCAGGTTTTCTTATTTTTCTTCACCGCTTAAGCGAGTGATTAATTCATTATTAATACGAACATGATTTCGAAACTATCTTTTGGTATATTTTTGGCAATTTCCATGCTAAGATTTTAAAGTTATTTATTGTTTATTATTTAAATTTTAAGTTATTTATTTTAAAGTTATTGATTTCGAAAGTCAGAGGTGTGTGCTTGGATTTGAACTTGACAAAAATTAAATAATTATAATGCATATAACTTTATTTTAAGGAAAGCGCGAAATGATTTCAATAATGAAAAAAAAAAAAAGAAAATGGAAGGATAAATTTCAATAGCCTGTAAAATAAATTACAGGTTCCAAACAGCCTTTTTATTGGTCTTCGAAGTCCTTAGCATAAGCAGAGATAGCCTTGTGGTATGACCATTGGACTGCCAAGTCGAAGGTCTCGACTTCGAATCTAAGGCTCTGACTTTTCGAAATCATGTGCGTATTAATAATTAATTATCACTCGCTTAAACGGTGAAGGAAAACATCGTGAGGAAACCTGCATGCCGTAGAGATTTTCTCGACGGCGTGTTAAGTCTACCAACCCGCACTAGATCAGCGTGGTGGACTATAGCCTATTCCCTCTCATTCTGTGAATGGAGACTCGTGCCCAGCAGTGGCACAGTATATGGGTTGATGATGATGATAATAAAACAGGCTTTTGTACTTATAGAAGGGTAGTAAATTTGGTTCCAATTCCGAAGACATGGATGACAATCTATTCACGTACTTAATCTTTTGACCGCCACGTCAATAACGAAAATCCGTGTTCTCTACGCCAAGCGACAAATTCTAGTATTTAATAGGTAAAAAAAACAGCAAATTTTTGTATAGGTATTTATTTTGAACACAAAAAAAAAGTGGTATTTTTGACGTGCCATGCCGTCGTTGGCGTCGTGAGCAAGTTTTCATTTGCCGTCCGTGGCGATCAAAAGATTAATAAAATCAGTCTCTAACCTGTAGGGTCGCCAGTCTGCACCATGAAGCCCTTGATGACGCGATGGAAGACGTGTCCGTTGTAGTAACCATTGCGTGAGTGCACACAGAAGTTCTCTGCGGTGCGCGGCACGTCCTTGCCGAAGATACGGATGTGGACGTCGCCCAGTGACGTGTGCAGGATGGCCTGCTCGTACAGGCGCTGGACACCTATCATCATAATAAAATGAAATGAGTACCCTGAATGCCCGAAGGGAACTCTTGGATTTGAGATTCGCATATAAACTGGTCAATAACAACATTGACTGCTCACAACTATTAAATAAATTAAATTTCAGAGTACCCCGTAGACCACCTCGCAAACCTATAACACCCGTATCTCCACCTCTTCCCATACAGTGTTTGATGTTAATTCGCCTATACCCCGCATGTGCAAACTTATAAACAAATACAGCGACCTGGTTGACGTCCATTCTGATTCAATATTGGCGTTTGTCAGACACGTAAAAAGTAAGGAAGTCTGTATAAATTATCTGTAACAACTGTTGGTTGTTTATTATATTAAATAAAAAATAATTATATTATTGGGACATTTTACACAGCACCATCTAGTCCCTAACTAAACAGAGCTTGTACTGTGAGTTACTAGACAATGGATTTTGACTTTGTGTAAACACACTTTTTTTATATATTTTTTATAAGAGATAGGTTAGTGTTTGACCAAAATCTCACCTGATGGCAAGTGACTATTTGGTCTAAGATGTCGCACGCTTACCTAGAAGATACCTATTCACTCGACTTGAACACCCAAATTGTACACGTCAGGAAATACAGACTCAGGCAACTGATTCCATTCCCTTGCTGTACGGATAAGGAATGTCGAGGCAAAACGCTTAGTGCGGTATAATTATAATATTGAAACACCTAGACGAACACATACATGTTCATTACAAAAATATTTGTGTTTTGTGGGAATCGAACCCTCGTAATCAGCAGTCCGACACTCAAAACTCAAACCACTAGACCACAGACGTCATCAATATATCTGCAAGCAAATCCTGTAGTTAACAGCCGCAGGTTTTAGCGGTTAACTATAACTCAACGAGTGGCGATCATAAACGAACGACTGAGGTGACAGTGATTAGTATCACTGTCGCTATACCAATATTTTTTTTATGGGCTATAGTTGGGCCCACTACATTTTTTTTTATGTACTATATGACGTCACTGTTAATATAATTTCTAAAATGTTTGTGTTTACGTTGTTGAAGTTGCATAACATAAAAATAGAATTAATTTATTTTTTATCACCTGCGCGTTACCGACGTTCCATTGAAAGAGGAATAGTTGGGTTGGCAGTATAAGGTTGAAAGTCCCCCCCCACTGCCAACACACCGTTTCCTCGTGGAGCACTGGCAACCTTGCTGAATGAATGTTAGAATGTTACCTTGTCCTTCTGTAGCTGAAATGATATCCTCTTTGGAAGGCTTCTCATTGAATATGTCGCGATCGGCGTCAGGGCTCTTGATATCGTCAGGGCTCCGCCTCGAAAACATGTAGAAACGGTTCTTCTTATACGCCGTGCAGAACAGCGTGGGGTCTGTCTTCACGTTCAGGAGCGTGGGGTTCTCTGAACCTTCCATCTCGAGGGTTGTTGCCACTTTGGATTGGTTTGTTCGGCCCTAGAAATATAGCCCAGTTAGATAGTCCAATTCTTTTACTAACATTTTAAGATGTAAATTATATAATTTTAAAGAGATTATATCCTCCGAAAAGGGAGGGTTCAAAATCATAAAAATCTTAATGCAAATTGAAATAAGTCATTTAAGGTTATTTTTAAGGTTCTTGGTTAAATTCCCAGGTTGAGCAAAGCGTTACTGCGATTTTTTATCTAATTCTCAATAGGACCTCGAAGTTTGGATTTATGTCAAGTTCGTGGCAATCGGTTTACATGAGACCTAAACATCGTGCGAAAAGTCGGTGTACATGAAAACCTCTGCAGGTGTTTTAATGTACATCACAGGTCCCCCGTATGAAGGAATACGCAGCTATTACTTCCGAGGAATACAGGCATGATGGTAGGTATGTACTTACTTTTAATTTTACAACATAAATACATCTATTTCTTTGTTTGCTCAAAAATTTAAAGTACCTCAAGTATGGAACAACAATATAATACGTTTTTGGAATAGAGTGTATTTGAGACCACAAAACAACTTCCATACCCAACAAGAATTATGCAGTAATACCTAGTATAGTGCTAATAGTACTAATACGCGATTAAACAAACAAACCTAAAAAACTTGTACACCCACATTTCGCCGGTTTGTTTTTAGGTCCAATGTAATAGGGGGCGAGCCTATTGGCATTAACCGGGCCCAAATCCAGACTCCGAGCTGCTACTGAAAATTTCATAGAAAAACCCAATAACACTTTGCTCGACCTGGGGATCGAACCCAGGACCTCTAGCGTAGCAGTCGCGCTTAGGACCACTAGACTAATGAGGCAGTCATTGTGGGTGTACATTAGTACACCTCTGCCTAACCCTTTGGGGAATACAGGCGTGATGGTATGTATGTATGTACCTAAAAAACTGTTCAGCTTTATTATGTTAAAGTACAGATTACACAGTAATTACTGCATTACAATTACTGTATAATTGCGACTTTGTCACTGTCATGGCAATACTTATTGTGTAACTAGGTGTGACGAGAGGGAAACCGCATTCCAAGACTTTTTGAGACAAAAGGTAGCCTATGTCGTTCTCCAAGGTCTAATCTATCTCTTTTATACTACTAAGGTGGCAAACAAGCATACGGTCCACCTGATGGTAAGCGGTTACCGTAGCCTATAGACGCTTGCCAGGGGGGTCACTTGCGCGTTGCCGACCCTGTAAAACGAAAGAGGAATAGTTGGGTTGGCAGTATAAGGTTCAAAGTCCCCCCACTGCGAACACGTTTCCTCGTGGAGCTCTAGAAACCTTGCTCACCGTAAGAAACACAACACAACTCAAAGCAGTGTTATTTTACTTCGATTTTCTGCAAGGTGGAGGTAGTTCTCCAGTCGGCAAGCTCCAATTTGAGTGGAATTACTCCCACTATGCCCTACCTCTCTTAAAATTTCTGTCAGTGTACCAAATTTTATCAAAATCGGTTCAGCGATTTAGCCGTGAAAGCGTCAGGAAAAAGACAATTTCTTTCGCTTTTATAATATTAATAGGGATAAGCATTTTAGGTACTTTTAGGTTCTTTTTATTTTCCTTTTTTTTTTTGTACATTATGTAAATAGTAAATTTAGTTTTTTTAATACCATTCTTATGTACTTTATTGTACTAGTGACAGTGATAAAGCAGAATAGAAGTTTACCTGGAACAGAGCAAGATGCAGGGGCCTCAAGTTCTCCGGCTTGCCCAGCATGGAGACGCAGCGGTTGGTGACCAGGTTGACCACCTTCACGCCCAGCATGGTCGCGTACACCACGAAGTGCCCGCTGGCGTCAAACAAAACGTTTGCGAGGTGCACAGAGTCCGACTTCTCCAGGTCACGCTCTGCCGCCATTCTGTAAGATAAACGAATTTTACATATACTGTGACCTTGAAGTTAATCATAGTGTACTTTATCGCAGAAGAGTAAGGTTTCAATTCTTCTTGATCGTTTTGAGGTAATGACCCACTTTTGTTACGGTATGCAGTTGTTAACCAGTTTCATTAATTATATTGTAGTACTTATTAATATTTTTATTTTTTTATACCACTAAGGTAGGTAAGGTATTTTCTCCTATAACATTAAAATGTAAAATTGAATTTTATATTACCGTCTACCAAACTCCATGTTGGGCAGCTGCTGTGTCTGATGCTGCAGCTCCTGGAAGCGCTGCAGACTCTCATCCAGCACCTTGTGCAGCCTGCCTGACAGGAAATGGAACACACGCACCTATTACATCAACAGACAAACACCCTACATATTACATAATGGGACTAAGACGGGTACAGTTCTACAATCCACACTTTAGTTGGTCTCTGATGGGTTTATTGATTACACTACAAGACTATAATATTAAATACTAGCGGACCCGACAGCTGACGTCCTGCATGATCCAGCCATTTAGTTGCAGTATAGATAAATAACCTAGATACCGACTGCAGCGCCATCTGCCGGGCTGATTTTTGAATCTAAACCATCCAGGGCGCCACCTAAACGCATACAAAAAAATTCATTCAAATCGGTCCAGCCGTTTAGGAGGAGTTCAGTGACATACATACGTACAGTAGAATTATACATATATATTATTAAATATTAACCCCCTTAACTCCCATAAGCATAATATTAAGACGAAGTCATCATCCTCCGAGCCTTTTCCCGCATGTTAGGGTCGGCTTCCAGTCTAACCAGATGCGGCTGAATATCAGTATTTTACACGAAGCAACTGTCATCAGATCTCAGCAACCCAATTTCTGAGCAATATCTATACTGATAATAAGGATGGACTGGTTGTCAGGCTTTTGGACTACTGATTACCACTAACGATTGTTATAGATGTTGCCATAAAAACCGGGAATGACGTTTTTACGTGCTCTCTGAGACACGGAGGGGTCTCGATGTGTTAAGAATGATCACGTATCCACAGACTAGCGCAGCTTCAACTTGCAGATCGGTTGATCAGCATACTTATTGCTCGCCAGGTGCCCCTCTATCATCATCATCAACCCATATACTGTCCCATTGCTGGGCACGCGTCTCTTCTCATATTGAGAGGGATTAGGCTGTAGTCCACCACGCTGGCCTAGTGCGGGTTGGCAGACTTCAGAATTATGAATAAAAACACAATAACATACTATTAAAATTAAAAATAAACTTAAGCTTTGTTACGTTGTATTTTTTGTACACAGTTTCGTAACTTAAAACAAATAATAATAATAAAATTGGTTGAAGAAGACTAGCTAGGTGCTGGATACATTTTTGAGGGTGTATTTAAGTTTGGCAAGAGCATCAAAATGAATCTTATCTAGGCTATCACTGCTTGCTGCTTATCCCCTGTGCCCCTAACATTGGAATGATATTAAGATGAAGTTACAGAGAACATGAAACGACTGCGAAAAGCAGAGACGACATGCGCGGGCGGAATACGGTAGTACGGTATGCAGAGGCGGTCACATGTTCTATACTGGCTAGTATTTTAAGCTAGCGAATAATCCAACAGAAGTCTATAATAAGTCTAGTACATAACCTTAAAAAATAAAACTGGTTATAACTGGTTATAACTTTTACGTCCCAGGTTCTAAAAATCTAAGAATTTAAAAAGGGCTCTTCTATCATATTAACTACCAATTAAAACAAATAATCTCCCAAAACACGAAATTTTATTACCGGTACGAAATTCCCATACAAGCCTGTCATTCTCCTTTGTAAATTCATTCCACGTATTTTTAACTACATAATATAACTAAATTGCTTCTAACTTAAAAAAAAATGTAATAAATATTATTTAGCTTAGTTGTATTCACTAATTTAATTGGGGCCTTCTAATACAGGCATTGTTTGCTTAAAAGGAGGCTCCAAAAACGTTTTATGAAATGTAACCTTATATTTTCCCAATAAATAATTTTGTAATTGTAATTGTAATTGTAACTAATGTTATTTTGCATGCTGTGGTCTCCACTAATTGAGGGAGTACACGTGATATTTTAAATTTAATTTGCTATGTAAATTGTGAATGTTTGTGTATATCCTTTGTTGGATATCCTTAATAAATAAATAAAATAATAATAATACATAGGTGCGTGCTGTTTCATCTGCTGATTGTGGTCGCCCGACGCAGACCTTGACTGCTGCAGAATATTTATAGGTACTGTTATCTCTGATTGATTATCATAGACGCGATTCACTTCTCGCCAGCGTGGCATTAACATAAAAGATGGATAGCATATCAAAGATATTAGAGGATAGGGGATCAAAGAACTCCCCGTGACACTGGCTCCAAAACTAGGGCCACATGCCACAAAACTTTGAAAAAGATATCAGTATTATACCGTCTCACCTTTCTATCCAAACTGATAGAGGCCATCTTCTTCCCATCGGGCGAGAACGCCAGTGCGGTCGGATACGTCTTATTCTTCACAAAGTCGTACAAATCCGTGTCTAGCTTAGATCCAAAGTTTACAGTTTTTGGGAACTGGTACTCATGTTTGGGTCCTGTCCAGTATTCAATGATCCCTGCTTTATCTACCGAGACTGCTGTTTCGTAGACCGGGTTATATTTGATGGTGGTAACAGTGGCTTGATGAAGGGTCTCGAAGGTGTGAAGTGGACTGCATGATGTCTGTGTGCCGTCAAATATATGGATTCTGTTGCTGGCTTTCTCTGAGCTGTGAGAAGGGCAAACAGATTATTAGAATTATTGTTAGAAACTCTGTAGGATTTTTTTTTTTTTTTTTTACATTATACACAACACCATCTAGTCCCAAACTAAGCAGAGCTTGTACTATGGGTACTAGACAATGGATATAATACATAATATATACTTTTGTTTTTGTAAATACATACATATAATACATAAGAAAACACCCTCATCAACAACATCTTTATAGGTATGAATAATTCCCAAAGCGCATTCAGAAAGCAAAATTCTTACTTGTGACATCAAATGTTTAATTATGACAATAATTTTCTTAACATTGTTTCTTTTGTATTGTAAATAAAATATAACATGATAATATCTGCACATTATGGACAGAGATGTGAGGTTTATAAGATAGTGAACACTTGTGATTGGCCTGATTTTGTGAATGCAAGAATTTACTTATCTGTACCTAGCTCTAAGTTTTCTTCAGATTACAATAAAATAAATAAATAAAATAGATTCTGGGCTACATAAACACTGTCTAGTCTTATGTTGGGATGATTTTGATTATAATCTTAGCAAGGACATTACTATTACAGTTCTATTTACAAAAATAATTATCATTTAACATTGTTTATTGTAATAATGTTGTCATTAAAAAGCAGGTAGTAGTCCTCTTTAACAATTATTATGTCTTGTCTTGTCTTGTCTACTGAATTAAAGTGTTGCTAGATTAGGTAATGATATTAAAAAACTGTACAAGTATTACATACATGGCAAGTGCAGATATAGGGTCCCCTGCAGAGTGCACCCACTCCGCAACATAGGGCTCAAACTCTATGGATATCATGTTGATCATGTCTGAAAAAAAATGTTGAATATAAATGATTTACATTAATGGTATGATTGAGGCAGTCAGCAGCTAAATTTGGATTGTGCAGTATGGATTGTGGGTATTATTAATTAAAATATTATTATATTATTATTATTCTGATTTATGTAGGTATGAAATATTTTTTTAATAAATTTGGCAGTTATAGAGCTAGCTGTATCTTGTGCTGTTACCTGCATAGATTATGGTTTTTCTCAATCTTGTAAACATTGTAAACAAATTTTCAAATTATTGAACTCAGGGCAAACCCCTGGGTCTGCAGAATTAACTGACAATTGTAATGAGTAACAGACAAGACATGCCTTTTTGCTTAAATATTTTCTTAAGTGGGTACGGATGAGCAAGTTAATTGTCAATGTTTGATCTTTTACATTAAGGGGACTGGTCTGGCCTATGCATTCATGTCAGAGATACCACTTGCAAGGAATAGCTGATAAGTAAATATCTTTACATATATCTTTGGACATTTTACCATAGCACCATCTAGTCTCAAACACATAATACGTTTATAATATAAATATTTGTGTCCTGTGAGAATCAAACCCACAATCTCACAATCAACTTGGTCACGACGCCAGCGACGGCATTGCAAGTCAAAAATACCACTTTAAAAGAAAAAAAATGTTGGTTTTTTTACCTATTATTAAATACAAGAATTTGTCACTAGGCATAGAGAACACGGATTTACATTATTGATGTGGCAGTCAAAAGGTTAATATTATGCTAATAAAAAAAATTAACTGTTCTTTTTTTGTATTTTTTCTATTATTCACAGTCTGAAATCACTCCAATTACTGCAGATGTGTTGTTTGTAATGCTGTTGAGTCAAGTGTGCCTTCCTGTGAATGCATCTACTCTGAAGACTACTGTTTTAATTTGTTGTATGCTATAGTTGTAAAATGTCCTTTCTTTTTATATCTAATATGAATATGGCAAAAAATTGGAGGAAAATGTACTCTCAACTAACCAAAATTAACCACATCAAACACTTTGATAGTCCTTTCCAGTGATGCTGTGCAGAGCAGGGTGCCAGTGGTATTCGTAGCCACATGGCTGATCGGAGCCAAGTGGCAACGGAAATGCTTCACAAACTCTATGCCCTCTTCCTAAAATCAATCATTATTATTAATTATTCAATAGTTGCAACTTACTTTGCACCCATTTATGCATACATCAGATAAATAACAATAAATCAGCATTGTTGATTAAATTAAAATGATAAATTTAAATGAAAGCATCTAATAAGCTTGTTATTTCATGATAAATACAAAGGTATCTAAACTATTTACCATTTACACAAATAAATTTACTCATTACATTTACAAAGTAATTTCAACAATATAACAGAATAATTATTGTTATTTCACCATTATTTGTCTAATGGAGTATTAGTTATTTAATTGTTACACTAAACAATTAAATACTAAAATGCTAATATTTATCTACAGGACACTAAAGAGTCTGTATAACCCATTCATGGTGTTCGTAGTTTATTTACCTGCTTCTTCCAAAACTTCAAGTGCCCATCCTGACTAGCGGTGATCACGAAGTCAGTCTTAGTTACAACTACATGAGTGACTACGTCACGATGCATGTAGCTGAACTCGTATGTCTCAGATGAAGGCAGGTTCTCCATATATAAAGATTCAAACTCCAGAACTGAAAATTACGATGAAATATGATTTATTACACGTGTCACGTCTCTAAATAATAGTCAGTGAAAAACAGTATATTACGTACCTTTCCTCTTTTTAGGTTTAGGTTTTGCTGCCTCGGCGGGCATTGGCCCTATCCACCCCTCGTTATCCTCTGACTCTTGAGCATCGTCGTTATTGTCCATGCTACTCCGTCGCTTCTCAGTGGACATTTTAGTTTCTCAATATTTTTTTGGGATTTGTTTTATCTCAACAAAACTGATTTATCGTTTTGTTTTTTGTAAACACCCGAAACACCGTGCGATGCACTCAAATATCAGTTTGTTTGACAATTGACAATAGTGATGTTCCGATACACGTTAATACAAGTACTTTTATTTCGATACCAAGCACTATTGGTATCGAATCCTGTCTTTCAATACCTTACTGGGATCGGAAGAAAAGTACTTGTATCGAATCGAATCAGTAAATAATCTAATGAGGTAATCGAATGTTACCTCACCTACCCGGTTCGACATCCTGAGAGCACCGCCTTGTTTCTCTTTCTCTTTCTCCTATTTGTGGTAGGGTAGGTTTGGTATGGTATGGTAGCATTTTCTAGTGTCACTTCACTTGTTTTTGAATAAATGATAGAATTGATAGATAGAGATGGAAATACGACGCAGGTCGCAAGACTTCAAAATCTTCAAATACAGGCGGTTCCAAGTGAGTCTTTTTTTTCTAAAGCGGGATCAACGATGACGCAAGCAAGAAACCGATTGTCTCCGAAATATTTAGAGCACGTGCTTTTCTAGGGTAGTCTAGAAATTATGATTACTTATAGCAGTTTTTAATTTAAGAATTAGCTTTATAATGATATATTTTTATTATTCTTTCCTTCCTATATATTTACGCACAAAATCCTATTTTCTTTCGAAAAGCAATCGATATGAGTAAGTATCGATATTTTCGAGGTATTCATATAAATGAGTAGTATCGCAAGGCGTCGTGAGTGTGAGTACTATTGATTTGAGTAGGTATCATTACTTTGGTGGTATCGGAACATCACTTATTGACATTTTAATGACAGTGTACATACATTGTCTGTGAGTGCACTGCACGCACAGACTACTAAGAAATAGTCTGTAAAGTTGTCCATGCTCATGTCTCCATTATATTAGTCTATGGTCTGCATCACCTCCTCCATTCATAGAAAAATATTTATTTCTCTCTGTTTTCACATTATCAGATTCTAATAAAATAAAACTGTGTACTAGAAAATACCTAAATTACACAGAACTGTAACAAGTAGAAGTGTTTTCATGTTTCCGGTTAACTGTCTCAGATCTCTGAGACAGTTAACCGGAAACATGAAAACACTTCTACTTGAGACCGTGAAACTACCCGGAAATGCAGCATACCGACCATGGAGGATATAAGGGTACGACCAAGTAATCCTGGCATTCATGAAAAGATTCTACTCTTTGTGGATAACTTTGTTCAAGACTTCAAGTGTGGAACAGTTGAGTACTGGTACTAGCTTACATTTAAGTATTAATGTTACTATGCGTTTCAAATAAGAATAGGAATGTCAATGACCTCGAATGACCCCGATGTGTCAAAAAAGTACAGCTTGCAAAGAAAATTAATTTTATCTTTTGAAATTTTAAAACTTCATAATATATTTATAAGCAGTAATACCAAATCCGGAACTCTCCGAGTTAATAAAAAAGCACAATCTGCCAAAAAAATATATTATAGACAATATTTTAAACTCCCATGGCTTTGAAGTTTTGAAGCTGCCACCCTATAATTGTTATTTAAATCCAATTGAATATACCTGGCACTTGATAAGCGTAGGGTAGCTGACAATAATGTTCAACAATTAGAAAGCCAAATTGAGAATTGAACACTGGAAACTATTGATTCAATTACCGGTGACGATTGGAAAAAGAAATTAACTACGTCAAATGAATCGAAAATAAAAACCAAAAAAAGGGAAATATTTCAAGCCAACGCCAACTTTAGTTTTATTATAAACACGGGTCTAATTTTCTTCTAAATAACAATCAGTGGAATATTTTGAATACATAAAAAATAATATTTCAAAAATTTTTGTTTTGCTCACCCTACCTAGCTGGTTTGAATTGACAGCTATGACGTCACAAGATGGCTGGAGGTCAGTCCTATTCTTATTTGAAACGCATAGTACAGTTATGTGCATTCGAACTTTCTTTTCGTTTCACCTCCAATTAAAATAAACCGATCAGTCCATAGATTGATAAAATGGGATTTTTGTACAAAAATAATTTTTATTAACAATAATTATTTAATAGAATTCGCAGGTACCTCCTTTCAAAATGTGTTTAAAATTAAAACCATAGACTCGTTTTAATTTTATCTCGATTTATAATACGAAAGATAAAAATATCAAACTTCAGTAAAAACTTTCACTATTAAATTATATTAAATATGAGAAAGAAAATATATTTCCATTTGGCACTGAATAATATATTTTAGTAATTATTTGATTCTATAATCACGTTGAAGAGAAGCGTTAATAAAAACTTTTTAGCTTAATTGTCTATGCTCAAAATGTCTTTTACGAATTCGTAGTGATGGTGGCTGGCTTCCTTGCAAACGAAGGGTCGTAAATTACATCTTACTTAGAAAACTTATTAAAAATTTGGTCGTGAAACGATCGAAGCAATAGTGATTTAAGTGCTCAAGAAGTTTCACATCTAATCGGTAAGTGTAAAGTGGAACATTTATTGTGAAACCGCGCGCTACCGGTACCTCTACACGTGGTTAGGCTGCTATACGGCGTACGTACATTACAGATGTGTTTTCTTTTAATTATCAGCGAATATAGCCACGACGCATATTCCCTGTGTGTTTCCAAGTGAATTTTGGTTATTTTTATGTCAACGCATCATAGTTAGGTTGTTTATTGAACGTGGTTAGTAGTTTGACAAACGGTGACTCGTTGCTGACACATAAAGCTGCTGTTGAGGTAATTTTTAATCGAAAATGTTATCGAGATTCATTTATATATGAGTAAAATAGAGTTACAGCGAGTGCTGAAACTGCTCCGTCATCACTCAGCGGTCTCGATCACTTCATTATTTATCATGCCTTCCCTGTAGCTTTCTTTTTTTTCTGTTAGTTTAAGACAATGACGCATCGCTGCACTATGAACAGCATGTGGGAAAGTACTCATAGGTACATATAATGCCTAAAGGAACTTTACTGGTCTAGTTCTAAGCATGTGTTATGTTATGTACCTGTTACATGTTACACAAAGAAGTCATTAGTGTACATTGAAATGGTATATTTGTATTATCTGCTATTGTACTTATGTATCCATTGACATCATATCAATGTAGAAACAATAAATCTTTATTGGATTATAATTATGTATTGTTTCAATATATGTATTATTTCATAGTTTTGACCCTTGTTCTAGTTTTATTCAAGGACAGAAATTAATTGTACCTAGAATGATAAAATTGTATCATTCATTTATACACATGCTGTGTACCTACCACATTGTGATTGTGTCAGCATGAAAGTTAGTGTCTGTAGACGGTAAACAATTCTAATTATACACTTTCTGATTATTTTTTCAATATTAGTTTCACAACTCATTGGCAAAAATATCAAAGCATAACTAGTAAGTACCTACCTAATGAAACCCACAATGTAATGATTTTTTATTGTAATTCTACTAAGATTTAGAAATAAACATTTAATTTGTTTAAAATTGTGTTGACCAATGATTAAACATAAAATATGTACACAGGGAAAACCACCAAACGCATGAATAATTTAGTAATTATTGCATGAATAATTAGTAATTATAATATAAATCTTAGGACTATTATACCTTCATAACACAAACTATTGGCATTACAATTTTAATCAAAATATTCCATATTGTCACAAAAAAAAGCAATCCTTATTTAAAAGGTTTGCCACACATAATCAGAGTACAGTTAGCAACTTAAGTTATTACTCCATTGACCCTAGCAGTTGCATTTAGAAAGTCATTTCATGTAATTGCACCATAACCAACTAGATTTAACACAAAAATTCATGTAGGACTTAATATTTTTGTATGTGCCTTTTCCAAAGTAATTATATGTTTTGTATGGTCTTATATTTGGTTTGAGATAAATTTTAAAATTTGCAGACTACACATTGGTAAGATTATTACAATTTCATAATTTGAGTTTGACAATAATTATAAAATAAATGTTTTTCTCCTCCCATAGATTTCTTTTTACTTGTAGTATTGCTACATAATTGTAATCAAATCCTCTAAAAATGTTTACCTACAAAAATGTTCAATTTATTTAATGGACACTTAACTAAACAAGTCTTGATTCCCCTGAGAGCTGCTAGTACATGTTATTTATACAAAATGTAGTATATATGTACCAGTTATTTACATTGTGTGCATACATTTGTTATCATAATTGGTTCAAGTTAATGACTTTCCCACTTACAGCTTTCACTTTATCCCCACTCCAGCTATACCTACATATACATTTTATCATGCCATGAAATGTAGTTGATCCAAAGGTTTATTGTTCTGGTTTAAAAACACTAAGTATAAAGAAGTCTAACTTATGCTTAAAAAATTTGGTCAATTTACAGACTTAGTTTTGGCACTGGAAAAATACCCACAAGTAGTTTTTTAAGCAAAATACTTAATTAAAGAGTATGACTGTATTTCAAGTCAACCTCTCTACAGAATGGACATTCAAGTGTGTTTTCATTACCACAAACTTATTGGTAATACAAATAAAGCTGTACTCAATAATAATGTACCTAGCTTAGTGTTGATCAATAACTTAGAGGTCAAAGAAACGTGTCGCCATGGCGAACTCGACTTTAAAACGTAAAGCTTGTAACAATATGGCTTCTATGAACGATTGTTTCAAGTTAAATTCACAAGTTTTGTTTAACTTGAATTCACGCCGATTTTCTCGACGTGATGATGTAAATGTTACCAAGCATAGATATTTTTTCTTTTTAACTTGTACTACTTTTTTGTAATCTCTTAGGAAACCAATTCTACTGAGCATTGCATAATGTGGGTAGGTGGATACTTACTTTTACGCTGACCTATTATTTGGGTAGTTAGAAAAAAATACGTTTATCTTCTCTCAGAGATCAACATTTTAGATACCTACACAAATAAAATGTTGGTAGATACTTAGCTCTTCACAAACCTTAACATTTCTGTGGTGGTTTTTCCTAAATACAACTTGGCTGTGCAAGTGCTTCATCATTTGAACATTGTGCCTTCCTTCTCTAAAAAACAGCGTGAGTGGCGGTTATACTCGGCTTCACAAGTCAACAGGCCCCGTGGAATGTGCGACGTTCACATTCTCAATAATAATTGTTTTGCATCGTATTGGGCCTCCCTTTAACGTCTCGATGAAATTGTTTGCCGCGAATCAATTGGTGACAATCATACACAATTTGCCGTGATCTTGGCACATGAAGCGCGATATCAACGTCAGGGTCATCGCGTCAGCGGAACTTCTGTGCAAATACTTATTAAACTTGACTCTGTTACGCTTATCAATCCAAATATATGTAAGAAAGAGATAGCCGAGGCGAATGACCGTATTTTATAAAGGTCATTATTACAAGGTCAAAAATGATGTCGCTGAATAAAATTATCGCGCGAAAACGTGTTTATCGTAATGTCTTGTTGTTAACCTATCTTTGTTCCAGTAATTCTAAATTAATAGAGAATATTTAACTCTGAACTTTTTTAGCCTTTCTACGTGTAATTATAGAGGTACCGTTTCATGGTAGGTAGTCACAGGAGTACCTGCAACTAACGGTGTGTCCCATTGTTCCAGACAATGAGTTCGAGCGTATGCTACAAGTGCAACCGGACGGGGCACTTCGCCCGCGAGTGCACCCAGGGAGGCGTCGCTGCTCGCGACTCTGGCTTCAACCGCCAGCGCGAAAAGTGCTTCAAGTGCAACCGCGCCGGACATTTTGCGCGGGACTGCAAGGAAGAGGCCGACCGTTGCTACAGGTTAACATCATCCTTGTGTTTTCCCCTTGTTTGTCGCTATTCGTGGACGAAGTCGGTGGAGACGTCGGCGAGTGAATGACGTGATATGAAGAAGATACGATAGAGAGTCCTGGAATAAGATAAGCGAGGCCTTTGCCCTGCAGTGGGACATAAAAAGACTATAATACTTTTCTCTGCAATCGCATTTAAGTTATCGAACAGTAATTGAAAATTAACATTAGACTACATAATAAACTATCCAACATGTAGTATGGAACCGAAAGGTTTTGTCTCTGCTAAACCCCATTGTCTTAGCCTTACAGATTGATTCATCTTCGCGATCTAATAAACGTTGCTATAGGTTAACGACACTTAAAACTACATTGTATCGAGGAGAGATGAAGTATCTTGACTTGTTACGCATGAGTGAATGCGTTTGAGCGGCCTGCGGCTCACATGCTTCGTATCAAGTAGCGTGGAAACAACTATACCACTTGTCTTTCTTTTTCAACTAACACTAAAATCTTTAAAGCTACTACAGATTTGTCAGTAGATTAACTTCTCAGATATTAACGTACAGGTAGCCACATAATAATAAATAAATTCATGTTCAGATAAACTAGTTTTGCAAAACGAACCTAATCGCGCCGCAGACGGAATCGGTAGGTGCACCTATCAACAATTATTATCTGCTATTTTATGTTGGGCGTGCCTTAGTTTCGTTGTTAGGTGCACGTTAGATAACCTCGGTTCTAATCGAGTCACGCTAGTTTATCATTAGATCATAATTATTATCTAAAACCTGTTTCGACAACGACGAAGATGTGACCGCAACTCCGGAAATACCCCGGTGGATGAAGTCAAAACCAGATTTTATTTAAGATATAATATGTAAATTTGTAAATAAGATTAGAATGCCTTGAACATTATCAATTACAGATCAATTTTAGGTTGACATTGACCAGAGTAACAAAACAAGGTCATAGTGAAAGTGTGGTGACTGGTGACTGCTAATGTCGAAAGTCACGTTGACCTCTTGGCATTGACCTTGCCTACACGTGTGCCATGTACATTGTGTCATCGAACTTTCTTTCTAGCTATAATTGTCATTTTTTTTTTTTGACATTGATTTTGCGATAATTGTTGATATATATGTGATGTAACGCTTTCGTTTATTTCATGTGGTGCAGATGTAACGGCACGGGACACATAGCGCGTGAGTGCGCGCAAAGTCCGGACGAGCCGTCGTGTTACAACTGCAACAAGACTGGGCACATTGCACGGAACTGCCCAGAAGGCGGGCGCGACAGCTCCAACCAGACGTGCTACAACTGCAACAAGTCCGGCCACATCTCACGCAATTGCCCCGACGGCACCAAGACTTGCTACGTGTGCGGAAAACCCGGACACATCTCCCGCGATTGCGACGAGGAGCGGAACTAACACACGCCTTGTCGCGACTGCCTATATATAAAAATAAACTATGTATATTATGATGCCACGCACGGACGATAAGCAAAGGACGCGATACGCGACACTAGATCGTAAGACCACACGACTGTATGAAATTAATGCAACGGAATTATAAATCAGATGCAGCAGCGGTATTCACGTGACAGACTGAGGTGTATGATTTTTAAAATGTTGACTTGTATATAGGTCTCCCCGCCGCGCGAGCGCCGGCGGCGCTCGTCGATAGGTTAATGTTCTTGCACGACGTGAACGAGTTATTGTGTTTTAAATCATTTAATAATCGTGATTGAACTATTGAGGAGTAGCGTTACAGTTTTTAGCATTACAGAGTATATATTTAATATATTTTGTACAGATTTTTTTGACAAAAGATAAATTGGATGCTGGCGTATAATGAATGAGTTTTCAATGTGAAGAGTGGAGGCCCCGGAGCGACCCGAACCCTACTTGGACTCTCTTGTTCGTCTAACAGTAATCGTTGTTCATACGCGATCGTTCTGCGATCCGACGAGTCTCAATCTTACATCCTATCACTACGCGTGATTAATTTTTATTGGTCAATTCCTTTGTTTATGAGATCCTGCTAACTTGTGGAGAATTCAGTGGTTAATTAGAATGTCATCAATCAAAACATTTTTTATTTTGTTATCCCTGTCAATGTGCCTCTGTAATACACTGAAATGTAAAATGATTACTCAAATAACAGTGGGAGATGATTAATTAATAAAATCTTGCCTTATTATTTTTACAAGTTTTCATCTTGCCCTATTTATTTGATATAATAGTTATTTATTCTAATTGTTTACTTGGGATTAAAACACAAACACAAATATCTGTTACAAATCTCCCAAGTATAATTTTGATCACATATTAAAATTGAGCTCAATAATTTGACTGAACAAGAGGGCAATACCTATCCTACTACCATACCTAGAGCAGAACACAAATTCTATTCATTACATAACACATCACCATAGTTTAACACCACTTTGCATTCGTGTATTATGAAGTTATTTAGTTAGCAATCATTAATTTTGGAGCCATTTTTTATAGAGACATAGCTTAATCATAAGTGAGTGTACCAGGACGGCGGCCAACAGAGAGATGTTAGATTCCATCTAACCTCTGCCCCTAACCTAACACCACTATACATGACGGCCACGACCGCTCTGCCAAGAGCGAATCGGCTGAGAAGAGCTTAATTAAGCAACTTGCTTTAGCAAACCAACCTGAAGTCTCTTAAAAGTTATTTGATGATAAAAAATTGGATGTCTTGGGAATAAATACTAATTATTTACCTAGTGGATTTTGGTGCCAGGGAACTAAACTAAATATGAACTGAGGCGACTACGTCCTTTTTAACTCTACAACTTACTTGATAAGTAATGTGTCTGAAAATCGGCGGTCAGGCTGATGATAACTTCGCTTCTTTAATGTGTTGTGCGTACAAGACGCATGTTTACGCTTAGAATCATCTGAATTACGTAGGTACGTACATAATATTCCAGCAGGAATCGTTTCCGTTTTTTTTACCAAAACCACAAAGCGCACAAATTTTTGATGCGGCGCACATTCACAGCATACGCACTAATTATACGTTCCACTCTTAACACTAAGAGCTACTTTCCTGCTGGACTAACGTACACCCGGCTCTCCAGGTTGACCAGGGACTCCTGTAACCGTAATAAGGAGTTAAACACTGTTTTTTGAAACAGTTAACATGTTACAATTTTATAACATAATAGCTATTGCCTACGGTTTCACCGGCATCCCAAAGGACTTTTCAGACGAAAGGTAGGTAGTCTATTGTTCTTCTCCAAGGTCTAATCTATCTCTGTACCAAATTACATAAAAATCTCTGCGGCTGTTTTTTTATACTAGGTGGTAAACAAGCATACGGCCTACCTGAGGGTAAGCGGTTATCGTAGCCTATGAACGCTTGTAACACCAAGGGTACGTGTTACTTGTGCGTTGTCGAACCTGTAAAACGAGAGGAATAAGTAGAGTTGGCAGTATAAGGGTCAAAGTCCCCCAACTACGTTTCCTCGCGGAGCACTGGCAACCGAAAGGAACACAACACAGCTCAAAGCAGTGCAAGCAAGCAGTTATTTCACGTCGATCTTTTGTAAGGCGGAGGTACTTTCCCAGTCGGCAGCATTTATAATATTAGTTGTATCGGTATGGTACCTTCACTTTGATTACAAAGTGTATATGGGTTTCAGGATCACCCCATATATATCCCTCTGCTAGGCACCAAGAGTCTCCTCTCAGATTGAGAGGGATGGCTATAGTCCACCACGCTGGCCTAGAGTGGGTTGGGAGATTTCACCGTCGATAAAAATCTCTAAAGCATGCAGGTTTCCTCACGATGTTTTCCTTCGTATTTTACCGTTATTATTATTAAGCACATGAATTTGACAAGACACGTGCCTTGGATTCGAACTCGAGACCTTTGACTTGGCAGTCTAATGGTCATACCACTAGGTTAGCACTGCTTTTATGGGTTATTTTATGTAAATTTAGGTATCTACATAATTACATGGTTTGGCAACGTGGCTTCTAGCGGGGGCAACCTGTAGATTTACCCTTCGTATCAGACAAGTACAGAGGCCAGCACATCAAGCTACCACAATCTGTCAAAATTCTTTGATATATTTTGAACTTTAAAACAACAAAATAAGGTTCATATTCAATTGGGAAAATTTGACAGTTTTGGATAGGTTGGCCTGCTGGCGTCTGTACATAGTATATAGGTACTAGTTTTTGCCCGCGACTTCGTACGCGTCGAATTAGTAATTTAGGTAGATTAATTTTGATCCAATCTGCTTTTTATTCTAACGGAAAATTTAAATGATAAAAGTCTTTTTTAATTATTCCCCACAATTCCAAACTGTCTCCATACGAAATTTCATCTAAATGGGGTCAGCCGTTATTGCTTCCCCATACTAACTTCCAACCCCCCTTTCATGGATGATCTCTGGTATAAAAACTATGTCCTTAACATATTATTTTACAACACATTGAAAGGTGCTAGGTACACCTTTCATTCTGTTACAGCCAGGGCAGGAACGTGAGTTTATGGGGCCCTGGGCTAATACTACACCTAATTACTCAAAGTATATAAAAAAATGAGACAGTAAAATATTTGATTTATATTGACTTTGACTTGACTTAGCTGGGGGCCCCTTGAATCCACGGGGCCCTGGGCTGAAGCTCAAAAAGCCATATGGTAGATCCGGCCCTGGTTAGCACGGAACTTGAGCGCTAACCTTGATCTGCGCAGAAGTGAAATATTGGATCTGTTTAGCGGTATGACGTGAGGTGCGAGGGCGGGCGACGCGACATTACGATTATGTAATTTAAAATAGAAATAGTTTTATTTTCATATTAAACCATATACAGGGACTTATGAAATGTCGAGTCTGGTGCACGGTTCAAAATTAGTCGTTTCCTATGGAAAAGAACCGGCAAGAAACTCCATGGGTACCTACTCTTTAAAATTATCGTTATGTTCAATTATGTTTGGTACAATACCTATCTAATAATTATAAATTGGATACCTACATACTTACTTACACGAAAGAACAATTTTATTTAGGAATTCTGCGAAGATAACAAATATATATAATACATTCTCACCTGTGTCACCGTCGAAGTAAGACGTGTTTTATAAATCTTTAAAGTAAGCTTTTTGAATTTTAAGTTCTACTACAATAGCATTAAAGTTTAATTTTGTTAGTTGTCCATAAGCTACATATATCATTAGTACTATAAGTTTCTTTGAGTCAATCATAGCATATGCACAGAATTCAGATAAAATGCAGCGTTCACCGCAACCAGTAAAGTTTATGTCTCAACCGGATCTGTCTATTGAAAGTGAACCCCAAGAGCAAGAAATTATTAGAAATATCAATATAAGAAAAAGAAAAAATCCTGAACAACAACAACTAGCAGATCTAAGAGAAGACCTTTTGCAGTCTTTCAAAGAAATCATGACTGCTGAGATTGCTGTTATCAAACAACAGAACAGGGAAATACTTGAGTCTAATGCCGAGATAAAAAAACAACTTGAAGTTAATGCTGCAAATTTCATGGAAGTTAATAATAGGGTGCTCGCCCTTGAAACTAAACACGACGCAACTATAGAACGTATTAATCAACTTGAAGCTCAGTTAAACGTATTGGAAAAACAAATTCTGAAAAATACGGTGGAAATAAGAAATATTCCACGGAATGACGAAGAAGATGTCAAAAATATTGTTGAAAATGTGTACAAAACCTTAGAGATACCAATTATTAAGGATAATGCAACTATATTCAGAAGAGGCAGAAGTAATGGACCTATTGTTATCGAGTACCAGGACACCAAGAGTAAAGAACTACTACTCAAAGCTGCAAAAAAATATAACTCTGAAAACAAAGGTAAACCTCTGGCGACTGACATCTTAGGATTTTCTGGAAATTCTTCACGAGTATATATTTCAGAATCTCTTACTTCTTCGTCTAAAAAAATCTTGATAGCTGCTCGGGAACTAGTAAAAAATGGGATGTTTAAATACTGTTGGACTTCAAGAGGAAATATCTTGCTACGTAAGGACGATGGACAACCCGCCATTGTGATCAAGAATTTAAGTCAAATTACAAATTTTGCCACTGAATGACTACTTGTCGGGAAGGACGATGTAAGGTTTTCATGTCTTTTAACATCATTTACAGACTTTTTTAGTATAAGTTATTTTTCAAGTTTTAGTCTATTTTTATATAAAAATATCAGATGCACATCAGTAAACATATCTTGTATTCTATACTATATTATATTCAGCCCCAGCTAGCCCCTCTGCCTAACACCACTACCATGACAATAGAGAAGTACAAAAAACTTGTCATAATATTTTTACTTAAATTCTATATAATTATAATGTTTTTAGTTATACATGTTTGCTTAGTATGTGATTATCAGGTGCATAAATACACACAACACACACTCAAACACACGATACCTTTACAAACCATTCACTCTGATAATACATACTGTTTATTATATGATTACCAGAAACAAAAAAGTAACCAATTACACACACTCACACACACCAACACCACACAAACCTCTATGTCACATATTGTACAGCACTTGATTACACGATAGAAAAGGATAATCAACTACACAAACTCATTCACCTCAATACCACTCAAATAACTCGCTCTAATAACATATATATTCCAATACTCTCCCTTACTAACACAATAACACAACCAAACCGTAACAATGATACTCTGAGAACTAAAATCCAACATTCTACAAACTCATATCAATCTCACTCTCATCTCAATACCTCACTAAACTCTCATACAAACCCTCAGACACTTTTATTCACGATTCCTGCACATTTTGAGACAGTATTTATAATGATCACAACAATAAAAATGTTTTTTTACTACATCGATGGCTTTATTTAATGTAATACAAGATATTGACAAAAATACGCTTATAGACTGTCACACCTACGAACATTTAGAACAATGCAGGAAACACATAGTGAACAAAGAATACAACTTTAAAATACTGTCTTTTAATATTAGAAGTTATCAACATAACTTTGTTGAGTTTTGTACAGCGCTACAACGCCTCGATATCGATTTCGATATTTTAGTCTTAACGGAGTGCTGGCTGAAAGACGGAATTCCGCTTGATATACTACCAGGGTACACAGGGTCAAGATCTAACTGCCAAGTAAACAAAAATGGAGGAGTTATTATTTACTCTAAAAGCACTTGGAAATTCATCGTAACTGAACCCGAAATAGAAGACGCAGACAGTCTTCTGGTAAATATTAATAATGAAGTTGCAATACTAGGAATATATAGATCGCCGTCCACTCTTAACACGGATAAATTTACAGATTCATTATACAGTACCCTATCTAAGTTAAACAAATACGCTACGTTAATTGTTACTGGAGACATAAACATGGATATATGTAACCTTAATAATCGCAAAAATTCAGAATATTTAAATATGATGGCGTCAGTTGGACTGCTACCAGCGATAACTAAACCAACACGCACTAACACTTGTCTAGACCATATTTTTATTAAGTCAAAATATAAAGCTACAGGTGCTGTCTGCAGATGCTCGATAACCGATCATGACATAGTTATAGCCGCTACGTCTTATAAAAACAAAAATAATATTCACCCAAAAATCAAATGGAAAATAAAAACTGATGAAGACGCCATTGTCACGGATATAAACAATAGCACTTGGTCTGATGTTCTAACCTGCCAGTGCGTCAACTCTGCTGTTAATATTCTGACTGACAAAATTTCCAAAATAATAAAAACCCACTCACGCGCAATAAAGATAAGCCGAAGCAAATATATCATTCAGCCATGGTCCACTCCGGGACTAATTAGATGCATGCGTCACCGCGACAAGCTACACCTTATATCACGAGCACACCCTAATGATAAGATTCAACGCCTTATATATACAAGATATAGAAACTTCTGTAATAATCTTCTCCATAAAATCAAAACAGAGTACAACGCGCAACGAATAGACGAAAACAAAAAAGACCCCCATAGACTTTGGAAAACTTTAAATTCGATATATAGTAGCCAATCACCAAGTAAAGAATCTTTAACACTAATTACCAACATACAACATCCTACCGAATCCCTGAACAAATGCAACACCTACTTCACGTCACTAGGGCAGAACCTGGCTGATTTAATACTATCCAGACTCTCTGAGACCCAGGAATCCCTAGTTAAAAAATTCTGTCCAAGTAACACCAACTCGTCCTCAATTTTCTTAGATACCATTGATGTAAGTGAAGTAGAAAGAATGATTGTGCAACTAAAAAATGAAAGCGCTCCTGGGCCTGACGGATTTAACTCGCGCTTAATCAAAAGGGTGGGTAAGGTTCTCGCAGTTCCACTCACCCACATTTATAACCTCAGCTTAGAAACTGGAATCTTTCCCGACAGATGGAAAGTCGCAGCTGTCAGCCCAATTCATAAGAGCGGGGCCATGGATGCCCCTGAGAACTATCGACCTATTGCTCTACTGTGTATTCTTTCCAAAATCCTAGAAAAAATTGTGAATAATCGTCTTACAAATTTTCTTGAAAAACACAACCTAATTTCTAATAGACAGTACGGATTCAGAAAGGGCAAGTCGACTGAAGATGCAGCTACTCTATTAACAAATAACGTGTCCTCGACTACTGAAAAGGGAGAACACTCTGGCCGTTTTCTTGGACTTGGCAAAGGCCTTTGATACCATTTCAACTGGCCTCTTACTTAAGAAGCTCGAAGCTGCGGGTATAAGAGGTACTCCGCTTGACTGGTTCAAAAGTTATCTCTCCGACCGTAGACAATTCGTTAATATAGGTACACACAAAAGTAGCCCTCTCACCATCAAGTTTGGCATTCCGCAGGGCAGCACACTCGGCCCAAGTCTATTTTCACTTTATATGAATGATATCATAAATCTTTCACTGCCCAATGCAGAAATAATAGCCTATGCAGATGATACCGCAATCATCTTTCATGGTAAAACCTGGGAGGAAGTGTACAGCCATGCAGAGCAGGGACTTATAAAGGTTGCCAGGGCACTTGACGAGAACCTACTAACACTAAATATTTCAAAAACTAAGATTATCACCTTTTTCAAAACTCATGCTTCAAGCCCACCCGCACACCTGACCCTCAAATTTCACACATGTTCCCGAAACAATAAGTCCCAAAACAATGACTGCACCTGTATCTTCATAAATCGCGTCAGCTCCATAAGGTATTTAGGTATCACTCTAGACGAGAATCTATCCTACAAACCTCACATACACGCAGTTGGTGGTCGAGTAAGAAAATTAATCTACGTAATGAAAAAATTACGTGATTGCACCCCTATAAAAGTACTCCACACTGTCTATTTTGCCCTGTGTCAGTCTGTACTTCAATACTGCATTTCCATCTGGGGTGGTGCTGGCAAAACAACATTCATTGAAGTGGAAAGAGCGCAAAGAGCAGTAATCAAAGTCATGCTTAAGAAGCCAATCAGGTACCCGACTGATATGCTATACAGCGACTTCCCGGTACTTCGGGTTCGACAACTTTTCATCCTAAACGTCACTTTGATCACCCATAAAAACATTAAAAAGCGGCAAGACTATTATTTATTAATCTCAAAGCGAACCTTCAAAATTCCCCTCCCCGTAGTAAACTCTCTACTTGCTAGACGCTGCCCTGTCTACTTACATCCACACATATACAACAATGTTAGCAAGCACTGTAATTTGAAAGAACTTACGCTCTTCAAATGTAAAAGATTAGTGAAAAAATGGCTTTCCACCCTCTCATACGATGATACTGAAGAAATAATACTTCGATAACCTAAACTTACGACTCACCTACACATCTCCTAAAAACCTATACATCATCTAACACTGCCAATACTTAAGCGCTAACACAAATCCACATTTTTTATCCAATCAAGACACACAAAATACACACCAGCACCCACAAACACACACACACACACACACCCTCACTCACAAACACACACACTCACACACACACACACATATTTATTCAATTATCCATATGTATTTTTTTACTTATTTTTCTTTCATTTATTACTTCATTTATTTTGAAAATGTTAGATGTTACTGTCTAAAATACACAGTCCACTCACTGACTTGTGACTATTTTTACGTTAATACGCGTCCTGCTGACTCCCAAGATACAGACTGCGTCTAGTTTGGGGGTCACCGTCTAATTACATAAAGTAAATTTTAAATTGTTACATAATACTTGTGATGTAAACCTAATTTAATTTAAGTTAACAATGTAACGAAGGACTGAATAAAATTATTATTATTATTGTTTTTATTATCCAGTTACTATATTTCATATTTATATATATTCTTTATAGTAAAAATGTATTATGCTATGATTAAAACTTCATGCCCGTTAAAAAAATTACAACGTCCAGAAACTCAAATCTCCAACCAAAAATACTATAATACCGTATTATACAGTCAATTCTGCTTATATGGCTAACAATATAGAAAAGGTAGTCACTGAGGTTGATAAAAACATCAATGTCGGTGATTCGTTTTTGGTTGAGGATCCAGAAGCGCTTCCGCAATACAGACTTGATATAAGAAGTATATATAAAAATTTTGATGATTTCAAAGTATTTATTGCAAGGAGTAACTTGGACTATGACATTATTGTCCTTACGGAATGTTGGCTACAAAATTCATACTTAATACCAAATCTGGAGCAATATGATACATTTCATACTAACCGACATATTAATCAGAACAGTGGTGTAGTCGTATAGTCGTAAAGAGTCATTTAGCAGGTGTCACAGTATATGAACCAAATCTTGCAGATGTCGATTGTTTAGTAATAAAAATTAATAAAAGCCATGCCTTTATCTGCATGTACAGATCGCCGTCCTTTGCCTCAATCAGCAATTTTCTTGATTCCTTGGAAGAACTACTAATGGAAGTAAAATGCATACCTAATATTTACCTAACTGGAGATTTAAATATTGATATAAGTAGCCACACTACAGACTTCAAATCGGATGAGTACTTGAATCTTCTAGCTACTTATTGTCTTCTACCTAGTCATTTACTTCCTACGCGTCTTAATAGGTGCATTGATCATTGCTTTGTAAAGTCTAACTCGAAAATGCTAACTGTGGTTTGTAATTCATCAGTTACTGACCATAGTAGTATTTACTTTAACATACCCTTAGCACAGCAACGTAGGTGTAACAAACAAAAAAAGAATCTGCAAAAACTTAATTATGAAAAAGCTTTTAACTTAATAAATAACTTTCACTGGGCTGAAATAACATCCTTAAAAGATCCCAATAAAGCGACTGAATTATTTATTGAGACGCTATCTGATATTATTAAAAAAAGCAGCACCCTAATTACTGCGCCCAACAGACGGCAAACACTCCAACCATGGGTAACGCCAGGTCTGCTGCGTTGCATTAGATTTAGGGATACGTTACATAGAAGACATTTAAAGTCACCTAATGATAAAAATCTGGAAATCACTTATAGACGCTACAGAAATCATTGTAATAATATACTCCACAACTTAAAAAATGAACATGATAAAGCAGACCTAAATGCTAGTAGAAATGACATAAAAAGAACATGGAACGTAATAAAGCGAGTATGTGATTTAAATATTTCTGAAATCAAAAGCGCCATCAGAATTATTAAAAATAAAACAAACACCTCAAGAATCTGTGGATTTTGTGAATGATTATTTTGTAAATATGGCTTCTAAACTATCTACTAGTATTCTTCAAAGGTTAAATCTGACAGAAAGTAATCTAGTGCAAAAATTTAAATGTAAACACCGCCCTATGAACTCATTTATGCTATTGGAAACTGATGAAACAGAATATTCAGTTGTCATGTCACTAAAAAATACGAAGTCTACTGGTTGGGAATTTGGGATGGAATATCATCTGAGCTTATTAAAAAAGTATACATATTCTCATTAAACCTTTAACACATATATTTAATTTATGTTTTTCTTCGGGAAGTTTTCCAAATTTATTGAAAGACTCCATCGTCATACCAGTGTTTAAGTCGGGGGAGAGAGACAGTATCACTAATTATCGTCCAATATCACTTCTGCCTACTGTGGGTAAAATTCTGGAAAAACTAATAAATAAGAGGCTTGTAAGTTACCTAGACAAAAATAATATCCTTTCTAAAAACCAATTTGGTTTTAGGAACAGAAAATCTACCATAGATGCCGTTGAGGATTTAGTTATCACGATATCTGGTAATCTGGACTGCAAGAAAAAATGTTTTGGTGTTTTTTTAGATTTGGCCAAAGCATTTGATACTGCCTCAATTCCTCTACTGATATGTAAACTAGAAGCTATAGGTATTCGGGGAGTACCACTTGATCTTTTTAAGGATTATCTAAGCAACAGAACACAATCTGTAAGGATAGATAATATTCAAAGTTCTAAACTAAATATAAATTTCGGTGTTCCACAAGGTTCAGTACTTGGGCCTACGTTGTTCATAATATACCTAAATAATCTATGTAATATTGAGGTATCTAATTCGAAAGTTATAACTTTCGCTGACGATACTGTAATCGTATTGCAGCATAAAACGTGGAGCGATGTCAAATCGACAGCAGAGAAGGGAATCCGAAAAATAATTAAATGGCTTGATTACAATTTGCTTAGTGTAAATCTTGTAAAAACAAACTATATAACATTTAGTATAAAAGATAATTTACAACCATGTTCCGATTTTACTTTAAAAGCTCATTCTTCAAATTGTTCCAATACTGGTAATTGTAAATGTTCTTACTTATCTGCAACAAATTGCATTAAATATCTTGGCATTGAAATCGATAAAAATTTAAATTGGAAGCAACATATCAACAATCTAAAATCTCGAATACGTAAACTTATACCAATTTTCAAAAAAAATAGAAATTTAAAAGATAAAGCAACTAATAAAACTGTTTACTTTACACTCTGTCAATCGATTGTAACTTATGGCATCTCTGCTTGGGGTGGTGCTAGGAAAGGCACTCTTATAAAAATAGAAAGGGCGCACCGATGTATCTTAAAGGTTATAAATTTCAAAAAATTTAGATATCCATCGACTACGTTGTACACAGAGTTCGAAGTCCTGAACATTCGACAACTCTTCATTCAAAACATAGTTCTTAGACAACATATACTTGAAAGACCTACTAACAAATCAGTCAGAAGGTTACATGAGGTATATGAAGTCCCAGCATGTAAAACCACTTTTGCACAATGTTTCTCCTACTTCTTGGCTCCATTACTATACAACCGTATAAGCAAAATTAAACCCATAAAAGATATGCCGAGATTTGTTTGTAGAAGGGCACTGAATGAGTTTTTGTGTAACTTAGATTATGAACGGACTGAAGAATTTATTAAAATATGCGCATGAAATGTATTCTATGTATATAAAGTAGACAAAATATGTATTTTATTGATTTATTTTCCCCCATCCATCCCCTTATAAATATATATATTATACAAACATATTTTGTCCTTTTATAATTAATATAAATAAATAAGTAAGTCGATTTATATTTATTTATGTAAATGACCTGATTGAGGAGCTCAGCAGCACACATGTCGGCTGCTTTGTGGATGATGTGTGCGTAAATAATCTTAGTTATGCAGACGACATGGTGTTGCTGAGTCCGTCAATAGGTGGACTTAGAAAGCTGGTGATGATATGTGAGTCTTATGCTGTGTCGCATGGTTTGAAGTACAATGCGAAAAAGAGTGAGTTTATGTTATTTAAATCTAACAATAAAGGGCCGTCCACAATACCACCACTCACTCTTAACGCAGTGACTTTAAACCGTGTCACACAGTTTAAATATTTGGGTCATGTAGTCACTGAAAATATGTGTGATGATTTGGATATAGAGAGGGAGCGTAGGGCATTGTCGGTACGTGGTAATATGTTGGCACATAGGTTTGCTCGATGTACAGCTGAGGTCAAGATCACGCTGTTTAAAGCATATTGCCAGGTATTTTACACGAGTAGCCTATGGGCTAGTTTTACACAGAAATCCTACAGTGCCCTACGCATTCAATACAACAACATCTTCAGAGCTATGTTCCGGCTCCCACGCTACTGTAGCGCGTCGGGTATGTTTGCCGATGCCAGCGTGGATGATTTTTACGCAGTAATGCGAAAAAAGGTCGCCTCACTGGTGAACAGGGTGCGGCGAAGCTCGAACCGAGTCCTGAGGATGGTGGGTGAGCGACTTGATTCAGCCCTGGTTGGCAGGTTCACTGATCTACATGTTGTAAAGGTTCGGTGAGCCTGCCCATTGGGGGTGTTACTTTTCTCATTTGTCACTTTTATTTTATTATATAAACTAACATAATCTATAAGTTATATTGTTACTAACACTCTATGGATCTGATGGTCTGAAAATAAATGATTTTTATTTTTATTTTATTTTATTTTATATATTTATTTATAATACTGTATCAAAATATACCTATATCTATCATAGAAATAATATAAATTATTAGTAACATAAATGTAATTTGTAAACACAAGTGCTTTGTCTGTTTATTTTGAGTATACTACTTGTTTATTGATAAGTCATTAGCATCCATTATGAACTGCAAGAATATGTGTCAGTAAAAATTATGTCTTCTGTCTGTTATGCTAACATTGGTAATACTACAGTGAGTATCTTACCTTGCCGTAACACAGTCTTGACTAGCACGGGAGGTAAAAACTTTATTTTCGGTATACCGTCACTGAACATTTATTTTGTCAAGTGAGTAAACTTGCATATATAATTGAATTTAACTTTTTAAATGGTGTAAGTGTAACATCACTATAAATAAATATAATAAGTTTTGATATTGTATCCTCTAGCAAGTAAAATAACTTGCCTTACGTTTGTTACCACTATGTTTACTCTTTATTACTGGTGTACTGTAACGAAACTGTATGGTAAATAAATCTATTCTATTCTATTCTATATAAAAAGAAAGGTTAGTCAAACAGTTCTCCCATTTACGCGTTTATGATGATGATGGGTTTGATTTCCCCAGGACACATACTTATATAAATGATGACCTTAAAAGTGTTTTTGTGTATCTGGGTGTTTCATATCTATTTAAATAATATATATTTTTTTTCTTATTTCAACCAACTTTGGATCATACAATTAAAATCAAATTATTACACGCAATTGAAATTGAAAATTATTACATTAATTAATTACATAAATTCATAATAGCTAAATACTATCAAAAATAATAATTCAATATTTGTCACGTGACACATGCAGCAGTGGTTCAGATACTGACAGTCGAAACGTTCAGCAAACGCGCTCAGGATACTGTTGCGACTGGCCCGCACCCTACGCACCAAGGATGTGCACCGTTTGCGCATGATTGTGATTTGTGTGGAAACAATCCACACGCGCCTCGGCAAACATCCCCGACGCGCTACAGAAGCGACGCAGCCCCAAGAGCATCCTGAACGCGTTGTTGTATTGGACACGCAGAGCGCTGTACTGTTTGCGCGTGTAATCCACCCACAGACTGCTAGTATAAAAAGACGTACAAAATGCTCTAAATAGGGCTATTTTGACGACCCTTGAACACCGTGCAAATCTGCGAGCTATCATATTCGCTCGAACAGACAACGCTCTACGTTCCCGGTCAATGTCTGCATCGTCTTCCAAGTCAGAGGTTAATAAATGTCCAAGATACTTAAACGTATCAACTCTATTTATTGGGCATCCATTGAGCTTTATTGGTACGTAATCTGGACACCTCCTCTTGGCCCGAAAGACCATGCACTCGCTCTTGTTCGTATTATATACCAAACCATGCTCTGCAGCATACTTCTCACAGATGCCAATAAGCTTTGACACACCACAGACAGAGGCGCTCAGCAGCACCATGTCGTCAGCGTAACTGATATTGTTTAGGCAGACCTCCAATATGGCAACCGACATGCGTGCTGCTGAGCCTCTCTATCAGCGCATTAACATACAGGTTGAAGAGCTTCGGTGAGGTTAGCCCCCCTTGCCTCACGCCGCACTCCAACCTGTATGGGGTCGAGTAAGCCCCCGACCATCGAACTACATTGACCTGATTGTTGTACCAGTACTGGAAGATACGGATCAATTCATCTGGCACTGACGCTTGCTGCAGTTTTTGCCACAGCAGGTCATAGCAAACCAAGTCAAATGCCCTCGACAAGCAGACAGGAAACAAGCAAAGATAGCTGTACTTCTAGCAGTGTAGTACTTGACAGTCCGTTTTAAACACAATATAGCTGTTTCTGTAGAGAGACCAGATTTGAAACCAAACTGATTATCGTGTAAGTTAAAGTAATTATCCAACTCAGTGTTAAGCAAACTGTCAAGCACTTTCGAAATAACAGTGGCTAATGAGATAGGTCGATAATTGTTCCCTGTAATGAATCCCTGTTTCCCTTGGTCACGCCATAGGTAACTTGAGAACGACTTTACCGATTTTGTTCATTTTTTTTTCTAATACTCTGTTGAAGGAAAAATTCAGAAAACTTACGACTAGATACTTTTTATCTAGGTAAAGTCCACATAGACTAAGTTGCGTGCAGAAGCTAGTTTCTTATGAGTACCTAGCTATTTATAAAAAAAGTATAAGTATTATATCCATTGTCTAGCATCCATAGTACAAACTCTGCCTGGTTTAGGACTGGTTGGTGTAAAAATGTCCCAATAAATATAAAAATAATGCTAAAGCTGGAAGAGTTCTTGAGAAGCCATCGTCATCGTGATCTCGTCACTGCTGTTGAAGGTGACCTTTCGTTTTTAGTTTAGCTATAAATAATTTAATCTATTGTCGAGGAGTAAGAGCGTACCGCTACCCGTCGGTATTCACAGAGCTCATAAACTATAAATGTAATTAATCTGTTCTCATAAACGCAACGAGGAGGTGAACAGAACACCTTCCAGGACCTTCCTGACGTCGAAGTCTGGATTTGTGCCCAGGTAATGGCAATAGGCTCACCCTATAGGAGCTAAACATGAACACAGACTGTGTGTGTACGTACACATTTGGCTAACCTTTTGGTGAAATTCTCCAGGGGAATACAGGAGTGATAATATGTTATGTTATTGATTCGATAGATGGCGTTGTCGTCGAAATAGATCGCGCTATGGTTTCGTTCCCCGCGTTAATATAAGTAGCCTTAGATAGCTTAATCAAGTTGGTACTCGGAGGGTTATTCAAAGAAACTCTATTGGATGAGATGAGAGGTGTATATTACACCAGTTAATCTTATTCCATAAAATATTTTTTGTAGTAGATTGAGCCCTTTCTGGTTCAATCTATGATAGATAATTACTTCAATATGATTTAATTAATTAGCAGGTAGCATAGCAGCACACACAGTGATTTTAGATTTTTTCTACTATGGCTCTACTTGAGTCAGGAACTCAGGATAAAAGAACTCGACTTTTAATTACTGCTGATTTGCTGAATGGTTGATTGAGGCTTGAGGAGGGACTAGCACAGCTCCGACTCTCAAAGCACCTGACGTTAGACAGCAGGGATGCACAGAATTATATAATTAATGGATTGTGTTTTATAGCTCAGATCAATATGGGAATAGTTTAGCGTCATCGCGGCTTATCAATTTAGTCGTCTAATAATGGGGACAGAAAATGGTATTAATCTTAATTACAAGGTACACAAGGCTACACAATACACATCGAGCTATTATAGTCTCTATACAGAATATACAGATTGACCTTTGAAGCACCCGTATTGCGTCGCAATAGCGGTGATTTTCTAGTGCAACAGTATCAAATCGTGTTGTGTTGTCGTTCTTGTTATTTGATGGTAAGTAAATGATGGATGGTGCTTTTGGGAATGGGATTCAATTATGAAAGTGTCTTATTTTGATGCGGGCACCAACTGTGCCAAATTTATAGTGCGACAAGCTTATCTAATTAGATGACCGTAAGTAGAACTATCATCGCTTTGAACCAATATAAGCCACTATGTAGCCATTTTGTTTTATCTGTGTTCAGTGTTTCCAATGTGCCTTTTTTAAACTATGTAGATTAATTTAAATTTGTTAAACATATTTGTGAATTCACTAGTCCGTTACGAGATACAATTTATTTATGTTTGGTCTAAGTATAGTTTTAGTATGTTTGTTGAACGCGGTTCTCTGTCTCGTCTGAGCTGTCACTGAGATATCGAGTTTTTAGTTAATCCAGAAGACACGATTTGTTTTTTAGTCGAAATTATTCCATTTATGACATCTCGGATGGCCTATCTATACCACCATTGTGGCGCATCGGGCATGTTCGCAGAGACATCTATGAATGATTAAAATTTCTTCTTCTTCACAGGTTGTTGAGAAGCTCTAGCAGCATTCTGAGGGTTTTTGCCACTTGAATAGATGGCGTAGTCTTTAGCAGGTTTAATGAGCTGCAAGATAATCGAGTATCAGTAAACCTGAGCAAGATGAGAGCTATTTTTTTATATTATTATTCTATTGATAATCTATTCTATAATAATAGTATTAGTGGATTAATTTGTCTGACTAATAAATAATTTATTATTATTATGTTATACCAGTCTACACACAAGACTTCCAAATTATTCAACCAAATCACCAATCAAAACGAAAACATGACTATGATCTTTACATCCTCAGATATTCGGAATGTTCCGGTTTTCCTACTCACTAGCTGTAGCCGGGCGTGGTGTAGTGCGGCTGCGCGTCAAACGACAATCGTGTTTTCTTGATTGAAATGAGTAATGGGACGTTATTTAGAGTTCTTGTTTATCCAATTAAATTATCTATTTTAAATAAATTTCTTTAGATTTAGTATTTTTGAGTGTGTATCGATAATTAGTATAGTTTTAATGGAAATGTGTTTGTTCTTTGCATAAAAATTGAAAGCGGAAAGTATCCATGGGCGTAACGTTAACTTCAGGTTCGGAGTTGTTTTCTTTATTATTAAATTAAAATTATGGTTAGCCGTCTCTGTATCGTGCTATATTTACCAGTTTAGATATAATTTGATTCATGCGACCTGTGTTACATAATTAAACTGAACTTTAACTGCCAATCGGCAGTATTTACGGGTAGCCAACGAATGTTGCTGTAATTCGAATCATGAACAACTGTTACTTTATTAGATTAGAAGTTCTTTTAGTAGTTGTATAAAATGAAATATTTTTAATTGTATCATATTAAATTCTTTTGTTGCTGTTCAAGCTGGGTAACTATTTCCAATAAACCAGGAGATTAAAGCTGGTTTATTAGAAATAGTAATTCCATTCCAGTACCTAACAATGCATAATTAATACTAATGATAAGTAAAGCATAACACTAATATTTAATCATTATTCACCTGTTTTCATATAAAATTGTACCTGTGCCTGTAACCTGTAAAAGAAAGTGGTGATGTATAAGTTTATCTGTTAATATACTAAATTGTCAGAGAATAAAATTTGGTCCAAATTATAACACTAAAATAGGTTTTTTTTTTCTACTATTTATGAGTAATTTACAATATTTATATTGTGTCAACTATAATTTTTTTGTTGCAGACATAGAAAAGCTAAGACTGAATTATGACTCATCTATTAACATACACACTGTTAGCAATAGTATTACAACTATGTACATCACAAGACTATGGGCTGCCAACATACAACCCAGATGTAAGCCAACCGAGTCCCACTAACGATTACCTCAATTCTGACCCAAAGTATGACAACCCATATGATCCAAACAGAAAGTATCAAAGAGGAAATCAAAACAATCCATACAATCCAAATAGGAGCCAATATGATCCAAACCGGAGCCAATATGATCCAAACCGGAGCCAATATGATCCAAACCAGAGCCAATATGATCCAAACCGGAATCAATATGATGCAGACCAGAGGTATAACCAGTTTGAGAACCGTAACCCAGACATAAACTACAACCAGAATCAGTACACTCCTGAAATAACTCCAAGACCGTCTTGGGACAGCAGCAGAACATACAGCACATCATACAAAAGTGCTCCTTTAGAACATGAGAGTGTGATCATTAATGATGCGTAAGTTTTTTTTTAATATGTTAATGTTTTGAACACCACGATTAGAAAACTCAAGAACTATGCCTCAGTAGTGTAGTGGTTGTAAGTGCACCTGGTGAGTTAGAAGTCCTGAGTTTGTTCCAGGGTCGATCAGTGTTATTGGCTTTTGTATGAAATTCTTTGAATTGAGTTTGATTTTTTGCCTGATTATGGTATTCCTTTAAAGCAAATGCTGTTAAAAGTTAACAAATAAGGTCAAATTTGATTTTACCTTATAGTTAACTGTCCTATACATAAATACTGCATAATGAGTCTGATCCTAACCACAATTGCAATGTTGGAGGTCCTGGGTTTGATTCCCTTGTTGTGCAGTGTTACTAGGTTTTTCTATGAATTTCTAAGTACTGCAGCAGTTCAGTTTAAAAAAAAGATTATGTCCAGTTAATTCCAATAGGCTCACCCTCTATTGACTTAAATACCTACCGGCGATCTGTGTGTGTGTACATTTAGTACACCTCTGCATAACCCTTCGGGGAAGACAGGTGTGATGGTAAGTTATTTATTACTATAGAGTTTTTATTTACACAGGACCTACTTCATAGTGGCATCTAGAATGGTTAGACCGGGCCAGATATATAAGATATCAGCTAACATCCTGCAAGCCCGCATGCAGATGACCATAAGAGCCTCCATCTCCTGCAATGGAGTTGAGATCACTGATGTCAATCAGAGAGTTAAGGAAGGGGTCCCAGAAATATTGAATATGAGAGTGAGTTTCCTCTTTATAATTATTCTAGTGACCCGGCCCATTTTGCACGTGCACCTGCCTATCAATTTTACCTTTCTATCTAATTAGATTATAATGAATTAATTAATAATGAAAAAAAAAAAAATACTTTTTGAGTTTATCCATTACAAATAAACATACAAAAATCATTGTTTTTCTTTAGAATATTAGTTTAAATTCTAAAATGCATTGCATGCTAGCTATTGCTCGCTTACTTGATTTAAAATTAAATCAAATGAGCAAGCAATAGCTAGCATGCTATAACTAAATTTAGCTCATGGTTTCACTAACTTCCCAAGTTTCATCCTGTTAACTACTTTTATTAAAAACCATGTCCAGTTCAAAACATAAGTTTTTAATTCACAGTAGTACAGAACTTATAAACTTGAAGTTTATTATCCTATTCAGTTTTGAGAAAACTTCCCACCTTTGACAGGAATTATCTTGAAAGAATTGTGTCATTCTTTGATGAATGAAATAGTATGTATTACAGTTTTATTTATAAAGATCACTTCTTATAACAGGTCCCTGCAACAACAGTCCCAGGTGATTACAAGCTCCGGGTTGAAGGTCTGTACTTAGACACACCATTCGGAGGCCGCGCCTTCGTCAATGAATCTCAGTTGACTTTCTCCAGGCGGTTCATGACCATATTCATACAAATGGATAAACCAGTCTACATGCAGGGACAAACTGGTGAGAACTTAACACTATTAATCATGCTCTGACCTATTTTATTTGACTTTATACAAATCCACGCCTGTTTCCCATTTGGGTAGGCAGAGACTACGCATTCTGGCACACCACTTTCGGCTTCACATTAATAGTAGTAGGGTCTAGCGTCCCAAATCACAAACAAACCCTCAAGCACAGCTAAATCGCGTGATTTTGAATCCAACCAGACCAGACTCAACAGTAAGGACTTAGAGAAACAGTAACCCTCTCACAGGTTGAAGCAAATGTTATTCTATTGATTCTTGACGGGATTATCATAAAAGTTGAGCAAATTTTTTTAATGTCATTATAACAATTAGAAATCCCTAACATGCTATGCCATGCAAATTTCGTACCCTATCTATATCATTCTCATAACAATAGAACTTTCTTCTTTTCTGTATTGTTCAGTGGGTTTAAAAATTACAATATTTCTTTGTGTTTCAGTTCGTTTCCGCGTGATACCGATCAACACAGAGTTGAAAGCGTTCGGGCGAGCCATAGACGTTTACATCCTGGACCCAAATCGGCGCATCATGAAGAGATGGCTCTCTAGACAGGTAATATATTATTTACTGGACTTAAACTCAACATTGGCTAACCTGCTTCCTGAATTGTAGGCAGGTTTCAGTCTGAATGCGGTATTTAATATAGAACGAGTGCTCATCTGTGATCAATGACTATCAATCCATAGTCAACGCCATAGCAAGGCCAAGACAACAATCTTATGTGTTTTCTATTGAAATATGAATTAAAAGTAGCTGTTCCCAACTGTGAAAATATATTTCATCAATAGATGAAATATATTTTCACAGTGATTTCACAGCCTACTTCTCGATCGCAATGAATTTCGTTCATAGTGATTGGCTACTTACAATGAAATATGAATTTTAACATTGACTTTGTTATTACATTTAGTTGTGCTGTGAATTTATTAACTTGAGTGATTTGTAGCAGGCTACGCAAAATAAAGTAGCAGTGGTGAAGAATCATTTCATATTGTTTATTACATGTTATCTGCGCCGATCTGTAAATAGATCTTTTAAAGACACTTTTATAAGTCAATATTTTTTTTAAGCTAGATGGCTCCGGCATTTCCTAACTGACGAACTCTGAGAAGAAACGCCTAAACAAGCTCAGAGAATCATAGTCTCTTTTAAAGTCCAGATATAGAATAGTAACAAATATGTGTCTTGTCAATGTAGAGCAAAGTCTGAAATGGCCTTTTGAAGAAAGAGCCATAGCGGCTTTGAGTAGACCAGTCCCAACCGACGGCACGCATGCATCAGTCATTGTGTAGCTCAACCATAATTTAGAGAGCTCAACAACCCGTCACACGACGATACCAGATCAGAGGAACATTGGCGTAAGCCACTAAAAAGGCTACGTATGTAGTATGTAGTACATACGTAGGTAGTACCTTATTAAATCTTACCATTTGTGGTCATATTACATGTCAGCCAGTCCTCCACAAACTCCATAACAAAATTTGATAGTATCACAATAACTTACTAATGTGCTATTGTGCACTATGACCTGTTTGCTTCTTAAGCTTAGGATCATGTTCAGCAGCGTATTGTTAACACCATAAACTGTGGTTGGAAGGCAAGATATTTTTGCTTTTAAAACTACCTACTCTACTACTAAACAGATAAGTTGTACCTCACTCACTAGTGAGGTTACTTGTCTTTTTTAAACAAGCCCTGTTTCGCGGGGGACCTTACAAACACAATTAACGGACGCAAAGTACACCCAGGCAGGTGGGACTCGCGGTGGCTTAGTGGTCATAGCATTTGGGGTACCTAACCTGAAGACGTAGGTTCGAATCCTGCCCGCATTCGAATTTTTCCTTCTCTAAAATAACTAAAATCTTAGCTTGGAAAATGAGAAAAAATACAAAAAGATAAGTATTGGGTTTTTCTATTAAATATCAGCAGCAGCTCGGAGTTTGGGTATGTGCCCGGTTAATGGCAATAGGCTCGCCCCCTATTACATGGGACCTAATCATACCGGCGAACTGTGTGTGTCCATCGATACACCTCTGCCTTATGAAAGAATAAATATAAACATTGTGCAGGAAATTAGAAAATTTAACAACTAGATACTTTCAGGTAAAGTTTACGCAGACAATGTTGCGAGCAGAAGCTAGTCTCTTTATAAAGATCGATAACACTTGCATTTTTTTAAATATTGTTTCCCATTTCGTACAGAGTAACTTCGGCACAGTAAGCCTGCAGTATCAGATGTCAGATCAGCCACTCTTCGGCGAGTGGTACATCAGAGTGGAAGCGCTGGGGCAGATTGAGGAGTCCCAGTTCCTGGTGGAAGAGTACTACCAGACCAGATACGAAGTTAGTTACACTGTGATACTTTTTCTTTAGTCTTATTTTAGGTCAGGTCGAGCAGTGTAATTGGGTTTCTTTACAATGTGTGGAGAATGAGTTTTATTTTTTTATTCTTCCCCACAGGTTGTTTAGGTGTTTTACCTATGGAGGTTTCTCATTTCATAAAAATGACATAGAAAAGTGTTTTTTACTTAACCTGAACCTGCTCTTTTGCAGGCGGATACATATTAAATCTTACGACTAAAGCAATGTAAGGGAAACAATGCACCGTAACCATGTCGACTACTCATAATTAAAGTATGTGTGATCTGAATTGGAACAATATATTTCTATTATTATTTCTTGACAATAGGCTCATCGAGGCGAACTGTGGGTGTACATTAGGGTACACCTCTGCCTAATTCAGGCGTGACGGTATATTATGTTATTATTTCTTCTTGTCTAGGTAAACGTAACGATGCCAGCATTTTTCTTCAACACCGAACCGTTCATCCACGGTCGCATAATGGCGAACTACACGTCGGGCGCGCCGGTGCGAGGCAACCTCACGCTGAAGGCGACCATCCGCCCCATACCGCAGTACCGGCCGCGCTACTACACGCAGGGACAGTTCAATAACAGGGGGCAGTACGGAATACCCTCCGGATATGGAGGCAATAATCAATACACTAGAAGTGAGTATTTCACTTAATTCTCGTGTAACAGCATACCAACCGATTTTAGCTTTGGGAAGCAACTATACAACATTATTATTAGTATATGCGAAACCTGAATATAGTTTGTTCAGAATCAGTAACTGAATCGATTCCAATAATTTTTACATCATGTTATATTTTGTCCCAAAAACATTTAAAAAATGTTACGAGTAGGACACCGAGCGACACTAAGTACCTATCCGCAATCATATGCGCGCAACACAGGTCACGCGGCATGCCACGTGCCACATGCCACGGTCGAAGCAGGACTAGGCGGGCGCGGGCGCACGCGGGGCAGGGGCTAATCCACATCCCTTCAGTCGCCCGGGTGCTACAGGTCACTGTGCACGTATCGTGCTCCCGTTCAGTTAGGTACCTACATGTCGCGAGTGACCGTCCGAGTAGTTGTGCTTCGGTTGATCGTGTGTAACTGTGTACAAAACATGAGTAAAAAGTGTCGTGTGTACAAAAAGTGAGTAAAAAGTGTCGTGTGTACAAAACGTGAGTAAAAAGTGTCGTGTAACAATGTATTTCTCATACACAAACATTGATAAGTACCTAAGATATTGTAAACATTGTTGAACACTATTTACAATCAAGTCAATTAGGATAGATTTTAAAGTTATTTCAACAACAACAAAATTTACGTCGTAATTTACTTAGTGGTCATAGCGTCTGGTGTACCTAAACAGAAGACGTCGGTTCGAATCCTGCCCGCGGTCGGATTTTTGCTTCGCTAAAATAACTTTAAAGTCAATCATTGTAAAAAGTGATGATTTAAATTATTAAACATGCCATGCCTAGCCAAAACGGTTAAATGTAGAAAGTTGTTATTTACACCTACAACCTGCTATGGTTAAGTAATGCGATGTTTAATACTTTTCATCCACTTTGAACTTTAAGTGGTTGGCATAAGGTGCACTAATCGCATTGACTAAATGTTATTACTTACGGCCGTATTTACGAATAAAGTACATAATAATATCTACCTACACAACCATTGCGGTAGTCCAAAGCCTGCAAGTATGATGAAAAATGTTATCACCAGTTAATTGCAATAAAATCGCCGTATGGTTAGGTACTACTGCCAAATTATTTCTTTCAATTTCGCACAAGACGACGCGGGGCGGGTGGGCGCGGGCGGCGGCGCGTGGGCGCCTCGTGCCGCGCGGTGCGCATGTTTTTGCATGGACAACGACGTAACATAACATGCTTATAACTTTGTGATTTTGTCATGATACCGTTTAGAAATACTGTACATAGATTCTTTACATAAAAATACTAGACACGTGTTTCAGGTTTCGCCTATACTAATAATGATGTTGTATAACAAATATTCTTTGTTTTGATCGTAGTCTTATAAATAAGAACGTTTATTATTTATGGTATAAATCGCGATGTTTAAAACTTCATTACATTATAAAATATTGCAAAAATAGGCATATTTTGTTCGGTTTTAGGTGTTATGCAAAGAATATCAGTCAATCTAACTCACAAAAATATGCCAACAGCCCGCCAAAACTACCCCTACAATAGCGGCTACAACAACAATTACAACACGGGCTACAACAACGACACCAACTACCAGCAACCGTACGACAACTACGGCCAGACCATGGTGGACGAGTTCGGGCGCGTGGTTAACAAGGACACCCGCTTCCTGCCCGGACAGCCCAACCAGCTGGACCAACCCGACTGGTGGTACGACCAGCAGAAAGTGGTCACCAGGATGTTTAACTTTGTGAGTATTACGACAAAAATAAATTGATTCTCTACTCATATTCTTCTGCTTCTCAGCCGATATGCTCTTGGCCGAGCGTTCATCGCCTCACGATGTCCCGCCATCTCTCTCTGTTGTACGTCATACTGGTACACTCACTTATGGGGCTAACCACTGCATTCTTGATTATTGAAATTATAAATTCGAAAGTAACTGTCTCTATCTGTCTGTTAGGCTTTCACGCCTAAACCGCTGAACCGATTTTGATGGGATATATGTTTGTAAATACATTTTATTGTCATTTGTAGAACTCGTAATATGGGTTCTAGACAATGCTCTGCTTAGTTATAATAGATGGTGCTGTGTAAAAATGACCCAAATATTTATTCATTATGTACTATCTAGAAAAAATTCGTAAAGGCGTGGTAAATTTTAACCTGATCTGGGAAGCCCTGTCTCTAGCAATAAAACAACCTGAATCATGCTCTTCGATATAATAATTCCCTATTCTTTCCACAGGATGAAAAGTACCCGTTCTGGATGCCGAAGCCTGACCCGACGCAGTACGCGATCGACCACAACAACAACAACAACAATAACAATCCCAACTACAACACGTACACGACAACATCTACTTACAACAACTATTACAACAACCCGTATTACGACCAACTGCCGTATTTGAGATTCGTGAGTTACTTTCATTTTCTGCTTTGCATAATAAATACTGAATTGGGGTCAGCTTATAGACTAAATATGTCGGATATTAATTTTAGCGAAAGAAAAATGTGATCTCAGGCAGGATACGAACCCACGTCGCTCGGGTTAAATACACTGGACACTTTAACCAACTAAGCTAACAAGACCACTGCTTGTGTTGTCGAATTTCTCTTCCACAGTTCCACATTCTATATTTTGGTTTTTGGCTTGGTAAATAATATTTTTACGATGACAAAAAATAATTTTATGGTTACTGGACTGTATCCTTATCTTATCTTAACTGTGGGGGCTGGCATGGCCAGCAACACTTCGACCAAATGTGATCTATTGTGTTGTCCCCAGCATGGTACATTCCTTACTCTTCAAAGACGTGGTTCATGAAGGTGGCTAGCCCACTAAGAGGAAGGAACCTGTAGTCTTCTGACTTCGGGTATCCGTTGCCGAGATGACTCATCCGTTTCGTCGCTAGGACGTCACAATCACACAACATCTGCTGCATTTGTTTCCCTGAATTCACAAGCTCTGCAATCATTATTCAAAGCCAGCTTCATTTATTTATTAGGACTAAAGCCTAATAGCGGTAGTCCGTGGTGTACTATAATGAACAATAGATTTAATATAATATATAAATAAATAAAATAAGATACATAATATGTATATAATAAATGGTTAATGTCTGCGCAGTTTAACGGAACATACGACTTTAAATACCCGATGTCGGAGCTGGCGCAGCTGGTGCCGTCGTTGGACGGCGTGGAAGTGATCATCACGGCGTCTGTGGGCGACCCATTCCTCGACGAGGTCATAGAGGGCTATAGTATCGCCAGGATCTTCAACTCTTCGCTTTCCGTCACGTTTTTGGGCGGCACGCCGCATGTCTTCAAGCCTGCTATGCCGTTTGACGTTTATGTAAGTAACTGTTTAGTTTTTTTCGGAAGTTGTATGTTAGTTTTAGGTGTTTGTCGAGACGAGTGAGTATGTAATTCGGAATAAAAAAGCTGAGTATGTTGATAGTTACTTAGGTTGGCCTCATACATCCGAAATGGCTATCTAGATTCATAATATGAATTCATATTATTAATTTAGAAAGCCCGGGATACCATACAGTATGTTCCACACACATTCTGAAATTTTCAGATTATGAGTTTTCTTTGACAGCCAAAAGCAATGCGATTAGTATTAATTCCTTTTTCATAAAGATGTTTGCATGTGTCGGGAATCACGAGAATGATCAATCTGAATTTTTAAGTTATGTGTGAGGTGGCCGGAATTTAGATTATGAATTTTAAATTATGAATCCAGAGAGTCATTCCGGATGTATGAGGCTAGTCTTAGTGTAAATTCGTATTTGTGATATTTTAAGAGAGGTAGGGTATAGTGGGAGTAATTCCACTCAAATTGGAGTTGCTCGACTGGGGAAGTACCTCCGCCTTGCAGAAAATCGAAGTAAAATAACACTGCTTTGAACTGTGTTGTATTTCTTACGGTGAGTAAGGTTGCCAGTGCTCCACGAGGATACGTTGTGTTGGCAGTGGGGGGACTTTGACCATTATACTGCCAACTCAACTATTCTTTTTCAATACAGGGTCGGCAACGCGCAAGTGATATTCCTGATGTTGTAAGTGTCTATAGGCTACGGTAACGCTTACCATCAGGGGGCCGTATGGTTGTTCGGCAAGTTAGTAGAATATGTGATTGTGATGGTGATGGTGGAGGTGGACTGTTGGTTGTTGTCAGATGGTGGTGTCGTACCACGACGGGTCTCGCCTGCCTGGCTGGCAGGCTGGCGGCGTGTCTCTGGCGGTGCTGCTGCAGCTGGAGGGCCGCTCTGCCGCCGTGGAGCCGCAGCGCCCCACGCTGGTGCCCGGACATGACGCTGTCTGGCACCTCAAGCTCGACCTCTACAAACTGCTGCGTGAGTATACACTACTACCGAACTACGTCATTGCTCCCTCTACACACTAATCAACGACCTATTTCTATAATATTTAAATAGTCATCATTTTGATATCAGGGCTTAAACTAATATTGTAGTGCATGAGAAAATTATCATTCAAATCGAACCAGTGTTTTTATAATTCAATTACAAAATAAGCTCGAACAAAGGAGCAGTTAAATGTCTAAAGATTGTTGTTTATTAAGTAGTAATACAAAAAAAAATAACGCAATGGTAACCTGAACTTCCAAGAAAGTTTGAGCCATAAATCTTATACAATTATGCGTGAATAATGTGTACAAATACGTTTTTATTTGACTCTTTTTTTTATTACCTATGTCGCTACACCTATATTGTCCCATTGTTGGATAAATGTCTCCCCCATAACCTTCGACATCAGCGTATTTGAGGTCTTTTTTAGCCAGTTACCTATGAATACATCTAGATGGTCACGCCACCGTTTTTTAATAATAACTAGCGACCCGCCCCCGCTTCGCACGGGTGCAATGTACTAATAACACACATATATTATACATAATTATAAACCTTCCTTATTAAAATTCGTTGCGTAGTTTTAAAGATTTAAGCATACATAGGGATATAAATGTATTGTGTAATAAATGTATTGAGTATTGAGTATAGGGACAGAGAAAGCGACTTCGTTTTATACTATGTAGTGATAGTGATAATAATCATAATTAATTTTGCTTAAAATAATTGGTGTATTATGAAGTGGTTTCATTTTAGCGTGTCCAATTTTGTAGGCCTCGAAAACGACCCTAACTACCGGGAGACACTGAACAGCATCACGGGCGTACGGCTGAGCGCACAGATGTCGGACGCGAGCGGCGGACAGGCCTCCGCCGACGTACATCTAGTGGCGCACTACAGCGATACACAACAACACATCCGCATCGCCACCAGCACCACCGACGCCAGGGTAACAAACACACTACCACTACCACTACCACTACCACTACTCACTCATTTACTACATGGAGAACTTACAGCTAACAACAGTAGACTAATGCAGAAGAAAACCAGTCACCAGAAAGCCAATTACAAATCTATTGATTTCTGACATTTACGCGAATATTATACATTGAAATAAAACTACTTTTTACGGATTTTATCGCGTATATTGATATTATTAATACCGACGTTTCGGACCCTTTACAGCGTCCATGGTCACGGGTAGACTGAGTACGCGGTACGCGATAAAATCCGTAAAAAGTGGTTGGTGGTGGTAGGTATTTCAATTACAAATCCTCACGTATAGACTTACAATAATAAATTCAAGATGTGAGCACAAAAACACAGAAAAAAAGGACCATATCACCTTAAGTAAAGTAAAACTCATTACCTAAATACTTGGTATAACATTATATACTTAAGTGAAATAGAAAAAAATAATAAAAGCAAATACAAGTAATATAACCTAAAACTACTTAAAAAATTTGAGACTTAAGTACCTTCTTCCGAATTGACATTAATTGTGAATAAATCAAAATCATATTCCTTGCATATATCATCACGCCACCATTACAACAACACCTGTGCTCTGAGTTCACATTCGACACGGTTTTTGCTTCAGTAATATGTAGGCTACGAAAACATCGTCACACTTGAAGATTGAAAAGTCAACATAACATACCATCACGCCTAAGTGAAGCAGAGTTGTACCAATATACATTGTTACGCGCAGCAAGACAACAGCACAATGACTGATGCATGCATGCCGTCGGTTGGGATTGGTCTACGCAAAGCCGCTACAGCTCTTGCTTCAAAAGGCCATTTCAGACATTGCCCTACATTGGCGTATTAGATATTATTATGTCTGGACTTTAAAAGAGACCATGATTCTCTGAGTTTGTTTCGGTGTTTCTCCTCAGAGGTCGTCAGTTATGAAATGTCGGCGCCATGTAAAAGTGTCTTTAAAAGATCTATTTACAGAAATAATTATAATTTCATTTCATTTCAAGAAACGTGATGTAACTTACAATTTACATAATATTTGTGACAGGTGGGCGAGTATATAATCTTCCACGTGCAAAGCAACTTCTATATGGAGTCGTTCAACTACGTGGTCATGTCCAAGGGCATCATACTCACCAGCGGAAAGGAGATCATGCAGGTATGTGTTTTGCAGTTATGGAACAGTAAATAGTAAAAAAAAAAACATATATATCGCATTTTAGAGGATGAAATATTATGTAGATATATAACAGCTAAGAAGTCGGAAGTCGTTGGATGCAGACGGCTTGTAACCAGTCCTTGTGGAAGTCTTTGTTCAGCAGTGGACTTCCTGTGGCTGATATGATAATGATGATGATATAACAGCTTAATTCTAAAACGCTCATTAGTAGAGACAACTAAATTGACTATTATTTCTAGTACTGTAATCATTAAACAGGCACAGTAACCGAATCTAAAAAAGTGGCGCATACATTGAGTTATAGTTCACACGTCGTTTGTACTGTAATAAAACGTACATAGCTAAATACGTTTATCGAATATCCACTGGACTTGTCAAGCAAATTGAGTAAACTTTTTACTTATTCGGACTGCTGTAGTGTATAGTGAATCCATCAGACAATGTGGTTACTACATGAAAACTGGCTATACGTTTTTACACGGAGAAAAATGTTCTGTGTGAACAGCCCGCTGTATAAATCGTTTATTGTAAAAAACGTATGGTGTATTGGCGTGTGAGTACCCAGGTTATGTTCGAGTTGTGTTGTGTTGTATTGTGTAGGAAGGTCCGCGCACGTTCGCGGTGACAGTGTCGGCGGAGATGGCGCCCGTAGCCACCGTGCTCGTGTGGAGCGCGCTCCGCCGGGGCGTCGTGCTCGCTGACTCCATCACCTTCCCCGTCAACGGCATCTCCAGGAACAACGTGAGATATTATACTTTATTTATTTATTTTTAAGAATACTAGTTGGGCTTTAACATTCACTCAAACCCACTATCTAACAAATCTACTAAGGATTTACTTCTTATATACTATGCTGATGTTGCACAGAATACGCAAACATAACATTGCAGCAATATTACAAAATTTTCTCCTTTTTTATACCACTAAGGTGGCAAACCTCATGGTACCGGCGGTTACCGAAGCCTATATACGCTCGCAACACTAAGGGTCGCGTTACCAACCTTGTAAAATGAAAGAAGAGTTGGGTTGGCAGTGTAAGGGTCAAAGTCCCCTCGCTGCCAACACAGCGTTTCCTTGTTCACCTTTGTTTTATTCAACCTTGTTCACCATAAGGAACACAACACACACAATAAACTCAGTGTTATTTCACTTCGATTTTCTGCAAGGCCGAGGTACTACCCTAGTCGGGCAACCCCAATTTGAGTGGAATTACTCCCACTATGACCTAACTCTCCTAAAACCTACCTTAGTTTCGTAAAATGAGGACAACCCTAAAATTAACAAGCCCTTCAGACCATCGCTAAGTTATAAAGGTTTATATACTAAATAAAATAAAAATAGCCTTTATTCTCTGGTCTTTGCACAATTTGTAATATAATAAAACATAAAACTGTACTAGTACTTAACTATACTATACTAATAATTAAGTATATACTAAATACTCAAATAATTTCTCCATTAATAAAACTCTTATTGTCAACTTTTCGCCACAGTTCACAGTGTACATAAACAACCGTAAGCACCGCACGGGCGAGCGCGTAGAAGTGGCCATATACGGCGAGCCCGGCGCCTACGTGGGGCTGTCCGGTATTGACAACACCTTCTACACCATGCAGGCCGGCAACGAACTGTCATACGCTAAGGTTAGTACTTGGTTTCAAAGAGTTGTAAGGCACTTTTGAGGAGAAGCACTGATTAACTCATGTATTCTACTGATAATTCCATCGCATCTACTGCTCGACCTGAAAATGTAACCCAGGACCTAGCATAGCAGTTACGCTTAGGACTACTGGACAAACGAGGCAGTCAGGCAGATTCTGAATATGAGTAATTCGATATAAAACGACTGCCATTACACCTCCACAACAGAATTGGTCTATTATTGGGCAAAACCGATATCCTAAAGGTAATCTACTTGTCAGGCTTTCGGGGTTGAATAGATATCACTATTACATTAATTATATCATTCGTACATACTTCTCGTCCGCATTTAACTATAACGCGGAGTTAGTGAACTCGACGGTGTTGTCTCCGGCAGGGGCGTCTTTACCTATTGATGCGGGGTGTGTGTTGCAGACGGACGCAATGGTCCTGGGGTCGGGTCGGGGCGCCGAGACCCACTTGCCGCGACCGCCAGCCGGCCTCGGTTATTCTAAATACTGTCAACAGCACATCATGGCATCCAAAACTGACAAATTTCTTCAATCGATTTTCAATTTAATCTCCAATCAATAGAGTGAGAGTATTATCCATTGGGATAATTTGACAGATTGTGGTGTGCTGTTATTTGTATCTATTTCATTTTGACTGCGACTGCATTGCACACGGGCGCTTAATAGGCTAGAGATGCCTCTGGTCTCCGGCTTGCTTATACAATTAGTTCGTCTGTCCATCAGGTGATATCGAAGATGTCCCACTTCGACGAGTCCACTAACGGTACGTTCGCGTACACGTGGCGCTCGCACTACGGCGACGCGGACGATCTCGTCTACTTCCCTTCGTCTACCTTCGGCATCGACGCTAACAGGACTTTCGAGTGAGTGTACTTATAAAAAATTGACTTGTGACAGCGACCCACCCCTGCTTGCACAGGTGCAATGTACTACTTTACTGTACCTTCCTTTTGATATGAACCTTTTGACCGCCACGGACGTGTATAGACGTCAAATGAATACTTGCCCACGACGCCAACGACGACATGGCACGTCAAAAATACCACTTTTTTTTTAGTTCAAAAATTTTTTTTTTACCTATTATTAGATACTCGAATTTGTCGCTTGGCGACACCCACATTTCGCCGGTATGGTTTAGGTCTCATGTAATAGGGGGCGAGCCTATTGCCATTACCCGGGCACAAATCCAGACTTCAAGCTGCTACTGAGAATTACATAGAAAAACCTAATATCACTTTGCTTGACCTGGGGATCGAACCCAGGACTTCTAGACTAATAAGGCTGTCAATGATTCTATAGTGTAATAAATCACGGGATCGCAGCAGATGGCAAATGCTTGAAGTGTTCCATAAATGTAGTCTGTAGACGATGTGGTGACATAGATTATTATTATTATTGGTAAAACACACTAGCAGCTAGTTAGCTGATGCGTGTGTATCAAATAGCTTGGAGATGTTTTCCTTATCCAATCTGTTCTTGAAGCAGTTCAATGTTGGAGCCATGAAAGTTTTTTCTGGTAGTTGGTTCCATGCTGTTACCACTCTATTAGGTAAGAAATGCTTCATTGGTTTCTTTTTCGATGAGTTTTCCCAAAGTTTCAAAGGGTGACCACGCAAGTGTTTATTTTCTTGGTTCGGCGGACAAGTGCCACAAGAACGCACCGTGACTAGTGCAAAGTGAAGTGTCTGACTAATATAGGCTTAAGTTTTATATTTACTAACGTTAATTGTATTATTTTTATTATATATGCTAGTTTGTAAGGTATTTATCTATGGGCCAAAGTTGCCTGAAAATAAAGTTCTATTATTATTATTCTCTTTATTCATTTATATATACATATTATTGATATTTTTAAATATTTAACAAATAGTATAAAAAGATTGTAAAACATTTAAAAATATAAAAAATAGTAGCCCACCGGTATCGGGAACAGTATCCAAGCTGGCCCTGACCACCGGGTCAGGGCCCCATCGAGAGGAACCTCCTGACGATGCGCGCCGTGTCCAGGAGTACCGCCTTCTGCATCAGACCCTTGACCCAGCCGCCTAACGAAAGCCTCCTCAGATGTAAGTCGAGGCTCTTGGCTATTAGACCATTGGCTGAAACGACTATCGGCACAATGACTGCTGAATCCACATCCCACATGTCGACAACCTCGCGCGCCAAATCAAGATATTTACTTTGTTTATCTTTCTCAGCTTTCACGAGATTCTCGTCATGCGGGATGGTGATATCAATAATCATTGCGCGACGTTCTGATCGATGTATTATTATTATTATTATTAAATAGTTGATGTTGGTTCAGGTACGCGGGGCTGATAGTATTCAGCGACGTGCCGGTGACGCGGCGCTACAGCACGTGCAACGTATCGCAGGGGTACGGCGAGTGCCTGCAGGGCGGCTGCTTCCCACTCTCCAAGCAATGCGACGGACTCTACGACTGCCCCGACCACACCGACGAGGCTAACTGTACGTACTACTAAATACATTTCATCTATTTGTCTTACAAAAAATAACTAGGTAAATTATCAGAAACTAATTGCATTCTGCAATGTTTTTAAACAATAAAGTAATTTACCGATCTCACAACAATGCGCTGATACGTTCCTATTAATCGAGTGGGCGAGCAACCCCATGCCGTCCTGGTAACACCACAAAACTCTTCCTCCTTACTAACATTATTAATGCGAAAGTAATTCTGTCTCTCTGTTACGCTTTCACGCCTAAATCACTATACCGATTTTGATAATATTTAGTACAGAGATAGATTCGATCTTTGAGTAGCGCATAGGATACCTTTTGTCTCAAAAAATCTCAGGCAACAACTAGTTTAATATAATTCTTATACCTACTTAACAAATAATTCAAAATAACTTACAAAGTGCTAAGATATAACCGTTTCATATGTTTGTTAGGGATTGAGAGAGGATGCTTTATTTATCTCTTTCCCGGTAAACGAGTATTAGAATAGATTTTTTATGATACACCTAAGACTTGACGTCATCAGTCTGTATATTACCCTGTCACAATATAAAATTAAAATTCATTTCATTGTAACTAATTTTGTTTTTGCTACCCTATTTATGGTCAACTTTATCATGAAACCATAAAATAGTCACTAATTTATTGTGTGTATTTAGTACTAAATGTTTGTTTAGGTGTGACCGATATAAGCAAGTCGTTTGAGCTGAGCCACTTCCGCAAGTTCCGGTTCAACCGCGTGCAGCGGCAGTACGACAACGTGTGGCTGTGGCGGGACGTCAACATCGGCCCGCACGGACGATACGTCTTCACCGTCGACGTGCCGCAGGTATAAACCTACATATTGTGGAACTCCAATCATCATCAACCCATATATATACCATTCCTGAAGGGTTAGACAAAGGTGTACAATACAATTACGAGCTTATTCCCATTCTTCATCAACCCATGTACGGTCTCACAGCTGGGCACGGGTCTCCTCCTAGGATGAGAGGGATTAGGCTATAGTCTAGTCCACCACTCTGGCCTAGTGCGGGTTGGCAGACTTCACATGCCTTCGAGAAAATCTCTCAAGCATGCAGGTTTCCTCACGATGTTTTCCTTCACCTTATTCAAACCTTAGTGCTATGGATTTATGGTCAACATCGCGATGAAGCGTCTAAGATGACTCGAACTTGTTGCAGGTGTTGGAAGACTGATAACTAAGACTCCGATATTCAGTGTAAGATAGGAATTGACTGTATATTTTTTTATACAATATCTCTTATGTTCCAGATACCAGCGCACTGGATAGTGTCGGCTTTCAGTATGTCTCATAGCCTCGGTTTAGGAATGTTGACTGAGCCTAAAAAAGTAAGTAACGCATTGTATTTTTAGAAGTTAGTATATGTTATGTATATTATCAATAATATCGAAACATTACCGCGCTGCACGATAGTAAATATATGAATTTGATCAGTACGTAGGCGTGCTGCCGTTCTTCATCAAAGTGGAGGGTCCGGAGCAGTGCCGGCAGGGCGAGCAGGTGGGGCTGCGAGTGGTGGTGTTCAACTACCAGGCGCAGGACATCGAGGCCGTCGTCGTGCTGGCCGCCTCGCCTGACTACAAGTTCGTGCACGTCGAGGAGAACGGCATCGTGAGTAATGTGATAGTGTACAGCACTGCACCATACACACATCTATCCTCACGCCTGTATTCCAAGAAGGGTGAGGCAGAGGTGTACCAATATAGGTATAATAATATACACCTACAATTCGCCAGTATGTATAGGCTCCATGTAATTGGGGCGAGCCTACTTTCATAAGACATTGTAAATTATAGTATGAGATTGATATGACATCATACAGTGGTATTGTAAAGGGTGGTATTTAATACTTTAACTGTAAATCCCCTTTTTTCAATCAAAATATTCGAAATTAGCACCAAAAATACTGAATTGCACACTAAATTTGCTCATCAAATAAATCATCTATATAAAAGTCACCTCAAAATATTGTTATACAGGATGTATCAAAAACCCTGTCCGATCCGAAAGAGGCGTATTCCTTTTCTTATATACTTACTAATAAACATAAATAAAAATACGATATTAAAGAAACCAGAAAGTATCGATTTTTTTTCTTCTAATAAACTTACACAATTCTCCACTAAATATGGGAAAATTTCATAAGTTGACAATACTCCACCCAGCGGTGAAATCTTTTAATATTTACCAATTTATTTTTCATTTTTACCTCAAAGGATGCCGCCAAGCGGTGCCGCTCCGTGCGCGCTTTGTCGTCGCCGACAGACTGTACCTAACTACCTACAGAGCGGCACGTGTAAGCCAATTGTTGTCCTTGACATGTCAGTCTCGCGTAGAGTTCGCTTCCGATCGGACGTCCGTGAATCTCTTATCACCTCGATTACCCATCGTATCGTGAGTAATGTCGTATTCCAATCTGTTGTCAATGTCGTGTTCCAATGTGCTTATGCTGCAATTATGCAGATGTTCGAAAAGACTACGAGTGAGTGAGAGTATGGGGTGCGTTTGCTAGGCAAGGTATGCCAGTGCCGTCGGAGCGTGTATCCAACGTCTCCATGAACTTGAAGTTCACGTGTACACGTGTACGAACACGTGTCAAGCAGTGTCCATGAATGAGAACAAGACTCATTACTCTAATGCCGAAAGACCACGAAAACACGACGTGGAAAATCAGTAAGTACCTATTGGAAGTTCACTTAAGGAACACGATCGCAGAATTTTGTAGATATCAAGTTCATGTTTTACAAAATAATTTTAACAAAGCAATACATTTAGTTCATTGTTTCTTGAAAAACAACGTCAATAATTATTTAGGTACCTATTAGGTAAGCAACACTATCCCTGATACCTACGCGTAAGCGGAAGTATTGGGTATCACGATGCTTGTACGATACCAGCAGATACCTACGCGTAGGCCCGGTAGGAGGTAATCATCCCTATGACTAATACGTAACAGCTGATACTTATGAAAAACACAAAAGAACGTCAATTATTAGGTAAACATAACTATGCCTAATCGATATCAGCTAATATCTACGTGTAGGCCCAGTAGGTAAGATTCATTCGCATTAAATTTGTTTGGCGGCACGCGACAGAGCGGGCTGGCGGCACATGACAAAGGATCAAAAAGCGGCAAATTGCTCGGGCGGTTTCTTTGACACTAGTGTAGATCGAATTGAATAAACTTTATTTCGTGGATTGAGTGTTGACATGTAAAAGGTTTAGTTTTTTTTTTAATTATATTTAAATTAATCGGGGAAAAAAAAATATCTCGTATCTAATTATCGTTTACGTGTTTGTGTACGTAATACGACACCTTATACGACCCTTAAGGATCGGACAGGGTTTTTGATACATCCTGTATACACTCAAAACATTCAGATTTGGTTCTGGCTTTTTGTGGTCACAGTTCTAACCTAACCGATATCTGTATTTGGTGCTCAATCAGTAATTTAGTTGCTCAATCAGTATTTTTGATACGCGGTTTATTATATTTCTATTGTAAATATGTTGCACTAGCGGCCCACCCCTGCGTTGCATAAATTCTATCAACCTTCCTAAAAACTCATTCTTACTATTGGTGCAAAGCTTTGTAAGCGACAAATATTTTAAGATTTTAAGACGACTTCATTACAAAATATTGAATTTTCTCCACTATAAAATAATTTATGGGAATATTTTGTAAAAATTAAATGGTCTTTTTGTATTTTGTATGCTATGATTATAAAGTTATTTTAGTGAAGGAAAATATTTGATTGCGATTAGAGTCCAGATGCTATGATTAATTAAACACCGCGATTCCTTGTCTATTTTTTTATTTATTTTATAGTGAAAATTTTATAAAAATTTATCATCACAACAGGTACCGCTGTTCATTTATTTTAGTATTTACCACTGTATTGCTGTGTAGCTTGAAATTTAAGCCAAATGAAACTACTGGTGTCTCCAAGGTGACAGTCACCGTTAACCTTCAGACTTCCCGACCAATTAAGGTCCATATCCTAGGTGTGGAACGTTGACGTTGGTATAGGTTGTATGTGTGTGTAGGTGCGGTCGTACAATCCTCGCACGTCTTTCGGCGAGCACCAGTTCTTCGTGTACATAGGAGCGGGTGACGCCGCCACCGTGTACGTGCCCGTGGTGCCGACCCGCCTGGGGGACATACATGTGCGGCTGCATGCCTCCACGCTCATGGGACAACACCACTACGTCAAGAAGATCACCGTCGAGGTCTGAACGCTATACGCTTTTACGCATCACGATATCTAAATACATAAACACATCACTTGCATGTATTTCCCGAAAGTTTAGGCAGAAATTACACTTGCCGTTCGCCATTATTGTGTTTGACTACCCTAAAATAGGGGGCGAACCTTTTGCCACGGGCTGAAATCGAAACCTCGAGCTGCGAAGTTCATAAGAAACCCAATAACATTTCTGAAACTTGATAATTAAACCGAAAGCGTAGCAGTCGCTCTTACGGTTAGGCTAAATATGCCGCAACTATACTTATTTTTAAATTAAATTATTTTTTACTTGTTTATGGCATATCCTTATCTGCATAGTTTATTCGTCAATAGATTTCAATTGGTCATATCGCGAGTAAAGAACCTTATTTTTTGTAATACAGGATACTTTTTGAACTCTTATTAAGTACTACACTTTCCCATATTAAGAACCAAGCGATCGTTAATTTAGTATAAACAGACGAAATAATCTTGAGGCTTTCTAATTCTATAACCTAGAAGATGGTTATAGAATTAGAAAGCCTCAAGATTATGATCTCACCATGTATAACTTTACATAAAAAAAAAACTAAAACAAAACAGAAACGGACCTATTTATTATTTACGCTGTTATCAAGTATGTACCCCTGGTGACCAATTTTCCTTTGCTTTTAATGACACTTGTTATATAATGTGTGTGACAGCCGGATGGCCTGCCCCAGTACCGTCACCAGTCAGTCCTGCTGGACCTGTCCAACCGCGCGTACGTGTTCCAATACATGCACGTGAACGTTACGGAGACGCCCATCATCCCGTACGAGGTGGACCGCTACTACGTGTTCGGCTCCAACAGAGCCAGGATATCCGTGGTAGGGGACGTCGTCGGACCACTGTTCCCCACCATGCCCGTCAACGCTACCAGTTTGCTGCATCTGCCGATGGTGAGTGCGCTATGTGTATTGCAAAAGTCTCAATTATATCTAGCTCATCTGAAATGTATGGTTTTTTTACAGAAATGTTGAAATACTTAAATAAAATTATGTAAAGTTAGTATCAGTCAAAGTATAATAACAATATAACTATTACACATTGACTTTTATCGACATTTCGACAGAATTGCACAATTTAAGAGGCCGGCGGAGCGAGCGCGCAACTTCGACACGAGGCGATTGCAAAAATACGTCTAAATATTGTTTTCTCTGTCGGACTAAAGTGGGCGTAGCCAAAATATTCATACCTAGTAACATGTGGCTTTTAGCTGAGAATTTAATTCTCTAATATTTCTCTAACAATTTATGACGTGTTCAATAAATGTGATATTTTTTAATTTTTTTTTGGTTAATCGGTAGGTAATGTCGAGAACTAGAATGCATTTTAAAGAAATTTCTTTACGAGGGTTACATCGTCATATATCACATACCTACCGGCTTATTTCCGCGGATTTCGCGATCACGTTCGAGGGCCAAGGTGGGTAGATCGGTGCTAGCCAGCGGCTTAGTTACCTATTTCGTGTTAGTTTTTCTCAATACCAACCAATTTCCCAAACACCTTGACTAACATGCCAATTGGTAGGTCATTGTAATGTTTCTAACTTCAAGAAAAAGAAAGATAGTAGATAGGGAAACATGTGGCTTTTAGCTGAGAATTTAATTCTCTAATATTTGTAACAATTTATGACGTGTTCAATAAATGTGATATTTTTTAATTTTTTTTTGGTTAATCGGTAGGTAATGTCGAGAACTAGAATGCATTTTAAAGAAATTTCTTTACGAGGGTTACATCGTCAGATATCACATACCTACCTGCTTATTTCCGCGGATTTCGCGATCACGTTCGAGGACCAAGGTGGGTAGATCGGTGCTAGCCAGCGGCTTAGTTACCTATTTCGTGTTAGTTTTTCTCAATACCAACCAATTTCCCAAACACCTTGACTAACATGCCAATTGGTAGGTCATTGTAATGTTTCTAACTTCAAGAAAAAGAAAGATAGTGGATAGGGAAATATACCTACTTACTTATGAGTTCATTGATACAATTTCGTAACTATGTATACTTTATTCATACTTATTACTAAACTACAAAAATATACAAACAAATCATGTCGTGTGTGTGACGGTGACCATATATTATTTTATCGATAAGTAGGTAAGTACCTATTTTAAATTTTACAATGTGAGCGATGAAAAAGAATCCGCTAAGGAACTCCGTGGACACTAATTTAAAATAAGCTAGCTGATGCCCACAGTTTCACTCGCAGCCCAAAATGGATGTACTTATAAATTTATTAAGTACACTTACATCCATTGTGGGCTGCGAGTTAGTTAATTTTGTTATTATGTCCTTACTAATTAGGTACTTACCTATGTACTATAGTAACTGTATCAATTTATATTAGACATTTTTATATCTGTAATAAAAATAATGCCTTGGCGGTTACCTACCTAATAACTTATCTATCTATTATGCATTATAATATCGATCTGAGAGGGCCCGAAAAGATACTTACCTACTGTCAACTTTTTGAGTACCTTAGTATTTATTATATTATCAGTAGGTATTTGATTCTATAAGTAGGTATTCCATCATCGTGACGTGTTGGTGCATTATGTGAACTAGTAGGTATTTAATTCGAGGAGTATTTCTTCATCATCATAACACGCCGATTGATCGTAGTTATTATTAAAACATTCCACTAATCTAAAAGTAATAAAAACACATACAATTTCAATTTAAAATTAAATTTTTAAATTTAAATTCAATAAAAAATGCGTGTTATTTATGTATTACAAACTATTTACAGAAAAATACTTTCATCTGCTACGACACGCCACTTTTACTACTCGGGAGGAAGGTAAACAACAACTTTTGTAAAAAAAATAGTGTCCTATGTTTTTTACATTTTGACAGCACTATCGGCTTCAACACCCTCGAAAACCATGAAAACGATACCCATGACTAAAAAGTTGCAATTTACTGCAGCCGCTATCTTGGATTTACATTTTGACCGCATTGTCGGCTTCAACACCCTCGAAAACCATGAAAACGACACCCATGATAAAAAAGATGATAATCAATTGTAGCCACCATCTTGGATTAACATTTTGACAGCACTATCGGTTTCAACACCCTTAAAAACCATGAAAACGACACCCATAACAAAAAGTTGATAATTTATTGCAACTGCCATCTTGGATTGACATTTGGACAGAACTATCTGTTTCAACACTCTCAAAAACCATGAAAACGACACCCATAACGAAAAAGTTGATAATTTATTGCAGCCGCCATCTTGGATTGACATTTTGACAGCACTATGGGTTTTAACACCCTAGAAAACCATGAAAACGACACCCATGACGAAAAAGTTGAAAATTTATTCCAACCGCCATTTTGCCCGTACTATCGGTTTCAACACCCGCGAAAACCATGAAAACGACACCCATGACGAAAAAGTTGATAATTTATTCGAACCGCTATCTTGGATTTACATTTTGACCGCACTATCGGCTTCAACACCCTAGAAAACCATGAAAACGACACCCATGATGAAAAAGTTGTAATTTACTGCAGCCGCCATTTTGACAAACAATAACTAAATCATTCTAACCTTTCAAAATCAGCAAGAAGTTTAAAATATGATAGCTCTGCTTTGATGAAGCCGAGTCAGTTTTTTATGAAATAATAAATATGTAATATAATATTTATTATTATTATTATTCCTATTCTGTGGCCTAGCTATCACAGTCGTGCACCTACGTTTAGTGAAGCTGTATATGGGTGTAGGTAAGTACCTACCTACCTATGTAGATCATAGCTACTCGGGTAAGGAAGTATCTACTGTGTAAAATCCCTGTTTTTCAACAAAGATAAACTAGTACCTACCTATCTTAGTAAGCACCTAGGCACTGTAGAGACCGTTGCAAGGAGATTGCATTACTATATACGTATGTATAGTTACCTAGTAATAGCCTTGTAGGTATCTACAAGGCCATTATAATAATATCTACATTGGCCGGTAACAGTAAGGACTACAAACAAATATTCAAATATTTGACAAGTAGAGTAGACTTATATAGTCTATACAAAAAAGTTGAACTATAATCATTCTGTACCATAACGATCGAGTCCGGTGCCTTATTGTAGTTAGGTACTTACTCTTGGATTCATTCAACCTTTGGGAAAACATTATTAAAAAAATATACTAACGGCAAACAATCCAACTCGTAATAAAATTCACGTTACGTCTTCGTCAAACACGAACACTAACGAACTGCATCGCCCGACGGGCAGCAGGCCACACCCCCCGCTTAGAACGCACGAGAGAGCAATATTTTCCTTCAAAATTTGGGCTATATTGCGTGGCGTGCCGTAATTGAACATTTTATAAATTAAAAGTTCATAGTATAATAATTTTCTGATGTTTTAATGATTATTTATAATATAATCTGTGTTCAAGAGACGAAAAGAGTTCAAATATTGTTGTTTTTAGTATTAAATCAATGAGCGGAAGACCGGACGAAAAATCGTAAAAATATCAAGATTTACATTCGCCTATATTTATTTCCATTGAAGTATTTTGGACAAAATGGTACCGTAGGAACCTAGATTAAAGGTATCCGAATCCAAATAATAGCACAAGTTAATAAAATTGTGTTTGAATTATGAATTATATGGATATTACGTTTGTATGGGCAATTCACGCTCCGCCGGACCCTTAATAAGTTCAAACAGTTCGTTATGTTAGTTGACTGATTATGTTTTATGTTAAAAGTTGACCACAAATAGAGACGATCAACAGAAGCAAAATGAAAATCAGTTGAAGAATAAGGACATTATACATACATATTTGCACGCCTTTCCCATTTGTGTAGGCAGAGACTACAGATTTCTGCCTGCCATAGCAGGCAGATTGATTCTGACCCACCACTTTCGCTTCATTTACATCCTCTCACTCTTAACTTGGATTTTTTTTGAGAACCACCGTCATTTGGTTGTGGTACGTTCGCCGAGGTCGGCCCTTTCAAACTCTACCATCCGTTTTCGCCATGTATACTTGTTTCGTCAATCTCCGTTCATCCATTCTCTATATATAAAAAAGAAAAATATTTATACCGTGTTACATTATTGGTTGACGCCCTAGATCCCACACTATGCCCAAAGTATATTAACATACCTTGTATGTTTTATGTGTAATTGTATGCTAGCTATATGCCGCATGTTCTTTCCGCGGTTGCGCCATTCTCTCGCACTTTGCGGGAAAGAGACAGTGCATCCCCTCTCTATCCCCACCAAAAACAGTAAACACTAAGATTTTAAAGTGTAACTCCAAGATTATTACGCTCAATAAATAATTATCCGAGAATTCTAAGTGTAGTGTATCTCGCCCAGGACTCAGCTGAACAGAACATGTTCAGTTTCGCTGCAAACATGTACCTGACGCTGTACATGCGCCTGATCAACCAACGCAACAGGACGCTGGAGCGCGACGCGTTCTACCACATGAATATACTCTACCAGCGACAGCTCTCCTTCATGAAGCCCGACGGCTCCTTCAGCTTGTTTAGAAGTGATTGGTGAGTCACTACTTTTTGTGTTAAGGCGTCATGGTATACCATGAACCGATAAACCGAAAGGTTAGACAGAGGCGTACTAATGTACACCCAAGTTCTTTGTTATGTTTCATTATCATCATCAACCTATATACTGTTCCACTGCTGGGCACGGATCTCCTCTCACAGAATTAGAGGGATTAGGCTATAGGCTTCCTCATGTTGATGTTAAGCTGCCTTATTGTTATTAACCTTGATGTTATAAAATGTTTACTTTCCTTTTAATATAAGGCGAGCCTATTGCCATTAACTGGCCACAAATCAATTGGAGAATTTCATAAAAAACCCAATAACACTTTGCTCGACGCAATAACATGACGAGCACACAGTTGTTGCTTGCGACCATTTTACCAACTAGTAGTCTACATAATTTTTTAAACTTATTAAAAAGTCCTCTTATACCAGGAACCAATCGGCGTCGAGCGTGTGGCTGACGTCATTCTGTGCGAAGATATTCCAGGATGCGTCGTTCAATGAATGGGAGAACTTCATATACATTGACCCTGAGGTAATTGTCCATTGTTTGCGAAATATTTATTATTCTTTCTACCGAGACTGTTCACAAGTTTTCTTTTCTTTTATTATGTCATCTAGAAGTGAAAACTAGTAATTAGCTGTATGGATACTAGAATGACCACTTTTATGTTAAATTTGCTGTAAGTTTTCCATGAATTAAATAAATAAAATAATCCGAAGCCGAAGCTTTGAGTATTTTTCAATAGTTCTTGATGTATATAAGATATTTTATATACCATGTCCTAAATTCGTAGGTGATATCAATGGCTGTATCATGGGTACTTGACCACCAAACGCCGGACGGGGCATTTTATGAAGTGACGTGGATGCCAAATAGAAACGACAACTCTACCATAGTGGTGCCGAAGAACAGCACGCTGTATAAAGAGGCCTTCGGACATGCAGGGTGGCATGATCCGAGTGCTGTAGAAGTAAGTAATATAATAAGTGATTACAGATTTTATGTAAGAAAAAGTATAGGAAACCTTGCTTTGGTAAATATTTTCAATTTCGGCGGTAATTTATGAAAACTAATTTTTTTTTTAATGGTAACCATTATTTTGTATTGGTATACGACGGAGACATTGAGAACGGCACCATCTGGTTAAAAATAATAATTAACGTTCGTCGTTAGTTTGTATTTTAGCGCAGCTTTGCTTATATTTAAACTGGTAATCGGATGGAACACTAGCTATAAGAACTATTTCCAAGAATACAGTTTATTATGTAATACATATATTATTATGTTTTACATTTTTTAGGATTTTTTATCACTCGCTTAAACGGTGAAGGAAAACATCGTGAGGAAACCTGCATACCTCAGAGATTTTTCTCGATGGTTTGTGAAGTCTGCCAACCCGCACTAGGCCAGCGTGGTGGACTATAGCCTAATCCCTCTCAATATGAGAGGAGACCCGTGCCCAGCAGTGGGACAGTATATGGGTTGATGATGTCATTTTTTAGGGGAATGAGCTGCACTCCGAGGTTTACTCCTAGTTCGGATGCAAATGTTCCTGTGTTACGAAGTACTGCTAGCCTATTAATAAGACTATTCTAATGTCAATTAAGCTTTGTAACAGTGTGTGCAAACTTTTGGTGAAATTAAATAAATTATTATTATTAATTATTATTGTCACCAGGTAAATAATTCAATAATAATGCAGCGTAACATCACATTGACTGCTCAAGTTGTCATCACCTTGGAAACTGTCAAGAATCTTAAAGATATTGGCGTGAGAGAGGTAAGGACTGCTCCATAATATTATCACTGTATTTAGATGATCAAGTAGATCTTATCTTACTTTGGGGGCTGACTTAGCCAGCAACACTTCTACCAAATGTGATCTTTTATGTCCAAGATTGATTGTAATTGTGTAAACGATCAGCTGTAAAACAAAGTACCTACAACAAGTATGAACTATCAAGTTGCTTATACTGATTGTGTGTACTAGTGTAATACTAATAATGCCCTAGTGGCGAACCCGTGCAATAAGTTCATTAGCGTTAGCTACTTAGTGGATAATGTGTAATATAATTATAATGCTATTTGTTGTCTATAAACAGAGATAATTTAGTTCAAATGTATTCTAAGCTCAATAAGTAATTCGATTATGATTCCGGGATTTTTGAGGAGGTTATTATCAACTCGTCTATTAATTATTATTATTATGTTACTTCCTCGAACTTTAGGTAAATATATCCTACCTATTTCGATATCTGCTAATAAAAAAAATAACGTATTCAAAGTAGAATGATGATTTATGATACCATCTTATTGGCTTCGCGTTGGGCTATACATTTCGAGTCGCTAACTTGAATATCGAATGTGTTTATTAGACCTAGCAGTTTCGAGATATAATAAGAAGGCACAAAGCTAAAAAACACTCAAATTCTTTAATTATAATGTGAATTGTGGAATGTAAACGCTACCAGTACAAACTCTGTTATTCGGAAGTTTGTATTTTATTTAGACTGGTAATCGGGAAGGAACACAAGCTCTTGTAAAGCAATAATAATAATAACATGAAACAAAGGTTACTTTTAAGTAAAGAGATCTTCAACAGTACAGTATAATTGATAATCTCGTTAGGAATAAAATAACAGACTTGAGGCTTTAATGTCGCTCCCGCCCTCTCGTCGGTCAGTCAGCTCCAACAAATTCAGCCAGTTATTCCAGGGGTGATAATATAGTTTTATTCGAAGATGCTATGTAACGCTGTGTTGTACGGCAGGGCCTGAGCGCTCGGGTATCGTCAGCGCAGCAGCGCGCAGTGCGCTGGCTGGAGCGGCACCTGCGCCTGCTGGACGAGTGCGGCTCGCCCTACGCGCTGGCGCTAGTGGCGCACGCGCTCACGCACGCCAAGGCGCCCAGCTCCGAGCACGCCTACCGCCTGCTCAAGCGGCGCCAGCGATACGAAGGTACCACCACCCACAGCTTGCAGCACTGCGCCTGCTGGACGAGTGCGGCTCGCCCTACGCGCTGGCGCTAGTGGCGCACGCGCTCACGCACGCCAAGGCGCCCAGCTCCGAGCACGCCTACCGCCTGCTCAAGCGGCGCCAGCGATACGAAGGTACCACCACCCACAGCTTGCAGCACTGCGCCTGCTGGACGAGTGCGGCTCGCCCTACGCGCTGGCGCTAGTGGCGCACGCGCTCACGCACGCCAAGGCGCCCAGCTCCGAGCACGCCTACCGCCTGCTCAAGCGGCGCCAGCGATACGAAGGTACCACCACCCACAGCTTGCAGCACTGCGCCTGCTGGACGAGTGCGGCTCGCCCTACGCGCTGGCGCTAGTGGCGCACGCGCTCACGCACGCCAAGGCGCCCAGCTCCGAGCACGCCTACCGCCTGCTCAAGCGGCGCCAGCGATACGAAGGTACCACCACCCACAGCTTGCAGCACTGCGCCTGCTGGACGAGTGCGGCTCGCCCTACGCGCTGGCGCTAGTGGCGCACGCGCTCACGCACGCCAAGGCGCCCAGCTCCGAGCACGCCTACCGCCTGCTCAAGCGGCGCCAGCGATACGAAGGTACCACCACCCACAGCTTGCAGCACTGCGCCTGCTGGACGAGTGCGGCTCGCCCTACGCGCTGGCGCTAGTGGCGCACGCGCTCACGCACGCCAAGGCGCCCAGCTCCGAGCACGCCTACCGCCTGCTCAAGCGGCGCCAGCGATACGAAGGTACCACCACCCACAGCTTGCAGCACTGCGCCTGCTGGACGAGTGCGGCTCGCCCTACGCGCTGGCGCTAGTGGCGCACGCGCTCACGCACGCCAAGGCGCCCAGCTCCGAGCACGCCTACCGCCTGCTCAAGCGGCGCCAGCGATACGAAGGTACCACCACCCACAGCTTGCAGCACTGCGCCTGCTGGACGAGTGCGGCTCGCCCTACGCGCTGGCGCTAGTGGCGCACGCGCTCACGCACGCCAAGGCGCCCAGCTCCGAGCACGCCTACCGCCTGCTCAAGCGGCGCCAGCGATACGAAGGTACCACCACCCACAGCTTGCAGCACTGCGCCTGCTGGACGAGTGCGGCTCGCCCTACGCGCTGGCGCTAGTGGCGCACGCGCTCACGCACGCCAAGGCGCCCAGCTCCGAGCACGCCTACCGCCTGCTCAAGCGGCGCCAGCGATACGAAGGTACCACCACCCACAGCTTGCAGCACTGCGCCTGCTGGACGATACATTATACCTTCCATTCCATGGTCCATGGTCGAGAGTGAGAGAGAGTGGAGAAACACCGCACGCACACTGAATATTTAAGGCGTCTTTGAACCCCATTTATTTCTATGATCCAAATACACGGAAACTCTTTAATTCTATCTGTATTAACATATTTCCGACCTCAAATTCAAATGTCGCTATTGTAGATCTTAAGTAAATAAAGTTCTATATAAAAATATTCCGATCAGCTATGTTTCGCCACTAAGGCATACAATGCAATAGTAAATTAAGTAGTACAATGCAATACAGTAACACAAAAAAGAGTCGTCATTCATTTACAAATACATAATTATAGAAAAGTCCCAACTTACAGGAATTACAAGTGATAATAAATATAATTTCGCATGATTGTCTTGTCATTTAAATAATCTTTTATATAATAGAAGCATATTTCAATAGACATTTCAAACAATCGAACAACCTCACAGGTGGTCTAAGCTACTGGGGCCAGGAACCAGTGCCGCAGCCGCCCTACAAGATGGAGAACCAGAAGCCTTTCCTCCTCCCTCGACTACCGTACAAGTACGACTCGAACAACATCGCGACCACGGCTTACGCGCTGCTGGCCTGCATGGACCATCAGGACAACAATGAGGACATCGTCATGTGGCTGAACTCACAGCGCCTGCAGGACGGAGGGTGGGCCTCCACGCAGGTCTGTACCTATCTCATGCAATATTTACCAATTTATGTTTTAATAACTATATGAATCGATTAGTTTAAAATCAAAAAGTGCAAGCTTGAAAGCTCTTGTCGATTAGTCTATGATATTTATGATCTCAAAGAGAGGAATTAAACTGGTTTGAGCAAAATGTGTATTTTAATGTTTTTGAGAGAATTTTTGACTCATTTGTAAAATTACAGAAATAAGAAATGCTGCGTTTCTGATTAAAATATTAAAAAGTTCATTTTTTTAATGTACAGACGCCAGCAGGTCAAGCTATCCAAAACTGTCAAATATTCCCAATTAAATATGAACCTTATCATTTTGTAATAATAAAGTTGAAAATCCATCAAAGAAATTTGACAGACTGGGGTAGCTTGATGTGCTGGCCACTGTACAAATGTTCCGTTATGGTTTTTAAATGAATCAAAATTTTATTGTTCGCCGTTCCACAGGATATTTTAACTTATTTTGCTAGATATAGCACAAATTCCGTCTCAAATGATAGTTTGTGTTGTGTGTAGGACACGTACATAGCGCTTCGAGCGCTGATCGACTATACGAACCGCAAGCGTCTCCGCGACGTGTCGTCACTGTCGGTGAGCGTGGACGCCGTGGCGCTGTCGGGGGAGACGCGGACGCTGCACGTACGGAACGACAACCTCGCCGTTATGCAATATATTGATGTACGTATTCATTATTATTATTACTTATTATATTTTATAACAGAGGGGACTAAGGAACATGCGGTCAAATTAAAATAGTCTTATTTTCATATAAACCATATATGACACGTATGAAATGTCGAGTCTAGGTGTACGGTTTCAAATTCTTAAACTCCATGGTTACTCTTACATTATCGTTTTGTACAATGATGTTCGATACAAGGATTTAGGCACGCTGCGAAGATTACAAATATATAAAATATAGCTAGGCATAAAAGAAAGGTCTAATCAGTTCTTCCATTTACAAAGCGTAGACTAAAAACTATATAAAGCAATGGACAAAACTTGTTACCAAGATAAGTGACTATCGCCGTCCATGAACATCAGCGACATCGTAACTGTCACCAATACGCTACCGGCCTTTTAAATATATTTAATATTATTTTCTTGAAAACCCCTATATCGTACTGGTTCGGGAATCTTGCCGCAGGAAGGTTATTCCGCAGATTACATAATATAACCACGCGCCATGTGCACCCACAGTTCGCCAGTATGTTTAAGTCCCATTGAATAGAGGCGAGCCTTTTACCATTTGCCGGACACAAATCCATTCCGAGCTGCTACTGAGGATTTCATAGATCAACCTGGGAATGGAACTCAAAACCTCTAGCCGCGTGTATGTCTACTAGACTAATGAAGCAGTATTCGTTATAATGTTATAAAAAGGATAATTTTCTTATTGATTAACAAATAGGTACTTATAATATTTATGCAAAAAAAACAATGGTTTGAACATTGAACTGCGGTCTCGAGTTCGAATCCAAAGCACGCACCTCTGTCTTTTATAAATCATGTGCGTATTAATAATTAATTATCACTCGCTTAAACTATGAAGGAAAACATCGTGAGGAAACCTGCATGCCTTAGAGATTTTCCTGACGGCGTTTGAAGTCTACCAACCCGCATTAGGCCAGCGTGGTGGACTATAGCCTTATCCTTATCATTCTGAGAGGAGTCGTGGTCAACTGTGGGACAGTATATGGGTTGATGATATAAAAAATAATAACTGTTTGTTAGTCTCGCTATATCTCAAACAGGTAATATGTGTGGCTTAAAGGGCATGTATCTAGGGCCGTAAAAATAATAGTAATGTGTGTGTGTGTGTTGTCAGATCCCGTCGGCGTGGGGCACGGTGAAGGTGACAGCTCGCGGTGCAGGGTACGCCATCCTGCAGATGTCGGTGCAGTACAACGTGGACATCGCGCGCTTCCAGACGCCGCCGCCGCTCAACTGCTTCTCGCTGCTCTCCACGCACCACTTCTACGGCAGGAATCAGTCGCACATCGAGTTCCAGGGCTGTGCCAGGTTACTCAAACTAGATAATATTAACAAATCTGTAAATCAATTTGAAATGGTCAAATTAGCGCTATTTTTTTCCTAAGAAATGCTTTTTCTTGATACACAGTAGCCTAAATTCTAATAAATCTTCTCTAATCGTCACTGACGTCACCATAAAGACGTATATTCAGAATGTGCAGGCAAATTTCGACCTGTGTTCGCATGACAATCGGGACCGACGACGGCAGTTTTTTAGTCAGATTCATGAGAGTCAGATATGTCATTGATAGGATCAGATGAACTGATGGTGATGATTGGTGTGTTTGAGGTAGCTGGACGCTGCTGAGCGAGTCTCCGCGGTCGGGCATGTCGGTGCTGGAGGTGGGGGTGCCGACGGGCTACATGGTGCAGCAACAGAAGCTGGACGCCTACGTACTGTCACGCCGCGTGCCCACGCTGCAGCGCGCCAAGTACCTGCCCACCAAGATACTCTTCTACTTCGACTATGTACGTATACAAACTCTAAGTCAACATCATTTATTCAAGATACGACTACTACATATAAAATTTAATATTTTTCATTTTTTTTATTTTTATTTAACAAACGTGTTAGTGCACCTACTAATTTCTCTGCATCACCCTAAGGTCGACTGGTAGAAAATGCCTCAGGCATTAAGTCCGCCCTTGTACTTATTTGTGCATAAAGTATTAAATAAATAAATAAATACAGACTTTAAGAAAGTCATTTTTAAATTTAAGACAGCCCCCAAAACGCCCGCCCTTCACAGATCTTTAAATGATGTCCAATTACAACTAAAGCATGGTATTTCCATCTTCGGGGTTGATTTTTCCCTATGAGACGTAGACCATAATTTGCTATTGATCGCCCTGCTGGGAAGAAGAAGCGGCGCAGCAAACTCCCCTGCAACACTTTTCTATCTTGTAATTTACTCTATATAAAACAATATGTTGCTTAAATTTACTTTTCTATTGCTCATGTCAGCCATTGCACACGTTTTTGCATCGAAGTTAATACTCTAGCATCATTATACAGTAGTTAGCCTCCTCTGTAATTTAATTATATTGGTGAAATGGCGCACACAAGCAACGATAAAAACTATGCATAAGGACCTACAAGACAATTCAAAATAAAAGTAGAATTTATAATAACCATAGCCAGCAAGTCGACCAGTCACCAAGCAATACTACACTTACGCGGTTCCAAATGTACAACATACGGCGTTTCCTCATCACGTGACTACAACTTGCTAAGCTAGATCAGCATTCATCATCCTCTAAGCCATTTCCCAACTATGTTGGAGTCGGCTCCCAGTCTAACTAAATGCCTAAATATCAGTATCTTACACGAAGCGACTGCCATCAGACCTCGGTAACCCAATTTTTTCGATAATACCGATATCCTGAGAATAGACGGGTTGTCAGGTGTTTTAGGCTTCTGACTACCATAGACGTTCGTATGACAACCGGGACCGACGGCTTTACGTCTCGATGTATTAAGAATGATCAGCCATCCACAGACTGACCGCGACTAGCGCAGCTTAACTTTGCAGAACGATTGATCAGCGTAGTAATTACTTCGCCACGAACCCATTAATTGTATCAATTAACTCTTCGACGACGTCTGTGGTCTAGTGGTTCGTGTGTCGGCATGCTGATCCCGAGGTCGTGGGTTCGATTCCTACAGAACACAAATATTTATGTGATGAACATAATTTTTTGTGTTTGTTGGGTGTTTCCTATGTACTATAAGTATGTATTTAAAAAAAAAAAGTATATAAGTATTATATCCATTGTCTAGTACCCATAGTACAAGCTCTGCTTAGTTTGGGACTAGATGGTGCTGTGTAAAATTGTCCAAGCATATTTATTTATTTATAACTATATGCAAAATATTACAAGTTAATATAACTCTCCATTAAATCAAGCTCGGAGAAAACCTTTCTAAATATTATGCTTGTGGAACCTCACAGACTGATGCAAACTACCCCAACTGAAGAAGTCGTGCATTTATTTATCAGTTTTTTCAAAACTTAACTTGATATTATAAAAACTTGAAACAGTTATATGAGGAGCCGACGTGCGTGAACTTCACGATCGAGCGCTGGTTCCCGGTGGCCAACATGTCCAGGTACCTGCCTATGCGGGTCTACGACTACTACGCACCCGGTAAGTACTCAAATAAGCTCAGAACGAATATTGATCATCGTAGTATATTTTAATTTACAATTTGCTCCTGTATTTTATCATAATGCCCTAAAAGAATAAAATAAGAATTATTAAATTTTTATATGATCAAATAAATAATGTATTTCTTCATGTGTTACTTAGAAATTAATTATTGCACTGAACGCAGGAATTTCTTGAAGGTCAATAGGTAAAATATTTTATTAGCACACACAACTGTTACCTTTAACTGCTTGAAAACGAAGATTTGAGAATAACAAAATACATACAGAAAAGGTCTTAAATATAAAAATAATTGAAATCGATTTACGTGAAATGGGTTTAATTACTATCCCACTGCTGAGCACGGGTCTCCTCCCAGAATGAGAGGGATTAGGCTATAGTACACCTCGCCTAATGCGTCTTGGCCGACTTAACACACCGTCGATAAATCTCTAAGGCATGCAGGTTTCCTCACGATGTTTTTCATCACCGTTTAAGCGAGTGATCATTAATTATTAATACGCACATAAATTCGAAAAATCAGAGGTACCTTGAATTCTAACTCGAGACCTTTGACTTGGCATCCCAATGGTCATATCACTAGGCTAATTATTGCTAAGTTAAATTACGTACACGTTAATAATCTAAAGTATTTTTATTCAATACAGAACGGTTCAACGAGAGTATATTCGACGCTCTACCAACATATCTGCTGAACATTTGCGAAGTGTGCGGCTCCTCGCAGTGTCCTTACTGCGCTATATACAACGCCGCTTGGCGCTCTGCGCTAGCGCCGCCGCTCCTACTCATCGCCGTCGCCATCACCATCGCACGGTACTTACGACCACAAGGCTCTCTCTACGGAATCTCATAGTACGGTACATTATAGCAATCGATATTGAATACCAAATTTGTACGGCTTGTGTATGCAATAACTTGTGTAAAGCACTTCACGAATTGACGGGCTTTAACTGCGTTCTAGTGTGCTTGTTTGCTCTCCAAGGCAAATTATTTTCATTTGTTTCAAAAGTATATCGATGTGCTCATTATACGCCCCGAAGGGTTAGGCAGAGGTGTACTAATGTACACCCACAGATCGTTAGTAAATAGTAGGTCTCATGTAAATGGGGAGAGCTCCTAACACTTGGAACAAACTGCTGATATCATTCACATCACATCACTAAACAGTCACACTAGATATATTTTTTACTGTCATTTCTTGAATTGAATTAGACGCAATTATCTACACATTGGTGCATTTTATAAGTTATTGTATACATAAGTCATTTGATTGCAAGAAGCTAGCATCCATAGGTATGTAGATAGTATGAATACAATTGTTAAATAACCAATCCTAACATCTAAATCACAGAAACCAATAAACATTCAATATGATCTATGAGTAAATCAATGCAGCATAAAATACAATGATTGAATTGACTGTGCCTTGTTGATCTTTCTCTCTCAGAGGAACTGTAATAGTATAAAGTAATGAGTAATGAGCTAAATCAATTCAAATACGTAAAATTGCAACGTTCTTCAGTGAAAAAGCGTGTTATACCAGTATTCATTGGCTTAATTTAACCAAATCAAATGTAAGTTTTTTAAGGCCATATCATATCGTAAATTATGGTTATTTACACATTGAAATCAACATTATTTTATATGAAATATTGTATATATAAATCAGCAATTATTTTATGTTATATTACTAACCTAGATTTTTAGAAAATTGTGAAACATTATATTGGTTAATAATTTCTATTTACTGACGCGCCGAAATTATATTTGAGCGATAAATCGGCGCGTATGAAAAGCATTTTTGTAAATCAATTGACAATGATCTAAGTATAATTACATAGCCTATTATTTTGTATCCTAACCACCGTTTAGAAATTAGTTATTTAATTAACAAAGAGCCTTATAAACACGCTAATGAAATCAAAAATAATACCATGGAAATATTTTTATTGAATTAATAAAAAAACTTTAAACAGCTGATTAATTTTAAGTATTCTATGCCTTTACTACGGCCTTGTGTATTTTAATAAGGAAAACAATCTAAAATCATATCAGATAAGCATATTACTTTTACTCTTGGCGTTATAGTATCAAAACAATGTTTATAAAGATGCCTGTTACCAGTAGGGCTTATTCTCTTTCTTGTTTGAAAACTTTTGGCAATAATGTACTAAGGCAGGGGTTCCCAAAGTGAGCGCTCTTTCGCCCTGGAGCGAGATAATTAAATGAATAAAGAAATGGAGATAATTAATGACAAGATGTATTAATTTTGTATACTTACATGTGTATTTCAGTCCTTATCAAATTAGTCTCAACTAGTAGACACTGCCAATGTATGCCGCAGTTTTCTATCATTTTATACTTTTCCAAGTTGATGGATTATTTTGGGTAGCCTTTCCGAACGATTCCTTTCTCCATTCCAATTAGAGTTAGCTAAGAAGTGTTCATTGTAGTTTAAGTGTTTAACTGGGTGTGCATCGTGATGCTGCTTTTAGCGACATTAGAAAATACCCGTGAAATATAAAAAAGACACATTAAAGATACACGAATCTCTTAATCTCATAGGATTTGTAAATTAAGCTCGCTTTGTCTGACACCCAGAGAAAAAGTTGAAAATGTTGTATTGTATGCCTTCATACTGACACAATATTTATGGGCTGTAGACATTGATAAATCAGTTGTTTCCTGGACTACGTCAAAGAGTTCTCCATTACTTACTTCTCATTTTATGCATCACTAAAAAAAGCATCGCGACGCACATGTCCACCTGACAAGTCCATTGTTTGTAGGCACTGTTCGTATTCTACGTTTATATTGTATGATTTATTTTAATAATGTTAGATTTTGTTTGTATTTTCGTCCAAGAACAATCCTTTTGTAATGTAGAATTTATAAATCAAGCTTTTAGTACTTATTATTTCTTCACATGGAAGTTATTGGTGTAATAATTATGATTCACAATTTGTAGCATTTATTGAATCTCTGACTCATGTTAATTACTTGTCTGGTCTTGATGATTTCTCTTCGGTGCTGTCAGCATTTTATTTAATCTTAATTTTTTCGTTCTTATTATTTTATCCGAATGGCTCTATGTATTTCTGTAAGACTAATCCACGAATCCAATATTACATATCAGTCTTGTATTTGGATCAATTGCAAAAAAAAAGATTTGTGATTATAAAATAGCATAAAATGCTTCCTTGCCTTGATTCAGATATTTTTATACGAAGGCAACATGCAGCTATTGTATGTAAATAAGTAGTTTTAATCTAATGTAGTATGTACTTGAAACAATAAATATTTGCAGTGTACAGATAGCAAAAGAGGTTTACCACCTGACAAATTTTATTGTGTGTTACATTATGTAAATTAATAATGGAGATCGAAATCTTTTTTAATAATGGAGTTCTGATAAACTAGTAGAACCCAAAATTTGGCAGATGGTATATATTAATTATTTTAACTGTACACTATGCTTAGAATGAAATATTCAATATCAAAAATGTCAATCATTATTGCCTTATTATCAAAAGACAATATTATGGAATTGAAATCTATTGGAAATATTTTAATTAAAAGTATACATTGATTTTTTATTATATAATTAGTGATATAAGTTCTCACAAAATCGTGGTATCGAGAGCATGTATTTATTTTCTGTGTTTATGTAGTACAGTGCCACATAAAAAAAAATTTAGGCCTACCACGCAATGCAGTTTTTACAGAACTGTTTTAGAACCTTTGCGGCATTTTCCTGCTGGTGATTATGTATACGTTTTAGAACAACCTATATATAATCACCAGCAGGAAAATTCCGCAAAAAAACTGTGCTTGCGGAAAAACCAGTGTTATTTTTTACTTATGGCTATTGTATGGTAGGTCTTAGATTTTAATGACATATTGTACAAAAATGTCCCGTCCAAAATTGCCAACAGAGAAAAATAAAATTATTATACAAAAAACGAATCTCAAATTATCTGTATTGCATTGCAATGTTACTTAAGTAGTTTCCGTCCAAATTACCAATGACTGATTTTTTTTTTACTTTATGTATTTGTGTGTAATATTGCCCTAAGTTGTTACAAAACTTCTCTGTAGAGTAGGAGAGTGATTTTTCGTCATAGATTTATTTCCAAATAAAACCATTAAAAACATCGCATTTGTTTTACTCTATCAGGCCATGACATTCTCTGCTCTTACTTTTGGATGCTGTGGTGCATGATGTGGATTATTTTCTATTAACAACATTGCCCTTTATCCGGTTTTTAGGCATAATGGATGCATTTGCAATTTCGCATGCACAAACACTGCGCAGAGCCGTAAGAACTAACTGTAGGCCATCCAAACATTCTCTTCGTGTGGGTATCGTACCTGCATAATGTAGTGCAAAGGCCGAATGCCTAACTATTACACTGTATAGTCTACACTGGAGGTCGGTGTAGACTATAGTGTTAAACAAAAATGTTGCAAGGTTTTATGCATTTCAATGTCGCCTGTTGTAAAATTGATGTCAAAGTTGAAAAAACAAATTATAATTTTACTTATGGGTACTGATATCAAGGTTGTTATTAATTGTTAATAATACTTATAACATTGATTTTGTTTATGTTTTTCTGTTCCCACAAACAAGCTATGAAAACAGTTTTGTGAGACTTTGTTTGATATGAATGTATAGGATACTATTACCTTGAATAACCATATTTAAATGTAAAATGGCACCCATTGTCATTTAATAAATATGCCTTTAAATAGTGTGTTGTTCTGGCAATTCCAGTTAGAGTAAAAAAAATATATAAGAAATAAATATATTAATTGAGCTTACATCCAAAACTTTCAAAAACTGCATTGAAGTAAGGTTCATTAATAGGGAGTCACAGCACAGCAGATAGACAAGAGGCTTCAAACTTATAACACTTATTGTGTTGCGAGTTTAAATGACCATGAAGAGGGGTTCCCTGGTTCTGCTGGTGAGTTGAGAACTTCATTCATTCTTTTTTAATAAATAGAGAATAAATAATCTGTAATGTAGGTACACCATATACCTACTTAGAAGCCCAAAAAATGTTATTGTAAACTCAACACCCCAATTTATGCAGACTACACGAAAACCACATTCAACACGAGATAGGTGTTGTTACAAATCCAACATCAACATTTCATCATGCATGTTTCAACAATAAGCTAAATGTTTACAAACACACAAATAGTTTTAACAATTTATTTAATTTTTACATCACTATACATATCAATAAACTTATTGATCATAAATACTTATCAATAATTGACTTAGTACATTGCTACTGCCTTTTTTTTACTTGTTTAGCCTTTGCGGCTGAGGCTTTGGCTGTAGCACCACCACTAAACAATGAAGTAAACATTTCAGACATTTCAGGCATTTCTGACATCTTAGCCAAGTTGCTTATTTGTTTCAAATCTTCCTTGGTCTCAGGATCATTCATCATTTTAGGTAAAATCATGATAAACAGGAGTGGCAACACCATCATGATTACCATCGGGTTAAACAGGAAGTCAGTCAAACGCCATTGTTCTCTAACCTGGAAATATCTGTATTTTGATAGTGCCTTGAGTCTCAATGGGTATGGCACCTGAATGACTTGAGACGTCTGTATGTAATTCACTTTCCTGGCTCTGAACTTGCCTTTAGAGTTAATCTCTACTCTGACTGGCTCGTACACGTAGTCAGGGTGTAAGATTTCAACGACGTACGATCCTGAAGGAACATTATGTATGGCGAATGTCCCATCTTCTCTGATAAAACCAATGTATTCACCTCCATCGACATGTACACGTGTGTCTACTTGCCATGTTCCTAAGTCTAGTTCCTCGGGAGGGAACACTCTACCTTCGATAGCATATCTACCGTTTCCGAGTTCTTCTTCAGCAGCAGGATTGACAGCGGATAGTACGTTAGAAAAGGTAGAAACAGTGAAGAGAAGAGAAAGTAGTTGCTTCATTTTATAGTTTTCGAGAATATTTCTAGTGAACTGCTAGTGGCTTTCGTTTTTATTTTAATTCCGCATAAATAAATTAAACAGTCACGGTCGATTTCAATCCACAGAAATTAAATTAAATTGTCAGAATGTCAGATCAGGTGACGGATCATGGAAATGATGGTAGGAAGACAAGACTTTTGACAAGTGTCATTCCGACAGTGACAATAATATTTCTAGCTCATTTTTAGTGTTCTCACTTGAAAAATTAAAAAAATATGTAATGTAAATAGAAGAACAGTAAATTAAATTAATGAGTAACAAACTAACATTAAAGGACCTATTCATACTATAGAGGTCAGTACCGTGGTAATTGCGGTAGCAATCAACGTAAGTCTCATATTCTCTTCTTTTCTCTTATTTTAATTTTTTGGAGAACCATAGACAGATACCACGTTGTCATCGGGAAAAACCGGTTTTAAGTTATCGATTTTAAATAAACGACCAATCACTATTTTTGTTGTTTGTCTATGATTTTTTGTAAACAATATTGTTTGATTGAACATGTGCATCTCGTGTTTATTATTTTATTTTATTTAGACATGTTAAATTCAATGTGAAAACGAAATAAAAACAATGTCAGGATACTTAGAGATAAAGTATCCGTTCAAATCTAATTTAGGCTTAAATCCTTTCAAGGTAAGTTACGTAGAGTGCTAATTTATTCACTGGGATGTATCACAATCACAACATTGTACCATTGATTATTTTTGTTATTGACAGTCGTGGAAAAGACAATGGTGTATTTTGAGACCGAGTCCGACGTGTTCGGGAGCTTCATTGGCGGTGTACTGTAGCGAGGCAGGTGCTTCTGCGGGGTCTGTGGAGCTGCCGTTGGGCTGCGTGGTGAAGAGGGCCAAGTCTCGCACGCGGCCGCATGCCTTCGCCGTATTCTCTGCTGACGAGCCGCGAAAGCCTCGTGTGCTACTTGCGGCGCAAACTCTGCATGACACCCAAGTTTGGATGGAAAAAATCCGAGCTTTGATAAATGGGAGCAAAATTTTAGGTGAGTTTCAATCTACCTTCATTATTATTCATAACTTCAATATGGTCAAAGTTCGTCAATTAAACATAATTAGGGTTCGATTTATTGCCAGAATTATATTTTTGTTGTATGATGACCATATTAACTATAGTTGTAAACATTTACACTTATTGGATTCTGTTCTAATGAAGTACCTACCCCAAAAAAAATTTAATTAACAAATCTTTCTATCTAATCAACGAAATGTAAGTTTATTATTCCTTTTATAGCGGTAAACTAGCATCCAGTCATTAATTACCAAAAATTTTATTTACTAGATCACATTATGCTTCACAGATAGTTTCTGCGGTAGGAATGGCTCGGTCATAAATTACTACAGGTTTTTCTATAACTAAGTTAAAAAGGAAGTTATGATAAATTCCACTATAGATCTGTTTCTCTCAAAAGCTGGTAATAATACCTTACCACCAGACTATGGAGAATTTTACTAACAAAATGATTATTAGGCAATAACATTATATCCATTATTTAGGAATCTTGTATGATTGAGTAGTGAGTACTAATAGTGTGTATGTATGTGCACATGACCCAGATACTCATTAGAAAACTGATACAAACTTGCAAATAGTTCACAAGTAACAACAAACCAGTTACTTATGTAAGCTTGCAACTTGTAAATCTCCATTACAATATATTGACCTGTGTAGCAGTAAAAAGAACATTCCCACACTTGCTGCATATGTGAAGATCTTGCATCGAAAAATATCAATTCTTCCAACATCTAAATGTTGAGTGTTGGACTGTCACATATGCTTTACAGAATATATAGAATAATCTATGTATTTCATTAGATTGCTCTTAATTGTGCTTGGACCTTTCAAGCTCAATTATGAAAGGTTACAATTTGAATTATTTTTACACATAGTATGTTATATGTTAGAAACTCTGCTTATTCTATTACTTGTCTTATTTATGGCCCTTTCAGTTTTGAATCTTACATTATATAATTTATTTATAATTATAATGAACAAAGTCAACTTGTAAATGTCTTCATAGTAAATTATAATTATGAGATGATTGAGTTTAGGAATAGGAATAACCAAGTGTAACAGGTGATTTTACTTAAAACTTATTCAATTTCACCTAAATAAAATTTATAATAGAATTGATACTGATCCAGATTGAAAAAAACCTCTTTAGAATTCTGTTAAAACAAAGGGCTGTCTTTTTTTACAGCTTGTTGATTTCCATTCACATTTACCTGAAAAAAAATCACAAAGAATGTTGGTTTTTCATGAGGGTAATTCTTTGTTATTTTTTTGTACCAACATTACACATTTTGAGTCATTGCATTTGCACATTCAATTTAATAACCCAAGTCAACAAACTCTTTCACTTGTTATGACAATGGAACCTTTGCATTGTGTAATGAGATGTCTTGTATTGTATGCAGATGAACACAAGGTCGAACACCTTAATTGGGACAATTTAATTTATTTTTTTAAATGTCCACTCATCTTATGAGTAATGGCATAGACAAAGAACACATGAAGAGAATGGTATTTCTAGTTGCCTGAGATTTTTTTAACCTGGCAAGATTATTAATTAATTAGCAGGCCCAGTAGAAAAAAATATTTTATGACCCTCTCGAGGTTCAACAACTTAGCTACCCAATAAGACACTTTGAGTTTAGGAATCAAACCAGGAACCGTAACCGCGTTAGTGGCGACTATCTAACAAGGCAGAGGCAGCTGATGGTGTCTATTTCCAATTCCTTTCAATTCAATATGTTTCAATTACATCAAAACACCTGCGAGCGATTTACTAGAGTAAAAAATAAATCCTCTTTACCTGTTTTTTTTTATAACCGTGGGAAAAATCCTCATGTACACCCGCCTCCGCGTGCCAGGGAAACTAGGGACATTACGAACTCGTAACTAAATAACTACGGCGTTCGATCGTAGGTACAAATGGTATTGAAAATTTATTTATATGTTGTTTTTTTTTTATATTGACTTGTAAAAGTATATTTTAAAGATCTATTTACAGAAATAAATGCAATTTAAGTTAGTATATTAAACGGCAAAATCTGGGGCCACGGAAGTTAACCTTTTTACGTCATCGGATGAAATATGGACACTTTCGTACAAAGCGAATTCATATCACACTCGCATGTCCATGGCCTGAAATTTGCATCTATTCCATTGACGTCATCACATTGAATGCAAATACGCACCTAACCCATTTAAAGTAATACATACACTACACTACAATGCTCTATTGCCTTTGCTTCTATTGTATACAAAACTTTTTACATTTAGGCTCTTATTTCAAAACGACTGCTCTGTAGAATTAATTACCAGCGGAGGTAAGTATTTCCGATCCGGTACGACATGGCAACCTTGAAGAAGCGAGCGTACCTATTCTTTTTTCAAATGCCGGCAACGCACTTGCAACTGCTCTGGTGTTATGGGTGTCAATGGGCGGCGGTGATCACTTACAATCAGGTGACCCGCTAGCTCGTTTGCCTCCCTCTTCCTTAAAAAAAAAACTTAGTAAAAAGCAACATAACGGCCGGATTAAGGTCTGTGTGGCCCAATGTAGGTCTTCTAGGCAATGCGACTCTTGAGGCGCTCCTCTCATTTTCTACCTTCCTACAAAAATACTTATTTTTCCCGGGGCCCTCTAAGCGACGCAGGGCCCATAGGTAAAGGTATGCTTCTCGCCCCCGTTCTACCGCCTCCTTCACCTGCAATTTGTCTTACTTGCAATATGATGCGGCGGCTTCGCTTATACATCCAAAATCACTGGGAGAAAGCTAGATGAAATTAATTCAAATGTTTTAATTATTATCTAAAATGAAGAATCAGAGTGTAAATAACTCCACGCCACGTTAGTAGTTATTTTAAAAGATATTACCGTATTATGGTAAATATTTTGTACTGCATCGTGTAATAAGTCATTGCCCTCATGTTCGTGGTCTACTTTAATTTGACATAATTGACATTGAATAATTAAATCTACATCAGTGTAGTTGTCGCATTTTATGAATGTGAGTGAATATTAATAGATAATCAATTTCTAATCTGTATATGCATACTATAAGGAAATTGATTGGTCAGACGTATGAGATAGTACAGGACAGAACAAAGCAGCCAAAATAAGATCCATTCTCTATAATGATGATATCCATTGGAAAAAAAAGATGGTGCCCTGGATTACAATCATAGGGCTTTCGCTATGCGTGAATTATGTAAATTTAAACTTTATGGTTGTTTACTTAAAAGTCACACAACATGCATTTGCAAAATGCACTATAATCTCTATAATATATTATTGATCAAAGGTGTTTTTTAGTCGGTATAAAAATATCCCTCCCCTTATCTCCCTTAAATACTACAATACGAAGATTACATTTCCCTCTAATGGCAAATAATAAAATTTAGTTTACTTCCATTAAAAAAATCATTTTAAATCGGTGCTTTCTAGGTGCTTCCTATCTAGTGCTTGGATATTGATATTTAATATGTGACATTACTTTTTCTACCTATTACACATTACTATGACTATAATAATATTACTAATTGAGGCAAGTAAGAAATGCTCTACACACTACAAGCGCAATAATTGGTGATGTTACAGCTTGGTAGACATCAAAGCTAATTTTTTATCGCGGACACGGGATATGTTACGCAAAAATGAAGGTACAGCTTATCTACGTAGCCTCTTCCCGTGCACATGTTACGTCGCAGTGGAGTAACAGCCTTAAAAATTACTCCAAGGAAGTTATCATGGTTTGCCAGTGTACTGAATACTTTATTTATAGGCATTTTATGTGTATCATGTCTGTGTCGTATGCTCATTGTGTAACTTACATGACATTTTCATACTAATTACATTTCATTGGCTGTCTGTTCAGTGTTCCGGGGGTACTTTTGTATTGAAAATTTGTCTAGTTATTATTAGCTAGAGAAGTAAAAATGCTGTGTTAATGGTGATTGCTAACTAAGAATAAATAAGGTCTCCGGCAAGGATATTCCTATGGCAATATCCAGTACCTTTTTCCTTGTATTTAGCTAGTAGATTGCAACAGTAAAAAAATAAACAATGCAAAATTACCCTCATCATCATGCTTAATCATTAATTCCAGACAGCGAGCCATTGCTCAAAGACTCGTACTCTGTGAGCGTGGTCGCGACGGAGTTGTCGCGCAAGTGCGGTCTGCCGGCCGACACCGTGGTGACGTTGTCGCCGGGCGGCGTGCTGGTGGCGCGGGCGCAGCTGGCCACCGCGCTGCACTGGAAGCACGTGCGCGACGTGCGCCTCGCACACGACCACGACACCACATGCGTCATTTATGTCGATAGGTTTGTGCTTTGACAATCATAAACGCCTCTTGCCGATGGTATGCATGCTATCCCTACATAAAAATTGTTTTAAAAATATCACTGACTCATGCTTTCATCCACAAAGCAGTAAAACAAGCATCTGAACTTAAAATATTTACACTGAATAGAATGTTTGACGTTTGTCAATTCTTCGAACTCATGCGCTAGAATTGTTAATGTGTGTGTCCACTCATAGACATGGAGAGGATCTGAATATTGGTTAATTTGGTGTTATTACACTTAAAATATCGACGTCGCATTATCGATGTTTGATCAACGTGGTTCGAAGTCGAACGCAGAAGTACATCAATGTATAAGATCGTCGTTAATAAAAGCCATCGTTCGAATTTCTATGTCGATCAATACCAACGATCCATGTCGATCGTGTGAGTGTAACATCTTAATGCACCGATGCATATGGCTAAAATATACCCAAACACTGAAAACGTTTAAAATAATTACCTAAAAAGAAAGTTGATAAGTTTACATGAACGTTTACTTCAAAACACGTGAATGATGTATTTATGTGAATATTTTAAACAATTATATTTAGTAAAATTACGGTTACATAATTCACAATAGCCCATTTAGTTATACAATGCACAATGAGCTGGTTCCCAAGCCCGTAACGTTGAAATTTAGAAAGGTGTTTGACACTTTCAAATTGAGTTCGTGTACAAAACAGCATTTGAAGGTTTTTATTGGCGTTGGGTTATTAAAATGTATTATACTTATAATTACACTTTTATATGTATAGACTTCCAAATAAAGTGAAAACAGTATATTAAAGACACCGCCAGCAAGGGAATGACATTGTAACTAGTATTTTATAAGTACCTACCTATACTGCTAAAATTTTAATCCTTCTGGGAGATTGGGACTCAATGTAATATTGCAAAATGCTCGTACACTTGCACCTTAAGGACCTAAAAATGCCATTGATGCCGCAATTAACGTGGCCACCTACTGGGCTCAAGTATCTATAAGTAATATAAATATTGTATTTACCATCGACACGAAAGAAGAAGAATGTAATTTTAAGTTATAAAATGTATACAGTTATAAAACGATATCAAAAGATTAAATTCGGATAAAAAAAAATTACACTGATCTCTTGAACGGATTTAAAAATACATACTTGTGACATTGTTGAATACTACTCATAGCTGTGTGCTTATTCTAAATCTAATCGTTTCTAAACATTTTTTTTAGAGTTATTTTTTTTAGAATTATAATTATTTAGAATTTTAGAACACAAACGTGGCTAGTTTAAAAAAAGTGTTTTAAGAAATTTGGTAAATAAGTACAGCCTAATGTTTTTCAATTTGGTTGTATAGTGAAATACATACAGATAAATTTAACTATACAACCAAATTTAAATACATTGTAGTTACGTCATACACGCGTGTAATTAAGGCCGGCTCGTTAAAAACATGTTAAATTGTTTACGGCTTAAGGGAAAACCAATTTTGTTGGTTTAATGTCTCATTTTGTACCTAATTGCTTTATTGCGTTAGGGAAACAATACAAAACCTTACGCTATACACTACTTATTAGCTGTGTACTACAAAAATCACCGCTATTGCAAGGGAATACGAGCGATCCAGAGAGCAAACTATAGCTTGTTATGTTGCCTTATATACTCAGTTATTATAATACATTTTGTTATACACCAAACGAAACTAAATAATTTCTAAATATTCTTGAGATTCCATTAAGTGGAAAGTACAATATAAAATTTTAATTTGGTTTTATAATTGCGCGAAATACATGCTGTATTGTATTTATGTATATAAATATTTATATGTTAAATAATTTATTTATAAGTTTTTTTTTTATGGCTGCCCTATGATCACTCGTAAACCTGCTACACTGAAATGGAAGTGGGTTGGACATCTGTCGCATTTCAGGGATCAATGGACCAAACTGACTACCCAAGCCAGGCCCAGACAGTTCCAAAAAGAATGGTCCTTAATAGCAACACGGAGAGAAGTGGAAGAAGAGTGGGAAGTCCTTTGCCCTGTGGGACACTACAGGCTTGTAATGTTATGGCCTACAATCTCCTGTTTTTACGTCATTTGTAACAGGGTGCTAATAATAATAATAATAAATGTTTTATTCACAACCCTTATTACAATTGGTCTTATTCTAAGGTTTACATGCGTAGTGACTTAAAATAGGAGTTTCGACATTGCGTTATTTTCATAGGTTACTGTAGCTAGGGCTTATATTTGGCAGATAAAGTATAGGTATCCCTGACTCCGAAACTAGGCATAGCCTGTATCTTCAGAGCCAGTGGTTCCTTCTTGGGGTCTTGTCAACCGTTGCAATACTAAGCGGTTAGGTAAACAAAAATAAAATTATGCAGCAAAGATGTAATAATAATAAATGTAAAAAGGGTTATCTACTAGTTACTGAAATTAATTAAAAAGTTTACGAAAAAGAAAAATGTGTTGCCATGAGTGTGTGTGTGTGTGTGTGTGTTTGTGTGTGTATATGTGTGTGTGTGTGTGTTAGTGTGTGATTGTGCGTTTATATGTGGAGCTGTAACTGAAAGTAGCATGTTATGTAATGCGCGTGAGGAGTTTTTCGGTTTCGTGGTATGTCAAATTTAGCAAGTAATTAGTGACTTTCCTTTTTAGGTTGTATTGGTTTAGCATGTGTATATTTATTGATTTATTTAAACTATTATATAATTTAGATGCTAAAAAAGAGTATTGGCGTGTCGCGAAGCTTGTTTTTATTTGAGCATAATTACAAATGGGTTTCCCGCTGCGCACTGTTCTATTTCTATCGCGTGGAAGAGAGGCGTGTTTTCTTAGTATTATTCGTAGGATGAAAAGTTTTCTTACAGAGAGACAATTGCAGTCTTTATATAGTGTCAGTGTTGGGTATCGACGAGGTTTGTGGGTCATGACTTTTAATAAAGCCCTTTGAGCTCTTTCGAGGCCCAACATTGCGGTTTTATCGGTGCCACCCCAAATGGGGATACAGTAGGAGAGAATGGACTGACACAGGGCAAGATATACTAGTCTCATCGTGTCCATATCAGCTACATCGCGGAGGTTTTTGAAAACGTAGATGAGTCTCCTTAGTCGGGTTTTTAGTATTCCTAAATGCGTGTGCCAGTCCAGTCTCTCATCTATGTAAACACCCAGGTATTTGGTATTGGATACCAACGTGAGGGGGAGACACGTACAGGGGAGGGATGAATCTTCACATACGTGTGCAGTTAAAGAAGATTCCGCTGCCCGGGGTGCGGATTTAGCGGTAATTCTAAAGGCAATTGCTTTTGTCTTAGATATATTGAGAGTCAGTAGATTAGCGGAAAGCCAGGCCATTACTGTTCTAAGTGAGGCTTCTGCGTTGAGTTTGGCCGCTTCCCAATCGGCACCATAGGCGAGTATGACGGTGTCGTCTGCGTACATAAACATGTCACAGTTTTGTAGTTTTAGGTTGCATAGATCGTTTACGTATAACTGGAAGAGTGATGGCGAAATGATGCTACCCTGCGGGACGCCATAACTTATAATTTCCTCGCCGCTAATGACCGAATCGATTTTAACGCACTGTCTACGATCTGTAAGAAAATCTTGGAAGATGTTTAGTGCATTTCCCCGTATGCCTGCGGTTTCCATTTTGCCTATAAGGATGGGAATAGAGACGGTATCGAAGGCCTTTGATAGGTCCAGAAAAATGGCAAAACTTTTCATCTTGGTGTCCATTTTTTTTGTGACTTGATTGGTAAAGTTTGCTACGGCGTCCTCCGTGGAAATGCCCGGTCGGAAGCCGTATTGATTTGTTGCTATTGTATTATATTTGCGAAAAAATTTACTAGGTTGTTGTTTAAGATGCTTTCTAAAATTTTTGAAAGTGTTGTGAGTACAGCATAATTCGGCGCTATGTCTTCTTTATCTTAGCCTTTTTCCCAACTATTAGAAGCTAAGCCCAATGGCTTCAAGTCTAACTAGATGCGGCTGAATATCATTATTTCACACGAAACGACTGCTATCAGACCTCCGCAACCCAATTTCTAGGCAAGACCGATATCCTGAACATAGCCTGGCTGTCAGGCTTCTGACTACCACTACCGATAGTTAGATAAGTGTTTGTATGACAACCAGGGGCGACGGCTTTACGTGTTCTTCGGGACACGGAGAGGTCTTGATGTGTTAAGAATGGTCCCCCCATCCACAGACTGATCGTGGCTAGCGCAGCTTAACCTTGCAGATCGGTTGATCAGCGTAGATATAACTTAGCTACGAGCCCCTCGAGCGAATTCAGCGTTATGTACACATATTTATTGTTTTTGTTTTTGTTGCAGTGAATTCAGTAATGGCAGTGGCGAGCTGAAGTTTTCGTCACCTCTAGCGGCTGAGTTGACGCGAGCGCTACGTGCAGCGCTGAACGGCGGCGGCGTGCGAGCGGGACAGAAACTCAGCAAGAGCGAGGGAGACCTGCGCGCCAAGTGTAGCGACACTGACATGGGTATGTGAACAAGTATACAGCATACCATGTAACTGTATTTACCGTCCCCTTCTGCAGCGTTGGCGCGTGATATAGGAACAAAAGTTCAGCAAGAGCGAGGGAGTCATTTAGCTAGGCGGCAGCGTGACGTCAATACGGCGACACTCCAGAGGGTCGAAACAACTGGTTTTCTATTGTCTGCTAATTTATCCTCGGTAGAATAAATTCGAAATGCCTTTAGCTTCTCCTGGGGCTTGGCGATGCTACAGTGCCTGATTAATAGAATGTAATAAATATCTGGGACATTTTGCACAGCACGATCTAGTTCCAAACTAAGCAGAGCTTGTACTATGAGTACTAGACAATAGATCTATGACATTTACGATTTTTTATAATACATAAACATCTAGACAAACACAAACACATATTATGTTCATCACATAAATACATATATGTGTCCTGTGGGCATCGAACCCACAACCATGAGGTCGTGGGTTCGATTCTCACTCTCACACAGGTCGGTCACTAGACCACAGACTCGTCGCGGATTTACAGTTTGGCGATTTAAACAAAGAATTCCGAAGAGCCCAAGTTGTGGCCATATTTTCTGTTGCTGATCCTATATTTATTTGATTTTATTTATTTATTTCACAATCACATCCTACCTATCTTTACAGGATAAACCCAATTAAATAGTGGATTGCAAATAATTTTCTTAACATAGAATAAAATGCAACAAAACTTGTGAATTCACTCAGATTGTACGAAAATATGTCAATCCTCTCATGCACTTCGATGATACTTCGTCGATTCATACACAAATGATGTTCTGTACTATGAATGAGTTGCGACTTATTAACTTGTATTTTGTCAACAGGCGATGTCCGCCGCAGTAGTTGGTACAGCGGCCCCTCGGAAGTATCTCTAGATGACATAGACCTTGTCATGTCCAAGGTAATATTTTCCCTTTACACGAACCAATTCTTTTGACGTTAGATACTTTTTTACTTTTTTTTGGTTTAAACTTGGGCCGAACTTTGGATTAAAATATTTTATATGCAACATTTGGCGGAAGTTCAGTACTCCTCATTCGGCCAATCTCTTAAGAATACAACAATAAATATGTTGGTTTTAGCGCTGGATTAAAAATTAACCTGTTCATGTGAATTTTACAGGAATCTAAACACATCCCGGCGGGTCAGCTTTCCCGCTACAGCGGCGCGGGACAGCTCGCCTCCACTGCAGCGCTTGCACAACCCTACAAAATGGACTCCGTGACTTCGTTTGATGACAGGTACTTCATAATAACTCGTCCTATAGAGCTTATTTATATTTGCATTTGTTTTTTCAGGAGTTGTATGAACTTTTCCTTTAATTCCTTTCTGACAGTTAAATTGTTAAAATAATTTCTTTGTTAGGTTGATATTGACAGAGTTTTGTTATTTATATAATATTTATTAACATATATTATTGACAGCATGAATTATATCTACTGAAATATAGCCTATGGACGTTGGTAAAGGATACCCCCTTACTTTTTAGTATTTTTTTTGGTAATTAAAACATACGGGGATATATTTCTCGTCGTGTACAGCATGTCGGACCGGCGCTCGTTGGTGTCGGTGGCATCGGGCATCTACGAGGAGATCCCGGACCTGCCCGAGTCCACACACACCAACGCCATCTGCAGCATCACATGTGATGTGCCTGACGGACTGTTCAAGGTGATTTCCCTTATTAGGCGAATCCAGATGAAATCTGTTTCTCTATGATTAATCCATTAAAGAAACGGAGGTCCAAACAAATGTTTTTTATTGTATCTGCTTTATTGATACTCGATGAGTTAATGTATATTCTAAAGTACAGACGCCAGCACGTCAAGCTATCCAAAACTGACAAATTTTCCCAATTGAATATGAACCTTATCGTTTTGTATTAAAGTTGAATATCAATCAAAGAAATTTGACAGATTGTGGTAGCTTGATGTGCTGGCCTCTGTACATTTAGAATATACATCTCATTAGTCGTAGTGTTTTGGGTACAAAAAAGTAAATACGTTGTCAATTCTGCCAATTCGCATTAGGCCAGCGTGGTGGGTTATAGCCTTATCCTAGAGGAGACCCATGTCCAGCAGTGGGACATTATATGGGTTGATGATGATTATGACGGCATTGTCAATGACCCTTAATTGTTCAGGGAGACAAACTGACAGTGCGTTGTGATCGATATTATAACCGTGTGTGTTGTATATGTATATTATGTATACTCAGGCATTGGGCGGCACGGGCACGCTGTGCGAGGAGCCCACGTACGAGTGTGTGGGCGAGTGCGTGTACGCCACCATGCGCCGGCGCCGCCCGCCGCCTCCCCCCCTGCCGCCGCCGCGCCTGCCAGCCGGGTATGTACTACCACTAACTCTACACAACTACACAACAAGGAAACAAACACATTACTTATATATATCTAAATACGCTAACCATCTCATACTACACCTGCAAACAGATTCGCATAAAATAGTTATATTCTTATTGAGAATAGGTTATTTTATACCATGTAAGAAAAAATATAAAAATGCATGTTTATGATAGATTTTGCAAAAAGTAAACGAGAATCGTCGATATTCATTTATAAAAATGCAATGTAAATATAATTCAATTTTAAAAATTGTCGTTTTTAATCTGTTATTCAAATTAATGTCTAAAATGCCATTCGCCATATTGGCTTCCAACGTGACGTCACTCTGATAGTACATAAACTAGATTTTATTCATGCAATGTATAGATTAGTAACGGAGTGACATCACGAGCTGAAACAGCATGGCGGCTAATGATTCCGCGCGAAGATTCAAAATTATAAATAAAAAGACATTTTTCGGTTTTATAAAATTTTAATAGGATAGAATAGAATTTTTAATTCTACTGCTTCATTACGACCTCAAGATTGAATTTAAAATAGTTTTTAAAAAATGGTATCCATATTGCAGGCGGTCCTTGTGGAAGGAAATCTATGGAGAGGCCTTTGTTCAACAGTGGACCTCTTGTGGCTGATATGACGATGTATTGAGAATTGAGCTAGAGGTTCTTTAGCTTGTGTGTATGAGGAAATGTGGTTTTTTTTTCTCATAGATTTTTACAATATTTGATCAACCATATGGATTCTGTCATGTTTAATAAGTGTTTTTTCTATTGCATTAGGGTAGTGTAAGTAATTGTAAGCGCGACTGCTGAGTAAGATGGTTTGGGTTCTAGTGTTGTTGGAACACGAGTGTTATTTGAAACTTTGGCGTTTTTTGGAATTTCCAGTAGTACCTCTGAGGTTTGTTTTGGGGTTAATGGGAATAGACCTGCCCTATTATGCAACGTGTTACAAAATACCCCGTAAAAAATATAATTAGTCAAAGCCAAAAAAATTGTCAGCTGTCATGTCAAGGAACCAGATTATTTAACAGAAAGGCCTACGTACCTATTTTACCTAATAATTGTCTACTTTAATAGTTTTTCTATTTTTCATTCATAAATGTTGTTGTTTTCCTTTTGTTGGGGTATGTTATACAGCGTTACTACGGTTCTTAAGTATTGTGAATGGACTCGTTATAAGGCCCCATTTAACCTCCTTTCGGCTTTACGGGTAGTTTTGTAACACCTGTATAAGACATAACATCAGTCTGTCCGTTTTCCAGAACACTAAAAGCGAGCTCGTGGTCGAGACGGGCGGGTGTGGGTGTGTGTGTGGGTGGCGGCGCTGACGCTAGCGTGACGCGGCACTCGTCGCTGGGCGAACTGCCGCGCTGTGCCGCCTCACTGCCACACACACACAACAACACCAACACCAACACCAACACCAACACCAACACCAACACGCTGCCCAAGAGACAACCATTCAGTGTATTCAGGTAACTATACTATTTTGTCGCTGTCCCGGGACTATTATATAGGTCTGAACTGCACATTAAAAAACTAAACTAATAAATATAAAAACTTTTGGCAAAAACCCACTGCACTCTCAGTTTAATTATATCAACTTTTAATAGAGGATCAAATTCACATTAGTTTACACTGTTAATTAATTATGGTTTTCCTTGCTCACATTAACATTATCACATTTAGTCAAGATACTTCAAGACCTCTCCAGACAGAAACACCTGTCAATGACAGACGGACACTATTTCCTGCTCTGTAATGTTCAGCAAATGATAAATGTAAGCAAAGCTACCACGGCAATTAGATACTAAACGTAGTATGTAATAATATTCCTAGGAACCTGTATCAATTCGCATCAGAGTACCCGATATCTGCAATAATCGGATCACACGCGCTCGAACAATTATTCATCCGGCGATCAATGAACTTAACCTAAAATATTATGTATGTAACTATTCTATTCTTTCAGAAAACGGCTCAAAAGTGACTCGCGCATCACCGGCTCCCAAAAATCGGAAATATCAAAAGAAAACAAAGACGTCGAAACTAAAAAGAAGAAATTCGACTTCACCCCCACACGGGACATATTCAAGAGTTTCAAGGTGAGTCGCAAGATGAAGAACCTGAAGATCACCACAGGAAATCTGGCCAAAGGCGAAACGAAGAGCTGCGAATTCCTGGACGACACTGAACACGTACAGACCAACCGGTGTTCCAAATCTGTGGAGTGTCTTGAGGATGACTTTGAGTTTGAAGCAGACCTCTCCATAGAGTTGTCTGAAGACAGCGTGACCACCCTGTCTCTCCCACAACAGATCTTCGACTTGCTCCTAGGCCACGAGCAGATGAGCAAAGTACGTCTAAAAGATGAGGTGGAGAATGATTACATGCCCATGTCGCCCATCATACCGCCGCCGCCCATAGAACACCACTACATCGTCATGTCGCCTCGCACCAACATCGCCTGATCTAGTCGCCGTAATATAAGTTATTATAAGCTGTAAGTATGGACACGTTGATTGGTCTTGATATGTACATGTTTAGTAATCATGTATAGACAACGGAAAACCATATTAATATATAATTTGGTTCGCTAACGGTGGGATTTTTGTGAGATATTCACCTTTGTAGGTGGCGAATTATAAAATTTAAATTGAAACAGACAAAGCTGCGTGCAAAAACATGAAAACGTAATTTTCGATATCGATAATGCTTAGATAATGTCGATAATACCTACTTAACTATTTATTGACAAGGTTCAAAATTCTATTTGTCGACATTGTTTAATTAGTCGATATTTATTGCTTGGATATTGCTCGCAATGCTTACATATCAACCCGTTAAAGACATGACAATGTCATCTTGATCGATGATATATTTATCGATAAAAATGTATATTTCGTCGGAAATTCGTGAGAAATGTCGACTTAACTTAAGGCATTCTTTCGTTGTTTGTCTAAACATTGAGTGTAGACTGTTTATTGATCTGATTAATATTAAATCAGAAGTACCTTCTTACGGCGAACGATATACGTTTCAGGACATAAAGGTCGCAGCTTTTCTCGACTTTTTTATAAAAAAATCTAAAATATTCGTGACGTATATTGTTTTGTTTTTAATCGCATCTTTTGAAAGTGAAATAAAACTAATTTTCGTTACAAACAAGAAAAAAGGATAATATACGTTCAGTATAGTTATGTTTTATAATATCTACTGCTTATATGTTATGGGAGTTGATATAAATATGTATGATGTATCAAAAACAGTGACCCCTTACATTAAACTGACTAGCAGTTGATTAGTTAGTCGTTGCCTCTCTTTCTATCACAAGTAATTCTAAATTCTTTCATTTTTCGGCGTTATTTCAGCATTTATTTTCAGGTACAAAATGCTGAAGCCATCTAGTATTTAAACTCTAAAATATTGACTTAAAGATCTTTAAAATATCTATTTACCGATTATTATTTTAACCAGAGACAAGACTATCAAGTCAGCTGATAGTCATAGTTTACAAGTAAGGCAGTAAAAGGCGGCAAATTTCTATTCGGATTCTAAATGACGTATTTCATTGAAATACTAACAATAAATAAGAAACAAATTTATATGCCCAAAACCCATACCTGAAAATTAAATTAATTTGACTGTTTCCAAAGTCGGTTATGAATACAGGTAAGTATGTAACGCAGGTGGCTTGGGTGACACGTGCTTAATAAAGCATATTTGTTTGTTTGTTGACATCCTACGGATTATAAAAGCGTTTTTCTTGAATATAACTATTCAGACATAAATCGTATCATAATCTGTCTTCCTAAACATATCTATGTTTACAAAATTATCTTATATAATTAACATTGCAGAACCTGAAGTTTGAAACAACAATGTCGGCAAATAACAGAAATAATATTATAAATTTACCTCAAAATATACTTCCGAAAAAAAAGTACCCTCTTAGAATACCTAACAAAAATGAAACTATTTTTGATAAAGACAGAAACGGCCTTATTTTGATAAAAAAAAAGTATTTTAAAATTATTATCGGTGAAAAACTTCTTCGTCACATTTTACACAAGATGCACTGTATTAGATTCACTTATTAGGTGTATCGTTAAAGCACGCCAATAGATAATGATTCACTAAAGGCCGTTTGCACAATCACTGAAAATAATCTATTACATTAATAAAATAATAATTTAGTAGAAGCAAACTAAAAGGTTTTAATTATGCTTGACGCTGACTTTTAACAACTCGGTTTCTTGCACGTGTTGTTATAGTAATCTGGCTGTTTATATAATTGTAAAAATAAATATGTATATTCGAACGAAGTAATACCTTTTGTATATGCCATGGACTGGAGGAAAAGCTAAGGCTTTGTTATATAAAGACAATTGTATAAAGACGATGTAATTATTACATAATTTACCATTTCGTTCTTACGAATGTAATATAGTAATAGTAAGCAAGTTTTAGGGTTGTTTGTATATGTTGGTTCGTCGAACACTGCCAAAAATGTAGGATTAAGATACAAGGCGGCTTGAGGTGTGAAGGAATAAAATTCATATAATTATTTGATGAATCAATTTCGGCTTTCGGCACATCAAGCTACCACAATCTGTCAAATTTCTTTGATTGATTTTCAACTTTAATACAAAACGATAAGGTTCATATTCAATTGGGAATATTTGACAGTTTTGGATAGCTTGACGTGCACTTATTTCGAGTCTGTACTTATTTCGAAAGTTCCAAATGAGCACTTGCAAAATAACTCGAAAAGTGCGAATATAGTCAAATAATACGACTCAGTATTATATTTTAGGAGCTTCAACAAGTAAAGACGTAAGGCGGGAGTGCTCCCAGCAAACAGCGCACCCGATCACCCCAGTTATTAAGTGGTGTTATATAAACAAGCAAGCAGTGATAGCCTAGTGGTATGACCATTGGACTGCCAAGTCGAAGGTCTCGAGTTCGAACCCAAGGCACGCACCTCTGACTTTTCGAATTCATGTGCGTATTAATAACTAATTATCACTCGCTTAAACGGTGAAGGAAAACATCGTGAGGAAACCTACATGCCTTAGAGATTTTTCTCGACGGTTTGTGAAGTCTGCCAACCCGCACTAGGCCAGCGTGGTGGACTACAGCCTAATCCCTCTCAATATGAGAGGAGACCCGTGCCCAGCAGTGGGACATTATATGGGTTGATGATGATATAAACAACTGAAGCACATCGTTGTTTGTATATGAGTTCAGGAACTTCAGGCAGCTTTAAGAACTTAAAACATCCTGTTATTCCAATTATAGAAAAAATTGACATTGAGAGCGCCACTGCTGCTCAATATAGAACCTTAATGACCAAAAGTCTATGTTATAGTACCACTGTGATTCAGGCCTAATATTTTCGATTTCTTCATACTCAAGCCGCAGGAACAAAGGAGTTTATAATATGGTTCGGTCAAACGAAAGACTGAGGGACAAGACTAGTGTATTTTGGAGATATTTTACTTATAATGGTCAGTATTATCAGACTGTAAAGCTCTGACATCGGCTGAGCGAGCTTTCAAGGTATGGCATTGTTCTATGACACTGTATGACCAGGTTATGTACTGATTTAAAAGGAGGGAAGGACTTGCTATCTGTTAGTACCGTCAGTAGCAGTACCGTCAGCAGAAAAGTGATTATATAATATTGAATTAAATTGGATGAATGTGATGGATGTCTTATACACAGCATAATTACCGATGAATATAATGGTTGTATATTATGCGTTTATTTATTATTTAACTCTATAAAATCATCACTACTTTTACTTTATTTTTTTCGTATTTAGTGCTTCTATAAGTTAATGTTAGATATACTAATAAGATGAGATTCGTATTTCTAGATTTAATTTCCGTCCAGGGACATAAATATAACTGATTTGATTTAGTCATATTTATAACGTATTACCGATACTTTCTTTTCATATACGTTTATTCCTAATTTATAAGACTGCTGGTAAATATTACAAAATGGAAGCCAGGTGTTTTGTTAATAAATTTGATTATACTTGGTCATAACGGTGTCGTGAAACAATTGTCTCGCTTTTATGTGTATACGGCTTAATTTGCTATGTGTTGTGATATTTATTGCTAAAATAACTTGTTAAAACGTTTCTATAAGCTTGAAGGCTTCTGTTGGTTATACCTATTTCTATGTGACGCGTTGCCACCAAATGTTTGATACGTAGCGCCAATGTTTTGTCAAATATTTGTGAGTTTAGTCAAAAAGCAGTATTCAGCTGATCTTATTAATGTTTAGCTTAAAATTTTATAGCTTATTTCGTTGGCATCATCCACAATTCGATAAGATTAAGTTTTTAGAATGTTAGGTAACTAGTATATAGTTCTGTTTATTGTTATCACGTCTTGAAAAAAGGAATATCAACTGTAGAACTGCGGTTGTACCAGTTGAATATTTAAAAAGCATCAATAGACGAGGAAGGAATGTGGTCGGGACCGAGCGGGAGAACGGTTGACGCACGCAAAAAGTTATTGAGTGGCACGTCCACGACTACGCAAAGCAGCCTGTTTTTTGACTACGTGATATTAATAATAACTTCGCATTGAGGACAGATCTGATGTCAGTTATACTCGAGCCCTCTTATAAAAGAGCAATTACCATGACGCTGATTGAAGACGATTGGCAACCTACACTTATTATTAAAACTGAAGTATTTAAATCCTATTTATAATTAAAGTTATTTAGAAAAGGAAAAATACGACCGCGGGCAGGATTCGAACCTGCGTCTTCTGGTTCGGTACACCAGACGCTATGACCACTAAGCCACCGCGATACCTACCCGTCATGTCGAATTTTTCCTTCACATACTGAATTTACGTCTTTATGGTGACGTCAGTAACACCTATTGAAATGCAAGTTTTTGCTTTTCAACCGACACAACTTACTTTACAGTTAGTTAAATGTCGAACGATGCCACCTTACCTTGTAACTATCTTTTTGTATATTTTTGGCATTTTCCATGCTAAGATTTTAAAGTTATTTAGAAAAGGAAAAATACGACCGCGGGCAGGATTCGAACCTGCGTCTTCTGGTCCTATTTATAATCTAATATATAAAACAACAAAATTATTAACTGACAAGGGCGTCACGCACGCCGAAGATACTATAATATTTTATGTTAAGATAAAATGTCGCTCACTATACATTTTGTATGAACTATCACACACGGCTAAGATACCATATATTTTCATACTAGCTTTTACCAGCGACTTCGTACGGCCAGACTTAGTAACACAATAGACTATTTGACAGGTTTTTAAAATCCATTTTGTATTATGTAGTAGAGTTTAAGGAACCCAGTAAAAGTTGTTTTTTTTTAATTAAAAATTCAATATTTAAATAGCGTGCCAAAACGCTACTTTGACAATATGGCGCTGCAATGGGGTTGGTGACGTCACACGCCTGTATTCTGATCTGTGGTACATAACATCCACATACATTTGTTGCAAACAAAAATCGAAAGTGCGATTGGATTTACATTTTATCAGTGAAATAAGTGACAAAATGAGTTACAAATGGTGTGCAGTTCCAAAATGTACAAATACGTCGATAAAAACTCCGGAAAAACTATTTGTAAGTGTTCCAAAGAATGTCGAAGTGCACCGAAAGTGGTTGAAACTTTCTCGCAGGGATCCTAATGACATAGCGAATAGTACAAATATTTTCTTCTGTGAAGACCATTTCGATGTAATAATTAATTACATTCTGAATCTAAATATTTTCGTTATTGATTTGAGGTTATAATACCTCTAATGTTTATAACAGAATGTCTTGCAAATCACTTCGAATATTTCCGCTGTTTTCCATAATATTAGTTAAAAAGTGTAGCTACAGTCTTATGATTTCAATAAGCATTACACTAAAAGATCCCGGCTATAATTTATATATCCTATATAAGTTTGATGTAGAAGTTCATCATTATTTCACTTTCTTATGATATAATTTAAGTTACCGCTAAAGTGTTAGTATACTTACTTTGCTGTTTTCACATTTTTTAGCTCCGAAGCATAAAAGTCGGAATTATTTTTGAAAAACAATCCGACCATGATTGCGTCGACTTGGGGCAGGTTTCTGCTGTCGGCTTTTACAAAATCGTTGTCCATGGTAAAAGTACTTGACAGAATTTGTAAAATATTGCGAATAAATCACACAAAAACAATTAATAATACAGAAAATCTTATTAGAATCTTATTAACAGTTTAGAAAGCTGATAAATCACAAGTAGACGCAAGTACGCAAACGAGGTTTCCAAGCTTGTGAACGTCATCACAAACTCGACCAATCAGGAGCGTTTTGTGTCACGTGACAAACGTTAAAAAAATGCATTTTTTATTTACGGATTTTTAAATAAGTTAGATATTATTTTCAAGTTACGTTTATAAAAAACCATTTTTAAACTCTTAATTTATACTGATAACAGTAATTGACACTTTATTTTTAGCATTGTCAAATAGTCTATTGTTGTCGGATTGTATTCATGGGATAAAAAGTACTCTAATGTTAGGGAAATTCCCGCTTTGTTCCGAGAAATGAAGTATTCAATATGCCAGCGCCAATCACAAACTATTAGTGTACCAACATTTCATTCAAATCCCGTAAGTAGGTCTCCTACAAAAGTTTTTGTGAATTCCCACATAATTTTGGGGTAAAATGTATCCTATTTGTTATTCCCGCTCACATACTCTGTGTGTATGAAATTTCATTCAAATCCCGTAAGATATTCATTTTTTGGGATTTCCGGGATATTCCCACATTTTTCTGGGGTAAAATATATCCTATGTGTTATTCCCGGTTACATACTATGAGTGTATGAAATTTCATTCAAATCCCGTAAATATTTCTCCTATATCCGTTTTTCGGGATTTCCGGAATTATCCCACATTTTTCTGGGATAAAAAGTAGCCTATACTTTATTTCCGGTCACATACTATTAGGGTACCAAATTTCATGCAAATCGGTTCAGCTGTTTTTGCGTGATTGAGTAACAAATAAACAAACAAACAAACATCCAAACTTTCACATTTATAATATTAGTATGAAGTATGATTAGGTACAGTATCTTAACATCAAATATTATGGTATCTTCGCCGTCTGTGACGCCCTTTAATGTCAATCTACAAACATAACAATTCAAACACATCATTATTCGATGACGTAGACATGGGAAATACTTCTTATTTGAAGCTGCGACCCAATATAAGGGCTCTTGAAAGCAGGCCTAAAGAGGTTACAGGGATCGGATAAGTTAGAAAAATTTACTCAGAATTGTGGATGACTCGCCGTAGTCTAAGTAAGATAAGTAGGTCGCGTTCATATCAACAGCGCACAGACCAATTTTGTATCTAGCTGTAGTTAAGTACTTAATTATATCACTTACTCATAAAAATGAATGAACACTAACATTTTGGCACACAGCACTAATGTTTATTTTTTAGAATGGCGATAAACGAATGGAGAATATGAAGAAGTCTTAACAAAAATCGAGTTAACTTTGAGTTTAGTAAATTCTGGCCTTGTTAAAAATTAAATTATTGATTATGTCAGCGAATTTTACTTATAATAAAACATGAATATTATATTGATTGTTATCTGTTTCACGGCAGACAGGTAATGTTTTAATCCTTAAGATTTCTTACATTTCTGTATCGATTTTTCAATAATGATTATACTGAAATCATACTGATTTGATTTGTATAAATTGGAGCCTGTAGGATGGACTTTAAGTTAAGGCCTAAATTTGACCTCGAAGTGGTGTTCTTTATATTGAGTAATTTCATACGATGACTGCTTGAGTGTAAACTTCATACATAATACGTCTTTAGTGAGTGGACATATGAAAGATTATACATAATTCGAATTTGATTGAACTGTGTTTATGTTCAAAACAATATCACTTGTTGTTTCAGTATTCGGCTGTAAGAAGCCTAGTAAGCGTTTGTTTATTTTTATAAGTAAAAACTTTATTATATAAAACTTTGTTGTTCTGTTTCGGCAACTATGATTATCATGTGAAAGTATTGTATGTTTCCCGCTTTGCTTTTTTATTTCAGAGTTCTTTTTTTTTAATTTTCGTTGATTAATAGAGCTCTTGTTTGATATTTTATTTTCGTTTAGTTTTGTTGAAATTCATGTGTTTGATTGTTAGGCAAGCTAGACCTATCTTTTTTGTTATGATACAGATTCGAATAGTAAGTAGGTACGATATTGCAAAAATATAGTACGGAACGACGGTGCTGTTTTGCCATAATTACTTTTGTGGTTCTAGAATACCTTATCCATGGTTGATTATCCAAAATAATGACCATAAAATGCGTAATTTCAATAAAATATTAATTTTTTTATCGTGATTATTTGCTCCAGTTTTTTAATAGTTGATCAGTTTTTTGTACTACTGGAATAATAACGAGAGCTCTAAACATGAATCATTGTTGATTGTAGAAAAAACAGTATTTTTTTATGTGTATAATAGATAGACAGCTAGTTTGGAATTCGGTAATGGACCAAATTGTTTTTTTTTTCGCGTTTATTTATTGTACTGCGAAGTGTCGATACGTAACATTGCATTGTGTTATGCAAATAAAGTTTGTATGTGCAACGATGTGTTTTAATAATACTTTTATTTTCAGACAAAAAAGTCCATAAGATATCAGTAACAAAAAATAACTTACTATTTAGTACTTACTTAAAATTATCCTCCTCACAATCTGCCTTAAAATCGAAGAGCTGGAGCTCTCCGCTACAGATTTCAGGATGCTGTTTTGACTGTCCCGCACTCTCCTCAGAATAGTAATCGAAAAGGTATTCTTGAGTGAAATATTTTCTTATATGCCGTAAAAAAAATAAGAGGCTAATATAATATGCGGTTCCAAACATTATGTTCACTCAATTCGTCGAAGTGATTATTTTTGGCAATTCCATTATTTAAAAAAACGTAAAACCTTTTCATAATGATGAATATAATGGCCCCTTTAATTTTTACGGTAGGTACTTATATAAAAAATATTTTTTATATATCTACCGTACCGTATTTTCAGGATTAGCGGGTAATATAAGGGATCTCAATACCAGGCCGCACTAAAGTAAATGAAACAATAAGTACTTAAATTTTATCAAATACTTTATTTTCAGCCAAAAATCAAATACATAATATCACAATCTATACATTTTTCTAACCTAATTAATGTTGAAGTCAGCATATCTGCTGACGAACATATTATGAAGAAATAATTGTATAAAATAAAAGCTCAAGGATAAAAATTAAAGCCAATTAAAATAACTGATTAGAAATGTATAAGTTGCCTTAGCAAAATAAGTACATATTAACTTGCTTAGTAGGTAGTAACATTTTATTAATTTTTTTGAAAACTATTTGTGTACTGTGTGCATTTTATATTGAGTATAAAAACTTAAAACATGCGATGAAAGAAACTTTAGTACGCTTCTAGAATCAATTTAACATAAACGAAGCTTATCAATATGTACTCGGTACTTTGAACGGCCAAATATTTTTAACCGACTTAAAAAGATGGTTCTCCACACTCAGTCTGATTGAGTATACCGAGATGGTCCGATTTTGTCCGACCAGCGGTTCTCAAGATACACCACAAACGCTTAAAGTCGGTTTTTCGGTTATAGAGTTCATTGTATTTATGGCATCAGTTACCTATTATTTTATATAATGTTTTTTTTTTATTACAATAAATTTTATATTGGAAATAATAAATCCGATATGGAGAAATATAAAGGATGGTGTCTTAAAACTAATTAAGCTGTTTTTCACATTGGTGATTTACAAAAGCTATTGATTATTATATATTACAGTTTTTATATACATTTACAGCAATGTGGATCATACACTAGTTATGACTATTGTTCCTTTCCCTGCAACTAAGTTCCTTAGATTTGCAACTAAGTTTCGAAGGATACAAGCGAGACGGTATGTTATAATACCGTCTCGCTTGTATCCTGGGAAGGGTTAGGCAGAGATGTCCTAATGTACGTAGGTCGGGGTCATATGTCCAGTAGCAGTTTCAAAACAAGTCGCACTTACGACCTTTTTCTATAACAAACATTTTGCACACATACACGATCTTGTATATCGCACTATCTCATTGGTTCCATGCGAACACTAATATGAAGAAAACAAAACTATATTGTTATCTTTGTCTAGTATGGACCCCACACACTATCACCTTCTCGTAGTTATACTGTTTGACGGGTAAATAATGCAGTAGCAAGCGAATATGATCGTTGACATGCTAGTGGAATTATGGCCCCAGACTGTACACCTGCAATTCGCCAGTATGTTTAGGTCCCATGTAATAGGAGGCGAGCCTATTCCTTGTACAGTTGTTCCATTTTACAAATTCGTGCTGTGTGACTTAATCGTGAAGTTTGATGTCCTTATACTGCCAACACAACTATACCTCTTTCATTTTACAGGGTCGGCAAAGCGCAAGTGATACCCCAAGTGTCTATAGGCTACGGTAACCGCTTACCATCAGGTGGACCATGCTTGACTGCCAAGGTAGCAGTGGTATAAAAAAAACTGGTATTAAAAATGCAGCAATGAAAGAGAATTTATTACAAATTAATTTACAGTTGATATTAATAAATCTACTTGTTTTCGCTTGCTCTACCACTAGTTTACACTCTCAAATAATAATAATTGTACAGACGCCTGCAGGTTAAGCTATCGAAAACTGTCTAATTTTCCCAATTGAATATGAACTTTATTGCTTTGTATTAAAGTTGAAAATCAATCAAAGAAATTTGACAGATCCTGGTAGCTTGATGTGCTGGCCTCTGTACAAACAACTCAGGGTCACAAGAAGAAAAATCATATGATTTTATGGATTTATTTAATTATCGAAAGTAACAGCTAAATATCTACTAAACTCATCGTACCGCGGTTATTATTCTGCAGTAAATTGAATGTGCGTCGTAAATTTTATTATAATACGTATTATGAAATATTATTTCTGACTATTTAATTATTATTATTATAAACACCGTTATTTTTGTTCAGTTTTATACATGAGAACCCTTTGCATAGCAATGGAACGAGATCTATGGACATAAGTAAATAATATATATATTTTTTAGAAAGAGAACAAAATTATATACTAGATAGAAAAAATACTGATTTTTAATTATAATTTTATTTCCGATTTGTGACTGCTAAAATCCTCATATGTATATTTTATAAATCAATACGCACAAATGAATATACATGTCGAAATTAAATATAGAATATTCGGTCAGCTTTAAAGTTTCCTTGATCTTAAATTCGATACCTTTCCTCTCAATTTAGTTGCCAGATCAGCATAAGTATAAAAACAAGATTTATATATTGTTTTTAATTCGATTTTTAAATACTTAGTTTTCCTAGTAAATACATAAATGCTCTTAAATCTAAAAAATATCACAAAAACAATATTATGCAAGTCGTTTAAACCACATTTCATTATTTTGAGGTGGGCAGAATGACACTAATTTGCACCAAATGGTTATCTTTTAGATCGTAAGTCGATTTTGCCAAAAATAAGCATTAATTGTTAAAATTGACTTACTTCATACATTATTTTAAATGTTCAATCAGCGTAAAGTAAACACAAAAGAGCAAACTATAACGGTACGTATACGACTAGCTTTATACTATTTTTTCATTGGAGTGTCTGTCCCAAAATCTATCGATTATTTGATAAAAATGTGGTTTACTTTAAGTCTTAAAATTATAATTATAAGTAATCTGATAAAAATGACACTATATTCTGCTAACTATATTGAATTAAATGCGTTATTAGGATACCAACTACTCTTGCATTGAAGTTATTTCTGTATAACCGTCTTGTATACTGTATCAGAAGATACATTACAAGAGGTGTCCCCCACAAAACCACATACGTTTCTGTCATGTCTTTTGCAACTAACAAAGGATATAAGATAAAGTAAGTATAAATTGAGTTTGATCCCTTTAAAGTGCATCCACACAGTTACTTTTTGTGGAGCAACGTTTCCAAGTGTTAGTGGGCAACAATCCCTTAGCAAAAAGTTATTAGTTTTTAGTATATGTTCCCGTTAGGGAAAGTTGCAATGTGTGCAATATGTGGTCACTATCGATAACATTAAGTTAGTTTGTGAACATTATACTGTGCAACTAGCTGGTTACTATTTGTTACCTTATTTTATTGGCGGTATGAATGAGATCATTCAACAAGCAGTCGCAAGTTGAAGAATGTTACCTAATGTTATCGTGTTGCATTCTGTTGCTCCACAAAAAGTAACTGCGTTGTGGATGCACCTTTTCAGTAGAAGCCAAAACTGGTGCCAGTTCACTGACTAAAAAATGACTGCGCTAACCTATGTATTGTAAGTAACCCATCACGCCTGTGTGGTAAAGCATTTAGTATACTAGCTTGTTGCCCAATGTTTCACTCGTATTCCAACGATTTTTTAAGATAAAAGTTAGTCATTATCCTTCTCCAAGGTTTAATCTATCTCTGTAACAAATTTCATTGAAATCGGATCAGCGGTTTAGGCGTGAAAGCGTAATAGACAGAGTTACGATTGAAACGTAAATACGAAATCGCAAGAAAGAAATAAAAAAATGCTATCACTCATTGCTGCTACTTTTACCTAGTCAGCTATATCATAATGACGCAGTATTACTTATCCTACGATTGTTTCAAATAAGCATCAACTAAATGCGACGAGCTTAACCAAAAAAATGCTATTAAATTTGTTCTTGTTCGTTATCGTTAAACGATTTATCGCATCATTAAATGTCGAATCAAATCATCGATAGTGGTCTCGTTTTGTTCACAGTATGTTATATTTTGATAGCGAGTAATCGAGCAATGTTATTGTTATTTAATATACTTCATGTATACGAGTATATAAACACTCAGAGTAGATATAGGAACAAATCACACCTATAAACACCAGTGAATAATTTCTATACTTTGCACTCACAGCACAAACAAGCCAAATTAGGGGAAAAATATATATTATTTTCGTTGTGTTTTCTACATAAGATGGTGATTGTTTTTATCTAGAAAATTTGCAGGTCGATGTTCATAAGCAAGATTATTCTCCATATACTTACATAACACGTGGTGTGAAACATCTAAAGATCAAATAATAGTATAGTAATTTTATCTAGGAAAGTAAACGTATTTATAGGATACCTTTATGTTATTGGAATAAAGTTCATATTTCAATAATTTAACGGCCTTCGTGAGAGAATCACTATACTATACTTAGGTGTTATTAGTATTACTTATATTTGTTAGTTAGTTAGTGTAATAACTTAATTATGCTTGCTGTCCAAAACAAAACCGGTAAGTTCAGATTTTATAATAACACCTAAGTGGACAAATAATAAGCTTTGTTTACGTATTTATAGTGCTAATGTGCTACTAACCTAACCTGTAAATTTTAATGTTATGAGTGAACAAATTTCCGTGCAAATACTTTATCTTGCTCCCAACACAAGTGCGGTCATCGTAGTGTCAAGAGGTCTGTAGTTATACGATCCATGTTAGACTTATTTAAAAAATACATCAATCTGCATGTATTAAATAGCAGCAATTTTTATATTAGTTACCTACCCAATTTCTTTGTTCATAAACTCCATTTTCGCTAACTTAAGACGACAAATGAGTGTATGGATTCCTAAATAAAAAAACCTAGTCTCAATTTCATTTCATAGTGTATAAAACAAGCCAGATTTGAACATCATTTTGTATCAGATTATTTCCCATTCACTATCTAAATGGTCGTCAGGTGACAGTATCGAGCGATCCTTAAAACCGTTGTGTTTCGCGTCCAATTTTAACTGGATATTTTCCAAATTCCATGTATTTGGTAGTTGCATTACTTTTGGTACTAGATCTATAGGATGCGGGTCTTTCTTCGGTGTCTTCGTAATTTTGGGAGTTGGTTTTGGTGTTACCTCTAGCTCTGGTTGTATGTCGATCTGTCGGAACGGTGGCGTGGGGTCTGGGGGCGTCGGGGTGTCCGCCTTATGGCTGTATATGCTGAGGGATTCCAAGTTCAACATCTTGGCTAGTATCTTCTCTTTCTCTTCTATCTGCTTCTCGAGCAGCTCGTCATTTTGCTGAGGTATAGCTCTGGAATTCAAATGAAGGAAATTGTGATGTAGACATAATTTTATCATATGATTTGAATAAAAGAGTCAATAACAGAAACGCTAAATGATTTGAATTGTTCTATTTTATACTTAGTTATTCTAGATGATGTTCTTAAAGATCTGGTGGTATTAATTTCACCGTCATCATTGGACCTCATCACAAGGATTGCATAGAGTGTTTCAATTCAAAGTAAAGCTGATTACTAACGTTTAAACTACTATCTATCTTGAATAAGTGATTATATATAACTTGAATACTCGATTTATTTTGCAGGTTTGATAACAATTGAGAAGTTAACCTTACCCATAGACGCTGATATTCATAACACAGGGGCTGGTATAGCTGACGTTATCAGCTGGTTTCCTGACCGGCGTCGCCATCCGCGGCGTGCTGCCCCCCGATCCCCCGTCCCTCCTTCTGCTGCGTCTGCTGCTGTGAATCAACTCGCTGTCGTACTTTTTCTCCATTATACTATTATACAACTTTAACTTCCTTTGCAATTCCTCAGTCTTCACCCTCCGTATCTCTTCGGCATCGCTCGATACATCTCTGAACTCGTTCACAATTGATTCTAGAACGTTTTCGGAGAGATCGTGTGGGAGGTGCTTGATGGGGGGTAGTTCGAAGCATTCCTCTGCGCTGGCGACGGTGCCGGTCTCGATGAGCTCGTTCTTGGTGAACATGGAGATGGGCTGCTCGAGCACGCTGGAGATGTAGGGCACGGTCTGGTCGAGGTGCGTAAAGTCGCGCACTGTGTTCACCGCCTGCTGGATAGATGTCGTCAGGGATTTCGTCATCAGGTTTATCGGTTCCTCTGTTGAAGAATGTTTGAAATTATACACCTGATCACACTTGAAACGCCCAAGAAAACTGTGATAGATGTTTCTTGTGTAGTCCTCATCAAGGATTAGATAAATTAAATAATAAAATTGGAAATACTTAACAGATTCGTCATCATTTATAATGTGTGTAGTTCACTATGAAATATAAAAGAACAGATGGTAACCTGAATTCCTGAATGTGTTGTTGCAATAGTAATTAAAGTATCTTGCTGTGTAGTCCTGCTTGATACGAGGTAGCAAGAAAATTCCGATAAATTTGCATAAGATGGCTGTTTAAATTTTAATTTAATAAATAAGAGCAGTGATTGCCTATATGATATGAGCATTGGACTGCCAATTGAGTCCGAATCCAGGGCAAGCAACTCTGACGTTTCGCAATAAATAAATATTTTTTACTCGCAGAAAATCATCAGAAGAAAACCTATATTGCCTGAGATTTTCTATACGGCGTGTGTAGTCTGTCTCTCCGCAGTAGGCTAACGAGGTGGACTATAGCCTACCCCCTCTAACTCTGAGAATAAACTAATGCGCAACAGTAAATGGGTTGATAAATATGTTTCTTCGTCTGTAATTTGTTATTTGACGAATATATTTTCCTCAACTTATATAGCGGTGGTGAGTGAAGAATATATATGTTTACGAATTAATAATATTCGATTATATATTGATGAAAGGCTGTCGCTGGATATTGGACCTGTAGAACCCACAACCTCCTATACCGTTATATCAAACGTACAGTTAATTTTGTCACAATAAACAGCAGGCTTGGGACGCTGGAGTGTAGTCAAGCAACTCCTGGAACGGTTCTATGACGAAAGCACTGCAGCAGCCAACGAAGCAACAGTATATTTAAATTAGCAACAATTATTAGCAAAACAAGCAACAGAGCCATTGCTCCTATACATAAATATACAGACAAAAGCGAGAGGTGTCCAGATGTAAAATAAAAATGCGTATATAGTTGTGCATGTGTATATTTATATATAAGTCAATGGCCATGCTGACATCAAGACGACGCGTGTATAAGAAAGTCGAACAATTTTAACGACGGGGCTAATTTTGAAAATAATGCGATGATAATTATGTCAGATTACAATTAATATTAGTGTTAATATTAAAAAAAAATACGTTAGCCCCGTCGGTTTTATATATCGCTACTATAAAGATCATTAGTTTTTTTTTCACGGCTGACTTATAATGTAAACAATTGAATCAAAGTGCGAAAGTTGTGTGTATATGCCAAATAGTTCGTGCTAATAAAAATAATTGATAAATTAATAAATATCATTGTTTACATTGACAGCTAGAAAAAAAAAATAACTTGCTAGCAAAAATTTACGTATCAGCTCTATGTTATATGTTTATTATTTATTATAATTAATGAAAATTTTCAAACTTAATGGTTCACTATAACTTTAAAAAGCCATACAAAATGACTTTAATATATGAACTAAACATTTTTGCAAGCAAGGGTACCAAAAAATACATAAATAAACAAAAAGTCGTTGTCTATATCTCACTACAGCGGGTAACTAGATATAAGATACTGCATTCAGAAAAGAAAATGACAAAATGTAATAATCAAATTAACATAGTGGTTGCAATTTGTGCGCGTCGTGTGACTTTTAAGTACATTATTTTAGGGTTCAAATTTATCTGATTTACGCACACTCGTAAAATGCGTGAACTATATCTACTTAACTTAGCGCTACTCGTAGGCGGAGACTTAATAATAATTACCTCGCCCCAAAGAATACACAGGTCAAAATAGCACAAGAAAAAAACCAACAGATGAGTACTTGCATTCTATTTTCAACTCTATCTGTTTCATTTAAGGATGATTTTTAATTTTCCAATCAACAAAGTAGTATTATTGGATACTTAATGTTTTTTCTCATTCTGTCGTTTCTTTTACTAAATATGATATAAATACTCTACTAACAATTTCTACCCTGCAAACATACAACTACTTAACAAGCACAAAAATCACACCCTGTTTACGAAGCTCTAAAAAAGCGACAGATCTAATCTACAATAATTATAATGGTATGTTTTTGACAGATTCTTATATAAATACATTCAAAGTAAGGATACGTACACAAGTGCGATAATGTAAATCCACTTTATGTATACACATTCTTACACAACTTATACTACGTCACTATAATAACGTCTTTACCTTTAAATCCCATATTTTAGAATGGCAACTCAAGCGACGATCAAAACAAAAAAATAACACTGCATTTAAATTTTCAATGTATTTTTTTTTTCATAAATATTATTCGTTTCCATCGCACCTCATAATTAATCTGACTAGACTAAACGGTTTCTTTGGTCTAGGGGCAGCGAGTGCTGTACTATACGAGAGGTTTCAGTCCCGGGTCAAGCAGTGCTACCGAGGTTTTCCGGGTCATATAATGTATAAGTATATAAGCACAACCTACGTAGTGTTGTCACTCAAAACGATTCTCAAGTAGTGCCCGCCGCTTAACCGCCATTCTAAATACGGCAAGTGTATAATAGGAATGTATAAGTAAATATTGTCAGTAGCACGCGATCTTAATTTTATACATCTTCATCCTCCTGTCCTACCCCTAATTTATTTAGGGTCATCCTTGTCAGTCGTAACCTTAATTTTAAACATAAGTACGAAAATATTTTGCACTTCAGTAAATACTTTTAACATTTCCATTAGCACACTTAACTACTTTTAACATTTACAACTTTGTTATAACATAATTAAAATGTATGTGAAAGTGGTTGCTCTACAATCGATGATCTTGGCGGTAGCTAATTTTGGACTTTATGAGCTAAAGTCTAAGGATGATATGTCATTTTAAGTCTAAAATTATACAACACTTATACACATTTACCTAATACCCAAGTTTAAAAGACTTAACATAAATTGTAATTTCAGTCCTGATGAACTTTTTTTATTTAACAATATTTTATAGTCAAATGATTTGGGAAGTAAGTACATACATTATATACGGATAAAGATCTAGCTGGTTACATACATAAGTAAGTGTCAGGGTCGTGTTCCGTATCGAATTTTAGGATGAAGTCGGGTCTCCACTAAAAATAGTAATAGCTTTTGTGTTTATATCACAAAAATTGCCAAATTCCTTTGGTAGATACTCATTATTATTCTCTTTGTTACCAACACGAGTTTACAACACAAAAGTAGCCAACCTTCTTTCAGCGGAGCCCCGGCTTAATGTGTGACTGCATATTAAATACACTCGGCCAAGAAACTGATAGCACCAGTTCAGTTATGAAAAAGCTTCCTATCAACTGAAAATATTACAACAGTTGTCAAGGAATTCACATGAATTTAAATTAAGAACGTATGTCACTACAATAAATAATAACGATGCATTCGTATGTATAAGTTATTTTGCCATGCGAAAATACACCTTACTGTTTTATGTCGTCCATACGAATTTCAATCTTGGGTGCAACACTTACGTTTCACATTAGGGCTGAAGACCATTTTTAGACTGTTTTTTCTGTCTTGTTAGATATTACAAACTATATATTATTATTTATACAGTCGTGTTTTGGTTGATTAAGGCACTTTAAACTAATCTAATTAAAATATATTTACGTCTAAGTAATATGCATATAATCTCAAAAATAAATATCTAAAGTTATAGTTTTTATAGACTGTTTATACAGATTGGCTATTAGTTTTCAATCATTAAGCGCTAAGCTGGTGTGAATCAATTCAACTTGAACCTTATGTATGTGTCACTAAAATTAACCTTTTGACCGCCACTTCAATAACGAAAATCCGTGTTCTCTACGCCAAGCGATAAATTCTAGTATTTAATAATGGGTAAAAAAAAAACAATTTTTGTATAGGTATGTATTTTGAGCTAAAAAAAAAATGGTATTTTTGACGTGCCATGCCGTCGTTGGCATCGTGAACAAGTTTTCATTTGACGTCTATACACGTCCGTGGCGGTCAAAAGGTTAAAAGCGTTGAAAGCAGAAAATCTGGGTTGTGACAATCTGCAATTCGAATATCTAAACATTAAGTGGTTCTTTCCGATATGTATTATTTACAACTGAGAGAACCAATATTCGGAAATAGAACAAATTTTCAAATATACAATTAATGATTTCCAAAAGTCAGTTGCTAGTTGATTTCATTGATACAAATTATGTTAACTTAACTTAAAATTCATACGATAAGAACTTTATCGCCACTACCTAAGGTACAAAGTCACGTTAATTAAATGTTTAGAATACTATGCCAAATGCCAATAGACATTTACTTCCTAGTATTTGCTTATAACACATCGTTCAGACAGTATCTCGTCTAATGCCATTGTTTCGGCACAAGATAAGCATCAATAAAACTACTCCGCGGCATGTTAATCTAACAAGACATAGGTTAAGGCACTTTATGACTATTCAAAAACTAGTACCTATATAGTGGACCCTTTACATCGTCCTTGGTCAGGGATAGATCATAATTAATATACATCCTCCGAACCTTTTCCCGACTATGTTAGGGTCGGTTTCCAGTCAAACCAGGGGCCTTACCACGAAGTGATAACGCGATCATCTTTAGTTTGTGTGAAAGGGATGGCGCTATTCAATGTGTAGAGCGGCATCCCTCCCTCTCAATCGCAAAACGATCGCAATAACACTTTGTGGTACGGCCTCAGATGCGGCTGAACATCAGTATTTTACTGCAAAGCGACTGCCATCCGACCTCCACAACCCAATTTCTGGGGAATACCGATCTCCTGAGGATAGACTGTCAGGTACCTCTAACGACTGTCACCGATGTTCGAATGACAACCATGACCGACGGCTTTATGTGCTCTCCGAAGCAAGGAGGGGTCTCTAATTGTTAAGAATGGTTACCCATCCACAGACTGGCGACGACTAGCGCAGCTTAACCTTGCAGATCGCTTGATCAGCATAGTTATTAAAGTTATTTAGCGAAGGAAAAATTCGACCGCGGGCTGGATTCGAACCTGCGTCTGGTTAGGTACACCAGAGGCTATGACCACTAAACCACCGCGAGTCCCATCCTCCCTCCTTCCCTTACGTCTTTATACGTCAGTAACACCTATTGAAAAGCAAGTTTTTGCTTCTCAACCGAAATTACAGTTAGTTCGATATCAAACGATGCCACTTTACCTACTAACTATCTTATTGTATTTTATAATAATTTCCTTCGCTAATAAAATAACTTTAAAATCTTAGCATGGAAAATCACAAAAAATACAAAAAGATAACATACTTATTAATTACGTATATCGATATAACGTGAGAAAATCCGTAAAAAGTAGTTTTATTTCAAAGTCTTATATTCGCATAATAGTCGGAAACCAATAAAGTACCTACCTATATAATTAAATTCGGGAATGTATTAAGTACTCACTACAAATGACCTAAATGAATCGATGTTATTTTAAATTTCATAATAAATGGCACTTACTTTTTATGGCGTACTTTTTATTATATTAGTATGGAACCTATTACTTAATAAATCTTAGTAAATGACAACAGTAACACGATTCTCTACAAAAAAATAATCCTAATTCCTAGTTTATACAGACCACCTCGTTTGTAGTCTATACAAACGACGGACTTAAAGACTATACATAATAAAAATATACATAATATATCTTTATTTATTTGAGGCTACAGATTCTTCAGCGATTTATCCATCAGTCACATATCTACAGATTTGGAAGCACCTAGTTTAATTCTTAAATTAGTTTTGCCGACAAATAGATCCGCCGGTTGCTTTATATTTTTTGGAATATACAAATATAGTTGCTAATCAGAAAATTTTAAAAAAATCTTGAAAGAATATTCGACCACTGGTAGGACCTGATCGTGCGGCCTATTTTGATAACCAGATATTTTTCTTCTACCATTTTTTCTGTCCACTGTACCAAAACCAAAGGTCGTAAGTTCGAGCCCTGCTCGCAGTCGAATGCTTTAACAAAAATTATAACTTTATATTTATTATAGTGTGTGTAGCTTAATAAAGCTTTCATTTAAGTTGATCTGAATAAAGGCTATTATTATTATTATTTCATTAAGGACGGATATAATGTAAATGTACTAATACTTGGATATGCACAACACTGTCTTATACACAAACAACCGTTTTTGGCACAACCAGTCTCTCTTATCATACTTAGATAAATATCTAGAATTATACAATATGTTAAAATAATCCTGTCCGAAAGGGGCATATATAATACCAATCACATTACCAAATAAAATAAGAAACATAAAATATTCATGAAAGTAAACAAATAAATGAATTAAAATGCACGATTTCCCCAAATTCTATCAAATTTAAAATGTGACAACACCACAACATCGGCGGTATGTTTGGCACCTGTGACAATTGCCCCGGTATTGCCATGAAACATTTCATATTTTATGATTGTTTTCGTGGTATTTTTCTTGACTTGTTTGCAGAAAAGATTTTACTTATAAGAATCAAATTTCTATACTTAATAAATATTAATTAAAAACCTTCACGAATCGGACAGGGTTTATTTAGCACATGATATTTTGTACGACCAGAAGAACTAACATAGGTCCCGTGACATAACCATGTCAGCATTATCTAGTCTTTAGCCAGTTTCGGCACTAGATTTACGGCGACAAAATTATTTCGTGACGCACACGTTAGTAACTTTTCGATTGCGCACCAAATAACTCTACAGGTATGAATATAGTCGCATAAGCTGTAGCAACAACAAATGTTAAACGAGAGGTCAACGAAAGCGCAAATTAATACTTCAAGCTAACTTCACACCTGCGAAGTCGTATGGTTAATGGAATGTTTTAAAGTATTAACGGGTCTATGGCTCAAATTCAGATACGAGCCTAATTGGTTAGTGGATTGTTATTTTTCATGATCCCATTTAAAAAATCCTCATAAATAGAGCCAATAAATAACAAAATTGAAAAAAAAGCGGTCCAATAATAAAGAAGTTATAAACATTTAAATTTAATTAATTTTATGCGAGACAGAGTGTATTATACAAAAATGTGACGTCACTATTCCGTGCTAATACTAATTTTGAGGGAAAGGGATGGAGCATCCCGTCTCAAACCCACCAAAAACTGTAAAGGACTCGAAAATTAGCCAATTGGAATTTTTTTTTCAGTATACAGTTTATAATTAATTATATTTTTCATTACGCCCGTTATTTTGAATCAATCAAACAACAGTCAAGTAACCAATTTTACACTAGCTTACATTTGTCTCTGATTCTTAGATTCAGACGCTTTTTTCGTACATTAAATAACTTTCTAGATGTTATTATTTTAAGTCTAATTCTATAGTCTACTATGATCAATAATATTAACGAAAACTAAGAAATACAAAACTAAAAACAGTCAATATAATTAACTAAAACTTCCCTGCATTCATCTGTGATTGATAGTAAAACAACCGATAAGTGCTCCAATAAGTACAAATAACACTTATAACATTTAAACTGGATAGGACACGTTGATACCTCCTTTTAGCGTGGTTAATATACAACCACTAATTTTGAACCTTATGCTGTTAACAATAAGTGTGAAAAACGACCAGCCACTAATATTTCTGCTTCCGATTTAGCATGTCCTATCCAGCTTACATGTTTAGTTAGGTTTGCTGAACAGACCTGCGGCGAGCGCGGCGGGCTCTGGCGCATGCGCCAACCGCACCAGCGAGCGCGGACCCTCCAGGATGAAGATCTCGTCCTTGTTCACCGATACCGACAGGATCCTGTGCGACAGGTCAAGTTATACTGGTTGGGTACAATGCACAAATGGCTCATATTAAAGAAATCGTTAAGATAGAGATGCTTTTTTCATTTGCTATAGGTATGGCAATTTTTTTTTTATACTACTAAGGTGGCAAACAAGCATACGGCCCACCTGATGGTAAGCGGTTACCGTAGCCTATAGACGCTTGTAACATCAGGTGTATCACTTGCGCGTTGCCGACCCTGTAAAACGAAAGAGGATTAGTTGAGTTGGCAGTATAAGGGTCGAATTCCCCCCCACTGCCAACACAAAGTTTCCTCGTGGAGCACTGGCAACCTTGCTCACCGTAAGAAACACAACATAGTTCAAAGCAGTGTTATTTCACTTCGATTTTCTGCATCCCGGAGGTATTTCCCCAGTCGGGCAGCTCAAATTTGAGTGGAATTACTTCCACTATGTCCTACCTCTCTTAAATTCCTTTGTTATAAAATCCCGTGACAGCGCATTAAAACAAATTCTTTTGTAGAATTTTCAGTATCACCATAGGTACTATACAGGTTTGTTATCATAATTTAAACAAAATTTCATTTATTCTATAAAGAAAACTACTTATTTCAAACAGTGCACCTAGGTTCGACATTTCATAAGTGCCTGTATATGGTTTATATGAAAATAAAACTGATGAACTTTGATTCAATTTGATTTTTGATTTGATCTCATAACATTTTTGTTCGAAATTCTATTTTTGTCATTCCTTTGCTTTATCGAAATTCAATATTTTATTTGTATAAAAACAAAATAGGGTAATAATGGATTTTCACACAACTTTGCGTCCCTAGGGATGTAGTGTAAAGGTACTTTCTCCCCTGTCTATGTAAAAAATAGTTTAAAACCAACCTATTATAACAAATAATACCTATTATTATAGATTGAACAAAAAATTACCTCTTGAAAACTTCTTAGACTTAATTTTTAGTGTTATATGAAAAGGGATTGGCGTTATGGAATAATCCTATATTTATATTTTTTTGATAGGATACCTTCTGAGATCGTCTACGACGGCCACGGCGGTGAGCGAGCGCGGGTCCAGTATGTACAGCATGTGCTCGTTGTGCGACACTAGGAAGTGCTCGCGGAACACGTGCAGCGGGCCCAGATTGTACTCCCGCTGGGTGTGAGATTGCTTGTGCTGCGACGGGTTCAGCAGCTCAGCTATCGTTAGCGGGTTCGATATAGCTTCCTTGAAAAACAAACGGATACATGACAGCCTACATTTTTAGTACTGATGGATGGCTGACACAGGCACAGAGAGACACACACACACCACATACACACACACACTAAATACACTCACCACAACCACACTCACATCACACACACACACACACCACACAAACCCACTCACATCACACACACACACACACACTCACACCACACGCACACACACACACTCACACCACGCACACACACTCACACCACACGCACACGCTCACACTACACGCACACGCTCACACTACACACACACACGCTCACACCACACACATACACACACGCTCACACCACACACATACACACACGCTCACACCACACACATACACACACGCTCACACCACACACATACACACACGCTCACACCACACACATACACACACGCTCACACCACACACACACACACACACACAGATACCTTGAACAGTAGTGTCTGCAGCACGTTGCCGCGTGTGTCGGCGCGCCACAGCCGCAGGCCGGGCCGCGCGCAGTAGGCGCTGGCGGCGCCGCCTCGCGCGTACGAGTGCGCCACCACCGCACCTACCGCGCACAGGCTGCCACACACACACACACATACACTTAACTAAGAACGCACATAATAACAACAGCACATAGAAACAAACTTGGGTACGCTGGAGATCGCTGAGAAATGTATGAATTTGAAGTTTTTTTACATCTGTCATTGGTATCTTATGTTAGTTTGAAGGGCAAGTAGCCATTGAAATTACTGGGCATATGAGACAACTGACATCTCAAGATGATACCACTGGTATTGTTGGCGTTAATAGGCTGCGGTTGCCTCTTACCATCATAGCGGCCTGTAAGGTCTTATCACAATTAAAAAAGCCAAGGTTTGACTGGCGTTTGATAAAGTGCGTAATACTATAACGGTTGTTAACAATTTGTAAATAAAGCTTTACTATTAGTACTTCACATTTCTCGTATATGACTTTGTGTTTGTGTTGTACTAGAGTATAATATACTGTGCGTAGTAATTCGATTAAGAGCCATAAACTGTTGAAATATTTTTTTCCAGCAAACTCTCTTTTGTTTAGATTAGGGATGTCATATCTCTTTAGCTGGGTATGTTGGAGTCAATCTGTTCCGCCCAGAGTCTGGGCAAGTTCGTTCACATGGGTTATTCGCTTCTCCTGGTATTTCAGGTTGCTTTGGACTATTTCTTGCCAGACATAAAGATTATACTATAATGATAAAAGTCTTATCTCAAAGTTGCAATCTAAATTTCGCGAAGAAAGCGCTTTTGACTAAGTAAGTGTGTATATAAATACATATTAATGCTCTTAGCTGTCCCTATATGTAAAATTTCAATTTTATCATCTGATAACGACAGTACATCAACAAAAGAGATTGGTATACAGGTAGCGAACGAAACCTGCATCTTTACACAGATTGCGATTTAAATAATTACCCGTCCATGGGTTTGATGTATAGCAGCTACATATTGCGTGATACATTATTACACAATCTTTAATAAAACACAGATGTTTAATTAGCTGCCTGTATACTAACTCTTTTGTCGACCGTACTATAGTAAATAGGACATAAGCCATCCTCACCTCTTGCGCTCCTTCTTGCCCAGCTGGTTGACGTGCCAGCGCCCGTCCCGTCGCTCGCACACGATGCTCCTGTACAGACTGGACACCAGCAGCGTGTTCTGATAGTAGCTCATCTGAACTATCTCATGTTCTTCATTCACTATCTCCATTGATTTGCATAGATGCTGTGGCAAAATTGGAACAACATTAGTATTTCACGGAGAAACTTCACGTCATAGAACGTATTATGCGTGTGAGTGGGAATGATGAATTATTCGAACCGCCCCAGCCCCTCGTGAGAGGCAGGCTGTAATATTAGGTACTTGCGATCTTTCAGAGAGTATTCGGGTTTCTGAGGTAGGTACTTAGCCTTGCATGTAGCGACACCAGGACAATGCAATAGTACCTACGTGGGCCGTTAATATTTGGATTTAGAATTAGATCGGTGGAGAATGTCCTTCAAGGTTACCAGTGCTCCGCGTGGAAACGTTGTGTTGGCAGTGAAGATACTATGACCCTGATACTGCCAACCCAACTAGTCCTCTCTCGTCTGTAGAGATCGCTACAAGGAGTCAGCATTATAGCATGACTAGTGCGGGGGCAGTATTTTAAAAAAGAAAATGAGTCCGAATCCTATAGGTGAACTCGGTAACGAAGACAAAATCGCGAGGGGACGTAAATACCAAATATGCCATTTTCTTGTTTAGATTATTCACACAATTGAATGACAATTGAGTGTACCGAGCAAGCATACATCATATTGTAAACACATGCCACTAAACAAACTGAAATCGCCAATATTTGTTGTCATTGAGACCGCGAGGAATCAAAACTAATAAAATTAGTTCCAACCTCGCTTGGAAAGTTGCTCTCAACATTATCTATCAATATTCTCAATCAATATTGATATATTAATTATGTTATGATTAACATAATTAGCACAAAATAAGACGTATTTCTTATAATGTTTCTTTAGGTACATAATATCACGCCTTTTCTCCCCGAAGGGTACGGCAGAGGTCAGAGGTGTACCAATGTATACACACAGTTCGCCAGTATGTTTAGGAGATTAAATACGGGCCTCATATGTTTTCTTGAAGCTTAGACATTTATATATTTTTTTTTTTTTTTGTTTACGGGTGGAAACCTTCAAAATGCTACTGGATTAGACTCCCCGGTCTAATCCCCGTAGACCGTGTGGGATTCATAGCCACTAAAACCACCCCTCACATGGAGGAGGGCATTGTGTCCTTAAGTCCCCTAGTCATGAACTTTTTTTGAGTGTGGATAATCCTAATGCATCTTCTGTCACCTGGGGAGCCGGGGTACGTCTGACTAGTACCGACTAAATACAGCACTTCGCTTCACAGCCATAGGATTCATGATGTTCACTAAGATCATACATGTGGACTTACCATATAAAAGTCGATCTCAGTCATAATGATGACGCCGTTCTTATCACCAGAGAATAGTCTCATACCATTCTTGGACCACTCTATAGCCGTGATTTTACTTTTGTGTAAGTCGCCTATCGTGTACCTAAAACAAAACAATATTCGTAAGAAAGAAGAAAGAAAAAAAACACATTTATTCAGAAAAGGTCAATAAAACACAGATAAAATAAGGAATGAACATATAAAAACAGCAAAGATCATTAGGATGTACTGTCGGCATTCTTGTCCTTCATGAACCTCAGCATTTTGTTCAGAACTTTGCAGCACACATAAACATCTAAACATATTTATCGGAAGACCATACAAATATTGCGGGGATCGAATCCGCGTCTCCTAGCGCTGCCGATAGCTAGACCACTGCGTCATTCGTATTAGCAGCATTGCAAGATCGATCTCATCCAATTCGAGATAAAACCATACCTTTCAACTTTGGGCTCGACTTTGGGCTTGAAGCTATCGGGCACATTTTCAGGGTGCTCCTTAGGTATCTGGAACACGGTGACCTGTCCGGCAGCATTGCCTGCACCCACCATGTAGTCAACTGTGCTTACTATTTTCACGTATGTTATAGGTGATGTTGATGCCTGAAATTTTATATTTTATTTACTCAATACTCAATTCATTTATTGCAATCCACAATGTTAAGTTGTTACACAGTTTACGGTACCAACATTATGGTACTATGGTATATTTATTATCTGACCTTCTCTCAGCTAAGTTGGAGTTGGCTACCAGTCTAACCAGAGGGGGCTGAATATCATTACTTTACATGAAGTGACTGCCAGCATACATCTGTACTCCAATATCTGTCATTACTAATGTTATCAGGTGTTGGACTTCTGACTAATTACCACTAGTGATTCTCATAGACGTTTGTGGGACAACCAAGAAGTTTTTGACGCTCAATATGATAAGAATGGTCTCCAACAATAGATATCCTCTAGACTAACATGGTAGTTTTTGTTTTTTGATAATTCCATAAGGAAAACACAAAATTTATTTATAAAGCAAAAGGATAATGCTTTACTACTACAAATAGGCAATAATCAATCATATCTGGGGTTCCCCTTGCATAACTAGCAATATTGTTATAGCATTTTCAAGGAAAACAAACTTGTATTATGTCAGCATGTAGATACAGGCTATAGAGGCTAGGATAAAATTAGTCAGGCAGGTTAGTAGGATAAAGTTAGTCAGTAGTCGCACTGTATTCGCTTCGTAGTTCGCTTCGATCTTCACTTGTCCGTGTCCACAATTGAACTGCCTTGCCGGCCCCTTAGGACCGCTATTTATATGGCTCAGAAAGTTCCAGAATGGAATAATCCCGAAAATGCTACACAAAATACGAGTAGGTACTCGCGCGCCTATTGTATCGCGAGCCGCGTGTCCTTGAGGTATTGTTATAGGCACTTATAGATATAAGTACCTACCTATACCTACGCGAGTGTCGAGATTAAACTTCCACGTGTTTCAAGAACCTTCGTGAGCCATCTCAGTCGTTCTATTATATATCCGGCGTAACAATATCAATCAATTGTGGGTATCACAATAACACTGCCTGACCAGAGTATCCAGAGATTCGCAGATGAAGCAATCTATTTGTGTTACATAATTTGGGTTTTGCATATTTGTGCGACAATTACTATAAAATATAATTAAGAATTAGTTATTTTATTTCATATATATTTATTCCTAGTGAATTTGGTTGAAAAAACCTTACACTGTGAGGAGTAGGACGAACCAGACTGGTAATAAAAATAAAATTTATATTGACTTTAGTATGCAATAGAATGTGCCTTATCTTAATTAATGTGCCCGAACATGAGTGAAAGGTACTCTTCGTGTTATATAAAAATAAGATTATTACATATCAGAGAGACATTGATCAGCTTCCAATCTAACCCTGATGCAAGTACGGTTTTTAGTTGGTAGGAGTCTGATATACCCTGCTACTTCACAAGGTGGTGGATGATCTATGAGGATTTTCGGTATGATGAAAAAGGGTTCATACTCATTTCAATTTCATACAGTCACATACATCACTTAGTTTTTTATATCCATATGATAAAACAATCTTGCTACACAATTATTGCAATTAAATCATTCCTCAAAGAAATCAAATATATAATCTTATCTGTTGGTTTATATTAATTATCTTGCCTCAATGTTTACACTGCAACTTTGTAACACATATATCATGATAAATTTGCCTCTGGTCATTAGCCTCTTTTTAACTGATGATAAAACAGAGGTTTATTTAAGCATAGTGTACAGATTTTATCACAATTTTAATAGAACAATTTCATTTTTTTTTCTATTGGTAGCGAAACCATCCTAGACAGGCTACTGCTTAAGAAATTGGCAACTTGATTCATCAATTTCTAATACAGATAGTTTATATGAAATTGGAGCGCCATGGTCAGAGTCGCCTTAGGAGGTTTTGAAATAATCATTAAATATGTCTACTTATACAGCTAAAAAACAGTATCCTGACAAAAAGTGGTTGGGCTGGACAGCCGAAAGTATGGACACTGGACAGATCATAACGACTATGCGTTGGATAGCATGCCAAAGGTGGTTTCCTGGCCTACTCAACTCTTACCTCACATCTGAGTCTCTGAATGTTCCCTTTCTTCCGATCGTACCAGTACACCAGCCCCACATTCGTGCCCAGAGCAATGTACTCGCTGACCGCGTCCACACATGTTAGACACAATTCGTTGGAAAAAATACCAGTCTGTATCCTAGGTGGAATTAAATTTAAAATGTGCGAACACGGAGCCCATTCTCTAACGAAACCTTCTTCAGCGCCACCCGATATTTCCATTATAAATAATAAAAGATCACTTTTATTAAATATGTTTTAAACAGCAACTATTCATGCACTTCAACATGACTTTCTCGAAATTACTTAGTAAATAAAAGCGAAAAATTAAAATCGAAAGTCTCTGTGTTTGACTTATTTTGACATATGGAAAGAAAGGGAAGGGAATGGAAGAGAAAGGGAGTGATGGAATTGAATGTAATACCAATCTCACGAAAAAACTTTCAATATTAAATTACTAAGCTGAGATAATATAATAATGTTATTTATTAATCTCAAATTCTCAATTAAATAATAAAATTTACACACAATAAATAAAATTAATTTAAACAATCAATATTTTGTCGATTTGACAATGGGTTTTTCGGTTTTTGGGGTGAACTGGACGCAACACTAAATTCTGGTTGACCAACTTGATATCGTAAGTTCGTAACTGTACACTTGTCATTTTCTTGTCAAACTTGGTCCGTAGTGCGAAAGTCATCTCGCCACGCATTTTGGCAAATAATTCATACGAAATGGCAGAATCAGCGACAGAAATCCCTATAATCATTGAAGAAGCTGTTAGGGATACTGTAAAAAATGTTACAGACAAACCTCCGACAAGTATTGAAGGCATCGCAATTGCATACCTGAGTTTAGTGATTATGGCTATATTACCAATATTCTTCGGAGCTTTTCGGTCTGTGAAATACCTGAAGGAGCAAAAGGTAAGTCTAGCAAGATATTTGCGGTACCAGGATAAAATTTTATGTTATGACATGTTTATTATTTTGCTGGAGCTAACGAGAAATTTACGTACACGTTTTATCATCGTGGCATATTGTAACTTGTCAAATGAAAGGACCTTGCTCTATAGAACTTAAAAAGAATTGCCTACAATAATTTCTTACCGTCAGCAATCGAAAATTCGTCATAGATTTAAATTTCTTTGATATTGATGACTTGTGTGATAGCCTTAATTTTTTTGTCATTATCATCATGATTATTGTTTGTTTTAATGTCCTTCATCGTTTCCATGTATATTACAATTGAAATAGGTTGGAAGGACTCTAGTATCGGTACATGTTAGAAAGGGAGGGAGAGGGGGCGGGAAGAGGGGGGGTTGGCCATAGGACAACATCCTAGCTACATGTACCGCTATTAGAGTCTAGCCAATAGGTTTTCTATTTACCAATTATTTCCTTAGTTTACTAGATGTACAGAGGCCATCACATCAAGCTACCACAATCTGTCAAATTTCTTTGATTGATTTTTAACTTTAATACAAAATGATAAGGTTCATATTCAATTGGGAAAATTTCACAGTTTTGGATAGCTTGACTTGCTGGAGTCTATACAATCATTGTACCTAGTTGTTTTAGTCAATAAACAAAATGAGAATGTTGTTAATTTCAGATTTAGTAGAGTTGTTAGGTTAGGTTAGTTGGTTGAGATAGTTTGCAGCAGGACTGACTGGTATTACAGTATTTAAAATTTAAATAAGAAAACAAAGTAATTAAATTAACATATTTTTACCAAGCTGTTGCCTGCAGTTACACTCATGTCCCAAAGGATTTCATGAGACAAAAAGTCTATTTCCAAGGTCTAATCTATCTCTGTACCAAATTTCATCAAAATCGGTTTAGTTGTTTAAGTGTGATACACGGACAGATTTAGATATACTTTGTCATTTGAGGAGTGACTGTCCAAAGGGGACTAAATACATCATAAGCAATTTTCGAAAAACAACAGAAAACTTAAAATTTGACTGTTATTTTTTATTATTATAGCCAAAATTTAGTCCGTTTTGAACAGAATCGCAATGTTCACCTCACAATTAGCATCAGAAATAAGCCTTTTATCCTGTTTTTTAACTGAATTAGAAAAAAAGGAGAAGGTTCTATGTTCAACTGTATGTATTTTATTTGGTGAAATGGTAGTATTCAATACTAAAATAGATTATGTCCAATAGGCCCTTTTGAACAGTCACTCCTCATTTATAACATTATCAGGGACATAAAGGTGTTCTCACTCACACTAGAGAAAATGTTGGGTGGTTCAGGGGAATTTAAAGGATACCATTAACAGACTTCCTTAATCCCTAAATTACATTATGATTGTTAACTAGTTAAAAAACTGACTGTAATTGTTTATTGCTATACTCACAAAGTACAGCCAACTATTGTTTGTGCTCATTGTGAGATTATGCAAATCAATTTATTATTGTTAACAATTTTTTACTTCAACATTGAACTTGATTTTTGGTAATTTACCTCCATCCTAAATGACATTGGACAATGCAGGAGAAAAAAGTTATATTGTACCAACCAGAGCTTATGGATTACTTAATTTCACTGATATAAGTGAATTAAAGACGAGACTTGCTACTACCATAATGATGCTTGAGTATTAACTTCGATACCAAAACACATGAATAAGTAAATTCAATCAAAATTAAATTTTGTTTTATATAATTTTATTGTTATGTTGATTAATAGACAACTGTGTTGCTGGGGAGTTTGTTGCACCACTTTTTCTTCCTAGCTATAACACAAGGCGAAAAATTATGTTTAAAAAGTACTACCTACAAGCAATTTTGAATAAATTATTTTAACCTTGACTTTAAATAGCTAAAATAGTATAACAAGAAATAAAAAATAATTTTCGGGTGTTCCAACAAGGAATACCTAATTAATGCATAGGTATAATAAATTATAATGCATTAAATTGGTAATGGTTTATAATATTGGGAGAATTTGTATACCCTACCAAGCAATTTATAATTTCAATGTAATGTAAATTGCTTTTGACTTTGCGCATTATCATTTAATTATTTTGCTATTAAGTATACTACCTGTTTTAAAAGTCTACAAAATGTAAATATAATCTATTTAAAAATATTTTAAATTTCCTTCTTTTAAAACTTGATAAATACTCACTTCAGTGAGTAAACTTCACACTTACAACGTCCTCAGCATATTTAAATGTATTCATTTAATTAACATCTCATTTTGAAGTTGTTTGAAAATGTATTTTGTAGATTCCGTTTAAAAGCTTTAATTTCATACCACAGACATTTTCAAATATTGTAGAAGTACATACATTGATGTAGGAAGATCATACCCAGCTGAGAATCAAGAGGAGTTTGAAGATGAGCGAAATTATTATAACAGTTTTCTTATCGACAGGAATCAGGCGAGCGCCATGAGACGATGTCGAATAGGGACGCGCTCATGTTCCCCCTGATCGCATCAGCCGCGCTCTTCGGCCTCTACATATTCTTCCAGTTCTTCTCCAAGGAATACATCAATCTACTACTCACTGGATATTTCTTCTTCCTAGGAGTACTTGCCTTGAGTCATCTCCTTAGGTAAGAGCATAGAATAACTAATAAGTACTACATACATAATGGCCATCTTTACCGTCTCTATGTTTGGTACCTCACTGACCCATAAATAAAAAGTTTATTGATCTCAGATAGTTGTACAGTCAAATACTTATAAACAAACACAATGCAAAAAGAAACAGTAGTTACAGTACAAAGTATTTGTATGAACTCTGGCACCCAAAGAAAGATTTAACTTGTGTTATGGGTGCCAGCATTGTTAACAAATTTGGTTATAGTGTTTGTTGTCTGCTAAACAGGGTTGACACACATTTTCCCATGCACATAGTCATTTATATCAGTTTATTACGCCTGTACGCAGCCAGGGCGGGCGCTACATATTCTATAATAATAAGGTTTTTTGTAGGGAAGAGTTGCATTGCCTAAATGCCTTTGCATGGCTAAATCTTACGTTTGTTTTAATCTAATATCCCCGTTTCACGTATTTATTTTGTCCCCACAGCCCCGTGATCTCTTTCATGGTGCCAGCGTCCGTGCCGAACGTGTCGTACCACATCCACTTCACTCGTGGCGAGCGAGACACAAGCACTGACATCATCAACTATAAGTTCACCTCGTACGACATTATCTGCGTGCTCATCTCACTATGCATGGGCGCCTGGTATCTTCTCAAGAAGGTAAGAACGTCATTTTTAAAAATATCTTAATCGAACAGGAAGGCCCAGAAAACGTTAGAGCAACAATTTGACTGCTATCTGGACAGACTGGCCTCGGGTCGCTAAACAGAGATCAGTGGAAGGAGATGGGAGAGACTTGTTCAAGGGTGTGATCACATAGGTTAGAAAAAAAAACCTCACGTAACATTTCATCACACCGGCACTCGTGTCTAATTAATAAATAGACTGATAAATCTATCTGTTAGGTTAAGCGATGGTCTCCTCGGTTAACACATGTGACCAAGTTTCTTTCCTTCTTTCGTTGGTCTTAAATCAAATACATTTTGTGTGAGCAGCACTGGATCGCCAATAACCTGTTTGGCATCGCTTTCGCGGTGAACGGCGTGGAACTGCTGCACCTCAACAACGTGGTGACGGGCTGCATCCTTCTCTGCGGTCTTTTCATCTACGACATCTTCTGGGTGTTCGGCACCAACGTCATGGTCACCGTCGCTAAGTCCTTCGAAGCGCCCATCAAACGTAAGTTGATTAAAATTGTTATTCCCTCGTTGTTTTCCTTAAACTCGAGCGAATTTCCGCATTCTACCTGATGCCTGCGTCATCATAATATCCGCCTGACATTTTGAAAATGACACTTATCATTGAGCCCAAGTCTACTATTAATGGATTTTGGGATGGATGGATTATTTATTGGATTTTCACTAAAAGAAAGTGGTTATGGGAGTTCGTAATACGTAGAGCTCAATTTCAGATTCCTAGAATTTTGTCATTTTTTGCGTTCCATTTTACACAATAAGTGGCATACCAAAAGACACAGTTTAGAGAAAAAATAATCAGGTCACAGGAGGATATTATAGGGAAATTGATGTGAATAAATGTAATGGATTGTTTACGACCTGGGCAAACCCACGTGTCTCGTAAAAGTAATTCCCGCCTTTCGACATACGTAGACTAATATTTCCCCCCACTTCCGTACTAATATTATAAATGCGAAAGTAACTCTGTCTGTCTGTCTGTTACGCTTAAACCGGTGAACTGATTTTTGTCAAATTTGGTACAGCAATAGATTGGGCCTTGGAGAGGAACGTAGGCTACCTTTTAGAAACCTTTTGTATCAAAAAGCCCTTTGGAACGGGTGAAACGGCGAGCAACAGCTAGTTGTCTATAATTATTATACATATAAAACTAAGATAACTACCTCATTAGCCTAATGGTCCTGCGCGACTGCTGCAATTGAGGTCCTGGATTCGATTCCCAGGTCAAGCAAAGTGTTATCGAGTTATTCTATGAAATATCAGTATTAGCTCGGAGTTTGGATTTGAGCCCAGTTAATGGCAATAAGGTCTAGGTCTTGGATGGGACCGCTTGGCAAACGTAACATGAACGACCACATACACGCTAGGATGACGAGATCGTATAGCCGGACCACGCTGGCTTGACGTAGCGAGAAATATAGAAAGCTGGCATTTTTTGGAGGAGGCCTTCAACTCAGGGGTTCTCAAATCTAAGTTATAAATGATAAATATTAGTTAGTACTGTAAATTAGAGAACAGTCAGACAGACTCGCTCCCTATTACATGGGAACTAAACATACCGGCGAACTGTGGGTGTACATGCGTGATAGTACTGGATATAATACTATTTTGGTTTATACGAAAGGTATTAATTAACTTGGCATACTTATTATGATAATATAGTAAGACAACTCCTTTGTTACTTTGCACAATACGACAGGTACAGTTATCGAAAACACCACTACCGCTATACCGGCACGCAATAGACATCTTGCGGTGCTATAAAATTAATATTGATTGTAAATTATTTCAAAACATATTTTGAAAATCCATCTGAGAATCAGAATTGTTTTCATTTATTTCGTTGTAAACATGGGCCATAATAAATACATATTGTCAGAAGAAATCCTCTGTACCCTTGGGGTAATAATATAAACAGAAATCTTTTTAGACATTCGACTTTTTGAAACAATTTTTTCGTGTTTTTTTTTCGTAGCTCTTATTTAGATATTTGTTTATTTGAAATAAAATTATAATATAATCATATTGTTATTATAATTTTTATTTGAAATAAAAATTATAATTAATAGTAACTAATGAAACATCACACAAAATACAGGGTTATACGCACACTTTCTATCTTATGAAGGCCGACAAATTATTGAAATTTGAACATTATGTCAATGATATAAAGATCTTCGTGAGATAAAATGTCTATTATATACATGTATATATTTTTAATCATCGCAAATATTCCTAAATTGTTAAATAAACGAGATCAAAAAGTCTAATGTCCAATTTATAATTATTATTGTATCGAACATCATTGTACCGAACGATAATTTAAAAAAGTAACCATGGAGTATCTTGCTAGTTCTTCACCATAGAAAACAACTAATTTGGAACCATACACCTAGACTCGACATTTCTTTTCTTATGATTTTGATATTAATAACCAAACAAGCCTATCCTTCTGGCTTTGCTTGATATTTGGGAAAAGGAAGTTTGTAAAACAGTTAATGTTTCCTGCAGTGGTATTCCCTCAAGACCTGTTGGTGAACGGTTTGGACGCGAGCAACTTCGCCATGTTGGGTCTGGGTGACATCGTGGTGCCCGGCATCTTCATCGCGTTGCTGCTGCGTTTCGACAAGAGCCTCAAGCGCAACAGCGAGTTCTACTTCAGGTATGTTCTTCGGCACTTGTATTTATGTTTAAGACACGTTATAGCTACTGTGACTAGAGATACTTCGGAAATTATGCAGTACGTGCTGTGATTTGATCAAATAATTCCTATTAACCTTTTGACCGCCACGTCAATAACGAAAATCCGTGTTCTCTACGCCAAGCGACGAATTCTAGTATTTAATAACAGGTAAAAAAAAAAAAATTTTTTGTATAGGTATGTATATTGAACTAAAAAAAAGTGGTATTTTTGACGTGCCATGCAGTCATTGGCGTCGTGAGCAAGTTTTCATTTTGACGTCTATACACGTCCGTGGCGGTCAAAAGGTTAATAATATTATAAATGTGAAAGGATTTCGTTTGTCTGTCTACTACTGATATCCTGATTGTCAGTCCTTTTGGGCTTCTGACTACCACTAACGACTATCATAGATGTTCGTATGACAACCGGGATCGATGACTTTATGTGCTCTCCGAAGCACGGCGGGGTCTCGGAGTGTTCGGAATAGTCATCCATTCACAGACTGGCCGCGACTAGCCCAGCTTAACCTTGCAGATCATTTGATCGGTGTAGATATTACTTTACTTTCGCTGTGATAGCCTAGTGGTATAATATAATAATAATATAATATTTTTGGGACATTTTTACACAGCACCATCTAGTCCCAAACTAAGCAGAGCTTGTGCTATGGGTACTAGACAATGGATATAATACTTATATACTTGTTTTTGTAAATATATACTTATAACGATTGAACTGAGATCTCGAGTTCGAATCTAAGGCATACACTTCTGACTTTTCGAATTCATGTGCATGTTAATAATTATTCGCTTAAACGGTGAAGGAAACCTGCATACCTTAGATATTTTTCTCGATGTTTTGTGAAGTCTGCCAACCCGCAGTAGGCCACCGTGGTGGACTATAGCCTAATCCCTTTCAATCTGAGAGGAGACCCGTGCCCAGCAGTGGGACCGTATGATGATGAGATATTATTTAGAAAAATGGAGATAATCGATTTTGGAATTAGGATTGAGAGGTATGTTTCCATGCAGGGCGACGTTCTCAGCGTACATCGTGGGTCTGCTGGCCACCATCCTGGTGATGCACGTGTTCAAGCACGCGCAGCCCGCGCTGCTGTACCTCGTGCCCGCCTGCCTCGCCACGCCACTCACGCTCGCGCTGCTCCGCGGAGACATCAACGCCTTGTTCAAGTGAGTTGCTATCGACAACTGGGGCCAACTGGGGCATTACAGCCTCATCATAGTGCGACTGCAGTGCCCCCATCCGAAATATGCACTACATTCTCAAGAACTGCCCTAACTGAAAAATACTCAGAAGAACTGAACAAACGTCCTAGTAAGTGCAACTGCTACGCTAGAGATCCTTGGTTCGATTCCCAGGTCGAGTAAAGTATTATTAGATTTTTCTATAAAATTCTCAGTAGCAGATCAGATTTATACTCCGTTAATGGCATTATATCATGAGACTTTAACATAGTACACCTCTGCCTAACTCTTCAGGGAATATAGGTGTGATGGTTTGTTATGTATGTTTATACTATCTAAAGCCGACCCGGTTCGCTGTAGCTCAGTCCACTTTTTTTTTTTATTAAGGTTCACTCTTATAAAAAAAATGCAACATTGTATAAAATTTTCAAGTCTACTACCTAGGTTTCGAATTTTTCAAACACAATCATACGTAAGCTGATTTTTTATATTAATATAAACAATATAATAACAGTTACGAGGACCAGCCAGCGATAGAAGAGCCCGCAGCGGAGACGAGCAAGTCAAAAAAGACTGAATAGACAATCAACAAGCCGCGTCCAGAGCACAAACCGTAGCGCACCGGTACCGTTTAAGTACATCTATGTTTATATACACGATACAGTGGCGAGACCAAGGCTTGTGACGTCACTACCGGCCAATTGTGACCAGTTTTGACTGTAAGGGACTCTCTATAAACCGTGCGGTGATGTATAACTTGATTTTACTTTCTCATCTTTTATTTATGTGTTATAAATGATAATGAAATTTTTATTTATGTGTTATTTATAATGTGCAATTGATATTCAAGTAGGGTGGTTACCTAATTCTTTAGCCGACTGGACTATATTTATTCTAGGAATTTTTTTTTTTGTTAAAAGCACAAATTTTGACTATGTTTTATGATTTTTTTACTGACGGTATTCCTGGTCAGTGCGTTACATATCTTTCTCCAATAATGTCTCCCCGTATCTTTAACAGAAGACTAAAGGTAATAAAAGACCGTTACCTCACGATCAAAAACATTTTTCATACTAATATGTCACGGTTTATATTTAGTCCTGCGTGTATAAATGTACGAAAATGTTGCTATTGTAAAAATAAAAGGGTAATTTTGACTTCCGTCGTATCTTCCATTGGTGTTTCCAGCGTAGAAAATAAAAACCTACTGCATAATTGACCAAAATGTTAAGACGATGACGTCAGGTAGACTAAATACTATTTTTATGCGAGTCACAAATTTAGATGACTAAAAATTTAAAAACTGACATTTTCTGGAGTAGAAATGGTGTGAGGAATAAACAGTGTTTCAATAATATTAATCTTAATAACTTAATATTTCGTAACTGTTATTACATTGAAACACTCCAATTGAAACAATCAACCGTCAGGTTGGACGGATAGTCATTGTGATGGGCATTCGCAGCCCTGGTTTAGGTAATATAATTATTAGAACTGATAACATTCCAGCGAACACCTGACCTCATCGTCCCACTGTGTTGAAACCATTAGATGTAATCAGGTTGATGTATAATAATAATAATAAATTGTTTAAATTATAGCAACACTGCGACTAAATTAATTTCTATATTTTTATGTTGAATAAAATAATTTTTATACTATTTTTCGTTAAGGTATTTTTTTATGGAAAAATCATTTTATATGTTTTTGTTTTCTGACCAACTTAATAATAAGTTTATATTTTGTTAACATCTCTACCATGTTGTTCCAAAAGTTACCGACGCTAAAGTATTCGCTGAAAACTTTCCTTTTTCTAAATATAGTTATGTTAAGTACAATAAATATATAATATAAACGTGGTACGATGCTATTTTTACTTGCACCTAATTTTGTGGTTCCTTGTGGCAAAATTATAATTTTAAACTATCAACTCTAGGATCGAATTCCTCAATTACTCAAGTACAAATGTACTTTTTAAAGTTTTAGAATTCTTTTAGATTATTCGTTTTAGAAACTACTAAGGTTGTATTAAGGTACTTTTTATGAAGTTTCATTCTGTGAGATTGTAAATGAAAAAAAAAAAGAATTATTTAAATCAGACTTTAATGAGGAAATATTAAAGACGAATTTAAAACCTGCTTGCAGTCAATTATATGACATTAAATATGTTAGACCTACGTACTTACTGTCTTTGTATTACTTTATTATCATGAATCTAGGTAGGTCTGTATGTTTAACTTAAGAGGGGCACAAAATGCTTACTTGTTATGTGTTTTATACATTTTCAACGAGCCTAAAGGCAGCATGACGTATCTTCAGGAAGATGTCACATAATTATAGAAACCGCATTTTATACCTTCAAAAGGTTTTATCTGATCAGAAGAATGGTGGGGTAATTTTCTAGCCGTTATTTGCAAACTTTCGTTCATAAATATTATTAGATTGTATACGACCTTTTCAGAAACATAGTCTTGTCAAGTCGATTGAAAATACAAGACGAAGACTGGTCGATATTGAACTCCCAGCTTGTGAGCGAGTTTTAGTGAGCGCTTTTTAATGTATCGTCTTTCTATGCTTCTGGATTTTACTCTGGTATTATAAGTTGTTCTCAAAAAATATTTTAAAAACTTGCATTTCTGCTAAATATGTGTAGCTACTTATTTATTAGCACGGTTTCTAAGGGTCACAGATAGTGACCCTTCAGAGGGTCGAAACATTTCTATTGTGTCTGCTAATTGATCCTTGATATGTTCAAAGTTCCTTCATATTAACGCCCAAACCGGCGAGGTGGCAGCGATAAATACGTCAATATTTCCTTAGCCCACTTTCAATCTTATATCAAAGAGAATAAAGTTTACTTTCAAGAGTTATTAAATTTGTAGTCGCCGCAACTCCGTCTGTCTGCGCTGACTAAGAGTTCGTAAGATCGATTTATTTATATGGACCTGATGTCGTTTTTATGGATAAACCATTTAAAAACGACCATCAAAATAATGGTATTTTTTACGTCTTGATAATGGATTACAAGCCGCCTGTTTCTAGTCGCCGCTACCAATATCCTCACGTCATCGTGTAATCGTATTCACTATCCCTTAATCTTCTTTGGTCAACTGTAACTTCGTGCGAACTCGAAACAGACGGACACTGTATCTTAGAGGACATTTTGAATTTATCGTAATTATGTGTTTGATGGTAATGTGGAATGCTGAACTGTAATTAAAAGGATCAGATCAGTCGACTGGGTTTTATTTCTTAATTATTCTCCATAAATGAAAAGCTATTTTATTACGGCTAGTATTTAACTGCAAATCAAAAAAAGTCGTTTTGTACAACAAAATAATTCCCAATCCTAAGCAAAAATTCTTATTGCACAGCAAAAATACTTATTGCACAACAAAATAGTCACCTCAAAGTATTGTTATTATATACACTTTCTTGGTTTTCAGATTCGGGATCATTCTGATTTGGTTCTGGTGATGTGTGGTCACAGGTCTAACCGATATCTGTATTCGGTGCTCAATCAGTAATTTTGTCGCTCAATCAGTATTTTTGATGCGCGGTTTATTATATTCCTTTTATTACTTACCTTTTAATTTTCTTTGTCATGCACGAATTTTAAGAACTGGTAATCTGAATATTTAATTAAAACCTACCATTTGTAACTAATTACGACCTAATTGTACAGAGGTCAACACATCGAGCTACCCCAATCTGTCAAATTTGTTTGATAGATTTTCAAGTTTAACTTGAAATAATACGGTTTTAATGGTTAAAGTTCAACTGGGAAAATTTGACAGATTTGCCGGCGAATAAGCTGGCGTCTGTACAGTATTTATTTACTTCAAAACTATTTCAGAAAATAAGGTAATAATTTATTTTTAATTTTCTGTAAAGGAAGGCAATAAAACTCAGGGAAATGTTTTATTAATATTTATTTATATTTGATTAATATTAATATCTATAGGATAAGTTAATATTGTACATACAGTTTTAACGTCATGTGGTATCGACACGGCATGGTGTAACGATATCAGTCGACTACGTGCCGGAAAACATAAAACCTTTAGATACAATTGGTCCAATATAAATATATATCCAAAATTAAGACATTTTTAAGTATAATATTGTTCTTTATTTATTTCGTAATCATATTACAAATCATAAGTTGTTTTTAAAAGTATGACTCGGATAGTTTAGGTTAGAAAGCTAGGTTATCTTTTTTTGGTTAATTATCCATAAGGATTTTCCGTAGAATAAAAAAAAAATTTTTTTATAACCATCCAAAAATGGGATAGCCCCGCCGAGCGGGTCTCCGTCGGGCAATCTCATAAGTAATATGTTTGCCAAGTTTTGGGAAAAATATATAATTATGTTTTATAAAAAAAACGTCATTTAGAATCAACCTCGAATTGGACTAAAAGGAATTGGACCAACTGTAAATTGAACAAGTTTTACCATTGAACTGACCGCGAATTGGACCAATTGCGCCTAAAGGATTATAAAAAATCCCAATTAATGCTTCATACATATATTATGTAATTTATTACCTACTTTTAGAATATTATCACGCAATACACGTTAAAGCTGTAACATTTGTAATAAACACATTATTCAGACATTTAATATTCCTGTACTTGAAGTAGACACAGTTTGACAGATCAGTATTAATATGGTTTTCAGTATTAATATAGGAATAATATTTTATTGTATTTGTAAAACAACGGGCGAATTTTACAGTATATCACATATTTAATCAATTGTAAAGTAGACTAAGTACAATTTATTAATCCAGTACTAATTATAATATTTTATAATATTCGCTATTACAAGCGTAATGGTCCATGTCGCATTGATATAAATAGAAATGCTTATATTATGATAATTGCGCAAAATCGTTAAGACGCGCCCAGACATTGGGAGCGCAGTTGTGTGGACCCGGCTTTGGAAGTTCAGCTTTCGTTGTAGACGATAGTCCAACTATAGCTTGGGAACTGAAATCACCTTAGTTCCTTAAACCGTTTCGTGGCCAATGCATCTTTAATCGTCTCTTTCTTCCTGACGTTCTCTAGTAGTCCATCCAGTTTCTCTAGTATAATCTATCTCTCATACCCAGTCCCACCCATCGTTCTCATATCACTCAGAATAAAAAAGTCAACACCTCCATTATTTTCGCCGCAAGGTCAACACATTCAGATGACAATATCCCGTATACATTTGCGATATTTGTATTCCCGAATAAAATCAAGGTAACAAAATAAATTTATACCTCTTTCAGGATTTAAATCGCTGTTGTCTTTCAGTCCTTCCTGTCCTGGAGACCTGAATGTAATTGAATGAGTATTTTTCCGTTGTATTCATAATTAGTGTCGTTGTTCAAGGAGCTGATTTGGATGGTATTTGTTGATCACTCGTAGTCCGGTGCATTGGATGAGGTTCTGTGAGCAATCTTCAACGATCTCGAACTTTATCTAAAATCAGAATATAAGCATCATATATCCATTGTCGTCATTTATCGACTTTATGTATGTAATAATAAGGTCGAGAGTGGTCTAACGCGGTCTGTAGATTGTGCGTACCTTTGTGAATAGTTCGGCAATGAAAATAGCAGTTTTGGTGTGCAGAGTAATGTCCCCCACGCGCATGCATGAGTTGCCGTCGGCCAGAGCCATGTAGATTATCACTTGATCCTAAAACAAGCATAAAATCAATACAAATTAATGTATCATCTGAATTGTAATGAAACGAAATCATTTGACGTCTGTGGTCTAGTGGTTCGCGGATCGCGGATCGGACTGCTGATCACAACGTCGTGGGTTCGATTCCCACAGAACACAAATATTTATGTGATTAACATGAGTGTTTGTGTTTGTCTGGGTGTTTCTTATGTTTTCAGTATGTATTTACAAAAAGTATAAAAGTAAGTATTTATGTATATCCATTGTCTAGTACCAGCTCTGCTTAGTTTGGGACTAGATTGGTGCTGTGTAAAATTGTCGAAAGAATATTTATTTATTTTATTTGTACATTATTGAGTTTTAATTAATAACATAAATATACAAGCATAAGCACGCCCACAGTTCGTCCGTATGTTGAGGTACCATGTATAATAATAGGGGACGATCCTATTGCCATAACCGGACACATGCCTCCGGTGTACTGCTGCCCGCGGTCGAATTTTTTCCTTCGCTAAATAACTTTAACTGTTAATCTTTAATATTCCGAACAATTAACTTTTGCGCCAGATTCTCTGGTTTTATAAAACAACTGCCAAACTCGTTTCATGTCAATCGTACACATTTTTTTGTTTATACAAGAAACGCCCCACGCATATTTTCTCCTGTAACGTGGGTGCGTTTACAAACACAAATTCTCACATACACAAACATGAAACACCCAGACCTGGAACTACTACCTGTAGAGCATACAAATATTAGTTCCGTGCGGGAATCTAGAACCTGTGGCAGTAAACGTTATACAGTACAGCTACTTGCGGGAGAGCGAAGGCAAGAGACCATGTTACCTGCAGGTGTGTGTCGAGGCAGCCGCCGCTGAGGATGTCGTTGCGCAGCTCGGCGCCGGCCTGCCTGCCCACGTCCAGCGAGTCTGTGCCGCGCTTGCCCAGCCCGTCCGCGCCCAGGCGACACCCGGACGACATCTCACACACCGCGCTGATATCAACCAGGTACAATTGATCACCATTAGTGGTCTTCAAAGTTGCTATAAATCAATAACATGCTTAATGCTTTATGCTTAATTTTTTAAGCATGCGATTTTATGAGCTATATTATAGCATGCTTAATTTATATGCCTACTTGTTATGTTACGGCAAAACGGGCGGGTCGCACCCGACAGACAGTTGCTTGATAGAGAGTGTTATGCGATATAAAGCAAAATAGCTTTATAGCATAAAGTGCGAACCGCGATATAACAATATAATATATTTTTGGGACATTCTACAGAACACCATCTAGTCCCAAACTAAGCAGAGCTTGTACTATGGGTACTAGACAATGGATATAATACTTATATACTTTTTTTTTGTAAATACATACTTATAATACATAAGATATCATTCGCTTTATGCTATATTTATTAAGCATGCTACCTTATAATGCTATATGCTATATTAATCATCACTAATCACCATAGTATTTTTTTTTCTTATATCACTAAGGTGGCAAACAAGCATACGGCCGACCCAATAGTAAGCGGTTACCGTAGCCTAAACACGCTTGTAACACCAGGGGTATCACTTGCGCGTTGCCGACCCTGTAAAACGATATTTTTACACATCAGCATACATTTTCAGTATAAGCTGTGTGCTTATTATACGGAGTCTATTCAGAGTGAGGTCAGCTTATATTAAGATTATTCAGTCACAAGATACAAGCAATGCTTAGTTTGTGGCTCAATGCTAAAGTGTACTGTAAATGTTACATCTGATTAATAAACACTTATTATTATTATTGAATGAATATGTATATGTAGCCGTGTGTATAAACATATGGGAAGCAGGTAGTAGTCAAGGTGCCTGTTGATTCACTCACATGATGCCACTGCAGTTATTGGGAGCAAGATGCCAGTCCTCCTTAAGCACGGTGATGTCGGTGTGAGGATGCAGGTCGCTGATCTTCTCCACGAAGCCCTCACACATTTGGTGCGCCAGCTGTATTCATCACAATTTTGACAATTTTTATATAATGCTAATTAAGATAAGTATATGAAATAACTGCCAATGTAACGCCGTCTCTCTAGTACCATAAATAGAGTACACACAGTACCATGCGAGAAGGAGATGGCACGGCAGCTATTTCACAAAACTTTACTGGTAGGTACGTGTTTTTGTTATTAGTATATTCGGCTTTAACTAAATCATTCCGATTATATTTTTACTATCTCTAGTCGTTCGTGAATAATATATAAATGTTATAGATATCCTAATCGCCCTAATACACAAGCGCAGTGCTCATCTAGGGAAACACATCGTAAGCCCAAATGTAATAAAAGAGCTCACCCCCGAGCAATCGTAGTTTATAGCAGCCGCAGGGTTTAGCGGTGAGACCAAATGCGGTAACAGTGATACCATTAACCGCAAAATATATCTATACATATGAGGCCTTGAGAGCCAGAGTGGCCTCATGGCCAAAAACACTGTCCTGCTTTAAAAAAATGGAACTAATTTTTAGGCCACTGTGGCGCTGTGAGTTTTACCGTTTAGAGCAGTTTTTTCAATTAAAATCAGTTAGGCCACTCTGGCTCTCAAGGCCTCATATAAATGAACCCTGTTTCCCTTGGTCACGCCATAACTTGAGAACGACTTTACCGATATCATTCATCTTTTTTTTAAGCTTTCTAATACTCTTTAGTAGTTCTTACGGTAAGAAAATTTTAAAAAATGCGCAGAAAATTAAAAAGTCCAGAAAACTTAACTACTATAACTTTTATCCAGTTAAAGTTCACGCAGAAGTTGAAAAAATTACCCTTATCGGCAGTGTCCCAGACACGAAGCTCCAGCCATAGATCTTGCTGATGACGCCCCTGTCGACCACTCGAGTTGCCACGAACTTCTGTATCGGCGTCACGTTCACCGTCACGAAGCCACCGCCCTTGGGGTAGTATCTGCATATTACATTATTTTTTTATACAGTGGCAATGGGATCAAGTATCAAGAGGTCGAACATAAAGCAGAGGATAGGGAACTGTGGCGTTTGTTCCACCATCAAGAGTTGAGGTCTAAAGGTGCATCCACACCGCAGTTACTTTTGTGTCAGTGGGCAACATCCGACAGGAAAAAGTTCTTTGTGTTTAGTATATGTTGCAGTATTAGGTAAAGTTGCGTCAACATGGTGGTAACTATCGATAACATTTGTTAGTTCGTGAACATATGCTGTGCAACTCGCTGGTTACTATTAATTGTTACTTTATGATAATGGCGGTATGGATGCGATAATTTAAGAAAGAGTAACAAACAGTCGCAAAAGTTGAAGAATGTTACCTAATGTTATCGTGTTGCATTCTGTTGCTCCACAAATACTACTGATGCACCCTTAAAAAATATGGGAATTATTGCTAAGAAATCTACGATCAATTGTTATGGTTAAGTAGCGCTTGCCGCGGTCAGCCTATGGATAGGAGACAATTCAATAACACAACGAGCGAAACCCATCCTTGCCTCGGAGAACAAGAGACAAGCACGAGTGAAACCATGGGTACAAGGAAAAACAGCTGTAAAAAAAATTACCCGCGCCGATGTACAGTCATATCAAACGTAGCTCCGAATAGTTTCAGCACATTTCTGAAGACTTCGGTCATGTAATCTATTTGCGGCGCCATGTCCGCGTTGGTGCCGCCCTTGAGGTCCATCGTCACCGGCCCGTCAGCGAGCAACGCGCACGGCAGCGATACCTGCAGTAGCAGGCTGATTGAACTGCCAAGGAAAACCAAATTAATTCATTAAAATATAACGATCCTCCACAGGGTCGTAACTGTTTTTCTATTGTCTATACTATTCCTTAATGCCTAGCCTTTTACCAACTATGTAGGACTGGTTTTTGGACTACCTACTGCCACTAAGGTTTTTTTTTAAAAAAATACTGTCATAATTATGTTGATTCCCCAATTGGATAATGACTGCTTTGCAGAGCTATAGTGCTGTACTGTGGCAGTAAATATAATAAAAAGTGGCAGCATGGCAGTAAAGTTTAAATTCCATGTAAGAGGCTCTAATCCACAACAGTGACACACTGCTTCATCATCATCATCATCAACCCATATACTGTCCCACTGCTGGGCACGGGTCTCCTCTCATATTGGGAGGGATTAGGCTATAGTCCACCACGCTGGCCTAGTGCGGGTTGGCAGACTTCACAAACCGTCGAGAAAAATCTCTAAGGTATGCAGGTTTCCTCACGATGTTTTCCTTCACCGTTTAAGCGAGTGATAATTAATTATTAATACACACATGAATTCGAAAAGTCAGAGGTGCGTGCCTTGCGTTCGAACTCGAGACCTTCGACTTGGCAGTCCAATGGTCATACCATTAGGCTATCACTGCTACACACAGCTTGACCCGGGCATTTCTCACTTTGCCCAGGCGGGCGCATGTGAAAAATCCTCATTCATTAAACTTATTCATATTACTTTTTGTAGTAACACCTTAGAATAAAGAAAGAATACGTAGTTTCTTACCCAGCAGTGCGCGTGTCAGCTACATAGTGGCCGCCCTTGATCCTCTTTCCCGGAACAAACTGAATCTCAGTAGAGCCAATATTGTCACCGCGTATCTTGGCTTCGCACATATCAGCTACCAGCTTTATACCTACGTATATCAAAGAATTACCAATGACCCCACTTAGAAAAAAAATGTAGTTTGAAAAAGAAATATGGTTACAGTATTTTAAGAATATCCAAAACTAAAATATCTAGAAATTATTTTTGTATTTTTTGGCATTTTCCATGCTAAGATTTTAAAGTTATTTAGCGAAGGAAAAATTGGTGTACCTAACCAGAAGACGCAGGTTCGAATCCTGCCCGCGCTCAAGTTTCTCCTTAGCTAAATAACTTTAATATCTAGAATAATATGTTGAAGGTATTTATAAACAAAACAATTTATTGTATTATAGGACTTAGGCCGTTTGTCCACCGCCACCGTCACAAGAGGCGTACATTGTCCCGTCAACTTCGAGCTAAGTGTACAATACACTGTATGTACCTTTATAGACAAAATTGTGCTATGTTGGCACCTAAATTATTAAGATAAAAACAAGTTAATAATCAATTGGAAAAATGGCTGTTTGAAAACATGGTTGAAGCCAGGTTTTCAGGTGGAAAAAAAAAACTTGAGTAGGTACCAGAACTATTGGAGTGTTATTTTAACTACCTATGTGTCTGCCTTACTTATGGGAATACTAAAAATTTTGTTCGATCGAGTTCTAACTAAAAGATTACATACATGAGGCAACTGGGGTGGGGTGTGAGCTCCGCTCTCCCCCACTGTGCCTAAACCCATGTTGTGCGAAATCTGCGATCAAGTTGAAGAACTCAATAACCCTCCAGAGGGTTGTAACAATTGTTTTCCTATTATCTGCTTAATGATTCTCAACAGAGTATGATTTTCATACAATAGCTATACCATTTTACATTGGTCACTGCAACTTGATGCATGTTTCCATACTTTTGTCACAACTATACATTTCACTTTCTACCAAGTAGGTACACCACTTTTATTTATTTATATTTCAAATACTTGATTCTGCCAACCAGCTGCCACATACTACACAGAGTGACTGGACCCCACAATTTTCATGGATAGTAGTAAGCTTCAACATAATAATTTTATTGTAATACATAAAATAACCACATTTAGTCTAAATTTTAATAAGTGGTCAGATTTCTGCTGGGCCTCTACAATATAATGTGTTGACAAAATAGTAACAATCAACACCTTAAATGTTTGTCTGTGTGTTAATATAAATGGTAAACTCTGTACCATTTATATTAATCATTTTTTACCACACTATGTAAAATGGATTACCGTCTTATACCATCTGGCTAAGCCAAGTAGCGAAAGCAGTGACCAAATTGATTCTAATCTAATTATATCCCAATACTTTATCTTAAAATGTAGCAGTTATTTGAGGTAAGAATGCTATACTATTAGCAAAATAAATTACGCTTAATTTGGCACACTTTAAAAAGATACGCCCAGCAGATATTTTGTATAAATAATTATGTATTATTATATCATTTTAGTTTACCTATAAGGTGTTGCGCCGCTAAGCCCGGCTTGCTTCGTTTAGCTCGGATGTTCGTCACCTTCACTGGTATTCCTAATATGGCACTCAGCGAAATCGCAGTACGAATTATTTGACCGCCCTGTAAAAATATTTATTTCCAATTTTTATTCCACTAAAAACCACATAACATTAACAGTAAGTAGATTCTGTTTACCCCTTCTAAAACACTCCCATCAATTTCTAAAAACTCGGACATCTTTTTTTCGTCTTTTCAATCACTTTGCCGTAATTAACATAAAACTTAAAAATATGAGCAAAATTTGCGAGCAGCGTTACTGAATTCTGAAATATAAAAATGTACTCTGTGTCTGAGATGCTGAATCGTTCCCTCTGTTATGAATTCATGAAAATGCCGCTCGCAGGGTGCTGTTTTCATATTTTCATGCGATTTGAATTGCTAATGCAATGGCATGCGATCTCTTGTCATTGTCATATTCCTAATTCATATGATCTGTCAGTTATACGTCGTAAATATTTAATTTTAATTACACAAAAAAAATTTTTGGCATGGCTTCAGAGGCTTTTGTGACATTCAAATCAATTGTCATCTGAGCTGGAGATGGTCAATATAAACAGCACTAATGAAAAAAATCATCGCTTAAAATTGATCCAATAGACGATACAAAGAAAAATATCGTTATTTTTTTTGATATATCAAAATACGATATTGATATATTTAAAAATATCGATATATCGAAAATCCGATATTTTAAAAAATATCAACAGCCCTACCGAGTGCCACACAAATTATAAACTCGTTTTGCGGGAAAGGGACGGAGCATCCTCTCTCAAACCCATAGAGGAAAGTAAAATTTCAAACCCACTGACCTCTTTATTACAATCACTGACCTCTACTATACAAGTATTAAGAGGTCAGTGAATACAATAGAGCTCAGTGCTCAAACCCCACCAAAAACTTCTAAGGCTTTTATATCTTAAAACTTTATTAATCGAATTAAATATTTTTTTCATTATACAGTATAACATTTTTCAGTATACCCTTTTATTCTGTTTTTTTTTTACCCTTTTATATTGAAATTACAGCCACCAGTCAGCTACCCAATTTTTTAAGAAAGCCTGTGCCGTGATTTTTACTCGACGAGTTTGTTCATTTGAGTAAAACCATATCGGAGGCCGTACTCCATAGAGCAACACGGGCCACCGGCCGCGGCGGACCGCCGCGGCCGGTGGCCCGTGTTGCTCTATGCCGTACTCGTACTTGAGCTCCGTAGCTTAAGCCTTTTAATTACGCGTATTAACGTATATAAATGCATAGGAGCCGTAATGGGAGCAAGATGTCCGTATTTTATGGCTGTAAAAATAAATCAAAAAATTAAGAAAAAAATCAAGCTTTTGAATGATAATTTTCTTTTATTTTATACTACTGCATTCAGGTCAAGCATCAAGTCTTCTATAAATCTAAGGATAATAAAACTAAATGCAGCAGTTGCGCATATTACTGCATTATGGTCAGGGGCGTATTTACCCTCGGGCCATCCGGGCCATGGCCCGGGGCGCCACTCCACCAGGGGGGGCGGCGTCAGGGTGGGTGAGATTTTTTAATTTTTCTTGTCAATCTCAATTTAAAATTAACAAAAATAAAAACAAGAATCAGTAAGTAAATCATTTGGTCGAAAACACGCTTGTAAGTTAAGTTTCGGCAATATCTACGGAGCGCGTCTGTAAGTAGGTACATACACAATAATTATGTAGGTACTGCTCCGAATATAATGCGACCAAGAAACGTAGGCATACACAGTGTCGGCATAATTCAACCTTGACACAACAAGTGTTTTCAACGAGCTGTTCTCGTTATGTACTCCTTATGTACTCCCTAAGTACTCCTTATGTACTCCTTATGTACTCCTTATGTACTCCTTATGTACTCCTTATGTACTCCTTATGTACTCCTTATGTACTCCTTATGTACTCCTTATGTACTCCTTATGTACTCCTTATGTACTCCTTATGTACTTCTTATGTACTCCTTATGTACTCCTTATGTACTCCTTATGTACTCCTTATGTACTCCTTATGTACTCCTTATGTACTCCTTATGTACTCCTTATGTACTCCTTATGTACTCCTTATGTACTCCTTATGTACTCCTTATGTACTCCTTATGTACTCCTTATGTACTCCTTATGTACTCCTTATGTACTCCTTATGTACTCCTTATGTACTCCTTATGTACTCCTTATGTACTCCTTATGTACTCCTTATGTACTCCTTATGTACTCCTTATGTACTCCTTATGTACTCCTTATGTACTCCTTATGTACTCCTTATGTACTCCTTATGTACTCCTTATGTACTCCTTATGTACTCCTTATGTACTCCTTATGTACTCCTTATGTACTCCTTATGTACTCCTTATGTACTCCTTATGTACTCCTTATGTACCTACTCCTTATATATTTTTTTTTTTTATGTGATAGGGTGGGCAAACGAGCAGACGGATCGCCTGATGGTAAGCGATTACAGCCGCCCATGGACACCCGCAACACCAGAGGAGTTTCAGGTGCGTTGCCGCCCTTTTAAGGGGTTTGGGCCTCCGGTATCCTCACTCACTCGACGAAACACAACGAAAACGTTATTTCACGCCGGTTTTCTGTGAGGCCGTGGTATCAAGTCCGTTATAATTAAAATTAAAATAGTAGAAAAAAAAACATTTATCACTTTTTTCCTAGAATTCTGGGGCGGCGAAACTTATTGGCCCGGGGCGATGTTACTGCTTTATTTCATAGTATTCATTTTCATTATTAAAGCTCGGGACTTAGTGGAAGTGGACTTAATTATCCTCTCACATAGTTTTAAAGTCTTTCCTAAGTGTTTGCTAATGAGGTCGATGAATACCTATTTCATCATCATCAACCCATATAAGTACTGTCCCACTGCTGGGCACGGGTCTCCTCTCATATTGAGAGGGATTAGGCTATAGTCCACCACGCTAGCCTACTGTGGGTTGGCAGACTTCACAAACCGTCGAGAAAATCTCTAAGGTATGCAGGTTTCCTCACGATGTTTTCCTTCACCGTTTAAGCGAGTGATAATTAACTATTAATACGCACATGAATTCGAAAAATCAGAGGTGCGTGCCTTGGGTTCGAACTCGAGACCTTCGACTTGGCAGTCCAATGGTCATACCACTAGGCTATCACTACTTGTACCTATTTAATGTTCATTTATCAGTAGCCCGATTCACGTAATTAAAACCGTAGCAGTGTCGCAGCGACTTAATCGTTGAAACAGTTTTCCTATTCATATAGTTACAATATATCGCTCGACAGCTTCATCTGAGCCAGTTTTGTGTCTCGAAGGTATATGAGATGTTCAGAGAGACTGGAAACCGAAAGCGATGCACTTCGGCGTGAGATAAACGATTTACTGTTACCTCTTCTCTCTGAAATCGACACCCGACCGGCGTGGACGTTCAGCAGGAGCTAAGAGAAGTTCGAGGGAGGGCTGCCAGCGAGTGAACAGTGAGACGAAGACTTGAAAGAAGCGAACTTGAGCCCAAAAAGGTTAGCCACGGAACCTAAATTGTCTCCAGCTCACCGACAAGCTCAGTTTCAGTTTGCTCGCGATAATTTAGATTGGGATATGAAGCAATGAAGCCGAGTTCTATTCTCGGACGCAATCAGGATGTGCCTGCATGGTAGCGACCATCGAAGGAGTCTATAGGAGAATGGGGTGATTTACAATCACTATAGGCCGTACTATTTTGCGGGAACGGCATAAAGGGACATTTTGTATAATGTGAGCGGGAATTTCTATTGAAGAAAAAATGGGGCAGATATTCGTAAATGTTAGAGATCGGGGAAGGGGGCTATATATAATAAAAAGAATAGGAGCCGCAGAAAGATATAACAACGACATTCTGCTAGGTCATGTGCTCGTCTATTATTTATTGGCTTAGATTTCCTGCTAATGCACGATAATGCCCGCTATCACACCGGTGCAGTGACTAAACAGTACCAGGAAGAAGTCGGGATACTTATTAAAATTATTATGAAACTTATTTTTTCCCATGTAGATGAACCCCTTTGTACGGGTTGCGTACATTGATTGATTGATAAATAATAGATAATTTGATTGCACACTGTATTTACAACTATAAGAAACTTGCTATAAAATGATATGATTGATAATGATTGATGAGTACACGATACGCTTGCTGAAAGTGAACTAACTAATAAAATGATTACAAAATCGTCGCGGCGGACGTAAAATGCTGACCGCGGCAAATGTACGGCCATTGGCCCGTACATGTTCCCGGGGGACAAAAGATAAGAATATGAATTGATATAGGATGAATGAATGATATGATTAACAAGGTGAGCCACTCGGTCCTTAATTGTAAAGAAATATAAACTTATAGTCTCTAATAATTTAAATCATCACAACACTACACGGTTTGTTCACTCACTTTGAACACAGATTTTTTAACAAAGGGCGAAGTGCCTTTATCGTGCTTATTTTTACGCTCACTGCTAGACCTACAAAAGCTTGGCACTTTATTCTGACACTGATCACTAGTATTGGAGGGTGCTTGGTTAACCGGTGCCAACGCCTGTCCCGGCGCCGTCTCAACCCTGCTCCCCGGTGGCGCGCGCGTTGAGGGTCCACACCGCAATCTGTACCCGACGACTCCGACGAGTATCACTACTACAACCACCACTATGTATATTGCGGTATAATGGTGGACGTCGTGATAGTTTGAAATAGTTTCGATTTGTCCTTGGTTTTCTTTCAGACTACGAATTTTGTCATGTATTTCATTTAGTTGTTTTTGTGTTTCTGATAACTCTGATATATTCGTAGTATCCACCAGAGCAGGCATGGAGAAATTTATAATGTGGTTGATTGGTGGAATATATTGACGGTCAATAGTTGAAGAAATATTGATATTACTGTTCATCTCCTTGTGTGAATAGATCGTGAAGTTCTTTGTTTTTATCATACAGCCTTGACCGAGGTTAATTATTCCTGAGTGCGACCGCTGTTGGACGGTAACTTGATCGTTGCATAATATTCGCACCTTACACCCGTGACAGCAAAAGTAAATAAATGAATTAATGTTGTTCATTTTTATCCATTCATCACTGCATGATTTGATTGTTGTTACACATTGATTAGATTGCTGATTCACCTCGCAGAGGTCATTATCATTGATACGGCGGTTAACAGGAGTTTGAATGCGACAGAATAAAGTTTCGGAACAATGGAAACACATCTTTAAGTCCATTTCCGTCATACTAACGTAAATATCCTTTTGGAGGTTAATACCAAAGTAATCAGATTTTGGTATAATACTGATTTTGCTATTTCTTGATTGTTGCGGTATAGGAATCAATTTATAAATTTCGAAATAATATTGGCTAACTAATGGTACATTGATTTCAAACAGACAGTATTTTTCAGATGCTCTTGTTTTTACTGTCAATAAAGGATAAATATCTCTGATGTTATTCTGTACATCATCGACCGGTAGAGCAAAGTCTTTGGGTAATTGACTTGCAATGGTACTCAGCTCGCTTTTTAATTGTTCCGGCGCCAACAAATGAGGATTGAATCGACCATGATATATGTCGATTATGGTATCTGATAGTACTTCTTGTATGTTTTTCAGGTTCAGTAACATATTATTGGCAATAACAGCTGTGAATGTGAAGATATTCGTGTCAAAGTTCATTTGAATTTCCTGCTTTATGTCGTTGGTTTTAGCATCCGGCTCGAAGGACCAATTTATGTACGGGTTGCGTACATTGATTGATTGATAAATAATAGATAATTTGATTGCACACTGTATTTATTCACAACTATAAGAAACTTGCTATAAAATGATATGATTGATAATGATTGATGAATGCTTGCTGAAAGTGAACTAACTAATAAAATGATTACAAAATCGTCGCGGCGGACGTAAAATGCTGACCGCGGCAAATGTACGGCCATTGGCCCGTACACCCTTGGGATGGTAAAAAGTGAAAAAAACGGTATAAATTAACCACTGACACGCCACGGGGAGCTGCGGTTATATATGTGTTCAAAAGCAAAACAAATAATAAATTATAGTATTACAAAATCTAATATAAATAATACTTCATAAATAAGCAGTTGCTCAAGAGCCATTATGTAGTATTAAGTAGTCTGTTGTGGTTGGCTATTGCGAATGGAAACTGAATGGGGAAATATTATACATTAAAGAGGTCAGTGGCTTTTGCTATGTTGTCTTAATTACTACTCTATGGCTTGAACTAAATCGCTAATCTGTGGCTGTGCCTCGAACGGCGGAAGTTCCGCTGTCCGCGCAAAATGTCAATACTTGTTTTGTTGGGTATTATTTGCTATTGCCACTATTGCCAGTTATTTCAGTACAACTTGCAATAAGTTGTATTGAAAGTTAATGCTTTTATTTACACTTATACGAAAGTAACGTAGTTATAAATCTACATGGCTTATTGATTATCTACGTGCCAGTTTAATATCTGTAATATAGCAAGGATGCAAAGGAAACCTGGATTCCCGGTGGCTAACTGCAGTATTAAAATGGTAATAATTGATACGCTGTTTACGTACACACTAGTTTAATAACATGCAAAATTAACGGACGTATTATCATAAATATTTGAGCCTTCGCTAGTATAACAGCTATTATAATCTTTAGAAGAGCGCGTATTTGAAGTTCACCTTATCAAGAGAAAGTGATTGCAATTGTAAACAAAAAATATACAAAACTAAAGTATCTTTTGTACACTAATTCTTTATTCGCACTGTCACTGGTATCTTACTGTACTTCATGAAGACAAAGAATATCGTTTTCTAACTTAAATTTTAAGTTCATATTATTGTATAAATACATAGGCCTTTTACCCTGGGCACTCAAAACCTGAACTAACTACTTTTGCTTCATCTATACTTATTCATCTTGCCATTCACACATCATCATCATCAAGACATATTGTCCCTTTCACAGGTCTGTCTCTGAATGACACACACCAGTGGCAAATACTATGCACCTGACCTTATTGAGATAATTATTATATTATAAACTGGTCAATACTAAGTAAAATCATTTAGATAAAACTGTATGAAATCATATTAAATAACTTCTAGTTCAAAAAAACTCAATAGGACTTATGGAAATTGTCCTCAGCCCGACTGCACAGTAATGCCAGACCCGCTTGTCTGTGATGATGACATTGAGCAACAGCAACGTCGGCAGCAGCTGATCAACTTTGGTCACTCACAGTGGGGCTTTAATAACTGGAGCTGGTCTGTCAGCAAACAAGAACTGGGTAGGTTCAGACATTCTTATCAAATTAACTATTCATTATTCTTATCAAGGCTTAGACCCTACAACGAGGCTACACGAGGTAAGACCTCGTGTAGTGTGGATCTCGGTAAGTAGTGGATTGTGGAAAATATGGCTTTTATAGTTATATGTCAATTGGCATTTTTTCTACTGAAGAATCATCTAATGAAAAATAAAATCTCTTCGACATCAATTACTTTTTAGTAATGGTTACCTTCTTTCTCAGTGGTCTAGTGGTCATAAGCCTGACTGCTACACTAGTGGTCCTGGGTTCAATTCCCAGGTCGAGCAGAGTTATTGGTAAGGTATATAGTAAGTTTTGAATAATTTTACGCGGATTGTGGAAATAGGGTCACCCCTGTTTTTGGTCCCAACCTAAACATTAGTACACCTCTGCCTAGCCCTTCGGGGAATACAGGCAAGATGGTATGTTATTTTTATGCTATGCTCCTCTCCTGATGTTATAAAAGGGTATTCACTACAGTACACCACAGATATAGAAATTCTAAGGTTCCAGGTTTACAATGTACTATGATAATTTATGCCTGTGATACTTCAATAACCTTTATATTATAAACAAAACAACCATGTGTGTTGAAGTTAATTAACACAAGTATAATGAATTAATTAATTGAATTATCTGGAATTATATTTGTTTGATTTTCAAAAAACATCAATCTGTTGTACATCATTCAACACTACAGGAAACATGAAACAGCTTTAGATATAATTATGTATAATATCAAACTACATCTTGTTTCAGATTTTGTCGACTTCTCAAATGGCAAGTATTGTGCAGGTGTGGTGGCCTTCGTGTCCATCACAGTGAAAAGCTTTGACATACACAGAGAGAACATTGGTTATGCCACCTCCTTTGCCAGCACCAAGGGATTCGCCATTTACAAATCCAGAAAGGTATGTAAGCAAAAATTCTAAATTTTAATGTATTTGATTTCACTTTTTACTACAATAATGGTAATTATTAAATTTTTAATTAAATGTCATCTTCTGTTATTATAGTGCGCTGTGACGAACGCTCTTCGCGAGACGCTACTTAGTTTTGGCGGAAGCGTGGCCACCGAGCTGAGCGAGCTACTGGAGGCACACCGCGCTGACGCGCCCGCCAACGTCGCCGAGCCGCTCGCAGAGAACAACCAGAACGTCGCCAACAAGCTCCCTGAGCCCAAGAATGCGGCGCTGGACCGAGCCTCGCGCAAAGACTCCGACAGCGCCACGCCGCATCACGCGCTGCGCTCACCGCTTGCACCGCCCCCGCCCGTGCAAAATGGAACGCTCCCGCCCCCTCCCGTGCAGAACGGTCCACTGCCGCAACCGCCCGTACAGAACGGGGCTCTGGTGCCACCGCCGGCTGTCAAGAACGCTGCGGCTGCTGCACGAGCGCTAGCCGCCGCTATGCCGCCCGCCAACCGGCCCCCCGCGGGCCCGGCGCGGCCTACCCCGGGCCCGGCGGTGCCGTCGGCGGCGCACGGTCGCCCCAACTCCAACGTAAGTTTCGTGCTGCAGCCGGTGATGGGCGCGCTGGGCGGGTACGGGCCGGCGCCGCTGTACGGGCCGCGCATGGCGGGGCCGGCGGCGCCGCACGTGTTCCCCAACGCGTACTACGAGTACCCGGGTGGCGGCTGGCACTTTGCCTACGAGAGCTACGAGCGCGCGCCCGGCAACGTCAACCTGAACTTCAACCTGCCGCCCAAGAACCTCGTAGTGAATGGTCGTGGGCCGTGTCGCCCGCCAGACGACGTGGGCTATGCGCCGCAGCCGCCAGCACAGGGCTGCTGGATCAAACCCACCATCTTCTACGACGGTTTCTGGACCGAGCAGAAGGTCAAAAAGTGGGTGGCGGAGCAGGTGGAGAAGCAGTTCCCGGAAGACGCGAGCGCGGCGTCGTCGTCATCGCCGGCTGATAAAGCGTAGCCGCCGCCGCCCGAACCACACTAGCCCCATAGCCCTTTAGCCACTCGGCTGATTAGCCACTAGTATTTTACCAGCAAGTTATTCTTATACACTGTGGATTTTTTTGCCACTGCTCTCATCAGAGTATAGCAGTAGTTTTGATTGTAGTGAATGTATTATAGGCATTTTAGATATATTGGTAAGTTTGAAATCTCAAAAATGGTAAACTATTTTTTATTGAATTTTTCCTCGTTGTATATACTTGTAAGTTGTAAGTTTCGTAACACGTCGCTCGTGAGCCTGCTTCGTTGTCAGAAGTCGGCGTCCTGGAGTACTGTGAATGTCTGTCTCAATCTTGATGTAGTTTTTCCCAAGAGTAGGATTCACCTAAATCATATTGATATAAGTATATTTGTGTAATGGTTTGATTAGATTTGATAATGAATGGATTTGTCAGCATTTTTTACAATATTTTAATATTTTTCCTCTTATGATTAAATTAGGTATTGGGTTTTGACCGCGTTACATAGGTAGGTATAAAATGAATGGAATTTCGAATATACATAGAAATTATGTATGTATGTAGTTTTACTGTGTAAGTATACATGGCAAATATCTGTTTTTATTAAAATAAAATTGTTTGAATTTGAGTAATGTTTGATTGATAGTTTTGTTTATTTGTTTTGGTTTTTGTAGTATTCATCGCAATGACTAGGCGACTTTTTAGTAAATTATTTTAATGAGAAAAATTTACGTAACATTTTAAAATAAAAATTGACCCAGCGTCACTAAATTTCAAATATTTTACTTACTTGAAATCTTGTATCTAAAACAGTTTCATATTCAGTTGATGAAAAAAATATTTTGAATAAAAAATGCAAAATTTTTTATCGATAAATTAAGATCTATACAAAGAATACTTCTCGACGAGAAGTCTTAGGTCCGAATTTGTAAATCTGTTCTTTTTTTTTCGTTTATTATTTTTCACAATTTATTTATTTTTACCTATTTAGCTACAAGGACAATGAACAAATAATTGTTGAACAGGAGCCAATAAAGACCCCGCTGGACGGGCTAAGCGAGGAAGAAGCGAGAGCTGAGCGGAGGCGGCGCCAGAGACTCGCACAGGAGGAGTTCAGACAGAAACAGCTGATGAAGCACCAAGGACCCGGTTAGCAACGCTATTGTTACTAACAAGTTACCATGATAGTTATATGGATTAATGTGCCAACACAGTTTTAAACAACTAGAATAAAATAGGCATAAGCAGGCCATCATAGTAGCTAGAAGTACACATTATATGCCAAATTAAAGGGGATAGATAATGTCTGGGGTAATACAAAATACGATACGACACTAGTATGCTAAATGTGAATTGTAATTTTTTATGATATTTTTGATAGGGTTTTTAGGGAGTCAAATCCTCAATAGTCACTTTATAATGGTATACAGACTTGATGCCATTGAAAATACCAGTACTTAATTCTAACGAGAATCTGTAAATACATATTTTTTCTTTTATATGTAATGAAGGACAAATTGTCCTCCTTACAGAAACCGGTGTTGTAGGAATGCTGTGGGTATTGCATAGAAGTCTTATTAGTTGTTATTATTAAGTTTTTTTACTAAGAATATTGTTATTCTGATTCTCGTTACGATTAACATAGTTATGTACACTGTTCGAGTGATTTATAATAGCGTAGCGTAGACAAGTTACCTCAAAATTATTATATAGTAAAAATATTAAATAGTAGGTAGGTATCAGAAATCAATCAATGAATTATTTCATTTATAATCTTTTGTGTATAGTTTTTTTTTTTCAACATTTTTTTATACTTCTTCTATTCTTAAGTTGATTACAAAGGGCATAATGTTTGCATTTGTTTCAGTTTCTTTTTTAATTAAATGGATTTTTGAAATAATTTAAAATTATTTTACTTCCTCGTTTACCACTTTTGGCTGTATACATTTTTTGAAACTATATTCTCTCATGACTGACTGGCAAAGTCAAGAGCATATGAATGAGCGACATTTCGCAAACATTAAAAATATCCACAGGTTACATAAAAGATTTTTCGCTAAGTTTAGTCACTTTCTCTTTTGCACAGACATCCATGAAGCGACTGTGCAAACTCTTCAATATTAATTCTGCCAATCGCCGAGTGTTACCTTACTATATACACGACCAAAATGCGTTAAAGATCAATTGTTATTAATCAACTGAAGAAATATGAGAACATTACTATACAAATGTGTACTTACTAATACATATGGCACAGTAGACACGGTGCATAAGTGGTAATATTGTCTACAGATGACAAAGAGCTGGGTAGAAACAGCAGCAGTTTCGATAGCCTGCTGATGGCTATACCGACACAGGACATTATGATCGAGGCTACGGGTGAGGAGCCGGTCAAGCGGAAGTCGCCTGGGCCCGACACCGGCGCAGGCGCAGCTAAACGTCGCAATAGTTTCAAGAGCAAGTTGGATATTTTACAAGCGGACTGATCGTGAAAAGTATTCGTGCGATAAGTACCTATATCGTCTATAAATTGAGAAATGCATCGAACTAAGGCTTTAAACTTCGCCTTGTGATATTTTTAGATTTCCTTAAGAAAACAGATTCAGAAGTAGTCATAAATGAGACCACTTAGCGTACTGATCAAAACAAGAATTTGCAGGTTATGTTTCCTATCACGAGTATAGGCAATGCAAGTTTCGGTTTAAACGGTTTAGGGCCCATGTCCTGGCGCCGTCCCAGGTGGGAGACCATGTATGAGTATTTACTGCAGTTTTGTACGACATGCGACTTTTTATAAATTTATATATCACACGAAGGTATAGTTTCGTGTTGCTCGAGAATCTCGTTGGTTCCCCAGAACTGATTTTATTTTGAATTTCAATCACTCATTCTTTAATTTTTCTTGCATAATAAATATATTATTAAATTACTGTTACGTGTTTTTGTATTAAGGATGTAATTATTAGGATTTAGTCATAAATAAAACAGCTTTTTTAAATCAATTTTATTTTATTCACTAACAGATTACGCATCTTACACAGGAGTATTTACACGAACGAAAAATGTTAAGTTCTAAGTTATTGTACTCAGGTAAATTAAGAAACGAAAATGACACCCTACTTATATTTAAGAGTTAAACGAAAAGTCACCTTAAAACAAACAACTTAAGAGCTAATTAACATTGACTGCTTACGTTAAGTGCAACGGGCTAGGCGACGTGTACCTTTGTAGGTAAATCATAACACAAACATACATCACTAATTCAAATTATATTAATTATGTATCATATTCTTATAATTATATAAGAGCATGATTTGTGCATCTAAGTTTTGTTACAGAAATTTAATCGGTACCAACTTATTAGATAGCTTCAGCCGTTTAACGCCAGGGGTAGATAAATAACCTTTCTACCTACAATTAAAGTTAACGAGTTGACAATTGCAACATTAAATGTAGTTATGAAAAAGTATAAAGTTACATTTTATCTGTAGGATAGAAATGTCATTTAATTAGTTTATTATTACCGATTTTCAATGTTGAGAGTGCGTCTAGTTGAGGTAATTAGTGGGGGTCCAGCGCCAAGGTTTGTAATTTATGCCATGTTCATCACTAGCCAAAATTTAATATGCATCTGTAATTAAATCTATTAAAAAGAATGCCACTTCGGGCTTGGAATCCCAACATGGTCAGCAAAAGGCTAAGCTACGATAATGATTTAAAGTGCAGACGCCAGCAGGTCAAGCTATCCTAAACTGTCAAATTTTCTGAATTGAACCTTATTGTTTTGTATTAAAGTTGAAGATCTATCAAAGAAATTTGACAGATTGGGGTAGCTTGATGTACTGACCTCTGTACAATAACCTAACTTAAAGCGTCGAAAATGTATCAATGGTGGAAATTTTTAGTCGCCAGCCATCGTGAGCCCTAACTTCAAGTTTAGTAGACAAATTGAAGGGTCTTTATTTGGTCTAAAACTAGTCCTATTGTTGCACAACAATAGACCTATTTTGGAGCAAATAAAGTGTTACTTTAGTCAAAATTATATTACCTATTTGTCTCATTGTAAAATACTTCATCATTTAAAAAAGTAATTAGGGCCTTGTTCAATATGTCCACTAAACAAAATTATTTATAAAAAAGCTTTAGCAAAAAGAATATCTGTTCATACAGCAACGTCTCAAACTCACAACCAATAAATAAAAACAAAACTATTATAAAAAGAACTGCAATATGCTTGAAATATCTATCAAAAGTGAGATAATGTGTTTGGAGCGCTTTTATAGCTAAATTAACAAAAAAATCCAGTGCTATTTCCTTTAGGTGACAGCAATTCCCAAATACAGAGCCAAAAGTCTTCAAAGTATACAGTAATCAAGTGTACTGCAGTTCTAGGCCGAATTAATAGGGATGCTCGTACATAATTGCAAGTTGATTTACAACTACAGTTATACATACTTATAAACATTATTTATTGCAACCGCCTGACTAATTTTGTTTAGGCATTGTATAATTTACAATGATTCATTAATGAATGAAAAGAGAATAAAATATGTATATATATAAAATAGAGCTTATACACCATTTGGTTTTTTAGACAGTGAATTTATTAGTATTTTAGGAAGACCCAATCGCAACTTTAGATATCCTCTGGCGCCCAAGTCTGCAATTTTATTGTGTCAAAGTCGTCGTTCAATGAATTGTTTTAAATCAATACTGAGTTCGTAATGAACCAGTAGAATTTTTATTTCAATTTTATAAAACCGAAAAAGGCCTTAAAAACTATTATTTGTTATGATTTTGATTTTCGCGGGGGTACGCTAACCGCTATGCTGTTTCGACTCGTGACGTTACTCCGTTAGTAAACAATAACACAGAGCACGACAAAAATCTAGTTTGTGTATTATAGGTATTATCGGAGTGACGTCACGTCGGTACCCAAAATGGCGTTTTAGACATTTGAAGAACAGATTAAATAGTAATAGTAAAATCGTCTATTTTAAAAATTGAATTCTCATTGCATTTTTATGAATCAATATCGACGTTTTTAGTTTACTTTTTGCGAAATCTGTCATAAACATGCATTTTTATATTTTTTCTTACAGGGTGTAAATACCTGTTAATTTTTGACATGTCTGCTACAATTGAAAGAGCAGACTCGGACCCGAGTTGTCGTGAGTCGTGGCTTAGTGTAAATATGTAAAATTATAATTTCTAGTAGTAAAAAGTGTTTCGGCTTCCATTTAAAGCTTTTGCTTAAGTTTATAGGTTTCATAAGAGTTGATAATTTTAATTTAAGGAGATCCCGACTAAGCTGTGCCAACAAAATCTAGATAATAAGATATATTTCAAGTTTCAATACTATTTGCTCATCTAAAATTCCGGTACCACCCTTAAATAAATTATCATGAGATGTTATACCATAAACCTTGCCTCATTGGTACTAACATAAAACTAGAAGCTACAGAAGTTTAGATCTAACACTATCTATGTATACATAACTATATACAAGAACACGATATTATATGTATGAATATTGAATAGTTATAACAGTCTACAATTATTAAACTCCATACAGATCGTCATTGACACTCACGCGATTCGTGAAGGTATGAGGAGAAAAGGGGCAGAACTAATGTCCCGAGATGACAGCTAGTTAGGGCACGACATTCAATATGAATGAATATTTATTATGCTATTGGCAGACCTGTCGATACTAAAAACAAATGAAACACTGTATGGAGTATCTACTTACACTGTGATAATAATTATTATAATAGAATAATAGTGTTATAACATGTTGAAGTTAATTTCAACAATAATAGTGACACAGCGATACACGTACCTAATGTACCTTTCAAAATTATATAGCAGTAACTTGCTATTGCTAGTTCCATAAAATATTAGTTCAATATAGTTACATTTTAAAATGCTAATATCGATTAATTATTCATTCGATACCTCTAGATCGATATAAAATATAATACATCAGTAGGTATATTATAAGCGGCGAATTATATCAAGAAGTTCCGATTCCGATATAGTGTTTTACTAGTTACTTAGGGGCTGTCATAATCGGGTTTGTTCAAATACATTTCAGACTGATGTCAAGCCCCTTATTTTAGTAGAACTATTGATTATTTCCATTTTATATGTTGATAGGCCGTACCATGATGCGATAAATGCGATTTTTAGGTTGTGAGGGAGGTATAATGCTAGGGGACAGAATAAATAAGAATGCTACGTACAGAACAATCACTCTGCCCCTCGTTGCTTCAGATCCCTCCTCACTACATTGCTGGCTGGTCTCTATAAACAGTATCCATGGACGAGCAAGCAATATATATTATTATCATCGTATACATACATGTACACGTATGGACACAAGGCAAGCCGGTCATCATCAACCCCAACACTATTCCATTGCTGGGCACGGGTCATCTCTCAGAATGCAAGGGATTGGGCTATAGTCCACCACGCTGGCCTAATGCAGGTTGGCAGACTTCAAAGCCCGTCGAGAAAATCTCGAAGGCATGCAGGTTTCCTCACGATGTTTTCCTTCACCGTTTATGCAAGTGATAATTGACATTTGTACGTGTTAAAACGTCATCTCATCTTGCTTAAGTAGTTCAAATGTCAGTTCAGTATCGGATTTTCACGGATGTGCTGTACAGTAGTAATCTTTCTCTAATAACCTTAACATGATACTGACCCTGTCCATGATAAACGCTCATAATTCCCTTTATTATTTTGATGAAGCAATGATCGTCGCAAGTAGCGATTTGTTTCAACTTATCCCTTGTTTTATGTGATCAAATGACGTTATTCGTCTATAACCATCTTAGCTTTACCGATTTCATAGAGTAGTTGTCTAATGTGAATTGGGCCTGACAGTAGTTAACTACCCCCGATAATATATTTCCGTTTAATACTACTTTGACCTCATTTTGTCTCTGGTCCACGTTTTATTGCCATACAAGCACAAAAATTACATAAAAGGACCCGTTAGTTTATAATAAATATCGTAGTTATTAGTTATTTTACGAAGACTACAGCGAATGATAAATATTTAAATTAAAATATTTTTATCTTATTAATGGGATGAATATACAGAATCCCTATTTTAATTTTGATACCGTTATAATGATTGTAAATTTCAATATACGTTTAATTTATATAATAGGAACGATACAAGCAGAGTAAATATATCGGATAGATAGACCAGTCTGTCATTCTAGATAGTTTCACGAAGGCAAAAGATAATACTTCAATAAAAGTATTATTAAATAATAGATAATCTTTGAATTATTAATAACGTAATTTTCAATTATTTAATGACAGTAAATCTATCCTATTTTTGGAAACGGTCCTACATTTTATTTACGTATTGTCTTTTGCCTCCAATGAATTCATATTTATATAAATGTATAGATAGGAAGGCTACTGATATTATATATAGACATGTATTTGTATACTATTTTTTCTTAATAGTGTAGTATAGACACTATAATGTGCCCAATTACTAGTTATATATACGCTCAGCGCCGGATCTAAGGGGGCAAGTCGGCCCCGAAGTTAGAATTTACCGCCCATGCCAACCATGCCCCGGGCGGTAAATTCTAACTTCTTTAGACAGATGCAAAAGCTTCTTTAAGCACATACATTATTTTCCGCGGGGCACGCATAGGTCAACCTACATAATAAAACATGCATACGGGGGCGGCATTATTATGTTTTGCCCCGCCACGAAAAAAACCTAGATCCGGCGCTGCGTTCAGGGGCCGCGTTTTTTTTACGACCACTAGAACAATGAGACAGTATACAAAGAAATGAGATAAAATATTGCGTAAATCAATATCCTTACCTAATATAAAGATCGTTCTATAAGGCTACTTTCGGGGTAACTACCTAGAAATATAAAAGTATCTTCATACAAAATTATCAATGTTATTTGTAACTATTAAATTATTGCCAGTTTCTACATATGTATTATGATTTTCATATTTGTTAGTTTTTTCCTATAAAACCTTACTAAATTCCGAATACTTTATTACAACATCGTAACGAATTACCGATATATAATATCTGTACCCTATTCCAATCAAACGTGAAAACTTTATTAACAAAGTAACGGTTTCAATTATCTTAAATAGTTTTAGTGATGTGGCCATTGCATATATTATGTAACAAATTTGAACGAATGAGTGAATGGTTTTTTTCATTCAATGGAACAAACTTGATGATATCGGCCTATGTGTTATAACACTTATTATAAATATAATATTAGTATACTCTTTTACTTAGATTTTTACTATTGTTATGTTTTCAAATATTGTGCGTTGGGAGATAAAGGAATAACGGTACATAGGTACAAACCGGATTCATTATAACACCCCCCATCCTTGGTTAAAAATGTTGTAACTTGATGTTATTATTTATATTTTATTATTAACGTCGGCGATACTTGAACAACCGCTGAAGATTATGATTTCGATAACACTTAATTATGTTTTTTTAATAAGTTGTTTCTTTAATGTTAATATAAATCAGATAATATTATTATAAATAATTGTAAAAGAACCATTAAGAAATCCACCGATTTATCTATTTTTTATCGCGTCTATACCGCCATATCGTCAGTGACCATTTTTTTATACTTAATCTTCTTTATTAATTTTTGCTAGAAGCTGCGCGTTAATATCGTTTGGTTCAAATTGAATTCCTTTTTCGATTGTATATTGTCTTTCGTCCAGCCCATGTTAGGTAAGCGCTCAATTTTACGCGAGTGGTACGGAGCGTTATCCATTACAATAACCGACCCGGGTTCAATTATGTGTAATATTTTTTGGAACCAGTTTTCGAAGATGTTAGATTCCATTTCACGGTGGTAGTCACCATCTGTTTTCTTTGTTTCAAATACCCCACAGCCATCCTTCCAAAAAACCATCTATACTTACAGTCACAATGAGTCTATTACCTTTTTGTGGGTTTTTCAGCCCTGTTGACAATCCCCTCAAAAATGCTTGTCTCGAAGATTGGATGTCATTGTCTACCCAAACATAATCGACAGTGTGACCCTCATTGACCCAAGTCTCGTCTAAATAATAAAAAAAATCTGTTGTCTTTTCGGTAATCTGATATAAGCAACAAATAATTTCTCCTCCATATCATTAAATCAGGTCGGTCTCGTTTTTTCTTGACCGTTTCTGGGGAACAAAGCTTGGTTTTTTTAAAATTTTATATAAGGTCGTTCGGCTGAATGACGGTAAATCTTGGTCGTCGTTGATTGCATACAACATTTTGTCAAGCGTTGGCAAGTCATTATTAAAATAAAATTGATGCACTTTCCTTTTTATTGCAGACATTGTAAAGTCATCCAATTTGTTTATAATACTTCAGTGTGGTGGTCTATTTTCTGATGGTTCCACTTCACCAATCCATTCACTCATTCGTTTATATTCGTTACAAATCTGCATTATGGACATCACTAAAGCTATTTAAGATCATTGACGTTTCTTTGTTTTCAAAGTTTTCACGATTGATTGGAATAGGGTATATATATATATAACTGGTTTGTCCTGACAAGGCATATATAAATTACAAGTACCGATGGTGCGACATAATCATAGTATCAGTCAAAGAAGTAACCTGTAAAGTATACCGGGAGTTTTGAAAATTAGTGATTTGATTAGATTTAGATACTGTGGTCTTTCGAATTTCTACTTTGACACCTCGTATAATGCCGCTCGCGCCGCCATATTTGTAAAATGGCGCTTAAAAAGTTTTATTCCTCCTCCTTTTCAACTAATTTTACCATAAAAAATCAAAATAATAAATCAATATTGAGAACATTTTATTTAATTTATGCAATAACCTTTTTTTGTAAAATCAATAGTAATAGTTGAAAAGGAGATGAATGCCAAAAAGAGCAATTACCAATTTTCGAAAGTCCCGGAAAACTTTTCAAATGAATCTACCAAATGATTGTACTATCAGGCCTCATAGCACTTTATTCAAGTCATAATACAAACTAAACTATTGTTCGAGCCATCAGAATCAGCTTGGCTTCACAACATTATTACCCCTCAAAACTAATAAACTACTTTTTTTTTAAACAATCTATGTTCTGTGCGTTACTAGTTTTTCGAGCCCATTCTAAAAACCGTAACACCGGATAAAATTTGACATTCAAGGCGCCCATATCATGTAGACCTGATATGATACATTAACTGAAGTACCAAAATCAAATCTAAATGATCTACGTAAAGTATGAAATAAACTACATACTTTTTTGCCGGCTATTCTCCATAAGACCTACTATTTGGAACCGTGCAAGTAGTTTTGACAGTATAAGTACAGTCGACAAGATTTAGACTGTGTTCTCACTTTGACATGACATGTTTTTATGTAGGCAGATTTGTACAGCAATTGAATTTTAACACATATTGCATACCATCACGCATGTATTTCCCAAATGGTTAGGCAGAGGTGTACACTAATGTAAACACCCATAGTTCTCAGGTATGTTTAGATCCCATGTAATAGGGGCGAGCCTATTGCCAACCAGGCATAAATCCTGAGAATTTCATAGAAAAACCCAATAAACTCGGTCTGGGAATCAAAACCAGGCCCTCAACCCTAGTAGTCGTGCTTGAAACCACTAGGCTAATGAGGCAGTTTCTCGTGATACATTATTACACAATCTTTGTCAAAACACAGATGTCATTAGTTGCCTGTACACCAAACTTTCTTGTCGACTGTACCTATAATAATTGTCTAATTAAAATAAAATATTTGACTTGGAACGGAAGTTAATCGGTGAAGACTACACTATCATTGGATAAGTGAGATTTAACGAGTCGCTATTAGGTAGCGATATGATTAATGATACACACATACGACATAAACCCTAGATTAGTGGAAGTAACGTGTTGAACGTACAATTCCGGTTGGCGGCGCTGCCGAGACCACTCCATACTGCATTAACTGTAACAATAAATTGACATTTGTTTTATAAAGTGCTAGCATTTCTTTTTAACTAATATAACTTTTCAGGAAAAGAAAACCGACTTCAAGCATTGTGTGTAAAAAAAATCGGTTAAGTTGAACTAATATATCGCTTAAAAACGGATCCACGTGGATGGCGTCACGGGGCATCCATTTATTGTATACCAAAACCTTCTCCAGGATATAACAAATACTTTTCTGAACTGCATCAGAATCGGTTCAGCGAAACGCAAGATAATCGCGGACAAACATACATATATGTATACAGGTCAAACTGAGAACCTCCATTTTTTTAAGTCTGTTATTAAATACGACGTACTTAATATACAAAATATTATTATTATACAACATACCATTACACTAGTTATCCCCGGGTGAGAGGCAGAGGTGAACAAATACACTCACAGTTCGCCGGTATGTTTAGGCCCCATATAATAGGGAGCGAACCTATTTATTAACCAGGCTAATAAAATCATCAGTCATCAGGTTGTAAGCGCAACTACTACACTGGAGGTCCTGAGATCGAGTCCCAGCCCTGCTTGGGCTGGGACTCGATCTCAGGTCTTACTGAAATATTTATTTCAAGTTTGGAGTTTGGACTTGTGCCCGGTTAATGGCAATAGGCTCGCCACAAACTCGCCAACTGTAAATGTACAGACGCCAGCAGGTCAAGCTATCCAAAGCTGTACATTTTCAGTCGAATGTGAACCTTATAATTTTGTATTAAAGTTGACAATCAATCAAAAAATTTTACAGATTATGGTAGTTTGATGTGCTGGCCTCTGTATTTATGTACACATCTGCCTAACCCTTTAACGAATACAGGCGTGATGGTATGTTGTTTTTTAATTATCTGTTGAGCTCTCTAAATTATGTTTGAGCTACAAAATGACTGATGCATGCGTGCCGTCGGTTGGGACTGGTCTACTCAAAGCCGCTATGGCTCTTTCTTCAAATGGCCATTTCAGACTGCCCTACATTGTAAGACACATATTTGTTACTATTCTATGTCTGGGCTTAAAAAGAGACTATGATTCTCTAATTTAGTTTCGGCGTTTCTTCTGTGAGGAAATGCCGGAGCCATCTAGCATAAAAAAAATATGTAAAATATTGACTTGTAAGTGTTTTTAAAAGATCTATTTACAGAAATAAATATAATTCATCATTTATCTCCAAGCAATTCTTTTTAGGTAATTGGCAAAAAGGGTTGTTGCACCCAATGCTTCAAATGTTTAGGCTAGAATTTCATAAAATTATGTACCATACCCGTCGGTCACTAGACGGGCACCTCCTCCGCTTCCTTCTCCCTTTGACGCACTGCGACAGCCGTCTCAACCAGTAAGTAGAGACACTTGAACTTGTCGCGTTCTCCCTCACCACTGGCATTGCTCGGCACCATCTGACAAGTTTTAAGAGAATTGTATTACAGTATTTTGTTGCAGCACATGAAGATATTCAAAGTGAAAATAATTTATTCATGTTTGAGTTTGACTACTAGATAGTACTTTTTTTTTGTGTTGTTTGTATTGTATTGTGTATTTAATTTAGTTTTTTTTTTTCTCTCTATGTGTAAAGATAATTGTGCATGTCGTGGTCTCTTTTAAGTGGGAAAGCATTTAATCTACAACCTTTTTTGTTTCTTGTACATCCAATTTAAGTAATGTATTTCTTGTTAGAGATCCAAATAAATAAATTAATTAAGACAGCACCCAAAACTCCCCTTTTTCACAGCTTCCTAACGTTTTAATACCAGCGGTATGGTATTGTTTTTTAATGTCGCACCATTTTGCTGAGATATGGTCCTTTTTGGCCTCGTACAGGGCTGCTGTAGTAAATGTACTGTGTCTAGTCTTGATTTATGTGTGAGTTCAAATAAAGTTTTCTTTCTTCTTTCTTTTAGCTGGGAAGAAGAATCGACACAATAAACTCCCCAAAAACGATATAGCATACAATATGGTTGTGGTGATCATTCTTAACAGTCAACTTAGATCTTGTAAAGCCGTCGGTCCCTGTTATCATACGAACACCTATGGCAGTCGTTAGTGGTAGTCAGAAACCTCAGGAACCTCAGGATATCGGTATTATACATACATACATACACTCACGCCTTTTTCCCATAGGGGTAGGCAGAAACTAAAGAACGCCACTTGCTACGATTCTTGCATACTTCTTTCGCTTCGACCACATTCATACATCTTGTCATACATACACGCCGGTTGCGAGTACTACGCACCGGTATTATGTTATTATAAATTGGGTTGCGGAAGTCTGATGGTAGTCACTTTGTGTAAAATATATTCAGCCGTATCTAGTAAAGTAACTACTATACCACTACTACGGAGGATGAACATTTGTGGTAAAAAAAATCTTCTTCAAAATGGGAGGAAAATGTTAATTACTCAGATTCGTCATTTAGTCTATTTGAGGAGAATACCAAATTATTGATTAATACAAAACAATATTAGCCTAACTAAAAAATATTCAAACGAATACAGAACGCCTTATCCAGTCAGGTAAAAATTATGACTTTGAAGTTAGCGTTCGCTGCATAACGACTTTGAAGCGGAATTCTTACAAAAATGTTACAGTATCACATGAGTAAGACTAAAAATCTCTTCAAACTTGTAAATCTCCTATAATTGTATGAGTGAGTTGCGTAGTCTATGTACATAACGCGTGGGCTCGCGCCTCTTTCTTGATGGAGTCTAACAGTCCGACTACTACTCGATTGCCGTAACGACACATGTCATGAAAGTTCCCGATACCCTTGTCTTTATAGTACGGTAAATCATCATGGATCCTCCACCACCCGGGGAGGTGGCAGGGTTTATCGGACTCATACCGACTAAAAACCGCACTTGCCTTCACCTGCCCTATTGTAATGGCCATGGGGTCCGCGTAATTCGCCACGAAGGTTCCTAATACCCTGAGATGTTCATCTATCAAAATTAAATTATCAAAGTATTTTTTTTATATAGTTTTTACCATTAGAAATACGAATAACACTATTTTGTTATAAAAACAAAATATTTATTTTTAATTTGAAAATTATAATCGTAGTTTTAATATCTTTAAGTCCCGTGACCAAAAACGCCAACCGCTATTTTTTGTCGTGAGTGACGTCAGACTAAAGAACATGTACATTTTAATATGACGTTTCTATCTTTCTGCTCTGAAGTCATGATAATACATAACGGGTGCCTTTTTGGCGCGAATATATATCGTTCAAATTTTAACAATTTTTCCTTTGCATAAAGCGATATTATTTTGAGGAAATAAAAATACTAGTTGAATCTATGCGATCATTTTAAAATATTATTTAAAAAAGTTGTAGAATAGCGTATTGTGATGGTGTATGGTGTACCTGCAGACGGCGCCGCAGCGGGTGCGGTAGCTGCGGCAGGTGCGCGAGCTGCGGGTGCCAGCCGCCGGCGCCGGCGCCGCTGGGCGTGGCGCTGCCGCCGGCGCCCCCCTCGCCCCCCTCCCCGCCCTCCTCAGACTCCGACGTACGTACTGTCACTACGCCTGCAGTCCGCCTGTACGCATACATACACACATTATTGACACACTCACCTCAGTCTATAGCCCGTACCTGCTTATTAGTGGACACTAATAGTTAAATTAGTCCACCAATTGAGGAAAACTACAGAGAGTTCCTCAAGATTAAGGATGAGATCAGATTCGGACAGAATCGAAATGAACTGCTGCAAGCTAAGATGGCTGAAGTTTGTCACAGTATTAATGAAAGCTGGAGTAGGCGAGTCTGTGACAGTAGGTAGACGGAGAACAGAAAAATATAGCGTAGAAAGCCTCTCAGAATGGATTTGGATTATTCTGACAACGAGATGAGAAGAAGGAGCATCAAGGCCATTTTTTATGGTAAATGTTTCAGTATTCAGGAAATGTAACGTCAAAAATTATTCACTGAATATAACCAACCTATCCAGTAAGAGTTTTTATCTAGAACAACTTCCGATAGGAAAATGTGTATAAATACTTAAATAAAAGATAATACTAGTGGGTCATTGTGGTCATTATCTTACCCCATGACCAAACGGTTTGCGGTAATGAAGCACTACTTCTATATTACCGTAAAACGTGAGGCGGACAGCGCTCTCGCTTCCGCCTGTAACAAAGACCCATCAGTAACCAACCCTCTGGCGGCGGGGTGTAGTTCCCGGTCCTCCGGTCCGTACCGTATGACAGACTGCCACACGGTGGGGTCGTATTTGACCTCCTCCTCAGAGACAGCGCTGGACGAGTACCCCTCCTCGCCGTCGGCGATGTCGTCGCCGTCACTCCGGTATACCAGGAGCCCGTCACTGTACTCCTGCTGTGCGCTGCGGTCTGCATCGTTCTGTTGGAAAAGATAATTAATAATTTAAAAATATTTATGTTTCATAAAATGTATCATAATGTTGCAATAAAATGTTTCATAAATAATATAATCATCATGTAACCAAAGATAAGCAGAGTAGTTAGCTGGCATGTTTTTAGGCCCCATGTAACCATTAAATAAAAGATAAATTCGAATTCCATCATAAAAAAAAACAACAATGCTTGACCTGAGAATCGAACCCAAGACCTCACCGCAGCCGCGCTTACTTACACAGAGTTTTCTGCAACATTGTACGACATTGTTTGTTAGTCGTGATGAGATATTGCTTACCTCAGCTTCCACGCCGTCCCAGGAAGCGACGACGACGCCGGCGGAATTCGCGTTACCACTTGAGGAAACGGGGTGCTTGCGCCCGCGCCGCGAGATCGTGTAGTGCAGGGGGTCGTGGCCCTCGCGACGGATCATCTCCGGTAAGATGCGCCGCCGCGCGTTGATAAACCAGTTGCATACCTACAAATAACAGTCCCATATGGTTTTGGCGAATGTATGGAAGGAATTGGGGGGAGGGATTCGTTAACAAAACTTCAACAATGGATCACGATAACGTAAAGTCGCGTACAGATTGTTTGCAACGAAACAATTATAATGCAACATTTCCTATACATTTTAATGTGTTTGGGAAATCAGTATCATATACATCATGTAGGTATGTTTAAATGTCATATTGGTTGATACCATGTCAAAATCGAACTACCTAAATACCATCATTATGAAACTAAATAACTTACTTGCAAGACAGTCAAATTGGCTTCCTGGCTCAAGGCGATCTTCTCAGCGTCGTTGGGGTACGCGTTGTATCTGTGGTCGTAAAGCCATTTCTTCAGTATCTTCACGGAGTGTTTTGCCAGGTTACCTCGTCGTTTACGAATGGACACGATGCCGGGCGGCGGGGTCGGCTGCCCGTGAACGAGGCTGACGCGCCGGGAACGGTCTGCTTCGCCGTCAGTGCCGCTCTCATTTTCGTCTGTGGACGATGTCGACGGAAAACGGTCGCGAACTGCAAAGAAATACCTAATTCCGTTTAAAATATGTTAATATTAAGTCATTCGATAAAATAAATACATAATTTATTCTGGTATGTGTAATCAAGTTATCGTCGTCATCGTCATCAACCTATATACTGTCCCACTGCTGGGCACGGATCTCCTCTCAGACTGAGAGGGATATCACATAACATAAACATAATCGAGTTTTGGGCGGTTATAACCATTAGTCATCTAATAATATACTACTAGGTTTTGCCCGCATCTTCGTCTGCGTAGATAAAAACTCTTAAAGCTATCTGAATTTTTCCAATTTCGTGCGCAATTTTCTTAATTTTTCTTTTCGTAAGAACCTTCTACAAAGTATTAGAAAAGTTAAAAATAAAGATAAATGAAACGTATAGTAAAATAAATATTTGACTTTGTAAGACTAACACGTTTTGAAGCAGAATATGAGTATAATTGCCCAAACTTGTAACCTAATTAACTCTTATTTTATTTGAAGTCAGATGGTGAAAGAAAGAAAGAAAAAATATTTATTTGGCCGAAACATGTGAGACCTTACGAGTACACATAAATGAAAAATAAAATGCATAAACATGCAACACTTAAAATAAGGTTTGTTAAAAAAGATACTAAAATGCATGTGTCTCACGGCTGGGCCAAATGGGTCTCCAGATCAGCATAATGCCAAACACAATTAATGCTTGACGTTGATTTTCATCTGGAGCACTAGTGCATTATTTTTATTTTAGTGATTAGTCGGTGTCTTACAGAAGTGGCACCACTTCTGGCTTAAAGTATTAAAAGGGGGAGCGTAAAAAGCGCACAGGCGCGCTTCATGTAAAATTCACCTTTTCAAAATAAAACTGTAAAAATCACAACGTATGTGATTTGAAAACACGCGTGACCCGATTCTATTGTCAACTCATGACTTAGGTAAATTATTTACGAGTGTCGAACACGGGCAAAGGTTGTCGCTTTTGAAAATGAAGGAATACCTCGGCCGTTTCAATTATTATTTATAATAAATAATAATATAATAATAATCTTTATTTGCCAGAAACATGGTACATAAAAGGATATTATTTAAAACATTAAGTTCAGCAAGTTTCGCCGGCACAGCGGCATGCAAATACAAAATACTAATATAAAAATTACTAACCGAAACAATCAATTAGTGAACACAAAACAAAGCAAATTAAACATATTTTAACAATAATTTAGTGTCTATACCTTGATGCACGGTCATATGTATAAAATTTACATGGATTTTTATGAAAGAACTCATTAAGAGAATAAAAACCTTCGTACAGCAACCACTTTCTTAATTAGGCACAACATTTTTAAAATTTTTATTGTATGTCGGCATCGGGTATTGAATTATTTTCTTAATGTTATGCTTATTTAAATTATTTCACGTCATTTCACTCCATACTTTAATGAAATTGCGTTATGAGCGCCAATTTTAAACTATAATTAAGATACCAAAAGGACATGTTGTAGTTCTCAGATGAAAAATATAATTTATATGATAAAGACATTCTTATTAATGAACGAATTTTTAAAGTTTGACAACCCTGACCATAACGGATAGTCAACATTTGTTTTGTGAATACGTGTCGTGCACGTTTTTGTTTGCTCGACAATTCTAATACGTGCCTGTTTACATAAATCTATAATTCTGTATCCATAATGTTAGGGAATATTTTCCATAGAATTCCTGATTTGGGAGTAAATAATAGAAGTATTATAAAAGTAAGATAACATAATCGCAGAATGTTGTTATCAGAATTTAGGTGTATGCTGAAGCAAATCTGTTTGATATAATACGTATGACGTCATTCTTACAAAACGCCGAAAATTATGGTAAAGTATTTATGATAATCTAGTCTAAAAGGACACAAGGGAGGCACTACAATATGTCTTTTAACATAAGGGTTCGGCAGAGGTGTACTGCGGTAAAGTTCGCCGGTATGTTTAGGTTCAATGCAATAGGGGGCGAGCCTATTGCACTTAACAGGGCACAAATCCAAACCGCTACTACAGCGAATTTCATAAAAAAATCCAATTACACTGCTTGACCTGGGAATCGAACGTATCTAGCGTAGCAGTCGCGCGTCAACATATAAATTTACTTTGTTTGTGCCACACTAACTAATGTCAGGAGTCCAGTTGTCATAGATATTAATAAACATGTACTTAGCCGCAACAAAAGTGAAGATGAGATGACATTAATCATCAACCGATATACTTTCCCACTGCTGGGCACGGGTCATCTCTTACAGAATGAGAGGTTATAGTCCACCACGCTGGCCTAGTGCGGGTTGGCAGACTTGACACGTCTACGAGAAAATCTCTAAGGCATGCAGGTTTCCTCACGGTGTTTTTCTTCACCGTTTAACCGAGTTATAATTTAATTATAAATACGCACATGATTTCGAGGGTCCTTAGGCGTTTCGCACCTCGAGCGGTTCGAACCGCGGTGTGAATTGCCCAAGAGCTCTTTTTGAATGGGTTCTTCCGCACCGCGGTTCGAATCGCCCAAGAACGTTTTGTAATGGGGTGATTCGAACCGTAGTGTATCAGTATAAAAAAATAATTGGAATGCTTAAATGTGTGATACGAGTCAAACTGGACTCAAGACAGGAGCATTAGTTCGTTTCGCCCCGTGGTCCGAATCGACCCATTCCAAAAGATACCGTCGGCCATTCGCACCGCTTCAACCACTACGGTGCGAATGGTCCCATTCAAAAACAGTACTTGGGCGATTCACACCGTGGTACGAATCGCTCGTGGTGCGAAACGCCTAAAGACCCGATTTCGAAATGTCAGAAGTGCGTAACTTCGAACACGAGATCTTTGACTTGGTAGTTCAAGTCATTATATATTAGTCATCATATTATGAATTTTAAGTCAAACGGGGTGAATATATGGATGCACGTGTGAATCGACACAAAACTTTGAGTGATTTTCAGCTTTTAGCTAATTTCATATAGTTTGATGCCAAGGTCTTGTAATGGTTTATTATAATTTTGGAACAATTTTAGTCCCTTTTTCCAAAAAACTATAATAATTAAAGCTGAAAATCCCTTTCAAAGTTATTCTCGATTCACCCCTGCATCCCTATTCACCCCGTACGACTGACTGTTTTTATACGTACCTATGCACTCTTTCTTATTTAAGTACCACCCTTACGCAATTCATTTCTCATACATTTTCCGCGAAGTACCGTCGAGCTCATTATTGGACTCATTTTAGAAGCTACTGAGTAAGGTTACCGGTCCACTGGAGCAGAGAGGAGCGGAGCGGAGAAACATTACCAAATAGAATTGGACAAAGACTACGTCACCACTCCATAGAGTGGTATAATTTATAAATATTACTCCGCTCCGCTCCAGTGGACGGTTAGCCTTAGTGTGTGAAGCGAGGAAGTGCCCGGGGTGCGATCGATGCGGGTGAACGGCCGCGGGGGGTGACGCAACATGACCAAGGACATCGGTATTTACCGTGTATATTGACAACACAGGACTTGTTATTAACTTGTTGTGTAGTTACTGTGGTAACTGGACATTGTAGTGTGGGTGTACATAAGTACATCTGCTTATCCCTTCGGGGAATACGGGCGTGATGGTATTATATAGTTATTTTATTATAGGTGGTAACTGGTGGATAAAATCAACAAAAATCTCAACACTCAAAATTTGTTAATTTTATCAAAAACGGTAGCATGGAACTGCAAATTTAACGATAGATTTTGTCTTCTCGATATAATCTTAGAATCTATGATTCCACGCTAAGCAATGTTAGAAAATCTCGACGATATAAATCGACAAAATTGTCTTGGCTATGCTGTCAATACAGTATATGACACATAAAAACGATATGTACTGTACTGGGGTAGGTTTAAATCACAGTAGAATTTACTCTGATGTTATACCTATTTGATGATTGTTGTTGTGCCCTTTGTGTATAATTAAAGCTTCGGCCACAATGTTTTATAAGATTTATGTTCTGTGTAGCTCACTATCGATGGGATTATGTGACTCAAAGATCAAGTCTAACATTTTAATTAACATTAATAAACATTACATCTTAAAAAAATAATTAGTCTTACACCAAGTCTTAAGTAGAGATTCTGAGACAGATTTTATTAAGAGAGGTAGGGCACAGTGGGAGTAATTCCACTCAAATTGGAGCTGCCCAACTGGGGCAGTACCTCCGCCTTGTAGAAAATCGAAGTACATAAAATAACACTGCTTTGAGCTGTGTTGTGTTTCTTACGGTGAGCAGGATTGCCAGTGCTCCACGAGGAAACGTTGTGTTGGCAGTGGGGGGACTTTAACCCTTATACAGCCAACTCAACTATTCCTCTTTCAATACAGGGTCGGCAACGCGGCTACGGTAACCGCCTACCATCAGGTGGGCCGTATGCTTGTTTGCCACCTTATTAGAATAAAAAAGACAATTCTAAGCCAAATCTTAAATATCCATACAAAATGACATTTTTACATGAAGAATGAGTAGTACATTATACTCTTAGGAGGGTTCTAAAAAAAGGTACTTATCGAATCGTCTCTGAATTTTAGCCCTAGGTACAACGCAAGTGATGCTTCGTTGAAATGGCCTAGTAAATTGGCACAGCGAGGGAGCGAGCAATGTTCTCGTGAACTCGGCATTGTATCGCTCGCATTGTTTTACAAGTGGAGACGTATACATTGTGAAGTGTACTACCACGTACTTGTAGATAGGTTGTTTTGTTAACCAACACCGCTCAAGTTTAGAATACTATGGTATTGTACTTAAGACCTATATAATATAGCTTAGTTTTCTATGCCGTGTTTTATTATAAGCAACTAGGATATTATGACTCCATAGGTAGACGAAATGCATCTTAGAAAGAATGTCGAGCAGTGCTAACATTACACCGGAAAATGTTTGCCATCGTCAATCAATCTTTTCTTTTGTGTAGAACTCTTCTTCTTGTCTAAGTCCATTTAGATTCCACAGCCTCGGGAAGACGACGGAGCGTGTCGGACTACCCAAGGCCTTAGGTGAAGGACGAAGGTATTGTAACGTAACTACATTAGCGTTACCCTTGATGCCTGTGCGATCAACGCCGAGATAATCCGTTCAGAGAACTGGGACTAATACCTTTCGCGCTTTGGGGGACCCTCAAAGCGCGAAGGATCTCTTTACGCTAAGAATAATTGTAACCTATCCATAGACTGACTGCAGCCAGCAAAGCTTAACTTTTTATCAGCGTAGTTATCACTATACCTAACAGTTTGGGCGATTACTTCTACGAAAAACTTGTCAAATCACATCGATTTGTTGGTAATGTTTCCGATTAGAGTTCGATGAACGACACAAAGTCCACGCTTACGTTGCGTTTGCGCAACATGCCCATCCGAGAACGTCTCGAATGACAGGTGACGATTGTTTTGTAATTCAAAACAAATAATCCTTACGATATGCCTACGCGATAAACAGAGATGTTAGAGAGTTGACTACCCAGACCTAGGAATTAGCATGCCAATCCAAGTCGTAAAGAATAAAACCAACTTCTCTCGTCTCAATGCTTCAATGATCTTAGAAAGGAATGCGCCTGCTTCCGATTAAACGAGCTGTAAGCTGATAAAAATAAAATAAATATTTTCTACTACAAGTCCTAGATAAAACCCACAATAGCTATAGAAATGTAAAATAAAAGACCGACACACCGGAACACAATCTCAACATCTGCGCGGGACAGTAGCCAAGATAAGAGAGACAGTGACATTATGGAGCCCGTTTCACAGGCCGTCCAGTTGCGTAAACTGCGTTGAGGTAATGCAATATAGCTTGTGAAGTGTTGCAATGATTGTTTGAATTATTAAACAGGTACCAGCCGCGCCCAGGCATACTCGTGAAATGTTTCGAGTTTTACGAGATGAAAATTATCATAAACACGGCAACATGAAGTGGTCACGAGATAGCAGCTGCATTGGGAAGCACAACAGCCATTCCTTAGACGGGTCGCTGGGAATAAAGTAATTTCCCGTAGCCTACCTCCATTGTGCTGAAGATGCCCAAACACAACATTTTTGCCTGATGATGAAAATGTATAGGAGTCAACTAACTCCTTATTGGTGTACTGGTCGGGCAGGGCTGCTGAGTGTGAGTTCCGTGGAACAGTGTTATTGAATTTTTGCATGAAATTCTCAGTAGCAGCTCTTAATTTGGATTTGTGTCTGGTTAAGCAACCGTATGGCACGGCTATTGGTGTAGCCATTCTATAAGGTTAAAAGTCCTGTCCTGAGATCCAGTTAACATTATTAGCTTCGATTGGTTAGGCCTATTGCATCTGGTGTGCATAACTTGCAACCTACAATCACTAATGGAATTGGCACGGGATATTAGGACGTACCACAAGAGCAGCCCGTCTCAAATCGCGCCCATTAGTATTTAGTTATTTACAATACAAGTGGCGCAATGGCAAAGTGCCCGTTAACTAAGGAGCGCTTTGCAAGTTCGCAGGTTTGATCTAGCCACACAGTTATTTAAAGTTTTATGAAACTTGGATTGACAATAATTGATAAGATACCTGTCTTTCTTACTATACAACGTGTTACAAAATACCCCGTAAAAAATGTAATTAATTATCAAAGCCAAAAATTTTGTCAGTTGTCATGTCAGGGAACCAGATTATTTAAAAGAAAGGCCCGTACCTATTTTACCTAATAATTGTCTAATTTAATAGTTTTTCTATTTTTCATTTATAAATGTTGTTGTTTTCCTTTTTTTGGGGTATGTTATACAGGGTTACTACGGTTATTAAATATTGTGAATGGACTCGTTATAAAGCCCCATTTAACCTCCTCTCGGCTTTACGGGTAGTTTTGTAACACCCTGTATAATAATATATGTAAGTGCTACTTTTAATATAATTGTGTTTACACGTAAAGAATAACATGGCGATTGTCGGGCTAATATTTTAGTTACATTGTAGCTAAACTTCTGACCCAAATGGCGTCAAGTAATCCGAGCCTATTGTCATGTCGCAAGTCCGCTCGTCAAAATGATTGATGGTTCGCATAAAATGGGTTAACAGGATTTGTAAAGTGATCTATTATACGGTAGTTGGTGGAAAAGGCGATTGCCTGATATGCTACAAACTTTCACACATCAACGACTTCATAACATTAGGCTCAATTCACATCAACGCTTCTGCGTGAGTTGTCTGATGTGACTTGTCACTTTGTCACATTCGAGCAGTGTCGTCAAGCATCGACTCGTATTTGACTCGAACTTTTCAGTATATATTAGGTAGGTATACCTACTCACCAGTTTTCTGACATGGTCGTGGCAAAGGCAAATGTGGTTTTTAGTCGGTACGAGTCTGACCTACCCTGCCATCTCTCTAGGTGGCAGAAGATACATAACTACTAGTACCTACTATAAAAAAGAACCACTTCTACTAGATCTAGTTCTAGACAAAGATCAAGTTGCGAGGTTGCGCTACAGAACTCAATTCTTGGTCATCTACTATATCATGCATCCAGCACTTAATTTATACTAAACCTTTTGTTTTTACTGAATATTTTATCAGTTACCGTGTTATATGCATAGTGGACTATTAACATTTGACAACGGGTTCGATTCCCACAAGATACAATTATATTTATGTGATGAATAAAGTGTTTGTGTTACTAGTATATTGTACTATAGGCACTATATTGATTTAATATTACTTTATTCATTTATTACATAAAATCTATTGGACTGTACTTCACAGTAGACTAGGTTGACGTTTACAGGTCCGACCAAATAGGTGCGTGTCTGAAATGAGCCGTTCCGAACGGCCGCGCAAGTAACGTCTCTTATGAAATGATTTTGAGCATAAATATTAAATAAATTAAACTGTTACCTCCCTAGCAGTGTTAAGCGACTGCTGCTAGAGGTCCTGGGTTCGAATACCGAGTAAAGTTTTATTGGTTTTTCTATGAAATTATCAGTAGCAGCTCGGGAGTTAGGATTTGTGGCGATGTCGCCTCCTATTACTAGGGACCTAAATATGCTGGCGAAGTGTTGATGTACAGTATACACCCCTGACTGTTCGAGGAATATAGGCGTGATAGTATGTGTTATTTGTATCTATATAAAAATGAATACTTGTTCCCCTTGGTCACGCGCGCCATAACTTTAGAACGATTTTACCGATTTCATTAATCTTTTCTTTTAAGTTTTCGAATACTTTGTAGAAAATTAAGAAAATTGGGCAGGAAATTGTAAATTTTCAGAAAATTTAACGACTAGATACATTTTACAAAGGTAAAGTCCACGCAGACGAAGTCGCGGGCAGAAGATAGTTTTATAAATTAGTAAGGATAATAATCAAGTGCGAACGACCACAATCGACTTTACATTTTTATCGTGCACAACCACTGTCCACTTGTATACAATTTCAGATACTGTATGTTTGGCGTAGCGCCACTACCGTTTCGCCTGGTGTCGAGGGTTCGATTCCCACCCGAGACAAATCATTGTGTGATCCACAGATATTTCTTTTCAAGTTTGGGTGTACTCTGTGTCTGTTAATTATGTTTCTTGAGCGCCCGCGAAACAAGGCTTGTACATTAGTACACTGTCCTTAAAAAAAATCGTTAGTCTGTAGATATTTATTTATTTATTTATTTATTTATTTATCAGACACACTATCTTTACAGGATGACTCCCAATACAATAGCGGTTTGCAAACACACATATTTTTTTTTTACAAAACAGAAATTAACTTACGGCTAATACTTAAAAATATAAAGTAAACTTTTATTGATAGAATATTAATATTTAGTATAACTGACAAAATTCAACAAAACTCTTGCGAATTCACTCAGGTTGCACGAAAATATGTCAATTCTCTCATGAACTTCGTTTATTACACATATTGTGCGGGTGAGAGGGGCTTTTATATGAAAAGGGTTATAGATGGAAACGGTCAGGTGGAGTGACGACTAGCGGAAGGCAGCTGGCAGCGACTGGCTGAAAAGAGCTGAAGATCGGGCTCAAAGGTGTTCACTAAAAGTGGCCTATGTCCAGCAGTGGAAGAATACAGGCTGATTATGATTATAGATGGCGACATTTTCATACATACTTTGATCCCGATTTGATTTATTACATGACACTTGACAGAGCCGTGCACTAGTACTTGTTACATATGGGTACCTACTACATTAACATTTTAATAATTTGTGCTATCATTCATAATTTATCAAATATTTATTAATATACTTTTTGGATTTATGTAACTCCACACAAGATAAAACTTTTTAAATCACATAACATATTACAGGGCAATATTCCCTTATCCGTGCAGCAGAAGTGTCAACAAGAGATAAGATTTATTAAAGCTTAACTTAACTCTCATAATTTAGGTCATTGATTTCATATTATTTCTGAATTATAGCATAAATTCTAGATTATGGACTTATATTCAGAACTAGCTGAACCTGACAGATATTCTGTCGTAATTATGATTAAGTGGCCTGATGAAATTGGCCACCCTGACTTTTTTCTAAGGATTGTAACATAATGTTATAAATATGTAAATAACCTATAAACTTTCTCAAGAATTGGGCTATTTAATGCAAAAACAATCTTATATATCCAACTGTTAGTTTTAGAGATTACTTAGCGCATTCAAAAAAACTCTTCCAGTTCTATTATTATGAATTGTATTCGTATAGATTTGGCAGAAACAGCAGTTTTGCAGCAGACATTTGATTATTGAGAAAGAAAATGATTTAAATCAGTTTTATTATTTTTATGATTGAAATTCATATACCTTTATTATATGATGGTAACAGTGCTTAGTTCTAATAAACCTAGCCATAATTCAGCTAAACCCAAATTGTAACACAATATCACAGAAAGTTGCTATAATAATAAAAACATTTATAAAAAATCATAAACATATTCTTTAAGAGTTAGGACACACATATATGTATAATAGGGGGCAAGCCTATTGCCATTACACCGGCACAAATTCCAACTGTGTTGCTACTGAGATATTCATGTAGAAAAACCCAATAACATTTTGCTTGACCTGGGACCCAGGATCTCAAGCATAGCTGCATTTAGAACCATTAAGCTAATGAGGTCGTTGCTATAGTAAGCTAATTTACATGGGTAACTTTCACAATTAAACAGGCTTTGCTTGTTTGCAAGAAGCATCAGAACAAAACAATATTTCCCCACACTAGGATTTTCTGCTCTATTGTGGGTGTGTTTCCAAACACTATTTTTTCATATATACCTAGATAGTGTTTCAGGTTGTAGGTGTAAGTCATACAAACATATTGCATGCAGCAGCTAATTCCTCAAGCACTCCACCTCCTTTTTGGTTATATGGCCTAAACTTTCAAAAGGCCATGGTCTACGGGGATTGGATCGAGGAGTGTGACCTACTTAAAACACCCCGTTGGCCACCATCCGAGGACACTGTGTCCTCTTAATAGATCACTCCAGAACCCCCTGTGCAATGCCTGTTAGCTCAACCTGGTAATTTTAGAGTATCAAGCAGAGAAGTAAATACTGCTGCTAATATACACCCAAAGTTAGCAGGTATGTTTTGGTGATGCAGAGCTACACATGAAACTTTATATTCCTACTCTATGGTGACTACTAATTGTATAGGTAGTAGTCATTTAAACCATACCTTTATTAAAGGGTGGGTGTTTGCCTTTAAATACATACACAATTCAAAACTTCAAAGCTGTTACTAGGAGGTACTACGAAAACCAATAATGCAGTCTGTCCTGGGAAATGAATCTAGGATCTCATGGTCAGCAGCCACACTTGCAACCACTAGACTGGTGGAGGTATATTTTATAAGAAGTCTCAACAAAATGTCTGTGCAGGATATTTTTCTTAAACAATTTATGATCATACCTACTCAAATATTACCCAATCAATCTTGTAATTTAAGATACAAGTATTGTACATTATAAATATAGTAATAATATCCGTAATTATAAGAAAACGGGTACTTAACTAATCTAATCCAAGTTTACAGTGTTTCTTGAAAATAACAACAAAGCGACAATGGCGCCACCTAGTGCAGCGCGTGATTGAACTAAAATTTTCTCGTTTCAATTTCATTCAATGGCGGATTATGCGGAGTTGCGGACAGCCATCTTGTGATTTTCATGCCTTGACTGCTGTCAATTTACTGTCAGCGCGACATTTTATAAAGTCATCGGGAATCCAATAACAACAACAAACAAAATGTAAACTTCCCTTATTGATTTGAAAATGTCTGCTATCAATATGTAAAATAATGTAACACAACTGTAAAAATGCACATATCGATCGGGGATGACGCGCTTGTACCACGTTATGTAGGTTACAAATGGACGGGCTAAAAATAACCTTAGCACGAGCCAATTTAACTATAAGCATTATTAGATCATGATTGGCATAGCGCTAGACATTAATAACTGCTTGTCTTGACTTTAACTTCACCAAATAACATAAAATAATGTCTCGTAGCCATAAAGGTACCCAGTAATGATAAGCAATGTGGCGCATTGGCGCCATTTTTCTTTCGTAAGATCGGGCTCCTAGGTGACGTAACACGCCTATTTTTTTCTGCTAATGATTCCTATAGATTCATTAGGCCTAATAGATTTGTTTTAATTGTAATTTTCCCCCGAAAAATGCTTTGTTTTTATAAATATGTCACCTTGACATATCACGTCAATTTGACAAGCATGGCGGAAACGTGGCGTCGTTTTGATTTTGGACCGGCTCACCTCCAGGGGATGTCGAATGTTGTCTGTTTGCTACTCGGGCGCTCCTGATGATTTCTCTGGTGAGTTCTCTCACGTCCTGACGCTGCTGGTACGCCATATCGGGCCGGTCGCGTTGTTCTTGTGATAGACCGGCCGTAGGAGGTAACATCGTTGCTCACTCAATCCATGCGAACACTTCTTTCTACACTCAGTCACTAGAACACAATATCAAAATCCTCCAAATACAGAAATATGTCCGGCGGTATCACTAAATACGTTAAAAACAAAAATAAGTCAGCTCAACTACGCACAGCAAACCGAACCGAGCGCGACTGTCGAACGGGGGACGGCGGGAAGCTACAGCGCCGCCGCACCTCTATCTCTTTCTTTCTCAGGAAAAAACATATTCCTTTCTTACTCTTTCGACAACGATTTGATGACAGATGCAAGTGTATATGTCAAAACAAAGCGTGGGCTGTTTAAATGTCAAACATTCAACCGTTTTAACTGGCGACATCTATTGAATTTTAAGTGAACTTATAGAAAAATGGGCACAAAGATATTTTAGCACTGTTTTCACTGCCTTCCGAACTGAACTCAAAATCATTGAGTAATACTGCGTCTAGATTACTAAATTGTAGGATACGAAAATAAACACTGTGATCGTTGTGAGATAATATCGGACCGATCTGAAATATATGAACATTGCTATTGTCTAGGTAATTTATTCATACCCTTCTGATATTTACCTTTTTGAGTATTTCAAACTTTATCCAATTTTATTTTATCTGATGTAGCGTTTACTGCCTGTACAATATCTAAGTAGGACCCTACCTATATATATGCTAATTATTTTTTTTTTTGAGGTTTACAGGCATGGTGCTTTATTACCTAATATTAATATAGGTACCTATGAGGTACAAATAGGTACTCTTTCTCAGATTTAAAAGTAATCTACAGATAACTAAGTTAAAGGTACCTAATCTAAAACTTCATCATAAACCTACCTTTAAGGTCAAAAACTATTAGAATCACTGTAAAAGTATTGTAAGTAATAGGTATGTAAGTATAAGTTATATATATTTTACTAGGTACGTTAGTTACTTATACTCTCGCTTAAATCGTATCGCAAGCTACCATATACTCAAGTAAAACTTCTACTCGACAACATTGGTGTTACGTACCTATTTACTTAAGTTATTTATTTAATAATTCATAGATTATGGTAAATATTTGGATCGAAGAGTACTCGGAATAAAAAATACAGCATTTAAAAAGATGGACGGATTTATTTAACGCGTCAGATATATAAAAAACTTATGACAAATGAACATTACATCTAAAATGAAATTATCTATACAATTATCTATAAATTTAGTTATTGGTTCTTCTGCATGGAGTCAATGAGGGGCTGGTACACCAACTCGGGGGCCTTGGTCGAAAACTGGAAGTCCATATGGCTGAAGTGTTCCTCGGGCACCTTGTAAGTTTCTCTTACGTTAGGAAGCTCTTTCTGCAACCTTACGACGTCCTTAGGGTGAGCAAGCCAGTCCTCCTCGCTGTAGTACAGGGTGACAGGTGCCTGGACCTCCGAGATGTTGTATTTGGGTGGCATCTGCTGGCCATACACTTTCTCATTGACCTGGGTACCGTAGTCAAATCTTTGGAACTCTTCCGAAGCAACTCCTTGTCCGTAGTGGATGATCGCCTTAGTAGATGTACCAGCCGGTAAATGTTCCAACACCACAGGAATTATGTTGAAGTCCATGCCGTCGACGTTGACACCAGCCATCACAAAGTTCACGTTTGAGCAGACCTTTTTGCAGCCGATCTCGTTCTCGCATAAATTACCACCAATTGTGTTAATTAGCTCCTTGCTTGGGGTGAATTCGCTGTTTCCAAACTGGTTCTGGAGGCTTTGTTGAAACTTGCTTACAGGAGCTATCATCCGGAACAAAGGGCTGCGCACGTTAGTCATGTACACCATCGGTGACAGCGCGTACATCATAATGATCTTGTCGTTGTACTCAGGGCGGGTAGCAGTAAGCGCGAAGAAGGCCGTAGATCCTTGGGCATGTCCGATGTAGTAAAGTTTCTCCTGTTTGGTGGTCTCTAAGGCAAAGTCGATCATAGCTGGTAAGTCGTGGAGCGCAATATCATCGGTACTGAAATGCCAGAAGTCGGACATTGCGGGGTGCTTGCTGACGTGACGCCTAGAGTATTTGTTGCCTCGAGCGTTACCTAGCCATACATCGTAACCTGCATCAGAAAGCAAGTAAGCGAGTGCCTTGCCGGGGCCCAAAAGTAGCCAGTCATCAGCACTTCCCATGACACCGTGCATCAAGAACACAACAGGTCTCTTCTGAACGTCACGGGTCTGTGTTTTGGCGGGAATTCTGAAAACAGTGAGCACGTAGCCATCATCGGTTCTAATAGTGTGTTCCTCAATGGGGTACTGATATTTTTGTGCCAGCTGAGTAGCGTTGAGTTGACCATCTTCGTTGCTTTGCTGCTTGGCGAGTTCATAAACTTCATGGAACTTGGTCCTTTCATCCTCTTGAATATGTCTCATAGCTTTCTGAGCGTCACCGAAGATCTTCTCAATGTCTTCCTGTGTTGTCACGGGAGCGTTCGGCCCGACGGCCATCTGCAAGCCATTCCACATGACGACATCACCATAAGCCTGAGCCTGGTTGTCCTTGTCCATAACTGTCTTGGAACTAGGTGAATTCCTCTTCTTGCTGTCCTTGTCTTCTGGCTGTTGCGGGGACATCCTTTCCTGGGACTCCTGCGAGCTTTCTGCGCTGGAGGAGGCTTGATGGTGGGCCTTCTGGTGACGGGGATAACGATGCTGATGATATGGGTGTCCGTAAATGTAGGCCCATTCTTGAGGTGTCAGTGAAGATAATTGCTTGTAGAACAGTTGCTTCTGTGCGTACTGCGACGGCTGGAATTGCTCTTGCCCCTGATACACTTGATATTCCTTATTATACGGTGGCTGGTTGCGTTGGTTCTGGCTCTGGAACTGGTTGGGTTGTTGTTGGCTCTGGAGTGTTTGGTCCCACTGCTTTTGGCCTTCCCACTGCTCCTGCTGCGGTTGTTGGTATTTATCAATGTAGTCTAGCTGCTGAACGTCGAGGCCGTCCACTTGGCGTTCCTGCTGCTTGAAGATACTGCCCGTGATGCCATGGGCTAGGGCGAGGCAGACCAACGCACAAACTGCCTTCATCTTGCCGGTTTGATGTGTGTCGAATATTAAAAATGCCCTGTATTTATATGTGAATTTTCGTGGATTCAGCCGATGCGAGCTTGTGTTTGTGTGTGTACGTGAAGATTGTACAAGTGCAGCGCTGTAACTGCAGCGTAAGCACGATGCATTGTTTATGATTACTGCGTTAATTTAGAAACGATATTATTTTTTCATAACATTTTTATATTATCAAAGTTTTTAAAAATGTGGATTATATTTTACTACTTATCATACATACCATCACGCCTGTATTCCCCGAAGGTTTATGCAGTGATAATATTAGGGATAATATTTTATGGTTGTTAAACATAAAGTTATGTTAAGCCTATATTCTCTGAAGGGATAAGCAGGGGTGTATAACGTATATCAACACTTCGCCTTGTTTAGGTCCCATGTTATAGGGGCCCGACCCTATTGCCATTAACCGTGCGCAAATCAAAACTCCAAGACGCTACTGAGAATTACATTGAAAGACCCAATTACAACTTTTTTCTACCTCGGAATCGAACCCAGGATCTAGAGATCCATGCATGAGGGTGATATTCACGCTAGAGCGTGAATATCACCCTCATGCTGAACGCTAAACCTAGGTATATATCTTAGTTGTAATATTTCATCATCAACCCATAGCAGTGGGACACGGGACAGTACACTCTTCCCAGAATGAGAGGGATTAGGCTATAGTCTTTCACGCTGACCTAGTGCGGGTTGGCAGACTTCACACACCGACGAGAAAAATCTCTAAGCCATACAGGTTTCCTCACGATGTTTTCCTTCACCGATTAAGCGAGTGATAATTTATTATTAATATATGCACATGATTTCGAAAAGTCAGAGGCCTTGGATTTGAACTCGAGACCTTCGACTTGGTAGTCCAATGGTCGTACCACTAGGTTATCACTGCTTGTACAGTTATAATATTATTGTTTTATTTTAAAAATGAGTAGGGTTAGGGTATCCCTGAGCTCCTTGCGACATTAGGCAACAACTGTGACTTTACAAACATAATTAACGGATACAAAGTACACTCAAACTCGAAACAAATATCTGTGGATCACAAAATAGTTTGCCTCGGGTGGGAATCGAACCCACTGAGTGTCAGTGCAACAGTAAGGGCGAAAAAACAACTGCGAGGTGATCACCTTTTTACTTACAGTCATAGACGATAGGTATCAGCTGCAGTCCAGTGGTTTGAACGTCGAACTTTCTGATCACGAGGTCGTGGGTTCGATTCCTACAAGACGAAAATATTTACATAATGATCATAACTGTTTGTTTGGCTGGGTGTCTTTTACATATTAAAAGTATACATTTATAAACTAAAAGTATATAAGTATTATATCCATTGTCTAGTCTAGTACCCATAGTACAAGCTCTACTTAGTTGAGGATTAGAATCGTGTGTGTTAAATGTCCAAAATTATTTATTTATTAATTTAAATTGTTACTGCCTCGTTAGTCTAGTGGTATTAAGCGCAACTACGCTAGAGGTGCTGGGTTCGATCCCTAGGTCGAGCAGTGTTATTAGGTTTTTCTATGAAATTCTCAGTAGCAGCTCGGAGTTTAGTGCCTGGTTTATGGCAATAGACTATAGCCCCCTATTACATGGGACCTAAACATACTAGCGGACTGTAGGTGTACATTATTAGTACACCTCTGCTTAACCCTTTCGGGAATACAGGCGTGACGGTTTGGTATGTTATGTTTAAATTCCTAGTAACAGCTAGAGTTTAGATTAGTACCTACCCGATAAATGATAATTAGGCTCGCAACGAGATTGATTACATTTCGGGTATAAATAGGTAGGTAGGCGCTTGATATACTCCTCAACCTAAACTGTCGGGGAATACAGTTTTAGATAGATAATGAGCAGTATCTTAGTGGTTAAATTTGGTGACTGTGTTTGTTGGCCCAAGTTTGAAACCGGTAGGTACTTTCTGGTTTATCGAATAAATGTGCGGATCAGTAATTGATTGAAAGAAAATGCCGTTGCGAATTTGCATATTTGTCTCCATAAAGTTCTTGAAGGTGTGTGACGACTGGCAGCCTGCAGACTGCAGACCAGCGTGTTGGATTGGATCTAATTATAGTACGCTATAATAGATCCAATCCAATACTGGGTAGGATTGGATTGGATTCCCTCCCGCAAGAACGACAACTCAAGTGATGCATATTTCGAGAAAATTGGAAATATGTCAATCAGTTGAATGAAAAAACAGGAGATAATGTCATATTTGTGGATACCGCTTTTTGATTTAGGAGGGCAGTCTACCCTCTGTCTGTATCGAGGTCTATGGAGGTCTGTTCTCCGAAAGGTAAAGCAATCATCCTCAGATTAACAGGGGTTTGAGCCTAACCATAGCCTTTTATAGGCCACTAATTTAAACTCCATACGGCTACCGAGAAACCACATTGCCCGAACTGGGAATTGAACCCGGGATTACGTTGCCACGCTTGAGGCCAATAGACCAATGATGCGCACTCGATGGATAAATTTTTGATGTTTTTTTAAAACGTTAGGTACTATAGCATAATATTATCGCTGTAAAAAAACATAAGCACAGCCGAATACACTAACTAGTTCATAAAAATATTGCTTAATTGACGAGTCATCAAATTAACACAAGGAATTGCTTCGTTAGTACCTACCTACGTCATGTATCAAACTTTGAACTGGAAATATTATGTTTTTAATTAATAAGTAAAAAATGCTAATTATGACAAAATTGCAATGGAGTGCGTGGAAATATGAACAAGTAATTTACAAATACAAGCCATTACCCGTGACTCTGTTTGTTTTATTTTAATTTGTAAAGTTTGCGCGATTGCCTAATGTGCTACGAGTAGCAGGTTCGATTCCCGTACGTGGAAGGGCATTTTCGGGGTTCCGTAGTCAAACTAATTTCTCTATACTTTTGCCATGTCAGACTTACCTATACCTAAGAAGGCCTTACAGGAATATGCCGATACAAAACACAAAGAGGAGTGGTGCAATAGCTTAGGGCTAGAGCACTCACGAACATTTTTCGGCAGCAGCACCACACGCATCTCCAAATTCATACTCAACAATAGAAAGGACAAAGCCCAAGCTGTCATCGGAGCCCTTACAGGGCATTTTACAACAAATGACATGCTCCATAAAATGAAGCTGACCTTGAACAATGATTGTAGAGCTTGTGGTGAATTCAGGGAAACCATTCAGCTCATCTTGTGTGATTGTGACGTCCTAGCGACGAAACGGATGAGTCATCTCGGCAACGGATACCCGAAGTCAGAAGACTACAGGTTCCTTCCTCTTAGTGGGCTAGCCACCTTCATGAACCACGTCTTTGAAGAGTAAGGAATGTACCATGCTGGGGACAACACAACAGATCACATTTGGTCGAAGTGTTGCTGGCCATGCCAGCCCCCACTGCTAAGATTAAGATTACCTATACCACAGCGCCGGATCTAGAAATTCTTCGAGGTGGGGTAACATAAGAATGCCAGCTCCGCCTGCATATGTTTTATACCTAATGTAGGTTGACCTATGCCTTTTTCGCGCCCCAAGAAGTTCGAATTTGCCGCCCGGCTTGTAGGTCCGGCGCTGCTATGACATGTTTTTTAATAACCGAGGAGACACGTGCCCAGCAGTAAGAAAGTAAATGGGTTGATGATGATTATTGGTCTAACGGTGACAATTATATGTCACTACTGACCGTGAGTTTCTTGGTTCTATTCTAAGGTCGGCTGTCAGTGATATTGGGAAAGAATTCTTATTACACGAAGATTATAGAACTCGCATTGTACTGTTATTGTAGGCTTTTCGTACATCTTTAGGTGGATATACTGGATATTGATATACTCGATTCGTGTCCGGTTGGTGGCATTACGCTCACTCGCTAATACATACATACAGTATACCATCACGCCTGTTTTCCTCGATTGGTTAGGCAGAGGTGATGATACACCACAAACCCACAGTTCTTCGGTATGTTTAGGTAACCTATAATAAAAGGCGAGCCTATTGCTAATTTCATAGAAAACCCCAATAACACTGCTCGAACTGGGAATCGAATTCAGGACGTCTGGCATAGCAGTCGCGCTTAGGACCACTGTCACTAGGCTGCTGAGGCAGTCAAAACCGCACAAATAATATTTGTGCAGGAAAGGAATTATCCCTCACTCAACTGCGTTAATCGAGTTGTCAAAAATATAATGTCGTTTGCGATTGTATTATTAAAAGTCAAATAAAATAACATAAAGGTACACATATTATGTACTGTCCTAATGATTTATTTTATCTGCTACAATCTATGCTGCGTCCGCAATGAAAAACACTTAATATTCGCTCATAATGTTCTCATTTGATTTCATTGAAATACACTGGGCAGATATGTACCTACAGCGACGAACATCAATATGTATAGGTACACTTACCTAAAGTCTAAAGCGATTTTCTCTTGTGGTATTGACTGAAATTGTATGGTGTTACGAACATACGACTGAACCGGTTCCGTTCCAACCATGAGAAAACTAACCACCTTCATAAATGGGGATTAAGGGAGTCACCGCAGTGCGATTGCGGAGCACCTGACCAGACCCTGTCGCATGTGCTAAACGAATGCCCACTTCGCTGTTTTCCCGGTGGAATGTCGTAAGTCCACAAACTGACACCAGCCGCCGCAACCTGGCTGAAAACCTTAGATATAGACATTTGATCCATGCAGGACGACTGCCATACGCAATGATTATGAACATAGTGTTTTCAGAACAAGTTTTTAACGAAGGAAAAATTCGACCGCGGGCAGGTTTGATTTAAATCTCAAAGTTGCAATCGTCATTTCGTGAAAAAATCGATTTTGACTTTTAGTAGGAAGTGTACCTTACATAATATTGATGCCCGTGACTGTACAGGCTAATGTTGATGTCCCCTAAACCTCTAATCATCATCATCAACTAGGGTTGCCAACATTTCTTCAGCGAAATATATTATATAGTATTTTTCAGACGAAGATACAAAAAAAATATAGTACATTTTCAAAATAAAATAGTATTTTACGGATAACGCCAAAAGTAAATGAAGATATATTTGTTACATTTTTCTTCTAGCATTTTTAAGAATATTTTGCCTAAAATAAATGTGTCATATTATTGGATGATTTGGATACGCTACACGCTATTGCATCAGTCAAAAGTATGTTAGATTTTGGTGTTAAAAATATAGTAAGTATTTTTGCGTACTATGCGTTTCTTCAACAGTATAGTACGCAGACCCGAAATACAGTACAATACTATATATTATAGTACGGTTGGCAACCCTATCATCAACCCATATACTGTCCCACTGCTGAGCACGGGTCTCCTCTCAGATTGAGAGGGATTAGACTATAGTCCACCACGTTGGCCTAATGCGGGTTGGCAGACTTCTCACACCGTCAAGAAAAATCTCTAAGCCATGCAGGTTTCCTCACAATGTTTTACTTCACCATAAGCGAGTGATAATTATTTATACGCACATGAATTCGAAAAGTCAGACGATATTAATATTGTAATAAAATATATGTATACATACCATGCCTGTCCTTCCCGAAGGGTTAGGCAGAGGTGTACCAAAGTACACGTAGGTATGTTTAGGTCCCATGTAATGGGAAACCAGCTTATTGCCATTAAATATACATTATACTTAGTTATTTAGACATTGCTTTATTGGTTTAGTGGTCGCATTTGCGGCTGCTGACCGTAAGTTCTTAGGTTCGTTTTTAGTTTTCTTATGAAATTTTTATCCGCTCGGTGTTTAGATTTGTATATACTTAGGGTTGCTCCATTCCATGGTATCTACCTAAAAATACGGACTTACTGTGTACATAGTGGTTGTAAGCGCGAGTTTAAGTCCCGGGTCGAGGAAATTGTTGATGGGTTTTTCTGCGAAATTTCCAGTAACAGCTCGGAGTTTGGAATCCTGCCGTTATTAACAATGGGCTCGCTCCCTACATGGGACCTAAACATACCGGCGAACTGGAGGTGTAGGTACCTACACCACTTCAGGAAATACAGGCATGATGGTAAATGATTATGTTATTTTAGTATTTGCCTTCTTGCGGCAAGACGTATTTAGTAAACATTGATCTCTTCGAGGAACAACGTTACCTACCGTACTACAACACAAAAGTTAAACTCATTATTACATACCGGCAAAATAATTTATTGCCTTATTACATAATGAGACTAGATAAATCCTACAGGCCCTTTTTTGTTTACGGGGAAAACTTTCAAAGGCAACTGGCCCACTACCGTCCATACCATTAGGCTACAGTCAGTGACCAGCACTTAATCTATCCATCACTAATAAGCGGAAAGATCCCATCGCAAAAACAACATACAAAGACAGGGCGATCATGAAATTCCACCAGTTCATTATCAATTCAAACTCGGAAAACTCGTGCGCAATGTCAAAAAGGTTCGTTTTATTATTAACACTGTTAAACTTCAGCGTTGGACCGATGGCAGAAAATACAATATCAAGTATAATAACCAAAACGACAAATAATATTGCAGAAGGACTTATAACACACCCGATAGTGAGTTCAACGACGTTTGTAACATCCAATGTTTTTGCCTCGGCTGTGAATCTTATAACCAAGTTACCTTTAGCAGTTTCAAGGGCTCTGGGACCCGTCCATCTTACATCACACATCAGCAAAGTGAATAATATAGACGCGGTCGATAAATTTATCGCTGATTTCAAAACCGGCAAGAAAAACGAAGATGCTACCTTGACTATCAACGATATACTATTAAAATATGGATACGCAGTTGAAAAACATGAGGTCAAAACAAAAGACGGTTATGTTTTGACGATGTTCAGGATCCCCAGCAACGGATCAGTGGCTTTCCTGATGCACGGGTTACTTGGTAGTGCTGATGATTATATTATAGCCGGTCCCGAGAGTGGCCTAGCTTATTTGCTCGCTGATCAAGGCTATGACGTCTGGATGGGCAATGCTCGGGGCAGCAAACATTCCCGTCGCCACATCAGATTAAAGCCCTCTGACGCCGCATTCTGGGACTTCTCTTGGCATGAAATTGGCATTTACGATCTCCCGGCTATGATCGATTTCGTGCTTATAAAAAGGAACCTAAAAACCTTAAAATACGTGGGCCATTCTCAAGGCACAACAGCGTTTTTCGTTATGGCATCGGAAAAGCCCGAATATAACGAAAAGATATCTTTGATGGTGGCATTATCTCCTGTAGCTTTTATGTCAAAAGTGAGGTCCCCCATAGTTAGACTGCTTTCTCCAGGGACATCCATTTTACATGGAGTTTCTCAAAGTCTTGGCCTGTACGAATTTTTGCCGGATAATAATTTATTTGGCATGCTGAAGCTTTTAATGTGTGGCACAGGGCCCCTGGCGACGATTCTGTGCAGCAACATAATATTTATTGCCGCTGGTTTTGATTTTGGACAGCTCAATGTTACAAATTTGCCTGTGATATACGGGCACATGCCTTCTGGTGCGTCGATGAAGCAAATTGTTCATTATGGCCAAGGAATGATATCTGAAGATTTTAGGAAATTCGACTATGGGAGTGAAGAGAACGTGAAAAGATATGGCGTCAAGGTGGCCCCAAGTTACGCGTTGGATAAGATAGTCGCGCCTGTTTCTTTGGTTTACAGTGACGCGGACTGGTTCGCGCACCCCAGCGACGTGGAGCAGCTGCGCAAGAGGCTCTGCAATGTAGTAGATACATACAAGGTACCGTACAAACAATTCAATCATGTTGACTTTATTTTTGCTAAAGATGTCAAAACGTTGGTCTATAGAAGGTTACAAAAACTGTTTTCAATGTTCTAAGATAAATAACATTAAAAGCAACGTACCTATTTTGTTTCACTAACTACCTTACCTGAGTAACTTTATAAACATACTTATTCAATATTTAACTGAAAATAGACCGAATGAAAATGAAACTGATGCATGCGTGCCGTCGGTTTGGACTGGTCTACTCAAAACCGATGGTTCTTTCTTCATAAGGCCATTTCAGACATTACCCTGCACTGTTACAAACACTCACATATATGTTTACTACTGTCCCATGTCTGGACTTTAAAAGAAACTATGATTCTCTGAGTTTGTTTCGGTGTTTCTTCTCAAAGGTCCTCAGGAAATGCCGGAGCCAAATAGCTTAAAAATTATATTAAAACATTGACTTGTAGAAGTGTCTTTATAAGTTTTTTTTTAATATCATTTATCATTTACCCTTCCTACCTATTCCCTCGATCCATAGAATACCGTGAAAATACTAAACTACTTACGTCATCGGATGAACTTGGCGAAAACATTTACAGGAAATTAAATAAGTGAATAGCAAAAATAAAAGCGAGAGGCGCTGCGCAAACAGTTTTGCTTGTCATTGTAATTTAGTTGGACTAAGCATGACCCATAAAAACTGCTATGGAAGTAGATATTTGTTCCAATGCTCGTGTAAAACTAAGTTTCTTTAATTATATTCAATACACATGATTTTAAACCGATTTTAAAAAAGGAGGCTGTCGTTTTGGTTTCTAGACCGATTTGGACGATTCTCTTTTGTTTGGAACTGTTTCAGCAAGCAGTAATGCACATCTAAAATTATCTCTATTAATGAAATTTAATAAATAAATATTTTTGGACAATTTTAGACCACCATCAAACCCCAAACTAAGTAGAGATTGTATTAAGGATATTTGGGTAGGTACTAGACATGGATGTATTACTTTTTTTTTGTAAATACATGTAACATATAATACATAAGAAACACCTAGACAAACACAAATATTTATGTTCATCACATAAATAATTGCGTTCTGTGGGAATGAAACCCACGAACCCGTGGTCGTGGTGCGAACCACTAGGCCACAGACGTCGTCGAATATTGGCGACGCTCGGCGCCAATCGTGACAAACTGTGTACTTGGAAGTTTAAGCTGTACTCCCGAACATCGTCATCGACGCTAAGCGTCGATTTTATTTTTCTACATAGTTTATTTATAGATCGAACATTTTTCAAACTGCCTTAGTTTATAGTGGTCGCAAGTGCAGCTGCTGAGTTCCTGGATTTGATTCCATTGGGTCGAACAGTGTCATTGAGTTTTTCTGTTACAAAGTTCTCGGTAGCAGCCCGACGTTAGTAAGTATAAATTGTGTCTCAATGGCAGTGGGATTGCTTTCTATTTCATGGGACAACTGCGGGACTGTGCAGCTCTGCTGAACTCTTCAAGAATACAAGCGTGATGTCTCATTAATCCAGTGGTCGTAAACGTGACTGCGGTTCGATTCCTTAGTCGAACATTGTCATTGGGATTTTCTATGAAATCCTCGTTAGATAGTCGGAGTTTGGATTGATGCCCGGTTAATGGCCATAGGTCGCCTCCTATTACATGGAACCTAAACAGAGCGAACTGTGGATGCATATGGCACACCCCCACAATTGGACGACCTCTGTGGTCTAGTGATACGAGTGCTGGACTGCTGATCATGGGGTCGTGGGTTCGATTCCCACAGGACACAAATATTTATGTGATGAACATAAAGTGTTTGTGTTTGTCTGGGTGTTTCTCTATATTATAAGTATTTAATAAAAAAAACCAAAGTATATTAGTATTATATCCATTGTCTAGTACCCATAGTACAAGCGCTGCTTAGTTTGGGACTAGATGGTGATGTGTAAAAAAAACTCAAATATTTATTTTATTTATTTACCTCTGCCTAACGCTTCGGGTCCAGAATGTCCACCAACAGAAAACGATGGCGAGATATCGTGAGGCGTATAACATCTGCCCCCGATTCTACTACATGACGACCACGACCGCTCTGCCAAGAGCGAAACGATTTAGAAGAAGAACGCTTCGGGTAATACAGGTGTGATGGTATATTTATTTATAATAGTAAATTGAGTAGTATACTGTCGTACAGAGGCCTGCAGTACATCAAGCTATCACAATCTGTCAAATTTCTTTGATAGATTTTCAACTTTAATAAAAAACAATAAGGTTCATTCAATTGGAAAAAATTGACAGTAATGGATAGCTTGACCTGGTGGTGTCTGTACATTGTGTACATTGACGGCATGATTAGCGTAGCGGCTGAGAGACCAGCTTCTAGAACAAGAAGTCTCTAGTGTACAAGTCCGATCCCCGCAAGAAGCTTGTTAAGACCTGAAAGTATTCATTCTAAGTCCGGTAAGTATTATTATTACGTGTGTGTTTGTAAAATCACCCAAGGTACAGGAGAAAATCATAGTGCAACGTTTTTATTTGCTATTAGAAAAAAAAAAAGTTGCGTATTAATAATTAATTATCATTTGCTTAAACGGTGAAGGAAAACATCGTAAGGAAACCTGCATACCTTAGAGATTTGTGAAGTCTGCCAACCCGCACTAGGCTAGCGTGGTGGACTATAGCCTAATCCCTCTCAATATAAGAGCAGACCCGTGCCCAGCAGTGGGACAGTATATGGGTTGATGATGATTAGAAACAAATGAACTGTCTCCGTCACCAATCTGTCTAGCAATCCAGCTAACATCGCTGTAAATGTACCACCCTTAAGGCACAAAGATCCTATCTAACGTGCAGTTTAGCTTTTTTTTTATAGTAGGAAAAATCCTCATAGATCCTCCGCCACCTGGGGAGTGGCAGGGTATGTCGGACTCGTACCGACTAAAACCGCACTTTTCTTAACTTGCCTCATAGTCATGGCCATAGAATCCGTGAAATTCACCACGATCATGACAGGCTGTGGTCCAGCACTCGCTGGACCCCATCACTTAGCGAGGTATTGCCCTATCATCCTATCTGATGAAGGCACGCGTACCGCCTATTGTACTGTTCATGTACTCCTTATGTATTCCTTACGTACTCCTCATGTACTCCATATGTATTCCTTATGTACTCTTTGTGTACTACTTATGTATTCCTTATTTTTTCCTTATGTACTACTTATATACTCCTTGAGTACTTCTTACGAACTCCTTATGTACTTCTTATATACTCCTTATGTACTTACCTATGTACTCCATATGTATTCCTTATGTACTCCTCATGTACTACTTATGTATTACTTATGTACTCCTTGTGTACTTCTTACGAACTCCTTATGCATTACTTATGTACTCCTTATGTACTAACCTATGTACTCCTTATGTATTTCTTATGTACTCCTTATATACTACTTATGTACTCCTCATGTAATCCTTATGTACTCTTTGTGTACTTCTTATGTACTCCTCATGTACTACTTATGTATTCCTAATGTACTCCTTATATACTCCTTATGTACTTCTCACGAACTCCTTATGTACTAACCTATATACTCTTTATTTACTCCTCATGTACTCCTTATGTATTTCTTATGTACTCCTTATACAGGGTGGAAGGGACATCGACGCGCAACGGCTTACCATGACTTCAGTACATGATTCTAGACCCCCCTGCGTTGGAATTTTTTCGTCGGCTTTTTCTTAAATTTTACAGTCCGCAAGTGAACTCTAAGGAAACAGCTGACACTAATTTACAATGCTGTTTTTAGAGAAAAAAGTGAATTAATGACTTTTTAATTAAAATTCTTATTGGGTTAGATGGAAATAATGGTTTTATACAGTTTAAAGTTGAAAAAACTGCAAAAAAAACGTAAAATTTACGTACTTATGTACTACTTATGTACTCCTCACGCATTCCTCATGTACTCTTCATGTAATCCTTATGTAATCCTTAGGTACTCCTTATGTACTTCTCATGAACTCTTTATATACTCCATATGTACTCCTCATGTGTTCCTTATACATATGTATAAGGAGTTTATAAGGAGTACATAAGGAGTATATAAGAAGTACATAGGGAGTACACAAGGACTACATAGGTAAGTACATAAGGATTTCATAATAATTCATGTACTCCTCATGTATTCTTTATGTACTCCTTATATACTCATTACGTACTCCTCATGTACTCCGTATGTATTCCATATGTACTCCTTATAAATATACTACTTATGTTTTTCCTTATATACTCCTTATGTTCTTCTTATGTACTCCTATAAATAAGGAGTACTTACATAAGGAATACATAAGTATTACATGAAGAGTACGTGAGGAGTACATAAGGAGTAAGTATATAGGTAAGTACATAAGGAGTATATAAGAAGTACATGGGTAAGTACATACGGATCACATAATAATTCATGTAAGTACTTACTCCTTATGTACTACTTACGTACTCCTTATGTATGTACTACTTACATAGGTAGGTAAGTACATAAGGAGTACATAAGTAATATACACTGCGAATTGGTACATAGATGGACAAAAATCACTCCCATACTGATTGCCAATTACTTTTCTCTATGCTGATTGCATTAAGGTTGAGTATGAGCAGGTTGGTGCAAGACCGCTACTCATGCAAAAGGATGCCTGTTTGATGAAGCATATGACTAGGAAGCTTCTCCTTCGATTCTGATATTATTATAATTATAATATTATGTATGGATATATAAATTGGTACAAGTAGCGCCATCCATCGAAATTCGGATCATCTTTGTCGCATAGGTACGCGGTGAAGTTCGAGGATTCCTTCTGCTAACTGCTTGAGCAATTTAATATTATGTTCATACATTTTATATAATTGTAATAAAACTGAAAATAATTCACAAACCAGTTTTTTTTGGAGTGCGCAAAATCCGCAACGGTCGTCTACAGTACCCTGCCACCTGCCCAGATAGTAACTATCTGGGCGGGCAGGGCTGTCGGAATCGAAGCGACTAAAACCGCCTTGCTTTCTTTTGCCATATAGCCATGGGATTGGTGACATTCGCCACAACCAAGATGATTACTAGCTTTATTACATATACATTATACCATCACGCCTGAACCCGAAGGGTTAGGCAGAGGCGTACTAATGTACACCCGCAGTTCGCCGGTACGTTTAAGTAACCGGACACAAATCTAAAGTGAGACTGTTACTTACTGAGAATTTCATAGAAAAATCAAGTAACACTGCTCGTAAAAATCCGTCGAAATCATAGGGGCACTAAGGTTCATTTAAATGACGCACAATATCAGAAACTTAGTTTATTTACATCTTAAACATTACAAAGATGGATTATATCTATTACACATTGCTGTAGCTGACATGACGAGTTCAACCTGAAACAAAAATAAAAACAATGAATCTTCAAGTTTTTGGTATCTTATGTTTGTGATACTGGAGCTCCTGATTTCAACCTTTTTCAATACTAGGATAATATTTTGCATTAAAAGCAGTGTATGATAATAATTAAGGTCATAGGTATGCAAACAATGGCCTATGATTGATATAGTTTCATTTAACTGGTCAAAAAACAATAAACGAGGATAATCTTCATAGATCTACCAGCTGAGGATGCAGCAAATGTTGGACCTGACCAAAAACAACATGTCTTCCATTGCCGTATAACCCCGAATCCATAAATTAATCTTACATTCATAATACAATGTCACAAACATACATATTCTAACAGGGCCAAAAACTATTGTATCAAACTTTTTGGTTCATATCAACTTCAAGTTCAAAAGAAACATTCTATCATTCCTGTATTCCCTGAAGCGATAGGCAGAAATAAACACGAACTAAATAAAACCACCCGGTTAGCTAATATGTTAGTCCCATGTAATAGGGGGAAAGCCTATTGATATTAACTGGGCACAAATCTTGATTTCAACCTACTACTAAGACTTTAGACGAAAAACCCAACAATACTGCTCAGCCGGGGGTTTAAACACTGGAAAGCATAAGCAATCAATTGCGCTTGCTGTCACTAGAATAATGAGGCAGAAGTTAGACTTTTTTTATACCACTAAGTGGGTGGGTGGTCCTAAGCTTGTTTGCCACAAACAAGCACAGGCCCACCTGATGGTAAGCGGTCACCATTTACCTATTGCCTATAGATGCTCGCACCACTATCACTTGCGCCTTGCTGACCCTGTTAAACTAGAGGATTGTTGGGTTGGTAGTATAAGGGTCAAAATTAGCCCCCCATTGCTCACCATTAGGAACACAACAGCTCAAAGCAGTGTTATTTCACTTTGATTTTCTGCAATAGACAATTAAAAAGGTTTTTTTTTTAATTTCCTTACCTCTTTACTTAGTGCTATTGGCATTGATGTAGTGGTACAGAATCACTAGAAGGAATATAGACACTCCCAGGATATTGGAGAACACTGCCAGTTGGATGTCGGTGATCATGATGACTGGTTGTAACTGGAAAATAATAAACTTAACATCTGTTAATTATTCTTAAAAATCTGGTCCATGAAATATATAAATATTCTTGGAGCTAGAGCTTGTACTATGAGTACTAGACAATGGATATAAATACTTGTATACATTTTTTTTTTAAATACATACATATAGCGACCCAACCCAGCTCTGCATGGGTGCAATGTACTAGTAACATATAATTATAAATAAATATAGCCTATGACACTCACAAATAATGTGGCTTTCTATTTCTAAAGAATCTATGTTAGGGTCGGCTTCAACGGCTGAACATCAGTATTTTTTACAAAGCTTCTGACATCAGACATCCAAAACTCCAATACTGATATCTATTGTTTAATTTTGGGCTTCTGACAACCATTAACGATGGTCATCTAAGGTGTTCATAGAGCAACCGGGACCGACGGCTTTACGTGCTCTTTGAGGCACTATGGGGACTCGATATGTTAAAAATGGTCACCCACCACGGACTGACCCCGCCTAACGCGCTTAACGTTGCAGATCGGTTGATCAGCTTAGTTTTCTTTATTACGAAACTAAGGAGACTCTCTATCAATTATACTTACAATTATTATGCAGCGTAGAAGTTATTCCGTATCAAATCCGGCCACCGCTACTACCAGGTACATAGAAAAACAAGTACACGTCAGTCTTGCTTCCTTCTTGCTTACTTTTTTTTTTTACTTCAACAGTCACAGACTCACAGTGTTTCTTTCCCGTCACTGTCAGCTGAACTCGGTTGTCACACTTGTCACTCTCAGACGCTCGGATTGTCGGACAGATATTTCAATCAGTCTTCATAATTTCTTTTAATTATTAAATAAATGTTTCATATTATTTTCAGACACATCAAGTTATTTTTTCTTAATTCAGTTTAAAAACCATGAAGATATAGAAAAACTTGATCAATGAAGTGAAAACACTAGGTTCACTGGTCCCTCTGTGACTAGGTCTAAATTCCAATTTATTATTAAGCATAAAAAATCTTTTTAACAGAATAATTAAACCACCGAAACAGCTGAAAATTAAAAAATGTTAAACCTTTTTTATTTATAATTAAATTCCTAAACTAATTCAGATTCATTTTTTTTTGTTTATAATTTATACATAAGTAGATTACATTGATGTGAAAAATGTAAATATATATTTTGAGTCGGCGCCAAATTTTTTGGAATGTTAATGTTTATCTCAGGAGATTTCACGTTTCATTGATAATTTGATTTGGTTATTCTTTCATCAAAATTACTAAGGTACCTACACTAATTACATTAGTTTAAGATAAGGTTAAATAAAAAGATTTATTAATTGTTCTTTGTCATTTTTTACGGTGCGTCGGTTTAATTTTTCAACCGACGAAAAACAAAAAACGGAGGTGGTTCTCAAGTCGACGTGTATATATTTTTTCTTTTTTTATGTATGTATGACCACGTATAACTTTTTACAGTGTAGTCCGATTTTGATAATTCTTTTATGAGTCTGCGCGGCGCCATACAATCGATTAACAAAGATCATTATATTACCTTAAATTTAAAGAAATAGATGAAACGTGAAATCTACATTGATAAACACATTCTAAAAAAATTGGCGCCGACTCAAAATTAATTCGACTCAACATTAGTTTAAGAACTTAGTTATTAAGGTTAACTGCTTTTGAAGTTTTGTATCGCCAAAAATCAGGTTAAAGTTTATCATGCTTTTCGCTCAGTTTAACATTAAACTGAGCGGAAAGCGGAAGCGGAAAGCTGTAATAAGTTCTATCTATTGATAAAGTTATAAGTAGGCAACCCTCTGCAATTTTTTGTCAAAGTTGTCAAAATTTTACGTTTTCAATTTGTTTTCAGCGACTTTGTTTATTATGTTAATTTAAGAAATATACTCAATTAAAGCATTTTAGAGAGGAAAGTTCCTGTCTCTAATCGGGCCTGTTACTGTAAGCATAAGAATGTATTTCTCCTCTATAAGTTCTCGGTTACTGCTTTACGATACCAACAGTTGGGATTTGAAAAAAAGTTATTGGTGTTACGAAGGTATATTGCGGGATATATCATGGAGCGATGACAGCAAATATCTTTTGCAGGTTCGTATAGTATTTTTACTTTATTATGAGCTTCTTGTTCTTATCTTCATTATGGTTAGGTAACTGTGACACATAAAAAATATCGAGTATGTTTCTATAGCTTTAGGTCTGGGTGCGGCAAGGTGCGTATTGTTTGAGATCGAACAATGATTGTTTTCATAGCTATTATTGAAGCTTATGATATAATACTTTAACAATGTTCTATGTCAGTATGTTACAGTTGTAGTTTACATACTTTATTATTGTAAAAGTATTAATTATCTAATAAATGTTGTCAATTCAACGAATGACAACTTCACACTATAAGTACAGTCTATTTGTAATACTTGGCAAGGCTCAATTTTTGCCCATAGTGTTTGGATCAAAATAATTTGAAAAGTTGCAAAACATCTTCAAAATCCAGGAATACTGTTAAGAGAAAGTTTGTTTAACTAATGATTATTTCAAATTTTTATATGTTATAAGGTACTAGTTTCCCGCCCGCGGCTTCGCTCGCGTCGAGTTCGGTTATATCGCGTTTCCAAGAGAACTCTTCAAAAGTCCGAGATAAAAACTATCCTATGTTCTTTCTCAAGGTCAACTCTATCTCTGTACCAAATTTCATTAAAATCAGTTCAGTAATTTAGACGTGAAAGCGTAACAGACAGACAGAGTTACTTTCACATTTATAATATTTGTAGGGATTAGTAGGGATTTAGCAAGACATAAATAAGCTTTTGTATGATTTTCATTCTGCACAGCACTTTACCAACCTTATCAACCCCTTTATTAAATACTCATTTACTCATTCTTAATTTAATAAGAATTCAAATTGGAAAAAAGCATGCTTTTGGAGTGATTGTCTATGTAAATTCAAATCACCCTATAGGGTGAATCGTATTTGCATTTTAGGATATTATCCTTGAGAAAGGTTGCAAGCTTCTAATGTTCTTCTGTTGCGGGCAATTTCTCTGAGAGTATGCAAGTTACTGATGTACTTAGCTTTGTCTCCTCCTATTTAAAGCAACCAATTTTCTTTCAGGTCAATTCTAAAGGTGTAGTAGAAATATTAAGTCCAGCTGATCATGACATCAGAACTCTCCAACATATACCATTAAAGGACACCTGGTCAGCCAGTTTTCATCGAGATGGCCACCGTAACATTGCTATTGGCACAAGAAGTGGTAATGTAATGATATGGGACACAAAGAACAAAAATATAACTAAAACATTCCCAACACCATCCCAGCAGTCTTGCGTTAACTTCGTAAGTTATAATGCCAAGAACACGAGTCTAGCAGCATCTATGCAAAATGGTGAAACTGTTATTTATGGTCTCGTATCCAACATTCCTGTGCTGACAGTGAAACTTTCCTGCTCTAAAAGTATCTCTGCAATGAAGTTCCACCATGAGTCTCGATCTATACTTGGTCTAGCCACCGACGAAGGCCATGTCGTAATTCGTGACATCACTACCAACAAAGACAAAGCTTTCTTTGAAAATGTCCATGCATCACCTGTTAGTGACATTACATACTCACTTGTAAACAGAGATGTCATGCTTTCTACTGGTTATGATAAGATCATGCATGTGTATGATGTTAGATTACAGAATGTTGTTTCAACAATAAGAACTGCATACACATTAACCTCATTAGCAATCAGTTCTGATAATCAAGTTGCACTTGGTACCAAGAATGGGCTGGTACTGTTGTATGATCTCAGAGATCTAACAAATCCTTCTAAAGTTTTAAAAGGACATGAAGAAGAAGTTCATAGAGTTTCTTTTCAACCAATTAAAAAAAAGTTGGTATCAACCGATGTTAGTCTCCGTGAAGAAACTGAGTCTAATCACTCACCACCAAAAATTGTGTCACCAGTCCGACATAGGACATCGGATATGTTCTTCGTTTCCGATTCACCACCAAGAAACAATTTAGATGTTTCATCCCAAGGAGCCGAAACTAAAGCTGATTCCTTCCTTGTTATGATGGGTCTTGATAAGTCAAATGATTGTGAGGAAGATGAAAATAAATCATCTGAATTTGATAGAAAAAGTGACAGGCATGAAATGAGGTACCGCCAGTTGGATGCAGAGAAGAATATTAGCAAAGTATCAACTCCACTAAACAGCCGAACAACAGAAAACTTAGTTTTTCCTTCACCTGTAATAGCCAATGGCGTATCGGATGATAGGCAAGGCTCTACAGCCAATATTTCGATAATAAAGCCATCAAACTCCAACCATGCTTTGGCTGTGGAGTCAAAGGCTGTTGAAGAACTAAAAGATTTCATCAAATTGACACTTGCGGATGTGGCTGATGACAACAGGAACTATTTCCTCCATATTATGATGGCTTTGACTAAGCAGAAGTTGTATTTAGAGAAACAACTGTCTGGCATGAGCGAGCAATTACAGAATATGGTGCATGTCCAAAATGCTTTAGTTGAAACAAATAGAAAATTGGTATTCGAAATTGATCAGCTGAAATCTAGACATAGCTATTTATAATAATTTTATCATCATTTTCAAAATTTGAGCTGTTTGTATGACTGATTTAGTATTGCCAGCAGACTATGTCATTTACAGATGTTCAAAAATAATTTAGGATAATTGAGCAAGGAGTCTCACTCAAGGCCATTCCAAAATTAATGATTAATTAGTGTTGTTCAACATTAAATTGAGTCTGTAAACGAAACTGGCATGTTAATGATTGTGTGCTATTCTTGCCCACATGCATAATATTTTCAATCAACATTTTTATTACTATCATACTTCTATAGTGCTCTCTCGGTCCTAGAAGGATTATCTAGTAGCTAAAAAAAAAAAATTTGAGAATCTCAAATTATTACTAAAAAGAAATAGTTTGTAAATTAATGATAGCTATGAAATTGCATCACGTAAAAAAAATACTAATAAGTAGGTACATAAATTGTTGTGACTGATTACTAAAAATACTTATTGTGCCAAATCTTTATTGTATAATTACTAATGAATTTGCTTTTTAAAATTGGCATAACATTTTATAAACTAGTTAATCTGTGCCATTGGAGAAAATATTATGTTTCACCAGATATTTACCAGTATTTTATTAATGGACAATAATATCAATTTACATTATAGTGTATTTGTACCCAAAATGCTGTGAATGTTTGCATTTCGTTGTTGTTACTTTGTTGTTAATAGTTACATTTTAAGTAGATGTGGATTCATTATACCAATTTCTAACACTTTTTCATTGTTTTACCCAACTGTTCCACACGGAGGTGAATGCTTTAGGTTGGAATGTTTCTCTGTTCCTCTGTGACCTCTTGTCTAATATTTATTTCTAAACTATTCAATTCAGTACATCATCAATCCATATACTGTCCCACTGCTGGGCATGGCGGGTCTCCTTTTATTTAGATTTGATTAGGCTATAGTCCACCACGCTGGCCCAGCGCGGGTTGGCAGTCTTCACAAACCGTCGAGAAAAATCTTTAGGTATGTAGCTTTCCTCACGATGGAAGAGTTCGTCTATGGAAATTATAAACCTTCATGAGGTTTGGTCTGCGGGCGGTTGACTTAGGGAGTCGCATCACTTGACCAGAAAATGGTCCCTGCGTGCACCTTTGAGTAGCATGCGACGTATGCACAAGGAAAGGAGAACGGTACGAGTCTGAACGGACCGAGGCGTGGCGTCGGGTTTCAAGTAACACGCTCGTCCGCTGCATTGCCGTCACTTGCGATCGTTACTTGCGCAATGTGGGATTAGTGTTTTTTAAGTATATTTAGCCGGCCCACAGACAGGGTGGTCCTGGATGTGTCTTGATACCTAGCGTAAATAATGACAAAATTTCAGCTACCCCGGACGAAGCATCGCCACCTCCCAGTTACATACAAGCTAGCTGCTGTAATTCATTTCCATCAGGTGGTTCAGATAGCTCACTATAAGACTAGAAATACTTACAAATTTTTCAATTCATATCATGCACGAAGACGCTCTAATTAAAGGTGGATAGCGTGTCGTAATTAAAAACACGATACTCCGTGAACATTGATTAGTTATAGACTATCGTGAATTCGTGACTAATGACTAATTAACGACCTACGTTTCACGCACACCATCATCGATATCTCTTCGATATACCTACCTACATTTTCATGATTAGGTAGGTATTGAAGTTTATTATTTTAAACGTGGGCAATGTTTTAAAATAAACTAGGATTTTGTCCTGAATCATAGACCAGGTGCATACATATTACGACGACCTCTGTGGTCTAGCGGTTTGAGTGCCGGACTGCTGATCATGGGGTCGTGGGTTCGATTCCCACAGGACAAAAATATTTGTGTGGATAAAACATGAGTATTTGTGTTTGTCTGGGTGTTTCATGTATTATAAGTATGTATTTACAAAAAAAAGTATATAAGTATTATATCCATTGTCTAGTACCTATAGTACAAGCTCTGCTTAGTTTGGGACTAGATGGTGTTGTGTAAAATGTCCCAAAAATAATATTATTATATATGTACAACCACCCACGCCCGGATCAAATGCTTGAAGGTCATAGAAATATTTGTTCCATGGGATCGACAACCCGAAACATCGAAGCTACGGCATACCTATGCGCCGTCAAAAAACTTGCCAATCTGTTTCTGGTAATAACGAGAATTCTGGAAATGCTCTTGGAACACTTATAACTTCTCATCTCCACAATTATAATATCACTGGCTTCGACTGACACAGGAAATACCATCCGTATTTGCTGTGTCAATCAAATCAGCATATCGCAGTCTACTGCTGGACATAGGCCTCTCCCAAATCGCGCCACATCATTTGCTTTGTGTAAAATACTGATATTCATTCACCCTCATTTGGAAACTGACCTGAACCTAACAGCCTAGGAATATGATTATTGAAGATAATATAAATACTAGGCGGTACCAGTACTACCACAGACTTTATTCATTTAATACCTACTCCCACCCTACTTCTGTAGGTTGTTTTATGATGTTTTATTCCTACAAATTCGGAACAGAATATTTTTGTAAATATATAAAAAACCCTAAAAATCTGAGTCTGTACTATTGGTGATAGCACAAACTAAATTAAAACGACGATTATGATAAAACCTCTTCAAAACCCGTCGTATGGCTATGAATGTAGATAATTATGAATAAACTTAATACTCGAGTAGAAGTGCCCTAAAGCTTAGCTTACAATTAATCGTAAGCACTAGAAAAAAACGTACTTTTTGACAAATAATTTGATTTTGACATTTGCATACCTAGACAGTGACATTGACAGTTGGCCTATGTTGTTGATCACAAAAGTAAGTAGGTTAGGTATTTTAATGATCTTACTTCATGTTTTTATTGCAATATGGGTGAATTAACTGCAACTAATTTGTTCGAGTCTCAAACGATATTCGCCGATCACAAAGATTTGATTCACGATGTGGCATACGACTTTTACGGCGAGCGAATGGCCACTTGTTCCAGCGACCAGTATGTAAAGGTAGGTTGGTTTGTTTAGCAAACAACGCGAGAACGCGGTAACCTGTCTGAGGACTTATGGATAAAATATATTTTAGTAAACAAATACATATTTATAAATTATTTATAAAGTATCGTTTAGTTCGATTCCCACAAGACACAAATATTTGTGTGGGTAAAACATGAGTATTTGTGTTTGTCTGGGTGTTTCTTATGTATTATAAGTATGTATTTACAAAAAAAAAAAAGTATATAAGTATTAATATCCATTGTCTAGTACCCATAGTACAAGCTCTGCTTAGTTTGGGATTAGATGGTGTTGTGTAAAAATGTCCCAAAAATATTTATTTATTTTATTTATTCAGTTTGGTTTAAAATTCAATTTTATTAAAACCGGCGAAGTGCGAGTCGGACTCGCGCACGAAGGGTTCCGCAAAAAACATCAAGTTTGTTGTATGGGAGCCCCCCTTTAAATATTAATTTTATTCTATTTTTAGTATTTGTTGTTATAGGGGCAACAAAAGTACATTTGTGAAAATTACAACTGTCTAGCTATCACAGTTCATGAGACAGACAGACGGACAGCGGAGTCTTAGTAATAAGGTCTCGTTTTTACCCTTTGGGTACAGAACCCTAAAAAACCTGACAGACCCGACCTGAAGACATCTTCCTATCGTAATTCAATAAATCATACTAAACTATATAAATATAAAGAAGGAATGAAAAAAGGAAGAAACATTTTATTTCCATAAAAACAGCATAGATTATTTAGAAACAGCTCACTAGTAACTTGTTTTCAATAATAAAAAGTAGATTAATTTTTTAATCTACAGACAAGGGTCTGTAGATTAAACAATTAATTTACTTTTTATTACCATGTATTATTTAATAACTTCCAGGTGTGGGATTCAGATGGTCAGGGCGGCTGGCGTATCACAGCTAGCTGGAAGGCACACCATGGATCAGTGTGGAAGGTCACATGGGCACACCCAGAGTTTGGTCAGGTCATTGCCACCTGCTCATTTGACAGAACTGCTGCTATTTGGGAGGAAGTTGGTGAGAACAGTCAATACAAATCCATGACTTGGGAATTCTATTATTTAAAGAATTTATGGTAAATAGAATTTTGATAAGGAATTCAGTCTTGATATGGAAAACGTAGTGTAGAATGCCCGCAAGATGGGAGTGATTATTTGCGAAAGGCTGCTGGTAGAAGTTGGATGCGAAAAGCTGAGTGCAGGGTGAAATGGCGCACATTAGGGGAGGCCTACATCCAGCAGTGGACTAATATAGGCTGATGATGATGGAAAAAACACAATGTGGATTTGTAAAAACAGATTTTCTTACCGTAATGGTTAGTTTGGTTTCCAGTGAGATACCTGTAATAAAACAACATAATTATACAGGTTGTATATGTCTTGAATTAACCTGCAGTAGCACACATCTAAAAGAAAATACGTAATAATCTAACCTGATGGCCAAACATTTAATATTGTAATTAAAATAAAAAAATATATAAGATTAAATGGTTCCATAGGCGACACAGCAGCTTCTGGGTCAGAGAAAGGGTTACGGACATGGCTGAAGAGGTCTAATTTAGTGGACTCCCGTACTTCAGTCACTGATGTAAAGTTTGGACCAAAGCACCTGGGACTCTTACTTGTCACATGCTCAGCTGATGGTATAATAAGGTAAGACTATTATAATACAGTATGGAATTAATTATAAATACATACTGTAATTATAAGTAGTGATAAATAAATAATAATTTAAATTTAATTAACTAGGTACCTTGTTAGTCCAGTGATCCTAAGCTCAACTGCTAAGCTGAGAGGTCTTGGGTTCAATTCCAATGTCAAGCAAAGTGGGTTCTCGCCTTATCGCGGCGGGGGGCTTCTTAGTAACCATGGATTGGGCGCCCTCAGTGACGTGAAGTAGAGCCCCAGGAAGGGCTGCTCCTGCGGTTTGGACCGAAGCCCACAGTCATTATAAGTTTATAACCATCCCGCATCCCCTTGCGGGACGGCATGCATAAGGCGCTTTTCCCCTCTATGTCAATCGGATTTTTATTATTTATATTGATTCAATATTTTTATTTATTTTTTTAGAATATATGAAGCTCCAGATGTTATGAACCTAGCACAGTGGACTCTGCAGCATGAGATACCAACCAAAGTATCTATCAGTTGCCTTTCATGGAACCCATCACTATCCAGGTAAAAAGTAACGAAGATAAACACATATAAATGTATTATTTATTGACCTTAACAATCAACCTTATCGTGGGAGAGCCATGCTACGGCACGAATGGGCCGGCTCGACCGGACTTGATACCACGGCCTCACAGAAAACCGGCGTGAAATAACGTTTTCGTTGTGTTTCGTCGAGTGAGTGAGGATACCGGACGCCCAAACCCCTTAAAAGGGCGGCAACGCACCTGAAACTCCTCTGGTGTTGCGGGTGTCCATGGGCGGCGGTAATCGCTTACCATCAGGTGATCCGTCTGCTCGTTTGCCCACCCTATCACATAAAAAAAAAAAAAATCAAAAAATATTATTGAAGTCTTCCTGTTTTTAAGAATAAGTAATATCATCATCCTCCAGCCCTTTTCGGTTGGGGTCGGCTTCCAATCCGACCAAATGGGGCTGAATATCAGTATTTCACACTGCGACTGCCATCAGACCTCTGTAACTCAATTTATAGGCAATATTCTCAAGATAGACTGGTTGTCACGCTTTTGGGCTTCTAAATGCCATTTACGATTGTCATAGATGTCCAAATGACAACTGGGCGACAGCTTTACGTGCTCCACGAGGCACGGACGGGTCTTTATGTATTAAGAATGGTCCACAGACTGACCGCGACTAGCGCAGCTTAACCTTAACCAGATGAGCATAGTTATAACTTATCCAATAATGCTTTAAAAAATCTAAAAAAAAAGCTAAATTAATTTTAGTTTATGAATATAACTTTGGTTGACCATGACCACAGATTGCATCATGATAAATTGTTTAGGAGCAGTAGAGTGTAGTTTTTAAATAGATTTTACTAAAATAGATTAATATTATGTATGTTATTTTCTATTAGAGTTGTACATCCGCCTATGTTGGCGGTAGGTAGTGACGAGCCGAACACTACCAACGCGGCGGCCAGCGTGCAGAGCGACAAATCTACAGCTTGCAACGGAAAAGTGTTCATATATGAGTATGTAATTGAGTTCATTTTTCAAAAGTGCTATTTTAACAGTCTAATTGAAATAAAATATTTGACTTGCCAACAGTGAAGCTATGTAGAGCCCCAGATAGCGGCTCCGGCGGGCTTTGGCCGAAGCCCGCATTGAGTCATATTTTAAAAACTAGCATTTTTGAGTGCATAACAGCAATTTTAGCAAAGTGAACGAGTGACGTCCGTGCCTTCCTTATATACACTCGGCGAGACACTGACTGACTTATGGCGGTAGGCTTAAAAAAATCATCAACCTAACAATGTATTGCATAAATATTATCGCTATAAGCTTTACTAAATAAGGTTTTATTTTAAATTTCCATATTATGTATAATTACATTAAAAATAATATATGGTTTGTTAAGTAGGCAGCTAACAACACCTGCATTACGTCACTTTGCATCTTTGTACAATATATTATTATAAATTGTATACCTAACATTTTATATACCTACATATACCTAACAATTTTATCGAATGTATATCAGTACACCTCTGCCTAACTCACTATGGGCGTGAGATATGTTATTCTCTCTAAGAAAGAAAGATTCATCTTTCTTTCTTAGAGAGAATCTTCTTTCTTTCTTTCAAGAAAGAAATAAAGATTTATTCGACTCAAATTAGTTGATGGATGGATGTTTGTTACTCTTTCACGCTAAAACTACTGAATGAATTTTGATGAAACAGTTCTATTATTTATACATTATAACGAATTTGAATTGATTTGCCAAATTACAATGATAGTTAAAAGTAACTTTTCCACGCGGACAAAGTCGTGGGCAGATGCTAGTTAATTATAATTTAGTTACAGATTAAAAAGTGTATGCATGAAGCCGAAGAGGCTGCCATCTCAGCAATGTTACGGTACAGAGGGTCTACTCCCTATCTCCGTCAACGAAGTTACGAGCCGTTCGAAAGTTCTCCAAAACTTCGGAGTCCAATAAAACAAGTATCAAATTCAATTTTTTGAACGGGTAAAACACATCGAGAATAGGGACAACTGTCAAATTGTGTTGTCATTTATTCTTAGTTCGGGCCCCGAACGAATCATCCATCCATAGGTGATACGGAGTAGGAAACGCCCGTAACTATGGTCGAAACTACGGACTTCGTGCTTAGGGAGTAGACCCTCTGAACCGCAACGGTGATTTTCACCTGGGCCTAGGACATTGTAAATACTCTAGACTTATTAAAACTGCATCTACAGATATAGCGAGACATCTCGTCGGTGGACAAGGACGGATTGCCTTGCGTCCGTGCAAGAGCCAGTGAACGACATCGCATTCGCGCCCAACCTCGGCAGGTCGTTCCACCTGCTGGCCGTCGCCACTAAGGACCTCCGCATCATCAAGATTGAACCTATCGCGTATGTATATCTATGCCACTGTTGATGCTGAGGCATTATCCTCAAACCTTTTTTTGTTGACGGGGTTGGTGGCTTTATGCACTACCCACCGCTCCGGGGAGAGCGGTGGGGTGTGTCGGACTCCGTTCTAAAAAGAGCGATCTACCGACTAAAACCAACCTCGGCGTTTGGCGACCACTTTAGTGCCGGGACTAAGGGAGCGCTGTAGCATTCGTCCGCAGAATCATCCTCTGAACCTGTCACAACTATGTTGGGGTCGGCTTACTAGTCTAACCAGATGCGGCTGAATCAGTATTTTACACGAAGCGACTGCTCCGACTTCAGCAACCCAATTTCTGGGCCTATATGTATTAGTATGGAGTGGTTGCCAGGATTTTTGGGCTTTTGACTTCCATTGACGAGCGTTAGTTGTCAATATCATGGTATAAGAATAAGCTTACGTCAGGTATTCTCTGCCTGTGAGAGCTTGGACACATTATTCCCGCACGTCGACGTCATTGACCGTAATCAGATGTTGGATATTGTACTGTGTATATATACCCAAGCAAAATGCATTTTTTCAACTGCTTGCTTCACTGAATGAAGTATACCTTTTGAACGCCATTGTCGCTATTGTCATTGTGACGAGCGAGCACGTGCTCTGTACGCCAACGACACAAATATGTGAAAAAATTAAATAAACAATTACTTACATCATTATTTTTTTGTTTATTTATATACCAGGTGGGCCGTATACTTGTTTGCCACCTTAGAGGTAAAAAATAGTCAATATAATAATAATAAATATTTGGGACACTTTTTTTATACAACATCTCCATCTAGTCCCAAACTAAGCAGAGCTTGTACTATGGGTACTAGACAATGGATATAATACGTCTTGTATAATTTTTTTTTGTAAATACCTACTTATAATACATAAGACACCCAAACACAAATACTCATGTTTTACCCACACAAATATTTGTGTCCTGTGGGAATCGAACCTACGACCCCATGATCAGCAGTCCGGCGAACTCGAACCTCTAGACCGCAGACGTCGTCAGAAATATGTTTTTTGTAGAGAGTCATCGAGCGCTGCCAACGGTGGCGGTGGCGGTGTTCGCTTCAAGTGCGAGGTGGTGGCCGCCTTCGAGGAGCACTACTCGTGCGTGTGGCGCGTCGGATGGAACCTCACCGGCACGCTGCTGGCCTCCTCCGGCGACGACTGCTGCGTACGACTCTGGAAGAGTTAGTACTCCAACACCTCATCTCATCATCAACCCATATACTGGTCTCCTCTCAAATTGGTCAAAAAGCAATAGGCTATAGTCCACGCTGGCGTAATGGGAGTTAAAGTTCATAAAGCGTCGAGAAAATCACTCAGGCATGCAGATTTCTTCTGTTTTCTTTCACCGTTTAATCTAATTGATTGTTTAATACACTACAAGATTTTTAAGAAAGAAAGAAAATAAGTTTATTTGTGAAGACAAGATGCACACCAGAGAAGAACGAAATGAAAACGTGACATTTTTACGCAAGGTATGCGCCACATCCACACAAAACGGCCATCGCACAGCTTAATGCTATGACTCATTGGCGGAGCGCTGAGTCACAGCGCTGGTTTTCAGCTTTTTCAAAAAGTCACGTGGTTCTAATGGACTGTAGAGTTAGCAATGGTCCTGTCTCTAGGATATCACTGGTTATTAATAATACTGTCCACATTCCAGATAACTGGTTATAATAACACTGTCCACATTCCAGATCACTGGTTATTAATAATACTGTCCACATTCCAGATCACTGGTTATTAATAACACTGTCCACGTTCAAGATCACTGGTTATTAATAACACTGTCCACGTTCCAGATCACTGGTTATTAATAACACTGTCCACGTTCAAGATCACTGGTTATTAATAATACTGTCCACATTCCAGATCACTGGTTATTAATAACACTGTCCACGTTCAAGATCACTGGTTATTAATAACACTGTCCACGTTCCAGTGCAATACATGAACCAGTGGAAGTGCGTGGCGGTCTTCAAGAACGAGCCGCTGCCGGGAGACTCCCCGCCGCTGTCGAGGCCGCACACCACGTACATGCGTCTGGCCACCATGGCCAACCCCTCACACATGCCCTTCCACTGACAGCGAGCGACCCTCCCCCCTCCCCCCACGGTCAGTACTAGCTTTGTGTGTGAATGCATCATAAAATGTAATTTTGTGTAAAATTCAATACATACACACAACACTAAAATTAAATAGGTAGAAATAAATAAATCATAGTATAATCTACCGTAACAAAAAAGATTTCGATTTTTCAGTGATCGCAAACTTTTTTGATGTGTATTTAGTTTTTTTGAGTTTAAGTTCCAGATTAAACTATTTTGTTTTATAATTCAATAGAGAATAGTTGATTGATGTTTGACTAATTAAAAAAAAATAAAAAACCAGACTGAAAAGAAAAAAATAAGACTTCAGGAACATAGGGATTATGAAATATGTGAGTTAAAGGGAAAATATAATATGATACGGTCTAGAATTTTTAATGGATCCCGACTGCAATAGTCCTATAGTATGATCCTGAAGTTTTTTTCGCTTGTCGGGTTTCTAGTTTTTAAAATATTGTCTTTGTTATTTTACACTTTTTGATAATTATATTTCACCGATTATATAAAACTTTATCACGGCTTTATTATAAGATTTTAATTTTTCAGTGAGAATAGTTGCTAGCCAACGCCAAAGCTTTAAATCGTTATAGATCATAATGGTTATTCAAAATGAAAAATGATGAGAGAAACCTAAAGATGATTTTCAAATACCTATTCAATTTCTATACCCCTTAACATAGTTTGTCAACTTAAAAATAAATGATTTTCAAATACCTATTCAATTCCTGTACCCCTTAACATAGTTTGTCAACTTTATTTTTTTTCTTTTTCACAATATGGCTGTAGCTATAATGAAGTTGTGAAGTGCTTAAGGTTAAAGTTAAAGTGCCACAAAGGAACATACATAGCAGCCTATGTATGTATTTATGCATAAATCCTCTATGTATGCATAAATACATAGGCTGATTAACACAGTACCCTCCTTTGCGTCGCGCAGTAATGTAATTTGTATACTGAAAAATTTAAAAAAACATTTTAATCGACTTTTTAAAGGTTTAATGTTTTTGGTCATCCCCTTTTTGTGGTGACTTTACGGGGAGTAATGGATGCTCCCTGGCAATGTGTTTCCAACTTCAATCACTTTAATAATAGAATAATAATACCGTAATGCACATCTTATATTAATCTTTCAATAAAATACATGCATACAAGCATAACATAACACTCTATTATTTAGTATTTTAAAATGTAAAACTCATTATTATAAACGTAACAAAAAATACTAGTCCAAAAACGATTGCTTGGAATCCGAGCGCGTACAATATAGTAAAACTGCTTTATTCGCTTAATATTACATAGAGGATAACATGCAAAAATTTCTAAGGCCGCACACACTGGCGACTAATCGCATGGTTGGCTGTTACGGCGATTAGTCTAGTGTGTGGCGGTGGGTTGACGTGTGGGTAGATATCCGTTCACTTCATCGGTGCTGTACGTCGGAGTCGTTGTAAATGATTGGGCTCCTTTCCCATACTTCGCGTGGAATACCACCCGACCTGGTGAAGAGACACACTTTCAACATTTGTTCAGTTTCTCTACGATTCGTTCAAACTGCTCTGCATAGCGATGTAGCCATTTTATCGGAATAATTTTGTTCGATTGCTTACAATTATCATTATTGGAGAAAACAAATTAGGCTATTAAATACTTGCTGAAGAAAAGGCCAGATTTGTGAACCTGTTATCTGACGAAACAATGACGTATCGCTAACGACATGCTGCATAAGTTGAGCATTTAATTTTCAACGACCACAACCAAAAATAACAAGTTTTAACTGGTTATTGTAGGTAGCAGATATAGCATCAGATATCGGATTATGATATTTGCAAGTTTATCCAAAATGATAATTTTAAGCTTTCCCTTGCTTTCCCCAAACATAAATAAGAGGGGAGGTAGGGCAAAGTGGGTGTAATTCCGTACCTCCGCTTGCAGAAAATCGAAGTAAAATAACTGCTTTGGCTGGCTATTGTGTTCCTTACGGTGAGCAAGGTTGCCAGTGCTCGGACTTTGACCCTTACTACTGCCAAACCAACTATTCCTATTTCGTTTCACAGGCAACGCGCCAATGATACCCAAGTGCGCAAGTGATGATGGTAGTGATACAAGCGTCTATAGGTAGTAACCGCTTATCATCAGGGTCCGTATGCTTGTTTGCCACCTGTGGTATAAAAATATATATATACATAAGACATACCGGCATTGCCCTCTCGCTCTTGCAATGACTATTTGAAGATGAGTGTGGACTGACGATGTTTCTGTAGGAGGAGCATTTAGTTAAATTAAAACTAGGTATATAAATAAGCTTGTGTCAATGAGCCTCCATACACGCTCTGAGATATTTCTCAACACAGACAGTCCTCAGATTGACGAAGCTAACTATATTTTTATTTTTTTATTTTATTTATGCACTCACCGTATGGACGCAAAAGGCAACAATACGAAACATTCGTATCCGTTCGTATAAGTTATCTAAAATATCAAAACAATTTGAAAATTCTGCTTCTTTCCCAAGCAAGGAGTAGATAAAACGGAAAAGGCACCTGTCTTTTCCGTTTTATCTACACCTTGCGTGCGGCACTTACTAGTAGTATTTAGTATTATTTATAGTTTTCTTTTTAAGAGAAACGAGACAAAACTTTTACTATACACACATTACGCACAATATCTGCGAAAGTTTATGAAACTTATACTTACCCTAACGAGGCTCGTTTGATGGTTGTAGCATTGCTCTGTAGCAAGATTCTGGTCGTCGGTGTTGCCAGAGAGCCGCTAGCTCGCCAACTGACAAAAAAGAGCTCAAGTTAATAAAACCAATTTTGGTGTGTGATTTATTGGATTGTAGGCGCAAAATAGGAACATTCCTAAACATAGCTTATTGCCAAAAATAAAGTTTTTTGGATTGGTGCGATCGTGTGTATCTAGCTCTCTTAACATTAGAAGCTAAGCTACTTATAGTTATATTATGTATTTCTCACCTTGGTAGACCATCCCCTGCCTTTCTATAGAACTCTGCGCGTTTATCACCGATCCTGGTAGGACAACTGTTGAGTCTCACAGTCCGGTCCTCATCTAAACTCACTTTCCTCACACACGGGATCCTTATATTTTTGCTCCTCGTGATCCTCTTGTCGTTGACGTCTGTGCTGGAATGTTCGTCGATGCTGGGTAACCTCGGATCGAGCCCGCAGTCGCCGCTGTCGTACACTTTGTACACGGGCTTCTTCATCGCGTATATACTGCTGATGGGCCTGCTCACCGTCCTCGGACTCTGCAGCTGACTCTTCTTAGTCGTCCGGTCAGGAACAGACACTTTTGGGATAGGTTTGGCCTGTGTCGTTTCAATATTCCGATTAATGCTGAATTTCGGGTCGGCGGGTCTCGGTGGTGGGGTGTTGGGGATCCGAATTTTCTGCGTTTGAAGTTTGTTGGGCCCCGTGGGTGGTGTGTAGGCGGCGTGGGTCGTGAGAGTCGTGGGGGTGGTGGGCTTGCTGGTAGCGGGCGCGGTGATGTTGTAGTCCAGCTCGTACTTGGCGCGGTACTCGGGCGGCGACAGCGGGCGCGGCTCGGGCGCTCCGGCGCTCCACAGCAGCTCGGTGCCGGCCGCCGTCGCCGCCTGCTGCAAGTGCGTCTTGATGTTGTACATGCCGCCCATCGGACCGAACGGCTCGGCTTTTATTTGCGCCACCACGTCCATCACCGGCAAAGCGCACAGTTCGGATATTTGTCTGTATATCTGCAAAAATAATGTAAATCGCATCAGCACAGAATAAGCAAAATAATGTATAACTGTTATGAGTTAGTTGGCAACTATCTCCTGACACTTTCAAATGACCTCTCTGTTGGTGACTGCCTCTACAGTGCCAAAGGGGTGTGTTTTCATCCGCATGCCAGTTCTTCGCACCCAGCGGTGGCGGGATGCCTCCTCGATCTTCATGCGGAGCTCCACATTTGGCTCCAGCAGATGCTGTATAAACGCCTTGCACTCTGCCAACAACATTACTTAGATACACAATGTAACACGGCAGTATAAACTTACTGTTAGCGGTAGAAATATACTTCTGACAACTACATGTTATGTATAACACTTATTTAGCTGACCTATATGTATCCAAGTTTACATACATTACGTCGAATCGAATAAACGTTGGCAGTATATCTTTTTAATTTAGTGTTGATTGTTTCAGATTCTAAGTGAGCGGCAGTCAGGCGATGCAGTTGAACAGTTTGTGAGTTTGAACTGACAGTGAAGTGTTGCCAATATGAAAAGGTTCTATTTCTACTGTTTGTGATTTTGTTATTAAATATACTCTAAATAAAATTGTAATATTAGCACACTTTTTAATCGACTACTATGGTCGGCAAATTACAAACCCGGAAATTTACCGCAGTCTGTGGTATTCTTCAGTTAAAACCTTAACCGAGATATTAATAATTATGATAAAGACTGAGCGCAGTTAATCAACGTTTGCCTCTGCTACATACATCAAAATTAAAATGAAATAGCTGAATGCATATAAATGTTGCAATTAGTATTTCTTCTCACACAATGAAACTATCACGTTTAGTGGAGGGGCGTTCAGTTTTAGGAAACCTAGACATCTTTACCAATATATAATGATACGCTCTTGGAGGCCAGTAAAGATTGTGATACTTTGCACTTACACTAATTAAGAAAATCGCTCGCGCACTGATTTTTCACAATACTTTAGGCACACTGATAACATATCACAATCTAACTGTTCTCCAAGAGCGTATCATTATACATTGGCGTTTCATTCATACACCGTGTTTTTTCATCGTCTTACAGCCGAAAGGATATAATTCTACTCATCATGATCAATAATTTCTTGTATGGGATCACCACGCAGTGCAAAAAAAAAAACAGCTACATCTTAAATTTTGTCGAAAGATCTGAACTTTTTTTAAAAACAGCACTTATTTTTAAAGATTTCAGACAGTCTCACAATTAGTAGAAATAATATTGAAATAATGGATTCCTTTCGGCTGTAAGACGACAAAAAAACACGGTGCATAATGCATATCCATGCAGTTAAATAGACTAGGATGGGAGAGTTTCAAGCTGGTACACACGTAGTTTAATAAGTTTATTTACTAACACTAGTTGTAAGTACTGTTACTAACAAAATATGGAACCTGGTTCTGAAATAAATGTATACATTCATTCATTCATATGTAATAAATAATTACCGGGCGTGACGCAGGCGAGTGCTGCCCTCTGTTTGCGCGTGAAGCCGCGGGTGATGGCGGCGCGCAGTTGCGGCCGCGACTTGCCCTCCCCGCTCTCCGCGTCCGTGAACGGCAACCCACCCGTCACCATCCCGTACACGATCACGCCTCTGTAATCACTCTGCCCATCAATGTCTCGCTAAAAGGCCCTCTAAACGTCGACACCGATCGCCGACCTTCGTGTCCTTGATTTTTTCGTCGGCCAACAGCGTTCCAGACGGTCGGGCCCGACCACGGACGCAGCCTGTCGCCAGGGATGCGCTGACGAGCAAGGCCGTTGACATCATATTGGTCGGTCAACCGATTTCTACACTGTCCATTTTTATATCAACCCGACCAAGGACACGATGGTCGGCGGTTGGTGACGACCGTGTAGAAGGCCTTTACTAGCCTTCGAATTAGAATCTTTACGCAAAGCTGCACTATTTGAATTCAGAAAATGAAAATGCTCATTGAAAAAGTTAAGGGGAGGGATATATCGGGCTGTCGTGTTCCTTCAGTTCACCTTCGTCATAATTCGGTATAATCTAAGAATTCAAAAGTTGTAGTTGTAGGTAATAGTATCTATATATTTACATAAGATACATATAATTATGTGTCTGTCAAGGTTGAGTTACGCTTGCGGCGTTACGGATAGGTAGCAATTATTGTTATTATGCTAAAAATTGTTATCTATCCATTCACTGGAGGCCCTTACGTGCCTAGGAGAGCACGAAGAGCCTGTTGTCAAACGAACCTTCAAAGAACTACCTTACTATCACTAAGTTTATTGGTAAAATAATGTTATTATACATGCTCCATAAGTCGACTTCGGGTCCATATCGCCGGCCGTCGACGAACAGTTCCGGGGCCGCGTACTCCAGCGAGCCGCACGGTGTCCGCAGCGCTGCTCCGCCGCTCCACATATTTGATAGCCCAAAGTCTGCGAGAACAGATACAGTCATTTTTTCTCACGAAGACCTGACCAGACCTTTACTTCATGGATACAAAGTTCAAATTTCAATAATTCTACGGTCTTCTTGAGATCTATCTCACTCTCACTTCTTATATACATATAATTTTACAATCGGTCGTGTGGTCACGAAATCACAATCACCGTCGCCAATAAGACCCTCAGACCTCGCAGGTATCTTAGATGCTGAAGCTAATACAATAAGAGTAGGTATCTACCTATTGTTACTGCAACATATTAATGATACATGCCAATACTCTTGTAAAAGTTTTACAAAAATAAATACTTATCTATCTTATTTTAGCCTACTTGAATGCTAAATATCAGTAATATGTTACAATAAGGTACTTTGTGCTCCACATATGAAGGTACTTAGGCTTGCTTCAGTATCTTTGACTTTCAAGTACTTAGCGTGGGCAATTTATATTATCTAAGTAGGTAGGGACAGAGCCAGCACATCAAGCTACCATAATCTGTCAAATTTCTTTGATTGATTTTCAACTTTAATACAAAACAAGATTCATATTCAATTGAGAAAATTTGACAGTTTTGGATAGCTTAACCTGCTGGCGACTGTATTTTATTTTTGTCTTCTACGTGGCAGGTTGCGTCTCAGCCTAAGTGCATCTTCAGTCTAAGTGTTTTTTCTACTTACCAACAATTTTGATGAATTGCTTAGTGCTGTCCAGCATGATATTTTCCATTTTCAAATCGCTGAAAAAAATCTTTTTTAAGCTGGATGCTAAGTATAAAGGGCAAGATAATGGTGTGTACCTATTGTCCCATCCCGTGTCGCCTCTTGAGGAGATAGGGCTAGCTGGCCATCGCCATTGTTGGGCTCGCAATAGAAGGACGTAAATTTGATGGTGTAACAGTACACTTATCAGCGAATCCCGCTGTCCGGTTGTATTAGATAAGGGTTTGACATAAAGTTGGTATTCTATACTAATATACTCTACGTCTCATTTCCGAGAAAATGTTTTTGGTTGTCCGAGTGTTTTCACCTTTTCACGCTCAAAGCAATACATTTGGGGTTACCAACTAAGTATAGGTAAGTTTCTATGCAAAATAAATTATAGGTAGATGTTTCACATCTGTCCCGAGTAGAGTTCGGTGGCCATGCTGCTATCTGTAAGCGGGCGGTGTTAGGAAGTTAACCCTTTGACTGCCACGGACGTCCATAGACGTCAAATGAAAACTTGCTCACGACGCCAACGACGGCATGGCACGTCAAAAGCACAATTTTTTTTAGTTCAAAATAAATACCTATACAAAAATTTGTTGTTTTTTTTACCTATTATTAGATACTAGAATTTGTCGCTTGGCGTGGAGAACACGGATTTTCGTTATTGACGTGGCGGTCAAAAGGTTATAGTGTGTATAAGTAGTGTTGTGTAGAATACCGGTGCACGACGCCGCGCGCGTGCATGTGTCGCACGGCGGACACGAGCTGCGCGGCCAGGGCGCGCGCGCGGGGCTCGGCCAGCCCGCGAGCTGTGCCGCGCGCGCCCAGCACGTGCGCGCACAGGTCGCCGCCGCCCGCCGCCTCCATCACCACGTACAGCCGCGGCCCGTGCTACCGCAACAGATACATTTAGCACACACGTATACCTACTGTAGGTACAGTCAACAAAAGAGTTTGGTATACAGGTAGCGAACGAAATCTGCATCTTTACACATATTGTGATTTAAATAATTACCCGTCAAAGGGTTTGATGTGTAGCAGCTTACAATACCTGCGTTTTGACACATATTGCGTGATACATAATTACACCATCTTTAAAAAAACACGATGTTTAATTAGCTGCCTGTATACTTATCTAACTCTTTTTTCGACCGTACAGCCCTACATCCAGTGCTCCAATTAGAGACAGGTATCATTTAATATAATCAGATAATTATTATATCTGGACTTTAAAAGAGACCATGATTCTCTGAGTTTGTTTCGGTGTTTCTTCTCAGAGGTCGTCAGTTAGGAAATGCCGGCGCCCTTTAGCATAAAAAATCAAAACATTGACTTGTAGAAGTGTCTTTAAAAGATCTATTTACAGAAATAAATAATATTTCATTTCATTCGTCTGTAGATAAATGGCTTGTCGTCGCATACATACATACACTCACGCCTTTTTCCCATGGGGTAGGCAGGAGTGAGCCTATAACATTTAACCGGGTAGATATCCAAACTCCGAGCTGCTTGGTTTTGAGAATTTCATAGAAATCTCGTACCAATAACACTGTTCTATCTGTGGAATCGAGTACAGTAGGTACCTCTAGCGTAGCAGTCGCGCTTAGGACCACTAGACTAAAGGCAGTAATTGCGAGAATTAAATTATAATTACATTATTACACAATAGATATGTTTTTTTGTAAATTGTAAACTACTAAATTATGTACAAATTAATCATTTGTACACAATTTAGTAGAATGGAATGGAATAGTAGGTACGACTTTTCATAATACGTTTTGGCGTCTTACCATCATAGTTTCGTACAGGGCCGCGATGCATGGGTGCCGGAGCTTCGCCATGACCCTCGGCTCACGGTGCAGGTTTCGACGAGCATACTCCTCTTTTATACACGTCAGGTCTATGATCTTTATGGCCACCTTAAAACAGATTTTTTTTATTCAGCGAATCGTTTATGGCCTTACAAAAGTATTGGGATAGGTCTAATATCCATTTTATATAGAATGGGTTTGATTCCCAGGTCGAGCAGTGTTTTTGAGCAGGTATTGTATTTTTCTATGAAATTCTCAATAGCAGCTCGAAGTTTGGATTTGTGCCCGGTAAATGGCAATAGGCTTACCCCTATTACATGGGTCCTCAAAAATACCGGCGCACTGTGTACACATGGTATATTATGTTTTATTTAAAAATATAATAGGTAGGTACTTAGATATTTGGTTTTGCAATTATATAATTTATGACTCCGAGTGCGACAGTATGTATGACAGAAAATGATGGAGAATTTATTACTAAATGAAAAATGAGAATAAATTGGTAGGATATATTATAATTATATATTCCTGTTATAATTTTAATACGTTTAATCATACGCTTCGAGTGATGCTGTCTACATGCTCGCCTATAATGGGGTGCTGTGGGACTGTGCAAGCAATGGTAACCAAGTAATCGACTGCTTTAACGTTACCTTTTTTCCTATTATCCTGTGCGTGGCCTCTTCAACTCTCGCAAAGTGCCCTTTCCCTAGCACTTTGCCAGTCATCAGATAATTTCCAACACTATATACTTGTCCCTTATTCCTGGTCATATTGGCGGTCTTCATACTAAACTATACTCACTAATTTCGATTCATAATTATATTATTTCAAACGCGAATAAAACGTTTTTTTACTAACAATACAAATTACACGTTTTCTCACACGATTATTATCGTATTTACTTGTAAACGTCATAATAAATGCTTGGGTACCATCTTTTGTTTGGTCTTCGAAATTGGAACTATTTATTGACGGGCTTGACATTTGATTGGACTATTTTTAACGGCTAAATCTAACCGCCAGTGCCCCTGCACGTTGAACGGAGACACAAAATAGGTTTCTTAATTGGCTACGCGTTTATTGCCAATCAATTTGATTGTGATATCAAACGGGCCGCCGCACCGTGGCGCATTTGAAACACGTTGAACAACAAAATATCAATGCGTTTGAACCGTGAAATGAAAAATAAAGGGTCCACATAAATAAGAACACACAGATAGGTACGGGATATCAATTATTTAGGCTTTAAGGTCATTTGGAAGGGTTTAGCGAAGGACCCTAAAACATAGCATTTTTAAAGACAAAGGAAAGACAGTTTTGTTTTTTTTTGTTGTAATAGATATCGCCTCCCCCCCAGTGGCGACGACGACGGCTGACGTTGAATTAGAACTTTTCGAACTCTCTATTTATTTATATAATTTTCGTTTAGTTTAGCATAAGGTAGGTAGTATTGAACGATCTGGAGTCAGTTCCATGGTAATAAAGCTATTATTATTTGAGAGAGGTGGGTGGTATAGTGGGAGTGATTCCACTCAAATTGGAGCTGCCCGACTAGAGAAGTTTTCCTTCTACTGCTATCTTTAAAGGGCGGCAACGCGAAAGTGATATCCCTATCGTGTTGAAAGTGTCTATAGGCTATGGTAACAGCTTATAATCAGGTTCTTACCATCCATATCCTTGTTTGCCATCTTTGTGGTATAAAATGGTAAATGTGGTATAAGACTATTACTATTTAAATGTATGGGAATAAGTCTGTAGAATTCACTTCAAGGGAAGACTGGTCAAAAGGCCAGTTACTTACCCTATGAGGTCGGGTGCCTAATCTGGTACACCGATGGGTCCAAAATGGGATAGAATGTAAGCTGTGGTATACATGGAGAGCTACCCAAGTTCAACAAAAGGAGACTGCCACAAGTTAACACTTTTGTTGAACTCTTCTTGGAAAATGGAGCTCCATTTTCCAAGAAGAGTATACGCCATCGTGGAATTTGTGGAAGCCAATCTGCAAAAGCACTACATCAATCAAACAAGGTATACATAAACTGTGACAGCCAAGCAGATCTCTTAGCGCTTGATTCGAAAGTTATTTCGTCGAAACTGGTGGAAGACTGCTTGGCTAGAATAAATTCTCAAAGAATTATGAATAGAGTGATTTTAAGATGGGTTCCAGGTCACACAGGCATCATTGGCAATGAACGTGCCGACGAACTCGCCAGAGAGGGGGCTAGTGGTATGCAGCAGGGACCCGAGCCCTTCTGTGGAATACCAAGCTCTTGCTCTAAGAACCATTACGAACTCGAACTTTGAGACTGCCACCAAGCTCGGAACGGAATCAGCAGGCATGGCGCACTCCAAAGCTTTGCTTGCTCGGCTGCGGTCGCAGTGATTCTATAGCCACAAATAATTTAAAAAAAAAAATGGGTATAAGTAACTTCCTGGTGTTAAAAATTCCCAACCCATACAATGTTCCACTGCTGGGCACGGGTATGTATACTCCACCACGCAGGCATGCAGGTTTCCTCACGATGTTTTCCTTCACCATATAAGCGAGTGATAATATTAATATAAAAATAAATAATAAAAATAATTTATTTCCAGAAAAAATATTACAAAGTTTGTCGTAATTATTAGCTAGTAGATAACAATGATTCGAAATATTTATAATAGCATCCGCTGCCGAACTAGGTTAGTACCTGTATTTCAGCAAACGGCGCCACTCCCCGTAGTGTCAGAATTTAAACTAGCTTATACTATTTTACAAAAGATAGAAAATAGAAAATAAATGTGAAATAAATGGTGTGAGAGTGCCTCTCTTTGTGTATTGGTGTAGTGTACGTGTGTGTGTGTGAGAGAGGGTGTGTATTGTTTGCATATCTGACTTATGAACACTAATTCAAATTAATAAAAGACTTTATCCAGCTTCTTGATGTATACCAATTTTAATTTTTTATTTTATTGTATTACCAATGTATTTTATTTCTTTGCCTTTATATTATTAATTGATTGAATATGTACGTTCATATTACCGTAAAACCGTCAAGAGCTCCTCAGTATCCTTGTATTCCAAAGTTAGTAACCAAGCTTCAACAGTTTTCTTGCATTTGTGTTTATTAAGGGGATAGATTGTAACAATATTATTTATCTTATTATACAAAAAAGGACCTAATGAGCAAAAGAACTTCCTGATGAAAGCATTGTGAAACTGTTTTGGATATTCACAAACCCTATTTTTGCGTCGTTGCGTATTGTTTTGGGGATTAAAAGTCAATTCGTGATGTTGCTTCAATATTAGAGCCGAAATAAACAATTGTCTAACTGTAAGTACTTCACAGTCTTTATAGAGTAGTGCTGTAGGGTACAGGAACGGACGAAAAGTGCTTACCTTAAGTACAGCACGTTGAGCGATTTCGAGGCGCTTTATAATTGTAGCCGGAGCGCCACCCCAAACTGTGATGCAGTATGAAAGCAACGACTGACAGAGTGCAAAATACACCTGTTTTACAAGTTTAGGTTCTGCAACGTATCTTAATGTTTTAAAGACTGTTATAAGTTTGCGGATTCGTCCACTTAAAACCTCAATATGTTTAGCAAAATTTAAGTTTTTATCTAAAATTAAACCGAGATATTTAATATGCTCAGTTAGTTCTAGTTTGGGACAACAACAGTTTCGGGTATTAGAATTAGGTTCCACGCAACTATGAGCTATCAAAACATGGTCATCTGAAACTCCACTTTGGTCACGAATCGTGAAAGTCATGTACTTCGTCTTATCAACATTTAGAGTCAGGACATTATCGGCGAGCCATATAGTTATATTGTTTAATGCATTCTGAGCAGCTTTGTAAGTCTCTTTCCAGGTATTTGCTGAAAGTAAGATTACCGTATCGTCTGCGTACGATATAACTTGACCCTTCGAGATATTTTTTTGGCACAGATCATTGATATACATCAAGAATAAAGTGAACATGATTAAAATATGAACTAAAAAAGTGAAATATGAACATGATTTCGAAAAGTCAGAGGTGCCTACTTTGGATTCGAGGTCGAGACATTTGATCTGGCAGTTCAATGGTCACATCACTAGGCTATCGTCATCATCAACCCATATACTGTCCCACTGCTGGACACGGGTCTAGGCTAGTCCACCACGCCGGCCTACTGCGGGTTGGCAGACTTCACAAACCGTCCAGAAAATCTCTAAGGTATGCAGGTTTCCTCACTAGGCTATCACTGCTATATATTTTTTTTACAAATTGATTCTTTGTTATTAAATCAGTTACATTAGCAACCTAAGGAGGAAACTGCGCGAAGTATCTTTAATTAAACCTGAATTTATTATTTTATCCCTTTTATTATAAAATATAACAATTATTTATAAAAATATAAAATTTTAATGTACAGACGCCAGCTGAGCACGTCAAGCTATCTAAAACTGTCATTTTTTCCAATTGAACATGAACCTTATCGTTTTGCATTAAGAGTTGAAAATCTATCAAAGAAATTTGACAGATTGGGGTAGCTTGATATGTTGGCCACTGTTCTTATATTTTTGTTACCTACTATTTTTGTTTGACCAGAACATCTTTGCTCTTAGAATTATAAATTTCTTGTTAGTGATTAAATGCAATCTTTGAGAAATAAAGTACATAATCTTATACTTAAACCTAATGTAAAACAATATTTGTATAAAAACACATGGCATTGGTAATATTTTCATATAAAAACTTTGATCCCAATTTAATTTGATCTCTTTATAATAATAATAATTATTATTTTTGGGACAATTTACACAGCACCATCTAGTCCCAAACTAAGCAGAGCTTGTACTATGGGTACTAGACAATGGATATAATACTTATATACTTTTTTTTTGTAAAGATATACTTATAATACATAAGAAACACCCAGACAAAAATGTACATAAGTTACAATAACAAGGCCGTAAGTTCGATTCCCACAGGACACAAATACTTACGTGATCGTGTCTCGGTGTTTCTAAAAAAAATACAATTGAATAAGTCTTAAAACTAAGGAAGTACGTTATCCTGTGCGATGTCAGAATAAGTCCCTATCTCAGCACTGTGCTGCAGCAAAAAGCACATCAAGCTGCAGCGCTGATATTCTGATAGGACCTGTCAACGGTACACACAAACGTTCGCATCTTCACCTCGGGAGAAGGGACGGGCGGGGAAGCGACGATGATTGTTGTGAGTTAATATTCGTGTATAGCGTGTGCAGCAGTACAAATGTAGACCCACGTTGTCAAACAAATGAAACCACGCAGCTAAAATGCGTCGCGTGCCCGTGCACACCAGTGGATCTGCGCCTTTATATCCATTGTCGAGTACCCATAGTACGGTCAACAAAAGAGTTAGGTATACAGGCAGATAATTAGTTATCTGTGTTTTGATAAAGATAGTGTAAAAATGTATCACGCAAAATGTGTCAAAACGTAGTAATTGTAAGCAGCTACATACCTTTGGCGCGTAATTATTTAAGTATGTCGAAATCTGTATAAAAATGCGTACCTATTTCGTTTGCTGTCTGTATACTTAACTCTTTTGTTGACTGTACAAGCTTTGCCGAGTTTGGGACTTGATATTTTATTTTAATAGAAAATTTTATTTTAATCTTAATTTTTTTTTTATTTGTAAACAAAATTAAGCAAACGCTATTTGTATTTTAATTTGACCATGATTTTATTGTATTCCTAAGCATGCTGTGATTTCCTGTAAATGAAGAAACACAAGGTAATAATTATTATTGTATCTGAATTGTATGTAATCTGTATTTTTCGTTGGGAATCCTAATAAATAAAATAAAATGGATGGTGTTGGTGTAAAGATGTCCCAAATATTTATTTATTTTAATATATTTAGTTAGCAAATATGGTTCCTGTGTTAGTCCAGACGACCCTGACACGATCGGGAACGGAGCAATGCTTTACCACAAAGTCGCCTTGTGTATATATTCCTACAAAAACAAGGGGTATACCCGCTTGCTCGAACATGTCAAATTTTGATACAAATGACATGCCAATAATTGAAGGAATTAGAGCAAATCCGTTGCCATTTAAGATCGATTCGAATATGTTGTCAGAAAGAGGATTATCAATGAAATTGGTAATCACTTTGATACCCACGGGCTCCCAAATACCTAAACAGACATAGTCTTTGCCAACATCTACAAAAGATTTTTTTGTACACGTAAAAATCGCACTTTTTGAAATTATTTTATTTGTAGGATCTGCTGTCTTGTATTTGTCTAAAGCTTTCCACAGGATTTCACGACGTGCTTCATAGTCAAGTTTCTGCCAGGATTGTAACAGTTCGCAGAGTTTAGATATCTTATCGCACTTCCTAATCACCCTTTCAAATTCAAAAAGATAGGAAAAAACCGCAGCCGAAACTTGAGGAGGTCCTCTGAAGTCACCTATATTATTGACCCACACTACGGGTGACTTCGTGTTATGCGTGACTTCGTTTATTTCTGCTATGTCGTTCGCCCAAAGTGATAAGTATCGAGCCTTGTCTGTTTGTATCAAAGATATCATTTCTTTTCTAGTTCGGTAGGCTTCCACGGTCACTACCGACTGCTGGTCTGTTGGTACGTCCACAGGATCTATCAAGAATAATTTGCCATTGTATGTCAGAGTGTCAGAAAATAATACATTGGAATCAAGGGACGTCTCCTCTTGTTTTTTCAAATTGCATTTCCAACTGAGAGCGTCCTTAAACTGTTTGTAGACGCTTTCTTGCACCAGGATCCTGCGCAGGCGCCACGGAGTCTGGAATTGACAATATTTAGTTACCAAACGACTTGTTTTTGTAGGAAAGTTGGTGTCCATTTCATCAACAAGGGGGTTTACTCCACTATGTTTACCTAGGTGATATGAGTATAGGTATATAAAGTAGATTTTTTGGATTCCTCATTTCACCTTGGAAGAATTTCACCTAGATGATATGTTCCAGGTGAAATAATTCGATATAAGTGGACGCCTAGGCCACCATTTTTATTCATAATGTGGACTTTTATCACTCACATAATGGTAATAAAAACTTTCAAATTAACAGATAACGTAATATTTAACGATATTTAGACACAAGAAACGAAGAACAGTGTAAATCATGCTAGGTAAAATTTTTTCTACAATGTTTTTGTTATCTATTATGGTAATTTAAATTTGGCAACACTTACTAGTGTAATATAAAAAATTGTTGAGGGTAGTTACTATAAATTAACTTCTATCTGTGAAAACTTGTAATTGGCCTTCTTTCATTGTTTTCATTGCTATCTGTATCTTAGCTGTAAGTTTTCTTAAAATAATAAAAAAAGAAAAAAAAAAAACATTTTTACAATATTTTCATGTTTAGTTTCTGGATGGGTAGTAAATAGATCTTTTAAAGTCAGTTTTTATTGAATACTAGCTTTCCAAGTTGACGACCTCTGAGAAGACACGCCGAAAATATCTCAGAGAATCATGGTCTCTTTTCCGCTTTTTTCAAATCCGCCTTAAGTTAACTTTTGTGTAGTGTGTAGATACATACCTGTTTAGAAACGGAGAGAAATTTGTCAACGGCTGAATCAATATCGGCGTCTTCAGATACAATGGCGACGGTACCAGAATCCAATCCTACACAGAAATAATTATTATATTTATTTAGCTTTTTAATTCCCATAATAATTACTAACGAACAGTTGAACGTTTGGTGTAGCGGTTAAAGTGGTCAGCTCGCCAGTACCGGGTGTCGTAGGTTCGATTCTTACCCGAGGCAATACTTGTGTGTTATCCACAGATATTAGTTTTCGGATCTGGGTGTACTTTGGGCCCAGTAATTATATATTATATTTGTAAATTATATATTTAACGCAGCTACAAATTAATTAATTAATTTAAAATATTTTATTAATATAAATTTGGAATTAAAAAATAATTAAAACCGGTAGCAAAAATAGTAGGTTGGTAGAGTAGAAAGTACCAGCTTAATAATAAGTTGTTAGCTTTATTTAACTTAAACTGGCATCGAGTTTGTTCTTTTTTTATTATTTATTATTTTTATTTATTATTTAATTGCGGTTAAAGTATCACTGCGACCGTAGCCGGTCTATTGTGATCGCACATCAGGTTATACAAAACTGTCAAATTTCTCCAAATGTTTTTAAACCTTAAAATGATGATGGTTAAGGTTATTTAGAAAAGGAAAAATTCGACCGCGGGCAGGATTCGAACCTGCGTCTTCTGGTTAGGTAAACCTGACGCTATGACCACTAAGCTACCGCGAGTCCCACCCGCCATGAGGATGGATCAACAGAGATTGATAACCATAGTCCCGTATTTATCGAGTCGCTGTGGTCTATTTAGCTCAGAGCAAGTGGCAACTGATACGTGCTAGCTCAATGCATGCTATTTTGAACTTAATGCCAGGTTACTAGAGATCAAATTAGTGTTTGGACTCCGAGTGTTACCCTGTTACAGTGGTTGGGGTTACAGGGGTAACCCGTTCGGAACGGCTTACCGTTTAATAGTATAACCCGGTAAGAATATAAACAGGTAACCAAAATGTAAGGGTTTTGAAGAGGTAGCCCATTGCAGCGGCTTACCGTTAAAAAGTGTAACCCCTATGAATTGGGTTTTATAACAACACTTTTTGAAAACCCTATCGAAAACCCTTTCAACGGGTAACCAAAATGGTCATAAAGACGTAAATTCAGAATGTGAAGGAAAAAATCGACATGGCGGGTGGAACTCGCGGTGGCTTAGTGGTCATAGCGTCTGGTGTACCTAACCAGAAGACGCAGGTTCGAATCCTGCCCACGGTCGAATTTTTCCTTTTCTAAATAACTTTAAAATCTTAGCATGGAAAATGACAAAAATATATATGTTGATGGTTAAGTTTAAAATCAAATGAGAAAATTTGACAGTTTTAATATTCTGTATGAAATTTGATATGCTGTTGACTGTACCAATATTAATTGTAAAACACCAAACATACCTTTAATTTCTTTACTTGTTGGTATCCATTCAGGTTTCGTAAGAGTTTCGCTTTCCAGTTGTTTAGCCCCATCCAAAGATTTTAATAATATGTTATCGAACCTGTAATAAAATTAAAAAGAATTAGGAGATTTAAATAAAACTAGTTTTTACGATTTTTATCGCGTTATTTATTTATTTAAGGAAAAGCCGACGAAAAATTCCAACGCAATGTATAAATATTATTATACTTTAAAAAAAAATGTCTATAGATTCGATAGTCATCTTGTATTTTCATTTCCTACAAATAATATCGCTTCATGCAAAAATGGATAAAATTTGAACGATATTATATTCCCAAAAAGCCAGGCGCTATTAACGTGAGCAGAAACAGAAACGTTAAAAATGTGTACCTATGTCCTTTAGTGATAAAATAAATCGTTTAAGTTTTTAAATGTTCTAACTTCTGTTATCTGTTATAACAAAAAAGTGTTAGTAAAAGTTAAAGTTAAAAGTGGGGTATCATTGAATAGGTATTTGAAAATCATATTTAGGTTTCTTTATTATGTTTCATTTCGAATGAAAATTTAGGATTTATAACGATTTAAAGTTGGTTCGCAACTATTCTCACTGAAATTTTCAAAACGTATAACAAAGCCGTGATAAAGTTCTATAATCGGCGAAAAATAAATTATCAAAAAATTTGAAATATTTTTTTTGAGACTAATGCTACCATGTCCTTCTCCAGAGTCTAATCTATCCGTGCACCAAATTTCATCAAATTGGTTCAGCGGTTTAGGCGTGAAAGCGTGACACACTCACAGACAAGAATTACTTTCGCATTTATAATTTTCCGTACTATAAAACAAAAGGGTAGTAGGGCTAACTCGTTGCATAATACAGTCAGGGACATTAATATTTCGTATTTGTGTTGTTTACACATTATATTCCTAACAATTATCGATATTTTTGCATTATAACTTTTTTGCGATTATAACTGTGCCATTTATGCCCAAGTGCACAGTAATTAAGTACAGTAGATTCACTGCTGCATTTTCTTTAAACTATAATATAAAGACCGGGATGGTTGGCGCGTTTTGTGGGAGGCCTACGTTCAGTAGTGGACGGCAATAGGCTGATATGACGATGATGATGATGATAATATAAAAATACAGTACTTATCTGAAAAATACTGTAATTTATTTCATGTTCTCGCATGAAGTAGTAGGTACTATTTTCAAAACAGTCTTTTAAAACGCTTTCGAAACTATATCTTATTAAGTAATAATATAACCAAGTATATAAGCAGTGATAGCCTAGTGGTTTAACCATTGGACTGCCAAGTCGAAGTTCTCGAGTTCGAACCCAGGGCACGAACCTCTGACTTTTCGAAATCATGTGCGTTTTAATAATTAATTATCTCTCGCTTAAACGGTGAACGAAAACATCGAGAGGAAACCTGCATGCCTTAAGAGATTATCTCGGCGTGTGAAGTCTGCCAACCCGCACTAGGCCAGCGTGGTGGACTATAGCCTAATCCCTCTGATTGTGTGAGAGGCGACCCGTTCCCAGCAGTGGGACAATATATGGGTTGATGATAAACAAGTAAATCCCCTGTACTTGGTTAGATTTCCATTTCAATTTTGTAAACTTCTGAGCAGGCATATCTGGCCTGTACAGCTATCAAAGGCTATCTTTCATAATAGCACAGCTACTCAACTCAATGTAATAGTAGCACAATACTTAAGAATATTATCCCAACAACAGTGACTACATGTAGTGGTACATTGATTTCTGACATTTACGCGAATATTATACATTGAAATAAAACTACTTTTTACGGATTTTATCGCGACGTTTCGTTCAGTCTACCCGTGACCATGGACGCTGTAAAGGGTCCGAAACGTCGGGTTTAATAATATCAATATACACGATAAAATCCGTAAAAAGTAGTTTTATTTTATTTTATTTATTAGGGACAAGAAACAGTTACATGCAGAGTGTTACAAGAGGTTCCTTATTTTAATTTTGTAAACATATAACCCACATCATTGTCCACGATTTATCTAGAAGAAATAGAAAAAAATATTTCAATACATGTAGTGGTGTTCAAAGTTGCTATAAATCGTCTTGCTTAATGCTATATGCTTAATTTTTTAAGCAAGCGATTTTTTGTTACTAACGCTATACGCGACGCCCGACGGACAGTTGGTTGATAGAGAGAGAGTGCTATGCGATATAAAGCAAAATAGCTTTATAGCAGTAAGTGCGAACCGCGATATCATTTGCTTTATCTCGTATATATAATACTAGCGACCCGCCCCCGCTTCGCACGGGTGCAATGTATGTACTAATAAAATACATGTATCATACATATAAACCTTCCTCTTCAATCACTCTATCTGTTCAAAGAAACCGCATTAAAATCCGTTACGTAGTTTTAAAGATTTAAGCATACATAGGGATATAGGGACAGAGAAAGCGACTTTGTTTTATACTATGTATTGACAGTGAAGCACGCTACTTTATAATGTTTTATGCTATATTAACCATCACTAACTGCATGTAACATTTCCTAAAATGTAAAAAAAAAATACTTACCCAGCTTCTCGGCATAGTTTAACAAATAAATGGCTAATAAAAATTGTCGCTTTGGATACATTGTTAAGTATCACTTTACAATCTACAGAATACATCAACAGGTACACCACAGGTTGTAAGTTTAGCAGCGGTTCATCAGAGAAGCAGCATTGTCTATATAGCGTTTCTGAAAATATAAAAAAAAAATATTTAAGAAAAGAAAACAGACATCAAGCATTGTGTGTAAAAAAAATCTGTCGAGTTGAACTAATGTATCGCTTATAACGGATCCACTCGGATAACGTCACGAGGCATCCATTTATTGTACTCATCATTTTTCATTTTGAATGAGAAAAAACCAAGAAGTCACGGGCAAGCCAAGGCGGCTCTCCCTGCCATTGACGGCCGCATCGCTAAGCAGCTGCTACGAATGTCATAACAACACCTGAGGACAGTCACCGCAGCTCTTACCAGCCATGGTTTTTTAAATAAACATCTCTCTGTTATAAGAGTCACAGACAACCCCCTCTGCAGAGCCTGTCTGGGGGATGACGAGACAGCGGCCCACATGCTTCTGCACTGTCCTGGGGTCGCTACATACAGGGCAAAGTACCTCGGTAACCCGAGCACTTTTCGAGAAACCGTCAGCAACATTGAAAGCCTGCTGGCTTTTCTCGAAGAGTTAGTGGTTCGAATGAACCTCAACTTCCCACCCGCACGCAAAATACCCGCTTTGTCGTGAATTTGCGGAAACCAGCCAGCAAGAATTTGCTTATTAAATCATTTTCATTTTTTTCGAGAGGTACGACGTAATGGTAGTAATTCCACTCAAATTGGAGCTGCTCAACTGAGTAAGTACGCGCAAGTGATACCTCTGGTGTTGCAAGCGTCTGTAATGATATAGGCATAGGTTGGTAGGAAAAAGCATAGTACAAGGCTTTAAACTATAATGTTATATATGTATAATATTTTGATACTATAATGTTTCTACCCAGAAAATAGCTACATGGTTGATCATTACTTACCTTTACCATCAAAGCTATAGCCTGCTGCTTCTGCATAACAATTGAGATATTGAATAATAAGATTCAGTTGTGCATTTGTATCTTCTATTGGTATGTTTCTGATGTGATATTCCAACTGTGTAATTAAAGCAGCATTCTGTTTTAAACTGGAAGCCAAAGCTTGTAGTTGGCTAGTGTGACAGTCAGAGGCCTTTGCAACTCTTGAATCAAATGTATAAGCACTTGTTGAATTTCTGGAATTCTCATACAATTCAGATAAATCCTTATTCTCGTTTAGATACTCCTAAAAAAAAATGTTTTAGTTTTTTATAAGGTTATGTTGTAACATGAACATATTGCACTCAAAAGAACAGGAGGATGATGATGATGTATAGTCAACAATAAAATTGATTTAACACCCTTAGAGTGAATGGCTTTTGCATATCACAAAACAACAAGGTCTATTCTTGCTTACAAGACAAAGTGACAGTGAAATAATGAGTCTTAGTAAAAAAGTTTTTGTCAAAAGTGGTAAAGCAATTTTATGATTAACTATATACTTATATATTATCTGTAAATGTTTGCTCTACAATATTAAAGAGTTATTAGTAAAATTATGAGGCTGAACTAATGAATAAATCCTGCAGGGACTGGGGGAGAGGTCAATGTGAACATGATTATTATGGTAGTGTCAATTTATTATTTGAAAGCTAAGGATTTATATAATATAACATAGGTGCCCCCATAGTGTCATCCATATTCTTTCCTTTTTGCTTGGCTCCTATTGGTCATAGTGTGATGTATATAGCCTATAACCTTCCTCGATAAATGGACTATCCAACACAAAAATATTTTTTCAATTCAACCAGTAGTTACTCAGATTAGCATGTTCAACCAAACAAACAAATTATTATATTAGTATAGATCATCTAACAAGATTCCTTTTTCATTGTTATTGTAACTCACTAATACTCAAAATGTCATTATTTTTCTAATAAATAAATTACAAAGATATTTGCAATGTTTGATCATTTTCCTCACTGACATTGTATTTATGATTGCTTTGTGTTGTTTATCAGTTAATTGACCTTTTATATAATTATTAAATCAGTGATATTTAGGGTATTATGTTACAGTAATATTATTAAAAATGTTTATTTCATATCATGTTCATATTATGTAGCTTGATTTTATGATTTTTATAATCTTCAAGCAGCAGATGAGGGCAAGAGATAGTTATTAATTTTTTTTTTATGTACTATAGAGTACAATACATCAATCAAGAGTACATCTGTAGCATTTCAGATAATCAATGGGCTAAACTGACAACTGAATGGTAGACGCCAATGTGACAGGCTGAGACAGATATGGCAGCATGAGCTGAACTCATTTGTGAAAGACTGGTTGTGCGTAGCAACATACAGAGCGAAGTGGAAGATGAGTGGGGAAGCCATTGCTCTGCAGTGGGACACTACAGGCTTGTGAAATAAGGAGTAAAATTTTCTAGTACTATTCAATCTTGAAAATAAAATAAAAATTTGACACCACCTTAATGATTTGTTTATTAAAATATTCCAGTAGGTAACTACCTGTGCTAAACTCGTGTCCACAGTCATTTCGTCGAATTTTAAGTCCATAATATTGCGTTGACCACCGCCGCGCCCTATAGGTTGCAATATTCTAGAGACTCCACAGATGTATGAATTATATGTACTACAGCTACAGCGTTAAGTAATATTATTCTCTGGCCGGGGTTAGTCCCGCTGGCTCACACACAAGGTTACTGAGATAAAAAGAAGTTATCACTGTCACAACACTTAAACAATTTTTGTCCTTCTCTGTTATGTTGATAAGGAGTCGATAAAACTTGAAAACTATGATGACTCTTTGACCGAATTTAATTATAAAATTATAGTTTTATATGTAGGTATTTATAATTAACCGCTTTTTAAGCCGGTCAGTGTAGACTCGGGCTTTTATCAAAATATGTTCGATTCTGACTAATTTGTATTCAGGACCACAACTAGATTTTATCGAAGAATTTACAACAGGGGAACGGAAATTGACTTAAAATATTGTGTAGTTGTACTTCCAGGGTACCTTACAAGTAAAATAGAATTAATAAAATTGTGAAAAAAAAACCATTAGTTTCACACTATTGACAATTTCAATTTGACCTTGACGTTGACAAAATGACATCAGTTTTATTATTTATTTTACGGCCCTGGATACATTTCCTTTAAGCAATGACATCAGTTGTCTGTCAGTGTTGTCGCGTAACGGTGTAAGTTGTGTTGTATATTTTATTTCGTGATCATGGATACAAGTACAAGTCCTTCAATCAGTGTTGTATTTTAATTTATAGATTTTGAGTTTATTAGTCAAATTACAAAGTTAATTAAAAGTAACTTTTCAAAGCGGACAAAGTCGCGGGCAGAAGCTAATTACAAATATATAAAATACAGCGTACATAGTACTCGTACGTATGCACAGACAGGTCATTATGTAGGTCAAGTTATCCTAAACTGTCAAATTTTCCTAATTGAAAATGTACCTTATTAATTCGCTATAAAGTTGAAAATCTATCAAAGAAAATTGACAGATTGTGGTAGCTTGATGTGTTGGCCTCTGTACCTATCATCATTTAATTCATAATCTAATCAACACATGGACAACAGCCGTTCATTGTGTGCGTAAACTAATAAGACGATGCAAACCGTTATTTACATCAACACTCAATTGAGTGAGTTCTAGTACACGCACGTGGAAAATCTAAATAAAAATAATTTCAGTGTAAAATTTCGTAATTTCACATTTTTTTGGTTCTTTTTAACAATTATTTAGGAAATTTTGTTAAATTATTCATTAGCGTCGACGTTTCCCTTAACAACAAGCTTTAGATTATTATTTGCACATCATTAAGTCTCTTAGATTGAAAGATATCAGCATTTTATTGGACATATATTGGAGTATATGCTGAATTGCTGATTAAAAAAATAAGATGGCTGCCATTTGCGGGGTGTTGGGTTAGGAGTACACCTACAGAAAAGTACATTTGTCGATAAAAATTAACATATAATATAGGTACCCTTAAAGTATCGATAACCGTTCTCCAAACACATTGTATAATTTATATTATTTTATTTATATAATTTATATGAACATAAAACGATTTTGATTGATAGGTCCTTAGATCAAATAAAAAGTTTTCACTTTTTTATTTGATCTGAGGATAGGTCATAATTGACGAGTGATTTGTGTCACATACTTATTTGATTTAATGGGTTGATGATGACAATGCTTCAAGCAGTGCAATTGATATTTTATCGAGCATCACTACAGACATATCACTATCACTTCACTACATATTATAAAACAAAGTCGCTTTCTCTGTCCCTATATCCCTATGTATGCTTAAATCTTTAAAACTACGCAACGGATTTTGATGCGGTATTTTTTAATAGATAGAGTGATTCAAGAGGAAGGTTTAATGTATAATACATGTATGTTATTAGTACATTGCACCCGTGCGAAACGGGGACGGGTCGCTAGTTAGATATAAAACAAAGTCATTTCCCGCTGTCTGTCTGTCCCTATGTATGCTTAGATCTTTAAAACTACGCAACGGATTTTGATACAGTTTTTTTTAATAGATAGAGTGATAAAAGTGGAAGGTTTATATGTATACTTAATACACATGTACATACGTAACATACATATGTTATTAGTACATTGCATTCGTGCGAAGCAGAGGCGGATCGCTAGTTGATTTAATTAGGTACTTTGTGATCTTTAGTGTGCTTTTATGGATAACTATGTTAAAAAGCTAATTTAAGTAGTAGGTAAATAAGGAAGCATGCTTGCGTAGTAATACAATATATATTGTAAGAGCGACGGCCGGCACGACCTATTTGCACCAGACCGGAACAAATTTGTTGGACCCAATGGAATTAGAGCCATCCCTGCGTCCACTCCCGTATTACACATTCTATAGATGTACGTACTAACAAGTTCGTATATACAGATGCTTGTATACGATCTCAAATTAATATCTCGTCTCTTACTCAATACCCACACAATTTTGATTCAATTATTTTACTATACCGCTGTTGTTTTGTGGAATGCACTACCTCAGGAAATCAGGATGGCTACTAGTCAGTACTCTTTTAAAAGTAAAGTTCGGAAATAAGAAACACCAAACAGAAACACTTATGTTCATCACATAAATATTTGTGATTTGTGGGAATCGAACCCCTGATCTCGTGGTCAGCAGTCTGATACGCGATCCACTAGACCACAGACGTCGTCATAAATGAAATGAATAAAAACGTGATGTCACAAAAATCGGCTTTGTTGTAACACATTGTGCTGTTGTTAGCGTAGCATAACCTTGCAGATAGGCTGGTCACACGTATGCCATGGCCGTGCCATATATATACAAGGCAAGGGAAGGCAAGTGCGAGGCAAGGTTTTTAGTCGGTAGGAGTCCGACATACTCTGGGACCTCCATATGTGGCAGATGATTCATGAGAATTTTTGAGAGTGATTCCAAAACCCAGCTGTCCTTAGCTGCCCCTCCAGCAACGCCCTAAGCCGAGGTCCGAGTCCCGCAGGGGACGCCCTTAACTGTGTTGCTTAGTTTATAAGTTGCCCCTGGCTGGAGGCATTTGGTGCCTCGCCACCTAGTCCGGTTAAGTTTTTAAAGCTGCCTCGAGCTAAAAACTATGTCCAATATAAAAAAAAGTCCTGATTCCACTTTGCCAGTGCTCCGCGAGGAAACGTAATGTTGGGGGGACTTTGACTCTTATACTGCCAACCCAACTATTCCTTTTTTGTGTTACAAGGTCGGCAACGCGCAAGTGATACTCTTTTTTTTAACTACCTAAATCAAATGACATCTGAGAAGAAACACTAAAACAAACTCAGAGAATTATAGCCTCTTTTCAAGTCCAGACATAGTAGTAGTAACAATTATATGAGTATTACAATGCAGGGCAATGTCTGAACTGAAATAGCCTTTTGAAGAAGAACCAGTCCCAGCAGCCGACGCATGCATCAGTCATTGTGAAGCTCGACCATAATTTAGGGAGCTCAACAATAACTTTTTTTTATACCATTAAGGTGGCTAACAAGCATACGGCCCACCTGATGGTAAGCGGTTACCGTAGCCTATAGACGCTTGCAACACCAGAGGTATCACTTGCGCGTTGCGCTGTAAAAATCTTTTCACACCCTTCTTGAAGAACCCCATGCTATAGTCTCTCGGGAACACCTGGACCGGGAGCTGATTTCACAACCTAAGCGTGCGTGGGAGAAAATTCCTCTGGAATCGCACGGTATGAGTCCAACTGTAGTTATCAGTACATTTTTGTGGATCACAGGGCAGCCTATATCCAGTAGTGAATATTGACTGCTGTATATAGGCTAGGTAACGTATTACATGATGACAATGGGTAATGGCATGCCACTTATGTAGATAAGAGTTTTTTTTCTGTGTCATCAAGCTAGTTTAAAACGAATGCAGAAATTTATTAGATTGCGTTTGCACGTAAATAATAATTGCATGGTACACGCGTTCTTACGTTTTAATTAAACTTAGACACTAGTTTATTAATTTTTTGTTTTAATTTCGTGTAACGGGGCGTTTTTTCTGGCGCCGAAAAGAATGAAAGAAATTAAAATATTTTGTTGGTCACACAACACAAATGAATGTGTGTAGTAATTGAGTTTTTTATAAAAAAGACGCGATTTTTTGTTTTGTAAGCACGATAAACCTAACTAGTGTGTATACAACTTTTTGGGTCGTGACCAAGAAATAACTACGCTGATCAACTGCTCTGTAAGGTTCAGCTGCGCTATCCACGGTCAGTCTGTGGATGGGTGACCATTCTAAACACATCGAGACCCCTCCGTGTCTCGGAGAGCATGTAAAGCCGTGGGTGTGATACGAACATGGTAGTCAGAAGTACCTACAAAAACCACCAGTCTAGCCTCAGGATATCGTTATTACACAGAAATTGGATTGATGACAGTAGCTTCGTGTACATACAGATATTCAGCCGCATCTGGTTAGAAGCCGACTCCAACATAGTTGGGAAAAGGCTCACAGGATGATGATACAACTGTTTGAAAGTATTTTATTTACACATAGAGGTAGATAGAGGGTAAAGAGGGAAGTATCTCCATCTTGCAGAAAATCGAAGTGGAAACACTTTTTTTTTTTTTTTGCTTAGCGTGTGGAAAATCCATCATGGACTTCCGCCGCCCGGGGAGGCGGCGGGGCGTGTCGGACTCCACCCAGAGTGGGTGACCTACCGACTAAAAACCACACGGTGTTCCTTCTCGCACCTGCTGCGTCGGGGGCTACGGGAACAGAGCATTCTTCCGCGGCCCCCGACTGGTGATGGCCCGCCGCAGCGTCCCCGTCTTTGAGTTGGTAGGGGGGGAGTACGCCTCACTCCCCCCCCTGCCGTCTTGGAGAGGCGCGCGTGGAACACAACGCGCCACCGTCTCGGGTCCTTGAGGGGGAGCGACAGACGTTCCCCGCGTCTGTCGCCCCCGGACCGTTTAGGGAGGCTGGAAGAGGGCGTTGTCCGCCCTCTCCCGGCGACGACGTCGCCCGGTGCGCCTTCTGCGGATTGGGTCAGCGCTTGCACTTTCGCGCTCCCGCTCCGCAGCTTCCTTCTGCGAGATGACATCCTCGCAGAAGGAGATCACCGCGAAGTGAAAGAACACTGCCTTGACCTGTGTTGTGTTCCTTACGGTAAGCAAGGTTGCCAGTGCTCTACGAGGAAACGTTGTGTTAGCAATGGGGGGACTTCTTTCATTTTACGGGGTCGGCAACGCGCAAGTTATACCCCTTGTGTCACAAGTGTCTATAGGTTACGGTAACAGCGTGCCATCAGGTGCGCCGTACGCTTGTTTGCCACCTTAGTGGTATAATATCAAAACTCAAGACGACCAAACGTAATTTGACATACTGAACCCTAAAAAGTAAAACAACTTGGTAAGTAAATAAAAAAAAAGATACACAGTAGGGCCTATTAATTCTTGTAGCCTCTGGGTTGTTTATCGCGGCAGTTTGCGGTTCGTCGTGAGATGCCTCATGGGAAATTAGCGACGACTGCGCGATGGAGTCGCGGACTCAAGAAAGCACCCAATTTTGAAGTTTTTAAACTGCGAACGAATGCTGCCACCTAAAGGTGGTGTAAAGTTTCTTTTTAATAGGAACGTAAAATGTTATGTAAATCTGTTTTGGGTTCCACTTCTTAAAGACAAAATGTTCATGAAATATACATTTTATTTTTTCATGAAGCTTAGCATGTAGGTAACCTACCTACATGCTAAGATTCATGCTAAAAACTAAACTTACATGGCGACCCTGCCAGGATTGATTCTTCTCCAATAATACTTATACTTTTGTATAATTTAATAAAAAATAATGTAACCACACTGTACAAAATGGTTATTCAATGTCAATCTTGTTATCATAGTTATAATAAAATAATACTATCATTATTATTTTATTTTTTCCTTTCGGGGAAGGTGTAGTGTAGGTAACCTATGATCTATGTTTGCATATACCTATGTATGTAATACAGTAATACATGGGTATTACTCGTGTATACCAATAGTTATTAATAAACGAGTTCAGTTATCAACGAGCAGTCAGAGCGTTTTATTCTCCTCCAATACCCAACCTTACAGAATAATCTAGTATTCTTGTAAATATGTGCTTATTTTGATGTGTAGCTTTAATTAGTAATAAGTTGTAGCTTTAATTAGTAATAAGTTTATTATGATGCAATGTAGTCGTCACTGTTATTACGGAAAAGCCTTAAATTTTGGAGCCTTGAAACCTAATGTTACAGCAAACTATCTCATTTCTTCTCTAGTATTCGCGAGGAAACATTGTGGTGGCAGACTTTGACCGTTATGCTGTTAATCCTTAACTATTCCTCTTTCGTTTTACAGGGTCGGTAACGCGCAAGTGATACCCCTAATGTTGCAAGCGTGTATAGGCTACGGTAACCTCTTAGCATCAGGTGGGCCGTATGCTTGTTTGGCATCTTAGTATTTGTATGATTTAGCAGGCATGTAGAATCGCTTTATTTCTCAATTACGTAAAAATTAAGAAGGGCTTTAATTTTAAGGTTTCATTGTAAACTTGAACAGCAAATTATTCAAAATATTTATTCCATACATTACTTATGTTCACTCAATTCGACGAAATGTATGGAATAGCTGTTTTTTTTTCAGCGGTTCAGTTTTGTCTCTGGGTAGGTAGTAAAAGTTAAAAGTAAAAGTTGTTCATTATCATCACCTTCCGTGGGGTCGGTTTCCAGTCTAATCAGATAGACTGGTTGTCAGGCTGTTTGGTCTTCTGGTTACCACTAACGATTGTCACATACTGACCGCGGGTAGCGTCGCTTATCCTTGCAGATCGGTTGGTCAGCGTAGTTATAACTTACCTACGAGCCCACCTATATGAATTAAAAATATAGTTCCAAAAAGCGATCCAATAGTTATCCCGCTTACCTCGCTATATAAGATAGCGTGATCAAATATTCTGTAAGCGCTCGCCGGGGCGGTAGATTAGTATAATCCAGTAAAGGAACCTAATCATATTTGCTTAGAACAAAAACCACAGAAACGGTTACCGCAGACAGCGTACAAGCATCTAGCTTGCCCTCAGTTATAAGCGGAGGCGTTTTGAATATTTTACCGATACTAAAAAATGTGTACTGTTATATTTAGCGAATTGTCATAGTGCTTTCGAAATTGTACCATCTTTAATTTATTTGTACTTGTAGACAAAAATTTCATTTTTAAGTACGACGAATTTTCAGTCGGAACTGGCGGAAAAGCTAATCGCTCAGCCGCCAAAACTCCCGTCATATTTTAATTTAAATATTTTGTCTTTTTCTTCTATTGTGATGTCGAGATGAGACTGATAATAATAAAGTTATAGAACTTTGTGAAAGACAAATTCTAGTCCTAGTAGTTATCGTACTTTGTTTTATAGTACAGAAAATCTTCATGGATGGTTTACCCCCTTTTCAGGGTATGTCGTACCGCCTAAAACCGCACTTGCCTTCACTTTCCTATAGTCATAGGATCCGTGAAATTCGCCACGAACATGACAGGCTGTGGTCTACGAGTAGCAGCCGCTGGATCCCTTCAATTCGCGAAAGGTTTCGAATCCTAATCGAAGCCGCATGTGTGGCTAAAAACACACGCACTGCAGTCATTATGCTGCAGTAAAAGTAATTTTAATTTCTATAAATAGTTATTATGTTACTAATAATTCAGATAATTTACAACCAACAGTAAAACATGAAATAATATCTAATTGAGATATTAGTTAGTAAACTTTATTTTTAAGTAAAATAGATTCGCTAAAAGTTCATTACTTGCTCTATTGTAAACTATATCTCCCTTTTCAACGAAATTCCACGGTAATCCTGCCGCTGCTCTAATAATATATAAATAGTGCTGTGCGTCCGTCCGTCTGGAATTAAGTGACATGACAACACTAGGATATGACGACTTTTACACTAAACGAGCGCAAATGTACGATGTACCTACATAGATCGTAATTGGATACTACAAAATTTAAGGGTGACGTACATTTAAAAAGCGTTTGTGTCAAGGTCGAGACTCAGCCATCTTCTCTATTCAAATTTGGATGCTTTTTAATCGACTTCAAAAAGGAGGAGGTTCTCAAATCGACTATTTATCGAATCGATTATTTATGTTTGTTACCTCAGAACTGTCGACTGGGTGAACCGATTTTGATGATTCTTTTTTTATTTAAAAGCCGATAATTTCCATGTTCCATTTCAATTTGGTCCAGTTCTGATTATGTGATCCATGAGAAAACCATATAAATTTACGCACAAAGCTTGAAGTCGGTTTTCTTTTCCTAAAAAGTTATTAATATTAATAGCCTCACGAATCATCCTGGGTAGGTATCGACTATCTTTATTGTGATATTCTCTCGTGAGATACAGACGGATACCTATAGATGTCATTACATAAAGTAGGTATATTTCAATAACATCTTGCTCCGAGCCTTTGCCTAACTATGGTGGGATCGGCTTCTAGTATTCATATTCATTTATTTGCCTTAAATCATGATATAACAGGTGTTACATTAAGTTAAGTGCGTACATGTTTCGCTAAAAATACATAGCATGCAAACTTACAGGAATGCGTTACATCATACAATATTATTATACTATTGTTGGAACATGTTTAGTCTCCATAAATTCTTTAACAGAATAAAAAATGTGTGCACTTAGTCATTTATATAATTTGTGCTTAAATGCATTAGTTGTCAATGTTTTAAAGTTACTGGGTATATGATTATAAATACGTACACACATTGCTAAACAGTTCTTACTGTATTTTGTAGATCTTCGAGTGTCATGTACTGTACGAGTCTGAATGGATCTCTACGATTTCTTGGATTCACATCATTCGTATATGCAAATAGATCTTTATTGTTTTATTTATAGTATATTTATAGTACTTATTCAGGTATTCAAATATTTATTGCATTTATATGTTGGTTGATGTTACATTTATAAATAGGTTCAACATGAAACCCAGTAAAGGTATAACAACATAATGTAATAACTATATAAAACATATATTAATTTCTAACATTTACGCGAATATTATACATTGAAATAAAACTACTTTTTACGGATTTTATCGCGTATATTGATATTATTAATACCGACGTTTCGGACCCTTTACAGCGTCCATGGTCACGGGTAGACTGAGGTGGAGGGCGTCTTGATGATATAATTACTAACAGCTACCCTACATTTTTAATTGTTACATGATCAATGACATTTATTACTAATTATTAATTAAAACTAGATGGAGCCGGCATTTCCTAGCTGACGACCTCTGAGAAGAAACGCCGAAACAAACTCAGAGAATCATGGTCTCTTTTAAAGTAACAATATTCAATGATCATGTTTTAGTTGTTAATTATTGGCAATCCGATTCACGCAGAACGAGCTCACAGTATCCTTTGGTCTTGCAGTTGTAGGCCTGGATTTTGGTTTAATAGAATCTATAACGGGATTCCAAGCAGGTGGTAAGACCCAGCCATCTTCTCTATTGAAATTTGGATGTTTTTTAATTTCAATAGCCTCACGAATCATCCTAAGCCCTCCACCTCAGTCTACCCGTGACCATGGACGCTGTAAAGGGTCCGAAACGTCGGGATTAATAATATCAATATACGCGATAAAATCCGTAAAAAGTAGTTTTATTTCAAAACATATATTAACTTAGTTTATACAATAACAGGTTGGTTACACAATATAATTATTTAATGTTAATGTAATTTCTTTTCTAAATATTCAGAAATGGAATAAAAGCAATTTTTGTATTAAATACGATTTCAGTTTTTCATTAAATAAAACAAGTTTGGATTCTTGTTTAATTTGTTGTGGAAGTTTGTTGTAAATTTTAATTGCCATACAGTATGGGTTAGTATTTAACATCTTTATTCGGGATTGTGGGAGATATAATCAATTTCTATGGCGCGTATTTAAAATATGAGTATCTTTGACATTTGGAAAAATGTTGAGATTTTTAAATACAAATATGCAAATGTCATGTATAAATGGATGGTAAGGACTAGTTTAGTTAGTTCTAGATGCGGCTAAATATCAAACCTTCGTCCCCCCATTTCCGGGCAATACTGATATTCTGAGGAGTTTTTTTATGCTTCTGACTACCTCTAACGATTGTCATAGGTGTTAGAAGGACAACTGGAACCGACGGCTTTACGTGCTCACCGGAGGTATTCCGGATGCGTTAAGAATCATCACCCATCCACAGACAGAGAGGTCGGTTATAGTTAGAGTAATTCCATTCAAATTGGAGCTGCCAGACTGGGGAAGTACCTCCGTCTTGCAGAAAATTGAAGTGAAATAACAGTGCATTGAGCTGTGTTGCCGTGAGCAAGGTTGCCAGTATTTCGCGAAAAAACTTTGTGTTAGCAGGGGGGGTACTTTGAGCCTTATACTGCCAACCTAGTATACCTCTTTCATTTTATAGAGTCGGCAACGTGCAAGTGATAGCCTTGGTGTTGCAAGCGTCTATAGGTTACGGTAACCGGTTACCATCAGGTGGGCCGTATGCTTGTTGGCCACGTCAGTGGTATAAAAAGAAGGTTGACCGGATAGCGCAGCTTAATGTAAACTAGGTTTACACTAGGTGTAAATCAAATGCTTTTAATTGTGTACACAGGTAAAAAAACAGATGGTTAATTAAACAATAGCGTCTGTGTGTCCTGCCACGGAGTGGCATACAAATATTTATCATAAATCCTATTTTATTACACTTTCTAACAGAATTATAACTATTTCCCTAAATATACTACTTATCCTTAAAATTAATTACCACATTATATTATTTATCACATTATTATTATTATAAATAATTCTGTTTCACATCTACATATTGGGAATTTATTGTCATCGTGTAAACTAGGCTTAGCGCAGATTGGTCGATCAGCGTACTTAATATTTAGTCACGAGCCCCTTGACTTTGATTTTAACGTAAAGTGTAACTAGATTTGACTTTTCAAAAGTACCGTAATGGTCTAATTGAAATTAAATGTTTGACTTTGACTTAATAACAACAACACTAAAAAAATACGTCCTTACAAATAAATACGCTGGCCTAAACTTTTAAGACAAAATGGCTGTGCTTGGCATGGCATGCCCGCGACCGTTGAGTCGAGATTAAAAAGAAGTTTAATTGATTACGTGAGCCACTGGGCTCGAGAAAAAGGCTCAAAGTCCTCAGACCAACTAATTAACGCTCGATTTAAAGTTGATAAAAAGTAATCTGTGAAGAATCCCCCGCTTCTAGTACCTGCGTAGGTACTTCTTTTTGTACCTACATACAAACATTCACTGGTTTTAACCGTCTGGTGGCTTTGGGATTCTTTTATGAGGCTTACACAAATGTTCCGCCGATATGGTATCGTCGTACGACGGGTTGTTGAGCAACCTCTAATATGGTCGAACTACACGAGCTACGTAATATGTATGTACGTATGTAATTTATACTTTTGAGAATGATTTGCGTTCAGAATCGAAGGTAGCATTAACCCAACTTTACAATAAAACTACATTCTTTGCAATCAAACACCAGATTCCTAATAGATTCCATTTTTCAAGTCAGGCCCTACGCTATGTCTACTTAATATTTTATATCCAAGATGTAAAATATCACTCACATATTAAACTATTCATGTATCACTTCACTATCCGTCTTTTTTTAAACTCTCTAAAGTTATTCAATAGTTATCAATATCATGAACACTACCGTCACCGTTCTTTCACCGTCAACTTTTAATATATGGATTTGTGATACCTACAAACGCTTTCTTTCAACGTCAACATTTATTTTAATACTGTCATCAGATTTAGTCCCTTTTTTGGTGTCATCTCAAGACGCGTGTATATAAGGTTAGTTTCGGATGTGACTTAATTAAGCTGAAAGATATAACATTGGACAGACAAAAAGGTATAGAATAATTTACAATTATTTTAGCACTTGAAGCGACACCTACCGCGCTGCATGGAACTACGAAATCCTAAATCGCGAAGTTGCATATATACAACCGCACGACATCAATCGTCGGGCCGTGGCCCGCCAGGCAAAACACCCGCCTGGTTGGTGGTCCCTTTAAGTTGGAGGGGCAATACACCTCGCCTCTCCACACTGGTGATCCCAGTATCTCCACACTGGTGACCCCGACGTGATCCCAGCATCTCCACTCACTTATAAAATGTAAAACTGAAATCTAACAAATTATTTGGGTCACTACTATTTACACTACTAGGTACTTATTTAGTTATTAAGAATATATTAACAAGCCGTTCTAGTTCAACAAAAATGCAAGACAACATACCGCAGTATTAACTCATAAAAATCCTCATTCTCGAGCCTTTTCCCAAACATGTTGGGGTAATCTTCCAGTCTAACCAGATGCGGCTGCCATCAGACGGTAATACAGATATCCTGAGGGTAGATTGCTCGACAGGATTTTTCGGCTACCACTAACGACTGTCATAGATATTCGTATGACAACCGGGACCAGCTTAACGTGCTCTCCGAGGCACGTAGGGGTCTCGACGTATTAAGAATGGTCACTCATCCACAGACTGACCACAGCTAGTCTTACTTAACCTTGCAGATCGGTTGAGCAGCGGATTTATTACTCAGCTACGAGCTTCTCTGAAAAAAAACCTCATAAATACAAAACCTTTTTGTTATTCAATACACTTTCTCTTTCCCGATTTTCCTCTTAATATTTTCGAGTACTTACCGAAGCGAGCGCACGCCACACCTTCATTCTACTTGGAAAAATTGACTCGGCCCATCGTTTATGAGGTACACAAGCAGAGAAGGGGCCGAAACTACCCGGAGCTTTTAGCGAAAAGGCCGCTTTTGATTATTATAGCTTGGCTTACTTACCCTGTTTTTTTTTAAGCGCACCACGATGCTGCTAAATTATTCCTAATATGGTCTCAGGAAGTTATCGGCTCACCATAGCCTGCAATGAAAATAAATTGTCTTACTCTATGACGTGCAGGTCACAACACGGTCAAAGGCTTTTATAAAATTGAATTTGTATTTAATATCGATATAACGCTTTATACAATATTTTTACCACGTCTGTGTCGAGTATCGAGGAGGACGTGGGTTCGATTCCCACAGGACACAAATATTTATGTGATAAACATGTGTGTTTATCTGTATGTATATACAAAAAAGTATTGTATTAGGCCAGCCATTGTACCCATAGTTCATGAGTATATTTACATAATTTATATTTATTTATTTATTATTACTATTATCTTATTTCTTATCATATACTTATTTATAAGTTTTTTTTCTAAGACGAGGTCTTCAATATCTTTTTGTTTTGTTGTATTTTGTAATTTTTACGGTTCAACGCATTATTAATTACTGTAAAGTTGTGTCTGTATATTTGAAATAACTTCATCATCATCATCAACCCATACACTGTCCCACTGCTGGGCACGGGTCTCCTCTCGTATTGAGAGGGATTAGGCTATAGTCCACCACGCTGGCCTAGTGCGGGTTGGCAGACTTCACAAACCGTCGAGAAAAATCTCTAAGGTATGCAGGTTTCCTCACGATGTTTTCCTTCACCGTTTAAGCGATTGATAATTAATTATTAATACGCACATGAAATCGAAAAGTCAGAGGTGCGTGACTTGGGTTCGAACTCGAGACCTTCGACTTGGCAGTCCAATGGTCATACCACTAGGCTATCACTGCTTTGAAATAACTAAATAAATAATTTGGCTATCGTATGTCTTCAAATACAAAACGCTCATTACTTGGTGTAAAATAAAGTCTATATGCATAAAGATACTAAGGCAAGAAAAATCGATCTCAGGCGGGTTTTGAATCTGCGTCCCTCCGTTCGTACAACCGGACGCTTTAGTCATAAAGCTACCGAGACTAAAGAGTTAGTTGGCTAAAGCGTCCGGTTCCCTAAATTATATCTTTAAAAATGTTTAACGCATGTTAAATAAAAAGAAACTATTACGTATGTACCTATTATGTGAAAAAATATGTTGATTTGTAATTATACAATATCACTCTCTACCATCCGGTTGTTAACCTTATATCAGTAATACTAACGCGTGTAATAAAATATAATTATTTGTGTGAATTCGCACATTCCGCTTTTATTGGTGAACGGACGTGATCAGATTACAGTTCGAAGCAAGCAAACAATTTTACGATAGTATTTATGGTATCATACACGGGAAAGTGTCCCTGAAATCGAACCCAGCTCTCATTCGGGGCTATAAATTATAATCGAAAAGAGCCCACAACTCGAGTCGCCAAAACGTGGAAATTATAGCGTTTCCCGCGCTCGCCCGCTGTCAATGTTACCAGCGGCTATATTTTATTTATACCTTTTACGAGTGTTGCCAGCCATAAAAAAGTTTTAGTGGGTGTTGTAAAAGTAAAGGTGCCGGTTTTTTTCTCTCTCGTTAGAATACAGTGTTGATGCGTTACGCGAATAGTGTTTTATTAAACAGTATAATTATTATACTTAGATCAGTTTATTTGAGCCTTTTTATGATGTTTGTGAAAGGATATGTTGTTTTAGAACGAAAGTTTACGTGCTACGTTAGCCGCGGTCGGTCTGCGGATGGGTGAAAATTCTTAAAGCCGTTGGTCCCGGTTGTCATACGAACACCTATGACAATCGTTAATGGTAGTTATAAGCCTAAAAAGCCTGACAACCAGTCTATCCTAAGGATATCAGTATTACCCAGAAATTGGGTAGCGGAAGTCTGAAGACAGGCGCTTCGTGTAAAATGCTGATATTTTTGTCTGAAGACTTTTGTCTTAATGCACTGTGGTATGATCTGGTATGATGTATTAGAAGACAGAAGAAAGATTAAATAAAATTTTGGGAAAGGAAGTAATCTGTTCAAAGGCTTTTGATTAAGAACAGTATTGAAGCAAAGAAACAAAGGTACAATCGAGCGAAAAAAATACTTAGTAATATGTGTTTACCTCGAAAGTTGGATGTTCGGCAAACAACATTTATAACCAAATGCGGGTAGTTTACACTGTTACCGAATGTACCTGCGAGTGTCTGTGCAATATCCGCTCCTACCTAATATCCGCTGCTCGTTCCCCGTCTTTAGACCGCGGCTTAGGGCAGGAGTGGGAGCGATTTAAACATTATCTACAGGAAGACTGTATCATCACCAACCCATATACTGTCTCACTGTTGGGCAGAGAGGCATTAGGCTATAGTCCACAACGCTGGCCTAGTGCGGGTTGGCAGACTTCACACACCGTCGAGAATAATCACTAAGTTGCATGATTTACGAAACCTACATAGGTTTCGTCATGATGGTTTTCCTTCGCCGTTTTACCGTGGGAGAGCTATGCTTCGGCACGAATGGGCCGGCTCGACTGGACTTGATACCACGGCCTCATAGAAAACCGGCGTGAAATAACGTTTTCGTTGTGTTTCGTCGAGTGAGTGAGGATACCGGAGGCCCAAACCCCTTAAAAGGGCGGCAACGCACCTGTAACTCCTCTGGTGTAGCGGGTGTCCAGGGGCGGCGGTAATCGCTTACCATCAGGCGATCCGTCTGCTCGTTTGCCCACCCTATCACATAAAAAAAAAGCAAGTGATAATGAATTATATAGCGTTGGGTTGTCTGAAAACACTGCATGCCGGTTCACAAGTAATTGATTGTCTTGAAATAAACATACATGAAGTGAAACAAGGCGAATGCTTGGTTGAACTAACTAACACAATGTAAACACTTCGGCACAAGCGCGGGAAAACACGGGGACCGTGGCACCGCGCTGCGCGTCTCGTTTTCCACTAAGCTATTGCGCGCGCAGCGGCGCGTAGTACTCTCGCGCACTCTAACGGGCGACAAACGAAACATACTAACCGGGGTTGCCTACTATAATATAATAATGGCCACACGCTATAATTATTAATACGCTCATGAATTCAAAATGTCAGAGTTGCGCAGAACTTTGATTTGAACTCGCGATCTTTGACTTGGTCGTCCAATGGTCATATTCACTAGGCTATCACTGGTTTTTTCTACAGGAGATCGAAAGTATGGTATAATAATGCGTAAATATTGGTTCTAAGTGCGACTGCTACGCTGGAGGTCCTGGGCATTCCTAGGTCGAGCAAAGTGTTATTGGGTTTTTCTATGATATTCTCAGCAGCAGCTCGGAGTTTTGGTATGTGACCGGTTAATGGCTTGCCCCCTATTACATGGGACTAAAACATACCAGCGGTACAGACTATGGGTGTCCACTTCTGCCTAACCCTTCGGGGAATAGGACGGAGAATAGGGAGAATAGGAACCCAGGACGTGGGGGTGTCTGTTATTTTGACAGCAAGTCTGATTGACGAGGTGACCTCAACCGCTAGTTGAGGTCACCTCGCTATTAACGTTGCTCCACTGTTGTTCGATTCCCACCCGTGTTTGTGTGTAATTTGTGTCCGTTGTGCTATGGGTACTAAAAAATGGATATTATATTGCCTTTTTTTGCAAATACATACTTTTTATTATAAATACATAAGAAACACCAATACAAACACAAACACTTGTTTATCACATAAATATTTGTGTCTTGTTGGAATCGAATCCTCGTCATCAGCACTCCGATACTCGAACCATTAGACCATAGACGTCATCACACATCTTCGTGTAGCATTGTCAGGGAAATAATAATGATAAATTCATTTAATTAAAAAAATATTGGATCGCTACCTCTTGTGTTTTGGGTAGTTACCCAGCCAAGGCAGTTGCAAAGGCAAGGTAGCGATATTGAGACGGTAGGCGTAGCGACCGGTTTCACAGCCCGACCAAAGGATATAAGATTTGCGTGAGGATAATGTGACTGACAGACCCTCGTGTTTATTATCTTATGAGTATCAGGCTTTTGTCACATATAGACTTATAGCATCAGGTTCCTCGCCCCTCGCTGCTCCCCCTACCTACCTTGATGATGATGAAGATATTTATTTTCTGTAAATAGATCTTTTAATTTTTACAATTGAAATAAAACTACTTTTTACGGATTTTATCGCGTTTTATTGATATTATTGATCCCGACGTTTCAGACCAACGGGTAGACTAATACGGTTAATATCAATATAACGCGATAAAATCCGTTAAATGAAAAACAAATTATAATATTCGCGTAAATGACAGAAATCAACATTTTTACAAGTCAATGTTTTTATTTTTTTATGCTAGAAGGCGCTGATTTCCTGACGACTTCTAAGAAGAAACGCCGAAACAAACCCAGAGAATCATGGTCTCTTTTAAAATCCAGACATAATAATATCAAATATGTGAGTGTCACAATGTAGGGAAATGTCTGAACTGGCCTTTTGAAGAAAGAGCCATAGCGGCTTTGAGTAGAGCAGTCTTAGCCGACGGCACGCATGCATCAGTCATTGTCTCAGAGGTCGTCAGTTAGGAAATGCCGGAGCCATCTAGCTTAAAAAAAGTTAAATATTGTAATAGTGTCTTTAAAACATCTATTTACAGAAATAAATATTATTTATCACTTATAAAATAATTGACTGCGAATGAATAAACGCGGAGTAAGGACAGATTGTACGCACACAAATATATACTTACGTATGTACAACAACACATCAATTTACCAAAAACTGCCAAATTTTTCATTCGATTTTGAACTTAAACATCAATATTTTAAGGTTTAAAATCAATTGGAAAAATTGGTCAGTTTTGTAAGTATAACCTGATATTGCTGTTGACGGTACACAAAGCTAACCCTAAGTCACGCACACATTTGCATCATCTTATATATGGAGTTGTATATAGTAGGCATAGTGTGAGAGCTCGTGGCTGTTATAACTACGCTCATCAACAGATCTGCAAGGTTAAGCTACGCTAACCGCGGTCACGCTGTGGATGGGTGACCATTCTTAACACATCGAGACCCATCCGTGCTTGAGTGAGCACGTAAAGTCATCGGTCGCGGTTGTCATGCGAACATCTATGAGGTAGGTTACGTAAGCAAAAAATATTTATTCCTCGGATTACTGCTTATTAACTATAATTTAAATTTAATGCTCCATTTTAGCATTATTTTAATTTTAAGAGGCTAGGGACAAACACCAATATCCCCGATTTCACATCACAAACAGGCATCCTATACCCTAATCTCATCTAACCAGTTACGCAATGAACTTATTGGCAATGACAAATGGTCACAGAACACTTTACAGGGTTTAACAAAAGCCCGTGTCTGATGAGGGGACCAAAAATCCAATAATTTGATATAAACTTTCCATGCCTATTGAGAAACCCGCAATGTGTTAGGTGTTCTTTACACTCACAGATACTGTCAATGCTACACAGAGCTAAGCGATGAGTAGAATAGACAGCAAACTCCAACATACTATTTTAATTATCTATCCAAACAGCTCGATATGTACACACGATTTGATTTATATAATGAGTATATACATAATGTGCAACTCTGGTCCCCAAGATACAGACAAACGTCTAGTTTGGGGGTCACTGTCCACATATTTTTAATCTTGGTTATTTGTTATAAACAAATCATAATGTCAGCATTCTCATTAAGTTAAGATACCCAATATAACGAAGGACTGAATAAATTTATTATTATTACAGGTCAACCTATCCAAAACTGTTAAATTTTCCCAATTGAATATGAACCCTACTCTATTGTAATATCGTAAAGTTGAAATTCTATCAAAGAAATTAATTTGACAGATTGAGGTAGCTTGATGTGTTGGCCTCTATACATATAGTAAATAAACTCTTTTCTCTTTCAGAAAATGACTTATTATAAAAAGAGGGTCATGCTAGAAAGTTTATTTGATCCTTCATCATCATCATTAACCCATATACTGTCCCACAGCTGGGCACGGGTCTCCTCTCACAGAATGAGAGGGATAAGGCTATAGTCCACCTCGCTGGTCTATTGAGGGTTGGCAGAATTCACACGCCGTCGAGATAATCTCTAAGGCATGCAGATTTCCTCACGATGTTTTGTTTCACCGTTTAAGCGAGTGGAGTTGGATTCGATTTCGGTACCTTCGACCTGGCTGTCCAACGGCCATACCACTAAGCTATCACTGCTTTATTTGATCCTTCAAGTGTCAGGAATGGATTATAAGTACAACAGAGAAGAACTTTCTGTTAAACTAATTATTATAACACATACAAATAATAAGTGGCTATGTACTTTGAAATTATGACTGAATTAAAGTATCTATAGAACACAAGTTCATTTAATTTAAAAATAAAATATAGTGACTCGTATTAATTGGCAAGATGGCGGGCGCCCGCGTCACTGATATTCTATAGCCATAGTGATGAAGAACAGTTTTGTAGACCATATTATTTACGTATACCGTAAAAACGCGGTAATGTATTGGGAATTACAAATCTAGAAATATAAAATTAATCACGTAGCAGCGTGTGAGTACAAGCTTTATATTCGCAAGGAATTGAACAATCTGTACGGTCGGCAGTAAATTTCACCTCGAATGGAAGTGAGACTTTTGTCCGCAGTGGGAAATAATGCGTAGAAACCTACCATATTTGCCAGCACGACTGATATTCTTAATTTAGTAGCGTCAATACACTAAGTCTACTCACCTTCTATTACTACTTCCTAGTCTACTTACACTTCATTAAAAAGGGTTTCTTCTTCTATAAATACGTTTAAGCCAAGCAGTTAGTTACAATTTACATTATAAAAAATTACTAATCCTGCCCGCGGTCGAATTTTTCCTTCGCTAAATAACTTTAAAAACTTTGCAAATGTTTAGCTTTCGTTAATGTAAAATAAAATAAAAGCATAACTTGTACGTTTTTAGTTTTCTATTAGTCAACAATGATAATTATGGAACAGAAATTGTGTCTATAAATATTAATAACAATCAGCAATAACACCATAAAACCAGTAACAAAACTAAATCTTTTAAATTACTTCGCAAGTAATTCGCGTAAACAATTTTCCGTAAAAGTGTACCAAAGATTGATTAAAAAACTTTTTTTACTATCGATGATAATATGGACTCGATTTATTGGCCAAGTTTTTTTTATACCGTTTCTTAATACAAAGTTACATTTGGTAGGAAATTAGCCGTTTAAGGTCCACTATTGACATTTGCAGAGCGGAAAATTATGTACTATCGCCAACAAAAGTGCTTATCAAATCCGTACCGTTATATTTTACAAATATGAAGCTAAATTGGAATTCAATTAAATGCTGTCATTTTTACTAGAATAATGTTTTTGATTTTTTAATTTTATAGTTTTCACAAAATGATAAATATTATATCACCATTGTAATGAAAAAAAAAAAAAACTTTTAGTGTACTTTTCCTTTTATATAATGATAGATTATGATTTTGATTTAAGATTTTATTGTTTTGTTGTTACCAGTATGCTAATGTAGATAGTTAAAATATCAATCTAGGTCCATGGGGCCAGTTTGCCCCTTATCCCAGTTATCATAATTTAAGAATGGTATAAAGTTATTGTAGAATCAATATTTCTATTTCTAATTGTAAAATGAAATGAAACTAATTTTAATTATTAAACAAATACACACAGAAGTAGAGATAGCGCTTTTGTGCTTGAGTGTACCATCCTATTTTATTATTTGCGGTACTGGTGACTATACGCTACATTACCCCGCCATCGGCTAGGGTCCGCCATCATACTTTTTATATGTGGACCATTCTCCTATTGTTATTTTACGAATGACCTGGTCAAACGGCCAATGATCAAAGAAACCTATGATTATGTTGGTAACCCTCGTATTTTTGATAAACTTTTGTGTTATGGTAATCGCTTTATTCGGAGGTTTTATTACATTTGGCTTATGAATTGTGACTGAAAAATATTATAGAACAAAATGTTTATCATCGGAATGCAACTTTGAATTGTTTTAAGGCTCCAGGAGTCCCATATACCCCCCACCGGTTCGTAGTGGTGGGGCGGCACGTTTGTTGGTAGTAGAAAATATATTCATACCAATAATTAGAACCATCTTTTAATTCTCAGGCGTGTCTACAATGATTTGTGTTTTTTATGATTGGCTACGACGCTACTACGGTGCTACGCGCCAGCGTAGCGCGTAGTATCAACGCTACGAGAGAGTTGGCGAGCCAAGAATTCGAAACGCTTTGTTTTTCGTAGCGTTTTCTTTATTTTTGTGATATTTTTTATTTATTTATCGACAAACTAACTGGGGTTCTAATTCTATAAGGTAATAATTCTGCTACTTATTAAAAAAAAAAACTACAATTTCAGTATCATGAACGTCATAAATGTCATGTGGTAAACTTTCTATTTGAATTCAATATATTTTGTTCGTGTTTGACGTTTAGTAGAATACCGTTGAACTAAAACTAGTCAAGATAATAAAACTACTTTTTACGGATTTTATCGCGTATATTGATATTATTAATCCCGACGTTTCGGACCCTTTACAGTCTACCCGTGACCATGGACTCTGTAAAGGGTCCGAAACGTCGGGATTAATAATATCAATATACGCGATAAAATCCGTAAAAAGTAGTTTTATTTCAATATATAATATTCGCGTAAATGTTAGAAATCAATAGTCAAGATAAGATAGACCGGAAAATAATTTGAAATTCAATTCTTTATTTTTTTAACTTTACACTTTCATGCCTCAATCGCTGAACCGATTTAGATGAAATTTGGTACAGAGATAGATTAGACCTTGGAGAAGGACATACATAGGCTACCTTTTGTCTGAAAATGCAGGCAGCAGCTAGTGATCTATAAAAAATGACACGCTTCGGTTTTAAGTATACTATGCTGTACGTGTGTGGAAAGTAAGGTCAGTGGGGTTGCGGTATGTTAGCCAACGGAACAATCTTAACATGAACCGTGCGCTCGCAGCCGCCCGGACAGAGAACTTTGGCAGGACACACTCCTAGGAGTCAGGGGCGATGGATGTGGCAATTATATTGATTGATAGCTAAAGCAAAGCAGAAGCACAACGTGTCGTCGCGGACCACTGGCAACCTTGCTCACCGTAAGGAACACAACACAGCTCAAAGCAGTTTTATTTCACTTTAATTTTTTGCAAGGTGGAGGTACTTCCCCAGTCTATGCCCTACATCTCTAAAAGTCAGATTTTAATCAGCAGAATTATATATAAGTAATTATAATTCTATACCACATCCAGTATTAGATGTTCGCGTTATGGTTGGCGATGTGTGTGAATATTTTCACTCAGCTTACTTTGACGGGCATCGGGTAGGGGCTAGTGAGTGGATGTAAATGTAAATCTGGAAGAGACATCGTAATTTTTTTTTTTAAATTTATTTATTTAAAGACATAATGTACTTTTATTTATACATAATATACCTCGCCAAACTTTAACGTTTAATGGCGAGACACGTTCATTTACTTAGTACATAAAACATCATATTCTTACACTATCATGCAATCTTAAAATAATTTTCTTTTATAATAAGACTATTGATTGGTACAGTGATAACAGAGACACGAAGAACACAACAGTTCCTATTTCTCGATGACAAGTAGACGCTGTATTCTTGTCATCGAGAAACGAGTTCTTCAATTATCTATCATTATGTAAGGGAAGAAGCGCAGTGATAGCCTAGTGGTATGACCATTGGACTGCCAAGTCGAAGGTCTCGAGTTCGAACCCAAGGCACGCACCTCTGAATTTTCGAATTCATGCGCGTATTAATAAATAATTATCACTCGCTTAAACGGTGAAGGATAACATCGTGAGGAAACCTGCACGCCTTAGAGATTTTTCTCGACGGTTTGTGAAGTCTGCCAACCCGCACTAGGTTAGCGTGGTGGACTATAGCCTAATCCCTCTCAATATGAGAGGAGACCCGTGCCCAGCAGTGGGACAGTATATGGGTTGATGATGAATGTAAGGGAAGAGAGAGACCAAAGAAAAGATGGTGAGAGATGATATAGCTACAAAGGAATAATGATGAGATGGCATTGTATGGCAGAATAAGACACTGCGCCGACTACTAGTAGTAAAGCATTAAATTTATAATTATTATTGTATCGAACATCATTGTACAAAACGATAATTTAAAAGAGTAACCATGGAGATTCTTGCCGGTTCTTTTCCATAGGAAACGACTAATTTGGAACCGTGTACCTAGACTCGACATTTCATAAGTGCCTGTATATGGTTTATATGAAAAGAAAACTATTTTGATTTCGATTTTTTTATTATGACTGCAAGTAATTTGGGATAGGAGGATGTTCTAACTAGACTATTATGTATAAGACAAGTAGTTACAAGTATTGTCTCAAAGCTGGGGATAGGTCTACCTCACTTTCCATTTATTGCGTTCTGTACCAGGAGCTCGTAGCTTAGTAATAACTACGCTGATCAACCAAACTGCAAGGTTAAGCTGCGCTGGCTGCGTTAAGTCTGTGGATGGGTAACCATTCTTAACACACCAAGCCCCTCCGTGTCTCGGAGAGTACGTAAAGCCGTGGGTTCCGGTTGTCATACACTCAGCTATGACAATCGTTAGTGGTAGAGATGCCAGAAGCAAAAAGCCAGACAACCAGTCAATCCTCAGGATATCGGTATTACTCAGTAATTGGGTTGCGGAGGTTTGACGGCAGTCGCTTAATGTAAAATACTGATATTCAGCCGCAACTGGTTAGACTGGAATCCGACCCCAACATAGTTGGGAAAAGGCTCGGATATTGCTATCTGTACTAAATTCTGACAAATAGATCCAGGTCATCATGGCAACGTTTTCACGAATGAAAGATGATAAGAAGGTTAACCTTCGCTCATACAGTCGAACATAGAACCTCCTCCTTTTTTGAAGTCGGTAACAATTTAACCTAACAACTTCTTCTCTCCTTTCTAAACAGCTACAAATATAATTTCATATATTTCTCTGTTTAGTGGTCGTAATTGCGATTGTCGTGGGTTCCATTTCCATATCAAACATATTATATTTTCTTACAAAAAACACTATAGCCTAATCTCTCTTATTCTATACCCAGAGATGCGTGCCCAGCAGTGGGACAGAATATGGGTTGATGATTATATGATGATGATGATGACGCTGGCTGTACAACAGTATGTAAACTCTGCCTAACCCTTCAGGGAATATAGGCGTGAAGTTACGAAGTTTTATGATTTGACAAAGAATTTACATCGCCATATTGTCTCTTCTAGGCCTAGGCGGTGTGCGTGTATAAACTATGTAAGTTATCGTAAGTAAGCAAGTCAAATTTAACTTCCGTTCAGTTAACTGGCATTGTTGTTTATTGGCTGCGAGGCACTCGTCGGCTGCCGTCGGTATTATGTGTTAGCCAATCTGTGTGAACAGGATTCCACTGGACCGAACTTAGGACCCACCCGATTAAAGGATACATAACTTATAAACGGACGGACGGCGTCTGTAGTCTCGTCAAATATTTCATTTCAATTACACCATTAAAATAGCTCTTTTGAAAAGTCTAAGCTAGTTGCACGGTTCCAAACAGTGGGTCTTATGGTGAAGAACCGGCAAGAAACTCCATAGACACTCCTAAAAAAAAACTTGATTACAGAATTTAAAAAAATATTGACACTTGTCATTAGTTGTTCGTACGACGGACTGCTGATCACGTCGTCGGGGTCGATTCCCGGCGTTTGTGTTTGTCTGGGTGTTTCTTATGTGTAATTAACTTCTGTTCGCGACTTCGTTCGCGTGGAAAATAAAATATTTAATTATCTTTGTAATGTGGCTAATAAACTCAAAATCTTTATAAATTATAACCTATATGTTATTCTAATGTATAAATAATAATACTGTAAAATTTCATCAAAATCTGTTCAGTAGTTTTAGCGTGAAAGAGTAACAAACATTCATTCACCCATCCATCCATCCTTTCACATTTATAATATTAGTAGGAGTATTATAATATTATGTGTTTACAATAAATATCATTTATTTTAATCCCTTTTTAGATCATATTAAGTATTATATCCATTGTTTAGCGCCCATAGTACAAGCTCTACTTAGTTTGGGACTAGATCGTTCTGTGTAAAATGTCCCAAATATTCATTTATTGTTACACACCATCACGCTTGTGTACCCTAAGGGTTAGGCAAAGGTGAAGTAGGTGCTTAAAAAACACCCACCGTCCGCCGGTATGTTTAGGTCCCATGTAACACATTGGACATTTCAAAACATTGACTTGTATGTGTCTTTAAAATATCTATTTACAGAAAATAAATATCATTTCATTTCATAGGGGCGAGCCTATTGCCATTAACCGGGCACATATCCAAGCTCAGAACTGCTACGGAGAATTTCATAGAAAAACCCTATAACAGTGTTCGATTTGAGATTTGAACTTAGGACTTAGTGGTCGTAAGTACGCCTGCTACTCCACTGGACTAATTATAAGTCAGCTTAGAAAAGTTAAATTTATAAAAAAAAAAAACTAAAAAAAAATGAGACGCGTTGTTCTACTGCTCTTTGTTCCGCTGTGACACGCTACAGGGGGCTCCATAAAATATTTTATGATACTAATAAACTCGAAGGCTGTCTACACAAGAGCGACTTTAGTAACGTTCTCCTAACTTGTCGGCGTTAAATGACCGAGAAATTAGATATGCCTTTATGTAGTGGTCGGTTTGGTTAATGAACGCTGCCAAATTACATGAATAAAAAAAACTTTGTGTTGTCCCTAATTGTGCCTAGTTAATGGTATATTTTTGGTAATATACGTGACAAGTTTTTGCTTGCTGCTTTGAAAAAGAAAAAATACTTACTGAGCTTCAGAAGACGTTACACAGCAACGGCCCAGTGTCTAAGCGAGCGGTTTGACAACACGACACAAGCAAAATTAATGCACAAACTAAACGTACATAGACAATTAATAATAAATAAACTGAATTGGATTGTTAGTCTAGTAGTTCCAACCGCGACTGTTACGCTCTGGGTTCGATTTCCATGTCGAGCAAAGTGTAATGGGTGTTTCTATGAAATTCTCAGTAGCAGCTCAGAGTTTGAATGAGTGCCCGGTTAATGGCAGATTCACTCCTATTAAGTGGGACCTAAACATACCGGTGAATTGTCGGTGCACATTTGGTACACCTCTGCCTATCCTTTCGGGGACTACAGGCGTGATGGTATGTTATTTCTTACCTTTAGAATACACCGCATAAATGACATCACCGTTCTCATAAATATTACCATTTCTTCCATCGACATTTAATGAGCTTTCAAAAATAACCCTCTGTACAAAACAACTAGGCTTTAGACAATGTCCACTGTTGTATGTTCCCTTTGCAACAATAAACTATAGAAAAAACACATTCATTCTACGTAGCGCAGTTAGTTACAACAATCTACCTTTGGACATAGACCTGTTTACAACTAGCTCTAATGCAATCAATAAACAAAATTACTGAATAGAATTTTATTCAGTAATTTTGTTTATTGTAATTGTAATAATATAATAATAATTGTATAAAAAGACCGCACCACAATCACTCCATTATATTATAAGTTAAGCTTAACAAACTCTTCCTTCCTGTTCTTATCTTCTTCTCTTTAACTTTAAGTACTTCTGTTACCATACTTAGGTACTAAGATTTAAAACATATTGTGGAAGCTTGTTATTATCAATTTTTGTAACAATATTGTTCCTTGAAATAAAACTACTTTTTACGGATTTTATCGCGTTATATTGATATTATTAATCCCGACGTTTCGGACCCTTTACAGCGTCCATGGTCAGGTACAGACTCTAGTCTACCCGTGACCATGGACAATATTCTATGTATAATATTAATTTTCAATGTATAATATTCGCGTCAATGTCAGAAATCAATATAATTGTTCCTTACCAATAATTGTTGTCTGTAAACTTTCCTAAAAAAATAAACGTATTTCATTAAAAAGTCTTAAACCATAGGAGAAATGGAAGTATAAAAAATAATTGTTCCAACAACATTTCAGTTGAAGGGTTACGAATCTCATACACAATGCACACACAGCATGTTTATTTTTATACAAGATCCTCGCACTGGTGAAGCAAAATAACAAAGAGTGACGTAAGCATAAATGACGACACGTGTTTTGGAAGAAAAATACGTCTTTAGCGAAGGCTTTTAATGTTGAATAAAAGTATGTAGCATGTAGCATTATGACTTGTAAAATATAAGCATTTGAAATCACAAATGGCATAACAAAATACTTTTGTTGGATAAAGATTTTTCTTCGCATATACAGGGTGGAGACGATGTGTGAAATTTTCCCTATAGCATACAAATTCTACGCTGACACTTGTTTAGTGGGAAGGGAAGGAGCAGGAAAGGGGATTCTTTCACTTCCCACCAAAAAATTTAAAACGTTAATATGTTAGAATTTTATTAGCCGATTTGAAGTATTTTTTCATCATAATAGACTAGCTTCTACCCACGACTTCGTCCGCGTGGAAAAGTTACTTTTAATTATTGTTGAAATTTGGTTAAATAACTCATAATCGTATAATAATATGAATCGTATAATCATATAATAATACAATTATAACCTCTATGTTATTCTGATGTATAAGTTCCAGTTTATTTCCTTCCTCAGCTTAAGAGCATTTCTGTTCTTGCGCCACGATAATATCGCCCAAAGGGTGACACATCTCAATGAATGCCAAATTAGACCAGCTTGGCAAGTACTGGCTTCCCACGAGGCGACTGGCCCCCATAAGTAATAATACTGTAAAGTTTCATCAAAATCCGTTCAGTAGTTTTAGCGTGAAAGAGTAACAAACATCAATCCATCCTCACAAATTATCACATTCTTAATCTTATGTAGTCTACTTGACTGCCTCATTAGTCTAGTGGTCCTAAGCGCGACTGCTACGCTAGAGGTCCTGGGTTCGATTCCCAGGTCGAGCAAAGTATTATTGGGTTTTTCTATGAAATTCTCAGTAGCAGCTCGGAGTCTGGATTTGTGCCTGGTTAATTGCAATAGGCTCGCCCCCTATTACATGGGACCTAAACATACCGGCGAAATGTGGGTGTACATTAGTACACCTCTGCCTAACCCTTCGGGGAATACAGGCGTGATGGTATGTAGTAGGAAGGATTATAATTAATTATACTTTTCATTAAGACTTTATTGATCAGTCTACTCGAGCAGTCACGTTTGTGGCCACAAGACTAAATCAGTAAGATGGTTATTTTTTTAATAAATACATCTTTACATGAGTACAGCACAAGTAAGCATGTATTCTGTCAAAAGAACAAGGGGCGAATGATCCCTCATCCGGCTGCCATTCCCATAACGTGCTCCATCTCAAAACAAATCATGCTGAACATTTTAAGTACACCTTTTATTTTCTATTATTGATATTCGTAAAACAGAATTTTGTTGAAGCCATATTTCATTTCGTTTCAAATCGTGCCGACGATAAATGTTGTAATATTTATTTATTGCACATCAAAAACACAATTACAAACATTATATAAATAACAAAGTAAGAGTAGGTACAATGGGCGGTCTTATCACACAAGGTGATCTCTTCCAGATAACCTTTGGATGGATTGGAAGAAAGGCAACACAGAGGGTAGTGTAGGCGTACGGTCAACAAAAGTTTACAGGCAGATAATTAATAATCTGTGTTTTGATAAAGATAGTGTAATAATGTATCACGACATATGTGTCTTAACTTAGGTATTGTACAAGATTTAATTAAATTTTGTAAATAAAGTATTCCGATATGTCACCGAAAAAACTATAAGTTATGTACATTTTAAAATTTTCTTAAATGGCAATATTTATTTAAAAACAATTGAAAAATAGTGAAGCTTTAAAGGGCAGACCAATAAAAGCAGTCAGTTTAAGTACAGGGTCACGTCAAATTTCAAACGACGCACGATTGGTGGGGAGGTCGCTCGTTAAAAAGAGACAGCGAATAGGACTTCAAGCAGATACGGTGGTAACAAAGAGCGTTCCCTTCCGAAATTGACATAATTTTCCAAGCGAAAAATTCCTGTGATCCTCTCTGAAATTCCACAAATTTTATTGTTGTGACCTCTGGCGAGTCAGCCCTCCAGTTATAGCGTTATATCGCATTTGTAAAGCTTGCTTGAATATGTGTCATCATCATCTTTCTAGCCTTTTTCCAACTAAGCGGCTGAATTATATCAGTAGTTTCCTATAAAATAATAGTCGTTTCTTAAAGGTCTAATCTATCTCTGTACCAAATTTCATCAAAATTGCTTCTGTGGTTTAGGTGTGCAAGCGTAACAGATAGCATCTAAAATATTAAGTGGGGATTTGTGCCTAGTATTAATTTCCCCTCTCGCAGGTCTGATGGAAGTTTTTTTTTTTTTAAATAAGTAGCAGTACTCTTTAATCCTTTGTTGTCACTTTACTTTTTTGTTAGTGTGTACAGAGGCCAGCACATCAAGCTACCCCAATCTGTCTTTCTTTGATAGATTTTCTACTTTCATAAGATGTAATAAGGTTCATGTTCAATTGGGAAACTTTGACAGTTTTGGATAGCTTGACAGTACATAAATAAATAAATAAGCGGTGGAATGAAAATAATTATATATCCTGAGTATAAACAGGTTGCCGGGTTTGTTTGGCTCCTAACTACTTCTAACAATTGTCATAGATTTGTACACAGAACCGAGACCGAAGTGAGTTGTTTAAAAAAATTAATGTTATCTCGTCATCGCTTCCACTGGTGTATCACCTTTATACTGTCGGAGATACAGTCGACAAAGTGTACAATATTATAAGAGTTGAAATGTTCACTGATGTTCCACACATTTTTGTAAAGGAAGTAAGTAGGTAATAGATATATATATTTTAAATTTAAGAGAGGTAGGGTATTGCAGGAGTAATTCCACTCAAAAACTGAGAACACTGAGCTACTTTGAGCTGTGTTGTGTTCCTAACGATGAGTAAGGTTGCCAGTGCTCTGCGAGGAAACGTTGTGTTGTCAGTGGGGGGACTTTGACCCTTATACTGCCCAACCAACTATTCCTCTTTCGTTTAGCAAGGTCTGCGACGTGTAAGTGATACCCCTGGTGTTACAAGTTCCTAGCTACGGTAATCGCTTACCATCAGGTGGACCGTGTGCTTGTTTGCCAGCCGAAAAATAATATTTTTAATACTATGTTTATGAAGGTATGTCAGGTGTTCTTATGGTGATGGCTGTTAACTTTTTTGGTAATAGATTTATAGTTATAATTTTTTTGTTAGATTCGTATTATCAGGATAAGGTATGTATGAAAGGAAATTTGAGAATTTCCCACGGGATTGGGATGTACCAGATCAATGCGGGTAGTATAGCGTGGCAGAACTAGTCTAATATAAAACATGGAATTCAGTGAAGTAACTTGTTGTGGAAAAAACAGAGAAAATTGCTGGGTTCGGGTGTCAAATATAAACACGTCTTTAAATTACTACTACTAACACTGTTTTACTGAAGGCATTGCGTACTATTCTAATAGCTTCATTTAACTACGCTGATCAATCGATAAGCAAGGTAAGCTACGCTAGTCGCGGTTAGTCTGTGGATGGGTGACCATTTTTAACACATCGAGACCCCTCCGTGCCTTGGAGAGCTCGTAAACCTGCTTGTAAAGCTCGGTCCCGGTTGTCGTCGTTCGTGGTAGCGAGAAGCCTAAAAAACCTGACAACCAATGTATTTATGCTCAGGATATCAGAATTGCCATGAAGACATGAAAAACCAATGGTAGGTAAAGCTTAGCTCACAATTGAAGCTATACAATTGACGCAATTAAGTCCAGATTTATGGGCTGACAAAGATATAAACACACAAATGAACGCTCGCCGGGAATACCGCCGGATTGTCGCCTCTGACAGATTTATACATTGCTCTGTGTACGGACGCACCGCACAGGGTTGCCAGCACAAAAAATACGAGCCTATGCAAGTGGGAAAATCGATTAATCTATAACTACCTAACAAATTCCGAATTACTTGCTTCTCTCATAGTTAATCATAATTTTGTACATTACTGGCTCCTAAATTGACTAAACGCGAGTCAATTTATAAGTGTTTGCTTGTAAACATGACACGATTCTATGTAATTCTAAGTATGTTATCTAAGGACGCAATTAATCTGTAACAAACATTGTTTTGTGGATATGTGATCGCGCAACTCTATGTTTACTTACATATATACATAATACACTCACGCCTTTTTCCCATGGGGGTAGGCAGAAACTAAAGAACGCCACTTGCTACGATTCTTGCATACTCCTTTTGCTTCGACCACATTCATACATCTTGTTATACACGCCGGTTGCGAGTACTACGCACCTGACTTTTTTAAAGAACCTCACCAATAAGGTCGGTCACCAATAAGTTTTTCAAGGGCGTCCCCACTCTATTTTTCTAAAATAAAAGTAGCCTAAGTTACTACTTATATCAGCTGAGTGAAAGTCCTGTTAAAATCGGTCTAGCCGTTTCAGAGATTAGCCGGAATAAACAGACAGACAAAAATATTAAAAATTGATTTTTTTATATAAATACTGTATATACTTTCATATATTTAGTGAAAAGCTGTTAATTTGGAATAACAAACGGACACTTCAATTTTATTTATGTGTATAGATGATAAAATGTTTCAAAGAGAAATGTAACTATATTTTAAATGTTTAACAAAGACATGAAAAATAACGGATGGCAACACCTAGAACGACCTTTTGAAGAAATTGTTATAACTAGCAACTTTGAGTGTACCCGTCTCAACTGACGGCACGCATGCATCAGTCATTGCGAAACTCAACTATAATGAACTAGCTGTGCCCCGAGGTGTTACTCGTATTGATCTTGTATTTCTAAATAACGTGGAATTTCCCAAAATTATTTTATAGCTGGCAGTGCGAAACTTCAAGATTTTAGGCCCTATAGTTTGAGATTTCGATATTTAATCAGTGAGTGATAATTCACTTTAAGATATAGATTAAAAAGCTTAGAATCTCTTGTAGAATTAAACCATTGATTACTAGTGCACTATAGATGGCACAACTGATATTTCTCTGCGTACCATTTGTGCTATTCGGTGTTCAAGGGTACTGCTATCTAAATGAACGCTCGGGAATACCGCCGGATTGTCGCATCTGACAGATTTATTCGTTGCTCTGTGTACAGAACGCATTGCATAGGGCTGCTAACACGAACACGGTAAGTAGGAAATAACATTTCGGAGACACGTTAATGTTGCTGACTTCACAACAACACTTCTTCAAAACGAGTAAGGCATAGCTTACTTTATTAGTTAGTTAGCTTATTTGGTATAGTCTACGGTGCAGATTTCTTAACCAAAAATTATAGCTTTAGCTTACAGAATTCTGGTTTTGAACTTCTTGAGGAGTTGAAGAAATTGATATAATAATTGTGGAAAAAAAAATTGTAATCGAAATAAGTATATCGAAAACGATTATTTTGTCACACTATGACAATTTTTTTTTTGTAAGAGTTTTCGTTTAGAACAATATGTTAAATGTAATTTTCAAATGAATGCCAACCCTACTGCAGCCGTTACCATACCTATATTCAGTTTACACACACTTATCAAAGATAGAACAGTTTATGAATGTGTGAGTAGGTATAATAGAGAATCTTAGTGGCTGTACAGTTTTCACCCTTATTACTAAAAGCGTATCGTCTAAAATTGGTCAACCGCCAACGATCTTCACTATACCTAGTGTGCGATTACCCTTATGTTACGGCCTATGTAATCGACGTAATCGTTCAAGATAATAATTATAATCGTAGTGACTGTGAAATTTACAGCCTCGCTTTATAAGTATGGGGTTCCTGGTGGATTATGATTATAATATCAATGTAACTGTATCTGCAAGGTGAAGGTATTGGCTTGCCGCGGACAGTTTATGGATGGCTGACCACTGTTAACACACCATGATCCCTCCGTGCCTCGGAGAGTCGAGTCTTCGGGTCTGGTTGTCATACCTTTAAAATTTTAGCATGGAAAATGCCAAAAAATATAAAAAGATAGTTAATAGGTAAGGTGGCATCGTTCGACATCAAACCGAAACCGACATGACATATTTTACAGTTAAAATATGTCGTGTCGGTTGATAAGCAAAAACTTGCTTTTCAATAGATGTTACTGACTGACTGACTGATATACTTAGGTCCTACCCGCCAGGTCGCCGAAGCTGTGGGTGTAAAAATGTGGTACACCTCTGCCAAACCCTCGGGGAATAGAGGCGTGATGGCATGTATGCAGAACAAATCATATTCTGACACAACAATCTTCAACAGTACGAAAGTGTTTCTTCCTGATTTTTGTATATACTCTGCAACCGGCCAGCACTTGCAGCCTTGTATTTGAAGATGCCCCAAAATAAGAAATACACGGGTAAACATTGACACATCGTATCAAAGGCGTTTCAATCGTTGTCGACAAACACGCCCGAGCCAGACACGGTAAATAGAGATTTCATCGACATTAAGGGCTGGTTCTGCTAATCCGACATCGGTTTAGATTTAAAAAGATTTGGAAAAATCTAGGGAAGCGTTGAAAATAATTATATTATGTTGTTGTTCCTTTTTTATATACCACTAAGATGGAAAACAAGCATACGGCCCATCTGATGGTAGGAGGTTACCGTAGCCTATAGACGCTTACAACACCGGGGGAATCACGTCGGCGTTGCCGACCCTGTAAAACGAAAGAGTATAGTTGGGTTGGCAGTATAAAGGTCAAAGTCCACGATGCGCAAGTGCGATTCACTAATAACAATGCAAGTGTAAAACAAGTGTATTACTTGCATAATAATTAGGGTACCCTATACGTGTCATAGTTATTTACGTTAAAATTGCTTTGCTAATTAGGTGCACTTACAAGATGTGGGTCTTCACTCACATCTTGTAATAAAGTGCTATTTAATTTTAGTACCTAAGAATTAAAAAAAATAGTTCCTTGCCAAAATTGTCTGTAACTAAATAATACCTACTATCGCTCATAATATAAATAATGTCTGCTCGTGTGTTTGTCACGGAACTTTCCTAAACGGCTAGACACTACCGGGAAAGCCTATATCCCTCTTTCGTTAATGGCTATTAAAATTAAAGGACCATACAATATGAACTAAATATTTAATACTTTATCGCTACGACTAGTACAGTTTGAGTCTTATTTACCTTAATGATTGTTATCATCATCATCAACCCATATACTGTCCCACTGCTGGGGACTGCTGGGGACGGGTCTCCTCCTGCTGAGAGGTAGGCTATAGTCCACCACGCTGGCCTAATGCGGATTAACAGACTTCATACGTCGAGAAAATCTCTAAGGCATGCAGGTTTCCTCACTATGTTTTCCTTTACCGTTTAAGCCGATAATTAATTACTATTAATACGCACATGATTTCGAAAAGTCAGAGGTGCGTGCTTTTGTTTTGAACACGAGACCTTTGACTTGGCAGTCCAATAGTCATACCACTAGGCTAGCATTGCATATATTCAGAGCCCCTTAATCTTAAAATAATGATTATATTTACTAGTACAGTACAGTACAGTACAGTACAGTTACAGTAATTATACTATATTATACTTGGTGTGTTAATTAGTTTTCTCGACTACAACAATATTTATTTATTTCATCTGCCTCATTAGCTTAGTTGTCCTAAGCGCGGCTGCTACGCTAGAGGTCCCGGGTTCGATGTCCAGGTCAAGCAAAGTGTTATCGGGTTTTTCTATGAAATTCTCAGTAGCAGCTCAGAGTTTGGATTATCCCATATGATATGGGACATACACATACCGGCGCAGTGTGGCTGTAAATTAGTATACCTCTGCCTAACTCTTCGGGAAATACCGGCGTGATGATAATTATGTATATATTTTCTTGGCCGATTCGATGCACGTGTTAAGATCACACCTTTAGATCGGGCTTGATGCAAAGTGTTTGCTCTGGTTTTGACGAACATTTTGGGGTGCTTTTTTAGTAACATTCACGCTTTTTTAATTCAAAGGGTGGACATAGGTGATAAGATTAAATAGGGGAGATTTTGTATAAAGTAAATGTAGTCACGGTTTTCGTTAAGGTTATAAATATAAGATTTAAAGCAATGACATTATATAGTTTCAAAAGAGGGATATAGGCTTTCCCGGTAATGTCTAGCCGTTTAGGAAAGTTCAGTAACAAACACACGAGCAGAAAATATTTATATTAAGCGTGATAGTAGGTACTATTTAGTTACAGACAATTTTGGCAAGGAACTGTTTTTTTTAATTCTTAGGTAGGTATTTCAAAATGTATGCCAGAATATTAGGAAGGTAGGATTCTAGAGTACTTTGGCCATATAGCAAGAAAAACAGGTGAGAATCTAGTAAAACTGATTGTCTTTTTGGAACGAAGTTCCTTATCGCGCGTTGTGAAAGGGGGCTAGACGGAAAAAATTCTTACGAAAAGTTGTCACGACACTTTTTGCTTGTCAACAATATTTGAATTTCGAATTATTGAGTGAATGACAATATTTGAATTTCGCGCGTTGTGAATTGTTGAGTGTATACAGGTTTTATTATTTTTAATTATTAAATTTTAATGAAAGGAACTTCGTTCCATCCGGGTGTCCCTTGAGAACTTTCAAGTTTTTTTTTTATATTCACGATAGGCCTACGCTTGACCACTAGTTCGCCTGATGTTAAGCGACACTGCGATCTACTGTGGAGCGCGCTTGCCTAGAAGAAACCGATTCACTCGAGATTTAAAGACACAGATTATAGTTATTGGGGAAGACCCACTCAGGAAGCTCATTCCACATTTCAGCGGTACGCATGATGAATCTTGATTTAAAGCGTTTCATTCCGGTTTTTGGGATGTTCACCATGGGTTGGGTGGACGGGTTGTTGAACTCCCTAAATTATGGTTGAGCTACACAATGACTGATGCATGCGTGCCGTCGGTTGGGATTGGTCTACTCAAAGCCGCTATGGCTATTTCTTCAAAAGGCCATTTCAGACTTTGCCCTACGTTGTAAGACACATATTTGGCACTATAAAATGTCTGGACTTTAAAAGAGACTATGATTCTCTGAGTTTATTTCGACGTTTCTTCTCAGAGGTCGTCAGCTAGGAAATGCCGGAACCATTAAGCTTAAAAAAATATGTAAAATATTGACTTGTAAAAGTGTCTTTAAAAGATCTATTTACATAAATAAATATCATTTATAACATAACATGAATCGATGACGCTTTTTCGTGCTTCTGGTAAAATTTGTCACTGGCAAAGTAGAAAGAAGAAGATGGACTGAGTTGTAGCTAACTTACTGTCCAGGCAGCGGGTGACTGAAACAGATGGCGAAAAATCATCCACGATAAAGTAACGACGACGACGTCTGGTGCTAGTGGTTAGAGTGTCGGACCGCTGCTCACAAGGTCGTGTGTTCCATTCCCACAGGGCACAAATATTTATGTGATGAACATTAATGTTTGTGTTTGTCTGGGTGTTTCTCATATGTATGTGTTTACAACAAATAAAGTATATAAGTATTCTATCCATTGTCTAGTACCCATAGTACAGCTCTGCTTAGTTTGGGACTAGATGGTGCTGTGTAAAATTGTTCAAGAATATTTATTTATAATTCCTAAGGAAGGTCTCGACCCTGAGCATTGAGGAATACAGATTAAGGAGGAAGAATAGGAAGGTGCCATCTATATAGTTTCTGCAGCAAATACCTACACTTTTATTTTATTTTTATTCCTCCTGGATCATCCCCAACCCGGAGGCTGCAGGGTATGTCTGACTCGTACCGAAGAAAAACACACTTGCCTTCACTTGCCCAGCAGTCATGGCCTTGGGATCCGTGAATATTGCCACAACCATGTCAGAAAACATTGGTGCCCCGTGGGAATCGAATTCACGACTTAGTGATCAACAATCCCGAATTGGGTAAAACAAGATCATCGCGGGTACATAGGTAATGCTGATATAAATATACAAATCACTCATTAAAACCTCTTAATAAATAATCAGTGACGTCATCTATTGCGTGGTATATCAGCACCAAAACAAAACATGGCCTACTTAAGTCAAATATTAAATACAATCAAAACAATCTTTAATGCGTAGCAATAAAGTTTATAATCAGTTGATGGCTGCCCGACAAGTTTGCACTAAAAATGTGTGTGATTATAGTTCTTATTACAGGGGTATAAGGTTGTGGGTTTATGATTAAGTGGGGTGAATAAACTGGGATCCACGTGGTGCTTGCAATTGCGCAGTTTTGAAACCCCTGCAGTAGTTACGACGCACATTGGTGTGTGGTGTAGGGTAAGTGTACCAGTTATCGGCAGGTTTTCAAAAATGCCGAAAAACGTATATAGCCTATCATACTTGTATTCCCCTAAGGGTTAAGCACAGGTTTTTAACTGTACACCCACAGTTCTCCGGTATGCTTAAGTCCAATGTAATAGAAATCGAGCCTATTGCCATTGACACGTTAACAGTTTTGGATAGCTTGACCTGTTGGTGTCTGTGTATACAGGGTGGAAGGGACATCGACGCGCAACGGCTTACCATGACTTCAGTACATGATTCTGGACCCCTCCGGCTTTTTCTTAAATATTAAATTAGTTAAATACTAAATATATTTTAGTTTTAGTATAGTTTCCGCTAGTTTGTTCATATTAAAAACCAAAAACCACTAAAATCTATATAGTAGGGCAGATTCCACCGCGAACTTTAAGGATTTGTCCCACCAGTGGGCTGGCTTGGTGGGGCGAAGTGGAATAATACTAAGCAAATAATTATTTTATAAGAGAGGTAGGGTATAGTGGGAGTAATTCCACTCAAATTGGAGCTGCCCGACTGGTGAAGTACCTCCGCCTTGCAGAAAATAAACTGCATAATATAACACTGCTTTGTGTTGAGTTTCTTACGGTGACCAAGCTGGCCAGAGCTCCATGAGGAAACGTTGTGATGGCAGTGGGGAAACTTTGACCCTTATACTGCTATTCCTCTGTCGTTTTACAGGGTCGGCAACGCGCAAGTGATACACCTGGTAGTACACGCGTCTTTAAGCTACGGTAACCGCTTACCATCAGGTGGGCCGTATACTTGTTTGCCACCTTAGTAGTACAAAAAACAAATCTATTGACTGATTTGTTATTGTGAATGACTTTTAGACAGTAATAGGTGCATTCATCCTACGGTAGGGCGCATGTATTTAGGTGACCCACTTTCATCCCTTGAGGGAGCTGTGAGGTGCACGACTCTACAATCAAATCATCATTTTCCCTATAGCGCATTAAATCGAAAAGACATTGAACTAATACCTTCCTCATAATAAGGCGTACACTGTTTGATAAACCATTTATTTTGCCACACATACAGTTACATGTACACAAAACATACATACATGGTGTAAATATTCGTAAGTATACAACTAAATGATGTAAGCACAACTGTATGTATATGCATGTGATAATAAAGATTTATTTATTTATTTATTTATACACAATAAAGTCGGATTACAATAATAAAAGAAAGAAGAAAAGAAAGAAAACATATTTATTCCCTCAACCATGGACACACAGAGACAGATATAAAGTATCACACAATAAAATTAAATTTTAATAATTAATAAAATAAAACTATGCATAAATATCAATTTTAACCTGGCAGCACTGTTCCAATGTCACACAACGTTATGACACTGACAGTGATAACAGAATGCACTTGTAGACATAATCATACATAAAAAACGGTCTAGTGGTATGATCATTGGACTGCCAAGTTAAAGGTCTCGAATTCGAATCTAAAGCACGCACCTCTGACTTTTTAAAATTATGTAGTATGTATAAATAACTAATTATCAGTTGTTTAAACGGTGAAGGAAAACATCGTGAGGAAAACTGCATGCCTCAGGGATTTTCTCGACAGCGTGTGAAGTCTGCCAACCTGCATTGGGCCAGCGCAGCGTGGTGAATTTTAGCCTAATCTCTCTCACCCTGAAACCTGTGCCCAGCAGTGGGATTATATTTGGATTGAGGTCCCGCCAGGTCGTAATTTTGCCTTCCCAGTAGGTGGCACGCGTGATCATCACACGCATGCCTTCAGCTGATAGGATGCTGGCCATGGCTGTGGTCCAGCGAGTGCTGGACCACAGGCTGTCATGGTCGTGGTGAATTTAACGGATCCCATGGCCATGACTATAAGGCAAGTGAAGGAAAGTGCGGTTTTTAGTCGGTACGAGTCCGACAAACCCTGCCACCTCCCCGGGTGGCGGAGGATCCATGAGGATTGTCCGTACTATAAAAAAAAGTTCGACATTTGTCTTCACATTCTGAATTTACGTTTTATGGTGACGTCAGTAACACCTATTGAAAAGCAAGTTTTTGCTTCTCAACCGACATGACTTACTTTACAGTTAGTTCAATGTCGAACAATGCCATCTTACCTATTAACTATATTTTTGTATTACCAGAAGACAGGTACGAATCCTACCCGCGGCCGAATTTTACCTTCGCTAAAATCTTAGCATGGAAAATGCCAAAAAATACAAAAAGATGAACTAGATAACTTTCACACAGCATCACACTCAGAGGGTCTACTCCCTATCTCCGTCAACGAAATTACGAGCCGTTCGAAAGTTCTCCGAAACTTCGGAGTCCGATAAAACAAGCGTCAAATTCAATTTTTCGAACGGGTAAAAACAAATCGGGAGTAGGGACAACTGTCAAATTGTGTTGTCATTCATTCTTAGTTCGGGCCCCGAACGAATCATCCATCCGTAGGTGATACGGAGTAGGAAACGCCCGTAACGAAGGTCGAAAGTCGAAACTACGGACTTCGTGCTTAGGGAGTAGACTCCAGGCCCAATCAATGGGGATCGAACCCACAACCCGTAGCGCAGAAGCCGATCGGTTGGCCACTGCACCAGATGCGTCGTCTATGTCCATTACCTACTTATCTTCGAGTTTCAAATTAGATTTCTTATCAATCCAAACCGAACTGATAAATGTGATAACACTTTTTCGCTATCAGTGTGTCATTGTTTATCGTCACCAACTGCCGCAAACCGTGAGTGACAATGGAATTAAAATTCGACAAAATAACTGTGGACACGAGTCTTGCACAGGTACCTAATGTACGGAGGCCAGCACATCAAGCTACAAATTTCTTTGATAGATTTTCAACTTTAATACAAAGTTATTTTCGATTCGACACAAGAGTCAGGTTCATGTTCGATTGGAAAAATTTGACAGTTTTGGATAGCTTGAACTGCTGGCGTCTGTACTCTAAATTGTATTGTAAGCTAACAACCTGGAGCTGAGGCTGTCTGTAGCTTTGAGATTTTTTATGGAGCCTACGCAAATGTTCCACTGTTCTGGTATCGTCGTGCGACGGGTTGTTGAGCTCCCTATAATATGGTCAAGCTACACAATGACTGATGCATGCGAGCCGGTTGGGACTTGTATACTCAAAGTCGCTGTGGCTCTTTCTTAAGAAGGCAATTTCAAATATTACCCTGCATTATGAGACTCACTTATTTAAGACTATTATATGGGACTTCAAAAAGAGACCATGGTTTGATATAATCTTCTGAGAGGTCGTCTGTGAGGAAAAACCGGGGCCACCTACCATTAAAAATTCAAAACCTGAGAGAACAAGACTTGTAAAGGTACCTTCAAAAGATATACCATAGAAATCAATATAAATTATCGTCATATAAGTTTATGTTGTGTTATGTGACGCGGCGAGGAGCCGGATTATTCTCGAAATTTCCACGAAACCATTTCATAATTTAAATATGATAAGTATTCCCATTTTCTAATAATAAAATAAGCACGAAATAAAAAAAGGTTATATCTGTACTAATATAATACAGCTGAAGTATTTTTGTTTGATTGTACGCGCTAATTCCTGAAACTACCAGACATATTGAAAAACTATTTTTGCATTTGGTGGCCTAATTCTTGAGGAAGGTGATAGGGTATTTACACACACTACGACCTCTAGGAGCCGAGCAAAAAGGAAAAAGTCGGGCGGGTGAAATCCATACTAATATTATTGATGCGAAAGTGTGTTTATCTGTTACCTTATCACGCTTTGAACCGATATTGATGAAATTTTGTAGGACATGGGCAAAAAACCGCGGGATGCGAGTGCGAATTACGGCTAGTTTATTTTAATTTAGACAACCTCTGTGGTCTAGCGGTTCGAGTATATAATACTTATATACTTTTTTTTGTAAATACATACTTATAATACATAAGAAACACCCAGACAAACACAAATACTCATGTTTTATCCACACAAATCGACACACGTTGTCTAGTCCAAATTGATAATATATTTCAACTTTTTAATGATATTTTTTTTTTTGGGACATTTTTTTACACAACACCATCTAGTCCCAAACTAAGCAAAGCTTGTACTATGGGTACTAGACAATGGATAGAATACTTATATACATTTTTTTTTAAAACATACTTATAATACATAAGAAACACCCAGACAAACACAAATACTCATGTTTTATCCACACAAATATTTGTGTCCTGTGGGAATCGAACCCACGACCCCATGATCAGCAGACCACCGCTAGACTACAGAGGTCGTCGGTTATGAACGGAGAATTAATTGCAATCCTTTTTTTTAGGAGTATCTTAAAGAGAATAATGCTGTGTTGGATTTATTTGAGAATTTTGACAACAGAGCAACTGGAGAAGTTTATAAATATAATCCGCCTATTGGTAAGTAGATATTGTTTATCTTTATATATATATATAATTATACTGTACGTGTGTATGTCACTGAACTCCTCCTAAACAGCTGGACCGATTTGAATGACTTTTTTTGTATGCGTTTGGGTGGCGCCCTGGATGGTTTAGATTTACAAATGAGCCCGATAGATGGCGCTGCAGTCGGTATCTAGGTTATCTAATCTATACTGCAACTAAACGGCTGGATCATGCAGGACAACGTCTGTCGGGTCCGCTAGTCACTTATATATTTTGTAATTGTATATATTGCAGATTGAAATCGATTAGTCTACACGTGGTCATTGTTAACGTCCGCCATGTTTATTTTATTATAGTCAGTGCGCACACCCAGCGCAGGCGACGTCCTGAGAGCAAGTAAATTAGTGAATACCTCTCGACGAACGAACGCACTACTGACAATTACATTGGCTTTGACAACTAACCAACAGTTTGACGTTTGACAAATCGCAAGACGTCTATGGCATCTGTGCAGTATTGCCATCCGAATTAATTAAATAAGCAAATAAACAAGGCAATGTAGTACAGACACCACCAGCTCAAGCTATCCAAAACTGTCAAATTTACCCAATTGAATATGAACCTTATCGTTTTGTAATAAAGTTGAAAATCAATCAAATAAATTTGACAGATTGTGGTAGCTTGATGTGCTGGCCACTGTACATACACTCGTATTAATTATTATCTCTGACACATATTGTATAAATAACCGTAGTATGGAACATTTCAGAAGGTAATACGTCAGACGATGCTGATGTGTTAACTAAAATACAAGCTTTGACTTCTAGTATAAAACAGAATGCGGCGTTGATCACACAACTTGAGTATCATATCAGAAACATACCGATACAAGACACAAATACGCAACTAAATCTTATCGTTCAACGGCTCAATTATTGCAAACAACTTTACCGTGGAGATGGATTAAGTAAGTACTTACCTATAATTGTAAAAAATGGCTTATGTTTAACTTATCACCGTATACAGTAAAATGTCACATCAAAAATAGTAGGTGACTTATACGTGCATCAAAAATTAAATCAATTAAACTTATGTAACGTATAGACGTTACATAAGTTTAATTGATTTAATTGATTTAGTTTTTGGGTGGGTTCGTAACACATTATATGTATAGACATATAATGTGTTACGAACCCACCCAAATATTTATGTTATGAACATAAGTGTTTGTGTTTGTCTGGGTAGTTCTTATGTAATAAAAGTATGTATTTTATTTATTTTATTTTATTTATTTAGGGCTTCCAACAAGGGATGTATATAACACGTGATTTTTTACAAAATACAACGGTAATAATATCAATATACTCCCTCAAGTATAGGAAGCCACAACATGCCGTTATATAAAGACTTAGCAGTGAAAGTACACTTGGAAATAAATAAATCAAGTGTAGATGGATTTATTTGCTACAATATTGAGTTAATTTGTTAAAAAAAAAGATTAGAATTAAAGTAGTAATAGCATAAAAATTACAATAGAATTGATGATTGAAAAGATGTTTTTACAAATAACAAGTATATACTTGTCGCTATCAGTTTGCCTGATTGTTCGACAGTAAAAGGGAGATGACAGAATTAGATTGTGCAGTTCTGATGCACACTCTCCGAAATGTATCCGGTGGAAGACCAACAAGCCTGACACCCTACGAGGATATTCAAGGCTTTGAGCCTATTGTTGACAAGCTTAACGCCGCATATAAGCCACCTGGCTCTCCTTTCAATAGACGCCTCCAGCTGTTATTTGGCAGAACGCCATGCACGACTGGACTGGACTTGATCTTGGTACAGCAGGTTGAGCAACTATCCCGGTGTGAAGTACTGCCTCACCTTCACGATAAAGCCAAGATTTTTGGAGGCTAGTTGGCCTTTTGACTCTATATAAGAGCTATAAAGTTGAGACTTGGTGTTACAGATATGCCAAGAAGCTCAAGATCGTCGGCTATGGGCTCGGACATAGCTCAGAAAGTGGGAGATAGGTTAAACAGAATTATCTTATGGCCGGTTTCAATAACAAATCTGTCAGTAGATTTCCTTACTATGGATAGGATATTGACATGTCGTCCATACAAGTTATGTGAAAATCCTATCTCTAGTAAGCAAATCTACCCACGGATTTGATATTGAGAACGGCCGGAGAACAGATACGGTCGGACACAGAAATTCAACGCGACAACGACGACGCGCGAAGTGTTCCGCCGATCTGGTATTGTCGTGCAATGGATTGTTGAGCTCACTCTAATATGGTGGAGCTACACAATGCATGATTGTGCCGTTGGATGGCTCAAAGCCGCTGTGGCTCTTTCTTCAAAAGGCCGTTTCAGACCCTGCATTGTGACACACATATTTATATTTTGATACTATTATGTTTTGACTTTAAGAGATGGTAATTATCTGAGTTTGTTTCAGTGTTTCTTCTCACGAGGTCGTCAGAAAGAAATGACGGCGCCATCTAGCATTAAAAATTTAAAACATTCGACTTGTAAAAGTGTCATTAAAGTATATATTTACAGAAATAAAGATCATATATTATTTACAGTCGACTATAGATTTTACAACTTCGAAGGCTCGCTGCTAAATTTTGGAACCGTGGTGCAGATGTTGATGTGTTGTGACGACGTGGTTGTTTTGAATATGTCGAAAGCTACAGCTGTTGTTGTCCAATTCTTCATTAAACTATGCCGTGATGCTGGGTAAGTATATATTATGAAAAAAGATACATTACACACAACACTAGCATCCCTTCTGTACTAGGAGTGCTTAAAAGTAATTTTTCATAGATGACTCAAGAACACTGGGATGGCGGCAGGCTAAGTCGGAATAAATACCGCATTTTCCTTCACTTGCCCTATAGTCATGGCCATGGGATCCGTGAAATCCACGACCATGACAGGAAGACTGCTCGACTTGGGAATCGAATCCAGGACTTCACGCTCAGTAGCCACCAGGCGCGGTCGCAACCAAAAACTTTAGGGGGGAGGCATTGTCATAGTAATAGTAGGGTCAAATTAAAGAAATTCGACCCTTCGAAATCGATTGTTTTATCGATTTAACGATTTAAGCAGGAGGTTATTTTTTATTAAATATTTGTGAATTGTGTATTTTTAAATGCTTTGTCAATTTGACGTGTACGATTTTCGGTCATGTTATGACCTTTCTAACCACCTCTGGAAGCCGCGTTATTGAAATTTTTTTTCATCATCTATAATTTTCAGGTTCAAAGTCGAATTGCGGTTTGTGAATAGAACAACACTTAAATATACTTATACAGAAGAAACAATTAAAGGTAGGTTGTAAGTTTGTATGTATTCTATAATATAGATCTAATAATCTACACTAATACTTAATTACAAATTGTTGTTGTATCTGTCTGTGATTTCAAAATAAAATGTGTGTGTGTTTACACGACCTTAAATCCATAGTTTACCATATCAAAGTTTAAGTTTAACTGATTAACTATAAAGAATATACTTACAAATTTAATTTATTTAATCTCAACACACACACACACACATATAAATGTGTGTGATATCGTATTAGTAACACAATTGTTGTCGGATTGATTTCATGGGATAAGAAGTACTCAATGTTAGGGAAATTCCCGCTTTTTTCCGAAATATGAAGTACTATTTAATATGCCAGCGCCAGTCACAAACTATTAGTGTACCAATATTTCATTCGAATCCTGTAAGGAATTCTCTTATATCCGTTTTTCGGGATTTCCTGGATATTTCGATTTTTTTCTGGGATAAAAAGTAGCCTATTCCCGGTCACATATTTCGACATTTTTCTGGGATAAAAAGTAACCTATACTTTATTCCCGGTCACATACTATTAGTATACCAAATTTCATGCAAATCGGTTCAGCCGTTTTTGCGTGATTGAGTAACAAATAAACAAACAAACAAACATTCACATTTATAAAAAAACTATATTTTTTCAAATCCATACTGCGCTTTAGCAAGGTTATGTCAACCCTTTATTTTTGTAGTGGTATGTTAAAAATAACAGGCCATTATAACGTTATTTGTCGTTATATTATAAAATAATACATTTTTTTTAATAATTTGATAATAATAATAATGGTTTTTTTTTGCATAGAAACACGATTTACACTTTTATAAACACACTGATACAATCACGTATAATTTAGGCCAAAGTTAGTTGCAACAGTCCCTTGCTAAGTTTAGCTAAAAACTTATTAAAGGCACTAGTCCTAATCCCATACAACCAATAATGATAAGTGTTATAAGGTTCTAAGGTGTAAGCGTTAAGTAGCAGTAAATAAACAAACAAAGAAAAATAATAATTAAAAAAGTAACAAATAATTATAGTAAGGAAGACAATGAAGCCTGTATTTTAGGTTAGGTAAGTTTGATAATAATGAGTAGCGACATATCGCGCTACATAGAACTACGACGTCCTGAATCGCGCAAGCAACATTCGCAACGAAAGTTGCATATAACAACCGACATGAACCGTCCGGCCGTGGTCCGCCAGGCAAAACACCCGCCTGGTTGGAGGATCCTCCCTTTTCGTTAGAGGGGCAATTATTCACCTCGCCTCTCCACAAATGAATTGTGCTGATAATTTTCATAATAATTATAAAGTGATTATTAAAATAAATTATAAAACGAAAGTAAGTAGCTTAATATGGGGCTTAGTTTTTTAAAAACCAGAAATCTTACTTTGGATAATATTAACCGCAATATCAGGATTGATACCATAATCGATAATAATATAATAGATGTAGGCGGAGATCATGACGAATACAGAACCTCCTCGGCAAATCTGAATCTGATTAAACTTTTTCATTTGTCAGTGACGAATATTTTTCAAAATATTTATTTTATTTAATATTTTGTTAATTAATATTGTTTATTTTAAGCCAAACAAACAAGTGTTGAAACATGTTACTTTTTACTTTGGTCGGTTGAAAAAGTAATATAACAGTGTTACTTTTTGCTCAACACTAGTCATGTCATGACCGACTGACAGACGACAGGAATGCATTCTCTCAGCGGCCGGACTTATAGTAGTTTAGTGAATTCGTTTCGAAATTGTTCAAAGTGTAAATTGTATCGTCCTAAATAACTGTACCTAATAAAAAATACTGTTGATTTGTTCCAATATCTTTAAAGCAACTATGTCAAAATTGCATTCAAAGTTTCACTCCGCGCATTTTTTGCTCTCCTGTAAATTTTTTGTTTTCTCAGAGGTACTTCTGAGGTACAAAATTCTGAGAAATGTAGTTTGCATTTAATAATAACTCCTGTGAATTGTATAGTTAATTAGTATAGTGATACTTAGGAGTAATTATGATGATAGTATAAGTATTGTTAACGTGGTAACAATAGTAGGTAAAATTAACCAAATAAATAAATATCACGTCTCGTGTACTTTATTACTGGTATAAATTAGAACTTATGTAGATGACACAATAAAATTGAATCGAGTTTAAATGTAGTAAATAATATTATCATCACAACTTATTTAATAATAATCACCTTGCTTCACCGTTGAAGCAAGTGATAAATTAATTATAAGTATGCACATGATTTCGAAAGGCGCGCCTTAGATTCGAACTCGAGACCTTGGACTTGGTAGTCCAATGGCCATATCACTTGGCTATCACTACAATAGTAAACACATTAGTGTGATCATGGACAAATAATAATAATCATATTTCTTCCAGGGTTAGATTCTGGAACGGTCGCCATCGTGTCTGAAGATGCTGATGTTGACTCTGCTGTGGATACATTTCTATCAGTTTCCGAACAAGTATGTTTTACACAACTTTCCTCGTACAGACTTAGACTTAAATAAAATTAATAAAATATAATAATTAGTGGTAGTAGGTACTATCTATCTATCAGCCACGGACGTCCACTCCTGAACATAGGCCTCCCCCAATGATCGCCACAAAAATCGGTCTTGCGCAGACCGCATTCACCGACTCCCTGCGACCCTCACGAGGTCGTCCGTCCACCTAGTTGGGGGCCGTCCTACGCTGCGTTTTCCTATGCGTGGTCGCCACTCCAGGACTTTCTTTCTCCAGCGGCCATCAGTTCTTCTAGCCACATGGCCCGCCCATTGCCACTTCAACCGTGCAATCCTGCGAGCTATGTCGGTTACTTTGGTTCTTCTGTGGATATCCTCATTTCTGACTATCACGCAGAGGTAGGTACTATTAGACCCCTGTTTAAGAACATCGGCCGCGATTAATAGTAACATCTCAATCAGCATAACAAATCAAGAGGTTGAAATTCTTCGTGTCAGAAGTTTCGCGGATTTTTTATGGAATGGGAAGGTAAGCGAGCAAGCGTGTCACCTGATTGTAAGTGATCACAGCCGCCCATTGACACCCACAACACCAGAGGGGTTGCCGGCCTTTGAGATAAGAATAGGCTCGCTTCTTGAAAGTTGCCATGTCGTACCGCATCGGAAATACCTCCGCTGGTAATTGGGGCAAATGTTCTGAAGTCTCTTAAAGTGTATGAAGTATGTAGTAAGTAATCACGAGTTGACTTCTCTCCTACTTCATGTCTAATACGATCGTTCTCTCGTGGAGGCAGCGGCGCTCAGGCAATCAGCTAAATCACTAGACACGGCGACATAACAGCATGTTTAGCCAGGTTGAGGCCAAGAAAAGAGAACTGGTGAGCACTCGTGTGTTGCACACGGTTGCAATTCAGTGTATTTCAATAGATCATACCTAAGTTTGTCATTTGTATTATAATACAAAGCTAAATGTTAACCGACTAAATGTTAACTAACTGAAGGCAAACGTCTTTAACCAGTGTGTGTTACCAGTGATGACATACGGCACAGAGACGTGGTCGCTCACTATGGGTCTCGTAAAAAAACTCAAGGTCACTCAGCGAGCTATGGAGAGAGCTATGCTTGGTATTTTCCACGTGATCAAATCAGAAGTGAGTAGAAGAACGAAAGTTGCCCATATAGCTGAAAGACTTAGCAAGCTTAAGTGGCAATGGGGGGAGGGGGGCACATAGCTCGTAGAACTGATGGCCGCTGGGGCAAAAAGGTTCTCGAGTGGAGACCACGCACCGGAAAGCGCAGCGTGGGACGGCCTCCAACGAGATGAACGGACGAACTGGTAAAGGTCGCAGGAAGTCGTTGGATGCAGATGGCTTGTAACCGGTTCTCGTGGAATTCTATGGGGGAGGACTTTGTTCAGCAGTGGACTTCCTATGGCTGATATGATGATGATGAACTAAATGTTTAAACATTCTAGGCTCCATGGCGTCTGCGGAGGATTCTGGTGCAAGAAAGCACCTACCTGCTATTTAAGGACGCTCTCAGATGGAAATGCAATTTAAAAAAAAGAGGAAGCGAGCCCTTAGATATCCATATGTTATGTTCTGAGACTCTGACTTACAATGGCAAAGTATTCTACATAGATCCTGTGGACGTAATAACAGACCAGCAGTCAGTAGTGACCGTAGAAGCCTACCGAACTAGAAAAGAAATGATATCTTTGATACAAACAGACAAGGCTCGATACTTATCACTTTGGGCGAACGACATAGCAGAAATAAACGAAGTCACGCATAACACGAAGTCACCCGTAGTGTGGGTCAATAATATAGGTGACTTCAGAGGACCTCCTCAAGTTTCGGCTGCGGTTTTTGCCTATGAACAATTTTCTAAGTGTAAGATTATGAAATGCGACAAGGTCGCTAAGCTGTGTAAACTATTACAATCGTGGCAGATGCTTGATTACGAAGTCCGGCGTGACATTTTGTGTGATGTTTTAGACCAATGCATACAATTAAATCCTGAAAATAATGCTTATGTAGGAATAAGAAGTGCTATTTCTGTGTGTACAAGACAATCTTTTGTAGAAGTTGGCACAGACTATGTCTGTAAAGGAATTTGGGAGCCCGCGGGTGTTCTATTTTATAATAGCTATAATTTTTTTTCAGTACCTATTTTAAAGTCAATATTATGTGGGAACGGGTTTGTTACAACAACAATTCTTGGCTCTAGAAAACATCGATATTATGATTTACTTAAACAAGCGGGCGTACCGGTTGTTCATTTAAAAGACTATGAATATGGCAACTTTGTTGCAAATCGTCAATATGATGATTACCGTGTTAGAGTAATCTGGACTAACATAGGAACAATTATTTGAATGAATGACTGAATTTCAAATGAATTATTTTATTTTATAAATCATTCCCCAGACCTGAAGACGATTTTAAAATATATTTATTAACCTGTTATTTTATTTTTGTTGTGTTGTTGATTTAATTGTTATCTACTGAAGCTAGAAAAGACTAGACATTTTGATAGTGAGTTCCTTTTGTAACATATGCAAACTATTATTATGAATAAAAATACATTTATTTTCGTTTACTTGATGCACAGAAAGATAAAAACTGCATAAAAAATATATTTTTAGGAAAATGAAATGTTAGTTTTTTTATTAACTACGAAAATACAAACGAATTCAACAAACCTTGACCCTTCAGGGGGTCAAACCAATTGTTTTTCTTTTGTGTTTGTTAATAAAATTGATTCTTGTAACGACTAGTACTCACTAAGATATTCTTAGTGGATACTAAGAAAATATTTCTGAAATCTCAACAGGAGTTCATATGCAATTATTATTAAATTTAACACATTAGTAGTAGACATTACACATTAGTGTTAAATTTAATAATAAAAAGGTCGTAAAAAGATTGTTCAGCAAGAGGCCTTCGGTTCGATTCCCGGGTTTCGCTATGTGTTATAGTGTAGACAGATTTTGTTGCAATATGAAACGCATCAAGTAATTACAAATAAACAGCGCGTGCTACGGACAGGAGGACGTATAATGGACGGTGACCATGTATTTAATCAGGACATTTCTGAGAACAAACTTTATGTCAGCCACCGCGATACCTACCCGCCATGTCCAATTTTGCCGTCACATTCTGAATTTACGTCTTTATGGTGACGTCAGTAACACCTATTGAAAAGCAAGTTTTCGCTTCTCAATCGACACGACTTACTTTACAGTTAGTTCTTGGTGGCTTAGTGGTCACAGCGTGAGATGTACCTAACCAGAAGACGCAGGTTCGAATCCTGCCCGCGGTCGATGTTTTCCTTTGCTTTAACTTTAAAACCTGTATTTTTTATTATATTTGGCATTTTTCTTCTTCGCTACACTCTTGACAGAGTGGTCGTGGTCACAGGGACGGTGGCACGCTTCACAATCCGCTGCCTTTCGGGTACAGACACCAGCAGGTCAACCCATCCAAAACTGTCAAACTTACCCAATCAAATATGAACCTTACTGTTTTGTATTAAAGTTTAAAACCATTCAAAGAAATTTGACAGATTGGGGTGGCTAGATGTGCTGGCCGCTGTACATTCAGGTAGTGGAACATTCAATGCAGCTTTAATCTGGTCTGGCATAAACGCATGCTGTCAGCGGTTTTGAATTCGGTCAGAATCCGAGAGAATACGGTCCGGAGTAGTCGTACAACTATTTGTATGGTATATTGATCTCCGACACTTACGCGAATATTATAATTGAAATAAAACTACTTTTTACGGATTTTATCGCGTTACATTGATATTATTAATAATACAAGATATTCAGATATTCCGTAACATAAGACTAGAGATATTCTGTAACATAAGACTAGAGATATTCTGTAACATAAGACTAGAGATATTCCGTAACATAAGACTAGAGATATTCCGTAACATAAGACTAGAGATATTCCGTAACATAAGACTAGAGATATTCCGTAACATAAGACTAGAGATATTCTGTAACATAAGACTAGAGATATTCCGTAACATAAGACTAGAGATATTCTGTAACATAAGACTAGAGATATTCCGTAACATAAGACTAGAGATATTCTGTAACATAAGACTAGAGATATTCCGTAACATAAGACTAGAGATATTCCGTAACATAAGACTAGAGATATTCCGTATCCAGGTAGAATAATAGTAATAGCCATCTGAGATCTTAGCATCATGTTTGCTTAATTGTTAAATTAAAATATGATATGCGAATTTCATAATTCGTACATTTCGTGATTAATGACCACATTTTAATTGTGGACAAAAGGTCTATAACGATAACTTTCTCCAAGGTCCAATCTATCTCTATAACATAATTAATTTAAATTGATTTTACCCGTATCCTAAAGGGCTTTAAGAGACAAAAGGTTCTATCTCTCCACTAAATTTCATCAAAATTGGTTCAGCGATTTAGGCGTGAAAGCGTAACAGATAGAAAGACAGACAGAGTTACTTCCCATTTATAATATTATAATAGTAGGGATTAGCTGTGCTCCACAGTTTCAGCCGCTCCGATTTTATCATTTTTGCTCTGTTCCTAAGGGCTGACCTTAAACCAATTTTATGGGCTATTTTAAATGCCAAAATATTTGCCGACTGAATTTTCAGAGATCACGCTACGTTCAAACATACAAATAAAACAACGTCAGCTTTATTGATGCATAAAAAATATACAGATTTTTGTTTAATTAAAGGTATAACTTGAATAAAACGGTAATGTAACAATAAACAATTTTTGGTCATGGCAACCCTACAAGTTAACATGCGGGCAACATTAATTAGTAAACAGTAGACCGTCTGAGTGTAGTAACAAAGCAAGATTTTTCTTATGTCGCACACTGCAGTGTGGAAACAAACTTTTTTTTTTACAGGTCTGCGCTTTTTCAAAACCTAAAATTCATGAATTTACAACGAGTGTACATTTTAAATGTTAATTAGGGGTGGCGATAATTCTTGCTGTTGTAAACTGAAAATCTGCAAGCGCAAATGCGTTTAATCACGGTATTAGTGTTGTGGTAAAGTATATACCTAATTTCATAATTGACGAGGTTTTCATGTCAACCGCCAACAGATCATATATCCGTCAGAAATAATTCTCGCTCGTGTTAATCGCTCGCCCTCATAGGCACGGAATAGGTAAACAGAATGTTTTTTAATGTGATAGGTGGTTGTAACCTAATCCTTGTCATTCTGAGAGACTTGTGCCCAGCACGGGATAGTATATGGGTTGATGATGATGGGAGGACGCTACTGGAGTTCATCAGGGGTACTGCTGCGGCATCACCAAGTATTCAGCCGCTAAGATATATTGAGCTAACATTATTGGGTTTGAAGGGAAATGTTGCCTGTGAATTTACGGGGCATATAGAAAGAGAGAAAGAAACGTTTTAGTGCCATAAAAACAGTGACTAGTATTACATACAAAGAAGAAAAAAAAAGCAAAATAAATGAATACAGTTACTGTACGTCGTCGCTGTTCATCACAGTATGGTCCCCACTCAGCATGATGCGGCAGCGCATTAAATCGCTGCAGTGCTGATTTTCAGTGGGGCCTAGATGACGTGTGCTGCTTACCGTCAGGTGGAATGATGGCTTGTTTGTCATCTTAATAGAATAAAAAAATATATAATCATCATCTCGACGTTGATATATATATATTTATATGTATGTATATGTATATGTATAAATATGTGTTTTGATTTGTATTTATTGTGTATCCTATGTAGTTTTATTTATAAATATATATTTGTATATCCATTTTTATGAATCGTGGTCTGTTATTATAACCTGTAAATTTTCTAGTGCATCTACTGTTTTTATCGTCTCTGCGTCACCCCAAGGTTGTCTGGCAGAAAATGCCTAATAGCACCTTTCGCCTTTGTTCGGTATTTTAAATAAATAAATATAAAAAATATATTATCAAGAATCTCATCATTTAAATGTCAGAAACATCGCTTAAACACTTAAATCGTCACAAAATTTTCATTCCATTCATAATCTGTATATTAATATGTTAAACGACAATTTTGTTACCCTTTTTATGACTATTGCGTGCCTGGAGGAGATACAGTTGTCATAGATACAGTTTATATTGAGAAGGAGCGCAGAAAACTACAATTTAGTAATAGTAACACTTATTACTGTATTAAGTACTGTAGTACAGTACAGTAGCTGGCCCCTGCGGTGTCACCTGCCTTTTTTTCCTATTTGCTCGGCTCCTATTGGTCGCAGCAAAAACTTGCTTTTCAATAGGTGTTACCGACGTCACCATAAAGACGTAAATTCTGAATGTGAAGGCATAATTCGTCATGGTGGGTGGGACTCGCGTTGGCTTAGGGGTCATACCGTCTGGAGTACCTAACCAGAAGACGTAGGTTCGAATTCTGCCCATAGTCGAATTTTTTCTTCGCTAAATAACTTTAATTCGCTATATAAATTTAAAATAAAATCTTGACATGGAAAATGCCAAAAAAAGAAAAAAACTTTGTATTTAAAAAGGTCACATTTCCACCACCACTAAATGTACCACTATTAAATGTAATTTAATCAATCCCCGTGATTTACGCTATTTCTTAAGCCGTTTTTGAATAACAGACACAAAGGCATAAAGGTGATAATATCTGGATGTGGAACGTCTAATATCGCAACAATGTGTCATGGCTGTAACTTGCATTTGTGTGCCCGTCTTGGGACGATGCAGCCGACGGCCTGTCCAAAGTTAGCACCCTTTCATACTTAGCAGGTATCCTGAAACTTACTACAATTCATCGTCACTCTACACTACCAACCTCTACAGAGTCCGATGCTGATTTTGTTAGCAATGTAACATTTGCTTCCGAGTGAATACGGCAATGTATGTTAGTAGGCAAAAGGGTGTGTTTATTCGTAGTAAGGGAGAGTTTGCAGCTTTTGTAATAAATTTCCTCTGTTCAGTTTCGGTTAATATAATGTGCCACCTTTGTTAACATGCACGAAGCGGTAACCAAATATTGGTGTTTGTAACTTTTCAGAGACGGCGGTATTCATTAAGCTTTGACGCTTCTTACTTTAACTTAGACAGCGTTAGATCTTAATGTAACAGAGATTGTTAGTATACTTCTTGAACTGTCACTTTTAGTTTACAAAAAGTTTAAGTGAGTTACTGCCTCGTTAATCTAGTGGTCCTTAGCGCGACTACGCTGGGAGTCAGGATCGATTGTCAGGTCGAGGAAAGTGATAAGTATTGGGTTTTTTTATGCAATTCTCAGTAGCAGCTCGAAGTTTGGATTTGTGCCCGGTCAATGGCAAAATGGGTTCGCCCCCTATTACATACCGGCGAACTGTGGGTTTACAGCTATGGTGGACTTCTGTCTAACCCTTCAGGACATGCAGGCTTGATGGTATGTATTCATGACTTCAAACTGTTCGAAACCAGTCATAGACTTCGAGTTGCCCAAAGTGCTGTAAGTGATAAATAACTTTCGTTTTTCGTGAAATGAAATTATATGAAAAATTATATTTATTATTGTAAATAGAACTTTTAAAGACTCTTTTACAAGTCAGTATTTTGAATTTTCAATGCTAGATGTCGCCGGCCATATGACGACCTCTGAGAAGAAACACCGAAACAAACTCAGAGAATCATAGTTTCTTTTAAAGTCCAGACATAATAGTATTAAATATGTGAGTGTCACAATGCAGGGCAATGTCTGAAATGACCTTTTGAAGAAAGAGCCACAGCGGCTTCGTGAGGAGTTTATAACGGTTCGGGATGCCATAAAAACATATGGTTTGGTTACGATAAAAGAGTCATTGTGGTTTTTCCGTTTACTTCCCACCGAGTACTAGCTTGAAACACGGTTTGCAAATTGGAGAGACGTGGTTATTAAGTGATTAAAAAAAACTGTTCCACTAGTCGTGTTTGTGAGTCTAGAGATCATGGGTTTGAATTTTAATAAATTGTTATTTTTTTTTTTATAGAATAACACTGATCCATCTTGGAATCCAAACCAAAGCCTAACACGCTCATCACTTCCGTTTGTGACCTCTAGAACAATAATAATAATATTTACAAGTATCCTCCTCGACCTCCGCCTTGCAGAAAATCGAAGTGAAATAACACAACTGTGTTATGTTCCTTACGGTGAGCAAGGTTGCCAGTGCTCCACGAGGAAATGTTGTATTGGCATTGGGGGGGGACTTTGAACCTTGTACTGCCAACCCTTATACTCCTGGTGTTGCAAGCGTCTATAGGCTACGGTAACCGCTTACCATCAGGCGGGTCGTATCCTTGTTTGCCACCTTGAAAGTTAAAAAAAATTTTGCTGAAAGAGGGTAATGTTTTTACATAAATCATAGTATTAATAAAATGATAATGACTGCTACGCTAGAGGTCCTGGGTTCGATCCCCAGGTCGAGCAAAGTGTTATTGGGTTTTTCTATAAAATTCTCAGTAGCAGCTCGGAGTCTGGATTTGTGCGCGGTTAATGGCAATAGACTCGCCCCCTATTACATGGGACCTAAACATACCGGCGAAATGTGAGTGTACATTAGTACACCTCTGCCTAACCCTTCGGGGAATACAGGCGTGATGGTATGTTATGTTTTTGAGGCCTAATACTCGATTTAGATTAAATAGATTTTGAGTCTGAAAGTGGTCCACTTTTTTTGTACCCCACCACTGTTACCATAGAAAGATTGAAAGCTATGGCGCGTTTAAGAATATTGCGCATTTTCCTTGATTTGTGAATTGAATTATTGTATGTAGGATTTATTCGAGGTATTCTCCCGTTTTTTCCTTTATTGTTGTTATTTTTATAGGAATGGCCTGTATTGTGAGATTGGAAGAAAGAAAAAGGAGAAAGAAATGTTTTATTCCATCCGCACAACTGAGACATGAACATCTTCATGTCTTACTACTAAACAAAACTACATACTAAACAAAGTAAAAATAACATACCATGACTTACTGGTGTTTATTTTTTATTTATTTAGAACAAAAAATAACTGTGTGACTCGCGACAATTTTTGGCAGCGTTTGGACAACAGATGGCGCGGAACGTTGCTAGATGACGCGGAACGTTGCTAGAGGGCGCGAAATTTGACGCGCGCCATGTTGTTTGTTCAGTTGCCTAGGAAATGTTTACAGGTGTAGACGGGACGGGGTTGTTTCTGAAAGACCCATCAGAGTGTACATTGGTACACCTCTGCCTAACCCTTCGGGGAATACAAGCGCGATGGTGACGTATGTATTATTTTATCTAAAAGTCAGTCAGTAGATGAGTTTTACCGGGTCCCCGATGTGCGGTTTATGTCGGTATGAGTTCAAAACCCTTTGTCTGCCAATAAGTAAAGAAAGAAAACATTAATTTAACAGATGGTATATCCAGAGCCACAAGAAAAAAGGGGTCACTCTATAACTAGAGATACGACTTTATTTATCTTCCGATAAAAACGAGAGACCGAAGTCATATTATTTTCGGTTTCTTTCAGTGTGTCCACACCAGCGGAGCATGTTTTTCGCCATTCATAAGTTATGTAGACCCAAGTTATAACATCATGATAACATTATAAAAAAGTGTCGGAGCCTTAAAGAGACGTATAGGAGCGAAAGAGCTGCATAGTGATGGGCGACAATGATTTTGTTAGTCGATTATTTCGTATTTAATCAATCGACTATGCAAAAAATGTATGGGAATTATACTTGAATGTTAAAGATTAATTTATCTAAAAGATTATTTATCTAAAAAAGATTAATCTAGAAGATAAAGAGAAGAGATTTTATACACTGTGTTATGCAATAATTTATTTTCACTTTATAATAATATGCGTAACAATTCGAGAAAGTATAGGTTAGAAAATAAATAAATATAGGTTTTCTCGAATTGTCTTGAAAATCATTATTAATAATTACCTTAAAGGTAAGGTAAATATTAATAATGATTATAAATTTGGTGTCTCCAATATCGCAATGGCAAAGCCCTCCATTTTCCTCCACGTTAGTAGATTGGATGCGACTGTAAGCCAGGCAGGCAACTATTACATGTTTGAAATAAAATGTCATGTTTGTTAAATGTCTAAAACTGTCAAATTTTCCCAATTGACAGATTGGAGTAGCTTGATGTGCTGGCCTCTGTACATTTAAAACCAAATACAATAAGGAAAATATTAATTTATACATTTAACTAGAGCAATTAAAATATGCACAATTTCCTGACATAAATAAAATAACTTGAAATAACGTATCTACCTAATTTAAAGAAAAATCAAGACCCCTACCTAATGTCTTATGATTGTGTGTTATTTCCACAAATTAAACATTAACTCCACAAATCAATTCCACATTTGATATCTATGGCAATCATAAATATTATCGGACGTAATTATATTTCCATAATGGCAATAGACAAATGATGTGGAAGTGAAGACACGATTTATTTTCACAGAGTCGCGATACAATCATAAATTATTTTTAGTTATGTTTATTTATAGCCTTATAATTATATTTTTGTACATTTATAATCTAGGTACAGGCATAGGTTGCTGTAATAAAATGTAGTTGTTTACTTAATTTCTATACAAATTTTATTTCCTTCTTTATTGTTTATTCGACTAAATTAAGAAACTTTTTTAGAATTACCACAGGCACGTCACTAGTGACGTTTAGTGACACTAACACATTTTTCGCACCCTCCTAAGTGATTCGAGATAAAAACTCCGCATGTTATGTGTATGGTGTATATCAGTTGTATGTATGAGACGGATATAATTCAACATCACTGTCCCACTATCTGGCCATAATTGTTTTTTGTTTTTATTTATGCTACACCACCAATCATCATGCCTTCTTCTTCCTATCCTCTTTCTATGTTGAGGTCGACTTCTTGACTATAAAGATGCGGCTACACATTGGTATTGTACACGACGCGACTGGTGAATGATGTGAATGCGGTGGCTACCACATACGAATTCTGCAGCATGAAGAAGAATAAGAAGAACCTAGAAGATTTTTTAGAGACAGGGCTTAGTGGGAGTAATTCCACTTAAATTGGAGCTGCCCGACTGGGGAAGTTTCTACGATGACATTGCGACGATTGATTACGACGATGACAGGGTCAGCAACGCACAAGTGAAACCCCTGATGAAGTTGCCCGGCTGAGGAAGTACCTCCGCTTTGCAGAAAATCGAAGTAAAATAACACTGCTTTGAGCTGTGTTGCGTTTCATACGGTGAGCAAGGTTGCCAGTGCTCCACGAAGAAACGTTGTTTTGGCAGTGGGGGGACTTTGACCCTTATACTGCCAACCCAACTATTCCTCTTTCAATACAGCCAGGGTCGGCAACGCGTAAGTGATACTCCTGGTGTTGCAAGCGTCTATAGGCTACGGTAACCGTTTACCATCAGGTGGGCCGTATGCTTGTTTGCCACCTTCGTGGTATAAAAATACCTGGGCGCCCCTGAGAATTTAATTTGTCTTTCTAAATAATAATTCGCTAAGATAAGAATCTTAGCGAAGGGAAAATTCGACTTCGTCAGGATTGAAAGCAGTCTTCTGATTCAATACACCAGACGCTAGGACCATCTGACGATGACGTCACCTTTTCGTCACCTAAAATTGATTTTCAATAGGTGTTACTGACGTCACCATAAAGACGTGAATTCAGAATATGAAGCCAAATTTCGACCTGGCGGGTAGGATCATAACCTCTGGTGTATTGAACTAGAAGACGCAGGTTCGAATCCTGCCCGAAGTCGAATTTTTCCTTCGCTAAAAGAACTTTATAACCTTAGCATGGAAAATTCAAAAAAATAAAGATTGTTTTTCTAAGCTCAGTATTGAACACTACTTAAGAAATGACTTTAGGAGTTAATGTTTAATAGCCAGCTTTCCAACAAAAACAAGTGAACACAATTTATATAAATTTATGTCTTTTTACAATTATTGTAGCCTTATAGGAGACCGCCACAAATGGGATACATATAGAAAAGCTGAAATTTTAATGAGAGCCCCGAGGCGCCGTGGGCCGTTGTTAAGTGGCGTGCACACAAGTTTAGCCGACTTAATACATATTATGTTAAGATTATATCGAGGTCGTGGGTGTGATTCCCAAAGGACACAAATATTTATGTGTTTAATATATGTCTCAGTTTGGGAATCGGTGTACCGCTTTCTGCATCAGACCCTTGACAAAGCCGCCTAACGAAAGCCTCCTCAGATGTAAGTCGAGGCTCTTGGCTATTAGACCATTGGCTGAAACGACTATTGGGACAATGACTGCTGAATCCACATCCCACCTGTCGACAACCTCATTATTATGTATTTACAAAAAAGTATATTATCATCAACCCATATTATATTCTATTGCTGGGCACGGGTCTCCTCTCAGATTGAGACGATTTACGCTATAGTCCACCACACTGGCCTAGTGCAGATTGGCAGACTTCAAACGCCGTCGAGAAAAATCTCTAAGGTATGCAGGTTTCCTCACGATGTTTTCCTTCACCGTTTAAGCGAGTAATGAATAATAAATTGTTAATACGCACATGAATTTGCAAAGTCAGAGGTGAACTCGAGACCTTTGACTTGGCAGTACAATGATGATATCACTAGGCTATCACTGCTTAGTCTATGTAATAATTACACTAATCAACTGATCTGCAAAGTTAAGCTGCGCTAGCTGCGGCCAGCCTGTGGATGGGTGACAATTCTTAACACTTCTATACCCCGAACAAACTACTTTTTACGGATTTTATCGCGTTATATTGATATTATTAATCCCGACATTTGGGACCCTTTACAGCGTCCATGGTCATAATCATAAACTGTTAAAAAACGTTTCAATGTATAATATTCGTGTAAATGTCAGAAATCAATATACTTCTAGACCCCTCCGCGCCTCAAAGCTTTTTGTTTTTACAAAAAAGTATAGTAGTATTGTATCCATTGATTTGTACACATAGTACACGTTCTGCTTAGTTTCGGACGAGATCGTGTAAATGTCAAAAAATGTCGTAAAAAATATTAACCAAAAAATGTAGTACCAAAGTAGTGTGGAATCTCCCTAATGTTCATCTGGGTACTCACATTTCAGTCCCCATTCGATCGGGCCGTTTCTCTCGCATCACTCGCTAGCAGATTATCTTTTAATTATTCCCTACGCGTGTATTTTTTCATATTAAATACGTCGTCATTATCAATTCCTTTGCATGCCTGACTGGCTTTCATAATTATAGGGATTTCAATAAGGTTGGCAATTTTTTATGAAGCTTGCCGTTGCCCGCTGTTTCAGTCGCATTTAAAGGAATTTTTAAGACAAAAGGTAATAACTACGCCGATTAATCCATCAGCAAGGTTAAGCAACGCTAGCCAAGGTCAATCTGTGGATGGGTGACCATTTATAACACATTGATTTCTGAAATTTACGCGAATATTATACATATATTGAAATAAACGTTCAGGCTGTGCGTTTGTGGAATGCATTGCCTGTATTAATACGACGTGCCCAGTCACTAGTAAGTTTTAAAAAATTGGTATACGAATATTTCTTGTTCATTTTTTTCAAGTATGTCTTAGCGTTAAGTCTTTATCTTTTCATTATATCCGTTCCTTTATGTGTATGGGTGGATATTGCTGCTTATGCTGTTCGTTTAGGCTACGTGCGCAGCTACTTTTTATAACTTAGGTATGTTAACGTCACATAATATTGCATTATATATACATATATTTATATATTTATGTATTATATATTTATATATTACATTTATCTACATATACATCTAAGTACTGTATTTATATATTTCATTGTAATAATTACTTTATTTGTTTATTTAGTTCACCACGAACTACCCCCCCTCATTTTTCTCTTTTTTTCCTGTCCATCCAAAGGTTGTATGGTAGATATCGCTATTAGCGATAAGACCGCCATTGTACCCTTAATTTAATGAATTCCAATTGTTGTTCCGTAACATGGTGTGCAATAAAGATTATTCTATCTATCTATCTATCTAAAACTATAAAACGCAATAAAATCCGTAAAAAGTAGTTTTACTTCAACGTTTATAACACATCGAGATCCCTCTGTGCCTCGAAGAGCACGTAACGCTGTCGGACCCAGTTGTCATACGAACACATATGACAATCGCTAGTAGGTAGTCAGAAGCCCAAAAACCCTGACAACCCTCAGAATATCGGTGTTACCCAGAAATTGGGTTGAAGTCTGATAGCGGTCGCTTCGTGTAAAATACTGATATTCAGCCGCAACTGGATAGACTGGAAGTTGACCCCAAAAAGTTGGGAAAAGGCTCGAAGGATAATGAAGGTTCACCTTCATATTACTAATAATAATGTGGATTCGGCAATTATTGTGCTGATAGTTGTTTACCTCTGAAGAAGCAAGACAGAAAGTGGTTCTATCTCTTCAACACGGCACGCATTGTAAGGAGGTTCCTCTTTTTAAAGTCTTAACCCGGTAGCTTGCACCCTGCTCCCGATACCGGTGGACTGACTTTTTTATATTTTTTAATGTTGTTATGAAATTATTTTTATATTATTGTTAATATTATTAAGTAGTGGCAATGCAGCCAGCCTCTTGGGTACGCTACCAGACGATGGCGATGCGGATGAGTTTTTTGATGCAATTTTTTAGTCTAGTTTTAGTTAGTTTTCCCTGTAGTTTTTTGTTTTTCTTTTTTTAATTATAGTTTGTTAGTAAGTAGTGTACATAAGTTTATTTTTATTTAATTATAGACATGTTCAAAGGTATTCTTAAACCACTTTATTAATTAGATATTTATTTATAGTAGGTATTTAGTTATATATTTTATAAAAAAAAAAAAATTAATTATAATGGTAATTTGACACAACAGCATCTAGTCCCAAACTAAGTAGAGCTTGTACTATGGGTACTAGACAATGTCTAAAATACTTTATTTTATCGCATAAATATTTGATTTATGTGAAGTATATGCCAAGCCGAGGTCCTTCCTTATAATGTAATCTATCTCCTTGCAAAATTTTATCGATTTTTTTTCTGCGGTTGCGTGAAAGAAAAGGTAACGGACAAACAGGTTAAACTGGATAGAGTTACTTACGAAATCCCGTGGTTTTGGACCCTTTACGATGTCAGTCGGCCCGTGACCATGGACCAAAACGGCGGGATAAATATATACGCGAAAAAATCCGTAAAAAAATGTTTTATTTCAATGTCGATTGTTGACTGATATTAAAAATAATAATGTATGAATACTTTTTTATATATGAGGTTTTCTCCGACCAGTCACCACAATCGTCACGCCACTGTTTCCTCGTCTTTTCTGAGGCAACAATTCTGTGGTAATCTAATAAACCCACCTATTCGGATGCATTATACATACGTGTTATGTATAACCAATAAAAAACACAATTAACACGACCTCTAAACATAGAAGGTTATATCTACAACTTAAAAACTTAAAGCTGTGTTACTCTATGGAAATGAACGGACTCCTTGCACGGTCTGGTCGGTTGCAAGTGTATGCCGAGCCTAATGAATATGCATGAGGAACCGTATATCGACTTGTGTGGGCCGAGCCGGATTCTGACAGACATTATTAGTAAACAGATATTACACAAGTCTGTGAAGCCTGTAAAATATTCAGCCGCATCTGGTGAGACTGAAAGCAGATCACAACATACACACATCAAAAAAAGTTTGCGACCACTTTGAAAAATCGAAATCTTTTTTGTTACGGTAGATTATATTATGATTTCCATTGACCCAGTAATGAAGAAGATTCACAATCACAATAAATTATAACGCGTCGACTGTATCGGCCTAGCTCGCTAGGAAACAGGTTTCTTTGAAAGGCAAAACGAGTCGAGCAACTTAGATAGTACCTACTCATTTAGATAATTCATATTTACTCATGTCATTATAGAAGAATATTATTATTGTATTAAAATTGTAGTTGACACTTATGAACATAATATTATTCTTTTAATTTATTCATATTATTTACCTACATGAACTATATACAGGGTGGAAGGGGACATCGACGCGCAACGGCTTACCATGACTTCAGTTCATGATTCTGGACCCCCCAGCGTTGGAATTTTTCGTCGGCTTTTTCTTAAATTTTACGAGGGCTAGGGGGTTGATGAGTTTTAAGTATAAACCATGTTTTATTGTCGTCTTACAGCCGAAGGATCCCTCATCTCTTCGCTACACGGGGCCAAAGAATGTCAAAATGCACTTCTGTAAGATTGCTGATAGACGTTCCTTGATGCTGAGTTCTTCAAGTATTGAGACGTTAGTTCTGAACTCGGTACATTATACTCCCAGCATTCGTCTCCAGCACCACATCTCTAGAGCGTCTACCTTTTTCTTTTCGATTTCTCGCTAGGTCCACGTTTCTTTCGTTTACATTTAATTTATTTTATAAGTAAACACAAAAAGCCCTCCTTTAGATTTTCATTTACGTATAGCTCTTATCTAACAAGTCGTCTTATACAAATAAAACATATGTTTACGTTTCATTTCATTTATTTCAATTCATTTCTGTCGTACGACAAAAAGTAAAATTGTCCCGCGGGACAATAGTTTGGTGTCGGCGTCGGTGGGCGAAGCTCGTCAAACTTACGGACTAGTGATGTGCTGTGTAATCGAATAGTTGGTACAAACGATGTTTGTAATATTTTTATGCTTAGTACAATTTTTCTTATACTTAACTAAAATTTCACTAATAGATTATCTCAAAATTAAGTTTTATTTATTTTATTTATTTTTATAAAAAACTAAATGGTAAATTATTCAAGAGAGTTTTAAAAAAGTGGTTAATTAAAAGTGTATTTTATAATATGCATGAATATTTTGCCAAAAAATAATTATTGTTATTGTCTTCAAGATTGTTACCACAGACACCTTTGTTTATTAGATTTTTATATTTTTATATTGCTACACCCGACTGGGTAGACTGTTGAAACCTGCCAACAATTGTTAAACACCTTATGTACACAGTTTTAAGCAATAAATATCTTTGACTTTGACTTTGACTTTGACTTTATGATTCAGGGAGAAATATTGACTTGGCTTGCTTCCACCGAAATCAAGAGGTCGACTCTATATACGTTGCGTAGATATATGATATATATACCGATGTATCTTTATAAATATTTTATCATATCTACGACAAAGCGAGACTAAACAATACATGAACTTTGTAAATTGCATAGTAATAACAGATAGTAGTAACAGATCCCAGAACGAGGGTTTTTTTATTATTGTGGATGTTAATTAAATTCTATATGAATCCTCTGGTCATTTATCCCATATATAATATACTCACTACAGTTTATTAAGAATAAAATGTATTATTTAAAATATACATGTGCGCACAAATTTTATAAAAAAACATGATGAAAATGGTCAATTTTCTATCTTAATCATAAATTCTAATTACTCATGGATGAATTTTACACTACAAGATATGTAATTACTTATTTAATAATTTGTGTTGTTTTAATTTTATTTTATTAAACGTTTTTCGAAATAATGAAGAAAAACGTCATATTCACAATCTCCCCATAGAAGCACTCCCGCAATGAATTTTACGTATGACGCGAATCGTGGTGCATCAAATGCTCAAGGTCATTGGACTAGGTAATATAATATGCATTGCTTTGGGGTTTTTGAATTTTAAGTCATTCTTCGCAGGCTTGTTAGTTAGTCTCAGAAAAAAAAAACACTTAGCTTCATCATCATCAGCCCATATCGTCTCCTAGTGAACCCCACAAAGCCCGATGTTCGGCTAACTTAACTACTTAAATTAAATGGCACGGTTAAATAAAACTTAGATACTAAAATTTAATTTATTTTACTTCAAAGTTGGTATCGGTAAATTAGTATTTATAAAGGTGTCCCATCACTACGCGACTTGTTGTGTCGCCAACGTAGACGCTCGTATGAATTGCCTGTCGCCTCTTTCCGCCCGTGTTTCTTTGCCATTTGAGTTCAACATCAGGATAATATAATAATGGATAGGATATACACTCAAAAAATACAAATTGGGGTTAATTAAACTATTCTTAGTTAATCAAATAATTTTAAGTACCTAAGATACCACATTTATGGTTATCTTTAAGAAATTAATCTTAGCAATAAGACCGCCAATTTAATTGTTCAAATGTAACATGTAGCTGAAGTTCTGTGAGTGTAGCTAGCCTTAGTGTTTAATCTTATTTTTGTTTCGTTTTAATTTTAAATTCTATATTTTTTGTTATTCTATTCGCTTAGAATATTGTAATTGGTTTTAAACAGTGTTATTCAAAGTAAATAAAAGAAACATTTATGAATCTCTTCTGAATTTCCCTTTGGTGTACAACAATCTGTCTCAACGTGGGCGACAACGCCCCCTTGTGAGCTTTCAGAGAGTAAAAGGCTCAGTTTAAAAAAAATACATTTAAAGATAATATTGCAAGAGCTGCTTTTAAGGACAGCAATTGCATATAATAATGCGACGAAAAGTTCCAACGCAGGGGGGTCCAGAATCATGTACTGAAGTCATGGTAAGCCGTTGCGCGTCGATGTCCCTTCCACCCTGTATACCTTTAAATTGTTTACCATGCGTTAATGCCAAATATAATAAAAGTTACTAGTAACAAGGTAAGGCAACATTGTCCGGCGTTGAACTAACTGTAAAGTCGTGATCCAAGGCACGCACATCGGACTAATCAAAATCATGGGCGTATTAATAAATTATTTATCACTAACGGTGAAGGAAAACATCGTGAGGAAACCTGTATGCCTTCGAGATTTTCTCGTCGGCGTGTGATGTCTGCCAACCCGCACAAGCCAGCGTGGTGGATAGCCTAATCCCTCTCATTCTGTGAGACGAAACCAGTGCCCAACAGTGGGAAAGTGAATGTGTTATTGAGGATGTCTTCAATAAATGTCGCTGAAATCACCTATAATTTATGTAGAATGTTGAAGAGAAATTCGACATCACAAGCAGTCGTCTCCGTAGCTTAGTTGGCTTAAACGTCTGATGTAATAAACCGAAGGGACGCAGGTTCAAATTCTGCCTGAGATCGAATTTTTCTTTCGCTAAAAATTATATCGTTTGGCTATAAAACACAAATTGTATTATACTTGCATATTAATTGCCTTCCTTAATTAAGCGTTACATTCAATTCTTATCCGCATTTTGCTAATTCCGAGTTCGCCATACTTTTGTCCGGCGTTTGAAAGAAGTTACCTACTATAAATGAAGACTGCTTTTATTTTTGTTTAGTACTCACTAACAACGGGTACATTCCATTGTGAAGATGTAGCCAGTCGGTAGTCGAATCTGTTTGTGAAATTATGAGTGACAGAATTATCATCGTCAGAATTATCGTCGTATGTAGGATAGTTAGTTATCATCGTTTTGTGTAGGATAGTAGATAAGTTAATGGACATGTGTATTCTCCCCATCTTGACCTACGGCGCACAAACTTGGTCTTTGACAAACATCTAAAAGTCCAAACTCAAGGTCTGCCAACGTGCTATGGAGCGCAGTATGTTAACAGATCACGTTCGAAACACTACACTGCGCTCCAAAACACAAATTATTGACGTGGCTCAAAATGCTGTCCAACTTAAATGGAACTGGGCAGGACATGTCTGTCTTATGTCCAACGAGCTGTGGGCCAGGAAACCTCAGGATTAGTGCCATGAAACAGCGACAAGGGGTCGCGGCAGACCACGAAGGAGATGGCGCGACGAACTGGATGTCTTCCTTGAGTATTGGAAAGAAGTAGCGCACTATCGCAACCGTTGGAAGGAATGGAGGCCTTTGCCCAGCAGTGGAACAGCACATTCTAATAATATTAATTATGTAGGATGATTAATGAATCATACAAGCCATCTAGTATTAATTAAATATTGACTTGTAAAACTGTCTTTAATATGTTGCTATCGGCTTTCAGTCTAATCAGATCCGGCTGAATATCAATATTTTCACAAGCGACTGCCATCAGACCTCCGCTACCCAATTTCTGGGTAATACCGATATCCTGAGGATAGGTGTCAGGCTTTTTGGGCTTCTGTCTTAATCTAACGATTATAATAATGTAATAATAAATTTTAATTTATTTCTTCCACAAATAAAACTTAAATTAAGATTTACAATTTATAGATTGTCATAGGTGTTCGTATGACAACCGGGACCGACGGCTTCACGTGCTCTCCGAGGCACGGAGAGATCTCCATGTGCTAAGAACAGTCACCGTGAGAATGATAATTAGTTATTAATACACACATGAATTTGAAAATTCAGAGGTGCGTGTCTTGGATTCGAATTCGACACCTTTAACATGGTAGTCAGATGGTCATAACACTAGGCTATCACTACTTTGGCATGCTTATTGGGTGATGTTATATTTATTGACAATACAATAGCTCTTGCAAATATACCTGTACTTCCGGCCTTCAATTGAACCCAACAAATATCATTTATCTGCTGAAATAGCTGCCAACTATGGTCTCAATATCCATTTTCATAATTTCCCAGGCGAATCAATCCGCAAACAAAGTTGTTAAAGCAGTCACAATTTTCTTAATACTAACATCACAAGGTTGATTTTTCTTAACCTTGGTTGTTTATGACAAATTGTAAGACCGTTCAGAGTTATAAGAGTTATGCGAAGTGGAATATTAGTCGTTATTTGTAACGCGATACCGAGTCAATAATATCGATATTCGTGTATCGAGTCAGTTTATCGATTGTTATGAATTGATGGGCTGTATTTCACCTGTTTCTGGAGTTTTAGGTTAAGGCTGAAGTACTTATTATTTATTGGTTGATTTAATCAAGTTATTTGGACTGGTATTATTATTTTTAGTAGCTTTATAGCTGAATCATTTGTCTTTTTATCCTACTAACCTAGAAGGAGGTAATGCTTTTTGCTTTATAAACATACCATCGCACCTTATTTCCGAAAGGGTTAGGTAGAGGTGTACCAATGTATACCCATAGTTCATACACGGACAGCCATGAAACTCATAAAATACTTAAACAGCGGCTACGTTGCTACGCCGTAGCCATTCATGGCTACGACTGCTACGTACGTAGCAGTATTTGTTTGGCTACGGAGCGCTAAAGATTGAAGCCAGCATTTATCTCTTGAAATGTTCGACTGATGTTGAATGAGGACTCCACAGTAAATATCGATATCAATTACGATATACTAGTGTATATGCATACTATAATAGTAATATTTTAGTTTATTATATTGAGTAAAAAGCATCGGGAGCCTAGCGATATATGACCATTGGACTGCCAATTTAAAGGTCTCACGTTCAAATCTAAGGCACGCTCAAATCATTTGCGAATTAATTAAGTATCACTAGTTTAAACGGTGAAGTAAAACATCGGTAGGAAACCTACATACCTGAGGGATTTTCTCGAAAGCGTGAGAAGTCTGCCAACCGGCATCAGGCCAGCGTGGTGGACTATTGCCTAATCCCTCTAATTCTGAGAGGAGACCCATGCCCAGCAGTGGGACTGTAGTATATGGGTTGATGATATCGAGTAAATAATTTCAGCGGACTTTATGAAAACAATTTTAAAAGATATGATTTAAAGAAAATACAATACATACTTCCACCAAAGCAATATGTAACGTTACATTAACTAAGCGACAAACAAAACATTCTGGAAGTTTCCACGTTAATCTCTTAGCACAAAAAGGTAGCATCCGATCTAGGAGAAAAAGTATAAAACCTTTCGCTGCAGTGAATCAATCTTCGCAAACTTTGTTGTTCCAACCAGACTTAGGTCATGCAATATACTGAAAAACGTTCGTGTTTATTTTAGACTAACTGTGTCCCGTGGTGTTACTCGTATTCATCTAGTTATTTATTCCAAATTCCACAAATATATTCATAACCTCTGAACCCTACAAGATCCCTGTTTTAATCTTTAAAATCCGTTAAGCTATTTTGGAGCTCTTACGAGACAACTTACAATCAGATAATTATTCTTAAAATAGTTTTTTATGACTAGGCATTTTATAAATATGATTTATTACTAGCTTTCCGCCCGCGGCTTCGCCCGCGTCGAATTCGGTTATATCGCGTTTCCAAGAGAACTCTTCAAAAGTCCGAGATAAAAACTATCCTATGTTCTTTCTCAAGGTCAACTCTATCTCTGTACCAAATTTCATTAAAATCAGTTCAGTGATTTAGACGTGAAAGCGTAACAGACAGACAGAGTTACTTTCGCTATTAGTAGGGATATTAGTAGGGATTTGAAGTAGTAATTAATATTAAATTATTTAAGAAATTAAGATTTAGTAATATTTAAATTAATAAAAAATTTTGTGCCAGCAGTTGCGGTTATAGGGTTTCACATACATTTTGGCGAGAACAGACATGCTTCGAATTGTATTAAAATGGTAAAGATTATTCACGAGAAGAAAAAAATCTTCTGCAATTTAGGGTTCTATTATCACAAGGAGAAATAATAGTTATGATTCTTAGATTATTCAGTACACATGCACTCGTTAACAACATGCTTCATTATCAACCCATATACTGTTTCACTGGTGGGCACGGGACTCCTCTCACATTGAGAGGGATTAGGCTATAGTCCACCACGCTGGCCTAGTGCGGGTTGGCAGAGTTCACAAACCGTCGAGAAAAATCTCTAAGGTATTCGGGTTTCCTCTCGATGTTTTCCTTCACCGTTTAAGCGATTAATTATTAATACATACAACATAACTACATACAACAACATGCCTTCGATTGAAACTGAAATTCTATCCTAATATCCTATCCTATATGTGACCAATGACTAGTGTATATAAACATTGGAAATGATACATGAAAAAAGAAAATGAATTTATTTCAGGCAAAAAATTCGACGACACATTACATCCACAGTTAAAATGCCACATGCATAAAAGTCAATACTGCCAAACTAATAGAGTTCAAAGCACATAAAAAAAAATATCTATATAAATATATATCAACTATGATAATGTAAAAAACAAAACCAAATATTGGAATACACTCGTCAGCCGTCGATTTAATTACAAGTAAGTACCAATAAGTTTTATTTAAAATAAGTATATTTAATAATAGTAATATTTAATAATAATAAATATATTAATGAAATATTAAGATTAGTTGAACGGCTGAACGGCCAGGCAAGCATTTGATTTATGGAGAAATTAACACCAAGAGTATTTTTTATTAAATTGTTGATATTTGTTATTAAATATCATAAAGCAAACAGCAAAATTTTATTTATTCATTACGGTAAGCACAGTAAAATGAGAACATCCATTTATTAATTAATGAAAAAGAAAAATAACCACGTAAACAACTCCACGAAAGAAGTTAAAAACGAACTCATGAATCAATCTCTAGGTAACTCAGGTGGCGACATCTATGTCGTGTCCCGGAACTGAAAGGGTAAAAAGTCGCGAATAGAGTAAAAAGTCGGGGTAAGAATAAAAGTCGTGAATAGAGTCGTAACGTATGGGAGCACAGCACGCCAGCATTCCTATTTGTCACATGTTATTTATTTGGGTTCTTTTAACTTAAGAGTTTCAGTATAAAATATTTAGCTAAAAGTGTTTTTCTTTGAGGTCAACAGATATATAGGTACGTACCATCAGGATGTACTATAGTGTAGGTATGCACGTTTTAGGGTCAATGAAATAGGACCTATTATCATGAACTGGACAGAAATTCTGAGTTGCTACTGAAACTTTCATATAAAATCCTAACAACATTACTCGTCTCGGGAAACGAACCTCACACCACTAAACATAAGATAGTAGTCTACTCGAACTTTCAGTGTTGCCAAGACTCGTCTTATAGTGATGTCAAAATGAGCATTTTGATAAAAAAAATATAGAAAGCTTCCCCATATATTGGCGACGGCCCGCTGTGGTCTAGGGGTACGAGTGTCGACTAATCACGGGGTTGTGGGTTCAGTTTCCATACGTACACATGACATGCATATTTATTGGACGAACATAAGGGTTTATATTGTGCCTGGATGTTTCATATGTATTATCCTTAAGTGCGTATATACAATAAAAAACTAAATATATAAGCATTATATCCATATTACATCCATTGTCTAGTACCCACAGTACAAGCTCTGCGGAGTTTGGGACTAGATGGTGCTGTAAATTGTCCCAAATCTTTATTTATTTTATAGGTATTTCCCCGTACCTATCGTGATTGAGTTTATAAAAAGCAAATGTTCATCATTCATACACAAACTTCTAAAAATAAAACAAAAAATACTTTCAGTCACAAATGCACAAAGAAAAACATGACCAAGCCATCTAAATATATAATACCTTGTTAAAACTTACTAATAGATAGTTCCCTTCACAATTTTAGATGCCTTTGTAAAACACAGTATTTTATATTTTCAATAAACTTCTTTCAGTTCAAAGTGAATAGAAATTTTAATCCGGCCAAATTGGCGCCTTGTCACACGGGGTGAGAGCGCGACGCGTCGCCGTCGTGTGCGGCGCCTAGAAGCGCGGGTTGCACGGGGCGAAAAGTAAACAAGTTAGAAAGGAAAACATTATTTATAGGCTTTGTAATGTGGTGTGTGCTTTGAAGGTGGCGTTGTTTGTCGGGTCGTTTTATTCCCTACAACATGGTTGAGTTGAACGACACCGATACACATGTCATACTCGTGAACGGGTACCGTCTGTCGGGGCTGGTCAGCTCTTACTGTCAATGGCAATCTTTTTTTCTGTTTATTATACTGGATTAACTTATTAGTACACATCAAACTGCATTGTTCTCATGAACTATTCAGATTGTAAACCATCATCTTGTTTACAATCTGAATAGTTCATGTTTGCACATGCACTGTAATCATGTTTTTTTAAAAAGAGTTTCTATGGAGTTTCTTGCCGGTTCTTCTCCATAAGACCCACTTTTTGGAACCGTGCAACTAGTTTTAACTTTTCAAAAGTGCCTTAATGGTCTAATTTAAATAAAATGTTTGACTTTGACATAACGTTAGTTGTTATTTAACAAATCTTGCAGCGATTACGGATTTACAATTTACAGATTTGATTTAACATAGAATACAGGGATTGATGATTTACCAATGACCCACACTATGCGTGTAATAGAATTTTCGCGTAATAATTACCCAAAATCATTTTTCCTGCCTTTCGATGCATATTAGAAACCTATCCGCCAAATATTAAGTTTCTAGGGTTCGCAGTTTCAGAGATATTGTGATTAATCAGTGAGTACTATATAGTCACTAGTAGGTCGTATATACCTTTATACCTGTTGTTTTTTAATAGCCCGTAAAAAAATCAGAGCCATTGTACTCATCATTATGAACAACTTTTACGAAGGGACCCTGAAAACGTGTAAAAAAACAACTGTTACATAGATTTTTCCGAGTTGTGAAAAAAATATTTGAACCAGCTGAAATTTTTAGAAATAAATACATTTTAAATATTTTCAAATAAAAACAGATGTCATCCGCTGTCTTCAGCGCCCCAAATTTACCAAAGCGCGCGCTTTCAAGTCATGTGAATCGACATTAATTGCACACAAATTGTGTTTTGTGTCGTATAATCTGGTCTTAATAAAGCTAAATCATTAGCGAAAAGTATTATTGAGAATTCAAGTTGGTAAATAGCTTGGAAATAGAAGGAAATACGTGGTGGACGGTATGAATCTTGAATGAAACTCTTGATGATCTTGAGATATTTATTCCTTGTTCTTCAGTTGTAGTGTTGGTAGTCGAGTGACCAAATAAAATGCCTCCAACCGAATGACTTTATTCGTGTCATCATTTTATTAAAAGAGAAGTAGGGGATAGTGGGAGTAATTCCACTCAAATTGGAGCTGCCCGACTGGGGAAGTACCTCCACCTTGCAGAAAAAGTAAAATAACACTGCTTTGAGCTGTGTTGTGTTTCTTACGGTGAGCAAGGTTGCCAGTGCTCCACGAGGAAACGTTGTGTTGGCAGTGGGGGGACTTTGACCCTTATACTGCCAACCCAACTATTCCTCTTTCAATACAGGGTCGGCAACGCGCAAGTGATACTCCTGGTGTTGCAAGAGTCTATAGGCTACGGTAACCGCTTACCATCAGGTGGGCCGTATGCCACTTTAGTAGAATAAAAAAAAAAGTATTTACTTATTTTCTTAAGGATTACCAACGAACTAACATAGATAACATTGACATAAATCGTTAATAATAATTAAGTTATACGTAATGTCAACTCAATTACAGGTAAACACAACTGGTACAAATATTCGAGTATAACCAAGAGAAGTGAAATTATGAAATTAACTACATTCAAGTGTAATACAACTATTATAGAAAGTAAAAATTGAATAGAAATTATCATCTACCCATGTGCACCTGGCACACATGGACACGGGTATGTTTGGAGAAAATGTACAGGTCTCCGGTGCTCATGTGTGCACATTCTACGAAACTGATGCTTTCATCATAAAGCCATATACTGCCCCATGGCTGGGCACCGGTCTCCTCTCAGAATGAAAGGGATTAGGCTAAAATCCACCACGCTGGCTTAATGCAGTATGGCAGATTTCACAAGCCGTCGAGAAAATCTGAGAGATTTTCTCACAATTTTTTTTAAAAGAAGAACTTCATTGGTACCATGTGTAAAAAGTTTCACTCAAAAATCTCATACCATGAAGGTTCTATGTCAATTAGAAGTAGGTACCTATTACAATAAAATGGTAATTTCATACTTTCACCCCTATTATAACTAGCTGCCCGCCGTGGTATCACTCGCCTTTTATCCTTTTTGCTCGGCTCCTATTGGTTGTAGCGTGATGTTATATAGCCTATAACCTTCCTCGATAAATTGACTATTCAACAACAATTTTTTTTTCATTTCGAACTAGTAATTCCTGATATTAGCGCGTTGAACCAAACCAAGAAACTCTTCAGGTTTAAAATATTAGTATAGAATATGAAAATTATTAAACTCACAATAACAATGAAATTATAGCACATTTAGAACAACCCAGCCCGCGGGCAAAAGTTACCTTAAAATTTCCCAACTCATTCAAAATAATGCAATCTCAAAGAAAATAATGTAACAAAAATATTCTGTCATTTATTTCCTTTCAACTCTATAGGGAGGGGATTAATGTATTTTGTTTTTTCTCTCTCCTGTTTAAGTTACTCCATCCCGGGAAAGAGTAATGCTGTGCAATCCCGCGTTTGTTAATGCATTCTTTATGACATCTCTAGTTCGTAGTGTTGTGCCTTTACGGGACTGGACAGATTTATTGGTTAAATATTTATTGTGATGCATTAGTGGGATTAAAGTGTTATGTAAGTGTTTAATATATTTATGTAATTGTTGTGTAAGTAGATAGAGTTGTTTGTTTCTCTGTATTTCATAGATAGAATAATCTTGTAAACTTATATTGTGGCGAGAAAATAAAATAAAGTTTTTTTTTTGTAGAACAGAGATTGACTTCAATGTATCATACGTATATATTGAAATATTATCAGTTTTTACGGATTTTATTGCGATATATCTGCTTCATTAGTAGTCGGGTTTGATTCCCCGGTCGAGCAGTGTTATGGGTTTCTCAGTTGCAGCTCGTGGATTTGTGCCCGGTTAAATGGCAAAAGGCTCGCTCGCTATTCGGATTCATTGTGCGTATTAATTATTAATAATCACTCGCGAGCCATGCTAGGCATTACACTACACGACCGAGTTCGAAATACGGATATCCGAAAAAGGACCAAAGTAGAGGATATCGGTGTTCGTATATCCACACTCAAGTGGCGTTGGGCAGGACACTTGGCTGACGTGGTGATGGCAGGTGGAGTAGATCCGTGACGGAATGGCGGCCGCGAATACAAACTCAGGTAAACGAAGTGTAGGAAGACCAGGCCGGGATGGCCAGGTGGGTCGATGATATAGTGAAGTGTGCTGGAAGGACCTGGATGAGATTGGCGCAGGATAGGGATAAATGGCGTAAAAGGGAGGAGGCTTATGCCTACAGTGGGTCAATAAAAGCTGTGAATGATGATGATGATGATGAATCGCTTAAACGGGTGAAGTCTACCAATCCGCACTAGTCCAGCGTGGTGGACTATTCCCTCTCAATCTGAGAGGAGACACGTGCCCAGCAGTGGGACAGTAAATGGGTTGATAATGACATTCGGCATTAACGGATGCTAAACATTATAAAGATATAAATTTTAGAGAAAGAAATATTCAATCTCAGGTAGTATTTTTCTTTTTAAAAACCTTAACAAATCAACATTCATTGCGAACTCCAGCCAGTATTTCTGCTTACACCGGTGTTTTTGTCCGTATGTAAACACGCGGTTGGGTTCCGTAGGTAATTAATTAACGCTCGTGTTTACACCCAGCGGCTATTTTATACTTTAGGGATCCTTAGACTAGAGGTTTTTATAATCTACGTAAGTGAATTGCAGAAGTCGGTCGCTTATCCTTTTAAGGAAATTGTGTAAGAATTTTGTGTTCTCAGAGAATTTGGTCAGTGAACAATATGATGTGCGGGATGAAAAATGAATCGGTTCGTAATAATTAGAGTGCTTGTAGTTACTAAACTATTGAGGCAGTTATTTTACCAACTCGATCTTTTGTGTTGTTCCCAGTATTAATTTATTAATTTATGTACACACTTAGTACAAATTAATTGACGACGTCTGTGGTCTAGTGGTTCGAGTGTCGGACTGCTGATCATTGTTCGATTCCCACAGGGCACAAATATTTGTGTGGTTAAAACATAAGTGTTTGTGTTGGTCTGGGTGTTTCTTATGTATTATAAGTATGTATTTACAAAAAAAAAGTATATAAGTATTACATCCATTGTCTAGTACCCATACTACAAGCTCTGCTTAGTTTGGGACTAGATGGTGCTGTGTAAAATTGTCCAAGAATATTTATTTATTTATTAGAATAGTATCCTAAATTCCTTACTCTTCAAAGACGTGGTCAGCCTACTAAGAGGAAGGAACCTGAATTCTTTGGCTTTGGGTATTCGTTGTCAAGATGACGCATTCGTTTCGTCGTCAGGACGTCACATTTACACAATTCACCACAAGCTCTACAAATGAGATTAGTATTTCAATATATATTCGGTGTCTACCGGAGTGAAGCAGGTTAAAATGCTACCAGAGATGAAATTTTTCTTAAGCTAAAATTAATATTTTTGAAAATGTTTAGCGTTAATGCCAGTAATAATAAAGGAAACCTTATTTTAACAAAACTGTTTACGGAACCTTTTATGTTATTTACAACCAGACTTTACAACGTCCATTGTTAGTAGCTTCTATTCAAAAACTATATTGTTTCGCGGAGCGCTAATGCGCTAGAAAGCACTTATTTAGCCCAACAAAAGGTAAGTGCAGCTAAGAGTAAGCCAATAAGACTCTTATAGCAAATTATTTATCAATAGGGTTCAGGGGGTCTACTCCCTAAGCACGAAGTCCGTAGTTTCGACCTCAGTTACGGGCGCTTCCTACTCCGTATCATCTACGGATGGATGATTCGTTCGGGGCCCAAACTAAGAATGAATGACAACACAATTTGACAGTTGTCCCTAATCTCGATATGTTTTTACCCGTTCGAAAAATTGAATTTGACACTTGTTTTATCGGACTCCGAATTTTCGGAGAACTTTCGAACGGCTCGTAACTTTTTTGACGGAGATAGGGAGTAGGCCCTCTTATACAATTACATTTATAGAAATAAAATAGACTGAAAAGAAAAACACAAGACGTCAGGAATATAGCGACTTTAACAGTCGGGGACCCATATTGATTTCTGACATTTACGCGAAAATTATACATTGAAATAAAACTACTTTTTACGGATTTTATCGCGTATATTGATATTATTAATCCCGAAGTTTCGGACCCTTTACAGCGTCCATCTACCCGTGACCATGGTCGCTGTAAAGGGTCCGAAACGTCGGGATTAATAATATCAATATACGCGATAAAATCCGTAAAAAGTAGTCGGGGACCCATTAAAAATTCTAGACCGGATCAAATTTTTCCAATTGTATTTTACACTTAATTTTTTTTTAAATTATTTTTCAGCAATTATAACATATAATTATACTTAATAATTATAATTATATACCTAAAAAGTTTATCACGGCTTTATTATAAGGTTTGAAAATTTCAATGAGAGTAGTTGCTAACCAACTTTAAATCGTTATAGATCCTATGGAAAATGACGAGAGAAATGTCAAGATGATATTCAAATACTTATTCAATGATACCACATTTTAATTTTTTCTTTTTCACAAAATGGCGTCCGGTTGTCGCCGTATTGAAATTTGATTACTGTCATGTACATATACATACTGCATTATACATATTTCTTCCGTATGGGAATCGAATACCATTATATTATTCGATAAACCTATTATATAAAGTTGATGGCAGCGTCGACCACGTTAGTCGAATCATAATCTTGTTCGACATATCGCCATACGCTCCGCTAATTCCGTTCAGGCAATATTTTTAATCGCAGTTTTTATAACACTCGTTAATGTTGAGACATACGGGTGTATTTCTTGTCTAACAAATTAATTAAAAAAAGAGACGGAGTTTAGATTTGTGCCTGGTTACTGGCAATAGATTTTTAATTATAATAAACAAAGAAAAGAAAACTTTATCTACAAAAGAGATCGATAAGCGATGTTGATAAGCTTTAGTTTGGTCATAGTTACCAATTTCTATCATAAAGTTCTTTAGAATACTTCTTTAAAGTTGGAACTATTGACTTCGTTATAATAGCGATGTTTAAAGAATTATCTAGGTATATACTTATTTATACCTGAGGAGAAAACTTTGTACCCCTTTTTAAGAATATTGCATGCACGGAGGAGTGTCATAGTAAGTAAATTGAATAAAACATTCATACTGTCAATGTCAGACACAAATGTGAATATGTCAATTTAAATAGAATTATTATTTAAACATAATTTGACAAGAACTTCTTTAACATACTCTTAAAAATGTTGAATTTTGACCACCGTGGAACAACTCGTATTGTTTTAATCTGCAATCAACATGAAAATTTTGACGATTTTAATCGTAAATTGTTGAGATTTTCTGACATTTTGATTTCTAACATTTACGCGAATATTATACATTGAAATAAAACTACTACTACTACGGGTAGAGTCTACCCGTAGTACCATGGACGCTGTAGGGTCCGAAACGTCGGGATTAATAATATCAATATAACGAGATAAAATCCATAAAAAGTAGTTTTTTTTTCTGACATTGCTTAGAATGGAACCATAGATTCTAAGATTATAATCGAGATGTCATATTGGTTTATCGTAAAATTATGCAGTTTGCAGTTGTACCGCTAATGATAAAATTATCGATATAATATACATATATCGATATGATATAATATGATAACATTATTTATAAAGTATCGATATTTATAACGACCTCATGTTCAACTGTTCTACTGTTCAATTGTATAGTCTTTGTCACGTGCTCGAAATTTCAGTGGCGCCCTTGAATTTGAAACAGTAATACGTTTTGGCGGCCAAATAATCCGTTGCTACTAAAAATCTGCTCAGAAAAGAGCGCTGACAGTGGCCCGTGAAATTACATCAAAATGGGAAAAACAATGTTACCAGTACATTTGTAGAACAAAATTGGATTTGCCGTGTATACAATCAATTCAATTTCCTTTGTATTTGCTCCATGTTAAAAATGCCACCTTCAAATTCTTAGATGACGTTATTATTGGCTAATTATTTTCCAGGCGACAACTCAAAAATGAAAATAATTATGGTCTACTTTACGATGTTATTATATAAAGAAAATTGTATGGAATCGTATTATCGTTTACCGTAAACATATACCTTTACATTCATAATGTACAAAATCTAAGAAATCTGCTAAATAGAAAATCGAGTAAATTTACGACGTAGTTATCCCTTTAAAGGGCGACTTTGGCAGTGATTAAACATTTTAGCAATAATTATTAGATGAACTTCAAAATGTAAGGAGTTATAAAAACTAAACAATGGCTGCTACTTTGAAGTAGCGAACATATATACTAATTTTTACACATATAATATTTATTATATTTAATATTATTATTATACATCTCAGATGATTTTGTCGCCGCGTTAATGCTTACACAATTATATACTAATTCACGATACTAATGTACAAATAATAAATACAATTTCTGATTTTACGTAGCATCAGATAATTTATCAGAATCTCTCCTTATATCTATGGAAATTTAGGGAAAAGGGGGCGGGCTATAGGTAGTAGGTAAATATTTATGCATAAGCAATTAATTTTCACGTTAACAGTTCACAATTCGTCTGAACCGTGTGTCACGTACAAGTGACATCCTATCACGAGACGATTAATAGAAATACTATCTGGCGCGGAACATAACACGCGAAACCGCCATCAGTTGGCGGACCGCTGCAACCGTGTGTTCATTACTTAGCACAGCGATTAAAATAACATGCGATGTCAAATTTTATGTTTTTTTTAAGGCTGGAAAGTGTCTGTCGTATTTGACAATATTTTTTTAATGCAGCTCAGGAATAATGTCAGTAACCAGTAATAATAACAAGGACTACAAACATTTATACCATCACGCCTGTATTCCCCGAAGGTTTAGGCAGAGGTGTAGTAAATGTACACCCACAGATTGCCAGTATATTTAGGTCCCATGTCATAGTGGGCGAGCTTATTGCCATTAACGGAGTACAAATTCAAACTACGAGGTGGTACTGTGAATTTCTTAGAAAAACCCAATACCTCTTGACTAGACCTTTTTTTTTGTTTACGATGGAAACCTTCAAACGGCTACCGATCTACGGGGGTTAGACCAGGGAGTGTGGAATTTTTACCCACTAAAACCACCCCGGTGGCCACCATCAGCACATGGAGGGGGGCACTGTGTCCTCTTAATAGACTACACTAGAACTCCCTTGTGCACCGCCTATTAAGGCACATCTCTGGGAATCGAACCCAGGACATCTAACAACAGTAACAGTTGCCCTTTCGACCACTGGATTTATATCATTATCATCATCATATCAGCCACAAGAGGTCCATTGCTGAACAAAGGATTCCTCCATAGACTTTCACTTCCAATATTGATAAATTCAACGGTATTTGGTTACACTGGAAGCAGGTCCAACTGAAAGTATCAACTCCTCCAGAAAATCCTCACGGATCCTCCGTCACCTGGGGAGGCGGCAGGGTATGTTGGTCTCGTACCGATTAAAAACCGCACTTTCCTACAGTCATGGCAAAGGGATCCGTGAAATTCACCATGACATTGACAGGCTGTGGTCGAGCACTTGCTGGACCCCATCAATTAACGAGGACTTACCCTGCATCCTATCTGAAGGCACGTGTGCTGCCTACTGGGGTATTATCTGGTCGGGTGGCACAATTCAACCGCCCGCAGGCCACAAACTGAAAGTATCTACCTAGGGGTAAGACATACTAAAGGCTAGGAGAATAATGAGCATTTGACGACTATCTGGTCTAATTATGGTAAGCGGCGTTGCGGTTAAGGATGGAGTATTTTTTGAAAGGTAGAGGAGGGTAAGGGCAGTAATTCCACTCAAATTGGAGCTGACCGACTGGGGAGGTACCTCCGCTTTGCAGAAAATCGAAGTGAAATAACGTTTTGAGCTTTGTTGTGTTCTTAATGGTGATCAAGGTGTTGGCAGTGGGGGGACTTTGACCCTTATACTGCCGATCCAATTATTCGTTTTACGGAGTTGGCAACGCGCAAATTTAAATACCTCTGGTGTTGCAAGTGTCTATTGGCTACGGTAACGACTTACCATTAGGTGGGCTGTATGCTTGTTTGCCACCTTATGGTATAAAAAAAAGAAGTACTCGTATACTTGTCTAACTACTGGATGAAAAGAATGAATTACTGGGCTCAGTTGCTTTGACTAAAAGAGCCCAACGTCCAATAGTGGTTTATAACGATGATGTTTGCGAGAAGTAACCTATTTGCCCATGACTTGGAAGCAATTTCAGTAGTTTTTTGTCTAGTGCTAGCTGGTGAGAGGTCATAAATCGCTGATACAGCTTGGCCAGCTAACCGCGCGCCCATAAATCCAAGCGACGTCAATTATCATTTGTAGCAACCGCGCTGCTGGCGATATCTTAGTGAGGACATGATTAATAAATTTAAATCGAAATAATTCTCATTAATAATTAAAATCATGCTGATTTTATTTTAAGGAAGAAAGTTAAATTTACAAACAGATTTTCCTTAAAGATATAAATTTTAGCAAACGAATAATTCGATCTCAGGTAGGGCTCGAACCTGCGTCCCTTTGGTTAAGTACACCTGACGCTTATAAAAACATTTATCTTTGAAAATTATTTGCTGTTGGTTTTCCGAAAAATAAATCATCATCATCATCATCAACCCATATACTGTCCCACTGCTGGGCACGGGTCTCCTCTCGTATTGAGAGGGATTAGGCTATAGTCCACCACGCTAGCCTAGTGCGGGTTGGCAGACTTCACAAACCGTCGAGAAAAATCTCTAAGGCATGCTGGTTTCCTTAAGATGTTTTCCTTCACCATTTAAGCGAGTGATAATTAATTATTAATACGCACATGAATTCGAAAAGTCAGAGGTGCGTGCCTTGGGCTCGAACTCGAGACTTTCAACTTGGCAGTCCAATGGTCATACCATTAGGCTATCACTGCTCCAAGAAAAATAAATAAAGAAATAAAATAAAATGTTTAGTATGACTGTGTTAGTGCCTAATATAATAAAAAAATACTAGATTTTTGTTAGTTCGTTTCGTTTATGCAAAAAATTCATAACTGCCTCATGAGCCTAGAGGTCGTAAGTGCCATTGCTTCGCTAGAGATACTGGGTTCAATTCCCAGGTCGAGCAGTGTTGTTTTTAGTCGGTGGCAGGCCGACATAGCCTGGGCAGATGTACAGACGCCAGCACATCAAGCTACCACAATCTGTCAAATTTCTTTGATAGATTTTCAACTTTAAAACAACGACATAAGGTTCATTTTCAGTTGGAAAAATTTGACAGTTTTGGATAGCTTGACCTGCTGGCGTCTGTACCTAGTGTATCTAGGAAGGTGCCGGATGCACCTTCCTAGGTTGCAGAAGATCTATGAGGAATTTCCGTAAAAAAAGGTCATGCAAAGTGTTAATAAGGTCTACATTATTCTTTCAGTATTGTAGACGCTTGCGACTGATAAATCTGGATGGCGAGGAGTTGAGCAGTAATTGATGACGTACTATCGACACTAATTCTCGGTTACGATTTTTAAAATAATTTAAATTGAAATTGCTGCTACGGATTGTATAAATAAAAATATAAGAATTAAGATAAGAATAAAAAAAAAAAAAATTAAAACCGACTTTTGTGACCATAAGTTTTTATTCGAGTAGGTAATCGATAGTTTATATATTTTTTAAATCACTAAGGTAGCAAACAAGATACGGCCTACCGGATGGCTTTATTTGGTAAAAAAATATTGCATCGACCCTTTGGGGGGTCATCATTCTTTAATGAATAAAGTTTAATGAATGAAGCAGGTATTAGCCTATTTAGATTTTTTTATTTGGGGCTATGGTATCACTGCGACCGCAGTCGGTCTATTGTGGTCGCCATTACAGTCATATCTAAGCTTTAAATCAAATGAGAGCATAAAAATACAGGACATTCTCTTTATTACCATACAATAACAAAAATAAACCAACGCCATTAAGATATCACTGTAAGTTTTTTTAATCTGTATCACTTAAATAGCTAGCAACCGATAATAGTCGATTCATAAGCACCATAGACAAAAACAAAATTCGAACACGCTGCGGAGGGAAATGCGTCATACATTTATTTTTTAATATGCAAAGCTCAAAGGAAATAAATTCAAAGGGAATGTAAAATAATCTTTTTTTAAATACGACATGAAACAGCTCTGCTTTTATAGAATTTCAGCGTTAAAACTTTGATATCTTTCATTTATTTTCAATTGGTAACATTTAATTCTGTTAAGTTTTATTTATTGCATCGACTTGCTTACAATTTTGTTTTTATTTACATTTACGTGTCCTATCTGTATTGATGTTTTTATTTCAGTTTTCATCATATAGTAGGTTTTTTATACTACTAAGGTGGCGAACAAGCATACGGCCCACCTAATGGTAAGCGGTTACCGCAGCCTACAGACGCTTGCAACACCAGGGGTATCACTTGCGCGTTGCCGACCGTGTAAAACGAAAGAAGAATACTTGGGTTGGCAGTATAAAGGTCAAAGTTTCTCCACTAGTAACACAATGTTTCTTCGCGGAGCATCGGCTACCTTGCTGAAACATGTGTTATTTAACTTCAATTTTCTGCAAGGCGGAGGTACTTCCCCAGTCGGACAGCTCCAATTTAAGTGGAATTACTCCCACTATGCCCTACTTGCTTTAAAATTAATAAAGAGTAATGGCATTTTTTTTTTGTAATATTATCAGAAACACGTCTATCGTCAGTTAACAAATTTCAAGTGCCCAGTAATTTAAATGGCAACATTATCCTTAAAACCGGAACAAAATAATGTTACTTAGCATATTATTATGTATCCGTACAATAATCGGGTGGTACCACCTTACTGTGTAACCGAGGTCTATCACCTCAAAAAACCTTCTTTAAGTTTTCTTTTTAATTAAGACCAAAACAACAACAAAACGTTAAAACGAAAAGCCGTTAACGTTTAATTACGTTATAATAACAGTTCTGTTTACCGACTAAGACGCGATAACGTAATGTCTCTCTTACTTAGCTCGAAATCTCAAGTTAAAATTTATTTAAGCAATCTTGGCAAAAGCTGTGATCTTGTTGAAGTATTGCCTTAATTACAGAGCGGTAATTGACCTATAAATAGTGGTAAGACCGACGCACCCTGGCTGCAAGCGGGTTTATGTTACCGTGTATAGTGTGTTTAAAGCTTTACATTTTTGATTGTCGAATAAAATTTAATTTTGAATAAAGAATCATAGGAATCATGGTATAATAATATGCTTACACCAGGTATTCTCTTCCCGTGACAGCTAGGTCAAGAGACTGCCCCACGATGACGTCATTAATATGTTGCCATTATGTATATCTGAGCAAAATGTTTTTTTTTCACTTGCTTCTATAATAAAGCAATTTTGAAATACTAATCTTATACAGTTTTACTTTTTTTACTTACTAATTATAGGAAAGACGAGATAAATAATATTTGGGCTAGGAAGCAATTTCTTTTATGTTCACCATTAATTAAAAACTTATTTTCTTAATTGGCAACTGATCGTTACGTGGTGTTGCAATCGTTGAGCATCGTGGGAAAGAGAATTACATATTTGACGTATACCTTCTGATGTTTTTTATGAATTCATCACAACATATAGGTTGCCTGCTATTTTACTCCTTTGTTATAAGGTACTTAGCGACCCGCCCCGCTTCGCACGGGTGCAATCTCTTAATAATATACATGTATTATACATATAAACCTTGAATCACTCTATGTATTAAAAAAAACCACATCAAAATCCGTTGCGTAGTTTTAAAGATCTAAGCATACATAGGGACAGACAGGCAGCTGACTTTGTTTTAAACTATGTAGTGAAGGAAATTATTTGAAAAAATTGGAGATCTCAAGATGACAACGTGCGAGTGATGCTTCTGGTGTGGGTGACGTTTTTAAGCTGCATTTACAGCTCACTGTCAAGAGGGCCGTATGTTTGCTTGTCATCTTATCACAATAAAAAAACAGGCCAATTAATATTACCAATGGTATGACCATAGGATTGCCAAGTGGAAGGTCTCGAGTTCAAAGCCAGGGCACGCACCTCTGATTTTTCGAAATAATGTGCGTATTAATAATTAATTATTACTACGTCGGTTAAATGGTGAAGGAAAACATCGCGAGGAAAACTGCATGCCTTAAAGATTTTCTCGACGGCGCGTGAAGTCTGCCAACCCGCACTAGGCCAGCGTGGTGGACTATAGCCTAATCCGTCTCAATATGAGAGGAGACCCGTGCCCAGCAGTGGGACAGTATATGGGTTGATGACGATTATCAAACAACGTATGCAAACGCTCGTACGTCGGTTGCAACCGTGTTTCCATACTGTTTACTTTCAATAAGTTATTAACGATATGTCGTGTCTGGTTAAAATTTAAAATTTATGATATGCGCGCCGGCATCCGCCATTAATACGCGTAAATATTATTTAAAGTATCGTGTATTTTGAAATAAAACTACTTTTTACGGATTTTATCGCGTTATTGATATTATTAATCCCGACATTTCGGACCCTTTACAGCGTCCATGGTCACGAAATTCGCGATTTTCGAGATTCACGAAGGTCGCGTATTGCCTCGAAGTTCTTTATCCGTACAGCGAGGGACTGACGTGTACGATTTGGGGGTCTTCAAGTCACGAGTGAATAGGTATCTTCTAGGTAAGCGTGCTACATCTTAGACCACATCGTCACTTACCATCAGGTGAGATTGTGGTCAAACGCTATCCTATCGGATATAAAAAATTACAACTCTGCGACGAAAAATGAATAAAATGTCTAATAAAAAAAAAAGAAAAAAGGTAGGTATATGAAGCATTATTTTACAAAAAAAAAAATGCTTAAATGGTCACCCTTAGCCGCAGCTTAACCTTGCCGAACGGTTGATCGGTTCAGTTATAACTTAACCACGAGCCCCTCTCATAACGCAAACCCATAGATAATATTAACCTATTTATATTTGTCTTACTAAGTAACATACACAAACTTGATGGGCAGTTGCTTTGGGCTATTAGCTCGAAATTTTCGTAATTTAAAGTTTTCTTTGATTAAAATTTTGTTCGCCTGGAGGGATGGAGCGGTTGAGGGTTAATCATTCAATGAATAAAGTGTTCTTTGGACTAGCGTTATAACCTGTAAAGGTTTGTGAAAATTCCTTACTATCCATACTAATATTATAAATGCGAAATGTGTCGGTCGGTCTGTCTGTTACCTCTTCACGCTTAAACCGCTGAACCGATTTTGATGAAATTTGGTAGAGAGATAGTATGTGTCCCAGGAAAGGACATAGGCTACCTTATGTTTAAAAAAGATCTATGGGATCCGGCTGAAACCGCGGGTAAAACTAATAGTATTAGTAACTAGTAATATTATAAAGGCGAAAGAAACTCTGTCTGTCGGTTACGCTTTATGCCTAAACTGCTGAACCGATTTTGATGAAATTTGGTACAGAGGTAGATTAGACTTTGAAAAACGACATAGGCTACCTTCTGTCACAAATAGCCATCTGGGATGATGTGTCGTACATGGTTTTTAAATTACATCAACGACTGACATTCATCATCATCAACTTAATTAGATTAGGCTATAGTCCACCACGTTGGCCTAGTGCGGGTTGGCAGACTTCACACGCCGTCGAAAAAATCTCTAAGGTATGCAGGTTTCCTCACGATGTTTTCCTTCACCGTATAAGCTAGTGATAATTAATACACACATGATTTCGAAAAGTCAAAGATGTGTGCCTTAGATTCGAATTTGAGAACTTGGAATTGGCAGTCCAATGGCGGATTGGCTGACATTAATTAGTAAAATTACATGTTACATGTAGATTTCGCCTCGCTAGCGTAGTGTTTGTAAGTGCAACTGTTACGCTTGGTTCGATTCACAGTCGACCAAAGTATTAGGGTTTTTCTATGAAATTCTCAGTTTGGAGTTGTGGCCGGTTATTGGCAATGTGCTGGCCCACAATTACCTACATGGGATCTAAACATACCGGCGAAGCCTTAACCCTTCGGGCAATATTTAGGCGTGTTGGTTATGTTATGTAGGTACATTTTATTACCATATAGCACATCATATGATATTTCACCTCTTACCTTATGATCTATGCCTTGTAGTTACAAACCAGTCTGTACCCACTATTTCACTCTATTAGGAGAACCTATAAATTATGGTCTATCTCACTTAATTACCCATTAGGCCTTTAAGTAAAGGTTGACAAATTAACGCGCACACATGGCTGGCCGCCATATATCAAAGGCGATTAAGAAACCTTGGATTAAGGCAATGATAATTTGTACTAAGTTCCTCTGTTGTGAGCGAGATATGAAGCGTGTACCACACCAATTAATTGCGTATTGAGCAATACAACACCACACACAGAATGGGACGGTTTAAAAAAAAAACTTTAATATTAAAACCTTTTTTTAATAGATAATTAGAATATCATCCATTTAAGGTTTTCCATTTCCTTGAACATCACAGGATGAAAATATAATATAGGTACCTACAGACCTATGTTTTCAACGCGAATCCAAAAGCTAAGTACATCTCTTAAAACTCTACCGACCCCTCTCCAGAAACAAAGTAACTTAAATCTCTTTACACCGACTTTAAATCCTTTGCCACTTCCCAACAGACAGGGAATTAAAAAGTAAAATATACCTGGGAACTACCATAAATCATAAGCTTAACGTTTTAATTAAAATGATAAATATTAGGCGGTGAGTTCACGACGGGTACCTTTCCAGTAAGAGGTAGACACAGTGTGTACTAGCTAAGTAGATATACAGTGCGATTTAATTCATTAAACGAAAGAGAAAATTTTTTCTGGCAACACAGGACAAAATACCACTGTATAATATATATGTATAATGCAATACCACTGCTCTGTTGTTCCTACCAGTGAGCAAGGTTGCCAGTAAACGACAACAGAAACGTCGTGTTGGCAGTGGGGGGACTTACTGCCAACCCAAGTATTCCTCGTTTTACAGGGTCGCCAACGTGCAAGTGATACATTTATGTTATATATTATTGTATATTTTATATTATTATGTCTGGACGTTAAGAGACCATGATTCTTCGAGTTTGTTTCGTTGTTTCTTGTCAGAGGTCGTCAGTTAGGAAATGCCGGCGCCATCTAGCATTAAAAATGCAAAACATTGAATTGTAAAAGTGTCTATAAATTAAAGTTTTTAAGCAAAGGAAAAATTAGACCGCGGGCAGGATTCGAACCTGCCTTCTGGTTAGGTACACCAGATGCTATGACCACTAAGCCACCGCGAGTACTACCCGCCATGTCGAATTTTGTCTTCACTTTCTAAATTTAATTCTAAATCTTTATGGTGACGTCAGTGTGGCGTGTCTATAAATGATTTATTTACAAAAAATAACTATCATTTCATTTCATTTCCTTTTACCCTGACAATATCAGCCGACCATCGGTTTGGTAGTCAGGCCTGCGATCGTTCGATATCCCTAGGCCATCATTTACCATACTTCCCACAAATTTAGTAATGCATAGAAATAATTTATCACTGCAGAGTCCAGTTTTTTTGCTATCTCCAATAACACGGTAACGTGCACAAAGCGCAATCCATCATACGCGACTTTTTAAAATATTGAATGTTAGATACTGGGTTCTATTTTATTTTATGTTCATGGTACAGGATTGTGAGCACAGATAATGTTTTTAGGGTTCCGCGTTGGGGTTTATAAGCCACTGGCAGTTTCACCTGCATCCCAAGGGGTTTTTTGAGACAAAAGGTAGCCTATGTCCTTCACCAACGTTTAAACTATCTCTTTACTAAATTTCTTCAAAATCGGTTCAGCGGTTTAGGCGTGAAAGCGTAACAAACCAACTGACAGACAGATAGAGTGACTTTCGCATTATTAGTAGGGATTTTGCAAAAAATAAACTGCCTGTCGTTGTAAGCACGACTGCTGAGTAAGATGTCCTAGATTCGATTTTCAGGTCGAGTCGAGTAGTGTTATTGGGGTTTTCTACAAAATTCTCATTAGTAACTTGGGAGTTTTGGAGTTAATAGCCGTTTTTTTTAGTTGCTGCTGTTGACCATGGTTTCGCTCGCATTTCAAAGGCTTTTTTGATACAAAAAGTAGCCTATGTCCTTCCTCAGGATCCAATCTATCTCCTTGCCAAATTGTATCGAAATATGTTCAGCGGTTTAGGCGCAAAGGATAACAAACAAACAGATAAATAGACAAACCGCAGTCACTTTCGCATTAATGATATCATATTAGCATTGGATACCACATTCACGAACTGCCTTGCTAACTGTATTTCATTAAGTCAGCGCGAACGCAATGAAGTAATATAAATGGATGGCTTATGTTCTGTAAGTTAAGGTAGCACTCGTAAGTTAGTTCAGTGACAAACAAGCATGTATAATAAACAAGTGGACTGCGCTCGCACCGTGATCCATCATTGTGAGGATACAACGAAACACCCTGTAGATACGCCGTCTGCTCGATTAATCACCCCGTATACGTATGCATTTAAGGCAGACTGTTCATTGCGCGATTTTAAACTGTTTTGATTTCCAAATTTATTTTATTATCTGTTAACGATTATGACTCATATTTTGGTCTAATATTTCAAAAGTTTTGTTTTTTAAGTAAGATAATGGTGTATTCAATTTAGTAATAAACAGGCGTAAAGATTATTATTAATTGCTTGGGGAACTCCACTAACATATACCATGGATGTACTACTATATTGGCCGCATTATTTAAAAACCAAGGCTGGGTTTAAATCTATAAATAATGACAAACCCATTCACGGCAATTAACAGTTCGATCACCTTACGGTCCGCGCTGATCTCCTACAGACATTTATATGCAGAATAAGAATAATCTTTAGATCATGTATTGTGCGTTATAAGATAATTTTTGCATAGAGTTAAGCGCATAATGAATGGGGATCTTTAATTCGTGTATACAAAATTCGATTAAGGTCGTGTTTCGAGAGTTTTTGTTAACTTATGAACAGGAAGCGATGTTTTGCTGCAATTTATTTTCCGTTCCCTGATGTACTTTCAAATAATTAAGTCCCAGTTATTTTGTAGCTATGTATTTAACCGAAGTTCTGAAAAGACCAAGAGTTATATAATATTAATTCTTTTATAAATTACTAGCGGCCCGCCTCGTTTCGTATTCGGCTTCGCACTCGACTTTGAACTCTGCTTCGCATTAGGCTTTCTACTCTGATACGTACTAGGAAATGACTAATTTGGAACCATGCACCTAGACTCGACATTTCATAAGTGCCTATATGGTTTAAATGAAAATAAAACTATTTTGATTTGATTTTGATTTCCACTCTACTTCGCACTAGGCTTTCCACTCTGCTTCGCACTCGAATTTACACTACTTCGCACTGGGCTTCGCATTCGGCTTCGCACAAAAAATATATCGTTTGTCGATGGCCTTACAACGTAAAAGGCATCAGTTGCCAAAATTTCTAGTTTGTAGCCCTGGTTTAGGTACTGCGTTGATGAAACAGTCAGCCAGGACAAGTACGGAGGCCAGCACATCAAGCTACCCCAATCTGTCAAATTTCTTTCATAGATTTTAACTTTAAGACAAAGCTATAAGGTTCATGTTCAATTGGGAGAATTTGTCAGTTTTGGATAGCTTGACCTGCTGGCGTCTGTACCTAATTATATGTATAAATAGGTACGGTAACGCCATCACGACTGTATTCCCAGAAGGTTAAGGCAGTAGTGTACCTATTGTTGATTTGTACGCTTAAGTCGTAACGTTTTCCCACAAATAAAAGAAAATTTTCAGCTCCTCTCTGCTTTCCTAATAAGTCCAAAAAAAATCCGGAACCATTTCACATTAAACTGCAATTACGATAACAAAACGCGGGTCCGAGATGTCTTTTTACGAGGCCGGGCCCTCGAGTCTCGAGCCTTTGAGGCCTCAAGCCTCTTGCCTCCGGCCAGGCCACTCGACGCCGTGCACAACTCCGCTAACTGTTGCATGCGACTCTCCGACTACTTGTGCCAGAGTTTTATTTGAAGCTTCCGGACTACTTGTGAGCGAGTTTTTATTTGAAGTCCTGTTGAAGTATGTACTGGCTTGCTTCAAGTTGGTATGTTAGTTGTTTATGTGGCTATGTGTGGTATGTTGTTTTTCTGTGGGGCTAAAATTACTATACGTAATATTGTTATGTAGTCATGTGTGCTATTTATCATTGTCTTTAAGTCTTACTATAATTTATATTAATTTAATTATAATATTGGCAGACTTTTCTGTAATTTTTACTATGACGACATTTATTCTTATTAGATACTTAATATTGCTTAATAATGTTTTGGTTAAATATACATACTCAGCTTTGAACGGTCTGGTAGCTTTTAAATTTATTTATGTGGCCTACGCAAATGTTTCACTGGTATCGTCATGCAAAACTATCCTATATATCTACACCAAATTTCATCAAAATTGGTTCAGCGGTTTAAACCTGAAGAGTTTACAGACAGACACATTTTCGCATTTATAATATTAGTATGGATTTCAAAGACATTCCAATTTTGACATGATTTATTTTAATAAACACATCCAATTACAGTTTACTACAACAACTAAACGCATTTCAAAACATCTAAACAAAACCCGCCAAGCAAAAATTGAGGGTATCGTCGAAGTACACATATTCTAGCACAGAACCGCACAGTACGGCGAGTTCATTACTTCACAGGGCGAGATCAAAAGGGGTATCTACACGGTTTATTTGTACACCCCCGAGATGCCAAGTTTTATTCCCGTCTCATGTTAACAAGACATGCATAATGGCTAAAAAAATGCCAACGAGTACGATATTCATATAAATAGAAGACGGTTAAACAAGGTTTTTGAAAGGCTTTTAGGCTGCTAGTGTACAGAAGCGCAGAGGAGCGAAGCGAAGAGGAGCGATACGGGGTTAAGAACATGACTAACATCCTGTGAGCTTCAGTAGTAGATATGAGTTTTAAACATCGACAAAGCAGTGCGAGATGCGGAGATTGATCGACTTTTTACAATATAATCCAGATTTTGAAATAAAACTACTTTTTACGGATTTTATCGCGTTATATTAATATTATATACCCAACGTTACGGACCCTTTCCAGCGTCCATGGTCACGGGTAGACTGTAGTTTTATTTCAATGTATAATATTCGGGTTAATGTCAGAAATCAATATATTCCAGATTTTTTTGATTTGCTTCATTTGAAAATAAATTTTGAAATAAGAACTGGAGCGAGAAGTTTAATAGGCAGAATACGATGTTGACTGTGAACGTCGATAAATTGACCTATTCCAGAAATTTACTCGCTCCGCTCCACTTCGCTTCGCTCCGGTGGTAATTTAGCCTAAAACCAAGCATCTTTGGCAAGTGCTCTGTTATCGTTTCTTGAAATCTCTTTCCTTTTGAAGGTAATGACGAGGGAATATTACTCGCTTTTTGTGTCGCAAACAACCATGAATTCACTATAAGTCTGCTTTATATTAAAGTCATGTTGTTATTGGTCTATTTTTATTCTCTTAATTAACAGAAAATTAAAAAAACTAGGTTTAGGTCTATTTATGACACTTAGATCTCGTGGATATTGCCATAATTACCAATCGGGAACCTAAATTTTTTTAGGTCTTAGTAGGGTGCCATTAATTCTCCAAGAATACTAAACCTTATTTGCATCTTAGAGCACTTAGGCTTATGGCTTATGGTAAGAAATACTGGAGCTAGTAAAATTATATGAAATTATAATTGAAAGTAGGGGGAATGTTCTTTGCCAAAAAACATACCATTTCATTTTCATACTAACTATTCTTACAGTCAAACGCATATTTTTCCAATAAAGCAAACTCTTTTCCTAATATCTGTACCTCCCATAGAGTCCATTTAAACCAATTTCCGTGCCAACCCTGATCGCTTACGATATTACACAAATAAACAATAATAGCGGCGTATAAAAAATGCATTAGGGTCACCAAAAGGCAAGTTTTCGAATGGCTGATGATGTAAAATGCATGTAGGGATAGGGTTGTGCGTTGACGAATGAAACGGGAGTTAATCCCGACTTCACCCCTGTTGGCGTCGAAAAGATTTCCCTCGGGAATGTCACACGTACTGAACCCTTTGGTGTGGTAGAAGTTACAAGAGATTAATCATAATAATGAATATCCCATCTTCTATCTTCTTGCTGAACGGACTGCTTTGAAGAATGAGAAATGAGAAGAATTAGGCCATAGTGTACCTAGCGAACTTAGTGCGAAGAAATCATACAATTTAAGACTTAAGTCCTTAAAATAATACTTTTCTTGAAAGTGATAATTTTTTCAAAAACTGAAATAGAACTCAAATGTGGCATCATCCAGTATTGTTACTAAATAATGACGATGTATGTTAAGATTTTGATCTAATTTATTTCTTGACTGCAAGATCTAGAACACAGTATTGTTAGTGTCGACATTCACATAAGACTTTAGAAATAGATATAATAAGACCCTATTCTGCAAGTCAACCGTTATTCGCTCGGCCGTTTTTGAAGGCCTATCCGATTACCATGTTGTATTGATTGAAGATAAAATAAATTACGATTCACAATCGCTACCGCTTATACATTAGCCCACATCCCCATACAGACTGAAGTAATATTTTAAGCGGCTTTGAATCATCGCTACAACTCTTTTTTCCGATATCCGCCATATTGGTTTGTGACATTACGTATTTAGGTAATGCCTCCTTAATTTCTTAGCAGTTACTATGTTATTGAAAAGGATTATCCCTAGATAGGTATTTGATTTATACAATTGCTTATAAGACATTTTTTTGAAACTATTGTTATGATAATTTCTATTGCTTTGTGCAATTTATATTATACTAGCTTTTACCCGCGACTTTGTCTGTGTAGACTTTACGTGTGTATGTTTTTATGTTATATATTAACACAATAAAAAAAGAATTTACGAAATTGTTCCATCCGTTCACGCGTGATGCGATGACCAAGGGAAATAGAATCATTTTTATACATATATATATAAGTAGATATAGATAGGATGTGCCATATTTGGTACATTAGTGAGGTGCTCTCGATGGAATGTACTCTTGTTTTTCTGTGTGGTGCTGTGTTTAATAGTAGTTGTTTTAATATCTCATTGCTATCTCGCATAGGTACTAGCGTGTTTACTGCCTCATCAGTCTTATTGCAAGAGCGGCTGCCAATCACGAGATGGTTTGATTTCAATTACCATTAGACCACAGACGGTTTACGTGTTGGACTGCTGATCACAGGGTCGTGGGTTGAATTCCCACAGGACACAAATATTTATGTGATGAACTTAAGTGTTTGTGTTTGTCTGGGTGTTTCTTATGTATTATAAGTACGTATTTACAAAAAAAAGTATATAAGTATTATATCCATTGTCTAGTGCCCATAGTACAAGCTCTGCTTAGTTTGGGACTAGATAGTGCTGTATAAAATTGACCAAGAATATTTATTATTTATTTATAATTTTGTCAAAATCTTAATAATTATTCGAGAAATACAAGCGTACATTCATTTGATTATTTTCATGATATTTTCCTTACATAAAGCCAGTAAGTAGAGCTATTCTGTAAGAACGCTTTCACATCTCGACAGCTTAATCCGCGGTTGGGTATCAAATTCGTATTCTCTTAAATTCAATAGAATCAGTAGCGCCACATTATCGAATGCGGAAATAAAATGAAGAGGCAAGCTAGAGAATTTTGTCATTTTATGTATTTACTAGCTCCTGCCCGCGACTTCGTCCGTGTGGAAAAGTAACTTTAAATTATCATTGTAATTTGGCTAGTTAACTCAAAATCGTTATAAATTGTAGCCTAGTTATTCTGATGTATAAATAATAATACTGTAAAGTTCCATCAAAATTCGTTCAGTGGTTTTAGCGTGAAAGAGTAACAAACGTCCGTCCATCCATCCATCCTCACAAACTTTTACATTTATAATATTAGTAGGAAGTAGGATCATCGAGCTAAACAAGACTCAATATCGAGATGGAATTTTACAGAATAGCACTGTCTAGTTTTTCAAGTCTAGATTTCATTTGAGTACCTGCCTATATTCTAAATCATTACGGAAATTCTTAACAATAATAATAATTATTTGAGACATTTTACACGGCACCCTCTAGCCAAACTAAGCAGAGCTTGTACTATGGGTACTACACAATGCATATAATACTTATATACTGTTTTTGTACATAAACACGCACACAAACAAATAATAATAATTATAAATATTTTGGGATATTTTTACACAACACCATCTAGTCCCAAACTAAACAGAGCTTGTACTATGGGTACTAGACAATGGACATAATACTTATATACTTTTTTTTTGTATATACATACTTACAATACATAAAAAACACCCAGACAAACACAAATACTCATGTTTTATCCACACAAATATTTGTGTCCTGTGGGAATCGAACCCATGATCAGCAGTCTCGAACCGCTAGACCACAGAGGTCAAGGAGTATAATATTTTATTGCAATAGCATTAAGGAGTATAATATTTTCACTAGTGCTAATCCGAAATGCTGTTATATTATTAAGCAAATCTTATTGTTGGTAATCATGGGAGATGGCGCGACGTGTCCCCACGGAACCCCAAAATGTCTACATGGGAAAGCGTTAATTACGTTAAAGTAAATCACGCGAAGACATATTGCTAAGTATTGTGGTGGGCCATGAAAATCGCGATAACCAGTGATCGGAATTAGGTGTGCTAATTTACCTAAACTTAAAAGAACAGAGACAAAAACTGGAGACTTCCTTACGACAGCATTTTTTTCTAGCTGGTTTTTCTCCTTGGTCGTCCGATCACATGTGACTCGAAAACAGGTGAGGGGGTCGGAAAAATCACGGAAATATCACAATGGTTGGAGCGAGACATGTGTATTTAATTGTTCGTAGAACGCACGATGGCCAAACCGACTTCTGTACCAAAAAATACACGTGATTTTGGGGATACGGAGCGAAGGAGTTACTATAAAATCTCGCAAAAAAAGATGGGAGAGGTAAAAAAGTTGTAAACATCACGTTATTAATGGACGAACTAAGACCCACTATTTGGAACCGTGCCCTTAGCTTTTAACAATTCAAAAGTAAATGTAATTTATCTAACTGAAAACATTAAAATTTTATGTAAATATTTGTATATCAAAATATTACTTTGTTTCAGTGCATTACGTAGACCAAAGTCAATAATTGCGCGTAAATGAAAGCGGATTCCAATATGATTATGAATGGGTATGCAAGACTATTCACGAGACACTGATTATGACGAAGGATCACGATTAATCGGAATTATGAAGAAGTAAACGACTTAATCGCTGTATTTAAGGCCATACCCTCGGGGAATTCGCAGGCGGGCGCGGTACGTACCGGATCCCTGATTTATGTGGAACCCATATAAATGCAATCTGCTTAATTGCCGTCTGCTGTGCCCGATAAGCCGGCCATATTGCTAGAGATAGTTTTAATTCTTTTTGAAAAGCTAATATGTCTTATATCATCAACATAAAGATATGATACTTTTCCTGCTGAGCGTCTCCTCTCATAATGACACAAGTTTGTCTATCTACCAGCACGCAAATACGCGTCTCGTAATAATTTGATATGACAAAAGTATGTCGCGGTATGCATGTTATAGAGAGAGCTATGCTTGGCATTTCTCTATGTGACCAAATCAGTAATGAGGAGAATCGTTGGAGAGGCCAAATGCATAGCTGAAGGATCAGCAAGCTAAGTGGCCGTGGGTGCGGCACATAGCTCGTAGAACTGATGGCCGCTGGGGAAAATAGGTTGTCGAAAGGAGATCACGCGAATGCGTGTAGAATGGCCTTCAACTACATGGATAGATGACATCTTAACCTTTTGACTGCCACGGACGTGTATAGACGTCAAATGAAAACTTGCTCACGACGCCAACGACGGCATGGCACGTCAAAAATATCACTTTTTTTTTAGTTCAAAACAAATACCTACAAAAATCTTTTGTTTTTTTTTTTACCTATTATTAGATAGAAGAATTTGGCAGTCATTGTCTTATCATCATCATCAACCCATATATTGTCCCACTGCTGGGCACGGGTCTCCTCTCATATTGAGAGGGATTAGGCTGTAATCCACCACGCTGGCCTAGTGCGGGTTGGCAGACTTCACAAACCGTCGAGAAAAATCTCTAAGGTATGCAGGTTTCCTCACGATGTTTTCCTTCACCGTTTAAGAGAGTGATAATTAATTATTAATACATTAGTTAGTCATTGTCTTATACTTTTAGTTTTTTTTTTATTGCGATGTGATGAAAAATAAGCATACGGGTAATGCCGCCAGATGGTAAGCGACAACCACAGCCTATATGTATAGAGAAGTCTCATATTATGGCCAGTAATATCAGATATTATTCGCAAAATCTGAAAAAACCAGATGCATTTAGACAGAATCAATGTTTTCATATATTTTTTTAATATAAATTTATGTACAGTCGCGCTCGTCAATTTGTGAGCAGCTACAGTATACCAAATATTTTTAGCATTTCAATCAGCCACCCCTGCTTGTGTCAAAACAAAACGACTTTTTTTTCTGCTCGCTCGCGAAACCATCTCGTGTGCCCTCAGGTTTTTACTTCAAGTACAAATTAAAAATGCTTTGAAGGGGACTATTCTGGTGTATCAATATATTTGAAATTATGTTATATTGAAACATTAAAGGGTTTGTGGCTAAGTAGTTACTATGCTGACTAAGGCGAACGGCAGATTTCGTACCGCATACTTTTTTTGTTGTTCTGTTATAGAATTTGTACCACTTATTAAGGCAACTAAGCCATTTATTTTCATGTAAGTATATTATTTTTAGAACTTCGGATTAATGAATAATATCATTAGAAATATTTTAATAAATAAACGTAATAAAATCGTAAACTAAACGCAGTTATGTTTTCAAAAGCTGCTAAAAGTAAAAACACAAATATCGATATGATAATAATTATTAATTAATTATTAATTGTTTAGAAATAGAAATAACATTAAATATGATCGTGAATTGGGAATAAGATCTTAGGGATCTGATGCACATTCTCCGAAATGTATCCGATAAAAACCGATAAGCTAACAACACTTTGCGGTGATTTTCCAAAATTCATCTTTATCAACCTGTGCACTACAAAGTCCACTGCTGGACATAGGTATCTTCTAATGCACCCCACTGAGTAGGTACGATCCTACATCTCAATTTACCTACTTATTGGTAAGTAAAACACTACAAAGATAGCAACAAGCAATTTAGAACATTTACTTGTATCAAAAAAACAATGTTTATGTACCTATTAACAATCTATATTGGTACACTAGTACATAACCTTAAAAAATAAAACTGGTTATAACTTTTACGTCCCAAGTCCTAAAAATCTAACAATTTAAAAAGGGCTTGCCCATCATATTAACTACCAATTAAAACAAAAGATATCTTAAAACACGAAATTTTATTACCGGTACGAAATTCCCATACAAGCCTGCCATTCTCCTTTGCAAGATTAAGCTGCGCTAACCGCGGACAGTCTGTGGATGGGATGCCTCGGAGAATACGTAAAACCGTCTGTCCCGGTTATGATACGAACATAATAATGGTAATCATCATACGAACATAATAATGGTAATCATTATTATGTTCGTATGATGACAGTGGTTAATGGTAATCAGAAGCTTCAAAAGCCTGACAACCAGTCTATCCTCAGGATATCGGTATTATATTATACAAGTTTCCCGATTTATTTCATCGTAAGTCTCTACTTTAACAATGAATAGTAACTATTACTAACTTTACATTCGTTTTTGATGTGCAATAAATGAGAATATTATATCCATCTTTCCAAATAATCTCTAATAAAAAGTGGTCATCTCTTAGAGATAATTATAAGCCTTTGTACCAACAGTGCAAAAAGTATTTTAAATAAATAAATAATCCTTGCAAAGGTTACAAGGATATAAATTTGATAGATTGTACGCCACAATAAAATAAAATCACGAATTCTGAATCGTAACACAAACAACAAAAATAAGCAAACATTAAAAAAGAACACATCACAAACGCACGTAAATTAAAACGTCCACAAATGTAAATATATCGTGCGTTACATTAATAGAGGCCTCAGCGCGTCCCCCGCGTAACTTACACCCTTCCTTAATGAACAGAGATTCTTTTTCGATTTTCATCTAAAACAAAAGCGAAATATTTTTGGCAGACGGCAGGTATTCGCGCGGTGGAATACGCTTGTTGTATGTCGAGTGTGTTCATGATATTTTGTTGTTGTTTGCGAAAGAGATATAATGTAAAGGGATTGTAAGTTCTCTATGTGTACTTTCAGATTATATTAATCAGGCATCAGGAATTTCTCTACGTGACCAAATGATGAGATCGTTGTAAGTTTCTGACATAGCTGAAAGACTTAGCAAATTTAAATGGCAGTGGGCGGGGGACATGTCATAGTCGTAGAACTGATAGCCGCTGGAGCAAAAAGGTTCTTGAGTGAAGATCAAGCACCGGAAAACGCATATGCGAAGGGAGATTGCTGGAAGTCTTTGGATACAAGCGGCATATAATCGGTCCTTATGGAACTCTATGGGAGAGGCATATGTTCAACAGTGAACCTCTTGAGGCCGAGATCCTGATGATGGTATTTTCAGACTCGATATTCCGTACGATAAAAGGGGAACAGTTTTTAGAATAGTAGCTCATAAATTGCCACACCATTCTATATGGGCTAGATGTCTTTTGGAAGGATCCAGTGGTCACTGAATTGCAGTTTGTCGGGATTATGACGAATGTGAAGACTAGCGTCACCGTACGTCCACGCGGTAGACGAGTGTGGAGAGGCGAGGTGTATTGCCCCTCCGACGAAAAGGGAGGATCCTCCAACCAGGCGGGTGTTGTGCCTGGCGGGCCACGGCCCGACGGTTGATGTCGGGCGGTTGTATATGCAACTTTCGTTGCGAATGTTGCTTGCGCGATTCAGGACTTCGTAGTTCTATGTAGCGCGGTAGATGTCGCTACAATGCCATATATAGTATTTTCTGGAACTATCCATCCTAGTATTGTAAATATGAAAGTAACTCTTTGCAACGTTTTTACGCCTACACCGTGGAGTTAATTTTGTTGAATTTTGTTATAGAAATAGATCGGACCTTAGACAAGAACATAAGCTAGGTTTTGTGTCAAGTTCTTTGACGGCCTGTAATTTATATTTAGTTAATTTTTTTTCCAAATTCGAATGTTGATCTAGTTAATTTAAGAGACATTTTCTTAAACACAACACAGAATTTGTGAAGTAGTTTGTGCCTTATAAAGATGTTGTAAAAACCTCAACAACACTGTTTGTAATTTTTATTTGCCTTAAAACTTGGGCATGTTGGTACATGTTTTTAAGCGAACAACCTAATTATAAAAATTTTTGGGGACATACAAATATTGTTGTCGTAGGAAAGTTTTACTTTAATTTGGCCAATGTACATTTTTGCCGTAATAATTTGGGATTTTTGTCAATAAACATACATAGTAATTATACAGTGTTTTAATAATTGGCAGAAAAATTGTGCTTATTTAGTTATATCAATAAATATGGTCATGTATGGCCCCTTTCAACCTTCTACAGTTGGGTAACTTCTTAATAGCGTGTGCATCAACACTGCTCATTTTGTTTAGTAATCAGCGTAATGATAGACACATTTTACTATTAAAATAATACATGCAGACTAAACTTGAATGTACTTAAAATGGGAAATCTATTTTAAGTTTACACGTGGTGGGTAAAGGTTTGAGCACACTGCATGGTAACGATACCATAATGCTTTGAAGAAAAACTGTGTTATTGATATAGTGGTCGAAGTCAAACAAAGTGTTGTTATTGGGGTCTTTATATGAAAATAAAAATAAAGTTAAAATTCAAAATTACAGCTCCCTCCCTAGGGAATAGCCGTGTCTCGTTAATGCCTTTACAAACATAATTAACGGATGCAAAGTACATCCAGACTTGAAACAAATATCTGTGGTTCATACAAAGATTTATCTCCGGTGGGATTCGAACCCACCATCGATGATCACCTTAACAGGTACATAAAAATGTGCAGTCAAGTTTTTGTTAGGTTCACCCAATTACACTTAAATACTTAAACAACACGGACAATACACGGACATACGATACATACTGACGAAATTACTGTGAGTGTTTATTAGGCTAACCCTCCTAACAGCTTTAGGGTTAGAAAGCATATAGGACCTCACACACAACAGTCTCGATCAAGATCACTAACCAATGACAGAGTACAAAACAAAGCCACATCTTTTTTCAACCACAATTATAATTTAACAATATTACAATCTAGTGTGTTTATTACCTTCAATATCCGTCGTATACCGGGATACCATAAAACGTAACAGTTTACAATACACCTGTCAGTATTGTGCTCTGACATGCCAACCACCCATAATCGTAACTGCGATCTATGACACCGATATCTCATAATTATATCGGTTACTCGATTATTATATCGATAACAGTGCGGCTCACTTTTCCAGATAAATAAATCGGTATTTGGGGTAGTCGATTTTGAGGTTAGGGATGTCAAACTGAGAATTTCTGAGTGCGAACATTAATAAAAAATCATAACCTAATATTGTTAAAAATCTGGCTTATTAGTCTAGTGGTAATAAGCGCGACTGCAGAGCCAGAGGTCCTGGTTTCCATTTGCAGGTCGAACAATATGTTATTGAGATTTTCTACGAAATTGTCTGTTCCGTTGACATTCATCATCAACCCATATACTGTACCACTGCTGGGCACGGGTCTCCTCTCATATTGAGAGGGATTAGGCTATAGTCCACCACGCTGGCCTAGTGGGGGTTGGCAGACTTCACAAACCGTCGAGAAAAATCTCTAAGGTATGCAGGTTTCCTCACGATGTTTTCCTTCAGCGTTTAAGCGAGTGATAATTAATTACTAATACGCACTCGAATTCGAAAAGTCAGAGGTGCGTGCCTTAGGTTCGAACTCGAGACCGTCGACTTGGCAGTCCAATGGTCATACCACTAGGCTATCACTGCTTTTTTTGCTGTTGACATTATCCGAGCACAAATTCAAACTCCGAAATACTGAGAATTTCATAAATCGTCCTTCTTAATACACTGTTAGAATAACAGTATTTTTTTTACGAATAAGTGGCCAACAGAACCGCCATTATCTACAAAGCTGGGACTATTATCCTTGTTTTCAGTCCTTGGCCTAGCCACAAAGGGCTCAAGGCTGCGGTATTACACCGTTTCGTAATCCAACTCGATGCATTTGCTCGCTCATTTCATAGAGTTGGAAGGCCACAGACTAAGGAGTAGAGGAGACAATTCTTTTTAGATTTAATGGGATCTTTATTATGCCTATAATCTGCAATAATATAGGCAGCCGGTCACGACTGTATTTCGTAAAATAGACAGAGATGTGCTGATCGAGTACGCCTACAGTTCGCTGGTATTTTTAAAGTCCCATGCCTAAGGGAGCGAGCCCATTGACATTAACCGGGCACATATACAAAATCCGAGCTATTACTGAGAATTTTATAGAGAAACCCAATAATACGTCAAGCACTAGTGGCCTGACATATTGCTGAACTAGACCTATTTGGCGCAGCCGCGAGGCACACACCACTATGTTTTTAAATAGGATAAGTATATCTTTATTATAGGTTTTTTTATTTTTTCTATAAATTTGTTAAAATTGTGTGTACGCGAACTGTAGCGAAATAAATTTATTTATTTATTTCTTCTTTCTTTCTAATACTTTGCTCGGCGAATGAACTCTTGTCAATCCAATATATTGTCAAAATCAGTTAAATATTTTTAAGTTACACATTACAAACAAACAAAATCTTTCCTCTGGATAATGTATAATGTTTCTCAATTTGTTTGTTGATTTGAACGTTAGATTATAATTTGTTTACAAAACCTTGAGGCCAACTCAGAAAAACGAAATACGAAGTTTCGACTGACCGGATTATACATTTTTTTAACACGAAAATGTTTCACAAAGTTTATTTACAACTAGGGTTAACGCAGGAAAACAAATCGCAAAAATCCATGGTAGAGTCCGAAACAGTAGTGGTAGACAAAGCCACAATCCGTAACGCGGAAATTTCGTAGGTATTAAAATTTTATCTTTTACTAAGAACTGTCGTATCTGCATCAAATTTCTTCGCTTAATCCCTGTTAGGTGGCGTGGGTTATATCTAATACGGAGCGGGTGTAACCTTGTACTTTCTAATGCAAGGCCCGCACGGCGCACATTGCTATATTAATCCAGAGCTGCATGACGCTGGTGACGTCATACCAATTGTTGGAACGTACCTACTCTTAGATGTAGAGCATTACTATTAAGGTTATCGCGCAGTGGGTGTTTAAGGACTGCGTCACCGAGGAAACTGAAGGAAAGTCTTGCGTGATGACCCTGATTTTATAAAAAAACTTTAGAAAAAATAAATTGTTTACATTAAGACATTTTCAAAGAAGCGAAGGGAAGGTGTTGGACATTTTAATTGTACAAATACGTGTTACGAAATACCCCGTAAAAATACATAATTTATCAAAGCCAAAAATTTTGTCAGCTGTCATGTCATGCTGTCAGCTGTCATGTCATGTTCTGTTAAATTATCTGGTTCCCAGATTATTTAACAGAAAGGCCTACGTACCTATTTTACCTAATAATTGTCTACTTTAATAGTTTTTCTAATTTTCATTCAAAAATGTTGTTGTTTTCCTTTTTTTGGGGCATGTTATACAGCGTTACTACGGTTCTTAAATATTGTGAATGGACTCGTTATAAGGCCCCATTTAACCTCCTCTCGGCTTTACGGGTAGTTTTGTAATACCCTGTATAACTAATAACTACATAAACATGATACCATCCCGCCTGTATTTCTTGAATGGTTTGGTAAAGATCCCATGTAGGGGGTGAGTCTATTGCCATTAAACAGGCAGGTCAGTGCTCCACGAGGAAACGTTGTATTGGCAGGGGGGACTTTGACCCTTTTACTGCCAACCCAACTATTCCTCTTTCGTTTTACAGGGTCGGCAACGCGCAGGTGACACCCCTGGTGTTACAAGCTTTTATAGGCTACGGTAAACGCTTACCATCAGGTGGGCCGTATGCTTGTTTGCCACCTTAGTAGTATAAAAAAAAACATAAATTCATACTCCGAGCTGCTACTGAGAATTTCATAGAAAAATACACTCCTCGATCTGGGAATCGAACGGAGAACTTCTAGCGAAGTAGCCACGCTTACGACCACTAAACTAATGAGGCAATTTAAATACGATGAGGTCTTAAATAAAAAATCTCAAACTCAATGTCCCCTAGGAGTCACATCAGTCACTTAATTTTCGGCCAAAATTTCATTCTATCACTGTCACGGTTATTCAAAAACAACGAAATAAGTGAGCGATTGGAGTTCCGCGAGTCCTGGGGGACATTTTTTCAACGATCGCTCTTAAAATTTAGTTTCACGGACGTGTAATGGAACTCCCCGAGGCGCGAAGGTCATGTTTGCCGGAGGCCTTTTTTAGTGGTTTTTCTATTTTATTTATTTGTTGTTAGTTGAAGCTAAATGGCAACCTTTACGCATGTTAAACGTAGCCGCACCGAGACATGGGGAAGATATTTTATGAGTTCGTTTTTTTATTTACATTTTTATTAACACTGATAAATAATCACAATAATTACAATCACTTATAATTTAGGCCAAAGTTTATATGTAAAAATATACATTTTTGTAGTCGATAAGAGTCGGCAGAACCTTGCTTGTAGAGATGTAACCTAAGAGGTCGCGATCAAATATTTATGTGGCCTACGATTGCCCTGGGATTGACCATTTTCTTTTTTCAAAATATATATTATATACTTTGGCTTTAACACAGAATCTGAGAGCAGACCCTTGTCCAGCAGTGGAATAGTATATGGGTTGATGATGAGAGTTTATAACGCTGCCACAAAATAGGAGAACTATAACTTATCAAAGGAAGTTCATAGCTTAGTTGTTCTTCGAATTTTATGTGTAAAATTAATAATTCATTTATTTTGCAATCATGTTTCGTAAGGGATGGTATCAAGCATACATCCTGTTAGGGTGCTACAATTATAATTGTCAGGAAATTAAGTAATACATATAAATTGAAATAAAACTAAGTACTTTTTAAGGATTTTATCGCGTTATCAATATATTATTAATCCCAGTCTACTGCACGCTGTAAAAGGTCGGAAACGCCGGGATTAATAATATCAATATCGCGATAAAATCCTTAAAAAGTAGTTTTATTTCAATGTATAATATTCGCGTAAATGTTGGAAATCGATATATATAAAATTAGGAACTTGTTATATTAGCTTAATAAAAATAAAGTTATTATAAGTTACTTAATCTTAGGCCAAATACTAATACTAATGGTCAAAATAATAATTATTTTGTGTTATAATTGTCTGTCTATTATTTATTATTACTGTTTTTGTTTTACATAATAAATTGGAACAGAAAGCAACAAAAAACATAAATTAATACTCAGAATCGATAAAGTAGAATTTATTTGCAATACCCATCGCGTTTCACCAGTGGGAATAGCATTAGTCAGTAATGTAGTTACAAGGTTAAATTGCGATCCTTGAACCGACGAGTAACCTAGAAATACTTTGAAAAAAAACCCACGTGTAACTTTTAACCGACTTCAAATAGGAGAAGGTCGAGGGGCTCGGGGCTAAGGGTGGCCATGTTAATATCTCCCCTCAGATGAGAGGGATTAGGCTATACACCACCACTCTTGCCTAATGCGAGTTGGTAAACTTCAGACGCCGTCAAGAAAATGTCTCAGGCATGTAGGCTTTGAACTGTGTTGTGTTTCTTACAGTGAGCAAGGTTGTCAGTGCTCCACGAGGAAACGTTGTGTTGACAGTGGGGGGACTTTGACCCATATACTGCCAACCCAACCATTTCTCTTTCGTTTTACAGGGTCGGCAACGCGCCAGTGACACCCCTGGTGTTGCAAGCGTCTATAGCTTACGGTAATCGCTTACCATCAGGTGGGCCGTATGCTTGTTTGCCAACTTAGTAGTCTATAAAAAAAAGGTTTCCTCACAATGTTTTCTTTCACCGTTTAAGCCATATACCATACCTACGGTTGAATTGTAATGTTGGCGAAATGTACAACCTTGTAAAAGAATTTAGGTAGTTTGTTTTAATTTATTACCAAAAAATTATACTGCCTCATTAGTCTAGTGGTCTTAAGCGCGACTGCTATGCTAGAAGTCCTAGGTTCTATTCCCAGGTCGAACAGTGTTATTGGGTTTTTGAACTATGCAATTGACCTCAGTAGTAGCTCGGAGTTTGGATTCCTGCCCGGTTAATGACAATAAGCTCGCCCACATATTATAAGGGGCCTAAATATACCGGCGAACTGTAGGTGTAAAATAGTAATCCTCTGCCTAACCCTTCGGGGAATACAGGATTACAGGGGAGATGGTATGTAAATAAATTATACCTACTGGAGTTATTAAAATACACGTGGAATCTACCTAAATACTTCTCGAAGTTCAGAGGCTCTTACTAAATTTCGAAGGTAAACAAGAAAGATAAATAAGCATTCCAAAAAGTATACCCAGAAGACCTAAAAAAATGGTGACAAAAACTTTTGGTATCCAAAAATCTCTGATGAAATAAGAAAATTATGCAAATATTTGTATCGCACCAACTCGTAATCATAACGACGGGGAAACGAGCATTGGAATGGCAACATTCTTAATCTGCGCAAACAGATAATATTCAAAGTTGGACAAACTTAATGACGTTATTAATCAAGCAATTATCACCTTTAATACTTCTAAAATAAGCCACAAGTTAACTGCATAATTTGAAAATGTTATGACCAATTGCTATGACCTCTGGTGCTCCACCAATTTTCATTTCCTTCGTCATCTGAGTATTAATGTGTGAGGGGAGGGGTAGGTCAGCTAATTTTGGGCGTTCCGCTTCAAATAGACTTGAAAACAAAGCGCGGATTGTAAGAAAATCCCGCTCGGGACCCGTACCTAGCATTCGCTTTACCAAATTACTGAAATTTCATTCAGCCAACGGACTCTGGGGGAGGTAGTGAAAGACCTAGGAAGGAAATTAATGATGTTTTAGGATGCGGTAGTTTTTATTTTACTGATATAATAATATACTCGCGGCTAAGTAATAACTAAGCTGATCAATCGATCTGCAAGGTTAAGCAGCGTCAGTCGCGGTCAATCTGTGGATGGGTGAACCTTAACACATCGCGACCTCTCCGTGCCTCGGAGAGCATGTAAAGCCGTCGGTCACGGTTGTCATATTAACACCTATGACAATCGTTAATGGTAGTCAGAAGCCCAAAAAGCCTGACAACCAGACTATCCTCAGGGTATCAGTATTACTCTAAAATTGGGTTGCGAAGGTCTGATGGCAGTCGCTTCGTGTAAAATACTGATTTTCAGCCGCATCTGGTCAGACTGGAAGCCGACTCCAATTTAGTTGGGAAAAATCTCTGAGAAAGAAAGAATAACATCTACCATCAAGTATGATATCATAATGATTACATCATATCTACATATATATACTTAGTTTTGAGTCATTAGCATAGTATTTTTTTATCCCCTTGGTATTAATCATAGCAAGCCGAGTATGCATACAATTCGATTACCTGATTTTGACGATTATCTCTGTCAATTACTGTTTTATACTAAGCAAGACTTTCAGAAATCTATTTGTCAGAAGAAACTATTTTATTGCCTAAAACGTACTTAGTCAGAACTGCCCCATTGCCTCAGTGGCTGTAAGCGCGACTGCTAGGTCGAGCAATGTTATTGGGATTTTCTATTAAATTCTCAGTAGCAGGTCGGAGTTTGGATTCGTGCTCGGTCAATGGCAATAGGCTCATCCCCTATTACTTGGGACCGGTTGGTTAGCCACCGGTGGATGGTTCACCAACCTTCATATAACATACCATCAAGCCTGTGTTCCTATAAGGGTTACGCAGCGTTGTTAATACAATGCTAGGCTAGGCTATATTCATATAATCTACAGTTCACTGGTATGTTTAGGTCCCATGTAATAGAGGACGAGATTATTGCCATTAACTGGGCACAAACTACTGAGAATTTTATAGAAAAGCCCAATATCACTTAGCCTACACTTGACCTAGGAATCGAATCCTTGCTCAGCAGTTGCACTTACGACTGCGGCCAGTGAAGACCTCATGATCGAATTCTTATTCCAGGCGATGAACTCACAAAAATATTTCTGTTATTAAATTCATAACATACCATCACGCCTGTATTCCCCGAAGGGTTAGGCAGAGGTGTACTAATTGTACACCCACATTTCGCCGGTATGTTTAAGCCCCATGTAATAGGAGGCGAGCCTATTGCCATTACCGGGCACAAATCCAGGCTCCGAGCTGCTACTAAACTTACTAAACTGCTTAAACTTATTAAATTCAGAGCTTCAATATACCACATCCATTGTACGCACCAAGCATCCAACATCAATGGATTTTGTGTTGGAATTTACCCAGTTTTATAAAACCAAAGCGGGCGAAATGAGCTTAGCGGTGGATCGCGTTGCGAACGCTGAGTGCCCAGCTACTTAGCGGCTCCGGGCCGGACTGTGTACGGTACAAGTGTATGTACTGTACATTGTGTATGTACTGTGTACTGTGTATAGTGTATTTCGTGCAGCTGAGAAAAATTTTGGTAAATTAGATTGGGAGCTTGGGATTAGTTGGTTAAATGTGGCGGAAGAGTGTGTGGAATTCCTGGCACACTAAAAATTCTCTGAGGCGTATTTAATGAACTCTGAGAAACTAACTAGATATTAAAAATGGTAAAGGATAATGCTTATCTAGCGTTGTAGTTCACACACCTGTCCCCAATAAATCTGTTAATATACAGCATTACTTCATCATATTTAAATACTATATATACGTGTATATATTTTTATATAATATGTTTAAGTATGTATGAGTTGTGTATATTGTTATTTTCAGTATCTATTATATTTTTATGTACATTAAATACCTAATTAATATAATACATCCATCCAAATGTTGTCTATAAGTAATCGCTTTTAGCGATAAGACCGCCCATTGTGCCTATCATTCACGATAATATTTAAGAATAAAAAAAAAACCCCAAATTGTCTTTCTTTGATAGATTTTCATCTTTAAGTCAAAGAAAGTATAATAAGGTTCATTTTCAATGGGGAAAATTTTACAGTTTTGGATAGCTTGACCTGCTGGCTGGCAGTACTTGGCATTTGTTTATGGTGTACAATAAAGAATATTCTATTCTAGATATTTGAAATTTAGTTATCAATCGTTTGCAACACAAGCTCTGGGCAATATCGAAATTTATTTATTAATTTGTTTTATTTTAATACTTCATGCACAAAACAAAATTGTTGTACAAAGGCGGACTTAATGCCATTCGGCATTCTCTCCCAGTCAACCTTAGGGTGATGCAGAGACAAAGCAAGATAGCAAATGATGGAGGAAAATATAGTTGAATAAAATGTAATGTAATTCTAAGGATAAACTATTCAAGCTTTTTGGGCTTCTGACTATTAAGGATAGTCATACGAGAGTCTGACAACTTTGCGTGATCTGCAGGGCACAGGGTGGTTTCGATAAGTTGTCCTCATTCAACGATTGACTTGATTTCATGTAACTCGTCATCATGATTCTCCGAGTTTGTTTCGGTGTTTCTTCTCAGAGGTCGTCAGTTAGGAAATGCCGACGCCTTCTAGCATAAAAAAATCAAAACATTGTAAAAGTGTCTTTAAAAAATCTATTTACAGAAAATAAATATCATTTCATTTCATATTTTTTCAATGTTGTTGTAGTATTTCAAATATTGTCATTTTTGACGACGTCTGTGATCTAGTGGTTCGAGTTTCGGATTGCTGATCACGGGTTCGATTCCCACAGGACACTAATATTTATGTGATAAACATAAGTGTTTGTGTTGTCTGGGTGTTTCTTATGTATTATAAGTATGATAAACAACCTGGCACACGAACTTAAAAAAAAAAAAACAAAAACAATATCTGTTTTCTTTAAATAGGTACATTATACGTTCATTTCTAAATAAGCGGTAAACTTTTAGTCTCGCAACATTGCTTCAAAAATATATATTTTATTAAGTACCTATCTAACTTTTTTTACAACTTGGAAAATGTTACCAAAAACTAGGATTTTCTCCTATATCGTGGGTGCGTTTACAAACACAAAACTTCACATGCACAAAAACCCAGACCCGGAACAACAACCTTAGGTCATACAAATATTTGTTCCGTGCGGGGATCGAACCCACAAGCCGTGTCACATAAGCTGATTGCTCAACCGCTGCGCCAAATGTGTCGTCGAATTTTTATATGTATAGGTACAGAGGCCAGCAAATCAAGCTACCCCAATTTGTCAAATTACTTTGATAGATTTTCAACTTTAATACAAAACAGGAAAGTTCATTTTCAATTGTGAAAATTTGACACGTTTTGGATAGCTTGCTGGCGGCGTCCGTACATTGATTGACGCGATTCATAATATCCGATGAAATCCATAAAAAAGTAGTTTTATTTCATTGTTATTCGCATAAGTGTCACAAATATATATACATTTTCATATATACATTTTCGTATATACATTTTCATCCAACGCAATATTGCAATTTTTATTCCCAACCATGTCCCGGGTTATATTAAAACACTGGCCATAAAAAAAGCTAAGTCCATTGAAAATTCGAAACAGCACAAAGGGAATCAATGATTGAAGAATAAATAAAATACGACTGGACAGTGGGTGCGTCCGTTACCATTGGCGGAAAAAATTGGGTAACATTTTTTATACGCTTTTTTAAAAACTTGTAAATAATAGGATTTTTGTCGGTGTATATTTTTTCGCGGTGGTCAGGTAACATAGCGAAGTTTATTTTTGTATTTTGACCAGTTTTAAACGCTGCTCCGAAAATGGTTATGAAATATTTTTATTCCATTTGTTTACAAGTATTTCTAATTGCTATTAAAAATTGGTTTTATAAAATAGAAATAAAAATTCTACTGGTTCATTACGACCTAAAGTCTTAAAACAGTTTTTATAAATTCGTGTTGAATATCCCTATGACGAACTGGATGTCTTCCTTGAGAATTGGAAAGAAGTACCGCACTATCGCGAAGGAATGGAGGGAGGCCTTTGCCCAGCAGTGGGACAGAACGGGCTAACAATAATAATACCCTATGAAATCACCGGTCAGTAATTATTCATCTTTATCCAATTTGACCACTAATCCGTAATTCAATGGTGGAGATTATGCACACTGTGTCGCTCTGCAAATTCGTATATCTAATCCTAAGTTAATCCCGATCTAATCTCGATAATTGACTTAGCAAGGTAGTCGATTAGTCAACTATAGTAAATTACAGTATGAATAGGTATATTATCTGTCTTAGGGTTGTACCAATGTAAATTTTGTCTTAGCCGATCCCTTTAACAAATCAGTCGGTAGAAGTTTACTTACTAGACTACTAGACTAAGAAAGCAGTTCAAGTAATGTTAAAATCCTATTGATTTTAACATTACTTGAACTGCTTTCTTAATCTAGTGGTCCTACGACTGCTACGCCAGAGGTCCGTGGTTCGATTCCCAGGTCGAGTGCTATTGCTATGAAATTCTCAGTAGCAGCTCGGAGTTTGGATTTGTGCGCGGTTAATGGCAATAAGCTCTCCCGCTATTACATGGGACTTAAAATATACCGGTGGATTGTGTGTGTACAACTGTGGTACACCTCTGCTTTACCCTTCGGGAAATACAGGCGTGATGATGTGTTATGTTGTATGGATCTTAAGTGAAAATCCTAATCTCTAGTAAGCCAATCTAGTGACTTAGTTGTTGTTGAGAATGGCCGTTAGTGCTACATATGGTAAGTCACTGAGCAGCCTACTGTGCGCATACTGTTTAATGTTTAAACAATTATCTGTAAAAATATTGGAATTATTTAAGATGTCATGTAGACACAGTGTATAATACAAAAAATCATGTACAGACGCCAGCAGGTCCAGCTATCCAAAACTGTCAAATTTTCCCAATTGAAAATTAATTAATCTTTCTTTATTTAAACATTGAATATGTTTAAAATTATGTTAAGAATAAAGCCTTGTATGCTAGCGCAGCAGAAAAAAAAAACATTGGTATTGTGGTAATAATATTGTGTTAATAAACTGGTAATATAGGCATGTCGCGTGGTGCGTGGTGTAAGCCCTCTCATTTTGCCCAGCAGTCATGGGATATTGGTTGATGATATATACATGTCGCAGCGATATGATAAAAACAGAGATTTGATCAAGTCCCTAAGTGATTTGAGAAAATTACGGAAGATGTTAAAATAACTACACGATTTTATCATTTCCCTTAGCAAATCTAGCGATTTGAACTATTTGAGCCGGCGGGCTCCTTTGGCACAGTGCTTGGGTGATCGACTCCTCTTACAGATTAAGAGAGTTGTCACGTAAGATTCATGTTTAAAAATGCACCCTCAATTATTGAGGGTGCATACAGGAGAAATTCCTAGGACGTTTTTTTATAAATCTTTTCGCATTTCGATTATGGTAATTATAATTACGACCTAACTTATTGATCTGGGTATATCCAAGAAAAAACTGTCAACTCTCATCATCATCACCGCGATTTAAAAGTGAGTGAGTTGCATCACACCCATAGTAACACCACACACTGCTCCAAATCTAGCGTAAGTGTGGAAAAAAGATTAAAAAATATACTAGCACTGTCCCGCATAGATGCTCTTTTCGAATTTGAATAGAAAATACGGGAGCATTTTGGTGCAGGACAAAAAATGCACCTCTCTTTATGGACTGCGGTCGAGTAAATTATTTAGGGAGTTTCTACGAGTGGTAGTGCTTTCGTTTGACTTATTTTATAGCGTTATTATTTTTGTGAAATGTCAAAGTGGTAATTATTAGATGAACCAAAATAGAAATCTGCTGTTTTCGGATAAATACAACTATGTATAGGTCATAGTAAGGTGCAGTAATTAAGGTGCCACCTCGCCACCTCGCCACTACAGTTGCGTTGTGGGTTCGATTTCAAAGACACATCTTTGTGTAATCCTCAAATATATGTTTTGAGTCTGGCTATACTTTGTGTCCGTTTATTCTATGTTTGTTAAGTCCCCCGTGATACTTGATTCCAAGTCCAGGAGCAGTCTTTTAAAAAAACATATATAAAATGATAAGCTTTAATAGCTTACTTACTAAGCAGTCAAGTAAATAAACGAGTAAGTAACCGTCTAAATTAATTTTTAGCCATGACTAAATTAAACTATTTATACATACAGTTTAAATATAAATAAATAATGAAAAAAAAAACATTTATTATTATCCACAACTAAAGTTTGCTACACCTCTGTTAAAGAAATAATTTCCCTAGATGAACACAGGGTATTGAAGACGAATTTATATTAGTTTGAAAACAATTTACTTCGGGGTTGCACCTTCGAAAAAGTCTAAACAAATCGCGGGACTGAACTATCGTGCAGACGTCTTTAGATGCTACGCGGCACAAGAATTGAGGAATTTGCAGGTCTAGTTAATTGCGGTGGAATCGCGGATCATGCGAGAGCGATTCCCGTGATCTATGCGGACGGTGGTAGTGGAGTGCCCGACATAACCGTCCCCCATCCGCTCGGCGAGGTGGCATGCATAAGGAGCATTTCCCCACCCGAAAAATAAAAATGTCTTGTTAATTATACTGTTAAATGGTAAAGGCTAGCATGGATTAATGATCACAATAGGTATTATTCGAGACACTTTAGTGTGTGATACCCGACTCGGTTTTCTCTCTATTATTATATTTCATTATCCTCATCTTTAAAGTCTTTTCCCAACTATTTGGGGTCGGCTTCTAGTCTCACCAGACGTTGAATATCAGTATTATACAAAGCGACTGCCATCAGACCCCCGCAACAATTTTTTCTGGGTTATACCGACCACTAATAATTTTTAATTTTATGTAATATTATAATAAATAACTATTCTTTATTAGTAGATAGATAGATAGTAGTAAAATTGACCGACAACTTGTATGTGTAGTGTGAACTGTGAATATAAGTTGGTTTATAAATAAATAAACTGATAACCTCATAGATGTTCGTATGACATCAGGGACCGATGGCTTTACGTGCTCTCCTAGGCGCGAAGGGATCTTTATGTGCTAAGAATCGTACCTAAGAAACCCATCCACAAAGTGACCACGGCTAGCGCAGTTAAACCTTACAGACTTTAAAGAGAAATAAGACATAGTGGGAGTAATTCCACTCAAATTGGAGCTGCCCGACTGGGGAAGTACGTCAATCTTGCAGAAAATCGAAGTGAAATAACACTGCATTGAGCCGTGTTGTTTTTTACGGTGAGCAAGGTTGCCAGTGCTCCACGAGGAAACGTGTTGGCAACGGGGGGACATTGACCCTTATACTGCTAACCCAACTATTCCTCTTTTGTTTTACAGGGCAACGCGTAAGTGACATCCCTGGTGTTGCAAGCGTCTATAGGCTACGGTAACCGATTACCATCGGGTGGGCCGTATGCTTGTTTGCAATCTTAGTAATATAAAGTAAAAGTCGGTTGATCAGTGTAGTTAATAGTTAGCCATGAGCCCCTCACTATAATTCTATATATTTCCCTATAATTCTATTTCTTTCTTTTCTGTTGTTTTCCTAAGTATCCCCAACGTGTGCAGCGTGAGTACCAAACTCCTCCGATACCTGTAGTTGACAGTTTCGTTTCGCCAGAAACTTTTCTTTGTTAACCCGCGTTGCGGCGAAGTTGCGTCGTTAGTTCGTCCCAGAGATACGCCGATATTGGCCCCTGTTCCCGCCTTATATACTCAAACTTATGTAAATGTGTTGGTAGCCATTTAGGTGCTATGTAAAAAAGAGGTGTTCCTACCTAGTTTGCCAGTTTTTGAGTCCTATGTAATCGGGGGCGAGAATATTGCAGTTAACTGCAAGCCGCTACTGCGAATTTCATTGAAAAACCCAATATAATTTTCTCAGCTAGGATGCTCAGCTGCCATGCTTGCGATTTCTAAAATGATGGGGCAGTGTTTAAAAATATATAAAAAAATATTTTTGAAACAACACTACATGTACCACAAACAGAAATGTAATATTGCACAAACCGTTATTAACTCGAGACATTAGCTAATATTATTATAGATGCATTATATACAGTAATGTGCTTGAAATGGATATTCAGTAAGCCGGAAAGCGATCTCACGTTGAATTCAGATTCCCTATTAACATTAACAAGCATTGCAAATGCCTAAAGTTGGGGCCCTGGTGACAGCGGGTGGCACGGGCGGTTAGGTTGGAATAGATGGGACGAATGAGCTACCTAGCTTAAAAACCCAACATATTTGTTGTTTTTTTTTAATAAACTACTAATCAGAGCGCTGGTTAAGGACATGAATTTTCACAAGTACCCACGTAGATGAAGCTACTTGCATAATGTATATAATGTATGGTAATCGTAGGCCTCCAATTTTAATAATGCAAGCATCCACTTACTCTTGAGCTTTTAGACAAGACCTTTTTGTGGGGTATACTGAAGGCATATTGAGAGGGGCATACTGAGGGGGGACACTGAGGAGGCCTAATAAAGGCATACGGAAGGGGCATACTGATCGTCTCAGTATATCCCACATAATTTGCATACGCCAATGTGTCTGCAATACTAAAGTGTGAGTGACCATTTCGTGTGAACGGAACCCTAACCGATTGAACTCTTAAATATCGAATCTTATTTCACCTGTCCGCTAATATTAGAGCGCGGCTCACAGTGCAACCCAACCCTGCAACTGGTCATAGTTGAGACTGGCGTAGCGTGCAGCGTATAACTTAATTATATAAATGTCCCTATGTCCAGCCTCTACGTTTCCCAACTATCTCTTACACAATCTTGTTATTATGAGTATGTATATATACCTACACTGTTTGCGTTTCAATAGTGCCAAACAAAAACAAATAGTATAGGTATTGTAACTTTTGGGGATTGGAGTTGGAATAATTAGTAGAAAATGTTTTAAAGGTTTAGCTGTTCTCGCAGCGGTCAGTCCCTAGATTGGTTACCGTTTTATACTAATCAAGACTTTGGGGTTCAGAGATCTTTTTGTCGTACGAAAATATTTTACTGCCTAACAGAATCTCATTAGCATTTGATAGTGGTTGTAAGCGAAACTTCTGCGCTCGATGTCCGGGTTCGATTTCCAGGTCTAGCAGTGTTATTTGGTTTTACTACGAAATTCAATAGCAGTTCGGAGTTTGGAATTGTGTCCGGTTAATTGGCAATAAAAAAGCAGTGATAGCCTAGAGATTTGTCTATTGGACTGCCAAGTAAAAGGTCTCTAGTACGAATCTAAGGCACGCACCTCTGATTTTTAAAATTCATGTGTGTATTAATAATTAATTATCACTCGCTTACACGGTGAAGGAAAACATCGTGAGGAAACCTACCACAAGTGTGTTAAGTCTGCCAACCCGCACTAGGCGTGGTGGACTATAACCTACCTCTCAATCTGAGTGGAGACCGTACCCAGCAGTGGGACAGTTTATGAGTTGATGAAGATGATGAGGACCCAAACATACTTGCGAACTGTGGTGTATATAAAATGCCGTACAAGGGATCTATTCATATATATATGCCGTTCGTTACTCAAGAAACTTTTTACCGCGAACGACCGCTCTGTGGAATCAATTACCAGCGGAGGTATTTCCGATCCGGTAAGACATGGCAACCTTCAAGAAGCGAGCTTATTCATATCTCAAAGGCCGGCATCGCACTGGCAACCCCTCTGGTGTTGTGGGTGTCAATGGGCGGCGGTGATCACTTACCATCAGGAAGCTTGCTCGTTTGCCTCCCTCTTCCATAAAAAAAATAGTGTTTTAAAACAATTGTCACTCAGACCCCACCCTTACCTCCCAATTTGTGTCTGCACATATCATAATTATCAGATTTAATACGACAAAAATAAAATTACACCTGTCACCATTGAGCTTATAGGCCATTGCAGTCCTATTATATTTGGCCGGGTTATCTTATTAAGCCGGTGACATATTCAGAAAGTAAATTAACCAATTTGTACTTATAATCGTTTCATTTGGGAATTTATTAAAAATATTTTGTTTGTTTTACTTGTGTACATAGAAAATGATGAAGATGGATACGTCACAACACAAATGGTATTCCTGAAAGAGACAAAGAAAAGTCCTAAGTAGGTATTAATAATTATAATAATCATACAGATTATTGTGTATGCTATGTAACTGGCTCGTTAGCCTAAGCACGAGATGCCCTGAATAGATTCCTAGGTTGAGAAAAGTGTTATTGAATTTTTCTATGAAACTCTCAGGAGCAGTTCAGAATTATGATTTGCACCCGGTTAAAGGCGATAGGCTAAACTAAACTCTGCCTAACATTTCGGAGTATACAGCTGTGATGGTACCTATGTATGTGTTAATGCATAATGTTGGATCTAAAGTGGTCATTTTGTTTTATACCACTAAGGTAACAAACAAGCTTACGGCCAACCTGATGGTAAGCGGTTACCGTAGCCTATAGACGCTTGCAACACCAGGAGTATCACTTGCGCGTTGCAGACCCTGTATTGAAAGAGGAATAGCTGGATTGGCAGTATAAGGGTTAAAGTCCCCCCACTGCCAACAACGTTTCAACAAATTTACTTGTACTTTGAAATAAAACTACTTTTTATGGATTTTATCGAGTTATATTGCAGCGTCCATGGTCACGGGTAGACTCCCCGTCTACCAGTCTACCCGTGACCATGGACGCTGTTCGAAACGTCGGGATTAATAATATCAATATAGCGCGATAAAATCCGTAAAAAGTAGTTTTATTTCAATGTATAATATTCGCGTAAATGTCGGAAATCAATATGCTTACTTGTACTTTTTGGAATTCATTGGGTTTTATCGGAGGAAAGTAAAAGTGAACAACTCACAATAGGATGAGTGTCATCCTCCGAGCTTTTTTCTAACTGTGTTGGTGTCGGGTTCCAGTCTAACCAGATGCTGCTAAATATCAGTATGTTAACACGAAGCGACCGCCATTAGAACTCCACAACCCAATATCTGAGCCTGTACCACATCCTGTTATTGCAATTGTTTTCCGATTAAGAGAGAGGGATGTCGCTTTATAAATTAAATAGCGCCATCCCTTTCTCACAATCTAAAAATGATCGCGTAAACACGTTGTGGTATGGCCTCTGGGCATTATCGATATCCTGAGAATAGTCTGGTTGTGAGTGGTTGCTTTTTGGGCTTACTACTACCATTAACGATTGTCATAGGTGTTTCTATGACAACCGGGACCGGTGGCTTTACGTGCTCTCTGAGGCACGTTGAGGTTTCGATGTGTTAAGTACGGTCACCCATCCACAGACTGACCGTGGCTAGCACAGCTTAACCTTGCAGATAGGTTGATCCGCGTAGTTGTAACTTAGCTACGAGCCATATATATTATAGGACATAATTTAATATTCAACTACCTTCAAATACACCTGTAAAACATTTGGAAGCCAGTTTTAAAATAACCACGGAAGATGCATGCGGCCATACATTATCCAGGTTGACCGGCTTATACGCGAACTCTCCGACAGAAGTGCGAAGTAACGTGCTTACATAAATTGTGTCTGCGCATGATTTAACTAGTGTTAGCACCTAGCGTTCCCTACATTTTTATTTCTTCGCCCATTATCCTAGTCAGGTACAGTCGTAAACAAACGGCTTGGAATTTTAATTTAAAAAATTTACTATCGTTAACTTGTAATAATTGTAATTATGACTTTTAATAATCATATGCGTTTGGTCTAACTAGCTTTTTTATTAAATATTATTGGTAGGACTTTCCTTTATACTTTTTTTACAAAGCAAGTTAGTGTTGTATTGTGTTGGTGGTTAATTTTAGTATGCAACAATCGTAGCAATATAGAGGCCTCAAATCTCTATTATTACGCCTAATTAGTCTAATAAATGTCACTTCAAACAATGGTGCTAGAAATTTGTCGATTTGGCAATACAAAAACTAGAAGGACAGCTGCAGAGTTCAGAGTTACGAGTACGGCCAGAAAAAGAGACCCACCTCTTTGTGTAAATTATAACACATAATAATAATTACTTACTAAATTGGAATATTTTTACAGCTCACCATCTAGTACCAAGTAGAGCTTATACTATAGGTACTAGCCAATAGATAGATAGATAAATATAAGAAACACTCGGTCAAACACAAACACAAGTTCATATAATAAATATTTAAGGCTTGTGGGAAAAGAACCCACGACCTCGTGATTAGCAGTCCGACACTCGACCATAAACGTCATCAAAATAAATAAATAAATCAGCACTGTCAAACCTAGTTCTAACAGAACAACACACACAAAGCTCTACAACCATTTCGAAACACAGGCCTGCCCATTGCTAAGTAACTCTACCCCCATTTCGCCTCACTGTCCAAATTTGCCCGTATCTCGAACACCGCTGGCCTCGCCTGTACATTTACATACAGTTGCCATATATCGCGTCGCTCGGACATACATTACGGACTATCGCGTATAATTTGACGATAAGTAATGCTGTCCCGAACATAATCTACCGTCGAATCTGAATAACTACCTAAGAGTTTCGGTAACCACCGATTTATGTTATAATGTTTGTTTTCGTTCGGATATTAATGAGAATATCCGATGTCTGCATTCAAGGACGCTACATTTATGAATTACTAGTAATTATTTATTTTTTATTTATTTTTCTTAAGGATTACCAATGAATTAACATAGATTACATTGATATACATCGTTAATAATAATAGTTACACGTAATGTCAACTCAATTACAGGTAATAACAACAAATTACCTATAAACTTTCTTTTTGTTGTATTTATTTTTTATGCTAAGATTTTAAAGTTATTTCAGCGAAGGAAAAATTAGACTGCAGGCAGTATTCAAAGCTGCATTTTTTGGTTAGGTATACCAGACGCTATGGCCACTAAGCCATCACGAGTCCCACCCGCCAGGTCGAATATTCCCTTCAAATTCTTATAATATATTTTGCTGATTGCCTATTGCTATCAACCGGGTACAGAGCCCAACTTCAGGCAGCTACTGAAAAAATCCTAACAGTAGCAAAGCCTAAATGCTCAGACGATCACTAGAGGTGCTGTACAGGTTTTTCATACATCATATTTGTCAGATTTGCTAGGAAATATCTATAGAATAATCCATTATCATAGCCCGAACCGAAAATAGGAGTTCATTTATATGCTCAATACGACAGTTAATCAAATCTAGCTTAGTCATAATATTGATTTGAGGAAGTTATATGAACATAAGTATACGTTGGTTAATACCTATATTTTAGGAAGCAGTACTATCTATTATGTGTCTCAAAAATGTGCATGCTTCTAAACAAAATGCCAAATTTTTCCATTTAATTCTCAAATCTGTATGGAAACAGAAAGTACACGTCTTCATTAACCAAAAACTAATCTTTTGGAGCAATAAAGTTGATTCATTAAACAATTTTAATTTGCAGTAATTCATCGCTGCCCGTCGAGGGCGCGGGCGCAATTTATAAACGGTGGCGTTAAGCTGTTTCTCTAAAACAGTGTGAAAAAGTAACTGAAAATTTGTACACGGCAGTAAAAAAAGCAATAACAATCTGTTTACGAACCGATGACGATAGATACCTACAAGAAAAAGCTAAGATACGCAGAAATTTACACGGATAAATCTAAAAAAATTTATCATTTAAAACAAATCAGTAGGTAGGTATGCCGAAAAAAAAGGACTAAAACTACGACTGACCTTAAGACATCGAGGGCTGGTTCCCTCGGTATTCATCCTGATGGTCCTCGGCAGCGCTTTTTCTCTGCTGTAAGTCCTGTTTCACTGTCTTCTCACTGTTCACTGAAACTGTTTCACAACAATAACACCTATAAACTCTAAAATTGTTTGACTATTATATTACCACTGATTAACTAAATATTGGCACTGACTCACTGCATACTAACAACACTAACAACACTAACACTGTTTCACTGCACTGTAATACTGTTTCACTGTACACTAGCACTGATTCACTGTTCACAAAAAATGCAGGCCTAGTGTACATACAGCATGAGCGGCATAACCTGACCGGACTGAAGTTGGCTGTTCGGTTGCGCAGTATAAAATTTTTCAATATAAACAATCCATTGCGCATTCAAACGGCTAACTTCAGTCCGGCCAGGTTATGCCGCGCGTACTGTATGTTTCTTATCACCATACCGAGTTTACGAGCCACTGGGATTGGTGAGAAACTTGGAGAAGGCAAAAATGCACGGAGAATGCGGTCGATGTGTAAAATCTAAATTGTTAAAAGAAACTTACACTAGAGCTTCGAATTCACTCAACAGACCGAGAGTCAACGTAAAGAGCCGCGTAAGAAATCCCACAGTGATGATTGTAAGTCAAACGGTTGACTTACAATCATCACTGCCCCCCACGAGCGCCGAATGCACACTGATCAAAAATTGAATAGCGATAAAGACAAAGACGCATTTATAAAAATTAAAAAATGAGGGTAATATAAAAAGTTTATCACTTCTTGACGCTTCAACTTTAGACCGATTTCAAAGAAAGTTGCACGTTAATATTCAATTTGAATTCAATAACAGGTTATTTTTCAACTCAAAAAATCGCAAGAATTTTCATATAAAATGTAATTACTTAAATTTAGGTTCTAAAATGTATCATTAGATGGCGCTGACTTAAATAAAATTTATGAAGAACCAAGGATTTATGACCGGTTTGAGTGAAATATGGAAAATAACACGGAATAGAAAATACATTTATTTTTTCTATTCTGTGGATAATACTGACTCCAATATTTAAATTGATTTAAAAAAATAACGAGATTATCAGTTTAGAGATTGTATATTTTTTTATTGTTACTACGTATGTTCTTTTATAGTATATTATATTTTTAGAAAACTGATTAAACTTAGTTAAAAGAATTACTCAAGTGTATTATTCTTATTGTCAACATTTATAAACGGCTCAGTGACTTTTCAAATAAAAAAATAACATCCGCATCAAAATTGACATCCGGTGATCACAAAAGGGTCTGGTTGAAAACCAGCGCCTGGCAAATGCCTGGCACATGCTGAACCAGGATCCTATTTAGAGGAGCCAAGACCCACAAATTATTGCTTTATGTTTATTTGTTCTTATTTTTTATATGTATTTCTGTGTGAAAACAGTGATAGCCTAGTGGTATGATTATTGGACTGCTAAGTCGAAGGTCTCGAGTTCAAATCCAAGGCACGCACCTCCTCTGACTTTTCGAATTCATGTGCGTATTAATAATTAATTATCACTCGCTTAAACGGTGAAGGAAAACATCGTGAGGAAACCTGCATACCTTAGAGATTTTTCTCGATGGTTTGTGAAGTCTGCCAACCCGCACTAGGCCAGCGTGGTGGACTATAGCCTAATCCCTCTCAATATGAGAGGAGACCCGTGCCCAGCAGTGGGACAGTATATGGGTTGATGACGATATGTGTGTCGCAATGGCTACCCTAATTAAACTGTTTTTCTTTCTTTTCTTTTTTAGTTTAAAAAAATAATCCTATTTCGTTCACAGTTTGTACCACAACAAACACTGGCCGTTACATCATTGGAATATTAATTTTTGCCCTGGAAGCTTTTCATGATGAATTTTATTATCGGCACAGTCCCCCCTGAATCCAAATTGGACCATTAGTTTCAAATTGATAACACACTTGGACGCCAAACGATCATTTTTGTACTCCGCCAAGATTTGCTTTTGATTTACTTTTAAAACGTTTTTCATTTAAAACGGGAAATGTGACGCGAATTAAAAGCGTTTTGAAATGAATTTTAAGTTATTTATGGTAATCTTAAAGTTTTTACTTGGAATATCAGCTGCTAGGATATTTCTGGTTGAATAACACATCTCGTATAAATTATCATCAACCCATATACTGTACCACTGCTGGGCACGGGTGTCCTCCCTGAATGAGAGGGATTAAGCTGTAGTCCACCACGCTGGCCTATGCAGGATGGCAAACTTCACACGCCGTCGAGAAAGTCTCTAAGGCATGCAGGTTTCCTCACGATGTTTTCCTTCGCCGTTCAAACGAGTGATAATTAATTATTAATACGCACATGACATGTACATTATAGGTGTTATATAATAACATAGTTCTCTTAAATTTAATCGCCTTTTTCAGGCACTGCAAAATTTGAGGGTTTAATAATTTTATTTATGAATAATCTTTTTGTATTTTCCATGCTAAGATTTTAAAGTTATTTTAGAGAAGAAAATTTCGACGTCACTAAAACATACTTAAATTCAGAATGCGAAGACAAATGACCTGGCGGGTGGGACTCGCGGTAGCTTAGTGGTCATAGCGTCTGGTGTATCTAACCAGATACAGGTTCGAATCCTGTCCGCGGTCGAACTTTTCCTTCGCTGAAATAACTTTAATGCAATAATATCATGAAGACGCATATCCCAATCTCTTGTTATATAGTTAACGTCGCATTAGCAACAGTATCAATTATCACGGCCGCGCGTTTAGCTAAATTATGAGCCATTACTGAACGTAATTGGGCGCCGGCGGCACTGGATTATGTTACAAGCATACAATATACCTACCGTAGATAGGGGAAGCACACACTTGAGACCGGTATTAGGATCGATGATTTTATTTTGCTTGAGAACTTTGAGTGGATTTTACAAACGAACGCAAGATGTTAGTAACATTACCAAAGATCAAAGATGTTAGTAACATTCATTACCCACTACAACGATATTAGGCTGTTTATTGATAGTGAAGTGAACACTTAGAACTCATGTAAATGTTATAAATAGCTGTTGAGTATCCTTAGTATTAAATAAATAAACACAAAGTAGTCGAAATAATCTCGTGGATCACATAAATATTATACGAAGCGTTATAGTTACTTTTAAAATATATTATTTTAATTTTATTGTAACTTTTAAATGGATTTCAAGAGAGGTAAGGCATAGTGGGAGTAATTCACTCAAATAGAAAGCTGCTCGAGTGAGGAAGTACCTCCGCCTTGCAGAAAATCGAAGTGAAATAACACTGCTTTGAGCTGTGTTGCGTTTCTTACGGTAAGCAAGGTTGTTAATGCTCCGCGAGGAAACGTTGTGTTGGCAGTGGAGACTTTGACCATTATACTGCCAACCCAACTATTCCTCTTCCGTTTTACAGGATTGGCAACGCGCAAGTGATAGCCCCTGTGTTGCAAGCATAGGCTACGGAAGCCGCTTACCATCAGGTGGGCCGTATGATTGTTTGCCACCTTAGTGGCATAAAAAAAAATCTATTAGTTGTGTTGTGGTATGATTTATAATGTTGTTTAAAAAAAATACTCATGTTACTTACATGGTATAGAGGCCAGCACATCAAGCTACCCCAATCTGTCAAATTTATTTGATAGATTTTCAACTTTAACACAATATAATAAGGTTCATATTCAATTGGGAAAATTTGTCATTTTTGGATAGCTTGACCTGCTGGCGTCTGTACAATGCAATTTCCTCAGTGGTATAGGTATGGTTCAAAGCACGGCTGTCGAGTGTAAGGTCCCAGTTTCGATTGCAAAGTCGAACTGTGTTGTTGGGGTTTTCTATGAAATTCTCTGTAGTCATTCGGGCATAAACAATAAGCACACAGCCTAACTTCGATTGTATACTCAATATACCATATCTATATAGCTCCCCAACAGATACGTATTAACGTTATTACGTCTATGTCAGTCATTACCTACGTCACGACAAAATGGACTAGCCATCAGGGGATATGGGATAATTGGAACGATTTTTAGGGCACGGACGAAATAAAATAATTAAATATTCATATTATAAAATTAACTAGCTGACCTTGTTCTGTAAATTTTTAATAATCTACAAAAAAATCTAAAAAAGAAACCGAATTGTCCAATATTCCGGACAACATTTCTATTTTCTTTCCTTAAAAACCTTATTTGGTAGTTGTTTTTATATAATATGATAAGGTCCCATGAAATAAAAGGCGAGTCTAACCCGGAATTGCCTGAGAATTTCATAGAAAAACCGAATAACACTGCTCGACCTGTAAATCGAACCCACTCTACTAAGATTGCGGTAACAATTACCAGGATAGTGTTGTATATTTATTTAATATAACTATACTATAGTGGCTACGCTCACTTAACTCAATATGAGAATAAACGTCAGTGCGTAATCAACCAAGAAACGTTTCACTTATCCCAGTCTCCCATACTTAACAGATAGTAAGGCAGTTATGTAAATAGTCAGTAGGTAGTTATTTAGGAAAGGTCTTCACCGATTGTATTGACCAGGGCCGTCTTAAGCTGTGCCGGGGCCCTAGAGCACACAAGAATTGAGAAAGTAAAAAAAAGTGAATGACAGAAAATATTCTGCTGATCTTATATTTATTATGGTTTATTATGGAGCAACTTACTATATTTCTTAGCTGTAATTATATAAATTAAATACATAGATTTGCCGAAAATTAAAAAGAAACATCAGGCTGTAAGTTAGGCTTTCATCGTCACTGCATCACCCAAAGGTTGTCCGGTAGAAAATGCCTAATGGCATTAAGACCGCCTTTGTACACTCTTTTGTTCATAACGAATAAATAAATATGGTCTTTCGGGGGCCCCTGTGACGATGGAGGCCCTGGGCATGGGCCCCGCGTGCCCTTATGGTAAAGACGGTACTGGTATTGACGTTATGACATAGATATGTAATTATGTATGTAACGATCAAAAATGCGTGTTTTCACCCCACTGCCCAAGGACAGTAATGTTTTTTATCGGTACAGCTAGTAAATAAATCAAGCCTGTCCTCCTTTAACCAGTTAGTCCAAGCACCTGTTCCCTGTCGACTTGCGTGCGATGTAAATTAAATGTCCCTCTGAACACCGCGGCTCAGCCGATACCGCGGTCAATTGATTTACTCGCTAGCCCTGCGTCTGTCGTATTGTTCGGTGAATTGGCACACAACGGAATAGCATACTGTATTTGAAAATATATTGAATTTGCTTCTCCCCGCGACTTCGTCCGCGTAGAGAAGTTACTTTTAATTTATCGTTGTAATTTGAAAATCGTTGATTATAGCCTATATGTTATTCTGATGTATAAATAATAATACTGTAAAATTTCATCAAAATCTGTTCAGTGGTTTTAGCCTGAAAGAGTAACAAACATCGATCTAACCATCCTCACAAACTTTCACATTTATTATATTAGTAGGATAGGATATACCTTGCCTTTTCACCAGTGTGTTTATCAGTCTATGTATGTATGTATGTTTTTGATGATTCTTACGTCATCGATTTGTCTTAATCTTGCGAGTGTTCAAAATTAAATATGGCGACAACTTTTCATTCGGGTTATTTCGTTTTTTATTATTTTCTTTTTTGATTAGATCCATACGCTGGCCTAGTGGGGTCGGGTTGGCAGACTAAATACGCTTTCGAGAAAATCTCTCAGGCATGCAGATTCCTCACGAAGTTTTCCTTCAGCGTTTAAGCTAGTGACAGTTAATTATTAATTAGGCACCTCGTGAAACATACTGATATTCCGCCGCATCTGACTATATTGAAAAAAGAAAGAAAAATAGTTTATTTAGGGACCCATAGTTTATTTACGACACACAAATACTTTACACAAAATACATATATGTATAACAAATAAAAATCATCAAATACACAATACATAAAGCTCACAAACTTCACGGGTCATGGTTCCGCTGAATATCTCAGAATCAGGGTCAGCATGTGCCAGGTTACTGGAAGCCGACCTCAACAAAATGAGGAAAAGGCTCGAAGGATTGCTTTTTCGACACAAACATAAACCAGCAAGCAAAGCCGCGGGAGAAAACTGAAGCTAAGTAACCCTGTTAACCATGTACATTTATAAAGAAATCCTTTTACAGCGTTAACACTCTACTTAAGTTTTCAACGAGAAAATCTCTTGAACGAGTTGTGTGCTCTATATTATTAACTTAACATCATGTTTAATAATTAAATCGCATAATATGTAGGTACAGCGACGCCACGTGTATTGTTAAATATTTACATAATGGGCTTTCAATAAAACTGCCTCGTTAGTCTAGTGGTCCTAAACGCGACTGCTATGCTAGAGGTCTTGGGTTTGACACCCAGGTCGAGCAGGGGCATTGGGTTTTTCTATGAAGCTCTCAGTAGCAGTTCGGAGTTTGGACCTGTGTGCGATTAATGGCAATAGGCCTGCCCCGTATTACATGGGACCAAAACATACCAGTGAATTGTGGTTGTACTTTGGTATATGTCTGCCTAACCCTTTGGGGAATACAGGCGTGATGGTATGTGTGATGTATAGCAAGAATCATATATAGACGTATTGCCATGGACTGACAGTCATAGGTCTCAAGTTCACATCCAAGGCACGCACTTGTAACTATTCGGAATCAAGTGTTTTCTATAAAAATATTTATCATTTTTCATTTACTGTAGCGAATGTACCACGACCCAAACAGGCTATGGTTAAACCAGTCGCTGGACCATTTCAAAGAGGCCAAGCCTTTTTTCGCCTGTAATAAGATGATAAACTAACATACGGGCTGCCTGGTTGTAAGCGCCGCGTATAGCAACACTAGCGCGGTATCATCTTGACACCTCAGTTTGCCTCAGTTGTTAATCGAATATCCAGTAATTGCATGACCCTGCTTTGCCTTGAATATTTCGTCGATGATACTCCAATACCGCGTAACTAACACTTTACTGTAAGGTCTAATTTTCAATGTTATTTAATACAAGTTAGGCCTTATAGCAAAGTGTTACTTACGTGGTATTGGAGTATCACCAATGATTTGGCTTTACACCCTTCGTCCTTGTTTACTTATTCCGCAGATGCTAGGATATACACTTATACAACGTGTTACAAAATACCCCGTAAAAAATATAATGAATTATCAAAGCCAAAAATTGTGTCAGCTGTCATGTCAGGGAACTAGATTATTTAACAGAAAGGCCTACGTACCTATTTTACCTAATAATTGTCTACTTTAATAGGTTTCCTATTTTTCATTAATAAATGTTGTTTTCCTTTTTTTTGGGGTATGTTATATAGCGTTACTACAGTTCTTAAATATTGTGAATGGACTCTTTATAGGGCCCAATTTACCTCCTTTCGGCTTTACGGGTAGTTTTGTAACATCCTGTATACATAGCTGCTATAGAGATAGATAAATACGGTAATACTATAAACCCGTAAAGTTATTAAGTCCAAAAAGTCTGGTTGTCGGAGTCGGGACACGTAGGGTGTGTTTGGGAAACAGAGAGACTGTCCCGGCGAAGTATCAGAGCAGATGCGATTAAATTGAAAAACATTCACTCAATTTCCTGAGCGAGGGGATCGGCTACCGGGAGTATAGTTAGCAACATACAACTATCACAAAAAGAATATTTTGAATTTTCTGTTGTGTTTTTTTTGTGTTAACTAACCCCATGAAATTAACAAACAGAGCCGTTAGTGTCTGCATATTATGCACATTATAAGCAATAAAAATATTTAGTGGTACACATTTTTGGATGCCTAAGGTAATAATAGGGCTCATGTGAATTCGATACTGGAAGGCATTTGAATTCTTAGCTGCTTATAAATTTACTTCAATACACGGACCGCCTCTGATGATAATTACACTTCATAATTATGCAAAGACACTGGCCGAATGTGGACTTGTAGAGTTCACAAACCGTCAAGACCTTTTTAAAGACTTCTCAGTATCACAACAAAAAATATTTTCTAATTTACCTGCGCCATTTTTGCTAACTGTACATTACAGAGCACGTCGCAACGCTCGCCGGCTGCAGTCTGACAAATCCACGGCGGCGGTGAGTAGCCGATAGTAAGTCGTATATATTTGCTGACGGTACCAGCCCGCAATCTAAAGGACGCTACGTTTTTAAATTACTAAACGTTGCTGCGCAAGCAATCTGCTTAATATGTTTCTATCAGTTATGCTGCGACTTGATTTTAATGATCGATTTGTTGGCTTACAAACTTTTGTTCCTAAAGCTTCATCCTTAATATGTTTTGGGTAACGGTTCTGCCAAAAAATTATTATGCTACGAGATTTTTTTCCACTTTTTTAAGAACCCCGTGCTGTACTCTCTAGGGAATACCTTGGTGGTACCTTGTAGCTGATTCCACAATCTGACCAAGTACCAACCAACTGCTGATATCTACTATTATACCTAGTACGGACACTATGTGGCAAGATAGGGTATCCTTTTTTTTATAGTACGGTAAATCCTCATGGATCCTAAGTCACCCTGAGAGGCGGCAGGGTTTGACCGACTAAAAACCGCACTTGCCTTCACTTGCCCTATAGTCAAGGCCATGGGATCCGCAAAATTCTCCATGACCATGACGAAAGATGGGACACCTTGATAACAAGTAGATACTGTCTCTTGGTTGAATTTTATAATTTTGTATACGTACCTACTTATGTATTATGTAGGTATAATTCTGTTAATAAACATCATGGTACCTAAGACATGGTTTCTCCCTATCTCTTGCCTATTTTATACAGTTTTATACTTAGCATCATATATAATTCACAAATATAACAAAAAATATCTTGTTAGATAAAGCTAAATCAAAACGCCTGTATTTTTTATTATAGCAATTTAGAGCATATTTATCCTGCTTGTAAGTTTTAAGCAGGCGTAACATATAACGTGGTTTCTTTTGCAGTTTTTAGTTTTATCATAGCATCAAATAACGTAATATCACGCCTGTATTTCTGCGTTAGGCAGAAGTGTATTTACTCGAAAGTCCGCTCTGGGCTACAAATGAGGTTAAATTGAGGTTATTGGATACTTATGCTAATAAAGTATGAATAGGTACCCCCCTATTACATGGTACCTAAACATATCAGCGAACTGTAGGTGCCTCGGCCTATCCCTTCAGGAAAAACAGGCGTGATGGTATGTACCTCAGAATAATAAAACTGTCTCATTAGTTATTAAGCAAAGGAAAAATTCGACCGCAGGCAGGATTTGAACCTGCGTCTTCTGGTTAGGTACACTAGACGCTATGACCACTAAGCCACCGCGATACCTACCCGCCATGTCGAATTTTGCCTTCGCTTTCTGGATTTACGTCTTTATGGTGACGTCAGTGACACCTATTGAAAAGCAAGTATTTTGCTCATCAACCGACACGACTTACTTTACAGTTAGTTCAATGTCGAACGATGCCACCTTACCTTCTAACTATCTTTTTGTATATTTTTGGCATTTTCCATGCTAAGATTTTAAAGTTGTTAAGCAAAGGAAAAATTCGACCGCGGGCAGGATTCGAACCTGCGTCTTCTGGATAGGTACACCAGAAGCTATGACCACTAACTGTCTCATTAATTTAGTAAGCAATACCTACTGTTACCCAGTCAGGTTTTTCTATGAAAATCTCAGTAGCACGTTGGATTTTGGATTTATGCTCGATTAATAACAATAGGCTCGCCCCTAACTGCTAATTGCATGTGAGCTTACAATATATCGTCGAACTGTGTAACTTCACCTTTGCTACCCTTGAACCTAAAATTTTACACTTGATTGATGATTCATCAGTCAAAGAAAAATAGTAAAAAATCGGCCCATGTGTTAGTTTGACCGCAGCTTTAACAGAAAAAAAAAACAAATAGATATACCTAAAAGCCTAAGTATATATTATAACGTTGTTTAATAGAAAATCAATTATTTCGACTCTCTGGCCAGCCCCATTTCTTCAGTGAATACATTAAAACAGAACTTTAATTCATTGAAACTGCCTCATTGGTCTAGTGGTCGAAAGCGCGACTCATACACAACGTTACTACGTCCTGAGTTCAATTCCCAGGTCAGGCAAACTATCTATCACATTCTCCACTTGGAGAATTTGTGCCCGGCTCCTTGACTTTGGACCTAAACATACAGGCTAACTGGTATACATTAGTAATACTATTGTACCTTTTTTTTTTACTAGCTCGCACATACATATTCACCCAATACACAGGTTTATAAACATACAGGTTTTTTGGTATTTTATGTATGTTTTTTAAAATAGTCTCCATTTCACAAAAAAAAACAACCAACCCGTTTCAAATCGTTGCTGTTTTTTGTTTACAAAGTAATAGAAAAACACTGGCCGTAAACATAGTTCGTAATAGGTTCTATTAACTGCAGCAAATTGTAGCATAATGACCGCGTATTACTGCGCTAATGTTGCCTGTATCGGTTTAAAAATAGCCCCAATATAGGTTATAACCTTTTAACAAAGTTAGATATAAGAATGTCACTCAAATTGGAGCTACCCGACTGGGAAAGTACCTCCGCCTTGCAAAAATCAAAGTGAAATAACACTGCTTTGAGCTGTGTTGTGTTCCTTACGGTGAGCAAGGTTGCTAGTGCTCCGCGAGGAAACGTTATGTAGCAGTGGGGGGACTTTGACTTTTATACTGCCAACCCAACTATTCCTCTTTCATTTTACAGGCTCGGAAACGCGCAAGAGATACCCCTGGTGTTGCAAGCGTCTATAGGCTACGGTAAACGTTTACTATCAGGTGGACCGTATACCGTATATAAAAAAATTGTTTTGTGTAGTGTTCTGCTCAGGTTTCAATCTACGCGTAGTAGACATGCTAACGCATTTTTTAGTCTTTATAGTACACGTCAATCGCATCTCCCAGAATCTAGAAGTTTTTATTTTTATCTTTTACAAAAAAAGAAACACTTAATTTGGCGAAAACTTACCTTTTTATGTCCCAACACTGTAATTTATTTATTTAAAATATTTATTTTTTTTACCTTATATTGACTTATTATCGAAAAAGCATCCTAATTTTCAATTAAAAATTCTCACGTCCAAATATCTGCTTGTTTTAAAAAGTCGGTGGACTTTTTTTATTTTTATTTATTTATTTCAGATGTACATCCATAGTGTGTTAGTAGTGCTTAAAAACTATGTTAGTAAGAATCTTTTATTTTATTTTATTTTTGTTCTCTGAAATCTCTACTTTCTGATGGTGTAAAAAAATATACATTACTATGGTAAATTTCCTCAGAATATGATGATGAAAAGATATACAACTTTTAAATCAAATTTACACTTTTTTCACATAAAAAAAAAATACAAAAGTTGTAGATCTTTTTATTTTCTTTTCTCTATGGGACTTGTAGTTCTGCCGGAAATCGAGATAAACCATTTTTACCCTTAATAACTCACCCCCATCCACTTCCCGACCTCAGATCGCCCGTAAATATTTTTTCTTTTCATTTTTGATAAATTCTCTTCCTTTTCCAATGGGTTTCATCCTACTATAATATTTTTTGGTTTTAATAATTATCGACCCTGATCTATAATTGCAAGATACAAAAAAAAATATCCTCATCAACATTAACCTGCCGTCAAAAATAGGTTTTCAACCTAAAACAAACCTTTTTTCGTAATTAATTTGATAAAATGTACAACAAGCAGGATATTTTATGAAACCAGGCGAGTACAACAGTCCAACTGTATTTGTCAGCCAATTTATAAGTTTACATTATACATGTCGTATTGCTTGTGAAGTTAAATTTATTATTTATAGTTTGGCGACGTCACGCAACCTTTTTACAATTAGTTTTGCTGTAGGTATAATAAAATTATTTAGCCAACTGTACAATTGCACCTCAACACGTCAAGCAATACAGTTGCTATGTAATAATCGTTGCTATTACATCGGAATACGAGCGGTTGAAAGGACAAACAGTATAGTTTGAAGCGTCGCTGTGTGTACCTAATTGGTTCGCGCAAACAATGGTGTTCACGCTATTAATATTTTAGGATTTGAATTATAGTGTTTGGTTTGTTGAACTACGTCATTAGTCTATTAATCGCAAGCGCGACTGCTACGCTACAGGTACTGCGTTTGATTCCCAGCTCGAGTAAAGTGTTGTTGGGTTTTTCTATGAAATTATCAGTAGATAGATATTCGGTGGAACTCTGACTTTTTGAAATCTTGTGCGTATTAATAATTAATTATTTATCACTTGTTTAAATGGTGAAGGAAAAAATCATCATGAGGAAACCTGCGTGTTTTAGAGATTTTCTCGATGGCGTGTGAAGTCTGTCAACCCGCAGTAGGCCAGCGTGGTGGACTATAGCCTAATCCCTGCATTATGTCAGAGGAGACCCGTGCCCAACAGTGGGACAGTATATGGGTAGATGATCAGATATTCGGTGTTTTTATTTTTTATTTATACCCGAGTAATGGCGATAAGCCCTCGCCGCTTATTAGAAATAATCTAAATCATACATTCTGCAAAAACCTTCGATGTTACAGGGGTGATGCTGTGTCAAATTTTATCTGTAACTCTTCAAGGATTAATGGGTAAATGTCACTAGTTAAATGGCAATAGGCTTGCCCCCTATTACATGGGACCTAAACATACTGGCGAACTGTGGGTGTACATCTGCCGAGCCCTTCGAGGTATAACGCGTAATGTTATGTGTATGTTATAGATCAATTAGCAGATACAATATACAAAAACAATTGAGTTAGTTTCTTTACTGAATTAAAAAAAAACCACTACGTGCTGCAATTAAAAAGTCAAGTTTTCCACTCATAAAAGCTAGCTATCAAACGCTTTCATATAGCGCATAATTTCCTAGCTACGTACGTACGAGGTTTAATTTAAACGTGTATATAAAACGCGCTGAATTTACAGCGACATGTCGCCGTAAATGTACAAACGACGGAAAAAATAAAAATGTTACCACAAACCGCTAGGCTGTGTTGCCAGCCCACAGGATCCCGGAAAATAGGGAAGCTATTTTTTGGGTGTGATAATATTTTTTCACGATACCTTTTTTAAAGTTGTAGTTGACTATACTACCAGTGTAAAGTCAAGATAGATTACAGCGAGGGAGGTTAACTGTCGATCTTGAGTCATTTTGTGGAAATCTACCTATAATTTACGCCCAAAAACATTATTTCAAATATCAATATCAATACCTACCAAAAACAATTAAGTTTGCCCTGCATTTTAACTCTTACATATTATTTGCTCCTGCTCCTACTGTCTGGGCTTTAAAAGAGACTTTGATTCCCTGAGTTTATTTCGGTGTTTTTCCTCAGAAGTCAGTCAGGAAATGCCGGAGCTTTAAAAAAATAAAAAGTGTCTTTAAAATATGCTATTTACCATTTCTTAGGTATTTAACATTGTCACACAAGACTGTTTGTCGCTCAACACTGAGTAGAGAATAAAATATAGTGTTGTATAGTAAAAAAAAAGACGCATACACCCTATTTATTGTTATCTTTATTTTATTCTGTGGTGGAAGAGGGTGCTGTGAACTACTTATAATAATTACAGGGAGTTTTAATTTTAGACCTGGCATCCCAGCCCTTTCAACCACGCTCGTTCAATGAGTAATGCGGCGCGTTGTCTGCGTTTGAATTGATTCCCAGTGTAACCACACCTATTGCCTGCCGCGTATATACACGCTACTTATAAATGGGTGAGCAGAGAGCAAAGTTTGGGTTAATAACATAATTCATTAATGTTTGCTTTTGAAACTTTTGTAATTTAAATGGCCACATGCTTTCCATTGTGTGCTCGGCAGTGCCATAGGAAATATTAGACTTTGTTCATAAAAAAAGGTTTTTATAGTTTACGCAAGAAAAGAGTTTAGGTCAGTGCGTACGAATTGTCTGAAAGAAGCTTAACCAGAGCCGAATTAGACCATGTACCTCTAGGCAATGCGACTCTTGGGGTACCTAGGTACTTCCTCTCGTTTCCTACCTTCCTACAAAAAAAACATTTCTCTCGGGGTTATTAAGCAAAGGAAAAATTCGACCGCGGGCAGGATTCGAACCTGCGTCTTTTGGTTAGGTACACCAGATGCTATGACCACTAAGCCACCGGGATACCTACCCGCCATGTCGAATTTTTCCTTTGCTTAATAACTTTAAAATCTATTTCTCTCGGGGCCCTGTAAGCGACGTGGGGCCCATAGCCAGTTGTCTACTTTGCCTTGAGGTTAATCCGGTACTGAACGTGAGTTCGATTCCCAGACCAAGCGTTATATTCACAATCGTAAGAAGACTAGATGCAGAAGGACCAAGAGTTATGACGCTTGGGGGAGGCCGAGCTGTTATTTAATTGGACATAATAAAATACAGGACAGTAATAAAAGGAATACGGTCCTTATTTATGGCTTGTCAAAGCTCTGTCTATTGAAAGGAGAAATGGTCGAATTTCAATCAAACGCTTCCCCGTTGATTCTATTTATATTCGCACCAAAATACCCACCTTTTATATCAAACGACGAACACTTAACGGTACTCGGAAATCCCATCAATACTCAGATGATCTAATTCCCTCTTTAAATTCTTTCTAGGAAATTCCCTTTTGCTCAGTAAATATTTATTAAATAATTTTGCGTTAGCCCGACTTAGTTCGCGGTAGAGTACCGTAATCCTCTTACGTCTACGGTGTGCTCACATAGATCAAGTGAATATTGTGCAGACATGCCATGCAAGCATCGGGGAAAAAAATATAGATACACCGACGCACTGATTCTGTGTAAATGTGATTATGTTCTAGTAGGCTCAGATATGTGTTGGCTTACTATGCGTTTCATAAGACAAGCTCAAGGTTACGCAAGAAACTATGGCATGAGCTATCATTGGGATTTATTTAAAACAAACATGACATTCATTTACGCCACCGAAACCAGGTGACCCGTCTCAGAATCAAAGTTGCCGACATAGCTGTAAGGATTAGCAAACTAAATATTAGTGGGCGGGGCACATAGCTTGTAGAACTTGATGGTCGTTGGAGCAAAAAGGTTCTCAAGCGGAAACCACGAACCAGAAAAATAGCATCGCACGGTCTCCAAGCGGCATATAACTGGTCTTTGTGGAGCAGCAGTGGACCTTCTTTGGCTGATATAACAATGATGACAGTTTAAGACAATATCGATGGTCTCTACGAATAAACCCCTAACTGTACCTAAATGACGAATTGTACAGGAGAGCGTTTTAAAGTTTCAAACACGTGTGTAGGTAATGAGTTCTACTAAAGAAATTTCGTGTGTGGATTTATTCTTGATAACTTAGTGTTAACTCAACCATATTTTACGGTGAAGACCACTGTAAAAAAACATGCAAATCACGCATCTACCACTTGGGGGATTGTACGTAGGGGTCATCGATATTAGACTTGAGAGTGTCTTGTCTGTTTTTATTTGACTGCTCTGTGGAGAGGTTTACCAACAGTGTTGAAGTTTGGTACAGCACTGCACATGCCCGCAACTTGCTACATATTGACATAATCAGCTGCACTACCTTATTTATAGAAGGTTTATGTAAAATTTTACTGAATATATTATACTCATCGCTTAAAGGTAGCTAGTATATACTGCTTGCATCGATAGTGATAGAATTTATGATTAATTATCTTATCACTCAAAATTGAAATAAATTAAAGTTATTTTAATTTTGAGTGAATTAAGCCACCGTGACTCCTGCGGTGGGAGTCACCGTGGCTTAGTGGTCATAACGTCTGGTGTGCCTGACCAGAGGACGCAGATTCGAATCCTGCCCGTGGTCTAATTTTTCCTTTGCTAAATACCTTGTCAGTAGTTTTAACATAGCATCACGACTGTATCTTCAAAGGGCATATGAGTGAGAGAGTATATGTAAGTATACACAGTTTGGCTTTGTTAGGTGTCATTTAATAGGAGACGAGCCTAGCTTTAAAAGCGAAGAAAACCGTGTGAAAATAGTTTGAATATCGACACTACAATAATTCATTATTTAATACCTACGCATATGAATTCGAAACGTCAGAGGTTGAGCCTTGGATTGATTTGACTTGATAGTCTAATGGTCATATCAATAGGTACATGATGAATTACGCTATCAAGCAGTGGAATTTCAGCCCACAGATGTCGCTTTAAATTCTGCATCGCGCAAGCAATATTATTTGGACAACTAAAATTGATATCTATGGGTCACAGCAATAATTATTTAATGAATAATGCTCCTACATGGTTGGTGGATACTTAAATGTGTGTTTTTTTATAGTCATTTGGGATGGGATGAATGATGATAATCATCCGCGGCAAACTAAAAGCAACACGAATGTGCTGGCACATTCGCTACAGAATTGGTTACGTCAGTTATTTGGTTTCCAGACTAACCAAATGCGGTTGGATAAAACTACCCATGCGTGCCTTAGCGTTGAAAGGGATGTTTGGGGATAATTCTGAAAGTTTTTCTTTTATGCTTGTTAGATTAATAAATACTAGGAACCAATGTGTAAAGTCTGTGGTCTAGTGGTTCGAGAGTCGGACTGACGAGGTGGTTCAATTCCCACAGGATACAATATTATGTGATGAAAATGAAGTGTTTATGGTTGTCTGGGTATTTCTTTATAAGAATGTATTTACAAACAAAAATATTATATCTAATGTCTAGTACTCATAGTACAAGCTGTGTAGTTTGGGACTAGATCGTGTTGTTCATGTCTTATTTATTTTAAATTTTAAGTTTGTGTGCTCAGACGTTGCCTCGAAATTGCAGCTGCGACTTTGGAGTGCAAATCAATCTATCATCAGCAAGTCTATCTATCATGCTGCTTGCTGGTGAGCCAGGCTCCCTTGTTTATTTTTTTGGGTGAACTCTAAGGAGAGTTAGACAAATAACTGCCTCATTAGCATAGTGGTTGTCAGCACCACTGTTACCCTAGGTCCTGGTTAAAAATTGATAATGGATTTTTCTGAGAAATTCTAAGTAGCAACTCGGATTTTTGATTTGTGTCTATTTGTGCAATAGTTTCATACATTTGCCATTTCAGTACGTATGGCATACAAATTGCTACTTTTAACGTCTAATACCTAATGATACATAATGTAGGTACCTAACCATAATAATATTAAGCTATTTATTCATCACAAATTGAGATCTTATTTATTAAATTATACTCAATACTCAATACGTTTATTGCACTCCACAATGTTAAACAGTTGTTAAATTACAGTTTATGGTATCAATCATAGACCCTGTCGGGCACGGCAACGTAGGAGAGAGGAAGAAGGCAATATATTTATTACTATACCTAGTTGTTTGCTATATTTCAATTTATTTACTTATTTATATTTTCATGTATATATATATATATAATACAAGTTAATATTTAGACTTCAGATATTCGTCCACGGAGGTTTGAAGGTTTTCCTCAGTAAACAAAAAAAGGGTTCGCCCTATTACATAGGACTTAAACATTACGTCGAACTTTCTGGGCTATACCAATATCCTGAGGATAGACCGGTTGTCACGCTTCTTGGGCTTCTGACCACCACGTAAGACTGTCATCGTATTCATATTCAACGTATGTCAACCGGGACCGACCGCTTTACGTGCTCTCCGAGGCCCCCTCCGTACCCTTATGTACAGTGGCCAGAACATCAAGCTATCACAATCTGTCAAATTTCTTTGATTGATTTTCAACTTTAATATAAAAACATAAGGTTTATTTCCCAATAGCTTGACTTGCTGGCGTCTGTACTAAGAACAAACATCCATCCACAGTAAGATCGCGGCTACCGTAGCTTAACCTTGCAGATCGGCACGAGTATGTATGTAACTAAAATGGTACCCAAAAACATTACGGGTAAAGCGAGTCGAGAATTCAGACATTGACGCATATGCTTAATATTACAGTTTACTCACTCGTTATTAATGGCGCGGGACGCAACAGTAAATCAGTAACAAAAAAAGTAACTCTTTGATGTTTTAAGAAGACATTCAGCATTCCTTCATTTAGAGGATTGGCGGCTTGATTGGCGAAGTGGTTGGGCAATTGGCTGCTGGATCGCGGATTCGATTCCTGTACGGAACCAATATTAAAATGGCCTACGGATGGTTGTTTTGGGTCTCTGGATCTGCGTGTTTGAGGAAATCCTAGTGGGGAGTACCGTTTAACATGCTTACTACCTTCCCAAAGTTGTTGTAAATCCTCCGAGCAGTTTCCTCAACTAACCTAACCAGATGCGGCTGAATATCAGTATTTTACATGAAGTGACTGATCAGACCTCTGCAACTGAGGATATACTGGTTGTCCGGCTTTTTGGGCTTCTTCTGTCTGATTGACACTATTGTCATATTTGACATTTGATTGACACGACATGATTGACAAGATTGTCATTAGGTGTACGTACGACAACCGACATCTTTGCGTGCTCCCCGGGGCGTAGAGGGGTTTCGATGTTGTTATAAATCGCCACCCACCTACAGACTGACCGTGGCTAGCGCAACTTAACCTTGTAGATCTACTGGTCGGTGTAGTTATTACTTAGCTATGAGCTCCTCTTATAAGTTGAATAGAGCCTAAGATAGAGCTTGATCTTGACCATCACAGTTGGATATAATTAATTGTAAGCGAAGCCGCTAGCAAAACATAGTTCTCATATAAATAAACACGCGGGAGGAAACTGTTAGCAATAATCACAGACAAATAAACTCATTACTTTAAGATTCCCAACGATGACCTAAGAATTCTTCGAATCAATTTAAATAAAACATAATATTCACTTAAAAAACTCCTCATGCATAAAATATATTACTCAAAATGTTAACCGAAACTCCTTCACGGTATCAAAGAGGATAAGCAGAGGTGTTTCTACGAATGCAAGCTTAATTTCACGCTTAGTTGATTGGTGTAAATGCGAAAAATTACAGTTCTTTGATATTCTTGGAAATTGTTAAAAAGGAGGTTTTGCTTTATATACAATTTGCGTTAAATTAGCTATCTCATTATTTATGGTACCTACTTAATAATTGTGCCAAAGGTCCACAGCATAGTGTCTGATGGTAATGATAGGATAAGATACCACCTGACGCGGGTATTCATCTGCAACCATATACATATTAATTTGTGCGTGCATTAGCAACTTTTAATTTAACCAAAAGTATCCATTTAAGTAATATGAGAAAGAAGGATAAATTATTACGTATGTTGCCCTCGAATACTACACTCCTCAAAAACAGCATTTTACTGTATGGCTCCAAAAAAAATTATAATAAGTTGCCAAAGATCATCACAGATAGTCCATCAGCGCCATTTAAGCACAAATAATAAGTAGGTATTTTTTTTCAAAGATGCTATAATTATTCGGTTTCTTGAGGATAACATTCAAATTCAATTCAAATTCTTTTATTTCCACAAGTAAACCTAATATAATAACTGGGAGAAATTGTTTAGGTGTAGGTACTGCAGAGGTCGCTACCAGGAGTCAGCATAAGACTGGCTGGTTTAAGAAGAAGTAATCATTTGAAATTATTGTAGAATGTTTAGTCAAAGTGAGTAATGGTTGTCACATAGAGAATTCCCTTGACCTTTGAAGAATAAAGTCGTAGAGTACCTATTAACCAAGAGTTTCTTTGAATAAGCCTCCTAGGATCCCATCTCCTGATGGGATCCTAGGAGGTACTGTAGGATCCTTCCTACAGTACCTTATGTAGATGCTTATCACTAAGGTGTATTTTATACAAGAAAATTTTATCTATAGGTTATTTTTAGCAGTATCGTTCCGTACCTTCCGAACTAGTGAAGACTGTAATCTCGGAATAAAATTGTAAGAAATAATATTAAGTGTAATTATTGAAATTAATGGTAATGATATGGATTAATGTTATGTAAATTCAATTTCAGGTTGTTTGTAATAATCTTATGTGACATAATTTGATTGACTTCATAATAACAATATTGACATTAATTTATAAATCAATTTGACATTCATTTAATTATTATCGACATTATTGTAACTTATTAACGCCATTTGCATGCCAAGGTGTGGTAGAATATAATGGAATTAATAATGTACCTAATTTAGACCATAATAATTTTTAATTAGCAAATAAATAATGATTTGATTTGAAGGCAAAACCTACAACTTGTTAATAAAATAATGACGATAATTTTTATATCATAACCATACATAACCTCAGGAGTAAACGTTCTTCGCGATAAACACGTAATACTAAAATATTCCTCTCAAAAACTTTCCACTTCTTTCAAGCCTGAAAATAAGACAAAAGCCTGACCAAAGTTCAATGGTCCTTGAAATCAACAATTAGCGCATCAAAAACGCTTTGTCTATGACGTTTTGTGCACCATATTGGATAAACAACTGTGCAAATATTTGGTGTTGCAACACAAAGCGTTGCACTAAGTTCGTTGCACCATATTTTAGTTGGCAATGTTTAACAAAGGCCCTTTTTGATAACGGAGAATTTTGTGAGTCATGGATTTTAGAATTGTGGTACAAGTGAAGAGCTGGTTGCGTATTAACCTAACTTCACTGTGATTAATATCTTAATAAGTGTTATACAAAGAAATAACATACCATAACGCCAGTAGTCCTGGAAGGGTTATTAAGTGTGCCAAAGTATGTCTCATGTACGAGTAATAGGGGGCGAACCTATTGCTATTCATCATCAACCCATATACAGTCCCACTGCTGGGCATGGGTCTCCTCTCATATTGAGAGGGATTAGACTATAGTCCATCACGCTGGCCTAGTGCGGGTTGGCAGACTTCACACACCGTCGAGAAAAATCTCTAAGGTATGCAGGTTTCCTCACGATGTTTTCCTTCACCGTTTAAGCGAGTGATAATTAATTATTAATACGCACATGAATTCGAATAGTCAGAGGTGCGTGCCTTGGGTTCGAACTCGAGACCTTCGACTTGGCAGTCCAATGGTCATACCGCTAGGCTATCACTGCCTATTGCTATTAACCGGGCAAAAAACCAAATTCCGAGCTGCTACTGAGAAGTTCATAAGAAAACCCAATAACACTGATCGACGTGGGAGTCGAACCCATGACTTCTAGCGTAGCAATTGTAATGAAATTAATTTTATTATGTTAACTAATAACAATAATAATAAATAAAAATATCTTGATTTGGCGCGCGAGGTTGTCGACATGTGGGATGTGGATTCAGCAGTCATTGTGCCGATACTCGTTTCAGCCAAAGGTCTAATAGTCAAGAGCCTCGACTTACATCTGAGGAGGCTTTCGTTAGGCGGCTGGGTCAAGGGTCTGATGCAGAAGGCAGTACTCCTGGACACGGCGCGCATCGTCAGGAGGTTCATCTCGCTGGGGCCCTGGCCACCGGTAGCTTGGATACTGTTCCCGATACCAGTGGGCTACTATTTTTTATATTTTTAAATGTTTTACAATCTTTTTATATTATTTGCTAAATATTTAAAAATATCAATAATATGTAAATCAAAATGAATAAAGGAAATAATAATATTACCATCTAAGCCATCCTCCGAACCTTTTTCCGACTATGTTCCGAGTGTCGGCTTCCAGTCTAACTAGATGCGGCTGAATATTAGCATTTTACACGATGCGACTGCCGTCTGACCTGCACAACCCAATTTTTGAGCAATACCGATATCCTGAGGATACTAGTTGTCAGGCTTTTTGGGCATCTAATTAATAATTTCTAATGGCGACTTGCAGATGATTATGATGATAGGTGTTCGTATAGCATCCGAACTGGTTCAGGATATCGGTTTAACCCAGAAATTGGGTTGCTGAGGTCTGATGGCAGTCGCTTTTTGTAGAATACTGATATTCCGTTTCTCTTAAATCCATCCAAAGGTTGTCTGTAAGTGATCGCTTTTATCAAGAAGAAGCTACCACAATCTGTCAAATTTCTTTGATTGATTTTCAACTTTAACACAAAATAATAATATTGTTTTATTTTTATTTATTGTTTCATTCATATTAAATTGGGAAAATTTGACAGTTTTGGATAGGTTGACCTGCTTGCATCTGTACCATTCCATCATTTATAAATATATACAGTCGCCAGCAGGTCAGGCTATCCAAAACTGTCAAATTTCCCTGTTGAATATGAACCTTACTGTTTTATATTAAAGTTGAAAATCAATCAAAGAAATTTGACAGATTGTGGTAGCTTGATGTACTGGCCTCTGTACTTGGCATTTGTTTATGGTTTACAATAAATAATATTCTATTATATTCTATATTCAGACGGGTTAGACTGGAAGCCGACCCCTACATCGTTGGGGAAAGGCTCCAATGATGATAAGGAGGATGAGTTGGTTCACAAAATGTTGCTAGCTCTTATGTCTTGGACCAAAACGCATCGAGGTGCAGTAATTAGTTCAGTGTGGTCAGCCAAACAGTCGTGTTTTAATTTTATTAGTGTATTTCAGAAATGTATTTTCCGTTCAAGTTATTTCTTTTCGTTATTTCTAGTAAATGATATTGAATTTATAAAAATCTGCCATGTTGACAGCTGTTGTCGGTATAATCACGGACAAACATACATACATATATACAGGTCAAACCTCCTCTTTGTTTGAAGTCGGTTAAAAAGGCATAAGTATTGTATACACGTAAGTCTGTCAAGAACGAAAATTGAAAAAAATCTCTACGAATATAAATCACCGAAATATTTAGTTTAAATTAGGTATAGTGTCGTCTATGCTGTCTGTACCAACAGACAGGTTTGCATAAAGAATGATCGATGTGCCGTATATTAGAGCAGGTGCATCCGTGAAATGAGTCATTAGTTCATCATTATGAGCTTATAATCGCACAAAGAACATGTCTCCCTTGATAATTACACACTTCGGGCGTATTGTACCTATATACTTGTTAATTATTATAAATATCTTCCTCGTTAGTCTAGTAGTCTCCTCGATTGCTACGCTAGATTTCCTGGGTTTGATTTCCAGGTCGAGCAAAGTGTTATTGGGTTTTTTAATGAAATTCTCAGTAGCAACTCGGAGTTTTGGTTTACGCCTGGTTAATGCCAATAGGCTCGCTCGTCTATTACATAGGACTTAAACATACTTTGACCCACCTCTGACTAACCCTTCGGGGAGTACAGGCGTGATGGTATGTAATTATAATATACTAGTTTAGCCTGTGGTTTCTCGCGTCCTAAAATTTTTATGAATTTGAGAGAGGTAGGACATAGTGGGAGTAATTCCACTCAAATTGGAGCTGCCCGACTGATGAACTACCTCCGCTTTGCAGAAAATCTTATTTGTTATGATCCACCTAAACTACTGAATCAATTATAGATTGGACCTTGGTTATAGGCTATCTTTCGTCTCAAAAAAGGGTAAGGCCGAGGTGTATCAATTATACACTCAGTTTGCATAAGGGCCGAGCCTATTGACTTTGTACTAGAAATCAAACCCTGGATCGCAGCATAGCATTCGCAGTTACGAGCACTGGGCTAATGAAGCATTAGTTTTTGAGATTTATTGAAGAGAATATTTATCGACAACTTCTGTGGTCTAGTGGTTCGAGTGTTGGACTGCTGACCACGAGGTCGTGGGTTCGATTCTCACAGGACACAAATATTTATGTGATGAACATAAGTGTTTGTGTTTTTTATGTAGGTATGTATTTACAAAAAAGAAAGTATAAGTATTATATCCATTGTCTAGTACAAATGGTACAAGCTCTACTTAGTTTGGGACTAGATGGTGCTTTGTAAAATGTGTGATGGTTTGCTTTGTATGACGGTGTCCCCAAATATATTTATATTACATACCATCATACATACCATCACGCCTGTATTCCCCGAAGGGTTAGGCAGAGGTGTACTAATGTACACCCACATTTCGCCGGTATGTTTAGGTCCCATGTAATAGGGGGCGAGCCTATTGCCATTAACCGGGCACAAATCCAGACTCCGAGCTGCTACTGAGAATTTCATAGAAAAACCCAATAACACTTTGCTCGACCTGGGGATCGAACCCAGGACCTCTAGCGTAGCAGTCGCGCCTAGGACCACTAGACTAATGAGGCAGTCTATTTATATTTATTTATTATTTGTCGACATGGTCATAACCAATATGCATCTGCCACGCTTTGTCTCTGTATCACCCTATGGTTGACTGGTAGAGAATGCTTTTAGCATTAAGTCCGCCTCTGTACAATTTGTTGTGCATAAAGCATTAAATAAATAAATAAATAAATATCGATGTACTATATATATATCGATAACATATATATATGTTGGTCGCATTACATCAATATCTCGGCGCATAATATTTTCATGGCTCGCTCCTAAATCTCGCTGCGCCAAGTTACTTTCAAGGAAAAATGTCTTTTATAGCTTATTTAGAATATTTTCTGCCATAAAATTTTCAGACGGGCAACCAAGACTGCCTACAGTAAATATTGATACATACTAATACATTATGTAACATACAGAGGGACTCATAGCTAAGTTATAACTATCCTGATCAACCGATCTGCAAGGTTAAGCTGCGCTAGCCATGGTCAGTTCGTGGATGGAAAGAAAAAATAAAGAAATACATTTATGCGACGCAGTTTACACAATTTACAATGATTACATAAATATAAACAAATATTAAGTATAACTTTGAAATAAAACTACTAAATAAAGCGTCCATGTAGTCTACCCGTGACCATGGACGCTGTAAAGGATCCGAAACGTCGGGATTAATAATATCAATATAACGCGATAAAATCCGTTAAAAATAGTTTTATTTCAATGTATAATATTCGCGTAGATGTCAGAAATCAATATATTAAGTATACCTAACTGTTACCTATTTACATAATGACGATATGATTATGTACATAAGGCACATTGTGTACTTCGCAGCTGCGCCAAATAGGTTCAGTTCAGCATTTAGGTATGTCAGGCTACTGGTGCTTGACGCTGATTTTCAACTGAACCTTTTCGGTAATCGGTGACCATTCATAACACCTCGAGACCCCTCCATGCCTCAGAGAGCCTGTAAAGCCGTCGATCCCGGTTTTCATGCGAACATCTATGACAATTGGAAGCCCAAAAAGCCTAACACCTATCCTCAAGATATCGGTATTACCCAGAAATTGGGTTGTGGAGGTCTGATGGCAGATGCTTCGTGTAAAATACTGATATCCAGCCGCATAATAGCTAGATTTCGAAGCGAACTCAGTCCCTCACGTAGATCAATGTAGTTTTGACGACCTCTGTGATCTAATAGTTCTTGTGTATTCATCATCAACCCATATCTGTATATGGGTTGATGATGAATACACAAGTGGGACTGTTCCCACTGTTGGGCTCGGGTCTCCTCTCCCAGAATGAGACGGATTAGTCCACCACACTGGCCTAGTGCAGGTTGGCAGACTTCACACGGTGTCGAGTAAATCTCTAAGATATGCAGGTTTCCTCAAGATGTTTTCCTTCACCGTTTAAGCGAGTAATAATTATTTGTTAATACACACTTGATTTCGAAGTCAGAGGTGCGTGCCTTGGGTTCGACTCGAGACCTTCGACTTGGCAGTCCAATGGTCATACCACTAGGCTATCACTGCTTTTTTTTTGTGTAAAGTATGTTTTTACAAAAAAAGTGCTATCAATTACAATATGATTATCGTCTTCATTGCTAAGATGTGAGTCATATGCGACAGTGAGTAACGAACTAATATATGGGTGTTGTATGTACGTGGCCACCAAACTGTCTATTTTAAACTTCGCACGACTAACTGAGTTGACTTTTGAACAGTAAATATTTGTAAGATATGATTTTGTTACGATCATTTTGTTTGTGTTTTTGTAGAACATACTTTTTTCTGGTTCATTAGACAGAAAACACGACTGCTACGTTAGTTTTGGGTTCAATTCCCAGGTCGAACGAAGTGTTCTTGGGTTTTTTTATGAGATTCTCAGTAGCAGCTCGGAGATTAGATTTGTGTCCGGTTAATGAAAATAGGTGACTGGCAGCGACTGGGATGGAAAGAGGAGGTTTAGCTCTGTGGCGTTTACTAAAAGAGGACTACGTCTAGCAGTGTAGGAATACGAGTTGATATGATGATGACAACGAGAGGTAATAAGTTATTTAAGAGAGATAGGGCATAGTGGGAGTAATTCCACTCAAATTGGAGCTGCCCGAGTGGGGAAGTACCTCCGCCTTGCAGAAAATCGATGAAATAGCTGTGTTGTTATTCCTTACGGTGAGCAAGGTTGCCAATGCTCGGCGAGCAAACGTTGTTTTAGCGGTGGGGGGACTTTGACCCGTATACTGCCAACACAACTATTCCTCTTTCGTTTTACAGGTTTGATCGAGAGCTTTGACTTCGCAGTCTAATGGTCATACCGCTAGGATATTACTGTTTTTTTATAAGTAATATTATAGTGTAAAGCGTTGGTCTCTAGTAATAAATAAATAATAGTATTTTTTTTTATAATAACATTTTTGGGACAACACCATCTAGTCCCAAACTATGCAGAGCTTGTACTATGGGTAGGTACTAGACAATCGATATAATCTAATATATAAAATTCTCGTGTCACAGTTTTCGTTGCCATACTCCTCCTAAAAAATTTCATCAAAATCGGTCAAGCCGTTTGGCTTGACCGATTTTGATGAAATTTTTTGTGCTTATCGGGGAGGTCTGAGAATAGGCCAACATCTATTTTTCATACCCCTAATTTTTTTTTTTATGTCAAAACAACGTTTGCTGGGTCAGCTAGTACTTATATACTTTTTTTTTTGTAAATACATACTTATAATACATAAGAAACACCCAGACAAACACAAATACTCATGTTTTATCCACACAAATATTTGTGTCTTGTGGGAATCCAACCCACGACCCCATGATCAGCAGTCCGGCACGCGAACCGCTAGACCACAGAGGTCGACAAATAAATAATTATTATGTATCTAGTTTTAGACAAAGTCTGGAGTTGAACTACAGTCCTATGACTAACAGCACGTGTTCTAACCAGGAAGGCCTTGGTATATCTAATTAATGTTCCATGCACTGACTCACTGTTATAGTCAGTTTGCTTTTTTTTTAAATTCATCATTTAACTGTTTGGTGTTTAACTAGCTATAATTTTATTTTATGTTTTTTTTTTTCTGTGTGAATCATAATAGTCACGGACAGTTACCCACAACGTGTAAGTTTTATTGTAATTGTTTTTTTTTAATGGCTTATTAGTGTAGTGGTTGCGAGTTATATATAGTATTTCGTGAGTTCGATGCCCAGGTCGAACAGTGTTATTGGTTTTTTTTTACAGGACTGCTGTAGTTGGGTAATGTTCTTCGAGCGTATGTAGAATGTATGGCTAATTGTTTGTTGTCACGTCCAAATTCTCTTCCCCAAACTCTAATCTATCTCTGTAACAAATTTCATCAAAATCTGTTCAGCGGTTTGGGCGTGAAAGCGTAATAGACAGACAGAGTTACTTTCTCATTTACAATATTAAATACAAGTAGGGATTAAGTAGATATTTCGGATTTATTTAGATATAGGTACAGTGGCCAGCAGTCCACTGTACCTATATCAAGCCAGCACAATCTGTCAAATTTACTTGATTGATTTTTCACTTTAATACATTATATTAAGGTTCATATTCAATTGGGAAAAGTTGTCAGTTTTGGGTAACTTGATGGCGTCTGCAGCTATTCTTTCAATATGTCTGGATGGGCGTGAATTGGCGGTATGCTGTCCGTGGCGGGTCAGAGGATAGCTAATACGGTGATTTCCTTTTGTTTGCGTTCCATTGCTTTCTTTACAAGGGACTATTATATCTATCTGATTAATTGGTGCAACGGTCATAGCGAGAGATCTGTGGGTACCACTTGCAATAAGAGCTTCTTTTAAATTTAATAATAAATATTTGGGATATTTTATATATTTTATACACAACACGATCTAGTCCCAAACTAAGCAGAGCTTACTATGGGTACTAGACAATGGATATGATACTTTAATTATAATTCAAAATAACGCAACAATGACAGGAATGTTTAACTACCGTTGCCGACTCTGTAAAACGAAAGAGGAATAGTTGGCAGTGGGTTGGCAGTATAAGGGTCAACTTCGCGTCACTGTGTTGTTGGCAACACAACGTTTCCATGCGGAGCACTGGCAACCTTTCTCACCGTAAGGATCACAACATAGCTCAAATCAATGTTATTTCACTTCGATTTTCTACAAGGCGGAGGTACTTCCCCACTCGGGCAGCTCCAATTTGAGTGGAATTACTCCCGCTATGCCTTACCTCTCTTAAATATATAGGTACTATTTTGTATATTAAACAAGGTGCTTTTATTAAGCACGACCAAATCAACCAATGTAACACCACACATTTAGCCACAATAACCAAATTAACATAATTAATACTAAAATATTAAACAATAATTTTATTGCTAATAACCGAATTGAAATGTTACAAATTTTACAAAGTATCAAATACCACAGAACGTATGTAATAGCAGTTTCAGCGATCAAATTGAAATTATATAATGCAGTAATCATTTCATTAATTAGTTTATTGACCGAAGCATTCATTAACAAACTGTTATTATGTAAAGCATGTGTTTTTGTTGTTGGTAAGTACATAATTTAATTAAAATCTGGAATCAGCTCGTTGCTAATAGGTTTTAACAACTACCACCATTTTTTCAGTTTCATTTGCTTCCAAAAAGACTTTTCGACACATGAGGTAGCCTATGTCCGTCTGTAAGATCCAATTTATTACTATACCAAAATTAATCAAAATAGGTTCAGCTTTACAGGCGTGAAAACGTAAGCAACAAACAGACAGTGTTTGTTACTTTTGCATTTGTAATATCAGGATGACATGTTTGGAGAAGTGGTTGAGCGATCGGCTTCTGCACTACGGGTTGTGGGTTCAATCCCCGCACGGAACAAATATTTGCGTGACTGATATTTGTTTGTTTATAAATTGGTAGGACATGTCGGACTTTACCTTCCCTTGTCCTACAGGGAAAGACCGACAAGGAAGGATGGTAACTCGTGAATATAGTCACAGCCACCCAATGTCAGCCGTAGACTTCGTTATATTCGCCACGTACAAGCAACAGAAACCTTCAAAAGTTATAAGATAGTGTGGGATTCTTACGCACCAAAACAACCCCGGTGGCCACCATCAGCATATGGAGCGGGACACTATGTAGACCTACCAATATAATAAAAAGAACCTTCTTCCACCCCGGGGGCCACCAACAGCCCCCCAGTATTATAAAAAAACTTCCCTCCTTCGCAGTGGTCTATTAAAAACTGAGTGTTGCGCGGACCGATATTCTGGTATAGAAAATTTAAGCCAAAAATTCACAGAGCAATGTATGAAAAGCATTTGAAAATTATCTTCTGGTGCGAGTTGAACACAGCAAGTTTGAATGTGCCCTGGCCAACTAAACAATTCTCGAGTGACCAGCTCCGTTGGCAGCCTTGCCAAGCTTGCAACTTTTTGTAAAACTACCCTATATATACACGTATACTGACAAAATCTTACAAAACCAAACCTTATTCCCATTACTTAAGGTGGCATAGTAAGAGTTGTGTGTAATATTATGTTGGTTTTCAGGTTATATACAAAAGTGGACAGTGTTAATAGTTAGTGTCCTTCGAATTGGTATTATATACTTTTTGTTTTGGAGCCAAATGGAGGGTAGTTTACATTTAGTTCCAAAATTCTGGTTATTTTTGTTTAACAAATTTTTTGAGAGCGTTGTATTTTTATTAATCTTTCAAAGGACATGTGCTTCAATTTAATGTACCTACTATTATGAGATAAGTGCAACTATTTAAAATGTCATTTGTTCGACCGAGAATCGAACATAATATTATTGCTCGATTCTCGGTTTTATTTCGTTCGGCCATTCTCCCAGCAGTCATACTTACGACCACTCGAACAATGAGACATACATACACGTTTTTTACTTATGCTTTGCACTTCATGTCAAGTTATAGAAATTAGAAAGCATTGAAATAAAACTACTTTTTACGGATTTTATTGCGCATATTATTAATCCCGTTTCGGACCCTTTACAGCGTCCATGGTCACGGGTAGACTGAGGTGGTAGGCGTCTTGATGATATAATTACTGACAGCTACCCTACATTTTTTATTGTTACATGATCAATGATATTTATTACTAATTATTAATTAATACTAGATGGAGCCGGCATTTCCTAGCTGACGAAAAGTAGTTTTATTTCAATGTATAATATTCGCGTAAATGTCAGAAATCAATAAATTAGAAAGCTTATAATATGATATTGAATAAGTCATATTTCATTAGCATCAACCCATATACTCTCACACTGTTGGCACAGGTCTCAGGGAGAAGGTATGCTATAGTCCACCACGCTGGCCTAGTGTTGGTCGCAGATTTCCCCACGATGTTTTCCTTCACCGTTTAAGCGACTGATTATTAATAAGAACACGTTTGCACAGTCAGAGGCCCTTGTCTTGTATTTGATCGTTTGAATTATTAGTACAATGCTCATATCGCGCCGACACTTTTTCAGCTTTTTTGGTATTCCATCAGCTACATCCAAATCAGCAATATTTCTAATTAATGTTAAAAGTCTTATGATTAATTAAGTAAATAGAATGTTGTTTTAATTTTTGACTTTACTCAGTCTAGTGAGCATCTGAGCAATGTAGATTAATTAATTATATTTATATTTGTTAATAATTAATGAGGCAGCTAGGTATTTGATGTATAATTGAAATTAAAATGACGACGTCTGTGGTCTAGTGGTCCGCGTTTCGGACTGCTGATCACGAGGTCGTGGGTTCGATTCCCACAAGGCACAAATATTTATGTGATGAAAATTAAGTGTTTGTGTTTTTCTGGGTGTTTGTTACATAATTTTTGATTCCAACACGAGCCAAATCTTTCTGTGATCTACAGATATTTGATTCCAGTCTGTGTATACTACATATTTGTCCGTTAATAATATGTTTTCAAAGTCCCTCCTGACACAAGGCTTACTCTTTAATGCGGGAGCTGTCTTATCAAAGTCAAAGAGAAAGTCAGAACAATATGTATTGCTTACCTACTAAGTGTACATGATGATCTTATTTTAAATAGGTAGGCACTTAATACTTACTATGTTTTTGTATTTTCTTGGCATTTTCCTTCGCTAAATAACTTAAATGAAATGAAATGATATTTATTTCTGTAAATAGATCTTTTAAAGACACTTTTACAAGTCAATATTTTACACTTTTTTTTTTAAGCTAGATGGCTCCTTTTTTAATTCTTAGTTACCTTTTTTAATCGTTGCTATTTTAATAATAGATTGAAAATATTTTAAAATGCAATTTATATAACTTGTGAATATAATTATGAATTGCCTAATTTAATTACGAATAGAAAAATATAATGATATAAAACTACTTTTTGCGGATTTTATCGCGTATATTGATATTATTAATCCCGACGTTACGTGATAAAATCCGTAAAAAGTAGTTTTATTTCAATGTATAATATTCGCGTAAATGTCAGAAATCAATAGAAAAATATAATGTCATAAACAAATTAACATTTAAAATAACAATAAATATATATATTTTTAACTTAAAAATAATCTATTAGTATGCAAACTATTTGTTTAAAAAAAATGTTGCCCTATTAAAATTTCCTCCTCTATAGTAAGTGCATCCATTATATAAAAAAATACCTGACGAAGGAGCGGCCATAAAAATATTTGTTTCGCGCCGGAACTAAACCCGCGATCCGTGTCGCTCAAGCGCTGCACCATTCATGCCAGAATTTTGAATTCAATTGAACTTAGTTTATAATAATCAAGTTAAAATCAAATGATGGATGCCAATACTATAGCTTTTATATCTCCTTTATCGTCTTTAATACCAATGCTTTTAAGACCGACATCTATTAATACTGACACCTATAATACCGACTAAACTATACAAATATTCTCTCATTGTTTTAAATATCGGGTGCTTTAAAAGTCATTCCGGGGTTATTCAGTCAATCCGTTTTTCTCTTAAACCACAATTCTACCTAAATTTCTTTTGAACACCGGCCATACATCAACTTTAGTTCCACCTCGTAATCTGTACTAACCTTAGATACTATTTAGCGTATGCGTGACGCTTCCGATCCGATTTTCAAAACTCTATAGCCGGCTGCAAATTATCAGAAATTATGATCAGATCTATCTTATTAAAATAATTCTGTCTGCGGCAAAAACAAAAATATAATAATATCGAAACCTTTGATTTCAAGAGCATAATATAATAATATATATATATGTATATACTTTAATGCCAATGTATTAAAAAACGATGCTTTTGAATAATGATGTTTTTTAAAACCGACTCCTTCAATAGACGCCTTTTAATACCGACACTTTTAATATCGATTTTCTTAATATACACTTTTAATACGAACGAGATTCGCTTTTATAAACAAATACAAAGCAAAGCTCACTCCTTAGCTATCTGAGCATCAGTATCCGTTTTATGAGGATCATATCGAGTAACCAGCATGCATTTGTTTTGACAGTATACGATACGATTTCAAAAGTCGCATACACTAAACCTCTTTCACTTGTGGGTAACTTAGCTTCCCCAACCACGCCCATCAATCTATGCTATCCACAACGAATGTACAGACTCCGTACGCTCCTACGAATATTCGCCATAGTTCACTGAAATATAGACCTTAACTATGAGAATATAGGGGATATAAACGCCGCAGAGATACCCCAGTTAAGGCGGATCGCGGTTAGAAATTGATTGTGGAACTCTTTATAGTGCTTAATGAAAGAATTGAAACAGATAAAATTGAGTTGGACTGGACTTCGATTTTACTTAGCGTTGCAATTTTTGGACTTTTATTCAGCCATTTTTGCGTATTATCTTGCCAAATAGGTGCCGTAAACATAAAAAAGTATTTTCGTTTTCAGTTCTTTTTTATATTAATACTAGCTACCCGTCCCGGTTTCGCACGGGTGGACATAAGATTCCCTTATCTTTTCTAGCAATAAATATAGCTGATGTTACTCAGGGTGAATGTAGCTTTCCAATGGTTTTGAAATCGGCACAGCAGTTTTTGAGTTTATTCGTTACAAACATATACACAAAAATACAAATCTTTCTTCTTTATAATAGTAGTGTAGATTACATTGGACTGCCAAGTCAAAGGTTTGGAGACAATGGGGACGTCTTTACGTGCTCTCCGAGGCACGGAGGTTTTCGATGTGATAAGGTCACCGATCTGCAGACTGACCGTGACTAGCGAAGCTTAACCTTGCAGAAAAACTGATCAGCGTGGTTATTTAATATAATAAGAGGTAATCGTAATAGTAATTAAACAATAACGACTTAACAATAACTTTGACGACGTCTGTGGTCTAGTGGTTCGCGTGTTTGACTGCTGATCACGAGGTCGTGGGTTCGATTCCCACAGTGCACTAATATTTATGTGAAGAACATTAAGTATTTGTGTTTGTCTGGGTGTTTATTATATACCTAATTTAAGTTCTTATCTTGGCCATATTCTTTCCTTTGGTAAAAAGTGTCGATAGGAGCAAATATCGAGGAGAATAAAGCTTGGAAAATTGTATGACATACTGAAATCCGCAAAGTTTCCACAATAAGACCCGCCTCTACAACCAGTGTGTTCTGCCCACTATGACATGCTGTGCTGAGACATGGACGCTCACACAGGAGATGGTGTACAGGTTGAGTGCTGTTCAAAGAGCAATGGAGCATTCTAAAAAGAAGAAGTTATTTATGTGATGAACATTAAGTATTCGTGTTTGTCTGGGTGTTTGTTATACAATAATATAATAAAAAATATACAGATTGTAATAAAAAGTATATTTGTATTTATATCATTGTCTAGTACCCATAGTACAAGCTCTACTTAGTTTGGGACTAGATGGTGTTGTGTAAAATTGTTCAGGAATATATTTATTACTATAATATTATCACTATAATAACTCTACGTTAGTACAGTCAACAAAAGAGATTAGTATACAGGTAGCGAACGAAATCTGCATCTTTACACATATTGTGATTTAAATAATTACCCGTTAATGGGTTTGATGTGTAGCAGCTTACAATACCTGCGTTTTGACACATATTGCGTGATACAATAATACACAATCTTTAACAAAACACAGAATATGTCTAATTAGCTGCCTGTATACTTAACTCTTTTGTCGACCGTACGTAAGTATGTTATTTTAATCTCACTTGAAGTTACGACTCAAAAGCTCAAACTCTTTGTTTATACTACATTAATGCTAATAAAGTAATCACTAATCACTGTGCAAACGGACCAACTTGTTAGGCAGTCGGTTAGTCGATAAGACGAATTGTACAAATCACCTGGCTTTAAGCTGTCGTCAGCGGAATCAAATAGCTACGGCGAATTTCAATACAGAAGTCACGTTACAGAGAATCATACAGAAAGTTAAGAAAATATTAAGACATGATAGTATTATGTGCAGAAATGACGAATATAAAACTAAAATAATAATGATATTACAGTACTTAATAGATCTACAAAAATGTTAATCATGAATTTGATAACATTATTTTTCAAGACAGGTATACTTCATGATAAGCTTTACATTATAGTCAATTTATATTGGGTACGGAGGAAAAAAAGGGGAACAAACGTATTTAAGCACCATCATCAACCCATATACTGTCCCACTGCTGGGCACGGATCTCCTCTCACAGAATGAGAGGGATTAGGTTATATAGTCCACCACGCAGGCCTAGTACGGGTTGGCAGACTTCACACGCCGTCGAGAAAATCTCCCAGGCATGCAGGTGGTATCTCAGGCATCCTCACAATGTTTTCCGTCACCGTTTTAAGCGAGTGATAATTAATTATATGATTAATACGCATATGATTTAGAAAAGTTGAAGGTGCGTGCCCTGGATTCGAACTCGAAACCTTCGGCAGTCTAATAATAAGCATGACATGTTGACATTTACCTTCGATCATCAGATAGGTACAGGTAGATAATTACAGCAATCTAATTTATTTTCGAGTACATTTTATACCACTTCTGATCATGCCCGACAGATAAGTAAAGTGCTTTTGATGGTAAGCGATAACTGTAGCCTACGGATTTTAAACCCATTAGGAATCGAATCGTAAGGAGACTTCGCCACTACAGAGTATCCAACCACCGGTACTTCTGCCTTCTTTCAAGAGTAGCACACACTTGTACTTCTGTGCATTTACTGGACAGTTACCTATTTTGGATTCACGTCACGCGCGTTTCACCTAGGTCGATATGACAGGTACAGTCTCCAAAATTGAATTGATTTTTATCAAGCGTTGGGCTAACACAGCCACTTTTTGGCTGATCCCACTTTTTATTATTTGTTCTAGAGGGTAATACTTATTCAGGTGTGAATGGAATACTGATGTTATTATTACATATGTTTATTTGTTTCAATCGTAACAATTTTATTTGAATGTGAATTTATTCATTTCGATTCTTTTGGCTTATTTTCGTAGGTGTTTTATTTTATTTTTTTATTGAATGCACTTAATGGAAGGAGGGTAGAGAGGTTTACCCTGCAGTGGGACGATAACGGCTGAATACTGGGTTGGTGCCTCATTACGTATTTAGATAAAAGCTCTCCAAGGGCCTACTACGCGTTTGACCTGTGTCCCAGCGCAAGCCTACCAACTGGATGTCTTCTTCACAGAACATATGTCGTGAGATCCAAAGTGGAGATACAAATAATAATAATCTACTTAATAAAAACGAAATATATAAATAAATAATATAAGAGACGTAGGGACTAATTCCACTCAAATTGGAGCCCGACTGCACCGCATCGAAGAAAATCGAAGAGAAATAACACGGCTTTGAGCTGTGTTGTTTTCCTTAGAAGGTTGCCAGTGTTCCGCAGGGAAACGTTGTGTTGGCAGTGGGGGAACTTTAACCCTTATACTGCCAATCTTACTATTCCTCTTTGGTTTTATAGGGTCGGCAACGCGTAAGTGATACTACTGGTGTTCATCGCCTATAGGCTACGGTAAGACGGTACGCTTACCACCATGATGGTGGTAAGCGCGTACCGTCCCACCTTTTTGAAAAAAGCATTAACTTTACAAAACTATTAACTCTTAAGTAAAGTTCTTTATTTACACATTTTGTTAATATAATTTCGGCAAAAACAGGTATGATTGCATGTGTTTTTCAATACAGTCTAATACAAATTGAACCGGTATTGGCACGGGAGGCAAATATTTTCGTAATGTGCTAACTTGCTACTCATTGCTTTTAATATTAGGAAGGCGCTTTTATCTTTTGACCAACCATTAATAAAGGAATACACACCATCACGCCTATTTTCCCCGAAGAGTTAGGCAGAGGTGTACCAATGTACAACACAGTTCGCCAGAATGTTTAGATCCCATGTAATAAGTGGCGAGCCTATTGCCATTAACGGGGCTCAAATCCTCTGAGCCAGCCAACCCAATAACACTTTACTCAACCTGAGATTCGAACCGAACACCTCTAGCGTAGCAGTCGCGCTTAGGACCTCTAGACTAACGAGACGGTTAAAGGAAGTTAATCCAATGATTAACTTCCTTTAACCGTCTCGTTTACTACATTAGGCAATCCTAATGTAGTAGTTTTACGACCAATTCATAAAGTAATTCGAGTTAGCATTTGCCAGTAGATTACACTTAACCTACCTACCTAATTTTACAATTCTCTGGCTAAATAAAAACAATAGAAAAAACCTTTTTATAGTATTTTTGTGTGGTATAGTATACCTCAACGGTAATATTTTCTAATTATTACCTATTATTTTGTAGTTATTCTGTTTAGAAGATCTATGTTCTTTATTATCTTATTAATTATTATTTATCACTCGCTTAAACGATGAAGGAAAACATCGTGAGGAAACCTGCATACCTTAGAGATTTTTCGCGACGGTTTGTAAAGTCTGCCAACCCGCACTAGGCCAGCGTAGTGTAACCTCACAATTTTTTATTCAGTAAGACAACACGCTATTCAACATTCGAAGTCAACAATATTAATATAATAATAGTGACAGAATGTTCTACAATGTAACAGTAGTCATTCAAAATGATTAAGTCGTGTCACGTTTTCACGACGAGTGAGTTAGCAAGTTCGTCTGAGCCGTGCCTTATCTTGAACTTCAAACTCTGATTGGTTGTTGCGCATTCGTAAATTCTATAATAATGGCGTGCTCAGATGCGACAAGATTGTCAAAGAGGTGATAAATAATAGAACTGATTTCAATTTGTATGTACCTACGCGTACATTCTTATTTAAACGAACTGTTTTTTAAATTGTGAGACAAAGAGATAATCATTATTTGTTTAATAGGTAATAATTCATAGGAAGCTCAGTAAAAAATCCGTGAATTTTCCATGAATATAATCAAAATTCACAAGTATTTGTTTTCGCGTTTGCAAGCTTTTAGTTTGTTGTACCTAAGCGTAAGTGTTAACTCTTGTTGCAGAATAACAAGTCTTCTAAATAAAGTGGACTCACACATAATTTAGAACCTTAGTACTAGTGTTTGGATTAAGTGCAACTCTTATTCAATCACAATCCTATTATATTTATGCATGTGAATTTTTGTTGTTTGTTACTCAATCACGCAAAAACGCCTAAAAGGATTTGGATGACATCCCTACTAATCCCTACTAATATTATAAATGCGAAAGTAACTCTGTCTGTCTGTCTGTTACGCTTTCACGTCTAAAGCACTGAACTGATTTTAATGAAATTTGGTACAGAGATAGAGTTGACCTTGAGAAAGAACATAGGATAGTTTTTATCTCGGACTTTTGAAGAGTTCTCTTGGAAACGCGATATAACCGAACTCGACGCGGGCGAAGCCGCGGGCGGAAAACTATTTTGAAATAAAGATAATTATGTAGTTCAAAACCTGGACAATGTTTTTTATCTAACCTAATGTGATCCCACTGCTGAGCAAAGGTCTCCTCAACCTCTTTTTAATATAAACTAATTTATAGGATACTTTTTTCCAGGTAACCCTTAATTCCATCACGACGGGGTCACGGGCAGAAGCGATAATTTACACTCGTGGATCTTTTGATGCACCAAAGCATGGTAAGAGTGCTCGTTCCTCCTCTAAATAAGAAGCAACATAAGCCTTATAGTGGGATAATTACAGCCTATTATAATATTAGTCTTCGACCTAAATTTGTTAAAATGCACCCATACGCGCGGCTCAAATGGTCCATTAAACAAGTTTCACAATAATTGTTCAGTACGGACAATTTTCTTATAAACGCCATGCTATAATCACGCTATCGCAAAAACAGGGTGACCCGTATGTATAGCTAGGGCTGCCACGCAATGTGTTATTGATAGACAGTGTGAGCCTATACTCACACATGAACCCGTACGCAGTCCCACTGTTGGGCACGGGTCTTCTCTCAGAATGAGAGGAATTAGGCTATAGTTCCCCCGCCAGCGTACTGTGGGTTGGCTGACTTCACACGCCGCCGTTGAGAAAATTTCTCAGGCTTGCAGATTTCCTCACGACATTTTTCTTCACCATTACGCACTTCACAAATGCATAATACAAACATACACTCAATGATATAAATTTTAATGTTATTCCTTTATCATATTCCTATAGGTTCATCTTTTAATTTTAATTATGTCCATCCAAAGGTTCATCATCATCAACCCATATACTGTCCCACTGCTGGGCACGAGTCTCCTCTCATATTGAGAGGGATTAGGCTATAGTCCACCACGCTGGCCTAGTGCGGGTTGGCAGACTTCACAAACCGTCGAGAAAAATCTCTAAGGTATGCAGGTTTCCTCACGATGTTTTCCTTCACCGTTTAAGCGAGTGATAATTAATTATTAATACGCACATGAATTCGAAAAGTCAGAGGTGCGTGCCTTGGGTTCGAACTCGAGACCTTCGACTTGGCAGTCCAATGGTCATACCACTAGGCTATCACTACTATCCATCCAAAGGTTGCCTGGAAGAAATCGCTGCTCGCGATAAGGCATTGTGTTTTAAATGATGTTGTGTAAATTATGTAATTTATTTAGCTTCTTTTTTTTCTTTTTAGGCGATTGAATCAGATAAGAATTGTATTCCGTCTCCGCTGACATCTTACGTAATTAAAATATTGTACCTACTTTACGGTTGCATTAATCTTTAACAAAACATAATCGATATTACTTCCCTCTGTAGACAATGTATTTTCAATTTCCTGTATATCACAATGTTATTGCAGTACTTCCTTTAATCACAAAAAATAATTATGATTACGATACGTGGCAGCCCTATCCCGGTACGGTGACAAGCTAACGGCTTCGCGGGTCGGCTGTGCGTACGCGCAAGACTGTAACTCGGTGGATGATGTACATTGATGGGTAATTCTTATCGCATTCGCATTTATTTGTATTACTTAGACAAAAATAACTTATGATTGCTGTGTAGTACGTCCTGCTTTATGATTTCGTTATACCACTATGCCTTAATTTGAAAGGGCAAGGCAGAGGAGTACTATTGTACAGCAACATAAATCACTACATGTTTGGTGGCAAATTTATTTTATTACCATTATTTATATCACGCCTATATTCCCGGAAGGGTGACACAGAGGTATACTAAAGTACAGTTAGAGTTCAACAGTGTGTTTAGCTTCCATGTCGTAGCGGGTGAGCCTATTGCCATTAACCGGATACTAATGAAAATTTCAAGCTGCTACTAAGAATTTCATAGAAAAACCCAATAATAATTTGGAAACAAATTCAAATATTAAGTATTAACAACTTTATTATCTGCCCTGAAATTTGATACCATCTTCTTTTACGTATGTTGCGTTTTGCGTTGCAGCCACTAGATCAAAAAGACTATTGTGTTGTGTACTTAAGTGCTTTGAAAAACCTAAGTGTACAACAGATAGATTACTTCTAGGCTAATATACTTCTTCGTAGGCCGCAGCATCGCTTGACATCATGTAATGCAAAAAAAAAACATATTATGATCCCAAAAAAGTAACACCGAAATGGCAACGCACATACTTTTAACTTCCCATAAAAATATCCTTCTCAGTATCACCAACCATAGACACAACCACGACATATATTATCAAAAAGAAAACTATGGCTAAAGCCAGCAATGTATCCGATCCAAAATAAGGCCTACCTTAGCGCCGGCGCAGACGACGTAATGATCGGCGGCGCCACCTAGCGGCGGATAACGGAGCGCCTTGATTGGTTAATGTATGTTTACACCTTTATTACAGCTATAATTTCCACTCGGATCTGCTTGTCATTGCGCAACTGTTTGATTGGATTTTGTTGTTTAGATTGATCTTGAACTTTAGAACTTCCGCGTGAGCTTAGAATTTCTATTCTAAGCTCACGCGGAAGTTCTTATAATTTAACCAAAAATTGTTCACAGAGTCAAAGTCACCTAATCCATGTACTAAGTGAAGTGCTGGTAATAGGGAAATTGTATGCCAAGCTCCATGTACCGTTTGTATCCTACAACATTGTAAGGCATACTTTACAAAAGGCCTGAACCCACCATTTTAACTTCAAGGTTTCCCCAACCAACAATGGACCATAACAATCCAAAATAACCTGTCAACACATCCACAAAAACGTCTCTAAATTCCAAAATACGGATCTTATTATGAAAAACAATGTACACTTAAAACTGTCATCAGCCCATACATTCTCATTAAAGTTCGTCCGAATAAGCGTCCCGTTGAAAATGCGTTCTGCGTAAAACAATGTCGTTCCTTATTTTGGACAGTTTTTTAATTTATTGTCTGCGAATTTCGCGTTTACAAAGTCTTCTTGTGTTTCAAGTGACGGTTTTTGAATTCGCGCATTATCACTTGAAGGGTTAAAAGGATTCTGGTGAATCATTGTTTTTAATTCGCTGCGAGAGTGTTATGTTTGTGACGAAAGTTTTATAATATTACCATTTTTAAATTACTTTGGTGGATTGCACAACGACTAACTTAATTAACTTGACACTGTATTTATGTACGAAGTTAATGTTGATTGACTTAGATAAATGCTGCCTGACTCAGAGGTACTAAGCACTCTCTTGTCGGATTTAAAAGGAGTGGAGCATTATTGTAAATCCAATATTCTAGAAGAGTATATTATTCTTCAGTGTCAGCATGACTCAGGTATACAATAATAGTTCGTGTCGTGTTAAGAAGATAATGAGTCGAGGATTTTATCCTATATTGATGACACGTTTGGCGCAGCGGCTGAGCAATCGGCTTCTGCGACACTGGTTGTGGGTTCGATCCCCGCACGGAACAAATATTTGTATGACCTACAGCTAGTTGTTCCGGGTCTGGGTGTTTGTATACGTGATAATTTGTGTTAAACACACTCACTATACAGGAGAAAATCTTAGTGTGGAGCAACGTTTTTTTTTCTTTTAATGCACTTTATGATGCACTTACTAACACAAATATCTTTCTGATAAGCGTGTGTTTTATTCACGCGTTTAGTTTATAGTATGAAGCGAGGAGTGGCTTCGTTATTTGAAGGGGTCCAGTGAGGACTGGATCACAGCTTACTACGGTATTGGCATAGGTCATCAATCCCATGGTCGTGATATAAAGGGCAAGGGATTACAGAAGGCAAGTGCCGGTTTTAGTCAGTAGGCACATACCCTGGGACCTCTCCTGATAGCAAACGATCTACGAGGAAAAATAGAGTAGGTAGAATAGAAATTGAAAAATTAAGGTATTTTCTTTTAAGGGTAAGGTCACAAAATTTGTTTTTAAAGTAACAAAAGGCAAAACCTTGCCATTTTATAATAGTAGTTTTATTACAACTTATTTTTTTAGCTATTATTGAAGTATTTTTTTCAAATTTAACAAACTAACCTGGAGCTCTAAGTTTTTACTAACAAGTGGGCCTATGTAGTGATATATATATATATATAAATTTTGATAAAATATAATAATAAAGTTGTAACCCATGCTATGGAAAATACCCGAGTTTATAACTGAAATGACATCTCCTATAATTTAAATTGCTTGTCGAGTGAAAGCTGTATCCCACAGTCGCCAATGATTCACTAAAGCCCCACAACGAAAAGTACAGTCAGAACAAAAAAAAATCTCCACCGCAAAAAATCGAAACCGCAGGAAGCGGTCAGTGGCGTCGACCATCGAATTTATTTGCGAACGGTATCTGTCGCGAAGTATTATGTTACGAGGAAGTTAAAGCTGTTAAGATAAGGGTATCGGCACTATATCCGCTGCTCGCACACGTTTGAGAAATGCCACAGAGTAGAATATTCCAGTGGGCTAAATTTGCTTCCCATGGATTATTATGCAAATGTTGTTTCAATTGACAACTCAACTACCTCATTACTCTAGTGGTCCTGAGCGCGACTACTATGAGGTACTCGATTTGATAGGTTTGACTATGAAATCTCGGTATTAGCTCGGAGTTTGGGATCAGTGTCCGGTTAATGGCAATATGTACGCCCCCCGTTACATGGGACCTAATGTACTGATGAACTTTAGTACACCTCTGCCTATGTTAGTGTATTTTTTTGTAGGTCGGATAGTTAACAATTTGGGAGAAATTTAATAACTTAAGCGGATTTGGTGTTGTTAGTGTATCAGAAAGTTATATTTTTATACGTTTTATATTAGAATTTAAGCCATCCAATTTATGGAAAGTATTAAATAAGTTCATATCCACACGCACAGGGCTACTTTTAAGCTATATACTTCCAATATAAGCTGACCTCTCACTGTACTGAAGGAAGATAAGCTTAAAAATATAAAAAGTCAATGTGAATCAGTCATATTTTATGTTTATTCACATTTTGCGCATACCTTTTAACTTCAGTTCATGTATTGTTGGTCAAAAACCAGTAGATGACATTAGCTATAATAGTATGTTTTCGACATGGCAATTAATCTTACATTTGCAACAATACATTAAAAAATGATTTACTGTAACCCCCAAGCCACTCAAATAGTACTTAACAAATTGATTCAACAAACAATCTGCATTCAACTTCACCATTTTTCATTTCTCGTCAAAATCGCACTGTATTTTTAGTCTGTGGCATCACAATGCTTCTTTGCAAGTTTTTATTCGTCTAGACTGTTCTTTTGGTAGAAAATTAATGAATCCGTACCCATGAAAGGTGTCTGGGTTATTTTCCAATGTTTTCATAAGCATATTTCATTTGCGGAGTGATTTATTGTCGCTAAGCGTTCAAATGAAACAGTTATAGGTGAAACTAAGATTTTGTTGGCATGAAGATTTTTCATTTAACTGTGTCATTAATTTGAACTTCTACAGTTTTAATTAATGACACCGCCAAAAATGTATTGTTTATTTTTCTTAGCTGTCATAAATGTAAAGAGATATACATATATGAGATTTTATTTTTAAATAATATTATAATTAATCATACCATCACGGCTGTATTCCTCGGCAGGTTAGGCAAAGATGTTAACCCACCGCTCGCCGGTATGTTCGGGGTCTCATGTAATAGGGGTTGAGCCTATTGCTAATAGCCGGGCACGTACCTCGAGCTGCTACTAAGAATTTCATAGAAAATCCCAATAACACTTTGCTAGACGTGGGAACCGAATCCAGAATCTCAATCATAACAGTTGCACTAACAACGAGGCAGCTATACATTTATGGCAGAGGCTAGCATATCAAGCTACCACAATCTGTCAAATTTATTTGATTGATTTTCAACTTTAATACAAAATAATAAGGTTCATTTTCAATTGGGAAAATTTGACAGTTTTGGATAGCTTGACCTGCTGGCGTCTGTACAAAAAGGTTGGGTCACACTTAAAGGTGGTCAAAATGCCTACCTATTGATTATTATGGAAAAATTTCTATATGAAAATGTCGGAAAAACCAGACACTCGAGATAGTTTTTACAAACTATTTTAATATATAATATTATGATATAAAATTTAGGTAAATAAATTATAAGAATTCATGTTATAAGTATTCCGCTTTTATACCACACTAAAAGATTTTTTACCCCTGGAAGTTAACGCCCCCCGCGACGTTAACTTCCAGGGGTACGTACGTAAGGGGTAGTATACCTATTATCAATTTATACCTAATGTAATATAAAAATAAAGGTTATAAATTTATCTATTACAGTAGGTATATAATTATTTTATTCCTTTTTTACAAAATATACCTAAACATCAAAGTATATTTTTTACTTACCAAATGTTTTTAAAGGATTAAGTATATACTTGATACCACGCAATTTGATAATACTTTGCCGAAATTCATCCAAACTCATTAGCAAACATTAAATATTCATTGAAACCTCCGAGTGCTGATTACCCCAAACGAGATATTTAATTCAATTATATCACATACATATCCCACTATCTGTCACATGATAATTCCCCAAGCACTACCTTAATAAAATAAGGAGTACATAAAACAAAAGTTCGCATCTGAATTAATGACTCAAATTATCGTACCTTTGGGGCTCATTGTAAATTCCTATATAACGGACCCCTATTACTGATGTACGTAAGCCAACGCAGGTTTGGAAACGAATGACAGAACCTACACGTAGTTTTCAACCTTATCTCAGAACCCTATAGGCTTAAATACTTCGTCACATTTTCCATGGGGTTCGAAAGATGCGTAGTAGTATCCACACTACCATAAATGCCAATGCAATAAAGTATATTTTGATGGGGAAGCGTTCCCCATAAAGTTATTGAGGATATTAATATGAAATTACGTAATTATATTGAGGATGGAGACATTTAGTGTGGGATTTGAGTTAACCTACTTAACTGTAAGAGGTTATGGTTTAAAGTTTATGGTTATACGGTTATTGCTTTTGTTGTTAGTCCTGTGGGAAGGAACAGAAATGAAGCGAAAATATTAAAAGCCGTCAGCGCTTTTGCTTCTGGGAGTAACTTGGTACACTAGTTTGGTAGAAATATTTTGATAGGCAACTAGGTATAGAGGCCAGCACATCAAGCTACCACTACCTGTCAAATTTCTTTGATTGATTTTCAACTTTATTGCAAAACAATAAGGTTCATATCCAATTGGGCAAATTTGACAGTTTTGGATAAGTTGACCTGCTGGCGTATGTACCTCATTAATCTACTTCTTTAATTATTATTATATTATTTTGACATTTAATTTTATCGCGTTATATATCAGTTGTTTTTAAGTGTGACATAGCAATTATTTATATTAATTTGATTGACGACCTCTGTGGTCTAGCGGTTCGAACTGCTGATCATGGGGTCGTGGGTTCGATTCCCACAGGACACAAATATTTGTGTGGATAAAACATGAGTATTTGTGTTTGTCTGGGTGTTTCTTATGTATTATAAGTATGTATTTACAACAATACAGTATATAAGTATTATATCCATTGTCTAGTACCCATAGTACAAGCTCTGCTTAGTTTGGGAGTAGATGGTGCTGTGTAAAATGTCCCAAAAATATTATATTATATTATTATTATAATCATTGTATAATGTACGTATTATAATCATGTTTAATAAATTCAATAATAATAAAAAGAAAATGTAAACTTGAGTACTTAAAAAAATTTTAAACATTGACTTGTAAAAGGTGGTAGAAATGTTTTTAAAACATTTACACATAAATAAATATCATTTATCATTAATGTCATAAGTGTGGCTACTGAGATGGAGGTCTTGCTTTCGATTTCCAGCTTAAGCAGTATTGGTTTTTCTAAGAAACTCTCAGTAGCACATCCTACTTCCTATCCTACTAATATTATAAATGTGAAAGTGTGTGACGATGGATGGATGTTTGTTCATCTTTCACGCTAAAATTACTGAACGGATTTCAATGAAACTTTACAGTATTATTATTTATACACCACAATAACATATAGGCTATAATTTATATCAATTTTGAGTTAATTAGCCAAATTACAACGATAATTAAAAGTAACTTTTCACCGCGGACGAAGTCGCGGGTAGAAGCTAGTATACTCTCGAACCATGTACCTTTCACAACAGTAATAAAATATTGACCTATTTAACTTCCACATCGACGACTCTTTTCAATATCCCCTTATAATATAAATATAAAAACATCTACAATATTATAATATACAGTAATAACGACACAAAGAAACACGATTTCATTCACCACGCCGTGCATTTGACAGGCTTTGGTCGTTGATATGAAAATTTAACAGCTTTTAAAATCAGTCACTGTAAAATTACCTGCCTATTGAAAGGTAGGCCTCAGTGTAGGGAGTGTGTTATGGATACGAAATTTCGGATCTAGATATAAATTCGGATATATGAATAGTAGGATAACGGTTTCGGATACAGTTGCGGATATAAAATTATTTCGGATTATCCGATTTCCGCTAAATCTTGATTTGCTTGCGTCAGCATAGTGCTGAGATAGGGACCTATATTCTGCAATCGTACAAGATAACAAAGGTACTTACTAACATAGGTTAAATTTGAATATATTGTTTTAGCTTTTGCTAGCTTGTTGGTTGCAGGAAGTAACTGTTATAAAGGAAACAACATTATATTTACATTTAGCACCTTTTAAATGTTTTATTTAAAAAAACTTGGCTTGATTTACGTTAACCCGTCTGTCTGTTATCAGTCATATTGTAACAGCATTTCAACGATGCAAGTATACTATATGTATTTTGTTGTTTAGTATTTTGTCTTGTGTCTGTCAGAATATTTTTTCTTTATTTCTTTCGATAGTTTCAGTTGCGGATATTAGATTCTTAATTTCCTATTTAAATTATTTAGGATTACAACTAACGATTGCAGAGATTGTGTTGTATTTCAGGAAACAGTGCAGCACATCTTGTGTGTTTGTGACGTCCTGGTGACGAAACGGATGAGTCATCTTGGCAACGGATACCCGAAGCCGGAAGACTATAGGTTCCTTCATCTTAGTGGGTTAGCCGCCTTCATGAACCACGTCTTTGAAGAGTAAGGAATGTACCATGCTGGGGACAACACAACAGATCACATTTGGTCGAAGTGTTGCTGGCCATGCCAGCCCCCACAGTTAAGATTAAGATTTAGGATTATCGGATAGTTAAGGATATGAATGTGAACAATGACTGCGACGCAGCTAGTCGGCTCGGCCGGCCAAAACCCCTTCTTTGATAGATTTTCAACTTTAATACACCCTAATAAGGTTCATTTTCAATTGGGGAAATTTAACAGTTTTGGATAGCTTGATCTGCTGGCGCCTGTACACTCACAGTCCGCCGGTATGCTTAAGTGCCATATAATAGCGGGCAAACCTATTGCCATTAACCGGGCATAAATCTTAACTCCATGCTACTGAGAATTTTATATAAACTTAGGCTTTAAGTACAAAATATTTGTGACTAGCTTTTGCCCGCGACTTCGTCCGCATGGAAAAGTTACATTTAAATTAACGTTTTATTTTGGCTAATTAATTTAAAATTATAGCGTTATAAATTATAGCCTTTATCCTATTCTGATGTATAAATAACAATACTGTAAAAGTTTCATCAAAATCCGTAGTAATTTTAGCGTGAAAGAGTAACAAGCATCCATCCACACATCGATCCTCACAAACTTTAACATTTATAATATTAGTAGGTTATTTAGAAAAGGAAAAATACGACCGCGGGCAGGATTCGAACCTGCGTCTTCTGGTTCGGTACACCAGACGCTATGACCACTAAGCCACCGCGATACCTACCCGTCATGTCGATTTTTTCCTTCACATATTGAATTTACGTCTTTATGGTGACGTCCTTTTCTAAATAACTTTAAAATCTTAGCATGGAAAATGCCAAAAATATACAAAAAGATATTAGTAGGTGTTACGCGAATTTTGTATGCTTATAACATTTATAGCATTCCAAGTAGCACATAAGCCTAATTGACTTACTGCCAGTCAATACCTTACCCGCTTATTATGCTCCTATGCTCGTATAACCAATTCTCTTTATACCCATAAACACATTGATCTCCCAGTGTTCACCTACGCAATACCGTCAAGCATATAATTAAGTTAAGGATAAAAATATTAAGGCCTATGCATTCTGAGCGTATCGGGACTCCTTCGTGCCTCGGAGAGCACAGTCAAAATTGTACTACTATTTCAATACAGTACATTTTTACTTCTCGTCATGGTCGACCGATAACATAACCCTAACCCCTAAAGACGCGTAAGTACTCAAAGTTACATTATAAATAAATAAAAAATAAAAAAGCCTTATATTTCTCTAAATTTACATTAATATTTTTTTTATAAATTATAAGTTATATTTGAGAACCCCTGAGGTGAAGGCCTCCTCAAGAGAATGCCAGCTTTCTCTATTTCTCGCTACGTCAAGCCAACGCGGTCCGGCTATGCGTATGATCTCGTCTTCCCAGCGTGTATGTGGTCGTCCTCGCTTACGTTTGCCAAGCGGTCCCATCCAAGACGTCATCTTCTTGGCCCATCTATTATCTTGCAGTCTTGCAATATGGCCTGCCCATCTCCATTTGAGTTTATGTGCATGTGTGAGTGCGTCGATTGTTTTTGATATTGATCTAATTTTTGTGTGACGGACTCTATGTTGTTTTTTTATGTCTAGCATGCTCCGTTCCATTCCCCTTTGACAAAGTTACATTACTTACTATCAATACTGTAGATAAGGTTGGCCCAACTATTTCACTTACGGTCCGCCATTATTGAGATCAATACCAAGGAAATACGTTAAAATCTTACCGTAGTTGCTAACTTCAATCCTTTGAGAATAGAGGTATTGAGTTGGACGGAGCGCGTATGTTGAGGAACGATGTCAAAACGATAATTTTATTATTTTATTCGACAAAATAAGATTTTCTTAAAACAGGTAGTCTAAATAATTGTAGTGCTTGCCTTAAAAAAAAGGACTTAGCAAAAGAAAAACACTCCTGTTAATATCTTAGGAATTAGTAGAACTATTACTATTATAGTATTTTTTACCCTGTAGCATATTCCTGTCAATCTGAATGACTAGGCTACATAATCTAGTTCTAGTTTCAAAACTGTTTAGTTTAGTAGGAATATAAAATAGGCGCTTAATCCACATAACAATTATAATGGACGTAAAATAACCTTTATCGTCATAACCTTTATCGTTCCTCGGCATAGCCACCCAAATTTTACTCAAGCAAATTGTTAAACTAATATATAAATTCGTTGAGTCGGTGGTTTCCATTCAGCCTTACTTCACTAACTTCGATTCAATTAAACTCGATTACTAATAATTTGTTCCAATACCATGTCGGTGGATTGCCAATAATTTATTAGGGAAGCCCTTTGTAGGCAGCAATGTACGCAATTTCCATCAATAATGCTATTAATTTGGAGTGGTTTAATAATTATTGACTGGGTCGCGGGTTTGTGATGTGATTGTCAGCTAATGGCACAGGATTCGGAATAAGGTTTGCTACAAATGTTGGTTGAAAATTATGTGAGCGTCAAAGGTTGGTGTGTTGGCTTAACCTTTTGACCGCCACGGACGTGAATAGACATCAAATGAAAACTTGCTCACGACGCCAACGACGGCATGGCACGTCAAAAATACCACTTTTTTAGTTCAAAATAAATACCTAAGTATACAAAAATTGGTGTTTTTTTAACTATTATTAGATACTAGAATTTGTCGCTTGGCGTACAGAACACGGATTTTTGTTATTGACGTGGAAAAGGTTAAAGATATAAAAATCTGTTGCAACTTGGGAGATTCAGTACCTTAGATAAACTAACACTGTGTCCTACTAATTTTGTCAAATCTTTTTTAATGTAATCTTTGATGAAAATGAATCATTTTTTTATTCAAATCAGTTGAGAAAATTATGAGATGTGACGAAACCATTTTGTATTTACAAACAATATTTTTATATATGGCTTGCGTTGTAGTTTTCTATATATCTGCGGACGAATACTACAGCGCTCCTGTAGACACGGCACTAAAGCGGTGACGCGAAACACCGAGGTTGGTTTTAGTCGGTAGCTCGCTCTTTTCAGAGCGGAGTCCGACACACCCCATCGCTGTCCACAGAGCGGTGGATAGTGCATAAAGCATTTCCAACCCCGTCAACAAAAAAAAGGGTTTTCTATATGTTTATAACTTATAAGCTATTAGTTTGACACGGGAATCGAATTCATAAAACTTATGCAGAACAGTTTTTTTTACATACTTTAATTTTCGGTGATAACACACCGAGCGCTAAAGTTAAACGTTTTTAGTTGTAAGTTAAAGCGTAATACGGTTTACTTCAGTTAGCATACTCTTGATATAGTGAACGTCGGGCTAAAACTTGGACAGTTAAATTTTAACTGTTGAGACTCACGAGTTATGGTTTGAGACGTTAAAATAAGTTTTATAACCTAGCCATTAAGATTATCATTTTATGTGAGAAAATAATTTGCGAAATAAAACTACTTTTTACGAATTTTATCGCGTATATTATTAGTCTTAATGAATCATCGCCATCATCATCAGCCCATATTTGTCCACAGTTGGATGTAGGCCTCTCCTAGTGAACCCCATAGACCCCGATATTCGGCTGTGTGTGACATGCACGCAGTTTTTTTATACCACTAAGGTGCCAAACAAGCATACGGCCCACCTGATGGTAAGCGGTTACCGTAGCCTATAGAACGCTTGTAACAACAGGGGTATCACTTGCACGTTGCCGATCCTGTAAAACGAAAGAGGAATAGTTGGGTTGGCTGTATAGTTACCCCCCACTGCCAACATAACGTTTCCTCGCGGAGCATTGGTAACCTTGCTCACCGCAAGGAACACAACACAGCGCTAATCAGTGTTATTTCACTTCGATTTTCTGCAAGGCGGAGGTGGCTTCTCTAGTCGGGCAGCTCCAATTTCTCCGGTCAGCTCCTCTCTTGAAACGCGGTCTCTTAAGTGGTGTTCTATTCTTAACTGAAAGCGTAATAATATGACCGTGTTGTCTGTTTACTACAAAAAGTAAAAGCGACACAAAACGGGTTTTGTGTGCGCCTGACCTTTCGCGACCGGTTGCTGAATCATATTTATCAATTTCGCCTGCACTTTCACTGTAAAGTGTAAACAAGCATGGCCTTAACTCGGTCTTAAAGGATCGTAAACTGTAGGCTTAGGGCTGTAGGCTTCTACAACGTGTTACAAAATACCCCGTAAAAAATAGAATCAATTATCAAAGCCAAAAATTTTGACAATTGAAATGACATGTTAAATAATTATTTAACAGAAAGGCGTGCGTACCTATTTTACCTAATAATTGTCTTCTTTAATAGTTTTTCTATTTTTCATTCATAAATGTTGTTGTTTTCCTGTTTTTTGGGGTATAATTATTATACAATGTTACAACGGTTCTTAAATATTGTGAATGGACTCGTTATAAGGCCCCATTTAACCTCCTGTCGGCTTTACGGGTAGTTTTGTAACAGCGTATACAGGTACGCTCAGTAAACCATCCGTTGTCCCTACGTATAGCCCTTTTCCAATCTTTTGGAGTCGGCTACCATTGTAACCAGATTCGGTGGAATATCAGTATTTTACATGACGTGACTACTGTCAAACCACGGCAATCCTATTTCTAGGCAATACCGATATACTGAGGATAGACTGGTTGTCAATCCACCTCTTAAGATTAATATCTTTAGAAGTGGATTGTCCTTAAAATGTTAAAATGAGACGCAATGGAAAATCTTGTGAGTCCTTCAGTTCTGTTTATTAATGTCCTACAAATTTGTTTGTACAGACGCCAGCACGTCAAGCTATCCAAAACTGTCACTGTCAAATTTTCCCAATTCAATATGAACCTTATTATTTTGTATTAACGTTGAAAATCAATCAAAGAAATTTGACAGATTGTGGTAGCTTGATGTGCTGGCCTCTGAACAATGTATTATCGTTTTAAGATAAATTTCCGCCGTAATTTGTACCAGTTACTTGGTTGTCAGGCTTTTTTCATGTCATATTATTTCATAAGAACTTGTAAACAGTCTTGCAAACCCCCCAACTAGGTGGCACCCAGCAGCTATTTCAATAAACCATCTCTTGAACATGATTTAGATATATATTTAATGGCAATGTTTCTCAGCTTAAGCATCTGTTGTTAAAATGTTTCTTTACACAGAACTAACCCTAAATTCTATAAGTTGTATCAACCACTTTTCAAATTTTAATTGAATGTTTATATGTGAAAATTTGTAAATGGCCTTCAATGTTTTATTGAACGAGTGTTATAAACTATTGTATTAGCTGTAAATTTTCCGAATATAATATTGTCGGCACTATAGGTCTATTGTAAGGAACCATCTGTCTTAAAACTATTTTGTACTATGTATGACTGTTTGATGCCAAAATAAAAAAAAAAAAAAAAAAGTAACAAAATAAACAGTCTACTGTAGACTAGTTGGGGTTTGATAAAGACCGCTACACTGATTTGGCTAAAATCAATACTCTAAGATAGGCACAACAAGCCGCCATTTCAGCTCAAAACTGTAGCCAGCTTTCGCACGGGGACCGATTCAATAGTAGTTCATCCCATTTAGTTTTGACAATCAAGCGGGCCTCTCAGGGCGAAGCATTTCGCCAGACTCCTGCCCCCCATCAACTAATACATATTATGGTCCAATTTAATGGAGGTAGCGGGGAAGGAACAGCTTGTTGTGTAGTGGGCCTCGTAGTATCCACACTCCATATCCAAAATTGTGTATTTATTTGCTGTTTTTTTTAATCTCTCATGACTGCCTCATTAGTCTAGTGGTCCTAAGCGCGACTGCTACACTAGAGGTCCTGGGTTCGATCCCCAGGTCGAGCAAAGTGTTATTGAATTTTTCTATGAAATTCTCAGTAGCAGCTCGGAGTCTGGATTTGTGCTCGGTTAATGGCAATAGGCTCGCCCCCTATTACATGGGACCTAAAACATACCGGCGAAATGTGGGTGTACATTAGTACACCTCTGCCTAACCCTTCGGGGAATACAGGCGTGATGGTGTGTGTGTTTTTTTAATCAATTCACATTTATAAAAAATGACACTAGATGGCGCTGTTATAGCGTTCTCAAAAAGTAAAAATACAAATTGATAATAAAAGCTAGTAACATATAATAATGATTTTAAAGATATCTTATAATGTCTGTATTGTGTCTGCTATTTTTATCTTCGGTACGTAATGTCACGTCCATTAGTTCTTTAGGACATACGTTTTATTCATGCAAGATAATTGTTTGTGGCTTTAATCATTTCAAACACTGATTCTCTTAGTGAAACTCTACCATAGGAACATATCTCTATTGGAACTCTAACCCTATCAATCAATTAAGTATGCAAGTTTTTTTTTTAAATTTTAAATAAAAAATCGAAAAACCTCTGTAAGTAATAAGGAAACTATTACTTTTTCATACGAGAACGGAATTCTTAATATATAGGCATTAATCACCACTGGGCATCTAACTTTCAAGATACACGCTAACACTTCACAATTTCAAAGGCGACAGCGACTCGCTGCCGCCTATAGCTCGCGCCATACGCTAGGGATTCCCTCTCACTAATGGTGCTCGGTCGAAAGCGCCCAGTGTTTACTTTTATTGTTGTGATAAATCTGTCTTAACTGTCCCGATAATCGCCGCTAACTGTTTGCTGCGTAAATATAGCTAGTGTTATTGCTTCGTGCCGAATTTATGCTGTTTATGGAAAGGTGGAGAAGATAGATAGTTTGTCCTAGAGCCTCGTATTGTTGACGTCACTGTTAGTTCAGATAAAAGGAAATGATTTTAACTTTGACCTAAAAGAAATCGCTCGATAGGCATATAAATATGTGACATATTTTTTAAATTATAAAACTAGGACGTCATCCCCTGATCCTTTTCCCAACTATGTTGGGGTAGACTGCCAGTCTAACCAGTTGCGGCTGAATATCAGTACTTTATACGAACCGACTGCCATCAGAAGCAACTCAATTTCTGGGTTATACCGATATTCTAAGCATATATTGGTTGTCAGGCTTTTTGGGTTTCTGACTACCACAACGACAGTCATATCAGGTGTTCGAATTAGAACCGGTACTAACGGCTTAACGTGCTCTCCGCACGTAGGGTTCTCGGTATATTAAGAATCACTCATCCACAGACTGACCGCTAACCGAAATATAAAAACTAGGTAGCTTTTAAAATGTTTTCTTAAGGTTTTTACGCTTTTTATCGCGTTATATTGATTAAAATATAAATAATTATTAAATCATGAGTTTTGGAGCCTTTGCATCTATAGCTATGTATTCAGACTATACTAAATTTAACAGATAAGCGGTTAAAACATTCCCAAGTATATAAAAGGCAATTTTTATTTGTTGACGTCAGCAAACGCGCAGACGAGTCATCTGATGGTAAGTGGTCTTCGTCGACCATGGACATCTGCAATACCTGAGGATTTGCTGATGCGTTGCCGGCCCTTAAGGAACCTGTATACGCTAAAAAATAATTTATACCCCTCATTTACGGTGACCGTGGCACCAAAGCTTTCCTACTAACTGAATAACGAATGCGCAAGTTAATAAACTGCTAACAGTCAGTAAAATATAGGGTCCCGGCATTAAAAACAATCCCACAGAAACAATAGAAGCATTATTATCTTGCGCGAACTCGTAAAAACTTTGACTGGACGCTATCAAATATTTTGCACCTAAGTTAATGAGCGGATCCTGGTCATAAAACCGCGTGTATCTCTCTCTCATATGCGCTGTAATACTTCGTTGTCCATCGACGCCTTACTACAGCGATATGTTCCTGTTCCTCGAGCCTACGCTTCAATGTACGTTGTAAATCATTAGTGATGTATGCATGTAAAGGGACTAGTTTTATTACGGCCGCGTTTTATAGTTCCGCCAATAGCCGCTGTGGCTAAAGGCTCTGGTTGCAAGTTTAAGGGAATTAGGTAGAGGCTAGGAAAAGCGCGGGTTGAGGGCGGAGCGAGAAGATGCTCATTCCCAATGATTCATGAGTTCTCAAGGAATTAAAATTTTGTTTTCTCGAAAATTATAAAAAAACGTCCTGTTCTGTTAAGCATAGTGAGATTCTGAGTTGGTCTTCTACTAAGAAATAATTAAGATCACAGAATAGATAAATAAGGAAAGGCCCTCGTTGCAATTTGGTATTAGGACCAAACCTATCTTCCTCCTAAAAGTCCTTCCCGCCTCTCGGCATACGGACCTAATCGTTGAAGACGCACCTCTAGAGAGTGCACTTTCCCAGGTTGCGTTTCTTTACTCTTACAAGAATCTATGTCCCTCTTCTTTATCCCACTCTTTCCTGGTATTAGGAGCGGTGTCGCCGTTCGACTCCCCACTATTTAAATTACTAACACATACGCAAAACTATTATTATTACTATATGTTTTTCCTCGGCCGCTTTCATGGCCCACCCACTAGTGTGTCCACCCCTAATCCGGTTGTTTTACGACTCGCCTTTTGTAACCGCCGGCACTGAACTCCCGACCATTTTCATTTATCGTACGTATTGTGTCCGCGTACGCTTATACTTGCCGATTTGGTTTAGTATGTCACGGATGTGATGCGTTTTTTTTAACGTCGACACGATGGATGATTTTATTGGTAGTTGTTTGTATGAGAAAGAGAGTTTTTGTTTTATGTATCTACGACAGTCTTGTATATAATCATCTCATAGTGGGTGTTACTTATGTATTTTACGTACGTATTTACAAAAAAAAATTATAAAGTATGTTCACGCCAATAAATACTCTTTTGTGAGTACTCTTCACAAAAGAGTATTTACTTGTTTTATTTTAAAAGAATATATTTTTTGACAATTAAAAAGACGATTGAAACGAAAGAGTAAAAAATACGTATTAAAATTTGATAATATATATTTTTTTAATGGCTTCGCACGGTTTGTGCATTTTGCCAATGACCAGTATTGATAATATTATAAATAATTATTTGTTTAATTGTATACCTAAAAAGCGTATACAAGTATTATATCCTTTTCATCGTTTTAATATTATTATTTTTATATTTTAGTTGTCAAAACCAAATATTAGTTTAAAATGTACACATACCGATTTTGTTACAAATACCACCTGATGGTAAGTGGTTATCGTAGCATATAGACGCTTGGAACACCAGGGGTATCACTTGTACGTTGCTAACCCTGTAAGATGAAAGAGGAATAGTTGAGTTGGCAGTATAAGGGTCAAAGTCCCTCCACTGCCAACGTAACGTTTCTTCGCGGAGCACTGGCCACCTTGCTCACCGTAAGGAACACAACACAGCTCAAAGCCGTGTATTTTCACTTCGATTTTCTGCAAGGCGGAGGGACTTCCCCAGTTGGGCAGCTCAAATTTGGGTGGAATTACTTCCACTATGCTCTACCTCTCTTAAAGTAATATGGACATGACTTTTATATAACACAAAACACACATTTCCACTTAGGAAATGTGTGTTTTGTGTTATATAGAAGTAATTATTAGAATAACTGCCTATACTGAGTGTTAGCAAAGATGTATTGGTGAAAATATCGCCATATTGTGTCCAAAAATATCTGAAGCCATTCCAATAGGCACGTCAATATACAATAATATTTGTATTGTGTAACGCAAAAGATTTTATTAATGTATGAATCTTAAATAATTCCATTTTCGTTCCTCGGATAGCACGTAAAGCCGTCAATCTCTTATTATAAATATATACGCCCTAAAGTTTGTAACATAATTATAAATCCTACTATAAACCTACTAATATTATAAATGTGAAAGTTTGTGAGGATGGATGTATGTTTGTGACTCTTTCACGCTAAAACTGCTGAACGGATTTTGATGAAACTTTACAGTATTATTATTTATACATCAGAATAACATATAGGCTATAATTTATAACGATTTTGAGTTAATTAGCCAAATTACAACGATAATTAAAAATAACTTTTCCACGCGGACGAAATTGTGGCAGAAGCTAGTTTGTTATATTTGTGATCTTGCTGTGTAATTCATCTCCAAAAGTTAGTATCCCTTGTCGCCATGTTGTAAGAAGGTGACCTCCAAGTGACAATCGTAAGCGCTACTATACTCTAGATATTATGGGTTCAATTCCCAGGTCAAGCATATGTGTTCATTTATTTATTATTACGGGCCGTCAACAACATAAACACAAATATTTAAAGATTCATATTAACAGAGATCAAGAGTATATTGTTTTCTGACATTTACGCGAATATTATACATTGTAATAAACAGCGTCCATGGTCACGGGTAGATAGTCAGTCTACCCGTGACCATGGACGCTGTAAAGGGTCCGAAACGTCGGGATTAATAATATCAACATAACGCGATAAAATCCGTAAAAAGTAGTTTTATTCCAAGAGATGAAAAGTGTTAGATATTGGGTTTGTCTATGAAATTCTCAGTAGTAATCCGAAATTTGGATTCCTGCCCGGTTAATGGCAATAGGCTCACCCCATGTTACATACTGGCGAACTGTGGGTGTACATTAGTACACCTGCTAAACTCTTCGGAGTTTATAGGCGTAATGTTATGTGTGCTATAAAATGCCACGTCCATCATTTCGTAACTCCTCGCTCTTCAAATTCACAATAGCGATCAAGTTTCTTTGATAGGCACGTTAATTTGACAAGGGTATTGAATTGTAACCTGGTATATGCCTACAACGGTACAAGAGTATCGATTGTATGACGCTTTGACAGGGCTCACTTTGAAATGCGCGGTACCTGGTTATACGAGTACTTATATGGCTTCTAACTTGTACCAGTTATACGTTATGTAAAGCTGTAATATTGGTATAGGTTTCCTTCCCCATCATCAATTTTTTTAGGTACAGTCAGCAACGAAAGTCGCTGAACATGTTGCAAACTTCAATACGATTTTTAACAATAAATTACTGAGCTGTGAAGGTTGTGTGAAATCATTGCATAGATGACCATTAAATATTTACCTTACCTTCATAAAAAAAAAATCTCTTGACAAGTTTTGCAGCTGTCATGTTATCAAAATGTAGCTGTGTTCAGCGACTTTCGTTGCCGACTGTACTTAACAAAATATACCGACTGTGTATCCCGAAAGGTAAGACAAAGGTGTACTAATCTACCCCACAATTTCAGTGAGCCTATAATTGTTTAATCCAAACTTCAAGCTGCAAGTAAGATTTTTTTACACAACAAACTATACCGCCTGTATTCTGTGAATGGCTAAGCATTGGTGTACTAATGTACCCCACAATTGACGACACGTTTGGCATAGCGGCTGAGCGATCCGCTTTTGGGCCACGGGTTGTGGGTTTGATCCCCGCATGGAACAATATTTGTATGAACTACAGGTAGTTTGTTCTGGGTCTGGATGATTGTGTATGTGAAAGTTTGTGTTGGTAAAGGCACCCTAAATACAAGAGAAAATCTTAGTGTGGGGCAATGTTTAAAAAAAGAATTTGGGTGAGCCTATAATTTGTTAACTCTAAACTCCTAGCTGCTACTGAGAATTTTCCTGGAAATCGGACTAAAAGCGTCTAGCGTACCAGTCGTGCTTACTACTATGAGACTCAGGTAGTTCTTTTTTTATAGTGTGGATAATTCTCATAGTCATCTAGCCCCAGAGACCAGGATTTCCTCTTGAGAAGGCATACAGGTGGTTAATATTAGACATATCCTACTTATCTTCGGTTACACCTAGCCGGTTACACCTAGCCGGTTACACCTAGCCGGTTACAACTAGATGTAGCCGTTCACCGTAGGTTAATCTTAGTAGTAGGTTAGGTTACGTGGTTAGTTTTTTAAAATAATCGTCAGTAATTATATCATCAAGACGCCCTCCACCTCAGTCTACCCGTGACCATGGACGCTGTAAAGGGTCCGAAACGTCGGGATTAATAATATCAATATACGCGATAAAATCCGTAAAAAGTAGTTTTATTTCAATAGTTTTTTAAAATAATTAAAAAACCTAACAACCTACCTACACAGACTGTAAAGTGCGAACTGTTAATAAGAAGTAGATAGATCTAAGTTTAGCCAACAGTAACCTGCTTCATCTAGTTCTAGCCGGTTATAACTAGGTGTAACCCCACTTCGGCTTTTAGCTTAACAAAAGAGAGCTATCCGCGCTATCTATAATATGGGGCTTCGGGAGTCTTTTAGAACCATATTTAAGGATACCAATCTACTTGCCGGATATCAATATAATTACTTACTTATTATACAATGCCGGCACTTTATATTTTAGAAAATATTTTATATGTTCGCAAACATCAGCAGAATAAGTAAGTCATTTTTAGGAAATGGTGTACGTTTTTATAACAAGCTGCCCAAATCTGTATTAGAACTTACCGATGGAAAGTTTAAGGCTCATATTAAACGCATCCTAAATAAGAAAGCATACTATAAAGTACAAGACTATGTCGATGATAGGGACGTTTTGGGATAGTTGACAGATACTTCTGCACATGTGGCTTCCCTGGAACCTCTATAACGACGTATGTGTAAGTCTATTAACCACCACGTTTTTGACGTGATACTAACATCTAATTCCGTAAATCTTGGTGACAAGTTTTGTCAGTTGCTTTATATAGTTTATTAGTTACTACTCTTTGTAAATGGGAGAACTGTTTAGAACTTTCTTTTGTGCCTAGCTGTTTTTTATTTAATTTTAATCTTCGCATCATCCCTAAATTGTCCTCTCATGTAAGTATCCAATTTATAATTATTATTGTACCGAACATAATTGTAAACCACTATAATTTAAAAGAGTAACCATGGAGTTTCTTACCGGTTCTTCTCCATAGGAAACGACCAATTTGGAACCGTGCACCTAGACTCGACATTTCATAAGTGCCTGTATAAGGTTTATATGAAAATAAAACTATTTTGATTTGATTTGGGCTGTAACAAATGTATTAATTATTTTCTGTACATACCGTCACACCTGTATGGCCCAAGAGTTAGGCAGAGGTGAACACACAGTGCTTCTTGTCTCTAACATTGCTGTACCCGACGGGTCCGTATCGAACTACCTAACCAACTATGAAAACTGTACTGTACTGTACCTGTACCAAAATACAGACGCCAACAGGTCAAGCTATCCTACAACTGTCAAATTTTCCCAATTGAATATGAACCTTATCATTTTGTAATAGAGTTGAAAATCAACCAAAGAAATTTGACCGATTGTGGTACCTTGATGTCCTGTCCTCTGTACATCCACAGTTTGTCAGCATGTTTAGTTCCCATGTAATATTATTTACTCGTATTTATATTCCATATTCCACTAAAGGAGATCAGTCTCAGACCTGAAAATCAAGCCCAAAACACAGCCTAATCAGAATGTAGCTCAAAACGATTTCCACTAATGATGACACAAAATCCTACTCTGCATAGTGACGAGCCGTTATATCGATATTTATTACAGTGATGCGCTGTTATATCGATATATTATAATTTTATCGAGTAATTAAATTCGATACCGCAGTAATTTCGGCTGTCATTAACGAAGGTTTGTATTAATATAACTGTGTAATGATGTCATTTTGAGTTTTGAATGAGTTCTGGCTTTGGTACTTAATTGAATTTGATCAGTTGAATTGACAATTTCAAATGATTTGTGTTGATTTGTTGAATAGTACGGGCTCGTAATTTAGTTCATCAACAGATCTGTTAGTTGTGGTCGGTGTGTGGACGGGTGACCATTTTTAATACATCGAAACCGCTCGGTGCCTTGCAGAGCACGTAAAGCCTTCGGTCTCGGTTGTTATGCGAACACCTTTGACAATAGTTAGTGGTAGTCTGAAACCCAAAAAGCCTAACAACCAGGTTAGCATCAAGATATCGGAATGCGGACATCTGATGGCATGAATTATGAAAATACTAATATTCAGCCGCATCTAGTTACGAGTGGAAGTCGACCCCAACATAACTACAAAGTTGGGAAAAGGCTCGCAAGACCCTTGTATTCCCCACAGGGATACGCAGAGGTTTACTAAAAGTCCTTACACCCACATCACTCACAGTTCGTCATACAATCGATTAGTTAACAGCCGTATAATGTTTTATCAATTCAAATTTCAACAGTACGTCTCAATGTGTTAAGAATTGCCACCCGTCTAAAGACTGACAGCGGCTAGTGCAGCTTAACCTTGTAGTTTGATCAGCGTAGTTATAGCTTAGCCACGAGCCCCTCTGGTATGATATAACCGTCAAATTTAAAAAAGTCGTAAACCTCTAATTCAATACATACAAAAAGTTCTTCAATTGTTTCCTCCATAAAGCCTAATTTCCCAGTAAAAGTTTCACGTCTATTTTTCAATAGCTGGGACCAGAGACGTCTTATTCACATCCTCTTGGAATCACGTCTTCTATTTTCCATTTCCCCGAGAGGGCGCTTAACAAAATGGCCATAAAATGTTAAAGTCTCAAAATTTAAATATCGCAGCCCGTCTGGCCGCGCCGAGCGCCGATTGATGTTTATACCTATATACAGAATGCCGAGACACTGTACTGGAGGTAGGAAGGCTGAGGATCATTATGGAGGAGACATCATCCTTCGAGCTTTTTCCCAACTAAGCGATCGGCTTCCAGTCCAGCTAGATGCGTCTGAATATCAGTATTTTACACGAAACGAGTGCCATATGACCTCCGCAATCCAATTTCTGGGCAGTACCGATATCCTAAGGATAGACTGGTTTTCAAGCTTTTCTGGTCTTTTGACTACTATTAATATCATTGATGATTGATGTTCAATGAAACCGACGGCTTTAAGTGCTCTCCGGGGCCCCAAGGGGCCTTGTTATGTTAAGTATCCATTCATAATTTGACCAGGTTTATACAGATTTGATATATTTGATAAACATGAACACAAAGTCATGTGCAATGATCATGTCATCCTAAGACCTGTATACGTAAATGGTGCTGCCCTGCTCTCTGCTGACTCTGGGTGGGTATCGCTGCATTATTCAAAGCTACCGAAATCACAGAGAGAGAAATTCGACATCACAGACAGTCTGTGAAGTCGAATATTAGTGATATCATTGTTGAGCATGTATTAATAAAAAATACTAACATTTAATGTTCTAATAAATATATTTTTTATGAAATATTGAAATAAAACTACTTTTTACGGATTTTATTGCGGTATATTGTTATTATTAATAGTTCAGCGTGAATCGGATTGCCAATAATTAACAAAAATTATAATTACTGACAGCTACCCTACAATCACCTCAGTCTACCCGTGACCATGGACGCTCTAAAGGGTCCGAAATGTTGGGATTAATAATATCAATATAACGTGATAAAAGCCGTAATAAGCATTTTATTTAATGTTTAATATTCGCAGTGTCAGAAATCAATACGTTTTCTTTCTTTCTTTAACTTTTTACCAGATCATCCAGTTCCAGCCTATCTTCCTAGCTCCCTGGAGTGTAACACAGACTAGGTGTAAGGCGCCCAGACGCGGTGACTGACCTGGGATCGTGATGTGCAATATACAAGGAATATTAGCCGTAGCGTGTACCTATTGTACCCTCGTAGACCTTTAGACGTCTCATTAGGCTGAGTATACGGCCTTCGAGGTCCTGGATTTTGGTAAAAATGTGATTGGTTTTGTAACAGATATTTAAGTACATACATATTATATACAGGGTGTTACAAAACTACCCGTAAAGCCGAGAGGAGGTTAAATGGGGCCTTATAACGAGTCCATTCACAATATTTAAGAACCGTAGTAACGCTGTATAACATACTCCAAAAAAAGGAAAACAACAACATTTATGAATGAAAAATAGAAAAACTATTAAAGTAGACTTATTAGGTAAAAAAGTACGTAGGCCTTTCTGTTAAATAATCTGGTTCCCTGACATGACAGCTGACAACATTTTTGGCTTTGATAATTAATTATATTTTTACGGGGGTTTTTTTAACACGTTGTATACGCGCCTGTATTCCCAGAAGGGTTAGGAAGAGCTAAAGTTATGTATACTCACCGTTTATCGGTAATAAGGGGTGAGCTTATTGCCATTAATCGGGCACGAATTCGATCTCCGAGCTGCTAGTAAGAATTTAATCATTCATCATCATCAACCCTAATACTGTCCCACTGCTGGGCACTGGTCTTCTCTCAGATTGAGAGGGATTAGGCTATAGTGCACCAAAAATCAAAAAGTCGAGAAAAATCTCTAAGGTAAGGTAAGCAGGCATGTTTTCCTTCACCGTTTAAGCGAGTGATAATTATTTTTTTTTATATTATAATTAATATTGCGCACATGAATTCTAAAAGTCAGAGGTGCGTGCCATGGATTCGAACTCGAGACCTTTGCGTTGGCAGTTCAATATTATAGTTATATGCCTAGGCAATCACTGCTATTCAAAGGAAGAAAATCATTTCATAGAAAAACCCAATAACATTGCTTGACTTGGGAACTGAAACCAGCACCTCAAGCATAGTATTTGCGCTAACAACTACTAGATCTACGAAGCAGTTATATATCAGCTACTCTTAACCATCATAATACTAATTCAGTGTGCCATAAAATTAATCTGTCAACATAAACTAAACAAATCCTTGAAGCAAATATACTTTTACGTCCTTTTATTGCTTTATTACAATGTAAATAAAGTCTAATTCAGTTTGATTAATGTTAAATATAATTCCAACCTCAAGGCCAAATGAGACTGAGCCAAAACGTGTCCATTACCACAATTAATCGTGGTTGCAGTTGTGAAAATGATACGTGATCCTTATCTTAAGATTTTAAGGTTCATTTTCGCATAACAGGTGTAGTTTTAACAGTAAAATAGATAATGTGTCTTCTTTTTGTGTTACTATGTATGATAATACTACCAGGAATATGGATTAAAAGCGAGAAAACCGTTATAATAACTGGCAATGTTTCAGACGAATTTATTGTACTGTCAAAGTCGCAGGCATAAGCTAGAATATTGATAAATAAAATAAACTTAAATGTTCCACTAAGTTAGGGAAAGCCTTTGCTCTGAAGTGAGGCACTAAATAAGCTATTTATAAAGAGAATTAAACTGCTTCAATGGCCTGATCCAGCAGAGCATGAGGGCAGTGGTTGCATATCCAGATGTTACAGGATTTTACTCTGAAATATTCAGTCATCATCAACCCATATACTGTCCCACGGCTGGGCACGGGTCTCCTCTCATATTGAAAGGGATTAGGCTATAGTCCACCACGCTGGCCTAGTGCGGGTTGGCAGACTTCACAAACTGTCGAGAAAAATCTCTAAGGTATGCAGGTTTCCTCACGATGTTTTCCTTCACCGTTTAAGCGAGTGATAATTAATTATTAATACGCACATGAATTCGAAAAGTCACAGGTGCGTGCCTTGGGTTCGAACTCGAGACCTTCGACTTGGCAGTCCAATGGTCATAGCACTAGGCTATCACTGCTCTTTCAATAAATAATCTTGAAATATTCAGTAGAAACTCGGAATTAATTTGTGCCCAATTAATGGCAACATAGGCTTGCCCTCTAAACATACCTGTGAACTATGCATACACACGCCTGTGCTTATCCCTTCCGGGAATGCAGGTATTGTAACCTACCCTTCCTCTTTTTCTTTGTACGTAAACATCTCATGATTACCATAATAACGCCTAATTATTTAATATAAAATGTGACACCATTAATGAAATACTAAAAGCACTTGTAAAATTTTCTAGTACTAAAGAAGTTTCTTTAACATTGGAACAGTTTACAACTGTATAAGTGTCCGTATTAAGACACAATCTCCTGTTTCTAGTCCGGTGGAGTGGTTAGACAAAAGACAAATACGCAACACTTTCTAGTACGGACAGAAAATAAAGAGAGATTAAAAGTCAAGACAGCGGGTAGGGTTGGCAATGACAGTTGTAGATGAAGAAATAATAATGGCTTTTTTACTTCTTTAAATATAATCAAAATATTATTCGTTTTCTTTGAGTGCTTTAGATATAGAATTAACAAACTTTGATATAAAATTATTGTTATTAAATTGTATGTTTGTAAGGCATGCAGATTTCCTCACGATGTTTTCCTTTACCGTTTAAGCAGGTGAAAATTAGTTAATAGACACATGAATTCGAAAAATCAGAGATGGGTGCCTTGGATTCGAACTCGAGATAGTTGACTTGACAGTCTTATGGTCCTATCGCTAGGCTATCACTGCTAACATTATAAAAGCAATAGTAATTCTGTCTGTCTGTCTGTTACGCTATGACGCCTGAAACGCTGAGCCGATGTTTGTGAAATTTAGTACAGTAGACGCTGGAGAAGGACTTAGGCTATTGCCTCAAAAAGCTCTTTGGTATACGGGGCAACAGCTAGTTTAAATATAAATTGCAAAGCATTAAGTATCTGTATGCTGACCGTCGTACAGTCAGCAACGAAAGTCACTGAACATGTTGCAATCATCAATACGATTTTTAACATGAAGTTACATGACCCGTGAAGGTTTTGCGAAATCATTGCATAGATGATGAAAAATTCTCTAGACTAGTTTTGGAGCTATCATGTTTTCAAAATTTAGCTGTGCTCGTCTTTCGTTGCTAACCGTACCAACCCTAGCAGTAACAAGAGCCTTGACGTGAACACCACGTCTAGCTACTGTGCAATTATGTATCGAGACGTATTTGTCGCAAAATAACTGTTAATCTATACTATGTACTGTTTCTATGTAACGGCTGGGCTTTAATATAAATATAGATGTAGCAACTAGATCTACTGTGTAAAATGTCCCAAAGATTTTTTCAGATGACGTCGTCTAGTGGTGGGTTCGATTCCCATAGGAAACAAATATTTATGATATAAAATAATAATTAAGATAGTCTTCATTGCCCGCCTCATTATTCTAGTGGTCCTAAGCGCGACTGCTACGCTAGAGGTCCTGGGTTCGATCCCCAGGTCGAGCAAAGTGTTATTGGGTTTTTCTAAGAAATTCTCAGTAGCAGCTCGGAGTCTGGATTTGTGCCCGGTTAATGGCAATAGGCTCGTCCCCTATTACATGATACCTAAACATACAGGAAAAATGTGGGTGTACATTAGTACACCTCTGCCTAATCCTTCGGGGAATACAGGCATGATGGTGAGTTATGTAATTGAGATAGTCCTCTATACTGCAATGCTTGTAAAAAACCTCTAAGTTATAAGTACACTAAAATATAATGTAACACCAATTTATGTACAATACATCAACCCATATACTGTCCCACTGCTGGGCACGGGTCTCCTCTCATATTGAGAGGGATTAGGCTATAGTCCACCACGCTGGCCTAGTGCGGGTTGGCAGACTTCACAAACAATCAAGAATAATCTCTTAGGTATGCAGGTTTCCTCACGATGTTTTCCTTCACCGTTTAGGCGAGTGATCATTAATTATTAATACGCACATGAATTCGAAAAGTCAGAGGTGGGCGCCTTGGGTTCGAACTCGAGACCTTCGACTTGGCAGTCCAATGGTCATACCATTAGGCTATCACGGCTTTTTACAATTACTTTTTGTACAATTAGTATGCAATAAATCTTTGAATCTACGGGAACATCAGTGTACAACTTGATGTAATAAGAATCGCACGACATACTTCTATTATTCATACTGTTTAATAATATGTGGAAAATGTTGTTGTAAATTTACTAACACTCAAGTCCCAAATGTGTAACTGTTTGTTTTCCCAAGTAAATAAAATAAAACAGTGTTTGTGATTGTCTGGTGTCTCTTATCTATTACATGTGAGCTCCCTATATTATGTTTGAGCTACACAATGACTGATGCATGCGTGCCGTCGGTTGGGACTGGTCTACTCAAAGCCGCTATGGCTCTTACTTCAAACGGCCATTTCAGACGTTGCCCTACATTGTAAGACACATATTTTTTACTATTCTGTCTGGACTTTAAAAGACACTGTGATTCTCTGAGTTTGTTTCGGCGTTTCTGCTCAGAGGTCGTCAGTTAGGAAATGCCGGATTCATGTAGCTTAAAAATTAATTTAAGGTATTATAAAAGTACTTCTAAAAGTGTCTTTAAAAGATCTATTTGCAGAAATTAATACATACCATCACGCCTGTATTCCCCGAAGGGTTAGGCAGAGGTGTTCTAATGGGGCGAGCCTATTGCCATTAACCGGGCACAAATCCAGACTCCGAGATGCTACTGAGAATTTCATAGAAAAACTCAATAACACTTTGGTCGGCCTGGGGTTCGAACCCAGGACCTCTAGCGTAGCAGTCGCGCTTAGGACCACTAGACTAATTAGGCAGTCTTACACAGAAATTAATATTTAAGACTAATCGTGCTAAGTATTAAGGACTAGTTTAACTTTGATGCGGAAAATTTTGAATGGAATTAAATTTTGATATGGATTTAATTGGCAGGTATTATTGATTTGTTTTTTTTTTATTATTAAGCTATTTTTACGCTTATATGTGTTTTTTTTTATTTAGTTACACTCATGGGCTTTCTTCTTTTTTTTGTATATTTTTTCTACCAGTGGAGACTTTTAATAGCTTTACATTACTACTTAAATACTGTTTTTTTTAGTTAATTAGCTGATAGTCTTCCAAAAATTTATAAATCAAAATAAAATAAGTATAATATTTATTAAACGAAATCAGAAATTAAAAATGACACATCGTCGTACAAACTACGCTTCAAAATCAAAAATAAACTAGGTGGTAGCAATTATGAATTTGTTGTAATTTAAATATTAAAGCGAGTGAATCACTGTATGACTAACAGCCGCTTTATGCCACTGAAAATTTTACGCCGTATTGAAATGATAAAATTAGGTCACATTTTGAATACATAATTAGTTTTGGACTGTTGGTTCCGTATACTTTTTGTTTGTAATTTATTAATAAGCAAGCTTATACCTAACTTTAATTTTTTAATAAACTAAAAAAAAAACACTAACTAATTATCTCATTAATCTAGTGGGACTGCAATGCAAGTGGTCCAGAGTTTGATTCCTAGGTCGAGGAAAATGTTATTGGTTTTTTCTACGAAATTCTCAGTAGCAAGTTCGAAGTTTGGATTTGTGTCAGCCAATAGGCTTGTCAACTATGACATGGGACCTAAACGTACTGGAAAACTATGAAAGAACGACAGACGGAGCCGGCTTTACGTGCTCTTCGAGGCACGAAGTGTCGATATGCTAATTCTATTATTATATACTTATTTATTAGTTATCAAATTATGGCCCATGTTAGTAAAACAAAATACTTAAAAACTATGCTAGTCTAATAAAAATAATAAATTAAGATAAATAAGTACATTAATAATGCGTCAAAAACGTGATTAACATAGTCAAAATCATGCTTGCCTAACTAAAGCTTTTTTTTTATAGTACGGAAAATCCTCAGCATAAAGTGATGCAATACAGGAGAGTAAAATTTTTCCATCAACATGCTCAGAAAGAAGCGAAGCCTGAACGTAGATGGAAATAAAAAAAATGAGACTTACGAAAATAAGGGACGAAATAATAGAAAAAAATGCTATCATCATTTTGATATTTTTTTGTGCATGCTGAGAATAAAAGTAAATCAATTCCATATTTCACACATACATTTAAAGGCATTTCACAAATTCACACATCCACAAAATCATTAAACAAAATTAATTTTCCTTACTGAACCCCAATTTGTCTGTCTGTCTGTCTGAACAATAAGTCGGTAATTGCTGCGCCGTAATTAACCAGACGATGAGTCATTGCACTTTCATAGGTCTTTGTTGCAAAGTATGAGGGCGATACGGAAGTCACAAAGGGTTTTTAGTACTAGAAATATAGAAGTCAATTATGTGGGACCTTGGACCTTAATTTGAATAGTGTATTGTGTTTTCTTTGTACTTATAATGAAGGAAGTATTTTCAATACTAATTGTGTCAGTCTTTGTGAATATGGAAATTATTTTTGCATACTTTCATGAACATAATATACCATCACGTCTGTATTCCCCAAAGGGTTAGGCAGAGGTGTGCTATAATGTACACCTACAATTCGCCGGTATGTTTAGGTCCCATGTAATAGGGGTGAGCCTATTGTCATTAACCAGATCCAAACTCCGACTTGCTACTGAGAATTTCATAGAAAAATCCGAATAAAACTTTGGTTGACTTGGGAATGGACCCCGGACCTCAAGGGTAGCAGTCACGTTTAGCACCCTTAAGGTAATGAGCAGTTATATGTATAATATATACATTTTAAAGTACTTAACAGTTATTTCAGCGAACGCAAAATTCGACTGTAGGCAGGATTCAAACCTGCGTGTTCTAGTTTCATACACACATTTTAAATTTACGTCTTTTAAGGTGACATTAACTCGTTTTCTTTCGCTTAAATATCTTTATTTTAAAGTTTTTAAGCAAAGGAAAAATTCGACCGCGCGCAGGATTAATCCACTAAGCAAGCTTAGTAGTCATAGCGTCTGGTGTACCTAATCAGAAGACGCAGGTTCTAATCCTGTCCGCGGTCGAATTTTTCCTTTGCTTAAAAACTTTAAAATCTTAGCATGGAAAATGCCAAAAAAATACAAAAAGCTAGTATATCTTTATTGTTAACCTTAGCATGGAAAAGGAAAAAAAAACATAAATATTATACATTTTATTAAATACATATCACAGTTATTATACAAATTCCACTCAAATTGAAGCTGCCCGACTGGGGAAGTACCTCCGCCTTGCAGAAAATCGAAGTGAAATTACACTGCTTTGAACTGTGTTGTGTTCCTTATGGTGAGCAAGGTTGCCAGTGCTCCGCGAGGAAACATTATGTTGGCAGTGGGGGGACTTTGACCCTTATACTGCTAACCCTACTATTCCTCTTTCGTTTTACAAGGTTGGCAATGCGCAAGTGATACCCCTGGTATTACAAGCGTCTATAGGATACGGTAACCGCTTACCATCAGGTGGGTCGTATATTCTCTTGTTTCCTGCATACCTACTGTATGCGCTCAGCGTTCTTCTGGAAGCCAAGCCTGAGTGTGATGTATTCGCGTTCGAATCAAAGACACTATCAGTGTGTCTGGCAATGTCTTTAATTAATGTAATCGTTAGTTATAGTAAAATAAATGAATAAATCTCTAACAAGAGTCGCATAATATAATACTGACTTGATAAAAAGACAGTCCGAACACTAAATGAAATGTATTCAATTGTAATGTGACACTAATTATCCTGTCTGGACCTCGGATGAACTGAGTTTGTAAGTATATTTAATTTCGTCGGACAATGACCTTTCAGCCCACTTTTTAGGATAGACAAGATTTTTATATATCCGACTAGATTAGTTTTTTTTTTTAATACTTGCGGTAGGCAGTTGAAAGCTCACGCTCGCGGAGGAGTAATAATAATAATATTTATTCATAATTACAAAGGTAAAATATAATACAGAGATAACTTACAAAATAATTAGGAGGTATTTATAGTATTAGGTGCCTGTACTAGGTGAACCTGTGTCACAGGCGGCAAGTGCTAAACAGATAACTTAGTAAAATACTACAATTTATAATAAACCCAAACAGTAACATAAATTAGAAAAATTGTATTGATTTCTGAATTATACCTACATTGAAATAAAACGAGTGTGGACGTGATTTTATCGCGTTATTCAGTCTACCCGTGACCATGGACGTTGTAAAGGGTCCGAAACGTCGGGATTAATAATATCAATATAACGAGATAACATTCGTAAAAAGTAGTTTTATTTCAATTTATTAATGATTAAAAATAATAATGGCAAGATAAATTATCTATTTTGATACCCTATGTTATAATATTAATTAGTGCTTCTGTCTCACCATAGGTCAAGGATTGTAAATGTTTGTACATTACACATTAACAACTGGTTCTCGCGTTCACGACTATTGGTGCAGAGGCGAACACCTCCTGTCGTTTTAGTCGATAGGTCACCTATTTTGGACGGAGTCCGACGCACCCCGACGTCTCCCCAGACTGTAATACTGACCACTGTAATCATGTTTTTTTTTTGTTGAAAAGAGTGTCTATGGAGTTTCTTGCCGGTTCTTCTCCATAAGACCCACTTTTTGGAACCGTGCAACTAGTTCGACTTTTCAAAAGTGCTATTTTAATGGTCTAATTGAAATAAAATATTTGACTTTGACTTTGACTTTGACGGCTGATATCCATGAGGATTTTCACAGGAAAAAAATAACAAAAAGACAGCTGAAAGCTACTGTTGTAGGAAAGTGGAAAGCCAAATATAGGCTCTGTTCAATAGAGGAGCCTTATATCCAGAAGTAGGCGAATATAAGCTGCTGATGATACACGAGATCTGCGGTCCGGGACAGTTAAGGTCTAAGGTCGTACAAATTATGTTCCATCTGGGAATCGAAACTGTGGTACCCGTGGCATAGAATTGGTTTACAAAGCCACTACCCTAAAAGTGTCATTTTTTTATTTCAACAGATTTTTTACAATATGACTACGTGTGATATGAAAGGCAGTAATACTCTAAATAAATGACCGTAGGACTAAAACTACTATTTACGGATTCTAAAAAGTTTCATCTTAAATAATTGACTTGTAAGTGTCTTTGTAAAAATAAATAAGTATCATTTATCGTTATTTATTGACATTAATTATAATAGCGACGGTTCAGACCCACTACAGCGTCCGTAGTCACGAACACACTCGTTTTATTTCAGTGTATAATATTCGCATAAGTATCATGAATCAATGTGACCATAAAATACAAAAATCTCTAAAACCAGAAGTTCATTTAAAAAAACCTGCTAAACAGCAACATTTTCATTTAAAAAAAGAATCAAAAGAACACCCGAACAACAAAAGAACATTAATATGAGCGCCTATAAACAAACGATAAAATGTTATTAGGATGCAAATCACATAAAATACTGCATGGTGTTCATAATAATCATGTGGCAAGTGAAGTGTGTAACAGGTCGTCTGGACAGAGCGGGGTGAACGGCTAGTGTAGGCCCCGCCGGGTCACTCACACGTCTGCGACACACACGGCCGAATAGAACGGCCAGCTTGACAGGATTCGACATAATATTATATTGTCTTCCCTTACTTTGCTGTCACGTGATCAGGTGCCATTGTCATTGTTATATATTTTTTTAATATATTTATTAGTATTGTTTTTTTGACACATTGGCTTTTGGTCCAAGTGTCGTGCGTCGTTATTAGTTGCGAAAATAAATACTTTTTCTTTCTTTCGTTTTCCCCCCTCGCCAATTCAATTGTATAACAATCGTCACTTGTGTTCAAAAGCCCGACAACCGGTCTACCTTTTATATAGCAGATAAATTGGTATCTGGAGATCTGAAGGGAAATTCTGATACTTAAAAAATGTTCAAAATATAGAATCAATAATATATAACATTAAATTTGGGCCAGTTTCAACGACATAAACGTTAAATGTCAATAATGGGTCATTTACGATGTCAATTCAATTTAACTGGCTCGTTTTTGACGTTCAGTAGAATATCATTTGACATTTAGTGAAAATATGGACAGACAGATTATACTTTGGGCCCCATCGGCAATTTCTCTCAAAACAAAAAATTGTTTCTCCAAAATCCAAACTGAATGTATTTTTTCTTTACTTTTACCATGCCTTTTTAGGGTTCCGTACCCAAAGGTTAAAACGGGACCCTATTACTATGACTCCACTGTCCCTCTGTCTATCTGTCCGTCCGTCCGTCTGACTGTCACCAGGCTGTATCTCATGAACCGTAACAGCTAGACAGTTGAAATTTTCACAAATGATGTATTTCTGTTGCTCTTATAAAAACAAATAAAATAAATATTTAAAGGGGGCTCTCATACAAAAAACGTGATTATTTTGCCGTTTTTTGTTCGATATTAATAACGGCAACAGGTAGACGCTTGAAATATTCAGTCTATTTAGTTGTATATTCACTTTATAAATAAGTACATAATGAAAGTAAAATACAATAAATATTTAAGGGGGGCTCTGGTACAGAACCCTACGTGCACGAGTCTGACTCGCAATTGTCCGGTTTTTATTCTTAATTTAAAAAGTACTTTGTTATATATATATATATATGGCCGCTGGCGCTTTCTATTCTTTTTTATTAATTTAAATTTTGTTCGTCATTCTCACGACCTGTATGATACAGACACCCAACAAAACTCCCAGACAGACAGCTGAAGGTACCCAAACTTAGTTCCAGAGTTTTCTGATAGACTTAGGATGTTATTTGTGACACTCCATGTAAGGAAAGTATCAGCTCAAGTGTCTTAGTGGGTAGTAACTTTACCAATCAACTCCTGGGTGCTAAGGTACTTTGATCCGTCAAGTTCGCAAGGAGTATTAGTGTGGATGTAATAGTTATTGTTAAGACAGATGTTTAGTTATTTGGTTTATTTGTTGTTTTGTTTTGTTTGTTTAATTAGAAATGTTTTTTGTATATAAGAATTAGGAATACAAATTGATCTAGTGGTCGCAACTGCGCTATTGTGAGGTCATCAATTTTATTTTCAGGGCGAAAATGTTATTGGGTTTTTATAACAAATTCTCAGTTGCAGCTCGGAATTTGGATGTGTGCCCGGTTAATGGCGTCTAGCTGTGGATGAATATGGGCTGATGATGATGATGAATGGCAATAGACAAACCATAATAAACATACCGGCGAAATGTGGGTGTTCATTCACACATCTGCCTAACCCTTCGGGGAATATAGGCGTGATGATGGATTTAAACTGGACTGGGAGGTGTATCTCCCGATAGAGGGAACAATCCCTGTTTCGCAGAAGACTTTTCCAAACATACAATTAACGCACACAAGGGGTTTGTTTTAGTATGGGTGTACCCCATACTAAAAAAAAAATAACATTTGTCTCGGGTGGGAATTGAACCCACAGCGCAACAGTAGTGGCGACATGGTCTCTACGCCAAACGTATACATATAACTTTGACTTATGATTAATCTTTATAATAATATATATATATATATAATTCTACTGTACGTGTGTATGTCACTGAACGCCTCGTAAACGACTGGCCCGATTTGAATGTTTTTTTTTGTATGCGTTTGAGATTCACAATTGGACCCGGTAGATGGCGCTGCAGTCGGTATCTAGGTTATTTATCTATAATGATATGCAGGACAACGTCTGTCGGGTCCGCTAGTTATAAATTTCCATACTCCAAGCAAAATCAATGTTCATCGTTAGTTCAGACATAGGCATATTATAAAGTGCTCAAAGCCGGGAACATTAAATACAATTATAGCGGCATATAAAACGCAATAATAACGTTATATTAATGCAATAAAACCAAATAGCCCAGGGAACGTGGCATTTTGCACGACATTAGATTAACTGGAAGTGTCAAAAATATTTTTGTTATAAAATTTTAACTTTGTTGAACAATTTTTCATTTTGACAGCACAATTTGCATGTGAGTATTGTGTTTCAAAGTCAAATATTTTATTTCAATTAGAACATTAAAATAGCACTTTTGAAAAGTCAAAACTAGTTTTATGGTTCCAAAAACTAGGTCTTATGGAGAAGAACCGGCAAGAAACTCCACAGACATTCTTTAAAAAAAACCATGATTACAGTGTTAATCAAGATTAACAATTTACAATTTAAGTTTACAATTTTGTTTTGAATAGCTTCATTTGAATTGCTGTCATGAAGACAGCAATTCAGTGTGATTTACTAATAAATTAATCCAGTATAATAATTAAACAGAGAAAAAAAGAAAGAAGAAAAAGATTGCCATTGACAGTAAGATCTGGCCAGCCCCGACAGACGCTATCTGGGGGTCTACTCCCTAACTAGTTTCGACCTTAGTGTTACGGGCGTTTCCTACTCCGTATCGTCTACGGATGGATGATTCGTTCGGGGCCCGAACTAAGAATGAATGACAACACAATTTGACAGTTGTCCCTACTCCCGATGTGTTTTTACCCGTTAGAAAAATTGAATTTGACACTTGTTTTATCGGACTCCGAAGTTTCGGAGAACTTTCGAACGGCTCGTAACTTCGTTGACGGAGATAGGGAGTAGACCCTCTGTTCACGAGTATGACGTGTGTATCGGCGTAGTTCGTTTGTTTCATAACATCACGCCTTTAATCCCGGAAGGGTAAGGCAGAGGTATACCTACTGCTGTATAAAATTCACCGCTGTGTTTAGATCCTATGTAAATGAGCGACTTACGGCTACAAATTGTACATAAATCCAAACTTCGAGCTTTTATTGAGAATTTCATAAAAAAAACCCAACAACACTGCTTGACTTGGGATGGGAAACCAAGACCTTTTGCTCAGAAGTCACGGTTACGACCGCTAGACTAATAAGACTGTATTTTTTTGAGTACCCATAGTACAAGCTCTGTTTAGCTCTCTAGTCCCAAGATGGTGCTGTGTAAAATGTCCCAAAATATTATTAATATTATTAACTAGCTTCTGCCCCCGACTTTGTCCGCGTGAAAAAGTTACTTTTAATTATCGTTGTAATTTGGCTAATTAACTCACATAAATATTTGTGTACTGTGGGAATCGAACCCACGACCTCGTGATCAGCAGTCCGACACGCGAACCACTAGACAGACGCACAGACACAGACGTCGTCGATCTACATTATATGTATTCTTTAAAATGTTTAGCGTTTGCGTGAATACCAAATATAATAAACAAAATACTATTCCGCCATCATTTTAGTTTTCAACCTTAAATATTTAATTGGCTGAAGAGGTGACAATGATTAAGTGAGTGATAATTTTATATCCAAAATAACACTAAAATGATAAAATAAATTGATTTTAATTCCATCAGACAGTCTCATCCATCTTCCATACATCTTTGCAAGTTTAATTTTACGAGTCAAATAAACATGCGCGTGAGTTTCCGTATTTAATGCGGACATCTCAAGGTTGCGCTGACGCACGATGCGCTTGTTTTGATATTTAACGCAACATACATACATACACTCTTGTGCTAAAGTGTTTCTGTTAAAATTATGTGACATTTTGAATTGGTCTTCAGTGTAAGCATACTGCAACAAATCTTCCATTATGTTAGGCTGTGGTAGGTACAGAGTAAGTAAGAGTGTGTGGCACGTTAGGATTGACGTCCAATTGAACAGTGAAGTAAGGCTGTAGACAGACCGACTGCATTTAAACTGCACTCCGACTACAAATTTGCAGTTTGAATGCAGTTAGTACGACTGCAATAAAACTGCAAACTAACCGTGCTAGACGGCTAAACTGGACGCCAATTGCACACCGACTTCAATCGGGCTACAGTAGGTAGGACATGCATACTAACAAACCTGTATTCCCCGATGAGTTAGGCAGAGGTGTACTAATGTACACCCACAGTTCGCCACTATGGTTAGGTGTCATGTAACCGGGGGCAAGCCCGGGCATAAATCCAAACGCCGAGCTGCTACTGAGGATTTCATAGAAAAAACCAATAACACTGCTTACCCCCTCTGGGATAAGCGTAACCTCATCGTGAGACTAACGCAAAACTGGAGGGTAGATTTATACAACGCTTTATACAAATCTATGACAATTAAACAAAAAATGTGTCATAAGGTGCAAAGAAAAGCGCACAAACCGCAGGGCAGCTTGTGGCGAGCTGATAGTGAGTGGTGACACTGCGGTCCTTATTACCCAGAGAGTCGGTCAGGGCCTCCTCTCCAGTTTATAATAGTGGAATTTAGAATGCAAATATGGACATTTTTTTAAATAAAAACGTTGCCCCACTCTAGGATTTTTTCGTGTATCGTGGGTGTGTTTAGAAGAAACACAAATTATGACATACATATACAAAACATCCAGACTCGGAACAAAATTGCTACATTGGTGGACCCGTTCTTAGGTGATGTGCTTACATACATGGGGCAATTGCTTTTTTTTTAAATAGAAGTAAAGGTAAAGAGAAAGCACCCACAGACGTTTTTTTTACAAATAGCGCCAATTTGTTATAATGAGCCGTCGTAATTATGATTGGGTGACTATTAATTAATATTTTTTTACGTCTTTATATTTACACAACGACTAAAATGCGAGGCCGGTTAATAAATTAACTTTGCAGGCGAACAAGTCAATGATCCATCGTTATTATACGATACAAGAAAGACAGTAGTTTAATTATTAACATATTTTTCGCGTCTTAATGAATTCGCGATAGCAGTACTGTGGAAAATGATCATTATCCTATACAGGCTGATACAAAACTACCCGTAAAACCGAGAGGAGGTTAAATGGGGCCTTATAACGAGTCCATTTACAATATTTAAGAACCGTTATAACGCTGTATACTGTACCCCAAAAAAAGAAAAATAACAACATTTATGACTATTATAAACTAAACTATTAAAGTAAACAATTATTAGGTAAAATAGGTACGTAGGCCTTTCTGTTAAATAATCTGGTTCCCTGACATGACAGCTGACAAAATTTTTGCCTTTGATAATTAATTAATTATATTTTTACGGGGTATTTTGTAACACGTTGTATATATTCCCTCCTCCTTGATTCGTATTCCTCAATGCTGAGGGTCGTGACCTTCCTTAGGAATTATTTTATTGCGGATGATTTTTCGTCATCTGTGTCGGTCACCCGCTGCCTGGACGGCGTCATGAAAGGTGATGGAGAGTGAGCTGTGGATCTGGTCTGTCCACCTTGTGGAACTGTGGCCTGGTCGTCTTCTACCTTCTACTCCAATCATGGAGGTGACCACATAGAAAGTAGAAGTTTACATTAATAGTCATCTGACTATCAATGTAAATTTCTACAACATCAAATACACACAATACACAGAAGTTATATTTCTGCATTCTCCACTGCCTTACGATATCGTTGCGCGCAATCGAATCACTAAAAGATGCGCGTGGGCAGCATACAGACGCATCGCACTCTTCCGCATATGACTCCGCTCATTTCGCTTATTACAATAACAGTCATAAAAGACGCATAAAAGATGACTCGGCAGTCTCTCTGTTTATATTTCATGAATATAATGCTAATTTCTGTATTTGTATATAGTGGTTAAGCGGTAGATTGTTTTTGTAGTAAGTCGTAATATGCAGTAAGAGAATATAGGTGCATAAAGTAGGTGATGTAGGGTTGAGTATTGAGAAGAAAGTTACAGTCTTATGGTTATCCCACGTGATGTAAAACTGTATAATATTTATTTTCATAATTTTGCATACCTAATTTATAAATACATTTTGATAAAATAATTCAGGTAAATCAATCAAAATAGTTTTATTTTCATATAAACCATATACAGGCACTTATGAAATGTCGAGTCTAGGTGCACGGTTCCAAATTGGTCGTTTCCTATGGAGAAGAACCGGCAAGAAACTCCATGGTTACTCTTTTAAATTTAAGTGGTTTACAATGATGTTCGGTACAATAATAATTATAAATTGGATACTTACATGAGAGGACAATTTAGGGATGATGCAAAGATTACAATTAAATAAAATACAGCTAGGCATAAAATAAAGTTCTAAACAGTTCTCCCATTTACAAACAGTAGTGACTAATAAACTATATAAAGCGACTGACAAGATTTACGGAATTAGATGTAAGTATCACGTCAAAAACGTGGTGGTTAATAGACTTATGGTACCTATATTATTACAATTTATTACACTCACACTTTTTTCCCACAGGGATTCACAGAAACTACAGATTATTTCACATACTACATGCTTACTTCCATTGCGCCTTCCATATTCATACATCTTGTCATACCCAAGCCGGTTGCGAGTACAACACTACACTGAAAATAATACTAGAAGTAAATAGACACAGTAGCTATGAATGTACGTATATATATAGAGGTCGATCATATAAACCTACATCCACTTTACATGTCTACACATTTTATTGTTTCAAGATCTGTGAAAGACCGCAGGCAGTAGTATTGGTAGTTGTCTAAAACGTTCGGTGTACTTTACCAGAGAGAGGCAGGTTCAAACCGTGCCTGTGATTAAATTTATCTTACTCTAAAATATATATCTTTACATATTTAAAGAAGAATAACATTTTTTCGTGGCTCCAATGCGTAAACAATAAGTACCTCATTTAAAACAAATATAAAATTTATTAAAAAAAAAAGCGTAGGGGACTTTCCTTTCTGTAGACCTTGGCAACTACACCATGTTTAAATGTAACCCGTTAAAATTCGAGGAAAATTAGCATGGAATAGATCCAAAACCCTTTGGCAGCAAATTGATTTCACATTCGTTCCCCTTTGGATAGCCCTAAAAACCAACCAGTTACACGATACCGTTCCTAAACGGAGTATTTTCCTTACTATCCTAGTAATAAGGGTGAATTTCCGGAATTAATTTATTGTAAAGCTGTAAAAAGTTTTGTAATACCGCTTAAAGCGCTGTATTGACAAACGTCCTGTGAAATGAAAGCTTAATTTTATTATTTAGCTATTACTTTGTGAATATGTAAATACCTAATAGGCTCCTATTAGGTAAGTAGGTACCTATATGCTACAGTTATGATTTCGAAAAAGTGATGTTTGTTTACGTTTACATGTAATCTTTTAGGCTGCCGTTAAGAGCTTCTGTTCGAACCCGTGATCCTGGGTTCGATTCCCGCTTGAAACGCATTCAAAACCGCTCGAATTTCACGCCTATACTAAAGGGTTCGTAGGTGTTTAGGTCCCACGTAATAGGGGGCGAGCCTATAGCTACTAATTGGGCACAAATCAGTACTCCGAGCTCCTGAGAATTTCAAACAAATACCCAATAACACTGCTCAACCTGAGAATCGAATCCAGGACCTCTAGCGAACAAGTCATGCTTAGGTACGACCACTTACTAACGAGGCAGTTGGCAACAGATTCACAAAATTATATTAGTTTACCAGTATGCCAACAGGGAGAGGTTATTTCAAATGCATTTATGTATGTATTCGATACTCACAATAAATTTCGGAGGCACGGAATATAGGTTTTTAGGCTGTGGTGGTCCGTTGCAATATTTTTGTACTGTTTTGCAATATTTATTTAGCATATGTGACTCTTTTGTAATATTGATTTTGCATATGAATCGTTTGCATTTGGTACATGCATTGGAACGAATGTATTGTTTTAATATTTTAGACTACGGGCCTCGTTGAAGGCTACTTTTAAATGTTGGACAATGCATTCCAACGTTTAATGCGTAAACTGTTTATTTAATTCCTCATAATTATCTTGTGCTCTCAGAATTTTCTAATAAGACGTCACCTTAAAAACGTAAAATCATTGTGTGTGTGTGTGAAGGCAAATTGCGACCTGGCGGGTGGTACTCGCGGTGGCTTAGTTGGTGTACTATTGAACCAGAAGACACAGGTTCGAATCCTGCCCACAGTCGAATGTATAATTTTCTAATACCCTAATTACTTTGCCGGACATAGGCATCGAACTCACGACCGCGTCGCACTAGCTATACTTAGGTATAACTGCTCCAATGCAGTTGTTGATATTGTAAATATAAAATAATATACTATATTCACCGAAGAACCGTTATAAAGTCAAAGCTTTTGAGCTTAGTTTGGAAAGGTTTGTCTATACGATCAACAAGTAAGATAAGAGAGAGAGTAAGGTAAGAGAGGTAGGGCATAGTGGGAGTAATTCCACTCAAATTGTAGCTGCCCGACTGGGGTACCTCCGCCTTGCAGAAAATCGAAGTAAAATAACACTACTGCTTTGAGCTGTGTTGTGTTTCTTACGGTGAGCAAGGTTGCCAGTGCTCCACGAGGAAAAGTTGTGTTGGCATTGGGGGAATTTTGACCCTTATACTGCCAACCCAACTATTCCTCTTTCAATACAGGGTCGGCAACGCGCGTTACTCCTGGTGTTGCAAGCGTCTATAGGCTACGGTAACCGCCGGTGGGCTGCATGCTTGATTGCCACCTTAGTAGAATAAAAAAGAAAATGAAAGTCGTTGAACACAGCTAAATTTTGAAAACACAGTTCCAAAACTAGTCAAGAGTTTTTTTTTATTAAGGTGACCTAAATATTTAATGGTCATTTAAGCAATGATTTCACAAACTTCACTAGGCTAGTAACTTCATACTTATTAAAAATCGTTTTGAAGATTGCAACATGTTCAGCGACTTTCGTTGCGGACTGTACCACGACTGACATTAGGCAAACATAAGTACCCACTACACCGAGTACCCCAAAAGTGGTTGAAAGCCCATGAACAAAGAACTAATGGTCAGTTTGAAGTGATACCTGAGTTTTGTAGGTACTTGAGAATGTGCATTTACTAACTTCATAGTTTTTTTTTTTGGTCGGACATAACTTTTTAAAAGAGGTAGAGGTAGGACAGGATAGTAGGAGTAATTCCACTCAATTTGGAGCTGCCCGGGGAAACACCTCCGCCTTGCAGAAAACTGAAGTGCTTTCCTTACGGTGAGCAAGGTTGCCAGTGCTCCGCGAGGAAATGTTGTGTTGGCAGTGGGGGGGAATTTGGCCCTTATACTGCCAACCCAACTATTCCTCTTTCATTTTACAGGGTTGGCAACGCGCAAGTGATACCCCTGGTGTTACAATCGTCTATAGGCTACGGTAACCGCTTACCATCAGGTGGGCCATACGCTTGTTTTCCACCTTACAGGAATAAAAAAAAATTGTTATTAGTTCGGGGAACTTTGATGACTTGGTGGAGAGGCACCGTATGCTTACAGCCGAGGAGCACTTTTATTACTAAGGTTAGGTTAAGAATGTTTTCATTGTACATTTATTGCACCTACCACTTCATATCTGCACCACCCTTTGATTGACTGGTAGATAATGCCTAAGGTAAGTCCGCCAATGTTCATTTTTATGGCATAAAGTTTAAATAAATAAATACTAATCAAGAACAGCAGCTAAGGGCGTCCCCTAACAGGACTTGGACCTCGGCTTAGAGCTTTGCTAGGGGACAACTTTTGACATGACATTGACACAACAATTTTGACATGTGACGTGACCATGGACACTGTAAAGGGTCCGAAACGTCGGGAATAATAATATCAATATATCGCGATAAAATCCGTAAAAAGTGGACAGTTTTCGACAGTTTTATTTGAATCCTTTTGGATTTTATCGCGTAATATTGATATTATTAATCCCGATTTTTATTTCAATGTCAAGAAATATTCGCGTGTCCGAATTCATTTTGTAAAAAGTAGTTTTTAACCCCCGACGCAAAAACGACGGGGTGTTATAAGTTTGACGTGTCTGTGTGTGTGTGTGTGTGTGTGTCTGTCTGTGGCATCGTAGCTCCCGAATGGATGAACCGATTTTGATTTTGTTTTTTTTGTTTGAAAGGTGAATAAGTCGGGAGTGTTCTTAGCTATGTTTGATGAAAATCGGTCCAAGATGGCCGCCGCCACAAGATGGCGTTTTACATATTTTTTCACAACTCCCACAATATTGGTATCAAATGAAAGGGCCTGACTAGTAGAATACTATACACTATGAAAAATTTCAAATCCAAGATGGCCGCCTCCACGAAATGGTGAATTTATTAATTTTTTTCACTACTCCCTCAATAAAGGTATCAAATGAAAGGGCTTGACTAGTAGAATACTATACACTATGATAAATATAACTAAGGAGTCCCTATAAAAAGTGTGAAATAACAAATTAAATTAAAAATTTAAAAAAACCCCCGACACTAAAACGACGGGGTGTTATAAGTTTGACGTGTCTGTGTGTGTGTGTGTGTGTGTGTCTGTCTGTGGCATCGTAGCTCCCGAATGGATGAACCGATTTTGATTTTGTTTTTTTTGTTTGAAAGGTGAATAAGTCGGGAGTGTTCTTAGCTATGTTTGATGAAAATCGGTCCAAGATGGCCGCCGCCACAAGATGGCGTTTTACATATTTTTTCACAACTCCCACAATATTGGTATCAAATGAAAGGGCCTGACTAGTAGAATACTATACACTATGAAAAATTTCAAATCCAAGATGGCCGCCTCCACGAAATGGTGAATTTATTAATTTTTTTCACTACTCCCTCAATAAAGGTATCAAATGAAAGGGCTTGACTAGTAGAATACTATACACTATGATAAATATAACTAAGGAGTCCCTATAAAAAGTGTGAAATAACAAATTAAATTAAAAATTTAAAAAAACCCCCGACACAAAAAAATCATCTTAAAAACCTAAAAGAAAAACTATGATGAAATAACCACAAATAGAACAAAAAAGGTATAAACCTGAATCCCTATAAAAAGAAAAAAAAAACTTGAAATTATAACCCTTCGTAAGTAGGGGAACAGAAGGCAAAACGGACCCTGTGGGCAAAACGGAACACATTAATAATTTCGGAACCAGTAGCTCCATCTATGAATGAGTTGTGCCATTTAATAGGCAGTCATGTCATTTCTCTCGGTCAGTGTGCCCAATGACATCGCCCGCATGCACACAATTACAGCGAGGTAAGTTTGTTTTTTTAGATTTTGATGTAAAATTTTGGTTTTTTGACTGGCCTCCAGTTTCGTTTGGTTTATGATAACGTGTCCCGTTGGATTCCATGGTTAGAATGTTTTATTATTGACCTAATATTTAATTATGAGGGCCATTACATGCGACATAACCTCAAAATTGTTTTGTTGTGTTAATAACACCTAAAAGGCAAAACGGCCCCAGGCAAAACGGACCGGGGTGCCGTTTTACCTTCAATATAAATGTGTTCTTGGTATATATTTTTTTTTGTTTTGTGGTTTTGTTTTGTTACATATGATAGTATTTCTTGTTTTAGATGGTTAATAATTATAGAAGAACGTCTAATCGGAATTCATGGAACGAGACTAACATGAAAAAAGCTATTGAGAAAGTCATATCCAAAGAAATGGGGCTTAACAAGGCTTCTACTGAGTTTAATGTGCCAAAAACAACATTAAAACGTAGGTTGGAGAAATATATGACTACCCAAGATATGGATAGAGCTACAGAGAAGAAGTTGGGCAGGTTTAAACAAGTATTTAGTAAAGAGCAAGAATTTGAATTAGCTTCTTATGCCAAAGATATGGAAAGCCGATTTTTTGGACTAACAACCAAAGATATGCGGATATTAGCATATGATTTGGCGGAAAAGAATGACATTAGTCATAACTTTGACACAAGCAAGAAAATGGCAGGCAGAATATGGCTTGAAAATTTTCTCAAGCGTAACCCAGATCTCAGCCTTCGTAAGCCCGAAGCAACCTCCGCAGCCCGAGCATCCGGTTTCAACAAAGTTTCTATAGATAAATTCTTTGATTTGCTGGAACAGGCTATAGAAACTCACCAACTGACTCCTGACCGAATTTTCAACGTAGATGAAACAGGCATGACGACCGTTCCGAAGACTATGCCCAAAATAATCGGAGCCAAAGGGAAAAAACAAGTTGGGTTATTAACTTCTGCTGAACGTGGCCAGTTAGTGACCGTCGTGTTTTGTTTAGGGGCAGATGGTTCTTACATGCCCCCGTTATTCATCTTCCCGAGGAAGAGAATGAAGCCCGAATTGATGATTAATGCACCCCGTGGTTCATGGGCCGAGTGCCATGAATCGGGATGGATTCAGAAAGAAATATTCACCTCTTGGTTCAGAAAATTCATAGTTTTCAGTAGAGCTTCAAAGGAAAAGCCAGTGCTTTTGATTCTAGACGGTCATGCCAGCCATACCAAGAACTTGGATATCATTGATTTGGGGCGAAAACATGGTGTTCACATTTTAGCAACTCCTCCACATTGCACTCACCGACTGCAGCCGTTAGATGTGGGTTTTATGAAACCTTTGTCAACATATTATACAGAAGCGTCACAAAACTGGTTGAAGTCCAACTGTGGTCGGATCATAACACAGTTTCAGATTCCAGAATTGGTTGATAAAGCATTTCAAAAGGCTGCTACGATGTCAACAGCATTTAATGCTTTTCGCGCTACAGGAATTTGGCCTCTGAATCGTGACATTTTCACTGAAGCTGACTTTTTAGCAGCAGCAGCCACCGACATTGCAGTTGCGTGTGATAGCTCAGTAGCGTCTGATATCCGCCAAGAAGATAATAATTCAAGTATCCAAAGACCTCAGCCATCAACTTCAAGAGCAGACAATGTATTGGCCACAAACATTAATGAAACCCAACCATTGGAAGATACCAATGCAACAAGACTGACTGCTAAAGACCCTGACATAACAGTATCATCGCCCTCCATGTTGGATGATAGCCATCATGAAAACCTATCTTCTACGTCACTCACGGCAAGTGCAATATTACATGCAGAAGACATTGTAGATGAGCCCCAACCTTCTACATCAATGGTCACAAAAAATGTTGTTAAAAAAAGTGCGTTTCTGGTCGGACCTAAAGATATAACGCCAATTCCAAAAACAACAAAGACTAAAAGGGCCAACATCAGACGTGGTAAAACAGCAATTATCACTTCATCACCGTACCGTCTAGAATTAGAAACTTCTCAAAATAAAAAAGCTGATCAGGTGAAAAAAGGACTATTTAAAGATGACGAAACACCGAAGAAAAGAAAAGCAGCAACCAAAGGAAAGAAGTCTTTAGTAAAGGGATCGAAGAAGAAAATGACAAAATATAAGAACGACACCATACAAATATCATCGAAAGGCAAAGCTAGTAAAAAAAGTGATATAAAGGCAACTAAAAAGAACAGAAGTGACAGTTCCTCCGAAGATGATGATGCGGAATGCCTTTACTGTGGCCACATGTATTCGGAATCAACAGATGGGTGGGTGCAATGTCAAGATTGCCAATCATGGGCACATTGCGGTTGCGCTGGAGTAGACGACAACGATGATGAAGTCATATTTGTGTGCGAAAGATGCTCTGATTAGTGATAGTCCGTTTTGCCCTTAAGGGTGGTCCATTTTACCTTCTGCATGAAGGTAAAACGGACCAAAGTGAGTTATTAGAAATCATCTAATATCTTCACAAATTGTGATTTGATTAAAGTCTGATTAATAAGTAAGATAAAGATTAAAGTGTTGATTAGTTGTACTGATAAAAGGTTTACATAAATATAACATTTTTTTTTCTAAATGCGTTTTTCCTTAAGTGGTCCGTTCTGCCTTCTGTTCCCCTACGTATGAAGTTTTTTGATTAAATTTTGTCGCGTCGGGGGACCGCTCTCTAGCTATAAAAAACACCTACCTGAAGGTAGGTGTTTTAAAATTATATTAAAATTACAAAGAAACTATCAAACTAAATATTAAGAATTACTTTATAAGTGAACCTTAACCTACTTAAAAACTGAATACACAATTAACCTATCCAGACAGATGCTGAAACAACGCGGCAACGACTTACATATTAAATTGACTCAAAAAAATTACAAGGACAAACACAACCATCAACGACGTCTGCCCTCGCGTGTCTGCCCGTTCGGGTCGCCAAACTTGAATATGTTACGCTCCGCCCACTTTACTCCCGCGCGTCGCGGCGATGTACGCGCCATCCACATCAATTCTGAATTCGCGCGATTCACGTTCGGGAAGCAAAAGGAAAGGAAAGGACATAAATATCCCAATACGAAATAAATGAATTGAGGACTTAAAACCTTTATAATAAACGTAATATCGTTTACGAAAACGTTAGGCTAATAATTAGAGAGCGGTCCCCCGACGCGACAAAATTTAATCAAAAAACTTCATACGTACTTACGAAGGGTTATAATTTCAAGTTTTTTTTTTTCTTTTTATAGGGATTCAGGTTTATACCTTTTTTGTTCTATTTGTGGTTATTTCATCATAGTTTTTCTTTTAGGTTTTTAAGATGATTTTTTTGTGTCGGGGGTTTTTTTAAATTTTTAATTTAATATTTAAAACATATTATATTTATTATTTATTTTAGGTATTTTAAACAAACTTTCCAAATAGCCGGCATACTTATATTAGCAACTAGAACAACCATAAACAACATTCAAATCTGAGCGAAGTTCAAAACGATTCGAGCTCGCGACCCTTCAGTCCCTCGTCAAACCCTGTCGCCTCAATTTGGGAAACAATTTACAACTCGCTATGAAAGCCGAATACCTAATAATATGTTTTGTATAACTTAGATGTACTTAATAAAACACATGGGTCGTTGCTAAGTAATAACTAAGCTGATCAACCGATAGTCGCGGTCAGTCTGTGGATGGGTAACCGTGCCTTGGAGAGCACGCACGGATCTAGCCATTCGGTGGAGCGTGATAGTGTCATACCATAAGTCCTATAGATATGCGGTAAGCGATGACTGATGCATGCGTGCCGTCGTTTGGGACTAGTCTACTTAAAGCCACTATGGCTCTTTCTTCAAAAGGCCATTTCTGACGTTGCCCTACATTGTAAGACACATATTTGTTACTATTCTATGTCTGGAGTTTAAAAGAGACTATGATTCTCTGAGTTTGTTTCGCCGTTTCTTCTCAAAGGTCGTCAGTTAGGAAATACCGGAGCCATCTAGCTTAAAAAAATATGTGAGATATTGACTTGTAAAAGTATTTTTAAAAGATCTATTTACATAAATAAATATCATTTATCCATGTACACCACGGTTGACACAGTATTTTAATCTCCCATGTAATAAAGTATGAGGCTATTGCCATATTAACATTAACTGCATTAATCGGGCACAAGCGACTAGCTCCTAACCCAAAACAACCAAATTGAAAAAAAAAAACAATAAGACATTGTTTGACCCGAGAATCGTAACCCCGGACGTCACTCTCATGACCTGCGTTTACAAGCAATGAGGCGACCCAGACATAGACTAAAAAAAACAATAACATGATAAATTTCAACCAAATTATTCAGTGGTGAGATGTCCAGACAGTCGTGTCAAAGTCGCCTACTTTCATTTTCGAAATGTCTGTCTCGAGTTCAAGCCATCGACGGGAATTTAAATGAGACATATATTCTTCGCTATTGTTTTAATGTTAGTTGCTTTTTGCTTTTGTTTTTAAAATTTATTAGCTTCCGCCGCTATACATGTGGTCTTGCAACCTTTTTGGACGAATTTTATAAAGCATAAACAGTTCTGAGGTGAATTCAGCTCAACTAAATACCTACAATTATTTATCAATACCTTCCGATCCTTTTCCCATCTATTTTGGGGTCGAATTCCAGTCTAACCAGATGCTTCTAGTCTAACCAGATGTGGCTGAATATCAGTATTACGGGAAGCGACTGCCATCAGATCTCCGCAATACACTCTGCGCAATAGCGATATCCTGATGATAGACTGGTTAAAATAAAACTACTTTTTACAGATTGTATGGCGTTATATTGATAATATTAATCCCGACGTTTCGGACCCTTAACAGCGTCCATGCTCACGGAATGGATAATCGATTCTGACGGGATTAATAATATCAATATAACGCGATAAGATCCTTAAAAAGTAGTTTTATTTCGATGTATAATATTCGCGTAAATGTCAGAAATAAATATGTTAGCTAGTATAGACTGGTTGTCATGCCTTTTGGGCTTCTGACTACAATTTACGATTGTCATTGGTGTTCGCATGATAACCGGTATCGATTTTAGGCTTTACGTGCTCGCTGAGGCACGAAGAGGTCTTATATATGTAAAATATTATATAATTATAGATACTATTTTATACTTCATGGAAATAATTTGAATGTTAGAGTTATATAATAGTTTTTTTTTATTTCATTAAAATTGAATATGTTACGTCTTCTAGGCGAGACTGTGTTGTATGTTACGTCATCGTAGGTCCCCACGATACAGGCATGGCCTAGTGTGGGGACCATGGCAAATACACCTTGTAACTCGAAACAATGTACAAATTTAATAGCAAACACTATGTTAACTTAAGACCAAGATTTGTATGTTAAAATAAATATTTTTCATTATCCATTTTCATCCACAGATTGACCGCAGTTGGCGCAGCTTAACTTTGCAAATCAGTTTATCAGCATAGTTATAAATTAGCCACGACCTCCTCCAATTGACTACCACATTATTCTAGTGGTCGTAAGAGCAGAGCTTGAGGTTCTGATTTTGAATCCCAGCAGTTTTATAAAGGTTTTGTTATGAAAATATGAGTAGCAGCTTGTAGTTTCGATGTTTGCCCAATTAATGGCAAAAGGTTGGTCTCCTATCTATTACATGGTACCTGAACACATCGACAAACTGTGAATATACAGCATTGCAGTACACTTCTGCCCACCGTTCGGGAAATACAGGCTTGTTATATGTAAAAAATATCATATTTACTCAACAAGAGCTCATCAATAAGAAAGTAGTACATTATGATCGGTGCCTTTTAAGGATTATCCTTCCAGCGCGTGACGTGTCAATTACGTTGGTTCTTGAAAGTTACTACATGATACCGAATCTGTTCGTAAGGTAACGTGGTCACAGTATAAAAAGTACTAAATGAAAATTTTGAATAAGCTGTATTCAAATTACAAAAAGCCTTACTAAATTTTTAAACTATCTGGTTTTCTCCTTATTGAATTTTGACTACTGTCATGTCTTTAGTGATACTTGCAAGATTATAACAAAATAAGAATCATCAAAAACGGTCCACGCGTTGGGTCTCTAGTGGGCCGCAAAGGAATAAACATACATACACAGACTGATAAACACACTACCCTCCTTTGCGTCGCGCAGTCGGGTAAAATATGTACATCTACAATCCTGTCATGGTCGTGGCGAATTTCACGGATTCCATGGCCATGACTATAGGGCAAGTGAATATAGTGTGGTTTTTATTCGGTACGAATTGGCCATACCTTGCCGCCTCCCCAAGTCGCGAATGATCAATGACGATTTTACGTAGTATAAAAAAGGTACATCTACAATAAACAATTTGGTAAGTTTTTTTTATGGGATAGGGGCAAACGAGCAGACGGATCTCCTGATGGTAAGCGATTCCCGCCGCCCATGGACACCCGCAACACCAGAGAAGTCACAAGCGCGTTGGCGTTTGGCCTTTAAAAAGGAGCACGATCTTTTCTTGAAGGTTTGTAGGTCATATTGATCCGGAAATACTGCAGACGACAGTTCATTCCACAGTTTAGTTGTGCAAGGCAGAAAGTCTCTAGAGAAACGCACAGTAGTGGACTGCCAACCACCTAGATGATGGGTAGATAGATGAAGTAAATTATAGACAGCCTTGTTAGTAAGTATTTTACATACCATCACAATTTTATTCTCCGAAGAGTTAGACAGAGGTGTACCATTGTACACCCACAGTTCACAGGTATATTTTGGTCCTAAATTCCAAAGTAATAGTGGACTATTGATTTCTGACATTTACGCGAATATTATACATTGAAATAAAACTACCATGGACGCTGTAAAGGGTCCGAAACGTCGGGATTAATAATATCAATATACGCGATAAAATCCGTAAAAAGTAATAGTGGACTAGATTATTGCCATTTAACCGAGTACTAATCCAAACTTCGTCCTGCAGCTGAAATTTTATAGATAAACCCAATAATGCCTTTCTCGACGTGGGAACCTAGGACATCTAGTGTAGCAGTCGCGCTTAGGACCACTAGACTAATAAAGAAGTCAAGTTTTGAATTAATCTCTAAGATTTACTTTCTCCGAACATTTAAGTACAGAGGCCAGCACATCAAGCTACCGCAATCTGTCAAATTTCTTTGATAGATTTTCAACTTTAATGCAAACGCAATAAGGTTAATGTTTAATTGGGAAAATTTAATAGTTTTGAATAGCTTGACCTGTTGGCGGCTGTACCAACTGTGTCATGCTAATTAAATTTAGTCCTCCAAGCCTTTTCCCAACTATTTTTTAAATATTTACTACTAAGATGGCAATCAAGCATACGTCCCACCTGATGGTAAGCGGTTACCGTAGCATATAGACGCTTGCAACACCAGGAGTATCACTTGTGCGTTGCCGACCCTATACAATGAGAGGAATAGTTGGATTGGCAGTATAAGGATCAAAGTGCACCCCAACTGCCAACACAATCCAGATGTAGCTGAATATCAATATTTTACACGAAGTAACTGCCGTCAGACCTCTGCAACCCAATCTCTGCGTCATATACCTACTGCGGATCATCATCATCAGCCTCCCCTAATGTGCGCCATTTCACCCTGTCCTCGGCTTTTCACATCCTGAGGATATTGGTTGTCAATCCATTTCTAAAGATAATATCTTTTTGTAACATTTTTTTTAGACTGTGGTCCGGTAACTTAAAATGAGACGTAATGGAAAATCTTGTGATGTCCTCGAGTTCTGTTTATTAATATGTCCTACTAATTTGTTTGTGCAATGTATTATCGTTTTAAGTTAAATTTCCACAGTAATAATTTGTACCGTTCCTTAAATATTTACTAACATACGAGTTTGTGTTGATTTTTGTCAAGGATGCGAAAATGAGAGCTACTGGAAAGTTTCAGTATTTAACTTAATGCAAACCGTTCGCTTGGCATGCCAAATTCAAACGCCGTCATAGTTATGTAAGTGATTTTTTTTCCAGTTGATGACGATTCTGTATGAGGGGCTGGCGAAAAAATCTGGACTCGTCTACCCTCTGAAATTTAAAAATTGTTTGATAACAAACCGGCACACTGGTACCGTCTAACGCTAGCAACATCAGTGTATCATTCGCGCCTTGTTGAGACCTAAGTAGTTAAGCTGAATTTGTTCAGTTATTTCACTGGTTACATTGCCCTTGCCGTATGTTGTCATCTTTAGACCTCAGTTTGTTAAGTCTCATATAGTCTCACTAGTAATTTCACTACCTATATTGCCCTTCGTACCGGAACACAGTAATCTTCGCACATTATTGCTCAACGTAATTTTAGCAGATTATTTCGCAATACGGTGATACCTACCCAGACGAACTTTCATAGACCAACTTAAATGTGCTCACTTAATTGCATCTAAACGTAAATGTCCTCATTTAATTACTTCTAAACTTAAATGTGCTCATTTAATTGCGTCTAAACTTAAATGTGCTCAGTTATTTAAAAGCCCGCGGTCAAATTTATCCTTTTCTAAATAACTTTAAAATCTTAGCATGGAAAATGCCAAAAATATATAAAAAAATAGTTAAATGTGCTCATTCAATTGCGTCTAAGCGTAAATGTGCTCATTTAATTGCGTCTAAACTTAAATGTGCTCATTTAATCGCGTCTAAGCGTAAATGTGCTCATTTAATTGCGTCTAAACTTAAATGTGCTCATTTAATTGCGTCTAATCGTAAATGTGCTCATTTAATTGCGTCTGTGCTTATTTAATTGCACCTAAACTTAAATATGCTCATTTAATTGCGTCTAAACTTAAATGTGCCCATTAAAGTTTGTCTATGAAAGTTCGTCTTTCGGTAGGCAATAAAATACCGTACCATTTTTTTAAAGACTAGTCTTCGTATGGCAAGAAAACCTTTTTATATGTACAATATTTTATCCAGAATATGTTAGAAAATGAGACTCAACATAAGACCTAAAAAATCGACTGCATAAAACATGACATGGTAAAATAACTCTTACGCTCTCTATATTCTCATCTAAAACCCTATTTTTTCGGAATAATCATATTCCCAAATTCATAGTACATAAATAAACATTATTGTTTATAAACATCGACTCTTGATATAAAAGGTTTCAAGCAATACCTACACTAAACCATTGTGCGGTTGGGTGGGCGTTGAATAATTCACGGTTTGATCGCCATGAAAAGATCAAAGTGGAATCGACAATGCGGTATTACCGTGTTTCCTGTACAATTTACTCCATCGCAGTTTTTTAGAGCAGCATTTGAAGGGTTTAGAGCGTCAGTTACTAGGAATTTCAGATGTTTTGGCGAATATTAGGACTTTGATAATTATGAAAATAAAAAACAAATCGTTCGAATCCTGCCCGCGGTTGAATTTTTCCTTTTCTAAATAACTTTAAAATCTTAGCATGGAAAACGCCAAAAATATACAAAAAGATAATAAAAAACAAAGTCAATTTCTGACTGAAAAATGTATGGGCAGTTATTCTAAAATGCACTTTATTGAAAAGGTATAGATCGATTAATACAGCGATTTCATCGCATGATTTCAAGTAAAATAAATGATATATCTTTGTAAGCATACTCACTTATTCTGATAATGTACTTTACATTATTATTGTACAGCATTAAATCGTTTATGGTAAAAAAGTAGTGGTAGCCTAGTGATATGACCATTGTACTGCCAAGTTAGAGGTCTCGGGTTCGAAACGAAGCCACGCCAATAAAATTAATTATCACTTGCCTAAACGATATTTCGGTGAATTTTTGATCTCATTACAAATTAAGATTCAATCGGAATTAAAAAAAAGGTATTTTTTAATAATTGAAATTGTCATTCGATTTGTAGCAATTGTTTCACTGTTTTTGACTGCCTCATTAGTCTAGTGGTCCTAAGCGCGACTGCTACGCTAAAGATCCTGGGTTCGATCCCGTCGAGCAAAGTGTTATTGGGATTTTCTATGAAATTCTCAGTAGCAGCTCGGAGTCTGGATTTGTGCCCGCTCACTCCCTATTACAAGGGACCTAAACATACCGGCGAAATGTGGGTGTACATCTCTGCCTAATACTTCGGGGAATACAAGCGTCATGGTATGTAGCAATAGTTTTATTATGCATTGTAGGTAATAGCAATTGTAATTTTAAATTCAGTTTACTGAAATGCTTAGAATATAATAAAATAGAATAAAATAGAATAGCATGAAATAGAATATTCGTTATTGTACAGAGGCCAGCACATCAAGCTACCACAATCTGTCAAATTTCTTTGATCGATTTTCAACTTTAACACAAAACAATAAGGTTCATATTCATTTGTGAAAAATTGACAGTTTTGGATAGCTTAACCTGCTAGCGTCTGTACACCATAAAGAAATGCTAAAAGCTAATGCTAAAAATGTACAGTTTTTAAAAATATAGAATGGTACAATGGGCCATCTTATCGCTAAGCGATTTCTTGCAGACAACCTTTGGATGAACTCAAAAGAAACGGAGAGGCGATAATTAGGTAGTCTGGCGAATAAAACGATACTAGATACTGAAACTAAGAACATAAACAAATTGCAATATTGTACAAAGAATACATACTTTTTTGAATTATTTTTTTTTAATTCGAACGCAACCAAATTAACAATACCCGAAAGATTGTCTCTCAAAATGACATCAATGCAACATCCTGTAAATTCCGCAACGCAATAATACAAGTTGTGCGAAAAATAACAATATCAATAACGAAACGCGGATTTCACCAGCGGCGTCAAATGCGACGGTTGACATTCTCGAAAGCGCGCCGTCATATCCTGAATGGCGAAATGTGAGTTATTGTGGATGCGTTTCGTGAGCGTGAACGAAGCGATTAATGCGCGTGTATATTCACATATTTGTGTCAAAACAGAACCTATTCCGTATTCAAAAATTATCATCATCGTCACAAATGTAAGGGTTAAAAGCAGGCTTGATCATAATAATTGCACCGATGTCTTTTGCAGATTCTTGAAGTACAGAATGAACGGCTTACCTTATTCGTCTTTATGTAGTCCACGTATGGGATTTATTGGTTGATACTTTGTAGCACTTACCTGTAATGAAAACGAATATATTAGTACCTAATTTTTTATTTTATCTAGGTATTTGTAATCTTCGCAAAATTTTTAAATTATTCTCTCAAGTAAGTATCTGTAAGTTTTTGTGTTTCTTTTTTTAATTATAGTTTGTTAGTAAGTAGTGTAGATAAGTTTATTTTTATTTAATTATAAATTTAAAATATCTTATTTTTAAAATAAATTGTACCTACAGTAAGTATCTAATTTATAAGTTTTATTGTATCGAACATAAACAACGATACCTAATTTAAAAGAGTAATCATGGAGTTTCTTGCCAGTTGGTCTCCATAGGAAACGACTAATTTGGAACCGTGCACCTAGACTCGACATTTCATAAGTGCCTGTTTATGGTTTATTTATATGAAAAATAAAACTATTTTGATTTTGAACTATTTCCAATATCATCTACTCCAAAGAAACAGCCAAAGCTCTGATTTTATAATGGTTATGTGTAATATAAATGTGTCGTGGCGCATGTCACGGATCCCATGGTCATGACAATAGGGTGAGTGAAGGTAAGTGCGGTTTTTAGTCGGTATGAGTCCGACATACCCTGCCACCTCCCCGGGTGGCGGAGGATCCATGAGGATATTCCGTACAAAAAAAGTTGTAATATAAATGCTAAATTGCTAATTAAAATATACAACGTGTTACAAAATACCCAGTAAAAAATATCATTAATTAATTATCAAAGCCAAAAATTTTGTCAGCTGTCATGTCAGGGAACCAGATTATTTAACAGAAAGGCCTACGTACCTATTCTACCTAATAATTGTCTACTTTAATAGTTTTTCTATTTTTTCATTCATAAATTTTGTCGCCGGTATGTTTAACTCCAATGTGATAGAGAGCGAGCCTGTAGCCATTAATTGGGCACGATATCTCTAAACTGCTGAGTTTTTTTTAGTTTTTTATCGAAAAACCCAATAATACTTTGCTCAATCCAGGACCAGCGCTTACGACCGCTGGATTAATGAGGCTGTTTCTCTTTTCTCTGACTCAATAAAATAAAAAATCTACAACAAAAGGTATAGTTTTATGCGCGCACGCCCACAATATAACCCCGTGCGCATTCACCGCTAATTAGTAGCGTTCGTTTCATCTCACTTTGTCACTTTATTCGCAGAAAAATGCAGTTAAACAAAGGGGAAGTAAGTCAAAGAGACGCATTATACTTGCATCTCGATAGCGGGCGAGGGTTGAGTCATAATAATTAGCATAACTATACGTAAGGAGATCGCTTTGTTTGTTTGAAGCCGGGCAGACGATCAAAGTGAATGAACTTAAAAAAAAATTGCTGACTGAAATGTCACGGTTTATGTTTTTTACAAGATTAATGAAATAGTTTGGTTTGTTTGTTTAAATAACTTCTCATTTAATTTGTAACTAACTACTTACTATTGGTATCCTTATAAAATGGTAACTTAATAAAAATTATAGCTACAAATAATTTTGATACTTAAATTCAATGTTGTGCATTTTTTATTGATTTTGAAATGATTGTATTGAATCGTATTATAACAAGTTTAAATAAAAATTGTAATTTTAATAAGTTGAATTTAATTTCTATTGAACACAATATTGCGTTAATGTCATTTCAAACGAATTTAAATGAAAACGCAATGTAAAACTAGTGATTAGTACAATTGAAATAATGTATTTTTATTTTATCTATTTTTGATACACAACATAATGGCGTTGCGCAATCCTGATTTACCCATTAATATTTAATGGTTCATATTTTGTGGTAATTATAATTTAATGGATGAAGTATGAATGTTAATCCCGACTAGTTCTGTTTTAAAATAAATATAAAAAATACAGTTTTAAACCTACATATTGGATTTTGTATACAAATCCACGTTACAAGAGAGTAGTACCTACGTGTCAGCCTATTTATCAAAAGAATAATTGTTTTGTCATTCCACGTCCGACCTTCCATACTTTTTCATTTGTTTACAAAAGAAATAATGATCACTGAAAGTTACAAATGCGTTTCAGTTTTCAGGAACACGGCTTGTCTTGTAAATATGTACTTTGTTTTTAGTTCAGAGACCCGAAACACCTGAGATTCTTTAGGTCGTCGCCTTCTTGGATATTATTAACATTTTTTGAGAGATTTTTGAAATATCTTTACAAAATATTTTAGCAATTTCTTGAAGGTAACTTGAGAATATATTTTTTTAACTTTGGATGTTTATTAGGTAATTATTCTTATGTTTCTTACGTAGTTATTACTTATAAGTATGTATTTACAAAAAAAAGTATATAAGTATTATGTCCATTGTCTAGTACCCATAGTACAACCTCTGCTTAGTTTGGGACTAGATGGTGCTGTGTAAAATTGTCCAATAATATTTATTTATAAAAAAAAAACTACATTTATATACTAGAACCAATGCTTTTCAAAACTTTTGTAGGACTAATGCCATTTATGTTTCTATGCACAACATCAGTGTAGGTAAGATTTACTGAAAAAAATCAGTTCCAAGAAAAAAATAATTACTTGAGAGTATACCTAACACATACTTTAAAATTGCGACTGTATTCCCTGAAACGTTAGCAGACATGTATTAATATACACAGATATCAATGGTCTATGTTTTCAAGTGTCGGACGGCGGAATCATGACCTCGTCATGTCTCCAATTCCCACAGTAGGTACACAAATATTTATGTGCTGAAGATAAGTGTTTCTTATAAAGAGAAAGTATTATCCTATCTAGTCTGGTACCCATTGTACAGTCAACAAAAGAGTTAAGTATACAGATAGCTAAGAAATATTCATTTTTTTTTTAACAAATTTTGACATAAATAATTACGCGTCAAAGGGTTAGGTATGTAGCTACTTACAATATCTACGTTTTGACACATATTGCGTGATACATTATTACACTATCTTAATCAAAACACAGATTATTAATTAGCTGCCTGTATACCTAACTCTTTTGTTGACCGTACAAGCGTTGCTTAGTTTGGGAGTAGAAGTGCTGCGTAAAAAGGTCCCAACAATATGAAACCCAAAGATGACGAAATGTGACTTAACAAATAAGACATCGTCATTCGATCACCGTTTTACAACAATGAGTTCCGTTGCAAAATAAGTATAATGTATGAGTAAATGCATTGAGAATTAGGCCAGACGGGCTATTGACACTAAGGCCACTGACACCAAGGGCCTATGCACTGCAAGATGATGTATCACTTCTTTGAAAATGTTAATTATTTTTAGCAGTTATTGTTTTTCTTGTCACTTTAGTATTTCGAGTTCTGGCACTGGTTTTTATTTGTCGCATCCTTTGATTTGTTTTCACGGAATTTTGGAACTATTCTGTTGATATCTGGGTGCTTATTTTTTAAAATTCTTCTTTAAATTACTTCATGATTTGATGTAATTTGTTTGATTAGAGTACGTATGTAAAATGTTTTTTAAGTCCATAAAATATTTTTATTAATATCAAGGGTATTCAACCTTTTGTCTGTAAAGTTTAATGACATAGCGATTTTCTACTAAATTAAAAACTGTTTGGTCGAACCTGGTCTTAGTTCATAGATGTAAGCTCAAATCCTTTCCCCAGAAACGGGTAGCCATAAAATGACCTTAGTAGAATTCGGAAAGGTGCAGTTTTTAAATCGAAGCCAATGCTAAATGGTACAAACTTGTTACAAGTAGCCTTAGATGTACCTAGACAAAATCCTAGATAACCATTGTAGCCGAAAAAAACAAACAGAAATAATAGTCGTTTAACAACAATTTCCCGAAGCAATAAACAGCTCATAAATTCAATTAGTTAATGCAAAAATTGATTTACAGCTCGAGAGCGGTGGGATGGTCGAAATAAAATCATATAACGCCGACCGAAATCGGCAGTGTGCCAAAAATGTCTACTGCGTAAAAAAACGTGACCATTCGTAATATTAATGGTTGAAAATAATAAGCTCGCTCCATTTATCAAGGGTAGCGGGCCGCTGCATTTGATTTTTCATATGTTTTGGCTTAAAACCTGAATGCTATTGCCAAAAGTTTGTAAAAGATTTACTGGAGGATTGGGTGGATATTGAATTATTGCTTTATTATGGCATTTTTGGTTGGTGCGGGATTTTATTTGCTGCTACGTTTTTTCTTTCGGATGCCGTTGCGCTCGCAGTTAAATGAAATCAAAATGTTCCGTAGAAACCTTACCTACTACAAATACACGATACACCAACCTACTTACAGTGGAGGTAAACATGAGGACGAGGTCCAGGCCTATCTTAATAGCCAGCACTTGGTCATGGTTCATCAGCCTCAAAAGTAATTCCCTAATATTTAAAGACTTATCCTTAACTTATGCTTAAGCAATGGCTGTCTTAGAATAATGCGATTGTATGTATTGCTTTCTATATAAATTTATATTACTTGGTGTACAATGAAGTATAGTATAAACAAATAAAAATAATAATATATTATGCTTAGAGCCTAAGTAATAATTGGGCTGATCAATGAATCTCATCATTCTGTGGATGGGTGGAGATATCAGCTATCATACGAGCATCATTATTGTCTTTAAGTCTGACATATTAAGGATTTATACTAATTTTTAAACATTACTGAAATGTTTAATGTGATAATATTTTGTCCTAATAATTCATAATGTTTAACTCAATAAAATGTAAATGTGAGAACTTTGATGGCTAAATATACACGCTCAGCTTTGAACAGCCTGGTGGCTGAGTTTTTTTATGTGGCCTACGCAAATGTTCCAATGATCTGGTATAATGATATTCATCATCATCATCATATCAGCCACAGGAGGCTGACATGATGATGGCACACACTGCTGAACAAAAGCCTCCCCCATAGACTTCCACAAAGACCGGTTATAAGCTGCCTGCATCCAACGACTTCCAGCTACTTTTACCAGGTCGTCCGTCCATCTCGTTGGAGGCCATCCCACGCTGGGCTTTCTGGTGCATGGTCTCTACTCGAGAATCTTTTAGCCCCAGCGTCCAGTTAGTTATATATTTGTAAAGTTCCATACGATACAGGGCATGTGCCCTATTGCGGGAGCTGTCTTTAAAACAACAAAAAAGGTTTTGCCTAGAAATTGGTTTTGCGGATATCTCATGGCAGTCGCTTCGTGTAAAATACTGATATTCAGCCGCATGGTTACATTGGAAGCCGACTCCAACATAGATGGAAAAAGGCTTGGAAGATGATAATAATAGTGACGATGACTCAAAAACGTGTGATAATAATATACAAATAATTATGTATAAAGCTACCATCGTATTACAATTTTAATTGCATACTCCCAACCAAAATTAATTCTACATGTTATACCGCTTAAACAATTCGAAATTGCACAAACAAACCTAATTTAAACACAGTGGTATTCACAAATAGAATGCTGCTTTATTTAATTACGAAGAACACAGTGTGCAGGTATGCGCGCTAGTGGAAAAAATCAATGGGTAATACATTCGGCACGCTATTCTGATTGATTTTCCCGCGAGCGCTGTGGTTCCTGCATTCGAGTTTTGTCTACCACTTTTTGTGGTTGTGACCATTGTGCGGCTTTTATGTGCCTCTAATGGATCAGTGCTTTGTCTGATTGATGCGTCTAAATTCCACAGTTAACTATTTTGAACTCTGAATAAAATTGATATAATTATAATAGAGGTTATAAATAATGTCCATTTGATCCTACTTACTATTATAAATATGAATAATAAAAATCTGTTTTTTGAATTCGTAGTTCAATATCAGATTACGTACCTACGTCAAAAGTTTATAATAATTTATGTACCAATTGAAGACCCAAACATATTCAAAATTAGTCTTTAAAAATCCATTTTGAGTAAGTAATTTTGTCAAAACACACTTTCTGTCATGAAATTGGAGATTTTATCGAAAATTTTGTTTTGATGACTTAATCATGCTGAAGCCGAATAAAACCGAAATGATTGCTGAAATTAAAAACATTGAGATCTTTATCATAACATGCGATATCTTAAAGAAGTACTACTTATTGCTTTTTATTCGGTATTTTGTGCAAATGCATTGGTTTTCAACTTAATATAAAGTTGTTGACACAAACATAGGATGTAAAATTTAAGCTGGCTACGGGGCTTTAATGCCATGACATAATTTTGGTCTAGCCATAGTTTCAGCATAAGCGACGAAAAAATTATTTCGTGATGCGATGTTAGGCGTGCTGGAGTCATTGAATTTAATATATGGAATTCTTAGTATCGGCTCGGAGCTTTGATTTGTTAGTTAATGGCTATCGTCTCTTTTATTACAAAAACATTATAGCTAGTATTTAACTGCAAATCAAAAACATGTCGCTTTGTATAAAAAGTAATTCATAAGTACTACTAATGCACAGTAAAATAGACACCTCAAAATATTGTTATGTATACTATCTCTGCTACTAGTTATCCCTATGGTCTCAAAACATTCAGATTTGGTTCTGGCGATGTGTGGTCACAGTTCTAACCTAACCGGTATCTGTATTGTGCTGCTCAATCAGTAATTTTGCCGCTCAATCAGTATATTTGATGCGCGGTTTATGATATTCCAAAACATTATTACTACGATCTATATTAAGATGAATTTTGGTATCATCTGTTTAAATATTCATACTATCACATACCATCGCTCCTGTACTTCCCAGGGTTAGGCAGAGATGTGTTAATGTACCACCTCAGTTTGTCAGTATGTTTGGACCTCATGAAGGAATAAGAATAGTAGAATATGGGGTGAGTTTATTGCCATTAATCGGGCTCAAATCCAATCTGCTACTGCTTGACTTGGAAATCGAACACAGAACTTCCAGCATAGCAGTCAAGTAGACTTTAAAAGAGACCATAATTCGCTGAGTTTGTTTCGGCGTTTCTTCTCAGAAGTCGTCAGCTAGTATTAATTAAATATTGACTTGTAAAAGTGTCTTTAAACGATCTATTTACACAAATAAATGTCATTTATTATTTACCCACGATACGAGAAAATCCTAGTATGGGGCAACGTTTTTTTTTTTAACAAAAACAAACAATATCCGATTTAAATACTCTTTCAAAAGTATACCACTTTCACATTAATATCATTAGTGAACTGTGGTATGTCACCACTGTTCAATTTGTTTACTAGTTTCCAGAAACACAATATACGTAAACCAGAACTGCTTCGTCAGCTAAACGTGAAGCGCTGAATATCGATTGTAGCTGAAACATTATTAAAACGCTGTGCAGCGAAAACGGAACGTCAACACAACTGATTTACGAGTATTGCGTGGATTAACTTTATAGAAGTTTGATGTTGATCCGATTTTATAAATAATAGCAACGTAGATCTAGTGCGAATTTTTCCTTCGCTACAATAAATTTTAAAATCTTAGCTTGAAAATTCAAAAAAATACAAAAAGGCAGTTAATATGTAAGGGCCATTGTTTGTATCAAATCAAAACAAATCAAATCTTTTATTTGTGATACATGGGTTACATACAGATGTTCATTATATAGTTCATACCATGATCAGCCACTTGGGCACACAAATTATTAATTATTATATATTAGTCATGCGGGACAGACACAAGACAGTCAAAATCAGTAAATCGTTTTCAAACGTTACAAAAACAAATCTTGTCGATAAAAAATCATCCACAGAGTAATAACAGCTGTCGATAAGAAGTTGGAACTATTTATTTTTAAAGACATTATTATTGCTACATTCTTTTATGTTATTGGGAATGCGATAATGTTGTCATACTTATAATATACAGGGTGGAAGGGACATAGACGCGCAACGGCTTACCATGACTTCAGTAAGTATATGATTCTGGACGCCCCTGCGTTGGAATTTTTCGTCGACTTTTTCTTAAATTTTACAACTCGCAAGTGAACTCTAAGGAAACAGCTGACCAGAAGATCTTTCGAGTTTAATTTACAATGCTGTTTTTAGTGGAAAAAGTGAATTAATGACTTTTAAATTAAAATTCTTATTGGGTTAGATAGAAATAATGATTTTATACAGTTTAAAGTTATATGTAGTAAAAAACTGCACAAAAAACGTAAAATTTAAGAAAAAGCCGACGAATAATTCCAACGCAGGGGGGTCCAGAATCATGTACTGAAATCATGGTAAGCCGTTGCGCGTCGATGTCCTTCCACCCTGTATATTACTATTTTAAAAAGCTACTAGAATTCTTAGAATAAGTCAACTACTGTTAAATACAAAAAAAAATTTGAAAACAAATACAAACTAAATTTTAAATGACAATATACGAAAAAAAAAAAGAATAAAATGAATATAAAATGACACACAAAACAATAAAATTATAAATAAAATTAACAATATTATTTCACTATTAGAATCTTATCAACTCTAATCTAATTAAAATTTTATCAACTCTAGGATATATATCAGACTTAAGAAATCATATTGACATTGAACTAACTGTAAAGTAAGTCATGTCTCTCGTTGGAAGTCCTTAATGTATCAATAAATAACCTTTTTATAACCACTTCACTACTCCGTATTTCGAAAACAGTGATTTCACATATATGTAGCTCAAAAACAAGCCCGGATTAATAACTGTTGCGTGCCATCAGTGGATTTCGTGAAAGCCCTTTGAGTAACACACAGTGGATTAAATACACTATGCTTTTACAAATTCCTTTATGTTTTCCGTCGAATGTAATCTTTTATGAATTAAAAAGTAGCAGAGTGAAAAATTAAAAGGGATTGTGATTCACCTGTATTAAAATGAAAGAATCGCAATGCAAAATTTTGCTATGAAAGCTTTTATTTTTGAAAGAAAAAAGAAATGCTAGTGGAAAATATCGGGATGTATATATTGGATTTGTTTGCACGGTTTTTTGAGAATGGTTTTTAAAAAACATTGTATTCAAATAATAAAAATGATTCTATGAACTGAATGTAAACATTTGAACAAAACTTCTCCTTAGAATTATAAAACCGGCTTGCAAAAATAGAATAGTATGAATATGAATAAATATGAATATTCTACAAATTCTACAAATTTTTACAAATTCCTTTATGTTTTCCGTCCAATGTAATCTTTTATGAATTAAAAAGTAGCAGAGTGCAAAATTAAAAGGGATTGTGATTCACCTGTATTAAAATGAAAGAATCGCAATGCAAAATTTTGCTATGAAAGCTTTTATTTTTGAAAGAAAAAAGAAATGCTAGTGGAAAATATCGGGATGTATATATTGGATTTGTTTGCACGGTTTTTTGAGAATGGTTTTTAAAAAACTTTGTATTCAAATAATAAAAATGATTCTATGAACTGAATGTAAACATTTGAACAAAACTTCTCCTTAGAATTATAAAACCGGCTTGCAAAAATAGAATAGTATGAATATGAATAAATATGAATATTCTGTTGAATATTTCTAAGATTTAGGTCAGTTATTTATGGAACCAAACTTAAAATAAGTGAAAATAAGTAACCAAACTTAAAATTTTATAATTAATCAGCGAATGAGTGATTTCCGGTATCTCAAATACTAATAAATTGATATCAACCGACATCAACAATAATAACAATATTGTGATTCTATTTCAATTAAAACTTACAAATAACTTATTAATGTTCTAAGTTTTATTGTAAAATAATTTAATTGATTAGTATTTATTTATTTTATAACAATTTAATTGATTATTTATTGAGTGTGACGGCGAGACATATTGAACATGACTCCTAATTTATAACAACTTTGTACAGGGTTTCTAGCATTTTTTTATAAAATACCATCACGCCTGTATACCCCGAAGCGTAAGGCAGAGGTATACCAATGGGACCTTAACATCGCCACGTTGTTTGGATGTTTAGTTTCCGACTTACACCGATCTTATTGATGAGGTTCTTCAAAAAGGTGAAGTGTGTAGTACTCGCAAGTGGCGTATGTATGACTACAGTCATAAACGAAGTCACGAAGCAAAAGACGTATGCAAGAATCGTAGCAAGTGGCGTTTTTAGTTTCTGCGTATCCCATATGGGGAAAAGGCGTGAGTGTATGATTATAATAATGTTTAATTAAATATATGTATTCATAAAGTTTAATAAATTAGTTTTCTTTCTTTCATTCATTATTTGAAAAAAGTCTTTATTGAACAATTGAACGTATAAAATTTTTCCTGCATTTACCAATGCATCAAAGAGAAAAATAACTACTTTCATAGTGTCATAAAACTCAATTACTGTTAAATTGTCAAAGGCAAGAATACGTGTATTATTTTTTTCTTATTCTAAAAAGAGTTATTTTTCTTTGATAAGAAATGAAAGGTTGTTTAGTCACATGGCACGTTTTTTTATTTTTGTGATATAAAAAGGTACAAGGAGTCAGCATCACACTATACGGCTGGCTACTTTAATTAAGAATAAACAATAAAAATGTAAAACGAATGTATGAAAGCGTGAAGTGATTGAAAATAGACCATTTTCAATATGCTTTTTTTTAAATTGAGCACACATGGGTATTTTGAACCATACAATTTATTATCTTTTTTTTTTTTTGGCATTTTCCAACAATTACTTACTATAATTAATTGTAATAAACTCAAGTATATCCTATCCTACTTAATATTATAAATTTGAAAGTTTATGAGGATGGGTGGATGGATGTATGGATGTTTGTTATCTTTCACGCTAAAACTACTGAACGGATTTTGATGAAACTTTACAGTAAAGATTTTAATAAATTATGTAAAGAGTTTTCATTCGACCCATTTACAAAAAGCTGTACGGCACGTAATAGACTGAACCTTAACTTTTTTCAATAGATAATTTTGTTAACTTCTACATTATTTGAACTTATTAGTGATTGTTAAAACTTCAGTTATTTATTCTATCACTATCCGTGTGAACCTGTAATTGGCTTAGTGCAGCTTAACCTAGTTATTAACAATTTCTGTATAGCTGTTCCTCATCAACCCGTATACTGTCCCACTGCTGGGCACGGGTCTCCTCTCATATTGAGAGGGATTAGGCTATAGTCCACCACGCTGGCCTAATGTGGGTTGGCAGACTTCACAAATCGTCGAGAAAAATCTCTAAGGTATGCAGGTTTCCTCATGATGTTTTCCTAAGCGAGTTACTGGTTAAGCGAGTGATAATTAATTATTAAAACGCACATGAATTCGAAAAGTCAGAGGTGCGTGCCTTGGATTTGAACTTGAGACCTTCGACTTGGCAGTCCAATGGTTATTCCACTAGGCTAGCACTGCTAAATAAACAACAACTTTTTCACGCGGACGAAGTCGCGGGCAGAAGATAGTAAACAATAAAATTGTAGAACAAATGTGTAGAAAACGTGAAGTCATTGAAAACGGACCATTTTAATTATTTTTTTAATTGAGCACACTTAAGGATATCTTGAACAATACAATTTATTCGTAATAAACTCAAGTATATTACATATTTTTTATGGACAAATAAACCTGAGTATTCTTCTAGAATCAGCTTTAAATCTACAGTATTTTCGTTATTCTACCTTAATTGTTCGCCTCCAGAAGTTCAATTTGCCTGAATTATTTGTCCTGAAGTTTCATTCCTACTTACATAAAATGCAGTGTTGGGACACAATAGGAAAACGCTTGGACAACTTAAAAGCATTCGCGTGACGGCGCTTCGTAGTTTAAATAATAAATTAGCGTCGGTATAACAGTCGTGGCAACCCCTTTCTATGCTAACACATAAGGTTGTGCATTACAAGAAAAAAAACAGCCAAGTTCGAGCAGTATGACGAGCTAAGGGTTCTGCTGCACTTTTAATTTTCACGTAGAAATCTCTGGACACTACCTATCGGCGTTTGCATTCCTAATGAAAAAAAAAACTGATTCTCCTAATTGCGTAATTTGCAATCAAATCGAAGACGTGCAACATTTGCTGATGGAGTGTACTCGAATCCAATCCATCTTATCTGCACCATCCTCGGAGATTTCTAGAAAATTGTGCTATTTGATTACAGTTCTTCATGAATACTGTTCCTATTATTTTCACTAAAAATTATCCTTGTACCTATGTAGTTTAAAAAATTAATGTAAAAGGGTACGATGGGACTAACATATTTGTTAACAAAAGCCTATAAATAAAAACAGATATAGAAAGTTGTAATTTTTTATTGTTTTTTTATAATTACAATACCTACCTATATAAGGATAAATTTCGATATTTTATTGACACTTGACGTGGTTTTGACAGTTTTGGGAACTGGGTAACGAGGCCAGCACATCAAGCTACCACAATCTGTCAAATTTCTTTGATAAATTTTCAATTTTAATACTATAAGATTCATTTTCCCATTGATAAAATATATAGAACATTAAAAAACAAAAATATCGACGTGTACATATCACATGGACACAATAATAATAATAATGGTTTCAGTTGATTTTACTTCACTCATTATCCACAAAGACCTTTCCCCATGTTGGGGTCAGCTTTCAGTCTATCCAGATACGGCTATATTTAACACGAAGCAACTGCCATCAGACCACCGCAACCCAATATCTAGGTAATACCGATATTCTGACCGTGTAGTTATCATTTAGGGGTTCTAACCACCACTAACAACTGTCATAGAGCTTCGTATGACAACCGGGCCCGACGGCTTTACTTGCTCTCCAAGACGGGGGTCTCATTGTGTTATCCTTAACGCACTGCTCACTTACTCAACTTTTCAGATCGGTTGATCAACACAGTTTATTTATTTATTTAATCAATAACAATTAATATTGTATTTGACTTGAACATGCATGCATACAATTAACGTTAGAAAAGGAGAAACAATATTAAAATGCTAATTCTAGATTACAATAATTACAAACAGATAACATTCACATAATATTATAGTTCATTAATGGAGTACAGGCAGTTATAACTTAACCACAATAAGACTTCAGAATAACTTTGTTTTATACCACCAAAGGTGGCAAACAATCATGCGGCCCACCTGATAGTAAGCGGTTACCGTAGCCTATAGACGCTTGCAATACCAGGGGTATCACTTACACGTTGCCGACCCTGTAAAACGAAAGAGGAATAGTTGGGTTGCCACTATAAGGGTCAAAGTCCCCCCACTGCCAACAAAACGTTCCTGGAGGAGCACTGGCAACCTTCCTCACTGTAAGGAACACAACACAGCTAAAAGCAGTGTTATTTCATTTCGATTTTCTGCAAGGCGAAGGTACTTCCCCAGTCGGGCAGCTTCAATTTGAGTGGAATTTCTCCCACTATGCCCTACCTCTTTTAGAACTTAACTTGTTTTAATATAACTAAAAAATATAACCACGACAGACTAGACAAACACGAAAAAAGGTGCGGAACCCTAAAAGCACCATTTATAGGGGTTTTATGCAGTATTGCGCGACTTTACAGACGTTAAGACGGTGTTTGTTAAAGAGTCTCGTTTACAGTTTACAACCAGTCATTGTAAAGTCTTGCAGCAGAAATACCACTGATTTTTTATTATAAAAAAGTACATATTGTTACCTTTTACTGCCTAGTTAGTCTAGTGGTTCTAAGTGTGAATTCTACGCTAGAGGTCCTGCGCGCAATGGCCAGGTTGAGGATTGTTATTGGGTATTCTACGAAACGTCAGCAAAAGCTCTGAGTTTAGATTTGTAACAGGTTCACCCTCTATTACATGGGACCTGAATATACCAGCGAACTGTGGACGTGCATTTGTATAGTCAGCAACGAACAATTTAAGTGGTTACATTACGCTTTAAAATGATACACATTAACAGGATAACGTACTTCCTTAGTTTTAAGACTTATTAAATTGTTTTGTTAATTTGTCCTGTATTGTGGCTGTCAGAATTAATTTTCTTTCTTTCTATTAATTACGTTTGGGAAATCCCGGAGTTTGAATGACTTATGCGATTAAAATACGACCCTACAACGTTTCTTACACTGCATTTAATTATGTATGGACGTTAAAAGTTAAAGCAGATAGTTTTAGTTAAATCTGCAACTTTAAGAAAGTTAGAAAGAGAAAGAAAGAATGAAAGATTTTTTCTTTTTTTTGTTCTTTCTTTCTTTGTTGATTTCTTTTTCTTTAAAAGAAAGAAAGGAAGGAAGAAAGCAATAAGGAAAGAAAGAAAGAAAGGAAAGGAAGAAAGATAGAAAGGAAGGACCCACAGCTGCTTAAAAAAAACAGCTGTATGCCAGACCACTGGCTAGCTGCCTGGCGCATTATAGGGATATTTCTAAACATGCGTTTTTCTTATCTATCTTTTGTTTTCGTTTTTCTATCCTTGGTTAAAGGGGGGATGGAGGCCGAGAAGGCCTTGGGTCATAATAAAGCTACCAGACAAGCTCGGGTAATAACAAATTAGTTATCTCGCCATTTGTCGGTCAATTATAAAGGGCAGTAATTGAGATCTTTAAATAGAACTAATTAAAACTATTAAGTCTGGGCTAAAACGGTACCAATTACTCGTTCGAGCTTTACTGACTCCAAATTGAAATACTTTGTTTTATGCTGTAATTACCACAGTAAACTTTTTAAATGTATACCGTGACACTCCCATAGAAACTTTTCGATACTGATTCACATGCGAATATTTCGGAATATAAAGCAGTTTTATTTATTTATTTTTTGCAGATTATTTTAACCTTTTGACCGCCACGTCGATAGCAAAAATCCGTGTTCTCTACGCCAAGTGACAAATTCTAGTATTTATTAATAGATAAAAACACAACACATTTTTGTATAGGTAAATACAAAAAAAAAATATTGAACTAAAAAAAAGTGGCATTTTTGACGAGCCATGTCGTCGTTGGCGTCGTGAGCAAGTTTTCATTTGACGTCTATACACGTCCGTGGCAGTCAAAAGGTTAAGTGGGTATTCCTACGAACCCTCCTCCAAACCTTTTCACAACTATGTTGGTATCCGCTTCCAGTGTAATCAGATGGGACTAATTATCAATATTTTACACGAAGCCACTGCCGTCAGACCTTCGTAACCTAATTTATAGGCAATATCCTAATATCCTGAGGATAGACTGGTTGTCAGGCTTCTGACTACCAGTAATAATTATTGTTATAGGTGTTCGTATATCAACCAGGACTAATGGCTTTACGTGCTCTTCCAAGGCATGGAGGTCTAAATGTGTCAAGACGGGCACCCATCCACAGACTGACCGCGGATAGAGAACCTATACCTTGCAGATTGGTTGATCAAAGTCAAAGTCTAAGTCAGTCAAAGTCAAAGTCAAAATCAAAGTCAAAGTCAAAGTCAAAATCAAAGTCAAAACTCAAAGTCAAAATATTTTATTCAAGATAGACTACTAGGTAGTACTTTTTGAACGTCATTTTTACATTTCAGACAGCCCCCAAAACGCCCGCCCTTCACCGCCCTTCGCCGCAGTGTTTTAGCTTAGAACAAGAAGCGGCGCAACACACTCCCCAGCAACACATTTCTGTCTTGTTACTTACTTATTTCGTTTATATAGCGATAAAATTATATAAATCAAAATTGATCAACGTAAGCCACGAGCCAGTAGTTGGGCCAATATTTTTTTTAGTTTTATCTACTACCATAGAGTGATACTAGAGATAGAGTGAAACTACTTCATTTTATCTGTATTTGATCACGACGAATGCCTTTATGCTCGCTCATAGCGAACTGCAAATCGACACTAATATTTTTTTTATTGGAGCTAGCACGCGACCGCGATGCATTCAGCCCAGTCATGTTTAAATATACCTATTATTATTTTATTATATTTCGCTTAATAAGAATATTACCAATTATCTCGGTGTATAAGTGCTTAAAAGTGCGGCTTTCAAACTGTCTTGTAACCCGTAACCAAAATTTTTGACTACACGTTTGGCGCAGGGGCCATCGGCTTCTGTGCCACGGGTTGTGGGTTCGATCCCCGCACGGAATAAATATTTGTATGATGCCTGGGTGTGAAATTTTCTGTTTATAAATGCAATCATGAGATAGGGGAAAATCCTAGTGTGGGGTAATGAAGCTACCGCAAGCAATGACATCGAATGGAGCATGACGACTTAACAGCCAGGTGTACAGTCAGCAACGAAAGTCGCTGAGCATGTTGCAATCTGCAATACGATTATTAACATGAAGTTACTGACCTGTGAAAGTTGTGCGAAATCATTGCATAGGTGATCCTTAAATATTTACCTTACCTTAATAATAAAAAAATCTCTTGACAAGTTTTGGTACTGTCATGTTTTCAAAATTTCGCTGTGTTCAGCGACTTTCGTTGCTGACTGTACATCATTAGTACAGAATTTTACACAAGGCATATTATTATCACAATTACAAAATACCTTCATATTTGTTACTACCTTCTCATATAATTCTGCAATGCAATTCGGAACAACAACATCAATATCATAAACATCAACATGCAAATGAATTCGTAACAACAATTATTCAAACAAACTTATCGTGTAACTTTTTTTATGAAACTTGAGCACTAAACAGGTTGGTTCTGCCTTTTATTAGAGTGATAACGAACAATGTTATGTTACTATGTTGGGGCTGCCATTTTTGAGGTGACTCTAGAGGTTTAGTGCGGGACTCACGGGTCCGATGGATTTATTTTAAATATTTATTAATTTGTTTTAAATTTAATTTGTTATATTCACTCCCTCAATATAGTGGTTGCAGGCGCGGCTGCCGATTTGTATATTCTCTGTCTATATGAGTCAAAATGACCACCGACTGTTTGGTCTCTGCTATTCTACGTAGTCATTAAGGCCGCTGATGGTATCATGTTCTCTGCTATCCTACCCAGTCCAAATGGTCGCTGAAAGTATAAAATAATGTTCTCAGTTATAAAATTCTATTCAGTCAATATGGCCGCTCATGGTATATTTAGTTTATCTCATAAAAACACAATCAAATAACCATATATGAAGAAACACACAGGGTGTCATTATGCAAATAATTTTCTATGTAGGTATTATGTTCTCTGCTATACTAAGCACTCGATAAATTGCCGCTGATGGTACCTATAAAATATAATTATGTTTTCTACTATCCTACACGATCAATCCTAGCCGGTCAATATTCTATACAGTCGATGATGTATCCCAAACAATTATTTATTTTATCCGACTCGGTCAATCCGTACGAACTTGGTCCGTGTGAGTTAGTTCGCTCATAACTGTGAGGTGCGACTGTTTTATGTTGGCGTTTTTATATTTAATTTATTACCCAAGTGTCAACTCATACAGGCTGTTCACTAAATTGTGGATAAATATAATGAGTGTAGTTTAAACGGGTGCATGATATTGATTTTTGTTATGAGCGGACTCTATCAGTAAAAATGTTATCTGAAAAAGCCATTGCCAGTATTATATATGACTAAAACTGTTTCAGTTTCATGAGAACTTAATTGCATTAAAACATGTCAAATTTAAGTATCCTAATAATAATAAAATTCTAACCTCGTGAAGGCTGAGAAAGAGATACAGTTAAAATATCTCGACTTAGCTCACGAGGGACGCCATGTGGGATGTGGACTCGGCCATCATTATGCCGATAGTCGTTACGGTCAATGGACTTATCGCCAAGAGCCTCGACCAACACCTCAGTAGGCTCGAGTTGGGTGGCTGGGTTAAGGGCCTAATTCAGAAGGCAGTACTCCTTGATACGGCGCGTATTGTGAGGAGGTTCTTGTCTCTGGGGCCCTAACCACCGGTAGCTTCGACCCTGCTCCCGATGCCGGTGGATTTCTATTTATTATATTTTTAAATGAGAAAACATTTCATTTTAAATGTTTATACTTAGGATAATATATTTAAAAATAAAAACATATGTTGAAATATAAATAAAGGGAAGAATAATACATTTCTATTAATTTGTTGTCCATAAATAAGTAAGCAGGCGAAGTCCCCCCGACATAGGGACATTAGTTAATTATAATACAGACACCAGATTATTGAGTTATGTAAGCAGATAGTAAATTCATAATAAATTTTAATTACCCGTTTTCTGAACATGCTGTACACTAAAACGCTAGAGCGCTATTACCACTAGGGTCGTATTTTTTTCATTTTTGGCCATAATAATAACTCTAGCACCGTGGGGAATTAATTATGACTTATTTTGCAATACCGTACCTATTTCTGCAAGTTGCAAAGTTATTACTATCGTTAAAGAGAAATATTATTGTGTTAAAGTTCGCAAGCATTAATTTAGGAAATAAAAAAGTATCTTTAAAGACTTTATTGTGAAGGATTCAAACTGTAGTGTCCTATAATACCTATTTAATAATGCAAATATTTTGTTTATTATTGAAAAACAGAATTTTATTATTATCGCTCTTCGATATCTCCACTTTGCGTTGGTTTGCTTACTGATCCTGGCTCCTGGATCCTCCGCCACCCGGGGAAGCGGCAGGGTATGTTGGACTCGTACCGACTAAAAACCGCACTTGCCTTCACCTGCCCTATTGTCATGGCCATGAGATCCGCGAAATTCGCCACGACCATGACAGGCTGTGGTCCAGCAGTTGCTGGACCCCGTCGATAAGCGAGGCCTTTCCTCGCATACTGTTTTTAAGGCACGCTTCATAGCTTTACTCGACCTGGCAATCGAACTCTAGCGTAGCAGACACAACCACTAGGCTAATCAGGTAGTATGATAGGTAATAGTTTCAAAACTGAAAATGAAATTTAAATGCTAATACAACAAAAAGGAAACTTCTCAGGATCATAATCTACCCGTTCCATTTTCTCTAAGCGTTCAAGTTAAGTGTTAATTTAAAAAAAGCAATTGGTTACCCTAGGAAGGATTTCATTCAGCCAAAGACGTTAGTTGCTAAATTGAGGAAACGTCATTTCCGTTCGAAGGACGACGATCATCTGCCGAGTTTTTATACCGATTGTGTGGAGTGGTGGGGGTAGGCGATCTAAGTGGTATTTTGTTTTTAGCAGAATTAATAATGGCTTCTTAAAACACCGACTCAGTGGTCTTAAGCACGACTGCTACATTTGAGGTTGTGGAGTCGATTTCCTGGTTGAGCAAAGTGTTATTGGGTTTTTCTATGAATTTTCAATAGCTCGGAGTTTTGATTTGTGCTCGGTTAATGGCAATAGGCTCGCACCTATTACATGGGACATTAACATACTGAAGAAGAGCAATAAGTACAGACAACAGATCAAGCTATCCAAAACTGTTTAATTTTCCCAATTGAATATGAACCATAATGTTTTAGATTAAAGTTGAAAATATGTCAAATGTCAAAATTACAGACTTTGACGACTCGTTTGGCGCACTGAGCAATCGGTTTTTGTGCCACGGGTTATGGCTTCGATGCCACACGGAACAAATACTTTTATGACCTACAGGTAGTTGTTGCGGGTCTGGGTGTTTGTGCATGTGAAAGTTTGTGTTTGTAAACGCACGATACAAGAGAAAATCCTACACTCTTTGCGCTGTAACATGGTGCGGGTGACAGTTTCAGTACCATTTCGTTTCACTCTTGAAAGTTGCCACGATTTACAAATTATGACTTAGTATTTCAGCTGTACCACATTCGTTATATATTAAATCATTAATAACTGTAGTAAATTAAACATAATACATACAATGATGACCAGTGATGACCAGTGATGACATACGGCACAGAGACGTGGTCGCTCACTATGGGTCTCGTAAAGAACCTCAAGGTCACTCAGCGAGCTATGGAGAGAGCTATGCTTGGTATTTCTCTACGTGATCAAATCAGAAATGAGGAGATCCGTAGAAGAACGAAAGTTACCGACATAGCTGAAAGACTTAGCAAGCTTAAGTGGCAATGGGCGGGGCACATAGCTCGTAGAACTGATGGCCGCTGGGGCAAAAAGGTTCTCGAGTGGAGACCACGCACCGGAAAGCGCAGCGTGGGACGGCCTCCAACGAGATGGACGGACGACCTGGTAAAGGTCGCGGGAAGTCGTTGGATGCAGGCGGCTTGTAACCGGTCTTTGTGGAAGTCTATGGGGGAGGCCTTTGTTCAGCAGTAGACTTCCTGTGGCTGATATGATGAATACATACAGTACGTTATACAAGCAACTGTCACCCGCACCATGCTACAGCGCAGAGTGTAGTGGGGTAACGTTTTTTTTACATACCATCATACATACATACCATCACGCCTGTATTCCCCGAAGGGTTAGGCAGAGGTGTACTAATGTACACCCACATTTCGCCAGTATGTTTAGGTCCCGTGTAATAGGGGGCGAGCCTATTGACATTAACCGGGCACAAATCCAGACTCCGAGCTGCTACTGAGAATTTCATAGAAAAACCCAATAACACTGCTCGACCTGGGGATTGAACCCAGGTCTTCTAGCGTAGCAGTCGCGCTTAGGACCACTAGACTAATGAGCCAGTAGCGTTTTTTTTTAAAGTAACAAATAATGAAACTGCAGGTGTATATTAATACACCCTTCGGGGAATACAGGCGTGATGGTGTGTTGCGTTATAAAGAAACAGACTTCGTATACGCAATAAGAATATTATATCTAAATGTCATTGTTAAAATCTAGGGTGGGTAAAGGTACTTTTTATCGCTTCACGGAGGGGAGGGAAGTCGGGGGAAACAATAGAACTTTATGTAGGGTAATTAATGTGGACGGCGAGGAAATTAGCTGCAGTATCATTGGAGATGACGGCGCCTTTTGAAAAATTCTTTAAAATTTGTTTGTGTTACGGCTGTTGTTACTTGAAAATGTTGCTTGTACTGAATTTTTTGTCTCCACTATATATGCAAAAGTAACTTGGTCTGTCTGTTACGCTTTCACGCCTCAACCGCTAAAGCAATTTTGATGAAATTTGGTACAGAGATAGATTAGACCTTCGAGAAAGACATAAGCTACGTTTTGTCTATTTGACGATACGTTTGGCGCAGCAGCTGAGCGATCGACTTCTGCGACACGGGTTATGGGTTCTAACGCCATACGATACAAATATTTGTATGACGTAGGTACAGGTAGTTGTTGTGAAAAACTCAATGATACTTTGCTCGACTCTTAAATCCCAGGATCGAAACCAGTACCCGTAGCATAGCAATCGGGCTTACAACCACTAGATCAATGAGGCAGTATGGTAGGTAATACCTTCGAAAGTAGACTAAAGTAGGTAGGTCACGTAGGTGTCCCGGATGCTTTAATCAACAAAGTTATCAGAGCGTTGTCTTCTTTCGACATCACAGGAAGTAACCTCACTTCCGGTATCAATAACTACCTACTTATTAGAGTCCAATGTTCATACCACTTGGCTATCACTTATCACTTATTATAATTATGGAATATTTAACTATTGCAAATTTGAAAAAGCTAGCTTTGTTCTTGTAGAAGTTATTTCATTTTTGCGTTAAAAATGCTCTTCTGGAAACTAGAGATTTTGTAGATAACCGTTTGTTCTTTGCTGCCGTCGATATGTTTTTTTTTTGTAGCTGTTATATTAAAATGCGTCTCAATCTTTGAGGGGAGACCCGTGCCCAGCAGTGGGATAGTAAATGGGTTGATGATGATGAAATATTCCATTACGCCTGTACTCTGCACCGTACTCCACGAAGGGTTAGGCAGAGGTATACTAATTGTATACCCACAGATCCCCGGTATGTTTAGGTTCCATGTAATATGGGAAACTTATTGCCATTTATCTGGCACAAATCCAAACTACGAACTGCTACTGAGAATTTCATAGATAATCCCAAATAACACTGCTCGACCTGGCAATTTAGTCCAAGACCTCTAGCATGGCAAGCGCTTAGGACCACTAGGATAACGAGCTAGTGAAAACATAATATCAATGTAACGTGATAAAATCCGTAAAAAGTTTTATTTCAACGTCTATGAGTGAGTATCAGATATCAATAAATAAATTGAAATAAAACTACTTTTTACGGATTTTATCGCGTTATATTGATATCATTAATCCCGACGTTTCGGACCCTTTACAGCGTCCATGGTCACGGGTAGACTCCCACCAGACCGCCCACCAGGGCGTCTTGATACAATACAAATACAATACAAAAAATATTTATTTTCTTTCACAAACATCAGGTTTTTAAAGTTAGTCATGGATGTCTTAATATAACAAGTTACAATTTATAATGTTTGTGAGAGACTGGTGTCTGAACTAGGCATAATGCCTGTACTACAGATCACCAGGATCTCACTTCTGAGTTTGTATGTGCTTGTGAAAAATAACCATAATTTAAATAATTATATCTTGGTCATATTACAAACCGTTATTATGTGAATGGGATAGAGTGATTGAGTGAGGTGTATGTGTGAGTGAGTGAGTGTAGTGTTTATAATTGAGTGTGTGAAAATGTAATTAATCATGGTTATGAGGTACGTAGTTTTATTTTAAACTGGGTGAGTAAGAAGCACTTCAGTGGCATCATAATTCAAATTTAGAAGCCACTTGGTTATCGCTATTTTACAGGATTTTAAAGGGAGATGATAGATAAAGATGACTTTATTGATTTTATTGTAAAGGTGATTACCGAGGAAAGTAAAAAATCTTTGAGCGAAGCTAGTGCTACACTTTGTGAGGGGACAAACAGCATAACTCCGTCTTTTCTTTGGAAGTAAGGGATTATATGGTAAAAGTGAATGTTTTTTTATAAATGTGTGCATGATAAATAATTGCCTCACTGTTAACACCTTGCATTGCTTGTAAACATCAGATGTTGGATGGAGAAAGGGTAAAAACGATGAAACTTTTAATATTGCGCGTTGCGCTCTTTCAAGTTTTATTATATTTGATTTAGCAGCACCCCCCCAAGAAGTGATACAGTAAGTAAGTACTGACTGGCACAAAGCCAAATAAACCATTTTAATAACTTCTTTGTCTGCCACATGCCGGAGATTTTTAAAAAGGTAAATCATTTTGCGGGTTCTAGTTGTAAGGAGATTAATATGAGCTTGAAAAGAAAGTTTGTCGTCAATCATAATACCTAGGTATTTGATGCAACTAGTTCGCTGCAGTCGCGGGCATGAACATGAGATAGCGTTGGATTGAGAACAAGAGTGTGCTTGGATGTAGAAGTTGTTCAGATAACCTTTTGAGAGTTGTTTTATAGAGAAGGACATGTATTTCGTTTTATCAATATTAATGGTAAGTAGGTTATTACGTAGCCAAGTTTGAACCTTGTTAAAGCCATATTGTGCACAACTATAAACTTCATCCCATGTATCTGCCGTAAAGAGCAGGGCTGTATCATCTGCAAATGAAATTATTTTCCCATTGGGTAGATTTATTTGAAAGAGGTCGTTTATATAGGCTAGAAATAATGAGGGTCCAATCACACTACCTTGTGGCACTCCATAAGTAACTGGGAGATCGTTACTAGTGTATTCTCCTATCCTAACACGTTGGAAACGGTTTGACAAGTAATCTGTGAATAGTTTGTGTGTTACATCTCTTATTCCGAGCCGTTCCAACTTTTTTAACAGAATAGGAATGGAAACCGTGTCAAAGGCTTTCGCCAAGTCAATAAATATCACAAGAGCTTTTTTATTATTATCGATATTTTTGACCAAATGATCTGTCAATTCATGAACAGCATCGGCACATGACTTACCGGACCTGAAACCATATTGAGCGGAAGAAAGAGAATTATTTTGCTCCAGAAACCGAATAAATCTGTTGTTCATGATACGTTCTAAGATCTTGGAGATAGTAGGTAGAATAGAAATAGGCCTGTAGTTGCTAACAGAATCTTTTTGACCACTTTTGTAAATGGGGTGAACAAGAGACTTTTTGAAAGTAAGAGGGAAGATCCCGCTTGTAAGAGACAAGTTAAAAATATAAGTCAGGGGGGTTATGAGAATTCCTATGTATTGTTTAAGGAAGGAGGAAGTGATTGGGTCTGTACTCTCTGAATTGGTATCTTTTAAGTTAAGAATAAGAGTCTCTACTTCTTTTTCGTCAGTAGGTAAAAGTACTATCGACTTTACTTGAGAAGCAATGTTTGTAATGGTAGGAACATGGAGGGGAAGAAGTTTTTCCGCCAGTAATTTGCCAGTATTAGCTAGATGAGAATTGACTTCGCTAATAGAATTTAGAGGGTTAACCTCATCTAATAGGTCTAATGCGGGCGTTTTTGGTCTTTTGGTATTTGTAACAGTTTTTAAGACATCCCATAGTTTTTTGTTATTACCTTTCGCCATCCTAATTTCCTCCTTCTCATGTTCTATTCTCACTTTCCTTAATAATTCACAACAATAATTTCGATACCTCTTATAAGTTGTTTGCAAGGTTACATTTTTAGGGTTCTTCTTGAGTTTAATGTGTAATTTGTCTCTGTTATTCATACATTTTAATAGTCCTGGTGTGATCCAGGGCTTAAAAGTGCGGCGTCGTTTGCTTAATGGAATGACTTTTGTATGAGTTGTGATTAGGTTGCTAATTTGTTCAATAAAATAATTTGCAGCGGTATTTGGGTCTTCCAAGGTTAAGATATGAGACAGGTCCAGCGAGTTCATTCCATCGGATAGACCTTTTTTGTCAAGATGTTTAATAATCTTTGTAGGATGATGCATGTGTCGGTCCGAGTCTAGAAATAGTGTGGTACTGTTATGATCTGTAACCGAAGAGTGTAAGATAAAGCAATAGGCTGGCCTTTTGGTTCTCAACATTATGTGGTCCAAGCAGGTGTATCCATGTGTCGGGAAATTATGTGCTGGTAGTAAGCCATGACACGCAGTGATAGTAAGGTAATTAGCGGATTTAGGGTCTTTCGTGTGTTCGGCAATATCTATATTAATATCCCCTACTATAGCTAGATTTTTGAATGAAGAATATTTTGTTAATAATTCATTTAGATCAGATAAAAAGTCATCTACATTTTTTTGTCCCGGTGGACGATACAACACTATGATAATAGTATTGATGCAAACTTTTGCAACAAGGCAGTTTGCGTCCCTGAATGGGGGTTCTTCAATGGATATCTTCAAGGATTTTTTGTGATAAATAACCACACCCTCATTTTGCGTTAAGTTTGTTAGTGTAGAAAAGGATGTATAGTTATCTAAGGGTGGGAGAGTCTGTGTACAAGGGAGCCAGCATTCACTTAAGACAATGAGATCCCAGTCAATTTCAAGTCTTGCAAGAAGTATTTGAAGATTGGGCATGTTACGTTTAATACTGCGGATGTTTTGATGAATGCATGAGATCTGATTTTTCGATTTACTTATAAGATTATAAATTTCATCTACTTCGCAAATCTTAGACTCAGCCACGGAGATTGAATCTATATTGTCATTAATTTGGTTTATGCTATCGAAAATGGTATTACATTTTTAGAAGAACGTCGCTGAACGAGTGAAGGATGGTTGCTAAAATTTACGTGAATGTATATGTAGGTGGTGTTCCTAAGTAAGTGAAGTGGAATGATGAATTGTGTCTGTAGAAGTGTAATTATTTGAGGTTTTTGTATGTGATGTGTGAATGTAGCAAATTGAATGTAATAAATATTGAATTTGATGATATAATTACTGACATCTACCCTACATTTTAGTTAATTATTGGCAATCCGATTAACGCAAAACGAGCTCACCGTATCCTCTGTAGGCCTGGATTTTGATTTAATAGAATCTATAACAGGATTCCAACCAGGTGGTAAGACCCAGCCATCTTCTCTATTGAAATTTTGATGTTTTTTAATTTCCTCACGAATCATCCTGGGTAGGTATCGACTTTCTTTCGCAAGGATAATAATATGTGGTTTGTCGAATCTGATGTGATGCGAAAGTAGTTTTATTTCAATGTATAATATTCGCTTAAGTGTCAGAAATCAATAATTTTTTTTAAATACAAAAAAAAAACAACTGACAATTAATGACAATTTTTTCAGTACTGTTTTGACCTCATTTCTGGTTTTACTACTATACGTAACTTTTTAAGCCATAACATGTAAGATTTAACGTTACAATAAGCAATAACATTGTGTCAGTTGAAGCCCAATTGGCTCGCGATGAAAAGCATTCCTGCATGAGCTAGTAAGTGTAACTTGGAGAACATAATTACACTGTCTAAAGTATAATTGGAGGAAAATGTATGACTACATGTGAAAATCCTTGTACAGTGAGTCAATGTTTTTATTCGAGGTAGTAACTGTAAATATCTTAGGTATATGATAACCCATATACCTCAAAGAGGGTTAATTCACTGTCCTTTTTGGCAATGTTGTCAGAATATTTTCTCTTTCATTTAAAAATAATATTAATAAATATTTCGGACAAGTTACTCAGCATGATCTAGTCCCGAACTAAGCAAAGTTTTTACTATGGGACAATGATAACACTATACTACTTAATACATGCTAATAATATAATACGGGAACATCAAGATTAACACAAACACATCGCATCAATCGTAATAAGCAGTCCACTAGACCACAGACTCATTCAACAACTAATAATTTTTGTGTACGTTACGTGAACTGATTTTGACCGATTTTCTTTTAATCTGAAAGAAAATACAGAGAGCCAGTACATCAAGCTACCCCAGTAGGTACATCGGTGTCAAATTTCTTTGATAGATATTCAACTCAAATTCAAAGTGATAAACTTCATGTTCGATTGAAAAAAATGACAATTATGGATAACTTGACCTGCTGGCATCTAATGGTAAAAAGTACAGATGAAAATAAGTTCACAAAATCGACCATAAATACCGCCAAAATAACTTCAAAACTTTCATATTTCACACCAACAAAGCTAAAAGGACACGAGAATTCGCTGCCGCATGAGAAAATCCTTCAGTGAGTCATGTGTACTTTGCGACAGTGTGCTGAGGGCATCGTCAGCTCAAGGATACTCGCTATCAACAAATTAACATGCATTATCATGAAAGTTAAAAGCGACGCCCTTGGTAGGTGCATGTGGACAAACCTCGTTATATATAGGTGTTATTTCCAAGTAAATCATGAAAGGTTTACACTGTTTTGGACAAAGATTAAGTATTTGGAAATAAATACTTTATGATGCCGAAATAAATAGTTTAAAAAATGGTGCACCATTCATTGTAACGTTAAGCCAAGCAAATAACGTTTGTAACGTTAAGCAAATAACGTTATAATAAATAAAAAAAAATAAAATCTTTCATTTCAGACATTGGTCCATAGTAGGGTGTTAGTAAAAAACGATATTAAAAAAACTGTGTTACAAAGAAATATTAAAAATCATCAAAGATAATCATTAATCATCCCATCGTTATTTCCATGAAAAGGTTTAATAAGCTCCGTTAATTCACGATAAATCAAAGGTATCACTATTTATCGTTTACAATTACATGTTTGTGGAGTAAAACTATTTAAATTTTAAACTTTTTTATGGCTATACATACCTAGATATAGTTGGTGGCTAAGTTATAAATACGCTGATCGACGGATCTCCAAGGTTAAGCTACGTTAGCCGCGGTCATCCTCTGAATCGGCAACCTATCTTAAAAAATCGAGACCACTTAAACCGTCCCGGTTGTCATGCGTAGACGTACAATCGTTAAGTCAGAAAAAAGCCTAACAACCAGTCTATTCTCAGAATATCAGTATTGCCCATGTACAATTTTCTTGCAGAGGTCTGATGGCAGACGCTGCGTTTAAAATATTTATATTCAGCCATATCTGTTTAGACTGATAGGCGATCACAACATAGCAATATTATTTTAGAAAAATTAACCAAGAGACTGCCCAACAGCGAACTACAAGCGTAACGTGATTATTTGTTAGACTCCCCGCTGTACGCTTAGCTTATATGACCTCTGTGGTCTAGCGGTTCGAGTGCCGGACTGCTGATCAGGGTGTCGTGGGTTCGATTCCCACAGGACACAAATATTTGTATAGATAAAACATGAGTATTTGTGTTTGTCTGGGTGTTTCTTATGTATTATATGTATGTATTTACAAAAAAAAAAAAACGTCTAGTACCCATAGTACAAGCTCTGCTTAGTTTGGGACTAGATGGTGTTGTGTAAAATGTCCCAAAAAAAAATATATATATATATACATTATAGGCTATAATTTCTTATTTTCTACCTTATCACATTCAAACATATAAATATCATGACATTACACTGCAGATTGAGACATAGTCGAATACCTATACACCCACACTTCAGTATGTTTGGGTCCAACGTTATAGGGGGCGAGTCTTTACCATTAATCAGAAAAAAATCCAAACTCCTAATTGCTACTGAGGATTTCACAGAAAAACCTAAAACACTTCTCGATCATGAGAGTCCCATTTAAGACCACTAGGTTAATGAGTCAGTTGAAACACATACTTCTTAAACTATTAACTATTCCATTCCAGGCACGTCCGTCAGTTATTTAGAAACAATTACTTAATACTCACACCACGACCAAGTTGTTAGGCTCATTTGAAGGCATTGGTACATACACACGTGTACAACCTTCGATACTTCCTGTTTCCTGGGAATTTCATATGTTATTTTTAGCTAACCTTTCGTTTTAGAGGTCTTCTTGTACGTAATGGAGATGTCAAGATATGTCCAAAAAGTTTTTATGATAAAGAAAGTATTTATTTTAACCAAAAAAAAAACAACATGATTATTTGCAAGTCACTTACGAAATGTTTTTAGCTATTTACCACTACAGAATATTATAATTGGAATTGTATCAGTTTCACACTTGTACGGGTGTGATTAAAAAATGTCCATCATCTCGTGAGCAAAACATAATCGAGTGGAAGTTAAAATACTAAGTAATATTAAATTACCAAACTGAACATCTAAGAATTAAATTCCAAAGAAAACACGTGAAAGTAAAATGCACCGTTAAAATAGGTCGGAGAAATACCACACTGAAGAAGATATTTCTGCTTGAAGTCCTGCTAATCTCATTAGTCAAAACGAGCGTGAAAACAAAAGTAAAAGAGTATCACTACTTGCTAAGTGTGTCGCTTAATTTGTTAGTGCGTAAGCCGACTGGCCTTTGTACAGTCAGGGCCAAGCGCCTCAGTGTGTTGCACTTTGGCCTTGGAACGAGCCATAAACTGAAGCGAGGAATGTAGGAAATGTGGATACCTAGAGATTAATTTAAAAAAGTGATGTAGCCGAATACTTCGGTGTGTTGCACTCTAGCCTTGAAATTAGGCATAAATACGGCACGGTGAGGAATGTTGCCGGGAAAAGCGTCTAGAGATCAAATTTATAATAGGTAGAAAAATTGGCAATGCAACCGACCTTAAGACAGTCATGGCCAAATGCATCCGTATATTGTACTCTTAATGTAACAAGGCACATTCTATAGTAGGGAATTTTTGAAGATGATGTAAAGGATATACCAGCGAACTATTGGATTCAATTGGTACACCTCTGCTAACCCTTCGGCGATTACAAGCGTGATGGTATGTTATGTGTAATGGTGTATGGATAGTAATTATAGCGCTTAAACCATTTTGTAAATCGATTTTCAGATAGGGCCAATGAAGAATGTGTCAATATGCCACAATCATAGTCTCAGAATGAGACAACAATGATTAAACAAGAAAAACAATACGGCTGAGCCTTATAAGGATGGTACTGGTATCTATATGTTAGTTTTTGAGTCATAAGGCATTAGCTGAAGCGAAATGAATCTTGGAACAATGTAATTCCTACTTAAAACAATTTTACTATTCATAACTTACTGCGAAATACATGAAAAATAAAAATGATAAAGCATTGAATTTAATTTGCAAATGCTTGTAATGGCTTTAGTAGAGTCATGGCCAAACGCTTCAGTGTGTTGCACTCTAGCCTTGGAACAAGGCATAAGCTGAAGCGGGTAAATCTGTTAGTAGATAATTGTTTATTTTTAATAAGGATAGTTGAATGAAGTAATCACCAACAAAATGATTTCGCAGACATTGAGGCTAAAATTGAGGATCAAAATCTGATTTGATTTTTATAAATTTTAAACTAATTACCAAGAAAACATCCTAGAGGGCTAAGAACTGCGTCAAGGTAAGAATTGGTGTAGGACTCCTGTGGCAATCATTAAATGTCGTCAAGTGCCCAAAAAATCTGCCATCTGAAGAAGAAAGTGAAAAAAAAGAGATTGGGAGACGAAGAGACGAAAGAGAAAGAGATAGACTAGAAACCAACCCCAACATGGTTGGGAAAGGGTTTTTTTTGTTATTAATGTTGAAATGATTATAATTATGATCACTTACAATACCCCCTCCCGCCATCGCTCATCCCGCGTACCATCCATCTAGCGTGATAATTTTGGCCACCAAGCGAAGGTGAGAGTGCGGTATTTATAAACGCGTCGCATGCGGCGCACGCGCAGATTTGCCTCCCCGCTTCCTGTTTTACGCCTGTTAGTATGATTGCTTGCATTTTATTGTTGTTAAGATGTTAATTATATTTATGTTGTAAATTAATTGAAATATAGTACATAATAGTTATTTAGGTAAAATATTTTTTTTACCGTTCCCTGTACGCTTCCTTAGACTACGATTTCTATTGACCCATCATTTATGATCAAAGGTGATGAATTAGTTTGCTTTATAAATGAAATTTAGTATTTATGAGAGAAGAAATAATTAGTAAAGTTCGTAAACGTAACGTTAGATGGCGCTGATGTCATAACATAACACCATCATACTTGTATCCTTGACAGAAGTTATTTAGGTTTTTCTATGAAGTTTTCAGCAGCAGATTTAAATTTAATTTGTCTCTGTTTAATGGAAATAGGCATGCCCCATATTAGTTACATGAAACCTAACGCATACTGTAGATGTACAATATTGTACAGAAGTAAGTATCTACATACAAGTATCTGCCTAACCCTTCAGAATGATCTTTCTGAAGGGTTAGGCATGTTCAAATCATAAAGACTCACAAAAAAGAAGATTCTCTTAAAAGAAGACTTGTGAGTAATACTAAAAAAGAAGTCTACTCTTTACTACGAATTTTGATGATATACCATCGTTTTGAAGAAACAACAACGAAAATTATAATAATTGAATAAAATTTTAATACAATATCTAATTAAACATCAATTTTGGCGGTCGTGACAAGAATAAAAAAACCTACTACAAGATAGGAGATACAAGGGAGCCTGTTGGAGACTAATTTAACCAGAGGTCTAGCCCAAGGAGCGAAACATTAAGTCTGAATTTTTGAGAGCCTGCTAAGGATATAATCGAACCTAAGGTAGCCTAAAGAGCGGAAAATAAATAAATATAGGTAAATGTGAACTTATGTTTGCTTCATTTTGGGGGCATAATTAAAAGAAGCTGAATTTCTTTTGGAACTTGCCACGCTATTCACACATATTTAAGCCATCTTAAATTCTTGACCTTTAACTTCCCTCTCCGCCAATCCGATTGATCCTACTCCGCTGACGCCAGGGCACTTTCTGATTAGGCGACCTTTCAGCTCACTTTCATCATTAAGAAGCAGCATCCAAATCAATACCAACTCATCAAGCAACTTTCACACTATTTTTGGGAACGATGGCGTTGGGAGTTTATTACAGGGCTTCAGTAATGCACGAAGTGGAAGACGAGGTAGAATGATCTTCGTGTGGGGGACCTTGTAATTTTCAAATAAGAAAATAATCCTCCACTGCAATGGAAGTTAGCCCGCATTGCTCAGCTGTATCCAGGGATGGATGACATCAATAGAGTTGCTGATGACATTGCTTCTAAGGGCACTATAAGGAGAGCTATTAATAAAATGTGGGTAATTTCAAACATTGATGATAACAATTGAGGTGCCAAGAATACCGGTGCCTAATTTCAGCGCGTTTATTTAATTGAAAGTAAGCCTTTCTAGTTTCTACGACCAGACGGATGTTTGATTAATACTCACAAAACAGTTTTTACTCTTTAGTACACATACATCTTTAGTATACAAGAAACGAGATTAAATAATTATTATTTTATAAAGAAAATATTATTACCAATCGTATACAACAGGTGTAACAGTATGTTCTAATGGACAGTATGTACCTATACAAAATCGGATCGCCCATAATGTAACGAAACCCCATAAATTTCTATGTACACCATAAAATAACTCGTAAGTGAATTAGGAAACCATATCTTTTTTAAGCTATGACGTGAATATTTGACGAAGATTATTCGATACTGTGAGGTTGTAAAACAGCGGGAAGTGAGAGAGTTATACGTTCTTTAGAAATAATATATACGATGGGTAGAGAGACGTGGTAGGAAGTAGATATAAATTCTTTATATAATAAGAACTAACATCACTAAGTATATAACAAAATAATGTGCTGGCAATATTGTGTTCAAGTGTGAAGGGCAATATGGTCACTGAAATGATTTCTTTTTGTATCACTAAAGTGGCAAACAAGCATACGGCCCTAATGGTAAGCGGTTACCGTAGCCTAGACGCTTGCAACACCAGGGGTAGCACTTGCGCGTTGCCGACCCTTTGAAACGAAAGAGGAATCCTGTCGACAAACTTATCAGCTCAAAGCATTGTTATTTCACTTCAATTTTCTGCAAGGTACTTTCCCATTCGGGCAGCTATAATTGGAGTGGAATTACTCCCACTAGGCCCCACCTCTAGACTGAACATCAACAAATTTTAATGGGGTCTCAAGATCACAACGTGCGAGTAATTATACTAGTCTTGTTGAAGTCTATGCCACTTACCATCAGGCAGCCCATATGTTTTATCACAATCACAATCACAATTTAAAAAAATTAAATGCCCTTATTTTTAGTACAGAAAATTCTCATGGATCATCTGCTACCTGGAGAGACGGCAGACCCTGAACCCTCGTCTGCCTATCAGGCAAGTACACCACTCAACCAGAAGCACAACCTGGTTCGCATAAGGACAGCACAAATACTACCATACCTACTCAAATTCCGCTATTCCACCAAAGTTGCAAAATTAGGGATGGTCAAACGAACTTATCAAGTTAATAAAATCTTGAAGGTTCTCCACAAATTCGAAAATGGAATTGCGATTCTTCCCAATTACATTTTCCCTCATCAGTTTTGATGGAGAAACAAAATTCTCCTCGACGCCAAGCCTCGTCGTATGCACTAAGGCTACAGCTGCGTCCGGTTTATGCGCCATCAAAGCCGACGCCGCGATAATGTCGGCCGCGAGTGCGCCCCTCGTAAAAATATAACGCTTTGAATTTCAGTATTGAGCAGAGTGTGACGTGGAAGAAATTATGGAGCTGAAGGCGCTCGTGCTGGATACACTACAACTTTTTTAAGGAAATATTTACACTAGGTATAATTTCTCCTGTATCGTGGCTTCATATGATTTTTATAAATACCTAGTTCTTCTAGATCTGTTTCATTAGCTAAGTACTCGTAAGCGCAAATGTTACGCTTGAGGTCCTGGGTGTCCCAGATATTTAGGAGCAAAGAGTCATTGGGTTTTTCTATCAAATTCTCATTAGCAGCTCGGAATTTGGATTTGTGCTCGGTGGATGAGAAGAGGCTCGCTCGAATTTAAGGTGTCTGCAATAATGTGCTAACGGTTTTAAAGGCAATGTAGCTAGTAAAACTACTGAGCTGCTTATTGAGACTTCACAACTAAGGTTTCAAGATGACAATGCGCGAGTGATACCACTGTTGTTGATGTCTCAATAAAAAAAAGAAACAATATTCAATACAAAAAATGCTATGAAATATAGTCAACGCATTAAAACTCGTTCTTGTATTAAAATGCATGATATAAACATCTTTAATTTCATTTCCAACCTCGCTCATTTCTCGCTCAACTTTTAGTAACTCTTTCTGTCTCGATCACGTACGGTCGGACAACATTAACGGGTTCTGCATACAAATAGCTAATAATGTTCACGAATGCTGTTTTTCGTACTTTGGCGATGCGCCAGCGCATTGAAGATTAGTAATAATTGACAGCACATCATAAAGATGTATGCGAATGAGAAACCGAACTGGTGGATGTGTGAGGATTGGATGCGGCTTATAAACTAATATTTTAAATAGAAAAAGGAAATGGTTTTTTGTATGTTTGTCTCCCTATCCTGGCTCATTAGTCTAGCGTTTGTAAACACGACTGCTATTCTAGAAGTCCTTAGAGATTATTTGGTTTTTATATATTATTTGTGCCCGGTTAAATGGCAATAATACCAATTTCGGTCGTTATATAATAATAATCTCTCTGGGGTCGGTCCCTCATGTCTGAGGATCGTGGTAAGCATCAGGGTTGCCTCTGGAGTGAATGATTTGCCTGCACCGCTTTCTGTCCAGCGCGTCTCGTATAACCGTATAGAATTTGGAGGCCGACGAGTCTCCCAACCACAATACGTTTTTCCAAACTTCCGTCGCCTCTGCGCCTCCTCGCACTAATAACGCCCGCAATACAGTAAAAGCTATAAACACATACGCAATACCAATTCTCACTTATTCTTTTGGCATCATAAACTGGTCACAGACTGACCTAAAAAAACTCCAACGCACTATCAACACTCATATGACTACACACAGAAAACACCATCCGAAGTCATGCACACAACGTCTCACATTACCACGAAAAGAAGGGGGAATAGGCCTAATAGACATCCAAAATCTCCACAACAGTCAAATATCATCTCTTCGCAAATATCTATCCTACAAATCTACACACTCACAACTACATAAATATATTACTTCCATAGATAATAAGATGACACCGCTCAATTTATCTGATACAAATACACAACGCAACGAAATCATAACAACTCCTCAAAGTAAAATTGAAATGTGGTCACAAAAATCTCTTCACGGGAGACACCGAGCTGATTTATGCCAACCTTATGTCGACAAAGTTGCGTCGAACGCATGGCTTCAGCGAGGTGAACTCTTTCCGGAAACAGAAGCTTTTATGATTGCCATCCAGGACCAGGTAATGAATACAAGAAACTATCAGAAATATATTCTCCGCGTACCTAACTTACCCACAGACCTATGTAGACGTTGTCACAGCAGTTCAGAGACCATACAACATATTACCGGTGGCTGCAAAGCTATTGTTCAAACGGATTATAAATACAGACATAATCAAGTAGCCTCCATAGTTCACCAAAACTTAGCTTACAGAAACAAATTCATCAACGAAAAACTACCTTATTACAAATATCAACCTAATACAGTGTTAGAGAATAATAACGTCAAAATTTATTGGGACAGAACAATTGTTACGGATAAAACTATTCACTTCAATAGACCAGACATAACAATACTCGATAAATTAAATAAAATAGTATACATTATAGACATAGCAGTTTGTAACACACATAATTTGACTACCACTCACGCCGAGAAAATGGCAAAGTACACAGATTTGTCCATTGAACTCAGAACTCAGTGGCGCGCAGACACAGTAAAAATAATTCCCATAGTTATATCTACAACAGGAGTAATTCCCACAACGCTTAAACCGAACCTCGACCTCTTAAATATGCCATCATCCACAATATTTCTGCTACAAAAAGCTGCCATTCTGAATACCTGCAGAATAACAAGAAAATTTCTCGCTACCTCTTCGTCGTCATCGCTTACATTCACCGGTCTCACCGCATAAGCCTGCCGAGCTTGGCTCAGGCCCGCACGGCAGGTATTAACTTACACTTCATAGAAGGGAGAAAAATAAAAACAAAAAATCAAAATAATAATTCTTTATTGACATTATTTGGTGTGGGTGCTCTGGAGTCAGCTTTAGAGTTAGGTTAATACCTGTGTTTCAGGAGTCAGTGTTTCTATGACCAGACGAATGAAGTCTTCCTAATGATATGGTGCATATTTAATAAGGAACAGTATTAAATGTTTGAAATTTATTACAAAATAATAAATTAAATATCAGTAAATTTCAGAACAACACCAAAATTGGGTCAATAGTAAAAAATCTCTGATGACATTCTGATCTCGTACAAAAATGTGCTACCGTGGTTCCCTGCTGTATAAAATGAAATAAATGTATAAAATTAACAAACCCCTAAAAATCCAAAAACAAATAAAATGAAGTGAAGCAATTGCAGATTAAGACTCGATATCTTCTGATTTTAACTTTACTAATGCAATATATTTTCTATTAACTATTTTCACTACATTCTTAATAATAACTGCCGAATTTTAAATGCCTTCTCCAATGCAATACAGTTCTTGTTCGTATGTTGTATGCAAAAGTCATCGGTTTTCACGTGCGCCAACCGCAGGCTTCCCTTATCGCCTATTGTCTGTTTGTCTGTCTGTCGCTCAAGGTCTGTCGTGTGCGGTCTGGGGGCTCCGGGAACGCTGCCGATATGGTGAGCTTGTATTTTTTTTAATTCAAATGAACACGCAGCGCCTTTGAGGGAATTTTCAAGGTAGGTTACGTTATGTGGAGAGAGAAACACTGGTATTAAGTTTTAATAAAATATTTGAGTATTTGGACGCTTTTCGGACAGATTGACCTCATATAGTAGGTACTGAGTACAGATGGAATGAGATGAGTGGTCTATCCTCAATCAACCCTTGCTTAGTAGTACGATCACATAGGTTAATAAAAAATATATACCTATATGACAAAATAATAGGATTTTTGACGACAGCAGACAGATACCACTAGGCTATCACTGCTTCTCTCATATATGATTCTTCATATTTTTTACATAATTATATAATTACTTGTACGGACTAATTCACGCAGACCCTAAACCCAACGGTTTAGGGTCTGCGTGAATTAGTCAGTTAACTACAAAATTTTCAATTTTCACAGTTAATGCCTTGTATGTTGTAAGCATCCACTATGGAAGGGTTTTTGAAATTGCACCCCTAAAGAAGTTAAATGAACATAGGTAAATGTGCGAAGCAGGGAGCCGCTGGTTTAAACAGTACTGTGGCCAACTGATTGACACCCTAACCTGATGGACCTAGAGATTTGGCATTTGTAGAAAATATATTGTAGAAAACATTGTACAAAATATATTGTACAAAATCGAAGTGAAATAACACTGCTTTGAGCTGTGTTGTGCTTCTTACGGTGAGCAAGGTTGCTAGTGCTCCACGAGGAAACGTTGTGTTGGCAGTGGGAGGACTTTGACCCTTATACTGGGTCAGCAACGCGCAAGTGATACCCCTAATGTTACAAGCGTCTATAGGCTATGGTAACCATTTACTATTAGGGGGATCGTATGTTTCTTTGCCACCTTATTGGTATATATAAAAAAAATACCCTAAATGCCATACTAAGATTGGAAATTGGATGGAAATTTAGGAAACCGCCACCGAATTGGGAAAAACAATATCAGTGGGTGTAACATGCTAATCACTTAAATAAATAAGGTTAACATGAAATAAATACGGTTATTTCGAAGTTCGTCTATGAAAAACCGCAGCTCGCAGGTCCAAAGCATAGAGGCCTCTTGGAGAAGCTTCGAACCAACCTGGAACAATCCAGTAGGTAAGCTAGTTTGGATGTATCTTGTACAAAAACCGCCAACAAAATCCACCAAGTTGATACAAACATAATTTTTCTGACAGTTACAGCCACTTTGGGAAGCATAGGTATAATTTAAGGTCCGCCGGTCACGGATCGCGGAACAAATTGTATGGAGACTTCGTTCTTTTTTTGAAAGATACGCGTTTTTTTATTGTTGATTGCAACCTGCATTGTTCTGTCCGAATGGTGTTAGAGCGAATTTACATTGGTTTTCGATGTTGCAATTTTAATAAATGTTGCCATTGCGTTTTTTTTTTTTGTGATTTTATGTACGTATTATTTGAAGATGTTATAATTACATTACGTGCCGTGAGTTCGATTCCTACCCGGTAAAAAATATAAATATTTGCAGATAATTGTTTCGAGGTTGGGTGTACTTTGTATTCATTATATTTTATTTTGTGGAACGTCTTATCTTGAACCTTTTTACGGGAATTATCATTTTGAAAAAAAAAAAAAATAAGTTCGTACTGTAGGTAAGAAACACACATTAATTATAGGTGCAATTCTTATTTTGCTGAATTTTGCAGAGCGTAAGTCGAGTTTCAACCAGCTTTTTAAATCTCAATGCGGGTCTGAGGTGAGGCAATTTGATTACCAAGTTGGACAAAGCATCATCCGACTAGAAGTTAAAAAAAATATCCTATTCGTTTTATAGTGTAGAGCAATTTTTTGTCTGAAAACAGCTAGTATACTATGAAATAAGCTGCGTAAGGGTGAACATCAAACATTTGACTGTATGTTTGACATAGCGATTAAGATGGTTATTGGTTACCTCAATACTACCGATGTTCAATTTTATAATCTTCATCGATACGAAAAATTACTGTATAAGTATTGCTTAACAAATGCAGCGATACAAATTCAGTATCATCATCATCAAACCATATACTGTCCCACTGCTGGGCACGGGTCTCCTCTCAAAATGAGAGGGAATAGGCTATAGTCCACCAGGCTGGGCTAATGCGGGTTAGCAGACTTCAAACGCCGTCGAGAAAATCTTTAAGGCATGCAGGTTTCCTCACGATGCTTTCTTTCACCGTTTTAAGCGACAAATGATTACGAAAAGTCAGAGGTGCGTGGCTTGGATTCGAACTCTATACCTTTGACTTGGCAGTCAAATGGTCATACCACCAGGCTTTCACTTCCTAGAGAGACAAATTCAGTTGATTCATTTTAATTAATTGGTAGATTGAAACCGCCTCGTTAGTCTAGTATTCCTAAGCGCGACTGCTACACTAGAGGTTCTGAATTCGATTCCCAGGTGGAGCAGTGTTATGAAGCCTCTGGTGTTCACTCTCAGGGCATCATGGTATGTTATCTTTCAATTCAGGACACAGATATTTGTGTGGATAAAACATGAGTACTTGTGTTTGTCTGGGTGTTTCTTATGTATTATAAGTATGTATTTACAAAAATAAAAGTATATAAGTATTATATCCATTGTCTAGTACCCATAGTACAAGCTCTGTTTAGTTTGGGACTAGATAGTGTTATGTAAAAATGTCCCAAAAATCTAATATATAAAATTCTCGTGTCACAGTTTTCGTTGCCATACTCCTCCGAAACGGTTTGACCGATTTTGATGAAATTTTTTGTGCTTATCGGGGAGGTCTGAGAATAGGCCAACATCTATTTTTCATACCCCAAATTTTTTTTTTATGGCAAAACAACGTTTGCCGGGTCAGCTAGTCTAATATATAAAATTCTCGTGTCACAGTTTTCGTTGCCATACTCCTCCGAAACGGCTTGACCGATTTTGATGAATTTTTTTGTGCTTATCGGGGAGGTCTGAGAATAGGCCAACATCTATTTTTCATACCCCTAATTTTTTTTTTTTATGGCAAAACAACGTTTGCGGGGTCGGCTAATATTATTATAAAATACTTATTATAATTTAAACTTTTTCTAAACATGCATCGTTTGTAACGGTGACAGGTCAACACAGTATATAAAGAGCTTTACTGACGTTTCAACAAAAATCCTCACGCTTCGGCGCCGGCGCAGCGTGCGTGACCGACAAATTAAACGAACGCGTTCGATAGAGGTGTACAGAGCCCACAGAGGCCAGGACATCAAGCTACCATAATCTGTCAAATTTCTTTGATACATTTTCAACTTTAATCCAAAGCAATAAGGTTGGTATTCAATTGCGAAAATTTGACAGTTTTAGATAGCTTGATCTGCTGGCGTCTGTACATTGTGCTACCGAGAGCCTGAGTATTAATATCTGAACGTAAATTTCAGCATACATTTCATACTTTTACGCCTGTTACTCATAGCAGTTGGCATGGTAGTATAAAATGACAATAATATAAAAAGCTATCATATTCTACCATGCTTATTAATAGGTGTGCAAGCTATAAAACACGTTTTTTAAATCTAAAATCCCCCACCCTACTTAATATAACTGTCAGTCTGTCTACTGGTCTATATGGTACGCTTTTACGTCTAAACCGCTGAAACACAACAACATTTTGATGAAAATTGGTACAGAGATAGAGTAGACCTAAGGGAAATACATAGGCTACATTTTGTCTCAAAAAGCTTTTTGGGGCTGAAACTGCGGGCAATAGCTAGTAAATCTATTATTATAATAGTATTATAAACAGTTTGTATTGATTTTAGATTAAAATGTAGCATGAAAATTATTTGTACTGAATCATTAATTATTTTGTATTATTGAATTAGGTAAACCTCGTTTTGTAGCGATAATTACGCGTTTGGCTGTATTTACATAAAATATTATGCAGAATAGTTAATTTGAAAAGTATTTTACAACATTGCAGAGCCTCGTGGTAAGTAATAAATACGTTAAACAATTAATCTGTTAGTTAAGCTGCGCTTCTGACAGCCAAGGTATGGATGATAGCCAGGAGCCAGCATATCAGGACCGCTCCATTCCTCTGACATCGCGTTAAGTGCACAGTTCTCGTCGCCATACGAAAAGTTATGGCAGTCAGAAGTTTCAGAAGCCTGACAACCAGTTTATGTTTAGGATATAAGTTAGGGTACGTACTTATGACACTCTTCGGGGGCCGCGGAAGAATGCTCTGTTCCCGTAGCCCCCGACGCAGCAGGTGCGTGAAGGAACACCGTGTGGTTTTTAGTCGGTAGGTCACCCACTCTGGGTGGAGTCCGACACGCCCCGCCGCCTCCCCGGGTGGCGGAAGTCCATGATGGATTTTCCACACGCTAAGCAAAAAAAAAAAGGTACTTATGACACTCTGTGGACGAATGCTACAGCCCCGGCACTAAAGTGGTGACGCGAAAAGCCGAGGTTTGTTTTAGTCGGTAGTTTACTATTTTCAGAGCGGAGTCCGACGCACCCCACCGCTCTCCTCGGAGACAGGGCATAAAGCATTTCTAACCCCGTGAAAAAAAAGGTACCTATGACACAGAAATTCTTGAGAAATTAATGTTGAAGACTCTGCTCATACTACTTAGTTGCCAAATATCTTGCCGCTAAACAATAATGTATAGAGGCCAGCACATCAAGCTACCACAATCTGTCAAATTTCTTTGATAGATTTTCAACTTTAACATAACACGATAAGGTTCATTTTCAATTGTGAAAATTTGACAGTTTTGGCTAGCTTGACCTGCTGGCGTCTGTACTAAGAATATTGTACTATAACTGTAACTATGGGTGTACATTAGTACACCTCTGCGTAACCCTTCAGAGAATGATGGCGTGATAGTATAAAATTTGATGTTTACCAAACAATGCCTTCATAAAAATACCTATAATTTCTTTCAAATAAGGAATCCTACCATTGTACGTGCCAGTATAAAATTTTGGTACCAAGATACCATCTTAAAGATAACTATGCAAATACACAAACCGCATGCTTATCGCTACAGCCGGCCGGTGAGATTTTTATGTGCAATTAAATTAGTTTTTACGACCCCCATCTACATTAAAAGCTTTATACTTCGAGTAGTTAAAAACTTTTTAATTATTTAACATTTCAGTTTATTCTTTGTTTTGTTGTTTAAGAAAATGTATTTAACGACTCGAGTCTTTATGTTATCTGTGAGTAATTATTTAATTTAGTAGCTTTTGTTATCTTTATTGGGTAAGCTCATTTTAACATCGTAATTTTTTTTTTGTTTTGTACGTAGAATGATCACTTTGACCTCAAAGCTTACTCAGTGATCTAAGCTTGTATGAGGTTGAATTAGAACTGACGAGAGAACTTAAAGCATTACCGCTAATGATAAATATAACTATATAACAAAATCGACTATTGTAGTTCTGCTGACTGATATGTGGGTGGAAATTAGTACACCTCTGCTTAACCCTTACGGGGATAAAGGCGGGATGTTGTGTATTATGTTATATATTGAAATTACTGCATAAAAAGTAAAAAGGTATCTAATCTTTGCGCATATTTATCGTATAAAAACAGGTTCTATTAAACGCTTTCATCATTAATAACTACGCTGATCAACTGATTTGCAAGGTTAAGCAGCGCTAGCCTCGGCCAGTTTTTGGATGGGTGACCATTCTTTAAATGATTAAATTAAATAAATGATTAAATGATATTTATTTCTGTAAATAGATCTTTTAAAGACACTTTTACAAGTTAATATTTTATATATTTTTTTAAGCTAGATGGCTCCGGCATTTCCTAGCTGACAACCTCTTAGAAGAAACACCAAAACAAACTCAGAGAATCATAGTCTCTTTTAAAGTCCAGACATAGAACAGTAACAAATATGTGTCTTACAATGTAGGGCAAAGTCTGAAATGGATTACACATGGAGACCCCTCCGTGCCTCGCAGAGCTCGTAAAGCCGTCGGTCCCGGTTGCCATGCGAACACCTCGTTAGTGGTAGTCAGAAGCCCTAAAAGCCTGACAACCAGTCTATCCTCAGGATATCGGTTTTTCTCAGAAATTGGGTTGCGGAGGTTTGATGGCAGTCGCTTCGTGTAAAATACTGATATTCAGCCGCACGCATGGTTAGACTGGAAACCGACCACAACATAAATTTAAATAAATTTAAAATTTAAAATTAAAAGAGGTAGGGCATAGTGGGAGTAATTCCACTCAAATTGGAGCTGCCGACTGGGGAAGTACCTCCGCCTTGCAGAAAATCGAAGTGAAATAACACTGCTTTGAGCTGCGTTGTGTTTCTTACGATGACCAAGGTTGCCAGTGCTCCACGAGGAGACGTTGTGTTGGCAGTGGGGGGACTTTGACCCTTATACTTCTAACCCAACTATTCCTCTTTCAATACAGGGTCGGCAACGCGCAAGTGATACTCCTGGTGTTGCAAGCGTCTATAGGCTACGGTAGCCGCTTACCATCAGGTGGGCCGTATGCTTGTTTGCCACGTTAGGAAAATGCTCGAAGGATATTTACTAGCACCTAAGCTAATGCATTTCTTACAGTTTTTTTTCTTTACATACATACACTTACGCCTTTTTCCCATGGGGGTAGGCAGAAACTAAAGAACGCCACTTGCTACAATTCTTGCATACTTATTTTGCTTCGACCACATTCATGCATCTTGTCATACAAACACCCGGTTCGAGTACTACTCACCTGACGGTTTTGAAGAAACTCACCAATAAGGTGCCGATTGTCGGCGATTCCACTGACAATCGCCATTGAAATCCTTTTTGTTAATCCCTTCCATCAATTCTTTCGACATGTCCAAACCATCTCATAATATTCTTCTCAATTCTCGTCACTGTCCTCATTAACCCATATACTGTCCCACTGTTGGGCATGGGTCTCCTCTCATATTGAGAAGGATTAGGCTATAGTCTACCACTGGCCTAGTGCGGGTTGGCAGACTTCACAAACCGTTGAGAAAAATCTGTAAGGTATGCAGGTTTCCTCACGATATTTTCCTTCACCGTTTAAGCGAGTGATAATTAATTATTAATACGCACATTAACTCGAAAAGTCAGAGGTGCGTGCCTTGGGTTCGAACTTGAGACCTTCGACTTGGCAGTCCAATGGTCATACCACTAGGCTATCACGCTGCTCGTCACTATATCATCTTTAAAAGCCACAACTTTCCCTTATCACTCTATTTATCAATCTGTCATTCCGAGTTACACTGCACATACTTCGCAAGGAACGCATTACGCATGTATTTTTTTTTGTATTTCTAAAAAACCTTTGTACAGAAAGTCAACGTGTAGTATTTCTTCGAGCATTCCTAATATCAGATATGAAACCCCTTACAAAATACGTCGCAGTTAGAAACAAGTTACTCAAGAACCGAACTTAGATCTCCACAAACACATGTATTCCTCTAATTAAGTGATGCAGGTTCGACTCCCGTTTGAATACAACTTTACCGGTCACACCGTCTTCAAGTTGAAACCTGAAGTTTCAGTTACAAAACGTATAAGTTTGTGTGTTGATCTCAGAATTTAATTAATTTGTGTATTTCTTGTGACTTTGTAGAGATTCATGTAAACAGTTAATATGTTTCAGTTATGTTAATATGGGATAAGTACAAGTTTATTACTTACTTAGTTGTAATTAATTATAAATTATCCTGACTTCGTCCTTTGAGATTTAAAGGATAACGAATAGTAGTCCTCGGCTCCGCTAACTAATTTGCATGGAGTTGAAGGCCATAAAAAAACTGGCCAGGTGCGCGTCAGCCCACGCGCAATGTTCGATTCTATAGTTATCCGTCATAAAATGTGGAGTTAGAAGGAGACATTTTAATTAATAATTATTATCTTTATTTTAACTCATAGAATAATTAGTACATATTAGTATTACGCACAATAATGTCAGCAAGATGTTAGTAGTTATAGACAAGACGAATCCACAACTAATGCAACATTACGGTTGTTTTTTTACATTTAAATTATACCATAGTAGCAGTGATCGCCTTGTGGTATGACCATTGGACCTTATCACTGGCTTAAACGGTGAGGGAAAACATCGTGAGGAAACGATGCATAACTTAGAGATTTTTCTTGACGGTTTGTGAAGTCTGCCAACCCGCACTAGGCCAGCGTGGTGGACTATAGCCTAATCCCTCTCAATAAGAGGGGAGACCCGTGCCCAGCAGTGGGACAGTATATGGGTAGATAATGAGTTTAGTTCAGTTTCCAAATACCTTCATAAGTTGGTCGAATATTACTCGTTAACTTGTAAAGCCTACTTAGCAGTGATCATTTTCTATACTTTTTTGTATGCATGTGAACGGGGATTTTGGATGTGTGCGTGGATGGCCAAATCCGAAACTTTAAGGATTAGTGAAAAATATTCAAAGGAGTCTAGGGCCCGATTTCAGGAATACTAAAACTGCATCATTGGGTATTGAAAGGTTCGGGGACCATAGGTGTGATGAAGAAAGAAGGCTAAAGCATTTTTATAGTAATTCTTTACAGAAAAAAAAATAATACTCGTCTAATAAAAAAAATCAAAGGTAAGGGAAACTCAATACAAACTCACGATATCGCTGTTCGTGCACAAACGCGTAACGTGTGTAGATGCTATCTGTATTATTACATTTTTATCTGTTCAAGCCACTGAGTTCGCATTAACTCAAGCTCACATATGAGGAGATCCTTGGAAGCCACTAATGTTTTTTTTTACCACAAAACGTTAAAGAGAGAGTTACACAATTATAATTAACTTCACTTCAAAAAATTGGTTCACAATGGGTTTCCATACAAAAATAACTGTCTTGGAGACTTTGAATTGCTGAGCATTCAGCTTTTGCCTAATGCCGTTAATATTGGCATAGTTAAAGTCAAAATAATTTTAAAGTTATTTAGAAAAGGAAAAATACGACCGCGGGCAGGATTCGAACCTGCGTCTTCTGGTTCGGTACACCAGACGCTATGACCATTAAGCCACCGCGATACCTACCCGTCATGTCGAATTTTTCCTTCACATATTGAATTTACGTCTTTATGGTGACGTCAAAATAATTTATTCAAGATAAAGTACTACCTAATAGTCTATAATAATAATATTATGTAGTATAAATATATTACTTTTTGAATGTCATTTTTACATTTTAGACAGTCCTCAAAACGCCCAACCTTCACCGCCACCGTGTCAGCTGGGAAGAAGACGCGGAACAACATGTAATTACTTTGGACACTGGAAGGTTATTGGGATTTAGGTATAGCACAGGTGTTCAAACTAATTAAGAAGTTTGTCCACAAAGGTTATAATAAAGTGACGGCATAGTGCTGGCCGTTTAAAAAATGGTTGCTAAGAAACAATTCTGGAAAAAATAACAAAAATTATAGAAATGTTTTAGGAGAAAAAGTATAATATTAATAAACAGTCGAGTGGTTTTACTAGTATCATCATCCTTATCAACGGTCGCGAGTGCTGTGGAACAAGTGTCCGGTAGTTCGCGGAGGGAACGAATTAATCGTTCAACAGGTTATCCTATAATAAGCACCAGTAGAATAATAATTATTAAGTAGTTTTCTTTGATTATATACTTGTCTAGATGCCACATTGACACGTACAGAACGGCCCAAATAAAGTCTACTAAAATTGGTAGACTCTCTTCTCACTTACGTCAGTGTCATTTGGATCACTTCAGGGTGTGGAGTTCTCGAAAAATAATTAATTATGTCGGTATGTGCTGTCAAATTGTGTCGCAATTATGTGGGAAAACCGTATAATTACACTAAGATCACATTACATCGGTAAGTTTTGTTATTTAACCTCTATTATTTTATGAAAACATGATTTTTCAATTCGTTAATTTGTAGGTTCGACAGATTAGCCGGTGTTGTCAATTTATTACAAGGGAGATTTGGCGAAACTATGGGAGATAAAATGCAAATATCAGTCATCATCTTTCTATGAGGAGAAAATTTTATTATTTTAATAATTACCTACATAATTTATTTGATCAGTAAATGTTAACTTGCCTTCACAAAATAAATGAAGTCATTCACTAAATAGTACTTTTGTTAGTTCTTTCTAATATTTTGGGTTTCAGATTTCTTAAGACTGGAGAGACATTATACAGCGAACACGAAATGAAATATAAAAAAAAAACTATTTCGAAAACAAATACAAAGAGATGGATTTTGATCTGTAAATTGCTGTATATATTTTTTCATTGTATTTTTTGTTTTTATTAAAATAAAAAAAACACTAATTTATAAAATAATTACTTTATTCAGCCTATTTCGTTTAACTGTCATCCCATTAAATAATGGAGAAAAGGTAAGTTAATAATTTGGAGCAGGCATCCCTAAACACGCACACCTTGACAGTTTGACTACAATAAGTACACAAGCGGTACTCACACATATCACGCAATTTGGCCCCAGTTTTCGCGTGTCGTTTGTTTGCATTGCTCCATCTAGACAAGTATATAATCAAAGGTAGTTTTATTTCGTTATTTTTTTTAATAATCTGTATTTCCAGTATGATACCTTTGTGGAAGTAAATATAATAATTAGTATCATATAATTATTAGCAAATATAATTTATCATCATCGCCTTTCATATTATCGTCTCTAAATTTTATATGTATATGGCTCTTATCGACACGTTAGTACAAGAAGCATTTATTTATTTTTATTACTAAGTTACGAACCGAGTCTTCAGGGAAATTATAGTATGGGGTTGTTAGCGATATAAAAAGTGCACTTACGTGGTTTTGTTTCAGTATAATGTGAAATGTGGTGTTTAAAGTTCAGTGCTTATGCAATGAATACGTTTTATTAAGTCTCTAGGGAAATAAAAATGGTAGCAAAATATCGTGTGTAACTATTACGGAAACGCTAGCCAGGTGGTATAAAGGCCATCACGTGAAGCTACCCCAATCTGTCTGTCAAAATATATTTGATAGATTTTCAACTTTAATACATTGTAGTAAGGTTCATATTCAATTGGGAAAATTTGACAGTTTTGGATAGCTCGACCTGCTGGCGTCGGTACATGGCATGGAATAATGATAATAAATATTTGGGACATTTTATACGGCACCTGAAAGAGAGAGAGAGAGAGAGTTGCAGTGATAGCCTAGCGATATAACAATTGGACTGCTAAGTCAAAGGTCTCGAGTTCGAACACAAGGCACGCACCTCTGACTTTTCGAATTCATGTGCGTATTAATAATCACTCGCTTAAACGGTTAAGGAAAACATCGTGACGAAACCTGCATACCTTAGAGATTTCTCGACGGTGTGTGAAGTATGCCAACCCGCACTATGCCAGCGTGGTGGACTATAGCCTAATCCCTCTCAATCCGAGAGGAGACCCGTGTCCAGCAGTGGGACAGTACTCGGACTTATATGGGTTGATGATGATACGGCATCTAGTCTCAAACTAAGCAGAGCCTGTACTATGAGCAAAAATTAAATAAAATGAGTAGACATTTTACACAACACGAACCAGTCCCTTTTGTTACGTACGGAAAATCCTCTTGGATCATTCATCACCTGGGGAGCTAGCAGGGTATGTCGGACTCCTATCGACTAAAAGCCGTAATGGCATTCTCTAGCCTTATAATGATCATAGGATTCATGACATTCGCCATTACCACGATCCAGTCCCTAAGTAGAGCTTATGCTATGGGTCATACATTATTTTATTATTAACACTGCTTTGAGCTGTGTTGTGTTCCTTACGGTGAGTAAGGTTGCCAGTGCTCCACGAGGTAACGTTGTGTTCGCAATGGGGGGGACTTTGACTCTTATATTACCAACCCAACTATTCCTCTTTCATTTTACAGGGTCGGCAACGCGCAAGTGATACACCTGGTGTTGCAAGAGTCTATAGGCAACAGTAATCGCTTACCATCAGGTGCCTACCCACCATGTCGGTATCGCGGTGGCTTAGTGGTCATAGCGTCTGGTGTACCTATCCAGAAGACGCAGGTTCGAATCCTGCCCGCGGTCGAATTTTTCCTTTGCTTAATAACTTTAGGCTCTTTTTATTTATATTATATTCCCGGAATTGATCCGTCTTAATTAAGATAAACACACATCCAACTGAACAGAGTAGACCATGAGCTGTAGAAAGTTCATATAATAGTCAAACAGTCGTATCGTATTTTTAACCGTTTTTAATAATCTACTTTTAACCGAGGAATCTTGACCTAGTACAGAAATAATGATCCCGTTTATATTAATCAGCCGCCGCCAAATATGCTTGTGTCACTACACCCTACTTTCATTTTAGAAATTCTTTTACACAACAATATATTTCAGCTTCACTGAAAGATTTATTTCAGTGGCCGCCTATAAATTGCGTGAAAAAAAAACAATCCAAAAGTAACACAAAAATATAGAGAACGCATCCGTATTTTAACGTACCAAAGAAATATATTCAGAAAACATTGAATTAATCATCGTCCACCGTGGCCCCACAAAAAATGTGAACGAAGTAAAAATTTTCATCTGAATTAAATATTAATTATTGCGACCAGGACTTGGCACGCTGGCCACGCCCCTCCGCACAAAGGGAAATGATTTATTTGTATTTTTTATTACAACTTGATTATAATTTAGCGGAAGACATTAGCAACAAAACTGTATCCTATTTTCAACCTTATTTTAAAGAGAAATTAGAACGAGAATTGTAAGGTATACACTTATCGCCAAAGCCAATGATAATTTCTGCCAAATTTTCGGACACAAAGCGATAAAGTTTAATTGTATACTCAAGTTAAAAAGTACATTAATTAAATATGGCGAACGATGGACAATGAAAAAGACATTGTGAGGCTTTTTCTTAATGATCGTGATTTAATTATGTGAGAGCCATTTAGATTATTATCAGGGTTGCTACATTAATAAAACATCTCGTGTGGTGCCAATAAAGTTCCGCAAGCAATAATATACATTGCTATAGGTACTTTTATTTAAAGGTTTTATCGATATAGTGTAATGGAGCGATGAAACTTATTTATTGGATTTTAAATGCAACACATCGATCCATAAAGAAAGGAAAGTGTTTAGCCTTTTCCCAACTATATTTGGGTCGGCAATCGGTCTTTACCTTTACTTTAACCGTCATTGCGTCAAAAGTCAAAACAAGCTAGTTTTGACTTTTCAAAAGTGCTATTTTAAAGGTGCAACTGCACGGTTGCAAAAATTGGGTTAACATAATTATTATGGAGAAGAACCGGCAAGGTGGCCAACTGACTCAAACAATACCTTTTAGCTGAAGCACAACATTACATTTCAATCTTCTCAAAACTGCGCATAACAAAGACAATATTATCTTAACCTTGATAGAGAAACCTTCAAACAAGGTCTGTCAGACCTTCAAACTCACAGATATTCTAGATAAGGACATACAAATTTATAGTTTTCCTAACCTTAGTATACAGCTCTTAGCTTTCATGGACTTTCTCAACATTGCAAGTAATATACCAGAATCTTTATTATTCATTCTACAAGGTCATTTTATGAAAGAGACAACGGAAATGCACGTTTATTTTACATCAATATTCTTATTTGACATTTAAATCATCCTTGAGAGACAAGAGCTTCATTGTACAAGAAAAGTAGTAGGTATTTTTTAAAGAAATTAAAATGATTTTTTTGCTGCAGCACAGTGCTGAGATAGGGACCTATTCTGACATCGCACAGGATAACGTACCTCCTTAGTTTTAAGAATTGAATATAATTGTTCTGTTGTTTTGTATTTTGTCCTGTGTTGTGGCTGTCAGAATAATTTTTCTTTCTTTGTTTCTATAATGAAATGATTTTAAGTTTGATGAACGCATGCATTAACTAACGCTATTAATCGTTATTTTACACATAATATTAATCATAATTGAATTTACCCGAAATAATTTAATTGGAGTTTCTAGCCGGAACATCTTGATTTTTGGAACCGTGCAACTACTCGACTAGTTTTGAAATTTCAAAAGTGCTATTTTATTGTTCTAATTCAAATAAATATATTTGACATTCGACTTATCATTAAAATTAAGTAATTATATTCATCTTTCTCAGATGCCTTTTACGATTATGTTATTAGTGTTATTACATTTACAGTCAGAATTATTTAATTGAAGAGAATAAATATAATTATTCCCACATACAACAATTGCAAGCATTGTTTAATTGAAATATCAAGCGATTATGCCATAAAAGCTATCAAGCATTGAGTTATTAAACAGTTCAAAAGCACGACATATTTATTGTAACGAGTTATTCCATCTTACGTTGAGGAGTAAACGCATCAATTCATTTAGTTACCTACCAAGTTCTAAAATGTATTAGTTTTCTTTTGGAACAATACCACAAATTATATTTTAAATGAGACATTACACTGTTGTTATAGCCGCAGTTTCCGACAAGCAAGGCTTTTTAGCGGACGAACTTTAAGTGCCTGTTTTAATACGAGTACTCATAGTATCTAATACGTCAATGCAATGGTTCGAAAGCATGATGTTCATTAACAGTTTATGTTTATAAATATTATTCTACATATTGAAATAGGTAGGTATTACCTATTTACCCGACTGCTGTTGGAGGTTAACGTTTTTACTGAATTTATTCCCTCAACTATCGCCAAGTTAAACTCCGCCTATCGAGAAAAATCGGGGACAGCAGTCGTAAAGTTCGACGGCAGACACGACATTTATTTGAATAAGTCATATTTTTTTTAATATCCCCGCACTAGGATTTTTTCTTGTATCATGTGTGTTATTCACAAACTTTCACATATACCAACACCCAGACCCAGATCACGTGCTGGGATCAAACTCACAATTTGTGGCCTAGAACAGTTGCATTAAGTTTTTTAAAACTGCTATGAAACAGAATTACTGTTCTTCTCATTTCACGTTCTAAGAAAATACTTTTTACTAAATACCTATTTGCATGTATTTTTTTATTATATATATTATATTTGGCATTAACGCATTTTAAATATTTTTTAAGATTTAAAGTTTAGAGAAAGAAACAATCGATATCAGGCAGGGTTTATACCTGTGTCCCTCCGGTTAAGTATACCGGAAGCTTTAGCCAATCAAGCTGCCCACCAACCCGAACCCAAGACCACTGCCTGTGATTTCGAATTTCTCATTCTACACCATATAAGGACTTCAGCGATATTTCAAGAAGACACATTACTGTGTTCTTCAACGCACAATATGCACAATTAGTTCAAAGCCTATTTGATGTTTTAATGGACACAGTTTTTTTTATAGTTTGTGCTAGTATCTTTCACATTATTACTTCTAATCACAGTATCGCGTTAAGTTCACTAGGCTGAAAATGCAATTTTAAATACTCGACTGCATACTGACTGATAATAAAACAATCACTCGGATATCTGATCCTACGACCCAGTGGGCTGATGTCTTTATTGTAGAAATGCTTAAGATCCATGCAGATGTTACTATGATAATATTTTTTTTTAATATATAAATACCGTCATGCCTCTATTCCTCGGAGGGTTAGGCAGAAATGTACTAAAGTACGGCCAAAGTTCGCCGTTATGTTTAACACCATTTACCGGGTACAAATCCAAATTACAACTGGTATATGTATGGCACTTCAATCGTAGCTTCTAAACTACTAGTTAGATTTTGACAAAAGAGGTGCCTATTAATTCGTCAGTGCAGTACAAAGTTTATAGTACTTAGGCGTGACTTTTTAAATAAAACAAAATGGCCGATAAAAATAAAAGAGGACCGAAAAACAAACGAAAATATACTCGATTTTAACAAAATTTGTTAAAATCGAGTATATTTTCGTTTGTTTTTTGTTTTTTAATGATGTGTCTTTAGACTCGTATTAATACAAATAATATAATATAATTATTATAGCATTAAATAGGAAACTGGACAAGGAAAGTGTATGGTCTGTGACTTTCTTACTACTAATACTTTGGAAAAAAGAGTGTAAACAAATAATAAAACTCTTTTGTCTGTCGCCGGCTTTATAACAGTCGTGATTAAGATCGTTGGAAAAATCTGTTGATAGAAGGTCGTTCACAATGTGTACACGCATGGCTAAATTAATTATACGATCGACTGAATAGCAAAGCGGTGCTCACTAACCACCTAGCAGCTTAATGCTCCATATTAATTCCTATGATGCTTAACCGCATTTGGGTAGACTGCAAGCCGACCCCAATATAGTTAGGCAAAGGCTAGGAATCTTACTAAGAAATCTTATATATACCATCACGCCTGTATTCCCCAAAGGGTTAGGCAGATGTGTACTAATGTACATCCACATTTCGCCGGTATGTTTTAGGTCCCATGTAATAGGGGTCGAGCCTATTACTATTAACCGGGCACAAATCCAGACTCCGAGCTACTACTGAGAATTTGATAGATAACACTTTGCTCTACCCAGGACCTCTAGCGTAGCAGTCGCGCTTAGGCCCACTATGACTAGACTAATGAGGCAGTCCAGTACTAAGGAATCTTCGCACTATAAATAAAAGTACTTAAGTTAAAACCATTTAAGAAAACCAGACGTTAATATAGGAAAACTTATAAATTACATTCTACATTAAAATAAATTAATTTTTAATGCAACTAGGAAATAATATCTCTCATAATCGGGGGTGCATCCTTATGGCGCATTCGTTTGCCACGTTCCGTATACACTTAGTGCAAGCCAAACTGAACCTTAAAATCATTTGAATAGATATGACGGTAGTTGTATGTAATATAGCAAGTGTTTAAAGGATCTGTTAGGGACGTGACGCGCGAGACGTTTACGCGGGAAACATATTTTATTAAAATTTTCCATCTTCGTAGTTGTGTTCAAATGTGGACATAGATTAGAGACGGTTTTTAGAGTGTAGAGTAGACGTTTCTTTCATAATTATTTAAATAAGTTGCATAGTACAGAGGCCAGCACATCAAGTTACCACAATCTGTCAAATTTCTTTGGTTGATTTTCAACTTTAACACAAAACATTAGGGTTCATATTCAATTGGGAAAATTTGACAGTTTTGGATAACTTGACCTGCTGGCGGCTGTAGCATATTGTTATTTTTATGTACGATTGTCTTTGAGAAGTATAAAAGATAGCTAGTACGTAGTAGCGCTCGCGATCTGGCTTTCCCTCTGATGAAGTGTAATGGGTCTGTACAAGTTTATAATTCTTCAAATTTTATAAGAATCGTTAATTTTTACCATAATTTAAAGTGAATTATATTTAAAACGTTGAAAACATTATACGTTGAAAGGCTTTTCAAATCCTTCAATAATACCAATCCATCAAACAGAGGCAATTTCACGAATCTGTGACAAATTTTTTGAAATAATTGTTATTTATTAATAGTTATGTTTACGAACATTTGGGACAGAAGCTACTTGAAAAATCTATTACGTATAAAAATATAATTAACTAGTACCTAGATTATAATTATCTAGGTATACCTACATACATATTTTGAAAGTATGAAAATAATACCAACAATGCTTTACCTGGATAGGTAGAAAACATAAGACGAGTGTCCAATCTGCGTCGTACTCTACATCTCATAGCGGCGTCGTCAGTCGGCGGGAGTTAATGAGCAAGCTTTGTTACCATCGCGCTGCGGCTTGCAGGCACCGGCAGACGAGTATGAGACACGTAATTTTGTCTGCTAATTACCTACTACGCTTCCAGCCTATACAACTGCTTATGCGTGACGGTACATCAGGAGACTTTTTGTTTGTTGGTTGCAGTGGTTTTTTTGAGCATGTGTGCGCATGTGCGCGCGTATTAGTGCGTGTGTGTGTGTGTGTGTCTGTGCAAGTTTTGTGTGCGTTTAAATGTGTGTGTTAGAGCAAAATTTCCGTCAATTCAACGTATATGTAATAATCGTGATCGGTAAATTTGGGGGCAATTAACAGTTGTAATTTGTAGAATGCAAATAAGTAAAAGAGGTTAGGTACCTAAGGGAGGAGAATCTCAAATCATTTTTTCTATGTTATTCCGTTACCTCCGAAAAATGTCGTAAACAGTTTTTTTTAATTTGATCCCATACGAATTTAAATTACTTCAGTATATTTCTTCCTCCCAGCTAAAACACTCGGAGGTGGTGAAGGGCGGGTGTTTTGGAACAACCAGGTGTGTGTCTTAAATGTAAAAAATGACGTTCAAAAAGTACTACCTAGTAGTCTATTTTGAATTAATTATTTTGACTTTGAAGTACACATATCTTACTTGCCAATTGATTTCGGTAAAAATAGGCTCAAAAATAATCCCATTTTCGCGCAAAATCATAATTTACTAATAATGAGCTAAAATAATAGACACAAAAAAGCACTTTAAAAAGTAACTTACGGATGAAATTCAGTCTATCACAAAAAAGTGTCGGTTTCCTAATGAAAATTGGCAGATTCAAATAACTTCGCCAGAATTAGTGCCCTTAATATTTGATCAGGATCATTTTCTCTGCCATAATTGAGTATGATGGAACTCGCGATGTAATTTAGATTAAGTAATTCTATCGAACTGTAAGTGTAATTAATGTGCTAGCTGTGTTGGGGTTCCCAGGTCAGTTGAGGTCCTGCTTGGTCAGAACAGCGCCGTGATCTAGTCACAGCAGTGGGTGGTGACCTCTCGCTTCCGGCCGTAATTCGGTCTATGGTCGGGAGCGAGAGTGCGTGGGAAGCCGCCGCCTCTTACTGAAAGCAAGTTTTGCTTAGAAAGGAGGCGGCGGAAATTGCGAGAGAATTGTCCACCTCTCTCCTAATCCGTAGTAGACGCACCGGGCGTCGGAGGGCGCAGGCAGACCTTCGGCCTCCATATCCATATCCGCTGTGGCCTGCGGGCGGCTGAATAGGGGATTCCGCCGCCCGATCAGATAATAGCCCCAGTAGGTGGCACGCGTGCTCATCACACGCGTACCTTCAGCTGATAGGATGCAGGGCAAGCCTATACAACTGCTTATGCGTGACGGTCTCGCTAAATGATGGGGTCCAGCGAGTGCTGGACTACAGCCTGTCGTGGTCGTGGTGAATTTTACGAATCCCATGACTATAAGGCAAGTTAAGGCAAGTGCAGTTTTTAGTCGGTATGAGTCCGATATACCCTGCCCCCGGATGGCAGAGAATCCATGAAGATTTTCCGTATCCGATTCCGTATCCTATAAAAAAAAGTTAAGGTCAAGGCTAGTATTATTTTGTTTTTCAATGAAATATTCAGTAGAATTTCGGAGTTAAGCTTGTCCCCTTTGACGTGGGACGTAAACATACTGGCGCACTGTAGGTGCACATTAGTTCAATTTCGCCTAACCCTTCGGGGAATACAGGCGTGATGGTATGTTATGTGTATCGGATAACATAATTGGCGTTAAAATATTTTACTTTTTAAATCTATATCCTATTGATATCCATGTCATATCGATTATACTTGTTCAAGTAGATGTTTCCTCCTTTTATTTACCTGCCTATATACATTATTTTGCCTACTATTGTCTAATCTTTCTCATTCTGAGAGGAGACCCGTGCCCAGCAGTGGGACAGTATATGGGTTGATGATGATATATTATTTTATGTGAAGCACCTCTTTTTTTATATATATCACTGGTAAAGGTGGCAAACAAGCATAAGGTCCACCTGATGGTAAGCGGTTACCTTAGCCTATAGACGATTGTAACACCAGGTGTATCACTTGCGCGTTGCCGACCCTGTAAAACGAAAGAGGAATAGTTACTAGGAAGGTTATTAGGAATAGAATACTTATTTTTACTACCTTCTTACAACTAACCTAACACACACACCCACTTATACACACATATACATAGCTACATAACTTACAATACAAAGAAACAGCGATTTTCTTCCAATCGTAAATACTAAAGCACATACTACATACACATACACACACGCACACATACATACCAGCACACAGCTACTACTTGCAGCTCTGTAAGCAATTCCAAAATTTCAAATAACCCTAACCTTTCTACAAGCAAAGAGCATAATAACACTATACATACACACTAACAACAAACTACACACGGCACATAGATGCAATTTGCCTTGAATTTCTCAAAGGGAACTTTCCAAGAGCCCCCACAAAGATAATGCCTGCTAAAACATTTAAAGATTTCCCCATAACTAACAAAATATACGACATTTAAAACCGTAGTTATGTTTGCTAGTGGAAATATGGATAATTTTATTCTTGAGCCACTATGGCATGCTAATGCGAGCACCTAAGAACGAAACTACGGAGTGACCACATGTTGTGGGGATTCTAGAACTGTCCTGGATCGAAAAAATCATGTTTCGATTGAAAATATAATGATGCACAGACGCCAGCAAGTCAAGCTATCCAAAACTGGATCCAAACTGGACATGTACCTTATTAGTTTAAATTAAAGTTTAAAATCTATCAAAAATTTGACAGATAGGGGTAGCTTGATGTGTGGTAGTTATCTGTATAGTCGTAAACATCTGTTAAAATATTTTTTTCTGTGTTATTTACACGCCACTTATATTAAGAAAAAAAAAATTATGCAGCAAACATTGGATCTGCTTATGAAAAAAAATGTGTTTGTAAACAGAAAAGAATAAAATATAATTTAATAAAATAAAATGAATCAGTTAACGTATTTTGTTTATTATTAGATTAGGTGTTCAATTTATATGTGACTCAAATAATTGGTAGTTGATATAAATTTGGAAATGACACTGAGAATTTCGTCAAGTTTTTCTTTGCATTGACGTCTGTGCGACGTGACGTTTTACAAAAGCATTGCAATTGTCTTGGACCTGAACAAGATTGGTGCAAAACAGGGATAAATGGCGTAATTGTGTTCCAGTGTGTACAATGTAGCCAGTAAAATTACTTAATTATGGAGGTCTTAAGATGACAGCGAGCCAGTGATACCACTGGACTGGCCTCTGTAGGCTGCGTTTACTATCAGGCAGCTGTATGTTTGTTAGTCATCTTATAATCATTATATAATATAGGTAAATGTAATAATAAAAAAAATCTTGTTTGGTTTACATGTTGAAGAGAACAAATGTTAATGAAACACAGTTCAGAAGCCTGGTTACCCTATTCCCAGGGACGTACAGTCGCAATTCAACTTGCATTACCTTTATTAAAGGATATTAGCGTGTCGAGAGCGCGCACACAGATTTACATGTTATATTATATATAGGGAATGTTTGAGAGAAATTGCGACAGTTTGTGTGCGGTTTATACTTGTTTTACTTTAGTTGATTATGATTTCTGGCGCTTTGTACACTAAGTCTGTAGAATAGGACTAGCAAAACCTAGTTTTCACATAAATACGGGATCTTTAATCTGGTTTTTGGGTTTTTTTTTAGTGTTTAAGTGCTTTATTGACTAAGCCTGCTTAGTTATGAGGATTTTTATAAACATGGTATATGAGATGAGATATATAGAGCTAAAGGTACTATTTAACACTCATAGTTTACGTGTAATAGTGGTCCAGACTGTTGTCGTTAACCGTACCCGAATCCAAATTCCAAATACAAACGCAGAGCTGCTACCGAGAATTCCATAAAAATCCGACCAACATTTTGCATGACCAACAATGGAACCCAGGGCCTCCTCTGGAAGAGGAGAACCTGACCCCACCTTCAGAAGCCGCGTTTGCGTTCATTAAACCCACGACTCAGTCCTAGAAGGTATAAGTTATTCATCATGGTATTATGTACAGACGTCAGCAAATCAAGCTATCCAAAACTGTCAAATTTGTCCAATAGAATATGAGCCTTATCATTTTGCATTAAAGTTTAAAATCAATCAAAGAAATTTGACAGATTATGGTAGCTATTGTAGTAGCTTGGTGTGCTGACCTCTGTACCAAAATAGCACGTCAGTAAATTGCTAATATATATAATAATATTGTATATAATAATATATATAGTAAATTGCTAATATATATAATAATATTGCTAGTATATAATGTTTTCCATACCAAACACTTCCCCACACCTTTTTAACAAAGCACATTACAGCTACTTAAGACGTAACACGTCACGTCAAAGGGAAGCGCTTAAGCGATTTACATGTGGAGTAATTGATTGCTTGTATTTTATCACATGAATTATGTATCGGAGTGTGGTGCAAGTTTTGAGAGATCGCGTTTTAATACGAGTTATGGTAAAAGAATCAGATGATGCAGTAAAACGCTTTCGTTTATGATGTTGGTGTGTATCGAAAACGCACTTGTCCAAAATAATTAAAAAAAAATAGACTCGGGTCCCGCGAAAGCTTTGTGTCGCAAGAGAAGTTACAAATATACAATTAACGAACACCAAATAATACCCAGACTTGAAACAGAGATCTATGGATTACACAAATATTTGGTAGTGGCGAGGTGACCAAGGTGACTTGAAGTCAAGACATCAAAGCTTTAAAATGGTCTTTTAAACTAGACGTTTTACTGGTCGAAGATATATTCACCCTACAATTTCTTAGGTGTGGTAAATCTGTACGGATCGTCTGCCATTTGGCGAGGACAGGTTATGCCAGACTCATATGACTAATAACTGCACCTGCCGTTCTTGGTTCTATATGCCATGGGAAAGGTTCCATTCTTCACAACCATGAGAAATATCCCGGCTTCTCACGGGTTGATAGTGATTGCGGATTTCTATAATAATAGTAGCCTAAGTTACTCCTTATAGCATCAGCTATCTGCTAGTGAATGTCCCGTTAAAATCGGTCGCCGTTTCAGAGATAAGTCGGAACAATAGACAGAAAAAAAGTAAGTACCTTACGTTAAAAGTTACAAACAGACACTTTAATTTTGTTTAAAATGTGTACAGATAATAACGATATCAAACAACAACGCTACCGCTTACATTCATACCACACCCGACTCCCTTAAAATACGCAAATGTATTTCAGATAGCACAAAGCACATAATTATCTTTAAGGAAGTGATTCCAATTACATTGGTAATCGATTTTTGAATGTTTCTGTAATGAATCGATAATTTTTATCGATTCAGTTATTGGATTTTGGAGGACGTTTGTGTCATCCTGACTATATTTCAGTGTGCGGTAAAAGGTCATCTTGAAAGTATTTTTTATTTTATTTTGTTTATATATTTTTTAATATAGCGAAGGAAAATTCGAATGCAGGCAGGAACCTCGAACCTGCGTCTTCTGGATCAATACTCCAGAAGTTATGACCAATTAAGCCACCGCGTCCCACCCACCAGATCGAAATTTGCCTTCACAATCTGAATTTACGTCTTTATGGTGACGGCTGTAGATTTTTTTTTAATTTCTGTAAGTAAATCTTTTAAAGACAATTTTACAAGTCAATATTTTACTTTTCTTTTAAGCTAGATGGCTCCGGTATTTCCTAACTGATGACCTCTGCGAAGAAACACAGAAACAAAATCAGAAAATCATAGCCTAGAGACCAGACATAGAATAGTAACAATTATGTGAGTGTTATAATGTAGGGCAATGTCTGAAATGGCGTTTTGAAGAAAGAGCCGGCATGCATTTATCAGTCATTGTGTAGCTCAACCATATTTTAGGGAGCTCTATCAATCAATATCATGATGGAAAGCAAATATAAGACTAATAATTAACAAAGTACTCGCAACCGGCGTATATGTATGACAAGATATATGAATGTGGTCGAAGCGAAAGAAGTATGCTAGAATCGTAGCAAGTGGCGTTCGTTAGTTTCTGCCTACCCCCATGGGAAAAAGGCGTGAGTGTATGTATGTATAATTAACAAAAATGTAGGGTCAGTAATTATAACATATATAACATCAAGGCGCTCACCACTACAGTAGTAGTAATAAGCTTGCTCTTATAACACGGGAGCTAAAAATACTGGTGAACCTTGACCACTTATCAGGTTTTTCATTTGAAATTTATATCAAGTACCTATCAAATTATAGCTTTTTAATGAACTAGAAAATAAACCTAATGTTTTATAGGAATATAATTTTCTTTATTACGATGTCTGTCACATAAAATATTAATTTACTATGGTATTACAATATTTCCAAGAAATTTTCATGATGTGTTAGTAATTATTTTAAATGTTAATTATTTTTTTATAATCTAAAGTAAAATATGTCAGAAAATTAAGCTCCGGTTTTGTTATTCAGTTAATATTATTGTTTGAGATAATTTTAATAATGTTGATTTATTTTAATGTTGTGTTAGAATCAGCCAATGTGGCATGCGCCGCCATCTGAGGCTCTCACCAATTAGGTACTTTAATTTTAAGAGTCCTTTCGCTACATCGCAGTTCATTAGATCGGTAAGCCCTATTTTATCGATTGTTTTTGGAATCAAGTCTATAGATTTTGAGACATAGGTACTATAGATAGACTAAGAAATAAAAAAATATTTGGGACGTTTTACACAACATCGTCTAGTCCGAAACTAAGCAGAGCATATACATATAGACCAGGGCTGTCCAAACAACGGCCCGCGGCTTGTTTTCATGCGGCCCGCGACGCATGTTTTAATCAGAAAATAGTTTTGACCATAAGTGTGATCCCTTTTACAAGGGTAGAACAGATACTGTAATAGATTTTTTTTAAGATGGCGATTGTTTCCCCAAACTGACAAAACTGACTGAAAATATTTTTTCTGCGGCCTTCCAGCTTTTGTAGTAAATTTAATTCGCCCGTGAAGGTATGTATTTTGGACAGCCCTGTACTAAAAACTTATATTTTTTTAATATTTTATTTATAATACACGAACACACATTTTAATGATGTAATATATTACGTTAGTAACAAAGAAAAAATAATCAGCTTCATAGTTGCTATACCAAACCAAATCAAAATGTAATTATTCCCATACCTATTAATTTAGGGAATCCTCGCCCCGAATTCCCTGTTAATATGGTAGGTATGTCATAGATACTCGTGTAGTTAGTGTTGTCGGGATGAACATCGATGGCTGTTGAGCGGTAATTAGTGGATTCCGATGTGCTTTGATGCCGCCGCCCTTTGATCATGGCGCACCCAAGATGTTGGACCGCTGGAAGTGACGTGGAGAGAATTAATTGCACGCACGTCTGTTTAGAGTCTGGTTTCGTGGATATATATATTTATTTATTTTCCAACTACGTTTGCCTACGCACGTAATGTTTTCAACCAATTTTATAAAAAAAGAAAATTATTAACTTAATTCTACAACACGTAAGTATTTTTTTTTATTTTGAAATTTCGATATAGCTAATGACACGGGTCCCGTTGATGTGTAAATGATCTAAAACTATCTGAGCTTTGGAAGGTAAGTCTCATAAATTGCGATGAGAAGAACAGTTCATGCTGCTAAGCAGCAGCAAGACCGAGTAGGTATGATTAATGATTTCGCTTTTATCGAATACAATACAAAAAAAAAAATATTCCTTTTAAGATTCATCACAAGGTCGCGACCTATTTGATCGGTTTGAAATGTTGGATCTAAGAGCTTAATCAGTCGCGATAAATATTATATCCATGGAAAAGAACTAATTTTTCGAAGTACAAAATTTAAAACCGAGCAGTACTGATTTCTTTTTCTAGTACAGATAGTCCCATTGTTAGCCACGAGCCAGGGAAGCTTGTGGCTAGCAAACTTTTCTGTCTATTATATTAATGACCAAATCCAGAAAGTAATTAGTCAAAATTTCATAATTTCAAAATAGTTCACAGTAGGTACATTTCCCATCAGTCACGTCTCATAATGCATGAGTTTTCTTTTTATTCGAAATGCATGACACTAAATTATTTTTACTTACATATTTGCGGAAACTATAGGCGGACTATAGTTTTATATTTTTTTATAACATAAAGGCCGTTTATTTCCCAAACATATTTAAATAAAGCAGTACGCTCCCTACCAATGCGTTTGTCACATCCAGCAGAACTACATTTATCAACAATGTCACATAAAAAGCAGATTCATAGCATACATAATATATTTATGCTCTCTTGTATATTTATATTAATGTGATGTAATATTTTATAGGAACACTGTGACCGCCAGACTGTACACAAAAAATATTATAGTCGATATTATAATAGAGCTCCTTGGATTATATGTATGTTTATCAATGTCTGTGTGTTTCATAATATGCCAATTTATCCCTACCAAGATAAAAAAAAATCTAGTGATTGTATTAAAACTACTTTTTACGGATTTTATCGCGTCATATTGATATTATTAATCCCGACGTTTCGGACTTTTTACAAAGTCCATGGTCACAGGTAGATTCTGACACTTACGCAAATATTGTACAGTGGAAGAAAACTACTTTTTACGGATTTTATCGCGTTATATTGATATTATTAATTAATCCCGACGTTTGGGACCCCTTACAGCGTCCATGGTCACAGATAGACTCTGACACTTACGCGAATATTATACATTAAAATAAAACTACTTTTTACGGATTTTATCGCGTTATATTGATATTATTAATTAATCCCGACGTTTGGGACCCTTTACAGCGTCCATGGTCACAGATAGACTCTGACTCTTACGCGAAAATCAATAAAAAATCTAGTGTTGCTCTTGAGATTATAATAATGTAGGTAATAATATTATAATTATCAATTAGGTAGGTTATGATTCGAGCAGTGTTATTGCATTTTGCGATTCTCTGTATCCGCTTAAAGTATGGATTTGTGCCCCGTTAAGGCAATAGGCTTTCTCCGTATATTACATCATCTTCCATCTATATACTGTCCTACTGCTGGGCACGGGTCTCCTCTCAGATCGAGAGGGATTTCCTCATGAAGTTTTCCTTCACCGTTTATGCAAGTGATGAATAATTACTTAGAATTCGAAAAGTCAGAGGTGCGTGCCTTGGATGCGGACTCGAGACCTTTGACTTAAAGGTGTACTGTGGCTACATAACACAGAATGCTTCAGACTATCTTTTTAGGAAATAGGTACTAGCGTGAAGGATTTGAACCCAGTACACATAAGTCAGGACCAATACGACAATCCTATCACTACACTGCCGATAATCTAATAATGTTCTTAGAATTGACAACTAAATAAAACCATAAAACAACAATCCGTTCTTAAATTTTTTTACTCACATCTTAATGATCTCATATACTGTCAATTTCAATATAATATTACTGAATGTAATCTTATTACTTGTTAATAATTTTATAAACGTTAATCCATCATTTTTTGCCGCCATTAAGTGGTAAGCTACCGATCTATCGATACTCGTGTTTGATTCGATCACTAATGATGCGAACATAAGTTGGAGAGAGATGGAGTATGAAAATGTATGTGTATGAACGGGACAGAGAGTGGTATTTGTCCATTGTTTTTGCTGGCCGTCTAGGAAACGAGACGGCATCGTGTGTTGGTAATTAGGGCAGATTTTATTGTATGAATTTATGAATACATTTATTTAACTAGCTCTGTATTCGAGGTGCTATAAGCGTTATGTTTTTTTCTCAATTCCATAGGATTTTCTCGAAAACCCATCTTAATACTCACCTATTAATTTTCTTATAAATTTGGCATCACCTGTAATGGCAAATGTGATGCCAATGTAGCTTAATTGGCTAAAGGACGCAGGTTCAAACCCTGCCTAAGATCGAAATTTCTTTCTCCAAAATATATACACCTGGGGAGATGGCAGGGTATGTTGGACTCGTATTGACTATAAACCACATTTGTCTTGCCATGGCCTAGGGGATCCATTAATTCACCATGACCATGACAGGATGCCTCTTCAATTGGGAAAGTCTACGGTAAACACGGATGCCGCTTACCGGGTACATCTTCATACTACCCTACGCTATTTATAAGATCCATTTTGTATAGTACAGACGCCAGCAGGTCAAGCTATCTAAAACTGTCAATTTTTTCCAATTGAAAATGAACCTTATTGCTTTGTGTTAAGGTAGAAAATCTAGCAAAAACATTTGACAGCTTGGGGTAGCTTGATGTGCTACCTCTGTACCTCATGGACTGTCAACCACAAGGGGAGGTAGCAGAGTACGACAGACTCGTACCGACTAAACCCCGCACTTGCTTTCCCTTCCCTGTAAGTCACGGTCATGATGTATGAGGACCCCTGCCCAGAAGGTTAATTCTGATGTTTAAAAAAAGTGTTCACATTATAGATCCGGTATATTTTTTGTGTTCTTTATCACAATTAATGTCACCTCTGTGTCATTTTACGATATCACTAACTTGTTCATGATCGACGTAGTTTTTTTAACTTAGGAGAACTCTCTGAACTAAATATATCGAAATGATATTTTGAAAATTTTTTACGATCTGAATAATTGGGTTCCTGTGCCAAATTGCATCCTTTCTATATTCACTAGTCCGTAAGTGTTAAGGCCTGCGCTCACTGTCGGCACATCGCAGCAAGAGATTTTTATGCAACGAATAAGAATATAACAATACATTAAGATAATAAAGTTGAAATTTCACGGCACCGCAAACTGCACCTGTGTTTTTGTATGACGATTTATTATCATTGATATTTTTTTATAAAAATCTTACCATGCAGCTAGTGGGCGAGTTAATAACATCAATTCAATCATTTATTAAGTTAATTAACATCAATGTACAGTCAGCAACGAAAGTCGCTGAACATTGTGTAATGTTCAAAATGATTTTTAATAAGTATGAAGTTACTGACCTGTGAAGGTTATGCGAAATAATTGCATAGATGACTATTAAATATCTAGGTTACCTTAATAGAAAAAACCTATTGACAAATTATGGAGTTGTGATGTTTTAAAAATTTTGCTATGTTCAGTGACTTTCGTTGCTGACTGTACTTAATTATAAACTTGTAACTACTGCGGCCGCCCAACAAAATCGTGACTACTGCCGCCTAAAAATGTGACTATTGCCGCCAAAACGGCTTGTCCCGGGACCTAAACATACCCGCTAACTATGGGTGTACATTTGTAAACCACTGCTTAAGCCTTCGGGGAATACTGGCGCGATGGTATATTATGTAAGACAAAATACTTTGGTACCAGCTAGCTAAAATTTAATATTGTTTTTTTTTAACAAAGCAATGTTTTTCAGTCACCCAAAATTCAAACATTTAATAAAAGGACAATGAACTTTTAATAGCCTCTCGTAATTTGAATTTTATCCAACAAATCATAGTAAATCGCTTCCTTCAAGAGGGTTGAGAGGTTTTTCAGCAAATTCCTGAAACACCTGAAGGTGTAACGATCCAAGCGGCGTTTAATTAAACATCGTCAATATTACACTGTTAATTTTAACCCTCAGTAGTATAGTTAAGATGGTATTACGTGTGATTGTCATAGTATTGTTATCGTTTAAAGGCTTTCGTAATTTGCTGCTGCACAAATCAAGTTTAAATATAACTTTCAATAATTCTTTCAGAAAAATAACCGGAATAATAGAAAAAATACCTTGTGATTTGAAATCATTGACAAGATTCCAAATCACTTATATATTCAGAAATAAATACAAGCATTATGTATAGATAAGACATATCAATTTCTAAGTTAACAGTACACAACATTGAATAATCCGGGCATATGTTACTGTGTATATTGCCTTCTACTGATAGCAATACTTTTTATTAGTCTTCAACACACGTAATGAAGCCCCCGCATCGGTGTAAAATGACAAAAAGGCGGGAATCCGAATTAAAATGGACGCCCGTAAACAATGCTTTGACAGATAATAAAATACTCGTCTATGGCACGACTGTAATTCAATACAGATTATTTAATTTTACCTTGTTTTGTACAACGGGGATGATTTAGAATTTTATTTCGGTCATAAATATAAATTCAACTTGATGATTTGTTTGTTAGTGTGTGAAATATGGCGTAGAACTATAATGACAATAAACAAAAGATATTGGTTGTTGTCAACAATTTTGAATAATTTACTAACAGATTTATATGAATTATTATTTTGCAAGCATGTGAATATTTTATGTCATGCTTATTTAGTTAATTGTTACATGCTACTTAAAAACATATTCCAACTACAGTCAATGATAATTAAATTATGTGAATTTACACAGATAATTTAAATTGAATCCTCAATCGTTTACCTAATGGCAACTGTAAACATGTGGGAATGGCTGGTAATTAGTAACAGTTCTTTATTTTAAAAAACTAGAGAAGTTGTCAAGATGACATGACAGATGAATGGGTCGGCCCTGATACGATGTTATACCTATTCATATGCGAGTTAAAATTAAAGTTTTGAAGAGGTAAATCTGCTATTTTTCAATCATACATCTCACAACTAATTAATCGATCAATCAATAATGGATTTATAATCGATGTTTATTTGTTATGTTATTTGTTTCTGAGAAAATATTTGCTCGAGTTTTAGATGCGATTGTAGAACAATTTAATTTATCGAAAAGTTATATTATAAATATTTTTCATTGGTGCTCAAATTACGTATTCTATTTATCTCTTCTTGGAAAGACATGCCCCTTACTTACTTAAAAGCCTGGAGCGATATTTTCCTTCGTACATAAATTAAGTTTTAACTACTAAACAGAGAGCAATTATTTCTATGACATGCACGTTCCATAAACTTAAGAGGATGTTGAAATATGGATACAAGTTGAGTACCATCACGCTCATGTCGCTTGGGGGCTGGCAGTAACCGATATGTCAGTCTGCAGGATATACGTTTGGCATTCAATATTTTCAAGGCCGGTAGCTTTGATTAATATTATCTATGCCATTTACATATTTATGTTTTCCTTTTATTTTGATTAGAAGTCAAACTAAAGTAGGTACCTTTGGCAACAATTAAAAAAATATTCAGACACGTTTGGCGTAGTGGCTGGAGAGATCGGCTGCTTCGCTACGTAGTGTGGCTTCGATCCTCGCACGGAACAATTACCTATTTGTGTGACTTACAGCCAGTTGTTCCGGGTTTGGGTGTTTGTAATGTGAGAATATGTGTTTGTAAACGTACAGGAGAAAATCTTAATGTTGTAAAAATAAAGTGTAAAATTTTGTCCTCTCATTTTTTTTATATATGATAATTCATTTTCATTTCATTCATGTTGTCATTTTTTTTATCTACTCGCAAATAAGCAACAGAAATATATCGCAAAATTATAATTATTATTTTGCTTGCAACACAAACCAATGGGGACAAAGGGTTTACATGTCACACGAGCAGTTGTGGTTGCCTAAAGTGAGTGTTACGTCAAGATTACTCGGGATTCTTATGTACATGATCATAATAAATAACTTTTAGTATGTATTGAAGGTTAGCGACTGCACTACGCTGATGGGAGACTAGACTCATAAATCGTGATATTTTTCAGCTGACTGTCTACTAAGAAAGTAGTGATAGCCTAGTGATATAACCATTGGACTGCCAAGTCGAAGGTCTCGAGTTCGAATCCAAGCCACGCATCTCTGACTTTTCGAAATCATGTGCGTATTAATAATTAATTATCACTCGCTTAAACGGTGCAGGAAAACATCGTGAGGAAACCTACATGCCTTAGAGATTTTCTCCAAACGGTCTGCCAACCCGCACTAGGCCAGTCTGGTGGACTATAGCCTAATCCCTTTCATTCTATGAGAGGAGACCCGTGCGCAGCACTGGTCTCCACAAACAGCGCAGCGCAATTTTGCTGAGTGGGTTTCGCTGCAAATCAGCGGCTCACTGAATGAGTCAGTATGTCACCGACAACAGCGTAATATACGCAAATGAATACTCTAAATCTCTATTCATAATAATATTACAGCCAACCGCAATCTGTGAGCCTAATGTAAACAAAGCCTAAGAGGATCATCGCGCTCACTCGTGTATTAAAATTTGAATTTTCAATTAAAGCCATAAGTTTCAATTATAATGCTCTTTTAATTGGATGAATTTATTTCGGGTTCAGTTAGTTTTAATTGGATTATAGTGAAAGTTTGTTCACAGATTTAGATTCAAATGTACCCAAAGTAGATTATATTCACCAGGTGAATTAACAAATTTAGGTATTTAATATAGAAAATGCTGCAATAAATGAAAATTATTGCGTACAGAACCTAGTTTTATTAGTAGGCATAAGTTGTGTTGATTTTTTAAACTTAATATCCACATAAAGTTCGTGAGTATCTTCGAAAGAAATTGGCAGAATCATCTCATCACTGATATTTTGTAGTATTTATTATAATATATATATATATAAATATTTATTTAAATTCATGAATTTGTTAGGTATGTATTTATTACTGTTTATTTATGTATTTTATTTTATATAAATGAATACTTTATGTATGTATTATAGTATAAACTTAGTAGATATTTAAGTAGCATTTAATATGGATCAACGTTTTTTCAGTATGACTGATTAATGCATCTGCCACGCTTTGTCTCTGTATCACCCTATGGTTGACTGGTAGAGAATGCTTTTAGCATTAAGTCCGCCTCTGTACAATTTGTTGTGCATAAAGCATTAAATAAATAAATAAAGTAACGTATTCCAATGTTTATAATACGTGGAGTTCTATTAATGGCTACATGTTTTTAATCATAATGCTTATGTTTATACAGAACAGAAATAGCATAGGCTTAAAGGCATTTGATTAGATTTCAGGGAAGGCTTCGGTGATTGAGGGGGTCCAGCAACTGCTGGACCGCAGCCTGTCATGGTCGTGGCCAATTTCACAGATCCCTTGGCCATGACTATAAGGCAAGTGAAGGCAAGTGTGGTTTTTAGTTGGTACGAGTTCGATATACCATGCCGCGAAAATGGCGAATGACCCATGAAGGTGTTCTGTACTATAAAAAAACCCTTAGAGGCATACAACCTGTAATGGTCGTGGCTATTTTCGCGGATCCCATGGTCATGACAAGTATGGGGCAAGTGAATCCAAGGGTGGTTTTTAGTTTTTGTATAAAATACGGAAATTCCTCATGCAAACATACCCTGCCACCTAGAAGAGGATCCATAAGGCTTTCCGGTTTCCTAAAAAAAACTATATTACGAAGTTTATAAAATAATGTATTAAGAAGTGCTTATGAAATTCACGGTGGCATTTCCTGGGTTAAGAACTGAGTAGATCTGTAGATCGATTTTTAAATTTATAGTTTCAAATAATAATTACTTTCATTTGATTACACAGATTATAATAATACTTTGCATTTCATTTAAAATTCTTATATTCAGCCGCATCTGGTTAGCCTGAAAGCCAACACCAACAGAGTTGGGAGAATGATGACGAGAGCAGGACTTGTAATTCCGACTCATAATGACGTCACGAGGCTACACTCGGAACTATAGAGCTTTTTTATATAATATTTGATAGCATTAATCGATCGCGTCCATTATCTAATAAGAACGCTTTCTTTAGGGTAGCACCATTAATCGAGAGCAAGCTCATGCTAGCTTATAGGGTGGGGCTCCTAAGTTAGCGATTAAACGTAAAAAAATAAATAAAATATCCACACGTAAATATACCATCACGCCTATTCCTCGAAGGGTAAGGCAGAGGTGAACCGAAAAATACCCGCGAACTATGAGTGTACATTTGTTTTTAGCTTTGGGGAATACAGACGTGATGGTACTCGTAGGTAGATGATGTTATGGTATTTTTGAAGTAAATTTTCTGTTTTTATAGGTACTTAAGTTATGTTAAATTTATAATTGGTATTACTATAATATTAAGAAAGTAGGTAGGAAATATTTTGGGCACAAATTATGTCTTTTTCAAGATGACATTTTATATAGGTATATAAGAATCAAGGTAAACCAAGTCTTTGGTGTGCTAAGAAAACGTGTTCTTAAAATTTAAACTGACTAACCTTGGAAGCAGTTCCTCAGCTTTCCTCCACATTCTTGAAGTGGTCTTGGTTCACAAATTCACACAGCACTAGCACTTGAATCCCACGCGAGTGGATCTGTAAGCAAAATAATAGAATAAATTAAGTTTCTAGTTTATTAATTTTCTTAAGAGAAGAACCTCCTTCTTTTTTAAAGTTAAGAAAGAAAGATTTATTTTGCAAATATGAATACAAGATGAAGTTACACAGGAATAGAGTTCAGCCATATTTTATTAATGGGCATGCAAAAATATTAATGAGCATGAACACATAAAATTAATAAACAAAAACAAAAAATATAACAAAGAGATAAAACTTAAACTATTTACTAATTATTCTTATCTATATTAAGTAGCAGTCGGAAGAGAAAAGTCATTTAAAAAATCTAAAATGTTATAATACATTTTACTAGTGTCAAAGGCAGGTCTCTCGTCAGTTAGTTAAAATATCAGAAATTGGTCTGTTCTTTGTCTGTCTTGAGTTTGTTTACTAACTCTATTAATTTCTACTACTTTGATAATAATAAACATTCCCTTTACCTAACCTCAGCACCTGACGATTGCGAAATGTTGTCGTGATATTAACTCGTTGAAATATTTGTCAATAACCCGCTTACACAGCAACCACACCCTTATAGCGATCATAAAATAAATCAAATGAGTTTATGGCCCAACTATTCCAGCATTAAAATATGGCGAAACGCTTAGCAGAGCTGCGGGGTGAACGGAAAAAACTATGGGAGAAAGGCTGGGTGTAACGCCGAGAGGCGGACTGAAAAAAAAATACTAGCTCAAAACTGCTTGATGTGCTTCGGATATAAAATAAGTGAAATAAGCTCTATAAAGGCAACAAACTATCCTACCTAAGTTATAGGTTGTCAAGGAAAAAAATATTTTATTTAGTGTGCGCGTCTAAAAACACTGTTGTACTCTAGGGCTGTTCTCTGTCAATTGACAGGGCAAAAATCAGTACTGTGCCCTCCGCACAGGAAATACTGAGCTGGTTTCCGTGCTGCACATGTTGCCTGTGTCTATAAATTTATGTCTATTAATTTTAATGTAAGTAATACGTGTGAAAAAAAAATGGTTTAAGTAAAATGTATCTACAGAAATAGATTTTTTTTTATGGTGTGTGGAATCCTCATGGATTATCCGTCGCTAGACAAAACGAAGGGGTATTAAGTACTGGTATTAGTCTCAGTAGCCTCTTAGTCTTTTTCCAACTATGTTGGGGTCGGCTTCCATTTGAGATAAGGGTAGGTTGATGATGATGATGTTGAAGTCGGCTTCCAATCTAACCAGATGCGGCTGATTATCTGTATTTTAATCGAAGCTACTGCCATCAGACCTCCGCAACCTAATTTCAGGCCCGTACCTATATTCTGAGGATAAACATGCATTTTGCAAAGATTGTCGAAGATGTTCGTGTGTCTTACTCTACGTGTCGATGATACGAATTTCAAATGTTGTTTGACCAGAACATTGCCTAACCTTCGTGTAACAACTAGGACTGACCACTTTACGAGCTCTAAGAGGCACGAATGGGCTTGATAAGGAATAGTGGGTGAGCCTATTGCGAATACTCAGGCACAAATCCACGCCGCAGTTCTACTAAAAAAATTAGAAAATCCAATAATACTTTGCATGAAATGTAAAGTATTATAGGTTTTGGGAGCGTGAGTCGTGAAGCGTGACTGCTATGCCAGGACCATAGCAATCACGCTTACAACTACTAGGCTGATAACACAGTTTACCAATACTTCTAAATTAATTATAATTATAATAACAAATACCTAAATAAAAAGTAAAATAAATCTATGGTTTATCATATAATATCTCACCCAACGGTGCAAACTGATCAAGATACACAAAAGTCTCTCAACAAGTTTACCAACATTAAAAAATATGTTTAAAGCCGTCAACTTCTCACATAATTTACGTAAAAATGAAATGCGAGTTCAAAAACCTGACAGTAAACATTTAATTTGAGTTGGAAACCATTCAAATGTTTTCAAATACATCATTATGGGCCATAACTGGGCAGTTAAGGGATCAACAGGCGAATAAAATTTCGCGATTATGACGTCATGTGAAGGAACTCTTGCGATAAATTTGTTGTTCAGCCGAAATCGTAAAGCGCTGGTGAATGTGTTAAATTTATACACTGGTAGAGCTTTAAGCACACTAGGTTCGTTTATCCTCCAAACATCCCAAATTAAAAGAGGTACTAGTGGGAGTAATTCCACTCAAATCGGAGCTGCCCGACTCGGGAAGTACCTCCGCCTTGCAGAAAATCGAAGTGAAATGCACTGGTAGGGCTTTAAGCACACTAGATTCGTTCATCCTCCCAAACATCCCAAATTAAAAGAGGTAGGGCATAGTGCGAGTAATTCCACTCAAAGTAGAGCTACCCGACTCTGGAAATACCTTCGGCTTTGGAGAAAATCCAAGTGAAATAGCACTGTTTTGAGCTGCGTTTCCTCGCGGAACACTGGTAGCCTTGCTCACCGTAAGGAACATAACACAACTCAAAGCAGTCTGGCAACTCCAACTGCAGTGGAATTACTCCCAATATTTCCTTTCTCTATTTAATAAATATGTATAGCATAAAGATAGTTTTCCGAATCTGGGTATTTTTGAATGTGAATTTGTCAAACTTTCACTCATATCAAAGGAGAAATCCTAATTATTCTTTAAAAAAAAGAACAAGACCAAGTGTCGTGGGTTCGATTCCCACCAGAGATGAATAGTTGTGTTACAAAGATATTTATTCCGCGTCTGGGTGTGCTTTTTGTGCGTTAATTGTATGTTTGTAATGTACCCTGCTCCCTTGTCTCACTCGACACTATTAAAAAAAAAAGAAATGTGCGCACTAGAACCCGCGCAAAATATCTAGTCAAATAATAATATATTTGTGACCCTTGACCTCAAGACACGCATGCAGCTCCAGGTGACCTCCACACACATTATACGCATCCAAACAAAACCAAACGCATAGATAAAGTTATACTTTTTTATAATCAAAGCACAGCTGTATACTACTCGTGTAAACTATAACACTAGGGTTATCACTCATGATTGATTGATTTCACTCTAATTATCGTTTTTACTCCTACGGAGCCAATTTGTTAATGTTTATGATTCAACTTTGACCTTACAGCTGCAATATTAATAAGATGTATTATTTTTGACATGACGTTAGAGTGTAGGGGTGATACGGTGAACGAGGATGATGTAATTCGGCTATGATATTCGATATTGATCCTTATTATGTAGGGCAACGACGACCGCTTTTGAACTACCAACACAAAAACAAGGTTAGGTAAGTATTTTTTCTGTGTATCTACCACGACAACATCTACAAATGATGAATCATTCAACCTAAATTATTGAATAATTTCCATACACGTTTTTTCACGAAACTTATTATAGTCGTAATTTAATGAAAACGATTCAATATGGGTAATAATGGTGTATACAGGTTCCTTAAAGGCCGACAACGCATCAGCAACTCCTCCGGTGTTGCAGATGTCTATGAGCAACGATGTCCACTTATCATCAGGTGGCAGGCTGCTCGTTTCCCGACGTCAACATAAAAAGAACTATAAGCCTTGACTGATCGTTTTTTGTTTATGGGGAAATTTGGTTTGCGAGGATTGGACCAGGGAGTGTGGGATTCGTAACCACTATAACCACCTCAGTGGCCACCATCAGCACATAGTAGGACGCATTGTGTCCTTTTAAAAGATGACCCTCAGAATCTGCCTGCATATTGTTCTCCCCTGATTTCCTTAACATCCTCAACCTCGCTTAAAGCTTGTCCCACTGCTGGGCAAGGGTCTAATAATCAGACAAATAACAAGGCAGACACGGAAAGCTTATTTTTGAAGTTTTCGTCAGCCAGTCCACCAATACGCTGTAAGCGTTAAACCAGCCTTGAAATGGTAGCAAAGCTCACAGAACGCATCTAGATCGTCAGTGAGTTATTATTACTATGAAAAAATAATTACCTAATCTGTGTATGTATCTGATATACACAGGATTCATGGAAATATACATATCATCATCAGCCTATACTAGTCCACTGCTGGACGTAGGCCTCCCATAATGTGCGCCGTTCCCTGTCCTCAGCTTTTCGCATCCAGCTTCTGCCTTTAGCAAATCATCACTCCATCTTGCTGGAGGGTACCCAAGGAGGACAAGGTTTGTCGAGTCGCGGTCTCTACTCGATGGACGAGTATACATATAAAAAAGAATAATTTTAATTATATCATAGTCGCCTCCGATAAATTGACATGTTATGACTCACACTTTATTTAAAGATCTGATTATGTTCGCAAGAAATAACCTTTGCCACAGACTTCCTGTTAATTTAAGAAGTTACAGCTTAAATAATAATGGACATTATTGAACGTTTTATCTTAAAACAAAATGGCAATATCACAATTAATTAGTTTAAATAGTTTATTAAAAGTGAGACGGTGATAAGTGCTGTTTGCGATGGTCGAGATCATGAGAGAGAGAATAAGACACTTGATATGACAAGAAGTGGTCTCGATAGTTTAGTTGGCTAAAGCATCAGGTGCATTTAACCGGGAGGGCGCAGGTTTGAACCCTGCCAGAGATCGAATTTTTCTTTCGCCAAAATTTATATGTATAAAAATGTATAGCATACGATATTTCCGTTAAAACGTTTTTTATCATTAAAGTGGTCGCAAGCGCAACTGCTCAGCGTGCGGTCCTTGGATTTTCGGGTCGAACATAGTTTAATTGGGTCTTCCTATTAATCCTTAGCAGCAAACTCAAATGCATCTGCGACGTCAAAGACAGCGGCCACCAGTACACCTATATGTGGCTCAATGGAATAAAGGCGCCATAGTACCCTATTAGATTCTTCTCGACACTGTTTTTTTTATTTTTTGTGTATTATACACCCTGAATATGTTCATCGTCTTACAGCCAAAAGGAAACCATTATTTCAATATTATTTCTACTAGATATGGGACTATGTCTGAAATCTTCAAAAATCGAAAAGAAGACAGTTGTTGCTTCACAAAAAGTTCAGGTCTCCAACAAAATGTAGGATGTAGTTGTTTTTTCTTTACAATTCATGGTTGATCCCATACAAAAAATTGTTGATCACGATGAATAGAGGTATATCTTTTCCGCAGTAAGACGACAAACAAACACGGTGTATTTATGTAATGTGTATAAATATAATAAGGTATATTTAAGTCCATAGTATTTGAGCAATAGTCTTTGAATCTTACCTCTCACCTCAACTCCTCTTTTGGTGGTTTACCGTGAAGTCTCTGCATCAACCAAAGGTTGTCTGGTAGAAAAATCCTAAGGCATGATACCGCCTTTTGGTGCATCCACAAAGCAGTTACTTTTTGTGGAGCCACGTTTCCAAGTCTTAATGGGCAACATCCGATAACAAAAAGTTATTTGTTGTTAGTACGTTGTTATTTGTTGTAAATATGTTGCTGTGAAAGTTGAAGAATGCTAAATTTTTATAACATGTATAAATCTTACGTTATGGCAAGTTGAGAACATACTGAAATTTCTTGAAATTGGGAATATTTATTATACATTGGGAATAACTCCTTCATAAATTAAATAATAATCTTGCAATACTGGATACCCTCGTCCACGTTATCTGTCAACGTTACAACGGACAGCTGATAATAAGCGAGCGCTGCGTAGTTGCGATAACTAACGACTTAACCTATTTATTATTCATTACACAAAAACCGACTGATATTGATTAAAAACTTGCGCTTTTTTGTTTGCAACATTGTTGTAAATAATATAACGATCATCACGCCTGTATTTCTCGAATGGTTAGACAGAGGTGGAGGACTTGTCCACCTACAGTTTACTGATATGATTAGGCCCCATGTAATAAGAGACGACCCTATTGAAATTAGCCGGGCATTAACCCAGATTCCAAGCTGTTACTGAAAATTTCACAGATAAATAAAATTTTGCTCGATCTGAGATTCGAACCCGGAACTTCAAGCGTAACAGTTGTGAAAGTGAAGGACGAAAGATAAATCATTAGGTAGTAGTTACTTTTTCAATGTAGTTTTATATTTTAGACAGCTCTCAAAATGCTGTTTTTTACTATAAAGGCGAAATTTTACGTGTTATGCAGTCCTTAAGCGATCGACACCGATTCCATTCCCACATGGTATAGGATACATCCATTCCAGGAGAGAAGAAAATCCTAGAGTAGGGCAAGTATTCATATCCTCAAAAACATCCGAATAGTCAAATATTCGTTTTAGTTTTGAACTCCAATCACCGCAATCGACAGGAGCATGCTCTCATCACTAAACCCACACAACAGTACACAACATTTGTTAATTAAAACATAATGACGAACTGGTTATCAAATAAGACCATAGTATTTCTACCGCATTCTACCAAATATGGTAGCTTACCCAAATGGTAATTACGGGGTAGGGTTCCGTGGCTGAACTATAAAATGTTTGTTAAGTACTATTGCAATTTAAAACATAACAGCCCATCACCCAAAGTACAGGGGCCAGCACATCAAGCTACCACAATCTGTCAAATTTCTTTGATTGATTTTCAACTTTAATGTAAAGTCATAAGGTTCATATTAATTTGCGAAAAATTTATAATTTTTTTGACAGTTGATTTTTTTGACCTGCTGGCAACTGAACACCCAGACTCGAAACTAACATAAATAATATTTTATTGTAGTATGAGTTCGACATATGTACTGTATAGGATCCATGAGGATTTTCCGAACTATATAAAAAAAAGCAGATACACCCGTAATCTGTCGCCTCACGAATCTGTAAGGCTCACCCCCTATTACACGGGACCTAAACATACCGGACAACTGTGGATGTACATACATCGGTACACTTCTGCCTAAATCTTTGGGAAAGGCAACCGAGATTTTAGAAAAAAAAACTCATTCTATTAACAGGTATTTTGTTCTCTTTTCTCTAAAGCTAATAATTATAGTGGACCGCGCCAAGTTGACATATCTAGCAAAATATTGGCATCGTCTGGTGGCGATATTGTAAAATAATTTAATATCCGGCGGAAGCTTTTTTAAAATTTCGGTTCTTGTTCTTAAACTTATCTTGTCTTTTATTTAATATAAAAAAGAGGTGATTATATTTCTTTAAACAAAGAGCAGACTACAATAAGATATTAGAGAATTAATATTTTTCCACTACTATTATTTTTTGAAAGCATGGCCTTTGGGAACAGTCTTTTTTATACTAATAAGGTGGCAAACAAGCATACGGCCCACCTGATGGTAAGCGATTACCGTAGCCTGTAGACCCTTGCAACACCAGGAGTACGACTTGCGCGTTACCGACCATGTAAAACGAAAGAGGAATAGTTGGATTGGCAGTATAAGGGTCAAAGTCCCCCAACTGCCAACACAGCGTTTCCTCGTGGAGCACTGGCAACCTTACTTAGCCTATAAGAATTCAAAGAAAGTCCCAATAACATTTGATTCGACATGGGAAAATAACCCTCACGCTAACTAACCATTGCTACACAAATAAGGCACAATTATTTTTGCTAAATAATTCATCAATTTTCTGAATGGATGTCTCAGTTATAATGAATTACAATTATTGTAATTTAAACCTATCTGCTTAAATGGCTAGCTTACGTTATTATGTGAGGCATGCGGAACTCCCTATATTAAAATGTTCGATCTTGTTCACATTTTCTCTATAATAGCCGTTCAAATATGGCGACCTCCTTTGACAGACTCTGTGGCGGCCGTGAGAACGTATAAGGAGATATAATGAGTCGTCATGTGTGAGAAAAATACCTGGATTTATTTATTTACTTAGATGGTGTAATGTTGTGATGATCGAAATGCCGTTGTTATGTATCCTTCTTTTATGCGATTGCTTCATCAACTGCTTCTTCTGTGTTAGAACGCAAACCATTAGTACCACCACAGATTGTTAATATTTTCCCTCCAATTTTGTTATTCAAAAATTCAAAATTTCTTTATTCAGACAACAATAATCCATCGTGTTAGTAATATGCCTAGTGTTACTAAGTAATAAGAAAAAAAAAATAGTACAATGAGTTTTAAACACACACTGCACGAACCATGAACAAGCACGAAAGTTACTCGTTCATTATCCGTACAAAGTGTCTCACATAGGGAGAATAAATATTGTCAACTACTGTTTGCAGGATGCTGTTGCTACTGTCCCTGTTCTGGGCATCAGTGACGCAACCTTCTTCCGAATAGTTGCACGAAATATGTTGCACGTTATGTTCCCGCCAATATCTCTATCAAGTTTATGTCAAACTGTAACTCTCTTTGTAAGACGTGTTCGTAAAATTGTTTATTTAATAAAATAAACTTTTGTTTCGAAATGTATTAATTTTACTATAACTATGATTCCTTTGCTTCAAACCACTTCATTCTAGTCTTAATGTTGCCATTCAATTATAATGCCATAATGTAATTACGATAAAAAATATGTAAGTGCTGTGCACACCTGTAAGTGACAAACTCACTCTAGATTATAAGTTTAACGTTAAGATTCAATAAAAATTTATTAGTGAGTAAGTCGTTGGAGTGCCTTAATTTAAATAATTTTTTTTTCACAACAGAAACTTCATCTATACCTAAAGAAGTGATTATAATCAACTGAAGGTCCAGTGAGAATGTGTAGTATGTCTTGAAGTTTAGTAGAATGTCGAATATAAGTGTATTATGTCAAGTATGTAAGAGTGATGGTAGGGCATAGTGGGAGTAATTCCATTCGATTTGGAGCGGCCCGACTGGGGAAGTATCTCCGCCTTGCAGAGAATCGAAATGAAATAACATTGCTTTGAGCTGTGTTGTGCTCCTTACAATGAGCAAAGTTACCAGTGCGCCGCGAGGAAACATTGTGTTGGCAAGTGGAGGACTTTGACCCTTATACTGCCAACTCAGCTATTCCTCTTTCGTTTAACAGGATGGGCAACGCGAAAGTGATAACCTGGTGTTGCAAGTGTCTATAGGCTACGGTAACCGCGTCCACTACCATCACATGGGCCGTATGCTTGTTTGCCACCTTTGTATACTTATATTGTTTTTGTTTTTTTTGCAAAAGCTCATTACTGATACAGTCTATACCAGTATGAGCACTCATTTATTCACGACGGTTCACATCCAGGGGCTAATGTTTGAGACGTTAATTGCACTCTCAGAACAGATAAACATCTTTTACATCTTGATAACGACTTGGCGTGTTAATGATTTGTAGCGTACAGAATCGCATTTGAACATTTTTAAAAAGGATACGGATGAAAAGGAGAATTTATTCATTTTTATTTATTTCACTGACTTCTTTTGTATTTTGGAGACATATTTCAAGTAACAATGACTCATTTGTTAGTAAGAAATTACCTATGTTAGTAATTAATACAATTTAATCAAACAAGCTAATATATGTATACAGGGACAGTACCATCCGACGTTTCACCGCGGTTGTACCGAGACATTAACTATCCCAAATCTTAAACTCCTCCGTGCGCGCAATATTCTTAAAAAGGGGTAGATAGAAAGATTTCGCTTCAAGTATTAATATATAGATGACATAATCAAATGACCCAGTAAGTTGGTACGCTTACAGCGAGAAATCAAAAGGAATCAATTTATATTTAGTTTTAAATAACTATATTTTTGCCACTATTATAATATTGACACTGATATTCAGCTGTATCTGGTTAGACTGGAAACTGATCCCAATATAGTTGGGAAAGGGCTTGGAGAAAGAAAGAAGAAGAATTTAACAGCTTTCCTAGTGGAATTTAAACACACCTCTAAAACCATAACATTAGATATGTCTTTTGCTCACTGCCTTAGTTTTGTGGTCGCAAGTGTGACTAATAGGTACTATTGAGGTCCTGGCATCGATTGCCAGGTTTTTCTATGATATTCTCAGTAACAGTTCGGAGTTTGGATTTGTGCGTGGTTAATAGCAAGATTATCGCCCCCATCACTGGTTTAAAACCTGCATGCCTGAGAGATTTTCTCGAAGCATTGTGAAGTCTGCCAATCTGCATTAGACCAGCGTGGTGGACTATAGCCTAATCCCTCTCATCCCGAGAGGAGACCCGTGCCCAGCAGTGGGACAATGTAAGGGTTAACGATTGGAAACATGCGTAAGTAGGTACTTCGGTGGGTGGATTGGTGTCCACATCTGACTAATTCCTCGGGGAATATAGGCGTCACAACATATTTTTATATATTTTCTATTTTATCATTATTATATTTTCAATCATCATTGTAAAATCAAATCCGTATAAACTATACAAGGAATAAATTCAACCACTTTTAAATAATTATTAAGGACCGTTTTTCGATTTTAGATTCATCTCCGAGGCAAGTCTACATTAAAAGACTCCATTTCCCAGATTTGTCCACTTAAAAAACTTTCATCTATTTTTTTTTTTTGAAAGAGGGAGGCAAGCGAGCTTGCGGCTCACCTGATGGTAAATGATCACCGCCGCCCATTGACACCCACAACACCATAGGGGTTGCAAATGTGTTGCCGGCCTTTGAGAAAATAATACGCTCACTTCTTGAAGGTTGCCATGTTGTACCAGATCGGATATACCTCCACTGGTAATTTTATTGATTCCACAGAGCAGTCGTTCGCGGTAAAAAGTTTTATAAGTTCCCTATTCTAGGTTATCTACGATAAAGACTATTTAAGAAAACTTGTAGAACTTATGAAAGGCCTATAAATTATATTTTCCCATGGATGTAAGACACTCAGTGTGTGTCATGCACACGGGTGACTAACTAACCTATCATTAACATGCACGCTACACACAGGGATGTTAGTCATAACATACACTGTAATTATTATCGCATTTGAAAGCCATATTGTTGCAGTCGGTTAGGCTCTGGTGACTTGCTGAATCAGAGGAGCTGGAAGATGACCCTCCTGATGCTAAACGATATCTGCTTATTAAAACTATAAGCCGATATTTTATTGGAAAGGGTATAGTGGGACTGCCTCATTTGTCTAGTGGTCCTAAGCACGATTGCTACGCTAGAGGTCCTGGGTTCGATCCCCAGGTCGAGCAGTGTTATTGGGTTTTTCTATGAAATTCTCAGTAGCAGCTCGGAGTCTGGATTTGTGCCCGGTAAATAATGGCAATAGGCTCGCCCCCTATTACATGGGACCTAAAACATACCGGCGAAATGTGGGTCTACATTAAGTACACCTCTGCCTAACCCTTCGGGGAGTACAGGCGTGATGGTATGTTATGTTATGTTATGTAGTATAGTGGGAGTAATTCCACTCAAACTGGAGCTGCCCGACTGGGAAAGTACGTCCGCCTTGCAAAAGCAATAAAATGGTATTTTGAATCAGGCGGTTGGTATTTTTGTTTCTTATTCCATTACAATAAAAAAAAAAATCATAATATTTGCTAAACATACAAATACATGCATAACATAAACACAATCAATTTACAATAACCGAACAATCAATTCGAACAACTAAACTAGGCGCACACAATAACATACTCGTAAATAATTAAAATCGCAATTGTGACGTTTCAATATTTGGTGTTTGAACTGAGTTTGACAATCGAACAGGCAATAGGCTTTGTGTGGAGCCTGCGGCCACGGTACGTTAATTTAGGGTGGCATGCATATCGACGATTTGTCGTAAATTTCGGTATTCGGTGTAAACTTCGGAGAAATAAACATGACATTGATTTTGATTAATTATGTCATTATTTGAAAAATATAAAGCAATAAGTTAGTAGCTCATGCTGTACAGTTGATCTAGGCAGGTACGACTACACTGTCACAGAATCTGCTGCTAAGCAATAACGTCTGTATTACTAAAGGGTTAAGGAGTACTTTGCCTTGGGATTTGGGAGGTCAGGTAGTACTCAAATCATCTAGTCTTGATAATCAGCCTTATCTACACAGAGTCTTCAAAAATGGTCGTTATTCAAACGGTATACTTACTAGGATTAAAATATTAATACACTTTTTTATTGTGATAAAAAAACTAAATATTGGCACCTAGTCTTTTCACTCCTGTTGCCACAAATCTTTACTTTTTTCCATATATTTTTGTTCAAGAATGTTAACTTGAATAATGCTACTCCGAACTGTTACCTAAATTTAACAATCAACTAACTCCTTCATCACACTCAAGCTAGAATTTTGGCTTTACAACATTGAGAAAAACCATATAAATATATACTTTATTGTACACCGATAAAAATACAGTATATCAGGACACAACTTAATTTAAAACAAACAATGGGCGGCCTTATCGCGAACAGTGATTTCTTCCAGGCATCTTTGAATGGACATCTCGAATACCTTTCGAACAGGACGACTTTGACATTCAATAAGAACTCCGATAATTACACATCACGTTATTCGACTACGTAATAAAACCGCGGTTTAAATATTTTAAATAATATAGGACGGGCGCACACCGTAGACTTATCGCGCGACAGCGACTTACCGCGCTGTCGCGACGGTAATTTATGCTTTTAATTTAGCTGAGTTAGCGAAGTGATACGTAAATGTTGCGATTTAAAATTGGCTGCATTATTTTGTGAGGCGGATCTTATTTACCTTTTTGACGTGCTAAGGAAAGAAGACATACATTATAAAATTAGCTATAGTTATGTAGACTATTATTTATATTTCATATACATATATGAAGAAGAAAGAAAGAAAATATAAGGTGATGCTTTTATTTTAAACCCATGGCGTTGAGATAATAGCATTTTATAGTTTTTAAATAACTTATTCTTGGTCTTTACGATAAAACATAAAATAAATAATATATCATCAATGTACACTCACAGTCCCATGTAAGGCGAGCCTATTGGTATTAACCGGGCACAAGCTCCGAGCTGCTACTGAGAATTTCATAGAAAAACCCAATAACACTGCTCGACCTGGGAAGCGAACCCAACTCTTCTAGCAAAACAGTAGCGCTTAGGACCACTAAGCTAACGATGCAGGGAGATGATTTTTAATTGATAATTAATTGTACTGAATAAGATGCAGTTAAATATACGTCTTTCAGAATTTTTTAGTGCGTTTCATACATAAATTTTGTATGAATAAATATGTCTGTGTGAGTGAAAGAGAAGGATGAAAAAGGTAAGATGGCAATTGTTCTGTAAAAACGAAGTCGTTGTTAAGATGTGAAAAGATTTAATAAATTATAATTATCTGCGACTATCTGACTTTTTCTGGTGATCCCAACATTAAATGTATGAAATAATTTGTGATTGTAAATGCTTTCACGATAGAGGAAAAAATCACAGCATGGATCAACGACTTTTGTATAAAAGAATGTCGCGAAGTGCGTGCCATCCCTCATTTTCGTTATTGCTCGAAAAACCTGTAACTTAATGTTTACGCAAAATACCGCCATGGTTATCGGGCGTTTGTTTTAATTAAAATTTTAGCCATATCGAAACTATTCGGTTACATTGCCTACAGTTTAGTGTCAGGGTTGTTACGGGTCAATATTGTCTGGCAATGGAAAATGGCCGCTATTTGTAATAACCGTTTTGGAAGCCGAGAGTTAGGTCTATTTAGCTCACTCAGCCAGCCTTGTCCAGTCTTGGATAGCCTTGTCTCTCATGTTGCTCGCTTATTGGTTGCGAACAACGTTGTTACTTACATATACCTACATGATATGATTTTCATATACATATATATATATGATACATAGCATGATTTTCAGATGACAGATTTTGATCAGTGTCTGCTTATATTTTTGGCTTAAAATTTTTCGTGAGTCTAATAGTCTGTGCTTCCTTGTAAAGAGCATTATTGGATGTAGAGACCACATCGCGATAGAATACAGCAGTTGAGTCTGATAATGATGTAGATGCTAGATGGATATAATACTTTTTTTTATTTTTTTACTTTTTTTTACTTTTTTTTGAAAATACATACTCAATATGTACGTACTATATGTATGTACTACTTATGTACTTAACTATGTACTACTTACGTTCTAACCTATTTACTACTTATGTACTAACCTAACTACTTACCTATAGTACTCCTTATGTACTTACCTATGTACTATTTATGTACTTACCTATGTACTACTTATGCAGGTCAAGTTATCCAAAACTTAAATTTTCCCAAACGAATATGAACCTTATTAAATTTGACAGATTGTGGTAGCTTGATGTGCTGGCGTCTGTACTAACCTATGTACTACCGTACTAACATATGTACTAACATATGGACTGCTATGTACTAAACTATGTACTGCTTATGTACTTACATATCTATGTACTGCATATGTACTTACCTATGTACTGCTTATGTACAGAGGCCAGCACATTAAGCTACTACAATCTGTCAAATTTCGTTGATAGATATTAAACTTTAATACAACACGATAAGGTTCATTTTCAATTAGGCAAATTGGACAGATTTGGATAGCTTGTCCTGCTGGCGTCTGTACAAACCTATGTACTGCTTATGTACTAAAATATGTACTACTTATGTATTTACCTATGTACTATTTATGTACTAACCTGTGTACTACTAATGTGCTCACTTATTTACTTACCTATGTTCTTACCTATGTACTGCTTATGTACTTACCTATATACTACTAATGTACTTACATACCTATGTACTGTTTATGTACTAACTTATGTACTGCTTATGTACTACTTACGTTCTAACCTATGTACGACTTATGTACTTACCTATGTACTGCTTATGTACTAACCTATGTACTGCTTACGAACTTACATATGTACTACTTATGTACTACTTATATATTTACCTATGTACGGCTTATGTACTAACCTATGTACTGCTGATGTCCTTACCTATGTACTACTTATGTACTAATCTATATACTGCTTATGTACTAACCTATGTACAGCTTATGTACTAACCTATGTACAACTTATGGTACTTACATTATGTACTACTTATGTATTTACCTATGTACTGTTTATGTAATTACCTATGTATTGCTTATGTACTTACCTATGTACTGTTTATGAATTTACCTATGTACTAACCTATGTAGTACTTATGTACTTACCTATTCACTACTTATGCACTTACCTATGAACTGCTGATGTACTTACCTATGTACTGCTTATATACATACTTATATATTTCTAATAAAAAAATTGAAAACATTATTATAAATTAATCATAATCGTGATAGGTCAATCAGGTTACCCGAAAACAAAAGTTAATAAACTGTCTTCAATTTATTACTTAAATGTATGTACGGAATGGATTATTTTGTAACTCAATATAAGTGCAAAACCATATTTTATTTATTTATATTAAACTTTACACGAGATAATATGCTTTACATGTATTCAAATTTAAGTTTCAATAAAATAATAGTAAATTGTATTTTAAATTCTCAGTGTCAGAGAATATTCTGAGAACATTCAATATTGCAGAACATTCTCGGTGACAAAAAATTCTCTTACGGAGACCATTCTCTCGATCCATCACTACTTGCAAGACATGCGGTATCAATTACGCGTTGATACAGAAAGACAACTTGCAGGGTTGGCAGTATAAGGGTTAAAATCCTCTCACTGCCAACACAATGTCGACGATAGGAACATAACTAATAAGATACTCACTTCGATTTATGTAGAACTGTAGATTTACACTCTTATACGTCTGCTTTTCCTAGGCAAGAATAAGGAATTCCTATTAGTTCCTTCTTTTTCAATATCGCTTATACTCACAACTTTAGTCTTAGAAAATAATATGTACGAGTAAGTAAGATGTGAGATAACAAAGTATTTTCAATAAAGAATCAATGGGTACTCAGAACGGCGTGGGAAACGTTAGCTCCGCTGCGATATTGTATTAGTGGCGTCGAGATAAAACCAGTGTAGGTATTTGCTTCGTTGGGTTTTGTGACGGTGACTTATTCTGATAGAAATTTCAGGACTGATATTCCTGAAATTTCCCACCATTTTAGAAGATACTCCAGCAATTATTCTTCGTGATCATTAAATGTTTAACTGCCAAGGGAAGTAATACACTGACCCCCATACCTACTGTAGCAATTCCTCTGAGTCGTAAATGGGTTACCATGGTTTGATGTCATTTGGCGTAAAAAAACTGAAGATCATTGGTCGATATGACTGTCTCATAGCGGTTGTCTACAATCTCACCTAATGGTAGGTGACGATGTGGTCTAAGATGTAGCACGCTTACCTAGCAGATACCAATTCAGCCGTGACTTGAAGTAGAAGAGAACTCACGCCTAGGCAGACGTGAAATTTACACACAGTATGTAAGTAGGTAAGCACCTACGTACATACTGAGTGTGTACATTAATACACCACTGCCTAATCATTCGGGGAACTCAGGCGTGACGGTATGTTTATCATCATCATATAAGCCAAAGGACGTCCACGGCTGAACAAAATCCTCATCCATCGATATCTACATCCAAAAGGACCTGTTCTATGCCACCTGCATCTAACGACTCCCAGCATCCGCCAGGTCGTCTGGCCATCTCGTTGGCTGCCGTTCTATGCTGTGTTTTCCATTTCTGGTACTTACTCTTCACCTTTTTGCCCCAGTAGTGGCCATCAGTTCTACGACCCATGTAACCCACCAATTGGCACTTAAGCTGGTATGTTATGGTAAATAAAATATTTTAGCGAACCTATCTACGTAGCAGTATCTGCCTCGCGATATACTCCAGAATACTGACAGACGAAGAAGCTTTAACTGGATGCAATGGCGCATACTCTTGGAAATTGTCTTAAGAGAGCAAAGACGTTCCCTGTTAGACGACGAGTTACTATTAACTACTAGTGATGGGCCGACAAGTTGGGATAGTGTAATTTTATCGATAAAATTGACACAATTTGCTTTTTGTTTTCATCACTGTGAGATGTTTTTTACTGTGCCGGTGACTATATTTTTATGGGTTTTATTGTTTTAAGCTAATTTGATTACCGGATTTAGAATTTGCATGGACTATTACAAATGTAATTCCACGGAATCTGAACAGTTGTGCAAATAAATTATATAAAAGTATATAAACCTAAACCCCAAAAATAGCTTTTCAGAAAAGTTAGTGTATGTCGTGATTAAGAAAAAAGAAATGAAGTAAGTATAAAAAACTTGAATATTTTTTTTAGTAAAAAAACATCGATGTTACATAATTCCAAACATCACTCGTGTATCACAAACAGTGCATTACCAGCAGTAAGCAACTTTACTGCATTCAGTGGGTATATTGGCCGTATTCTTACACATATTCCGTTTAATTATTTGTTTATCGATATTATTCCTATCGACCTGATCACATCACTCGCGTATCACCGCGTCTCTCAAACTTAACGCATTACCAGAACTGCATTCAGTGGGGAAGTTGGCCGTATCCGTACACTTAACCTGCGCATTATAGCCAGTTGAAGAATTAAATTAAAATAAATATACGTCACACCACAATACCCCGAAGAATTAAAAAATAAAAGCTTTTGAAATAAAACTACTTCTTACAGATTTTTTTGCGTTATATTGATATTATTAATCCCGACGTTTCAGACTGATTACAACGTCCATAGTTAAAGATTCTATTAAATCAAAATTTAGGCCTACAACTGTAAGACCAAAGGATACGGTGAGCTTGTTCTGCGTGAATCTGTTTTCCGGTGATTAACAAAAATGTTCACTAGCTGTCAGTAATTACATCATCAAGATGCCAACCCCCAGTCTACCTGTGACCATGAACGCTATAAAGGGTCCAAAACGTCGGGCTTAAATAATATCAATACAGGATGTTACAAAACTACCCGTAAAACCGACAGGAGGTTAAGTAGGGCCTTATAACGAGTCCATTCACAATATTTAAGAACCGTAGTAACGCTGTATATTTGTACATACCCCAAAAAAGGAAAACAATAACATTTATGAATGAAAAATAGAAAAACTATTAAAGTAGACAATTAATAGGTAAAATAGGTACGTAGGCCTTTCTGTTAAATAATCTGGTTCCCTGACAAAATTTTAGGCTTTGTTAATAATTATATTTTTTACGGGGTATTTTGTAACACGTTGTAGCGTGATAAAATTCATAAAAAAACAGTTTTATCTCATGTCTAATATTTGCTTATGTATCAGAAATTAATAAAGTAAAGGATAACAATCTTGGTCGTGATGTCCAGTCTATCATAAGTACTACCTGAATGTCTTTGTATACAACAGACACAAACAGAAAACTTGGAGTCTATGTTTTTGTATTTTTTGGCATTTTCCATGCCAAGATTTTAAAATTATCTTAGCCAAAGAAATATTCTACCGCGGGCAGTATTCGAACCTGCGTCTTCTAGCTAGGTACACCAGACGCTATATAATATTTAATAGAAATAGAATATTTCCTTCGCTAACATAACTTGGGAGTTTCTTAAGTCATACATTACTTGTATTGAATAACGGAATACAGTTCATTCATCACATCGCTAATGCACGGGGCGTACCGCTACACTATATTTGAGGTACACAAGAAGTACACAGTGTACAGTTGCAAACATAAATATGTATACAAACTTGTAAACCAAGATTAACATTGTAATCATGTTGTTTTTAAAAAAGAGTGTCTATGGAGTTTCTTGCCGGTTCTTCTCCATAAGATCCACTTTTTGGAACCGTGCAACTAGTTTTGACTTTTCAAAAGTGCTATTTTATTGGTCTAATTGAAATAAAACATTTGACTTTGACTTACACCTTAATTTTTATAGTACTAGGTGAAGTATTGCTTTGAAAATACTGTCCTTTTTACCATAAAATTTCAATCGGTTAGTATTTAACTGCAAATTAAAAAATGTCGTTTTGTATAACAAAATAATTCCCAATCCTAAGCAAAAATACTTATTGCACAGCAAAATAGTCAACCTCAAAATATTGTTGTATACACTATCTTGATCTCAAAACATTCAGATTTGGTTCTGGCGATGTGTGGTCACAGTTCTAACGTTACCTAACTGATGTCTGTATTTTGCTGCTCAATCATTAATTTTGTCGCTGAATCAGTATTTTTGATGCGCGGCTTATTATACTAATCAATACTTTAAGAAAATCGCTGTCAAATTTTACAGTGTAAAGCAAGTGTATACTTACTTATGCTAGTGACTGTACACAGAACGTACACAGCGTGTATGACGCATCACACTGCATTAGAACACACGATATATTGATATGCCATTAGTTTGTTATGCAAATATAGAACGTCTTCTTCACAAATATACGAGTAGTTTTAAAATTGGCAGATAGGAATGATGAATTGCGATGAAAATAGATAGGTAATTAACTCTAACATACCATTACGCCTGTATTCCCCGAAGGTTTGGCAGAGGTATATTAAATGCACATCTATTGTTCACTGGTATGTTTAGGTCCATGTAGGGGGAGGGCCTATTGCCATTTGCCATTGCGTGCCTTGGATTAGAAATCGATACCTTTGACTTGGCATACCAATGGTCATATCACTGGGCTAATATAATGTGGTAATAAGTATTTAATAGGAATATAATAAAACACGCATCAAAAATACTGATTGAGCGACAAAATTACCGATTGAGCAGCAAAAATAATAATAATATATTCCTGGACAATTTCACACAACATCATCCAGTCCCTAACTAAGTAGAGCTTGTACTATGGGTACTAGACAATGGATAACTAATGGCTGGATTATGGCTAAATTAGTAATTTAAAAGCCAATGTAGATTTTTAGAGGCGAACAATGCTAAAGAAATCTGCTTAATTAGCACCCTATTCAATATAATAAATATGTATTTAAACAAAATGAATAACCACACATTAATACTCGAACATTAATCATCATCTACGCGAACTCATTAAAAAAGTAATTCGACAGAAATAAAATTCTGCGGCCTGGTGGGTTCATTATTCCAGAAAAAAACACGAAAATTCGTTTTCCATGTCACATCGTTACGTCAAACGCAGCCGAAACAGTGGACCATTATTTTTTATGATGACATTATGAGTCGGCACACGAATCTGGTACTTATTGAAAAATCTGTAAGACTGTTTTTAATATAACACACCACCCCTGTATTTTCCCGGTTACTCAGGTGTATGCACTGTTGTTGTACCTACAATCACAGTTGGCCGGTATGTTTTGGGTATAGATTTTCGAGGTGAGAATTGTCTAAAAGATAATCCTAATACCACTTATCATCATCAACCCATATACTGTCCCACTGCTGGGCACGGATCTGAGAATTGACTATAGTCCACCACGCTGGCCTAGTACGAGTTGGCAAACTTCACACACCGTTGAGAAAAATCTCTAAGGCATGAAAGTTTGTTCACGATGTTGTCTTTCACCATGTAAGTGAGTGATAATAATTAATTATTTATACGCACATGAATTCTAAAAGTCAGAGGTCCTTGGATTCGAACTGGAGAGCTTTGACTTGTTGGACCAATGTTCATATCACTAGACTATCACTGCTTACCACTTATGCGACCTGGGAATGGAATCCAGGACTTCACATTCCCCGTGTAGAATCAAATTCGACAGCATTGGGGAACTCTTCAGCTACTATTTAATAAAACAAAATTCCTACTAATATCTTAACGCGACAGTAACTCTATCTGTCTGTCTCCCTGTTACGCTTTCACGACTAAACCACTGAACCGACTTTGACGAAATTTGGTACAGAGATGGATTAGACCTTGGAGCTGGACATAGGCTACCTTTTATCTAAAAAAATCCTTTGAAAATGGGGTGAAACCGAGGGCAATAGTTAGTTATAAATAAAGCTATAACCCGTATCACAAATCAAGTCATCCCACATCCTTATAAATATCGCCAAAAGTATCCTCAAATCGTGAACCCACACACACAGTCACAAATTAAATATGCATTCAGGTATAATTAAAATGGCGTCGGCTAATTTTTATAGCCTTTAGCCAAATTTGTACGTGCCGGAGGATTTCCGGGCCACCTGCGATGGCTGTCTTTTGTTTTGTAAAAAACATAAGGATTGCGCATGGGTTTTCTTAAGACCCACAGAATTACTTATAAACTATATCGGAATTGTTTAGCTCACAGACAACACTCAGTAGAGATTTGAAATTATATAGAAATAGTTATGGCCTAGTGATATGACTTGGCAGTCCAATACTGCCAAGTCAAAGGTCTCGAGTTCGCATCCAAGTCACGCAACTCTGACTTGTCGGTTCCATGTATGTATTAATAATAATTAATTATCACTCGCTTACACGGTGAAGGAAAACATCGTGAGAAAACCTGCATGGCTTAGAGATTTTTCTCGCAAGTGTATGAAGTCTGCCAACCCGCATTAGGTCAGTGTGGCGGACTATATAGCCTAATATTATTATTATTTATTAATTGCACGGAATGTGTGGTGTATTGTTGTTGGAGGCACAGTAAATAAAGAAATAGATAAGACAAATGACCAAAGCAACATACAAACAGACAATCACACAAAATCATTAATGGATAACTAATAAAAAACAAAGTCCTTTGTTAAACTTTAATGTTAATATACTTTCCGTTACATTTCAGGTGATTTTAAAACAATAATGTTTAAAACACGCTGTTAAGATTGAATTATTACATTTTTACCGTTTACTAACATGCTTAAATTGTTCAAACGGCGTGTTTTGCCTCGGAATTATGTGTGTAAGCCCATTTCGACAACAAAGAGGACTAATTATAATGCTTTTTACATACGAATGCAAAAATAAACCATATTTTTGTGTATTTTTTATGTAATTGTTCTTCAGTTGCGTTGACGTTGTGGGAGTTTTGTGATTAACAGATAAATATGTGTATATGGTCTTTAAGGTTGTAGGCTCACCCTTGGCAGCTCGTAGTTTGGGTTTATGTCTCTTTAATAGCAGAATCGCCTATAAAACATTGAACCCACAACATACCAGCGAACTGAATGTGTACATGAATAAACTTCTGCTTAATCCTTCGAGGATGTAGGCGTGATGGTTTTACATGAGGAAGCCCATAACTATAAGCATAGCAACATATTACCTAGTACCTATAATTTTACTGAACTCCCTCTACATTTTATTCCATTTTCTAGAAAGCTCGCGGCGTCTGCCGCAGGGTAGGTTGCGTTCAAAGGTATATCATGCAGTTTAGAGAAGCATTAGTGACACATGACCGGTCACGTGTAACTAAAATGCTTCTTACAGATAATGTAGCAATTTAATATACTTTCATATCCACAAAAGGTACCTCAGAATTCGCCGAGCCTTTTCACATAGTTCTATGTTGGGGTTAGCTTCCAGTCTAGAACCAGATGTTGCTGAATAGCGCGGTATTATACGATGAGGGTGCCATCAGACCTTAGGATATCTATCGGTATAAAATTACAAAGTAATTACCTGAAACTCAGGTCTGAATAAACTTAGATCAGGCAGGAAGCTTTTCCTAATCTAATTTGGGTATAGTAGAGTTGAGGTGCCAAACGTTGTATTAACCCTTAAACTGCCACCCCAACTATTCCTCTGTCATTTTATAGGGTCGGAACGCGCAAGTGATACCGCTGGTGTTGCAAGCGTCTATAGGCTACGGTAACCGCTTACCATCAGGTGGGCCGTATGCTTGTTTATACATATTTTAGTTAGATGTATAACGATTGTATTAACCATTTGAATTTCTACTACTAACAATCCACTGCAAATATACTCATATGTATTCCATTTTTGTAAAAGAGAGATTTTTTAATGCAAATATCGCAATATTAATTGTCAATGAACTTAATATTTTTTTATTATTTACCGCAGCAAAATTAGTAAAAATAAAAAAAAATCAATACCCAGTAATTGGTTTGTATTTTCTGGTCTAAATATCCTAGTCTAATAGATTTTATTATTATAACGTATTGACTGTAGCTGCTATTCTGTCTTGTGCCAATAAAAAAAAAATATAATGTGCCATTAAGGTTGAATTACCTTCTTGTATTTTATTGCATAACAGCACTAATTATGACAGTTGGTATAGCGGTTATAGCGTCTGGTGTATTCAATCAGAAGGCGCAGCTTCCAATCCTGCTCGCGGTCGAATTTTCTTTCACTAAAATAAGTTTAAAAAAAATATTTTTACTTTTTAACACTTTTTAAAATAGAAATTAAACGAAAGAAATTCAAATTCAAATTGCGACATATGGGTATTGTAGACATAGTTCTTAAGAATAGGTACAGAGTGTCACCATGAAAAGGTTTTATTTTTGTATATATTAACTTCATAAGAGTACCTTCCAAGATTTGAAGTTGGCCTCAGAGTATTTTCATTTTCTTTTTCAAGCATTCTGGAACTACTTCCAGTACGGTTTTCTTATACTATACGAATCGAACTCCACACCGCATAAAAATCAACTCAAATTCGGTTTTCCTTTTCAATTCTTGCTTTTTATTAAATTATTACAACAACTAAGGGAAGGGGTGGATTGTACTTCACCGGAAACCCCTCAAAATCCTCACAAACGCTACAAATGCTTTATGGGAAATGATGGGGCACCCTTAACGGCCCACAAAAAATAAAAGTGTGAAAATACACATTTCCAAACTCATTAAGGCACTTCAAAATTGATTCCCTTTATTAATTGCAAAGAAATATGAAATTAATTCTGACAAAACTTTTTAAAAGCCCTTTGATCATTATCCCTTCATATTTTTCGGTGCCGTAGCTTAAAGAGGGAGATTTAATTAATTGGTCATTATAACCTTAAGGGCTGTTGCTATGGCAACGCCAGATTAGCCCGGAAAGGGTCTAAACCTTTTCGAGTTTATGGTAAAGATAACAAATGTATTATAATGTAGGTGTGTGTTTAACTCGGGTTGTTTGTTTGCAAGAATGTATCGTATTGTCATACTTGTATTCCCCAGAGAGGTCGGCAACAATGTAAGTAGGTAAGGTGTAATATGTAGAAAGATATTATGTAAATTCTTTGTATAGGTTTAAAAGATCTATTTGCAGAAATTTACATTATTTGCAATCAAAATAATACTTACATAACCTAAAAAACATACTATCACGCGTGTACTCACCGAAGGATTACCCAGAGGTATACTAATTGTACACCCACAGTTCGCTGGTATGTTTAGCCTAGTATGTTTAGGTCCCGGTATGTTTAGGTCCCGGTATGTTTAGCTCGGTATGTTTAGCTCGGTATGTTTAGCTTAGTATGTTTAGTTCCCGGGATGTTTAGGTCCCAGTATGTTTAGGTCCCGGTATGTTTAGGTCCCAGTATGTTTAACCCGGTATGTTTAGGTATTTATTTATTTATTTTATTTTATTTATTAACACTTTATGCACAGTTGGTACAAAGGCGGTCTTAATGCCATACGGCATTTTCTGTCAGACAACCTTGGGGTGATGCTGAGGTTATATTAGGTACCGGTATGTTTAGCCCGGTATTATTCCCGGTCGCTGGTATGTTTAGGTTTTATAATACAAAACTAATAGCCAGCTATTTCTTATGTATTATAAGTATGTATTCACAAAAAAAGTATATGGTAAGTATTGTCTAGTACCCATAGTACAAGCTCTGCTTAGTTTGGAATTTGATCATGCTGTGTAAAAATTCCCAAATATTTAATTATCAATTAAATGGAAACTTCTGCCTTATCTTCACGAGAAATATAGCATGATAGTGGAATATAGTTAATGGAAGATTTTTGTAACTAAAATCGATTCAACGAAGCCCACCAAGAAACACTCAAATTAATCCCATACACTTTTCTTGCCAAAAAACTTATAAATTATGCTAAAGAGAGAGTAATAAATTTATAAAAGGCTACGTTAAAATCTGGTAGTAGAACCGTTATCAATTTCAAGTAAACTTTAATACTTTGCAGCGTCTTTGTGAACTTTATGCTAATAGTAGATAGCTCGAGTTTAAGTTAACCCGGCTTAAGTAAAACAAAGTGCTTTTGAGTCGAAAAGTTTGGACTTTAGAAAAAATTGCCCTGTAGGTATATGAACGTAGGTAGATCGGTTGTCTGGGACTGGATATTTATAAGGTACCTAGTTGCTTGTCAGTAGATAGAACGTAGTGATAATGGCCAGTTTTTTTTTGAGATAGAAAAGAAGGTGAGACAAAGAAAGTTTTACTATAAATAAAAATGTCGTGACGATGTCTGTGGTCTAGGGGTTGAAGTTGATCACGAGATAGTGGGTTATATTACCATAGGACACCAATAATATGATGGTTTTTCTTATGTATACGTATGTATTTCCAAAAGTAGTCCTAAGTATTATATCCGCTGTGTGATGCGGATGATTAGTTTGAGCTGTGTAAAAAACATTCCAAATATTTATTTAATATTACATATCTGAATCGGGTTTATACCGGAAAATGGCATATATATACTATAATATAATTGTATAAGACCTGTGCCTGTACAATGAATATATTAAAGACATGGGTTATTGAAGGTATATTTACGAAGGTACTCGGAAATTAGATTTTTAAAAATCTTGTCTCTTTGTTGGCGCAATAACTAATGAATACTTTTTAATTTAGTATTCACTGTTAGAATACATATGCTCCTGCTTAAAAACTGGGGTTATGTCTTAACTCAATTCCTCAGATAGAGCTTGACCTCTCTGTTGTATGCAGACCAATAGAAATAAGAGATCATCACTGTTGGTTGATAATTAAACGTGAGTAAATACGCGGTCAAAAAAGCTTGTAAAAAATATCATCATCATCATATCAGTCACAAAAGGTCCACTGCTGAACAAAGGCTTCCTCCATAGACTTTCATAAGGACCGGTTATATGCACTCTGCATTCAACGACATCCAGCGATCATTGCCAGGTCATCGGTCCATCTCGTTGGAGGCCGACCTACTTACGCAGTTTTTTATGTAGCCTATTTTGTATCCCACTGCAGGGCAAAGGCCTCCCTTATCTGACCAGGACTTGGACGAGGTCGGCCGAAGAGGCGTTGCCGAGATGACCTCGATCGATTTTTGCGAGCGTGGTATGAAGACCCAGGATATAAAAAATATAGTTAGAAAAAATTTCAATGTACGTTTGACTGGCTTTGTGTTACAGGGAATAGCAAATTATCTTTCAAAAACCTCCATATTTTCACAATAGAACCCCACAATTGTCGATCAATAAGAGCACCAGACAATTGCCTTTATTTCGTTTCTTTTCCGTTTAAAACAAAATAAAATGGAAGTACAAAACTAAGAACGAGTAATACCCGTGGGAGGTAAGAGTTCCGGGTTCGATTCCTGACCGTAGCAAGTCAGCTTTGAAGCTTAGTTCGCGTTGTTTCCTCGCCTCTGGGGAACGGTACAGTCGGCACCCAAACTTAAAAGATAAAACAATTATTTTGTGCTGGCGTTTCAAGTATACTTCTGGAATAGTTGATGACAATAAGAAATAATAAAAGCATGACAAAGTGAAATGTTTTATTTCAATAAGATCATTGTTACAGGTATTTTTGAAATGTTAAAACTAGTTACACGGTTTCAAATAATGGGTCTCATGGAGAAAATCGGCAAGAAACTCTATAAATACTCTTTTAAATAATTAATGTTTACTTAATAATTATGATAATTATGTAGTTTAATGTGAAAGATAAGAATATAAAATAATGTTAATTTTAAAGTAAAACCTTCCTAAAAATCACACAGAGGTATACCTATCTACACCCATAGTTAGCCGGTATGTTTAGGTATTAATCGGACCCAAATCCAAACTCCGAGCCGCTACTGAGAATATAATAGAAAACCCCAATGACACTGCTCGCCCTACAAAGCGAACCCAGGACCTCTAGCGCAGCAGTCGCGCTAACGACCAGTAAACTAATAAGGTAGTCATAATGAGGGATTCACAGTTTAGGTCATAATAATTATGTGAGTTTTTTCAGTTTATTTTCTACTTTTGCAGCTGACTGTACTAACGTGTATGTACCTACATATAAAACTGAATGTTGGACATCTTGAAATCTTTTGTTTTTGAGTATTTTTCTATTGCATTTGTTTGAATATAATTTAAGGGGTAAAATTATCTGTTTTTCAGCTATTTGAATGGAATGCAATATTGGAATGCGTGTGTGTACTAGGTAGTAGCTTTGTCATTAAAAAGATGAATTGAAAGCAAATCGACAGATTGTTAGGCACGTTTCACGACCTGACACTCAATCAGGACAAGAAAACTACCACTCCTCTGAATATTAATAAGTATGCTCTTAGTATCTACGCTCTTACTACAAAATTTCAAAAAGCAAACGTAGGTAATAACATAAATGGAAAATTTATTTCAACCTGCAGTCTGCCTCACAGACGAAAAGCGCGAACACAATAAATAAATAAAAACAAGAACAATAAAAAATAACAACAAAAAAGACGGAAGCCCCGTCTCGGAAGCCGGTATTGTGCTGTACTCATATTCAAGAAAATATGACACCAGTTTCGCCGTGTCCATTGTAATATTTGAAAAGTACAACTGGCTCACTTTAAAATACAGCACACTCACGAAAAATGACGCACACAGAGAAAAAAAACTGTTTGAACATCACACAGACGCACACATTAAAACATTCGTCACGATCTGGGCCGCGAAATACGGGTCTATGAAATCATGATTGTGTGCGTGAGTGTTGCAAGTAGTGGGTATACAAACGCGTAGAATATTTCCGCGTAGTGAATTTCGCCTTTATCTGGTAATGTCCCGTGCACATTGGGAGAAAAGCGTTTATTTTTATTACGCTTGGCTACTGCCACAATAGATGTAACACCTAAACGTGACTAATACTTAACTTTTATAGTTTGAATTTGAATTGGAAAGTTGAACATTTAAATGGGTTTGATGTTTTCGATTATTACAATGGTTTTTCATAAAAGGAAAAGATTCATTAAGTTTTAGTAATTTCGTTTTGGAAAGAGTACGAAGATATTATAGAATATTTTGCTGTTATGAGCAAAGTTATTCGTTTCCTTATAACGTCTTTATACCTTTAGTACAATACGATACATTAGTACCTATGGTAGCTAACATAAAGCTTAATACATCATCATGCATGTCTTGTATAGGTGTGGCGAGTCATCTATATATACATATAAATGAATCTCTATTTCCCTTGGTCATCGCATGACGCGTGAACGGATCGAACAATTTTGCTAATATTTTTTTTGTTGTGTTAATTATTATAATAAATAAATAAATATTCTTGGACAATTTTACACAGCACCATCTAGTCCCAAACTACGCAGAGCTTGTACTATGGGTACTAGACAATGGATATAATACTTATATACTTTTTTTTGTAAATACATACTTATAATACATAGGAAACACCCAGACAAACACAAACACTTATGTTCATCACATAAATATTTGTGGTATGTGGGAATCGAACCCACGACCTCGTGATCAGCAGTCCGACACGCGAACCACTAGACGTCGTCATATTGACATTATCAGGAGAAAGTTTTTATATAAGAAAAAATTCAAAACATTGTGTAGGAAATTAGAAAATTAAAAAAACTTAGATAATAATAATATATAAAAACTACTTTCAGGTAAATTCTACACAGACTAAGTCGCGAGCAGAAGCTAGTGCCAAATAAGAAAAAATAATGTGTTATGGTTTCTATACGTCTATGCCACCCTAAATAAAGTTATTATTATTATTATTAAATCTGCTCTCCTAATGTGTAAATAATCTTCGGAATTGTAAAGTGACAGATAAAAATGAAATCTGTCAAAAAACGATTACTGTAGTTTTCTGTCTACCGAGTCTTTTGACGACCATTTTGCACAACTGAGAATTAAAAGAACGCTTATAGGCCCATGGTTACCTAAGATCAATATCCCATCATAACTGCAGAATAGTCATTGATCCACAAACTAACCACGGCAGGAGAAGCTAAGAATCCCCCCAAGAAGTTCTCGCCTTTTCGTGGCGGGGGGGGCTTTGTAACCGTGGATTGAAGGCCCACGGTGAAGCGAGGGGCTGCTCCTGCGGGCTTGGTCAGGAAGCCCGCAACATAGCGGCCAATGTATATTGCGGTGTCGTATGGGAGGCACCGCAACCGAGACGGGCCGCGGTGTTGTATGGGCGACACTTCGGCTGAAGGTTTACGGGGCCGCGGCTGGAGAGGAGTGCCGGTATTACGGTGTGCCGTTCTCCCTTCCGCGGCCTCGGTGGGGCGGCATGCATAAGGAGCATTTCCCCACCCGATAAAAAATAGGAGAAGCTAAGAACAAGCTTAAATCCCAAGCTTCTAAAAATGTCTAAGTAAGATAAAAATCTGTTAAAAAGATGCGCCAAAAATGATTGTATCACAGCGGCGGCGGCGCAGGACATGTGCGAGTCATTTACGTATGCTAATGCGCACGCCGGCGTCCGCGATATAAATTGATTTATCGCTCGCATCGGACCGCTCCGCTCGAGGGGACACAGACTTTTATATGACGTGAAATAATGATGATGTGATTTTTTTGGGCGGTGGTTGAATGAAATAATAGATGAGTTTAATTTTGGAAGTATAAGTGGTCGGTTTTAAAATGAACCTCGAACAAAATATTTTGGCTTTTTTTCACTGTTAGATATAATACCTATTGTAGTTTTTTACTTTAAATTTCATCTCATATCGGATCGACAGAACTTAACTTCGAGTCTCGTAGCCGTAAAGCCGTCGGCCATGGTTGTCATGCGAACAGCTATGACAATCGTTAGTGATAGTCAAAAGCCCAAAAAACGTCACATTCAATCTAACCTAAAGATATCGGTATTACTGATATTCAGACGCAACTAGACTGGAAGCCGTCCCCAGCATAGTTGTCAGAGAAAGATGATCGGAACCACAGAACTCAGTACCTATTTTAGTTTGAAAATTGACACTATTTAATGAGGATTATTTATTTTTTGTGGACAAACATTTCATTGTGAACAAAACCACTATAATAGCAGCAGTATAATGAAAAGCGGTAAGTTATATTTTTAAACAAATAACACCGTCCTATTACGATTAAAGAGTTCTCTACTGTTTACAAGACAAAACACCAACAACGATTAAAAGAAAAAAATGATGTCTGTCATTCTATTCATTTGACGCATCAATATCTGTGAAATTCGAAATTAGAATGGAAAATCAATTCTAATTTCGAATATCACAGAGTAATTTAGAACTATAGCTATATGAAGCCCGATTACTCGCGCGGTTATACGAAGTGTTAGTTTGTGGTCAATGATTTATTTTGCGGTCATGTATCGTGTTCGGCCAGAAAGGGAATGAAAATTAGATTAAAATGGCTCGATGGCCGCTATTAATGGATCATGTCTAGAGGTTGAATAATAATAATGTACCTACAAATTTTAAATCCGTTTAAAGTACATATCTAGATATAAATATAAAATTGACGCCTAAATAGTCATTATTGAAGTACAAATTCCCAGAATATTATATGTCCAACTTTAGAGATTTTATTATATTAAAAAAAACGACGTGGGATGCTTAGAATGAACCCAATTTTTTTTTGTACTATGGTAAATTCTGGCACCTGGTAGTCAGCAGGATATGTCGGTTTCCTACCGATTAAAAACCGTACTTGCATTCACTTCAATGACCTCCTGGTAGTCCAGGCCTGGATGTTTGTGTACTATGCGTTTCAAATAAGAATAGGAACGTCAATGACCTCGAGTGACCGCGATTTGTCAAAACAGTACAACTTGCAAAGAAAATCAATTTTCTTCTTTTGAAATTTTAAAACTTTTTAATATATTTATAAGCAGTAATACCAAATCCAGAACTTTGCGAGTTTACAAAAAGGCACTTGCAAACCGTCAAAAAACTACAAATGAAATATTTTAAACTCCCATGGCTAGAATTGTGATAAAATCCAATTGACTATATCTGGCACTTGATTAGCATGAGGTAGCTGACAATAATGTTCGACCTTCAGAAAGCCTAATTGAGAATCTAACACTGGAAACTATTGATTCAATTACCTTAATTACAAGATGGCTGGAGGTTAGTCCTATTCTTATTTGAAACGCATAGTACCTATGTGAAAGTTTGCGTTTCTAAACGCACCCACGATACAGGAGAAAATCCTAGTGGAGCAACGTCTTTTTAAAGGAAAAAATGTTACTTGGAGCGTGTGTTTAATCTTAGAACCTGTTTCAAGGGCCTCAGATTCGAATTAATGACATAAGACTCGTCAGGTCACAGTATGGCCCTCGACTGTCACTGCTCATTTTTAAATAAAATCTATAAAGTTATTATAAATTTTCCCAAAATAAGTTTTCGTCAAAACTTTGGGACTGTTTTAATTGAATTGTAAAGTTCATTCCCTTTGGAGACCTAACTACAAGAACTTTAAAATCAATTTAGTTTTATTATAATTATATTAAAATATCTGGTCTAATTCTATCTACCTAAAATTTGTGTATCTTGAAACAAAACCATTGTTGTTTTACTGTTGTATATTTTATCTAGTGCAATAATTTCAAAGTTATTTTAGCGAAGGAAAAATTGGCACCAGACGTATGGGTTGAAATTTGCCTTCACATTCTGAATTTACGTCTTTATGGTGACGTCAATGACACCTATTGAAAAGCAAGTTTTTGCTTCTCAACCGACATGACTTACTTTACAGTGAAGTTAAGTTACTTTACGTCGCATTTTTCCTTCGTTAAAATAACTTTAAAATCTTAGTTGGAAAATGCAAAAAAATACAAAAAGATACTAAGTTGAGGTCGGCTTACGGTCTGACCAGAAGCGGCTGAATAACAGTATTTTACACGAAGCGACTGTCATGAGACCTCTGCAACCAAACTTCTGGACAATACTGACATCCTGAGGTTAGACTGGTTGTCAAGCAGACACACCCACATAGTTGGAAAAAGGCTCGGTAATTCTAAATCTTCTGATTTAGAATTAAATACTTACTAAAATTTTTACTGGCTAATATTATGGCTATTTTATTGGTGACCGATACAAATGCAATAGATGCCTCAGCCTGCACTTCACTAGCTGCCTAGCTGTAGCATTAGAAGAAAATAGTGATTAATTTTATATTACTCTACGACTTTTCAGCTCATAATGTTGTTTTTTGTAGATATTCTTTATATTAGTCTCTTCTATCAGCTAACGAAAGAACTTAATAATGAAGGCTGAACGTGTTGTACAACAGAGACAGCAGTCTCGATGTGCTAAATCGATAGGACGATCATTTTGATAGAATTGGAATAGCAGACTTGTGCCCCTGAAATGGAAACCGTATGCAAATATCGTAAATAAATAGACGCACACGCAACCACAACAGAACTTCCCTAGTTTCGGCCACTCCAATTCCGTGTATCACTGAATTAATGTAGCCCCGCCCATTTCGACGCGCCCATACACTTACACAATTAAACTTTTTAAATTGAATTGGTAGCAATAAAGATCGATACGATATAAAGCAGTCCATCCAAAAACAAACATTGTAAATAGAGAAGTGACCGTTTTCACACCAAATGGTCTGTGAAAAAGGAGCATACGGTTATAGGGTTCCGTAAGCTAACGCAGGGAATCTGAGCTTTAACATTTTTGTACGAGATTACTAAATAGAAATTCACCAATCACAATAAATCCACTCCGAATTCATTCTAGCTCCAGTTGGAAATCCGCGCCAGGCAAGCTACCTGGCATATGGCCTGTTGAAAAGCTGATTTGTGGTTATTAAGACAAGGGTCCACAAATCAGCTATGTCCCGATTTTTTAAATAAAAACGATTTCGGTCCTGATACTTAAATAAATACTTTTTCTTTCTTTCTTTTATTTAGACTACTAGTTATCGCCTAAAGCTATTCGACAAAGACAAGAAAATCCAGATTGAAGCACTTCAAGTGAAATTGTTTGATAATCAAATAGGTAATAAAAAAATTACCTGATACATTCGTAAGGGAACGAGTTGTGAAACGAACAACTAGGTGGGTAAGTAGTGTCTTAAATAAAAATTGTTGTTAAAGGGAATCCAACAAGTAGGAATTGTTTGACCTCTACCTGATCTAGACAACAGTGGCGATTGCTCCACCGACAAGAGCTGAGCTCTTAGGTGACAGAAAAAGGGAATCCTACCATCTAAAATTTAATAACACATTAGGAATAGAAGTAGTAAGAAGTAGATGCACACCGAGACAAGGTCTTATTCCACATTATGCTCAGTCTTTGAGTGAAACAGTCCAGAAAATTCGAGAACCCAAAGAACCCACTAAACATCGCTCCGCTCACGCTTGCCCGTATTTTTTCCAGTCCGCCAGTGCACCGCCTCCGTTGACTGAAATAATTTCGCATCGGGCTCATTTGTATGTAAATGCGGCCCGGCCGTTTATATCTCTGTTTGCCTCTCCATGTTTTTTTATAGTCTACGCTTTTAAAGTATTATCCGCTTGGTTGGGACGCTGTTCTAGTAGAGTGGCTTTGGGATGTATAAAGATTTTTGAATGCTGAAGATTTTTGAGTGGCAAAGGTCTGTGTTAAAGATAAAGCTTGTTTAGGTAAACATATGTATTTGGAAATGTTTTAATTGAATGCTGCTTGCGAAATTTGTCTTTGAATAATAACTATAGAACTATAACAAATATTTAAGTGGTAGCTTTTTATTTATAAGTAGCTTTCTATAGTTTTTTAAAATGTTTCGTTATTAGTGCACCGATAAGCGCAAATTTTTGTAGAATATTTTTTACTTTCTTCATCAAAATATTTATACCTACGTTATTCCTAATAAAGTTAAGAATGATCATTTATTTGATAATAACAATTTACTCGGGATACTCCATAGATGTAGTCTACAGTGCAGTTGTGGAGTGTCCCGGGTTGGTGCCCTCTCTCATACTAGATCAAAGCTCTCCATGGGGTCTCTATATGTTGGACCCTAACGTTTCCAAAGGAACAGATCTCTTCTTCATAGAAGACAATAATTATGTCAGTGTAAATATATATGTGTATATAGATTCCAAAGGAATAACAAATAATATAGTTATGTTAAATGACAGATAAATTAAAGAAAAAGATATGCGAGGTGGAGGTGCTCTAAAATAGTCACAACTTATTGCTTGGATAAGCTTTTAGTAATAGTGTGCGTGAAACCAACATCATCATCAACCCATATACCTACTGTCCCACTGCTTGGCACGGGTCTTCTCTCATATTGAGAGGGGCTACAGTCCACCACGCTGGCCTAGTGCGGGTTGGCAGACTTCACAAACCATTGAGTAAAATCTCTAAGGTATGCAGGTTTCCTCACGATGTTTTCCTTCTCCGTTTAAGCGAGTGATAATTAATAAATATGCCTTGGTTTCGAACTCGAGACCTTCGACTTGGCAGTCCAATGGTCCTACCACTAGGCTATCACACGGTACAAAACTAACCCAAAAGTATTAAAACCAACAGGATAAAAGAAAATGATAATGTAGAAAAAACCAGTTTACTTGAATTTCCTACATTCTTTTCTAAATCTACTTCGTTTCCTTATGCATTAATACTAAAATAAGTAAGACTGAACCAAAATCTCATCAATCTTAGAAAAAATGCATTTCGATTTCCGAGTCAATCTTGAAATCGGAATCTTCATTTTTCTTTTCTTTCAGATTGCAGATTGGAATAACAGACGTAGTCAGTATTTTTATAAGATCATGCTTGTGAATCCTAAAAAGGCAAAATATAATTGCAAAGTAATTTAATTTTAAGAGAGGTAGGGTATCGTGGGAGTAATTCTACTCAAATTGGAGCTGCCCGACTGGGGAAGTAGGTACCTCTGCCTTGCACAAAATCGAAGTAAAATAACACTGCTTTGAGCTGTGTTGTGTTTCTTACGGTGAGCAGGGTTGCCAGTGCTCCACGAGGAAACGTTGTGTGGGCAGTGGGGGGACTTTGACCCTTATATTGCCAACCCAACTATTCCTCTTTTAATACAGGGTCGGCAACGCGCAAGTGATGCTCCTGGTGTTGCAGGCGTCTATAGGCTGCGGTAACCACTTGCCATCGGATGGGCCGTATGCTTGTTTGCCACCACAGTGAAAAATTAATCATTGTCAACGATAAAAAATATAAATGATATTTATTTCTGTAAATAAATCTTTTAAAGACACTTTTACAAGTCAATATTTTACATATTTTTTTAAGCTAGATGACTGCGGCATTTCCTAGCTGACGACCTCTGAGAAGAAACGCCGAAACAAACTCAGAGAATCATAGTCTCTTTTAAAGTCCAGACATATGAGTAGTAACAAATATTTGTCTTACAATGTAGAACAAAGTCTGAAATGGCCTTTTGAAGAAAGCGCCATAGTGGCTTTGAGTAGACCAGTCCCAACCGACGGCACGGCACGGCTCGCCCCGTTTTACATGGGACCCAAACATACTCGCGAGCTGTGAGTGTACATTAGTGCACCTCTGCCTAACCCTTCGGGTACCACAGGCGTGATGATATGTTATGTTAAACTGATTAACTACTTATTTAGTGAAAATAATCATCACCATTTTAATTATAGCCGGCACTAATCAATTCACAAAAACAAAACGCCGGTCATTTACCCGACTGCGATAAAAGTGTGTAATGCTTCATCCTTTGTCTGTAAAGGCATTACATCGGTGTAACAATCGGAGGTTATTAATGGGCTTTTGTTGGCTGTAACTGCGAATTAGTTTTTAATTATCAGCCGGAAACAGGGTAACATGGCGATTGTTTTTAACAAAGATGGTCGTGTAAAAGTGTTGGTATTAATGTGAAATGTTTAAGTTTTAAGTTTCCTTGCTTTACGTTTTTATATACCACTAATGTGGCAAAGAAGCATACGGCCCAATTAACGGTAAGCGGTTACCGTGGCCTATAGACAATTTTAACACCAGGGGTATCACTTGCGCGTTGTTGACCCTATAAAACGAAAGAGGAAAGTCGGGTTGGCAGTATAAGGGTCAAAGTCACCCCACTGCCAACACAACGTGTCCTCGCAGAGCACTGGAGTAGTTCGAAGTTTAAGTTTTACAAGGACTACTTTTATAAATCGGACGGATCTGAGCGCTTTTATTGCGGATGTGACCAAGTTTATAAGTCACACGGATCATCCCCGGATTATCTGAATATAAGAATTTAAACCACGCATCTTACTCTTAACAACTTCATTGATGATGCCTGTTCATATCAATGCAAATTTCTAGAGAAAACTATGAATAGGAATAGAGCCCTAGAAACAGTAATTAAAACAGACCAATAAACTTTTACACCCACCAAGCAATCTTAGAATAAAAATATAAAAGAAATTGATAAGAAAGCTAGAGAATCGTTTACTTGTAAATCTAATGGACAATAGTGCCGTTTCCTAGTCATTAAGCAGTAAACCGAGGTGTAATTAAGGTAATTTAATAAAAACACTACGTTTGAGCGCGCACTGCCACCCGTGGCGCAGGCGCATGTGGAAGGTTTGAAGCGATAAAATGGCGCTCATCATTCATCATTCTCAGCTTGTATTATCCCATTGCTGGGTATAAGCCTCCTTTCTTTTATGCCAGCCTTCTCTGTCCCTTGCCTCCCGCATCCAGTTTGCTCCTACTACCTTTTTTATGGCATCAGTCCACCTGTTCGCCGGACGTCCTACGCTTCGCTTGCCCATTCTAGGATACCACTCTGTAACAAGCTTACTCCACCTACCATCGTGTCTCCTTGCCAGGTGGCCCGCCCATGTCCACTTTAGTGTCGCAATTCTAAGAAGCTCAAATCAAATATTGTCTATTAAACTAAGTTACAAAGTTTAATTTTGGAGATATCAACCAGGATAGAGTCAACAAGCGACTCGTCTTTCAGGCTGATTGATGATGAAAGAACACTTAAATATTGATATCATGACTGCCTCATTGGTCTACTGTTTTTTTTTTTATTCTACTAAGGTGGCAAACAAGCAAACGGCCCACCTGATGGTAACCGGTTACCGTAGCCTATAGACGCTTGCAACACCAGGAGTATCATTTGCGCGTTGCCGACCCTGTATTGAAAGAGGAATAGTTGTGTTGGCAGTATAAGGGTCAAAGTCCTCCCACTGCCAACACAACGTTTCCTCGTGGAGTACTGATTGTAAACACAACTGCTACTTAACTGTTAAGGGTTCTCCTAATTGCCAAGATTATTTTGTAAAATAATCGAAGACGTGCAGACATTTGCTGATGGAGTGTGCTCGAAACAGAGACGAACGGGAGTTACTCATGAACGAACTGCTATGAATACGATTAAGCTTAATAAGGGCTTCATTCGATCCATTTTGTCTACACCATATTCGGAAGTTACCAAAAAGTTGTGCCATTTAATTACAGTTCTTAATGAATAACTTTTCGACTGTGAATATTGTAAAAAGATACGATGGGGTTGACATGTTATTTTAAGAAAAAGCCCCTAAATAAAAACAGAATAAAAAACTGTTAAGGGTAGAATTTCACAAAAAAAAAACAATTTCCTGTGAAATTCTCAGTGGTAGTTCGGGGTTTGAATTTATTTCCTATAGCCTATTTATAGCAATGGCCTTGGATAATCTGTGGATGTACAACAGCAGACCTCTGCCTCACCATTCAAGGAGTACAATCTTCAGAGTATGTTTTATGTCTTGACTGCCGAGAGCCCACTAGATGATCATTTGCAGCTTCATTTGTGCCATAGTCACTCATACAAGCCCTTTTATTACACCATAATATGACTGTGAAATATACAAAGAGGTGACAGTTACCCTTCATTAACTCTCGTAATTCAGGCAGAATAATAAAGCCGAGGAGTGACGACTCAACAAAATAGACAAAAGCGATCTTGTTAACAATTTACGACTAGGGTTTAATAACACTTGAAATTATCTTCATCCAAAAATGACAAATGAAAGCATTTCATTCAGGAAAGCCTATTTTATGAGTGCCTTAAATACATTTGCAGATTAAAAGGGAAAGATAATGGTTAAAAGTGTGGTAAGGTTTTTTCAGTAACCGGTTGCTGAGGATCAGTTTTTTTATTTTTTTGTTCTACTAAGTTGGCAAACAAACGTACGGCCCACCTGATGGTAAGTGGTTACCGTAGCATATAGACGCTTGCAACACCAGGAGTATCACATGCGCGTTGCCGACCCTGGATTGAAAGAGGAATAGTTGGGTTGGCAGTATAAGGTTCAAAGTTCCCCCCACTGCCAACACAACGATTCCTCGTGGAGCACTGGCAACCTTGCTCACCATAAGAAACACAAAACAGCTCAAAGCAGTAATAATCAATCAAATACAAAAAGATCAGCCCATGATCTGTAGGAAATCGCTTTTAGCGATAAGACACGGTACATTTATTGTACTAATGTGAGGTTTGTTTATTTATTTTATTTTTCTTCTGTGTCTTTTAGTTACAAAAAAAAATTATCTATTTATCTGCAACAGCTTTTTTTTAATACATTTTTGTAATACATTAAAAGCACTCCGATAACACAACCACTAATGTTCATTACATAAATATTTGTCTTGCGGGCAAAGAACTCCCGACCTCTTGATCAACAGACCGACACTCGAACCACTAGGTCACAGAAGTCGTCTATATGAAATAGCTGATTTTGTCGAATTCCGAACCGATTGTAAATGAGTCGGTACATAACTTCATGAGACAAAAATGCGATGTTTTTCAATTCAATTAAATTAAAATAAATATGTCGGTAGGTACATAACACGATGTTCGGTATGTCAAAATCTGTGTTTACATTTATGTAAATTATATTCGAGTATTTCGTATGTAACATTGAGCAGATCGCCCCAGGTGGAGCGATGACCTGCAGTGAATACACAAAGTTCAATATTGTGCACTGATGCTTCAATTTACTATGATTTAACACAATGAATAATTACTAGCGATTGCTCGTGGTTTTACCCGCATATCGAAAGGCTTTTTGAGATAAAATATAGTCTCTATCCTTCTCCAAGGTGTAATTTATCTCTGTATCAAAATTTATCAAAATCGGTTTAGCTGTTTAGGTGTGAAAGCGTAACGGATAGAGTTACTTTCGCATTTTTAGTATTAGTAGGGATTAAAATCAGTGCCAATAGCCCTGTAATATGATCAAGTCGTAAGTCTTGAATTCAAACCACAGACTTTTCAAATGATGTGCGTATGAATAATTAATTATCGTGAAGAAACCTACATACCTGAGTTTATCGACAGTGTGTGAAATCCGCCATTCCGCATTAGTCTAGCATGGTGGACTACAAGCCTAACCCTTCTCATTTTAAAAGGAGACCCGTGCTCAGTAGTGGGACAGTATATGGGTTGAAGAAAAAACATTTTATTGTACACCAAGAAGCTTAATAATGTAAAAAAAAAAAACTAAAATCAAACGGTATTATCGCTAAAAGCAATTTTTTACAGACAACCATGGGATCGACACGAATCATGTAAGAAAACATAAATGGGTAATGGCGGTGTTGAGTGTTCATTAATTTGTGTTTTGTATGTACATTGGGGTAGGCTTACATCCAGCAGTGGACGGCAATAGGCTGATAGATTATGATGATAATGATTAAGATGTACATTGTAGATATTCGTTAAATCCTATCCTTCTTCCTACTATCCTACTATAATATTATAAATGTGAAAGTTAGTGAGGATGGATGGAATTTTGTTACTTTCACGCTAAAACTACTGAACGGATTTCGATGAAACTTTACAGTATTATTATTTAAACATCGGAATAACATATAGGCTATAATTTATAACGATTTTTAGTTCATTAGCCAAATTACAACGATAATTAAAAGTAACTTTTCCACGCGGACAAAGTCGCGGGCAGAAGATAGTAAAATGTAAAAATAAATTACTTAACAGACCTTTAATTTTAAACATTACAAACAAAGGCACATTTTAGCGCTCCAGATTGCGCTGAAGATAAAATCCTTCACGTATGCATTGTAACAATATAAACCAATGCTTTTAGCGTCTGTTGTGCTAATTGCATGCGGAGGATTTCACTCAGATCCAGTCCTTTGATAATTTACTGTTGTAATAACCTGAGGCGAGACGAAAACGTCGTATGCGGTGGAAATTATTGTATATCTACTGAATATTAATGTAGATATGGTTTTAACTATCATTAAGATATCATTGAGGGGCTCGTGGCTAAGTAATAACTAAGCTGATCAATCGATCTACAAGGCTGCTCTAGTCGCGGTCAGTCTGAGGATGGGACTATTTTTAACACATTGAGCCGGAGAGCACGTAAAGGCGTCGTTCCCGGTATCATACGAACACCTATGACAATCGTTGGTGGTAGTCCGAAGCTCAAGTAGTCTGACAACCAGTCTATCCTCAGGGTATCGGTATTACCCAAAAATTGGGTTGCGAAGGTCTGATGGCAGTCACTTCGTGTAAAATACTGATATTCAGCCGCATCTGGTTAGACTGGAAGCCGACCGCAATACAGTTGGGAAAAGGCTCGAAGAAAGAAGGTATTAACTATCATCCTAGCATTTTTTCAACTAAGTATGTTGGGTTCCCGATGATATCATAGTCAAATATTTTAATTAAACAATTGAAATAGATACTGAACACTGATACTTTTGAAATTGAGACTGAACACCACTGTGGTCTTAAGATGATAACGCGCGAGTGATTACAACAGCGTCTATAGAATGGTTACCGGTTAGGTACCATCAGGTGGCCCGTATGTTTTTTTTTTCACATTTTATCAATAAAACTATATTAGTATGTACCTATACAATCAAACTAAATCATAATTATTAACATAAATAAACATACAACGCAATAACACCTTCCACAAGCAAACAATAAAAGTACATTGGACGTTGTTTGTTATTGATTCTATAATTATAAATTATAATTATTAATTCTACGATGGTTGAGACGCGTGATATCCATACTTCCATGCTTATCCATGATACTAATCATAAAATAATCACATACCATCACGCCCTTTTTTCCAGATGGGTTAAGCAAAGGTGTAGGTACTAATGTGCACCCACAGGTCTCCGGTATGTTCAGGTTCTATGTTATAGGGGCAAGCCAATTTTAAATGCAAAAATAATTCTTATCCCTTTGTTACGTTTTCATGCCTAAACCGCTGAACCCATTTTGATGAAATTTTGTACAGATATAGATTGGACCTTGGAGAAGGATGTAAGGTACCCTTTATCTCAAAAAGGGCAATAGCTGGTGACTATAAAATATGGAAATTACAAGTATATAATTTTAAGAGAGGTAGTAATATAACATAGAGTGGTGAGAGGTAGTGGGAGTAATTCCACTCAAATTGGAGCTGCCCAACTGGGGAAGTACCTCCGCCTTGCAGAAAATCGAAGTAAAATAACACTGCTTTGAGCTGTGTTGTGTTTCTTAGGGTTAGCAAGGTTGCCAGTGCTCCATGAGGAAACGTTGTGTTGGCAGTGGAGGGACTTTGAACCTTATACTGCCAACCCAACTATTCCTCTTTAATACAGGGTCGGCAACGCGCAAGTGATACTCCTGGTGATGCAAGCGGTAACCGCTTACCATCAGGTGGGCCGTATGCTTGTTTGCCACCTTAGTAGAATAAAAAAAAACTCTTGTTAGGTACATGTGCTTTGTGAGCGGCCATGTTTCAGATCCGTAAGTGAGAATGGGCAACACACATTGATTAAAAAACTTGGTCTTGTAGACATTGAACAGCAAAACAAACTGAAAAATCATGGTCTATTTAAAGGATCTATGAAAATTTTCCGTACATTAAAAGTTATATTAGCATACTTCACGATAAGAGAAGTACTGCGTGTACTTCTAATGATCGCAAAAAAAAAACACTAAGTTTCCATGTCACATTGTTACTAAGACATGTTACATAAGCAGCACTATCTATTGTTCGTCTATTTATAAGCCAATTATGATGTTTCCATGACGATGCTAGTACAGTCAGCGTCAAATAGTTAGTGACACTCAGGGTATTCAAATAAATAGACGCAACCAAAAAGTCAATAATATCGGTACAAACAAAGTTTCCATATTGTTGTCAACATTATAGTCGCTCAAAAGGTCGAGACGTTTATAACGTCATAAAGATAGGTTCAGTCAAACCGTCATATATATGGTAACAGTCATCCCGCCAATGGTATCCAAGCATTCTAAGTGTTCAAAAATATGGAACACATTAGAAAAATAAACCAGCATGAAATAAGAAATAAACGCTTTCCCAAAGATGAAAACCTCTTTAGGCAATCTAGTGTTATTTGCACGTTATTCTATTTATCTATCAGTAATATCAATGTCAAGTGTAAAACTAAAGCAAGCTAGAAATATGGCTACGCATTAGTAACACCACAAAACATCGAATTATATATTTGAGGGAGGAAGGTGTCTCCGTAACAGATATTTCAAATGAACTGGGAATATCCTTATGTACCTATCGTTTTAGATGTTACGTGTAGTTACCTATCGAATTATTTTTATCTCTATAAATTCTCATTTCTGCATATTCGCACATATATGTATAAACAAGCACACAGCCCGCCTGATGGTAAGCAGTCGAAAACTAGAGAAAACTAGAGAAAAAAGATGCAAACGATTATCGACCTTATTGACATTATTTTATTGCTTATTTTTAGTTATTCATCCACTCTATTACCTTGTTTATGTTTAAAATAGCAGTTTTTGAATAATAGTCAATAAGGTTGAAAACTTTGAACCTCTTTTTTGCAAGCACTATCGAGTCTAGTTTTGTCGACATTCATTGTTAAAATAAAATAAAATGATCATGATATTTAATCATATATTTTAATTATGCACTCTTGCTCTTTGAGATTAGTCATACTCATTATCAATGAGGTTTAGGTACATCTATTTTCAGTCAGCTGTATATTGCCAAGTATCGTAAACGGCTATGCACGAAATTCTTTACAAACAAAAGACATGTCTATGACGTCATGCTTAAAATGAAAAGGACAACAGTAGTTTCTATTCCTTTTATTTTGTGTATAAATGTTTTCACATTAATTGCTGTGAGAAATAATATTTAAAATGTATAGCAGTAAAGTTTATTTTTCTAATGTGTTCCATATTTTTGAACACTTAGAATGCTTGGATACCATTGGCGAGATGACTGTTACCATATTTATGACGGTTTGACTGAACCTATCTATAAGACGTTTTAAACGTCTCGACCTTTTGAGCGACTATAATGTTGACAACAATATGGAAACTTTGTTTGTACCGATATTATTGACTTTTTGGTTGCGTCTATTTAATTGAATACCCTGAGTGTCACTAACTATTTGACGCTGACTGTACCTACGCAAACAAAATAACAATAAAAGAGATCTATTTAATTATTATTTTTCCTGTTATCTGTACAATTAACATCTGTCTCGTTAATCTGATAGTCATAAACGCGACTGCTACGGTAGAGGTCTATTGGGTTCAATTCCCAGGTCAAACAGTGTTCCTGTCATGGTGGTGGCGAATTTCGCGGATCCCATGGCCATGACAATAGGGCAGGTGAAGGTAAGTGCGGTTTTTAGTCGGTACGAGTCAGACATACCATTCCACCTCCCCGGGTGGTGGAGGATCCATATCCATGAGGATTTTCCGTACCTACTATAAAAAAAAAGGTGAAACAGTGTTATTTGTCGATTTTACTATGGAATTCTCAGTAGCAGCTCGAAGTTTGGATTTGTGTTTGGTTAATATCGACAGGCTCGCCCCCTATAACATGGTATCTAAATATCGCTTCGTGTATAATACTGATATTCAGTTGCATCTAGCTAGACTGGAAGCCAACCCCAATAATAGTTGGGAAAAGATTCGGAGGACGATGACTGATATCTAATAGATAAACAGGTCGCTTATCCTGAGGTAGTTTATCTACCACTAACGATTATCATACATGCTATGAAAACTAGGCTCTTGAAGTACAAAAAACGACCAAAGTCAGTTTTATTTTAAGGTAAAATCAGTATTGAAGGGAACCACAACCTCCCATGGACGTCGTGAATTTCACGGATCCCATGGCCATGACTATAAGGCAGGTGAAAGAGAGTGCGGTTCTTATTTGGTATGAATCCGACATACCCTGCTGCCTCCCCACGTTGCGAAAGACCCATAAAGATTTGCCGTAGTATAAAAAAGGTGTATAGTAAGTGATAATTAACTTTCTCATTGTCTTTGTATGCGCCACCACATGTACCTGGCCGTGTCGTACTATTAACTAGATTATAACTTGCGTCCGACGGAACGTAAAGACTTCTGTTCACTGCCAGACTATGATTTAGGCGAAGTAACTTTTTTGGCATCGAAATCTTTTGTAAATTTCCGACTTTCTTGGGTGAAAAATTCAATGAAATATATTTTAAGTTAGTAGTATTTAATGCTAATATCTTGTCTGTCTTTCAAAACATTTTTTTTCGATTTCATAAACTGAATTGAAACTCACACATTATGACATTATGTGTGTATGACAAGATGTATGAATTTGGACGAATCAAAAGTATGCAAGTATCATAGTCAGTGAAGTTTTTTAGTTTCTGCATACCCCTATGGGAAAAGGGCGTGAGTGTATCTATGTTATTTTAATTTAATGCAACAATGCAACGACACATTAATGTATGCTAAATACTGAAGGCGGGAACCTAGGCGTGGTTAATTGTTCCAATTGGCTTTAAATTCTTCCCCGTAACATGGCTATTAAAAGTATGATTTTTTAAGATATAATATATATATAGATAAGATAAGATATATAGTGGGAGTAATTACACTCAACTTGGATCACTCTGCCCGACTGGGGAAGTACCTCCGCCTTGCAGAAAATAGAATTGAAATACCACTGCTTTGAGGTGTGATGGTTTTGCAAGCGTCTATAGGCAATGGTAACCGTTACCATAGCCTATGGACGCTGGACAATGAGATGGGCCCTATTATGCAGCTAAACAAAGGCACCGGTTCTATGTCGCCTGTATCCAATAACTTCCAGCGATCATTACCAGGTCTTCTGGCCATCTTATTAAAGGCTATCCTACGCTGTGTTTTCGATGCGTAGTCTACATTCGAGAACCTTTTTATTATCAGCGGGCTATCAGTTTAAAAAAAGCACCTAAATATACTATATACAGTTTCCTTAAAATATATTGTGATTTTATCTGCCCGTGTGTATATCCGTGACAAACAGACATGATACATATCTGTGTATCAACCGTGACTCAAAAAATCATGCATTATTTTGTAAACAGAGGTTAATTAACGATGGTACATTCATGTATGTAAATATTAAAGATGTGTACTCATACCGCGGTTATTGCACCAATTACCTTGCGCCTCTTCCTCATAACCTTGCTTTATACAGTGACCCTTTAACACTTAACGAGAATCGAATACCAATCGAGAATCGTTTCGAATCCGATTAATCGGTCCGAGGTCAAGTTTTACTTTTAATCGGTTAATTAAATCAAGATTTACGTGCATCATCTAATTTAGATTCTGATTGTTTACTTTATTTTGTTCAATGGAGTATTATGTGTAGATATAGGGTATAATGCATTTTGTAGACTGCTAAAATCTAGGGTCATCGAAATTCTATGTCAACATTACAGGTTCCATTCTCGCACCGTATTTAAAATATTTGTGCGATGTTAAATATTTTCAGTTGTATCCAAACTGGGAACATTAATAGATAAAACATTACAGATGAGTAGAATCCCTTCAAATGCTTTTAAATTTTTATTTGTATTTTTCACTCCAGAAAGAAAGAAAAATAACTTCAGGCACAATTTGATGACACATCACATACACACTTAAAATGCAAAAAGACACATACCCAACCCAATAACAATACAAAGCACACAAGCGACTTGCTAACTTATAGTTTGGGTACCTTAAGATACTACAACAGTCATATCAAGAGGTCAAATAGAAGGCAGAGGATACAGAGAACAGTGGCGATTGCTCCATCAACAAAAAATGAGCTTTTAAATTAGAGAAAAACATGCGACAAAAATCCAACAATAACAAAAAATAAACGCAGGTATTACACGGCAAAAAAATCGCACCATGAATGTCGCCCTTTACAATTGCATACGTGACAACAGACAGCGAGACGCCCGCACAATCGATACAACTCGATAATTATATTGTATTATATTATTACGTCATCACTTGAAGTAGCAATGGCGATAAGAGCCTTTGATTAGAAACTAGCACATTCCGAAACAGATAATTTTTTCTCGTAATCGTATCTTACATCTGTTTCCTATACATTGATACTGACCAACGTAATTATTCTCTTTTTTTTTGTCAAAAGAAAATTCTAAGCACTAAAGAACGGTCCCTTTTTATAGTGGTTTATCTGCCACTTGGGGAGATGGTAGGGTTGGTAATTCGCACTTGTCTTCAGGGGGTCTACTCCCTAAGCACGAAGTCCGTAGTTTCGACCTTCGTTACGGGCATTTCCTACTCCGTATCACCTACGGATGGATGATTGGTTCGGGGCCCGAACTAAGAATGAATGACAACACAATTTGACAGTTGTCCCTACTCCCGATGTGTTTTTACCCGTTAGAAAAATTGAATTTGACACTTGTTTTATCGGACTCCGAAGTTTCGAAGAACTGTCGAACGGCTCGTAACTTCGTTGACGGAGATAATGAGTAGACCCTCAGCACTACCTCTCTTCCATAATACTTTCAAGTGTATAAGGAGTTTCTTGCTGGTTCTTCACCATAAGACCCACTTTTCGGAACCGTGTAACTAGTTTAGCTTTTCAAAAGTGCTATTTTATTTCTCTGGCGGGTTGGAGTCGCGATGGCTTACTGATCATAACGTCTGGTGTACCTAACCAGAAGACACAGGTTCGAATCCTGCCCGCGGTCGAATTTTGCCTTCCCTAAAATAACTTTAAAATCTTAGCATAAAATGAAAAGGAAAATGCCAAAAAATACAAAAACATAGTTTACATATTGTTTACTGTAAAAAAAAAACTAAGAAATTAAATAATCAGTCATTAAAGCGGCCTCATTAGTCTAGTTCTCGTTAAAGCGAATACTACGCTTGAGGTCCTGAATTCTAGATCCAGATCAAGCAGTGTTAAATGGTATCTATTTCTATGAAATTCTCAGTATCAGCTTGGAATTTAGATTTGTGCCCGGTTAATAGCAGGAAGCTCGATTTTATTACATGGGACCTAATCATACCGGCAACTGTGGGTGTACATTAGTACACCTCTGTGTAACCTTTCGAGGAATACAGGCATGATGGTATGAGTATTTAAAACGATATCCGTTTGAAAATATTCGAAGATAATTATAAGTGTCGTTAATACTATAAGTGCTACTCGAGGTTTCGTGTGGCATCGTAATTGCACAACTAGCCATCATTCCGGGGGAAATTGGAAAATCATGAAGTACTTATAGCATAAAAATCATATACCCTATTTAAGTACCAGGGGCACATGAATTGTTAATATTTTACGTTACATTAATGATTATATATTATACTTTTATGGCAACAAATACATTTATTATTATTGTTACAGATTAACATATAAATTGATAATAATAGTATGTGTGGTGTAACTCATCATCAACCCATTGTCTCCTAGGGATTAGGCTATAGTCCACCATGCTGGCCTAGTGCGGGTTGGCAGACTTCACATGCCGTCGAGAAAAATCTCTAAGGTGTGCAGGTTTCCAGCGAGTGATAATTATTAATACGCTCGTGCATTCGAACAGTCAGAGGTGTGTGCCTTGGATTCGGACTCGAGACATCTGACTTGGAAGTCCAATGGTCATATAACTAGGCTATCACTGCTTGGTGGTATAACTATAGATACTTTTAATTCCTATGAATCAATATTTGGCTCAATAAAAGAATTAATAATATAATCAAAAAGTAGAGGAAGCGCTGATGAATCGAGTGTCTCAGGTACGAGATCTAGGAGTACTGCTTACTCCGGATCTAACTTTCCGGGATCATATAGTTAAGATTTGCAAGAAGGCGTACAGAAACTTAGGTTTCCTACTGAGACAGTCGCAGGGATTCACAAACGTGACCACGATCAAGGTGCTGTATGACGCTTTGGTAAGGAGTCACTTGGAACACAGTGCGGTGATATGGGCTCCTCATGAAGCGAAATACAATGTCATGCTGGAGCGAGTACAGAATAAATTTACAAGACACCTGTATTTTAAACTTCATGGGGTGTACCCATTTTATCCGTTGATGTATCCTACACTGTTTGTGTTGGGTATGGTGGGGTACAACGAACTCAGAGTGCGCCGGGAATTTACACTTGCGGCGTATGTGCTAAAGCCCCTGCGTGGAGTAGCTCATAACCCCGGGGTGCTTTGTCACCTAAAGCTGTGCGTGCCAGACAGGTACGTGTGGAGGCGGCGGCGACCGCCACTGCTGGTCGTGCCTGTTGCCAAAACCAACCTGCTGTCAAAAGCCCCTCTCACCCGCACAATATGTGTAATAAACGAAGTTCATGAGAGAATTGACATATTTTCGTGCAACCTGAGTGAATTCGCAAGAGTTTTGTTGAATTTTGTCAGTTATACTAAATATTAATATTCTATCAATAAAAGTTTACTTTATATTTTTAAGTATTAGCCGTAAGTTTTATGTTTTGTAAAAAAAAAAAGAAATATGTGTGTTTGCAAACCGCTATTGTATTAGGAGTCATCCTGTAAAGATAGTGTGTCTGATAAATAAATAAATAAATAAATAAAACTTTAAACACAGTCATTGATTGAGTAGTTTTTGCCACAGTTCAATATTCGAGTCCCGCAAGGAACAAAAAATTGGTCATACAATAATGTGCAGGGAGTTTTTCCGGAGGTATGTGAGAATTAATGTTAGGCTGGAAGATTATTTGCGCGGTGAAGACGCGTTTATTGACCATTATATTACATATAAAAAGGAAGTAATTATAAGTACACAGACAAACACTGAAATCAATAAAACTTGATGTTTTGATATTAATTGCAATTCTTTGATTTCCGGGGAATGCTGCAATGCAATGAGACCCAGTAGGTAATTGTGATCCTTAGATGTCAGTTGTTTCATAACAATGCTAGTGTTGAGTTGCATCTGGTTAGGCTCGAAACTGACTCCAATATGTCTGGGAAACGACTGCAAAATGTCAATAATGACATTTTGCATGACTCGCATTGCATGTCGAAAGAACCTGATACGCTCATGATCAACACGTGTTCATAAAATTAGATTAATATATCAATCGAGCCACGAGGCATGAGATAACAGAATTACATTGTGCATAGTAGTAATAGTATGTGTCAAGTGGGAAATGTTTCAACCAATAGTACTTGTAATACTTAAATATATAATAATATTTTGATTATAAGAATCGACGCTTATGCGTTTTACTTTCATTTTGATAGAATAGCATAGCATTATTAATAAGATTATTAATGTTATTTAGCGAAGGAAAAAAAATTACTGAGGGCGGGATTCGAACCTGCGTCTTCTGGTTGAGTACACCAACCGCGAGTGAGTCTCGCGGTGCCCGCGGTCGAATTTTTCCTTCGCTAAATAACTTCAAAATCAGAGCAAGATTATTAATTTTATTAACACTACTTCATAGGTTAACTAGCCTCTTTCTATTTAATTGAAAATTGATAAGGTTTTGGTAAAAAGTTTGTATAAATAGATTGCAGTGCAATTGATGAAAATGGCTTTATGAGCTTCTGGCCACTGTTGTGATATGCAGATTTTTCACATAAGATTTGGCTAATACTTTTTAATTGGTAAAATTGCCTGGAAAATTAGAAAAGTCGAATAAATTTTTGGACAAGACAACGGCAATAATTTCTAAAGAAAAAACTAATATATAATTTGTGTAATTAACTTCGGAGACAATTTAACAGAAAAATATAGATGAATAGAGTATTCCTTTATGACGATGGTTAATAATAATCGAATTACTCAGACACGTAATCCATTTCACATTTTTGTAAATGAGTGCATTGTAGTTAACCACCAATTCATTAGCTTACCCTTACCTCCACCATAGCCAGCAAAACATGGTACAAATGCTTTTAAAATTCATTTTTTAACGTTGAAACCTAATTTTTCCTGCAGTTTACGAGCAAACTTTCCAACGTTCGTGTTCGCGTGCTTACCGTACTTACACTGTGGCTTGATTAATATTTATAAATTTAATTACACGTTTCATTAGTGTCGTTGTTGATAGCACTGGGGTTTGGTTCTCAGGTGGACAATTTTTAAATTGTTTGGTGGATGAGAATGTATTGAATTTGTATGTATTGTATAGTTATGTTTAGGTACATTTGATTAGGCAACACTCCTCTGTCACAATTTAAACGACACTACTGTGGTGAGGGCTCATTATGTATGTAATATAGTCCAATTTTCAGACTACGCAACTGCTGTAACTTGCTGTAAATTGCCCAACCTGAACTCACAGCCACCTATGTAATAGTACCTTATACGATTTAATAAAAAAAAAAGAAAAAAATATAGCATTATAAGTTCGACGAGAGCTTAATTTAAGAAATATCTCAACTAAACTTATCTTGCTACTATTATACTATCATGCCTGTATTTCCCGAAGAATAAGGCAGAGGTGTATCAAGGTATACCGTCCACCGGTAGCCTTAAGTCCTAAGTAATAAATTGCAAGCTTGTCATTTACCGGGTAGAAATGCAAACTCCGAGCTGCTTCTCGAGAATTTCTTAGAAAAACCCAATAATACTTTGCTCGATCTATGAATCGAATCCTCAAGCGTATAACTAATAGGCTTATGAGGTAGTAATTAAGCTGATGAGGCAGACTTTTCTTCTGTAACGAAATATTAAAAATAGGTAGGTACAGTCAACAAAAGAGTTTGGTATACAGGTAGCGAACGAAATCTGCATCTTTACACAGATTGTGATTTAAATAATTACCCGTCAAAGGGTTTGATGTGTAGCAGGTTACAATACCTGCGTTTTGACACATATTGCGTGATACATAATTACACAAAATCTTAAAAAAAACACGATGTTTAATTTGCTGCCTGTATACTTAACTCTTTTTTCGACCGTACCCTTCAAGATAACTTACAATTACCTTAAAAACCGCACACAAACAACTAAACGCTTCCTAAAACTCCGAATGTCATTTGCAAGGAGTCATCGCACTCACGTAATTTACACAATACCATAATACAACCCGTTCAAACATGGCCGTAAGACAATAAACCCTGGCAGGTAATTAATCACGGCCTTTAAATCACAAAATCAATATTTGCACAGCGGTTTACGAATGCAGACAACTTACTGCTAACTGCATTTCCCTGCCGCAGAGTAGGCTACGGAAACAGAGACTGCATGTACTTTTTTTTTTTTGTAGGTAACAATGTTTGACAAAAAGTCAAGTTACTATGTTAAGTATTGTTACAATATTGTCATCAATGTGATTTTTACGATAAAAAACTAAAATTAAATGGGTTCTAGATATAAATTTATTCTTGATGAAAGGGTGTTTGTCACCTGTGCTTAGTAGGGACAAAATAACACATGATACACATATATCGTATCGTGGAGGATTAATAGGTCTATATTGTGGACGTAGTTTGGTGGTTAAGAAACCTTTTTTATCGCCAGGATTAAACGCGCATTCTTTAGCGAAAAATAAACCGTTGCTGCAGAACATTATATGGCTTTTATTAAATGTAAAACATTGAATACACAACCATATCAATTGATCAAGGAAAACGTAGAAAGGAAATCCATTGGTTCGTAATTCATTCAAAACACGTGTAATCAGAGGCATAGTAACAACAACTGCCAATGTGGCGCAAAAACATTACAAATCAACATAATATGCCAACTATTAACAATTCAGATTTTCTTCCTGATCTCAAGTAAAAAAAATCGCTGTCTATGTATTTTTGTTTCATCGCTTAATTCTTCTAAACCACGCAATGGATTTTGATACGGTTTTCTCTATCATTTAAGTCATATTTTGATCAGGGTTGATCGCTTTTCTACCTACGTTCAGCAATGGCATTAACATTGATTAATAATATTGATTTCTGACATTTACGCGAATATTATACATTGAAATAAAACTACTTTTTACGGATTTTATCGCGTTATATATTGATATTATTAATCCCGACGTTTCGGACCCTTTATAGCGTCCATGGTATACTGATAATCAAATATTGATCAATAAAATTAATGCAGTGTTCTTGAAGTATCTAAGATTATGTCTAATCTGTGCTTTCGCACTTTTGCATAAGGCCCATCAGCCTTTTGAGGATATATTAAATGTTTGTCACGGAGACGATAAAAGTCTATAAAAAGACTGTCCCTTTGACCTTCGCCAGCTATTGAACCTGAGATTGTTGTTCCGAAGTACAGCGAGGTATCGGAAGGTTATCTTATAGATAGATCTTGTTTTGCAATTTAAAAGATAAGTTGATTTGTTTTTGTGTCACAAGGATGGATTTGATTACTCTTAAAAAAACTCAGTGTGACAAAGCAAAAGAAAACATAACGTTTAAAACATGAACGCGGGCTTGAAAAAATACTGAAATTAATACATTGATGACCATACAAACGAAATGAAATTTGCATACATACCTGACCTTTTTGAATGACCAATAAGGTTGGTCTCTTTCTAGGTCTCTTAAAAGGCTACTTGCTATATAAAAAATAAGCACTACCTACTGTAACACTGTGTAGAACACTGAACTGTTTAACCTTTACAGCGTGATGAGTGACGTTGCACTAGCTTGCATCATAAATTAATTGAGTCGAAACGCTAGAGGTCCTGATTTCGATTTCCAGATAGAGCAAAAGTATTATAAACATACTGGCGAAGTGCAGGCGTACTTTAGTACACTTGGGAATACAGGTGAAACTTTACACGTGTTTCTATTCGACGTAAACAGCAATTAAAGAAATTTACACCCTCATCTCTCAGTCACCAATTAATCACATACCAGCAATTTTCCACAAACCAGGAATCGTTCAACAACAAATTATTATAGCCAGTCAGACCGGAAAAACTCGAACACTCGCGATCTCTTCCGATGAAAATATAAACAATGGAAAAAAACAGCGCGCAGTAAACGCGCGGTTTGCACATAAAAGAACAATGCCTATTAAATCAATTTATGGCTGTCATTAGGATTGTTATGATTTGTTAATGGATAGTAAGATGAGTTTATGTACTAATTTGTGATTTAAATAGTGAGGAAAAATTAATTTGATTTGAAAATGAAATGAAAAATCATTTTGTGCTGAGATTACCATAGTGTAATCATATAATATATTATCACGCGTATTTCCTTTATGAAAATCAACCCACCCACCCACTCACTTATAATTTTATCAGGTCTGCATGCACACACTTAAGCAATACGAGTCGTTGAGTCTTGATCTTGAACCATATTAAACAAAATTATTCCGTCACCTTGATAAAATTATTTATAAATAATTAAATTCTACAATCTGTTTGGATTTAATTCATTTTGAAAATCGAACCGAGAATATCTCACAAAGTTTATTTCGATTTTTTAAAGATTTAGATAAATACTTAAAGGTACTTGCGAGTTATTTTGATTCCTAATAAATTGAATTAAAGATTCTGTTTATTTTACATATACTATAAACCACGGTGCCCAGGGTCACTAAATTTGAATATAATACCAATGGGGTTTTCTGCTTCCACCATTTATAATATGGGAAACAGAACCAGTGCTAGAGCTCTGAGTACTCAATACTGTAATTAAAATTATTAATTAAGTAGATATTATTACTGTCGTGGAAAATTTTATGTTTATAATGAAAATGGAACACGCGTAAATACTGGTTTTGTGACCTAACTGCTGCGGTATAGTTATAAATAAATATCATTGTGAAGTAATAAGAAAATGTTGAATGTTTTTAATGTTATTTACTGGTTCATTAGTCTTGTGATTTCAAGTGCGACTACTGCACTAGAGGTCCTGTGTACAATTCACAGGTCGAGCAGTTTTATTGGGTTTTCCTACAAAACTCTCGGTAGTAGCTCGGAGTTTGGATTTGTGCCCAGTTAATGGCGCTAGGCCCGCCCCCTATTACATGGTACCTAAACATACCGGCGAACTGTGGGTGTACATACAACTGTGGTACACCTCTGTCAAACCTTTCGGGAATACAGCGTGATGGTATAATGGTATCATTAGTCTATTGATCGTAGGCGCAATCTGAGATAGAACCCGGTTCGATTTCTAGTTCTAGCAATGTGTAGTTGGGTGTTTCGGCACTAAGAATTATTCGTAAATAATATTTTATTTCACTGAGGTGGCAAACAAGCATACGGCCCACCTGATGGTAAGCGGTTACCGTAGCCTACCTATAGACCTTGTTACACCAGGGATACCTCTGGTGTTACAAACGCATTGCCGACCCTATAAAATGGAAAAGGAATAGTAGGGTTGGCAGTGTAAGGGTCAAATTCTCCCCAAGCCAACACAACGTTTCTTCGCGGAGCACTGTAATTTATATACCTACTACCATCATAATATCTACTATCACGCCTGTTTACCTGGGGTTAAGGTATAATTATCAAAATATCGTATTAATAAAAATAAACCATTTAATTGAGACATGAAGATCCATAATTGTTGACAGAGAGGCCAGCACATTAAGCTACCACAATCTGTCAAATTTCTTTGATTGATTTTCAACTTTAACATAAAACAATAAGGTTCATATTAAATTGGGAAAATTTGACAGTTTTGGATAGCTTGACATGCTGGCGTCTGTACATAAGGGCTATGTTAGTGAATAGAATAGACTAGGTATTATTTATATATTTCAGACATGAAGTGGCATCCAATCCGTGACGTTCATGATTAATATACACCCACAATTCATGGATATGTTCAGGTCCTATGTAATAAGGAGTCCATTCCACTAAACTGGGCCGCATTTGGCCAGATTTTCCTAGAAGAAAAACCCACAAACTATGACCTGGGAATTGAAATTAGGACCTCAACAATTTTTAAAAATGTATAGTGTTAAGTGAAAAACTTGGTAGGTAAACTTAACCTTAAAACAGGCTCTTTCCTTTTGGACTATCATGAAAACTTAAGTATGAAATATTCATGAGATAATCTCAAAGGAATTTGTATTAACATAACCGCCTGACCACTGCATTGTTAAAGTATTAATTTGCATCTTAATTTATAATGGAGGTCAAGTTAAGTATTCGCTAGGTCACCCATCCGATACACTACTGCAACACGTTGCTTAGATTTTTACGTTTTACGTATGTATGAAAGATTTTGTTAATTATATTTGATATAATTATTGATTTCTGACATTTACGCGAATATTAAACATTGAAATAAAACTACTTTTTACGGATTTTATCGCGTTATATTGACATTATTAATCCCGACGTTTCGGTACCTACCTCCACCACCTCAGTCTACCCGTGACCATGGACGCTGTAAAGGGATCGAAACGTAGAAAGTAAAAAGTAGTTTTATTTCAATTATATTTGACATTAACATTAAAAAATCGCACTAATTTTATAGGAAGATGTGAAAAAATTGGACAACTCTGTATTTTGGAGACAGATTTCATGCATATGGTTTTATGCAAAATATTAGAGGCTCTTGGTATACTTACGCTAATCAACCGATCTGCAAGATTAAGCTGCGCTAGTAGCGGTCATTATGTGGATGGGTGACCGCTCATAACACATCGGGACCCGTCCGTGCCTCGGAGAGCACATAAAGCCGTCGGTCCCGATTGTTATCCGAACACCAAAGACAGTCTTAAAAGCCTGACAACTAGTCTATACTCAGGATATCGGTATTGCCCAGAAATTGGGTTTCGGAGGTCTGATGACAGTCGCTTCATGTAAAATACTGATACTCAGCCACATCTGGTTAGACTGGAACCCCAACATGGTTGTGGTGATAATATAGCCGCTAAATAGATATTACAAAATGGTTTTTGAAGTCTCTAGTTACTTGAAAGACCCAAGCATTATAATGATTTGTGCCAACAGCCCGCAGGCCACAGTTCATGGAGGCCGGAGGTCTGTCTGCACCCTCCAGGTGCGAATCGAACGAGGGAACTCGTGTTCAGCAGTCCGATACTCAAACGTCCACAGACGTCGTCATCGCTGATAGATGGTCTGAATAGAGCCCAGTCTTCGGAATACCGTCTCATTCAATAGATCAGCATAGTTCTTGTTGTAACACTACCATAAACCAACAACATAACTTATATATCTTACTTTTCCGTCAGCTCCATATCTAGTAGCAACGCGGAACTAAATGTCAAAACATACCATTTTAGTACCATGTACCACATAACAAATGTAGCGTGGATGACCTTTACAATTGTTTCCTCGAGTTGCAGTTTTTAGACTAACGATTTAATGTCTTGTACTTTAACGTACGAATCGAGTAAGTTCCTATTTATTTAATAAAATGTTATAATTTTCTAGATAACAAATTTTTTCTAGACTACTAAAATTTTATAGAACACTATAATTTTCTAGAACACTAGAATATTCTACTTCGTTTGTTCGAAAATTCTAGTGTTCTGGAAAATCCTAGTGTTCTAGAAAATTCTGGTGTTCTGGAAAATTCGAGTGTACATACATCCAGACCTGGAATAACTGTAGGTTATGTAAATATTGTTCCGTGCAGGTATCGAACCCACATTGTGGCGCAGAAGTCGGTCGCTAAACCGCTATGCCGTGACACCAACCAAAAAAAACCTACATTCCAATCCCCTGTACTTCCAGGAGATTAAGGTGACAGAAGTATTGCTATACACCCATAGTTCACTGGTATATTTTGTATTTAATGGGGGGCGGGCCAATTATTTAATTCATTAGCAAAACTAGATACATAATATTTTCTGTCAATTGTAATAAAAAACTATTTTCAAATGAGTCGACTCAGCTGACGTAAAGCGTTGATTCTGGAATCAAGTTAGGTGCCATAGTCTTAGATGCAGGCGGTATAATTTTTATTACAGAATTTGCTGGAATAAGGAGGTTTCTTTGCTCCTTTTTTTAACAAGGAGGAAAGTGTTTCAGAAGTTTTAAGAGAGGTTGGGCATAGTGGGAGTAATTCCACTCAAATTGGAGCTGCCCGACCGGTGAAGTACCGTCGCTTTGCAGAAAACCAAAGTAAAATAACACTGATTTTGAGCTATGTTGTGTTCCTTACAATGAGAAAGGTTGTCAGTGCTCCGCGAGGAAACGTTGCGTCGACAGTGGGGGAACTTTGACATAAACTTACTTGGTATTTAAAAAAAAACTCCTTTTGAACTTAAAATACTGCGGATAATTTAAAAAGGGGTCTTTATAACTTTAAAAATACAACAGGTATTTTTCAAAAGGGTCCATTTGATATTTCGAGTTTGATTTCATGAATTTCAGTGTTTGTTTTCAGTAACAAGGTTGGGGGAAGTTCTGCCGTACCTCTGTTAACGAAGGCGTGAACGTCAACGGCCTCCATACCGCGTGTGTACCGACGTGTATGCATGACCTTTTCAATTGTTTCCTCGTGTGCAGAATTTTAATTGCCGAGGCCTTCCGCGTGGCGTTAGAAGCAAGCTAGATGCTACATGTCTATTTGTTTTGGTTTCGTTGTAAGTCAATGTTTGGACAGCCAAACAACTATTTTATGTATAAAGTTCTTAATAGCCTCATTAGTCTAGTGGTCCTAAGCGCGACTGCTACGCTAGAGGTCCTGGGTTCGATCCCCAGGTCGAGCAGTGTTATTGGGTTTTTCTATGAAATTCTCAGTAGCAGCTCGGAGTCTGGATTTGTGCCCGGTTAATGGCAATAGGCTCGCCCCCTATTACATGGGACCTAAACATACCGGCGAAATGTGGGTGTACCTATATTAATACACCTCTGCCTAACCCTTCGGGGAATACAGGCGTGATGGTATGTATGTTTTAGTTCTTAATAGTAACACGTGACCCACAAGAAAAGGGTCGTTAAGTCATAATTAGTATTCTTTTCTCAAGTATGTTGAGGTCGGCTTCTAATTACATGCGTCTGAATAATGTCGGTATCCTACACAAAGCGACTACGATCACACCTTCTGCCCAATTCCTGGGTAATATCGATATCCTGAGGATAGACTGGTTGTCAGACTTATCGTACTTGTGTAGAACAAACAATTGTCATAGGTATGAGAAAACAGTGTCATTACGAACAACTGACATGTCCTACGCAGCCAGTATTTAAAATTTTAAATAAATAAGTATTTGGGACATTTTACACAGAACGTTCGAGTCTGCCAACCCGCACTAGGTCAGCGTGGTGGAATATAGCCTAATCCCCCTCAATATGAGAGGAGACCCGTGCCCAGCAGTGGTACAGTATATGGGTTGATGATGATGATGACACAGAACGTTCTACTCTACCTACCTCTAGCTCCATCTTTTATAAATACATATTTTAGAAAAAAACACCTAGACAAACACAAACACTTTTTGTTCATCACATAAATATGTGTGCCCTGTGGGAATAGAACCCACTATATCGTGATCCGTCACTCGACCCAATAGACCACATACGTCATCAATGTCTGTACCCGAAAATATTTAAATTAAAAAAATCGCGACGCAGTGAATAAACTGATCCCTAAGAAATATATTTGTGTTTGAAATATTTATTCTTTGACACTAGCTGTCCAAACCCATTATCAAGTAGCAGGTAAATTAATACTATAATGAGCTTTTAAACTAATTCCTCTTCCTCCAAGAGGATACACGGAAAATTGTGTATTTCCTTCCTTTTCATTTAGAGGATGCATATAATTAAATATACATATGTAGGTCGATAAATTTGTGACAGTATAAATTACGGAAATGGATATTGACAACTTTTTATTTTTTTTTTAAATAAAGAGATTTTTTCGTTTCGAAATGACTTACAAAAAACTTTGTACATGTCTCCTCATTTTCGGCTTGTTTGCATTCGTAGCTTTATTGTTAAGATAGTTAGAAAATATTGTTCTTCATTTAAGTAAAAGTTTCCTTTTTTACAACTAGATGGTGTTGGGATCGAATTAAATCGCGATTATGGTTTCTTTACATGAATTTAGTTGCATGCAAAATTGTAACAAAATAAATTTTCTACGTTTTTATTACGTGGAGTTTCTTTCAAAAACTCATCATACTCTTGATCAGGGCTTAGTGAAAAATATAATATAATGACATTATTTTATTCAAATAAATAATTATGAAGTCCAAACTCCGAGCTGCGACTGAGTAGTATAATTTCTGCTCGACTTGGGAATGGAACCAAGGACTTCATGCTCAACAACCGAACTAGTGACCATGTTTCAATTTTAACAGACTTAAAAATGGAGGTTATTATCCCACCATTTCGTTTCTAAAGTAATATTGAGTGGCACACACTATTTCTCAACAAGCGATTCCCTTCTAAATAAAATCAAATCGCCCTAATCAAATCACAATTTCAAAATCCACAATTCCATTACACCGTAATAAGTTCAATCGCAGAGCCAATCTGTTGTTGTATACTAGTTACGTAGATACGCATAAACGTACAAATAAACCCTGCGCACGCGCGGGTGCCACGACCTGGCTCAATGCTACGCGTCCGTGTGAGTCGCACACATTGATAACAGAGTGTGTGAGTGCGCGCGTGTCGACGGCTTGTTTACATCAACACAAATGTAGGTGTAGTGCGATGTGTGGTTTTGATCGTTTTGTAATTGCTATTTTTTATGATGACACCGTTAGCACCGCATTTAGCTATATCAGACGCTGCGTTTCTGTGTGCTAGTAAATTCCTGTATGAAACAATTTTTTGTATGACCTGACAATTGCCTTGTCTGGAACTAAGATTACTGTCCGTTGCGTGATAAAAAGAATTCCTAGTTTGGAACAATCTAATAGCTTTAAAGTACAAGGTTGTTTTTTCTTTAAAATGCTACCACCAACCTTTTCTGCACCGTTGAAATGAGTTTCTTAAATAAAATTGATCATGTAGCCAACTCTTTCCACTTTCATGTCTTTCTGCCCTCTTTTTGCAATTATTTATTCTTAATCTGTTTCACTACCCGAACGAATATTGGCTTTATCATTAATCAAAGTTAAACAAAAACAAGTTCTTCGGTACTCTACCTAAATATTTTCATAGGGAGAACGGTTTCTCCGAACTGAAATGACTATTATCATTAATAAACTTTTTCCATCTTCAACGTTTGACTTTAATTTTGATAGAAAATTACAAGAAAGCTTTCGCTCTATTACAACAGAAAAGTAATTTATATAATCCAAACATGATCAAGGAAATTGATTGACCGACTGATTTAAATCATCAATGACCTTAACCTTATGGATATAATAATATCAACATAATTATGCCCTTATAAGAATAAGAAATAAGAATTGTTTTTATTTAACTAACTTCCATCGCCTTTACATTTCAAAATTTATTCTGGTATTTTTGTGCACATCGTTGTTGTCCATTACACAATTCTGAAAATAATTATTTGGATTGACAGATAAAGGTTTATGATTTAATAATTATCGATCTTTGATAATTATAATTTGATCCCTAAGTTAGATCGCTTAAAAAAATACGAATAATGGTCCATTTTTTTCCTCTAAAAACTTAATTATAGTAAAATTGATCCGCGGAAATAAAAAATGTTTCATTAGGTATGTTCAAACTTCCTAAGACTACTTAATTTATACAAAATCAAAGTAGACTATTCAAATACTATTCAAATAATATATGATTATTACCTATTTTGTACTTTTCTTTTTGCGGAAATTCAACCAGTAACAAATAAGAGCTCATACAGCTACTATACCATTCAAGCCTGAATTAAATCTCAAAATGCATTTTGATAACTAACTTAATTTTATTACCAATCGATCAAGACTTCGTGGTTCTTCGATACGCGCGCGTGTGTGGATGTTTACAGATAATAAAATATTCTCGAGTATTCAACTCTTGCGCACTATATTTGTTTGGTTAGAGTCTTTGCACTGTTCCTTTACATTTAGGACCGCATAGGGTCGCACTGATTTAATTATTGTATTGAGGGACCTGATGCGTCATTTGGTCCTTACTTTATATTTCCTGGTATGAATATAGATTAGCAATTGATTTGGAATTAATTACGAAAGCAATTCACAGGGTAGGGTAAATGACAGAGAAAGACCATACATAAGTATTAATGACTATGCCTGTTGATTGCGTTTAAGTGGATCTGACGTTCTGTTTGGTGGTTTGGTTCATTACTATGCTGGTCCAGTCAGGTCATACTTGAGCACGCGTCACATTAATTTATCAACCATTTATAATATTAACTTCAACTGCACTGTGTTTAAGACAATTAACCTACATTACTTTCTTACAACTTTATCATAATATTGTACCAGTACCAGAAAACTGCTACTGTGAGCTGTGACCTATTATTTTAGAATAGTGTTTATGAAGTTTCTTACAGAATTCTTCTTTTAAGGGCAAAATTAATGGAATCGTGCAACTAGTCTTTACTGTTTGTACTTAAAAGCTTATTACTTATTATAACTATAAACTATGATCTGAAAAATGCCCTATAAATATTAAGATTTTCATTGACACAGACCTACAGTAAAATTTAAGACATAACTTTATAATGTTTTAAAATTAAACAAGTACGAAATGGAAAAAAGGAATAAGTAAGTAATGCCTTTATTCAAATTTTGAATTTCCTTTTTTAAATATTCGTAAAGTTTGAGTTTCTTATTTACAATAAGCAAAGAAGTGTGCAAGATTTACAAATAAGAGAAACAGCATTGACATAAAAATACAAATTTTACATATGAAAAACGTTGGCCAAGAAAAACAAAATATTTAAAATTGTAGTTATTTTTCAGTGGCCAGCTACTGTATTTTGCTGTTATGGAAATGATCACATTGTGGTTTAAGAAGACCTCTTGTTTCTTGTTTTCACTCATTTTGTTACCAAATTATAGTTTAAGCTATATAGTGCGATTTAAAAAAAACAGTGGGTTTGAACTTAACATCAGCCTCATTCTCTAATGTATTAAAAACTTTATTTACGATAACAGTATTGTTGGCGTATGGTCATGGGCGATAGCACAATAGGTTGTTAGGCTTGATAACCGGTCTTGACCTTCGGCTAGTTCATCGGGTCTGAGTTTTATGTACTATTGAGTTTTGTATTTATATTTTATTTTTAATCCAGCCACCATGTAGTAGCAGGTCCCATGTGGGGGACCTACGGAGGGAGTGAGCCTATTGCCATTAACCGGTCACAAATCCAATCTCGGAGCTGAGAATTTCATAAAAAACCCTTTGCTTGGGAATAAAACCTAGGCCCTCTAGCTTAGCAGTCGTGCTTTCGACCACTGGGCTAATAAGGCAGAAAAAATCCATTCGAATGAAAAGACAGTTTTTCAGTCTTCTATAGTGTATCTAGTTCAAGTTATCAAGTATCAATTAGCAGACGCAATGAAAAAAACAATTATTACTTTGAACTTTTAGAGGGTCCTGGTTTTTTTATTAAATAGGTAATAACAACGCTTAACTTTAAAAATAAATGTAAAAAAATAGTCCGTGAATCCCAGGAAAAAAATACATATCTTGTTTGAGTCATAGTTCAATGCTGCCAATCCTATATATTTCTTTTTTTTTTTTTAATTAATTCGAGTCCTACATCTCTTAGCCAGAAAGCCACATCTATTTTTGTGTTAGTACTACATAGTATATATTGCTGTTTTTAATAAGTGTAACGTATGATACCTATTTAGTTGTCATCGTTGTAAACGGGAGTCAAGGGTTAAAGCTGAAAACCAGCGCTTGGGAACCCCTAGGGGCCCTTAAGCATAAGCTGACGCTTTAACCTTTTGCTTTCGGTATTATAGTTAGTTTGTAAGTACCTAATTGCTACAATGTTGGCTGTAATATCGAAAACAATAAATCTCTATTCTATTCTATTTTAATATTAGTAAGCACCAACATTAATATAAATACTTAAAAAAAATCTTCATTCGTACCAAAACCATATCTCACATTGGTTCTTAGGCTACAATCGTATGGAACATGTGTGAGTAATCCGTTAAAATGTTGCCAACTTATTTACGGAGTTTGATCCTTCTTTATGACATTAACATGTTGGTTTAATCCGCAATTGTTTTGATGTTGATCCCTGTGACGGAAAACAGATCCTGTCAGCTGTCAAACTGCGCAATTTGTATAGCTATGTAAGTTGGCTACAGCTCACTGTTCATCGCAGTATTTATTTGAAAAATACATTTTATATAGAACGAAATCGGTTATTTTAATTAAAAATCAAAATTATTCTTCGTGTGGTGTTGTGCTACTCAATATTTAATTATGAAAATATATTTATTTATAACCAGCTAAATAATGCTTTAGATTTGCATTACTGTGGATTTGCTTCCTGATTAAAATCAAAAGCTTTAATTAGCTTTTGAGGGTTCATTCGTTGGACTGGCAATAGCTATCATTTATTTAAACTTTTGAATAATATTAAGCACAAAGATCGACGTTATGATATTATCTAACAAGTCCTTTCTAACATTCTCAGTGGAAAATTACGACAAGGCAACAAGAGTGCCCACGTTAAATCACAACTTCTAAGAAATTCCTAACACCTGGTACTAATTATTTTCCTCAGCTCCGACAGATACAACATCCTTGTATATAATTGTCCTTGGTGAAATAAATAAGCCTTATTGTTCTTTACGAGGTCGATATCAGGTCGAACATTCAAATTTTTATTTTTTTTGTTTAAATTTAAAATTGTGACAAAAGGAATTCAGCAAATCGCGTAAGGTCCTGGTGCCCAAGAACAATAGATTTTGCATGAATTTGTTACGAAACGGGTTAACGAAACTTACAATCAAAAACTATTTTATTTTATTGAAATAAAACTACTTTTTACGGATTTTATCGCGTATATTGATATTATTAATCCATTTAGATTTGGGATTAATAATATCAATATACGCGATAAAATCCGTAAAAAGTAGTTTTATTTCAATGTATAATATTCGCGTAAATGTCAGAAATCAATATATTTTATTTTAATTCTCATTTCATTATTACGAATTCAAAGTCCACCCAAGTTGAAGCAAACGCTAAAATACACAAATTTCTGCACGCATCCCTGCGCCATTAATACCGAAACGTTTTGGTCCTAAGTTCCCATTTGGTCCTTTTGGGCCAACAAAACAGTAATGTCCATGAGTAATCCACGCTGCAGCGGACTGACCGAGTTTAGATTTCATTAGCTAAATTAGCACTGTGGCTTGGGTACGCGGTTGAATAATTCGAGGTAAGCAAGCAACCGAGCGAATCATCTTAATTAACGAGGTAGATCTTACATTTTTTTAAATGTTTTCCCTTAATAGAATTTTGTACTGTACTGTGTACATAAATGTGTCTATTTTAGTACCTACTACATTTAGTAATCCAATGATTTTTTCTATATTTACTAGTTTTTCCTTTTAATGTGAGGCACTATTTTCTAACTATCCTGTTTAAAAGAAACATTGAAGCTTATGGTGCTCTGTCTGTCCCTATGGGAAAAGGATATGCGTATTTATGTATGCACATTATATACTTCAACTCATACACACACGCACCATTTGCCACTCCTACGATAAATACGATGGGCTGGTGCGTTCGTAGTAAATAGTACTAGGGTACAATAAGGTCAAAGAGATAAGTGAACAACGTTGTAATGTAAACAATTACACACACCACAGTTTTCCAATAATTCCGCACACAGATTGAAATTAAAATTACTTATCTGTTAATGTGGCTCGCAGCTGTGCGGTGTGACTCAGAGAGTAGGTAATGACGTTAGAATATTGTAGAGAGGACTGTCCTAAAGTATAGTTTAATGCCTAAATTGTAATTTGTAGTAGCTAGTAAGGAAAGTTGACACAATCATAGTTACTATCACGTCTGTATTCCCCGAATGTTTAGGCAGAGGTGTTTAAATATATACCGACAGTTGACTAGTATCTTTTAGCGAGACTTTTGCCGATAACTGGGTACAAATTAGCACAAATACTATTTTACTCCTGTACATGGTGTACAAGCTTATTTTTACCAACTAGTACATCAAACTTTTTTTATAACTCAAAAAAAGTCATAAAAAAACGTCGGGTGAAGTCAACAATATCAAGTTAACCCCGTGTAAACTGTCATACTATGCTAAAAATCTATATATTTATTCACCCTTAACTAAGAAAATCTTTTTATCAAACAGAAAAATATAGTAATCGTATTGATTTCTAACACGTATTTCAATGTAACCAGTTCAAAATACTAAAAAAACAGTTGAATCATAATTCTACCGCAGACAGGCCAGACAATAATTTATGATTATTATAATTCAACTTTTCCAACGAAATATTTGAATATTCATTTAAATGTAAATGTCAGACATTCCAGGTATACCTACCGAATCTATTTCGTTACATATTCTTTGTCGGTCTCTTTGATCGAGCCGCCTTGTAAACCCAGTAAGAATACTAGTACATAACCGCAAATTGATAGCAGGAAAACAAAACATGGTACAACAATTAATTAAAAATAAATACTACCTACACTAACTATTGTTCATGTCGGATAATGGAATCAAAACTAAAATATAATCAATGCGAAAGAAACTGTCTGTTTGTTACGTTTTCAAGTCTAAACCGCGGAACCAATTTTCATAAATTTTGATATCGAGATAATTTGGACCTTGGAGACGGAAAAGGGCTAACTTATGTCTCAAACAGACCTTTATAAACGAATCCGCGGACAACAGCTTTTATTGTTTAATTTATAAATATATGGGGATTTTTAATTGTTGACTTGATTCATTAGATTTACCTGATGGAAAAAGCAAACAGGATCTTAAGACTCCGAAGGTATGGACATTTCAAATTAATTGACATTTTGTATCTTGGTTGTGACATGATGTATGTACTTAATAATGTTATTGTTAAGTATTATTATTGTTTGATGAACATTGACTACTATTATTATTAGGTATTCAATATTGCATGCTAAAATGACAGTTATAGTTGAACAATAATGTTTGGTCTTTGACAAATTTATGTACTTACCAACTTATTGACCTATAATCACAATTGAATTGAAATTGAAAATTAAGATGGAGTAGTTTTTAATTCAATTAAATGCCATCCGCCACCAAACGTGCTAAGTTTTGTAGCTTTAAGGTGGCAAAGGTTGATTTGATAATTAAACAATGCCTACTTATATGGATAAAAGTTCATAAACAAATAAGGAAAAAAAAAAAAACCCAATATATTTACTTAATGCATTTTGCTAAGCTGTGGATTACCACAACTTAGTACATTCTTAATAGTTCATACATTGTCCCATATCACTTCTCACACCGTCGAGAAAAATCTCTAAGCCATGCTGTTTTCGACCACCCTTTAAGCGAGTGATAATTAAATATTATTACGCACATGAATTCGAAAAGTCAGAGGTGCGTGCCTTGGATTCGAACTCGAAACAAGACAGTCATATCACAAGGCTATCACTGCTTGTCTTGTCTTGTATTCTGGTGAGTTTTATTATGAATATCTATGATAATTTAGTATTTATGCAATACATATTTAAGCCAGTACCCATTTTTTTTATACTACTAAAGTGGCAAACAAGCATACAGCCCACCTGATGGTAAGCGGTTACCGTAGCCTATAGACGCTTGCAACACCAGGGGTATCACTTGCGTGTTGCCGACCCTGTAAAACGAATGAGGAATAGTTGTGTTGGCAGTATGAGGGTCAAAGTCCGCCCACTGCCAACACAACGTTTCCTCGCGGAGCACTGGCAACCTTGCTCACCGTAAGAAATACAACACAGCTCAAAGCAGTGTTATTTCACTTCGATTTTCTGCAAGGTGGAGGTGCTTCCCCAGTCGGGCAGCTCCAATTTGAGTGGAATTACTCCCACTATACCCTATCTCTCTCGAATATTGTATATTTAATAGCTATTTGGGTAATCAGTCTTCACCTCTTCCTCTCACTAATACTCTATTATTGCCTCTACTTTGATCGTCTTTGCTTCACCCAAATATTGTCTGGTAGATAATGCCTAGTGGCATTAAGACCCCTTTGTACCCTTTTTTGTACATAAAGAAAAAGTAAATAAATAAATATCTTGGCTTTAAAATAAATAGAGATTTCTTTAGTTCAGCGTAAATACCTTGTGTCCTTAAAACATCTTTCTATAACAAACACCCCTTGCAAATCTAAGTCCTCCAACTTACAAACGAGACAAAATAAGGAAGGTGAAAAAAAATATCACACAAAACCAGTACTGGAAATGTCCTCTGAAATTCTACTTTCAGCGGCTGAATTTCAAGAATGTACCTGAATACGGCAGCTTTGAGCTGAATGGCAAGACAGATTATGGCGTAAGTCGTCGCTGGAGACCGAGAGCACAGTGCGACATACGACATCTGTTTAGAAAAAAATAACACATTTTTATTTTATTTTCTCTGGCTCGTAATAAATTTTGTTCTTTGTTTGAATTTGAGTTTTTCTAGTTTGAGAAAAAACTCAATGTTTAATGTGAATTTTTTGCGCTAATTTGTATCTGATAAATCACGTTTCATTCTCAGGTACGTGCTATATTTTAATAAGTAGTATAAGTCTAAAATAGTATATTTGATTAATTAATCGTTAATGATACCTAAATGTCTTCGGTTAGTAGTGCTCACAGTATACGTAATACATCCATGTCGCCATACATCTTTCTTTTCGAACAGATTTAATTTTAAAACATCATCAGTGCACCAGTCTTTGTGGCGTTTAAACAGGTTCTTATGTCATCAAGACATGCAAGAAAAACATAGGCACATACCCCACACATCCTTTACAAATAAAAATTCGAACGAAATTTTGTCCCCACCATGAATAATTGAGCCCACAGTGCACAGCGCCCGACACTTCAAGTGTCACGTTACGCGTGTAGAGCGTCTGCAAGCGCGATGACACTTGCAACTGCTATTTGCTCTAATTGCAAGTATTACTACACGGTATACTACGAGAGCAAGATATGTTGGTGTCGGCTGTGTCTACACCGTTGAGAGTTTCGACACTAGTAGAAGGAATTCTCGTTAGGCAGAGAGTTTGTGTTGATATAAAGTTTAGTAAGATATGTGGTGAGGTTATTTGGGTTTTTATATGTATAATGTATTTGGCAATAAAAGTAACAGAAGGTCGTCTTAGACGTTCGTTCAGTTTGTTTTTGCCACTAACTGACACTGACAGTTGACACGGAAACTAAAACAAAACAGAAGGAATAGGTTATGTTTCAGTTTGTCATTTAATATAGTTGTAGAAGTAGCTTTTAATGTAACTAAGCAAAAGAAAAAATCGACCGCGGGCAGTTTTCGAAACTGTGTCTTCTGGTTATAGCGTCTGGTGTACGCTATGACCACTAAGCCACCGCGACTCCCACCTGCCGCGCTCGAATTTTTTCTTTGCTAAATAACTTTGTATGCATGGAAAATGCCAAAAAAAAAAAGATAGCTTTTAATGATATTTCTCTAATTTCACCAGTGTTGCCCGTGGTTATAACACTGATTACTTATAAATATTTTGAAATGATGTTGAAATGTTTTACCTATTTTTTACTTACACACGTGCTGTATCTCTTATCAGTTTCCTTAACTTATAATGTTTATGCTGTTGCTGTACATAATTATAAATAAATAATCATTAGAAGCAATATACCTATTAATTTAAAAAAAAATACTATGCATGCATGTGTCTAAGTTAATACCTAATAAAAACTTGACTCATTTCACGTTGAGAAGGATTTGAAAACAATCAATAAACACGACGTACACTACAACTTGCGTAAAACTATGAAAATAAACATGGTATAAATTGGCTTCCGCATTGAATACATCTTACTAACTTGTAAACATTACTGATATACTGACATAAAACTTTCCGAAAACAAGTCAATAATTCCAATTTTACTATGTTTACGATACCTATTAGTGAGTAAGGATATTATTTATGGCTGAAAACCGCTACTAAAATATTTTAGATAAACATACCATACCAACACGCCTGTATTCCCCGAAGTGTTAAGCAGAGGTGTACCAATGTAAAATTGTAGAAAATCTAAGGGAATAATGACACTGCTTTGAGCTGTGTTGTGTTCCTTACGGTGAGCAACGTTGCCAGTGCTCTGCGAGGCAAGATTGTGTTGGCAGTGGAGGAACTTTGACAGTTTTTGACCCTTATACTGCCAACCCAACTATTCCTCTTTCGTTTTACAGGGTCGGCAACGCGCAAGTGATACCCCGGGTATTACAAGCGTCTATAGGTTACGGTAACCGCTTACCATTAGATGGGCCGTATGCTTGTTTTCCACCTTCGTGGTATATAAAAAGAAACACCAGTTCTCCTATATGTTTAGGTCCTATGTAATAGGGCGCCAGCCAGCCAGCCAGCCTGCGCCAGCTTTGCCTAACCGAGCAAAAATCCAAAATCCGAGCTGCTACTAAGAGTTTCATAGAAAAACCCAATAACACTGCACGATTCGGGAATCAAACCCCGGACCTCTTACTCAGCAGTCCACTAGGCTAATAAGATAGTTCAATATACCTACCAAACATACAAAATTTTCGAAAACAAATCAGTAATTCTAATTTAGCATTGTTTACGACTATGTACAAAATATGATTCATGAAACCGCAACCGCATATGATAGCATAGTTTTTGTTTTTATCACATTGTTTTCAATACTTAATTCACTATCCAATTGGACAGGAAATTGGATAAGTCTATCTCCATGGCAAGTGGGATGCACTGTGCCCTGCGGGATGGACTGTGCCCTATGGACTGCGGTTAACACTAAGCTGGTACTACCGTCACCAATGTCACTTACGATTCGACTTGCTTTTCGAGAACATAGTGTAATATCGAGAGTTCAAAATACAATCATCCTTTATGCAATCAGCCTTTTTCCCAACTATGTTGGAGTTGACTTCCAGTCTAAGCAGATGCAGATGAATGTTAGTATTTTACACGAAGTGACTGCCCATCATACCTTCAATTACTGCAATTTTCTGGGTAAATACCGATACTTAGAGGATGGACAGGTTCGGGCTGTTTGAGCTTTATGACATCCAGTTACGATTGTCATAGGTGCTTGTATAAAACGAAAGAGAAATCGTTGGGCTGGCAGTATAAGGGTCAAAGTCTCCCCACTGACCCTGTACAGATATGTTTTTAATATACTGGAAACATATCACATTTTAATTAAAGCCTTGAACTTAATCAAGGCACTCAGCAAACAGCGTGCAAATTTCAATTTTTCGCAAATCGCAACGCAATATAACGCAGCTTTACATAACATATAGTTACTATTATGAGTTTATTGAACGATACTCGTGTAGGTATTTAGATGCGTACGTGGTAACCAGTTCATCCGGTTTACTAAGAAATAGGTTTGCGGAGAATTACTGGCGGTCCCTTCGAGTAAAGTACTGATATTCAGCCGAATGTAATTAGACTAGAAACCGTCTGGAGTTAGCCCGTGACCATGGGCGCTGTAACGAAATATCGGGATTAATCATATCAATATACGCGATAAAATCCGTAAACAGATGTTTTATTTCATTAGTTTGGAAACCTTTAGGTACCCAACAATGTCCATTTGGGAAAAGGCTCCGAGGAAGCAAGAATAATCTGCTAAGAGACACAGGACCTCCGCCGGATATCAAACGCAGAAGATTAGTAGGCAGTAATTACGACTAAAATACTGTTAACAAATTGTCACCCATCTATATACTGACCGTAATAACCGCAACTTAACCTCGCTGCGCAAATACGCAGTTATTAGTTATTTAGCCACGAGCAAAACCATTTACCTAGGTACCTATCAACAATAATAATAATGTTATGTATGTAGGTATAATTATTATAATGTAGGTGTAGTAGGTACTATAGGTTCGATAACCCGAGGTCGACTAGTGTTTGCTTTCCTTACTCGTTATAATGTTTTATTCGCAATTACTTCGTACACAAAGCTGGTCCTTTGAGTCGGACGATAGATGGCGTTAGTTGTGTCTTTATTTTAAAGTTTTATAAAAAGATAAAAGGACCAAAATTGATGGCGTCTGTAGTTGAGTGTCGAAACAGGTGATCACGAGATCGTGCGTTCAATTTCCACAGAACGTAAATATTTATGTGATGAACATAATTTTTTGTGTTTGTCTGGGTGCTTCTTATTTATTTAATATAAAGTACAGACTCTAGCAGTACAACCTATCCAAAACTATCAAATTTTTCCAATTGAATCGTTATGTATCGTTATAATCGTTATCATTTTGTGTTAAAATTTAAAATCAATCACAGAAATTTGACAGATTATGGTAGCTTGATGTGTCGGCCTCTGTACGTAAGTATGTAAGTATTATGTCTATTATCTAGTACCTGTAGTAGGTACAAGCTCTGCGTAGTTAGAGACCAGATGCGACTGCGTAAAAATATCCTAAGAATAAAATATATCCCAAGATATGTATATATTTTTTTTTTTCTTGTATTTACGCGAATATTACACATTGAATTAAAACTACTTTTTACGGATTTTATCGCGTATATTGATATGACCCTTTACAGCGTCCATGGTCACGGGTAGACAGTCTACCCGTCGGTCCGAAACGTCGGGATTAATAATATCAATAAACGCGATAAAATTCGTAAAAAGTAGTTTTACTTCAAAAACCAAGGTTAAGGTTCAAGTCAATATATCTATATAGACTTCCACCCACAGACCACCGGTATGTTTTGGGCCCATCATAACCAGGGCGAATAGCCTAATATTATAATTAATCAGCCTCAAATAGAAACTTCGATTTACTACTAAGAATTTTCGCTAATGCACAAGCCCAGTACTCATCTAGGGAAACACATTTTAAGCCCGGATGAAATAAAGGAGTTTACCCCCAACCAAATCCTGCAGTTTATAGTAGCCGCAGGGTTTAGCGGTCAACTCTAACTCAACGAGTGGCGATCACAATAGACCGGCTATGGTCGCAGTGATACTTAAGCCGCAAATCAACAATAAACAAAAAAATACTAAGAATTTTGCTAGTTATAAATACACTAGATATTGCGTCATTTTTCAATAAGTACTATTACCATTACCAGAGCAGTGATAGCCTAGTGGTATGACCATTGGACTGCCAAGTCCGAAGGTCTCCAGTTCGAACCCAAGGCACGCACCTCTGACTTTTCGAATTCATGTGCGTATTAATAATTAATTATCACTCGCTCAAACGGTGAAGGAAAACATCGTGAGGAAACCTGCATACCTTGGAGATTTTTCTCGACGGTTTGTAAAGTTTGCCAACCCGCACTAGGCCAGCGTGGTGCACTATAGCCTAATCCCTCTCAATATGAGAAGAGACCCAGCAGTGGGACAGTATATGGGTTGATGATAACGCTATTACCATTAATTGAAGACTCCTGTAAATTAAGTAATGATTTCATATGGGCTTAGGTAATCGCCTCTCAGACTAATCAAACAAAGATAACGTATACTAACCTACTTTCAATTAACAAGGCGACTCATTAATTACATTCGTCTAGCCGCGCGCATCACATTATCGTCAATTTCAACTAATACTTTTAATTGTTTATTTATGTAAAACAATGGCTGAAACCAACCCACTGGGTGTAATTGGTGATAATTAAACAGCGGTATTAAATAATTAACATGTAAACAATCGCTATCTAATGTCAGGGTTAAGTAATTTAATAAAAACTGTTGCTAATAGCTGTAGCGTTTAACTCGGTACATTTCTTAGTTTTTATCTCTCTGCACAAAGTGTGAAGTTTCCCGTCATAATATTTTTTTTATACCACTAAGGTGGCTAACAAGCATACGGCCCACCTGATGGTAAGCGTTTACCGTAGCCTATAGACTGTTGCAACACCAGGGGTGTCACTTGCGCGTTCCGACCATGTAAAACAAAAGAGGAATAGTTGGGTCAGCACTTCGGCAGTCCAAAGTAATAAAATATTAACGGCTTCATTTGGTGTTATTTTAGGTCGGACAAAGTTCGGGGGAACTTTGAACTTAATTGGACTTGGTGGTTAAAGGCACTGTAGCCAGAAGCACAGATTTTTTGTATCGAACCACGTTAATTCCATTGCATTTTTGTATTCATAATTCAATATCTGGTATCTAAAAAATGTATTTAAAATTAAAGTAAAACTAAATTTCTGAGTAATTTAAGTCGTAAAACTGAAGTAGAAACACGTAAAAGACCTCCTCATTTTGCCTCGAAGGTGGCGAAGATGTGCGACACATTACAACCAGGAAAAAAGCAATATGTGTAAAAAATCCTATTAAATTAAAATCACTCATCACTGCAATTACACGCATCGCTGCACACAGTTAGTCAGTATCACATGTGATTAGAGTCATCATCGGGAATCCCCAACAGTTTTCAGAATAAGGAAAACTGTAAAGCAAAAACTTCTGCGAAAAAAATCGCGTGCTGCTCTCACTATACTCGATTTTATAATTTCATATTCTGTGACGGTCGTCTTCCGTGAACGAAAGTGAGAAGTTGGATTTCCTGGAACCGTTATCAGATCGTATACACATTGAATGCTGAAAACGGGATAGTTTGTAGTCCAGATGCAGCGTGACAAGCGGTTTTAAGTACTTCATGTGGACTACCTAAATAACCTAACTGCCTATTGGCTTCACACTTTGGCTTATGTAGCCAAAACACGTCGGTTGATACATTAGTGCTATTTACTAAGAAAAAACTTCAAGTCAACAAAGGAATAGGATAGGGGAACTAGGGGGGGCGTTTTTGACATGACAGAGAAGCATAGGGGTTGTCTGATGTAAGCGGAAACCGTAGCCTACAGACGTCAACCAAACTAGTGGTATCACTCGCGCGTTGTCATTTCGGGACCTCAGTTGTTAAGTCTCATAATGCCCAGAGGCCGTACCACAACGTGTTAACGCGATCATTTTTAGGTTGTGAGAAAGGGACGGCGCTCTGGATGTGTAGAGCGGCATCCCTCTCTTTCAATGGCAAAACGATTGCAATTACACGTTGTGGTACGGCTTCAGTAATTTCACTGGCTACATTGCCTTTCAAACCGGAATACAATAATGTTAGCGCATTATTACTTAGCGACAGAATATTTGCAATGCATTGGTGCCAGCCACCAAGACCTTGAGCTGTAATGGAAGTGATGATGACGATGAATTAGGATAGCAGAAGAGCAAATGAATCAGTACGTACGGCCTAAAAAGAGGTCTCTACCACACACAGTAGGCGGCGGCACAGCTCTGTCTCCGACGTTGCTGATGTCCATGGGCGGTGGTAAACTTATCATCAGGTGGGCCGCTTGCTCGTCTGCCACTGTAGGCAATAAAAAAAAACGTGTCTACCCGGATCTACGACTTTTAAACAGACATCGAAACATTGAAACATTACTTGTAAGTCATAAAAATTCAACATTGAAGTCTCCAAACAGCGTAAAGAGGCCTTGCTAAATTGTATGCTATATATACAACCCATGGGCAAGTTCCGCTTGAAATTCCACTAACTACAGCAAAGGTTAGAAGTGAAACATGATTCAGATGTGAGTCAAAAGGAAATTTCCCTCGCTGATGTGTGCCAGATAAACGTAAAATTGTAACCGTCGCGTGCGCATTGTAAGCGTCAATTGAAGAATTATTGCGTAAGTAGGATGAGACAGTTACTGTTTGTAAATCAGGTATGATTTTGCAACAAGATACTATTGATTCTCTTTCATCAGTATTCTACTTTTTTCAACTATTACTATGTGGAGATCAGCTGCTAGTCTATGCCGAAGATAAACTGTCTGATTATTGGGCTACTTGTCTATTACTGACTATTAAATTACGATTGCCATTATCAGTAGACTAAATAAAGGGACGGCTTCATACACTCTCTAATGTCTGATGGTCACCCATCTATTGACTATCCACGGCAAGCACAGTTTTACCTTTCACATTCTTCATTCAAGTATTAATTGCATTCATGTGTTACATAGATGTTACATTTATAAATGGGTTCTACATGAAACCCAGTAAGGGTATAGCAACATAATGTAATAACCTATATAAAGCATATCGCACCCTCGATAAAACAGTGCATGCAGGGTCATCTGCGCGGTTGTCATTCAACTCCAATAGGTTCTCTCCCATGTTGAAGTATCAGTCTTTGTTCTAGAATAAAATTTAAGATGTAAATTTTTACTCAAAGCTGATAACCTCAGAATTAAAATCATATTTCTAATTACTCTGTTAAAATTAAAACTAACCATTAACCAAAATACAAGCAATTGGGTAATATCAAGATATTTTATTACCGACTTCTGCAGGAGTTAAAACAGTTACTTCATTTACCGACACAAACTAATAAAGTCAGGAAGGTTGTTATAACAACAAGTAACAACCATTTACGGGCAATAAACCGAAAACAATAATTTTAACATCAAAAGCGCCGCATTAGTTAAATTTCTGAGCGTTTTGCGATTCGTCATGATGTGAAGTTTACATTGCACCGGTTGATTTAGGGTTCCGTGCGCTCTAAATGGAGCTATGTAAATTCTACTAACATTTAGTATACTTGTTACTTTAGTTTCTGCCGATAAGTAAAAGATTGATAATGAACTAGCTGTTTCCCACGATTTTATTTGCACCCGAAAGATCATAATGAGACAGGTTTTTTTTCTATTCGTTTAGATAGTGTGGTGCGGAAGCTACAAAGGAGTTTACAAACATATAATGAGTGAGAGATGAGACTTAAAACAAATAATTGTGGGAAGATTTGTTTGTTTCGAATGGGAATTGAACTCACAACACTTGGTGCAATGGAAGTGGTGAGACGACTATCTTAACCGCTACCAATTACCAACTAGTCAATATAAATCTCTATAACAATTCAATAAGATTGCTTTAGTGGTTTAGGCATAAAAAATGCAATAGACGAACAAACAGTTGCTTTTGACTTTTAATGGAATACACACATCATCTAATAAGCAATGATCGGTGGACAAAGAGAGTAACGGAGTGGATACCCCGGGATGGAAAAAGAAGGAAAGGCAGGCCACGAAGACGTTGGAATGACATTTTCATGCAAAGATGCGGACCTGTGTGGATGAGACTAGCGAGGGATAGGGATAAATGGAGGAAATTGGGGGAGGCCTACGACAAAGAGGCGACTTCCATATAGTTAGTATGTAAGTTTTTATATTACTTATATGTTTTATTATTATTTATAGGGTAGAATAAAGGCTTATTTTTTTTTATTTATACACATCATCACGCCTGTATTTTCTGAAGGGTTAGGCATAAGTATGCTTACGTACATTAATTGTTCGCCGGTATGTTTAGATCTCATGTAATAAGGGACGACCCTATTCAGGCACAAATCCAAACTCACACACTGCTGCAGATAATTTTATAGCAAAACCACAAAAACACTTTACTCGACCTGAAATTCAAACCTAGGACCTAAGGCGACCCATGGCGTATTATTTTTATTTTTATAACTAGGAAATAAACGTATATATTTATTTCTTAGTCAGAAAACAAAGTAATGTATTTGTACATTTACATATTTGATAATGGTTTATCATCATGAATTAATACAATCAATTGATTTTTTTAAAGCCAACGGTACTTTTTAGTGCCAATGTAAAATTAAAGTTTTGCTTAAAGAATAGCCAACAGTGCCTATTTGCAAAATACATTTTATGTTTTCGTCGTGATTTGCATGTGTTAAGTATGAAATTTGTATGAAAAGCAGTTTTGTTTGGCTCTAGTCTTGCAAGTGGTAAAATATGTCTAACGGTACTGTGAACACGGAAGTGCCAATACATCTTTTCTATTGATTTCTGACATAGACATTGAAATAAAAACTATTTCTTAAGGATTTTATCACGTTATACAGAATGTTACAAAACTACCCGTAAAGCCGAAAGGAGGTTAAATGGGGCCTTATAATGAGTCCATTCACAATATTTAAGAACCGTAGTAACGCTATATAAAATACCCCAAAAAAACTATTAAAGTAGACAATTATTAGGTAAAATAGGTACGTAGGCGTGTTAAATAATCTGGTTCCCTGACATGACAGCTGACAAAATTTTTGGCTTTGATAATTAATTATATTTTTTACGGGGTATTTTGTAACACGTTGTATTTACATTATTAATCCTGAAGTTTGGGACCCTTTACAGCGTCCATGGTCGGGATTAATAATGACAATATAAGGCGATAAAATCCTAAAAAAGTAGTTTTACTTCAAAATATTTTTTAGTTTTCAATAAGTAATTTTTGTATTTTGTTTTCTTCAATTAGGATACGAAATACTAACGTAGTTACTCGTATTTATAGAATAGTTTCGTATACAATATTTACCTTATTGACTATTTCGTAAACTGCATGTAGGCATTGTAGTGTGCACTTTTAACGAATAAGTTTCTATTGCAATGAATATCCAAGTGTCAGAAATCAAAATGAGTTTCTTATCATGTTGGTTATTTCTGAGCTGCCTTCGATTATTTCATCGTTCTATAATTAATTTTTCTTTTTACAGAAATTTACAAAAAAACACAGCACGGAACCATTCCTATTAATTATTAAAAAAAATATTTTCAAAATAACCTTTAAGCGCGAGAAAAAAACATCTTCGTTTCAATATTTTTGCTTCCTCCAAATACAATTTGCTATCCAAAACTAATTTTAGTGCTGTGACGGATGATCATTTTTATAGAATACGGAAACAGTGTTAAAGTCATAAGTGTAAAAATACTGTGAAAATAGAAAAAAAACTTACTTTTAACCTGAGAGGAGGACTGTTTTCAGTAAAATTCAAGCCTTAGTAAAATAAGTACAGTCAGCAACGAAATTAGATGAACACAGCAAAATTTTGAAACATAACAGCTCCAAAACTTATCAAGAGGTTTTTTCTTTTAAGGTAACCTAAATATTTAATGGTCATGTATGCAATTATTTCGCATAACCTTCACAGGTCAGTAAATTCATACTTACTGAAAAACATATTGAACATTGCAAAATGTCCAGCGACTTTCGTTGCTGACTGTACAAGTCCCAATTTAGGTCTAGTGTTGTATAAAGCTGTGATAGGTCTCGAGTTCAAATCCAAGGCCTCTGACTGTTCAAATCCAAGGCCTCTGACTTTTCGAATCCATGTGCGTATTAATAATAATTAACTATCACTCACTATTGCATGCCTTAGCAATTTTTCTCAATGGTCTGTGAAATCTGCCAACCCACACAAGGCCAACATGGCGGACTATAGCTGGAGAAGAGACCCGTGCCCAACAGTGTGATAGTATATGGGTAGATGATGTTCTGTAAAGACCTAATATGCAAGCTCTTCTAGGCCTACATTTGAATATATTCCTTTATCTGTCGGAAACTGAGGTCGAAACGGATCTTGTAGATTGATTGATATATAAATTGACGGCACTCTAACCGAGTTGTGGATTCGATCCCTGCACTGAAGAAATATTTGTATGAACTATCTCCTTACAGGTAGGTGTTTCGTGTCTTTTTTATACCACTAAGCTGGTAAATAATGGCTCACCTGATGGCAAGCGGTTACCACAGCCTATAGACGCTTGCAATATCAGGGGTTTCACTTGCGCGTTGCCGACCCTGTAAAACGAAAGAGGAATACTTGGGTTGGCAGTATAAGGGTCAAAGTCTACTAAGACAACGTTACGTCGCGGTGCTGGCTGTAGGTATGTATGTGAAAACTGTGTAAGACGAAACTTTTACCTAACACTTGATAGGTGCGCTACTAGCGCCACTCGATATAACATAATATGTCAGTTGGTCTGCTCGATCGCGCACGGTAGGAGCTCCGTCCGCGGTACGGGTTTTCTATAATAAAGGATGTCACCAAAATCTGCCCAAATGATGCACTGAGGGTACACTTTTTGGAAAAGAATCCCTGTATTACGCTGGTTAAAACTCTAGTCAACGTTTTTTTATGCTCACTAGGGGATGAGAAAAAATAACTTTAAATTTGAAAAAACGCACGCCATTTCAAAGTAGTTTTTTTTTGTTTTTTTATTTGTTGACGTCGACAAACGAGCAGACGAGCCACCTGATGGTAAGTGGTCATCGTCGCCCATGGACATCTGCAACACACGAGGAGTTGCTGATGCGTTGCCGGCCCTTAAGGAACCTGTATACACGCCGTTTGAAGAACCCCATGTCATAGCATACAGGGAAAACCTCAGCAGGGAGACCGTTCCACATCTTGCAGGTGCGCGGGAGAAAACTGCGCGACGCTTCAGTTTCATAGTGTTTTTATAGGAAAAACTGACAACTTGATAGCTATCTGCTGTTAGTGTTAGTTTTGCAATGTCAAACGCACGCCATTTTTGCAAATTATTATCAGTTTCTTAGTGATTTCGTAGTAAAAACTGTCAACTTGACAGCTGTCATGTACCTCGGGGTACAAATTTGGGCTGAGTTGTATGGACTTTTGATGACCTCCTTTGGAGGAAGATGTAACTCTTTTTATTGACCAACTCCCTCTACAACTGGTATTTATATACACATTTGCACAATACAGGAGAAAATCCTAGGGTAGGGTTGTTCTTAAAAAAAGCTATACTTAGCCACAAACCGCTCTTTTTTCAACAACCAGTCTTATGAAAAAAGAATGTTGAACCCTACATCTCAGAAAAAATAAAACCTAATTACACTTTATGACGTAATCTCTGTGACGTAAAAGTACAGTTAGCCCGAACTGTTTAAAGCTACACAATACCTAAAGGCCCACAATTATTTTTAATTTTCCCTCCACTCAACAATTTGGGTTCGCATATAATTTATCGACCATAAAACCGAATTCGGCACAAAGTGACAATCCCTTTGTCGCGTTACGTTTCCGAGAAACTGTTTGATGACTGACAGACAGATAATTTTGTGTACGATTTCAGTTTACATCCGACACTGTCAAATGTTATATTAAATACAGTATTTTTGGCAGAACGTCTTTTTGATATTTTTTGGCTTTTTTGACAAATTAGATTTTTTATGTGTGGGAATAATTATGTTTCAAAAGAATATAAGGTAATATCACATTATTTACCCCGACTGGAGGTTCTTTTGGTGCCTTACCACCTTGCCTGGTTATGTTGTCAGCAACAGCTAAAGTACTTACCATTTATAAAGAAAATTTACTACCAAAAAATACGATATTATTAAAATTTGTTTCAGACGTTTCTGACGCTTACCTTGGGGTAAGCGTCAGAAACGCGTCAGAAACTAATTTTAATAATTAATTAATCTTAGACATAGAAATAAAACTTCTTTTCACGTCTAAAATCGGGAATTAAATTATATGAATACAGCGTAATAAAATCCGTAAAAAAGTATTTTTTCTACAGCAGTTGCACTGTGGGTACAAAGGTTGCCTGGAAAAAATCGCAGATCGCTATGAGGCCGCCCATTGTATACAAAATAGGTATATTGTGTCCGTAAACTATTTAATTACTTGGTGTACAATGAAGTGTATATATAAATAAATAGGTGGGGTTCTTGGGGACACAGATACGGCAGTCTGACTGCCCCAATATTTGGCCTACTTATTGGGTTATTGCTACTTAATCTACGAGCTTCAGGATACTAACCTAAACATAAAAGCATTAACTGCTATCATGACTATATTCCCAGAAGGGTTAGGCAGAGGTGTACCAACGTTGCAGAGGTGTAGGTACCGGGCACAAATCTAAACTCCCGAGCTACTTTCATAGAAAAATCCATAACATTGGAATCGAATCTCGGACCTCTACCGCTTAGTACCAGTAGACTAACGACGCATAGTCTAGTGATCCCCGATTCTCACTTAAGAGGATATTAAATCTAGAAAAGACTATGTAATCTGAAATTACTGAAAAGATTTTTTTATAACTCAATTTCCTGCCTACCCTCACACCAAAACACAGCACACATAAATACATTTAATTGCATAAATACGAAACAATACCATCACTTACTGCGCCAATAAAAAAACTTCGTAAACGCCACGTGCGCTGTGCGTCGTAAATTTCGTACGTCCGTTTATTTGCGTCGATCTCAGCCGTAGCATCTGCGATTGTTGAGCGTTTTTATAGCGCACGTATGAAAGTTATGTGGTGAAATGTTGGTTTGAGAATACTAGTGGATATTTGTGTTGTACACTTTTCTGGGTTTCATTGATAGATTGGATGAATTTAACGCCCACGGTAGATGTTCATGCTGTATAATCAAACCACGGTATTTTCATTCTGAGTCATAAAAATAGCTCGTCATCATGCAGCATCATCATTTGTTTTTTCTACCACTAACCAGGCAAACAAGCATACGGCCGACCTGATGGTAAGCGGTTACCGTAGACTATAGACGCGTTGCTGACCCTGTAATACGAAACAGGAATAGTTGGGTAGCAGTACAGGGGTTAAAGTCTCCCCACTGCCAACACAACGTTTCCTCGCCGAGTACTGGCAACATTTCTCACTGTTAGAAACTGCACAACAAAGCTCAAAGAAGTGTTATTTTACTTAGATTTTTTGCAAGGCGGAGGTAGGTAGACTTTCCTGGTCAGGCAGCTCCAATTTGAGTGGATTTAGTCTCACTATGTCATACCTCTCTTAAATCATGAAAATTGCAAAATTATTGTGTATTTTTGCAACAAATTGTTTTTTCATGCTTTCACCGTGTTTGTATGCTTTAACCAGTTTACCGTAATCTCTACTCTACAAAGCACACATTCAAAATTATTCCTATTAGACACAAACTCACACATACGCACACAATTTAAGAGAATACTAATTTAAATCCGCAATAAATAATCGCGAACGGGCAGAACAAACGGCGCGTAACCAGTAACGTAAACACGTGAAATGTAAGCGGATTTGTATGGCAGTCAAACGCGAACGTAAACTTGCGAGCAAATTGCAGTAGTAAGTGAGTGTGGCGCGTTTAATGTTAAGTGTCATTTTGATTTAGACAAACGTTATATTTTTTTATTGTTTTTTTTTTTAGATTTTTGAATATAAGGAGAATGTTTTGATATTTTTGTTTTATTGAAACTTCGTGGATAATATTTCAACATCTTTTGAGATCTCATAAAATTACTTGGACATTTATTACAACACAATAACTTATACAATTATTTTAAGAAATAAGAATAATTTATTGTTAATAGAATGTTTCTTATACCTAATGAGGCTAACAGAGAGAAAAACAGTTTTTCTAATCTTTATTTAAGAGACTTTGTCAACATTGACTATGTCGCCCCGTAATCCTAAATACAGTACATTGTAAGTAGGATTACTACACACCTATACATATCTATACATAATTGTATTAATTAAGGGTTGAGGAGGTTGGGGGGGGAATATGAACCTTATTAATTTGTATTAAAGTTGAAAATCTATCAAATAAATTTGACAGATTGAGGTAGCTTGATGTGCTGGCAACTGTGTTTTTTCGATTGAATTTGTATTTTCCTGTATCCTTTGTTGTGCAATAAAGAATACTCGTATCTATCATCATCATCCCATTTATTGTCCCACTGCTGGGGACGAGACTCCTCTACTTAGGGATTCAGAGGGGTTAGGCTATAGTCCACTACAATAGCCTAATGCAGGTTTCCCGACTTCACACACGCTGTCAAGAAAATTTCTCAGGCATGCAGGTTTCTTCACGATGTTTTCCTTCACCGTTTAAGCTAGTGATAATTAATTTATTAATAAATAAATTTATAAAAGTAAATTGTCAAATCAATATTATCAAGTATGTCAGGCCCCAGCACATCTAGTATGGAGGTTGAAGAAAATGTTATGAAGGAGAGAGATGTAGAGATTGGAAAATTAATCCAAATTATAAATATAATCATTACAGAGTTAGGTGATGGGAAAGTAAAATCAATTGAATCAGATCTGAAAAATTGGATAATTGATATAGATCTCTTAGATGAGATTTCTGGTTTCTTGATGACTGTTTATACATGCTTACGTAAAGAGGAAAATGACAAGCCAGGACATATGCGTTTTCTTGAATATACTGCTAAAATCGATGGGATTGATATTTCTATTAAATCAGTAATAGAGAAAAAATATTAATACACATAATTTCGAAAGAGGAGAGTTAGTAGGTCAAGCTATCCAAAACTGTCAAATTTTCCCAATTGAAGAATCTTTAACTTTGTGACAAAATTGAAAATTAATTCAAGAAATTTGACAGATTGTGGTAGCTTGATGTGCTGGGCTCTGTACATGCCTTGTATTCAAACTTTAGACTGACGACTCGGCAGTCCAATGGTCATAATCACTAGGCTATCTATCACTGCTATGACACTATAGAGACAAAAAAAGGAAAATCAAGAGACTACGTAGAGCTAATAAGCTTAAACTGCCGACAGCTTAAAATGCTCGATTTGTAACTTGCACAACCATACCTACTATTAGTTTCTCAATATAAAAATAAGTACTTATTGTATTTCAAAACTCTTAGTTACATTGACATTAATAGTTTCAACTGTATAACAGAAGTGTCTGTGACAGATAGATAGAGTTTGCTTACGGAACCCTAAAAAACCTAATAAAATTTTGAAATACCGTAACTTCAGTCAGTTGTCAGTAGTTATTCCGGGGCACATCACTACGTTATTCGGTTATTTTTGGCAGCGCAGTGCACCGTGCAGTGGAATTTCATTTGGACTCCCACTTCCAACACGGGTAGGCGTACAAAGCTTTGTATATCTCTGTTAATTTTGCAATCAAAAAGTATCAGTCGTTCCTGTTGGGATCAATCTGATACGTGGAATTATTTTGACTACAATATTGCGCCAATTCTCCGCTTCGCACTAGCAAAATTGCTTACTTACAATTGCTAGTAGTTGATACCATCTGTCACTCTTAGAATTGTATAATTATTGTTATTGGGACTGCCAACTCGGCTTCACCAGAGTGTTAATAAATTAGAGCCTCCAAACTTCCTAAATAATTTCCTTCTATTACCGAAAACTGTATGAAAGTCTGTACAGTAGTTTCCAAGTTTAAAACCAAAGCAAAGATAGTCAGAATCATGAAACTTCTGACCACCAGATTATCCTTAGGATATCAGCATTACCCAGAAATTGGGTTGCGTAGATCTGATCGCAGTTGCTTGGTAAAATTGCGCGATACAGGATTCTTTAACGTCATCAATACTGAAGTTTAATTTTTCTGCTCAATTTATGTAGTTCGCACCTGTACCATAGATGTCACTACAAAATATTTTTCCCCCAAAATTGCGCAAGATTTACGCTCCAACAAGTTTACAACAGTAACTGGCAATAATGTTGAAGCCATTAAACTAACAAGTTGTCCAATTTATTAGCAGTTCAGCGAACCCCACACCTATTGGAGCGCAAGCGCAGATTAACTCGAATTATCTAATAATGAGTGCAACGAGGGAACGCCCGCGCAATGCACTCTCGCTAGCGTATGGAAGATGAACAGAAGGTCAAATCGGAATAAATATGTGTATAGGTATTTGAATCAGGATAATGGCAATGGGCTTGCCCCCCTATTACATGTGACCTAAGACATACCGGTGAACTGGTCCATTCCGGGATAGAGGCGAGGCGTTAAGGTATATTATATATTCATTTATTTATTTAATGCTTTATGCACAACATATTGTACAGCGGCGGAATTAATGCTAAAAGCATTGTCTACCAGTCGACTATAAGGCGATACAGAGACAAAGCGAGAAAGAAATATATAAAAAAACTTACAGAAAATTCCATGGCAATGTGTTCCTTCACCGTTATGGTTCATCATTATCATCAGCCCATATCCCACTGCAGGGAACAGGTCTTTTCAGATTAAGAGGGATTAGCCACCGTTGTAGTAGGTAATTGAAAATTTACACATGAATTTGAAACGCCACAGATATTAGACGTAATTTATTTTGATTTACTGTCCAATCCTGCATTGCGTCACAACTGCGCAGTAGCTTACATGGGTGACAATATTGCGACGTGACTTACAACTATAACTTGAGCCCTCTCTCCAAACATTTTATTAGAAATAGTGGGTCACTTGGCGGCTCTTGCGCGCATTGAGTGACTTATTACGATAATACGGTTCGTACAAGCTTTTGCTTTTGTCTGCTGTGCCAATTAATTGGTGTAGGTTTCGCCTCATCGACCTAAGTAATGGGTAAACCATTGTTCGTATGTGTTTGTAGAATTTCCTTGCAGCTGTTCAATAAGTAAATTACAATTAATACAACTATATTTGTTCATAATTAGAATATTAATAACCATTCCTATCAAATAATATAAGTTGGGTTTTAAGACAGTGTAGACAAAAAAGTGTTTAATGTCTCTTAGGATTTATTTGATTTTATTATAGGTCTGTAAGAAAAATGACAAATTATTAGCTCATGAAGGTGTATAATGAGAGTATCCAGTCCAGTAACTACTGGACTTGATACTCTTTAGGGACATGAAGTAGTATTTGTAAATAATAATTTTGTGAAATAATTTATTGAATTAGAAATTAATTTTATTTGGACTCTTAGTTATGAGTGACTTCAATGCAAACGTTTACCCGTCAAACATTATAATTACGAGAAGTATCACCTTCTCGTAATTATACTGTAGTGTGTGGGGTCAATACTAGACAAAGATAACTATATAGTTTTGTTTTCTTCATATTAGTGTTCGCATCGAACTAATGAGAGAGTGCGATATACGAGATCGTGTATGTGTGCAAAATGTGTTACATAAAAATAAATAAATATTACTTTTAAAAAAATTGAGCAACCCTGCGCGAGCTAAAAAAAAGCTTTATCTCTCTATCTTAATGGCATTAAGAAAGAACATAATGCAACGTAGCATAATTGTATTCCTTAGACATTTTTAAAATATTAAATTTAATTTGCCGCCTTGCATCCACTGCCACCAAAATTGAATACTAAGTATTTGAATTTATTATTATAAGTAGCAAGCCCTTGGAATACCACGTATTTTCAGAATAGAATTTATAAACTATCTCAAAAATTTTCTTCTTTCAGCAAAAAGTAGTCAAAACCAGTTCAACTGATTTATGGGTGAAATATTATAGATATAAAACAGTATAAAATGTAAATAAGTACAGATTAATTGATAACCCGCTCCTTTTCAGTTGGTTAAAAACGGCTAGAACAATGCAGATTAAAGTTAGTGCACACGTTCATATAATAAAGCTACAACAGAAAATAGACTAGGAAAATTACTGATATGACTTTTTAACAGTGTAATTAGCAATTATGTCTAATATAGTACGACAAACAAAGGGTGCATGCGCAGTAGTAACTTGATATTGCACTAATTGGGTCATTTTGGTCTAGGTCAAGCTCAAGGCTAGCTTTGTTTGTTGTTATCGGAAAACCTGTTTTGTATTTATCAGCTCTAAAATTCAGCAACGTCCTAAGTATACAACCAACAACTTTATAGATTACTAGCTTCTACCCGCGACTTGGTCCGCGTCGTATCGTTATAATTTGGCTAATTAACTCTAAATCATTATAAATTATAGCTTATATTTTATTCTGATGTATTAATAATACTGTAAAGTTTCATCAAAATCCGTTTAGTAGTTTTAGCGTCAAAGAGTAACAAAGACATCCATCCATCCATCCTCACAAACTTTCACATTTATATTATATAATATTAGTAGTAATATTATTTATGTGTTTAACAATGTAAGCAAATCTGAACTGGGGTTTTGAAGAAAAAGCCATAGCAGCTTTAAGTTGACCAGTCCTTACTGACGGCACGCGTACATCAGTCATCGTGTAGCTCAATCATTATTTTAGTCGTAAGATATTGTAAAAGTTTAATAATAAATAGGTATACATACATACCGGCGAACTGTGGATTGTACACCTCTGCTTAAACCTTCAGGGAATACAGATGTAATGGTATGATGGTTTGAATTCTATCAATAAATAAGCATTTTTTAATTTTATTCTCTTTCAAATGACCTTTCAATGCATTTCTCAACTTATTTATAGGAAAACCAATACTATAGTTCTGAATATCTATGCATACTTCACGTACTGGTGAGACCGGCCCTAAGTCAGCGTATGTATAGAGCATAATACCATACTGCGACGTTGCTTGTCAAATTATCGGGTGACGTCGCCTCGCCGGAGCGGGCGGTCTATTCGCCACACGAACAGGACAATATTCACGTGGCTATTCTGATAAATTTATAAGAGAATTTATAGCCTGCTCAAGGTTGATGCTATGGAAAATGATTTGCGTCGATATCTACTTTACTTCACGTTTTTATTTTACCGTTTTGTTCACTTTGACATTCGGCAAAAATAATGAAAAAATATATACATATCACGCCTATATTCTCTTATGGTTTATGCACAAGGTTGTGATGGGACATGGGACACACTGGCAAACGGTATAGGTCCCATGTAATAGAGGGCAAGCTTATAAACCGGGCATTTGTTTTTATGTAATCCAATTTTTAATTGTATTGTTTTGTATTTCCTAATCTTAAATGTTAGTTATTTATTTATTTTTTGTTCCCATCTTGCGATTAATTTAGTTTTTTTTCTTGTCTGAAGATAATTTTGCATGTCGTGGTTTCTTTTAAGTGAGAAAGCAACCTTCTTTGTTTTATGCACATCAAACTCGCCTAATGTATTTCTTGTTAGAGCTCCAAATAAATAAGTACACAATACTATAATTGGGCTAAATGTTTACCACGAACTGCCCCCTCCTACTCCCTGTTTACCTTATCATGCAACAGACAATTACAGTCTGAATTACTAATAGTATTGGTTCAGTACAGTACCATGTTTGCATGGCGGGAATTAATTCTTAGGAACGTAAATTTACTAACGTTAGTCTAGTGGTCCGAAGCACGACTGCTACGCTAGAGATCCTGAGTTTGATTCCCAGGTCGAGCAAAGTCTTATTGGGTTTTTCTATGGAATTCTCAGTAGCAGCTCGGAGTTTGGATTTAAGCCCGTTCAATGACTGTGCAAAAAGCAGTGATAGCCTAGTGGTATGACCATTGAACTGCCAAGTCGAAGGTCTCGAGTTCGAACCCAAGGCACGCACCTCAGTCTTTTCGAATTCATGTGCGTATTAATAATTAATTATCACTCGCTTAAACGGTGAAGGAAAACATCGTGAGGAAACCTGCATAGATTAGAAACTTTTCTCGACGGTTTGTGAAGTCTGCCAACCCGCACTAGGCCAGCGTGGTGGACTATAGCCTAATCCCTCTCAATATGAGAGGAGACCCGTGCCCAGCAGTGGGACAGTATATGGGTTGATGATGATGATGATGAATGACTGTGCTCGAAGCCTCTCTTCCCGCCAAAGATCGGTCGACACATACACAATTAAGAAGATTAACACGAAATTCATTTAACCAATAGGTATATCGCATACTTAATTCTCGGAAACATTTATCGCACGCACATTGCTCCGACTCTTTTGTGTGGACAAAAAAACCAGAACGAGACGAAAAAATCGCAATCATTTGTCCATCAGCCACAATGGACCACCGTTACCCGTTATAATGCAGGATGCTAAATAATTATACATTCATACACAAATGTACGGTACTGTATTGAAAATGGCACACTTTCTGGCCGTTTTGAGGAGCGTTGCACTGTGGTTTGAACGTTTGTTAAAGTGTGGAAAAATTATGTTTTTTTGTTGTTGTTCGGTGCAACGGTATGCGATGTGGGTTAAGCCGTAATGATGTCTCGGTGCGTGATTGATATTGAACGTATTTAGTATTTTTTTGTAATTTAGCGTACAATTAATAATTTAAAATCGAAAATTCGTTACGAAGTATTTTTAAATGTTAAGAAGAAAAAAAGAAAGAAATGTTTATTTAGCCACAGCACTAAAGACATAATATCACACACTGAATACATTAATAGATAAATACTTAAATCAAATGAACATCAATGCAAAATATAAAGAGCAATAAAAAATAAACTAGGTTGCGTAAGTGTGTGCCTCATGGCTGGACCAAATAGTATCCAGATCAGCTTAATGCCAAGTACTCCTACTTGGCATTAAGCTGATCTGGATAGTATCTACCTACTAGACGCCGATTTTCGTTGATCTAAATGTATATTGTAAACGATAAATTATCACAGTAGACGACTTTAACAAAACTACTATGAAAATAAATTGTGACAACAAGGTAATTGACAAACTATCAAAAGTAATCTGGAACACCAAGAGGCCCTCTCTAGTACACAACAAGATCTCCAAATTATAAAAAAAAAGAATAGTCTACGGTTGAGGACACGCGTGTTCGCCACAAGCGTGCCTGCCTATTGAGAAGTGATACCCTTGTGTTGCAAACGTCTATAGGCTTTTTTTTTTCTAAGCGTGTGGAAAGACTTCCGCCGCTCAGGGAGGCGGCGCGGGGTGTGGACTCCACCCAGAGTGGGTGACCTACCGACTAAAAACCACACGGTGTTTCTTCTCGCACCTGCTGCGTCGGGGGCTTCGGGAACAGAGCATTCTTCCGCGGCCCCCGACTGGTGATGGTCCACCGCAGCGGGCCTCGTTTTACAGGACCCGCAACGCACAAGTGATACTCCTGGTGTTACAAGCGTCTATAGGCTACGGTAACCTCTTACCATCAGGTGGGCTGTATGCTTGTTTGCCACCTTAGTGGCATAAAAAAAGAACATCTGTGATTTTTTTATCTCCTATATTCCTCAGCCCTTTCCCTAAACCAATATTCTTTCAAAGTAATAAAACACACTCACTAAATTTCAGCATTAATTCGACTTGACCTCAGCCTATAATCTTTATGATTCACACTACTGCGAATTCCGCTTATCACACATTGTTTTATTATTTCAGAGAAATACCAACGAGGTAATATGATAATTTTGTTGTAAATAATGTTTGTGGCTTTTCTAATAACCATCTGTTTTATGGCTTTTGAATTGTTGACTTCGTGTTTTGTTTCCGGTGTAGAGACAATGTATATTTTCGGAGATTGACTGTAAATCTATCGTGTGACGTGTATTTTTTTTACGTGCGAGGGGCTCGTGGCAAAGTGATAACTAACCTGATCAACCGATCTGCAAGGTTAAACTGCTAGCGGCGGTCAGTCTGTGGATGGGTAAACATTCTTAACACATCGAGACTCCTCCGTGCCTCGAGTACGTATTGCAGTCAGTCTCGGTTGCCATGCGAACGCTTATGATAATCGTTAGTTGTCCACCCTGGCTTAGTGTGGGTTCGACCCAATGACCCATTTCACCACCGGACGCCCCATACTCCAACTACTACACCAACTACTCCTCACCCAACCAAATATTTTTCTTTCGTTTTACAGGATTGGTAACGATCAAGAGTAGAACAGATAGAATAAGGTTCCATAATTATGATAGATCAACGAACCAATCACATGGAACCTTATTCTACAGATAGGTGTACATACTGAAACTCCAAATATAATTCTTATTTTTTTAAAAGCTCAGATTTTGTTGGCGCAGCAGTCGACATAGTACTTAATCCTCTGCCTTCTGTTTTACCTCTTGAACGAACAATCCGACAAAGGAACCGAAGCTAGGTGTTTCTTATAAGAAATTAAGAAGTACACAGCATCCTCTGGTTTAGAATTTATCATACTGTCTCAAAGAGACTCACACGCATAAGAAATACTAAGGTGCTAGAATTTGCTACTTGACTGGGTAAAAGGGTAACATTACTGTTTGAACATAAAACCATTAAAAAGTACCTCATGCTTACAAAATGAACCACAAAACAATTCTAGTATATTAACTAAAATGCTCATCATAGATACTAATGGCTACAGTGCAGTAAGCCAAAATCGTTCGGTATGACGTATTAATTAAAACAGAACAATTTCAACTATTAGCTGCTACGTTTGGCAATAGCGGAGACTAGCGCGGAAATGTGAAAGAGATTAATATGACCCGTGCGGAATAGGAATTCCTTTGCAACGCGCCTAAAGGTGTCGCTACACTTTGGGATGTGAAGCGATAATACGTCGAGATAGTAAAAATAATGACAACATTACACACAATCACTGTACCCCCGCAAAAGTTAGACAATGGTGTACTAATCGTCAATCCATATACTGTACCACAGCTGGGCACGGGTCTCCTCTCAAAATGATAGGCTATAGTCCACCATGGCCTAATGTGGGTTGGCAGGCTCCACACGCCGTCAAGAAGATCTCTCATATATACCATATACAAGATTCCTCGCGATTTTTCCTTCACCGTTGCAAGTGATAATTTAAAAATTATTAGGTGCTATGCTATGATTTTGAAAAGTCAGAGGTGCGTGCCTTGGATTCGAATTTGAGACTCTAATGATCATTATTATGACTAGGCTATCACTGCTTTTTGGTTGCTTGCTGGTGAACTAATGTGCACCCACAATTTGCCTGTATCTTTTTAGGTTCGATGCAATAAGATGCGAGCCTGGAAAAATAAAAACTCTACACTTCGACTGATCATTTCCTAGAAAATCCCATATAACACTGATCAAGCTGGTAATCGAATCTATATATAGTATATCGTACGTTCAGCAGCTGATCATATGACCTTTTGATCATCAAGAAAGTTTATCATCAGCATCAACCTATTTGCTGTTTTACCATTAGGCCTGGTTTTCTTCTTAGAATGAGAGAGTTTGGGCTATACTCTACATAGCTGGCCTATTGTGGATTGGCGGACTTCATCCGCGTAGATCAGTCAATCATAAAATAATCGTCTTGTGCGGTTGTAAAATACACATTTTTAGGTGCAATAGCATAAAAACTTCAAAGAATGATTCATGTAGAATCGGTTTTGTTTACATTCGGAATCGTTCTTTTTGAAGTCGATAGAAAATGAAGACATTATTGTTTGTTGGATTTCTAAACGATTTAGAATTCATTTTATTTTTATGTTGATGCACTTTTTTTTTGTTTTGTAAGATAAATATAAAAATATCATCACGGTCATATCCCAAAAGGGATAAGGGTTATGCAGAGGTTTACTTGTGTTTTAGGTCCCATATCATTGTGGCGAGCTTACTACTATTAAACGGGGCTCAAATATAAAGAGAAAATCCCAATAATACTGCTCGGACCAACCCCAAGACCCAAGACGGTAGCAACTACTAAATCAGTGATGCAATTTTCTAACAGTACAACCCAATAAAACTTGATAAATAAAAAGAATATGTGTATTTTTATATTTAGCATCTTTCAGTACAGTGCGTACTTAAACGGAGTCGGCATGTACAATGCGTGTGACAGTTGAGAGTTTGCCAAAAACGTCGCGCGAACAACTCGGCGTGCATTAGCCAGCGCCGGATTCCGTCCGGCCGGACATTGGGACCCTTGTAGTTTTACACCGAATTAATTTCAGACATTTACACGTAATAGGGCCGTAGAATTTGACCCCTTGAAGTTTTGTTTGTGGTTATTAGTGTAAGAAAATGTCTTTAGATTATTATCTCTGTTCAAGACGTTACGGTAGGTAGGTCTTAGTTTCTCCGGTTCCACTTGCCTAGTTCACATTGTATAGCAGAAACGAAATAATAAAATAATATTGGGGTCTAAATGCTGGGGCTCTAGGATCGGGCGCACTTTTACTTTTTAACGGTATTGCCAAACGTCTGAACGTCTAAAGATACACTGGCTGGACTTTACTTCGGTTAGAGCATTGCCATTCAACGAGGCAATGTAGGCATCCCTGTTACTAACTTTTCTTAATATACTAGTCTAGTTTTAATTTAGTATTGCAAACATTAAAAAAATGCATACTTTAGATAGGGTCACAAATATTGTTAACACTCACTTTATATTCCTACGCGCACATTAAATAAATCAAATAATTAGCAAGAAAAACTAAAGTGGAAGGTAGCCTAGTCTCTCTTAACTTTATAGACACGGAATCGTTACGCGGCGGATATAGCCCATATGCAATTGTGCATAGATAAAAGTATGTTATGTATGCAATTGATTAACAAACAGTGTAAAACACAATAGAGCAGTGATAGCCTTGTGGTATGACCATTGGACTGCCAAATCGAAGGTCTCGAGTTCAAATCCAAGGTGCGTACCTCTGACATTTCGAAATCATGTGCGTATTAATAATTAATTATCACTCGCTTAAACGGTGAAGGAAAACATCGTAAGGAAAACTGCATAATTTAGTGATTTTCTCGACGGCGTGTGAATTCTATCATCCCGCACTACGTCAGCGTGGTGGACTATTAGCCTAATCCCTCTCATTCTGTGAGAAAACACGCGTGCCATGATATGAAGAATATTAAAACAACATCCAATTAATAGGGAAAGTTTCGGAAAACAAACTCAAAAATTTACAACAATTTCGTTTTTCCTGTACGGTTAGCAGAAATACTAAATCGACTGTTACAAAACTTGGCACTTGACGTGCAATCGAGTTCATGACCAACGGAACAGGTGGCACTGACCGTCAACACAACACATATGAAAGAACAGAAGAACAGACAACGAAAATTTATCATAAAACTTACATGATAACGCCTGAATTCCCACAAAGGGTTAGGCAGAGGTGTACCAATATACACTCACAGTACGTCGGTATATTTCGGTCTTACGTAGTAGGGGGCGAGTCTATTTCCATTAACTGGGCATAAATCCCAACTCCGAGCTACTACTGAGAATTTCATAGAAAAACCCAATAGCATTTTGCTTGACTTGGAAATTAAACCTAGGACTTCTAGCGTAGCAGTCGTGCTTAGAACCATTATAAAAATTCCAATGACTACATGGCCTAGCATACGTTGTCCTGTAAACCGATTGCTGCGCCATCTACCAGGTGTAATTGTAAATCTAAGCCTTCAAGGGACCCACTCAAACACTAAAAAAATTGCATCAAAATCGGTCAAGTCGTTTATGAGTTAGCGACGCTAATTAATTGTAATTGATTTTTGTATCAAAAGAGTTTTCATGAGTTTTGTCCGTGTCCAATGTCCGATCTACCTCAATACCAAAGTTGATCAAAATTGGTGCAGCGGTTTACGCGTTAAAACGTTACAAACATACAGATAAAGTTATGCAACATTTATTCGTATGGATTAAATAACCCTTCTTTACTTACCTGTTCAATGTCTGATATTGTCAAGTCATTTCTTATTTGACAAGTTTCCTGAACACGTTTTCCTTGAAGTTTTTATAGGTGAGTATTGCCCAAAACATATATGTTTTTTTATGTTAATCCTTCCTGATATCCCCCAACGGGAAATACTGACTAGATTAAAATAATAGTTTTCCCCCCTGTATTGGATTGGATAGATTTGGATGGACAATAATTTCGTAATAGAAAGATAAATATTATAATTACTACTAATACTAATTTTAACTACTAATAATACTATTTTATATTATACTAAATTTATTTGTTTTATAAGTGCCGCTTAAGAAATGCTATATATCCTGTAAAGGTAATTCACACAGGCCTAGACATCACTGTTTTGATTTATTTGTAATGTGTTTGTGTAATTATCGTTGGCATGTCTTTTAAATAAATAAATAAAGTAACTAAAGCGCTATAAGAGTAACTTTACAGAAATCATAAAGTTTTTAAGCATAAACTCCGAACTGCAATTGAGAATTTCATATACAATAGCACTTTATTCGGCCTGATTCAAGACCTCAACTTTAACTGCGCTTGCGACGCCTAAACCAACATTGCAGCTGAGCAGGTAGATCATCACATTCGATTGTCATACTGTAACAATCAACCTTATGGCAATTGTTAGTGGTAGTCAGAAGCCCAAAAAGCCTGAGAACCAGTCTATCCTTAGGATATCGTATAACCCATGGGTGTAGAATCGATCATATTCACACAAGTTCATTATTTACAAAATTTCTGTTTTTTTATTAATATTTCTTAAATTTAAACTGGAAACAAATTCAAACTCCCGACTTGCTACTGACAATTTAATAGAGAAATCCAAAAACACTTTGCTAGACGAACAAACGAAGCTAGGACCTTGAGTGTGGGAGTCGCGCTTAGGACCACATGACCAATGAGGCAGGCAACCTGTCTTTAGAAAATTTCTCACACAGTCACAGTTCTTATATCTTTTAATCCCATTATACTAAATGAGGAAAGAGCCATAGCCGCTTTGAGTTGTCCAGTCCATACTGACGGCACGCGTACATCAGTCATCGTGTAGCTCAACCATTATATAGGGAGCTCAACGACCCGTCGCACGACGATACCAGGTCAGCAAGACATTTGAGTAGGTCACGTGAAATACTTAAAACTGTCAGAAGAAGAGGAAGTAAATAGGCTACTTTTTGTCTCAAGAAGTTCTTCTAGATGCCAGTGACACCGCGGGCAACAGTTAGTTTCCTGTAGTATTATATTTATGTTTATGTAAATGAATAACGACGGCGTGTGTTCATTTATCTTTCCTTGTGTTTTATTTTTCTATGTAGGTACTTGACTTTTGTGTGCACTTTTTGCAGTTTTTGTGTCAATTAAATGTTTATTTCTCTCGGTAATGATGTAAGTAAATGATATTAAACTATAAACCTTTTGCTGAACATGTAAGTTAAACTAGGACTTTACGCTTATCAGTCGCATTTGACCACTAATCTCTAACCTAACCACTAAACAGATATTCCAGGATGAATGGTTTTCAGATTAATTACCACTAACGGTTGCTAGAATCAGAACTTAATGTGATTTTAGAATCGTGGAGGTATCTAAGTGCAGAATGGTCACCCATCCATAGACTGACCGCGACAAGCGCAGCTTAATCTGTTGGCTTAACGTACTCTCAGAGACGTGGAGTTATCTAAGTGTAGAATGGTCATCCATCCACAGACTGACCGCGGCAAGCGCTTAATCTCCGTAATTTAACCATGCGAGCCCCTCTGACACCCACAGGGTCACCTACCCTTATCCAATAATAATCATACGAGGTCGTTTCACTTGTGATCGTTTACGACGTAAAGGTTAATAAGCTGAAGTTTTTTTGTTTCGTCTGCTGTGTATCCTGTGTGAGCTATCCATTATCGCTGCTTGTGTTTGTTTAGTTAGGTGTCTGTAATTATGTAGGTGCCCATGATATACCTAGCTGGGTGTCGCTAAATGTCACTTTAAGTTTATTTATTTATTAACAGCCATATACATACAAGTTTACAGTAATAAAACCAATACATTGCAGCGTTCAATAATAAGTATGTGGTAGATTAGATACAAGTACCATTTTTTTTACCTCTTATCCATCTTCTCACATAATTGTAAACATTCACGACATCATCCATCCATCTAAGTTAAAATAGAACAACTCTTTACGTATTTTATCGCGTATATTGATAGTATTAATTCCCGTTTCGGAACCCTTACAGCGTCCAAAGTCACGGGTACACTAGCAAAGTATTGTTTAATTCAATGTCTAATATTGGCGTAAGTGTTAGCAAGTCAGTAAATGTAACTTTTAGTTTCTATTTTTAACCGATATCAAAAAAGAGGAAGTTCATATTTCGACTTAATTTTTTGTGGATATACAATATCTGCACCTTTGTTTGTTTTTCAGATAGAATAGTTTCCTAGTTAGTCTATTTTAATGGCAATAGGCTCGCCCCATATGAAATGGAACCTTAACATACCGGCAAACTGTGGATGGTACACATGTTATTGTTATGTTATTCTAGGGGACAATGATAAGTAAACGATATTTATTTCTGCAAATAGATTTTTCAAAGACACAAGTCAATATTAATTAATACTAGATGGCGCCGACGTTTCCTAGCTGACTACCATTCTGATATCATTAAAATATAAGACTTAGGCCCTATTTAATAATTATAGGCATATACAGATCGGTGGAGCAAACGAGTTCTCGAGTGGCGACCGCATCTAGGTAAGCGTAGTGTAGGACGCCCGCCGGCCAGGTGGAGTGACGACTTGCGGAAGGCAGCTGGCAGTGACTGGATGAGGAAAGCCGAAGATTGGGCTTTGTGGTGTTCACTGGGAGAGGCCTACGTCCAGCAGTGGCCGAATATGGGCTGATGATGATGATGATGATGATGATAATACAGATCAAATCCTAACGCGTGCTTACTAATCCTAGCGAATACCGGGTAATATTGGAATACGTAATAATTCTCTGGAACTAGCCAAAATGCATCAAGAGCAATATCGAGCACATTTCGAAATGAACACGAGAGTAGGTACTAAAACGCCTGTCCAAAGCTACGAACGCATATATCGAGTGCATGTCTCGCCGAGATCAAAAGGAAGTGCGCGCGAGTATTTCTGGCTCATAATGTAAACTCAGCTCACCAAGGTTGTACACATTTGACGTTTGTCAAATTAGCGATCCTTATTTTGCTGGCGATGCGGTTGGAGATGAATTCTTGTTATTTATATTTTTGATATTTTCTTGAGAGTTATTGACCGAATGACGAATATTGTAATTGCAATGCTCTGTAGAGAAGGGGGATTCTTTTTATATTTGTATTTAAGCTTCGCCTGTACTAAAGTATATTAGTATGAAAGTAGTCTTATTTACAGTTCCCGGCAGTCGTTAGGACTTTAAAAGAGACTATGATCCTCCGAGTTTGTTTCGGTGTTTCTTCTCAGAGGTCGTTAGATAAGAAATATCAGATCTAGCTTAAAAAAAATGTAAAGCATTGACTTGTAAAATCTACGTATTTACTGAAATAAATATCATTTATTATCATATAACATCTACTCTGTAAAATCGAAATGTAAGAAGAAAGGGAAAAATCTTCCGATACCGGAGAAGAATTTGACAATGCTTCAGTAGTACGAATAGTAGTAGTGCTTCCACTAAAGTAGAGAATTAGTATTTATAAACACACCCACGGTACTGGAGTAAATTCTAATGTTTTGACAACGTATGACAAAAAAACTTCTTCAAAAAAGTGTCCAACCAATGATTGCTGGTCATTGGCAACAATTCTTATGTCCCAAAAAAATCATTTTGAATCTCTAGTATTATGAGGATTTGATTTATTGTTATTTAAAACTTAGTTACTCAGTCCTACATTGCTTTTCTTATTATTTCCGCAAAACAAACAGTAATATCCAAACCCGGAATACGGCAAACTGCCAACATAAAGATCTTACAAAGCTATCTTGCTCATCTACATTACCATTGTAATCTTTTAATATCTCCTTTAGGGCCTTCTTATTTCACCCTCTTTTAACCTACAAGCTGTTGCTCAGCCTGTAGCCTGTATTCTTTTCCAATCTATACCAAATTTCATCAAAATCAGTTCAGCGGTTTAGGCGTCAAAGCGTAACAGACAGATAAATAGATAGATAGTTACTTTCGCGTGTATAATATTAAGTAGGGATGGCGGGTTTTAGATTTTAAAAGGGGGCTTTCTGCACTGGCCATTTTTTTACCATGATACCTATCATGGTAAAATATAATGGCCTTTTATATCATTGGCCTAGTTATTCTATTTTTTTAAATTGAAATATCCACGATAAAATTGGTAGTTTAAATTCACCGTTTAAAATTTGTAATTTTATTCGACATTGCATTATTAATGACATAGGATACATACATAAAGAAGATAAAGAAAAACATTAAAATTTGCCCTTCAGGAAGCACAAAACTGGCAAATACGTAGTATTATTATACTAGGATGGAAAATACATAGGTACTAATATGCCTGTATTCCCCGAAGAGTTAAGCAGAGGTCTGCTCGTGTACTGGCACACTTCGCCGGTATGGTAAGTCCCTTATAATAGGGGGCGAGGCGAGAAAAAGACTAGAAAGTAAACCTTTTATTAGATTTCCAAAGTACTTAAGTTCTTATACTTCCCTATTGTTTGCTACAGTGCCAAGATCTTCATTATTATGTTTCCCTTACAAACATATTATTATCAATTAAATCTCACAACAAACCCGGAACGCGGCAACCCGCCAACGTCACAGCACAAGGATGTTACATAGAAATGCTTTCTGTCATAGTTATGTGTTGATTAGCATAAAACATGCTCCTGCGCATTCAAGCCGCGCTCTTCCGGATTTTTTCAACGTTACACCACAAACGGAATCCAACCCGCATGACATTGAATGTTCATTGCCAATGTTCTTTATCTAATAATAAAAGTGTTTGTGTGTGAAGTGGTATCAATTATGAGAAAATACGGTAATTGATATCGGATTACGAAGCAAAAAGAGTTGCTTCCATTCAAATGAATGGCAGAACTGGTTCTTTTCCTTATCATGCTAAAGAACTTATTAATGTTATTGAAACTATGATTAATTTCCTGTTCAGTTTTTTTTTCAAAGTTTGGTGTATATCTAATATATAAAATTCTCGTGTCACCGTTTTCGTTGCCATACTCCTCCGAAACGGCTTGACCGATTTTGATAAAAATTTTTGTGCATATCGGGGAGGTCTGAGAATAGGCCAACATCTATTTTTCATACCCCTAATTTTTTTTTTTATGGCAAAACAACGTTTGCGGGGTCAGCTAGTTATTAATAAGTTTGTCCTAACAATCAGCACAAATTCTGCAATTTCGTGATGTGATCTCAATATTATGATCAACACTTCTTTCATCTTAGTTAAATTTTTACCTACAGTTATAGCATATTAAAGCATTTCAGGGTATCTAACTAAATGTTTATTTGTCATTTTAATTAAATGCATCAATCTGGATTTCCAGAATTAAAATGATATCCAGCCCCCCAAACCCTACCTATGTTATAATATTTATTATGATATAATATAATATTTATTGTACAAAGGATTAGGATTACATACAAAAAAAAGAGCTAGTAAAAATCATATTAACTACAGGACCTTCTTTTTATTAAAATCAATAAAAATAATATTACACGTAATTTACTTAAGCTTCAGGATTATTTCAACATAACCATTTGAAATTCAAAAATAGTACCAAAAATCATTTAAAATAGAATAAAGCCCGACCAAACCCAAAGTATCAACTAGTCAAGAAAACAAACTAAACAATGTGGCTATTTGTCACGCCATGGACTTAGTATGTGCATAATTATGTACTAGCGAGGGTATGTGCAACTGTGACATGGCACCTGTCTTGTATCAGGTGGGCTGGTGATCTTGAAGAAGAGAATTATGAGTATCAAGCAGGTTTATCCTTCTTAAAAGAAAGATCCAGAAAAATATTTCTAAAATTACTGGTATTTTTATGACATGCAATTTATTCCACATTCACATGCAAGGTATCGATTGTAAAGCCCTTTTTAAGACATTTTATATGAAATGTTACTTGTACTAACCATAGTGCTATGGAATTTTATTCTGAATTAAATTCAATTATATTCATTGAGTAGGTATCCAAATTTCTAATGATATAATGTCCTATGATAGTAATTTTAAATCCTAATCGCCTGATAGTCCTTCTTTAGTATCATCACCATCCTCAACTTTTGTAACCTATATTGGACGCTATCACAATTCAACCAGTAATTATTAACGTGCAAGGATAGACTGATATCCATAGGTTGAAATTGGTTACCCCCATACATAGAATGAGAACAATAACCACGACTTAACTTCACGGCGATCCACCGAGAAAACTTATTCACAAACTCCATAATAATGTTATAAACCCGAAAGTAATTCAGTCTGTCTATTTGTCTGTTACCTTTTCACGTAGCGACTCGCCCCCGCTTCGCACGGGTGAAATGTACTAATAAAATACATGTATTATACATATAAACCTTCCTCTCCAATCACTCTATCTATTAAAAAAAACCGCATCAAAATCCGTTGCTATATCACTATGTATGCTTAAATCCTTAAAACTACGTATTTAAGCATACATAGGGATATAGGGACAGAGAAAGCGACTTTGTTTTATACTATGTAGTGATTAGAAAATACATCCAAGAATATTCTTTTAAACTCCATAAAAAGCTTCTTCCATAAAAGGTCTACAATGAACCAAGTAGCCGCCTCCACATCTGAGCAGACCAAAAGGAAAGCAAATTAGAATGAAAAAGATAATACTATCAATTGCTACCATAAACTTGCTGACCGATAGCACGATAACAATATTTTATTGGGCCATTGTTCTTCAAAAGGATTCACTGCTTTAGTGCTAAATAAATTATCGTTTGTGCATTGAACTCCTGACCTGAAATCGTTTAAGGAGTGATTCTGTTATCGTGACATTTATGTCACGAGGATTTTATAAGCTTTTTGGGTACCTACTCTCTAGTATTGTTCCTTCAAAGTTGATAAACGCAATTGGAGTATAATTAATTTTATAGCACCAAGTATCAACATAAATATCTAGCAAAACGTGTGGAATAAAACTGGTGTTCTTAATTTAATATTCCACAATGGAAATCTTCGTAAAAGCAAAAGCTCGTGAGTTTAAACCTTACTTTTTGCACTTTTAGCGTAAACCTAAATTAGTCCTAGTATAGAAATAAAAGTAGTTCGCGTAAATGTCAAAAATCTATTATTGCTAGTATACAGAGGATACGAATATTAGACACGTGTAAAGGTAAATTTAATAACAAGCTTGGTAAAATTTAATTAGTGATAATAAAAACAATTTAGGTATGATCACCAAGCATATTTATGTGATGAACATAAGTGTTTGTGATTGTCTGGGTGTTTCATAAGTATTATATGTATATATTTACCAAAAAAAAGGTTTATATCCATTGTCAAGTACCCATAGTACAAGCTCTGCTTAGTTTGGGACTAGATGGTGCTGTGTAATTGTCCAAAAATATTTATATTTATCTAATATTATAAATTGTTTGCGCCCTAAATTCTTTGTTCCCAACGAAAATTCGCAAAATATTCATTGACATTGTCTATACCTTTACACTGGTAACGTCCTAGTCAAAATATGACTGTTCCAATGTTTAGCAAAACGGACCATGTGGCAGGGAGCCAACAGTACGCTAGGATGAAGATGAAGATATATTATGACACTGTACACTTAAGAACAGCGACGGACTCAGGAAACGACGACAATACTCAAATACGAGGACTGATGTAAGATGCTGAATTTAAATAGAGATACATGAATGAGGATATTAGGATTTAGTCCAATAGAGGAAGAACAAGTAGATAATTCAATAGCTGTGATTTAGCTAGATGATCAACCCATTCACTACCCCACTGCTGGGCACGGGACTCTTCAAAAGGTTCGGCTAAGCATAATGTAGCTAATTTTTAATCAGACTACTGGGCATTACCCGTACAATCAGCCACTTTCCCATAGATATCGTTAATAACACAAATGATAATTGGCTTACTCAACCAATTGGCCCTTGATTTGATCTTAGATCAACAATCACATATTTCAAAGCTCAGTACTCCACATGCTACCATAAAATGAATTATTTATCTGTTTAAAAGGTAATAATCAATTTAATAGCCCAATCAAAGGTTCGTATCAATAAATAAGTTCGAAACTGCACTACCAGCCTTGGAAATTACTTCTCGTGTGGTGCAAGAATGTGGAAATATTTTGGTAGGTCTAATGAGTTAATAAAAACTATATTATTATTCCGATATTTATCTTAATGATTATGGCAAAAGAAATCGTATCTTTTTATCATTAGATACATAAAAAAGATTAAAAACAATTACCTATTTCCTTTTTCTTCTTCTTATTCTTTATTACTATATTATTATTATAAACACGTTAAGTTATAAACTTACAAAGACCATCCAATATAAAAAAAATACCTATATTATATTATTACCAACAAATAAAATTTAATATTTCTGCTAAAGAAAAGGGCTTTCAGTTTGATGTTGCGTACTGTCTATACTTTCAATTCTACCTAACAGGAATAATACCTTAGTGACAGACTTAGGTTACAGAACAAGGTGACCCTTCCCTGCTGCACTTATACAATAATATCACATTACATACACACCACTTACAGTTCATGACTTGAACTGTAGCCTTAGGTCACAATTAAGTTGTTAGACTCATCAAAACGCTCGCATCTAATGAAACCGACCGTCGGTTTCATTAAATATGCAGTAACTGTCCCCGATACATTTTCAATTGTTGGAAAGAAAGAAATGCAAAGAAATGAAAATGAAATAAAATTGTAATTAAGAGTTGTTGATGCTATTGTTGTAGAAACCATCATAGAGCCATATTCCATTTTGTGGGCAGGAATGTTAAATTGAAAATGATACCAAGCTTAAATATGTTTGGAATTAAATATAACCAAGAATCCTCATATCAATCAAGCCGACAATTCAACAAAACATTATTCAAATTGACTCCCTAAATATCAAATTGGTACACACGAAATTCAAAAGCGAACAAAACTAAAATCAAAACACAAATGAATTATGCAAGGGTGAAAATTCTGTATATTATAGAGGACTCCATAAATATATGTCTTGACGCAGCAAGCGAGGGAAAACGCACACTTGATGTGCCTCCGTCGCAATTATCGGCGGAAATAGACGGTTATTAGAGACAACGATGTGAAAATTGAAAATTGAACCTTGTGCCATCCAGATAGAGACTTTCAAACTCGGTGGGGTTAGTAATATGGCTTTGCAAATGTTCTAAAGACCCCTTCTTTAGAAATGAATAAAGCATGTAGCATAGTTTCGTGTCCGTTGCCATGCGAAATAGCGATGAATTAGTTATGTGACACGATAGATTGAATAACACTATTATTTAGGTATCGCTAGTTGTGTAGAAAGCTTTTTGCAAGGGTTGCTTTCATAATAATTATGGGTAAATTTAAAATGTAAGTTGATTTTAAAATGAACATGACGTATCTGATGCAGGTGTTTATGTCGCGACCCTAACAATAAGGACGAATATAGTAAATACTACGAGTATAATTCAATACTTTTTCATTTGTAATGAAAACATAATTTTAATAGAATCAAAGCTTTGTACGCAGATACGCTACTAGATTATACATTTTGTATACAGATAATAAAAACGTATGCCTTATGAGCACGACAAAATCAATCATCGGTTTTAAATACATTGCAAACATCCTTTAAGGAATTGTTCTCGCAACCAGCATTGACCTTAGCAAAACTGTTCCGAATTCATATCACGCATCCTCTACAGCCAACAGCGATATACTGAGACAGTTTAATCTCTTATGTCCATACATTATTCTACGCTCAAGGTTACAAATACTAGCGCACGACTAAATTTGTATTCTAAATAAACTTCGTAAATTGGGTGATGACCTTCATTGAGGACAGAATCGCGATAATTATTTCGATGTTTGCAATAAAGTTTATTTTTGTCGATCCTACTTTTGATGCTAATTTGGTGATAATTGGTAATATCTTCGAGAAAAGTAAACTACGTATACTTACTACCGGAAAGGCGTAATCCATCACAAGCATATAAATAATTTTATTACATATTTTTGGTAGTTATTGACATCCACTTCAAATAACGGATAAACAGCAACATTTTATACGACTCAATTCCCTAACCCTATCAACTTAATTACTGGCATTACTGCCATATCAAATTATTTTCACCGGAAAACTATTTTTACTTTTTAAATATCTCTGTTTATTTATTTATACACAAAAATTTTATATAGCCCACAAAATATGTATAGGTTAGTATACCAAAAATATTTGCCGTAAGTGTTTTACGCACTTGGAGTGCCACAGGGAGTCACATTCGGCCCACTGTGTCAATGCCAATATGAACTGGGTCGGCGAAATTGTTCCAATAGTACATGCAGTACTGATGTTGTTCTGAGAAACCAGAATAATTACCAGTACTGTTCTTGACCAACTATTGTTCGGGTCTGAGAAATTGATGATAAACATCGAATCTTTTTTGTCACCAATCTCGCTTCTATCTGGAAGAGAAATGATTGTGACGAATGTCAAATTCGAAAATTACATCTTTCAAGTCACTAGACTATGTGCAGGCCTGTATTCTAATAATAAGAAATTTTGACAGGCTATATGAGTGACAATTAACAATTTCTAAATCTAATGTTAGCTTCGAATTCGAATTATTTATTTGCGTGTATCTAGTTTCTAACCCCCAGACAATAATCATCTAAAATAATCTTGATAATTATGATAAAATGCATTGATTGTATTCTGTTTTGTATGCCCGTATAAAAAATAGTCGACTGTAATATCTATATTATTAAATCTATGGTTAAGTGAACACAAACTGGCAATACTCACGGTACAGTCACTCTTAATAAAAACAATAATTGCAAGAGTAAAAACGTGAATTTCTTATTTTCTTTTATGTTTGTTTATAGCCCATAATTCGTTACTGTAAATCAGGTCAGATTGTGTATCAAATGAAAGACGCATTTATTAATTTTACCCGTTTTAATGGATGACGTTCGTATTTGGGTAAATAAAAATAGGACGTGCCAAATCTGTAAGTGGTTTTTATAAAAATAGCATTATCTTGGGTATTTTTGTCCGTCATCCCATTTTACAGTCTTAATATAACTAACAGTAATCAGATAGACTACAGAATAAAGCCGTTCGAAGCCACTCCATTACAGAACTCATAATCTTCTCTAATGAAAAGATTATTTAAAGTAACCTTAAATGTGCTTAGAGAAGTTGTTGCGTAATATTTTAAAGTTCCATTTGTCGTCTTTCAAAAAAGTGCCGAAGTCAATTTCCAAGTCGAGCAAGTAATAATACTGGAAATTCTCAAATCTAGACAAATAAGCAAGAAAATTGCCGTAATTGCCAGTCTGTATGCCCCAGCCTTTATCCATTAAGAAAATTTTAATCTCAATTATGTATTACAATGATACATTTATAAGGCCGCGGTGCGCTCCAAAAATGTTTTTTCCCTTATTTTAGTATTGTAATGAAAATTTACGAGGCCACGAAGGAAACTTTTGGGAATTTTGCCATGTTTGCTAAAAACATACACATTGGATGAACCCGGTGCCTATTGCCAAAGATGTTTGCGCAAGAATTTTATATAAAAGTGTAGCTTTGAATGTTTAATTTTTTGTTTTTATTGATGCAATTTTGATGTCGCGATGACAAAGTGGTTGTCATTTACAAAATTAAAGCAACAACCTCGTTAACTCTCTGAGTTGTTTAATTGTTGACATATTTTTGTTTTTCTTAAAATATGAGTTTGTGATGTGACAAATGTTTACCTTGTTTACAGAGACTTGATAGCAAAATATATTATACACAAATACAAAATAAAAAAGGTATATGGCATTAAATGGCATAATAATATTTATCTTCTTATGTTTCAAATCAACCTTAGAAATAAGAAAATAGAAGGCAGATGGAGAGCGTTTTGTTATTGCTATGTTAATTCACATTAAATAATTAAACATAATTATCTTGTAGTAAACTATGTTCTAAATATATTAATAACAGCTAGAAACGAACTTTCAAAAAAAAAAAAAACTGAATATCTACCGCGTCCAAAAAAAGAAATCAGAATGCCTTCAAACTAAGGAAAGGAGAAGTGACTTAGTATTTTTTTTAATGAAAATAAAAACTTGAGAGGTGTCAAGGGACACCCGGATGGAACGAAGTTCCTTTCATTAAAATTTAATAATAAAAAATAAAAAAACCTGTATACACTCAACAATTCACAACGCGCGAAATTCAAATATTGTCATTCACTCAATAATTCGAAATTCAAATATTGTTGACAAGCAAAAAGTGTCGTGACAACTTTTCGTAAGAATTTTTTCCGTCTAGCCCCCTTTCACAACGCGCGATAAGGAACTTCGTTCCAATACTTTTTTTATCGTGAAAAGATGACAAAAAAGCATAGTGATATTATCGCCTCATAGTAAGCGGCAACTGCAGCCTATAAACGTCAAAAACATCAGTGGTTGGTATCAGTCGTACGTTGTCATCTTGACACCTCAGTTGTTAAGACTAATAATTATGCCCAGTGATTTCACTGACTACATTACCCTTCAAACCGGAACATGATAATGTTAACACATTATTGCTTAGTGGCAAAATATATAGGGGTGTTACAAAACTACCCGTAAAGCCGAGAGGAGGTTAAATGGGGTCTCATAATGAGACCATTCACAATATTTAAGAACCGTAGTAACGCTGTATAACATACCACAAAAAAGGAAAACAACATTTATGAGTGAAAAATAGAAAAACTATTAAAGTAGACAATTATTAGGTAAAATAGGTACGTAGGCCTAATCTGGTTCCCTGACATGACAGCTGACAAAATTGTTGGCTTTGATAATCAATTATATTTTTTACGGGGTATTTTGTAACAAGTTGTACAGCAATACGGTGGTGTTCTGCCATACAGGCGTAATGGCAGAATATCATAGCAGACGAATCAAGACGAACTGAACAGCATGAGCAGAGCCTACCAAAAAAATTCCTCAACATTTACAAAACTTTGATAAAATTAATTTAAGTATTCTAAATTCAAGTCATTCCCTTTCCCTAAAAGAGCACATTAAATCTCGAAATCAAGATTGATTCAAATCTTTCGTTTGGCGCAGTCAATGTCACAGCAAACTATCCCATATTCGGCGCGTGATCAGAATAATCGTCAGCATTTCACGAGCGACGCAAAGTACGTGCAAAATCGACTCATTTCATGCCTTTTTACGATCCCGACGTAAATTCTTCTTCGTGCCAGAATATAACTGTCATAAAAAAGACCTAGGAATTGCACGCGTATAAATGCTGATGCACTAGCTTAGGTTTTTGCCAAATGCTAGGCGGGTATCTCATTACAGTAAACACATTTGTGTTGTCAAACTTCAGGCACATGCTGCAGAGTAGCAAGTGTATGAAATAGGCTTTTCATGGTAGCAAACGTAAACACGTGAAACACGTAATTCGAAAGTAAAGAAAATATGGAATAATTTCAATCTAAAAAGCAAACCAAGACTATACTACTTCAAAGGAGGAAAAAGTAAGCAAATTGCTATCCAACTGTAAATTTTTATTGCAATAAATTAATAACATAGAGATAAGAACATAGACGATATTCATGTAATTGACAGCTCACAGAAGAGAATATTATTTAAAAACGTAGAAGTTATCAGATTTGTTTTCATTTGATTTACCGAAAGTTTAATCAAATTCTTATGTAGACCTTTGATATTATCATAGTCAGAATGACAGGGATCAGGCTATAGTCTACCAAGCTGGCCTAGCGCGGGTTGCCAGACTTCACATGCAATAAGAAAATGTCTCAGGAATGGAAATTTCCTCACGATGTTTTCCTTCACATCATCTGTTTACGTAAAACCAAAAATACAAATGCACCCTCATAATTTAATGATGTGTATCGTAAAAACGCCATCAAAATACACCGCGCAGACGTATTGGTATATCGATATACATTTTACATTTGAATTTCAAAGTTCAAAGCAAAGCTTAGTTTTTATGCAGCGCTCTAACTGAGCTTACGGTGGTCGGTCGGCGCGCCTACGTGATCCGACTTGTTGACAAATTGACAAAGATTATTTGACAGAGCAGCACCGACTTCATTAAAGAATGAGTAATATGCCTAAGTTTGGGTGAAACCGAGAAAACCTTACTGTTTTATTTTTGTAAAATATAATTGTTGAAAGCTGTTTCTTTAAGACATGTTTTTATAACAAACATAATAAAATTATGGTTACATAACGTGTTACTTTGACACATGAAGTCTCTCCCGGACCTGAGTGAAATCGCTTTCAGCTAGTGTAATGTACCTACTCAGAGATGAACTTGAACAGTACGCGATACAATTGTTTCGTCAGTTGCCTGCTAAATGTTCTTTATGTGAAATAAGAGATGATAATTGTGTTACTGCTATGTGAAGAAAATGATCAAGAAATAAATAACAGGAAATTAAATCACTATAAGGCCTTTCAAAACATTTGACTGACACTTTTAGACCCAGCTATTTAATATTTTCTCTAAATTAAGTGCAGTGCGGCGCCGCTTGCTATGCCGCAATGCCGCGTCGCACAATGTCGCTGCCATGAATTGTGTTCTATTTCATATAAAGACGATATTATATCCGCACTTTACAGTACATTATGATCTTGAAAGTCAGGCGCTAAATACATAAATAAATCAATTACTAAACCAGTATCAGTTACAACCTCACTAAAATCTGTTCAAATAAATTTATTTGGTTTAAGATTTTATTTTGGAATTTGTTTTGATGGTTTTTATAACACGGCGATTGAGCATGGGGCTTGCCGGATCACAAGTGATGACCGTCCCTACCATATCGGTAAAAAACTTTTTAGATAGGTGAAAACATTTTTTTTAAAAAGCGTGTTTGGGAGTATCTTTGATGTAAGTTCATTTGTGGTACATAGGAAGTAAAACCTCTTAAAACGCGTCGGTGGCTTGAGTGTGAAATTTAAACTGGTTGAAGGACACCACTGACAATATTGAGCATTTGATCAATAAAAAACATCAGTTTATCTACCACATGAACCGGTGTTAAAACTCTACAAAATAAATGCCCACTGTTTCATCTACTATTTTTGGCCACTACATTATTATTTTTATTCTATGGCCACCGAACCCATATCGACTACAAATTGGGCTGACTCTGTAGCGTTGCGAAAGAAAATAATATTGTTTCTTAACAAACATTCACCCTTCCGTTATTCCGTGTGTCTTTACAGGGTTCCATATACGGAGCCCGAATATTGATCGACTTGAATTAGCTGGCTTTTAATGTTTACGTCGAACGGTTAATGGGGTGAGCAGTATTTGTGGATGTGTTTGTACGACGCTAATAGAATAGAATAGAATCGAATATTCTGTATTGTAATTCGCAATGTTTTAATTTCGATTAAAAATGATTATCCTAAATTCATTAATGTGATCCTGTTTAATTTCAAAGCAAAACCATACGACATTTATAAGTCCTTCAAATTTCAGATTCTCGTCCACTCGTCCATCTAAAGGTATAGCTGTTAACGATATTATCGTATAGCACGATACTTTCACTGTAATTTTATTTTACTCATGTATGATAAAGTAAATACTTTCTAATTTTAAATTTAAAATAGCACCTTTGTTATCACAATTTTTGTAACAATGCCCTTTGCAGTGGATTTTAAATCACTTTACCAAATCGAGACAGATAATTATTTAAACGCTATGAAAAATGAAACTGGCTAGAAAATTGTGATGACACTTAAGCTTAAATAAATTATATTTACGCTCGTGTCTTATAGACCAGTGATAGCCTATTGGTACAACCAGTCGACTGCCAAGTCAAAGGACTCGATTTTTTCCTCACAACTGGATCATGAAGACATGGTTTCGAAAAGTCACGATGTCCGTGCCTTTGACTCGAACTCGGGGACTTATGAATTGTTCATATTGGTTATCACTGAAGAGTTTACAAACTTCAAGCTTTCTTCAGTAAATGTCAAGAGTTGATATAAAACTAGGTACGTTTTATGGATTTAATCGCACTATATTTATATTATCATATTATCTCGGTTTCTTTACAGCATTCGTGGCCAAGGGTGAACTGAACATAACTTCTTTTGATTAAAAAGCCTTGCTAGCTTTCTATGTTCGTATTGTCTGTGCAAGGAATATTATATCCAATCGTATATTGGCACAAAATTGGCACTACATTACGAATCGAGGCGTATTCCACTTACAACAATCTGAGATACGCAACTCTTTCAATATAATACGAGAACAATTTATTTCGTCATTTAACTATCCAAAGTGGTTTCATACAAATTGTATGTAATGTGATTGTCGAATGATGTAAACGAGGAACGAAGAGGCTGATGACTATCATTATGCCTAATTTATATATTCTCTCAGAGGAACGACCGTGGGAGAGTTGGGCACAAAAGTGTTTAAAAATAAAAACAAAAGTTTCAATGAATATTAAAAGTGTGTATTATGCTAAAATTCGGCCATAGGTAGATTAGCATGGTGTACCTACTATTATCTGATCCAACTCATTTTGATTCGAAGACAAATTCAAATCGTCGGTGATACTCCAATAGCGCGTAAGTAACACTTAGCTGTAAAGTCTAATTTTCAACGTTATATTACAAAAATTGAGCGTTATAGCAAAGTGTTACTTTGGCTTTAACGGAAACGGCGCGGTGTTCCTTTGCATATCAATTTAACAGATTAATTCACTTTCCACTTAATGTATATCTACGATTTTCAATGAAACAAAACGTGGGAGAACCAACAACTTGTTACAATAAACTGAATAATAACATGGTGTGGTTTTGCAAAGATGTAGTCAAATTTTAGCAGTCAACACATTAATAAATAGTTCAGCTGGATAAACTTCCATTCAATCTATGTTTCTGCTAATAAACTCCCAAGTTCAGCACATCCAGACTTCCCACCTTCTGCATCATTGTCGATACGAGATATATTTATGACTTTAAACTTGAGGCTTTGTCCTTCCTTAATACCAATTAAAAACTGCTTCCGTACGGAAAAACGTTCTTGACGATCTAATAAAGTACGCGAACACAACATGATAATTCCGCTTTTGTATCCGGTTGACGGTAAGGAGTAAGTTAAATGGTTCGACAAAAAAGATTATTGAGGACATGACGTTGCGCCTGATCATTATACAGGGTGTAACAAAACTACCCGTAAAGCCGAAAGGAGGTTAAATGGTGCCTTATAACGATTCCATTCACAATATTTAAGAACCGCAGTAACGCTGTATAACATACCCCAAAAAAGGAAAACAACAAAATTTATAAATGAAAAATAGAAAAACTATTAGACAATTATTAGGTAAAATTGGTACGTAGGCTTTTCTGTTAAATAATCTGGTTCCCTGACATGATAGCTGACAAAATTTTTGGCTTTGATAATTAATTATATTTTTTACGGGGTATTTTGTAACACGTTGTATGAATGATCAGGCGCAGCTAGCTGTTGCCCGTAGTACTCACAATCTTAAGGACGTTTTGAGGCAAAAGGTCGAATCAATATCTATTCCAAAATTCATCGAAATTGGTTCAGCGGTCTTACTGCTCCTTACATGGCTCTCATCATGAATCCATTAACTGCTGTATTGCTAGGCTAGACTTTCCTAAGAGTCAGACTTCGTAGTGCGTTGCTGTCAGTCTGTTTTTTCTTAATAATATAATTTATTGATTTGTTCTTAAAAAAGAAATCATATCATCCTTACACTCCTGCGCGCGATAGTACAAGTTGCTTAAGAATAATTTCACAGTAATTACGATAGGCCTATCTGACTCCGTATACTTGGACTCAATATAAATTGACACAAACGAACGAATTGAACTCATTATAATGATTGAATGATTTCGCTATTTCATATGTAGCAGAACACCTTACAACCGAGATTATAAATATAATAACAATACTTTCGTTGCATCTTTAGTTACTGCTAATACTAACAATATGTTTTTTTGTTACGTATAACAAACAAACATTAAAAATATTAGGACAGTGACTCCCAATCTAGATGTTTAACAACTTAACGATTGTAATAAATGTGAAAAAAGTTATTTTATTTTTATTTTTTATACCTTAAAATTTAGATTACGTTTTACTAGAGACTAACTTCTTAGAACAATAATACATACCGTCACGCCTGTATTCCCCGAAGGGTTAGGCAGAGGTTTACTAATGTACAACCACATTTCGCCGGTATGTTTCGGTACCATGTAATAGGGGGCGAGCCTATTGCCATTACCGGTCACGATTCCAGACTCCGATCTGCTACTGAGAATTTCATAGAAAAACCCAATAACAGTTTGCTTGACCTGGGGATCGAACCCAGGACCTCTAGCGTAGCAGTCGCGCTTAGCACCCCTAGACTAATGAGGCAGTGGAACAATAATAACTGAGTTAATATGCATGTGCGTTGCAGTCAACCGATCACGCTAATTATAACTACGCTGATCAACCGATCTGCAAGATTAAGGTGCGCTAGCCGCGGTCAGTCAGTAGATGGGTGACCATTCTTAACACACCGAAACCCCTCCGTGCCTCGGAGAGCACGTAAAGCCGTCGCGTCAGTTCCTGTTGTCATACTAACACATATGACAATCGTTAGGATGTAGTCAGAAGCCTGATGGCAGAAGATAAGTGTATTAAATTTTAAAAAATGTGGTATATCATTATAATACTAACGATTTAGTAATGTAAATATTTTGTCGGGAAGATGTTTCGTTATAGTAAGTCATCTTCTGCCAACAAGTATGAATAATTAATGTTGTAAACAACTCATTAATTAAATTCATAACGAAATAAATAACTGTTCATTTTCAGTTATAATTCATTATCTAAGACATACATATTATTAATAGTAGATAGATATTCTAATGTACCTACCTAGGCTTTTTTTAAAAACAGTAATAGCCTAGTGATGTCATCATTGGATTGCCAATTTATATGTTTTTGTTTAGGTCTCGAGTTTAATATTTATCAATCGTTTAAACGGCGACAGAAAAAGCAGTGACAGCCTAGTGTATGACCATTGGACTGTCAAGTCGAAGGTCTCGAGTTCGAATCCAAGGCACGCACCTCTGACTTTTCGAATTCATGTCCGTATTAATAATTAATTATCACTCGCTTATACGGTGAAGGAAAACATCGCGAGGAAACCTGCATACCTTAGAGATTTTTCTCGACAGTTAGTGAAGTCTACCAACCCGCACTAGGCCAGCGTGGTGGACTATAGCCTAATCCCTCTCAATATGAGAGGAGACCCGTGCCCAGCAGTGGGACAGTATATAGGTTGATGATGATACATACAAAAAACAAATAACATTATTAAACATAAGAATTTCAGACATCCTTCTTTTTAAAAAGTAGGTAATATGCGGAGTAGAATAAATTATTATTAAGAACGTAAGTCGTTATCCGACAGAGAACCAAAGTAACCGACATAGCACACCGGATTAGCAAGCTGAAGTGGCAGTGGGCTGGCCATATCTGCAGAAGAACCGACAAGCGCTGGGGTAGACGTGTTCTCGAGTGGAGACCGCGACTCGGCAAACGTAGTGTGGGACGCCCTCCGGCAAGATGGAGTGGTGATCTGCGAAAGGCTGCTGGTAGAAGCTGGATGCGAAAAGCCGAGGACAGGGTGAAATGGCGCACATTAGGGGAGGCCTACGTCCAGCAGTGGACTAGTATAGGCTGATGATGAACATAAGTACCTATTATAAATTTAATTTTATATAGAAACGAAACGAACAAATCGTTGGCAGACTTAAAAAATAAGTTTTTTTCATTGATATACGAAGACAAATATAAGCATAAAGGCCGCCTGATGGTAAGTGACAACCGCAGCCTATAGACGTCAGCAACACCAGTTGTAAGTCAGTTGCTAAGTTTCACATGCCCACTAATTTCACTAATACCGCGACACAATATAGGTAATGTTAGCACCACATTATTGCTTAGCGGTAGAGTGTGTGGCATTGCGGTGGTATCACCCTAGACGAACTCTGTCGTTTGCAAGATGATAATTTGTTTTCAATTTACCGACCAATCTTATTGCTATTTTACCTCTCTGTTCCAGTCTCTAGAATAGGTACCTAAAATATTAAAAGAAAATAAAGTAATTCGTAAATCACATACTTACATAATTAAAATTAAGCGTTAAGATATTTCTCAATTAATTAACTAGAAACAATGACGATTTCGATCAATAATAGGTATGATATTAGGTAGGTATAATATTATTTAGACCCAATTAGAAGTGGCAATAAAATAAAATGTTAGCAAAATTATGATTGATGCGACCGCAGAATTATTTTTATAGCCAAAACATTCGATAGTAGACTCCTGCGCACTTTTCAGGTTATTGCGTCATCGCATCACAGGTTAACGACCTCACTACTCGGTCAAGGCTCATAGTAGTATCCGGAAAAATCAATAGATGGCACTGTTATCAGATTTGCAAGACGATCTTTTGATTGTTTTGTTGTGATAAGGAACATTGAGAATATTCTATGTATACATAGATATATAAAACAATTACCGATGTACATAATCAATTTCGTATAATTAGTTGTGGCCTTTTCGCAACTATATAGGATTAACTTTCAATTATTAAATTTCAATTTATTCGTTGAAACAAAATAATGATGGTTCAAAATCAGGAAAGTCAATGAAACCTTAGGCCAGCTCCATACACACGCCATTTCAATTCAACGAATCCATTTTTTTATCCGTGTCAAACCCGATTGGTATGGTTAAAAGAAACTTATACTACGGTCTCAGATTGCTACGAGAGACAGTTTGAATGTCGCATTTTTCGGCTGTAAACTAAACAGAACAGACTCAGAAAGGAAAGAAAGCCGCGAACACACATGAATCCTGTGAACGGGAAGTAGCGAAAGCTATCCCCACTTGCGTTCACGCGTCTTTATGAGTGTTCAAGGCGTGAGTGTGGAGTCGGAATGACTTTACCCATCAAAGAATCATCATGCTCCGAGTCTTAACCCAACTATATTGGAGTCGGCTTCCAGTTTTTTAATCAGATGCGGCTGAATATCAGTATTTTACACGAATAGACTGCCATCAGACCTCCGCGACCTAATTTCTAAGCTATACCGATATCCTGAGGGACTGATTGTCAGCTTTTTCGGGCTTCCGACTACCGCTAACGATATTCATAAGCGTTCGCCTGACAACCGGAACGGCTTCAGGTGCTTTCCGAGGCATGGAGGGGTCTCGATGTGTCACCGATCTACAGACTGACCACAGCTAGAGCAGCTTAACTTTACAGAGTAGTTACAGCTTAGCTACGAGCCTATCACACAATAACAGATACATTAATCAACACGCACGCAACAAAAGGATACACATAAAGTTTATGATATTCAATTCCGGTGTCCTGTTTTGTGATATGATTTATTTTACGACTGAGAAAGTAAAGACATGTGACCAATGATAGAATTCAATGATGAATGAAAGAATAAACCATCAATGCATGCATCAATGTTCTGAAGCAAGAATGAATGTTTGATTTCTGATATTTACGCGAATATTATAATAATTGAAATAAAATCTCATTGAAATTATATTTTAAGTTATAATAAATAAAAGCAGTTACAGCCTAGTGATATGACTTTTGGACTGCCACGTCAAAGCTCTCGGGTTCGAATCCAAGGCACGCGCACCTCTGACTTTGCAAATTCATGTGCCTTGCGAAGGAAAACATCATGAGGAAGCCTCCATTCCTTAGAGTTTTTTTTCGACGGTATGTGAAGTCTGCTAACCCACACAAGACCAGCATGCTGGACTATAGCCTAATCCCTCTCAATCTGAGAGGAGACCCGTGCCCGGCTGTGGGACAGTATATAGGTTGTTGATGAAATAAACAATATTATTAAACATTATAAAATATCTAGTAAATGTACGTCGTGAGCACATAATTCTGTTCAGGTATTTTCCTCATTTATAACCGGGCACCCATCCAATAATCGCTGGCAAGTATTTAGGTATGCTGATCGAATGAGTTACTATCACTACTAGGTATTAAAGTATTAATAATGGACCAATGAAGTTGTTAAACTGATACACTTATTTGTTGAAGAATGGTAGCTGTTTATCAGTTTATCCTGAACGGTTCATGGCTCTGTATACAATGGCTAATGTTGGTTCAATATGGTCGAAGTATCAAGAGTTGCCTAATGGTATGACCATTGGACTGCCACGTCAAAGATCTCGAGTTCAAATCCAAGGTCCAAACCTCTAACTTCGAAATCATGTGCGTATTAATGATTAATTATCACTCGCTTCAACGGTGAAGGAAGACATCGTGAGGAAACCTGCATACCTTAGATTTTTTTTCTCTACGGCGTGTGAAGTCTACCAACCCGCACTAGGCCAGCTGGAGCCAGCTGGAGGCCTGGTGGAGCAATACAAGTTATGGTTGCGTAGTGGGAGAACCAGTGAGAGAAGTATCCGGCTGTGTCTCAATCCATAGTGGATGGTACTGGCACTGGAGAGTACTAACAGACATCCCGTTTACCATATCTGCGGGTAGCTGGCTAGGGGAGTTTGCTGCCTGACCATATTAAATTAGGCCAAGTAGACGGCGCGTACGTTTTCGACGCGTCTGCGTTGTTGTAGGATGCCAGGCAATTCTTCGCCATTTGAAGGGGTCTAGTGGAACCCAGCTAGTTGGATGTGATCGTGGGTTGAATGAACCCGACATTGAAGTTGGGGAAGGCACGTGTGGTATTTTGTCGGTAAAAGTCCACGATCAACGAGCATTAGTGACGGCACATTTGGCGTAGCGTCTGAGCGATCGACTTCTGTACAACAGGTTGCAAGTTCCATCCCCACACGGAGCAAATATTTGTTTGAACTACAGGTAGTAGTTGTAAAACCCTTGTGTGGGTGGGGCAACGTTTTTTTTTAAGTGTACAACCAGCATTTTCCGTAGTAAACCAAAAAAAGAAATTCAGTTGGAATAATTATAATAATACTGTTATCTTATTGATTTCTGACATTTACGCGAATATTATACATTGAAATAAAACTACTTTTTACGGATTTTATCGCGTATATTGATATTATTAATCCCGACGTTTTGGATCCTATACAGCGTCCATGGTCACGGGCAGACTGAGGTGGTAGGCGTCTTGATGATATAATTACTGACAGCTACCCTACATATTTTTATTGTTACATGATCAATGGCTGGGTCTTACCACCTGGTTGAAATCCTGTTATAGATTCTATTAAATCAAAATCCAAGCCTACAACTGCAAGACCAAAGGATACTGTGAGCTCGTTCTGCGTGAATCGGATTGCCAATAATTAAAAAACTAAATACATGATCATTGAATATTGTTAATTTAAAAGAAACCATGATTCTCTGAGTTTGTTTCGGCGTTTCTTCTCAGAGGTCGTCAGCTAGGAAATGCCGGCTCCATCTAGTTTTAATTAATAATTAGTAATAAATATCATTGATCATGTAACAATAAAAAAATGTAGGGTAGCTGTCAGTAATTATATCATCAAGACGCCCACCACCTCAGTCTACCCGTGACCATGGACGCTGTAAAGGGTCCGAAACGTCGGGATTAATAATATCAATATACGCGATAAAATCCGTAAAAAGTAGTTTTATTTCAAAATACTGTTATCTGTTTTATAAACACATCATATAGGTAATTCTTGTGTTGTGTTGCCATATCTTTCTTTGAATTTTATTTCTTTTACTATTGTAAGCGGAAAATAAAATATTCAAGCTTTTATTAATTACATATTTACTCATTCACGAACTTACATTATTATACCTACGACACTGAAACGAATAGTCAATTTTCTTCCAAAAAAAATTGAAGTGCAAAGTTTTTTTAGATATTACGTGGACAACCGTGAACTTGGCTCCGTACCAGCGGACAAGAATCCGTCCGATAATGACGAGCTTCCGGTCCAACGGACAGACAGATTTCAGCTCGCTGGAAATGATAAATACTTGGACATTTTTTATTTTGTATATTACGTTAATTCGCGCGATTTGTGATGTCGGATTTCGAGGAAAACTGATGGTTTTTGTTTAGTTAGAAAATCATCATCATCAATCCACGCTGTCCCACTGCTGGAACAGTATATGGGTTGGGCTATAGTCCACTACACGGGCCTAGTGCGGGTTGATAGACTTTTCACACCGTCAAGAAAAATCTCTAAGACACGCAGGGTTCCTCACAATGTTTTCCTTCGCCGTTTATGCGAGTGTAATTCATTATTAATACGCACATAGAGGGCAATTTATTGGAAATTAAAATGGTTTGCGCATAGGACGACGAGGATTACAGAAGTGCCTCTCTGCATTTCGGGAGAAAACGCTTATTGAAAAGTCGATAAAACAGCACGCTTTGTGGTAGGATCAGTTGCGGCTCACTAGCTACCATACCATTACAGTGTTCCGTCATGTGATGCGCTCGTCTCACCAAATTATTTTCTTTCTTTACTAGGGTGGTACTTAACCAAGTCGATTATTAGATCCAACCATACTTGTTTCAGATAAAATTTACAACGCGTGGTTTTGAAGAAAACAGCAATAAACAGCCAAAAATAAAGCACCTATTAAATGGAGCCTTTACTTATTATAATACATACATACATCACGCCTAGATTCTCTAAAGGGATAGACAGGGTACTAATATACACCCACAGTTCTACGGTATGTTTAGGTCTATGTAGGGGGCGAGCTTATTAACTGGGCAAAATATGTCCTGTCCAAGCTACTAAGTATTGAGAATATAATAAAAAATAATTCATTCATTTATTACAACTAGAATTACAATAATTTATTTGTAAAACACGGGTAAATACAAATATAGGTCTTACATGGTTAAAGAGTCGGCTATGTTTTGTCAATAACATATACAAATATTGCCTATAAATTATTAGGAGTATTGTTAAATTACAATTACAAATTTAAAATTTATTTAAATTTAATTCGTCCATAAAAAACAAGATTGCACACAGAAAACATATTGTTCAACTTGGGAATCAATCCTAGGACCGTGTAACAGTAGTTCAGGATCTCTAGACCAGAGTGCCTCACTCTAATCTGTAATACATTGCAAACTTTTGTTCGGAAAGTGACACAAACAGTCAGTCGTCACTTAGTGCATCGTATTCACTCCCATCGTTCGCCAACCGCCATATTTGATTCTGATTTACTAATAATTCTCAGTCAGTGCATTCCTCTGCATTTTACAAGTGCCTATAAAAGTATAAATATTCAGCCACTCCGCACGTAAATTTGGGAATATTTCAATAATAACAGTCTGTGAAACACTGTTCGGGTTTTGACCCGGACGTCCTTATATACAAACAACGCATTTTCGTGAAAATAACTTTTATAGCTACACTCTGATACGAATTTATTACGTATATTCACGGCTAGGACCTTCAAGGGAAGGCAGGAACCGCAAACATGTTTTTGATGATTCTCTAGCCTTGTTTATGAGCCTATTCACTTGTAGAAATCCAGTACATATTGATGAAATAAAATAAAGTGTGGAAATTTGTAAGTGCAATATCTTCCTAAAAAGATATGTCGGTAACTAGAATGGCGACACAATCTACAATTAACAATTATCATAAGTATTATTATTTTATTTATCATAGGTATTAGATTTTGTTTTCTTTCTTTCCTTGTGTTTATGTTATCTTATTGTTGACAACTTGATATATATATATTTATGTTTTTTTTTTCTTTGAACTCTATTGGGTTGGCACTACTGAATTTTTCATAGCCTTGGGTCTTTTTGCATTTGAAATGAGTATGTGATGTGTAGTCAAAATTTTAAGTAATTCCACTCAATTTGGAGCTGCCCGACTGGGGAAGTACCTCCGCCTTGCAAGAAATCAAAGTGAAATATGTTTTAAGCTGTGTTGTGTTCGTTACGGTGATCAAGGTTGCCAGTGCTCCACGAGGAAACGTTGTGTTGGCAACGGGGGGAACTTTGACCCTCATACTGCCAACCAAAGTATTCCTCTTTCGTTTTACAGGGTCGGCAACGCGCAAGTGATACCCCTGGTGTTACAAGCGTCTATAGGCTACGGTAAGCACTTATCATCACTCATCAGGTGGGCCGTATGCTTGTTTGCCACCTTAGTGGTATAAAAAAATGATCCTGACATAAATTATTTCTCTTTCTTCTTTTTCTTATTGTATTATATGATTTATGGTGCTCTTCGGGGGAGAAGTTTTACGGATCCCATGGCCATGACTTTAGGGCAAGTTAAGGCAAGTACCTACGGTTTTTAGTCGGTATGAGTCCGGCATACTCTGCTGACCTCCCAAGTAAGGGATCATCTATGAGGATCTTCCATACTATAAAAAAAAGGTTATCCAATGGTCACCCATCCGTTTACTGACCGTAGCAAGAGCAGCTTAACCTTACCAATCGGTAAAACAGCGTCGTAATTACATATTTCTCTGATCGAATTTACATTTAAACATATAATTATATGGGTATAAAGTATTGAATCGAACACGCTACCACCTCGTTGCATCCAAGGTGATTTTAAAATCACATGCACTGCTAATGTAAACCATTGCTAAATAAAATAAACACACTGTGTTTACGTGCATCAGCCAATATAAATTACGACTGCACGTATATAATGCACAAAGTATAATTATGTATGGCTTTCGAAATACGAGGTCGTCGGGAAATGATTTTCTTATAAAGGAAATTTCCATTATCATGAAGCTTATTTTTCACTCGCGACCCAGAAGACTTTTTGAGATAAAAGATAGCCTAGATGCAATCTGTATGTAAACAAATATTTATCAAATTGATTCAATGGCCCTGGGTTCGATTCCCAGGCCGAGAAGTGTTATTGGATTTTTCTATTAAATTCTCAGCACCAACTTAGACTTTTGGTTTGTGTCCAGTTAATGGCAATAGGCTCGCCCTTTATTTCATGCGACCTAAACATACTGGTGAAGTGTTGGTGTACAGACGCTAGCAGGTCAAGCAATCCAAAACTGTAAAATTTTCCCAATTGAATATGAACCTTATTGTCTAGTATTAAAAATGGAAAAATCAATTAAAGAAATTTGACAGAATGTAGTAGCTTGATGTGCTGGCGTCTGTACATTGGTACACCTTTGCCTCATCCCACGTGATGGTATGTTATGGTTCAGCAGTTGAGGCGTGAAAACATAACAAACAAAAAACAAAGAGATAGAGTCCCAATATTAGTTTGGATTAAACATTATTAAGTTGGCTCATGGAGAAACGGGTAAGAAAACGTCCTCTGGAAACAGAGATGGGTTGGAAGTCAACAAAACAGCACTCCTAGTGTTGGATCAAGTGATCCGCCCGACCAACTACCGCATGTTCCCAACCACCTTTTTGATAATTTATCTATGTTTTTTTATTTTACTTTTATCCTTATTGTCTATTTTCGATATATTTTGTTTATTGACGCGATGAAAAAACGTGAATGACGGAAAGTTGGATTTTATTTAAAATATCTCCAAATTTAGATATTAGGTAATCCATCCGTTCGATAACAAGTCTCAAGATCGCCACCAAGTAGTTTTACTGTATTCCAGCGTGTATATAATAATTATTATCCATAATATCCCTGATACTAGAGTAGTAGGCCATAAAACTCAAACTGCAATCCTGAATCCCAAACGTGAACCGTCTTTGCTATATAAGATTGTTTGTACTCCACTTTTTATCATGAATGCCAAAGAATCAAATTTTAAAATAAAGGTACTCTTACAGATTTTATCACGTTATTTTTATATAATTAAGCCCGTCATTTTAGAACCTTTACCATTTTAATTCTAATAATCACGCACTTCAGTCATAGCATTTTTTTTTTTCTGGCCAACCAACAATTTTTTAAACTGATAACATTTAAAGTAAGTATATAATGTCTAAGGTTAGTGTAACAATTAATTACAGGTTAGCACCGCATGCCCCATAAACAAATAAGATGTGTCAAAAGCACTGAAATATAATTAAAGATTAATATTTGAATACTTAACTAAAATTAAAATTAATAGGTTTAACAAGCATTACGTGATGGGATATAAAACTATCTATATATAAGAAAAAAAAAGTCATTTACAGTTCGAAAAGCGAAGCAAATTTGGAATCCGAATTAAGTCTAATTAGAATCAAAATTACAATAAAAAGTAAAAAATTATTAAGCTGAGCAATGCCCATTTTGTGTGGATGTGGCGCATACCTTACGTAAAAATGCCACGTTTTCATTTTATTCTTATGTTCTTCTCTGGTGTGCGTCCTGTCTTCACAAAATAAAAATATTTTCTTTCTTTCTTTCTTCTTTCTAACTGTCAGCAATCAATATGTTAGCCAGCATCAAACTTACCAACGGATGAGTGTTGACAGCTAACACTAAATACGAAGAGAGATTCTCATCATTTTACATAAAATGTTTATCAATGAAAGAGTCTTAAAAGACAGGTTAGTTACCTAATCAATCATTACAAAAGCCATCCACAGATGTAATAACAAAATTAAAAATTGAAATACAACTTCATTACGACCTCTCTTAAAGTCAAAAGCATGACAATAATCTATATTTTTTCAGACTTCCCACCGGAATATAATGTTAGGTATAAAATTCACATTAGCATACAGATTTTACACACAAACACCGTCTTTTATTACTCACTATAGATAATCTCGAACATTAAACACCCATATATTTATTATAACCATAAATCAGTCTGTGCTCTGAGGTGCATCACTGAACCACAGGCAAAGTGCACTGCACTTGTATCTCATGAAAACATCCCGAAAATACACCTTAACACAACCACACAAAGTTTGAAATGGCCCAGGAATAACAACGATTATACATCATTTTGGATTAGCAAAGATTTTTACGATCTTTCCAACCCAAAATGAACTTTAGCAATCTAAATTTAAAATTCGATTTCGTAGATTATATTACAGCCATCTTAAATTTTACGACTGTAGCAATGTCAACCTAGTTTCAACTCAAATTATGGTACCACAAGTTTCGTTTTGGTTTGCGAATGTGGTGGATTTTGATACGTTTTAGAGTTGGGATGTAGGAAAATTGACCTCAGCTGGGTCGTCCCTGTAAATATTTGTACATCGGACGCGGTTGGTGCGAACTAGTAAGAGATTAGTGAGCAAAACTCCTGAATTTTAAACACTTGTAATTTGGTAAAGTCCTGAGTTAGGAGAGACTTACCGACTTGTAATAACTGTGGCTATTTAGGGGTAAAGCCGAAAGGGTATCAGTAAAGTTTAAAATTTTGCACAATTTGGGGTAAGTATTTGGGTTCCAGTGTGCCAATTTCCATTAAATGGCCGATTGACGCCATATTTTTCAAATTCTCTTTTTAATAATTAGTACTGTATATTGGTCATTAGCATGAGATTTAGTTGTTTGGGCGTTTTAAAGGTTATTATCCTAGCAAGAGCTATAGTTACATATAGCAGCGAATATGGTTTGTCCTATACAAAGGCACTGGGCTAAAACTTTAATAAGTAATTCAATTCTTATATGCGCAATTAGTATGTAAGTTATGTTCTCTCTTTTTTTATATTATTGAATTTCTATGTGTATGGATACTTGTGTGATCTGAAATAAAGATATTATTACAGTTAAGTTCATTAAAAATATATGTATCACTAGCTGTTGCCCGCGGTTTCGCCCGCATCCTAAAAGGCGTTTTGAGACAAAAGGTAGCTGTAATCTATGTCTGTACCAAATTTCATCAAAATTGATAAACCACTTAGGTTTAGGCGTCAAAGCGCAACGGACAGACCGACAGAGTTACTTTCGCATATTATTAAGGAAGTAGGCATTATAAAGCCTATAGGTATTGAGCTGATAACGTTTACGGTGTCGAGTCAAAATATTTAAGCATGACAAACTATTCCCTTCTTGCGCAAATATTTTTTTTTTCCGTGTACATAAAAAATCTCGGACAATCAACCTGTCATGCGATGGCAACATAGCAAAGATCCTGAAAACGACGTGGCTCACTAAAACTGTGATGTTTACGACGCATCTATGGTAACCGTCATTTTTGAACCCCACCATAGTATATCGGACAATTTATTTCCCACGAAAAACGGGAAATTGAGATTTTTATGTGGAGATATTTATAAAAAAATGTGTATTCGTTTGACGAACGCATTCGCCGTTTGAGTTGGGTAGGAACGCTCACATATTTTTGGGGTAAAATCTTGATAAGACGTCACTAATATTTCTTTGCTGTATCGAGAATGAACGAGGAATGGGGACGAGAGACGCCTGGTCGAAGGTAAACATTTCTGATGCTTGATTGCAAAATTGATACAGTATGTTATTATTATTGAAATCTTTGAATATAAATGTGTACCAAATAGTATTCATTATTTCATCGCACGTATATTTCAAGTAGGTACTTACAAGAATTTCTATAGCAAGATCGGTCGATGACATTTAAGAATGTTATTGGTCACATATGGATAAGATTAGCAGAGGATCGAAAAAGGTAGCATAAACAAAGACATGATGCCTTTTTTTATAGAACGGAAACGGACTCGACTGTCTGTTCGACAGTGTTGATTTTTTTAGGTCTAACTAGCCCATTTGTCTAGTTGTCCTGCAAGAGTGCTGTATTAGAAGTCCTGAGTTCGATCCCCAGGTCGAGCAGTGTTAATGGGTTTTTCTATGAAATTTCAGTAGCAGCTTGGAGTCTGGAGTTGTACCCGGTAGGCTCACCCTCTATTACATGGGACCTAAACATACCGGCGAAATGTGGGTGTACATTAGTACACCTCTGCCTAACCCTTCGGGGTAATACAGGCGTGATGCTATGTTATGTTAAACACAACGATAGGTACACTGCTAATCCCATTAAGGTAAGGCGGCCCACGTCACGTCTCGCCCAACAAGTATCATTGACCACGAACATCGAACTCTAACCTTCAACCGTTAACTCGAGGTCTGATGTAAACACTCGATGCGCAAACGAGGAAAAAATATTGTGAAGCTTTGTTGTAAATGAGTATAATTTAGGTGAAAACAAGTCAATGCAAAATATGGTAGGTATAGACAGAAAACAAGATCTAACAATAATAACTGTATTACGTAATCTCGTGGGTAAGAAATAATTAAGGTGATCGACCGATCTGCAAGGATCAGCTGTGCTTGACGCGGTCAGGGTATGGATGACTGACCATTCTTAACACATCAAAACAACGTGCCTCTTAGACCACGTAAATTATCCAGTTGTCATACAACTATCTATGATAATCGAAGAAGCTCAAAACTCTGATAAGTCGGTCATTAGAATATCGATATTGTCAAGAAATTTGACCTGATGGCAGTCGCTTCTTAAACTTATAAAATATCAGTATTCAGCCGCATCTGGTTGGCCTGGAAAAGCTGAATCCAACACAATTTTAAAAAAATTGGATGATTCTCGAATCTGGTTATTAAAAAATACTATGAAGATGGTCGTAGTCTTTGCACAACTTGCTGGCAAAATTGGGTTCATCGCAACGTATTCATCAATAGCGAAGAATAGTAATTATTAATTGGTGCATTCTTTTATAATAAACAATAACAAAAAAGTACAGTGTACTTTTCCTGAACTGTGTCGTTTATCACAGTCAAATATTGAAAACCAAATGATTGTGAAACATCTTTTTTGGCCTAATAATTATCACTAAACTTAATATGGGGAAAAAAGAAACGTGAATATCCATAGAAAATCTCCAAAAAGACCTGAGGATCAGACGTCATAAGTTAAATGATATTATCTGCATAGTTATGCATTAATCGAAAATAAATCCGGCGTAACGTTTTAATTACATTCCTACAATTAAAAAACAAAAATAGAAACGTTCCAGAAAAATCGAATATCGTTCATCCAACAAAGAATTCAAACATAATATTGAAAAATAAAACGAATTTACATGCATTGTACTAATAACATGCATGTATTAAACCATCAGCACGAAATTATCTAAAAGGTAGTGAGAACCGTATTAAAATCGGTAGCGTAGTTTAAAAGGTCGCGACTTTGTTTTATACTATGTAATACAATTTCAATTGGAGTAAATAGATAGACATAAATCATATAATTATTAGCTTACATATAGGTAACAAACATGATGTTGACCAGGGTAATTTATTAAGTTAGTGTAAGCAAGAAAATAAAGTACCATAAGTACAAGCTCATTTTAATACAATGAGATTAAGAAGCTTCTCTAAACCGAATGTAAGAATTAAAAATGATTGTTATTATAATAACTACAAGCTGTGATAGCCTAGTGATATGACTATAGGACTGTCAATTCAAAGAGTATCCCCAGCAGTGGAACAGTATATGGGTCGATATTATTATGATAATGAATTAACTACAACAAAACACCGAAGATTGGTCCTTCGAACCGGATCGCTCGTGGATTTTGTGGCTTCATTTGTTTCGCATGCTAGTATACAGAAGAAGAAGACCCAGAATTAGAAAGCTGAACGTATAAAGCGGGGTTTTCCAGTAATATGTGCAGTTACTCTAGCGTCAACCAAAGCTGAAAGCTGAAACCTAGCCACAGGAGACAGGCTATGAACCTTCAAAAGAAAATAATATTGAGGAACGTTTTGTGAGAGGCTCCTGGTTTTAAGTTATAATTACGCTGATCAATTTATCTGCAAAGTTAAGCTAAGCTATCCACAGTCAGTCAGTGAAATTAGGTTGAAGAGGTCTGATGGCAGTCATTTTATGTAAAATACTGATATTCAGCCGGATCTCTATTTAGACTGGAAGCCAACCCCAACACAGTTGAGAGAAAAGGCTCATAGGATGAACTTTTTTGGGATGGATCAAGTTGTCTGAAAAAAAAAAATTCAACATAATGTCGTACGTTAGGTATATAACAGTCTAATATAGGTTTAGGAGCTTTAAATTAAGTGAACTCAACCGTACCCAAAATAATTAAATTTTATTTAAACTTCAGTCATGGACCCCTTTTTGCGCCAACCCGCTATTATGCCATAATCTTTTCGACCCAGGCCCACAATTAGCTAAAAATAATTGGAACCAATAAAAGCAGATCATAAAAAAGTTCTGAACAAATAAAATGTTAGGTACATTTGCTTTTGGGCATAACCAATTCTTTAGCGTTGGTATATGAGAGCTTGTAATGGACAGTCGACTTGATCTTTTTCTTCTTCTGTTAGTATTAGTGGGCATGAGCTAAGTAATAAACACTTCATGCCATTGTTAAAATATTTCCGGTGTAAAGATTTCACTTAAATCGATATGATCAAGAGGCGTTTTCAAGTTAATTAGTAGATCCAATATTGGATGCCATAAGATTTTTAAAGTTGAAAATATCTCAAAATATGAAGAATTCAGCAGCTTCATACCGATGCTGACCGCCTACAGTACTGTAAAGATCGGGATTACTTGCAAGACTTCGAAAGGGAATTAATTATATTGAAAGGAAAGACTCGGTTAATTATACATACGTCTATTGGCTACCAGAAATCAAATCTATCTGAAATAATTTCATTCACCACTTTTTTAAGTAATCGTTCTAATACTTCAAATTACAAAAATGTTTGTTAATTCTTGGTCATAACAGCCAGCCATACAGTGACGCTGTCGCCTTGTACTAGACCGATGTCAGCAAGACTATTAGTTATCACTCGTGGGGCAAATTGTTTGTTTTTTATTTTATGGATATCCTAACAGGAAACATTGTCCTGTTAGGAGTTTTGCCTACATTCAATGAGCAGTCGAACACTATTGAACTTTAAAATATAAAAGAATGAGTTGAAATAATATTGGGTAATACGCTGACACTCGATTCTGTTTTTAAATCGAATATCGGTAATGCAGAAATTGAAGAACTGTGGAGACATTGTTAACGATAAATAATGAGCTTGTGAGACATCACCAAAGAAACAGAAAAGGGTGATTCAAGAAAGAGCAAGAATTGGACCATAAGTTCCGAGGTCTGGAAAAATCCAAACACTATTTATCAAAAGAAACCCGCGGGGGGTCGTTTGAGAATCAAAGCTTCCTCTCCGCATGCTGAGAAGCAACAGACTCTGTAAATAATAACCCGGAGCCATATAGGAAGCAGATTCATAATTTCCGGGTCAACAGTAATCCCAAGGTTACTAGAAAGTTGAACTTTTACTTCGAATTGCGCGTAAGTAGTTTCGAATTAACATAAAGCTTCTCTTTCATTTCCAGGTTAGTTTTTTAACCTATATTATGATCGTACTACTGCTTAATAAATATTGAAGTAGTCTCTCCTATCTTTTTCAGTCGTAAAGCGTCCCAGCCCGTCCAGTTGAGATTAACGAATTAAATGTCGACGTCTGATAAACTATATGTAGGTATGCGTTTGAAATATAAATCCTTTAAGGATCAGGACAATGAACTTCAGTGTCGATTTCCTAAACAGTTCTGTGTCATATCAGCCAGTCAATCTTTATTTATTCGCTTTAGATATTCAAGCCAGCAGACCGAATAATCATCAGGTTATATATAAAAAATCTATTTAAGATTGTCTGGGGCAGATTTGCGCCCCACATGCTGAATTTTACCTGAGAAATCAACACAATGCTGCATTTCGAATGCCATTAATATAATCGTAAAAATGCATAGAAGTCATTTCCTGGTTTAAATGGAGAAAGACAAAGAATTGCAGTCGGTTGTTATCCTTCAGTAATTGTAATTGCAAATTCGAAGTGCAGACGTCTCAATTTTACGCCAAATGCAAGTAATTAAGAAGATAACGAATCAGAACCATTTCTTTAATATACTTATTTAAATCTTTTTTTGCTTTACCAGTGAATGATCTGATGCAGAGCTTTAGGTAAAGTAGCACAGCGTTACAAATTAGAGATGATGCCTATTGATACAATAGAAAGTTTATCGCCGCGCATTTAGGCCTCGATGGGTTAGGCAGATTGGTGCACTGTCTGCGTATTTAGGTCCCACATAAAAAGGGACAAGCTTAGTTTCACTCCAAGCTCCGGCTACTAAGATTTTTTATAAGAAATATCAAAGGCTCAAAGGCACTATTGGTAAGGTAGGCTCTGCTAATGCTGCAGACTTCATCTGTGGTGGTACTATAATGCCAAATTAATAAGCGACGTTATTTTGAAACATACACACAAAAAAAAGTCTAACTGAGGACCTCCTGCTTTTCAGAAATCGGTTATATGTGACCATCACAGTCAAAAATAAACTAGTTTTACAACAAAACAGCGCAACTAATTCAATCAGTTCCCATTGTTTTAAACTGCGCAATATTTGGCACTTGGTTAAGGATAAAAAAACATACGGTTTTAGTGATTACGTAAACGGGCAATGTTAAACTTTTTGTGTACAAGTCCCTCTTCTAGGAACTTGCGATGCCTGAAATAATGATTAGTTTTTGTCAGTTTCTGATCCAAATTGTTTTCTATTACGTAGAACTGATTCAAAATTGGTCGCAGCTGCACGGTACTGGACAGGCATTACTGGATTATCAATCAATATCTAATCTACTATCAGGAGAAGAAACATTTTTTTAGATTATTTTTAGGTCTATTTTTGCATCCATCCTCCAAGCCTTTTCTCAACTATGTCAGGATCGGTTTCCAGTCTAACCATATCAATTGAATATAAGTATTTTATATCCCAAGGATAAACTGGCTATCAGACTTTTTGGGATTCCAACTCACATTTTTTGTAATTTTTTTGTCAATAGACTATTATTGTTCTAAATCCAATTTAAAAGCTACTTGAAATCCTACTTTCAATTATTCTTTATCTCTAGTACTGCTAGTCAAATTACTTCATTTCTCAATGCTACCGTTAACTAGCTTTAGCTTCAATTTTGACCAAATCATTGGGTTTCATTTCATCGTCGTAAAAAAGTTAGAATGAATACAAAATACAAAATTAGTACATGGATTTATATTTTTTGCCTAGTTTATCTTTTTAATTCGCCTCTGCGCGAGACAAAAAATAAAGACCGATACGGTTTTTTATGCAATTCCAAAAACAACTAATACCTACTTTAAAAATTGTGCTCGTTTCACTCAAGTTTTACGGAGGTAAAACTTAAAAAAAAACGAAATTTATCACAAGTCACAAACCTAGTTGATTAATGGCCAATTCCAGTAACGAATCAACCGGTAGATTTTTGTATTGACAGAAAGAAAGTATAAGTAATTAGTACCTACTATATCCATTTTCTAGTAGCCATAGTACAAGTTCTGCTTAGTTTGGGACTAGATAGTGCTGTGTGAATTGTCCAAGAACCGTAACACACTGCTTACAATTTAACGCATTAATTTACGGTAGATTATAATCTGTCGAAGTGAAACCGTCACATTGTGAAATGGCAGGCGACGGAAGAAACCTCGCGCGCTAATAACAATGCCATTAGAAGTCAACAAAACAAAAAGCAATATCAATAAAAACTATAGAAAATGACATATGACTTTACAATTTGAGTATTAATAATAATACTAACATTTCTTTAGGTGTTCGTACCACAAATTAAGATACACCTTGATAATTGATTTTGAGAAGACAAAAACATCAAAGGAGACTTAAGAGGTAATTGTCAAATGTAATTAATTTGTCAACAAGTGCTGACATCAAAGTGAAACGTTAATAATTCTTCCAAGAATATGATGCGAACATATTTTATAGAAAGCATAAAATTAAAGGATCTCGTCCTTTATAGTATTTAACGCCTCATTAGGTTAGTGGCGCGATTGCCACGCTTGAAGTCCCGAGTTTGAGTATCAAGTCGAGTAGTGTTATTGGGTATTTTCTCAGTAGCAAAACACTGCAATCCATATTACTGTTTAATGAATACTGACACAAAAACTTTTGCATGTCTGGAAAACTAGACATTTACCTAATGTCAAAATTACTTAGTAACAGGTAAAATAAAACGATTTTATCGACGGGATCACTGGCCTATAATTTGCGGAATTAAGCGTTTCAAAAGCTTATCAGTCAAAGATAGATTCGTTTCAAAATAATTGCACTAAAAAGTATTCTCAAAATGTTTTAATAATAAATTCTAGTGTTTCTTTTGCTTCTGGTGTGTTTAATGCTCTTTAGTCTAGTTGTCCTTACCGCGACTGCTACGCTAGAGGTCTTTGGTTCGTTTCTCAGGTCAGTGTTATTGGATTTTTCTATGAAATTCTCAGTAGAAGTCGGAGTTTTGGATGTGTGCCCAGTTAATAGCAAATGCTCGCCCTCTAAACATACCTTCGAACTGTGGGTGTACATTGGAATACCTATGCCATCTTTTTTTGTTGACAGGGTTGGAAAATTAGTTTATGCACTATCCACCGCTCCGTGGAGAGCGGTGGGGTGTGTCGGACTCCGCTCTGAAAAGAGCGAGCTACCGACTAAAACTAATCTCAGCGTTTCGCGTCACAACTTCAGTGCCGGGGCTACGGGAGCGCTGTAGCAATCATCCGCAGACCCAGCAATGACACCTATGCCTTGTTTTTTTTCCTCCGTAGAAATCCTCATGGACTGCTGCCGTTCTGGAAGACGACGGGGTGTGTCGGACTCCGCCAAAACTGGGCGACCTACCGGCTAAAACCACAGAAGGTGTTCGCCTCACCACCAATAGTCGGGAACGCGGGAACCAGTTGTTATTCCTCCGCGACACATATGCCTTTTGGGGAATACAGTTGAATATTTTCCTACTATCTAATATCTATTTTTCTTTCTATCCTTAGAGATCCATTGCATTTAAGCTTGCTCATTTACATATTTCTTTTTACACAATTTTTAAACAACACCATTTTTTCCCAAACTAAGCGGAGCTTGTATTATGGGTACCAGACAATGGATATATAACGTATATACTTTTTTTTTGTAATTAAATACTTATAATACATAAGAAACACGTTTAAATTTGCGTCCAGTGGGAATCGAACTCACGACCCTCGGGATCAGCAGTCCGACTCTCGAACCACTAGACCACAGACGTCGTCGTTTACATATAATACACATTCATAAAATTTAAATTTGAATATAAACATTAAAACAATCTTACTAATAGTAATTATTACTAGTAATTATGTATAAACTTTACAATCTATAAATTACTATTGATATACGTAGTAGGTGTGTAGTAATTTTCAAAGTAGATACTAGTAGAACATTTCATAAAAAGAACGAAGAACTTTAAAATATAAATTATCGGAACATTTTTCCTTAAAACATTCTTCTAAAATAAATTTCAAACGAAACTACTTTTTCCTCCATTTTCCACAAAATCTAACCGATTAACATGAACTGTAACTTAAACTAGGATTAGCATAACTTAACGACTAGCTAAGCTAAAGTTAAATTGTCTTCGGCCGCTTAGATTTTGAGTGTATTTTCAAGCAAGCCAGTATACCTGGGCGTTCGTTTAGCGTTGCCAAGTGACACTGACCTTGCAACCAACCGCCGCCGGGTCAAGGTGATTGGTCTACAGGGACCTCCCAAGGTCATCGGCTGTGCCAAAATTTGCCAATCATGGTGTAATATGCAAAATCTATGACGAACGGTCGATTGTTTGTGAATTGACGAGTATAATTAAGACGCGATTTGTATTAAAATGTTACATTTTATTAAAGTTAGTAAATTCGAGTGAATTATAAGATTTTTATGACAATTAAACACTATTAAGGGTAACCTCTGACAAGGTATATTTTGAAATATGAATCTCAATATTGCTATAATTATTTATAGAATTATTTAATGTTTCATGGAATTCAGGCATATTAGCATGGGATGAGTTAAACATTTTAAATTGTTGTTATTAAATAAATAATAATTTATGACGTAAATACCAAAAAAATATATACCTATATGAATAGCTACAAAAAATAATGTACATATTAAATACCAATCAGGGTATTTAGGTACTACATACGGGTACCGTCAAAATTAATACCTATGATTGTTTTTATACTAAAGCAGAAACTTGTTGACATTCTCTGCTTCGTTAACATTAAATTTATACGTCTCGTATCATACCAGTTGCTGTTAACTACAATTACTACTTACATTAATAACAACAACAAGAAAGGCAAAAAAACCGCAAAAAAACACAAAAAACCGCAATAAAATAATCAAATTTTCCTTCTACCTAACAATTAAACGCTCACCCAATCCCGCAAGATTCTATGAAATACAAATTCTGAAAAGTCTGAAACATTGCAAAACCGTCTAAATGGAGATCATGACGATGATTAATCATCGGTGTCTGTTCCGGGAAGGGACCTTGGGACCGAGGTGAAGGCCATCGGTGCGTCGCCCGGCCGACGAACCGCGGATAAATAAATAATGGCGGCTGAAAATGGCGCGCGAATGCCGCTGGATGCGCCACCGCCGCCGACGTGGGTCGCGAGCGTACTTGCAGTTTATACCTTCTTGTTTTATATTATAAATAAATTAATTCGCATTGCATATGGCAACATGTATGAATGTGCACGAAGCAAAATATCCTAGGATCGGCAAATGACGTTCTTTTTATGTATAGGTACAATAATATGTATGTATATAATATTACCTGAATAAAAAGTATCCTATGTTTTCATCATACAAATCTGTTCAATAGTGTTAATAGACATCCATAAACCCTCGCAAAGTATCACATTTGAAAAAAGAAAGAAAATTAATTTATTATTACTAGGACACAATATGATGAATTAATACGATGCAGTACAAATTTTAGCTAAAGAAATATCATTATATCTTTAAAAAAATTTATATCATGCGTCAATGTTACATATAGAAAAAAAAACGATGGTGTTTGTTCATAAAATACATACAAATAATTGGGCAGTTAAAAATGGCTTGCAGTGTAAATGTTTCGCTGGACGCATACGCAACATGGTTGCACTTTATTACTGAGTAATGTTTTGCGGTTGAACTAAATTCTATTTGTAAACACATAGCGGTATTATATTTACAACCATTATGTTGTATAAAAATTAAATACATTAAAGGATTCCCTCCTAAAATTGGTCCATGAAATTATCCATGAAGACTATTTCCTTGGCCAGTTTCAATCATCAGAAATGTTTTCTCCGAGGAAATACATTTTGGTTACTAGAGGTCCTAACCGTGACTGCTACCATAGAGGTCCTGGGTTCGATTCCCGTCGATTTCCGTTCCATAAAATTTAGCAGGTCTTGCCCCTATTACATAATGCCTAAACATCCGGCGAACTGTGGGTGTACATTAGAATACCTCTGCTTACCTCTTCGGGGAATAAAGGCATGATGGTATGTGTGTAAAAAGAAAGAGGTTGCCGACCCTATAAAAAGTTTCGTTGGCAGTATAAGGGTCAAAGTCCTCCCACTGCCAACACAACATTTACTCGAAGGCACTGGCAACCTTACTCACCGTAAGGAATACAACACAGCTCAAAGCAGTTCGATTTTCTTGGAGTTTCAGTTTGATTTTCAAGGCGAATTATAATACAAAATCATTAAAAGTGTCAAAAATACTAGATAATAATATAAACATACTCATTACGCTTCTATCCCTATCAAAATTTTAAGTAGAGAGTATTATTTTTAAATATAATAATAACAATACAAAAAGAACCACAATTATTTCCAAAATCATTGCAATGTGAGTTTGCACAACCAAACAACCCAGAAAAACGCCTCGTTTATAAGGTGTACTTATTAAGTCATGAAGAGATTAAACCTTTTAATGAGACTTTACAAGATAAGTAGCTGATTACATACATAAGCGCCCCCTTGTTTTATACGCGAGGAATAAATTAAATTCTCACTAATTAGCATAATTATGGGCTTTTAGCTAACTGGTTATATTATGAGAACACGTGTTTCTGATCGGTGCTAATACACGTAAGTGCATACATGTGGTTCACAGGTTAAAATGAAGGTAGCTGATACTATATTTTAATGTAAGTAAGTAATTATCTTAGAGACAATTTTGTTATGGATGGGTTTTATGTCATAATATAAGCGAAGGCAAACCTCATTATAATAGAAATTAATTTTCAAAAAATCAGATATAATATTTGGGAGTAACGCATAAATAAAATGTTAGCGAAAGAAAAATTCGCACTCTCAAAACTATTCTCGTCACGGCACTCATTGTGAGGAGGTTTCTCTCTATAAAGCCCTAGTCGTAGCTTGGACCCGACTCCCAAAGCCATTGATAAATATTTTAAAGGAAAATACTTATACCTCAATCAATTAAGTACCTACCTTTCCAATCAGACAGACTAAAATAGTGGTATTATAATTTTATTACAGATATAACAACCCATAATTCAAAATTTTAAAATTTTAAAAAATTTAAAATTTAAAATTAATTTAAAATTACTTTCTTATTTTTATTTTATGTTAACTTTTCATTATCAAGACTGTTAATGTTTGGGTTATTTATCAGTGGAGACTTGTAATTAGCAATTTTGATTTTTATATTATTTTAAGCATTCTGTTTTGTTATTTGTCTGTAAGTCTTTCTACAAATAAATAAATAAATAATTTGGTAGAAAACGACGATGTTAATAAATATTTTAAATAACACTTCCATCAAAACAAACATCTGTGTAAAACAAAATGGCATCGCTCGCGCATCGCTTACGCTCGATCTACAGCGCAGCGATGCACCGCCCACGTTTACATGAAAACGTTTCAGCTACTAAATGATCAGCATTTTCTGACGTGATCCGAGCCAAATATGAAATTTAACATTACATGCATCCCATCACGCCGGTATACCTCGAAGGGTTAGGTAGTACTAATGTATAGACGCCAGCAGTTTAAGCTAACCAAAACCGTCAAAGGAGTCAACTCCGTCTGTAGTCCGTAAGTCCGTACAACTCAGCCCAAATTGTATCTGAGGTACATCACAGCTGTCAAGTTGACATTTTTTGCTATGAAATCACTATGAAACTGATACTAGTGTGTTAAAATGGCGTGCGTTTCTTCAAATTTAAAGTTATTTTTTCTCATCCCCTAGTGAGCATAAAAAAGTATGAATAGAGTTTTATCCAGCGTAATACAGGGTATTTTTACCAATAAGTGTACCTTCAGTATTTGGGCAGATTTTGGTGACATCCTTTCCCAATTGAATAAGAACCTTATTACTATGATGCAAAGTTGAAAATCGATCAACGAAATTTCACAGATTGTAGTAGCTTGATGTGCTGGCCTCTGTACTCTGTGACAGTTCGCCGGTATCTTTAGGTGATTAGTTTCCATGTTATGAGGGTCCAGCCTATTGCCTTCAACTTCCTAGCAGCTTCTGAGAATTCCTTATAAAAACCCAATAAAACTGTAAATCAGGAAATCGAACCTCAAGCGTAGTCACGCTTAGGATCACTTTAATAAATCATCACCATCACCATATTAGTGACAGGATGTCCACTATTGAGCAGAGATAATTACACGATAAAAAAGATTATCAAAAAAGCTTTCTTCAATCATTTACGTTTTTGCTAGCTCTTAACATAACAGCTTGAAGCCGTCGATAAACTCAAAGTAATTAGTTAAACAATCGTATCCTAGTTCGGTTGCAGCAGTTTATGAGACAAGCAGTTAAACTTTAACGTATGTTCGTAGTTAAGTTTCAACGCTAGTTAATTGCAGCGCTCACATCTGAATAGAAGTGGTCTCTGACATGTCGAATTAAGATGGAACACAGATACTGTGTTGTAATCGTAGGGTAAACTTAAAACATACCATTGCGCTTGTATTTCTTAAAGAGTCAGGCTGAGGTGTGCCAATATACAGTCACAGTTCCTTGGTATATTTAGGTCCCATGTTCTTTTAGCAAAGGATTTTTTTTTATTCGTATCTTGACATATAAATATATATATATATTTTACTTTCCGTGCTCTGTCATTCTAAGTAGTAATCTGTGGAAACGTCGTTGATTGTACATTTAACCTTACTACTAAGTTATAATATTACTGTAATATATATTGTACGATTGTTTGTTTTCCCAAATCAAATAAATAAATAAAAGGAAAAATTTAACTGCAAGCAATCATCACTCAGTGGGTGGGACTCGTGGTGGCTTAGTGGTCATAGCGTCTGTATCTAACCAGAAGACGCAGGTTCGAATTATGTCCGCAGTCAATTATATTATTTTTTTAAAGTTCCTAAATATTTGTTATTATTCATAGTCATGATTAAGCAATGGGTCACTTTAATATTCTGCTTATTGTCAATTACTACCTAATCTGACATAGGTACTACAAACCACTGTTCAGTAAACCGCACATAAAACAAATCACTGGCTGACAATAGGTAGGGGCGTGTCGCTAATGTATATACAACCTTATTGCTGCCACTGATTATATCTACTCTTGACATAATAAATTTTGTAATATTATAATATATATGTTAGTCTGTAAGGTATGTATCTATGGGCCAAAGTAGCCTGCTAATAAAGAGTTATTATTGTTATTAAACGAATTGTAGTTAATATTTGCCTCGTTTTAATTGGTGCTGCATATCATCATCATCAACCCATATACTGTCCCACTGCTGGGCACAGGTCTCCTGTCATATTGAGAGGGATTAGGCTATTAGGGATTAGGGATTAGGTGCTGCACGTCGGCACAAAAACATGACCAAGTAACATGACCATCAGACTGCCAAGTCAAAGGTCTCGGGTTCAAATCCAAGGTACGCACCTCTGACTTTTCGGCTGGTCAGCTCTTACTGTCAATGGCAATCTTTTTTATTTTATTGCGGTTTACGGTTTAATGAGAACAATGGTTCTCATTAACTATTCATAACAAACATTGTAAACCAAGATTAACATTGTAATCATGTTTTTTTTTAAAAGAGTGTCTATGGAGTTTCTTGCCGGTTCTTCTCCATAAGATCCATTAGAACTAGTTTTGACTTTTCAAAAGCGTTATTTTAATGGTCTAATTGAAATAAAAACATTTGACTTTGACATGTGCGTATCAATAATAAACTAACTATCACTCGCTTAAACGACGGAAGAAAATATCGTGAGGAAACCTTCATGCCGGAGAGATGATGATTTTTCTCGACGGTGTGTGAAGTCTACCAACCCCCACTAGGCCAGCGTGATGGACTATAGCCTAATCCCTCTAAATCTGATAGGAGACCCGAGCCAAGCAGTGGGACAGAATATGGGTTGATGATGAGCTTTGGTACACAAAAAAAAAATCAATTAGATAATGACAAATTTGGCATAATTCAGATTATGACAGGATTCTTCAGACCCTACACTTGATGGGTGATTAATACCTCCGTTCATCGGAAACTACGCAAAGTTGTCACGTCAAATGCTATTTAAAAATTAGTAATTTTGAAACAAGGAAAATGTGCGAATATGTTGGTAGCTGAAAAAGGGGTAAAATTATATTTAATTAAATTATATTATAAGTATTACTGGTAGTACATCATACACGTATTTCTTGGAAAAATTGAAATCATAATGTACACAAATTATGTAAATATTTAAATTTACAATAACTTATAGTTTCTGGGAAATATTAATACTTAGCTACTTATACATTTTTTTATAGTTTATTGTCCAACATTTTTAATATAAATAGGAAGTTTTCCCTCTATGTTCCTTTTTTATAGAAGGAACCGAAAATTCTCATGAATTTTCCGCCATTTGGGAGGTGGCAGGGTATTTGGGTCTCCTACCGACTAAAAACTGCACTTGCCCTCACTTGCCCCGTAGTCATGGCCATTGGACTCGTGAAATTCGCCACGACCATGACAGGCTGTGGTCCAGCAGACGCTGGAACCCTATTGAATGCACGCGTGTACCCCATACGCGTGTTGCCTACTGGGGTCATTATCTTGTCGGGCGGTTCCCAAATTCAACTGCCCACAAGCAACTATCTGTATGTAGATACCGTAAAGGCCGGGTTACTAATATTTGGGAAGCGTATTTTAATTAAAAACGCAATAATGGAAATATACGACTTGTATTCTGATTCCACAAGAAATTCTTAATTGACAACCTTAAGTCAAATTGTTTTCTAGACATATTTCAAATCTACTTACTTTTTTGTTCGCCACATTTTAACTGGCCGGAACGTGAATATTAAAGACTTATTATTCCAAACTCTTACAGTACCTAACGAATTTGTAGATTGTTTTTTCTGTTTTGTCAGATAAGAATATGTCGGAATGGTATGAATACACTTAGGTCATTTTATATAGGTGATAACTGGTCTATTACGTGTAAAATACTGGTAGTCTTCTTTGTCAATTTATTCAAACAAGTCGTAAATATAATTCTGATGGTCTCAATTCCTAGGTTCAGTAGTTAGGGCTTGGCTGATCACCTGAGATACCACTAATTTGAATGAAGATCTGATCGTTTGAAGAATAACCATCCCATGCATTGTGTTATGAGTTAAAAGGTTATTAAAAGATACCCTATTTGGAACATCTTCACGACTCTTAGTTTTATAGGTTGATTTGTTCGGTGAAGCTGAAAGCATATTTATCAATTAAGCTGACAAGGAAGAATTAAAAGAAAAAAAAAGCAGACACAATAGAAAAACAATTGTTACAACCCTCTGGAAGGTCACCGTTCTCTGATGGAATAAGTTCCTATTAAAAATTACACTTGAAAATATAGCTCTCTTTAATCTATTTTAATAAAGAAGAGATACGGTATTATAGACCTCTTATACTTACAATTTTTATTTTAACCGATTTGAAAAAAAAGGAGCAGGTTCTTCATTCGTTTATATTTTTTATCTCACAAGCCCGTCACTTGTGAATTGGTCCCATTTTTATAAAAATTCAGCTCTGTTGATGGAATTCATAAGGAGGGAACTCCTTTGTGTTAGAGTCGAAGAACACTACAATGATTACAGGGAGCGGTAAAGAATCTAGAGTCTGACTAACAGTGACTGTGCTTTACATATTGCTATTAGCTCTTCTGTGACCAGGGTGTGCCAGAAATTTACATCTTCGTCACTCATGGAGGCCCCTCAAGGTTTTACATTATTACTACAAGATTTTAGTCACGTAGATACCAATCCCGATTGGGATGACGCATAATCGGTGATTTGACCCCGACTTGAAACTTATCTAAATAGGGTAGGAGAACCGGTTGTAGAGTGAACGATTATTGCTTCGGCTTACTGACGTCAAATTGTTACGTCTATAATTAATTGCATAGACACTATTGCAAAAAAATAACTAGCTACCTGCATGTAGGTAATTGCTCAATATAATGATGAAACAAAAATATTCTTTAAAGAACAATGACAAATTCAGTTCGTCGTAAAACTCACCAGCGTTTTTTGGATACCTATTTCTGCTACTTTCTAAATGCTGTACAATTTAATTAAACTTAAACTTTTTATAATTTACACTACTGAGAGTTTAGCCATTTAACAATGTAGATATGTCGTGGAATTTGGACAAGAATTTTAATAATTGCGTAAAAAATAATTTATTAATTAATAATAAGTTATAAAGTTCACTGAAAAACAAAGCAATTAAATATTAAAGTCATGTTTTCCTTATTTTTTAAATCTACGTCCAACTTTTGGATATTTCACCCTATGAATTTGCAAAAAGATTATACTATTCTAAAGTAAATCACAACAATACCATGTGCTTGTGCAATGCCGGTAGCGTCACGTAGGCACGTTACTACGTAGTTATCTTCCTCAAAACTTACATAATATTGTAGATAAATATTTCACAAAGTTCCGTTTCGATAATAGGTACGTATATTCTGCAAGATTTTCCAAAATATTTGCAGGAGACGACACTAGTTGTATATCCGCGATAATTTATTTTTACCGAATCCCGTGGAAATTCCCCAAAAATCCCACCTTATCACTGTTATACTTACTTACTTTAGGACAACTCCTAGGCTCAAGGTTGTTTGTAAGAGATCGCTTTTAGCGGCAAGTCCGCCCATTGTACCTACCACTCTATTTTTTTAAAGCTGAAATTATCATTTATTTATGGTGTGCAATATGGAATATTCAAGGCCTCCTCCTGCTATCACCATCAATCCATATACTGTCCCACTGTGGGGCACGGCTCTCCTCTCAAATTGAGAGGGATAAGCTATTATAGTCCACCACGCTGGCCATGGGTTGGCAGACTTCACACCCCGTCGAGAAAAATCTCTAATTCAAGAATAATTCAACAACACTTAGGGCTACCTCTCCCTAAAGAACATAAATAACTTACACTAACATAATCGAGATGTTGATAAAATTAATTAGATCTTGTAAGTCCAAAGTCAACAGACTCAAGCAATAAATTCAGAAAATCGCGATAATAATAATCAGGTGACTAATTTATTACACATCATAAAATATTAATTGGTTCAAAAGGTTAAACGAAACTAAAACAACTGACCATGTCATGCGAGTCTCGTCACGTACGATTTTTTCTCAGTTATCTCAGTTAATTGTAATTAAACTCTCTACAGATAAACGCCTGTTTACATTAACATTATCCTCATCTTTGTTAGATTTCTTAGTAATTTTACACTAACTATTGACCCGCCCGACTTCGCAGAGGTGCTGTGATTGGATGATGCATGGATTATACGTAAAAACTTTCTGGAGGAAATTCTATACACTATAGTTGAAACGGCATCAAAATCTGTTGCCGAGTTTAGAAGAAGCGTACTAACAGAAAGAAGACTATATTTTATACTGTTTAGAGAAGAGATAATCATACCATTACGGCTGTATTCTCCAAAGAGTTAGGCAGAGATGTGCAATGTATACCCACAGTTCACCGGTAGGTTTGTTTAGGTCCCATGTAATAGGGGGCGAGACGATTGCCATTAACCGGGCACAAATCCACAAATCCCAATAACACAGCTTGACCTGGAAATTGAACCAAGATCCTCTAATATAGCAGTCGCGCTTAGGAACGCTAGATTAACAAGGCAGTTAAGATAATTGATTTGCAATTAAAAAGAGGCGATTCTCATTTCGTATGACCTTATATTTTCTAAGTAGGTATATTAATTGTAATTTTACATCAGAGGATTTCCAACACGTATAAAAAAGGGGATTTCCCCAATTACTTTTTCTTTACATAAGCCGCAAAGCTATTTTTGCGTGTCTGTTTTGATGTTATGACATATTATACTGCGTGTGCAGCAAGTAGTCTCATGCGTCAGTTGTTAGGTCTCGTTTCTTCTGTTACTACTTTTATTTGCTTCAAACCGGAATACATTAGAAGAAATCTGACAAAATGATGTCCAGAGTTCTTTCACCTCTGAAATGGACCCAATAAAATTATCGTTCGATCGTTCTAGCCTACGCGGAGTTCTGTGAAGGCTAGAATGCACAGCTCAAGATATATCGACCAAAACATCGCCATAAAGTCTACGAATCCCACTCAGCTCAACCGAGATAAGATAATCCTATCAAATGACGTCACTCTGTGCACTTCTGCATCATTTTGTCGATCAGTAGTGCTGGCGTATCTTATCGACCGCATTGTCCCTTAATTAGTCAATCGGAATGTGTCGTGTTGTAATCGGATCGCAATTTTGATGTCCTCGATTTTGAGGACTTTGTATTTGTTTCAATTAGTAACTTTTGCTCGGGATTTCACTCGCATACTAAAGAGTTTTTGAGATAAAAGATTGAATATCTTCTAGGTAGTAGGTCTATCTCTTTAACAAAATTCAACAATATTTTTTCGCAAGTTTTGGCGTCAAAGCGTAACAAACAGAGTCACTTTCGAAGTCAAAATATTAGTATAGATGTCGGATTTGGAGACATTTTTAAAGTGAGTGATCGAAGAGTGTCCATATAGGTAGCACAGTGGTGACCATCATTTTGTGAAAATAATACACATACACACGTCAAAAAAAGTCTTTTTAGATTCTTTCAAACAGGGTATTTCTATTTAAAGAAAACACACAACAAAGAATTTTTCTTGACAAAGTTCAATTTAAAAAATTATATCATAGTGATCGCAAACTTTTTTTGATGTGTATTATTTTCACAAAATGCTGGTCACCACTGTACTTCGATACAATATTTATCCGTGAGCACAGTTTTATTGTTTCCGGTCATAAAGAGGACAGGTATCTAGTACCTACTGGCACCTGCAAGTATGTATACAAAACAAGATCAATGAACTTGGATAAAACATAAGAAGTAGTTAGCAACGACCGCAGCACGAGACGGTCTGTAATTTCTGCTTACCCTATGACGTGTATAATGTTAAAATCATCACCACCATGGGTTGATGGTGATGATGATAATATTTCTGATCAACCTGAGAGAGGAGACCACCACACTGGCCTAGTACGGGTTGGCAGACTTGACACACCGTCAAGAAAAATCTTAAAGGCATGCAGGTTTCTTCATGATGTTTTCCTTCACCGTTTAAACGAGTGATAATAATTAATTAAATTATTAATACGCACATGATTTCGAAAAGACAGAGGTGCGTGTCTTGGATTCGAACTCGAGACCTTTGACTTGGCAGTCCAGGTGGTTATATCACTAGGCTATCACTGCTTTTATACTTAATTATGTTGAAATAAGTCAAATCGCTAAATTACCCGCCGCATCTCTCGGATTCCAAAATACTTTTTGGGATAAAAAGTACCCTATATCCGTCCGGAACGTCAAATCTAACTACCTACATCAGAATTCATCAAAATCTGTTTAGCAGTTTAGGCGTAAAAACGTGACACACAAAGACAGACAGTAGATACTTCATATTTTTATTAGTGTTGATTATAGTATAATCTATACGTAAATTATGTTTTAAAGACATTTAATATTGATGACTTTTACTTTCCACGTTCTAAAATAATCAACTTTTCCAAGAATGAGATTGAATTTTCTTACAATAATACGTGACATTACTACAAAAAGAATATAGGTAGGTACTTATTATAACTACAGTCATAGAATTGCGTCAGTCTACAGGCAAATCTATCATGCAATACTAATGCAATTTCCGCTTGGAAACCAATTGTCAGCTTCTAATAAAATTACTGGATCCAAGGATTCCTCGAAATTTCTTGGAGGAGCCAAGGATTATCAGTGTATTACGTTTAGTATTTGAGAACCTTTCGATAAACCTTTATTACCCATATCATGAATGTCCATGATTTTGTGACAGAATGAGCGATAGTGGTCCGGTTAACGAGTTGTTAGTAAGTACATACATACATAAATGCATTCACGCCTGTTTATCATTGGGGTCGGCAGAGACTATAGAAGAGGCTCGTAATACCTACGCTGATCAACCGATCTGCAAAATAAAACTGCGCTAACCGCGGTCAGTCTGTGGATGAGTGACCATTTTTAACACATCGAGACCCCTCCGTGTCTTACGATGAACACTTATGACAATCGTAAGGGGTAGTTAGAAGCTCAAAAAGCCTGAGAACCGGCTCTATCCTCAGGAAATCGGTATTACCCAGATATTGTGTCGCGGAGGGCTGTTGGCCGTCGCTTCGTGTAAAATACTGATATTCAGCCGCATAAGGTTTGACTGGAAGCCGACCCCAAATTCTTAGAGATGAGAAATGAATGAATTTGGTAACACGTTTGGCGCAGTGGCTGAGTGATCGGTTACTGCACGACGGGTTGTGGGTACGGTCCCCACTTGGAACAAATATTTGTATGACCTAAAGGTAGCTGTTCCGGATCTGGTTGTTTGTGTTTGTAAGCACATCCGTGACACAGGAGAAAAAAATCCTAGTGTGGGGCAACGTTAAAAAAACTATAGATTTTAACTTGCTACAATCCTGGCATACTACATTCGCTTCTATGTATATTGTTTTTTGTTAGAAGCAGGGACCGTACAACCCCCTTTATGAGTTAATTCAATTGAAAGGGTTACCCGTTGGATGATGTTACCTCTTCGTTCCTGTAACCTTTTCCTAACACCAATGAAAGGGTAACCCTTTCAATATGTTAGCCAGTGGAAGGGGTTACCCTTTCCTTGAAGGTATCCAATTGAAGGGGCTATCCTCTTTATAGGGTTTTTGAGGGTTACCGTATGGTTATCATCATAATTTACGTTGTTAGGTAGGGTTAGGAGACTATAAAATATAGAAATTTCTCTTGCAAACATCTAGAATTGTATTACTAAGTAGTTTCGTTCATAAGCCTTGATCACGCAGTGCCCTATATCGTTTAATATTGGGTGCTCGATTCTGTAGGTAATTAAATTTAGGTAATTATGTAGATATACAATAACAATAAAAAAATGTATAGAAGCTATATTATGATGGTTTGATCATGATGTAGAGAGAATGAATGAACAGAGATTTATAACCATAGTCCCGTATTTATCGAATCGCTGTGGTCTATTTAGCTCAGAGCAAGTGGCAACTAACACGGGCTAGTTCAATGCTGTTGTTAGAAAACCCAATTCATAGGGGTTACACTTTTTAACGGTAAGCCGCTGCAATGGGTTACCTCTTCAAAACCCTTTCATTTGGGTTACCTGTTTAAATTCTTACCGGGTTATACTATTAAACGGTAAGCCGTTCCGAACGGGTTACCCCTTCAACCACTGTAACAGGGTAACACTTTCCAAGTCCAAACACTAATTTGATCTCTAGTAACCTTGCATTAAGTTCAAAATAGCATTATTTTCGACCGAAATGGTCCCTGGTTAGAAGTTAATCTATTGTTTGTCAACAATGTAACGCTTGGGGTTGACAGTTATATTAAATTTTCAAGGATAAATCATTTTTATACAATACATAAATATGTTGGTGTTACTCAAACAAACGATGTTCATATAATTAGTATCCCTATGAGAATGAAACCCACAACCCTGTGATCAGCAGTCCGACACTCGAACCACTAGACCACAGATGTCGTTTAGCTTAACCATCTTTTATTTGTTTTAAGGTTTTAATGAGTTGGGTAATCCCAGAATTGTTTGAATAGGTATTTTGAGGTTGACAATAACTGAAAACCTTCATTGTGGGTCTTTCCTACTAGTGTAGTACCTAAAATTACCGAAGTAGGCACTGCTGTCGATGACTAAGCTATACAAGAACTACCTCAAAAGCCTAGTGGCCCTAAACGCGACACTAGAGGTCCTGGGCTCGACTCCTAGGACTATTTAAGAGAGGTAGGGCATAGTGGAAGTAATTCCACTCAAATTGGAGCTGCCCAACTGGGGAAGTGTAAATCGAAGTGAAATAACACTGGTTTGAGCTGTGTTGTGTTCCTAACGGTGAGCAAGGTTGCCAGTGCTCCACGAGGAAACGTTGGCAGTGGCGGGACTGTGACCCTAATACTGCCAATCCAACTATTCCTCTTTCGTTTTACAGGGTCGGAAACGCGCAAGTGATACCCCTGGTGTTCACGCCTATAGGCTATGGTAACCGCTTACCATCAAGTGGGCCGTATGCTTGTTCGCCACCTTGTTAGGTACCTAGTATCAAAAATGTTCGAGCAGAGTTATTGGGTTTTTCTATGAAATTTGCCCGATTATTGGAATTAGGGTCGTCCCTTATTACATAGGAGTAGGACTCAAACTTACCGGTTATCTGTAGTCGTACAGCAGTACAACTCTACCTAACCCTTCCAGAATAGAGTTATGATAACATGATAGTATCTTGTTCTTTTCTAGTTTTAAAGTTATTTTTTTATTTAACTGCCCATTTTGGTGTCTATATAAGTCGATAAGAAAAAGTATGTAATTATAACATCTTTCTTGCGACGGGTTATTGAGCTCCCTAAATTATGGTTGAGCTACACAATGACTGATGCATGCATGCCGTCGGTTGGGACTGGTCTACTCAAAGCCGCTATGGCTCTTTCTTCAAAAGGCCATTTCAGACTTTGCCCTACATTGTAAGACACATATTTGTTATTATACCTACTATGTCTGAACTTTAAAAGAGACTATGATTCTCTGAGTTTGTTTCGGCGTTTCTTCTCAGAGGTCGTCAGTTAGGAAATACCGGAGCCATCTAGCTTACAAAAAAAAATTTAAATATTGACTTGTAAAAGTGTCTTTAAAAGATCTATTTACATAAATAAATATCATAATTTATTATCATTTCTATTGCTTCTTATGCTGGCCACACCAAAATACCACATTTTGTTTTAACCATCATTTCCAATAATTTGAAATCGTGACAATACAAAAATTATCTCTCAACAAAAAACCTTTTAAAATTAATTTCCTTTACATAAACACGGGTTTTGGGCCCGGCTATCGAACCCGGGACCTCATCAAAATAATTTAAAACAGTTACAACTAAAACAAAATCCTAAATTGGCGCGATTTTCTCCGATCCCTCGCGAGATGGTAACGGCAGATCATCAACATTGCATTATGAATCTTGTATTTTTACAATTATAGTTTATTTTTCCTTGTGTTATCGGTTCCAGCAGATTTAATTAATTCTTAGTCATTGGTAACGGTCATCGGTGACTCAGTAAGCCAAATGACGTTGAAGAGTTTATATAGTGTTAAGATGAAAGGTCAACTTATTACTTCTGTCGTTCTGTGTGCACGATTAGGTGCCATTTCCGCAATATGGTAGTAGAATTACGTATGTAATGACAGTATCTAGGTATAATTTACTATGACAGTTAACGTAATAATGTCTTGTATGTAATATAAATATTTATATTAAAACGTAAGTGTATCTGCTAACACCAGCCACCAGCTTACTGAATAATAAAAAAACATCAAAACATGCTCCACTACAACCCGTATCGCGAATCAGAAGCGAACTAAATTAGATTTTAGTTTTTCCGAGATTCACCAAATTCGCATTGATGTTTTAAAAAACAGGTACGAATGAAAATAAACAATCACTACATTCAAAACTCGAATCAGCATTTCATGACTTCTCATTCGTAATGCAACCTCTTTAATTACGCACTACAACACTGACCGCAGAATATTTTACCGGCAAAATAGTAAATTAATGTGGAAATAAAATTAGCATAACAATGAATCACACTTAGCTTGTTTTAAAAACATTTAAGTGAAGTGGACACACCTCTTAGTAATCCGAGGTCATTGATTGTGCGTGAGTTGTCCCGGCTCGACAAGTCGGGACAGGTAGTCTCCGCACCAGCTTACATAGTTTACCATACATTGCGTTTTTTCTATACACATTGCACGATTAAGGCTATTTTAAAGCAGCAACACAAGTCGAGACAGGTAAATTACGCACCAATTTATATAACTTACAGTACATTGCGTATTTTCTTTACATACTGCAAGATTGAAGCTTTGTTAAAGAAGCAATGTATACACAGAACTGTTAACATTATTATACGATGACATTTTGTATCGAAATTGACTTGTCCCGACATGATTGTGTTGTGTACAATTGCATCATATGTAAATTAAAATTGTTGATGTAAATTAGAACTTACAGAGCGCGATTAGAGATTTAGCTTACCGTAACTGATAAAATTAATTAATGAATATATTGTTAACAATTAGGTTGCAAATTGCACAATATTATCAAAATCTATTGCACAAAAATATTTTAATACTTAACTTCATTTTTACACAATATTTTGCCATATTGTTTTAATGACAAATCCTAAATAACTAAATCATAGACTAGTTAAACCAAACGACATAATAATTCAAGTTGATAATTATCAAGTCAGCATGAGGTTGATATGATAATAATTATGACAATTTACACCCTTCTATCTTACGTTCAATTGCTAAAAGCAGGTTCGTCAGGCAAATTGGCTGCGATTTATACATGACTTGTGTAGGTACGTACCTACACGTCTTCATTTTCAAGAAATTTAAAATTGGAACATTGTAATTGGTACGTACGTTGGTCGCGCCCTACCTACAATGATGATGTAAACAGAACGAAGGTTGTTCAAATGTGTAATGAACGATAGCTTTTTTAGTCAACGCATCATTCACAACAAAATTTAAAATTGGAACATCATGACAAAACACGATGGCCGTGCACTCGCGACGGCGTAGAACGTAGGGTATATGACGAAAGGATCTAGTAAAAAGCATGCACAAACTTACCCGAAAAAGCCACCTACTTATTACATCTTGGCACCTTCATTCCACCACACTCAACCATTCAAACGCAATCACTAGTAAGTTCTTGGATTACACTAGAAAAGTCAAAAACAGAAGATGGTGACAGTCCTTACGCTGGGGTCCATTCACTACACTACAAACGCACGCGCAACCACCGGCGCTAGCACACGGCACTGACTAAAAACCCTCAACAGTTAATTTGATAGATGTAATACATTGTCAAAAAAAAAACAAACTACCCACAGACTATCGTTATTACTGCATTCGGAATTAAAAAGTCACATCAAAGTGTTACTATTATTTGTCAACGTATTCAAATTTATAATTCATGAATATATTATTTTTAATACTGATTTTGGTTTTTATACGGCAATAATAGTAAAGGAATAAACAATGGCCAATTTAGACGGAAAAATCATAAAAAATATTCATTTTTTACAAGGCATCTTCGGCTTGTATTTTTGACGACACGATTGGTGTAGGTGTAAAAATTAGATGAGCCAGGTTCGATTCACATTCGAGACAAATATTGTGTAAAGTCCTCCACGAAAACTTAAGAATATCATATTTTATTTTTAAGTGCATCTCGTTCTTAAAGAAGTTCCTACTGTATCGAGAATCGATTTAAAATTTAGTCGATTTTAATACTCGGAAAATCACAGATAATATCAACTTCTTAAAAAGATAGTATTGTTATTGCTGTTTATTTCCTCGACAAGAAAAATAATAAATATATCAGGTATAAAACAAAAAAAAATTTTAAACAATGTTTTAGTTAATTTATTATTTAATATCTAATTTTTCCGTAAGTACTTAGAGAAATTTATTTTCAAATATAATGGGAAAGTACAGGTAAAATATTGAATCTTGATAATTAAAGCAAAGGATAAAATTCGAATTTCGAACAAAAATTTTACTACTTAAATGCATTTTTGTTTTTTGAACTGTGTGTGATATTATGACCTTCTTGGCAATGCAGCCAAAGCAGTTAAATAAATTAAAAGTGTAATAATTATAATAATTATGTAGTAAGTAGATAATTAAAAAATGGAATTTGTGCTGAGGCATGCTTTTTGAGCGCACTGTCACGTCTTTTTTATCTACCTGTCTATTGAACTTCATTTTCCTAGACTTATTTGTCTTTAGTAATTACTTAGAAATTATAATAGAATAACAATATTTGATGGCTGTACATAAACATGTCAGTGTAAAGTTTGCTATTTGTAAACAGAATTTTAAAACAATATAACATACTAAGGAGTTTCTATGAAATTCTCAGTAGCATTACATTTTTAATGACAATAGGCTTTGAACCGTAGAACATACTGGCGAACTGAGGTTTTACATCACCATGCCTTGGCCTAACCGCGTGATATAATGTTGTACCTACTAAATGAAGAATCTATTACAATCCTGCTAAATGTGAACAGTTCTTGGTTGTTAATGAGTGGAACATGGAACCCTCAATATCAGAAAATCTATTATAGAGATTTGGGGACATGACAATATTGCATTATGTAATAATCTCCTTTTTTTGCTTTCCTCTCTGTTCCTACTATACTATAATACCATTATATTAAAGCAATACTCTAACATGACGTATTGTTTGTATTTAATGTAAACTAGCTTTTACCCGCGACTTCGTACACGTAGACTTAATAATACAATTGTTGTCGAATTGATTTCATGGGATAAGAAGTATTCAATGTTATGCTTTTTTTCCGAGATTTGAAATATTTAATATGCCAGCGTTAGTCACAAACTATTAGTGTACCAATATTTCATTCAAATCCTGTAAGTACCTACATAAGTTTTCTGGGAAATTCCCACATAATTTTGGGGTAAAATGTATCCTATGCTGCGTGTACCTGTAATGGATATACATATCAGCACTCTTACTATTACTATTTTTTATAAATTACTCAATATGTATTGCTGTTGGTATACCAATAAATAAACACTGTTGGTATTCTTATATAATCTGTTTCTTATTCCTGATGCATAAGAAATAAAAAAGTACAGACGCCAGCAAGTCAAGCTATGCAAATCTTAAAATTCAGAATGTGAAGGCAAAATTTGACATGGCGGGTAGGACTCACGGTGGCTTAGTGGTCATAGCGTCTGGTGTACCTAACCAGAAGACGCAGGTTCGAATCCTGCCTGCGATCAAATTTTTCCTTTGCTAAATAACTTTAAAATCTTAGCATGGAAAATGCCATAAAATACAAAAAGATAACTAACTATGCAAATCTTCCCAATTGAACATGAACCTCATACCTAGTTTGTATTCAAGTTGAAAATCTATCAAAGAAATTTGACAGACAAATGTTCTGGCCTCTGTACCTAAAGAATAAATTGTATGAAGGTTGATGAAAATATTTTTTATTGATTCTTATCATTAAAACGACCAATTTGGAACCGTGCACCTAGACTCGACATTTCATAAGTGCCTGTATTATATTGTTTATATGAAAATAATACTATTTTGATTTTAATTTTTGTAATATGAAGTTTATACAGTTGGATATTTTTAATGCTAAGCTGGAAATGGTAAGACGGATACCTACTTAGCCTAGAATTTTCCGCAAAGAGCGACAGTTGCATTATGAAAAGTATGTTTACAAGAATGAAACAATTTCTTATATAAGTAAAGAATTAATATTAGCTTTCTGTTTCTTATGGTCTTCCTTTGATAAATGACGTTTGATTGACGATGTCTGTGGTCTAATGGTTGGCGTGTCGGACTGCTGATCACGAGGTCGCGGGTTCGATTCCCACTAATCACAAATATTTATGTGATCAACATAGTGTTTGTGTTTGTCTGGGTGTTTCTTATGTACCTATTAGTATGTATTTACAAAAAAAAAGTATTATGTCCATTGTCTAGTACCCCTAGTACAAGCTCTGCTTAGTTTGAAACTAGACGGTACTGTGTAAAATTGACCACGAATATTAAAAAAACTATAACTCGAGTAACTCGACCCTATTAATGTGGGGTCATAAAACAAACTGGTTAATTCTGGGAATACAGGTATCATGGTATGTTTTTTAATTAATGAAATATCTGCAATTGATCATGACTCGTTCACCAAAGTTAAGTACTTTACTCTACAAGGAGTCAACAACACATTAAAAAGCACTCCATATGGTGTACGCAGTCATAACCATCAATACAATTTTTACGACGCCCCATAAAAAATCACACCGTAAAACAAACCATTGCCTAGTTTAAAACAGATCGTTTGGTACAAAACCTTGGCTGGCTCAAAAATGACTCAGTTGCTCGAGATTGTATACAAAATTATTAAGATAATAAGCGGATACGTATATTTTGATCACGAACCCATTGACAATGATCGGTACCGTGCGATTTTAGTGACGGAGATATGTCGATAAAGGCCTAATCTTATCGATGAAATGCACATTTTTTAGAGAAAACCAATTGTGAAATGAAACAAATTGATATTTATACAGATTGAGACAAAGCACAACACAGAAAGCAAAAACAGCAACATTTAACAAACAGTAAAGAAAGAATAGGTAATTAAATTAAATGGAAGGTATTTGAACTGTCCATAGGTGGTAAACTTGCAAAAATCTAGACTTATTGAAGTAGGATACATACATACGTAGTGTAGTAGGCATGTATTTGAGAATAGGATAAACAGTGGTGTACTAATGTACAGAGATGCCCATCAACCTACCACAATCTGTCAAATTTATTTGATTGATTTTCAACTTTAATATAAAACAATAATGTTCATATTCAATTGGAAAAAAAATCAGTTTTGGTTAGGTTGACCCGGTGGCGTTTGTACGCCCACAGTTTACTGGCATATTGAAGTGCCATATAATAGGGGGCGGGCATTAACTGAGCACAAATCCAAACGCCGAGCTGCTTTAGAACGTGAAATACAGCAGCATAAAGACCTAATTGAAAGTTTGCATAGGAAACTGACCCGGGAAAATAAGGATTTCTTGCGCTCATATTCTAATTCCACAGTGAATTCATCGACACCGCATCCCACCACTAACCGCCAACTAACCTTTACTCGGCTGTATTTTGCTTTTGCAAGTTTAATCATGCTTCTCGGTCGGTTCGTGACGCAACGTTTCGCAACCCAAAACATTATTTTATCTTACAAATTGTATTCGTGTTGCTGTCGGCTGTCGATACGTTGTCCCCAAGCGTGCGGAGTATCGATAACGATAATTTATTGGAGTGTGTGTCATCACTAATTCTTTTTATAATTGGCGTTGATTTTTGGATCTTTTTTCAAGAAAAGGTTGGGTTTAGTTTTTGTCGAAAATAAATTAAATGTAATGATTGTGACATTTTTTTTGGTGCTACAGTTAAGGAGGTTATTTTAAAGGTTAAAAACCGGGGCACTGAACTTTATTAATAAAAAGAAGGATTTAAATGGACAGTTTTGGTCTTTTAAATTAATGGAACACTTTTGTAACCGTGGATTTAATTTTGTCTACTTAAACCTCTTTACCATCAGCACAACGCAAGCTATGAGTAATCTGATTTATAATTAGTATCTGATTCCTTCGCAACAGTTAATTGCTGTGATCTTTATGAGTGCTCACACACCCAGTTTTAACCTTCAGTGAGGAATGAGTGCTTTAGTATAACTGTAGATTTAACCGAACATATAACCCATAAGACTTATAACGCGCAGGTAAAGACAGACTTCGAACCGACACTACGAGTAGGTATGTTGTTAAGGATACCCTCGTCATCTAGCTCATCGACTCCTGACGTAGCGAAGAGGTTAGGCAGAATTCCCTAAATTAGGTAGAGCTACACAATCACTGATGCATGCATGCCGTCGTCAGGGTTTGGCCTACTCAAAGCCGCTATGGCTCTTTCTTAAAAAGCCCCTTTCAGACACAACCCTGCATTGTAACACTCACATAATATTAATTGCTACTATTACTATGTCTGGACTTCAAAAGAGCCCAATATTCTCTGAGTTTGTTTCGGTGTTTCTTCTCAGAGTTCGTCAGTTAGGAAATGCCAGAACCAGCTAGCTTATCTATTTACAGAAACAAACATTATTATACATTTATCAGAGATGTATATCACAATTTTAGAAAGAACAAATACAATTATTATTAATAATTAGTATATAAACGTATTTATTTTAAGGGAAATTATAACATCAAGTTTTATTTTCCGACTAGGGCATAGTGGGAATAATTCTACTCAAATTGGAGCTGCCCGACTGGGGAAGGACCGCTGCCTTGCAGAAAATCGAAGTGAAATAACACTGCTTTGAGCTGTGTTGTGTTCCTTATGGTGTGCAAGGTTGCCAGTGCTCCACGAGGAAACGTTGTGATGGCAGTGGGGGGACTTAGACCCTTATACTGCCAACCCAACTATTCCTCTTTCATTTTACAGGGTCGGCAACGCGCAAGTGGTATAGCGTCTATAGGCTAACTGCTTACCATCAGGTGGGCCGTATGATCGTTTGCCACCTTAGTGGTATAAAAAAAAGAAGTCTTGAATTTGTTCACTCAAGGTCGCTGGCAACTATCGTCGCCTTAAGTCCCATATTGTAGGAGGCGATTAAATAATTATAGCCTAGAAAATATTCAAAACCCCGCAAAATACACCTACGGTCGTATGACGTCACAAAATAGTCCCAAAGGTCACTGACAGACGACCTAGGTTAACGAACCGTGTAATAAAAAACTACATAACAACTCTATTGTTTTCTATTTGATTATAATATGCGCCTCAATATAATGTGTCTGTGTGTAGGTATGTTAATATTTAATATTTGTTTCGCGTCACACAATTGGACGAGGAAATGGTTGTGGAACGCGTGTTTGAGGTGAATGCTCCTAACATATTTTTTTAATAAATATAGGCACCAACAGTAGTATTTTTCCGGTTAAAATAACGCTGCAATCCTGTATACAATAGAATGAAATATATAATATTATATTGTGTGTCCGATAGACCTTGTTAGTTGTGGGTTATTTAAAATAACAACTAATTAACAGGTGTAGTTTTAGTCAAGTCAAAGTTTAATGTATTTATATCAAGAAGATCATTGAAAAGTATAGGTACTTATCTTACTTTCATACTTTCATTTATTATTTTTATTTAATTTTTATACTCTGCGGCTTCCCCAGGTGGCGGAGTAGCCAAAAGGATGTTCAGTACAAAAAAGTGCATCATACAAACTTAAACCTCCACTTTCAACACTAAAACGATGCAGACAGAAACCGTAACCCTAAAAATACCTAATCCAATAACAATAAATCATACAAGTTTTCTAATACATTTTTAAACCACCCAGAGTTGCATCCCCTTGGAATATTGGTCGCATAAATCTCTCTCTCGGCTGCGATGTTTTTTATTTCACATACTGATATTCGTTTGTCGGCGAACTTTTGGCATTTTAGGGTTAAAATAGGGGTAATTTTTGTTTGGATCTTTGCTTTAGAGAGACGTAAGGGTAATCGTTACGTTACTATATTTCATTTTTACCCTATAACTTTTTGCGTTAGTGTCAACATATTTTGACATTTCTTAATTTGACGCAAGAAAGAAAAATAAAACCAAATTATTAACTCTCTTTTTTATAATATGACATTGCTATAAATCTAGATAATGGTCATCATCCTCCAAGCCGTTTCCAACTATGTTGGGGTCGGGTTCAAGTCTTATCAGATGCGGCTGTATATCAGTGTTTTACACAAAGTAACTCCGATCAGACCTTCGCAACTAAATTTTCTTGATAATACCTACCGATATCCTGAAGATAAACTGGTTGTCAGACTTATTAGGTTTCCGACTACCACTAACGAGTGTCATAGGTGTCGTATGACAGCCAAGACAGCTTTACGTGCTCTCCAAAGGACGGAGGGGTCTTGATGTGTTAAGAATGATCACCAATCCACAGACTAACCGCGGCTAGCGTAGCTTAACCTTGCAGATCGGTTGATCAGCGTAGTTATTAGTCACGATCCCCTGCTATAAAACTAGATAACGGTATTTTGTAAAATGACAATTTGAATTCAAGGTACTCGAGTAGGTACAGAGGCCATAGAAGCGACAATAATTATAGAAGATAAAATATTAAAATTATTCATACTCAATCAGCAAAGGTAACGATCAGTCTAATACAGCCTCAAAGTGGAAGACCTTTAATAATTTATAATAAGAGCGTGGGCTTTAAATTTAAAGGCATCAAACCACTACTGCGTAAGCAAACGACAGTATTTTATTCGAATACTAATCTAGATAATAAAACCACTCTTCCCTGGCATATTTCGATACGCCTCTCCCAAGGCTTCAGACTATATTTAAAAAAATCGTAAGTAGCGGGTACTAGCTGAAAATCATGCTGTACCCTTTGCAGAGCGAATTCAGCTACCTTTCTTGCTACACATATTTCTATCATCTGAAATTCTCGTTTGACAGATTTTATATACTTATAAGACCGGTGAAACACATAAATAATGAACTAGTAAAACTTGTAGACTGCGATCGGGTTTCGAATTCAAATCTTTATAGCGTTCGTAATTTAGCATAAGAGCCCTATCATTATACAAAAACCAATGCCGAGGCCCTACACATATTATCTGGAAAAATTTAAACATTAAGTGTATGTAGTCATGTTACAAAAAGTTTAATATATTTATATGAAACTTTTTGTAACAAACTGCAATAATTTTAGTGTTTTATTAATGTAATAAACTATTTCAGTTCGAGGTCACATTATATCATCTTATAAACATTACATCATAGTGTATGACTGTCCTAATAACAAGTGAACCCAGACTTCATTATTTGCCGTTAGTTTTAATACATTTATATATAATATAGCATCTATACTATTAAGTAATACACCATTGGGTGTACAATATAGAGATGTTTAAAGAATCGTTGAAAGTGACTTATTGGTGACTTATTGAACCCATCTTTGTGTGGGTGTCATACACAGCATGAATATTAATCATACGTATGAGTAAACCATTTATAGAGATATACGAGAACACAGTATAAGTAAGACTGTGAAACAAACTCATATAGTTACAATATGGTAAAGGTTAACAATGTATCTGTAAGGTTAAGCTGTGCTTGCCACGGTTACCTTATGTATGGTAACCATTTTTAGCACTTCGACACTCCGCCGTATCTTGGAGAGAACGTTAAGCTGTCGGTCCCGGTTGTCATAGAAACACCTTTACCAATCGTTAAGGGCACTTACCTTTTTTTTTACGGGGGGAAACCTTCAAAAGGCTGCCGGTCTACGGTTAGACCGGGGAGTGTGGGATTCTTACCCACTAAAACCACCTGGTGGCTACCTGGAGGGGGGCCCTGTGTCCTCTTAATAGACCACCCCAGAACCATTGCCTGTCTAATGCCTTAATATTATGTTGGCGTTGCACAGGGGGTGCAACGCCTATTAAGGCACATCCTTGGGATTGTTAAGGGCACCTGGAGGTCGAAAAAATCTGACAACCAGTTTATCCTTGGGATAATGGAATTGTCCTTAAAGTATAGTAGATTAGTCTACTACACACTTCACACGAAGACCTCCTCAACCCAATTTAAGGACAACTCCATTATCCCAAGAATAAACTGGTTGTCAGATCTAGTCTACCTAGACGCAGATGAATATCTGTTCTGTCCTTTTCTCAACTAATGTCGTTGTAAGACTAGGAGTAAAAATATTTTTTTAAAAGCTAAGTCTCTTTCAAATACTTTATTGAGATTTCTAAGCTGCATTTGCGTTAACTGCGGCTTAAACAAATTTTAATTATTTTTATTTCCAAAATCACTGATACTGAATATCAAAAATTATCAATATTTATTACTTATAATTATAGAATTACTAATATATTCAAGAAGTCCAGTAATACTACAAATGGTTGAAGTAATTATATTACCTACATCAATGGTGTTTCCATTTTTACGACCGATCATAATTTAATTCAATCATCATTAAACTATACTGACGAAGGTATGAAATCAATCGATGAAATCAACCTTCTATAATAAATCAACTGATCACAATCATTACAATTGCGTGGCTAATTCAGTTTATGATGTAAAGCAACGTACACATACAAGACAATATCGTAGGGCTATCAAAATTCTCCTACTACTTGTAACAGTACAATAATTTAACTAACTAACTAAACACAGGGACACACCCTTCTACGTCAATAGGTAATACATTCATATTGATTATGTTTTGTCTTAAAGAAATACAAATATAATTGAGGTTACACAAGAATATCCTGCCGAAATATAAAATAGAGCTTGATAGGACATAGTTTATATTCAAAACTAGAGCCAGGGTACAGTTTAAATACCCTCTTTACTAAATATTAATAATGAGCTCAATTCAGGATTTACTCCAATTGCGTACTCCATCTTAGATCCTGCCAGGAAAGGGGTTAGACTTTAGTTTAATATGGTCCTAAAGCGGAAAGGCATTCTGATTAAGAATATCACAGATATAACGAGTGTCCGTAGGACAGCCTCCAACAAGATGAACCGACGACCTGGTAAATTGATAGGAGTTGTTGGTTGCAGTCGGCATATAACCGGTCCATTAATCTATACTAATAATAATATTATAAAGAGGTAAAGTTGGTGAGGTTGTAGAGGGTAATCTCTGGATCTACAGAACCGATTTTTTAAATTATTTTACCAATAGAAAGCCAAATAATTTTTGAGTGTCATAGGCTATATTTAATTTAAGCATGTTATTAGTACATTTCACCCGTGCGAAGCCGGTCGCTAGGTATTAATAAACACATAACTTTGAAAAGTCAAAATTGGGTGCTTTGTATGAACTTTAGACTTAATCTTGGCAGTAATTATTAGGTAGTCATTTCACTAGACCACCACAGCCAGTTTATTTAAAGAAATAAAAAGTTCATCCTATAGAGCAGAATAAAGAGCCAGCATGTGCTAATATCGTATAAACAAGCTTGCTAATTTGCGAATAACAGCAAAGCGCCACTTATTTCATAATTACGTCTAAACGCTTCCTTATAGCGGGAGGAACTGGCCACATCTAGTGATATAAAGGCAGTACAGGATGTTGAACTAACAGTAATTACGTCATAGCTAATATTAAAGGTAGTTTCATATAATTAAGATGCGGTACATAATGACACATTGATATTACATAGAATGTTAATTTTGGATAGGCGAAGTATTATAGGAGCGGCTCCTTAGCCAATAACTAAGCTGATCAACTGATCTTCATTTTAATCTGCGATTGTCACGGCCAGTCTATGGATACCATTCTTACTCGTACATATCGAGACCTTCGTCTTGATTGTCATATGAACCAATCAGACGCCCAAAAAGCTAGTGGTGTCGGTAGCTTACTTGCCTAAACATCTAGTGTTCATAGTAGGCCTGTATGTTGCTGTCTACAGGAAAGATTTGTGTTTTTGTGTGTATGTTTGTAATGAATAAACTCAAAAATTACTGTGCCGATTTCAAAAATTCTTTCACCATTGGAAAGCTACATTCACCCTGAGTAACATAGGCTATATTTATTGCTAGAAAAGATTAGGGAATCTCATGTCCACCCGTGCGAAGCCGGGACGGGCCGCTAGTATGTCATAAGACAAAACATAGCGTACTATTTTATTGTAAGACATATTGTATACCTATGTTTCACAAATAAGCTTTATGATTTAACTGGAGGGGCACAGGTGCCCGAGATCAAATATTTCTTTCTAGAAATAAATATTTTCTTTACAAAACTACTGCTTTCGCAAATACTTCATCATCACCGTGGGTAATGTCTCTACTAATGAATACCATGAAAACTCCATCCTCAACTGTCCACACCAAATCACAAACCAAAATTTTAAAAATCTTAATACCAGTGCTTCACCTTCAACAGCTTTACCAAAAACCGAACTTATCCGAACTTACCCGAACTTGGGGCGAACGATTCGATTTCGGTCGTACAAGAGCAGACATACAGCCCAGACATGGCGTGGGATGGCCCTCGATAGGCGGTGCGACGACCCGGTACGACCGTAAATTAGTGCGCCAAGCTAAGTACCTACTGGCAACAGTCAGGATTTAGAGAAATATAGACAGGTAATAGATAAACTGTTGTTATACATCCTAATCTACTCATCATAGTCATAGGTGTTCATTATGACAACCGGGATCAACGACGGCTTTACGTGTTCTCCGAGGCAAGGAGGGGTCTCGATGTATTAAGAATGGTCACCATCCACAGACTGAGCGCGGCTAGTGTAGCTTAACCTTGTAGGTCAGTCGACTGCCGTGTTAGTCTAGTGGTCCTAAGCAGAACTGCTATGCTAGGGGTCCTAAGTTTCGATACCCAAGTCGGGCAGTGCTTTTGGTTTTTTCAATGAAAGTCTCAGTACCAGCTCGGAGTTTGGTTGATATGAAATGAAATGATGAAAGGATGATATGAAATGATATTTATTTTCTGTAAATACATCTTTTAAAGACACTTTTACAAGTCAATGCTTTAATTTTTTTTATGCTAGGTTAATGGCAATAGACTTGTCCTCTGTTACATGGCACCTAAATATACCGGCGAACTGTGGGTGGACATTGTATACTTCTGCTTAACCCTTCTGGGAATACAGGCGTGATGGTATGTTACGGTATGTTTGTACAGAGGCCAGCACATCAAGCTACCACAATCTGTCAAATTTCTTTGATTGATTTTGAACTCTATTACAAAACGATAAGGTTCATATTCAATTGGGAAAATTTGACAGTTTTGGATAGCTTGACCTGCTTGCATCTGTACATCCTGATCGCCCCCACTTTTAAGCCAACATGACAGAAGAGATGGAGGCTATTAAATTCCATTAAATTTTTGGCACATAAGATTTCGGTTTATTGTCACATAATAATATTCTTGGACAACTTTACACAACACCATCTAGTACCAAACTAAGCAGAGCTTGTACTATGGGTACTAGACTCAAATCGAATCCACGACACCATGATCAGTAGTCCGATACCCGTACTACTAGACCGACCATGGATCACCAGAGAAGAAATGGGTCAAAGTTTCAGGACACCTAAGACCAAGAGTTAAGAAGTTCCAATAAAGCTGATTCCTTCCAAGATGTTCAAAGATGAGCTGCGCAAATCGATCAGGATTGCTAACTGGCGTTTACTCCCAAGTATGTACCATCCCCTGCTTTAGTGGAAGACGAACCCAGATCTTTGGGGAACATTTCTTAGACCACTTAGAAAAGAGGATCACAGCAAGATGGTTCTCACTAACACGGTGAATTACAAGTTAAGCTCAAGGTTTTTTATTACAAATAAACATTAAATTATTTAGAATGGGTTAACCAAAAACAAATACTTAAAGAACCAGTCAGTAGATTTATATCGATGCTGACTGCCTAGGCTATGACAGACGATTAATTTAAAAATAATTAAGTCTCGTTTAACTTTCGTTTTAATAATAAGACGTGTCTCCGAATGGGGTCCATAATTCGGTTTTAAGCGTTGCCGCAACTCAGATTTCACTAATTTGGAAGCCGTTCTTAGAATTATGCACCCATTTGCATAAGGTGAAGTCGTTGACCGATGTTCTGAGGTCAAAATCCGATCCCTTGAAATCTGTAGACTCAGTAATTAATTAACGCATAAAAGCTAAATATTATTAATCTTATGTAATTAATTAACGCATAAAAGCTAAATATTATTAATCTTTCATATAATATAACATCAAGCGCGTTGCTATTTAACTGTTTTACGCATTTACATGATTATGATAATATAATAGTAATATGAGGGGCTCATGGCTAAGCTGATCAATCTGCAAGGGTAAGCTGCGCTAGCCGCGGTCACTCTTTAGATGGGTAACCATTCTTAACACATCAACACCATGCCTCAGAGAGCACGTAAAACCGTCCCGGTTGTCACGCGAACACCAGCTATGACAATAGCGTTAGTCAGAAACCCCTAAAGCTTAAATCAGTCTATCCTCAGGATATCGGTATCGCTCAGAAATTGGCAGTAAAAATTTTCACATACATAAACACCCAGACCGGGAACGATCCCACAAATTATATTAGACCAAAAGCAAGACACTACACAATATAAAACCCAAGGCAACATGACAACTAATCACAGATCAGTCGATGACGTATTCACCACCAAGGAGAATCACCAATTTATCAAGCAAAAAATCATATTAAATATAACCATTTCAGCGCTGTAAACAAGCAAGTGATTTTTCAATGCATCACCGTTCGCTGGGTGCAGTGTACATGATGTTATTCACCGAGCATCGAACCCGTGTCCTTGGCCTCAGGTCTTTGCCGCTCGAGCCTACGTGGCCGCCAGTCACGCGGACATAGCTTTACTGGATAAGCCAGTTGATAGTTTTCTTTTTGTTGTGTTATAATAATGTGTCGATTAATGGCAATAAGCTCCCTTTTAGGACCTAAACATACCAAACTGTGGGTGTGCATTAATACACCGCTTCCTAAAATTTCGTATGTTTCGTCGACATGTTATTAAAAAATACGATGGCTTTCGTGGTCACTATCTAGTAGTTAAATTAATAATTATATAATTGTTTATTTATTTAAATATTGGAAGATAAACACTAAAGATAATATGACTGAACATTAAGATTAAAAACATTTTAAAATAGGTCTCCACGTATAAATAATTGAATACATTATTACAACTTGCGTGCGACTCCAGACCCGTACAGTTATTTTGTCGGAACTAAAGATTGTCTCCTTGTTTGTAAGCGTCTGACATAAAAAAAACCTATCAATGGTACATCTAGTCGTCGTTTAAGCGACTCGGTGTTTTTGTGCCGGATTGTCAGACCTACATAATGTTAATTGGTACCGCATCTAGTGCTCTTATTGTGCCCTGGTACCTGTTAGGATAGCTAGGTCGCCCCGCACAACAACCAAGCCTGTATTAAATATATTTAATGCAAGGTTTTTTCCATGGTAATGGTTGTATGGAAAATATTGATGTATGCATGAAATACACTCATGATGGAGACTATTGAATAAAATGGATGAGTTCGTGATTGGCAGCTTTAAAAATTTATGAAATCGGTATGACGTTTTATGGGTTGGGCTTTTAAGATAAGTACAACACAGAGCGATCGTTTTCTGCGCTACTACGGATAGTTTCTGCGCTACTACGGATAGTTTCTGCGCTACTACGGATAGTTTCTGCGCTACTACGGATAGTTTCTGCGCTACTACGGATAGTTTCTGCGCTACTACGGATAGTTTCTGCGCTACGACGGATAGTTTCTGCGCTACTACGGATAGTTTCTGCGCTACTACGGATAGTTTCCGCGCTACTACGGATAGTTTCTGCGCTACTACGGATTGTTTCCGCGCTACTACGAATGACTCCTGCCCTACTACGGATGGTTTCTGCGCTACTACGCATAGTTTGTGTACTACTACGAATCGTCTTTGCGCTATTACGAATATTTTCTGCATTACTGCGTATAGTTTCTGCACTACTTTAAATAGTTTCAACTGCACTACTATGAATAGTTTCTACCCTACTATGAATAGTTTGTGATGCTTTAAAGGTTTCGTAGACGTTTTCTGACCATACGATAAGCGCAGTGGTTGAGGAACTGGGTTCTGCAAGGCGGCTCACGGGTTTATAGCGTGGCTTTCATTTTCAAATGTTACTATGTAAGCCAGCCAAAATTGACAAAAGGGACCCTCACTTTTTTTAATAGTTTTTGATAATAATAATAATAATAATACCCGCCTGGACAGACGGGTCCGTACGCTGCTGACTGCATATCGAATGCATCACCCACGATCATCTGTCATGAGATTGTATATCCCGCGGAAGTGTGGAGGCCGAGGCTTTTTAAATGCCAAAAACCTCCACAACCGCGAGATATGCAATCTCAAGGAATATTTTCTACACGCTGACGGGGAATGCATCGAGATGTAGTAGCAGTGGACAAAGGACTCACCCCGTTCTCCTTGGCGAATGAGAACTGGCGCAAGCCTGTAGTGCTTGATACTAACGACCGCGGGAAGGTATGGCAGAGTAAGGAGCTCCACGGACGCTTTTTCCGGGCCCTACATGGGCCCGATGTAGATCAAGCAGCGTCCGTAGCCTGGCTGCGTTTCGGTGACCTCTTTGGGGAAACCGAAGGTTTTGTCTGTGCAATTATGGACGAAGTTATCATGACGAATAACTAATAAAAGATAAGCAAATCAAGTATCTTGACTTGGCTGGCGAGGTTGTCGACATGTAGGATGTGGACACAGCGATCATTGTACCGATAGTCGTGTCAGCCAATGGCTTAATAGCCACGAGCCTCGACCAACACCTCAGGAGGCTCTCGTTAGGCGGCTGGGTCAAGGGCCTGATCCAGAAAGCAGTACTGCTGGACACGGCCCGTATTGTTAGGAGGTTCCTCTCTCTGGAGCCCTGACCGCTGGTAGCTTGGACCCTGTTCCCGATACCGGTGGGCCTCTATTTTTTAAATTTTTAAATGTTTTTGTCTTTAATTTATTTTATAAAAATATTTGAATAATAATTTATAAGAAAATAGATTAATAAAGGAAATAATAATAAGCAACTTAGGTCTGGATTTCTGAATTTAATCGAAAACATAATACATATTAATATCATTATAGCAACCTAAAATTCAAATTATTATCGAGTCTCTTGAAATACATCTAATTTAATCCTTTACTTCAATTCTATAAAAAAACTTACCGAAGTTTTTACGTTTCTTATTTACCAAAAATTTGTTGACCCTAAATGTATCACCTTAAAACTAAAGTCCATCGACACCGCACGACCATACTAACAGAGCATTTAGCAATCTGCGATTACTGGACTGATATTATCTTAGTACGATTAATGGCAGGCCCTTTATCCAATGTCGATAACCGTGGTTGAACGAAACGGTGCAACCCATCCTCGGAAATAACAGAAATACACCTTATTTCAAGTTACATAAGGTTTAGATAAATCTAAAATACGAAAGGCTTCTGAAAGATTTTTTCGTGTTTCCGAATTTGAATTGTACAAGTTCTGAGATAAGGTTCTGTTTCTATTGCCGAGATGTTTTCGATGCCTATGTGCATGGCTAGTTGTATGTCCTCGGGGTACAAAAGGTAGGTCTGCAACAGATATATCTTGAAAACGAGACAATTTAAGGTATAAGTGGAATATTAAACGTGTCAAGAAGAGGCAAGGTCTTTATTGTGAGGCAGTAAATTGGCAGTTTGTATTTTAAACTGATTTAAATAGGGCTTTTTAGTGTGTTTGGCGGCCCGAATGCCTATGAAGTTTCTTGCAGGGTTGTCTCCATAGGAACCATTATATGAAACTGTGAAAATAGCCATATTTTCTTAGGTACTTGTAACTGCCACATGAAATAAAACACCTGACATAAACTTTCCAGCGATTTTTCATTAATAATTTGTTCTGTAGAGGGATTGATACTGTAAAGATCGGTGCAAGAACGTGGTATTAGTATGATTTACCGGTTCAAAAGTAAACAGTCATTGGAATTTTTATTTTGAATTTGAAAACTGTTTAGAAATTGAATTGAGTAGATATAATTACCAGATAGGTACCAGAGAATTTCTGGGTTTGATACCAAATTCCTATTGATTGTGCATTTTGATTTTAAAATTAAATATTTCGCTAGGCAACAAGACAATTTTTTAATTTTGTTATCAAAATGTGTCTCAAGTGATTTGGGCCTAATATAGGGGGTCTAGGGGTCTGGGTGTATGTGAAAATTAATTTAAAAAGAATAATTTTCACAAACACGAACACCCAGACCGAATAGCTAATGTGGTCTACGTGTCAAAAAGTATTATTCAGTTGACTGAAGTAAAATAAGCCGTTAAAATGTATGTGTCCAAAATCAATTTTTATATTATACAGGTCTATCTGAATAGATATTGAGCGACTCAGTGAACTTGCTGCTAAGCCCCTTAAAACTTCGCCATGATGAAACTTCGCAATCAAATTTCAGTATAAGCTAATTGAACTTTGAGCTAAAAAGTTCCCAACTTTGATGGTAGTTAATAATTTTTATAATACCATACTTTATGAATAGTAATAGTTTGCTAATTTTAAGTTTCAGCTGCCTTCATCGTGGTGGAAATTTTAAAAATCACTGTACTGAAAAGTCTGATCTTTTCTTTTAGAGTGTGCGCATTGATTGTAATCTTTCTAAAAGTTTATTATTCATAAAACTTTATCGAACTGCGTCTTTAGTCTTGTCATTGTAAACTGAGTGTGAGGTTGCAGTTTGGATTCCTAAGTAGAACCAAGTATTTTTGGGTATTTCGATGCAACTTGGCTATAGAATCCCCTATTTTACATGAGAACTAAAAACATACCGGGAAACTGTTTTGGGATACAGGCTTGGTAAATAAAAAAAAAACATTTACTCTTTGGTGCGTTCTGAACTTGCTTTAAATTGTGTAATTAGCTTATGTCACCATGAATATACGAAACACAACCAGATGATACAAACTTTTAAAGTTTTTCAAAATGAAACCCTCGCTTCGCTTTTTTCTTCACAAAAAACATCTACAGGTCGATCCTTTTCGCACGAGGTCCAATAATGCAATTTCAATGTACCTGCTAATTGCATCCAGCGTCCCGCTCTACAAATGTTTGTTTACAGGGTGATGCTGTTTTACTTAATTATTCATTGATTGGAGATTGAGGATCGTGAGTTTCGGAAATAATTAAACCATTAATCTAAACAATGACTTAGTGTTTTTAAAATATGAACAAATAATTTAACAAGTTTTATGCATTACCACGACACGATTGGCTTGAATACAACACGACGGATTTTTTTTCTGCTTTTGTATGAAAATCGTCATGGATGTTCTCCATCTCTCCTAGAAAGAAAGGCGGAGGATTATTTTGGACTCTTATTGAATAAAACCGACACACGGCCATCTTTAGCACACTTAGGAGCCGTCACACCGAGATCTCTAATGAACGCACCTTTGGCCCTCGAGTGCTTTGCCTTAGGCAAGTCACAAAGCTTTGGGTTCAACTAAATACGTAATTATAACTTTTTTGTAACACGAGAAATTAAAATTATGATAATGCTTACGATAGAAAAAAATATTTGATACTCCCTAAAAAACCAAGTGTCAAATAAAATTAAATTAAATGTTCTACTATTTTCTCCTCCCTGTAGAGGGCGAGTATTGGCACTTGCGACAATGGAGTCGAGAGAAGAAAAACAAATGAAAGCCATTGGTGGATGGAGCTTTGAACATTGAAATAACTATGAACTGTTTATTTTTCTAAAGATCGAGAAGAATTTGCGAAGAATCAAGGTTATAGAAAGAAGTATTTTTAACAAGCAGTCTGAACTATTTTCTAAAGATCGAGAAGAATTTGCAAAGAATCCAGCTTCAATAAAGAAGTAAGTACTTCTTGTTAAGAAGCAGATTCATAATATTATGGTGATATTATGATTCATACGTCAAAGTTAGAGTACTGGCTCACTGTTTTCTGCTAGCGCGACTGCTGAGATTGAGATCGGGATTATTGGGTTTTTTTAAGAAATGTGCGAGAGTGACTGCCCTGTAAATGACATTTTAAATTCGCCCCCTATTACACGGGACCTAAGAACTAACTAGTGAAGTTTGGGTGTATTTCAACAGCTACACCTTTGATTAAACCATGGGAGTGGGGGATAAACAAGAGTTATCCGTAATCCATATAAAGTACTTTGACTTTACGTAATTAATAACCCTGTTCTTAAAAAAAGTCGCCCACGCGAGTAGTAGCTTTTTATTAGACTGGGAACCACAACACTAAAATTTCCACACTCCACATAACATAATCACTGCAGCATAAAACTTATATAGAATTACAAGAAACCATAATCTTATTATACGATTAAAACATCATCGATGTATAGAACAGCTTTCTTGGAAGTCGTTAGTTTTTAAATAGGATTCTCAATCGAATTCAAGCTCTATCCACTCCAGTCAAAGTTTAAAAATGAATACAGATAGCAGAAGGAAGCAATATGTCGTACAATTCTGTTTCTATTTTGTTCTATGAATTGGAGATTTGTTAAGATTTGTATATTCATTCTGAGAAAACATTCGGAAATTTTGTTTTGACTTTTCTGTATTTCATTCGTACGTTGACACTTGGTAGCATGTTTTGATGTTTCTGATAGGCTGAAATGATCTGGAAATAAGACAGGAAATTGTTCTTCTAAGTTCATTTTTTATTATTTCTCGATGCACGTTCTTGAACTTATTTTACCGTAATACTATAAAGGACAAGTGAGATGGATATAAACCGCTTATTTCCAAATGGTCAGGCGCGTAGTACTCTGACAATATGTATAAATTAACGTGGAAGAAGCAATAGAACTTTGCAAGCTTCGTACCAAGTAGTATCTAGTCTTCTTCTCGGCGTGAGTGTTTGTGTGTATGTTCAATGAAAAAATAATCTTTTATAGTTATTATGGTAGTGAAAGTTGAGAAGTATGTGTGGTGTAACTTAAAAACATAAGTGAAGAACAGCGTGATAAGGAAGCGTTGAGGAATAAACGAAGATATAGGAGGTAACAAGTATTGAGAAAAGTATGTTAAGAGGGTTTAATCATTTATAGAGGATGGATGAACGGAGATTGACAAAACAAGTATACTTGGAGAGTATGGATCATATGGATGGAAGAGTTGATAGGGGCCGACATCGACATCATTCACATACGGGGCGAACGTACCATAATTGCGAACCAAATTGCGGTTGTTCATAAAAAATAATTACTATTCCATCACATTGACAACGACACGTCTTAGAACAAACTGATATAAATATTTTAATTAGTGCTATAAAATAGATAAATATTGACATACCGATCAAGCTTTATCTCTAAGGTTATAGAACTTATAAATGAAAATACATGCCAATGTCAAACTTTTAATGTACAGAGTAGACAAACAATTTTTATTAAGCTGATATTATTTGATAAGATATTAAGAACAAATATATTATTTTTTAATTTATTTTGATTTATCCTGTTCTATTCTTTTTAATGAGGGATGACAGTCTAGCTGTCAGCCAGACCAAACCGTGCGACTGCAGCTATACAATTAAATGCACTGAGTTGTTATATTGTATAATATCCTCCCACCTACTTGTACAACAATGTAGTTTTTTATTAATTATTTTCCTCTCAAATACCCAGAATGTTATTAAGTATCTTTTGTCCAAAATTTCGTCCACGTAGAATTAGTATTTTGGGTAGCTAATTTTTCATCCAATCTGCTTTTTATTACTAACGAAAAGTTAAATGAAAGATTTTTATCATTTAACTTTTCGTTAGTAATAAGTCTTTTTTTATTGATTCGTCAAACAAACTTCCACCCCCTCAAGTGGTAATTTCTGGGATAAACATTTTCCTATATCCTTTCCCTAGAATCAAACTATCTTTATCCCAAATTTAATCTAAATTGGTTCAGCGATTTAAGCGTGAAGAGATAACAGACAGATACTTTCGCATTTATAATTTTATACCCGTATGGTATGTATTATACCCGTAACCTGACTCAATAGCCTAGAGGTCGCAACTTGACTATGCTCGAGGTACCTACTTACGGTACGGGTACGGAACTGGTTCGATTGCCAGGTCAAGTAGAGCTACTTGGTTTGAATAAAACGCGACATCAGTCGTTTTTGTGCCGAAGTTTAACAAACAGACAAGGAATCCAAATATTACTTTTTCGTGTTTGAACCTTTTTTTTTTAAATACTCATGTATCATCCACGAACTGGGGAGGCGGCAAGGTATGTCGGACTCGTACCGACTAAAAACCGCACTTGCCTTCACCTACCCTACAGTCATGGCTATGGGATCCGTGAAATTCGCCATTACCTACCATGACAGGGTCAAATTCAACGTCCCCCTGACGTTGAACTTGTTGTTGTTGACACTTTGTTTTTTTATGTCGTCGTTGTACGGACATCGTCCCTTTACGATTTTAAAATAGTATAAGTAGATAACAAAAAACAGAACCCTCAAATAGTTTTTTTTGGCTTACGATAGAACAGACTTAAAAAGACAATAGAAAATGTAGACTTTTGTACAGAGGTCAGCACATAAAGCTGCCCCAATCTGTCAAATTTCTTTGATAGATTTTCAACTTGAATACAAAACGATAAGGTTTATATTCGATTGGGAAAGTTTCAGTTTTGGATAGCTTGACGCTGGCTTCGTACAGATAGTTCCTTTACGATTTTAAAATAGTATAAGTAATTAACAAAAATAAACCTCGCTTACTTTTTTAGGCTAACGCTAGAAAAGATTTGAAAAGAATAGAAAATGTACATATTTGTATGTACTAATGTGCATGAATAAATAAATAAATAAAAAACAAATTTTGAATAAATTCATATTCTCTTCAGATTAGATACTAATTGTCTCTTTTCGTGTAAAGCTGATTTCAATAATTAGACTATATTATCAGCTTGTAATACAATAAAAGTTATTACTATACTAGACGTAAATGCCTAAATTACAACAATAACCCTTTCTAATGTGATATTAATAATTTTAAGTGACAATAACACAACGGCTAAGGCAATGACTTGCAAAGGTCGTGAGTTCAATTCAATCCCATTGAACTATTGAACTATCGGGGTGAACTCACTCCTTGTGTAAGCGTATTTGGTTTAGATAGAATTATTAATATGGATTTGTTTGATTGCTATAAGAAAGAAAGAAATAAATAAAAATAAATAAATAAAGATCAAAGTCAAATTCAAATGTATTATTTCAATTAGACCATTAAAATAGCACTTTTGGAAAGTCAAAACTAGTTGCACGGTTCCAAAAAGTGGGTCTTATGGAGAAGAACCTGCAAGAAACTCTTTTAAAAAAACGTGATTACAATGTTAATCTTCGTTTACAATTTTTTTTATGAACAGTTAATGAGAACAATGCAGTTTTATGAGTACCTACTATTATAATATCCAGAATAATAAACAGACAAAATAAAATTGCCATTGACAGTAAGAGCTGTCCACTACCGACAGACGGCACCCGTTTACGAGTATGACGTGAGTATCGGCATCGTTCGACTCAAACTAAATATTAATATAACTATTGTAGACTCATATTCGTCCGGCCCAGAATTCAGCAACCCGGACTGCATTTGCTGATGCGGCTACTAAATCCTCGCGTGTGCAGTTAACAGGGCATTTGGGGAAAGATGAGAGATGAGCCATTGTCTGCGGAGAGACGCCGCAAGCACACTGGAGATCTGAGGCGTCTGTGAACCCCCATTTGTAGAGATTATCTTTACTACAACCGACCTGGGTTCGGAGCCTGTTAAGACTTTTCCAAGTCTACCATGGTAGAGTGTGCCCAGGTGGGAGATTCTCCTTTGGGGTAGGAAAGAAATGAGGGGGCCACAGCATCTCTCGCCATAGGTCACATTTAATCACAGAAGCGCCGCCGACTAGTGGGCTCACGCACTCAAAAAAACTATTGCGACTTTTGAGCCTCCCAGGCACTGGGGTATAGTTGTGCTTTGCATTTGGCGAATTGTTAATTCGTATTCTGATCCGTCCTGTCAAAATCGTATACAATTTTGGCGACCGTGACAAAATATTAAGTAATTAAGAATACTAATTTACAACTAGAAATATTATTTGAAAATTCTCACGAGGAATTTGTTTTTTGTTTGCCCATAGAGTGGAACACTAAGTTTGGACGCTCGGAAGCCTGCCCCGCCCCACACTAAGATTTAATTTATATTTGCAAACACTACTAACATTTTCACCAACATAACACCAAGAGGCGTAACTACTAACTGTAAGCCATACAAATATTTCCATCACGGTCGTGGCCAATATCAAGAGTCCCGTGGCTGTGATATTATAGGGCAAGGAAAGGTAAGTGTTTTTAGTCGGTACGAGGCAGACGTACCCTTTTCGGATGGAGAAATGCGTCTTATGCATCTCCCGCTCAGGGACGCGGGACGGTTATGTCGGGCTCTCCGGCCAGGTGGCCAGCATACCGACTAAAACTACCACCACTTCCACCTTCCACATAGTGGTGGAATCACGGGAATCGCTCTCGCATGATCCGCGATCCCACCACGGAGTCCAGTGTCAGACCCTTCTCGAGGGCCAAGTACAATGGGCGACTGACGTAGGCAAACGTACCCTGCCATTACAGATCCATGAGAATTTACCGCACACCATAAAAGAAGATCATACAAATATTCCTTCATGTCAGAGATCGAATCCGCGACCTCTAAACGTGATTGTCGGATTGAAACGGTCTCAGGTAAAGAACTCGCAAGGAATATTTAGAAATATAACCAAAGCTACAACTTGGACTTCATTATAGAACACAATCAAGACACTCAATCAAGTCTATTGAAGACTCGCGGTAGATAAAGACGACTCAATCAGCTTCCAAGCATCACCATTTAAAATTTAACATTCAATTATCAAGAAACATTGCGCCTCAAACAATTGCGGTTCCATTCTCGAGTACAATTAATAGAACTTAGTCAATCAGGCATCTTGCAAAGCTCAACAAATGTTCTCCATTATACTGATAACATCGGTGGAAGGGGTTCTTACAATTACTGTACAATCTACAGACAAATCAACGGGTACCGCACAAATAGATTTTATATCTTCATGTTTGGTGCAAGATTGAAGCTGAACGGCTTGCTTGATATTCGTTTTGAACCAAAGAAAGAGCTTAAGATCCATTTATTTGGATCCTTGGTTAAGAATAATTTACAATTATGTGATATTAATATTTATTTATTTTAATGTTATCGATTTCTTGTTGAAACAACATTTCTGTGATAAACCTCACAACACCTAATGTGGCATGCTATAGCATAAAGTTGCTTTTAAATTAGTTATATTGATCCCTTCCTTTTGCTATTTAAGAACTGTGAAACTTAATTCTGTCATTATTTTTAAGTAAATAGCAGTAACTGCAATAGTACGTCGATGTTTCTAGAACAACTTTTACCATGTCCGTTGTTTAGTGTTCACATACTGGACTGCTGGTCGAGGACGACCTCGAATGCGATTATGTCTATTGTTTACTTGGAACTAGATGATGCTGTGTAAGATTGTCCAACAATATTTATTTAAACTTCTGGTTCTAACTGCAACACCCGCTTCCGCTCACACTTCAAACCTTTCACGTTTAGTGGCAATAAATATTTATCGCTCGCGTCAGACCCTGGGATTAAGACGAAACTACACAAATATTATTTCGATACACTCCAACGTGGTCACTTTGTGGTCGATTGTTTTAGGCAAGTTATTTACGAGCAAGTGGTCCGTGTGTTCAGCAATTGCGCATTTCTTTAATGAGCAGTAAAATTCCTTTGATCATGGGAAGTTGGGATTTTGTAGCGAAGTTGTGTTTGAAGATATCTTGAAAGCCCCTTATCTATTTTCGTTTTCTATAATAGGGTTTTGTTTCTACAGCAGTACTTTTAATAAGATATTAACGGAGTAGTCTAAGAAACAAACTAAATCTATTATGATTATAATAATAAAATTAATGACGAATTCATTTCATTCATCAAATCATACGTAAAAACTGTAGTCCCTGAAGATGAAATACTATTCAAAAGGTCTACTCTAGCGGATCTAGAATGTATATTAATTTAATTTAATGTACATGTACTATGATTAAAACTTAAAAAAAAACTAGTGGTCCCTGCCGTGGTCTCTTTAAGTTTGAATGTTATAGAGTTTCTTTTTCAAAGTCCATTTAAAAACAATTTATTGACATATTAACGATTATATGCTTTTGTTTGACATTAACAGCCTAAATTTACACAATAGATATTTGACTCGCAACCGGCGTATGTGTATGACAAAATGTATGAATGTGGCTGAAGCAAAAGAGTGAAGTGAAGCAAAAGAGAGCTAGGATCGTAGCAATCAGCAGATTTCTTTAGTTTCTACCTACCTCTATGCAAAAAAGGTGTGAGTGTATGTATGTATAATATATATTTTGTTAATTACATACACAGTTACGTTTTCTGCACTCCTCCATATAAACTTTAACTATGTAAAATCGCACACTTCTCGGGTATAAAGTTTTCTCTTCACATAAGAATAATTTCTATTTTCATCCTTTTTGAAAAATATTAACGATAATGAATTCAGATTTGAGTGAATGCGCGCGCACATGCCAAAACAAAGTAAGAACGTACAGTTATTAGAGAACAGGAATTTACAATAAGTAGGTTAAGTCGTGGTGTGGTAATCCCCTTTTTTAAAGCTAGATAAAATAATATTCAGTATATAACAAAATTAACCTAACACATGACCAGACTTATTCTGTGACTCAATATCAAGGAGAAACACTAAACGTCATCAGTGTGTGCCTGTTTTTTAAAAAAGGAACATACATTTAGTTCACTACATTTTTATTTATGTGTAAAAACCTTTTTTTATAGCACGGAAAGTCCTCATGGATCATCCGCCACCCGGGGAGGCAGCACATTATGTCGGACTCATAACAACATAAGAAAATGATGGGTAGAGTACCTAGGTACCAAAAGGGCCATCAGCTCGGTAGGTATATTGTTAGATATCAATAGAAGTACTAACCTAATACTGCTTTTCAGTTGCGACTATAATATAGTATGATATATCTCTTTTAAAGTAGTCCCAATAACAACATCTAATTTATTAATACGAGCAGAACCAGGTGTTCTCAAATCTATTGTCCAGTAATTGTTTAAGGGTACGACCCGCAGTTGGGCGTGAACGTGGTCACTTTGTCAATTAACCGACCCAAATTCCGAAACACCATTGAATTATTTAATTTGCACAGATGAGCCTGCAAATTGGAACTTGAGGCTACGACCAATGTACTCGGGGAGATGCGAAGAGGATAGGTAATTTATTTTGCTTTGTGACATATCTGAAAAGCAATCACACTCAATGGTGCTGGTAAGAAAAGAAGTTTGGGTATTTCCCGCTGACTCCATCTGCAGTTGGAAAGTAACTGGACAATGTACGGTCACCAAAAGAGTTAGGTAGACAGGCAGCTAATTGAACATCTGTGTTTTAATAAAGATTGTGTAATAATGTATCACGCAATATGTGTCAAAACGTAAGTATTGTAAACAGCTCCATACCTAACCCTTTGGCGCGTAATGATTTATGTCGAAATCTGTATAAAAATGCATATTTCGTTTTCTATCTGTATACTTAACTCTTTTGTTGACTGTACATGATATTGTTGAAATAAATTGATTACACACATTGAAATGGCAAAAGAAAAAAACAAGATGATACGTCAAATTTAAATTCACAAAAAATGTGTCAAGTTTCAACCGTAGCTGCTAAAAAAGGGTCCTATTGAAGTATCATTGATACTCGAACCTACTGATGACCTAATCGGAATCATTTTTATAGTACGGACACTCCTCAGTGATCATCTGCCATTTGGGGAGGCGGCAGGGTATGTTGGCACTTCCTGGGATCCGCGACATTCACGACGACAATGACGGGGCCAAATTCGACCCTGCCAGTTCTTAAAACATCGGAAAGTCTATACATTTGACTGTATTCATTTTTCTAGACAACCATTCAAAATAGACATGATTTGTAACCATTATATTATGTATATTACTCGCTGTTGGCATTATGTATATTACCCGCTTCCCAATGAGCTTTTTAAGAAAAACACCTATATCCTTTGCCAAGGTCTATAACAAATTTCATCAATTCGCTTAAGCGGTTTAGGCGTCAAAGCGTAACAGACACTATTAATAATTTAACGTATTTGTAGTATTAGTAGGGACTTGAGTCGGCTGCAGAACTGTTTTTTATCAAGAAAGAGATCAGCTCAATTGCGTCGGTGATATCCAGTCATAGAGAGATCTATATAAAACTGTGGACGAAGGTTATTTTATGCTTGCTAATGAGCTGAATCAATACTGCGCGTGCGGAACCAGGTACGGAGCTTGCAAAACAACAAGTACCATAAAGGAACTATTTAATTCAAGCCACAAACGATACAATGACTTCACAAGTAACACCTGTGCTAACAATAATTATAAATTGTTATTCACTAACATGCATTTTTTCGCATCAACATTTGTGTACACATAACCGGTTTAAACTGGTTTTTGTTAGACTGAGGCTAGTTTTTACCGGTTTGGTAGAGGATTGTTCTGATTGTTTGAACATTTTTATTTTGAAACAGTCTGGTTAATGTAAATATAAGAATTATAAGTAAGTAGGAATACCCAGACTAACATAATCTCTATAGAAGTATAAAACAAAGTCGCTGTCTGTCCCTCTGTACGCCTACGCAACGCGCAACCACTCTAATGCGATTTTCACTACCGTTTAGGTAATTGCATGCAAAAAATTTATATGTATAATACTAACTATTAATATTACAATGCAACCGTGCGTGGACCTATCCCGCAAATTATATTTCTGATTTCTAAAAAAATATTTACAGACTAGCATATCAGATCTTAAACAATCAATAGCGTAGTATTTCTATTCACCAATACAAAATAAGACGACTAACTGATCCAGTTTTATGACCTAAGATAACCTACGTGCTTTTATAGAAAAACTACGCAAACAAAAAGCTTTTCATGAAAATATCAGATAGAGAATATTCCATTCAAACAACTCAAAGGCTAAGTTCTATAAATATTATATTGCTATGCACTGAGCCCGAAATATATTCAACAAGAATTTCTAAAGAATATTGTACTTATCCAATTTTATCATCTCAAAGAATCGGCTTAGACGCAATTATAGGCTGACACCTAAAGACCTAGAATATAACTGTATATAGAGACGGATTACCTTTAGGATCTGTTAATGTTCAGCGAGAAATTACTCTTTCAGAAAAAGAATGAATTACGACTGAAGAAATGGAGATTGTATGGGCGATGGAAATCGATATTTGAATTCGAAGATCAAGTTATGGATCTCTTAATAGAATATAAAGGTTCTTTCAAATTACCTTCGTAATTTTTAGATATTACCAGAAAGATTTTAAGCATAGTATATAAAAAGGAGAAAGACACGCATTAAAGAGAAGATGAATTAATAACATTGTGTCAAGACGATAACAATTATGATTATGAAAGGAGTAATAGATAAGATGATAGTTGGTAGAGACGTATGAAAAAAAGACATCCTTGTAACAACGATCCTTATTCGGAGAGGTAATACTGGCATAGGAGTCAATATGAACTCGTATATATGTAGTTATAACACGACCTTCTTAAGAAAAATTACAAAATACCTAAATAATATCTAACAAAACCTTTTTAAACTTACAAATCGAATATACGATATGTTATAATGAGATTTATTTATATGAGTATCATAATTAAGTTCATAACCATTGTCAAGTTTAATCAAACGCAGTTGTAGACACGCGTGATTCCCGTGTCAATGTTTAGTTCCCGAAATAAAAACAGTGTTATCGTGCGTCGTCGAATAGTCTGGTGGTGCGCACCTTGGCAGCCGATCCAGATAGCGCGTATCGCTGCAGCTATCTGCGCGTTTGGCACAAGCCAGGGGCGAAATGAGGACGAAGTAAGTGGTGGGGCGAAATTAGGACAGTGAGAAAAAGTGGTGGGGTGAAATGAGGACGAAGTGAGAAAAAGTGGTAGGGCGAAATGAGAAAAAGTGGTGGGGTGAAATGAGGACGAAATGAGAAAAAGTGGTGGGGCGAATTCGGATGAAGTGAGTGCCAAGTGCAAGTGGGAAACGCACCCTCTATATAGGCACAAATAATTTAATAGCGGATCCATATTTATAGATTATTTTCTTATTTAATGTATTAAATATTAATGTGACCTCTAAAAAAAATTGTATTTATCGTAGAAAAAGTGCCTCGGAGGATTCTAATCTGGTAAACTAAGTGAAAGAACCCGAAAAATAAAAATTAAAAATGTAGTGGATCTAATATGTTTTATTTTATAAAATTAATTGTATCCATAAAATAAAATTAACTCAGAGTATACTATTCTTTCTAGTATAAGGGCATAGAGGGCGCTCGAAAACCCTGATGAAGTTTGACAACTGCTCAGTAACGTGCAGGCCTTGCGACTATATTACAGGGAATAGGTGGTTTCTCTTACATACTTTTATAGACTACAACGGCTTAATTGTTGTAGATTTTGAAATAATTATTTTATTTTATTCTTATTTTTCTGAACTAATGTTGTTGTAACCTCAAACTATAGCTGCCAGAATTCGCTCTCCAATATCTTTTTTTTATTAGTAGGTACTATCATGTTTATAATACAGACAGTAGAAAGAAATGTAAAGGTGTGTCATTCGATAGATCAAATAAAGGGAAAATTTGCAAATATGATTTTAATATTGACTTGCAAAGAGAAGAGAAAGAAGCAGAGACGATTATTATTACAATACTACAAAACATCAGCAACAATTTTCTGAAAAAATAAAAAAACCTCTATGTTCCCATGACCCCGCTTCATCCTTCATCTTGCACCTCACGGTAGCTCGCCAGTATCGTACATTGAACCACTGCGAAGGACAGAGAGAAAGTATATTTGTATGTGTAACACTATTGTAATCTGTTTACATTGCCGTAAGTATATTCTGTCATACTGTTTAACATCTCCTCGTATTTAAATCTTTTGGTTTACATTATGATTATGAACCAGACATGCTTGACAGGATTGCGAAAGTTGCAGGGAAAAATAAAAATAATCTCGGTGAATATTTTGCTTGTTTAGCATCCGTGTGTTGAATAAATGTTGTTTCAGATGTAGTTATAGTTGGATCAACTATTAAATTTAGAAGCCATAACCTGAAATATCAGAACTTTTTTATAATCAGCTGAGTAAGACAAAAATACTAGTAAAATCTACTTGATAATTAAATACTCTTAGACTACTTCATTAAAATGATACCGTAAAACCATCAACATCTGAGCCTTTTTCCCAAGTATATCAGATGCGGCTGAATATCAGTATTTTACACGAAGTGACTGCCATCAGACGTATGTCAACCGGGAAGGACGACTTTACGTGCTCACTGAGGCACGGAGGGATATCGACGTGTTAAGAAAAGTCACCCATCCATAGACTGGCCATGGCTGGTCCAGCTTAACCTTGTAAATTGGTTTATCAGCGTAGTATTATTTAGCCACGACCCCATCCTATAATAAAAGCTATACATATAATCAACTCGGAGAAACTATGATAATAAATAAACAAACAAACAATAACATAATCAAAGAAAACAGATCTCAAAAGCAATCAGCACTTATCACCGCGTAAAACTAGAAAATTATTAATCCCACGTAACATTACGTACATTACGCGAACTCGAGACGGATTCGTGGAAACGACGCGTAAAATTCGCAGCGGGATTACGTGAAATGACGTCATAAAGCAAAATTACGCGACGAACGGTCCCCTGAATGATCGCTTGTTTCGTGGCCCGAATATATTTGCGATGCTTTCCTATTTGAGTTTCTTAGCTAGTTGATTTGGCACATCCGTGTTCGGATTTATGCTTTATTGGCGTAGTGGTAGTACCGAAGCTTGGTTGCGGAATATTAAGTTCGATTCCCATGTCCTACAGAATCTTAACAGTTCATTTTAATATCACATTTTTAACAGTTACTTGGATTTGGGCAGGCCGGCCGCTCGTCCCATATTACATGGGACCTAAAACACAGTGGTTGATTGATTGTCTTCTGTGCTGTTTTTCTATGTCACAGTTTTGATTCCCACACATAACAAATGGGTCTATATGGCCTAATCCCAATTCTTCTATCTGTCGAGTCTCCGTTTGCTGAACTAAACACACAATTAAAATACAAAAAAACGGTAAAGAAAAAGCTGTTACCATTCTTCTTAAATATTACGTTCTGTATAGGTATTTTGACCTTGATAAACTTAATGCAAAACCCCTTACACATTGAAATCGATACAAAACTAATCGATATAACCTCGGTAGCTTCGCAGAAGGAATCTAATATAACAAGCCTTGATACAACGACAATATTGTTTAAAGAAAATTATCTAAATTGTTACCGTACAGTACCGTGGCGGTATCTCGACTCACTCCGGTTATTTTAGGCATTTTCAATTATGTACCGGACCATTTTAGGGGTCCGTAAGGAGGGGTTCATATCAGTGACAGCTTTTGAAGCTTTGATTCTTTTTAATAATTAATGAAATCAATATTTTAAAATAAAATTACTTCTGTCACAAATAAAATTTGATAAAATGAATTAATTGCTGCATACCGTTACGCTTGTATATCCCGAAGGTTTCAGCAGTGGCGTACCAATTTACACCCAAGTCCGTCACCCTTACGTCCATTAATGTTTTTACAAAATAACAAGAATAAAACGCAGTAGAAACTTTATTAAGTTTGTTTGTGTGAACAAAATTAAGTCTATATGTATAATTCGGAACTACCAATAAAAAACGAGACTTTTATAGATTATGAAGACTGGTAAAGTTTTGTTAATACATTCATAATTACACAGCAAAACTTTACACACCATCTTTCAGCATAAAAATCAGCATAACATACAGAACCCACAACCACATGAGGTTTAAAGTTGCAGTTTTTTGTCGTTGCTCGTCTGCTTTGACGTCACGCAGCTATGCGATCCTATATCGAGCCGAGCCACTTGTTAGACCCGGTGCAGTGCAGACACTTTTTGTGAACGAGACAGAAAATTTGAAAAAAATGGAACAATGCAAGATATTTAAATATTTCTGAACTCAACTGGGATCTTATTTGAATTTTTTTGTCGACTTTTTATGATAGAAACTAGACTGAATTGTTCTAGAGTAATTTTTTATTAAGTACCTGACTTTACAATTTTTATGAATGCCAAGACGAATTCTGTTAGTTTTTTTATAGCCCAATAGGGTTTTCACCTGTATCTACGTGGGTGTATTTATAAATACAAGCCAGCTCAAGCCACTTTGTGCCTTAGCCCATAACAGTGGTCTACAGAAAAAATCTGCAGAACAATACCACGATATACGTTTTTTTATAACAAATACTCCACGAGGTCACGTGAGGTAACCTGGTAAATACTCCGGTCTTATAAGAGCATGAACTGCTCTGAACACTACAATTTTGAAAAATAAATCCGAAATGGATACTCTGCTCATGCATTGCCAAATATTTTCCATTGTGAAGGGTAATATAGCCAGCGAAATTACTGGGTACTGGGCATATGAGAATAAAATTAACAACTGAGGTGTCAAGATGACAACGAGCGCGTGATGAGTGATGACACTAATAGTGTGTTACTGATACCAATAGTGTGTTGCTGATACCAATAGTGTGTTGCTGATACCAATAGTGTGTTGCTGATACCAATAGTGTGTTGCTGATACCAATAGTGTGTTGCTGATACCAATAGTGTGTTGCTGATACCAATAGTGTGTTGCTGATACCAATAGTGTGTTGCTGATACCAATAGTGTGTTGCTGATACCAATAGTGTGTTGCTGATACCAATAGTGTGTTGCTGATACCAATAGTGTGTTGCTGATACCAATAGTGTGTTGCTGATACAAATAGGCTGCGGCTGCCGTTTACCATCAGGCGGCCCAAATGCTTAATTGCTATAAACGATAAAAAAAGCGATCATGATATCTTCAGAACCGAGCAAACACCAACAAAATGAATATGGGTCCACTTTGAGAGTTATACATCTACTCTCAAAGTGGACCCATATTCATTTTGTTGTCTCAAACAAAAAAGAACATGAAAAGAAGTCCAAAAAGCGACTTTAAAATTACAAAGGCTACCAATAACAAGTTTCAGTTAGTTTGAATTTTAATAAAGTCGCTTCGAAGTTGGTCGGCAACTTGTTCCGCGAGGGTTAAGACTTCAAGTATTAAGTCACGCTGAATTGGCTGCTCTTTCTTCAGTTAGATCTCGTTTTGAAAGTTACTTTCTTTATAGACAAAACATATTATAAATGAGTATAACTATGTATTTCAACTTCAATTAAAATTGTTTTACATATTATAGAAAATCCACTAAAATAAAAATAAAACTATTCCAATCAATAATTGTGTCTACTTGAATATATTCAACGACAAAATTAAAAATAATTAATGTGTTCTTAATGTTCAACTAAACCAAATTCTATGTTATTTTTAAAAAATTCTCACACATTCGCCGAAACCGCCAATCTTCACCCAAATAAACACGATTGCCTCAAATCCTGGAGTTTATCACCTTTCTTTATAAATTTCACTATAGGAACAACAAAAGCCAAGGATGAAGCAAAAAGGTTTAATAACGCCGTACGTCCCGGGTAATTCTCTCTATTTTTGCCGGTCATAACTTAAGGAGAGAAATAAGGCAAGCTGAGTCTTGTGCGAAACAATAATAAAAATAATAAATCCCCTTCAAACGCGGCTGACAGACGCGAAACTATTCGCCGGCGATTCTAGGGGGACCATACATAAGAACTTTTTGGGATAAGTTCTAAGTTCACTAACATTTAAATTTGTATAATGGTTATAAAATATAGCTTATTGACTGGTTAATATTAGTAACATATTTTTTTTTTTAAACCTCTATTCTATTATCAACTTACATAGTACAATGTTACACTTCTACAAATTTTAAATCCGGACTAAGTATTAGGTATTAGAAAAACTTAATAGCTTTTTGCCTGTCCTGGGAACCAAACATAGGCTGCGCTTGCAGAACTAGGTCAGTGAGGCAATTATTGCCTCATAATATAATTTTAAAAACAGTTTTGTCGGAGGATATCACTATAAAATCATTAAATTACTCAAAAGACTAATAATATCCGCTGATAGAAACAGGATTCAGTAACCTTAGGCTTTCATACGATACAAACTCTAATAAATAAACTAAATTTGTAGGAGGTCATTGGCTCTACTGGTAGACGAGAGATCAATCAAATCTAGTTCCACAAATTTCGATAATATTCCTGCCGTTAATAATTATCCTAATGTGTTAGTTAATTTATGCAAGCTATTTGATGACGAGAATACGAACGATAAATGGAACACTAAAAACGAAACGATTTACCACTGCAATACAGTAAAAATGGAACCCAATTTTCGAGCTATCACCCACAAAATTTATGTCCATCATTTGCCTCCGAAAGCACGAAACAAAACAACATCTTAGACACGCCACGTTTCTTTTATTCCCGAGGAAGTGGGATAACACTTAATTTAAGCGATAAAAACAGAAATCTCGCAAATTCATTAAGCTTTTAACGGAACGACCCATAATTATAGAGTCGTTTCACCATTATTAATAACTCATAAAACAATACGAGAAGAAAATAAATTGCTCGGACTGCCTAGTGAAAATTCTTGGCGTCGCGCCTAATAGTGGGATTTTGAATCAGTTTGTTGTGTTTCTTGTAAAACATTTTAACAATTATGTTGTTTCTCTAATCGCGCGTAATAGATGACACTGTTTAGCTGTTGTTTTTTTGGTTTGTTTATTTGTGATTTAATTGCGAAAAAGTTTTTTTGCGCTTGATTGCCTATGCTATAAAAACCCTAAATTATGTGGTTGTATATTCAACTAATTTAAGTGTCCTAAATTCCTTACAATGTAAAAGCTTAACCACAGTGACGTCACTCAACTCGGAAGATACCTACCATATACAATGTATTTCTTTTAAGCTGGGGTTTTTTAAGCTGGAGTTCTTAAAATGAGTGCCAGGGGTCCACAAATACTCACGCAGGTCACCCTTAGCATATGAAAATTATGCAGTAATGAACGCATTGTTTATTTGATTCGCGAGTAGACCTAATATGATATTGCCTAACCAGGGGACCGAACAATTTTTGAAATTTTGATCGTCCGTGGACTACCAAAAAATTAAGAAACATGCCTAAATATAAAAAATGCTTTTAGGCGTCATGGAAGTTAATATAAAATGGCAAGAAGAGAAGCAAATAACAAGGACATTTGTAGCAAAGTAACGATAAAATTAACTGGTACAAGTAAAAAAATATGATCGTGATTGATGCCAGAAACTAGTAAATGCTAAAAGGTTATGGATAATTATGTAAAGAACTTACACCTAGCAATGAACTGTAATCAGCTGTTTAAACCGCCAAATATTATTGACCACAATCACAGAAAAACTAAATACTATCCACCAAACTAAATGCCATGCGTTCCATTGCTGGACCAAATGAGTCTACAGATCAGCATTCTCCAGCATAAGTGAACGCTGGTTCAAATCTAGACTATTCGACCTTGAACTCCGTTGTTATAACAAAAGTTGTCCCAAAAAACCATAGACACCCTATCAAAATCCCGTCACCGCCAGCAACTCTGTGCGAATCCAAACGAAAATGCGGGAAATTTTTGTTTTACATGCGAAAATGGAGAAATACGCCTTCAAGAAGCTAACATCGAGAAAAACCGTGGAACAATTGAACTGGAGTGTTTCAGTCCGCGTCGGGAATGACAGCTTTCCAATTCAATAGAATGAGGTTTGATTCTGTTTGTGGCAGCCGTTATAAGGAATTTATAATTTGGCGCTTTGGTCTTGTATGGAGTTTATGGATTGAAAATGTTGTTTGAAGTGCCTGGCTGCAGGCGTGTAGGCTTTGTGGGTCTATAAATTGATATCGAGATCGCTAAAAAAATTTTTACAAATTGTTACGGATTTTTCTTTTCCCAAAGAAGAAAGTTAATTTGAAAAGTTGATGTTATTATTGCACACAACTTCGTACTTTTATGTATATACACGACGATACCTACTTGCTGTCTAATGGCTAAAAGGATAAACCGTAATATGGTATTATGGTCTGTCATTACGCCAAGTGTTTAGTGTCTAACATTATCAAATTTGCGGTCGTCGTTACCAAAACCTATTTAAAGCATCAAGACTTCCATTGAGAAAACGCTAGAAATGACACAAAATTAAGTTGAGAAACTACCTTTTATTTTCTATGTAGATACAATAGTCATTCTTGATGTTTTTTTTTAACTCTAAGGTGGCATTCGGCCTGATGGTAAGTGGTTCCAATAGACGATAAATGCTAGCTAGGTATCTCTTGCGCGTTGTCGATCCTGTAAAACGTAAGAGGAATTGCTAGTAGTTGGGTTGGCACTATAACGGTTGAAACCCCCCACTGCGAACACAACGTTTCCTAGCGGAGTACTGGTGACCTTGCTCACCGTAAGGAACACAGTTCAAAGCAGTGTTATTTCACACGTTTGGCGCAGCGGCTGAGCTTTCGGCTTGTGCGCCACGGGTTGTGGGTTCAATCCCCACACGGAACAAATATTTGTATGACCTACATTTAGTTGTTCCGGGTCTGAGTGTTTGTGTATGTGAAAGTTTGTGTTTGTAAACGCACACACGATAAAGAAGAAAATCCTAGTGCCAACCGTTTTTTTTTTTAAATAAACTAAAAGAAAGAAAGATTTTCTGAAAGAGCTTCAATTTGAGTGGAATTACTCCCACTATACCCTACCTCTCTTGAATGGATCCAAATTTCAAAATACGTGATTATGAGTCTGACAGTTTTAATTGTAATAAGGCCGGAATGTTACAAAGTTTTTAGGAATCCATGTACATTCTGCCATAAAAGCATGCAAAAATTTATAATAAGTACCTAATTACTAAATAAAACAAAAAATCATGTGCTTATCAACTATAAAGTCTGTGATACAATAATAACATTTTTCTATTAGTAGATTAGTGAGAACTTTTTTAAATTCTCTTAGTGGCTTCTCTTTAATTTTTTGTGGTATTTTATTATACACAACATACAAATAATGCTTTTTTTTAAGAGTGCAGTTTTATATGCTCCCGTACTTAACATATTTTGATACTGAGATCTCATAGCTGTAGTTCTGACTCTTGTTTCGTTCAAAGAAGGAAATAATTCTCTATTTGTTTTGACAAAAATAGCTAACTCCAGTATATACAAGCATGGGAATGTTAATATCTTTTTTGATTTGAAGGTAGAAACGCAACTGTCCGTAGTTTTCATACCAAACATAGCTCTATTATTATTTTATTTATTAATATTGATTGTAAAATTGAGTTTAATTGAAAAAATCTAGTCGTTCACTATGCTAGAGGTCCTTCGGGTTTGGATTCCCAGATCGAGCAAAGTATTATTGGGTTTTTCTATAAGATTCTCAGTGGCAGAGTTTTGATTTGTGCTAATAGTCTCGTCGTCATACATGGGACTTAAACATATCAGCGAACTGTGAGTGAACGAGCATTACTAACACCTCTGGTTAAATACAATTCTTCGAAAATACATGCGTGTGTTCTATATAGGTACTCGTATGGCAGTTAAAAACTAAATCTTTATATACATAGTGAACATTTTACAACAATCAATTTCCAAATTTTCTTGTAGGTGTAAAATCAGCTCACTCTACGTCTCAAGCGTATTCGTGTGTAATGTACCTATATTGTTAAATATGTAACACATTTTCTCAGGTACAGCTTGAGGAAAATGTGGCGCGAAAACCCACAAGTCTTATAATACATTCAGAATGGGTAATGCTGTGGAATTGAGGTATCGCCTGCCACGTTTATTTTGGTACTTAAAATGTTTGTATTGATTTCATATAAATTTATAGTTGGTTATGAAAATTAAATTACGTTAGACGGGGACTCAAAATAGAAAGGAAAAGTCGACAAAGTCAATACAAACACATTAAAGCACGTCTCTCTCGCTGAAGGGGTAGAAGCTGGTAGTTGTTTTAGGTCTCATGTAATAGAAGACGAGCTGTTCAAGCTGAATATGAAGTTTCGTCTGCAAAGTATTTAATTTAAGTAGCGGCACAGTGCTGGCCAAATACGTGTCATTTTTCAAATGGTTGCTAGGCAACAATTCTTGTAATAATAACAAGTAATAGAGAAAAAAGTTTTAGGAGAAAAATAATTGTAATACCTACATAAATGTTCACAAGATCAAATAAATTAGTAAATTAGTCCTACTTCCCTGAGATCATCCCAAACACGAGCCTATTGACATTAACCGGGAGCTAATCTAAACTTTAGTTTGCTATTCATTATATATTTTCTGATTATGTACATAATATGCAAAACAATGAAATTCAACAAAACAACAAAAACAACTAGAAGCCAACACAGTTGGGTAAAGATTGGGATGTTATTTAAAATCAAAACAGATGAAACTCCTATTTATACAGACGGATTATAAATAATAGAAAACAATGTGATATCTTTTTATCAGTTGCAATATTCCCGAAATACACTTGACCTCTCTATCGTATATAGACCCATATGAAACAGAGGCTACGATTTAATGGTAGTTGCATAAATTATTTTCTAGAATGAGCTTTTTGTAAATAAATTACTGGACGTCCGGGATGACTTTGCAGTTAATCTAAATAAAAGGATACCTACAATTGATTAATATCCACAGTATCATCCTACGTAACATCTGTCATGTTTATTATCAAAGTTAGTAAAAGTAAGTATTACTCGATACCGATTGCTTTGAGTATTTGATTCAGTCTGTTACTCAATTTTAATGACAATTGTGAAATTCTCAATAGTTTGACAATATCATCATAGATAGACTACTTTCGATACGTTTTCCGGTCCATATCTGAAATCTGTGATAAATAGAAAAAGCGATGTTGCCATAACATCGCGCTTGTATTCTCCGAAGGGTTAGGCAGAGGTGTACTAATGTGGAGACCACGTCTATATATAATTGTAAATGCAATTTACATACTAAACAAATAAAAATATGATTGTCATACTACTACAAGTGGCGTTCTTTAATTTCTGCCTACCTCAATGAGAAAAAGGCGTGAGTATATGTATGTATATTTGACTACCTACTAAAACACCAAAAAGGTTGAGACCAGATACAATTGATAAGATATCATGCTTTGACAAAACGTTATTCTCAAATAAAAATAAACAACTATTCTTCTCTTTATTATCTTGGAAGACATTTATTAAAGAACAACAAAAAGCAAATAAATTTTGTTCCAAATGTTGGACGACTCCAATATCAGATGCGAAGAAAACTTTTTTATAATAGAATCATGATAATAAACAAAAATAAATTCTAAAAACACCAAAAAGGTCGAACCGGTACCAGAAACGTAATACGGAGATACATCATCACACCGCTAAAGATTTCTCATATTACACAACCAAATTAGAATTCAATCCAGCATGTCTTTTAATATGAATAGCGTCAACTAAAAAAAAAGACGTGGAAATTAGATTGCAAAATAAAATTATAAATATTTAGAAATCCAAAAAATATCAAGCTTTTTTATTTGACTGTGCTCTCCTTGAATTTTACTGCAATATTATTTTCAATTATTATTCAAAAGTCAACCTTCCACTACTCAAAATTCGATTCGATTCTAGTTTCGTTTTAGTTTGTTAGTAGATTATATATGTAATTAATTTAATAATATAACAAATGTCACATTATCGCGTTGTATATTTATTAATTTATATTAAATTCAGTCGTTATCATAATCTGTTTAGAAACATAGAAAAGTAATAAAAAATAATGTAGGTCAATAGGTACAATAAATAATTAATTTATGCAATACTTCCAAATATAAGTACCTATATTACACATAATATCGAAAACAGTAATACTTCAGCTGGAAATAGCCACTATCAATGCAAATGCAAAAGATTTTTGTACTATGGACACCGTGTGCTACAGAAGTCTCTCAAAGTCCTGGAAGGCTCTGAAAAGTCCTGGAAGGTCCTAGAAGGTTCTGAAAGGTCCTGGAAGGTTCTAGAAGATCCAGGAAGGTCCAGGAAGGTCCTAAAAGTCGTTTAAGAGTAGTGACAATGCTGCCAGACTTCAGTCGCGCCTGTTTATTTATATATTTTTTCGTTTTTATTAAGGTAATATTATTTTTTTGGGGTAAAGGGCAAACCCTTAATTGGGACACAAAAGAGGCTACATACCAAATTATATTATCTATATCGATTCTTTTATAAAAAAATATATATGCATTAAGAATAGTTCATATATACATATCATATTATCTAATGTAATAACTTTTAATAATTATATCTAATAGACAGACGACAAACCATTTGGTCAGACAAAAGATACCAAAAAAAAACATATAGAACTAACCTTCTCTTAAAATATTTTAGCCGAAAGTTGTAAAGGTAACCTGTAGAGCGAACGAAAGCCGAGTTCGGCTTGGAAATCGGCTCACCTCTCTTGCACAACCGCATCGATTTAAGCCCGTATCATCCGAACGTGTGGCAGCAGACGGGTTTTATAACCCTTATTTTAGACTAGACTTTCCTTCGGCGTCACTTGCATAAAGATTTTTCTAAAAGGATTTCTTGAGAAAAAAGGAAAGAAACCTCCTTCTAGAAATATGTGGGTTGCTTCTATACCAAAATTCATCAAAATTAGAAACTTAACAAACATGACAGTTACTTTTGCATTAATTTATAATATTAGTTAGTATATGAACTACTAGCTTTTACCCGCGACTTCGTACGCCTAGACTAAGTAACACAATTGTTGTCGGATTGAAATTCATGGGATAAGAAGTACTCAATGTTTGGGAAATTCCCGCTTTGTTCCAAGAAAATAAGAATTCAATATGTCAGCGCCAATCACAAACTATTAGTGTACCAACATTTCATTTAAATCCCGTAAGTAGGTGTCCTACATAAGGTTTCCGGGATATTCCCACATTTTTCTGGGGTAAAATATATCCTATTTGTTATTCCCGGTCACATATTATGTGTGTATGAAATTTCATTCGAATCCCGTAAGATATTTGTTTTCGGGATTTCTGGGATATTCCCACATTTTTCTGGGGTAAAATATATCCTATTTGTTATTCCCGGTCACATACTATGTGTGTATGAAATTTCATTCGAATCCCGTAAGATATTCGTTTTTCGAGATTTCCGGGATATTCCCACATTTTTCTGGGATAAAAAGTAGCCTATAGTTTGTTCTCGGTCACATACAATACATGTGTGAAATTTCATTCAAATCCCGTAAGTAGTTCTTCTATATCTGTTTTTCGGGATTTCCGGGATATTCCCACACTTTTCTGGGATAACTTTATTCCCGGTCACATACTATTAGTATACCAAATTTTATGCAAATCGGTTCAGCCGTTTTTGCGTGATTGAGTAACAAATAAACAAACAAACAAACATCCAAACATTCACATTTATAATATTAGTATGATTATTTGAATAATTAAATCTGTGTCAAGTCGGAGCTCGAGTTCCGAATACACGGCTCGCACTTTTCGAAATCATGTACGTTATTTTTCACTCGCCTAAAAGGTGAAGGAAAACCTGCATGTCTGACCTTTTTAAATAAAAATAACAAATACGTAGTTAATAAGTTTATATACTTGATACTGTTTAGTTTAAGTTCCCTTTAATGATATTAGTTAATGCTTTTTCGCCATCTATCTTACATGTTTCTCTATTTGATCCAAAGGTAGAGAATGCCATATGGCATTAAGTCTGCCTTCTATACAAGCTTTGTACATAAGTGTAAATAAAAAAATGGGATATTTTACACAGGAGCATAGTAGCAAACTGAACAGAGCTATGGGAATTAGACAATGTATATAATAACTATCATCATCAATAAATATATAAACACCCAGCTAAACACAAACAATTATGTTTATCACATAAATATATTAAGTTCTATGGGAATTTAACCCACGACCGATCAGGATTGCGACAACTCAACCACTAGATTGTAGGTGTAATCAATCAATAAATTGATATAGTTTTTCTAACATTATTTATACTAATATTATAAAGAGGTAAAGTTTGTGAGGTTGTAGAGGAGTAATTTCTGGATCTACTGAACCGATTTTAAAAATTCTTTTACTAATAGAAAGCCACATTATTTGTGAGTGTCATAGGCTATATTTAAGTATAATATATACATGTTGTACCCGTCCGAAGCCGGGGCGGGTCGCTAGTCATATTTTATAGAATGCATAAAAATAAGCATAATTAAATCAGAATGAGGTACCGAAACCAGCAATGAAAAAATAGAATTCCAATATCTACCAAAGTCAAACATTTTATTTAAATTAGACCATTAAGGCACTTTTGTAAAGTCAAAACTAGTTGCACGGTTCCAAAAAGTGGGTCTTATGGAGAAGAACCGGCAAGAAACTCCATTAAAAAAAACATGATTACAGTGTATTGATTTCTGACATTTACGCGAATATTATACATGGTCACGGGTACTACCCGTGACCATGGACGCTGTAAAGGGTCCGAAACGTCGGGATTAATAATATCAATATACGCGATAAAATCCGTAAAAAGTAGTTTTATTTCAATGATTACAGTGTTCATCTTAGTTAACAGTCTAAATCTGAATAGTTCATGAGAAAAATGCAGTTCGATGTGTACTATTAAATTAATGTAGTATAATAAATCCCTTATAAATCCTTCACTTACCTACGAGTAAATAGATCCTTGCTGACCTCATACTAGTTCGCTCCACCTGATTTCTGCAGCATAGCATCCTAATCCCGTATCAGCGGGTCTGGCCGCCATTTTACGTCTTTAGTTTCGATGGCTGGGATTTCAGTTTACGACCATCATAAAACTGGATGGATGTTTTTTGATTACATTTAATTTGTAGAAGGACCGGTGGGAAATGGCGTCTGCAGTTTAATTTATTAAGTTTGTTTAAGAGAAGAGTTTGGTAGGAGGGTGAGCACAGATTGTAATAGATTGGATAGAAACTAAGTATAATAATGATATACTGTCTCCAATTGTAAAGAAGTTTCTTTGATTCTTGATAACTGGCAACTTGGAACCTAGTCCTGGTAGGTTAATATTTTCATATTTCTGAAAGGTTTTTCTTTCTATAATTTATATAATTATTATATAACTACTGTTGCCCGCTGTTCCACCCGCTTCTCCAAGGGTTATTTGAGACAAAAGGTAGCCAATGTCCTTCTCCAGAGTCTAATTTATCGCTGTACCAAATTTCATTAAAATCGGTTTCGCGGTTTAAGCCTGAAAGCGTAACAGACAATCAGAAAGACAGAGTTATAATGGAATGTATCAACTAGGTATACAAGCCCTGAGCTTAGTGTAGAAAATTGATTGTGTTAAATAAATAAAATATTGAGGATTCAGGCGACCGGGACCGCAATTAACTCGAACCGCGGTCCCAGTCGCCGGATCGATTTATAATAATATTATTCTTCCGGTGACTGGGACCACCAATAAATAAATACTAAAATCTATTGTTCAAATCCAAAAGTACAGTCAAACAATAAAATGTTCAAAATTATAATTAAAGAAAAAAATCCGATAGAAAAATATCATCTACATATAGAATATAATATGGAAAACACCCTTTGATTACCGTTCTTGTCATTTAAAAATTACGAAAGAAAACTATAAAACTGGAAGATAGATTAGTTCTACAAACCTATAACAATAAAACAAAAAATGTGTCATAAGGTCAAAAGAAAAGCGCTCAAACCGCAGGGCAGCTTGTGGCGAGCTGATGGTGAGTGGCGACACTGCAGTCCTTATTGCCCCAGAGAGTTGGTCAGGGCCTCGTCTCCACTTTGCCCTATTGGGTAGCTGGAGTGGAACACCCGAAGGACTCTCAACTCTGTCTTGCCTTAACTGGCCAGCCAGAGAAGGGCCGACAGAGCTATATGCTTGGTGGTGGAAGTGTCTTATGGCATAATAACGGAGTAACCCAATCCGGGTCTCTTAAAGCACCTCTATACACCCCTAGCCGCTCACACCAATGTTGTTGCCTAACTAGACGGTTTCCTCTCAGGATGAGGGGGATTAGGCTATAGTCCACCACGCTGGCCTAATGCGGGTTGGCAGACTTCACACACCGTCGAGAAAATCTCTCAGGTTTCCTTCACCGTTTAAGCGAGTGATAATTAATTATAAATACGCACATGATTTCGAAAAGTCAGAGGTGCATGCCTTGGATTCGAACTCGAGACCTTTGACTTGCCAGTCCAATGGTCATATCACTAGGCTATCACTGCTTTCACAATTTCACATAATCAGTCTTAATCGAGTTACCATCCCTGTTATTTAAAATACTATAACCACAGTCAACAACCACAATTAGTTGATATTTTCAATCGTTGAACCAAACATTGCCCAATTATTGGAATTTTATTGCTTAAATTACTACTTTGAACACTTTTTTGTTTGACTGTACTGTTTTTGACTTATGAACAATAGATTTTAGTATTTCTTTATTGGTTGTCCCAGTCGCCGGAAGAAAAATATTAAAATAAATCGATCCGGCAAATGGGACCGTGGTTCGAGTTAACTGCGGTCCCGGTCGCCGGAATCCTCAAATATTTGTATATAGAAATAAATAATTACAATGCATATTTATTATAGCTGTTAAGGTAGTCACCTCGTTACTACCAATGCACCTGGTACCGTGGGTTCGATTGCCACCCGAGATTTTTTTTGTGTGATCAACTGATATTTGTTTGGAGTCTGTGTGTAGTTTGTGTCCGTTAATTATATGTTTGTAAAGTCCCCTTGTCGGTACTGCCGGAGCTGTCTTTTTCTTTAAAAGTAAAAGTTTAAATAAATAATAATCATGTTCTTTTACAAACTATAAAAAAATTAATACTCATTTTTGATAAGACATCGAAAAATCAATGCATAATTTCGAAAACACGAGATTATTTCTAAAAAACAATGTATAATTATTATTAATGTCAGCCATTTTGAAAGTGATGCACTTACAATTATTAGGAATGTGAACCGCGTTGTCTGTGACATCGATATTGTTTAGACTAAGACCGGCTATATGTCAGGTACACTTGAGATCCTAGAAACAATAGCTTCCAGTATCAATGCTGTAGCCTACGCATAGGGAATTGACACAGCGTGCATGACACCTGTCAGAGTAGAAATGCTGAATGCATTATTGAGTGTATTGATAAACGAATGAATCAAACGACTTAAAGAAGCGAGAAATTTTTGAACATTTCACATATTATTGAGATTCTCTGTCTCGTCCCAGAAAGTTTTAAAAAATAAACTTGTTATTAACGCGCAAAGAACAAATAACAGATAAAATAGAAAAACACTACCCTTTACATGGACACGGTTCTTTAACGAACTGAAGAATCAAGAACAGACAATAATACAAATTTGGAATTTTATTTCATTTTATTCATAATCTTCCATATCCCAATTTATTTGGGGTCGATGTAGAATAAGAATACACAAGAAGGCTTTGACTCATCATCATGTGGTGCTTTTATAAGACTACCTAAAATAGTAATACCAATATTTTCAGGAAAATATTCTGAATTGACAACATTCGTGATTTATTTATTTCTTTAGTACACAGGAATAAATCTTTAGTCTTACAAAGGGCTATCTTACAGGAGAGGCAGAACAGCTGATTAAATTTGTACCTCTAACAACAGCAAATTATAGCCAATGTTGGTTAAAGTTAGAGTCCAGATATAATAACCAAAAGAGAGAAATGTTTTAGGACAAAAATAATTGTAATACGGTCAAAAGATTATATTATTAGTTCAACGACCCTCCTTCCTTTTATTCAGATCATCCCAAACTTATTATTAATTATTCAAACTTATTATATTATTCTTCATTGCTTTATATGATATGGTGGGTTTATAAAAAAAAGAACAAGCATTGGTCACAATAGCCAGTACTTAAAACTATAAGAACTTTTGTAAAAAGAACTAGTTTTTCGCGCCGTTTTAGTATTGAGACGGCAGCAAAAGAACGACTGACAACCAAAATTCGACATGCCGGCTGAACCATAACTTTCAACGAAAAAATAAATAAAGTTCTTGAACGTTTAAGGTAGACTCTGCTAATGCTGTTGAGTTTGTCTTAGCCATTGCATTGTCAAATATAAATAAAAATAATAAATAAAAAGGTATTTATTTCAGTAAATCTTTACAAATAAGTTGCCGGGGTTTCCCAGAAAGTAATCAAAATATACTTGTGATGGGAGAACCTCGCTCTTCGTAAATATAATCATAATAATAATATTTTTGGGACATTTTACACACCATCTAGTCCCAAACTAAGCATAGCTTGTACCTATGGGTACTAGACAATAGGTATAACACATACTTTTTTTTTTGTAAATACATACTTATAATACGAAGAAGAAACACCCAGACAAACACAAATACTCATGTTTTATCCACACAAATATTTGTGTCTTGTGGGAATCGAACCCACGACCCCATGATCAGCAATCCGGCACTCGAACCGCTAGACCACAAAGGTCGTCGTGACAATAAGGAACGCAACAAACAAGAGAAAATCCACTACTCTTGAACGTGGATCTTTAAAACCCGGACATTCTAATATCGGCCTCAAGACGTTACAATTGCACGGATATATCCGGTTAAATACCGAATAAGGTTGCTCGGGTATCTCGTCGGGAATTCTATTGTTCCAGGAATTTAAATTTTAGTTTTGAGTTTGAATTTTGAGTGTAAGTATTATTTGTTTTGTTTGGGGTTTGGCGACCGGGTAATACCTTTTTATCGCCTTGTCTACTACCATGTATATAGAGATTTTTGTAATACGTATTTGTATTTAGGTGATTCTAATGTTTCATCAGTAAAAATCTATAAGGTACAATTGAGTTGTTATATCCTAATGGATAAAAACTCCAAAATAAAAAGGATAATAAAAAAAAACTAAGAATAAAAACTCAGCAGGGCTTGCACCCTTAGACAGACTAGATAGTGTAGTGTGTGTAGTTAAATCGTTTAATAAATAATCATTTAATTTATAATTTAAATCTGAAACGAATTTGTGGAAAGCTGATTTTAACCTGATTTATATTTTTAAACTTGTATTGTGGAAATCGTATTTCATTGAAATCAGTTATAATTGAAGAGGCATTTTGTGAACAATAATAAATTCTCGGAACAAGCAATTTTATTGCTTTAATTCAATATTCCATGAAATCGTATTATTAATCAAAATAAAGCAATTTATAGAAAGCTTAATGTTTTATACATTTCGGTGGATATATAATACGTAATTGTCGCTGGAATTAACCACTGTTTGTATTTGCAGTTGTTCATTTTAAAATAAATTACGAACAAACCAATTTTAATAATATTATGCACTTATTTTACAGAAAATAACTAACAAATCAACTTTTGAAGTTGTCAAATAAGCTAACAGAGTAAAGATTTACTTCAAATGAAAACTCTCTTTCTGATTAACACAAGATAAATTATCTATAGGAGGTACTTATATTTTATATTAAAAAAAAAAAGGTTTTACGAGCATACAATTTACGGGCCCAAATAGTTTACCGAGACTCGAAACAAATTAATAAAAAAAACATATCGGACACTGCTCAAATTGTTGACTTTTATATTCTATTTTCCGATTAAGTACGTTTATATTGATATAAAAATCATTATTGTAAAATAATTGTTTAACGCATCACAAAATCATTACAAACATCGCTACCGCAAAAGAATTCCATCTATTCAATTCGCCAAACATATAAATCAAAGAAACAATTCGTTGCATTTCTGCGCATCCCTGAGACGATACGTCCAAACCTACAATGGGGGAATTGAGCTGTTGTTCTCCAAATGTATTAGTACATTTATTCGCGCTGGATCCATTCGGCTCGATACCGTACGATAATATTTTAACTTTATCTCGAATACTGTAACGAGAATTCTTCTGGTTTTACAGAGTAAAAAAATATGGCGATGTGCAGTGTGACCACTTCAAAAACAAGCAAAAAAAACATTGTTCATAGCAATATGTAATAATCATCCCTATTTAATATTAAAAATGCGACAGTAACTCTGGCTGTCCGTCACGCTTTCACGTCTAAACCGCTGAACCGATTTAATAAAATTTGGTACAGAGATAGATTAGACCTAGGCCTTTTGTAACAAAATCCCTTTGGGGTGTGGGTAAAACCCGCGGGTTCAACTAATATCGAATAACTATCACTACATAACATAAAAGCGAAAGTAGCTTTAGCGTAGCTTTCACGCCTAAACCGCTCCACTAATTTGGATGAAATTTCGAACAGCTACATAGATTTGACCTTGGAGAAGGACACTTTTTGCCTCAATAAGTTTTTTGAAATGCAAGTAAAACCGTAGTTTACCTATGGTTTTACTCGCTAGTTTAATATATTTTACCTTAGATTCCGCTTAGGAATCTCTTTCATGACCTTTGAAATCAACAACGAAGAAACCTTTTTACGTCAATATCTAGAATTTTACGTCCATATCAACAATGAATAATAATGTTATCTTTTTTAAGAGACTCAAATCTAACCAACAAATAAATTCACTAATCGACGATAACACATTTTCAAACAGCTTGATGCCATTGTAAATATGGCTAATATTTCAACAAGTAAACAACAATTTGTTTACACACAGCATGAAAATATACATCAACGTAAACGAACACTAGGGAGAAAACTAATTATTTCAATTTTGGTTTCAAACAACCACAATCTCATAAATGAAGCTTTTTTGAATTACCTTTTTATTTTTAAACACAAGTTTACCAGACTAAAAGGTAACTAAAATTAAAAACCCACTAAAATAATTAGCGTTATATGTTGTGGCGTATTCGTAACTCAAAAAAATGTAGCAATAAAATCAAAAAAGCATATATCCAAAAAAGGCTGAATCAACTGCAATATTTCGCAACAATTTTCTATTCTGTGCCATGTACAAAGGAAGATGCAAAGCGACACAGCATGTTTATATCCGAGCGGGCGCGCAAAAAGTGCAATATTCTGGCTACCTCTTTAACATAATAATAGATTTCGGCTTGCTGCAATTTATTTCTAACTAGATTGGACTGGTGAGTTGCGAATGTCCTGGTATTTTTGTAGCTAGAGTATTGATTTTAGGTGTAAACGTTGCTGAGACATGTGTACTGAGAATAATTTGTGATGAACTCCCCGGAAAGCTGGAACCTACTCAGATGGAGACATACTGTCACACTTATGATTATGAGATTTATGTAATTTGTTAGTCACAATGTTTTATTTCAGACTATTAAAAATAAGATATGGTACTTTATGTAATGGTAATTGCAAGCGTCCTAAAAGTAGAATTTCGATTTCATGACGAATATAAGATAGACAACACAGTACCGATGCGTATAGCACAGCAATAGTAATTTACTGAAACTAGAACCAAACCCTCATGATCAACAGTTCGACATTCGAGCGAATAGACCACAGACGTAATAAAAAAAATAAAGAAATAATGTACCTACCTAATTGACATTTTTAAGAGGTGACTAAGGGAATACAAAAACGTTCCAAACCTTGTGGAAGTTAGTGGGGTAGACTTTGATTAGCAGTGGACCTCTTATAGCTGATATGATGATGACGATGAAGGGAATAATAATGACAAAGGCAAAGAACAACATTTTATAACTTAACAGCATAATGAACTCACCAATATCTGTATTCTTATATACATAAGCGTCGTAATTATAGCAATATTCACCGTAAAATATATTCCACATGCTCAGCAATGTTGAATCATCCTAGATTCAGTAGATCTCTCATGGATTGAATAATGAATATGTATGTACTTAGCTATTAACATTTTGTTGTCATTGTGTTTCCTGCAATACGAGCCCCACCAATTTTTCAATGATTCATTTAAATATTTCTAATAAAAATTGTTCAATCAGTTCATGAAAAGAAAATGTTTGACAAATCAAGAAAGCATCGGCAAAAAGCTTAAAAAAAGAACGTAGGAATCTAACCTGCCAGAATTTTACCTTCATTGCAATTTTTTTATATGAAAGACTGAGAAGGTAAATTGAAAGAGGTTTGTATTCAAAAGTTTAGAAGCGAATTTTATTTTAACTTATAGCGTGATTTGCATGAGTTTATAAGATTTTTATTATATAGAAAATAAATGTAAGCAGTGATATCCCTATTATTAAATAACAGTCAAATATGAAGCCCTGTTATTATAAAAAAAAATATATATTACAAAAAGGGCTTGTTTATTTATAGCGCAGAAACTGTTTAAAAATATAAATTTTGTTATAGTTTTAGTTCCTCACATGACCGCATGAGGCATTGTAGGAAGTTTCAAATACTTCTATTACAAAACTACTAATAAACGTCGAATGATCGATAAGTATTATAGTTTATTTTCGGAAATTCCGAAACTAGTAAACCAGAAGTAATTAGATAGATTTAATTATGGGAATTATTATCCTCTGCAACCATCAGTCACCAAGTAATAACATAAAAAAACACATACCTACATCATACATTAATCACCGAAGGGTTAGGCAGAAGGAGTACTGATGGACTTCTACAGTTCGCTGGCATTTTTTAGGTCCCATATAATAAATTAATAGAAATAGCCTATTAGCTCAACACAAATCAAAACTTCAATCTGCTACTGAGAATTTCATCTGAAAATATGTTATAAAAGTTCTTAGGAACGGTGGAATATTGAAGGTATGCGTGCTATTTCTCAAAATACGTGGAAACGTCTCACAAAATAGCGCCACAAATATTATTATCAAACCAAAAACCAAGTTACAAGGAAACTCACTTCAATTCTGTTCAAGATCTGCCGAAAACAGTACCGGCCTACCTACAGAGTACTTCCATTACAAACTCGAATTACTTTAAGCCTTACTTCACGTGAAATATGTAAAAAATAATGAGAACCATAGCAAAATTATAGCAGAAAACATTTCATCATTATTTAGACCAAGTATTAAGCTTATTACTTCAAGAGTCCACAATATTAAAATGAAATTTAAATCAGGCAAAAGTGAGCCTTATTATTAAAAAATAAAGAAGATGTGAACAGCAAAATAGTGATGAGCAATCTCAGTGTTATAGCTCTGTGTTTCAAGAAAAAGTTTGTCAATCCCTATGAGGTGTACAAACTGTATAATAAAGACGCAAGTAGGTTGCAACTTAATTTGGCAACTCAAACTTTAGATATCTTGAATAGGTGTTTGTAAAAAACGTCAACAGATAACTTTGCATTATTTTGATGAAGGTTCTGTATATTGGTAACTTTTTTCAACGTAATTAAACTACTATTTACGGATTTTATTTAAAGAGTAGTTTTATTTAAATATCTGGGGACACGGAATTGATCTCGCCAAGTCGAGCAAAAGGCACAGCCTTACCATCTTTTCTCGAAGTCATTCAGGACATTTTCGACCATCGACATTCAGGACATTTGTAACTTCGTTGTGATAAAGTTGAAAACTAGAATTTTCAGTGACCAACAGAACATAATATAATTAGATATATTCCCAAATTATATTCAATTTGAACCTGTAGTTTATGAACTATTGCAAGTCAAAGTTCCTTAATTCTATTACTGATAATTCGCGTCAGAGTCAGAAATGAATAAAGCCTGATTAATATTTGTCTGACGTCGACGCATCACAACACGACTGTTGTGATGTGTCAGAACGGTATGGGTACATATACACATTTAATATGCTGAGATTTATATTTGTTTGACGAAATCTGTAGTGATGGCTTGTGTTGTGTCGCATCAAATGAATGAAACCCATACCGTTCTGACGCATCACAACATCTCTGAAGTGGGGTGTTGTGATAAACGACACGTTAGACAAATATAAATCCAGATTAAGATTTTTTCACCATCGTTCAGTCAAAAAAAGTGTTAAAAAAAATGTAGGTATACAGATTATAGATATATGTGTATAGATAGCGATATTAAATGATTTATGCACCAAAGAGTTTGGTATGTAGGAGCTATATCCGCTTCTTGACACATAATATTGTGTGATACATTAATATTACACAAACAAATGAATTTTGACGACACGTTTGGCGCAGCGGCTGAGTGATCGGCTTTTGCGCCACGGGTTGTGGGTTCGATCCCCGCACGGAATAATAATTGTATGACCTACATGTAATTGTTCCGGATCCGAGTGTTTGTGTAAGTGAAAGTTTTTGTTTATAAACGCATCCACGATACAAGAGAAAATCCTAGTGTCGGGCAACGTCGTTTTTTTTTTCAAATAAAAATCTAAACAGATGTTTAATTAGCTGCTTGTATATTTAACACTTTTTACGACCGTACTACTTGGTACAGGTTTTGGAGCACTGTTTGAATGACTATCTGCAAACCTTCCCTTACTCTCCACTACTCTGTTTGAAATAAATAATTCCTTAATATAATGATCCATCTCATTCTGAGGGGACACCCGGGCCCACCAGTCGGACAGTATATGGGTTGATGATGATGATGAAATGATTCCTTTGCTACTGCAAGATTCTGGTCTTATCATCATTTCAAGCCAGCTCACCACCGTACCTTCAACAACAGGGTCTAAGAATTTTAAATGATTTTTATACCGCTATGTTTTCTTTCACGGAAACAGCACAGTAACTCGACTGATATTATAGAACAAACCATGCGTAAACATTACGAAACTAAACAAGGGTTCCGAATCCCGGGAACCCAACTGTAAAAAATAGGTGATGAGCTCTAGTGGAACCCCAAGTTTCTCATTTAAAAACGTCGTAAAACGTCAAGGAAATTTTTTGACACTGTTCCTAATATAAATTTAGAGAGTGTATACACTTGATAAGGTAACTCGGATCGTAAAACCCAACGAATCAAGGCGAGGAGATAGCGACACGGAGTTTTTCTTATCCACGTTTGGCGGTTCCTTACTCCTTTTTTTGGTGAGGAGGTAATGATTATTTTTGTACAGTTACAGTCTTGGATTTTATAATTTTGTGCTGTTATATGAGAAAAAAACCATGGAATAGGTACAGATAGGATGATATTATTTCAGAAAATTGTATTGTTAATTCTTGTGGCGTCAAAAACAATATATTTTGCACACTGTGTCTGTAATTTTTTTCTTGACTTATTCCGAACATGGGTTATTCCGAATTATAACTGGGACAATGATAGCCTATTGATAGATTATCGGTCTGCCAATTCAGAGGCCTCGAGTTCGAACCCAAGGCATGCATCTCTGACTTGAAATCATGTGATCATTCGCTTAAACGGTGAAGAGTGAGATAGATTCAATTTTGGAGCACGACAAAAGCTACTTTTTGTCTCAAATAGCCCTTTGGGACCTGGGTGAAACCACGGACAAGAGCTAGTAGCATAGAAATAAGGTGAAATCAGGATTAAAATTATTTTTTGCTATTCCAATGTTTAATTTCGACACAACTCGTACCGAGTGTATCTACCTCCTAAAATTCCCGATGCGTTCGTCATTTCCCCGAGTTTTTTACGAGCCAAGCCCGAAACGTCAAGTTAATCAAGTACTACCCTAACATGGCTGAAAACGTTTTTAATTAAACTTCATTGCGTAATTCTTTCGTCTGTTAAGAGTTTTATTAGCGTATTATACAGTTTATATGTTGGCGTTTTGCTGAGGAGTACATTTTGATCAAATGGTGGGTGACATTTGAAGTTCCAGTGCGGTTCCATGGTGAAATCGGTTACCTGTTAGCAGGAATGGCAGGTCTTAGGGATTGTTGACCTATAGAATCATTACTGCAGTTCAATTCAGTTTTAATCACTAAATGTGTTTCCCATTCCATGTATTTAAGCATTAACATGTCACATGAAACGTTATTCAAGAAGCAATTGTCACAAAGTGCTGTTGCTAGAAAATCGGCGAACGTCGGGAACCCCGAAAATCTATTTTACAAATGAATAAACAAAATAACCACCGCTTCCCTTTCAAGAAAATTACTCAGAAATATGACACTGTACAGGGGGATTCTATTCGCGTTATTGTGTTTGTTCATTTTTTTTTATGTTTTTGAAAGATACTTTTTTTTTTTCATTTATACGACATTTATATTAGTTTTAATGTCATTATTTTACCGATATCATCACAAAAGATCTTCAATTAAATAAAAATAATGACGCTTAGAGAATATAACGTTAAAGAATATTTTATAGTTGTAGTAAAGGTTTAAGTAATCAAACAAAATCCGCTTTGAGGTCAAAAAAATCCCATATTAGGTTCTATAAGGATATTTTAAGGGACTTGCCTGGTGAGGGTTGGGGGTATGTCTGACTGTATATTATGACTAAATTGATTGCGGTGATCTTAGTTCTAGAGATTTCTAGAAGCTTCGATAAAAACGCCACGTGTTTATTGTGTACCAGATAAAAAGCCACTTTCAATTACTACAAAATATCAATTTCAAAAACAAATAAACATTATCTCAAGTTACTAGACACAAACTAGAATGCAAATAACCACTAATGCTATGCAAATCAAGCTATTAAAATAACATGCACAGCTTCCTTATATATTAGTATTTAAAAATATGCTAAATATCTGCATTAGTATATAAAAATGGTAAAAACTATATAATATGTATCATAGTACAAGCATGCAACGTGCATTGAATAATGATGTTTCCTTAATTGACTAAAAGCCACGATTTCGTTGCGTGTTCGATATTTTATGTACAAAATAAGATTTAATAATACGAAAAACGTCCACTTTTTTTGTAAATCTAAAACTACTTTTTTATTAAAGGAAGTCTTAACACGTATTTGCGAGGATTCTTTATAGGTACTTAAAACGCGTAGAATTAATTAGAATACTTAATTTGAAAATCCTTTCGGTTATATTTATTTAAATAACAAAAAAACAATTGCAGTATCCAATTTTATACATACACGTGTTTCGTTCATTAAATTTAGTTTTTTAATACGATTATGTAATTGTGTATATCCTTATAAAAAAAAAGAACAGCCTGTGTACAAAATAAGGCGGGTGTCACACGGCGAGGGCGAGCAAGTAACGCGTCATCAAACAACAACGGGGCAGCCATTGCTGTAAATATTCCATCCAAAACCCGCCTAAGTGATTGTTGATTTTAATTTTATCAATGGAACGCTGTACGGTTTAAACCCACGGTGGGGGTAAACAATGCGATAATGTTAACCCCACTGAGGGATGCACGTCAAAGGGATTTTATAAACCTCTTCAAGAAGCATATCCACTCGCACCAGATCTGCAGTGGACTATTATGATTTCCCGCAGACGCCAGCAGGTCAAGCTATCCAAAACTGTCAAATTTTCCCAATTAAAAATGAACCTTATTGTGTTGTATTAAAGTTGAAAATCTATCAAAGTAATTTGACAGATTGTGGTAGCTTGATGTGCTGGCCTCTGTACATCGCTGTCTAACACTTTTTCCTACTTTTTTTTTAGGTATCTACTATGTATAAGACTGTATCTACAGATGCAAGTCAAGCTATCCAAAACTGTCAAATTTTCCCCATTGAACATGAACCTAAATTTCTTACTACTTAAAATCATTATTATTTTACAATTTAAGTTCGCCTACACTACCCAATGTGTTCCCTTTCTTCCAGTCCATAAAAAGAGAGATCACCTTGTGCGACAAGACCGCCCATTGTACATACCTACTCTTACTGTGACAATAAACCTTATAATATTTGTATTAAAGTTGAAAATCTATCAAAGAAATTTGACAGATTGGGGTAAATGTATGTGCTAGACACTGTACGTCATACAATTTTACTATTAAAAGTATCAATCTATTCAATAGTTATCTTAATATAAAACCAGTTAGGTACAGCGATACGGTCATCTGATCTAGACTTTCCGTGTTCACTTCACAATACCACAGTTAATTGTTTACAAGCTAACGTAAACCACTTTTTATAACTAACTAGGTATATCATTAATAAAAAACACCTTAATTAACCGATGATGTGGTCAATGACGGCATTGAAATGATGGCGGTTATAAACACTTAAAAACATTGTAGGTATATACCTATAGCTAAGGATTCAGTATATCTTGGCCGATCACACTGTGAATACTCGTACTTTCTGTTGGCGATTTTATTTTTATTTTATTAAACATAACATTCTCTGCCAAGAGCGATTCGGCTGAGAAGAAGTAATTATTCCTTGTAGACTGTTTACATAATTACGCTGTACAAAAGGCATTTGCGACTAAAGTTGACAGTTTCTTAGCTGAATAGTATTTTTCTTCATCATTTTTTTTTTCATTTGAACTCACAATGTAGGCTCTAGCCATATTCAAATCTCTTTAATTCCTCGTCCCAATTCCCACAATACTCGCTCGTAGGTGGTCTGAACATACTAAAGTTTTATCTTTTCCTTATCAAATGTCATTGGTGGTCGCACGTGACATGATTGCAACTGAAAAGGTCGGTGTTATTGCTCCACGACACGGAAGCCGGAGGGCTGAGGGACATCGCTTGATTGACACCACTTATTTATTCATTCCTCTGTCCTTCGGAAGGGTTGGGTCAGTTTTGAATGTTACTAAGGACACTCGAATGACCAGAGCTGAGTTGAATAAGTTAGATTGAGTAAACAAAAAAAAGGAAGGTTTTTCTGTTCGATTTGCATTAACACGTAATCGGTTCAGGAATAATTGAATAATTATTTTTTAAAGTTTTTAAAAGGAAAAATTCGACCGCGGGCATGATTCGATCCTGCATCTTCTAGTTAGATACACCAGACGCTATGACCACTAAGCTACCGCGAGTCCTAATTAGTCCGTATTAGTTAGTTAGTGGTCATAGAGTCTGGTGTCCTTTGCTTAAAAACTTTAAAATCTTAGCATGGAAAATGCCAAAAACAATACAAAAAGATAATTATTTTTTCTTCGTTTGAATTCTTACACAGGTTCCATGAAAATGCCTCTGCTTAAAGTTGGTACAGTATAACGTGAATTCTTGATTAATTGTTTTTTTAGGTTAGAAAAGGATAGTGTGCACAGCGGATAGTTCATGATTTGAATTATTTTTAAACATTTTTAAGGGGAACGCTATTAAAATAAGGCTTTTAAGGAATAAAAAAACACCTTCTATCAAAAATCTTTTATTTTACAAGTGGCACCTGATTTCATGTGATTTTATTGAAAACTTGAAACGCTTACTCCAATTAGGATAGTTTTTTTTTTAAATTTCGCAGATGTTTTATTTTCTTGGATATCTTGTCTAATAGTTAAACACAATATAGTAAGCATCGTTTTCTCTTCTGTTTGTGAGCCAATTTTCATTTTTTTTATTTAGTAACTATTGACGAGTTTTATAATTCTCAATGTTTGATTTTTTTGGAAAAAGTTGATCGATTCCTCAAGTCATGTGATCGATTCCTACCACCTGGAGTAAACACTAGCAGGATAAATAAATGATGTGGATAGTAGAAGCTTAGGACTGAACTACCAATTGGGCATGAAATACAAACCCCGAGCCGCTACTAAAAATGTTATAAATTAGAATCGAACCCAGTACTTCACGCTTAGAAACCTTACTTATGACCACTAGATCATTGAGAAAGATATATAGAACTATAAATTCTAAGTAAAACTTATGTCAATGCGCATTAAAAAAATCTACATATCGATCGAATCGATTATTCGTCTTCCCACATTATGCGTATTTCTCGGGCTTCCTCTAGGTAATTCAATATCAAAATAAAATTTCTCAGTAATGTCGTTGACCTCTCTGACAAATGGACTAAGTTGCCATCTAAATTCATTTAAATACAGATAGTATGATAACAGGCTAGACGGGGTCATCGACCCATTATCAATAACCTTCGTGGCGTCCGATATAGGTTTCTTTTTATTTTTATATTTCTGCATTGATCGTATGTATTTTTGTAGGTTATTATAATAAATCAATAAAAATTAATCCCTGTTTACTTTAATCTGTAACTTAAGAACGACTATACCGATTTCATTCATCTTCAAATTATAAATTTCCTAATACTTTTTAGAAGGTTCTTAAGGAAAAAATACGAAAATTGCGCAGGAAATTGGAAAATTTCAGACAACTTAGCGATTAGATATTTTTTATTTATGTAAAGTTCACGCAGACGAAATCGCGTTCAGAAGCTAGTTATACATAAAAATAACAGATGAGGGACCGGTACCTACCTTCACAGTCAGTGGTCAGAATCCCAGGGAATAGATATATATTACCTGAGATTCTGATTATGTTTTTTCAATTCTAAGTAGGGTAAATATAGTCTTACTTTAGAATTGAAGAAATATAATATGATAAAAAATAAATAGCAGTGATAGCCTAGTGATATGACCATTAGACTGCCAATTAAAAGGTGTGGAGTTCAAATTCAAAGCCTACGACTTTCCGAAATCATGTGCGTACCTATTAATAATTATCACTCGCTTAAACGGTGAAGGAAACATTGTGAGGAAACCTGTATGCCTGAGAGATTTTCGCGACAGCGTGCGAAGTCTGCCAACCAGCATTAGGCCAGGCCATTACATCAAACAATCAATCAACAAGGAATCGAACCCAGGACGTTCAAACATAGCAGTCACACTCACCACCGATAGGCTAATGAGACGTATTTATAGGTATATTGCTCAATATTACAACATACAATGAATTGGTACCTAATAAAAAAACATCAGCATTAAATCCTACTGCTATCAGGTATGTACTTGTTTTTCCTGCCGACAAAACGTGTTGCTACTTGTACAGCAATCTATACTGTTATAGAATCGTTAATTCGTAGATATGTCATCACACTTCCAGCCTTTTAAAAGTCAAAGTCAGTGTTTTATTTCAATTAAACCATTAAAATAGCACTTTTGAAAAGTCTAAACTAGTTGCAGTTGTTTTCTCAACTAAGTTGGAGTCGGCTTCCACTCTAAAAGGCTTTCTACACGGTCGGCACCAACCGCCGACCATCGTGTCTTTGGGTAATGCAGAGAGAGTCAGACTAGATCAGGGTTACCAGAGAGAAAATTTAAAACTCCGGAGAAAAAGCCTGATTTCCATTGAAAAATCCTGTGATTTCATCGAATTTTCCGATTTCTTTCACAAACGTTTATGCGCGTATAAAAAAGAAATTATTTGTTTATAAAAATATATATTATTTATAAAAAGATTAAAAAATCTGATCTAAAAATTCTGAGATTTCCTGATTTCCAAGATCCGGCCACAATCCTGAGGAGAGCCTAAAAATGTTAAGTACTCAGAACAAATCCTGAGATATGGTAACCCTAGACTAGTCTAATAGTATATTATAAATGGTAATCTACCATTAGACGTTCGACGAGACCGTTTTCAGCACAGAAATAACACTAACTCGTATTATCTCGAGTACTCGTATTCTCGTACATTTACACGTAAAGGTATGTTCTTCCTCTCATGTTTAGCCGTCACCCGAACTGAGTGGCACCTACCCACATCACATTACCACGACAGGTTTTTCAGTTTTATAACTTTTACAAAACATGCTGCCTTGTTTATGCGCATATTTATCTTTTAAATAAAACCGCGTATTCGGTTTTAGTTTTGTTTATAACATAACACTGAACTTATACAGTGTGTAAACTTGTAAATACTGTAAAATTTTCTTCCATCTGGTGACATAGTAAATTGCCAGCAGTTTGTGAACCATAAAGGTGCATCCACATCGCAGGTATCATTTTTGGCCCCCCAAGGGGTTCTCGCCTTGTCGCGGCGGGGGGGCTTAGTAACTGTGGATTGGACGCCCACGGTGAAGCAAAGTAGAACCCCAGGGAGGGGCTGCTCTTCCAGGCTTGACCGAAGCCTGCATTGGAGCGGCCAATGTAGGTTGCGGTGTCGTATGGGAGGCACCGCAACTGAGGCAGGCCGCGGTGTTGTATTTGCAACACTGCAGCTGCAGGTTTACGGGTCCGCGGCGGGAGAGGAGTGCCGGTATCACGGTGTGCCGCCCTCCCTGCCTTTCGCGGCCTCGGCGGAGTTGCAGCCGCAGGACTGCAGACACGGTGGGGCCGCAGGGGGAGAGGAGTGTCGGTATTACGATGCGCTCTTCCTACCCTCTGCGGCCGAAGTGTGGACGGCGGGGCCACGAACATTTGTCCCGCCGCAAAGAGGGTCTTGGGCGACCGAATCGGGGTCGTCAGTCGCCCATTGCACTTGGCCTTCGAGGAGGGTCCGACACTGGACTCCGTGGTGGGATCGCGGATCATTCGAGAGCGATTCCCGTGATCCCATCACTAAGCAGAAGGTGGTGGTGGTTTTAGTCGGTATGCTCGCCACCTGGCCAGAGATCCCGAAATAACTGTCCTGCGTCCCCAAGTCCCCACCCGAAAAAATAATAATAATCTATCGAAGTGAAACATAATCTTAGTATCGAGAGGCTCGTGGTTAAGTAAAACCTACTCTGATCAACCGATCTGCAAGCTTAAGCTGAACTAACCGCGGCCACTCTGTAGATGGGTGACCATTCTTCACATACCATAAAACTCCTTCGAGCCTCGGAGAGTACGTAAAGCCTTCGGTCCCGCGTGGTTGTCATACGAACACCTATGACAATAGTCAGTGGTAGTCAGAAGCACAAAAAGCCTGACAACCAGCCTATGCTTAGAATATCGGTATTACCCAGAAATTGGGTTGCGGAGGTCTGATGGCAGTCGCTTCGTGTAAAATAGTCAGTAAAATACTGATATTCAGCCGACCACAACATAGTTGAGACATAGGAGGAAGAATACCGAAATAGCCATAATAGAAATACCTTCTCTATCAATTTTATCAATGCAAAACAGCTGATTATAAACATATAATGTGAAAAGTTGATTCGGAAATTGAAGGCCAATGACCTATCATATGGTAATGACGTCACAGTGACACGATCAAAAAATTAGATAACAACATAGCAAGGTGACACTATGATAAAAATATAATCGGGGTTCATTGACCGCGTTATCAGAACGACCTCAGAATCACCGATAGCGTATCGTGATGAGACATAACAATGATTCTGCATTGAAACAACGTAAACAGCTAATGCATATTTTATTTCCTATATTTTTTTACATATTATCACTCCTGTATTCCCCGAAGGGTTAGGCAGAGGTTGTAATAATGTACACCCACAGTTCGCCGCTGGGTTTAAGCGAGCCTAATCTATTCACGGGACAAAAATCCAAACTTCCACTGAGACTGAGCTGCAACTGAGAATTTCATAGAAAACTCCATTAACACTTTTCTCGACCGAGATTCGAACCCAGAACCTCTAACGTAGCTGTCGCGATTACGACCACTGGCTAATGAGGCAGTTTATTTACTTTACATTTTACAAATAGTTTTTGACCGCTTCCTTAGTCCAGTTTTCGCAAGAGGGACTGTTGAGCGAGAGTTCCTAGTATCGAATCCAAGGTAAGAATCGAATCTAAGCAAAGTGTTATTGAGGTTTTCTATTAAATTCTTATTAACACTTTAGAGTTTGGTGATTATCTCGCTCCCTTAAATATGCAGGTGAATTGGAGTTCTACATTTGCTTAACTCAAGGAATACAGTCGTCCCAGTAGGCGGCACGCTTGTGGTGAACACGCGTGCCTTCAATCAGTATGCGAGGAAAGACCTCGCTAATTGACGGGATCCAGCGACTGTTGGACCACAGCCTGTCATGGTCGTGGTGAATTTCACGGATCCCATGACCATGACTTAGTGGCAAGTCAAGGTAAGTGCGGTTTTTAGTCAGTACGAGTCCGACATACCCTGTCACCTCCCCGGGTGGCGGAGGATCCATGAGGATTTCGCGTACTATAAAAAAAGGGAATACAGTCTTGATGAATGTAATCTTCATTTAAGGACCAAGCCCAAGAAGAAACTTAATAAATTGACTTTCCATGTCCCAGGTTTTCCTCAATATAAACACAATAATACCTATTTGATGTTTAATCACCAGTTTATTAGGCAGTTATTAGTGGTACAAGGAAAATCTTTAACAAAACACGTAAGTAGGTACCCTTTATTACTTTGATAAACACTTATAAAATAAACAAGCCAAGCCTCAAAAATTGAGAATAAATTATACGATTATTATGATTATTTTCTGTAACTATCTACAAAAGTCTCCTCTCAGACTGATACAGAGCCCAGCATAATATCAAGCTACCCCAATCTGTCAAATTTCTTTGATAGATTTTTAACTTAATATAAAATAATAAGGTTCTTATTCATTTGGGAAAATTTGAGTTTTGGATATCTTGACCTACTGGCCACTGAACTGTGGTAATATTAGTTCCCCACAACAGCAGCAGGTTGTCAGACCACCCCCAAACATAACGAAAGCTGTCAAATTTACAGAAAAAAGAATACGTACTATTACTTTTATCAAACATAACTTTAACCTTTTGGGGATTCCAAACACTTTGAACTGCTGTATACCTAAAGTTAGCCCGTTATTGGATCATATATTGGAGGCAGCCTATTTCCATTAAACGGGAATAAATTCAGATTGCGAACTGCTAATAATTTCTTATGAGGAAAACCCAGGAACTCACGCTCAGAGAGATCCTAGGAAGAAAGAGCCCAGGAACCACGAGACCAATAGGGGCAGTGATAAATACGACCGAAATTTATGCACCCTACAAAAACGAATTAAAACTAATGGTAAATAAACATTCGATTAAAAATCCAAAATGGCGGCCGTCCATGAATCATAGTACCAACATAACAATTAACCTAGATATTGCGATCGAGGCATAAGCTCCATGAAATTATAAATTATGTAGGAAGTATCGCTGATGAATCAGCCGGTCGCGTGTTGCACCGAGCTGGTAACACTCGGCTAAGTTTGGACTCCGAATAATTACTATTATTTTAATGCATATAAGTTAAGCTCAGTTCACTAGCTTTTAAGAGAGGTAGGGCATAGTGGGAATAATTAAACTCAAATTGGAGCTGGCCGACTGGGGAAATACCTCCGCTTTGCAGAAAATCTACGTGAAATAAATGTTTTGAGCTGTGTTGTGTTCTTTACGATGAGCAAGGTTGCCAGTGCTCTACGAGGAAACGAAAAGGGTTGTGTTGACAGTAGGGCAACAGAGGCGGACTTTGACCCTTATACTGCCAACCCAACTATTCCTCTTTCAATCCAGGGTCGGCAACGCGCAAGTGATACTCCTGGTGTTGCAAGCATCTATTGGCTACGGTAACCGCTTACCATCAGGTGGGCCGTATGCTTGTTTGCTAAATTAGTAGAATAAAAAAAGAGCCAAATATTCTGCCTGCTAATCAATAATGTGTTAACACTATTGTGTTCCAGTATAAAAGGCAATGAAAGGGCAAAACCGCGCCACAGTTTTAATACTATTGTGGTTAAATCTTCGTTTCAATCAAATTTTGTTTGTTGTTTATTGTTCCAAATAAAATTATAATTATTAATGTAGCCATTGAAATTACTGGGCATATGGGACTGAGGTCTCAAGATGATAACGCGCGAGTTATGCCATTGGTGTTGCTGGCGTTTACGTGTCTATAGGCTGCAGTTTCCATCGTATACTTTTTTGTCATCACATCTTATTAAAAAAAAGAAGTTATCATTTAAATGTTGTCGTTGTAGGTTGAACATACGTATACATTTTTTTTATTTATTCATAGGATAACAAATAGCATTCATAATAACATTTAAACAAGTTACATTACTGTGACACAAAAGCCAATAAAGTTTTCACTAGTGTGTATAATTATTAATTATTTTTATTTTATTATTGTATTTACTGTGTTAAAAATATTGAATGGAACTCATTAGATACCTATGTATTGGAAATGAGAGACGATTGGGTTTGATCAGCTCACGGAATAAAGATTTTCATAACCTAAAGATAATTGTTTCAAGTTTAGGTGTTTGTTTCTGAGAATATTAGTGTTTAAACGCACCCATGATACACATGACATTAAATTAAAAACAAAAGAAGAGTGGTAAACCACAATATTAGTTCACTTCATATAATGTATACTATTCTTAAACATACCTAGTAAATAAAATTTGCCCAAGTCTACACTCTACGCAGCGGCATTTAACCTTGTACTTTATCTAAAAGTGAGTCAATACAGTTTGTTCGTACTGCAGCTGTTTTCTGGGTAGCTTAGTGCTCGCCCTTCGCATATCGTGCGTTTCAATGTTACCTAAATACTTAATAACTATATACTGGGTCAGTGTTGCCTTCTTGCCTTGCATGATTTTTAAAAGCAATCTGTATTAGAGTAATTACAGTAGCCTATTATATGCAGCTCTTTTTATAATAAATTGGACTATATATTAATATTATGGTTTGGGCCTGTCGACACAGTGGATGAAAAGCGCCCAACAATGTTAAAGTGAAATATTTTATTTCAATAAGGCCATTAAAATAGTACTTTTGAACAATTAAAACTAGTTGCACGGTTCCAAAAAGTGGATCTTATGGAGAAGAACCAACAAGAAACTCCATAGACCCTTCAAAAACAACATGATTAAAATTAATGTTAATCTTGTTTTAAAATTTTGTTCTAAATAGTTCATGAGAACAATGCAGTTTGATGTGTACAATAAATATTAATCCAGTTTAATAATTAAACATAAAAAAGATTGCCATTGACATTAGGACCTGCCAGCCCGAACAGACGGCACCCGTTCACGAGTATGACGTGTGTATTGGCGTCGTTCGACTCAACCTTGTTACAGGGAATAAAACGACCCGACACACAACGCCACCATCAGCAGGACATTTTAGTGAGTGTGACAAGCTCAGACCGCAAGACCAAAGGGATTTATATGACGAATATCAGTGAAAGTGGGAGGGGACGCTCTAGAAAGGCGTACACTGACCTTATTGGTAAGGTTCTTCAAAAAGGTCAGGTGCGTAGTACTTGCAACTGGCGTGTGTATGACAAGATGTATGAATGTGGACGAAGCAAACGAAGCAAGGAAGTGGCGATTTTTTGCTTAAGCCTACCACTATGCGAAAAAATCCGGAGTTTATGTGAGTATACGTTAGTCCACGCTAAGATTTTCACCTGGGTCAGGGGTGCTTTGATATTATATAAAACACCAATATCAGCAACAACTAGGTCATTCAAATATTTAGTCCGTGTGGGGAACGAACCTGCAACACGTGGGTAAAATTGAATATACTATCAAATAATTTCATTACAACTTCGTTGCTAAGTAACATCTTCGCTAATAAATTGATCTAGTAGGTTAAGCTACGCTTGCTGTGGTCAGTATATGACTGGTTGTTTCTTAATGTCTTGAGGTGATCTAAAGATCATCTCTCCGTGCCTCGGATAGCACATAAAACCATTGGTTCTGGTTTTCGTATGAACGCCTATAACAAGCGTTAGTGATAGTCTGACATCCGACATGCCTTATAACCAAGCTATATTCAACGGACCAGTCATCATCATCAACCCTTATACTGTCTCACTGCTGGGCACGGGTCTCTTCTCACAGAATGAGAGGGATTAGGCTATACAGTCCCCCACGCTGGCCTGATGGATTGGCAGACTTCACACGTCGTCGAGATAATCTTTAAGACATGCAGGTTTCCTCACGATGTTTTCCTTCACAGTTTAAGCGTGTGATAATTAATTATCAATACGCACATGATTACGAAAAGTCAGAGGCTTGGATTCAAACTCGAGATCTTCGACTTGGCAGTCCAATTATCATACCACTAGGCTATCACTGCTTTTGAAAATACCGGTAATGACCCGAAATTGGGTTCCGAAGTTACTAATATTATAAATACGAAAGTAACTTTCACGCCTAAACCGCTAAACCGATTTTAATGAAATTTCGTACAGAGATAAACTAGATTTTGAACAAGGACATAGGCTACAAGAAGTCCTTTGAGATACGAGTTAAACTGCGGGGAATAACTATTTTAACAACAACATTATACTAAAGTCTATTGACCTATAACTTTCATCATACAAATTACCATTGGACGACGTCTGTGGTCTAGTGGTTTGAGTATCGGAATGCTGATCACGTGGTCGTGGGTTAGATTCCCACAGGACACAAATATTTATGTGATGAACATAAGTGTTTGTGTTTGTCTGGGTGTTTTCTTATTTATTTACAAAAAAAGTATTATATCCATTGTCTTTGCCACCCATAGTACAAGCTGTGCTTGGTTTGGGACTTATTGCTGCTATTTAAAATGTCCCTAATATTTATTTACTTATATAAAATTTATGTAATCAATCAATACTTGTAAATCTAACTCATACTCTTTATATACTCTAGGTATATAAATTATGACCGTAGTAATTATTATAAACAAACCCACGGAGAAGTGTAGGTACCTACAACAGGTGCACAAACCACAGTACAAACGCTTCGCAAAGTAGCTGACGAAATAATTCATAGTAATTTTATCACGCAACTACTGTATTACTAGATATAAGTACACGCTAATAGTCACGTAGAGGGTACAGTAGATGTATACTAACCAATGAGTCATACTCGGGATATGAACTACTGATATAATAATTAATAACTTTAAAAAAGAGAAACTGCAACGGATTAGACTATAGCCTACCGCGCTGACCTAGTGAGGGTTGGCAGAATTCACACACCGTCGAGAAAAAACTCTGAGGTATGCAGGTTTTTTCATGAACTTTTCCTTCACAGTATAAGCGAGTGATAATTAGTTATTAATACGCACATGAATTTGAAAAGTCGAGGTGCTTTACATTCGAACTCAAGACCTTTGACTTGGCAGCCCAATGGTCATATGACAAGGCTATCACTGCATTTAAAAGTTAGTTTATGAAATTATATGTAGCAGTTCCGGGTTTAGACTCATGTAAACTTATAAAATATCAAATAATATGTGAGATTCAAAATGTAGGGCAAAATCTGGAATGGCATTTCGAAGAAAGAGCCACAAAGGCTTTGAGTAGGCTAATTCCAGTCGACGGCACGCATGCATCAGTCATTGTGTAGCTCGACCATATTAGACTCAACAACCCGTCGCACGACGATACCAGATCGGAGGAACATTTGCGTAAGCCTCAAAAAAATAATCCCAAAGCCACCAGACAGTTAAAACCTGTGAATATTTGTATATCTAGCCTACATAGTACTCACATTTACATTAATCTTCTAACAGTAAGTTTACTTAAAAAAAAAAAATGCCAATAATGTCAATTATTTTGGTTATGAAAAAGGCAATAATGTGACAACATAAGTGTGTTCCAGTTTGAAAGGCAATGTAGCCATTGAAATTGCTCAATATTTGAGACTTAACAACTCAAGTCTCAAGATGTTGCTGGCGTCTATAGGCTACATCTATCAGGTGGACTGTGAGCTTCTTTATCATCTTAAAACAATAAAGTAGGGGAAGGTTTCTGAAGAAAAAATATATGTTTTGATATCTTCTAACAAGAATAATCGGGCGCACTTCTTATCTAACCCCAAGCTCGCTATAAAACCTATCGGTAAAATGGCAACATCAATAAACCAGGCTTATGAACCAACCTGTCACGTTACCTTGCATCATGGCAAGATCATGTCCTGAGAAGTCATCGCCTCGATTCCTCGCCTCAAGGTCAGATGGTGATAATTGATAACGACTTGTTTGTCCGTCTGTTATCAGCTGATTTCGTCATTATTTGTATCTGTGTTTAGAGAAAGTTGTTGTGTTTTACGCAAAATGAACGCGAAAAAAGCAGGGATAGTCCAGAGATATGACTATTGGACTGCCAAGTCTCGAGTTTAAATCCAAGCCACGCAACTGACTTTTCAAAATCATGTCCGTATTAATAATTTTACTATCACTCTATTTAAACGATGAAAGAAAACATCGTGAGGAAATCTGCATGCCTTAGATTTTTTTCTTAACGGTATGTGAAGTCTGCTAACCCACACTAGGCCAGCGTGGTGGACTAAAGCCTAATTCCTCTCAATCTGAAAGAAGACCCGTATCCAGCAGTGGGACAGTATATCGGTTGATGATGAATGCTTAAAACTTAATTACGACGGCGACGCTAGCTTGGTTCTGTTTTTGCGGATAGCTTTTTTGTAATAGGTACTAATGAATTAATGCTTTAGATTAACGTATATTTTTTTCAATTCTTTAACCCTACTCGTTTAGACGTGATCACCAATTAGAAAATCATTAAACGTCATATAGGTATCTGCGCCGTAACGTGTTCTTGAAAACAATCATGATGATGGAAATCAATCCAGAGACCAATCGCAGTAAGGACAGTGACATCACGACCTTGAAGCTCATGACCGTGCAACTGTTAAAAAACAAGCCTATCCCAAGCAGAGTTTTATAATCAACTGATTAAATTCACTCGAACGTAAGTATTGTTTGTGTATGTTTTCCTTTAATCGACACGGAATTAGTCTATAATCGCTTCAACGTCAGAATCGAATATCCTAAGGTCACATTGTACATCAAAATCAGCAAGGATGTCAGTAATGACAACTGACGTTTGTCGTGACGTCAAATTGACAGATCATGATATAAATAAAATAAGTATTTAGAGATGTGATATTAGGTGAACGAAAATGGATCACTTTACTTACACCTTATATACTATGACGAATACATAGACGCATACCGTCACACCTATCTCGAAGGTTTAGGCAGAGGTATATTAAAGTGAACTTACAGTTCGCCGGTATGTTTAGGTCTCAGAGGTCTATTGCCTATTACTGGGCACACATCCACAAACTCCGAACTCCTGCTGAGAATGTTATAGAAAAACCTAATAAAACTTTGCTCGAACCCAGGACATCAAGCGTAGCAGTCAAGCTTACGACCACTAAAGAAGGAAAGATAGATGAAAGAAGAAGGAAGGTAAGTTGAGACAGATGACAGCTACATTACACAAATCAAGAAGAAACTGAAGGTCGCGAAACGCCGGGAATATTAGTTTTTAATAAAGGGCACTTGAAGGTACTATACCGATAAGAGCACAGCTCTTAGAGAGAGAGTTTCTTGCCGGTTCTTCTCCATAGGAAACAACTAATTTGAAACCGTGCCCCTAAACTCGACATTTCATAAGTTCCTGTATATGGTTTATATGAAATTATTTTGACTGATTTTGATTTTGAAAGAAGAAGCCTACTCAAAAGCTAATATCTTTTATTGCAGGTCATAACATCTGCATATACTGCAAAAGATATCGCAAAGAGGCTCTAGGTTACCAGACTGTAGACATTGGAGCAGTCTTGCTTTAAGTTATGAAGAAATACTTAATAATATATTAATAATATATAAAACTAATATTATATTCTTATGCTTATTTTATTGCAACGTACTAATAACCTTATTTAATCGTATTTATAAAATTTAATTTTAAGTAGGCATAAAGTATTTTTAATTGCGTTGTTATCCATTATTTAAATAAAAATAATTATTGTATAGTGAGATCCAAACGAAATGCTGTGCTTACCTTTAATTTAGATTTAGATTACATGCAATGCTACTGTAATGTAATCGATATGTATTATGAATGTCATTGTATGTATTTAGTTGGTTTGCCTTAATAAATAAATATGAACATTCCGGAAGGAATCATTATAAAAAAATATGTAAAAATAAACTCTTTAGTTATATTAGTAAACTTACATATGAAGAGACAGAAAACTTATTAAAAATATTAAAATAGTAATTCTCCTTACACTCACCCTCTCACACTCTTCCATACACTTTCACACACTACTCACCGAGAGGTTAACCACTCCACATACCCTATTGCTTTTTGGTTTATTTTATCGTTCTCTTTTTTATTTTAATTTTGTCTTTCTCTGTGTAATGAACAAATGAAATACCGCCTAATATTCATGTCTATATAAGCTAGTAATGTAATGGTCACTATAAGGAAGAGCGCTGATGTCTGAGATACAGATATTTTTTTATCTAGTTCAGACACAGATGCCTTCAATATAAAACTAAGAAAATTGAATTTGTCCTATAAACCTATCAATGATACGTTTGTTCTGTTTATGTGTCAAATAAATTATTATTATTATATTATTATTATTATTTAAATGATAGTGAAAACCATATTAAAATTCGTTGTGCAGTTTAAAAGATCTCAGAATACAGAGGGACAGACGGCGGAGAGTGACTTTGTCTTATATGTTCTGTCATCATCATCATCATCAACCCATATACTTACTGTCCCACTGCTGGGCACGGGTCTCCTCTCAGACTGAGAGGGATTAGACTATAGTCCACCTCACTGGCCTAGTGTTGGCAGACTTCACACACCGTCGAGAAAAAATCTCTAAGGCATGCAGGTTTCCTCACGATTTTTTCCTGCACCTTTTAAGCGTCAGTTATATGTACTGTGTATGTACATAAAAGACTAATTGATCCGACAATTGGGACGATGTCCCGTCCAAATTATACTATATTTCATCCACTGAGACTTTTATGTTTTTGTTCAGCGTCTAAGGGTCTTAGCGCGATGTTAGGTGCCCTATAATCTTCCTCAGGAATTTGATTATCTAATGCAGAATACAAACTAATGCAAAAATACAAATCCAGTGCTATCTCTTTTTATAATAAATCTTTTTATTTTTATTTTATTAGTAGGTAAGTGATGCATCGGCTTCATTTTTAATCTGTTAATATATTATTCGTTTCTTTTGGAAAAAAAACCATTATCATAATGATTAATTGTCTTTAATTCTAAAATACAATTTATCAGATATTTTTTAGCCTTCTTTAACCAAGGTTTTAAAAGATTTTATCTGTTACACTACTCGATCGTGCAATAAAATTGCAAAATAAATACTAAAATGCTGTAACACTTTGCTTTAAGTGCGAAATCACTTTAAATTGATGAGATAACTTACAAAACAAGGACAAAGTCATTTTGAAGTTGTAGTTATTGTAATCGTCATCATTCTAGCCTGTTTCAGGTCAGTTAGAGTATCATTCTGTTGCTTACCAGGAGTCACTGCTGTCTGACCCCTTTAAGAAATAATAAATGCCATACTTAATAAAACCGCTGGTCTACTCAAAGTATACCACATATTTGTTACTATTCTATGTCTGGACTTTAAAAGAGACTATGATTATCTGAGTTTGTTTCGGTGTTTCTTTTCTGAGGTCGTCCGTTAGGAAATGCTGGAGCCATTTAGCTTATAAACAAGTATAACATTGACTTGTAAAAGTGTCTTAAAATATTTTACTATTATGTGATTATTATATTTACGATGATGTCCACTATTACGTGTATAAGGTAACACGTTATAGTGGACAACGCGAAAATCAACTATAGAAAAAGAGCCTTCATTTTACTTGGCGCAGTTAGTTACAACAATATCAATTTGGAAATAGACCCATTCACAACTAGCTCGAATGCGATCAATAAATCACTAAATTAACATTATTTTTGAAAAAGACCCCATGAATATTGTTCCTTGATATAATAATAATAAATTTATTTCCCAAAATAAAACTTTACAATATTTAAGAATTTCCAATGGCCCCAAACACGGCTATGCCTGTGTCTTGGGTACTAAATAAGGTGAAATCTGGTGTTTTTATTGTTGAAATCGTGGATGTTTGTCTCAAGTAACATACAATTTTAGTCAAGCTGACAAATCCATTATATGTAGCATGAAAATAATTGAAGTGTAGCAAAATATAATAAGTTAAATTTTGCCATCTTTCCTTGTTGTTCATAATTTGTCTTCTCTTTAACTTAAAGTAAGTACTTAGATTAGCGAATTCAAACAAACAAAATAACACTTGATTTATTATATTAGTATAAATTAATGCAAATTTAATGTTCTTATTAAATCAAGTTATTAGCTTAAATTTTTCCGGTAACCCAATGACCAATTCCTTTGCTACAAAGGTCACACTATCACTATTCAGTGTTTATACTGTTTACCCCTTCAAGGAAATGTCGTATATATATGGCACTAAAATAGACCAGATAACACTTGTCTTATCTGAGCGACAGATTGTCTGCCAGTACGATTGGCGAATGAAACACGCTTGTTGAGCGGGCGATAAAATTGATACGGGGAATGTGGGTATATGTATGGAGGGCGTTTGGTATACTACACGCCAATAATTTCAGACTTTGTAAACAAGATATGACAGTAGGTAGAATGAAATAAAAAGTTTATTGTAATATGACATGATATAAATATTTTTATTTGTTGTACAAGGTTATTTGCGAAACATGACTTCCAGGTTGCTGTTCCCAAGGTCAAGCTAGGGTTGACCTTTAAGAAATTCTTATTAGCTAATAAGAATTTCTTAAACCTCCATTGCTATAATCCTCGCAAAAATCTTAATTTTTGCGAGGATTATAGCAATGGAGTCCCCCCCCCCCCCTTATATGGGGCGAAAACATACAGGCGAATTGTGGTTGGTAAATTAGTGTAAATTTCTACTTAACCCTTCGAGGAATACAGGCGTGATGGTATATTATGTTATCCTTAATAAGTATTTCTATTTGTTACATAAGGTTATTTGGAATGTGGCAATAGTAGCTACGGAGCATGAAATCCAGGGTTTTATTCCCAAGGTCGAGCAAAGTTATAAGAGTTTACCCTATAAGAGAAGTAGGGAATAGTGGGAGTCATTCCAATCGAATTGGAGCTGTGTACGAATAATAGGGTTGCCCACCATCACATGGGACCTACGTCGGTGCACCTGCCTCTCTGTCTAAGCCTTCAGGGAATAAAACCGTGATTATAAGTAGGTAATAAAACTCGAAACTCAACAAATGCCTTTAGAAATCTAGTCTAGTGGTCCTTTATAAAATAAATTATTCTGTATTTCAGTTCTTTTTATGATCTCACAAATTTTCATTAAAATTTAGTTATTTAATTCAAGTTACTGTTCCAACGTGCTCCATAGTTAACTGTACTATTGCTTACCAACAGGTAAAGTAGTGGCCAAACGCAGGCATTATAATTTTCAAGCTAATACATTTTATTTGAATTTTCTACTGATATTATTATAAGTAAGATAATTATAGTTTAATATAATTATAATGAACATCGTATTCGTCTATATTTATTGAACTGTCCCTAAAAGTTTACATAGAGGTGTACCAATGTACACCCATGTTTCGCCGTTATGTTTAGGTTTTATGTAATAGGAGGTGAGCCTATTGCCATTAACCGGGCACAAATCCCAAACTCAGAGCTGCTGCTGAGAATTTCATAGAAAAACTTAGTCACACTTTGCTCGACCTGGGAATTGAATCCTGACGTAGCAGTCGTCGCTTTCGATCAAGGCTAATGATACAGTTATATAAAACAAAAATAAAATAAGAGAAATAAATAAAACCATTGCATCCTTTTGTTTTACTTACAAAACAGTCCATTAACCAACTACCTAAATCCAAATCTCACCACTGAATATGGGAAATCGAATGTTCATTTTGTTTATGTATATTCATGAGTACAAGGAGCCTCACTACCGCCCTCTACAAGAACATACCAAATTAATTTGGACCCACCTACTTAGCATTCATCCCGTACAAACCGATCCCCATGTTGCATTAATACAACTGAATTAATCAGCTTGTGTTGTTGATCCAGTCTTTGAGTTGATTAAGAGCGCAGAAAATTTAGTTGTCACCAGATTTCTTGGTTAATACGTCTTTCTCGTCTTTCTAGTCTTGTCTAGTTGAGGTCAGCTACAAATTGTCTATGGCTTCATCAACGGGCCCTATCAGAATATCAGCGCTGCAGCTTGATTTGCTTGCTGCTGCAGCATAGTGCTGAGATAGGGACCTATTCTGACATCGCACAGGATAACGTACCTCCTTAGTTTAAGACTTGAATATATTGTTTTGTATTTTGTCCTGTGTTGTAACTGTCAGAGTATTTTTATTTTCTTTCTTTCTTCAAGTCTAATATTAGTATTTTACACGAAGCTTCAGCTTTTAGACTTCCGCAGCCCAATTTCTGGGCATTACTGACATACCAAGGGTAAACCGGTTCCGGCTTTTTGGGTGTTTGACTACCAATAACGATTGTCATACATGTTTGTGTGACAACCGGGACCGCTGGCTTTACTTGCTCTCCGAGGCACGAAGGGTCTCGATATATGAAGAACCCATACACAGACTGACCGCGATAAGAACTGCTTAAGTTTGCAGATCATTGATCAGCATAGTTAGTGCTTAGTTAGTGATAGTCAGAAAAAGTCTAACAGCCCTAAAATTCTGACAACCAGTCTACCCTCAGGATATTGGTATTACCCAGAAATTGGGTTGCGGAGGTCTGATGGCAGTTGCTTCGTGTAAAATAGGTACTGATATTCAGCCGCATCTGGTGAGACTGGAAGCCGACCCCAACATAGATGGGGAAGGCTCGGAGAATGTACCTAACACTCACATATTGTCTGGACTTATAAAAACTACCACCATACTATACACGTACTAGACTACGTCAGCATTTTGAAAATATCGGCGCCATTTTGTTCAGACGCCAGCACGTCAACCTATCCAAACCTGTCAAATTTTCCCATTTGAACATGAACCTTATTAAGTTTGTATTAGAGTTGAAAATCTATCAAAGAAGTTTGACAGATTGGGGTAACTTGATGTGCTGGCCTCTGTACTAAAGATCTCAACCATTAATAAATAAATATTTTAGACATTTTACACAATACCATTACACAGTAAGCAGAGCTACTACTATGGATACTACACAATGGATATAATACTAGATTGACATATGTATATATAAGATCTATTTACAGAAATGACCTCGTTTGACCGCTGACTGATCGCAAGATGCTGCTCGGGTCCTGAATTCCATTGACCAGTGCTATTAGGTTTTTTTATGTAGATAATTTTCCTCAAAAGTTTCGTGTCCGCTTAATGGCATTAAGCTTGCTCCCTCATCGGACCTCGTCCTAGCAAACTGTGGGTAGCAGTATACCCTCATCAGCTACTAATTCTTATTTCTAAAGCAAACATTTAAACATCAACAATTCTGTTCAAAACAAATTATTTAAATTAATTCCTACCTTCTCAAGCCAGTCAGGATCAGCACCCCATTCTTCTGACTTTACAACCGAAAAGCACATCGTATCGAAAACCGGGGGGTTCATCAATCAACTTAATTAATATGTAGGTAGGAGGAAAATATTTAGCTCTGTAATGTAACAGATAAGAAACTCGCGCTGGGCCCTGAATAACAAATACTGTTTAGCATTCACGGCGAACGGTCCTAGATATCGGACGTGATGAAAAAATACATTGCGGCCGAAGCTCTCTGGTGCCAGGAAATGAAAAGTCGTATCTAACATTGATTTTAAAATTATGTTAAACAATTTTTTTTTTAAATGTGTTGATGATGCCCCAAACTGGGGTCATCATCAACCCATATTCTGTCCCATTGCGGGGCACAGGTCTCCTCTCACAGAATGAGAGGGATTAGGCTGAAGTCCACCACGCTGGCCTGGTGCGGGTTGGCAGACTTCACACGCTGTCGAGAAAATCTCTAAGGCATGCAGATTTCCTCACGATGTTTTCCTTCACCGTTGAAGCGAGTAATAATTAATTATTAATACGCACATGATTTCGAAAAGTCACAGGTGCATGCCTTAGATTCGCACTTGAGACTTTCGACTTGGCAGTCCAATGGTCATACCGCTAGGCTATCACTGCTTTTTCCAAACTAGGATATCAGCTGATTATCTACGCCAGAGGTTCTCGGTCGAGCAAAGTGTTATTGGATTTTTCTATGAAATCTAAGTAGCAGCTTGGAGTTTCGACCTGTGCCTAATTAGTGGCAATAGGCTCGTCTAATACATGACGATTTTTAGAAATTTGAGTGTATTATTTCACAATAAGTCAATCAATATTGAAACATATTTCTCTGCCAGGAGATTACATATTACATAATATATGGCAATTTAGAATGTGCGGTTTTAACAAATTTACGAGAAGTCATACTGTCATCAGTTAAAATACAATAAATTATAATTATAGACACTGTATTTTACGTACTATATGAATCAGAATTGTATAGTAATTAAATTTCACTTACCTCGATCAGCTTCCAGCTCCAGCATGCAGCAGTGGAGGCTGCATACAACTTCAATCCTGCTTCCCTTTGCATTTGAGTGTATTATTGCAAAATAAGTGTTTTTTTGCTCAAACTTTCATGTTACCAATTCTGAACCTTCACCGCTAGTACACAGAGTTTATAGTTCTGGGATCAGCAATATTCTTATCCTAATAGATACAATGATACTACTCTGTGGTGAGTTCACATTCACAAATACACATAGGTACCTATCGCATAAAATAATCACGGTAAACAAGGACTATGTCGAAGAAAAACAAAAATTTTGACAACAATGACGTTTTCTATTATATAAAAATTGATATTTCGACTGCAAAGGCGACATAGCCCTTTTCTATGTCCTCTAACACTGAAGACGCGATAAACTTGAGAGATATAAGACGTTCATCCAGCGCAAAGCGTAAAGTATTACTAATCAAAATTGACATAGCGACGTCATTCAAAAGCAAGTTCCGTAATAATTTCTCAAAGTACCCTCAATTAAAATAAAATTACTTTTTATGTTTATAAAGTAATTTTATTATATCTCATTGGCCTAGTTAGTTGTGGGCGCGGTTGCTGAGCGTCTGGCCCTGGATTCGATTTCCAGGTCGAGCAGTGATTTTTTGTTTACCTATTCGGGAAATATCAGTAACATCTCGGAAATATCATAATATCTGCCCCGTTAATAGAAATGGGTCTCTCCCTTTATTTTAGCTGTGGGTGTACATTAGTACACCTGTCTAATCCTTTGAGAACTACAAAAGTGATGGTATGCACTTTCAGTAATAGATATAAATCATCGGTATTTAATCAATATACCGCGATAAAATATAGTAATGATGACTCATTCATTGTCAATTCGTGTAAATGTCAAAATTCTGTATACTCTGTGTGATTTTCTCCATGATATCCTAAAATTGTAGGTATTGTATTCATTATCTGTGATCGACAAGGAATTAAAATTCCTACAACTTACTTAACGTTGCCGGACGACAGCGATGCCGAGGAATACGTATTTTGACGCCTACTAGCGTTTTTTTTTTGTTTTGTTAGGTATGTATATTTTGTAAATAATTAAGTATTATTTTGGTTAGTCTATTGTAAATAATTATTAATTTTTATATGATTATTATTATTTATTTGCCGATATCAGTCTACTGTGATCAAAATTAACGCCACCACTTTAATGGCGGTTACGTCGTTCATCCTTGCAATGTTTGAGCTGATTCCAATTTGTATTTATCAGACAATCGACGCTCGTTGTTTTAGTGGCTTTAATAGGGTGGGGAGCAGGACTTTTGGAATGTGATTTCTGGTTCAGGAAACGCCTTTGATGTTGTCTTCTGGTGCGGTTACGAGAGGGATAGCGGGAGGCTCAGTTGATTGATTGATTGTTTCAAATGTATTGATGGGATATCCCGGCCAAATGTTTGCGTTACTTGAAAAGGCCTACCCTTTTCCTCCATCCATGGCTGTCGCACGAGCCTAATGGATCACCGTAAGAGGATGGACAGGGCAGAATATGTCTAATCCCTTTTTTTATACAATATTTATTCTCTTTGACCATTAATTATAGTGGTAATTGGGAGATCTCTTTCATTTAGTGTACACTAGAAACTGCCTCGTTAGTATAGTGGTACTAAGCGCGACTGCTACGCTACCGGTCTTGGGTTTGATTTCGAGGTCGACCAGTTTTATGGAGGCTATGAATTTCTAAGTAGCAGCTCAGAGTTTGGATTTGTGCCCAGTTAATGGCAATAGGGTCGCCCCTTATTACCTATATGACCACGACAATGGTGACGGAAAGCAAGTGATCGTTTTATTCAGTACGAGGACAAGGTAGACTTATACTTTGCCGCCTCCCTTGTCGACCATCCATGAGGGGGTATTCCGCACTACTGTTTCTATAATTATATACCTATGTGTCTAAAATAGTACCTATGTGTGTATAACAATCAAATAATATATGTGTCCATGAGATTTCTTGCTGGATTTTTCTCCATAGGATCAACTTTTTTGAACTGTGCAGCTAGGTTCCTAACGTTTTTAAACACTTTTGAAAGCTCTTTTTTTATGTAGCCGCCTTTGTTTCCCATTGCGGGGCAGCTTATCTGAAAAAAGCTTGTAAAAAAAACAAACACGATATTATGATAACTTGTTCAACTCCTCAAGCGCCGAAAAACAGTGAATTTTTGACTGTGTCTATATTAATTCGTTTCTTGAAGGACTAATAAAAGAAATAAAAAACTGATATTTATTTTAAATCAGATATTATTTGTAAATTTTAATTTTATGCCTCGATGTCTACATTCAAATGAATTATTTCTTCCTGAATATGATGTACATACCTTTACAAACATATTAACTTACAGTTTACCTTGTTTAATGATAACAATATTCTTTGTATAAGCAGCTTCCTCTTCAGCAATAAATAATACTACTTTGTTTCATTTTCCTGTACTTAATTTTATATTGGGTAAGCTCTTTTTTACTGATACAACTAACCTCGATGTATCAACAGTATTTCATTTATTATACACTATTATATCATTAAGAACAGACCCGTTGGTTGTGTGATAAGAGCATTTTATTAGGTCGCTGGAGATTCTTCCGTACGAAGCCAATGTTAGTATGATACTGTGATTGAGGCGTAATACAGATTTTTTGGTAAAGCAAAAATGCAAATATTAACTAGATAGATTTGCTCATTGAATATATCTTCGTATGTAAATTTTACATGTTTTATATGGCCTAATTATATATTTGTACACGACATAAATTGAACATAGCTGATTTAATAATGCATGTTCAACATCTTATTAAAAAACTTATATTCACAAATAAAACAATCGATTTGGTTCATTACCTATTTAGATTTAAGGCAATTAAATCCAGTATCAGTACCTAGCCACGTTTTCCTACAATCTGATTCTGTCTTCGCTTATTGCTAGCTATAAACTTGTTCCGTGTATGACCCATTATGACCCTATGCGACTTTTATTTAGGTACCCGCCCATACTTCCAATTATATCACCTTTTTCCTTAATCATTGCTGTCCCACCTTACATTAATATTAGAAATTGTAGAAAAGACATGTACCTACAATTTTAATCTAGAGCTTCAATTGCATCCTCCTACCAAATTTACAACTTGCCTTCAGGTTACATTTTGTTTACCACCCGTTCCATATACGGATACATCAGGGTCATTCCCATACCCATTTCGCGAAACCATTAAGTCAAAATTAAATCCATCTGCGTACATTTCAACATTATAATTTTGAGGGCATTGCAAAATTGCTCCAAATATGATGACGTCATCAAAAATGAGTAATGATCCATCTAATGCGTTGTGGCATACGAAATTAAAGCTATAAATTTGAATAACATGATGCTAAGACCCTCGACTGAGGTCTTATTTGTGAGGGTCGCTAATGAAATTGCATAAGGGAGAATTTAATATGGTCCTAGTATTGATAATCTCTTAACGTTATCATTTCGCTAAGTGGACCTGAACGTAGGTCCAACCTTTGCTAGTGACGTGAAAGGTGACCCAAGGGATTATGTTAGGGCCTAAAATGTTAGAGGCAAATTATTTAAGTAACTTTATCGGTTTTCAGATATTAATATTTCTCTAAGGATTTGATCCTTTCATATTTTTATTATTAACGTTATTCTTTAATAATTAATTTGAAGGGAGTTCAATATATACCTATGTACAAATATTTACTCATCCCCGTATATAACAAAAAAAATATTGTCATCTTTGTGAAGATCTATTGGATTTCCAGCACTTTCTTCATGTATGCTAGTACTTATAGTTTATTGTTCACGTAGTGGTTCTTAGGTTAAATATACTTACGTTTTAAGTGTTTATAGTTATACCAATTCTTCTGTTTTTCCTGGTTGCTCCCCTGCACTGGTATTTCTCGTTTTACTGATCCAGATCACTCCAAGTACCTCTCTCAAATCACTTCAGATAATCATTTATTTAAAATTATGCATGTTTAGAGATACTACTGTTATAATTATTTTCTGATTATGCTTTTTTTGATAATGTAAAATTATACAATATTGTGTTGCTAGCAACTTATTGTTATTTTTGCCATATATATTTTTTTATAAGATGTCTAAAATGTTTCTATTTTTAGTATATTGTGTGTGGTTATGTCATGTTTCCATTCATTTGTGTCTTTCATTTGTGGGTGTGTACGTTTTTTGGATATTTCTAAGAGGATTATGGGGTTATTCCAATAAAAATCTAGTTATTTTTTAAAAACTGGATGTTTTACTTTACGATATATAATAATTATATTATGTTCATTGAAACAAATTACAAATACAAAATTTACAGTTTGTCTTATGTATTAATCAATAACTACATTAATATTTAATCGTACCTATCATTTTAAAAGACTACTCATACATTTTATGTATAGACCTAAAGATACAGTGACAATAATTTATACAACGGACGAGGGGAAAACGATGTTAAACATATGTCTTGTATGAAAACTTAAACATAATAGAACTCCTAAATTATTGGACAAAGATGAATAAATGTACCCGTCTAGGGTTGATTACTTAAACATAAACCAAACTGATCTAATATGTACAATCTTTAAAACCAATGTTACAAAAAAAAGTTGAAAACAACAGTTTCCAATTTTTGGTAAGCCGAATGTTTTATCGCTACATACAAAGAGATCCATCGGTAACAGTGTTGAAAGAGCTTCGTATTTTTTTGGTATAAATTGAATAACACAAACTAATAATCAGGTATCAGGGGCCATTGATGATGAAGGTTCGTCTTATCAGACTAGAGGGTCTCGGAAAAATGATGCAGCTTCCGACGTAGCCAAAAATATTTACAAGTCCAATGGCAAAGCTGGAAAATGAAAACATCAGTCCAATTCTTAGCGATATTGGTTAAAGCCATGCTTTTTAGCATCATTATTAAGTTTGGCATTGTACACCAAAGCATATATTCCGAATGTATACACGTCTACGAGTACCTTAATATTATTTGTTAAAATTTAATGGACCATTTTTTGTTCCTAATTTGTTCAAAGTATATACAGTAAATCAACGTGAAACTTTTCAATTCAACAATTAATGACAAAGTGCATCGCACGCGCAGGTTTCGTTGCGATTGTTTGGACAATACATACATAATATAGCAGGCGTATCCCCCTGGACAAAAAACGCTTTAACACAAAAAATCGCATCTTACAGTAACATTTTCTTAACCATTATGCTTTAAAACTATCAACTTTATTCTTATGTTAGTTCCTTGAATCAGGTTGTGCGAAAATTTTCGTTATTTTTTAATATTCTTGTTTAATTATTAATTATTACTATTATAGATACCAATAATTATGACACACGCTACTATAACAACGAATATATGCGCACTACGGTCTGGTGATAATACAATATCGTTTATACTGAGTTACAGACACCAATTATTTTCTATTTAATATTAATTAAGTGCATGAAGACATAAGAAGGGAACAGAAGATTCGTTGTGTCTCGGGACATTTCGAAGCAAATAGGTTTAGAGACATGTCACTCTAGATCGCGACCATTAGTCGTAGCTTCAAGTGCAACCAAATTAACAATAACATTGAAAATTGGTCGCATTTTATTATTTCAAATGTGGACGCATCGTTGGAGAAAACGACCTAAGCTGCGACCAAATTTGTCTTTGTATGAGATATATTTACAAATGGCTGGTTGTGGTCTAGAGAAAGTCCTAATTTAAAACTTGAAACTTTCCCATTTGTTTCGAAACCAAAGGAGAAGAGTACTAGATAGAATATGCTTATAATAAATCAACAATAGCGTAGATACATATGATACAGAGATATAATTACGATCAATTATTTTTTTAAACAACGTAACGAGAATATCAACTTTTCAGTTCTGTGAATGATTTCACTAACATTTTAATCGCATTTATAGTTATAACCAATTCTTATCATACAAGTGAATTACTTCTCATTAATGTTCGCCTGCCAGGAAATATACATCTAGTCGGGTTCAAAGCGAGATTGTAAGCTTAATTTCATGCGATCACGATAAATGGATACACAACAATATTTATACATATAACACGGTCAATCTACTTGAATCTACAACTAATGAGACAATACGCGAAATATACTCATCATTTCTGCAATACCCACTAACTTTGTAAAATGTTAGCATTTGACCGTGTTATAGGCACGTAATATATACGTTTATATTACATATATAACCTACAACAACTACATATCCTTTATGATATTTTTACTTATGACATTTTATATACCCTCTAATTTTTTCTCACAGTGTCGCTTTATTTTGACTTCATTATTATAAACATTTTTTTTTCAATACTTACTTACATACCTGAGATTAAAATATACTTCCATGGTATTCATTAAAAGAAATTTAAGGCTACGAAGAGAGGAAGCCTTAAGCAAAGAATTTAGAAGAACATTGTCCAAGGAAGGCAATGATAATCTTAGGGATATCTCAATGATTATACATCTAAAATACGTAAATGAAAAACTATTAAACCCTGATAACTCCAATAATTATTGAAAGAGAAGCGCTAATTTACAACATTTTAAATTCGATGTTGCATTATACAATACTCTTGGGGTTTTGACAACTCCCCACTAATAAAAATCATATTTACATTATTTGTACAGCGGCTTTGCAATTCAAAAATATTAAAATAATATTAAAATTGTCTGACTGGCCGCGTTGCTTCGAATAAAAATGTAGTTACTTCTTCTTGTTACACGTCTACATTAAATGTGTAAATGTTATTATGTTTATTCGAAGCACAACGATTTTGAATTGTATTAATACATTTAAATTGTGATTGAATTTCTTATTCTATGTGTATTGTTTGGAAATAGCAGAATTTACAATTTTTATTAGTAGAAGAGGATTATTCTAATTTGAGCTTGATGTCACTAATTGTAGACATGAATATTGCTTTCAATCGTTGATTATTGGTTATGAGCCCCATTATATATACGAAAGGTTGCAAAAAAAGGAAAAATATAGCGACTTTGAAAACAAACATAAGGAAGTCCGCAGAAAATTCGCGCAGGACAAAGCAGATAAAATGACACTTTATTGTCAAAGTTGAAGACATGGAGGGACTGGTTCAACAGTCAAAACATAATTATCTAATGAAATCCCTTATTCAAACGCAATATTTTCTTTTGAAGAATTTTAGTAAAACAGTAGTCCAATTTAACGTAGATTTCGAAAAAAACAACGATGAAAGTAAACAACGCCAAAAGTATTAGGTAGGAACGGAGGAGTCTCCCATTTCGCATTGAAAAGAAAAGCTAGAACAATATTATTATGTAATTGGATGCTTGTTATCAATGATGTACGATGACCAGTTGGGTAGCTAGAACTGTTTTAAGATTGCAAACCGTAGGCTATTAATAAGTTATATTAAAGTTATTTTATTTGGCATTCAAACTGTTAAAGTAAATATTGAAAACTTTTAAAATAAAATTATAAAAATTAAAATGCTCCAGGAAATAATGAATTTAAACAAAATTCAAAGATTCTACAAAACGGAATGATTTAACAGAAATCTACGTGAGCAATTGATTAACGGTAATTGCAAATTGAAATAAGGAATTACATGAGATATTCTATGAACAAAGCAAAATGATAAAACAAAATGCAAATCTGGCATCGAATAATATAATCTTACATTATCTTTTATACAAGTTTTGTTCATTAACAGCGTCTAAACACTACGCGCTTAAAATACTTGTTTGAGCATCACTAAAATAAGTATTACAAGAATTTTTAAGTTTTTTTATAGGCACAAATTTATTTTCGTCCTTTCTTATATTATCGCCTACGACACACAAGACAGATATAGATAACGTTTTGTTATGCAGTTTTTCCTTATCCAAATGGGTTTTCATAGACACTTACTAATTAATACATGAACTTTTTTACATATATAATATATTATATAAAGAATATAATATAGGTAAAGCATTTTCTTTCTTACCTATTAGAGCACAACGGATCCCTTATATTTTTGGGACACAGAAATATCTACAAATATTGTTACAATTTGAAAACAGGTATATTATGTAGAAGGGTTATCTATCTTAATAATGAATGAGGTAACATTTTCCTTTAAACATTACCCCTTAACTGACACGATTTTCAAAGAATTGACAGATATTTTAGCATTTTTTTTTCTTTAAATACAATTCGTTTAGCTTATGCTCTGCTGTGGAAATCGGAATCGAAATGGTTTTTAATTTCATTTACCTAAAATATTATCATTTGTTTGTAACCTTTTTATTTTTATCTTATCCCCGAAATATTCTGACTATCTATTATAATTTTGTCAAATTTTGTAAAAGACCGAAATCCACATTCCACAGCAACGCAAAATATCAAAAATATGTACGTATTTAATTTTCTTTCCACAATATAAAATGTTATGCCCAGTATTTAAAATTAACGAAAAATAAAAGAGTTAGAGAAGCTAGCGCTGCTAAAACTAATCTATGCGATATCAGTCTCCACTAGAACCTTACAATTTAGAAAATCCGTAAAGTAAATCACAGAGTTTGAATTAGCAAAACATTTTGTGTTGAAAACTAACATTTATTTTGTTGACCCATCCAATATATAATATTTCTTTATTACCCGCCGTCCCGCGGTACAACGCATTCCAATTATTGATATGTATCTTCTATAGACATTATTGTTTTTTCAATGTAGCGAGAAGAGTAAAGAAACGATAATTGAAAGTGTCCCTACACATCGATCCAAAGGTGCCATCATGCTATACAATATAATTTCATACCTTACCATTGAACGAATATTAACCTTACTTTACGAATCCTAACTTACAAGACCGACTCGAAACATTTAATATAAATCAAACAGTGGACCCCAACCACTGTACTCCATACCGAGGGAGCGAGAAACGCGTAGCGGAAGAGACATTTGTTATACATACAGCAGCGACAGAATCTAATAGGTACGCGAGACTCGTTCCGATCACAAACATCTTGGTAGGGGCCCACCGCATCCAACCGAGACAAACACTTACTCCCGCACACCGAAATTCTTCCAATGACATACCGATCAGCTTCCAATAGTAAAATAATAATGTTTAACTAACATCTACGTGTGCATCAAAGTATAAAGTGAACTTACGTACAGTATATATGAACGCAAGACGTACGACTATAACTAGTCTTATTTTTCTATTACTCGAAGAATGATACATATTTCGATCTAAGACGTTTCAAAAATAAAAAGACGACCCTTAAAGTACAAATGTTAATAAAATAAAAAAGAAGGTGTGACGTAGAATGCCAACTCACGATTTTAGAATGCACTAGAAGCTAAGTCGTGTAATGTACACGTACAAAGAATACGGCGCGACAACGCGATGCGAGCGTGGGGCGGGCGACTGACTGCCCATGGCTAACTAACCAGGCGACGGAGAGCAGACGGATTTATTTACTGAGATGCGTCTGAGACGTGTCGTTTGGAAATTACCTCCATTATGTGTCGAACCCATAAAATTTAATAACGAAAGCAAAACGACAAAACAAGAACCAACTCACAGCCTACGTTTATAAGACCCGATGCCACTTCCTAGACGAAGCGTTGCCGTTATCGAAAATGAAACTTTAAAACTAATCGATTAAAGTAATCGAACGAACCGAAGAGGAACGCGACCGTGAGGTCGGTTGTCAAAACAATTTTCACCCTCGATCCTTATTAAATAACTTTGTACATTAAATCCAAATGTCGACACGTCATTTTGGATAGGCACTCTCTAGGCGGAGCGGCGAGCGGTCGCCGCGTCGTCGGCCTCCGTGGGGACGGCCCGTTGGCCGACCGCATGAGATCAGTGGAACCGGCCGGCAGCGGCCGTGGCGACCCGAACACCGCTCTAAGACGACGTCAGATACGACGAGAACGTGTGGTCGACCCAGTCGCCCGCCACGCCTATCTCGCTCAGCATGTCCGAAACGTCGGGCGTGCACGAGAACTCGAAGTGTGACCCTGATGACGAGGACGCTGTCTCGAATGAGTCTATGTCCGTCGTGAGGGCTTCTAGGTCTACCTCGCAGTCCGCTGGGAGCGGCAGCAGGTCCGTGATGGAGTAGAGATCTGTTAGGTCTGCCTGCTCGCGACGATTATGGTCTTCGTAGAAGCAAGCTGATTCTGGAGAGTCAGGTGAGCCAGCTGGACTCGCTGGCAGTGGCGGAGGCGCGGGAGTTTCCACTGGTAGACTGGGCACCGATGGAGATGGTCTCCTTCGCCTGGCAACGCCTCTGTTGTTATTGGAGTCTGCTCGCTGTTTACGTTTTGGTTTCGTTACACCTCCGGTCTTTGGGCCCGACCTATCGGACTTGGCGGTCTTCTTGCGTGGCCTGTACTTGTAGTCGGGGTATTCCCTCATGTGTAGCTGCCTCAACCTTTCCGCTTCATCGATGAATGGTTGGCGTTCCTCGTCGTTGAGCGTCTTCCATACGCGGCCGAGGTTTTTGGATATTTCCGCGTTGTGCATGTCTGGTGTCTGCTCGCATATTTTCCTACGCTCTATCTGCGACCAGACCATGAAGGCATTCATCGGCCTCTTTATGTGGTTTGGGTTGTTCTTCTTTGTCTGTGAACAAAAGAGAAAAGATTGTTAGCCGAGATCACGTTTTCAAATTTTACAGGCAATTTGTGCCCAACTATAATGTAAATTCGCGTTCGAGGTGGAAAATCAACGTTATCTGTTTAATTGTGGGAGCACTATTATTATTTCAGGCATGTCCGATTGGCGGAGCCGGGCCACGACCAATTAGTATGCAAGGTGGTGCAACATTAACTCAGTGTCCTTACTATTAATGATATTGTTATCATACGAATTATTATTATTAACAAACAAGTCGAAATCTCTACAATATTATAGTTATTGCATTATAATGCCGGTTTGTGTATGTTTTGTTCAATTTAGTAGAACATATTGAGTTTACCAGAGTTTACCCTGGTCTAGACCAGTACGTAACGTAACTTTATATAATATTATTGTAAAACTAAATTAGCATTCACACATATTTCATAGGCGTTAGTTTACTTTCCTATACAATTATTGATAAGGCACCAATCATACCAAACATGGACAAAATTCAGCGCAATTAAAACAAAAACACTTCGCGATAACGTCTGCCACTAGTGACCTCATTTGAAATATTCGAAACGATAGCACCAACTGGAACTATAAACGTTCAAGTGCAACCAACATTTCCGCAATTTGTTTATACATAACATTGACTAACGAGGATGTATAAGGACACAGGAAGTTATAATCAAATCATGGAAGAAGCGATGAGAGGACAGAGGCCAACTTCCTTGGAGATAAATGTTCTTAGGGAAAGTATCATGACTTTAGAAATCAGAGGTCTGTGAGACCCGAAATAGGTTTAATTATTGACGATAATGTTACGAATCACCATAAAATAATTTAGCTTAATGCAATCCAGTTCACAAAGTACGTAAGAGACACGAACATGCAGGAAGTAAAGCCGGACTCTTCAAATAGAAAAGTCCACACTGAATGAGTCAAAGATTGTGTGAAGGTTACCTTGAGAAAACTACTTCGACAAGGTTAACTCTACAAATTAACAATGTAAGTGTTCAAAACTCTTCTTTAATATCTTAATACCTTTACTTTATAATACCTTTGATAAACCATGACATCACATGACCTCGGATTCAACCCTAAACAAAACCACTTTCGTTGAATGCGACTCGACAAATAGTTTTTTTCCAAACTTATTTATATTCAAGACAAAAAAGGGTTGGTACGATAGCAACTAAATCAAGTTCAGAACACCCACACACAGTTTCAAGGTGACCAGAAGTTTTTGCGGCCCGCTATCCAGGTTATAAACGCAGTTATTATCAAAGCTAGTTTTTTTGGGCCCCTACAATTTGTTTTAGGCCAGAATTGCAACGGCTGTGACTGGATTAATCACGTGTTTGGTGTTCGTGACTAGACTGTTGCTAGGTCGTTTTTGTGCTCGTTTCCGTACGGTTTTGAGTCCGGCCAGTGTTGGTTTTAGATTTTTGGTCGCTTAAAATGAAATTTCTTTTAGTGACTATTTTGGAATTCGGGATCTTTTTTATGCGTTTGCGCTTGCATTTGCGGTTGTATGTCGTGATGTTCGGTGACTAAAAGTAGGTAAGCTTTAACTTTTTGCTGTATTAGTTGCAGTGGAAATTATTTATTCTCCGAAAAAAATATCAAGCATTGGTAATAAAAATACTTTAACTTAAAGAAGGCTAAGACATCCGATTTTTATATGAAATTGATGAATCATGCTTGGCTTTAGTGCAATGACAGTGACTGGTTTAATTTTTTTTATTCAGTATGATGTTTAAAATACAACAAATGTCACATGTGTTTATATCTTCGTAACAACCTAAATTACGAAGTAGTTACACATTAAACACCTACAATTTAGAAGTGACTAAGAAAACGTTGCAAAGAATTTTATTTCAAATTAATGTATTGATTACATTTTGCTTATGATAGATACATAATCTGTAAATACTAAATAAAACCATTAAACGTATTGAAATGATTCACAGTTACAATCTATAATGTATACACTTTATGGGGAAAAGACAGCTGAACTATTAGACATTAGCAAATTGTATTCCCTCAATGTAGGTTGAAAAGGAATCATTAAATGGCTGCATTGTTCGAGGTAATTGAGTAAATTAATAGGTCTGCTTGCAAAGTAGAGCCTGTAATTCTTCATTGATTGATACCGAGGGTTTCTTTGTAAATGCAAAAGGAAAAATGTTTTATTCTATTTCATTCTATTTTATTTCAATCGAATATCTTCGATGTTTTATTAAATTAGTGACAGTTGCCAATTCTGTTAAGTGTTTCAATCGATCACATTTTGAATTTTGAAAAGGTTATTTTCTAAATTCTAAGGTCTTACTAATTATCATGAGATTTGCTACGAGTTACATCAATTTTACTAAATGTGGTATGTTCTAATATAAAATCTAGTCGTTACTTTATATTATATTTGGCAATAAAGCATGATAAATATTCTCAATAAAATTATGTAAAATTTAGTAGTACCCTCCGGTTAAGTACCCAAAATTCAGGTTGAAATCCTGCTTCAGATCGAATTTTTTGTTTGCTAAATCTAGTAAATTTTCCTTTAATCGAATTATTTACAAAAGTTAGAATGTTTATTTCTAGGTATTAATGTTTACACATACATATCTATGAATCTGATTAGCCTCAGATTACCTCAGATACACAACATTAAACTTCCTGATATATTATTTACTATAGCTTGCCGGAAAAGGTGTGCCCAGTCCTTGTGTCTTTCCCTTTTTGTATTTTATCTATGTTTGCACGATCTAGGCCTTAAGCAACACGTGACGGGTAGGTGGACGACAGTGCAAAATTATAGTGTTTTGTTGGCTCTGGCTTCAGTGTTGCCGTAGCGATTACCCAGAAAATTGGGAAAGTACTCCTAATCATTGCCGACTTGCAAGTGCAAGTGCTTTATTGCTATATGTTGCTTCATACAAACGTGTCTGAACGGTCCAACAGTAGCATATTTTAGATTTGTTACAGGTTTAATGGTACCAGGGTCGCCCATCATAATTTGGAATACAGGCGTGATGGTAGGTTATTAAGTTTTTACCCTAATTTAAAAAAAAGGCACCCTATGTCTCTATTATTTACCTTAATGAAATAAGTAAGAGGAAGCAATAGATGCGAAAATATATACCCAGCTGTGGGTTTAATCAGGCTGGGAATGATAATCCAAACACTAACTGTCTAGGTTAGTAATTTCAGTTAATTAATTTAAATGTTTTCAATGTCAACATATTGACCTTCAAATTAATTAACTATGGTAAATATATAGTTTAAACTATCTGACTATTAAGTCACTGATTAAAATTAGCATATTACCCAAGGTGTTTCAATTTATGAAATAAACGTTGTCCAATCCAAAATTTCACCCGCTCTGGCTATTTCGATTAGAGGTTAATGCGTCTTAAACTCTTAACAAAACATCTTTTCAGCTTCATAATATTAGTACAGATATCAGATAAGATCTAAATTGAAAAAAAAAAAATGATAAAACAAGTATTTCTAAAGGGTTAAAGGATATTTAAACAAACACATCGTAAATAATATTATCAGTTAAGAAATGGCGGACCCATCTAGCTTAAAAAAAAACATTGTAAAAGATTTATTTACAGAAATAAATATTATGTATAAAGAGTTATCATTTTTATAGACAGTGTGAATATTCCCACGGCAACTATTTAAAAAAATGTTTCACCATTTGAAACTCTATTCCACATGCCAATAGGCTATAATATATTAACTAGCAGTGCAAGCGAAGCTGGGGGTACGAGCTAGCCAATCATAACACACAAGAATACTATATATATTGCTTGTAATTATATATTAATCGTTTCTATACGGAACATCCTGTATTGGTTGGCAACACCATATGTTTAGCAGTCGCTTATTATTGCGAGCGCGTACAGTTGGCTCTACAAGGGCAGCCAGTTAATTTCCTGGATAAATAGAGATTGCTTGCCACAGCTCTATATCAATGTCTCGCAAATCGAGACTTTAGTAGGTACTTTGCTTAGACTGTCTTTTTTATTTTATTTTTAGTTGTAGTTACTTTTATCCTTTTTCGTGTTTCATGTTAAACCACTCTATTATCTAGAAAACTATAATAGCTAACTATATATACCATAACTTACCAGTAAAACTTTTAAAGCCTAGTGGTTCAGATACAGGATAAAATTCTGACCAAAAATAATAAATGAATCATTTTATCAGTTTAGTGGCGTTATTTAATTTGCTTAAAGATATCATCTGATCCTTTCTGGGAAGATTTAAATAAGAATTCTTCATAATATTATTATTCGTGGCATCGAATTCCCGCAGACATGACCGCTATGACCCTATTTAGCCTTTTAAGGACTCATGAGGACTTAATACTAATAAATAATAGCCATGTTACTAATTAAAAATGGAATAATTAATAATACGAAGTTCCCCAACCACAAATAAGCGTGACCGCTATATATGGCCAATCATGTTCCAAAACGAATTCGGTGTCCGCATGACATGTACACAACTAAGTCAAATAACGCACTGTAGGCTTCTGCCGCAATTGGTTGGAGCTTCTACTAGCAAAACCAGTGACAGAACACGCACTGGCGTTTTAAAACCGCGCGAAAAATTCCACAGTTTTAGTTGCAGTACCAAGTATTATCCAAAAATCAGATGAACCTTCCCACTGTGTTTTTATAAGAGCTAACAATAATACACACTAAGTGTGGTATGAATCAGCCGCAGGGAAAAGCGCTAGTGCGTGTTCTTGTATAAGATTCTATGAACCACATATCAGTTTTGTGAGAATAACCGCTAGCGGTTTGTCGTAGTGCGTGCTACCACTAATGTTCGGTATATGCTGTATCGGCTTGCACCAAGGTTAACACACTTCCTAGTCACTTTACGTGTTCAATTTTATTCCGGAATTTTTGCGAGCCTTCGACTCAGAAGGTCAGCTCAGATATAGTTTTTGAAGATGATTAATAATGACTTCCTTCGAGGAAACGAATTTGTTTCAATTCGACTGGTTTTTTTCTATAATTTTGGATACTGTAACACTGTGTTTGGTATTTAAAAATTTTAACATTCTGGCGTATTTAAGGTTGAATTCTGATTGCACGGAAATTAGGTTAGCACTTCTTTAGATGAATAATTAAAATATGTATGAATCACATTTATTCTGTATTAATTAATTTAGCTTGTGAATATTTCATACGCTTTAAAAACAGCAGTAAATACTCTGGTATTTTTTTTTATTCAATACACATGTAACCTCGATAGTGAAACCTCAGATCTGCTTACTATAATAATAATGAAGTAACTGTATTTATGAAGGCGTAGAGTATTAAAAAAGTATTTATTAAATTCAATTAAAGATTACATATTTATTTTAATTTCTTTATAGTCCAAAAGAGCCTTTGCAATTTCAGCGTCCCATTATGCAAAAGCTACCATTTTCACTGACATTAAAACTACTAAACTACTATTGCCGATCGTCTGGCTACCATCAAGTTTAAGCTTAAAAGGAATTAGTAGGCAATCAGATAAAAGCTGCTTAAAATAACTAGGTACATTTAGTTACTTAAGGCATACAATATTTAAATAATGCTATATAAGCAAAGTCTTATCTATTTTAAGCGAAACCTGGCATTATGTTTGGCGTAAAAGTAGTATTGGCATTTTCTCTGGCTGAACGGCTTTCGAAATGCCAAAATTAATGTTCGATCCTCGTTCGTAAGCTGTTTATGCCATATAAAGTCTGTTTTGAGTGTAATACGTATTTTTATGGATCTATTAGCTTTAACGATGGGTTCATTTGTATTAATACGTACCTATTTATTATTATTTGTGTTTTATGTATTATAATGACATTAAAGACTGCCTGAGTTGAAAAAACACAACTAAAGCCTACCTTTGAATAATCAGTGTGTAGGTATTTGATGATTGATGAAACTTGACAATACAATTATTTTGACAATAATGCGAATCCAGACTTTGGAGTGAAAGTTACCTTTCAATATTAATTGCTATCCCTTTAAATAGGTACTTAAACGTGACCTCTTTCCTTGTGACCGTAGGTAAGAAGAGGGACTACAAAGGGTCCGAAGTTACCCTTTTTTAAATACCATGATGAGACTCCCTATTAGTAGTTCTATTTGAAAGTAATAGAAGTGAAAGAGGTATAAATGCTTCTATTGAAGTTCCAAAACGACGTTCAAGAACGATTAGTGCAAGTAATTAAAACAATTAATAAGATGCGCCAGCATAAAGAGCTTACAATGTCGTCCAAATACACTCCGCTAAAGTCGTAGTCCCGAGAAATATTAATGAAGATGTTCGACACTTTCGGGGCTTTTAACGCGGAACAAAGGACCCCCGATTAAGGGACCCCCATTGTCACAAGGACGCAGATGATGTCCTCACTTTGTTTGTGGATAATAGTCAAAATGAAAGTTCCTTTTTTATTAAAATCGGACCCTTATTACTGAAGCAATTTGGACGGTTCAAAGAATACAGATTGGAATTTGGCACCGTATTGGCAGTTATTAAGTTTGATTTTAATTTGCGAATATTTTTACTGTGTACATTAAATTCTGATTTATTTTTTATTTGGTGCTTAATTGAAAACGCGTTGCGAAAATTTTGGAGTGACTTCGGAATTTTGATTCAATAATTCGTAACAGTATTGTTTTTATTTATTAAGCAATCAAAGCTATTGAAGGTTTAATTACAGGACCACAATTATTTAATATTTTAGGCATCTCATTAACTACATCACTAATACCTAGTGAATAATATATAATCAGATAACTTAAATAAATTATAAGAAGTATAATTATATTGGCAATTCAATAAAAAACTTGCACCATTAAATCTGTAAAAAAGTAGAGTATAGGTTTTAAATTTAAATGTATCCGTGGAGTGGCGGCGTTGACTCAATATATGTTAAACAGGCAACAGAGAAAAGGCTGGATTATGCCCGCTCTAGGAAGCGAATATAAATTGCGTATAAGTGAAGGATTGTCGCCCAACGCAACAGGGATGCATTTTATTTACTCTATGCCGTCACTATTTTATACTGCCGGCTTTGGGGCGGCATAAAAGATTTTTCGTCTTTATTTTTATATTTGGAAGCTTAGTAACGCTCGTAAATATTCTTTTTTTCCGATCAATATGAAAAATCATGTTACAAAAAGCTTCGAGAAGACTTTTTAGTAGACTACTCTAATGAAAATGTTTCATTCCATGTATAGAATGTAACCCTACAATACAATTTAAAGCCACTATATACTATATGAGTGAGTGAGATATGAGATAGTTTGTATACGTAAAATAATAGAAAAAGACGAAGTAAAAATTGATTCACGTGGACATGGCGTCCAGAAAATTAAAAGTAACAAATAAGAAGAAATGGTCTTTTAATATTGAAAACTTTAATAAGAAACCAAATCTCAAAGACTGTTTTTGAATATAATTCACTGTCTAACTTTGTAATTATGAATAAAATATTTTTGTCTACAATTTAATGGTTTCTTTTCACTAGGGATGAACAATTCTACAATTTCAAGTGTCTCACTTTAACAAGTAAAATTTGAAGCACTATTAATATCTGAAAAAGAACTTATAAAAAGGATCTTTTCTTTGTGTTTATCTTCATTATTTTTTTGTCTTTTAAATGAGAAAGATAAGTAGCTCTTTAAGGTTTTTTTTTTGAACATTATTAGATAGAATACTTTTAGATTTTAAAATTTCAATTTAAAAAGCGAATGTATTTGACAAAACAGACTGTCTGAAATAAAATAAAAATATTCACAGAGAGTTTTTAAGTATTTTTGGATATTTTAAGTCTAGCAACACCGGAAAATCTCTATAGCATGCAGGTTTCCTCACGATATTTTCCATCAACATTTAAGCGGTGATAATTAATTGTTGCGCACATGAATTCGAAAAGTCAGAGGTGCGTGCATTGGTGGGTGGTTATATCACTAGTCTATCACTGCTATTATTGTTTTTAGTTTACAACCTAAGTAGTAAAAAAAAAACATCAGTACGTCTTCTGTTCACTCCCTCAAAATATGGAAGTGTAAAAGAGCTAAAGAGGTAATGACTTTTAAATTGTATGTAGCCAAAGATTATTACCCAGACGTGCGCGTAGTTCCGCGTCAGGTACTTATAAGTGAAATTGATTGGTTACACTATAACAATTTACTTAGCGATTGCAATCAGGAAATTAATCATTTTCAATAAGGATTCAGTTGGGTTACTTTTAAACTTTGAGCTTGGTATTTATACGGATATAAGCTGATAACTTTTTTTTGTAGTACGGAAGACTGAATCCCACAATTCGACCGCCCGCAGGCCACAATACTAGCTGGTACCTACATAGATCTCATTTTAACCACCTGATGGGAATTTTCAACACTTACACATTGAAACTGTTTTTTTCCAGATTTTATCGCGTTGAAATATAAGCATAAAAAGTAGTTATATTTCCATGATACTTATTTATTTATTTCATAATTAGTTTATCTACTCTTATTAAAAGTCAACATTTTAACTAGATGGCGCTGGAAAGTCATGATAATTTCATAGGTACACAGTCACGATAGCCGGTCAAAACCGTTTCAAAGATATGTCCACTCTGACCCAGTTTTCGCCATAATCACCTATTCATATGAGTACACGGTGTGAATTTTAATATTGACCTATAAAGTGTCATGATTCAAAGTGTATATAATGTACCACATTATCGTATATGACGGCTTTAGTAGAGGTTATGTGTTACTATGGTGACACATTTTTATCGTTTTTTTTTTTCATTATTAAAATGCGTTTAATGTAATCAGCTCAGGGCATGGTCCTCCTTTTGAAATGCGTGACTGAAATGCTCAGAACGGCTTAAGCTTTAATCCACTGTGCTGATTTGCTCCCACACCAAGGAATAAACCCTGTATCATGAGGGACTTCACAAACATAATATATAATTAACAAAGTTCACTCAAACTAGAAAGAAGTATTTGCGAATCATTAAAAGATTTGCTTCGAGTGGGTTATCAAACCCACGACACTATATCCAACGGTAGTGGCGAGGTTACCACATTAGCCGCTACACCATACATTGCCCTTAAAATTGGTAACTAATATCCATTTTAGTCTACAATCTTTTCAAATCCGGTCGTATGTTAAATGTCGCTTCTGCGCCATCCTCTTTGTAACTAATGTACAGAAAACTATACAAATATAATACAGGCAGCCGTATATGCTTGTCTACTAATTTAGCATGGCCAAGTACAGGACATTATTATTGTCGTGTTATACAATGCTTAGCAACTTGATGAATGATCAATAAATTATAAACTTAACGATATTACGTTTGGCTAGCTACCTACTGTGTTTTCACCGTTTGATATTGGCAAAAAAAATGTAAAATAATGACGCAGTAGTGAAATAAAAAAATACTAAACACTAACTTTCAACTTTATATAATTACTAGCTGACCCCGCAAACGTTGTTTTGCCATAAAAAAAAAATTAGGGGTATGAAAAATAGATGTTGGCCTATTCTCAGACCTCCCCGATAAGCACAAGAAATTTCATCAAAATCGGTCAAGCCGTTTCGGAGGAGTATGGCAACGAAAACTGTGACACGAGAATTTTATATATTAGATTAGATTGGCGTACCTGTGAACTTCATTATTGGCGTATTGTTTAAAATTATATAACCGTTTATATATTATAAGCTGGGAAGTTACTATGTATAAATAAAATAAATTAATACGTATATTTTTTCATAATTTATTCATTCATATTACCTATGTAGCATTTACATACCATCACTACAAAAGGTTCGGCAGAGGTGGACTAATGTATGTAATAGGGGGGAGCCTATTGCCATTCACCGGGCACAAATTCCAAATTCCAAGCTGGTACTGAGGATTTTATAGAAAAATCCAACAACACTTTGCTCGACCTGGGAATTGAACCTCAGGCGTAGTAGTCGCGGTTTAAGACCAAGAGGCTAATGAAGCTTTTATCCGGGAATAAGGCTGAACTCCGAGTTGCTAGAGAGAATTACATAAAAAGCCGCAGTAACACTGCTATCTCTCCAGCACAGCAGCTCCGCAATTAATAGGTATCTAAAGTCAATTTTTTTTTAATCCTGTATACCAAGTTATCACTTGGCTAACGTTTTTTGAAATCGATCCATCGCATTAATCGGTCATACTACTTTTTGCTTCCAAATCCAAAAACATTTGATTTGATGAAAAATAAGTAAGTACAACATTCTTGGCCAAAAAAATTGGCCATTGCCATCTGTAAGATTGGTTTAACAGAATAAATCTAGCCTTAGTTCTTTTTTAAATTTAAGCACAGATAACAATTACTTTAGCTGGAACGCAAATCAAGTTAACTTTTTCACAGAGAAATCTTGGAGGATTGGAGGGAAACATTGTGGACTTTCTTCACGTCATAAATAATACAGTAAGTACCTATAAAGGTGAAGGCTTTACTCGCTTACATACACGACCAGATCATTTGAATACACATAAAAAAGATTTATTATTTGAGGGCTTTTCCTTTCTGGGACAATTACTGGCTAATATTGTTATTTTATACCAAAAGTTTTTGTCATAATTCTATTGTTTTAATATCAAATTGCCGCATTGATCTGGCGGCTGCGGCGTGTGTGGTTTTCTGTTCGATTCTACGGTTATGTAATAAACATAACAAGGCATATTATCACGCCTGTATACCCCGAAGGGTTAGACAGAGGTACACTATAGATCCACAGTTCCCCACTGTGTTTAGATCCCATGTAATAGGGAGCGACCCTTTTTCAATTACCCGTCCACAACTCTTAACTCAGAGCTGCTACCATGAGAATCAAACCCAGTACTTCTAGTTCTACGATCACTAGACTGAGGCATTTAGTTTCTCATTCTCACAGTGACAACCCGGTCTCACTCACAAGACCGGAGTTTGGATTTGCGCTCGGAATTAAAAATGTAACCTTTTGGAAAAGTGGACAAAAATATGAACGATTTTATTTCTGTAAACAGATCTTCTAAAGTCAGTTTTTTTTAATAATTTATATTTTTTTAGTCTAGATATTGGATGTTTCTAGATCATCATCAACCCATATACTGTCCCACTGCTGGGCACGGGTCTCCTCTCATATTGAGAGGGATTAGGCTATAGACTTCACAAACCGTCGAGAAAATCTCTAAGTAATGCAGGTTTCCTCACGATGTTTTCCTTCACCGTTTAAGCGAGTGATAATTAATTATTAATACGCACATGAATTTTAAAAGTCAGAGGTGCGTGCCTTGGATTCGAACTCGAGACCTTCGACTTGTCAGTCCAATGGTCATACCACTAGGCTATCACTGCCTTGTTTCTAGATATTATTATGTTTTCCTAAATCCGTCGCTCGATTTTTTTGTCATAAATGGCGCTGGCGTTTCCTGCCCGTCTAGCTCCTAGAAGAAACCACTCTAAGTGTGTCTAGACATATATATGCTACAAAAACTTGGTTTGAAAAGAAACTGGTTTTTGATACCATGACCTGCCTCAATACATATAATTATAACCAGATGACACTTAATAAAAATAAAGATACATATCTTATCTTTTTATTTGGTTTCAAGCTGAGCAGTTTATGTTTTTAATTGCGATATTTTTTTTTATTATTACTGTAACGGCTTTCTTTATTTACCCATTATTTAAATAAGGCGGTTCTTAATAGTGTATTGTCAACAAATGTACATACTTACTTGGCATTAAAATTTGTTCAACAGTGTAAATCATGTAATTGTAAATTGCCTATTTGGAATCGTATTAATCGTTAAGTTAACAATGTAAGTAAAAATCACACGTTAGTCTAGTGGTCATAAGTGCGATCGATAAGCTGGAGGTTCTGAGTTCGATTCCTTGATTGATCAGTGTTATTCGATTTTTCCTCGGAGAAGTGATAGACATATGAACATTGGACTGCCAAGACGACGGTCGGTTCGAATCTAAGGCACACACCTCTGACTTTGAGAAATGATTTACTAATAATGAGTAATCACTCGCTTAATCAGTGGAGGAAAACTTCGTGAGGAAACCTACATGCCTTCGAGACTTTCTCGATGCCATGTGAAGTCTGCCGACCAGCACTAAGCCAGCATGATGGACTATAGCCTAACCCTTCTCATTCTGCGTAGAGACCCGTGCCCAGCAATAGAACAATATTATATGGGTTTATATTGAAGATGTTGATTCGGTTTTTCTGTGAAATCGCACTGTCCGATGATGCCCAAATAAAGCTATCTGCCAAAGTCATAAGTAGGCACTATTTCTTGAATTCTGGCTGAATTTCGGGCCCATAACACTGTCTTATGATGATCGCAAAAATGGGCCATCTACAAAAGTCATAAGTAGGCAATGTTTCTTGAATCAAGACTTTGAATTTCCACACAATCGCACTGAGTGATCTCACCAATATTTTACACAATAAAGACTGTCGTTACTCTTGAATTCTGTAAGTTCATACTTCATATAACTTCAAAGAGCCTAAAAGTCTGTAGAAACGATACGTCTAAGTACAGTTAAATAAAAAAGGTCCTTTGCAAGGGCAGTAAATTTGTACGTGATCTGATCGCATTTTGTAACAATTACAATGAACAGTTTTTTTAGAGTTGCGCGGTTATAAATGACAAATGTATAAGTGTTTGTCCTTGTGTGACATTCGAGTTTTTTATTGATTTATCACCTATAAAATAAAATGTATGCAGTTTAAAGACTAATTTATACACTTGAGAACTAATTAACATCTTGAAGTTCTAGCTCAGTCCTTCATAAGATCATATTTGGCAACGTGCACTTAATTTTTGGCATTTCAAAAGTACCTGCAGTAATTATACCAGAAGTAATTGAAAAAAAATTGACTCCTTAACAGTTTATAGGTAGGATATATTTTTTAGGATGGTGACATAATGATCGATTGATGTAGATGTCTGTAACTAAACAGGTAAAAAATCGATTAAATCGCGTGTTTTGCGAGCGTATACTCGTCTAACCAGAGATAAAGGACTATTTGAATCTGCGAACCTCTTCAAATTATGGAACTTTGTCCATCTTTCACAGAGAGAAAGAGAGAGAGAGGGGAAAAGAGATGGAATCAGGAAGCACCTTCAGCGAGTACGCTAGTAACGTAGCAAATGGGTTTTCTCGCTCATAATATTCATATGCGGAACCCATCGTAACCAACAACACCCAGAACCATTTTTTTACATTGTTCTCAGTAACCGTATACGGCGAACCAAGCGCAACTTGTGGGCCAAGGTTGATCCGTACATCACGTACGGTTTTTTATGTTTTAACAATAAATTCACGGTTTTTAAAGTGGGGCGACGAAACACGCGATGTGTCAGAAGATGATGTATGTGTGTCTGTGTGCCGAGAATGCATGATTGTTTGTTTTCCGGGTGAGGAGGGATATTTTAGGGTCCTTCGTTACAAACAAAGGCTGTTAAGCAGGCTGAATTGATTTCAAGTCTAAACAGTTTAATTTTAGCTACAAAATTTGCTGCAATTGAAATATTCAAACTGATAAAAACGCTTATTAGTATCATTATTTTCAATTTCTCTTGAAAGGCGATACAGGTAGGTTTTGAACCCGCTATCGGGTCTTTGAGAAAGTGGTTCATAATCCTCCAGTGCACCAATTCGATGCGATTGATCTCAAAATGTCTCTTACGAACTTTACACTCGCTCGTTCTAAGGCTCCAATTTCAGACACGGATTGAAATTCTACATCGATTTATATGCAAATGTTCGTTGAGTTATTTTAAGATTGCTTCTTGTAACATCATGATATATAGTTCCAAATCAATTGTTTAACATAGCTATTGCCGATAAAAAGCGGCTAAATTAAAATCTAGACACGTTTTTTGCGCATCCGTTTGCCTAGTCTAAAAGCAGATACGAATTTCTAAGAAATGATGTGATTATGGAAAGGTTTCTGGTTAAAAACAACAATACCTACGTATTATATGTGTTTGATCACAATTTATTGGTTTGTTTATATTAGGAGATTTTTTACTTTAAATTAGTATGTAGGCAACTTATTTTTTAACTTTTTCAACCAATCATTTATCGACATCACAATATTTCCGAAAGTACCTCAATACAGTCAGCAACGAAAGTCGCTGAATGTGTTGCAACTTTCAATATGATTTTTAATTACTATGAATTTACTGACCTGTGAAGGTTATGCGAAATAATTGCTTAGATGACCATTAAATATTTAGGCTACCTTAATAGAAAAAACCTCATGACAACTTTTGGAGCTGTGATGTTTTTAAATTCAGCTGTGTTTACTTTGGTTCCTGACCGTACTGACGCATAAGATATAGATCACCAATATAAGGTGACCCCGCAGTGTATACGGATTTAGTACAATGAAAGATCAGCTTATACTAGTTATGTCCAGTCATGTTTACTTGTCTAGTAAACACTTTATTGTTACAAAATACGTAATGTTACTCTAATTCAGCAACAATTTGTTCTTTTGACCTGTTTGACGTGACACTAAGTCATTCTGTCGTTATTGAACTTTTTGTTGCACTTTTTTACGTTTTTAGAGTATATTTAGTTTGACTATTAAATCTAGGTATTGTCTTGACTCAAGGTGATCCGGGATTATAATAAATAACAGCTGCTAATAATTTTGTGAGTCAACTGGCGTGAACGGGTTTCACTGATGTTATCTGTAGCTAATCGTCTGGGCTTGAAACGAATAAATGGGTAGGTTAGGACCACACTATTAGGACTCTCGTTTAATGGTCAAAGCTAATTTGGGTTCTTAGTGATCGAGGTATCGAATTTAGTTACACTGGAAGCGATGCGCTCAACTTGATGCCTTATTCCTAAAGTTGCTTTCAGCTTGGCACGTATAGTGTGGCTTTAGTTGAAGTCAAAGATCAACAAAATATACTCATATTTATATTGAGTCTGATGAGAATGTCATTTATTTTTTCCTAATTATATTAAGGTCCACTCCAAGTAAGATAAAGGCAGGAGAGTCATGATGATGATTAAGATCGGCTCCCAGTTTAATCAAATGCACTACTTTTCCACTCAATATTATATCCTAAAACTGATTTCTGATTTTTTTTCAGATTAACGGCTTAATTTGAGATTCAGGGTCTCGACGTTGTTAAAACTCGTCCATGATAAGACCGTGGCAGACCCTTTCAATAATTTTTATATATTCAATTTTAACCTTACCTACATCTCAATTTCATATTATAATTTTGTAGCTAACACAATGATTATAATCAAGTAGTTTCGACTGAAGGTCCACAATATACCAAATCAAATCTATCTTGCGCAATAGTAGCAATGAATAATGATACGAAATACGCTCTCAAATATAATATTTTGCCGTACCACCCATCCATCAAGTTTCGTAACAAATCTTTATGTTACAGTATTGTGTTATATCAATCTGTGTTCTGCATTGTTCGCTTAATGCTTGACTTTTACTCAAGGTTATACAAAGGTTACACATCGTATAAAAAGGCACGACAGTTTATGACATTTTAAAATATAAAAAGAAATAAAAAGCTGTTTAAGGCTATGTCGTCTTTCAAGATGTACTATATAATAACATATAAATATCTATAAACAACTTTATAATGAGACGTTTTGTAAGACACTGTGAAAAAGTTGAATAACTTCTTTATCCACTGTTAAACATAATAATATATATCTAATTATTTTCCCTAACAGTAAAATAATACAATACAAGTGAACATTCTCTTCCACGATCCTTATGTTACAGTATAAACAATTATTTGCATGCTTGTAAAAAACATAATCCGAGTTATTATCCACGGACGTGATTAGAATAAGGTACAGTTAGACAAACAAGCGAGTGGGTTTTATGCGAGATTATTACAATTATGCGAATAGGTAATTAAGAACTGTGTGCAATGGAAATAAGGAAAATTATCTCTTTTTTTTCTCTTTGTTAATAAATTATTGCATAGAATATAATTATAAATTATATTATTATGTTTCTAATGTCAATGACCACCATAGTTCAATTTTAAATGCATTTAAAATTAGAGGATAATAAAGTAATACCAATGAACTTTTACTCATTGGAAGGCTCACGCATAACTTTACGGACATTTATCTGAGTTTGCTGAATATTTTTCTTTATTGAAAACATTTTAGTATTATAATATTTAGACTATTCATTATTTTCGTATAAATATGTGAAGGCGCGTTTTTGCTGACGGTACAAAGCGTATTTCCACTGTATAATAGGACCGGTTTAAATGATTATAACTATGATAGTTATAAATTTTATACTATTAAGCACGGTACTCGACCTTGTCCGTTTGTATGTAACGATTCAACTACGAAACTCGCCCACAGGCGCAAATGTAATTTATATGCCTTCTACTTGTTTAATAGGTGTAATTATTTTTTGGTATAAATAATAAATGAGTAAGCTACTGTTAGAAAAAAAATGGTGCTGCCTTACTTGACATTTTGTTGATAGTAATAATAAAAGAGTAAATGGTGTCTTCTTATACCATTGATATGGTGCATTGATGACCAAAATAAATCAATTAGAATTTTTTGAGTTCACGCGCTAGAAGTTAAAAGTTTCTATTTGAGGAAACCATAAAAATAGTACACTTAACTCCAAATAAACAGTACTTAATTTTAAAATATAAATTACCACATTTCTGCATGCAGTACTTGTTCATTTGTACCAACTAATTGACACTTCTATTATACCTAAATAGAATTCAATACGGAAAAATAATAATAATTCTGTTTCAAATAATTTTTCCGATAGATCCGTTTGACAGCTTTATTACGAGTTACATATCAAGTTATTTCATGTCAATTTAATTTCCACCATAAACTGATCTTGCAATGTATAGGGTTTTGGTACAAAGAAAGGCCAGCTTATGTTATGTAGATGTTCGTTCCGTGATGCCCGAGGCTCCGTGCACAGTGGAAAAAATAGTAATATGAGATTGTTATTAATGTCTTACAAATGCTTGAGGCTGTTTTATGCATCTGTTTCATTGTTTTGTTTATAACTTAGAAGTGTTTATAGCGTGTATTGTTTTTTCTCTATTATAGGTAATACATGTTGTATCAATTTGCTTTTTTAATAATAATATAAAAATAAAAGCAAATAGCATTCACCTTTATAGTATGAACATTGTTTATTTTTATATCTGTATCCCGGAAGGGTTAGGTAGAGGTGTACTAAAGTACACCCACAATTTGCCGGTATGTTTTAGGTTCCGTGTAATAGGGGCGACCCTATTAACATTAAAGTGATACCAAACTGAGCAGCTATTGCTACGAACAATTTCATAGAAAATCGAATACTTAATACCTCATCGATCTGGGAATCCAAACTATCAAGACCAGCCGCTAAGCAGCCTCGTTTACAACCATTGGACCATTGAGGCAATTATAGGCATGTATTTTATGCCCTACCCGGACATAAAATTAATAATTATGAAAATGCCCCTTTTAAAGTAAGTATAATTCGACCATCTTTAAGTCATAAATGCAAGGTTCTCTTCAAAACCAGTTCATTTATGTTAAAGTTTCACATCAGCTAAGTGGTTAATAATCAATAATTGTCATGTTCGGGTTCGATTCCTGTTTGAAGCCCGTTTCTAATTTGACCTAGAATTAACTGGAATAACATTTCTAACTTTATAGTTTATTAGTAGGAAGATAAAGATAATATTGAAAGCTTTCGGTTTATGAAGTGTGCTCATGGGTTAGAAAAAAATAAGCATTTATTTGTTTTGAAATGTGAACCTTAAAAGGGATTGGTTTCGTCACTCGTCATAAGGTGACAATTAATTCACTACGATAAAATATATTTATCAAAATATACACTCGATAATGTCGCTACATTACCGATTAAAAACCTATTAGGTTAAAATCGGAGAGATTAATAAGTTAAGTGTATTATACAATAATATGTAACGATACTACCACTTCGATACCGATAAAATTAATTATTTGGTAATAAATTTGTAAAAAAATGCATTTTTTTGAGCTAAAGTCGCAAAAAATAATCATAAACAAAAGTTAAAATAAATATAAGTACTTATATTATTTTAAATGTATGTACATTAAGGTATGTATTGTATAAGTAAATATGAGCAGGTCAAGCTATCCAAAACAGTCAAATATTCCCAATTGAACATTAACCTTATTACGTTGTGTTTAAGTAGAAAATCTATCCAAGAATTTTGACAGATTTGAGTAGCTTGATGTGCTGGCCTCTGTACTTAAGTGAGAGAGATAAGTCTGTCAATAATATATCAAGATAGAAATAGTGCATGTACTGTGATCTTATTGTCTCTGCATCAACCTAAGGTTGTCTGGTAGAAAATTCGAATGCCATTAACACCGTCTTTGTATTTGTGCTTAAACAATAAACCAATAATTTAATTCATAATATACCTAAAGCTTTCAATCTAGCTCACCCTCGAGTAAGAAATAATGCTTAAACACCAAAACGACGGATGCAAAATATCATTACATACAGAATTTATGATTTTCGAAGATAAATTGGATCCTAGTACGGTTCGTGATTTCCTGAGTATAATATATTCCGAAGAGCGAACGACTGCTTGTTGGCTTTAAAGGCTGCCACAGAGTATTCAGTCGACACAGATACGACAGTTCGATTATACTTAGTCGGTATTCTAATACAAGTTTCTGATTAGGTCTAAGATGTTCGGTGACTTCGAATTTGACTGTCAAACACTATTTGGTATTAGTGTTTGATAATATAATTTTAATAACGCAATACATTGGTAGCGGAAGAATATTAGTGCGATAATACGCTTTTGTGCAATATTTTACTTAATCACGGATTATACGGACTTATGTTCGACATTAACGAGGTAATGCAATGGAATAATTATTTTATTGCTATATAAATTATTGCAACGTAATAAAATGATTATTTAATATATTCATTTGCGAACAGCTTGTTAATACATATTAGCGCATTACCATAATTCACAATAGTGTATAACTTTTCCGATCACAACAACACAACACTGTGAGATTATATATAAGTAATGCAAGTAAATAGTTCTATTTCAGTTGTACATGGGCACGGAAATTTTCAAAAGAAAAAGATAATAATACAACGTGTAGTAAAAAGTACTTAACACACAAAAATAATGACATTCTGCAATCACTGTTCACCAAGCCACAAAAATACGTTTAACCCATCTCACGTTCCTCACAGCGTTGCACGGCGCATAGGCATAATACATGCGTAATTACGACCATCTGTATGTCATCTGTTTGTCATTAGTGCACGCGTCACGTTTACGCGGGAACGTCCGCCGCGGGAATGTCAATGATTCGCTTTTTATACTCGAACCGTAATGTTTATTGAATCTTGCATTGACTTGCGTAGATCAAAACTGTGGCTATGAATGACCTTACTTCCAAATAGGCTTGTTAGAAAACGTGAAGCTATTATGTTTATGTAATTTAAATTATGTGCCGTAAATATAAGGTCGCGTAGGCTTAAAAGGTTACTTGGTATTAGCATTGTAATAATGCTTTTTTGTAATATTATTTATAGAACGTAGACAATGTTATTTGAAAAATTGTTTCAATGTTTTATTTGACTATAAAGATACGTAAAATACCGAGTACAGCTTTTACATTATTTAAAAAACCAAATCACGGTTTGTTGACAGTTACAGAACAATGCATGTGCATATTTTATTGCAAATCTTCCGTCATATAAATCATTATAAAGTTTTGACGAGTAACTTTAAGACATGAAGGCAAGGTGACTTTACAGTACCTTGATAAAAATGGATGGAATTTACAGAGCACTGATAAATTATTATGCACTTTATAAATCGTTCTGCATAATATATTATTAATCAATGTTTATTTGAGTGAGGAGCCGAGAAGTACACTACCAGAATAGGAAGTCGAGAAGTACTAAGATAGTTACATTTGTTGGTCTCTAAAAATTTTTTAAATCCAAATATTGGTTTCAACTAATCAAACACGTAATAGTTAAAAATAATAATGTCACTATTTTATACAAGTTTAGCTTATTATTGAATAACAAGCCACAGTTAATCAATGGAAGGGTAATCATTTTGTAAGATTAGGACACATCGATATTACATGATATGTATTTATACCCCTTCATTCAGAACCATGAAGATTTTCCTTACTATAACAAAGTGAATAAGACCCTGAAAATCATCATATTGCAACCTGTATTAACTTTATCTTATTTATAATTAATCTCTGATAGTAATCATATGACAGTGGCTACGTATAAAATACTACTAGAATAGAAGCCTAACATATTCGGAAAAAAGCTAGGTTGATGGTTTTTAACATCAAGTTATTCAAATGCGGTTGAATGTCAGTATACTGACAATGTCCTCATTAAAAATGATCGTAAAAATATAAGACCCCTCATATTCTCTATCAGAGATATAAGCCTCTTCCCTCACGTAAGTTATCACTTTAATAACCATTTTTGTATGATATAGGTACCAGTAATATTCACACAAAATGTAGGTTGCGAAAGTCGTTAATACGGGACTATGAGGATAGTGATAACAGCTGATTTATTTTACAGCTTATGAGAGGAAACTGTTTTGTAGATAAATATACCCAGTACTTATCAACCTATAACAACTTTCATGCATGACATGTAAGAAAATTGTATTTGTGTTAAGCTTTCTCTACCTTCATGTCATTGTAGACTATGATCTGTTTCTCATAATAAGGGCCAGAATTATATATACATACGTCTAGTTGCTATTGTAATTTTACTATGAAATTTTCAGTAGCAGCTCGGATTTGTGTCCACTTAATGGCACTAGGACCCCCCACTAGGCACACCCCCTAATACTTGGGACTTACAACATACCGGCCACCTGAGGATGTAGGTATATTTAGTACCACTCTGCCTATCCCTTCGTCATATACAGGCGTGATAGTATGTCATGTAGTGTCTTGTTTATTATTCTTTTTTAGACTCAACGAAACATAAAAATTTAATTCAATAGATAAGTATGAAAGAAAGAAACAAGCAAACAAAAGTTAGAATTCAAAATAATAGTTCTATAATTCTTTACTGAGAGGCTTTACTATTGTCAAGTTGTCTAAAGGATCCGCTTCTTCTCCAAAAGATTCAAGAACCGACAAATCTTTTTCACTAACAAAAAATATCTGACTTCAGACTCAGGTGTCATAACAACAAACACTAGCAAGCTCTACAAACGAGACTCGCGGACTTTAACAAGTAAAACTTAAGTCATCCTGACTGTTATGAATGTAAAGTAAAACAGTTGAAATGCAATTTGTTTCTCGTCTGGAATAGAGAATAGAGAGTATCAGTTGGTTAAAGAATACGATGAGGGATTTACCTAAATTGGTAGAAAACCTGATACTGAAACTAATACTGAGATAGAACAAATTCCTGTCTATAAATTATTACTGCTAAGAGGTTTGAACTGAACAACATGTGTTTAGAGTAGACAACCCTTATAAAGTACGGAAAATCCTCATGGATCGTCGAACCTTGCTCTTGCTCTATTAGTCATGACCATGGAATCCATAAAATGCGCCACGACCATGACAGGAAAGTAGAGTAGAGTAGTAACCTACACCAAAAAATACTACCTTCGTTAAAAAATAGGAGGCAGGTTTGCCTACTTTATATTAATAATATCCACTTGATTTTTTTTGTTTAAACTGCAGTTACATTTGCAGTTTAAACAAACAAAGTTAAGTCAATATTATAATATTGTACTTAACTGTAACTAAGTAACTCTGTCAAAAAAGCTATGTTACTGTGGTGTTTACCTGATCGAATTGTGCACGCTTGTTTGTATATTTTTTTTAGTTTGTTTATTTGTGTGAATCGTGTGTAACAATTGTTGGTGAACCTAATCAATAAATAAATAAATATGTGTAACCTCTAGTCAGAATTTCAATGAATTTAGGAGTCACAGTTAATTTTGATCAGCAGAGTGGTAAAAAACCGTGTTATATTAGTTAGTATATCTAATCAGTGTCTGATGAAATCCCCACAAAGCTTAAACTTAAAATTATAACAAAGCAAAAACGTTATCAGTCTAAAATAAAGACGACCAAGCGTCTCTCTACAACCTGGCTTTGAAATTTAATATTAACAAATGCAAGAAAAAGAAGATTTAGACTTCTGTGTCACCTCCTCAGAGAGAACGCGAAGTTATAAAACAACAAGACTTATAAGACAGGAACAGCTGTGAAATTTAAATCTCCTTGGCGATATGAATGCAAAATAAACAGTGGTAATGCAATTTGCAATATCATTTACAGCTGGATGCGGTTCCCACTAATGTCGCCTTGGTCTGCGACATTCTGGAGTTATGGTAGGAGTTTAGGGTTTCGGGATTCAATTGAAAATTAAAGAGGAAGAAGGCTGCTTTTAACATTTTTCAGGAAGTACGGATTTTGCGGAAATAATTTTGTTATAGAAATTCGATTTAATTTTGTGGGTTATTGAAAACCACGAGTAGGTTATAAATTGTCTTACCTATATTTATGTAATATTTCTTCTTACATTAAAATGATGAACGTGTTTAAGATTTGATAAATTAATAACAGTAACGTAAATAGTGAACTAATTAATAATCATAATAATGGTTATGATATCAGCAAAGATTTCAAAATTTTTAATGAATTTAAAACCAAAATAGTAATAAAAGAAATCACATCGCAAACCACTTCCCATATATCAATATATTCCAAAATTATGTTTGCCAAAGACGAGGAAAATTTTTAACCGCCAAAAACAACACAGAGTGAAGTGCAATCAAACTTACTGTTTACTTTAACATATGCGAGCGTCTTCTTTGGAATAACACCTCGGCGCTTACCAACTTTCATGCACTTAAGGCTTCGCATTATAGGTGGAGCACCACTGAAAATGGAGACAGGGCGTTGACCTTCACATTTGAGATTTGTGTAAGTGACAATGAATTGTAGACTGAACAAGAAAGTACTTGAGTATGTATTATTAATAATGATGATATTAATCATGATGTTGCAGTAGTAGGTATTCAATTTCCAAATAGAGATAGGGACCTATTCTGACATCGCACGGGATAACGTACTTCCTTAGTTTTAAGACTTATTAAATTGTTATGTTAAATTGTTTTTGTCCTGTTTTGTGCCTGTCAGAATAAATTTTCTTTCTTTCTTTCTTTCAAATATTTTTTTCTGTAATATCATTATTTACTTGTATGAGAGCAACTATCATCTACTTTGGATGCAGAATCCACATTACCATACAAATTGGCAATGTAGCCAGCTTTTTGGGTCACTTTCCAGCTGATAGCGATGTGGAGGAATGTTTTAGATACTTTACTATAATAATTCTGGTATTCTTTGATTATTATTCTTTGATTGTTATCTTCAGTTTCAAAAATTAACAAGTCTTAAATAAAGTAATGATTCTAAAAGTTTATTTCATCAGCACTAGCATAAAATAATTAAGGGACTAATTACAACAAAGTACAAACTACCAACTGTACATATACCAAAAAACCATTTTATACCCACGCGTCCTCAGTGAAGTCATTAAAGTCTTAATGCCATACAATAAAACCCCACCCCGTACCTACCTGTACACAGCACTTTCAGTAACTGCATGCGTAATAAATGCAGTTATTACCATACCAAGTATAGGACAAGGAGCTGAAATTTTCTACCTCATAAAGCTACGACTTTGTAACGTCTACGCTCTTGGTAAATACTTGTTCTTTGGCAAAGTTGTAAGTAGCAAATGACAAGTCTGAGAGTTTTATTACTCGTGTTTAATCTTTGGTACTTATGTTTTAGAAAATAAGTAGGTAATACTAATATTACGTGTTAATATTTCTGTGGTAGTTTTTTTAACTTTTAGGCATTTTGAAAAATGGTTGGTAATGTTTAACAAAACTTATCTAAAGATAGTTCCAGGCACCAGACTGATCGTTTCTTTTAAAGCTTTCAAACTTAAAGTGTACCTACGTACTTAAATATGTTAGGTTAAGTAGAATAAAAACAAAGGTTTATTCTTTTAAAATTCTTACTCTAGTTATGAAGGTCCCAAAAGATTTTTAAGACAAAACTAAGTTCGTAAAAAGGTTAAATATAAATTCAAAATCTAATTTTAAAGTGTCTCAGTAGAATTTAGGTGATAAATCTGCAACTTAGAAACAAGCAAACAAGTCGTATGAAGAAAGTTTGTTAATTACAATCGAATGAAACTTTCTTCTGTCATTCTGAGCTTTAACTTTTGACATACTGATGTAATTACGTAAATTTGTACATGGAATGTACTATATTCATTAAAATATAAAATGTTAAAAGATGTCTAGGTATGGTCACTGTCAGGACAGTATATTTTATATAAATTTAACTTATGTAAATGATTTATAAAATATCAATTCACATTCTAGCTAATATGAAAAAATAAATCAAACTAAAACAATGATAGTCTATTGATATCAAACTAAGCTGTCAACAATATAGATCCAGATTTACGTAACACCATAGCTTTATTTCTTTAAATTCCTACACAGTTGGACACGCATTTCACGCACGGCTAAGAGTACGCACAAACTTCACGCTATTAAAACGCACCGCGATAACATCGAGATAGTCGTGACAAATGACGATGATGTGAAATGTCACGCAGACCATTAAACCACAATGGACGCCAATAAAATGAGATAAGTTCGACCGAGAGGAGACAGAATAGCTACTTCGTGATCATTTTACTTTTTGAAGTAGAAAGCATGCATCGTTAAGAAGTACAAGGGATTATGTTAAGTAATAGAAATAATCATCTTCCTGCTGGCAAATAACATTATATTCACGAATTCGGTAGACAAGTACTTTGATACTAATTATCACAAACAAGTAACTGGTAGGAACCCAACTGTAGTCTGTGGACGGTTACAACGCTGACGCAACTGAATACGTAAAATCGTTTTAAATTCGTACCTTAATAGAATGTTCTGGAAGTAGCTTATCTTGGATTGGTTGTTGCAAAAGCTTAATTATCATAAGGAAGTTAATTATATTAAAATGCATTATGATAACACTTTGTACCTATCTTAATATTAAAATAGGTACGTAGTTCATGAATTTTTAGTTTTTCTTCTACATGAAAATTGTAATTATAAAGAAGAATTTCAATTGGAAGTTCCTCAAAAACTTGCGGAATTCACTTAATTGAAGTTAATTGCAGAGCATAGCTTAATGCTAGGTCTCTTAGCAACTAATTATATGCATCTATATTTAGACATCTTAAAAAAGCATTTAGGTTATTATAATGCGGTAATGTGTATGAATTAATTAATAATTAAGGTACGTCAACATACACCACCGTCTAGTCGTTGGTTTTTACCTTTTTAGCTAAGAAAAACACAATTTCGATACATAACTAGGTACAAAATAATGTTCAAAACATTAGGGCATGCTATCTTTCAATCTCCCTTCAGTCTCTTCATCCCCCATCCACTCTACTCGAAGTTTCTGGAATATTCCATTAAGTTAGACCCAACACAGCGCTATAAAAACAAGAAGCAACAAAATATTTACAAGGAATTCCTCAGCTCATCTCAGTTATCGTCGAAAAGCGGAAACTCTCGTAAATCCACCCTGTCAATGTTTTAAGTTGCCAAAGTAAAAACTTGAAGTTTCAGCGAAACCACTGCACCTCTTAATATGGAACTTTAATAAAGTTACTTTGCAACGAATTGCATAGTTTATGATCGAGGATTAAAGTTCAAGCGAATAGCTTGACTTTCAATTGATGTTTTAATTGAGTTTGTAGCTGTAGATTTTTTTGTGAATGTTAAATTTAAATTTTGAAAGAAAGCTTCAAGAATTTTTTTGTCTAACAATTTTAATCTGGTGTTATTGGCAGTTTTATAATATAAAAATGTGTAAGTTCATGTTAACAACATTGCCTGCGGATTTCTGACTGTGATCTAAAAACTATGTATTAAAATAGTCACCGAAATACACAGTCGAAGTGGATCGAGATGCACCACAAACTTGAATATTCTCAGACACGTTAATAGTCTCCAAAATATGCAGTAAGCAAACCAAAATTATATTTGGAAAGGACAGATACTAAATAGCGCATAGGTATACAAATACGACCGGTTCTATTCAAAAACGCTAGCACCGCAAATATGCTAGACTCCAAATGTCTGTGTTTCGGTCTGCCATCTGAATAAACAGGTAATAGTCTTATTCAGGTAACATGTGTGTTTCAACGGGTGCATTCAGATTTTGTTAATTAAAATCTGATTCAAATTTCAGATATGCATTCTGCAATTTCCATAGCACATTTAAGTTATAATAACGTTGCCATGAATAACAATATATTAAATTAATTAAATGGCACGCCTGAAGTTTCACAACATTTAGAAGATTCCTATCTTGAAAGCTGACTTAATTTTCCATTCAAAACTTCAAAGATGAGCGAAAATGTGCAGGTCAAGAACCCAAAGCTAAATTAAACAGGAATTTAATCAAAAAGAATTTGGTGAAATAAAACATCAGAAAATTTTTGCAACGAACATAATAAACGTAATACTAAAACTGCATTCGAAATTCACTGCGTTAATTACTGCGTCAAGGTAACGTATAAATGAGGTGAACTAAAAAATGCTTCATGTGCACGCTACGAGATTCAATCTCCTAATAATGGGCGAGTAATGTTGGCAAGAAAAAATAACACCACAGCGTGATATGATCGCGAACATGCGAAAGAATATATTAGCCAGTAAACAGTTTTAATTATGCAAAACATTTTTAATTGTACCTTGAACTTATTCAGACACGTTGCACGCATGGAAAATATTTGATTTATTGATCATTGTAATTCTAAAGAATGCGTTAACGATTTGGAGATACTAAGGTATGATTACAAACGATTGCGTTGTCCTATCATAAATTGGCGTCGACCTATTAAATTGTGATTATGTTCCAAAATTTTTCTATTTAAATGAAACTGGAACAAATATTTTAATTTTGACTTTTTACCGCGTCAGCGTGTACCAAAAGGATTTGAAGTTTTATTAAAACATTCAAAATTTAACGGGACTTTTGATATATTTCAAGATATAGTCAAAGAGAACTCACAACATCTTAAGAAGTTATAATCATACTTAAGTCAAGACTAATTGAACTCTTAATTAAGTTAAGTGTAACTCAGTGAAATGTCCCAATTTCAACGGCTGACGCAAAAGTTATCGGGGGTTTCAATGAAAATTTATTAGTTCAACTATTTGTCAAAATTGTTCCCGAAGGGTCGGGGTCCGTTGGAATTCTGGCAAATATCGAGTTGAACAGCCAATTTGTTTTGAGGACCTTAGGACTGTTTTCCATTGAAATATGTTAGGATTTTATATTACTAATTATAAGTTCTTAATCATATCATAATTCATTCTCAAGGAGTATAGGAAATGACCTTCGTTATACATTTGACCGGAAGTTATGAGTATGATTACCTACTTAAACCTAATGATATACATAAATTCGGATTATTATATTGTATTGAATTTTAATGCCATAAAATATTATAATATTGTGTTAAAAAATTGACAGATATTAATTTTATTTAAACTGTATAGATGGTATTGTAATTCTTTTCAGCTTAAATGATTTAGTCATTGGTTTGCAGTTCATGATCAGATGAATATAAAGTTATACTTGAAAATGTTTTGAACAAAACTAAATTCAAAGAAGATTGGTCTTAAAAAAATCAAAGACATGATAAAACATGTGGAGGTACACAAAGTTATCCGTGTTAAAACAACGCTGCTGTCGCTTGGATATTGTGAAATATGAACGGGGATCACCGTGTCATTCCCTTGCCTGCTCAACGAATTTATCACGTTTCTGTCCGTCCATACGTATGCTGTGCTCCAGATATTGAACGCTTTACGAAACGAATTGGACGATCCTAAAATATTTGTTATGTTTCCTGTGTTTTGAGTTTTTCAGACGAGAATTTTTGGCATCGGTTGAGGTCCGGTTTATTTGATTTGATTGAGTGTTTGTATCAATTCAGTTAACGCTTGAACGTTATTGGCTTCTGAAATATGTGCTTTATAATGGAATTTTGACGGAAATAAATACTGAGATAATATCAGTATTCTAAATCAAAATTTGTATGAAACAATCCAGTCGCAAAAATTTAGGGACGACAAAAAAAATATTTTTATTTATAGCCTGATAGGTTCTTACACACAGTTTAAGTTCTTTATACAAAAACGTATATGTATATTAACCGTGCAAAAAGCAACAACGCTTGGTCTGAGTCCTTACTTTTAATTTATTCTCTTTCCGCACATTCACTGGACATCATTTTATTTCACGTTAAAGCAGAAACATGGTTATGCTTTTATTTTCCCGTTGAGATATTTCATCTTTAAGCCATTCATTCGCCGTTCCTTCGTAAGACGTAAATTTGTTTGGCTTTCTTTAACAGATACTTGTTTACTTAAACTTGCAAAGTTTCGCATCTCCCGAGATAAGACACTAAACTACTGAAATATCTCGTTAGCGCCGAATTTAAGTGAATCTGGACTAGTTAAGATTATATCTCGACCGAGGTGATATATATCGTTATAATAACAGAGTCACTTTTAATTAAGGCGGAGACTTCAAAACTTTGAAATTTAATACGGAATTGCGGCGGAGCAATAAACCGTATCTGTTGTTTATGTGAGCCATCAAACCAAGATAACACCCGTCTTTACATCCAGAGTTTAAGTTAGTGTCATTGTTTCGTAACTTACAAATATAAACGATGTTTGGGAACAACGCGACGCTTTAACATTCATGAATAACATTAAGCCCCCTCGTCCTGTTTTGAATATCGCGAAGCTCTTTTCAAACCAACTTTACAGAGTTGTATTTATGCTTATTGCCTTTTAGGGAGGCTATTTTTCGTGTGACTTTACGACCATTACAATATTCACAACTAAACAATGGACAGGGATGGAATCCCCGCGGGCCGGACGTTAAAAGAACAATCCGACGTTCGGAGGCAATAAGCCTCTATTTGAAAACGTCCCAAAAGGTTTGATCTTAAAACACGGTCCGTCTACGATGGTAACCGACATGCAAAGCGTCGCATTTAAAAGAGGAAAGAATAAAATACGTACGGTTGAAAGCAAACAGGAAAGTTAGCCGGGAGCGGCGTACCCCCGCAACTTGCACGAAACAAGTTTTCTATGGACATTATTTAAGTTTTGCCTGCAGTAGACACTATATTAAACGTATCAGAGTTGAGTTTTAAAAGTCCCGCCGATACGGCTGAGTTGGCGGGCCGTGAAACAGCCACAACTTGGAACACTTGGCAAGGAGCGCCTATAGGAAAAATAAAAGGCAGGCAACAGTTTGCTGTCAACTTGTACTTGCTTGTACGACTGCGGAGAATTATTGTGTTTGAAAAAAAGAGCCGCTTTTAAATGTTGACTTTGTTGATTTTTTGAGTACCTTATTTTTTTGCTTGAGATACAGAGTAATAACAAGACAAACATACAAATATGTTCAATTAGAAGCATTACTTCCTAATTCATCTGCTGCTAGAAAGATTATCCGACGCAAGATTTAAGATTAAAAGGTAAAATCCTTTTACGAATACCATAAATACAGCATGACTAGTTCAGACATGCATTATTCTGAAGTTGCAGCCAATGTGTCTCAGCCATTAAAAGTACCCGAGAGCAAACAGAATTTTATAACAGGAATTAAAAATTTAGTGCACAAAGTAGTAGACTTTTCCCTTTTGTTTTATACTGAAAGCTTATTAGCTGCTAGAATTTCTAGGAATTGCTGCGATAATCTCTTTTTGCAGGTATCATTGTATTTTGTGTTGAATAAGCCGCTATTCATAATAAAGGCTTTGGAGAGATTAATGTTAGATGCTTTGTGAATTAAAAGGGAATAATTATTTCTTAGAAGTTAAAGTTATTGTTTATAATGATCATATTGAAGTAAGTGGATTATATTTATATAGATAGAAAAATATGATTGGAAACTTAAAAGAGTTGCCTGTTTAGCAGAAGGAAAATACTTGAAAAAGGTGTAAATATGTTAGTTTCATCTTTTTGCATTTTCCATGTTACAATTATTTTAGCGAAGAAAAAATTCGACTGCGGGCATGATTCGAAATTTGGCTGTTATTGGTTTAATAATAAAGTTTAACAAAAGTACTAAATGTCCTAATGTCTAAAGCCAAGCTACTGAAATACAGCAGTTTCTAAAAAAAGGGTAACTTAAACCCAAAAGCACCATAAACACATTCGTCTGAATTAAGAGCGCCGTCCACAAACAACGAATGGAAACAATTTTCTATTTCGAAATGTCTTACTTGGCCCACTATAATTTAATATTACACGAACAGCCCGCTTTGGGCGGAGACTGCTGGCTTTACTAGGATTGCGAGAGTGAATAATTTGACTATGGAGGGTTTGGTACCGCGGACGCCTCGCTTGCAATTTATTTGCAACTAACGAATTGGGGCGAATGATGTATGACTGGAATTTAATTTGGGAGTTTACTGTTCTTGGTTGCTAGATCGTATTAGACCGATAGCAGCATTTTTTGTTATGAAATTCCATTAAGAATTGAGTTAAAATTAATTAGGTTAAGAACACCTTTCATCCGTCCCCAAAAGTAAATTTAAATCGTTCAAAACCTCAACTGTCAATTCAAAAGTTCGAAATATAAACTTGTTCTATCGCAAATAATCTTATCTCACAACAAATCCAACAAATGTTTTACTCAAGGCTCGAGTATCTGCAGGAACAAAATCTCTAATAGGCTGTTACTATTAGATATCGAGACGGTAACACGAGCCTATTATTCTTGCGGTATCTCAAAGATTGAATGCTATCCTTCAGCCAATTACCCAGGCCGGTGTTTCGTTACCAACTGTTTTGACGTAATATGCGTAACTCAATTGTCTTGTGGTTTTAGCTTGGTATTCTCTGGTTAAACTTAATGTATTTTTTTGAGGTGATCGTCTCAAGACACTAGAATATTATTGTCAGAATGAGGTCTGTATTTATACTGATTCGATAGCTTTTATAGGTCTTGTATAAGCTAAGAATGGTATGATGTAATCCAGTGATTCTACTTAGGTTAAATTTATAGATATGAGACTGAAAGCCAGGTCATGACCGTTATTAGAATCGGGTGATTTCAAAGAAAAACCACGACGGTATGGGTAAATGGTGAGCAATCAATTTTAATTAAGGGAAATGGCAGTCATTAGGGTAAGTCAGAGGACGTTAAAACCCACGGAGTGGGAGGTGAAAGGTGGCGTGATTAGATACCCGGTTATCGTGACCGATAGGTTGTAGATCAAGGAAAATACACTATGGACAATATTTTTTTAAATATTCTATGAGTAACTAAATCCAATTGGGTTAAACGGCTCTTTATATTATCTTGTGACTTAAATTCTAATGTAAGTAACAAATATTTGGGACATTTTACACGGTCTATTGGAGGGAGCAGAGCTTATACTATGGGTTAAATACTTATATACTAATATAATATACTTTTTAGGAGACCGACGCTCAAACAACTAGACCATGGATGACGTCGTTAGTAATAACCTAATCAACATTTTATTATATCCAGTTTGATTTCACGAAGTTCATCTTTTTACTGTTTTGTATGCAAGTAATATTAGTTAAACAGTGGACAGTCACACAGTATCGCTAACCCAAATTTTAATTAACAGATTTTTACTTACACTCCTGTGAATTCGTGATAAAAATACGTTAACAAAATCAAAATAAACTACTAGGTACCATACATATATATATGTACTGCTTTATCAATATTATCTTCACTGTGTGCGTTAGCTATTTCATTTACAATACGGTCTACAATTACTTCAGTAATACATACAGGTGTATATAATGCATGTATGTGAGTGTTTGTGTGAACAGTTATTTACTTACGTCAAAGTTCATTCAACCAACCTTGCGATATCAGTACAATGTTAATCGTAAAATTTTTACGACATTTTATTTTTAGTTTTGATGAGAAAAATAAACAAACAGTAGGTAACTTTGCTACGTCAACGGTCGATCGAGAGATTGACGGACATACTGAGAGAAGTTATAATTGGATTTATTGGCGTTTGTCACGATTTTAATGTCAAGTAAAAGTACGGTGCAGATTAGCATAGTGGGAGCATAAACTAAGGCAGCGATGGTAGCTGGAGTGACTCGATTGGAGGTTCTCTAAGTGTTCTGAAAAAACATGTAGGCCTTACATAAGCCAGTCCAGCCTAGCTCATTCTTTTTATAGAGACACATCATTGTTTGCGTTTGAGTCAAAATATTTTTAATTTTATGGCAGAGGTTTTCTCATTTAAGTGAGTAAATCATAGGCTGAATTCTAGATATAAAACGTTCAAGTAACCGCTCAACTTCTTTAAAGTTAAGAAGGATTCCATTTTTTTAAATACTGAACGATAAAACAAACTTAATTCATGCTCAAAAGCTTCTTATTTTTCGACGCAAAACTTGAACCGTCAACTAAAACTAAAAGAGTGATTCTCAAACGTTTCGCGAACTAATCTATTCATAGTTAGTTAGCATTAATCATAACAAGTTAACTATAAAGTTAAGAAAGTTCAACCCTCTTGAAACTTGAAGACGCCAGTCAGAAAAACAATCTCGCCAGAATTTAATAAAGCGCAGTGTACTGTCTGCAAAGTATTGGCCGCCAATATTAGGACCAATATTGGAATAAATAATTATTTTCGTGATGGCTCATCATAAAATAAGTTACAAAAAATAAATTACACTACAAACTCGAATTTCTTTGAGGAAAATAATTTAATTCAGAAAATGTAGAAATGTTTCGTCGTCTTGGAATTTCAATTAACTTGCCGTTTAAAGATCACCCATTTAACTAAGTAGCTTGTAGGAGGTAAAATATCAGAGGGAACCCTCCTTCGTATTGATAAAATGAAAAATTTTCTATAATTTATTTCAGACTGCAATTTCTTTTTGATATTAACTTAATTATAATTTTCTGCGTAAATGTTTAATCAACCTTACATATTACACAGTAGACTAAAGCTTTTCAAATCGTTTTATTTCTTAACAAAAATTCATTTCTACCGCCAACATTAGCACCAAACGTTTGTCCCAAACATGGCCCCACGTCTAGTCTCCAGGAATATTACAGACTACGGCAGCTGTCTAGCCGTCCTTTGGAAGTTACTTTGTAAAATGGAATCGGCCTAAAGGCGACGTCAAAAAGGCTATGTGTGACTTAACAATGCTTTTGTATCGCTCCTCTGGGCGACAGTGTGGTGATATTAAGAAAAGTGGTCGGAGTAATATTGTCGTAAAGGAAGACGGAGCTAATATGAAATTGAAACGAAGAATTTATGTTTTTCGAATGACTTTTATTCGTATAAAATAAATATATAAACAGGTTGTCTTTATACTAATATTATAAATGAAAGTAACCCTCTCTCTCTCTAATCTTTTCACTAAAAGAGATAGATTTCGATAAAATTTGGCAAAGAGGAAAGATTTAGGCTACCTTTTGTCTCAATAAGTCTCTTCGGTTGTAAGTGAAACCGGAGGTAACAATTCATCACTGCGATAATGATGCTACCTAAGCAAATGTTTAAATTAATTATTAGATTTACGAGGCGGATAAACGAGTATGTTTTGCGGATAAACACAAAAACTATTAAATCAATTAACATTTATTTTCTCAAACCTGAACCCAAATTAAATCCCAGCAACACAATTTTAATTTCCCGCAGCGTGTAAACATGTAGGACGGGGAGCCGTCGGATCCGATTGCAGAAATAACAGGCTCATAAAAACCTACACCTCGCAACAGATGTGCAGCGTTCGATTCCACAAATAATATGATGTAACTTTGTGGTTCCGTAGCTTCTTTAAAAACGCCCTGTATCGCGGGGTACTTAACAATCTGTATTTTTTTTGTTTCAAAAACTTCATAGAATTAACAGTAAGGTTATACTGTGTTTCCTAGTCAGTGTCGGAATGGGTGACCATAACTTTATATCGATATTGGGATCCGGAAGTCAAATAAAAAATAGTGGCATCGTTTTAATGCCCAGAAATTGGACTTCGGAACTCATAACAGTCAAGTTGAATTGGTTGATGATTTCTGGAATATGACGAAATAATATGCTTTTAATCCTTTGCGTTTTCTGGTTATGTACAGGTTATATGTATATTGATAAGCAAAAAGTTAATGGCCAAAAATACCCCAATCTGTCACCAAATAGGTTTTAATCTTGTCAATAAATTCAGGAAACATGTCTGTGTGATCCATGATTAAGTCTACTTATTAGATACATAGATATGCGGCTTGTCTTAATATTATGATAGGTATCGTGCAGCAATGAATATTTCATTAAAATTTTAAAGTAGACGACAACATTAAGAACTAGCTGCGTGGGTGCTTCGAACTAAGAGAGTCTAGAGATTAAAATAATTATTTTTATAATAAATTTGTTTCAAGACGATGTTTTTAAGAGTTTAAAATGGTAATTATATGCATTGCTTTTAAAATTCTGTCAAATAAGGCCGTCAAACAATTTGTAATAATATGTATCAAGTCACTTATTATGCGCTTAAATTACTTTTGTGAGCCTTAGTGATGTGTTTTTCAAAATAACGAATATCGCAACAATTCAGATGTTCTCAAGCGTATTGCTTGCAGTATGGCTGTTTCTTGAAAGGAAATTGAGTCAAGAAAAGCAAAATGCTGAGTACCAGAAAGAAACACACGTAATTTGAAGATCCCAAATCTCATCTTCATTTATGAGCCAAACTGCAAGCAAAAACAAAATTGTCCTTTTCCAATTTCGTACGGAACCCTAAAGTTTCCTCTGTTACCTGCAAACGTAAATACGGGTTTTGGAGATCGAGATATGCACTACGATATATTTCGTGCCAATTTTTGCTACCGTTTCGATATATCGGAGCAAAATGTTTTCAACCCCGCTCCACATCGGGGTGCAATTTCTCGTGTATTTCTTTCGGTATGATAAACAAAAGTTATGATAGTGTACAAGCTATTGCTGTTTTAAAAAGTTTTACTCCGGTACTGATATGTAACTAATATTTAAAATATCAAAGAAAAAAGTGAGTAACAATCGCATATACCTAGGGCTCCTACCCAGAGACTGATTTACTACGAAAGACACACATACGCAACACAAAGGTATCGACAATTTTATACCAGGACATCTACGTTTCCCAACACTACTCCACCCGTGTTTACTAAAATCTTTTCTATACCCGACACTTAATTTTAGTCTAGACATCTAAAACTAAAATTATTTACGTCTGGCAATATTTCAAGACGACACTTAACATTATTGACACTGAGAATGAAAGAGAGATGAATATACTGCATAATACCTACATTTTCGAATATGTATTTTGATTTAATGTAAGTTTATAAGTGAATTTTGATGGGTAAGTTAATGGGTTTTTGTTTTATGATAAAATCGGAATTTTATGGAGATGGGCAGAACTCCAAGTGGCGTTAAAGATCGATGCTACAGTATGGCCCGATTTATACTGCGTTGGTGAGTTCAAAAACGAAGTACCATCGTATTCGTTTTAAGGTACTCAGGAAATGTCTGATCATTAAGTTAAGAAGGACCTGCGCTAGGATTATAAGCCTTCAATGAGTCAACTCATTAATCGTTAACTACGATAGACTACATAAGGAACGGTTTAATATAATTATATGATTATCTAACGTCATTTGTGACTTTAATGTGAATTAATGATGGCAAGGGGTACAAATTCTGTGACTTTGTTCACTGGCCATTTGATATGCTTACTTACATTAAGTATTTAAGGATATCCTCATTAATTTATTAAGCCCACGAGCGTTGTCTATTACAATGAAGGTAACTTTAGCTACTTCTCAATCTTTGCTACTCGTTAAAAGGTAACGATATAAAATGCATTCGACAACATTTCGACGACTGTCGAAATAAATATTCGCTTCGTGATTGTCTGGTCACGATCTTAGGCGACAATATCCGAAGCAATCCGAACCATTTTGTACAGTATCAATATTTTAAGAGCTTTTTAAAAGATGCTTTTATTTTTATCTCTTAAGATTTTTAAAAGGAGATTAAGGTGTGTACCTGATTACGATATTCGCATCTTTATGGTCGTTTAAAGTTAGCTTTTCTTATTTATGTTTTGACTTAGAGCCTTTTCAACCGCTTTTAAATTAAATTAAACGCTTTCAAATAAGTTTGTTTTGTATAACAGCTACTATAGCCATATTTATAATTTTCTTTTATGTCATAAAAATAAATTCTTGAATAATAATTTCTTAAGAGAGAAAAAACCAGTGACAAAATTGCGAAAAAGTAAGTCGGCTAAATCGTTTTAAACAGAAGCTTAATGAACATGACCTAAGGACCTCTACCGTATAATTAAAGTTAATGATACACTTCCGACTCCAATTCCCCAATAAGCCTTCAAAGAAAAGACTCTAGAACAATAGATATTTATCACCAAAGAGGATCAACGCGTCAATCTATTTCGTCCCCAATACTCGTTTACAAACTTCCGTATACACTCGAAAACTTACATTCTCAACTCTATTTTATAAGTGATAATAGCGGTGTTATCGGCATGCTATAGTTGTCGAAGGACATTATCGAAGAGCGAGTGTGTCTAATGATAACATGGGATTAAGCTGGTTGTACGTTATCTACAAAATGTAGGGTCAACAGCATTAATAGTTCGGTTAGTACGTACTGGTGTGTCGTCATTTTGTTTGGGGTTATTTGATGCGGAAGTATGTTGAGTAACTTTTGGGTTACGAGGCTAATGCATTGCTATATATTTATGGTAAAAATTATATAATCGTATAGCTCACTAGCTTTTACTATGGAGCGTCCTAATACGTTTTTTGTAGATCTTTACAATGAGAAAGATGTAACTTATTATACATAATATGAGTAGTTTATTATGATTTAAAATAATTATCAATATTAAATAATGTCTTATTTAACATGACGTCTGTAGTCAAAGTCAAAGTCAAAGATATTTATTGCTTAAAACTGTGTACATAAGGTGTTTTACAATTTTTGGTAGGTTTCAACAGTCTACCCAGTCGGGTGTAGCAATATAAAAATATTAAAATCTAATAAACAAAGGTGTCTGTGGTAACAATCTTGAAGACAATAACAATAATTATTTTTTGGCAAAATATTCATGCATATTATAAAATACATTTTTAATTAACCACTTTTTTAAAACTCTCTTGAATAATTTACCATTTAGTCTAGGTGTTTGATTCTCAAACTTCCGATCATGAGGTCAATTCGATTCCTACAGGACACAAATACTTGTTTTGAACTCAAGTGTTTGTGTTTGTCTAGTATGTTTTTTCAAAAAAAGTTTATAAGTATTATATAATTTTTTTAGTACCCAAGATCTGCTTAGTTTGGGGCCAAATGGTGCTATGTAAAAGTGTCGCAAAATATTTATTTATTATAGGTAGTATAAACGAAATAAACGACTTGCGGAAGGCAGCTAACAGTGACTGGATGAGGAAAGCCGAAGATCAGGCTTTGTGGCGTTCACTAGGAGAGGCCTATGTAAGTCCAGCAGGGGACGAATATGGGCTGATGATGATCATGAAACGAAATAAATATTGCCTCAAAAACAAAATAATATAAGTAGAATATAATAATATAGGTACTTATGTTTGTGTGGAACAAAAAAATAAACTGACATTAATTCAAAATAACATGTAGTTAATAAAAACAATAATTTAATAGAATAAATTAGCTGATAAAATATATACAAATCGCGCTAAACCATTGCTACCATATTCCAAAGTATAACAACCTTCTTTCTTGTACACTAACCAAAAAAAAAACATTTCTTATTTCGCTCCAAAAAAAAACCTCTTCGTCGTATCATCTCCGGTACATTTGCTAAACCCATTACATCCCGCGTGCTTACCCACCAGTTAGAAAGATAAATAATATATATGTATAGAAGGAAAGCCCATCGGTGCTCAGATTCAACCCCCACCCCATTTGTAACGACGGTCATTAACCTTTACTACGCCACCATAGATTACTCTGCGTAACACTGGTATATTGAGCATTTTTGTTAGTAAACAAGGAGGTTCACGGAGTGTATGATTATGTAATCAATGTTGTAGAAAACGTATCTTCACGTTATTAAATTTTTTAAATTCTTCCACCGATAGGTTTTTTTTTTTTGGTTTTGTTTTTTATTTATCTCAGTTTTAATCGAGTTTTCAAAATTTTTCACAATGATTATCACACTTATATTCTCCAAAAAAATACGTTTACGTACAGCATCCATGGTCACGGGTACCATGTACGCTGTAAAGGGTCCGAAACGTCGGGATTAATAATATCAATATACGCGATAAAATCCGTAAAAAGTAGTTTTATTTCAATGTATAATATTCGCGTAAATGTCAGAAATCAATATAATACGTTTAAGTGTTAAAAAGGTGGTGAAGAAGAAGATGGTGAGCCATAATAGTTAACTGGATACAAATCCAAAATCCAAGCTACTGCTGAAAATATCCTAGAGAAATCCGATAATATGTGCCTGATTGGAGAATCAAACAAGAGCCTAGCCAATAAGCAAAGACGGTTAAAATTTCTAATTTTTTAAATATTCTTCTCCAAAATAAGTATGACCACGTTTCAACCCTAAAATTCTATGAATAAAAACAGCAGACATTTAACGAAGAAGAAAAGTTGTTAAATTCCCAACTTTTGCCGAGTCCGTCCGAGCCTTAAGACTGTTTGCCAAAACACTCGCGTATCTATAGGAGTTGTGTACACAAATAATTTACAGATATTTTTCTTTGCCAAAGTGAAATAATGCTTTGAATCAACTTTATTTTTGTTCCATTACCGAGTCGGAATACCAGCTTGACATATTCAGAAATGTTTGGTTGTTTGGAAAATGTGTGCGCAAATTGGGAAAGGTTGAAGTCTGGTAGAATGATTCATGCCGTGGAAGATTAGGAGGGGAGTCTATTACTAGTCTTGATTTTAAAATACTGATACTACATTTTAAAACTAAATAAATCTACTGAAACACTGACTGATAAACATTAAAATTTTGGAGTTCCTTAACTAAGGCGAGGGACAAAGTGAAGTAGGGAAAATTTCCACTAGATTGGGGAAAACGAGGTAATCACTGGTAATACTACAAGCATGCTACTCGTGTTTAATAACATACCTGTACAATTTTATTAAAAATATAAACATAACTAAATCCACTTAACGATAAATTCCATGCCAAAAATCTCAAACATTTCACCACACACCAAAAAATCCTGGAAAAGGCCGAAAAGGTATAAATTCACAAGTTATTAAAACAATATAACAGGCAGGACGGACGGATTACCCCGTCGATCGGTATTGACTGTGCCCGCCTGCCCGTCGCCGATAAACGTAGATTAAACCTGGATGTACATCAACCTTAATCCGGCAAAGTCCTGCCATGTTTTTAATATGGCGTTCTGATTTTGAATATTTTCGCGCTGATATTTCGTTTGGTGCGGGTTTTTGTGTCAATTCGGTTTGGAATTGACGTGGTGGTTAAATAAAAAGCCATTTCACGAGACCTGGATCAAAATAGGCGTATATCATAAACTTATGGTTCATGTTCGACCGGTCACACTTAATCTTCGAAAGTTATTTGAATCTCTCTCTAATATCCCTCTTTAAATCACACAGACCCTAAAATGTTTTAGCTTTTAGTTCTCACCCGACACAGTATTATAAAAGGTAATCTTCCTATTTTTTTTTTCTATAAAGATAAGATATAAAGGATGAAACCTTTGAACCCTGAGGAAAAATCATTATCAGTGTACTAACTGTCAATTTTAAAGTAACTATCAATTTTGTTGTATTTGAAGGAGAAAGAAAAATGCCGGCTCTAATAGAATTGTTAGCACAATTACTAAAAGGAAAAGATCGTAACACACATTCAGGACAGTGTACAGGCAGGAAAGTGATAGACATGCCATATCAAGATAAAGTCAGTACCACGTTAGGTTATCTGCAAATGTCCCGAACTAGGTCATTCTGACTATTAATAAATAAACTTGTTCACTCGCTTTCGGCTTAGCAACTGAGAAATTAGAATTCACTTTGTAGATTAGATTAAATATCGACATTTCTATATCATTATTGGGTCTGTGATAACAAACTTAATTATTTTTAGAATTAAAAAATATGATTACAGCTCCTGATGCCTTGCACCGGGTTCACCACATAAAACTATCTTCAAGCTGTAAAGAATCTGACGTGAAATTTATTGCACCTGTAAAGTTATAATTCTCAAGATCACAATACCGCTTACCGTTACGCGGGCCGTAATCTTGTCATTTTAGATATTGTATAAAAACGATCTGGTAAAAAAAAGACAGATAGTTTAACTATGGATCAGCAAAGAAGAATAGGTAAGTAGATAAAGCTACCAACGATATCTACACATAATCTTTCTTTGAAATCACCTGGAAGCTCTACAAAGTATCAAGATGTATCTATACCTTACATTTGTATGCACTTGCAAGTGCACATAAAAAACCCCTGCAGCATTTTATATGCACTTAAATATATTTATGCCGAGATAAGAAACACATTTGCAACATAACTGACTTGCAAACATCTCGTTTTATTAAAGAACATAAATAAACAATATGGACGTATAAATGGGAATAACATTTTTAATAAAGTTCTCCCTTAACACTAGGTGTTGAAATGGAGACGTGAAATGCATGGACAGTGTTGCCATTTGCGAGTATAAAATACAAAATTGAGTACAATTCAGGTTGCGAAGCGATACCTAATTACGTGCAAAACTGGTCTACGGATAAATTTGTTTTTTAATATTTCAGATTTCATACTTCAAACGAATATTGGCTCTTTGTATAATAAACGACACTTATTTCAATGATCGGTTGGACTTAAAGAGTTAACCTATCAAAGACTGATGGCGGAAAGCGCAGCTGAACCTTTCAGAATCAATCAATTCAATGCGGTAGGTAATTAGCCATGAGCGTTTTTAAATGGACGAGTAAACATGGGTAATTATCCCATATAAATGAGGTCTAGACCTTCAAAATACGACCCATAATAAACCTATCAAACAGTCAGACGTTGAAAATATCTGGATGGGCCATTAACGATGCAGTAATTATCAAATGACAGCTCAAACGACTTGAACTATTTGTGTCAGATAGTTTATGAGTAGTTTACCTATTAAATAATAAATAAATAATTTGTTCTATCCTAATGAGATACATAAATTTGTTTGATTTTAACGGTTTTTTTTATTAGGACCACCCGTAAAGGCCAAATGTCGTTAAACTAACTGCAAAATAACATATAAATTACATTTAATTCGTCATTCAAATTAATCTTGAACAGGAAAAGAGTTAAGTTTATTTAAGAGTTCCATTTCGTATTTTAATTATTATAATTTACTTTAATTAATGTTTTTCGAAAATTTTCTGGAAAATATTGGATTGTTTACGTAATTAATTTAAAAAATGAGTTGATAATGGAATTAATTACGCGATTAATGACATCACAGCATTTCCAATGACCAACAGCTGGGAAACGTTTGCGCCGATACATTTACAAAGATAATGAGGTCGATGAACTTGATTCTAGTGTTTACGCTTACTCCTACACACACTTCTATTAAATTAAAATTCGTTTAGACTTTTTTTTATGTCTAATGCGATGTTTGTAGACTGAAATTAGACTTTCTTTGCTATAAATAATTTAGTCTGATAAATCCCTCAGATGACCTCTAACGGAGAGTACAGATTAAGAAAATTTCAAGAATTATAAGGCTCTTTTAATAAATAAACAAAAGGCATTTCTAATTTAGTATTAAATGTATTTATTCAAATTGAAAAAAATATATATAATCATTTTAATTTCTAGAAAATATATTCGTATCTTTTTTCATTATCTATTGAAAAAGGATAGTAAAGGCGGAATAACGCGTTTTCGTTTTAGAACATTTAGTTAATAATCTAACCTAATTTAGGTACGAACTAAATGTTTCTATGTAGACATAGTCATAAAGTAGCATTTTCAAATTCTATTATCAAAACTAGTGTAACTACCTACAATCCTACAATCTATTTCTAAATCTTGATAAATACTATTAAGAGGTTAATGATCCCTCTAATAATTGTACACAAAAGTGCAAAGTTTAATTGCAGACCAAGTAAATAAAATCTGCATAAAACGTGGGTAACATCGGACCCATAAAGACTAAACACAATGTTTCTGCGACATTCTATAGTTAGCCCTGCAAATGCATTCTCCAAACCTATATTGGTCTTGGCACCAACTTTTTTCCTAATTTTTCTTTTCAGAAAAAGGAACCCCTCCTTTTCGCTTGTTTATAGCATTTTGGAGTGTATTTTCAGAAAGAAAGAGGGACTTTAAATGGAACCATGCGAAAGTATATCTATTTCATCAATAAAAATAAAATAAATTCATAAATAACAGAGACGAGAAGACAACTTCTTCTAGTCGCTTGAAAAAAATAATAAAACCGTAAAAAATACAATGGTTATCTTAATTGTTAAAGTTTTATACACACTGATTACACTGGTTAGTGAACTCAGTATGATTAGATACTGATAATTAAACAAACAAGATATGCTATGGTAAACTGCCTTGGGATAGGACTGAACATATATACCTATAAGTGTATAATATTGTATAAATTGACTTTGATATACCGTGGTTATATATCAAAGTTAGCAAGTGTTTATTGGCGCTTGATTACAATGTCCACCGGCCGGGGTAAGTGCAGCTTGCCACTTGCCTCGGCCAGACTACGGATGGGTGATCATATCATGGTGGATGGTTGTAGATTGATAGTCATATGGGTAGTCAGAAGCTCGAAGGACTTGAAAATTTTGGATCTCTTTTTTTCGAAAGGTATCATAAAAAACTCGGTCTACATTCAAATCACCATAATTATACAAAAAGTAACAAAAACCCAGTTAAAGTTAACCCATACTATAATTAACCAGAAAAACAAACGATTAACTGCTTAACTGCAAGCTTAAATTTGAGACGCAAGGAAAAAAATCAAAGCCATTGAACTGACCTCAGGTTGTTCGCCTTTGACGTCAAAGTGACAAGAGCGGACTTAGCGATTTATACTTTAAAACTATACAAATTTTCCACACTGCTTTTAATTGAGGATTAAAAAAAAAAATCTCACTTGAGTGCAGAATTAGCTTTATCAACACACTTATCATTATTTATTCACAAATTTAAAAATAATATGGCTTATTTGGTGTACCTACTAATATAATTATTAAATTTATGGTTTTCAGGTCTAGTATATACTAGTATGTAATAGTAATTAGTTGATAACCTAATATTTTACTAATATATTACCGAAAAAATCTTCCAAATACAATAAAAATAAATCCAAGTACGTAAGAAACATTATTAGTACCGGCACAATTATTCCATAAAAATCCAACGTAACCCTTCACCTTCCGGGTGTTGTTTCCATGAAGAAACAACACGTTAAAAAAGAAGTTGACTAAAGGTTAAGGTTATAATTAGTAAAGATCAATGTAATGCGTTTCATTTTTGGAGTGGTTTTCTCCGCAACACAGTGAAAACACAAAATATATGCACTGAATATTAATTTTGAAAAGGTTCGTTTTAAAAATAGCTTTTGCAATACAATCGTTACATGAATTCAAAATTTAATACCCAATTTTATTTGTATTCAGTACGCGTTCAGTTTGGTTTAATAAACTCAGAATTTCTAAACCAATAGAGGCATAATAGAAAATGTATTAGTCATTGCCTTTACATTTGGTTTCTTCGATACAAGGTTGGCAGTGCAATTCCCCTAAATTGCCGTCTAGCTAACCAATAATTGCTGCATGCGTGCTATCAATTACCACTGGTCTACTCAAAGCCTTATTATGACTTTATCTTCAAAATGTCATTACATGTACCTACATTATGACGCTTTTGATACTTTAAAATAAACCATGAATTTCCGAGTTTGTTTCAGCTTTCGACGACTTGGCAGTCAATAAACGCCATTACCAAAAATCTAAAATATTGACTCAATTTAATAGTAATCAATTATTAATTTAAATAATATTATCTCAAGTAACAAATATTTCTATGGCTGTTCCAAGTGTGTGTTAGATTTATATTTTTAAACGTACCTGTTCCCACCGCATAAGATGTCTTGTTCTGTACAGTTAAACATTAAAATTTAACAAACCTTATATTTTTAGGCCATCGCTTCTTCAGTAGGCAAAAGTTTCAACTCATAACTTGGTAAACAAGCAATGGAATACTACAGCTGTTTGTTATTCTCTGCGAGTTGTGACAGTCGATAATAAAACGGGTTGTAGTAATACAAACAAGTCGCTACTTGTTTTAAATTATAACTGTCGAGCTTTATTTGCTACAAACAACTAACTAGTAACTATTTTACAGCCCAAGAAATTTTATAAGCCTGTTGGGACTTCGTTCCCACTTCTGGAACTACTGATTTCGTCATTATGTTTCCGTAATTTGTATATACCCGTAAAAAAATCTGATGTCGCGTTTAACACAATTCAATTATAACGTTCAACAAAAACCTAGGTATTGTAATCAGAGTGACAATGACGCAACAATGACGACAGTCATTGGCGGAATCGCGAAATTCGTCCCATATATTATTCACCAGAGGCCGATAATGAGGACGTTCACCCCACCGCTTTAGACACATTTCGACGCGACTGATTGCCGATGTTTAGGTTTTTTTTATTGCATATTTATTACTGGTAATAATCCGGGAATGAGAAATCTTTTTTTTACGAATGTTTTAAATTAAATGACAGTTTTCTTAGCAAATTAGTCACCTGAGTAATGACGGGTTAAAAATTGTTACAGATTAAAATATTGTTCCGTTGCTTGGTCGAGTAATAAATTCAATTATAGGTAATTAATTTGATGTGAATATTTTTTTTTTTTTTTATATGCGCATACATACCGGTCTTCTATGAATAAGACACCACGTCACACGCGACATACATTATTCCATAACAGCAAAAATCACTTATTCATTTACAGATGCAAAAACATCATCTTACCTGAAACAAAAAAAGAAACACCATTAAAATCATCATTAACGGTTAATTTTTTACCGAAAAATACCAAATTTTGAAAACGATCCATTGTTCATGAGAATTCTCACACAATACAGTTGAACGACCGGCCAGATTTTTAAATCAGCACCTAGATTTTGTGAAAAAACATTATAATACGATTTAAAAGTTGAATAATACATGGCTCTCCGTGCGTGTGTATTTATGAAATTCGTAATTGTTATACATATACCTACATGCGAGTCACGTTTTTATTTGTTTGCTTTAAATAATCGTATTATGTTATCACAGAACAAAAGAAAGTCCTCATTCCAGACTCTTCTTAACGTACCTTATATTCTACACTCACCTATGAATTGACGTCAAAGAGACGAATACGGAATTTGTCTGAGTCGTCGTTAGTGGTAGTCAAATCCCAACCAACCACATATTTTATGACAACCATGTCAAGCACTGACAGGATTGGGCATGTGTCAGTAGTTGCCTATCCTCAGGGTATCGTTATGATTTGGTATCGTTATGACCGAGATTGGTTTGTGGAGGTCTGATGGCGTTGCGTGTAAAATAATGATATTCAGCTGCATCTGGTTAGACTGGAAGCCAACTCCAATATATATAATAGTTGAGAAGAATTTTGACCGAGTCGAAACACCATCGAGAATAAAAAAAAACAAAATCCATCCAAGTATTCATCTTTTTGCTGATTTTGTTTTTTTTTATGCTTACTAACAAATTTTTTTATGTCTCCAAGTCAGCTCTACAGTTTTCAGTATTATACTCACTAAAATGATTTCGGTGAAAGCCCGCGCTTAACCCCAAGTCACTGATCCCCACGGAATATTTAAATCACCATAACGACATCGAAGTGTGTTGTATAATCGGCTATGTTTATTAAAGCTATGCTAAGATATTCGCTTCCTATGTCGCATGCGTGTTGACACGCCCTTATGTCTGTGCCTGTGTTTTGATTAGTACTGTCACGTGTATGATTTATAATTCATTGTCCGGACGAGGCAAAGAATTGATTACGGTCATGCCGTTTGACAGAATAGTGGTTGAAGTCTTGCAACACTTACTTAAAAAAATATAACGGGACTTCAAAAAAGAGGAGGTTCTTGATATCATTCATAGAGTACTGATTCTGGATCAAAATGACTTTCTGTATAAACTTTTGAAGTCAGTTCTTCTAAATAATTAAAAAATATAAATTTTCTTACAAATAGGCTTTCTCTATAGCTTCCTTTATTGATTAAAAAATCTATAATGTTCTAGATTTATCTGTTCCCGCAAGTCTGACGTAAGTAAGATTGATCTTTCATTAATGATGCACTGGGTGCATCGCCTTTGAAATGCATTTAATTAAGTATGTTAAAATAATTAACTTGAATTGACAGTTATAATTGCTTTTGTTGAAAATATTATCAACCTCTGCTTATTAAACCATTTTAAGGCGTATTCACCAGTTGGTGTCTAATGAAAATAATTCTTATTCACTATATTATTGATAGATAGGTACTTAATTACATCGTTGTAAACATAGATTTATATATTTATGAACAAGGTCCAGTTTCACGGTTATACCCAAAAACAGGTAAATTTAATCCAATTTCAGCTTACACATCAACAATACACTTAATAAAATCATCCCTTGAATATCCGCTCCGTAATTTCGAGTTTTTGTTCCAACAAGCCCACCCTTCGTACCTTCTTCCAGCCCAGTAACCACAAATTACAGTAATACCCCAATGTGTATAAGCGTTATTATAAAATGGCGCTTCGCTGAGCCCACCTTTAGTCCGTATATTGAATGTCCCCCAAGTCGTAAAGAAGTTCAGATTATAAGGATTCTGTTCAAAAGTACAGCTTTCTATGTTTTATTTGGTAAAGAACATAAAAAGATAATGAAGTTTTTTTTATAAATTTATTTATGTGCTGAAATCATAAGGATGAATGCAATGAAAAAAGTATTTTTTCCCAAAAACTGTTTAACCTTTCAAGCAAAAAATGTATATGTCATTAAATCTATGCACGAAGCTGCACAATTACAAGCATAACTGCAGTAATAATATGTCGAGTTTAAAGTACTCAGAACCGTGTAAGTACCTTTTTAAGTGAAGCATAATTATATACTTTATCTTGACGCCGATCAGGAAGACATAAGCTTTCCATTTATGTAAAAATCACTTAAACCGGTCCAGCAATTTCCGAGATAGCCGCATCAAAGTTAATACCTAAAGAATACGACGTAAACATCTCCATAGATCTCTGCTAATCCCCGAAACGAACAACTTTAAGATAATCATAACAAGGAACATTATAGAGATAATGTTTTTTAACAACACTTCAAAAGGTAACGGAGTTAGATCATTTGAAATGGGCATTAAAAAGGGATTACTCTTATGGTGTACCATAAAATTAAAAAGCAATAGTAGTAAATATTACATAAAACTCTGGCTCAAAAAGTTATGTAAATCTATTTTAGTAACTTTTACATGCCATTATAACTTTAGGGTATTTTTCCCATAAAACACTGTAGAAGATTTTTACTATGGAGTATTTTCAGTTCATCGTAACCCATTTTGAGTTGCGATTTTGTTTTAATTATTGAAAAAGTAAATAAAATGCAAACAATACATTTAAATAACGTAACATTGACGGAATTTATGAAAATATCACTTAAAATATACACATAAAATGTTAAGGGCGTAACATTTGCAATTTTTAAGAGTCAAAGCCTTCAGACGGTACGTGATAAAAGTATATGGCCTTAAATATATTTTTACGAAGTCACTCTTCTGGTTTCATTATGGGTTTTATTTATATGTGAAAGGACGAGAAAATGTGTTTTCACCCTACATTACTGCGAAATGTTCAGCGTTGTTTGCATGAAAATACGAAGTAAGTTTTTTTTTTAATATTTTTTCAAATATATTTATTATACTTGCACCTCGTCCTCAAGATAAGTATCCTGAAATAAATATATTATTTACCACTTGTAGTAACGCTCAGGAACTACCGCTCATTCACATCTGTTGAGAGTAAAAAAAAAAAATGAGTGAATGAATGAATGATGTCACGTTGACAGCACAGTTGGTCAGTCGCCTTGTTGTATCGTCATTCGCTTTTTAGTGTTCAACCGCTCAACACGTACTAATATTCCTTGAAATTAATACCGTTATTATGCCGAAAAGAAAGTATAATAAGGATTACGAATACATCAGTGATCAAATAAAAAAGTTAAAAAAGAAATTAAAACGAGTTCGTAAACAAGACGAACCATCATCTTCGAGCGATACGGATTCCAAAAACAGTTACACAGGTATGTGCATATTATTTAAATACAATTTAACACTTGCTTTATTTGTCTTCCAAATACGATGCAATGCAATCGAGCTGTATCTTTGGACTGCCTCACGCATTACGCATCTACCCACATATTATATATTTTTACGAACAACGCTGAATTGCGTCAAAAACAAATGCATTTCGAGCTGACCTTTGGGCTGCCTCACTGCGCTTTGTTTTAATGGTATGTGCCTACCCTCATAATAATTTTTAACTAATAACGCTATCTGCGTTAAACCAAATGTACATCGAGCTGATCTTTGGACTGTCTCACCGCATTTGAAATTGTACGTTTGCTAAAGAATGTAATCGAGCTGCTCTTTGGACTGTCTCACCACATTCTGCAAACAATACCCAGCAACGTAAAAACGCTTCATAAACCATTATAGTGGTAAATTCCTACATGGTAAAATAAATAATTTCAGAACATGGACTGTTGGAAGATCTAACCACAGAACCAGAATTATGTGTCGACACACAACAGGCCGAAATGGTCGCAGTGTCAACAAACACTCAGATTGCCTCCGATTTGGAGAACAACCTGGACCAAACCACAATTGAGTTAGTTAACGCAGAAAGTGATGACCATGGCTTAGACAAAGATCTCTTGGAGATCCTTGGTGAGGATCCTAGCAGTGAAGTACAATATGGTCAGGAAATCCATAAGGAACTAGCTAGCCGGTTGCAACATATCGCAACTACCGGCCTCACAAAGGAAACGAGGAAAGAATTACAACAAAAGTATCTCTTACCTGCTAATGGGATCCTCTTGGGCGCACCCTCAATGAATCCTGAGATAAAAGCCGCCTTGCCTGAGACACTGGCCAATCGGGATAAGGCATTAGAAACGAAGCAAAAACTCTTAGCCTCTGCTATATCTTGCGTTGCAACGGCCACCACACAATTACTAAGTTCTAATGATAAGAACAATGATTTGTTAAAAAAATTAATGGACACAAATAGAATACTTTGTGATATTCAACATTCCGACTCCGTCACCAGAAGGATGTTCAGCACATCAGTACTCAAGAAGGATGTCAAATCACAGATCCTAAATTCTAAAATTGACAAATTTCTATTTGGCGAAAATCTCCCGGACGCCTTAAAAACCGCAAAGGCCGTGTCCAAATCCAGTGCCGAAATAAAGAACATAGTTAACCGGAACAAAAAGCCCCAGCCATCGACCTCCAAAGCAAGTTCTTTAAACTCGAAGGCTCCGGCGGCTCCAAACCGGAGACCGCCGGCGAACACACAGAAGTCCCGACAGCCCACTCACCAGAGTCAGCACGCCAAGTCATCGAGGACGTCATCGCAGTCGCAGAAAGCCAGCAACCGTCGTCGATAGAAGAGGTGAGGTACGCAGGTCGCTTATCTAATTTCTATAACCAGTGGGCACGCATCACTAATGATAAAACGATTCTATCATGGATTCGTGGCTATAAACTAATTTTTTGTGATCCTGTGAAACAACCCTCAATTCCCGAAGCTCCCAGCTACTCGGCTGAGGAATTTACACAATTCGAGGCAGCCGTCACGGACCTCGTAAAAATTGGAGCAATTTCGGTGTGCAAACCATGTCGAAATCAATTTATATCCTCTACCTTTCTAAGGCCAAAACCAAATGGCAAGATGCGCTTCATATTGAACTTAAAAAACCTAAATAAATTTATTAAAACTAGTCATTTCAAACTAGAAGACTTACGCACCGTTCTGAAACTCATTTCTAAGGATTGTTTAATAGCGACTTTAGATCTAAAAGATGCATATTTCTTAATCAAAATAAATGAAAACTCAAGAAAATATCTGCGATTTATCTTTAACAATTCTCTTTATGAGTTTAATGCCTTGCCATTTGGTCTTAACACTGCTCCATATATATTCACAAAATTAATGAAACCGGTAGTGAGGCTATTGAGATCAGCAGGCTACGTGTCATCTATATATCTCGACGATCTATGTCTAATATCTGACTCATATGACAACTGCTTGGACAACGTAGATATAACCAAACGGTTTCTAACTAGCTTAGGTTTCATAATAAACTTAGACAAGAGCATCCTGATCCCCTCTAACAAATGTAAATATTTAGGCTATATAATTAACACCCATGATCTAACTGTCCAACTACCTTCTGATAAAAAAGCTCGTATTGCTCACGAAATTAAAAAACTCATGAAGTTAAGAAAATGTAAAATCAGGTACTTTGCTCAAATTGTTGGACTACTGGTCTCTGCTTGTCCAGCCATCGAGTACGGATGGCTTTATACAAAGGAACTAGAACGATCAAAATTTTTGAGTCTTCAGGGTCACGGCAACTATGATGCCATAATGCAGATCCCTTCATCATTGCAGCATGACCTAGAATGGTGGCTGCAGGCCATCCCTCATTCCGTAAAACGAATAAGGGATAACAACTACAGCTTAGAAATTTATTCTGACGCCTCAACAACGGGGTGGGGGGCGGCCTGTGGTAAAGAGACGGCTAGTGGGCCGTGGTCCAATAAAGAGCGTAAATTACATATAAACCATTTAGAGCTCCTAGCAGCGTTCATTGCTCTTAAAATATTCGCTAAAAATTATACTAATTGTCAAATATTAATGAGAATAGACAACTCAACCACCATTAGCTATATAAACCGAATGGGTGGTATACAATTTCCACATTTGACAGAAATTGCTAAAATGATTTGGCAGTGGTGTGAACAACGAGAAATATTCGTAGTTGCCGCCTACATAAAGTCCTCAGACAATGACGTAGCAGACGCGGAGTCACGGCGCTCACACCCCGACATTGAATGGGAACTGAAAGATACCACTTTCAGGGAAATACAAAATAAATTTGGAGTTCCTCAAATAGACCTATTTGCCAGTCGCATAAATAAAAAATGTAACTTATATGTTGCATGGCAAAAAGACCCAGAGGCTTTCACTATTGACGCATTCACTATTAGCTGGAAAACATATTTCTTCTATGCATTCCCCCCATTCTCTATTATTTTAAAAACTCTTCGTAAAATAATTACCGATCGGGCTAGGGGCATCGTAGTGATTCCCATGTGGCCCACACAGCCGTGGTATCCGATATTTAGACAGCTGTTAATATCCGAACTACTTATTTTCAAACCTAACGAAAATGTCATTATTTCCCATTCTAGCAAGAGCAAGATTCACGACAACCTTTCCCTGGCTGCCGGAATCTTGTGCGGGCGGCGTTGCTGAGACGAAGTGTACCTCCATCAGCCATAAATATCATGCTGGCATCACTTAGCGATAACTCCATCAAACAATACGAAGTATGCTTAAAACGATGGCATAGTTTCTGCATTCGCACTAATCGTGACATATTCGAGGCCTCAGTCCCCACAGCCATATACTTCCTAACCCAGGTATACCACTCAGGTATTCAATACGGTACACTAAATAGTTATAGAGGTGCGTTATCTCTCGTGATAGGGCCACACATATCCTCAGACGATCGAATGAAAAGGTTTTTCAAAGGAGTTTTCCGTCTTCGCCCTCCCACACCAAAGTACAACGTCACATGGGATACATCTAAGGTATTGGATCACCTCGGCCTATGGTTTCCTAATGAAAATCTCTCGTTAGAACGGCTGTCTAAGAAATGTGTTACCCTATTGGCCCTCACAACAGCACACAGGGTGCAAACTTTTCATAAAATTAAAACATGTAACATAGAAGTCCAAACTTCCCAAATTAACATTAAAATACCCGATCTGATAAAAACATCAAAGGCAGGAAATAACCAACCCTTACTCTGTATTCCTTTCTTCACTGAAAAACCTGAGATTTGCCCAGCTACCACCTTACTTTCATACATCAACCTAACTAATCGTCTTCGCCATGATAATAGAGACAATCTGTTTATAGCCTATAAAAAACCCCATAATATTGTTACCACACAATCTATCAGCCGATGGATCAAAACAAGCCTAAAAGATTGTGGTATTGACGTCTCCACGTTTACTGCACATAGCACCCGCCACGCCTCTACTTCCAAAGCGCACCAACGGGGCGTCAATATTGACGTAATAAGGAAGACTGCAGGATGGAGTGGCACTTCCACCACCTTTGGCAAATTTTATCACAGATCGATAATTAACAGTGACGATCAGACGGCCTTGGCCAGGGCAATTCTAGACCAAAATAATCCCTAAAATATAATCATAATATTAGGTTATTATTACCTAATATTATGATTATATTTTAACCCAACATTTGTAACTGCTTATAATTAATTACAAAAATACTGTACATACACATGTAACCTTAATTTATTAGCATAATGATTGTACCTAATATAAGGTGATTTCCTACTGATTATAGATTAATATAATTAAGAGAGAAACTCATTTATTTGCTTGTATTTACAATCAATAAACTTAAGAAAAAATAATTATACATTTTTTCTATTTTTTCTTCTTCTCTTCATTCTTACTTAAAGGTATTTAGGTATATACTTATTGTGATATTGCCAAAGTTAACTCTCAACTTCTACAAGTGGTAAATAATATATTTATTTCAGGATACTTATCTTGAGGACGAGGTGCAAGTATAATTAATGATTAAACGAACTTACCCAAGTGAAGTTCTATCATAATTATACGAAGCACCTCGTCCGAAAAGATAAGTATCACCCTCCCAACCCCGCTACTACCCGTACTAGTACTTCGGCAATATCACGTCAGTCAGCTTAACAGAAACTCTGAACTAAATGACGATACAACAAGGCGACTGACCAACTGTGCTGTCAACGTGACATCATTCATTCATTCACTCATTTTTTTTTTTTACTCTCAACAGATGTGAATGAGCGGTAGTTCCTGAGCGTTACTACAAGTGGTAAATAATATATTTATTTCAGGATACTTATCTTTTCGGACGAGGTGCTTCGTATAATTATGATAGAACTTCACTTGGGTAAGTTCGTTTAATCATTAATTATTTTCTGTAATTCACTCAAAGTTTCGTTGGTAACAGAAAAGAAACTGCTATTTAAAGAAATAATACTCGTCTCTAAGCTACAAGAATAATAAAAATAAAACTAGACTGCACTGCTTTGTTTTTTACACAATGACCTTAAAACTTAAAGAGGTACATAAATCACAATCAAGAGGTTGTCTATTAATGCTAACATAATACTTCCATTAGCATTTAGTCTAAGGAAGACCGTACAGAGCAATATATAATAATAAAATATTATATAGGAAAATATTAATGGTATGTACCCACGTATATCTTTATAAGGTAACAAGATTTATTAATATCGGCTCAATTTTTTATTCGCCTAAAATTAATTTTGTTCTTTTTTTTTATCATGGGTATTTTTTTTTACTGTACTTGGTAGCATAAAGCGACAAAGCAATCAATGCCACCAAAAGTTTAAAATAGTGAAATGATTAATTGATGGACTGCGTTGTAGCTCATATATTCGAATATGGAGTTATTTTTAAATTTTATACGGTCTAAAAATAACTGTTCCGGGTCTCGATGTTTATGCAAGTGAAACATTATGTGTCTGTAAACGCATCCGGGAGGAAACCTTGAGTGCCATTAAATAAAAATAATAATAAGAAGAAAAATATTGATTAAAAACAAGTGCTTATAGGTTTTTCTTTCTATTTTTAACCGGCGAAAAAAAGACGGAGGAGGTTCTCATGTCGACGCGTATTTTTTTTTACATATTTATACTTGACACGCCAACGAAAACAATCGTAACCAGATTCCAAAACAAGTTATGCTAAAAATAAACTGCAAAACCAAAAATAATTTTGCAATCCATTCTAAATTTTGCACATTATAGGTCAAAAATCAATGAGTCTCATAGCAAATTTCCATATTTTACACATACACAAACATCTCTGCCGACAACGGGCACTTTCACCCCACAAAGACCCCGTAATATGCCCCGGGCAATAAATTTATTATGATAAAGTCGATTTACGTCAATAGCCCCAACTTTTTTGTTGAATTGAAAACTTTTATTCCGAACTCTTTGAAAAAGTATTTTTGATATTGAATGCCGATAATACTATGTAGGTACACAATTTTCATGTGAAATCATTTTGTGAGATGTTTGTGATTGAGTTCAACTTTCGATTTCGGGGTTTCTTGATAAATCTTTTGAAGAAATTTGTCAATGCTTAAAGAATATTCCAAATGAAATGGGAGAAAAATCAGCTTATTATGTACATTCAATTTTCTGTTTCTAAAATTAATGACTAAAAAGCAACGCTTGGAAGAATAGTAACAATAAGGAGGTGGTTCGATTGAGTTCTCGAAATCGATCGTGAGTTCAAATCCGATTCTATTCAATCTTTACATTGAGCCCAGTGGTGGGAATCTCCTTGAATCCATCCTACATTTTAATACACCTTATGAACTTTTACATTTTATCCTCTCTTCTCTCGATTGCTACGCTTGAGATTCTAGGTTCGAATCCCAGGTGGAGCAGTGTTAGGTTAGGATTAGTTTTTGTATTAAATTCTCAGTAACAGCTCTGACTTAATTATATAGGTAAACTGTGGATGTACATTAGTAACCTCTGCCTAACCCTTCGGGGTATACAGGTGTAATAGTATGCATGCATCTGAGAAATATTATTTTGATAACATTCTTATTGTGTTTAATTATTGATTTTTGGTAGTCATGATATTTTAAGCCTAATCATCTATTTTAAAAGTTTTTTTTAAAGACAAGCAAATAAAATCCATGTTAATAGCTGTATCTAAATTAAATTACATAGGTACTTGTTAAATGGAAAAATTGTGATTTGGTTAATAAGCGAGCCTCTTTCTATTAAGCAATAAGCCACGTGAACTCGATTCTACTCAAAAACCACAAAGTACTACATTAATCACCACTGTGAAAGTCAAGATTACTAAGATATCGAGCAACCCCCGGCCGATCTCCGACCAAGGCCTCCGTAGTCTACCAAATAACAAGCAACTATAGAAGTCCCAATTTGATAAACTCTTCAAATTGTTAGTTGTAATGCGTATGATGCGATTTTGTTTTTCTCTTGCACATTCAAGTAACATAAATCCGACATGAGCTCAGACCCGGGACAATTATCGGTAGGGCATAAAAATATTTTTTCTGTGCGGAGAAAGAACCCGTGACACAAAGCGCGGCAGTTGATGGCTCAACCATCGACTTTGCTTGAATGACGTGATTTGCTTAGGCTATTTATTATTTTCATCAAACAGAACTAGGATTCAATGCATTCAAGCCAAAACGATAAAATATATACGTATTATTACGTATATTAAGCTTCAGTTAATGGCAATAGGCTCATCCCCTTACATGGAAACTAAACATACCGGCGAACTGTGAGTGTAATTTAGTTCAACTCTGACTAACCCTTCGGAAATAAAGACGTGATAGTATGTTGTATTTAAGACGACAGTGTTAGGTTGGAAAATGTGAGTTGGTAAAGCTACTGAAGAAAGTAACAAGTCACTTGAGTGCAGAAATCTAGCGTAGGACCAGGAATGAACCTTCTGTATTCAACTCTCAATTTTGCGGTAACATGATCTCGTTCTCGTTCGTTCACTAATCGTTCATTCCGAGTGAACGAGTAGAGTTTTACGTATCGCTTGGCAATAGTCGGTGTACATTTTATTATTTATTGTACTTACATATTGGTCGGGTATTGAGGGAAATGCATATTAGAATTTAGAATTTGTTGGTACTGTAGTTAATAGGAGAGCGTAGTAGACTAGAGCTCCTCTCATTCTGAGAGGAGACCTGTGCCCAACATAGGCTACCGCAGCCTATAGAACTCGCGTTTTGATAGATACCTCAGCTGTTAAGTCAATAATGTTAGCACATTATTCAGCTGCAGAATATTGCCAATGTGGTGGTACAGACGCCAGCCAATTGAATATGAACCTTATCCTTTTGTGATAAAGTTGAAAATCAATCAAAGAAATTTGACAGATTTTGGTAGCTTGATGTCCTGGCCTCTGTACCATCGTAGTCAAACTCTACCACTTTAAAAAGAGAACTATTTCTTTTTATGTTTGCAGGCCGCTGACTTGGGGACTCCACAGGCCGACCAGTCAATGGCCCGAGTAAGCGTCGCGTGTGGTTGATCAACGCGCGCTTTATAGTAAGAAGTGAGGAGAGGCCTGAGAGAAGAGGACCACAGCGTGTTACGGTCGTGGCGAATGTTACTACTTCCATGGCCGTGACATATATGTAGGAGAAGGCAAGTACGGTTTTTAGTCGGTAGGAGTCCGACGTATCCTGGCACCTCCCTAGGTGGCAGATAACCAAAGAGGATTTTCCGCACTTTAAAAAGAAAGGTTAATAGGTACTACAAAACATAAAAATACTGGAATCCTTCAATTTGAATGCAACTTTTTTTTAATGTGTTAAAGATAAAGTTGAATTAATATATTTAAAAAAAGCTGTACTTTTTCTATAAATAACAACGACATTGCATTTTAATGATCTCATTATTATAAATACAGTAAGTATTCTCAGGCACCATGACTTAAAGGTGAGGCTTTCACCGACCAAGGTCGCATCGCAGGTTCGCTTCCTCGTCGAATCACCTTGATATTTTTTTAGTTAGAAGAAGGAAGTTAGTTTAACTGCTTGGATTATGTTACATTCAGAAAAAGATTAATTGTTCCTACGTCGAGTTCAATGTAAGATAAATAGAGCAGGGTTTTTTTAATTAAAGTTCGTCCTTCTTTCTAATGCCTTCTTATTTGACAATTTGTGCGAAACGACGTACACAATCACCCGGAACAACTATAATATTTACTCGGTTCGGAAATAGAACCCGCGATCCAGAGCACAGAAGCGGATCTCTCAGTCACTGCGCTATCAATAATAATGTATCAACTTCATGGAATGCAAATGAAGACATAAAACATGGCCTACCTTACAATTTATAACACGTTAATCGTTCACTGTCGGATTGAAATTTCCAAAATAACATATTACCTTCCTATAATAGCAGAAATAATTAGATTTTACACACTTGTTAGATGTTATTTTACCAAATACAACATTTTCGGGCGATCTTCATTAACAAAATCACGCACTGTATTACGTTAAGGTTGTGATTTGGGTAGTAACGATTTACCGATTTCATAAGCGCAAGCGACTTTGGATTGTGAAGCAATATTTGATTTGATAATTGTATAGAACTGGTAAATTTCTGCTTGATTTTTAGATTTACAGCTTTAAGCAAGTAATCTCTTCATATTTTTTTATAATATATGTTAGTTCTAGTAATTAAAAAAAATACATTGATAATAATATTACATTAAGCATTATTATGCTTAATTCTTAATTTTAAGAGCGGTGTTTTCTGTGATTTCTGGATATAATACTATATTTTAATATTCTGAACACCCCAAAAACACAACTTATAAAATATTTGTCGTGTGGTGTCACTGCACATCATTCTACTTTAACCCTGTACCGCTCTGCTACTAAAACCATACCCGAACACCACAGTATCGTATTTTTTAAGCTCATTTCGTAACTATATAACCATCAATTGGACAGATAAAAATCTCAAATAGAATTACATCGCGTGTTCCGACCGGCATGGTCTAATTTTGGTAGCATTACCCCACCAAATTAAAAAGTTACCTGCACGTCTTAGGTATATGCAAATCAGGTGTATTTCTTGTACAGTCGGGTAACGTTTTTGTAGAACAATGGGTGCGTGAATTGTAATTACAATGTCAAGTATTTACTTGTCAGGCAGTTGGGGTTTAAGTGTTGAAGAAACTGGTGTATTAAGATTTTTATAATGATACACTTATTTTGTTGTAGGCTCATGACACGATGAAATTTATGAATTAGCTGGGTAGTATTTAGGGCGTTTTAGTTTTTAAATACGTTTGCATGTTTATGTGATTGTAAGTAACGTAAACAGTTATCGGCGTTATTTTTTTTAAAGAAAAATAAAATGGTAAAAATGTCCGTCGTTATAACAGCTTTAAAATCTTAGCATGGAAAATGCAAAATAAAAATACAAAAAGATGGTAGAAATGGTCAAGGCGTTTGTTCACTGTTGGCGAAGTTGTCACTGTGTCAATTTGAAAACTAATGTAACATTTCCGTAATTATATAAATGTGGCGAAAATTCAGTAGTTCCTACGTAGTTCGGAAATCTACTTCGCCGCAAATAAAGCGAAAGAAATCTAGATCTAAGATAAGATGTCAAAGAAATCTCTACACGTGGATTCCAATTTCGTTGCTACAAATTTTTTCCAACTTTGTTGCTATCATTACCTATAACATTTGTTATAACTCGGTATATTACTCAAAGAAAAAACCTTTTATTTGGTTTTGTCTTTCGCAAAACTTTTATATTTTGGTATCAAACCATTTACAAGCCATTAGTTTAGGCATTTATTCTTTTTCACAACAAAAAGTATATATAGCGCCATTTTTTCCTAAATCAAACACAGTTACTTTAAAAATCAAGCGCAAAAAAAAAAACAATTTAGTTTTAAGCACTTACTCACGTACCAATTTGTGTGGCAAAAGTACTTGAGTTTTATTGGCCGTTACCATAATATTGGGAGCCGTGAGAAGGTTAACGTTGTGATGGCAACCACCTATTATGAACACCATGAAAGGTAATGGATAAAGTAGTGCGATAGAACCCATTTATTTGTTTGTTAGTTTTCTCATACTCGTTATTTGATTCAGTAGTAAAGCAACTGCTTTTATAGGTACCTACTTGTCCGTGAAGGTCAGAATACTTGCTGGTTCTTATTTTTTATTGCCCAAAATAATGTAATGAGAGATGCAGGGTTAACGAATGTTGATTGCATCACATTAATAAAATCTGTATAAATTCTCATATTTACATTTGAACACAATTGAAATTCAAATGTGTCAACATATTTATGAGTATGACTGTACTTTTACAACTTTATTCGTTTTACATAACAAACGATATGAGTAGGTTTCTAACTTTCAAAAATATAACACAACTTAAAAAAAACTTACAAGATTTTACACAGTTTTAAGGGCTCCATAACATTTTTTACACATAACCTTTCATAAAAAATATCTTAAATTTAGATTATAGATCAGATTTTAAACGAGCCTCCAAATATTTATGTAGGTCAAATTGAAGAAATATACCGCTATAAAAATTAAATTATAACCTACAGGTATGTTACATACTGTAATTGTATTTAAGACCAAATTCTACTATCGCGTTCCATTTCCTGAATTAGGCTAAACCTAGTAACCGTCTTACATGGAAATTAATTAATTATTTTGTATGTATTCAGTACAGCTGACACGGATGCAATATAGTTAATTCTATTATAATTAATTAGACATGAGGCAATTAAAAATTCATTGCTAATGTTATAACGTACATGCATTTTTTAGTTTTTAGTTAGTATATCTACGTCATCTCCACTTTAACATAAAAAAAACATATATATTTTTTGTGTTCCGCTTCAGGAAAAAACACTAGTTTTATATAACGGTACACAATACAAGTACTCAAAGAAACACAAAATGCATTTTAAATTTATTTAGATACAGCTATGTATAAAACCATTGATAAAATCCAATTTATATAAACAGCGATAAAAAAATCGCTAAATTATCATTTAAAATATCGTTTTTTTAAAGAGAATACACAACAAAGCCTTATCACTTAAAATAACCTCGGACTTATTACGAAACCAATACACTATATACATTTGCGTGTTACCATTACGTGTGCGAACGCTCATTAGTAGGATCTAAGAAACTTGACCTTCTGTGATTTTTTACTTCACCTCGCGAGTAAAGGGAACTGTAGGCATCCGACTTTAATCTAAAACTTTAATTATATTAGTAGTAGTATTGTTTTTACAGTGTTTTAGGATAGATGTATATTAATGTACAAAATGTGTATAATGACCAGTGATAGCCTAATGATATGAACTTCTGAGGCAAGCAGATCTGTTTAGAAAAAATGAAATTTACTGAGAGATTTTCTCAACAGCATTTGAAGTCTGTCAACTTGCACTAGACGATCGTGGTGGACTAAACATTCACTTTCTGAGGCCCGTGCCCAGCTGTGGGACAGTAAATAGGTTAATGATTAATGTAATTAAATATTCATTAGATTTGAGTTTACTTAAAGTTGTTAATAGTATTATACCTGAACTAGGCCAGTTTCTTGGGTTATCACCTATCGGCATTGGAATAGAAAATACTTAGCAGAGTCTATTTCATACAAACGTAAGTGTGAAATAAAATAATAGTGAAAAACAAAACTAGCTTTTATAACATAACAAGTAAACACATTTAGAACAGAGTATAATAATTCTCTAGCCTCGGCAAAATTGCAAACACGTAGGCACAAAAAACCTAGAAAATGAAAAAAAGCCAGCCGAAATCCAAGTCACGTCCACAAAATTGTGTTTGTATGTCATTTCATTAACAAAAATATGGTTAAGTATTGCACGTAGCCGTGCATAAACAACACCTTGGATTTTGTCACTAAAGTGCACGAAATCCCTTTTAATTCTAGTGACAGTACGATATGACACAAGACAAAGTAATATAAACAACCATAACAAATTAAAAAACAATGGAAAGATTACTGAAGGTCTTCTTTATGCTCTTGTCGGTGCAGCATCTTCCACAGCAGCTCTCTATTGCTGCTGAAGGTATTATAAGTATAGCAATAGGATCACTCTCCCTTTGATCTAGGTTTAACATTGAATCACTTGTTACGGACACCTAGTGTAAGAAATAGGGTGACACCACCCCATTATAGAATGTTATACCGCTAATGATCACAATTCTAAATTACATTTTAATTACATAATCACTGTAATAAAAGATCTAAATCACCAATATATTTAAATTAATTGAAAGTCTAATACAATTAAAATTATACAAGAATCCAATTAGTTAGATACAATGTTACTGGCGCCGTAATAAAAATTACCCTTCATAAGAGCGTAATAAATTATTGACAGCTGGCTGATAATGTAAAATGGAGTTCAAATCTTAACGCCTTTGAAATAAAGGTTATTTTGGTATGAAATGAAATATCTCCTTGATACTCTCAAACCCGCGTGGGTGCTTAAAAGCCTCATACAGTGACATATTTTGCAATAGTATACGCAATCTGTAGAATAATGAACGTTACACAACTCAGATATCGTTGGTAACTTCATAATTTGAATTATATTTACCATACCAAATATTAAAACATCAGACATTGTCTTTCACAAAACCTAGAAGCCCTAAGAAGTGATGACACTTGTGCAATCAATTACTGGCCATGTAAAACTGTAATCTTAGGTCAAGCTATAAGTACAACACAGTCCTTGATAACAGTAGTAATAACAGCATAATTTGTGTGAGATTTAAGAAACACTAAAGTAGTTTTAATTCTAGAAATACGAATGGATACTGTTTGCCCTATAAACTTTTCTAGATTATTGATTGAAGTCATCTATTCTAAAGCACTAAATTAAATATCATCACACGTCGAGTTTCCCAATAGAATCCACTCAAGCCTCAAATAAAACCGAATCTCTCAAATCTCCCAGATTCTCTCTCAATTTTTACGAGAGCGAAATCCTTCTTTAATATCCAATCTATACACAGTTTAATAAACGATAAACCGAGCTGCAGAACCATAAAAAAGCTTGGAACGTAAAAAGGAGAAAAAGGCGCAACAAAAGTTTTCTACAGGCATCGGGAGTTAATAAAAATCGTGCCCAAATGACTACGGTAAAGTTTGACGTAAACATACCCAGTATACTGGGCGAAATTGGAGAAACTTCGAAATGATTTAAGGTTTCGATGCAGTAAATTTGGTTTAGTTAATATTTACAATATTCTTGGTTTAGTTTGGATTTCCGAAGTCAAATCATAATTTATTAAGGGTGTTAAAATGTTGATGTTGAATAAAAGAGTTAGTTAAGTAGGCTTAATGATTTAGTTGCAATCAAAATTATACGTGTCAAAACGCAGATGTTCGCATCTTTTATATTTTATAAGTCACAATTCTCTAAACTCAAGATTGAGTAACAGATTTAAAACAACATCTGTGCGTTCCAAAATTACTTTACGATTTACGAAGAATTTCATAAATTTTACAGCATAATCAGAAAAAAATACCCTTCCCTCTAAAGTTTAAAACGATTCCACCCTTCCTAAATAAGTAAAGCGAAAAAGTAATTTGTCAAGTAAATCCTTAGCGTTCGAAGGAGTGAGAAAGGATATCAGGCTGATATCTGATTAATGACTCCATAAATGATTTATAGGCGATTTCAACCAAATTAAATGTGACAGCCAAATACTGGGGAAGGCTTATCAAAATTGAGTTCTTTTGGATTCAAAATGCAGGCCCTTGTTTTACTTTTGAGACCTCCATTTCTTAAGCTTTTCATTTAAAATCGTACAACAGAGCAAGTACGTAGTAACTAGCAAGTAGAAGTCTTAGAATCGATAGAAAGTAAAGGAATTTGAACTTTATCATATATTTTTGTTTCCATTAAAGTCACATAACACACTATTTTCCCTCATCCAGCCGAGCCAAAGCTACCTTAGTCTAAAAATTATTATTGGCAAGGCAAACACATAAGGCCACATTATTTCCTCTATATTTGCTAATCTCAGCACATCTAGCCTCTATTAGCTCAACCTTAAAATAGAGATTTTGAGGATTTCCTGTATGTGAAAATGTTTTCTTAATTCTTTTTTATATTTGGCTGTACAAGATAATTTGTTATTCGAACACAATCGGGTAATCAAATCGTTATCGTCGAGCAACATTAAACAGGGTTCCCATCGTTGTTTCCACTTTATTTCCGTGAATAAGTTGTCTACTCCTTTCGATAATGACGGTCTTAATAATCCGATGCTCATAGTAATGGCTTGGAAAAGTAAATAGAGATAGGTTTGGAGTTTCGAAGAAGGTGATTTTGCTTAAGTATTCCTCGGTCTTTATCTTTAATGTCTAAACAGATCCAGTCTCAATATCAGCGTTAGGTGAATTTCTCTTTTTTTATATAAATATTTAAATAGAAGAACTACTATAATAGCTTTAGTTCTAAAAAAATCTACGGATATTTTTTTCCCGTCATTAAAAGCAGCATTACCTTCATATCAATCAAATTCATTAATTCAAATTACAAGTGCCAAACCATTGTTTCCAACCTCCAAATTAACACTCGCTAAACAACCCAAATTACATAACCCTTTACAAAATCAAAGTTAACAACAGAAAATGACGCCCCTCGAAAAATTATAACAATTTTTTTACCATTATCACAAAACAAAAGCACAACCACAGCTGAAAGGGGGGATAAGGGGGCGGACATCGTCCAAGTCCCCTTCCTGTCAATTACCGTGATTAATGAAGCCCTCGAATATTGAAACGTTTATTCGACCGACGCCAAAAGTATTATATTACTTTGAGAAACACTGTATCAACTTTTAATAAAGTCGCTCTAAGGCATTACCCACTTTGGAATTATCAATACTGCGTAAATTAAGTAATATAATTTAAAAACGTTGAAGTTGGTATCTACGGTAAGCATCGCAGAAAAATTATAGTGTAAGTGCCATTGTGACTTTCTAATTCAATTAAAGAAACAAATAACAATGTAAACGTTATAACAAATGTAACGGATAGGTTTTTAGACAGATTTTCGAAGTTTCTTTAGAATCAAGAATGCATAGTAATTTAGGTGTAGTGTAGTTTACCTACTATAAATTAATAAATACTTAGAAAAATAGCTAAACAGAACTGAGTAGATTACCAAGAAAACTTATTACAGGGTACAAAGGTTAAAACAGTTTACGTGTAATTACTATCAATCATATACAATAGTACCCAATTTATAAGACTCTATATTAAATTTATATTTAAATCTACATAGAAACACTGTGGAAATATTGGCAGCCGCAAAGTCAACGAAATACCAGCATATTCCCTTGTATCGAGAGAACAAATTAAACATTTTCCAAGCTACGCGACCGCTACAAGATTAAATTATGAATTCAAAATCGATTCAGTAGCTCACCCGCTGTGAGTTATTTCCAAAGATTCTGATGTTTTACGAAGTGTTGAAAGAGTAACAGAAGCTTCATTTGAAACACATTTATAAGTTTGTAAGACTGATGATGTAATTGAAGACCCAAATGATATTAAGAATATCCTAAGCCATAGATAATTTAATGATAAACTCTGTACGGAGCAAAATACCGAGTAAACTTTTTTTTTAATAACAGATTAGAAGGTGATTATAATGTAATATCAATATTTAATTCTAGGTCGAGCAATGGGGTATTATTTTAAATATTGTCCTCAATAACTACCAAATATATTGTTCACTTAATTGCATTGTTCAATTGTAAAATAGAAAGCCACATCCGCGTTTGAAAGAAAATTACTCATCAAATTCGTCCAATCCACCCGGATTTCCCCAAACCAGTCAGGTTTTGATCAATATAAATATCACGTACTTGGCACGGTAACTGCTTGTCATATAATAGCAACAGATTCATGATTGATGGCGAGCTTCCGAGAAACTGAACACTTTGCCGAAGAATAATTCAATCAAGACATTCGATTTCATGATGATTTCATAGTAAATTTTCCACTTATAGAAGTTATTTTCCAATCTTTGATGTATTACTGACGGATATAACTTGTTCAAGTTTGTGCGAAGCCTTTTTCTGAACTCAATTTAGGTTCCAAGAAACTTTGGGAAGGACACATTTTTATGGTTTCACGTTATTGTATAGCGTTGTTCCTAACTGAAATTTATGTACTATGATATTAAAAAAAAATAAACATTAACTTTTCTTAAACAGAGATGATTTTATAAAGACGTATATATTCTCATCCTAAGTTTCGTAATCCCTAGAAAAATATTTGTCTCGACACGCAATACGTGCGACATTAAGTGAGTTTTCAGAGCACAACAAAATTAAGTTAGAGTAAACGAAGTGGGAAAACATCAATTGTCGTCCTCTTAAAGTATTCGCAAAGGCAATTGTCTCATGATATCGGGAGGCTGCCAGGAAAAATAGTCACTTTAGAGGAGCAACTGTTTTTTTCCCCTAGTTGGCAACATCTAGACATTTTTATAGCGACACTTAACCGCAATCAAGTGGATCATTAGCCTGTAAAGGCCTGCCAAATATCTTTGCTTTGCCTCCGCTGTTTTCTCACCCTTTTGCGTGAAAGATTCTGTAACACACACCTTTTTTGGACGAATCCCGCTTGGCCATTGCCAAGTTCTAGCAGATTTTTTTGTAGGACATTACGTCGGCAATTCCCTGCGGTCGGGCTACAGCTGTTTTTCGTACGAAACTACGCGGTTTGGAAGCCGAATTTAAAAGCCCGTATCATTTTTGGAGAAAAACAAATTGAATTATGTAAAGGAGACTACCCGAAAAGTCAAATGCAAAACTGGAAGGGAATCACTCTGGAAAGAGCGCTGGGAAGGCAGAAACGAAAAAAAAAAAACAAAACATCAATTTTAATGAGTCGAAAACCCAAGAATTTTCTCTTACATTTAGAGAGCAATATTTTTTCTACAACATTTAATCAGAGTAAGAAGTGAAATGGTAATTTGTGTGGACCGCTCGATGTAAATTTTATGCAAGAATTCGCTCGGCGCTCCCCTCTCCCTAAAAGGGGAAGGATTTTTGCAGCGGACAGAAAATTTTGCTTAGCCAAGTGAAATTTTAACTGCTACGACAGAGACAGCTATGGAAATGCGAATACTTAATGCTAACTTACTTCCCGCTGGTTCATTATACTTCATAATTTTTGAGGGAAAAAATGTGATCTAAAGGGTTCCGATGGTTGTGTTTTTTACTCGTGCTGATTTGAATATCGAAGTTTTGATTTTCATAATATTATCTATACTAAATGATATAAAAATAGGGGAAGCGAAATTTATGTTAGTAGTTGTCTAGTTTTAGGTAGCTTTTTCTATTGATTTACCGAACAACAAAATAAAGAATGTATAGAACAAAAATGATATTGGAACTCAATGAAGTACACAACCAACATTAAAAGTTGCCAACATTAAAAGTTTTTCAGTTACAAATCTTGACGAGCTCAAAGTTGTTGCTGAGATCAAAAACCTATTACAAATTTAGAAACGGGCTCAAGCGCCAGATAACTACACAAGGAAAACACTCTAAACTTTAACAATAATTTCAATGATGCTTCTATAGAACGACTCTCCAAGTTACACCCAATTCCATCAAATTATAACTTGTACAAGACAATCCAACTCTTTGAAGTAACGAAATCCACTTTTTGTTTTCGATTCGGATCGAATTAATATCCCAACATCTGTACAATTTCATTTAAGGGTAGTGTCCAAAAATTGTTGAGTTAAAGGTTCGAATGATTTAATTCAACTTCTTACACTGAATTAATGAATCCTGTTCCAATTTGAAGGCAGTTCCACCGACTTTGGGAGTGGACTTTTCAGTTTGTTTCAATTTGTTGGCCCCGATGGAAATTCAATGGGGTTCCACAATAATAAACAAAAGATGTCTTATTTCATTTTGCAAGTTTCTCAACTTGTTTTTGGTTCAATTGCTTTAGTGACAATGGTTGTTATCATGACTTGTGAATTTCCTTAATAAAATTATTTGAAGAATTCTAGTTTAACAAAGTTTTAGACTGCTTTTGCGTTGCCTTCTTGGTATTGAAATAGTTTTGTACAATCTTCTTTTTGTTACATGATTGTGTGCTTGAAATTATTTATCTATTTTGGGAATAAGTAAAAGTTAAATAGGGTAGCTATTTAACTTTTGAGAGCAAACATAATTCTGAATTTAAACTGTATTTTATTATCCAGTAACATAATTATCACGAATTTATAATAATCCCTTGCGGGTTAAACAGAGCTTATTAAGACTATGATTCAAACACAGGAATTGAACCGGCTAAAATTAAATCAACTCCATAGCACTAGTCGAGTACGTCCACTAATTAGTACCGCAATTTATACATCAAACGGCCAACGGTGATACGCATCATCAAAATTTATCTAGCACAAAAGGAAGTCTGTCTATATGAGTAATATGATCTGCAAAATTATTAAACCGATTTTGATTCTGTTTTGTATTAATTTCAATAGGAAACTTGACAAGAGAAATGTGGAGGAGGATTCTAAGGATGTGTATTAATTGCAGGGTGTCAAGTTCCTCATTAAATCGAGGGTTGGGGTTATGATATTTTGGTAACTTTCGTTTCTTTGGGTGATTATGTAAGCGATATCTTCCGATTGATATCAAAAGGGCTACGAACAAAATGCCAATAAAGTCTTAAATATCAGTCAACCGCGTTTTGATATTTGATACAAACATGTTTTACTTTTTATTTTCATATTATATACAAGCTAGTCATAAACACACTAATTGCATTTTTTTTGTAACACAAAATCAAAATACTGTTTCTCACAGAACCAGGGTCACAACTCTAGTATAGGACTGTATGTATAACCAGACTATATAATAGAGACAAACAGACTAATACAGCTGATCAGCTAAACCCGAACGTGCAACTAACGGTTAATGAGGAAGTGGCTACTTGCAGACAAATTAACATGTCACTTTAAAAGATAGGAGCAGGAAACCATAATATTTAATGTTAGACTGGATTAGTACTCGTTAGGTGAGCGTGAACTCTTGGCCTTTGAATTGAGTTCTGGGAAATGTGGTGATGGTGAATATAATAATTGTTCGTAGGTAGGTACATTATACTCTTTATGTCTCATTTGGAAAAAATAGTATCTGTTATAGTATTAAGTGATATATTAAATCTTTGTCTAGTTCATCAGTGATAAAATTATGAGTAGGTAGGTACCTTCTCAATATTCTAGGAAGATTCTTTTGAATGAAAAGAAAATAATTATTATAGATTTAGACAGACAGAGTTCTAGAAAAAAAATCTACGTAAAATACAATCAGTAACACATATTTGGATTGTCACAGACATAAATAAACACAGAGGAACATATCACGCGAGGTTATATTATATAGAAAAAGGGCATCCATTTTTGATAGAAAATTCAACTATGAGCCGTAAATAATATGAAATAGTTGAAATAAAACCAGCTAGCACACGCGATACTCGTATTAATCTGGTAGCATTGAAGTGCTTTCTAACTACAGAGGGAACTTTTTAATTACTTTGTTCCCGACGTCTGGTAGGAAAAAAGCGGGGGTTTAGAGAATGAGTTGGTGAAGAGGCAGGTTTCGGAAAGTGTTTCAGAAAAAGTATTGTGCAACTTTATTTTTGCAAAGATAAAATAGAAAAAGCTGCTATAGACACCATCTAAGAAATTAACAGTTATGCTGATAGAAGTTTTACTCTTATACCATCTTGTGAATTCTCTGCAGCATATGTGATATTAAATATGCAAAACACATCTACGGGTATGATATACACACAAATCACGTCCACAAACATCCAGACTCGATATAAATAAATACTATAGGCCTCAAAGTCCTTGCATTATGTACGAATCAAACGGCGAAAAAGACGATGGACGCAAAAACAAAATTTATCATATTAAGAGATGTATTGTATTGATATGGATAATGTTAATACAAAACTATAAATTAAATTCATTTGAGATAATAACTTTCATAGAAATATTAATTGAAATAAAGACCATGTTGGTATAAAAGACTGTTAATTTAGATCTCAAACAAAATTTTGTGTAAGTAGGTATCTCACGTGTGAACATCTACTAACATTAGCAAAACTAATTACAAACGCCACTACGAACTAAAAACGTATCTAAACGTAATTGTAAATCAAACTAATGAAGTACTTATATATCAGAGTAAACATAAACGGTGAACGTTTAAATGTTCCACGTTGTAGCGGAACGAAGTTCAGTTGAATTTATTGTTATAGTTTTGTTAAGAAACGCAATAGCTTCTTCAGGTAAAGCCTGAGTGGCCGTAAAGGAGTCGATATAATATACTGCATTACCCTCCTTATGTATTGCCCCGTCTCACCGTAATGCTTACGCCAATGTTGCTATTTACCTGAAAATAAGAAATAAATTGTTAAATACAACACTATAGTAGTAAAGAAACAGGTTAAAACATTGAATGTATTTCTTGTAAAACTGGATAAGTTTATTACTTTTATATACTTATTAATAAATAATAATAATTCTTTACCGAGCTGAGGATCCAACATATTAAAAGCGTTTGAATGTCAAATGATTCACAGCTTTTGTCCTGTGATTCAGATTCAAAACCGCATCGGGGTCAACCCTCAATCATTTACCTTTTCATAAGATCCGGAAATACCAGAACCTAAAACTGTCAGAACAGATAAACCGATAAAAACGATGAATAATATTTTTATTCTGAATTGTAAATGAGAGAAATATGTAAAGTATCATCTGTCTATTGTCTTGTGGAAGATGTAAGTTATAATAAAGTCAGAGAAAAACTTTTTTCTATTCATCAAATGAGGGCTTTCAGTTCCACTTGGATGGTTTTATCTAGCTCGAATTACAATTGGATCGCCTTATCGATTTATTGTTAGGAAGCGTTTATGATTTCTAATTCAATTCCCCAGTCTGGAAAATAACTGGCTTTCCTAGTCAACTCTTATTACATACAAATGAACATTGTCATCTCTGAACTCTTAGGTTATAAATATGTTACAAACCTAATTGTTAACTTAAGTTTTATGTAGGTACCTCAGTAACACAAAAGAAACATCCTGGCGACGGAAACCGCATTACCAAATATATATTTACATGAAACATGTCAAATAAACGAATGTTTTAAGCACCCAGTTAAGTTATGCTGGCTCACGTACCGCTAACCAGACGAGAAGAAATGTAACGATATAAAACCGAGTGCCTCCCCGAAAATTTCCTTCAGTCTTGTACGATAAATCTTTTAATCCTCTTATACAATTTGATCGAGATTGCCCGGACGGCGCGTTTTTTCTTTTTGTTCATGGACGAATGTTTCCGATCTTAGTTTTTGTTTTGACGATAAATGTGCTTTTAATGTGCATTCCGTTTGTTTGCTGAATTTGTGGATGTGCAGTTTTAAGGAGTGGTTTGGGTGGATTTTCGGCAAGAATAATACCGTCGTAAATTATGTGATTACTTTTGTTTTGCTTTTAGTGGAAAAGCTCAATTTATTGGAAAGGTTGAAGTTGTATGTTTGATTATGTTTTATGTAAATTTGTTTTCTTCGAGTACAGGTACGAAAAAAAAAACATCATTTTTCAGGATTTATGTTTTTTAGATGATCGTTTTCAAAATTGAACAACACTTCCTTCAATAAAGAAAATTGCCAAATCTACAGTCAAAACACTGCGATGAAGATTATGTTTCTAAAGCAGTAACTCTTCCGTAATGCTACCTAAACTCTGAAACATTTTGGAAACTTACTTATCTCGAAACGTTCTAAACAAAAAAGAAATAACGATAATATAATTCCTCCCCAGTCGATTATAAGAGTCAATGCAACGGAATAAGACGCTGTCAGCTTTGCTGAGGGTCTATCAGGAAGAAAGTTTGGGATAATGTTGCCATATATACAATCCATCCATCTTCATTTTAATAATATATGTAGGAGATTAATGTTGGTTTAAAATACACCAACAACGGTATCAAATCTTGTACATTGTTGTTCGAAATGATAAAAAGTTTGTGAAAAGTAAGAAATCAATAAGCGACAAAACTGCTTTTAGAGGAGAGACTGCACTACTAGTTTTACATAGAATATTTTTTATTTCAGTAAATAGCCGATTTTTAACAATCCCAGAATCAAAAAGTGTCTAACATTCGAGCCTACCTGGCCACACCACCGGCATTTAAATCGCATCGATCACGCCGTGACGCAGATGTTAGACAATGTTAGAAGATACTCAGCCGATAAAAAAATATAATTGATGAGGACAGGTAGTGGATTTAGGGTTGTCGGATTGAAGGGACGTTTGGGTGAGATAGCTACTAAACTGGGATCGGTTAGGGATGTGCCTAGTAAAAAAGTATTGATGATACAAAAAAAAAACTGGGATTTGGAAAATTGTATGACTTTAAAGATAAACAAATAAAACTGGATAATAAATGTGATTTCAAATAGCTTTCCGTATAAAGAAAGACTTAGATGTATTCGCGTCACAAAATAAAACATTAGGTAAAAAATCATGACCTAAAAAGAGTGAATACGATAAACACAGAGAAGACAGCAATTTATTCATAACTCATAATCTGGACAGATCTACGTAGAAAAATTCGTGTTCAAAAATAACTAGATATTCGATGCAGCCCTATCCCATCTGATATACAGGACGTTATGATGTATCGTTCTATTTGATACGAATCACTTGTTTTACATGTCTGAGTATTACACAGATAATACTAATGTGCTGTATTTATTATGATACGATTTACATTGAAACACAGGTTCAGTTTTGTATAAAAAGGTCTTGGAAATAATTTGCGAGACGTCAAATCTTGATTTATATCTGAAAGCTAAGTATAATGTATTCATTTTTTCTCGAACTAGTACGGGACTTAACCCATAGATGGTATTATTTTTTTACAAGCTTTTATTATAGTTAGATCAACATAAATCGTGTTTGTAAGTCTGTATTTCATGTTTTCTTCATAGGCTTGTATAATAAGTAAATTATTAAATACTAAAACTACTTTTACTACTAAATTATAAATGTTTTGCTTTGCTGGTACATATTTCTTTAATAACTCAACACAACAACAAAGTAGGCAGCCATTATCAAATGAAACCTTTTTCGAACACAAACAGCCTGTATCGTAAGTTTTTTCGTCGCCCCCATGTTTCGGGACAATAAAACGCGTTCTTATCTACTCCACTATGTTTTCGTTTTAAAAACATTTTTCGTTCTTTCATGATTATTTTTTAAGCTACCGCACTACGCTTTGCCCACATCTTGTTTGTTCACACTGTTCTGATTCCTATTTCTATTTACTGTAGTGCTATACCGGCGTGAAGACTGCTCTTTAAATTCTTTTGTCTTTAAACTATTGATTCTTTTTTATTTTATGGTGATTTCAAAATGAATAGAAATTCTGGTTTTATTGACGACTTTTTATGGTGTGGGTCGGGATTTGAATCTCGGTTGAATTACGGTTTTATGTGCGATCGTTGTCTACGTATTTATGTATTCCTTGTAAGGAGGAAAAAAGGCTTATATGATTTGCGAGATAAACTGAGCGATTCAGTGATAGTTATCTGGGAGAATGCACAGCTCTCTATTTATTCACGCTTTAAGAGACAGTAAATTTTCAAATGAACTTTAATGACTACACTATTCGCAAGATCAGACTAAGAGAACCTGATTAACATTCAATTTATCGGTTGTTTTCAAAGCAAATTTCATACAATATTCCTAAATCATAATGACAGTCCCCAAATGATTTGCAAAACTCGAGCCTCATTTAAATATTTGACCAAGTGTACACCAAAATACATCGCACATTGACAACTGTTCGTTTCCGTGTGCAACAGATGGTGGCAGCGACAGTTGCAAAAATGTGGAGACAGGTGCCATGATGACCTACAATTATTTGTTCCATCGATGACTAATAATTGAAGCATTTTTAAAGTGACACACAAAATTAAAATGGAGAATGACAGTTCTAGAAACAAAAAGAATTAATGAGGTATTTCGGATTACGCATCATTATACATTTTACACTTGCAATAATCACTTTTATCTATGTTGTTATTACTTTACAAATTCTTAAATCACATTAGAATCTTAAGTTTCTCCTCTGAGGCATTATAGTTATCAAACTGCAACACATTTTTTTTTAATTAATATGCATATCCCAAGAGGTCTATCAAAATATTCTGCGATAGCAGTAATCCTTTCTCAGTCTAGCCCACATGATGAACATTGTGCATGATGCAAAATACCTGACCCACATTTCGATTCAGAGAGCAAAGAAACAAACCATCCTATTATTATGAAACCTCATGTATTTTGAGATAAAGCAGAGCTAATACAAATTGGGCGGCCTAAAGAAATCCTATTACTTAACGTTATCAAAGAAAACCAGCACTTAACTTTATTATGAGTCTCATAAACTTTATCTGGATTTATGTTTTTGAAGCTGTGGTGGCTCTGTGGTTGGGGGAGCGGAAATTGTTGTGAGTTCGAATCCGAAAATTAGTATTGGTGTGTGAAGTTTAATTAATTAGAATTTTGTTTACACAGAATAAACTGAAGCTGAAATTCAGATAAGAATGGAACATGATCAAAATTCGAGAACTAATGGGAAATAAACTAAGTCATATGACAAACATTTTTAACTCCAATTAACCCGCCAAATGTGATTTACAAGACCACTTATCGTTTATAGAAAATTAGTGAGATTTTAAAGTAATATAATTCCAGAATAAATACTTGAAGAGACGGCAAGTTTTATGTGATAACAAACAACTAATACACTGTACATTTTCTACAGACAGATAAGCTTGGAAAACAATATAAAAACTTAATACAATAAAAGAGCATCTTGTTTATTTTGATGTCGACACCAAGTGGCTAGAAAATATTGTTAAAACAAACGTTTGCTTTGGTCTTGCAACCTTGCAGTTATCATCGAGCAAATACTCCGGCTATGTGCTTATGTCTCTTATCCCTTGAGGAGTCAGCTAAAGACCTAACAATGTTACTATTAGGACTTTGAAATGCTTACTGCAGATAAGTACCAAAGACTCGTCTTTTCAATTTTGCATATAATATGGTAATTTTACAAGAATAAAACCAGTCCATGCAAAATGTTTAAACACATTTTATTATTAAGTAAAATAAAATCTAGGTGGTGTAATAACTGACAGAATTAAGGTAAAAGCTATAAAGACTAGTAGCTAAAATATACTGTTATGTTTCAAAAAACAAGATTCCAGATCATAAACCAGTCATGACATTTATGTCCTAATATGATATGAAGAAACACAGTCTTGAAGAAATCTCAATTGCTATCTCTTTGAGAATTGTAGTTGTCCAAAAAAGTGGACGTCATATATTTTTGCTTAAAAGTTAGTTTTTGATGCATAGATCTCTTTAGTAGATTGGTGACATCAAACGGACCGAGAGTTGCCTGAAATGTATGACCAAATGTTGCTAGATCTTCATCAGTTTTGGTGCAATAATGGTTGCCATATGTGACTATGATAATCTTTCTACAATTTGCAAATGTATTCCAATTTCCAAAGCCAATTTGAGTGGAAAAAATGCGTTCACATTTTTTTCTAAATCTAAGTTAGTCAAAAACGCTGACACAATTTCTCTTTTATCTACACGTTAGGCAATCTGATCCTTGATACTACAACTACGTAAAAGTAAAAACCTGACACGCTCTACATATCTTTTCCATTACAAAGTAGACACATTTTGTTTTAAATTCAACTAACGATCCACGTGATGCCAAGGTCACGTTGCATCGCACGCAGTCACTTGATGTTTATGTTTTACATCACGGCAATAATCACATAGTTAACCGTCGATCTATATCAGCCACTTGATTTAATCGCTAGAGCTAATGTCTTGATGGGAGCAGCCAATAATAACTCAAGGATAATCTTATTTATTTAGGATGTTGCATTCTGTTTGAATTTGACTTTGATTGAAAGCAAGCTGATCAATTATAGTATAAGCGCAAGGCAGTGTAGCCTCTAAATGATGCATCGTATGTAATTTACTGGTATCCGTTGTTGCTGTGAACGTATCTGCGAAGGATTTTACGTTTGTACGCAAATTGAATGTGTGTGCACAATATAATGTTGCCAAAGATGTGTCTAAATCTGCATTTTTTACATTTAAAATGGCTGAGTTAGTTTAGTCAGCACATCTGTATGATTCTAAGACATTAAGAATTTTTTCAAATGAAGTAGTTATTATCTTTTTAGATATTTGTTAGGGTATCCTATGAATGATAAAGATGAATGTACATCTCTATAGACAAATTAACATAAAAACATATAATGATTGCTACTTACACATATAGTGATTGACTTGTTCACTCCTAGCCACTTTCACACATCATCCAATTACTCACACCAACACACATAGACACACTCTCACATTAAACTCCAACACAAAAACACACACACACATCACTCTGTCATATACATACTTCTCTGCATTCCTGCTTTCAATAGTCCCATTAGTTGTTATATTACTATTAGCCTGGAACTCGTCCTATACCTATATTAAGTACCTAGAATATAACATTACTTTGTACCTACTATTGCCATAAGGGGAGGCCTGGTTACCTGTGGCACAGGTTCACTGAACCTATTTCAGGCACCAGTCCTTTACAAATGAATGTAGTATTTACTCACTCAATGTGTTATATAGATTTAAGTTCCATTTGTGTAAGGAAAATAAACGTTTTTATTATTATTTTTACTTATACCTATATTATGTAGATACTACTCTGTCTAACCATTAAACTGAAGATATTATGTGTAATGGTTTATGGGGTCAAGATACACATAAGTCTGTACGGATTTGCCATTCATACAAATAGAGTAGATAAAATTATTGAATTATATTTCCAGTAAAAAAATATTTTATCTTTAAAATCAAACAGAGCATTCTGTGTTGAAAATTGAGCCATTTAACAAACTTTCAACTTGAAACTCCTTCAATTTCAATTACTAATTCTCGAAGGATCCGAACCTTGTCCATTTTAACTATCTAATCCCGTAATACTGGCTCAACCAAAACTTTATCTTCGGGCCCACCTTGATATTACAAGTAAAACCTTCGAGAGAACCACCTTGTCCCAACGTCTCAAGATTTAAGAACTTTCTGAAGACTTTTTAAGTTTCTTAATTTCGGAAGTCCCCATATTTCGTGGATATAAATTGAAATTGTTTTGTTAAGGACTGCTTGTAATCAAGAATATATTACTGGGGATAGTAACACATTTTTTATGTTTAATATGATATAGTTTAACACCAGATTGCGGGTTTAAAAAAGTAATAATACTTATTCAATATAAAATACTACTGAAAGCAAATGTCAAAAGTAAACTTGACTTAATGATCTCAAATTGTCAATACGCAATAATCTTAGCAAGCGTGAACATCAATGCTCGTTTCTTCAGGTTATCAGAAGAGACGTTTGCACAAGAAGGATTATTTTAATTATATTTTACTGTAAATTATAATGGATTAAAACCAAAGCCATAGCTCAAACTGTACACGTTCAATTACCTTAAAAGAACTTTGCACCAAATAAAAATTCAAGCGATACTAACATAAAAATCATTCAACAATCAACCTAAAGAATGAAATGGCCACACCTACACACCAAATTACTCACTTATCTCCACCTAAATCAGTTAAACACGGCGTATTATCGTAACGAACTATACTTAGTAAGAATTTACTTAGTATACAGCATTATTACTCAATTAAAACATGAATTTACGATTCATAAAAGTTCACAAACTTTCTACCTGCGTGTCGCGAATGCATATATTGTGTTGCTTATGTCAGCAATAATTTCTGTATGTGGAGGTGCAGTACTGGGAGCGACGGGAATGGCGAATTCGCTATTATTACTTACTTTTTATTTTCTTTAATGGTTATGTTCGATGGAAATTTATGGGACTGAGCAGAACTCAGTCCCATAAATTTCCATCGAACATAACCGGAGGTTTTTTGGGGGTGGGAAGAATTCAGTGTTTCTCTAGTCTAGACTTTACGCTAGACAATTGACTATCGTCAACACATTAACACAATCATCACGTCATAATTATTAATTCTTTCTTCATAATTATATTTTTTCAACTCAAAATCGATTTAAAAGCACCTAACCACCTCCCAGTGCTCACATGCGCTATAAGTGTATATTTTAATTTATTCGCTGGCAACACGAATACTTTTATGATGGTGCAGTTGACACATGACATAATGGCGGCGGTAAAAAAGCGGTAAAAAGTGGTAAAACTGCCACCACTTGCAGGTTTTATGCGGTAAAATTAAACTTTTTTTTACATTTGAAAGCCATTATAAAAACGTTATGCTATTTTATGTTAGTGTACGCGAATGTAGGTAAGGGTAAGGAATTGAAATAGTACAGTCGTTAACAAAAGGCGTATTTTAATAAAATAAAACTTCATCCTACGGTAAATGCACGGATCTAAATAAATTGGGATCAAATAGGTCGGATATTTACGATTAGGTACAAAATTAGGAAAAAAAACAAAGAGGTACTTAACATAATGTAGCTATTGTACCAAAACAAAATAAGGAAACACCGACGCCCAAAATTTTTCGTTACAACTTTTTTACATACCAACATTCACCCCACTAAAATATTCCACATTCTCTCCCCAAGCGCGCAAGTAGTGGGTAGGCTAACGAGTAAACAGATAAAAAGTCCAACACGTGTGCTTGTGTGTTCAGTACTGGGCTAGTTATATCTATTCCCATAGGAGTTATCGCGTGCAGCGATACAAATCACTAATAATAACATTGTTTACGTCCGTCAGTACGTTAATGCGTCGATCTTAAACGTGCCGGATACGTAGTTAATGGCGAAAGTGTACTATAAAAAGAAATGGCTGTTATTTTTATTACGATCTCGTGATATTAAAGGTACTATTAAATGTTTGGCTACGCATGAGGAAGGTCAGGATGATGGAAAACACTAGGATGATGATGTTTCTCTGAACCTGGGAGTAATCTCTATTCCAAAATTTACAATAACCCAGTTTATGTTTGATCTGGAGATCGAAAATTCAGTTCTATATGTATAAAGGTGCAACCTGCAACCAAACCCGTGTTTAGTACCTACACAAATTCAGCAATAAATACGGTCGAACAAATCAGCAAGATTTCAAAACTGTGGATATTTTTTAAATTATTTGCTTGTGGACCACTTTTTACATTTTAAGTGCTAGAACATTTTAATTTGGTCTTTAATAATATCATGCACACTTTCGTCGATTATTCAATTGCAAATATACTCAAGTTCTTTGGCCATGTCTCCAGAAACGTGGGCTCCATGGAAAGGTTGGTCATCCAGGGCCAAGTTGAAGGAAGACAAGCTAGTGGCCGATCTCTAACTTGCTAGACTGACCTTATTTTGAGGGTTACCCAGACGCAATGGTATAGTGTTCTCGTAATGCTACTAATCATCAAGAGTGGCGAAGCATTTTGAAAGCCGTGACGCTCACAGGAGAGAACGATGCCGTCGAGAATTCAGTGAGCAGACTATCGTTATTACCACGACCACACTGACAAGAGTGGCCAACTAAGAAGAAGATTATCACGCACGACACTCCTCATCCACAGAAGCTGCTTTCAGTCTGCACTACCCTGGCTAATAAATCGAGTTTGATAGACATGACAATATCAAGAAATGATTGGAAATCCCCCCCCTTCCACGTGCAGGGTTCGTCACGATGCTTATCTTAATCACATAACAGTGTGAATAGTGTTATCGTGAATATTAAAATATCATGGATGCACTTCTTTTATAGCTCTTAATGACGTAATAGCTCTAAGTTCTAGTATTTCTGAAGCAGGAATCCCGACGCTTGTCATCAACTTTATTTATCTAACTAATTTAAATCCATGAAGACCCGACGAAACCAGCCGATGAGAGCTATATGTTCACAGGGAAGTGACTTTGGCACCGACCACGGCATACATAGTAATACTACGATTAGAATCGTTAGTTCAAAATGTTTACGACGCCTTGTACACAGTAATGTTATTTAATTTATTTTCTAGTCAACAACACTGTTAAGGTCACATATAAATTGGTTGTTTAAAGAGTTTAACTGCGAAGAGGTTATACTCTATTTATACGCAACAATGGCTTATCCCATTCAAGTAGGATATTTATATGCTAGATGTGTTTGCGAATATGGTATTTCCATGTAGAAGACCCTCTATAAAAGTTATTATTTATTATTGAAATCAATAATGCAGTGTGGTGAGAAATATGATTGGGTAATGCTGTGCCAATAGTTGTTTTATAGATCTCATTCTGACAAATGAAATTGATAGGATTCAAATTTCAAATTTGGATTTCGTAAATGTGTACATAAACTAAAATTCCAGTGGCTTTCGAAAGTAGATTACAAGGTTAGTACACAATTTATAATATATTATAATATTAGGATGGGGTTTAAAACGAATAGATATAATGTAAAAAAAATAGATGATCATGATGAACACTTTTCATGTCTAAAATTTCGAAAATATTTACTCACTATCATTTCTGTGGAACCAGACAATTCCTAGGAAAGTAATCCATAGTTTCCGTTATTCAAATTGGTACTATTATGTTCTAATATATTACGTTAGATTTAATTGAAATATCGGTGTGTTTACTTTATATTATAACGTTAGTGAGACCAGCTCACTATCACGGACGGACGAGATATGGCCGCGAGTGCAGTAATGACATGTGAACACATTGGTAGGAGGTAGCGGATTTATAAAAATCAAAAATATATTTCAAAAATTTTTTTCATTAATGTTTAAAGAAAACGAAAAGTTAGGTAAATTACAGTACTTCTTTTACAGTTTGACTTTTTTCTTATCAAAATATTATGTATTTCATCTGGTATATTCGATCCTAAAAGTTTACCAATCCAATTTAAACAAACGCATATGAAGCTAAAGTCTTGCTTAACTAGTTAATTTTTAATACAAAAGGCGAAAATTGACCCTAAATTAATATTTCCTCTAATCGATATCCTCTTTTATCGATTAAGCGATGTTGTGGATTAAAGAACTTAATTGAATCGGTAATCTTTAAAATAAAAAATGGAATAAAATAATATGCCCAATGTTCTTAAGTAATCTAACTATGAATTTGAAATCTGACAGTAACTATAACTTTTATAACTATATCATAATATTTATGGAAGTAGATAGGAATTAAATTATAGATCTAGTTATAAGAACGAGATTTAGCAATATGGTTTACACCCAGCCTGTCAAATACTACCCAGTAAACTGTTTTATATGCATCTATAAAATCTAAATGGGACAGTTAAAATACTATTAAGGCTCGGTTAGCGGTGAAAGTGTTATTTTTTAGCCGACCATTTGTAAGTTATCTTATAATATTTCATAGAAAATACAAATCATTACTTTGCATTTGATGGTTTGAAAAAGATATCACTTATTTTATCGTCTTCTCCATCAGAAAAAGGGTCATAAGATGAGGTTTTTTAAACTTAAGTACAATTTTCATCAGTACACTATTATAATATAATATTAAATTCGCATGAAAAATTGATGACATAAGTACTTAATACAAATAATACTGCCAAATCTATTTACATAAGTATTTTTTAATGTATTAATTCAAAGTCAGATATTTTATTTCAGTGAGACCATTAAAATGGTACTTTTCAAAAATCAAAACTAGTAGCACGTTTCCAAAAAGTGGGTCTTATGGAGAAGAACCGGCAAAAAACTCCATAGACATTCTTTAAAAAAAAACGATAACAGTGTTAATCTTGTTTTACAATTATATTCTGAATAGTTCATGAGAACAATACAGTTCGATGTGTATAATAATAATTAATCCGGTACAATAACTAAACAGAAAAATTAATTTATATTACCTAATATCAAACTCCATCTTAGGCTCATTACTAAAAATAGTTACTAATCTTATACACTGATTTCTCACCATGATAAAACGCTACAAAAATCCGCCAGCTTGCCCGTCACTTTAGAATTGGACCAATATAAAAATTTTGATGTAACCCTAAATCGCCGTATGATACACCTAATCCCGTCTAACCCGCTAATCGCTCCCCACAACGGCCACGACTCACGAAGCGCACAATATCATACACGTGGCTGTTTATTAATAAGCCCTGCGCAAACGCCGCGCGTGTAATGATGTAACTGCGTAGCTACGCTTATTACGGATTTTGTACCGTATTAGTGTACTAAACACGGTTTTGGGGTTGGCCGAAAGCGTAGTAGTTACCTACCTTTGTTAGAACCGATGTTTCGATCGCCAATCGAAAATGTTAAACTAATTTCTCTCTTTCTCTTTTTCTCTCTGAACTAATCCCGACAATAACCGGTTTCCAAAATACAGGATAAATACCTGTATTTGGAAACCGCTTATTTAAATGGCAAAAACGAGAAAATCTTTTAAATCACAATCACGGACTGCTCATATAATATAATCTATAAAAACAGTTTACGCTTAGTTTCGCCCCTGAATCTGTGCAATTACAACTTATGTACCAAGTAAATAAAATCATATTCTACGCTAGATGACGAGGTCAGTGACCTCAGATGATCTCTCCGTTTACCGTCTTAAACCTACTAGATTGTGTAGCCAAGATACTGTCAGAGGCTGGTCCGATTTCAGTGACCACGTGTAATGGGTTCAGAGAGGTGGTACCTACGTTTGATAACGTTGATTTGGTTAAGCGCTACGCGTGCGCCGCGTGTTGTGATGTAACTGCGCAGTGATGCTTGTTATGGATTTTCTACTGTATAACTGTAAGACTATAGTATGAAGTAGTTTGTGAGAAAGGGACAGAGCTAGTTTCTCTATAAAACCATCCTTGTTTTACTGCACTTTTCCTCGCCTGTACCTATCGTAGTCTTGATTTGCACATAGTTACGGACTGATTTAATTCCTAACTAGTCTTTTTTTTTAAGTACTGCGTTATCTTAATAAAGAACCGCTTTAAAAGTAGCTTGACCACTCGAGTCTCATAATGACTGCCGATAATGGCTTAATTTATATTTAAACGTAACTGATATTTCGTATCTCGAAACACGAGCCTCTCAGGTTTACAAGACGAATCTAAAATGCACATATCCATTATACTTAGGGCTGCCAAAGTCAATGGTGAAACTAAAATCATTTGACAAGTTCTATAACCTGGATTGTTTTATTAGCAAAAGTGAGTTCCATGTATTTTTTTGTTTTTGTTTTTAACTAATAGGATGCATTTCAGCCCTATATGCTTGGTCATATTTGGAGAAACCCAAAATCAGCCCCATATAGTCTATAGGGCTAGGATTCATCAGGGTTGCCACGCGCGAGGGATACGTTTGTTTGCTAGCATCCAGACGTCAATATGCGCTTACCCATAGGTGAGTTGTAAGCTTGTTTGCGACCAGTGTTAAAAACACTACGCAAAAATACTAACGTAGGTACTATGTAAGCTATACAATGTGACATTATATACTAATATGCTAACTCGTCATTTGAGCGCATCGTGATATCTTACGTATTTTAGCGTGGAGCATGCACACTGCGTATGACCAACCGACGGGTTTATATTTAGTATACTTAATTATAATTGCTACTAAATAATGCCGGAAAGTTACCAAGCCAAACGGTGGAACATGGTGTCGTTTTAGTTAGTAGACTCTAAAATAAATCGAAGAATCTCGAATCGATGAGTATGTTTCACATTATACAATATATTATCATTACACCTGTATTTCCCAAAGGGTTAGGCAGAACTGACGACTGTACCTACACCCACAGTTCGCCAGTAAGTTTTAAGTCTCACGAAATAGGGGGTGAGCCTATTACCTTAAACCGGGCCCAAATCCAAACCGTGTTGTTACTGAGAATGTAGAAAAACAAACAACCTATTTTGCTCAACAAAAACAACTTCCTCCACATTTCCACCACAGAACGGAATCACAAACCAAACGCAGACACCATTAGTATAAATCGCATAAACCTGACTTATGCTATCAGGAACCAATAACTCGCTATCTTGGCGAAGAATAGCCCGGGATGGTGATCGGCTGCGGGCCGTGAGCGTGCCAACACCGAGATTTATTAAGAGTTGGTTTGGTGATTGTAATTATAGATATTTATATAGAAGTGTAGTCTGTACTAATATCAGTCTAGATTCTAGAACTTTGAGGCGACTCGATAAACGCAGTGGCTGATAGGGGGTTATTTCCGTACGAATCGCCAGTTCAAATTTCGGTACGGAAAATTATACCTGCCTTCACTCTTGAGAGTGCCCACATTGGATACATTAAAATATTCCTATAGTCTCAAATTGCTCTGAATACCTTCACGAAATACAAAGCGTTTTCTAAAAAAAGATTACAACTCTCGGCATTGACTGTCACATTAGTAAACCGTTTCAGTAACCCGGTGTACCAAATTAAAACAATTTGCATTGAATCGCTCACCAAACGGGGATATTTCCAGAACTTATCTAGTATGACTAACGCAGTGATAGTACTTACGCATTAGATAAAATTGTCATTTAATCGTCACCAGTATTTAGCGCGTGTATGTGCACGCGATATGAAATAATTAACATATTTAAATATTTGCATACCCATTTTTTGTAAGGGGTTATCAGAGCAATTATTTTTCTAAAGGGTCTTCTAGAGAAATTTTATTGAAAAAAACAAAATTATATTCTATCAATGATTGTAAGCTTATAGGTAAGGATTCATTTCAAATTTATAATTTCCAAGGCTTTAATATCCGTCAGTTCAGTTAGTGAATTTTATTTATGTCGGGAGCTACTGCCTAATTAACCACTATAATGAAAATAATTTATGTTAAATACATCAAATTACTTACCGTCTTAAAAATGTAAAGAACATGATCGGGTACGGGAAAATCAACTTTGTGAACACGTGAAATTATGTTAAAAAGGACACACACACGTTATCACTCATTAGAATAGAAAATCACTAAACAAGCTGCTCTAAAACGGTGTAATTTTCTCAAAGTGTACATTTAGAAAGCGAATATACCGGTCAAAGCGGGTAATTGCGGTAATTTTGCGTTTTGTCTAATAGTTTGCTGCATGTGTTGATGTGCACACGTATTATTTTCTACGCGTCATGTAAATATATCGTAAGATTTTCTCTCGATGTAACGATTGACCTTCATGTACTATAATGTGTTCGATACCTATTAGTTACCCTATTTTTATACAGTAATAAAGTACCACTTACCCTTTATCCTTAATCTGCTATAAAGCCTATTTTAAAGTGGGCTAGGTAAGTTTCTGATTGGGCATAGGCCTTTCAGCCGAATGGATTTAAAGACGTAGACATGATTTAAAGATTCATACGAACTACTGAAGTCATGCTTAGTACCTAGTTTTAAATAAAAATAATCAACATCATAGAGAAGGCAGGTCGTGTCTTCTTCCGGTTTCAGAATATTACTATAATGTATCAAGTTCGATCAAAATTGGTTCAGTAATTCAGTCATGAATAAATATCAAACAGATATTTTTGTATTTTTATTGAATTGGTACGAGTTTCGCAAACGGTCATACGTTCAATGCCCCCCGCCAAAACCAATATTTGTATGGCTTTTTATTTAATGTTTGTGTATGAAACATGTGTGAATTGAATGCACACTAGATACAATAATTACCTTAGAAATTATACATTCATATCAGAGAGGCAGAGCGGCAACCACGCAATGTGTCAGACAAATCAATGTAAACTTGTTTCTAATAATATTATTACATTATTAATTAATAACTTTACTTTTAATGTTTAGTTTATATACAAGGAAAACTTATGTATTTATAATTATAAGCAAATGAGTTCATCAATAATTTTCTAAAGTATATTATTATTATCAGTCAGTCAGTCAGCTGACTGTTATGTGATTATTAATAACAATAGGTAATATTTAAGAACAACATAATTATTATTATGTACATAATAGTGAACTTAAAGAATGAGCTCTCAAGAATACTTGAGATTTGGACAGCTATGACTTGTCTTAGATGTGATCAAAAGGGGCTCTGATAGTAATAAGATATAAAGGAAAGGCCTAAGGCGACAGACAACTAACAGTTCTCAGAATTAATTACAAAAGGAAACTAAATACGGATTCATTAGTCATAATTGAGACTGATATGCTTAGAGGTACTGATTTCGACACCCAAGTCAAGCAGTGTTAATGGAAAATTCTATAAAGTTTTCAGTAGGAGATGGGAGTTTGGATATATGCCCGGCTAATGGCAAGGCTCGCCCCTTACTACATGGAAACTAAACGTAAAAGAGAACTGTGGGTGTACATTGGTACAGCTCCGCCTAACCCGTCGAGGAGTAGGCGTAATGGTATGTTATGTTATGGTAAATACTGATTCAAATAAGTATTCACTTTTCGAATTAAGGATAGTGCTTATGCTAAATACAAATATTCACAATCAGTATGAAAATTGACTGTAAACATGGATGTACCCTTGAGGTGGTTGGCCCAATGATCCGAACGAATTGTTTTTTAAATACTGGTAGATGATCAATCTGATTAATTTTGAAAAACAAAAAAGATATATTTTATAAATTGTCCCACTTTTGATTGACATTAACTTTCATCTTTTAACTGTATTATGAGATATTTACAATGAGCAAGTTAATGATAATGACCATAAAAATAAGGCCTCTATAGGAATCACAAAAATACTTAAACTTCCGCCATGATATTAGACCATAACATCATGTTTTACTGTAACAGTAAAGCACTGTAATGCGTTTATAATTACATATATGTAGGCTGCCTCGTGACAAGCTGTCACAATGATTACAATAGGCAGAATGCTTGTTCACCGTGAACTTTCAAAGAAATAGCCATAAAAATTGCCTATCTAAAACCATTACGATTTGAATGTACGCAGTTTTATAGCAATAAATGTTGGAGGAATTGTGCATCAGTAATTTGGATGTAGAGAAAATTTATACCCAGAGAAATGCCCTTAAAATAATGTACCTATAAAACTTCTTATTCATATCGGCAGTTAAATATTCAAAGTCAAATAAAGAGCAGAAGTATCACATTCCCAATAAGTAGACTTCAGGTAATTAGGAATTAAATTAAATTTTGTTAGTATTCAGTAAAATTCAATTAGGTATTGTAATAAACGTTCAACATTCAAATTAATTAGTTTCAAGTAAAAACACAGTTTCATTCCACGTAATGACACCTTTTCGGAAAAAGTTCCAATTACAAACGAAGATACAGTACAGTAAAAAGCTGGTATCATAAACATTGTGAGAACAAAAAGCCAGGCTGTGTTGTACAGTAATTTTCCACGTAGCCATAATTCTACACCACACTATAGTAACGGGGCTAACATCTCCCATACACATGGGAAATATGCTTTACGTGGTTGTTAAACACACGTAATTTAATTACATGTAATTTTTATAATCTTATGTCATTGATGCGTTTCTGGTTCATGGTTATACTGAATGGCGTAGCGTTTAAGTGAGACATTACCAGCAATAGAATTATTTGCTAACTATTAAATACTGTGGAGATCGGTGCTTACCTTGTAAAGAATATTATGGCCTGCACTTAAATCCTCGATTCACTGTATACAACGACCAAGTAAATTGTAATTATTATGAAAACTAACTAAATTGACACTCCATTAACGATCACCGCAATAGAAGATAAACCCTACCATGTATTGAATACGACAAAAAATAACAAATCGCAAATAGATGAGTACAAAATTAGTTTTTAATGGTGACCGGTTAAAATGACTGAATATCTAAACAAACGTTACTAGGAACCCAGTGGTTATAATGACATAAATCTTGAACAAAAAACAGCTGAAACAGTGTGCAGAATGTGAATTCCAATCGATGATTGACGATGGAAAATTACTAATTGATATTTGAGCAATGACACTAAGCATTACACCGCATAAAAAAATCAAGTTAACCTTAAGATGGTGGTTCGTCTAGGAAGAAAATGACGGGACTCATCGAAATTCATAACCACAAAATCTAACTATACTTGAACGAAAAATGAGAAGGTGTTTCCGGAAGAGACTTGACAATAGACCAGGAAAAGAATAAAGAACTACCTTTCTGATAAAAGGCTGACAACCCAATAACATTATATTAACCTTTGTAACGAAATAATCTTTTAAACATATCCTCGACTTTGAAAGGAACAAATATCAATTTATATAATAGAGTGCTCAGACGAATCACTTTACGTTTGTTGGTCTGTAAATATAAAAGAATCTCGGGTATGAGATAAAAAGGGAAACCTTATGTTTCAAAATTCAATACATTCTTATCTTCCAAGATACAGAAGGCATTCGGAGAGAAATATCTTGAGAGGCAACGAGCGTTGGCGGACAAAAGGATAAAGGGTTTGTAATAAAGAAATCATAGTCGTATGTGTATATGTTGAGATGTCTCGCAATGGAAATGTTTACATGTCGAGCTGAGGGTGAAATGTAAAAGGTAGAAGTAATAGGGAATGTGTTTGCCAGACCTCGTAAAAAATCTGAGGGTAATTGGTTGTGTTGTGAAGAATGAAATGTTACTGAGGAGCTTTGAATCATACGTTCTTTAGAATTATATTTTGCTTAAAATAAATTAATATGCAAACATAATTAATATATAATATACAAAGATAATTGAAAGCTTTAGAAGATACACAAAACAACATTTTCAACCATTAAAATCAAATAAATACTGCATTAGGAATCTTTTCCAATTCACAAACACTGATTTAATTGTTAAAAGTTGTTCTAAAATAGGCCGCATTATATTTACAGTTTTAATGAAAATTGTATCGACACAATTCAAACAATGGTACAAAGCGTTTCAATTAAGTACTCCCTTGCCAGGAATCCTGTTAATCCCAAACTGGAAGCTGTAGCGAACACACAAATTAACAATACAGAAAATTGAATTATTCCTTTCAAGCGAATATCTCATTAAACTTGAAATTAGTTACCCGCTTCTTTGGGGTCCTAAACAGATGGTCAGTGTCTTTGTTCTAGTCGACTCGAACTTTGGGTTGCAAGATCAAAGGTACCTATTAAGTTTAGTGCGCTTCGAAAAGGCCTCTTTTCCTTCCCCTGTACCAACTTTTCTTATTCCAAGAGCTGGTTCGGAAATGGGAGACATTACCGAGTCAATAGATGCCGTACGTACCGAACAGTCAATAAGATCTTCGCTTTTGAGCCGATCTCGTTTCAGCTAACTTCTGGCTTACGTCGTGATTGGAATTCGTAATACAACATTTTGCAAACTATTTCCTGTGATTGCGTGAGTTTAATCAACTGTTTTCATTTCATTGGTTTTATTTAACTTTTATAAAAAACCCGACCGCAGTTTGCATCTTTTCACATTAATATTTAAACAAATTCCGTAATTTATTTTCCGACTACGAGTATATTATAATATTACATTAGCATGTCAATTGCCAGAGCTGATAACAAGACGCACGCAGATACTGTAAGTAAATGTATTTCCAATTTTGTGCAAATAAATATACATGAGTGTATCAATGAATAAATAACGCAAGAGGCATGTTGGGGTCAAATAAAATGGCGTTCTGTGTCTGCTAAATAAGTAATAAGATGGCGCCATTTACTAAAATGTGATCTCAAAGGTAAAGATCCAAGTGACTAAAACGTTGTTACACTAAACATGTCTGGTCAAGGCCCCTAAAATGTAACATTAAACATCTGACACGAATCTCGAGGTATTCCCAAAGCGATTACAGCAAGTAGCGGTAATGGTCCATTCGGGGATGCTGGATCACAATTCACTGACCCCGTCCCAATTTAGTGTAATCAGTAAACTTAGGTACAAGTTTTAATAAAGGAAATTCCTGGATACGAAAAAAGCGGATGGAAAACTTGTAAGCTAAGTTGAATCAAGTGGCTTAAGGGCTGAAACAAACAAGTTTGGTGCCGAAAAAGTATAAACGAAAAAAGTATGTGAGGAATTAAAGTTGAGTTTAGTTCTAAGATTCAGACTAAATGAAATTAGTTGTGATGTAATGTCTGCCAACTGAAGGTCTACTTTCGAAAGAGAACACAAACTTTATTTGCCTTTTTTAGTCTTTGTAATTAACCGAGCAAAATAATTCTAATTAGCTTTGTTATTGTCATAAGTGAGAATGCACCAACATTTTTGTATTCCAGACGATGTTCTACTTTGCTGTTATATTTAAAAATCAAATAAAGAAACTGCATGCAGCGCATACCAAATTCATATCACACAATTCTTTACGCCAAAGTTGTGCATGGGTCCCCAGCGGCGGTGCTCCGCCGTCCAAGGAATTTCTGCGAGTCTGACGCGGACCGATGCATCAGCTGCATGTCGTAAAACCATTGCCAGATGCTCACAATCAAATTTAGGGTTGTGAGTTGGAATTAAATAAAATCGATCATTTCATGAATTGACAAGCTTTTTTAGATCTAAAATAAAACTGGAAAATAGTGGGTTACATTAAATGAATTTAATAACTACTAGGTTTTTAAAATTAAACTTAATAGAAAAATATGTTATTCTGCAATGTGATAGCAGACGTGTAATTTTCTCAACCAATTATTTAGAAAAACAAACACGTGTATGCTTTAAATACTCAAGAGCACATAGGTACTCAAAATATTCCAAACAAATTTATTAGAAAACAAATACCACTCAAACTTGATAAAGCACTACTTATCGACTTGAAAAATAACAAAGCCATATTTAAATCATTCTTAAGAATCAATATACAGCCCTGAACCGCAGATGTAAGTTCAAACTATACAACATTGTAGTTCAATATGGAACTTTTTATTTACAACAAACAAAGTGGAGTTTTCGTACGAAGTAAATGTTTGAATTTATCGCTCACATGCGCTTAATAAAAACTATATAGCAACAGTTACATTGCCAAGTGCTGTGAAGTACCCGAATCTCGCGTGTGTTTTTACTCCATTTGGTATTAATAATGGCGCTTTTATAGCGTTAGCAATATTATTACTTATTTTACTAGATTACGCTTTTAATAAATGTCCGTTAAAGTATTATGGGAGTTTGGTTAATGGAGAGAACTTACTTATTGAGTTCTATAATTTTTGGGAAGATGATGGTGTCTGTTTGTTTTTCTAGTTTTTCTTGTATATTTATAATACTTTAGAGGGCAACAAAACCTTAGATAGAACACCTTTGGATGCAGCAAAATTTTTAAACGAACAATACCCTAATATTGTTAAAGACCATTTACTATTATGACTATCATTCTATCCAAAACTTCCAAGAAAACTTCTCTATCCAAATTGGACATACCATAGACGCACTACGAACTAACACTACTAGTCGCCAGCCCCTCGAGACGAGTCGAACGTTGAAACAGAATGCATCTAAAGAACATTGTTTGCTCACTAGAGCGTCCCGAGTCCCGTCCAATCCTCTGAGAGTTGGCACCAGAACAAATATTGGTCGTGTATTAGCGAACATGGCTGTAACAAGTCACTTCTTAGCTTAGTTTGGCTTTTTTCATTTTAAACCGGTTTGCGATACCCTTGATTTAAAGATAAAGGTTTCGTTTTAGTTCGATGTTGTATTTACGATGATGTGAAAAGATAAACCAATATAGTGTCACAATGCAAAGCAAATGAAATTCAAGAAGATCTCCAACGATTACAGTTCATAATAGTAAATACTATTTACAACAGCAAAACATATGATAACATAGAATTAAACATCAGCTGTTTATCATTCCATGCAGGTCGAATGCCAAACGATTACGCCTAATGCGGTTTCAAGTAACACATTGCCACTAATTGTGACTCTGTTTAATCCGTCAAGGATCACAGTGTTTATACATGTATAATAAAGATTAAAATTCTAGCTGCGACCAAGTTTATTCCATTAACCGTTTAAGAGCTCAGTCTTTAAGAAATTATAGAAAATAGTTCTCCATTTTCTCTACTTAGATGCTATCGCTTACGAAGTAGAAAGCGTTATCGGAGTCAGCTAAACCTTTTCCGTCGCAACAAGAAACCTACGTCGCAATATCAGACCGTTCAAGCTTAATTTGTTTTCACTAACCGTCTTTACAGCTCCGTCTCCCCTTAAAAATAAAAAGCGTGAAGTCACCTTCACATAAAATTCCCTTTTCCGTCCGTCTATTTGCAATTTTATCTGCCATCTAAAGGGGAGGTTGTAAAAAAGTTTCAATGAAAACGGTCGACTCGCTGCCATATTTCGTTCAGCTTTCTTCATAAATCGTCAGCATTGAATCTCATCTACATATCTCGGAGATTGTCTGAATGTAGATTTGGTTTGTCGCGACCTTTTGGGTTCTGTAGGATGAAAGGTGAGTGTGACTTCCCACTAATCTATCAGTCTGGAGATGGAGTTAGTTTTTAAAACCTTTCTGTGTTCATTTATGAAAAACTACCTGTTTCATAAAATAAATGGATGAATGTCCTTTAAAGAAGTTTGAATTGTCTAGACTTAAAGAATTGCGTTTGATGCTAATCTGAAAAGCTTTCATCTAAGTAAGTAACTAAATGATAACAACGAACCGTTATAATCACATTCTAAAGGAAGGGTGTTGAGTGAGACTAACATAATCCTATTACACCACCTTCCAATCAAAACTGATTCAAAAATTGCGCAAATTACAACAGAGCCTACGGGTCCAAATTCATTTTCGTTAATTCTTCATCTCACCCTAACCTGTGACATTTATGTTCACTCTAGGTATTTCAATTAATTCACAAGGATTAGGTGTTTCTAACAATGGATTTAACGTTAAATATTTAATTGCTCCGCTCGTTACAGAGATCGTAAAATATATGTCTGAGGCATCAATTAGAGAACAGTGTTAGCACTTGAATGTGTAATTAAGTGCCAAGGCGCCGTTATTGGGAATCCAGTTCAAAATGTTTTAATTTTTGATTGGTTTTTAATTTTGGTAACACTGTTTTTGGAATATTGACACGTTTTTAACTTACTATAAAAAACAAAAGTAATAACAGTTTTGATGTTTATTTTAGATCAGGATAAAATTAATGATTTAAAAAGATTCTCAACCTTGAGTTTCTAATCTTATACTATTACGGTACACTTTATCTTAATGTTTATCTACTGCTATAGGTACCCTGTGGGATACCTTACAAATGTAGTGAAATGTGAATATTATTATTTTGTAAGTATTTATATTGTAAGTATTTAAGACAGGCCTATCAAAAACATGACACTCGGCATTACAATCCACTTCCTCAGTGAAAATAAAATGACTTAAATAATGTCGGGTTAGTTCGGTTACAAAATTTAAAAAAAAAAGTTTTTCTCTTTTTGTCCATATCGTTTCAATCACTTTCCGAAGTGAATTAAATATCCTCAGTAAATTTTACAGAATATTATTAAGTTGTACGTTGAAAACCTCACCCTAGCCATATCGGGAGTGCCTCGAGGCACACCGGTCACATTTGAACAGCTCGCCTCGAATATTTTTAAGTTCAAGGCCACAGAATTGTATACAAGTTTTGCTTCGGCTTCCTTGTGCCGGCTTCTGCTACAAGGTACATTCAACTCTGTTGATGATTTTTAGAGCTGGTTTTCCCTTGACACCGGATTGCAGTTTTTTATGCAAGTTTTTTTGTTGTTCTTGATTTAGTTCAGTAGATCGTGTATGTTTTGATGGTAGAACCGAGTAGGGTGACAACTGGTGGACCAGCTTTGCGTCTAATAAACATCTTACTTTACGACTGTTTTGATTCACAGTTTTTAAAGGGTCTGTCTTCTTTCTTTTGTGATACGAACTTTTAGATGATTTCCTGATGATTTGTTCTAATTTATTAGCACAACTTTTAACATAACAGTCCGAATATGCACGTGTGTATACTCCTGGTGCATATTTTTTTAATCATAACAAATGTTATTAATACGAAAGTAACTCTGGTCTGTTATTATTTTATGTCTAAACAGCTAAACCGATTTTGGTGAAATTTGGTACAGAGATTAGACCTTTAACTTTTTATATAAAAAAAGCCTTTTGGATGCAAGTGAATCCGCAGGCAACAGCTAGTTAGGCATAATTCTTCTTTTGACTGCGTTGTCTTATTATGTTCTTGGCAAAATAAAAGTCTCTTCTTACTTTCTTTGATATAAATAACTCGGAATACGTAATTCAACAACAGAAGTACTGACTTATCTATTCTTCTTATTACTGTATACTGACAACAACAACAGAAGATATACTTCTGTTGTTGTACTTGTACTTGTGTAACTTATCTATTCTTAATAGTACCGTATACTCCCAAAAATAATACAGCATAACATTATGTAAGTCAGACTATATTTAACACTTAACTTAAACAGTTACTACACAACTTAAATCTCACATCCGCATGGCTAAGCATGAGATTTAGTGAAACAGACCACTTAAGATAACAAGTGTGCGCTCATAATTCTTCCGGCGAGTCACCCAACGGATGTTTTCTAGCAATACCGATTCGATTCATACTTATCTGCATTTTATGACATCATACTGTGTTGTCTGGGTAATAATAAGCCAATCCTTTTTGTGTACCTCTGCTCACCTCATTAGCCTAATGGTCATGAACCCAAAGGGTCCTGGTTTCAGCCCCAGGTTGAGCAGTGTTATTAGGATTTTTTATGAAATTCTCAGTAGCAGCTTGGAGTTTGGATTTGTGAACTGCGGAGTTGTCGTTGTACAGTCTGGGGCTATAAGTCCAGTAGCACGTCAACGATCATATTCGCTTGCACGGTACTGCGCGTATACACACAAATGTATGAGTGATTTCAATGCAAACATTTACCGGTCAAACAGTATAACTACGAGAAGGTGATAGTGTGTGGTTTGTCACTAAGGCAAATGATCATTATACCGCACTCTTTCTGTCTAGGTAATGATGAAAGAGTGCGATAAACGAGATCGTGTATATTATGTGCAAAAGTTTGTTATAGAAAAAGGTCGTAAGTGCGACTTGTTTTGATGCGGTAGATTTGTGAAACTGCTACCGGATTTATGACCCCCGACAGTATATTACTGTAGGTACACCACATCATCACATCAGCCCGTTGCCGTCCACTGCTGAACGTAAGCCTCCCACAAAAAGCGCCAGTCATTCTGGTACACCACAAACACCTGCCTAACCCTTCGGAGAATTCAGGCCTGATGGTACTTGTCCTTATTGTACGAGAGGTTAGTCGTTCATTATGGCTATGGATGTAGTACGTAGGTAAGTAGTGTCGCACGGAAGTTTATTAGAATCATTAATTTATAATTATTTTATACTTGCTTAGATACATACTCCAGCAGCTAATAGTTTGAGTGTAGAATAGAAGTTGCTATAATTGTATTACCATTTAATATTCCATGTTTATCAAAAGACGTTATAAAACCTGTCTAGTAAGTAAAATGCAAAGCGGTGTTCATCCATGTATTGCATGATTTCAAAATTTGTCAAAGAAATTTCAGAGCTTTTCTAACATAACGCCTGTGTTTCCTGCACAGAGTACATTTTTATATACTGAGATTCCTGAAAGGTTAGGGAGAGATGTAAATTACATCCACAGTTCACCAATACGTGTTCAGGTCCTTAGTAATAAAAGGCGTGCTATATTGCTATTAACTTTGGAATTAACCGGGGGATCGAACAGATAACTTCTAGTTCAGAAGCTACACGTGTGATCATTAGTTAGAAGATTTTTTATGTATTCAATTTGAAGGTAATAATTAGTGCGATAAAGTAAATAATTAGCACATTAATAGATTGTATAACAAACACGAAGGTAGTATAATTTTAACACCTACATATATGCCATGTCATTACTAGCGTTTCGCAAGTCGTGTGCATAACGCCTAATGTTCATTTAATATCGGCCGATTATTCCGTAGAAACTTGAACAAAAACTGTGCAAAAAGCGAACTTATGAGTTCATTTTAGTTATTAGTTTAATGACTTAATATTGGAGCAAGAACTTGTGAAAATCATCTCATCACATTTTATTATATTATCATGTCACTTTGATTAAGGTTCAAAATTATCCTCAGCTATTAGGTTGTGTTGGAAATGGAGTTTCTTTTTTTTAATGTTGTTTATAATTTTGATTCTTTAGACTGCTTCTTTACCCATGTGGTGGTAAAGGCAACTGTGACGCTTGAAGCTGAGTTTGATTCGCAGGTCAAGAAAGTTATTGGGTTGTTTTATGAATTACTCAGTATCAGTTCGGAGTTTGGGTTGGGAACCGGTTAACGGCAATAGACTCACGCCCTATTTCATGGAACCTAAACATACCGGCGAACTGTGATGGTGCTTTAGTACATCTCTGTCTAACCCTTCGTGGAATATAGGCATGAAGGTTTTATGTTTTGTTACAAATGTATTTCGAGTAAAATGGTTTTACTTCACTACTTTTCGGGTATTCATTATCATAATCAACCCATTAACTCCATTGCTGGGTACTGGTATCCTATCAATATGAGAGGGTATTTAATGATAATTTTATTATTATAATTTAAGTACTTATCGTATAGCCAAGACTATTTTAATCAAAGTTTAGGGCAAATTATTATTTAATCTGTGCAGCTAAAGCCGGTTTCTATTCATATATTAGCGTAAAAAATATAATTCAAATTATCCTCCGCATTACATAGATCAAATAGTTAGCCAAAATTTATTCAAATTCGCGGTCATGTTAGGTAACGTTGTAAACTGATAACAATCAAGCTTATTGTAATGCGTTGCCTTTGAACGTGGCTTGTTAACTATATACGCATGCTGATGGTACTATGATTTGTCAAGAAGAAACGGACCGATATTTTGACCGATAAATGAATCAAGTTAGAAATAAAATGTATATTTGATTTCTGTGAAAAAAATTTGAAGTTGCAAAATCTCTTATTGAATTAATGCGTAATCAGGGTACCTAATCAAGTCAATATTATTATTAATCATGAAGTAACGATGAATGGAAAGGGACGCAAGGTAGGAAAATAGCAATTCAAAAGCTAAAATTCGATGGGAGTCTAACAGACCCTCCACTTAGTCAATCTTCCATGAGCGGAAGATATTAAGATGGATATACCCATAAAAAATTGATACGTCATAATAAGCTTCTTATCGCGCTTTTGTAACTGAATGATCAGCAAAATAATTACACCACACGATGATAACCTACAAACGAGCATTTTTCCGGAACATCGCAAAACTGTCGATCAGCAGTAATCATGTTATAACTTGTTTTTAAGAACCGTCCAAGTTTCCAAGAAGATATTATTATATCTCTCACTTCCTGATTAGTTCGGCAAAGTGTGAGATGTTAAATATCATTAGGTACCGTTTTTATAAGACTTAGAAAACTTCGCGATATTTATTCAATGGGGAAAGGTAGCATTTCAGGCACTTAGCTGCTGAAATGTCAAACTTTTATTGGAAGTGGTATTATTTTCTAATAATTATTTTTAATCAGTCCGATCTTAGTAGAAATGGGGATCGATGCTGTATACATCAATTAAGTACAAAACTATCAAAAATATAATAACCTATCAATATAATTAATTCTCTAAAGTCAATTATGTTTAATTAGATTTAAAGATGAATTAAGTATTGATATGCTGTCTTCCTTATTTTTCAAAAAATGAAACAAAAACAGACGCTCCTACAAATCTAGAATGTAATCCCAACTGTGTAGTATCACATAATATTATCAGTACCATTAACGCAACAGCTCTTTTGTTATCTAAAAACACATAATTAGGACAAGTAATTTAATCACCATTAGTTGTAGTTAACACGAACATGTCTGATGTTGTAGTTTTATATGTAAGCATGACGACTCAGTAATAATGGAGTAAGCTGTAATGTGTATTAGAGTGTACAGACCGGGCCAAAGTAAAAATATTTTTCTGGAAAAAAGAAGGTGAGAGCTAGAATGGATGCGGAAGAGAATTAGTGTAGCAGTGATAAAGATTTACCAATTACTGCTTAGGAAGAAACAAGAAAGAGGAACGTTAAGACCCTTATTGATCTCAAGAGACATGCTTGTAATGTTGCTCAGATATAAGTTTTGTACAAAATCTATTCAAATTTAAAGTAGTAAATTTATAGCGAGCCTTGGTTAGGCTTACACATATTTTTCCAATGTCTCGTGCTGGATACATTTGCATTTTACCTCAATAAATTATGGCCTTCATGAAAGTCTAGTCGCCCGCTATTTCAGTTAGACCCAAAGGAATTTTGATAATTCACACGGCCAAATACGAAGCGATTAATTTAGCGGGCATTCTCCGAACTACCCGGCCGTTCCTCATAGTCACGCTACAGAAGGCATAAATCATGCGAATGCCTCGGCAGCCGATGCTGTTTTTTCAAGCTATTTTTAAGCTATTTAAATTTCCAGCCAAACGTTGAGCTTGCAAAGAGCGATTTGTTCCACGACAGCAGTTGAAATGTTTGAACGAAATTTTTTGCCTTTTTTGCCTGACTTTTGGGCCTGAAATGCGATTGCTTGAGGCAAACTTTATTGCTGATGTTTACTGCTGGTATCGTTTTAAATTCTGTAGACACATTTTTATAAATAAAGAAAATAGAAAAAAGAACTGAACAATTTATACGATCAAGCTTACTTTATTAGTAAAGTGATAGTCGAAGTCAATTTGTCTACTTTTTAAGTTTGGAAATATGTAGTTGCACATAGCAAGAAAATAAATACTGCAATACAAATTGATGCGCATTGATACTATAACTACGAGTTCAATTCCGTACAACCCAATATTCAATTCAAGTCTTGTGGCAGGAAACCATAAGTAATACAGAACCAGACCAGTAACTCTGTCTAGACGACTCAGGGTCAACGGTTGGACAATCGCACCAATAAGTTCAGAGGTCTTCCTCACTTAGACCAGACTTAAATCCAACTTAATGTATGCATGGATCTTAAAGCTCATTTTGTTGGCTCACGAGTGCTTGAAGCTGCACTTGGAAGCCATTTAATATAAATAGCGTTGCGTTTTAGAATTGCAATTACGTAGAGTTTCTTAGTAATACTAAACATTTTAGCCTGTGTCTAGAGACTATTTCTTGTGTCAAATCCATTTTATTTAAAAGTTTACTGAGTAACAGGTATAATTCCTTTATAGAATCCCAAGGGGTCGAAGATATAAGTTTAATTTGCAGGAAATTTGAGTTAGATACTTTTCTAAAAGTCAAACCCAAACCGGTGTCAATGCTAACTTTCCAAAAAGGGAAGACACCTCGCCAGTGTCAACGTGCTGGAAAAGTAGCAAACTTTCAAAAAACTAGATTAAAAGAGGGTAGGATTTTTCCAAGTCAATAAGTAGCTAATTGTATAAAGGGGCTGTCCACGGGTTAATAGAGTAACGCGATTAGAACTCGCAAGTGAATACAAGGAGGGAACAAAAAGTTTGGAGCCAACGACCACTTACGACCTGAACGAGGATCGATAGTTCTGTTATTGTGATATTACGGGTGAGTTTGGGATTATACGAGGATTAGGAACTAATTTCGAGGATGATTTCGGAATCAAGGAAATTAGATTGGATTAGGTTTTTCTGATCACCAAAAACAAGACTGCTGCTTCGGATCTAATTAGGTTTGGATAGAAAAAGTTACACAAGATCGATTCTTAATACTAGACTGAATTTGATCTTGCTGCCAAATTGGGTGGTCTGAATTATGAATGATTTTCACTAACTGGCTACGTTGTACACTAACAGTTCCAAACTTACTAGATATATGTACCGAAAGCTGGTTAAGCTAGTTAAGAATAACCTTTGACAAACCTATATAAAAACAACACATGCCCGTTACGAAAAAATCATAAAGGGAAATAAAATTCGCAGACGAGTTTCTTTTTTTCGAAAGTGTCTGGGATCGAGTGTCGTCCTTTGGCTCGTCGTAAAGTTTATCGTTTTTAGAGTTCCGTCGGCTTAATGATGCTGTTTTAACGTTTTGAAGGCTGTTGAATATTTAAGGCTTAAGTTCCGGGTACGGTGTTTTCGGTTTAACGGTTTGGATTAACCAGGGTTGTAAATGTGATGAAACTTCGGTTAGAATTAGGTTTGGGGTGTTATTTATGGGTTTAGGATAGGCAGACTTTCTTGTAGTAAAAATTTTGCAAATAGAAAGTTAATCTTGGTTGATTCTGAAGGAGAGTTTAAAACTAGTTTCTTAAAACAAGACTAGTGTCTATGACCTTTATTACAAGCAAAGATATGAATGATGAAAAAACACAAACATATGATTACCATAACGCTGATAATTTGATGCTTTTATCAGTGACGAAATTAATTGCATTTGATAAGATTGTGCTTGAGTTTATTTTAATGATCTAGGAAATATATTAATATAAAGGTGAATAGCTGCTTAATTTTAGGTTTTAAATTCTGATATTGGCAAATTTATGAGGTTACAATTCTAAATGTTGCTCATAATTTCAAATAAAAAAAAATATTAGTGTTTCATTTCTCTACTACCCAAAACCACCTAATACATGAAAATGAAAAATACCCTATTTTTCACAAAAAACCTAAAGGGGAAACAAACAGTGGTAGTGGAAAATACGAAGCAAAGATATATGTGCAGCAGTTTTGTTTCTCTGCCGACTTCAGGAGCCGTCATCGCGAGCCGCAACGAATTTATAGCCTTTTGGTCTTCAGACTTTCTGTTTTCATGTGGGAGTTTCGTCAGGACTCTAGTTTTGGATAAAGGCTTTAATATATATATATACTATTGTATGTATTAACAATTTTGTGGATAACTTTATACGTGTTCGGTATCGATACAGATATATCGGTTTAGGTATAGATGAATCCAATTGTAGAATATTTGGATCGACGAAATAGGGTTATTTATAGTAATTATTTTATATTGTAGCTTCTACACTAGATTACTAAATATACATTAATTAAAACTTAAAATTAATTTCTTGAGGGCCTTCAAAACTTAACACAATTTACTTATAATTACATGACACGAAAGAGAATATTATTAATAAAGAACAATATTTTTCAAGAACAATCCGACAAAGGTTAAAATCATAACAGAGAAAATAAAGAAATTAATTACTTCGAAATTCATTAACAATTCTCTAAAGAACCTAAATACTGTTCCGAAATTAAAACCTAGAAAATAAATAATTGTTTGAAGTTTTTAATTTACTCCGAGACGCGAAAAGGGTTAATTAAGGAATTTATATTTTTTAAATATTTTATTCTCTTTTTACAATCATATTTCTATAACGGTTTTATACTTAAGCTTTCGCATAATTATTACCAACTAAAACTAAAGAAATGATTGTAGCTGTTAAATGCGTAGAATTTAACGACAAAAATATAACCATTACTCTCTTACACGACAAACCTATTAACTGCTGTAATTTTACCCATATTACTTCAAAGGATACCGTGTTACTCCTCCCTCAAAAGGAAGTCATACTCTAAATTGTTCCATATAAGCATACAAATACATATTATTGCTACAAAAAGTCGGGTAGACTAACAAATTTCTTAAGCAACGCTCAACTACAACAGTGCTATTAAAACACCCACGAGTTGAAAATTGCAAGTGGTTTGGACACAATCAAATGTTGATTTGATTCAGCTGCCAAAACTGTTTTGTGAGCGGTGTAAACTATGGTAATTAAAATTTTGGATGGCAACTCTGTTGATTTGTAGAAAGGTATAAAAGTCTATTATTGTAGTACACAGGGAGAAGCTATAAATTTCAAAGTGAAATCTTGCAAAATTTTGATTCATGTGACACTTATCGGTCGGTTATACCCAATATAGAAGCAATGGCTTTGAGTGGAGCTGAAAGATTATTTGAAGTTATACGGCCGGAAAATACAATTACCCGCTCACTCAGAGAAATAGCGTGACACTGAATACTGAGAAAAGACAATAAACCGGAAGGAATTAACATAGTTTCACATTCAGCAAACAACAAATTCTATTGGAAAAAAAATGTTGCTCCACAAATCACGTTATCAGCCCTTATTCTAGGGTAGAACTTGAAATACCGAACACGGAGAATTCTTGAAATGCTTGCATATCGTGAGCTACAGTTGTAAGGCCGACATTATAGTGAGGAGACACGAAGTTGCCTTGCTACTTGTACGACACTTTTTCTACGAACTCAATGTAAATTGTTTCAAAGATTTCGCGTTAATGCAAATGACTACGTTAATCGCTTTTTAGTGCTTGGCGGAGTAAAGTTGTGTGAGTTTTATGTTTTTAGTAATGAAGGGGTAATGGGATAGAGTCGGTCTTGGGGGATTATATTGAGAATAGTCATGATACGCGTTTTGTAAAACGAGTTCATACTTTCAATGAAACTGATACCGATGTGTGTGTAGAATAAATGTTTATTTAATGTGATCTAAAGACTCGGGCAGAGATTTACTAAAACAAAAAACATAGCAAAAGAGTCTGGCAAAAAATCTGATTTAGAAAGGCACATTAGAGTGTGAAAATCGAATTTTCCGCAAGCACCACAGTCAGGTGAAACATTTTTTCTGATTTCAAGAGAACGCCGAATAGCAACGACTAAAAGTGCGATAGATAACCTTGTGGAAACAAACTGTTTCTGTGCTCTTAGCTACAATTTTAACAAAAAGTGTTAACAAAAAATAACACAGCCAGTCCGGTCGGTCGGTCGCTATATAATGATCCAAAGCTCCGCCCTTAGTTAATTTTGCATTTTTTGCACAGAACCAAAAGCTAAATTTTAACGTTCATTTTTTTGGTCAATAAAAGCATATCGATTTCATAATTTTAAGCTCAGCAAAAAAATTGACGAAGATGGGTTTTTTTCCAGCGATTCGGTTGCAAATTTTAAGACAACTTAATTCTCCATGGGCTACCCCATTTTTACCAGCACCAATTAGTCATAGAGCAGGCGCATTATATCAGCAGGTATAAAGGAATCTCAGCAATCGTAATTTTTTACAATATTCAATAATTCGTGATGACAGAAATGCCGCTAATTACGAGCAATCAATACAATTAAATATTGCAATGATACTTTTAATCGTTTCCTTATATTACAAACGACACACGTTTATACATTTTGTTTCCTTGTCTCTGATTGGTAACGAGAGCTGAGCAAACTGAGGTTATCATGCTCTGAGAGTTAGTGTCGGCTCGGAGTGTATGAACTCTCGAGAAAGACTCGCACGACCAGCGGATGACTAAAAATACATTGTTACGTGTTGACATTGAAATGTTAATGCACTCTCCGCTCGACGCATTTCATGGATACAGCATGGCCTTAATATCATTTATGTCTTTTTATTTTATTGATTGTTTTGACTGCTATAGCTTTATTTCATATGATATCGCGTGAGCCGGTGTTTATTATGCGATAATGCGAAAAATTCATAAATGTGTTGCGGTGTCGTTGCTCCCGACCGTGTTTTTCGTATCGTCCGCGTCACCAGTGTGTGCAGTGGATTTATCACCGTCATGAGCGTATGATAGTTTATTTTATTCATTACCGGCTACCGAGTTTTATGAAACGTTTGAATTTTAAGTGACCATCTCATTTATTTCACGGTCGCTTAATTAATTGTAGCCTTTTCTATCGTTTCTATAATCTTAGGTTTGTGGAAAGCTTTCTACGTGACTTGACGCGTTATTTCGAAAAAAAATTTGGTTATTCATCGGTTGACTAATGGATATTTAAAATCTATAAGTTTTAAAGTTCATTACTCATTTAAATCATAATTAAATTTTAATCAATATTATATATTTAAATTCCACGTACTTACATATTATGATGAACATTTTATTTTGTTTTAAAATTATGTTCAAGGTTCTGTTATAGATACAAATGTGAGATTTTGTAATATTAACTTGGTAAATATTTCAACACTTTTTCCAAGGCTTTACAACCTAGTTAAGATTTTCTTTTTAATAAGTATATGGTTTTAAGTTATTGACATATTTGTTTTATTTAAATTAAATTATTAAGTAAAAGTGGTTAGACCCATTTTCGGCCATTATTTTGTAAAACATTTTACACTCATGACTGTAAAACCCATTCTTTAAGTTTACAACGATTTTTTTTAACCAATCGATGTAAAATATTATTTCTTATAATAGTTTAAGTGCCTAACTACTTAGTTTAGTAAATTTAGGATTTACTTTCTTCAAATGCTCTTTCAAAAATAATTCTCCAGAAATTTATATTTTTTTGTATTCTGCGCTTAACCCTAAAATACGAGTGCTTAATTTATGCGACGTCACTGAGTTTTAAAATTAATTCCCTGATTTTAAAGTGTGATTTAATTCCACGTGGGATTTTTTATTGCGCTGGCCTGCTGGATCGCATGTCTGTGCATCATTACTCCTCGTTAGTAACCAGTTTAGTAAGCGAATTGAATTTCAGTGTCTTGGTAATGGCTGCGTCGGCCAATGAAAGTTTATTACGATTATCTCTAAGATAATGGAGAACTAACCCTTTTCAACTAACACACTGAAATTACAAATTGTTTAAATTAAAATGAAATGGACCGTTTGAAGTTTGAATTTTATGACAACGACAGAAATGTAATTAGTTTAAAAAAATCTTACTTGTATGTAGGTATGTTGTGTTGTTATATATAATTCTGAAATGTGATTTTTAGAAACGGTGCATAAAAACTAGAAAAATATTTTTTGTAGTTAAAATTAAAATGTAGGTAGGTACTCCAGCAATTATAAATTTAGTGGTCTTATATTTTTATATTTGTATCAAACACGTCAGCTACAATATGTTTACAAAATATATATCCTTTTGCCATATGTTGACTGTTTTCTGAGCGATAAAACTGAATTGCGCGTTACTTTTTTGTATTTTTGTTATGCCGTTTCAGTGATATTTTTGTGCGTAAGTCGTAGTTCGCACTTATTTTGTTTAGCGTGCATAGGTAAATATTTTTGTTATTCATAGATAAGTTTTTAGATAAGATTTTGACGATTCCGGTTTTATATGACGTGATTTTTGTACGTGACTGTTGTATTTATAACTTAGTGCAATTAAAATTAATAATAACTTGCAATTTTTATGTTTCATTTTCGAATATTTTTATTTGAACTTGTTTCAAATTGTTTGTAATATAAAATAATTTTCAAGATCGCGATTTTCATTTTATTTATTAATTTTATATTTGATTTATTTGGCTATAATTGTGTATATTTTAAAACACTGCAGGAATATTATTCTGTTTTAAATTTTATTTTAAGTTTGAATCTTTTTATATTCACTTTTTTCACTTCAAAATGACATGAAAAAATCCTAAGTGTCTAAATAAATGGACTAACCTGTGTTGCATCCGTGTATGGTGTTGATGAGTTTTTATCGACGAGCTGGGACCCGAACACGGGTACTCCACTCGACGTTGGCGACAGGGACCTCACATCCGACACTTGTTGGGGCACCATTTTTATTTATCCAAAAAAATAAACCCCAAATAAAACTTAACACAAAAAAACACAGTTCACCTATTGCACTTAAAAACACTAAAAGACTAATTTGTTTGAGTCAAAAAAATTCATAAGTTTCTTTATAAAATATTTATAACAGTCCAAATGGAGCAACAAGGAGCCTCTGTTTGTTCCCGAACCGCAGCCTCTCGGCGGACGAAACTCCGGAGATCTCCCAGTACCTGGACACTATCCTAAAAGCTTTCTCTTCTAGAACGAGATATCTGCTACTATCTTCGTCGCCGGCGAACAGTCCAAAAGTCATAATTTTAGCGGTGTCCCGACCGCAGTTCAGTTAGCACTGCGGGGCGATCGTGTCATAATCAATCGGGAGCGACGTGTGGTGTGGGCTTTATGCGGCTACGTTCGCACTCCGCGGTGACAGAGAACCTACTGACTGAGCGGCAACGTGCTGTCAATATACCCGCGCGCTCAGCTGTTCGCCCCTGCCCCGCGCCGCGCAAGCGCCCCGCGCTCCCCCCGCGTCGCACTCTTATGCCGGCGGTCGGCGGAAGCGCACGCTTCCTCCGCGCTTCCCGCTGTACCGGTCGGACCGGTCCTCGTTACGAGCCGTGGCCGGCTAACCGTAACCCACAGCCCACGGTGGCCGTTTTAAATGCAAATTTTAGACGTATGAACACTTATTTTGGAGTTTTACTTAAGTATGTAGTTGTGTTGGCAACAGTTTCCACTAAAGTTTATGTTTATTAAACTTTTATACGAAAACAGAGCCTAATGGGACAATGTTTACATTTTATGGCTGTACTTACTAATTGAAAATAAGACTTATTAGTTTGGTTCAAGTATTTAATCATGCAGTTAACTCGTTAGTTACAACTTATAACAATTTAATTACCTCATAATTATGGCACCTTAGGGATTTTCACACATCATTATAATTTAGAATCTGAATGGTTAAGCAGAGGTCTACTAATGTACACCCGAGTCTCGCCAGTATGTTCAGGTATATGTAATATAGTGGTGAACCTATCTCCATTACCGAACTTCGAGCTGCTACTGAGTATTTCATTGAAATACCCAATAGGTGAGTACCGAACCGCCAGGACCTCAAACGTAGACCACGAGCCTACTAGCTCAATGAAGCAGGTATACTAATACAGTATCGAAATAATTAAAGTTACAACTTATCCACATTGAACATTAATAAAATATATAATTTAAAACAATCACCTACGAGTATCACAGGAAGGTCAATGATTTCATTTTAGTGGTTTTTTTTATAAACAGACCTATGCCTATCATAATATAAATCATTCATATCATAATAATCATTAATTAATTCCCTGTGCTGAAACAATTATTAATTAGTAGTGCATTTTGTTGTTATTTTTAGAAGATCTTTTTCATGAATAAGCTGTATCAAAATTGCATTACCACTAATTAGTTCATTTGCTCGTCCCCTATTACATGGGACTTAAACATATAGGCGAACTGACCATTAGGGACTTTAGTACAGCCATGCTAAACCCTTCGTGGAATACAGGCGTGATATTTTGTGTTACTTAATCATTTTTTATGGAACAACCTACAAACTAATAAAATAAAAATAAAATAAAAATAAAATACATAAACTATTTAGTTCTTTAGCACAAATTAAACTGGCCAATGTTTCGCTAATTGATAATTAAGTTTTAATAATTATTGAATGATTACATAAACAAATACCTACATTAAAAACTAAAATTTTCGCATTTCCTATTCAAACTTTACACCTAACAATTAACCTAAATAAGTACATTGGGCACCAGAAATTATGCCCAATTTGACAACAACCTTACCCAGGGTAGCTTCACTATAATTATTGAGCTCATTCCCCATTCATACGTTTAGTCAAAGGAACTTAATAAATAATAAAATACAAGTCAAATAAAAATAAACAGAAGTAATATAAATTAACGACATTCTAAGTCTCCCACTGCTGGGCTAAAGATTCCAGAATGAGCTGACATCAAATAGGAGCATTATACTGAATGATTGTTGTGTAATAGTAAAGAAGCAACTGGTATCTTTTTTTGTTTTATTTATCTTAAAAAAAATAGTTTTACGCAAAAGTCATACCTATCACTACACAACTTATCAGTAAATTATTTTTTTCTTTTAATCGATACCCAATCAGGGACGTTATCAAGTGACCTTTCTGTATTTTTTCTACCATGTACTTTAGTGTTGTCCCGACTACCATCTGCTGTGTGGTTACAGTTTGCCCGCATCCTTCTGGGTGTGGTTACCATTATTTGAGACATTAAAAAGACGTAATGTTTTATTTTATTTTTTTAAATTAAGAATGTTTTATGGTAATTATAGGTTCACTTCAAATGAATGTTTAATTGAGTAAAATGTCATTAAAATAGCCAATAAAGTTACCAGGATACACATTTTTTTTAAATAACTTATATTTATATTTTCTTTTTTGAGGGATGACCTAGACTACTCAACTTCCTCTTCGCATGTAGGAAGACGCGAGTATTGTAAAAGTCAACAAGACCCAGCATATTAAGTGGAATAATTTAATGTTCAATAGTTTAATAATCCGTCCACTAGTTCATTAAAATTATTGTCCTATGTAACAGGGGGACAAACTCCTCCTGTTGCTTAAGTAAAGAAATATACAGCGATCAAATACATTTGTAATTACGTGATAATCTTATTGTAGTAATTATAGGTACCTAAGGCTTGTAGCTTCACAAGATTCCATATCAATAGTGTATACCTCAAGGTCCAACAACCACCATTTATAAATGACACCTTATAACATAAATATCACATGCTATGGAGTTCAATGTATGTTGGTCATCTAATTTCTAGAAATTATATAAGATGACGCAACATCTATCTGTTTTACAACATCATTTTAGCTTTCTACGACAGTAATAATTATCTGAATTATACGCTTTTATTATTTTAAGCAGTGATAACCTAGTGGTATGACCATTGGACTGCCAAGTCGAAGGTCTCGAGTTCGAACCCAAGGCACGCACCTCTGACTTTTCGAATTCATGTGCGTATTAATAATTAATTATCACTCGCTTAAACGGTGAAGGAAAACATCGTGAGGAAACCTGAACACCTTAGAGATTTTTCTCGACGGTTTGTGAAGTCTACCAACCCGCACTAGGCCAGCGTGGTGACTATAGCCTAATCTCTTTCAATATGAGAGGAGACCCGTGCCCAGCAGTGGGACAGTAATGGGTTGATGACGATGACGATACGCTTTTATAGGCATGTATCGTTTGTCATACATTTCAAAATATTTTAAGTACTTAAGTACTGCTGTATAATGAACTTAATAATTGTTATTTTCTTATCAAACATTTGTACTCCTGGATTTGAACTCGGACTATACTACACAGCAAACAAGCGTTCGAACCACTAGACTATCACTGTTTGAGTTAGTAACCTAGTTTTTTCTAGCCCACTCGACAGGTGCACCCCTATGCTCGTTAACCACGTTAGAAACTGTCGGTTAAATCATACTAAAGATTGTGGCAATTATTGCCAATAGAACCGCGAAACACCTGGTAAAATTCATTAGTTCGCAATCTTCTGTAAAAAATCTAACTTGTCAAAAAGGACATTGATAGTTTATCTTCAGAACTGATGGTGAGCCTTGAGTATGCAGGTATAATTTTGTCAAGGGGTGGCCAACTTGATTAGACCCAAGATCTACCGTTTTTTGCTGAAATCCTGTGCGATCTAGCAATTACATCTACCAATTAATTTGTGAAATAATTTAGGAAATAGTGATTCGTGTCGACAATAGATGTCGCTGACGTCAGCTTAAGACGCAATGTGTATGAGAACATACATACTCATCCGTTAGACCAAATCGGAAGATGCAAGTTTTAATCCTACCTCAAGACCAATTTTTATTTCGTTAAAATAAAGACGTCTGTCTAGTGGTTCGAGTGTCGGACTGCTGATCACGAGGTTGTGGGTTCGATTCCCACAAGACACAAATATTTATGTGATGAACATAAGTGTTTGTGTTTGTCTGAGTATTTCTTATGTAGATATTATAAGTATGTATTTACAACAAAAAGTATTATATCCATTGTCTAGTACCCGTAGTACAAGCTCTGCTTAGCTTGGGTCTAGATGGTGCTGTGTAAAATTGACCAAGAATATTATTATTTGAATGTATCCTAAATATCTTTCAATTACTTATTAATAACAATCAATAGTGATTAATTATCTCGTACTCCGTGACATTGTATTCAACACCCCAGTTAATAAATCAACGTTGTGACGGATTGCCCAAAAAACACAATTGGGGCTTTTCTGCAGGTATTTTTTCCTTATTATTCCTGTTTTTTAATATAACGTTAGCGATCCCGAATTAGAGTGTAATTTAATTTGAATTAATTGTGTTTTTATGATAACGAACATTTTCGCCTTCGTCTATTTCAGCGCAAATGAGAAATTATTATAAGGATCTTTTAGGCAATTTCTGAACTTTTAATTCGAGCTTTCAAGGGGAGAATTTATGATTTTATTATTCGCTGTCAGAGTTTTGAAATTCGAAATGCAGTTTTATTTTAATAAATTAATTTAAATGTTTTTTGATTTCTTAATTTGTTTAATTTATTTTTGGATTTGAAACTATGTTTTGTTAAAGTGAGAGAAATGTGTGTGTTATGAAATTATTAAATTTTATTTCATCCTTGGCTAGTTAGTCTAGTGGTTGCAAGTTCGGCTGCTGAGCTTGAGGTCCTGGGGGTCATTTGCTAGGTTGAGTAAAGTGTTATTGAGTTTTTAATATATGAAATTCTGAATAACAGCACGATTTCGTGCCATAGATTCTAACTTGAGTTCTATTACAATTCAATGGTCATACCACTATTCATATCATTAGGGTACAAAACATGATTTATGGTATTAATCAATGTCAGATCCAGTACCATAACATGTATATCTAGTGGTACCTATCAGTTGTACCTATTGATAATGTCATCATGTATCATATGATTGATATCAAGTAAAAGTTTCGTGACGGCCGTAATTCTATGTCCTTTCCGCTGAGATTAACTTGTGCAGTAAGTTCCTATAAACGTATAAGTTTCACCAAAGTTTTTGTTGCATAACTGTAATTATATAATATTTCTTTATCTTTGGCGGGAAACAAGCATTAGTTTATAAGAATCAATTGCAAGTTTCTCTCGTTTTTTGCAGGTTTAAGTATATTAGCTAGCTTAGAAAGCTTATAAATACAGCTCCCCCACTGAGTACGTTGCACAGGGGGGTTCTGAGGTTGTCTATTAGGAGGACATAGTGCTCCCATCCATGTGCTTGCTGATGGTGGCCACCGGGATGGTTTTAATGGGTAAGAATCCCACACTCCCCGGTCTAACCGTTCAAAGAATATAGGCGTGATGATATTTTATATGTACGTTAAGACCTAAACTGCTGCTTTGGAACTGGGCTGGTCACATCTGCTGTATATCTGACGAACTGTGGGCAAAACTCACCCACACAATGTTAGATGACGTCATGGCAGACCCATAAGGAGATGGCAGGATGAGCTAGACCTTTATTGGAAGGATTGGCCGCAAAAGGAAGGAGGGCAAGGTGGCCTTTGCCTTGCAGTGGTACGATACAAAATGAATAAAAAAGAACTGCTTTCACTGATTACACCCTGATTTATATACTATATACTTTTCATTAATCCATCCAAAGGTTGTTAGCGATAAGACTGCCCACTGTATCTACAGAATAATACCTAAATTAATTCACAATAATTATAATAAATTTACTTGATATAAGTGTACTTTCATACTCCATATTACAGTGACATGACCTAACCCCTGAGTCACCGTGTCAAGGCCAGTGACGTCACTTCGGAAGCGTCAGATTGTCAGCATCGCGTGCGCACTAAGTAATCAAAATATGATGATTAAGAATCAATTTGTTTGTATATTAGGATTTGATTGGTCTGGCTTGAGTCATGTTTAAAATTGACGAGTAAGCTTTTCACAAGTTGATTTTGTAGATAGAATTGTAAGCTATGATTTCATATTAGAGTTACTTAAAGAAGGTAACTGTTGCATAGCATTGATACAGTGCTTCGCGAGGAAACGTTGTGTTGGCAGTGGGGGGACTTTACCCTTATACTGCCAACCGAACTATTCCTCTTGCGTTTTCAGGGTCGGCAACGTGCAAATGATTCGCCTGGTGTTGCAGCGTCTATAGGATACTGTAACCGCTTACCATCGGGTGGGCAGAATGCTACATACTACGATTTTATGAAAAAGTAATTCATTTTAAGAAATAAAGCTGTATGAAATTGAGGAACCCTCCGGGGCTTCTCTCACCTGTGTTGGGGTTGGCTTCCAGTCTAAACAGACAGGGCCGCACCGTGAGTTGAGGGGGCCCTGAGCTACTTAGGGGCTCACCTAATTACTCAAAGTATAGAAAAAAATGAGACAATAAAATATTTGATTTATATTGACTTTGACTTTACTTAGCTGGGCCCCTTCAATCCGGCCCTGTAAATAGATACCAGTGAATATCAGTATTTTACACGAAACAGTAGCAGTGATAGCCTAATGGCATGACCATTGGACTGCCAAGTCGAAGGTCTCGAGTTCGAACCAAAGGCACGCACCTCTGACTTTTCGAATTCATGTGCGTATTAATAATTAATTATCACTCGCTTAAACGGTGAAGGAAAACATCGTGAGGAAACCTGCATACCTTAGAGATTTTTCTCGACGGTTTGTGAAGTCTGCCAACCCGCACTAGGCCAGCGTGGTGGACTATAGCCTAATCCCTCTCAATAGGAGAGGAGACCCGTGCCCAGCAGTGGGACAGTATATGGGTTGATGATGACACGAAACAACTCCCATCAGAACTCCGCAAAGCAATACCTGCGCAATACCGATATCCTGAGGATAGACTGGTTGTAAAACGATTGTCATAGGTAAAACAACCGCATCATGAGCTCTCTGAGACACGGAGGGGTCTCGATGTGTTAAGAATGGTCACCTATCCACAGATGGACCGCGGTTAGCGCAGCTTAACCTCGCAGATGTGTAAATCAGCGTAATTATTACTTATCTACTGCACTCTGATGACGAGGTCTGTTGTCTAGTGGTTCGAGTGTCGGACTGCTGATCATGGGGTCGTGGGTTCGATTCCCACAGGACACAAATATTTGTGTGGTTAAAACATAAGTGTTTGTGTTTGTCTGGGTGTTTCTATGTATTATAAGTATGTATTTACAAAAAAAAAGTATATAAGTATTATATCCATTGTCTAGTACCCATAGTACAAGCTCTGCTTAGTTTGGGACTAGATGGTGCTGTGTAAAATTGACCAAGAATATATTTATATTTTTACTGTCATGGTTTTTTTTTTAATAATCTCATTTATTTTCAGGGATTTTTGTACACAAATGTGACGATGTCAATCCCATCGTGCTTTTACAAGTATAAACTTACATCCTAAACTATTAATAATAATACAAAACTTAACAATCTATTTCTTATCTAAGAAACTACATAAAATTAATGCTGCTTTAGAAGTTGGTTACTCTCATGGATAAGAAAAAGAAATTTAGTCATCATACATAATGCTAAGTATTATTAACCTAAGTCAACATGATGTCATGTCATCGGAAATCATTAATATTGTCAGTTAAGCCTGATTGAATGACGCGTTGCTAGGTCAGCAAAATTGTATGATTCACTCAGTTTGTTTGTTATTGCATGTTGTTTGAACTTTGTCAGTAAAATGGGTTGATGACGAATAATTGGAATGAACCTTTGCCTAGCCTAACGTTAGCTGTATCAGTTACGAATGCCTTTGCTTAAAAAAACACTATGTAGAATCGCAAACAAATTGTATTTCCTTTTACAAACAAAACATCGACAATTGTAAACGATTTATATTTATATCATATTATAATAGTAATATCTCCTTAATATGACGTTTATAACACTCATTGATCTAGTGGTTGCAAACGCGGCTGTCGTGTGAGGTCCCAGGTTTGATTCACTTGTCGAGCAAAGTTATTTGATTTCTATTAAATTCCTAGTAGTAACACAGAGTCTGCAGCTAGGTACATGGGACTGCATATCAGCTATACTGTGGGGTACATCTATACACCTCTGCCCAACAAGTCAGAGATAAAGGCGTTATTGTACCATATATTATATAAACACATATAACACTCACGCCTTTTTCCCATGGGGGTAGGCAGAAACTAAAGATCGCCACTTGCTACGATTCTTGCATACTTCTTTTGCTTCGATCACATTCATACATCTTGTCATACACACACGCCGGTTGCAAGTACTACGCACCTGATCTTTTAGAATAACCCCACCAATAAGGTCGGCGTAAGTTTTTCTAGGGCGTCCCTCTCAGTTTTTGTACCATGATATCATCATGAACCCATATACTGTACCACTGCTGGGAACGGGTCTCTTCTCACAGAATGAGAGGGATTAGGCTATAGTCCACCAAGCTGGCCTAGTACGGGTTGGTAGACTTCACACACCGTTGAGAAAAATCTCTAAGGCATGCAGGTTTCCTCATGATGTTTTCCTTCACCGTACCATGTTATATTATTTTTTAATTACCAAAATAACCTTCAGATTGCAAACAAGATACATATTCTAAACAAACTTTACTATTCTCTCTCAATACTAACATACTAAACACAACATTTAATAACGAACTCATTAAAAAACCAGCCACGTATCCGAGTTAATCTCGAAAGTTAAAGTTTAAGTTGCCCAAGCTAGCGTTCTATGGCCCTATTCAAACGTGAGGCTATTTGACGGCTTTCCCGAAAGACGTCGTTACACATTAGTTTCATCTAAGATCATCCCCTTAGCGACGTGGCTACAATGTGTACCACAGATAAGGGACAGTATTGCTCGAGAATGTTTTTTTTTTTCTTTTCCTAGAACTTTTACAATTGAATGGAGACTACAATAATAATGAGGGAAGTGCTTATTCAGAAAAAAAGTGCATTACATTTTATAACGTATCTTACAATTAAGAATAAAGCCTAATTACATATTATATGTAGTTGTGTCTGAACACAGAAGGAACGCTGCTGACTGGATGAGGAAAGCCTTAGATCGGACTCTGTGCCGTTTACTAGGAGAAGCCTACGTCCAGCAGTGGACAATATATAAACGACACGGTTTGCGTAGCAGCTGGGCAGTCGGCTTCTGCGCCACGGGTTGTAGGTTCGATCCCCACACGGAACAAATGTTTGTATGATCAACTTTGTTCCGGGTGTGGGTGTTTGTGTATGTGAAAATTTGTGTTTTTAAACGCACCCACGATACAGGAGAATATCCTAGTACGGGACAACGTTTAAAAAAATATATGGGCTGATGATGATGATGATATATCTGAACTAGGTTGAATCTGTGTTTCAGGCAGGAAGTGCATAACTAAATTTATAAAATAAATTTATTTCGATAAAATATCTAAAGCAGTTAGAGTAATTTACAAAAATGCTAAGTAAGTAATTTATTTTCATACTACGAGTAACTCTTCTGTTTGTTCGTAAGAAATGCTTGTTAAATATAGACATAAAACATTTTTCCAGGTAAAATAATGCGAATGCCGGTCACCATCAAGTGGGACCTTTAGGTGTGTGTTATCTTACAACAAAACCTAAAAAAAACGTACCTACCCAATCTCTAAAGCTAGCTTAAGTTTCTAATCCATCTTCCTAATCTTAACTTGTACCCTAACTCTTCTTTCCCTCAGATTTAAGGGACGCCTCTCTAGGTTACATTGTTAGAAAAAGTGGGAAAAAAGTGGTAACTGGTAGCGTACAAAAAATGGTGGGTCACTAGCAGTCAAGCGAACGTTGTTCGAACTTCTGATAGAATCGGATCGAGTACTTCACGTCAGCAGGCCATGGCCTCGAAAACGGCGAGGCCTTAAACTGGCCTCGTATTTGGAGTTGGTAAATTAGTTATACAGAGAAATATAACATTCTGCTACTAATAGTAGGTACTAGTTTTTATGAAGTCTTAACTTATCGTTACAAAATTCTGTAATTAAATTGTTATAGAATTTTTATATATTTATTGTGGGCTTCAAAACTGTACTAAAAGTTGCAGTTACCGAATTGATTTCCTAGGGCGAGTAAAACTCATGGGGACCCACGATATAAAGAAAAACTTGTTAGTAAATGCGAATTTACTAAACATATTTGCAAAAAAATTTAATACCTTTGTATAGTTATCTAGTCTAGAAAGAACTAAAGAACAAAAACAAACCCTTCTAGTAAGACGTAAAAATAACTAAAATTAAAACCAACGAGCGCTCGTCCCAACTAGAAGGAACTTAACTCCGCTGTTTTCGAGGGCACGGCCTTAAAATCGAGACTTTATCCAGCTGAGGATCGTATATTTCCCACCCACATCCAAAAACCAGCCTTAAAACGGGACTAACAAAGTCTAAATTAAAATAAAGTTGACCTTCGCAGAAAACGCAACGTGCAACCAGCTATACTATATTCGTTTATCTTCTCGTGTTTGTGTTGTGGTCTTACTCGGGCATCGATTGGGCGTCTCTTTTACTCGTTCGTTGCAGTGTGCCTGTCCCGCTCCAACACAAACTAACCGGTTCGGACACGTTCGCAATACATTGGAAAGAATTGTGTTGATAAGCGCTGCGTAGGTACTTTATCTGTTCTATTTAGTCACAATTGGAGACTGGGCTCCAATGCTAACCTATTTTTATACCTTCGTTTGATATGCAGGCCTCAATTTGAATTTTATCTTAATTAATTTGTTGTAGTAAGTATTTAATAATATTTTTGCTGCTACGACGCGACGACTCCAATAAACTTTTGAGTTCATTACACGAAGAAAAAGAATAATATTTTCTCTGTATGGTGGGCACTATTCTTTATTTTGTTTAATCTTGAATTCTTTATATGGAATGATCATTTATCTACATATTAATAGATGCCTCTTTACCTCTATAAATAGATGACTATAGCCGAATGTCCTCCATTCTGATTTCATAACAAATCAATAATAAATCAATATTTTTGGACATTTTTACATAGCACTATCCAGTCTCAAGAGGTGTAATACCGTGTACATACTTTTTTTGAAAATATATAGCTACTTATAATACGTAGGAAACACCCAGACACACACAAAGACTTATGAATATATATTTATTTTATCACATAAATATTTGTGTCCTATGGGAATCGAATCCACGACTTCGTGATTATCAATTCGACAGGCGAACCACTAGACCACAAACGTCGTCGATAACTGATATTAGCAGTTTTATTTTACTTTAAACATTATTTGTATTTATACGTTTCTTGAACCTGTGAATAATTAAAAACCTGATAAAGAGATGACAAATTCTAAATCTTCATTTAGATCATATTATCTAATAATGATGTAATAATAATAATATTGATAATATTATATAATATAATATTGATAATGATAATATTATCATTAAAATTTAAGATTAAGTTAGTAATCCATGTTATTCTGTCCCCGCTGTTTAGTTGTCGCCTAAAGCGTAGCAGTGTGTTGTACTGCAAGCAGTTGGTACAGCTTGAGTTTAAGCTTCATCAACTATAAAAGCAGTTTTACACATGCCAGCATATTATACCTAATTACCATCATCGACTTAGGATTTAGTCTAATCCATGTATTTCTTGATTCGCCAAAAGCATTTAATTATGATATAGGTGTAAATATTACTTACAACGGTCCTTCTGTAAGTCTATTGGGGAGGCCTTGGTTCAGCAGTGGACCTCCTGTGGCTGATTTGTATACTAGGAAACAGAAAAAACAAACATTACACACATATACCTACACAAACCTATACACACATCCTCTAGAAGACAACAAATGTCTCATTTTTCAAAGGGTATTTTAGAGGCTTCCAAAGGGGAACATTTTAGGACCATTTATCTGCACATGGTCGTGATAATATACATAATTAAATATTATATATTATGTAGATCTGATCGACATGACAATCACAACCACCCTGCCTAAAGTATATTGAAGATGAAGATGATCTGGTAATAACGTGTGAAGAGTTCTGAAAAGATGGTTATTGTAAAATACTAGCTACTGTATAGCTACTTTTATTAGGAAATCACCATCTAAAATTCCTGCTTACCCCATAAAATTTAAAAGGTGGAAGGATAAACATATAAGCCATATTATCCTTGACCAGACATCCTCTTTCAACCCCGAAAAGAGTTTTCGTTTTAACCTTTATTTGATCAATGAAAATTCATAATTCTTATTATACATGGCATAAGGTTCTAACTGAAATAGCATTCGAATTATTTACTTTTTTATACGTGTTTGACCAAGTAAATATTGAAAACAAAAATGTTTGCTATTACTCGCAGTTTAAATGAATGTTTAACGAATCTCAAGGATTCACATAATTACTGAATAAAATAAATATGGCGAGTTGAACTCATATTTAAATATTGTCTGATTCAGGGAGAGCAGGTATGTACTAGCATGTTTCATTATAATTATAGTACGAAAAAGATTGGCAACGATACTGTAACTCACAGTTTTACATAAAGAAGAAAATTCGTATGAAACTCAGTTCATACAAGATTCATTGTCAATCCATATACTGTCCCACTACTTGGCACGGGCCTTCTCTCTGACTGAGAGGAATTAGGCTATAGTCCCCCACGCTGGCCTAGTGCGGGTAGGCAAACTTCACACAACGTCGAGAAATCTCAAAGGCATGTAGGTTTCCTCACGATGTTTTCCTTTACCGTTTAAGCGAGTGATAATTAATTAGGTACCTACATAAATAATACGCATGAATTCGAAAAGTCAGACGTGCGTGCCTTGGATTCGAACGCGAGACCTTTGACTTGGCAGTCCAATGGTCATAACAGTAGGCTATTACTACATTTTCATACAAGATTATTGTTGATAAATGCACCATTCAGGAAAAATCTAGACACCCAAACTTGCAATATAAAAAATATCTAAGTATAGATCGAACAAACAATTACGTGAGGATTAGATGTGCTACTGGTAAGTTGTAATACGTAGATCAACTGATCTGTAAGATTAAGCTACGCTAGCCGCGGTTAGTTTATGGATTGGTACCTTGGTGCCACGTAAAACCGTCGGTCCCGATTGTCATGCCAACACTTACGCTATGACAATCGCTACCATTTAGTAGAAGCCCAAAAAGCCTGACAACGAGTTTATTCTTAGGATATCGGTATTGCCCAGAAATTGGGTTGCGTATGTCTGATAGCAGTTGCTTTGTGTAAAATAGATATTCCGTATACCCCAACATAGTCGAGAACACGCTCGGAGGATAATGGTACAACATATAAACCAATCCACACTACACCGGTCACTTGATTGCATTGGAAATCAGTCGAGATCTAATTACTCAATATGTTGAAACTGTACATTGAGTTCTAGAGATGGTAAACCCTCCGCCCCTCCGTACCTCCTCCGTACAAACAAACGACCCACGCGTGAAATCTAAACCTTGGCCTATTGCAAGATTGCCCAAAAAGCCATAGCTTATTTGTTTTCATATTACCACAGTAATTTCGAATAACTGTACCAATGTTGGTCCATAGATTTAATGCCCCAATTAGTAGCTTTATGGCTTTATGGGTATAGGGCCTATTATAATAGCGATTGGTTTTTAGACGTAATGGATTACTTGACGACCTCTGTGGTCTAGTGGTTTGATTGCCAGACTACTGAGCACGAGGGTGTGAGTTCGATTCCTACATGATAGAAATATCTATGTGATGAACATTTATAAGTGTTTGTGTTTGGGCTGTGGTATCATGCTGATTCAACTACTCAATCCAACTGGAGGTCTTAGTTAGCCCCAAATTGAAGGACTCCTTCATTTCCTACAAAGACATAACCAATATTTTAATTACGTAAGTATATATTTTGCTCGTGAAATAATGTTAACACATAATATATTATTTACTTTAAGAACCACCCGAGGCGACCTCTAGACAACTCGCAAATACTAATTGCAAATGCAACATCCTGTGTTATTGCCTAAAACTTATGATATTATCCCAATATTTACTGATAACAGGACTGGTGTGAATAAGTAAAATATATGATAATAATTAATCTTTAGTATAAAAATCTATTGTTAGATATATTTAAATTTTAGTTAAAAATGTATGTGTATTTTTTTTTACATAATTCTATAGTTTTGGCATGAGCTGCTAATATTATATACTCAAACTCAAAATAATTTATTCAAAATATTCAAGATATACACGTAGAGATCGACACCCTAAGAGGTGTCTCCTAACACTTTCGCTGACACTCACCTAATAAACTCCTTTTGTCTTTCATTCATATTTTTTAAAAGAGCTAGTGCATACTTAGTGGGAGTAATTCCACTCAAATTGTAGCGGCCCGACTAGGGTAGTACCTTCAACTTACAGAAAATCGAAGTGAACACTGCTTTGAGCTGTGTTATGTTCCTTACGGTGAGCAAGGTTGCCAATGCTCCGCAAGGAAACATTGTGTCGGCAGTGGGGGGACTTTGACCCTTATACTGCCAACCCAACTATTCCTCTTTTGTTTTACAGTATCGGCAATGCGCAAGTGGTACCTCTGGTGTTGCAAGCGTCTATAGGTTACGGTAATCGCTTACGCTACGACGGGGCGTACGCTTGTTTGCCACCTTAGTGGTATAAAAAAATTACACTCAACATGACAACTTCACCGCATATTCTTTTAAATTGACGTGTATATATTATACATATGTGTTGGGCATTAAACTTCCTAATTAAATAATTATCTAGTTCATTAGGTTGCTACCAAACCCAATCAAAACCGCTGTCCTCATTAGGTATCCAATTTTTGTTGTTATCAGAAGCGGCCTGGTGGGCACAATCTAAGCCACATATTAACTGAGCCCGTTTGGTTATCGTGGGCAAATATTATTGATATTAGTCCAATATGTTTGAGAACGTGGGCAAATTTTGGTCATTGATGTTGAATGTGACATAAGGTACCTATGGCTTCTTACTGTAGCTTCCTTATTTAGAAGTTAGAGGAAGATTTTGCACTAACCTACTTAATTTAGCAAATATTATTATTTGATAACTTACAATGAAAAATATTTACAGAATTAGACCGAATAGAATTAAATCCAATTTAAAGGTTAGTGTCCGACTAACTATAATATAAGTAATTAAGTAGGTAGTATGTAAGCTTTACATAGCATTACGCTGGTATTGCCCGAAAGGTTAGGCAGATGTCTACTAGTCTACACCCACTTATATCCAATATGTTTTGGGTTACATGCAATAGAGGGTGTGCTTACTGCCATTAACAGTATATTATCGAAAAATCAATGTTAACTGAATTTACCACATTTTTACCTTATCTTATTTTAGCTTAACTGTGGGGGCTGGCATGGCCAGCAACACTTTGACCAAATGTGATAATATGTTGTGTTGTCTCCAGCATGGTACATTGCTTACTCTTCAAAGACGTGGTTCATGAAGGCGGCTAGTCCACTAAGAAGAAGGAACCTGTAGTCTTCTGGCTTCGGGTATCCATTTCTACGCCAGGACGACACAATCACATAAGATGTGCTGCATTGTTGTCTATTGTTACCTTAAGTCTGCACTACTTGAGCAGATTGTGAGTTAGTGCTTTTTTATGGGTATCGATATCTATTGCATAATTATTTAATGCATAATTTGCTTACAAATTAACGTTGAGGTCCAGTGCTCCTTACTTTATTTTCTAGAATGCACCTTATTTCAATCAGTTTCTAAACAGTAAAAGATATTTGAAAGGGCCGGTCACTTTAACCAAAGGTCAAAAGATCATTCCATTACATAAGTAATAGATCTCTGAACCTTCTGTATGACAGATTACTGGCCTATGACCCATGACACTATCCAGTTAACCGTTTCTCTGATAGCTTCTAACTTTGGTATTGGTAATGATGAATTTGATGTTTACTTTCTATTCGCATATTTTGGATTTTGTTATCAATATTGTATATGAGATAGGCATAATATTAATACCTAAGCATAATTACCGAAGACTGCCTTATACCGAGTATAGATAGCCTTCGTATAGTTAATTAAAAATAGGACGAAGCGTAAGAAGTATGCAAGAATCCTAACAAGTGGCATTCTTTAGTTTCTGCCTAACTACGAGGAAATGTTAGTGTATACATGTTTATGATATTTATAATAATATATTTTAATTACTGTATGCACGAAGAAAATATCGTGAGGAAACCTGCATATCTATCAATCCTGCCAATCAGCACTAGGCCAGCGTCGTGGACTTAACCTTTCTCATTTATAGGAACTACTTTGCACAGTACACTAGTTGGATAATAAATATGTTGGTGATATTGATTTCTGACATTTACGCGAATATTATACATTGAAATAAAAAACTCTATAAAGGGTCCGAAACGTCGAGATTAATAACATCAATTTAACGTGATAAAATCCGTAAAAAGTTGTTTTATTTCAATATTTTGATGATGTAATGTTTGCCTCATTCGTCTAGTAGTTGCAAGCACGAGTCCTAAGCTGTAGGTCTTTTTTTAGGCGAAGAAACTGCCTGTGCGCATACGACACCGTCGGGGATAAGGTGAGGTTATGTGGGGCTCGCACCCACTAAAAACTACGTTTGTGCCTGTCTGTCCGCTTGGGTTAACAAAGTGTTATTGGGGATTTTTCTTAATACCAGCTCGTAGTTTAGATTTAAACCCAGCTAGGGCAATAGATGCTTTCTATTACATAGTAACTAAAATACACCAACTAAATACGATATAACGACACCTCTTAATAACCGTTCGGGAATATAGGCGTGATTGTATGTTAATTTCAATAAACTACACTCCAAGTTTTGTTGTCGTAGATTCTACATCATTGCACAGTTCACGTTTACATAATGATTAATTCACGCAACTGACTTACTTACTGAGGTGATAATAATAATAATTGTTACACTAAAAACGCACGAAAAGTGAACTTCAACACTATTACTGTTAATTGAATCTAAAATCTACCACTTACAAAATAAGATACAGTTTTAGGTGCTCTTTTCAAGATTGGAAATGGATTAATACTCGTGTGAAGTTTAGTATTTGATTTGTCAGTTAAAGTCTCATTAATATCGGTCTATTAATTGAAGACCCATGGATCCTAAGTTTGAATGGACTTTAGAACAATTTGGAACTTTCAAAAATATGTTTGTGTATTAATTTTTAATGTTTTAGTGGAATTGTGGGAACAAATCAAACTGCAGTTACCCTGTGATAATAGCCAAAAATATTTTAGCAAGTAAATATAGCCAGATCAATTTCTAGTTTTTATCGATTCTCTACATTCTGAGAGATTCAGGCATGATCTAATATTGTTATTATATGTACTGATAATCTAAGCAGCAGTGATAGCTCAGTAATATGACCGTTGGACTGCCAAGTTAAAGATCTCTAGTTTGAATCCAAGGCCTCTGACTTTTCGAATTCATGTGCGTATTAACAGTTTCGCAGTCGCTTAAAACGGTTAAGGGAAACATCGTGATGAAAACTGCATGCCTGAGATTTTCTCGACGGTGTGTGAAGTCTGCCAACCCGCACTAGGCCAGCGTGGTAGACTATAGCCTAATTCCTCTCAATCTGAGAGGAGACCCGTGCCCAGCGGTGGGACAGTATATGGGTTGGATAGAACATATTTTCTTTTTGGTGTCCAGGATATGTTGGACTCGTACCGACTAAAAACCGCACTTGCCTTCACTAGTCGTGGCCATGGGATTCTTGGCATTCACCACGACCATCATTATCCACACTTTTACCCATTATGTATGAGTCAGCTTTCAGTATAAACAGATGTGGCTAAACATCAGTATTTCATACCAAGTACCTCGTGATCAGCAGTCCGACACGCGAACCACTAGACCACAGACGTCGTCATAATAAGACCGCCAATTGTACTCCTGTGACGTTTGTTTTAATTTTTATTTACTGTATCCTTTAGTATACAATAAAGAATACTCTATCTCTTATGGTCACCCATCCTTAAACTTATTGCAACAAGCGCAGCTTAACCTTTCATATCGAATGATCAACTTGGCTACGACCATACAGCATTCCTACTAAACACACATTAAACAATTAAGTAACTGACATGTTTACATGTACTAATTTCAAGTCTCATATTACACGTAACCCGACGCGTTAGATTTTAGGTCGCATTTGTTTGAAAGCATGTTACAATTTGTTACAAACGATCCTTTGTGTAATAGGAGTGTGTTGTTAAGTTTTTGATCCGGAAAGTAATTGTTAGTCATCGGTAGTGAGTAAGTCAGTGGGTCATTAGTGCAGGATAAGTGGAAAAATATAATTCAGAATCAGCAACTAAACGAAAATAGAATAGAATAAACTTTATTGTACACCAATATAAGAAGCAAACATTCTGGAATTCATAAAACTAAGGGTACAATGGCGGTCTTATTGCTAAAAGCGATAACTACTAAACAACCTTTGGATGTACAGGAAAATTAGTGGGTAGTCAACGGTGTACTATAACCATCTATATTATACAATAAAATATATTATAAAACAATTAAAATAAATAAATGTGTAACCTCCTAAGACCCAGCGTACATATTATTTATGTACAAAATAATCTGCCCCAGTCAGTCCCAACACTTTTATCGACTTGTACTCAGAGACGTAGAGACCTCGCGTACATTTTTCTGTACATATTCATGTAATTTACGCTAGTTTCTTTCTTTTTCTTTAAATGCTGCCTGCTGGATTTTCATTAGCAATTTGGGGTTTTAACTTTATGATAACCAGACTGTTCAAAGCTGAGTATGTGTAATTGGCCTACAAAGTACTCACATTTAAATTTTATTGAGTTAAACATTATTATGTAATAAGAAAAAATATAATCACACTAACCATTTCAGTAATGTCTGCTAATATCAAATTAATTAAATCATTGTTATGTCAGACTTAGGTACGTGAGAGAAATGCAATTTGATATGTACTATTACATTAATCCAGTCTACTAAACATAAAAAGAAAATAAATTACTAAAGAGATTGAAATGAAATGAAATGAAATGATATTTATTTCTGTAAATAGATCTTTTAAAGACACTTTTACAAGTCAATATTTTACACTTTTTTTTTTAAGCTAGATGGCTCCGGCATTTCCTAGCTGACGACCTCTGAGAAGAAACGCCGAAACAAACTCAGAGAATCATAGTCTCTTTTAAAGTCCAGACATAGAATAGTAACAAATATGTGTCTTACAATGTAGGGCAAAGTCTGAAATGGCCTTTTGAAGAAAGAGCCATAGCGGCTTTGAGTAGACCAGTCCCAACTGACGGCACGCATGCATCAGTCATTGTGTAGCTCAACCATAATTTAGGGAGCTCAACAACCCGTCGCACGACGATACCAGATCAGAGGCACATTTGCGTAGGCCACATAAAAAAAGGCTCGAAGCCACCAGACTGTTCAAAGCTGAGTATGTAAATTTAGCCTACAAAGTACTCACATTTACAGTTAGTCAGTTATAGTTGAACATTATTAAATAGTAAGAAAAAAATATATAATCACGGTAATAATTTCAGTAATGTCTGCTGATATAAAATTAATATAAATCATTGTTATGTCAGACGTACAAGAGAGCAATGCAGCTTGATGCGTACTATTGAATTAATCTAGTCTACTAAACAGAAAAGGAAAAATAATAATAATAATTAAAGAGATTGCCATTGACAGTAAGAGCCGACCAGCCCCGACAGACGGCACCCGTTCACGAGTATGACGTGTGTATCGGCGTCGTTTGACTCAACCATTTTGCAGGGAATAAAACGACCCGACACACTACGCCACCATCAGCAGGACATTTTAGTGAGCATGACAAGCTCGGACTGCTAGGCAACTGAAGGGCACAATGTAATTTTAAGTCATTATAATGCATTTCAATATATGCAACATCAATGGCTGCACGACTCTCATACTTTATATGAAATAAATTATTTAAAAAAAAATGTCAGTTAATAAATATTGCTCCATGTCAAATGTATAGATGTCAATATCAAAATCACAAATAAATATGTCAACATACATAATTAAAGAAGATGTCAATTAAGGTTACTTTATCAATCTATGTGCAACTGACTAAAATACTTAAATTTAATTGTAATACATTAATAACCCGGTTCATTAGAGCAGCTCAATCCCAAGCATTTTTATCTTCTATGTAGTCGTTAACTTTATAGTAACCCTTTTTAAAAAGTCTTTGTTTAATAAATGTCTTAAATTTATTGCAACTCAATTTTTGCACTTGACTTGGGATTTTATTGTAAAAGCGTATACATTGACATTTAAACGAATTACTGATTTTCTGGAGCCTGGTCGAAGGAACAACAAACCTATCTTTATTCCTAGTATTAATATTATGGATATCACTATATTTAGAAAAGAGATTAATATTTTTATGCGCATACATTAAGTTTTCATAAATATATTGGGAAGAAACAGTCATAATATTAATCTCTTTAAATTTTTCTCTCAGTGAACTTCTGGGGCTTAGATTATAAATTGATCGAATAGCCCTCTTCTGCAGCACAAAAATATTCTGTATATCGGCGGCATTCCCCCACAACAGAATACCATACGACATTACACTATGGAAGTAACCAAAATATACTAAGCGAGCTGTCTCGACGTCAGTTAAGCTACGTATTTTTTTCACGGCATAAGCTGCAGAACTGAGCTTTTTTGATAACTTATCTATATGTGGGCCCCACTGAAGCTTACAATCCAAAGTAATGCCTAAAAACACAGTGGAGTCTACAAGGTCCAACTCTTCGCTATTTATGAGTACACTGGTTTTCACCTGTCTCACATTAGGCGTTGAGAACTTAATACATTTAGTTTTTTTTTCATTTAATAACAAATTATTAACATTAAACCAGTGCACTACTTTGGACAGAGCGCTGTTTACGTCGTCAGTTGCCAGTTGCTGGCGTTTCAGTTTAAATAAAAGAGAAGTATCGTCTGCAAACAGCACTACCTCATGATTGTCCCTTATAAGATAAGGCAAGTCATTAATATAGATTAAAAATAAAAATGGGCCAAGAATTGAGCCCTGCGGAACTCCCATAGTAACGACTGACCCGGGGGATCTTTTTCCATTGACGTCCACTTTCTGAATCCTATTACACAGGTACGAAGTAAGAAGATTCAGAGAAGCGTTCCTAACACCGTAGTGGTGCAATTTCCTTATTAAAGTTTCATGAAGGACGCAATCAAATGCCTTGGACAGATCACAAAATATACCCAAAGCATCGTATGAATCCTCCCAGGCACTGTATATGTGTCTTAAAAGTTCAACACCAGCATCGGTTGTCGAACGACCCCTTGTAAATCCAAACTGTTTACTGTGTAATAATTTATTGTTAAGAAAAAACCTTTGCATTTGATTCAACATTACTTTTTCGAAAATTTTACTAAACGTAGGTAACACTGAAATAGGTCTAAAATTAGTGGGGTCAGATGTGCTACCTGATTTAAACAAAGGTATATTATCTTGCTAATTTTCATAAGATCAGGAAATTCACCACAGTCGATGCAGTCATTAAAAATAAGGGCTAAAGTAGGTGCTGCAATGTCGATTACAGATTTTGCAACGTCAACAGAATTACCCCACAAGTCTGTAGTCTTCTTTACATTTAAAGTATTAAACGTTTTTAATATATCATTGTAATTGACATGACAAAATTGAAATTCAATATCACATAAATCAACATTTTCTTTAAGCAATGATTCAGCAATAGTGGGGGACGAGTTCAGTAATTTAGTAGTCGAAATAGGGATGTCTGCAAAAAACTGTTCAAATGCTGAAGCAACCTGTGAGTCTGCTGATACTACATTGTCACCAATTTTAAGACTATAGTCGCTATTTCGACTGCTAGTTCTTCCTGTTTCAGTATTAATAATTTGCCAAGTTGTTCTGATGACATTATTACTATTTTTTATTTTTGAGCTTAAATAACGGGACTTGGCTATAAAACAAACTTTTTTAAATAATTTTGAATAATTTCTTACATAGAGATTGAAATCAGCGTTCTTTACATAAATGCGCTCATTATAGAGCTCATACAGCCGCCTTCTACTTTTATGAATCCCTATGGTTGCCCATTCACTGAAAGAAGCGTTTCCATTAACTGTGATCGTCTTGGGGACAAATGAGGCATCAAACTCTGTACAGTATGTTTTAAAATAGGCCTCGTATAATTTATTAGGGTTATGATCATAAGGCAAAAATGGTAATTTATTGTTAAGTTTGGTTTTGAACATTTCTAAGCGACCTGCAGTTTTTGGGTTTATAGTGATATCCGTTTTAACTACTTGTTTAATAGGATTTGGGATACTAATCATCTGTCCGGAGTGGTCAGAATCTAACATATTGATAATTTCCCTGTGGTCAGGTGTAACATCTGTGTATATATTGTCCAAACATGTAGCAGTAGAAACCGTTATTCTAGTCGGCTCCAGGAATAAATTAGTAAGATTGTATGATAGGAAAAGGTTTTTAATTTTAATACTTAATCCTGAATTTTCTAATAAATTGACATTAAAATCACCACATGTTATAATAAATTTATTACATTTACAAGCTTTATGGAGTGCTTCATCCATTATCCTTTCAAAGCAATCATACAATCCTGAAGGAGGTCTGTATACACTTAATACAATAAACCGCTCTAATTCCACACAGGCTATCTCAATTGTTCGCTCAACAGAGAGGCTCACTATATCCTTGCGTTCTTTTGATTGCCATTGACAGTAAGAGCTGACCAGCCCCGACAGACGGCACCCGTTCACGAGTATGACGTGTGTATCGGTGTCGTTCAACTCAACCATGTTGCACGGAATAAAATAATTAATATCCTGATTAATAGTAGGTAAATATGCAAGCATATTTTATGCAAGCATATTTTTTTAGGTCCCTTATATATTATAAGGGACCTAAAAACATAATGGAAATATATCATGGTATCTGTAGATATTCCCCAAAGGGTAGGGCAGACGTATGCTTATTAATCACCGTACACCGACAGTTCGCCGGTATGCTTAGGACCCCTTTAACAGAGACGGGAGCGTATTACCATTAACTGGGCACCAATCCAAACTCCCAGCTGCTACTGAGAATTTCATAGAAAAACTCAAATTAGGACCCAGGACCTCAATCGTAGCATTTGACATAGGTACTGGTAAACTGTGGATTAGTATATTATTAGGCATATTAAATTCAAAAACTCATTAGTCTAGTGGTCCTAAGCGCGACTGCTACCCTAGAGGGAGGGGATCGAACTCAGGACGGGTTCGATCCCCAGGTCGAGTAAATGTTATTCGCTTTTTCTATTAAATTCTCAGCAGCAGCTCGGAGGCTGGATGTGTGCCCGGTTAATGGCAAAAGGCTCGCCCCGTATTATATGGGACCTAAACATTCCGGCGAAATGTGGGTGTACATTAATACACCTGGCTCTGCGTAACCCTTCTGTGAATACATGCCTGATGGTATACATTAAAATAAAAAATTACCACTAAATGGGAACTGTACTATTTGTCTTTCATCATGATCACGGTGGATGTAAAATTATGCTTATGATGACATTAAACACATTTATTACATTCCAAACATAATACATTTAAATAAAATAAATATGGCATAAAAAAACCCCATTACTATGCGTTTTCACAGAAATGAAACAATAAGAAAGTAAACATTGAGCTTCTGATTACTGTACCATCTGATCAAACAATAAATAATTTTATCACTCTATATGGTCATGGAACTGTCCGCGGTGATCTCATTATTCTGTTACAGGTATTTGAATGAATTGTGTCATTTTATAAAACTACCACATAGCTCATAATATAGAATTGTTCGTAATATAGAAAGTGTTTTAGTAAAAATGGGTAGATTTTCGGAAATTTTATGATATTACATTATATACCATAACGCCTGTATTCCCTGAAGGGTTAGACACCACAGTTTACCGGTATGTTTAGGTCCCATGTAAAAAAAATGGGGCGAGCCTGTTGCCATCAGAACTACGAGCTGCTAATGAGATTTCATAAACATATTTTATGATATTACAAACGACCTTAAAATCGAAATCTTCAAACGCCACCATGACTTAACTTCTTTTAACTGGGATAAAATAGATCCTAGTAAGTATGCCACTTACTTTTTACCTATTATGATATCACATCATGAAACCATTTACTGTTCCACCGCAGGTCTCCTTTCAGAAAAAGAAAGGTTACACTATAATTTATAGTCTACCACGCTGGCATAGTGCGGGTTGGCAGACATCACGCGTTGGCGAAAAAAATCTGTCAGGCATCAGGTTTCCTCACAATGTTTTCATTGGAAGTCATACATTGGATTGCTGGCTTAGATTCCAACTCGAGACCTTTGAATTTGAACTCCAGCTCATATCACTAGGCCATCACTGCTGCTACCAATCAGTGTACTTAACATTTCTGCTCAACCATTCGATAAGAACCACATAATGAAATTGATATAAAATAGTCTATCATTTTATCGCTAAATATTTAATTAAAGAAAAAGTTATGCAAAAATTGTTCAAAGCTCAAAATTCTGTAGAACCCTCCATCCAAATTGTCTCAAATTAACATAAGCCTAGAATTTTAATTAAGACTTCAGGGTTTCAGCCAGTGTGACCTTCGGAAAATTCGCTGGAGGTTTATCCTTCAAATAACATTTTAGCAGATTTTTTAAGTGAATAAAAATTATGAAGTCGCCATTTGAATGAACACTTGTGTACTTTATTGGGGGTTACATTCAGATCCAAGTAGTAATACGGGTCACTGGTGACTGGTATATCTAAGTAGACAGATTGTTATCCAGGGTAGGAGGTTCTTACAGTTGTGACGAATGTCATGAATCCCATGGACGTGCCATATAGGGAAAGGGGAGGCGTGCGGTTTTTAGTTGGTAGGAGTCCGAAATACCCTGGCACGGGAGGTGCCAGGGTATGTTGGTACTCCTACCGGTGGCGGATGATACATGAGGATTTTCTGTACTTAAAAAAAGATAGGGGATTTGAAATGGGATTTTGAATGTGTTTGTTTCTAGCAACGTATGGCACGTAGCATGGACACATACTTCTTATGGACTTACCCGTGTACTGCTTATGTACTAACCTATGTACTACTTTTGCACTTACCTATGTACTGCTTATGTACTAACCTATGTACTACTTTTGCACTTACCTATGTACTGCTTATGTACTAACTTATGTACTGCTTATGTACTTGCCTATGTACTACTTATGTGCTGCATATGTACTAACCTATGTACTGTTTATGTACTTACCTATGTATTACTTATGTACTGATTATGTACTTACCTATGTACTACTTATGTACTGCGTATGTACTGCTTATGTACTTACCTATGTACTACCTATATACTTCTTATGAACTTACCTATAATATTAATATATTTAATATTTTTGGGACATTTAACACAATACCGTCTAGTCCCAAACTAAGCAGAGCTTGTACTATGGGTACTAGACAATGGATATAATACATATATACTTTTTTTTTTGTAAATACATACTTATAATACATAGGAAACACCCAGACAAACACAAATACTCATGTTTTATCCACATAAATATTTGCGTCCTGTGGGAATCGAACCCACGACCCCATGATCAGCAGTCCGGCACTCGAACCGCAAGACCACAGAGGTCGTCTAAAACCTATGAAATACTTATGTACCTACTAACCTATGTACTAACCTATGTACTGTGTATGTACTTGCCTATGTACTGCTTATATACTTACCTATGTAATACCTATATACTTCTTATGTACTTACCTATGTACTACTTATGTGATAACCTATGTACTAACATGTGTACTTATCTATGTATTTACACATGTACTATTTATGTACTTACCTATGCACTACTTATGTACTTACCTATGTGCTGCTTATGTACTAACCTATGTACTTACCTATGTACTGCTTATGTACTTACCTATGTACTATTTATGTACTTACCTATGTACTATTTATGATTGTGTTAACCTATGTATTGATTATGTAATTACCTATGTACTGCTTATCTACTTACCTATCTACTACTTATGTACAAACCTATGTACTGCTTATGTACTTACCTAAGTACTACTTATGTTCAAACCTATGTACTGCTTATGTACTTATCTATGTACTGCTTATGTAGTTGCCTATGTACTGCCTATGTACTGCTTATGTACTTACCTATGTACTACCTATATATACTGATTATGTACTTACCTATGTATTGCTTATGTAGTTGCCTATGTACTGCCTATATACTGCACAAGTGATGTATGGTTGGCATGCACCTTTACAAGTGATGACCTTATCAATCTAAATTATAAGCCTGATGTCTTTTAAAAAAGTTACCGACTTAGTTCAATAGATGGATCAATTTTTTGTACAAAATTTGCATTTCTCTGCACCCGAAAATATTGTGTACCATAAACTTACTTACTTACCCATGATCATGACGTTCGTTCCCATGTAACATGGGGCAGGCCCATTGCCATTCTCTCTCTCTTACTTTTCAGCTTTTGTTCACCCAATGCTGAGTGTGATCCTCCTCCTTTACACGCCAATTCTTCTTTGTTTGCCCGTTCTTATCCAGATATTTTCCCGCAATTTTTACGATGTCGTCTTTGTCCTAGCATAAGCTCACAATTTCTTCATTTTATTTTCCTAGCACTGCCCAAAAGGCAACACTGACAGGGTCGCCATTTAATGTAGGGCCCTTAGTTAATAATAGATATAATAATTATGTCAGATTCAATGATTATAATATAATGTCTCAACTTACGAACTAATTGTTTATAATATAGGGAAGAGGATGACGTCACAAACTACAATGTTGGTCGTCATATAGCCAGCTGAGGATCAACATTAGCGTTAACTACTAATTCAATCATCAAACTTCTTCACTGTGATCATCGTGCAAATACAAATAATCTAGAAAGTTGATCCAAAGCCTATATTTACAGTTTTACGTATCATCAAAAACTAAGAACCATGCATGAGTTATTATTTATTTAAGAAATAATTTCTGGTACCGTTTACCAGTAAACGTTATCTTGTAAACATACGTGAGATGCCATCGGGAGGAATCATTGGGAGCCTGATCACATTATATATTATTATCTCAATGTGTCGCAATTTTTTATCTAAGGAATCTCGCGTATGCGCGATTTGTAAATATTGATACTTTGATGTCATTTTAGTGTAACAACTTGCTAATTGTAGGATAGCTTTCGATTCATCAATTTTGCTTGATACCTGCCCCTGCTTTGGACCGGTGGAATGTACTAATAACATGCATAGATTAGATGTTTAAACGTTCCGTAAGAAATTATATGTATAAATGATAGTGCAAACCGTGTAAAAGGCCGTTGAGTAGTTTAAAAGATTTCAGCGTACAGAGGGCAGACATATCGGTCGAGTCGTTCCATAAAGACGATCATTATGATATGTTACATACATACGGCAATCGATTTATTAAAAAAATATCGTATAAGCGCGACTGCTACAATAGCAGCTCGGAGTTGAATTTGACCCTATGACAAGGTACCTAAACATACGGCTGCTGGTGTATGATGGGATGGATATGATGGGATAATGTTATGTTTAAGTTTTATTATTCGCTCTTCGTTCAATCTAATTTCCAAAGGCCAATCTACACCACGATAAGTCACACGTGCGTTTAGTCGCATGCGCGTTTTGTCGAACTAACAAATCTCCTCCAGCCAACATTACCGACGCATTACGTCCCGATGATTCAAATTATGATTCCGCCGATTTACATCACGCGGCAAATTTTCCGAGAAATTAGATCGCGCGCCAAAAATCCTAAGGGTGTTCGAGTTTACGCTTTGCGTGTGCGTAAACACAACATTACTGAAACAATTGGAAAAGTAGCCTGCTACCGTAATCTCATCTTTATACTTCCTAAAATAAAGATTCTGAAAGATTCTCAGGTTAGCAAATAAAACTTTGCAAACAAAAACTACTGTTCATTTTTCATGTAGCGTTTTTACGGTAGACATGTTTAATATAATTCAAAAAAATAATCTGAATAAAAATAAATATGTACCAAGTAGTGCTAACTCACCTTTCTTGGCTGACAATGTCGGGAGAATTTAAATTGAAGATGGTTGTGTTCTGAAAGAGAGGGAAATAGGAATGGCTTAAAAGTTATTTAGCGAAGGAAAAATTCAACCGCGGGCAGGATTCAATTTCCTGCGTCTTCTAGTTAGGTACACCAGACGCTATGACCACTAAGCCACCACTCGCGGTGGCTTAGTGGTCATAATTTATACAACTATTATATATTATATTTATGCTACTATTTTTTTAAATAAGTTAAGATGTCAAACAACCATACGGGCTGCCTGATGGTAAGCGGCAACCGCTGCCTACAGAATCTAGCAACGCCAGTGGGTACGTTTTCTTCATTTGATCTCGGTTGTTGCATCTTATACCTACCCAATAATTTCACCTGCTATATTTATTTTGTAACAGCGGGGGCAAACGAACATGCGGGTCATCATGGACATCAGTGCCTTTCAAGCTGGAAAACAGTAAAATAATAACCGACTATTTTAATCATTGTGAAAACAAAATACAAAGTAGGTAATCTTTTTTTTATGGTACGGAAAATCCTCATGGATCCTTTGCCACCCGGGTATGTCGGACTCATACCAACTAAAAACCGCACTTGCATTCACTTGCCCTATTGTCATGGCCATGGGATCCGCGAAATTCGCCACGACCATGACAGGGTGTGGTCCAGCAGATGCTGAACTCCGTCGATAAGCGAGGCCTTTCCTCGCATACCTATTTTTAAGGCACGCTTCGCTACAAGCGTGCCGCCTACTGGGGTCATTGTCTGGTCAGGCGGCAGAGTCCCCTAATTCAACCGCCCGCAGGCCACAGCTCATGGAGGCTGGAGGTCTGTCTGCGCCCTCCGGCGCCCGGTGCGTCTACTACGGATCGGGAGAGAGGTGGACAATTCTCTCTCCCTTTCCGCCGCCTCCTTTGCAAGCATGATTTGCTCGCAGTAAGAGGCGGCAGCTTCCCACGCACTCTCGCTCCCGACCATAGTCTGAATTACAGCCGGAAGCGAAAGGTCACCACCCACTGCCGCGACTAGATCACGGCGCTGCTCTGCCCAAGCCGAGCATATTATCTCCAGCGTGTGCTGCGCCGTGTCCTCGGGGCAGTCCGCGCAATGGTGACAACCGGGCGCCAGTTCCCGGCGTATACGACACAGGTACTTCTCGAAACATCCATGTCCCGAGAGCACCTGCGTCAACCAGAAACTGAGGATGCCGTGGCGCCTCTCTAGCCACTCCTCCATGACAGGCCTTACTGCCACTATAGTGGCGAAAGTAGGTAATCCTACTAATATTATAAATGCGGAAGTAGCTCTGTCTGTCTTTTTGTTACAGTTTCACGCCTAAAGCGTTGAACTGATTTTGTTGAAATTTGGTACAGTTATAGCTTGGATATTAGAGAAGGACATAGGATTCAAAAAGTCCTTTAGAATGTGGGTGAAATCGCTAGCAAAATAAGTTATAATACATAAAACTTTCCCTTACACATTCTTCCTTATTTTCATTTATAAGCATTACCAAAAAATCATATTATTATCATAAACTGCACAGCCGGGCACCCCAAGGTTTCCTCAAAGTTATTTACGTGCAAAGTTTTGTCTAAGGGCGACGCGATTCCTGTATAAAACAATTGTACTGTCGGACCGTGAATGTATAGCTTTATATTTGTTTATTAAGGCACATCGCATATTAGGTAAGCAAGTAGTTCAAGGCACGCGATTACATCTGTATACATTTTATCTGATGAACACTATTCCTTTGACAACGGATGATAGGGTTTTAATTGTAAATCAGAATGTGAGGTCTTGGGTTCGATTCCTTGGCCAAGTAAGTATTATTGGAGGTTTTCTATTAAATTCTCAGTAGCAGCTCTGATAATGGCCGTTAATGCTATTTGTTTTGCACCCTTTTACAATAAATTTAACAATATACAAGGGTAAACAGAAGTACGCTCCTGTCTTTTTTAATTTTTTAATTTCTGGAAACTCTGGAAACTGGAGGAGGTGCCAAGATATCGCTGGTATTCTGGTGTCCGATTATTAAAACTAAAAACCACACTTGTGTTCTTTTGCCTTATTCAATGAAAGAATGTGCTGGACTCCTTCAGAGGGCGAGGCCTCTCCTCTCTTTCTACTGGAAGGTACGCGTGGATTAAACTAACCCACCGAATATATTCCCACCTGATAACTTCCTACGTGATAACTTCCTTATCCGTACAGCGATGGAGTGGAATCAGCTGCCTGAGTCTGTATTTCCTGACGTGTACGATATATGGGTCATGTCACGAGTGAATAGGTATTTTCTAGGTAAGCGTGCTAAATTTTAGACCATCATCATCAGTCTATATTAGTCCACCACTGGACGTAGGCCTCCCCTAGTGTGCGCCATTTCACACTGTCCTCAGCTTTTCGCATCCAGCTTTTACCAGCAGCCTTTCGCAAATCATCACTCCATCTTGCCGGAGGACGTCCTACACTACGTTTGCCGAGTCACGGTCTCCACTTGAGAACACGTCTACCCCAGCGGTTGCCATCTTGGACCACATCATCACTTACCATCAGGTGAGACAGTAGTCAAACGCTAAAAAAAAACTTAAGAAGCGTAGGGAAGCGTCGCGGCGTGTCATTGTACGCCGCTCCTTACCAGATTGTTTGGATTCTATTTATTCAAAGTTTTTTCTTCTCAGATTAATGAAGCTCCGTGAATGATGAGGGTATAAACAGAGTTCAGTTAATGCTTAAATAATTGAGATGTTTAACAATTAAACGAGATAGTGGAAGGATTATGTCTTTAGAAACGTATGTTGATTGATCAGCATAGTTATAACTTAGCCATGTATTCTGTTATTTTATATAAAACATACAAACTACATTACATTATATAGTTATAACTACCGACATTTCCTCCACGTGCGAAGAAGAATAAAAATAGTGACAGCGTCCCAATTAAAAGGAAATCTGTGACGAAATGAACGGATGTTTCATTAGGCAGCTTAGCAGGATACAATATTGGGGAGGGTACGACTACTGACACTTTGGATTTAGCGTAATTTTCTATAAAAAAATGCAAAAAATACCATCACGCCTGTATTCCCCGAAAGATAAGCAGAGGTGTTCACTAATGTATGATAACATCTGTGGTCTAGTGGTACGTGTATCGGACTGCTGATCACGAGCTCGTGAGTTCGATCCCCACAGAACACAAATAGTGTTTGTGTTTGTCTGGGTGCTTCTTATACATATATTATAAGTACCTACGTATTTACAAAACAAAAAGTAGGTATGTAAGTATTATATTATCCATTATTTAGTACCCATGGTACATGCTCTGCTCAGTTTGGGACTAGATGGTGCTGTGTAAAATTGTCCAAGAATATTTATGATGTAACCATGGTTCGCAGGAGTACAGTCTCAGGCAAATTAATTTCACTCACTTCATTTTCTCTACTGCCATCTTTTGTATTAAATACTTTTGCTATTTCTTTTTTCTTTATTTTTTTCATTTTTACAGGGTCTGTATTAGTGTTCACTAGCGAAGTAGACAGGGGAATTTATTATAAAAAGTATGTCAAATTTATAACAATAAAGACTATTATTATTATCTCCGTTATCTTAGTACGTTTACAAACAAAAATTCTCAAATAAGTACACAAATAAACAACCCTCTAATCTAATGATTTTCGTGGATTACAATCGCTGTAGATTACGAAAATGCAGCTTCTAAAACAACATCACTTTATGGTTAACTGATAGAAAATGCCTCAGGCATTAGGTATATCCGCCTTTGTACTTTACGCATAAAGGATTCAATAAATAAATAAAACTGCTCAATTGAGAAGCTCTTTCTTCTAAATTGGCTATGAAGACAAAATATAAGTGCCAAGATCACCCTTACAGTATCCAGCCACACATCCCGCCGAGTCGTTGGACGCACACCTTTTGGGCGTAATATCGAAGATGTCCTAATTAAGGGGACGCGGCATGGGCGGGTGCAAGCTATATTGCGACCTTTCAATAATGAACGCTAGGGGAGGATTGAAGATGCCTAAGATGGGCGATGAAGCGGTTTGGGAATTTTTTATTAAGCCATTTTTATATGGATGGCAATTATCTAAGATTAAACTTTAAAAAAAATATAGGCACTTTGGGGTTGATATATTTTAAATAAAAGCCCCTGAACAATATAAAAATAATAGGAACTTAAAAAAAGTCCATTCCATACACAACTCGAACCGACAACGCATGTCCCAGAACCCAATCGCTCACATTGCACATCAATTCAATAATATTCTGCTCAGGAATCGAATCTTGAATCCAGGGCCTCACAATCATCAGCCTGGATTAAGCCTACTACACTATTGCGAAATTTACATAATTGTAACTCAAAACTCAAAACATTTATTATAAAGCGCACACAAATGGAAACACAACGTGTACACATAGGTTAAATTTTACATAATTATAATTTTATAGTTAAGGTTAAGCCATTTTCAAACATAACATAACATCGAAAACTAACCTAACCTAACTATTTTGTTTCCAGACTTCGTTAAACAAAAGACTTAAATAATGCTTTTTTTTATACCACTAAAGTGGCAAACAAGCATAATGCCAATCTGATAACTGGTTACGGTAGCCTATACATAGACGCTTGTAACACTAGAGGTATCACTTGCGCGTTGCCAACTCTATAAAAATCTTTTCACACCCTTCTTTCGAAAATTAATCGCGAATCTGCTAACGTTTCACTTCTGTTGTCTCTCTCCCGCTTCCATCTCTCTCTTAACCCACTCCTCAACGAATAAAGGAAAATATTTGGCAATGAAATCCTCAGCTCTCTGTAATTGCGGCATGGCAGGCGAGATACCGCCGTTATAAAGAACCGTGTTTCAAACAGATACAGGAAATGTTTGCTAAAAACAATCGTGGATAAATGGATTACTGATACACAGGGAGAACTGGGGACAATTAGAAAGAAGTTTTTTTCTTTAAATTGGTTTTTGGGGTGAATGAAAATCTGCTAAAAAAGTCAAAATGTTTTATTACAATTATTACAGCTAGTAGTAGTATTAATACACAGATAGCCTAGTGGTACGACCATTGGTCTGCTAAGTCGAAGGTCTCGAGTTCGAATCAAAGGTACACACCTCTGACTTTTCGAAATCATGTGCGTATTAATAATTAATTATCACTCGCTTAAACGGTGAAGAAAAACATCGTGAGGAAACCTGCATGCCTTAGAGATTTTCTCAACGGCTTGTGAAGTCTGCCAACCCGCACTAGGCTAGCGTGGTGGACTATAGCCTAATCTCTCTCAATCTGTGAGAGGGAACCTGTGTCCAGTAGTGGGATAGTATATGGGTTGATGATGATTACAGTTTGTTGCATAAAGCAAATACCTACTTAATCATTTCGTAATGGATCATTAACATGATGCAGTTATGTTATGTTTTAATACAAAATATTGAGAAAATTAGTGCTTATAAGTAGGTACTCCAAAAATACTGTCCCTCACACCATTTGTGTATAACTTTAGCACTCTTGTAACATATTAGTACTGCGTTTAAATACGCTGAACCAAAGGTGTAAAAATCCGCTTCTATTTTCAAAAATATCTCGGCCGGAAGCTACCTACGCACTAGCTGCCTTCCCGGGACATCGCTAACAATCCTAATCGATACTCTATGGAGTAACTAGCGTTAAAATTAGACCATGTAGGTACGAACTGCTAAATAAAACTTACAAAAAATGTAAATGTGAAAAATGGAGACAAGTTCTTTGGTGAAGAATGAGAAGATAATATGAATATTGAAATTTTGTCGGTAGTTAAAGCCTTAGACTAAGAATAACCTGACACAATGAAATATTTCACGACGTTTTTTGCTGTTTTTTTCTTCTTTCTCAGCAAAATTATAAGGTCATCGGTAACTTTAACTTATTTTGGTAACTTCAGTATCGTTATTTCAAAAGTAATTATTTTAGAAATATATATCTTAGAATCTATTACGGGTTTTTCATCAAATTGAGGTATAATCCTTAAAGGCGAACGTCTATTAAATTATTTATTTAAAAAAATGTAAACATATTGATTTCTGACACAAGCGCATGTTAGACATTGAAATAAACCTACTCTATATCGGATTGCCAATAATTAACAAAAATTTAAGGTAGCTGTCAGTAATTACAATATCAAGACGGCCACCTCAGTCTGCCCTTGACTACGGACGCGGTAAGGGGTCCAAAACGTCGGGATGAATAATAATTATCAATATAACGCGATAAAATCCATAAAAAGTACCTAGTTTTATTTTACAATATAAACATACACAATCAGCTGGTCGTTTGGTATGAGTACTTGACTAGAACACTGCCGGGCATCTTGACTGTTAGCTCTAATAATGAAGTACTACGAATCTCTATTAAACTGATAATGTTGTTTAAGAACCTTATTCACTGGTCAATGTCAATCTTGGTAAAAAATAGGCCATTGATTATTTATGAATTCTCCAATTTATAATATTTAAATTAGCATTCGTCGCTTATGGCGTCATCCATCAATCTGCCATCAATCTGCCGCTTGTTTAATTTTATAACCAAAGAATGAGCTATTATTTAGCTCATACTAGGAGCTATTAGGAGTGGTTGCTCTTTGTACCCATTTTACAACTATGTTGGTGTCGGCTCCCCGTCTAATCAGATGGGAGTGAATATCGGTATGATTTTACGTGAAGCAACTGTAATTAGAATAAGACCTACTCCAGCAGTGGACAGCATTGGGCTAATGATGATGATGAACTGGTATTAAATGTTCATAACCCAATTTCTGGACCGATATCCTGGGTGTCAGGATTTTTGGGCTTCTGACTATTAGTAACTATACTGAAGGCTTAATGTAGGTACTCTCCAAAGAGGGAGGTTTCTCGATTTTTAAGAAACACGCATAGAAATTTATGTTGTAAATATCAGCAGCAGATGTTGTTTAGTGTTTTTCTATCACTTTTATTGCATCGATAGCTTTAAAATGAACATGCAAAACTTAAATAATAATAGTAATGTTATGGTAATGTGTAACATTTTCTTATACATGATGTGTTTAAATAGTAGCAGTATTAATGTTATGTGCATACCGGTAAAATATTAACAATAGGAAATCAATTATAGCATGTATGAAAAATCACCACTAGGGAACGGTTCGACTGATTTGACTGATTCATTATTGTTGAGAAGGTGCGTATGAAACTTTTTTTAAATCTACCGGCTGGAGATAGAGACAAGAAATACCTACACCTAAGATAGAGATACGAATAACTGGTTAATTATTAAAATCCTTACGTACCATTGAAATTTTCTTCGGGTAGTACAGAGGCCAGCATGTCAAGCTACCACAATTTATTGATTTCTGACATTTACGCGAATATTATACATTGAAATAAAACTACTTTTTTACGGATTTTATCGCGTATATTGATATTATTAATCCCGACGTTTCGGACCCTTTACAGCGTCCATGATCATGGGTAGACTGAGGTGGTGGGCGTCATGATGATATAATTACTGACAGTTACCCTACATTTTTTATTGTTACATGATCAATGACATTTATTTCTAATTATTAATTAAAACTAGATGGAGCCGGCATTTCCTAGCTGACGACCTCTGAGAAGAAACGTCGAAACAAACTCAGAGAATCATAGTCTCTTTTAAAGTAACAATATTCAATGATCATGTTTTAGTTGTTAATTATTGGCAATCCGATTCACGCAGAACGAGCTCGAACGCGATAAAATCCGTAAAAAAGTAGTTTTATTTCAATCTACCACAATTTGTCAAATTTCTTTGAATGATTTTCAACTTTAATACAAAATAGTAAGGTTAATTGATTATGAACCTACCTATGAAAATGTCAATGGTACGGAAAATTAGACAGGTTGGAATAGCTTGACCTGTCGTCTGTATCACAGGTACCTAGTAGTAATTCAGATAGTAAGCACACCAGTCGCTGTTCCAACAAATTTTACTTTTAATGCTCTTCTTGCGATACCCCTTAATGGTTTCAAAAAATTTGCAAATAATTTGAAATGCCTACAAAAACTGTAAGTACGGTGCTTCACTACACTGAAACAGACTCCTAGTTGCAATGCAAAATTGGTTACAGACATTTTTCCATTTTATAAAAGTGTGATATCACTTTGATGTAGACTGCAGCCTGTATACTTTTTAAAGTACAATGTAAAAAAATGCAGCCCGAAGAGCCGTATAATAGTTACAGTTCCCTATAAGGACTTGGCGGACACTTTAAGTATATACCTTTTCACACCTTTGTTATGACTCATAAAATTAAATAAGTCTTAATGTCTTTAAAGGTTTCAGAACGAACGAAGGAAAAATTCGATTACGGCAGCGTTCAAAAGTGCATCTTCTGGTTTATAAAATCCAGAATTAGATACTTTTACAGATTACCTACATTAGATGCTTTTAGTGAGCATTTGTCTAATCCATAAGGAATAACAACCGTAATGGTGGGTAAAAAATATTCTATTTTTCTTCTAATTAGCAAATAGATATAAAGTATAATATCGTTCTAATCTAAGCTATGTTCAGTCCCCTCGATTGAATATTAATAGAATTAGCAGCTGTTAGCAGCTTGCACCTGGAACACCATATTTTTCTATCGCAAAGATAAGCATAAAATACACACTAAGACCATTAAAGCAACTTAAATACCTTATCAAAACTCCCGGCTGCTAGATCGAAACATTTTTATTAACCCTTCTGATAAAGACGTGGTGGTATTTTTTTTACTAGCGAAATAATTTTTTTATTGGTACCACTAAAGTGGCAAGCAAGCATACGGCTCACCTGATTGTAAGCGGTTACCATAGCCTATAGACGCTTGTAACAACAGGGGTATCACTTGCGCGTTGCTGTAATAGTTGGGTTGGCAGTAGGTATAAGGGTCAAAGTGCCCCCACTGCCTACACATCGTTTCCTCGTGGAGCACTGGTAACCTTGCTCATCGTAAGGAACACATCGCGGCTTAAAGCAGTATTATTTTACTTCGATTTTCTGCAAGGCGGAGGTACTTCCCCAGTCAAGCAGCTTCAATTTGAGTGGAATTGCCCTACCACTATGCCCTACCTCTTTTAACTAATTTTGATAAACTGCCTCGTTAGTCTAGTGGTCCTAAGTGCGACTGCCAGAGATCCTCGGTTCGATTCTCAGGTCGAGCAAAGTGTTATTGGGTGTTTCTATGAAATTTTCAGTAGCAGCTCGGAGTCTGGATTTGTGCCCGGTTAATTGCCCCCTATTACATGGAACGAACAGTGGGTGTACATAAGTACACCTCTGCCCAACCCTTCGGGGAATACAAGCGTGACGGTTTCTTACAATTCTGAATTAATTTTTTAGCATTTACTAATAAAAAATCTGGCATCCAAACAAGCCAGGACTTAGCCGGTCTATAAATTTTGTAAGTCGTTAGTAAGTTTGTGCGAAAGTGAAAGACTCCTAGTGCTAACGTCAAATCAGCGAACATTCATGAAGCATCCGCGGCTTCGTCCTGAATGGGTACAAATTATTTCATCTACTTTACAATATTTTTGGTGGGGCCTCTCATTTCAGGCGAACGATGGTTTATTCTTTAATTGACGTAAGTCATCTTACACCCTTGTTTTTTAACTGAATCATTAGTCTAATTCTCGTAATACGTCTTTTCTTTTCTCGTAAAAGTGACATTGTGTCTTTCGAGAAATACTCTCTACACACAGTACACAAACACAGACCGCCAGTTGCGGTAGGTACAGTCAACAAAAGAGATTGGTATACAGGTAGCTAGCGAAATCTGCATCTTTACACAGATTGTGATTTAAATAATTACCCGTCAAAGCGTTTGATGTGTAGCAGCTTACAATACCTGCGTTTTGACACATATTGCATGATACATTATTACACAATCTTTAACAAAATACAGATGTCAATTAGCTGCCTGTATAGATAAGATAAGATAAGATAAGATAACTTTATTTGCAATAAATATGGGTACAGACAGTTCTAATTGCTAAGTCGCTAAGTCCAAATAGTTGCCACATATTATACCATACAATGGTGTGCAAAGGAAAAATAGACATTAAGAATAAGTACATATAAACTAAGTAGGTAACAATCGATTACAATAATTATAATAGAGTATAGTACTATAAATATCATCACATTATTTTATTTTACGTTCCGTTAGGTAGTCCTTAACAGAATAGTAACATTTATTTACCAGCCATGCATACAATTTACGCTTGAATATTTTTAGGGGGAGACTTCTCATATTTTCCGGTAGTTTATTATATATTTTTATAAGCATAGGATAGCAATTGTTGCTGAAATATGTACTTTTTATGCTGGGTAGTAGAAGTTTACTTGGATATCTTGTATTGAATCCACAATGCGCTCCAGAAGTTTTAAATAAGTATGGGTGCTTCTTTGCGAACATACAGCATTCATATATGTACACTGAAGGTGCAGTCAAAAGCTTTAATTTTGGAAATAATGTTCTGCAAGATGTTAGCGGTTCTACATTGCAAATTGCACGTATACATTGTTTTTGGGATATAAACACCGTGTTAATATTTACTGAATTACCCCAAAGCAGTATCGCATACCTTATTTGAGATGCAACATATCCATGGTAAGCTTGTAGTGCTATCTTTTGATTACAAATTTTTGTTAACCTCCATAACGCATAGACAAATTTATTTATTTTAGTGCTAACCTTATCAATATGAAGCTTCCATGAGCATTGATTATCGAGACTTAAGCCTAAGAAATTTACATCATTGGCTTCTAGTAGTGGATTTCCTTTGTACATGATTTCAAGGTCGGTTTTGTATTTATGTCTATTGTAGAATTCTACGTATTTCGTTTTTGTGATATTAGCTTTCAGATTATTGTTTTCCATCCATTGTATAGTTGTTTTCACCGTTTGATTTATTTCATTATTGTAGTTTTCAGTATTATTGTTTCTCGAAATTATTATAGCTATGTCATCTGCAAATAAATTACATGGATGTTTTATGTTGTCAGGAAGATCATTAATATAAATTAAGAACAGAAGGGGGCCTAGAATGCTCCCCTGTGGGACGCCTACTTTGTTTTTAACTAAAGATGACTTAATGGTGATTTCCTCTTGTTTATTATTTATGTCTTTAATTTCGACATATTGTTGCCTATTTTTAAGATAGCTTCGAAGCCAATTATCAGCTACACCACGAAGACCGTAAGCAGAGCATTTATGAAGAAGGAGATCATGAGCAACAAAATCGAATGCTTTGCTCATGTCGAAAAATACTCCTACTGTAGGTATTTTCTTGTCTATATTTTCTGTTATTTCTCTCACCAGTTTAAAAGCAGCCAGTGTAGTGGACTTGTCTTTTTGGAAACCGTGTTGTTCATGTCTTAAAATATTAAATTTATTAAAAAATGATGTGATCCTTTCATGCATGACCTTTTCGAATACCTTGGCAAATATTGGAATTAAAGCTATAGGTCTGTAATTATCTAGTTCCTCCTGATTCCCTTTTTTGTGAATAGGTTTGATTACTGATATTTTTAACCTATCAGGAAAATTACCTTCCGAAAGAGACATATTTACCAAGTGACAAAGAATAGGTGTAATGGGAATAGCACATTGTTTCAATATTTGAGTAGAAAATTCATCAAAGCCTACAGATGCTGTATTCTTAAGAGATTTAATAATTCTGAAAACTTCATCACATGTAGCGGGTAATAGGTAGATACTCTTATCAATACGTTTGTAATTAGTGTTAAATGCAGCAGATAAGTCAATATTGGATGTCTTATTGGTCAATTCAATGAAAAAGTTGTTAAACGTATTTGATAGTATTGTTTTGTTGGAAATCATTTTGCCATTAAGTATAATAGTGGTGATTTCATTTTGGTAATTATTACTATTATCATGATTTTTTATTAATTGCCATGACGCGCGACATATGTTTTTAGTATTGTTAAGGAATCGTTCATTTTTTATTTTTTGTGCAGTGAATATACATTTTTTCAATATTTTGTTATATGTTCGGTATTTATTTTTACTAATATTATCTTTTTGTCTAATATAATTATATCTGAGTTTTCTCTTAGTTAGACATGATTTTTTTAACCCAGTTGAAATCCATGATGAGTGGTTGTTGTTTTTATTTATTTTGATTTTACGCAATGGAAAACATAATTTAAAGAATAAAATTATATTATCATGAAATCTATTGAAGGCTGAATTTACGTCATTCTGTTCATAGATGTCAGACCATGACAAACTAAGAAGACACTCATTGAATTTCTTAATATTCATAACATTATAATTGCGTTTAAATATAAAGTATTGCCCTTTTTTTATTAATTTAGTTTTTAAGGGGATTGTAACAATTTGTCCAGTCTCATGATCAGATAACCCCAACGAATGTACACTACCTTTGGCTTTGGCAACATTGCTTATAATTTGATCTAAACAGGCATTATTCCGTGTCGGTTCCTTTATATGGATATAATAATGATAGTTATACGTAATACTTATATACTCAGTACATACCTTTGACTCTTTTAAAAGATTTATATTAAAGTCGCCGCAAATGATTACCTTTTTGTTTATTTTAGCACGGATTTTAGCCAATAATTTTTCAAATCTTTCTAAAAATATATAAGGGTTTGATTTTGGTGTTCGATAGATACATATAACAAGACATTTATAGTCAGGTATTTCTATACCGCAACACTCAAACAAAGTTTCAGATGCATGATTTTTAAGCCACGGTATGGTTTTTAATGGAATATATTCTTTACATAAAATTGCAACACCACCTCGTCGTTGTTTACCCCTAGAATAAAAAGATGCTAATTTAAAACCTGTGATGTTCAGGTTAACTTCATCCCCAACCTTGAGAAACGTCTCGCTGAGACACAAGATGTCGATATCTATATCCTTATTTGCTAGATCAAGCGTTGTTATTTGAATTAATTCTATTTTGCTCAGAACGCCAGCTATGTTTTGGTGCAATAATGTTAATTTGCAGTTTCTATTACTTACGAAAAAATGGTTCTTTAGAATTCAAATGTTTAATTGAAGGTATATATATATACTTAACTCTTTTGTCGACTCTACTAGTTAAACCTATAGATTTCTGAAATGACAATATTATAAATATCGCTTTGGGCCTAACTATTGGTTTAAGTACTACATTACCATATAAAAGTGCAGCTCAAGCTTGGTTATCGTTAAAACCAATAGGTTCTGTTATGCAAAATAATTTCACGGAGGCAAATAAAATATGGGCACTTAAGACTAAAGTACGGCAACTGCTGCGTCACCTATTAGTTTATCGCTAGCAGCTTAATAACCCACTAGCATTAAGCTGAAACCTTGCAGCGCAGTATACGTAGGTAATGCACTTAGTAGTTACTTTAATGATAGGAATTATGTCATCACGCCTCAATTCCCCGACGGGTCAAGCAGAGGTATAATGTACAAGTTTCCCGCTATGTGTAGGTTCCATGAAATATGGGGCGAGCTTACCTATATCGGGGCAAAAATACAGTCTCCAAGCTACTATGGAGAATTTCATTGAAAAACACAATGTTATACTTATTGGAACTGTGGAGACGCGAGATGTGTTGCCCCTCCAACCAAAGGGAGGATCCTTCAACCAGCCGGGCGTTTTGCCTGGCGGTTAATGTCGGTCGGTTGTATATATGCAACTTGTGTTGTGAATGTTGCTTGCACGATTCAGGATTTGTTCATAGTTCCATGTAGCGCTGTAGATGTCGCTACAAAACTATTATCCTAAATTATTGTGCTGTGTAATCTAATTACAATGATATATTTCTATTTAACTATACCGTCATTGTTTAACTCTAACAATAACGCTTTTCTTAAATTGTATAATGTTGCATGTTGGAAAATATATCCGATGATGTTATGTGAGACTAACAGAGTAGGTATATGTACGTATATATACCAACATGTAATGTACAGAGGCCAGCACATCAATCTTCCACAATCTGTCAAATTTCTTACAGTTAAGTTTCTTACTGTAAGTAAGTACTTACACATACCATCACGCCTGTATTCCCCGAAGGGTTAGGCAGAGGTGTACTAATGTTCACCCACATTTCGCCGGTATGTTTAGGTCCCATGTAATAGGGGCGAGCCTATTGCCATTAACCGGGCACAAATCCAGACTCCGAGCTGCTACTGAGAATTTCATAGAAAAACCCAATAACACTTTGCTCGACCTGGGGATCGAACCCAGGACCTCTAGCGTAGCAGTCGCGCCTAAGACCACTACACTAATGAGGCAGTCAGTAAGTACTTACAGTAAGTACTTACTTACAGTACAGTACAGTACGTACTTAATGACCTCGTACCATACTTCAGGGAATAAATATCATTAATTAATTAATTCATAGATATAAGCAGTGATTGGACTACCAAGTCGAAGGTCTCGAGTTCGAACGAACCCAAGGCACGCACCTCTGACTTTTCGAATTCATGTGCGTATTAATAATTAATTATCACTCGCTTAAACGGTGACGGAAAACATCGTGAGGAAATCTGCACACCTTAGAGATTTTTATCGACGTTTTGTGAAGTCTGCCAACCCGCACTAAGCCGGCGTGGTGGACTATAGCCTAATCCCTCTCAGTATGAGAGGAGACCCGTGCCCAGCAGTGGGACAGTATATGGGTTGATGATGAATTAATTCATAAGATTTTGCTCGACTTGGGAATCGAACCCATGACTTCTAACGCAGCAGTCCTGTTTACAGGCTAATGAGGTAGTTATTATTATCATCATGCTCCGAGCTTTTTCCTAACCAAGTTGGGGTCGACTTCCAGTCTAACTTCCAGTCTACTCCCTAAGCACGAAGCCTGTAGTTTCGACCTTCGTTACGGGCGTTTCCTACTCTGTATCACCTATGGACGGATGATTAATTCGGGGCCCGAACTAAGAATGAATAACAACACAATTTGACAGTTGTCCCTACTCTCGATGTGTTTTTACTCGTCCGAAAAATTGAATTTGACACTTTACGTTTATTGGACTCCGAAGTTTCGGAGAACTTTCGAACGGCTCGTAACTTCGTTGACAGAGATATGGAGTAAACCCTCAGATGCGGCTTAATATCAGTGTTTTATACGAAGTGACTGCCATCAAACCTGTGCTACCCAATATCTGGGTAACACCGATATCCTGGGGTTGGACTGGTTGTCAGTCTTTTTTGGTTTCTGACTACCACAAACGATTTTTGAATTTTTATTTATGTGGGAATTAAAGAGATGGATGGTCACCTGGAGTCATGTGTGGAAACCTAAGCCTAAGTATTGTGTTCCTTTATTTATGGTATGAGTATGAACGAGACAGAGTGTGAGTGAGAGATCGTGTGTGCGAGCGAGAGGGAGGAAGAAAAAGGAATATGGCGGAGACTGAGCTAAGACGTTAACTCTGTAAAGACGGATGAGTAAGATTTTTGAAGAAATAAATAAGTTTTGTGCAAGACGGCGTTTAATTTCTCACATTTATATACAAAATTCTCGCTTAATTTTGATCCTACTATTCAGCCTAATATTGAAGATTAAAAGACAAAAGCAGTAAATAAATATTCTTGGACAATTTCACAGGACCATCTAGTCCCAAACTAAGCAGAGCTTATACTATGGGTACTAGACAATGGATACAATACTTATATATTGTAAAATGAGCGCACAGTGTTCGCCAACAAACTGTCATGCAGTTTGGCGAAATCATTTAATATGTACCTAAATGTGTCACATTTGTTAAATATAATTATATAAAAAAAAACTTTTTGTATATACATACTTATAATACATAAGAAACACCCAGACAAACACAAACATTTATGTTCATCACATAAATATTTGTGTCCTGTGGGAATCCAACCCACGACCCTGTGATCAACAGTCCGATTATTCATTATCGAAACGACCATAGACAAATAAACTCACGATACGTTGCACTATGCACGTCGCGAGGCTAGTACCTATATAACTAATATCAAATTGAAATGCGTCAATACGTCGTCAACATCTTATTTGATAAAAGAGATCATCATTATCATTAAACTGTCCCACTGCTGGGCACGGGTCTCCTCTCATATTGAGAGGGATTAGGCTATAGTCCACCACGCTGGCCAAGTGCGGGTTGGCAGACTTCACAAACCGTCGAGAAAAATTCTCTAAGGTATGCAGGTTTTCTCACGATGTTTTCCTTCAACGTTTAAGTGAGTGATAATTAATTATTAATACGCACATGAATTCGAAAAGTCAGAGGTGCGTGCCTTGAGTTTGAACTCGAGACCTTCGACTTGGCAGTCCAATGGTCATACCACTAGGCTATCACTGCTTATCATCATTATCATTAAACTGTCCCACTGCTGGGCACGGGTCTCCTTTCAGAATGAGAGGGATTAGGTCATAGTCCACCACGTTGGCCTAGTGCGGGTTGGCAGATTTCACGTGCCGTCGAGAAAATCTCTAAGGCATGGAAATTTTCCTCACGATGTTTTCCTTCACCGTTTTTAAGCAAGTCATAATTATTTATTAATACGCACATGATTTCGCAAAGTTAAAGGTGGATTTCAACTCGAAACCTTTAACATGGCAGTCCATTTATCATATCCTAGTAATAGCTTTAACTGCTTTTAGAGAATAAATGTAATACCTATTTAACTATTAAATAGAAATAAAGAAATTATTGAAAATCTACACAAAAAATTGAGTGCAAATGCTAAAATACCTAACTAGAAATATACCGCCCTATAAAGATAGGGTGGAAATGAACCCCTGATTGAAGAGTGGGAGCTATTCCAGCCCTCGTCGGCTCCAGAGGGTGGCCGGGAACACGGCGTCCTCAATTATTTATTGAATAGTTTTTTTTTCGCAAAATATCCTAAGTATGTCCTTTCACAGAATTTTCTAGAATTCCGAATTTATAAAAACAAAAATAAGATTTCAAAGCGCTGGGATTTTCTTGGATGGTTTAAATGGAAGAGACAAAATTGAATTAATAAATTTCCTGTCTAGCGATTGAAAAATAGGTTTTTACCAGAAGATGTTTTTAGAGGACAAAAGCGACAAGCTATTGTAAAAAAAGTAAAAAAAAACGTTTTTCGTAAATTTTGGTGAAAATGTATGTCGCGCTGAGCACTCGAACAACAAGAAAATTACTGCCACTGTTTTCTTAAAGATATAGTTTACTTCTTTTTTTGCCGAAAATCTAAAATCTGTCATAGTTGGCCTGTCTTTAAGTTTCTTCTACCATAATTCATCTGGTTATTCCAAAAGTCCCTTTCTTTTGGATCACAACTACAATTATGTGTACTATAACTAGGAAACGGCTTTCTCAATATTTCTGTTCGCATTTCGTTCCTCCTGATCCATTTGATACAGTCTAAAAAAGTGATTAGAAATTGTAATTGAAAATACTCCATATTTTATTTGTATTCTTGGAGAGAACGTGAGTCATAGATGTGAAACCGCAATAAAATTACATACTGACAAACAAATGATTACTCTGAGCTTACGAAGCTTAAATAAGATTAACAATTTCTGGTAGTTCACAAGAAAAATTCCGAGGAGATACAACAAAATCATGTTGGCAAACAATAGGAAATCACCCTTAAATCATGACAACAGAGTCTAAAATCGCAGCAAAAGTAAACATTATTCGTAACGTTTGTATATTTTACAATATACCTGCAAAGTTACTTTTGCAGATAATAATATCTGTATCACTTTAGCAGAAGGATCAAGTTTGCTTAAACTAGATGTAGGTGGAGGGTGAGAGCCTACTAGGAATGAGGTGAACACACCAAATATTGACATTAGACTTAGTGGATACGACATAGAAATGTGTCCAAATACTGAGGTGTCGATGTGTATTTGTAGAGCAATAGAAGACGCAATAAGATGTGGAACTGTTGCTGATGTTGGGACGCCGGGGAATACTGACAGATTTCAAGTGGGCAAAGCGATATTACACAAATTTACAGAAGAAACGATGACAGTGGTTTCGAGTGCGAATCTTAGCAACAAAATATGATCGTTACTTTTTATCATCATAATCATTCACTTTACATGTTTCATAATCATAACATATGTAAATCAAACCAGATGTGGCTGAATATCTGTATTTTACACGAAGCTACCGCCTCAGACTTTCACAATTCAGTTTCCGAGATATATCGAAATTCTATGGAGAAACTAGATCATTTCAGAGTTTGATTACCACTACCAATATCATAGGTATTCGTCAGATAATCAAGATAGCTTAGCGTGGTCTAACAATAGACTAAATGCGACAAAAAACCACAAACAACATACCATCATGCTTGTATTCCCCAAAGGGTTAGGCAGAAGTGTACTAATGTACACCCATCCCATTTAATAGGGGACGAGCCATAAACTGGGGACAGATCCAAACTTCGTTACTCAGAATCTCAACAAATATTATAAATGGAGAAGTCACTGTCTGCCTGTCTGTTACGCAAACAACTGAACCGATTTGGATGGAGACCTTGAAGAAGGACATGGGCTACCTTTTCACTCAAAAACCCTTTTGCGATGCGGGTAGTTTCATATAAATATTTAATAACACTTTGTTCGATATGGGAATCGAACCAGGGCTATAGCAATCACGATTACTAGGTTAATGAGGCAGTAACTGTGGCAAGTGCATCTTAACTTTGCAAATCGATTGAATAACATAATTACTACTGAGCTTCAAGCCATTTCAATAAAAGCCTTAATTTCTCTAAATACTTCATCTTTGTACAACACATCTATGTTCACAAATATAGTTTAATTTCCCTTCGCATCGTCGGAGTCGCATTAAGCATCTTAAACGTTGATAATTTCTATATTAAGAATTCACTTTATGCAATGGGCCTAGCAAGTCATTCGCTCTGAACTCTGAACCCATGAATAACTTATTCCCGTTTTGATGTGCAATTAACTCTTTCTTAATTGATGAAGCTTTAGCTGTAGACGTTTCGCGTTATTGAAAATTTAATTTTTGGCTAATTGCTCTTGGAGTTGGAGTTATTTTGTATTAGGCAATAATTTCCAGAAGGAAGTAACTGTGATGGTAATAACAATCTATCATAGAATTATATAAAATTCTCGCTACAACTCAAAAACGACTTGACCGATTTTCATGATTTTTTGTGTGGGTTTGAGTGGATGGTTTAGATTCATAATTGGACCCGGAAGGTGGTGCTGCATTTGTGTAGCGGGATAACGTGTGCCAGGCCAGCTTTATATATTACTAGCTGACGCTGCAAACGTTGTTTTGCCATAAAAAACATATTGGGGTGGGTCACCCTTATCACTTAGGGGTATGGAAAATAGATAGTAGCCGATTCTCAGACCTATTGAATACGCATATAAAATTTGGTAAAAATCGGTCAAGCCGTTTCGGAGGAGTACGGTAACTAACATTGTGACATGGAAATTTTATATATTAGAACAAATAAAAATAAACTTCTGTTCGTTAATCTCGCTACAACTCAAAAACGACTTGACCGATTTTTTTTTGTGTGTGTTTGAGTGAGTTATCTGTTGGTTTAGATTCATAATTGGACCCGGTAGGTAGCGCTGCGATCGGGGTTCAGGACAAGCGTCTGCTGAGCCAGCTTGTACTTAATATACCATCATCATCATGTCCATATACCGTCCCACTGCTGGGCACTGGTCGCCTCTTAAATTGAGAAGGATTATGCAATATATTAATAAATAATAAATAAATGGACACAGCACCAATCTAGTCCCAAACTAAGCAGAGCTTGTACTATGAGAATAATATAAATAATTATATACATACATTTCTTTAATAAATATAAACTCTAATATCATGAGTAGGTACATAAGAAATATATCAGCATTAAATTGATTTTGTTATAATGATTCATTTCGTATTATTAGTTTTGTAACTAGGAAGAAAGAAATAAGAATTATTTTACACATTCACAGTCAAGGCGAATTTACAAAAAAAACTGCTGGGTATATGTTGTGCCGCACTGCTGTGCCAAATATGCCCAGTGTCTAAGTGCATTGGTTTAGTGCTCCTAAGCGCATTGCTGAGTAAGAGGTCCTGGGTTTGATTTCCGCGTCGAGCAAAGATTTAAATTCCTATGTAATTCCCAGCTGCAGCTCGGAGTTTGGATTTGTTCCTGGTTAATTGTAATAGGCTTATCCCCTATTACATGGGACCTAAACATACCAGCAAAATGGGTGAACAGCAGTAGGTACACCTCAGCCTAACCTTTCGGGGTTAAGAGGCGTGTTGATATGAGGAGGTGAACTAAAGTAGGTACGGTCAGCAACGAAAGTCGCTGAATACAGTTAAACTTTGACTCTTACTGTCAACAGCAATCTCTTTTTTTCTTTTTTATTATACTGGATTAATTTCATAGTACACATCAAACTGCATTGTTCTCATGAACTATTCAGATTTAGATTGCAAACCAAGATGAACACTGTCATCATATATTTTTTATTAAAAAGAGTGTCTATGGAGTTTGTTGCTGGTTCTTGGAACCACTTTTTGGAACCGTGCAACTAGTTTTGACTTTTCAAAAATTCCGCAATTGTCTAATTGAAATAAAATGTTTGACTTTGACGTTGACGTTGACGTTGACGTTGACTTTGACTTTGACTTAGACTTTGACTTTGACTTTGACTTTGTCGTTGACTTTGACTTCGAAAACATGACAGCTCCAAAACTTGTCAAGAGATTTTTTTATTATAAAGGCAACCTTCACAGAATAGTAACTTCATGTTCAAATCGTAATGAAGATTGCAAAATGTTCAGTGACTTTCGTTGCCTGACTGTACCTACACCCGAATACTAAAATAAGTACGTTATATACGCACCCCTACAATTATATTTCCAGAATCAAATATACAATAACTTCAATATAAAATACCCTGTCACTGAGCGAACGCCAATTACCGCGTTACTCGAAACTTAACTAAAGCGCGTTTTGTTACCCTCACAATATAATTCGTGATTACGTGCGCGTCGATGGTTTTGCGTTCATTTGTTTTAATGACTTGGTAGGTTAGAGTTTCAATTGATGTCGGGTTCAAAGATTATAATTATATGTTAATTATAGAAATAAATTAATTCTTTAGCAAAAATACATAATGTAATGAACCCAGTTCGTAGTTAACTATTTCTCTTTTAGATTTGCTGACGTCACAGAAACACAGTTTGTACGTTGTATTTACCAGCCCCATGTAATGGCGGTCAGCCTATTGCCATTAACCGGACACAAATCGGAGCTCCAAGCTATTACGGAGTGTATTCAAATAGAAGAACCCAATAATAATACTTGATAACCATGACATGACCTGGGAATCGAATCCAGGACCTCACTTTCAGCAGCCTAATGTAGTAGTTTATAAAAATGATTTCTGCATGAAATGCATAGACATAGGCATAGACATAGACGTAGACATAAACGTATGATTATACATAGACGTTTTTAGCCGTGATAAACTACGGTCGATTCGCCGTGAGTTCCGGGACAAGGACCAACTAACATCCATAAAACACTGACAACCAGCCTATTTACGGTAACCCAACTGTAGTCTTTCGCAGCTAAAATGGTGTAATACTGATCATATTAGTTATTCTTAAATAATTTTAGAGAGGTAGGCATAGTGGGAGTAATTCTACTCATATTGGAGCTGCCCGACTGGGGAAGTACCTCCTTGCAGAAAATTTTAATGAAATAACACTGCTTTGAGCAAGGTTGCCAGTGCTCCGCGAGGAAACGTGGAGTTGGCAGGGGACATTGACCCATATAGTGCCAACCAAACTATTCCTCTTTGGTTTTACAGGGTGATAACTCTGGTGTTACTTGAGTCTATAGGCTACAGTAACCGCTAACTGTCAGGTGGCCCGTATGCTCGTTTACCGCTTTAGTGGTCTTTATACCATAAAAAAAAATGTTAAACCGATTTTCATTCATCAAATGTCGAACCACTCCACTTATATTGCCAACGTGATTTATTAACTGCAACAATTAGAAAGCGAACAAACAGTCCCACTTTATTGCCAAGGGTACGGAACCCTAATAGAACAAACGATTTACCCACACAAAATTAAACTGAGAAAAAATCTCACCCATATATCTAGAGCAGTTACAACCGCACCACATTTGTTTTAAAACCCGATCATAATCACCAGTTATCCCTTTGATCGAGAAAAAAAAACTTTTTTCAACCGAATCCGTAAACAAAAGGGTTCGGAGGCGAATCGGAGGGTACTTTAAATTAAACACCAAACAAGGCTGGGTTAACGAAGCGTTACCTTACCGAGAGCACCGAAGCGGACGTTCCAAATTTAAAATCTAAGTTTGTGACAATTAGATTTTGAATTGTTCGGAAATGGCGGCAAATCTTTAAATGGCAGATGAAGACAATTTTATTCTAGATATTATTTCTGGCTGCACAGGCCAGAATAACATTTTCAAGAATACATTTTGAATTCAAAATGTATTCTTATAAAGATATTAGAAGAAATGTTAAAATATACGTTTTGATTTTAAAAACATGTGTGTGATACCTTGTTTCATTAAAGACACAAAGGCCAAGCATTCTCTTACACGATGTCACGTCGTATACTTTATAAAACTTCGGCATAATTTTTATCGGAATTTTGGGAAACTCGAGAAAAAAACGAAAGATGAGGTAATCGCTTGACACCGCAGAAGCTCGACCATAACCTAGTTTTTTGTTAAACTATATTTTATATTTTTTTAGAAATACCTATGTACGGAATATAATGTACTAGCCTTCCGCCCACGGCTTCGCCCGCTTGTTTTCTTGGCTTTTCTGTACTATAATATATGAAGAACCGCTCGACTGATTTTGTGCAAACTTCACATAAACCATCTACTAAATAGTCCGAACAAAGCCTAAACATTTGGTTTGGATAGGTGAGCCCGTTCTTGAGTTTTTATATAATATATTGATACGAAAGACTTAATATCACAACATTATTTGGAAAGGCAGATAATTATAACCCTTCCACCCCAAGGCTAATGTCTGGGCCTGTCATATCCCTTATTCCAATTCTTCAAGCGTCTTTTAAAATTTTCGGCAAAGGAAGTGTTCATTTCCGTTTCCGTTTGTCCGTCTGTCATAGACAAGTTTTGGGAGCAGGGTGTTTGTTTTTATTAAAATTTAATTGATTTATTATTTTCTGTACCTATACATAAATGGGTCATCAACTGTTTTTTTATAGTACGGAAAATTCTCTTAGATCCTCCGCCACCCGGGTCGTGGTAGGGTATGTCAGACCGTGAGGATCGTATCGTCTGTATGTTGCCTATATTTAGTATAGTCAACCTGCTGTAATTATTAAAAAACAAAACATATTTACTTAATTACCATTCAATTCTAAGTTTTTATCAATAAATTCCAAATTACATTTATAAGTAATATCATTCAATTGAATTTAATTATGTTATTTCATTCAATTGAATGAAATTACATAATTTTTGTGAACAAGCCTTTTATGTTTTCGTCGCGATTCAAGATTAAGGGCGGCAGGAAGGGGACGCTAATACTCGTAAATTATTAAAAGATCACCCTTGAGAATATTGAATTTTCTTAAGATTTTCTCTTATTCCCGTTGAATTTATTTTTCTTGGAACAATGTCGTGTTTTGTTGCGATTAATTTCATTTTGAGAATGAGTTCAAGTAAGATTGACAGAACGAAGATATGAGACCTTTTTTTAAGGAGATGACGCGTTTACTGTTTTTGTCATTAGGAGCCCTATATTTCTCTGAAATTTAATCTGAATGAAAGAAAAGTAAAGCATGTAATTTTTTTTTTCACACAGCATTCTATTAGAATTTGAATTACAAATCAGCATCATCAACCCATATACTGTCCCACTGCTGGGCATGGGTCTCCTCTCATATTGAGAGGGATTAGGCTATTATAGTCCACCACGCTGGCCTAGTGCGGGTTGGCAGACTTCACAAACCTTCGAGAACATCTCTAAGGTATGCAGGTTTCCTCAAGCTGTTTCCCTTCACCGTTTAAGCGAGTGATAATTAATTATTAATGCACACATGAATTCGAAAAGTCAGTGGTGCGTACCTTGGATTCAAACTCGAGACCTTCGACTTGCCAGTCCAATGGTTATACCACTAGGCTATCACTGCTGAATCACAAATATACTAAACGAATTATAAAGGCCATATTTTTCTATATTTTGACATCTAAACATTTCAAGACGATATTTCCAGTATATTAATAAAAAAAATACGAATTTCGAACTGCTGTTAACTGGACATTGCTGTAGGTACATTTTATAATTAAAGTATGTATTTAATACAGGAACTGTAAGTAGGTACTGCTTTATTATTATAATTAATTTACCTTGTCGCTCTGTAGGTGTAAATGAGGTCATTATAAAACAAATTAGATCTTATTAATCTATTGTTAGCAATCCCCCAATAATAACCACAAAAACATATTTTAACCTAATTTAAACCAACATTACGAAAGTGTTAAACAGTCGCTTATTTGAATTACAACGGAAATTAACACAATAGGTAATAACAATCTCAACAAATGATATAACAGTAAAATTCTAATTAAATAAAACTAACTAGGTTACGGTGATAACCACAACCCTACTGTCAATCGATCGTACTACCTTAACCCTAAAAAACAACGGTGGGTTCGCGTGACCCCGGCAATTAATTCCAAAAGTACGGCAACGAGTGAGTGGGTTTTATCATAATTATAAATGCAATAGCGTTTGTAGTGTTAATATGTATTCACCGTGAAACGATGTGCGTTAGTGATAAATAGGTGGCTAATTGTTTATATTATAATAAATAAGAAGGGTACAACACTCCAGTGTGTAGGGTTTAGAGTGTTGAAAAAATGCGTCTGCTTAAGTTTTGGTGGTGGTCAAAATTATAGTGATATTAAAAATTTGTTTGTTGACATTTCACCGTCATGATACACGCCACTATATGGTAATTAAAAGTAATTTTATATCTTCTTCCCGTGGGTGCTGTAAAAGTTGATTTAGTAATTATGAATTTTCGTCTAGTAATTAACATAGTTACGATAAGTATTTTAGGTCTCAGTAATGGCCTTAGTTAAATGGCCAAATTCAGAGTTACGGCGAGTATTGGCCGCCATTTTGAAGTTGTCACCTTTACGGAACCAAATAAAAATATTTTTATCAAATTAAGTAATATTGACATAATGATAACGTCACCTTATTAAGAATATTTTGATCGTTTAGTACAACAAAAAAAAATTCTATAGATACGCGAAAATCATTTCTGTTAGCATGCATCTTTTCTGTATTAAATAGATTTCCTGCGCGTATTGGAACACATTGGCTCCAGCAGTAGCTGCCAAAGTCAAATAGCCAATGCGGTCCTTAACCAAGCTTGGTTCAAAACCAACTCAAATGAGGCTGAAATAAAAGATTCCCTTTATAGATAATTACGACCTTAAGAATGACGATGGAGTCAAACAAACAAACAACATATTTAAGTTACATGACTATCATCACTCTGAGAAGACTGTACTGTATCTACAAAGGTAACCAATGGAACTTTGCATGTTATAGTTTAAAAGAATAACTCCAGTAGGAATCATCATCATCTTCCGAGCTTTTTCCCAACTATATTGCGGTCGACTTCCAGTCTAACCAGATGCGGCTGAATATCAGTATTATACACGAAGAACTGCCATCAGACCTCCGCAACCCGATTTCTGAGCAATACCAATATACTGAGGATAGATTGGTTGTCAGGCTTTTTGGTAGTCAGAAGCCCAAAAAGCCATCTATGGATGTTCACATAACAACCAGAATCGACAGCTTTATGTGCTCTCCGAGGCACGGAGGGGTCTCGATGTATTAAGAATGATCACCCATCCACGGACTGACCGGGTCTGGCGCAGCTTAGCCTTGCAGATCAGTTGATCAGCGTATTTATAACTTCGCCACAAGCCCCAGTAGGAATCATCACGTTAAAATTATTATGTGTTCAAGCTACATTACCATCACTGTGCTATCTTTGATCTCCGCCCATAATCTACCATGCAACACTCCACTTGCCAACTATCAAGCTATTTTAATTGTGCCTTAAATGACCCATGATGTTATTAGGGTTAACAACGCTTCACTTTTTTTCACTAGTGTTGTAGCAATGTCGACTTCGTTGATCGATGCGATGTGTTCGCTTTGTCGGCGTATAATTAAATAGTTTGCGATGTGTGTATGTTAAGGTACGTTTCTCAGAAATTATAGGTACATTATAGAACCATTAATTTTTTGATTATGAGTTGATAAGTCAATATTATTTTTTGTTGTTGTAAGCAGTCATTTCAAACTATTTCGAAGAATTAAAGTTGTTTATAAGTAGCTCAGCATTTGAACAGCATATGGGTTGGTGATGTTACTGTTTAGCAGTGTGGTTTCAAATTCCAGATCGTGTAGAGTACTTAGGTTTCTCTGTCCGGGATTCTCAATATCCAGCAATCCTGAATTTGGATTTGTGTCCAGTGTGTTTTTAATAAAAATGTTGACCAGCTCTAGGATGTCTCCTGTATCATAGATTCATTTATTAATATTTAAATACATAGGGAATCACCCATATACGGAACAACCGCTTGCAGGCCATTTTCTCTGCTGGAACCAACCGGCTGGAAGCCTATTGTTCAACTAATATTTCATTCGTGGTGCCATGTCATTATAAACTCGTTTTTAATTAGGTCTTAAAATACATCATCAATGTAAATCATTAAAACTACAGAAAGTTCTGTGGATGCACTTTAGGACGATCAACAAAAGAGTATGTACCTATACAGACATCTTTTTTTTTATAAAGATTGTGTAATAATTAACCGAACCATTTGACGTATAACAGGAATAGAAAAATAAGGTTGGAATGGTAATTTTGAAACTTAGTATTAAAACGTAGAGCGGTGACACTGGTCTAATACAGCAGCGAGGGCAGCGAGAGCAGCGAGGGCCTTTCCAATGAACAACTAATATTCATCGTTACTGGATCACTAACGAGTGTCAAAGGTATTCGTATGACAACTCAAATCGACGGCTTTTACGTGCTCTCGATGTTCGGAGGGGTCTCAATGTGTTACGAATGGTAACCCATCCACAGATTAACCGCGGCTAGCGCAGCTTAACCTTTCCATAATTGATCAGCGCCTCGGTTGATAAACGTAGTTACCTTAGCCACGAGCCCCTCATTGGCGTATTTCATAGACCATCAATAACTCTGTAATTATCTATTGTAAGCTGAGATGTTCATCATCAACCAAAGGTCTCCTCTCATATTGAGAGGGATTAGGCAATAGTCCACCACGCTGGCCTAGTGCGGGTTGGCAGACTTCACAAACCGTCGAGAAAAATCTCTAAGGTATGCAGGTTTCCTCACGATGTTTCCCTTTACCGTTTAAGCGAGTGATAATTAATTATTATTAAGCTGAGATGTTACCTGGAATAAATAAAATAAATCATTAAAAAAAAAATACTCTGCCTAACCCTACAGTGACTACAGACGTGATAGTATATTCCACTGTATAGCGAGCTATATTTTCCTATTGTTAGTTTGTTTTTATATTCAGTTCCATGGCCTTAACACCATAATATGTAAATTTGACCTCGCACAATACTTTTAATCACAGGCCAAAGAACATAATGTGTTATTTAGGCTTATTAAAAACATTATATTATTTAATTTATATGACTTCCTTGTTGATAAGGAAATTTCAGTTTTCATATACTAACTATTTTTTTTATTTAATTAAGAAATATTAAGCGCGAAAAGGTTTGAACCTGCATCCGACGCTTTAGACAACTAAGCTACTAACACTGCCTATAATATCTCTGTCACATTCTACATTCCACGGTGATGTCATTTAGGATAAAGTATACACCAAACAGGAATCGACCCCGTGAAAACTACGTATTCAGTTCAATGTGTCTCTCGACCAGACTATTCGTAATTTTTATAATTGAAAGTAATTATTATGAATCATTGATTATGTTTAATTAATTTTGTAACTGCGTTAATCGTCTAGTGCTGACAAGCGGGATTGCAAAGCGTGAGTTCCTAGGTTTGATTTTAAGTAAACAGTTTTTTATGAAATGCTTAAACGCCTTTAAACATTTAGACCTAGTTAATGGCAATACGGGAAATCTCTTTCCATATAGAACCTGAAAACTTAAAGGAAAACTGAGTACACCTTCGGTCTAGTGGTCTGTGTGTCGGAATGCTGATCATGAGGTCGTGGGTTCGATTCTCACAGAACACAAATATTTATGTGATGAACCTTAAGTGTTTGTGTTTGTCTGGGTGTTTGTTAAATAATTTAAGTATGTATTTACTATTAAAAAAAAATATACAAGTATTATAATATCCTTTTGTCTAGTACCCATAGTAAATGATGATAAATGATATTTATTTCTGTAAATAGATCTTTTAAAGACACTTTTACAAGTCAATATAAAACATTTTTTTTTAAAGCTAAATACTCCGGCATTTTCTAACTGACGACTTCTGAGAAGAAACGCCTAAACAAACTTAGTCTCTTTAGTTCAAACATAAAATAGTAACAAATATGTGTGTTACAATGTAGGGAAAAGTCTGAAATGGCCTTTTGAAGAAAGAGCCATAGCGGCTTTGAGTAGACCAGTCCCAACCGACGGCACGCATGCATCAGTCAAACAAGTACAAACTCTGCTTAGTTTGGGACTAGATGGTGTTATGTGAAATTGTCCAGGAATATTTATTTATTTATTTTTATTTACCTCTGATTAGGGTGGGGTGGGAACGGGTGGGAACTTCTTCAATGGTAAAATACATACAAACGATAATACTTACAGATAAATAATATTTATTTTTGTTAATCGATCTTTTAAAGATACTACAACTCAATATTTAATTAATACTAGATGGCGCCAGCATTTTTTAGCTGAAGATTTCTGAGAAGAAACGCCAAAACTAACACAGAAAATCATGGTCTCTTTTAAAGTCCAGATACCTACGTGAAATACCTAGTCTAGGCATGATAACTTAGTATGTTATTATATAATTAGGTACTTACTTAATTTCTTAAAACATATTTTTGTACTACTCTTAAGACAAGAAACATTGTGTTGATAACGTAAGTGCTCCCTCAAATATATGTAAATTGTACCTCACACCATGACTCTAATAACAGGCCCTGTCGGCAACGTCTGTTATTTTGACTTTTTAATTAATATCCATATTGTTTTACAAGTTACTGTTACTTCCTGCAGATATTTAATGAAGTTTCTGCGTTATTATGTGTTAAGACGATAAAGCATTTATTTAATATTAGCTGACCTGTAACCGGTTACGCTGCGGCTCGAAGAAAATACGCATATTTGAATTCGCGCATTTGAAAACGCAAACGCAATATGTGAAGACTTTTGAGCAATAAGATTTTGAATAACATAGGTACCATGTTTTCCCCCAAGGGTTAGGCAGAGGTGTACTAAATGTTTACACACAGTTCTTCGGTATGCTTAGGTCCCACGTAATAGGAGCCTATTGCCATTATACTGGCACAAATCCAAACTTTTGCTACTAAGAATTTTATAGAAAATTCCAATAGTACTTTGCTCGACCTGGACATGGAACCAAGAACCTCAAACCTGCGTAGCAGTCGCACTCACCACTACCAGGCTAAAGCATTCTGAGAGAGGTCAGTCAGTCAGTCGAACATTTACTTAATTAATTCATTAATAAAAAAGAAAATGTAAATGTGAGTACTTTGTAGGTTAAATATACATACTTTGAACGGTATGGTAGCTTTGAGAATTTCATGTGGCCTAAGCAAATGTTCTGCTGATCTGGTATCGTCGTGCAACGGGTTTTTAAGCTCTGTAAGCTATGTTCGAGCTGCACAATGACTGATGCGTGTGGCTGGACAGGTCTACTGAAAAAACTTCTTTTCTCTAAGGCCTCAAGAAGCACATTTGTTTACCTAATTCATTTTTTAAACGTGGTTTTTATTTTCATACAGTATTAGCAATAAACATTATAATGTATACGACATTGTTAAATCTTGGCATTTCAGAAGTCAATGAACCCCGACTTCAGACTTGAAGTCGTCTGTATCGCCTTGTTAATTTACTTCAAACAATTCCAATTTCGCTCTCTCCAGGGTTGAAATTACTCAACCCTTTCATCTAAAATCGTGCGCGCTACACAAAATGTATAACACCCCAATAAATTAATAAAAAAAACCATTAGAAAGTCATTAAAATTTAAATTTATTACGCTCGCTACAAAAAACGAACATTAGTAATTTCAATTAGCTGCACCTGCTTTATTTTGTGAAGGTATCGAATTTAGATGTAAATTACGTCTTAATTTTTCTTTTTCGGGAAGATTTATTGGTAATTTGCATGGTTGTTTTAATGAAAGGGGTATTCACTCAGCTGATAATTATCGCAAATATTATATCATCGTCATCGTTATCCTATCCGAAACCGCTGACGGTATTACTTTTGTCACATTGTTATAATTATGATAATTCTTCTTTTCGTGTCAATCCCGAATTTCCATAAGAGAATATAACTAGCATCAAACATTATGTCTGCTGAAATTAAGTAACTGAAAGAACAAAAATCAATTGGGCAATGTATTGATCTTTGTAGATTATCAGAATCTGTCTCCCAAGATACAGGCTTTAAACCTAGTTTGGGAGGCAGCTGTTCCTAAATCTAATATGGTTATAATATTATGCCTTGTACTGCGTACTATAAGTTTAGTCAAGTTAGTTTTCTTGTTGTTAATGGCTGTGGTGTTAAGTAAATAAACTATGTCAACTACGTCCGTGTGTTTTTTGATGAAATTAGGTACAGAAATGGATTAGACTTTGGAGAAGGAAAGCATTAATTACTTCTTATCGATGTTTTCTTTCATTGTTACAGGATCGAAGGAGCAAAGTGTTGCAATCCTATTGCTGCACCGTAGCACAATACTGACTGAGAGAGTGTATAGAGATTGCAACAAGAAAAATCAAAACTAATTTCTCAACCGAGTGATTTGTTGGGGTCATCGATATACCGGGGTCATTCCGATATATGGCTTACACAACAATATAAAAGCTTATTAGCTTCTGTTACTTAGAACACATACAATACAATCCACTTACCGTATTCCGTTATACAGCTTTAAATCAAACACATTTCCAACTTTATACCTCGAAAATAAAGCTCAAATTGCCGCGTGATATTCCGCACTTTATGTGAGGTAACTTTCAAATGAAATAGGTTAATAGGCTTTTTAACGCCTAAACTTAAGTTACAGTCCGTTTAGAACATGAACCATTTAGGTCAATGATTGGAAAAAATAAAGACCCGACACTATTTTAATATGATTTTTTGAGCGACGCAATTTTGACTAGAAATCAAGTTATGTCAAAATGTCAATCAAATTGACGTTAAAGTTCAAAGATCGAAATTGAAACTCAAAAAGTACACGTGTATTGGTTTGTTTAAATACCTATTGTATGAGTTGTGTACAATTTACGTCTACATAATTTACTTGACTGTTTTTACTTATACTTACATACCTTTAACCTCAATGTAATGTGTAAATGTTTTTTTCTTATTTATGAAAATGTTTATTCATAATTATTTACTTTTTGACTATGAATGAATTACTGAATTTAATTTTTTAACTTCAAAGGTCCTGTTGATGGAATGGCTGCATTAAGGAATTTGTATAATGAGAGAGAGAGTAAGAATCTCTCATAGGTATGAGAGATTCTTACTCTCTCTCTCATTAACGAATAAATGACAAGAAGAGAAAAGAGAGAATAGAGGCAAGCTCAGCAGTGGGAAGAACCGGACTAGAAAAAAACACTCCGTTATCGACTACTTCGACAGCTCTTAATATTTTAAATCATCTTACAATGATGTAAGATGTGTTATTACAAATAATTTTGTGCGATTTGTAACCAAGTCAGCAACATCCTTCAATCAAATCCTTATGAAGTTCCCATAGGCTTGAAGACTTGCCTTGGTGGCACTTCTCTGACGTTACTTACTCTATGGCCCAGAAAATTAAGGAATCTACTTGTAACAACAAATTACACCTCTTTCGTTTATCTACACAGAAGCTACGCTTTCTCTTTGACAATATTGATGACAAATAGCTGATATTGTCCGCGGTGACGTCAGTATTTCGTGATTTATTGCTCCAACCGATGAGCACTCAGAAGTTATGGTAAGAGACGCAATAATCTTAAGACACCTCCTATGATAAGAAGTCCAAGATGATGACGTAAGGTGTCAGGGGCATTGTAAAATGGAAGTTGGAAGAAAAGGGTGATGGAGATGTGAGTATGCAGTAGAGAAAATGGGAAATTTTGAGATAATAATTAGATAGATTCGAGACCATAGTTATAGCTTACAAAATATCTAGAATTTTGAGCTCCGAAGAGTCTCCATGAAGAGTCCCGACAGCCTAGGGTAACTACGCAGTTTTTTAATCTACTGGTTAGTAAACGGAGAGCCGTTTACTACCCAGTATTTAACAAAATAAGTATGGATGTACAGTCAACTGCACATCAAGTTACTACACTTTGACCTTGAGCGCGTTATAAGCAGATACAGCGAGAATCGTGCGAAAGAGATAAATATCTTTATGCCGTTCTCACTTGTAATGTTTCGTGCTGCAGCGCGTCGTGAGCGTGTGTGCGTTATGCGCGTCGTAGTGTAGAATAAGATACTAAGCGATAAGAAAATTAAATTTATAACATAGTGGGTTGCATACTTGAATCGAAACGAAATAATGGCATGGTAATAAAATCAGGCCGGGCGCGCCCGCGTAAAAACTAAAATACCTATGAAAGCTTATAATCATTTTTTTATTTAAATTATCTTTTATTTGTATTCCTTCAGTTTACACATTTGTTTGAAAATTACCCATAGTATCAAGTAGGTTTACCTACTTACTATATTTCTGAAATTTATAATTAGGTAATCCTAATTATAAATTTCAAGCAGATTTCAATTACCTTTTCCGGGTTTTGTTATCTACTTACTGGCGGGCTGGCGGTCAACAGAACTGTTTTCGTGCGTTCCTTGCTTTTCGATTCTACTGTGTTCTTACAAAATTTAATGTCGAAAATCCATAAAATCGACACCCGTGTGTCAAGTTTATTCAATTAATAGTTATTATACTTTCAAAAGACTTTTCAGTCCAAACTTTTTGATACCTACCTACTACCTAACATTTCGTCCGCTATTCAATCTTATTACTAAAATACAATTTTGGCTATTATAGCGTAGGTATCTTCACTTTTGCATGAGAGCGATGTGTCTGTTACATACCTACCTAACTAACTATTATCTAATGTGATATGAGTTAGTTTGTTAAGCACGATTATGAAATTTTGCATGTGAGTAAGTAACTCGTTATCAGGGATATAGAAAAGGACATGGGATAGGTTCCTATAAGAACTCTGGTGAAGGCGTATTATATTTAAAATGCGAAAGTGAGTTTGTTTATTTGTTACACATTCGCGCAGCGGCGAAGCTACCCGTAAGCCTCAGTTTACACCGGGAAAGCAGCGGCCGGCAGCGGCCTTTTGCATTCCTCCTACTTACACATTGTCAAGGGTTCAGAAAAGGACATAGGATAGGTTCCTACGGGAACGCTTGTGAAACTGGTAGAAAATATCAAAATAAGACGCGAAATCAATAATCTTAATCTTTTTATTTTTAAACATTAATGATAAAATGAAAAACTTAAAACAAATACCTACTCTAGATTAAAAGATAACAGCAGAATTTATAAAACTAAACTATGAAGTATATAAAAGATTAAAAACAAGTAGATAATATTTATTTATAACTAGGTTTTATTTTTATTGATATTTTTAGCAAAAAAATTATGCAGTTACCAATTGGTTACCAAACAAAACTAAATGCTGCCTCCAAACAAAAGTAAGTTTTTATCTAGACTAGTAATTTGACTGGGCTGAGGCCCGGCACCTACTTGCGGCACGGCGGCGGCACGGCAAGGGATTTTTTATAGTTATAGATGATTTTGAATCTTATTTAACACTGCTTTATTAATATTTATAGCGGAATAAGTATACAGTTAAATCTACCAATACCAAATAAAATTAAATACTGCCACCAAACAAAAGTAACCTTTTACGTAGATTAGTAGGTATAATTTGACTGCGCTGACTTAAATTATCTATCACCATTACAATAGCAAAGGAAAAATTCTCAAGAATATAACAATAATTGTGCGAAAAGAATTAAGTAGGTATACAATTTCAGTTTACAGTATTCATTATTAAAATTATTATCTACATAATATATCACATTACAAAAAGAAAACATATTAATAACTATCTTATTGTATATTTTTGGCATTTTCCATGCTAAGATTTCAAAGTTATTTAGAAAAGGAAAAATACGACCGCGGGCAGGATTCGAACCTGCGTCTTCTGGTTCGGTACACCAGACGCTATGACCACTAAGCCACCGCGATACCTACCCGTCATGTCGAATTTTTCCTTCACATATTGAATTTACGTCTTTATGGTGACGTCAGTAACACCTATTGAAATGCAAGTTTTTGCTTTTCAACCGATACAACTTACTTTACAGTTAGTTCAATGCCGAACGATGCTACCTTACCTTCTAACTATCTTTTTGTATATTTTTGGCATTTTCCATGCTAAGATTTCAAAGTTATTTAGAAAAGGAAAAATACGACCGCGGGCAGGATTCGAACCTGCGTCTTCTGGTTCGGTACACCAGACGCTATGACCACTAAGCCACCGCGATACCTACCCGTCATGTCAAATTTTTCCTTCACATATTGAATTTACGTCTTTATGGTGACGTCTAACTGTAAAGTAAATGTAAACTAATGAACGTCTAACTGTAAACTAATGAACTAACTGTAAAGTAAGTTGTGTCGGCTGAAAAGCAAAAACTTGCATTTCAATAGGTGTTACTGACGTCACCATAAAGACGTAAATTCAATATGTGAAGGAAAAATTCGACATGACGGGTAGGTATCGCGGTGGCTTAGTAGCCATAGCGTCTGGTGTACCGAACCAGAAGACGCAGGTTCGAATCCTGCCCGCGGTCGTATTTTTCCTTTTCTAAATAAACATATTAATATTATAAATGCGAAAGTAACTGTCTGTTACTCCTAAACGGACAAACCGCTGGGCATTTGTGATGAAAAATAATTGGATACCTATAGTTTGAAGCCTGGGGAAGGGCATGGAGGAAACCAGTTTATTATGAAAACATCAACGAACGACATGTCTGGCATCTTTTCAAAATCGAGCAATGGAAGAGTAATCCTTTGACAAGCAGTGGTTGGAAATTTAGGTATACTTATCTAAATAACGTTATATTTATAAATAAAATAATAACAATATTAAATTACTACTTATAGATTGTAAACTGTGCTAATATATTTTTATGCGAAACTTTGTGAGAATGGATGGCCGTTTGTTATCACGCCTTAACGGCTGAACATATTTTAGTGAAACTTGGCAAACTTGTTCATTAGTATTTTCTTGCCAGGGCAGCAGTATTTCTTCCGGCATCTTTTATGTGTCTTCTGACAGTGTCCATTGATATCTAAAACAAAGAAAATTTTGTCAATTTCAATATTTACGTAACGTTCTTTATTATGAAATACCTACCTATTGCGGGCCAACTTAACTAAATGAGTATGGGACTTTGTTTACTTAATTGAGAACTTCCACCTTTTATGAGGTAGGTAGTAAAGAACTGAATACTTAATTATCTAATAGCAAGTATTAGCGAATGATACTTATATCATTAACCAATAAATTTATCGATAAAAAAATTAACACTTCTACCTGCCTATTCGATAATTATAAATATCATTTAAAAATGCAATAGCTAATACCTACTACTGTTTATAGATATTGATAGGTAGATCATCACCTCACCGCGCGCGCATAGATCATACTTACTTAACTAATTCTCGGAAGCCTCGTCCACGCGTTCTCGGAATTATGCCTAGACGATGCGATGCATTCAAATTTCAGCTTTATTTTGCTACTGTTAAGATTTATTTTCGACTTAATATAGATCGTTTTAACTTATCATAATAATAGTTTTACAATATTTTTATTTGTAGCTTGACAATGTTGTTTTTATGTAACTATTGGTATTGTTTTTCAATTTACGTAATCTATATTTCGGCCGGTCAGTGCAGATTTTCTGTTATAGATATAGGTAGGTAGTGATAAAGTTGCATTATGTGATAACAAGGTATACTTACAGGGACTGACGCTGTACGAAGTTGAGGTTCGTCTGCCGCCGTCGTAGCTCTGGCGTATAGGTAGTTGGCGGGGGTGGGCTTCATGGGTTTCGCTTTCTTGCCACCGCCGAAGCCAGAAGTAAACAGTTCAGAACTCTAGAACGAAACAAATTGCTATAGTTTATTTGCACATTTTTACTCATTAGACATACGCAGTGATAGCCTAATGGTATGAAAATTGGCCGGGCAAGACAGGTCTCGAGTTAATCCAAGACCTTTTCAAAACCATGTGCGTATTATTAATTAATTATCACTCGCTTAAACGGTGAAGGAAAACATCGTGAGGAAACCTGCATGCCTTAGAGATTTTCGAGGTGTGTGCAGTCTGCCAACCCGCATTAGGCCAGCGTGGTGGACTATAACCTAATCCCTCACCTGAGAGGAGACCCGTGCCCAGCAGAGGGACAGTATATCGGTTGATGATGATTGATGACTCATTAGGCAAAGATGTATTAATACGTAAATAGATATATGATTATCTGCAATAATTATTCATCATACTGTCCCACTGCTGGGCACGGCTATCCTCTCACAGAATGAGAGGGATTAGGCTATTGTCTATAGTTCTACAAAAATTGCTAGCTTACTATTATTTAATTATTTATTTGCACACAAACATCACTGAAAAGGCCTTATCTTGCAATGTTACAACAGGCTTATAGAAAGTTCCTAAATGCGTAATTTATTAAATTCAATAAAAGTAGCTTTAAAAAGATATTAAATGACGCGTGGAACAGCGCGCCAAGTTAAAAACTTACATTAACGGGGACTCGTTATGAAAGAAGATCCCGTTTGTTTACATAATTCGTAAATTCTATAGAAACATTGTTGACAAACAATCACCATTGACACATTTTTTCATTATTAGCCTTTCTTTATTAAAATTATAAATTATAATTATTAAAAATACTACTCACCGTTATCCCCGTCTGTATAATCCGGCATCCACTTTGTTGAAGTCCGGAATTGTTCTCCCTTTGGACTTACGTCAGTAAATTGAGGCGCCATTTTGCACACTTGCAATCACGCACACAACACTATCACTCCAATTGTTAATGACAGACTGACGGAAAAACTCGGAAGTAGTCGAAAGCGGTCGCGTACGCGCAGGGGCGCGGAGGTGTGGCCTATTTCTAGTGCGACATGGTTTATTGGCTCCTAACTATTAGTATGAGCCACGATTGGTCAATTTTGGGAACGTTGAAAAATCCACCAATCATAGCAAGGATACTTTCTTTCTAACACTCCATATCGTGTCGTAGTTATAGATATGTATAATGTTTAGCTTGATGTGCAGGCGTCTGTACATGATAAAAAACATATTTTGTAGTTACCGGTATGTTTCAGGACCCATGTAATAATGGGCGAGTATATTGTCATCACAAATGCAAACATCAAGCTGCTACTGAGAAATTTGTAGGAAATCTTATAACACTGCTACACCTGCGAATCAAACCTAGGGCCTCATACTCATCCTGATATGACTGCAACTCACTCTTAACGCACGTTTTGTATCATAAGTTACTTATACATTTTCGTAAAGGAAAAAAATCGACCTCTCGAACTTGACTCCACCGGTTTCCAAACAAACATTTCTAGAAACCGAGCCCTAAAATCCAACACCAAAAATACTCCCAATCACAAGAGCAAACATACAGAACCGCGACGAAAGTAATAAAACCACGTTACAGATTTTACAACACGCTGTGGAACCCTAAAAATTGATTTACGATACATATGTATTACATTTGGCTGTTAATGATGGTGATTGCGTAAGGATTATTTATCTTTACGACCTAGCAGTCAGCGGGTAGGCAGGCGGGTTACACCCAATTTTTATGGGACTATGAGTTATGGCTGCATGTATTGATTATTGGCAGAATAACGAGAACTGCCTCGTTAGTCAAGGGTAGGATCCCTTGACTAACGAGGTATAAGCGTGACTGCTATGCTAGAGAGTTCCTAGGCGAAAGTATTACTGGGTTTTTCTATAAAATTCTCAGTACCAGCTCGGATATTGTATTTGTGCCCAATGGCATTGGCTCGCCCCTTATTATATGGGACATACACAATTAGGAGTAATGCTATGTATTTAACGAGACCTATGTATTTCACGAGAATTGTAGTAGGAATAGTAAATTTTTGTTGTAAGTGTTATTGGATAACGAGGTCCTAAGGAAAACTTATACCTGAGATGAAATGCGACAACAAGCTTGCTGCATGTTTCTTGCTGTAGCATAGTGCTAAGACAGGGGCCTTTCTGACGTTCCTTTATATCATACAATCTTTTGGTTTATTATGTTATTGTGTCTAGTGTTCTTAACATAGTGATTAAAAATAGCAAGCATAAATAGAAAAAAATATATTTACACGTTTCAATGTTTTTTAATAAATTAAATGGCTGGATTTCTGTGCGGGGCCCCAGATGTAATTCAAGATATTTGGAACTTTAAGAATTAAGTTCATCCAAACTGCATTAGGCAAATATTGGAATGTTATGTAGCTCCCTCTCAAACTCAATCAAATCAAAAATCGAACAAAATATTAGTCTATAGTCTATAGGCGTATTTTTATAAAATTCTCAGTAACAGCTCGCGGGGAATTTAAATTTGTGCCCGGTTAATAGCAAAAGGTTCGGTCACAGTATACCTCTGCCTAACCCTTTGGAGAATACAAGCGTGATAGTATATTACGTTTCTTACAGAGTATTAAACAAAACAGTACTTGGAAATCATAAATATACAGACAGAAACGTGTTGCTGGGGAGTATGTTGCGCCGTTTCTTCTTCCCAGCCAAAACACTAGGAAGCGGACACGGCCGGGCGTTTTGGGGCCTGTCTTAAATGTAAAAATGACGTTCAAAAAGTACTACCTAGTAGTCTTATCTTGAAATATTTTGACTTTGACTTTGTTAGTGGGCTTTTGATTATAAAATTCTCAGTAGCAGCTCGCGGGGAATTTCGATTTGTGCCCGGTTAATAGCAAGAGGTTCGGACACAGTACGCCTCTGCCTAACCCTTTGGAGAATACAAGCGTGATAGCGTACGTTCCTTACAGAGTATTAAAAAAAACTGTACTTGGCCGTTGGCCGGAGTCAAAACTACAACCATACTTTGCGCTAGCGCAGCCAATGAAGGCGTTAATACAAAATTATAACTGGAATTGAGTCATATATCAAACAAACTGGTTCGGCAACTCGTGGTGACTTTTAGTAGTAAACTAATCTGTTATCATAGGCGCCATAATTATCAATCTATGGTGAAAGGCGAGGTGTCGACGGGACCAGTGCTGACCTATCACGATCCTACGTACCTGAAGGTGGATTTAGAAGTCGCGTGTACTTGACTATGACTACTTTTGATAATCAAGGCAATCAGATTTATACACCTAAACTGTAATAGGGTAGATCGATGAGCCTTTTTTGTCTTTTTTTTTTTGGTACCGTTAATCCTCGTGTGTCGTCGGCCATCTGGGTATATGCACTACTGCACTATAGTCACGGCCATGGGAAGCGTGATGTTTGCCACGACCATAACAGTCTATAAGTCCAGTGTTCTTTGAACCTCTTCAAAGTCAAGGTTTAAGAAAGTCAGTAGGATTTCCAAATATCCCGTCAAAAAAAACACATTATTTCAATATTATTTTTACTAGTTAAGAGACTAAGTCTGAAATCTTGAAAAAAAAGAGAGCTGTTTCTTAGATTTAGTTCAGGTTTCTCGACAAAATGTAGGATGTAGCTGTTTTTTCTTTGCACTTCATGGTTGATCCCATACAAGAGATTGTTGATCATGATGAGTAGAAGTATATCCTTTCGGTTGTAACACGACAAAAAAAAGCACGGTGTAAAATTTAATGCTTCTAGGGCCACTTTTATTAAGTCGATTAATTAGTTTCAATTATTAATGCAAAGCTTTTTCAGTTTTTTCAATAATACTCAGACGACAGTTACTAAGTTAAAATTTTAATACAAAGAAAGAAATGAAAAGTGGAAATCAAACCGCAATGCACAATATAGAGAGTAGTGACGATTGCGCTGACGACAAGAACTGATAAGTTAAAAAAAAAAAGAAAAAAAAATCAAAAATTCTCCCCGTGTTAAGACAAGAAATTGAAAAAAAAAAGTTTATAGGTACTCTTTCTTTTTATACCACTAAGGTGGCAAACAAGAACGGCCCACCCGCTTACCTAATGGTAAGCGGTTACCGTAGCCTATAGACGCTTGTAACACCAGAGATATCACTTGCGCGTTACCGACCCTGTAAGACGAAAGAGGAATAGTTGGGTTGTATAAGGGTCAAGTCCCCCACTGCTAACATAACGTTTCCTTGCGGAGCACTGACAGCCTTGCTCACCGTAAGGAGCACAACACAGCTCAAAGCAGTGTTATTTCACTTCGTTTTTCTGCAAGGCGATGGTACTTCCCCAGTCGGTAGCTCTAATTTGAGTGGAATTACTCCCACTATACCCTACCTCTCTTCGTTTTTAAGAAGAGCAAGTGTGTCTGTAAATGAGTCTATCTATCTATCTATCAGTCCACTGCTGAATGATCGCCACAAAAATCGGTCTTGCGCAGACCGCATCCACTGACTTCTTTCGAACCTCACGAGGTCGTACGTCCACCTTGTTGGGGGCCGTCCTACGCTGCATAATAGAGTCACTGCAACGAAAAGCTACAAAAACTATAAGCAATATCCATAAACCCCCACACAGGAGATCACAAGAGTGAATAGAACCGATTACACGCGTCCGCTACCAAGTCGAAGTAACTTACACAACTCGACTGTGCGGAAACTTTTGGCTCGCGAGTTGCACCGTCAGTTGGGGCTCTTAGTTTTTGTGATCTTTTTACTTTACGAGTAGCTTGTTCGAGTGTTTTGTAGTGAAAAATAACCTATTTGTATCACCATCATCTCTTTCAGAATGAAAGAGGGTAGGCCCTTTATCACGCTGGTTTAGAGCGGGCTGGCAGATTTCACATGCCGTCGAGAATTCTCTCAGGCAGGCAGGTTTCGTCACAATGTTTTCCTTCACCGTACGATAATGAACTGAACTAATAATATGCACAATTATGGTATTATGATTGCGAAAAGAGTTATAAAGACATTAAAGTTCAATGTCCACACATCCTAGAATCGCAATTTTAAAAGTGTCCATTGTTGCTTGTTTTTTTGCTGGATTCTTTCTTCATTATATCAACTTTTGTAATCGTGCAACTAGTCTTAACGCTTCATGAACGCTTGTTCGTTGTTGAAATGATTCTTTGAGATAAAAACATTTTGAATTTGAATTTCTTCGAAATAGCAGACTCTTGGGCTGCTGCAGGAGTATTTACACCTTTGCCTAACCTTCCACAGAATACAAGAGCTATGAGTTAGGACATTAAAAAAAAACATTACATAAAAGATATTACAAAGACACAAAAATAGATTACATTTTTACCCGCATGTCTTTGGTCCACGGTAAACATGCAATGTATGCATGTAACATTTTGTTTTTGCAAAACATTTACAATTTCAAAGGCTTTGTATATCAAAAGCCTATATCCGTTCGTGAAACATAGCCTTCGTATTGCCCGGGGACACTGGTACCATACACCACACAGGTCCGAACGCGGGCAATAATTGGAAATTCTTGTATTTCACCACGCCTCGGGACCGGCCCGTCCTGTTGCGGTCAGGGATTCATAATTAGGGACGTTGTTGGTGACTAATTTTGGCATTGATATCTGTTTTGAATTTAAAGTATCTAGTTCATTGGATAATTTTGTCTTTGTATCCTCTATCGCATTTATCATGGGGAGTGTTCTGAGGAATTGTTAGAACTTGTACCTCCCGCTACGTTCCGCCACAGATCCACTCGCCAGAGATCGAAATTTCATCCATTTCACCTGGATGAATGGATGCGATTCTCAATAAACTTTTTACCGCGAACAACTACTCTGTGGAATCAATTGCCAGCGGAGGTATTTCCGATCCGGTACGACATGTCAACTTTCAAAAAGCGACCCTATTCTTTTCTCAAAGGCTGGCAACGCACTTGGAACTCTGGTGTTGTGGGAGTCAATGGGTGGCTGTGATCACTTACCATCAGGTGACCCGCTTACTCGCTTGCTTCCTTCTTCCATAAAAAATAATAGTAACTATGTGTAAATAAAGTCGTGAATAGTATGTTATAAATAAATATTTGGGACATCGACCATTATGAGCTGAGAAGATATAAAACGGTTAAAACCACGGGACACAGAACGGTGTCTAACATTTGAGTGTGTCAGAAATCAGTAAGTTTTTTTCAAGATTTTCTTTTAGCTTCTTATAGAGGGTCCTTCTGAAATAAACCTTTTATTCATAAAAATATGTCCACATTTTTATTGTAATAAACATCTTTACTTGACTATACCAAGTAACCTGAGATATTGCCCTATCTTCTTTTTGGTCGACGTCGTGGTGTTGGGACGGGAAGCAATCTTTCATAGTCGATGTGCTCAGGAAATTGGTAGTCTGACAACATATCAAGAACGTTATTTGAACTGTGTTCTACAAATTAATCGGTCACTGTTTTTAGTTTTAAATACATTTTATGCACATAAAACTACCTGAGACACGAATCAACAAAATGAATTAATTTATGAGGCGAAAGTCAGCGGCAGGGTCGGGGGAGATCGCCCTAGTAGGACAGACGCTGATTTTATTGGTGAAATCTTTCAAAAGGTTAGAGTGCGAGAGGATGTCAGCAAATCTAAAATGGAGATGGGAAATTCTGGGCCCAGCAGTTGTTAAATTAAGTTATGAAACTAAATAATCGACTAAATCATATCCGAATTCTTAGTAATCGATACTGAATAAACTTACTGCGGTATGTCAATGGATGACCAACATCGAAATCCTTCTGTGCTTTGGAGAACACTTTATGCCGTCGGTCTGGTTGGTTAAGCAAACATCTTTGACAATAGTCAGAAGCTTAGAAACTCTTCTGCTACAAGAGTGGTACATAACCTACTTTAATTACACTTGAATTAGCACATTTACATTATAGAGCCTTTGAGAAGCTCGTGGCTAAGTTAAAACGAAATGACGCTGATCCACTAATCTTCAAGCTGTCCTAGTCGCGGTCAGTCTGTGGATGGGTGACTTTTCTTAGCACAACGAGACCCTCCGTGCGTCGGAGAACACGTAAAGCCGTTTGTCCCAGTTTTCATGCGACTATGACAATCGTTAGTGGTATTCAGAAGCCCAAAAAGCCATCTATGGATGTTCGCATGACAACCAGAATCGACGGCCAGTATATCCTCAAGAATTCAGTATTAACCAGAAATTAGGTTGCGGGTTGTGCAGGTCTGATGGCAGTCGCTTCATGTAAAATACTGATGTTCAGCCTATCTGGTTAGATTAGAAACCGACCGCAACATAGTTATAAAAAGGCTCGGATAATAGTCTGACACAAAAGAAGGCTTCCTCAACCTATAAGGAAATACCAATAACATTTTAAACGTCCAAAAAAACAGGCTTAAATATTAAAGCGCAATTGAATCACCATTCATCACCGAACCCTTGCAAACCATCAATCTTTTAACTCTTAAAAGTCGAAAAATTTCAACTCAATTTCAAAACCCGACGTCTAAATAAGTCTGAAGAACAGTTACCAGTCCCCATGCCCTTTACGATGGCGAGACGAAAACAAATTTAAAAAGCACATTTACAAGCTAAAATCATCCCTAATTTTATTAACATAGAGTCGAGTATGAATGTAAAAATCGTCAGTATCTTTGTAACAGGTCGAACAAGAGTTGTCCCACTACCGAACTACGCATCGTGTTTATAATGTATAAGTATGTATATATATTTGCTTTTGAGTTTTGTTTGTATGTAAATTAAATGTAGATGATGCTAGGCTGTACAATTGTTTGTAAATATTACTTAAGCGTGTAATGTCATGTTTTGATGATATAAACACGTACTCTTGTGCTTTTTTAAACAGTACCTTCTACATTATTTCACAATATTTGAATGTTAATAACTCAACCGTTTAACGTTTTGTTATTGGAAGGTACTATTTTTTTATTATCATACCATCATCGACATTTATCAGCGGGTCGTGTTGTGCTCCCTAAATAATGGTTGAGCTGCACGATGACTGATGTATGCGTGCCGTCATTTAGTATTGGTCAACTCAAAGCTGCTGTAGTTCTTTATTCAAAAAGCCACCTCAGATTTGGTCTACATTGTAAAACACATATCTGATTAGCAAGGAAAAATACTGTTACTTTCTGGACTTTAAAAGAGACCATGATATCCTCTGCTGAGTTTGTTTCAATTTTTCTTCTCAGAGGTCGTCCAGCTAGGAAATGCCATTGTTATCTAGTAGATATTAATTATTGACTTGTAAAACTGTCTATAAAAGATCTGTTTACAGAAATAAATATCATTTATCATTTAGCCACTGGAGGTCCACTGCTGAATAAAAGCCTGCCCCATAGACTTCCACAAGGAGCAGTTATATGCCGTCTGCATCCAACTTTTGGTTCACTTTAACTTTATAGCTCTTATGATAATCATCGTCATCAGTTGATCAGATTGAATAAAGTGACAGCTGATAACCTTCGAGATGCTAATAAGGAATTTATTCTAAGCTCGATTTTGGAATGGTACCCAAGACCGCATTTACCAGGAGAGCTAGACCAAATAGACTTTTATGATTAACATGAAACTGCATTGATATCAAGTTCAATAGACATAAATTCAAATGTTTTGACGATAAACAAACCTATATAAACAAACAAATCAAAACTACGTTTTGGTTTTGATTTATTTATTTAGTTAGGTTTGTTTATATTGCTTATGGCAAAAACGTAGCATAATCATAAAACTTATTTAATGGGCATATACTATTATTTCAAATTTATCACTTTACTAGCTTCTGCCTGTGTCTTCGTCTGCGTAGACTTTACCTGAAAGTATTTAGTTGTTTAGTTTTATAAATTCTCTAATTTAAGTATAGCACAGTATTTTTATTTTTTTCTTTTATAAGAACCATCTCCTGACAATAATTAACACAACAAAAAAATAATTAGCGAAATTGTTCAATCCGTTTACGCGTGATGCGATGACCAAGGGAAATAGAGATTCATTTTTATATAATAAAATAGACTGAGAAATACCTACTGGTTTTAGTACCTAGTTATTTAATCGGGTTCGTGGCTTAGGCTCATAGTGGTTGACGCATAATAATATGTTGACGATCCACATTCGAATAAATTTAATACATATAAATATTTTTTCAAATTTTGCACTAACTACAATCAACGAAAAAGATGCAAAGCAAAAAGCAAATAAAAGCATATAACCTACTACTAAGCAATTTTTGTACTTCAACAAATATGAATATGGTAAGGTAAAGGATTTGAATCCATAAAACATGATACATAAGCTTCTAATGCATGTGAGCATATGAGCATCGTTTGACAAGGTAAATTAATATAAACATATTGTGTTTGAATGAGCAACAATATTTCAGGGAATCAAACCCCTGAAATATTTTTGCTCATCAAGCAGACCTGGGGGACTAAAATGGTCTTATAATTGTGTTCTTTCCGATTTGGAAAAACCATCCACTTTTCATTATTAATTTGACGACCTCTGTGGTCTAGCGGTTCGAGTGCCGGAATGCTGATCATGGGGTCGTGGGTTCGATTCCCACAGGACACAAATATTTGTGTGGATAAAACATGAGTATTTGTGTTTGTCTGGGTGTTTCTTATGTATTATAAGTACGTATTTACAAAAAAAAGTATTTAAGTATTATATCCATTGTCTAGTACCCATAGTACAAGCTCTGCTTAGTTTGGGACTAGATGGTGTTGTGTAAAATGTCCCAAAAATATTATTATATTATTATAATTGTATCATCTGCAATCACCTTGTCTTCCATTAGGAATAGTACCTATGTATGTGTTTGATATAGTTGGTAACTTGCGTAACTACCTTTTCATTAAATGTTTAACTCTGCGACACTATGCGACGCCCTATAAAGTATTCTGCTATGTGTAATAACATTATCGCGTTAACTAAATGTAATTTCAATAGAAGGTCTCGTAGCTATCATATAACGATGCTGATCAACGGATCTGCTAGGTCAAGCTGTGCTAACCGTAGTTAGTCTGTAAGGGTGACTATTCTTAACACATCGAGACACGTAAAGCCATCGATCGCGGTTGTCATGTACACCTATGACAATCGTTAGTGGTAGTCAGAAGCTCAAAAAGCGTGACAAGCAGTCTATCCTCAGTATATCGGTATTGCACAGAAATTGGGTATCGGAGGTCTGATAATAGTTGCTTCGTATAAAGTACTGATATTCAGCCGCATCAGGTAAGAGTGGAAGCCGACGACATAAAAAAAAATTGGGAATAAGCTTAGAGGATGACTATTTTAAAAGCAAATCTTCATCCCTAGTTGTACGTTGATATTAAGACTTACATCCGATGAACACGAGAATAATATGTCGAAAACACCCACAAATCCTACCAAACAGAATATACGAATGTTTGTAAACCAGGAATAGAACCCAAAACCTTGGTCACGACGCTTATCCAATAAACCATCGCGCTCTCTCGGGCCACTGCCGTGTGCTAATAAAAACCAGTTTCAGTTCTCTTTATAACACACGATTTGTTGAAAGATATATAGCTGTCTTTACCGTAGATGATAAAGTCGTGAGTATTATAATAGGTGTCGAATAAATAGGGGAAAGTAAAAGAGAAATAATAGTTTTTTTGTGTCCAAGTGTGTAATTTATTAGTTTTTTTCTTCATACAAAGTATTAACTACCATTGGCAATTTGAGACCATTGAATGCACGATAATTCATGACGTTTTCTTGATATTACATAAAATAATATTTTTTCTGTTAACTTGTCTGTTTTACTTTATTTTACGCATGTAAATTCTCAACTTAATCTACTTTTGTAAACTAAAGTAAAATAGCCACAATTAACACATAAAGAAGTAAGGTGTACCATATTCAACGTAGTCTTAAATGCACAGGTACAGTATTGGGTACACAATTACAGAATGATAGCCTTTACAGACCGCAATTTTAAGCATTGCTAGTGTACTTCATTACTATGAAACAGCTATGCAACAACTTTCCAAATAGCTGTGTCATCACATTTCCGTATCGTCTCCGTCCCGTCGAGTATAACCAAGCATCAACTCGATCACTACTGCGCTACGCAAAACGTGTTTCTAATACGATTCCGACTATAATTTATGTATATTGCTTTTTGTTTCTGGTCACTCGATATGTTAGGCGATTAAATCTCGACGATTTCGAGACGTGGCGCCTCGGAAATTTGGGTCTCGGAATATGAGTACATCACTGTGTTCTTAATAATGTAGTGTTGTCCCACTTGTGTGAATTAATTAAAGTTTTCTATATTACTTTAACTGATTTTAAAAAAGGAGGACGTTCCCAATTAGGCTGTATGTTTTTGAATATAATAAGCGATGTCTTCTCCGATTGTGAACTGATTTCGACTTTATCTGATAGAATATTCTTTCTCGTATAATGTTGGCTGATGTCTGACTATCTGATGCACTATAAAATACTTGAAGCTAGTTTTCTTTTCGTAAAAAGTTAATTTATTTAAACGACGCTACCATAAAAGCTATGATTGAATTTAATGGTGATCATTTTGTATGGTAAATACATTGCAGGCAGGTACCTAATTAACTAAAATCTTATATGATTAATAAAAAATAAAATCATATATAAAATCTATGATTTCCGCAGTGTATATAATTAATATTGAGTTGGCTTGATTTTGACCATTACATCACCTAATGTTCAACGACAATGCGGTTGACGATAGACAACGCTTCCCTGGAAATAAACTATTGGCTCAATCGTGACTTAAAGGCTCCGAATTACCACGGACCAATACTTCGGACCGGTAAAACGTCTTCGTAAATATACTATATAGTTTGCATCGGTAATTAAACGATGCAAAAAGAAATAGTCATCAACATCAACCCATATAGGTAATATCCCACTGCTGGGCACGGGTCTCCTCTCAGATTGAGAGGGATTAGGGTATATTCCACCACGCTAGCCATATTATGCGGATTTACAGACTTCACACACCGTGGAGAAAAACCTCTAAGGCATGCAGGTTTCCTCACGACGTTATCCTTCACTGTTTAAGCATGTGATAATTATTAATACGCCCATGAATTTGAAAAGTCAGAGGTGCCTTGGATTCGAACTTGAGACCTTTGGTTTGGCAGGTTTTAAAGGTCATAATATCACTAGACTATCGCTGCTAGGTAAGGATACTGTAGTTACTGCAATTACAATTCAAATAAAACTTAACTGATATTTCACAATGACAACGCGCGATACCACTGGTGGTTGGCATATATTATAGACCGTGATTGCCTTTTACCATCAGGAAGTCCGTATGCTTGTTGTTTAATTAAAAATTCAAGTACAAGCAGCACTTTCTAAATATCACAGTAGGTACAAATGACAGGTCTTAAAAACGCTCATTAAAAAAACAAACAAGAAATATCAAAAACACACATCTCTCCTCTCTACAAGAAAACGTAAGTAAAAAAAAAGAAAAGTATCAAGCAAAGCTAAATAAAATCCATAAACGCCTGCAAAACTCCTTACGCGAATGGAGCACCTATAGGCAGAGCTTATTATGCCAATAAGCTGGGCAATTTCGAGGCGGTTTTCTGGCAGATAAGTGGCAAATGGCACATAACGCCTCGTGAACACCCGATAGCATATCTCGAACGCTTTGATCAGCCGTTAAAAGATAACTTATTGCCCATAACTTAATTAAGTACAGTTATCACGAGATTATTGGCTGATGAGTAGGGATGTGCGTGGGTAACGATTATTCGATCTTAGAATTGACTTTTGGTATAATTTTTATAAGATATCAGGAACAGGCGAAGAATTTGAATGTTGGATTATTTGCAAAATTTATGTAAGCACACCGTTTTATAATTACTAATAAATTCTATTTTATTCATGAATATTAATTATGCGAAATATACACTACCAATTTATTTTAGTCAATTATATCTGATCATATCAGATTAGGCAAGATTCGAAATTAATTATTATTATTTATGTATTATTTATTCCAAATAATTATTAGGTCTATACTATGTAATTAATTCTATTAATTCCAATGTCGATAAGTCTCATACTGGCCGATCATCATTCATCATTCGCAGCTTTTATCGATCCACTGCAAAGCATAAGGCTCCTCCATTTACGTCAATCATCCCTATTGTTCGTCAAACTTGTCCATGTTTAAGTTCTTGCCCAGGATAAGACAGTTGAATTTTGAAAAACCATAAAAAATAACGAAATAGATTAGATCTATGATTGTCCATAGGAGTTCTGCATAAATACCAACATTCACTTTTATAAAATCCGAAGCATCTGGTTACCGCGGTAAAAAAGAAAACAATTTAAACTTAGTCACTTGCGGTCAGCCACCTCATAATATTAAACCTTTTTATTCTACCTTAAATATTCCTTTTTCAAATAATGAGTCATTTTATTCTGTTAATTTTTATTTTTTGATCGATTTCTCGGTAGCCGATTATTCGAATTCCTACGTAGCCGATAATCACAACACTAGTGAGTCATGGGCGGTCGGAATCACCTTTCATGTTCGGCACTGTGCTATTTACGCAATCCTATTGTTTTTGCGTTGCCAACTGAACTATGATTAAGTACATACTATCTACAGCAGTCTGTTTATTAATCCAGAATTTGGGTTCCCATCACTATAAAGAGAGAATGTGTAAGGGAAACGAGCCAAACTTTTGAGGAATACATGATGTAGGTACATAGTGTTGGAATCACTGAAAAACACTGATATGCTTTACTATCAGTATATTGTCGGAAATTCTCTAATTTCTGACAATGTATAATACGACTGACTGATAGGATTCATTTGACAACTGAGACGATTCGACCTAACGCACTCTCCAAAGCACTGAGCCATCATAATAATATAATCCATCCTATCACATGGCTCGCCCCATGGGACCTAAACATTTCAGCGAAAAGTAGGTATGAAATAGTACACCTCTGACTAACCCTTCTAGGAATACAGGCGTGATGGTATATAATAATATGTATGGTATGTTTCCCAACTATATAGAAATCGTGGGCTTACGAAATGCGGCTGAATATCAGCATTTTCAGGGTTTATCTCTTTGTTATGTAGTACCAAAACCCTCTCTATATTTTATTCTATCTTCAAATATAAACACGTATTTGTGAGTGTATTTGTAGATACATTCACTACTCATACATTCAAATGAAGAAACCGCGTTTACGAGTCGGCAACACGATGTTTTTTGCATAATTTAATCAACTCGCAACGATCAAACATATGTGTTTACAGAAGGGGGTATAAATCATACAAATCGACACATTACTCCTCCGCACTGGGTTATAAAGTTCTTTACAGACTGATTCTATGAATCGCAGCGATTATATCAATAGATTTAAAATAAAATTATATTATTATTTTTTTATACATGATTTGAGTGCGTTTGACCGCACCTCACCTGATGGTAAGTGACGATGCTGCCGAGGATGTAGCACGCAAACTCAAATAGTGCCTATTCACTCTCACCTTGAAGGTTCATCAATTGAAATCATATGAACCGGGAAACAGCAGCCGGCAGAAAATTCCACTCCTTGGCCGTTCGCATGATAAATGATGAAGCAAAACGCTTCGTGTGTATAGGTGGAATATCAACTACAAAGGGGTGGCATCCCTCCCTGCGTCTGGTCGTCCGATGATGGAATGGAGAGGGAGGAATGAGGTTGTGCAGTTCCTGGGCACACTCACCGAAATGAATCCTATAGAACACAGATAAACAGGCGACTTTACGGCGACTATTCAACGTAAAATCAAGGCAAACAATAGTATCAGTATGTCAGTGTCATAATGCATAAGACTCCATAAGAGGAGGTCTTGTCTTGATTTTAGACAAGAGTAGTATTTTTTTAACTAGTTCAACTAGTGATTAATGTCCCATGTAACTGAGTATTTCATAAAAAAAAAAACAAAAACACTGCTCGACCTGAGAGTCAAACCCAAGATCTCTAGTGTAGGAGTCGCGCTTAGAACCACACGACTAACGAAGCATTTATATCAATCTAATACTAACTTAAAATTTACTTGTAAAAGTGTCTTTAAAAGATCTATTTACAGAAAAAAAATACAACAATGTTATTATGTTATGCTAGATAAAAAATGGGTTGAGACAACCTGACATTGTTAATTCCATGTACTTCCATTGTCCGTTAGTAAATAACAACCAATTATTGAGTAGTATCGGAGAAAATAAATAATATATACTGATGTTTGCTCCATTTTCAAGACATCTCTAAATTAATTCTAAAAACGAAAATAGGTTGTGAGAAAGGAATGGCGCTATTTAATTTATAGAGCGACAATCTCTCTCAATCGGAAAACGATCGCAATGACAGGTGGTGGTACGGCCTCTGATCATTGAAAATATTTATTCACATTTCCCTAATCGTTGCGTGCGTCACACTACACGTGTGAAGCTCCCTAACAGATACAGACGCATTAGTAGCGACAAGTTCTCGCTCGGGGCTAATTGAGACCGCTCCACAGTTGATAAAGATCCGCCCGTGAAGAACATACTTATTTCACGTGTAAAGTGTACCTACGTATCGGGGGTAGAAAGTACTTTTTGATCTGGTTGGGGAGAAAATTACTTTATGTTGAAAAGGGTTGTTTTTGAAAACAAGGCTAATCATTTCATACATTCCATGTAGCCTTCTTTAACAAATGTGACTGAATATTAGTATTTTACACGGGGCAGCTGCTGCCTAATTTCAAGGTTATACTGAATATCAAGGATAAACTGGTTGTAAGGCTTATTTGACTTCAATTTAACACTTTTTCATCGATTTTTTTATGACATCCAGGACCGACAGCTTTTCATTATCTCCAAGTTACGAAGTATTTCGATGTATTACGATTGATCATCCATCTACAGACCAACCGCGGCAAGCACAACTTAACTTTGCAGATCGATTTGATCACTAGATTGTTCCAATATTGAGTGACTGGTAGACTAGTCTGGTTAATCATCCCACCACTTACGAGGATTCCACCATTTAATTGTAAAACTAGCACAATGCTGATCTGACATCCGACTAACATGGTTTAAACTGAAACCCACTTGAGCCAATCCCACTGGAGCTTGCCTCATCACCCAGTGACGTAAAATTAACCATCATTATCATCATTCTAGCCTTTCCCCAAGTATGTTGGGGTCGACTTCCAGTTCAACCAAATGCAGGTGAAAATCAGTAGTAGATGAAGCGGCTGCCATCAGACCTCCGTACCCAAGTTTCTGGGGAATACTGATAACCTCGGAATAGACTGGTTGTCAGGCTTTTTGGGCTTCTCACTAATTGTCATAGGTGTTCGTGTGACAACCGGCATGGTATTAAAAAAAATTACTACGTAAACACTGTTGCTGTTTGTGTTTTTTCGGCAACCGCTGTATAGACATTCTAGAAAGGTTATAGGATAATTTATGAATATAACCTACGGAGCCGAGGCGGATCGCTGGTGATATAATAAACGTCATAGCTAGCATTTACGCCATTGGCTCACGTGTTTCAACGATCGTCCGTCATATATTTGTTGCTGGGCAAGCGAATGACTCACCCTGCCAGTAGGCGACCGTTTAGACTTTCACCTAGTTTCGATACAACACGCTCCGGTTATCGCCAGCGGTGGGATTTATGTGTTTTCTGTGCATTGCTTGTCCAGTATAGTATACCGATATAAGCTGATATACTGGTTGAGGATAGCTCGAGGCTAAATAACGATCGATTAACAGGGTTTGATCCTTTATTTATTTTTTACGGAAAATCTTCAACAATTGTCTGGTTCCTGGGGAGGTCAGCGCGTATCGACCAACCGTCTTTGCCTTCCTTACCATATAGTCATGGCCATTGATCCTGTAACTCAAGCAACTTTACCATAGTGAAGAACAGTCTTTACACACTGGACGAGTTGCCATATTCCCGTCTAAGTTCAAGGTCCCCAATGTGGACAGACGAACGGATTAAAAATAGTTTTGACCTAAACGGGGCATGGCGATCAGAGTGGGGCCTTTTTAAACACATAAATGCGAATTTATCGGATCCCAATGAGAAGTTGCCAGGTTTCGACTCGGACCGTAAATCTTGGACCCGACTGAACCGGTTCCGTTCCAATCATGGGAAAACTAACCACCACCTCCATAAATAGGGATTAAAGGAGTCATCACAGTGCGATTGCGGAGCACCTGACCAGACCCTGTCGCATGTGGTAAACCAATACCCACTTCGTTGTTTTCCGGGTGGAATGTCGGAAGTCCACAAACTCACACCAGCCGTCGCAACCTGGCTGAAAACCTTAGATATAGACATTTGATCCATGCAGGACGACTGCCATACGCAACGATGATGTTGATGAACAGTCTTTACAGTGGTAACCTAGCGGACCCTAACATAGTTGGGAACAGGCTAGAGTGTTCCATCATCCTCCTTGCCCTATCCCAACTATGTTGAAGTCAGCTTCCAGTCTAACTAGATGTTGCTGAATATCTGTCCCTTCATGTTAACATGAAGGGACTGCAATTAGTCCACCGCAACAAAATTTCTCGGCAATACTTACAATTTATCTTAATATTAAATTGGTTAACAGGCTTTTCAGGTTTCTGGCTATCACTAACGATTCAAGGTAAGCGTATGACAACCGGGTTTGACAGACAAACGTGGTCTCTGTGGCATGGAGAAATTGTCACTTATCCATTGACTGATCGCGGCATGTGCACTTAATGTTTGCAGACTCTACTAAAATAATTAAATAAATGATTGAAACCATTACGAAAGTTCTAAAACTACAACAAAAAAGAGCTTCTTTCTAGGGTGGACAAAAAAGAAAATCAGTTTAAGTAGATTTGAAAATTATCATCCATTAAATGGTTTAAAATCTCAAGTACCTATCAGGATTGAGTAGAAGAGATGGGAATTTAGATATAGTCAACAATGAAACAACATTTGAATGTCTTTTTGTATATTTTTGGCATTTTCCATGCTAAGATTTTAAAGTTATTTAGAAAAGGAAAAATTCGACCGCGGGTAGGATTCGAACCTGCGTCTTCTGGTTAGGTACACCAGACGCTATGACCACTAAGCCACCGCGATACCTACCCGTCATGTCGAATTTTTCCTTCACATACTGAATTTACGTCTTTATGGTGGTGGTGGTATCCAGGACATACAAAGGCTTCTTGCGAGGAGGTGCTGGCCAACATATAGGGTACGGTTGTTGTTTACCATCAGGGATTGTAAACATAAAAAAAATACATTATAGTTTCGTGGTACAAGCCAGTCATAGCGTAGCTGAACTAGGGTGCGCCGAAAGATTATTTATTTATAATCTTTCCTTGTCGAATAAATTACATCCCAACTTCACACATAGATTTTTTTTCTTCAGTAAGAAGCTTCGATAAGTCATGTCCTAAAAAAAATAAAAATTAATAAACTAGAAAACTAGTCAATGTAAATCATCCATTCGTAACCTCGCGCATGACTCACCGCGCACGCGTGTGCGCATCGGAAGGTGTTACGTTGCTGTGACTCATTTTGTTAGCTTTTTATTACTATCGAGTTCGGTTAGACTTATCTTTATTGCTATGTTTAGTAATAATTCAAGAATTATTATAGCTGAAGGAAACCAAAGAATTTTCGAACATGAACCTCTGGGGTACCTGATCTTCAACTTGTCAATGTTGTCCTTCTAAGCAATGGAAGTCCTACAACAGTTTTATTTTATTTTCAACTCATCGCTTTATGAAGAATCATCATAAGATGTAAAATAATTATAAAATTAATATCGATATCTCAAGGAATTATCTTTTCAGTGCAGAGGATAAATGGGCCTGTGTAATAATCTTGGATGTGGTCCTGCCTAGGATTTTCTCCTACTTCATATCGATGGTACGAATTTTTAATTCGGTTGGCCAAGTACTTTGCCAGTTCCACAGCGTCATCATCGTCGTCGCCGTGTTTTCTTTCAATTGCAACGCGCCCCTGATGAGTTCACAAAATAAATGCAGTCCCGAATTCCATGACCCCAATAATAGTTTTAGGACCCCCAGTGAGTATCTTTTTGTATTTTTATGCGTTTTTCGTGCTAAAATTATGAAGTTATTTTAGCGAAGGAAAAAAAAAACAATTTGGGGAGGATGTCACCTTAAAGACGTTTTCAGAATGTGAAGGTAAATTCGTCCTGGCGGGTGGGACTTGCGGTGGCTTAGTTGGACATAGCGTCTGGTGTATTGAACCAGAAAACGCTGGTTCGAATCCTGCCTGTTAAAATAACAAACGATTGTCACATGAAACATTCAGTCCACGATATACTTCAAGTCTGACTTGGTTGAGAATAGTGGTACAAACTCAGGGTGGCCTTTCTAGGAGTGGGTGAAGTCCGGCTGTAGATGAAGATGATAATGATGACACAATATGTGATCGGTCAATATTTCTATATGGCTATGCTACCAGTATTTTTTATTCTATCGCAAATCGGACCACCAAGCTCTCTAACAGCCGATTACAGCTATTCTCTCGATCATACGCCAAACAAAGGTTGTATGTTTATGTATGGCAACCTTAGACCTCGCAGGGGAGGCGGGGGGCGGCGCTGATTTTTAATTTAGATAAAAAATGTAAAAAAGTAGATGCCATCACTTAGCATGCGTACCGGCGGCGCGCAGACTTGGAATGTAGAATTGTACTTTGTGGATAAGTTGAGGACTTTTATGTTCTGATTGTATTAGCTTAGGATTTAAAATCAGCTAGATAGAAAAGGAGAGCCTTTAGAATAAAAGAAGCTAGAAATTCTATGGCTTAAGTTAATATTTTAAAATAATATCATTCACTCAGAATTTATTTTGTCGATATTATTGTGAATTAAGTACAATGTCATTTAATGTCTTTAACTTTCCTGCATTTCCCAGAGTTATTGTGGAAATAAAATTCACATTGTTACTGTCAATAATTATCAATCATTCGGTCTGTCAGTAAGCGGTTACCCAAGACCTATTGACACCTGGAGTATTACTGGTGCGTTTCCAAACCTCTTGCAACAAATCTTACGGTTCTGTCACTTCGGAAAATCAAAACAGACTAAGCATATTTTACGTTTACTAAACCTGTCTTGATTTTCCATTAATTTCATAAGTTTAGACATTGCTAAAAATAAATAATAAAAAAAAGATAAATATAAAATAATAATCCCGCCCAATACTATCATATATACGTATTAATTTGAGGGAGTAATACTCAAAATGAAACAGCAACAAATACAAATTTCTTATCCGTCCTTACATTATCCAAGTTGTTATTCCTCCATACTTCACATCCTCGTGGCCAACATTATGGGAGAATGTTTACACGGCTTATTACGAGCCATGGGAACAATGATGGAAGTCATCACGGTATGACGTCATTACCATGACAATTGTACACCGCCACCCGAGAGCCTTTGTTTGTTTATGGCCACAGTTTTTGTTTATAGAGGTGAAAAGTTATGTTGTTTTGTCAAGTTAATGGAGTCTTTACTTTAATTTTGTAATGAAAGTGAGTTATTTTTGGAGATACAGTCTTGTTTCTTCTGTGTAGGTTAAATACTAGGTAATATGAAAAATTCCAAAAGACCATTTTAGACTATGCTCTACATTGTAAGACACATATTTCTTACTATTCTATGTCTGGTCTTAATAAGAGACTATGATTCTCTGAGTTTGTTTCGGCGTTTCTTCTCAGAGGTCGTCAGTTAAGAAATGCCGGAGCTGTCTAGCTTAAAAAATATGTAAAATATTGACTTGTAAAAGTGTCTTTAAAAGATCTATTTACCTAAATAAATATTTATCATTTCATGTGTAAGGAAATTTTGTGAAATCAGTAGGTATTGGTTGTCAGGCTTTTTGTGTTTCTGACTATTATCATAGGTGTTCATGTTACAATCGGGAGCAACGGCTTTATGGGCACATCGAGGCACGAGAGGTCTGGATGTGTTAGGAATGGTTGACCATCCATACTTTGACCGCGACAAGCGCAGCTTATCCTCAGATTATCGGTTAATAATCCTACTTATTACTTATTCACGAGTTACTTATCATACTTACACTAAAATATTATTAATTATATCTGTACAAAAATATCTTTGAAACTTTTAAGACAGAGAATTTAAAGACACTTTTCTAAGTCAATGTTAAAATTTTTGTGTCTAGTTTATTTCATTATCAAGATTCTGCATTTCCAGAAGAAAGTTCTAAGACTACAAAATGAATTTAGGATCTTCTTTTTACAGTCAGTTAAAAAGAAACTATTATAAATTGCATGGCTGTAAATTGAGTTTTCTAATTCCTATTCCGGATATGCGCTTCGTTATACAATGTGCTCGATGGCTAAAAATCTAACAAAGTGTAGACGGAAAATGAAATAATCGCTGATTGGAGAACCGCATACGTGGCTCGTTATTACTAATTCTTTTGGCGCATGGAATAGAATCATATAGTAGGGAATCTTTAATTATGAGCTGGAAAACTCAACTGCAACATTTTTTACACAAAAAAAATACTAGTTGCTGTTCGTGCTGTATAAAGAACAATAATGGTGAGATGAGCCAACAAAATTTTAAAATTGGTACCTACCTAAATACATCTTAGAATGGAATTATATTTCTAGTTAAATAAAAAAAACTGTGTTCTTAAAATCTTTAAGAAAGTAAAGAAAAAGAAAAGCTTAAGAATTTATATTTATGTATTAGATGACAAACAAATATACGGTCCTCTCGATGGTAAATAATCTATAATCTATGGACCTATGTAGCAACACCAGGGCGAGGGGCATATATAATATTTACCCAATATTTTAAGTAACTACTCGTACATAACCCCCTGCAAACTGTTGAATGATTTTTATTTTTTTTAAACGTTTCATACCTATGTAACATTATAACCACGCCAACAAATACATGGTAGGAACTTAGTAAGACTTATTAATGATAAAATTTCCTACTTAATTATTAATTCAGCAGTTCATTGCCTCCCAAGGCTATCCTTTATTCTTTACCCAAATTGCTATAGAAATATTAAAGTGTAACACGCTATAAAAGTCCGATATAATAATAAAAAAAGTTTCTTAGTCCAGGATTGAGTAAAAAAGCAGTGAAAAGCAGTTAATTTATTCAGCAGCAGCGGTGTGACTGCCACCGTTTCTTATGCAAATCACTTAGATATTTACGAGCTAAGGGGTTGCGCATAGAATAAGTTTGGTAACAACAGATCTGACATTTGTGTGACGTTTTTTTTTCGGTGTCAAGGTTAACGAAAGCTTACGAGTTTATTAATTGTACGTCTATTTATATTTGCTAAGAAGTTTCTCAGTTAATCGATATTTATAAAGAAAAAATCTAATATCAGGAATTGAAGCTGCGTCCTTCATTCGGTAGATAGAGTATTTTGTAGTTCTGAACCTACTTAGAAAATAGAAAAACATGCTTAGCTACTCAATTTCGTATAACACTTTTTTTGTTTTTTTAACACTGTGCGAACCAGTCATTGCAGTGTGGACAGCCTAACCTCTTTCTTTCTGAGAGGAAACCAGTGCCCAGCAGCGGGACGGTACGAAGACGAAGAACCATGCAGTATATACAGGTACATTGGACATAAAATTGTTTTTTTTTTCAACATTACAGTCTTGCACGGATTTGTCATTGTCATTTTATACGAATACGAAACTTAAACGATATTTAGGCAGTAATCACCGCTTCGTCGTCATTCTTGTAGGCATTTACGCAGTTCAATCGCTTCCTAGTTATAAAGCAGCGTCACGTCTGCGCCCCTGATGGTATCGGGCAGCGTGCGCGTGTGACGTCGTCGACGCGTTTCGTGAATAATTGTCGCGCAACCAGCTACGCCTTAACAATCGTACGATTTGTTTTAATATATGTATTAGAAACTAGGTGTTATAAATAGTTCTGTACACGTGAAAAATTAATAGTTTTCTATGATACCTGTGTGAAAGACTCAATAAATTCATTATTCTGTGCCATAACTTTTAAGATTTTTCTGACTCTGAATTTTTTTTAATTATTTGAATATTTAGATACGAAATCTCAGTTTTATCCGCACTAAAACAAGCTTAGTAATCTCAATGATCTTCTTGTATCGTAGCATAATATGGAGTGACCGATTAGATAGCAGCAGTGTATTGATAATAATGGTAATTATTTTGATTAAATGAATATGTTAAATTTAAAAAAAAAAACTAATTTCTATTTTTCAGTACAAATCGGCAATTACATACTTTAACCTCAGGTCCCAGTTAATAGGCTCGCAGCCTATTGCCCATTTGAGAATTTCATAAACAAATCCAACAACACTTTGTCTAATCCAACCAACAATCTAATCCAAGACACTCAACCTCGGAAGCGAACCCAGGACTTACGAACAGACTTATTTGCTCACAACACAAAATTTACAAGACCAATATGATTTCCAAACAATAATAGAACATTTAATTTATTCAATAGCATTCACTTCACGTCAAAGCTGCTGATATTTTTTTGAAATCTACTCGACTGGAATGAGCTGTCAACATAGCTATATTTTTTGTTGATTTTTTGCCGATTCTTGGCTCTGTCATGTCTGAAATAACCAAACTTATACTACAGCGCAAACATAGAGACATCCCAATAAATGTTTTTGGAATTAACATTTTGAATGGCAAAGTTAAATTTGTCAGGTCCCTCAAAATATTTTAGGGTTCTTTTTTGACTTCGTTTGGTCCTTGTTGATATTATTAGTTTTACATAATTAAAATCGTAATAGTTCTATCGGAGTAAGGGATTTTTGTTACTCAAGGATTCTTTGTAAAAATAAGTAGTTATTGTTAGGGTTTCAGGAAAGCGCAGAGTCGGACGGCCTCCAACGAGATGGACAGACGCCCTAGTAAAGGCCACTGGAAGCCGTTGGGTGTAGGCAGCATATAACCGGACATTATGTAAGTATATGGGGGAGGCCTTTGTTCAGCAGTGGACCTCCTGTGGCTGATATCATGATGATAATTTTCAACTAAAAAATGGTAAAATTTCGACTTCTGTAGCGAATACTAGTTTATAGAGACTTTTGTAGTGTAGATATTGTATCAAGTTTCAAAGCCAAATTGTTTTATTTCGATTTAGACAATTTTATATATTTAGAAACTTTTGAAAAATACCTTAGTCAAGAAAAGTAGTTCAAAAAGTCAATTTTAGAGAAGAACCACGAAGAAATTCCAGTTACTCCTTAAAAAAGTGTAATATTATACATAGGTTTACAATTTTGCTCTAAAATTTTAATGAGCATTTACAACAGTTTAAGATAAAGGGGTAGAGGGAGGCCAAAGAAAAGGTGGATGGATTATGTTAAAGCGGACATGATAGAAAAGAGAGTGACTGATGATGTGACGGCTGACAGAGATGAATGGAAGAAAAGGACATACTGCGCCGACCACAAATAAATTGGGACAAGGGCAGGAAGATGATGATGATGATGACAACAGTTTTAGATAAATTCAACAGAAGCATTGTCTTAAATCACAGAAATTGGATTGCCATTGCAGGTAAGAGCAGACAAGTACCAGTTTCACAAGATTTTTTTTAAACACTTCCGTACTTAGAAACAAGCCCTTGTTTCGCGGAGGATATTAAAAACATATAAATAACGAATACAAAGTACACTCAGACTCGAAACACATCACACAAAGATTTGTCTCGAGTGGGAATCGAACCCACAACACAGCGTAACTTTAATAACCAGGTTGCACTTTAACCGGTCCGCCAAACGTACAGTCCTATACAGCATGACATGTATGGCTCAACCATATGTAAACCTTTCTTATAATACAACTATTTATTATTAAAAATAACTCAGATACCATACACCTCAAGAACAATTAAGCATTAATTGCAATGAACATCTATTTGTCTTGAAACATTCTTACATAAAATTATTTTCTTGCGTCCTCTAGAATATATTCAAGCCGCCAGTCAGACGGGAGTGTCCAGGTGTCAAAGAAGTCTATTGTAAAGCAGATACACATTGAAGCTATTATAAAAGTAACCTCAATTAATTTAATTGGCCTAAGAGCTAAAGGAGTTACACATTGGTGAAAATTTTTATGAATATAATTATTAATTACTGCCTCATTAGTCTAGTGGTACTAAGCGCGACTGCTACGCTAGAGGTCCTGGGTTCGATCCCCAAAGTCGGTCGAGCAAAGTGTTATTGGGTGTTTCTATGAAATTCTCAGTAGTAATTCGGAGTCTGGATTTGTGCCCGGTTAATGGCAATAGACTCGCCCCCTATTACATGGGACCTAAAAACATACCGGCGAAATGGGTGTACATTGGTACACCTCTGCCTATCCCTTCAGGGAATGCACTCGTGATGGTATGTATGTATGTTGTTAGGTATAGGAACATAACAGCTTGTGGCTAAGTAATAACTACTCTGATCAATCGATCTGTTAGGGTAAGCTGCACTAGCCGCGGTCAATCTGTAGATGGGTGAGCATCTTAACTCGGCGAGCACGTAAAGCCGTCGGTCTCGGTCGGAACATCTACGAGAATCGATATTGGCAGTCAAAGCCCAAAAAGCCTGAAAATCCAGAAAGCCTGAAAAAGCCAGAATATCGTATAGGATGCAGAGGTCTGATATGAAAATACTGACATCCAGCTACATCTGGCTAGACTGATAGATCATTTGTAAATGAAATGTTTACTATGGTCATCAAATGGTCAATTTCTATTAAAAAACACAAGTCTTCTTGCCCCTGAGTTTCTTTACCCTAAACTATTTAAAATACTTAAGGTAACTTTCATTATATTTACACTTTTTCATTCTGTTATTATCCAATAATCTAGTCAAAAATTTCTCATTCTTCAAACAAAACTTAAGAGATTGTTATCAAAATAAAAATAATAATATCAACTACAAAATGTTTCTGATACCCTAGTAATTCAGGGCTCAAGGACAAATGTTTGAAAGGGCCTCCATACGTTGACTTTATCCTATCGAAGTATGTGACAACGAGTACCATGGTCCCGATCATAGGGCTCTAAGTGTGGCTTTTAGCCGGTATGAGTCTGATATATCCCGCCATCTTCACTAGTTGCAGACGATCAATGAGATTAAATGAAACACTGACTTGTAAATATGTCAAAAATAAATGTAATCATGTAATCATCAATTCAAATGTTTCCATTTTATTATTTTCAAACGACGTCTATCTTCTATTTATGTATTTAAAATCCAAATACAACTTACAGATTCATTTACAAAACCTCAAAAAATTAGCACACAAACTAAAAATTTGGTAAACAGCTTCCTTGCCACATGAGCTAAGAAAAGATTTTGAAAAAATCTCACCGTTTAAGAAATACTGGATCAACACAAGTAACGCCAATTGGCAAAACTATAAGTTTATAAAAAAAAAACAAACAAAATATACCTTGTATTCGACAAATTCATTTCAATAATCTAAAGTGTGCAATCTCCCTAACACTGCCAAGTATACAAGACGTTATAAAACTGATGGTTACCATTTAAGGACCATTAATTACCCATACAAACGAGACACCATTAACAATGGTATAATGCCCCGTCTCTGGTTATTTAGATTGATTCCGTGGACCATTAATTAGCGATCGGAGTTAGGATTAATTTTAGTTTAAGTAATTAGTTAGATTGTGACTGATTAAAGGGTTATGTTAGATGTCGTTTGGTTCTTGTGTTCTGTGTATTTTATAGCCGTGTCTACTAGCTACTACACGCGACCTCGGCTGCGTGTGAGGAGAAGGGGTAATTCTGATATGCATGGACTTATTACATATTAAAAAGAGGCTTCATAAATAGTATTTGAATTTTCTCACTTCTACACGATTAAAAGTCATACAAATCTATTTTGAAATAATAATAAAATAAAACTTAATCAAATAAATGCCATTTACATTTTAAATTAAGTGCAACATTAAAATTACTATGTAGATACTTAACTTAATACAAACGTTTTTTAATGTTAAAATTACGGGTGGCAACTATATCACTTTGTTTTTTTAATTAAAACAAAAACACAACTTAAAACATTGATCCTTTTAATTTATTTCTGATCGTACTTTTTAATTAAATACCCTACAATATATTGATGGTCTTAAAGTTTAATTATACAGGCGATTGTAGTTTTTATTGCTTAATTTTAAGGATCAAAATAGATTGTGTTCAAGTATCAGCTGTTGCAATAATACGGGCTAGAGTACGCTAAAGAATTTTACTTTCAATCTATCTATATCAATAATATAAACAGGAGAATGTTTGTCTGTTTGTTCAATAACATAATATTATTATATTAAAATGTTTAAAGATCACAAATTTTCAAGCGGTTAGAAATCCTTTTAAATGAGCCTTCGTAATGTACAATAATCACTTTAATTCACTAAATGCTTTGGGAACATGCTAAGCCGTCGTAGGCCCGAAAGCCTGACACTTGGTAATGCCTATAATTGGGTTATAGAGACCTGATGGCAGTCGCTACCTGTAACGTACATATTCCAGATCATTCCTACCACGTACTATCAGGCTCTGGATTTAACTACCTGCTGCGGTGTTTTACTTGCGTTATGACATGTCTTTCTTCAAACGAGGCCAAAAAAAAGCTCTCTTCCACACACAGTAGGCGGTGGCACAGCTCTGTCCCCGACGTTGCTGATGTCCATGTGCGGCGGTAACCACTTACCATCAGGTCGGCCGCTTGCTCGTTTGCCACTGTAGGCAATAAAAAAAATATATTCTGCCGCATCTAGTTCGACTACAAATAGACCATTATTGATTAAAGCTAGAATGACAATAAAGACTCGAAGCGTTACGAAGTAAAAAACACAAGTTCATGTGATATATCCTTCTCTACCGATAGACACACGTGAAAAGCATAACCGCCTTTTTCGCAAACGGCTAACAACCAGCCACCCCACAAGGGGAACTGCGTAAAAAATAATATACTTTTTATTCCAGACAAACCCGCTCGCGAAACATAGTCACCAATAAATTTCAGTACTCGCGTGACAACGGCAGATGTTTGGCGGCTTATCTCATCAAAAAAGAAAGTATACAGAACGATATGTAGGAATAGTATTACATTTCTATATAGGTCACCTACCTAGCTATGGTTATTATGTATTTTTAAATGCATGCCACCAATTTATATTGGGAGATATTATTTTTTCGGAATCATATTAAGATGGTACTTTTAGATTATCCGCAAAATTATGAGTATTTTACAGCTACATGCTACATTTAACAATACGTATTAAGTATAGTATGTTAGAGGTCCTGGGTTTGATTCTCACGTCAACAAGTGGCATTGGGTTTTCCTATTAAATTCTTAGCTTAGAGTTTGGATTTGCGTTCGGTTAATATGCCAATAGGCTCGCCCTCCGTTACATATGGGACCTAAACTAACCTAAATATACCTCACACTAACACACATCTTACACTTACGAAAAACATTTGGAGATCCTTAATATAATTAAGATGGCAAACTAGCATACGGCCCACCTGATAGTAAGCGGTTATCGTAGCTTATAGACGCTTGCAATACCAGGGGTATCACTTGCGCGTTGCCGACGCTGTAAAACGAAAGAAGAATAATTGGGTTGGCAGTATAACAGTCAAAGTCCCCTCACTGCCAACACAACGTTTCGTCGCGAAGCACTGGCAACCTGGCTCACCGTTAGGAACTCAAAACAGCTCAAAGCAGTGTTATTTTTTATTTTTGCAAGGCGGAGGTACCTACTTTCCCAGTCGGGCAGCTCTAATTTGAGTGGAATTACTTCTAGTATGCTTTAACTCTCTTATATCCCAAATACTGCTTATTATCATCAAATTTCGTGTCCAAAAACACATTTCAATTTTCGAACGAAGTAAAACCCAAATGACTATCCTCATACAGCCTAAATTGCAGCCCCAATTTGGCGGACATAAGAGTCCTCTTTATACCAAGTCATATCACCAATTACGGACATAAATTGACCTGCGCCAGGCAATCCAGACGCAAAGCCAACTCTAGTGAAATAAACCTCTGGCACTTTGTCTATGTACTAGTATTAAACCCCGTTAAAGCTTGTAAGTGGTGCAAGGGGGGAGATTGTGGGGGATTTAGTTCGTAGGGGAAAAATAAGAAGAAAATATAAGTGCCATTTCATTCTATAATATTCAGTACATATTAAAATCTGTTTGAGAAGGTTTTAAGAATCAATTTTACTTATTTTCCTCTTTGGAAATATTTAACACAGGTTCTAAAAGGTTTTGCATACATAAACTCACGTTTTTCTTCCATGGGGGTAGGCAGATTGCCACGTGCACGTGATGTTTGCATACGACTTTTACTTCCTCTATACATCTTGTCAAAGACTCGCGCCGACTGCGAGTACTACGCACCTGATAATTTTGAAGAACTTCACCAATAATGACAATGTCTCAGTCTGGTGTTTACGACATTTGCAGTTGCCTAGCATCTAATGAAACATCAAGGAGATTTTTTATTCAATGATATCACATTTTAACAAGTACACCGTATGCTTGTTTGCTAACCAACAACGTAATATCAACTGGGAATACCGTAAATCGACCCTTATTTTTATCGATGGGAGACCTACATTGATTCCCATTTACATGGAATGGTACGAGGACGACTTTTCAACTAAAACATCACGTTTCTTCCTATACATGACCTGAAGATTTTATGCTCAATATCTCGACAGCTATATACATCACCGGTTAGCACAACATTCTCATATAATCGCTTCAGCTCATCCCTAGCGCCGCCGACAAAGAGCAACAGAGCGAGCACGCACGTCCGATACGCCGTGAGGCAATACGACCAGGGCTGTTCCGCACCTGGTATTAAAATTAACTAGTGTTACAGGCTTTATCCAGCAGGGTAGGTAAGCTGACGATGATGGGTGGGAATTACCTAAAATCCATCCCTCCTGTTAGAAGAAACTCTTTAAAATGTACCTTGTTTGCCAGCCAGAATATTAGATAGGCGTCTTTCATCATTAACTAATTATCGTCCAGTGGGACGATAATAGGTTGTAGTAGGATGGTAGTAGGTGGTGCAGTAGTAGGCTACTGGGCAGGGGTGTCCTCTAGAAATTATAGGCGTTTAGTGCACCACACTGGCATGATACTTGGTTGGAAGACTTCCTTATAATATATATTCAAAAAGTGTGTACCTGGGTTTTCAATTTTGACCTAGTACCCACAGAACCAATACCTCTCTACTCGATTATCGCTTAATTATTGAATTCGGGATAACGATATCGTGCCGAGTAATATGATATTTTACGAGAATGTGAGTATTTTAAGATATTGTGTTAATGTTAATACATGTAGATAGATACAGGCTTATCAAGCTGAGCTGTGACCAGCTTTTACCAGAAATTGAAGTATATTGAAGCTCATAAAACTCTTATAATGTTACCGTAGTAGGTGAATTGGTCATGGGCTTGAGATACCTGAATATACAGCTGGAAACCAGCCCATTACATACCTTATTAACATACCATAACGCTTATAATTCTACAATAGGTTAGGGACGGTTTAAAAGACGATGTAGTGACAAGAATTGAGAAGATGTTTGTGTGATTTAGGCATGTCGAGAGAATGGATTTATATGGCGAATGCCAGTGGAACCGTGGGGTTCTTCAAAAAGATCGGTGCGTAGTATTCGCATACGGCTTGTTGTGTATGACAAGATGTGGACGAAGCGAAAGAAGTATGCAAGATCAAGATCGTTGCCAGCGGCGGTCTTTAGTTTCTGTCTACCCCTATGGGACAAATGCATGAGTGTATGAATGTAAGTATGTATGTAAGTATGTATGTAAGTATGTATGTAAGTATGTATGTAAGTATGTATGTAAGTATGTATGTAAGTATGTATGTAAGTATGTATGTAAGTATGTATGTAATTAAGTATGTTTTTTAAACACTCATACTTTGGCAATTTACTCTGGGCGATTTTATCCTCCCCTGATGATACATATCCAAATACTAGACTGCTCTACTGCTGCTAAGAAAATCCATAGCAATAATACTTTGCGTGAAATTGAGAACCGAGCTTTTACTTTGGGGGAAATTCTCATGGATCATCATAGGCGAGAGGGTATGTCGGTCTCGTACCGGCAAGACACTGCACATACCTTGACTTCTCCTGTGGTCGTGACCATGGAACTCGTGATTGGATTCGCCAAGAATACGACAGGCTGTGGTTCAGCCATCGCTGAACAACGAGTTCAAGGTTTAAGGTGTATTAATATTTTATTGTTAAACATTTTCAGACATTTCTATTTTAGTAAAAGAAAAATTCGGTCTCAGGTAATTCAAACCTGTATCCTTCCTGTTACCTAAATACATCGAACGACTAAACTACCGAGATTACTAAAAATATTTATATCACTGAAATGGTATATAAAAATAATTACTTATAGCGTTTATTGTCTTGGAAGGTAGCTAATCTTACAGACTATAATATAACAAGTAGATAACAGAACTTACAAAACTGCTCACACCATGAGAACTGAAGCGAACTTCTACATAATATTTCGAGTCTATTGTAAAATTTATCAACTAAAGTTATCATATAACAGACACAGTACAGAGAACTAAGTAGTTGCGATAATCCTTGAATTGCTAAACTTTAGCAACTTCTATTGTCTAAATACTCGTACGTATGTATATGTATATAAATACACAATAGCATGAAAGAAAGATACATTACAGTAGTTCTACAGTGCACTCTATTCTCTCTATTATTCGAAGGAATATATTTATTTATTTTTTTAATGTATACTTACTCAACATAATGTAAGTTGTGGTTGCCCATAATTAAAGTAACATTTCGTCTTATTTTATTTGTTAAATATATGTAGAATTAAAAGAACAATTTGTTGGCGATCTTTAATTAAGTAAATAAAGTGTGTTGTGGTAAGTTTACACCCAGTTGTCACAGGCAACTGGGTATAACACTTCGTGGCGAATTTCACGGATCCCATGGCCATGACTATAGGGCAGGTGAAGGCAAGTGCGGTTTTTAGTCGGTACGAGTCAGACATACCCTGCCACCTCCCCGGGTGGCGGAGGATCCATGAGGATTTTCTGTACTATAAAAAAGAAAAAACAAAAAAAACAAGTTCATTATGTTTAGTGTTTTTATGTCTTATGTAATAAGGGGCGAGCTTTTAGCCATTTCAACAAACACCGAGTTGCAACTGATTCATTAACTTCAGATTTCTGGAAAAAAAGCCGTTAACATTTTAAAAATCTAAGACCTGAACCTGGCAAGTAGCTCGAGAAGAAAATTCAATAAAATGTATTTCATCTTAACTAATATTCCCCATCAAACCTGCCAAAAAAAAAACTATTCATCTACGTTCCAAATATGTAGGTAGAGATTATAGAATACAAATTGTCAGGTTAACTGGTAAAATTAGCCTTACCTACGTTAAGTTTACGCTCGATGAAATCCTCCAACAGCGTTTTTGGATGTCATTACGGATATAACGAAATAAAAATAATCGTCGATAGACGCTGTCGACTACCTTGCGTGTAAATTCCTAGTAAAGCTTCATAGCTCTATAAAGTCTAATATAATGGTTCCCTTTGACATTCAGATCCACAGATTCCCTCAACAATAGCACAATGTGTAACAGCCTATAGTCTATATACCACTCTGTATACCCAAAGCTACAGTATGGAAATACAAACAGTGCGAAATCAGATACTCTGTGCAACGCATTGAGATCAACAGTCAAATCAAATCCTCTTTGGTATTGTACGTGTAAGAAGTCATTGGATGTCTATACCTATTGTTAGTGGATTTGTCTCTCATTGCTGTTTAGGCTTAGAGGAGTTTCTCTCTAGCTACAAACGAAGTCTGTTCGTATTTTGAATATTATCTAATTGAAGTCACATAAATTTTATACACGTGTTTGACAAAACTTATATTTAACTATGATTAAGTCTAAGATAAGGCTATAAGGGTGCTGGTGGAAACTGGATGAGAAAAGTCGACGATAGGGTGAAATTGCGCACATTATGGAAGGCCTACGTCCAGTAGTGGACTAGTATAGGCTGACGATGATGATGATGATGAAGTCTAGGATTATTATGATTGATTAGAGACATTCTGAGCCTGAACGTTCTTTTAGTCTAGTGGCCGTAAGCACAACTGCTACGCCAGAGGTCCAGGGTTCGATTTCTAGGTCGAGTAGTGCTATTAGGTTCAAACTTGGATGTATGGTTATCAATACTTGTCTTCTTCAATGTCCCTCTCACCTCTCTGAATTTGTACATTCTTTGTTCAATCTATTCTGTTGTGGAATGTTCTCCCTGTAATGGCAATAGATTCGCCCCTTACATAGGACCTAAACATACTTACCGGTAAACTATAGGTGTACATTGATACAGCTCTGCCTGGTATGGGTATAATGGTCTGTTTAAAAACAAAGAATATTAGAATGTAATTTTTATTTTCTTCTCACTCACCTGGCGACGTATGTATATTTCTGCTCACTTCATAACAAACACCAAGCAATACGGTATGGGGTCCTCAGTCCACTTGTGCATTAATAACGCCACCGCCACGGTCATCAATCAGCCGTCAACCGTGCTTCATTACGGTATTAACCCCCGACTCGTTCATCTGAGAGCTTATGGAGTCCCGATTATCAGAGGGTCGAACGCAAGAATCGAGGAGCTCATTAAGATGAGTTTATTTACTTACATTACTGTAATTCCATAAATATTGAAGACTGATGATAATCATATCCTCTTTCAGGTCTTTTTTTGTATTCCACTAAGGTGGCAATCAAGCATAAGGCCAACCTGATGGTAAGCGGCTACCGTCGCCTATAGACGCTTGTGACACCTGGGGTATCACTTGCACGTTGCCGCCCCTGTAAAATGAAAGAGGAATAGTTGGGATGGCATTGTAAGGGTCAAAGTACCTTGTGTGTTTCCTCGCGAAACACTGGCAACAATGCTCACTGTGAGGAACACAACACCAATGAAAGCAGTTTACTTCGATTTTTTGCAAGGCGAAATACTTCCCCAGTCGGGCAGCTACAATTTGAATGGACTTACTCACACTATGGCCTACCTCTCTTAAAAATGCTAACTGACTCATTAACACGACTGTTACGCTTGAGGTCCTGGTTTCCATTCCCGGGTCAAGCAGTGTTATTGATTTTTTTTATAAAATGCTCAGTAGCACCTCGGACTTTGGATTTCTGTCCAGTTAATAGGCAATAGGCTCGCCCGCTATTAGGCCAGCACATCAAGCAACCACAATCTTTCAAATTTCTTTGATTGATTTTCAACTTTACTGTCAATGTATGCATAAGGTCGAAAATTGATTAACAACAGACTAATATTGATAATTGTACTTTCGGCTTAAAGCTCAGGTAAATATTTATCAAGCGGGTAGTTAGTACGGCATCTCTTCAAAATGGTATGATTAGGTTTTAAAAGAGGTCATTTTAAAATCTAGTCGCGTACACAACGCGCAAATGGTAACACTGGTGTTGATAGTGTACATACTCTAGAACTTGCCCTTCTATTTGCTACCTTCATCAAACCTTTTATTGTTTTATTGCTTGGTATACAGAATGAGAGGAGTATCGTCCATAACATCCTTCACATGCCGCCAAGAAAATCTTTCAGTCATTTATATTTCTCAAGAATATTTTCTTTCACCACACTCACGATACAGAAAATCCAAGTACATCCTAACTTTTTTTTTAAAATGAGACTAATAATAGTTACGTCATTCCACGTCCTTCCCTACTTTTTCATTTGTTTAACCCTCCCCTTTGTTTAACCCCCCGTTACGCACGTATCTCTGATACATACAGTATGTTATGATGGTATGTTTCTAACTCGGTGCCTCTTTTTTATGCATCACAGACGTGTAAGTTACATACCTACCAACCCACGAGTCATGCACTTGAACTTCTGAGCAATTTCTAGTTTTCACACGTGCCCCGTAAATTCACATCTACTGCAGATCAAATTAAAGTGTACACCACTTTCACATGGAATTACAGTGCATGCCACTAGCACACCATCAAGAGCCTTAAAAGGCGCTATATCATTGCCGAGTTATTTTGAACGCCAGTGTAATTTGGTGCGCGGTGCTTTATGAGAAGCCATATATGATAGTCTTACGAAGGTGTAGCAGGTATCTTTATGGTCATATAATACTCTATATTCTATTGATGGAAGATACGAGTACCTATACGAGTAAGTGGAATTTTCTGACAATAGATTGCGGTGTTTATGGTATCTTAGATCGATTTCGTAAGAAGTAAACGAGAAACGTCGATATTTATTTATAAAAATGCAATGCAAATTTTATAATTCAATTTTAAAAATCATCTTTTAATCTGTTCTTCGAACGTCCAAAACGCCGTTTCGCCGTATTGGGTTCCGACGTGACTTTACTTCTATAGTACCTACACAAACTAGATATTTGTCGTGTTATTGTTTAGTAACGGAGTGACGTCACGAGCTGAACAAGCATGGCGGGTAGCGTCTCCGTGCGAAATTCAAAATCAATAGGTATAATAATAATATAATAATATTTTTGGGACATTTTACACAACACCATCTAGTCCCAAACTAAGCAGAGCTTGTATTATGGGTACTAGACAATGGATATAATACTTATATACTTATTTTTTTTTGTAAATACATACTTATAATACATAAGAAACACCCAGACAAACACAAATACTCATGTTTTATCCACACAAATATTTGTGTCCTGTGGGAATCGAACCCACGACCCCATGATCAGCAGTCCGTCAGTCGAACCGCTAGACCACAGAGGTCGTCAAGGTATTGTCAATTTTCATCATGGAATCATAGATTCTAAGTTTATATTGCGAAAATTATCTAAGTAATTTTATCGTTTCGCCATTTTCAATGATTTGATATACGCTAGTACAACAGTAATATTAGTATATACCTGAAGTTGATAGTCTGCGCTCTATCTTCCAACACCAACATTTATACTACGCTAACGCGAATTTACGGAGATGGTTGGCATACAGGAAAGGAGGCATGTACCCAGCAGGTATAATACTAGCTATGCACGATGAGCATGCTAACTCAAATATCGACCCTTTTAGGTTTGTGACGCAAAACGGTTTATCACCGACATAAGACATCATATTTCGTACAAAAAATAAAGAAAGTATTGCAGTGTCTAAATACTACTTAAAGTTTAATCAAATACATTATATATCTACATTTTAAAGAATTTACCCAATTTTCTACTTTAAATGTCAGCTTCTTCTGTAAAACTATAGTTTAAAACTTAGCGTAATTACATTGATGGTATGACCAAAATTAGTTTCATCATACATAATACATACATATATTAGATTGAATTCGTAAGTATCGCAGTACTTCCTCAAGTGCCATTCGCAATGCAACTTCAACAAATGACAATAAATTCAAGCAAGTACACCATATTTTTCCTATTTTTCTAATCCCATTAATATTCATATCCAGTGCTGAACCTAGAAATGCACAAGCGTAAACTGTAAAGAATGCACACTACTCGTAAATACTTAAAATATACGCTCTTAAAGTCACTCGATACGTTGAACTTAAGATTATCAAAGTACAGGATAAGTCAGTGATTGCTACTAAGTACGCGACAAACAGTTTTGTAGTATTATGTAAATGGTAAGCAGACAATCATGATTTTTTTTCACAACGTTCGACCATCAGCTATAATTAAATACAAAAAAAATCTCGGTATATTTATCAAATGATGCATTTTATGCAAATTCTATAAAACGGTGCGAATTCTATAAAAATAGAATTCGCTGACTAAGTTTATAAACATATGCAAAACTTTGTTCTTTCCTGTTCCTTATCATTAATCTTTCTGAACTTAATCATTGCCTTTAGACACTTGTAGGCACCTCTCTCTCACTAAATCATTTTGCGTGTAAAATTCAGTGTTCCATTATACCTTTTATTTAACCTTAAAGTTAAAAAGGCTCATAATTTAAACTTATTCGTTTTTTTTTAATTAAGACATTTTCAACTTTTTACCTTTTATAAATCAGTGATCACGCCTGTTATGCGCAAGATTCGAATGAAAAGCTGATCTATACACACAGTTAGCCGGTATGTTGTTTCCCATGTAATAAGGTTTATTAACGAAGCAAAAATACTTTTTTACAATAAAAATGTTCTAATCTAAACTTCCATTCCAAGTTTTATGAATCCTAGTACAAAATGGAAGCAATCAGGGCCCATACCGGCGACCTCATAACTCGATAGGGTATAAATTTTTACAAGACGCTAAAAGCATGGTGGAGTGTGACACGTAAATTGTCATCAGAGTTTTATGTCGCCATGAAACGTGCTCAGTCATTACTTTAGAAACAGTTCATGGGGAACTGGATTTGTAAAATGTTTTTTTTTTTATACGGGTTAGGTGGCAAACGAGCAGACGGTACGGTACGCCTGATGGTAAGCTATTTCCGCCGCCCATGGACACCCGCAACACCAGAGGAGTCACAAAAGGGATCGCCTTTAAAAGGGAAGAAAAGTTTAAGGAAAAAATACAAAAATTCACCGACTCTCTTCAACTCGGGCAAAATTGAGAAAATAGTACGGAGTGTGTATTATTTATAAGACATCATTACCTGGTACGTTATTACAACTGAACACTACTGAAAAAAAATCAGTTATATTGCTGCAATATAAGTGTTTAATCGATTTTTGTAAAAATAAAGTGATTGCTACAGCAAAATGCAGATTAAAGAAAGAAAGTTAGAAGTAAAATAATTATATTTGTTAAAAATTAAGTCACTAGTAAAAAAAAGCCTGCAATTTAAGTTTCCACTCAATGTAAAAATCCAGTCTCTATATTCGATCTGTCTACAAAAATAAAACGCGCCTTCGCGCATCTAATTCATAGCGCATTCAACACTTCGCGCATCCAAGTCTTCGCGGTTCTAACCACTGCCTGTTAAAAGTGCATAATTTTCTCCTAGAAACTACGTGCGACGCACACCGGCAATGTGTTGCAGCAACAGATACTTTCATTAGATTACACGTTGCGCTGTCGCTAAGAAATGATCTCGGTCGATGGGACCCTATTTATAAACTCTCATAACAACTGATTAGTGATGACTGATACCTGATTACTGGTCCGACTACTAATGTGTGGTTAGAAGGTATTCTCTTACGAGTTTCATACTTGCTAGTAAGAATGAAATCAATAATTTATTTACGTGACAATGTATTAGTTCTTTTTATTTTCGTTTTTTTTACATTATGTAAATAGTAAATTTAGTTTTTTTTTAATATAATTACTTGTATCTGTCAAATGCTTTTTTGACAGCTTGTAGGTAAGTGTCATCTTATAGTCAAGACAATTTTAACGTAAAATAAATTATTATTATTTTGTCAATTATAAATAATTGATGTTTGATTCTTAATAGTCTAGTAGTTGTAAGTGCGACTGTTAGGAGCTCCGAGATCGCTTAACAGGTCAAGCAAAGTGTTATTAACTTTTGCTATTAAATTTTCAGTAGCAGCTCGGAGTACACCGCCTTACCCTTCAAGGAATAAAAGCGTGATGGTATGATGTATTATCTTAGTTTTGTCTGCTAGAAAGCTACATCTTCAGGTCACTACGAGGCTTGATCATCATCGTCTTCAACTAATAACAACCCTTCATCATCTATTTGGTCTTTGGCAATTGTTTACAAGTTTTCTCTGTGATTGATTTATCCACTCCCAATTCTTTATCCATTACTTTGATCTATTCTAATAGTCTAGAGAAACTAGTTAAAAATAAAAAAATAAACAAAAACACGTTGCCAAAAACATGCCAGCAACATTTTAACCAGATCAGAAGCTCTCCAATAAATACTGCATCAACGTTTGATTTATGATCTGATAAAAGCAACGCTAGGGATGCGAAAAACTACAATAAAATAATAATCGTTATGCAAAAAAAGTGTAATGGAATCACTCAATCGGAGTAATGTAACGAACGATTGATTTATTACTTGTCGAGTAAGAAAAATGACTATAAAATACATCGTGGTGTTTAGACGGTACGGTACGGTAACGTGACGTGATAGTTATTGTAAGCATTTTCGTATTGCAATTGATTGCTTATTTCGCTAAGACCATTTTGCTATTGGTAAAATGAATGTCTTAATAATTTCGTAACCTCTTTGGATCTTCCCGAAGAAAATATATTTGCTGTAGTAGTCGATAGTGGCACCAAATTCATTAGAAATTCACTAACTCTTCGTTCAACCTAGCTCCAATACAAAGAAATATAATGCAAGAATCGTATCAGTCGATCCAAAAAAAAATCGTTGGCTATAAAATTTATCGTTTTCATTAAAATGTTAGCTCTTTAGCAGATTATAAGCTGCCGTGGCTTTTTGAAGCGCTCAGCGCTCATCAATGAATCAGTAATGTATTTTTATGGCAAACAGAATCAGGGCCGAAGTTGATTGATGAAATTTCATGTGTATTAAGCAATTTAGGGGTCATTAATTTCTTACATAACATACGAATACGTGCATGGCCCGTAAATGTATCCTAAATCGACCGCATTAATGAGCCATTTTGGGCAAATATGTTTGCCTGCGTTGGGTGAATTAGTAAATATTTATAGTTGTGTTATCAATATAAATGCTAACCGAGACCAAATGGCTGTTAGACTTTAAAATAATTTGGTTATCGTTTTGACCTACGTTTTGAAAATTGGCAAATATACTTAGTTTAGGGTAGATGCAGCATTTACTCTCAAAGTAAATAGAACGTAAATAATTAATATTTAAGTTATTCTCCAGTAAAATGTGTGAAATATAAATTATTTAATACACCCTAATAAGGTTCATTTTCAATTGGGGAAATTTGACAGTTTTGGATAGCTTTACCTGCTGGCATCTGTACCTACCTGCTTAAAATGACAAATATATAATTCCAAATATTTAATCTTTTTAATTTGCTAAACAAGGTTTAATATAAACACTTATCTATGTTCCTCACTAGTTCTATTTACGTGACGTACTAGATTTCTACAACCCACATCAAGTTTGATCAACTTGCAGTACAAATCGTAGCTTTGACCTCTTACAAACAGTCCGGACAAACGAACCGTATTGTTAGTTTGAATGCGAACTATAATAAATACGTAACCAGCGTTTAATCTACTCAGATTGTGCGAGATTCTGTGATAGATTATCTGGCGGGAGACTATGGTAAGTAGGGAGTTCGGCCATTTTTTGAAGCTAACTGCCTTAATAACAGTTTTGCAGTCGATGTATGACCATAGATCGACTGCAAAACTGTTCGACCAAACATCGAGCAAAATATTATTGGGTTTTTCTATGAAATTCTCAGTTACAGCTCGAAGTTTAGATTTGTGCCCCATTAAATGTAATAGGTTCGCCCCCATGTTATGTGTATTACATGGGACCTAAAGAATACCGGCGCACTGTGAGAGTACATTAGTACACCTCTGCGATTGCCCTTCGGGGAATAATGGGGAATAATGGCGTAATGGTATATTTTTATTCCACTAAGGTGGCAAACTAGCATACGGCCCACCTGATGGTAAGCGGTTACCGTAGCCTATAGACGCTTACAACACCAGGAGTATTACTTGCCGCGTTGCCGATCCTGTAAAACGAAAGAGGAATAGTTGGGTAGGCTGTATAAGGGTCAATTCCCTCCACTGCCAACACAACGTTTCCTCGCGGAGCACTGGCAGCCTTGTTCACCGTAAGGAACACAACACTACTCAAAGCAGGGATATTTTACTTCGATTGTCTGCAAGGCGGAGGTATTTTCCCATTCGGGCAACTCCAATTTGAGTGGAATTACTGCCACTATGCCCAACCTCTCTTAAAATGTTATAATGTACCTACTAAAAAAAGAAAGTATGACGTATAATAAAAGAAAGAAAAGACGCCTGTCATATTATCATCCTAAGTCCATAGTCTCCGTGTTGCTAAAAGTCCCAGTATTTCACCTAACCCTATCTATCTCGCGGGCCATTCATCATGGGCGGGTGTTTGTGCCGCTGTTTGCCGTGCACTTAACTGGCAACACTCCTCCAACTATGATGAATAAGTTTTTGTCCCCATGTCCCCGATTTCTTGGATGGAACTGGAAATTAAGGAAAATAGTTTGTTTGTTACTTTAACATGTTGTTGCTCACTTAGCTTGTGAAAACACTGTGTGTTTCAAGTTTGGTTACAATAATTGATTAATTGTGCTCTTTGTGCTTATAATAGCAGTTCAAAGTGATGCCGATGCATTAAGGTTGTAACTGACTGCAAACTGCATCGTTAGTCTAATGGTCTTAAGTAATAATAATAATAATATTTTGGGACATTTTTACACGACACCATCTAGTCCCAAACTAAGCAGAGCTTGTACTATGGGTACTAGACAATGGATATAATACTTATATACTTTTTTTTTGTAAATACATACTTATAATACATAAGAAACACCCAGAAAAACACAAATACTCATGTTTTATCCACACAAATATTTGTGTCCTGTGGGAATCGAACCCACGACCCCATGATCAGCAGTCCGGCACTCGAACCACTGGACCACAGACGTCGTCAAGTGCGACTGCTGAGCTAGAGGTCCTGGTTTCGATTGCCACAACGAGCAGTGTTATTGAAATTCTCAGTAGCTGCTCGGAGTTTGAATCTGTGCCCGGTTAATGATTGCCCGCTATTACATGGGACGTAAACATACCGGCGAACCGTGGGTGTACAACAGTACACCACTGCTTGACCCTCCGAGCAATACAGGCGTGATAATATGTCAAGACCTCACTGGACACGTAAAGCCGTTGGTCCTGGTTATCATGCGAACATCTATGACAGTTGTTAGTGGTAGTCAGAAGCCCAAAAAGCCTGACAACCGGTCTAACCTCAGGATATAGGTATTGCCCAGAAATTTGGTTGTAGAGGTTCGATGGTTTCGTATAAAGTACTGATATTCAGCCGCATCTCGTTAGAAGGATACCGACTACAACAAATTTGGGACAAGCTCTGAAGATCACGAGTTATTTAGAATATATAGTTAATTTTTCCATAACTCTGTTTAACGCACAAAAGATAAATTGATAATTAATGGACGTTTCCTTACCACATTACCTTCACCCAAATAAATTACAGATTAACCTGTGATAGTAAATTCCCTTCGGAGATCGTAGGGTTACAAATTATTTATGCACAGTGTTGCCACAAGCGCGATAAATGCTTCCAAACAATTCTGATGCTCTTGGCGATACCATTTATAAACTCTTCTGACCCCAAACTGTATAAAGAGCGTGAATATATCATAAGGTCACCCATAGATCATGGGCATATGTCTCAAAATAACAAATATTCAATAAACATACAATAAACGTATTTATTACGCTATTTAGATTTTTATTTCAGATTGAGGGCAAATCAAATTGTTTAATCAAGAACCAACTTACTCCATACACTTATGTAATTACAAACCAAATTAAAATAACCCTTAATGAAACGAAATAAGAATAATATTTATATCTTCAAGTGCTATAAGTAATTTGGTCGAAATAACAAGTATTTTTAAAGGCAGCAGCTATTCAGCCTACATGCGTACACGCAATTGTATTGTATTAAAACAATACAATGTTAAGGTTACGAATTGTTTTTGCTTACTCGACTTAATCGGAGGGAAGTCATGCTTTTGGTCGCTATGACGTAAGATCTCCTTAAAGATGATTTGATAGTTTCTTTAAACCTTGAAGGTATACCGTAATTGAAATACAAAATGAATGGCCCCATATAGGTAAATCGTATTTAATTTTTTTTATGTTGCAAAGCTTATTTTCTGATTTAAAAAACGTTATGTAAGTTTCAACTGAACTAACGAAAATTATATGTACAGATGCACATACATCTCTGTATATACTAGAATTGAGCCTCTTTGTTAGAAGAAATATGTATGTCGTTATTCTCTCAAAATAAAGATCACTACACTCAAAACCGAAACCTAAGACACCAAGTTAGACAGATTAGCCCTTCCAAATTCAAGTTTATCATTATTTCATGTCGGTCCATATGCTATGGCCATTAAAATATATAATAAAATACCTAAGTAATTAAAAAATACACTAAATGACGAAATATTTAAATAGAAACTAAACAATTACCTATTACAAAAATGCTACTACACGGTAAAAGAACGTTGTACAATAAAATAACTAAATGAAAATGTTATTTACCTCCCTTTTAATTTTAAATGTAAGTATAAAATGAACATAACTAAGTTTAAATAATAATGTATAATTTGGCAATTTGAACAATAATGTATAATTTCAATATAATTTTATTTAATTCTCTCTAGTTTTATTTAAATATAACTAAGTATAAAATTTGATTTGGATATGTTATATGTATGTGTAGAACTTAATATAATAACTGTATTTAATTTTACCTCTTCGATGCTGTGCCCCAACGGGGTTTCATGTTGAATCTCCTTAACTATAAGACCTAATTATGTACACATGAAGCAATAAAGAACTTTGACTTTGACGCCAGCAGGTCAAGCTATACAAAACTGACAAATTTTCCCAATGGAATATGAACCTTACTGTTTTGTATTAAAGTTGAAATTCAATCAAAGAAATTTGACAGATTGTGGTAGCTTGATTTGCTGGCCTCTGTGCATAATAAAATTATAAGGTTTCCAAAAGTAGTTTTTAATCAGAGCTGTAAAGTGTAAAGATCTAACATAAAAGAGAAAAGACAAATGAGAAAATAAAAATGACGATAGCCGAAATTTCGGAGTATCGTCTGTCGTGTCCTCATCTGGATAACGCTCGTCTTAAAACTAAAATGGGACAAAAGTAGGCAGTTGATTAAGTGGGATCATGTTTATGATAATAATTATTATTATACAACAATGAAATAGAAAGGCAGTATCGGGCAGCCCGTATACTTGTCATCTTAGTACAAAAAAATCGTGAAGAATATGCAACAAATTAATTATGATAACAATAACAATATGGAGCTATTTGTAAAAATTTTTACTCAGTGAAGCTATAAGGAACATTGAAACCGACATTGTTGGTTGTTCGAGGTAATATAAAATTGAAAAATGTGTTGCCAGCACGGGCGAAACGGCAAGAAATAATAATATCCTTGTGTAAGCTAACCAATCGTGACTTGAAGCTTTTGCCGACGAGAGATGTGCTTGTATGATTATCGATAAAACTGTAGAAACATTAGTATACTACGATATTCTAGATTTTCCAGACAAAAGATCTGCCAGCAAAATTTGACATGTCATTACTATCAGTGACACTTTCTTGTTAGTAAACGAAACTAGATCTAAAAATAATTATAGTATGACATTTGAACAATCTCCACTACTCCGAATATATAATCTCTATTGTCAGTGTTCTCTTTACACCATGAATTAATTAGCCTATTAGCACCTATTTAGCCTGTACCTACGTACGCAAATAATAATCTAGATGTTATTTTTTTATTATTGTTTTTTCTATATATAACGAGCTGTTTGTTACCATGCGAAATTTTTAGTGTTAAAAATACATTTTCACCTGTTCTGTAATTAAATTTTAGATTGGCTTCAATTGCTTTAAAAAAATACTTGTGACTAATGGACACTCGAATTATTTCATGTTATATTTTATTATTTGAGGGATAATTCCAAAGTGTCTTCTTTCAAAACAGAGTAGTCTCATTAGATGTAACAAAACATACTTAAAATATTTTATATCCATACCTACCTATCCTCATTACCATTGCTTCATGTAATCCGAATAGGAAACACAAAAACCCAAAAGATACACAATAAATGAGATTAATTCTATAATAGGATAATTTTCTGAACCCCTTTGTTAAACAAGGGTCACTACAATACGGTATCTTTGGAAACCTGTACAAATCCTTTGTTATTTATTCGTGTATAAAAAGTAAGATGCTTACGCATTTACGTTACATTTCTAGTTTTTCGGGTCCAGTTTGTTCGCTTGGTTGGTAATGAGTATGAGTTACCCTTGTATTATCATGGTTAAGTGAAATACGTTACTGTAAGGATTTACTTATACATATGAATGTGTATAACCCTATTCGTCCTTAAAGTAAGTAACGAATGACTTTTTCATTTAATTAATACCTACACACATTTTTGCTTTCAAATGTCATCGTATGTGGATATAATGCTGTGTTTGTAAACGTATACACAAAGAAGGTTTACAAATAAAAAAAAAACTGGTAACAGAAAACATCTAAATATACATATTTATATCTGCTGAAATCTGATCGCTAACTGTCAAATTTCATGATAGTGATGAGGCTATAAATCCGGGATAACCTTCTAGCAAATTCGATGCAATCGATACATCGATAATTCAATCACCATATACAACACTAAACGCTCGGAGCGATCAAATCGTATCCATACATTAAGAGCATTCATAGCTCGTAGAGGCCCTGTCGCTTAATGCAATTCATTGTACAAGGATCCTTGCAGTAGCCAGAATTACAAGACCCTCCACCTCTCCCGCAAATCCTTGATATCCGTTCTACAGGAACGGGATAAGGTTCAACATAAGAGCTCTAGCTATATTAGGCATCGGATCGCTTGCATACATTTTGGCTTTTATAACCTGATCCCTCCTGCCTGTCTTGCTGCAAGTAAAATCAGGTTTTAAGGGGCGCTTTGAGGGAAAGGCTGAGTTCAGCACGTTCTGGTCGACGTCAGTCAGATGAAGCCTGCACAGTGCTTCGATTTACAAACTTAAAAGGATTGGCGTCGAGATTTTAAAATTTTAAGATTAAAAGTTGTTTATAGAATGCTTACGGACTTGAGTGAAATGAAGACGTCCGGTTTTTATGTATATTTACAAAAAAAAAATGCAGTATTACGACATTTTAGTTAAATCTTAAGCAATAAAATCTTTGGTGGTTTATGTGTTTGTTTACCGTATAAAAAATTATCCATGTCACTTCCATAGCAAGTAATATTGGAAACAGGATTACATAATTTTATTTTCTTTACTATAGTCAAAATGGTTTACATGAAAAAAGTACAAAAAAGGAAATAATAAAAACCATGTCATCGTTATTCTACGATTTCAAGGTACACACTAAATTAGACATAAAAATAAACATAAAAATAACGCAACGCCACAGGTAATGGGCCGTAAATAAAATAAAATAACTACACAACACACATTGGAAATCAATAAAAAAACTACTCAATAGGTCAATAAAAAAAAACTTATTTTGTCATATAAATCTTTTTGACGGACTCGAATACTACGAGCAAATGTTTTTTACCCCTGGAAAATCTTGCCAAGCAATTCTCAACGATAACTACAAGACTTAAAGTTGATAATCCAGTCTAAAATACTTTTTGTAACTTTGTAGTAAATAGTTTTATGAAAACAGGCTGTTTTATGACCGCCAGCCGAATGTCTAGGTGGTAAGACTCAGGCAATTTTCGACCTTCTGTCATTGTGGTAGGGTGGTTATTTATTCTGTTAATGCATTATTAAGGGGTCGTTTGGTAGTCTCCATTGTCAATCAATAGATCTATTGCAAGAATGTAAGGACTCATTCAGTGACTTTGATGTTCGACGGCAAAGAACGTGAACTTTAGTATAAATGTTACGTATGAATAATCTGAAGATATTATAGATGTCTACTCAAGGGAAACGGAAGAGTTTAGTTCGAGTCTTTATAAGGTATATCCATAAATCATTCATGGTCTAACAGATTTTGGACTGAAGGAAATGATCAACCCTTGAAGGAATTAGGTCTACAAAGTAGTGACAGTTGTTAACCCTGCCCACTGTCACTACTTCGTAGACCTGAAGGTTTTCTAAGAAACTCCCAGTTGCACCTCGGAGTTTAGATTTTGCCTGGTTAATAGCAATTGGTTCGTTCATATGGGACCTAAAAATAGGTTGGTTTGTACAGCAGTACACTTGTACTTACCCCTTCGGAAATAAGAGGCGTTATAGTTTGTATGTATTTGTATTGTATGTACGTTTAAACAGAGGCCAGCATATCAAGCTATCCCAATCTGTCAAATTTCTTTGATAGATTTTCAACCTTAATTCAAAATAATAAGGTTCATGTTCAATTGGGAAAATTTGACATTGTTGGTTAGCTTGACCCAGCTGGCCGACCCGTCTGTATATACAAATGCAATCAAAAACGCAAGCACGACTGCTACGATTGAGGTCCTGGATTCGATTTCCAGGTCGAACAAAGTGTTATTGGGATTTTCTATAAAATTCTCAATAGCAGCTCGTAGTTTGGATATGTGCCCAGTTAAATAGGCTCGCCCCTATTACATGGGACCTAAATATACCGGTGAACTGTGGGTGTACAAGAAGTACACCTCTTTCTAACCCTTCGGGGACTAAGGCGTGATGGTGTGTTGTGTATGTACGTATGTATGTTATTTGTAGCTACCATGATGACCATGATGTTTGATATTTTAATTTGTTTTAATGCTTTGTATTGATTATTTAGTAGCTATATGTTTATTTTTTGTATTCACTTAATACTAAGGTCTGTTACATACATTACTTTATGTTTTTTTTTGGCTTCTTGTTTATATCCATGTATTCATGTATCTTGACTCGACATAAGCGTTTTGGTTCCGAACTGTAAGCTAATTGTTATGAAAATATATAAATAAATTACCTGGGACAAGTAATTTCTCAGATTTTTATCGACACTCTTAGGTATCTTTAACATAAGTACATATTTATAGGAATAAATATCATTTTACTTTTTTAATACAAGTAAGCCTACGTCTCATCACAATAAGTCCGAACTTCATATTAGACCACAGATTAAATATTAGGAATAATAGGACCAAGAAACATAGCTTACTACTGTTGTTCATCATTCTCATGTTTTACGCCAGAATATGTATAAAATACAATATTACACAAACATTTTTGGACGTACCAAAAATGCATTTAATCGAGGTCAAAGGGGAGTCCTGGGGGTATCAGTCGATGGGGGGCGTCTATTTGAGTATTAGTCAATGTAGCCAGGCGGGGGGCGTCGGCAAAAAACTCACATAATAAGAACATACCTCACGATAGATAAGTGCGGTCAACATTGGGTAATGTAGGGGTAGCAGAAAAATAAGAAAAATATGTATTTATTTTACTACATATTTTACTATTACTTTAAGAATGTCTCAACGGTCTAGTAGGTAAAAACGCAACCGCTGAGCGTGACGGCTGAGCTCGATTCTAAGGTCCAGCAAAATTTTATTAGGTCTACGAAATTCTTGAAGGCTTGAAGCTTGGATAAATGTTCTGGTTTTATTTATTTATTTATTTAAACTTTATGACACAAAAATGTACATTGGCGGACTTAATGCCTTAGGCATTCTCTACCAGTCAACCATAGGGTGGTGCAGATAAAAAGTGGCAGGTGCAAAAAAACACAATGGAAATATACTTAACCTAAATAACTTATAGCATATATTTACATACAGAACCATATTAATATAATATATAAACCATATTATTTAATATATAAACCATATTATTGGTTTTCTATTACACTTTTTTCTAATTCGGTTCCCACTGTATGTAGACTGTTATAACATGGGATGTGGGACATATTGTGTGTGTACCTACATAAGTAGGTACACCTCTATCCAACCCTTCCAGAACAACAGGCGTGATGTTAAGTTATATGTATGTTTTTTTATAAAAGAGTAAATTACCCTCTTCACCCCCTCTGTGACATTATTGTGTAAACAATTAATTATATAAGACTGAGTAAGCCACATGTCAGTCGACTAACTTATTGGCAGAGTGGAGTCCACAAGGCGTTACATGACGCGGGAACCGCAGACGGAGATGCCGAAGCCAACTGAATTCTTACTTTACAGATTGGGCCGAAAAAGCCTTAAACCGTGGATAGTAAAAGGGTAAGTAGGCTTTTGCCTTGCAGTGGGACCAACCAAATTATGTGACGGTTCGCAATGTTGGAGTGATACTGTTGGTGTTGCTAGCGTCCATAGACTATGGCGACCGCTTATTAATGGTAACCATTTTAGTAGCAAAAAAATATTTTTGTAAAAAAATATTCTTTTTTGCAACCAGTACGGTAAGGTCCCCGCTGACCAAGCGAAGGGCGCGATCTAAAATAAGATATGTACGGGCGACCTGCGGACCGCATAAATACACCCAATATCAACCTTTAGCGCTATGTATATTAGGTACTTATATCTCCCTTTTCTGCGGATAGGAAGTTGTGTGGGTAGAAGCCCTTCAAAGTCAAATCTTTATTTGCTTCAAACGTTGTAACAAAAACATATTCTAAAATGAAAACATTTCAAAAACTGTTGGGGGTTTTTCCTTTCGTGTTTTGTGTCAACTCCACAATCATATGAATTCTACTTCTAGGGTAGATGGACACTGGAAAATATAAACTAACTCTTAATTTTTGGAAATTATGTGACAGATTAGAGTTTTAAATCTTTAATGCGGAGATTTGAACGACAATCGGAAGTACTAGAAGGGTTTTGAAGTCTGCCAACCCGCTAATGAGCCCAACACTTATTGATTATTATCTTAAATGTAATGAAATTGATGTCCTTATCAAGCAGTGGAACATTATTAATTTTTATAGAAAATAATAATAATAATCTACCGGACTCATCCCTAAATCAACCTACACATATCAACATTCATACATACACTCACGCCTTTTTCCCATAGGGGTAGGCAGAAACTAAAGAACGCCACTTGCTACGATTCTTGCATACTTCTTTCGCTTCGACCACATTCATACATCTTGTCATATATACACGCCGGTTGCGAGTACTACGCAAAAACTCCATTCCACTCCAAAAATCAGTTATCATTGAGTGTTCCATAGTACGGCGATTCCTGATATCCACTACACAGACACCTTCTTCAGTAGGACACGAACCAACTCACTTGGTGTAAACCAGTGGTTGGCGCGTCATATACACCAGCAATGCTAAGAGTCCAAAGGATACTTAACATAATAATAAATTTATTCAGTCCTTGTTTTATTGGTTATCTTAACTTAATGCGAATAATATATACATAATAATATATCATATACTAGTTTTCCGCCCGCGGCTTCGCCCGCGTCGAGTTCGGTTATATCGCGTTTCCAAGAGAACTCTTCAAAAGTCCGAGATAAAAACTATCCTATGTTCTTTCTCAAGGTCAACTCTATCTCTGTACCAAATTTCATTAAAATCAGTTCAGTGATTTAGACGTGAAAGCGTAACAGACAGACAGAGTTACTTTCGCATTTATAATATTAGTAGGGATGACATTATGATAGATACATAATTATTATACTTATACATATTCATAGACTCACTTGTACAATTATTTTTATTGCGGGAAATCCTCATGTATCCTATGTTCTGTTGCTGGAGACGACAGGGTATAGTAGTAGTCTCGTACTTTTAAAAAACCAGCACTTACCTTTCCTTACCGCATTGTCGAGCTCGATACAGCCTCGATTTAACCTATTGTGTTCAAAGCACATAAATGCTTCTAATATTAATACGAAACTATTACGACACTGTCCAAATTTTCATTAAAAAGACCTCATTCTTTACGAAAGAAATATGATAATCTATTGAACCGCAGGTCGAGTCGTGATCTCGATATAATCGCCATACATCTCGATAGATCGTATCGATTTAAAGCATCGATTCGAAATCGGTCGACCTTGATATTGATGAGTCGTAAAGATCCCGATTTTAGATTAATGCTTAACAATACTGTTTTTAGGCGCATTAAAATTCTTTTGTGGTTTTTAAATTATGGTTCTGGGACAATAATAAGTTAACCGAATCACTTTAATAGGCGTAGACGTGTAGTCAACCGAAGTTAAAAATATATCTTTATTATGTGTTTCACAGTAACTCCAAGAAAATATTGTTAATGTAAAGCATCAAGCACATACTGAGGTGGCGTTTGGAGTTCATCGTTCCGTCTGCTCGATTGCCACCTATCCCATAAAAAAAAAAAAAAAATCACCAAATTAAAATTAAATAGTATTACATAAATATAAATCATACAGATTATATACATATAAATGTAGTTACACTTACTGATACCTATGTATAAATTAGGTGCACGGTTCAAAAATAGTTTCTTGCTTATAGAAGAAACCTATGGTATTTTTTTTCAGGTATCGTTATTGATAAAAATGTTAGATAATACTTATTAGACTAGAAGCAAAGTTATTTTATCTCATAATAAATATAATAGTTTTAATTCAGTACATATCTAAAAGTATGTCTGTGGACTCTCGCAGTCGTTTGTAAAGCATAAGTATTTTATGAAATCTAGAATTTTGACATCAATAAAATAATAAGTACCGTCGACAAACAAGTTAGGTATGCAAGCTGCTAATGATAAATAATTGCAGGTCTTTTATTAATAACTCTTTTTTGAAGGAACCAGATTCAATGTAAGAACTTATACTACATAGTATAAAACAAAGTCGCTTCCGTCTGTCTGTCCTGATTTTGATGCATTTTTTTTAATAGATAGAGTGATTCAAGAGGAAGGTATAAATGTATAATACGTGTATGTTAATAGTACATTGCAGTCGTGCGAAGCGGGGGCGGGTCGCTAGTTCAATTATAATTCTTATTGTTATTAAAATTTTATTATACATTTTATAATCTGCAGTAGCAGTAATCCAATATTATGTTTAACAATAATTATTCGCCAAAGGGCAGCTAAAACACAAGACATGCATTTTGATATAAATAAATCGTGATACATTATTACACAATCGTTGTCAATATCGTTAGCTGCCTGTATAACTAACATTTTTGTCGAATGTACTTACCTTTTATTTTAAAGAATAAGAAAGCTAGAAATCTTTACCATCCCAATCAGCAACATGATTACTAACGAGGAAGCGTTTAAACTAATCAAAGTTGAAAGGTAAAAAGTTTCTCGTCAAGCGGTACGGTACAATTAGAGGCAGTGTGTAATTATCTTAAAAAAAGAGGCTTCAGATGACCATTACAATGGCTGGTCGTGACACGCGCTCCGCTTCGGACACGACACGACGGCGACGCGACACGCTGGCTTGGGACTCAATATACAGGCACGGATTGACGGATGTGAACAGAAATAAATTACCAAAATATGTATACCATCATTGTATAATGACAGTTTTTGAGGAGAGAGAAGAATTGTAAGTTGATTGGATACTTGATACTACACGAAACTTCTATAGGATAATTCTAGAACGTGCAATTAAAGGGAAAAGGGAATGACTTAATCGAGGTTTCCAGAACATGGGAAGGTATGGAAACCATGTCGTATCAACAGATTAAACAGAAGACAAAGGATAAAGAACAGTAGCAATTTCTGCACCAACAAGATATGTATATTACTGCGTCTCCTCTCCGCATGCTGGAAGTTAAAAGCAGTGATTGCCTAGTGATATGGCTGCCAAGTAAAAGATCTCGAGTTTGAATCTCTGACTATTCGAAATCATGTGAGCATTAATAATTAATTCACATATCACTAACATAAACGGTGAAGAAAAACATAGTGAAAAATCCTGCATTCCTTAGAGATTTTCTCGACGGCGCACACTGGTAAGATTTTTGAAATCAGTGGACTTACGAATCAAAGTTGACCTATAGCGCTGTTTTTTTTTTTGCTTACTTGTTTTGATAATAGAAACAACTTTTGTTCAAGCATTTTTGCTACAAAGTCCTTTTTCATACTAAATTGACTTTTTTTTGTATGGAGAAAAGTAATAATTGTGAACCTTAACTTGGCTTCCAGAACTCTTGAAACTTTCCATACTAAATGTATGGGTAGCACCAACCTCATTATTTTGTAAATATTGAATTTATATTATAAAACTAGCAAAAATGCAAATTTGGGTCACATACTTGTACCTATAGATACATATACATTATTGTGGTAGCTCTGAAAAGGGCTTCTCCATAAGACCCACTGTTTGGAACCATGCAATTAGTTTTGACTTTTCAAAGTGCTATTTTAATGGTCTAATTGAAATAAAATATTTGACTTTGACGGTACTTTATGTTAATTTAATATTGAGTTGTACCTATTATCAATTCTGACATTTCAAAGCTAATAGTGTTTTAGTTACAGATTATATCTTTCAAGCTTTGACGCAGGTGTTAATTATTAGTTTTTTTTTGTACTATCTGATATCTAAACAACGTCAAAAATAGTAGAATAACGTCAGTAACTACAACTAAACCAAAAAAAAAACTGTCCAGTCCGGTCCACGATACATTTAGATAGATAGCATCGACCAGAGAATTATTAAGTCATTATAAGTACGTAAAGGTCACAACTTTGTGTTATCAAAGAGTTCAATCGTAAATGAAGCATTGTGCTCGTAATGTGTGTCGCTAGGCGGTACAATACTGGGCTTGGTCATCATAATCTTAGCGTTCTCTTTCAACATGTTTTTTTTTTCAGCAGAACAAATTTATGTACTTAGGAACCCTCCTCAGAAACTGGCTCTAAGTCTAGTGGTGCTACGCCACAGATCTCGTTTCCCAGGTCGAGTAAAGTTTTATTGGGCTTTTCTACGAAATTCTCTGTAGCAGCCCAAAGTTTGGATTACGAACCATTGCCAATAACCGAACATAAAGTCCTGTCAATGGCAATGATACGCCCCCTATTACATGAGACCTAAATATACCGGGAACTGTGAGTGTACAACTATGGTAGACCTGCCTAACCATTCGGGGAATACAGGCATGATTGTATTATGTAGGAATCCTCCCATAGGCAAAAAGTCAAGGTTTGTTTTTCTCTAAATAAGATCTGATTGTTCTACTCGGTTGATTCTGTACAAATCTATCAGAAACACTCAGTTCCACCAATGATGTCCAATCAGATGGCAGGATGGCAGGAACCTTCTCTTTTGCTTTGATCGCAAGAAATGAGCAAAGGTATCCTGATGAGTATATATTATACAATATAGAATTAAGAATGATTGCACCCTAATACTGCTGAGTCAAAAACCGCACTTGTTCTCACTTGCCCTTATAATCATGGGGATCCGCGAAAGTCGTCACGACCATGACAGCTCTAGTGGTAGCATGAGGAACTAGGTTCTTCATACAATATATTGGTCAAGTCATGGTTAGAATACTTAGTCTTTTTTTATAGTACGGAAAATCCTCATGAATTATCTACCACCTTGGGAGGTCAATCAAAATCAAAATCAAAATAGTTTTATTTTCATATAAACCATATACTCATTTCATATAAAACATATAGGCACTTATGAAATGTCGAGTCTAGGTGCTCGGTTCCAAATTAGTCGTTTCCTATGGAGAAGAACCGGCAAGAAACTCCATGGTTACTCTTTTAAAATATCGTTTTGTATTGTACAATGATGGATTATAAATTGGATTGGATACTTACATGAGAGAACAATTTAGGAATGTTTCGAAGATTACAATTATATAAAATACAGCTAGGCATAAAAGAAAGTTCTAAACAGTTCTCCCATTTACAAACGGTAGAAACTAATAAATTATATAAAGCAACTGACAAAACTTGTCACCAAGATTTACGAATTATATAGGTAGCAGGCTATGTCGGACTTGTACCGACAAAAAACCACAATTGCCTTCACTTGCCCTCCAGTCATGGCCAGGGGATCCGTGAAAATCACCACGATGACCCTCACAGGCTACTTATACTTACCTACAGTTCCGAAAGATTTTACTGTAAACAACAAAAAATCTCCAGGGTCTCAAAATGTTTTAATTAGACGGATTAAGTGTAGGTACTCGTAATTAATTAATTTTTAATTTATAGCTGTCTGAGTGCTTAATTAATTATTCAATTACATAATGCGTTGTAAGCCCCTGTATATGATTACATTTTGACATTAATTTGGAAATACGTTAATTCAGAATAATCTGCAGACGTAGAATAGTGTAACTGATTGATCGATCTGGGCTACTGCGCAAGGGTCGCGGCTTCAATTCTCGTAAGGAACATTTTTTTATACCAGTAATGTGGCAAACAAGCACAATTTCAATGTCTATTTATATATTTCAATTCTAATTATACAATACTAGCTATGTTTCCCGTTTTTACCTGCATCTCAAACGTTTTGTGACAAATGGTAGCTTATATTCTACTGCAAAGTCCAATCCATCTCTATAACAAAATTGGTTTAGCAGTTTAAACGTGAAAATGATACAATTAAACAAACGAATAGGCGGAAGGAGTTACATTGGCATTCATAACATTAATTAAAGCTAAATAATAAATACAAATAAATATTTGAGATATTTTACAACGCACAATCTAGTACCAAATTAAGCAGAGCTTGTGCTATGGGTACTAGACAATGAATATATTTACCTAAATATTTTTTTTGTAAATACATTCATCACATCATATCTGTGTCCTGTGGGAATCGAACGCACAACCTCGTGATCAGCAGTCCAAAACTCAAACCACTAGACCTCAGACATCGTCAAACACGTCAAACTACAAGTAATGCAGGCTTCAGGCTAACTGTATGAAGCTGTTTATGAATTCAAATCATCGTTGCATTTTTTATAAACATATAATTATTATGTTACATTACCATAATTAATAATAATAGTAATTGGATCAGTGATGGTATCAGCTGTCTCATGCCTCATATAAGCTGCAAATGTCACTTGAATCATAATAATATGTTATTAGTGAGTGATTGAATGTTTTTAGTCCTTAATTATAACGCTATAAATTGTAAATATATTATTATAAAATAAATATTAAATAAATTAGATACATAAATAAATGTTTAAACATCGTAAGAAATCCTGCGTGCCTCAGAGATTTCCTCGACGGCGTGTGAAGTCTGCCAATCAGCATTAGGCCAGCGAGGTGGACTATAGCCTTTCATTCTGAGAATATACTGTTCCACTGCTGGGCCCCAAGCCCAGCAGTGGAACAGTATATTCTCATATAGTATATGGGTTGATGCTAATAAGAAAGCTTTTACTAGCAATTTTAGTTCAAAACTCCACTTTGTGAAATATGGTCGTTGTTAAAATATTTCAGTACAATCATGTAAAATTAAAAGAACGTGCTCATAAAAAATGCTGGTATTAAAATATTTTTACCATAATGCTTTTTTAACGCTTTACAAAGCCTTAAAGACTCATTGCCAAGGGACAGTACCAACCGAAAAAATCACAAAAAAAGTAATGATTGACGGGAAAATCGTCCCGAATTCCATCCACAATGCCTCAATTTAAGATTCTCTTTCATAAATACAAATCATTACAATTTTTGTGGAATTTTAAACGAAACAAGTACACAGTGGTTCGCTTGATTTTTTCCTGGACAAAAAAATATAACTGTAACATTTGCATGAATTACGTAATTTATATCTTTTCCGCGTCCATTGTCATTCGGGTGGTGTACAATTTTAACAATCACGCCATTTCAGTGTTAAAAATTTCTTAACTACGTATTTTTTTTCGAAAATTCGGCCGGTGATAAAAAACTTTGGCAGATTTTGCATGACTTTTATATAATTACAACAAAGGACATCAAAATTGCAGTAGTTGTACAATGGGTGTGGCCTAAGATTCAAATATAACGAGGTATGCAAATATGTGTTCAATTTATGTTATGTAATTAGAGCCACTTGACTTTTATTTACTGAAACTAACAACCCGTGTGCATTATTAAGAGCTACCACAGTAAGAAGAATCATAAAACCTCTAAAAGTTTTGCGTAATATCATCATCCTTCGAGCCTTCCACAGCTCAATTTCTGGGTAATACCGATACCCTGAGGATAGACTAGTTGTCGGTCTTTCTGGACTTCTGACTACCACTAACGAATGTTTAACAGGTGTTTGTATGATAAACAACAACGTATAAAAGCAGTGATACCTTAGTGGTATGACCAATGGATTGCAAGATCCAAATTTCAAATTCAGGGAACCTCTGACTTCTCTAAATCATGTGAATATAATTATTAATTATCACTCGCTTAAACGGTGAAGGAAAACATTGTGAGGATACCTGCATGCTTTACAGATTTTCTCAACGGCGTGAGACGTCAGCCAACCTACACTAGGCCAGCGTGGTAGACTAGAGCCTAATCCCTCTCATTCTGCTTAGTTTGAGACTAGATGGTGCTGTATAAAATTTTCCAAGAATATTTATTATTATTATTCTTTGAGACTCATGCCCAGCAGTAGAACGGGATGTATAGCAACCTTGCAGATAAATGTGGATCAGCGTAGTTATTTGTTTATTTATTTACTTTATACTTACCGAGCCGAGCCGAGCCGAACCTAAAAGTTTTGCGTGGTAATTATCAGTTATTTTTTCTAGAGATGAAGCCTGAGTTAGAACAGTGGGATCATAATTTATATGCTAGGCTTCGAGACAAGACTTTATTTTGCTGAAATATACTCGTACAATATCTTTAACCGTAGCAACATTTTAAGCAATTATGAATATAACAGAGAAAAATACCAACTTTCGCTTATTATAATTACAATTTTAGATTGCTTGTCCTTAGAAAATAATAATAGTTCATTAGTACCGACAGACGGTTTATTCAAACTTTGGAATATCTTTAATTAAATATTAGAATTTGTTTTCGCAAATTTTCATTTAATTTTATATTGAAATCAAATGAGAATTGTAATAATGTATATTATAAGTAACAGTTTTTTCTTTAGCTTTTACTGAGAATTTTCCAAATGGTATTATTTATTTTGTACACGTGCATTCTTATATTTCTTCGTGTTTCAAATATAAAATTATAGACCCCATATTTAATAGAACTAAAGGAGAAATATGATGAAGAATATAAGGTCTATAGCGCAGCAGATGAGCGTGAAGTTCTCCGTACAAATCACAAAATATCAAGGTTTTTATGTGAGATTCTCCGTAGCAGCTCTGGTTTTGGATTCGTGTCGAATGACTGGCAATGGATCACCTTCTATAATATAGAAAACTCATACTGATGAACTACAGATTCTTCTTATTTTTAATAATAATGTTCTCTACTATATTTTACATCAAAGGGACAAACAGTTGCACCTAATTATTGAACGTAAAATACCGAAGTTTAACCACGGAATAGTTTAAACTAAACCACAAATGAACAGAAGGTTAAACTGTGGGCGACTGTACTGAGCCTACTAATGAGTGTGGGGACACTTTGGATGAAAATATATTATAGTTACATAATATCATTAAACTTAACGTAATTATGTAAATTTCAACACAGACATCGCGAATGGTACCTAGTTCGAATTAAAATCTAAATTTAATCGTCAACCTATCTACTGCTGGGCACGGGGTTCCACTCAGAAGAGGTCTTAGGCTATTATATCTTCTGCGCTGGCCTGATCCAGGATAGCAGAGTTCAAATGCAGTCGAGAAAGTATCTCAAGTGTACAGGTCTTCTCACGATGTTTTCGTACTCCGTTAAAGCGTTTAGAGGTTATTAATTAAGATACGAACATAATTTCAAAAAGTTAGAGATACCGTGGGTAGACTATAAGAATTATGACTGGGCAGTCCAATGTTCATAATTATCAGTTCATCACTCATATTCCTAACCTTCCATACTTGTGTTGGGGTCGAATTCCAGTTAAACAAAAAACGGCTAAATATCATTATTAGTATTTAATCATATCAGGCTAGATTTTAGCATTGTCTCATTAGCTTAGTCAACCGAAGCAATTGCTTACTCCTTAGTAAGCAATTGCTTCGGTTGATGTCCTGCGTCCGATTTCCAGTTCAGACCAAAGTACGGTTAAGGGTTTATCTATGAAATTCTCAGTAACAACTCGAAGTTAAGCAGTGACAGCGTAGTGGCATAACCAGTGGACTGCAAAGTCGAAATTTTCGAGTTCGAACCCAGGGCACACACCTCTGACTTTTCGAAAAAATTAATTATCACTCGCTTAAAAGGCGAAGAAAAACATCGTGAGGAAACCTGCATGCCTTCTCGACGGTGTGTGATGTCCGCCAACCTACATTAGGCCAGCGTGGTGGACTATAGCCTAAGCTCTCTCATTCTGTGAGAGGAGACCCGTGCCCAGCAGTAGAACAGTATATGGGTTGATGATGACTCGAAGTTTGGATTTGTACTCAGTTAATGGAAATAGGCTCGTCCCTTTTTATAGAACTCAAACATATCGGTGAGAACTCTAGCTATACATTAGGAAAATCTCTGCCTAATTCTTCGAGGAATACAGGCGTAATAATATGTTTAGCAGTTGCCGCTCACCCATTACTAAATATTTAAATCTAAAAATCTATGGTCGTGTATCACATGTCGTGGATTAAACTTCAGACCACCGTACACGACTGACAGGTATTAGAACCACTAGCCTATCGTTGCTGTAAGAGGAAATTATATTAAAATCTAATGTATCAACCAACAAACCAAACTTGGTGGTTTCCGTTTATGGCGGACCACCCTGTCGCTTCCCACCCGTGTCATGGGAGATGATTGAAGTACTATTAACTCAAACAGACAACAAAATATAGATACTTATTTAAATTTTTGTACTCTCACTCAGCCTAGGGTTGACCCACTGTGGGTCTCGATCGGGGATACTTGTTATATGTATTTATACTGCCTCAGTGGTCTAGTGTCCGGTCTTGGATTCTAATCTCAGGTCGAGTAAAATAATATTGGTTGTTCAATTAAAAATCTCAGTAACTGTTTGAAGTTTGGGTTTCTGCCCCGTTAATGGTAATTTTGGATATTACATAGGACCTAAAACAAATCGATGAACTGTATAACCTTTATAGCCTCACTTTCAACCCACTAACTTTTACCTACTACCCACGTTTTTTTTAAATAGTATGAACTTCATAACCATAGAAGAATACTACGTTAAAAACTATTTGAAAATATAATAAATGATTATTGACCGTTATAAACCATTATTGAATTTTTTTTTAATATGCTTTAGATGAAGAACAAGATAAAGGTATAAGCACACTAAATAAATATTATAAATGGGTAAGTAACTCTGTCTTTTATGCTTTCACGCCTAAACCTCTGAACCGATGTTGATGAAATTTGGTCCAGAGATAGATTAGACTGCGGAGAAAGATATAAGCTACCTTTTGCCTCAAAAAACTCTTTGGGATACGGGTGGAGCCGCGGGCAGAACTAAATAAGTTACTGTCTTTACTATAATATAGACAACAAAATAATATCTGACCACAGCAAGTCTTAGGTATAAAATGTTACAATTGCAATACTAATGATAGGCTGTGTGCCATGCGCGCGCTCTACTTACGTGCACTCTGTATTTACATCGGGTGACTTGCGTGGGAAACTATAAATGTGCAGTAATTTACACATGCGTGCATAAAAATAATGAAATTATGAAGTTAGTGCTGTTTGAAGGTTAAATATATTTTTTGCAAGCCTAATGTATATAAATCTATTTCTGTATTTATTAAAGAAACGTTGACCTGCACTTTTCTCCTACATTGTGGGTGCGAATACACAAACTCTAATATTCAATATTCATAAACATCCAGACCTTATCTATAGGACATAAGAAATTGATTCCATGTTGGAATCATCATCACGTCGTGCAGAAGTCCAGTTTCTAGCCATAGCTCCATTTCAAAACAAGGAACTTAAGCAGAAAGTGTTGTTAAACCCTCTCGAGACTAAAAAAATCTGTAGTTGAAATTTCTGTCTCAATAGAATCAGATTGAACTCCAAAAAAAAAATCCTACTAATATTATAAATGTGAAAGTTTGTGAGGATGGATGGATGTTTGTTCATCTTTCACGGTAAAACTACTGAACGGATTTTGATGAAACTTTACAGTATTATTATTTATACATCAGAATAACATATAGACTAATTAAAAATAACTTTTCCACACGGACTAAGTCGTGGGCAGAAGCTAGTATATCATAAATTAATTCCCAAACCATCTTTACATAGAAATCATACAAAGCTAGACCACCAACCAATGAAAAATAAATTAGGTTTTTGAAATATAGGTATGCAATTATCAAATATTTTTTCTTATTTCTTCTTTCAGTAGAGCTGACACATTCTACTTACAAGAAATTCTCGAGTCATAAAGCTGAAAACGAAAGCTCTTTCCTAAATTAGCTGTAACGATTCACACGTGTAAAACATCGCACACTGACGATTCAATCGCTTGCAATCACACAACACCATGCAAGGACAATAAAAATAATTTTAAACGGATCATAAAATTCCGAAATCGATTTTCAAAGAAATTTTCAAACAAAGGTTCCGAAAATATTATTTTTACGAGTACAAAAGTATAATACAAGTTTATACTGCATATTCTCCTGTCGGTCATAAGGCGGTATTAGCGCGATAATTTACGATAATTTTTGGCATTTATCGTTCTATGTCAACTGCGGGTCGATGAGTTTTTATGCGCGGGCGCGCTGTGAATCATTCGCGGAACAAAGATTAGTTTGCAGAGGTGTTACTTTTATGGGCTTAGATTTAATAACATTTCCCATGATAACATTCTATGGACAATTTTATTGAGGCAATGACACTGCTGCTAATTCCACTATTATTGGATATTAGATTCGATTTTCGCATTCCTTTATTTACAAGTACCTACTTACAAAATATTGTTGCGTATGTGTTGATGAGATTTTTGTGTTAGTTATAGCACTCGTAACAGAAAAGTATCGTGTGTATAAAAAACTAAATAGGTACAAAAATGTATTATTAATCCAGCCTCAATTAATTATTGTAAAGGCAGGCGTTTTGAGGCTGTCGCAAATGTAAACGAAATGAAAACATGTTTCACGAAATAAGTAACTAATATATTAAATTGAGCATGGATTATTTCTAAAATACTGCCTCCTACAAGTTCATCTACCACCACTCATAATAATATATTACAGAAAAAAATTGCATCGCCTCTACTGCATTTTTTTTTTACTCTATGTCATAAGCTTTCAAAACATGAGATTAATCCATGTCAGTGTAACCTCTACATTGTGCGCGGGAAACTTTACGACATGACAGTGTTCGAAAAAACTCAAAATTAATTCAAAAAATGTTGAATTTATTCGAAAAAAGTTGAATTTATTCGACTTTTATGCCTAAAAGCTTTTGTAAGGGTACTGTTATTGTAAAGGCAATAATCTCTTTTGTATGATGTAGGTACTTACAAAGTAACCGCTTAACATGAACTATATAAATACAAGCTATAAATAGGTAGTCTAAGATTATGGGTAGGTACACATGTTTTCTCTTTGTTTTAATTCTTCTAATACAATACGTATCAAAAGTATTTTTTAATTAAAAAAGTCCTTTAAATACAAATGCTTTATCATCAATAGGTATTTTTTATCAAGATTGTGATATTTTTCCATTATTGTATTTTCCTAGTCACTAAAAATTACTAGGAAAAGACACAAATTGTAAAATACAAAATAGTTTAAATAACATAAATTTGGTCAAAAACGTTGCAGAATATTTATATACACCATTTTTAAAGTTTTTTTTTAGGTACAACCATATATTTTTAACCTGTATACAATTTGCCACAAAGCGGTTGCTACCCCATAAACTTTAATTCCTCCACATTATCACTTCACGCTCGTAACTCCACGAGTTATCCAATACCACATTATCTAATTGTAGGGATCTGTTCTGTTTACATTTTTATTGTTACACACTGTACAATTTATGATGTAGCCTTATCATTACGGTTGGCGGCTGAATACATGGTTAGTGGCTGTCGTAAATTATGATTTGTCAGGTTAAGTCCGCATTTTGGCTCTGTTAGCATGAGGGGAGCAATGGTGCATTTAACTGCAGATCTTGGGGTATATTTTTAGGTACAAAAAATATTATCACTCACTAAAATGGTGAAGGAAAATATAGTTTTTTACCTGCAGATTTCCTAAATACAGACTAACTCCTCTCTTTCTGAGATGACGTGTAGAGACGATGATTATGAAAAAATCAAAGTCAACAATCATGAGATCATAGTCTCTTCATCATAGTGGAAAATATACAAGTACGGTCGACAAAAGAAATAAGTATACAGGCAGTTAATCTGTGTTTTGTTAAAGATTTTGTAATAATTTATCACGCAATACGTGTCAAAACGCAGGTATTGTAAGCTGCTACACATCAAACCCTTTGACGGGTAATTATTTAAATCACAATCTGTGTAAAGAGGCAGATTTCGTTCGCTACGTGTATGCCAATCTCTTTTGTTGACTGTACCTTTAACAAATTATGAGAATAGTGTCTGGGATAACTTTTTAAGTTGAGAACCATTGCAAGATTGAGTAGACCTACCTTAGCCGACGTCACGCATCAGACATCTTGTAGCTCAAGCCGTATTTAGGAAGCTGAAAGATCGAACGACGTTTTCAGGTAAGCAGGATATTTGAGAAGGCCACTTGAAATACTCCAAACTTAGATATTGTCGAAAATCCATAGTAAAAGAGAATCATTTACTATGGATGTCTTGGTGAGTACATACATACACACGCCTTTTTCTCAGAGGTACCTAGGCAGAAAATATAGTACGCCAATTGCTACGAATCTTGCATACTTCTTTTGCTTTGTCCACATTCATACATCTAGTCATACACACGCGCCGATTCTTCTCTATAATACCAACTAATGCTGAAAAATACCAAGTCTATGGTCTTACTGAATTATAACATTTGACTTTGCCTAAATAAACTCATTCCACGTGGAATCAATTTTTTTTTTAATTTATAAGCTTTGTGAAAACACTATTTCTCTATGCGCACAATTTCGTCATTAAACATAATAGGTCCTAAATGTTAATGTATGATTCTTCGCCCTTCGGTTCATGGTTACCAACTATAGAAACCAAAATGAACGTTCATTATACAATCCAATTTCAGCCCTGACACCGAGATTTAAGAGTTAAAGCTACTGCATTTAAGCTTTGTGAAAGTGAGCAAATACTATGTTATCGCCTACATCTAATTTGTTCGAGTTTAAGTCTTATTATATTGTGATAAGTGTGAATATAACAGCAAGAATATAATTGGTAAATCAAGCAAGGACATTGGTATTGGCAAGAGGTATAACAAAATAATTGTTAGATTGTTTGTACTGTATGCCTACGTTGCCGGAAATAGCTTTAGTTCAGGAAATTTGTATATTTCCTATAAAGGATAGGTACTTTGGGCATTTCTTATTATAAGGATATATGTATATTTTTAAAGTTAGTTTTTGTGAATTTGTTGGCGTTAATGCAATAGTACCTAAGTGACACTTGTTATTATAATCCCCAGAATATTTCAGAAAAGAAAAGTTATAATTTTTACACCGCCCCATCTAGTCCCAAACTAAGCAGAGCTTGTACTATGGTTACTAGACAATGGATATAATACTTATATACTTTTTTTTTGTAAATACATACTTATAATACATAAGAAACACCCAGACAAACACAAATACTCATGTTTTTTCCACACAAATATTTGTGTCCTGTAGGAATCGACCCCACGACCCCATGATCAGTAGTCCGGCACTCGAACCACTAGACCACAGAGGTCATCAGTTATGATTGATGATATATATCCAAGGTTTTAAAGCGGTGTTGCAGGAGATAGTTACCTAACTGACGGCTACGTCTCTGCCTAACCCGTCGAGGAATACAGGCGTGATGGTATGTTGTGTTATGAGGTAGTCACGAGCATAAGTATGTAAACACTTAAGTACGATTCCTTTTTCGTTTTACAAGGTAGGCGACGCGCAAGTGATATCCCTGGTATTCCCAGAGTCTATAGGCTACGGTAACCGCTTACCATATGCTTGTATGCTTGTTTGTCACCTATAAAAAACAACTTACTAAAAGTCTTAAGCGACTTTTTCGCGAAATGACGATATCAACTTTGAGATAAGACTAATATCGTTTAATAGTATACATTTGAAAATACTATGTTCCTAACACCATACAATTTCAGTCAATACCATAAGAGAAAATCGCTTTAGAATTTCGCTAAGTGTATAAATATGTTACGCTCAAAGATCGAAAACAGCTCACAACGCGTTGTGTTCAATTATAATAATTGAACTTTAAGGAAGGAATTATAAAAACTATTATATAATAAAAAAATCCTACTTAGGTTAAATAAATACAAATTAATTCGATACTAATTTAAATGAAAACAAAGCTAACAACTGATTGAGTTGTAAGTTGTGAGTTTGTTGTTTCGGTCATATTGATGCTCGCTACTATACATACATTTCCCAGACATTATCCAAAATGTAGTATTGCATACATTGCCATACACATTAACATTGACATACAATAAGAAATCTGTGGATTATTTCTATGTTACTGTAGTTATAAACGTAGTTTGGTTTATATTATCCTTTAGTGGTTATCATTTACATATTGATAGCCTATTTAGGCAGCGAATAAGTATGAAAAGTAAGACATAACATACCATCACGCTTGTATTCTCGAAAGGGTTAGTCAGAGTTGTACTGCGACATATCCACAGTTCACCGATAAATTTAAGTCTCATGTAACAAGAGGCCACTTCACTTACCATCAGGTGAGATTGTGGTCAAACGCCAAGTCATATTTAAAAAGGCGAGTCTTTCAACATATCCAAAAATAGGGGAGTTTGTTAAAAATATCAAAAATTCTATATAATTGTTAAAATAAAACTCACGGGTAGTCTGTCTACCAGTGCCCATGGACGCTGTAAAAGGTTTGAAACTTCGGGATTAATAATATCAATATAACGCGATAAAATCCGTAAAAAGTAGTTTTATTTCAATGTATAATATTCGCGTAAATGTCAGAAATCAATATATGTATATAATTGTTATTATCATAATTTATAACTATGGATACTATTTATACTAACCTATATGGAAATTAACTGCCTCCTTATTCCAGAGATTCTGAGTTCGATCCCCAGGTCGAGCAAAGTGGTATTTGATTTATCTATGAAATTCTCAGTAGCAGCTAAGAATTTGGAATTGTGTCCGATTAATGGCAATAGGCTCGCTCCCTATTACATGGGACTTAAACATAACGGCGAACTCTTAATATACAAAAAGTATCTACTGCTTTCTGCCTAAACCTTCGGTATTGATGGTGTGTTATATTATGATATTATATATTTTATAATCTACCTACTAACTATTGCCATCGATTTCGCTTACATCCCTATAAAGGTAGCCCATGTCCTTCTCCAAGGTTTAATCTATCTCTGTACAAATTTCATCAAAATTGGTTCTGTGGCTTAGGCGTGAAAGCGTATCAGACAGTTACTTTCGAATTAATTGTAATTTCAAGATATATAAATTAAACCTACATTGTTAGAGTGTATAAGCACCGAGTTACTAAGTCATAGGTCAATTAGAAGCTTATCATAAATTATGCAGACTAATTCAATAATCACGTACGTACTTGAAACAATGCGAGTGCTTAATTAATATTCATGTTACATTAATCATTATTGTTGTTGTATTGCAACACCTGTGTGGTCGAGAGCTTACAAGAAATTTCCGTAGCGGAATAGGTAGCTTAGAGAGTCTGCTGCGATACTGGTCGCAAGTTTGATCCCTACACCGAGCAAATATTCATAGCAATGGGCCCTAAGTAATAAGTTTTCATATTACATGGGATCTAAAAAATTAAGATTGATATTAGAAGTGATATTAAGTAAGCAGCGATAAACTAGTGATATAACCATTGGACTGCCAAGTCAATGGTCTCGAGTTCAAATCCAAGGCACGCACCTCTGACTTATTGAATTCATGTTTGTATTAATAAATAATTATCACACGCTAAAACGGTGAAGGAAAACATCGTGAGGAAACCTGCATGCCTTAGAGATTATATCGATGACATGTGAAGTCTGCCCACCCGCATTAGGCCAGCATGGTGGACTATAGCCTAATCCCTCTTATACTGAGAGGAGACCCGTACCCAGCAGTGGGACAGTATATGGGTTGATAATATTGATATTATTAATCCCGACGTTTCGATGCGATAAAATCCATAAAAAGTAGTTTTATTTCAACAGATGTTCATTAGTACTTACCCTGCCTCACCCTTCGTGACACAGGCGTGATGGTAGATAATAATCGCAATCATCGTCTGGTGTACCTAACCAGAAGACGCAGGTTTGAATTCTGCCCGCGGCGAATTTTTCCTTCCCTAAATAACTTTAAAATCTTGGCATGAAAAATGCCAAAAAATACAAAAAATAATCGTAATCATGTCTTACTAAACAATATAAAATATTGTATCGAACTTTTAATTTTTCTTCCAATAATATTATATACTGCTATGATTGCTACACGTGCGGCGTGAGGCCCTGGGTTCGATTTCCAGGTCAAGCAGTGTTATTGGATTCCCAGCTACAGTAGCTCGGAGTTTTGATGTGTGCCCGGTTGAATGGTAATAGTCTGTAGGGGATTTACGTTAGTACCTACCCCTCTGCTTAACCTTATAGTCATAAATGTATGTTTATCGATTGACAAGTAGCAAGCCCAATCTCAAGCGTGATTCTACACTCAATTTGTATTGAACTAAGTTTATAATTTACAATTCGCCGGAATATGTAAATGATAGTAACTGTAGTGATTACTGGCTGTTGTGCATGCATTGGTTGTACAAAGAATAAGGTCTATTTGTTAGCAGATATGACACTGTTTTCTGAATATTTATTTATATTAACAGTATCAATATTAACGTGGACGAAGAGAAAGAAGTGGTGTTTTGTAGTTTCTGCCTGTCTATAAAAAAGCATGAGTGTAGTATGTTTGTATTAATGTTAACTTAACAGTATTTTAGACCTAATACTATATTGTATCATTATCGCCATAGCAGCCACAAGAGGTCCACTGCTGAATAAAGGCCTCCCCCATAGACTTCCAGAAGGACCGGTTATATGCCGCCTGCGTACGGCTTCCAGTGATCTTTCCCATGTCGTCCATCTCGTTGGAAGCCGTCCTACGCTGCGTTTTCGGATATTATATTATAACATTATGAAATTAAAAAAACAGACAAATACAAATAAGTCTATGTATTATTATTTCTGCGGTTCTTCTCTGAGGGTGACACCAGGGGCCACCTAACTTCCTAACAATAATATTAAAACATGACTAATTGTCATTAAAAAATAAAATAGAATTAAAATAATTACGTTTCATAGTGCATCACAAGAAGAACCCATTCAAAAATCATAGCTCCGCCATACACTGTACAACAATCCTTAATAAAGCTCTGCCAGACACAGCTTTTATGAAATTGGAAAATACTAGGAGCGCATAACGTCGAGCGTGTTCTACGGAATAAAAACTCGTTGATATAAATATTGGAAAATAATTCCCGGAGCCCAGTTCGGTACGGCAGCTATTGAAAATATTAAAATTATTGTCTTGTGTGTGCGTTTTCTGGATTCCTGTTACATTGTATGTTTTTGTATGAAATGGAATTTTGTTTTTTTTTGTATTTCAATGGATGAACGTAATTTCATGGGTTGGGTTGTCAGCTGCAAAGTTTGAATTACATGTGAATGTGATTGGAAAAAAGTGTAACGTAACGTATGAATATTGTTTACGTAATATGTATTTTTTGTGTAGATTTTCTTTGTGAATCCTCCGTTCCGTTATAACCCTTTATTTTGGAGTGTTGAAATATCCTTCTATGCTCATCGCTCAAGAAAGTTTGGGGGTTAAATCGAACCTTTCCCAATTAAAACGTTGGCTATTCCACTTTGTTCCCAGCTAAAGCGTGGTTTTCCATGATCCTGGTGACAGACAGAAGCTAGCTCAGTGATTCAAAGACACAACTTCAAGAAAGTATGGCAATATTAGTTTAATTAAAATAATTACAATAAAAACATACGACTGAATGAATCCATTATCAAGACGTGACAATTAGCGGCCAGGTGTTGTGATTTCTTGCGCGCGCGCCGATTGTGTCATGTTGATATTACACGTGCTGTTCTTACTGACGGCACAATGTGCACGTAGTTACGGATGTGGGTAGAGTGGGGCAGTGGGACGCGGAAGTAAAGTGCACGTGCTTAAGTTGGAAGGTTTTGATTTGCGGGTGGTCATTACTTGCGTGGTTGTTCTGCGTCACTTGAGATGAGCACGGAATCACTGGAGATTATGTGCTGAATTTACGTTAATGTAATTCCGTTGTGACTCGTTGTTATTAGATTTGCTATGCTTGGTAGTCGAAAGAACTTTGATATTTGGGCACGGAATAACTGCGCAACGATGACTCCAAACATGAAGATAATAGAGTAAGCTTTGTACACCATAATAAGTAGGAATATTATTATAATAATGGATGAAGATCATGGATGTCTATTTGATAGAACTTCCAGATCCTTCTATACCTCTAAGAGAAGCTGGGATTCAACAGCTAGTCCACAAAGAACTAATCAGAGTAAACATACTGGGAAACTCCTTTACGTATCCATAAACAGAAAGAAATGATAAACTTTACTAATCTACCTTTGGTATATTTTACAGATTCCACTTCTGTGAGCTTCTATCTGCTTACAACTGAGTCCGATCCCTTAGAATGTACCAAAAATGTAAGGGATCCAGTTTGTGTTGAGATTATCTGAGCGATTGAACCCAGATTACATATTTGTAAAAAATAATCTGAACTATTACCAATATTACTTATAAGTCTAGTGGTCATTAGCGCAATAGCTACGCTAAATGTCCTGGGTTCGATTCCCAGGTTGACTTTGCTCGACTGGGAATGGCTGAGACCTAACTCGTTATTGGGTTTATAAAAGTCGCAATAGGAGCTTGAAGTGTTGATCTGTGCCTTGTAAATGGCAATAGGCTCGCCCTCTATTATATGAAAACTTAAAAATACCGGCGAACTTTGGGTGTTTAATAGTGTACAGGCGTGATGATAATGTCATATTTTGTTATATTTTCATCATCATCAGCCTATATTAGTCCACTGCTTGACGTAAGCCTCCCCTAATATGCGCCGTTTCACACTGTCCTTGGCTTTTCGCATCCAGCTTCTACCAGCAGTCTTTCGCAAATCATCACTCCATGTTACCGGAGGGCGTCCTACACAACGTTTGCCGAGTCGCGGTCTCCACTCGAGAACACGTCTACCGCAGCGATTGTCGATTCTTCTGCAGATATGGCCAGCCCACTGCCACTTCAGCTTGCTAATCCAGTGTGCTATGTCGGTTACTTTGGTTCTCTGTCGGATAACCTCGTTGCATAGCACGCTATAGATATTATTATAGTTTAATGAGTGATAAAAGCTTGCACTTTTGTCATTATCCATGCATGGGACCGCTAGAGGGAGCGGTGACTAGAGGAACTAAACATCACACAAACATTAATCATACACTAATCATTTCTATCTATCGCCAGCTAACCTAGGGGCCTAGACAAGTCGTCATCTAACTTATGTGAGTAACAAGTTGTACAATAAACAAAATGTATGGAAATGACAAGCTTTCGACTAATCGGGCGTTCATAAAATGTCATTTCCATTCATACATGTCAAGAGAATATTCACATTCTACTTACTTTTATATTTTTCATTTTAATTTTGATGCTTTTGTAGTGATAAATATGTAGTTGACCTTTATTTTAATTGTAATTATGGTTAATATTTGCAAACTGCCAATCCTGTAGCAATCGCGATATACTAAGGATAGTATATCGCGATTGCTACGCTAGAAGTCCTGGGTTCGATTCACAGGTCAAGCAGTGTTGTTGGCGTATACATATACAATTCTTAGCTCAGTCGAAGTTTGAATTTATACCCGGTTAATGGAATAAGCTTCCCCGTTATTAGGTGAGACCTAATCAGGAACTGTGGGTATAGGTACATTATTACACCTTTTCCTAAGAGCCTCTGCCTGTGTAGAATACAAGCGTGATGTATATTTACATACATATAATATTTGTATGTCGTAACCAAGCAAAGAAAGGCCTTTACTCAGCAATGGGTAGTTTCAAGCTATGGATGATAACGATGATGATGAACAAAGGTGAAACATACCTTACTAACACTATTGTGTAAGAATAAATGGCGTACATTCATCGAGATAATGATTAGGCTGCAGTTTTACTCTATATGTATAATTTTCTAGTCTGTGTACAGGAATTGATGCCAAGGTCGGCGCAGTTTGCGTATCTTGTAAACTTGCAACTTTCTAACTCCAAGCTGCGTCGCCTCGCGTGTTGCCAACCTTAAGCTATTAAGTTTATCTTCGTCCCGGTCTGAAGTTCTGACCAGTAGGGTCAACATTGTGTTTTACTAAGAAATGGGTCATTGTCAACATTATAAATTAAAGATCTGCTTAAGAGCCATTATCAGCCATTGGCTGATCTATCAGCTTTTACCATCCACGTAGTGGTTGGATTTCTTCTTAATTTGAATGGTTTTTCTTCATCTGCTGTAATAATTAATGATATGTAATTATACTTTTTAGCACCACCACCTCCCCGAGTGTTGGTTGATCGTAAAAAGTCGTATAGGTGACGCCAGTAACATCTATCAAAGACATACTACTATGTTCTTCAACATAGTAATCTGTAAATTTTATATCTTTTTTAAAATGTTTAGCATGCGTTAATGCCAAATAAAAATACAAAGTGCTGTGTGATGTTGTCAATGAAAATGGCAAGCCCATTGCCATTAACCGGGCACTAATATTAAGCTGCTACAGAGAATTTCATGGAAAAAACCCCATAAAACTTTGCTCGACCTGAAAATCAAACCCAAGACCTCAATCATAGCAGTCGCGTTTCCAACCACTATCCTAATGTTGTAGATTGTTATCAGATCATATACAGATCCCTATAACGTGGAAGATAAATAAATAAGAGGGTAGCTGAATAGCACTATTCAACCAACACCATATGTTATACCAACACCTCACATCTGAACACCGAGAACCTTTGAAATTGAATGGTTAGCTAATGACCCTAGTTTTTTAATTTTAAAGTCACTTCTATATTTGCTTAAAACCCTGCTCACCTCATATGCTAACGAGTCGCGTCGATACCGCCGTACCGAAAACACAACGTTAAAAAAACTCTTAAATATGGCCGCCGGCTCATATTTGAATAGTTCGCCGTTTTGTGGCCCCTGGCGTTCTTCTACAAATATGTATTTCAAATTTCAACGCTAAACTACCCTCCGTCCGTTACGTAACCGACAGGAATTTCGCTCGAAAGTTTCCATTGCCTATAAAATTTGATGAACATTTTTTTGGCGTAATTTTTTGTGTAGGTCCCGACGGTTTTACTTGGTTTTAACTAGAGGGATAGATATAAATGCATAGTAAAATCAGTCGGTAAGTATCTAGCCTTGATATCGATAGGCGGCATCCTCATTTTGATCAACAAATTACAATCAACTTACAATCAAAGACAATCTTAATACTTCATAATCCAAATTGAATCCAATTAGCACGGAGACGAAATATAGGGAGGCATAAGAAGCACTACTTTCTTATAGTAACTTAACTTAGAGACAGTCAGAATATACTGTTCCACTGCTGGGCACGGGTCTCGTCTTAGATCGAGAGGGATTAAGCTATAGTACACCACGCTGGCCTAATGCGGGTTGGCAGACTTCACATACCATCGAGAAAAATCTCTAAGCCAGAGCTTTGGATTCAAACTCGAGACCTTTAAAGTGGCAGTCCAATGGTCATATAACTAGGCTATTACTGCTGGACTGAAGTATGAGAGTAGTGTATTAGTAATTAAGCATTTCTTGTATAAATAAATAAAAATAAAATATTTCTAAAGCCATTTCAGAATAAATTCTGAGGCTTTTCTAGATGTTTCACTCCCCGTTGATGAGTTATAATCACGAGCTCATTAAGTACCCATTAACTTTACTATTCAGTATCCCATAAAAGGTAAATCGGTTTGTCTATTTTGAATATCATAATAACACTATTAAGTTACTCGAAGGCTAAAGTTCACGATACCAATTAAGCATAAATACTGACAGGTGCCAAGTGCTCGCCTACAGAGAAATAACCTGTTTGCCAGAATTTGCGTGGGGCGATGAGAAGCTTATGCAGTAGTCCGGTAGCAGTGGCCTCGAGTTACTAGTCCGTAGGTCGTAGGTTCAAAGACAAGCGGGTGTGCAATGATAGGTTTAAATTATTTTTTAGTCCATATGTATTATGTCCAGTTTCGTATGGAATCGAATTAATTCAATTTTTAACTTTCTTGGAAAAGCAGCACTAGCAGTAACACTATTAATTATAGTACAATGCTGTTCATAACAGCATTGTACTATAATTAATAATTATTAAAATTTGGGACACTATCTAGTCAGTCAGTAAAACGAAAGAGGAATAGTTAAGTCGGCAGTATAAGGTTCAAAGTCCCTCCACTGCCAACACAACGTTTCCTCATAGAGCACTGGCAACCTTGCTCATCGTAAGAAACACAACACAGCTCAAAGCAGTGTTATTTTACTTAGATTTTCTATAAGGCGGAGGTACTTCCCCAGTCGGGCAGCTCCAATTGAGTGGAATTACTCCTACTATGGCTCACCTCTCTTATATCACACAGCGTGATGACCGGTCGCAAATAGTGTAGTTTCTGGTCGTGGTCGCAAGTAATATAGCTCCTAGTCGTGGTCGCAAGTTTTGCAGTTCTCTACTTAACTATGCGCCATGCGGGAACCTTCAGCAGAACTAATTTAGCTGCAGTTCAGTTTCAATTACGTTCGCAATGAGAGAATCGTACCTTTATTTGAATCGTTTCGGAGTTTTAACTATTTCAATAACATACTTTTGGTTGGGTATATTTGTATTCTAAAGCGAATTGACTGGTTTGCTTAAACGTAATTATAATTCTATGAATTGCAGATACTATCATGGCTTTTTTAATAGAATATTTAAGTTACAAATTTTAAGCGTTTAACTTAAATTTTTTATTCAGAATTTACGTCTTTATGGTGACGTCAGTAACACCTATTGAAAAGCTTGCTTGTGAAGGCAAAATTCGTCATGGCGGGTGGGACTCGCGGTGGTTTAGCGGTCATAGCGTCTGGTGTACCTAACCAGAAGACGCAGGTTCGAATCCTGCCCGCGGTCGAATTTTTCCTTCGCTAAATAACTTTAAAATCTTAGCATGGAAAATGCCAAAAAAATACAAAAATATATTAATGACTTCTAAACCTGATGTTTTCTTCTTCTTGACAACAACGTCACAATTCTAGTACCTTTTATAAGTTGTTGTTACGGTAACGACAGGACATGAACATGACATTTCTTCAACTTCGTATAATTTGTGGCCCGTGGCCGTATATCGTGGTTACTACTAGAAATAGGGCTGGCGATGAAGAAAAAAATATTAATATCAGTATAGATATCGATATAATTGTTATGAAAAGACTACCTGATTTAACAAAAATGAATCTACTGAAGTCGGAAATAAGAAATTTCACAGTTCGCCACTAGGTCACAGTTATAAATTACTAAAAACTGCAGTGCCCTTACAGGATTTCATATTAATATCAAGCTTTTGTAACAATCTATGTGAATAATACGCAATAAAGATCTGAATTCGAAGAACAACAATTGGTATAAAATATTAAAATCCAGGAAAATCACAAATGAAAATGCACTTCCACTTGCTCAAAGTTCTTACTAATTCTCTTTATATTCTTCCCAATTGTAATTCACGAACGTGTTACCAAAACTCTTTTACTATTTCGTGCCATCCCTAATGCTCTTAGTTCATTCGGGCCTCACAAAGCTCGGGGCGTTGTACCGATGGCAAAATAAAGTTGAAACATCAACAAAAAAATATTTTTTTCTAGTACGAATGCTGAAAACAAATCCCTTGCTGGGTACATAGTGTCTCCGTATTGGGATTTTTTGGGGATTTTCTTTTCGTATAAAATTCTGTTACCGTATGTTTCGTTTTACATATAGATAGTTTGGTGGAGATCAAATGTTTTGAGGTTATGTCTGATATTTTGGATTGTTGTGCTGGGAACTTACATCTGTGAAGATCAAAAAGATTATTAGTTTTACGATTTGCTATTGTAAGTACTCGTATCGTGGTTTTCCTCTACAAAAAGTACTATTAATATTATCTGATTTTCAGATTATTTCTAAATATATAAACAAACTAAACAAATATAACATTTTTTCTAGGAGTTTCTAGTAGTCGATTGATTCCTAGATGGAGTTTGCTCCATTAAATAATTAAGGGGCTTTTCTTAGAAAATTTCAGTGGCAGCTCATAACATGATTTGTACCCCTGATAATGTGCAATAGGATCGCCCACTCTGTAAAATTATCTACATACATGAGTATTTACCGAATGCAAGCAATTATGGTATATTAATGTGTTTTTTTAAATAAAATGAATTGAATAAAATAAAATCAATTTTCCTTCTGGCTTTACTGCTGCGTATTTATAGGACCACAATAATTTATGTTTATAAAAATACATAATTATAATAACCTCACTTGAGTCTCAACTAGACTCGAAGGGACGATAATGTTTTTTTACTCAATTACATATTTCAAATATAAGCACATATTTATCCAATTATCTTACTAAACCCACTTCAAACATCGGTGTACAAGAATATCTAAAAGCCTTTAACTAAAAGAACCAATTACGAAAACGTCTGTCGATCAATGAAGACGTTTTACCTCTAATAAACAGACGGACAGAAACTCTAATTAGCGAAGACCGATCGCCCCATGTACCTACCTTATATGGTCACTGAACATACGGAGACCGCAGTGTTTAGCGACGAACCAGTAATTTATAGGACAAGATATAAAACTGTAAGACTTTTTACAAAGAAAGCAATAATTTATTGGTTGACCGGCATACAAATTTAGCGCTAGTAGAAATTTAATTTATAAAAGTAGTAAAGTAATTAACTTTTTAATGGTTTAGAGAAGTATAATTCTAATACTTAAACAATGCTTAAAATATAATTCCAATCTCAGTCTCAGTTTCGTAAATGTCAAACGGGAACAAAGTAGATTGAATTGAATTCGAACATTGACCCACTAAAACTCATAAAATGTCTCTTGTCTAGACCCCCCTGGTGCGAACCATTTCATCTTCATATGATAAAATAATACCTAGTTAATTCTATAAGTAGGTATTATAAAGATATTATAAAAGACACTTTTACAAGTTTATATTTTGGCTTGATAATTGATGGCATCGGCATTTTATAGCTAACGATCGCTGAGAAGAAACGTCGATACAAACACAGGGTATCATAGTCTTTTTTAAAGTCCAGATAGTAAGTAGCATCAAGTATGTGAGTATCACACAATGTACAAAAACGAGTAAGCCAACCATACACACTTAAAAAATGTTTGTAAAATTAAGAAGAAAAGAGAAAGAGAATATACCTTTATGATGACAGGAATCTTCTCTCATCATCTGAACGTAGCAGCAGCAAGTTTAAACATGTTCCAAGCAGACTAATAAATTAACTACCCCGTTATGAATAATAAAATACTATTATATCGTTTTATGTCCCTGTCTTATTCTAATATTAGATGACCAGACTTGACCATATATGAAGTTTGTTATGTCAAAAATATTATAATCACTCAATAAAATTAATTACTACAAAGTGTTCCTAAAACTTGTCTGTGTCGCAGGGAAATATCATAATACGCTGTTTTGCAAAGTTTCTACCAGCTTTACCAATCTGCGCTGGTTTAGGCAAATTTAGTACTAAGACATTGAGTTCATGGTACAGCAGATTAAAAATAATTATGGCTCTTATCTCATATAGGTGTTCTATAAGTTCTACAGTAGTAGTAGAGAATTGATCAAATGGAAAAAGCAAAAATTAGTTTTATTTCAATGTATAATATTCGCGTAAATGTCAGAAAACAATATTGATCAAATGGAGTTCATTACTTCTTAGGAGTCTTATTTATTTATGTACACACATAAAAAAAAGAGTAAATTGAGAACATAGGAGTATAGAGTACAAAGGTGCTGCTTATTTCTATAGAAATCTCTTTCAGCAGACCTGCTAGAGGAGAAATTAATATAAGGAGTGTATGTGTGTTCTTCTTAGGAGCTACAAATGACTTTCTAAAACGCAAAAATTACTCTTAAAAAGTATAAGGAACTGTAAAACTCAGCTGCTAAGGAACTGTAAAGAAATCACATTTTTTTCAATTCAGTCAATAGACAATTTAATCTGCTAAGTTCATTTCGCCGTTATTATAGGGAAAGTACAGTGGTTGATGATCTAAGATTACCGCTTACCATCAAGCAGCCCGTGTGCTTGTTAATCATCTTATAACATAAAGAAAACACAGCTTAAGTAAAAAAAATACAATACTAAAAACTAGAAAACCAAATAATAATTAGTTTGGCCGAGTGATTTCATATTTTGAAATAAGAATATTAAAAATCCTCTTCAAAACGTTATGCCTAAAAAATGAGTGCTATACATGCCGAAAAACTGCTAGACATCTAGACATTTTTCAATGATGCGTAAAACACAACGTAACTACAACATCCATACAAATATAGTATAGCTTAGAACAGGAGTATACGTATGACCATATACGTCATACCGACTACTTGAACCTTGATATGACAAGTGTCAAAAGTGGTTCTACCCACTCGATGGTAATATTTTGATGGTAATTCGTTGTAGAATATTCTGTGCCTTTTTTTGGTAGTTTTTTCTTGTACATAATAAAATTAATAGATAACTGATCAGCTTTGAGAAGATAATGCTAGGTTAATCCCATGTAATAGCAAGCCTATTGCCATTAACAAGACACAAATCCAAACTGCGAGGAATTTCATTGAAAATCCCAATTACACTTTGCTCGATCTAGGAATTCAACCCAGGGCCTCTAGTGAAGCAGTCGCGCTTAGGTTCACTAGACTAACAAGGCAGTTTGAGTTGTGAGGCAATTAATTATTAAAATTAGGAAAAAAAAACCATTAGACAAGACCTTTTGTACAGAGACCAGTAAATCAAGCTACCCCAATCTGTCAAATTTCTTTGATAGATTTTCAATTTTAATACAAAGTAATTAGGTTCATGTTCAATTGGGAAAATTTGACAGTTTTAGATAGCTTGATCTACTGGCGTCTGTACATACGTCTGTATGTATTGTACTATTGTGTCATATTTCACGACTGACCATTGTCTTCCAAAATACAAACTATATTTGGGAATTTCTATTTATTAGCAAAACCACCATGAAACGTATATTTGAGATATTAAAATTATTTTTATTTTCTCAAGGAATTGAACCCAGAACTTAATGCTTCTAAACTGCCCTTATAGTCACTAGACTATTAATTAATTAATTCTAATTGAATCAGTTCAGTACTCACACCATTTATTCATAGTCAGGTCCGAAGCGATCATCACCCTGCGAGCCTTTTCCCAATTATGTAGGGTACGGTTTCCAGTCTAACCAGATAAGGCTGACTATCAGAATTTTACCCGAAGTTACTGCCACCAGACCTCCGGAACCCAAATCTGGATAATATCGATTTTCTGAGGCGGAACTGTTTTTCAGCTTTTTTGGCTTCTGACCACCCCTAACGATTGTCATAGGTGTTCGTATGATAACCGGGACAGACGTACGTGTTCTCTGAGCCCCAGGGGGATCTTGATGTCTTAAGAATGGTCACCCATCCATCACCCATCAGATTGACTGCGAATAACGCAGTTTAACTTTGCTAAGAACCTACTAATTCTATAAACACCCATAAATAATGTGGCAGAATAATTTTTATTTTTTATTTTACTAAGGTGGCAAACAAGTATACGGCCCACCTGATGGTAAGTGGTTACCGTAGCCTATAGACGCTTGCAACACCAGGAGTATCACTTGCGCATTGCCGACCCTGTATTGAAAGAGGAATAGTTGGGTTGGCAGTATAAGGGTCAAAGTCCCTTCACTGCCAACACAACGCAGCTCAAAGCAGTGTTATTTTACTTCGATTTTCCCCAGTCGGGCAGCTCCAATTTGAGTGGAATTACTCCCACTATGCCCTACCTGTCTTAGAAACCTACTTCTCTTATTTCAAGACGATACAATTTCTATAGACAGGAAATAGGTAAAATTATGTCGTGACAAGAACCCCAGAAGTGGCCCCGATTCAAATTACCTTACCTTAAGTCCATGAGACTAAAAGAATAATTAATTTATTTTGTACCTGTCAGACTAATTAAAAACATAGAATAATAAAAATCGCTAATGACACGAACAAAAGTGATATAATTAAAAAAATACGCGTTCGTTCGTGACTGCGGTAAATGTAAACATCACTCTACTCTACTCAACATTACTCAACATGGCTCAACAAGTTCGGGCTCAACTCGTCTCGAGTGCCCGCTCATGGGAAAAAGTTCCCTTTGTTTTTAATTTTTAAATACTTAACGCAAAGAGGTCTTGTCAAAGAGTTGTAATATCGTTCTAGCTGGAGGAAAAAGGTTGTATACACGAAAATTGTTGTTAGTGAAAATGACGTCAGTTCATTTGAATTTGGAAATTGTTTCGTTGATCCAGTGATTGAGAGTGTCAATTGGCTTCGTTTGATTTCTATATTAGGTAAAGTTTTTTGAGGTTTTACAAATTAGTGGTGCACACTCATGGTTCACCAGATCACCTAAACCTTGGTTTTAGGTCCTATGTAATACGAGAAGGCCTACTTTTATCGGACTAATATCTAAACTGGGCACCCAGTGTAAATGTATTATGATTAGAAAAAGCGCTGAAAATATACGGTTTTTCAGCTTTCATGACTAAACCGTTGAACCGATTTTAATGAAATTTGGTACATCCTAGATTATTAAGGAAATCCTTTGGGATGCGAGTGACCTTGCGGGCAACAGCTAAATAAGTGTCTTATAAGTTTCAATATCGGTTACTGAATTATTCAATAGGTACAAGTAATTCAAAATGTTCGAAATATAATTTCAATCCAGTTTAGATGTGGTTTTGTTAATCATTTCAAAAGTTTAAATAAAATCTGTTTACTGATTTCCACAAAAGTATTTTTCATAATAAAATGTTTAATTCTTGTTTGATATGCATTAATCCCCGTTGCGAGAGTATCTTTTTATCTTTATGTATCACGCTTAAGCCTCTCATTTGCGTATTTCATTGAAACATTTTTCTGTTTATTTTTCTCCACTCATGTGTTATTTTAAAGAGCTTTTAGCGTTTTTTTAAGTAATTTGTACATGGCATGTTTTCATAGTTAACTTTAGGTAATTAACGGAAAAAATAATTGAATACATTTTAAATAAAAAATGAAAATGAGGATTCATTTACGAGGGCACGTTTCGTCAATGAAATAATATTTGGTTCCAACTTTGCAAGTTTTAATACTTAATTGAATAAGTTGAAATAGTTATGTTCCAATTCAATTTTACTATTGAATTTCAAGGTGACCTTTTCTCAGATATGGTGGGGTTGTAGTCTAGCCAGATACTGCTGATTATTGGTACTAAGATGGAGCTGGGATCAACGGCTTAACATGCTCTCCGAGGTACATAAGATTCCCAAATTATTATGAATGGTCACCGTTCCGACAACTGACCGCGACAAGCGAAACTTAACTTTTTATATCGATTGATCAGCACAAGACAAGTTAACACTTAGCCACGAGATCCTCTTTCTAAATTGTAATTTTACAATTGCCTACCACTACGCCTGTTTTCCCCGAAGGATTAGGCAGAAGTATTCTAATGTACACCTACAGTTTACCAGTATGTTTAGGTCCCATGTAATAGGGGGCGAGCCTATTGCTATTAACCGGGCACAAATCCTGCTAATGAGAATTTCATAAAAAAACCCTATAACACTGATCAACCTGAGAATCGAACCCAGGCGCTCTAGGGTAGCAGTCGCAGTTAAGACTAGACTGACGAGGCATGGCAAGAATACTAATAACATTTAAAACTGTGCAGGTGGGTAAAGTACCTATTTCATCACCATAATTATTATGTGTCTCCTTAAATTTTAAAGAAGCGACAATATTGAACGATGAGGTGAGTAGACGAATACCACGTCATTTGCTTTTATCTAGACACGAGCATTAGCAGAATACCTAAGCTTAATTTTAAGCGTAAATAACGCAACAATATACTCCATTTTAACCCTCACAAAAACCAACACAAAACGAATATTAAATATTGTTCACGATCGATTTGAAACACTCTTTCATTTCGCCCATATCCGGTCGCAGATCCGGATAAAAATGTTATCCGTGTACAATACAATATGTTGTTTTTTTGTTGTTTTGTGTGCACCATGTACAAAGTATTGATTAACGCCCGCCCACCTCTCAACGGACCCGGGTATAAAAAAATAAAAAATCAACAGGACTGCATCGCCTCCGGTTATGCACTCGCAACCGTTCAAACATAGTATGGACATTATGTATAGAAGCGGCTAGTTTAAACTGACCTGCCATGATCCCGCCTTTTGTATCCAACCCGGGTAAATTTCCAGAGAGCTGTCAGGATGGCCGGGTTATTGTCTGTTGGTACCTTTACATGGCCAGGAGGCACGGTAAATGGATTTTTTATTTCCATTCAACGAATCATATGCGTTTACTTTTTTATTTGTTGGGTCAACGGGCAGAGGATGTGTATTTGGCAACAATTTGTTGAGTATATTCAGTTTTCATTTAAGTAAATATTTGATTTAAATTCAACTTACATTGAAAGTTTTCCTTTATATGATTGAAATTGTACACAAGAAACACAAGGAATTCTATAAAAAAAATGTTTATGTAACCAAATCAATAAGTCTATCAAATATAATAAGTTTATGCTAATTCTATTTAGGACTAATTTTAATTCTTATTTGGAATTTTGCAAAAGTACTTGAGAATATTTTATTATAAATACTTTAACAATTACCTTTGAAATTCTTTATTATCAATTACTGTACCACTTGTGGACAACAGTCACCTCTCATAATACTGCTGGCCTTAAAATAAAAATATTGACAACCTTATAAAACTCTATATATTTTTATTAGCTTAAGGCTGATTCACAAAATACTAGATCCCTCATAATTACTCAACCCTCATTAGGGTTACCGCATAATTTAAAAGTCTAGCAAAAAATGTAGCAACCTTCTAACCCAAGTACTTCTAAATCTAAGGCCGCCATACACACAATAGGTACCTATAGATACACTCATTAGGGCTGTCGCGTGATTTTAATATATAAACCGTTGGTGGTGGGATTGCAATTAAGCGAAATGGTTTCCTCGGCGTTGGCTCAATTTACATATTTTTATTGTAGCCGGAAAGCGCTGTGTCCTCACGAAATGTCTAAAACGACTCGGCTAAATATTTTCTTCGCGTATTTTGTCGAGTATTTGTGGCTTTCAGTTTGTTGTGGTTTTTTTTTTACTTTCGTTATGGAGATATCTCGTTGGAATTTTTACTCAAGGGACTGCTTTGAACTTAGAGACTTTAATTTAAAGTGCGCTATTAAAATTAATATGCTATCAGCACTCTGATCATTGATGACGAGCTGTCTAGACCTTCACTGAACGAGGTCTAGTGTTTTGTATTTTCTGCTTACCCAAATGGAATAAAATATATACCTACAATATTTTTAGTTGTTACATAAAAGCTATAATTAACCCTTAAATCAAACTGCAGTAACAACTAGAACGGGTTCAATTATAGAACTAACTGCTCCTGTCCTTCACTCGTGAACGAACTCATCCGTTCCCCAATCATGGCCAATAATCGTGATTCTTTCAATTTAATCCTCAACTAACTACAGGCTGTGGCGTCATTTTTAGCTTCGTTGGTGGGAATAATCGGGGTGTTTGACCGGGAATGTCATAGGTGTCGAGTTTGAATCGACTGACTTTTCGAAATAGTGCGTATCAATCATGAGAAAACCTGAGACTTCCACGATAGTGTTCTAGCTAACCTATACTAGGCCATTATACTAGACAAAACTCCTCTCATTCTGAGAAGAGACTTGTACCTAGCAATAAAAAAATATAAATAGTGATTGTCATTATTTAATTATATTATAAAATGTGTTCTTAAAGCTATTTTATTCCCGCCGTGCCAGCAAGCTGCATAAGCTTCGTATGACTCTGGAGGATACCGCACTTATTTTTCCTTATATTGCCAACTCAACTATCCTCTTTCGCATTATCAAACTCTCAAAGATTTTTACAAGCTCGGCAACGCGCAAGTGATACTCCTGGTGTTGCAAGCGTCTAGAATAGGCTACGGTAACTGCTTACCATCAGGTGGGCCGTATGCTTGTAGGTTGCCATAGTGGTATTAAAAAAAAAACTCCGTGTAAATATTCTAAGATTATTTATATAATATTTATGTGATAAACATAAGGTTTTGTGTTTAACTGGTGTTTCATATGTATTAACAGTAAGTATTTACAAAAAAGTAATTTATTATTAGATCCATTATGATACCAACTAGTTTTGGTGCTGTGTAAAATGTCCCAAATATATATATATTCAATTTATTCATTCCACATCCTGTATAAATACTATAGTTTCGTAAATATCAATTTAGTTAAAAGCGATAGAAAATTGTGGGGAAACTTTATATTGTTTTGTTTTATGCTCGTAAACTCGTAGTAAACGCTCAGAGTTTAGCGTTAAGCGTCACCCAGTGCGACACAGTGACAGATATGGGATTATGTCACGCCATCACCGGGGACTGCGAAAGCTTTGGACCTGGGCCCTTGATTGATGAGCAGTCGAAAATGGTTTGACGAATCAATTTTTGTGTGCGATTAAAAAGTGGCGTTTGAAATAATTATGGATCCTAGTTATTGTTGAAAAAACATCTGCTGTCTTGTTAGTCTAGTGGTCCTGGTTTGCTAGAGGTCTTGGTTTCGATAACCAGGTCAAGCAAAGTGTTATCGGTTTTTTTTATGATACTAACTCTCAGTAGCAGCTCGGAGTTTGGATTTCTGCCCCATTAATGGCAATATTACGTGGAAAATCAACGTACCAGAAAGCTGTGGGTACAAATTGGTATACCTCTGCCAACCCTTCGGGGATTATAGGCGTGATGGCATCTAAAATATCTAATCTATTTCGAACCCTAGATTCTGGTATATTATTACCATCATGATATAAAATATGGTTGAGATTTTTACTGTCTGCGTTATTATTATTATAATTATAACCTGAAAACCTTATAACCTGAAACACAGGTTTATAAAAACCTCAGGTAGGTCGCTACATATCTCTAGTTTAGAATATTTCTTTTTGCACCTATTATAAATAACTATGTACTTTAGTTTTAATTATTAATAAGACCCTAATCATATATCTCACCGTTAAATTGTAATGTTGACGAAATATACACCTTTTTGTAAAAGAGTTTTGAATAAAGAAAGAAAGAAAGATTTTATTGCCATAAAAACAGCGACTAGTACTACATACAAAGAAGAGAAGAAATAACAAAATAAATGAAGGTACTGTACGTCGCCGTTGTTCATCACAATAAGGTCCACTCAGCATGATGCGGCAGCGCATTAAATCGCTGCAGCGCTGATTTTCAGTGGGGCCTAGATGACGTGTAACGTCACTCAGCGGTGGCATTAACAATTTTTTTTTTATTGCTTATCAACTATTTAATTATACATTATTTGCTTAAAACAGTTTAATTCAAAATGGTAATTAAATATGAAATGAACTGAATTATTTAGGCTTATTATTTAAGTTATTCCTTTTGGCTGTGGAGTATTTAATAAAAGTAATAAGTATTATTATAATTAATAAGTAAATAATTCTTAGTGTACCTGAAAATAATGTAATATAAAGTCAGTAGTGTAGTGTGTGTAATCAGGTGTTATGATGAATGACTCGCATAGCTGTAGATACGTGGATAAATAGGCATATCAATCAATAATCACGTAGACTCGATCTAAAATTCTCAGAACCGGTCGCACCGCGGTACGTTGCGAGCGCATGACACAACGCGAAATATTTTTTTTTACTCATCACCATTAAAATGGCAACTATAAATTTTAGAAGTTGGATTAGACTGCCGCACGAGCAATGTTTATCCATATAAGAATGAACCTGGTATCCTGTCGGTTTATGCTACAATCATATTATTATAACCGACCAAACTCAACAGAAGCCCAAACAAAGCAGTGTTCTCGAAAGTGGGACACGGGACGCCAATCGCCGCTGGATGTGTACATTAGGCCATAAACATCAGGTATGGTATTATTTATGTAATTTATTAATGTTGTGCGTTTCTTTGTAAATGAAATAAGTGTTCTTTTAATTTATTTTTAAATGTATTCACTGTTTTTAGGTCTCGGATGGGTGGTGGGAGATCATTCCAGCAGCGTGTGGCGGCATACCTGAAGCATCCTCGGAATGCCGTCGTTCGGTACTTGGGCACACTCAGCGGGTTCACCGAAGGCCGAGTCGAGTATTTGTAATGGTGATGTCTCCAATTTAGTTTCTCGTAAAGATATTCGGGCTGTGTAGATTTAATCACACCGAACAGTAAACTTGCTAGGTGCAGTTTCCTCCTGGCCGCCATTTTTAATATATGGTGTCTGTTAAGATACGGCGTAACATGTGATCTACGAGGTATTCCAAAACAAAAGCGAGCACACGCGTTTTGGATACGTTGGACCAGGCGTTCGGTCCTTGATAACAGACATGGGCCATAGACAATGTCGCAGTAATTAAGGTTAGATAGCACTAAACTATCTACTAATCTTTTGCGTATAGGGACGCTTAAGTAGTCTCGGACCTTATACAGCGTTTTCAGTCTATAGAAACACTTCCTCAGGATATTGTTAATATGTGGTTCAAAACGTAGTTCGGGGTCCATGGTCAGGCCCAAGTTACATACACGTTCTATTCTCTCAATTTGCTGCCCTTTTAATTGAATCTCTGGATTTTTTGAGAGTATTGCACTGACCTGTTTCCTGCTACCCATTACCATAAACTTCGATTTTAGCGGGTTTAGCATCAGACAATTACTCTCTGACCATGAAACCACTCTCTGGAGATCTTCATTAATTTTTAATACTGCCAAGCTGGTATATTCGCTTTTAAATGAAAAAGATAATTGAATGTCATCAGCATACATGTGAAATTGACAGTTGTGGAAACATTTCGTTATGTCTGCGCTGTAGAGGATGAAAAGGAGCGGTCCTAGAATTGAGCCCTGGGGTACACCTCTTGTCACGCGGCTAGTAGAGGATGTCTTTAAAAGATTTAGAAAGATAAAGATTTTTGTTTATTTATTTTTTTCTAACCTACATGATCCCACTGCTGAACAAAGGTCTCCCCCATCTCCTTCCACTGATCTCTGTTCAGCGCTATCTGAGCCCAGTCTATCCGGAAAGCGTCCAACAGCGTTTTCTGGACCTTCCTCGGCGTCTTTATTATTATATTGTAATTAAATTAATGTTGAAATCACTACATAGTATAAAACAAAGTCGCTTTGTCTGTCCCTATATCCCTATGTATGCTTAAATCTATAAAACACGCAACGGATTTTGATGCGGTTTTTTTTAATAGATAGAGTGATTGAAGAGGAAGGTTTATATGTATAATACATGTATTTTATTAGAACATTGCACCCTTGCGAAGCTGGGGCGGGTCGCTAGTTATGTATATAATATTATCTTTTAATCATAGTTAGAAGTCCAGGTATCTAGCGAATTAAGCTCAATATATTGCAACTTTATTGTATATAATAACATAAGGCAAGGGTATAAATCTGTCATATCGGACATGGTGAACGTTTTTTTTTTATTTGTTGACATCGGCAAACGAGCAGACGAGCCACCTGATGGTAAGTGGTCATCGTCGCCCATGGACATCTGCAACACCAGAGGAGTTGCTGGCCCTTAATGAAGGGCCTTTTTTTCTGTATACGCGCTGTTTCCTGATGACTCTGATTTTAACCAATGTCTTGAAGCTATAAGTTGAGCATAGCGGTGGTTAGTTACCAGTTCCGAAACGGAAGCAAAAACATAAATTTAAAATGTAATGGGCACAAATCTATACAGGGTGTTACAAAACTACCCGTAAAGCCGAGAGACAGCTGACAAAATTTTTGGGCTTGATAATTAATTATATTTTTACGGGGTATTTTGTAACACGTTGTATAACTTTGTGCCCTTAACATTTTAAATTTATTTTTTTGCATCCGTGCCGTCCAGAGAGAATCTATATAACTTCAAATATGTACAAATTATAGTACCCCATTTTGAGGATGAACTATAGCAAAGATTGCCAAGTCCCCACTTTACCCGGTGGCAGTGTCAAGCAGATACATTAAAAAGTTTAACTGCTAATTTTGGGGTCACACCGTCATTCGTGACTGGATTGATATGAAAATGTATTTATTGCCTTAGCTATTTCGACATTAACTATATTCATTTGTAGTTATATAATGATATGTAATTAACAAACATAACGTGACATACTATCACGCCTGTATTCCCCGAAGGGTTAGGAAGTACTATACATGTACACCCACAGTTCACTGGTATGTTTTAAGGCCCCAAGATATAAAGGGCTAGCCTATAAACATTTCAATTCCGAGGTGCTACTGTGAATTTCATAGAAAACCCAATAACACTTTGCTTGACCTGGAAATTGAACCCAGGACTAGCGTAGCAGTCGCGCTTATGACCATTCGACCAATATGGGGCATGTAATTAAGGTTACCAATAAACTTATTATTTATTTATTAATAAATAATAAGTTTATTAATAAATAAATAATAACAATAATTAATAACAATACCTATTATAGTTATCTATTAATTTTATTTCATTTTATAAATCATGATGAAAGTAGTTAATTTATATACTTTTATTTATTTTGGTTTTGTGACTTCTAACAACACAAACATTCCTTATATTAATTAAGCAAAGATACTCAAAGGTTTGCTTGTAGAAAACTAAAAATTTGATTGAAGCTCGCCTTTGTACGGTTGTTTGTTTTTATTAATATATTTTCTATGTGTGTGTACAATAGAGAATAACAACTATTCTTGCTAATAAGAAGCAAGAATATCGTCACCAACAAGTAGGGAAAGGAAGATGGATGAAAAGAATAGAATACCGAATTACCGATGCATGTGACTGTGTATATACATAATACTTAATGTTACACACTACCACAATTCAATTCTTCTCCATATGAACCACAATTTGGAACCGTGTGTGAATAGTTTTGACTTATAAAAAGTTGAAAATATAGAATTTGACTTTAAATTCCTTGGTATGTTTTAAGTTCCATGTTGTAAATGGCAAGATTATTGCCTACCCCACAAATGCAAATTCTTATATCCTACTGCATTGTTTTTAATGTTTAAACCCACTTAATTGTCAACCCGGTACCTAATTGAAACCAATTTGAAAGATTGGGGGAGCTTAATGTGCTAGATCCTATGTAATTTTTTTTAATAAAAATCGTCATCCCACACTATTATTTTCTCCTGTATCGTGGGTGCATTTTACAAAAACAATACTTCATGTTCAAAAGCCGATTTTGTGACGTAACGAGACTGACTATAATATAGTTAATAACTTGTAAATTGAAACCGCGGAACTCATCCGACCCGAATTACACATAGTCAGAGATTAGTTTAGTAGGTTTTACGATTGTCTCTATAAACTGCGAACTAATAAACTTATAACCTACAAGAGAATTCGCTAAGCCGTAAACATAATGGTTCGTTCAGACGAAATAAGCAAATTGTTCACAGGTTGCGTCATTCAAGAGAAAAGCCAGTGTACATATGCCACCAGGTCTAGCTTTCCAAAACTGTCAAATTTTCCCAATTTAATATGAACTTTATTTTTTGTGATAAAGTTGAAAGTCTATCAAAGAAATTGTTACGCTTCACGCCTAAACAGCTGAACTGATTTTGATGGTTTTTTTTACACTGATAGATTAGACCATGGAAAAGGACACAAGCTACCTATGTCTCACAAAGCCTTTTGGGTTGCGGGTGAAACCATTAACAACAGCTAGTTTATAATATAGGAATGCATAAAGGACAAACAAATTTTTTATGTTATAATTATGAGAATAGTGCATTTTAACAGATTTCAAAGTGGACTTTCTGCAAGAAGTCAACAATTGAAATCGGTGCTACTACTTTACAACTATATCCGTCTGAACACACCACAATATTTACAATAAAACGAACCACGCATATAATTTGAGAATAATTTAATTTGTTAACCCTTAACCCGTTTTATGGTTAACGGTTAAACTTGGGTTAATTGCACTATAGGTATATGTAAATACAGACATACATATCATGTGAATATATGGTTGTATTGTTTATGCCTAGCCAGTTTATGGATAGTGTTATGGCTTTAAGATTTGAGTATCTGTAACTCTGCTTATTACTGCTGTAAGTTTACTCCTTTCATTCTTTCATGGATTGATGGTGATGATGAAGATGAACTTTGAAGATATTATAACTTCGACTCAGCAGTCAACTGACTCATTAGCCTAGTGGTCTTAAGCGGGCCTGCTGAGTTCCACTTACAGAACTCAGCAATCTCAAGAGTAATAAGTAAGGGTCAACATTTACTTTAGGAAGTACATTCAATGATCTGCTCAGCTGATCCGTGCGTTATACTCGTGAACGGGTGCTGCTTGTGGTGACTGGTCGACTCGGTGGCTATAGTTGCGTAAATTTTATTTTATTTTTACTTCCAAGTTGCCTGAATCGCCTTGTAGGTCCTATTATGCATAGTTTTTATCATTGCTTATGTGCGCCATTTCACCAATATAATTTAAATGAAGAGGAGGCTGGCTACTCTATAATGATCCTTGAGTATTAACTTCGATGCAAAAACATGTGACATATAGTAATAAAAAAGTAAATGTAAGCAACATCGAATTTTGTTTTGTATAATTTAACGCTATATGTACGAAAGAACAAGTAAATTACAAGACAGAAATGTGTTGTTGGGGAGTTTGTTGCGCCGTTTCTTCTTCCCAGCTAAAACACTTTGACCATAAGGTGTATCGCACTACTTATACAATACACCAATACACCACTACTTCTGCTTACCCAAAAAAGGTAACAATAAAAATTCTCGCCGCGCTACAGGCAATACTTGCATTAATTTAGATTTGAGTGCAGATAGTATTAAGTAAAGGGCCCGATTAAACTGTCTGTCTTCGGCTGCTATCTCATCACTATACGGATTGCGGCTACAGCGCATAAGCGGAGCGACTAGCGGGTATGTTTGCACGTGATTAAATTATCATTTAATAATAATAGTAATTAATTGACAAAATCTGTTACAAATAATGTTGAAACGGACTCCACCGCTAGGTTCGGACACCTGTGTTTCAAGAGTCAGTGACTTCTTCCAGTATCTATTGTTACATTAAAGAACATCGGTGCAGAAGTTTTGGGGACAGATTTTTCTTTGACAAATTTAAGTAACAATCCAGAGGCGCATTGTTTAGTAGTATACCTACTAGTACATAGGAATTGAAAACAACTATCTATGGTGGTTTATAGATAAGTGTACTTATTTTAAATGGCTGGACAGTTTTATTTCCCTTTTTGGGTTCGTGCAGGTTTTATATACATTTTATTTTTTATAATGTAAATAGGTACGTTTTTATTTTCATTAATTTCCTGTACGAGTCCAAAATAAATTATCTTTCTTTCTTTCTTTATATTTTATATAAGTATTTAATCCTTTATGTAGAAACATAATATTAAGGCATTTCCTACAAATCGACCTTAGAATGAGGTATGTTATTTGTTATGTTGTTATGTTAGGTGCACTAATAGTGTAGTCATAAAAAACATTATTTTTTTCTATTCATTAATTAGGTATTAAACGGAGTTTTTTTTATAAAAGATAGGTTAGCGTTTGGCCACAATCTCACCTGAGGGTAAGTGCCGATGTGGTCTAAGATGTAGCACGCTTACCTAGAAGATAACTATTCACTCGTGACTTCTGCCAAATATCGTTTACCTTCAGCAGATATACTGTAAAAGTACTTACGTCATTATTAGATAACTTTAATTTGCGTCTCATAAGATTTTTTTTCTGTATCGGGTGCATTTTACAAACCCAAAAACAAAATTACTCGGACTCGAAATGCTATCTGTAAGCTATATAAATATTTGTTGATGAAATCAAACCCGCGATCCATAACCACCACTGGGTCATTCGTGAAAATAGTTTTGTTAAGTAATAAAAATACATAAATGTTGTAATCCCCGAAGGGTTAGGCAGAAATGTACTTAAACACACTGTTTACCGGTGTATTTAGGTCCCATATAATTTGGAGCGAGCCGAATGCCATTAAATGGGTACAACTCCAAACTCCGAGTTGCTACTGAAATTATTATTAAAAAAAACCAATAACACCATTCGATCTGAGAATCGAAGCCAGGTCTCTAGCGTAACAGTCATATTATAATATTGTAAATCGCTCTTTAACCATTGAGTGTTCACCCTAAGTTGAATTTGATGTATCTACGCTACCGCTTAGAATTTAACGGAGTGCTGGTTTGGTTTACTTTCGTAATTAAATGTGGCTACCGTGGATGGATTCACTTGTGATTGTTGCTTGTAAATGACTTGCTTTTATACAGCTCTAGAGGGAACTTACTTGTAGGACTTCAAGCCTTGCCAAACTTAAATTCTTACCACAGACAAGTTTGATAGAATCATTTAATTATTATTGTGATTCTAGTAGTAGTAGAGAACGAAACAACTGGGTACTGATGTATTCGTTTAAGCGCAAGTTAGACTAGTGAAGATTGTAACACCTTTTAAATTAAAAGAGGGTCCATGGTGTTTCTTAGATACCGGATTCTTTTCCATACGAGAAACTAGTATCATACTTTTTATAAATCCATAATTATATTAATATGTTAAGTGAAAACTTTGTACTAAAGTGTGTTTGTATTAAAGTTCATATAGAGAACAAATGCTTAGAGCAAATTCATTGCTTAAATTCGGGCTGTTAATGTCAATTAGAAACAGACTGATTTTAGATAAACTTTGACGAAATAAACTCTGTAGAAGGTAGCATTTAGGCCACTAGTTACTGTACCTAAAAGCTTATCTAAAATAATAATCTTTGAATTCACCAATGAAATTTCATAGTATACCCCAAAAAAAAAAAAACCTCAAAATCAGTACCTATATAAACAATAAAGTTACCATAAGTTCAGTTAAAAATACAAACAAAGAAAAGTGTTAGGTACATTTCAAACAAATCAGTTTTGAAGTGCATAAGTCGGAGTCGAGAATGAATATAGAATCCTAGGCGGCCACGATAGCAGCTGTAATTACCATCAACTACTAACTACAGCCCACCGGCCTATTACCTGATCAAATATTTATAGAGCTTTCTTTAACTTTCAGCGATGTAAGTAACGGAACAGTAAGACTTACAACCATGATACAATATATATATTAATGATTATAATATGTACGACTAAGTATAATTATCTAATACACATGATATATCTACGCAAAATGTATTTTGCAAACAAACAAAACATTTCTTCAAAAAGCTTGATTACAAATTAATATAATTATGAATTATATAATTATGTAAAATTAACTACCTCTATAATCTAGGGGTCTTAAGCGCAACAGCTACGCCAGAGGTCCTGAATTCGATTCCCAGATCGAGCAAAGTTATGGGGATTTTCTCTGAAATTCTCAGTAGCATCTCGGAGTTTGAACTTTTGGCCAGTTAATGGCAATTGGCTCGCCCTCTATTACATGGGACCTAAAGATACCGGCGAACTGTGGTACATTAGTACCTACACCTCTGCTCAACCCTTTGCCAGCCTAAACCGCCTTTTAAAAAAAAAACACTAATTAAGCACTTTTGAACTAAAACAAAAGAGGTGATTAAAACAAAAGATGATATTTTTTTAGTAATTTCATTTTAATCAGTAATAACGTACAACCCATAATATGCAGTTTTGAGGGTTGTTTTAATGAGTATGTTAAAATCTATAAGTATATGTTGCAGTGAAATTATACGGAACTATTATATGATAATTATGTAATAAGTGCAGCTACTGTAGCGGGTGTAATTACAACCAGCTAACTACGGGCTATCGGCCCATTACTTGCTTAATTATGAACGGTCAATTTTGCTTTTAGCGGTAATTATTTACTTGATAAAACATACCATCACGTCTTTATTGCCCAAAGGGTTTGGCATTTATTTTAGGCGAGCCTATTGCCTTTGGGCACAATACCAAACTTCGAGCTCCTCGAATTTCATAGAAAAACCCAATAACATTTTGCTCGACCTGGATATCTAACCCACGAACGCGAAGAGGATGAGGATCTAGCTTAACCGCTACGCCAAACGTGCAGCCAACTCTTAATTTACATAAAATAAAGCTTGTATCTATATATTTTTAGGTCTATGTTTGTGTATGATATGTATGTGACTATGTGCAGTTTTCAAGTGCTGTGTCCATTCTAATTTTAGTTTGAAATAAAACATAAAGGCAATAATAATAATAATAATTTTATTATTTTTAAGGAGCCTCCTAATTTATAAAAGCTAAACTTTTTTAAATAATTATGTTTTCATAGAGAAATTATGTTTGCTCACTATGGGTCTTATAAGAAATCTTAGGCTCACTCAGCGAGCTAGGGAGAGAGCTATGCTTGATGGTTCTCTAGATCCGCAGAAGGATCAAGGTTGCTGACATAACTGAAAGGCTTAATAAACTTAATGGCAGTGGGAATGGGAACTTAGTGGCAATGGGCGGAGCACATAGCTCATGGAACAGATGGCCGCTGGGGCAAAAAAGTTAAAGTGAAGACCATTCATCGGAAAACCCAGCGTAAGACGGCAATGAGATGGATGGACGACCTGTACCCGGTTCTTGTAGAGATCTATGGGAGAGGCCTTTGTTCAGCAGTGGACATCCTTATGCTGATATGGTGATGACAGAAATTTTCATAATAATTCATGTTTTTTTATAATTCTAATTTCATTCCTGTATGTCCCAGTTTCCCATCTAATACACTGGTTACATGTAACGTGTACGTACTTAATACGTAGCCTTATTTAGCTTTGAATCAAATGTTTACTTGTGAAACGGAGAGGATATTAAACGCTACATATTAAAATTTTACTTTATTGCATCATAACTGTACGCTTTGACGTAATAACTAGGAGTAGAAAGGCTCCAGGGTGGTGCTTATTTCAATAACACTGTTTAAACATTTATCATATTAAAAAGCAGTGATAGCCTAGCCTATAGTAATGACAATCGGATTGCCAAAGATCTCGAGTTTTAATCCAAGGTACACATCTCTTTTCGAAATCATTTTCGTATTAATAATGAATTATCACTCGCTTAAGAAATGAAGGAAGATGAAGGAAAACATCGTGGGGAAACCTGCATGCCTTAGAGATTTTTGTCGACAGCGTGTGAAATCTGCCAACCGCACTAGGCCAGCGCGGTGGATTGTAGCCTAATCCTTCTCAATCTGAGAGGAGAGACCTGCCCAGCTGTGCCCAGCATATGGATCGATGATGATGAAAAATTTTTCAAACTGCCCAAAGTAAGGCCGCTTCAGTGTTGGATTTGTTTCCTACTACCCCCGTGCCTTAATTCTGTCAACAGAACGGATAGGAAAAATAGTTTTTAATGATCCCCGGTAGCCCTTTTTATAGTACGGAATATCCTCAAGGATCGTCTGCTACCTCGGAAAGCGGCAGGGTATATTGGACCCGTACGAATAAAAATACTTTCATCTAATTCCGTAAATCTTGGTGACAAGTTTTGTCAGTTGCTTTATATAGTTTATTAGTTACTACTCTTTGTAAATGGGAGAACTGTTTAGAAATTTCTTTTATGCCTAGCTGTATTTCATTTAATTGTAATCTTCGCAACATTCCTAAATTGTCCTCTCATGTAAGTATCCAATTTATAATTATTATTGTATCGAACACCATTGTAAACAACGATAATTTAAAAAAGTAACCATGGAGTTTCTTGCCGCTTCTTCTCCATAGGAAACGACTAATTTGAAACCGTGCACCTAGACTCGACATTTCGTATGTGCCTGTATATGGTTTATAAGAAAATAAAACTATTTTGATTGATTGAGCTTAGCGCCGCGCATGTACAACATATTAAATAAAAAAATAAAATGTGGGATGCTTAGAAACCATGAAATAAAAAAAGAAAATACTTACATGGTTAAAGAGTCTGGACTATAATGCTACCGAAAATTTGTTAAAAATTATACAATGAGAAGAAAATACTCTCACCCACATGCACGCCCACTCACCTACACTTCGTACACACACTCACTCACACATACACACACACTTACGCATATACACAGACACACGCACGCACTCACGCCGCCATACACACACACACACACTCAAATGCATGCAGTTATTTATTACTTTATTCTATTATTGCTACTTACTGCTACTTACCCATTTATGGTGATCAAACTGTTGGCATTACTGTAGAACCTAAAAAAAGGTGAAAGCACTGGTTCCTGCAATACAGTGCAATATTAGCGTAGGGGCCAGGGATTTCTTATAATTGTAAACCTAGATAAATATGTCAATAAAGATTTTATTTATTATTGATTGATATGAACTGAAAACCGTAGTTGCCATTACTTACCTGATTTCAAAAAGTCAGAGGTGCGTGCCTTGGCTCCGTACGAAACCTTTGACTTGGCAGTCCAATAGTCATATTATTATTATCACTAGGCTATCACTGCTTATTGATAAAAATCATTATTAATTATGCGTCTAATACTGCGCGTGATCATTATTATGACCATTTTCTTTATCCAAGCAGACAGCTGCGATATTCTATCAATACAATAAACAGCGCAGTGACGCGGGGCAGTCGACAAGAGAAATGATTCACGCAGTGATAAACCACGTTCTCACTTGCGTAATAGTGGTACAGGCGGGTACAAAGTACGCGCGTACTGATTATATAGTATAACTATAAATGAACTACAATGGTAATTGAAATAAAACTTCTTTTTACGGATTTTATCGCGTTATATTGATATTATTAATACCGACGGTTCGGACCCTTTACAGCGCGTCCATAGTCACGGGTAGACTGAGGTGGTGGGCGTCTTGATGATATAATTCAGTATTTATATCACTTAGTAATTATATCACAATAACGTAACTATCAGTATAGCTACCCTAATTTTTTATTGTTTCATGATCAATGATATTTATTACTGCAAATAGACGTTTTTAAAAAACACTTTTTATAAGTCAATATTTAATTAATGCTAGATGGAGCGATCGATTTGTGTGATCTATTTGTAAGCGATCATCGTTTTACTGTTTTGCTGCCTCATTAGCCTAGTGGTTCCAAGTACGACTTCGACGCTTCAAGTCCTGGGTTCAATTTACTGGTGGAGCGTGAAATGTTATTGGGGTTTCCTATGAAATTCTCTGTAGTAGCTCGAATTTTGGATTTGTGGCTGATTAATAGTAATAGGCTCGCTCCCTACAACATGGAACATTAGGGTAAGAATCGGGTTACTGATATCTATGATTCTCGATTTCTACACATGATCGGTGAAACCTGTTCACTGTTAACATTATATTTCCACAATCCATCGACAAGATATTCGGATTTATAGGTATAATAAGATACCTATAAATGCTTGCAGACCTATGACATTCAGGGATGAAATTAATCTATTGAAGAATTTAAAAAAAGTTCCTTGCTCCTTCAACTGTCTTGTAGGTTAGGTTCGAATATAAATGTGAATAAAATGTACCTATTTAAATAAGCCTTTTGTGACACTGTTAAGTTTTTTTAAGATTAATAAATAGAACCGGCATTTATTATCTAGTTTTTAATATCTAGTGACAATAAGACGAGGATAACTCTGAGACTCTTTGATAGATTTATCAATTAAAAGAGAAAATAGATTTTAGTCGATGACGACTACTACTTTTTACTTTACTTTTAACAATAATTATATTAAAGGACTGTGAAGTCCTTTATAAGTGAAGTCCGTTATACTGACGAATTCTGCTAGTAAGGATTTCATCGTACTTACATTTTAAGTATTAAATTATTTAGAAAATCTCGTAGACTTATAAATTTCAACATATTCCTAAACTATTCACCAAATTTTTGTTCTTGCAAAATAGCATTTTCCACATTTTTTTTCAAACAGGTTACATCTTTATTTTCCCCACGTTGACTCACCCGAGAAAATCTACATTTAGCGGCAACCTAATATTTTTTTCACACCGCCAAAGGTGCTTTTTCTAAAACAAAAAAGTTCGCCAAACAGACCCCTCGTGACGTGTGAAAACCGGATCGCGCCGGATTAGACCAGTTTTGGCCGCAATGTTTATTTTTTAATAACAACGCGTGTAAAGTAGTACCAGAATAGATTTTAGTTTTTTTGTTGCTTTAGTAAATATAGGATACATAATATACTGTAGTACGCTTTTCATCCCAAAAGAAGTTAAAAGGTATTTTACCTGAAAAGTAACTAATTTTGACGTAATTAAAATGAAGATAGTGATTACTGACACTTAGGCTATTATGAGACATTGAAATAAAACTGGCTACTGATGTAAAGGATCCAATATCAATATCATCATCATCTTCTTGTCCTTGTCCCAATTTATTTGTGGACGGCACAGTATGTCCTTTTCTTCCATTCATCTCTGTCAGCCGTTACATCATCAGTCACTCTCTTTTCTATCATGTCTGCTTTAACACACTCTATCTACCTGTATATTATCGCGATAAAATCCGTAAAAAGTAGTTTTATTTCAATGAATATAGTGAGCTTAACTTGGCACGCAGAACAGTTTTACATGACTTACCACTATAATAAATTCAATGAGTCTTCTTCGTTACTGTGGATGTCTATGGTTCAAATAAGCCTTATTCAGGCTGGCAACTGTTCAACCTAAGATCGACTCATTTACTTAAACCAACATCCTGAGATATCCGTAACTTCCTATCATCACTAACTAATATTAAACGCAATCACTTATCTCAAAGCCTACCCCCATATTCTCACCCGCAGTGTTTAGCAGGGAAAAAGATTAGATCTCCAAATTGACCAAGCAACAGCCTGGTACGAAATAGAACCATAATTGTTATCTGGACGTGAGTCACCGACTTGGCAATCGAGAAATCACATAAATGCCTTTATTGCAACAGCTTTAAGTTTCAATTTGTTGGGTTGCTAATCAGGATTGTTGGGTATGAGTTAGAAGCTTTAGGCGTGTATTTAAAAAATTGAAATTAAATTATAGTGTTAACGTAAGTGAGGCTCGTGGAAAAATAATAAAAAAGCAGTCTATCTTCAGGATATCGGTATTGCCAAGAAATTGGTGAACACCTATGACAATCGTTAGGGAACTCAAAAGCCCAAAAAGCCTAACATGCAGTCTACTTTCAGGATATCGGTATTTGGTTGTGGAGGTCTGACGGCAGTCGTTTCGTATAAAATACTGATATTCAGCCGCATCTGGAGCGACTGGATGCTGACTCCAACACTGAGAAAACGCTTAGAAAAAAGATTTTTGTATGATTTATTGAAACTTGGATAGGACGATCAAATGACTGCCAAGTCAGGTGCAAAATTAAAGTTCAATGTCACCTACAAAAAAAAAATGCTCATTGGCTTTCTAATCATTGAAGTTCTAACGACTTCTATGTTCTGCGATATTCTTCACTTCATACATACATTATGAATTTATCATTTAATCAGGAAATTTCAACCTCCAAACTCGTAAAACTTGCACCAACAGATAACGGTGCCCAGAGTTAGTCATATTGGCTTATCGGCACGTACGGAGCAGCCTTATCAAAAGTGGGCCGCAGATCTGGTCCCTGGGCCACGGCTATCGGCCTTAACTGGTGTCAGACCGTTTTGTCTGGGCGTGGTGTTAGAAAGTTTAAAACAACAAACGGAACAGTCGGAACATCAAAGTACCTGTTTCAGCAATACAATTGTTTTATTTTATCAGAGTTTGCCAATGGATGTCACTGGGTTCCATTACTTTTACTTATATTTCTTAAGCTGTCTCATTTATCCAGATCTACTAGTCGCAAGTGCAGCTGCTGAGGTCAATCGAACTCATTACTTCATGAGTTTGATTTCCAGGTTGAGCACTGCTTTTGACAATTGCTTCATACATACATTACACATTTATTACATGTGACCTAAAAATATACCCACGAGCATTAGGAGTAGGTATGTAAATATACCTCTGTCAGTCCCGGTGGATACAGACATGAAGGTACATTTTGTATGTATAATTATTTTTTTGTAATATGCTGTGTGTATTGGGAGCGTTAAATTATGTAATTATCTACATAAGGCTTTCACAAACTTGAACATTACAATCTTTGTTAATCCAGATTTCATCACCAGTACTTTTTCATCACAAAAAATCCAATCCTTAAAAAAATTTCTTAACACATTAGAATAAATTCAAACTGTTACTTCAAATAACATGATCAGTTTAACATCATATATTTTTCAGCACCAGAAAGACATGTTTTGTGTTCTATTACATCCCTACCTATCCTATTTTTCATTAATTATTTAGTTTCTACCTGTCATTTGTAATTTTAGGTTTGACATTCACAAAATTGTGAATCCTAGACCTGGCAGGAGGCGTTAAAACCGCGGTAACCGTGAACCGAAAATCTTCATCGAAATTCCAATTTACAACTCCCTAAAATATTAACTGTCTAACATTTAGAAAAGGGTTGTTCGGGTTAGGTAGGGCTGCCACGTGTGGTATGACGTGTTTACAAATTTAATGTGATTTTTTAAGTGGCATAAGTCTCGTAATTTTCTTGGACTTAGAAAGCCACTAAAGCCACCTCTGAAGGTCATCATTTTTTGCATATGTGAAAATTTGTGTTTGTAAACGCAGCCACGATACAGTATGAAATCCTAGTGTTGGGCAACGTTCTTTTTAACAAAAAAATAAAGATGTTACACAACAGGGTTTTCCTAAATTCAGACTAATAGACAATACTAACAGGTTTTAAGCATCCATCCAAAGTCCGAGCTGACACGGAAATAATAGTGTTAGAAATAATATTGGATTTCATCCCCGAAGCTACCCCTGTGAGCCCTCGTTACGCAACCCCCGGCGAATTTGATATATTATGTATAACAGTGGTATTTCACAGACAAATTTTCACGCCACTTTTGACACTAATTATACGTACCAGAATGTTTTGGAGTTGCGCGGTGGGAAATTTTGTAGAGAAAACCTTTAGATTTTGATTTTAGAAGTTTAAGGCACTATCCACGTATAAAATTTTATACTGAACATACAATATTTTCTAGTAGAACGAGCAAATCTAGCTCATACGAATGAATACCTAGGCTTCTACTTTTAAAGATAAAGTTACAATGAATATCAAATTATCAAGATAGATGTAATGACAATGATTCTAATATTAAATGAACCTTCCTACAATTTTATCAGCAATAAAAGTGTCTATCGGGAGTAAATGTGTACTGTGAGTATATTTTATAGAAATATACTTATTGTACCTACACCAAAAAATTTACACAATTGCAATTAATAATAATAATATTTTTTTAATAATAATAATATTTTTGGGACATTTTACACAACACCATCTAAATAGTCCCAAACTAAGCAGAGCTTGTACTATGGGTACTAGACAATGGATATAATACTTATATACTTTTTTTTTGTAAATACATACTTATAATATATAAGAAACGCCCAGACAAACACAAATACTCATGTTTTATCCACACAAATATTTGTGTCCTGTGGGAATCGAACCCATGATCAGCAGTCCCGGCACTCGAACCGCTAGACCACGGAAGTTGTCAAAATATACAACGCTAAGCCAACTTAGCACAATCTGCGATTTCTTCCAGGCAACCATTTATGGTCTTCATCGGAACTGTGTTTATATAGTTCTTGAGGTGTGAAGGTAAATAATACCAAACGCTAGCACAGGTATTATTTATTCATCATAATTAAGTAATAATTAGATGCCCTATTGCCATAAACCGGCCCAAAATCCAAACTACTAAGCTGCTATTGAGGTTTTTATAGAGACATCCTATAACACAGAACTTCATAGAAAATGAGTAAGAATCAAAGCTACAATTACAACAATTCCGTAACAATTTAGTAGGCTTTTGTTTTCATATATAAATCATATAAAATATTAGTTAACATTAACATTATGATATATGGCGGCCACTTAACATGCAGAAATAAATCACATTAGGGTTATTTTGGGCCACATTTGGAAGCATGTCCTTCGAGATATTATTATGCAGGACGGCTTACGAAGGACTGGTTAGGTAATTGTATAATAGGCTCATAACTTTACCGCTGACGTGTAGGTAGTCACAGAACATACGAATGATGAACATAATAATGTAGATCGAGGAGTCTTGGTATGTGATGAAAATGATCAGAATTAGATAATCATTATTAAAATATCGAATCCTCTATGTTTCATTGCAAAGAACAACAACAATTCTAAGAAATAATTCATAAGTTCATAACACAATTTTAAACAATTCTATCAATGGCTACGGTTACCTTAAAATCAGGTGACTCATATACTTATTTATCATCTTTTCACAATAATAAAGAACCTATAATTATATTATAGTTTCTCATCATAAGCCTCTCCAAACTTTTACCCAATAACGAGCTCCAATAGGAGTAAAACATGAGAGGTATTTGGAATAACGGATCGGATAGTTTGAGCACAATTTGAACTAACACTAACAATGTACGATAACTATTCCAAGTTCTGAATGACAATACCTAGCGTCAGCTTCCACTTAAATCTGACTGTGGACTGTCGATGCAGATGTTACGAGAGCTCAAGTTTGTAACTAGTATTTCTAACTATTATGGCTAATTCTAATTGTATCCTGCCTTTGAGATTCAAGATATTTTTAAGCAATTGAAGTAAAAATAGCGTTTCGGAAAAAATATGTTTGAAACGATTTATAGATTTTTCAGTAATTCATGAGAATCTGCCTCAGTTTGAAAACATAATTTTAAAATAACTCCTTTACTTTACGAAGGGAAATTATCTTTCAAATTTAGTTTATAATTGATACAAAATATTATTTGTAGATAGATAGATAACATTTTCTATTGATCTCCCAACCAGTCATTTTCATACAGCATGATCTTTTCACTTTACTGAATTAAAGTACTTCTATTTAAGTACAGAATAACGTTGTATTCACTTTGATTGCCTAAAACGATATCAAAACATACACTTGTAAATCCGCAGATCCATGCAGGATCCTTCAAATAATTCTCAATTCGAGAAATAATACGGAACCACCAAAGCAAATCATACGAGGCGGTAGTTTTAGCTTCAAATGTCCACACCTACTTTAAGTGACGCCGAGTGACACGTAATAGTGCTGAATTTTTTACGAGGTGCCATCGATCGATCTGATCGTAACGGCCGGGCGGAATAATTTGAGGTTACGAAGAACCTTGCGACAGTATCGATGCAGTTATTGCATTTAATTTTAATGACTTAAGTGGCACTGTGTATTGCGTTTTCATTCCGTGGCACATTTCAATAAATCAGTACCACACGAAATCATACTCGTAACCTTTCCTAGCTATGTTGTGGTCGCCTTCCAGTCTACTCAGATGCGTTGGAATATCAGTATTTTTACACTAAGCAACTGCAACCCAATATCCTACCCAGAAACTGCTCTGCTCACCCGAACTAGGACAGTGTACTTATTAGCCTATAATTTTGCCAAGTTGCTACGTGGCTACTATAAGCAATGATACAGGGTACAAGTCTCCTTTCAAAAAGAGAGGAATCCCTGTATTTCTGAGAAGAGACCTGTACTCATTAGGGGGACATTATAACATGAGTTTATAATGAAAGGAACTGCAAGTCGCAACGTAATAATTTGCTATCAATGCAGAGATGTGAAAGATGCGTCGACGAGAGCATATCTGTTAGATCTAGAGCTATAGATAGTAATTCGCATTGCGTTTTCTCTTTTCTAAAAAATGAAATCTAACAAGGACTTAAACTACGCGCTGATATTATTATTAAATATCCTATTTATAAAACAAATCAGTAATCCTTTTTGCGTCGATAATAAAGATAATTAAAAATAACATACGGCCCACACAATAGTTATTTACAAACTTAAGAAAATACGGCGAAATAAAAGGTTTTAAGGTAAAACAATACGAATCAAAGTGCGTGTAAGCTAAGTACTAGTTGTAATAACGTAAACTAAACATGTGGAGACAATGGATTATTGTATCATGGGATATCAACAATAAGTAGGTAGATTAAAGCTTTTGTACTACTACTGGTAGTCATTATTATATCGCATTGAGTGAGAAGGTAGTGAGATTTATAACTGATATTTTAATCGCTCACCGTGTCATTCTGTAATGGTAGCAATCAATGGTGGCTAGTCCATACAACATATCCCGATTCGTTATTATTTTAAACTATGATTTGTTTAAGCGTAAAGTAATGATAGGTACCAAATGTCAAATGTGTATTTAATTCATAAATAATTATGGAACCAAAAGTTTATGCTTAGACTTCCTGAGCGTGTGCCCTAGGTTCGATTCGCAAGTCGGTGACTTGTTATTAATTTCTTTAGTTAGGAAAGTCTCAGTAGCAACCTGGAGGATTCGTTCCCGGTTTAAACGTAAGTTAGCTTATCTAAATGTGTTAATGTATTCGACCAAATCAATCCAATTTCTTGTGCCACTCAAAGGAATCTGTCATATTTCGGGTTCACACGCCATTACTAGGTGTATTTCGCGACGTACACTAGCCTAGTAGGTTGCAAACGAAATAAAAATTAAATACTGTACAGAATCCAGTAGTAGGGGCTCCAATATCACAACACGTCACATGTACGCAGTTGTCCGCCGTGTCGAGTTACTATCGTAATAACATAACGTTAACACAAACATACACTATTTATGTTTAAATCAATTTTTTGCTTAGTTATAACTAAACAGCTGGCCAGTGTCAGTTTACAAAACAGTAGCACGCTTTGTATTAACTCACTATTAAGTTAAGCTTTTTATTATGGTTGAAATTGAAATATTGATTGCTTTTTTAGTCTATTGGACGTAGGCGCGGCTGCTGCGCTAGAGGTCTTGGATTCGGTTCTTGGGTTTTTACTGTGAAATTTTCAGTAGCAGCTCGGAATTTGGACTTGTGCCCGGCTAATGGCAATAGGCTCGCTCCCTATTACATGGGACCTAACCTAACAAACTGTTGAGTGAACATTTGTACAGCTCTGTCTAACTCTTCACGAAATGCAGGCATAATGATATGTTATGTTATAAACTGATTTCACAATAAAGACTATAAAAGCAATATTAAAACACTATCCATCCTACAAAGATCACCATCAAAAGAATCATGCACAATATAAATGGAATAAAAAATTGGATTTTATGATCCCACACTGCACAAATGTTGACTGCTCTAACGCGGTTTGCGGTTCTCTGCGCCTTACCCCACCAACACAACCAGAACTTCCCACCCTCCCAAAACACCAACAAAAGCTCCACATGTTGGGGAAAGAGCTATCGTTTGCAAAGTTCAAGTTAGTTTGGCGGGTCGCCAGACTTTGACGATTTAGTATCCACTTTGATTTACTTTTAATGGGGGAATAGTAAATTTACATGTGCTATAAATCAATACGGTACAGTTAAGTTTAGAAAAACTGTGCTCTTTGAGTTTAATTCAGGATTTTTATTTAACTTTTCCCGGTTGTGAATAGATTAGTTTATACTTACAAAGTAATTGAGATCGTTAGGTATGTCGTGATATCTTGTGAAAATGTAGTTCAGCATGAGAAACTAGGATTGATTCTCTAGTTGAGTAAAGTGTTATTGATCTAAAAAGCGTTCTGGTCCTATCCAGAGGTTCGCAAATAGGGGCCTGAAAATACGGCGAAATGGTTCCAGTAAAGGATGGTACGGCAGTGTTTGCTTCGCGCTCGACTTGGCGGGGGCACTGCCGTGCCCCTAAATTTGGCGAATAATTATTTTATTCTCTGACAGTTTACAAAATATTTTTTAAATCATTACCCGACTTGAATTTTCTCCTGTATCGTGCGTTTACAAACACAAATAACTAGTTAGTATGGACCAATACCTTCGTAAATTGAAAAGGATACTCAGTCCTTTCTTTATATTAATTAATAATTAAAATTTTGAATCACCCACACACATCTCCCTTCAAACCAACGCTATGCCGCAGGTCATTGCTGTAAATCAGACATTAACAATAAAACCCAATCAACACTACGATAACGGCGCTTTAATTGAAAATTGACCTGTCCCGAGCAGAGTGTGTGTCTTGTTCTACCCTGTCTGGCGTTAAATGAAGACATGTTTGTTTCCTTCGAGTAGTCTGGATGCCAGTTCATGAGAAGCTGGAGTTTGTTAGAGAATTATATATAAGATTATTTATTTATCTTGAGAGAGAGATGTTATTTGAAAATGTAAGTCTAGAATGTTAATATTAAGTCCAAGTTTTTTTTTATAACCGTCACACAGATTTTCTGGAATAACATAAAAATATATATATATATATTTGAAGAAAGCTAATTACGTATATTATTTTTTATGTTATATTAGGATTAATACTGATAGTACCTCTGTCAAACGAATGCCATTATGGATTTCATCGCGTTTATTGATATTACTAACCCTGACGCTAACGCTTTAGACTCTTTACAACGTTCATGGTCTAAGGGCAAAATTTGTATAATACTTAATATTGTAGAATGAAATTTACATGTAAATACTCGACTGAATGGTTTACAATATGCTGTACTTTTTAAAATATTCTTTCATACAGATATTTACTTTTAGCTCTTATTTAAACCCTCTGCTCGCTTTAGCAAATCTGCCTTCATACGATCGTATACTAAAGTTTAAGTGCGCTGTATAGTTAACGAATGAGCTCTAAATCCAACACTTTACAGAATTTAATCTAGGACAGCGTTAGCGATGACACGCGTTTCGTAAAAATCTAGACATTTTTTATCTTCATATTTATATCTAGCTAAGATATCATCATCCTCCAAGCCTTTTCCCAACTATGTTGGGGTTCAAGGCTTACGGGACTCAGAAGTCCCGTAAGTAATAAGTAATTGGTCCTGGGTTAAATTCCCGGGTTGAGCAGTGTGTTTGGGGTTGAAGGCTGGATAAAGAAAGCTAAGATAAGGACGATTTGGAAACGCCAACGGTCTTAAACTGAATAACTATGTAACGTATCTCTAAGTTTATTAATTTATATCTCGTGTGTGTATGAAAAGATGTATAAGTGTGGTCGAAGCAAAAGACGTATGCAAGAATCGTAGCAAGTGGCGTTCTTTAGTTTCCTCCTACCCCACGGGAAAAAAGCGTAAGCATATGTATTCTTATTGATTTATTTAATACTTTATGTACAAATACAATTTAGTAAAAAGGCGGATTTAATGCCTAATACATTTTCTACCAGTCGATATTATAATGCAAAAATGAAATTTGAAGGTCACATTTATATAAAAATTAAATGTATAAAAGTAATAGGTAGGTATATAAAATTATACTTACTTACAATCAAACATTTAACTCGAAGAACAAAATAGCGTCGCCTTAATTACAAAGTTATTGTTTATAAATTCAACCGAAATTACAATTGAAAACTTGGAATTAATCCTTTCGCACTGCAGTAACGGAGACGGGAGTTAATTGAAAATAGCTGTCAAGTGGTCTACCTGTCGGAAATGAGCGGCGGATCCCTACTTAGTGCCTGTACGTGCAATTTGCATTGTTAGGGACTGAGCAGGCGTACTGGTAGCTTGAGAAGCAATTTAATGTGACTGAGTTAAGAAATTTCATTTGCTGTTTGCAATTTAGGATATTCATGTAAAGAGATTTACACTATTCGCTTGAGGATGAAAATATCACTATATAGTATATCCCTCAAAGGTCTCGAGTTCGAATCGCAAACAAGGTTTACCTCTGACTTTTAAAATTCATGTGCGTAATAATAATGTAAAATTATCACTCGCTTAAACGGTGAAGGAAAATATCCTGAGAAAACCTGCATACCTTAGAGATTTCTCGACGGTGTGTGAAGTCTGCCAACCCGCACTAGGCCAGCGTGGTGGACTGTAGTCTAATCCCTCTCAATTCGAGAGGAGACCCGTGGTCAGCAGTGGGACAGTCTATGAGTTAATGATTATATCCCTACTAGTAATGCCCAAAATCCCAGTAAGTAATATATTTCTAGTAAATAAATTATTGATTTGATTTTAGTGGTTTATCGTAATCAGTCAAGAGTTGCGTAAATAACGGTTACCCATTCAAAAATTAACGCATCAAAAAGACTCTATTATTTAGCCATTGACTCTAAGTAAGTTTGTATTAAGCATCTTACCTCTCAAAATATTCCTGTGATGGATCGAAGCCCTAGAATCTTTTTCTATTATGACTCCAAGGACCAAATTTAAAATTCGTACACCATCAAAATGCATTTTTAAAATCTCAACCTGAATTTTTCTAGTACTGAAAGATTTCCAATTGTAAAACGGCAAGTTTATTAAAATTCAGCCAGCGTCGAAAACTTACGTCCCTGCAAACGTCGTATTTCACCGTGTTTTAAACATGATAAGAACTCGTAATTTCCTGAGTTATGTTAGATGGTATCTGGTTGAAGCATTTGCTGTAAGTTTAAAAAAAAATGATTTTTTGGTTATGTGCGAATGTTAGTTAAAGGCTTAGGTTAAGTGAGATAGTTGGTGAGGAACCTATTTGTATGAGTCTTAACCTTTTTATAACCCATTTATTTAGACAAACCAAGTAAATACCCACAAAGACCTTCATAGTACATATCATTTCCAAATGCAATAGCAATGCATGCACATAAATTAAAGGTAGGCACAGCATTGTATTTAGATCTCACTATACAATAATAATTAATATAAAGTTGGATAACAATGGTATTAGAACTGATATCAATTATCAATCAATATCATAATATATAACATATAATATTGGTTCATGGATAGGAATATAGCTTTAAATTGTCCGTAGTTTTCGTTAATGGAGTCCTTCCCAAACAACAGTCATTCGAAGTATCAAGAGATCTTTCCACTATTGAGAAAATCCAGTCACTAGTTTTATCTTGCAATTCTTGGTCATAAAATATGCAACCATTTTTAGTAAAAAATAATCTAGATGTTTCATAAATTTAAAATTTCAAAAATAAATTTCCTTACTAGCGTAGTCGTTCTTAACGCAGCTGCTCTGCTAGAGTTCGATTCCCAGATCAAGCAGCATTATTAGGTTTCTCTATGAAATTATCAGTAGCTCGGAGGGCAACACGCTCAATCCTTATTAGGTAAATGAGATCTAAATATACCGGCGAACAATGAGTATACATTTATTGATACATTTCTGTCGAACCTTTCGGGGAATACAGGCGTGATGGAATGTTTTTTTTTAATCTGTTGTGTAATTGCAGACTTAATATATTGTAAACTCATTTATACAATAATATATCAGAATTTGTAGGGCTTAGGGGCTGTCATAACCCCATTCAGATTAACACAGCATAATAATAACATTTTCTCTATGGTAATTACCATATATATAATAAAAATAATAATAATGCATAATTATTATACTATTTAGTTACCCCTCTTAAATACTACTATACCCCCAATATATCACCCCCAATTCTCTAGGTCTTCATGCCAATATTAATTCCTTCGATCTCCATATCAAAATCTTCAACGCATCAGTCACCCCTTTGATCGTACGTAAACTTCATAACCTGGGTGCTGCAAACATTTGCTGGCTGTAGGGCTGACACCTGAGACTTTATAATCTTGTAGTATCTTTTTATAAGGTTGTACTTATTTTTATAAGTTAAATACTTTATAAGTATAAGGGTAAATCAGATTAGTGTGTTTCTAAATACATACACTTTTTGTAAATGAAGATTAAAATAAATATTAAGATAGGTATTTCGATATAATATGTCTAACTGACTAAATTATTTATCAGTCGATTCGGTCTGAATTGAACCATTCAAAATTATAAATAATATTGAGTCCTTAAATTCATTAAATTTACCTGTTATTAAAGGCGCCCAATGCATAAAATACCACACTAGAATAGTAATTGGATGTTTGAGAAACTCTTGAATTGTCAACTGTGACAACCCTAGTCGGAGGCAAGTTTGCGGATCGATATCGTACACACGCAGCTATCAAAGAGATGTATACAAACAGATAAACCTATATATAGCTTTGATCATACACTCCACAATCATGTACAGTATTTATACAATTCCGTTAATATCAAATATTTTTCATAGGTTGTACATATTATTTTTAAAAGGTTCTGTAGGATGAATGTATGTTTTTATCAAGTACTAGCTTTTCCCTGCAGTTTCACTCGCACCTCAAAGTAGTTTTTGGGATAAAAAAAAGTTAGCCTATGTCCTTCTCCAAGGGGTAATATATCTCTGTACCAAGTTTCACCAAAATCGGTTTAGCTGTTTAAGCGTGAAAGCTTATCAGACCAACAGAGATACTTTCGCATTTATGATATTAGTAGGGATTGATAAATGTTTATAAATTATCATTGCCTAAAATCATGCAGAGGTTGTACGATTACCTTCTGAGCTAATGATTTCATCATCAATTCGATAAAAGTTTCTGTTTTTCGACTTCCGTGTTGGTTATTAATTTTTTTATAAATTACAAACCCCACAGAAAATTGATGGATTAGTATGTACTCTTTTCCCGGATCCTATGGCCATGACTGTACGGCAACTTAAGAAAAGTGCGGTTTCTAGTCGGTACGAGTCCGACATACCCTGCTACTTCCCCGGGTGGCGGAGGATCCATGATGATTTTCCCCATACTATAAAAAAAGTCCTCTCAGTATGAGCAGCAAATTAATAGAAACACGATCTTTCTTATATGTATATCAAACAGATTCAGGCGTAGATCTGCCTAACGAGTCTTTAAATTATTTGGAACTGTACTTTGGGTTCAAAGTAATCAATTACCAAGGCAACTTGTACCATAACATCAATGATCAATTGCAATGGAAAAGCCACCGCTAGCCCCTAAATCCTTATTGAAATTAATGGTCCTTAGAAACTTGGAAAGGACCATTTTACCCTTAAGTTCCTGTTCACCGATGATTAACGCGGTGGGATGAAAGATCACTTGTGATCTTAATAACTTATAGCTACTTATAAATTACTACTTCCATTAGCAGAGTAACTATAAAGTTTGATAACGACTCTTCTCCATGAGATCTATAAAAAATTAAAGAAATTCCTGATTTTAGTAGTAGTATTTCAGTAGATAGTAGTACCAGTAGATATCGTTAATGACTACGTAATTATATATTGCTGATAAAAATAAACGTATCAAATCATCCTCCAAAATATTTACCCAAGTTTAAACTAGATTTGAACTTTCATTAGTGTCAGCTTGAACCTTAGGATCATTCAACAATCACTCATCATTTTTCCAATACAAACTTCTATAGAGCTTCTATATCGCGAAGTCCGTTAAATTTATGGAAATTTGAGCTTTATGTCAATAACATAAAGGTCATCGCATAGGTCTTTGTGAAACAGAATGACTTTAACGTGTTGGCATAAGCTACACAATAGTAGCTAAATAAATTGAAATAATAGCCAGACCCCAGAAAACTAATATTCATCACTTGCATTGCGCTTCGAGAGGTCACGTAAGGAAATAAATTTTCCATATTAAATATTTGACTGATTGGATAGCTACTATTGCTTACCAAACTAACAGCTAGAGGTACAAACGATAGCGTGGCAGACCAAGGCGAGGATAGACGAGGTTTGACTCCTACTGAACGGACTGGCTCTCATCGGATTAGCGTTCAGAGCGCAAAAAGGAGAAGAAAGTTATTTTACACAATAACTTTCTTCTTTTTTTGCGCTCTTTGTATCTTTGTCTTTTTGTGCTCTTGTAAGAAAAATATTTGTATAGAATATAATTATGTATTTCTAATTGTAAAGCGAGAACTGCTGCCGACAAACTGCTTTGCAGTTTGGCAGATTTCATAATTGTAATTATTTGTACAGATGTTTATCAAATAAATAAAAAAAGGCCTTTGGCCTTTTGGTAGGACAGTACAGGCTAGATAGATAAATATTTTAAGACCTTAGTTTAAATTCTCGTTCTCAAGTCAACAAGGCATCCAATAACAATTCAAAATAGACAAACAATTAAATTGCTAAATCTTCTTGCGGCGTTTAATGAATGAATGCCCCCTGACATAAACAACTATATAATTGTTCACTGAAATTCTGATGAAGTGCACTGGGATGCTTACAATTTACACATCTATTTATCAAAATAAAGTCCAGTACAAACGATCACAAACGAATCACCAAGGCTGTATAAATTAATTCCTAGAAAGCATCTACTGTATGCATTCATTAATCAGGTGCGTCTTCTATTCATAGGACCGAATCAAAAGACCATACTATACACAAAAGCTCACAGTAAGCTCACATCAAAGGGTAAAATCTTCACTCTACACACAATCTCCATATGTACAGGAGCGAGCGATACCTATAAAGCCAAAATTGCCATGAGCTTTGGCGACCGTCAAAGCAAAAGCCGGTGTAGCATGGAAGCCGATATGGCATTTGTTTATTAGACTGGATTGGGTCAAAAGCAATTTCTCTATACTAATTGTGCAGGCGGAGGCGTTCTATTGTAAAGGGTATTGTTTTACACGAGTGGTATCTAACCCTGTGTTTGGGGGTGTGGCAGAATTCATGAGAGGGTAGAGAATTTCTTTATTAAAGGGTCTTGAGATAATGACGTATAAATGCCGATAATGTTGTTATCGGTTCAAATAAACTTTTTGAGCTGGAATATTTTGTAAACTTAATAGGCATTGAAAAACGAATAAGAGGCATAAGTGAAACTGTCATTAACTGTGAATTCCATGTGAATATTAAAATGAGTTTCGATGAAAAAGAAACTTCATTATTTTCATGTTATTTAACACGCAATTACATTATTCTGCAAAAAAACTGTGTGATTGACTCGAAGGGTAATTCTGGTACAGAAGCCAGCACATCAAGCTACCACAATCTGTCAAATTTCTTTCATAGATTTTCAACTTTAATACAACATGACAAGGTTCATTTTCAATTGGAAAATTTTGACATTTTTGGATAGCTTTACCTGCTGGCGTCTGTACTTAAAAAAAATCAAAATATTATTTGAGTCCAGTTTCAGCGTAACATAAACAACACAAATATCACTTTTGGATTAATTTTCAATATCAATTCAATCTAATTCAAATCTTCTCGCGAATAGCGTTTGCCGGTAAGACTGAGACTAGACCCAACTTATATTTTAATCATTCTTTAAATCACAGAATTTCTTCAAAATAAAAGTGGTGGTTTTAAAGTGTAAAGAGTAATAAATATTCTATTATGTGTCTTTAACAAGTAAGTGATATGCACTTTCTTTTATCGTACAGAAAATCCTCATGGATCATCCAACACCTTGGAAGGGAGCAGGGACTCTTACCGACTAAAAACTTGCCTTCTCTAGCCCTATATGTCACGATGATGGGATTCGATATAGATAATTTTATATAATAATGATATAGATAATATTGTAAAATTTTACATGTCTCTCTTACCGATAAAATATGTCTGGCTTAATTTAATTTTTACTAGGTATTTTATGTATCATATTTCCATCAAATAAATAAAAAATAATTACTGATACACAATTACCACTGTATTAGGTTGCAGGTAAAAAAACTAATCACGTCTTAATATTCTCTTAAATAAAAGCTGTTTTAGTAAAAACTTAAACAGGTTGAAAACAGTTTATATACTACGAAAATGTATTTTCCACTGCATCCGCTGCCCTGTCCCACACAACAATACGAGTTCATTATCATTTCATGGCATGTGTCGGCATGAATATTTCTGTGTGACTAATTCTCGTGGCTACGACGCTCAGCGTTTATTAGTTGGTGAGCGTATATTGGTATGTTGAGCGTATACGCCTGGAATCTTTCAGCTAATTAAATAATGTCTAGAGGCTTTAAGTTCGATTCGGAGTTAAGCAAACTGTTGTTGGGTTGTGTTGAAATTCTCAGTAGCAGCTCGTAGTTTGGATTGATGCCTGATCATAGCAATAGGCTCAGCCTTTATTACAAGTACATCGGAACTAAACATACCGACAAATTGTACCATATTCAGATCATTAATTTTTATAAAGTATTTTTTATCATTTTCAAGATTCTACCTAATACCCAAGATTGTTAAGACAGGCATACCTTTGTTTATTAGATTTTAATATTTTCATATTGCTACACTCGACTGGGTAGACTGTTGAAATGTACCAAAAAATTGTTAAACACCTTATGTACACAGTGTTAAGTAATATGAAAACCTCTTATAAATATCTCTTAATTAATACTAAAAAGCATTGCCACTTTAGTGGTACAAAAATGTATTTAAAGAACACGTAACACCGTTTTACTCTGTCACAAAACGGAACAGCGAGGCAACATAACATAAAACAATTCCCTTCCTCCATATCTTATCGGGATACAATCTCACCATGACTTGCTATTCCATTGAATCATAATTCATCATCATTATTCGCACATTTGGCGATTCCTTCGCCTCTCCACTCCCGAATTCATTTAGCTACAATATGTTTTTATATTGTAAGGATAACAGATGGAGTTTCTTTAATTTTGCGATTGTTATGCTTTTGTTGTATTAGTAGGAAGATTGGGAATGGTGCTTGATTCATGTTTTTATATCTACCTACGTACTTGTAAAATATTGTTACTGAGTCAATAACAATATTATTTATATTTACAAATATTATGAATACTGTCAGATTTAATATACTAGCTGTGCCCCATAGTAACAACCCGTTGTGAACCTCTTAGATAATACTCAGAATGTCTTTCTCATGCGATTATTTCATCTTATAGATTCTTATTTCAAATTTCAAGTTTCTGAGCATCTAACACTAACGATTTTTAAACACATCGAAAGCAGCATTTTGTCTTCATAAATTGGGACATACCTTCACGCTTGTGACTACCTACGCACGGTATATTTAGGTCACATGTAACAGGGGGCAGCCTATTGCAAATTCCCCGGGCACAGATCGAAACTCTCGAGCTGCTACTGAGATTTCAAAGAAAATCCAATAGCACTTTGCTCGACCTGGTAATCAAACCAAGGACCTCTAGCGTAGCAATTGCGTTTAGAACCACTAGGCTAATGAGGCAGTTAGGACATAGGAGCTGTACTATAACATTTTATTTATACCTAGAAATAACCTATAATTACATTATAATAATTATAAATACCTATAATTAGAAAGATATAAAATAAACAGTACTGCTCGCACATCCAACCCTCAAACTCCATAACTCCCTAACCCTCCAAGAGAAATCGAAGCTACAGCACAGCAGAAGCATCTAATCCATTTTAATTTAGCATCGAGTGTGCCATTAGTTTAGGTCTCCTTAACTGGTCTAAACTACATCTTAAACCTTACATTAATTGTAAATTAGTGGTAGTCTGAAATACGGCTATTTGTTACAAGTTGTTGTGTAGATTTGTTGGTCTGTTTGCAATTTGTCGTTGTCTCTTATCTTTAATTGTAGAGTTTTAACTGCTCTTGGTATTTATGTACCGTTTTTATGTGGTTTGTTATTGTCTGGCTTATAAATTAGGACGTTATCGTGGAGTCAATTGGGAAACGGGTGTATTGGGTAGGATACAGTTACCGAAATATTTTATATTGAGGTTTTTTATTTTTCTGTTTGTGTCCAACATACTGTCCCACTGCTGGTCACGGGTCTCCTCTCACAGAACGAGAGGGATTAGGCAGTAGGCTATAGTCCACCACGCTGGCCTAATGCGGGTTGGCAGACTTCACACGCCGTCGAGAAAATCTCTAAGGCATGCAGGTTTCCTCACGATGTATTCCTTCACCGTTTAAGCGAGTGATATTAATTATTGATACGCACATGGTTTCGAAAAGTCAGAGTTGCGTGCCCTGGGTTCGAACTCGAGACATTCGACTTGGCAGTCCAATGGTCATACCACTAGGCTATCACTTCTTCTCGATCTGATCATAATATAACTTTTAGTATAAGAGTTATCACCAAAACCATTTCTTTGGTTTGCATAAAGAAACGTGTAGTTTTTTTTTTGTACGATAATTGCATCCACTATTGTATGTATCATAACAATTACAATTATCGAACCATGCAAGAGGCATACATTATGTACTAATTCATGTTTACTAATACTCATTAGTAAAATTAGTTTTATGTATTAGTAAAAAATCTCAAAATAAAGTATTTCGTCTAATACTCATTAGCAATGCGTGACATACTTATAAGAGTCCTATTCTGGAGATGAAATGGAAGCAGACCAGCAGCCAGGTGGTCGAATGATATATATCTAATATATATCATTTGACCAGATTATATTTTAATAGACTCCTATTAAACTCACAATTAACCACAAAATTAAAAAGTCTTAGTCTGACTCCAATGTCACCGGCATCTTTAGCAGAACAATACTCTCTCTACCCTCCATAACATATCCATCACGCCTGTAATCAACAAAAGTTTAGGCAGAGGTGAACCAATGTACAGTTCGCCGGTAGGTATGTTTAGGTCCCATGTAATAGGGGGCGAGTATAGTTTTAAGAGAGGTAGGGCATAGTAGGTGTAATTCCACTCAAATTGCAAGCTGCACGACTGGGGAAGTACCTCCGCCTTGTAGAAAATCGAAGTGAAATTAACTGCTTTGAGCTGCAACTGATACCCCTGGTGTTGCAAGCGTCTATAGGCTACGGTAACCGCTAACTATTAGGTGGGACGTATAGTTGTTTGCTACCTTAGTGGTATAAAAGTAAATAAAAAATAATAGGTTCCATTTATCGGGCACAAATCCAAACTACAAGTTGGAAGTGAAAATTTCACTGAAAAACCCAAAACACTGCTCGACCTAAGAACCCAGGACCTCAAGAGTAGCAGTCGCACTTAGAACTACTAGACTAAGAAAGGAGAGGCTGAGTTTATACAACATCTTACTCTATCTTTCTTTCATAAGTGTACATCTACGGTCACAGTCACCGCGTATCGTATACAGAATTTATTGGTAGTTAGAACCCATTCTATTTCGCTAAAACTAACAAAACCAAGTGACATGAAAAGGTAATTAACAACCAATGCACTTAAACATTCAAAGACAACTCTATGCATTAATGAGCCACAATGCATAGTTCTGTGCAAATTGCGCAATTAAGCCAGAGTGCACAAGCGGCGCAGTGCGTCGTTAAGTTGACAATAATTTAAATTGGTTCTTACAGTCGATACGTACTTGTAAATGAGCCAGAATACAAGTACACACAGTTGTAAAGCAGTTCTACCCTAGACATCAGTTACGTGAGCTAGCAATGCTGTTGGAGTAACTATTTTGAAATATATTGATTTCTGACATTTACGCGAATATTATACATTGAAATAAAACTACTTTTTACCAGCTCCATCTAGTTTTAATTAATAATTAGTAATAAATGTTATTGATCATGCAACAATAAAAAATGTAGGGTAGCTGTCAGTAATTATATCATTAAGACGCCCTCCACCTCAGTCTACCCGTGACCATGGACGCTGTAAAGGGTCCGAAACGTCGGGATTAATAATATCAATATACCCGATAAAATCCGTAAAAAGTAGTTTTATTTCAATTTATTTTGAAATATATTAACTATTGGGGACTTTAACCCTTATACTGCCAACCCAACTATTCATCTTTCTGTACAGGGTCACAGAGTGTACAGGGTCACAGAGTGTACAGGGTCATAACCGCTTACCATCGGTTGGCCTTGTTTGCAACCTTAATGGTATAAAAATCAAAAATTCATTTTTAATTATGCTTTTACTGCACTTTGCGTTTCGAATTTTGTATGAATTGATTTTCAAGGGCATCAAAAGTTTACGTCAACTCTTGACAGCTGCAAAAACTTTCTCGCTGTTAATGTAATTAAAGTTGTTTACAATGTTTTTGTAAATTAATGGTAAATTAACATACAGCTGGATTGTTCACGTAAGCGTCTTCTGCGCTCCGATATGGTAAGTACTAATAAAGCACTGGGTGGGCGAAGTGCTTGGGATATTTGTGTTTGTTATCGTACCTAAGGTACAGGAAGTTCTATTTTTATTTTATACTACTAAGGTGGCAAAAAAGTATACGGCCCACCTGATGGTAAGCGGTTACCGTAGCCTATTAGACGCTTGTAACACCAGGGGTGTCACTTGCGCGTTACCGACCCTGTAAAAGAGGAATAGTTGGTTTGGCAGTATAATGGTCAGAGTCCCCCACAGCGTTTCCATATCTTGTCTATGTCTCATCTCGTCTTTAGGTATACTTTCGGCACGAGATAAATGGCAACAAAATTACATTTATCATTTATAACATTTATCTCAATTATTATCATATTAATTTTAGCTACTTTAGAGACAGCCTAACATGCTTGTTAGGCTATCTCTAAAGTAGCGAAGTCGCTCTAATATTTGAACATATTTTTTTTTTACTTTCCACTAAAGTCAAATTGATAAATAATGCAAGATTGAAAGCACAAATCCTTGTAGTCAGAAAGTAGGTTCATAACTCGGAATATTGCTAAACGACCTGCATTATTGAAATAAAACTACTGGACAGCGTCCATGGTCACGGGTAGACTGACAGTGTACCCGTGACCATGGACCAAAGGGTCCGAAACGTCGGGATTAATAATATTAATAGGTATAACGCGACAAAATCCGTAAAAAGTAGTTTTATTTCAATGTATAATATTCGCGTAAATATCAGAAATCAATAGACCTGCATTATTTTTAAATAGTTCTCAATAGTGCTGTTAATTAGAGGGACAATAATATGAGAAATTAATATTTGACATAAATACAAATACTATATCCCCATCATTCGTAGCTCAACCCCCGCGACACTAGCGCTTGCCCGGAAAGTCCCCCAATTAATTGGCGTGCCGTTCCCCCGATTTAACTTGTAAACGAGTGCTGCAAGTACAGGCTCTGCCAGTGCTCCGCCAATTAGGGGCAGGATTAATTGTTAATGCGACTGATTTGTTCGCGTACGGATGTGTGGGAAGGTGCACGCGTGGAAAGTACTTGACATTATGCTAAGCTAAACATACATAGGTTTACGTGGTTGTAGAAGAGTAGGGTTAAGGATTTTTTTCTAAAGTAATTAATGATGGCAAATGTTTAATAATGAATGGGCTGGATAGACCACTTCTCACTCAACGTGCACTTATTGTGTGATAACACTTAGTCCAGATTAAAATAAAGCAAATGATAAACCTTTTTTAAAGTTCTCTACGTGATGTTGACGTTTGAACAGTGGGTAATTTTAGTTATTACTTACATACACTCACGCCTTTTTCCTATAGGGGTAGGCAGAAACTAAAGAACGCCACTTGCTACGATTCTTGCATACTTCTTTCGCTTCGACCACATTCATACATCTTGTCATACATACACGCCGGTTGCGAGTACTACGCACCTGACCTTTTTGAAGAACCTCACCAATAAGGTCGGTATAAGTTTTTCTAGGGCGTCCCCTCTCGGCGGTTCCACTGACATTCGCCATATAAATCCTTTTTGTTAGTCGCCTTTCCTCCATTCTCTCGACATGCCCAAACCATCATCAAAGGATGGTTTATTACTTACATAAAATAACTATCTTCACTCAGTATATATCTTCACGACTGTATTCCCCGAAGGGTTAAGCAGAGCTGTAGGTACTCATGTATACCCTCGCCGGAATGTTTAGGTGCCATGTAATACGGGGTAAGCCTATTGGTACTATTAACCATCAATTCGAAATCTGAGCTGCTAGGTACTGCACTACTCAAAAACCCAATAATACTTTGCTCGACCTGGGAATCAAACCTAGAACCTTTAGCGTAGCAGTCGTGCTTAGGACCACTAGCTAACGAGGCAGTTTTACAAATTCAAATAAATTTTATTAAATTAACTAAACTTGTTTGACGGTTCGTAATTATTTTCTCGTTCACAAAAGTTTTTTTTAATAAGTAAGTTAAGTTATTATGCTAGACTTTGAACCTAGAACTCACGAAATTCTAATCAATCACGATTTTGGGCTTGCAACGGATCATCTAGCTAGAAGACATAGAAAAGTTCACTACTAAACTGCAGGGTATGTGGCGACATCTATCGTTAGTCTGACAACACGACAACGACGACAACTTGCCTACCTATACTAGTATAGGTAGGCAAGTTTTCATTTTATAATAATATTTCTTGGTGATTGGAGCTAGAACTGGTTATTCAATAACTCCTCACGGGTTATTAAAAACCCTATTTTCACTCAACTGACTTTCAAAACTACTGACAAAGAGGCCCACTGACATTCTCATAGTTTTGTTGCATTCCCAGATCATTAAAATGATTCCAACATTTTAATAAAAGGATTAAACATCCAAAATTATTCATTCCCATTCAAATATATACCCCTTTATTTTTATGAACAAGCTTCTAGCCGGAGTACAAAACCAACGCAAGCGGGGACTGCACCACCAAATTTATAAACTAGGGAAATGCGACGTTATTACTTCAAACTAAGGTTTAGCAGGACCGCAGATGTATGTTTGTCCGGCTGTCCATACAACAGATGTTACAAACACTTTATAGAAGACTAGTTGAAGAAGTTGCCTCAACTTTCTCAGTTCGTGAGATGAAATTTTATTTGGCAACCTTTTTTGAATATTCGCAAAAGTTTGCCTCTCTCAGTGGCTCTACGGAGCGTCTGATTTGGTACAAGTTTGCAATTCGACTGAATTTTAGGCAGTCATTGACTTTTATTGGTTTCCGGGGGTATTTTGCTTTTATATGTTTATACTGGAAACAGTTTTGCTCTTCTAGAAATTATAGTAGGTAGTACAGCTAAAAACAGTCATGTTAGATAATAAAGACTAAATGGTTCCTGATATATAATTCTTCCAGTTCTTTAAGGTGGTAGGCTTTGCTCATACTTCTGAGTTTGTCTGGGATGGTATCATTATTGTGTTGCATTATTACATGGACCTCTGTGGTCTAGCGGTTCGACTGCTTCGATTCCCACAGGACACAAATATTTGTGTGGATAAAACATTAGTGTTTGTGTTTGTCTGGGTGTTTCTTATGTATTATAAGTAAGTATTTACAAAAACAAAGTATATAAGTATTATATCCATTGTCTAGTACCCATAGTACAAGCTCTGCTTAGTTTGGGACTTAATGGCAATAGACGTAAACATACCGTGGAACTGTGGGTGTACATTAGCTCTGCCTAACCCTTCGGGGAATACAGGCGTGATTTTATGTTGTTATTGGTGTTGTGTCAAATGTCCCAAAATATTGTTATATATTATTATTATTGTATTGTGCTCACATTATTGTATTAAGGCAATACAGTCGGTGAAATCACTGACTGGGCCTACGAGACTATACAACTGAGGTCTCAAGATGTCAATGCCAGTGATACCAAAACTCAAACAATAAAAAAAATAAAATTAAAAAAAGTATAATATTTTTTTTTATTTATACTCGTTGAATATCAAGACCGTTTAGCTGTAGTCTCATTTACCCATTATTTTACTGGCTATATTACCCTTGGCCCTTCAAACCGGAATACAATGAAGTTAGCACATTATTTCTTAATCGCCGAATATTTTGTTAGCGCGCTGGACCTCAGACAAAGTCAGCGGCAGTACTACAGCCTCAATTAAAATGTACAGGTGTTATTTAATAAGCTCCCAGATTGTATAAAAACTAGTTCATCTTTTATTTCTTTAACTAATTACTAAAAATCATAAATATTTCATTTTTTCAAACGTGTAGTCGCCTGCAGCATCTTTCTTCCACAACACCCATTATTATTATTTAGTTGTTCGATTCATTATTGATTTATGGGTCCCAGACCCTGTGATTTTTACTTTTGTTTCACATCTTTCCAGATTTTTTGTAACTACCCTCATTTTACAAAAAGTTTGTCTAAACTTAAAAATCGCCGATTTGAACTCTATTACCTTGAAATAAGGGATTACGTATTTATTGGAGTCGCAAAGTCACTTTGGTTTAAGTAAAATAGGAGCATAAAAACGCTTTTGAGTATTAGCAGGTAGTTCCAAGAATTTCTCGTTCGTTTCTTGGAAGTTTTTTAAGAAAGGATTTCCTTGTCGTTTTTTTTATATTATTATTTTTATATTGCTATTTTATTTGAGGTTTTAATACGAGTATACGGCTACTGAAATTGACATCATTTTAATCTAACGGTAAAAGCCTGCTCTCAGTTTGATTTAATTATAAGTTTTTGATTATCAAATTGAGCAAAGTGTTATGTGAGTTTTTTCGATCGGGGTTTAATTTGTACAGTGAACCCACAGCTTGTGTGATATGTACTGATGTACCTACCTGCACACACCTCTGCCTACCCCTTTGGGGACATGCATGATGGTATATTCTTTTGTTTTGTTTTCATCATACTCCATCTACTGTCTCTTTAGGCAAACAGTAAAAAATTGATTAAAGCAAAACAATACTGTGATCAAATGAACTTCACGTATTTCATTTCAAAGTTATAATTAGGAAGCTTGTGTTTTTTGAGAGCACTGGGTAATGCCGTCTGATCCTTCGCAACATAACTCACTTCATTTTTTTTTACTTTTGTCGTCATGTCGTCAAAAAAATGTAAGTACTTAGGTTATTTTTTCGATGTTAATTTAAACTTCTCAAATTTCTTGAATTCGAAGTCATTGTTGGTAGGTGTAAAAATGTTTTTCAAGTATATTATTCGTCCGACTTTGGCCACCAGTTTGGTTGTTTTATGACCAAAGCTCGTATTAAACACGTGATGGTTGCACGTGGTGTAAAGATTAAAATGATTTGCGCGAGCGTGTTTATAAGTATACGTTATTTTTTTAGATTTTAGATTTTTATTTATTATAAAAATTAAAATATGTAATTCCAATTGATTTGTAATATTATTAAACAGATTTTATCAACGTAGTAACAGAAAGAGAACAGTATTAACGGAATTCATGTATAAAATATGTGTTTCTTCTTGTTTTGTATCAACATTAATTTTAAAATGTATGGTATGGTTTATTTTATATCTCCTTGTTGATTGAAGTTAACACCTACTTCGGTAATCTACGAACAATGTCATAAATTCATTTAGAATTGCAGAGGACATTCGGAATGTATAATTTTTTGGTAGAGGTACATAAAAATATAAGTATTATGATAAGTTGGAAGATTTGTTTAAGACATTGGACTGGAAAGGTAAGGGCATAAACATAAACGGCGATTACATCTCGCACTTGCGATTCGCAGACGACATAGTCCTATTGGCGGAGTCGCTGGAGGAGCTGCAACAGATGCTGAATGGCCTAGCATCAGCCTCACAAAGCGTAGGTCTCAGCATGAATTTGGATAAAACCAAAGTCATGTTCAATGACCACATTGATCTGAGACCTATTGCTGTAAATGGTCATCTTCTTGAAGTTGTTTCAGAGTACACTTACCTTGGGCAGATTTTGCAGTTAGGTAAAAACAACTTTGAGAAGGAGGCCAAGAGGCGGATTCAGTTGGGCTGGGCAGCATTTGGAAAACTACGTCAGGTCTTCTCATCACCCATACCGCAAAGTTTGAAAACGAAAGTTTTCAATCAGTGCGTCCTACCTGTGATGACCTACGGCGCTGAGACGTGGACACTCACAGTGCGGTTAGTCCACCAATTTAAAGTCGCACAGCGTGCTATGGAGCGTGCTATGCTTGGAGTTTCTCTGAAGGATAAAATCCGCAACGAGGTTATCCGACAGAGAACCAAAGTAACCGACATAGCACACCGGATTAGCAAGCTGAAGTGGCAGTGGGCTGGCCATATCTGCAGAAGAACCGACAACCGCTGGGGTAGACGTGTTCTCGAGTGGAGACCGCGACTCGGCAAACGTAGTGTGGGACGCCCTCCGGCAAGATGGAGTGATGATCTGCGAAAGGCTGCTGGTAGAAGCTGGATGCGAAAAGCCGAAGACAGGGTGAAATGGCGCACATTAGGGGAGGCCTACGTCCAGCAGTGGACTAGTATAGGCTGATGATGATGATGATGATAAGTTCATCACACAACGCTAGTGGTTTTCCGAGTCGAGATATATTGTTACGTGAAATTCTCAGTAGCAGCTTGGAGTTTAGATTTGTACCCTAATGGCAATCGGCTCATCCCCTATTACGTACCAGCGAACTATAGGTGTTATTACTACACTAGTACACTACTAGTGTTATAAGTACAAAGTGAAACCAGTGTTTCGCCCACCTACCTTGTAACGTTACATTCGTCATTAAACAACCGAGTCCTTAGAAAACACGTGGCCAGTGCCTCCCTACCGAAACAGAGCAAACAATAGCCCTTTAATACTCGCCTTACACCATACACCATTATTTGCGGCTGTCTTGTAGGTACCACGCTGCGTCGATTGTACCGGTTCGCAACTTATGCAAATCGAGTGGCCACTCTTTGATGCGTACTCTTTGATGGCAGGGAAATAATACAATAGTATAATGCATAATAATCTCTATACGAAAATACAATGTGTGTAGTTCTATAAAAGAATTAATGGTGTGGAGTTTCAATGGGTCAGTCTGATGTGTTCGTAAATTTTTATTTTTATTTCCTTAGGGTTGTTTCCCTTGCTGTTGATACTTAGTTTTTCTATGATATAATAGGTTTTTTATGCGAGGGTTTTACATCGGATATATTAATAACCCCTCGTCCAATTTCAACCAAACACATTCCGTTGGAGTCATTCATAATTTTTTAAGTATTTATTTAAAGATAAACTTCTAAAATATTAAATCACGAAAACTATATATAGCAGCAGCATTTTATAGAACACTATTTCCAAAAAAAAAATATAAATCTGGATAAAAACGAAATATCTTTTGGAGGTAACTATTTAAACCTCTTCTCAACTGGGCTGGCAGGACATTTTCTGAGAAATTACTAATATACTTACAGCTATAACATTATGTCTACTCGCTGTCGATAAAATTAGAAACTAAGATCGATGAATCGTTCATTTCCATGTTACAGGTGTCCAGACAGCGGAATATTGGCATAGACTACCTGGGCTGTTGGCCAAACATAAAAAAATCATATCTTTTGCTTACGCATTACCACAGTAAAATGCTGACAGAGAAAGAAATAGTTCGTTATAGTCTCATCCTACCTGTTAATGTCATGCTAAGAGCATGCATGCTGCATCCGGAGATCCCAAAATCACCTTGTGATCCTCAGCTTAAGGATAATTTACCTCAAACTTATACATGGTTTTGAAAAAACAAAACACGTATTTATACGTATCAACTGGAACTGGTCCATTCTTATTTATTTATTTAATTCTTTATTGTACACCAGAAATAGAAACCAAACAAAACAAATTATATCTAACAACAAATGTACAATGGGCGGCATTCTTATACATATACTGTGTTACTTTATTAAAGTATATCTACTTTCTCTCATATCGAAATCATGAGTCAATATAAAATGCTTTATTTCAATTAGACCATTAGCTACTTTTAAAAAGTCAAAACTAGTTGCAAAAATTGCCATAGAGAGAGTAAGATCTGACCAGTATGTAAAACTTGCTTTCGATCCCAAATAATAGACAAATATCGATGATTCAACTCTAATCCTGTATCTGATCGACCCTATTCATCTACCTACACGCATACCTGTACAATTACAACCAAACGGAAGATTACAAAACAAGATTCAAAACCAGACCAGAATAGAACTATAATAAAAGCCAAGATGGATTGTCCAAAAAAGTACAAAACGGACAAATCAAAACAATACCTCTAACTTATGCAAGTAATGCGCTATAGTATTTGTATGCCCACCCTTTCTTAGAGGACTGGTGAGGCCAGAAAATAGAAAAAAGTGTAGGGCGAACACACACAGGCAAACATCTCACACGTGAGAGAGCAAAAATAAACGTTGTTGGGTACGAGAGAGCGCGTACAACAATTCCGACCCTAACTTTTACGTATAGAGTAGAATTTTCATCGGCGGCACTAAATATTGTTTATGTTAAAACATCAGCTGTTTAGAGTAGCTGCAAAGGGAATATGTTGCAGATAAATTAGTGTGCGCATTTGGTAACTGTCATGTGTATTAAGGGGATAAAATTACTGGAAACGAGCGATGAAGGACTGCTTATGTGTTGAGCTAAATTGTATTATATTCATACTGTTTTTACGTTAAGGGGGAGTTGTATTCCCAGTAGTAATTACACGAGAAGCGTAACTGGCAGTTACGCATTGCGTCGATCACAAATCGTCTACCCACTTTATTATCTGTGCTCATGCATATTTTTTTCTTCTAAAGGAGAATATTCTCGAACGCTTTCATACTCTTCCGTGGAATGACTTTAGTATTACTATGTAAATAGCTTTGAATACAGGTTTTTGTGTAATTTCAGTCAAACTGCAGAGGCATATTTGTGAGTGGTTAAACTTTTCTTTTCATTTCTACAGCAAAAGTAAAAGGTCCCTGATGAGATGTGTATCCAAAATGTTTAACTATTTTTGTTCCACGCCTTTTAAATAAACCTACTATAAAAAAAAACATAGAAACCTAATCCCAAGTTAATCTTTGCATAGAAAAGTAAAATTACCTTTATGTTTTTTTTTAAATCTTTCTTACAAAACCATCCAACATCTGAACATTTCTCTGGTTCATTATTTTTAAAATATTTTGTATAGTTGTAAACTAAAGTAATTTTATTAGTGACTGCCTCACTCATAAACGCCACTATGGAAGTCTTGAATTATATTCCCAGGTCTTATCCAGGGTTTGTATATTAAATTCTCAATAGCAGCTCGGAGTTTGCATTTGTGCCCGGTTTATGGCGATAGGCTCGCGCCCTCTTACTCGTACATGTCCATTAGTACACCTCTGCGTTACCCTTCGTGGAATACAGGGATGATGGTATAATATGTATGTGTGTGAGTATTTTAAAAGTAACTCAATAGATGGATATTACACTGCTTATGGTCTTTTTATTTTACCATACAAGGACATCATTTAAATAATGTACTTTCAAGGATTTGCCTGACTTGCTTTTAATTTTTTTTTAAGAGTGCTATCTTCCAATACAGCTATCTACAACAATTCTTAAGGTTGATAACCATAATAATACAAGCTTAGGATCTACCATAAAACTTATCACCCTTATATCTGTAACACAGGGTTCAAAATAGAAACTCAAGCTATCTCTAAAGTGTTTCTATAAAAAAAACTACCTGTCTCACGTATTTTATGTTTGAAGTTTGTTCGTAAGTTTCTTGTGGTTTTTTGCAATATATTCTCGAGTTTCTTCAACTTTATTGATACGCACATTATTCCTGGCCAGCTTACCATTATTTTGAATTCTACGAATATTGTATTCAGAAATAGAAGCCATAACTGGCTGTCAGCTGATCAGATTACTATTTCTTGGGTACTTGGATGAAAGGTTTGTCCAGCAGATTATATGTGAGCGTTCTGTTTATAAAACTTCTTCTATTAGTTCAGTTTTATGAATATAGATAAAGGTATCAAGTTAATAAGAAGGATGACTGACTGTCTAGGGTACGTAAGGTACGAATGAATTAAGGTACTCTATACCTCAATGGCATTCACTAAAAGAGTCCAGTGAACGAATACGGGCCAATGATGATACTAATATGATGAGCAAGGTTGCCAGTGCTCCGCGAGGAAACGTCGCGTTGGCGGTGAGAGGACTTTGACCCTTATACTACCAATACAACTATTCAAACACTTTCGTCTTCGGTCGGCAACACGCAAGTGATACCCCTAGTGTTGCAAGCGTCTATAGGCTACGGTAACCGCCTACCATCAGGTGGACTGTATGCTTATTTGCTACCTTATTGGTATAAAAAAAGACAAACCATCGACTTATATTAATAAATGTATCGCAAACGTCTGGACATTTAGCCCGGCTGTGCTCTAAAATGCCTCATTAATCTAATGGTCGTAAGCGCGACTTCTACGCTAGAGGTCTTGGGTTCCATAAGTACCATTCCCAGATCAAGCAAAGTGTTCAATGAAAATCTTAGTGGCAGCTTACAGTTTAGCTTTTGAATTGTGCTGATTCTCTGAGTCTGTTTCTTGTCAATTAAAAAATGGTGCAATCACTTGTAAATTGTAATAGACAATAGATAGATCAATTTAAAATACGACTTTTATCCGATAGTAACCACGCTTATTAGTTGACATTATATTGACAGTTTTGATATCGTAATAATCATACAATATATTATAGCATCCTCCTTAGATAATGAAAGATATTAATTGTATAATACCAGAAAGACATTTAAATTTTATTGAATTCTATAGATTTGACAAAATGTATTGTAGAGAAAACGCCAAATCATTCTGCAGTTGGATGTTGGTTATTGTAAATACATTTTGACTGATTGCTGTTTCTCGTAGTTGTCGAGTCCCTATAGGGTGATTAATCTAAGGCAATTATTTCGTAGATCTTACCCGGAATTTCAATAGAAATTTTATTGTATTGACACTTTTTGTGACGTGAAAAATTATGTGTCAATTATTCGTAAAATTATGAGAATATTTGTACGATTGTGGCCAAGATTATTACGAACGAATGTATTTCTTTTTATTTAAATACTTTTAACATTATTATATTGCCTATACTTTTTCTCGTCATGATGGAATCGCCAAAACCAAATGAAACTTCTACTATGCTAAGAGTATGTTAGATACTTTGAATGAGAACAAGTTCTGTTTAGTGAGGGACTGGATGGCGCTGTGTAAAATATCACATATGTTATATTACAGTTACGTCAAATTTCATGAAATAATTTAATAACTAAGTTAATCTATCATCATGCTAATTAATTAATATAAGGACAAACTTTCTAAAACTTAATCTGTATCACACTACTCTAATAAGCTCTAAGAACACATTCATACACTATTAAAGTATTCTTCGAAAATTATCTGTTAGAGCCTTACGCACACATGCACAAACTCACCTACGCACACAAACACACCGACGCTACCCTAGATCACAAAATAGAAAAACCAGAAGGCTAACTGAATCTAAAATACTTGACGAAATCTTCTGGTGCTATCGAATGCTAGATTACTTCATAAATTATTATCTCTTGCATTGTTATACGATTAATGCGTATATGATACATCGATTTATAGAAGATTCGATGAACATAATTTTACGATATTTCAGGTGTGATGGAGAAAGAAATCTAGAGAGCGGAAAGAAAGAAGTATGTTATATCATAATATGTTGCTCAATAATACGCTATGTTATTACTAGATCATTCCGAATGCTGTGATTGTTGACTCGTTTATTTTTAAATTATCATAGGTACTTAGTCCAATAGCTGTATCATGTAGTCCTAATAAATAAATCTTGTCATAATTTGTTATGATATTATTTTTTACAATATTTTGAGGCAATGGAGTGCTAAGAGCGAACGAAAACAGCTGTTGTAGAAGTATTCTTGAAAGGTAGTCTTAGTAGGGTAACTAAAACTACTGCAGAAATCCAAAATATGGTTTAATTGCCTAATGGTCCGCCAGGTCTTTTGAAAGATCGTTAGGCAAGGGCCTTCTAAACTTTTTATTGGGCCCTTTGAAACTATTCTTCGAAAATTATCTGGCAAAGCTACGCAAGGCACGCATACACGGACACACCCTCACTATGCTAGTAATGTGTGGGTGTTTTGCATTAGTGTGTGTGCCGTCAGTGTCAGGTAACATCAGCTGTTGCGCCGGCACAGCCCATATGACTTCAAGGACATCTTGTGGTACTTTTTTTTTAAATTCACTAGAAACGCCGATACACGATAAAGTATTCCGCCGCCGGTCATTTTTATTACCTATCCGTTTATAAAATAATGAGGTTTTGTATGGATATTTTTGATTAATAATAACGTGTATTTTTCCCAATGTAAGTTGCATTTACTTAAGTTTGATAGAACGTTATTAGGTATATTTTTTTTACAACGAACAACAATAATGAAACTTTCTATAAAAAATCTAGATAGGATTTTTAAACGATGAAGGAAAACATCGTGAGCAATACCTGCTCGGCTTTCGAGATTTTTCTCGACGACGGTGTTAGAAGTCTGCCAACCTGCACTAGGCCAACGTGGAGGACTATAGCCTAATCCTTCTCAATATGAGAGGAGACCCGTGCCCAGCAGTGGGACAGTACCTATATGGGTTTATGAAGATGATTTTTAAAGCCTGTTGACGAAAATATCAATTAAATATGACTAATTAAGTGCCTAACGAATTATTTATTAGAGACTTAAGTAAGTGAACTTCTCTCTCGGCTCTCCCGGGAATTGGAGATTAATTGTTAGTACCTAGTAGTAGTAGGTTCATTGCTAAAAGATATGAGATTATTATTTTTTTCCTTTTTAAAAAGATAGCTTCCTCCCTAGGTACCTAGTCCTGTGTCGCGGGGTAGTATTTACTAATAAACTCAAAAACTAAACAAATATCTGTAAATTTCGCAATGAATTGCCTCGGGTGGGAATCAAACCCACCATACGCGGCGAAACGGTAGTGGCGAGATGACCACCAATGATGATGATAATTCAAAAAGATTTTAACTATGTCAATGTTTCAATAGAGAATTACGAATAAAGCCATGCATCAACTTACCGGAGACAGCGTTGTTGTCATCCTCACTGGCTAGGTGCTACGGCGTCTTCATTCACAAGACAGTCAACAATCACAATCACAATAGTTTGCATAGATTCAAAGTTGGTGCCTACACGTAAGTAATATGTATGTAAGTAGGTAGGTTTCGGTGACAAGCTTACCTAGGTACTATATAAATAACAAAATGTCAACAATAATACAATAAGGAAGCATTTTATAAGTTCTGAATGTTCTGAATCCAAGAGAGACAGCTAAGACACAAAACAGAACGATTTCACTGTTGATATGAACCAAGTTACACACACAGTAAAAAAAAAACACGTTAATCACAGAAACATTACCGCTGATAATAATTTTGAGCTGTCAAAAAAATGCCCACCAACGATCGCTTAAAAAGTGCGTTCGGAAATGCCAACATGAATACTTCCGTTAGTTTTTTTTTAATATCGAATTAGATTTAAAGCAACAGTATCGTTCGTTAGTAGGTATCAAATCCAAATAAAGTTTTATTGCAAGGAGTATTAATTGTTTATAAACTGACATTAACGAATATTATTACATATTAATTGATCAATGCAAATGTTAACGTGCCATTACCTAAACATTTTTAAATAGCTTATTTGTGTAGGTTAATGCACAACGTACACAACTACATGAAAAAAGAAGAGATTATTGTCATAACCACAAACAAATCCTTTTGAATGCACAAACTTCAAAAGCTTAGAGATCTTATGAAAAATCAGCTAAAATTACATCTTCCCATCCTGTACACTTCGACACCTAAACAATTCACACACTCACACATACAAGTCACGTGTTGCTTTGCTCCAAGGATTTACTCAGCTGACTACACACACATGCACACCAACAACAACACAAATAAACAAACACCATGTGTTTACACAACTTAACTGAGCTTGTAGTTGTGTGTAGTTCGTATAGTAATGAGAGGGTTTCGAAAAAAGTACAAGAGATATGGGGTGGAGTAACAGAGACGGACCAAGTATGTGTTACTTATAGATATTTTCCTTGTGTGGGAAAGGGATAGCGAAGTTTTATTTGTGTGCTGTCAAAACGTTCCTTTTTTGTAAAACTCGCCGGGAGGCAAGGTGCACGAATGCATTCGATTTTTAAATTGTGACCTGAGTGATGTGTGACGTTCAGTCATTTCTATCTTCAATAGATGGTTACGTAACTACTAGGAATCCTTAACTGCTATTAAATACTTATCCTTACTTCGCTTCCTATGTTTTAGTAAGACATAGGAAGCGAAGTACAACAGACTGACTGTACTCACATTCAGACTTACGTAATTTATAATTTATCCTATTCTATCAAATATGGCCATTGAATATAAAAATTAGACAAAGTAAGTACCTAATCCAGTGTTTGTCAATTTAAGTAGGTACTAATAAGTAATTACTTAGGTACTTGAATTTTGGAAACAAAAATACAATAAAAAATCGAAAGAGTAGCAAACGCCTGTGCACAAAAAAGTAAGCACAGGTATAAACATATATGTATACAGCCTAGTAATTACCATATTTTTCACTGCAATATTTAATGCGGCAATGTATTTAAACATTGTTACTATAGTGAAATTAAGTGAAGATTAAAGCAAGCAATTCAATTTCTTACAATATTTTATTTATGCACCTTTCACCTTTCGCCATTTAAGTCAAAGTATCACCTGCGAACTAACTAGTAAAGTCAAATAAAATTGATAACTGCTGTAACAATAGAATAATATCTTACTATTACTTGTCATAGTATAAATTGACCTAAGCTTTTATATAAAAGTAAGTACTTATAAATTTATTAAACTAAATACGTAATGCAGCGCCATCTATTGACAGGAAAATATAATTACATAATAATATTCCTATTAAGAATCGAACACTAATACGGGTTGAAAAAATATACAATTTATTTTAAAGATTGTTTTTTTTTGCAGGTTACATTTAAAGATTCGAATTTTGAATTCCAATTAGTGTTTTGTTAGTATTTGGTAGTGAATTTGTGACCTCGAAGCTCACGATATTTTATGTACTGTATAATTTAAGCCAAAAATGTAATTTTTAAGGAAGCTATAAATATAATGACATATCAGAGTCAGCGGCTGGTTCTCATAAATGGATTTCCAGGAATGGCATAACCCTAAACTGGTCATTTCTTCGTCGTAAATGGGTAAATTGTTATGACTTGATGAAGGCAATGCTGTTAGACTTTATTAGTGCTGTAATGACATTCAGAGTTATTGAACCCAGTATAAAATATTATTACGAAATTATAATGACTAATCTTTTTCAGATTAATATGAGCTGGACTCCTTCAAAACAGCATTACACAGAGACAAGAGGAAATTAAATAGGAAACCCTGCGGTAAGACAAAACAACCTTTTCTTAATAAATAATAAGTAGGTACCTACTTACAAATATTCTAGATTTCTCAACAGTAGTGTTTAAAAATATTATTAAAAGTGAGTAAGGTATTACGCCTACAAATTAAGCTGATCTTCTTTATATAGTAGGTATAAGACAAAGTTGCTTCCCACTATCTGTCCCTCTAGTACGCAGAGATCTTTTAAACTACGCAACCGATTTTAATACGGTGTTTACTATAATTTAGATAATTCCTTCTGGAAGTTTTATATCTATAATACATGCATGTTAATAATACATTGCAAAGTCTGGGCAGGTCGATAGTGTTACAATAAAAATGAAAAACAACAGACATGTGATTGTACTGTTGTTTTCACATTTTTTCGACATTATATTATAGCGACACAGTGTATGATAACGTTAACTAGCGACGTACCCCGTCTTCGCACAGGTTTAATGTACTCACAATTGACTTAAGTACATGTATTACACGTATAAATCTTCAGAAATAAATTCGATTCGATAGTAAAAATTTTAGCCTTATTCCTCTCAATCGTAGAGGAGACCCGTAATATTACCGTGCCCGTGCCCAGTAGTGGAACAGTATACGGGTTGATGATGAAGCGAAGGAACAGAAAGACAGAAGTGAACAGCGACTTTGTTTTATCCGAGACTAGTGACACGCCCCGGCTCCACACGGATGCAATGTACTAATAACATGCATATAAACTTTCCGTAAAATATATCTAAATGGTAGTGTAAAACATATTAAAATCCATTGCGTAGTTTTATAGATTTCCGCGCACAGAGGGACAATCAGTGGGAAGTTACTTGCTTTGTTTAATACTATGTATAGAAATAGTGCAGTGTGTAAAATCTATACTTACGTCACTTGTAGGTACTCAATTCGTGTAACAAAACGAATATCGTCATAATAAGTAGTCAGTCTTTAAGCCTCCACCACCAAAAATGGGAACTTCAAATAAACGAATAAATAATTCCTTGAACCGATTTCGCAATTATCGATTTAGATTTCAAATTCGAATTATCATGCTTGACCAGCTGATTAGTGCTGACCAATTGCTAATAACAGATAACTGACATTGCCTACTTCCTAAAATAATCCTTTAATAAACTAACAAATTCCATTAATTCTTCCAATCACACAAAAAGGTGGAACATCGATTAGATACCCGAATTCCATCTACCCTTTAATGTTACCTTCCTAAATACCGGCGTTGCCTCGCATGCCAGCACTACGCATTTAAACCGATTGATCACACTACAGCTGTTCCCATCAGCTGATCGCGCACACAGGCGCACGTACACGCACACAGCGCACGCGCACGTGTGTGTGGGTCCGAGGCCGTGGGGGCAAAAAAAAGTGGGAACCAGTCTGACGGGCCCGCTTTTGTGCATCCGCTGGTGAGTGCATAGAGTAATATGCAGATGCGTCGACGCATTCGAAAATACAATAACGAATTTGAAAAAGGAACAGCGTCATCACGGAGCGCAACTTCTAGTAAATTCTAGTTGATTAAAGGTGCAACGTAAATTTCGTAGCTTCTATAAAAAGTCTTACAGCTTTTTAATTAGCGCAGATCATTTCTTTTTCAATTTTCTTTTTAAAAATCTTTAAATTTTTGTAATCGTTATTAAGGACAGATCACAACTATCCGTGATAATTTTCAACACCAAACCAGACTACATTTTAGGTATCGCGTCTTATCTTTGAATAAAATTAGTCTTAAGAAGTAGATCTAGCCAACTACAAACACCTACCCTTTCTTATCACGTAAAATAAATGCTGAACTCAAAAATCGTAACAAAACGGTAAAACACCAACTTAATCTTTGGCCGCTTACCATTTTTTTTAGTTTCCAGACCCTCTGTGAATGTTTTACGACGTATGTCCGAGCTATAGTGATTTCGGGTACCTGCTCGACACCCGTACGATGAAGCGTGAAGTTCACCCAAGTGAAACTACGCGAAATCCTGGCCAACAAAACTAGCTAGTTCAGGAACTTGTTAGTAACACCGTTAGACCATTTATTTTTATTAAAAATATAGTTTCCGTAGTAGGGAAGACGCCGTGTTTCGCGGGGGACTTCATTCAATTAACAGATACAAAGGTAAACCCAGAATCGAAATCAATTGATGTCCGTCTGTGGGTCTTGTAGTTCAAGTGTTGGACGATCACGAGATCGTGTGTTCGATTCTCACAGGACAAAAATATTTATGTGATGAACACGAGTGTTTTGGTATGTCTGGGTATTTCTTATGTTATCATCATCAACCCATATACTGTCCCACTGCTGGGCACGGGTCTCCTCTCATATTGAGAGGGATGAGGCTATAGTCCACCACGCTGGCCTAGTGCGGGTTGGTAGACTTCATAAACCGTCGAGAAAAATCTCTAAGGTATGCAGGTTTCCTCAAGATGTTTTCCTTCACCGTTTAAGCGAGTGATAATTAGTTATTAATACGCACATGAATTCGAAAAGTCAGAGGTGCGTGCCTTGGGTTCGAACTCGAGACCTTCGACTTGGCAGTCCAATGGTCATACCACTAGACTACTGCTTACTTCTTATGTACTTATTAGAAAAGGTATTTAAGTATTATATCAATAGTCTAGTACGCAGTGTATCTACAAGCTCTGCTTAGTTTGGGACTAGATAGTTCTGTGTAAAATGTCCCAAAATATAGTATTATATGCTCAAGCAAATATTTGTCTCGAACCAGTGTCGAACCCATCGACAGGCGGAATGACGACTTTGGGAAGGTAGCTGGGATAGCTGGCAGTGTGTGGCTGGGGAAAGCCGAAGATCGTGCTCTACGGCATTCACTGTGCGAGGCCTACGTCAAACCATGTACGAATATAGGCGAATTATAGCAATCCCTCTCAATATGAGAGGAGACCCGTGCCCAGCAGTGGGACAGTATATGGGTTGATGGTGATGGTGGTGATAGCAATCGACACAAAAAACAAACGTGCAGTTGTCATTAATTTAAACATCGAAACTAAAGTAGAATTGCATTTCTTGACTATGTCCGGTTCTTCTCCATAATAAGGAATAAGTTATCGTGTTTCTAAATTCTCTCAGTTAAAATGGCTGGTATTATTACATATATTTCACACATTAATAGAAAATTTGAGAAGTTCCCTTGAACCAGCGTCTTCTGGTTAAATACACCAGACGCTATGACCGATAAGCCACGGAGTCCCACCCGCCAGGTCGAAATTTGTCTTCACATTCTGAATTTACATTTTTATGGTGACGTCACTGACTTATATTGAAAATAGAATTACCAATTAATAATAAAATTACCATTGAAGTCACTTAAACCAATCTAGATAGACACGGTCAAGTTCTATAATTTATTATCTTTATAACATCTATATAGCCTATTACATGTCATGGGAATTCGATGGACATTTTGAAGTCAAACTAGTTTAAATTGAACTCGAGCCCAATTACTAGATGGACGCAAATTGTTATCGTATTACTTAATAAAGTCGAGAATCGAGCTGTAACAGGCTTCTTGCTGACATTTTAATCCTGGCTAAGCCCTGGAGACGGATGTCAGAAGATACGGAGTGCTTGGAGGGTAAGGTTCAATGAACTAGAATTAAGTGAGCGTTGAAATTGCTTGAACGGATGTTGTTGGTGCAATTGCAAGCATATATAGCTGATGAGTGCAATGCTACCGATATACAGACTACACCTCGATCTATAGACATGTTTTAAATAAAATTACGATTTCTGTGGTCTAGTGGTTCGAGTGTCGGACTGAGGTCGTGGATTCGATACCCACAGGACACAAATATTTGTGTGGTTAAAACATAAGTATTTTTGTTTCTATGTATTATAAGTATGTATTTATAAAAAAAAAGTATTTAAGTATTATATCCATTGTCTAGTAAGTACCCATAGTACAAGCCCTGCTTAGTTTGGTAATAGATGGTGCTATGTAAAATTATCAAAGATTATTATGGATATATTATAATTAATATAGTGGGCAAACGAACTAGGTTAAATTGGGAAATGTAAAAGAACGATGTTTATACTGGCTATAAATTCACCCTCCGAGTCTTTTCCCAACGATGTTAGAGTCAGTTTCCAGTCTAACCATTTTACACAAAGAACGAACTGCCAACTGCCATGCAACATACTTTCTGGATAATACTGATATCATGAGGATAGACCGGTTGTCAGGCTTTTTAGAGTTTTAACTACTACTAACAACTGTCATAGATATAGTATGACAACCGGGATCGCGACGGCTTTACGTGCTCACCGAGGTACAGAGGGGTAAGAATGGTCTACCATCCAGAGTCTGGCCGCGACTAGAACAGCTTAACCTGGCAGACTGGTTGAGCTACGTAGTTATTACTTAGCTACGAGCCCTGAATGCGGCTGAACTGATATTCAGCCGCATTTGGTTAGACTGCTAGCCGACATGGGTAGCGAAAAGGCTTGGAAGCTGAGGATAATGTAGGTACATAGTACAGGGTGAAACTATTCATTATCATCATCATCAACCCAGATATTGTCCCACTGCTGGGCACGGGTCTCCTCTCAGATCAAGAGGGATTAGGCTAAAGTCCACCACTCTGGTCTAATGCGAGTTGGTAGACTTCACACACCGTCGAGATAAATCTCTAAGGCATGCAGGTTTCCTCACGATGTTTTCCTTCGCCGTTGAAGCAAGTGATAATCAATTATTAATACGCACATGAAATAGTAAAAGCAATGATAGCCTAGTGGTATGGCCATTAGACTGCCAAGTCGAAGGTCTCGAGTTCGAACCCAAGGCCCGCACCTCTGACTTTTCGAATTCATGTGCGTTTAAATAATTAATATTCACTCGCTTAAACGGTGAAGGAAAACATCGTGAGGAAACTTGCATACCTTAGAGATTTTTCTCGACGGTTTGTGAAGTCTGCCAACCCGCACTAAGCCAACGTGGTGGACTATAGCCTAATCCCTCTCAATATGAGAGGAGCCCCGTGCCCAACAGTGGGACAGTATATGACTTGATGATGACGATAATTGTGCCGCATCCATTATAATAGGACATCCGAGTCATAACAACGCGACACACTCGTCCGAAGTACTTACATATTTCATAGCGCACGCGATCCCCATATCATTGCTAACTATAAAACTGTACTCATTGTGAATGTTTATCGATTTTATAAACTTGCTGTTCTAACTTTATGCAACCGTTTTTGCATGTATAATGTTGAGTGCAATACTGGAGTCGTGACTTAGTAATATCTTTGTACGGTCATCAAAAGAGTTAGGTATAGGTACAGGCAGCTAAATTGATAATCTGTGTTTTGATATAGATAGTGTAATAATGTATCACACAATATGTGTCAAAACGCAGTTATTGTAAGCATACCTAACCCTATGGCGCGTAATTTATTAGATTTATGTCGAAGTCTGTATAAAAATGCATATTTCGTTTACTATCTGTAGGTATACTTAACTCTTTTGTTGACTGTACATTCAAATCTAATGCCAAGTATTGTATTAGACTAATATGTACTTTTCTAAAGTCAAAACTAGGTGCACGGTGCAGAAGTTTGTCTTATGGAAATGAACCGGCAAGAAAACACATAGACAGTTATTTTTTTAAAAATTACATGATTCCAGTATTACTCTTAGTTTACAATTTTATTCTGAGCAGTAAACTGTGTGTAGTGGTTGAGCATACGCTTTCTTTACTACACTTTGTGGGTTCGATCTCGGCATGGAACAAATATTTTTGATTAGCTTACATGTAGTTCTTCGGAGTCTGAGTGTTTTTGAAAATTCGTGTTTTATAGAGAGTTTTTGTTTAAAAAAAACAACAGCTCGACTTGGGAATCGAACCCTGAATCTCTACGATCACTATTCTAATGAAACACTCATATATTATTATGTAATACCTATATAGTTGGTTGCGGCACCTTTTTAGACTTTTGCTTTGATTTCTAGCTTGTAGTCGCATTAATTAAGCTAGCTACTGACCGCAATAATGTATAAACCTCTTAAATATAATAATTTAAAAACCCCAACAACATAATTAATAAAAATGTAACATCTTCACGCCTCTAGATGGTATCAAAGGCCATAAATATGGCAACACAAAGCCATAACAATTCACCGCACCTAGCTTCCTGCTTATCCCCTAAAAAACTTCAACAATTAAAATTATGATAACTTTAAACAATACATCTGGTACAGTTACAATGTTATTACATTGGTTTAAACGTTACAATAATTAATTTTTACTTTAATTAGTCAAAAATGGTTGCTATATTTTTAACATAATAGGTTTACAAACACTTAAAAATGTACATTCGTAATAAAAAGTGTCTGGTTTTGTTTTAATTATGGAACTAATTTTTTTATTCTGTTGCTAGGCCAGTTTTAGATTAAATATTGCTTAAGACAACGTGTTTGAGATACTGTAAGTTAAGACCATCATAATTATAAAAAAGTTAGCTTTTTGTTCTAAAATTTTGTTTTCAAATCGTGCGCTGATTGTTCGTTTTTTAAACTTGGTTTGAATAATTATCACAGACGGTTAAAATTATTTTGATTTAACATATAATAACATATTATCTTAACTTCACGCCTGTATTACCCAGTGTTAGGCAGAGTATCGAAGCACTCCCACGCAAGTTATTATGTATGGTATCTATGTTTTAGCTCCTATTATTATGGGACCTTAAGGGCTAAAATGCCATTAAACTTGCACAAATTTAAACACACACAGACAAAATGTCTATCTTTGGGTTTCAAATAATCCTAGGTTCTTTACAAAATGTTGTTTTCGCCAACTTCCGAAATTACTATTTTTAACTTACTATTTTTACCTGTAAAATGTATACCAGTGAAAAATAATTAATTTGAACACATATATTAAGTCCGCGCCCTCATTATGTCTCAGTAATTATTTACGACTGTCAGCTTGGTTTTGATTATGTTATTTAGTTTCGTTTCGCGTGTTACACTTATACGTATTTACAATAGGTCGACAACACAGTAGAATATGAATCTATCAACATAAATAATTATATGTCTTTTTGATATAGGTGTAGGTTTGTTGGTTTGTCTGTATTTTTTTATACCACTAAGGTGGCAAACGATCATATGGCCCACCTGATGGTAAACGGTTACCGTAGTCCGTAGCTTATAGAAACGCTTGCAACACCAGAGGGTGACCATAACTTTATATCGATAAAGTTATGGTCACCCTCTGGTGTTGCAAGCGTTTCTGGTAAGCAGTTACCGTAGCTTATAGCTTACCGACGCTTGCAATACCAGAGGTATCACTTGCGCGTTGCCAACCCTAAAATAGAAAAATATATTAAACAACTTCCAATTCGTTTAAAGGCTTCATAAAGTTATCTCTAGTTATTATTTTTAGGTAAAGAAATTTACACAGGCAGACGTTCAACCTGCGTTCTCTGGTTGGAAATTGCTTAGCATCAATCCATAGACTTCAAATTAAACACATACACTCCCTTAAGTTATCACATTGTAATTACTTAAATATACAATGGAAGCACAAACGGAGCCGCGTGTATATCTAGTATAGTTAAAGATAAGGTAAACGTCCCACGTCGTCACGCAATGTGCATAAAAACGTAAATTATTAATGACCGTTTGAAGGCGATATCATTAATCCTGTGGCTTTAGCGGTGTGGCTGTGCAGTCAGCGGTTTTAGTAGCTTTTTGTAAAATTCCATTTTGTTATCATAAAATTAATGAGATTCAGCACTCGTTTCATTAAGGAACTTTATGATATTGTGGGTTAGAAATTTATTTATATATATTGATGATGATTATTTAAATACGTATATTGCTGTGCTTATAAAAAAAGTGACTTTATACTCAGTTGATCGACTGCTACGCTAGTGGCTAGAGTCCCAGGTCAAGCAAAGCGTTAAGCTGTTTCTATGATATTCTCAGTAGCAGCACGGTGTTTGGATTTGTGCCCGGTTAATGGCAATAAAATATCTTTGTCAATAATTTTCATTTTCAAGAATCTATACTTTCTTCTAGACCACTAGCATACGGCCTACCTGCTGGTAAGGAGTTACCGTAACCTATTGACGCTTGCAACATTCGCTCCTTCAAATCGCAAGTGATGCATCTCGCAAGGGTTGCCGACACTGTAAAATGAAAGAGGAGTTGGTAGTAGTTGGGTTGGCAGTATAAGGGTCAAAGCCTACTATCGACACAACGTTTCTCGCGGAGCACACTAGTTACCTTGCTCACCGTTAGGAACACAACACAGCTCAAAACAGTACTATTTCACTTCGATTTTCTGTAAGGCGGAGGTACTTCTCCAGTCGGGCAGCTCCAATTTGACTGGAATTACTCCCACCATGCCATACCTCTCGTAACTTTACTACTTTAAATTTAACTAATGTTATAAAGTTGAAGAATTTGTTTGTTTGCTTGGTTGAAGAACTATTCATTCGAATTGAATGTTTGTGTTGGATAGTTCATTTATTGAGGATAGTTATAGGCTAGGTCGTAGCGTCCTATTTCACGCTACGACCTATCGGGGTATTAATTTGCTCGGCTCCTATCGAGCAAAAAGGAAAAAAAAAACCCAGCTAGTAATTTAATAAACTAACTCAAATTCTATTTCGTTACTTTCTACTGTACTTTTTATATAATAATAAATTAGTAGGTATTCCGCCAGTCACAAAATCGCTGTTTTTATGGCCTCATGTCGACAATGCTAAAAATCAGTTAAGATGAGGTGTACGATAACAAAACGATGACTGGGAGAAGTGGGACCTGCGGAAACATACTACATTTATCATCTAACTAATGATTCTACTTAGTTATAAGTACCCAGAAACTGCAGGAAAACTTTTGTTTTTTATTGTAATAAAATGTTATACAAGCAAACAAGGCATCTGATAGTAAGCAGCAAGCTCAGCCATTACATAAATAATAATAATAATAGTAATAATTATTGCCACAAAAGTCACATATTGGAAGTCCAAATTAATGGAACTTAAAATAAAATTAACAATTAATGATCTGTTAGTGTTTTTTTGGTTTTCCGATGTAAATGTGTTGCTAGGCTGTAATGTTTTGCTGTATAGTTTATTGCGCCGCTTCTCTTTCTCAGCTAAAACACTAGGAAGCGGTGAAGAGCGGCTGCTGGGGTCTATCTTAAATGTAAAAATGAAGTTCAAAAAGTACTACTTAATAGTCTATCTGACTTTGACTGAAAAACCAACGAGGGACGGACGCAGGTTCAAATCCTGCCTGTGATTTTATTTTTTTCTCTAAAATATATATTCACATAAGTATCAGAAATCAGTAAGTATGTCCATTTCCAGCCATGACCCTTAAAAATGAAACACAACAATATTAAAACGTTTATTTTGCCATACATATTAGACAGTTATACATTAAACATAATGAACATATAAAAACATAGGCAACATTTGTGCAGCATGGAAACCAGCTCAGAATTTGCGCTCCGCACAGCACTGATTCGGCTGATCCCTATCACTTAATTACATTAAAAAAGTGCCGAAAGAGGAATACTCCTAAATTTCACCAGCCGTGACATTCTTATTTCTTTTTGTTCGGTCCCTAGGGATCATCATCATCAACCCATATACTATCCCACTGCTAGGCATGGGTCTCCTCTCATGTTGAGAGGGATTAGGCTATTAGTCCACCACGCTGGCCTAGTGCGGGTTGGCAGACTTCACAAACCGTCGAGAAAAATCTCTAAGGTATGCAGGTTTCCTCACGATGTTTTCCTTCACCGTTTAAGCGAGTGATAATTAATTATTAATACGCACATGAATTCGAAAAGTCAGAGGTGCGTGCCTTGGGTTCGAATTCGAGACCTTCGACTTGGCAGTCCAATGGTCATACCACTAGGCTATCACTACACAGGGATCATAGCATAATGTTAAATATCCTATATGCTTCCTCAAGAATTGGGCTATCAATTGCAAAAATATTTTTTTTAAATTCGACTAGTAGTTTCAAAGATTACCACATTCAAACAAACATATAAAAACTTCAGTTTTATTATATTAAGTATAGATTGTACGAATATAGCTTAATTTCTTTAAAATATATTCTGGAAACATGTTCCTATAACGACAGAACTTGTTCAGGGAAACGTGTCTACCATAGAGAAGAGAATTGAGAAAGCTTTAACATTACGGGCAATTACTATTCTAACAAAGCTTAAGATTGCTATCATTATCTAAAACTAGTTCCTAAGCGTCTTCATTAACCGAAGTTCAAAAAGTACCTTAAAATTTTGTATCAAAGAAAATCTAGCGTAAAAAGGTATAAAAGTTAGTAAGGTGACAGCACCAACTATTGTCCCTAAAATATTTACTTTCACGCCAACACGAACCGCCGCTATAAACACGATACATTGTTTACGCACAGACAAACAAATTAACTACTAACAATATGTTAGTAACATGTCGCTATTATTAACAATCTATTTTTTTTTCTTTTATACGTATACGTACGGTAATCTGAGACATGTGGCTTACCGAAATAGGTCGAATATGGTCGTAAGGTAACGGCACCTATTATGAGATACTAGTTTTTTATGGTAATTTCAGATAAATGGACCCATAAAGAAATGTTCCCCTGTTATTCAAATGTAATGTATCACAAAAATGATATCGTTTGGAAAATTACTTTCAGTAAGTAATGTTTATTACAAAAATAATTAGTTTTGAATCAAATCCGTCTTACATAATATTATTACAATTTACTTACGTTAACTTAATATACGCGTCAGAGAAACGTATTACTTAACCTCAACTCCGTACTTATTCGTACTCAAATCTAAAATCCAAACGCAATCATAAATCACTAACCATATTTAATCACAAACTAACTTCAAAGCGAAACTTAATTAAAAACAAATCACGGCCGACAACTGTCCCGCTCACCCCACATCTCGGCGTAGGGTCAAAGCCCTTAGCTGTTTTGTCAGTTAAACAGATTAGGTTATTTTTTTACTGTTTACTGTAACGAGGTTACGCGATCGTATTAGTTTAAACGGAGACCGAAGTAGCTCTTTGGTATCTTTACGATTTGATAAAATAAAATTACTTTCCAATCTTATCCATTTGTACCTAGTAGCGACTATTTAAAAAAATATTTTCTACATACACACTAAGTAAACTAGTTTACTTTATTAGTAAATATAGCATATATGTTTATTAGTATGTAGGTACATAATTATATTTACTTATACCTACGACTTCCACCCAAATTTCACCAATGTATCGTGGGTGCATTTATAAACACAAATTTTCAAAAATACGAACCCGGAAAAACTACATGTAGGTCATACGAATATTTGTTGCGCGCGGGGATCGAACCCACAACCCGTGGCGCAAAAGCCGATCGCTCAGCCGCTCCGCCAAACATGTCGTCAACTATGAGGACTATATTAAGGTCAGCTTCCAATCAAACCTGATCAGCTGGACTAGAACACACGGTAGACCTTCGCAGCCCTATTTCTTGGGAATGGACAAGTACTGATATCTTAAAGTAAAACTACAGATTACCCTTAACTATTGTTATAGCCTATATTAGTCCACTGCTGGATGTAGGCCTCCCCTAATGTGCGCCATTTCACACTGTCCTCGGCTTTTCGCATCCAGCTTCCACCAGCAGCCTTTCGCAAATCATCACTCCATCTTGCCGGAGGGCGTCCTACACAACGTTTGCCGAGTCGCGGTCTCCACTCGAGAACACGTCTACCCTATCGATTGTCGGTTCTTCTGCAGATATGGCCAGCTCACTGCCACTTCAGCAGTTCTTCATATAGGCTGATGATGATGATTGTTATAGGTGTTGGTATGTATGTCAACCGATAGACACAACTTTTCTTCTTAACGTTGCCCAGGGTGAGATCGACTGTCCTGAACTTCTTTCGAAAATAATTATACCAGTAAGAAATTTACGTAAAAATCTTTTGTTATAAAGACCTCCGTGCCACATCAATTTTAGAATGAATAGTTTTTTCCCTAGAGTATTCAATTAGTTTAACAACTTAAATATTGACAGTCGTATGTATCTTTTTACTACTAGTAAACATTCTGCCAGATCCCGTTTAACTAAATACTATATTGATAATGTGTAAATGTTAGATATCACCACTGGCTCAATCTTGGCTATTTGTTTAGTCTTAATTCTCATAACCAACTTTGTTTAAACTGTTCAAATTACCATCATATATTGTAAACTAAATGTGGAAGCTTGTTATTGGCATTTATTGATCTAATTTAATAACTGTTTGTATTTAGCTGTAAGCTCCCCAAATAAAATAAAATAAAATAAAATAAAATACTTACCCGTCCATAGACTGACCGCGGCAAGCACAGTTTAACCTTCTATTTCAACATAATATCAAAACACATCCTTATTCTATCCTCAGTTCATTTCGCGCTACTACATGTGAAGTTCCAAATAAGGTTTATTTATATAGAAAATCTATTTTGGACTTTTAAGAGGACAAAGGGAGGTTCTATGGGGTAGGTTGGCATGGCGATGGGTCGGTCACGTCTACCGCGTTACACGTGTCCTCGCTCCAAGGTATTGTATAGGGAAGAGGGGTGTACGATAAGTGAGTTGTAGTGAAAATGCATTTTTGGACTGGATTTGTATTTATATACCTAGTGTGGTAGTATAGCAGATGTTTTTTTTTACTTTTTATTCATTTATCGGCACATTATACTTATAGACTTTTGGAACACTGTTCCCGCGAATACATGTCATTCATTCATAGTTTTTCTATCCTGTCAGTAATTTTATTTATATTGTATACTAGCTGTTGCCCGCGGTTTCACTCGCACCTGAAAGGGCTTTTAGAGATAAAAGGTAGCCTATGTCCTTCTCCAAGTTCTAATCTATCTCTATACCAAATTTCATCAAATTTAGTTCAGCGGTTTAGACGTGAAAGCGTAACAGAGAGACAGAGTTATTTCGCATTTATAATAATTAGTGGGGATTACTTAGTATATAATTAGTATGTAATGTATTGAAATAAAACTACTTTTTACGGATTTTATCGCGTATATTGATATTCATATCAACATGTGTGAATGTGAACGAAGCAAAAGAAGTATGCAAGAATAGTAGCAAGTTGTGTCCTTTAGTCTGCCCACCCCTATGGGAATAAGGCGTGAGTGTATGTATGTACAGAGGCCAGCATATCAAGCTACCTAAATCTGTCAAATTTCTTTGATTGTATTTCAACTTTAATACAAAATAATAAGGTTCATATTCAATTGGGAAAACTTGACAGTTTTGGATACCTTGACCTACTGGCGTCTTTACCTCAGACATAATAAAAAATCAATTGTATCGACCTTCTGGAGGGTCACAATGAATTAATAAAGTTACAAATACATATAATTTATATTGTCATTAACTATCTCACTAATTTAAATAACTTACTGTCTTGATAGACAGACAGACACTGTTATTGTATAATAACTGTTGTGTTTGATTAATCATAATTATATCAATAGCTTTGCAAACAGAAGTACCTACCTAATGTTATCGTAACATCCATCACCTTGTATATATACTTAATCGTATATTGCTTAGATCCTGCCTCACACTTAAGACCAGCTCCAAACAGTTTTGTTACTTTCGTTCGTGTTTAAGTGAAATCCAGGGCTCGAGAGTTTAATATTTAGGTACTTACATAGATTTATAGGCAGTGATAGCCTGGTGATATGACCATTGGACTGTCAAGTCAAAGGTCTCGAGTTCGAATCCAAGGCACGTACCCTTGACTTTTCGAATTCATGTGCGTATTAATAATTAATTATCACTCGCGTAAACGGTGAAGGAAAACATCGTGAGGAAACCTGCATGCATTAGAGATTTTTCTCAACGGTGTTTGAAGTCTGCCAACCCGCACTAGGCCAGCGTGGTGGACTATAGCCTAATCCCTCTTAATCTGAGAGGAGACCCCTGCCTAGCAGTGAGACAGTATATGGGTTGATGATAATAGATTTATAACAGACGCAAAGACGAATTTGGAATCTATCTTCAATGTTTGGAAATAAAAAGCATAATTTAAAAAAAAGTGTAAGTAAGAAATTGAAAAAAAAACATAACCTACCTCCTACTTTATTAGCAAATCCTTCGTAAGTAAAATTATTGGTCGAGAAAATTTCCGCTGTCTTTCCAATCATAGGTAAATGCAGTAGAATAGAAGAGAGGATACCAAAATTGAGATTTTCACTATCTCCAACACAACAACACAGCCCACCCGCATCATTCAACTCTTTACAACATCATATTCTCGGCATGATTAATTTTTCGGGGTGTTTCTTAAAAATTTAGGGGTAGTTAAATCATAACTCAGAATTAATTGCCCCATATTTCATGGGGAACAATAGTGGGGCTTGACGGCAAATGACTGTAGGCCTGTAGGGCCCACACAATACTGTCTCAGAAACAATTAGAAGATTTAGATGATTTCACAACGAAATTTATTAATATATTGGGTTCGGATTCAGGGGACTTTTGTTTTTAGTCTGTTTGGAGGTCAGTGGGGTAGTAAAAATTTTAAAATTTGTCTAGATGTTTATGTAACTTTAAATTATTGTAATTGCGGGATACACGCAATGATTTGTTTTTTTCAATCCCGTAGTAATTCTCCAAGATCGTGTCTTTCAGAAGTTTTGTTCTATAATGTGACTTTTTTAGGGGAATAGTACCGTTGAAATACTTTTCAGATATTCGGATAAAGATACAAAATTCTCAGAACGATAACCTGCCTATTTTAAAAATAGGTCAAACAAAAATATCTTGGGAGACGAGTGCGAAGATGTAAGGATGGAAGGTCATTGGGAATAGGAACCAATCTATCACGATCAAATAGGCGTGTACCGAAAGAGCCTTAGACCTTTACAAATAACGTGCTTATTCATGTAAGTAGCTACTAAAAAAAGTAAAAAGGAAAGGTCCTAGAAACCTAACATATTACAGGGGCGGTGAAGGTCGCAAAGATCTAAGTGTTCTCGATAAGATTTTCTACTGAATACCATAATAGAATCACTTTTTGTACCCATTTAGATATGTTTCCAATTCTGTGAAATAATATTTTTTATTTAAATACACAGAAAATATATTAAAAAATAATTATTAAACAAACAATGTACAAGGGCGAACTAATAATATTTTTCCACAAAAATATTTGTTAATTTTACTTGTGGTTTATTAGGTAGGTAAATCTCAACCATAAATAACAATTTACTACTAAACTAATTTAATAAACATGAAATCTAAGCAACTACCGCCAATTCCGAACATCAAAAACAAATTATACGAAAAATCAATTATACCAACAGGAAATTGTCTAATTTCCCTAATGTTGATCATTTTGCGGATACACCACCAAAATTAATTAATAATTGAACGTGTTTAAACAGTTTTATACACAATTCGACATCAAAAACAAACAGACATGGCGGATCGCGGATAAATCGATACGCCTCGGTATTATTGGTAGCGGAAAAGCGGAAATCAGTGATTGCCGACCCGTGGCAATATCCGCTTAATACTGCTTTTATCCGCCGCGCCTCTGTAGGCATTGGGCCTACAACTGGGTGTTTTACCCTACTATTTTATTTATAGATATTGCTCAGTAATTAGGATAGAGCTTCGCTGTGGATTTATTTGTGCTTGTGTTTGGAATAGCGCGATTATGAACGTAATATTAAATATATTACGTTCATATTCGCTTTGGCTTGTTATCCTGAATTTGGATAGTTGGTAAATTATTTTGGGAGAATGTAAATAGTTTCATCCTTTTCAGATTGCTTTATATCTAAAAAATCACTGCAATATCTTCCTAGTCGTTTTCCAATTAGATTTGAACTAACTTAAAATATAATGAACTGAAAAAAAAAACTTGAGATTAAATTGACTTGTACTCAGATCTTTAAGGTTCTGAAGGGTTCCACAGCGTGTCATGGTCGTGGGTTATGTGACTGTACCCCTGACCGACTGACTCATAGTGACTATAAGGCAAGTGTTCTTTTTGTATGTGGTAGGAGTCGCCTCCCCAGGTCGCAGACGATCCATGAGGATCTCCCGTACTATAAAAAAAGGTCTCTAAGCTTTATATAGTTGGAATATCTATGTTAATAGAAGTGATTAAAAATGCCATGATTTAACGCTATAGTATGTATTCATAGTTATTACGTATTATTAAGTTCAAAGATCAGCAGTAGTAGCAGATACAAAAAGGTTCTTAGGAAAGCGACACACAGATAACTAAATAAATGGAGTGCCAATATGTAAGGTAAAATTATGTGTCTAAACCCTATTTAAACATATCATATAATAGATGACAACATACCATGACGCCTGTATTCCCTGAAGGGTTACGCAGAGGTGTACTGATGTACGCCCGCAGTTCGCCGGTACATTTAAGGTCCCATGTAATATGAAAAGCATATACCTTACCGATGATTTGAGACGTGTGGTCGTAACGACTGCTACGCTCAAGTGTAAGTAAAAGTGGATTTGCTCGACCAGGGAATCGAACCAGTGACCTAGAGATCTTCTTCTTCTCAGTCGTTTCGCTCTTGGCAGAGCGGTCGTGGTCACGTTGAGGCGTCCACTTTAGTGTTAGAGGCGGACACAGCTCTCTTCACAATCTCCTGCCATCTCTCTCTGTTTGCAGACTGTCTGGTGCAGTCTGACACACGGTTTCCCACTGCGGATTTCACTTGATCAGTCCAGCGCATAGGTGATCTGCCACGTGATCTGGTTCCCTCTACTTTTCCTTGCACGACCAGCCGTTCTATTGAATTGTTATCACGTCTAGAGACATGTCCAAAGTACTGTAGTATGCGCGTCTGTACTATGGCTGATAGACGCTTTGTGATGCCGAGTTCCTGGAGTATGGACACGTTGGTGCGGAACTCTGTCCACGATATGCCGAGCATTTTCCTCCAGCACCACATCTCTAGAGCATCTATCTTCCCCTTTTCCAACTCACGCACTGTCCATGTCTCAGCCGCGTAAAGAAATATTGGGAATATCAGCGTTCGCATGAGTCTGACTTTAGTGGCTTTGGTGATGTTGCGATTCCTCCACACTTTCTTTAATTTCTCCACCGCGGTCCTAGTTACAGCCATACGACGCTTTACTTCATCTACGCAACCACCATTGTTTGAGATTAAGGCCCCAAGATATACGTAGGCTTGAACCACGTCGCAGTTCGCAATCTGTGTAACTTCTGGCGAGTTGTCGTTGACGCGGTCCACGATCATAATCTTGGTCTTAGATCGGTTAATCTTAAGTCCAAACGTTAGGCTTACGCGCTCCATCTTGTGAAGTAATTCCTGCATGAGGTCCGCGTTACTCGCAAATAAGGTGGTGTCGTCTGCGTATCGTAAGTTTGAAATCTTGTATCCACCAATTACAACACCATCGTTCCAGTCTTCGAGAGTGATTCGCATTATAAGCTCGGTGTAGATGTTAAACAGCAAAGGTGAAGTTATGCATCCTTGTCGCACACCCGCACTTGGGTGGAAATTATCTGAGAAGACGTTATCTGTCCGCACTGATGCTGTTCCTCCTTCGTAGAGACCTCTGAGCAGGTGTACGAGGTGTTTAGGTGTGCCCATGTCCAGTAGTGTTTTCCACAGCGTTGGCCATTTCACCGAGTCGAACGCTTTAGAGAAATCAACAAAGCATATGTATGTTGGCTTGTTGAATTCTCGAGCCTTTTCGATAATTTGACGAACGATGAGGATTTGCTCGCGGGTTCCTTTGCCTTTTACAAAACCGGCTTGTTCTGGCGCAATTTCTCTGGACAAGTATGATTTCAGTCGTTCGTTTATAATATGCAGCATTATTTTACTCGAGTGTGTTATTAGAGCAATGAGTCGAAAGTTGCCACATTTCTTAGTCGAACCCTTTTTATGAAGAGGAGTAAAAATTGAGTGAGTCCATTCTGAAGGCCATTTGCCTGTGAGCCATATCTTGTTGCAGATGGTATAGAAGATATGAACGCCATGTTCTCCCATTGCTCGAATAGTTTCGATGGGAATTTCATCTTTCCATGTAGTTTTTCCATTCTTAAGATGTTGAATAGCGGCTCTTACTTCTGATTCAAGGATACTTGGCTCCAGCATATCACTCGTAGGCTCCGTGGGTGCAAAACTTTGCGACTGAGGATCTTCAAACAAGGACTGACAGTAGTTCCTCCACACTTCTGAAATTTTGTCCAGTTCAGTAACTATTTGGCCATTATGATCTTCAATAGCCCAGGTTTTAGATGGCAGCGTTTTTGTAATGAGACGGATTTTGCGGTACAAGTCTCTCGACTCATACCTGTCTGCATGCGCCTCGATTTCTGTACAAATACTGCGCAAGTAATTATTGTGATCTTGTCTACATTTTAGTTGTATTTTGGCCGAAATTTCATTGAGATCTTTGGTATCAGCTCCCGCTGCTTTCATCTTCTGGCGTTTTTCAATGAGTTTGAAGGTTTCCTCGGTCAGCCAGTGCTGTTTTTTGTGGGTTTTGATTGGTGGCGTTGCTTCCGAGACTGCTGAGACGATGAGTGACTTAGCGCGGTCCCATAGTGCATCGGGTGTTTCGCTAGCCAGATCCGCTTCCGACCATTGTGACCAATTTCGCTCCACAATCGAACGAAATCTCAGAGCATCTTTCACTTCGAGTTTCCTCGTTTTCTTGATGTTTCTGGCTGCTGTTAGTTTGAGCTTTAGCTTCGAGATCAAGAGTTGGTGGTCGGACCCGCAATCAGCCCCTGGTAATGTATGGGTATTTGTTATGGATGATCTCCATCGTGACCGTATCATGATGTAGTCGATCTGGTTGCGAGTTTTTCCATCAGGTGATATCCATGTGTACAGTCTTCGAGGGTGGTGTTGGAATAGACTATTCGCAATTTGCAGGTCATTTTCTGAAGCGAATTGTAATAAGCGTTCACCTCGTTCATTTCGCTTTCCGAGCCCAAATCTTCCGGCGCACTTGCTCAGTTTATCAGCGTTTTCCCCGATTTTAGCGTTCAAGTCACCTAAGATGACTAATAGCTCTCTATTGGGTACTTTCGTTATTGTTGACTCTAATTCGGAGTAAAACTTCTCTATTACCTCGTCGCTCGCAGTAGAGGTAGGGGCATATATCTGAACGATGTTAAGGTTTATCGGTGATGCTTTTATCTTAATGCTGATAATTCGATCGCTTACCGGCTCGTATCCCATTACGCAATTTCTCTGATCTATCGGTATTAGAAATCCTACACCGTTGCTGCTGCTAATTTCATTGCCAGAAAAGTAAACGACGTGATGGTCTGTCAGTAAATGTCCGCTGCCTTTCCAGTGTGTTTCGCTTAGACCACAGATGTTCACACCGACTCTATCTACTTCCCGTTCTAATATGGTAAGTTTCCCTGGATGATTTAAGCCCCGCACATTCCAAGTTCCTATCGTCTGGAGATGTCGTAGCTTGATTGAGTTTCCAGTAGCAGAGTTTCCGTGGAGGGCCTGGTCTCCTACCCCGCCATGGCCGGTAGCTAACTTCACACTGCGCGCCCCGGACGCTGCGCAGCGCCGGTCGCTAATCGGTCCGCAGGGCGATCGTGTCTCATTTCTTTGTGCTCATATGTGACTTTCTTGGGAAGGTAGCCGCAGTGGTTTCCCCTTGCCTTCTGCGCCAGACATTTTAGAGATTATTTAGATCCCAAGGCCGCTGTTGCCTCTTTCACCCGGTTACCCGGGTGGGTGTGTGGTTATACCGCCATAGATCGGTCGCCAGAGCCTCGTCCGTTATCTAGCAGGGGGCACCGCGACAGCTTGGAAGCTGTCGCCATTAGCTATTCATACGAACCACTAATGCGAGCAGGTGAGGATGACAGTTGGGGCCGGAAAGATGTTAGGTCCGTTCTCCCCCTTACCCCCCAAGAGGGGATCTTGAGGTGATACCTAAGTGTTTTTTCTAGATAATGATAAACAAGGAAGCCTCACAGCGCTCCTTTTTGCTCTCGTAGAAAGGGTGGAGGAAGGGTCTCGCACCAGGTTGTCTCGGCATACACTTTGGGAACTAAAAATAAATACGACGAATATTTGTCATGGTCAACTTTTTTCAATTAGCAGTCTCCTTTTATAATCTCTAAATAACATAAAAGGTCTGCGTCTATCTGTTTCTCCACTAACTCCTAAACCGCGCAACGGATTTTGATATGGTTTTCACTATTTGAGATAAGTTCTTCAGGAACGTTAAAATTTTTAAATGCATTCTTCAACTACTGACGGGGCGCGTCGCTAATTCCCAATATTTTACTTATTAGGTATTCAATACAAGCAATATTTTATAGACTGACATTGTTCGTATCGTGCATTTTATTACTTTGTCATAACAAAAAAGGAGCAATTTACATAGCACCATCTAGTTCCAAGCTAAGCAGACTGCACTAAGCAGTAGATATAATACTCACGACCTCTTGATCAGGAACTTAGACCACAGGCGTTGTCAAATATGTTATATACTAGCTAATCCGACAGATGTTGTCCAATCCAAATTATAAAACATTTCACCCGCCCTGACTTTTCCTTTTTGCTCAGCTCCTAAGTGATGTTAAATAACCTATAAACTTCCTCAAGAAAAATCCTAATGAAATTCATATCCGACTGGTAGTTTCAGAGATTAGCGCATTTAAAAAATTCTCCAGCTTATATTAATGTATACTTAAAATTAACTGTTTCTTAAATTTCTTGAGCACTCCCTTTACTCCTTACTCCGTTAAGTAAATAGAACATGAATAGTACTCATAGAAAGGCTCTCGCTATCGACACAGGGTACAGACAGACTTGCAGCTATTGAGTTATTTATTATAACTGAGCTAGATCTGTTAGATAGCAGCCACCTGCCCCAGGCTAAAGTTACGCTATGTTAGAGCACAATTACACTTAGTGTAGACTGTTTATTACGCATAAAATAAACCGAGCAATATTTCTAACACAAAGTCTATATTTTCTGATATTTTTATAGCCTCGGGTTTATATAAGTTGTAATGGTACGAGTTACTTGCAAAAATGCTTTATAAAATAAAGGAAGATCTTTTATTCTCAAAGGGGTCATATTTGTGAAGCGGTCGTGGAAAATTTCAATACTCGTAATACTATTTAAGTTAAATAGAAACATATTCTCCGGTGAGGGGCTCGTGGCTAATTTATAGCTAAGCTGATCAACCAATCTCCAAGGTTAAGCTGCGCTAGCCGTGGTGCCGTTATTATGTAGATTCATTCTTAACACATCGATACCCCTCCGTGTCTCGGAGAACACGTAAAGCCGCCGGTTCCTAGTGGCATGCGAACACCTATGACTATCGTTAATCGTAGTCAGAAGCCCAAAAAGTCTGACAACCAGTCTTTTCTACGGATATCGGTACAGCCCAGAAATTTACTATAAACTATGGCTTTAAGATTTTGGTCCACTGAGTCCAAAATTCTTTTCAGTTCCACATAACCAAAAAATTAAATTAATTTCCACATTATGAGAACGATGATGTCATTTTAATTGTTTCAAATCATTCTTCATAAACCAAGGACAAAACATGCCTTATGTCATTTGAAACAGAACACCCAATAACAAGGTCAAATATTACCTACTGAGATTATAAATTATCATTCAATACATAATTACGGCATTCTTAAAGTCCTTAATGAAAAATTCGAACATACATACATACTATCACGCCTGTATTCCCCGAAGGGTTAGGCAGAGGTGTACTAATGTACACCCACATTTCGCTGGTATGTTTAGGTCCCATGTAATAGGGGACGAGCCTATTGCCATTAACCGGGCACAAATCCAGACTCCGAGCTGCTACTGAGAATTTCATAGAAAAACCGAATAACACTTTGCTCGATCTGGGGATCGAACCAAGGACCTCTAGCGTAGCACTCGCGCTTAGGACCACTAGAGTAATGAAAAAAAATCGAACATCATTTACATCATCATCTGATCATCCGAGGCTTTTCCCCACAATGTGCAATGTTGGGTTTGGTTTCCAGTCTAACCAGATAAAGCTGAATATCAATACTTGGAGCGACTGCCATCAGACCTCTATAACCCAATTTCTGGGCAATACCAATATTCTGAGGATAGCCTGGTTGTCAGGCTTTTTGGGCTTCTGACACTAAGGACTGTCATAGTTGTTCATATGACAACCGGGACCGATGGCTTTATGCTCCGAGGCATGGAGGGGTCAGAACTACCCATGCAGAGATTGATCGCGGTAAACGCAGCATAACTTTTCGGATTGGTTGATCAGTTATTTAATAGCAATTATTACTTATTCACCAAGAACATAATGTAAACTTAAATGTAAGGGTGCCCTTTTAAATTAACAAATTGATATACTGTCCTATATCAGGCCCTATATCATATTTGAATAGAATATAGTTATTAGACAATTTCTCTTTGAAATAGAATACCACAAACAATACTACAAATTCAACACATAAATTTAAATGTAACTGCCGTAATAGTTACATTTAAATTTATGTGTAAATGTATAAAATTCAAATGTAACGAATAGTTAGTAAATTGGTATTTTCCTTCTTGGGCTGGGCTATACCTACACGTTTTTATAAAGTGGTCCTTTGGACAACAGTAGAACCAATATTCTTCAGTGATATACTTGAAGTTATGTAACATACCATATGTTATGTCTGTAAAATATTAATTACTTGGTGTGCAATAAAGAATATATAAATAAATAAATATCATCACGCTGTTTTCCCCGAAGGATTAAGTAGAGTTATATACTAAAGTAAATTTTTTATAGTACGGAGGATCCTCATCGTCCGCCACCTGAAGAGGCGGCAAGGTATGTTTGACTCGTACCGACTAAGACCGCATTTTCCTTCGCTTGTCCTGTAGTCATGGTCCTGGGAACCGTGAAATTCACTATGACCATGACATGCGGTGGTCCAGCAGTCGCTGGACTCCTTCAATTAGCGAGGTCTTTCCTCGCATCCTTATTGTAGGCACGCGCCTGGCGAACATGCGTGCCGCCCACCGGGCCCATTATCTGGTATCATTCAGCCGCCTGCAGGCCACGGCTCATGGAGGCCGGAAGTCTGTTTGCGATACTAATGTACCTACACTTACAGTTCATATTCATATACAGTTCAGGTCTTATTGCCATTAACCGGGCACAAATCCAAACCTCGAGCCGCTACTGATAATTTTACAGACGTGGGTATGTTGCGAGCTTAACGTGAATTGTGCTATTAATGTATTGTTGAGTATATTTACGTTGTTTATATAAACGTAACTTGCCATCACGCCTGTGTTCCCCAATGGATTAGGCAGAGTTATAGATAATGAACATATCACATGGGATCTATCGGGGTGAGCCTATTACTATTTACAAATTAATCCAAACTCCGAGCTGCTAATGGTCATTTCATAAAACCCAACATCACTGCTCGACCTAGGAATCTAATCCAGAACCATAAGCATAGCAGTCGCGCTTGAGACTACTAGACTAATGAGCCAGTCAAGAAGACAAGTGGTATTTTAATGAATAATCTCATCAATCATCCCAAAATTAGGGTTACGTAGTCTCTAATCTTTCGAGTCAAATATTAGACCTTCTTGAAAGTCCTCTACTCAGTTTTCAGTCTCTATTACAAGGCCATCGGAATAAAAATGGTCCTTTCTTCTGCACTCGATCAAAGAGAATATAATCATAAAAGCAAGATCGATATTCTTTCAATTTCACATGTAATAGACTTGAAAATGCCATTTAAAATAAAATAGACCTTAATCTCGGTACGAAGGGCGCGGGTATTACATGTTAAGTATTGTGCGATACGCGGGGGGTTGAAAGGACCGACTTATTAATATCGCCTCCCTTGAATAGAAATGTCGGGATCATTATTGAGGGTTGTGTACTGGGCATCCTGTTAGTGTGTTCAAATTTGCGGGTTCGGTATTTTAGGGTTGAATTTAGTTTGTTTGGAAATTAGGACCAACAAGCAATGAGACTTTTCCATGTTGTTTTTGGATGGTAGTCACAATGTATGCCATCAGTCACATTTGTAGACTGCATTGAATGATTGTAAGTCATAAAAGTTATTTTGATAATTACGGCAATTATTACATTTAGTGACTTGATTGATTGTCATTTTAGCTGAGTCTTGTTTCCTATATTTATAGTACTTATACACAGTTTTGATCACAAATTTTTACTCAGTACTTACAGAGTTCAAATTTTAGTTGTTTTATATGTAGTCGCAACTATTACAAGCAAAAGTAATTTAAAAACCTAAACTGATGAAAAAATCTATATTTTTTCTATGAGCATATTGACGCACACATGGTTAAAAGCTACTCATGTTTCTCTTTGATCCTTAGATTACAATAAAACAAACACTCCAAGTACAAGGAGTTTATGTAATAGTCGCCATATGATCAACAGCTGGGACGTTTTATTAATAGAATAAAATCGGCGCTGGAAAATAATCTGGCATGATCAACACTAAAATTTTAATGATCTCAAAGCCGTTATTGCATTTTTTTCTGGCAGTCTTTTTATTATAAATATGATTGTGTATCACGTAGTTATGGTTCCCAAATTGAGTGGCATAAATTGAATCCTGTTTCTTGACAGAAAACCTTAGCAACAGTTTTTCCCAAACTGAAAATTGCCAAACCAGCCCTGCCTACGACCATAATAAAAAATAATACTTTCTAAACTGCTTGTTGTTTTAAGTGTTCGTTTTAGAAAAGCTTAAGTTTTCTTAATATTCTATTCTTAAGCCTAGTCTACACAATGTGAACACGGTGAACTAAGTCACGTTACAAATCCGAGTGTGAAAGCGTACGGAGGCGAGCCCTTCAATTTGTGATCGATGAGTCCATCGCTCTTGAGTCTCAGAGGACCCGCCCAATACAGGCAGGTTAGAGGGTCAGCAGAAATGTAGACTACTAATCCTGGCAGGTATAAGTGTGTCGAGTAAAAACATTAATTTAAATAGAAATAGTAAAATTTTTGGTCCTTAGATTGTACTATAATACCACTCAGTTGCCTGTTATGAAAATTATCTGACTAGGATTTTGTGTCTATGTTGTGTAGAAACATTAAACAGAATTCGCAATATTTTTCGGTCCTTAAGTAGTACTATAGGATTAGGATATCGTGTCAGATTCATTGCATAATAGTCATGTACACTACTACACACTATCATCACCAACACTATAGAACTGCATTTTTTTTTTTTTAACATGTGAGTGTTCTCTCAAGTCTTGCAGGATCCAATCAATACGCACCTACAGGCTAGTAGGTCGATCGACCGATCCTGGCAGCTATAAATATTTTATGTAAAAATATTAATTTGCACAATACCAAATATAATTATTGCTATACATTTTAGGTCTTCTGATCCCAAAGGGCTAAAGCCTTTCTATTCGATCCTGTTATAACATAAACTTTGTTTCGTAATATATTATATTTTTATTGTTATTTGAATTCAACAACGTATTTTTATAACGAAAGTTGTATAATTATGTACGCTTGCAAATAAACAAGTAAATAAAATAGACTTGATTCTTTCAAATCGTATTGAGCATGTAAAGTTCTTTTCACGTGCCTGTCACATAAGAATGACTTCTTATTGTTATGCCTATATTATATTACTTGCAGTAGTATGCTAGTTGTACCTAAGGGTATAATACTTACTTATTAGCATAAAACGTTGCTCAGTTTACATCCCGGTAGATTATAGACGCGTTAGAAATATGGCACAGGTGTTTGTCACAAGAAACATTGTTGCAGGCAAATCGATGGTCATCTTATATAAACACCACTTACGGGTAGAATGGGTCGATATCGGTAAGAATTAATGTGATCTTGTAGATAGGGATCTTTACCATATTATTGCAGAATACATGTTTTGAATACTATGCTGCCACGATCTTTGTGAATTAATAGACAATACTTGATACATTCTGCAGCCGTGGCTATCAATACTGACATAAGTCCTTCAAAATCTGGAGGCCAGTACTGTTCAACGTTGATAAATATTATGAATAAAAAGTGAGATTAACTATTTTCTTTATTTGTATGGTTTGGTCCTTCGATACGTCGAAAAGGCATCATAATAAAGAAAGTTTTAATTTTTATGTGAGTGTAAATTAATGTAACCACATAAAATCTGAAATATCAGTCAAAATAATATTTCTTGGTGTCAATATTATAATTAAAAGGTAGCTCTAATTAAGCCAATCATCCCCTAAGATAATCAGATAAGATAATAAGATTATACCTTAAGTCTGTATAATGTATATTGCCTGTAACAAGGGTTATTGTCGCAAGAAATTAAAAATAGCTTTAGATTTAGGTCCGACTACGTTAAAGTTACACTCCAGTTCCAGTTCTGAAGAACTGGAACTGGAGTGTAACGTAGTCGAACCATATAATAAGATTATACCTTAAGTCTGTATAATGTATATTGCCTGTAACAAGGGTTATTGTCGCAAGGAATTAAAAATAGCTTTAGATTTAGGTTCAACTACGTTACACTCCAGTTCCAGTTCTTCAGAACTGGAGTCACTGACATAGCTTCCCGATTAAGCAAACTTAAGTGGCAGTGGACCGGCCATTTCTGTCGATGGACCGATGGCCGTTGGAGCAGACGAGTACTTGAGTGGAGACCGCAAATCGGCAAACGTAGTGTGGGACGCCCCCCAGCCAGAATCAGATGGACCGACGATCTTAAGAAGGCGGCTGGGTCAGACCGGATGCGGAAGGCGGACAACTGGGTGTTGTGGCGTGATTTGGGAGAGGCCTATGTCCAGCAGTGGACTGCGATAGGCTGATTTGACGTTATATGGATCTTGGTCAGAATTATAAGCAAATATAAATAACTTCTCAGAATAGATATGTGGTTCTATTAAGCGATAGTCGAGACCAAAAATCCTTTGAAAGTATAATCTTGTTATCACACACGCTCAGTAATAAGAACCTTCACGCGTTTAGATTAGGATCAAAATATTTTAGCATAAATAGATACTGTGCCTCCTTGTGGCATAGGGAATACTGTGGCAATGTTTAACGTTAAGTTAAACTACATTTAACTTGCTGAGCTTTATGTTATCTCGACAAATAGCGCAGGTGTTGTGTTAGAAATAGATTATTGTGTTTTAGAGGTCCGCAAAGAAAAATTGTAGTTATGTAAATTAAAGAAACTAATATTTTTCTTATTTTAAAAATAAACGTTGCCCCACACTAAGATTTTCTCCTGTATCGTAGGTACGCTTACAAACACAAACTTTCATATACATAAACATCCAGACTGAACAAGTACCTGTAGTTCATATAAATATTTCTTCCATGCGGGAATTCAACCCACAACCAGTGGCACAGAAGTCAATTGCTCAACCGCTGCGCTAAACGTATTATCTATAATCTTTTAAAGGGTTTCATTGTATAACCTTATATACCTACAAGGTTCTCTAAGGGTGCTTTCACCATTTAATAGAACTAGGTACCAAAAAAAAACTACAAACTTTAAAAAGATTTAATTTAATTAACTTAAGAAACAACAAAATTTTTTGAAAAATATATCTAGATTTTCTAAAAAAAAGTACTATAGTTTCTTGTTCATAAACTAACTTTCATATCTTGTAAGTTTGTGTAGGATAATGTGTGTGTTTGCGTAATAAGTTAGCACTTATTCAATTTATTTGTTGGTTCTTATACATGTCTTAATAAAACCGTTACCAGTATCAACTCTGCATACGTTTCAATAAAAAATTATGACAACACGATTTTTTACACACTATTTACCTCTTAATAAAATACCGTTTTCTGACATACGCTCCTTTCTATAAATATTGCAAATTGAAAATTGTTGGGCTATAAATTACAAGTGGTATCAAAGGACCAAGTTTATAACTTTTCTTAAGCCGACAGCGTAACTTTCGCACTTACCCACTTTTTATAGCCTTTTAATGTCAGATATAAATTGTGGTATGTGCACACATATCTGACTGACACGCCTCTGCGCATCCAATTATCGTAAAAGATAGTCATTGATATAAAGACAGTTTGTTCGAACGCGATCCTGACAAGAAGAAAAAGCTATTAAAACTAACAAGGCGGCAATATCCAGTATGCAATTTAAAAACTTTAAATTATGTATTACACGAAAATGGCTTAACTTAATTTCACGCCTTCGACATTTAAAAAAAAAATATCTTCTAATAGATTGGTTATAATATATTTGCTTTATAAAGCATCGAACGGCAGACGTTAAGGCTCAAACTCAATTATTTCCTTACAAAGAAGTTTTATGCAAAGAATATTTGACACAAAGCTTTCAATATACAACTCAAAATTATTAGTCCTTAGAGGCAAGTATTAGGTACCATTCATGTTATTTTTAATTAGATCAAATTACTAAAGGATCACTTGTTTATCATACTAATACATCATTATCATCATCATATAATTCACAAGCTGCCAAATAAAGGCCTTCCCCATAGACTTCCACAAGGACCGGTTATTAAGCGACCTTTTTCTTATTGGAGATCGTCCAACGCTGAGCTTTCCGGTGCATGATCTTCCCTCGAGGAATTTTTGCCCAAGCAGTCATCAGTTTCACGAGTTATGTGCCGCGCAGTGGCACTTCAAGTATCTAATCCTTTCGGCTATGTCGGCAACTTTGGTTCACCCGAGAATTTCCTTATTTTTGATTCGGTCACGTAGAGAAACACCAAGCATAGCTACCTCCATAGCTCGCTGAGTGACCTTGAGCTTTCGTATGAAACCGATAGTGAGCGACCGCGTCTCTGTGCCATAATTATGTCATCACTGGTATCACTCACACTTTAACATAATTATGTCTCTAATTATTATTTGAAAACAAATTGCTAACTATAGTTTAGTCCTTCTGTTGGCCTACTGATCCCAATTCCATCACAAAATTTATGAGATTTTATATTCTACTCCGGTTATTGCAGCGAAGAGTGAACCCGGACTTTGGACTTGTGCCCTGTAAATGCTCGGTTAATAGCAACAAGCTCTTGTCTTATTAAATAGGACGAAAACAATACCCGCGAATCGTGAATATTTTATTTAATATCATCAATAATTATCATTAACATACTGACCTACACAACTTCCCTTTAATTGTTTATAAAAAATATCCTAAGTTGGTTAAACAGTTGGTTGTCGAAGATACAGTTACTAAATGATGAAAATCATGTCCTTGAAATGATTTAATTAATGTAGAAATACACACAACTTAACAATCAAATACTGTTTCGACGCTAACTTACTGTGTAGCACCATCCGAATACATATTTGCTGATATTGCAATACTGTGTATACGCACTTTTACACAGTATCAACTCCACAGTGTAATGTTAATGGGCCACTACAATTTAAAAGCATACCTTGTAAGTACGACTACATTCTAGTAAATAAATAAATTTGAATTTGTACATCACCGCTGTCCAAACTTTCAGAGAATAAGGCGTGATGTAATGTTATTATAATCTTAACAACTACTTATTATTTATTATAATAATGCAATAATGCTATTAACTGGCTCGCGCACATAGAAGTCAGTCCACGTGTTGGCAGTAGTCGAGAACCAAATCTGTCACTGTTACACAACCGACGCGGACGGCTTGCACGCGAAGAGCTACCGGGTACACGAGTTGTGGAATAACTATTAATACATAGTTTATTAAATATTATACCCTTTATTTCAAACCTTTTTGCGTAATAGATAAAATGTGATGTTTGTAGCTAAGGTTTTAAAACATGCTTGTGGAGCCTAGCTGCCCCCGCGGTGTCACCCGCTCTTTTCCGTTCTGCTTGGCTCGTAGCGTGATGTTATAACCTTCCTCGATTAATTAAAATTAGAATAAGAATTATTTATTTGCCATCAATGTAGGTACAGTTATAAGATTGTACATAAATTGTTGAGTCCACTAAATTCTAGGGCATACAAAATCATTACATTAATAAATTAAAGAACCTTATTACTTTGTATTAAAGTTAAAAATCAATCAAAGAAATTTTACAGATTGTGGTATCTTGATGTGCTGGCCTCTGTACATTGACAACCGGTGGTCTAGTTGATTCGACTCCTGATCGGGTTCGATTCCCACGTCACATAAATAATTATGTAAGGAACAAAAGTGTTTGTCTGTCTGGGTGTTTACATATATGTATTATAAGTATGTACTTAAAAAGCACTGCTTAGTTTGGGACTAGATGGTGCTTTGTGCAATGTCCCACGTTTTTAGTAAAATTACTTTAACTAAGCCGTGCCGTCCCGAGCCTATAGCAGTCATGGCCTAGTGGTATGACCATTGGACTGCCAAGTCGAAGGTCTCTAGTTCTAACCCAAGACCTCTGACTTTTCGAATTTATGTGTGTATTAATAATTAATTATCACTCGCTTAAACGGTGAAGGAAAACATCGTGAGGAAACCTGCATTCCTTAGAGATTTTTCTCGACGGTTTGTGAAGTCTGCCAACCTGCACTTGGCCAGCGTGATGGAAAATAGCCTTATCCCTCTCAATATGAGAGGAGACGCAGTGGGACAATATATGGGTTGATGATGATGACCTGTGCCCAGCAGTGGGACAATGGATGGATGATGATGATGACTTTCATTAAATACTATTCTCAAAAATCAAATAAAGCTTTAAATTCGACGTAGTTAGCTACCCAGTTCCAACTCCCAATGTTATCCGTTCACGAGTATGATACATCAAAATCACATCCTAAAAATATCACATAATTAATTAGTCGTAGTACTGCGTACCGCTTAGTAGCGTACAATACGCGTATAAGCTCGGTTTACCTAAACTGGTTGTGAGTCACCGGGATGCGTCAGCGCAGCGAAATAAACACCATGTATCATGTAGGGCTGCCTATTAATAATTACGTCTCATTTAGGTGATATAAATTTTATATTTATTATTAATTTTACATGGCATGTTTCCAGTATTTGTATAGTACAACGTTAGAGAGTTAAGGGGAATAAAAAATGAATACGCCGTTAAGTTTCTTTTATATTGGTATAAAAGATGTGGTATAAACATCTGATCTCTGACGTCATAAATATACAGAGCTAAATAATCGTTTACTTTTATATTTTTATATTCTTACTAGAAAAAATCAAATTAGTATTATAAATGTGAAAATAAATCTGTCTACTTGTTTGTTACGTATGCATGCATAAACAGCTGAACCAGTTTTGATGATTTTTTATATAGCGATAGATTTGACCTTGGGGATGGACCTAGGCTACCTTTGATCTCACAAATCTTTAGGTATGCCAGTGAAACCGTGGACAACAGCTAGTTTTATATAATAATATGTAAATTATTCACACGGCCTTTTCTATTCCCCTAAACTCCTACCCAATACGTCACAATATTATGAAAAAATACTGACCTAATTTTCTTCTGAGTAAACAAAAACAAATTTATATGTATACTTAGTTCATATTTTCCTATCAAAGTTTCAGAACTTTCTTCCATGACGACGAATTTGTCAAAAACCACAAAAAACTTATAATACTAACTGCCAACCCTGAAATATGTCACGCACTATCACTCCACATCTATGTTTTGAAGCCGAATATTTTCCTACCTCGTCACCTTTAGATTTGAACACACTTCCATAATCTATACGAAGAAAAGTCACCCTTATTACCTCAGTTTAGAGTCTACTAAAAGTGCAGCGATATATTGGCAAGAATTAACGCATTCGAATTACAAAATTGATAATGTGGTCGAAGCAAACAAATTTACTATTAAATCGTTCGATTTTCAAAAATTTCGGGCGTAATATAAAGTTGGCCACACATAAGTTATTAGGCCACATATTTTATAGTGATGCATCGATCTTTTGCCGTCAGCTTTGAATGGGACATTTTAAATTGAAAGAGTAATACATTTCTTTTTATAATCTACGCGTGATATATTGTTGTATGACGCAATGCTTTTGTTCTTTTGTATGTAGTTCATACATTCTGTATGGATTTTGAGGGGAGTTAAGAATATGTCTTTTGCAATGTTAACCACGGTATACCTACAAATGTGTTTAATATTATTTGGTGTTAATTTGGTACGATGTGTGCGTTGTCTAAGAGTGACAATATTATAAATGAATAATATACAGTCCAATCAATATTTAGAAGAGATTTCGCTGTACTTAGGTGTTACTGGATTTAAAATGCTTATTGTAAGTACCTACTTTCAATTATTGGTTCACTTAGTAGGTACCTTAAAATACTCCATATTCACCTACTAAAAGAATAAAGAATAACATTAAGCTTTTCCTGAAATAATATTGCCATTATGAAAGTTTAAAAAGTTTTCTTGGAATCTAAAAACAACTCACATGGGCCCACTGTCAATATATTTGTTGCACTGTGGCATTAAAATGTGTATGATGGAATTATCATTCTTGGAATGGTAGAATTATTATTCATCACTTTTTTATAATATTTGATGTCTTGATTACATCAAAAATGATGAAAAAGAAAAGCTAAAATGTAAATATTTTTACTTTCCCAATTTTGTTATTAAATTAATTACTTAAGTAGGTACGAGAGAAAGGCGTTCACACCTCGGCTCAAAACTACGACAGTTCCGTTCAAGCCCATCCCTAATTCCAGGGCTATCACTTCCTTTCAACACATGTCTATTTAAGCTATTCAGAAATAAACCTTGCATACAAAAATAATGTTCTAACAAATTGTCGGACAATATCACTTCTGAGGCCATTACGGTTGAGAAACCACTTAAAAACCAACAAAACTCGGATGAAACGCTCGAAAAAACATTATTAACATCAAATCAGATCTCGTTATCAACCCAAACGTGGTTGCTGACACGGAACCACGAGCCGCGTAGCAACCAAACGCTACTCGGACACAACAGTGTAATCTGCATTTCAACTATTTCCTAACATTACGTATACACAATTAAATGTTTCCAGCATTTTGAATAAAAACAATCGGATGTGGGCATCTCATTTTGAAAAAATGCCAGCCCTATTCTCCCATACAGTTTTTATCGTCACTCTTACATTTGATGGAATAAAGTTCATTCTCCTACAATACATTTTATAAGGATGGCAAATAAAAGTGGTGCCCATATTTATGTAGATCATTTGACACGCGTCGACAAGCGTGCGCGCAGGGTTACCGACCTCCGAATCTATGACCTCAGTATTGTAATGTAAAAGTATTTATTAGTTAACGGCTTAATGATTTAATGGTATAATTATGTAGATTGGTAGTTAACTATGGTTTTGTATTTGTCATCAACGGTGATATTAATCTAGTAATTAATTGTTTTTTTATCACTGCTCTTGCTCTATTAACGCGTATCAAAATTAAATATAAACTTATACCTAGGTTTAAAACAATGCGTTTTGGAGACAAATAATTTTAATTTTTCATTGACTACTACTTACATGAAGTTATCACGAAAAGAGATTACAGACAAATCCAGTATTTTTATCATAGTTTAACTTAGTGACCTTATGATTTTTCCGGTCAGTCGCAGCATTTTTAACAGCAGTAAATTATAATTTTATGTTGACGCCAGTCAAACAATCAACGAAGATCATAATTTTGAAGTTGTGTTTGTTGATGCCGCAATTAATTAAGTATTAAGACGAAAAAGGTTCATGTTATTTGTCGCTTTTCTCATTCAATTTTTAAATTAAAGTTGTTAGTATAAAATTCTAAATAATATTTTAAATCCTGGTCTGTATTTTGGTGAAATTAGATTTTAGAGACCATTTCAATAAATGTCATGCATGAACGCAGGCCTTCTAGTGAATGAGCAGGGGAGAACCAACTTTAAAATTATGGGCGTAATAAACAGCCGTATTCTACCATAAACGAGTAATTAATTTAAAGAAAATCAGAATGATTTATTTACTAATCTTGATCTACAACTCTTTTAGCTCTGCTCACCCTATCTTAAGCGTCAAGTTATGTACACAATATGCTACATAATTACTACCACAGACTATAAAATATCTCTCTTACACCTCCAAACGTTAATTAACAAGACTTAAACGTAATAACTTGATAATATTCTGTGTAATTTAGTCTGTAATAACTTATTTAGTCTTTAGATAATGTTACGATTGTAAAACAAAGATAATTAGATAATTAATGCTAGGCTGGTTGCACGTAAGCGAATTAATATTTAGATGAGGAAGCTTTACGTCTCTTTATAAGCCACACTAGCTAATCCGTCCAATATACTCGAATAGCTATTCGCCTGAATTAAGGATCGGTTACTACTACTCTAAAGTCTTAACAGTCTTAAGAGTAGTGGAATAGAAAAGAATTGTTTATATGTTACGGTCAAAGACCGAACACAGCTCACAACGCGTTGTGGTCAATTTGTAAGGAATGTATTAATATACTGTAATCTACCTATTCTAAGTTCTATATCTAATAATATATGCACCATGTAAGGTGCGATGTTGGTGATAAATGAAACCGATGGATGCCCGAATAATACCGAGTAGTTGAGCTCCAAAATGCAAGGAATTATAAAAACTAAATAATAAAAAAAAACTTACTTAGGCTAGGTTGTTAGGTATTTTTTTATAAATATAATAACTGGATGCCAGTTTAAATTTAAACAAAGCTAACAACATATTATTAAGCTGCTACTTTCTAATTATTATCAACCACGTTTTCGATCTTTGAGCGCAATATATACCTACATGTAAAAATGAATCCCTGCCTACCACAATTTACTGATATCATAGTTTAAAAAAATCAGAACATAAGACTGCTTTGTTGTGTTCCTTACGGTGAGCAAGGTTGCCAGTGCTCCGTGAGGAAACGTTGTATTCGCAGTGGGTGGGACTTTGACCCTTATACTACCAACCCAACTATTCCTCTTTCGTTTTATAGGGTCAGTAACGCGCAAGTGTTACCCCTGTTGTTACAAGCGTCTAGAGGCTACGGTAACCACTTACCATCTGGTAGGCCGTACGCTTGTTTGCAACCTAAGTGGTATAAAAAAAAAACCATAAAACTCATGTTAAATCTACCATTTATAGAGTGATATTACATCCACATACAACATGTATATACAATTCGGTGTAATCGTACAATTACAGCCAGCACAAGTCCTAACGAAGCCTGCACACGAAAGTTCACACTTAGAATTATGTTATTAAGTTCACAAGTACCGTCAAGTAGACCGCGTCAAGTTTGTCCAAGTGTGTCGTAATGTGCTATTATCATTGTTTAGCGGTCAACCTACTTCATCTGTCTGGAAAAGGGTTAACTGACCCTACGGTTCATTTGTAAAGCTATAATATAGGTCAAGTGAACAATAAATTGTTCTTTAGAAATGAAAGTGTACCTAATTAGTTAGTAGAATTCAAAGGTTTTTTATAAAAGTGGATGAAGACCAACTTGTAGCTAAGTAACAAATAGCTATGCTGATCAACCGATCTCCAAGGTTAAGTTGCGCTAGACGCGGTCAGTCAGTGGATGGGTGACCGTTCTTAACACATCGGGACTTCTCCGTGCCTCGAAGACGTCGATCCCGGTTGTCATACGAACACCTATGACAATAGTTATTGTCCGATACAAAACATACCATCACGCGGGTTAAGTAGACGTGTACTAATGTACACTCACAGTTCGCTGATATGATTTGGTACAGTCAGCAACGAAAGTCGTTGAACATGTTGCAAATTTCCTTTTTTAATATAAAGTTAGTGACCTATGAAGGTTCTGCGAAATCATTACATAGATGATCATTAAATATTTACCTTACCTTAATAATAAAAATATCTCTTGACAAGTTTTAGAGCTGACATGTTTTCAACATTTAGCTGTGTTCAGAGACTTTTGTTTCTGACTGTACCATGTCATAGGGGGCGAGCCTATTGTCATATTAATCTGGTACAAATCTAAACTTCGAGCTGTTAATAGGAATCTCTTAAAAAAAACACATTTAACATTTTCGGCCTAGAAATTGAACTCAGAATTTCTAACATAGTAGTCGCGCCTATGACCATAAGACTAACAAGGCAATTTTATTGTAAGCATTTTTTTTAATATAGTTTCCGCCCTCCAGAACAAGGCCTGTGTCGCGGGGGACTTTATAAACATATGTACAGACGCCAGCAGGTCAAGCTATCCAAAACTGACAAATTAACCCAATTGAATATGAACGTTATCGTTTTGTATTAAAGTTGAAAATCGATCAAATAAATTTGACAGATTGGGGTAGCTTGATGTTTTGGCCTCTGTACTATTAACGGATACAAAGTACAACTCATACTTGAAATAAATATCTACTTTATGAACAAAAATATTTATAGATACTAACTAGTTTGAGAGGCAGGGCTCACGATATTTGTTTACATATTTCTACAACGTAGTTTAGCACCTTGTTAATCAGTGTATACATGTTTTCTTTATATCGCATCCACACCAAACCTGCAGTCTGCAATTTAATGGAGTAGCTTCAGTATAACTTACTTAATCTTTGATATAAAATTGTAACTTCAGATAAGTAGATTAATCTTAAGGCGAAGATGACATTTCCCTTGAGGCTACGGCGTCGTCGAGCTGAAAAAAAAGAGTATTTTTATAGAAAAAAAAAACAGAGGACGTGCTTTGAGAAATTGCTATTTCCTAGACGTCTTTACAGGGGTTAATGTCTGCCCTGTACCTAATAACAACCATAAAGATAAATTTTACTTCGCTTTTACTACTTTAACTTTAATGAACTAAAATTGAGAAGTACCTATCTAGATATTTTTAACGATAGATCTAGTTTTACACATCTCTTTCCTTAATTATTACCACATACCACACCATAAGTCCACCACACTGGCCTACTGCGGGTTGGCAGACTTCACATACCATCGCGAAAAATCTCTAAAGTATGCAGGTTTCCTCACGATGTTTTCCTTCAGGGTTTAAGCGAGTGATAATTAATTTATTAATACGCAAATAAATTCGAAAATTCAGAGGTGCATACCTTGGATTCAAACTCGATGCCTTAAAATTGGCAGTCCAATGGTCATACCACTAGGCTATCACTTCTTCTTACTTGCTTAAATATTAGTGGGGCTCATATCTAAGTAATAACTAAATGATCAACCGATCAGTAAGGTTAAGCTGCTCTAACCACGGTGAGTCTATGGATAGGTGATCATTCTTAAAAAATCGATACCCCTCTATGCCTCGGAGAGCACGTAAAGCCGTCGGTGTCGGCTATCATACGAACATGTATGATCCTCGTTAGTGGCAATCTGAAGCCTAAAAAGCCTGTTAACCAGTCTATCCTCAGGATATTACCCAGAGATCTGATTGCGAAGGTCTGACGGCTGTCGTTTCGTGTAACTGACTGACTGGAAACCGACCCCAACATTTTGGGTAAAGGCTCGTAGGATAATGATGCACTCAAATGTATGTAAATAATATTATGTGCAAATAGTTTTGACTTTCCAAAACAGCTATTTTATTGGTCTAATTGAAATTACTTAGTTATTGAAATAAAATGTGTAGACTACCCGTCAGTCTACCCGTGACCATGGACGCTGTAAAGGGTCCGAAACGTCAGGATTAATAATATCAATATAGGTAACGCGATAAAATCCGTAAAAAGTAGTTTTATTTCAATGTATAATATTCGCGTAAATGTCAGAAATCAATATTACTTAGATATTTTACTTTTACTTTGTATCACAGGTTACTAAACATACAAATTTTATATTATTTCTACAACTCATCAGTCGAATTTCACATCCCCAATAATTTTTATTTTGTTCTTTAGCTTATACAATCACAAATCTACTATTTTATACATATAATTATACGATTGCTTACATCGATTCTATTACTGTTGTACAGTGAACCAGTAAATTGTTTCGAAACGTGAGCTGAAATCGCTCATCAATATCGGATGTGGGATATTGTGAGATATTAACTGAGGATGCTGAAGTAGGAATTATCAGAACTAATTGTGGGAAGTCGAGTCTCTCAAAATATACCTAAGTATATGAAATACAAAAGCATAGCCGCGAATTGTTGGTGTAAATTAGTACAACTCAGCATAGTACGGTGGTTTATCAGTAATGGTAATGTACGTTGAATTATGATATGGTCTTAGAATGCATATCTTCTTGAGGAAAGTGTAGCAGCTTTGAGTTGACTTGTTTTTTTTTAGGTCGGTCTCGTACTGACAAAAAACCGCACTTGCCTTCATTTGCTCTATAGTCATGTTTTTTTTTTATATCAGAGGGGGCAAACGAACATGCGGTTCACCTGATGGTAAGTGACTACCGCCTCCCATGGACATCAGTGACTGTTACCAATGCGTTGCCGGCTTTTAAATATGTGTATCCTCTTTTCTTGAAGGCCCCCATGTCGTACTGGTTCGGGCATACTGCCACAGGAAGATCATTCCATAGCTTACACGTTCTCGGTAGCCTTCAATTGGTGAAGCCTTGCCCAGGGGTCGAAGTGGCGACTTTTGATGAATGAGTGCTTGCAGGTGTAGGTACATCGTGCTATTATTGACCAGTTTGGATTGGCCTATCATTTTACGAAGAGCCTATGAAATAAGAGATCAACTTATGCTAGACAATACTTTTCGTGATGTGAAAGATTATTTGTGGGCGCGATTCGTCAACAGTGGCCACTTTATCCTGTATTGAATCCTTTACAAGATCCACTGTCACAGGATCACTAGACCATATTTTTTATTACAGGTCGCATCGTCTGCAACCAGCGGAGGCAGCAGGGTAAGTTGGACTCCTACTGACTAAAAGCAGCACATTACATATTTTTTGCCTTATGGCCACGCCATGCCTCGCGCCATGGGATTCGCGATCACGTGCGCAACAATCGTAACAGGCTCACCTTTCTGTAAAATGTATACTTTAAGGCTTTACAATGTCACGTGATATCAATATAGAAGTGATAACCTAGTAATATGAATATTGAACTGCCAAGTTATAGGTCTCAAGTTCGAATTTAAGGTATGCATCTCTGACTTTTCAGAATCATTTGCGTATTAATTATAAATTAACACTCTTTTTAACGATAATGGAAAACTTCGTGGAGAAACCTTTCTCTAGAGATTTTATCCCGCACTAGGCCAGCATGGTGGACTATAGCCTAACTCTGCACATTCTGAGAGAAGAAGAAAGCCCGAGCCCAGAGACTGGACAGTAAATGAATAAACGAATGTTCACGTTAGTAGATTGATAATTTCATATTAGAAATAAGTATTCCAGTTAAGTAGATTGTTAATTGTTTGTCAAACTTGTTGGTCGATAAATTACTCATACATGTTCTTTTATTAAGTTGGAAAGAAGCACTTTTAAAAGAACATTAGGTACTGTCTTATACACTTACGGTTAATATAAAAAGTTTCTGAAGAAACGGCCATTATTTGGTATTTCGAAATATTTAGTATTTCGCCTTAAACTATTCGCATTATTCGCGGCTGCCCTTTAATAGTTTATTAAAAAGAAATTACGATTCAAGGCGTGTAGAGAGCTCCGGCGAAAGTGTTTAACCGTCAAACTACGTTCAGTTTTTTGTGATAATTAACTGTGAATTTGTGTGTTAATTGGGTTGTCAACCTTGGGTCTCACTCTTTTCACTCGTCAGTATTTTTCTCTATAAAAATATTTTCTAGAATAAGTAAGCACATTAAAGACCACTATGTTAATATAGTTATGAGGATAATTATGGTTTTTCTTTAGAACTATTATAATGCATATAATTATTATGAATATTACGAAGATTTATTACGAACTAAAGTTAATATAATACATTATTTCTAATAGGCTTACTAAAATAATACTTATATTTACAAAATATACATACCTGCCAAAACAAAAAAAGAAGTATTCCTCGGCACACATTTTTTTTTCTATGTATCTACTACCTACGTAGTATTTTATAAAAATCCAATATCACTGCTCGACCTGGGAATCGAACCCCCCACGAGTCGCATTACTGACCGCTGAAGGGTAAATTTAATCTCTCCAGACTAATTACTAACCTACTAATTACATAATGTTAGACTGGTTATCAATATTTTATTTCTGATTCCAATTATGGCTACAGATATTTCTAGCTTCTAATGACCTGTGTATGATTATTTTATATCCAGCATTAGATTATTTATTAGATATAATTCAAAACAGGATAATGAGCAGCTGTTTCTAACTTACAATTAGGAAATAATCACTTGTAAACAGATGTCAAATAAAGGATCTGTTCTTTATCTCTCAAATTAAACGATGATTATTGTAATATAAACGGATTTATTTCTGACAGTACTGGTCGGTTCAATAATCGAGCAAAGAATGAATACATTTTATCTCGCTTTCAAACGTCAAACGTTATACAAAAGTGTTGCCAACAAAAATAATTATGTTTGATTCGATACAATCAAATAATCGATTAAATATTTAAAATAAATAACAATGATAAATATAGTTTTAGTATTTACTAATTTTAACACCAATAAGTTAAAATTAGTAAATATCACAATATATGCTTGATTTTAAATATTGATTCTAGGTAATTTTATATAAATACCCACATCCTAACATATTAACCTTACAACTCGGCCATCCTGTGTAAGTGAGTCCTCTCACTTATTTAGTGTATGTAAAAATACAGAAAAAAAATCTATATTAAAAAAAATACAAATAAAATCTTGATTATAAATACATTATCATTCATGTTTCAACATCTAATTTCAGGTTTCAATAGTTATTCATTATACAATATTAGTTACTGTATCGTTGAGCTAAGTTACGACATTCTTATAATTCTATATCTGTCACAATTCTCATCACAATTCAAACTCATGAATCTGGGTCTGAACTCTTATTCTTTGTATCTTGCACGATTTGTCATCATCTTTGGTCAACTGTGCGGCACCGTTATCTTGGCACCATTCATAATCTGCACTGACCTCTATGACAAAGGTGCTCACATCTAATCTTATCACTAATCTTAGTCACTATCTTGCAATCATATGTGCGACATCGGTTCATCGATGCCATTCATATCTGCACGGATTGCTCATGTACACATAGATGGGAATATTTTCTTAATAATGACACGCAAAGTTCATCCATCAGGAAGTTAATTAATCAATGCTAATTAGCATGTTATTATTTTCGACAAAATTGAATAATTATTGTTCTTACCTACTATCTAATAATGATAGATCATTCTTTTTCAGCCTCTGTTTCTGTACCCTCACTCTGATCACTGTCAGTGCTTTCACTAGTGTAGCCCTTAAAGTTTAACCAGGGATGGATTTTATCTAACGCAACAACGTTTTCATACCTCTTATTACCTTTTCTCGTTAAAGGGGTGTCTTTGACGAGAAATCTGTCGTTAGGTAATATTTTGAGGATTCGATAGGGGCCTTGGAATTTCGGAACGAGTTTATGTGATTTTCCTACATGATCTTTGTCTATTACTGTCCTCTCCACCCTAACCAGGTCACCTACGTTATATTTTGCTTGAACCTTCCTATGCTTATCAAACTGCTTTTTAGCATACTCTTGTTGTTTTTCTATCCTTTCCCTAGCATTGGACCTCAGATTTACTAACGCATCACCCTCGATCCGTTCTGTTGCTTCACAAATTACGTCAGTCAATACGTTTTCAGACGCATTCGTCAGTCTGCAACCGAATAACAACTCAGAGGGGCTCTTTCCTGTGGTCTTATTAACAGTCGTATTAATACCTAACTGTACGTCACCAATGTGATCGTCCCATAAATTGTCATTCCCACCATGACATTTTGTACTCAAGGCATCAATTATGGTTCGATTAAACCGTTCGACCTGTCCATTCGCTCTTGGAGTAGCTACGGCATTCAATACATGCTTTACTTTTAAATGGTCTAAAAAAATCTTAAATTTTGCACTTGTGAAAGAAGAGCCGCGATCCGTTATAAGACGAGAAGGGACGCCAAAATAGCTAAAATGTTCCTTAAATGCCTTGATTGCTGTCGTGGTCTTGGTATCTTTTACAGCTCTTATATTAACAAATTTTGTAAAGGCATCTATAATAACTAGCAAATACATGTTGCCTCTCTTGGAGCGAATGAACGGGCCCAAATGATCGGCATGGAGTGTATGAAACGGTTTGTCTATCTTAGGTATGGGGTGAAGTACTCCTTCCTTGGGACCGCCAGGTGCTTTATGATGCGCACACTCCAAACAAGCTGAGACATATTTTTTAGTAAACCTACGCATTTTTGGGAACCAAAATATGCTTCTAATACGAATCAAAGTTTTTTCGAAGCCGAAATGGCCCACCTCGTCATGGTTCATGCGCAACACCTGCCACCTGCAGCCCCTCGGAACTACCCATCGCAATCCTTCATCTAAAATTTTATACACGTAACTACCCTTTAACAAATAGTTTTTACGAACGTCAGCAACAAATTTTGTGCTGTCGTCTTCTAAGATGTCTCTTATACGTTTTATCTCGTTATCATCACCCTGTACAGTAGCGATCCAGTCACGTACATCCACGCGTAGAACATCTAAAACATGCTCCGTGTCCATGTCAGTAGGATCGCTGACAGGAGCACGACTGAGAGCATCCACGTGAGCCATACGCGAACCAGGTCTGTACTCAATTTCACAGTCATACTCTTGGAACTGGATCCACCAGCGAGAAATACGCGGTACAAGATCCCTCTTAGTTAAGGTGGTGCGAAGTGCGTTACAGTCGGTAACTATCTTAAATCTTAGTCCCAATAGATAGACTCGGAAACGATTTAAAGATGCTACAACCGCTAAGGTTTCCAACTCAAAAGAGTGAAATTTTTGCTCATCTACCGTTGTTTTACGACTGTAAAATGCCACTGGTCTAAGTAAACCGTCTGTGCCTCGCTGTAGGAGGATCCCCGCAATGCCTAGCTTCGAAGCGTCTGTATGAATTTCAGTTTCTAAATGGGGGTCGTATAGAGCTAATATAGGGCGTTTAACTAATTTTTCCTTCAGTATTCTAAATGAATCCGCCTCATCCGCTGTCCATTTCCATTCGAATTTAGATTTTAAGAGATCTGTTAGAGGACGAGCTATAAGGGCGAAATCCTTCACGAATCTCCGGAAAAAGCTAGTTAGGCCAATGAATCTTCGGATATCATGTACGTTTCGCGGAATTGGGAAGTTTTCAATAGCCAATGTTTTGCGCTTTCCTGGACGTATGCCCTCACCACTCACATGAAATCCTAGGAACTCTAACTCGGTACAGAAAAAACTACATTTGTTTATCTTAAGTGTAAGACCTGCGTCTTTTATAAGCTGAAGTACCTCCTCAAGCCGACTCATTCCCTGATCAAAAGAGCTTGAAGGGATCAGTACATCATCCATATATACGATCGTATAAGAGACTTTCGACAGTATTTTATTCATTGCTCGTTGAAAAATTTACGGAGCATTGGCCAAACCGAATGGCATGCGTTTAAACTGATATTGCCCATCGGGCGTCACAAACGCAGTCTTTTCTTGAGATTTAGGCTCTACTGGTATTTGATAATAGCCAGATGCAAGGTCTAAACTCACGAATAAAGAATTGCCAGCTAGTCTGTCAAGTTGATCGTCGATCAAGGGTAGCGGATAGTGTTCTTTTTTTGTCTTATTGTTTAATGCTCGATAATCGACACATAATCTGCTTTCACCAGTCTTTTTCTTTACCAATAACACTGGACTGGCGTAAGGAGAGTTTGACTCGCATACTATTCCCGCATCGATCATTTCTTTTACCATAGATTGAACCTGTCTACGCTCTGGAAAGGAGAGCCTGTATGGGCGATAAACTACTGGTTGCGAATCATTTAATTCGATTTCCATTTGAACCACACTAGTCAAACCCAAGTCTCTTAGATTATCCGAGAAACACGTTTCATAACTTTTGAGCAGCTGTTTTAATTTGTTAACCTCATCTTCGCTAAGCTGTTTGCCATAATTGAAAATGGAATTAGTCTCAGCATTCTCAAGATCTAATAAATTTACCATTAAGTAGTTTCTAGTACAATAAGCTCGTGTAATGAGTGTATCCTTATTTAAACAAACCGTACTATCACTGAGGTTTTGAACCAGTATGCTAACTTCTCCGTTTTCTATTTCATATTCACCTGGCATTAAATAATATTCATTCTGTGGTAAGCCGCGTAAGGAGCCACTAACGTGAACTACACCCGAATATTTGTTTACAGAAACACAAGGTAACGGATACATTTCTTTAGGGGGTATTGTAGTACTCTTTCTCAAACTCAATTGTAATTTTCCTGAATTGTCACGAGTAAATATTAATGAATCCGTGGTTTTCGTAATGACTATGCCTGGTTTCTCTGTAAAAGTGACCAGAACGTGGCGGTGTGTGACGCTCTGAACTAGGTTCTAAGCGCCTGCTGCGGTCTCGCCTCTTGCGGCTCCCATCCAAGCCCCGGCTGGAGCGATGTCGCCGATCACGCTGCTCGTAGCTGCTGCTCCGACTGCGATACTCGTCACGGCTGCTACTCCGGTTCGGTTTGTGACGGCGTCTCGTAGCTGGCTCACGGGAATTGCGGCCTCCACTACGAAAAGATTCCAACGAACAATCACGAATGCTCGATTGCTGTCTCCGCTGCTTCTGTTTATGCGTAGTTCTTGTTTCTGTGCTCCGGTCACGAAGACGTTTCCGATCATTGTTCTTGCGTTTACCGCTAGTTTTATTTTCCATTTTATACTCGGATAATATCCAACAACTTTCGAACACACACGAAACACGTGCTGATATTTGGTTAAATTTCTTCAAAATTGTAGGCGGAATTGGCTTATCCCACTTCTGAGATAAAGGATCTGTTCTTTATCTCTCAAATTAAACGATGATTATTGTAATATAAACGGATTTATTTCTGACAGTACTGGTCGGTTCAATAATCGAGCAAAGAATGAATACATTTTATCTCGCTTTCAAACGTCAAACGTTATACAAAAGTGTTGCCAACAAAAATAATTATGTTTGATTCGATACAATCAAATAATCGATTAAATATTTAAAATAAATAACAATGATAAATATAGTTTTAGTATTTACTAATTTTAACACCAATAAGTTAAAATTAGTAAATATCACAATATATGCTTGATTTTAAATATTGATTCTAGGTAATTTTATATAAATACCCACATCCTAACATATTAACCTTACACAAAGGTGTTCAATAAGCTAATCGAAACATCAATAATATCTAACAACTGTTTCCACTCAAATATATTATGTTTTTTTTTTATGATTATAAATAATATCTCCAAACAACTTTCTACTCGACTGGATAGATTTCTAAAATGATTTTTATTCGCAACCCTTGTCGTGTCATACAATCATTTTAGCTTCCATTCATACACTTTAACGGGATCATTCACCTATGAAGTAACAATGTGATATATCAAAATCAGCTGTTTATGCCAGATGCAAAAACCGTTATATTACTACGAAGTTAGCGTCTCGCTCATTCATAAAACTCGCAAGTTCAAAATTTCGTGAATGCCTGCCATTGGACGACCGACGGCTGCGTGCGCAGGCGATTACGCATCGTAGCTAAGAGTGGGATGGGGTAAATTGAATACTCACACATAACTTTGAATAATGAATTACCTTCTGACATGCTTCAAAGATTGCCTTTTCGTTAAAATATAAAATGAAGTTAAGGTTGCAACAGAAACAGCAATGTTGAATATTGAATTTATTAGCAAGCGAATTGGCGATTTGTAGAGTTTGCCTATATTTATTGGAGTAAAACGTAAGTGAATGTATGTTCGAATAGTGATAAAAATGCCACCCAAACTTTGTTTTAGTAAGATCCACCAAGTATATCATGATTATACCAATTGCGATCAATTATTAAATATTATAATATATATATATAACAAAGCCTTAAATCAATATCCAGGTTTTGTCATTCGCCGTAAAAATCCATTAAAAATAAACAATTTTATAAGTAATAGGTATAATCATATGACATAAAACCGCTAATATAGAAATGATCACATCTTAAGAAAAGCCCATAATTATAATTGTATACCTAGTGTTATATAAATTGAAGCTATAAAAAGAAATGGCTAAAGTTGCCAATTACACCGCGTCTCCTCTTTTCTACTCACACACATACAAATTGCACTTGTCAATCGACGCATGCGCACCTGGGGCAGGTGAGCATTCGCATCAGCTGTAAGACCGGCTTGTGCCGACTTAATACCGCATATATTTGTGATAAGTCGGTTAAATGACCTAGTTTCGGATTGCCAAATACATTCTGTTTTGATCGAATAATAATTCAATTAGAATACTATTAACGCAAAGGATCATATAAATAAATTAATATGATGAGTCTGCCATCTTACTATTCTAGTAGTTCTAAATTCTACTGCTAGAGATCCCGGGTTTCAAAGCGAGCAAAATGTTATTAAGTTTTGGATTTTTTAGTAGCAGCTCCGAGTTTGGATTTGTGCCTGGTTAGTGACCATAGGCTGGGCCACTATTACATGGGACCTAAACATACCATGTATGTACATTGATGCATATCTACCTAACACCTCGAGAAATGCAGGCGTGACGAATGTACCTACCTATATGAATTATAGAAATGAAACATTTCCTTTTTACCTATTTTCAACTACTTTAAATTACGAATTACTTGAGGTATTACATATCTCAGATAGGAGAGGCAATGTCTCACGATGCATTGCGCTACTGAGCTCCAACACTGCATCGAAGCGCAACGCAACGTAATGCAACGTACTTTATGTCTTCACCATAATGCGTTTACAGAAGCAATTAGCTTTTTAATCGATAAAATCGCCACTAGCGCTATCTGTCACGCGATGTGGAACACGAATTGTCAATCATCTTCAACTACCACTACTATTAACATGTGGTTTAACGCCTCCATTTTTACTTAAAACATGGACTGATTGCCTTTGATCACTGTGCTGCACAACCAAGCTTTTATTAGTAACACTGCTGCAGGACTCCAACTGGAATATTATGCCGCGAAGCAATTTATAGTGTACTGTATTGTCCCGGTTTAAAGAATCAGTAGCCAGTGAAATTACTGAGTAAAAGAACGTCTTAGGGCGACAACTAACGAGTGATAGGTCTTGTGTTGTGATCGCTCATATAGTTCGGTCACTGCTCCGAATAAGTTTCCGAAATTCTCGATGTACAATAGTTCATTATATTCTCAGTTTCAGTATTAGGGCTGCGTGATGTTGCGAGCCCTTTCTAAAAGATCTGGAAACAAAATGATATTCTTTATCATTCCTAAACTTTAGATACTAAATAGATGTCTACACACTTTCTAAGTTTTCTTCTTAAGGGGTCAAATTTTAAGGGATCATTCTACTCATCATTAATAACAACTTTTACAATAGGACTAGCCCTGAAATCCTGAAAAAAATTGAATTTCGTTCCGTAAATTTTTTCTTATCCTTATTGTGTCAATGATGAAACAATTGTCGAGTGATATAAGGCCACCTCAATAGCGTTAATTTGTTCATAATGATGATAAAAATAACCTGTTCTAAAAAAATAAGAGGGTATGTGAGAATTATAATGACACAATGAGTTGGTTTGTGTGATCTCATAATTTACTTTTCACCTGCTAGCTTAGCAGTACCTACTGCAAAAATAAAATTCAATGGCAAAATTGGCAGTACTAAATCTAGCTTACAGACGCAATTTGATAATAAAATTTCAGTTCCAACGACCATTTTACTTTAACATAAAACGCGCACAGTGAAAGTGCGTTTAATAAATTAAAATAATTATCCTTAAAGAGCAGCTGGCCGCTAGTTGCTAGGCCTATGTAATTTGCCGCAGGGAATCGAACCTAGAAGCAGCAGATGTCCCGGTTAATATGTTACTTCAGATTAGATTTTTATAGCATATTTCTAGGCTGCTATTAGACAATTTACATGTCTTACATGGTTTAATCGTTGTTAGTGTTATGACACTTAGTTTGAGTTAATTGTTAATGTTTTATAGGTGTTTTAAATTGAAAAAATACATAACCAATATGAATATATGCATGTGTGAAATAAAACTACTTTTTATGGATTTTATCGCGTTATATTGATATTATTAATCCCGACGTTGAGTCTACCCGTGACCATGGACGCTGTAAAGTCCGAAACGTCGGGATTAATAATATCAATATAACGCGATAAAATCCGTAAAAAGTAGTTTTATTTCAATGTATAATATTCGCGTAAATATCAGAAATCAACATGCATGTGTGGCATATATTGCTCAGTATGATATATCCAACGTTTTAAATTTAAAATTTGTAAAAATTAAGTAATATAATATCACTAATTAGGTAAGATATTCATAGCTTTGATTTAAACATTTAATTACTATTACATAAAATCAAGACAAAATTGATTTCAAGTAGCGTTATAGATTTAGTTATAATAGGTGTAGTGTTTCGGGAGATTGCCCTTCACATAAATATTATAATTAAACTACAAAATCATCTCTCTATCTTTATAATATTAGTAGAATAGATATTTTGTGTCGAGTCCTTCTCCGCTTCTAGACCGCCGATTCCCTTCCACGGCCAGTTCTGAATCTCCATTTTAGTATTTTGTTTAACCAATCTATTTGATCTAATCTTTAGAATAATTCTGCAGCCTGCTATTTGCTATTACTAGAGCTATACCAGCCAGCTGTACCTAAAGATATATACTCATATATACATATATTCACCTACTGATAAAGCTGCCTACACATTTCTTCCAATCTTAAATCAGTGTCAAAATGATATACGACCCTCATAATCGACGCAGCGATAGTTCACACTACTAACTTGCGAAAGGTTATGAGTTCGAAACCGATCGCTGAACGTTTGAACCCTTTAGCACATTTAACTTAAGGGTTAAGTGTATTAGTAATGCATCACGGGTTAACAGCGATGTTTATCTTTCTCTTTAATTACCTTAGTTTAATTTATTAGCCGATGGTTAGATAGTTTTAAGATGGATTCAATGAATTAACTTTAATATTGCATGCATAATTTAGCTGCTTGGCAAATGTTTGCAGTTTGACCTTAGTTGTCCTACATTTTGTTTTTGTTGGAAGCAGTGATAGCCTAGTGGTATGACCATAGGACTGCCAAGTCGAAGGTCTGGAGTTCGAACCCAAGGCACGCACCTCTAACTTTTCGAATTCATGTGCGTATTAAAATTAATTATCACTCGCTTAAACGGTGAAGGAAAACATCGTGAGGAAACCTGCATACCTTAGAGATTTTTCTCAACGGTTTGTGAAGTCTGCCAACCCGCACTAGGCCAGCGTGGTGGACTATAGCCTAATCCCTCTCAATATGAGAGGAGACCTGTGCCCAGCAGTGGGACAGTATGTGGGTTGATGATGTCACATGTCCAGTGGTCGTATCACTAGTACAGACGCCAGCAGGTCCAGCTATCCAAAACTGTCAAATTTTCCCAATTGAATATGCACCTTATGACTTTGCATTAAAGTTTAAAATTAATCAAAGAAATTTGACAGATTGTGGTAGGTTGATGTGCTGGCCTCTATACATCACTGACTTTTTAATACATATTTCTGAAATATCGTATTTAGATTTTGTATTATATTACATACGAAGTAAAATATATACGAGTATCAATTTATATGAGAATAATATTCAGTCCTCTTTAATGCTCATTACGTTATTCTTCTCTCTAATAAGTTGAAAATCCCCTACTTAAGTACGATTTATAAAATCAATAGAAACGAATACCTATTGGAGGCAATTAGTAAAAAATAACCTAAGTGAGGCTTCATAAAAAAAACAAATAGGGCCACGAAACTGGCGAGAGTCATGTTCCATTCATGTTCAAAATGGCTGGAGTGTATGATATTTTTACTTTACCAACTTAATCATGACATTAAATAATATTACAACCATAATTACCATCCTGCCTGTTTGGCTGAAAGAGCCACGTGATGATTTTTTTTTAATAATATTCACATTAAAAGTGTCTAAGGAGCTGAATAAGAATTAAAATAAATATTGCTTTGGCCAAATTTGGCCCTTTGGCCACCCTGTAGTCTTTGAAGAAATAAACGCAGTTTATAAGAGGCGAGCATATTGCCATTATCAGTGCATAATAAATAAACATTCCATACTCCAGGCTGCTTCTGAAAATTTATTAATGAAAAAATAAAACACTTAGCTCTACATGAGATTCCCACCTCAAGTGAAGTACTGGCCATCAATCTCGCTTGTGACCACGAGACAATAAAGCAGTTAATAATAATAATTTATTATTAGGAGAGCTTACAGATTATTGCTCGGGAGTTTGTAGCGCCGCTTCTTCTTCCCAGCTAAAACACTAGGCCAACACTAAGCCCGGGCGTCTTGGGGACGTTTAAATGACGCACTACCTAATACCTAGTCTATCTTGAATAAATAATTTTGACTTTAATAACAATAATATTTACAAAAATTGCCAATAATAGGCTTGCTTGCTTAAATATATATTTTTTTTTATAAGTTGGTATTGGTCAAAAGTTATCAATAAGTGTAGGTTATCTGAACTACCTAACAGTATCCGGAACGCCTACAGATCGCTGGTATGTGATTAGGTCACACAGAGTAAGGGCTAGCCTATTATCAATTCATCATCATCATCATCATCAGCCTATTTTAGTCCACTGCTGGACGTAGGCCTCCCCTAATGTGCGCCATTTCACCCTGTCCTCAACTATTATCAATTACTGGGTACAAAATCCTAACTCCGGGGTGCTATTATACGTATAATGATAATTAATTACACTTATAATTAATTAATTACAATTAATTACACTTAATTACGCTGCTACTGAGAATTTTCTTTAAAAAACTCAATGCTTTTTAATTTGTATTAAATAACGCTTTTTTAGTGGCCACACTTAATATTCGTTCCGGAAATGATTCAATCGAGATTACCACTTATTCTCGAGTACTATCAGTGAGCCCTCTTATTCCATTTAGTTCATTCTACCCTCGATCGTATTTTTTTATTTAAATTCTTAGATTTTTACAATCGTTCACTCGAGAGGAGTGTCATGTATACTCATTTAAGAGATGAAATGTTTTAGAACAAAATAAGATAACCGACATGTGGATAAGAAAAGGTTAATTGCCAATAAAAAAAAGTCGGCGGGGTCGAAGGCCTATACCCAGCAGTGGGACAGTAATGGGCTAAAATGATGGTTGAAATTTATTTTTATTGATTAATTTTCCATGTAGTACTGAAAGCTCAACCGTAATTAATATTCTTGGCTGAATATCACATCATCAACCCATATACTGTCCCACTGCTGGGCGCGGGTATTCTCGCAGACTGAGAGGGATAAGGCTATATAGTGCACCACGCTGGCCTAGTGTGGGTTGGCAGACTTCATAAACCGTCGAGAAAAATCTCTAAGGTATACAGGTTTCCTCACGACGTTGTCCTTCACCGCGAGTGATAATTAATTAATAATACGCACATAATTTCGAAAAGTCAGAGGTGTGTGCCTTGGATTAGAACTCGAGACCTTCGACTTGGCAGTCCAATGATCATACCACTAGGCTATCACTGCTTGGCTGAATATACTTTACTATTAAAAGGACATTTACCGCCATCTATGATGGAATAAGAACACTAAAAATGTAAACAAAGATTATTATTGATTGAAATCTAAAAATAATTATTGTTAAATTACACAAATCAAATACCTCTTTATGATAAAAATACATTTTAAAGCTGAAATACACTAAGTAAATGAAAATCATGTTTCTGTTTCACTTTTGCGCAATCGATCGACAAGTGGCGCCATCTAGTGAGATACAGTCAAAACATTATTTATTAAAAATCGATCTGGTTAAAGTTATCTCCTTTAACATGTATAGTTCATGCATCTTATAAGTTTAATCTTACCAATAATACATAAAAAGTAATAACTACGCTGATCAACCGATCTGCCAGGTTAAGCTGTGCTAGATGCGGTAAATCTGTGGATGAGTGTCTGTTCTTATCATATTGAGCCCCCTCCGTGCTTCGGAGAGCACTTACAGCCGTCGGTCCCGGTTGTCATACGAACACCTATTACAATCGTAACTAACAGTCAGAAGCCCAAAAAGCCTGACTACCAGTCTATCCTCAATATATCGGTATTGCTCAGAAATTCTGTTGTGAAGGTCTCATGGTAGTCGCTTCGTATAAAATACTGATATTCAGCCGCAACTGGTTAGACTGGAAACTAACATATTTGGGAAATGGTTAACTGGACAGCATTATCAAATTTTACGCAATAAGGCGTCTAGATTCATGGACATTCATTCTTAAGCGAATTTTGTCATCTTCTTTCCACTGTCCGGAGTTGCTTCATAAAATCAACATTTATACTCCACGTCATTCGTTGCGGCGCGCCCCCTTTTTTGCTATTTCCCTTGCTGCTACGAACTATCGTCAGAACAGTTACCTGTACCGCTCTTGTAACAATTATAATAAATTGTTACGTAGGCATGACCTCGATATAACCGCCATTAGTTTAACTTTAATGCGGAAAATTTTGAATGGAATTGAATTTTGATATGGATTTAATTGGCAGGTATTATTTGTTTATTGTTTTTTTTTATTATTAAGCTATTTTAACGCTTATATGTGTTTTTTTTTTAACTTAGTAACACTCATGGGCTTTCTTCTTTTTTTTGTATATTGTTTCTACCAGTGGAGACTTTTAATAGCTTTATGTTACTACTTAAATATTGTTTTTTTAGTTAATTAGCTGATAGTCTTCCTAAAAGTTATAAATAAAATAAAATAAAATGGGTATTGATTCATAATCATTGTTGGACATTTGGATGGGTGAATACCTATTATAAATTATTAGTTATTAGACATTTCGCCATGATATCTAAACACTATTCTAAACATAGCTGTTGATTTTGATATAGTTTTCTGTAAGTACCTAATATCTCACCATCTCATTTCGTGTCCTTTCTAACGTAGAAACTATTTAAAATCGTACGTAATTACTAGTTCAGTTAAGATTTATAATTTTGTCTAGTTATTTTGATTGGCAAACCATGACATCTCATTGCGAGATTTTCGACCAAAGAGTATCAAATAAAATCAAGAGTACAAAAGAGGGGCTTCAGAAACTATTTCTTTCACAATAATCTATTTATTAAACTGCATACACCATACATGTTATGATAATTCGCTCCATTCATCAGAGGCAATCCATAGAAATACACAAGCGGCATCATTTCAATCAACATCGCACATTCGACACGCTTATCATTCTGTCACGTTTAGGGGCCACACACTCGTTGTACGTAGGGTTGTCACTATTTAAGATTAGTGTACATAATATAAAATATACATGCATACAAATAAAAATGTTAGTAATCATTTAAGTATGTAAGTAATAAAGATTTTTAAGGTATAATCTAGAGCAATTGCTATCAACGGGGTACAAATTCATCTTAAGTTGCAGGTAGTAAAAAGAATAATCGATGTGAGAGTGATAATACTGCAGTTAAAGCAAACACTTAAACCAATTTCCTATAAAACATTTTATCAATGTTTTTTTTTTCTTGATAAATGCCAAAAGTTCTAAACAAACATCATTTTCTGAAAATCTCTCATAGTTTTTTAAGAAACTGCACAGTGTATTATTTTCAGGAGTATAGCACATCCTCACACGTATTACGAAGGATATCTCTAATGCAGGACAACGTCCGTCACAGTGACAACCCTACACATTAGGCACGCTGCTCGACGTAAGCGTTCTATAAGCGTGACATATACCGGTTTGTTGTGGGGTGAGCAGAAACGTAGCTGGGGTAGGCTTACAATGCGGCGCGAAATGTGGTGGCAACACTTAAGACATAATCAGTATTGTGATACGATGAATGCTTTCTTTTTTTTTACTTTTATTTAGTCTTGTGTAGTTGACCCTTCCATGCTGACTACTTCGAATTAACCGGTATTCTAGAAGTTTCTAGAATACAATAAATATAGTAGTTATACTTACCTAATTACTTCCATTATCTCTACATGGGTGACCATTCTAAATTATCGAGTCTCTAGATCACGTAGAGCTGCGGCCATCGGTCCCAATTGTCATACAAACATCTATAATAAACGTTAGTAGTAGTCAGAAGCCCAAAAAGCCTGACAACCAGTCCACCGGTATTGAGCAGAAATTGAGTTGGGGAGGTCTGATGGCAGTCACTTCGTGTAAAATACTGATATACAGCCGCATCTAGTTTTGAGCAGAACATAGAACAGTTAAGAAAAGGATTGAAAAATGTATGTAGCACACGTTTATCGATCCCTTCGCCAAATATAAATACATAAGTGTTGTTATATTATACTTGTAAATAAATGACTATGTTAGTGATAGTCAAGTAAATATTACATATAAAATATTTAGAGTTAACATTGTTATTCAGCGCAGTGTTCCCTTAAAAGCTGCGTCTCAGGTTGCCGCGAGAAACAACCGTAAAATTGTATCTTGTCATATTTGTACAAGAGAGAAATATCAAAATTTTAGTGACGTTGGAAACAAAATGTATTGGACACATTTACTGAATAACCAAGCTTTTCATATTTCATCATTATTATAGAACCTCCACTGCTGAACAAAGGCCTCCTTCATAGACCTCCACAAGGACCAGTTAAATGCTGCCTACATCCAACAATTCCCAACTCCTGGAAGCCGTCCTACGCTGCGCTTTCTGGTGCGTGGTCTCCACTAGATAATCTTATTACCCCAACGGCCATCAGTACTACGAACTATGTGCCTCGTCAATTGCCACTTCAGCTTGCTAATCCTTACATCAATGTTTTTTTATTCTACTAAGGTGGCATACAAGCATACGGCCCACCTGATGGTAACCGGTTACCGTAGCCTAAAGGCGCTTGCAACACCAGGAGTATCACTTGCGCGTTGCCGACCCTGTATTGAAAGAGGAATAGTTGGGTTGGCAGTATAAGGGTCAAAGCCCCCCCACTGCCAACACAACGTTTCCTCGTGGAGCACTGGCAACCTTGCTCACCGTAAGAAACACAACACAGCTCAAAGCAGTGTTATTTTACTTCAATTTTCTGCAAGGCGGAGGTACTTCCTACTAGCTCCAATTTGAGTGGAATTACTCCCACTATGCCCTACCTAAATCTCTTCTCTATGTCGGCACAAATCTAAACTCCATGAGCAGAGTAAAGTTTTCATTTGCAGGAAATGGCCAAAATTTTCATAAAAGCAAAATGGGATCCAGGTCAACAGCCATAACAGTGGTAACTTTAACTTGTCCATCCAATACCATGGCTCCTTCAAAACGCCTTCAGACCCTAAATACTCTAAAAACTCTGTCTCAAATAATTAATAGGAGGAGTGAGCGAGGCATTAAGGTGCACTTGGAGTGCAGTCGTTAGCGGCCCGCCCGGGGCTAAGTCTGACGACGCTAAGACAAACCCTCTCGTTACAGCCAACTTTGCAGGAGTGGTGTACATTGTACGCGGGCTTGTTACTTATTTTATTTTTATATAGTCAGACGAGTAGTTTTCTCTATTGTGGAATTTCCATACTTATGTTAACAAGCGTTGTGCAAACTGTGCCGTTTGCTTGCAGTCATATTTGTATGTAATCTTAACACATACAAACATTCAGCAGCCTGTCCACAGTGTAAGCCAATGCTTGCACACTATTGTACAATTACAATAGTGTTCATATCAGCACTACCTGCGCAGAGCCGGCTTAGTTTATACAATAATTGTTTACATTTAGTACAGATTATCACTTATACCGCGTGCACTCATTCCATAATGTTATCAATTACTCATCAACTAAAGGTGTGCAAGGTAACAACCCTACAGTCTGTATTCCCCGAAGGGTAAGGTAGAGGTATACTGATATAGCTCGTCTGCATGTTTTGGATCCATTATATCCATATGTCATTATCTGGGTTAAAATCCCAACTCCGAACTGATACTTTCTGAGAATTTTCTAATGCAAAAACCCCAACAATACTTTGCTCGAATCCGGAATCACACCCTTGTTGTGGCGAATTTCGCGGATCTCATGGCTATGACTATAGGGCAGGTGAAGGCAAGTGCGGTTTATAGTCGGTACGAGTCCGACATACCCTGCCACCTCCCCGGGTGGCGGAGGCTCCATGAGGATTTTTCGTACTATTAAAAAAAAAGGATCACACCCTTCAGTAACAACTAGACCAATGAAGCACTTCTAACATCAGCTGCTTGTCAAATACATATACGAACGTGATTCTAGTCTCCTCAGCTGGATAAAGCGAAAAGAAATCCATTATGTCTGGACTTGAAAAAAGCCCAGGATTCTTCGAGTTTGGTTCGGCGTTTCTTCTTATAAGTCTTCAGTTAGGATATGTCGGCAGCATCTCACATTAAATCTTTAAAACATTGACTTGTAAAAGTGTCTTAAAAGATCTATTTACAGAATTAGGGGGATTATTTATTGTTGCTGAAAACATCATTCAAATAACTGAAATTTATCAACAAGAAGTTATCAACTTTTACAATAAACCTACAATTGCCTAGTCAGCGTAGTTTAAATTAGAGGTGTCCATTTATCCTTCTAATAATCCACAAACGACAATACTGCTGTCCAACCAAACAATGTAATATATATAGTTCCTTTACAGCTTCTTCCGCTACCAAAGACAAAAAGAAATTTGGTCCTCATGAACTCCCATTAGATCCAAATACAGCAATAAATGAAATAACATAATCGAACAAGTTCTGATCAATATTTAGAGCAGTCTGTGAGTATTTAGTGTGGCAAGTTGTACACGAACAGTAGTTAAACTAATTACAATACAGGTGGCATGCAGCATCAAAACACACGGTAAAGAGCACACGCGCCGCCAACTTGCTCCCTCACTAACTTTGGATGGCTTCGGCTTTTTGGGAGGCATAAGAGTGGAGATTTTGGCGGGCGAAGCATAAAGAGAGCCAACCAGTTCACCAGTAAAGTGTCACTTCCGTTATTAGGTTACAGCTTTTATCGACTCACTGCAGGGCATAAGTCTTTTACGCCATGTCAGACTTGTACCAACTAAAAACCACACTTCCCTATAATCATGGCTTGGAATCCATGAAAGTTACTGCAGGACCCCTTCAAAAGACGAGGCCATGCTTTGCATTCTAATTGAAGACACGGGTGTGGTAAACATGAATGACATAATAACAATTTGGCAGTATGTGGTTGATTTTTCGATTTATTGTGTAGATGTTCGTACAACGTTATCACTGCATGTAAAAATATGATAAACTTCAAATCGGACCTATTACATTGCAAGAGCTAGCTACACCTGGTTAGGCTTCTATTGCCTGACTGTAAGCTTCCTCAAAACCGCTTCTCCTCTTCTCTTAGCCCATCAATTAACCTAACATATTATTTAAGCTAATATGAAAATTAGCGAACTAATACCGAAGGCCGCGCACGTGTACGGATCTCGTCCGTCCCGCCGCCAACCGGTAATTAAACTTACAAACGACACGCGGAATGTTTTACTGAGATTGCGACGCGATTCTAATACCATTCTTAGTTTGTGAACGGCTTTATTTCCAAGTTCGGAATTGGTTTTACGTGAGTTGAGGGATGGGGTGGTTTTAAATAAAGGATCATTTGTTGTTATTTTGAGTGAGTGATTTTACGACATACCAGTTATCTGGAAGTAGCAGTGCATCCTTTTTTCGCTAGTGTAGTTATTGCTCGCCATAGAAACTGAAGGGTAATGTCGTAGACGACGTTTTTCCACTTCTTCTTTGAAGCTTGAACATAATTACGAAGTGGACTGGTGCGGTATGAAGCTAGGAAAATCTTAACCTCTGAGTTTCAGCAAATCCTTAGTACATAAGTACCGGCTAAACCCGCTTTTTGTGGCTCAGTTCGTCTTAATAATATTATTATTTTTTATAAAAAATATTCGTATGTTCGAATGCACGTTATGTCAAATTTCAAGTTAATAAATAAATATGACTGCACGCGGTTCGGTTCCCACTCGAGAAAAAGTTTAGTGTCATCCACAAATATTTGTTTTGGAGTTTGTGTGTACTTTGTGGACGATAATTGTATGTTAGATATGTACTGGTTTAAAATAAATATTTTTAGGACATTTTTCGCAACACCGTCTAGTCCCAAACTGTACTATGGGTACATAGATAAGGAACTGTACTGTAACAGTAGTGTATTTTTTTTTAAACCCACTTACTTAAAATACTTAAGAAACATCCAGCCAAACACAAAGACTTGGGTTCAGACATAGTTTTACATACTCACCCACAATCTTAAGCTAGAATATTGTTTTTCTAGAATAATGTACTTATATTGTTTTTAGTTTTTATAATTGTGTGAATCGTGTGTAACAATTGTTGGTGAACCTAATCAATAAATAAATAAATAGAATATAGTAGTATATTTATTTATTTATTCATAGGAAAACAAACAGCATTCATAATAACATTTAAACAAGTTACATTACTGTGACACAAAAAGCTAATAAAGTTTTCATTATTGTATATACATAGAGTGAACATATTTTTTTATAGATAAAGGAAAGAAATAGTAAGTAAAAGTAGTAGTTTTTGTCAATTCCTAGACTTAAAATAATTAAAAAAAAAAAACAAAACAAAAAATTCTACTGGAGGGGTAAAATATGCTAGTAAAGTAAAATATAATAGTATAGAATAGTACAATTTATTTGTTGAACATAGGTACGACTATTTACATTTGAAGATTTTGAATAACATACAAATATAATGATGTACTAAGTGACCTCATAATATTAACATAGCGTAACGCCCTGAACCTGTTAAGTGATAGATACTTTAATTAATTATGAATACTAATGCAGTAATGGATGTTTGGTTTAACTGAATATGTAATTCCTGATGGTAACATACTAGCTATAACTCAGGGTGTTACCTTAGTTGATCTCGGTTTTCCCGATCCCATGGGAAATTCCCTAATTCATAGCAAACGCCTACAGTGTGTAAGGAACCTCCTTGCCACGTTTTTAGGCTTCTTATTCTCTAAGACAAGATGTATGAATGTGGCGAGTGGCGTTCTTTAATTTCTGCCTATCCCCATGGGAAAAAGGCGTGAACACTCACGCCTTTTTCCCATGTATAAAATACATACACATGTATTTTCTAAGATTTTGTGATTGACTAGTAGCTATGTGCACTACTACTACGTGTACTAGGTGACGTTTCATCCATACTTCCCTACTTATATTCCTACTAATAATATTATAAATGCGAAAGTAACTCTGTAACTGTAACTATGTCTGTCTGTTACGCTTGCATTCCAAAACCGCTAAACCGATTTAGATGAAATTTAGTACACAGATAAATTGAACCTTGAAGAAGTACATAGGTTACCTTTTGTCACAAAAAGCTCTTTTGTCTTTGGGATATACACCCGTGTGTAACCGCGGGCAACACCTAGTATAACTATAGATTTAACTAATTTACAAACTTGTTTATGTAGGTAATGTAATCTCATTAGATTATAGTTCGACTTTATTTATATACCATCGTATAAAAATAAAATGTGCATATTTTTTATTACAACTAGATACTCTATAGGTATTTTGTGAGCACCAAATTTTCTTTTGGCCTACGTAACTGTAGTAAGTATATTAACAAAATACGCTTCTATTTTTTTAAGTAAACAAAACAACCCGATGTTTAATATTAATATTGCATACATATCAAAGATACCGTAAAAACAACATAACGACACATTTACCATTAAAGGCATGCACTCTTTGATCCAAGCAAAAAATTGTAAACATCTAAGAAAGGGGACCCCAATAAAATTATCATTATGAGCACATATATTTTTTAACACAGATCAATAACGAATGGAGTTCTCATATTCGCATCATAAAATAATCACAACGGAATACGTGTGATATACCTTTATGATAAAAAATCTTTATTGAATAAGTATTTTTTTTAAAGACAGCTCCTTAAGGGAACAAACCTGTTTCAGAGGGGACTTTACTTTACATATAATTAACGGACACAAAGTACACCCACACAAAGAATTGTCTCGGGTGGGAATCGAACCCACTACACCTGGTATAACGGTAGTGGCGAGGTAACTTTAACCGCTACGCCAAACGTGCAGTCAGATGAACATGGAGAAGCCAAAGTTGAAACTAGAATCGTAACTTGTGGCTTTCTATGGTTCCCCATTGGAAAAGGCCGCAATATGTATATCTCACGATACTAGTAAGACAGGTTGGTCTTCTTTTTCTTTTAGTGTCAATGGTACATACATACATTGTTTATATTACGTCAGTCTAGTAGCTTGGCCACATTGATCTATGGCGTTCTCACCAACCTCTTTGGACCTATCCAAACAGCTTGATAAAGAAATAACGTACGAACAGGAAAATAACAAAAATAAAGTGGCTTTCGTAAGCTATATAACATAAACTGCATTGACAGACAAAGCTTTGATGATTTATAATTGAGGAGATAAAGTTATTCATACGAATTCGTGAAAAATAATGCACTTCACACAGGAAGAAGACACGCGTCATTTTTCCATGTGTTATTTCTCCATTCACTTAATATTCTACGATTCCTATACGCTTCTTATACAGCCCCTCGCTGTAGCCAGGGTAACGCCAGGGTACGTGACGGGTGCGTGGCTACAATAACGGTTGATAAGGAAAAATTTTCCAAATTTGAGTAATGACGCAGACACAATATAATGGCCCCTCTAACGACGTCGCTTGATACAAATTTTATTGCACAAGTGAGAGCATATCAAAGTATACTGTTTAAAGAGAAAAAACTGGCGGCTCAGATAAACATTTTATGGTAATGTAACATTCGCAACGAGGGTGTTACGTAACAATCAGAACCGTCAGGATATCGAACAGTGTCGTAAGTGACACTGTTCGCTATCCTGAATATACGAATGCTCGTTTTGTAGCATGTTACATTACGGTCAAAATAATGTCGGTCTCAAGGTGTTATTAATATTTTGTTGAGTATATTTACATTATTCACATACACTTAACATACCATCACACCTTTAGTCCACAAAGGATTAGGCAGAGCTGTACTATTGTACACCCGCAGTTCGCTGGTATGTTTCCATACCAGCTTATTGGCATTAGGAATTATTGTAAACTCGGAGCTGCTACGGAGCATTTTCATAAAACTCAATAACATTTTGATCCACCTGGAAAACTAACCCAGTAGCAGTCTATTTTTTTTAAAGGGTAGCAGCCACACTTACAACCACTAGACTAACAAGGCAATATGTTTTGCTTTAGATATGATTTTTTTTCTTTCTTTCAATGTTCTAAAGGTAAATCAAATTAACCTTAAAAACGTACCTAAATTCTGTAACTGTAAAATAATTCTATAAGTCTACGTTACTCGTCTGCCTCCAACCTAAATCCCAAATTACTTGGGGTCAGATCAGTATGTCTTTCAGCCATCATCTCATTATTCAGTTCCTTTGTAGCCATATCATCTCGCCCACAGTCCATCCATGTTTTCTTTAGTCTCTCTCTTCCATTATTATCCATCTACACTCATGCTCAAAACCATCCTGGTAACATGCTCTTCATCATCAACCCATATACTGTCCCACTGCTGGGCACGGGTCTCCTCTCATATTGAGAGGAATTAGGCTATAGTCCACCACGCTGGCCTAGTGCGGGTTGGCAGACTTCACACGCCGTCGAGAAAATCTCTAAGGCATGCAGGTTTCCTCACGATATTTTCCTTCACCGTTTAAGCGAGTGATAACTAATTATTAATGCGCACATGATTTCGAAAAGTCAGAGGTGCATGCCTTGGGTTCGAACTCGAGACTTTCGACTTGGCAGTCCAATGGTCATACCACTAGGCTATCACATGCTCTTCACTCCTATTCATCACAAGTCTACTAGTGGTCCGAGTACCGGACTGGTGATCATAAGGGTTCGATTCCCACAGGACACAAATATTTATGTGACGAACATAAAGTGTTTGTGTTTGTCTGGGTGTCTCTTATATATTAGTAGCTGACACCGCAAACGTTGTTTTGCCATAAAAAAAAAATTTAGGGGTATGAAAAATAGATGTTGGCCTATTCTCAGACCTCCCCGATAAGCACAAAAAATTTCATCAAAATCGGTCAAGCCGTTTCGGAGGAGTATGGCAACGAAAACTGTGACACGAGAATTTTATATATTAGATAAGTATTTATTTACAAAAAATAGTATATAAGTATTATATCCATTGTCTAATACCCATAGTACCAGCTCTGCTTAGTTTGCGACTATATCGTGCTCTGTAAAATGTCCCTAAATATTTATTTATTTACTGAACGAGTTAAGTAATCAACTTTATAATACATTTATTGTTGTAATCTTGACTCCCTTAGGAAAGCTAATTAAAAACATTTGTTTAAAAAAACTAAAGAGACAATTTTCTTATTCTTTTAATTACTCTGTTTTCCTAGCATGTTATATTTTATTATTTGTTTCCCTCTAGTCTTTTTTCCTCTTATCACAGGGTTGCCAGTTCATCTATTTATGGAAGATTTTATCTAAGTATCAGGGCGCTTGTTTTTGTACAAAAAACCTTTAAGCAACAACCCTGTTTCGACAATACAGTTTGGACTTTTGTCAACAAATCTTTAGGGAAAAACATCTTTTTAATGTAATGTCTTTAACTGAAATATCCCGTGTTGCGACGTACTATGGATATTTATGTATGTGTTAGGTTAGAGAAATTTAAATTTTCGTGTTAGGCGGTCCGAGCCCAACTGTAGGCTAGGACGCTAAATAAGTGGCTACTGACTTACAAAAGTTGGAGAGCTCGTGGCTAAGTCATAAGTACACTGATCAATCGATCTTCAAGGTTAATCTGCGCTAGCCGCGGTAGTCTACGGATGGGCAACCCGAAGTGAACATAAATCCGTTGGTCCCGGTTGTCATGCGCACACCTATGACAATCGTTAATAGTAGTCTATTGGCCCAGAAAGCCAGACAACCAGTCTATCCTCAGTTTAACGGTATTGCCGAGAAATTGGGTAGCGGAGGTCTGATGGCAGTTGCTTCGTGTAAAATACTGATACTCAGCGGCATCTGGTTAGCCTGGAAGCCGACCTCAACATAGTTAATTGTAATTAATGTAAGTACAATATAAATTGTACCTATAAGTAACCATTTGGACCAGGGGCGATAATTTATAAAACCGAAAAAAATTACTATGTACCACACATAGGGTTACCAACTTGTTATCTATCAAATGTAGTATTTTTGAAGTTATTAACTTAAAAAATATAGTAGATGGCAAAAAAATTAAAAAGAATATAGTATAGTATGTGGTTAAAATATGTACTTTATTTTTTAAATGAATATTTTCTGCTGCTATCGTCGCGATTGCGTGCGTAATATTTCGCGGTAGAGCCCCAGAGCGCGCTTTAGTTAAGGCTGCATTCCGGTTTACGCAAAATATAGTAGTTTCGCCTACTATATACATTTTTTAGAAATATAGTATTTGATCCCTTAAAATAGTAGGATACTATACTATATAGTAGGGTTGGCAACCCTAGTGGTACACATGTCGGTCTGCTGATCACGAGGTCGTGGGTTCGATTCCTACATGACACAAATATATTCATGTGATGAACATTAAGTATTTGTGTTTGTGTGGATGTTTTTATGTAATTTAAGTATGTATTTACAAAAAAAAAGTATATAAGTATTATACCCATTGTCTAGTACCTATAGTACAAGCTCTGCTTAGCTAGGGACTAGATGGTGTTGTGTGAAATTGTCCAAGAATATTTATTTATTATTTATATTATTATAATCAAAATTTGAAAACCTCATTAGGTACATCAAAAGATTTAATTAAATTCTAGTTAAGGAAGTACTTGTAAGTATCTTAAAGACAAAGAAGTTGTGCTACTTTGTCGGGTCAGTAATTTCTAGATAGTGAAAAATATAAAAGTGTTTTAAAAATTGCATCGCATTCTGCGAAATTTGTTGCTTACTGTACTAGCGAATTGACCAACTTAACCTCTATACCAAAGATTCAGTCGGCTGGGAAAAGACTAAACAGATAATGCAAAATCTTCTTCTATGGGTAGGTACCTACATTTTTTTATTCCCCGATTTTCCTGTAGGTACACAGGGTGATATATAAAAGTAAAGTATACAGGGTGTAACGTACTAATAACAACATAACGACGTATTGTGGAAGTCGATGCGCGCTCGCTATGTCTAATGGAAGCCGCTTTGTACACTTTCAACGTGAAATCATAAAAATTGTTGGCAAGCGCGAAATGGAAGCGTTTGCAGAAATCCGTGTTATATTTTTAAAGAATAATAACAATATGTGAGAAGAATATTATTTGTATTTCTTTAACTTTAGAAGGTGAGTTAATATTGATTGTTGAGCGAAATACATATACCAGAAAGGGAATTCCGATACTTAAAATATATTTTATAATTATACTGCCTCGTTAGTCTAGTCCTCGGTTCGATTTCTAGGTCGAGCAGAGCGTTATGGGGTTTATGGAGTTGGAGTTTGACTTGCCCTCTATTAAATGGTACCTATAAGCTGGGTTACATCGGTGAACCAAAGCAGAACTAACCAAAATTCAAGTCAGACTCCTAGGGTACGTTAGGTCTGTTACTTAAATTACTTAAATTCAAATTCAAAAGATAAGTACCTGATTTATGTCCGATTTCAAAACATAAATTATGATTAAAATATAACTTATGTTCAGTTCCGCTAGTCTCAGTTTCGTAAATTTCAAAAGGTATTCTGAACAAGTTAGATTTAATTGAGATTGAAGATTTACCCAAAATTATATTTGTGACGTTGACACTGGAACTGGACCGAAATTATATTTTGAACATATTTTACACAAGATAATATACTATAACGTCTGTATTCCCTGAAAGGTAAGGTTGTGGTGTACTAATGTACAGCCACAGCTCGGTATGTTTAGGTCCCATGTAATAAGGGTGAACCTATTGCCAATAACCGGGCACAAATCCAAATCTTGAGCTGCTACTGAGAATTTTATAGAAAAACCCTATAAAACTGCTCAACCTGATAGTCAAACCCAGGGCCCATAGTGCTTATAGCACTAGACTAATGGGGCAAACTTAAAAAAGATACAATAATATTATTAGTTTTTTATTTATATAACAATATTTCTACGGAACCCCACGATCCACAGAATTTGTTTTAACTAAACAAAACAAAATTATGTACCTACGCAAGTAAGGTAGCTAAAATCAACTTATTGGTATATTCCGAGTTTTGTATAACACAAGGGATGTGCGCACACATAGAAACTCGTTTACGAGACATAAAGAAATATTTAACGACCTTTGTACCATCAACCAACCTTTTTTGCCAACACAGGTTGTTAGCTAAAAAGGTTTCCATCTTATAATTTTATTTTATACTTCATATTTTTCGTGTTCCAAAGACTTGGCTGGTTAATTTTCCGGGATAATGAAATCTGTTTCACTTTGTTAAGTGTAAGTAATTAATGTTAAAGTTTGGGGTCATTATTTTGTTGTCTTGTCGGGCGTAGTTTTTGGTATCTTACAACAATTTATTTGTTTTTACGCTAGGCTCGATTTTAAGGTCAAGCAAAGTGCTATTGAGTTCTTCAATGAAATTCTACGAAAGTGAGTCTTCCTTCCACGGATAGATCGAATTCAATAATTCCATGTTTTATCAGGTCGCAAGCGAGCATACAGCCCACCTGATGGTAAGCGGTTACCGTAGCCTATAGGCGCTTGTAACACCAGGGGTAGCACTTGCGCATTGCCGGCCCTATAAAACGAAAGCGGAATAATTGGGTTGGCAGTCTAAGAATCACAGTCCTCCCACTGCAACATTTCCTCGCGGAGCACTCTGGCAGCCTTGCTCACCGTTAGGAACATAGCTAAAAACAGTGTTATTTCACTTCGATTTTCTACAAGGCGGAGGTACCTACTTCCCCGTGTTATTTTACTTCGACTTTCTGGAAGTAGGTACTTCCCCAGTCGGGCAACTCCAATTTGAGTGGCCAAACAACCATATCTCTCTTCTCATTGCTATTCCATAGTTTTTTACAAGCCAACAATCCACCGCACCTGATAGTCGTACAAACACTTTTATTTCGGTCTCCGTCGTTATCCCGTAGCTAAAAAGCGTGGATACATGGTAAATGGCCTTAACAGCTATATCGAAATCCAGCTTTGAATGTGTACCTGGTCGTAATCGGGTGACCATGATTGGTACAAAATATGGGATATGGCGATTTGGAGAGGTACTGAACCTGGTTTAAATTTATATTTTGATTTATAATTAATACTAAAATTTGAAAGAATTTGAAGAAGAAAGAAGGAATTCTTTCTATTAGTAAAAAACATATTTCTAGAAAACAAATTATTTGTTAATTCGTTGTGGAATTATTTCGTTTTATAGTCCCCTTCAAAGATAACTCAATTACTTTGTAATCAATAAAATGTATAGTTAAAAATAGCTAGAATTCAAACAACAACAGATAGTTGTTATTGAATCTGTTAAATATTTTGTATTGAAAACCTAGTTCCTTAAGTGACCGCTAGAGGCGCTGTCCAAGCTTCCATACAAAATATTTGTTAGATTCGATAACATCCCTCTTTAAAGTGTGGCTGCAGTCTAGTCCTATGAAATCGCTTCATCTTATGCCTTATGTCCTAACAAAGGTCCAGCCGAAATGGGCTCTCACAGTTTTCAGCGCACATTTGAATGGAAACGACTTTATTCAGATAACTACCCGCGATTTTATCTTGCTATATTTCATGCTCAGATTACATGCTTACCCCCTTTCAGCTTTGTTTTTTTACCGTCAAAACGCCAGTGTTGAAACGAAATTAATTGGTTTGATATTTGAATGTTACTGCGTAATTGGATGGGGTTATGTAAGAGGGGTGGATGATATGTTTTTGTTTGTTTGAAGTGGAAGGTAAAAAAATTACACTTACATACCTACGCAATTGATGAGTATTTTAATGATTTTTTAAAGGAATACAAACATACAATTATTGAACTCGGTACTTACTTAAACCCAGATATGAAATAAATATCTGTGGATTACGCAAATATATTGTGTCTCAGATACAAAGAAATTAATTCAAGTTTTGACAAATCTGTTTTAATTACCTATCAGTCCAAATATTACGCATTATTTAAAGATATTTTAATCTAGTTATTGAAATCCCTTAAAGTCCTTATTCCAACACATACGAGTAGATGAAGACTGGCTGCATTGCCACGTTGAATGGCAATGCTTATGCGTTCCGCTAGAAACAAGCCAGCCCTCTGATCACGTGAAGAGTCGACCAGTCTCCTTGATATATAGTAGATGTTAAAAAAATGTCACATATTAATTTGTGTACCAAATTTCATGAGAAAAAAACAACAATAACAAATATTCACATTATTTATGTATGCAATAATATTTATTAATTTGGTACATAAATTTCGGTTTAGCCTATTTTGGGTGTTTGAGTAACAAATAAATAAACATCCAAAATAATTATAATATTAGCATGATGTCCGGATGTATGTTGCATAGGTCCGAGCATAATAGTAGCCGTTTAATCACATAGGTAGGTATTATTAACTAATGGAACTTTTTACAAACTAATTTTGTTTAATATTTAACTGCACAAACTGTCTTTTATTGCCGTGTCACGACCTTCAGTTGATAATTATACTCACGCGCATGCGAAGTAAGATTATTTGTTCAACTCTATCCATCTCGGTCCCTCAATATTACATAAATTACTTATTAACCCAAGCTACCATTGCGCACGTCCAGTGCCGCGTAAACATTGACGCAATCAGCATGCCGATTAAATTATACAAATTGGACGCCAGTCCACCTGTCAGGGCTGTTCTTATGACAGCAGACATCATTCAACTGGACTACGAGACCGAAGAAGTGAATTTAGCAGCTGGTGAACACTTGACGCCTGAGTACTTAAAGAAGAATCCTCTACATACCGTCCCGTTGTTAGAAGATAGTGGTTTCTTCTTGGCTGACAGTCATCCCATCATCACCTACCTGGTGTCAAAGTATGGTGGTCAGAAACATGCGAAATTGTACCCAAGCGACTTGGCGATAAGAGCGACGATTGATCAAAGGTTATTTTTCGATAATTCTGTTCTCTTTCCTCCATGTAAAGCGATAGTGGGGGGTATTATGAGGCAAGGTGCACCAGGGCCCACTCCTGAGCAGATTGAACAAGTCAAAGCTGGTTATGACATCTTGGAGACTTACTTGAAAAGAACCAAGTTTGTTGCCTGTGATCATTTGACGGTAGCTGATGTGTCGTGTGTTTCAACGGTCAGTTCTGGAGCTGTTATGGTGCCTATCGATGCGAAGTATGAAAAAATACATGCATGGTGGAATCAGCTGAAGAAGGAAGGATGGTACAAAAATAGGAATCTCCCAGGTTTGACACAGTTAGAAGGATTCATAACGTCAACTATGAAGAAAAACAGTGAGAATACTAAGTGAGTTTGATAATTCTTCGATTAAAAACAGTTTATATTAAAATATATTACTTATTATTTATTACTGGTTTAATTTTATAATATATTTAACCAACTTTAAAGAGGACGAGATTCTCAATCCATTACTGTATCTATTACCTTTAAGATGACATAATTATGACGACCTCTGTGGTTTTCTTTATTGTTTACGAACCGATAGGTATTGACCGGTCTTTCTATTCATAAGTGCACCTGAGATGGTTATTATATAAACTAGGATGGTGTTTGACCATCATTTTTAAAATTACATCATAAATTGTTCCCAGTTTTCTTTTCCTAAAAAATTAAAACTATTTTGTAAAATGAAAACTAATTTTTGTAAAACCAAAAAATCATAAGATTTTTTCTATACTACTAACTACGAACTACTTGTTGCTCCTGGGTTTACCCGCAAATTTAATATAAATATTATTATATTAGAGTTTGAGACAATGGATAAAAAACATATGATATATTTTTTTGTAAAATCTTACAGATAATACATAAGAAACGCCCAGACAAACACAAACGCTTATGTTTCTAATATTTGTGTACTGTGGGAATTGAACCCACGACCTCGTTATCAGCAGTCCGACACTCGAACCACTAGACCATAGACGGCAATATAAGAACTATTGTATCTCAAACTCATCGCAAACAATCAGACGGACAGGGCAGCATGCATATTAGTTTGGATTATTTATAATATCTGATAAGTAGTGGCTTACGTAATATGACCTTGGTCTGCCAAGTCATCAGTCGACTTGTTGTGAAAAACAATTGCATATTACGAGACCCTCAGGCGGATATTATAAATGACCAGTCATGGTGACATTGGGATGACTGCCCAATTTTTAAAATACCTAAATTTTTTTGATAAGCTCAAGGTACCATTATGAACATTATCTGTTCATCTACCATATATATGAACATGGGCATAATAATAATTATGAAGCAGTGATAGCGAAGTGATTTTACCATTGGACTCGAGTTCTCGAGGTTCTCTGAAGTCTTGAGTTCGAATCCAACCTCTGACCTATCTAATTCATGTGCGTATTAATAATTAATTATCACTCGCTTAAACGGTGAAGGAAAACATCGTGAGGAAAACCTACATGCTTTAGATTTTTCTCGCCAATGTGTGAAATCTGCCAACCCGTAGTGTCAGCGTGGTGGACTATAGCCTAATCCCTCTCTCTGTGAGGAGGCCCGTGCTCAGCAGTGGAACAGTATATGGATTGATGATGATTAAATAGTAACAAATAAATGTTAGTGAAGAAAAACGTCGTGAGGAGACCTGGGGAGCCGTAATAATACTTTTGAATTATATTATAAATCCGCGAATACGGTCTCAAATCACGCCATAATGTCTAGCACAAGGTGACATCGTATTGTTTAAACTCTTCCTACATTGAGAGGTCAGTCTATACTGGACATTCATTGCACGATGGTCAGCCGCGATTCCATTTCCATCGGCGTGACTATCTTGACCCCCGAGATTTTTTTACGACAGCATGAGCTGTATTGCCACTAGTACTAGGTGGAGTGTAGCTAACCCCTCTAATTCTGATGAAAAACCTGTGCCCACTATCCCCAGTAGTGGAACAAGAAATGGATTGATGACGATGTTTTTGTAGAAAGACATTTCTTCCACAGTGGACCTACCCCGGTTTCGCACCTTCCTAGATAATTCCTCTTAAATCGTATCCTCTGTAGGCTCTGAGATGAACAAAAACTCGGTGCGGTAGGACTTTATAATTTATATGTAGTGATGATGGTTGTTATCTTAAGAGGGGACTCTAGTGGCAATTTCTCCATTTCTGGCCTCTGTACCAAAATTTACGGAATTATTGCAATATCTCGAAGTGGACGTCTAAATGAAAAGGAAGTAGGTAATATGAAAAGATAAAACATTTATTTAAAAATCCCTTAAAAATTTTTTGTTCTTCTAGGACTCCCTATAACTGTTTTTAATTGACCAAATGGATTCATTCACTCATTCGGTCCGATGAAATCCTGTGAGATTTTCTGCCATTATTCGACTAAAGTAGCTTTCAGGTCTTCTGTCGACGCTGGAGCTGGAAATCATCCTCGTACTTACCTTTTCAGCTCATCCCACATGTGTTCAATTGGATTCAAGTTAGACTGAGGGCTGACCAGTCTAGTGTGTTCTTCCAGGTACCTAATCACTGTGTAATCACTGCAGCGGTGTGGCAGCGAGCATTATCGTGCATTAGCAGGAAATCTTAGACAATAAATCAGGCGTAGGGAAGCACATGGCCTAGCAGAATGTCGTTTGATATATCTTTCTGCGGTTAGCCCCCCTCCCCGACCTCCATCAGTTAAAAATATCAGTTCCATTTATGGATCAATAGAAATACCTGCCCACATCATACAGGACCCACCCCCGTAAGCCACTGTTTCCGCAAAGCATTATTGAGCGAATCGCTCCCACTCCTATAGACTCCATCGACGGTCGCTACCACACAGGCACATTCTGGTTTCTTTCAAGAACAGGACTCTGTTCTATTTCTTCATATCCCAATCTAAGTGATCGCGAGCAAACTGAAGCCTTGTCGGTGGGCTGGAAACAATTTTGGTCCCTTAGCTGGCCTTTTTGGGGCCAAAATCGCTTCTTTAAGCCTTCATGTCACAGTCCACACGCTGACAGCCCTCGCTCAAACTTCTCTGAGCTGCAGCTGGATGTTCACGCCGTTCAGGTATCGATTTGGAAGGAAGATGTGATAGTGTCATCTAGGTCCTGGTCTCCGGACTTAGTTTCCAGTCTCCCTGAACCTCTTGTATACCTTCGAGACACAAGCTGGCTGGCTCACACGAGCTCACGCGAGTATTGGGATTCTTGGTACGGACGTAGAGAGTGACGTCAAATTTCGCGGTCATTTGGAAGACAAAGCTAAGTTGGCCTCCAAAAAGCTGGGTGTCCTCAACAGAGCTAGGCGGTACTTCACGTCGGCGCATCGCCTCCAATTATATAAGGCGCAAATACGGCCGCACATGGAATACTGCTGCCACCTCTGAGCCGGGGCTCCACAGTATCAGCTTCTTCCTTTTGATCGCATTCAACGTCGTGCATCTCGAATGTCGAATCGAGGTGACGGGAGTCCCACTGATCGGCTTGATCCTCTTGCCCTGCGTAGAGACGTCGCGTCTTTATGTATTCTCTATAACATTTATCACGGGGAGTGTTCTGAGGAACTGTTCGAACTTGTACCTCCCGCTACGTTCCGCCACAGGTCCACTCGCCAGAGATCGAAATTTCATCCATTTCACCTGGATGAATGGGTGTCCACCACCGTTCGTTACTCAAGAAACTTTTTACCGCGAACGACTGCTCTGTGGAATCAATTACCAGCGGAGGTATTTCCAATCCGGTACGACATGGCAACCTTCAAGAAGCATGCCTATTCTTATCTCAAAGGCCGGCAACCCCTCTGGTGTTGTGGGTGTCAATGGGCGGCGGCGATCACTTACCATCAGGTGACCCATGCTCGTTTGCCTCCCTCTTCCATTAAAAAAAAAATGAATTTCAAGATTCCAACCGAACAAACATTCATAGAGACATACATTGCATGTTATATAAAAGCTTTTAAAAATATTATTAATTATTTATTAAAATAAATTATTATTCATTTAGGGAAAAATCCAATAGAGTCGGTAGGATACTATGAATGATTCGAGCGCGAGAATCAGGCGGCCGGCAGCTGCGACGGCGACGGGCGGCGCGCGCTTACGCACACTAATACACCACTCGTTCACACATTGACAGTTCGCTCTGCAGGGCGCAGTGCGACAGCAATAGTTTCTTCAAATACCTATTTTTCAAATCCGTCTCGACTAGAGTCACCGGCCAAGTGCGAGTCGGACTCGCGTACGAAGGGTTCCGTACAAATACTTTCTGAAATAGTACTTTTGATCGATATTATTAATAATCGAGACATTATTAATAATGTTTCGGTTATTAATATTATCTAGCTTAAAAACGGCAAAAAAAACATGTTTGTTGTATGAGTAGCTAGCTAGTCCCAAACTAAGCAGAGCTTATACTATGGGTACTAGACAATGGATATAATACTTATATACTATTGTAAATACATACCTACTTATAATACATAATAAAACATACAATTTAAAATAGGTAGAAAATCTTTATCCTAATTAAGACCAGGCCAGCAGTAATACTGTCATTATTCAGGTAAGTACCTAATACGGCCCCGGCACGTATTATCAGTTATCGACTGTCCTCCCCACATTTCCATGCATTTGGCAACAATGGTAGTTAATTGAGGAAAACAGTAACAACGGTAACGACGGATAAGCTGCACGATGACAAAAACTAACGCCTAATATAACGGGGGTAACGTATATTATAGGGGGTTAACGTATATTATCACTGTATTAGGAATAAAAGAACTGGTCGAGGTGCTGTTAATGAGCATAGCGAATAGATATAAATATTTATACTTAAGTCTATTTCTCATAGTAGGAAGACACTACGCTATACAATTTTGACTTGTACATAAACCTCTTTGCTTTGACCTTTTTTTAGTAGTAGTCCAGACATAATGGATTTCTTTTCGCTTTATCCAGCTGAGGAGACTAGAATCACGTTCGTATATGTATTTGACAAGCGGCGGATGTTAGAAGTGCTTCATTGGTCTAGTTGTTACTGAAGGGTGTGATCCTTTTTTTTAATAGTACGGAAAATCCTCATGGATCCTCCGCCACCCGGGGAGGTGGCAGGGTATGTCGGACTCGTACCGACTAAAAACCGCCTTCACCTGCCCTATAGTCATGGCCATGGGATCCGCGAAATTCGCCACGACCATGACAGACTCCAGATCCAGCAGTAACAGGTCTTTCCTCGCATACTGAAGGCAAGCTTCACCACAAGCGGTGGTACCACCGTCCGTATGCGCTCTCCGGCTCTCTGTGCGTCTACTACTCTTTGCTTTGAACTGCTTTGTAAAAAATATTATTGTTACTTATCATATTTGTTTTATCATGATCATCAGCTCGTATTCGTCCACTGCTAGACGAGGGCCTCTTTTGGCAAACATCACTGAGCCCAATCTTCAGGTCTTTTGATCCAGTCGATGCCAGCTGCCATATTTGTTTAATTTAATTTATTTAATGTTATGCACCATAAAATGTACATTGATAGACTTAATACCTGACATCTTATTACATAAACCAGGTGGCCTCGACGATCAATCACTTAAAGAACGCTACGTATACTCTACCTTTTTCACACCCCATTGGAGATACAAGAAAAACAGAATCATCCGAACCGCACAAGACATGCGTAGACTTTGATCCCAACAACAACTAAATTTAATTAATCTCCCAGCTCTTCACTACTAAGCGTAAACATGGACGAGGTACCCGAATTTAAGGCACACCCTTATACCATCCTACACATATTTATAAAGGGAAAACGTCCCGAATCGTAATGATATAAGCAGTAGATTTATTCCGGCTCGGTCCGTTTGTCAATGTTCACGGCGAAATTAATTACGGATCGGTCATGGGTTCGAGTCCCGTGCCACGTATTTGAATGGTCATTTGGGATGGAAGTAATTAAGATAAAATATTGTTTTATTTGTCGGATTTGTATTGGATGGCTACGGTCTGCGGATAGCCGGGTTTTTGCGTCGTAAAAATTTTCAGCCCCATATTGTTGATTTTATTTATGAGTTTTTGAATGGGGATTGACAAATTGATGGGGATGAGGAGATTAGGAAGGTAACGATTGGTTTTGCTTTAAAAAAATATGGCTCGTAAAATATGGGACATTTAATGCGTCTGATGGAAATGATGAGATTATTCCAGTAATTGACATTTGACGTTTCTATAATATTTATTTTGTTTGAATTGCTGGCTACTGAAATAATAATGATCACATTACTGTCTTACTTCTAGATGAGCCTTTTTTATAGAATTAAAGGAATGAAGTCATAGTCCCAACACGAAGGCCTGCACTGTAACACCTCAAGAATGTTATATGCTAAAGCAAGTGAGATAGAGACCAAGCGTAAATTTGTGTAACGTAAAAGCAATATCAATTTAAAAAAACACTTTATTTTAAGTTGATGAAGTAACTAAAGAAAACAGTAGACTTCTTCCTTTTTATAAAAGAAAAATATTCCTCACTTCAAAACATCTACAAAGCCATTTTATTTATTGCTCAACGCAAGTATTCCCCCGAAATAAATGTCCCCAGCCTAAAATAAAATGATTAAGTAACTTATTTTTGTTCACCCCAAATTAGTACAAAGGCGGTCATAACAAGTTTTACAAAAAAATTAGTAATAAAAGTTGTAAAAATGCGACGAACTCAATAAAAGGGATGTTTCTACCCCAGCGCTGGCACCCACCGGGATATTTTCAGAAACACAACCCCTAAAGGGAAAATCCTCGGGGAAAATCTAGTTGTCTAATATTGGAAACACCATGTTGACTTATTTTGGGAGAATGTTTTAAGATAAAGAATCAATTTAAATTAAATCTTATGCATTTCAACAGCCGGCTATTTATGAATAAAGAAATAAATGTAAGTTATAAAAAAATATAAGTTGTATTAACTATTAACTTAGTGCGTCCAACTACTGGACTGGAAAAGCCCTCCCTATCTCTAATTCTCTACATTTCAGCTTTGTCAGCGATTTGGTTTTTACTTTAATACCAAAGATAATTGCGATCCATCACTCGTAAGCAAAAAAAAATGATAATATATAATAATAAATATTTAAATTCCTTAGTTTGGCCCCACTGTGGATTAGTACTATCAATTTATTCCGACTGTACTTGAGACGCTTTTAAGCCAAAGCTTGATTTCAAATCTCCTGCAAAATCAAAACAAGCGTAAACCAAAACTGTCCCAAGAATTCCCATAACACAGCCACCCTACGTATAAGTAACAAATATATCGTCCCACCTTTCTTTGTTTTTCGCACAAACTCGGCCGCTGGCCTGAGTTATCGTCGTCTTACCTTCGCCCCCACCCCTCCCCGGGCACCCTCCCCCCGGTCATTTGTCATGCCTGCAGTTATGTTATCCTTTATTGATTGTTATGATTTGAGGACACCCCACTGTATCATGTAGGTAAGTGGTCAAGGTTCTAATGTTTTTCTTGGAACAATATATAAGACGATACAATAATCTTTTGTTTTGTTGCCAAATAGGCTGACGGTCGTCTGGTGAATATCTATCCTATATCCTAGGACGGTTAAAGCCTACGTCCTACCAATGAGGTTACTTTGTGTTGCCACTTTTAGAGATAGTGACGCAGTCAGGTTTCATTTTCATTTGGCCAATATTCATACTATTTTCATTTTATTTATATGTCATAAAAAATATGTACCTACAATGTTTCTTAAACAATGAATACTTGAAGTTAAAAGGAAAAATTCGACTGCGGGCAGGATTCGAACCTGCGTCTTCCTAACAGATGCTATGAGCACTAAGTCACCGCGATACCTACCCGTCATGTCGAATTTTGCCTTCGCATTGTGAATTTACGTCTTTATGGTGACGTCAGTAACACCTATTGAAAAGCAAGTTAAGCTAACCAGAAGACGCAGGTTCGAATTCTGCCTGCGGTCGAATTTTTCCTTTGCTTAATAACTTTAAAATCTTAGCATGGAAAATGCTAAAACAATACAAAAAGATAATGAATACATAATTCATAAATTGTCGTAAGATTAATATTATAAATGAGAAAACTAACATTATCTGTTTGTCTGTTACCTTTTCTCGCCTCTAAAGAGATTTCGTGAACATTTAACTAGAGGATAGATTGCATCCTGAGAAAGGACATAGGCTATCTTTTGTCTAAAATTGCTTTGTGAGCTGTGTAGTAGTACGCAACTAGCGCGTGCCACATAAAAGGCAAAATATGTATGCATCTATGCAAGAATCGTAGCAAATGACAATCTCTAGTTTTATTTTTATTTTATTTTTTGGGATAGGGGGCAAACGAGCCGACGGATCGCCTGGTGGTAAGCGATTTCCGCCGCCCAAGGACACCCGCAACAACAGAGGAGTCGGCCTTTAAAAGGGAGTACGCTCTTTTCTTGAAGGTTTGAAGGTCACAATATGACCTTCAAGAAAAGAGCCGGAAATACTGCAGGTGACAGTTCATTCCACAGTTTCTGTCTACCTCCGTGGTAAAAAGGTGTGAGTGTAAATCAATATTTGAGACATCTTACACAGCACCATTTAGTCCCAAACTATGCAAAGCTTGTAATATAGGTACCATAGGCAATGAATATAATACTTCTACACTTTTTGTGTAAATACATACGAAACACCTAGATAATCACATATATTCATCAGATAAATATCTCTGTGTCCTCTGGGAATCGAACCTACGAAATTCATTAAATATTTTTAAGCACTGTCTTTCATGCGAGTGCAATACATTCCGGTATCCACCATTCAACTAGTGAAGTACTATCCTCCATGCAAGTATGAGCCCAACAAATATAACTTCCATCCTAAATGATGAACAGCACTTTCATACTTGAGGCACAAAACACAAATATGTTTGTCATAGTTAGCGACGGGGGGCCGACAGAGAAATAATTACCTAATAAAGATTTCTGATACGCGACTGTTACAGGGAAAAGCTATTATCTGGTCGGAAGGAGAAGGGCGGTGGGGGGGAGGGCTGTCAGCGCCACGAGTTTTGATGAAAGTACGTATTAATGTACCACTGATTGTTTTGTAGGTTCTTGCCGAGAGTTCTGTGGAGTCAGAAGTAAATATTTTAGTGTTATTTTCTTGCCTGTCAGCCTTTTTTTTTATACCTCTGAAGTGGCAAATAATCTTACAGTCCACCCAATGGTAAGCGGTTACCGTCGCCTATAGACGCTTGCAATACCGAGGGTATCACCAACGAAACAAGAAACAAAAGTGTAATAAGCTGACTGCCCCCCGCGGTATCACCCGCGTTTTTTCCTCTTCTCCTTTCTCTTTTCCTTTCTTGCTCGGCTCCTATTGATCGTAGCTTGACGTTATTATATAACCTATAACCTTCTTCGGTAAATGGACTATCCAACAAAATATTTTTTCAATTCGAACCTGTAGTTCCTGAGACTTTCAGGACTGAAAGTGTCAGGAATCTCTCTCTTTGTTTATTTGGTTGTAGGCGCTAAGTAGCTCAACCAAAAAAACAAAAAAAAACTTCAGTTTTATAATATTAAGTATAGATATTATTATCCATACTTAATATTATAAAACTGAAGTTTAGTACAGCTACAAAATTTATAGAATAGGGCTAACATCCTTCACGCAGCTCGCTAGCTGTCTTGGTAGCAGAATGCAGGTTGGAAGACTTCACACGCCGTCGAGAAAAGCTCTAAGGCATGCAGGTTTCCTCACGATGTTTTCCTTCACCGTTTTAAGCGAGAGATAATAAAATTATTATTACGCACATAGTTTCGATAAATTAGAGGTCTTGGATTCGAACTCGAGACCTTTGACTGCGCAGTCTAATGGTGTCACTTAGGCTATCACTACTTCTTCAAAATAATATGAGTGCTTGTATATCAAATTATTACAAGTATATTTACTAATTTGTAAACACTTATTTCATATTATATAATGAAAATAATTTTCACATTGGATTCTGTTCCGTCCCTAATTTTAGTTCTTACTTTGCAACTAGATGGTGCTGACATCGTTTTAGATTCCGCGCCAAATTCCGCGCTATGGTTTCGTTCACATCTCTACCTCTAATTTAACAAAATAGAAAACATGGAAATGTAATGAATTTTACAGTAGCTATTATCTTATACCCTGTATGAAATAAAATCCTGTAACTACAATTTAATATACCTACCTGCATTTCAATGTTTATCTTTTTCGAATGAATATTTGAGATTCCTCCTGCTTTGTCGGAGTGCTTACGGCTTATTAATGTACAGAGGCTAGTACATAAAGCTACCCCAATCTAATAAATTTCTTTAATAAAATCTAATTTCTGAGTAATACCGATATCCAATAGATAGGAGCCAAAAAAACCTAAAAACCTCATTTTTTTGGCTTCTGAATGGTTAGGATTATTTATACATTTTTTATTACAATTTACTTACATACATTAATTAGATTACTAGCATATAATACCATTTCCTAGAACACAATACCATAATTAGGATGGAAGACTTAAAAAAATGTGCAGGTCTTTTGAGGATTGATAATGATCAAATAAATATGGCGGCTGGCGGACTGATATGTATTTTTCCGTCTGACAGACAAACTAGGTTGCCAACCAGGTGTAACTAGGAAAAGATACGTTCAGAAACTGTAATATTCAAATATTTTATTTTCAACATTTTGCATAAATAAGTACCTACCTAGGTACAGACGCCAGCAGGTCAAGCAATTCATAACTGTAAAATTTTCCGATATTGAATATGAACCTTATCATTTTGTATTAAAGTTGAAAATGAATCAAAGAAATTTGACAAATTGTGGTATCTTGACCTGCTGGCGTCTGTACTACCTATAAAAAAATATATTCCAGATAGACGAATCATTGCGTACCGAGTACCAATACAAGTAATTTTGACCGATACTCGGTTCCAAAGGATCGATACAAAACGCAGGTGTTTCGTAACGAAAAAATGTATCGAGTAAGTACGTGTTAACGTGTTAATTAACCCGTATCACATCGCTCATAAATATTTGCCATGTTTTCCACTCAATAAAAGTCCAGCCCCGTAGCAAATAGATCAACCAATAGGTAGGTTCATAGCACGATTTATTTATAATACTCGTAGTACCTACCAAGGAAAAAAAAAACAAAACTATGAGATTGCAAAAATAACAAATGTACACTATTATTTTAGGCTGTATATTTGTATACCTTTGCCATTATTTTATTTTTAATCTGTTAGTACCGCAATGTCATCACCTGCGACGCGCGAACCCCACCACTCAATTGTTTTAAATTTGTATTTAGAATAGATTCTGTTTATTTTGATTTTATTCAATGTGATTAAGGTAAATTGACTTTCTGGCACACTACTAAATTTTAATATAGTGCCAGAAAGTCAATTTGCCTGTTTCTTTCTTTATAAATACATTTTAAATTGGAACTTGAAGAGGAAATCGGTTGCCAATTGAATTTTCTGATATCGTGTCTAATAAATTCACTCGATGAATAAAATGTAGGTACCTCTTACGTGTCAAAATGTGTGTTTAAACGTGCTCGTGTAATAATGTGATCCGTGAAACATTCTCTCTTTTAAATGGTGATCCATCTACAACAACGCTGATGGAGCAGGAGCCAGGTACCATACCTCACTTTTATAAATATGTAGCTAACTACCTATAGTGTTTTTTTTTTAAATCAACAACAATCTGGAAATTGTAATGGTTTTCGTGAATAGAATGTTAAGCCCTCTTTACACGTCATAGCAATTTGAAGACAACGCGCGAGAATACCACCACCATCAGATGGTTGCCACTTACCATCAGGCACATAATGCTTGTTTGTCATCTACCTGGAGGTACAGACGCCAGCAGGTCAAGCTATCCAAAACTGTCATAATTACCCAATTGAATATGAACCTTATTGTTTTGTATTAAAGTTGAAAATAAATCAAAGAAATTTGACAGATTGTGGTAGCTTGATGTGCTGGCCTGGCTCTGTACCTATTTTATAATAATTCTACGGCTGGCTGACAGACAATGCACAGCTCTTTAGAACGCTATTGTCACATAAACGACGTATGTGAAAAGCGAGCGCGAGCTCTGTACGCCAATGACACAAATATGTGACAAAAATGCTCTGAAATATAACATGAAATAAACAATTAAGTAAACTATTAGGTCCTTTGTGTGTGTTTATTCATCTTAAAATTGAAGTTCATAACATCGTGGATGACAAATATCCTAATATCAAAGAATGACTGCTCCATGCGTGCTGTCGGTTGGGACTGGCCTACTAAAGTCGCTGTGACTCTTTCTTAAAAAATATTTTTTCTTTCATTGTAAGACACATATTTGTTACTATTCTATGTCTGGACTTTGAAAGAGACTATGATTCTCTGAGTTCGTTTAGGCGTTTCTTCTCAGAAGTCGAGAGTTAGGAAATGCCTTCATCTTACAGATTGGTTGATCAGCGTAGTTACTTATTACGCGCCCCTCTACGTTCAGGTACGTAAATAGTAAACAATAATTAATATCGTGTATTAACCAGGTTTTCTTTATTTTCCAGGTAAGTCTGAGCACTATTTAACAATGCAAATAGTAAGGATACATTTGTTTTTGTAAGTACTTATTCCTTTTATAACTTCCAATATTGATGGGATTTTTTTTAAATTTCAATCGGCTTGTGATCGCTACTTTGCCTATTCGTAAGTAATATTGTATTCGACGACAGTGAACTGTGCTCTGTGACGTTTTATTATATTATTTTTTATTTTATTGTAACAGTTGCGTTTGTTAACCATGACCGTTTATATCTCAAAAACCAACTAATTATTTGTAAGTTTGGTTAGGTCAGGTTTTCAGCCATAATTAAAAAAATAACATAAACCTATCAAGGACCTGTTAGCAGATACAATAGAAAAAAAATGTTAAGACCCTCTGGAGGGTCGTGGTTTCTTTAACAAATAAAATTCGATTTCCAAAGATTAAATCACATTATTTTAAGACTTAACACATGTTGGTATTACTATAATTATATTTTTTGTCACCGTTACTCCTAAGACGGGCAATTTAAAACATATGACTATATACCATTGAGGTAATATGACGTGACATGTTATATTACCCCTATATAATACAACGCATGAAAAAGACAATGCGGTAAAATAACTTGTGACGTATACATTGATCGCGACAACATACACATTAATATTTCAAAATACTTATCTATATTGCAGAAATGAAAGAACAGAAACGGTATGTATGATATTGATATTCTTTGAAAAAACTCGTAAATATACCGAAACGTCGGTATTAATACAATAATATTAATATAACGCGATAAAATCAGTTCGCGACTGCTACGCTAGAGGTCCTGGGTTCGATCCCCAGGTCGAGCAAAGTGTTATTGGGTTTTTCTATGAAATTCTCAGTAGCAGCTCGGAGTCTGGATTTGTGCCTGGTTAATGGCAATAGGCTCGCCCCCTATTACATGGGACCTAAACATACCGGCGAAATGTGGGTGTACATTAGTACACCTCTGCCTAACCTTTCGGGGAATACAGGCGTGATGGTATGTCAAAATCAGTAAAAATTATGTAAGTAGTTTTATTACAACGCTGGACCTACTTAATTTTATAATATAAGACAAATATTATAAATAGAAACCGAACTATTGATCGCCATTAATGTACCTACTGATAAAATTATGTTGGTCTACAAGATATACATAAAGTAAGCTTAAAAATTAGACATAGATTTATAAATCAATCAATGCCTTACTTTGTGATGAACCCTTTACCGTTCGTATACTCATTGTCTGATGCTAGAATGAAGTATAAAACCTCAATGTTCTAAACACTATAAACTATTTATTACAGCAATAAAGTTTATCATAAAACTAGTAATCTCTGATCTATACAAACTACTGGTGCTGTTAAATTTATCACGCACTTGTACTGAACAGTAAAAGGAGTGAAATTAGGCCGCGCGGCGGTATACCCGGTGTCTGGCGATACATACAGAAGTTGGATGCAAGTACTAATAATGTATTTAGTTATTTATTGCGGTTTCTGAAAGATACAGTATAATTTTTCTTTTTTTGATCCCTCTTGTGTCTCCTCTATGTGTTGCCAGATAGAGTATCAAGTGAAAGATACAGTACTATAGGAAAGGAAATAATAATGTTAGCAATGTCACCAATTAAGTTTCCAAAAATGTAATTGCACTCGACGGTAAGTTTCAGTTAAGCTACAAATAAAAATAAACTAAATTAGGTATGTAACAAAGATAAAAGTTAACACTTCCAACAGTAAGCTAGAAAAAATGAAACTATCTTGGTAAAAATTTTAGAAGAACTTTAAAACATTAATAAGTATAAAAGCTGGTAGTAAATTAACCTTGAATAAAAGGGTGAAAACGATGCGTAGTCATTAAATATTTTTGCAAAAAAAAAAAAAAAACTTATGATTTTTTGGACACGTAATTGGACTTCGATCACTGTGGCCACGGTGATCTCTGTGGTCTAGTGGTTTGAGTGTCGAACTTACAGATTGTGAATCGAGGATCGACAGGTCGTGCACTCAATTCTCACAGAACACAAATATTTTTGTGATGAGCATAAGTGATTGCGTTTGTCTGGGTGTTTCTTATATGTATATTACAAGTACACACATCAAAAAAGTTTGCGATCACTCAGCATTAGCTGATATAATTTTATAAATTGAACTTTATAAAGAAAAATATTTGTTGTGTGTTTTCTTTAAATATAAAACCTAACAAAAAAGATTTCGATTTTTCATAGTAATCGCAAACTTTTTTTAATGTGTGTACGTATTTATAAGTATAAGTATTATATTCATTATTTAGTATCCATTGAACAAGCTCAGCTTAGTTTGGGACTAGATAGTGCTGTGTAAAATTGGTCTAAATATTTACATATTTTCATTTAGCGACCCGCCCGGCTTCGCACAGGTGAAACATGTATAATACAAACAGACACTTCAATTTTATTTGTGTGTTTTATACATAGATTAGGTAGCCATAGGAACGGTAGTTTTCACATCAACGAATCCAACGTAAGCCTAATAATTCACTATTTATTATATAGTTACCATAATTTAAAAAATAACACATTAATATTGCCAAGTTGTCTATTAATTGTCTTCAGACGTCTTTCGTATTCGGTCGAAGATTTCATTATGTAGACTTAATCCTATGAAGAATAATGTTATAAATATTTATAAGATTAGTCTTGTAAATAATATCGTCATCAATTTATTGTAAGATTAAAAACATACCATCACGTCAAATATATGTATACCTGCGTAAAAAGTAATTTTACTTCAATGTCTAATAATCGTTTAATTATGTGTCAGAAACCAATTAACTACTTTGCAATTGCAAATTCTTCCGGAATATTCTGGATGGGACATCTTAGTTGCGGCATTTTTGAATTTACATATTCAAAAATGCTGAAACTAAGATGTCTCATCCGGATTTCTTTGAAAATGTAGCTACGTATGCATTAGTTTGTACACAATATCATTGTACTTTTATAATCTTATATGCCGATCAACTGATCTACAAGGTTAAGCTGGACTAGCGGTCAGTCTGTGGAAGAGTGAACATTCGTAACACATCTACCGTACGTCTGAGTACGCGTAAAGCTGTCAGTCTTGGTTCTCATCCAAACACCTATGTTAATCGTTAGTGGTAATCAGAGGCCCAGAAAGGCTGACAACCAGTATAGACTGGTTGTCACCCTTTCTCAGGATATTGGTACGAAGAAATGGGGTCGCGGAGATCCGATGACTGTCACTTCGTGTAAAATATTGATATTCAGCCGCATCTGGCTAGACTGGAAGCCGAAGCCAACATAGTTAGGAAAAGATTGAAGATATTTACAATACGTATAGATTTAATACTTACCTACTTGAAAACAAACGATGCTAACAATGCAACGTTGACAGATATATACACTGTTTCCCTATTACTATAAACACTAACTAACGTTAATATTATAAACAAAATTTAATAATAGTAAACAAACTCACAATTACTTCAGTACCTAATATACTACTTACATGAAATGGAAACATGATTTAAAGTTGTGTCATTGAGATAATAGAAGGCCATCCGACTCCACACTCAGAAAATAAAACGAGCGAGTCCTTTAAATCGATAACCATTACCTACTTTGAAACCATTGAGTAAATGGCTTGGAATTGCAAGCAAGCAATGGATGTAATATAAAGGTTATGGTGGTTTTATGGTACGGGTGGGTGAGGATCTATTACGGCGCCAGATGGCGGCCAATCGACCGTCGATGTGCCACTGAAGCTGCGTTTGCGCAACTGTAATTTGTAAGTGGATTCTATAGAGTTGTTAATATCACTTTGGTAAAAAGGGCGAGTTGGGAACTTTCTTATTTTCACATACTTTAAATAAAATGCCAACAAGTCTCCTACTTAATGATTGTATGGTACTTAATGATAAAGAACTTACTGTAAAGTTTGATATATTTCTTAGCTAATAAATGCTTGAAAAATATGATTTAAAATAAAAACATTATCTCACGCACCGTAATTTTAAATACAAATCTGACGTCATACATTCGCCTAGACTTGAAAGACCTTAGGCCATACAAACATTAAAGTAACATAACATACCGTTATAAACGCCTGTATTCTCCTAATGGATAGGCTGTGTTATAAATATTTATTTATTTATGTCCCATGTAATAGGGGGCGAGCCTATTGCCATTAACTGGGCACAAATCCAAACTTCGAGCTGCTACTGAGAATTTCATAGAAAAACCAAATAACACTGCTCTTAGGACCAATATACTTAAATCAAAATCAAGTTTTATCATGCGTACCGCTGCGCGCTGAAATGTAGAATGAGCTTCCTGAGTGGGTCTTCCCCAATAACTATAATCTCTGTGTCTTTAAATCTCGAGTGAATCGGTTTATTCTAGGCAACCGCGCTCCACCGTACATCGCAGTGTCGCTTAACATCAGGCGAATTAGTGGTCGAGCGTAGGCCTATTGTGAATAAAAAAAAGAGGCCGTCTACTTAGATTTTCTTACAAGCGGCGAATTTAAACTTCTTATATGGTATTATCATCTCTCAGCACGTGCGACCCGCCCGGCTATAGCCCAAAGCGTGACATTTAACACAACGAGTATCTCAACTAAAACTTTAATAGCCAGTAACGTACTAACCTCTGCCTGCAGGGCTGTCACTAACACGTTGTTTGAAATGTATTTCTAGTTTTATTCATGTTGGATGACTGTTTGATCAGGATGTTTAAGTTCCATACGAGCAAAGAAAATAATGTTATTGATATGGTAGAACGTATATCTTATATGATTGTTGTTGATAGAATTATTTTTTCTTTTTGACATTTTACACAGAAACATATTCTCAAACTAAACAGAGCTGGTACTATGGGTACTAGACAATGGATATAATACATATATAATTATTGATTTCCAATACTTACGAGAATATTATACATTGAAATAAAGCTACTTTTTACGGATTTTATCGCGTTATATTCTAAGTTTATGATAGTTATATTTCAACTTTTTTTTCATAAGAAACACCCAGACAAATGCAAACAGCTTACTAATATTTGTGTCTTGTGGAAATCGAATCGGACCTTGTGATTAGTAGTACGAAAATCGAACCACTAAACAACATACGTCGTTCAATCTGATAGTCGCAAATAATTTTATTTTGTAGCTGGGAAGTTATTGTTGTTGGGTAACATTCTTTGGGCTATCTTCTTACTACCTCATTGTCTACGTCTAGTGATCGTAAATGCGGTTTCTGATTGTGAGATCTTCGTTTTGATTCCCAGATCGATTCGTGTTGTTAGTTTATGCTGTGAAATTGGCCTCGTCCAGTTTGAGTTACCTGGTTAATGGGTATAGGCTCTAAACTGGGAAACTGAAGGCTTACCTCAGTAATCCATCATTCTGCAGGGTATACAGGCATGATTGTATGTGTTCTGTACTCAAATGTCCTGTTACAATCTTTGAATAGTCATAGTTTACCCTTCTTTGACACTGAGATTAAATTATTAAATTTGACATTGAGATGTAGTCACATCAAAGTCGACAGTTCTTCTTTCAAAACAAAAAACAGTAGCTAACATTTTAAAATTTCACTCTCAGACCTGTTGTAACGCTTAGTTAAACCTGACATTATCTCTGTCTAGATTCGGGTAATGTCGTCTGGCCTAGTAAAAGCTGTCTGGAATTCAATCCCTAAGGTACTAACTTCAAAACTACATCGAAATGATATTAGTTCATAGCATTTCACAATCATTACTTCAAAAGCAATTTAGCTTTTAAAACACCAGGGAGTTGTATAAAGTACATGCATGTAAAATAATACAGAGCTGAACCCTTGTTAAATTTAAGATAAATTTAAACTAATGATTAAATGGCTACTCGACCATGTTTATGTAAAGACCACAATTCTCTTGGTGAGTCTACACTTAAGTACATGCGGCTAATTCACATAAAATAAATTAATATTCATAGTAAGTACCTATATTACAGTCTTGTCAGGATAGTGACAGAGATATCTTCGCGAAATACCTATTCTTTCGCTAAGCAATAATGCTGCAGCTAACTTTATGGTGCTCCGATTTGAAGGGTAACAGTAGAAAGTTCAGTAGGTAGTTTTAAATTCCTAGGTACCTAAATGTGACTTAACAACTAAAGATTTTCATCACAATGCTCTGGAGATTCCATTGGTGTTGCTGACGTCTATAGGCTGTGGTGACCACTTACCATCAGGTGACCTGAATTTTGTTTTTCATCTTATTACAATAAAAAGAAAAGTATTCCATACTCCTGCCATATAGGTACCTACGTTTAGTCGATACTACTTCAAATTTCGAGTCGTAGTTTGACGGCTAAAAGCCGCTTAGGCGCGTAAAGTAGGACCATATTTATGATTTAGGAATCTCACTGCTTATTTAACTACATAGATCGCGTTGATCTAGACAATATTCTAGAAAAAAATATAGTTTAGTGCTACCTCGTATATTATATTTGTTAAGAAAATAATAATAACAAAAGTTTTTATATGGGGCTGATTGAATATACAGTGTGTTAAATCTAGAATATTACCAACTGTCACGTCAATGTTGGCAACCCTACATTGTCCAAATTATTAGACATTTCAAAAACAAAACATAGAATTAAGTAAACAGATTTTAATCCTTTTCGAAAATAATATCGCGTGTCCAGATCTCATTACCGACTCTCGTGTCAATAGTGCAAACGTGGCAGCCCTGCGCGGCGGCCATCAATCATAATAACTAATGTGCACCAGGGTTTAGTTCAGACACGAGGTTACAGTTTGCACACCATTCATTATGGCGTTAATGATGTAATACTTAAAATTGGATGCGTAATTGATGCAGTGCAAGTAATGCCAGGCCGGTAATTTGATCAGTGCCCGGTAACCAGCAGCTAACTGAGCTAGTTCATACAATCTTTATATTATTTTTGAAGTATCATTAGCTAGAGATTGCAAGTGAGGGTATTGAGCGTGAGCACTTGATTAAATTAAGTGTTTAGTACCTAGCAAACTAGACTTTGGATCGGTAAATGGCAAAAGGCTCGCCCTTAATACATACAAAAACATGTAACATCAACAGTAATTTTGTGGGTTTGCATCAGTATAACTCTGCTTAACCTTTCGAGATAAACGTGCATAAGCGTAATTATGAAGAAGATTATTTTATTTAAATTAAAATTTTATTCATGTAAATGCCATTTATTATGATCGCACTTTATGTTTTTATTATATAGTTTATATAATATAATTTTAACAGTAAAAAAGCTTTACGAAAAAAATGTTCGTATACGTAGATCATGAAAAATGATATATTTGTTGCCATTTACACAGTTATTTTTACTTATCTACATTTATTATTGATATTTAAATGAATAATGTGTAACATTAACCAAACCGCAGAGTATTTGCGCCCTGTTACAGTGACAGCAAACTTTGTGAATGAATTGCAAGCAATATTTTTATACCACTGCCAATTTGTTTCCTATTGACACAAGAAATATTTTATACTGCAACACATAAGCACCCCCTAATGGGTTATACACAAAATATGTCCATCATTTAAGAATAGTGTCCAATTAAAACAAAAATTCAACACACCTCATTATGTCATTTCACACGATTAATAAATGACTGCGTAACAACTACACTTAATACTTGTCTCAAATCTGAAAACTGTTGCTTTGTCACCCCATACATCAAGAGAACCAACTGTAACAAACACTACTTATACGAGAAACAACTTTATTGCCACGACATAAATTATAAGTAAGGTGTACAAAAAAGTTGGTCCTTTAATCCCCAAATGTTAAACTTCAAATAGGAATTAGGAGCAGTCGTGACGTAACATATTGTTTCGAGTCACGGTCTCCTGTCATTTGTAGAGAAATAAATTTATTCATAGGTACCTCTATGCAGTTGTGTGTGATTATGTTACGCTGATAGATGGCGCTGTTACGACACTAAAGGTGGACGAATTGGTGCGGAACCCGAAACATCAAAAACATTATTTTAATACTTAAAATAGTTTACTTTGAGTCCTTATTCTTTTAGTCACTAAAAGGAGACAAGAAAAAATATATCTATTTCTATCTTAGAGCTGCTATAAGATAATAAAAATGTACAATTATATTTTAAAATACTTTTAAGCAGACTGTTAACAAAATAGCTTTATGCTTGAAATTTCAAATTTCCTGATAATGGAACAATTTAAACTACTTATAGCTGTTTTTGTATTAATTAAATTATTCAATGCCAAATACGTCTCCATTAATTATCACAACAAGCACTCCTGTTACCACAACATCAACCCGCCTTACTGAAAGGACCAAAAACTTCCAAACTCAGAACATGGCGTATTGACAAACACTTTCCATAGCGTAGTATATTACTCGCTTGTTGTTTAAACAAATAATTCTAACAAAAGCCGAGTCGTTAACGAGCAAACTTCTGTCTGAAATCGGCTGAATTTATTGGTTGATCAAAAGAAATTGTCCAAGTGCCACTGCCTCTGAATTTAGAACGCTAATTCTCTATAATAAAGATGGTTTTCGTTTGGGTGTTAGGAAAATTAAAATGAGAACGAAAATGCTAACTGATGGCGCAGTCGGTGAAATAAAGTGCGAACAATAAATAAGTGACTGTAAAGTGTTTTTATATTTGTGATGTCAGGTGTGTTCTGATTATCTGGATATAAAAAGGTAAGTATTCCTAGGATCCGCAGAACGTAAGTAACAAACTTCACAATTATTTCTCTCGGGATTGTCACAGTGAAAAGAATTCAAAGCTTTTTCTACATTTTTTAATAGAACTCAATTAAAGAAACCACAGCCATGATCTGTACGGAGAAGTTCGAGTCCCGAAGGTGTAAACATTAATCAGCACAAAAACATCAAAACGCAGACTAAAAATAGTATCTATAATTTTCCTTTGTCATATCTTTAAAGAAATGTTCAATTTTACAACCTGTTTTTTCTTAGCCAATCTTTTGTAATCCCGTAACGTCATTTAGGTCACGTTTGTCTTTTATCCTTGGCACTACAGCCGCTTGTCTCAATGGTGTAGAACCATACAGCCATAAAGGTAAATGACTCACATGACCCGATTCTTCTATAGAAAATAGCACCCCATCCTTTACTCCAGAAAGATTCGGGTGATGTCACCGCGGTCCGTTCGAAATTATCCTCGTAATGTATTACAGGAATAGTCCATTTTTCCTTTGTGACCGTTATAGATGTGTGGAAGCGTGTGTCATGTTTAAATGGGACGATAATTATAGTGATACAAATACTGACTACACTATTATTCTTCTACTATTTAATAACCTGCATCCCTTAGAAATTTCGGTCCAGACGGTGTGTGAAGTCTGCCAACCTGCATTAGGCTGGCGTGGTGGACTATAGCCCCATCCCTCTCATTCTGACAGGAGACCAGTGCCCAGCAATGGGACAGTATATGAATGATGACAATTATTGTCATCAGCTACACATAGATCGACGTAATACAAATCTTTACATGATGAACATAAGTTTCGCCCACGTGTATTATAATACACTAATACTAGTATCTATCTATAGGTAGTACAAGCTCTGCTTAGTTTGGGTCTAGATGGTGCTGTGTAAAATGTCCCAAAATATTTAAATATAATTATTTATTATCATTCTATGATACAATGAGTCAGCTGGTTGATAGCACTGATAGACTGACGGATTAGGTGCATCGGACGACCAACAAAGACATTTAAACAAAGTACTAGCGAGTAGCAATTAGACGGGACATCATGAACAAAAACATAAACGTAACGTTTCCACATTGCTCTGTCTCGAACCTACATGAGTTTGTATAATGCAGATAGCATTTAAAGATTAGTTTCCTTAGATTCTAAAAGTGCACATATCTTTCACCTTTCTTTTCCAAAATTCAAAAACTGTATCAGAAACATTATAAATTACAAAAAATTATAGTATTGTTTGCATTCTCTGTGATTATTTAATGTAACTGAATTAATTATTGAAACTTTTTTGGATATTGTTTACCTACATTAAATACTTGTATTTTTAATAATATATCTGTTTGTTTCCCAAATAAAGTAAAACAAAATGTTATAAAAGTACATCGCTCTGTCTAAGTCACTTTGTCATTATGTCAGCCCGACAAAGAGTGAAATCTTATATTCAACTGTATTATTTTGATAATGATAAATGCCTATTATAAATTGACATTCTGTTTCACATTTTCATTTTGATGGTTTTGGACTTTGTATTTAATATTTGCATACCATAAATAAACAAAGTGGAATATGTCACTATTTCATAAGAATTCTTCATTCAGATTCATTTATTCACTCAGAAATCGATTCAAATCTGAATCAAAATGTTTGTATGAAAATGTGCCCTATGTTCACTCTAAAACTCTTTTAAATCTTTTTTTTTAATAATAATAATAATGGATTCTTTATTGTGGATCATAGGTAGGTACATAATACAGATGTTATAGTTTAGATTATTCAGTTCAGCTATGTCCCGCCCATTAGGCATACAATAGTAAAATTATAGAAATAGTATTTAAAATGTGAAGGACAAAAGGAAATTTTAAACAGGCATTAATAAAGTAAAGCCATTCTGTAATTGTTCTGATCTCTTTTGGAATATTGTTGAATATACGCGAAGCTGAACAGAATCTACTTTCATGCATTAGATGTGTCTTGTTGGCTACTGTTTTCAATTTATCCTCATGTCTTTTACGCTTACGATAAATAAACAGCTCAGGATTATTTTTATCAAATGCTGCAACCTCCAGAATTTATAGACTTGGCAAAGTCAAAATGTTGAACCTTTTGAAATATGGTACACACGAGTCGGTTTCCTGCAATTTAAACATAGCCCTTATACAACGTTTTTGTGATTCTATACCCGGCCCCTGTCTGTACTATTACCCCAAAATATTACTCCATATCTTAAGGTTGAGCTTACGTAGCCGTGATATGCTGTCAGTAGGGTTTTTTGATTTGCTACTTTGCTTAATCTGTTTAGAACATAGTTACGAAAACTGACTTAATTTTTTACAAACAAAGTTAACATGCAATTTCCAATTGATTTTGTAATCAATATGTACTTAAACACTACAGTATGTAACACAATGTCAATATGACATTGTGTTAGAATATTATGGCTTTCAAGGAATTTGTATATACTCGTACATTTAAACATAACTTTCTCCATAATCTTTGCAAATACAGATATCAGTGCTATTGGCCTGTAGTTATTCATATTTGTTTTATCACCGTTTTTAGTATTGGTTTTATAATAGATATTTTAAGTTTATCTGGATAAATGCCGTGTTCTATGCATAGGTTGACAATGTAGCTTAAAGGTTCCGATATAATATGGGCAACATCCTTAACAATATTTATTTATTTATTTATTTAATTTATTTATTTATTAAGGATCTTCAACAAAGGATATACACAAACATTCACAATTTACATAGCAAATTAAATTTATAATATCATGTGTACTCCCTCAATTAGTGGAGACCACAGCATGCAAAATAACATTAGTACACAACTAAGCTAAATAATTATTATTACATTTTTTTAAGTTAGTAACAATTTAGTAATATTATGTAGATAGTTAAAAATAACGTGGAATTAATTTACAAATTTAGTAGTCATACAAGCAATTCATTTAAACTTTTCACAAACTTTGGTAGAGAGCTACTTATATCCAATTTTGTCGTTTTGGATAACATATTATATTGCCTACAAAGCCTTGGCATATTTGTCGTAATGCCATCATAGCCGACGCTGGTTTTATTTTTTAGTGCTAATATAATATTATATATGTCATTAGGAATAGCTAGTGCCATAAAGATTGAATTGGGATGGTATAACAATTTATTATGTGAATTAGTTTCAGATTTTTTATCAACTTTTAATGTATTATGGAATGTATTGATGCTCGGATTAGTCAGTATTTTATTGTCAATGTCAAGAAAAAAGTCGTTAAATGATTGGGCGATATTCAAAGGGCCATTTATTACTAAATCATTTACAATTTATTGATTTACGCTTTCAGTTGGATATTTACATTTTATCCCGTTTATCACTTTCCAGGATGCCTTGCATTTGTTTGTGGCGGTATTGATGTAGTAGTCATTTTGAGATTTTTTTGGCAGATTTATTATAGTTTTGTATCTCTTAGCGTATGATTTGAATGTTTTTATTGACCGCATTTGTCTTAGTCTATATGGCCACAAAAGTTGACATTTACGTTTACTACACATTTTTAAGCCACGCGATATCCATTTCGGTTAAGGACGATTATAAATCTTAAATTTTACTATTGGAAAGCAGAGTTTATATAGCATAAAAAAGTTCTCATGAAATATATTATAAGCACTATTGGGATCCATACAGCTATAGACATCGTTATTACTAAGTTGTTTTAAATATTATAAATATACTTCGATTTTCTTTAGAGTAGTCCCTTTTCAATATATACCAATATTTTACTGTACACGTTTTGTTTACCGGTATTTTGACAATTTGCGCATTATGGTCAGATAAAGCTAATTTATTGATAGTGCCTACGCAACGCATGCTTGTATATTAACGGCTATATTGTCAATACAGGTTTTGCTAACAAATCTTGTAATTTGGTGAAATTGTAATTTTAAGTTATAAGTAATTAATAGTTCCTTAAATTCTGTTGACAGCTTAGTTTGTTTTAAAATATCAATATTAAAGTCTCCACATAAGACAATTTTCTTACCATTTCTCACAGAATTTAATATTTTATTTAATGTTGTGAGAAAACTGCAAGTAGAGCCAACTGCGTTGTTTGATGGCCTATATATACATAAAATGACCATTTTATGGTCCAGTAACTCAACTGCCGAGCATTCTAAAGTATTGCTAATTGAGAGACTGGAGATATCGTGACGAACCTTAAACTTGAAATTATTTTTAACTATGATGCAAGAACCTCCGTGCCGGCTAGATCAAATCAAATCAAATCAAATCAAATCATATTTATTTGTTAAACATGTGTGTACATACAAGAGCATGCAAGATATTATATATAACATTTGAATTATAGATCTCATGTATCTTTGACGATCAATTATTATATTGTCAATACGCAATAATTAAATACGCAATATGAGTTTGATATAAGTTAAGAAAGTCAATGTCATGAAACTAACCTATTCTTTTAGGCTTCTGACATGGCAACATCTAGCGAAAATTATTATTTACCAGCTTCTGCCCGCGACTCCGTCCGCGTGGAAAAGTTACTTTTAATTATAGTCGTAATTTGGCTAATTAACTCAAAATCGTTATAAATTATAGCCTATATATTATTCTGATGTCTAAATAATAATACTGTAAAGTTTCATCAAAATACGTTCAGTAGTTTTAGCGTGAAAGAGTAACAAACATACACACTCACAAACTTTCGCCTTTATAATATTAGTGTGATGTTGGTTGATCAAACGCCTCCTAATAAGTAACCTTTTCTTCGCCGAAGAATTCGTATTTGGATACCATTTTACCTTAAACTCCAAGATCAAAGTCACAAACAAATCAGCGTCCTTATTTAAACTGGAAATAAATCTGGGAATGTTCTCATTAAAAATCCAGTGTCGTTGGATAGAGGCTTCAGCAAATTACCAGCTCCGCCATTTTACTGGCCACGGCAATTGGCACGAATTGGCATAATTTACATATAATCAGCTGTCAGAGCCAACGGTGGACTTCCAAAGGGAATCTATTATTCGAAGTCCATCTAAAACGCTTTATGAATAATTTCTATACAAATTTTCTCATTCCCTCGCCGTAATGGGAGCGTTTCGGCCTATTTCTTTGAGCTACTTAAGATCGTCCATTTTGGTTCGGTGAATAAAATATGGCTTAGTATTATTTGTTGTGTTGGTCTGTCTTTAATATTAATTGCAGTAAGATCTCCTCTTAATTTGCCCGTTGATTTGAATCAAATTGAAGTAACATAGCTCAGTGATTAACGTATGTGTCTCTCAAGTAAGTGGTCGTGATTTCAAATATAAGTATATAAGTACTATTATATGTATAAGTATGATATGTTATGTAAGTTCCAATTGCAATCGGTTTTCTTTTTTTAAAAGTGCCTACAACATACTAGAAGACAATGGATATAAGTAATACTTTTTTTTGTAAATACATACTTTTAATTATGTGTAGGTATTACTTATTGGTATTAAATTACTAATTGCACATATTATTTTTTTTCATTTTCTAAAGTGTATTTAGCTTCATTTAGCACTTCACGTAAAAAACAAAATTAAATGGCTCACATCAACAAAGAAACTATTTATCTTCAGATCTCATCTTACTTAATTACATAAAATTAAGTTGGAAGTTTTAAATTAAAACTGAATTGTGAACCGGAACCCGGAACTTAGGGTACAGTTAACAACTTTGAGAAACACTAAAGAGTAAAGGTCAAAGTTACTTTTGATGATTAAAATTTGCAAGTCAGGAGTGTTTGTGGTTTGGAAAATGTCGAGTGAAGTCCGAGGCCTTGACTGACTCCACCACAGTTATCACAATTGACCGACTACGGTCATGGTACAGAGGCCAGCATACAAGCTACCCCAATCTGTCAAATTTTTTGATAGATTTTCAACCTTCATACGATGTAATAAGGTTTTGGATAGCTTGACCTGCTGGCGTCTGTACTATAACCGCAAAGTTATAGTACAAAGTTGACGACCTCTGTGGTCTAGCGGTTCGCGTGCCGGTCTGCTGATCATGGGGTCGTGGGTTCGATTCCCACAGGACACAAATATTTGTGTGGATAAAACATGAGTATTTGTGTTTGTCTGGGTGTTTCTTATGTATTATAAGTATGTATTTACAAAAAGAAAAAGTATATAAGTATTATATCCATTGTCTAGTACCCATAGTACAAGCTCTGCTTAGTTTGGGACTAGATGGTGTTGTGTAAAATGTCCCAAAAAAATATTATATTATATTATTATATTAAAGTAAATAATACTAAGACTATCTTAGATACCTACTACTAGACTGAACTGAAAATAGAACCCAGGACGTAGCAGTCACGCTTACAAGCACTAGGCTAGTGAGGCTGTCAGAGGCAGTGAAAGTAGTTTTAGGCGATGGGACTCAACATGGGATGGGATTCCAGATTCCTGTCCATCCAATGATTGTCTGTAAGCGATTTTGCGATTAGTGAAAAGACCGCTAATTGTACTCTTGTAACGTTTCCATATTTTTTATTCTAATTTGTCCTATGATGTACAATATAGAATACTCTACCTATCAACATTTTCCATAAAATTTCCCAGGTTGGCTACATAGTAACGGTAAAATGTTTATAGTGTGTTGGTAGCTCGTCATCTCAACCCATATACTGTCCCACTGCTGGGCACGGGTCTCCTCTCAGTTTGAGAGGCATTAAGCTGCGCTGGCCAAGTGCAGTTGGCCGACTTCACACACCGTCGAGAAAAGTCTCTCAATGTATGCAGGTTTCCTTAAAATTTTTTCCGTCGCCGTTTAAGCGAGTAATAATTCATTATTACGGACATGAATTTGAAAAGCCAGAGGTGCGTGCCTGGGATTCGAACTGGAGATCTTTGATTTGGCAGACCAATGGTCATATCATTAGGCTATCTTTGCTCGGTTGGTAGCTCAAACGGTATGAAATACTCCTTCAGACTGCAATTTGTAAATACCAATAACATTCTCTGAATACTCACATTAGTTTCAGTTTACATAAAATGACGTATCGTTAGCTCATTCATGTCACAGTACAAGCATTTACTCAGTACTCCACACAGGTATTTTGAAATAACATCCAAATCCTTTGCAAATGCAACTTGTATTTCAATACCTGGTCTTTATAATTATTTGAGGGGAGGTAATATCACATCCAGTAGCAGAATCCACGCAAATAGTCTATGTTCCCAGAAATTATTACATGCCGTATTAATACAATCTACTTGAATAGACATTTCTATGAAATCTAAATAGAAATGTTACGTAAATTCTGAGCTTATAAAGGAAAACAGTAACTAAAAATAGACATGATTAAACGAGAAGCCTACCTCTAGTAAGCTTATCGTTTGATCAGATAAGAATATCAACACAAATGTATGTGCCAAGAATGGATAAATATCTCGTTCGGTTTTTTTTCTGAAAAAATAATAACTTGATTTTTGATATTTACGCAATATTATAAGACATTGAAATAAAACTACTTTTTACGGATCTTATCGCGTTATATTGATATTATTAATCACGACGTTTCGGACCCTTTACAGCGTCCATGGTAGTAGGGGTAGACTGGATGCTGTAAAGGGTTCGAAACGTCGGGATCAATAATATTAATATAGGTACTTAACGTGATAAAATCCGTAAAAAGTAGTTTTATTTCAAAATAATACCTTGTTTTTACGACACGCAAGATGCAACGAATTTAAGACTTGTCGAGGCATATGTGAGCCATCAAAAACCTGATCGCAAAACGTGTCAAATAATCATTCAAAATGCCTTCAATCTCTCCAACTACAGTTTCCAAACACAACATTGTCTATACAAGCTAGAAGGCATTTCCATAGAAATCAGGAACAATAACCCAAGTGAATCACTAAAATGCTCTCAAAAGCCAATATTAACCAGAATTAGCCGCAACAATACAGAAAGTTGCACGGTTACAAGTTTGGGCTGATCCAAGTGAATAGCCCCAGACTGGGCACTCGATACCAACGAAAACAGTCCAGCATTATGAAAACTCTTGTATACTTGCCACCGGGCCGTCGTCGGTGAGAAACATACGGGCGAGTGTCAGAGACGTGCCTGAGGCAGTTGTTAAATCCACCTACTACATATTTATTAATGTGTTTTTTATTTGATAACATTCCAAACAAGTGGCGCACGGGAAACCTGATGGTAAGTTGCAACCGCAGCCTATTATGTCCGACCTAAAAAAAGCGCGACTGCTACGCTAGAAATCCTATGTTTATGATTACATTCTTTATATATTTTTGTTTTTTTTTTGCATTTTCCATGCTAATATTTTCAAGTTATTTTAGCGAAGGAAAAATTAGACCGCGGGCGTCACGTTATGGCGAGAAGCAAAATCTTGCTTTTCAATAGGTGTCACTGACGTCACCATAAAGACATACATTCAGAATGTAAAAGCAATTTTAGTTCTGGTGTGTAGGAATAAGGTGGCTTAGTGGTCATAGTGTCTGGTGTACCTAACCAGAAGACGCAGGTTCGAGTCCTGCCCACCGCGGTCGAATTTTTCCTTCGCTAAAATAAATTACATTCTTTGTTGAGATTGACAAACGTCAGTCGTCACGTCGGCGTGCCCGTCACTATTTTGCGTCCCTGTCATCCACAGATCCACGAGGGCCGCTAATTAACAGCGTTTCCGTTCACTCCAGCCTAAGGCTTATATTATTATAATGGAGCTCTCCACGGCTACAGGCTCTCGGTGAACTTGACGGGCCAATTGTTTCATTTCTTGTTCACGACTTTCTGTTGTGATTAAATTTTAAACTTTGTTCAAACAATTTTTAGGGTGCGGTCGAGGTTGTTATCTACTGGAACGTTGAAAGTTTTCTGTGTGTACCGTGGAGTTTGATGCGCTGGTCCGTCTTTGTTTATTGGACGGCGCGGCGGCAGTCGGTAGCAAGAACGATTTTTTGTTTTTTTGCAATACGTTGCCACTAGGATTTTTATTTTATTTATTAAGGGATAATAAACAACTACAACATATATTTACATAATACACAAGATTAAAAAAAAAAAACTTTAAGTGGTAATGTTGCAGTTCACTGCATTATGCGCAGATAAAACATATTTATGAGACAGTGGTTTCCACGAGACGACCATAACCAATATTAATAAATATTTTAAACTAAATAAATAAGTTACTAAAAAGCTAGAGCTACAAATTTTAATCAAATCAAAAACAATATCTTTCACTTAAATTATGCAATAAATAATAATCGGATTACAATTGAGATAAACATTTTAAAACATTAGATTTAAATTTATTTTTCGAGCATGCAAAAATATCAATGTCACTAAAATTTGAATTAAAGGATCCCAACATTCTATGAATAGGGCAGCGTAGGCCAGAGTTCGTACGACAAGAATTAAGCGCAAATAAAGTACGTGCACGAACCTGACGCACATGAACTGTTCGGGGAACAGAATAACACAGCTTACTCGTTAGATCAATGACATCAAAATTATTATGAACAATGTCTTGAAGTACGTTGGCCTCCAGGTATTTGCGCCGGTTCTCCAAGCTGATAAGCTTGTACTTATCAAGAAGCTGGGAATATGACAGATAAGTCTTAGTCCTATAACATCTGTGGCACATAGCACGGAGGTATTTTCTCCTGTATCGTGGGTACCTTTACAAACACAAACACCCAGACCCAGAACAACTACTTGTAGATCATACAAAGATTTGTTCCGTGTGGGGATCGAACCCACAAACCGTAGTGTAGAAATCGATCTCTCAGCCGCTGCGCCAGACGTGTCGTCATTTACTCCTGGATTAGCAAATGTCATACTTAATATTATAAATGTGAAAGTTTGGATGTTTGTTTGTTTATTTGTTACTCAATCACGCAAAAACGGCTGAACCGATTTGCATGAAATTTCATACACACATAGTATGTGACCGGGAATAAAGTATATGCTACTTTTTATCCCGTAAAAATGTCGGAATATCCCGGAAATCTCGAAAAACGGATATAGGAGAACTACTTACGGGATTTGCATGAAATTTCATACACACATAGTATGTGACCGGGAATAACTAATAGGATATATTTTACCCCAGAAAAATGTGGGAATATCCCGGAAATCCCGAAAAACTAATATCTTACGGGATTCGAATGAAATTTCATACACACATAGTATGTGACCGGGAATAACAAACAGGATATATTTTACCGCTGAAAAATGTGGGAATATCCCGGAAATTCCGAAAAAAGGAATATCTTACGGGATTTGAATCAAATTTCATGCACACATAGTATGTGACCGGGAATAACAAGTAGGATATATTTTACTCCAGAAAAATGTGGGAATATCCCGGAAATCCCGAAAAACTAATTGCTTACGGGATTTGAATGAAATTTCATACACACATAGTATGTGACCGGGAATAACAAAAAGGATATATTTTACCGCAGAAAAATGTGGGAATATCCCGGAAATCCCGAAAAACGAATATGGAGAACTACTTACGGGATTTGAATGAAATTTCATACAGACACAGTATGTGACCGGGAATAACAAATTGGATACATTTACCCCAAAATAATATGTGGGAATTCCCAGAAAACTTATGTAGGAGTCCTACTTACGGGATTTAAATGATATGTTGATACACTAATACTTTGTGATTGGCGCTGGCATATTGAATACTTCTTTTCTCGTAACAAAGCGTGAATTTCCCTAACATTGAGTACTTCTTATCCCATGAATACAATCCGACAACAATTGTGTTACTAAGTCTAGGCGTACGAAGTCACGGGTAAAAGCTAGTATTATATAACTAGCTGTTGCGGCCTCGGTTACCTCTGAGTTCCAAAGTCAAAGTCAAATATTTTATTTCAATTAGACCATTAAAATAGCACTTTTGAAAAGTCAAACTAGTTGCACACCAAAGGCTTCATTGAGACAAAAAGTACCCTATGTCCTTCTTCATAGTCGAATCTAGTTCAGTGGTTTACGTGTAAAAGTGTAACAGATAGACAGACAGTCATAGTTACATTCTCATTTAGTCCTAGTAGGAATGAGTGCCTCATTAATGGTCATAAGCGCAACAGCTACGATTGAGGTCTTGGGTTCGGTTCCCAGGTCGAACAAAGTGTTATTGGGTTAAAATTCTCGACAGCAGTTCGGAGTTTGAATTTCTGCCCGGTTAATGGCAATAGGCTCTGCCTCTATTACATGGGACCTAAACATAGGGCGAATTATATGAGTGCACCTAACCCTTCGCAAATACAGGCGTCGGATAAACAAAGATTTAAAGTTCATTTGGAAATATATTAATTTCTGACATTTACGTGATTATTATACATTGAAATAAAACTACTTTTTACGGACTTTATCGCGTTATATTTATATTGTTAATATTTTTTTTAATTTCAATTCATTTGGAAATATCTATTAAGATTTTAATTTCAGGCTGTGGTTTTCTTTGCCCTAAAATTACTGTCCAATTCAATAAAACCACGCTTGGCAAATAATAAACGCCATTCACTACGCTTACCTTGTCGGTCGACTTTATGTGCGATAAATAGGTATTTGGGACATTTAACACATCACAATCTAGTCCAAACTAAGCAGAACTTGTATTTTGGGTACTACTTTGTAAAATTTTTTAAAATATATATCCTTTTTTTAATACATAAAAAGAACACCCAGCTAAACATAAATATCACATTTTGTTTATCACACTTTATGTTCATCACATAAAATATGATATCCTGTGGGAATTGAAGCCACGACGTCGTGATCAGCAGTCAGACACTTGAACCACTAGACCACAGACGTCTTCAAGATATAGATAAAGAAATAAATAAAGAGTTCATTTAAGAAAAAGATTTTATCACGATCACAATGTCCCATTCAGAAATTATTGAAATCCATTTGCTTTGTGTATATTTACGTTTTAAATGTCACAGCTGTTGTGTCCTTGGATTTGAATTAAAACCAATGTACACATTCAGAATATATTCCTAAATAAATTGCCTCATAATACTTGGCAGTTACATAACATTTAAGAAGTGTTTTAAATGATCAAAACGTCATATCCGTTGGAGATTGCGAACGGGCACCGATCCAACATGGCGACCGGAAATTGATGTCTCTATATAATGAACCGTAATGGAAAGAGCTTAGGAGGATTTTTTTAAGGATTTCCCAAGATTGCCAACGGAGAGAAACATTGGATATCAATATTGATTTCTGACATTTACGCGAATATTATACATTGAAATAAAACTACTTTTTACGGATTTTATCGCGTATATTGATATTATTAATCCCGACGTTTCGGACCCATTACATGTACAATGTACGTGACCATGGACGCTTTCAATTGGATATTAATATATATTATTACATACCATCACGCCTGTATTTCCCGAAGGGTTAGGTAGAGGTGCACTAATGTACACCCACATTTCGCCGGTATGTTTTTAGGTCCCATGTAATAGGGGGCGAGCCTATTGCCATTAACTGGGCACAAGCCAGACTCCGAGCTGCTACTGAGAATTTCATAGAAAAACTCATAACACTTTGCTCCGACCTGGGGATCGAACCCAGGACCTCTAGCGTAGCAGTCGCGCTTAGGACTACTAGACTAATGAGGCATTCTGTATTAAATAACAATATTATAATCTATAATAATATTATAAAGAGGTAAACTTTGTGAGGTTGTAGGGGGTAATCTCTGAAACTACTGAACCGATTTTGAAACCTCTTTAACCAATAGAAAGCCACATTATTTGTGAGTATCATAGTCTATATTTATGCACCCGTGCAAGCTGGGGCGGATCGCTAGTTTGAAATAATTCTCTAAAGATTCGATAACATCCAACCAAGACTGAAACATGTTTTGATTCTAACAGCCTGTTCATAAAATCGAGTATAAGTGATGGTAGTTCGTACATTGGAACACTTCTGTCTTTTTGGAAATACAGACGTGATAGTATGGTATTTTAAGACGATATAGACGATATATTTTACAGGTCGGCAACGCGCAAGTGATACCTCTGGTGTTGCAAGCGTCTATAGGCTACGGTAACCGCTTACCATCAGGTGGGCCGTATGCTTGTTTGCCACCTTAGTGGTATAAAAAAAAAATATATATAGTTTTTTAATAATTGTCAGTTAGGTAATGCCGGTGCCATCTAGCTCAATAAAATGTTAAATATAGAGTTGTAAAAGTGTCTTTTTGTATTTCTTTTTTGCACTTTCCGTGCTAAGATTATAAAGTTATTTGAGCGAAGGAAAATTTCTAGTTTTTTATGAAATTCTCAGTAGCAACTCGGATTTTGGAATTCATCATCATCATCATCAACCCATATACTGTCCCACTGCTGGACACGGGTCTCCTCTCATATTGAGAGGGATTAGGCTATAGTTCAGATTTTGGAATTGTGGGCTGGTTAATAAGCAATAGGATCGACCCTATTACATGTGACTTAAACATACCGGTGAACTTTGGGTGTACATTACTGTACAATTCTGTCTAACTCTTCGGGCGATACAGGCGTGATGGTATCTTATGTCATGTGGGTTATATATTCGCATGTAAAAGTTGCACATACTTTTAACTTTAAAAATGTTCGGTATTATATAGTAAAAGATATATTATTCCAAAACCGTTTTGACATTTGAAATATTATGAAATGGTGTAATATCGCTCTCGTTAAACCAAAACAGATTGAGAATCAAACCCACGACCAATAAGTAATAACCTAAACAAATAATATCAATAGCTGCCACTAACAGTAATAGCTGCCTTAATTGAACCATTCAATAATTATTCATGTTCCTGACACAATTATATACGTATCGACAAATTAGATTTCAGTAGTAATTGTTCGTAAGTAGCGTAAGGTCAACTCATGCATAAACACCGGTGACCTCATTCTCTAATTAACTCATTAACCAATTGTTATAGTCTAATTTTAGAATAATCTTGGTTAAGAATATAGGGCGTCAATCTAAGTGGGATAAGCAGTGTAGTGCATAAGGAGATCAAGCATAAGGGCCACTAAATAGCAAGAGGCAGCCGTTGCCTGTAGAGTATTATTATGCAAACCCGCAGTATTATTTTAAGAAAGGCAGTGGGAGTAATTCCACTCAAATTGGAGCTGCCCGACTGTGGAACTTGCAGAAAATCGAAGTGAAATAATACTCCTTTGAGTTCTGTTGTTTCTTACGGTGAGCACGGTTGCCAGTGCTCCGCGAGGAAACTTTGTGTTGGCAGTGAACGGACATTGACCCTTATACTGCCAATCCAACTATTCCTCTTTCTTTTTACAAGGTCGGCAACGCGCAAGCGATACCCCTGGCGTTACTAGCGTCTATAGGCTACGGTAACCGCTTACCATCAGGTGGCCGTATGCTTGTTTGCCACCTTATTGGTAGACCGCAGTAAGACCACCACACTAATGAAGCAGTTACTATACAAAAGACAGGAAGAAAATAATAATTACTGTATTCACATAAAATGACCCACGCAATTATAAAACTTTACATAATTTCAACCTACATAATGACTACTAAAACATTCTATTTACTTAATAATATACAAACAATACACGCAGACACGCGAACTTTAAAACTACCATTTTTAATTAGTGAAAATTGTGAATCCAAAACATGGGGACGTTTAACAGCACGCGACTGATGACTGATGAGCCACTGCGCGATCCCGACAGGTTATGATAGACTAAGCGATGGTCATACGCACACGATTGAAAAAACGCAGCGGGAAAACGCGGCTGTTTACATGAAATGCGGCCATAACTGTCCCACTACACGATCTCTAATTGAGAAAAGAAGAAATAAAAAAGAAAAGAAAGATACAATATTAATTTTCGTCCAATACGACGCATGACAATTATTAGTGAGTCAAAGACCAACATGACAGTTTAGACAGTTGGCAACCAAGTGCTACCAACTTAATAAAAAAGAAGAAAGAAATCATAAACAATAATAAGAACAAAATACGATTAAATTAACCTTATGTTTAAGTAAAAGAGAGGGATGTACATCGTGTTAGCGAAAAAACGGAACGGAAACAAGGAGAGGGGTGTCCAGTCCATCTTTTAAAAGAGGATAGTGGGATTAATTCCACTCAAATTGGAGCTGCCCGACTGGGGAAGTACTTCCGCCTTGCAGAAATCGAAGTGAAATAACACTGCTTTGAGCTGTGTTGTGTTTCTTACGGTGAACAAGATTGCCAGTGCTCCACGAGGAAACGTTGTATTGGCACTGGGGGGACTTTGACCTTTATACTACCAACCCAACTATTCCTCTTTCATTTTACAGGGTCGGCAACAAGCAAGTGATACTGTTGCAAGCGCCTATAGGCTACGGTAACCGTTTACCATCAAGTGGGCCGTATGCTTTGCCACCTTAGTAGTACAAAAAAAAGAAAATTTCCCGTAATATAAAAAGGTCAGATCAGGCAGTATATTTGTACACAGCTGCCTAAACCTTCGGAGAATACAGGTGTGATGGTATGTTTTGATGCCCAGTGCGTCGACTAACGTTTTGCTCGTAGGTACTCAGTATACGAGTGAAACTTTTACGTCGCGTCGCTTTCGGAAAATTGCTCGCTTTTTCAGGGCGATATTTGTTATGTAATACCACACCGGGGAGTGAATTAACTATAGTAATTGTACAGATAGTGACTTACTGGATTAAATGAAAATTTTGTTTTGGAGCCGGTCTTCTGTTTAAATAAAATAATCTTAATTATAAATTATATACATTTTTAAATAGATCTTTTAAAGACACAAGTTTTAATTTTTTTATATCAATTTTTTTAGATTTTTTTTATGATGTGACATTAAAAAATAAACCTAAATGTTCACCTTTCTGCCACTAACATTATGGCAAAACAAAATTTGCTAGGTCAGCTAGTACCTATACATATAATAATGTATATATTTTGGTTCTTACAATAATTCTTCATAACATTTAAGTTAAAACCATCCCTGTTTCCGTAATCCAAATTTTCATTGGGGAGATATATATAAAATTATACGTACGTCTGAGTACCTTGTAAAGGCGTTCCGACTAGTGATATATCGTCGCTAGCTTTATCCCGCGGCATCGCCCGCCCGGGTGTTTTAAATTATCTTATGGACTAGTTTATAGCCTGCTTTAAAAGTCAACAGGGATGGTTAGAACTAAGAAAATGTCCCCATAAACCATGGGAATAAGTACCTTTGCTTCTAGTTTGGTTGGTATTTTTGACTAGATATATTGTGCCGTATGTACTCATTAAGTATGATTATTTTTAGAATTGTAAATCAGTTTTAAACATAAACTAAACAGATTATTTTACTTTTTGAAATTATATTACTTATATTCTTATAAAGCATAACCAACTTCATACCTGGTTCAAGATACTATAGTTTTGCATTAGGACCAAAAAGAAAATAACAAGGAAGTTTTGGTCCTTTGAGTCGCTGTTCTACCGAAAAACTAGGTACTAATTCAGACCAAGAAATGCCTATTGATATGAGATAGCAATGTTAACACTGGGCTATTTCTATTTATTATAACCATTTTCAAAACCTACCATAACGTTGAAAGAAAGTTACATATTTTATTGCGTATACCAATATAATTGATATTGTTTTATTACCGACGTTTCGAATCCTTTACAGCATTAATCCCAAAAAGCCAAGACCATAAGTCTACGGGTATGAATAAATTAAATAATAATTAATTTCGGATCCTTCACAGAATTAATATTATCAATATAAACAATAAAATCCTTACAAAAGTAGTTTTATTTCAATATCTAATATTCGCGTGTCAGAAAACTTAACCTTAACGTTAATCAATAAGTCATGGACGATGGGCATTGGAACAACATGCTCTATTAACCGTTGAGCCGTTGCGACACGCCGTGATCATGTAATTTGAAGGGTTCGGCTGGGACACTAGTAGTCGTACACGCGCTGGCAGAATTGGTCACAGTGTTTATTTTACTTGTAGGAGTTAGGAAAAATATTTAATTGCTTATTGCCAATGTCAATAAGCACAGAATGTCCATTAGAACGCACTACCATACGCTGGTCCTAATGATAATGCCAAGATTGGCGCCAAATGATAAAAGCATCTTTTTGCGCCAATATTGGCATTTCGTAAAGACGTCCTTAAATTTAATAAAGAACGTTGAAATATCCCAATATTACTGCCAACGTTTGTGCAAACATTAATTCTGTTTCGCTGATCCACACTAGCCACATACCGATGCGTAATATAGGTTCACACAATTCACACCAATCAAAAACAATCTAAAAAAATACACCTAATCAATTTTATTAACATATTGGACATTGGACTGCCAAGTTCGAGTCTCGAGTTCGAATCCAAGACAGGCTCTCTGGCTTTTCGAATTCATGGGCGTATTAAATAATTAATGACCACTTGCTTAAAGGTTGAAGGAAAACATCGTGAGGAAATCTTTTTATATAGTAGGTACGGAAAATCCTCATGGATCCTCCGCCACCTGGGGAGGTGGCAGGGTATGTCGGACTCGTACCGACTAAAAACCGCACTTTCCTTAACTTGCCTTATAGTCGTGCCATGGGATCCGTGAAATTCACAACGACGATTTTCGACGATAGGCCAGTGTGGTGTATTATAAGTATGTATTTATCTTTTTGTATATTTTTAGCATTTTCCATGCTAAGATTTTAAAGTTATTTAGAAAAGGAAAAATTCGACCCCGGGCAGGATTCGAACCTGCGTCTTCTGGTTAGGTACACCAGACGCTATGACCACTAAGCCACCGCGATACCTACCCGTCATGTCGAATTTTCCCTTCACATACTGAATTTACGTCTTTATGGTGACGTCAGTAACACCTATTGAAATGCAAGTTTTTGCTTTTCAACCGACACAACTTACTTTACAGTTAGTTCAATGTCGAACGTTGCCACCTTACCTTCTAACTATCTTTTTGTATAGTTTTGGCATTTTCCATGCTAAGATTTTAAAGTTATTTAGAAAAGGAAAAATCTGACCGCGGGCAGGATTCGAACCTGCGTCTTCTGGTTAGGTACACCAGACGCTATGACCAATTATATGATACGATATATACTTATACGATAACTAAATAACTATAAGTATGTATTTACAAAAAAAATATATAAGTATTATATCCATTGTCTAGTGCCCATAGTATGTACATTGCTCTGCTTAATTTTGGACAATATGGTGCTGTGTAAAATTGTCCAAAAATATTTACTTATTTAAAATAATAAAAACATATATCTCTCATCTCATTCACCAGTGTGTGTACTCTTCATACAGCGGTCATTATTCGAAATTGCCCATTATTGTTTGCCTAGCCCACTCGACGAAAATGCTCATTTACCTGCGACATTATGCCTTAATGGCCTACCGCGATTTATTGAAGACCTTCTCCAATATTGGTATAAAGGTAGGTAGGTACAAGTAATTAGATCTTAGTGATTTATCATTCAGACATTTAACAAACACAATTGAACAAAATAATTGTTATTGATATGTTTAGTTTTTTTTTTTATATTTTTTATTATTATTAGTAAGTGGCAATAGGCCCGCCGTATTACATGGAACTTAACATACCGGTGAACTGTAGGTACACAATTAGTACTCCTCTGCCTAACCCTTTGGGTAATGTAGGCGTGATAGTATGATATGACATTTAAAGACTAAAATTTGATCTCAAAAGAGCCATCGATTACAAAGACTAGCTACATATTCAAAAAATTAAATTTAGGGAAATTTCGTAACATCTCGGAAGCGGTTGAGGAAGTCCCCTAGAGAAATCATCTCATCCGAATCCCCGGAGTTAGCACAATGAAGTCCGCAGCCGTCCGAATGGGGAATAGTTAAGAAACTCTGTTCCGCTACACGCTACCGACAGTCGCCACTTATGTTACTAGCTATGTACCGTCCAGGACAAATAAATGGGCCCGCACTGCTGTATCTAACGTGTTTTTACGACTGAAGTCTGTTTTAGTGTCTTAACTCTAAAATTACTACTCCATGTTGGTTACGTTACATTTGAAGAAGAATAGATTCAGTTGGATTTGTTACATTATGTAGGTAATCAATTAAGTATCTCAAATATTATAGTATCTCAAGCCTTATCACAGCAGGACAGATTGTACCAAAATAGACTACATTGTAGGTGCAATATGCGTTGATAGATGATGACATCTGTGGTCTAGTGGTTCGCGTGTCGGACTGATAATCACTAGGTCCATGAACATAAGTGTTTGTGTTTGTCTGGGTGTTTCTCATGTATTATAAGTATGTATTTACAATTCAACTTCGAGAAAGAGATCACTCGAAGAATCCGACTCGGCTGGGCAGCGTTCGGGAAACTTTGCAACGTTTTTCGTCTACAATACCCCAGTGCCTGAAGACAAACTTCTTTAACCAGTGTGTGTTACCAGTGAGGACATACGGCACAGAGACGTGGTCGCTCACTATGGGTCTCGTAAAGAAGCTCAAGGTCACTCAGCGAGCTATGGAAACAGCTATGCTTGGTATTTCTCTACGTGATCAAATTAGAAATGAGGAGATCTGTAGAAGCACGAAAGTTACCGACATAGCTGAAAGACCTAGGAAGCTAAGTGGCAATGGGCACATAGCTCGTAGAACTGATGGCCGCTGGGGCAAAAAGGTTCTCGAGTGGAGACCACGCACCGGAAAGCGCAGCGTGGGACGGCCTCCAACGAGATGGACGGACGACCTGGTAAAGGTCGCGGGAAGTCGTTGGATGCAGGCGGCTTATAACCGGTCCTTGTGGAAGTCTATGGGGGAGGCCTTTGTTCAGCAGTGGACTTCCTGTAGCTGATATGATGATTTACAAAAGTTTATAAGTATTATTTCCATTGTCTAGTATCCATAGTACAAGCTCTACTTAGCTTTGGCTGCTGTGTAAAATTGTCCAAGAATATTTATTATTATTATTATAGATGTATATTGCACTTCTTCGATGTTAAATTTTATAATATGCGGTTACTTTATAGTCAATCTTTTTTTAAAGTAACTGCAGAAAAACTTAATTTAAACAAAACACCACTGGCCAGCACCGCTGCCTGATTTGAATATAGGAAAATAACCATAAAATACCAGCCAGAATAACAAACCCAGCTTTTCTTTTATATATTTACAACCAAATCCTTACCGTGCAGTTTTCGCGTCCGCCAGTGTATTCAGGAACTAGCCTAGAAGTTGTGTAACTATTGTAGTGAACATCGCATGCTCGTATAACCGATGCGGATAACTATTCTACGCAATTGTACTTGCTATTATGGATAACGTTTGAACTTGGGTAGGAAGTTGGTATTACCATACAATTATGAGACCATTTATATTGGTGTATTGGTAAACAAGTAATATTTTCATGGACTGCCAAGTCTTAACAGGTTCACAGTCTAGTTTATAAAGTATCTCTTATATCCACTATATGTTTTGATAAAATTGAGAATTATACTGTATAATATAATGACAGTTTATTAGCAACCGAGGAGTGAGGGGCATTTTTTTTACTACAGCTCATATGTTTTTATACAACTAAGGTGGCAAACAAGCATACGGCCCACCTGATGGTAAGCTGTTACCATAACCTATAGATGCTCGTAACAACAGGGGTATCACTTGCGCGTTGCTGACCCTGTAAGACGAAAGAGGAATAGTTGGCTTGGCAGTATACCTAAGTATCAGAGTTAGCCCAATGCCAACTCAACGCTCTCTCGCGGAGCACTGGCAACCTTGCTCACCGTTAGGAACACAACACAGCTCAAAGCAGTGTTATTTTACTTCGATTTTCTGCAAGGCGGAGGTACTTTCCCAGACGGGCAGCTTTAATATCTGAGTGGAATTACCTCTATGCCCTACCTCTCTTGTGTGTGGACTGTGTGACTTATGATGTGATTTTCATCAGAAAAATCTATATCCACATGCGGGCGCGGACTTGTGACGCTGTTTTTGACTTTTGTTTCTTTTTTTATTATTGTTTTACATTCGATTCACAACGCCAATAAATGAAAACTGTATGATCTATTTTTTAACTTATTTATGCTTACTTACTGTTGGCCATAACCATTATATAAAAATACCTATATATATTTTATTTCTTGTCAAAATGTCGTGCGAAGCATTTGTGTAAGCTATCAGCAGACACATAGTCAACATCGTACTTGTAAGTCTATAAATTGTAATTTTAATGTGTCCCAATGAATAGCTTCTTTCATGTAACGAGGTCGAGTACACTGCTAATCGCCTGTGTCGCGATACAGATAAATACGCAAAAGGTTAAACCTGCAAGATAGTTCTGTCAATACATGGGAACCGTGCAACTAGTATTGACTTTACCAAAGTACCTACCTATTTTAATGGTCTAATTGAAATAAAACATTTTACTTTGACTTTTACATCTAGTTTTTTTAAAACAATAACGAATTTACAATAAAAAAACATTACAGCAGGCTCATATAAGAACTTACTTAGAAGCTTCGAGAAATATCGTGCAAGTTGCGGTACATTGCCGTCGATGATCGATCACTTATGATATCATACCCGTGCGGCCCCTCAATCTACTGCAACTTGCATGATATTTCTCGCGTCGTCTAAATAAAACTTAAGTCTAGTGGTTCTAAGGGCAACTGATATACTAGAGGTCCTGGGTTTGACTCCTAGGACAACTCAAATGTTTTTGGGTTTTTCTATGAAATTCTCAGTAGTAGCTTGGATTTTGGGTTTGTGCTGTGATTGTATTTGGTTATTGTGGTACACCTCTGCCTACCCTTTGGGGAAGGGTTGATGGTATGTTATGTGTTAGGCAGTGTCGTTCTTATGGAGATTTTCATTACAGGTCTTAAACCAATTAACACTGCCGTAGTATCCAATGCCATAGTGACCATAAAATCAGTCTGACCCTTTATAATAACATTATAAGCCAAAGACGTCACCATAAAGACGTAATTTCAGAAAGCGAAGGCAAAATTCGATATGACGGGTAGGTATTGCGGTGGCTTAGTGGTCATAGCGTCTGGTGTACCTTACCAGAAGACGCAGGTTCGAATCCTGCCCGCGTTCGTACTTTTCCTTTGCTTAATAACAATAATATTATTGTTATGTACTTGCGTGACATTATACCTATATACCATCACGCTGATATTCCCGGAAGAATTAGGCTGAGGTTTACTAATCTACAGCAACAGTTCGCTGCTATGTTTTAAGTGCCATGTCATAGAGGGCGAGCCTATTTATTGCCAATAACCGGTCACAAATCCTAACTCGGAACTGCTACTAAGAATTTCATTTAAAAACCCAATAAACTCAAATGGATTATATTTGAAGCTTGGACCTCACCCACCGCTTGACACAGTTAATTATGACCTATTATTTAACCTTCTGTACGTGTCTGTGCATATTCAGATATCTCGCAGCTGATCTAAATGTGCGTACGTGTGAGCGAACCTCGGAAACTGATCGACCGATATAGATTAAATTTAATGTTTACAAACTCAATTCTGTGGCTAATGCTGGTCATTATATAAAGTTATTAAAAACTGTGCGTGCAATGATTTTTATGATTACCTATTTATGTATAACCTGGTAACTATTGAGCTGATTTTACTTTGGTTTCATTAATTTATGCACGTTATGAGATATTATATAGGCAAGAGATTAAAATATAGAAAGGTAGGGTATAGTGAGAGTAATGACTCTCAAATTGGAGCTGCCCGTCTGGGGAAGGACCTCCACCTTGCAGAAAATTGAAATAACACTGCTTTGAGCTCCGCGAGGAGTTGGCAGTGGGGGGACTTCGACCCTTACGCTGCCAACCCAACTATTACTCTTTCGTTTTACAGGGTCAGCAACGCGCAAGTGATACCTTTGGTGTTACAAGCGTCTATAGGCTACGGTAACGGCTTGCCATCAGGTGGGCTGTATGATTGCTTACCATATTAGCGGTATAATTAAAAAAAAAATTATCTTATTGTGGCAATGGTTAAACAATTTGCAAGTAATATAAGGCCACCTTAAAAGTGTTAGGCATGGCCGCATAGAGATCATCGTTCGTGGAGGTTTCGAAAAATTTCGGTTATAAAAAAAAAGAACTATAGTTCAATAATTTATTTACTTTTTCAAATTATTAACTGCACCTACTCGTTTAGCCGTGATCTTTAAATTATAATTATTACAAGTAGTATTTCAGTGCCTTACACCAAGAGAATGATGGTGCACACAAATGGTAGACGGATCAATTGGTGTAAACTTTTGCTTACACCAATTGATCCGTCCTCTTAAGTCAACAAGACATATGGGCTCTTGGCCATTACAATTATGTACAGTCAGCAACGAAAGTCGCTGAACATGTTGCAATCTTCAATATGATTTTTAACAAGTATGAAGTTACTGACCTACGAAGGTTATGCGAAATAATTGCATGGATGACCATTAAATATTTAGGTTACCTTAGTAGAAAAGACCTGTTGCCAAGTTCTGGAGCTGTGACAATAAAAAAATTTAGCTGTGTTCAGCGACTTTCGTTGCTGACTGTACGCGTATGTGGATTTTCTTATATTTTGGGCATGCTAAATATTTCCAAGATACATATTTTAAAGAAGAAAAAAAAACTATCTCAGGATTTGAACGTGCGTCCCTCCGGTTAAGTACACCGGACGCTTTAGCCAATTAAGCTACTTAATCACTGCTTGTGATGTCGACATTCTCTTCTTCATCCTACATCTTAAAAGTAACGTCAGCGACATCTATCGAAATCGACATATTACTACCTTCTTCAACCAACATGACTTACTTTACAATTAGTTCAATGCCGAATGATGTTGCCTTACCTTTTTACTTGTATTTTTTTTTAATTATATTTGGCATTAACACGTCATATTGCTAAGCATTTTTATAGATGTAAATCTTAGAGAAAGAAAAAATCGATCGAGAATATTATTTAATTCAGTGCTCCAGCAGAGGAAGGTAAACAAAACACATTATAAGGATTAAGAGAAGAAAAACGTCGTGAGTGAAACCTGACATAAATTAATTAACAAGAAACAATAATGAAATTCCTAATGTTTGTTTTTATTATAATGAGATAACGAAATGAAATTCTCAGTAGCAGCTCGGAGGTTGAATTTGTGCCCGGTTAATGACAATAGGTTTGCCCCCTATTACATGGGGCTTAAACATACGAACTGTGGGTGTACTTAAATATACCTCTGTCTAATCCTTAGGGGAATGCGAGCGTAATGATATGATATGAAATGACAAAGTAGCATACGGGTTGATTAATGGTAAGCGGCAACCGCAGCCTAGCTACACCAGTGATATAACTCGCGCTCATATAGAGGCCTCAGTCGTTAGGTCTCCTGTGCCCAGTAAATTCATTGTCTACATGTCCCTCCAAACCGGAACACAATAACCAACAATAACCCATTATTACTTAAAGATTTTTTTTGCCTCATTAGTCTAGTAGTCCTAAGCGCGACTGCTATGCTAGAGGTCCTGGGTTTGATCTCCAGGTCGAGCCAAGTGTTATTGGGTTTTTCTATGAAATTCTCAGTAGCAGCTCGGAGTTTAGATTTGTGCCCGGTTAATGACAATAGGCTCGCCCCCTATTACATGGGACCTAAACATACCAGCGGGGAATACAGGCGTGATGGTATGTTATGTGTATTTAATATTACCACCAATACGCTGTCAGCGTTAACCCAGCCTTGAAAAGAAATTTAAGGCAAAAAACACACTTGTTTAACCAAACGCAACAAGCTTTCATATAAATCTTTCTACAGTAGCATTCAAAACAACGCGTAGGCGACACACAGATGTGCGCATCAGTTAATTGGGTCACAGTGCTGCGTGTGACGCGCAAATACACCGCCTTTAGACTCGACGCGTACGCTGCAGCACGTCGCGTGATCGAATAGTGTGGACATGACCTTAAAATATTATTATTATGAATCCATTTACTCGCCCAACGCTGGGCTTTGATCTTCTCAGAATGAAATTACGCCCACAGTTCTGTATATAATCAGGGGCGAGCCTATTGCCATTAACCCGGTACAAAACCAAACTCTGAGCTGCCATTGAGCATTTCATAAAAAAACCCAGTCACACTTTGTTAGTTCAATGCCAAACGATGCTGCTTTACCTTTTTACTAGTTTTTTTTTTGAGAAAGAGTAATTCTAATATCATAAGCAGTGGTCTCGGTATCTTAGTTAGCTAGTTATTAGTATCTTAGTTAGTTAGTCCTCTCAAACTAAATATAAAATATAACAACAACATAGTTGAAGAAGTGGATGTGACATTATTTTTAGGCATTATGATAGATAAACATTGTAACTGGAAACAGCATATTGAGAATATCTGCTTACATCTAGACAAATTTGTGTACGCTCTGTATCGCTTAAGGCAAATATCATCATTGGAAACTGCGCTAAGTGCATATCACGGCTATGTCTCCTCAAAATAAAGATATGCTCTTATAATTTGGGGCAATTCAGTAGAGGCAAATAGAGCATTCCTTGTGCAAAAAAATGTATACGAGCCTTGTTTGGTATACAACAAACAGATAGTTGTAAAGAATATTTTAAAAAACATGACATACTACCATTACCTAGTCTATATATACTAGAAATTTGTGTTTTTGTGCGTAGACATCCACATTTATTTTGTAAGCACAATGATATTGTGACTAGGCCAGGGAGATACATTCATAAACTGCTAATACCTAAGCAAAGTCTAAATGTATTTAGTCAGAATGTATACTGCATGGCGATACGTATTTATAATAAATTACCGAAAAGGTTGATGGAAATGAACACTGTAAATGTTTTTAAGCGAAATTTATTAATTTTGTTACTGGACAAATGTTATTACAGCATAAAAAATTTCTTAAACGATAAAATATTGTGATTATCTTCTAATGCATGCATTATGTATATTAATGATAGAATTTTGAACAATATTTGTACGCCAGACAATGGTAGAATATGGCTAGTGCCCGAAATGAAACCTACAACTTTGTATACCCATATTCTGACAAATAAATCTTTCTTTCTTTCTTTCTTTCTTTCTTTCTTTCTAAAGCGTTCGGTATACTTATCGAAGGGACGCAGGTTCATACCCTGCCTGAGATCGAATATTTCTTTCTCTAAAATTTATATTTTTTTAAATGTTTAGCATACGTTAATGCCAAATATAATAAAAAATACTAGTAAAAAAAAAATGTAAGTACATTATATGTATATATTATACCCATTGTCTAGTACACACAGTACAAGGTGTGCTTAGGTTGGGACTAGTTGATGCTGTGTAAAATGTCTCAAATATTTATTTATTACTAGCTGACCCCGCAAACGTTGTTTTGCCATAAAAAAAAATTTAGGGGTATGAAAAATAGATGTTGGCCTATTCTCAGACCTCCCCGATAAGCACAAAAAATTTCATCAAAATCGGTCAAGCCGTTTCGGAGGAGTATGGCAACGAAAACTGTGACACGAGAATTTTATATATTAGATTTTATTATTAAAATATATAGCTAAAAAACAAATATCCCTGACAGTATCCACAAACAAATCCGGCAAAATGCATGTATAAACCTTAAAAAATATGTTATAGGAACTATTTATCTAACAAAAACTCTATGGAGCTCCAATCTTATCCTTACTAAGCCATCGTGTCCTAGACATGCGTCCGCGTCGCCGCTAGCCATGGCGGCGATTAAGGAAATCTACATGTCTATACTCTATGGTCGCTAAAATTTATAGCTAGTGTTTATTGAAGCAATGTTTGTCTATGGCGATAGTTAAACTAGATTGAGCAATTTTAATGGCAAACTAAATGGATGTACAAAACGCTAGTAAAAAGATGGTCATAAAAGTTCTTCTATGAGCTGTGATGATGAAAGCGATCGATACATAAATAATTGATGGTTTTACATTATGAAATTAAATAAATATGGCTTGTCTATACTATAATATAATAAAGCTGAAGAGGTTTTTTGTTTGTTTGTCGTTAATCTCTGAAACTACTAACTTGGATTTGAACAAATATTTTTTTATTTTTGTTCGTAAGGAAGTTTATAGAGTATTTAAAATTATGCTATGAACGTTAGGGGTCGAGCAAAAATAAAAAGTCAGGGCTGGTAAAACCACTGGTACAATAATATTGACGTTCGTTGGAAATAAAAAATTAAATATCATAATTGAGGGCCAAAAATTATGGTTGACCTACACAATGCAGATGCACCTTTGCCGTCAGCTGGGGACCTACTGGTTTGCTCAAAGCTGCTATGACTTTTTCTTCAAAAGAGCATTTTAGATACAGCCCTGCAGATTCCTCTACTCACTGTTTGCCAGCACAATACCTGTTATATTCTTTGAAAGAGACTTCAGTTTATTTTTTTTAATTTATCACCTTTTTGGCGTAATTATGGATTTCCACATAACTTATTTATTTATTTATTCAACTTAAACCATCATGACAGGGTTCACCCCAATGCGACAGTCAACTTAACAATTATTAAAAATTTGCTTAGATTAAACATAGCTCAGCAGTGTTTTTGGAATTCGAAAATGCTTTCTTTTTCAATATGGGGCAACTGGCTAAAATAAAATATTTAATCGGAAACTAGGCCCTTTTAGATTAAATATTTTATGGCATTTTATGTCATATTTTAAAGGCAGCTATTGTGGGTGGATTAACATTTTTTTATGATATATGCTGATGTACTTAATCTTTTGCAAATATCCTCTGCTTGAGCCTTCTATTTTAGTTATTTGTCAAATAAAAGGATAGGATAAAGGAAACTGCCTTATTAGTCTAATGGTCCTAAGAGCTAGAAGTCCTGGGTTCGATTCACAGGTTGAGCAAAGTGTTATTAGGTTTGACTATGAAATCTCAGCAGCAGCCCCCTAATAATTACATGGTACCTAAAATACCGGCGAACTGAGGGTATATGATTGTCTACCCCTTCGGGGGATACAGGCTTGATGGTATTTCATGTTTATGTTAACTAAAAGGACTGTTCTAATAAAAACACTAATATGTTATCTACAAAATATGATCTAAAACTTCACATATCGCGATCAATTAATCTCATTTTCGCTACAATGCGTGCTTCCTTCAATAATTAGGGAGTGCGATTGATTAACGACCGCCGGTGGATAGTAAATCAATCTATAGTGTGGTGTCGAGTGATTTATAGTGCGTCATTATATTGATAGTGTAGGTTAATGAGAGCAGCCTAATGAGCAGGATGTGTGCGCTTAAACAAATTCTTAAGATTGTTTGTGTAATGTCCCTATTATTATCCTGTTGTTGACTTGGGCCACCCCTCAGAAAATAACGATGAAGATAACACCTTCATACTATCACGCCTGTATAACAAAGGGTTAGGCAAAGGTGTATTAATGTAGGTACACTGACAGTTAATTTAGAATATTTTGACGATACCTTTGGCGTAGCGGCTGAGCAATAGGCTTCTGTGCCACGGGTTGTATGTCCAATATGTAGTTGTTTGTAAACACACACATGATACAGGAGGAAATCCTAGTGTAGATCAACGTTTTTTTAACAAACAATATCAAACCAAAATAATACAGGTTGGCTGACTGCAGTCTATTGTACTGACTTGAAGCAGGGTGGAAAGCATCTTCAAGAAAATAGACCAGTCCTTACAACACTAGTCTTTTGTTGTGTAAGTTTGACTTTATTTTGACTCACAGTTTAACACAGATTTAAACAAATGAATTTCGCGATCTAGGAGTTTAGTTCGAATACATTGCACGGAACTTGTCACTTTTTGAAATCATGTGCGTATTAAATTAATAATAACATAAATAAATTAATAGGAAAAAATATTGTAGAAAATATAAACGGTTGTTGAAATAAAACTACTTTTTACGGATTTTATCGCGTATATTGATATTATTAATCCCGACGTTTCGGACGCTGTGAAGAGTAATATTCGCGTAAATTTCAGAAATCAAAATATAAGCGGCTGTTACTTACATTGCGAAATTGCTCTTTCATATTTTCTTATACCTCATTTATTTTCGCTTCACAAATAAACACACTTGAAACTCTAACCACCTACTAATTACATTCACCACCTACCTTATAATTACTCACTCGAATTCTCCCTTCAAATAAACATCTACTCGAGTACTAAGATTCTAATTAGTTCGTTACACGAACCGAAAAACGAATTTTATTACTAATATGATTTTAATTCGACGATAATTAGATCGGCAACTCAATTTAAATTACTTAATTACAAAGTATCACAATATGATTATCATTATAGCTATGTGTTTTGATTGTAATACCAGCGCTAAGTTGAAAAAAATTGCTAAATGATTAAATAATTGTTAGTTTAAGTAATTAAGAGGGCTCTGTCGCTAATTACCATCCGCACGGATTGGTCAATCAGTTAAGGTGTGCTTGCCGAGGTCAGCTTATGAATGGATGGATTCTTTGGCATTGATGAGGTAACCAAAGAACACAATGAACACCATGAAGTATTAAAATAAATAAACTCGAAAAAATAACTCAATATTTTCTAAGGCAAGATTTTTTTATAGTATTTCAATACGTAATAAAACAAGAGTGTTTCTCATTATCAGACGCCAAGCAGTATTACTTCACAGTGTTTTACCGTGTCAAAAGATTCCCAGATGGTAAAAGTGAAACCTCTATATACTGATGATAATACTACAATATGATGTGCTTTATGTTATCTTGATGTCAACAAACTGAGACGTTGCTATAGAAACAGGTACTACGGGTACTACGTCAGTTTTATTTTGTTATCAGCAATATGGTATAGGTAACGGTAACCGCTTACCATTGGGGGGGCCGTATGATTGTTTGTATACAAAAAGAAAGTTTCGTAAAATCATTGAAGCAAATAAGGAAAAAAAACAGTCCTTAACTAAGCAGACCTTGTACTGTGGGTACTAGATAACGAATATAATAGTTTTATTTATCTAACTCTAACCCCATCTCCTTCTACTGATCTGTATTTAGTGCTATCCGAGCAACTAATACTTAAAACTAATCTAATACTTACTTATTACATTTTTTTTATAAATACTTATACACAAGAAACTCCCACGCGTACACTTATATCTATTCATCACATAAATATTTAAATACCCATGTCATGTAGGAACCGAAACCACGACCTCGTGATCAGCAGTCTGGTACTCGAAACACTAGACTAAAGAGGTCGTCAAAGATTCAAAGATTCGTCGTATAAACATTTTTTGGGATTTTCTAGTCAGAATAGTAATACCTAAGCCACTTCAAACATTTTTTGACGAAACTATTAACATGTGACTCCGCCCATAACATGTAACGTTTCGGCGTAACCACAGCCTGGAAACATTGACACACAGATTGACAGACATCGCATTACCGAATTAGTGATAATTGTACACTATGTCTTAGTGGTGCGTGAAATATTGCACAGAGTACGGGGAAGACAGAGAGTTTCATCGACTTAGCAGTGTTAATAAATTAGTCATTTTACTGTTTGTGTTATAGTATTACTTAATATAAGTTTTATTAGAGAAAGTAAGATATACCTACTTACAGCCTTCGATAAATCTTTGTTAAATAATTTTAAATATAGTATTTTGATTTGTGAATATTCCACACAATAATAAGTAATGAGTAACCGACTTATTATAGCGAAAACACAAAAAAATCTCGCAATTAAAATTATAAATACAATATGGAGCCTTACCGTGACGAGGCAGAATACATTCTAAGATGAAAAAGAAACCGCAATTATAATTTTAATGGGTTTCGAATAACCCGTCACCATACACACGAACCCTACATTATATTTTTTGGTATAATTAAAATTCCATAAAAATCAAATTGCATAATATTTTGATTTGTTTATTGCGACAGTCTAGTGGCTATAGCACTCATAAAAGTGTGTCTGACTTCAAGTACAGCTTAAGGAAACCGTCGTAATGTGATCCACTCGCTTAATAAAGATACACCGTTTTTAAAGCATATTCAGTCTTATCATGATGACTGTAAAGTCCTTACTTAGTACTCTTGAAATAAAAAGAGAGCAAAATGGGCTAATTTTCTTTTAACCCATCAATAGATAACAGTCTAAATTTTAATATGTGTAGATAACTATATTAAATGACTAAAATAAGCATAAAGGGCAACATAATTACATGGGTGAAGACATTCCCGTGCATTGACCCCGAAGTCTCTGTGTTTCGCTACTCTATGCCCATGTACGCTGTGTTTGCTGTGTATGTACATAAACTGTGTTTTCCTGGCCACACCCTCCCAATTACCATTACGCTCGCACCGCGTTGAAGAAACTCAAATTATTTTTGGGTATGTCGTGTATTTTCTTGATGCTATATAAAAGCTAAATGGGAGCTATAAAACGCAAGTATAAAACATTTTCCTCGGTATGATCTGATATATTTTTATCTTGGTCTTCAAGTACTTACATCTTAATTATATTTCTGCTACTAAGCAGTATGCTGAACTTCGATATAAATAATTAGGCGGCCAGTTAAATTTTCAATTATTTCAGATTCGCAGGGCAGTATAGGCACATAGGCAGACAGTTGGTTTTGTATCCGTATTTATATCTTTCAACCTGCTATCTGGTTTATCTACAGATATTAATACAAAGCACGGCATCAGTAAAAGGTGAAGCTAATGCCAAAAGCCTTCAGTGGCTTTCGGCACTGTGCAGGATTTCCTCTTAAAAAATGCAATCTTTTGAGCAAGAGATAAACAATCATGATTCACATCGCTCGGGGAAAAAGGTAGTTTTTCCGATTTAAGGGGTTACAATCAGTAATGGACAAGACTTGAGAAGACTAAGAAATTACATTTTAACGTACTGATTACACGAAGACATATAAATTGCTAACATTTAATTAAGTATAAGCACTCTTGTGAAGCAATGCCTATCATACGTAGGTGTATTATTGTTATTATTATTTAAACTTTTGATCGCATGCTATAGCTACGCTAATCTTTTCGTGCACCACTACCCCAATGGTTCCTAGTCCGCGTTAGTTATTTTGCGTTAGGGGGACACAGCGTATATATTCACGCCGCTTAATAACAGTGTCGGCAGCGGACGATGAAATATAACTTTTTTAACTTATTAAAATTCAAATTATTATAGGGCTGTTCTGAAAGTGAATAATTGAATAGGCGTACAGTCAAGAATTGTAAGGTATCAAAAAACTTCTGTCATAAACTGTAAAAGGTCAAATGGGGTTTTTATTCACTCACACTAACTAAGAAAACCTTATGGGATTTTATGTTAGAAAATATTATCCATAAATTCTATATTTTGGGAAAGATTTCTTATCTCTTTCTTTCTCATACCTCGGAGAGAATGTAAAGCTGTCGGTCTCGTCTGGCATACGAATTTCTATGACAGTCGTTAGTAGTAGTCAGAAACCCAAAAGGCCTGACAATCATAAAATTTTGCATGCCAGTTAGTTTTCAATGTCAAAATACAGGCATACTATTAATGTTTCTCTCTTTAATTACTCTTTCTAGAACGAATAGAACAGAAAATAATTATTTTTGAAATTACTAAATGTAGATAAGCGCTTAAAACTAAACAATAACGTTATTATTGAGAAAATAGATAATAGTTATTGCTCACCAGCTCACCATTCATGCTGTTTTTTTTTCTATGATCTGTCAGGTTAAGCTGCGCTATTCGTTGTCAGTCTGTGAATGGGTGGGTTCTTAACACATCCCTCCGTGCCTCAAAGAGGTACGTAAAGCCATTAGTCCCATTTGTCATACGAACACCTATAACAATCGTTAGTGGTAGTGAGAAGCCCATAAAAAAAGCCTGACAACCAGTCTATCCTCAGGGTGTCAGTATTACCCAAAAATTTAGTTACGAAGGTCTGATGGCAGTCGATCCGTGTAAAATACTGATATTCAGCCGCATCTGGTTAGACTGGAAGCCGACACAATATAGTTGGGAAAAGGCTCGGAGAAAGAAGAAAAATTATTATCAGCCCGGTTGGTCCAACTGTAGAACAAAGGAGACCCTACTCCCTTTCCACACCTCACGGTTTAAGGATTTAATAATAAACGAAATAAAAAAAAATACTCTTCAATAAAAACACGATAAATCCTTTCTCAATACCCCTTATTCCAAACCGAACCTACACGTAAGCCCCAGTGCACACTAACAATTCATTACAACAAACCAATTTGCGCTAGTTGTAAAAATAGTTGAGCGCGAACACGTAACGCCCATTCGCAATCCAATCCGCGCCACGCTCGCAGATTTTAATCGTATTAAACCGAGCTCTGATGTAATTCAATTAATCCATCGGGAAAGGCTAACTGGCGTGTGTACTATGCCTTACGTTATAGGTAATTTGGTTAATGTTAATGCTTCAACTGGTTCAATATTAAAATGGGATGCTTGTAAAATCGAGGGTATAGTATAATGAGGAAATCGGAGAATCGGTCAATTTTACTCATTGAGGTAAGTCTGTGGATGGTGTTTATACGCTAAATTTATTATTTTGGTATAATAATGGCTTCAATAATTAAATAAATATATGGACTTTAAATAGTACTATTCATAGAAATCCTTGCTTTGAACCCCTATAAGTATTATAGATGTCGATTGTACCTCTGTTACGTATATAATAGTTAATTCCACTATAACAATATTGATGCTTCGGTTGATCACAATTTCGGCTCCGAGTAGGGTTGCTAACTATTAGGTTTTGTTCTGGAATGGCACGAATTTTTAGGTGCCAAGAATTCCAGAATCAATCGCAAATCATCAAACACGTTGCTTGACACTTCAGTTTCTCGCTCTCCAATAAAACCAAGAGATTTTTAACACAGCATAGTTTTTGGACTTAAAATGATTTATTCGAAAAGTCTTATGTAATTCTTCTTATGTAAATATTTTCGTAATGAAAATGTTCATTTTCGTGTAAATACAAAATTAACGCAAGTTTAAAGTTGTAAAGAAAATTTAAAGACAAAATCTTCACGAAACATAATAATATATTGTTATTACTTTGCAATAAAATAGCAATCAGACTGTTTAAGATTTAATTAAGTATGGTAACCCTACTCCCAAGTCAATTTAATGGAGCCTATTGAAATGTCAGCGCACGAATCATTTTGTAGATCAATGATTACGATGCGCTAGTGGAACTGATTGCTATTATTTGATAATAACTCAATAGAACTTAAGTACCGGCCCACGTTACCTACCTATAATGATGATATTTGGTGATTCAACATACGGTTAATTAAAATTACGATTAATATTTCATCATCGTCAACTCATATACTGTCCCACTGCTGGGCACGCGTCTCCTCTCTGAATGAGAGGGATTAGGCTATAGTCCACCACGCTGGCCCAGTGCAAATTCGCAGACTTCACACACCGTCGAGAAAGTTCTCTAAGGCATGCAGGTTCTTTCATAATTCAATAAAGTGATAATTCATTATTAATACGCACATTTATTTGTTTATTTATTGAACAACCAGTAGTTGTAACATTATTTTTGTACATTGTAAAATATATATATTAACTAGCTGACCCCGCAAACGTTGTTTTGCCATAAAAAAAAAATTTTGGGGTATGAAAAATAAATGTTGGCCTATTCTCAGACCTCCCCGATAAGCACAAAAAATTTCATCAAAATCGGTCAAGCCGTTTCGGAGGAGTATGGCAACGAAAACTGTGACACGAGAATTTTATATATTAGATTAAGAGCTAAATGCACAACATTATAACGTGTCAGAACATGCATTGTACCTTATTGTATAATTATGTACTATTATTAAAAAAGACGTTAAAATGTAAAAAAATAACAAAAATATTAAGATTGTAACGATCCGATCTTAACAACCTCATGACAACTTTTTTAAATTTAGATTCTGGAACTTTTTTAAATGGACTCACGGTGGCTTAGTGGTCATTGAGTCTGGTGTACCTAACCAAAAGCCGCAGGTTCGAATACTACCCGCGGTCGAAGTTTTCCTTCGCTTAATAACTTTAAAATCTTAACATGGAAAATGTCAAAAAATACAAAAAGTTCAAACACAGCAAACAAATTTCACGATTATTTACATTACAGCTCCATAATGGTCCATAAACAGTAGAAAGTGAAGTAAGAGCCAATTTATCTGGTCGTCACATCAGAGCGAGCTCATTGGCTTAATGAGAGTCATCGGGACGGGCGGGCCGCTAGCACAGCGGGTTGAGAACGAGATATTACTTACGTCTTTAATGTAATACCTCTTCTTTCTCCGAGCCTTTTTCCAACTATGTTGGAATCGGCTTCCAGTCTAACCAGATAAGGCTGAATATCAGTATTTTACACGAATTACTCGTAACTGCCATTAGCCCTCCGAAACCCAATTTGTGGGTAATACCGATATCCTGAGAATAGACTGATTGTCAGGCTTCTTGGGCATCTGAATACCACTAACGATTGTCATAGGTGTTCGTATGACAACCGGCTCCGATGGCTTTGCGTGCTCTTGATTCCAATACTTCTAGCATAGCAGTCGCACTTACTAATTAATTATCACTTGCTTAAACGGTGAAGGAAAACATCGTGAAGAAACCTGCATGCCTTAGAGATTTTTTTCGACGGTGTGTGAAGTCTGCCAACTTCTACTAGAGCAGCGTGGTGGACTATAGCCTAATCCCTCTCAATCTGAGAAGAGACCCGTGCTCAGCAATGGGACAGTATACGGGTTGATGAGGAGTCGAACTTAGGACTAGGCCATTGAGGTTTCAGGGTTACTTGTAATTGTCCTGGATGTGATCCTTTGTTTCATTTCATTTGGACAGACACACATTCGTAATTCTTCATGTTTGTTGACAATTCCTAGGTTTTCAAGTTTTTCGACCAACATCGTCATTGTAGTACGAGGGAAGTGAACTAAGAGCCAATTTATCTGGTCGTCATACGGAGCGAACTCATTGGCTTAATGAGAGGCATTGGGAAGCTCGGGCCTCAAGAACAGCGGGAATAAAATACCCAATAAGAACATCTGTACTTGGCTTATTACCCTTGACTGCACGTTTGCATCTCGCCACTAGCATTGCGCTGTGTGTCATGGCTTCGATTCCCACCCGAGTCAAATCTTTGCGTAATGCGCAGATATTTATTTCGAGTCTGGGTGTCTTTAGTATCCGTTAATCATATGTTTGTAAAGTCTCCCATATCACAAGGCATGTACCTAGAGCAGGAAGGAGGTCTTTAAAAATAATGAGTATTGATACAAAAAAAACGCAAAATGTAATTACAACAGATGTTTTTTTGCGGTTTCAGCCGCATTCCAGAGATCTTTTTAAGAAAAAAAGCTGTCCAGGTAGCCATCTATATCTGTACCATATTTTATCAAAATCGGTTCAGCGATTTAGGCGTGAAAGCATAACAGACAGACAGGGTAACTCTTGCTTTTGTAACATTAAAGTGAGGATTAATACAATCATCATCAGCCTATACTAGTCCACTGCTGGACGTAGGCCTCCCCTAATGTGCGCCATTTCACCCTGTCTTCGGCTTTTCGCATCCAGCTTCTACCAGCAGCCTTTCGCAGATCATCACTCCATCTTGCCGGAGGGCGTCCTACACTATGTTTGGCGAGTCGCGGTCTCCACTCGAGAACACGTCTACCCCAGCGGTTGTCGGTTCTTCTGCAGATATGGCCAGCCCACTGCCACTTCAGCTTGCTAATCCGGTTAATAATTAATACATTTATATGTATATAATACGGTTAATGATTCACACAGTTCATGTGGAATACTGACATTCAGCCACATCTGATTCCGTGACGAATCCGAAGATTCTTAAGAAAGTCTTCCATTTACGCGTCAATTAGCAAATTACTGACATAATGTAACATTTATTTCTTGGCGACTGGATGCAAGTGGCATAGGACTGAGGCATATGGCAGTTCTAGAGGGCCTATATCTAGCAGTTCGATATTGAGGACTGTGGATGATAATGATGATGGGCAAAGGGGCCCTTACGTGATTAGCTGAATTAAAAAGAATACCTATTATTATGATCTAATCACATAATATTGACATAATTTTCCTTACATATATTATTATCTACTTCATTTTTATTTTCTGCCGAAGACTTTAGTTTGCAAGACGCTGTACCTATTAATTACCTACTTAAATTTGGGAAACTAATAACTTAATCCAGATATATACATGTTGATGAAGTTTGTAATTAGGAAATGTCCCTACGTATATCATTTGATTTATTGTTTTTTATTAGTCTGTAGCCTTTCTGTAAAACAAATTAAATAAATATCTGCGAGTCTCGCTGTTTTTCTGGCTCCAATTTCACAATTAATACGTTTCCGATGATTTTCAAATTTAATTACGCGGGTACAGTCATCCCCGCAGTCGCAGCCGTTAAATACAACATTTTGTTGTGTCCCAAAGTGAAATTATTGGTTCGATTGTACACCAGATATTGGGAGTAATATACTGTAAAATTATTTTTTGTTCTGTTTGCTTGCTAAATGAATTAATTAAACGTGGATATGGTTTTAATTTGGGTTAATAGCTGTATCGATTTTGATTTTATATTATTTTCGTGTTTTTGTTGTAATTAATGTTACTTTGGGCGTTAATGTTGTTTTGGCATCATTACGGAGGATCTGCAAATATACTTGTATAATTATATTAACGCCACTTTAGGTATTTTTGCATAATACGTAAGGTTTGTAATTAATCCAAACGCATTTCATACAAAACTACAACTTTCTGAGGAATAATTTCACTTGCAATGTAATTCCTTCTACATTAATATAAAGTGTATTACAAAAAACAAAAAATACTTTCTGATATATGTTATATATCTATTGTCTGACACCTATAGTACAAGCTCTACTGAGTTAGGGGACTAGATGGTTCTGAGTAAATGAATGTCCCAAAATGTTGTCTCCTAAGAGATGTATTAGAATCAAAATCTAACTAACTTTCTTAATAAATATCGACACTCGTATTTCTAAAACTTTAACATACAAATATATATATATATATATATATATATCTATTAAAGCAAGTTTACTATTATTATACCTATATGTAGAAATTAACGATAAAAAATTGTCTAATAAATTACTCTCACGTGTGCAATATCGAAAAACTTAATTTTAATTAAACATACCATTACGTCCTATATTCCCTGAAGGGTTAGGCAGAGGTGTCTCACTATTCACCCACAGTTCGCCGGTGTGTTTAGGTCCTATGTAATAGGCGGAATAAATTTAAATACCAATAGAATTATGTTTGTAAACTTGCAAACTCTTTCGGGTTCAATCTGAAATACGTAGGCCATAACAGTTATTAATAAACATACCTAGTCCTAAGGATTGTTCGACCACCAACACCGACCTAACAAAAATCCACTCGAGTTTATCGGCCCAAAATTCATTATAAATAGCTCGCTAGCGGCCAGGATGATCATAACTCACTGGGGATATAAAAATGCCTATCTATACCCATCCCCTATACATCCCAGATAAATGCCCGGCTGAAACTAGCCGCTGAAAATATCGAACGACTGTATAAGCTGAAAACTGCGATATTTCATAACGCATACCCACTCTGTCTAGTTTAGAGCAGCACTTTAAAAAAATATGCGCTCAACGATTTTTCAGGGCATTTTCGGGGAAAGCCGTTTCCGCTTGTTTTGTTGATTGAGATGGGTGGGCGGAAGTAGGTATATAAATCTGCAGTTTATTTAAGCTTTGGGAAATAGACACTTTTTAAAGCTGAGACGTTGCCAGAGTGCAGTGAATGGTTGAATATTGGAGTTTTCTATTAAATTCTCAGTAGCAGTTCGGATTTTGGATTATATCGCTCGGAGAACCAACAACCGTTGGAGAAAACGAGCTGAGTTCTGGAGTGGAGACCGCGTTTAGGCAAGCGTAGTGTGTGACGCCCACTGGCGAAGTGGAGTGACGAATTGCGGAAGTCAGCTTGCAGCGAAGGGCTAAAATGAGCTAAAGATCGGCCAAAAGAGGCCAAGTGCAGCAAGCAGTGGTCAAATGCGGGCTAATAAAGATGATGATGTCATATAGTGTGATAAGTTTGCACCGTCAATATATATTATTCCGAAATTTGGGTAAATATTAGTATAAGCATGTTGGGGCTACCTTACAATCTAACAAGATGCAGCTGGCTATAAGATATAGAGAAAACGCAGGAGCGGTCACCATTCTAAAGAATGACTGCGGCAAGTGCGGAATAACCAAGCAGGTTGAACTGCAGAGTTTTTATTTAACCATGAATCGTATACCTAACCATAAATAAATATTAAATGTAACAATTGTAAGCTAATGTAAAGCACAAAACAGTTTTCCAAGTTTACTTATGTTGGTACTACCGGTTCCTTACGGAAACGAATAATTATGCATTTAAAATATAATACGAAGGACGCGAATGGAGAAATTATATGTGTACTTTATTGTTACCTGAGAGGCAGGAAGGTGAACCCGGGACAAAAGCCAAGCCACGAGGCTGACATCCGCGTGGTAATGTACAATTTTGGGAAGAACTGAAAGTTTAAATGCTTTTTGTTATATTTAATTGGCTAATATTTAACTGCAAATCAAAAATGTCGTTTTGAATTTTTTTATTATATTAAATATAAGAAAAATATTCAAAACGACATTTTGATAAAAAATAACTTATTTTATTATATCATATTAATGCTAAAGTATTATCCTCTATGGCCATAACATTTTTAAATCAATTATTTAAAAAAACGATTTAAATTCCATACAGCATCGTCACTAAGCTGCTGAAAAATCTGTAAAGCGAACATGAATCGCGCTCCGCTTACCCGTGGTTTAAAAAGGCTTACTTTTTGCTCGCCAAACGAGACTGGTGTTAAATATACGAGCTGTTCGAGCTGTGACGAATAATTATATCATGTAGATTTACTAGTTCGTGACTTTGTCCGATAATATCTCCAATAGCATCCCTTCTAAATTAAATTCAAAAATTCTTACTTCTCTTTAAATTATAGAATACTTTTTTCTTTCTCTTTATTTTATAAAGGATATTTTACTACTATCATAAAGAACAAATAAATATTCTTCGACAATTTCACACAGCATCATCTAGTCCCAAACCAAGTAGAGCTTGTACTATGGGTACTAGACAATGGATATTTATTTATTTATTTATATATACTTTATTGTACACCGTTAAAAATACATTATATGAGGACAACTTAATTTATAACATAATATACAATGGGCGGCCTTATCGCAAACAGCGATTTCTTCCACGCAACCTTTGGATGGACATATCGGAACAGAACTAGAAATGGGGTTGACTATGGTGCAGAAATTTAGAAAGACTTAAGATATACTTATAATAATAATAATAAACATAATATATAACATCTATAATATATACATATATAAAATTGTAAACAGCAAGAGGAGCGAATGAACTACGATGAATAAGTGACATGGTTAAAGAGACAAGAAATGTTTTGTGGAGTGCATTGGCATCTTGAATCTCAAGTTATCCGATGACCGTAAGAATCGGGTGTGCGTGTCGCCAAGGAACTCGAAACGTTCTTTAAGAAGATATAATACTTATATACTTTTTTTTATAGAGTGATAATCAATTATTAATACGCACATGATTTCGAAATTGGATTCTAACTCGAGACCTTTGACTTGGCAGTCCAATAGTCATATCACTAAGCAATCGCTGCTTTTTTGTTTTTAAATGCATACACATACACTGCTCGAGGGTAATTAATTAATAATATAAAATTCGAATTCCTCCGGCTCTCACATAGATCTGTTTGGGGCGGGTTTTACATGATAGAGCCAGGCGGATCATTACATCCTACCGCCAAGAATGTGGGGTTTTGTTTACTTTTACATTTCTCCCACTCAGCACGTGCAGGAAACACCATTACTTTTACTCCAAATACTGCTTACAAAATTCGACTTTCTCAACTCGATTAAATACCCTAGAAAATCCCATAAATACCCAGAAACAATCACAATAATAATAAAATTACTGTCTCAAACGCACTCCGAATAAAACCTTCCTTAAGAATTTGTATAAAATTTTTAGGCAACGTACACACGCTCGACTTACGCGAACATTTCCGTTCGACTCGCCAATTTCGAAAGCACGTGAGATCAGACCGGAATGCCCGTACGTGAGTAGCCTTCCTAATACTGCCAGCCAGTATAATATGACCTGTCCACTTTGTATATTATAGGTGGAAATTTTCAGCTTAGAGAGGTCGGAAAATTCTGGTCTGTGGTAAAGGAATGAGTTTAAAACCCACCTAGGTTGGTGTCGGGTAGGTGGCGAAATTGAGCGGAAACTGTGTCGCTTAGGATTAGTGATGCTAGTGTTTTTTAAGTGCGTCAATCGATTGTATGTGTAATTGAAAAACTTCACGATTGCTAGATATTTAAGAAAATTATAATTCGGACGAAGTCGCAGACAGAAGCTAGATATGTTATAACATATCTAGCTTCTGTCTGCGACTTCGTCCGCGTGGAAAAGTTACTTTTAATTATCGTTGTAATTTGGCTAATTAACTCAAAATCGTTTTAAAATATAGCCTATATGTTATTCTGATGTACAAATAATAATACTGTAAGGTTTCATCAAAATCCGTTCAGTAGTTATAGCGTTAAAGAGTAACAAACATCCAGCCATCCATCCTCACAAACTTTGATATTTATAATATTATATGATATAATATAAAATAACATAATAGTCCCCGAAGAAGAACAAGCTCCCTAAATATAGTTTTTTTAAATACACGCGATGACTGATTAATGCGTGCAGTTAGTAAGGATTGGTCAACTCCAAGTTGCTATGGCTCTTTCTTCAAAAGGCTAGTTCAGATTTGCGTAAACTATAAAACACATAACTGATATGTATAAATACTGTCACTGTCTGGACTTTAAAAGAAACCATGATTCTCTGAGTTAGTTCGGCGTGTAGTGTATGACGCGTCTCCACCCTATATATTGTTTAACTTAGCTTGTAAGAGGCATTATTATACTAATATTCAACGAAACCACTTGTGTTTAATTCGACACTCAAGACACGTCATTACATGGCGACCCTGCCAGTGCTGCCTTACGGGCAGCGCTGCGCGGATAAAATATACAAGAGTTTAAATTAAAAGTTTTTTTTGTGAATTTGGTAATTTGAAATTGGGCAATTAAATTATTTTTTTTGAGAATATTTCTCAAACCTAACGCCGGTCACCATTGCGTGATGCGTGATAGAAGGAAGCGAACGGAGATCTCGTCCTTTGAAGAGGTGCCGTGATCCAGTGAGGACTGGATCACGGCATGTTACGATGGAGCACAGCATCGACCTGTAGGTCGATGCTTCGGAAAGTTGTGCTTCGGAATTTTCCGATTGCTGCACGTAGGCCGTGTACGACCTACGTGCAGCAAAGGTGGTGGACTGGTGGTCCATCTTTTACTCCGAGTGGTATCGTTATTTGTATAAGTTCATATTATATTATTTACTGATTAACATGTAAGTATACATTATAGTTTAAAAAAAAACGTACTAATGTATTTTTTTTTCTTAAAAACGGGGGAGGTGTAGTGTATGACGCGTCTCCACCCTATATATTGTTTAACTTGCTTGTAAGAGGCATTATTATACTAATATTCAACGAAACCACTTGTGTTTAATTCGACACTCAAGACACGTCATTACAGGCGTTTCTTCTCAGAGTGACTTGACAATGACTTGTAAAAGTGTCTTTAAACGATCTATTTACCTATAGAAATAAATGTAATTTATCATTTAAATATCTACCTAACCCTTTGGGGAATACAGGCGTGATAGTAGACAATATACCATGAGCAAAAGCTATAGTTAAAAAAGGTAGAAAATATCTACCATCAAAATATTTTCCACGGCGTATATCTCATCGTATACAAGTACATACGCTGATGGTATTATCTGCTAAACCTGCCAGTGTTCGACAAGACGTCACTCTCCATGAAATTCATGGAGATTACATTTGGATCACGGGAACTGTCGACGGCTATGTGTGTCGGGTATATTCAATTAACGGTACTGTGGAGCTAACATAGATGAAATCTATAAAAATGTCGACACGATAAAATTAGGTAATTTTATCACAAAACGGTAAGTAGCATGGAACTGCATTTTTAACGATACACGCATTTTTGTCGTCTGGATATAATCCTAACTAATATTATAAATATGAGAGTCTGTCTGTTACGATTTCACACTTAAATCGCTAAACCGATGTTAGTGAAATTTGATACATATTGATTTTTTATACCGAACAGATATTTGTATGACATTATAGTATATTTGACAACGTCTGTGGTCTAGTCGTTCGAAAGTTCGATTGCTAATCAGGAGGTTGTGGGTTCGACTTCAACAGGACATATGAACGTAAGCAATTGTGTTTCTCTGATTGTTTATTATTTATAAGTATTTAAAAAAGTATATAAGTATTATATCCATTGTCTAGTACCCATAGTACAAGCTCTGCTTAGTTTGGGACTAGACGGTGATGTATAAAATGTCCTTCATTATTTATTATTGTTTATAGACACGAAATTTTCTTTTATTAATTGAGGTGGCTTAATTTCATTGATTTTTGCAACCTTATATTTTCATTAAAGGTTTATTATTTACTAATAGAAGTTGCGAAGTGTGGAGACCGTGCTCAGCAGTGGGACAGTATAGAAGTGCAATACAGACTGTTTCTTATACGCAAACAAATGGTAACAATTTGCTAACACACAAACATACATTATTCAGTGAATGACCTCATGGCCTATCACCCATCGGTTATTAACCCTATCCCCACTATCAAACTAAATAGGTCCACAATTTTCTCGACTATCACCCGATTCCCCCACTTTATATTATTCCTCAATAACCCGAACACAGTTACTAACACCGTAAACATAAATATATATTCTGGTTCAATAAAACTAGGACTACTAAAATAAAATTGAGCTGAACAATAATCGTAATTTATCAGTGCGTTTACAATAAGGTTTTCTACACACCGAGACACTTGAGCAATAATATTGTTGCGCAACAAATTATCGAACACCGAGGTCCCAACGACATCTGTATGTTGACTATTAGGACCTAAGAGACTATTAGGAGATTGTGTAATCATGGATCACACAAAACAACACCTGGTTGTTAGCTGCCCACATAAACCAGACCCTTCGGCGAATAATTAATTATTATTCAGAACGCAATCTATGTCAAGGCACTGTTATCATTCGGTGCACCTATATACTTATGTATCAACTTACTTGTTGTTTAACCAGAATATTGTTACGTTGTTTTCATTAACATTGAATCATAGATATATTATGTTGTAATATCCAACTAAATAGTTGTTTTAATCTTAATTTAAAGAGCTTTTTCGCGATTTGCGAATATGTCGCTCTGTCGGTACACAATTAATAAAGTTGCTTCGTTACAATCATATTACTGATCAAGTATGGATCTGACTTTCAAGGCTGATTTAACCTTAATTAAGACTGAAATTATATGCACGGGGTGAGGATCAGAAAGTGTGGCTTCGGCGTTTATTCACTTTCTCAAGGAATCGTTTCGAATGCATCTAGCTAAAATATGTTATGTTTCTTCATGGTCATTAAATACTTTGCGACAACGAATTTAGCTGCATGTGTTCTAAATAGTTCTACGACTGATCAGTAAATAACGTTTAAAACCACCATAAAACATTCCAAGTGAACAATAATAAGACCCCGATTTTACAAATTGGACAAAAAAGCACACTTTTACTTAAACTAGTAAGAAGTTTTATTACTTACACACAATTCAGTGGCAACATAAATAAAACGATTTACGTCTTCATGTATAACACGCCTAAACAATCTGGCAAAATTAAGGGCAATTCTGTCGAACATCAACTGATCGACAAACAAGGTTATTATAAATAAATGTAACGATTGCTGAGCAACAGCGGAACTGTGGTGGATGGCAAAAATATCCGTTACGTTGGCAAACATGAATGTGTCTTAACGAGCTCCTGTAAAAGAGGGAGTCATGTGGAATAGGCCGCTTATAGGATACGATACGACTGCGATACTACTTTTCATGCAAACTAATATTTTAGGGATTTTTCGGCCTTAGGTAGGAGCCCTGAGTCCCTAAAATTGGCACACGTTTTTATTTTCAATATATTTTGATTTGTTGACTGACGACCTCTAGGAAGAAACGCCGACACAAACTCAGAGAATCATGATCTCTTTTAAAGATCAACCTATTAAGTAGATCGATGATTTTCAAAAGTGTAGTTCTTACTAATTTACCTCTACACCATAGTGTCTAGAATTCTGAAGTAATCTTTTTATTTGAGTGTTTTCGACATTAGGTATATCTTCTTAAAGTAAATTAGATAACTGACCACCTAAACTAAAAGTATTAAAATGATTTCACCGAGTAATTTTTTTATTCATGACATCGTAGACTAGCTACTTTCGATCAGACCAACAAATCGTACACTCTAAAGTATGTAGGGGTGTATTCAGCCCACCAATTACAGTCCGCGTCTCGATAATGTAAGACTAACGAACGATAACAAGTCATGTTTACCCTGCATGTATCGAGATAAATAATTTTATTTATATTATTTTCCACTTCCATTTGTAGCGTTCACTTTGTGAATGATTGTGGAGGTTTTATGCCTTTTTCTTATTTTATTTGGATTTAAGTTTATATTTTTTATCCTAAATAAATAAAATAAATATAAAAAATAAAAACTTATTTTTTATTTTTATTTTATTTATTTAGGATCTTCAACAAAATATATACACAAACATGACATACAAAAGTAGTTAACATAGATCTCAGGTGTACTCCTTTACCTATAGGAGACAAAAACTAGCTATTCAAGTAACAAATATACAGTTCGAAAGTTATTAATTTATACAGTTCAAAGGGTAACTAGAATAAGTGTGAACAAATTTAGAAAACTTAGTAGAATTATGAATGAAGACACAGTAACATACTATTAAAAATAAAAATAAAAACTTAAGCTTAAAACAAATAATAATATAATTTGTTGAAAAAGACTAGGTGCTCGATAAATTGAGAAGTTTTGAGTTGAGAATAATATAAATTTAAGACCTGCTAAAATAAGGCCTGCAACGCATTGGTGACAGCTACCATGTCACTGATGTCCATGGGCGGCGGTAGTCACTTACCATCAGGTGACCCACATGTTGGTTTGCATGTTTCTTTCTGATATAAAAAAAAAATTCTTCTACTCTGCCAAAAGGTTATTGAGAATACCATGTTAAGTTAATCAATTTACTAAGAGTGACCATAAAATCTCTGATCATTAGTTTCAATAAACAAGAATGTACTGTTGTTGAATGAATACGCTCGTAGATTTATTAAAACAACACACGTCATGTTTTTCGAGAAAGATGCAATGCAATGACAAAGCAGCCGTATATAATAAAACAGTAGTAAAACTCGTCCTTCATTGTTCCCAGTTACATAAAATATGCAAGGCACTCGTACTGTTGATCATTTTACCTATTCTCGTAAAAAAATCTGCAACTCCGCACATCTTGATATTCAAACGTCTCCATAAAATCTGCTTATATAAAAGAAAAAAATGATTGACGGAGTGACACGAAAGCACAATAGGGAATATTTGTTTAATGGTAGATAACACTACAAACAACAAAAAAAAGCAGTGATAGCCTAGTGGTATGACCATTGGACTGCCAAGTCGAAGGTCTCGAGTTCGAACCCAAGGCACGCACCTCTGACTTTTCGAATTCATGTGCGTATTAATAATTAATTATTATCACTCGCTTAAACGGTGAAGGAAAACATCGTGAGGAAACCTGCATACCTTAGAGATTTGTCTCGACGGTTTGTGAAGTCTGCTAACCCGCACTAGGCCAGCGTGGTGGACTATAGCCTAATCCCTCTCAATATGAGAGGAGACCCGTGCCCAGCAGTGGGACAGTATATGGGTTGATGATGATGATGAGATAACACTACAAGAGAGTTCTCAAAGCTTAGCTGAAGCATTGTAATTAGAATTCAAGGCTTTTTTTAAACATGTAACCAAACTGACAAATTTTCCCAATTGAAAATAAAAATAATATAATATTTTTGGGAACATTTTTACACAACACCATCTTGTCCCAAACTATGCAGAGCTTGTACTATGGGCACTAGACAATGGATATAATACTTATATACTTTTTTTGTTGTAAAAACATACTTATAATACATAAGAAACACCCAGCCAAACACAAATACTCATGTTTTATCCACACAAATATTTGCGTCCTGTTGAAATCGAACCCACGACCCCATGATCAGCAGTCTTGAACTTAAACCACTAGACCACAGAGGTCGTCGAATGACTGAAAATGATCTTATGGTTTTATATTAAAGTTGAAAAACTATCAAATAAATTTTACAGATTGAGGTAGCTTGATGTGCTGGTTTCTGTGCCTACAGGAGTAATAAGATAACTGTACTCCCCGAAGGGATAAGCAGAGCTATACTTATTGTACAGGTCACTGTCTCACCCGGCCCTATGTAATAGGAGCCAGCTTATTGCCATTTGCCAGGAATAACAGTCTATTTAAAAAAATTAGTAAAATTGAAGCGCGTGTAATAAAATGTAGTCATCATTACATTTTACAATGAACTAGGCAGTTATTTTTTATTAAAAATAATTTTCATACCTTGCTATTTGGAATAGAATCCACAAATACAAAGTGTTACAAAACTACCCGTAAAGCCGAAAAAAGGTTAAATGGGCCTTATAACGAGTCCATTCACAATATTTAAGAACCGTAGTAACACTGTATAACATACCCCAAAAAAAGGGAAATAACGACATTTATGAATAAAAAGTAGACAATTAATTATTATTAGGTAAACTGGGTACGTAGGCCTTTCTGTTAAATAATCTGGTTCCCTGACATGACAGCTTACTAGGCTTGATAACTTTGATAACACGTTGTTTATACTTCAGAAGTTTTCATATAATTATTTCAAACAAGTTAATACCTAAAAGCAGATTGATAGCGGTCCTCAGTTCGATTCCAAGACTAAGCGTTATTGTTTTGGTTTTTCTATGAAATTTTCAGTAAACAATGGATTCATGGAAATTCATATCAAATATTATCCAAACACGTGATCCAGACATTGACATCTTTAGTGATTCATTTCACAAATTCAAAATTAAATTGCAAAATCTTCTCAGTTTCAGCTTATGTAATTAATTTTGTATCTTCTTGTTTACTTTTCTATGATTAAATATGGGTGTGTTCATTATTACACCCTCACAAAATGTTAATCACTACACTTTACTACGTTGTACCTGGTCAATGTTATGTACACCGTAAGTGTCATGCATATCAGACGTTATAATAACTGTAGCATAAACTAAATAGTGTATTAATATGTATGATGTGGTTGTACTATTTTAAATAAATAAATAAATTGTGAAAATCAAGATATATGCAGATTACACCACGAGGCACAACTAGTATGCTATATTCAACAACCCGAAACTATATAATTAATACGTATTATTCGAAAAAAGTCGCAGAAGACAGATTTTTTATTATAAGTTGACTTCAGCACAATGTTCAGGCCGGGCCAAAAAATACAGACTTGCATAGTACATTTATACGAGCTCGATTCACCGGCTCTCTTACCCCAATAGGTAATTTACTTACCCATGTAAATAAATACGGTGGTAAAAACCACGGCGAGTAAATCCATAGAATATTTTTCAAAATATTATGACTATATCGTAAACTTTCACATACATTGCTGATTTTTCTATAAAGAAATTTCGAGGGTAGTGTAGATGACGCGCAATGGATATTTTAAAGACGATATAATACTTGAAGGAAGGTGAATAGTAACGTAATGCAGAGGTTTTAAAGATACATTTCCCGTAGACGGATGCGCGTGTTGTATTAAGATCGATTCCGTAAATAAAAATATTTTTTGTTTATTCCATATTTCAGCTTTAGTCGCCTTACAGGAAGAAGTAGGTGTTTTTTTATAAAAGTATGTAGGTATGGAGCATCATAAAGTACGTGTTGTTGTAAGATGAAATATTGTTTTCTTCATGAAATAATAAAAAAAAAACACAGATGATTCTTATAATAATATAAACTTGTTCTTTTGGATAGTACACGTTAATAATATTGACGTAGGAAAACATGATTGGAAAACAGATAATTATAACAGTAGAGAAACAAAAATTAAAAAAATTAAATAAATAGGTAATAATAACGAACTAGGCGTGCCTCGATCCTATTGCTGCGTTAGCATCTAATATAGAACAATTTCGCTTTTGAACATTTCAGACAAACGAATTTTTATAAAAAATCTCATTCTCATGCTGCTACGGCTACACCGTAGCGCTTGCTACGCCGCGTAGCGGTGCTACGCAAGTCATATGATGACTGTAGAAGTACGAAAATATTTATTTAATATTTATTATTTATTTAATATTATTTTATTTTAATTTATATTGTTTATTAATTATTCTCTCAACTGTTTTATCATAATACATCTAAAGCTTGGCATCCATTTGACCATTTATAAAGGTGCCGAAATAAATAGTGAAATAGATAGTGGTCTTAATATGCCGAAACAAATCTGTAAATCATCTTCACTGTTGTATTTATAGTTCTACCTCAGCAAGATGCAAACGGTAACGTAGCTAGATATCATAGCTGGTATTAATGAGTATTCATAAGCACTCCTTTTGCAAAAGTACAGGTCGTACTTACAGGTCGATAATTAAAGATGGTTTCTTCTGCCATTAAATAAAATGAATAACTTACAAAATTACCATCAGTTAAAAAGTAGATAAAACCTCCCTCGCACGCGGATGTTCCCAATAAAACCCGGGTGATTTGCCCGGAATACCGTATTACCCGGGTGGATGTACCGGATAGCCTCATTACGCATAATTACCGGACTGCTGACGTCATACCTATTGACCCTGCGACCCTGTGACCTCTTGGTTAGATAATTAAATCGCTTAAGGCTGCTTTAAAAATAAATTAGAGGATAATTGTAGCGATTCATGTATGTTTATGTAACTGGTAGGATTTCATATTTTATCATCAGTTGAATATTGATTCTCATAAATAAAATATTGTAATACCTAAGTAGGAGTATCTCAGAAATTAATGACTTCTTAATGCAACTCGATATCAAATATTACATCACAAAGTACATTAAATCGCATATCTAATCATATTCACGCATAATATGCACAATTTATTCTAAAAAAAAAACATTTTTTAAATACATATTTAATCGTTTTTTAATTTTCAAAAAGATTTATGCTGGCTAACTAACCCATTAGCCTTATGAAGATATTAAACAGAAGGCAGAGGATAAAGAACAGTGGCTATTGCTTCACCGACAAGAGTCCTTTCTACAGTACGAAAAATCACCACTTATGCCTGGGGAGACGCGGGTAGCAGGGTATGTACGACTCGTACTGACTAAAAACCGCACTTGCCTTAACCACCTCTATAGTCATGGCTATGGAATCCATGAAATTTTCCACGATATTTTCTCGTGAAAATGTTCACATTTTATTTGTCTATCCATTGTCTAACAGACAAATAAAGTAGGGATAAATGCTCCAGTTTCTTCAGGCTCTGTAGTCAAGATGGGTGTGCCATAGGGCGCAATTCTTGGGCCCTTTCTCTTTTTGACCTATATAAATGATCTCCCTTATATGATGGCCTCCTTATCAGATATTATTCTGTTCACCGATGACACCTCCCTTATTTTTAAGGTAAATAGGAAATATATAAATGTTACAAATGCCAACGAAAGCCTAGTTACTGAATATTATTCTGTTCTCTCATGTAAGTATCCAATCCAATTTATAATTATTACTGTATCGAACATAAAATACAAAAATACAATACAAAACGATAGTTTAAAAGAGTAATCATGGAGTTGCCGGTTCTTCTCCATAGGAAACAACGAATTTGGAACCGTGCACCTAGACTCGACATTTCATAAGTGCCTGTATAGTGGTTTATATGAAAATAAAACTATTTTGATTTCGACCACGTCAGACCGACAAAAGCTTGAGCTTTTAGAACTAATCCATACTCTAATCAGATGAAATTCTCAAACACAAGAACTAAGTAAAAAATGATCGCTCAAATGGTCATATTACACAATATCCCCCAATAACCTGATTACGGTACTCTCTCAGTTGACAAGCACGTCCTATCTCCGGGGGCCTCCACCGCGACCGAGTGGCACGACGGCGGATACTGCGCTGTCCCCAAAGACTTATACCTGCTACCTGTCTGTACTAGTTACCAATATCGTTGAGACTTTAAAAGATACGTGTTTAGAGTAGATGTGTAGAATACAGAAAGGTTTTTAAGGCTCTGCTAATGTAGCACAGTTCCTCTTAAGTGCGTTTTTGCCAAATATTGTACCGCTAAACAATAATAAAAAGTATAACCACAGTACAAGCTCTGCTTAGTTTGGGACTAGATGGTGATGTGTAAAATTGTCAAAGAATATTTATTATTATAAATTATTATATACCATTGGACTGCCAAGTCGAAGGTCTCGAGTTCGAACCCAAGGCCCGCACCTCTGACTTTTCGAATTCATGTGCGTATTAATAACTAATTATCACTCGCTTAAACGGGGAAGGAAAACATCGTGAGGAAACCTGCATACCTTAGAGATTTTTCTCGACGGTTTGTGAAGTCTGCCAACCCGCACTAGGCCAGCGTGGTGGACAATAGCCTAATCCCTCTCAATATGAGAGGAGACCCGTGCCCAGCAGTGTGACAGTATATGGGTTGATGATGAATAAATTTATTCATAATCATTACATAAGGTAAAAAAAAAATAATTAAGAAGTTAAAACATTAGAAAGTGTTTGTCATTTACTTGTTAAACACACAAGACAATAAAAAAACTAACAAAACGTATTTTTCCTTTTCTAAATAACTTTAAAGTCTTAGCATGGAAAATGCCAAAAATATACAAAAAAAGATAGTTAGAAGGTAAGGTAGCATCGTTCGACATTAAACTAACTGTAAAGTAAGTTGTGTCGGTTGAAAAGCAAAAACTTGCATTTCAATAGGTGTTACTGACGTCACCATAAAGACGTAAATTCAGTATGTGAAGGAAAAATTCGACATGACGGGTAGGTATCGCGGTGGCTTAGTGGTCATAGCGTCTGGTGTACCTAACCAGAAGACGCAGGTTCGAATCCTGCCCGCGGTCGTATTTTTCCTTTTCTAAATAACTTTAAAATCTTAGCATGGAAAATGCCAAAAATATACAAAAAAAGATAAAACTAACAATATAAACAATAAATCAATCTTCTGAGATTTTTATAGAAAACATTAAAACTAAAACTTGTCAATATTTTTCCTAACCGGATCGCTACCCGTACCCCATCCGTCTCACGTCCGGGCCCGATACGGAGCCGATACGAACACAATTTACCTACATCAAAGCTCGTTGACAGCCGCCCCTTATTCGGATCACGCGCCGCGAAGAAGTTGTCGTTAAAAAACCTCGTTTCAAATGGTTTGTACGCAAGGATTCCGATACCAATCTCTGGAATCGGTATTCCTTCAATCGGCTTTGAATCTTGCTTGAATTTTTACATTTGTGTGTTGAATACCTATTTTGAAATTATCTTACTTTTTCTTAAGTGTTAATTTAACTGACTTATTAGTGTAGCACCTCTGACTTTACGAATTCATGTGCGTATTAATAATTAATTATCACTCGCTTAGACGATGAAGGAAAACACGACGTCTGTGGTCTAGTGGTTCGTGTGCCGCACTGCTGATCATGGGGTCGTGGGTTCGATTCCCACAAGACACAAATATTTGTGTGGATAAAACATGAGTATCTGTGTTTGTCTGGGTATTTCTTATGTATTATAAGTAAGTATTTACAAAAAAAATAAGTATATAAGTATTACATCCATTGTCTAGTAGCCATAGTACAAGCTCTGCTTAGTTTGGGACTAGATGGGGCTGTGTAAAATGTCCCAAAAATATTTATTATTATTTATTTATCATGAGAAAAAAACCTGCATACCTTAGAGATTTTTCTCGATGGTTTGTGAAGTCTGCCAACCCGCACTGGGCCAGCGTGGTGGACTATAGCCTAATCCCTCTCAATATGAGAGGAGAGGATCCATATATTGTACAACATATGGGTTGATGATGATGATTAGTGTAGTAGTCGTAAGTGTGACTGCTATATGTAAACCCACAGAGCATAAAGATCATACATACCTATATCCAAAATACGAAAACACAGTTCGCAATCCCCTTGATGCTCAGTGTTCCGTACATATTAAGTAGGTACTTAAACATATTCATATCAAAGATGGGCAGGTGGAGTGGCCGGGAATCAAATCTGCGACACAAAAGGAAGCACTAAGGCAGACCACATAAAGCCATTTCGCAATAAGCGAATGCGTCGGCGAGGTACAGTCGTCTCACTAGTACGTGCTCCACGGCATTGCTTGTAAAAAAATATTTCATTCAACAATTTATTTTAGACGACGTATGTGGTCTAGTGGTTAGTTTCGTACTGCTGATCACGAGGTCGTGGATTCCATCAACACACAAATACTTATGTGTGGATTCGTATGTGTTATAAGTTATACATGTTCAAAGATATAAATTTTAGTGAAAGAAAATCGTATGTTTCTTTTTCAGGCAGTATTCGAACTTGCGTTCTTCCGGTTAAATACACCGGACGACGCTGTAGCCGACTAAGCTAGCAGATCACTGTCTGTGATTTCGAATGTGGAAGAGATGACATAACAAATATAACGACGCAATAAAGAATTTAAATTTGAATAATATTGAAGACATTTTTCTATGTTCATCATACTGTTATAATTTTGAAAATGTTTAGCACGCATTAATGCTAAATAAAATAAAAATAACTTGTTCACTGTTTAGGGTACACACTGTATAGACACACACATATACACTGTAAAGTACAAGCTCATAGTACATTTTACTTGTATGTTTGTTTGTTTTATTTTTATAATTATATCCACATTTTCTTCTTTTATAGTAATAGTCATATATCTTCTAGCAACCTCTACCAGGGCGTGTTTTCATCTCGTTGGAGCTGAAAGCAGTCATCATCTTCACCATCATCAACACATATACTGTCCCACTGCTGGGAACGGGTCTTCTCTCCGATTGAGAGGGATTAGGCCATAATGAATATAAATGTTAGAGGTTATTTTTTTTATTTATCAGGCATTGGTTAAAAACTACTCGTACGTTGATAGTTACATAATAGTTTTATATTTAATACAAAACACGTTTAATATCATTTTCGTTGAGCTGCTCTGAATGGACGAATAAAATTTAAATCAAAACCATAAACAGACAAGCGTACAGAAATCTTGCGTATTCCACATCGTCAGATATAGCGCAGGAAGCGAGGAATTCCGCCATATGATTTGTGGCGCGTTTTGAACGCGGTGTGCAGCCCCGGTTTATTCCGACGAGACCCTGGCCGATGGAATAACACGTTAGCATCCCCGCTTTTATTTTGAATAAAAATCTTGGCTTATTTTCAGTGAAGTGCCAAGTCTGTGGGTATTTCTTGCAGTATATTTATGAAGTTTTATTAGAAAAGTATATAGACGTGTTTTGTTTGATAATAGAATTATTAATAGAATTTGATAATAGGGCTAATTAATAACTAAGCTGATCAACCGATCTGCGAGGTTAAGCTGCGCTAGTCGCGGTCATTCTGTGGATGGGTAACCATACTTAACACATAGACCCGTCCGTGCCTCGAAGAGTACGTAAAAGCCGTCGGTCCCGGTTGTCATACGAACACCTATGACAATCGTTAGTGGTAACCAGAAGCCCAAAAAGCCTGGCAACCAGTCTATCCTCAGGGTATCAGTATTACCCAAACATTGGGTTCCAAAGGTCTGATGGCAGTCTCTTGGTGTAAAATACTGATATTCAGCCGCATCTGGTTAGACTGGATGCCGACTCCAATATACCTAGTTGGGAAAAGGCTCGGAGAAAGAAGAGAAAATAGAATTTGAAGTATCAAATTCTATTTTCTCTTCTTTCAAGTATTATGTAGTAACATAATACTTTCAAAATGAAATAATTACACAGTAGCTGCTGTGTGAATAGTCGCTCTCGAATGTTAAATGTATGATAACGCCTTTGCGGTCATCTGTGGAACTAAGTTTTGCTGCCTAACCTTACACCACAATAAAGAATGAAAGTATCGTAACAGAAACCAATCGATATATTTATTAACAATCCTTAAGAGGCCGGCGGAGCGAGCGCGCAACTTCGACACGAGGCGATTGCAAAAATACGTCTAAATATTGTTTTCTCTGTCGGACTAAAGTGGGCGTAGCCAAAATATTCATACCTAGTGACATGTGGCTTTTAGCTGAGAATTTAATTCTCTAATATTTCTCTAACAATTTATGACGTGTTCAATAAATGTGATATTTTTTAATTTTTTTTTGGTTAATCGGTAGGTAATGTCGAGAACTAGAATGCATTTTAAAGAAATTTCTTTACGAGGGTTACATCGTCAGATATCACATACCTACCGGCTTATTTCCGCGGATTTCGCGATCACGTTCGAGGGCCAAGGTGGGTAGATCGGTGCTAGCCAGCGGCTTAGTTACCTATTTCGTGTTAGTTTTTCTCAATACCAACCAATTTCCCAAACACCTTGACTAACATGCCAATTGGTAGGTCATTGTAATGTTTCTAACTTCAAGAAAAAGAAAGATAGTAGATAGGGAAACATGTGGCTTTTAGCTGAGAATTTAATTCTCTAATATTTGTAACAATTTATGACGTGTTCAATAAATGTGATATTTTTTAATTTTTTTTTGGTTAATCGGTAGGTAATGTCGAGAACTAGAATGCATTTTAAAGAAATTTCTTTACGAGGGTTACATCGTCAGATATCACATACCTACCTGCTTATTTCCGCGGATTTCGCGATCACGTTCGAGGACCAAGGTGGGTAGATCGGTGCTAGCCAGCGGCGTAGTTACCTATTTCGTGTTAGTTTTTCTCAATACCAACCAATTTCCCAAACACCTTGACTAACATGCCAATTGGTAGGTCATTGTAATGTTTCTAACTTCAAGAAAAAGAAAGATAGTGGATAGGGAAATATACCTACTTACTTATGAGTTCATTGATACAATTTCGTAACTATGTATACTTTATTCATACTTATTACTAAACTACAAAAATATAAAAACAAATCATGTCGTGTGTGTGACGGTGACCATATATTATTTTATCGATAAGTAGGTAAGTACCTATTTTAAATTTTACAATGTGAGCGATGAAAAAGAATCCGCTAAGGAACTCCGTGGACACTAATTTAAAATAAGCTAGCTGATGCCCACAGTTTCACTCGCAGCCCAAAATGGATGTACTTATAAATTTATTAAGTACACTTACATCCATTGTGGGCTGCGAGTTAGTTAATTTTGTTATTAATTATGTCCTTACTAATTAGGTACTTACCTATGTACTATAGTAACTGTATCAATTTATATTAGACATTTTTATATCTGTAATAAAAATAATGCCTTGGCAATTGCGCGGTTACCTACCTAATAACTTATCTATCTATTATGCATTATAATATCGATCTGAGAGGGCCCGAAAAGATACTTACCTACTGTCAACTTTTTGAGTACCTAAGTATTTATTATATTATCAGTAGGTATTTGATTCTATAAGTACGTATTCCATCATCGTGACGTGTTGGTGCATTATGTGAACTAGTAGGTATTTAATTCGAGGAGTATTTCTTCATCATCATAACACGCCGATTGATCATAGTTATTATTAAAACATTCCACTAATCTAAAAGTAATAAAAACACATACAATTTCAAATTAAAATTAAATTTTTAAATTTAAATTCAATAAAAAATGCGTGTTATTTATGTATTACAAACTATTTACAGAAAAATACTTTCATCTGCTACGACACGCCACTTTTACTACTCGGGAGGAAGGTAAACAACAACTTTTGTAAAAAAAATAGTGTCCTATGTTTTTTACATTTTGACAGCACTATCGGCTTCAAAACCCTCGAAAACCATGAAAACGATACCCATGACTAAAAAGTTGCAATTTACTGCAGCCGCTATCTTGGATTTACATTTTGACCGCATTGTCGGCTTCAACACCCTCGAAAACCATGATAAAAAAGATGATAATCAATTGTAGCCACCATCTTGGATTAACATTTTGACAGCACTATCGGTTTCAACACCCTTAAAAACCATGAAAACGACACCCATAACAAAAAGTTGATAATTTATTGCAACCGCCATCTTGGATTGACATTTGGACAGAACTATCTGTTTCAACACTCTCAAAAACCATGAAAACGACACCCATAACGAAAAAGTTGATAATTTATTGCAGCCGCCATCTTGGATTGACATTTTGACAGCACTATGGGTTTTAACACCCTAGAAAACCATGAAAACGACACCCATGACGAAAAAGTTGAAAATTTATTCCAACCGCCATTTTGCCCGTACTATCGGTTTCATCACCCTCGAAAACCATGAAAACGACACCCATAACGAAAAAGTTGATAATTTATGGCAGCTGCCATCATGGATTGACATTTTGACAGCACTATCGGTTTCAACACCTGCGAAAACCATGAAAACGACACCCATGACGAAAAAGTTGATAATTTATTCGAACCGCTATCTTGGATTTACATTTTGACCGCACTATCGGCTTCAACACCCTCGAAAACCATGAAAACGACACCCATGACGAAAAAGTTGAAAATTTATTCCAACCGCCATTTTGCCCGTACTATCGGCTTCAACACCCTCGAAAACCATGAAAACGACACCCATGACGAAAAAGTTGTAATTTACTACAGCCGCCATTTTGACAAACAATAACTAAATCATTCTAACCTTTCAAAATCAGCAAGAAGTTTAAAATATGATAGCTCTGCTTTGATGAAGCCGAGTCAGTTTTTTATGAAATAATAAATATATAATATAATATTTATTATTATTATTATTCCTATTCTGTGGCCTAGCTATCACAGTCGTGCACCTACGTTTAGTGAAGCTGTATATGGGTGTAGGTAAGTACCTACCTACCTATGTAGATCATAGCTACTCGGGTAAGGAAGTATCTACTGTGTAAAATCCCTGTTTTTCAACAAAGATAAACTAGTACCTACCTATCTTAGTAAGCACCTAGGCACTGTAGAGACCGTTGCAAGGAGATTGCATTACTATATACGTATGTATAGTTACCTAGTAATAGCCTTGTAGGTATCTACAAGGCCATTATAATAATATCTACATTGGCCGGTAACAGTAAGGACTACAAACAAATATTCAAATATTTGACAAGTAGAGTAGACTTATATAGTCTATACAAAAAAGTTGAACTATAATCATTCTGTACCATAACGATCGAGTCCGGTGCCTTATTGTAGTTAGGTACTTACTCTTGGATTCATTCAACCTTTGGGAAAACATTATTAAAAAAATATACTAACGGCAAACAATCCAACTCGTAATAAAATTCACGTTACGTCTTCGTCAAACACGAACACTAACGAACTGCATCGCCCGACGGGCAGCAGGCCACACCCCCCGCTTAGAACGCACGAGAGAGCAATATTTTCCTTCAAAATTTGGGCTATATTGCGTGGCGTGCCGTAATTGAACATTTTATAAATTAAAAGTTCATAGTATAATAATTTTCTGATGTTTTAATGATTATTTATAATATAATCTGTGTTCAAGAGACGAAAAGAGTTCAAATATTGTTGTTTTTAGTATTAAATCAATGAGCGGAAGACCGGACGAAAAATCGTAAAAATATCAAGATTTACATTCGCCTATATTTATTTCCATTGAAGTATTTTGGACAAAATGGTACCGTAGGAACCTAGATTAAAGGTATCCGAATCCAAATAATAACACAAGTTAATAAAATTGTGTTTGAATTATGAAATATATGGATATTACGTTTGTATGGGCAATTCACGCTCCGCCGGACCCTTAATATATACATTTTGAAAATGATTGCTGCCAGACTGGATTGCCCTTTCCAGCGACACTGGGTGGGGACAGTCATAAATCTAAAATAAATATAATATATATAACTAATAACTGTTACTAACTGAAAACAATACCTACTAGCAAAACTATGTACTGAAGTCTGAAAATAAAGATAGATTGATAGATAGATAGAATATTCTTTATTGTACACCAAGAAGCATAATAAAATTAAACAATAAAATAAACCTAAAGTAGTACAATTGGCGGTCTTATCGCTAAGAGTAATTTCTTACAGACAACCATTGGATGAACACAGATCATGTAAGGAAAACTTAAAATATATATAAATAAACTATTTATTATTATCATAACACCATCGATCTACTAGAAAACTTTTAAATAAACATTATTATATTATTATTTGTATTCATCTTATAGCATGACAAACAAGTATACAGGCCGCCCAATAATAAGAGACAACCGCAGCCTATAGACCCCAACAACACCACCGATATCACTCACACGTCACCTTGAGGCTCATGGGGCTAGTGATTTTACTAGCTACAGCCCTTCAATCTGAAAAATAATAATATAAACAAATTATGGAATGAGCTTCCTGAGTGGGTCTTCCCCCATAACTAAAATCTGGGTGTCTTTAAATCTCGAGTGAATCGGTTTCTTCTAGACAAGCGCTCCCCACCGTAGACGAACTAGTGGTCAAGCGTATCGTGAATAAAAAAATAAATAATAACAATTGACTTTATCATAAAGTATGAAACTTGTTCATTATAAATATTAACAGACAGACAAGTAAAAACCTTAGACCTTGAAACACCTGATTCGTGAGATGGAAAACAATTAAGTAACCTGACACAGGGAACGGAACTCGATAGCACAATACCTCGCCATCTTATTAAATTGTCTACAACGCCAGTCAGCCTCTCACTCAATATTGAAATTATAACGAGTCCGCCCCTGGATTAGGCAGGCCACAAATGTACGACTTGAATATTCAAAACTTTTTCTTAAAATACTTATGTCAAAATATTACACTTAATAGTGCAGAAAATCTTTATAGATCGTCCACCACCCAGGGAGGCGACAGGGTATGTAAGGTGCCATTCCCCACCCGAAAAAAAGGGTATGTCGGTCTCGTACCGACTAAAAACCGCACTTTCCTTAACTTGTCCTATAGTCACGGCCATGGGATCCGTGAAATTCGCCACGACCATGACAGAGAGTCATATACCTACATTACAGTCAGATAGTTTGTGTGTGTGTGGGGATCATACAAAGATTTATCTCGGGTGAGAATCGAACCCACAGTACGATTAAGACTACTAACGATAGTAGCGAGGTACACACCTTAACCACTACTCCAAACGTGCATTCGAAAATATGCACTACATTGAGCTTCAATACAATCTGATTGTTTGATTAACCCGCAGAATAATATTATAATAATACCTCGAATTACTTAAATGTTTATATCTCTAAGGTGAATACCAAAAAGATAGGTCATTCATTCTAGTTGTAAGACAATCGTAATAGCAATCGGTAGTCTGTGCCGGGCCTTATTTTGTTGTTTAAAATTTCACCAATAAATATTTGAGAGCAATATCGCGTCGAATTGATATTTCTGTATTTGTTTGATAAATATTCGTAATAAAACTGATGTTGTGAATCTGTTTTCGAATACATGTTTACAGTTTAAAATTATTTTAGCAAATATTTTGAACTGAAACATAAAATAACATTTTCATAACGAAAATGAAGGCATTTAACTCCGCCTTATGTACCATCACTATACGTTAAAGTATAACTAAATACACAATGATTAACTGCTGGTCTGGTGGTTGCTAGTGCGGCTGTTGAACGTTAGGTCCCAAGTTCGATTCCCCAGTCGGACAAAATACTAGGGGGTCTTCGGATAGGGCAATGTCAATATAAGTCCGAATTTGTACTGATTAGGTATGTGTAAAACTATCTAAGTTTTAACTAAGTACATTCAACAAATTTGTTAGGTATACGGATAGCGAACAAAATCTACATCTTTACACATTATTGCGATATAAGTAACTGCGCGCCAAAGGGTTTGGGATATGTTTATTACACAATCTTTAGCAAAACATATGTTTAATTAGCTGCCTGTATACTTAACTCTTTTGTGGACCATTATAATGAAAAACCATATAATAAACTGAAATGATAGCATATCAGAATTATTTCTGTTATGAAAACATCTTATGAAAATACCAGATCCAATCTTTACTATTTTCCAAACGTCCAAGGATAAAGAATAATATAATAAAATAACTGACAAAAATTATTTTTGAAAAAATCAGGTCGCGCAAGTAGTGACAGGGGGAGCCACACCTACACACATATATCTCCGCAAACAAAACAAGCCTATTAAGCCACATGCACTGTACGGCAATAAAATGTTAAATGATAATTTCGCGAGATGTCCGCTCAGTTTCCGGGCGAGGACTTCCGGCGACACGCATTAGCCATTAGCATGGCGGCTGTCTCTGACGTCACATCCGCTCATCCCCTAACGATATTGTTGGGCACCCGTTTGTTTTGGCGATGCGATCCAATTGATTGCAAACGTATTTGCAGTAAATTCGAAGCGAATTATGCTTGGTGAGATACTGCGATAGCACGCCCCTAACGTTATTTTGTTTTTGAACATTTTTTCTGCACAAGAGATGGTTTTTTTTTTATTTTTTCCCAGAGAGGTGTTGTCCTCCGTTTCACAGAAAATAATAAGGCCTGTATGGGTTTTTGACTAGAATTAGGTATCATATCAATATTTTTATACAGTTTTAGAGTTGATTTACGCGTCCCAAACAATAGGTACAGAGGCCAACACATCAAGCTACCATAATCTGTGAAATTTCTTTGATCGATTTTCAACTTTAAAACAACAAAATGAGGTTCATTTTCAATTAGGAAAATTTTACAGTTTTGGATAGCTTGACCTGCTGGCGACTGTACAATGTTTAGTTTTAGTCATTAAAATATCAAAAATCTCGGTGACTGATAACTATTATGACTTCTGCACATAAAAAAGTATGTGTAGCTAACTAAGAAGCAAAACTAACGAGGAAGCATACTAACCGACTGATTAAGGGCATAGTAATTAGTTTAAGTATGGACGTGATCACGAAATTCTAAATAAAACTTATTTTACGAAATTTATGTAAATTTTATTAGTCAAAGAAAATTTAAATACCTACTTGCTAACTGACCTTAAAATCACATTCCTCTTTCGAATAAAAATGATCCTAATTTAATTCACTATATTCACAAAAAGAAGCCATAAACCCAACCGTTTTAAAATAAACACAAAAAAGGTCCACACATCTCATTACCATCTCAGCAGCATCCCGAACAAAAGTTCATAAACTAAATATACTGGGAATCGCTATTTTAACATAATCTCTACGCGAATACCTGCCCGACTTTATTGTGCTATTTATTTATTCCACTAGAATTTTGTGCACGAATTTTAGTGTCCTTATATGTGAGATAGGGATGCGATGATACGATCATCGATATATTTATCGACAAGACCGGACGCGGTGTATATGCGCCGATAACTGATATATTTATTTATATAAATTGATCTTTCAAATACATTCACAAGTCAATGGTTTACATTTGTTTATGTACTATGATGGCGCTGGCATTTCCTATCTGACGACTTCTGAGAAAAAAATTAAAAAACTTAGACAATCATGATTTCTTTTAAGGTCCAGACAGTAGCAGTATCTGCACCGGCGGCTTTACGTGCTCTTCGAGGCATGGAGAGGCCTCGATATTTTAAAATGGTCACCTATACATAGCCTAACCGCAGACATTGCAGCTGAATGAAGGAGATCCGTTAATAAGCGTAGTTATTACTTAGACACGAGCCCCTTATTGCGAACCATACTAATGATCATCATAATATATAGTAAAAAGATCCACAATGATTAATTTGACACTCAGATAATACAATTATTTTCCTATCCCCTAAAACCTTTCTAAATAGCTCTCTAGCTTAGTAACTGTCACGTAAGTACATGTATCAAATATTGGCGCAAATTCAAATTTCCCAGCGTTTCACATCAAAATTGGTTGGACATGTGACTGATTACTTCATTACGGGCCGCGGCTGAGCGGGTTCACTCTCGGTCCCTATTAGGCTGTCATACAGGGCATCAAAGCTGAATGTATGGCTTTCAGCCGGAGCCTGGCGGTAACATGTTGTTAAGCAAGTGTGTTTGAATAAGCTAGATTGGTATGACGTAATAGGTGGCCGTTTGGAGCTTGTGAGAAGACTTTTTACCCACTCTTGTAGTTGGAAATCGTTGCTACTTTAGATGAACATTTTCATTAAAATTTTAGAAGAAAGTTTTCTCGGAATGAATGCCTAAAAGATGATTTTGTATAAGTTAAATAGTAATAATAATATTATAAATGCGAGAAAAACCATTAGCCATTTACTATTGAACCAATTTTGATGAAATTTAGTACACAGAGAGATTAGATATTGAAGATATAAGCATAGATTATGTGTCAAAAAGACCTTTGGAATGCCGAGTGAAACAGCGGGCAATAGCTAGTTTTAAATATAGTATAGATTTAAACATAAGGATTATTACTAAAAGTTAATGTAGATTTTTTTATTTATCTTGATTACTAATCGGAGTATCGATAAACGCCGCGCATCCCTACCGTATAATATCAACTTTTACGATCGCCTCTTACCATATAAATGTCATTTGCTTTTGTGAATAAACTAGTCCCCTTTTTATTCTTTTTATACGAATGTTTGTAAGTATCGCTGTAGATATACTTTTACTGCTTACCACCGATTCCTGTCAGCGTGATGGGGGAGATCGGCTCAGTAGGTTTGGTTAAGTGTCCCTACCTGGTAAGGGTTTTTATGTCAGTTGGTTTATTATGCGAGTGTTAAACTAGGTGAATCCTGCAAATTGACTAACATAGCTATTTAATGTGAGTATGTGCTCACATTAAAACCTATAGCGATTGTTTACTCTTACTGTTAGACTACTATGTCCATCTTGTGAACTGTGTTGTGGGTTAGTATAAGTTTTTGTTTTGTAACTGTTTGTTGTTCCTTTCACCAAAAATAAAATAAAAAGAAACCTTAAAAAAATAAGTATAAAAAATATTAGATATCAGCCTGTATTCCCCGAAGATTTAGGCAGAGGTGTACACGCACAGTTCGCCGGTATGTTTTTATTAAGCTTAATAGAGGGCAAAGCTATTGCGATTAACCGGGCACAAATCCAAACTCCGAGCTGCTACTGAGAATTTCATAGAAAAACCCAATAACACTTCGCTCGACCTGGGAATCGAACCGAGAATTTCTAGCGTAAATAATAATTATCAAAATAAAACTGCTTTTTTACAGATTTTATTATGTTATATTTATATGTTTAATCCCGACTTTTAGACCTTTTATAGCGTCCATAAAATCAACACGATAAAATCCGTAAAATATAGTTTTATTTCAAGCGAGTGTTGCAAATCAATAATAATAATAATTTATTATTTACATAAATTTATACGAAGGTTTGCGTACTTGTATATAAATTTAGTACAACGGCTATAAATGAGACAAAAACTGGCTCATTGGTAAGCGTAAAATCCTAGGCTGGGTTTAATTACCATGTCAAGCATAGTCACTCGCTTTTTCTATGAAATTGTCAGCTCTAAGTTAGAATCTGTGCTGATAGCCGATTGCCGATGCTTTAATAACGATAGGCATGCCCCGTATTACATTAATACAGGTCTGTCTAACACTTAAGGGGAAGCACAAAAGAAATAACACTTTTTGTAACATTACATTTTGTTACGTTATAAAAATTCTAGTAAATTTCGTGTACTATCTTATACATTTCGTGAGGGGCTAGTGACTTAGTGATAACTACGCTGATCAACCGAACAGTTGGGAAAAGACTCGGAAGATTAAGAGACCTTATACATTTCGTCTGTACGCTTAAATTCGTAACTTCGAACTTAAATATACATTTCTCGTAACAACCTCCAAATTCAACCATTAACATGTACAAATACAGACGCTAACTTAGCGTTACAGTTTGTGATATTAATCTCAGTTTCTAGCTAAACTCGGGCTAGACGCAGTGTCAATACGAGGCAATGGGCTGGCGGCTTAATTCAGCGCTAAATGTTGGTCTAAGCGGCGCTACTGTTAGTATTAACTGCTACAGTACTTGGTGTTGAGCAAATACTGGGTTGTTGGTGTATCTAGATGAGGACAATTCAATTCTAGTCGTGTAGTTACTCAAGTTATGAAACTCTAGTAAAATTAAAACCGCATTCATCTTAGAGCCTTGCGCTTTAAAAAATAACCTTGGTTAAAATTAACAACTAAATTAACGATAGGTGAAAATAGGTCTCTTCAAAAATTCTTTTTTTTTCATGAATAGGTTGCGCTTGACCACAATCTCGCCTGATTACCGTCATAGTGTAGATATGGTCTAAGATGGACCGCGCTTACCCACAAGATGCCTATTCACTCTCTCGATATGTCTCGGTCGGGGTAATCGGTATGTTGAATAGTCACTCATCCACAATCTGACCGTGACCAACCGCAGCTTAACCTTCCAGATTGGTTGATCAGCATAGTTATTACTTAGCCACGAGCCCCTCCATTGCTTAATGTGGAATATAAAAAAACATACTACATTATTTTCCAATCGATTTTAACAACATTATAATTTTAACAAATAAACTGTCATATGTCATTTATTAATGTATCTTAAAACCGTTTCTTTGCACAATTTAATTGAACGTTCCCAACACAATTCCAAGATGTCACCTTATATTTGGTGGTTAATTGAAAATTTGGCGATTCGCCCCTTGTCATGAGATACTACTAACTTTCTATAGAATATTGTGTTCCACGTCGTTCTCAAGACAAGCGGGTGGATCACGGAAATAAAATTATGAAGATAGTTGCGAAACTATCGAGTATTAAAAGTCTTTTATGTATTATAAGTATGTATTTACAAATAAGTGTTAAATCCATTGTCTTGAACCCATAGTCAGGCTCTGCTTATTTTAGGACTACAGGCTAGGTAAAATTTCTGGAATATTTATATAATAATGGGTACCTGAAGTCGTAACGCTGTGAACCCGCAGTCGTAGTGAGGCGTGAAAAATCCATCCTTTACTGGAATTACTATTTGTAGTACCTCTCATCGCCATCTTACAAGTTTAATGGCACTATATTACAGTATTTTCATCAAAATGATAATTAACTATGATGAACTGATTGATGACTACGTCAACTACTATGGCTACGGCTACGACAACTACTATGACTATGGTTACGACAACTACTATGGCTACGGCTACGACAACTACTATGACTATGGTTACGACAACTACTATGGCTACGGCTACGACAACTACTATGACTATGGTTACGACAACTACTATGGCTACGGCTACGACAACTACTATGACTATGGTTACGACAACTACTATGGCTACGGCTACGACAACTACTATGACTATGGTTACGACAACTACTATGGCTACGGCTACGACAACTACTATGACTATGGTTACGACAACTACTATGGCTACGGCTACGACAACTACTATGACTATGGTTACGACAACTACTATGGCTACGGCTACGACAACTACTATGACTATGGTTACGACAACTACTATGGCTACGGCTACGACAACTACTATGACTATGGTTACGACAACTACTATGGCTACGGCTACGACAACTATGACTACGGCTACGACACCTACTATGAATACGGCTACGACAGCTGCTATGGCTACGGCTACGACACCTTATAATAATTAATTCAAATTAATTAATTGCTATGTTAGCCAGTGCACATATTATGTTTAATAATATAATACAGTATGATGTCGGTATAATTGTATCAATTCGCTTCGTACAAGTCAGGACAGTTGCGCAACAGTTTCACCGCATCAAATTTGTTCGTAATACGCCTGCCTCTTCCTCTCAAACGTCTATAGAACAAGGGTGACAACTTCTTTCAAAAATACTCGACGCAAACGGAAAAGCGATAGCTTATCGTTAAGATTCGACTTGTAGGGTGAGCAGAACTTCAAGGTATTATGTCGCTTATTAACTTTGTTAAGGACTATAATAAATACTATCATCTTACTTATTTTTAACGGACGGTTTATTGACATAAAATGCATATAGTGTATGCTTTCTATTAGGTATTATTTAATTGATAAAATGTCATATTGATAAATATCGATTCTAAAAAACATCATGGGCATTTTAAAGGAAAGAAAGAAATATAGACAAAATTACTGAGTATTTTTAGCTTAATTATCTTAAAGCATTTCAATATCTTTATAAATAAAGCATTTCATTATTTTTATTTCTTAAAGAATGTCAATTAATTTATAAATACAGAAATTACGACAGTGGAGGTAGAAAAATATATTAAACTTATAATAAAAGTTAAATCCTCTTTATGCATTGAGGGAATTCATATTTAAAGTCAAAATGTCAGTTAATATTTATTTATATGAGACGAGGACATAACAAATCGTAGCGAGAACATTTAAAATTCTTGACAAAGAGACATCGCAGTGATAAATATTCTTTAATGCACGTCCCTTCAATATTTCTCCGTACACCCTATTATTATCCACCGTAGTTTGGCGGTTACACCCCTGGAGCTCTGCCTTCCTCCGGAAAGGAACGCGCGAGTGCTTCCACAAAGGGATTGCGCATCCAGCGGAAAATCCACAATATTTACGAGTACCATAACATGCACAGCACCGACAGCCTTAAGGAAAATCACACCCACCACCAACAGAAAAAAACACCTAATCAGGAACCCCTTACCTTTAAGGGTTGGGAATACCAACTTACAGATACACACCAGGTGTAGCAATACCAAACAAAATTTAACTTAGTACTGATGTAATAAGGGCTGTGATAGTTTTGATGGATAGTAATTTTAAATTTTGCAAAATAAATCTAAAATCACAGTCGCAACTCGTTGGCGCAGAAAGTGCGTAACTCCTTAACGACGATAATTTCAAATCAAACCACTGGAGTGGAGAGATAAATTTTGGTATTCGCCTCTCGTGCCCACAAAACAGATTTAAATCGGCCATTTTGTAAATTTTCGAGTTGCTTGCGAGTCGCCGGTCGTGCGTGAGGTACTGAGGACGTAGTTCCCTCCCAGAGGTGTTATTATGTAACTTTTAATTGTAACAGTCGAACAATGATTTTGGTATAATTGCGATGGAGTTTTGTTTATGGTGTCGCAGATATTCTCGTTCCTTGCGTAGGTATTGTATTGATATTACTGAGGACAGTTCTTGAACGAAGTTGAGATGGGTCGCTATGTATTTGTGTTTTGAGGTGTTGTTAATTATCCGTTTCTTGTTCATGTATTTCTTGTAAAGTTACCGTGGAACCTATTGTTATGGTACCGCTATGAATGTAGCTATTGGAGAATATATTCACAAAGTCGGTAAACAGCGACTTCGTGGGGCTTTTGTCTAACTGTTACCACTTGGCACCTACTAATCACCAGAATCGCGTTATATATAAGTATAGTATACATACATATATTCACGTCTGTTTCCCATTGGGATAGGCAGTGACTTCCACTTGCTACGATTCTGGCACACGTTTCCCTTCAACATTAATTAACGTCTTCACGTATGATCGTCGGTGTAGGGTGCTCTGAACCTGGCCTTTTATAAGAAGGTCCGCAATGTGAATGTGGTACGTTCGCCGAGGTCGGCCCTTCTAACACTTGCATCCATACTCATCCATCCTCTGATGAATGAGTATGACAGACGAGTATGGATGAATGTAGAGACCTACATTCCCAAACCATCTTAACATACCTTTCTTAATCCTTGTTACTACATCTTTTATTCCACAGCGCTGCCTTACACGCATATACTAATGTCATGATATATATATATATATATATATATTAAATTTAGTCTAACGATTTAAACACCAAGCTATCATGCTTTCTGTATAACATACTGTATAACAATGAATTAATTCGACTCTAATCTCATTGATGAAAGAAGAGATCCTTCAATGAAGTGTATAACAAGATGCATGAATTTTCACGAAACAAAAATTAATTGTGTTGAAATATTTGTTTCGTGCTGTGATCGAACCCACAACCCGTGGTGCAGAAGCCAATCGTACAGTCACTGCCCCAAATGCGTCGTCGTTAGCAGTAATAATCTAAGCAAAGATCGTAGAAAATAGGGATATTATTAGTTTAAAATCGGAAAATTACAATAAATTATATTAGATGCATAGTTGTACATACATAGCACGTTTGTTACCTTTGAGAATAAGCAGAGACTCCACCTTTCCATCTGATACGATCCTGGCACCCCTTTTTCGCTTCATCTACGTTAAGTTTTCTCCTAATTCTTGCTTGATGCGTTAGCCCTTCAAGCATGAATTATTATCATGCTTGATGGGTCGATGCGGGGATGTGGATTAATAACATGGGGAATAATTAACACCCTGGCTGGCTCATTAGTGTTAATTGTTAGCGTTAACAAAATAAATAAATATATCTTTGGTACAATTTTTCACAGTATTACCATCTAGTTTTAGTGTGGGCCTGTGTTATATTATAGATACCAGACAGTGGATAGAATATTTTATTTGAAATCTACAGTATAACGCGCAGACAAATAGTATGTACTTATAAACTTTATAGACCTATATTATCTTTAACTCAGCAACAAACTTATTTATTTATTTATTTATTTATTTATTTTTAGGAAAGCTTACAGACTAATTACGAAGGCTGCGGCCGGAGAACTTAAAAAAAAACAATTTTATTTTTAAACTGATTTATTTTTAAGTGAATTTATTACAATAATGAAATTAAAATCTAAGTAAACCTATTGTCCCGATCGATGATGTATCAGAAGTGCCCGCCTGCATAGCATGGCGCAATGGTCTTGTGCAATTTTGCATATTCGGCAAAACTTGCCTCGTGTCGCGAATGACGCACTTGACATGTTTATTAGAAATTATTGGGAGCAGGCTTCGTCAGCGGTTTGCCTGTATGACGATGGCGTAACAGACTAATAACAACTATTGGTAAGGAACAATTATATTACAAAATTGCTAATAACAAGCTTCCACATATTTTATATCTTAGTACCTATATATGGTAATAGAGTAGTACTTACAGTTAAAGAGAAGAGAAGAGAAGAAGAACAGGAAGGAAGAGATTATTAAACTTAAGTTATAATAGAGGCGATTGTGGTGCGGTCTTTTTCAAAATAGAATTTGTTCAGTAATTTTCTGATTGCATCAGGGCTAGTTGTAAACAATCATCATTAAAGTTCTATGTTATGTCTAAAAACTTATTCACAACACAGACTAAACTATTCCAAAGCGTATGTAAATTTATTCTAGAAATACACAGGATCAATCTATTTAACGGTAAACACCACTTTTGAGGGCGACTCGGGCAAGCGGGACAGGCGGGACATAAGATGGGTCTTTGTAAGCATTATGCTAAAACTGAGGACGAGGGTACACCATCCTGCGCGGCTTAATTGGCACTTCACGACCAGTTCACGGGGTAAGGACTGATGTATGGATGATCTGTAAAACTCTTACAATTGGTGTATGTAGTTTAGTAGCTGTTGCCCGCGGTTTCAAAGGTTTTTGAGATAAAAGGTAGACAATATTACGTCACGATCGATATTATTTCAGCTATCTAGTTATCTGTGGCAGATTTGATCAAATCCCGACTTCCCTACTAATATTATAAATGGGTCTGTCTGTTACGCTTAAACTGCATATCATTTACCGCTTAATCAATACCTCGCTTTAGAAAAAAGATAGCATTTAGTATTCTCATAGTTCGTATCATGTAATCGTCACCTCAACATTGTACCACAACATAAATAAGAACAGAAGGCCCGCTTTATACAACGAGCGATAACAGATGCAGGCACACAGACTCATGAATCATGGTCTATTTTAAACTCCAGACATCGTAGAACGTGAGTAACACAATGTAGGGCAATGTCTTGAATGGCCTTTTCAAAAAATAACCAGAGTAGCTTTTAGTAGACCAGACCCAAGTGACAGCACGCAAGCATCAGTCATCGTGTAGCTCAATCTTAATTTATAGAGATCAACGACCTATCGCACAATGATATCAGAATAGTCGAACATTTGAGTAGGTCAAATGTATACATACTCTTTTGTACTTTCTTCGTTCTTTGACTGTACCTTTTTTAAGTACGGAAATAAGTAATTATAATTACTTACGGATGACATTCGCCAGCATCGTGAGTGAAGAGATAGAGGTAGTGAGAGTAATTCAACTCAAATTGGAGCTGCCCGACTGGGGAAGTTACGCCTTGCAGGAAATCCAAGGTAAATAATACTGCTTTGACCTGTGTTGTGTTTCTAACGGTGAGTGAAGTTGCCAGTGCTCTGCGCCACCGTAGTGGTATAAAAAAAAATACAATATAAGATCAAGTCAGTTCTGGCCTTCTGTGCCTATATATTTTGTAGTTGTACGGTCATCAAAACAGTTAGGTATACAGGCAGCTAATTAATAATCTGTGTTTTGATAAAGATAGTGTAATAATGTATCACGCAATATGTGTCAAAACGTAGATATTGTAAGCAGCTACATACCTAACCATTTGGCGCGTAATTATTTATGTCGAAATCTGTATAACAATAATAATATTTTGGGACATTTTACACAACACCATCTAGTCCCAAACTAAGCAGAGCTTGTACTATGGGTACTAGACAATGGATATAATACTTATATACTTTTTTTGTAAATACGTACGTACTTATAATACATAAGAAACACCCAGACAAACACAAATACTCATGTTTTATCCACACAAATATTTTTGTCCTGTGGGAAAATAAAAATGCATGTTTCGTTTGCTATCTGTATATTGAACTGTTTTGCTGACTGTACCTGGTTACCTACACGCGTACAGCTACCCGGTGAAGCCGCCGCGCCGTCTGGCCGGCCCGCAACCCGACACGCAGGCTTACACGCTCCAGCGCACTGCCACGGATTCCGGCTCCAGTGTCGCAAATACCCAACCGTGTTTAGAACTGTGTTTTATGTGCTGTTCCTATATTTCTATACCTACTTCGCCTCTTTTTTTTTTTCATCTTTAACAGTTTTCTTGCGTCATCTTGATTGTGATACTTACTTTATGTTTTTCTCGTTGTAGTTTTATGTGTAGAGAGACGTCAGTTTAATATAACATACCATCGCACCTGTAACCCTAAAGAGTTAACCGGTATGATTTAGGTGAATGGCAAACTTATTGCCGTTATGACACAAATTAATACACCGAGCGGCTCCTAACAATTTTGATAAACTCATAGCGCAGTGTCCCAAACTGAACGACACTTGAAATCTTCTGTCGCTTCCTAATAAAAAATAAACACATCATCAACCCATATACTGTCCCACTGCTGGACACGGATCTCCTCTCAGAATAAGAGGGATTAGGCTATAGTCCACCACGCCGGCCTAATGCAGGTTAGCAGACTTCAAAAACCGTCGAGAAAAATCTCTAAGGTAAGCAGGTTTCCTCACGATGTTTTCCTTCACCGTTTAAACGAGTGATAACTAATAATTAATACGCACATGAATTCGAAAAGTCAGAGGTGCGTGCCTTGGATTTGAATTCGAGACCTTCAAGTTGGCAGTCCAATGATCATACTATTACATTAACACTGCTTAAAAAAAATAAACACTCAACTTAAACTTACACAAGAATCTATTCAATATTTCCTCAGTTCAGTAAATATACCTACAACTTACAGGTGTGTCCAAAAACAATGTATATAACCTCGCCTGACCTTGTCTAAGCCTTCAATTAACGTTCGACATCGTGTAATGTTAAGCAAGTGCATACAGTTCCAAGCTCATTACGCCGCGGCTTATAAAGCCTTACGTGTACCCGAGTCTTAAATATGCATGACTAGTCTGCACGGGGTGTTCTCTTTGCGCGCCTCAATATTTGATGCGGCGAGGATTAGCTGGGATCTCCACCACAATTGATGGAGACTTGGTTTGTATGGAGAATAATGGGTGGCTAGATTTTTTGTTTTTCGGGTAAGGTGTCGGTTTGTTTTGTTTGTTGGGTTTCGTTTCGATTTTATTAGCGCATTAAAGAATTGATTATTTGCAAGTTGTGCCAAGATACAACTTCGACTTTTCACAAACATACAACCAAGCCTGAATGTCTCCAACGGTTAAACAGAGGTGTACTAAAATACACTCACAGTTTGGTGTCTGTTTAGGTCCCATGTAATAGGGGGTGAGCCTATTGCCATTAACCGGACACAAATGCAGTTTCCCGAGCTATTACAGGGAATCGAATCCAAGATCTTAAACGTAGCAGGTAGACTAAGATGCAGTTAGTTAGTTATGGTTTATTTGGTTGTGGTATATTTAGTTTGTATATAATCGCTAGTTTAATCGTATTTATTAGTCTGAATGTCTGAATGTTATCCAGCGTATTTTATGTTTCTGATAAAATGTATCCCAACCGCACTTGAACATTTTGACGATACATATTATACGTTCATCCGGCGTACCCTGGGGTCTGGGCAGACAACCCCCTACCAACCTGACTGGTTAATCCATTATGACAGTATGAGTTATTTTCGATTTCTCATATAACTTAGTTGTTCATAGCTGTCTCATAGCCTTATGGTCGTAAGCACGACTGCTATGTTTGAGGCCCTGGATTCTATTCCCAGATCAAGCAGTGTCACTGGGTTTTTCTATGACTTTTTTTACGACAATTTGATCTCGGTTAATGGAAATAGGCTCCTACTACATGAAACTTTAATTTACCGGCGAACTCTGCGTGTATTCGTTAATATGACGACCTCTGTGGTCTAGCGGCTCGAGTACCGGACTGCTGATCATGGGGTCGTGGGTTCGATTCCCACAGGATACAAATATTTGTGTGGATAAATCATGAGTATTTGTGTTTGTCTGGGTGTTTCTTATGTATTATAAGTATGTATTTACAAAAAAAAAGTATATAAGTATTATATCCATTGTCTAGTACCCATAGTACAAGCTCTGCTTAGTTTGGGACTAGTTGGTGTTGTGTAAAATGTCCCAAAAATATTAATATAATTATATTAATATACCTCTACCTAACCCTTCGGGGAATACAGGCGTGATGGTATGTTATATTATTAGATGAATATTATATTCGGATCAGATCAGATTGATGTCATTTATTTATGTTATTAATCTTATACTGATCTGTTGTGATCAATATTATTGGAGAGCTAACTATATTGTCCCGCCTAACGGTTAGCAAGCAAAAAGATAAAAAATATAGATATTTAAAATAATCTCAGCCAATGGGTTGCGCTCAAAGGGTAAAATAAAGTCAGTCCGTCAGTTGGGACTGGTCTACTCAAAGCCGCTATGGCTCTTTCTTCAAAAGGTCATTTCAGACTTTGCCCTACATTGTAAGACACATATTTTGTTACTATACTTTGTCTGGACTTTAAAAGAGAATATGATTCTCTGAGTTTGTTTCGGCGTTTCTTCTCGGAGGTCGTCAGCTAGGAAATGCCGGAGCCATCTAGCTTAAAAAAATATGTAAAATATTGACTTGTAAAAGTGTCTTTAAAAGATCTATTTACAGAAATAAAAATATCATTTAATCATTTAAAGTCATTTGGTAGAAAATACTTCAGTGGTACGATTAAACCAACGGTACAATATAGCCGACTCTCCCCTACATTACATTATTTATTTACAGAACTTTTTTTCTCGTGACTGTTCCTTACTGTTGAGGATCTGGATACCTAATCACAAATTATAGCCAGATTTGGTGAAATCCTCAAAATTAATTATAACCTTTGTAGTATACATACTTACATATTTTATGTTTTGGCTAGTAAGACATTGTACTGCGATTTAGCTTCAGTTGTTCCGTAAACCACACACCCGATGACACGCAATGTGAGAATTGTATTGATCAGAGATTTGCAAATAAATGTAGAGTCAATTAAATATCTTATAAACTTACTGTGCGTACTTTCGGACTTTTAATTATCGTCCTGGACACACTTACCCCAGAAAGAATACAACCACACAACACAAAATTGGTGACCCCGTTGTAATAAATAAAACTTTAGATAAAATGATCTTTTTATACTATTTTTATACTTTTTACACCGTACTTGGATTAGCTAACTCTAATCCAAGTACGGGGTAAAAAGGTAATTACCTAATTATTTAAAATTTGAGTACTAGTTAGTCTTGAATCCTCTTCCTGAGAATAAGTAGAGCAGTCTGTATATAAGTAGTAGCTCCGTGAAGGACGAGCAGTGAAGATAAAGTTACTGTCGCGGTCACAGCTCGACCCGGGACGTTGCTACCGACATAAGGCCGGAATTCGCTATACTTGTGCTATAGCAAACTATACATGATCTAGAACAGTTTGTTACTTAACCTCTTCTCTTTCTCCGAGCCTTAGAAAGAAAAATACACCTATCTTTTTGTATATTTTTGGCATTTTCCATGCTAAGATTTTAAAGTTATTTAGAAAAGAAAAAATTCGACCGCGGGCAGGATTCGAACCTGCGTCTTCTGGTTAGGTACACCAGACACTAAGACCACTAAGCCACCGCGATACCTACCCGTCATGTCGAATTTTTCCTTCACATACTGAATTTACATCTTTATGGTGACGTCAGTAACACCTATTGAAATGCAAGTTTTTGCTTGTTCAACCGACACAACTTACTTTACAGTTAGATCAATGTCGAACGATGCCACCTTACCTTCTAATTATCTTTTTGTATATTTTTGGCATTTTCCATGCTAATAATAAAGGTTCGAATCCTGCCCGCGGTCGAATTTTTCCTTTTCTAAATAACTTTAAAATACACCTATTTACTGAAGTTACCTGAGTCCTGCCTTAGCTTTTCGTAATGAAATTTGGTATTCTATTGTTGATTAATTAAACAAACCATGACAATTGACAAAACATGTCAAACGATTGTTTATAAAATAAATAAATAAAGCTTTCTTTATTGCGCTCGTTATGAATTCGTCTATTTACGATGACAAAATACTTATCTGCGATGTTAAGTTACGCTTGCTGAAGTTATTTTTAGATGGGTGACCATTCACCCCGTATTAATCAATTAGTAAAAATCACTCACTTCAATATTGAAGGAAAATATCATGACGAAAACCTGCATGCATGGGAGATTTTCTGAGTGCTGTGTAAGTCTGCCAACTATAAGTCAAGGCAAGTTTAGGCTAGCGAGATAAACAATAGTGTATCCTGTCTCATTCTGAGAGGTGTCCTGCACCCAACAGTGGGACAGGAAATGGTTGGATTATTATGAACTGTTTCCTCGGTTCGGCAACAAAATCTAACACTGCCGCGTATTAATAAACCAACAAGTGTAGCTTTCCACTCCGAAAAGGGTGACATTTGTTACTTCCTTCAGAAAACTACTTAAAATTCAAAAACTGCCAAATCTGTCACCGATCACGAACCGCCCAAGAGACTACCTTACTCTGACATCAAACGCGCTACCCCGCAGGACGGTAATGATAACACACTTATTTGCACTTGTACTACATACTGTGACTCCCGTTGCTCATTACAGAATCTGTTGATATACAGAAAAAAACACCTCTTGCTACTCGTGCAGAACCGACAGCATACAACACATTCAAAAATGAACCAAACCTTCCCAATTTCAGGGTTGAATTTCCAGTGACGTTGTACTTTCTTCGGAAGCCTTTCAGGGGTTGTGAAATAAATGGAGGTCTAAATCAGTAGACATCAAAGTGTGAAGATCAAAAGCAGGGGTAAGGAACAGGTATCGCGGTATTGAGACGCGTTTTAATAAAGAGTTGAGCAATGCCGCACGCGTGATGGGTAAGCAAATTGGCAATCATAAAATGTATTCGCGATTTTGATTCGTGAGATTGGATAGAAATGTTTTAACGAATACCGTCACACCTGTATTCCCTGAAGAGATAGGTAGAGGTGTATCCTCATTCGTGTATGTTTAGGTCTAAGAGAGGTAGGGCGTAGTGGAAGTAGTTCCACACAAGTTGGAGCTGTCCGACTGAGGAAGTACCTCCGCCTTGCAGAAAGTCAAAGTGAAATCACACAGCTTTGAGCTGTGTTGTGTTCCTAACGGTGAGCAAGGTTGATAGTGAAGAGGACACTTTGAATTGACAGTGGGTTACTTTGACCCTTATACTGACAACGCAACTATTCCTTTTATTTTTACAGGGGCATTTATTAGGCTACGGTAACCGCTTACCATCCGGTTGGCCGTATGATTGTTTGCCACCTTAATGGTATAAAGAAAATGCTTAGCTACTAGGTATCCTAGATCCTTTAAAAAATCAAAACCTATTACATCCAGCAGCAAAACCCCAAACGGTGTCGATATGGCAAGCTCAATGTGTCTTTATAGGCGTTTGGACATGCCAAAGTGGGAGGTCGTTCGATCACGTCAGCGGGCCCATTTTTTCATCGGTCCGTTATTGGCCGCCGTCCCTAGAGGGCGCTGCGATCGAATAACTTTCTCACCACCTGCCATCTAATTTGGAACAATAATCCTCATACATATATACGAGTTACGATTTTTATTTAGTTTTAGTTATGTATTTATTTTTGTTTTTTTAGAAAAACTACACATAACGCTCTCAATTTTGAAAAACTACATAAATGCTAAGAAATTAGAACTTATCCTAACTTCTGTGTTTGCTATTTAACCTTTTTTGTGCATAGATTATTGATTTTTAATCCTTTTTATGACCGGTCTGTCACGTATTTGTTTCGTTGAATTTCACAAATATTTCACCTTATACCGAGATAGGTAGGTTAGGTATAAACACTGCAACTATCTTTCTCGATGTCGCGATTATCACACAATTACAAGGAAGCTGTTACTAGAAGTGTGAACTGATAATGGTCTCAGTTGGTACTACTAGAGATAACATAGTATGCATAAAATTTGTCAATCAGCCATAACCGACCATAAAAATGAACATCATAAATCTCATCACACGAACACGTAGACAATATATTCAAATTTAGATTGGTCGCGCCATAAAATCTGGTCGTAAACCTTCCAATTTTAAAATACATGGATCTGGAGGCATCAACGCGACATCTTACCAGTACCATCAAATTGACGTCATTAAAAAATAAAATTAAGTCCCGGTACTACCTACTTTGCGAGTATTAGGGGACTACCACACTTGCTTAAACGAAACGGAGCGATATTATTATGATACATATTTTCTTTGGGAAAACGAGCTCAGATTGTTGACCAGTGTTATTTGTACAGTTCGATTTTTGAATTTATTAGGTTAATGGTATATTGCATCACTTCCTGTTTACTTGAGACCTAAAGACAGCGAGCTGTGCGTGTACATCACTCTTTCTTAGAAATAAGGGCGTGTCGGTTGTAATAATAAAAAAATAAATAAACAATCAGGTATTCAGTATAAACGCAGACCAGCAATCAAAATACCGCATCAAGTCTCTGCCTTTCGTGTGTAACTGTCCTAAATCGAGTATGACAGAAATAGCTGTGCTGTAAAAGAGACATAAGTGTCAAACGTCATTATTTTCTCTTGCTATATGACGTCAGTCCGCGTCAGTGCCGGTCATTCCGAGTGAGTGGAGTCCCTTACTTCCTCGTTTTAATGAATGACAGTATAAATTTCCCGGCAGTTTCTTTTAAGTTATTTCAAAGGGGAGCCATGTTTTCCTAGCGTTTACGTCGTAACGACGTCGAAGCCAAACATTGTTAAGAATGGCACTTAAATAACTTGGTCTAAGTTGTAAGATAGCGAGTTGTAGTTGTGCCTGATTTATTGCCCTGTACTACGTAAATAAGAAAAAAAACTACATATTTGGAATACGTTTTGGTACAGGTAAAGACCGTAGAGGTCTTGAAGAATATGATTGCGTGATGTACAGAAAATCGTAGTTATATTATTGTCGTAGAATACCGTAAAAAAATCTCGACTTAATCAACAGCCCAACTACCGCGACATAGTTTTGTTCTCACATAATCTCGTCTCGCCATAGTTTCGGTATGTGACAAACGACGATAATGTAGACTATACTTATCGTCTATAACGTTGCAAGTTAACGGAGAATCAACATAATTCTTTCATTTAATATTTCTGGCTTCGATCTGGCATCATTTATTATAATAATAATAATAATAAATAAATTTATTCAGTCCTTCGTTACATTGGTTATCTTAACTTAATGAGAATGCTGACATTATGATTTGTTTATTACAAATAACCAAGTTTAAAAATATGTGGACAGTGACCCCCAAACTAGACATTATCTGTATCTTGGGGACCAGAGTTGCATATTATGTATATACTCATTATATAAATCAAGCCGTGTGGATGTATACTTATCGAGCTGTTTGGATAGATAACAAAGGATGAAGATTTTTAAACATAATAAAATAAAATAAGAATTTGAAAAATTATGTGCGGTACGATGCGTGTGTGTGTGTGTGTGTGTGTGTGTGTGTGTGTGTGTGTGTGTGTGTGTGTGTGTGTGTGAATGAGTGTGAGTGTAAGTGTCTGTGTGTTTTGAGTGTATGTTAATTAAATACTTCCTCAGTCTCGTCGTATGACAGTGATAGAAGCCATTTTTTGACAATTTTTTTGCACTTAAAGATCTTGACATCTTTTATATCACATTGTTTGTAGACTTTATTATAAATATATGGATGCAAATAGTTAGGACAACGTCTTGCAAGTAGAGAGTTTACTGTAGGCAGGGGAATTTTGAAATTGCGCTTTGTGGTTATTATGCTGTAATCCGGTCTAAGTTTTAAGTTTTTGTGAGTGATCAGAGTTGCAGTGAGTATGAAGAGTTGTCGTACCCGTAGAACAGGGAAGTCATTGAAGAGTGAGTCAGTTGGGTACCGAAATGGCTTCCTAAGCATTACTTTGATGACCGCCCTTTGTGCTCTTTCAATTTCAATAAATATGGTTTTCCCAGCTCCACCCCAAACAGAGATTGCGTATTGGAGAACGGATTGGCAGAGGCTCAAATAAACAGTGCGGAGAATTTGAATAGGAGTACAATCACGAAGTTTTTTCATTACATTAATAAGCTTTCTTACTCGGCCAGACAGAGAGTGTATATGGGGTTTAAAAGAAAAGTTTTCATCCACAGTAATGCCTAAATATTTTATGGAGTGTACGCGGTCAATTGGAATACAAGTGATACAGTTTGTGTTGTGTTCGTTGGTGCACGTATGAAATTTGAGAATAAGTTGTGGTGGCGGACCCGAGGAAACGGTTTTGAAGAATGTGATGATCTTTGTTTTCTTTACATTTAAAGTGAGCAAGTTTCGGTCAAGAGCTTTAGCAACAATCGACAAACCGTTCTCTGCCAGATTGTACACGCGTTCCCAAGTTTTTGCGTGGAAGATAATGGCTGTGTCGTCTGCATAAGCAATCGTATCAGAATTGGGGATTGAAAGATTTACTATGTCGTTCATGTAAATAGAGAATAGTGTAGGGCCGAGTGTGCTTCCTTGAGGTATTCCAAACTTAATGGGAAGAGGGTCACTGGTATGATCTCCTATTTTGACAAATTGACTACGGCTAGAAAGATAGCTTGTAAACCAAGCAAGCGGGGTGCCTCTTATACCAATAGCCTCCAGCTTCTTCAACAGAAGATTGATGGAAATGGTATCGAAGGCCTTAGCCAGATCAAGGAAAACTGCCAAAGTTTGTTCCCCATTCTCAATAGAGGACGACACGCTGTTTGCAAGGGAGGTTGCTGCGTCTTCAGTTGACCTACCTCTTCTAAAACCAAACTGTCTATTCGAAATTAAGTCATATTTATCGAGGAAATTGACGAGACGATTATTTACGACTTTTTCGAGAAGTTTTGATAATATGCACAATAGCGCAATAGCGCAAATTCCATAATGCATTGAATATGTTAAAAGATTAAAATAATCTCTATTATAATAAAACTTAATTTGAATAAAAAAATATCTAAAGTTTGCATGACGCTTTTATGCATTAACCTTGCACAAATCCAAGCTACCTAAATATCTTTTTTTTTTCTTTCTAATAAATCATTAATATAACGTGAATTGTTATAGTATTCTCTTTATGCAAAATTATATATTGTATGTATAGTATTTATATACATTATTAATATTTATTTTATTAGATATTTATTTTCTATATCTATTATATATCGATCTATCTATGACTTCTAAGCACACAACCGCCCGTTACCCGTTTCTTACATGACTTGTCCATCCCATGGTTGTCTGTAAGAAATTGCTTTAAGCGATAAGACCGCCAATTGTATATACATTATGTGACGTTTGTTTTCTTTTTATCATTTTCTCTGTATTGTGTTATACAATAAACAATATTCTATCTATCTAATAGTCGCTCCCGCCTCCGCTTGTCGCTCACACCAAGCACCGCCTTAAGGACTCACTCTAAGTGTGTTTAGCTCAGTTTTTAACTTAGCGCTTTTGATATAAGCACGTTCATATTATGCTAATACACAAACTTGACTTCGTTATGTGCTATTTAGCTTTTTTTTTATTTCAGTCCTCGGCGAGTACTTGAGCTTAATTATTTAAATAAAAATAACTAGTTTTATTAAATTTAATATGACTTGATATTCAGTTTCTGCGTCATTTTTATGTAAAGAACTTTAAAGATCTGAAAGAAGATTATTTTTTAAATAATATTTAAAAGGAGTAGGTATGTACAGAGGCAGCACATCAAGCTACCACAATCTATCAAATTTCTTTTGATTGATTTTCAACTTTAAAGCAGACCAATAAAGTTTATATTCAATTAGGAAAATTTTAGAGTTTTGGATAGCTTGCCCTGCTGGCGTCTGTACTTTAACTATGAATTCAACGTATTTAAAACATAATTTAAAGTAATACTTTAATTAATGTTCCTTAAATTTCTAAATACATTGCGATTTTTAAACAATCAATTTCAATTATGGTGCTCGATTATTTAACCAATAAAATTTGACCCGTGATCATGAGTTCATGAGGCGTGGGTAAGTTTCAATATCCATGTGTAAAACAGTGTTACCATTGTCAAAATAAAAGTTGCCGTATAATGTGAACAAAATACACTAAACTGCCGTAAAATACAATAATTGATAAATTCATCGATTTTTGCGTTTTTAGATATTATGTAAATATCGCCGTAAAATGCTAAAGTTGTGCCGTATATATATCTCGAAAAAATTTAAAGAGTAAATAATAGTCTACTATTGTATCCTATTATTATTATAACCGCACGATGTATATGACACTCATAATGGTCGAAATGGCGCCAAATAAATACAAGAGCATATCAATCAGCATCCACATGCTCGGTCCAAGCGACACCGGCTCATTGCCTCAAGTAATCCGTGCCTTCACATAAAGTTCAGCAAAAAAACGGCCCTGCTAAAAGGCTGTAGCAATGGTCGACCTTTCATTGATCCTGCATTTATGTATGTTTATGAGCTCCGGGGTACGGGGGACAAACGTGCACCCGCATAATGCAGCCCTGCGATAAAAACATCCCTTACAGAATAATACCAAGTTGTAGCGTTGATACGGCACATTCGTTAAGCCATGGGTAAAACAGGTATTGTGGCTATTTTGTTATCTATATTTTATGGTGACAAATGGGGTGAGTATCTAGAAATTATTTTCCTAAAACGTTGACAGATAGGGCGTTGTTTATTGTACCTATACTAAAAATAATAGAATAGAAATGATTTTTTTATTGCACACCATAAATAAATAAAAATAAAGAAAGCACTAAAGAAAAAATATATAAACAAATGCCAAGTACATGATCATAAATGATAGAACGGTACAATGGGCGGTCTTCGCTAAAAGGTATCTCTTACAGACAACCTTTGGATGGACTCAAGAGAAACAGAGAGGCGACAATTAGGTAGTCTGGCGAAAATAATATATTAGAGACTGAAAACAAAAACATATACAACTTTTAATATGGTACAAAAAAAATACATACATAAATATATAAAGATACATACAAATTTAATAAATTGTACGGTGAACATAAGCCAATAAGTAAATCTGCATTTTGATCGGAAAAATATTATGATATTTAAAAATTAGCAGAATTTCCCTTCAGGACATACCTATAACAGAATACAACCCAAAGAGATACACTAGGTACAAAGTAACATTAGCAAATTACTTTTTATTACCCAATAAACCTGTTTACCCCAACTTTATTTTATTTACAATTTTATCTTATTTACTTTTACTAACATCACTAATTGTCCTGTAAACCTGGCTTCTAACTTGTAGCAGTAGCAGTAATAGTACAAAGTAGCAATAAAGCCGGTGATAAAGTAAAAAACCCGTTGAGTACAGGACATAAACACACTGGCTTGTAGTTGAAAGAAAACATCGTAAACGTTTACAAGTCAAGTAAGTATAAGAGCGCGGTACCACTCATACGCTGAAGCGATTTAGTGACCAAAAGATGTCCACTTATAGAGAAAATCCTCTCTAAAAACTTAAGTTTGTGTCTCTTGTAATAGAGCTCAAGAAAACCGGTTACATTCCCTATGTAACTGGTATGATAAAATAAGAGCGAAAATCCATGGTTGAGCAATTGACTTTTGTGTTGGAACGTGCATAGTTTACACGTAAAAAATCCTTGTGACTGAGGCATAATTATATAAAAATTATCGTGAGAGTCTGGAGCTACCATAGAGCTACTAGTGCACGTTCACGGTAATCAAGATATTTAAATAAAAATTTAGTTAGAAATTACAATATTATTACAGTAGACAAAAATCTGTATTCGCTATCTCTCCTAGCTTGTACCTTCCCCTCTCTCAATACACCCTCCCCCGAGTTTCCCAATCAGTGACAGTCACTTATTGAATTTTGTTGTGCTCACGACTTTCAATAATTCCAACGGTTCCGTTAGAAACTTTATCAATTTCCTTAACTGCGAACATATCTTGGTCGGACGAAATTCGCACGAAACTCGCACCGCTTGAGCTACCTTAAACATTTCGCGCGAACACTTTAAGATGGACCGAATTATGTTTCGAGTATTTTTAGAAGTTGAAAACTTAATTAAAACTCAGATACTTCAACATTTCGTGAGTACATCGGCTTTTGTTTTTTATATAGAGACGTCATTGCGAATTGAGAATTTTTGCCAGCTTTTAATTAGTACCGTCGTGCGACGGATTGTTGAGGTCCCTAAATTATGGTCGAGCTACGCAATGACTGATGCATGCGTGCCATCGGCTGGGTTTGATTTTCTCAACGCCGCTTTGGTTCTTTCTCCAAAAGGCCATTTCAGATATTGCCCTGCATTGTAACACACATACTTGCTACTATATCTAGATTTTAAGAGAGAGTATTATTCTCTGAGTTTGTGTCGGTGTTTCTTCTCAGAGGTCGTCAGTTAGAAATGCCGGAGCCATCTAGTTTAAAAAGAAATATAAACATTGACTTGTAAAAGATCTATTTACAGAAATAAATATAATTTAAACCATTTAATTATATTCTTGAAAGTTAATTTAATAGAATCTCACTTATTAGCAGCTTTATTGATATGAATCCCCTCCTAACTGGTCCCCCCCCCATCCCTACTAATATTTTACACTTTCACGACTAAACCATTGAACCGATTTTGATGAAAATATAGGCTACCCTTTGTCTCAATAATAGCCCTTTGGGATGCAATTGAAACTGTGACAACAGCTAGTATATTGTGACAATTCAGATAACTTAAATACTTAATAGGTAGTAGCAAATTTTGAAATTAAAACAAAGAGAAAGAAAGAAAATTTATTCTGACAGCCACAACACAGGACAAAATACAAAACAACAGAACAATATATTCAAGTCTTAAACTAAGAAAGTACGTTATCCTGTGCGATGTCAGAATAGGTCCCTATCTCAGCACTGTGCTGCAGCAAGCAAATCAAAATTACGTACACAAGTTAATTAATAAAAATCAAACTAATTCTAATTCGATATGTCTTGTGCCACAATTCAACCTTTTTTAGTAAATGCACAAAGAAGTTTAAAATATAGCTTTATTCAATTTGCTTTTCTACAATTATTATAATCTATACTCTTAAACTTCTAAAGAGTGAATCATCGTAATATAAGAACTATAAGAACGTAAATATGCAGCAAATTATTTCACCGATACCTACTCGTACATAACACTATCACGCCTGTATTCCCCGAAGGGATAGGCAGAGGTGTATTAATGTACACCCACAGTTCGCCGGTATGTTTAAGGCCCATGTAAATAGAGGGCACAAATTCAAAGTCCGACCTCCTACTGAGAATTTCATAGAAGTACCCAATCACACTTTGCTCGACTTGAGACTAGTAGCCACGCTTAGCTTAGGACCACTCGAGTAAGAAGTTTACCAGATACCTACTCCAAGTATTTGTTATAAATACGCTTGGCAAATTGTCTATGTCAACTAAATGCAGTACCTACACCACTCGCCTCAAGTTTTAAAGTGATATGAAATTGTTTCCCGATTTCGTTTACAAAGCGATCCCACTAGTGGGCTACGTTCGACGGGGTGGACGGTAAAAATAAACACTCAGTTGTAAAAGAAACGCTGACTATACGTGACCAAGGACTTTTATAGCGTACGACTGCTAATGTGTTTTTGATACCAAGCACGTGTCGCATCCGTATCATGACGATGTTCCTACACTCTTTTGAATAGTGTGAAAAATTAATTATTTAATCTGTTTTTCATTTAATTTATTATTTATTTATAATTAGGAAGAGTTTTTGATGAACTTTGCTAACTTTTACTGTTTTGAGCTGTGTTGTGTTTCTTACGGTGAGCGAGGTTGCCAGCACTCCACGAGGAAACGTTGTGTTGTCAGTGGCGGGACTTGACCCTTATACTGCCAACCCAACTATTCCTTTTTCGTTTGACAGGGTCGGTAACGCGCAAGTGATACTTCTGGTGTTGCAAGCGTCTATAGGCTACAGTAACCACTTACCATCAGGTGGGCCATATGCTTGTTTTCCATCTTAGCAGTATAAAAAAAACTTATCTTATTATTATCTTATTCTAGTTACTTTGTAGTTTTTAAATATTAATTTGCTATTAATGTAAATAAAATCTTGAATAAAAACTGCGTTGGATGAAAATATACTATAGGCACATTCTATCTTTCCTTTTTATTTTTATTCCCATTTGTTGCGTCGCTTCTTATTCCCAGAAAAACCACTAGAAGGTGGTGAAGGGCGAGCGTTAAGGGGCTATAGAGATCCTGTCATGGTCGTGGCGAATTTCGCGGATCCCGTGACCATGACTATAGGGCAGGTGAAGGCAAGTGCGGTTTTTAGTCGGTACGAGCCCGACATACCCTGCCGCCTCCCCGGTGGCGGAGGATCCATGAGGATTTTCCGTACTATAAAAAAATGGGGCTATATAGGTAGGCTATGTTTAGGAATATTAGGCATGTAAATCTTATCCTATCTGTTAAATACTTAACAGTTTATCTAGAATAAATTATTTCGACTTTGACATTGATCACTTTGAATACATTACCACTTTTACTGATTCCGTTCTAGTTTTTTTGCTTGTTTATTTTTTTATGGGATAGGGGACAAACGAGCAGACGAATCGCCTGATGGTAAGCAATTTCCGCGAGATCCGCCGGCCATGGACACCCGCAACACCAGACAGTAGTATATATCGGAGTCCGGCCAACTGAGTATTTACTTGAAGGACTGTATTAAACGCTATTTAATTTTGTGCTTTGAGGCAAGACAATGATAAAACCGATTCAAAACCATATTAAAAACAAAATGCTTTCTCATAATTTATATTTCACACGAAATATAAATTACAGGTACAAAATAAATCTGAACATTTTTTATCTACAATTTCATTTCGCTTCCCAGAAAGAACTTAATATTACAGATACAGAAATTCATTACTATTTCATAGAACAATATAAAAACTGGGTATTTATTAAAATTATTACGAGTCGAGCATAAAAAATGTCGGACGGTGTAAAGGAGTTTACACACTAAAGTGTGAAATCGCTGCGTCAACCGAACGACACGCGCCTCCGCTGACTTATTGCTATTAAATTGAACACACTACTTTTTGGGAAATTCCTGTTCCTATTTCCACTTGTATTCTGACATATTTGCTGAACTATTGCGGCGATACCTACAAATTGCCTGTTCATGACATCTTTACATAGAACTAGTGTTCGTGTTAAGATGCTGACAAGCCCAAAAGTAGGTATAACTTGTAATGACTGTTCTGTATTTCTGGTGATAGGTATCGGCGTTTTTCGACTAGTATCGTCTTAGCTTAGCTTAGCCTTTACTTTTTAGCAATTAGAAAAGTTGCTGACTTTTTTAGCAACTAAGAAACTTGCTTAGTTTTTTAGCAAGTATCAATCTAGACCTTTTCCAGATCAATGATTTTAAAATATTCAATAGTGAATATTATATGCATGTTATTTTTTATATTTTTATTCGTTATTTACATCACTATACAGGGTGTTACAAAACTACCCGTAAAGCCGAGAGGAGGTTAAATGGGGCCTTATAACGAGTCCATTCACAATATTTAAGAACTGTAGTAACGCTGTACCCCAAAAAAGAAAACAACAACATTTATGAATGAAAAATAGAAAACTATTAAAGTAGACAATTATTAGGTGAAATAGGTATGTAGGCCTTTCTGTTAAATAATCTGGTTCTGGTTCTGGTCTGACATGACAGCTGACAAAATTTTTGGCTTTGATATTAAATTTACGGGGTATTTTGTAACACGTTGTATAATGATAAAAAAATCAATACCTAAAAATTAATAGTCTATCGAAGCCATCACTCCAAGGCAAACACTACGCACTCAGTGATATTGACATTTCTTGTCATAGACTTTTACGTCATATCCGCTTTGACAAATAGCGTCACGTTTCAAATATTTGAATTCTTTCAGCAATATTGCACTTATAAAAAAAATAATTCTTGATTAAAAATAGATTTTATTCAAAAATGTTGATGAAGGCACAATTCTATAAAAAACTTTATACCAAAAAGTATTTGAATCACATGCATATTCCCTATTGGAGATGGGCGCGACATTTGATGATAAATGATATTTGTTTCTGTAAATAGATCTTTTAAAGACACTTTTATAAGTCAATATTTTACATATTTTTTATGGTGGATGGCTCCGGCATTTCCTGACTGAACTGATTTTTTGTAGCTTATCAACTCTGTCCATAATGCTTACTGCTTACTGCCGCAAATATACCTTAACTTAAGAGTCAGATAATTATATATAGATAGCTTTTGAAGTCAGAGTCTTTAATTCGAATTCAAGACCTTTGACTTGGCAGTACAATGGTCATACCACTTGACTTTTAAATGTATTATGTACATATTTTTTTATGTTATTAAATAATAATTTAAATCTAGAAAAAATATATAATCAATAATGTTTGTACAAACTAGCGATTAGGTAATACTGATAGATGACATCTAAAAAAACAAAGACAAACATTTATAGGAACCAAATCGTGTTCCTACAAAATTAAACATAGAAGTCGTACTCTGAGCAACTCCTTTTTAAATTGAGCAGAAGATTGCATGTACTGTGATCTTATTATCTCTGCATCAACCTAAGGTTTTCTGGCAGAAAATGCCTAATGGCATTAATACCGCCTTAGTACAATTAGTGTAGTAAATAAATAAATAAGATTAATAACACATTTCTTAGCTAAACATTCTAACATTTTAGAACGACGCTTTTCGATAGCCAAACCCATGAAAAACCCCGAATATAAAATTTAAATTAAGAATGCTGGTTGTATAAATCTTACCACTGGTCTAATATATAATTTCTCCTTTGGCTAAAGATCAGACAGTACAGTAGATACCAAATGAGCCTGCTGCCTATAACCTTGTAGAGGAACCACTTCGACCCCTACATACATAAACGTAGTTTACGACAAGTTGGTTCCGTACACTTTTTATTGGTGTTTACCTTCATGACACAGTAAAACAAAGTTTTTACATAATTTATTGGTCCCCAGTTTCGGGAAAACACACCAGGGATTGTTCGCACAAATATTTTTTGTGTGTAATTATATTTTAGGATGTTATCCGAGGTAGGATATTAAGTTTCGAGGATGTTGTTATTTTACTGTTTTTTGCAGGAACTGATTACGTCATGTGAACTTCCTCTTGAACAGCCTTTTTCCTTCATAGAACTATATTATTCATTATCCAGTCTACAGAGTATTGCTCATAAAATGATAGCAGTCGCTTCGTGTAAAATACTGAAATTCAGCTACATACGTTCAGACTGGAAGCCGACCCCAACATGTTGGCAAAATATTGATGATCCGTAGATCTCACTTTTGTCCATGATTACTTTGATTACTTGCTCACGATTTTATATATTATTGTAATTTTATAATTCTGCTTGTAATTTTAATAATATTTTTTTAATGATTTTTATTAATGTTCAAATATTCGTACTATTAAATTGTAATAACTTATTTTTAAATGGTAATTGTAACTATTCTCTTTTATTTGATTATTTAAAAAGTTATTTTTATTTTAAATAAATAATGTAAACGAGTGTTATAAAACTCGTCTCTCTGTGAATGATGTGCACGCCTGTAACTGACTTGTTTACACAGAATGTTCTTTTTAAATGACTCATTAATTGTAAATAAGTTGTTGGTGTGCCTTATGAAATAAATAAATAAAGCTAGGAGGATAATGATGAGTTATTAATTACAACATACAAGACTAATTATTGTTATATAATTATGTATGTAATGTAATCAATGTTATTTATGTTATATTGTACATAGGTAAGATAAATTTAAAGCAGGCACCTCTGATTTTTCGAAATAATATGCGTATTAATAAATAATTATTACTCGCTTCAACGGTGAAGGAAAACTTCATGAAGAAACCTGCAGGCCTGATTTAGATAAGATAGATTTTCTCGACAGTGTGTGAAGTCTGCCAACCCGCATTATGTCAGCGTGGTGGACTATAATAGCCTAATCCCTCTCATTTTGATAGGACACCCATGCCCAGTAGTGTGTCAGTACCTGGGTTGATGATGATGATTAATTGTTTTTTTTTATTTTATTTTAAACAAACGTCCGCAAAATAATTTAATATACTTATTTAAAAAAGCAGTTTTGCTTACATAATTTAAAGATTATTTCCAAACCATTCACAAGATGATAGGTAAGCTATAATTTCTAAGAGATTTTACAAAAAGGAAGGTTTGTCACAAAAATTGTATTATGAAAAAGTTGAAAAAAAAATACTGTTTTACCACTACTTGCTTTTTCTAAACCAAGGTAAGCACCTACCACAATCTGTCAAATTACTGTGATAGATTTTCAACTTTAAAGTCACTAAATAAAGTTCATATTCAATTGGGGAAATTTGACAGTTTTGGATAGGTCTGTACAATAACTTATCCAGAATAATAAATAAACAAATAAGATTGCCATTGTCATCGTCGGCAATCTTTTTACGTACGTTACCTAGCACAAAACATGAGAGATTAATTCGCTAGAACTCAAAAAGGCAATGCATTTTTCTTCTTAGCATATCGATGGCAAAGGAATTAAAATTACCTAAATTAGGTGAGTGTAGGCTCACACTTGTCACTATTGTATTAATTACCTCCAACATGAATTCCACGAACTAGATCAGTGCTTTTTAATTTCTAACAAGTGTAGAAAAAATTGATACAGAAATTATTGATACAAATCGATTTAAATAAATGTATTCTTCAAATCAGATTATGAGCAGAACAAAATAAATATAAAAATAAAGTATCAAAGTAAAATAATGACCTAACTTTGAAAAATATGAAACATTTTTTCTCCTTTAGTTACCTCGACGTCTCCAATGAATGAAACATTTTCACAAGGAATTTAACCCGTAGATTCGGCAACATCGTGCTAAAATCGTACAGGGATGGAGAATAGAACGTAATTATCCGACATCGCGGATAAATATATCCGAAAAAGTATTAGCAATTATACTTTTCATGACGATAAATTATTTGTATGGTTATTTTAGTGAAGGAAAAACTTGACTGCGAGCAGGATTCGAACGTCAGCGTCTTCTGGTTCAATAAGATGATGTCTGTGACATCTGTACAGGATGTATCAAAAACCCTGTCCGATCCTTAAGGGTCGTATAAGGTGTCGTATTACGTACACAAACACGTAAACGATAATTAGATACGAGATATTTTTTTTTCCCCGATTAATTTAAATATAATTTAAAAAAAAACTAAACCTTTTACATGTCAACACTCAATCCACGAAATATAGTTTATTGAATTCGATCTACACTAGTGTCAAAGAAACCGCCCGAGCAATTTGCCGCTTTTTGATCCTTTGTCATGTGCCGCCAGCCCGCTCTGTCGCGTGCCGCCAAACAAATTTAATGCGAATGAATCTTACCTACTGGGCCTACACGTAGATATTAGCTGATATCGATTAGGCATAGTTATGTTTACCTAATAATTGACGTTCTTTTGTGTTTTTCATAAGTATCAGCTGTTACGTATTAGTCATAGGGATGATTACCTCCTACCGGGCCTACGCGTAGGTATCAGCTGGTATCGTACAGGAATAGTGTTGCTGACCTAATAGGTACCTAAATAATTATTGACGTGGTTTTTCAAGAAACAATGAACTAAATGTATTGCTTTGTTAAAATTATTTTGTAAAACATGAACTTGATATCTACAAAATTCTGCGATCGTGTTCCTTAAGTGAACTTCTAATAGGTACTTACTGATATTCCACGTCGTGTTTTCGTGGTCTTTCGGCATTAGGGTAATGAATCTTGTACTCATTCATGGACACTGCTTGACACGTGTTCGTACACGTGTACACGTGAACTTCAAGTTCATGGAGACGTTGGATACACGCTCCGACGGCACTGGCATACCTTGCCTAGCAAAACGCAACCCATACTCTCACTCACTCGTAGTCTTTTCGAACATCTGCATAATTGCAGCATAAGCACATTGGAACACGACATTGACAACAGATTGGAATACGACATTACTCACGATACGATAGGTAATCGAGGTGTTAAGAGATTCACGGACGTCCGATCGGAAGCGAACTCTACGCGAGACTGACATGTCAAGGACAACAGTTGGCTTACACGTGCCGCTCTGTAGGTAGTTAGGTACAGTCTGTCGGCGACGACAAAGCGCGCATGGAGCGGCACCGCTTGGCGGCATCCTTTGAGGTAAAAATGAAAAATAAATTGGTAAATATTAAAAGATTTCGCCGCTGGGTGGAGTATTGTCAACTTATGAAATTTTCCCATATTTAGTGGAAAATTGTGTAAGTTTATTAGAAGAAGAAAAATCGATACTTTCTGGTTTCTTTAATATCGTATTTTTATTTATGTTTATTAGTAAGTATATAAGAAAAGGAATACGCCTCTTTCGGATCGGACAGGGTTTTTGTTACATCCTGTATAAATGCAAGTTACTTTGATTCTCAACCGATATGACCGGTGACTTTTAGAATTCATGTGCGTATTATAATCACTTGCTTAAATGGTGAAGGAAAACATCGTGAGGAAACCTGCATACATATTTTAGAGATTTTTCTCGAAGGTATGTGAACTTTGCCAACTCACACTAGACCAGCATGGTGGACTATAGCCAAATCCCTCTCAATCTGAGAAGCGACCAGTGCCCAGCAGTGGTACAGTAGTGGATTGATGTTGGTGTTCTTAGTTCTATTATAAAATAAGGCACACTGGCTTACATGTCTATATATAATTGTCATAGGTAAGTATATTTGACAACAGTAAGTTTCAGTGCGGCCTCAATTACTCACACCTACTAAAACTTTATTAAGGTAACATATGACTGCGCGTAACTTCACGAATATGTACAATCTTCAGTCAAACCCTCCAACTTCGTATCTCTTTCAGTCGATTAACGACTAACTTTAAGGCACAAAATTATTTATATAATCCTATTTTGTGAAAGTTACTTATAATCGCTTTATTATCCTAGTAGTCGAGACTGCTACTTTTGAGGTCCTGGGTTCGATTCCTAGATCGAACAATTATATTGGGTTTTTCTATGAAATACTCAGAGCTCGGAGTTTGGATTTGAACCCGGTTGACTTAAGACCCGGATAACTATAAATGTGCATTAGTACACCTCTTCCTATCCCTTCGGGAAATATAGGCGTGATGTTATACAGTTTTTTACGTAAAATGTCTTTAAAACAAAAATAATATCACATTATAATGAAGCCAGCATTTAATAAATTCTCCCAATTTTATTCGAAGAAAATAGTGATTTCAATGTTCGTTTTCGGATATATCCGCTGCGGTTATCTTGGTCGCCGTATACCTATGATACCTACCTACTATCCCTGGTATCGACTTGAGGCCGTATTTTATTTTTATTTATGGCCCGGCCCGCCGGCCTCTGGCCTTCGACAATTAATCAACTCTGTGCCGACCGCCTAATGGCTGTTTTCCTTTGCCTAATGACCTAGGCGCAGATTCATGACTGATGCGGTATCAGTATCAACTTAATTGCGCTTCAATATTTATTGAAGGGCCCAAATTTTGTTTGTCTGTTTGCGTTTCACGGAGTTACCCTTTTTGCGACCCACTTTTCAGTGAGACCGTTTCTTCAATTTATTTTTCTTTAGAACTTGTAATTTTATTTCTTTTATATATAGAAATGAAGAATATGTAAATCTTTTCCACTGAGGTGACTTGCTTTAAGGGGATAGTAACTCAGCATTATGGTATTAATATAAGTTAATATATTTTTTTTATTTCTGTCTGCCAACCCGCACTTAAAGGCCAGCGTAGTGGACTATAGCCTAATCCCTCTCATTCTGAAAGGAGATCCGTGCCCAGCAGTGGGACAGTACAAGGGTTGATGATGATGATGATTTTTTCTATTTAAATAAATATATATAAACAAATAATATGTTTAAACTATAATTATATATTATGTATTCACTTAAAATATAGAGTATGACTGTGTGTATTATAGTTATTCTATGTATGTTTCTTTTCAAGTCATCTTTGAATGAAATTAGTTATTCTTTTTAATTAAGTATAATATCTTATTAACGCATGCTAAACATTTAAAAAATATAAATATAAGCAAAAGAAAGAATCGATCACAGGCAGGTGAGTCTCGTAGCAGGTCTTGGTAGCTTAGTGGCAACAGCATCGAGTGTACTTAACATGATAGAGATGATGATCTCCATGAATGAAATTCTTCTCTCAGCTATATCTGAGAGACTACAGTAGTGAGGTGAATACGGGTGTTTTTCTAGATTTTTTTAGTTTTTCATTAATTATCGCTTTTTATCCGCAAATTCACTAAGTGCTTTATGTTCAGATTATAGTGATTTAGTGAATATTATTTAGGAACATTATCTGTTGGACATTTTGTGAGTTATTTGTTTGTTTGACTATATTTATAGGGGAACCTGGGTAGATATAAAAATACCTCCTGACATTTTTTATATATTTTACGTACGGAGATAAAGGTTAGCGAAGGGTTCGAAAAATATAGGTTGTCTTATGTTATAATAAAATAGGTTGTATTTTACCCCGTAGTTAAAGATGGACAGCTCAATCCCTCCGCCACCCTTCCTAAGCCTGGATAGCCAGCTGCAGATCCTTCTGTTGTGTTTAGGTCCAATCTAATAGAGGGCGAGCCTAAGAACCAAACCACGAACTTTCCAAAATGCGGGCTGAGAATCTACTGAGAAATTCATAGAAAACCCAATAACACTGCTCGATCTGGGAATCCACTCCAAGACTTCTGTTGTAGCAGTCACGGAAAAGACCACTAGACTAATGAGGCATTTGCTAATGATGTTTAATAATAATATTTTTAACAGAAAATTACTTTTACGACTTTACCTGTATAAAAAGTATCCTATCTTTGATATTTGTTATCCTGGGCTAAGTTTCATTCAAATCCGTTCAGCAGTTTTTGCGTGACAGAATTACAAACATACATACATCCTCACATACTTTCCAATGTATAATATTAGTACGAGTTATGCACATTACGTCTTGTGGATTTTAATGTTACTTTAAAGAAGTGTCGTAATTTATTTTTCTTTAGTTCGTCGTTCAGTTGTTTTAATTGTCAAAGTTGAGTGAAGACTGTAATGAATTGCCGATGAACAAGTTTATCCTGTGTCTTCACGATAGTCGCTTAGTTAGGCGGACGGTTGAAATTTAACCAAAGGGATAGCTTTAAAAAGATTTTAAGGCTGGATGGTTCGTTACAAACAGTTTCTCATTTAGAAACTTATAACGCTTTTTCTTCTTAATTGGAATAAATTTTAGTAACCAAAGTAATATTAGAAGATATTGTACAGAGGCCAACACATCAAGCCACCACAATCTGTCAACTATCTTTGATTGATTTTCAACTTTAATGCAAAGTAATAAGGTTCATATTCAGTTGGGAAAATTTGACTGTTTTGGATAGCTTGACCTGCTGGCGTCTGTACCATAAAATATACCTATAAATTGACCTTATTATTGGTTATTTTGAAGGATAAATGTTGTATGATGATATATTTTCTGTGACTTCATACCGTCACACCTGTATTCCCCAAAGGGTTAGACAGAGGTATACTAAATGTACATCGACAGTTCGCCGGTAAGTTTTAGATCTCGTAATAGGGGGCAAGCATATTAGTTCAGATCGTCTTAAAAATAAACTGACTTGTTACTGTAAGTAGGTATAGGAAAGTATGTAAGATTCATTCTGTCATTCATTCTAAAATAATGTGTGCATTAATTGTAACTACAATCATAAATACCTATAAGAACACTTTGTTTAGATTTAATAAGATAAATGGCAGCCGGGATACATAGTAGATATACGTACAAGTACCAGATTTGCCAGTATTTAATATCCCAGTATACGTAGGTACAGAGGCCCGCACATCAAGCTATCAAAATTTCTTTAATAGATTTTCAACTTTAATGCAACAGGGTAAGGTTCATTTCCAATTAGGAAAATTTGACAGTTTTGGATAGGTTGACCTGCTGGCGACTGTACATAAATAAATATCCACTTAAAAGATCTCATACAAACCACTTTGCCGGTCCACAGACTTAATATATATTATACGTATTTTAATATCCCAATTACCTTCAATATTAAGTCGCCGGAGCTCGGCCATATCTGAATTATTAATTTCAATTTTTCCGAGAGAACTCGTCTCACTTATTAAGGCGCTCGTCTTGTATTTCCGGCGGGCCCCTGAGGGATATTAACTTCGACCTGACGAATGGAGTTTTGACACTTTTTGGAGGCACAAAAGTAGGGTAGTTTGTACGTGATACTTTAGTAATGAAGATGGAAATTGAACAAATGTTAACTTGGACTTGGATGCGGCCATTTTGTTATCTAACTTTGTACTTGTTTGCCCCGAGGGTGGGGAAATGTCCAAATCATTTGAATGAGAATGTCTATCAAAAACTAAAGGACGGTTTAACAAAATTAACTGAATACAACTTCGGGAAAAATTGCTGCAAAGCATGAAACTTTCTATTTCCTTACCGAAATTATTGCCGGAAATTCTGCCGTTTGATAATTCACGTTACCGTCCGTAGGTCATTTAGCTGTAATTTTGAGATGGCACCTAAATTATATAGCAATCGACATCTCATTTCGTAAAATTCCTTCATAAATATATGTACTTTTCAACTCATTTCCCTTCCTTTTCCGAAGTCTGATAAAAAATCTTCCCCCGCACGTGCACTTTTCCTATAGATACTGTGAGCTCAAGACATCAAGAATGGAAGCTATGCAAACAATTGTTTCTTACGGAAATTACAACAGAATTGTTTAACCTCAGAAATTGTAATCTTTCCAGTGAAAAGGTACGATTCTGCCAAAGGAATTATTTATATGTACAGTCGCCAGCAGGTCAAACTATCCAAAACTGTAAAATTTTCCCGATTGAATATGAAACTTAATGCTTTGTATTAAAGTTTAAAATCAATCAAAGAAATTTGACAGATTGTGGTAGCTTGAAGTGCTGGCCTCTGTACATATTTTTCTTTCAAAGAAAATAGTCTTGAACCACACCACGTGCCACAAACATGGTCGTTCATGTTATTGTTATAATTAATAAATACCAATCCAATTAATGTTAAATGAACAGACACATTTTATTTTTGGAGACAATGACGCTCTAGGGATCAAGCCTTTAGCGACATTAAAACATACAATTAACGGAAACAAAGTACACCCAGAGTCGAAACGAATATTTGTTGATCACAGAAAAAATTGTCTCGAGTTGAAATCGAACCCACGAATTACAGCACAATTCTAGTAGCGAGCTACGCCAAACGTCTGCTGTCTCAAGCATTTTATCGAACTATAAAAATAAACTCAATCTTGTCTTTTACAAACAATAGATATTACATTAACGTAGACAAAAAGGCTAATTTTCCACCTCATTGGTCTAGTAATCGTAAGCGCAACTGCCACGCTACTCGACCTGGGTATCGAATCTGCACCCCGCAGATTCGATACCCAGGTCGAGCAAAGTGTTACTACGTTTTTCTTTTACTAGTTTTGTTTGGATTTGTGACCGTTTAAATGGCAATAGGCCAGTCTATGGCCCCCAATCACATGAGTCCTAAATATACTGTGCCGTGGCTATAAAAAAGATAGCTTAGTATATAAGTTATAAAAAAGGTTACCTTAGGCTAATCTAGGAACTAAAGGAACTTTTACAAAACATGGAATATACGTTTGCTCTTGCTACGAAATGCATCTTAATTTTGGTGGCGTTGAAATTAATTCAGCTGATGCCAATATTGCCAATAACGGTGTCTTCATGCCAATCCTCGCCACCCGAGTGGGCTTGTTGTAAAGTATTCCTAACAGGGCCAAGGCTGCAGTGTGAGCGGAATTCATAAGCTTTATAGAGGATTCTTAATCGTCAATAGCGTGCTGATTCCTACTCCTTCGTCCTACTTGTCCTGCAGTACGCACGTACGAATGTACCAATTTTCTGCACAATTTTCAAATTTTTTTGTCAATAAAAAACTTTGTAAGGACCTTCTACAAAGTATTATAAAACTTAAAAAAAAAGATGAATGAATTCGCTAAATTCGTTCTCAAGTTATGACCAAGGGAAACAGGGATTCATTTTTATATAGATAAAGTTCCTTTATCTTCCATTCCCTGCTGATGTTCGCTCCGCCGACACTGGCGCCCCGCTCAGCTCGGGTGTATAATGTTTCCCTGAAGAGACATTGGCAGCAGTGCTACAGTACACCACTTCTGTACATGCCAGTAACCGAGCTCATTTGAACCGGGCTCGTTATCTCTTATGTAGTTTAACTGCAGATAACAACGGCTGTTTAGATAGTTTGATTTTTGAAAATCAGTTATTGTTAACCAGGTGAATAGGGGAACATAATTATCTATATAGGTCCTCGTAGGAACGAGTACTAAGTAAGTAAGTTCTAAGAGTAATTCCACTCAAATTGGAGCTGCCCGACTGGGGAAGTACCTCCGCCTTGCAGAAAATCGATGTAAAATAACACTGCTTTGAGCTGTGTTGTGTTTCTTACGGTGAGCAAGGTTGCCAGTACTCCACGAGGAAACGTTGAGTGGGGGGGACTTTGACCCTTATACTGCCAACCCAACTATTCCTCTTTCAACACAGGGTCGGCAACGCGCAAGTGATACTCCTGGTGTTGCAAGCGTCTATAGGCTACGGAACCGCTTACCATCAGGTGGGCCGTATGCTTGTTTGCCACCTTAGTAGAATAAAAAAAAAGTTTTCTTCTGTTCATAAAATCTTTGTAAACTTGGTTAAACTTAAATTGCAGTTTCATTCTTGCATAAAATTATATTCTTAAACTTGACGATCTTGGGTACTTTGGATTCAAACCTAAGTCCTTCTAAATAGTTTCTATTTTTTTTAAATTCAGCTTGATTACTCGTGTGGTCGTAAGTGTGGCTGCTACACTAAAGATCCTGGGTTCGATTCGCAGGTCGAGCAATAGGCTCGCCCCCTGTTCGATGGGACCTAAACATCCGGCGAAGTGTGGGTGTACATTATTACACCTCTGCCTAACCCTTCGGGGAATACAGGCGTGAAGGTATGTATGCAGCTCTGATCCAGTAGCTTAACGAGAAGCTGTGTGTTGTGTGTGTTCTTTTTTAAAATTTAGCAGATAGCACATATTATATGTTTTTGTTCTTTCTCCGAGCCTTAGTCCCAACTATGTTGCGGTCGGCTTGCAGTCTAACCAGATGCGGCTTGATATCAGTATTTTACACGAAGCGACTGCCATCAGACCTCCTCAACCCAATTTTTGGGTAATATCGATACCCTGAGGATAGACTGGTTGTCAGGCTATTTGGGCTTCTGACTACCACTAACGATTGTGTATGACAACCGGGACTGACGGCTTTACGTACACGAGGCACGAATGGGTCTCGATGTGTTAAGAATGGTCACCCATCCACAGACTGACCGCGACTAGCGCAGCTTAACCTTGCACATTGGTCGATAAGCTTAGTTATTACATAGACACGAGCTGACATATATGTTTCTGTATATCATTTATAAATCACCAGGAGCAAAAACTAAAGAATTTACTATTCCAAACCGTTAGTCCCACTTCACCATGCACAACTAGCAATACCTACTAAGAATAAAAGACACTACTGCCACTTGCGCCTGACTATTTTTTGTAATATTAAGATGAAAAGGCATATCCACGCAGAACCCTCACAACTTACTTTACAGTTAGTTAAATGCCGAACGATGCCACCTTACCTTCTAACTATCTTTTTCAGGTTCGAATCCTGCCCGCGGTCGTATTTTTCCTTTTCTAAATAACTTTAAAATCTTAGCATGGAAAATGCCAAAAATATACAAAAAGATAGTTAGAAGGTAAGGTGGCATCGTTCGACATTTAACTAACTGTAAAGTAAGTTGTGTCGGTTGAAAAGCAAAAACTTGCATTTCAATAGGTGTTACTGACGTCACCATAAAGACGTAAATTCAATATGTGAAGGAAAAATTCGACATGACGGGTAGGTATCGCGGTGGCTTAGTGGTCATAGCGTCTGGTGTACCGAACCAGAAGACGCAGGTTCGAATCCTGCCCGCGGTCGTATTTTTCCTTTTCTAAATAATTTACAGGGTTGTGTTACTTTAAGCCAAATATAAAAAATACTGGTAGATGCAGCTTTTTTTTCCTGATTCCGAATATGTACGTAACTCAATTTCGATAAAAATGTCAGATGCGTCTTTCTTCCGTACGACGGGAGTATTGTCAAAGCGTCAAACAATGCAATATTTTATTACGATTTCTATTTAACCAAAATTTACCCAGTAAACCCAGTTACAGGGGATCTTTATGAAGGGATATTTTCAGAAATAATTTCCCTTTCTTTTACGTTTAAGTGATAAAGCGCATTATCATAACCCAACTATACTTACATCCCAAACTGGTGCATGCCGTGACAACATTACATAACGCCTTCAAAAGAGAAGTGCAGGTTGCTACGAATTATGAAGCTATTAACTACCTTTATAGTTTTACTTTGTTGGTGTAATAACTGGGTACGGATAGGAGCGAAAATGTTCCGAAAGTAACGTCAGATTACTGAATAACAAAATATAACCTTTTTTTTATACCACTAAGGTAGCAAGCAAGCTACGACCCACCTGATGGTAAGCTGTTACGGTCTATAGACGCTTGCAGCACCAGGAGTATCACTTGCGCGTTGTCAACCCTGTAAAACGAAAGATGAATCCAGTTGGGTTTAGCAGTATAAGGGTCACAACATTTCCTCGTGGAGCACTGGCAACCTTGCACACCGTTAGGAACACAACATAGCTCAAAGCTGTGTTATTTTCTCTTCGATTTTCTGCAAAGCGAACGTACTTCCCCAGTTTGGTAGCAACAATTGAGTGGAATTACTTTCACTATGCCCTACCTCTCTTTACCTTACTGCTACTAACAACCTTTTAAGAGAGGAAGCGCATATTGGGAGTGATTTACTAAGAGAAAATTATTTATTTAGTATGGAACACTAAAAGATGCCATATTATGTATATCTTGAATTATGCAGTCGATGTCCACACCAAAAGAGCCGGGACTCAGCATTTCAGTGGACGCCTCTGCATTGATGTCGGAGTCAGGCAATAAATGAAAGTAAAATAATAATATTAGGTAGCTTTAGTGTGCTATTTTCCCAACAACACATATTACGGCCTTCGCGGTGTCGAATTTCTCTTCCCCATAATTCTGCCTTCGGTGACGTCACATCAAACTGTTTTCACTCGATACTTACCGCCTTACGTTGCATCATAAAACTCCAATCTTGTGACCAGATTTTGATCTTATATACTGTATACATAACAAACAATAGTGACAGATACATAATGTATCTTTAAGCAAGAGCTAGTTCGAAAGACTTACACATTTCAAAATTTCATCATTTGAGAAGCGTAGAACAAAAATGGATTTAACTTTTTTAGATAACTTACTTCACAAAAGTGCCCACAGATTGTAAGTTGATGTTTGGAGTCCCTCATCGTATTCCTCGTGTACCTTTAATATCATTAGTTCCCCCTTTTCGTAAGTCAGTTCTGGGTTATAACTCTCCTATTCCAAGGCTATGTCGAGCACTCAACGGATATACTATGTCAATTAATATTATTTCTCAAAGATTTGCGGTTTTCGTAATCACTTAAATGAGTGAGACAATGTCAGATGTTTACCTGTTTGAGTAATATGTATTTTTAATGTAACTATAACATTTTATACTAACGCATGCAGTGTTTAACTGCAATTTGTTGTACAATCAGATATAAGAAACATAGGTAATTAGACGACCAATGTCTTAATAAGTATTGTAACTGTTGGTAAAACAAAACAACAGAAAAATACCAAAATCTATCCACATAAATGAGTAACACTTATTGCTCATCTCTCATTGCATACCGAAACCGATTGCAGAAAAAATGATATCGTCTGGACAGGAGCGTGGGCAATGAGCACGAGGTGTGGGCGGGCGGCACGCGAGCCGGCGAGCTGGTGGACACAGTGCAGAGTATACAGAGAATCAATATGACAGCTTGGGCTAGTGGCTGAGCGAACAGCTTCTGTGCCGCGTTTGTCTATTTAATCTCCGCACGGAACAAAATATTTGTATGACTGAAAAAGTAGTTGTTCCGGGTCTGGGTGTTTGTTTATGTGAAAGTTTGCGTTTGTAAAAACAACCACGATACAGGAGGAAATCCTAGTGTGCTGTAAATTTTAAAAGAGTAAAAAATATGATCTAAAGTTAGATGTTCCTCATCTGGGTGATTCTTTATGTATCAATTTGTGTTTGTAAACGAAACCACGAAACAGGAGAAAAGTATTGGGAATTGTTTAAAAAATATATTAAGCTCACATGCAGAAATATTTATCACATTCATATTATTGTTATAAATAAACAAAATACTCTGCAGTCTTATATTTGCTTGGTTTTATCACAAACACCAAAATAATTCAAGCACAGTCTACACTTGACTTACTGCTGTCTCCTCAACAACAAGCGAACGTGTCGCCCGAGGGCTCTCGTTGTCCAGATGCCGGAGATCACACACTACACATAGTACCGATATGTACAACGGTACACATCTCGTGTACGTTTGTGTTGTGTACTATTTGTGTACTGTGTGTGCCAGTTGATGCTAAGTGAGGATGTTATGGCAAGATGTGTTGCCGTAATGCTAACATTGTAACTGGAAGATGCAATTATACTCGTACTGGGTTTGTAGTTGGTGTACGAGCTGAGTGGTTGCCGCCACATAATTTACTAGCCAAGTTAACACTTAAAGCCTATACTGAGACCTTCAACATTATGCGACTAAGATAGACTTTTCAAAAGTAACTTTTTTAATAGTCTTATTGAAATAAAACACTTGACTTTGAGTTATAAATTAATATTGTGGATCAAATAAGATACTTAATAACTTTATGGAGATCTCTACAAACTCATAATACAGGTCTACTTCAATTAAAAATACTTATTATAGATGAAAATTAACATCACGGTCGAGTCAATGAAGCTTCTTAGTATTTACGTATCTATTATTAGATACGTAAATACTAATTTGCTTCTTTTTGTAATATATTAAATTTAATTAATGAAATTATTTCATTAATTTCAATTTACGACCTCTGTGATTTAGTCTTTCGAGTGCCGCTGCTGATCATAAGGTCATGGGTTCGATTCCCACAGGACACAATTATTTATGTGACGAACATAAAGTATTGGTGTTCTTCTGGGTGTTTCTTATATATGTATTATAAGTGTCTAGTACCCATATTACAAGCTCTGCTTAGTTTGGGACTAGATGGTGTAGTGAAATATTTCCTAAAATATTTATGTGGGATATAGGCAAGAAATTAAAGACACACTATAAACTTTAACCTTTTTGTTTTATTTTTCACTTCTTCACAAGATCACATTACTTACACCGACCATCGCTATTTCTCTTTCTTCCTTATGTCAATTGAATTTGACATTTCCTAGCATTCCCTCTCACTCACACATCTTCGCTCTCTTTCCTTCACTTAACGTTCCGTTCCCACATTTATTTAATGTATTATTCAATATCTAATATATTGTGGTGGCGTGACTCAATAACATTTTTAAAGGTGTTTCAACAATCATTCTTAACACAGATTGATTAACCATAATAAATGATCAAGATATACCCGTCACTGGCTAGTCGACAGCACTTCCGTGGTGATAGTGACGAATGTACTCATCTATTCCCAAACATAAATAACGTTAATACATAATTATCTAAGAAACAATGGCCACATGTCGGCAGTCCACTCCATTAGTGGCGCATGTGGCAATATTAATAATTACACCGCGGGATTTATTGCCACGTCACATGCCTACGACGACAACAAAATATAACATATGGTGTGATGTTTTTTAATAGATTACTTTGTTTATATAGAAAGTAGACCCTATTTAATCTATTATATAAAAGTGAAACACCACTCACTCACGAAATATCACAATATTTAAATAAATTCAGTGGACTCTGTGGTTCGAGTGTCGGCGAGTGATGAGGTCGTGGGTTCGATTCCTACTGGATAAAAATATTTATGTGATGCACCCTGACAAATACCAACTCTTATGAGTTTGTGTTATATGTATTTAAAAAACGAAGTATATAAATATTATGTGCATTGTCTAGTATCCATAGTACAAACTCCGCTTAATTTGGGGTTCTGTGTAAAATGTCTCAAATATTTATAACTTTCAATTCGTTTATTTGCAGATAGATTGGTATCGTGTTGATCTTACATGACAGTAATTTTGTTCTACATGTCAAGAAGGGTTGACGAGAAAATGTTAGAAAAATTATATTAATGTAAAATATGACATCAGGATATGTATGTACTTTATATTTACGTACATAGTTATTAGATTTATAGAGAGGATGAGATGTCTCATTCATTTCAAGTCTTAGTAACTTGATATTTGGCAGATAATGCCCTATAAAATATAGGTATCCACTAAGAAAGGATTATAGGAAATTCCCACATGAAATTGGAAATTACTAAATGCGAGGCACAACTGGTATAGGTACAATAAACGAAAAAAATAGTACAACATTATCACATAGGAAAATACGTACCTGCATTATTTATGTTTTTAATCCCATTATGAGCTATTTGTATATTTGCAGCAATTTCAGACAGTAATCCAGACAAATTTTCAGTGCAAAGCCTTCCATTGTTTCAGCTCTATTTAAAACGTATTCATATTTAACTCTCACCACAATACATGTATTTTAAATTGGTTTTATAATTTTCTAGAACGATAAATCTGGCCTAGACTGTAATAGTTAGTGATTTTTTTTAAAATATACCTATTTATTTCAAAGCATAATCCATTTGGCTTTTTGTTCATTTTACAAAATTTTCAGAATGTAATATATTTTCTATTCTGAGACCCATTAGCCTGAACTGAGTACGAGTTCAAACTCTGCCCTAGTTTATATAATTTATTTAAAAAAAAAAACATTGTTCAATCTGGAAATCGAATCCAGGACCTCCAGCGTAGCAGTCGCGAGTAGAACCACTATGGTTCTATGATGAAGTTTAGTGCAACGAACTCTCATAATATTATTGAACCTATTTACTTTTCCTCTGTCTACTATCTCCTCTAGTCAGTCTATACATCAATCTATCCGCACGTACAGTCGCCGGCAGCGCCGGATATTCCGTCGTCGTCGCAGTCGCGCGTCGCTGCGACAATTAGTCGCTGTTATTACTTGTTTGTCGTGTCGCGATACATTACGTGGCGGAGACATGACGTGTTGGCGGTGGCACAGTAAGAGATTGTCTATTTTAGCATCTTGATTCCTATCAGTTCAGTTGCCCTGGTTCTCCTGCAATCACTAATGTTTGACATATATTTATATTCCGTACCTACCGACTCTTAGCTTTTATACTGTCATATCAATACACGTTTTATTTTCAAATTTTCTAACAATTAATTCTCGTTTATCGGACAAATTTGACACATTATTTTCCTCCAGATTTTCGCAAAATTAATAATATAATATCATCACGCCTGTTTTCCCGAAGGGTTAGGCAGAGGTGTACATTGGTACACCAGCGAACTGTGGGTGGACATTGGTCACACAGTTGGACACAGTTTGCTGCTATATTTAGATCCCATGTAATAGGGGGCGATCCTATTAACATTAACCGGACACAACTCCAAACTCCAAGCTGCTATTGAGAATTTCATTGAAAAACCCAACAACACTTTGCTCGACCTGGGAACCGAACCCAGAACCACTAGACTAATGAGGAATTTAAATACAATAAAATTGATAATATCTAATTAGTTATCTATCGTTAAAAAATGTCATATACTTAAACATTTTGAAAGGCAGTTTATGTCAAACCAAGACGTATGTAGTTACTTTTTATTATGGAAAAGCACTTAAACTTTTAACAACCAAATAAAATCCACCGCCACATAAACTGTCTCAATGTTAACTAGCAAACTTTGCGCCCGGTGTGTTACCAACCTAACCGCCATATGTGACATCTCGAAATCACTGGGAGCATTGTCACGACTGAGTTATTGGCGCGATTATACCCACGTATTTATGTTGACGACTGTACACGGCACTGCCACCATTACGAAACCAACGAAGACTAACATTTGGCTTAGTTCAACCTCCATTGCGCGTTAAGTATTAAAATATCTTTACATAGAGCTAAATCAACAAGTAATGGAAATGTTGTTCAGCGTTTCGTTGATTATATTCGTAGGGTTGTCGTATTTTCTTTGATTAGGTGTGGACTAACAGAGACAAAGCACTTTGTGGCACCTTTTAGTGGCACTGAAAAATTTTTAGACACTTATGATGGTACTTTTATTTTTAGTGCGATATAAAATATGATTTAGTGGTACTGGAACTAAAATAAGTTTTAAGCAATTGTTCGAGTATTGTTCATCTATTTTTGGATAGCAATTACAATCGGAGTGTGAATGTCTGATCCACATGTGGAAGTTTTAGTGTCATGGGTTATTAGTTCAGAAACTCATAAACACTATACACATAGTCATTTCTGAACGGTAACTTGAAGGCGCAAATAGATAAATGGCATCAAGTAGCTCTTACCGCAGTCCCTGTTTGGATGGGCCACCATTCTTCACTGATCGAGACGTCCTAAATTATTATTTACCAAAAATAACTTTTTAACCCCGAATTTGTAGTTCAGAAGAATGTTTTGGAGTAATAACTTTAATAAATTAATTATACCACATGAAATGAACTGGGGACTAATACATTACAGGGCAGAGAACACCAAAAGGATCACTTATTTATTTTGCGGTTAGCGAAGTTTTACTGATACGTACCCGTATACGCATTCTCCCTGTGACCTTTAACCCTATGTCAATATAGGAAGAGTGAGAGAATATAGGGACAGTAGGTACTTCCTATATCCCATTGGTTGATTTTAAGATTTTCTTATAAAAGAAGGAAATATTATCTATTTTAGAAAGACCACTAGTCAAGTCAAAGTTAAATATTTTATTTCAAATAGCACTTTTGAAAAGTCAAAACTAATTGCACGGTTCCAAAAAGTGGGTCTTATGGAGAAGAACCGGCAAGAAACTCCACAATTAGAATTCATAGCATGGCCAAAAATATACATAAAATATAGGAGAATACCTAATAAGGACCATTATTACATAATGTGTATGTGTGAACTGTGTGTGTTATAGTTGAGTACCTTCTGTGTTCAACAGTTTTGTGTAAAACCGTCAAGTGTTTGCTGCGCATTCCTGGACACACGGGACACGAATATTTTATGACAGCCACCCTCTATGACATAGTATATCATGGAGAAGGCATTTCTCACTAGCTTCGAAATCTACAGGACTTATAGGAGTTAGGTATTCGCGAGGGAGTCAAGATCCCCCAAAACATCCAAACTGATGGAATAGTAGGTTTTTTTATAACACTTTATAACAAGCAAGCTTACGGCCCACCTACGATTGAAAGCGTACCGTAGTTACCGTAGCCTATAGTTGCTTGCAACATCAGAGGTATCACTTGCACGTTGACTGACTTTAAGGAAGAATAGTTGAGTTGGCAGTACAAGGGTTAAAGTGTCCCCACTGCCAGCACTAAGTTTCCTCGCAGAGCACTGGCAACCTTGCTCACCGTTAGGAACACAACACAGCTCAAAGCTGTGTTATTTCACGTCGATTTTTTTCAAAAAGGTCAGGTGCGTAGTACTCGCAACCGGCATGTATGTATGACAAGATATATGAATGTGGTCGAAGCGAAAGAAGTATGCAAGAATCGTAGCAAGTGGCGTTCTTTAGTTTCTGCCTACTCCTATGGGAAAAAGGCGTGAGTGTATGTATGTATGTATGATTTTCTGCAAGACGGAGGCACTTTACTTTTTTTATTTATTGTTGTTGTAAGGACATAATAAATATGCTTCTTTCTTTCTTTACTTCCCCAGACGGGCAGCTCTAATTTGAGTGGAATTACTCCCACTATGGCATACCTCTCTTAAATAATAAAGGTACATTTTTAAATTTGTCTTGGAGCTCTATGTACATACCACAGTCAAGTTTTTGACCAGTAAAAGTCCAACATGTACCGGACTACAGGATTAACTAAATATCTAGAAGCCAATCCAAAACGTATAAGGATTTTTAATAAAGTATCCTACTGACACGAATATTGTGGCGCAGATTATATTGGAATTTAGATTTGTCCCGTTTATGTCAATAACGAGCCTTGGATGTGGGATCTAAATATACCAACGGACTATGAGTATATATAGTTGCCCGTGGTTTGAGACAAAAGATTGCATATGTCCTTCTCCAAGATAAATAAATAAATATTCTTGGACAATTTCGTCCAACATCTAGTCGCAAACTAAGCAGAGCTTATACTATGGGTACTAGGCAATGGATATAATACTTATATACTTTTTTTTTGTAAATATATACTTAAATTACATAACAAACACCCAGACAAACACAAATACTTAATGTTCATCACATAAATTTCTGTGTCACGGGAATCGAACCCACGTCCTCGTGAACAGCAGTCCGACACGCGGACCACTAGACCACAGACGTCAAAGATCTAATCTATCTCTGTACCAAATTTTATCAAAATTGATTCAGCGGTTTACCGGTGAAAGCGTAACAGACAGACAGAGTTACTTTCACATTTATAATATTAGTAGGTATTAGTAAGGACTAATTGGGATGCCTGTTTTGTGGTCATAAGCGCGACTGCTACGCTAAAGGTCCTGGATTCGATTCCCGGATCGAGCAAAATGTTATTTAGCGGTTTAGTTGTAGCGTAACAGACAGACAGACAGATTTACTAATTTGTACGTTATGTTACGTATTGTACTCATTTATAATATTAACCTTTTGACCGTCACGGACGTGTATGGACGTCAAATGAAAACTTACTCACGACGCCAACGACAGTACGGCACGCCAAAAATACCACTTTTTTTGTTCAAAATACATTCCTATACAAAAAGTTGTTGTTTTTTTTTTGCCTATTATTAATTACTAGAATGTGTCGCTTGGCGTAGAGAACACGGATTTTTGTTATTGACGTGGCGGTCAAAACGTTAAGTAGGTAGGGGTAATAAGCTTCTCCACTGTTTCCTAGCTTGGTATAATGGTGAAGGGCCAGTGAGGTGGTGCGCATACATTATGCATGCTAATTTATCGGCGGGTCAGCGAGACTTCACGGATTACTTACCTACGAGGTTTTATTTTGGCTTAGGACTTGCCCGGGACAGGGGCGCGATGGAGGGGCTTACTGAACAATCCCTACTATATAATATTATAAATGCGAAAGTAACTCTGTCTGTCTGTTACGCTTTCACGTCTAAATCACTGAACTGATTTTAATGAAATTTGGTACAGAGATAGAGTTGACCTTGAGAAAGAACATAGGATAGTTTTTATCTCGGACTTTTCTCTTGGAAACGCGATATAACCGAACTCGACGCGGGCGAAGCCGCGGGCGGAAAACTAGTTGTTTTATAAATGACATGTATAGTTAGTTTGTATACAGCACAATACAGTAGCTTTATTCGCTTCTTCTTCAACCCATATACTGTCCCACTGCTGGGCACGGGTCTCCGCTTAGTATGAGAGGGATTAGACTATAGTCCACCACGCTGGCCTAATGCGGGTTGGCAGACTTTACACACCGTCGAGAAAATCCCTCAGGTATGCAGGTTTCCTCACGATGTTTTTCACATCGCACATGATTTCGAAAAGTCAGTGGTGCGTGCCTTGGATTCGAACTTTGACTTGCCAGTGCAATGGTCATACCACTAGGTTATCACAGCTTTATTCACTATATAACTTTAAACATTACTCGTATTAAACATACTATGACGCCAGTATTTTTGTTTATTGTAATAGAATGACAAATACACACTATTGTAATAAAATGTCATAAGGGCCACCCGATGCTAAGCGGCAATCGCAGCCTATAGACGATAGCAACACCAGCACACATTTTTATCGTCGATATGTTTAGGTCCCGTGTAATAGGGGGCAATCGTATTGCCATATTCGTGAACGGGTGCCGTCTGTCGGGGCTGGTCAGCTCTTACTGTCAATGGCAATCTTTTTTTTTCTTTTTTTTTTATTCTGAATTAATTTTAGTAGGTACACATCAAACTGCATTGTTCTCCTAAACTTATCATAACAAACTTGTAAACCAAGATTATTATTGTAATCATGTTGTTTTTAAAAAAGAGTGTCTGGAGTTTCTTGCCGGTTCTTCTCCATAAGACCCACTTTTTGGAACCGTGCAACCGGTGCAACTAGTTTTGACTTTTCAAAAGTGCTATTTTATTGGTCTAATTCAAATAAAACATTTGAATTTGACTTTGACATTAAACGGGCACAAATCCAAACTCCGAACCGGTACTGAGAATTTCATATAAAAACCCTTTATAGGTAACACTTTGCTCGACCTGGGATAGTATTGCGTTTATGACGATCTCGCAGAATAAGAGGGAATAGGCCATAAATAATAGGTTCACCATGATGGCCTAGAGGGTTGGCAGACTTCATACGGCGTCGAGAAAATGTCTAAGGCATGCAGGTTTTCTCACGCAACGCAATGTAATACGCACATGATTTTAGATGCGTGCCTCGAACTGGAGGCTTAGCAGCCAAATGGCCATATCACTAAACTACTTCTTACTTCACTACATAGTATAAAGCAAAGTCGCTTTCTCTGTCCCTATATCCCTATGTATGCTTAAATCTTTAAAACTACGCAACGGATTTTGATGCGGTTTTTTTTAATAGATAGAGTGATTGAAGAGGCAGGTTTATATGTATAATACATGTATTTTATTAGTACATTCCACCCGTGCGAAGCGGGGCCGGGTCGCTAGTTATGTATAAATGTTTAAAAAAGAAGCTGTATTTAAGCTGCGATGAAGACATATTAGACTTTATAACTTACAATCAAACATTCATGACGGTCCACACACACACACGAAAGTCCTAAATATACCTTGTTATTACAAAAACCCAAAACCGAAACGAAACCAAAAGGAAGACTTCGAAATCTCGACCAAAACGTCTAGACTAAAACAATGCCCCAAAAGATTAAAACAACTGTCAAGTTTAGTGTCAGTGACCTCCCGGGACCCTGAGCATACCGTTAGCTGGTCTGGGTCCCGGAATCAGAAGGCAATCAATTAAAGTTATCAAAAGATACCTATCGAATACCAAAATATATGAAAGGTCAGCAAAATGTACAACTATTTTGTATACTAACTTTATATAATACTAGCGACCCGCCCCGGCTTTGCACGGGTGCAATGTATGTAAATATAGCCTATGACACTCACAAATAATGTGGCTTTCTATTGGTAAAAGAATTTTCAAAATCGGTTCAGTAGATCCAGAGATTACCCCCTAAAACCTCACAAACTCACAAATTTTACCTCTTTATAGCATTAGTATATCTTTACTTTTTCCGAAGATTTAGGCAGATGTTCTCTGGTGTACTCATAGATGTAACATTGAACTGACATTTTAAAGCCACATCTATGGGTGTACCTATGTGTGTATTTTTGTCGGTATGTTGTTTTAGGGCCAATATAATAAGGGGCGAACCTATTTCCATTCACCGAGCACAAATTAATCTAAAATCTAAGTTTTCTGACTGGGATTTTCATAGAAAAACGCAATAGCTCTCAAATAATGGTTGACCTGGACTTGGAAATGTACTGGTTATCCGCTTACTCACCATAGCCACGTTTGTAGTCATAAAATTAGGTAGCAGTCGTTTTAGATTTTATTTATTTTAATCTGACATTAATCTTAACTTAGTTTAAATTTATTTTAATGAAAAATAAATCTACTTAATTATTTAATTTGTTATCTCAGCTATGAATAACTAAGCGTTGTAATAGTTATCTTTGTTCGTAATAAATTTATTTTATAATGATGCTTATAGTTTACCTAATACCTATGTATCCTTCACCACAATTTATAAATTATTATTATTGCTAAACTCGCCAGATTTAACTTTAATATATTTTTTATAATAGACTAGGTTATGCCCGCGACTTCGTCCGCGTGGAAAAGTTACTTTTAATTATTATCGTTGTAATTTGGCTAATTGTCTCAAAATCGTTATAAATTATAGCCCATATGTTATTCTGATGTATAAATAACAATACTGTAAAGGTTTATCAAAATGCGTTCAGTAGTTTTAGCGTGAAAGAGTAATACAACATTCATCCGTCCATCCATCCACCCTCACAATATGCTTTTTATTAACCATATTACAAAACCGGTGAATGTAGCATTCTTGCAGCCCCCATTTCGGAGACTGCCAGGATGCTATATAGGCTTGTAGATAGGGAAATTAGGCGTAGAGGTTATTTAGGCTAGGTTAAGTTGAGTTTGCTAATCTGAAAAGATTAAAACCCTCTATAAATAAATAAATAAAAATCTACCCTCACAAACTTTCACATTTATAATATTAGTAGGATAAGATAGGATACGCACGTTCTGTGTTTTTTTTTAAGATTATGTACACACAAACAAGCTAACAGACCGCTTCGCCTGGTTGTAAGCAACAATTGTAGCCTATAGGCATCAGCAACACCAGTCGTAGTAATCGCGCGTTATCATCTTGACACCTCAGTTGTTGAGTCTTATTTCCCCAGAACTTGGTAATGCGGTAGTACCAACCAAAATGAAATTAAAAACTATAAATAGAGGTCGAAAAAATTCCAAAAATATAATTACAATGACTTGAACTATGAATTATTCAACTGCAGTTGCCATTTATCACTTCTTAATAAGCATACATATTCATGCTGACAAACAATAGTGTCGTAGTGTGTGTGTGTGTGTGTGTGTGTGCAACAAAACTGTCTAGCTTTTAGGCCAATGTCCGACTAAATTAAGAACGAAATGTATACTTTTTTATTTTCGGTCTCAAATGGAGTTTTTAATCAGCTTAAATATTTATACCCCAAGGTTTTTTTAACGAAGATATAGTCCTCCGCATGTGCTGGACATGGAGACTCGTTGTGTAAAAATCTCATCTATTCAATTCGACATCTGTGGTCTAGTGGTTTGAGTGTCAGACTACTGATCACGGGTTCGATTCCCACAAGACACAAATATTTATGTGATGAGCATAAGCGTTTGTTTCTTTGGGTGTTTCTTATGTATTATAGGCAAGTATGTATTTATAAAATAAATAAATTAAAGTATTCTATCCATTATCCATTACTCATAATACATACTCTTAATTTGGCATTAGATGGTGCTCTGTAAAATGTCCCAAAATAATTATTTATTTATTTTCTCTCTTTGATGCACAGTCTACTTAATCTCACATGCTTTACACCCAGACCCAGAACAGTAACACTCTAAATTATTTAATTATAGCATAGGTGACACAGTACATACTGCTAATATATTTATTTATTTACAGGCATACACATACAACTTTACAGTAATAAAAAAAACCAAGATGTTGCAGCGTTCACATTACAATAAAATTATACTTAGATATATACAAATAATTATGTGCACGATGAGATCAAGAACCATCCTTAATTTTACCTCTTATCCATATTATCATAATAAACCATTTATATTCACATAACTAAAAATAATAATACGGCTCACGGCTGCAACAAATAGGTACCCAGTTCAGCTTAATGTGAAGCAGGAGGACCTACCTACTTACTCTACACCTAGTGCGGTCCTAGGACCGCTGGGAATCAAACCTAGGATATTTAGATATCCTAGGTTTGATTCCCAGCTCGAGCAGCGTTATTGGGTTTTTCTACGAAATTCTCAGTAGCAGCACGGAATCTCCTATTACATAGGACCTAAGCATATTGCGTGTTACTGTGGGTGAACATGTAGTACCTCTCTGCCTTACCCTTCGGGGAATACAGGCGTGATGGTATGTTAATAAATAACAAACCAAATCCATAAACATCAATTTTCATTTTCCTCAAAAAAATAATAATTAAACCGCAACAAAATTTCCTTTTTAATTTTTATGCAAAATTAGCCGCCATTTTTCAGGCCACGAGCCACAAGGCCCACAAGCCACCAATCAACATCACAGCCAGAAATATTTGCATCGCGTCCGCCCTCCTAAACAAAAGGTGTAATTTACCATCTCTAGGATTCCTCTCAGCGACCTCTATTGAAATGTAAACAATATTCTAGCATTCTAACTTACATAAGTAAAGATGAGCACAGAATTTTACTATTCTCATCTGTATTGCATAATACATAACATTGCTTTTCGTTTATACATGTTTTAGTAGTCTGCTTATTAGGAATGCAAATTTTTAACTCAAATAATACGATATATCTTATTAGAAACAGTTATCCTATTAGTTTTACTGGAACTTTGATTAATGTGTTAATATTAGAAATAACTCATCTTCCCTTCCAGCTTCCACAGAATACATAACAAAAAAAAAAACAATAAAAAAAAATATATATTCGACCGTGACAGGACTCGAACCTGCAATCTTCGGATCCGAAGTCCGACGCCTTATCCATTAGGCCACACGGTCGTTATGTATTTGTTTGAAATAGGTCACGTAATTCTGCAGAGCTTTCCTCACGACGGTGACGTCAGCTATGACGTCATGAGAACGGGTAGTAATCTATATCACGCTTCGAAACAATGGCGGGACAGATAGATTGGAAAGTAAAAAATAACAACATTATATACAATATAGTAATTATGTATTATCTATTATGTACAGTACAATGTAGGTATGGATCGTGCTGGATGGTGTCCTGATTATTTATCATATTGAATTCATATATTTCTTTACATTACAAAGAGTCATGATATTACTCAGATATGTCCAGCCTTTCTTGGGTTTCTTCATCTTCTAGAAAACTCCAGCGCCATCTAGTACTAGAAATCTAAACCAATGACTTGTAATAAATGTACTGAAAATAATATATTTACAGAAATAAAGATAATTTACCAATGATTGTAGTTATTCAAAATCATGATAATTTTAATACATTATTACACTGCAATTTGCACTTTAAGAAAAAGCCGACGAAAAATTCCAACGCAGGGGGGTCCAGAATCATGTACTGAAGTCATGGTAAGCCGTTGCGCGTCGATGTCCCTTCCACCCTGTATGTAGCTATTTAAATTTTGCCTAAAGGGGATTTAAAGCTGAGTTGTTCTCAGATCTCGGATCAATATTCAGAATTGTAATTCGCGTAAGTCCCTTAAGGCTGTGCGGTGTCTGTACCTCAAAAGGGCAGAACGCAAGCAATTTCATGGTGGATTGTGATATGAGTTATCGGTGCCTGACAGTCTGTGATACCGTGGGAACTGGAGTCTTAGTCCGTTTTGGTTTTTAGTGGGTACAAGTCCGATGTATACTATAAAAAAGCGTCCGTCCGACGGCGTGAAATTAAAAGAGAACGGAGCTAAATAAATCAGAAAAAAAACAGTCGACGGTCAAAATCATACAAATATGAAACTGTTAGTCTTTTTACCGAATTGTATATACATTTTTTAATGAACATACTTAAGGTCTTTTTCCCATAGTAGCAAGAAATTAAAAAACACTACTTACACAAAAAAAAGAGCATAAAAAACAATTCGATAACATTATTTTAACGCGAAGAGTATACATCTTTGTAGCTTTAGTCATTACTTTATCAGTAACTTACTATCATAATTTGACCAAAGTTATTTGTAGCGCGGAATAAAAACCAAATAAAATTCAAATTCCAAGCTGCTACTAAACATTTCGTAGAGAAACCCAATCACACTTTGCTCGACCTTGAAATCGAACCCAGGACCTCTACAAAAACACTAAATGAAACTTTAAAACTTATACAAACTTCGGGACAGCTACTGGAATACTGCATGTAAAGAGTATACATAATTAATTATTCATATTGTCATAAGTAGGTATGTGAAATCATTACATTATCGACGTCCGAGCCTTTACCCAATTATGTTGGGATCAACTTCCAGTCTATACAGATACGGCTGAATATCAGTATTTTACACTATCAGGCCTCCACGACCCAATTTGCTGGGATATCCCGTGTATAAACTGGTTGTCAGGCTTTTTGGTTTTCTGACTTCCTCAAATAACTGTCGTAGATGTCCGTTGGACAACCGGGACCGTTGAATTTACGTGCTCTTCGAGGCACAGAGGGATCTCAATATGGTAAGCATGGTCACCCATCGACCAACTACTGCGGCTCGCTAGCCGCTTACCTTGCAGATCGGTTGATCAGCAAAATTATTACTTAGCTACGAGCCCCTCATATGAAATCATTACAATAACTTTGTTTTATACCATTATGGTGGCTAAGAAGCATACGGCCCACCTGATGGTAAGCGGTTACCGTAGCCTATAGACGCGTGTAACACCAGGGGTATCACTTACGCGTTGCCGACACTGTAAAAATAAAAAGGAACAGTTGTGTTGGCAGTAGACGGGTCAAAGTTCTCCCACTGCCAACACAACGTTTCTCGCGTTGCACTGGCAACCTTGCGTACCGTAAGGAACACAACAGCTCAAAGCAGTTTCACTTCGATTTTATTTCAGTAGAGATGCGATTGTAAACTTATACAATTACAGGCAACTATATTGACTCACTGTCTTCCCCAAGCCTGCCCAAGCTTGCCCGGGGCAAGTAATGGCGATCCGATTGCCGCCCGTCTTAACCAACTCTGATTGATTGCCAGCACATCCTGCGCATACTGTTGATGGATTTCAATAAAATACAGTTCAAGTATTTGTTTAGGATTCTGTTGTCTTAGCGGGTTCCGTTTAAAATTGTTGAACCAATCGGTGCTGTGGATAAACGGGTAGGCTTGTTTGTACGTCTATCTTTCATACAGATTGTATACATATATGAAAACTGGACACCTGCTTAAATGTGGTATAACTTGAATACATAATTTTCTATATGCCTATTGCCATTAACCGGGCATAACTATGGAGTTATGAAATGAAAATCTTAGCAGCAGCTCCATACTCCGAGCTGCTGCTGAGAATTTCATAAAAAAAACCAATAGCGCTGCTTAACCTGGGCATCAAACCCAGGATCTAGAGACCTTTTGACGACGTCTGTGTCTAGTGGGTCGACTACTGAGCTTGGATTTGTGCAGGTCGCCCGCTTATCTGCTTAATCTTTCTGGGAATAAAGGGGTGATGGTATGTTTTGTTATTACGTAACATTATGTTATTTTGCATGTAGTTGGCTTCATAAAGTATATACATCCGCTAAGTCGAATCCCACGGGATTGAAAACAAATTCAATGCGAATAGTACCGCTGAGCATAGCTACTATATTATATTTTATATTGCCTATAGACGGTAAAAGACACAGTCATTCGCGGGTTTAACCCTCATTATACAGATAAAAAAGCCAAAACACAAAGTCGGTGTGATAATTTAACTGATGACAAGTCAGAGAGTCGCTTCTCAAATTTGTGTCAAATTAAAAAGCTTCTGTAAACAATTAAAATTAATTTTCAAAAAACATCAGCGAAATTAACATTCCGAAATAAAAGCGTTTATCAATCTAAAATTGCTTAATTTACACAAAAACTGTCAAACTACCCAAATTGTTCAAAAGCATCTGAGTTATGTTAGGGCTAATAATAATGATGATACCTAATTCGTCAACCTGCCAAGTGTGTGACGGACATCGCACACAGGGTCTCATATAAAATCAATTCAACATTCATTACTTAAAAGATAAGTAAGTAAGTGATAGTTACTTATTTTCGGACCTGTTAAAATTATAGACACTTGCTAAAATGCTTTCCCATCACAGAGAGAAAATAAAGTCTCGCTTTCAGAAAAGAGAAAAATTTCATACACTTTTATATACCTACATAATTCGCAAACAACTTCTTATTTAGATATTTTGTACAAATAAGTGCTATTTTTATTAAACGATACCTCATCATCTTCATTTTCGTTAGTATAACAACCGGGACCTACGGCGTAACGTGCTCTCCGAGGCACGGAGGGATCTCGATGTGTTAAGAACGATCACCAATCCACAGACTGACCGCGACTAGTAGCTTAACCTTGCAGATCCATTGATCAACGTAGTTATTACTTAGCCACAGTTCCACTGCGGGCCACAAGTCCCCTCTCAGAGAAGTGTTAGCCAGTTGTTTTTTTTATCAGTTTGTTTGGCAAAACAATAAAAATTGGTCATTTTACAGAACCTTAAAAAATTAACATTTCAAAGCCAAATATTATAAGAAAGGTAGAATGAATGGCGTCGGAAGCAATAAATTTGGTTCTAATTACAAAGTTTGCTTTGTGGACGCCGAGCGGTGTTAAGCGGCAATTACCGGACACCTGGATGCGCCCGACTCAGAAATGATAATCGTTGCTATAATTACTGCCAGTAATCGACGGATGCGCTTGAGCAACTCGCGAAAGTTTAGCTATATTCGCGGAGCTAGGGACTGTTAGTGACGCAAAATCGGGTACATTACATAAATAACATGTCATACCATCACATCAGATTCTATTGCCATTAACTAGGCACAAATCCGTATAATACTTTGATCAATCTAGGAATCGATCCCAGAACCTTTACGCGTAGCAGTCGCCCTGACGATCACTAGGCTTTATGAGGCTTATTAGCTTTAGTAATCAATGACAAAAGGTATTTCTGAATATCCACTATAAAAGATCCGCCACCAGGCGTTCATATTTTTAACACGTGGTGTAATTTATCAAAAACCTACAGAAGATGGTTTATTTTGATATTACAAGCTTGCGTCTAATCAATTTTTGATTTTATGTGAATCAATAATAAGGTCGACAATGCCGTTATTTAGTTCAGGCAGAAGTATATACATATTTGCGGTCTCCTCGACTATTTAGTTCACAACGCTCGTCAAAAAACCGTCGCCGGCGCACCGGCGGCATTCATCACTTATCAATGAGTTCACAGAAACTATAATCACATTAAGTTATTATGTACAGGCGACACTACGAGGCCAGTTGTTGCCACATGAGTTGTGGATTGAGTGCCACAGTGCCAGCGTATTGCGTATGACATGTAATCACAGATTAAACACCAAACGAAAATAATAATCTTGGTGAAGCTCTGTCTACGGTTACACGTCGGTTACTAACAACTGTATAAATAGTGATTAAATAACTAACGTCCCATTTATTGAAGTCAAAGTCAAAAGGTTATTTTGTTTTTTCAAGATCATTACTATAAATGCATCTTGGAAATGGTAGGTAGAAATTTCTATTACTACGCTATCTACTAGAATACAAATAATGTTCGCAATATTGCAAGGTCGGCGATATAATTGTTGTCTTGCTTTGCTAAGAGACAGAACCTCCACTAATTTTCACTGTACGTTGAAAGTGCAACGTTACATTGAGGTATTAAATCCCAATGTGAACATTGTATCGTTGCCTTGTCGCTAATCAACGGATCAGTGTTTGGTCTTTTTGGGTGGAATGATGATGGTGACGTTATGTTTGTATTGATTAATGTGCGCGGTGAATCTGGTGAGTTAAACGCTGAGTTATGCAGTAATGATAATAATTATGTAGGGGACTGCAATTCTTGTAGTGATGTTAATAAAATAAGCTTTAGATACTTTAAGTCTGGTACTATCTGGTATAAACTGTATATGAGTTATATATTGTTTAAATACACAGATTTGTGTCCTACCTTCATAAAACATAAACGTACATTAGAGCTGTTTGATTACTAATAGTGTAGGGTATTAGGTGGCTTTATTTTGCTAGGTGTTTGATGTCAGACGCCACGAATCGGGAGTTTGATTCCCACTCCTTACAGTGAATCGTTATGAAACTACGAGGTCATTTTCATTATAACTTAATTATCGATACATAAATATCGGGTCTCCAAATTCAGTGTAATCGAACCTACTTCCACAAAATTTAAATAAGCCATTACTGTCATGATGCAATAAGTTATCATTAATAACGGCATATCAAACAAAAGTAAAGGAAACAACCAACATATAACACCTACATCTATCCACAAATCTTTATAAATTACTTTTAAAACGTTACAAATCTTCCATACTTAAATTATGGGCCTTATTGTCAAATTCCAATTCAAGCCACATTTAAATCACTCGACTAAACCAAGAATATTTTATCGAACATTCTTATAACGTCTCAATTGATTTCCAAATAACGGAAGAAACCAATAACGGTCAATTAAAATTATACGAAGCTTTTTAGAAAAGGAATCGCTCGATATAAATCAGGGGCGATGCGTTACGAATTCACTACATTTACATAATCGACCACTTCGCTGCCGTCGACTATCGAATCGTCCAACCATGTTTCATTGTAATTTTAATGCGAGACAGCCCTAAACTTTCAACTAAAATCTATCACCCCAACCTTAATTCTTTACAATAAGGTTTAAAATAAGTTTATCGTCTGTAGGTCCAGGGTTGTGCTGGTATATTTAAGTGAGAACGGAGCACAATGGGACAAAGAAGCGTCCGCAATTAAATCGGTGCTTTTTGCGAATGCTGTCGTTGTGAACACCGATGGACGATGGCCTTTATATGACGTCGCATTGATCGCGTTTGTCGATGCGTTACAGATAGATGGACGACAGGCTTTAAGCTGTGGAAAATAGAAATGATGTGGGTTAGCATTACCTGTTCGGTTTGTTAATAATTACAATGAAACAGAAAGCTCAACTGTTTTCTCTGTCAATATTATTGTTTACTTGATAATAGTTTGCGTAATTATATAGAACTTCAGGAGTTGAAAAGTTGTGTTTTAAAATCATTACACGTGGCAGCCTCAATATCTTTAATTATATAATTCTACTGTACGTGTGTATTTCACTGAACTCCTCCTAAACGGCTGGACCGATTTGAATGTTTTTTTTTTTGCATGCGTTTGGGTGTCGCCCTGGATGGTTTAGATTCACAATTGGACCCGGTAGATGGCGCTGCAGTCGGTATCTAGTTTATTTATCTATACTGCAACTAAGCAGCTGGATCATGCAGGACAACTTTTGTCGTGTCCGCTAGTTTACCTATATAAATCAATGGTAAAAAGCCTCATTATTTATGATCCACATTAGAAAATTGGCAAGGATCTGCACCTGATGAAGTCTGTGGTCTAGTGGTTCGAGTCTTCTGATCTCGAAGTCAATACCACAGCACACAATAATTTATATGATGAACATAAGTGTTTGTTTCGGTCTGGATTATATGTATTATAACGTATGCATTTACAAAAAAGATATATAAGTAGTACCATTAATACAAGCTCTTCTTAGTTTGAGACCAGACGGTGCGGTGTACAGTAAACATCAATTTTTTATATAATTTCGTTTTCATTTTAATTTTTTTTTTACAAGAAATTGTTGCTAAAGTATTTCTTATTTTTTTACATCTTTTTTTTCTAACCTTTATGATCCCACTGCTGAGCAAAGGTCTCCCCCATCTCCTTCCACTGATCTCTGCTCAGCGCTATCTGAGGCCAGATAGCGCTGATAGATTTTACATCTATGTTTTGTTTATTTCATTCGTGAACTAATCTTATGTTTGAATGTATATTGGCCCGTAATCGGCTTGTGTACAACACACGAGGCCACTGTGTAATAATTGTGTGTGTAATAATTTAAATCAAATTACGTGTTGTATACGTAAGCTGTGGGAAAAGTTTAATAAATAAATGATTAAATTAATTGCTAAATACAGCTTTGTTAGTGCATTCGAGCTGAGTATGCAGCCCGAGCAATGACCTAGTCTTTCTCAAAGGCACCATTCTCCACAACTTACATATTTTTTGGTATTTATTATTTGTTAAAAAAGTACTACTCTAGAAATAAAATCATGCTATACGTTTGTAAGTACATCGTTAACTGTCCAATGGTTGTCGGTAAGAAATAAAATTACGACCGCCAATTGTATGTACTACTTTAAGTTTATTTGTTTAATTTTATTAAGCTTCTAAGTATACAATAAAGAATATTCTATCTGTCTATCTTATTGTTTTTGCTAACGGCCTTTCTCAATATAAAATCCGTCGGTAGAGTTGCTAACAAGAGATAGGATTTTGATATTACTTGTATGGACGTTATGTCAAAATCCTATCCATAGTAAGGAAATCTACTGACTGATTCGTTATTGAAACCGGCCATAAGAGACAAACTGTGACTTAGAGTTAAGTGTAAGCCCTCCTTAAGGTATATACCTCGATATGTACTTTGCATTGTATGTAGGGGAGAGTCGGCTTATTGTACCGTTGGTTCAATCGTACCGTATTTTCTACCAAAAGATGTTATTTTTTTCGACTAACTACACTTATTGCATATCCGCGCTACCCTTTGAACGCAACCCATTGGCTAAGATTATTTTAAATATCTATATTTTTTTTTTTATCTTAGCTTTTCTAACCTAACCCTTATGGGGGGACAATATAGCCAACTATCCAATATATGTTTATTGTTTTATATATAATATTGTTAACAATAAGAATAGATAGTGCGATACGTTATGCCAATACTTCACCCAGAAGACTGGAGCAATCCACTGAACAAGGTAGTCTGTCAGAGGCTGTCAACACTGGCGCTTATTAAAAACATCTCAATGATGTATTGCGAGTAATTTCTACGGAATACCCCCGTAATGGGGGGTACGTCCCGCCGGCCCAGCTATGAGCAGGGTTGTCGGATTTCATACTCGTATCTGACTTTTACTTTTTGATAAAAATAAATAAAAAGTCATTGACTGTTTAACAAAAGTAATAATAATATACGATTTTTTTTTCTCAAATATCTAAAGCCTATTAAGTAGCCCATCAGAACGACCACTGCAAAATAAATGCCTCCCTACAATGATATATATTATTATAACCGGGTACATGCTGATTGCAGGACCCAAAGACTCCTAGCTGGGTCATCTATCCACTGTAGTTCATCTATGTAGTGAAAGATCCATCAACTTTGTGTTGCCACTCGAACCTACCATAAGATAAGAACTAGAGTGCTTTATCATTAGAAATCGTTTCTTTCTTAAAACAGACCCTAGATACAGTTATTGAGTTACCATAACACAAAAGCTATTTTTTATAAAATATAGCAGCTTAAACCGACAGGCCAACCCTACGCATTGTTATGATTTATAGGTTTCTTAATAAATACGTAGAGTGGCGCCACCATCGACCGTTGTTATATTAATTGCTATGGTTATTAATTCATGCGCTGCCCGCAGGACCGCCATCGCCATTGACACTGAATACTCTGATAGTGTCGTAGACGTTGTAAGGGTTACGTCGAATTTCACCGTTTTACAATAAATTTGCATGAATTGGCTTGTCATTTAACATTATATTATTTTTACTCTAGCAGGGGTACAATGTCATCATCAATCCATATACTGCTGGGCACGGGTCTCCTCTCATATTAAGAGGCATAGTCCACCACACTGGCCTAGTGCGGGTTCTTCACGACAACTTCACACACCGTTGAGATAAATCCCTATAATATATCATAGTATGTTATGTATAATATGTTATGTATAATCTATGCACCATCAACCCCATTTTTTGGTTTAGTTCTGTCAGTCCACGGTGCCTGGAAGTGGAATCGTTGATCGTAAGAGATCGTCGCTTGTTTTGTAATTAAATTTGATACATTAGTGTACATACACCAGCAGGTCAAGCTATCCAAAACTGTCAAATTTTCCCAATTGAATATGAACCTTATTATTTTGTGTTTAAGTTGAAAATCAATCACAGAAATTTGACAGATTGTGGTAGCTTGATGTGCTGGCCTCTGTACAATAAAGAGTTATTATTGTTTTCCTTTCCGTTTAAGCGAGTGATAATGAATTATTAAACACGCACATGAGTTCGAAAAGTCAGAGGTGCACGCCTTGGATTCGAACTCGAGACGTTTGACTTAGCAGTCCAATGGTCATATCACTAGGCTATCACTGATTTATTGCATATTTAAGGAATTGCCTTTTTAGTCTAGTAGTCCTATGCGCTACTACTAAGGCTCGAGGTTCGATTCCTAGGTAGAGCAGTGTTATTGGATTTTTCTATGAAATTTGATTTATGGCCCGTTATTTGGCCCTCCCCATATGAAATGGGACCTATACATACCGGCGAACTGTGGATGTGCAGCACCTCTGCCTAACCCTTCGAGGAATAAAGGCATGATAGTATGTTATGTAAGGAAAGTTGTCTCGTTGTACGGAAACAAACGCGCATTAAAATTTCTTCCACAAAACTTTCTTCAGTAGCCAATACTCTACAGTGTAAACAGAAGTCAGTCCAGTATGTCATAAGTAAAGGCCAATCCCAGGGTAAGCAGGAGGTCAGCTGGCTACATAAATAGACGGGCTGTTGTCTGCCACGGACAATTTGAGGCTAATGGCCCGCGACTCATTTGCTCCCGGCATGTTTTGGACGGCCAAATGCTAAGGATGCTAAACACTGCAGATAAGACAAGTTCGAAGTTCGCTGAAGAATATTTTGCCTATTCATAGGCGTATAGCTTGATGTGATGGCCTCTGTAAATACTACTGTAAGTAATATATTTGCATCGACCATGGCATATCAGGGACCAATCCCACCCTGAAAAATAATACTAGATACGCCAATGTGCCTATTCTAAGAATACTAGCCGAGTTATAATCAAGCGTCTCTTTTCTGTATATGATTCTGCTGCGTTGTTTTAGTGAATAAACAGTCGTGATAAAATCTGTCAAGATGCAGATGATACCGTCTGTAGGCTTTGGAAACCATTTACCGTCATGTGGGCCGTACTCTTGTTTGCTAACTTAGTGATCAAAACTAAGCACCGCCACCCGAAGGATTGACTATTTGATGTCGTCCTTAGTAGAAATTGACAATTTCAAAACTCTTCAAGATTTTAATTTGAAAAAACATGTACAGAATTTAGTATTTGATGATTGAAAAACAACTAAAGTAACATAATTTCTTTTGCACTGTCAAAGTCAATTGTTGTATCTGACCGACATTCGTCTTATCGAGTTCGCTCTAAATAAATTTCTAATGCCACCTCTTATATGGAATTGATCTCATAATCTATGTCCGGTTTGATAGTAGTTGCGAACTATCGCACTCGACCGCGAGCCACCGCCCTAATAAAGAAGGAACATTTTTTACACGAGCATTACCGAATATTGCCGAACATTGCCGACGATTACTTACGCGCCAGCGCACCCCGCGCAAATACTAAAAGTATTTGAACTGTGTGTAATCGCTCCAGTTCATTATGTCGGTTTTGTGTGTATTACTGTTTTGTTGTCTATGATAACATAAGTTTATGGTGGTTATAAATTTATGCTCATGTGGATATTTTATTGCGAGAAATTGAGACCTGCTATTTGCTAATAACTAATAAGTAAAAAAAAAAATACTGAAACACAATGTTTATTCCAACACTCGAAATATAAAACGCAGAAATAATACATCATATTTATTTTCCTTAATTATAACCAATAGAAAAAATATTAATATATACCAATAATACCTTGTCTGACGTCAGAAAAGCCTCTATCTCAGCACTATTATGATCAAATTTCAATTTACTTAATTTACAAGAAAGACATGTTACACGAAATACTAAAAACGAAGATCAACCAACCTATTGCTAGTAAAACTGATTCCAGAGTCCAACTACAATTCGCAATGTAAAAATTTCCAGTTTACCTTTTAAAGTAGGTTTTATTGACTGTAAAAAACCTCATAACCTCAAAACATGTTACTATATTTATAATACATACTTTGTAATACCACCGTCAATATTCACCCGTTACAAATCAACAAAAAAAATTAAAATACCATTCTTACAATCTAGTTTGAACCCCGCGAGGGTTGTGGCGCAGAATTAGCCAACATGGCGGATTCTAATGTATATTCTGAGTATTGGGTGTACAGCATGATTTAGAGGCGACGTCCCGCCACCGATAACCTTTTGCTTGATATATTGATCACGGACAAGCGCGTATTTATGAAGGTTTTTATCTCTTTACATGTTGCCTTTCAGAGGGACCGTGGGGTTGAAATTGTGTGATGTTATTCGTAAGGTCAACATTTTTTCTATAATCAATTGCTGAGTACGTAAAATATGATGTATTTATTATTTTCCGGTAAAAAGACTTATATAATTAAATTTTCTTAAAGAATCACGGTAATTCTGACTAGGGCTGGGAGAGAGATTACAAAAAAAATTGAAATCGCACTTGATTTGAACGTAAAGTCTACTTACTCGTATGTAATTCGTTGAATGTTCTTGGTTTTGTAGGCTAGTAAAAGATATTTTTTGTGTTGAGTTACTTTGTACATTATTGATTTATGATCACCCTCGTCAACTATTAGGGGTTTTAAAAGCCACCATTGAATGGATGCTGCAGATGATAATAATAATGACGTTGAACTCCAATCAACTTTCTTTGCAGATCGAAGCTTGTCCTTTGAATACATCAATTTTTTTTATGACTAATTCGTTATCGCAGTGCATTTCTTCGTCGACACATGGTTGTTCTAGTTTATTTCTCATTAAAAACTTATATTTCACTAACTGAGAATACTTTTATGCGTTAGGTTGTACGTTAGTTTACAAACTAGTTAGTTAATCCTTAGGTTTAAGTAAATTAGACTGATGTTTATTAGTTACACTGTACAGATGTCGACGAATAGGTATATAGGACCATCATCATCTTCCTGCCCTTGTCCCATCATCATTATCAGCCTATAATAGTCCACTGCTGGACGTAGGACTCCCCTAATGTGCGCCATTTCACACTGTCCTCGGCTTTTCGCATCCAGCTTCTACGAGCAGCCTTTCGCAAATCATCACTCCATCTTGCCGGAGGGCGTCCCACACTACGTTTGCCGAGTCGCGGTCTCCACTCGAGAACACGTCTACCCCAGCGGTTGTCGGTTCTTCTGCAGATATGGCCAGCCCACTGCGACTTCAGCTTGCTAATCCGGTGTGCTATGTCGGTTACTTTGTTTCACTGTCGGATAACCTCGTACCCTTGTCCCAATTTATTATTATTATATAGGATAGATATATGATATAGATGGTATGGATGGGCCTCTGCTCACCAGCAATAATGCAATAGCAATAATGTGCACATTATTGTGTTCCGGTTTCAAGAGCAATATATGTAGTGAAATTACTGAGCATAAATAGATCTGATAAAGACACTTTAACAAGTCAGTATTTAATTAACAACTGAGGACTCACGATGACAACACGTTAGTGATACCACTGGTGTTGCTGCCGTCTAGGCTGCGGCTGCCGCTTACCATCAGGCGGCGCTGTGCTTGTTAGTCATTTTATTAAGAAGATATATGTCCACTGCTGTACAGGATATTATATATTATATATTATATATTATTACGGGGTATTTTGTAACACGTTGTTTATACGTCAATGTATGTATACTTCAACGATTCCAGACGCCTCGTTAATTCCAAAGCGAAACAATAAAATACGGTACCAAATAAATAAGTAAAATCAACAACCAACGAATTCCACCACATTGCCGATCCCAGAAAAACGTTCTCTCTAAACAGAGCTAAAGTGTCGAAACTGCACATGAAGTTAATTAGTGATGTGATTGTGTGAGACTAGTGACCGCGGCCCGGCTCCGCCCGGCGCTAATTAAACAAATGCAATGATTTGTATAAATAAATTCTTGTTCTTGCACCGTCCACTGCAAACCAATCAAATTACTTCACTTTGTTAGTTGATTGCGCGCAGGGAACAAGAAGGAGAGGAGGCGGCGATTTAATACTTCAGTTCCCGAAAATTGTGGGAAATAATTCTTTTATTTATTACATAAATATGTAAGTATTTCATACCTAGCCCTAAAGCGGCCCCCGTTCACTTTATCATCTACTGCCTCACCGCTGAGCACGGCTCTGCTCTCAAAATGAGAGCGATTAGGCAATGCAATGAAACCTCGCTCCCCCAGCAAAAAGTTGTGAGGCGAAACACCCGTGTGGTTTCAGTCAGTAGGTAACCATGTGCGTGGAATGGAACACGCCCCGTAGTCTTCCCCGGGCGGAGGCAACTCTAAATGAGGATTTCCTTACTTTAAAAATAAGATTAGTTCACTACTCAAGCAGCTGATCAGTACAAAATATTCACCATACAAACAATATAGTGGTCCTCGGCCTACTATTGGATTTAGGATGTCATTTCATTCACCAAGTTATCGAGACACATTCCAAATAAACGTCATAACTTGTACCTATGCACGGCACGTCCGTGAACTGTGGCTACTGTTTCGAAGCCTACAATTGTAATCTGTACATCATGAGATTGTGATCGATAAGCACCTATCACTTGAAAGACTGTTCGTAAGAGGATATTCAACCGTTTCTACTTTCCCCGCTTAAATTCCCACATCCACTCCACCTTTTTACCTCATGGTAACACACAGTTCGACGTCCATGTTGGCTCTTAATTAATTTATACCCCTTCTTGTGCAGGTACGAAATGTTCTATGAAAAATAGTAGCCCACCCCTGATGGAGTATTTCCACTAGTAAGGTTGCTTCATTGCATGGCTAGACTACAACGGATTGGATATCATAATAATGGATTGGAGAGGTTTGAATTTATTATGTTTTAACTTTTTGCAGTCAGCGTTCGTATTTCGGTGTTTTTATTGTGATGATATGACAAACAAGCATAAGGGTCGAATGATGATTGTAAATGGAAATTGCTGCCTATAAACGCCAGCAAAACCAGTGGCACCCACTTGTTGGCGTCTTGAGACTTCAGTTGAATCCTCAAATGCCCAGTAATTGCACTGGCAACATTAATCTTCAAACCAGAATAATGACAATGCGGTGGTAGATACCATCCCAGACAAAATCAGCAGAGTATTAATACCGACTAAAAGTACACGATGTGACAGTCCCTTTAGGAATGAGGTTACAGTCATGGTCACTAAAATAGAGCTCCAAAATCCCGATATTTTATAAGAAAGATATATAAGATCCGTATGTGATATTGAAATATCTGTTTGCTTGGAAGAAGTCTAAAGTATTCTATCTCCATGCTATATCTAAATCTAAAGTATTAGAAAACAATTTTATTATAAATATTGCATCTTACAAATATTTCTGAACAAACTCTCTTTCGATATTTTTAAGGACCATTCTAAGAACTAAGATTTAGGTCTGATTTCTATGCAGTCGTTCTCGAATATAGACACGGCAATCATAAACAAAGTATACAATAAAAACAAAACTTCAAAACGCAAACACACATCTCAACAACACCGATTCCATTCCACACAATCTCGAAGTCAGTTCCGCAAAACATTCAGAACTTTCTAAAAGTCTCCACATACTTCGGATTCCCACAAAAAGGTAGACATTAAAATAAATCTAGATTTCTTAGAAGCCGTGTTGCTCCTGAGGTCTGTGACCTGGGGAACAAAAAGTTGTCTGGCCGCTACCATTGTTTGTTTTTAAGGTATTGTCGCCACTGTGGAGTCTACTAAAGATTTCATTTTTGATTAATGATGCAAGCGTGTTCGAATATACCAAGTTGGAGGACATTGGTTTATAATAGCTCATTACCTCATTACCCATTGGTCTTCATTACATTAAATTTGCCCATAACTAGGAGACAGATCCTCTCTATGAGCGAGGAATTGGATTATGTTCCATCGAGCCCATGTCCCTTTTGGCTACTTATTTTTTTAATAATTGCAATAAGGTGACAAACAAGCATACGGGCTGCTTGATTGCTTGAGCCAGCAACACTATTGGTATTATTCGTTCGTTGAGGCAATAACTTTGCTTAATTCCACTGGCTACATTAAAAGCCTTCACACCACAATAATGCTAGCACATTATTGCTTAGCGCTAGAATATTTTGAAAATGCCGTGGTGCCGACGTAGACAAACTCGACAGCAGAGGTCCGACACCTGAAAAAAACTCCCAATGCGTACAAACCTTATTCACAGAGATCATTAGCTTTAATTTGCCCACTAATATGATGCAAATCTCATATTAGTGGGCAAATTAAAGCTAATGATTGAAGTATATAGTATTATTGAACCAACAATCTGATGAATAACTACGGTAAGTGTAGTTTAACCTCGAATAATAATCAATTTTAGTGTCGCCGTGAACCCTCTTCGCTGTAAAATATTTAATATATTTCTTTGGTGACGTGCTTACCTACTATGTAATTCAGTTTAATTAGGATTCCGTAAATGTGGTGCGGCGGCCCGCCCACGGCCGTAGCCAGATCAAATAAGTTACAAGGGAATCCGCTAATCGAGGGCTCAGCCGAACTAATATTGAGTGAATTAATAAAACCGCTAAATGTGCAAACTGGGCTAGACAATATTAGAGAGATTTAATGGATTAGACTTAAATAAGTAGCCAATACTTACTGAAAATAATAATAATTGAAGGTTATTCACTTTTTAGTTTTAAATAATGTATTGAACCGGTTTTCATCGCACCCTTCGCCCGGTTCAGAAAATATCTATCAGAAATACTTGCGACGTTTGCTGGAATGCACTTTGCATTTCGTGAGATTGTCCGAATCTTGCCGAGCCAACCGTCCGTACATGAAATTGTTGACAGTCTGATCGGCTGAAATCTCTATTTCTGCGACATATAAAAGGAATTTCTCAAGTTATGACGTCACTAATAATAGGTAATAAATATTTGGGACATTTTACACAGCAAGTTAAGCAGAGCTTATAATATGGGTACTACACAATCGATATAATACTTATATACTTTTTTTTGTAAATACATACTTATGATACATAAGACAATTGATGAAATTTGGCTAAATAATAATTTAACTATTTTCTTTAATAAACTTTATTTAATCTTTTACGCTGAAATATTGTAAAATATTTTGACGCACAATCGTCGCACCCCACATTTCTCCCGGCATAATAATCACCGTCATCTAGCCCCGTCTCCCCGACCCTTAGGCACGACATTTAGCCTAACTAAACTGTACATGACGCCCGCTAATTAACTTAATGTAATTACACATTACACACTCCAGCTGATGAACAAACATGAAAATATACCAACTTGCTCTTTACAGCGTTCACGAACCCTCTATTTTTTACAAAGTTTGGAATAAACTGAAACGCCTACTAATATTTTAAGAGCAAAACGCTGGAGAACGAAATTGGGCTGTGCTTGAGACTATTAATGTAAACCTTTCAGGCGTAACGTTAAGAGTTGTTTTCTTAACTAAAAGGTAAATATTGGGGTAATGTTTTGTCTTAATTAAAGTTCTCTGTCTCACAAATGACTTTAACCATTAAAATATATGTTCGTACCAAAAATAACGTAAGCCTGAATATACATTAGGTATGTTCCTTTTTCCGAAATCATTACAAAATACGACATTGATAAACAGCGCATATTTCGCAATACATAAAGCAAACATACCATAACGCAACATAAATGGGTAGGCAGTAATGATTTGTGACGTACAATAATCATATCCGGGCAGCATCGAACCCTGGGCCATAAATCACGACACGGCGTATTAACCACTGCGATGACCTTAGCATTGGGGCCCTGGTTTAATGTCTGTGGATTAAATATTATGTATTACTGAATTATCACTGAAATATAAATATACGTGACGTCACAGTAGTGATTTTTTAAATTATAAATCAATTTCAGTGAAATGCAGTCACACACAAGCCCAAAGTGGAAGTAGATAATAAAATTTAATATCCATAATACACATGAATAAGTAGGTAAATCTATTTTTATATCACTATACATAAATGTGATTAACAGCAATAAGTAAACTCATTGCTGTTAATGTAGCGTACCTACATGAAGAATAAACGCGGCTGCTCAATTTGAGGCTTTGCTTTGGTTTCCCGGGTCGAGTAAAAATTTGGTTTTAATCTGTTAGGAAATTGTCAGTACCTATCAACGGGGAGTTATGCCCGGTTACATGGGACGTACCGGACACACACACACATACACCAGTGAACTATGTTTCTGTATCGGGGTCTGCCTAACCTTTCAAGTATATAGCCGTGATAGTATTCAGAAACCAACACACTTAAATACTTTCGTATCAGCTTTCAGCAAGTAAGATCTTTTTTAGTAAAGTATGCCAACCATAACCCTTACTAATATTATAAATGCGAAAGTAACTATATTTTTATCTACTCGAAATATCTATGGTTAGTCAATGGATGATCTTGGGTTTATCTTTTACCTTGTCAAGTCTAAACTGCTGAACAAATTTAGATAACATTTAGTGAGGCGACAGACTGCAACCTGAAGAAATGAATGGACTGCCTTTTGTCTCATAAAGCATTGAGCAACAATAGTGATCTATATTTTTGCCATTACACGGTTTTAATTACAAACTAAGTACTTGACAACCTGACACGATCAACATCATTGTTCGTGACGTCACGTACACCGATCATAGGTACTTTGATGACCATTGACGTAGCATCATTGAAAGCGCCCTCTGTGTGTCGAATGACGATTGAAACTGATTCCGATCGTCATTATGTTAAATGATCGCCCATTGTAGTGCTCTCCGACGGTTCAGTCATGCACTATAGTGCTCTTGTACAAGTAATATGATATTTATACAGCTTCCTATCACCAATAATTTGGACGACACGTGTATTGTATTATACGCGGTAGTAATCAACCAATCTGCAAGGTCTCCTACTGCTCCTGCTGCCTATGCCAAATCGATGGAGGTGATAGTTCCACTACCGACGAGCTCCACGGTTCTCTGGTGCCGAGGTCGTCTGGGTTGGCACCAACACACACACACACACACACACACACACACACACACACACACACACACACACACACGGACACGCACACACCCACGCACACGCACACGCACACGCGCACACACACATACACACGCTACTAACTGTATATTTATTGCACATAACTTTATATGTAACAAAAGGGGGGAACCCACTGTGTCCTGTAGCACAGGTTGCTACCCACCACAGGAGGCAGAGCTCCAAAACAATGTAACACTGTTTATGTCAATAAAACTTTATTATTACTTTACTTTAAATACTACTACATCTACTTACCCCACTGTAACATCTCGCGTCATAATAACATAATCAGTAAATCATAACACATCACCCACACTGGCTTGTCTCGCCACCTGATCTACAGTCACTCGTAATTACTAATTAGTGCTAATCAATCACCTCTCAATTAACGTAGCAAGAATACATATGTAGTTGCATAGACATTTATGTAATACATAGATGGACAAATAAACCATTTTTATATACATAACATACCATCATGCCTGTATTTCGGAAGGTTAGGCAATGGTGTACGCATGTACACCTACAGTTTGCTGGTATGTTATAGGAACCACATAGCTGTGAACTCGAAGCTGCTACTGAGAATTTCATGGACATTTTGCTCGACCTGAGAATCGAATTTAAACTTGATAATGGCTTCCTATCGTCTAAACGCAGGCAGAGGGGTTCTTTGACCCTTTTACTGCTAAGTCGGCAACGCGCAAGTGATACCCTGATGTTGCAAGCGTCTATAGGTGACGGTAACCGCTCACCATCAAGAGGCACACAAAAAAAAACTACCCGTGAAGAATCGGGATCAGTCGCTAGTTATCTATGAATTCAACTCTTCGTTAAAACGGTTAGAAAAATATTCAATTCCGTTAAATAATTCTCTTAATGTCATTTTTTTTATTAGCGATCTGTGAAAGATCATTATGAAATTATCTTTCTGTAAAGTTTGATTTGCAGAAGTGTACTTTTTGGAAAAAATAAGGTTCACTCGTATTATTCACGGATGCCTAATTCGAGTTTAATATTAAATGACAATATGACATCCATATAAATTCGATTTGTCCGTGTATGGATACATGCGTTATCCATAATATTATCAACAATTTATTAACCTTACTTTGTATCACTTATCATTATGAAATATGTGTATGGTTCTCATTTAAAACGAGCTTGTTATTATATTATACACTTCTCAATATCGGGGCTAATGAAACGCTCAATGAGAGCTTATTTCGACATAAATTGCTAATTTGGAGAATAATCTCGATCATTAGCTATTCGAGTCGAAATAACGTGCAATCAGACATTAAATTATTTCTACTAAAATAATTTTGAACAGAAATGGTAATCATACGACGAACAAGTTGTTTGTTGTTTTGAATCAATACGGCTTTATTAATAATAGCATGGCAACTGACATTAATTAGGGACCTGTTTATCGACACAGGTCAACAAACCCAGAATAGAATAGAATCATTTATTTGTTATACAACAATAGGTATTTGCATTTTGAAGATTTTGAATAACAAGGGCAACGACCTTTTGTATTTTCTTGAAGGCATACATTTTAATAGATTAGCCCCTAGCCAGATGGACCGACGATCTCAAGAGGGCGACTGAGTCAGACTGGATGCAGAAGGCGGAGAACCGGGTGTTGTGGCGCGATTTGGGAGAGGCCTATGTCCAGCAGAGGACTACGATAGGCTGATTTGATTAATTGATTAGGAGGTATCATAATGTTAATTTTGGTAGCAACACCAAAGAAATTCTTTTACATTAAAAAAGTTTTACATTTCACTAGATAGGTATACAATTGAAAGTCAGCCAGTCTAAATATAGATATAAAACTTACCAGTGCTATCATGCATGCTGCGACTATTTTTTTTGTCAAATATATTTCGTCTGTTCGTTCGTTTCGTCTGAGAGGACAGACGAGATAAACAACAATAAACTTGCCGCAATTCCTCTGGAATCAATGCAATATCTGCTATGAGTATTTAATAAAAATACTCATAGCAGATATTAGCATGTATTTAACGCAGGGATTAAAAATGTATTAAAGCCGGCAGCAAAAATATTAGATTGGCAGCTAACCCACATTTCTCTTTGAACACTGTCTTGGACGCCTTGTATAAATTAAAACTTCAATATTGTTGTTTGTTCGCAGACTCATTTAAGAGTATTTGCTAACACTAAAGTGTCAGGCATTTAGTAACTAGTTGACGTACTAGTAAGACCTTTGTTATACATGGGCCGAAACATAAAATCTAAGTCTGTTAATTAAGAGTAGGTATACCGTTATAATGTTTTAAGAAAGGCTTGAATTGTGTTCCGTCTCTTCTAGTAAAGTATATATAATTATATTTTTAGTATTAAAGCATTCAAATTAGTTATTCTCGTAGGCCTAGTTTTAAAATGTTCACACAAAGTTTTACAATTCTCAGTAGCAGCTTTGATTTTAGATTTGTTCCCAGTTAACAACATGAGGCTCACTAAACTACTGGCAAACTGTGAATGTACATTGGTAAACCTCTGCCTAACCCTTCAGAAAAACAGGCGTGATAGTATTCAATGTTAAGTTTGGCTTCCTCAAAACAGGGCTGGTTTACCAACCAATTGTATAATTATACTAGCTGCCCCAGCAAACGTTGTTTTGCCATAAAAAAAAAAATTAGGGGTATGAAAAATAGATGTTGGCCTATTCTCAGACCTCCCCGATAAGCACAAAAAATTTCATCAAAATCGGTCAAGCCGTTTCGGAGGAGTATGGCAACGAAAACTGTGACACGAGAATTTTATATATTAGATATAGGTACCTACTGAAACCTTTACCTAATCAACTTACTGTAAAAATTGATATTCATTCACCTACCTATTTTCAATTGACTTGATGAAAAATAGTTTCATTGAAAAATAGTTTAACGATGCGTACTTACGTAACTATAAACAATTGCAAATGGAAATATTCACAACCGATTTGGCCGTACTGTATAATCTTACTGGACACATGACATGCAATTTCTCTGTCTTCCGGTTGACAGCCAATGTTATGTTCGACAAGGCATTGCAATCGACATGAAGTATCTACATACCTACCTGAACTGTAATCACATCGGTAGCAACAGCTTGATAAACACTACAATGAATTACAATCGCTTATCTCAGCTAGCTTCATAATATAAGATTATCTCATTATTAATTTATATTGTTGCATTTTATTTTCATAAATTGTTGCACTCTGTTCATTTAAATAAATACTTACTTTTTAATATTTTTTTACCACGAATTTTAAATATTCATAATTGTGAACCCACCGCCTTAACCTCGGTGTGTAGGTGTACTTGCGAAACCTTCAATCAGAAGATGCGTATAACGTAGATAAACCTAATTTTTCTATCTATTTTACCGTAATTTGCCCGCGGTTCCATCACGTTCAATAAATAATCATGGCTTCCATTTAAGAATAATTGAATCTGAACCAGAAAGACTAAATAGATATTACCATCACGCCTGTTTTCCTCGAAGGGTTGGGCAGAGGTGTAGGTACTAATATACACCCACAGTTTGCCGGTATGTTTAGGTCCCATATAATAGGAATCCAAACTTCAAGCTGCTACTGAGAATTTCATAGAAAAACTCAATAACTCTGTGGTCAACCTCGGAATCGAACCCAGGTTGAGGACTTTAGACAGTAATACCGTCTGAAACGTCCTAACCTAATAACTGGATAACCTTCTACTATACCGTCAATCCTCAGAGAGTCGAAACTCAGATAATCTGCTAAAAATATTACTGAACCCTCTGTAGTTTCCACGCACAAAATATACTTACCCAAGTCCTCCAATAACAATTAATACAAACATTCTCGCAGAGTTGCCCGTACCTGTGAGATAGGGTACCGTTCAACCGAGCCGCTATAGCTATCATATGCGATATTTATAGCGGCATTAGCAGGTAGATAGGTTGAGTAATGCCGGCCGAATGGCGGACATTTTTGCACGTGCCCTGTAAATATGTGGTGCAAGGTAAGAGATGGGCGCGATTTTTGAACTTTCTAGGTACTTTTTGGAGCTTAAGTAATAACTACGCTGATCAACTGATCTGCAAGGTTGAGCTGCGCTAGGCGCGGTCAGTCTGTGAATGGGTGAGCATTCTTCACACATCGAGCCCCTCCGTGCCTCAGAAAGCACTTAAACCCGTTAGTCCCGTTTGTCATGAAAGCCTATGACAATCGTTAGTGGTAGTCAGAAGCCCAAAAGCCTTACCACCAGTCTATCCTCAGGATATCGGTATTATTATTTCTGAGCGGCGGAATATTTCACAATGCGATGGTATCACCCCAAACGATTGCAATATGAATGTGCCTACCACCTTAAAACTGAAAAGGAAAGATCTGTTATCGATTTGTCTGTGCAATAAATATTAATTCAGATTCTTTCCTCATACCATTAGTCCCTTGCAAAAAGTGTGTTATAAATATTGATTAGCCTAACGTATCTCATTGTGCACAATGAGATACGTTACGCTATTAATTATAAGTAATAAGTAATCACTTAATCGGTAATACTGTCCCATTAGACCTTAGTCACCCATCTGAGTTACTTTTGACATGAAAGAAAGAAAGAAAATCACATTTATTCGGACAAGGTCCGTTCAACACACAGTTAAACTATTGAAAGAAAATAAATTATATAAAATGCGTGCATGCTTGTCCCGAATGGGTTGCCAGCTCAGCATTATGCTGGGCGCACATCGACTGGTCGAGTCAGTCATTCGGCGAGTGACAGTCCAAGAGAATGGTCACGTTGACTGCTCGTGTGCTATAAATATGATTCAACTTAATTTTTTTTCTATTGTTTTTTTTTCAAACGCCAAACTGAGTAGTATTTAACTTTATTACGGAAATGAAAGGAAAACTATTTATTATTGTGTTTACAGTTACGTACCTACGTGCTTTACCGGTAGGTTACCACTTAATATATTATATTGAAATAAATAAGAGAGAAATAATTAAAGATATAATTAAAGTAATATTTCAATGTGCGTTACACTTAATCACTTGAACTAAATGGAAATGGTTGCCAGAACTCCACGAGGAAACTTTATGTTGACAGTGGCGGGACTTTGACCCTTATACAAGCCAACCTAACTATTCCTCTTTCGTTTTACAGAGTCGGCAACACAAAAGTGATACTGGTGTTGCAAGCGTTTATAGGCTACGATAACCGCTTACCATCAGGTGGGCCGTATGCTTGTTTACCACCTTAGTAGTATAAAAAAAAGTTCGCGTTTGAAATCGCTATTCTCTGATGCCTTGCTCCCATCCCCCGTTCGGTTATTTCACCAGATTTGTAGTCGACCGCCGAGGTTATTGTCGTATGACAGTGCCACCGTTTTTAGTATATCTTTCGCAAATTTCGGCCCACGTTACCGCTAAGTCCGTACACCCATTAATGTCCCATCTCGGGTTTAACAATTAACGCAGAGATATATGGTAAGAACATGAAACGATAACTGCGAACGTTTCGTTTTAAAACTACGTAGGTACATAGCGTGAAATTTATTGTGTAGATAATGTGGGGAATTGAATCCGATAGGATAGGTCGCCGGTTTGTCATGGTGTCATGAAAAAAGTTCTCGATTTTAATGTTTCGCTATTTCGGTGGGCGGTTCCACGTCAGGGCTATATTTTTGATTGACTTTCTGGGGTTGTATCTACAGAAAATTAAAGTGCATTTTAGAGTCATCACCATCATTTTTGCTGCAGCACAGTGCTGAGATAGGGACCTATTCTGACATCGCACAGGATAACGTACTTCCTTAGTTTTAAGACTTATTAAATTGTTATGTTAAATTGTATTTTTGTCCTGTTTTGTGGCTGTCAGAATAAAATGTTCTTTCTTTCTTTCTTTCTATCTTTATCAGTATATAATTTTTAAATAATGTATAACTTACCGGAATTTAAGGAATGCCATTCAGTAAAGACCTAAGTAATTCGAATATTTATATCTACACCTATCGAAATATAAAACAATTAAAGTATAAGTATAGTAGTATAAAAATAAATATACAAAAATACATGGTTTACCCCATTGTTATGCGTGGACATCACGTAGTCCTATGGAGAATCGTTCGGCGCCTCGCCTCGAGGCGAATGGCAGGGGCTGCTTAGAACGAACGCTCAGCCCGATATCTTATTATTGTTTGTAAAAGTAGGAAAATCGGGTTTACAATAAACATGCTTTCGGTAAAACTGGGACGGGGAATGTCCCTTTATGTGTCTTTTTATGAACGGTATGGTAAGGAACGGCCTCATTAGTCGTAAACGCGATTTCTGCGCTATTAGTCCTGGATGCAATTCTCAGGTCGAGCAAAGTGTTATTGGGTTTTATGAAAGTCTCAGTAGTGGCTCGGATTTTGGATTTGTGCCCAATTAAATAGGCTCTCCCCCATTTACATGAGACCTAAACATACTGGTGAACTGTGTTTTACAGGCGTGATGATATTTATAGTATGGAAAGGAGGAACCTAAATTATATCAGTGTGTACTTTTAAAATGGCTTATTGATTAGTTGTTATTATATTACTGAGTGTTCATCTCACCTACAATCATTTCTTCATCATCATCATCCGCAGCTCGACTTCACCCACTGTTGGGTATAGGCCTCTCTTTTGTAGTTTCAATTTCCATGCTCTTGTGCCATGGATAAGACTGATCTTCCCTGCGATGGTAAAAATGTCGTCCGTCCTTCGCGATAGCGAACAACCCTCTTCGTCTAGTCCATAATAGTTGAAACATTTAGATAGATATAAGTCTTATTCTAACTGGCGATGTTTCCTTGAAAAATGTACTTAGCCATTTATTTTTGGGATGGAAATGTCCAAACTTTGTTCAATTTCGATATTTAACTCCTTGAACTACTAGTATAAAATATCCCACAGTTGTTGGATTTAGGCTCGTCCTAAGTCACATCATCATCATCAATAACCCATATACTGTCCCACTGCTGGGCACGGGTCTCCTCTCATAATGAGAGGGATTAGACTGTATTCCACCACGCTGGCTTAGTGCGAGTTAGCAGACTTCATACGCCGTCAAGATAATCTGTAAGGCATGCAGGTTTCCACAATGATTTCACGAAAACATCTTGAGGAAACCTGCAGCTAGTGATAATTAATTATTAATACGTACATGATTTCGAAAAGTCAGCGGTGCGTGCCTTGTATTGGACCTCGAGCTTCGATTTGGCAGTCCAATGGTCTTACCACTAGGCTATTACTGCTTTCGTCTGTTTCGTCCTAAGTACTTCAGGCTAAATGCATGACTAAAAATAAAGCGCGGCGCATACAGAACGAATCGCCGATACACCATTAGTGCGTAGTTTGGCGGCAGCCGGCGAAATATGTCCGTGTGCGCTCGCCCGATAACACAGGATTATGGTAAATAGTACTCGGTGCGGGGATTACGGGTATTTTCGGGAATTCGCTGTATTTTAGGGATTTTTTCCGACGAGTCACTGCGGGATTTTTTATTTTATTACCACGGCCGGACGGACAATTCGATTAAATATTATAGGTTGGGAAATGTGTATCGTTTGAGGTCCAGTGGCTATTTGCATATTAGCGGTGATTAACGGAAAGAAAAGATGACGTTGAGTTCCTTCTAATCCAATGCACACGCAGCATTCTTACATAACATTAAATACCATCATACCTGTGTTCCCAAAGTGTTAGGCAGAGGTGTAGGTACTAATTGTCCACACACAGTCGCTGGTGTGTAGATCCCATGTAATAGTTGGCGAGCCAATAGCCATTATTCGGGCACAAACCCAAACTCCGAGCTGCTATTAAGAATTCATAAAAAAAAAACCAATAACACTTTGTTCTACCTTGGAATTGAACCCAGGACCTCTAGCTAGGATCACTAAGCTAATGAGAAAGAATTTTTATTTCTGGAAAAATATAGGCCATAGCGGCTTAACCTATTTGGGAAGCAAGTTCGCTGACCTCCACGCGTGTAGAATGAGCGACGAAACAAAATATATCTTAAATTCACAAAGCCTACGTGTGAACAGAACACTGAACAAAACCACCCGGATCTCAAGTCATTCCGAGACTACGAGCGGCATAAAGCCCGCAATTCCCATTAACTTTTTAAAAAGGTTTTCATTAAACTGCAAACAATAGCAATCGCTCTGATGTGTCTGCGGGGCGATTTTCGCCTATTTACAGAGCAGATTACCGCGGACGAGCGAAAGGGCCCAAGATTAAGCCGGATAGTTTCACAAACATTCATTCATTCGTCCATCCCCATTCAGGCGAGCTTTAATAAGAGACACGGTAAGCGGCTTACTTTCTCAAATACCGGAAATTTAGTTTCCGTTGGTACCTACGGTTTTAAGATTGACGATTATACGTCTCAAATGCTGCACGTTTTATGTTTTGCTTTTAAAGGGAGCTCTGAATCGCTTTCAGTGCGGATTAATGCAGAAACAAAGGGAGTATTTATACACAGTTTATCGGCAAACGATTTTAATTTTAATGCCTCTTTCCCGAACAATGGAAATGTATGAAAAATGTGAATGAACTTCATTGTTCTTAAATACAGCGATAGCACTTAAAAGTAACGGGATCGATCGAGTACATAAATAACAATAATCCTATATTGGTTTAAATTATTGTATTTATTTTATTGCCTCGTTAGTATAGTGGTACTAAGCGGAAGATGGTACTAGAGGTCCTTGTGGAGTACAAGGACCTCTAGCTTTGATTCCCAGGTCGCGTATTATGTTTAGATTTATTCCCGGTTGACAAAAGGCTCGCCCCTATTACATGGGACCTAAAGATACCGATGTATAGGTACCATCACGCATCAATATATATGCTTGATGGTACCTATGTTATTTATTTATTAAAATATTATTTTTTACACATATACCCTGCGTCCCACAATACTGTGTTTTTAGTTTGACTGTTAAAAATAAAATAAATACAGATTATTGAAATGTTTGTGTATTTTTTAAAACCGCAACCATTTACACCACACCACCTAATCTCGTCACACGCGACCATAAAGACGGCATTATTTCACTACACGAGTTTGCGGAACTTTCGAGAAAGCAAACTCATTCGTCCCAACACTCGACTTCCAAAATTAATGGCGGCCTAAGACGTTCGCAGAAGAAATTTTCAACGCATCGGTGAGCCTTATACCCGCAATAAAATAAATAATTCCTGGTCGGGGAATGGTCCAAGTTCCAGTTGGTCGAGCCCGGGGGTCCTGGCGGTCCTAATTAGGGAATGCACTCGAGTGTCCCTCCGGTTTACGAGCAGAGGTCAATAGATAAAGGCGACGTAGTTGTGCCAAATGACGGTAGTTTGGCTCGTTTGGTGCGCGCTATTCAACACTATGGCTCAAACTAATCATCTTCCGCGTTTCTTTTGTTTGTTTCAACGTTTTATTTCAACTTATAATATTTACGTACCTATGTCAGAAATCAATTAGGTACGTGTTTTTTTTTTTCAATGAGCGATTTTAATTTAGTGTGGCTAAGCCGACTTTTTATTTGTTTCATGACGTCAAATACCCGTGATAATCAAGTGCTTATTAGAATTAAATGTAATTACAGAACCACTTCTACATTCAGCTCATTGTATATTCTTGAAGGTTATACTTAACCACATTAACATAACAATGAAAAAAAAAGTCTTTCAAAAATACCATTACCATATTCGTTTTGAACAACAAAATAATTTCTTGACAAAATATATTATAATATTAATTTATCAAACCCGAAAGCTTAACTTAGTTTTTTCCGTCTTTAATTTGTATAGCTTCCCTAAAAAACTGATTTACTTAATATCATTCACAAAAATTACATACTTTGAAAAAACAAAATAAGTACATCAGACGCAATTACCGCGGATCACAACTGCTTCCTGATAACCTGAGCTTAGTATAAACCTAATAGTAGTTCATTTGTATTACAAAACCTCATCAAACAATTGATATTGATTATCATTTTCACTAAGGGTGAAATAAAACTTATGTTTGTCTCTTTTAGGTACGGTCAGCAACGAAGGTCAAAGAATACAGCAAAATTTAGAAAACATCACAGCTCCAAAACTTGTCTTGAAACTTGAGGTTTTTTCTATTATGGTAACCTGAATATTTAATTATTTTTTTTTTAGTACTCGAACATTTATTTTCAAAAGATATAATTTATTAACAGATTTAAAAGATAACAATTATTTCGCATAACCTTCACAAGTCAGTAACTTCATACATATAATAATCATATTGAAGATTGCAACATTCTAAGAGAGGTGGGGCGTGGGGGCATAGTGGGAGTAATTCCACTCAAATTGGATCTGCCCGACTGGGGAAGTACCTACCTCCGGTTTGCAGAAAATCGAAATAAAATAACACTGCTTTGAGATGCGTTGTGTTTCTTACGGTGAGCAAGGTTGCCAGTGCTCCACGAGGAAACATTGTGTTGGCAGTGGCGGGACTTTGACCCTTATACTGCCAACCCAACTATTCCTCTTTAAACACAGGGTCGGGAACGCGCAAGTGATACTCCTGGTGTTGCAAGCGTCTATAGGCTACGGTAACCGCTTACCATCACGTGGGCGGTATGCTTGTTTGCCACCTTAGTAGAATAAAAAAAAACATGTTCAGTGACGTTCGTTGCTGACTGTACCTATATACAAATTGTGCCCTTTGTGACAATAAAATTATGTCTTTCTTTGTTTCTTTCAAAACTTCATGATAAATCGTGCACAACTATTAAGTTAATATTGTACAGACAGGCCAGCACATCAAGCTACCACAATCTGTCAAATTTCTTTAATTGATTTTCAACTTTAATACAAAACAATAAGGTTCATATTCAATTGGGAAAAATTTACAGTTTTGGATAGCTTGACCTGCTAGCGTCTGTACTTACAGCCTAGTAGGACGCGTTTGTGCAGCAGTGGGACAGTAATTATAACATCCCTTTACCTTTTCTAAGTAAAATTGTGCTAAGTAACTTGAACCCGTATCCTAATCCATTAATCCATCATGCAACAGCAATAAGTGTATTCAACGAGGTATTTCGAAAGTAATGGCAAAATTTCCTCAAGTTCACATCTCTCTAGCATCATCTGGATACGGGCTGCGGTTCTTCATCATCTCTTTCTCCTGTACTTGGAGTATACGTCCCTCAAATACTTGACCCTCTCATTGTACCACAACGGAGCCGTGTGGAACTCTGAGTCGATGACCAGCGACGTTGGTGAAGAGCTGTTGCTCTTGTGCCACTTCACTGGCAAGCCCACTGGTGTTGGGTCACTAGAAACCAGAACAATAAATTGATAAAATGAAAATAAAACATTATGAACAAATTAATTTCTGACTTTTGCGAGAACATTAGATATTGAAATAAAACAATTTTGATTCGATTTATCGCGATTAATAGTATTGATTAATAATTATATGCAATTAAATCCGTTAAAAGTAGTGTTTATTTCGACTGTGCAATAATTTAATAATTATTATTATATTAATTGTCTCGTTAGTCTAATGGTCCTAAGGGCGACTGCTACGCTAGAAGTCCTGGGTTCAATTCCCAGGTCGAGCAGTGTTATTGGGTTTTTCTATAGAATTCTCAGTACCTAGCAGCTCGGAGTTTGGAATTGTGCCCGGTTAATGCCAATAGACTCGCCCCCTATTATATTACATGGTACCTAAACATACCGGCGAACTGTGGGTATAAATTACTGTGTACACCTCTGCCTAACCCTTCGGGGAATACAGGCGTGATGGTATGTTATGTTATTATAATATTTTTTAATCAACACAGAAGTTGGTAATGACTATTTAAATTAATGTAATTCACTATTTTATAAGACATGAATTTACTAACACATTTGAATCCTATGTAAGTATAAAAAATGCGGGACATGTAATTAATATTACCAGTAAATTACTATTGACTATTGATTAAATTTGCAATAAAACCTAGCATTCCAAATGGATATAGTTATGCAAACTAGAACCAACCGAGACAACTGGTGAAATTAAATTATTGGTACCAACAGAATCGACGTATCAACTTTCATATACCTAAACAACTTTCAAGCTACATTAAGACAGTTTTTTTTACTCATTTATTGAAAGCCAAGTCAAGGATACCAACCCTAGATAAAGTCACTTTTTAAACGCTGAACGGATCCATGTCACATAATACCTGCAGATTTTGACATTTTAATTACGCAAAATAGAACCAAGCCACGTGTTTCCTGTTAAAAAACACAGTAATTGTAATTTGTAAACCACAAAACAGTAAACTTGCATTAAGGAACCATCAAGTTTTTTAATAAAATAGATACCAAAATCAAAGAGAAATCCAAATAATCTAGTTTTCCTATATCGTCATCAATACTTAATCCTAACCTTGTAAAGTTGTTTATCTCAAATAACTTACCTATATAATTCTACACACTTCAACACAAATTCAATTAAAATTAAATTAATTTAATTATTTCGAAAGTGTCTTTTTGTGGGTTGGTTCTAGTTTGTATAACTATGCCCAAATATTATTTTATTTTATTTGTAGTTCGTTTTTCTGCATAAATTATGATACGGAAAAAAGCACATGAACCGGTTTATCCTTCAGTCACTGGTATATTATTATTATAAAGTATTTTCGGAGGCCCAACATTATAAGTTATGCATGTAGTGGTTGCATAGCGGTGGGTCACGCCGTCACGGTTACCTACTCGTCCATTAATTGTTACTTTTCTGGCAAAAATGAATCTGTATTTATGGGGGTTCACCAATCTGTCTGTGGATGGGTAACCACTCTTAACACATCGAGACCCCTCCGTGCCTCGGAGAGCACGTAAAGCAATTGGTCATTTATCATTTATGATTACCGTTATTGATAGTCGAAAGCCCAAGCCTGACAACCAGTCTATCCTCATGATATCGGTATTGCCTAGAAATTGGGTTACGGATGGTCTGATGGCAGTCACTTCGTGTAAAATTCAGCTACATCTGGAAGCCGACCCAAACATAGGTGGGAAAAAGCACATTAGCTAGGTAATGATACTACTAGAATTACCTTAAAGAAGTGAACTCAACAACAAAATATAAAATTTTGTTTTGTTTTTACGACAGCTAAAAACTAATAATTAGCAGGTTAGTAAATAATATAATTTTGGGAATATAAATTACATACTTCCTTTGAAATTAAATTGAAGAAGAATACATTTAATAAGATAAAATCCCAATAACACTTTACTTGACCTGGGAATCGAACCCAGGACCTCTAGCGTAGCAGTTGCGCTTAAAACCTAGACTAACGAGGCAGTTAATTAGCTATTACTTCGTAATATTGGCATAAGTGTCAGATATCTTTAAACATACCTATATTTAGCAAAGTTAGTCCACATCGTCGTCAATTTGTCTATCATTTTCATTTCGAAATTCGATGATATGGTATGCTGTGAAAACAGGTAGAACAGGTCATCAGCATGAGTGGCCCCCGGCAGCTCCTTCAGTTTGCTGGGCAGCATCAACTTGGGAAGATTCTTCCACCCTGAGTACACGAACATGTAGCTGTAAATCGGCTGGTCCGTAGTCTCCAGCAGCATTTCTGTCTCAGCCAAGGATGGGAAGTTCAAGTGTACCTCCCCATGCCATCTAGACATTTGGTGTACAGAGTCCAAAGAAACTTCTTGCCCTTCCATATACAATCTTTCAAACTCTTTCGCTATTTCCTTTTTAGCTTTCTGGTCAAGAATTTCTAAATTCTTGGGCAAAGACTTCTCGAACTTTATGTGAGGTATCATCGTATCGTTGTCCATTGCCATTATCAATAGCCCTTCCTCTTTGTTAGTCCCTATGATCATTGGAACTTTATTGTAGTCTCCCTTCGACAAAAGGTCGTATGGCAGTTCTGTAAGGAATGGTTCCACACCCTCTATTGGCTTCTCGGCACATGGAGTATAAAGAATTTCAGAGATGATGATATTTCCCTCTGTCCTCGGCACCCTGGTCAGTATAAGCTCATCGTCAGACTTAGTCATTAAGTACTTGTGTAAATTATGTGGGTCCTGTGACTCGTACAACATAACCTTAGCCAGCAAACTTGCCAGAAATACAGGTCTGAACTGGAATGCCCATGAAGCAGTCGCCGAACCACTCTGAGTTATAGCTTTGTGAAAGAGGCCTTTTGACATGGGGGAGTAGATGTGGAAGGAGACTGACGCCGCGCCAGCACTTTCACCAAACAAAGTCACGTTGTCTGGATCTCCACCGAACTTCCTTATATTCCTCTGAATCCATCTTAGCGCAGCCACTTGGTCCTTCATTGCTGCGTTACCTGGATTTTCCTTGATGCCAAGGCAAAGAAAACCCTGAATATTAAGCCTATAGTTCAAAGTTACTAGGATGACTCCTTTGGAGACTAAATACTTTGGGCCATAAAAGAACATGCTGGCTGAGCCTTTGAAGTATCCTCCTCCATGGATGAAGGCCATGACTGGTAGTTGGGAGTCGGGTGTAGCGTCCAATGGTTTGTAGACGTTGAGGGTAAGGCAGTCGGTTCGGCCAATAGTAAACGTGTCCATGACGCTCTGGGTACATCTTACATTTTCATTTACTGCATCGAATGTACTCTCCCAATTTGGTTCAGGACCTGGATCCTGGAAAAAGAAATGTAGGCCTGATGTTACGACTTACAGATTTGTTTCAGTAGTTTCAATGAAACCTGTGATAATGACTAAGCCTTATAAAACGTGTGATAGTATTGATGCACGGCAAGACGCGATAACAATCGTCCGTGCGTTGGATTATAGCTCTTATAAACGTTATTAATAAAATAAGTCTAAGTTCCGAAAATTTATAAGGAAACTAAACTAAGCAGAACTTGTTCTATGAATACTAGACAATAGATAATTATATCTATCTATCTAAAAAGATATAGTATAAGTATTAACTTATATACCTTTTTTTAATAAATAGGTACATATTTAATTTACACAAGAAAAACCCAGACAAACACTAACCCTTATGTTCATCACATAAATATTTGTGTTCTGTGAAAATCGTACTCACGATCTCGTGATCAGCAGTCCGATACACGTTCCAGGAGACCACACACGTCATTTTTTTTTATTCTACTAATGTGGTAAACAATCATACGGCCCTCCTGATGGTAAGCGGTTACAGTAGCCTATAGACGCTTGCAACACCAGGAGTATCACTTGCGCGTTGCCGACCCTGTATTGAAAGAGGAATAGCTGGATTGTCAGTATAAGGGTCAAAGTCCCCCCACTGCCAACACAACGTTTCCTCGTGGAGCACTAGCAACCTTGCTCACCGTAAGAAATACAACACAGTTCAAAGCAGTGTTATTTTACTTTGATTTTCTGCAAGGCGGAGGTACTTCCCTAGTCGGGCAGCTCCAATTTGAGTGGAATTACTCCCACTATGCCCTAGCTCTCGTCATCATTATGATGAAATACCACAAGGCACTCTTACCTGAAACCGCTGCGTGACACTGGCATATGGTATGGCCAGGTAGTTGGCATGGGAACCATCTGGAGCTATGGTGCCTCTGACAGGGCCATTGCTGAGCTGCAGAACTGTCGTCGGCTGACGGACCCAGCGAGCGGCCCACAGCGACCACAGCACCAACCACTTTGTACTCCAGACTGACATCACAACACTTGGTCTTGTCCACAGAAATAGCCACTACACTCCATAGCCACAAGTGATACTCATTTTATAAGTATTTCTAAGTACATTACCACTATAGATAAAAGATGTACAATTTATTTTAAACTAAAACCACGAGACCTTTGCTCGTAAGCAACACAATGTCACTGACTGAAATAATCAAATTATTAGACTAAACAGTAAAAACATTTCGCTACATATTGATATTTAATACAAGATAACAAATAATTCGATAAAAAAATTTGTAATGTAAAATTTGTTTTGCGTTTCTGGTGTTTCATAGGTATTATAAGTATGTATTTACAAATAAAAAGTATATAAGTATTACATCCATTATCAAGTACCCATAGTACAAGCTCTGCTTAGTTTGGGACTAGATGGTGCTCTGTAAAAATGAAAAAATATATATTTATTTAGCTGTACTTGAAAAATTTCTGAACTACTTTCAAGCAAAGTTGAAATAACTGGGCAGATGTAAGGTTTCTGATGGAGGGAAACAGTTTTATTTTGCTGACAATCTTGATAATAACATCTGGGACTCAACGACTCGTGAAAATCATGATTAGGTATCATCATCAACCCATTTTCTGTCCCACTGCTGGGCACAAGTCTCCTCCGAGAGTGAGAAGAGTTGGGCTATAGTCTACCACGCTAGCTTTACTATGCATTGTCAGACTTCACGCTCAAGCATGCAGGTTTTCTCATGAGGTTTTCCTTGACTTTTTTAAGCGTGTGATAATTAATTATTAATACGCACATGTTAGCGAAATCAGAAATGCCTTGAATTCGAACTCAAGGCCTACAACTTGGCAGTGCGATGGTCATATCACTAGGCTATAGTATAAAAATAAAAAAATACTTGGGACAATTTACACATTTTTACACAATCTAGTCCTAAACTAAGCAGAGCGAAGCTTCTACATGGGTACTAGACAATGAATATAATACTTATATACATTTATTTTATAAATACATACTTACAGTATATAAAACACACCCAAACTAACACTTATATTCTTCACATAAATATTTTTGTCCTGTAGGAACCGAAACCGAACCACTAATAAATTAAAATAATATTCGAGTATTATGTGACATGTACAAACAAATTCTTCTCAATTAATCAAATACGACTTTCTCCAAGTGATGTGGTCGCCTGGGTAGTCTTCCCGAGTCGTACTCGGGAAGACTAGCCATTCTGATTTCCGCATACAAAAACTTACAAGTACCAGGTGGTACAGAAAATAATATCGTCGCTGCGACTTGTATCGCCACACGAGGGACACCCACGCTACTCGCACTAATCACATTAATAATATATCGCTAGGGATCGATACTTCAATAGGACTGTTCTTAAATGGTTAAGGTAGCCCCATCACAATATCATGTTGGATAGCCTTATATTTATAGTGCCTCGGAGAGCACGTAAAGCCGTCGGTCCCGGTTGTCATACGAACACCTATGACAATCGTTAGCGGTGGTCAGAAGCCCAAAAAGCCTGACAACCAGTGCTCCCTCAGGGTATCAGTATTACCCAGAAATTGGGTTGTGGAGGTCTGATGGCAGTCGCTCCGTGTAAAATACTGATATTCAGCCGCATCTGGTAAGACTGGAAGCCAAACACAACATATTTGGGAAAAGGCTCGGAGAAAGAAGAAGCCTTATATTTTCATAATATGTCATTGGATATAACGTGACTGTGCATTTAAACAACTATTTACGAATTAAAACATTAAACTTTAAATTTGAAATGGTAAATGAAGCGATAAACTCCGTATACCTATAACACACTCCGTATACATATTTCTCTATTGACACTCCTGTGTTAATAGAGAAATAAAAAGTAAGAAGATACACAACGTATACCTAAGATAACATACTGAGTAGAAACGGAAATACAGTCGGCCCAAGGCTTCAGCATATTAGCAATACAAATGATCGTGAATTCAAACCGACCGATGTGACTATAACCAAATAATATGAAAAATAACTCTTAATTAAATTTAAAATAGTAAAATTATATATAACATATAAATAATACCATTAAATGTTAAAAGGAAAACTGCTACACTATAAACACGTAAATAATTGTACGCGCTCACGAACCACGATCATTCCAACCATTGATGAATGACATAATACTACACAATAGTAGCAACGATCCTACAGTCGATGTTATTTGCATATACAACCACACAGACGTGCACCGCTATGATTAGCCACCGATTTGCAGCTCATTACTGTGGCTAACTGTGAGCTTAGTTTAGGATCATAGAATCTTGTAGGAAAGGATCAAGCCAAAGTTCACAACACCAGCCTAAGATAATAGGCAAAAAAGATCTATACACATTTGTATCCTCTTTCAAACGATATATTTAAGTTACACGTGTTACTTAGGTCAAGGTTATCACTCACGTATATTTTTAAACACGGAACTATTGCTATTCCGTAGCATACGTCTATACAGCGCACTCGCCGCGAACAAACTTGTCTTCAGTCTTGACTCATTCTATACTATGTTACTGTTAAACAGTAAAAAATATTAAACCTGAGAATTTCTTGTAAACGTAAATTATAATTGTATCAACCCGCTGTCATGCTTAAGTACTATTAATGTTACTTCTATCTTCATTATTTTTTGTATAGGTACTCTTAATTGCTGTTTTCAAATCAATTGTTAATTTAGAATATCTTGATTTCAGTTTTGCTAAAAGTAGACACAAAAAAGTTCAAGTGCGAATTTAACTGCCATGTCGAAGGTTCCGTGTCTATTCAAATGCATGGCAACATAGAAATGATACTCCAATAATTAATTTAAGTATTCACTGGTAACAAATACAGCTAAATTATACATAAGACGACCTCTGTGGTCTAGCGGTTCGAGTACCGGACTGCTGATCATGGGGTCGTGGGTTCGATTCCCACAGGACACAAATATTTGTGCGGATAAAACATGAGTATTTGTGTTTGTCTGGGTGTTTCTTATGTCTTATGTATTCTAAGTATGTATTTACAAAAAAAAAGTATATAAGTATTATATCCATTGTCTAGTACCCATAGTACAAGCTCAGCTTAGTTTGGGACTAGATGGTGTTGTGTAAAATGTCCCAAAAATATTATTATTATTATTACATTATTAATATTATATTACCTTACACCAAAGTTAGTGGATGACATTTAAAAAAATCAAAATAAGTATTAATATTAAGTTATTACTTACTTATAGACAAAGTAACAGTCTCAAAAAATAAGTTGTTCCTTATTTTTATTACGGATCTATAGTAAGTATATCGATTTGAAAATAATTACGTCAACTTGCGAACAAAGATCGATTTCGCCGCATTATAATATAGGTATAATTACAACTAATTAACCTTCATAAAGTAAGACTAAGAACGTCATGTACAGAGGCCAACATATCAAGCTACCACAATCTGTCAAATTTCTTGACAATAAGATTCATATTCAATTGGGAAAATTTGACAGTTTTGGATAGCTTGACCTGCTGGCGTCTGTACTTATAAAGTTACTTGCTATAAAATAAGTCCTGATAATTTTAGGCCGTAACTTAAACGCCGCAGCTAGTTTATAAATAAAGACAATTTGGAAATATATATTTCTGATTAATTTCTTTTGTATTTGTTTTTTTACCAACGCATATATTATGTAGATACCTATACAATAAATTTTACCTCTCAAGACAACTCAGCGTCCTTTGAATAAATTTTACGGACGTGATTTTGGTTATCTTTACCAAAAAATTAATACTAAGTACGAATCCCTATGTCTTTTGTGGGTATAGTAATGTAAACAATGTTCTACATTCACAATCTATCCGCGACATACCACGCTATCTACTCACAAAATACGCGTTTATACGTGTCAACTAGATTAGATAATATTTATCAATGTCCTATATTTTATTTTATTATTTACTTAAGTACTCGGCTTTTGTTAGGAATTATTAGAATAATTATAATTAATGTTTTGTTAAACATCAAAACTAATATGAACTGATGAAGTCGATCACTAACGACAAATATGCGGAAACATTGGGAATTATTGCTACTAGAATACTCGTAAGGTGCAAATAAATCACTTATGTAAAATAAGCAAATACATATTACACGGTACCTACTTAAGATCTATAAAAATAAGATATGTTTTCGTGTTACTTAGTTTTCTATAAGTTTATTTTAGTTGTTTATTTATATCTGCACTTCATAGCCCGAAAAACAGTTTCAACTTAGTTCAGGCACAATAATATAACTGTTAGCGAATTAGGCTTTATTTTAACTGTAAGACACATTATCTTTTTGTATTTTTTGGCATTTTCCATGCTAAGATTTTAAGAGATTAAGCAAAGGAAAAATTCGACATGGCGTGGCTTAGTGGTCATATCGTCTGGTGTACCTAACCAGAAGACGCAAGTTCGAATCCTGCCTGCGGTCGAATGTTTCCTTTGCTTAATAACTGTAAGACACATTGTAAAATGTACTGCACTTTTACCAAACTTAACAATTTATTTAATTAAATTAAAACCTGCCCCGTTAGTCTTGTCATCTTAAACGTGGCTGCTACGCTAAAGAACCCGGGATCAATACCCAAGTCGAGCAATGTTATTGGGTTTTTTAAGGGACAATTGCCATCATTGCCGAAGTCAGGATACAAAGAGATCATAGTTCAATACAGAGGAGAGCATTAAACTCCTCTGTATTAAATGAAGGTCTCAAATCTCTCTCTAATAGAGACGTGTCGTGCATTAACCGTGTCAAGCACAACACTTTTTCATTGTACAGAAAGCCAATATGTATACGAGCTCATGGGAAATATATAAATCGATATGAAGCCGTGTGTACAATCGTGGAATAAAAAGGTCCGTCATAAAACAGTACTGCCAACATTTTAATAATGGCTCTTCTCTCTTTCTTGTGGCAATTAAGTCGATAACGACTACTTTGCCAGTGTCAAGTAATAATATCAATTTTGTTAAATTAAATGTTATTGCAGTTTTATTGACACACTATCTATTCTAACATTAATAATAGTTTTAATCATCAGAAACAAAGAGGATGTAACCATTATGTTTATCGTGGCAGCGAAAACCAAAAAGGTTTTTAGTTCATCAAAACAAAATTAAAACAATTTTACTCAGAATACATTTAAAAAAAAAATATGAAAATTGACGAACCTTTTCATTCTGCGACCTTACATAGGAACGTTGACTTACAATTATTAAAATATATAGCGATACCACATTGTGGGTAAACCTACCGGATACATCTATCAAGAGAGATAACACAGACCCATTGCATTCGGGAATCCCTTTAAATAATAATACTGTGTTGCCAGTGTATTTGCATGGAGTACCGAGATGAGGGGGTTTTCTAAATTAGCAGAAAGGATCGTTTCTATTAGTCCCCACAGATGTTGTTAGTTAAGTAATTATTATTTTATGTAATTATTATATTATTTTATGTACAAAGGCGGTCTGAATGCCATTAGGTATGTTACACCACACAACCTTGTTGATGACAGAATTTGAATATGTTAAGTCAGTCAGACTCAAATGTTTTATTTCAATTATATTACAAGTACTTTTGAATTGTGAAAAACTACATAGTTCCACGGTCCTAAATATAAGATCCACTCTAATGGAGAATAACCGGCAAGAAACTCCTTAAAAACCTTTTGAAATAATAATGAAAACAATGTTCTTCTTTCTGTTGTATTTATTATACATAGATAGTTACGATATCTATTACTGTAAAAGAAAGGTTGTTTGTAGGAAACACCTCATAGATTTTTTATGTCTTTCTAATCCAAGTATAAATCCAATTGGCGATCAGAATGACCTGCATTAGAGATGCTGCGGACATAAAAATAAGTTAGGACCTAAAATGGTGCCCTGAGGAACGCCATCTTAATTGAATATTTTTCATCCACATTGACATGTGGATACTCGTTATTTTATCGTGTCGGTAATGTCACTTAGACAACATTTGTCGCACGTCTGTCAACAGTTCAGCTTCACCTGCCGCCGTCTCGTCTGGGCATATGACCTGCCCAAATGCGCGCCAGATTATAAAGATATTGCAGTAATACCATGAGCGGGCCTATAAAAGGAGGCCTTACCTGTACTGTTTAGCAATCGGAAGATTCTTGTTTCTTCCACATATTCTTGCATTTTTCACTTGGACAACTTTTTAAATACATAGTAAAATGTAGAATAACGGGAAACCACCCACACACTGTAGGTATCTAATAAAGCTAATAAACAAAAAGCGGTACAATCATGTAAATTATGACATAACATAAGAGGACCGGTTGGCCTGCGCACACGCATTCGAACAGCGATCCGACGCGTGGACTAACGCGTCGCTGCTTCTGTGAAAGTTACCTATCACATTTTAATTCATAACAATCAACTGTATACTTTAATTACGTAGGCACTAGTGTGAATATTCAGTGTGCAAAGTTGTACGGAAAAGTGCAATAATTCAAAAGTTGGTGTTTGTATCAGAGATGCGGACATTGCAGTGGAAAACCGTTTGTAAGTAGGCTAAATAGCAACGCCACGCAGCTTGAATGACAATGTCATAGTTGAAATTGTCAGGCAACTTCATTTGCACCTTAATTCGTGCGACATAGGGTTGGTTATTAATTAATTCGTTTGTTTGCATGTGAATCATAAGGTTAATACTAACGCTATTAGTATAATGACACTAATTAATAGAATACTTCGATAAAGGTTTAAATGCTTTTCATATCCAGAACTCTATTGAAAATATATCTTATAGATCATGATGAATGTAAATAATTCTACTGACTTATGTGACTTAGGCAAAACTTTACACTCCTGATGATATCAATATAAAACTAAATTACTTATAAAAAGTATTTTTAGTGTTGAACCCCTGACACAATCAACCAATCAATTTGGCTTGAAAATGGTACATAATAAAAGTGTTAAACTTAAACGTTTTGATCTCATATTCTGCCTTAGCGTACAAATATTACCTACTAATTTAATATACATTGAAATGCCAAAAATGAGAAATTAGCCTTTTATGTATATTTTCTGGAATAGTGTCCTTAAAAAAACATTTAAACTACTTATAGTAACGTAATCTCTCATTGTTTTTTTTTTACATTTGTTTTTTTTTTGTTGGAGCGAGTCACACATAGAGATTTCTTAATTTAAAGGAATGTTTTGTCCAAATTAAACCAATAGTCAACATTCACAAAGCGAGCCAACAGCAGCCGTTGAAATTACTAGTCCAATTCGATAAGTTTTGATAAAATATTTAATGTTTTATGCATATTATGTGAAACAATATTCAACTTAAATGTAAACAAAGTTCTATCATTATTTAGAAAAACTCCTTTGGTAGCCACTACAAATAAAATAATTAATACTGTTGTTTATAATTATTTTATTTGTGTGATGGGTTTGCGGCTAAGTAATAATTAAGCTGATCAACCGATCTGCAAGTTTAAATTACACTTACGAGTACTAGTCGCGGACAATCTGTGGATGGGTTACCATTCTTAACCTTTTGACCGCCACGGACGTGTATAGACGTCAAATGAAAACTTAATCACGTCGCCAACGACGGCATGGCACGTCAAAAATACCACTTTCTTTTTAGTTCAAAATACCTATACAAAAATGTGAATCCTGCCCGCAATCAAATTTTTCCTTTTCTAAATAACTTTAAAATATTAGCATGGAAAATGCCAAAAATATACAAATAGATAGTTAGAAGGTAATGTGGCATCGTTCGACATTGATCTAACTGTAAAGTAAGTCGTGTCGGTTGAAAAGCAAAAACTTGCATTTCAATAGGTGTTACTGACGTCACCATAAAGACGTAAATTCAGTATGTGAAGGAAAAATTCGACATGACGGGTAGGTATCGCGGTGGCTTAGTGGTCATAGCGTCTGGTGTACCTAACCAGAAGACGCAGGTTCGAATCCTTCCCGCGGTCAAATTTTTCCTTTTCTAAATAACTTTAAAATCTTAGCATGGAAAATGCCAAAAATATACAAATAGATACTGTAAAAGAGTTTTCAAAATCGGTTCAGTAGATCCAGACATTATCACCACCTCACAAACTTTACCTCTTTATAATATTATTAGTATAGATAGATTTCAGACTTGTTGAGCTTCTGACTACCACTAACGATTTTCATAGGTGTTCGCATGACAACGGGGAACGACAGCTTTAGATACATGCTTTCCGAGGCACGGAGGGGTCATGGTCAGCAATCAGACTGCCCGCGGCTAGCTTAACATGCAAGATCAATTCATCAGCGTAGTGCTTAGCAAAACAAAAAACCCAAGTAATGTAAATTAAAAAAGAAACAACTTTTTGAGAAACGATGTTGTTGTGTAGCCAAAACTAGTTTCTACAAATTCTGGCTGATTCCACTGTAGACTCCAAAGCGAATGAACTGTAACCGTGTTGGAATAATTTAATTACTGGAGGCAAACAACTTAAATGCTGTCTTTAATTTTATTTTAGTCTTTTATTGTATCTTGTTGATTATTAATACTCTATAGTCTGAAGCAGTATGTTTCAATGTGTAAGCTGCGACCTCCAGGGAGTCACCAAGTCATACTCGAGGGGTCACGCTAGTTATGTAAAACTAAAAAGGAAGGGTCTTAGACTACAATATAACAAACACAACTAACATTTTTATGACAAACTATACATATGTTATAAAAAATATTGTAGCCTAAGACCCTATGGACCTGAATATGGACCTGGCATGTGCCAGATTTTTTGTACTTGCAAAGGGATTGTAATATATATAAAATATACATAAAAGACTTGTTCATGAGCTAAAAGCATTGCACTCATATATTATGCTAACTATAAATAAATTATATATTTTTTAGTATGAGATTATAATTTACACCTAACTTAATGCCTATATTGCAATAATTGTGGTTTTACAGTTAATATAGTCTTAATTAAATTAAATTTACAAAGCTAAATAATAGCTTCAATGCAAAAACAGTTTTACGCAGCTCCGTAACGAGTTTTGATGAATTTTATAATTGTACTTAAACATATTTTTAAATATACTTGAATGTGTTAACGGTAAATGAATGTGTTTATTTAAATTGAAAGAATTTTCGATTAATCATTGTCTTACTATTGATGGGGTACCATTTTTAAATATTGAGTTTGTGACTTTTTTGGCGACACAACGTAAAGATAAATATTTCGCCCTTAGATAAGGTAAATGTGATTCCATGAATTTCTAAGGTAAATTAAAATAATCAAAATAATAATTATTACTTAAATAATTATTTTCAAAACATACTTAATAAGCTTGTTAAAGGTAATCAGATTATTTCGGTCTAACAAATATATAATTTTATAGAGTAGGTACCTATCAGACGTTTTGTAGACACCTACTCAGTAATTTTCCAAGTTAGCTTAAGGCGGATCATGAACTACTTGTATTAGCTTATTCATTATATAGTATTTGCTAAGTCAAGTCAAATTTTGTATTTAAATTAGAAAATTCAAATAATTAAGTAGTTTGGTATTTTGAATTGAATTGGCTCTAATGTCGATGCCCTACAAGACTTACTTTAAAAAAAAACGACATCGTTCCAGTTAGTCGTGTATGAAACCTGTTCATTGAAATATAATGTATGTTATTGTAACGCAATATAGCATGCACTATTCACTGGTTCTGATTACATACTTCTGTTCACTTAAACCGGTATATTATGTAGGTACCTATTTCTTTGTTGTTTGAACTAAACATTTTGTTATAACTATTTTATTGATGTGCCTTGATGTACAAAGGCCAGCACATCAAGCTACCCCAATCTGTCAAATTTCTTTGATAGATTTTCAACTTTAACACAAAATAATAAGGTTCATATTCAATTGGGAAAATTGAACAGTTTTGGATAGCTTGACCTGCTGGCGTCTGTACCTTTTAAAAACACAGGTAGGTATATTTTAATATTCCAGTTATCAACACAAAAAGTATACACAGCTATAAGTAGTTACGTATTGTTTGCATGTTAGTAGTACTAAGAAAGTTCTACTGACGATGGAGGTCATAATATCATTAAGTAGGTATGTATATCATAATTAAACGATTTATCAATTATAGACCATCAATTTTAACTTTAACTTTGATCGCCATAAACCCGTGTCTACATTGTCATTTAATGCTTAATGATAAAAGCAATATAAGTTCATCATCATCAACCCATATACTATCCCACTGCTGGGCACGGGTCTCCTCTCATATTGAGAGGGATCAGGCTATAGTCCACCACGCTAGCCTATTGCGGGTTGGCAGACTTCACAAACCGACGAGAAAAATCTCTAAAGTATGCAGGTTTCCTCACGATGTTTTCCTTCACCGTTTAAGCGAGTGATAATTAATTAATAATACGCACATGAATTCGAAAATTCAGAGGTGCGTGCCTTGGGTTCGAACTCGAGACCTTCGACTTGGCAGTCCAATGGTCATACCACTAGGCTATCACTGCATACACAATCGAATTTGTACTGTACAATTAATCGCTACTCAATCTCATACACTTAGCTATTTAATTTTCCAACCCTAATTACGTTTTGTGAATTGTTTTATACCTTGAAGATATACATTTTAGTAAAAGAAAAAATCGATCTCAGGCTGGGTTTGAACCTACGTCCCTCCGGTTAAGTACACCGGACATTTTAGCCAACTAAGCTACCGAGAGCATTAAGTGTCTTAATGAGCGGTCAAACGCAGCTTCTCTAAAATTTATATCTTAAAAATGTTTATAAAATGTTATACATATACTTACCTTGTATTTTCTCTTTATTCCAGAAAGGTGTTTGCAAGATCATCAGCGATTTAAATGCCAATGAAGTCGACGACTGATGTTGTTGTTGTTTATAACAATATACAATTTTAACAAAATGAATGCAGCACCATCATTGGGTACGTCTTCGAGACCATTAAGTCTACTACACTAAACTATTAAATGAATCTCAATGTGGATGCAAAATTTAATTACCAAAATGTGTCTCAATACTTCATTTAAGTTGTGTTTAGTGTTTAAAGTTTCGTCTTCAATTTGAACAGTGTTAAAGTGACAATAGCCCAAGTAGGTGCGTACTGTCGAATATAGGATAGGTCGTGAATGATAACTGTGCGGTGTTCGATTGAAGTGGATGACAGGATTTTTAAGATATTGAGCATAGAACAAAATAATAAAATGAAAGATTATATAAAGTCATTGTGGAGCGTGAAGTGGTTGGTGCTGTGGTCGCTGTGGGCCGCTCGGTTAGTGCCCCAACCGACGAGCCCGGTCGAGCTGAGCGGCGGCGGGCGAGTACAGGGTGTAGTGGCACCGGACGGCTCGCACCTGCGGTATCTCGCCATACCATACGCTACTGTTTCACAACGGTTTCAGGTAAGACTTATGTATTAATCGAAATCGCGTACTTTATGAATTAAATATAAACTTAACCAGGGAAAGTTGAACCTTCAATCAGAACTTTATTCGGGTAGATTAACGTTCAGGTTGCCTTTCTCAGCAGTATTTCATAAATAAGACTCAAGAAAGTTATAACTAAAATGAGTAATATAACGTAGATATCAATCTTACTCTTAGTGACTTGTATTCAGAAACAATTATAGTATAATAGTTTCTGTGAACGGCGCACGGCGGACTAATAGCCGACGTTAATGATGTACGTAACACTGCAAGTAACAGTACTAATCTACTTCTGATTGCCACCCATCTAATCATACCTTGACGCCATGTATTGACTAATTGTCGCAATACATTTTTAATCAAACGTCCACAACCAGTCGTTTTGATAATTGCAGTTGTTTCTAACCTCTAAACAATTTCAAAGCGAAATTGCGAAATTGCTTCAGTTCCAATTTGCATTTTAATTCATAAGTTGCTTAATCAATGTAGACTAAAACAAAATAGGTGTCAACATATTATTGTAAGGACACAAGTCTTTTTAACTGATTTGTTATCGAAGAACGGACTATGCACCACTATCCCACCTACTATTTCTGCTGCCATAAAGCCTTGGAAACGTATGGATTCCAGTAAAGTAACTTTCTGACTGACTTGTTTTTTCTGGGTGTTGTTAAACCAATTTTCAAATTCCAGGCTGCAAATCCAAATCCAAAATGGGAAGGCGTTTACAAAGCATACGATGAACACGTGAGATGTAAGCAGCGGTTCACCAGCACCAAAGTCCTGGGAGAAGACGAATGCCTCACGGTAAATGTCTATACTCCGCGTGAAAGCACTGAGAAGCTCCTTCCTGTGATGGTGTTCATACACGGAGGAGGGTTTAGAGACGGGTCTGGAACACCCTTCATCTATGGCCCAAAGTTCTTAGTAAAACATAGTGTAATTTTAGTCACCTTTAACTACAGACTGGAAGTTTTAGGATTCCTATGTTTAGGCATAAAGGAAGCACCTGGAAATGTTGGCTTGAAAGACCAAGTGGAAGCGCTAAAGTGGGTCAAGAGAAATATAGAAGCGTTTGGAGGTGATGCGGACAATGTTACTATTTTTGGAGAGAGTGCAGGGTCCGCATCCGTCGTATACCACTTAGTATCCCCCATGTCTAAAGGATTATTTAACAGAGCTATTCTACAGAGTGGTTCAGCCATGTCTCCCTGGAGCTTCCAGTTTGAACCTTTAAAGACAGCCAGTCTACTGGCCCAACAAATGGGCCACAAAACTGAAAATCCTCATGAAATCTACAATTTATTCAATAATATGACAGCTGAAGAACTGTTGCGGCATCGTGTTCCTAGAAAAGAAGGTGACATTGTACTGTCAGAAAATATTTTTGTGCCATGTATTGAACAGAAAATACCCAAAGTAAAACCATTCTTGCTTGACAGTCCTTACAATTTGATCTCAAGGGGCCAATATAACAAGGTCCCCGTAATCATAGGTTTTAATAGCGCTGAGGGCTACATGTTTACCGGTAAAGAGAATGATACTACATTATCTAAGATGGATTTTTATAAAGCGTTACCCAGAGATCTGATTTTCCCTTCCGAAGAAGAAAAAGTGGAAACAGCGAAGAAATTAAATGAACTGTATATGGGTGGAGAGAAAATTTCTAAAGAAAAATCTTCCTTAGAGAAAATTTCAAGATTTGAGGGAGATTCAAGTATTACGTATCCTACTCTAGCTACCATAGATTTATTCCTTAAGACCTTAAATAAGCCTATCTACGTGTATAAATTCAACTATGATGGTTTCTTCAACTTTGCCAAGCTTGGGTATGGATTCCGGAAGTCACCGGGAGCTACTCACGCCGATGAAATTTTCTACCTGTTCAGTTTGAATGTACCACTGTTTGTGGAAGACGAATTCATCAACAAAATGACTACTTTGTGGACGAACTTTGCTAAATATAGGTAAGCTTTTATCTGTAAATATCTGTAACCTTTTTTAATTTAAGTTTGAGAGCCGATTTCACCGTTTGCATTAAAAACTAAGTCCTGCTTAAACGAGTTTATATTTTGATTCTAATCTCGGTTCACGTCACACAGATTTCACTGGCTACATTTTGATCTCGTTTACGAAAACTATGTTTACTACAACATAGACTGTAAATGTCGTCAGTTCGTCACAATCATCGTCAGGACAAATTTTGATGCGCTTTGTAATTGCAATTCATGTGGCAGCAAACTAATGCGATTAGTTTTTATTATACATTTCAGTATCATTAAACGTATATACCTGTCAAAACTGTCATCTTACAACATCTATGAGTTTTCGCCGTAGTCACAATGAAAACTCATAAATGTAAATTTTGTTTAAACATATATTGTGTGTTAATATTATTGTTAATTTACTCTTTTTACTTTTTTTTTAACTCCTTATCATATCTTTCATCAAATCTTAGTTGGCAGGTCTGTTGGTGAAATGCAAACCTGCGTGCTGAACTCAGTTAAACGCGTAAACCAAGTTTAGCTTGAACTGATCGAATTTAATGTAAATGGTGAAATCAGCCCTTAGCAATTTATCATTAGTAAAACCTGTGAATCACATATAAACAATTTAGATTTTGAAAAGCTTTTACCATATATTATAATAATATTTCGCGACGCCTGTAGGTTTAGAAGACTATTGACGTAGATACTCTCAGTACACCGATTAATAATATATTGAAAGTTTTTGTATAGTAGATCACGGCCTCTATCCATATCTCCATCACACTAACCTTGAACTTGGGAATAAAATATTCGCTCTTAATGCAAAATTTAATAGAACACAATAATTTTAAACCTTAAGTGCTCAAAAACCCACAACGCACGTGCATCCATGCATGGTCAGGATTTGTATTTGATCGTAATTGAAGTTGCTCTAATGGTGCTCAACATGAAGTGCATAAAACAACGAAGACATCGTTAAGAGAGCCAGTAAACCATTATAAACACGCGGATAGGCGGATGCTTACATAACCTGCCATGGCCATGGAGAATGTCACGAACACCATGGCCATGACTATAGGGCAAGAGAAATCAACTGTGGTTTATAGACGGTGCGTGTCAGACATTCCACCTCCCCGGTGACAAATGATACATAAAGATTTTGCAAAAGTCAAATACGTTCAATATCGCAGCAAACATAAATTTACACGACGAGCCTTAATGCAATTTTTAGCATGTAGAACGGTGCTTGACCGTCTCCCAGGGCCTTAAGACCAAATTTAATTCAGTAAGACCAAGATGGAATACATTCATTTGTGCATAAAACATTTGTTTATGTTTTAAACTATTCTCAAATTGAAGCAGCAAATGAATTACTTTGCAGCTGGCAAATGAGTGCCTTCGAGCATGTATATTTTGCAACAAATGTTACTAATACAAGCAAACATTGGATGGATGATTGGACGTTGGCCGAGACCTAGATAACTCTACGTACGGTTTGGACGATGAAGCTATAGTTTTGTTTATTTATTCAATAAGGTTTTGTTGTGCCAATCAGTCGACTCAAATGTTGAGGTCAATGAAAACAAAATCAACATTTTCTGTGATTTCAAAACTTTAGTCTAAGTTATCTTAACGTAACACAGCATACCATCACGCCTGTATTCCGCGAAGGGTTAAGCTGAGGTTTACCAATGTACAGCCATAGTTCGCCAGTATATTTAGGTCCCATGTAATAGGGTGCAAGCCTATTACCATTAACCGGGTACCAAAATCTAAGATCCGAGCTACTACTTAGAATTTCATATAAAAATCTAATAACACTTGCTTGTTTTGGGAATCGAACCCAACACCTCAAGCGTAGCAGTCGCGCTTATGACCGAAGCTTAGTTTTAATTACGACCTCTATGTCTGTTTAATTTAATGACCTCTGTGGTCTAGTGTTTGGAGTACCGGACTGCTGATCATAAGGTCATGGGTTCGATTCCCACAGGACACAAATATATTTTATGTGATGAATATTTAAGTGTTTGTGTTTGTATGTGTTTTTCTTATGTATTATAAGTATATATTTACAAAAAAAAAGTATACAAGTATTATATCCATTGTCTAGTACCCATAGTACAAGCTCTGCTTAGTTTGGGACTAGATGGTGATGTGTAAATTATTTATTTATTTCAATTTAAACTTTTTATTTCGTTCTACATTTATTAAAGTTAAAAATGTATTCTTCCAGTGACCCTACACCTGCAATATCATCTCTATCTTCAGTCTTGCCGAAATGGGAGCGAGCAGAACCAAAGGACCCTCACTTACTAGTGTTAGACAAGGAATGCTCCATGCAGCCAGTATGGACTGAAGACATCTTCCGGTTCTGGAACATTACATACTCTAAATATAGGAGAAAGTAATAATAATAATTGATATTAGTTTTAATCAAGCTGACTGAGATAGATTACTGATAATAGTAAATTTTTCTGAAAAAATAACTAGAAGCAATGAGGTTTTAACATATCTAATGGTGGAAGCATAAATATTGCGCGGATCATTGTGTAAATGATTGTCATAAATAAAGTAGATATAATTATAATTATTAAAATTATATGTTTCTAGATATGAGCTTGTACACAGCACAATCGACGAAAGTCGCGGGTTTGACTCCCGTTCCGAACAAATACTTCTCTGCCCTACAGATTAGTTTTGCGTCTGAATGGCGTTCCATGTGAAATTTGCGCCAATATACTTTTACACGTAACCATTTTCACAAGAACCTGTAGAAATACTTTAATTTATCTCTTAGCATTGCTTGCCAAACTAGTCTTAAGTAGAAATGTGCATTATAATATTTATTTTTAAATAAATTCGATCCTAAACTTGTTTTTAAGAGCATTAATTTGCGTAGCATGTAATACGCCTTGGAGTTTAGCGTCCAAACTAATGTTTGCACTTGATATTGCCAAGTAAATAAAGTTGTCTTGTCAACAGACGTCGTAGTCTTTGGTACAAGTCCATATTGGCTCACCTAAAGTTCTTTACCCGAAATTGTTCTTCCTAATGATTTGTAATCCGAATGATCACTCTTCCTAAAATGTTTCATCCTAAAGTTTTCATTCATACTATGTGTAGTGCTACCGAAAATTGTAATTAATAATAATATCATTAATGTAAATATATTTAAACTCCTACTGTTTTTTATCATAACGCTTTTATCCCTAAACATAATTACCATAGCCTGGGAGTTTATACCGCAGTTTTAACCGTACCTAAACCAATAACTATAGGACCGATTCGGTTCTGGCACTTAACCGCCCGCTGCCGCGGCAAGCTCGCTTCGCTCGCTCGGCTCGTGCGTTGTGGTCACAGTTCTAACCTAACCTAAACCAATAATTATTAATAGGACCGATTCTAAAATAACAAAAAGATATGACTTTGAATAATATTGTAAAAGATAGTTATGTTGAGAAAATATAGGAAAACAAATAAAAGTATAATAGATGTTTATTGCTACTGATATTATGAAGTCAAATGCTTCGGAATTAAGAACATTAAAGACTAGTAGTTGTTGTGATGGTTAGGATGAAAAATGTTAGGAAGAACATTTTCGGATTTCCAATTATCGGAGTTGAAAATTTAGGTTAACTTTGGCGCACCCCTTTGGTACCTAACAAACTAAATGATGACTTGTTGAAAGCAATGCAGTTTTTTGTACTAATATTAGCAATTAACTATACTTCGTAATGGTGCATCCACACCGCAGTTACTTTTTGTTGAGCAACGTTTACAACTGTTAGTAGGCAACATTCGATAGCAAAAAGTTATTTTTTGTAAGTGTATGTTGCGGTAAAAGTTGAAGAATGTTACCTAATGTTATCGTGTTGCATTCTGTTGCTCCACAAAAAGTTACTGCGGTGTGCATGCACCATAAAATATAGCTTGGCCGATGACAGCAGTACATTAATAAGTTAGAAAAAAAAATACTCGAAAAATCGCTGAGAATTGTATGAATTTAGTTTCTTTGACATCTGTCATCGCTGTCAAGCTATGTTCTATGGTGTTAAAGTTAGGCTCAGATTAAATACGTACCTACCTAATGCAGGGTTATTTTAACCGACTTCAAATAAGGAAGTTTTTAATTTCGTCATTGCCGATCATTACCTGATATAATTTTTTTATGACTGTTCTGATAGAATAATTATATTTCCGAAATAGATGATGATGCGTTTCCAACATCAATCAACACGACTTTCGATTCTTAAGATTCAACATAAAATAATTAAAGTCTGTTTGGCTCTCCTAAAAAGTAAATTATTTAACATTTAAAGCTTCTTACACACTGGGCTACATTTGTTGCGTTACGTTTCGTTGTTTTGTATTTATTATAAGGAAATATTACCTAGATTTTAATGAAATAATTTGTATATAAAATACTATGTGATATAAAATTAAAGACTTGATAATTATGTATATGTCAATCAATGTATGTATTCATAATAATATCTTGGTTTTAATTTACCGAGCCTACTTGAAACATTTTTTCATAATCATGCGGTTATTTTTGTGAGATAAGTAGGGAATATTGATAAGTTAGTTTAGGTATTAAGCCAGATGAATCAGCCTCACCTATAAGCCTAGTAGTCACTGGCGTATATTTAAACACGATCACCTGTGAAACATGATGGGTTTATGGGTTTAAATTATAAGAATAGTTTGATTTCTTATGATTTAATTCTTTGAACAGAGATGCATATGTTCACACGTCTACGACCGCAGGCAGAGAGAGAGAGAGAGGGTTATATCTGTCAATGTCAACTATGACACCAACTTGACATTGACAGCTAGCAAAAGACAATATTGTATTGGTTTACAACAAACGCTTCAACAAAACATACGTTTAGAAAATATTTGGAGAAAATTGTAAATACATTCAAAGCCACGGGTAGATATAATTCCCTTTGACCAGCTTTGTATAAGTAGTAGCATGGAAACCGAGCACACCATCACGCCTGTATTCCCCGAAGGGTTAGACAGAGGTGTCTTTATATGCTGTCACAGTACAGCGGTACCTACGTTTAGGTCCCATGAAATAGGAGTCGAGCCTATTGCCAGCTGCTACTGAGTTTTTTTTTATACCATTAAGAGGGCAAACAATCATACGGCCTACCTGATTGTAAGCGGTTACCGTAGCCTAAAAACGCTTGTAACACCAGGGGTACCATTTCCGCGTTACCAACCCTGTAAAACGGAAGAGGATTAGTTGGGTTGACAGTATAAGGGTCAAAGTCCCGCCCACTGCCAACACAACGTTTCCTTGCTCACCGTAAGGAACATAACACAGCTCAAAGCAGTGTTAATTCACTTCGATTTTCTACAAGGCGGAGGTAGTTCCCCAGTCGGGCAGCTCCAATTTGAGTAAAATTGCTCCCACTATGCCCTGTTGCCCGGTTTCTGCCGAATTTTTCAATAAAATGTGTATCTTTGTTAGATAATCATTAGTCGTTGATTGTAGTATTATTATACTTCGTTTATATTCGTTTTTGCGTCCCTGACCGAAGCCCTGTGTAAATAACCATCGTACCGCAAATATTATGTATACATAATTATATAGGTAGGTATAGGAATATGCTGACCTTGGCTTGGCCAATGTAAATATAATATAAGATAATCGAGCGCAGAGTGATGAAAAAATCTAGGCATAGGTACATAGAAAGAGATAAACTTGTTTGTATGTATTTATGTAATTCTGTTAATCTTTGAAACTAATTTACCGAAGCTTTTACAGATTTTTATAAAGGGTAAAAATATAATATTGTGATAACATTCACAAAAATGAAATTCATCAGTAAAGGCATAAACAATAGGCGCAATGCACTAATTACCCCATGTAAGTATTGCCGCCTTGCCGGAGTATATTATTTAGTTATGAAAAATAGCTATCATTTATAGTGGTGCAATAAATTGCCAGCTTAAAAAAAGCTTACTAATAAATCAAGCAAATAGGTTCCAACATCGATTTCCAAACACCATAAATTAAGTACACATTCTTATAGAATTGACACCATACCACATCAATATGGGCCAATGTCGCGTGCTCGCTCGTCCCCAAGTGCACGTGGGTTTACGTAATGCCTGATGTTGATAACTTGGCCCCACCAGGGCAATTCCAACTATATTGTCAGAAGACCTTCGCTGTGAAAGGCTCGTCTCGCCGCGATATCACCCAGCGGCCAAAGTCGCGGGACTCGCGCGCAAGTGATAACGCGCACGCGCGAATCTTACATTGCGGTGTACAAAAAAATATAATAATATCATATTATTATATTATAATATTATTATATGAAGGTAACCTAGTGATGTCGCCAAAAATATTGTGTTGAACATGTTGTGTTGATAAAAATTTATAAAGGTGTGTTTGTGTTTTTTCGTGGTATTGTGATATTGCGAATTGAAAAAATGAAATAATTATCGGACTGGCAGATTGCTGCAAAAAATTATTAGATTCTGAGTGTGATATATTTTTTGGCATTTTCCATACTAAGATTTTAAAGTTATTTAAGGGAAGGAAAAATTCGACTGTGGGCAGGATTTGAACCTGCGTCTTCTGGTTAGGTAAACCAGACGTTATGAGTAAGCCACCGCGAGTCCCACCCACCAGATCTAAATTTGCCAAACACCAGAAGACGCAGGTTCGAATCCTGCCCACAGTGGAACTTTTCCTTCGCTAAAATAATTTAAAAAAAAATTATACATAGATTAGAATCCGCCGTCAATAACCACCCTAGACTTAGATTTATGCATGGTTAATAGGCTTGTCATCTATTAGGTCCTAAACAAAACATCCTTGACGAATCGAATTATGAACGTAGGTACTACTATACTGTACTACTATATTCAATTACAAAACAATATACCACTATGATTACGATTACTTTGATGTGACCTTGTGACCTCCAGGACACGAGCCTCTATTCAGAGAACTTACGAGTTTTTTTTTATATAAGTAAATTACTACAGCGCTTTTTTTTATATACCTAGGTATAATCTGTGTGGTTCTTTATGATTTTGTAATAGTACAGTTAAGTTTTTTAATGTTACTGTGTTTAATGTTACATTGTAAGTTTTTTAATGTTAAAATGAAGATATTAAAAAAAATATATATAATAATTATAAACATCCCCATCATCTGGATTGTCAGTCAACTAGTGTACGTTTCTCTAGAAACTGTCTGCCTTGCACAAAAAAACTGTGGAGTGAACTGTCGCCATTTTTTTATATAGTACAGGAAAAACCTCATGGATCCTCCGCCACCCGGGGAGGCAGGGTATATCGGACTCATACCGACTAAAAATCGCACTTGCCTTCATCTGCCCTATTGTCATGGCCATGGGATCCGTGAAATTGGCCACGACCATGACAGGCTGCGGCCAGCAGTACTGCAGCTGGACCCCCTCAATCAGCAAGACCTTCCCTCGCATGTTACTACATGCCGCCCACCGAGGCCATTTACTGGTCGGACGGCAGAATTCCCAATTCAGCCGTCCGCAGGCCACAGCTCATGGAGGCCGGAGGTCTGTCTGCGCCCTCCGACGCCCGGTGCGTCTACTACGGATCGGGAGAGAGGCAGCCGCTTCTCTCTCCTTTTCCGCCTCTTTTGCAAGCATAATACCAATACGACCTTCAAACCTTCAAGAAAAGAGCGTACTCCGTTTTAAAGGCCGACTACGCGTTTGTAACTCCACTGGTGTTGCGGATGTCCATGGGCGCGGTAATCAGGCTATCCGTCTGCTCGTTTGCCCCATATCCCACAAAAAATACGTAAACATAATAAATAAAGAAATATTTTTTTAAGGTCTTTTGAGACAACGAGTTTCCATCCCAATAAGATGCTATAATATTTCTTGAGATAGATAATATTACAGCATTTTACCTTAAGTCATACAAGATAGGTACCCCACGTGGATAGTTGATAGTAAAAATTAACAACAATGCTTCCCTCAACTGTTATTATGATACACGGCATTAACATTACACTTTTAGTTGTTATTTGCACTGTTTGTATAACAACTGCAGTCACACCCTAGTTCTGTTTTATGTTATAACTAGCTGCTGCCCGCGACTTCGTCCGCGTGGAAAAGTAACTTTTAATTATCGTTGTAATTTAGCTGATTAGCTCAACATCGTTATAAATTATAGCCTATATGTTATTCTGAAGTATAAAAAATAATACTGTAAAGTTTCATCTAAATCCGTTCAGTTGTTTTAACATGAAAGAGTAACAAACATCCATCCATCCATCCTCACAAACCTTCACATTTATAAGGATAGGATAGGAAGTAGGATAGGATAGGAAGTAGGATAGGATAGGACTATTCGACTAAGCGGTGACTGTTTACACTCGTTTACTAAACATACACTTGACTAAATAACATAGGTACGTGCATAGTCTGGATTATGTAGTTCTCATTTACAGGAAATGTATCCATGCAATGCCAATCAAATGCATCGTGTCTCAATGTCCTGTGTGTTTGTATTGTACAACTTAGCGAACCAATTACTACACTAATAGTAGTGTGATGATATAGTGAACGCCCTCGTGTTCACTTGCTTCAGTAATACCACACAAGTCGATTCCACTATATATTAACGTGCACTACCAAATTACGCGAGCAACAGTCCGTCACTAAAACTAAAAACAATGTCTAAAACTAAAAACATCGACTCTGTCGTTCCGAGAGGACTTTTCACCCATAACAATATTATTCCATTATTAAGGAAAGTTACGTAATAATATATACATTACTATTATTTTATTTTTATTTATTTAAACTTTATGGCATACAAAATGGACATTGGCGGACTGAATTCTTTAGAAATTATCTACCAGTGAAGTAATTAGTAATTTATACAGATCCTACAAATATATACACAATTATGTTTTATGTGATAACGATTCTGCACTTTCTCACAATATTTTTTGCTACGCCACAGAAAGGTAGTCCTTTATTAAGGACTATTATGAATAAATATTATTATTATTATAATAATATTTATTCATAATTACAAAGGTAAAATATAATACAGAGATAACTTATAAAATAATTAGGAGGTATTACAGTGTTAGGTGCCTGTACTAGGTAAACCTGTGTCACAGGCGGCAAGTGCTGATCCGATAACTTAGTAAAATATTACAATTTGTAATAACTAATAAACCAAACAGTAAAATTTAATAATGATAAAAAATAATAAAGAGATAAATTATTTATTTTGATAACCTATGTTATAATATTAATTAGGGCTTCGGTCTCATCATAGGTCAAGGATTGTAAATGTTTGTACACTAATGATTTAGTACTATGATAATTAAGGGCATAAATGGATAAATTCTTATTAAGTCTATTATACAGGAAAGGGCCTAAGAATGAATAAAACCTATTTGTGAAAACAAATCTTAACTTTTCTTTCCGTCTCTTCGTGTTAGTGGTGTATTCATTATATGGTAGGTCGGCGTGTTTTTTAAGCACAATGTGCATTATGAAAAGTTGGCGGACAGTTAGTACATTACAACATTCATACAATAAGCGAGTGGGGAAAAGGAATGGTCGGGAAGTGGCTACTTTCAAGATAGCTCGTTGAGCTCGTTCTATAGCCAGCATTACTGTCTTTGGGGCACCTCCCCAAGAAGTAATACAAATAATAAATAAAAGTACTTATATAAATTAATGACCCAGAATAATTCTAGTTCAAAGTTGATCCCGGATTCACATCGAGGTTACAAGGACAGCATATACCCCGTCTATCTGGTGTCCTTGTGACCCCAATGTGCTGTCTAAATGTGTCAGTGGTGTGCTCACGTATTGATAACAGATTAGGATGCCGGGTATCTTCGGACGTTCCACTCTTTTTTTTGCGGACGTATTTTACAGGCAGGCAGAGGTGCTTACCCACATTTTGTACATATACAGTAAACACTTTACCAGTGTGTTTTTAAATACCTTATAACAGGGGCGAGCCTTTTGTCGTCAAATCAAAATCCTAATCCGAGCTGCTCTTAAGGATTTCTTAACAGAAAAACCTAATCAACTTCAACAAACTTCTTCTGTCCTGAGAATCAAATCCGTGCCTAGAGTTACGCCTGCTACGAACTAAATGATTTTACATATCATCATCAAACCATATACTGTCCCACTCTGCTGGCACTTATCTTCTCTCAGATTGAGAGGGATTAGGTTATAATGAGAGGTGAGGTATAGTTCATCACGCTGGTCTAGGTGCGAGAGCGAGAGTGGTGCGAGTTGGCAGACTTCCACACCGTCAAGAAAAATCACTAAGGTATGCAGGTTTCCTCACGATGTTTTCCTTCGCCGTTTAAGCGAGTGATAATTAATTATGAATGATATGCACATGAATTCGAAAAATCAAAGCTGCGTGCCTTGGATTCAAGATCTTCGACTTGGCAATCCAATGGCCAATCACTAGGGTATCATTGCTTTTTTTCTTAGCCTATGTAGTTATCCACTGCTGGGCAAGGGCCTCCCCTTTCTTCTTCCAAACCTCTCTATCCTGCGTAACATCCAGCCATGCTTGCCCTGCAAACATATCGAGATCGTCGCGCCACCTACGTCGCGGGCGACCTCGACGGCGCTGTCCCCTATCAGGCGTCCAGTTGGTAACAATTTTTGCCCAACGGTCAGCTTTTTTGTTATACAAAATAAAATATTATTACACAAAAGTGCAATATATTTCAAACAAAGTATACGAACTATATAATAAAACCGGTTGTTTGAAATATACATTTCTTGTGAATATACAATTCTTTAGCAAATCTCCAGTCACTTCTCTGTAGAAATATTAAAACAATGAATTAATTATGACCTTACCCGCAGAGTCTCATACCAGTGCAGTATTTTTCCTCTGCCAATTAATTGAAACAGTACTTGCAGTAAATGCGCAAAGACATTTTTATTTTGAGTATAAGGCGCGAGTGGTAGATTTATTCCTTTTTTATTTGTTATATCCTTTTTATTAATTTTCATCTTTATCGCTAATCATTTAATTTTGTGTTCATCGTTAATGTTCATCGCTATCATCTAATGTTAGGGGAAATTACCGTTACAAATTAATAAAGTGAGAAAATATAAAAAAAAATGTATTAATTAAACTTAAAATTCTTACTAGATAACAAACAATCAACAAGAACAATTTAGGTACAGACGCCAGCAGGTCAAGCTATCCAAAACTGTCAAATTTTCCCAATTGAATATGAACCTTATCGTTTTGTTTTAAAGTTGAAAATCGATCAAAGAAATTTGACATATTGTGGTAGCTTGATGTGATCTGTACCTATGTTGTGTAAGTAAAATGTTTGTGTAGGTGGGTACACAAACATTTCTTATGCATTGTTTATAAGTATGGGTTTTTATTCATTATATTATATAAGTATGGGTATGGTATACATATACTTCAAAATTCAGCATAATTATTAATAATTAACATCCCGCGCAATGCTCTATGACGTCATACCTGTACCTTCAGCAAAATCCAAAATAACAGTAGGTACCAGTCGAACGTGCGCGAGCGCAAGTGACGCATCGATGGTTTAATAAAATACGTGAAAAAATATATATAATGCTTTTCAAAGAATTATAATTTTATAGGTAAGTGGACTTTATCTTAGTAAAAACTTATTTTATAAAAAAAGCCTAAATTAAATTATTTAAATAAAAAATGTGAATGTAGAATTCATTTCTCAAAATTGTAGTATTTAATAATTATGACAATTTGTCACTATAATCCTGCTATGCAGCAGCTATGCTAATTTTTTTAAACACTGTATTCCAAAGATAATATTTAGTAAAAAAAAGGTGTAAAGAATATTATAGTTTTAAAAAGCATATTGTAAAAGCCGTTGACAACTTTCTACACATATATTTTCAAGAACACTAATTACAAATTAATATTACTTGGGTACGTTACGTTACTGTATTTAATTTTATTGTATTTAAAACAGTTAATTTCTAAACCTCATTGACTCGTCCAATTGCTATTTAGCAATTCGTAAAGGTCAAAAATATATTCGAATTCATTAAGAATTTTCATTGAACAAATCAAAAAGTAATTATACGTATTTGTGTTTATCTGGTTTCGATTCCCACAGGACACAAATATTTGTGTGATGAACATAAAGTATTTGTGTCTGTATAGGTGTTTCTTATGTATTATAAGTATGTATTAAAAAAATCACCCATAGTACAAGCTCTGCGTAGTTTGGGACTAAACGGTGCTGTGTAAAATGTCCCAGATATTTATTATTATCTATTTGTCTGTTACATTACACGCCTAAACCGCTAATTAAAACTAATAAAATTTGACAATGAGATATATTGCATACTGAGGTAGGACAGAAGCAACTTTATGTCCAAAAAAATGTAAATTTTGGAACGTGAGTGTAATCGGTGTGAACAGATAGTATACCCCTCTGCGTATAACCCATAAAATATTATAATATACATTTGCGAGGAAATTCCATCGCTTCTAGCATGCATAAAAACACAAAATCGGGCCATATTTTCTTAACCCGTGGACTGCATATAACTGACCTTAAAATCGCTTAAAATCTTTATCACTACGAAATCCTTGACAGTGTGAACAAACCTTACAACGCATTTTATTCCAGTATATTCGCAGTGCGAAACAAAACAAATAACTGGTTTGGTATTTTTTTGAGCTGGGACCTAAAATAAATAAATAAGAAATCTTTCCGACTGACGCATTGCATCATGCATTTGAGATGCGAGAGACTACGAGAAGCTTTTTAAATTTTTAACCGACCAAAAAAACCAAGGAGGTTTTCAAGTCGACGTGTATTTTTTTTAATTATTATTATCGCATTTGTGGCCTGTGAGCATGAGGTCATATGCGCGATTTTCTGGTCGGGCAAAAGGATATTATACCTACCTAAGCTGTTTTGTTCCATACATTTCGTCGAGTCAAGTGAACTTAAATGTACGGAATAGTTAATTTTTATGGTAATTAAAATTACGTTGGCTATTGAGTTAAAGTCAAAGTCAAAATAATTTATTCAAGAAAGACTAGGTAGGTACTCGGTAGTACTTTTTGAACGTCATTTTTACATTAAGTCAGCCTTCAAAACGCCCGCCCTTCACTGCTTCCTAGTGTTTTGATGATGATGGGGTCGTGGGTTCGATTCCCATAGGACACAAATATTTGTGTGGATAAAACATGAGTATTTGTGTTTGTCTGGGTGTTTCTTATGTATTATGTAGTCTGGTACCCATAGTACAAGCTCTGCTTAGTTTGGGACTAGATGGTGTTGTGTAAAAAAAAATCCCAAAAAAAAACTCCCGAGCTGTTCACCGTCTGTTATTTATTTATGTTATGTATAATTTTATATAAAAGTACATTTTTTTTATTTTGCTTAGATTAAATAAATCTTCATTGCTATATGTTAGCCAGTGCATACTCATTATGTTTTCGCATCGAAGTTAATAATATTGAGTATTAACTTCGATGCCAAAACATAATATAATGATTATTTAGAAAAGGAAAAATACGACCGCGGACAGGATTCGAACCTGCGTCTTCTGGTTAGGTACACCAGACGCTATGACCACTAAGCCACCGCGATACCTACCCTACTACCTACTATCTAAATAACTTCAAATCTTAGCATGGAAAATGCCAAAAATATACAAAAAGATATATAATATAATGATTCGTAGTAGTAGCAAACCTCCTCCTTAATTCAATTATATCGGTGAAGTGGCGCACACAAGCAATCATCAAAAACTATGCATCATTACATCCACAGCCAGCAAGTCGACCAGTCACCACAAGGAGCACCTGTTCGTGAACATAATGCTCGAGAGCATAACGCACGGATGAGCCATCCTCCCCCCCCTCGTCATTTTAGAGGGAAGGAGGACCCGACCAATGACGCTACCGTTGTACTTGTTCCACAGCGATGAAGTGGTTGGTGCTGACGTCGCTGATAGCGGCGCGCTTGATGCAGCAGCCGACGGCGCCGGTGCGCACGCGCAGCGGACTCGTGCGGGGCACCGTCAGCGAGAACGGCAAGTTCTTCCAGTACTTCGGCATACCGTACGCCACGGTTGACGAGACCAATCGGTTCCAGGTGAGGATTTTAACTTTTTTTTTAATTATTGATAGGCCTGCCTTGACCTCTAGTTCGCCTGATGTCTACGATGGACCGCGCTTGTCTAGAAAAAACCGATTCACTCGTGGTTTAAAAAAGCCCAGATTATATAATTATATAATAACACTTATTGAACAACGTACTCAAGAGCTAGTTCAGAGTTCACATCCGGTGCGGCGCGCGGCGGCAGCGGCGTATAGTTCCACGAACTTGCCAACAACTAGTTGTTAGCCGAGTTGCCTCGCGCCTGCACTCGCTTTATGTTGGTATGTTGAGAAGTTCAACAAAAACAGTGTTGAACAAGTTTAGAGATTTAAAGATGCTGGACCTGCAACTGACGGGTACAAAGTTTTCTAATAATAAATTGTCGATTTTGACTGTCGAACACTGGAGCTTTTTTCTCTTGAGACAGTGTAGCGTTCGACCCTGAATCTGTAAATGTATATCTTATTGAATTTAGGTGTTTCAACTCTCTTAAGGAACTTACAATATTTGTATTGCCTTTGAATGTGAGATATTTTGTTTTTGTAGATACATTTCTTGGACTTACAATAGGTATAATTCGTAGAGTACACATATCGGAGAAGCACTAAAACGAAAACAAGCGAGCCAAAAAGTTATGTCATCCAACATAGCCCCTCTGTTCGATGGTGGAAGTGGCCGAAGCCAAACACCCGATACTCACCCACGGCAATCAGACGAGCACGGTCGGCTACTTACTGCCGACTTGCCTGACGTATTAATAATGGCAAAATCTTGAAATGTCTTTCCGAAATATCATTAAACTTTTGTACTTTTTCCTCGATGAAAATTGGAAAAGATTCGTCGAACATTGGGGACTACTTAGTAGTTGAAGATATTTTTTTTCTGCAATTGTGCTATGAGGAGCCATTGCGTTGAACATTTCTTAAGACAGCTGTCTATCCTTAGTATCCGGTAAAAAGATTTCACATTAGGAGGCATTGAGGTCAAAATTTTTAAATCAGCTTAATTAATATCAGTCTCAATATAAATTAATGTTAATTAGTGTATTTTTTTAATCATTTTAATTAATTATACATGAAGTAATAAAAATTGTCCAAACAAGTAATTATCATGCATGCGAGCAGTAATATTAAAACTGCATTTGATCCATAAATGTCGTGTCAGGTTGGTCACGGTGAGCCAGCTGCAGCGCTCGCGAATCGGCTGGTCAAGGTGACCGCTCAGGTTTTTTTTTCATCACACACGGACCTTGATATCGCAGACAGGTTCCTACCGAATTAACTATGTTAACTTCACAATTGAAGGTTATGTGCGAAAAACCAGTAATCCGCGACAGACGCCAGCAGGTCAAGCTATCCAAAACTGTCAAATCTTCCCAATCGAAAATGAAAGAAAGAAAGAAAGATTTATTTGCACAGAATACAGGTGGTACCAAATATAACAATGGTGCATAGTTCAAGCTATATTCTGCCTGTATTAGGCATGCAAATATTTATAATTATATAAAACAATTAAAATACTATTATATGTAATACTAACTTGAACTTTATTGTTAGGTGTTAAAGTTGAAAATCTATCAAGGAAATTTGACAGATTGTGGTAGCTTGATGTGCTGGCCTCTGTACCTACGTCGGAATCGTAACGAGTAAACACCTCATCATCATTCCTGATGGGCATCACCGGCACTATCGTAGCGTGCCCTAGTAGTCCACTCCTTAAAATAGAATAAAACTCTGATAGGAATTAAATTGAAGCTTTGTCCTAATATAGTTAGTCTTTCTATTTTCACTTTTCAGTAAACGGTACTTATTTGTTTTTAATTCATCTAATTAAGTATTTCCAAAACACTTCTACAGGGTAATGTTTTTTTCTTTTCAGTGCTAGAGAGCACCGACTTTGATTAAAAACACCGAAACAAACTGAAAGGATCATGTCCTCTTTTAGACCAGAAATAGTAGTAACAAATATGTGAGTCACAATAGTCTCACATAGTTTTATAGTTCATTAGTGGCAATAGGCACACCCTCTATTACATGGGACCTAAAAAGGACATTTCACCCTAACCCTTCAGGGAATACAGGCGTGATGATATTATAATGTATAACTATGTTATGATGGTATGAGTCACATAATTGTACGGCAATGTCTGAAACGGCCTTTTGAAGAAAGTGCCTCAGTGAATAAAATAGAAATACATTGAATAAAAAATTGCACACAAAAAACCTTGAAGAGGTACAAGACAATTTAAATTTAAATCTGTATCAAGTTCATTGTGCCTAAAATGCAAATATCTAATAAGTCAACCAATAATAAACCTTCGTTCGTAACGTTCAAAGCCAAGGGCGATCTCATATTGCCATGCGCTGGAGTAGACCTTCACCCATTGGTCGTGATTATTTAACTTCAGAACTGGTAGAAATGGACGTTATTTTAATCGAACTAAGATTTCGTCTGTTTATGTCATTATGGTAAACTGTTCGGTATGTAAATATTTATTTTACCGTCTTTGCGTATTTGTATGAGTGGCCTTGTTATTGCAGGCTCAATACTCGCAATTCAATTAATAGGTTAAGCAGCTTTACCAGGTTTACTGTCATAGACTTTTGAACTGCATATTAAAAGAAACTGCCTCGCCTGTCCCCAACGGGTTTGGCAGAGGTGTACCCTAATGTACACCTACAGTTCGCGGGATATTTAGATCCCATGTAATAGGGGGTGAACACATTACCATTAAATGAGCACAAGTCCAACTTTAAGCTGCTACTGCGAATTTCATAGAAAAACTCAATAACATTTGCTCGATCTGGGAATCGAACGCAGGACCTCAAGCTTAGCAGTAGCGGTTGCAAATGAGGCATTCTTTGAAATTGTATTTGATCTTTTCAGACATCTGTTTTATTATCAACCTATTTACTTTCCCTGTTTCAGCAGGTTGATCTAGTTTTTCCGCAGTTTTACCCACCCTGACTTTTTCCTGTTTGCTTGACTCCTCAGGAGCGCAGCGTGATGTTAAATATAATCTTCCTCAAGAAATAGGCTATCAAATGCAATTTTTTTTTTTTTTATCCGAATGGTAATTTCAGAGATTAGCGCGTTCAAACAAAAAAAACTGACCAGCTTTATTAATTATTATTAGTATAAATTAAAAACAAACAGTTCGGCTCCAAGTCACTATTTACTTCAAAGACTTAGATAACAATTGAATAGAAAACAATTGCCGTATTTATATTATAATTCTTACTATTTAATTAATAAATAACAGAATACCTTGATGTCCTACTCACTACGCTTGAACATAATCGCTAAATTATTCAATTGATCTTTATAGTGCAACGTCTAAGAATGCTTGGAATGTCAAGGACGAAGTCTTTTTTTGTAAAATAAATCTTTATTTTGTATCGTCCCGAGACACCAAATTGACAGAGTACTACATCAATATCTCTTACAATTAGGTAAACTCCTTACTTATCAAAGTATAATAGGTAATATTATAAACACTATTTTTGAATACCTACTCTAAAACTTTCCGACGATAAGTTTACCATACTTTCTCTGTATTTCCAGCCACCGCTCCCGCCTCCGTCATGGAACGGGATATTCGAGGCCGTCAACGAAAATACTTGGTGTCCTCAGAAATCTGGAGGCATCATCATCGGAGAACCAAACTGCTTGAAACTTTACGTCTACACTCCCGTCCGAATCACTAAACCTCTGCCTGTCATGGTCTACATACATGGAGGATGCTTTTTCAGCGGCACTGGTTCCCCATTCTTGTATGGAGGCGATTTTTTCGCAGAACAAGACGTTGTATTCGTTGGCATTAATTACAGACTTAGTGTTGAAGGGTTCCTATGTTTAGGCATAAAAGAAGCTCCAGGTAATGCTGGACTGAGAGATCAAATAGCGGGTCTGAAGTGGATTCAGGAAAATATTGCAGCGTTTGGTGGAGATCCTAATGATGTGACTCTTTTTGGTGAAAGTGCTGGCGCTGTGTCTACTTCCCTCATGATGCTTTCTTCTGCAGCTAAAGGACTCTTCCACAAAGCTATTCTGCAAAGTGGGTCCTCATTAGCACCATGGGGACTACAACATGACCCTATAGGTGCAGCTAGTACTCTAGTCAAAAAACTGGGATACGACACTAACGATCCAAAAGAAATCTACAACATTCTCTCAAAAAAGACAGTCGTAGAAATTGTGGCTGCTATAAGCAAGTATGAAGATAAATACTGCTTTGCTGAAAAGGATCTGTTCGTACCATGTGTCGAGAAGGCCATTGAGGGAGTAGAACCTGTCATGACAGAATACCCAGCTGACATAATTAAATCCGGGAATTACACTAAAGTACCGATGATAATTGGTTATACAGACAAAGAAGGCATATATTTCGCAGCAGCAGATTATGGTACCAGTATTAAAAACGGCTCACATCCTATAGATCCTCTAAATGCCTTGCAGCGGGATCTGGAGTTCCCTAGTGAGTTTGAAAAGAACTGCACAGCAGATGTGATTAATCGTCACTACTTTTCGTCTTACAAGGAAGAATTGATTTCAGACATGGTAGATTTGTACTCTGATGTTCACATCAAGTTTCCTGTGGTGTTGGAGTCAGAATTATACACGAGCACAACAGACCAGCCGATCTATTATTACCTCTTCAAGTACGAAGGCTTTAGGAACATGCCGAAAATAATATCAGGGTTTTTGACTGTGATGGAAGGGGCTTCACACGCTGATGACTTGTTCTACCTCTTTAAGCCACATGCATTCCCCTTGCTGTACCTGCCGGAACAGGTCATGATAAGCCGGATGGTGACTATGTGGACTAACTTCGCTAAATACACGTAAGTGTTTTGGATATTCTTTTAACTATTAGGATGTTGGAAATAGCTACAGAAAATGACGAAACGTATTATAGAATACATAGATATTTTAACAACCATCATTGTGGTTAAATATGATCATTAAAACGATTATTTATTAATAGTCAAAGAGATTAACCTCTACAAAAATGTTGAGCATATTAAAATTAAAGTTGTGCAATGTGTTCTAGAAAAATTAATGTAGAAATAAATTAACTTCGTATGTCAAATGTCAAGTAGTACAGTTATAATCTTGATAACTTTTTCTTTATATGACATACCTGAACAACAAACACCATTAGACACCTGCTCCGGATTATTTTCTCATTCCTAATTTATAAAGGATCCGGGCCGTTGTTTTGGAAAACTATGTTATGTATGTTTTAGTAATAACTATGTTTTATTATATTTCTACTTATCTCGATTATATTCTGCCTTTGAAACCTCTGTTAACTCGAACGCGATCCCTAGCTTAGCCAAGGATTGCATAAAACTGTCTAATTTCCACCGTAGCCATTCTCATCACGTCTACATCATAATAAACCGTTCAGTTAATATTTAATCTGTATGCAAAGCCATGCATTACAGTGCAATAGTCATTTCCATGGTGGCACACAACATTCAAATTACAGTAAAAATGCAATAACATTACTGTACTTAACGTTTTTATTGTATTTTAAATTAGGTTTTTTTATTAGTTTCTTGTTCTATTGTGTAGTTTCCTAATGTCTAATATACCTACTGTCTGTACCAGCTACAGTTTCTAGATTATATGTTTAAGATAAATAAACGTACCTAGATGATGCTCAATTTTACAAAATTGGATACAAAGTCCATACATTTTCATATTTCTAATGTATCATGATATATTATCATTTTCATATGTCTATCACCACCACCTTAGTAACAAGCAAAGTTGATCAGATAACGTTGGTTGTATCTGTTAATACTATAGCTGTATTTTTCTGAAACAGCTGAACTAACTAACATTTTTCCTGGTCCTTCCAGTGACCCCACCCCGCACCCATCTCGTCTGACACCGTTGCGCTGGCGGCCCTCCCGGCGGATGAACCCGACGGCGCTGGTCATCGACTCCAAGCTGTCAACAGCGCCCCTGTGGGAGGAGGCGTCCGTCCAGCTTTGGAACGACACTTACAATAAGTACAGAAGGAAGCACTACGGGTTCAAGCACTAAGATACAGGGACCTTTAGGTTAAAGGGATTTTAGTGTCGCACGATTTTGAAAACAATATGAAGGTACACACTGAAGTGACATAGTCACCAATATTATACCTGAAACTCAAAACCTCTTAAGTTGATAGCTATACGAATGATGATCAGGTCCACGTTTGAAGCGCGTGCCTATTAGTTCTTGTATATTTCTCAAAGTGAAATTTGTAGCATTCCGAAGTTGCGTCACAAATCCATTCTTTATTTGCACCGATTTATACCGACCAACATCAGGCCATTTGCCAGTCTCATCAATTAGAGAGAAAGAATGAATGAAAATACTCGTAAAGAAAAAGACCTCGTAATGTTATTTTTTTATAACACTAAGGTGGCAAACAAGCGTACCACCCACCTGATGGTAAGCGGTTACCGTAGCTTATAGTAAGCGTCTATAGGCTCATCAGTGGTATCACTTGCGCGTTGTCGACCCTGTAAAACTAAAGATGAATAGTTGGATTGGCAGTATAAGGGTCAAAGTCCCGCCATTGCCAACACGTTTCCTCATGGAGCACTGGCAACCTTGCTCACCGTAAGAAACATAACAGATCAAAGCAGTGTTATGTCACTTAGATTTTCTTCAAGGCGGAGGTAACTACTTTCCCAGTCGGAGTGGAATTACGCCCACTATGCCATACCTCTCTTACCGTGAGTGTACCACCTCTAATGAATACCTTTGCAATATTCGCATTATGTTCCAAATAGTTGTGTTATTGTAAATCTCAGTTCCTTTATCGGGTGCGAGGCGGGTTTCTACTTTTATTGTTGGCACGCGTATTGTGATTTGTATAAGATTCGACGACACGTTTGGTGTATGTAGTAGTCGAGCGATCGGCTTCTGCGTCATGTGTCGCGGTTTCAACCCCGCACGGAACAAAAATTTATATGACCTACGGTTACTGGTCTGAGTGTTCGTGTATGTGAAAGTTTTTGTTTGTAAACTCACTCACGATGTAGGAGAAAATCCTAATGTGGGCCAATGTTTCTTGAAGCTTCAAATTATTGTTTCTATTACCAATTGTAATTTATTTAATTGATTTTTTAACTCGAGTCCGTAATGGAAATTTATTTTAATTCACGCTAGAATAAAATAAACTTACGATTGAAAAGTAACCACCTAAATTTACTACTTATATATATTTACTGCATAGTTTATATAAAAATTAATAAGATGATGGTAAAAAAGTCTGAGTTTGGAATTTGAGTTTCAGTATAATGCTGCTAGAGATACTAGTGTTTCTAGTTCTAGTAGTTTATTACAAAGAAATAATTCTTAAAATATGTACGAAAGTTCAATGAATTCTGCACACAACATCGCACAAAGTATTTATTTTCATTGTTGCTACCGCGACGTCTCGGTATGATCAGATGATAGGAAGGGCGCCGTCTAAGAAATAAGTGCCTTATTGTTATATAATGTATAGTTAAAATCACAAATGTACTGGCTGGCTTCACTGACATCATCTAGCTTATCGCGTCATGTACAATATTATGGTGCATCCACACCGCAGTTATTTTTTGTGGAGCAACGTTTCCAAGTGTTAGCGGGCAACATCCGATAAAAAAAAAGTTTTTTGTTGTTAGTATGTTGCCGTGAAAGTTGAGTAATGTTACCTAATGTTATCGTGTTGCATTCTGTTGCTCCACAAAAAGTAACTGTGGTGTGGATGCAACATCTTTATATATATAATTCTACTGTACGTGTGTGTCACTGAACTCCTAAACGATTTTTTTTGTATGCGTTTGGATGGTTGAGATTCACAAATCAGCCCGGCAGATGGCGCTGCAGCCAGTATCTAGGTTATTTCTAAACTATATCTATACTGCAACTAAACGGCTGGATCATGCAGGACGTCTGTCGGGTCCGCTAGTTAGCTATAATATTGGAGAGTTAGTCAGGAGCTATCCTAACTCGTGAATGCTAATTTAAGTTGCTGCTACAAGGGGACATTTTAGAAAAAAATCCCAACAAAAAGAAAAATGTGAAAATAGGAACCAAGTTCAATATTATGATACTTACCTAATTATTGTGTGGTTGTCGACCTCACCGACAAAATACTTGAGATCTAAATAGGTTCCAAGTTCTGTAGACAATCCTGAAATTTATTTATAAGAACGCATAACATACTTAAGTTCATTTTTATTTTTGCCACAACAATGTTGGCTATTTAACAATATTTATTTATATATTCTTAATGTACAAAAGTGTACAGAGGCCAACACATCAAGTTACCCCAATCAGTCAAAGATCTTTGATAGATTTTCAACTCTAATTTAAACGCAATAAGGTACATGTTCAAATGGTAGAATTTGACAGTTTTGGATAGGTATATTGCCTTTATATGATTTTTTTAATTTGAATAGTCGAATTATTTACAGAAAGCAAGTAACTTGATCTATTGAATCCTCTACATAAATATGTCTTGGCTAGTTTTTAAGCAAAGGAAAAATTTTACCGCGGGCAGGATTCGAACCTGCGTCTTCTGGTTAGGTACACCATCTCTTGGCTAGTTTTTACCAACAAATTAAATATTTAATTAATAGAATAGAAACTTACAATATAAATACAGTAACTTGCAGATATAACATGAAGATGATAAGTTAATTAGTTAAATATAAGATGAATAGTACCTAAGTAAGTATGTGAAAACTAGCAATTCAAATGTTGAGGTTCAATAGATGATAAGTTATTTGCTTTGTACAAATAATTTGACTATTCAACTTCGACTGGATATAACTTGTTGTGTATATATTGAGGTATGAAGGGTTCAGACAGACGTGCCTCCAAATGGTTCGTGTAGGTATTACACACGGGTGGGGCTCGCCAGATCTCTATTCTTGGCTTGACAAGCTCCCAATCAATATTCATCTGGAGTTCAACCTTATGTTTCTATGTTGCGGTAGGCACGGGTGTATCAGTGTACGTACACCCAGAGTTCGTATGTTTAGATCCCAGGTAGTAGGGGCAAGCCTATTGCCAATAGCTGGGCACAAATCCAAATTCCGAGCTGCTAATGAGAATTTCGTAGAAAAACTCAATATCTAACACTGCTCGATCTGGGAATCGAACCCTGGACCTCTAGCGTATCAGTCACGCTTTTCTTTATACATAAGTATTTTAAGGTACTTTCTAGTTTAAGTTGATTGATATTGTGAGTAGTGATAGAAATCTAGTCCCTAATGTAGCAGTAATTAAAAATAATTAGATAATAATTATGACGTTATTATTTTGTATTGTCTTTACGTATATGTATCTACATGTTGTTTGTGGCATAGGTTTTACGACATTTTGTACCTTTTTAGATCATAATATAATTGTGATTTTGGGTGTGATATTAAAATTAAAATAATTATTGATAACAATAACGGTGATATTTACTATGATAATGTTATTTGTATATACATATTGTGTGAAAAATCATAGTACATGTTACCTACATTTACTTTTTTTAAAAGAGCCTCCATGATTTTTTTATTTTATAAGATCCAAAAAGGTTATTTCAGGCTCAATTTTTACTGAAGCGTATAATTGAAAGACTATTTTAATTAAATTTAATATACTTAGTTTAATTACTACCAGTTCGGTTATTATTTCTCTGTGGTGACGGAAAACTGAAAAAAATGATGAAATGAGTTTGAATTCAATTTTTATCCAACCGAGTACCAAATTTTACATGAATTTACAAGATAATAAGACCACAAGTTGCCCAATAGCTTTCACCCACTCATGTGCTAATGCGTCCAAAAGCAAACGGTGTGCTATCCTGTACTGCCGCTGTTTGTCCACGATCCATTTAAATGGTAGCAACCCTACAGGCTGATGTCTGACTTCACAGAGCTAAGAAAATGCAGACGCGATAGGATTGTAATAAATCTTTTGGAATCACAGCATACGGATACAAAAGACACGTTCCTTTTTTCTAACAGAGAATAAAAAGCGTTCAGAAATGACAGAACCAAAACCAAACTAGCCTGACAATTAATGTTTTGCAATAAATTCAGCTTAAAATTTCTGAGCTATCGGTGGGTAGTTTAGTTCCCAAACGCAACAACAATTTATACGGCCTGAAGTTGTGTTATGTGCATTTTATATTTGTGTATGTAAAAGCATTCATTTTGCATAAAACTTGGAATTCCGTGGTCACTGTTTTATGTTCCTAGAACTTCAATCTACAGTCTTGTCTACCCCTTCTTAATTCTGCATTCATGATTTAATGAAAGGCAAATAGGTCGGCGGCGGTGCAGTGGGGCTGACCCTCAGATATTTGCACAGGGCCCGCGGCCCTAATTGAGCCAATGTCGGCCTAACAGTACTCTGGTTGGCCTCAGATTGTTTGATCCAATTGTATTGATATATCACAACTGTATTGCAGGGGTATACAGAGATACAGCCTAATATAAAGTGTCGCTTTTAAAAAAATTATGGTTTTGACAAAGTGGTTTCTGTGCTACAATTTCATGTCTCGATTTTCAGTGGCTAATTTTTATGGTATGCTAGCTGTTGTCCAGTTTCACTTGCATCCCAAAATATTTATTAAAAGGTAGGCTATGTCTCCATGGACCAATCCATCTCTACACCAAATTTCATAAAAATTGCTTCACTAGTTTAGACGTGAAAACGTAACAAACAGAAAGACAGACATTTTTACATTATTTTCGCATTTGTAATATGAGTATGGAAGAATGGATTTAAAGTTGTGAAAATTAGTGTATGTAATATACCTACCTACAAGATATACATACCATCATACCATCACGCCTGTATTCCCCGAAGGGTTAGGCAGAGGTGTACTAATGTACACCCACATTTCACCGGTATGTTTTACGTCCCATGTAATAGGGGGCGAGCCTATTGCCATTCTACAGACACAAATCCGGACTCCGAGCTGCTAATGAGAATTTCGAAGAAAAACCCAATAACACTTTGCTCGACCTGGGGATCGAACCCAGGACCAATGAAGCAGAACCAGACTAATGAAGCAGTCCTAAAAGATATCCATTATTCAATAAGCAGTACATAGTTACGAACTTACAAATTCTTAAAATAAAGAATTGAAACAATTTCCTTACCCATGTCAATAAGTCATTATTGTTACTTTTTCATTTTCTTGTAGCTAGAATAAGATATTATCGTAACAGTCACTTACAATTACAACAGTATTCGTGCTGGAAACAATTGTTTTGACTGCCATCAATATATTCGATGACGTCGGTGTTTTGAATGTCAGACTGCTGATCACGAAGTCGTGGGTTCGATTCCCACCGGACACAAATATTTATGTGATGAACATAAGTGTTTGTGTTTCTCTGAGTTTTTTTTTTATGTATTATAAATATTTATTTGCAAAACAATATATACGATTTATGTATTATATCCATTGTCTTGTATCCAAAGTACAAGCTCTGCTTAGTTTGGGACTAGATGGTGATGTTTACAAATGTTCCAACTATTAATTTTTTAAAACTTCCATCACGGGGCCTGTTAGGTTACATTGATTTTTGTTAAATAAATAAATAAAATCACTTATTGTGCGCTCGTACCAAATCAATAGTAGTTACTTAGTAACCTTTTCAAACTATCAATTGTATCAAGTGCAATAAAATTGCTACCAAACTCGCGGACAAACAACAGACAAGTCCTACAAAATCCTTGGAATGGCCACCCGGGGATGTAATAAAGATAACTTACATAGTTGTTTTAACTATTTGAAATCAGCAATAAACATAAACAAGGAGCTTGTAAATATGTCCAGTGATAGTGTAGTGATATCACCACCAACTGCCACGTCATAGGTGTCGAGTTACGATAGCCTTTTAGATTTGTAGACTTCACACATCCTCAGAAACTTGCAGTCGGCTCCATCGTTGAATTATGACTAATTTATTAAAACGCTAGGAGGTGATGAAGGGCCGGGCATTTTGGAGATTGTCTAAACGTAAAACTGACGTTCAAAAAGTACTTCCTAGTAGTAATAATGTTTCTGTTTATTATGTCTCAAACATCATAGTGTCGAGACAAGCAATACACACAAGATACCTAATTACAATGTTATATTTTTAAGTACGTTACACACACACACGCACACACGCCGTTGTCTGTGTGAGTGTGTGTGTATGTGTGTGTGTGTAGTCTAGCTCGAGCAAATTATTTTGACTTTGACTATTCCTTTTGTCGTCAGATTAAACTGTAGCAGCAAGGCACACTATCCACGGTGCACCGTACAATTTTTGCTCAGGTCTTCCACTACTAACAAATTTACGAAGGTAACTCACTATAGTACGGTCTACTATAAGCTTGAACCTAACGTTAGTATACCTACCCTACGTTCGGCACAACGAGACGGCCGCGAACCGTCTCGTTCGTCTCGTTCCCCGGGGAACTCATTCATTTCAATGCAGGTACAATATCCTGCAATACACAAGCGAATCATGATACACATTCCACATTTAGATGATAGTACTCTGTAGGTACTTAGACTTATTTTGACATACAGTTTAGCATAGTTTTTATTTAGCCAGTTAGCTACTGTCGCTTCCAAATGTGGTGCTTTAGTCAGACGTGTCTCAGTATCCTCTCAGTAGCAGACTGTGTAGGTACTCGTACAGAGGCCAGCACATTAAGCTACCCCAATCTGTCAAATTTATTTGATAGATTTTCAACTTTAATACGAAATAATAAGGTTCATATTCAATTGGTAAAAAAATTCAGTTTTGGATATCTTGACCTTGGCGTCTGTACATACTGCATGGCGGGAGAGTGGTAACCAATGCGGTTATACTGGCGTGGTACCCATTTCGAACGAGCTTCTGTAGCAGTTCTACAGCCAGACATTACAATAAAATTTCAATTAAGTTTTTGAAATTTTCTCAAATCAATAAAGAGGTACCAACACCTTTTCCCATAGAGATATTATACTCATAGGTAGAAACTAAAGAACGTCACGTGTACGTTTATACAAATCAATCATTTAACTATAATTATCCATCTGTTTTATTATTTTCAATAACCCACACGCAATAATTATTGCTGCATCTCACCTTTCAACAGAAACTTTGGAAGCAATTCTTGATAGTATACATATTCTGAACAAATGCTAATGTATGTACTAATTGGCATTATATCGCAGATAGGAGCAGGCCGAGCGGCACCAACTTGTCCTGATGAAGTTTACAGCAGTTACCAGTGTCTGTACTGGTCTCAAGTAATATAATGTTTGATGACGTCTGTGGTTCTTCTTCGACTTCGAGTAACGGACTGTTGATCACGAGGTCGTGGATTCGATTCCCACAAGACATAAGTATTTTCGTAAGAGCTCTGCTTAGTTTGGGTGTTGTAAAAATTTCCCAAATAATTATTAAGTACTAGCTGTTGGCTTGTGAGACAAAAGGTAGCCCATGTCTTTCTCCAAAATGTAATCTATCTCTATACCAAAATTCATCAAAATCGGTTGAGCGCTTTAGACGTAAAAGCGTAACAGACAGACAGATAGACAGACAGTTACTTTCGCAAATATTAAAGTAGGGAAGTCGTGATTATTACTGTTGATGGTGTCTGTAGGTACTTTGCTGAACTTAGGTGTATGTTTGGTAAACTTTTCCACTTGTGTCACCTCCGACCAGCTGCGGTGTGAGGCCCACTGTTAGCACTGTGAGTGACTACTTGTAACTTTGTAACTACACTGTCTAGCAGACATAGTCACATTTGTGTCGAGCTCGAGCTATTATGTAGGTACAGACATTTTACTTGTCTCATACTCTTGCTTGACTTGTGTTGTTTCACATAAAATTAACAAAAAATTACAAGACTGTGAATTGACTACAAGCATTTATATAACAATAGGTATCAGCATCCACCCGGAATTAAAGTACCTACATAATTATGCTACGCAGGTATAGAATAGAATTTTGAGAGCTTTATCATTTTCATACCTATCTTATCTGCCATTTTTTACCCGGATCTAATCCTAATTAACAAGTTCATAAACCTTCTGAAACATATTTCAATACTGTAAACATTTCTCAACTGCAGAAAGTTAAAAAGAAAAGTCCTTTTTTGTACTTGTACAATCCAAGACTATTTCCAACTACGTTGTCCTCAACGTAGTTGGAAATAGTCTTGGATTGTGTTCATGTTGATATTGACCACATTGTTGTAATCTGTTTCAAGATAAAAAGAGACCAACAACAAAGCATTACTAAGAACAGTTTTCCACATAAAACTATGCAGAGCACAATGAGAGCTATTTAACAGCGCAATAAACTGAGCAATCGCGCAGCATTCATATATAAAGCATAATTAAGCGCAAGTCGGTACCCGCGCGACGACCGGCCCGCGCTAATCCCGGTAATAAAGAAAAATACCCGGGAAGCGGCGGCTAATTGTTATAAACTGGGCAAACATGCAAATTGGACGAGGAAAGGACTTCCTCGGCGTTTTAATTCAAAAGTTATCTCGTTGGACGAGCTCCACACTGGCGAGGAGCGAGGAGCGGCCTGACCCTGAGCTCACAACTTCGTCCGTCGAAAGCGCTTTTTTCTATCAAGGAATCAATTTAGCGCTCGCCGGGTGAATTTGTTTTGATTGATTAAACAACAATTTAGTTAAGCGAGGGCTCAGTTCACCAGCTGGGTATTAGGTGGCTCGATAATATTGATGGTATCTTAAACTTTAGATAATATGGGAACCTTTAAACGCCATGAATTTAATTGTTTCAGATAATGTTGCATAACTGCTGTCGTTACGTGACTATCCAATATCTGTCATAAACTCATAAGCCAAAGTAATATTAAAACTGAATATATATACTATAGAATTTTCTTATAACTCAAAAACGTGTAAGTAAAATGTATTTATTCATCCAGTGGTAAATGTATGATATATATAAAGAATTATTTTCAGAGCCTTATATTTTACAGAACATATTAAGTGAAATGTTAATCTGAATCCCATGTGAAGCGGCATTACAGTAGGCAAATGGCGCCTCCTTATAATGTGTTTATTTTTAATGCACTTACTACAATTATTCGCGACTTTACATTTATTTAACCTAGGTATTTTCATTTTCAACTTTAGCCAAAATACGTTCTTTGAAATCTGTCTCATACAAGTCTTAAAAAGTTGTATCTTTTTTAAGAAAGTAAGTTGTTTGTAATTTTTAAACATATTTAAAACTTTTGTTACTGAATATAAAGGTTATTGTTACAAAATCAATACAAGTTCAAGTGCAAATCTTTTTACTTAATCCAAATTAAGCTTTTACACCGGACTACGTGCTCTTCAAGTCACGGGGAGGGATGGTTACCCATCCACAAACTGACCACGACAAGCAGACCTTTCAGATCGTTTGATCAACATTGTCACTAAATCACTATTTCATTCTCTTACATAAATCGAGTCCCGTGTTACTCTTACTATAACTGTATATTTGACTATAACTTCCAAACTAATAGTGGTGTTTCAAAATAAATTGGGAACACCTTACACATTTTATAAAAACAAGGAATTCACAAAATTTGTTCATAAACAACAAATAAAAATTACTTTCATGTGTTTCTAAATAAATCGAATCGATCATTACCGTCCTTGTTGTGATGACGTACAAAGTATTTTTTATTTTGTGATATCCAGAATAAAATATGTATTATTATGTGCCTACATAATATATTATACATGTAGGCAGGTATATTATTATAAACAATAGCATTAATACGATACGATATACATAATATATTAATACTTAGCAATAATTTGTTGACATTTCCGAACGCAATTATTTTGTGGATTGCGGGTAGCTTAAAAAATTTTGGGTAAAAAAATATTGTCACGTACCGCCGCCGCCGCCGCGCGCCGTGCCGTTCGAGTGCGCGTGCGGGAGGCCGTGTGAGAACATTTATTTATCTGTGAGCATGATTGTGATATATCGTAAAAAGAATTCCACTATGCCACTATTATTTGTCTTGATCTCGAATTATCCTTTCGAACTTGTTAAATGATAGTGTTTTGAAAATTGTGAAGTGAAAATCTAATATGAAACAACATCTATTCCTCAAGGCAGTCTTTGAATGAAACAACATTTATTCATGTATTTCTCCCCTCCCGGTGAGTTAGTGCATGACTCATGTTGGTCCTCGACAGGACCGTTCCCCCTTAATTACCCTATTCGGAATATCAGCATCGTTGTTTTTGTCCGTGGGGACTGATCGTTTATCTTGATACTACATATTCGATATGTCTTTAGTAATATTTCTTTTACTTATTTTGACATCTTATTTTTAACAAGCTGACTTCAAATTATTATTATATATATATATTAAACTAAGGAAACTCTCGTGAGCCGAATCAAATATTATTATATTATTATTTATATTGTGTCTAATAAATCATGTATGATTAAATCGTTGTATTGAGAACTACTAGGTATATGCTTTTTTTAAGACATCATCATCATCATCAGCCCATATTCGTCCACTGCTGGAGGTACGCCTCTCCTAGTGAACGCCACAAAGTTCGATCTTCGGCTTTCCTCATCCAGTCACTGCCAGCTACCTTCCGCAAGTCGTCACTCCACCTGGCCGGCGGGCGTCCTACACTACGCTTACCTAGACGCGGTCGCCACTCGAGAACTCGTTTGCTCCACCGTTTATCAGTTCTCCGTGAGATGTGACCGGCCCATTGCCACTTTAGCTTGCTTATTCTTTGAGCTATGTCTGCAACTTTGGTTCTCTCACGGATAACTTCGTTGCGAATTTTATCCCTCAGAGAGACTCGAGCATAGCTCTTTCCATAGCTCGCTGTGCGACTTTAAATTTGTGGATCAGTCTCATCGTGAGTGTCCCCGTTTCGGCTCCGTAGGTCATTACTGGTAGGACGCACGCATTGAAGACTTTCGTCTTAAGGCACTGAGGTATGAATTTTTAAGACGATTACAAGTAAGACGATGAATTTTATATTAAAAAACGTGAATTACACCAAACAAGGGAATGATGTCAAGTGCGTTATCAATAGTGTGGCTTTAAAAATCTCGTAATTTAACTTTTTCCTAGTTTGGGATTGTCTTTCAGTGTACCAATGAGTATATTATCAATATTCTACACAGCAACTGCCATCTGATCTTATGGTTACCCAGTTACTTACTGGGTACCTTTATAGATACCTACTTAGATGTCGAAAGAGACCCGCAGACTAACGTAGACTCCGTACGTGTCACGTAGAAGCTTCATATGTATGGATGGGTGAGTAGGATGACCTTTCCTAAGCCACCCATCCAGAGGATGACGGCGACAAGTTCAGCTTAACCTTTATGGTCAATCAATCATCACGAGTGCTTATAATTGTTTGACTTATCTATTACATATTAGGTATGTGTGTCGTGGCTGAGCGATCGGCTTTCGAGCCACTTATTGTAGGTTCGATCCCCGCACGGAACAAATATTTTATACAGATATTCATATATATAAATACTGACATGATAATACTTTACGATTATCCGGGGTGAGTAGAGATACAGGAGTGAATTTGACGTACCTATACTTTTTTTATAAAAAGAACTAAATGCCTTATAATAACTATACTTACCTTCATTCCTTATTCAATCTTATCTTTCCAATAAATTTTCACGTAACCGATTTCAGAACTCTGATCACTGTTACGCTACTGTTCAAAGAAAATACATTAAAAATGGTTGCAAAAATAATTTAAGAAAAAAATCAACAGACTTGTCAGCAGCGATCAGCAAATAATGTCTATAATAGTTTACGAAGTATTCGCAAACATTACAGTTTACTTGCGCAAACGCATTGGGACACCACCGTCTCAGATCGCGGACTTTCCCTAGCAGTGTGCACTAAGCCGCCATACACACAGCATCTCAGTTCAACTGCACTGCAGATGACCTTGATCGGTGAACTTGAACAAGTGACCTACAAAGTTGGAATAGGAAGTCTCTTGTAAGGAGTTGAAAAGTACCTACTTGAATTTGAGAATCAGACGTGTTCTAGTGTATTAACAGTGATCGAAATAGTACTTTAGGAAATAAACCCTGAATTCCCAAAATCAACGAAACAATAAAAATTTGCATAGCCAATCTCAGAAAAATAGGTTTAGTATAAATTATAAGTAAATTACAGTGTGTCTACATGACTAAACAAATATTAAGTTTCAATCAAACTTTATATTTTTTACTAAATGAGAACGGATACCGTTCTCGTTCTTCGATGACTCAATTAAAAATAATTTTAAAATAATAATTATGAGATGCAAACTACAGTTGTTTATGTTGTGTTTTTCGTGTGTTATACATGCGTACGGCATGTTCCTGTTCACGCCCGTCGTGGAAATAAGCCAGGGCAAATTAAGAGGGCTAAGAAACTTCTCCGGGCAGAACCGGTATTACGGGATCCCGTATGCCTTCAGCAAGCGATTCCAAGTAAGTATTCCGTTTAGTAATACTAAGTGCGAAAGTAATCTGTATATAGTGTATGAATCGCCTGCTAGTATTGATGCAAGAAAAACTTTGGGTCAGCCAGTAACATGGAAACCATCAACCTCCGACTCTTTTCCCAGCTAGATATGTTAGTATCGGCTTCAGTCTAGCCCGATACCACTGAATATCAGTATTTTACTCTGCAATCTAGATTTCTGAAATCCAATTTCTGTGTAACAGTGATATCCTCAGGATACACTGGTTGTCATAGGTACTGTTTGGACTACCACTAACGATTGTCGTAGGTGTTCGTATGACTCCCGCACCGGCGACTTTACGTGCTCTCCGAGGCACGGAGGGGTGTTGTGATGTTAAGACTGCCGACAAACTGCTATGCAGTTTGGCAGGAGAATCCGGTTTAATTTAAATGTAATTATCTTAAATAAATGTATATATAATTAAAAAAAAAGAATAGTCACCCATCCACAGACGACCGCAGCTTAACCTTGCAGACCGGTTGAACAGCTTAGTTATTACTTAGCTAAGAACCCCAGAACATAAACATAACATCACGTCTGCATTCCTGAAGGTTTACGCAATGTTTTGTATGTATGTTGTGTGTATGTTTTTAGGTCCCATGTAATAGGGGTTGTCCCTGGCCTGTTGTCCCTAACCGGGTACAAATCCAAACTCCAAACTGCTATGAACTATTTCCAAGTACATATATAAGATTACAATATTAGTACATAAATAACAATATTAAAGAATAATAAATTTAATACCAGTTCTATCCAACACGAAGTTGTTGGTTGGGTTACAAGTTCGTCGGTCTTTTCGTTATTGGGTGTTCTTGTAAAAATGTATAATTAAAACTTAATTCAATATTCTTTTCAGCCACCGCAACGACCTATAAGATGGGGCGGTATTCTCCAAGCGGTGTCGCGGTTTGATTCCTGCGCACAAACCTTTGCCATCTTCCAACTCGGCACAGAGAACTGCCATCTCCTTGACGTTTACGCGCCAGAACAAGCCCCTGGACGATATAAACTACCCGTCCTAGTGTTCTTCCACGGTGGAGCTTATTATTACGGCAGCAAATGGCATTACGATCCTGAATTCCTAGTCAAAAAGAATGTAATAGTGGTGACAGTCAATTATAGGTTGGGTGTGTTGGGGTTCTTATGTTTAAATGGCGTCGCTAACCTCGGGCTAAAAGACCAACAAGCGGCCTTGAAATGGATACAAAAAAATATAGCAGCTTTCGGCGGTGATCCGGACAATGTGACTGTTTCTGGACACAGTGCGGGAGCGACCTCTGCGGGCATGCACATTCTGTCGAAACGCAGCACAGGATTATTCCACAAAGCTATTCTGTTAAGCGGAGTACCTCTGTCACCGTGGGCGTTCAACCCAGAACCTCTCAGTGAAGCATTCAAAGACGCCACTAAGATTGCAGCAGTTCAGAATGAAATCGATGTTTACAATACTTTCCTAAAGTCACCAGTCAGTGATATATTGACTGCAACTTATGGTTCGTCGATAGATCCTAAGTACTTCAAGTACTCGCCCTGTGCTGACACAAATTTCAGCAAGCCATTTTTCCACGACACGCCGTACAATATCATCACATCAGGAGACTTCAACAAAGTCCCAATGTTGCTCGGTTCAACAGACAGCGAAGGAATCATCTTCTACGGGCTCAATAACCAAAGAACATTAGAATATTTAGATAATACTTTCGTAGATCGGCTGCCATCGGTGTTCTCCTGGTGTTCCGAGAAAGATAAAAGGCAAATAGCGAGCAAGATTCGTTCACAATACTTTGGACATCAAAGGATCAATAGTAAGGCATCTATCAAAGGTGGTGTTGATTTTTACTCGGATTGGATAGCCTTCTCAGCATATGACGCATTTTCAACACTCATGGCCAAATATTCAGATAAACCAGTATATAATTACTTATTTTCATATGAAGGGGATCGCAATTACGCTACAAAAATCTTAGGTCGTGGACTTGGAATGAAAGGAGCCACTCATTCGGATGATATTTTTTACATATTTAAGCCAGGCGGTCTAGACATCAAATTGAGTGAAGCGGACAAGCTGGTTATCGAAAGAATGACCACTATGATCACTAACTTCATGAAATTTGGGTGAGTCAGACTTATTTTGTTCTTAATGAAATATTAATTATTTTGTACAAAAATAGTTTTTCTGTAAAATTATTTGTATAAACGGTTGTTCAAAACTCACATACATCCATAACGCCTGTATTCCCCGTAAGGTTAGGCAGTGCTGTACTAAAGTATACCTACCCTTATGCTAGTATGTGTAGCCAGGGCCATTGCCATTAACCGGGCAAAAATTCCAACAAGAAACTACTACTGAGATTTTCATAAAAAAATATCACTTCACCGACACTTCACCCAATATTACTTTTCTATTACCTGAGAATCAAATCCAGGGCCTCAAGCGTAGCAGTCGCGATTGAAAACACGTTATAAGCATTTAAAGAGAACGTTTGATTATGTTGTTGGGCAATAGGTTTTCCATACAATGTATGACTATAGTGACGTAAATAACGTATTACACCATCGAATGCACGTTAATTATTACCGCAATATCGATGAGTATTAGTATGATATTTGCAGTTTATTTCACTATTATTCCTTAGCACATATGAAAAGTTAGGACTATATAAATTTATTGTCATCGAGACGCTTGTCGTATGGACGAAGTCTTGCGATCGGTGGTCGTAAGATGAAACAGATAAGCTCTGGTTGTTCTTACGACGGGAAACGATTGTGTAGACTATAATAATTATGTTCTTCTATTTTGATTACAAAAAATGTTATAATGAAATCCATCCAGGGACCCAACCCCACACACGAGCAGCCTGCTGCCGCTACGCTGGCCAGCCACCACGGCGAACAGGTCGCAGGTGATGCGCATAGACCAGCAGCTGTCGGTGACGGCCACACCGGCGACTCACCAGGGCGGCCTCCTGCGGGAACTGCTCTGTCAACATGGACTGAAGGGCTACGTGCCCTGTGAGAGCGCCGAGCGGTGCAACCTGCAGCAGGGGTGACATTGAACAATTAAGTTCTTGATATAAAAGTACATTTATTACAATTTATATTTATATTGTCAGATGTAGCCATAGAGGACTTGGAATTGCCATAACAAACCAAGTCCAAGGATGGTATAAATTTGTAAATAATATATTAATTTAAATTATTTATCTAGGGCAACTTCGTTCAGTTGTAAAAGCACTTTGCAAATAAATAAAATCCAACTACACTGTATTTTACTCTCAAACCAACAGTTTATTTGCGGAAGCTGCATGACATCTTAGAGCATAACTTCACTTCACAGAACGACATTACCGGGACACGGTTGTAGTACCGTGTCCACTTACATTATAGTGTTATTATGCCATAAATTCCGAATTCATCTGAACTACGTTTGAACACTGCAAGCAAATACAAGCATTGATAATATAAAATATTCCACTCCATACGTTTCCTTGAGATACTACGGCAAACAATGCGCGAGGGTTCATGTCAGGCGAAGGGGTCGTCACACGAAATGAAATAAACTATAAATCTGCAAACACGCTCGAGGGGCGGCGCAAACAGTCCGTGCACGATTTATAAATATGCAGATCAAATATTAAAAGAAGAGCCACAAGATCATCCCGGTACGACAAAGATGTGCGCTAACAGACTGGACACCGCTGACGTGCTAGGTTGGTATTCATGTCATTTATATCTTTCAAAATGTTTAGCATGCGTTAACGCCAATACCATAAAAAGTTACTGGTAAATATTAACATGCTAAGTATTCTGATAAGCTGATCCTTTATTATCTGGTTCGACTTCATCAAACTTAGATGGACTTCAACTCTAATAAAATAATACCTTATGAAAATCATCATCATTTTTACTTTTATCCAATATGTCTTGATCTGATTATTTAATTTATGAAATTGTAAATTTTTAAATGATATGGTTTATCTGCCATATCTGCAGCTCCACTTAGTGTTTGCGCCGGGCCCACAGCGGTGCACTGGCATCGTCTCAGAATAAATATTCAATGTTTTCATTCAATTTCTCGCGACCTCCTCGCCCCGTTCCTCCCCCTGGCGTCCACACTGGACCTCGGATCCCGGAGCTGTTGGAACAGAGATAAAGTGATATTCAATGAATTGACTACCACTGTCGTGTTACACTTAACACTGAATATGTAGCTATTTAATTTGTTTTTTTTTTTTATATATTTTATTAAATAACTGTCTAAAAGTAAATTGCGTTACATAGTCAACTTTGTAATGACTAAAGAAAAGTAGTTATGAAATCTGTATACTTATACAATGTATTATCTTGATTATAGATACATAATATTTTATTTAGATTAAGGTCAAGGTGGGTAAAGCCGTCTACGGGGCTTATCCGTCTAATTGTAATAACTTTCGTCACAATCAAGCTATGGATTTGATTTCCGTGTCAGTAAAGCAGCATCACTTTCTAGTTAAAACTATATTTTGAAGATGGCGATAGTCGGCATATGGTAGGATAAAACAGTGTTTAAATTTCAGTTGTGTTCTGAGATTGAAAAGTGAGTAACGTGTACCGCCGTTTTATCGAAAATAAATAAAAAATTATGCAACTTACAATATTGAGAGACTGCAATACATACAGTTCAATGTCCGTTTAAACGTTTTTAGTATTACTTTGCAATAAAACACTGTAAATATTTAAATTATATGGCTTGAAATATTTCTGACCTCATAATAGTTAAGTGGTAAATTCCGTCCATATTGAATGAGGCTTGATCGTCATATGCCGGTTTTACCAGATTTCAGATATCATAAACCTTTTTTATTCATGAAATGTTTTAGCCGATTGTTGGTAATATTTTAATTAATATAGTGGTTATGTTTTTAGCAGTTTTAAAGCCGCTATGATATGATGATTAATTTTATATTAATCCTAGCATAGCGGCTTAGCGGCACTAGGGCCGAAATTTTGGAAATGGTTGGAGGTACTTTCCAACCATTTAATACCTACCAATAATTTATAAACCACATTTAATAATTGGTTTTCTGGGGAATGATTGGTTTGTTTCCTTTGCAAAACACAATAACTTATCAATACAAAAGCCCCAAACTATGAACTATGCTCGAAAAACAGCAATAGATCCATAAGTATGTGGTTTTTCTTTATTTTGATTAATTAGAAAAGAAACTATAGACGAACTGGGATTAAAAGATAAACCGCATGCTATCTAGAACCTGGACGAAACCAGATTTCCTTTTGAGACTTATTTATTCTTACAAATATCAAGTCAACCCATTTTTTTTTTCATATTATAGCTAATAAAAGCATACGATACTGTACGTTTACCACCCCTGCCTCCTTCAGTACGCCGGAATAGCCCCACAAAGGCTTTTACATAAGATAAAATCCAAACTAAGCTTTATTTTTACTGTGGGAAAGCATATAATTGACTATCATGAACTAATACATGTGCAAATTGTGTGATTTCCTTAGAATATCGACAAATTTCTCAAAATCATGCAGTATGACGGATTTGCCCTCGATTTTATGGGAAAATCCGTCTAGTGACTTGGTTTTAAAAAAAACTGCATATCTCAATACCGATGATACCTAAAATAAGGTTGATAACTTCAATAAAAAGTTTAATAAATTCCTAATGGCGTGATACCTTAACATTTGCAATAATGTAAAAAGCTCATACATTATGGTCAATCAAACTTAAGGTAGACAAAAACTATGCCGGAATTAGCCACCCTGACCTTACCTATATAAATGTTAGCTTTCTGCACTCCTTCTCCATATAAAATTGAACTATGTCAAATCTTTCATTCCTCGAATCGAAAGCGAAAACTTTGTACCTTTTTAATAATATTGCGTGCACGAAAGAATGCTGGGTGTGGTGTCCAGTAAATAGGACGACATAGTGCAGGCGGGTGACAGCTTGGGTCAATACTTTTTTTTATATAGTAAGGAACATCCTCATGGATCATGGCGGCAGGGCATGTCGGAGTCATACCGACTAAAAACCGTACTTGCCTTCACTTGCCCTCTCCTAGTGAACACCACAGAGCCCGATCTTGCCCTTCCCCTTTTCCTAGTAATAATATAATAATAATAATAGTGTGGTAATAGACTTGGCAGTCCAATGGTATGACCATTTGACTGCCAAGTCGAAGGTCTCGAGTTCGAGTTCACAAGGCACGCACCTCTGACTTTTCTGGATTCATGTGTGTATTACTAATTAATTATCACTCGCTTAAACGGTGAAGGAAAACACTAGGCCAGCGTGGTGGACTATAGCCTAATCCCTCTCAATATGAGAGGAGACCCGTGCCCAGCAGTGGGACAGTATATGGGTTGATGATGAATACATTTTATACAGATAACAAAAAGGAGAGCTATGTACTTATTGGTATTTTTAATCAGCTCGCCAGGTGGTGGATGATCCATGTGTTTTATAGGCGTCGGTGCTAAGGGCGCCGGTGTATAGGACGGTGTCGATTTAATGGGCTTCGGTTTTGATGGCATCGGTATTATAGGCGTCGGTTTTTGTGGCTTCGGTTTTAGACGTCGGTTTTAAAAATGTTGGTATTATAAGCTTCGGTTTTGTCGGCGGTGTAGAAAATCGACGTCTTCATAATCGATGCCTATAATGCTATAGGCATCGATTATGAAGACGTCGATTTTGAAGGCAACAGTTTTGGTGTCAGAATTATAGGCGTCAGTATGAAGGCGTCGGTATTATAGGCATTGGTTATGGAGGCGTCGGTATTATAGGCGTCGGGTTTGTTAGTCTGTTTTGAAGGCGTCGGTATTATAGGCGTCGGTTTTGATAGTCTGTTTTGAAGGCGTCGGTATTATAGGCATCGGTTTTGGTGGTATCACTGGCATCGAGATTATATCGGTTTTGGCGACGCCGTTATTATATGTATTGGTTTTGTCCGCGTCAGTTATGAAAGCGTCGGCTTTGGTATTATAGGGGTCAGTATGAAGGCGTTGGTATTCTAGGCGTCGGATTTGGTGGCTTCTGTATTATAGGCATCGGTTACAAAAACTGACAGTTTTGTAGGTTGTTCTTTTCGAATGCACCATAGTTCTACAGTTCCTGATACTTTTCAAGAATAGTTCTGGGGATTTTCTATGAAAAAAATAATTATCAAAATGATCTGCCAACTTATTAATAATAATTTTTAAATAATATCTTTATTTCTGTTTACAGTTGTAGCATGATTTGTACTCCTCATGTACTCCTCATGTACTCCTCATGTACTCCTCATGTACTCCTCATGTACTCCTCATGTACTCCTCATGTACTCCTCATGTACTCCTCATGTACTCCTCATGTACTCCTCATGTACTCCTCATGTACTCCTCATGTACTCCTCATGTACTCCTCATGTACTCCTCATGTACTCCTTATGTACTCCTTATGTACTCCTTATGTACTCCTTATACAGCATCATTATTAGTATATGCGAAACCTGAAACACGTGTCTAGTATTTTTATGTAAAGAATCTATGTACAAAACTTAAAAACTATATCATAAAAAAATCACAAAGTTAGAAGCTTGTTAAGTTACCTGTTTGTCCGTACAAAAACATGCTCATCACGCGCGGGTGCCGCCCCGCGCCCGCGTCGTCGCGGCGCTCATTGATAATAATGTGGCAGTAGGTAACCTAACCGTACGGCGATTTCCGATTGCATTGTATTTAACTGATCACACTTTCCACATTTTCCATCACACTTGCAGTCTTTGGACTGTCGTAATGGTCAAGTGTAGGTAGACATTAATAAGTACTTTATTTGTAAATGCAGCCGTAAGTGATTAAATGTAGTCAATGCGATATGTTGCACCTTATACCAAACACTGTAAGTTCAAAATGGATGAAAAATGTTAAACATCGCATTACTTAACAACAACAGGCCAAATAAAAACGTGTGTTCATGTGTGTGACGATACTTTAATGTCAGATTGCTCCTCGTGCCGCACTGCCAGGAATACGTTATCACTTAACACCACAAACCGCTAGTATCCGTACCATTTCTTACACGAACACTATGCTTTTTACGTACGATAGGTACAGATCGACCGAAATGCCGTGCGCTCGCGGTCGCGCTCGCATTATGTACCTACTTATCTGAACGGGAGCGACATACGTGCACACTTCCCTACAGCTGCCGGGCGACTGACTGAAGTGGTTGGTTCACCCCCGGGCCCCGCCCGCCCCGCTGCGCCCGCGCTGACCGCTCAGTGTCAGTGACCTGTGTTGCGCGCATATGATTGCGGATAGGTACTTAGTGTCGCTCGGTGTCTTACTCGTAACATTTTTTAAATGTTTTTGGGACAAAAAATAACATGATGTAAAAATTATTGGAATCGATTCAGTTACTTATTCTGAACAAACTATATTCAGGTTTCGCATATACTAAGAATGACCTTGTATACTCCTTATGTACTCCTTATGTACTCTTTATGTACTCCTTATATACTCCCTTATGTACTCCTTATGTACTCCTTATGTACTCCTTATATACTCCCTTATGTACTCCTTATGTACTCCTTATGTACTCCTTATGTACTCCTTATGTACTCGTTATGTACTCCTTATGTACTCCTTATGTACTCCTTATGTACTACTTATGTACTCCTTGTGTACTCCTCATGTACTCCTCATGTACTCCTCATGTACTCCTCATGTACTCCTCATGTACTCCTTATGACCTCCTTATGTACTCCTCATGTACTCCTCATGTACTTCTCATGTACCCCTCATGTACTCCTCATGTACTCCTCATGTACTCCTCATGTACTCCTCATGTACTCCTCATGTACTCCTCATGTACTCCTCATGTACTCCTCATGTACTCCTCATGTACTCCTCATGTACTCCTCATGTACTCCTCATGTACTCCTCATGTACTCCTCATGTACTCCTCATGTACTCCTCATGTACTCCTCATGTACTCCTCATGTACTCCTCATGTACTCCTCATGTACTCCTCATGTACTCCTCATGTACTCCTCATGTACTCCTCATGTACTCCTCATGTACTCCTCATGTACTCCTCATGTACTCCTCATGTACTCCTCATGTACTCCTCATGTACTCCTCATGTACTCCTCATGTACTCCTCATGTACTCCTCATGTACTCCTCATGTACTCCTCATGTACTCCTCATGTACTCCTCATGTACTCCTCATGTACTTCTCATGTACTTCTCATGTACTCCTTATGTACTCCTTGTGTACTCCTTGTGTACTTCTTATGTACTTCTTATGAACTCTTTATGTACAACTTATGTACTCATTGTATACTCATTGTATACTCATTGTATACTCATTGTATACTCATTGTATACTCATTGTATACTCATTGTATACTCATTGTATACTCATTGTATACTCATTGTATACTCATTGTATACTCATTGTATACTCATTGTATACTCATTGTATACTCATTGTATACTCATTGTATACTCATTGTATACTCATTGTATACTCATTGTATACTCATTGTATACTCATTGTATACTCATTGTATACTCCTTATGTATTCCTTATGTACTCCTTACGTACTCCTTATGTACTCCTTATGTACTCCTTATGTATTCCTTATGTACTCCTTAAGTACTCCTTATGTACTCCTTGTGTACTCCTTATGTACTCCTTATGTACTCCTTATGTACTCCTTATGTACTTCTTATGTACTCCTTATGTACTCCTTATGTACTCCTTATGTACTCCTTATGTACTCCTTATGTACTTCTTATATACTCCTTATGTACTCTTTATGTACTCCTTATGTACTCCCTTATGTACTCCTTATGTACTCCTTTTGTACTCCTAATGTACTCCTTATGACCTCCTTATTTACTCCTTATGTACTCCTTGTGTACTCCTTATGTACTCCTTATGTACTTCTTATGTACTTCTTATGAACTCTTTATGTACGACTTATGTACTCATTGTATACTCATTGTATACTCCTTATGTACTCCTTATTTACTGCTTATGTACTCCTTATGACCTCCTTATGTACTCCTCATGTACTCATGTACTCCTCATGTATTCCTCATGTATTCCTCATGTATTCCTCATGTATTCCTCATGTATTCCTCATGTATTCCTTATGTACTCCTTATGTACTCCTTATGTACTCCTTATGTACTCCTTATGTACTCCTTATGTACTCCTTATGTACTCCTTTTGTACTTCTTAAGAACTCTTTATGTACGACTTATGTACTCATTTTATACTCATTGTATACTCCTTATGTACTTTTTATGTACTCCTTATGTACTTCTTATGTACTCCTTGTACTCCTTATGTACTCCTTGTACTCCTTATGTACTCCTTATGTACTCCTTATGTACTCCTTATGTACTCCTTATGTACTCCTTATGTACTCCTTATGTACTCCTTATGTACTCCTTATGTACTCCTTATGTACTCCTTATGTACTCCTTATGTACTCCTTATGTACTCCTTATGTACTTCTTCTGTACTCCTTATGTACTCCTTATGTACTCCTTATGTACTCCTTATGTACTCCTTATGAACTCCTTATGTACTACTTATGTACTCCTTATGTACTCCTTATGTACTCCTTATGTACTCCTTATGTACTCCTTATGTACTCCTTATGTACTCCTTATGTACTGCTTATGTACTCCTTGTGTACTCCTTGTGTACTCCTTATGTACTCCTTATGTACTCCTTATGTACTCCTTATGTACTCCTTATGTACTCCTTATGTACTCCTTATGAACTCCTCATGTACTTCTTATGTACTTCTTATGAACTCTTTATGTACGACTTATGTACTCATTGTATACTCATTGTATACTCCTTATGTACTCCTTATTTACTGCTTATGTACTCCTTATGACCTCCTTATGTACTCCTCATGTATTCCTCATGTATTCCTTATGTACTCCTTATGTACTCCTTATGTACTCCTTATGTACTCCTTATGTACTCCTTATGTACTCCTTATGTACTCCTTATGTACTCCTTATGTACTCCTTATGTACTCATAATGTACTCCTTATGTACTCCTTATGTACTCCTTATGTACTCCTTATGTACTCCTTATGTACTTCTTGTGTACTCCTTATGTACTCCTTATGTACTCCTTATGTACTTCTTATGAACTCTTTATGTACGACTTATGTACTCATTGTATACTCCTTATGTACTCCTTATGTACTCCTTATGTACTGCTTATGTACTCCTTGTGTACTCCTTGTGTACTCCTTATGTACTCCTTATGTACTCCTTATGTACTCCTTATGTACGAGCAAGCTCGACATTACGTTTTGCTGACATCGCGTAAGTGCGATGCCTGTACAAGACATGTATTTCTTTTAATTTCTTTAGTGCAATAAACACGGTTAACGAGATCGGTTGGTTTTATTGTTAACTCACTAACAAACAAACAAAACAATTCCGTGTAGGGACGACATTGCCCCTACATGTTTTGGTCCTTCGAGCCGGATGAACAGTTTTATGGATTGAACAGTTTTTTTGGTTTGAACATTATTTTGGTGAAGTGTAGTTTGTGATTTTGCTGCGTTAGAGAATCGGTTCAGTTGGTCTCCCAGAAGCGGGTCGCCCCAGCTGGATTGAGAAGGCGCACATATCGAGGTAATATCACACGGAACATAACTTGTTAACAGTCATCTTCTGTTTAGAGCTATCTCCGAACATTAGAACATGGAGGCTCTTTTGCAGCGTCAGCAGATTATAGCTGAAACAATTAGGAAGATACATGTGAATTTTAAGAAGGATTCGGCAGGTCGCAAGACAGCGGAATACCTCAAAAAACGTCTCGAAACTCTTCTTACATTGTGGAGTGAGTTCGAAGAAAATCATAAACTTCTGGAGTTTGAAGATAAATCGCACCTTTATTTTACTTCCGATACTTACAAACTTGTGAGACAAGAGTATGAGTCATTAATGACTATGTTAAGGTCCTCTAAGCCATCGTCAGCTGAAGAGCGAGGTGTACTATCGAAAACGGATGAACTCATCAGCCAACAGAATACCAACTTTAGAGCCTTGTCAAGATTGATAACAAACATGAATATTGACCAAATTACAGAAAAGTGGGAAATCGAAGATAAACTGAATATGCTACAAGCCCGTTGGAAAACAATCGACGATAATCATTGGCAAATTGACAATCTTCTGGTTGGTTCTGATGTAGATTATGAGCTCGAATACACGAGACATGAAACCATTTTTGAATCTACGAAAAGGCAGCTCAACAGCAAACTTAACTCTGCTGTCCATCAATATCGATCAGTTCCGAAAATAGAAATCCCTACATTTTCCGGAAATTATACTCAGTGGCCAACATTCATGGACTTATATTCGGAAGCGATTCACAAAAACGCACTCCTAACTAAAACCCAAAAGATGCAGCACCTGAAAGGTAAGCTTCGTGGGGAAGCGGAGCGGATCGTCCAACATCTAACAGTGTCTGCTGAAAACTATGATGCCTGCTGGGAAATACTCACCCACCGGTATAATAACCTTCAATTGCTTTTCACTAAACAAATACAGATATTCATGAATCAACCTACCATGCACACGCAAAATGCTTATGAACTTAAGCGACTGCATGATACGAGCTTAGAGACCATACATGCGATCCATAATCTAGGAGTGGACACATCAACATGGGACCCCATCCTAGTTCATATTTTGAATGGGAAAATGGACCCCGAAACTTATTCCAACTACATGGAAACAAGGAAAGCGCCACGAGCTTTGCCTACCTTCAGTGAACTGATGGAGTACTTGGAGAACAAATTTACAGCGTTAGAACCTGTGAATACAAAGAAACAATACAATAAACCTAACATTCAAACGTCAGCTAAAGACGCTCAAACAAAACAGCAACAACAAACAACTGGTAAATTCAAACAATATCCTCATAAAACTTATCATACTAGTATGGGGAGAAACTGTCCCATCTGTAAAACAAAGCATATTTTAATTCATTGCAAGATATTTGAAAACATGTCCCCAGAAACAAAACTCAAGACTTTAGAGCAAAGGGACATATGCAAGAATTGCTTATTTTCCCACGACGGCAAGCAATGTTATTCCCACAAAACTTGCAAGATTTGCAACAACCCGCACCACACCGTACTTCATGACATGATACATGAAACCGGTTGCGCGCAAACAATCGCTCAAATGAACGCGAACAACGCGACACCGTCAACAGCAACGTCAGCATTACAACCCAAGGCTAATCACGCAGCTGGAAACAACGAAGTTTTACTTGCTACTATACTGCTTAAAGTAAGAGCTGCTGATGGAATGTACGTACCACTAAGATGCTTACTTGATCAGGGTTCACAGATTAACCTAATTACCGAGGCTGCCGCTCAGCGGCTTGGGTTGCAGCGCCGTAAACAAAACGCAACAGTGTCTGGTATTGGGGCGTCTAACAATCAGAGTCACGGTCTCGTAAAATTGATATGTAAATCGATTTATGATGACTACACGTTTTCAACTGAAGCCTTGGTTATGACCAAGATACTTAGTAATCTTCCGAACTATACCTTTGAGAAGGAGCACTGGCCTCATTTACAAAACATAAATTTGGCTGATCCAGACTATAACGTTTCAAGACAGGTCGATGCCCTTTTGGATGCAGGAACGTATGCCGAAATAGTCTTAGACGGAATATTGCGTGGTCCTGCAGATGCACCCATCTCACAACAAACTAAGTTGGGATTTGTGCTGTTAGGTAACTTTAGAACATTTAATTGCCATGCGGTACTTAACAACATTGACGAAATCTCCCAATTTTGGGAGATGGAGGAAATAACAAATAACAAACGTGAGCTCTTATCCGCAAGATAAGAGGAAACCTTATGGCTAGTATTATACCTACCACGGATTACTTAGCCACGAATCTGAAAAAAGACCTATTAATGTATCTTACAGCTGAAGATATATCATCTTGCATTACATTAAGCGAACATCAATTGCTTTGCTCTATTAACAAGCCGATCCATGACATAAAGGCCACCGCATCAACGTGTGAGGCCCAGATAATAAATCATAAAAACATTTCAAGCTGCCGAACAACACTATCGCATTGCTTGGATGAGTGGATCGGGTTACACAGTAGAAGCTCGTGGCTGTACACCTGTTGTGATAAGTGCACCGTGCGCACTTTCTGCTCGGCGGAGATAATGACATACACATTGCATGGTACTGGAATTGTTTCACTTTCTGAAGGCTGTGTGTTGAAAAGCGATCAGCTGATCATTCACGCTCGCAAGAGACTGCAGAGCAATGTATTATTAAATGAAGAAGAAACATACATATCGGACTCTGGAGTAAATAGCGTTATTAACAGTAGCGACATGTTACATTTTCAACCGGAGAATCATGAAGAACTGTTTAAAATACTCCACAGTAAAATTGAGCAAGTGAAGGATCAGCAGACTACATTAAGTCTACAAGCAAACTATACAGATACCCATCACTATATTATGTACGGTATCGTCACCATCGGTGGCCTAGCTGTCAGTATATGGTGCTCTTTGAAGCTGAGGCGGCGATATCGTCGACGCCAGGATCAGAACATACGAATAGAACAGCGGAACCCGAAACGTCCTAATGAAGATATATCCAGCATATGTAGTGAAATTAGGACTGAAACTTGTAAGCCTGTACACGCTGTCCGTTTTACTAAAGTCGATACAGCTACATCGCCTATCATTTAACTGTACAATTTTGATCATTGTTTTTATGTTTTCTTTTTAAATTGGCAGCATGTACGAGCAAGCTCGACATTACGTTTTGCTGACATCGCGTAAGTGCGATGCCTGTACAAGACATGTATTTCTTTTAATTTCTTTAGTGCAATAAACACGGTTAACGAGATCGGTTGGTTTTATTGTTAACTCACTAACAAACAAACAAAACAATTCCGTGTAGGGACGACATTGCCCCTACACCTTATGTACTCCTTATGTACTCCTTATGTACTCCTTATCTACTCCTTATGTACTCCTTATGTACTCCTTATGTACTTATGTACTCCCTATGTACTCCTTATGTACTCCTTATGTACTCCTTATGTACTCCTTATGTACTCCTCATGTACTCCTTCTGTACTCCTTATGTACTCCTTATGTACTCCTTATGTACTCCTTATGTATTTATTTATTTATTTATTTATATACCGTGACTTTATAGTCGTTTTGGAACCGAAACGTGGTAACTTAGGATAATTAGTAGTACAAAAAAAAATTATTAAGTTGACTGTACAGCTAATAATAAAAAAGTTGGCATTTAAAAAAAAAATTCACTTGTTCGAGTTTGTTCATAGTAGTGCACGAATATTTCATTCTAAAACCGCCGCAGTCTCAAGCTTGCCATTTATCAATGATGCGCGGCAGGCGGCGCGGGCGCGTTGTGCGGGTGGCGCGGGGCGCGGTGGCGCGATCGCGCGGTACGAGTCAGCTCATCAGCTGGTTACCTACCTACAGCAACGCGAGCGACGGACGACGGTCGGATGATCCGTCCGAGTACCTACTACGCGTGATTTAATAGCTAGAAGCTAGACAAGTACATTGTATTATTAAAATAAATTGCATTACGATGCAGATAGCGACATAATTTGATGTTAGGTTAGTACCTAGATCGCAGTTCAAATACTACAAGTATGGCGCCCAGCGAATCAGCTGATGATACGGGACATGAACGTAATACCTACATTCTTACTAAAAAAATTAGAATAAGACTGTGTGTAGGTAGGTTTTATCGTAGTTTTTATTTAAGAAAAAAACCTTGCCTCACACTAGGATTTTCTCCTGTGTCATGGGTGCATTTACAAACATAAATTTTTACATACACAAACACGCAAGCCCAGAACAATCACCTACAGATCATACAAATTGGTTCCGAGCGAGGATCGAACCCGCGATGGCGCAGCAGTCGCTCGCACAGTCGCTGCGCATTGTTGACGATACGATTGCGTGTCGTCAACATTTTCACACCAACTACGTAAATTGTACCTACTCCAATTTCTCGTTCATACTTTACACAGGATTAGGACCGGCAGAAATACTTTATTTGAATTGAACTTATCTTTATTTACTGTAGGTATCAATAAATAAAAACAGAGAGCCAATGAACTGAGTAGGTACTTAAGGCGTTTGGATTTTTGGAATTTGAGCTATTTACAAAATAAAAAACTTATGTAGGTACATAGCTAAGTACTTACCTATTAACAGTTTATTTACAAATTGTTTACACTTCCCTGTACCGAAGCAACTGCTCGAAAGAAGTCTGCCGCGTTCAATACACAAACGTGCCCGTTTTATGCTAGGTATTGTCTTTTAGCCTATCACTTTTCACTTTATCAAAGACGTCCAGTATCGCACTGCGTAACTCGTTAAGACTTTCATGTTCACGGGTATAAACGAGTCTTTTTATTTCCGACCACAAGAAAAAATCCAGGGGCGTTAAGTCCGGGATCGGTGGTGGGCAAGCCACGGGACCGCCGCGCACCGTGGCATATCCATCGATCACGGAACTGATTGTTTGGGTAAGCACGCACAACACTTGCATAATGAGCCGGGCAGCTGACATAGGGCAATTCTTGCCGGTGCGTCATTGTCGTTGATGACGTGAGCTCGACGGAACTTATAGGGATGTTAAGCCATTATTACCACCATTATAATCGCATTGCTTCGCCGCGGAGCCCGCTCGAAGTACCTACTCCAGAATAGCGTCTTCGTTCTACTGCGAGTCATTCAGGCGCCCTCGACCTTGCGCGTGAGCCGGCACACGGAATTGTCCATGATCGAGAAGGCGCTGGGTTGCAGCCAAGTTGGTAGGGGTTGAAGGTACTTGACGACTTTCAATCCCTCGTAGCCGCAGCGCCTTTAAATGTTCTGGCCGGGAATACAACCGCCTGGCCTCTTTCAAATTGTAACTGGCAACAGCGTACAGCTGAACCATTGTCAAGTACCTACTCCGCATTCAAGTATTAATACTGAAGACTCATTTTCGTGGGTTTGTATCGCGTGGCTACGTAAAACGTAAAAAATGCGCAACCTTTATCGCGCGCGAGTTGCAACAGAACTGGCGGGTGCGGCCGTGCGGGGTGGTTAACGGGGAGCGGCGCGGGCGACGCGACGACGCGAGAGCGCTCGCCGCGCAGCCTGCTACTAGGGGTAGGTACATAATACATTACAGCTGTGTGCGTGGATTGTAGGCAGCGGGCGCCGCGCCGCATCCAATGGGCGGATAACGTGTCTAGGCATGTTTTACCGCTTAGTGTTGTGTGTGTAACATTGAATTACATCGATCGTAGTGATCGTAGTACGTAACATTGAGTGGAGTTATCATGAGTTCTCATTTTTTGTTCGAATATGACATTATTTTTCATAATCAATAAAATAATATATTTTTATTTAAATTAAATTATATTTTAATAGGTTCCATTACTGATATAGTCTAAAATTTTCGGTTCCAAAACGACTAAAAATTCTCGGTGTATATACTTTATTGTACACCGCGTAACCTGCGTCTTCGCGGGGTTAACCGTAAGTCCATGCCTCTTACTCCAGTCGCCAATACAAGCCAGATCTTTATTTATAGTGGAAACCGCTCGTGACAAGTTTCCAAGGGGAGCCCGGCAGTAAATCTGCAAATCATCAGCATAAAGATGGTAGGAAGAAAGTAATTTATCGGAAATAGTGTTTATGAAAACTGCGAAAAGAAGTGGAGATAGAACGCCACCCTGTGGAACGCCGGCAGAGGTATTGCTCCAAGAAGAAAATGATTCTTCAATGCAAATGCATTGCCGGCGGCCGAACAGGTAACTACGAAACTAGTCAATCACCGATGGAGATATGTTAATAGAGCGTAGAATACCAAGCAAAATATCAAAATCAACGGCATTAAAGGCATTACTAAAATCTAGCAATGCCATTACCGTGAGATTCCCAATTTCCATGCCTGATCTGATATCTTCCGTAACATTGACAAGAGCTGTGGTTGTACTATGCCCTGGGCGAAAACCAGATTGAAAGGAGTTAAGGAGGTTGTTTGTGGAGAGGAAAGAGCTTAGTTGATTATATATTAGCCGTTCGAGGACTTTGGATAAGAATGGAACAATGGATATGGGACGGTATTCAGAAAAGGATGCTGGGTTGGATTTTTTTGGTAGTGGAATAACTTTAGCATCTTTCCATGTACATGGGAAGACGCCACTAGAGATGGAAAAATTCAGGATATGACAGATAACGGGAAGGATAATGTCAAGCACAGGGAGAATCATGTTAGGGCTGATACAGTCACTACCAACTGCGTTGGAGGTAATTGATACCACGCCCTTTTTAACATCACATGCGGAGAATACACTAAATGAAAACGAGGAATAACAGGGTATATGTACTCCTTATGTACTCTTTATGTACTCCTTATGTACTCCCATATGTACTCCTTATGTACTCCTAATGTACTCCTTATGTACTCCTAATGTACTCCTTATGAACTCCTTATGTACTCCTCATGTACTCATGTACTCCTCATGTATTCCTCATGTATTCCTTATGTACTCCTCATGTACTCCTCATGTATTCCTTATGTACTCCTTATGTACTCCTTATGTACTCCTTATGTACTCCTTATGTACTCCTCATGTACTCCTCATGTACTCCTTATGTACTCCTTATGTACTCCTTTTGTACTCCTTATGTACTCCTTATGTACTCCTTATGTACTCCTTATGTACTCCTTATGTACTCCTTATGTACTCCTTATGTACTCCTTATGTACTCCTTATGTACTCCTTATGTACTCCTTATGTACTCCTTATGTACTCCTTATGTACTCCTTATGTACTCCTTATGTACTCCTTATTTACTCCTTATGTACTCCTTATGTACTCCTTATGTACTCCTTATGTACTCCTTATGTACTCCTTATGTACTCCTTATGTACTCCTTATGTACTCCTTATGTACTCATTATGTACTCCTTATGTACTCCTTATGTACTCCTTATGTACTCCTTATGTACTCCTTATGTACTCCTTATGTACTCCTTATGTACTCCTTATGTACTCCTAATGTACTCCTTATGTACTCCTTATGTACTCCTTATGTACTCCTTATGTACTCCTTATGTACTCCATATGTACATACCTAAATTTAAAAAATATGTAAAATTAACTATACATATATGTTACCGGAAATGTATGAAATCAAGGAATTGTATACAAATCCTAGGAAATGTGTACAATTCCGATACTATTTAGGAAATGTATAAAATATTGTTTGAAAAGCTATTTAAGTCAAAGTCAAATATTTTATTTCAATTAGACTAAAAAAAATATACAAAATTTTGAATCAGAGATAGAAAGTTTACATGAAAAATTAGTCTATCACTAACAAATACAAAAGCTCTGAAATGCAAATGAAGGATAGTACATCATATATGATGTGCTGTGCAAATATTATATAATATTCATATATACACATGTATATCGAAGCTGCAAGACAAAGCGCTACCTGGTGGGGCTTGACTCTCTGACTGAGAGTCAGAAATGTAAATTAAATAAACCAGACCGAAAAGAAAAAAAACAAGATTCAGGAACAAAGCAACTTTAACAGTATGTCTATTCCTGACTCCCATTAAAAATTCTAGACCGGATCCAATTTTCTCAATAAAGGGTCCCGATCCCGCCTGCTAAAGTCACTATAATAATAATAATTTATTTGCCAGTAGTAACTGATTTACAGATCTAATTATTAATTCTAATTTACATAGGTTTTTACATTTTAAATTATACAAAGGCAAATTTTTTTGCTACTGAAATCCACACTAGGTCGAGCCTGTCTCGTGGAGTCCTCCGTGCATGTGCGTGTGTTCTATGTTTTTGAATGGTATGAAACGATAAAAATATTTTTTTTCGAATTTGCACTCATATTACCATGATCTGCTGGAACTCTGCTGTGAGTTCTGGAATCAAATCAGGTTCCATGTTGTAGTTCTGATACGGATCTATGAGAAACAAGAGAGTTCTATGCTTTTGAGTGGTATGAAACGATTAAAATATTTTTTTTCGAATTTGCACTCATATTACCATGATCTGCTGGGACTCTGCTGTGAGTTCTGGAATCAAATCAGGTTCCATGTTGTAGTTCTTATACGGATTCATAAGAAACAAGAGAGTTCTGTGCTTTTGAACGGTATGAAACGATTAAAATATATTTTTTTAGATTTTTCACGCATATTACCATGATCTGCTGGGACTCTGCTGCGAGTTCTGTTGACTGGAACTTGAGTTCTGGAGTCAAATCTAATTTCTAACGAAACTCGCCGTATCTAGCAGTCAGTTTGAATGACGTCGCTACTGCTGGCTCCTTGATCCCAGACAGCTGTAGTAAATGATATATAAGGGTTAAATTAAAACTCAGTTGAGCGGTTTAAACATAATATATTATTAAAAAAGAAAACAATACAATATAAGAACAATATTGTAGACTGATCTTTACAGAACAAATTACATGAGGCTTTGGCGATCGGCGACGTCGCATCCGTGCGATCTGTACAATGTTATACGAATATTAATGAGACCGAAACAAGTAGCATTACTTTCAGCCATATTAATATCTCAATACAAACTTATACAAACAATTTAATTATCGCTGAAGACAAAGGGGCACTGAATCTAGATTATTGAATATTCAGTCTACACATTGCTTTCAAATACGCTACAACTAAATTCAGACTTGTAATTTGAATCTAAATATTTTAGGAACTTTAATCAATATCCACTGTATTTCATAAAATATATATCTACAAAAAGTACCTATTTAAAAATTGTCTTTTGAACATAAAGTTAATAGAACTAGTAACATTGTAGCGGTACTTACTGATTATTACGTTGTAAGCACCGCCACGATTAGTTCAAATAAACGTTTCAGTAGCTGTGTGTCTGTATAAGTTTGTATGTCGTATTACTTCGCCGTCAGCCTTGACTCCCTATACTGTCATTATTGCATTTAGAACATTTTATTTCGATTGGAACAACCCAAAAGTACGATATTTCAAGTGTTCCCAATAAACTCATGACTGTCTTGTATGATGACGTCAAACAAATAACCGAAATGCAATAGCAACAAATCAAATTCGTAAATCTTAGTATCCCTACACTCTTCTCACGTTATATATCTCTATCTTAGACTTTTGCGGAAACACTGTTGCGGTATAGTCGAGTCTTCCAAAAACATTTATTGGTTGGTCGATTTTTGACAAAAAATTAACTGACGCTACTACAATTATCTGTACAGTGCAGCACCGAAACGATATTCGATACTTTATAAACAAAATCGATATAAAAATATTTCTTGATAATAATCGACTTTTGTATACACGCAAACTTATCGAGAACTTTAGTGATGTTGAGATCTCGATACTTTGTGTATCGATAAAATATTCATGAAAATAAAGTATTAAAAAAGTAACTTACAACAACAGTGTCTCGCCGCGAGCGATACAATTACCTTGTTTAATTTCTATAACGATATAATCTATAATATACGCTAGAGACAATATACAGCGCATTTCCGACACATATTACAGCAACATTCGAATTTAAACTCATATTACACAACGTCCGTTATCGTTAAGGTCATTACGGAGCACACAGTTAAATATTTACTTTTATTACACATTTATATTTCTCACTTCATAAATATAAAAATGCTCGCAGGGACACCGGGCGCGGCGCGGCGCGGACTTGTTACTATTTACTAAATATTAATTAGTCCGAATTTTAATAGATTGATAATTTTAAAAATAGTAATTTAATGATACTGACTCGTGTAATGAATGGCAACAAATAATGTCGGTGTCAAACTTGGTTGGGATCACTATTATTGACAGCATCGCGGACGTGTGACGTCACGGCGCCGGGCGCCCCTGTAGCGGTGTATCACCCATAGTAAAGCTTAAGCAACTGCTTGCTAAGCGTTAAACACGTCTATATAACACATATATTTGGCGTTTGAACGTCTCACGCGCCTCGTGATAATACTCATAACTAAATGAATCGTCACTAAGGCATTCAATGTGCGTTTTTTCGACGGACTGCAGATCGTTGCGTAGGAAATTGATCTTTATGTACAATTGTAACACGATCCGCTTTGGTCTGTGTGTTCTCTCCGCCCGCACCGCCGCCGGGCGGTCAATGCCTACAGCTCGATCAGTCCATAGCTCTTCGCTCGCTAATTTAGATTTACGTTTAATCAGTCGGCTAGGTCACTTTACGAAGACAAATTTTGATACATTTTAATAGAGTGAATTCGCCCTTTCAGGATATTAAGAAATATTTTTACACGCGTCCTCGCAATGATCGACTTGTTTTGTATCAGGACTGCTGTCACAGCTTTTCGCAGTGAATTCTTGCTCGTCAAAGTTAAAACGTTATAAATAGATGAAGTTCAACAGTATAGGTACGCCGGTGTTCAGTGCCAGTCAGCGGCACGCGCAGCAGTGTTGATTTTCAACTGTCATATTGTGACGTCGTCTGGTGGAGCTGACTACGGGCGGCGGGCGCGGCGGGGGCGGGGGCGGGGGCGGCGGGGGCGAGGGCGGGGGCGGGGCGCGGCGGGGCGGGGCCGGGGGCGTGGCTCTGGTCAGCGCCTCAGTAGCGCGGCGAGGTCAGCGAATGCGCATGCGCCGAGTCCGGCCCGCGCCATCCTCCGCAGTAGTTCCCGCGAGTGCGACACACACGCCTCCACGGGTGAGATCCACTTCATGCCCTGCGCCTCTGTACACACATACAACATTAGCTCCGGTGACACTTACTGTATGTAAATAAATAAGCTAAAGCAGTATGGAAAATAGATCTAATTGTTGAAATAAATACCTACGCTCCATTGGAGCGTGTTGAGCGTTAGAATTGTCCTAGTAATTTAAAAATTATCAAAGCATTAGTTAACGTTAAAGATGTATATAACAAATTTATAGTCGGAGACCACACGGACCCCCAAATATCGATTTTGATAGCACTAGGATCAATAACCAAAACTTTAAGATGACGGCTATTTAATCTTGTTCCAATAATGGGTTTACTATCGGAGACCACACGGATAATTTCTACATATCAAATCATCATAGGATATCGAATTTGAAAGAAATTAAATCACTACCCAAAAAATTCAAGATGGCAACCACTTTTTACAACTCAAGAGGTAGGTAAACTACAAATCGTGACATGTAAAACGATTGCGATCTATAAAAACAGGCGCCGCGGCATAGAGTGGGGATTATCCAACGTCCTGGAAGACTTGGATTACGCCGATGACCTATGCCTGCTGAGTCATACCCACGCCGATATGCCAGCAAAGCTGAATGATTTACGTCAGGAAGCGGAAAAAGCGGAGCTCAAAATAAACATCCGGAAGACCCAGGAAATGAGAACTGGTGTGAAGAACCACTCACCGTTGCTGATTGGCACAAAGGCAGTGGGACGCGTCCACAAATTCACATACCTCGGGAGTGTCGTGTCAGAGACTGGGGGTAGTGAAGAGGACATCGCATCACGGATCGCCAAAGCCCGAGCAACCTTCGCGCAGCTGAGACCTGTTTGGCAATCGCGGAAACTGACCCGAAGGATTAAACTCAAAATCTTCGGGTCCAATGTCAAATCCGTGCTGCTTTACGGGTGCGAAACGTGGAAGGTCACAAAGGACATCTCACGCCAAATGCAAGTCTTCGTCAACCGCTGTCTTCGTCGCATTCTCAGAATTTACTGGCACGAGACCATCTCCAATGTAGAGCTGTTGGAGAAATGCCACGAGAGCCCGATCGACCGCCAGGTCAAGCGTCGGAAGTGGAGGTCCGAAGGGGTCCTGATCACATACCCAAGCAAGCTTTGGACTGGAATCTCCAAGGGAAAACACAGCGTGGCCGTCCCCGTCAAACCTGGCGTCGTACCGTGTTGGCAGAAGCGACGAGCATCGGAATGACATGGAGCGAGGTGAAGCCTGAAGCTTAAGACCGATCGCGATGGAGGACATCTGTGGACGCCCTCTGCCCTATCTAGGGGTTATAGGACATTAAGTCAAGTCAAAACGATTGCGAAACGTTCGTAGAGCAAGAGATAACTGTATGGATACGCTACCACTCTTGTCGATAAGACAGCCGCTACTGACAGCACTGCGACGTCCATTTCCGGGCCTCGTCAATGTCCGATTTCGATAGTTTGTACGTAGTTACCATACTGCTTTAACTTATATACTACTGTGACATCGGTGTGAAAGTTTAATCATTGTAAGGAATATCAATCTAAGATATATTCAAAGAAGTTTCTTAGCGTAGTAATATGAGATGTGTGTGTATTTCCTCGTGTGTACGTACCCAATATGGCGGAGTTGAGCGCCTCGCAGACAGCCTCGCGCCGCACTGGCTCCAGCTGCCACCCCACTGGACTGTCCCACGGATTACTATACGCTAGTAGACTGAACGCATCCTGCAACATTACATTTTATACATTTTAGGGACCCGAAATCATATATTAAATAATTAATGTATAATGAAAACCATTTGTAACACTCCATTAAGCATCCCCCAGAAAGGGAAGGTGAAATGTATAGAGTGTAGAACAATTATCTCACTCGCTTCAAAATAACACGTTATAAATGTGATGACGATGTTACCTCGAGCATGGACTTAACGAACTGGTCCTGCTGCAGCTTCTGGCTCATGGCGTACAGCTCTCGGCCGAACGCCAGCATGCGCTCCACCGAGGCGCGCGCGCCACATCCGCCCTCCGCCTCTGTAGCACCACACACCACACACCACACAATACACTCTAGTTACACCCTCTCCTCATAGATCGATTACATTACAGTGTCGGCAAAACGATCCAGCTACTGTTCTTTTATTAATAAAAGCTTTTTTCTCAACATTTCCAAAAAAAAAACAATAATTAGGAGCAAAGTTAGTTACAATATTGAATTATTTTTGTAACAACGTTTGCGATTTTAATGTTTCTGGGTCTCTTCACCAACACAAATGTACAGATTAGTAAATTACACTAAAAACTAAAATTATTGTAAGTCTTAGCCTCTGATCAAGTTGGGGAGCAAAATAAATTAATTTAAAACTCAGTGCTATGGAGAGAAAATTAAAACCGTGGTGTGATACAAACGTTCTCTGAGCGGTATAATTGACCGCCATGCATTTAGTTGAGCCTTGTGTCGGTATATTATACTTATAATAGATTAAATATAATAATAATATACTTGAGTATATAATAAGAAGCATAACTCAGTCTGTCATGACGTCATCGTGGACTCGTGACCATCCCGTAGGTTTACATACAAACAAACCATGCAATATTCACCGCAAATTACTCATAAAACATGTCTAACACAAGCGTTCAATTATCTCAACTTAATTTACAAAAAATAATAATACTGTTTTTCCAAAAACTAATAAATTAATTAAACAATTAGCTTATGTACTTAACTTATATAACTTTAAGATAATAACATCAAATATTTGATAATACCAAACCACAAACATGAACACCAATAAACAGAGAACAAATCCCTTCTGTGCCACCAAAATCCTTTATAATTTGCCCAAAAACGTAATTTTAAATTTAGACTGCCATGAAGTATACTAAAAATATTTTTAAAAAGACCGACGTATTTGCAAATTAAGTTGAAAATAATTGAAAAATAACATTTCTGCTAAAATGTCAGTACTTACTGTTTGTTTCTATACCTCTAGACATAAAATAATATAAACAACACACCCACCGTACCACAACACAGACAATATAACAATAACGATATTAAGGTTTACAGGGCTATTTGGAGGCTTTTGCACTAAATGATACTATATAATTTTTAAAAGAAGTTGCAGTACTCTCCTCTGGTTAAAATGTAAGGATGCAACTTTCCATTTACACTTCCTATATTTTAGATTCGAGAATGTATTTTATTTCTCACTTTCTCAACTATATTGAACAAATTTTGTTCCACAACTTCCTAAAATGCCAAAAAGAATTTCACCTTCACAGAAAATGGGTTTATATATTTGGATGTAAATGGGAAGATGTGGTTTTTGTATTAGAACAAAAGCTGTTACTCTTTGCAAATAACGTTATGACCTTGTACAGGTATACAATTCTTCAATATTCTACACAGTCACTGGCCACTGAAGAACATTGTTGGTGAACATGCAAGTAGCAATGACCAATGTAATTATAAAGCCTAAATAGCCCCGTATCAGTGCAAAGAAGCTCATTCCGTGAGGTTAGCTCTATACTACAAGCACAGCTATACATCCAATCATTTCAGCTACGGTCAAGGAATAGACTAAGGATTTCAGTGTTTTTTTGACAATCATATGGAATGCACACCGAGGTACTCTTAGCATCCAGTGAGGAATCAAAATGAATACGTAATATTGCCAGGAGGACGAAATCAGCAGACGCGATCTGGCAAACGAGCGTGTCTACGGAAGAAGCGATGAAACCAAGACTTGCTTCTGGTTCCTTTAACTGCATCTTTGATAAACTAATGTACTAGAATTTACCACAATTGTTGGGATTCTAAAACCTGTTACTGAAACTAAAGTAATTTGTGCTAGACTGAACCCCAACGCTTAGATTTATTATTTTAATTGGGAGATTCTGTTCCGCTACCTACTTTACGTAACACAATTTTGTTTAGACACATAAAAAAATGCAAGAATAGTACATTATGGTACAAGTATGTAATGTTGGTAATTACCGCTGAGGCGCCATTAAAACCCGAGCCGTTAGGTGAGGGTTTTAAGAGCCGAGGACGGTAATCATCAATACACACGTGTATCATACGACGTTTTTCAACACACTTGTGAAGAAAATAACTATAATTTCAACTGTGAAAACGATATGTGAATTTTTTTTCGAAATGGCGGGAAAAATTAATCAGCTGTTTTCCTAAACAATGGCGATCGGCCATAAGCTAAAAGAATGAGGTTTCTTTTTTTTTGTTTTTCCGGATAGCGTTTTAGCCACATACAAAATGGGGAATTCAAAGTTTTCTTTATTACAGAGAAAACAAAAGTTATAATTGAGTGAAAGTTTTATTTATTAAAAACGTACAAATTGAAATTATTTATTTAAATACGAAGTTGCATGAAATGAGCAAGCAATAGGTACATTAATTTATTTGTACTATTAAACACGATCTTTTTGGTATCGAAACTTTTTTAAGAACAACTCAACCAATAAAATAAAAAAAACCCTATAACTCACTTGTGAATAATAGCAATGAAAAAGTCACAGTTTGATTATAGGTGTCATTACGTGCCTAATTGCGGTGAAATTAGAACCATTTTATGAGCAAGTGTGTTGAAAAAGTTGTTGTATCGGTAAAAGTTACTGTGTTTTTTTTAGCTCAACAAGCCTATGGTTAGCATAATTCAAGTTGAATGTTCCTTTTATTACAAAATATATAGAGCTTATTAAAATTTCATATTATTATACTACGATAAATATATAATTGCAGTAGTGGTATGTAGTGTCGGAACCAGAGCTCGGTAGTGGGATGAACACATAAGTGGAAGATTTACCCACCCGCGTGGAAGTCGGGCATGAGCGCGGCGATGCTGGCCGTCACTCCCGGCATGCCCTTCACGAGCGGCAGCGCCCGCACACCTACAAGCAGCCGCGTCACGCGCACTGAGCCCCCGCCCCGCGCGCACTGCGCCCCCACCCCGCGCGCACTGAGCCCCCGCCCCACCCCGCCCGCCCCGCCCGCACAGCGACCACCCGCTCTACTGTACTTCAATTACTGACAGTTATATCAAACTGTACTGCCCACTTCATGCTACGAGATCTTTTAGATCCAACGCGATGCAGAGTGTTACGCTTATAACATGGTTAACGTATAACTTTTATACCAATAGTTGTACTTCGAGTTTGCGGTCGCTGTGCCGGCACCTTAAACTGAGCGTTAGCGTGCTTGAGATGCAAGTTATTATTGAAGTGTAAAGCTATCGCAATTTCCGATGATGATGTATTAACCGGATATTTTCTCCAACTATTAGACCTTTTATACACTATCTACGCTCGCGCACTTACAACTTTATCTGTTACGTTCAACTGTCATTTAGTATTGGAACGAAATCAGATCAAGCTGTGTGTAAATTTATCAAATAAAAGAGTTTATTTGTTTCTCATATATTTTATAATAACTTGCACCTCATTCATTTTACTCTGACATGCGTAAGCGACGACTCACGCGAACTAAATTCAACTTAACAATAAAAAAAATCAAAATAATATGCATTAAGTGCCGATGAGTGATCTCGATTCTAATGCATTGTTACATGAGCTGTTAGTTAAGAAGCCATTTTAAATCGACTAAACACATGCTCGCCTACTAAACGTGTCCTGTACTTTACTAATTGTACAAACATTTAGCTTTACCAGTGAGAACAATTTCTAACTGATATTACTTGTTTTACAAGCAGAAATGTTCTCAAATAAATAAAAGTAAAAATCAGAATAAAAATTAAGTTAAATTTAGATGTAGTATACAGCAACCTGGTTGAGGCGACCTGTTCATGCACTATTTTATGATACATGGAATTAGAATTAACATATTGTATTACTTTGAGTCTGGACACAGTTCTGCCATAAAGGTGTCTCCACACTCGGTACGTAGAACGAGCGGGTTAGCAACCTTATTGTTTGAACTTCTTACACCAATAACACTAATTACTCGTACCTGCCATTCAATTTTATCAATAATCGTATTCCGCTTTTAAACAAAATACATTATGTTTTGTTTAAAAATAAGCCAAAATATTATTATGTATAGAGGCAAATAGAACAGTCATGATATTGTATTTATGTTTGGATTAAATTGTATTTCCATTTACCCCTAGAACTGCTTACCAGTTACCAGACTACAACTTACTTTAGCGCTAAATTATGTCAGTAGGTAATATTAACTAGGTGCACTATAGGTGTTCCTTATGGGTTAAACCAGTTATCGGGATGGGATGGTGATTGCACACACTGTTATTAAAACGCATGGCGCGTTTGTCAGTGTGAAACTGTCCTTTATTCATAAACAGACATTATGTTAATAACTGAACTAGCTCAGTAAAATTCATATTCATGCAAAACGTAAATAAAGGAGCGAATAATAATAAAAATGATAAATGTGACTAAATAAAATAATATAATGAGTATGGTGTGCAAATAATAAATAAATTTAAATAAAGAAAAAACATAATTATTATCATTATAATCATTACATAAAATTAATAATATTGTATTTCCCATTGTGTGCTACGTGTTATGTACGTATTAAGATAATATAATTTTTATGAATTGCCAATTAATAAAAATAATTAAAATGAATGTCATTTTTGGGCCAGGTGGAATAAAATAATGTCAAATCATCATTCCTGAATTATATGTAATAAGTAATATTAAATAAATATTAAATGATGTTAGCAACGGGGATCGAACCCAAGTGTCGATAAAAAGAGGATTTTCGGTATTCATTTAAAACCTTCATATTTAAACCAGTACCAGAAAGACCACATCAATTGCTTAGCAAAATGATTGCCAGTCAAACCAAGATACACAACATAATTTTAGTAAAGAAAGCCTATTTTCTAAGTGAAGAATTCAAAGTATTCGTCACTATTAATATTTAACGGAATAATTCGGAACTCTCATGGATGTTTCTTCTATTGTCTCCAAAAAATTTTGTGCAAATCCTGTTCACATTTATGTTGCAGACTGTTTAAGAATGCCTTCCTTCCAGAAATTGCTCGATAATCATCTCATACACAACTGTGGCTCCAGGCAAATATCGTGAATTCATTAAATCATGTTAAATTTATTGGAACGAAGTTCCTTATCGCGCGTTGTGAAAGGGGGCTACTAGACGGAAAAAAATCTTACGAAAAGTTGTCACGACACTTTTTGCTTGTCAACAATATTTGAATTTCGAATTATTGAGTGAATGACAATATTTGAATTTCGCGCGTTGTGAATTGTTGAGTGTATACAGGTTTTTTTATTTTTAATTATTAAATTTTAATGAAAGGAACTTCGTTCCATCCGGGTGTCCCTTTTTTATTACAGATCCTTATCGGGCATTGTCACAGAGAATCTACATATTGCGTAGAGACCTAATTTATACACTCAATTTCATGAGCTCGGAAAGTTTCACATAGCACAGCATTTTTTTTTTAATCGATAATGAAAATTTCGTAAAATAGCTCATTTTTATAATGAGCTATTTTCAGTTTCAACTCTCCTCCATGGACTTCCATAAAAACCTTTTATAAGCTGAAATCTTACGAAAGCAGCATAAATTGCAAAGTTGAACAAAATTATTATAGTTGATATTCTTTATTAAAATTATTTCACCATTATGTGTAATTCGTTGACGTAAGTTCGTGTTGTGTATAAATCAGGCAGCTATACAGTATGCAGGGGGAGGCTGTAAGTTATCTGTAATGTGTGTGTGTGTGTGTGTAGTGTATCAGGTAGTATGTAACATACCGTGTGTGTCGGCGCCGTTGGTGTGGTGCGGCGGCGACATGTCCACGTCGTCTGCGCCCCCGCACACCGCGCCGACCTCCCCGACCTCCCCGCCCTCCCCGACCCCCCCGACCCCCCCGACCCCCCCGCCCTCCGCGACCTCCCTGCCCTCCCCACCCGCGTCGCCCTCCGACACGCACACACCTGTACATACTAATATCTGTTACTACACACCATTTTAGAAGTACTAAAGCTCTGCTGCCGTTAGTTCACTTGATTGATACTACCTAAAATGTACTAACATTACTGTGTTTCAGTTTGAAGAGTAACTGAGTCAAACTTTATAAAAAAAGACAACATGCTTTGCAAATGGAGACCACGCACGGACTCGAGATCTTTTTTTTATAGTACGGAACATCCTCATGGATCATCCACCACCTGAGGAGACGACAGGATATCTCAGATTCGCACCGACTAAAAACCGCAATTTCCTTCATGGAGACTTAGAGACGTCATGAGATATCAACCGCATATGACAAATTACTGGGGCCGCGGTTGGCCACTACCTTTTACCCGAAGAGTTAGGTAGAGATCTAGCAAAGTAAACCCACACCCAATTAAATATTGACATGTAAAAGTGTCTTAAAAAGATCTATTTAAAGTTATTTAGAAAAGGAAAAACTTTAAAATCTTAGCATGGAAAATGCCAAAAATATACAAAAAAGAAGATCTATTTAAAATAAATATAATTTATCATTTACAGTGGAGCGGCGTACCGTTGGAGTGCTTGTCGTGCGTACGGGTGGCGCTGTTCCCGCTGTTGGTGTTATTGGCGCTGTTGGCGCTGTTACCACTGTTGGCGCTGTTGGCGCTGTTGGCGCTGTTGGTATGCGAAATCACGGAGGTGGCCACGCCGTTGCTGGCGCCGCCTTTCTCGCCGCACACCTGCTCACACAAACATAATTTTTAATGTACTTACACTTCTATAAATTATTCAGGCATCGCTATCAGGTAATAACATGTTGTATTAACACCAGATCCTATGTGGGGACGCGACATTACACCAGTAACGGGTGCGAAGAGCGGGGAGCGGGGAGCGGGTGCGAAGAGCGGGGAGCGGGGAGCGGGTGCGAAGAGCGGGGAGCGGGTGCGAAGAGCGGGGAGCGGGTGCGAAGAGCGGGGAGCGGGGAGCGGGTGCGAAGAGCGGGGAGCGGGGAGCGGGTGCGAAGAGCGGGGAGCGGGGAGCGGGTGCGAAGAGCGGGGAGCGGGGAGCGGGTGCGAAGAGCGGGGAGCGGGGAGCGGGGAGCGGGTGCGAAGAGCGGGGAGCGGGTGCGAAGAGCGGGGAGCGGGGAGCGGGTGCGAAGAGCGGGGAGCGGGGAGCGGGTGCGAAGAGCGGGGAGCGGGTGCGAAGAGCGGGGAGCGGGTGCGAATAGCGGGGAGCGGGGAGCGGGGAGTGGCGAGCAGGGTGAGAGGATACACGCACGTCATTATAAATGTAACCGTCTTCACGTCTGTATGTTTTGTTGATATAAATAAATGTGACATTATTAAATAATTTAAATCAATTGGAGTATTAATTCAGTTAATTATTATAAATTTAATTATGCCTCCTTGATCTTATAATCAACCTGCTTGACACACAAATGTCATGTAAGATAATTAAAAATTAATATATGTTTTATTATAATATGCGTCAGCTACGCGAACCGTAAGTATTGGCCACCCCTGCACCAATAAGCGATTTCATTTTTAGAATCCATCATTAATGAGTAAGTGAGTGCAAGGCTACCTCTGAGTCGGAGCCGTTGACCATCTCGACGAACTGTCGGTATTTGAGCAGGAACAGCAGGTCCAGGTCCCTCTCCAGCAGGCCTGGGTACAGCAGGCGCGTGGCCTCGATGGCCTCGCCGATACGACCAGATATCACCAGCTTCGACACCTCTACGATAACAAACACACATTTTTATGTTACACAAGTTGGCCCGTCAAACGGCAGGCATTATCCTGCAACTTGATTGCAACGCCATCTACCGGGTCCAATTGTGAATCTAAACCTTCAAAGGACACACTCAATCTCCCAAAATCTTGGTGGCAAATTATGTCATACCCTAATAGTTTATTAATTTGTCGGTTTTGTGAATGAGAGATTTTTAGACATTTCATTTCATTTACAAAAAAAACATTAGGAAATAAGGCGTGAACCCCATGAACTGGCGATCATTATCCACACCTGGGGTCGCAGGGTGAGTATGGAGCCTTTGTTCGAGTGACAGACGCCGAATTTATTTTAGAAATACAATACCTCTTACAAAACTTACTAGGATTTCAATACACGCCCTGACTACAAGTTTAGAGGTCATATTAACGTGATTCTTTTTGAGTTGTGAGAATGGGATAGCGGTTTTTAATGTCTTTATAATCCCTCTCTCATATCGTGGTACTGCTACTACAACCAGTTATCGTAGGTAACTCTTTCATTAACAAGATGATGAAAACTGTGTGGAGTAGTTAATGAGTAAGATGTAAAGTACTTTGTCTATTCTTGATGGATGCTATGTCCTCGTCGATGGGCTGCCCCGTGGCGCGCGAGAAGGCCTGCGCCGTGCTGCAGTAGCCGTGATGTACCAGGTACGTCGACACCATCCTGCAACGTATATATATGTATACGACTCCTCAGGTAACAACAGACATCAATGCAAACTCTATTATCTTGGGCTCCAGGAGCCTTAAGCAAACTTTGGAATTTATATACTTAACTAGCTGCCCCCGCAAACGTTGTTTTGCCATAAAAAAAAAATTTAGGGGTATGAAAAATAGATGTTGGCCTATTCTCAGACCTCCCCGATAAGCACAAAAAATTTCATCAAAATCGGTCAAGCCGTTTCGGAGGAGTATGGCAACGAAAACTGTGACACGAGAATTTTATATATACTTAATAAACTTTGTCAAGAAGCTATTAAAGTTCTGAACCTAATTTGACTAGCCATGTTTAATATTGAAGTAAATTTCTAGTTATTACTCTGTAGAAAAGGATAAGTGATTGTTGAGCCAGTCCTAGAATCCTTAAAGAAAGTCCTAGAATCTTCTACATATTGTGTGTGATTACTGGCTTACATATGGCTACAGGTTACAGTTGTGTGTGTGTGTGAAGTGTAGTTATAGGGAGTGAGATGTAGAGCTGTACCTGTGTAGAACCTGCTGCCACTGTCCCTGTCCTTGTCCCTGTCCCTGGTCGTCGGGCAGCGGGAACTCGTCGATGGCCAGCCGCGTGCGCGCGCGCAGTTCGCGCAGCATGTCCTCGATGTCGAACACGAAGGGCTGCTGTCCGAAGTTGGCGTCCACCACCTCCCCCGGCGTCTGCAGCCCCACCGTCGGGTACAGGTTCGGCTGCAACGTTCGGTTAGGTACATCACACTTTACGATTTGAACAATATGTAATAAGGCTTGTTGTTGTGACAGTATCATTTTAGTTAAAAAAATCTAAGCTCATAAATATTTTTATTACCTGTAATTCTCCTTAGAAGGAAACTGAGCACTGAGAATTAGATACGACGACAGAAAAAAGCTTCTTTGCACTCAACAATGTCGTTTTATTTCTAGACAGTACCGAAAGACATCATAAACGTGATGGGTGAAAAGAATTAGTCCATAGTCAGTCTGGAAATCGCTGATGTAACATGGCCAATAACAGTACGCCTTGTTACTAGTCATGTTGGCGTCCCACGCGATATAATAAACTGTAGGTGGAGCCAGGCAGCTGTCGCCACTTGTGCTAGATTATAATATTGAAAACGTTTGCAAGGACAGGCCCGTAATAACAATAAATTCAAAGGACCTAGATGACTACTGCCTTGGAAAGACGGATTCTTAATATCGGACTCGAACCGCATGTTGTTAATGTTTATCTATCATCATAGCACAGGTAAGCTCATTCTGTGTCAGCAGACCGAGTCACGAAAACAGACATCTCTGCACTCTGAACCCTGAAGGTATCCAAATGACAAAAAGGCTCTTATTTTAACTACAGACATGGCTACACATATTTCATTTTACTCTGTATAAACATTCTAACCATAGTCTACGGTCCTTCATGCTACCAGCCAAAACAGTTGGCAGTGGGGGACTTTGCACCTTATACTGCTAACCCAACTATTCCTCTTTCAATACAGGGTCGGCAACGCGCAAGTGATACTCCTGGTGTTGCAAGCATCTATAGGCTACGGTAACCGCTTACTATCAAGTGGGCCCACGTGATAGTATGCTTGTTAGCCAACTTAGTAGAATAAAAAAAAGAAAAAAATAATAATAATAAGGCAAAAAGACATACAGGCCTATTTTTGTATGTCCGGAAAATCCTCATGTATCTTAAACTACGTGAGGAGGCGGCCAGGTATTTCAAACTCGTCCCGACTAAAAACCATTCACTTGCACATTTTCCAGGTACTTGCGTCCATTTGCCTTATAGTCAAATGGACGCAAGTACCGGATTTGTGACGTTCAAAGTCAAAGTCAAAGTCAAATATTTTATTTCAATTAGACCATTAAAATAGCACTTTTGAAAAGTCAAACTAGTTGCACACAAGTTCGACACAAAAGCTACCCATCATAACATTTCCCCGTGGTCAAACTTACCGGTAGTCCTCTGAAGGCAATGCCGAGATGGTGTCCGTTCTTAGTGTAGAAGCAGGTGTTGTCGACGAGGTTGACGCCGCAGCCGATGACGTCACCGGTGGTGAACGTGGGCCCGTACGGCTGGCCCGTGCCCGACGAGCAGAACGAGTGCCCGTCGTCGCCGTGGTACCCGTACGAGTGTTTGTCCCAGCCTGCAACGTCATAACGAGAACGCTTGTTTAACTACAAAGATCACAAATCAGGCTGTAGGGTAATTAAATCTCCTAGGTGTGCACAGTGCTGTTACACTAATGTTTGACACTGAATTTTTTGATTGCGAGAGAAACTGCGGAAATGTTTGATGACTTAGGAGGGACCCCAGTGCTTGGAGTGTAAATTTAAAACTAACTTATTTAAATTCTGAAGGGGAACAACATAATCTTGTATACAAATCTGTACTACTGGTCATGTTTATAGTGTCTTATGTTATGATTAGGACAATATTATAAAAATAAAACACCATGAATAATGAATGTGAAGACCTGTTCAGTAACAATCTTCTGAGATGCTTCTTTTGTTCAACTACCTGCGTCAGCAAAAAAAAAATTCGGCTATCCGCACGTATACATGGTATGTATTAGATTTTTTTATCCGCTTTAATTTAATTTAAAAAACCGTGAGCTAAACTAATTTATAAATTAATTATTTTGAACTTCTAAGGTAGGTAAATACAATACAGCCATTTAACAATAAATTTGAGGAATCGAATAATTCTTATCAAAACCGAGGTCCAACTACCACGATGGTACACGAGTAGTGATTCCAAGGTGCTCAAGTCCCTGTTTGCAGTGGCATCTTCCGATCAACTTACCAGGTAATCTGTTCATGTTAACTCCATGTGCGGACAGACCGATGCCCATGTACCCATCGCGGCCCTTGGACACGATGCGCACCTCGAAGTAGTAGAGGCCGCACGCCGCCGGGATGGGGTGCGTCGCGCGCACGCTCGCCGCGTCCTTGTGTGTTTTGCCATGACCTGCACACGCCAGCAACCCGTATTCATACCACTTGGAAGCGAGGTGGTTACCATGGTGAAACAAGTTTTAAAGTTTAGGCTCAGAATCCAATATATGGTCTATGCTTGGAAAGGGGTTTAAGGTGTTAGGAAAGGAGTGCATTTATTTTGATAGGCTTGGAAGTATTTATTAAAGCTTAAAATGTATACGTATGCTGCTTCTTTCGCATTTGCACATAATATTGAACTGCTAATCAATTTAAGCAAAATTCATTAGCATTTCAGTATTAATCCATTAAAAGAAATCTGTTTCCAGTAATGCTTGGAATGTTTAATGCAAGGGAATTATACGATATTTATTCAAGTCACTTTCCATAAATAGACAATGTTAATGAAATATTAATAAAAATAGTAATCCTCTGTCTTGTCATTATACTATTAAAGTGCTTGTAGAAAGTAGCTCCGTCTACAAGCTCAATAAAGAAAAGAAGAAATATGCAGGTTTCCAAGCAACTTCAAACTTAAGCGAAGTTTTAGTTCAGCTGTGCATTTCCCAACAAGCCAAACCGGGCAAATATATTTTTTATTTAAAGTACATATCTACACTAAAGGCTAGGATATCTACTTATTTTACTTTTTTCTAAGCGTCGGAAGAAACCAACGGCATTCGAGGGAGCACTTTCTCCCATTACATAAGTATCGCACTCCATTTTCCAGCAGTCCGCGACTTAGCGTCCAACATTTTAGATTCAAGAACTGGCCAATAATAAAGGTTTAACTGTTGTTTAACAGTTTGTGAAACAAAAACACTTATAAAAGCGTGCCACTTAATGATAATTAATATTTATCTACAAATTGATTGAACTAACAGGCGCAGGAGTGCCATCGTTATATTTGACAGAAGCCTTTAAACTGAAAGCTATTTGTGTGTACCGTTATTATTGTCCAGCTACTAAGTAAACATATCTGGTCAATACCTGGTATTGCGTGACTATTGTATCTGCAATATTTTAGTATCAGAGGCCAGATAATCATAACATAACGTGATAACAACACTTGTTATCACGTTGCGTTAAGTTAGATCCGTTCGACATTTGCCCAAGAATTAAGTCCACAAATGTGTTATCCTGAAAGAAGCTCAAATACAAAAATTGGACCAATTTTAAAAACAAGGCCAATGGGCTATTGTAACGACATCCAGTTAAACAGTAAACAATGTTTAATAAAATACCATAAATTATAGGACGCACGAACTGCAAGTGCCGTGATTACAGCAACAACAATGCAGAGCAAACTATTTGGGGAAAAAGCGAAAACAAAGCTTAAAACGTCGAAACTACATTCCTTATTTGTTTATATGACATTAAATTTATGTCAAAAACGATTAGTCTATGACAAGGTCATACACTTGAAACGTTCTACGTAACACGACGTTGGCCGCAAATACGCCAACTTGTGGTAACCAACACGTGGAACAATGGCGAGTGGACGCCCGCATTAATGTAGATGACTGGCTGGTTTTATATCACGCCTTCGTTTTATACTAATGAGCATATCGAATCAAATAATACGTATGAATCTAAACGGTAATCAAACCTGTAGCCCGATTCACGTAATTAAAACCGTAGCGATGTCGCAGCGACTTAATCGTTGAAACAGTTTTCCTATCCACATCTGTGATCGAATTGTTTTCAAATCGTTGAACACACAGAACAACACAATCGTTGTATCACACAGCTCAACGATTTTTCAATAGGACGACTTCTATTAGCTCCGATTGAAAACTGTTTCAACGATTAAGTCGCTGCGACATCGCTACGGTTTTAATTACGTGAATCGGGCTACTGAACTATGAACGCTATATCTGTTCAGCGTCGACATTGAGAACCAATAATAAACACCAATTGGAACAAACCTCTCTAAATAGTAAATCATGTCTAAGAAAATTGATAATACGGAAGCTCAAAACCAGTTGAATCGACTGCAAGTGTAGTCATACAAAATAATACCATACACAAAAGTAATTTCAAACTTTACCATCTCTTTTCCTCGGAACCCTTTCATTCCTTGCTTCCCTGGTAGATTGGTGTCGGCCAATCGGCTCGCAGATTGCTACACGCGCACGCACACAGCGCGGTGCGCATACGCATGAGAAGAACAACACAGGTTAACGAACCGCCACGCCACGTGTTTACACAACATCGCGTAGATAAACCCACTGGATATGTGTGGGACGAGAAATTCACAGATATTCGACGGTTTTTAAGTGTTAGGAGAAACACACATCTAAAAGGAGAATATACGGAAACTTTCGAACCGGTAAAGAAAGTATGCCTCAAGGCACGATTTACACATAATATGTTTAAAACTTCCGATAAGTTTGATAAAGATGTTTAATCAAAACTAATATTTGCTAAAATTTGCAAACCACACACAAAATTGTAGTACAGAAATCTGTAGCTACTTCCATTTGTGAAACTTGTGTTGACTAGCGGTTTCAAGTTCTTCGAGGAAGGAAACTGTATGCCGTCTATTTGCTCAAATACTCATATTGTTCAAAATGAATACAAAGAATCAAATGTAAACAAGACGAAATATTTACATACATAAACTGACAAACAAATGCACAAAGCGTTCCAGGAATCAATAGAGCGTTGCCATCAAAGCTACAATGAAATAATGACTTCAACCGCATAGGTAATGACCGACTCAATTGTCTTTACATACTATGACATATAAAAATGGTTTCGATTAGATACTGGTTAATTATAAGTAATTCGACTTACTAATATTTTTCTTTGTTTCCTTAAAAACAAAGAAAAATCTTATTAAATCGGATTACTTACAGTTAACCTGATTCTAAGCGTCCTTTATTTTAAGATCGTTGACACCGAATAAATGTTGAAAACTACGCAGTGCGTACTACGCAGTAACCTACGCGCAATACGCAGCACTCTGGATTTAGTAAAGGTAATGACAGCAATAAAAGGCCTCACGTGCTGACATTGCGCAAGATTATAATACCTGCAAAACCAAACCTGACTCAGATGTTTTAAATCTATGAAGACCTTCTTGTTCGATAACTAATAACAAAGGAATAATATTTTGATTTTGAATCAATAGTAAAATAAACATATGTTTTCCAACACAAGTGGCAAGCTCTTGAAGATCATCAGATCATCAAATGAACAGTTCATCGGCCGCAACTGACTCTCATCAATCGCAGTTTTGACCTTCGATATCTTGGTAAGCATTAGCTGACTCTCATCAATCGCAGTTTTGACCTTCGATATCTTGGTAAGCATTAGCTGGCTCAAACACTATTGCTAATGTATATACACAACATTTTATGCACACAACTTTTGAATTAGTTACGAATGACAACACGCCATGAAAGGGCGCCTACAAGGGCTCAGCTGTCGCTGTTGTACACAAGTGCGTTGGTGGAGCGTCGCGGTCGGACCAACTGGTCTCGACAAACATTCAACAAATGTCAAGGCGTATACGAGGTCGACACACTCGAATTTCCAACGAACAAAGAATTCGAGCGAATGCGCTTGCCCCAATTATAACGCAGTATAATCAAAACAAATATCCATACAATGGGTCACACAACTAACAATATTATGGCGAAAATGAAATAAGTACTTAAATGTCTCGCAAAACATGAAGCTTCTACATATTTGAAAAGTACTGTGTAATGATGTCGAGGTTGCTCGATATATTTGTAATGGTAGCTGTCCACCGACATAGGTAGTAGAGCCTCGTGCATCCATAAAACATGAGATAATGATAGGTTGCTGGCCCGCATAAAAGCGTTGTGCTGCCAGCCCGAACCTATATTTAACAATGACAATGAAGGCTTATATTTTTGCGATTTCCTAACAAATAGGATTCCAATGTCTCCAATCACCCCTCTGTGACCCCAGATTTGAAATGCTACACCTTTACGCAAGACCAATGCGGTAATGTCAGATTTCCGACACATAATAAGTCTCGTTCTATTTAGCAATGTAGGCCACACCTTGTAGATCCGTCGAAACGTGCAAGGCATCGAGCTCGCTCCGTCACTTGGCAAGAACAATGAAGATACTAGGGAAAAATAGCGGCGGTTTGCGGAGTGCGGGTATGGAGTATGGACAAAATTAGCCGCAATCGTTAGCGGACCATTGCCCCCGGCTGCAGGTGGCTCTCGCTGCAACACGCACTGACTCACGCGCTTGTGCGAGATTATGTTGATACCCGACCAGAGATCACATGTTACGCATAAATGATTTCCTACATTCGTAGCAGGCGCGCATCCATACAATAACACTGGTTTACGCGCGTCTTTTCGCGGGGATCCAAGTCCTTCATTTAGAACCTCAATCGAAAGGAACGCACGTATGTGCGCTAGAAAACAAATGTAGGATCTTAATAGTGCTTCACGCTACCCAACGGTGAATCACACATTTCGATTAAGTCATTCAGTTCCCGAAGCGATGCGCATCAAAGCGTCTGGAACATTCGCCCGTATTTAACATAGTCTACATTATCTGAATGTAATGAGGCTCGTAATAACTACGCTCAGCAACCGATTTGCAAGGTTAAGCTGCGCTAGCCGCGGTATATCTAAGGGCCCTCGCTGATTGCGATTTTTTGTCACCGTGACTTATTGTCACCAAGTCAAGTGCTATGAAAATTATAGTGAGTGCACTCATTGTGGTGACGTGACAATAAGGTGACAAATAGTTACAGCGGCAGGCGACACCGGGGTGACATGACTGTCACTCGCCCTTTACATTGCTAAGGGAGTCCGCTCACTGGTGACTTTTTGTCACGGCCGGCTCCGCGCGTTCGGAGTAGACGTATGCTGTTTTTCTTTTTAGTGTGGCTGTGTTTTGTTTTTGACAATGTCGTCTTCTTTGCAAGAGGAAGACATTGACAATGAATTATTAATATAGGAGGTAGAGAAGAGGCCTGCATCATATGCAAAAAATGTAGTATATAGGATGCACCCAGTAGTGTTTCTTTTTTCGTTTCATTTTTCTTCTACGCATTTTAAGAGCACAAATCACGGCAACCTCTTTGAAGTCCATTAGAAAAATGAGCGCGATTTGTCCCCCAAGAACGGTTTCAGTGATGATAGTAACAATAAGTCACGGTGACAAAAAATCGCAATCAGCGGGCGCCCTAAAAGGAAAGGAAAAGGTTCGGAGTTCGGAGGATGTTATGAACATATAATTAATATAACACATTAGTGCAGTGTATACCGAACTTACTTCTGAGCAATATCTACTACTACCTGTTCATCATAATACTCCGAACCATTTCCTTTCCTTTGAGACATACCGCGGCTAGCGCAGCTTAACCTTGCAAATCGGTTGATCAGCGTAGTTATTACGAGCCTCATTAATTATATTTTATTGGTCCATAAACATTTAGATAATGTAGGCTCCTTAATGCAATTACTATACACTATAGTAGGAGTAATTCCACTCAAATTGGAGCTGCACGGCTGGGGAAGTACCTACCTCCGCCTTGCAGAAAATCAAAGTGAAATAACACTGCTTTGCCAGTACTCCGCGAGGAAACGTTGTGTTGGCAATGGGCGGGACTTTGACCCTTATACTGCCAACCCAACTATTCCTCTTTCGTTTTACAGGGTCCGCATCGCGCAAGTGACACCCCTGGTGTTGCAAGCTTCTATTAGGCTACGGTAACCGCTTACAATCGGGTGGGCCGTATGCTTGATTCACGCCTTAGTGTTATAAAAAAAAACGAGGTATCTCAAATAATTATTAACGATCCACTCAACATGCCAAATTTGTTGTAGTTGCAGTCATCAACCAGCAAGTTTACAAGGAAGGTAACAAATAGCTAACTACATGTTTTAAATAATCCGTAAGAAACACGTGTTAGTCAACATGCAAATATCAGAAGCAGGAAACAATAAATACCGCTGATATACGAAACTATGTAGTCAACAAACAACACTGGTTTTATTCAACAATTCCCTCAACACGAGTTATATGTACGCTGACAACTAAACTATTCGCAAATCAATCACAATCATGCACACAACCTTTTGGTTAATAACAAAATTAACTACAATTACAGGCTAAACTAGTAGCAGCATGTAGGAAGTAATCGGGTTAGTGGTAGAAATACGAGTTCATAATAATGAAAGAAATACAACATGAATGTCAACGTGTAAACACAGCATACTGTATAACGTACTAACAAGATTTCTAATAGCGTGAGAGAAATAAAACAAGTCGACATGTGCTCCGCTCAGTAAAGGTGTCTCTGACACAAAAATACACTCAAGTGCAAGTGTGACGCAGCAACGACTTGGGCTAATCTGGACCATTTGACAAAGCTAAAGCACATGTCGACGAGACTAGAAGAAAAGCAGACAGGGACCCTCGAGACGTTTCCCGAGAATGTTACAGAACACACAATGACGTGACACACAGTTGCTAATAAACAGTCGCGGAGCCCGCCTGTGTTCCACACTACACACGCCATCTCTGTACGCCCAACCGACGCACACGCATTTACTCAAGATTAATTATTGAAATTAAGCGCTGTTTATTAGCAAGTTGCGTGGGTACAGATATATTTGTATATATTATGTATGTTCACGTACGATACATCCAGAGGCGTAAGTGGAGGTAGGGCAGGTGGGGTCGGCGGCCCGGGCCCTGCGTCCCACCTTACAACAAATAGAGAAAATATCCATGTCCATTAAAACGATCCACAGTCGGACCCCATACACACCACTTACGCTTCTGGCTGCTCGGCGAGACGACGAACGAGATGCCGCTATACAAGCTGAGGCAGAAGCGCGTCAGCTCCGATGATCCCGCGTTTCTAGGTTACATTGCGCGCAAACGCCAGCATAGCTCCCTCGAATGGAAAGCTGCGGCAATGGATGCATGCATCGCATGAACACGCCATGCAATGTCCTGACTACCGGCACACGAGCGTTAAGAGCATAGTGGTGCTATGGAGCCGAATATTATATATCCTATTGATTACTTCTAGAGTTAATACTAAGATTATTCTAATTCTTATCAACGAGTAGGCTACACTGAAAACAAACTTAACAGCAATAACGTCGCGAGAAGAAACGTATATGCCAAAAAGATCGTGTCAAAATATTTACCTCTAAGGGAATGTTACGTGTAAGCCCGCAAAGAATAAATTGTTCGACATAAGATATAGGTCTCCCCCTCCTCACATTAAGATAACAAGGAATCATAGTAGGTTACACTTAAGGATACTGATAATAACAAGTCTGCAAAGGTATTGCAGGTAGCACACGTTGATCAAATTAATGACGACGTCGTATTCATAATATAAACGTTTATCAACCTTTACCTCATGCTGTTTTTAAAGGTTTTTATATTAAATAGTTGATGTTAAAGTTTTCCCATTTGTTCCAAAAAATCTTCGTTCTTTAGAGGGATCAAGCAATAATTAACGTTACTCACTAACGTAAGAGCCGCGGCTTGTCCATCTATAAAGTTTCTTAATGAAACTGTTTGTGTAGATTTTCCTCAATTATTACTAGTTACATTGCATGCGAACTGCGCTAAACAAAGATATTATAGCCAATAAGAAGAAAGAAATAAGATGTTAAAAATGAAAATAATCGTTACTCAATATGTCGATATTTAAAAAAAAAGGCATCGAAATAAAAAATGATACAAGACACGAAAAATAAATCACTAATATTTAAACGGATGGCAAACCCACGAACCTATTGTCAAGGTTGGAAAACAACTGGCCATAAAAAAGGAAAGCCTTTAGTACCATAAACACCAAATGCGAACGAGACCGAACTTAAAAAGCACTGTTCAAATAAACGGAGTGCCAGGCCAGGGGTAATTATATGGCAGAAGACAGAACATTCAGTCATACACGTAAATAAAGGTAGACGAAAAAGTACATTATAAAACTGCATACAGTACACGGCAGAGGTATTGGCTGACGTGCGCGTGGAAACAATTAGCGTGTGTAGCGGTTGCCACGCGGGCGCTGGCTGTGGCGGCGCGGCCTTGCTCCCGCCATATCCAAGCGATTACTTCAAATTAAATTAACTCCGCTACATGTTTCGACACAAATCCCGTACACGCTGCCTTAAACACGACGTTGTGTATTCAACGTCAAAATCTCACGATTGACATCTGAGAAGGATGTATAGCTGGCTCAGCTAAACCTTGAACGGTTGGTGACGGGACTTTCGTGACTGAATTAATTTCCATAACTTGGAAAGGGTGGAGTTGCAACCATCTCATATTTTACGTCAATAAAGACATCGTTCTGCTTGTAGGGAAAGGTACATTATCCAATCATTCGATATTTAAATAATGTGTGAAATTATGACTTTATATTCATTCTTCATGCCAATTTGGCAAATTGAGTGTATCACTCCAAATCATCTGAAGTAAAGATTTATAGATTTAATGTTATGTTCAAATCACAATTTGCCCGTGCTTGACAATTTGCCATTGACACTAGGTCAATGGCATTGTCAAGCACGGAAGAAGTATGTCAATTACTTTCCTAGAATCAGACTAATTGCCAAAGACATCTCTAAAGTAATCAGAGTGCTTAATATAATGACACGTTTCTGATAACAGATATATTTAATGTCTGCAGAACTGGTTTCATTGCGCCGCATACGGCAGTTACGTTACAGAAAACAGAACCAGCATTTCATGAGAAACAAAGTTTTTACTCCCATTTACAATATAACTGGAGAAGAAAATCAAATATTCGCGCACAACATATGAAAGCAATTGTGTCGCACTGACGCTGAATTAACAATGAATGCGTACTCGCACTAATCTTGTAATGCATGACACACTTTTATTTGTTTTTATTAATATTAGAAATTTCGTATAGATACTAGATATATTTTGAAATGGGTAACTTAAACCGATTCAATTATTATCGATTGAAACGTCTTGAGCCATGAAGCCTAATGGGATATTATTGGCAAAATCGACAACAAAGTTCCGATTTTAAACGTTACCAAATAAGTTATATGAACTTCTGAAAATTGATAATCTAGCTCTAGGGAGCACATAGGGGCTAATTCTTTAAATCTGACAGAATAAAACAATCCACAGCAAACAATTTTCTTTTCAGGTGCAACAATGCTCAAAGTATAACTTTCTTCAACATGGGGATTTTAACAAAATGTGACTGTACTTTATAAAAAAATGGCTCTTGACAAGCACCAGGGAATGAGGTCACTAGGTCGTTATAGTGTCGTGATTCCCTTAATTGATTTCACAACTGCGCAGCAGATAATCATTTGATACACTCCATAGTCCCCAAAACTCACACACAGGTGAAGCATGCACAAGTTAATATTTAGGAGTCCAAGCGAGACGGTAGTGACAAACTATAAAGTTCGATCTTGAACAATTTAAAGCTGCTATCAACCCTGCTGGAGCCTTTAGCTCTCTGGGAGAATCGTAGTGTAAAGATTGCATGTAGAATATTGCTTAAGGCCTAAGTAATCTTCGTTTTACCCGACGATTAGCAGATAGACATAGTAAGTGCCCCTGGTCAGCACCAGTGACCTGTACACTAATAACATTGCAGTCACCAGCCCATCTGCCAAGCGCAGTTGTTACGCCAGTTCCCACGTTTATTTACGTAGCCATTTTACGTTGCCAAGACTAGTCGCTACTTAGAATTAATTTCAAATTGATGCAGAACTTTCGTTTACTCTCTCTTACGTCATCATAACTGTTTAAGTTAACGACGCGATTTAATGTCCCTTTCCAGTATTGTTCACTGGATCTTGCATCGTAACTTCAAATTACTTGTTGTATATTGAGTAGTTTTTCGAGTATCTTGAACAACATTTAAAGAAACTAGACTAATTATGTCGCTACAAGCTGTGCCTGCGTCCTACCTGTACCTGTCGTGCATATGTACCTTAAATCGTTACTAAGCAGAAGTTTTGTGGGCTTTGTTATTATGTATGAGATATAAAGATTAGTCAGTGAGTCTGTAATATAAAAGTGATACATATACCAATATAATATTAATAGATCAGCAATTGTTTATCATTTCAATGCAAAATATTTATCTCAGTATCCATTCCTACAGTTAACGTTACGGTAAGCAACTACTTCAAAATAAACAATTTCATTTCTGCTTGTTTGTGCAATCTTAAAATCAATATGTAACAGCAAAATGTTTTTTTTTTATGGAATATATTAATACCGTAGAAATTAAAAACAAAACACAATGCGTACAACAAGAGACAAGCTTATTGTCGTCAATTTATATCAAGACAAGCTAGAACATACGCCTGGCGTCTTGCGTGACAACCGCTGATTGCTTTCCAACTACTGGCTCGCTAATCATAAGTTTGTTGCTAGCAGCACGCTGAAAGCACATTGAATATGCAATAGGAACAACTCAACCTTCAGCATTGGAAAGTATTATACAGGGCGTAACAGGGGAGGTGGATGATCGTAAGTCAAATTATGGGGAACTTCAATACCTATCGATACGACCGCCATGTATGATCGGCGAAATTCAAAGGTTCCAAAGTTATTGAGATTTTTGTGAAATTTGAGTAAAAAACCAGAATTCAGTTTAAAAGTCGTCACTTTAGCTTAACTACTAGACCTGCTTTTTTTCTTCTCAAAGGAGTTGAATAGTGGGTCTTAATGATCACGATAGTAACCCTATCATATTAAAACATGATGATCCACCCCCCTGTTACACCCTGTATAATGAAACATGAAATTACGTCTACTATTTATGTAACCTAAGGAACAAATATATGGAGAATGGCTTCTTAAATGGAATAAGCCGAAAAAGCACTTTATTTACGTGTCGACTGAATAAAAAAATTCCGAGAACAAACAATAAAACAACGTCTGAATAAAAATAACGCGAGACGTAAATTAATTTGTTTCGAAGAAGTTGCGTAAATAATACATGGAACTGTTGAAATATTTCGCTAATCGAATCTCCTGTAACTAAATAACCTTATAAAAATGAATGAAAGCTGTAATGGGTATTTATTTGTGTGAACTTCATAAACATGGTTAAATCCTTTTAGACGTAATGTTGAACTCTTAGAACAGTATCGATATTTCGTTCCACGTAGAGAATTTGTATCAGTGTTTGATTCGCTTGGTAACACGTTCCGATATAATATTAGAATCAATGTCGGTGTCGCAATACACAACCTAACTCAAGGAGATGACTCGGGTTACAATACGGTCATATGTAATTGTGTATTTCATAATAACATTGTACATCATTACCACAACACGACAACCTTAACGTGGACCTAAGAACATACCTAGCTTGAATTGTGCCACAAATATTTTGTTGATCAAGGCTTTTGTTAAAGTCACGAACAAGAGATGCACTTGTTCCATAAATTTGGTTGGCGCACCATTTCCTTTTCTTCCGTGTCGTTCATACCTGTCGGTCGTCACCTCATCATTCACGGGTGGGTTTCTAGGACTGAAAAGCACTCCTCCCGCACTGGTTATGATATTGACTTTTACTAAGTGCCCTCGTGTTTATTTATTTCTTTCTACATATTGTACAAATGTGTATTGTACAAAGGCGGTCTTAATGCCTTAGGCATTTTCTACCAGACAACCCTTATAATTCTTTCATAAAACAGTTCGTGAGAATACACCAACTCATGATACCTAAATATTACCTATTTATTTTATACAAAATGTGGTTCAAACAAAAACAGTCATTACAAAAAATTTTAAAGGATTTAAATTTGCATAATAAACATATTACAATCAGATTGTTACAAGGAGATTTTTTAATCTTTTTATGAAATTAAATGCGTAACGAAACAAACTCAAACGTTGGTATTAACAGCTCGATAAAATGTTATGTTTTAAAGATAGATTTAGAAAAAAAAAACTGCTTTCAAAACAATAAGTCAAAACAGTAAGTTATAAGTACCCGTTACTTAACAGATACAATGAGAATAAGTATCAACTAAAAAATGATGATAACACTATTACAAAGTATATTTTACGAGTCAAACCAAAAAGCATTAGACACGACAAGTCTCAAAATAAGTAATAAGTGAAGTATGAATATCGACTCGTGGAAATAATTTTCCAACTATCTACATAAAACCCAATCAGGACGTAATTGAATCAATGTTATATCACATAACACAACAATAAAAAGAAAAAGGCGCGCGCTTGTGGATAGGAAAAACATATTTTTATCACATTTATTGTTTTTCTTCGCTTTCACAAAACTATTCAATTTTATTTACGACAGTGAATACAGCTGAATAAATTGACCCGACAAAAAAATAAAAAAAAATGATACCTCCTAAACAACCGTCATCCAACTTCAAACCCGCTCACCTAAAATTCGGGAACCATGTAAACAAGGGTATAATAAATAATATGGATAAATGGATATTATCAATGTTTAATTATGGAGATATTGAGTAACCTCTACTAATATTATAGAAACTGTTTTCATTAAATTTGGTACAGAGATAGGTTAGTTGGATAAGGAAATAGGCCCTTTAAGAAGCGGGTGAAACCGCGGGCAACAGCTAGTAGCAGCTAATTATTACTTGTTAGGATAAAACCTATTTGTTTATTGTATAGTGTCTTGTGACCCACTGCTAGGAAAAGGCTGCTAAATGTAAGACTAGCTATTTCTCATGAAATGCTAATGAAATTTTATTCAGAGAATAAAAGAACAAACGGTGGTGTCTGTGGGGCACACTTGTGTCTACCCTACACGGACTTTCGGAGTAATTTGGCACCGATAAAAAAATGATAAGCATGTCTGACCTCTTTCACTCAGATAATTATGATAATAACATAACACAATACAGGTCTACACTAGACACACTTCCGCCGTAGTTCGTATGTATGATAAAAACTAATACTAACTTATTCACCCTATTGGATACCGTGAACGACGTCAATAATGTAACATCAGCGACCGTTAGAAAAACACATGTATTCATTACCATTAATGCGGAATACAAAACACTTTTACAGACACTGGAAGTAAACAAAATACTAATAGTATGTCAACACACTTATCAGTCACAAATAGAATGCTCATAATAAGCTAATTTGAACTCGAAACGAATGTTTGAACTAAAAGGAGGAAAGACAAGCTGTCAAAAAGCCAAACATCCAGATTTTGGAGCGGAAGCGGAAACTATAGATAAGAGGAGTTCTTTGAAACGTCCTTTAATTTAATACAACGTGAGGGGTTGTTACTAGCTTAGACGTATTTTGGAAAATTAAACTGTTGCAAGAAAAATGGGAACTGTCAATAACGGTACTATATCACAAAGTATGTCACGAACGGGCTGACTTTCACTATCACAGCCTGCCGCTGTTTGCATAATTATGCTTAGCCGGCTTACTAGTTCCTAGCCATTATAATGCATATTTGCACATGCTCCGCGCCTATACAAGTAAATTAGGAACATAGAATGGTTAGAGACAGTTGTTTGTCAAAGGATCAGCTTCTGCAATATTTGTAAGATATTGGAAATAGAGGAAATTGGTGCATGTCTTTCAAAAATTGCGAAAAATTATTTCGAAATGTTAAAACAATAATTAATTAACGTATAACTAACTCTTACAACACTTCTGTATTATAATTATGTATATATTTACAAAAAAAAATGGTATATAAGTATTATATCCATTGTCTAGTACCCATAGTACAAGCTCTGCGTAGTTAGGGACTAGATGGTGCTGTGTAAAATTGTCCAAGAACATAACTAAATAAAATTCTGAAAAGTCATAGGTATTTGGTCAAAGGAAATGTGTTGAAATGACTTATTATTCCAGCTACCATGAAACTCAGTGGCAAAATTAACATTGACTTCTTAAACAAAAACTTGTTTACTCAATTTAGAGACAAGTGCAAAATAACTGTCTCTGTTAGCTGTGAGCAGTGACAAACAGATAATAATAAAACTTCCTGACCGTAAAAGTTCGACATGCAAATACCGAGCGCTCCTTCAAAAACAATACAGTCATTATGAGTGATCCATTGTTATAATTAAAGTTTAAACGTGTAAAACAAAATGTTACTCTAACACAAAGAGCTTAAGTCTTAAATGGAATCGAGTTAGATAAATTCGTATATCGGGGCTTCGACAAGGCCGATACTAGGAATAGACACACGGAAAAATAGACGTTACCACGTCAAGTTTGGGTGTATTTGTGAATGAGAAGCATTAAGAGAGGGAGAGGAAGCGGGGGGAAGCACGTGGCGGGCGACCCGACGCAAGCGAGCTTGACCCAGTTAGTAGATGCACCATTTCGGTCCCGCTTTGAAAGCAAGGGCGGCCCTTTACTGCCGTTGCTATTAGCCTCCGCATATTCCTTCCCCTGATTCCTTTGTTCGCTAAAGTTCGACGTATTGCGCCTTAGTATGACGTAGTGACAATGACTTGAGCGCATTCAGCTCGATAGAAATCGGACAGAAATCGCTGAAAGCTTATTAAAATACTTGGACACGATAAACACCAATAATACAAACATAAGTTTAACAGTGGATTTGGATCTAAACTTGTACTGTTTGGCAAGGTGCCGTGAAAAGAGCACGGTGTCGCTTCGTCTCGTCTACAACTCTTATAAATATTAATCACTCGCTGTTTACTATCTAAAATATCTGAGATGTTTTAATTTACGTATTTAGTCAGCAGCAACGTGTCGTTAATGCTACTGCGTAGTAAGCGGCCATAGCTATCATGAATCGGTAGTCGGTGAATATCATACCGCAGCTAAATAATTAGTTTACCTGACCTAGATGTGTTCCACGACAAATTCCATATTTACAGAAAAAAATCTAACACTGCACTGGCAGCTTTTAAGTTCATCCCGATAGATAGATAAATTAATAACTGAAATGTACAATGGTCGTTTTCGCATTCTTTCTTTTTTTTATACTCTCTAAATTTTTGATACTTTTTATTGTTGTCATGTTATATTCTTTAATATGCTCTAGAGATAAATCACTTAGCTAACTAATTATGAGTGTTATGTACGCCGTAAAATTGTCATGTCATCAGATAAAATACCAATTTTATCTTGATTTATGCCAATTTTAATGTATTTGATGTGATTGTAGTTAATAAATAAATAAAATAAAATAGCTACAGCAAATCGAAGAGCCGCGTAATTATTCCATTAGAAACGATAATGCAAATGAAATAGTAATACCTAATTATAACAATGTTAAATAGTACGCAGTTGAAACGATCGTAACAAAGACTGGAGAACAATGAGTTACAGAGTTATTTACTGATCAGTAAAGGGGAGAAGTAAATTATATTCAAAGCATGGTTCATGGACTCGCATACAATGGGCTTGAAGACGCCTTCTGATAGCGACCAACACTTAGATCTGACGCGTATTTAATTACACAACAAATAATTCGTCATAGCCGGAAATACTGAAATAATACACATGCTCAGCATATGAATTAATTCATTAGAATTTAATAGTGACTGATCTAAACTACAAACTACTATCTCGACACAAATACATGGAATGTCTGTCAAAAAGCCTGTCCACATTTCATTGCCAACCTAACTAGAACTTTCAATTAAATTATCAAAGAATAAGCGATCAACAGAGAATTTGAACATTTAATTGTAATAGACTATATCATTACCCCTATCATGCGGAGAGGAGACCCGAGTCCAGCAGGGAGACAGATAAAAAATTCGGTCTCCAAGGTTTTTATGAAGAATCATAATAGATCTGTAACGTGAAACTGCTTTCTGTTAAAGGAGAGATAGTGTGCGACTACTTCTATTGAGAACTACTTCAATAGCTTCGTCACTTATTATCTCGACGCCGGGGCATCGGAACCATTGCTAATTAGATCAGTTCATGTAACTCGCGACCAATCGTTCATATTATCATGGATCGTGATGCTCGCGTGGCCTGTCTACACATTTCCGTTCGGTAAGAGATGCCCTTCAGCCAGTGTGACCTCATTACCAATAGTCTTGTCCCCTGAAATCACAGACTTTTTATAAATACTAGTCCGTAGTCAGTATTCCAAGTAACCATTTCATAATGTGTATAAACAAATGTAAATCAAATGTAGTTGCCATACTTGGAGGCAATTTAAATTTAAACATGTACTTCTGTGCCTAACCCGTCGGACAGTTAATGGTTTGATGATGATGTACTACTGTGCTGTGTTTTTGTAGCAGTCATGATGCTATCCAACATCATAACAAACGCCAAATGATAAGAAACAAACTAGTGAACCTTAACTCTATGTATGAAATGTTGCAGTTAGGATCGTAGACACTTAATGAAAGGCAACACAATATCATTACAATTTCCCTATGTAACAAAACATACAAGAAAATTATAATTCAGTCGCAACTAGCTCATATGCTACGCTGTTGAATTAGTAAGTACAAGATAATAAGTGGACGAAGCGCAAAGGATCCGATATTCCTGACCCCTTCATAAAGCTATGACCCTTGAGTCGTCAATGGGCCTCGGAAGTAGGATAATTCAACCACGAAGATGTATGTATACGACAAATATTCAGTCATAGATGGAAGGAGTTAAGAACACTTCCTACCTAAGTTAACAGACACGAGCCTGTTAACTGAGGTTTCAAATGAAAAACTTTCTCGTAATTTATGAGGGTACCGAGGGGAGCCATAAATTTGATAACTGTGAAAGTAAATCGCAAAAGGCAGATTGTGCATCACGATAGGGATTCCATTCGGATCAACTACTGAATACGCTCAAAATTCGAGCCAATTCAATATACTTGCCAAATATCAATGCTAAATGAGATTCCACAATCTATCAAGCTTCAATTAATTAATTCCAAGAAACTCAAGGCTGCTTTCGAGGTAATGTCACACATAGACATAGGAAAAGTAACCTCTCTCTCATGGCTAAACCATATGCGAATGAGGCCTTGCGGGCCTTGCGGAGACTAATACTCGTAAAGCTTTAAATCTCTTCGACGAAGACAGGAGAATAATCCATGAAAGTACGTTGCCAGCACTGACTACATGTGGCTCAAGATTTTCAATCGTCGCTTATTACGTTGTTCATGTATCTAACAGGCTATTCCCACATAGTATCCCACATAGTATAAGGTCTAAGAATAGGCCTTATTGTAAGATCTGTAAAGTTAAAACTGTCAAAACAAATATCTGACAAATCATCCATTAAATTATAATTATATTCAATAGTTTAGTAGGCGTCGTCGGTTGACTAAATTGTAAATACTTAGTTACTATCAAAAAAATCCCAACACGCCGCCGTGATCTGCATGTAATTGCAGACAGCAGTAATATAATAACGTTAGTGCTGCACATACTGCACAGTTACGAAAATTTATCACTAAGGTCGGTGGTGCGCCACCGAAATGAATGATGAAATAGCGTCATCTCTCATTCACAAACATTCTAAACTTGTAACATCATCATCATGAAAACCAAGATTATTTCAATCCTGAACACAAAATAAAAGCATTTTCCTATACTTGAACAAAGATTCAGCAGTAATCACCGCTTGAGTGCCATTCAGAACACAGGTCTCCAGTCTTCTAGCAGGTATTTTGAATTCAAATATGAAGAAATAAATTTGCTAATCGAAAAAAACTACTTACGTCTACAACGTAAACATTTTCTACTTACGTCTCTCATCAACCAATGTTTATCTAAAACTTTAAGTTTTCATCGGCTACCTTGTATCACTTGTATGGCTCCGACACTGTACATACAAATTTGCTGTGCCCGAAACGGCTTCCCATTTCTATCGTCTCCAGAGAAAGGATGCCATTGTTTAATGCTAAATGTTCTTGAAATTGGACAAGCTAAAATATTTTGAATATTATTTTTGAAAACATAGGATAATAAAATTGTTTAGAAAATAATTATTTAAACTACGACAAAATAAGCATTCAATAAAAGTGATGGATAACTGATAAGTCAAGTGAAATTTTATTTAATACTTTGATATTCGAGATGGCTGTAAGTGTTTCCACGAAGACATAATAATGGATGAATTGGAGCCATTTCCAACAACAAATTAACCTTAGAGCGACCGCAATCAGCTCCCTACAGACCTTCATGCAAACCGTTTGAGGAGAACGGGTCACGGATTTACATTTCCAGTGAAAATCCTTGTGTGGTTTATCCACATAAAACAGGGACTTGATAATGAACGGCATTGCCAACAATTTAATTGGCTTTGGCCCTCAACGAGCCTACACCGCACGTACACAAAGCGAGGCAACCACAATTCTATCTGAATGGTACATACACAGGAGTTGTAAAGTTCAACAAGGGAAATGAAAAATAAATTATAACACTTATATGAAGAACGCGAAACCGAAGGATTAAATTAATTATACTGTGATATATTACTATTACTAGGTACCGATCACATAACTATGCCTCTCGAACGTTGTACGTACGTAAGTGGATGTGTAATAGTGAATTTTAAGATACAGACAGTAATTGACATAGTATTTTTTTCGTATAAGTGATTATTTTCCTAATAACTTTCGATATCTAGCTTTGTGACCACCTGCGCGGCCGTTTAGAAAGGGTAACTTCAGTCAAGCTCCACCTACCTAACAGGAACTGTAAATGAAGAACTAAAACTTCACGAAATCCCGCTACAAATACACATACATGATACTGCGATCAATGAATAGGAGGTTGCGAACGCCAAAGGCAGTGCACGTCACAAGTACCTAGGGGACATAGAAACATGTTGCACTCCAGTGAAGTAACGTCTTACATAAAATGGGCAACGACCTTTGGATTATCGTATGTAGCACACGCTCTCTTATTATAGGGTGCATGAAAGGGAAGAAGCGGGACTTTATTTCATGCTACCCTTCTCTTTGCATATTTCTCAGATAAAGCTATACAAGTTCAAGATGGTATTCAATAGCACTCCCTCCGTTGTCAGTGAGTAAGTTACATATAATACCTCAATGTAAAAATGATACATGCTGCTGCGTAATATATTTAACATAATTATATTTGATCAAGGCGGCTCAACGATACTTCTTCTTCTTGTAGTATCTAGAGCAAATGAGAAGTTTAATGTGTGTAGGTATGTCAATCTCAGTCGAAACACTGAGAAGTTCCATTGAAGATAAAAATATTTTTTAATTTTTCGCGTGTATGTCTACGTTGTACAGTTAAAGCTTCGTAAACCGGTTTGCAAAATAGCGTCATAATACGGTATCTGCATCCATCCGCGCCCGAACTCTGCCAGGGACGCAAGCTTTGGGTATTTTGTTATTGTGCTCATTTGTTGATTCAAGAAGAAGGATCTATGTTTTGCCACAATGTAAGAATGTAAGGAAGGAATTGCTATTCCTTCTTATTCGTAAAGTATACGACACTTAGGTAGGCTAGCTTGCAGCAAGCGGGCGATAACTTCAAATTTTTGAAGACATTAGTAAGTTAACACTTCAAGTAGATAGCGAAAACTTCACTGAAACGAACATGTTTGGTTTTACGACATTAGCACTTGACACGACGTTTGACCTATTCATAATTTCATATTGTTGTACTTTCGCTATTGTAAAATTATGTTTGAAGTAAAAGAAACGCATTAACTATTAACGTTATTATTATACTTAGCGAGTGTTGTGAAAGAGATCACTACCATTTTACTGTTACTTGACGTCACCCACTTATATTAACTGCCGTTTACTCTCTCCACAGTCGCCTCCAGTAATTTCACTTTGGAGCCTGATTTTGTACGAACAAAATCAACGCTCTGCGAACCCTTTAATCATGGTGCCGCTCACGTATTATTCGCGCGCACGGAATGCTATCGATTTTATCCATTTCCAGCATATAAATTGATTCTACAAATAGAGGGCTACCGCGAAGCACTGCAATCGGCCCGACCGATCAAACTTCAATTAACCGCAGTTATAAAACTGGGGAACAACTTGCATAATACAGCACCATCGTTTAACGTGCGCTGAAGAATACGTACAACTACAATTTATCTTAAATTATGTAGCAAAGGCGTTAATGGACTCAACTTGTTGCCCGACGCCAGCCTGCTGACAACCAGTTGATAGGTTTAGTGACACGTAATCTAAGTACAATGTGACAGGTATGGCGTCGCAAAAGCCGTCATCGAATAATTATTACTATGAAAGGTTATAATTAATCTCATTGCAATCCAAACACCGGAATGCTGTGCATTACAGTTCAGATCTAAGCTGAAAGTCTAAGAAATTAGACTCTCAGCATTTATAATAAGTCAAAAGCATCCACCTCTCTAGCACAGATCGTCCTGGGCATACACTGCCTCATAGCCCTGCTCATGCTCAGCGATATCAGCTACACCGCGACACGTACTTAATCCTCATTAATATTCCCTGCACTCCTCGCCTATTGCTCGCGGATAGTACACACAAAAAAAAATAAGCACTACGGTTTTTAACACTTTGTTTTCCAACAAAATGAACTTCTAATGAGATTTTTGAACTATGAACACCTATGATTTTATTGCTTGATTGAAATAATGAGTAAAATAAAACCATAAAGTAAAATATTGAGTTGCTTTTGAGTAAATAATATCCGTAGTTTTCTCGGCAGGAGAACCACGTCGTCGACACACTACATTTTTGTAGTACACTTCAAAAACATACAAAAAGCAGTGTGGGCAATGTGAGCGATCAACCTAGAGCAACTAGTTCGTTAACAGGTTTCGTGGGTCGTTAGCCTCGCACATTGTGGCTGGGAACAAGGACCTGCGCGAGCTACCGACTCCAGGACTCGAACGACCTTTTTGTTATTGTATATTATACAAGTGAAAAACAAAAAATACCTCCAGAAAAATCTCCTCGTGAATCGTTGTATATTGCAAAAACAATTTCTAAGTTGTCGGGACCTTGATGTGCATACATCTAGTAATACATTCTAATACAAAATTCATGTTCTTGAACATCGCACGATGTTATCCTCCATTAAATGCTAAAGTTAGGTCTAGTTATTATTGAACTCCTCAATTTTAAGTTATTCACAGTCCCAGTGGCCTATTGACCTTACATAGGTCAATAGGTCCTTCGCTCCAGTTCTATTTTTACACTCTCGAAAAATATAAAAGTTTGCAGAATTAGCAAATGTCAGACGAAACACCTTCATGTACCCTTCAAGTATACACTCAGAAAGGTAATTTATACGTCCAGGGACTAGTCATGTTATACATATGATTATTACAAGTTTCCAAGTTAAAGTACACACTTGCACAGAAGCAAATGCGATTAATGTTTATTGCCGTATAAATCCGATATTATCAACTAATTACTATATAACAACCAACTTGAAATCAGATTTGTTTCAGTCGGCCACCTAGCACGCTTGTGTTATGAAGACGGTGCAAGAAACGGAGCAGACCATGACTTCAATCAGTATCTCTCTCAGAAACGTACATTTGATTCGACTCCGTAGTGTGACGTCGCACTGCGCTGACGATAACGAATATTTAATTGTACACCAACAGAAAAAACGGAAACCGTTGCCAAAAATAAAGTTGCCAGAACTCACTTGTATACAAATAATATCTAAACGAAATCATGTGGGTGGAGAAACATTAGGGGAGCCACGCAGGAATATTAAAGCTAGCAGACAACAAAAGGTGGTACAAATTGCATTCTCAGCACCCCCAGGGTCCTTGCCCCGAGTCTAGACGCGGAATTAGGCGGAGTGCACTCACGTGAACCGGACCCCGGGACACTGCAGGCGCAGTCATCGGTCAACAACCGTCGCGCCAGCCCTCGGTCGATACGCGACCCCGACCGAACCTGAACGTACACTCCGAAACTCTTTATCTTGACAATAACTTAATCAAAGTCAAGTATTTTTATTGTGTTTTTACTTAAATCTGTTCGTAATTCGTGTTTACCTAAACAAACGTTATACTTGTTGGATATTATCTACCTTTGTTTGGATAAATAACTATAAAAAAAAATTGTTTAAATTTTAAATTATGTAGTTTATTTTTTAGAGTTTTCTACTCCTGTACTCCTCTAAATAATAATTTCACAATGTTTTCCTTCTGTAAGTACGAAGAAGTATGAATGTGATCAGAGCGGAAGACGGACGTTTGATCAGTGATGAATGTAAGTTAAGGTTACCTATATCATATTTTGAAAGTTTATTTAGAGCAAGATAGTGTGCATAGAGTGGGTGATTGTGCGGAAGTGAATTGTCCGGTAACGCACTCTATAATAAGATGAGGAGAATGAAATTGGTATAGATGAAATTGTAGGAGCACTGAATAGTATTAAAGTTGGGAAAGCAGCAGGGTACGACAAAGTGTCTGTCGAAATGCTTAAGGGCGATGATGGGATGCAGCCTGTTGTACCGGATCTTTAATATGTGTTGGAGATATGGGCGAGGACTGGTGCAAGGCTGTTATCGTACCACTAATAAAGGAACAGGGTCACAGTAGGAGTTACTGCGGCAATAGTCTTTTGAGTGACGTCAGCAAACTTTATGGAAAAAGTTTTGATTAACAGTGTTTATTTATTTGCGGCTGTAGTATCACTGCGACCACACTCGATCTATTGTAGTCAAGAGAGTGATTAGAAAATATGGAATGAAAATATGCTCAAGCAGGATTTATAGCGGGAATGGGATGTATGGACCAGACCTTCTCCTTAAGATGCATAGCCGAAAAACATCTGGCCAAGCACAAGAAAGTCTATTGCACTTTCATTGACTTGGAGAAGGCCTACGATAGTGTGTGGAGGGAAGAATTGTGGTCAACATTTTCTATGTATGGAATGGACTGAATCTGAGTGTATATGGATTCCAGTGCTTGTGTCAGGTTAAATAGGGCTTGCACGGAATGGTTTGGCATTTCCAGAGGTGTCAGACAGGGATTGGTAGCGCAGCCTTGGCTGTTCAACCTAGCAAGTGGTGTTCTTTAGTTTCTGCCTACCTCCATGGGAAAAATGGTGAGTGTTTGTATTTCTGTACGTTTTAATGTGATAATTATGCGGTTTGATGTGAAAGGTAGAGAAAAAAGAATATAGATTAATAATTAAGTACAGACGCCAGCAGGTCAAGTTATGCAAAACTGTAAAAATTTTCAATTGAATATAAACCTTATCGTTTTGTGTTAAAGTAGAAAATCAATCAAAGAAATTTGACAGATTGTGGTATCTTGATATGCTGGCCTCTGTACCTTCCATAAGGAAAATGGATTGATAGGTATGTAAGACTGACCAGTCCCGATAGACGAAACCCGTCGTCATAATGTGTAGGTATCAGCTCCGTTCAACTGAACCATGTTGTAGGAAATAAAATGATCTGAATCATAACGCCACAAACAGGACACGACACCCGTACATCTCAGCACTCCAAGTTTTTAAGTGTCCGCGTATTCCGGCTATTTGTAGCGTCGAGCTATTTACGACCAAACGCTTGACTACCTACATACATTCGTTTATCAGTTTCATACTGTATTAACAATACAATTTAATGTGCTCACGTGCTTTGGGTAAGTTTAATAAATTACACATGAGCCGTGACATTGCCATTTCTTATATAGACTATGATACCATTTATTGAATATTATTCAGATTTTGGGGAGAAGTAAGGACGGTGAAAACAGATGTATACTGTACAAAGCACATGATACTTATATCTTGTGATTATAAAATAATAGGACAAAGGACTAACCGCAAAACATACACAATGCCATTAAGCGGTAGTACCTAATTTGCCTCACTGTCACGAAACTAACTAAATAACTGTATCTTATCTAGGAGCCCAGTTAGCATTGTTTACAAGCATCGCACATTTTATTGTTAATACAAATAATAATAATAGTGCCAATGAATTTAGATAAGGTGCGGGTTCGACACACTTATCGCTATAAACCCGCAGGTCACCGTCGCGATTTATGCGCGTTATACTGAATGAATCTTATTGTAAAAATATAATTGATCAAATGTTTTAATATACACCTCTTGAAGGTACAGAGGCCAATACATCAAGCTACCACAATCTGTCAAATTTCTTGGATTGATTTTCAACTTTAATACAAAAACATAAGGTTCATATTCCATTGGGAAAATTTGACAGTTTTGGATAGCTTGACTTGGTGGCGTCTGTACCAATTTCATATCTAACTAATTATTTCATATAATTTGTTGAACCGCTCACGCAATTAATAAAAAAATCTGTTAACGAAACTTTAATGGAATTACAATGTCAAATGGCTTATCCCCCTAAAAATTAATGGAGGAACGATTGACGTTAGGCAAGGTCAGATATTGCTTAGAAATACTCACTATGCATTACAATAGAAGCTTACGCTAATGAGAGTTCAAGATGGAAATTAACACTTGATGTGTCATGGATAATAATCTCAATTGAGTTGAATATATTACAACTTAAAATTGTTTAATAACATTCTTTTTTGTTGAATAGAATTTAAAAGTAATTTAACATCACCATCATCATCAACCCATATACTGTCCCACTGCTGGGCACAGGTCTCCTCTCATATTGAGAGGGATTAGACTATAGTCCACCACGCTAGCCTACTGCGGGTTGGCAGACTTCACAAACTGTCGAGAAAAATCTCTAAGGTATCCAGGTTTCCTCACAATGTTTTCCTTCACTGCGAGTGATAATTATTGATTTCTGACATTTATGCGAATATTATACATTGAAATAAAACTACTTTTTACGGATTTTATCACGGGTCTCCCCTTTGAATGAGAGGAAGTAGGCTATAGTCCCTCACTATTGCAAGTCAGTGGACTTCACACACAGTTGTAATTATGTACATTTACTAGCACGTTTTATAAGAATTAAATTAATATATCAAACTTAGCTGATCCTCAACCACAGATGTGGTGTACTGTTAAGTAATTTGTAGTTTTATTAATAGATATTACTTAATTATTATACATGAACCCCTTTACTAATTAGTATATTATCCCATCAAGCCTGACCTTGGGCTATTGTCATGCAAGCTGCCAGGTGAAGAATACATTTACATCATGATATAGAAATCAACAGTTGTTGTGGAAAAATAAATAAAATATTTATTACATTGTTTTGAAAAAAAAACAGCTCATTCGGAAAGCAGGAAGTATGTCAAATTTAACTTTCAAAACTTTCTAACATAGTTACAGGTAAAGCTAATGAAAGTATCTTAAAATGGATCTCAAACTACTAACAGTGTTATTCATAAAAATATGAAACATCTTGACGACGTCTGTGGTCTAGTGGTTCGAGTACCGGACTGCTGATCATGGGGTTGTGGGTTCGATTCCCACAGGACACAAATATTTGTGTGGGTAAAACATGAATATTTGTGTTTGTCTGGGTGTTTCTTATGTATTATAAGTATATATTTACAAAAAAAAGTATATAAGTATTATATCCATTGTCTAGTACCCATAGTACAAGCTCTGCTTAGTTAGGGACTAGATGGTGCTGTGTAAAAATGTCCCAACATATTTATTTATCTTATTAATGCCTATTGCTAAAGTGTTATGTCTTGGTTTGACCTTTAATATTCTGGTACAGAGAAAAGAAGACAAAATACATACACAGGAATACAGATTATATATTTTTATGAGACACTATATTTTTATGAATAAGACTGTTAAGATCTAAGTAATTCTTTATTTACCAAAAAATACAAACTGAGATGTTGAATATCTTGATGGTATTACCATAATAAATGACTTTTTTAAGCATTACAATAATGAATACAAATAGAAAGACAGACTTCAACCCATAAACTGCCAACCCAACTATTCCTCTTTCATTTTACAGGGTCAGCAATGCGCAGGTGATGGCCCTGTTGTTACAAGTGTGTATAGGCTACGGTAACCGCTTACCATCAGGTGGGCCTTATGCTTGTTTGCCACCTTAGTGGTATAAAAAATATATTTCAATATTATGCTATTACAATGTGTTTACAAGAAATCTTCACATTTTTAGTATGACAATCTGGATAGGCGCTCTTCATTGGACTATATCCAATACTGTTTCCATGTTATACTGCTTTTCATAGATAAGAAATTAAAGCCTATTTTGAAATATAAAGAGGATATTTGGAACCAGATTTTCAATTTAATGTTTTATTGTAGGTTTGTAGCAACTAAATAGGTATTTAAATTAATAAAGTACCTTTAGATAGTGTCCAATAATATGGTTAGGTACAAGAAATGCTATTGAAAAAAATTGGTTAAATAGGTTGAAGTTTCATAATCGAACTAAATCTAAATTGATAATAATCAGAAAACAAAATTAATACCACTTTTGAAACATACTTTGTCTGCCATTTTAGAGGAGGAGACCTTGTAAAATTTTACACATTTTATGTAAGAAAACCGACGAGAATCGACAAACGTAAACTTCTAAAACGATAATAACACTATTCCAAGCTGAATAATACGAGGCATTATTTATTCCCGTGTTGTTACAAAATATACGATCAGCTGATTTCTTTGTTTGACTACTGCAAGATAGTCACCACACTACAAGCTGTTAAGACACGTCAAACGACTTACATATTATTATAAACTATACAAAACTCTAGTCAAACATTTGGGAATTACTTTAGAATGCATTGACGGGCAGTTTTGCGAATTACTAATCTATAAACAAACCTTGAAAGTTCTTACCTTTGTAATGGACTCGAAGATTATTTTGCGACAACCCGATGTAGCTGAATTTATCCTTAGTACTCCACGATCTTGGTAACGGTGTTTCTTCTTCGTTCACATTGGGATAAAGCAATTTTAAACGATCTACATTGTCACTTTGCACTTGATTTTGGGAATCCATCGTTCCCCGTCCACTACCCATCGCAGCCATTTCTAATTTCCGTAATTTCATGTATGTCATGTCAGTGACGTCCCAGACATGGTTTTTGTAGCTTTCGAAAGATGGCAGCACATAAATTACTATTAAAATCTTCAGATTCTCGCAAGTTTTCGGTTTTCTTTATGGATAACCATAACCTAAGCTATAACCACGAAAAATAAATTCACAATAAATATTTAATATACCGTAAGTACTGCCTTATACCATTATTTTTAAATGGTCTAACAGTACTAAGGATATTAGTTTGTTATGTAAATGTTTTAATTTATAATGCATTGAATGTAGGCACAATTACTTTTGAACCGAACAAGATAATCACCACATAAACAAACCACTTCAAAGATAACAAATTCAAAATCACTTATTTTAACCTGAACCTTTATTCATAAAATATGATTACCGTGCCGAAACATGTAAAAGTTATTGAAATTTCTGTAGCTGAAAAACTTAAACACATAAAGAAACCTGATAGCGAATTGATAGAAACTCAGCAGTTATATAATGATGAAGTTCTTGAGGTAAGGAAAATGATATGCAGCGTGATTAATTTTTTCAAAATGTCTTTCAAAACTTCATCAACGTTTGGTTAGACTGAATGCTGACCCCAATATAGTTAGTTGTGAAAATGAGGCTAAGATCATGTTAATAATGAAGAAAGGAAAGGTCGTTAAATGGATGATGGTAACATAAATTTCATTATTTATTCGAGTGGGCTAAGAGATCTTCGATTGCAGGTTTATAAAGAAGCGTTCAAAAATTTAATAGAAGGGTCAATTACATATTCTGGAATTTTGAAAGAAATAAAACAAGCTTACGATCAAGTAATCAAAACACGAGATGAACGAATATCACAATTTATTACACAGGATGTAAGTCCAATTTTTTTTATTTTTATGCAAATATATTTTAAACTACATGTAATTATTGGCATTATATATTCTGCGAATTCAGTACCCAATACTCTAGTTCCCAAAAATACTAAGGTATTATTATACGTACGTCTTATTATATAATTTATTACGATCACGATATCATTTGCTTTGTGCTATATACAATAAGCAAGCTACTTTATAATGCTATATACTATATTATTAACCATCACTACTCATCTCTATATGGACACGTTTTCGAGCGGTATAAGTAGTAGTACGGTGAGGGCAAATCTAACGATTTAAATCTTTGGTCTCACTCACCTCTATGATGGATGAACCAACAGGCAACGTCCTTTGTATCAAAGCCAAAACCAATAATAAAAATAAAAAAAAACAGGCAACGTCATTTTGATTGAATTTTTGTCATTGACATTGACAAAGACATATTTGTAAAAATTAAAAACCTTGCCAGAAGGGTTCTATCATGTACAACTAATTATTAATGTTGAACTGACTTTTATTCTATTCACCATCCATCAATAGAAATTCTAGTATTAGTAAAAGAATATTTTTTTCTTCACCGTCTTATCTGTGATGTATCTTATTTCCTGTGACTGATGTCAGCAACCGGTGTCAACAACTCTGAGACAGTGCTAGTTCTGGACGGAGGTTTCTCGACGCAGCTGTCGTGCCATGTCGGCACTACCTCGGACGGCGACCCGCTGTGGAGCGCACGCTTCCTGCAGTCGCACCCTGATGACGTAGTTGACACGCATCTCGACTTTCTACGAGCCGGCTCCGATGTTATCATGACAAACACCTATCAGGCGTCTATTGGCGGCTTTGTTAAACATCTTGGTCTTACTCCTGAAGAAGGCTACACTCTTATCAAGCATGCAGTGTATCTAGCCAAGCGTGCCCGCGACACTTACTTAAAGGAGTGTAAAGAAACTGGTCATCCTGCTGGGTCGCCACCCTTGATTGCCGGCTCGATAGGACCGTATGGTGCGCATCTACACGACGGCTCCGAGTATAGTGGCGACTATGCTGATATAGTATCTGTGGATACCATGAGAGAGTGGCACATGCCAAGAATCAGGGCGCTGGTAGAAGCTGGAGTTGACTTTTTAGCTTTTGAAACAATACCATGCCTGAAAGAGGCTGAAATGCTTGTGAAAATACTTAAAGAGTACCCTAAAATAAAGGGGTGGTTAACTTTTAGTTGTAAAGATGAGCACTCATTAGCACATGGAGAAGATTTCAAGGTGGCTGTGAGGAAATGTTGGGATTTGAACCCTCACCAATTACTAGCCATTGGTGTAAACTGTTGCTCACCAACTATAGTCTCGAAATTATTGAAGGGTATCAATGAAGACAGAAAAGAGTCACCCATACCATTCATCACATACCCAAACTCAGGAGAGAAGTACAATCCTGAAATAGGTTGGATTGACAGAGACAAGTGTGAGGCACTTGCTAACTTTGTACCTGAGTGGCTGGACACTGGAGTAAAGTATGTTGGAGGCTGCTGCAGGACATATGCAACAGATATATCCCTCATCAAGAATCAAGTTCAGATTTGGTTGGGGAATCACATATAGTCAGCCTGATCATTTTTAGTCTAAAACCTAAATTTATTAATTACAGAAAGGGAACACATTATTTAACAGGATGGCATTATTAAACTATAATCTTTGACAGCTACTAATGTACTACTAAACAAATGCTGTAGTCTAGTATTCATTCATATGCCATTTTATCTTCATTATTATTTTTCATTTCAAACAGTTTAATATTTTATTGTTGGTGCCATCTTATTTCATATTCACTAAATACTTCTATGTGCTCACTGCTATTGTGTTCCAAACAAATATTCTTTCAAATTATTTTTAGTTAGCAATCTCTTGGTGTGAAAGCTAAATATTATTTTATATTAGAAATATAAAAATGATTGCATCAAAATGTAATTAATATATTAATGTTATTTATTTTGTAAGCAAAGTGGAGGCTAAAGAATTTAAGACTGAATTCCATTTACAGAGAGTTTTTGGGATAACTCAAAGAAAAAATCAAAGAAATCATGAAATTAAAAAGTTAACTAAAGAAAATGAAGAACTGAGGGAACAAAACTTGAAACTAATATTTGAAATTTGTAAACTAAAGAAAGACATAGGGAAGGTCTGTAACAGATAATATAGTATAAGACAATAATGCCAATGTTTTGTCTATTCATTGTTTTTTTATTAAGAAGCACCTGTGTTTGTATGTATGTTGGAGCTTTCAATGTGTGAAGGATATTTTTATGGGACATTAACAAAAATGTTTATTTTTTTCTGGAGTGACCAAAACTTACTTGAGATTTAAAAAAGTTATGAGCAAATATAATATAAAATTGTTAATTAGAGGCTGATCCATTGCCTTCTGTCAGATTGGTTCCATGAGAATAAAAAAATAACAATAGCTGCGGCATATACATATTATTATGTAAGTTGGTGGTTAACTTGAAAGATTGTTGACTGTGTTAAAAAAAAATATCATAAATATTTCTGTCTTTATCACCATTGTTTGACTGCTTAATTTTACATTGTACATATAAGATACTGCTCCATGTAAGAGTATTCCAGCTTTGAACTCTACTGTATGCAATATCATTTATATAAGTTTAACTAATCTTGATTGTAAATATAGCTTGTAAAATGTTATGGAAATTCAAATAATTATACATACTCATCATTTTATATTATATACTTCATTGTTTTCATCATTAACCCAGTATAGTCTCACTGGTGGGCACGGTTCTCCTCTCCGAATAGAGAAGGGGTGCTCCGTGATGGGTCACGGGGCACTGGTCGATGGCCTTAAGCCTCATGCAGGTTGTCAGACTTCACACGCCGCCGGGCCGTCGAGAAAGTCTGCAGGTTTCCTCATGATGTTTTCCGAGTGATTATTATTTTTAATGATGTGCACCTAGTTAAAAAAAGTTAGTGGTGCGCCTTGGATTCGAACTCGACTTGGCAGTCCAATGGTCATCACTAGGCTGTCACTGCTTACTACTTCAGTGTTTTACTTATTCTAATTCCCAATCATAATCATCATCTCGGCCCGAAATTACCCAATGCTGGGTATGGGCTATCCATAATTCTCCAATTTGACGACGTCTGTGGTCTAGTGGTTCGAGTGTCGGACTGCTGATCACGAGGTCGTGGGTTCGATTCCCACAAACCACAAATAAAAATTGTGTGATGAACATAAGTGTTTGTGTTTGTCTGGGTGTTTCCTATGTATTGTATGTATGTATTTACAAAAAAAAAGTATGTAAGTATTATATCCACTGTCTAGTACCCATAGTACAAGCTCTGCTTAGTTTGGGACTAGATGGTGTTGTGTAAAATTGTTAATTAATATTAACTCATTGACATTAGATGAACGATGACAAGTTCTCAGACTACCTGACGCTGATGAGGGAACGGGACGCTCGTTACACGCTATACTTTGAGAACTTGGGGCTGCAGATGAAGCTCAAGGAGTTAGACGGCAGCTCCTACCCAGTGGATGAGTCTTACGGAGATCCAGTAGTTTTGAGAATAGCACTCGATAGATGCAGGTGATAAAGAAGGCCTACTCTAATCCTCTAATCTCAAGAAGTTACTTAAGATGTCTGCATCTTATGTAACCCTACCTACCCTTGCCATTTACCTATACAATATAGGTCCACAGAACTTGGGCTCAATTCACACCGGGAAAGCAGCGGCCGACCTCGCCAGCGGCGCGGCGAGTACCTACCTACTTTCAGTGTGAAATAATTTTAAACTATCTAAGATCAGCCACGCTCATCCTGTTACCGATACTGCCCGTACATAAAATAAGAGGTTTAGTACTAAATCTCTGGAACATCTAATCTGATTATTATTATTTTTACGCGCTTTATATTAGCTTCTCTTGTATCTACATATATATCGAAATCTTTGAACGTGATCTTCACTCTCTTGAAACCGTTAATTCGACGTTTTTGAAACTGCACACGTATCAAGGACAAAATGAAATAATTTAAATAGTTTGTCCCATTGTCCTTACCAGGATCTTCATAGGCACTACGGTTAGGTACCTATACGATTAGCAGCCATGCTTTTTAGGTAGTATTTTAGGTTTTCAAATAGGTATTAATTCTTAGATAGAAAAAGCTGCAATACCCAATCCCTGAAGTTCTCCTACTGAGTAGGTAATAGGTTCCGTTTTATTTTGAACTGTAATCGCATCCACGCTAACGTGTTTGAATGCGGAAGTATCAATCAAATAAGTAGGTATAATTTTTAGGGAACAGCTGTCCATAACCCAAAGCGATCTGAAAAAAATGACAGACGAGTACGCCGACACCGTCCCCCGTCGGGAGTACGACACCCTGGAGGCGAAATACCACAACCTCACAAAAGCTCTAGATAAGCTGGAAGAAGAATTCAAAGCTCTGCGGACAGCTAACAATAGACTATCGGGTCAGTAACCTATACTTACATTACAGAGTAACCTAGTACCTACGTATGTTTATCACTGTTGCACACGGTGACGGAAAAACAGAACTTTTCTGCAGTTACCTACTGCGGTTTCATAAATACAAACCACATCATCATCAACCCATATACCTACTGACCCACTGCTGGATAAGGGTCTACTCTCAGAATGAGAGGGATTAGGCTACTTACATTTTACCACGTTGGCCTACCTACTTATTATAATGCCATTAAGCATTGGCCACAACCCCGATTCCGCCGCCCAAGGCCCTCTTTGCGGCGGGACAGTATCCGCCGCCGTCCACATTTCGGCCGCAGAGGGTAGAGAGAGCGGCCCATCGTAATACCGACACCCCTTTCCCCCTGCGGCCCCACCGTGTCCGCAGTCCTGCGGCTGCGACCCCGCCGAGGCCGCGGAAGGCAGGGAGAGCGGCGCACCGTGATACCGGCACTCCTTTCCCGCCACGACCCCGTAATCCTCCACCCGCAGTGTTGCCCATACAACACCGCGGCCCGCCTCAGTTGCGGTGCCTCCCATACGACACCGCAACCTACATTGGCCGCTCCAATGCAGGCTTCTGTCAAGCCCGCAGGAGCAGCCCCTCCCTGGGGTTCTACTTTGCTTCACCGTGGGCGTCCAATCCACGGTTACTAAGCCCCCCCACCGCGACAAGGCGAGAACCCCTTGGGGGTAAACGTAATTTATTAGAACCTTGGATTAGAACCCAAGACTTTGACCTTTGAATCATTAAAAGATTAGGTAAGTAGGTACCTACCTGGTCTACTGGTCAAATAGAAATATGAAGGGGTCCTGGGCACAGTATAGGGATTAAACTGTGTCCTGGGTTCATGTCCCAGGTTGGAAAATATACCTATTATTTAATTATTCTGAAGTGAGACTTAATTCCTAATTAAATATACATAAACCCAAGCACGTAAGCTTGTCTTTACATGGAACCTAAAAAAATCTTATTATCTTATCTAACATCACTTTTATCGAAAAGCAGACCTGACGGTATGATGTTAAATGCTTAATTTTGTTCTAAGTACAGCTTGCAAGACGTCAATTGAAGACGAGTTGTTCGAAACAAAAGAGCGGTGTAACGAATTAGAACGAGCGGGCACTCCCAGGCCGCAATGGGAACTGTGCGCAGACTTCATCGGCGGAGGACGAGACAGGTACCTATTACAAAAATGTATCTGCTACAGCAAATGGTTATAGGCCGGTTTTGACAATGTCGAACGAATCCTTTCCAGGTGGAGACAGTTAGCGAGCGGGCTGTCCTCACGCAACATCCTTAGAGTATTACTAAAGGAACTAGGCCCGGCCGCTGAAAGCGACCATCTAGAATATTTCGATGGACTTGTAAGAACATAATAAAAATTATTTACTGATAATGTGTTAGCCTATATACTTCTTTCAAAACAGAATCCGGTAACGAAATACGAAAACAAAGTTCATACATTTTGCCCGACTAAGTTTAATCCAGTTCCTTGCTTACATTGAGAAATAAAGACTATGCTCGTAATCTATAATAATAATACAACTCAATAAGTTGTTTCTCGTATTTTTTTTTGTTTCACAAGGGTACAGACCCAGTTATACCTCCCTACTTAAGGTATGAGGGTAAAGTCCGCAACCTGCGGCTGTCGCGGCGAGAGATCAGCGTCATCATCAACGATATCTGGTTGGGCAAAATGGGGAGCCTCGACAAGTCCATGCAGGACTATGTCACCGAGTACTTTGAAGACAGGTAATTGTAGGGGGAAAAAAAACTAGATAAACTTTTTACTACTTATATCTTCTTAAGCTTTCACCTCCATCTCAGACTAAACAAATAACTATGAATATCCAGCTATATCTACATAGGTAAAGTCTGTTTGTTTGGTATTTTTTCAGAGAGTTTTCTGGAGTTCTCTGGCTTCAGGCATCCCTATTTAAAAAAGCTTGTTTAGTATCAGTACTCAGTGTTTATCCCCATCGCCCAGATATCAGCAGCCGTCTGTCCGCGCAGAGTGGGCGTACAACTTGTGCGCGGGCGCGGAGCAGATGCTGGACGAGCCGCAAGTGAAGCTGTTCTGGGGCGTGCTGCACGCGCACCTCAGCGAGCACATCTACTGGGGACACCGCGCTCACTGGCACGCGCTCCGGGACAACCTCTACAAGCATAGCAAGGATAACGAGGTGCCCATCGAATTACGGACGATGACATTATTCAAGACAGAGGGCGTATTGGGATGAGAGTAGAACTTGGACCTTGATTTGGCACAAACTGAAGACGATTTGAACTGTGGATGATGATGGTTGTGTTTTGCTCACGGATATGATTCTATTATCACCCTTTAGTCTGTGTTAATTTATTTTCCAATTGTGTTCCAATGTGTTCTTCATCAGTTAGGAAATGCTGGCGCCTTCTAGTGCTAAAATCCAGAACATTTTCTAGAACAGTCTTTTTATGGTTTTAATGATCTTATTATTTTGTTATCTCGTGGCTATACTGTAGCCTATTTTTGATAAATGAATTTTAAAATTCAAACCCTTCTTTACAGACCATAACAATTGACGAATTTGAGAAGATATCGAAAGCAACGTTTCCGTTAAAGAGTGAGGTGGACATAAAGAACCTGATGGACGTGGTTCGTAAGCAGCTGAAACTGAAAATTAATAGCAACGACATTAACTTGGATAAATTGTTCCAAGAGGTTTGACCATTTGCAACAAAACTCATGCTCAGTTATTGATTTGTAGATTCAGGCAATACATTTAGAGAAAAGAGGGGCAGGTAAGTATATTTATTGTGTATCCTTTACCATGCGATCTCTTACGAGGAAACAGGTTGCTACAGCTATTCAAAACAAATACATTTCTGATTTTGTGTTTAGGTATAAGATTACAAGCCAATAGATACAGGCCTAGGACAATAATATATATATATATTTTTTTTTTATTTATTTGGGTAAACAAACAGTGACAAATTACAAATAAACATTAAAAGATATACACATAATTGAGGAGCTAATTTTGACACCAGCACCGTTTACCACAGTTAACTACAGAATTATGAATAAAAACAGAGTACATTGAAAGACTGGAAGCATTAAATTAAGATATTACGTTTTTAGTGTTATGTTTTAATTTTTATAAATCACTTAATCTGTCAGTGATCATCTTAGTAAATACACCAGCGCGCGTGGCCGCAATGTCGAAATGTCGTGGAGTTGAAATGAGTGTTGTAAGTGTGTACAAGACGAAACAGAGGTGATCTTTTGCCAGCATTTGTGCGGCATCTAGCCGTCGCAAATAGTTGACATGGGTTGCGGCAATGCGTTCTAGTTGGGATTCTGTAACATAACTTATTGAGTAAGGGAATACAATCATATCTATTATGACACAAATCATACAGTATCCTGGCTTCAAGTTGAGTGCGTCTTTTTTCAAGTTTTAACATATTGTATTTTTGAAGAAGGTCTTCTTAAGGTAAATGACCACGGAAACATCTATAGTACATGGAACATAGATACTTCTTTTGGACAGTTTCTATAACATTTACATATTTAGCATAGAGGGGGTTCCAAATGGGCACAGCATATTCAAGTTGTGTTCGGATCAAGGTTTTGTAAAGGTACAGGAATGTTGTGGGTTTTGTGAACTTGGTAGTAGTGCGCATGACAAAGCCATACATTTTAAATGCTTTATTTATTATGTTATCTATATGTAGATCAAGATGTAACTTGCAGTCTAGTGTGACCCCTAGATCTCTGATCGAGTCAACTACTTCAAGATATACACCACCTAAATTATAAGTATACTTACTTATTTGTCTTTTCTTTGTAAAGGTGATAGTTTTAAATTTTTGTATACTAAGGTCTAGCTTATTATTAATACAGTAGGTGGAGAAACAGTTAAGATCAGATTGAAATTTGATGTGATCATCGGGACTATCTATTACATGGTATATTTTAAGGTCGTCTGCGTACAAAAGGAAATCACAGTACCTAAAGCATTGACTTACATCATTGATGAATAGGATGAACAATAATGGGCCCAAAATTGAGCCCTGGGGATAATATAATATTAATATACAGGGTGTTTGGTGCATAGTGTGCCAAATTGAAATGGTCGACAGGGGGGTCATCTGTTATCCTTTCAGACCCCTAAACTAAACACTATTCATGCCCTGTTGATTTTTTTTCATCGACTTTTTATTATTTTATTAAAAAGATACCCAAATTTTACATTCAAATACAAATTAAAAAAAAAGTATAAGTCGTAGACTCTGAATTTTAATTTTGTTTAGATGTGTATTGTATGACAGTATTTTTGATATCAAATTTAGTGACATAAGACATCTAGTTTTTTTTAATTTACTCGCAAAGTTTCGGACTTCAATTAAAGATGTCCATGTTAGAGCTATTTACATGGCTATAAAAAAAACCAAAAGCGACCGGGATCTTCGAACTCCCTCAAAAATTCTCTAGTCTATCCTCTTGCTAGTGATTTGCCACATGCCATAAAAATCTTTTAACAACTTTGTGAATTCGCTAGAATTATGAATCGAGTCACAAAATACTAAATTCCAAATTCTAAAGAAAAAAAGTCTTTTTGCGTAATTGTTAATTGAGACACATGTAAAATTTGTTTTCTCACTCTCTCAAAGTAAAATCTATCTTCTATCTCTTTCTTGCATAGTTGAATTCACAAAGTTGTAAAAAGATTTTTATGGCATGTGGCACATCACTAGCAAGAAAAATTTTGAGGCAGTTCGAAGATCCCTGTCGCTTTTAGTTTTTTTTTATAGCCATGTAAATAGCTGTAACATGGACAGCTTCAATTGAAGTCTGAAACTTTGCGAGTAAATTAAAAAAAATACTAGATGGCTAATTTCACTAATTTTGAATTTAAAGGTACTTTGATACAATACACATCTAAATGAAATTAAAATTCAGAGTCTACGACTTATACTTTTTTTTTTAATTTGTATTTGAATGTAAAATTTGGGTATTTTTTTAATAAAATAATAAAAAGTCGATGAAAAAAAATCCATAGGGCATGAGAAGTGTTTAGGGGTCTAAAATGATAGCTAATGACCCCCCAGTCGACCATTTCAATTTGGCACACGATGCACCAAACATCCTATACTTATAATATAATATTTTTGGGACATTTTACACAACACCCTCTAGTCCCAAACTAAGCAGAGCTTGTACTATGGGTACTAGACAATGGATATAATACTTATATACTTTTTTTTGTAAATATATACTTATAATACATAAGAAACACCCAGACAAACACAAATACTCATGTTTTATCCACACAAATATTTGTGTCCTGTGGGAATCGAACCCATGACCCCATGATCAGCAGTCCGGCACTCGAACCGCTAGACCACAGAGGTTGTCATGTTACTTAATTCCTAATCGACTAGGTACCTAATTATCACCATTATTATTTCATAGATTGTACTTGTACTTGTATACGTTGTATACATTCGCATAGTACCAGGATCGCTGACAAGCGTTTACCTCATTATTGCGCATTACGACAACCGAAGTCACAGGGCGCCGATGCAGCAGAATCGAATAAGTTCAAACATCGGACGTCTCGGAATTCGTCACTTATCACTTTTTATACAAATACAACATCGATGATTGTCGAAATTAGCTATAAAATTAATTATTGTAATTTCATTTAATCATTAATTAGTTGTAATAAATTTTGTATTTTTTTGTGAAACTGTTGTTGAAGTGTCATAAACACAAACAAACAAATTTCGATTCGCAGAACGAGGAAGGTTTCGACCGCGTGGAGTTCGCTCGCGAATTGTATCGACAGCGACAGTTGGCCCAGGACAAGTACATACGGGAGGTGGTTGCCGAAATGGGCGGCAAGCACGCCGCTAACAAAAGCGTTACCGTGGAAAACGTAAAGCGGGCCTTTGCCATCGTCGATCCAGCCATTGGTAAGATCTGCCTAACCCGAACCAAATTATAGTATTATTTTGTACCTATACCTACTTATACACAGAGCCACAATCTTGTGATTGTAAGTACCTAATGCTTGGTTTACAAGTAATGCTTGGTTTACCAGTAATGCTTGGTTTGTATCTCAATGCTATGCTATGTGTACTGCAAATGTTATATCTGATTGATAAGCATTAATTATTATTATCTTTTAGATCACATTCGAATGGAGCGTTATATCCGATGGGCATTTTCTGATTCAACAACTGAAATTAACAGCATTCCCCCAATTTCTTTAAAAATACTGACTGCCAGACTGGCCGCTGGAGACATAGAACGAGTTGGCCCAAGATATCAGGGCACACATCGTAGAACTACCTACAAATAATAAATAACTGAAATGTTAAAACTCGTCAAAGTAACATAAGCCAGCACATCAAACTATCCCAATCTATCAAATAAATTTTGATAGATTTTCAATTTTAATACAAAACGTTAAGGTTCATGTTCAATTGGGAAAATTTGACAGTTTTTGATAAATGATTAATATTAGCTTGACTTGCTAGCGTCTGTACCAGCCAATTAGCAAACAACAGTTCAATATTTGAACTTTGTAAATTAATAAAGTCGGGTCTAGCATGCCATAGTTACCTATACTAGAAAATAACTAATTAAGTTTAATAAACTATAATCAACTTCTGAAAAATTAACTAATTTAATTGAATTTGTCAGGGTTATTGTCATCGAAAACGTCGACGAGGACTATAATGTTTATGTCAATTATTGAACTGAACTTACCCATTAATGCGTTAGCATATCCAGTTTGTGCTTGATTGACGACTTGAATTATGAGCTCCAGCCATGGTCCCACGAGTGCAACAAATTTATGGAGGGTAGACTAAATATTATTTTATATGAGATACTTTTTTATCGTAGGCTGAGTATTAAACTCTATCTACGCTTTTTATCCACCAAATAGGACCAATTATTACTCTAATGTAGCAAGCTAGACGCCGCTGAAGTGAAAATGTAATAATTAGAGAGGTACCTAATTTATATGAATAATTTTATCTGGGTAGTATAAACTACTGTATTATAAAACAGTATCAAATAAATTAACCGCATTTTTTTGTCATATATCAATTTGTAGTCTAAACCTAAACGGTAAACAAACGTCCACAGCTGATCGCGGCACGCGGCATCAACTTTTTTAATCAAGTTCATGGCGGTATAATATTAAAGACTGACTGACCACGTTAATTAAAATTTATTTTGTTTTTTTTTACTACTGTCTAAAGTAAGTATAATTGATATACCTACGCGGATATTGATGTTCACCTACAATAAAATTAGTAAATAATATACCGATTGTACATCCGATAAGATGTACAATAAATATTTCGTCATCATCAACCCATATACTGTTCCACTGCTGGGCACGGATCTCCTCTCACAGAATGAGAGGGATTAGACTATAGTCCACCACGCTGGCCTAGTGTGGGTCAGCAGAATTCACACACCGTCGAGAATCTCTAAGGCGATAGGTTTCCTTCACCGTTTGAGAGTCGTAATTCAACGCCACGAGTGATAATTCAATAATAATACGCACATGATTTTGAAAAGTCAGAACCAGAAGTGCGTGCCTTGGATTCGACTTGGCATTCCAATGGTCATCAGTAACTCAATGATGGATATACCACTGGTGACTAGACTATCACTACTCAGGCCTCACTGTTAATTGATATGTCTTTACCTATTTACTACATTTTTGAATATTTATTTAAATTGTGCACAGTTGAACAATAAAATAATTCTTTATTTATTGTATTAATATTATTTAACGTAGTATAGAATCTCTACGAACCGAAGTCTTTGAATACCCTAAAGATAAAGGTTACCTATAGGCTTCGGTGATTACCACTGACCTCTATAATACAAGTATGAAGTACCCGTGAATACCCTTTCTGAACTAGATAAATCTGTACTCTGTGACTGAACAGTTTCTTTCTTTCTCTTTCTCTATGGCAATTGATGCCGATGTCGACAATTCGTTGAACCGTAGTTGAACACAGCACTTGTCCTGTCAGTCAAGCTGCCAGCTGTCAGTGTCACTGTGTCGATCACATGCCCAGTCTTAGCTGTCTTACTCCTAACTATAAAACTAACCTCAAAATGATGTTTGTTTACGTCATGTTCATGATCGTGTGCAAGACAAGAAAAAATAATTATTATTCTTATTATCCTCGATAAAATAATTTGACTGAATAATGACTGATATTATTGATAATGAAGAGGTTGATAGAGACACCGTAGAGCCCGAGGTCCTAGAGGAACAATTTCAAAATAAATACCAGTTACTAGTAGAGAACGCAGTATCACATAAAACATCCTACATAAATCAATTGGACGTGTCTACGTAAGTAAACAATTATTCGTATTATGTATTTAAATAATGTAAGAGTTGAAGTATATACCTACAAAATAATAGTAGTATGCGAGCCAATGAGACCTAACTGCCTAAAATATTGTTTTCAAACAGGATTACATTTATTAAATGCTTTGATTATATACTTGTCTACTATATACAAGTATATAATCAAAGATTAAATGTATGTTTATTAAAAAATCAGTTTTGTAGCGTTTAATACATCCTGTTGAATCAACTTCATATTTTTTCATTCCCAGATCACTTAAACTAGCAGTAGGTTTATCAGACAACAGTATAGAAGTGTACCAATTGAACAACACCTCACTGACAAAAGTTTGTCGACTCAGTGGACATGAGAAGTCTCTCAATGAAGTAGTATGTGATCCTAAGGAGGACCATCTGGTGTATTCTGCTGGGCAGGATGGAGTGGTGAAACTGTGGGATACAAGGGCCAGTGGTAGTTGTGTACAGGAGTATAAAGGTAAAATTGCTTGCAGGTACCTAGTAAAACGCCTCAAAAGGTTAACTATGTGATTAAATCAACAAAACTTGATCTGGCTGATTTGGGGTGCCCCAAATTTACATTAATATTTTAACCATGAAATAATGAAATTACAATTACCTGCTAGAGAAAATACAAATCCAAAATAGATAGTGGTGATCAGATGTGATAAGTGCAATTTGGACAACATCATTATAGGATAAGGCTTTTACAGCCCAGAAGGAAACAGTAGTGACACACCATTGTTGTTCACACTTGTGTTTGTTCCTATTCCTCAACAAAATAATATTTTCTGTAGTTGATTTACTATAAAAACAGTTTCAAGAAAATCCTATTTTCTCAGATAAGGAGGAAGAGTTAATAAGGCCATATGAATGCATGGATGTTTCCTGCAATGGACGGGTACTGTGTGCTGGCAGCCAGCTTGTAGAGGATGATGCTTACTTAGTGTTCTGGGACAACCGGCTGCCCAAACCTCTAGGAGGCTACTGGAACTCTCACACTGATGATATTACACAGGTAGCCTTTACACAAATGTGTATGTGTAATCTAGGAAATGGCTATTAAAGTATTGTGGTAAAAGTTGAATATAGAATATCCTACATAAAATTTAAATTCACTCCAGGTTAAATTCCACCCGACAAAGACAGAGATTCTCGCAACAGGTTCTCTGGATGGCCTACTAAATGTGTTCAATGTGATGGAGCAGATGGAAGATGATGCACTCACATACTCCTTGAATGTGGAGAATTCAGTAGAGAAGCTCACATGGCTAGATGAGAAGCAGGTGGCCTGCATCACACAGTCTAATGATTTCCAGCTGTGGGACTCTGACAGTGGTGACATGTTGAGAAGTTTCAGTAGGGATAAAGTATCTAGGAGTATAAAGGTGAGGTGCAATAATAGAAATGAATGATAATACCTACCATGACTCATCATTTAAAGACACTTTCAGTCAATGTTTTAGATTTGTATTGGATGTTGCTGGCATTTCCTAACTGACTCCTGGGAAAAAACACTGAAACAAACTTGGAGAATCATGGTCTCTCTTAAAACCTGAGAGTTAATTGTAACTCTCAGGTTAAAAACAATTTCAGATATTACAATTGACATGTAGGGTAATATGTAAAATCGTCTTTTGAACAAAGAACCAGTCATTGCTTTTCTGAGTAGTTATGATGGAGTATACTACATTATATTCTTCTTTAATTATAATTTCAGAGAAGTAAAGGTGATGACTGCTACTTGGTAGACACATACATGTCAATAGATGACATGCCAGTGCTACTGGCTGGCTCCTATGAAGGCAATGGGTGAGTTATCTGTGTTAAAAACAGTTGAATCTGTTAATAATTTAATTCTGTCAGCTATTATTACCTGTACTAAATGATATACAGTATATTAGAGTTGCAGTATAATACACACGTAGATCTCAAAGAAATTAACCAAATAATAATACATTTCAACCATCCTGACTTTTTCCTTTTTGCTCGGCGGGTCTGAGCATGTTGGTTGTTAAATACCTTATAACTTTCACCAAGAATTGGGCTATCAAATGAATCTGACTGGCAGATTCAGAGATCAGCGCGTAACGGCCCAAAATATAATCTGATAAAGCTTCTTTCCAGCTAAGTTTTTGCTAATATAACAATCCCATAAACTTTTTCTAGGGACGTGTTGCGATCAGTGACGGTAGTGGACAAGAAGTTACAGCCACGCACTAACTTCGTTGGCAACAAACAGACGGTCCGCCGCTGCTGGTATGATAAGGACGTAAGTACCTCCCCCATTTATAGCATATAAACGTAGGTGACACCTTCATGTGACCAGCCATTAACTGCAGTTTATTGTTTATAACCTATTTAAAAGTAATATTAAAGTTAAATTGGATTTGATCACATCTTGATAAAATGTACATAATATATTTCGTTTTTGAAATGTAGCCTTATGTTTTGAAGTTCAATAAAGAGCATAATGTTATACCGCAGTTACTTTTAACATTTAGTAGGTCTAACCGATCCGACCGACAGATTTGCAAGATTTCCAAGATATACTCATCATTTAGTGAGTCCAGTACGGTATATCGAATTACCCTTGAACGATATAACTAACTGCCTACAGAAAGCATGGTTCACCAACGAACGGTAATACGAGAAAACTATACTCGATACCATGATTTAGCGACAGCACGTTTCGCCGAATAACGGTATATAGAATGAATGGTTGGAATGAACACTTAAGTGTTCCCCATCAACTCACGTGGTATGATGCGATTACAAAATAATATTATTTTATTCTCAACAGATCACGCCATAAACCAAGATTTTGAGATAAGTGAAATTCAGTTTATTTTACCTTAAAAATTGCTATCGATAAAGGATTATTTAGTTCAAGCGTGTTCCGGCGAACCATGACATCGGCAAATCTTGGTATCGGCCAACCAACATTCTATGTAGCGTTATTCGGCGAAACGTGCTGTCGCTAAATCATGGTATCGACTAATAGTTTTCTCGTATTACCATAACCATGCTTTCTGTAGACAGTTATATCGCTCAAGGGTAATTCAATATACCGTACGGGACTCTCATTTAGTTACCTACTATAAATATTGTTATGAATACTCTTTTGCAATAAAAACAGACTACAATTTTTAACTAGTGTTCTATTGGCTATAAACTTATATTGTTAGAATTCGTTATTATTCTTAAGATATTCTGCGTCCTGACAAGTGCAAAAAAATAATATCAATATAACGCAATAAAAATCCGTGGAACTTTATATTTTTCATGTTAATGAATGAAAGTAACCGCGTATATTTGATTGACTGGCACAGAGAGACATTCTGGTGACAACGGGCGAGTCGGGCCTCATCAGTATATGGAGCGTGAGCGCGGCTGCCGAGCGCGGACACACCTCCAGGAAACTGTCGCACTCTATGAACAAGCTACATGTCAACAGGTGCAAGCCTTACTGATACAGCTCCAATATTGTTTGTTCAAATAAATCGTTCAACATTTAATGCTTAGCTATTGTTATTTTCTCCCATAATAAAGTGGTGTGGTTATAAAAAGTAACCTGTAACTACTGTATCACAATAGTAAAGTGGCGTCGGGTCTTGGGTTTGCTGGTAGATTGGATATTGGACCATTATAAGGAGACAGAGACGCACAATTTTTACAATGATTTTCACAGTTAAAGTAAATTTGTGAATTTTGAAAGAAAATAAACCACATATATGACTTAGCACTTTAATTGAAACCCAAAATCATTATTATATATAAATAAAATAATTTAATTTATAAAATTATTGTAACTCGCCCCTAATGTTTCGTTAGAAATAATAATTTGATGATTATACACTTACTAGTGGGGCCGTTAACAAAATTCATGCATGCAAAATACATAAAATTTATAATATAAACACAACTCTTCAAAATAATCATATAAATACGTATATAAATTTTAATGTAATTATTTATTATCATGATGTAATAAACGAGAATTCCATACAGTCACTCTGATATTTCGGCAGTCAAATAATTTTATTAGAATGTGAAAGTCCATAGCTGTCTTTTTTTATCTTGTGTTATTAAGATATACAATATTTTATGATATTATGTTTCGACCAGGCGCGTAAAATCTATGCACAACCAGAGTAACCGCACCAAATGTCTTTCAAAAGCGAAAAGCTTACTCTAAATTATTAACATCTATTAGTCAATACTTACATCACTAACAAGACAACGAACAAATCCCCAATAAATATAAATTTGTACTCAATTATAATCTCGAACATCTGTCTTTTGAATTTCGCCCCGTTTCACTAGTTATTTGTAAAGTAAACATCAATAATTAATATATAATTTAAATGTAGAAATAGATACATCATTATAAGTGTTCTGACTGATCAATCGTAACATTTAGGTATAGGTACATTTAATAGCAAAGTTGAACCTACCGTCGAGATAGATAATGCGATCTGATAACACGTACCTATCAAACGTGTGACTGTAGTGTGTGTGTGTGTGTGTGTGTGTGTGTGTGTGTGTGTGTGTGTGTGTGTGTGTAGTGATTGCATTATTCTTTGGTAAACACATAGTGTGAGTATGTAGCGATTCTAGACGGTGAGTCGTGGGACGACGGGGGCGCCGGCTGACATCACTTTGACGACAGAAACATTATGAGCCTGCAAACGAGACAAGGACTTAGTGAAGTCATGGTCAAGCTACCATGTTAGAAAGTTCGATGTCCTTCTCAAAGAAATTGATCGGGTTACCTGACTGAAAATTCGCAAGACCCGCCGAAATAATCTAGCTAAGATAATTGAGTGAATACCTGGTATACTGGTTCCGTCAATATCGTGCATACAAGGTGCCGACTGCCGTACCTGAAGTGTATGGCCTTGTTGGAGAGCAGGCGGTTGGTGTCGTTGTCGTCGATGAGCGGCAGCGGTAGCGGGGCGGCGTCGGGCGCGTCGTCTCTGAAGGCGTGCGCTCCCAGGCGCGGCCGCAGTCGAGCCTCGCCGAACGGGCCCCGCACGCACACCCACTGCACGCCCAGCGCGCACGACGTCTTACTCTTCAGGATCAACTGCAGGGCAAGCTGGACGTATTATAAGGATCTAGTATCTGCATATGGGTACTCATACTACATATTACGACGTACGAGAGGACTTCACCTGAACTGTGCCTTATGACCTAGTCAGGTCACGTATTTCAGTCATTTTTGAAACGATTCCGGGTCTAGTCTAATAATATTCAGTCGAATATTATTAGACTAGACCCGGAATCGTTTCAAAAATACGCAAGTGCCTTGTTCTATTTTAGCTTAGCAGGGACTCTGCCGTGCCTTCAAATAAAAAAGAACTGCAGAGAACACGATAAAAATCAAAATCAATAACTCACAGACCTTTAAATAGATCAGTTCTTTGACCACATAAACACTTTTTAAACCCTAAAAAATACGAGTCTAGTCAGTACGACTAGACTCATGTCAAGAAATAAAAGGCCAGTGACTAAAACTAAGATTTTGTTTGGAACAGACAAATCCAACCGTGTAATAGTGCTACGGTATGGTATCACTGTCTACCTGGTAGGTGATCTCCCTCTGCGAACTCTGCGTGGGGTCGCGCTGGTTTTTGTTGACAAAGGCCTTCACCACCCACTGGTGGCCGAAGGCAGAGAACCGCGACGTCTCGTAGTACAGCTTGTGCACGAACTCTTCCGTGCGATATGGCTTCAGTTGCAGGTCTGGAACACACTCTTACGCATGGGCGAACCCGGGGAGGTTGCTTGCTTTCGTGCCTACTGTTGTCGATAAAAGTAGGCATTCCCCTAACATAAACCATAACAAATGCAGTTACAGTTGAGTACAGTTAGAGCTTCTTTCACTATCATCATCTTTCTTCAGCGTTTTCCAAGAACAGCAACAAGTCGTCAACAGTATTGAGTCGATCATCCAGAATATATTGTATTGTATAATTTCGAAAACATTGTCCATTATGGAACAACCGCGATTGGTCTTTTTTTTTAACATTGGACCAATCGCGAATTGAAGCAATCGCGCCTAAAGAGTTTTCAGCATGGCAAGATACCTATTGACGGCACAATCAGACACGCATGAAGTACCTATAATACTTAGTCTTAAAGAAAGCCTATCCGCCCAATATAGGTGGACATCATTCTCCCACGTTATAATGTTTGGCTGTAAGCATTATGGATTTACTTTCAATAATGTCAATGGTATCAACTTACCATTAAAAGTAATTTTCTCATAGGAGAGCAGGTCGAGCACCTGGTTGTAGACGGCGTTGGCCTCCTGGGCGCGCTTGTCCCGCTCGGCGAGCGTGGCCAGCACGTCGGCGGCGGACTTGGCGGGGTGAGCGCAGGCCGCCTCGTGCGCGCCTCGCTCGTGCGCCGGGCCCAGCCACGGGCAGCCGATGCACGCGAACCGGCATCCCGTCAGCCTGCACCACACCACCACCGCTACCGTTACACCACTATAGCCTACTACTTCTAGTGGTGGGCTAGTGCTAGTACCGAGTGGCGCTGCCCTCTTAGCGCTACATTACACGTAGTGTTCGGAGGTCATGTTCACCAATGCAGCAGCGTTACAAATACGATTTCACGAGTATGACAGTTTTTGCTGACGCTCATCATGCTTTAGATAGCTAAGCGACCTGGACAGACTGGGTTATAATGGAAGTCACATACAGGGCACGAATCAAGCTTAATGGCGGGCGATGAGTTCGGTTCGCATTACACCAGGTTACCAAGCGTTACGAGTATCGTGTTAGTGGAGAGCGCAGCACACACCTGCGGTACCTACGGCGCTTGAGCGGCGAGCGCGGGTCGCACGTGGGCGCGAGCCCTCCGCGCCGCAGCGCTCCCACCACCACCAAGTACACACTGGACACAATGCGAACCAAACTATCGACGTAGGGCCTCTTTGGTGACGAATCGACTACGATTTGCGAGAACTTGAACTTCCTGAGGGATAGAAATATGTCGCCACGTTTAGTGGGCATTACTCTAAAATATGATAAGTACTGGTACTATCTACTGTTTTGCATTCACTAGCTGTGACTAGTTAGAAACTCTCACTTGAGCCTAAGATGTGCGTGTTCTTTACCAAAATTTGTTAATTTCCACCTTAATTTCAAATATCGGAATTCAAACGAGTTATAATTTGAAGAGCAATTATACGTCATTACGCTCTAGCTCTAAAATGCCATAACAGTGACAACAACGAAAGTTTAATGTTGAGTTTAGAGACAAAACTAAGACAAAGCGGTGTGTCACCTCTCTTCGCACGTGTTCTCCTCGTGGTGCTGCAGCGAGTGGCGCGGGAACACGCACGTGCAGAACTTGCACTCGGACGGCAACTCCGACACTGTCTTTTCCACAGCAAGGTTTCTGGAGGCCGACGTCTTGGATATCTCTACGCGGCAGTTGGGGCACGTGGCCGCCTCGTCGCGCAAGCGCGCGTCCGCGAGCAAGTGCGTGAAGCATGGAGCACACATCAGGTGTCCATTGCTACACTGCAATATAATACTAGTCTCAGTGCAACGCAGTGCTTCCTGTGTCAACATAAGTATTTTGCAAGGCAACATTGTTGTTTGTACAGTATGTACAATGTATGTGAAAAGTGTAAAGTCCTTCAAGATTATAGTTAAATTCTACTCTGAAAGTATTAAATTTCCCAGAAATGGGGCATTTCTTGTATTTTGGTAGATAAACGTAAGTAGATACATGGAGAGATCATAAATGTATGTGTATACTACATGGTCTACCTCTGGCCGTGATTGCATGTGTCACCTGTAAACAAACTACACATAATAAATACTGCTGGAACAGAAAAAAAATGTTAAGTATTTACAAATTGATGCAAAAATTTTATAGGCAGTTCTAAAAAAAGGATGATCTTTTTTTCTTCATTTTTATATTTAAGTGTTTTGTTTTATTATTTGTTTGTATTGTTAAATATTTGAATGTGCAACAAATAAGATTATATTTACATGGAGATGATTATGTTACATACATAAGAAACTGGTATTTTTTTTTATTAAAATTTCTGTAGGGTCTATTTAGTTTACAAATAGATTGCACTCTTCAAATAATAAAATGCTTTTGTGTTGTTAAAACCAAATTAAAGTTTGACAATTTGTTCAATCAATGTTATTTAGGATTTTTTATACTTTGGGATTGGGATCATAAAGGGGAGTTCTGAATAAACAAGAAATAAATCTCTTAAACATTTCTTTATTTAAAATGAAATGTTACAAGAGTATACAGACTAGTTTACTTGCTACACTATGGACCATACACACTAGTTATCCTATACAATATCACAGATAGGTACTTAACTCCTAGTCATACTGATATTCATAAAACAATTTACTTGAATTATGTACAAAATACATAGAAATAGGTCATTGGTCACATATACATTGACTAATTGAATAATGAAATAAATAAACACAATTCATAATACATCTAGTATTAACAGCAGCCCCAACAGTGGGCACATATTACAGGTACTTAGCTGTGACAACTTACAATGATAACCAAATTAATACATTAAATTGACGCCTTTTAGAATGGTCGTAAAACTACGTCGTGTAGGCGTCGCCACGACGCGAATGTTATATATTGCGAGCTGAAGGCTCAACTGCTTACGTAACAAAGGAAAAAGTTTGTAAAACAGCTGATGTGATTAACACGTTCAGCTGTTTTGGAATACCTGATACACGGCCGCCTGAGGCAGGTCTAGGCAAACTGCGCAGCACAGGATGCCCCCCAGTCTGTGCTCGAGCTTGTCGCTCCCCTCTTTGTCAGTAATTTTACGTTTTTTAGTCAATGGTTCATCGACATCTTTCACGTCAGGCGCGATCTCGCCCTCGCTAGAAGACGCCATGGGCTCGTTTTCGGGCGCTTCGGCCATTACACAATGTAAATAACAACAATGATTACGACACAAACTAAACGTTACTGCGTCAGATGGACGCAAAATCAAATGACGCAAAACAAGGATTGACGAACTCCGCACTTCCGCAGTCCGCAACAAACAAAGGTTTGTTGTGTTTATATAGTCACCCACCCTCCCGCAACCCGACACTTTTTTAGTGCTGTTCAATTGACAAACTGACTGACAGTCTGACAATACTGACATGATCCAATTTATTTAATGAGTCATCATGCATAGACTATGTTTATACGTCATCATGGTTAATCTAAAAAGCAAACCAATATTATCAAACAGTTAAATTATAATGGAGCAAATTGCAGATTCAAGTGATAGAAAGCAGTACTCAGTAGGTAGAGATTTCTTAAGTACTATTGGAATTGGCTATTATTAATATCAATCTACATAATAATAACTTTTTTGTAATAATCAGACTGGTTTGGGACATCACTAGCTGTAGTTGAGCATTGTTTTTTATATTATTAGTAAAGATTTTATCTAATTCTTCCTCCAACGCCGCTGACGTCACCTAGAGACGTGGAATGTTGATGAGATATTCGACACCACAGGTGACCACAGGCAGTGGTTAGGCCACTTGCAATCACTGATATGAATATCGATATTTATAGCGTAGTAGTGTCTGGAAAAAATTGAGGGCGCCTTTATAGCACGTGTGGCAACACGATAATAGGGTGTATTCCCGTTGTCCCCACTGACGCTGTTCCCACTCAGTGGGGACAACGGAACTCAATAAAAATAATTAAAATCTATTCCTGTTGTCCCCACTGACGCTATCTCTGCTAATGGGGACAGCGAAACTCAATAAAAATATTTAAATTTTATTCCTGTTGTCCCCATTGACAGTGTCCGTGTCAACGGAGATAAGCGAAACTTAATAAAACATTTTTATTAGTTTGCCTTACATCGAGTGACTTTGTTACTGTGTAAAATATTATTTGTTTCCTAGTTGTCTAAACTATTTAAATATAATAAAACAAGTGTGTGGAATAGGAGGGCCGCCTGCGCCGGCGGCCAAGGCGCACGGCGATGCAGCTAGGAAACAAAAGCGCACATATAACATTGTTTTTACGAAGCTCTTATTACCCCACTCCAGAAAATCCTTAATAAAAAAAGGAACTAGTGACTGGGAGTTACTTAGTTGTGTCGTATTGATAAGTTGTGAATTGTGGTGTTGTAAGTGAAAGTGGAAGTTCATGAGTACAATGCAGTTTGTTGTGTACTATTCAATTAATCCAGTCTACTAATCAGAAAAAAAAAGAAAACAGATTGCCATTAACAGTAAGAGCTGACCAGCCCCGATTGACGGCACCCGTTCACGAGTATGACGCGCGTATCGGCCTCGTTCGACATGTTGCAGGGAATAAAACGACCCAACACACAACGCCACCATCAGCAGGACATTTGCACACAAATATATGTACATATATGTAGTTTTGTAAGTTTACAAAAACACAACTACACTAACTAACTACTACTAAGGAACTCCTTAGCTGTTGTTAGTCCATTTTTATCACTTGATAGACCGCTAACACATTTTTTAAAACGTTTACAATTTGTACGGTTCAAATTGTATCTTTATTTTAAATTAAAAGTACAACATGCAATATTGATTCTATAATTTAAAAAAAAATGTGTTTTTTTTATAAATATACAATGTTGGTTCTATGAACCAAATAAACAATTGTTTTTTTTTTACTTTTTATTATTTTTACTCTTTTATAACATTAAATTGTAATTTGAGTAAGTTTTTTTCTTAGATTCTTTCATATTTGTTTCAAACCCTGTTATGCTTAATTTGTTTCATTTGTACCTATATAAATTATGCTTATGTCAATCGGGGAAAAGAAAGGATATTTTATAAGTTCCCGATGTCTCCATAAAAGGAAAGCGTCAATGGGGACAACGGGAAGTAAATTTTATGACTTCCTGTTGTCCCCATAAGCCAAAAGCGTCAGTGGAGACAACGGGCAGAAAATTTTATGACTTCCCGTTGTCCCCACAAGCCAAAAGTGTCAGTGGGGACAACGGGAAGAAAATTTTATGACTTCCCGCTGTTCCCACAGTGGGGACAGCGTCAGTGGGGATAACGGGAATACACCGATAATAGGACTCATTTGTTTGATTTTATCTTAAGTTATTTTTAACACTACATTTAGCTTGCAGACTACATTTACCTTGGACAAATTTTAATAAAATCCTGTACAGATAAAGAAATCGCTCACAGAGTAATGTATTTATGATATAAAACTTATTTGTACATGTTTGCACGGTACCTACTCGTGGGATAAATACTGGGCTATGAAGAAAATTTTCAAAAGTCCCACACCCACAAAACTGAAAACGAAGGCGATGAACATCTACCTAACACCAGTTCTAACCTACGTATGCCACACCAATGGTAAGGTTCATCCAGAGAGCTATGGATGAAAGATGGCACAAATAAATATTACAAATTGGTATCCAATGTACAAAAAAAGAAGAAAGGGTAGACCTTAATTTACGATGGAGTGATGAGTGACACACACACACTGGAATTTTTATATTTTTATGTACCTACCACTAAGGTGGCAAACCAGCATACGGCCCACCTGATGGTAAGCGGTTACCGTAGCCTAGCCGTAGACGCTTGTAGCACCACGGATATCACTTGCGCGTTGCCGACCCTGTAAATCGAAAAAGAATTGTTGGATTGGCAGTATAAGTATAAGGGTCAAAGTCCCCCTACTACCAATACAATGTTTCCTCGCGAGTACTGGCAACCTTGTTCACCGCCTTGCAGAAAATCAAAGTGAAATAACACTGCTTTGAGCTATGTTGTGTACCTTAACAACATAGCTCAAAGCAGTATTATTTCACTTCTATTTTCTGCAAGGCGGAGGTACTCCTCCAGTCGGGTAGCTCCAATTTGAGTGGAATTACTCCCACTATGCCTTACGTCTCTTTAAAATCCGAGGGCCTTATGGCCTAGAATGGCAAGCGGTTTGGAGGTGGCTTTCATCGCAAAAGGCGGCCCTTACACCTAACAATACTGTACTTATTTAAGTAAAAACTAAAAAATAAAGAAATAAGTACTATAGTCGGGGTGGGTCGTTAGAAATACAGAGTCTTAGTCATTAGTCAATAAAACTTTAATAAAACTTAAAAGAGTACACAGGACACATTGCACTACATTACAATTCCGCCATATTTTATATAACTTCCAGAGAACCAATCCTAATCGTTCTCATGCGGTCGGCGCCGGCCGTCTGATTGGCGGCGCAGAGCGCATGCGCGACAAAACGTTCCGATACACAGCGCGGCTAGCGCGAAGGTGAATATCGCCGTGGCGCCTTACCACGGCCCTTACGTTCAGGGAGCAGCTTACGTTGGGATATCACCGCTACAGTACATTTACATAGTGTTACTATTGTTAATAGTATTTGGCATTAACGTAACTAAATATAGGTTAATTATCTTTGTAATTTGGCTAATTAGCCAAAGTAAATTACAACGATTTTGAAATTAACTCAATATCGTTATAAATTATAGCCTGTATGTTATTCTGATTTGAAAGATATTAATTTACTAGATCCACTGACCTCTTTATCGGATCGAGTCGACATTAGACATCAAACTAAGTCAAAGATGTAGGCATACAGATCGCAAGACTTAAGTAGAGATGCAGGGCACTTAGCAAGACGAGAAGATCCTAGGACCACAGCAGAAACCGAGTGGTGGCCAAGGAATATAAAACGATCGCAGGGCCGACCACCAGCCTGATGGTCGGATGATATTGTGAGGATAGTGGATTCCCCACTACCCTCCAGTACCACCAGTGGGTGCGACTTTCACAAGATCGGCAACAGTGCATGTACACACAGGCTAAAAATAAATATTATGTAAAATAAGGTATTAGCATAATATCTTTTTGTATATTTTTGGCATTTTTCATGCTAAGATTTTAAAGTTATTTAGAAAAGGAAAAAATCGACCGCGGGCAGGATTCGAACCTGCGTCTTCTGGTTAGGTACACCAGACGCTATGACTACTAAGCCACCGCGATTCATACCCGTCATGTCGAATTTTTCCTCCACATACTGAATTTACGTCTTTATGGTGACGTCAGTAACACCTATTGAAAAGCAAGTTTTTGCTTTTCAACCGACACGACTTACTTTACAGTTAGTTCAATGTCGAACGATGCCACCTTACCTTCTAACTATCTTTTTGTATGTTTTTGGCATTTTTCATGCTAAGATTTTAAAGTTATTTAGAAAAGGAAAAATTCGACCGCGGGCAGGATTCGAACCTGCGTCTTCTGGTTAGATACACCAGACGCTATGACCACTAAGCCACCGCGATTCCTACCCGTCACGTCGAATTTTTCCTCCACAAACTGAATTTACGTCTTTATGGTGACGTCAGTAACACCTTTTGAAAAGCAAGTTTTTGCTTTTCAACCGACACGACTTACTTTACATTATTAGCATAATGTCAAAAAAGTGGTGCTGCCACAAGTAATATACTTATTTTAATTTCTGCTGTCACCGCGTCACTCTTTTTGCTATACCTAATATAGACTATAATATAATGAACTAACGAAGACTTGGAAATATTAACTATCGACAATATTTACAGTCTCAACGCGATATTACCAGCTACAATCAAACACTTCCCAATAACTTTTCTAGAACCTAAAAAAAAATAGGTTAGACAGTAGATATTTTTCCTAGTAGCAGAGTGCTGCTCGCCGTAACATTAATAGCTGTTGCAGTCTAAATTATGAAAGAAAATTATTTTAAGACAGGGAATGAAAACATAGAGCACCATAGACAAAAATGCAGATTTTTTTCGATATTATGATAGTGTCCATAGATCACTGACCTCTATAATACAAGATAGATCTTACTAAATTATATCGACGTCTGTGGTACTGAGTACATTTTTATTGGTTTGTGGGCTAGTGGTTCGAACGTTGGACTGCCGATCACGAGGTCGTAGTTTCGATTCACACAAAACGCAAATATTAATGTGATAAAGAAATGTTTGTTTGTCTGGGTGGTTCATAAGTATTAGCTATTTACAAAAAAAAAGTACTTTCTATGTATTATACCATTATTTTATTGGGTAGAATAAGGTACTAGACACCGTATTCTACCCGATAAAATATTAATATAACCTATATCAATAGGTATACAGGGTTACTGGTAATTCGAGGGATTTCTGCAAGGTGGTGATAGAGGAACCCATGCCTGATATTAGGTGTCAGGTATTGGACATTGGAGACTTACTAGTATTTGATTTCTTTATAATTGTCTAGCTTCAGTCACAAATGTATTTGCTGATGCTAAAAATAAAGGGCAAAGACGAGCAGGCAGAACGCTACATAAGAATCAAACAAATAAGTTCTTCATATCTCAATCAATATGGACTATATTTAATAAAATTCCTAGAAATAAGCTCCATATCCTGACTATGGATTTATTTTACAAAACATCATTGTTTTTCATTTATATAGATATTCTCAGTTGTTTACCATATCCTATGTCCAACTCGCAACACAAATCACTTTGTCCCTGCAACTTAACACAAAGGCTTGTGATGACCACATTACTGTCTCTCTTTTAATAATTGAGAGCATTTGTTTCCAGTCACAGTTTAGGTTTCTTAGGTAAAGAGCCAAATGCTGAGATGATGGTCCCTTTAGTTCCTGTCACATTACTAGTCAGTGGTTGCTGCACAAGTCCAGGCTGCTTGATGGTTGGTTTATTAGACACATTGGGTGCCGCCTGGTCCCATTTCGACTTTCTCTTCTTTTCATCATCACTCTCAGGTTTTTTTGCTACTCCAGTTATAAAATCTATTTTTGCTAGTTTCTCTTTTTTCTCCTTCTCCCTTCTATCCATCTCTAGCTTTTGTACTCTGGATAACTCATCATAATATGATTCCTTGCCCCACTTAAGAGGATCATAGATTTCAGGTGGATAGTTTGTATCCAGCTCATTTATATCACAGAACTGAATTAACTTTTCATAAATGCTTGGGTTTCTAAAGTTTTTCTTATCTTGTATAATCTTATTCATGTCTAGTCCTTCACTTAACATCCGACTATAATACTTAGCAATTGTATCTTGCAGCTCCTTAGGGCACTTTCCAGGAGGTTCAGGTGGTATGGTGACGCCATCTTCAGACTCATCGGGTTCAGAGCGCGGTACAGCTTCGTCTGTGTCTGTTTCCATAGATAACCGCCGCATGTCGTCTTGATTCTCGGGTGCAGGCGAAAGAGGCTCGTCGTCAGACACTATCGTATCATCCACATACGACACTAACCTTCTTTTGGGAGTAACGGGCGCAGAAGCTGGCTTGTTACTGTCCTCTATCTTTTTAGGACTAGTAGGCGCCGAATGAGTTTCCCTTAGGTCCTCCTTTTCAGGCGTCTGATCTTCCATATCCTCTTCGCCTTCTGAATCAGTGTAGGTGGCAGTTAGTGATGCTAAAGCTTGAGAAGCCATTGTAAGATTCCGAATGAACGTATATGACCAAAATTATTATGTAGGTACCGTTCGCAAAAGTCAAAAGCTAGCAATGTAGAATTCCTTGCTCACTACTCATTTAGGCAGGTACTTTTGGTCTCTCTCTTGCCACGGTTGTTAATTGCAATTGCATACGTGACACAATTGTAAATGTAAAATTAATTGTAATTGTAAATTAACCTCAGCCGTATTTATGTATGCATGCTTGACGTTGACGTTAGTTGACGTGACGTTTATAATTTCGTCTAGAATTAAGTTATTATTACCCGATTTAACAAAATATCAAATTCACTAAACATTTTAATGAATATTATAGATTTAATGGAGAATTAAGTTTAATCAAATCAAATGTTTTATTTCAATTAGACCAATAAAATAGCACTTTTGAAAAGTCAAAACTAGTTGCACGGTTCCAAGAAGTGGGTCTTTTGGAGAAGAACCGGCAAGAAACTCCATAGACACTCTTTTTAAAAAACATAATTATAATGATATTCTTAGTTTACAATTTTTTGTTAGGTATGAATAGTTACTGAGAATAATGCAGTTTGATGTGTACCTAATAATAAATTAATCCAGTCTATCACATAGAAAGAATAAATAAAAAAGATTGCATTGACAGTAAGAGCTGACCAGCCCCGACAGACGGCACCCATTCACGAGTATGACATGTGTATCGGCGTCGATCGACTCAACCATGTTGTAGGGAATAAAACGACCCGACACACAACGCCACCATCAGTAGGACATTTTAGTGAGCATGACAAGCTCAGACCGCAAGGCAATCGGAAGGCAAAATAGAATTTTGGTGTCATTTATAAATATAGGCACTAGGTATAATATGCAACACCAATGGCTCCACGACTCTCATACTTTACAAAAGTCAATACAAAATGAATACAATTCAATACAAAATTATTGTAAACAAAATAAAATAAAGAAAAATATTTATAGTAAGTGTATAATTACATAAGTCGTTTTAATAGGAACTAAATGTCATAGAATATTGAAATGTGTATAATAACCAATAACAATTGCGTATGTCAGATATTGTATAACGTATGTACAGTAAAATTACTCAATTACGCGATTATCATCTTGTGGAGCTGGACCAGCACTCCGCCAAATATTTTTATCTAGAAGATAATCTTCCAATATACAACATTATTATTAGTATATGCGAAACCTGAATATAGTTTGTTCAGAATCAGTAACTGAATCGATTCCAATAATTTTTACATCATGTTATATTTTGTCCCAAAAACATTTAAAAAATGTTACGAGTAGGACACCGAGCGACACTAAGTACCTATCCGCAATCATATGCGCGCAACACAGGTCACTGACACTGAGCGCTCAGCGCGGGCGCAGTGCGGCGGGCGGGGCCCGGGGGTGAACCAACCACTTCAGTCTCCCGGATGCTATCGGGTAGTGTACACGTATGTCGCTCCCGTTCAAAAAGTAGGTACATAACGCGAGCGCACGGCATTTCGATTGATCTGTACCTATCGTATGTAAAAAGCATAGGTAGTGTTCGTGTAAGAAATGGTACGTACACTAGCGGTTTGTGGTGATAACGCGAGCGCGCGGCAGTTGTGTTTCGGTTGTCGTGTACCTATCGTATGTAAAAAGCATAAGTGTTCGTGTAAGAAATGGTACGGATACTAGCGGTTTGTGGTGATAAGTGATAACGTATTCCTGGCAGTGCGGCACGAGGAGCAATCTGACATTAAAGTATCGTCACACACATGAACACACGTTTTTATTTGTACCTACAGCCTGTTGTTGTTAAGTAATGCGATGTTTAACATTTTTCATCCATTTTGAACTTACAGTGTTTGGTATAAGGTGCAACATATCGCATTGACTACAATATGGACATTGACTTCAAAATGGATGAAAAATGTTAAACATCGCATTACTTAACAACAACAGGCTGTAGGTTCAAATAAAAACGTGTGTTCATGTGTGTGACGATACTTTAATGTCAGATTGCTCCTCGTGCCGCACTGCCAGGAATACGTTATCACTTATCACCACAAACCGCTAGTATCTGTACCATTTTATACACGTACACTATGCTTTTTACGTACGATAGGTACACGTCAACCGAAACAACTGCCGCGCGCTCGCGTTATCACCACAAACCGCTAGTGTACGTACCATTTCTTACACGAACACTACCTATGCTTTTTACATACGATAGGTACAGATCAACCGAAATGCCGTGCGCTCGATGTCGCGCTCTCGTTATGTACCTACTTATCTGAACGGGAGCGACATACGTGCACACTTCCTTACAGCTGCCGGGCGACTGACTGAAGTGGTTGGTTCACCCCCGGGCCCCGCCCGCCCCACTGCGCCCGCGCTGGGCGCTCAGTGTGTCGTGTCAGTGACCTGTGTTGCGCGCATATGATTGCGGATAGGTACTTAGTGTCGCTCGGTGTCCTACTCGTAACATTTTTTAAATGTTTTTGGGACAAAAAATAACATGATGTAAAAATGATTGGAATCGATTCAGTTACTTATTCTGAACAAACTATATTCAGGTTTCGCATATACTAAGAATTACCTTGTATATACAAGAAATAAGAATGGAACCCTGAGGTACGCCCATTTTCACCTGAGTGCCGGGCGATTTAACCCTATTTATAGACTGAACTATTACTAATCTCACTGTAATCATGATATTATGTGGAATTGTGGACTCAGTCATTGATTGAGTTGAGTGGTGGTCAAGAGGAGGTATGCGAACGATATTGAAAAAGTCACTCCAACCTGGTTGTGAGAATGTGAGGGGCCAAGACAGTAGTAGGAAGGAGGCCCTATACTCAGTAGTGGGTATAATAAGGTCTGTGGATGGTGATGTTATTAATGTTCACGCAAGGAATCGCCAGGAATAACATATCCAACATTCACGTTTGTGTCATGTTTTCATTTCACATTTTTTGTTTTTATTATCACAAGAAATATTGTGAAAATAGTAATCAATATAATTTATATCTAAATTAAAGCAAAGCACTCCCACATCTAGTTAATATTCTGAGCCCACAACTGAGACGAATCTAATGACTTCGTAGCGACATCTATCGCTCCGCGCGGAACTATGAACAAATCCTTCATCGCGCTGTCAACATTCAATATGCAACGCAAGTTGCAAATATAAAGACGCCCAACATCAACCGTCAGGCCGTAGCCCGCACGGCAAAGCACCCGCCTGGTCGGAGGATCGTCCCTTTGATGGAGGGGCAACACACCTTGTCCCTCCAAACTGGTGACGTGACGCATGAAGCATGATCGAGCAGTGAGTCACACAGCTAGCCAGCACTCTTCCGGTTTCAAATTGCATTTTGACCACATTCCCGCGGCGTATGCGCAGTCCTGTCAGAACCCTCAGACGACATAAGTGACTTGGCTCAGCACACTACACTTCGGTCGGTCAACAAGCAGTGCCCGTCTCTCCTGGTCAAATCAGCAGCCAGCCACTACGCTACACTGCGCTTCACTGCACCACCTCATTCGACCGACTCACTGAGGACTACAAAGAAGAAGGGGAACTTAGGATCTCCTCTTTAACTAACACGAATATAGAGTTAGAATTCTATTACAATAAACATAAGATACGGACTGGCGTCTAGTTTGGGGGATCAACATCTATTCATACAAAATAATTTGTGACTTTTTACAGGATAATTATCGCGTATTCATTAATTATCACTCGCTTATACGGTGAAGGAAAACATCGTGAGAAAACCTGCATGCTTATGAGATTTTCTTGACGGCGTGTGAAGTCTGCCAAAGTGCCAACCCGCATTAGCCCTCTCATTCTGTAAGAGGAGACCTGTACCCAGCAGTAGGACAGTATACGCATAAATGGGTTGATGATTACAGGATAATAAAGTAAACCTAATTTAAATTAACTCTGTAACGAAGGACTGAAAAAAAATTAATAATAAATAAAATGTATGTAATAACACTGGTCAACAAAAAAAAACTTTTTTTTTGCCGTTGTTAGCCACTACTTTTTTTTTATACCTTATCTAATGGGTAGTCAAGATATGTGTGTAAAAAAAATTACAAACAGCCAATTACGTAGAATTTTTTTTTTATTGAAATACAAAAATTGGGCTTTCTTTTAACGATAATCATTTAAAAAAAAAATATTCAGATGATTTTTTGGGTCGTTTTGCTTGTCTTTTGTAACTGCACGTTGGGACATCTCGTTTTAATGTCCAACAAAAATCTGCGACCATTTTTGGCGACCATTTTCCTTGATATCTCTTTTCCATCGCCATGATATCCTGATGGAATCTTTCCCCGAGTTCGTCGCTCACCGCACCTAAGTTTTCTGGGAAAAAGTTAAGATGGGAATGCAAGAAATGCATTATTAAGGACATATTACATCCTAAGGCTTTATAATCCTCTAGTAATTTTGACACCATTTCCTCATAGTTTGGAGATATTTTTGTTTCCTAAAAAATTTTTTACAACGTCAACAAATGAAAGCTATGCATTTTTTTCCTCTGTGTTTAATTTTAAAAGGAAATTGGAATCCTTCATGATCTTCCTTGACACCAAGCCCAAGGTTTGTTAATAGTGTTTGGAATGTTCGAACCAAAATACAAATTATAAAAATTGTTTAGTGACGGTGTAGGCCGTTCTCGATTTGAAATGGAAATAAATTTTCCACAAATAAAACAAAAAAGGTCTGGTGAATTTGAGCACTTTCGATTCATATTGTAAGCGGTGTATATCTAACACTTGTTTGAATTAAAATATCCGAAATATAACTCCAAAAACTTGTCACAATTAAATAAACTCCGCAGAAAAACTTCTCAAAATAGTACGCCGTTAACTTCTATAATCGTTGTATTAATATTAAACGTCAAGAACCAACAATTATGTCGCATCGAAAAGTGAGGGTATATAGTGTACTTACGAGTAGCAGTTTTAGTTTTGGTATTATGATCAATAGTGATGACTTATTTCGACATACCCTAAAATTTTTGTCATATTTACAAAAAAAAATTTTTTCGGACATCTCGATGTAATAGAAGATTTTTATTATTTTTCTGTTAATACATGAACATTAGGGATACCGAAAATATAATTATATTTGGACAAACGGCAAAAAGTCGTGTTGACCAGTGTAATCTATGCGTATGTCACTCTAACAAATCATTAATCTGTGATTTTGTTGATTGACATTTCATTAGCGACTTTAGCGATAAAGTAAAAAAAGGATCATGTACAGATGTAGTAAATTAAGGGAGAGTTGCGTTATAGATTGTAAAATTAATAAAATAACGTAGCTACGCAAATATCGTGTGATATGAAATGAAATAGTGACCTAGATTCGTTATTGTGCTGGCAGCAATTGCCAGTGTGTTAATAATGGCGACGCAGCCGAGTGACTACACGGAGTTTCCGCCCGAGATTATTCTAAAGCCCCTCGCACTAATCGGATTGTCTGGGCTCGACGCAGTGAACAACGCCGTACACAAGGAGATTTGGGACGCGTTCTCCAATAACCGGCGCGCAGATCGCACGCCTGTGCGCTTTAAGTTACTGAACAATACTTTCGAGTTTCCAGTAGTGAAGCCTAAACGTAACTCGTACGAGTGGTATATCCCTAAAGGTATCCTAAAAAAGAATTGGATCCACAAGCGGGTATCCATGATTCCTGCAGTAGTGGTCATATTTTATGATATGGACTGGAATGATCCACAATGGAATGAAAAAATTATAGAGTGTGCTTCTAAAGTGCAATCCATCCGCGCTGCAGTGGAGGGACATTCGACACGCGTCGCTGTTGTTGTCATTCAGAGTCGGCTGTCTCCACCCCCTTCCGAGTATATGCTGGGCGCGGAGAGGGCACAGGCACTGTGTGCTGCCTGTGAGATACAGTCCAAGTCACTGTTTGTGCTTCCACACAGTGATCATCTTATGGGTTATATTGTTCGCTTAGAAAACGCCTTTTATGATATTGCTCAGAACTACTATCATCATGAAACAAAAAACATTAAACAGCACAGAGATCATCTCAATAAAACAACACATCAGTATTTATTTGTGCGACATCAATTTAAACTAGGCTATCTTAATGAGCTGAAGCAAGATTTGAGTACTGCTCATAAGCACTACATGCATGCATACAACAATCTACTTGAGACAAGAATTGTTGACACCAACACCCATGAAGTAAGAACTGTAGCTGGCTACATTCATTATAAACTTTGTAAATTACTTTTCGCTCTGAATTTGCCCAGAGATGCAATAGCCCAATTGAAATCACATATTGAAAGATATAAAAATAGAATTGGCTCAACAGAACTACTATTTGAACATTATGCTTGGATTGCAAGACAGTACAGTGCCTTTGGAGAGTTGTTTGATGAAGCAATCCGGGCAGGACTTCCAGCAATACAGTCCCAACATCCTGGCTTCTACTACCAATATGCTGCTCAGTTCACAGTCAAGAGAAGGCAAGCTATGAGATCTGTATGCACTGAGGCTATGGCTTGTCCTCTACCCCCTGACCCACTGGAAGGCACTGTAGAATTCTATGGACAGCGTCCTTGGAGGCCAGGTCGCCTCAGTGCTGACCCACATGACCCACAAAAAGAGCAAGCAGCAGTACTGGCTCTACAGTATAATGAAAGAGTATTCAACCACTCAGCAATGATAATCAGCTTCTTGGGCTGTGCTATCTCACAGTTCAAAACATTCCACTCCCCTCGGATGAGAAAACAACTAGTAGTTGAGATGGCGAATGAATACTTTTACTCTGCTGATTATGGCAAGGCTCTTACATTATTAACTCATATGCTGTGGGATTACCGAAGAGAAAAATGGTGGTTTCTTGCTTCACATGTACTATGCCGAGCATTGCAATGTGCATATTTGTCAGGAAAGATACAAGACTACCTGCAGTTATCAATAGAGGCACTATCTAAATATATTCAAGTGCCAAACAATGATAAAGATAGAATATTTAGAAATATCATGTCTGTTCTTAATTTGAATATACCAGGACCAGAACCAGACCTCCCTGCATCATCTCAGCAGAAAGCTCTGGAGTTGTGGCAGGCTTCTATTGAAAAAGAACCCCTCATAGTTCATGTGGACATGGCCAACATATCAAGCTTTTTGGAGGTTAAGCCAAAGTTCAAGCAGCAGAGATATAGGATGGATGAAATGATTGATTTAGAACTGTATGTCAGACTCTTGTACAACACTGTTCTTCAAGCAAGAAATGCCTTTGTAGCCATATGCAGTCACACAGAAACCATTGAAATTCCAATTACAGATGGAGATTATACCACTATTTCCTTGGAAGATGGCAAAGTGAAGAAATTTTTGTGTCAATTCAAACCAAATCCTCATGACAGTGGATCAGATCTGCACATAAAAAATGTATCTTTTGTGCTTGATACAGACAGGAAACGAAAGATAATTATGAATTTCAAAATAGAGGGTAGTAAGGTTTTAGAGCCTACTATTCATCCTGAATTGTTGCACTTCATAAGGAGCCCTAAGTCAGACTATGAATTTGACTGCATTGTGCCTTTGACAATAGCATCTATAACATCACGAGAGTGTAAGTTATCATTGCTTGTCTCTAATTCGAGTCCTGCACTTCAAGGTGAATGGTTTCCGTCAACATTTACAATTACAAATAATGAAGACAATGCTGTCTATGATGTTAGAATAACACTCTCCTTATTAAGTTCTCCTGATAATCCGAATCCTGATTCAGTGACAGAATTGAGTCTGAAGGAAGGAGAACCACAGACACAACCACTAAATATACAAGTCGGAAGTATTAGTGCATCTGGCAGCCATTCAAACACATTTTATTTGAAGACAAACAGAACAGCAACAAGCACTGTACAAATAAAAGTAACTTATGTTATTGATCTTCCTGAAATATCTAAATTAGAATGCACTAAAGACTTCTCTACAAAAATAATAGTCATTAAGCCATTTGAGGTTACTACAAATTTCGTAGCCATGAATTTCAAACCTATTACAAAATGTTTTGTAGATGACCCCTTCATTGTAATGCCACAAATAAAAATTCTGAGTCCATGGGACTTGTTGATAGTGGACACAGAGTTAGAGGTAGTGGATTTTTTTAAGCATAGTGATGCCATAAAGCTGTCATCTTGCATAAGCAACCTGGAGGTGGCTGAAAAGAGTGTAGCTTCTGATGCTATGTGTATACAAGCACAGTACAAACCAAAAGAGAACCCAACTAGAGTTGGTCTGTACAACATAACATGGCGTCGGAAGACAAGCACCAGTCATTGTGTGATGAGCAGCACTGCACTGTCTGGATTACCAATAGACGAGTGTCCTATAGCCGTTGAAGTCAATTATCCACAGGTGGTGGAGCTTCTTACATCAGTCCCATTAAAATGTACCTTGATTGGCAAGTCTAGTACCCCTATCAGATTAAATGTGACTGTCGAAGGCACAGATGCATACATGTTTTCAGGGTATAAGAAATTATCAGTCACAGTCCCTCCTAAAGATAAAGTGGAACTGTGCTACAACATCCATCCTCTAGTCGCTGGCAACACTACCCCTCCAAGGTTAAAAGCTACTATTATAGGTGAAGCTGCAAGTCAAGAAGTAGTTACTGAAATGTTTGAGAAAATCTTTCCTCAGAATATATTTGTATTGCCTAAGTACAATAAATGAAAGTATGAAATTCCTCAATTTTAATGAAAATTGTAAATAATTATGAACAAAGTATGTAAGTTATATATATTGTAGTTACCTGTAATTATTTTTAAATAATAAATTCAGTTACTTGTTTGTTCTTTGTTTTGACAATAATTGTCATTGATTTATTTTAATATACTTATTGTAACCAAGGGCTTTGAGGTTTTAAGAGGATATAACTATCATCAGACATAATATTAAATAACATTAAATCAATATACTTTAGAAATTATATTTATTGCAAACTTAATCTTTACGCAATTCAAATTTCTCTTCTTGGATACCACCAGCAGTGATAATCAGTATGTAGATGCAATCTCCTGTGTAGATATCACGCTCGGCAGCACTGATGAACACATCCTTCAGGAGAGCAAGAGCTTTTTCTCTCGGTATGGGAGCTTCTGTTACATTTTGCATGTTTTTAAGTCCTATTTGGTTGTCAAGCAGGGGCTGAAGCTGCGCGCCCGCCGAGCCACCTGCTCGGTAGTTAGAACGTTCACAATGCCCAATAGGATCGTAGCTGTAGACACAGCCCTTTCCATCGGCATCCAACCCCGCTAGAACATTGGACACGTAGTAAGGGAAGAACCGCTTATAATACAGCATGGTGGAGAGCATCTGAGCGACGGCCGGTGTTGACATGGACTTATTGTGTTCGTGCTCATACATCTGCATTCTCGCTGAAAGTAGCCGGGTCAGAGTAAGCGTGTCGCACCAACAGCCTGTAGCGCCTAGTACAGTTTTGTCCGACAACTTGAACAATTTCTTTTGTTCCCTTGTATAAATTGAGAAACCCGTACTCAGACGGGTATCAGCACCAATTACAGCGTAATCCTCACCGGCGATGGCAACGATGCTTCCTCCATTATCAGCGTACGGTTCGAAGCGAACTTGTTTAGCGCCAGGCACGGCATATTCAGGGAAGTTTCCATTTACACTCAGCATTTTGATTACAATAATAATTTTCGATAAAATTAAGTAGTAATAAAACAATTCAGATTTCAGTTTGAATGACATGCACAAATTCACAGTGTGTAATGTACTACAAAACAGTAGTGATGTTCCGATACAAGTAAGTACTTGATACTTTTATTTCGATACCAAGTACTTTTGGCATCGAATCCCTTCTTTCAATACCTTACTAGGATCGGAAGAAAAGTACTTGTTTCGAAATGAATCAGTAGATAATCTAATGGGGTAATCCAATGTTCACCCAGAGACTCGTGTGACCCATGTGAATGTTCACCCAACGACCCATGTGACCCATGTGAATGTTCAACCATGAGACCATCGGCGCCTTTTTAGGGCTTCGTACCCGAAGGGCAAAAACGTAGGTAGGTAGGTTTCTCTAAAGCGGTATCAACGATGACGCAAGTAAGAAATCGATTGTCTCCAGGCAGTATACATAGATACTTAAAGTATAGTTCTTTGCATCATTATTTGGTAAAAATTATGCATAAAGCAGTTTTCAGGTTTAGCATTAGCTTTATAATGATATATTTTTATTATTCTTTACTTCCCATACATGTACGTAATAAATCCTATTTTCTTTGGAAAAGTAATCGATATGAGTAGGTATCGATACTTTCTAGGTACTCATAAGCTTAGTAACGCAAGGCGATGTGGGTACTACTGATTTGAGTAGGTATCGATACTTTGGTGGTATCGGAACATCATTACAAAAGAGCAGTGAGTGACAGACAAATATTTTTTTATTTGTTCCTTATGGAACAGGCTAAGGTCTGCGACCATGCTGCCTAGTCATCAGTTTGCAGCCAGACAAATAATGACAATCATAGATAATAGTTTGTAAGCACAGATTAGTGAAGTGACAATGACAAAACAAAATCACATCACACAGATTATTACCAACTCCAAATTCGTATGGCCCGTATCTTAAAGCTTACCTTTATTTTCAGATAAATATAAAATAATTAATATAATATTTTTTGGGACATTTTACACAACACCATCTAGTCTCAAACAAAGCAGAGCTTGTACTATGGGTACTAGACAATGGATATAATACTTATATACTTTTTTTTGTAAATACATAGAATACATGAAACACCCAGACAGAGCACTTTAGAATAGAATAGAAAGAAAGAAAGATTTATTTGCACAGAATACAGGTGGTACCAGATATAACAATGGTGCACAGTTCTAGCTATATTCTGCCTGTATTAGGCATGCAAATATTTATAATTATATAAAACAATTAAAATACTATTATACCTATATATTACTAAATATTATTACTTATTATTTTCCTTTATTCATTAGTATTCTTATCATTTACATTTTTAAATATTTTTATAAAATAAATTATAAAACAAAAACATTTAAAAATATAAAAATAGAGGCCCACCGGTATCGGGAACAGGGTCCAAGCTACCGGCGGTCAGGGCTCCAGAGAGAGGAACCTCCTAACAATACGGGCCGTGTCCAGCAGTACTGCTTTCTGGATCAGGCCCTTGACCCAGCCGCCTAACGAGAGCCTCCTAAGGTGTTGGTCGAGGCTCGTGGCTATTAAGCCATTGGCTGACACGACTATCGGTACAATGATCGCTGTGTCCACATCCCACATGTCGACAACCTCGCGAGCCAAGTCAAGATACTTGATTTGCTTATCTTTCTCGGCTTTCACGAGGTTCCCGTCATGCGGGACGGTAATGTCAACAATCATTGCACGCCTCTCAATTCGGTCCACCACCACTATAGCAGGCTTATTGGCTACAATAGTCCTATCAGTGATGATGGACCGATCCCAGTACAATGTGATATTGCCATTTTCGAGAACTGGGTCGGGCACATACCTGTAGTACGGTACCTCCGATGCCACAAGAGTGTATTTCAGAGCAAGTTGCTGATGGATAATTCTGGCTACAAGGTTGTGCCTATGCAAGTACTCCTCGTTAGCTAGACGAGAACAACCAGAGATAATGTGGCGGATCGATTCACCCGGGCGGTGACATGCCCGACAGATGTCAACCGCACCATCCTTCACAATAAATCTCCGGTAGTTATTCGTCATGATAACTTCGTCCATAATTGCACAGACAAAACCTTCGGTTTCCCCAAAAAGGTCACCGAAACGCAGCCAGGCTACGGACGCTGCTTGGTCTACATCGGGCCCATGTAGGGCCCCGAAAAAGCGTCCGTGGAGCTCCTTACTCTGCCATACCTTCCTGCGGTCGTTAGTATCAAGCACTACAGGCTTGCGCCAGTTCTCATTCGCCAAGGAGAGCGAATGAGAACTGGCAAATGAACTTTACTTATTATTATTATTACCTTTATTCATTTATATATACATATTATTGATATTTTTAAATATTTAACAAATAGTATAAAAATATTGTAAAACATTTAAAAATATAAAAAATAGTAGCCCACCGGTATCGGGAACAGTATCCAAGCTACCGGTGGTCAGGGCCCCAGCGAGAGGAACCTCCTGACGATGCGCGCCGTGTCCAGGAGTACCGCCTTCTGCATCAGACCCTTGACCCAGCCGCCTAACGAAAGCCTCCTCAGATGTAAGTCGAGGCTCTTGGCTATTAGACCATTGGCTGAAACGACTATCGGCACAATGACTGCTGAATCCACATCCCACATGTCGACAACCTCGCGCGCCAAATCAAGATATTTACTTTGTTTATCTTTCTCAGCTTTCACGAGATTCTCGTCATGCGGGATGGTGATATCAATAATCATTGCGCGACGTTCTGATCGATCTATCACCACTACATCAGGCTTATTGGCCATAATAGTCCTGTCAGTGATAATAGATCGATCCCAGTATAAGGTGACATGGCCATTTTCGAGAACTGGGTCGGGCACATACCTGTAGTACGCTACCTCTGAGTCCACAAGGCTGTATTTCAGGGCAAGTTGTTGATGGATAATCCTGGCCACTAGATTGTGTCGGTGCAAGTACTCTGTGTTAGCTAGACGAGAACAACCAGAGATAATGTGACGGATAGATTCACCAGGACAGTGGCATGCCCGACAAATGTCAACTGTGCCATCCTTCACGATATACTTCCGATAGTTATTCGTCATCATAACTTCATCCATAATTGCACAAACAAATCCTTCGGTCTCCCCGAAGAGGTCACCGAAGCGTAACCAGGCCACGGACGCTAACAGATCAACATCAGGCCCATGTAAGGCCCGAAAAAAGCGTCCGTGGAGTTCCTTACTCTGCCATACCACCATGCGATCATTAGTGCTTAGTACTTGAGGTTTGCGCCAGTTCTCTTTAGCTAAGGTAAGCGGGGTAAGTCCTTTATCCACTGCGACGACATTTCGATGCATCCCCACGTCAGCATGGAGAAAATAATCTCTGAGGCTGCATATCTCACGGTTGTGGAGGGTCTTAGCATTCAAAAAGCCGCGACCCCCACATTTCCGCGGGATGTACAACCTCATCACTGACGAGCGTGGGTGATGCATACGATATGACGTCAGCAGTGTGCGGACTCTCCTATCCAGGGCGTCAAGCTCAGTCTGCGTCCACTTGACTATGCCGAAAGAATATATTAAGACTGGCATAACCCAACCGTTGAAGGCACGCACCTTGTTTGCGCCTGACAAAAGACTGTTGAAAACTTTTCTCAGGCGGCAGAAGAAGCGTTCCCGCAACGATTGTTTTATGTCAGCCTCACTGATTCCCAATGCCTCCGACATACCCAAGTACTTATAAGTTTCAGTTGAGGAAAGGGATCGAAGGTGTATGGTGTCCGAGAGCTGGGTTCCCGGGGACTCCACAATCCCCCCTCGCTTCACATGCATGATGGCACATTTGTCCACACCAAACTCCATTTTAATGGAGCCACTAAATTCTACAGTTAACTTTAGTAGCTCCATCAAATGGGAATGGTTATGGGCAAACAGCTTTAGGTCATCCATGTAAAGGAGGTGGGATATTGCCTGATCACCTCTTCTCAACCTATAACCCAGCCCTGAACCCTCTAATAATGTGCTCAGAGGGTTCAAGGCTAAGCAAAACCATAGCGGGCTCAGACTATCGCCCTGAAATATACCTCGCTCAATCCTAATCAGTTCATCGCTACCTTGGATTTGTCGACATCCTGGATAGTGAAGGACTGTACTCCATTGCCGCATACATGACATTAGGAAGGTGCGTAGTGTTGTATTTATTTTATACAACTCCATCACCCTCATAAGCCATGTATGAGGTACCGAGTCATAAGCCTTCTTGTAATCAATCCAACATGTAGACATATCCTTTCTAAAGCGGCGAACTTGCTGATTAATGGCCATGTCAATGAGAAGTAGCTCTTTAGTGCCACGGGACCCATTCCTACATCCATTCTGAGAAGCAGACATAATGTTATTGTTTTCAATATGTTGATTAATTTTCGCCCTCAAAATGGATGTAAGAAGTTTATAGACCGTCGGCAAACACGTGATCGGTCTATAATTTTTCGGATCCGCCGCACTTCCCGATTTATAGAGCAGGTGGGTAATACCGGTCGTTAAGAACGTGGGCAATGATGCTGACTCCAAAGATGACTGGAATTGTGAGGCCAAGCAAGCATGTGAACTGCGTAACCACTTTATCCAATAATTGTGCAGTCCATCCGGTCCTGGGGATTTCCAATTGGACATCGGATTGACTGCATGGGTTACGTCTTGCGTGCTTATATGTATGTCCTCCATTTCTTCAATTGGTTCACATGCTAGCTGAACCTCACGCATCCAATCACCCTCGATGTGATCCACAGGCGCCGACCAAATACTGCGCCAAAATGCATTGACAGCTTCATTATCTGGCCGGCACGTGTCAGCCTCACCTTGGTCAGGATGTTCCCAAGTTCTGTATACCCCCCTTTCATTACTCCGGAACATGCGATTCTGGTTGAATCGATCCACCCGCTTTTTATACCGACGGATACGGCTAGCCCATGCGCAAACTTTCTGCTTCAAGGAGTCAATACGCTCCATAACGTGATACGTGTAATCTCGTGTAATTATTATTACTATTATTATTACTTACAAAATGTCGTTATCTTATTATTTGGCATATTTGTATTGTCACTACATTACATTATTTCAAATTTTACAAAAAGTCACATTCATTAGTTTTATGTCGCATAAACTCTTCGATTGTATAAAAGCACTTATCTACTAGCCATTTTCTCAACTTAATTTTAAAATATTTAAATGTGAGTTTCCTGAGATTCTTAGGCAATTTGTTGAAAACTGATATGCACATGTGATAAACATTTTTTTTATTTAGTTTGGTTCTACAAAATGGAATAATTATTTTAGTAGGATCTCTTGGTCTGTATTTAGTTACATGTTCCCCCTTGAATTTGAAAAAATCGTTATACTTCCTTACAAAGACTGATACTTCAAAAACATACATGCCAATGCCAAAACACGGTCAATGTCAGCAAATTTAATTTTTTAAATAAAGGTTTACATGATTCAAGTGGACTTGCTCCACAAATAGCTCTTAAACATTTCTTCTGTACAATGAATGCTTGACCAATATCAGTCGAATTCCCCCATATTATTATCCCATACCTAAGGATTGACTCTACATAACCTTTATATGCTATTCCTGCAGTCTTTTCATCTGACACGATACGAAGTTTTCTAAGGGCGTAGACAAATCTGCTTAGTTTAAGGATAACATCATTTATGTGTTGTTTCCAGTTACAAAATCCATCCAGAGTTATACCTAAGAACTTTATACTGTCAGCTTCTTCTATAATGTCATTTTCTATCTAGTTAATATTATTATTATCAAACTGTTTACTTTTATATGTACAAAATTTTATGAATTTGGTTTTTGACAGATTTACATTTAAATTATTAGCTTTTAACCATTTTAGTGTAGATTGTATCTCTTTACTTATTTTAATTTCGTGAAAGTTAGTTATTTTAATTTCGTAGAATGTTTTATTTGCCAAGAATGTAGGTAGTACAATATGATGTAGGAATTTATGTACCTACTTATTAATTATAACAAAAAATCATAAGTGCTTATCATACTAATATTATAAATGTGAATGTTTAGATTTTTGTTTGTTTGTTTATTTGTTGCTCAATCACGCAAAAATGGCTGAAGCGATTTGCATGTAATTTGGTATACTAATAGTATGTGACCGGTAATAAAGTATAGGCTACTTTTTATCCCGGAAAAATGACGGAATATCCCGGAAATCCCGAAAAGCTGATATAGAGGAACTACTTACGGGATTTGAATTTAATTTCATACACATGTAGTATGTGACCGAGAATAAAGTATGGGCTACTTTTTATCCCGGCAAAATGTCGGAATATCCCGGAAATCCCGAAAAACTGATATAGGGGAACTACTTACGGGATTTGAATGAAATTTCATACACACGTAGTATGTGACCGGGAAGAGCAAATAGGATATATTTTACCCCAGAAAAATGTGGAAATATCCCGGAAATCCCGAAAAACGAATAGCTTACGGGATTTGAATGAAATTTCATACACACATAGTATGTGACCGGGAATTACAAATAAGATATATTTTACCCCAGAAAAATGTGGGAATATCCCGGAAATCCCGAAAAACTAATATCTTACGGAATTTGAATGAAATTTCATACACACATAGTATGTGACCGGGAATTACAAATAGGATATATTTTACCCCAGAAAAATATGGAAATATCCCGGAAATCCCGAAAAACGAATAGCTTGCGGGATTTGAATGAAATTTCATACACACATAGTATGTGACCGGGAATACCATGAATACAATCCGACAACAATTGTGTTACTAAGTCTAGGCGTACGAAGTCGCGGGTAAAAGCATGTTATTCCGTATCTCGGAACAGATACTACAAGGCTGTGATAAGCTATTAATACTGTTTGCGTATTTACTTTCTTTGTCAAATTAAATAGAGCATAAGCAGAAGTACTCAATCTTTTACAGATGTCCTCAGCCTGTGCCTTTCAGTTTAATTGACTATCAACGAATACCCCTAAAAATGTTGTAACGTTAATTTCATCAATAATTTGACCATCATAACTTATGTTTAAGTTTCCAGTGCTTGTCCGCTGATAAAAGTGCACAACTTTTGTTTTTTGTAAATTAATGACTAAATTATTAACATATTGATTTCTGACATTTACGCGAATATTATACATTGAAATAAAACTACTTTTTACGGATTTTATCTAAATGGTGAATCGCACCACCACCCAACACAGTTATCTACCGTCGGTAAATCTTTGTTTCAGAGAGCACATGGGATCTGTGATGAGCAACACCTGGCTGCTGAGCTTCAACATGTCAAGCAAGTCCTGCATGACAACAAGCTCCGAATACCGCGCCCTTGCCACAGAAACCGTGTGAAACGTGCCACAGTTGAGCGCTTACCTGCCGTACTACCATATGTTAGAGGAGTCACCGATAAAATTGGCTACATCTTGAAGCGTACTTCAAGCCGCTGAAGAAGATCAGTCAGTTCTTACCATATGTTCTTACAAGATGCGGGCGTATACAAGCTTGATTGTGATTGCGGTCTCTCATATATAGGCCAAACTAAAAGAAGCATAGGGACCCGCGTAAAAGAACACATCGCCGATGTCAAACACCGCCGTTCCAAGAAGTCAGCAGTTTGTGAACATACCCTTGACAAGGCCCAGCATTATATCAGATTTGATAAACCACAAATACTTGCGAAGGAAAGTCGATACCTACCCAGGATGATTCGTGAGGCTATTGAAATTAAAAAACATCCAAATTTCAATAGAGAAGATGGCTGGGTCTTACTACCTGCTTGGAATCCTGTTATAGATTCTATTAAACCTAAATCCAGGCCTACAACTGCAAGACCAAAGGATACTGTGAGCTCGTTCTGCGTGAATCGGATTGCCAATAATTAATTGAATATTTTTTACTTTAAAAGAGACCATGATTCTCTGAGTTTGTTTCGGCGTTTCTTCTCAGAGGTCGTCAGCTAGGAAATGCCGGCTCCATCTAGTTTTAATTAATAATTAGTAATAAATTTCATTGATCATGTAACAATAAAAAATGTAGGGTAGCTGTCAGTAATTATATCATCAAGACGCCCACCACCTCAGTCTACCCGTGACCATGGACGCTGTAAAGGGTCCGAAACGTCGGGATTAATAATATCAATATACGCGATAAAATCCGTAAAAAGTAGTTTTATTTCAATAAATTATTAACATCTAACCAGTTAACTATAGTATGAAGGGCAAAATTTATATCATTTTCAACAACACATTTGTAGCACAATGTTTTGGCAATTGATTAACAGTGTACTGTCAGCGAACAAAACCATAGGGTGTGGTGTTTGAAGTGGTAGATCCTAAATATAAAGCAAAAATAATAGTGGTCCGAGAACGCTGCCCTGCGGTACGCCGACTTTTATTTTTCTAGCAGATTATAAATATTTTTGTTCATATTTTGTTTTTAAGCAAATTCTTGAAATCTCTGTAAATTGTTTCCGGTGTGTTAGATAGGATCGTATTAAATTGTGGACATTTCCACGAATGCCATATGCGTGTAGTTTGTGTAACAAAATATTATGATTCACACAGTCGAAAGCTTTCGACATATCCGTGTAAATTGCGCAGACAGGTTTTCGGGTATCAACCTTCGGCAGTATATGATATGAAAAAGTCAAATATAAATTCAGTCAAGTCAAATATTTATATTTTTGTTTTTCCAACCCTTTTTTGGTTTTTAAAATTTTGATAAAAACGAATAAATTGAATTATAAATATATTTTTCTGTGATTTTAGAGAATACCAGTATTAATGCGATTGGCCTGTATTTTTTCATCATTCATTTGATTTTACTTTTATGAATGTATAAGGAAAACATAAATCGTATATAAGTTTGAAAATTTCTAAAAAGCTGTCATAGGCTTCATTTGTGTCTTGCGTGTCATACAAGGTCATTATTAGTATAGGCGAAACCTGAAACACGTGTCTAGTATTTTTATGTAAAGAATCTATGTACAGTATTTCTAAACGGTATCATGACAAAATCACAAAGTTATAAGCATGTTATGTTACCTCGTTGTCCATGCAAAAACATGCGCACCACGCGGCACGAGGCGCCCACGCGCCGCCGCCCGCGCCCCGCGTCGTCTTGTGCTCATTGAAAGAAATAATTTGGCAGTAGTACCTAACCATACGGCGATTTTATTGCAATTAATTGGTGATAACATTTTTCATCATACTTGCAGGCTTTGGACTACCGCAATGGTTGTGTAGGTAGATATTATTATGTACTTTATTCGTAAATACGGCCGCACGTGATAAAATTTAGTCAATGCGATTAGTGCACCTTATGCCAACCACTTAAAGTTCAAAGTGGATGAAAAGTGTTAAACATTGCATTACTTAACCACAGCAGGCTGTAGGTGTAAATAACAACTTTCTACATTTAACCGTTTTGACTAGGCATGGCATGTTCAATAATTTAAATCATCACTTTTGACAATGATTGACTTTAAAGTTATTTTAGCGAAGCAAAAATCCGAACGCGGGCAGGATTTGAACCGACGTCTTTAGGTACACCAGACGGTATGACCACTAAGCCACCGCGGACGTAAATTTTTTTGTTGTTGAAATAACTTTAAAATCTGTCCTAATTGACTTGATTGTAAATAGTGTTCAACAATGTTTACAATATCTTAGGTACTTATCAATGTTTGTGTATGAGAAATACATTGCTACACGACACTTTTTACTCACGTTTTGTACACAGTTACACACGATCAACCGAAACACACTACTCGGACGGGAGCTCGCGACATGTAGGTACCTAACTGAACGGGAGCACGATACGTGCGCAGTGACCGATAGCATCCGGGCGACTGAAGGGATGGATTAGCTCCTGGCCCGCGTGCGCCCGCGCCCGCCCAGTCCTGCTTCGACCGAGGCATGTGGCACGTGGCATGCCGCGTGACCTGTGTTGCGCGCATATGATTGCGGATAGGTACTTAGTGTCGCTCGGTGTCCTACTCGTAACATTTTTTAAATATTTTTGGGACAAAATATAACATGATTCAAAAATTATTGGAATCGATTCAGTTACTGATTCTGAACAAACTATATTCAGGTTTCGCATATACTAATAATGACCTTGTATACGTCGGAAAATGATAAACTTTCGTGATGGCCTTTAAATTTTATGAGACGTTCTAAAGATATATCTCGAATCTTTGTCTTCCAAGATTTTATTTGACAGAACTTAGCAACTTTTACTATCAACAGCTGGGCAGTGTGATCAGACAATCCAAAATCTATTACTTTACAGTCACTTACTTGTTTGTAATTATGGGCAAAGTTATCGAGACAAGTATTACTGATGAGGCGAGTCGCCTGATTTAATTCTAATTTGAGGTTGTAACTTAAAAGAAAGCATATGAAGTCCAGAGCTATTTTGTTATGTTTCAAAATGTCAATATAAAAATATCCACATACAATTACTTTCTGATTTATTTTCAAAAGACTTAACAAATAATAATTAAATATTTACAAAATATACATACTTACCTATACCAAAACAAAAAATAATTACTTTCTTGTGTGGTTTGTTACATACTTATTCTTTTTAAGACTTCGTCCATATTCTCGTAAAACTGATTTAGATTAGATTGCTTATGTGGTCTATAAACACATAAAATAATTATTTGTTGTTTACATAATTCAATGGCACAGCATTCTATAACACCCGGTATTGAAAAATATATTTTATATTTTTCAATACCGGGTAATTATTATATATTTATGGATACTTTCATCCTGTATCAGCATACATAATTATTGTCTTCACCATAATAATTATCACCAATAAGTAGTTTGGCAAAAAAGTATCACACGCACTTTGATTATATACTTGTCTAGATGGAGCAATGCAAACAAACGACACGCGAAAACTGGGGCCAAATTGCGTGATATGTGTGAGTACCGCTTGTGTACTTATTGTAGTCAAACTGTCAAGGTGTGCGTGTTTAGGGATGCCTGCTCCAAATTATTAACTTACCTTTTCTCCATTATTTAATGGGATGACAGTTAAACGAAATAGGCTGAATAAAGTAATTATTTTGTAGATTAGTGTTTTATTTATTTTAATAAAAACAAAAAATACAATGAAAAAATATATACAGCAATTTATAGATCAAAATCCATCTCTTTGTATTTGTTTTCGAAATAGTTTTTTTTTTATATTTCATTTCGTGTCCAGGCAAGTTATAATTTACTGATCAAATAAATTATGTAGGTAATTATTAAAATAATAAAATTTTCTCATCGAAAGATGATGACTGATATTTGCATTTTATCTCCCATAGTTTCGCCAAAACTCCCTTGTAATAAATTGACAACACCGGCTAATCTGTCGAACCTACAAATTAACGAATTGAAAAATCATGTTTTCATAAAATAATAGAGGTTAAATAACAAAACTTACCAATGTAATGTGATCTTAGTGTAATTATACGGTTTTCCCACATAATTGCGACACAATTTGACAGCACATACCGACATAATTAATTATTTTTCGAGAACTCCACACCCTGAAGTGATCCAAATGACACTGACGTAAGTGAGAAGAGAGTCTACCAATTTTAGTAGACTTTATTTGGGCCGTTCTGTACGTGTCAATGTGGCATCTAGACAAGTTTAAAATCAAAGCACACGCAGTGACAGCAAAAACAAAAACTTAGTTTTTTTTTTTTTTTTTTTTGTAGTGTGGCACTAGTTTGATCTTTGTGCCAATTTCGGGTAATAAAAGGTAGGGAAATATTTTTAACGGAAAATATCGGAGAGGAAACGGAATTTTGTAAGGTTCAGGAAAGGAAGTATTTTATTCTTTAGGAAAAATACATATATAGGTAAACATACACAAACTAAATCTTTATATCATTTTTTAACAAGAATGCAGATATCAAGTTAAAATATTCAATGGGATTCATTACTAAACAAGAAACACAAGTGGGAAGGGAAACATTTTGGGAAACAAGAGAACGGAGGAAGGAAGAACGATCATGACGGGAACAGGAGAAGAATATGTGATCTAAAGTACCAACATCATCTCCACACTCGCAAAGATTACTATCTACGATATGCAACTTAGCAAGGTGGAAAGGAGTACAAACGTGGCCAAGCCGCATGCGAATTATCATGCTTGTAATGAGTTTAGAGCCTTTTACTTTAGAAAACCATGGTTTGACTTGGACTGAGGGCTGAATTGAGGCATAAACCTTGCCCTTTACTTGAGAGCTCTCACTCCAAAGAAGTTCCCAGGAATCTCGAAGATAATCTTTAGGGAGGCTGACAAGATCATGACAAAAAATTTTATAAGGGAATGTGTCACCATTCTGCACCGCTTGTTTGGCTAACTGATCAGCTCTTTCGTTTCCTTGGATTCCGGAGTGACTTGGAATCCAAGCAAACTGTACCGTGTAGTTTCTCAGTATACATTTGTGCAACTGTTTTCTTATGTCAAATACGATGGGATAAAAGGGTTTCATTTTAAATGTAAACTTTTCAATTGTTTGTAATGCACTTTTAGAGTCACATAATATGAGAACATTTTTAAGTTTAGCAATTAACACGTACTCTAATGCCTTGAACAAACCAAAGCATTCCCCAGTGAAAACTGATGTTTCAGGAGGAAGTTTAACCATCTGAATTACTTTATACTGAGAATGAAATATACCTACTCCCACACAACTAGACCGGGTCTTTGATGAGTCCGTAAAGATATAATGATAGTCTTTCCAGTTTTCACCAACGGCAGCATTAAATTTTATGTTAGCTCCTAAATCACTTTTTTCTATACCGAAATTATAATGCACTACAGGGGAGACAAGTAAGGGTTCAAAAGTTTTGCATTCAAATAAAGGAAGAGTAGGTGACCTATGTACACTCGCTGGTATAGAATTAAACTTCCTGAGACTTTTAACTAAACACGGAATATCTTTGTGCCGCCAATAGTATGAAGTTTGAATAAGATTATCAAGATTTAATAATTTTGAATGAAGCAAATGGTTAGAAAACTGCAACGATTTAAATAAAAATCGGTCAGATAGATATTGCCTTCTCAGGTGGAGCGGAGGATCTCCTACTTCTACCTGTAAGGCATTTAACGGGCTTGATTTCATGGCTCCAGAAATGATTCGAAGAGCTTTCGACTGTATGCTATCTAACTTTTGAAGACCCTTTCTGTTACCATCTTCAAGGAGGAATGTACCGTAATCAAGTATGCTTCGGATTATTGCATTATATAACAGTTTTAAACTAAAAGGATGTGCCCCCCACCATACTCCAGAAAGACACCGCATAGCATTCAGTTGACGTTCGCATTTTTCAACTACAAAGTCAAAATGTTGTTTGCCAGAAAGTTTCTTATCTAAAATCAATCCTAGAAATTTAACATGATTTTTCACAGGAAGGCTTATGCTATTAAAAGTAACAATTGGGGAAGGAATATTACGTTTTCTTGTAAAAACTACTACAGTACTTTTTTCTATTGAAAGACTTAACCCATTAATTTGTAACCATTGCTGTAAAAGACTTAGGGAGACGGTCAAAGCATTACATGCATCTGAGATGTTATTGTGAGTAGTATAGATTAAAAGGTCATCAGCATATTGTAAAACATCAGCAGATTTTTGTAGAGATGATTCTAGATCATAAGAATAAATATTATAAAGCAAAGGTGACAATACTGATCCCTGTGGAAGGCCTTTGAACACTGTCCTCGTTATTTTCTTGTCACCGCAAAAAAGAGAAATAAATCTAACTGATAACAAATTTATGATAAACCGTATAATCAAATTAGGGACGTTTAAATTAATTAGCTTGCGTTTAAGGACAGATATAAGTACATTATCATACGCACCTGTTACATCTAGAAATGCGCCAACAACCGACTCGTTTTTTGAAAAGGCTATGCGAAGGTCAGTGGTAAATACACTTAAACTGTCAGTTGTGCTTTTTCCTTTACGGAACCCGAACTGACTGCCTGCTAGTAATTGCTTGTTTTCTATATACCACTCTAAACGATTTTTAACTAAGTGTTCTGCTATTTTGGTAAGAACCGAAGATAGCGCAATAGGCCGGTATGATACAATATCATTTGAATTTTTATTTGGTTTAAGGATCGGCAAGATTTCTTGGGAACGCCAGGATTCTGGAATATTTCCAGAAACCAAAATAGAATTAATTATTTGTAGATAATATGATATTGTATTATCACTACAATGTGAGAAGAACGAATACGGAATACCATCTTCTCCTGGGGCCGAGTCTTTCAAGCATGATAGTACTCCTTTCAATTCGTACAATGAAAAGGTAGCGTTCAAAGATGAATGATTATCAATATTTAACAGAGTAGAGTTAGGGTAAATTTGATCATACTCTGGAGCTGATGCTGGAGCTAATTTGTCAAGAAAACTGTTACTAAGAGAAAGAGGTAATTGTGTAAAGGAAGGAGTATCACTAAAGGCTTTTCTAAATCTTTTAATACTGCGCCAAACTTCAGACGGGCATGTATTGGGTGATAAAGACATACAGAATGACCTCCACCCCTGAAGTTTCTTATCTCTGAGAAAAATCCGTGTATCATTAATAATATCTCTAAGGCCTTCCAAATTTTCATGTGACATGTCCTCAGCATATTTTTTTTCAGCTTCCTTTCGCTTCCTAACTGCATGAGCACACGAAGAGTCCCACCATGGGGGCATAGGAATTCTATCAGAAGGATTTTTTTTAAGAGGGAAAACTTGGTCTGCTACTTCTACTAAGCACATCGCTAAAGCTTTTGAGCAATCACTTTCTCCACCCTGAGTAATTTGCGGGAGCTCAGCAACTTTAGCATCGACAAGCGTTTTAAATTTATTCCAGTCTGCGTTTCCGAGTCCATACTTTAATCTAGGGGGTCTTTTCGGTGTTGTAATGAACTTTACAGAGGAAGTAATTATTAAAGGAAAGTGATCACTTCCAAAGGTAGAAGAAGAGAAACGGGACCAAGATAAAGATGAAGCCAATCTAGGGGAGCATATAGATAAATCCACAGCACTAGCACTTTCACCTGCATTTGTTCTACGAGTAGGCTCGCCAGTATTTATAATACATAGATTATGATCATCTATAATTTCTAATAAACGGATCCCCTCTCTTTTTGTCTCACCACTTCCCCAACACTGGTGGTGACAGTTAAAATCGCCCATTACTAAAAGTGGCCTACAAAGGGATGACAACATATTGCTAAATTCTTGTAGGGCATTGTTATTAGCAGTAGGAATGTAAGTGGTAACATAAGTAATATTATTAACAATTACCCCAACAATATCAATATTAGAACATGAAAGGAGAGAAACACGTGAAAATGGGGTATTATTTTTAATCAATATGGCTACACCGCCATATCCGTCAGCTCTGTCATTGCGTACACAAACATAACCTGGAATACCAAATACTTGATTATTTTTTAACCAAGTTTCAGATAATGCCACAATATTTGGCTTAAATTTATTTAATAAGTAGAATAGGTCCGTTTTTTTAGGTATTACTGATCGGCAGTTCCATTGAATTATTGTGTCCATCTTTTTGGTTTTTATTTAGTATTAAACTACTTATCCGCTCCACGTCGTACGGTTCAAAAGATGTAGTTTTACTTAATAACATTTTGATGAGGTTAATAATAACATCAACAACTTGCTCATTCTTGTTCTGTTCCAGTTTCATATCGGATTCCTTAGACAAAGCACTCCCATTTGCCAAAGATGGGGGTTGAAACTCCCTAAGAAGGGCGTTATGAGCTGCTCTGTCATAACCTTGTGCTGACTTAGGAGGAGCGCGGGGTTTAAGAAATACTGTCTTTTTATATGATGAAGAAGTTGGGGGTACAGGTTCTGAACTGAAGTATGAATTATTATTGGCATGAGAATCATGAGATGAAACAGTAGTGAGAACATTAGCATAGGATTTTGAGGTGGCTGGGTGTATTTTACTTGCTTCTGCATATGAAACACAGGAATGAGCCATAGTGTGTTTAATGTTTTTTTGCCTCTGAAACTCAGGGCAAGTCTTGTTTGTAGCATAGTGAAATCCAGAACAATTAACACAAGATGCAGAATCCTCTTCTACTAAACAAGTTTCACCTAAGTGATTTTGTCCACATTTATAGCATCTAGGGGCAGCTGATCTGCATTGATTTTTAGTGTGGCCATAACGGCAACAGCGGAAACATTGTATGGTGGGATACACATAAGTCTCAACAGGTAGTGCATTATAGCATACATAAATTCTTTTAGGAAGAGCTTGACCATCAAATGTTATTACAACAGTTTGAGATGGTTTCCATGTATATGACCCATTCACTTGAACTTTATAATTTAGGCGTCTAACTTTCAATATTTCACCAGTACCTATGGGAGTTGATATATTTTCTTTAACTTCTTCCACACTCCATTCAGAAGGGATACCCCGGACCAAGCCCATACGAGTGACATTAAAAGTGGGTAGAAATGCTTTAAATTTGTTCAGAGGCAATAAATTGCTATTAATAAATACGTTAGCAGCCATAGGGTTTAGAAAAGCTACAACACACTTATTCCTACCAATTCTCTTGACACTGCCAGGAACAATATTCTGAAATTTGTTATTTTTAAGGAAATTTCCAAATGCAATAGGGTGAAGAATGGTACCACTGTTTTCAGTACTGGTAATGCGCTGAACATGAACTATGTATGGCCCTGAATCAGAGGCCTGGTACTCCTTCCTACCTACACCAACTGGTTGGATTGTTTGTACTGCAGTTGGATCCAACTGCAAAGTTTGGGAAGCAGAAATTTCAGAGGGTTGAGAATGTGGAGCTGATGTATTGTTATTTATTATGAAGTCGGATTTTAAATTAACTTCTGTGCTGGGAATACATGTACAGTCAATGTGAGAAGAGGTTCCCTCAGGAACCACTCCCTGTCTACTCCGTTTGGTTTTATTACAATGCTTACATACTGTTTTATGCTTATGTGAACGCCTCTTACGAGAAGCACTAACTTTTCCGGAGCTCGACGCATCAGTTTCCCTTCCACTTGCTGTGGCTACAGACCCATCAGTGTCCATACCACCCATATCTAAATTAGTTGATATGGTAACATAATTACTTACAGGGGGACTTAAGTCAGGGCCTAAATCCCCCACATCTGCTATAGGCGGGTCGTTCATACGACCCGGGAATAGTCTTGGACTATGCTACAAATATATACAAAAACTTACCAAAAATCAGGAAAAAATTACACAAAATTAATATTATATACACTAAAAAGAAAATATATTTACATAAGAACCTCAACTGAACCAATTATTTGCTTAAAATTTAAATAGAAAAAATTGCTGAGAAAAAATACACCCGGTCTAACCGAAATTTCCCGCGCTTTGAAAAAAAAAAAAAAAAAACAGTTAATAATAGCATTTGCCAAACTATGTTGTCACCGCGTCAGACTCTTTTTTGCCCAGTTAAACATACTTATTGTGCATAAAATTAAGATGTAAGTATCTACGTACCAACCAAATCTTCGTCCATTCAAACATCGTCCAAATTGAAAAGACAACTTTCCCGTTAGAGATTTGGTCTTAAAACACTTTAAATATAATTTGTCACGCACCATTCTTATTTTATAAATATTCTGATTTTTATAAAATATCTAAACCGTCACTCGGTTAGAAAACGTCACTAAAAATTATAAAAATGTCTAACTCAGTTTAGCAGTTTTGCAATCTTGCCAGTTTACACTCGCAAAATTGAAATACTGCTAAACTGCAGAAGTGGTAATTCCCAGGTTTAATTGGTATAGGTATTTATTTACGTACACATAATACATTTATGGCGTTGTACATACCACAGATGAGTCAGATTGGTGATAAAATATCTTTTTACCGGTTTTTTAATTTATGTATGGCAATGTGATACTAACATTTTAACCAATAGGATTACAATGACGTGTAGTATATCTACAAGTAGGTATCTACGCCTACAGACAGCAATAAATGTCAACATCGTCAACATTTTTTCTGTCAAATTTCTGAATTTCATCTTTGGTTTTCAGTAATTACCGCAATTTACATTTTACACTGAAAATGTCCTCCCTAACTTCTGTGATTCCTAAGTTGTACCAAGAGTACTCAACTAAAACATCTAAAAAGTTAAAGATCATTGATGCTTATCTATTATACATATTTTTAACCGCTGTGATTCAGTTTGTATATTGCTGCCTTGTCGGCACTTTTCCATTTAATTCTTTCTTGAGCGGTTTTATTTCTACAGTCAGCTCTTTTGTCCTTGGAGGTAAGTTGTTTAATAATACTCGTAATTTGTGATAAAGAATAGGTTAAAATAATATAATAATACATACAAGGTACTTGAGTTCATCGGAGAATTTGAGGCTGGAAACGCCAATGCATTCTACAACATTCTATGCTAAATCCTTTACGGTACAGGCTGTGCGGTTGTGGAATGCATTGCCCGTATCCATACGACGTGCTCAGTCATTAATAAGTTTAAAATAATTGGTACATGCCCATTTCTTGTCACTTTAATTCAAGTATACTGCTCCTTAATCCAATTATCAATTGACGTTTTCTCATTTATTCACAATAATTATTTCAAGTCTCTCTCTTTCACTCTTACACATTCTTGTCTGTATGGGTGGATATTGTTGCTGCTGTATTTCTGACTACCTACGCTGCTATATATCATATAATATATAAATATATAAGTATATAATATAGGTATATAATTATATTTAATTATTTATCTCATACAATGTATTATATTTATTTTAGTTGTTTTGTAATATATTTTATGTTTAAGTTGGTTATAGTACACCATTGACTACCCACCATTTTTTCATATGTTCCTGTCCATCCAAAGGTTCTTCTTCTTCTTTTCGTGTCGATGGTAAATACATTATTTATATTACTTGAGCCCAGTAGGTGGCCACGTTAATTGCGGCATCAGTGGCATTCTTTAGATCTTTAAAGGTGCAGGTGTAAAGGGCAATTTGGGCAAAGTGTAGCATGGTCTGGTCAGGGGCACCACATTCGCACTCTGTGGCGCCCTGATCTATGATCCCCCCATTTCGCCAAGTTGTGTTTGCAGCGGCCAACTTGAGAGCGCATCTGGTTGAGTGCTCTCCATACAACCACTGCAGGTCACGTCCGGGTGGCAGGTTACTCCTCACATTAGGTGGCTGGTCCTGCCGGAAGAGTTTTCTTCACTGCACAAACGGGTAGACTTAAGAGCCGAAAACTCTTCCGGCTCTTAAGTCTAGCCGGGGCTGTGGTATAGTAAGGGGATGTCGGCGCATACGACCTCCCTTCGTACAGCAGGTGGTGCGTTACCAGCCAACGGGTAGATGTTATTGAGAGGAGTAGGTCTTAGGCAGCCCGATATTATTCGGCAGTTTTCGTTCAGATGCCACACTGGGCACGCAAATTCGCCAGAAGAGAAGCAAAGGACATCGGGTGCTGCTCCCCAATTGGTGGAAATAAGACGACGCAACAGATTATTTCGGGATCCGACCTTCTGTTTTGTTTTATAACACTGTGACTTATATGTTAAGGCTCTATCTAATGTTACACCCAGGTATTTAGGATTTGGGCAGTGTTCAACTTTAGTTCCTTGCCATGTGATATTAAGCGTCCGACTTGAATATCTGTTGTGGAGATGGAATGCGCATGATTGTGTTTTCGACGGGTTCGGCAGAAGAGCATTATTGTCGTAGTATTTCCCCAGTGAGTCGAGTGCCGTTGACAACTTATGTTCAACCTCTTCGAATGTTACCGATTATGCCGCTAGAGCCAAGTCATCAGCATATAAGAAGCGCTCCGTGTGCTGGGTGCTAGGCTGGTCATTGTAGATGTTAAAAAGCGTTGGCGCCAGCACACTGCCTTGAGGGAGACCATTTTTTTGTCGTCGCCATCTGCTCTTAGTAGACTGGAAGCACACCTGGAAGCGGCGATTGTGTAGGAGTTGTCTGGTAGATATCGCTATTAGCGATAAGACCGCCATTGTACCCTTAGTTTTATAAATTCCAGAATGTTTGCTTCTTGTCTTGGTGTACAATAAAGTTTTATTCTATTCTATTCTAATAATTTAATAGCCGATTTAAATATAACTTGAAACATACAACTAAATCTTGTTGTTTTCAGTTTGTCTACGCCTTCAAGTTAATCCGGACAACAAAAATGAATTCCAAGGTTTGAGTGCAGAGCGAGGTTTTGCCGACTTCATATTTGCCCACCTAGTGTTACACATTGTTGTCATCAATTTCATAGGATAACTACCTAGGTACCTAATTAATGTAACAATTACTACTGAATAAGAAAGATCCTCTAATAAATTTTTTAAGCCTATCATGCCATTTTAGTTCCATAATTTATAAAAGCCCAGAGTTTTAAGCATAGCAGCACATGTCATCAAATCATTTGACTGATTGATGAGTTACCTACAATGTCTACATAATAGGTTGTGGGTTCAATTCCCACAGGACACAAATATTTGTGTAGGTAAAACATGAGTATTTGTGTATGTCTGGGTGTTTCTTATACATATATTATAAGTATGTACAAAAAAAAAGTATATAAATATTATATCCATTGTCTAGTACACCCATAACACAAGTTCTGCTTAGTTTGGGACTAGATGGTGCTGTGTAAAAATGTCCCAAAATATTTATTATTTTGTAGATATTGTCTCCTGAATACATGCATCCCTACTGCACTACAGATTAACCAAAAATTAGTACACATTTGTACAAAAGTACACATTTGGATCTCAATCCAAATGTGTACACCTAATAATTTTTGTATTGTAAAAACCATAAAACAACAGGCAAACTGCCTCTTTAGTCTAGTGGTCCTATGCGCGACTGCTACTACACTATAGGTACAGGGTGTGATTCCTAGGTTGAGTAGTGTTATTGGGTTTTTCTATGAAATTCTCAGTAGCAGCTCAGAGTTTGGATAAGTGCCCGGTTAATGGAAATAGGCTCGCCCCCTGTTACATGAGAAATAAACATACTGGCAAACTGTGGGTGTACAGCTCTGCCTAACCCTTGGGGGAATGTAGGTGTGACGGTATGTTATGTTTATAATTCAAAACTCCTCACCAAGATGTGTTCAAAATCTTTTGTTCCTTAGCACCACTTGTTTGATCTGCTGAAATAACTATACATAAATGTTCACAATTCCAGATTTGCATACATTTAATGAAAATAAAATCACCTTTTTATACACAAAGAGAGAGCTGAGAACAGACATGCTGTTCTGTCCATGGCTACTATCGGTAAAGCATTGTATTTACAAAAAAAGGATATGTGTCCAGTACCCACAGTACAAACTCTTTTGGGATTAGGTTGTGCCATGTAAAGTGACCCAAATATTAAAAGAATATATAAAAAATACCCTGATTTCAAGACTACACGCACGCCTAACATGCGCGTATAGAAATAATTTTAGCGTCACTTACCCTCTTGTGCTATAACTATGGCTGGAGACAAGATAACGTGGCGACAAAATTATTATTGTTGAAATTATTCAGGAAAAGAACATGCACGGGCGCATGAGCATGGCCCGATCTGATCGCGGGCGGCCACCGCGTGCCTTCCCCTCCTCACCGCGCCAGTCTGCTATACGTGACCGTGGGCAGGCCGTTAACGTACATAAAAGGCAGTAATATCTGCAATGCAAGAATTCACAATTTCATGTCTTAATATTGTATTTTTAGCATACCATCACGGTTAAATTCCCCGAAGGGTTAGGTAGAGGTATACCCAATGTACACCCACGTGTTTAAGTCTCATGAAATATCACTGAGAATTTATTTGAAAAACTCAGTAACGCTGCTTGACCTGGGAATCGAACCCAGAGGCTTAGCGAGTCGCGCTTACGCCTTCTGGACTGATGAGGCAGCTCTTTTCTTTTTTGTTATACATATATTACATATACTGGCCCGCTGCTGGGCACAGGTCTCCTCTCACAGATTGAGAGGGATTAGACTATAGTCAGAGGTGCGTGCCTTGGATTCGAACTCGAGATCTTCGACTTGACAGTCCAATGGTGATACCACTAGGCTATCACTGCTTTTTTTGTAATACATAGTGGCAATTGTTTTTTTGTTTCCATAAAATCGTTAAATTAAATTCTTTGGAAAGGCATCTTTTGAGAATGACAACAGCCAGATGGTGCAACAATATCGTAACAGCTGTGGGCAAGAAATTGTCGCAGAGTGGCTACTCTTGACAATATATTGCCCACAGCAATGAATCTACATGAAGAGGCCGTGCCTCAGCAGTCGACAGCATCGGGTTCCTGATGATAATGATGGAAACAGCCAGTGCTGACAAGTATTTATATATCGTAGGCCTCACCTGGTTGAAAGTAGTGTTAAAAATACACAAATATATTTTGTAATATTAATTTTTATTTTGACTAGTCATGAATCAATTTTCATTGTTATTTTAAATGTATCAGCAGTAACCTAACGCTGCATCTATCTCAATAACTAAAAACAATAAAATTATCATAAATAAGTACTTGTCTCTCCCGTGTTCCATACATAGTGGCCCCATTAGTTCCACGTTAAATTACTTCTATTCTCTACTTTTAACAAAAGTCAGTTAGCCACTTAAGTCACTTAAGATAATTTTGTCAAGTTACTAATATCACATATAAATTTTATCTTTATGCATGGAACTGCACACACACACATAAGTATAAAATAAGTACAAAAATCAACAATATAGGGATTTCTTTAACAATAGCAATGTTTGGTTGTTAATGATAAACATGCATTTCTGTTATAAAATAGGATTACAAAACTATTAGTACGATAAAAGTTGCGAGACACAAATTATTTAATAACTAAAAACACGTACTTTACAGAAACGACTATAGGCAGCAGTGCCACGGGCGGACCCACGGCACACTACTTGCAATACATTTTGTTAATAATAAAATATATTGTGTGGTTCACAACTAAACACAGGCGTTTCGTTTTATTAATGTCGAATAACTGACCTTTACATAAATTGGAAGCATTACAATAATTAAAGGGAGATCAAACTGGTATACATAATTTACAAGGTTGTGTACATTGAATGGTTGACTACAAACTATGGACGACAGGATTTTTATATAATTTTTATTAAATAGAAAAATACACTCTCAAAGGTAAAATAGAAAAATAAATCGGCGCGAGAAGCGTCTAAGTAATAAGGCCCTCAAACGGATCGCCAACAGCGCGCCAGTGCTAACTGAAATATTTTAATATAGAATTCAGCTTGGCTCGTCGATGTAAGAGGACATACTAATTTTTACACTAATTAAAATATCACAAAGGTGAAGTATTTACATTAAATCAGTATTTATGGCTACTTACTAAAAATAAAGAGTCGTAGTCGTAACACGCTATATTTGCAATGACGATTTCTAACATCATCGAGTTCGCCGACTCAGCTGCGCGGCACTGGCAGCGCCGGCTCAGCTGCGCGGCACTGGCAGCGCCGGCTCAGCTGCGCGGCACTGGCAGCGCCGGCTCAGCTGCGCGGCACTGGCAGCGCCGGCTCAGCTGCGCGGCACTGGCAGCGCCGGCTCAGCTGCGCGGCACTGGCAGCGCCGGCTCAGCTGCGCGGCACTGGCAGCGCCGGCTCAGCTGCGCGGCACTGGCAGCGCCGGCTCAGCTGCGCGGCACTGGCAGCGCCGGCTCAGCTGCGCGGCACTGGCAGCGCCGGCTCAGCTGCGCGGCACTGGCAGCGCCGGCTCAGCTGCGCGGCACTGGCAGCGCCGGCTCAGCTGCGCGGCACTGGCAGCGCCGGCTCAGCTGCGCGGCACTGGCAGCGCCGGCTCAGCTGCGCGGCACTGGCAGCGCCGGCTCAGCTGCGCGGCACTGGCAGCGCCGGCTCAGCTGCGCGGCACTGGCAGCGCCGGCTCAGCTGCGCGGCACTGGCAGCGCCGGCTCAGCTGCGCGGCACTGGCAGCGCCGGCTCAGCTGCGCGGCACTGGCAGCGCCGGCTCAGCTGCGCGGCACTGGCAGCGCCGGCTCAGCTGCGCGGCACTGGCAGCGCCGGCTCAGCTGCGCGGCACTGGCAGCGCCGGCTCAGCTGCGCGGCACTGGCAGCGCCGGCTCAGCTGCGCGGCACTGGCAGCGCCGGCTCAGCTGCGCGGCACTGGCAGCGCCGGCTCAGCTGCGCGGCACTGGCAGCGCCGGCTCAGCTGCGCGGCACTGGCAGCGCCGGCTCAGCTGCGCGGGGCGTGCTGCGCCTGCGCCGGTGGCGGGGCGGCGTCGGTTGGCCTGGTCAGTTTGTCGAGGTAGCGACGTCGTGCGTCGGCGACCAGCTGTTCCTTGCGCACCTGCAGCAGCGTCTCGCGCTCCGTGGCGCAGCGGGAGAAGCGCCCGCCCGCCGCCGCACCGCTCACGCTGGCGACACAACACTATCAGTAGGCCAAACCGAGTGTTGGGCGGGCTCGTCCACTGCGGTGGGTACTTACGGGTCATCGAGGTCGGCGCCGGCCGGGCTGGGCGGGATGGGCGGGCTGGGCGGCCGTGCCAACGCCGGCAGCGACGTGTAGGCGGGCAGCGGCTCCATGGGGAACGAGCCGAACGACGCCGCTGCCGATGTCGCCGCGTCCACTAGCGAGGCGGGGGCGGCCACCGGGGCTGCGGTCGGGAGGGGAGCGGGCTCAGGCGCAGACATCTCTAATAACCCGAAAAAAAGCAGAATTAACAGAAGAAAGCAGACTAAGCAACATGGACACTAAAGCGAATTAATAAACTACTCGTTTAGGATACAAATAGATATAGACTATTAGTTGGGTCTGTATGGTCTGTGGATAGCCGGCGCACCGGCGGTGACGTACCTGGGTGCGGCGGCAGGCGGCCCTCCAGGATGTTGTCGAGCGTGAGGTCGGCGGAGCGCGTGCGGGCGAGGTCTGCGGCGAGCGCGGCGCGGGAGTACTGTGGGAACATGTGCTGCAGCTGTGCGGCGGCGACGTCAACCTGCGCGGCGGCGAGCGCGTCGGGCCGGACTCTCGTCACCTCCACAGAGAAGCTCGGCAGCCACGACACGTACCGAGACCCTGCAACAAACAACACGCAACACACACACACACTGTTATCGTCATTATGCTTCAAATTTGCGTAAAATATAAGGGTACTTCATATTGTTGTATACATCCAAGGGTTTACAAAGTAGCAACCCCTACATAGGGGTTCCCAAACTATAGGGGTTTGGACTGTCTCAGATTATCGATAAAACTTAAAATGGCTGCCCATTCGTCAACGCAGTTGAGTACTTTGTTCTCTATACCCATCTACATATTACGTATCTCCCCATTTCTACTCTGCTCCATCCATAATAAACATCTTCGATCAACTAATGCTCGTCTTCTTCAATGTCGTTTGCAGTACTCTGGATTTTCTTCATTCTACTTCCTTCGTCTAATCTATGCTATTATGAAATGCTCCTGAGTTCAGAATGCTCAACAGTCAGCACTCCATCCGGTCTAATTTGATCGTCTGTATACCCCAAAGGTTATCTGGTAGAAAATGAGACCTTAAGACCGCCTTTGTAAAAAATAATTTACTATAAGAACAAATAAATAGCGCGTCTGTGACACAAAACATCTGTTTGGTTATAACATAATGCCTACTATCAGTTAAACAGCTGAACGTTGTATGGGTGTCACGAATGTATCGCTGACCTGTCAGGTTCCATTCCAGCACTTTGAGACGCAACAGCAGGAACACCACGGCACAGCACAACGCACTTAGAACCACTGCGTATACTGCTAGCCGCTGTTTCATTTAACTCATAGTCCGCCACGCAACACTGACCTCTCCGGTACGCACAACACAAACTGGTGGGAGCGGAAAATAGTTCACTGCATTGTTCTGACAGGAATTTTTTTTGATGGGAGCTACTGTGTGATAGAAACGTCACACGTTTAAATTTTGGTTTTTTTTTTCGGAGATCCGCCATCAATAAGTTTTGTACATTTGGGATGCTATCCTTCTTTATGTTTAGCAGATTTATTTTGTTAGCTGTCTTATGTTAAAATATGGACTGAACATTTCTCGCCATAACTGCTGCTATCGTCTTCATTCCTCATAGTCATTACTTTTTTTTTTCTGAATAAGACAGATTTATTTATGCATATTGTACGAATATACGTACGTGGCGTGCATTCCATAAAGACAAAAAGACACTGCCTACCCTACTTAAATCAGTTAATATTTATAAACTTTTTTTTACGATATTATCAATAAAGACAAAAATCTTAAATCAGCTCCATCTGTTGACATGTATTGGTATATATTGTTACCTACAGTATTGTTCGTTTACTACAAAAACGCAATTTCGCGCTACACTAGCTCCGCCACGGGAGTCGGGAAAGCCACAAATTATTGTTGGCTAAATGTTTGTATGTTGCTCTCGTGATCATGCAGATTAAACAGGTGTGCGTTCCTATGAATACGTGGCATACAATGTCAATAATAACGCACACAAGCGCACGAATAGGCAGGGCCTAACCTGTGGTTTGGATGTTAGTATTAACCAACACGACAAAAATTACGATTCTTGCCGAACTTTTCCGAACCGAAGGTTATTGTTAGATATTAAAGGTATAAGTACCTATATTGTTTACCGTACGAAGTACGTAGGTACAGTAGGTAAGCGCGCGCACACCGCGCGCGCCTCGCTCATGTAAATGTGTGTGTAACTATTCGCTGATTCGCTCTATTAAATTTAGTATGCAACTGACTCGCTATTTTATTGCACGTGTTCCCGCTCTTCTCCTCAAATACCTAACAGTGGCGACGAGGTCGAACCTTTATATTAAAATATGTTTTCCAACGGTGCTTTTGGTACTCTCACCAGCTTTGACCATATAACGTGCGAATGGGAAACCTATAAGTCGCGCCTCGCACAGTGGTTCATTGCAAACGACGTAAACGATGCGTCGGACAAAGCCAAGGTCAAACGGAGAGCAATATTGTTGAGTGCGTTGAGTGAGTTGAGCTACAAGCTAGCGAGTGACCTGGCGTTGCCGCAAAAACTGGAGGAGGTGGAGTACGACGAGATTATCAAGCTACTGGATAGTCACTTTACTCCAAAGCGCCTCGGATTTGCCGAGAGATTTAACTTTTACTCGGCTATGCAACGACCAGGCGAAAGTCATACTCATTGGGCAGCAAGGATTAGGGGATTGGCAGCACATTGCGGGTTTAAAAATTTGGAAGAGGCCCTTCTAGACAAGTTTGTCATGGGAATGGCAGCGGGTCCTGAGCGTGATAAGTTATTCGCGAAGGAACTGCAGGAATTGACACTGGTCAAAGCGGTGGAGCTGGCGGAGAGCGTGCGAGCGGCGCGAAAAGCGTCTACCAGCGCGACGGCGGGCACGCCCTACGGCAGCGGCGCGGGCTGCGCGAACGGCGCGACGCTCGCGGCGGAGGCTTCCGGCGCAGCAACTGACGGTGTATTCAGTATCTCCAAGAACGAAAAGTGCAATGTGTGCGGTTATACCAATCATAAGTCCAATCAGTGCCGTTTTAAAAACTACAAGTGTAAAAAGTGTAACCGAAAGGGTCATTTAAGTAGGATGTGTGCGGCTAACTCGAAAGTAAATTACGTCGAGAAAGGTATTGCGGATGTCGGAGACGATGGTGAGTCACCCGTATATAATATCAAGTGTGTAAGAGGCAGACCGATGTCAGAATCTGTTAAGGTCAACGGTATATTATTAGAATTTGAATTAGACAGTGGCTCAGCAGTTAATGTTATCTCTGATAAAACATACTACTCTTATTTTAAAGAAGTACCTTTGTCCGACACTGATAAAAGACTATTCAGTTATACAGGAAACAAAATGATGACATTAGGTTGTGTCCGGTTGCCTGTGTCGTATGTATCCAGCACACATATCCTAGAGTTCTTCGTGGTACGTGGTGGCGGGCCGCCGCTCCTCGGCCGCGAGTTTATACGTATGTTTAACTTAGAATTTGCCCCGGCGGCGGCGTCAGCCGTTAATTATTTAGATAAATCGGAGGATCGCACACGAACGGATATTGTATCCAGATTTCCCAGATTATTTTCCGATAAGTTAGGGTGTTTCAACAAATACGAGGTTTCCTTAAACTTAAAACCGAATGCCAAGCTATTATTTTTCAAAGCAAGACCTGTGGCGTTCGCTCTTAGAGAGAAAATTGATTTAGAATTAAATCGTCTCGTGAGTTTAGGTATATTAAAACCAGTAGAGTATGCGGAATGTGCGTCCCCGATTGTTCCTGTTTTAAAAAAAGACGGCAACGTAAGGATTTGTGCCGATTACTCGGTGACAATTAATAAACAATTAATCATTGAAAAGTATCTGTCCACGACGAAGTTCAAGATGGGGATGTGTCCCGCTCACTCATCCGGCGTGCGCATAAAGTTCTCCATACTTAGATACATTCGTGAAACGCACGCCCCACTGCCCGACTGCTCCCGCGCCAGTCGCCCTACGTCACGCATACAGTACACACGTCACGCGCGGCCGCACCGCGCCGCCGCCGCCGCCATTGTAATAGGTTAACTATATATTGAACATTAAAAATCGTAATCTCGAATAGATATCGTGTTTTCGTTGCTGTATCCCACAGTTTCTGGTCCTTCGAGCCGGATCGAATCGGACTCATATAGTGAAATCGTAAAGTGTTCGTGTATAGTTACCTAATCGTCGCGCACGCGGGCCGCCATAAAAGTACCTATTTTATAATCGTTCGTAATCTCGTTCATACATAAGTGAATAGTAATAAATCTGGTACTAACTAATAAAGAGTGCGTGTATTATCGAACAGTGTCGTGTATTTCGTAAAAAACTGACTGCAGCGTGCAGTAGGTATAAAAGTTCGACTCGAACGACGCCACGCCACGTGCTTCAACATGCCCGTGACGAGATCCGTTGCATCAAAACGTGCTGCCGCAGCAGAGGGAGTCGAGCCTGCCACACATATAGAGGTCAGATCTAGTACATCAATGAGAAGCGCCAAACACGCGGAAGCGTTAGCGCTAGAACGTATCGCCAAAGCTAAGTTAGAGGAGGCTCGAGCGGCTACTGCACTCGCAGAGGCAGAGTTAGTTAGAATTAATGCCGAATCCACGGATATCGAAGACGACGCGGACTCTGACGCCGATCACAAATCAGTTCTCGTCAAAAGCTGGCTCGCTACTCAAAATATCGTGCCCGACGACCACGTGGAAGCGGATCGTAACGACTACAGAGACGTGGTACCCATTGATCGAGAGTGGCGACAAGAAGAGACGAAGCAACAGGGAGCGCCGCAACTTCTAGATGTGGCATCGCTCGCCGCGGCCATTACTGAGGCCGCGCGGGCCTCCACGTCACATAATATGCCTTTAAAATATATTTATGAGCTACCTTCTTTCAGTGGTGCTTGCAGTGAATGGTTGGCTTTCCGAGCTGCTTACCGAGACACGAGCGGCCGATTCACGAAAACTGAAAACTTGATTCGCCTGCGGAGGTGCTTGCGAGGCGCGGCGAAAGAGGCAGCGGTGTCATTGTTCGTGGCTGAGACCGAACCCGAGGAGGTTATAAGACTGTTGGAGGTAAGGTTTGGACGCCCAGATAGTCTTGTCATAGCAGAGATGGACAAAATTAAGACTCTTCCTAAACTCACAGATAACCCACGTGATATCTGCATATTTGCCAGTCGCATCATTAACATTGTAGCAGTTGTAAAGGCACTAAAGAAAATACACTATCTGTATAATCCCGAGGCTGTCAGAACCGTGATAGACAAAATGACACCAGCTATGAGATACCGGTGGTATGATTATGCCACACAGAAGCCAGAGGATGAGCCTGATCTCATTAATCTTTCCGCATTCTTGTCCAGGGAAGCAGATCTATGTAGCCGCTATGCGCAGGCCGAGACCCAGGAGCGCATGCCACTGCCACATAAGAAGCCGCAACACACCTACGCTGCAGCCTCCACAATCTCAGCCACAAAGTCCCCTGCCACTACACCCACGAGGGCGCTGCCTGCTACTCCCACGTGCACCATCTGCAGCGGAGAGCATCAGGTGCATGACTGCTTGGTCTTCAAGGAGCTCGACATTAGTAACAGGTGGGAGAAAGCCAAATCTATAAACTTGTGTTTCCGGTGTCTCAAAAAGAGAGGCTATCGTCATCGCTGCCCATACAAAGCCTGCGGCATAGATCTGTGCAAGGGTTCTCACCACCCACTTTTACATACCTCAACGGCCGCTGTTAAAGAAATATCTACAAACTCGAGCTCTGCCATAGTTACTTCAGCACGGCCACATAAACTAGGTCAAGCCTTTCTCAAAGTCATGCCGGTGAGAGTCAGAGGGCCCACATCTACAATAGATACATTTGCCTTGTTGGATGAAGGTTCAACCGTTACATTAATAGAAAATAAGATAGCACAAGCTATAGGAGCCACAGGGCCCATGGAGCCATTCCATATTGAGGGTGTCGCAGGGGCACAAGTAAATGCCAGCTCATCAAGGCATGTTTCTCTTTACATCTGTGGTAAGCATTCCAACACAGAACATCGTTTCATGGCACGCACCATTGACCAGCTTCAACTCCGGCCTCAAACAGTTGATGAGACTATATTAAATAACAGTGTGCATTTACAGGACATCGCAAAGGACCTTACATATCGAAACGGCACACCATCCCTACTGATCGGCCAAGATAACTGGAATTTGATTGTTTCGAGATCAGTGAAGAGCGGTGCGCCAGACAAACCAGTAGCATCACTCACAGAGCTGGGATGGGTGCTTCACGGTCCTATGAAAGGTAAATCACATCAAGTAAACATTGTTTCAAAACTAACAGTCCATGATGATGAGGAAAATAGAATAGAAAATCTTATGAGAAATTTCTTTGATCTTGATGCCATAGGAATCGAACCCAGATTCACAAAGAATGATCCAAACAAACGTGCTTTAAAAATATTAGAGGGTCAGAGTCGCCGGTTGCCAGACGGTCGATTTGAGACTGGTCTCCTATGGAATAGTGATGAGGTGAAGCTACCTGACAACAGAGACACAGCATTAAATCGTCTTAAAGGAATTGAGAGGAAGTTGGACAAGAATGTTGATCTTAAAAGACAATATTCAGAGCAGATTTCGCACTTGTTAAAGAGTGGCTATGCAGAGGTAGCTACTACTTCACCACAACCTGGACGTACTTGGTATTTACCTCATTTTGCGGTGATAAACCCCAAGAAGCCAAAGCCGCGCATTGTACTAGACGCCGCTGCCAGGACAAAAGGTGTATGTTTAAATGATATGTTACTGACCGGTCCTGACCTTTTGAAATCCTTACCTGGAGTTCTTATGCGCTTTCGACAGAGACGCGTCGCCGTCACAGCTGACATTCAGGAGATGTTCCTCAGGATCCAAATAAGACAGGAAGATAGAGACGCCTTACGTTTCCTGTGGCGTAATGAACGGCGGGAGGGAGCCCCCACAGAATACCGGATGTGTAGCGTGATTTTCGGGGCCGCCTCCTCACCTTGTACTGCAATTTATATTAAGAATCGTAATGCAGAAGACTATCGCAACGAATTCCCTGAGGCAGCAGACGCCATATGTAACAACCATTATATGGATGATTATTTACAAAGTTTTGACTCTGCACAAGAAGCAATCCGAATAGCATTGAATGTTGACCATGTACATCGTCAGGCAAGATTCCACTTGCAGAAATGGGCATCAAATCAACCAGAGGTGACCGAAGCCATTGCACCCAAACAATCGAATCAGAGTACAGAAGTAAAGCTCCAAGACAACATTGCCCCTGAGAAAACTCTTGGTCTTGTGTGGAGACCAAGTGACGATCAGTTAGCCTTCAACCTGGACCTCAGGAGGGTTGACCCGACTGTCGCTGATGGAACAAAGAGACCCACCAAGCGAGAAGCACTTCAAACTATAATGTCTTTGTTTGATCCTTTAGGTCTCATCACCCCCATAACCGCGCCAGCCAAGCGCCTGCTCCAGGACACCTGGCGCCTGGGTGTCGGCTGGGACGACGAGCTGCCTGCCGAGCTGCACACAGAGTGGCTTAAATGGTTGGGCCACATGAAGAACCTAAGTCACCTCAGCGTCGCGCGGTGCTACCCGCACTACGCCGCAGCCGTGCACCGCGAGATGCACATCTTCGTGGACGCGAGCGAATCCGCTTGCGTTGCCGCCGTATACTGGCGTGCGGTGACCGCACGCTCCACCGCCCACCTATCCTTGGCCATGGCCAAAGGGAAGGTGGCCCCCTTGAAGACAACATCGATACCACGCCTTGAGTTACAGGCGGCTGTGCTGGGCTGTCGCTTGGCCCGCACAGTCGAGACCGAGCACGAGCTGAAGCCGGCGCGCCGGGTCTTTTGGACTGACTCGCGCACCGTGCTCGCTTGGCTCAGTTGCACCGCGCCAGACACCGCGTCAACGCAGGTATTTCAAAACGAACTCGGCGGGTGGACGACGACGCCACATGGAAACCGACCGCGTCACGACAAACCGCCGCGCCTCCGCGGGTTAACAGACCGAATACGAAACCAGAGCGCAAATATATACCCCTCGAGAGCCGACACATAGAGGCAGCCGAAAAACTTTGGTGGAAAGCCACACAGGAGGAAGACTTCAGTGATGACTTATTACAACTACGGAAAGGCTGCTCGTTAACACGTACCAGCAAGTTGCGAGATTTGAGTGTCATATTAGATAGCGAAGGAATCGTTAGACTGAAGTCACGTATAGATTCTGCCCTTCAGCTACCAAGCATGCAACGAAGCCCACCAATTTTAGATGGAGGTAACACTTATAGCAAATTATACATCTCCTGGGTACACAAGCAGAATCACCACAGTGGGACGGAGACAGTTGTCAATGAGATTCGCTCGCGCCTGTGGGTGCTACGCTTAAGACCGACCACTCGAAGTATCGTGAAAAGCTGCATCAGATGTCGCATACTGCGTGCAAAACCAGCATCACCGGAGACTGGAGATCATCCATATACCAGACTGGCCCACCATCAACGACCATTTACATATGTGGGGGTTGACTACTTTGGCCCCTACAGTGTGACCATGGGACGTCAACATGTCAAGAGGTACGTCGCGCTGTTCACCTGCCTCACAACGCGAGCAGTTCATCTGGAAGTAGCTGGATCGTTGAGCACCGACAGTGCGATTATGGCTCTGCGACGGATGATAGCACGCAGGGGGTGTCCGAACGAGGTTCACTCGGACAACGGCACCAACCTGCGAGGAGCAGATGCAGAGCTAAGAAGAGCTGCTTACCAGGCGACAAAAGAAGAGGCTACAACGCGCACCATTCGATGGCGGTATATTCCCCCGGGCGCGCCTTTTATGGGCGGTGCTTGGGAAAGGTTGGTCCAGTCAGTAAAGCGAGCACTAGCTGCAACTTTAAATGAACGACATCCCACTGAGGAGGTACTTACGACTCTGCTCCTGGAAGCGGAATATACAGTAAACAATCGACCATTAACATCTGTTTCTATGTCACCAGACGACCCAGAAGCTCTTACACCACTACATTTTATACTTGGAGGGCCTGGCAGAGTACCACAACCAGGTAGCTTCAGCGACAATGATTTCAACAGCAAACAGAGATGGAGACATACTCAGCGCTTAGCAGACATCTTCTGGGCACGCTGGATACGAGAATACTTGCCCACATTGCAACACCGGCGGGAGCCACAGAGCCAAGGACGAGTACCGCAGGTGGGAGACGTCGTTATGCTGGTAGACGAGACCTCGCCACGGAACACCTGGATCCGAGGGCAGATAACTGAAACATACCCAGGCAAAGATGGAATCGTACGGGTCGTGAACGTTCGAACCAAAACCGGACAGCTGAAACGGGCCGTCAAGAAGATCGTCGTGCTTACCAATTAGGGTGCACAAGTGACACCGGCGGGAGAATGTCCACGACGAAGTTCAAGATGGGGATGTGTCCCGCTCACTCATCCGGCGTGCGCATAAAGTTCTCCATACTTAGATACATTCGTGAAACGCACGCCCCACTGCCCGACTGCTCCCGCGCCAGTCGCCCTACGTCACGCATACAGTACACACGTCACGCGCGGCCGCACCGCGCCGCCGCCGCCGCCATTGTAATAGGTTAACTATATATTGAACATTAAAAATCGTAATCTCGAATAGATATCGTGTTTTCGTTGCTGTATCCCACAGTATCCATTGCCAACCGTGAATGAAATGTTCTCCAAATTACACGGAGGGGAACAATTTACCAAGCTAGACCTCTCGAGAGCGTATAATCAGTTTTTACTCAAAGAAGAGTCGCAGTCTCTCACTTGTATAAATACACATCGCGGTCTTTTTAAATATACGAGGCTGGTGTTTGGCCTGTCTAGCGCTCCGGCTATTTTCCAGCGCGCAATGGAATGTGTACTCTCAGGTTTAGACGGAGTTTTAATTTTTTTTGATGATATCTTGATAACCGGTAATAATAGGAATGAACACGAAAATAGGTTAAGCTTAGTTTTACAGCGTTTAGAAAACGCAGGGTTAACCCTTCAGCAAGATAAATGCGAATATTTCAAAGACGAAATTTGTTACCTTGGTCATATTATCAATAAAGATGGAATAAGAAAATCACCTGATAAGGTCGAGGCTATATTAAAGGCTCCAAAACCGTCAAATAGTTCACAGTTACAATCATTTCTGGGGTTAATCAATTATTATAGAAGTTTCGTTCCAAATGCTTCCTCATTATTAAGCCCATTATATGAATTACTGCATAAGAATAAAAAATGGGAATGGACTTTAGTTCATGATGAGGCATTTCAACGAATAAAGAAACTCTTAGCATCTGATCAGCTGTTAACCCATTTCGATCCCGGTGCAAAATTGATTTTAACCGTGGACGCGTCGCCATACGGTTTAGGTGCTATATTATCACAGGTATCGCGTTCGGACGGCCGCGAGAGACCTATTGCCTTCGCTTCAAGGACGCTCTCGTCAGCCGAAAAAAACTATTCTCAGTTACAAAAAGAAGCTACCGCTATTATTTTTGGTGTAAGAAGATTCCACCAGTACTTATATGGTCGTGTTACACCTTTCATATTACGAACAGACCATAAGCCGTTGATTTCAATCTTCGGCCCGTACCGCGGCATTCCTGAAGTGTCGGCTAATAGACTTCAACGATATGCGATATTTTTATCAGCGTACAATTATACCATCGAATATGTTCGTAGTGGCGATAACAGTGCAGATTATTTATCTCGGGCGGTATTATTAAATGTAAATAGTAATCAGTCTAGTGAGCAAGAGAGCGCGGAGGAGAGTGACTGTCAAGAGCGCGCCGCGTACGTTAACTTTGTTGTTGAAGGAAGTTTACCTATTACGTTGGATCAATTACGTTGCGAGACCGAACGCGATGAGATTTTAAAAATAGTTAAAAATTATGTTTTACATGGATGGCCGCGTAAAGTACACGACCTTAAATTGCAACCATATTTTGACTGCCGTTTACAATTAGCATTGGAAAATGAATGCTTAATGCGTGGTCATAAAGTAGTCATTCCGCACTCGTTAAGGGACAGAGTATGTAGGGAGCTTCATGACTCTCATTTCGGAGTGGTGAAAATGAAAGCTGACGCACGTAAACGGTTTTGGTTTCCCGGCGTGGACGCGGCGCTCGAGCGATTGGCAGCGGCCTGCGGGGTATGTGCACAACTGCGACCCTCCCCGAACCGCGCGCCCCCCTCACCCTGGCCATATCCGCCGCATGCGTTTTATAGAATTCATTTAGATTTTCTCGGACCCTTTAATAATCAAATGTTTTTAGTGATCGTTGACGCATTTTCTAAGTGGGTTGATTGTTACATAACTAGTTCTTCATACGGATCAAAAACCGTTATTAGTAAATTATGCGATTTTATGTCTAGGGTAGGGGTACCGCACACATTGGTGACTGACAATGGTACTTCTTTTACATCCCAGGAATTCGAAAATTTTTGTTCATTAAATGGTATCCTTCATGTCTTATCACCCGCTTATCATCCGTCGAGTAACGGACAAGCGGAAAGCTTTGTAAAAATAATAAAAAAACGTCTTAAGAGTATTATATTAGAAAGAGATAGTGGTATAGTACCTCTTCAAGAAAAACTAGCAAAATTTTTATTCGATTATAGAAATTCGAAAAATAGTACCACTGGTAAGTCCCCAGCTGAACTAATTTTCGGTCGACCCTTACGTTCGCGATTGGATCTGTTAAATCCATGTCAATATGTCCCGACTTCCGTAAACCTTTCTCAGACAGTAGAGAAAAATCAGTCTTTACAGATTAAAAATAAGGGAGGACACATAAGACCTAAATTTAAAATAGGTAACGAAGTTTGGGTTAAACGTTTCTGTGGGAACAATCGATTCTATTGGGTAAAAGGCATTATAAAAGAAGAAATTGGAAATGTTATGTATTTAGTGCACATTCCGGAAGTAAATCACGATGTTACGCGGCACATTGACCAGATTAGACGTTTTGAAGCAGAAGACAAATTGACCGGGTCAACTGTCATCGAGGATTGGGACATGACAGAGGTAGAACCTGATGACAACTTAACACCGCAGTCGGGAACATCCGCCGGCTCAGGTGAGGAACAGATTCCACCACCCAGTGGTGCGTCCGAACCAGAAGGAGAGGAGGTTGAACAGTCACAGGCGCAGTCATCATCGGATACCAGGGAAATGTGTCTAGATACTTTAACATCACACGCCACAGTAGAAAATGTTGACCAACAGAATCGACGATCTAAGCGGCACACTGTGCCTATTAATTATAAGCCATTTTTTTAAATATGTGGGGGAGGGATTGTTAGATATTAAAGGTATAAGTACCTATATTGTTTACCGTACGAAGTACGTAGGTACAGTAGGTAAGCGCGCGCACACCGCGCGCGCCTCGCTCATGTAAATGTGTGTGTAACTATTCGCTGATTCGCTCTATTAAATTTAGTATGCAACTGACTCGCTATTTTATTGCACGTGTTCCCGCTCTTCTCCTCAAATACCTAACAGTTATGTAACTATTTTAAAAAATAGCATTTTTTAATTGAATTCTGGATTTAAAAAGCCCCATTACTTTTTGTCGTATTATTTTTTATATTGAGTCGCCATTGTTTGTTTGTTTTGTTTTGGTTGTGAGCTATACATTCCTAATACATAACAGGTATTTAGGATAGTATCGTTGATAATATAGTGTGAAAAATGGATAATACCTATTCACTGGTGAAGTAGTTCAGGTGGTGTGTGTATAGAGAAAATAAAAAATTACATATGCGTAAGTATTCAAAACTTCGGTGAAAAAAACAAGGCGACCGTGGAAGGTTTTTTGGTGGTCGTATATTCAATACAAAACAATATGATACAAATCGACATTGATAGATAGGTATATCGCGAAAGTCGATCGGAACATTGTTTGCTTTTTGGAGAAACGTGAGCTCGCTTTTCGTGGAAGTGACTAATATGTGTCATCAATGAATAAGGGTACTTATTTAGACACGGTACCTAAACTTGCTCGCGAAATACTGATAGTTTTGGAAAATAATTTACAAAATTGCACTAGCTCTTAATCAGATTCAAAATGACCTTATCTCTAGTGTAGCGTCTGTCAATATAGGAACAATAAAATAACAAAGGTCGATTCGACACACCAGGTGTAAGCGGAAAAAAGCTTATAATTTTTTCTGCCTACCCTATCTGAAAACTCTGTGCACGCCACTGGAATATACCCGACGATTATTTGTAGTGCAAATTATACCTACGCTGATTCTTGCACACAAATAAAAAGCAAATAGTTAATTTAAAAAATACTTTTATAATTTAATCCCGTTTCGCGGTGCTCGCATCATAATTATATTATCAAAAAGTTTAAACGTCAAGTTTAAATTTCAAGTAAGTAATGTAACTGACACTGTTCCCCTTCGAATTCGCAAAAACATCTAAAAATTATAATGATACGATACATTTATGTCACAATATCAGCGAGTGAGATAGCAAGATTTTATGTAAAAGGACATGTTATGAAATGGGCTTAGTTTTTGAACCACTATCATGTGCGGTTTTTCTGATAGGGCTAATTATCTAGAATATGATTACAAAAACAAAAAAAAAAATATTAAAAGCACCCATCATTAATAAATTAATATTTTAATTTCAAATATTTTTTAGCGTAATTATATTTTTACACAATGAAACACAGAAAAAACTAACGTGTATGATTTCTAAAAGCATAAATATAACCCATAATATTATTTAAAATAATATTAAATGGATATAAATAAAATAATAATTTGGATGTATGGCATAGATTCCTTTGCTTCAATAGAATTTATGAAAACATTACCTTTCTGACAGTACTAGGGATGGGCAAGTGAAAAAAATATATCGGTATTTATCATATCAATAATTTTAAACAGTATCAATAATAAATTATCGAGTGAAAAATATAATATTTTTGTTTGTGTTTGATTTGTTGAAAAAAAAAAATCCGACAATTATTAATTCTGTTAACTTCAAGGCCGTATACGTCTCACAGTGATGGCTTAATAGTAATAGTATTTTCGTGCACGCAGCCATCGTATCTAGTAAAATTAAACACGAAACCAAAGTTACTTTAAAAAAAAAACTTTTGATACGAATGATGAAATTGATACGAATTCAATACTCTCAAATAAATATCGATATAATATGGTGATTAAAAATATCGACGGATATCGGATAATAACGACTTTGTATTAATAAATTAACGTAGCTAAGCGCCATTATTTAGAATACGAACAAATGATTTATTGTTGTATGGTGAATTATGTAGGTACCAGATTTCTTTTCCTACAATTTGAGACTATCAAGTTGGTCTGCAGAACGACTACTGATGGCTAGACTAAGCCGACGCGACTCTTTGAAGGCGAGCGATTAGAATACACCAGCTAGGCAGATAACCATTCATACATAGTCGCTCCAGTAGGTCTAAATAGGTGTAAATAAAGTAATGAATTAAAATACTGTTAAAAATTGCAGCACATATTTTTAATAAGCCTCCTCATTTTCAATTTCTTCCCTTACAATTTATTATATTATCACGAAACTGCAGGCGGAACTATATTTTAGTAATGTTTTTATGCCGAGCCCACCCAAGATGTGATGACCCTAATGGTCATCACATGAGCACAGCTTCTGATAGTTTGCTTCCATATCATTCAGCTGCAGTAATAACTACAAATTCTCTCTTCCCAATTCTTAGATTCACAGAATTTTATCAAAACACAGGTGTAATATATTTTATTGTTTTGGTGTCTTGATCTGATCCTAATTCCTGCCTCTAAGCAATAAAACTTTATAAAACTGAGAAAGCAATGATTATTGATTATTTTAATATTTTGAATTTGACACTTGACTGACGTTGACAACAACAATAATGACATCTAATAGAACAGTGTTGCCAGAATCAATAATTACTGTGAGTTGCAATTTATTATAATTATTAAAAATAATAATAACAATGAAAGGGTGGTTTTAAAAAAAAAAAAATATATATACAAGGGCTCCTCAATTTATGTACTTTCATAAAAACCAAATCTTGCCGCTGTTCATAACAGTTTCGAATAAAAGCCCAGCCCCCATACAAAAATATAACATGTCCTTTATTACCATGCGTAGTCATTTCCGTAATACTTCAGAAAGGTACAGTTACATTACTCACACGCCAGAGTGTAACATACGGTATATATTTTGATTGCCACATAAGATCCGAAGAAGATGGGATTGCGTAAATACAGAATAATATAATGTCAGCAACAAAGAAAATGCAATGGAACAACTAATGTCAAAATCGGGGTCTGGGAGGTCGGCAAGCAAGTATAAATAAAAATTTCCTGGGACTGAGGGTGATAAAAGAGAGTATAAGGATTCGAGTAGATTTGAGTAAGAGCCTGTGTGAAAGTGGAGACAGGTAGACTGGCAGACTGTCGGGCTAGGCATGTGTAGCAGGGTGGTAGTCAAGTACTGACCGTCGAAGTGGAACAGATGGTTGGGTGGGCGCGGCTCGGCGGGCCCGGAGCCGGGCAGCGCGGGGCCCGCCGCCGCCGCCGCCCCCGCCGCCCCCGCCGCCCCCGCCAGCGCGCGCCGGCACGTCGGGCACGACGCGTCCTGCTGCACCCACTGGCACAGGCACGAGCTGACCACAACAAAACACAACACGACTCACTACATTACTGCATCCCCAACATTGAACCGACAACAGACCCGCTATCGCGACCGAACTCTAACACTAACATTCCCATCACACTAGGTACGTCTAAACCGTAAAAATATCGAATACGGATTTCATCCAATATCATAACAAAGTTCCGTCTTTTCTAAAAGGGAAAAAGGAGCACAAGCCCACTACCAGGGGCTTACAGTGGACTAATTAAAATAATTCCAAAATCATTTTCTTTTTTTACCCAAAGCCCCCTAGATGCTCTAACACAATAACTATTTTATCATGCCTGGCTATCCCCAGTTTAAATTTTGGGCATTGGTATGGAACTTACGTACAGTTCATGAGTACCTATGTTTTTAGATCCCATGTATACGTAAGTGGCAAGCCATTAACTGGGCACAAAACACCATTTTGTAAGTTACATTTGATACAAACATCCATTCATACATTTGTTGTTCGATTAGGTTTTAATTTTAACCACCTAACTATCATAAATACATATGAAAGCAATAAAGATTTGAATTTTAATTTGAACTACTTGCTATGATTTAACTTGAGTATGACCTTCAGATATTTGATTTTAATTGTGAGAAAACACGTTTAATCAGCGTGACCTATTTCCAGCTTACTGAGCGAGTTGCCCAGTCAATATGGACATTGGTAGGTGGACAAAATGATCAATTTCAAAATCGATTAAAAAATAAACTTCTGGGAATATTTATTTAATTATTTTTGAGTTAATACGCCAGAGTTTTGTTAGTTATATTTAAATAATAATATTCTGTGTTAAGAAAAAAAGTTTTTTTGTTTTTTTTTTTCATTTAACACGTGTAATAAGAATTTTGAATTAAAATTTAACATTAAAATTAAAATACTCAAATAACGACTTGTATCCGTCCTTTATAATGTAAGTGATGATTATTGACTAAATTAATTAGCTTTTGTTCCATGAAGTGGTTAACAATAACATGTCTTGTTATCATACTAATATTATAAATGTGAATGTTTGGATGTTTGTTTGTTTATTTGTTACTCAATCCCGCAAAAATGGCTGAACCGATTTGCATGAAATTTGGTATACTAATAGTATGTGACCGGGAATAAAGTATAGGCTACTTTTTATCCCGGAAAAATGTCGGAATATCCCGGAAATACCGAGAAACTGATACAGGGGAACTGCTTACGGGATTTGAATGAAATTTCATACACATGTAGTATGTGACCGGGAATAACAAATAGGATATATTTTACCCCAGAAAAATGTGGGAATATCCCGGAAATCCTGAAAAACGAATATCTTACGGGATTCGAATGAAATTTCATACACACATAGTATGTGACCGGGAATAACACATAGGATATATTTTATCCCAGTAAAATGTGGGAATATCCCGGAAATCCCGAAAAACTAATATCTTACGGGATTTGAATGAAATTTCATACACATAGTATGTGACCGGGAATAACACATAGGATATATTTTACCCCAGAAAAATGTGGGAATATCCCGGAAAAACGAATATAGGACGAATAACGACTATACTTACGGGATTTGAATGAAATTTCATACAGACACAGTATGTGACCGGGAATAACAAATAGGATACATTTTACCCCAAAATTATATGGGAATTCCCAGAAAACTTATGTAGGAGACCTACTTACGGGATTTGAATGAAATGTTGGTACACTAATAGTTTGTGATTGGCGCTGGCATATTGAATACTTCTTTTCTCGGAACAAAGCGGAATTTTACCTAACATTGAGTACTTCTTATCCCATCAATATAATCCAACAACAATTGTGTTACTAAGTCTAGGCGTACAAAGTCGCGGGTAAAAGCTAGTATTTTATAATTTTACACCATTCGTACACCTCTGCCTATCCCTTCGGGAAATACAGGTATGAAATATTCGGGATTAATATTATCAATATAATGCGATAAAATCCGTAAAAAGTAGTTTTATTTCAATATGTAATATTTTTTATCAACAACAAGAAAAATGTAACAAAAAGGTATACGTACTTGTGGAACAGATGCGAGCAGGGCAGTTTCCTGGCCTCCTTCATAGGCTCCCAGCAGATGGCGCAGTTGTCCTGGTTCTTCTCTACTTCTTCTTTGCTAGCCATGGGGTAGCTGTAAAAATCATTACGCTGTTATGTCAATATCTCTTAAGTGCACATTTTCTTTATCTTCCTTCCTTGAAATGATTCCTTCATCGAAAAATCGTGGTGGGAAAGTCCGTGGTTAGCCCTGTTGCGCAACGGTCATACAATGTCTTTTACTATTTCTTTATTAAAGTAGCTTTATTTATGATTGTACTAAGTAATTAGTGTAATTGAATTGTTTGTTTACACCTAACTGGCAGCATACTGACCTATGGCATCAATACATATAGTGTGAATCATCAAGGTGGCGTGACTGACGACGTGCGACGCGTACGCAGTCTGCAGATTATTCCAATTTTTGTTGTTTGGTCGCTAATGTGACGTCACCTCCCAATCATGATTATTATTTTGTATATTGATGCTTTTATTTTGTTTTACTGTATCAGATATTTATTATTTTATCTAAAGCTCTTTTACTTAGAAATTCGTTCTGTTCGTTTGTTCATTCATCGTTTTGTTTATCTTTATACAATTATCACAATTCAGCTTCTTTATATTCGTGTCAACAAAACTCGAAAACTAGTCGATGAATCGATTTATTTTTTTACATAAAGTTGCATTTCTATCGTGCTAAGAGTCTTTAGGTACTTTTTATCCCGAAGGAGCGAAAAGGGACAGGAACGGGAAGTTCCATATAAGTAATTAATAATATAAATTCTTTGTACATGTTTTTTACTTTGTTCTGTCCTATAAATAAATAAAAAGGTGTAAACAAACATAATGTCCCGCAGCGCCGTAAGTAAGCGGTAACAACACTGTATTATGTATGTAGATGCCAGTTACACCAGTATCGCGCGTGCATCTTGAAACAGCAATCAAATAATTTTACTGGCTACATTACACCCCAAACGGAAACACAAAAATATTATGCATCTCTTCTCATGGTCTTATGGCACTACACTACTCGCGAAGTTCTCAGGCAGAAGAAGAAGAAGCCTAGAAGGGCACTTCGGTTCGCTCCGTGCAATCTCGCCTCGCCCTGGGCGACTTCCGATCGTTGTCGGTTTTTGCCCCCGAGTCAAAGGACTCAAAGCGACCCGTCTCAGCTGCTGACGAAGTTGCACAAGGATATATATATATATACATATATTTCAAATTCAAATCATTTATTTGCATTACAGTTTGTTTTGCAGTGGCGCTTAAAACTTAGCAGCCATTTACAGGCATTGCAAATTTTAGGGATAGCACAATTGTACTTATCTAAATATGCCATATTATAACTAAATTTATTTTTTAATTTTATTAATTAATTTTATTTTATTATTATAGGTTAGCCTTTGACCACAATCTCACCTGATGGTAAGTGACAATGTGGTCTAAGATGTATCACGTTTACCTAGAAGATACCATTCACTCGTGACTTGAAGACTCCCAAATTGTACACGTTAGGAAATACAGACTCGGGCAGCTGATTCCATTCTTTCGCTGTACGGATAAGGAATGTCGAGGCAAAACGCTTAGTGCGGGTTTTGGTACTTCGAACTTCGATCAATTTTGGCCATTAATTCGTCGAAACAATTTCGAGTAGTGTAGTGCAAGCATTATGAAAATGCTCAAGACCACATAGCGAAATTCGTGTCGTGACTTTAATTTTATACGACCACAACGCATTATGGCTAGATGAAAAGCCATGACGCGAATCATGTTATATAGATTACAACGCACAGTGATTTGCGATATGGGTCCTTCTAGTCTCGAAACTCGTTGGTAGATAACCTTAACAAATATTTTTAATCCTGTAACAGGTACAGACGCCAGCAGGTCAAGGTATCCAAAACTGTCAAATTTTCCCAATTGAATATGAACATTATGGATTTGTTTTAAAGTTGAAAATCAATCAAAGAAATTTGACAGATTGTGGTAGCTTGATGTGCTGGCCTCTGTACAAGACATGCTCTTTCTATTGTTTTTTTTAAGCGTGTAGTTGTACTCGAGGATGGGGTTGGCAACACTGATGCTATACTATAGCATAGAGGTGGTACTTAGGGGCTTTTTATTTAATTCTTTTCATAAAAACGTTTCCCAGTAAGATGATTTTCTACTGTATATGTATAGCGCTAAGCTTCGTTGCTTGGAACGTGCTCGAAACCAACGGCTAAATACTAATCGTAATGTAACGTGACTAGATCAAATATTAATTTACAAAACGATTCCGAAGCTATGATGATTGCTATTAAAAATAAATCTGCTATCACATGTCAATTATTTGTAAGGATTTCGTTATTTATACTAATGTTATGACAGTGACACACCTACCAATTATTGTCATCGTCATTGATAATTACGTGATATCACTAATTAAAGAAAATTTAAACACATCACGTGTCGTTTCGTTAACAAATAATGATAAGTGTACTAATTTGGATTAATGTAACTTGTACCTGATAAGTGTACACTAGTGGTTCGACGGTGGGCGAAATTAGACCTTTTTAAGTTTTAATGTTATACAGATTATTTTGTCAAAGTCCAAAAGTTAAAAAAACCATTGACATTGACAGAATGAACGTAAACAATGAATATTTATTTAATTTAATGTATTTGTAGCACAAATTATTTATAAATTGTAGCCTTTGCACTCCTTCTCCATATTACCTAACTTTAACTATGTCAAATCTCACGCTCCCCCGTGCGCGCAATATGCTTAAAAAGGTGTACAAAGTTTTCTTTTCACGTATTAATAATATATTGGAGAGTTGGTTGTATTGTCTCCCCTAAGGTTTAGCAAGCAGAAATAAAAAATGATGAGGTGTAGAGGCGGTGGCGGCGCACTCGCGCCTGCAGCTCGTGCAGCAGGTGCCGCAGTGAAGGTGTGTATGTGTATGTAGTAGTGTGTAGGTGTGGGTGTGGGTGTGGGTACTGACTTGCGGCTCATGTGCGTGGCGAGCGAGGTGTAGAGGCGGTGGCGGCGCACTCGCGCCTGCAGCTCGTGCAGCAGGTGCCGCAGTGAAGGTGTGTATGTGTATGTAGTAGTGTGTAGGTGTGGGTGTGGGTGTGGGTGTGGGTACTGACTTGCGGCTCATGTGCGTGGCGAGCGAGGTGTAGAGGCGGTGGCGGCGCACTCGCGCCTGCAGCTCGTGCAGCAGGTGCCGCAGTGAAGGTGTGTATGTGTATGTAGTAGTGTGTAGGTGTGGGTGTGGGTGTGGGTACTGACTTGCGGCTCATGTGCGTGGCGAGCGAGGTGTAGAGGCGGTGGCGGCGCACTCGCGCCTGCAGCTCGTGCAGCAGGTGCCGCAGTGAAGGTGTGTATGTGTATGTAGTAGTGTGTAGGTGTGGGTGTGGGTGTGGGTACTGACTTGCGGCTCATGTGCGTGGCGAGCGAGGTGTAGAGGCGGTGGCGGCGCACTCGCGCCTGCAGCTCGTGCAGCAGGTGCCGCAGTGAAGGTGTGTATGTGTATGTAGTAGTGTGTAGGTGTGGGTGTGGGTGTGGGTACTGACTTGCGGCTCATGTGCGTGGCGAGCGAGGTGTAGAGGCGGTGGCGGCGCACTCGCGCCTGCAGCTCGTGCAGCAGGTGCCGCAGTGAAGGTGTGTATGTGTATGTAGTAGTGTGTAGGTGTGGGTGTGGGTGTGGGTACTGACTTGCGGCTCATGTGCGTGGCGAGCGAGGTGTAGAGGCGGTGGCGGCGCACTCGCGCCTGCAGCTCGTGCAGCAGGTGCCGCAGTGAAGGTGTGTATGTGTATGTAGTAGTGTGTAGGTGTGGGTGTGGGTGTGGGTGTGGGTACTGACTTGCGGCTCATGTGCGTGGCGAGCGAGGTGTAGAGGCGGTGGCGGCGCACTCGCGCCTGCAGCTCGTGCAGCAGGTGCCGCAGTGAAGGTGTGTATGTGTATGTAGTAGTGTGTAGGTGTGGGTGTGGGTGTGGGTACTGACTTGCGGCTCATGTGCGTGGCGAGCGAGGTGTAGAGGCGGTGGCGGCGCACTCGCGCCTGCAGCTCGTGCAGCAGGTGCCGCAGTGAAGGTGTGTATGTGTATGTAGTAGTGTGTAGGTGTGGGTGTGGGTGTGGGTGTGGGTACTGACTTGCGGCTCATGTGCGTGGCGAGCGAGGTGTAGAGGCGGTGGCGGCGCACTCGCGCCTGCAGCTCGTGCAGCAGGTGCCGCAGTGAAGGTGTGTATGTGTATGTAGTAGTGTGTAGGTGTGGGTGTGGGTGTGGGTACTGACTTGCGGCTCATGTGCGTGGCGAGCGAGGTGTAGAGGCGGTGGCGGCGCACTCGCGCCTGCAGCTCGTGCAGCAGGTGCCGCAGTGAAGGTGTGTATGTGTATGTAGTAGTGTGTAGGTGTGGGTGTGGGTGTGGGTGTGGGTACTGACTTGCGGCTCATGTGCGTGGCGAGCGAGGTGTAGAGGCGGTGGCGGCGCACTCGCGCCTGCAGCTCGTGCAGCAGGTGCCGCAGTGAAGGTGTGTATGTGTATGTAGTAGTGTGTAGGTGTGGGTGTGGGTGTGGGTACTGACTTGCGGCTCATGTGCGTGGCGAGCGAGGTGTAGAGGCGGTGGCGGCGCACTCGCGCCTGCAGCTCGTGCAGCAGGTGCCGCAGTGAAGGTGTGTATGTGTATGTAGTAGTGTGTAGGTGTGGGTGTGGGTGTGGGTGTGGGTACTGACTTGCGGCTCATGTGCGTGGCGAGCGAGGTGTAGAGGCGGTGGCGGCGCACTCGCGCCTGCAGCTCGTGCAGCAGGTGCCGCAGTGAAGGTGTGTATGTGTATGTAGTAGTGTGTAGGTGTGGGTGTGGGTGTGGGTACTGACTTGCGGCTCATGTGCGTGGCGAGCGAGGTGTAGAGGCGGTGGCGGCGCACTCGCGCCTGCAGCTCGTGCAGCAGGTGCCGCAGTGAAGGTGTGTATGTGTATGTAGTAGTGTGTAGGTGTGGGTGTGGGTGTGGGTGTGGGTACTGACTTGCGGCTCATGTGCGTGGCGAGCGAGGTGTAGAGGCGGTGGCGGCGCACTCGCGCCTGCAGCTCGTGCAGCAGGTGCCGCAGTGAAGGTGTGTATGTGTATGTAGTAGTGTGTAGGTGTGGGTGTGGGTGTGGGTACTGACTTGCGGCTCATGTGCGTGGCGAGCGAGGTGTAGAGGCGGTGGCGGCGCACTCGCGCCTGCAGCTCGTGCAGCAGGTGCCGCAGTGAAGGTGTGTATGTGTATGTAGTAGTGTGTAGGTGTGGGTGTGGGTGTGGGTGTGGGTACTGACTTGCGGCTCATGTGCGTGGCGAGCGAGGTGTAGAGGCGGTGGCGGCGCACTCGCGCCTGCAGCTCGTGCAGCAGGTGCCGCAGTGAAGGTGTGTATGTGTATGTAGTAGTGTGTAGGTGTGGGTGTGGGTGTGGGTACTGACTTGCGGCTCATGTGCGTGGCGAGCGAGGTGTAGAGGCGGTGGCGGCGCACTCGCGCCTGCAGCTCGTGCAGCAGGTGCCGCAGTGAAGGTGTGTATGTGTATGTAGTAGTGTGTAGGTGTGGGTGTGGGTGTGGGTGTGGGTACTGACTTGCGGCTCATGTGCGTGGCGAGCGAGGTGTAGAGGCGGTGGCGGCGCACTCGCGCCTGCAGCTCGTGCAGCAGGTGCCGCAGTGAAGGTGTGTATGTGTATGTAGTAGTGTGTAGGTGTGGGTGTGGGTGTGGGTACTGACTTGCGGCTCATGTGCGTGGCGAGCGAGGTGTAGAGGCGGTGGCGGCGCACTCGCGCCTGCAGCTCGTGCAGCAGGTGCCGCAGCTGCATGAGCAGCACCAGCGACGCCATCGACACCAGCATGTTGCTGTACACCACCATGTGCAGCACGTGCAGCAGCTCCACCACCAGCGACACCGACTGCCACACACAACACCACTCACTTAACACTGACAGATACTTAACAGTCAGTTACACTGATGCATCGAGTATGCTCTTTACATTGTGTCTTTGTTGGTCTGAATATTTGTATGAACGCCTGTACATTGTACAGAATACATTACAGTTACACAATTATATTCTATACGTGTGCAATGTCTGTTCAATAAACGTTGTTAAACGTTTGCCACGTACTGTCAACACCACATCAAGTTACCACAAAATGTCAAATTTTTCTCATTAGATTTTGAACTTAATCATAAACATTTTAAGTTTTAAAATCATTTGGAGAAATTTGACACTTTTGTATAACTTGATGTGCTATCGACTGTAAAATCGAGAATCTTGGCGGTGTTGTCGACCATATTCCACCCTTTAAGTATTACTAAGAGGATGGGCTCGAAGGGTCAACCGCTAATGATCTTTACTGTACATCAAAAAGTTCAATTTATCCAAAACTTTAAAAAAACTGCATCAATGTTACAACCTCTGTACGTCGAACAACTCTGATACGAAAAGAAGAAGAAGCCTACCATGTAAATACATTTGGTTTTAATTCGATTCATAAATAAATAATAGATCTTGAACTACATAAAATTCATATTTTGTAAACTTTATATTAATAGTTTGATTTAATTACTTCCGCGATGTCGGGCCAGCAGAATAAGCATAAAATGGAAGACCTAAAACAATGATACGCGGAGGTCAATGTGTCTAATTATAATGAGGAACTGAACTGTTAGTAATCGGTATTAGTCGGCCACTGGCCTTATTATTGCCGAAACATACTGCTCTGTAGCTTTGCGTGTCAGTGGTGCTCAAAACAAAAAGATGGCAACCTGCTCACACCGCGACCAGCTACCTACCTAGGCGCGGGCTGTATCTTGATTAGACTGGTGCGGGAGTGTGCTGCGGGGCAAAAACTACGTTAGATTTATATGTAAGGCTCTAAGTAGGTAAGTAAGACTCACGTCGAACACTAGATGCGTGTAGTAGGCGACGGGCCCGGCCACGTCCGCCTCGTACAGCTGCAGCACGTAGCGCGCCACCACGTGCAGCCCCGACACCAGCACTAGGATGCACTGCAACACATTATACAAACCATACCGCATCATAAAATATACATATACCAGCATACATATCGTAATAATACTATAAATGCGAGTTTGCTAATTTGTTAAGTTCTAACTTAAACTCACTATGGCTGAACAACTGCACAAAACTGTAAGACTCAGTCAGTCAGTAGTCAGTCTACCCGTGACCATGGACGCTGTAAAGCGTCCGATACGTCGGGATTAACAATATCAATATAACGCGATAAAATCCGTAAAAAGTAGTTTTATTTCAATGTATAATATTCGCGTAGGTAAATGTCAAATCAATAAACTGCACAAAAGTATGTGACCGAGAATAAATTAATCAAATTGATACATAATATTCTGAGAAACTCCGTGCCTCGGAGAGCACGTAAAGCCGTCGGTCCCGGTTGTCATACGAACACCTATGACAATCGTTAGTGGTAACCAGAAGCCCAAAAAGCCTGACAACCAGTCTATCCTCAGGGTATCGGTAATTTGAAGCACTAGAACCTACTTACTAATTACCCTAAAATTGGGTTGCGGAGGTCTGATGGCAGTCGCTTCGTGTAAAATAAGCACTGATGTTCAACCGCATGTGGTTAGACTGAAAGCCAACCCCAACATTGTTGGGAAAAGGCTCGGAGAAAAAAGAATATTCTGAGAAAATATGGGAATCTTCTGTTAATCCCGTGCTTCCAATTAAGTTAAATGACTTACCGGATTTGTTTGAATGTTGGTGCACATATACCTACCTAGTGGTCAGTATTTGTTTGAATGTTGGTGCACATATACCTACCTAGTGGTCAGTATTTGTTTGAATGTTGGTGCACATATACCTACCTAGTGGTCAGTATTAACTTTTAGTGGATCTTTGTCCAGAAAATTATACGAGTCGGCTTTTAATTCGAGGATTATTATTTAAGAAAACACTGCAGTGGATTAATTGCGGAAATCTATCATTCATATTTGTCGCTTGCTTTTTCGTCACCTTTTCAATCAACCAACTTTGTAATGCTTCATGGACAAGAGAATGCTCACTCCACTCATAAGATTTGTTGTTTGTTTGCTATTTACAAACACAATAGGAGTAGGTACATTTGTTTATAGTATAAAAATAACTTTGAGATATGTAAGTAGTACCTACTCATATGTTACAGAATATTGAATTTTACAGGAACTTAAGATACTTAACTTTTATAAGGACTGAAGATCTACAACATTAGGCATAAGAAGGTCACAACTAGAGAAGGTAGCAACAGCATTAATGCCAATACCTGATGTGATAACGTCTCTGCAATGCATGATTCAAACGTACGCGGTTTAGTTACATTCTAAATCCTGAATCCATGAGATAATGAAAAATTGAGTAATTAATACTCTTAATTTATTTACTCAAAGCATATTACAAGTCCAGGCGTTTATTCATTACTCTCATTAGTCCACGTTACACCATTATAGGTACTTACTTATGTCTAGTCTAGACATTCTATTGTATAAGAAAGATTGTTCTAGCTTTACAATGACTACGGAAACTGGTCCCTGTAACAAGGTTAGGACAAAAAAAATTAACCATCGAAAACTAAAACCAAAAGGTAAAATAAACCTTTTTACTCATAAGTAATAATAACAAATTTTGAGTCGGCGCCAAATAAATAACGAAGCATTATTATTTTGAAGTTGAGTACAGTTTTTGTTTTCCTTGATTGTTTTTTTTTGTGATTCAAATCTAGGTTTGTACTTACTTACTAAACTGCCTCATTAACCGAGTAGTCGTAAGTATCCTTTACCAAAGTAATGATGGTACCTTGATATACGATGGTCTTAAACCAATAATAGATCGATGATTTCACATTTTTCTATTTGAGTTGAGGAGTACCCTGAGGTGTATCTTCGGAGTCCCAGATCTAATACCAATGAAATTGATATGGGAACATCTTGAAGAATTTTAAAAATTGGTTCATAAATGACTGAAGTATACTAAAAAAACCACTGACGAACAGAACCTCATTCGTTTTTTCGTCGGTTAAAAACAGAGATTATATTAATGAAGCTCAATTAATCCTACTTAGACATTCAGTTATCATTAAATTATTCAACACCGAACACACATTCCTACGTGTTTCATACATTACTAAAACGTTAAAAACACGCGTGCCGATATACTGGAAGAATTTGAAAACAATAATTATTGTGGCAACGAATGCGTCAATGTTTGTTTTTATGACACAAAGAAGGCGGAACTGGTGGAACCACGTCACCCATGAAGAGAATAAGAGAAAAATGTACGACGGAATGATGATTGTCACCTCAGCGGCCATGAAGGAGAAGGTGTCCCGACCAGCGGGCAGCCCCCAGGCAGCGGCAGCGCCCAGCAACGCGGTGGCCGCCACCAGGATCCCACCCAGCAGGCACGCCAGCCGCACGTGCGCCCAGCCGCCCGTGTTTGGCGACGAGGATAACTGCAAGTAGATAACATCATCAGTCCGGTGCAAACATGCGGCGGTCACCTGACGGTCGCCATTGTTTATTCAGAAAATACGTGGAACATCAAGAAGATCGATCGTGCTCCTGAATGGCTACTTAATATTTTAGCCGCAGTTTTAGCGTCGTTCTCGCTCAGGGCACATGAATAAAGATCTATGCTATATAGATCTTTATTCATGTGCCCTGAGCGAGAACAAATCCAAGTTTTGTACGATAATTCTAATCGTAATAGTACCTACTTAGGTGTTTCTAACACTAGTGTGTTAGAAACACCAGACAGGTGAGATGGGTAGGTAGATGACGCTGACGTCGACTACCACGTCAGCGTCTCACCTGTCTCCATACGCACCGTGTGCCTACTCTCGGCTTCCATCCCGTCAGGGATTTACTCCACCTGCGCATAATCATGTGCAATAAGCAAATAAATGATAGCATTTTGACTTGTTATCTTAAAATAATTTGAATTAATTACTAATGCGCAGTTATTATGATGAGAAGTAGACTTCACATAGGTCTTTTGTGCGATCCCCTACCACAGTTATATTGTAGCATGTAGTTGCTGCCTCAATGCTTAATAAACACAAACATTAATAGGTACAACACGTTAAGAGCAGAGTTAATTGACTTGGCCTTATCACAAAGTTTATTTAATTTGCACATTTATGGTAACTGTCTATGACACTATCACAGACATACTTATATACAGATGTATCGTATTATACGCTATTCGTTAAATAAAAAATACCGTAAGGACTGTTTATTGTCCAGTCTAACGTCCTTTGACACAAATGCATCCCGCATGTTTTAGTGTTCTTGTAAAACACTAAAGATACCTTACACTGCACGCACGCGCAGCATGATTCTGCATGATCACTGTGGGTAGTTTGTTATGAAGTGTTCGTTACCGTCTTCTCTGCTTGCTGTTCTATGCTGAACTTTTCAATGGGATTCTAAAATATAGATATTTTTTTTTGGCGTCGTTTACTCGTATCGTATTACGAATGCTTTTAGTTAAATAATTTAGAGGTCAAACTCAAGGCAGTAAGTCACTACTAACGGTTTATAATTCAATGTTAATAGATACGTACAGCAATTACGCAATGATCCCCAATGATATAATAGTATATTTATATAATAAACACCATTGTGCACGTTATACTGGTTAGGTACTTATATTAAAAATAAAATGTCAAGGGCTTCTATTATTAGCTCACGTACGTACTTTAGGGGTGACCAATGGTAATGGAAAAGTTATCAAAATTTTACCTGAGTATTATAAAAATATTTTGTTAACAGACAGGTTGGTTGTCCTCGTCAGGGACGCGTCACAAGGCCGGTAGGTCTTGGCTATGCAAAGATTTAATTGTGGCTATGCATATTAATGGGCTGCACTGACCTATCGATGTGAACGGATATACGATATAAAATATTAATTTAACCGAAAACTATGGTCAGTTTTTAGACCGTGAGTTACTGAACTAGATTTCAACTCCGACATGCAACCAAATTAACCACTGTTTAAATAATATTGTTTTAATGTTGTTGATTCCCACAAAACGTGATTTTATGAAAGTTGTTTTTTTTTATATATCTTTTTAACCTTTTAAATCGGGTAATATTTTTAATTAGTATTAAAAAATTAACGCGTTTCTATAGTAAAGCGACTAACTATTAATAGTTTTAAAATAGGTTATTGGATTTTATCAATCAACTTAAAAATAAAATCTTTTCCAACAATTAGGAATACCTAGAAACAAAATATCGTGATAAAATAAACCTGGCAACCAGATTTCTAAATATTAGTTTGTGGGTTTGAACTAATACCTCGCTTATCCATTTGATATTTAGTTACTCTAGTCTCTAGTAGGTATACAGTGAGGGCAAATATCGTGAAAACATAAACTATGTAGTATCAAATAATATTTAATACACATAATACCCGACAGTAATAACATAAGTAATGAGCTGATAACTGATCGCTGTTAATGATATACTATACAGTACAAAAGTATTAGGTACTTTATTCATGGAATTAAGTAATCAATGTCCCTGTTCACTTATAAGACTTCCTGCTCACTAGTATTTTGTACCGGGGTCGGATCGTACAAGGTTTACATATTTTTCAGTAAGGATACCGCATTCATTCGTTTATTACCTACCTCATTAAGGAATAACAAACACATTCGATGACGTCTCGGCTCTTTGGTCAACTGATCCCGCTCTAAACTGAGCCCGCGGGATGAGTTGACCAGTTAATTTATTTTTCTTTTGTTAACTGATCCCGCTTTGAAATTAGGCAAAACTCTATTGAAATTTCCGTAATATAAAAAAAGATACATAACAAAAAATAAGACTCACTAGCCGCCCTAGCCGGCGGCAAACTCGCGTCTTTGCTAAAACATCAGCACAATGATGGCCATAGGAAAGTGGATGGATCTTTAAAAATAAAACTGAATAATCTAAAAATCATAGTCGTTTATAATTCATCAAAATCTAAACCAACCCCGATCCGTCCGACAGTGTCTGAAACCCCGGCGAAACCATATAAAGATTTCGCCAGTACCGAATAGATGATGACGATGGTGTTTTTGTGAGGGTTCAGAAGAGGAAGCGTCGAATACAAAACAACAAGAAGCGCTGCGGCAAAGCTCCTACGGAGACCAACGCGAGTCTGCGTGCCCAGAGGCCGAACACCCCGGTGTACATTTCCCGCCTTCACTATACCACAAAGGCGGATGACATCGCAGAGTCCGTGCGCCTAAAGACGAGGTACGTGCCAAGAGTGGTGCTGCTAAAGAACCAAAGACAATTAGTGCAAAGTGAAGTGTTACTAACATAGGTTTAAGTTTTATATACTAACACATTTTTGAATGTTTCATACCTATGTTGTTTATGCTTGTATTAACAAAAAAAATGTCTAGTGCTCATAGTACAAGCCACAGAATAGATAAATAATATCTATTCCGAGGTACAAGCTCTGCTTAGTTCATGACTAAATGGTGATGTGTAAAATGTCGTAATATTTATTTACTCATGTTTTGTTACACAAGGTCACAGGACAATGCGACACCCTTCAAGAGATATCTGTGCTTCTGTACATTATATCATTGAATGCAAAGGCCTTGCAACGGCTGCAACATCGACTTATTGGGATAACTTTTTGGTTTTTGTCTCTCTAAAGGTTAATTAGCGGCACCCCTCTCACAATCGGGTTGACAAGCTTGTGATACGGCTCCCGTACGAAGTGGTTTTTCAAACTGCCGTAGTTCCAGCGAAGAATGAGGCCTGAGTGGTAAATTATGATGATTATCACGTTGACAACATGAAAATACATAGTTAGAATGGTCGTCTTGAGGTGTAATTGGTACTAACACACTACTATACCTTCGGAAAAAGAGGAGGGTTGAGCTGGATACCATCTAACCACTCATAAAACCTTAGAGCCGAGCGTCAGGCGGCCGTCAAATAACCTGACAACACTAGGGTTTCAGTAACCTTGAGGGACTAAATCCCCTCTAAAAGACTGCTGTGGAAGGAAGCGGGAACCCACCACAAGTATTTTCCCAAGAAAATCTCTATGGAAGTATGGACACTCTGAATGCGAGATTCACATTGGACGATCCGAGTAATGACTGGCGCCATTCGGTACCCGGGCCGAATGGTGTGAAATATACTACCGATGCTTCCGATAAGGTTCTGCACCAGGCCTTAAAACGAAGAAATACTACTGGTTGCAAAAACAATGGCGATAGCACCAAACTCTCCATAAAAAACGAACACCTTATAGGTACTTGGAACGTTCGCGGACTAATACAGCCAGGCAAGCTCGCTATTATGGAAAATGAAGCAGAGACACACCGTGTTTCTATTCTCGGCCTCAGCGAAACCCACATGCGTGGACATGGTCACTTCATAACTACCGTTGGAAATACTTTTTACTTCTCAGGTTGCGAGGACAAGAGTTCGAATGGTGTTGGTATACTGCTTCCAAAACACCTTAACAAGCACGTGCTAGGATATAATCCAGTATCCGATAGGATCATAGCAATAAGGATTAATGCACAGCCCAACATACTGAATGTCCTTCAAATATATGCACCAACTTCTACAGCCAGTGAAGAGGAAATGGACAATTTCTACGACAACCTCAACTCCGTACTACGCACTATACCCAACCGGGAAACAACGATTACCTTGGGTGTCTGGAATGCGAAAATAGGAAATACCACAAACGATGACCACATCAGACCAGTAGTTGGAAAATTTTGATTAGGTGTGAGGAATGATCGGGGTCAAAGACTTATTGAATTCTGCATAGAAAAAAGTCTGCATTACCAACACCTGTTTTCAACATCACCCTGGACGCCTATATACATGGACATCTCCAGGCGCAAGATACAGGAACCAAATCGATTATATTTTAATCAGCACCCGCTGGAGATTTTCTGTAAAGAATGTTAAGACCTTTCCCGGCGCAGAATGCGACTCTGACCATAATTTACTCGTAGCAAAATTTTCTCTCCGACTTAAAGCACCCATAAAGCGAGAAACGCCGCATTTGAAGGTTCTTGATCCAACAGAGAAGTCATTTTTACGCGAAGAGACGGAAGCCAATCTCGACGTAGATTTACCTTCAGAAAACGCGAATTCTCTTTGGAATCATTTTAAAACCCAGATATGGGAGACCCTTAACAGTATTGCGAACAATCGTAAAAAGAACAGCCCGGAACGCAAGTTAAAGGCTTGGATATCAGAACCAACATGGGAGTTGATTCAAAGAAGAAAGACCGTCAAGGTAGGGGGGTTGATAAATGATGATGTCAGGAAAGTATACTCAGAACTTTGCTCCTCAATTAAATGGGAATGTCGTCGTGACAAGCATGCCTTTATAGAGGGCATCTGCGTGGATATTGAAAGACACTCCTTCAAATACCAGACATCTGACCTCTTTTAAAAAAGTGCGCATACTTTCTCGTAAATTCCAACCAAAATCTTGGGTAATCGAGGACAAGGATGGTAACCCAATTCATGACCTAGAGCAAATAGCCGAAACGTGGCGAGAGTACTGCAAGTAGTTATATGCGTGTGCAAATGCGTGTACTCATATGCAAAACTGGCGTGAACTTGAATTGGAACCATCTATTCTGCGGTCAGAAGTCACATCTGCCATTGAACGCCTCAAAGAGAAAAAGGCTCCAGGACCGGACCAAATTACTGCAGAAATAATAAAAGCGCTCGGTGATAAAGGTGTCGATATGTTACATAAAATCTGTAACCATGTGTGGCAGTATGGCGACTGGCCCGAAGATTGGTCGAAAACGATTGTCTTGCCACTTCACAAGAAAGGTTCCACCAAAAAATGTGGCAACCCTTCTTTAATCACACTGTAGCAAAATCTTCCTGCATATATTAAATAGCCGCATTAAATATTATTTAGACTGGCATATCCCTCAAGAGCAGGCAGGCTTCGTAAAGGAGAAAGGCACAAGAGAGCAAATTCTCAATATCAGGCAACTCATTGAAAAATCTCACGAGTTTGACAACCCAATGGTGATGTGCTTCATAGACTATAGTAAACTTTCGATTGCGTTCAGTGGGACAGTCTGTCGAAAATCCTCACAGAACTCGGAGTTCCGGAACATCTGACGGCAATGCTGCAATCCCTTTACAAAGTAACATGGGCACTGTCCGAGTAAATAATACCATCTCGAAACCGTTTAACTTCAAAAAAGGAGTTAGACAGGGTAGCATATTATCGCCCATTTTTTTCAACATATACGGGGAGTACATCATGAGACGGGCCTGTGAAAACTGGGAAGGTGGAGTTACTATCGGAGGAAAGAGGATCACTAACCTTCGGTATGCTGACGATACTACTCTACTTGCAGCAAGCGAAACAGAAATGGTCACTTTTATGAGCAGAATGACACGTATCAGCGGAGAATTTTGGGATTATCTATTAATGAATCTAAAACCAAAATCATGGTCATTGATCGCACAGGGAAAATGGAACTCACAGATGCACTTAGGCTGGACATTGTAGATGATTTCATATACCTGGGTTCCATGACTTCTAACAATGGTTCGTGCGAAAGATACATAAAAAGGCGCATTGGAATGGCAAAGAATGCTATGTCACAGCTCGATCGCATTTGGAGTACATACTAAGAGCATCTCACTCAAATTAAAACAGAAGCTTGTGACCAGCTTAGTGTTCTCCATCTTCCTATATGGCGCCGAAACATGGACTCTAAAGAAGGCAGACCGCACTCGTATTGATGCATTTGAAATGAGGTGCTGGAGGAAGATGCTTCGCATCCCGTGGACGGCACATCGGACTAACGCCTCAATTCTTATAGAACTACATATAACTACCAGGCTCTCTACGACATGTCTTCGGAGAATTCTTGTATTCTTTGGACACGTAGCCAGAAAATGTGGTGATAACCCTAAAAAAGTTGCTTGTGACAGGCAAGATTGAAGGGAAAAGACCAAGAGGGAGGAGCCCCATGCGTTGGTCCGACCAGATTCGTTCGACACTCGACTCCAGTGTGAGCAACGCCATCCATGCTGCAGAGGATAGAGCAAAATGGAGGAACATAGTTCGCAAGAAGCTCTTACATAGAAATCACCACCCTCAGCAGTGAGGAGAACGACTCAAGGAGGAGGAGGAGGATACCTTCGGAAAGAGATTCAGGAATTGTAGAAGATCAAGGATCAATCGAAACCTTACACATACAAATGGCTACCAAAAATTGAATTAGTTTCCAGTGACTAACAGGCTGATTACGAAGTAAATTATATGCATTTAATTTGAAAAGAACTGAGTAATCATATTTGATCAAAATCTGCTTGAGTTTGAGGCGGGTGTGTCACCATCACCACACCATTCTACTCGAAAAAACTAAAGAAAAGCCACTGCATTGTCATTGCAGCCCACCCGAGCCCAGAGACGTCAATTAAACACCCTTACGCCGCATGCCGTCTACATGAAGCTTTTACCGACCGGCCTAAGGGGATTCTGCGTCAATAATTTGGTACGCAAATGAAATGGAAAATGTTTATTTGATTCAACCAAGATGCATTAGACTATTAGAAGAAGGAGTACAATAAAATACAAATAGTAAGTATGTGACCGGCGGACCGGCTACATTTTATCCTGGAAAGATGCGGAAATTTCCCGGAAACTGATATAAAGGACATAACTCTATGAAACATATAGGAGGATAACTACTTACTTAACAGGATATAAATGAAATTTGGAACACATATAGTTTGAAACCAGCACTATCATATTAGTAGGATTTTCCTAAAAATCCCGGGAATCTGAATCGGCTATAATCTAAGTTTCAATATCCAACAACATGTTAGACGACTCAAGGTACAGACGCCAGCAGGTCAACCTATCCAAATCTGTCAAATTTTCCCAATTGAATATGAACCTTATCGCTTTGTCATAAAGTTGAAAATCAATCAAAGAAATTTGACAGATTGTGGTAGCTTGATGTGCTGGCGTCTGTACTTTTAATCCGAAATAAATTCAGGACTTTTCTTCTAACATTTTGACATTTGGCTTTTCTTCCGGGATTTTGATTGCGGTAAAACGGCTTAACAGATTTGCATGAGATTTGGTACACTCATAGTTTATTTTATTTTATTATTCAAGAAAACTTACAGCCAAGCTACATAATAATAAAGAGATTAGCGATAAGAAGGCCAATTAAGTAAAAGTTTTCACAGATAAGTGAAGTAAAGAGCAATCCATGCAGCATTAAATTTCTAAAAAGCGTAGTTTTTTTTTATTATTGCTGTCATATATTTATAATACTAGAAACTTTGATTATATACTTGTCTAGATGCCACATTGACACGTACAGAACGGCCCAAATAAAGTCTACTAAAATTGGTAGACTCTCTTCTCACTTACGTCAGTGTCATTTGGATCACTTCAGGGTGTGGAGTTCTCGAAAAATAATTAATTATGTCGGTATGTGCTGTCAAATTGTGTCGCAATTATGTGGGAAAACCGTATAATTACACTAAGATCACATTACATCGGTAAGTTTTGTTATTTAACCTCTATTATTTTATGAAAACATGATTTTTCAATTCGTTAATTTGTAGGTTCGACAGAGTAGCCGGTGTTGTCAATTTATTACAAGGGAGATTTGGCGAAACTATGGGAGATAAAATGCAAATATCAGTCATCATCTTTCGATCAGGAGAAAATTTTATTATTTTAATAATTACCTACATAATTTATTTGATCACTAAATGATAACTTGCCTTCACAAAATAAATGAAGTCATTCACTAAATAGTATTTTTGTTAGTTCTTTCTAATATTTTGGGTTTCAGAATTCTTAAGACTGGAGAGACATTATACAGCGGACACGAAAGGAAATATAAAAAAAAAACTATTTCGAAAACAAATACAAAGAGATGGATTTTGATCTATAAATTGCTGTATATATTTTTTCATTGTATTTTTTGTTTTTATTAAAATAAATAAAACACTAATCTATAAAATAATTACTTTATTCAGCCTATTTCGTTTAACTGTTATCCCATTAAATAATGGAGAAAAGGTAAGTTAATAATTTGGAGCAGGCATCCCTAAACACGCACACCTTGACAGTTTGACTACAATAAGTACACAAGCGGTACTCACACATATCACGCAATTTGGCCCCAGTTTTCGCGTGTCGTTTATTGCATTGCTCCATCTAGACAAGTATATAATCAAAGACTAGAAATATGAACATGTTATAAGTACATCAAAAGGTTTGTTTGTGACTTGTTTCATAGTCTGGACTCACCTGAACGGAATCGATAAATTTTAAAAATTAAAAAAACCCGACTTAAAAGAAAAAAACAAGACGTTAGAAACATAGCTACTTTAACAGTCGGGACCCATTAAAAATTCTAGACCGGATCAAATTTTCTCCATAATTTTAAGGTCGGGACCCATTCCCGACCGTAAAGTCGTTTTAAATAGAACAGTAGCCCAGGTTCTTACTTTTGTATTGACTAAGTGAACTAGCCTGATAATTATTCATACAACTTACTTAAATGAAACTTATGAATTCATGAATAAATTGCTTTAGATTTACTTAGCGGTAAGCGGGCTATTTAGTCACGAGCGATAGTTTCATCATTTGTATTTAAATTTTAAAGACAAACTGAACGCTAGACGGGCCTACTGTCGGCCACTGCCATGCCGTCCGCCGCTTGCGTCCACCGTGGTCCGCGCTTCGTGCTACGCTCCGCGCGTAACAAATTAACAAACAATGTAGTTACACGTCGTAGGTACAGAAACAATGTCCAACACACACATGTCCCTATGACGACGTTACTACGACTGGACACAATATATCCTGTAATGTATGTCTTCTAATGCTCAAAACAACTGTGAAGGTGTTGATTTTGTTGACCTTTCGGTTTCCCCGAATTCCACAATAAGTGTTACTAGTAACGAGATATAGTCAGAGAACATTAAATTTATAGGGTGAATTAATATAATGGTAGCTTCCATGTAAGGATATTCCATAATAACCTTTATTAAATACCCTCTCCTCAAGCAATAGTCGAGAAGAGTCGCTTTACGTACTGAGGACCACACTGTAATTCAACCAAAGCCGGCTTTTCCCACTACGGCTTAGTTTAACAAAACTTTGTAGGTACTCACATATTCGTACCTATCCTTGCACAGCTGTCCGAGCAGGTGCAGGAAGCCGACGAGCGTGAACCAAGAACACCATAGCAACACCTCGTCCATGTACTGCACGTTGATAACGCCAAACACGAAGATAAACTTGTAAAACACGTAGTTCCAGAACTTGTCTTTGACACGTTGCGCCTCGGCCACGCGCAGCTGGCCGAACACGAGGCGCTGCACGCCGAAGCCAAACACCGCCAGCGAACAGTATGCTATGTTGATCAGGGTCTGCAATAAGCGGAATAATACACTAATATTAATAATACAAATTAAATGCCACTGCCATTACTTTGTAACGGGATTTGATTAAATTATTGATATACAATACAACCAGATAGTACAAGATACCCATCTGGTTTTGCTAGCTCACAGATTGTTGGCTGACTTATCCTTATTTTATACATATCTTATTTTAGTATTAAGTCAGCCACCAATCTGTCAAAAATTAGTCAAAAACCTTTACTTAACATGGACCTATCAATACGCATATAACGATATTACAATAAGAACCGAACCCGTGTGTTACACGAACCATTTGGAGCCACTTCTGAACCCTTCATACTCAAAAACTAAACACATTTTTTTTCATTCAAACACGTGTTTAAAATAAACACAACAAATTTGGTTTATACAATATTGAAGCCTGCTAGAGAAACCAGTACCCCATATTTTATAAACGCAGATTAAACTAGTTTATAGATAATATTAACGACAAAAAATAAACTTAGCGTTAAAAATAAAAGAGCAACAACTTATTTTTCTTCGTAAAAGAATAAAATTTATTTACGGAATATCTTTTTGTATATTTTTGGCATTTTCCATCCTGCCCGCGGTCGTATTTTTCCTTTTCTAAATAACTTTATTTACGGAATGTCATCTTCTCTATTTTCTTGCACTAATGTTAAGAAGATATTTTTGCATGCATGAAAGGGTATAATTATGGTAGCCCCATCGCAAAAAAAACAAAGATTTTACAGATGTTCCCGAAGAATTTCCCCAAAAATAAAAATATATTCATATCTCCTCAACTATAAAAAATCGCGAAACAGGTACCGACGTAGGAGGAACCTATTTTTTTAATTGGCGGCATTCTTTGGACAACCCTGTATTTAAACTTTTCATTTATATGTTTTAAGCAAGTTATTGTTTTTAAATTGTAAGGTTCAATTAACGACGACGACCTCTGTGGTCTAGCGGTTCGAGTGCTGATCATGGGGTCGTGGGTTCGATTCCCACAGGACACAAATATTTGTGTTGATAAAACATGAGTATTTGTGTTTGTATGGGTGTTTCTTATGTATTATAAGTATGTATTTACAAAAAAAAAAAGTATATAGGTATTATATCCATTGTCTAGTACCCATAGTACAAGCTCTGTTTAGTTTGGGACTAGATGGTGTTGTGTAAAATGTCCCAAAAATATGAAAAAAAAAAAATTCTATTAAAATATTTGATTTGCTGGTAAAAACTAGCAAGGTCAATTCTTGAGGTTCAATAGACCATACCTAATTTAATAATTATAATGACTCATTAGTTATGATTATTCAAATTACACAAAGACTGCAGAACCTTGCACACATTTAGAAGTCAAGTCTTTTGTCGGTGAAATCCACCACCAAAACAATAATTTTATCATCATAATATTGAACTTGGCTCTCATTTGTACTTTTATCTGGGGGCTCGGTAGTGCCCCCGCCAAGACGAGCGCGAAGCAAACACTGCCGTACCATCCTTTACTGGAACCATTTCGCCGCATTTTCAGGCCCCTATTTGAGAACCTCTGGATAAGACCAGAAAGCAGAAATTTTCGTCATCCAGTAAGCTATAATTGCATACTTAAAATCCAAAATTTCAAGTCTGTAGGTCATTTAGTTCCGAAGTTAAGCGAAAGCAAACTCACTCACTCATGATCATCAAAATAGAACTAGTACTTCCCATAAACTCAGAGTGCTGAAATTTGGTACAGAGTTAGGGTTTAATGGCCGCATAAAGGGAAACTATAAAAACTAGGATAATCGAAGATCTGGAGTACCTGATGACCCTGATTAGAAAACACAAGAGCCCAACCAAACTATTAGAGATATCGCCATAATATAATAAGCCCACGTTTCTACAAAAAGAAGTGAAATCTCATCAAAAAAAAATCTGTAAAAAACTAGCCAAGTCTCGATAGAGCTGCTTGTTTATCTCTAAAAAGTAATGAAATCTGGACAGTCATGCCAAGTCTAAGGTTCCTTACTGCGATTTCTTTATTATTTATAGTTAATGTTGTGTAACTTGGCCGTTGACTTGTACCCACTAACGTATAAGGAATGTTCAAATTGTATTTTTTTTTTTAATTCTTTATTAATTTAAATCGAGGGTTTAATCAACAAATTGTATTCTCAACGAACATTCATACTACGTAATCCTCTGTGTACAAATGTGTTGAACATTCACCTTTATATTATTTGAATTTACAACAAGGGTATTTCATTACTTTTTAGAGATAAACAAGCAGCTCCATCGAGACTTGGCTAGTTTTTTACAGAATGTTTTTGATGGGATGTGTTTGGTTGGATCATTTTTATTAAAACCTTTTTTACTTCACTGCTGGGAACGGGTCTAAGAGGAGTTTGGCGACGGGTATGAGAGTTACGCCATGGATTTACCTTGTTGGCCCCTAAAATCTACCAAAATAACATACTATGATTCACACTAACCTGAACCTACACGATTAACATATATACCGGATAATGCACCAATGTCATTAATATTTATGTACCGATATTGTAGTACTCCTGGTACCACGGTGTTAATTACTTGTTAGCTCGGTTGCACACCAGTAGGCAGGGAGACGTCCGTTCTCGCTCGTGGCTGTCACGTGACTGCCCCCCACTACCCGCGTGCTCGAGTTAACGTTATTAGATAGATACATAAACACTACATCCCTTCCTTATTATATATTTTTTATTAATCAAACTGTTTCCGTTTTATTAATTATCTCAATACATTTAAATCAATATTTCGTTATATTATTATTTTACTGTTGCATTAAAAGTAATTACTATTTATCATTAATCTCACTTTCGTTTTGATTATTTTCACCTACATCATTTTGAATCTTCCATTCCCCTTCTATTTTCTTTAAATGTAGTATGTTTCGTCTTAGTGTCTGGCCTGTCTCTTCATTTCGAACTACTACGTCTCCTCCTTCAGATCGTTCAACCACGTGAGGTGTTGGTTTAAAATTCGTTGCCAATTTATTTTGTTTGTCCATGTCCTTTATGTACACTTTGTTTCCTTCCGATATTGTTGGTTCCTCTGCTTTCCTTTTCCTGTCTCCGTATTCCTTTCCCTTTTGTTTTGATGTTGCGTCCTTATCTCTAACGTCTGAGTCATCCATCTTGTAGTCATTATCTAGCAATGAAGGAATTTTATCTCTGTTTTGTCTTCGAAAAAATAGTTCAGCTGGGGTCTTGCCCGTTACTGAATGTGGCGTCGAATTGTACATCATCAAATATTCCCATACGCTCTCTCTCAAATCTTTTTTGTCCATCTGGCCGATCTTTAGTCTTTTCAGAATGTCACGATTCTGCCTTTCCACCTCGCCATTTTGCTGAGGCCAATAAGGAACTGTGTTAAACAATCTAATATTACATTGTTTGCAGTATTCTTTAAATTCATTACTCACAAATTGTCGACCATTATCCGCAGTAATTGAAGTTGGATAACCAAGGCGGCTAAAAATCTCCTTCAACAATTTAATAATCTGTGTACTCGTAATCAATTTTGTAAATTTAATTTCCTTGTATCTGCTATAGTAATCAATTATTACTAGCAAGTAATCATTGTTTGGCAGCGGCCCTAGCAAATCCATAGCGACGTCCACCCACGGGGCTACTGGAAGTTCACGCCGTTTCATAGGAACTGGGTGATTAGGCAATCCTACAAGAGTACAGCCTTTGCATTGTTTTACGAATGTTTCAGCATCCTTATCGATACGTGGCCACCACACTTTCGTCCGCAGCCGACTCTTCATAGCCACTATTCCAGGGTGACCTTCGTGTGCTGCATTCAGAATGTCTTTCCTCAGTTCTTTTGGAATAACAATCCTACTACCTTTTAACAGAATATTATCATGGAAGCAAAGTTCAGCTTCAAATATTTTATATCCTTTCACGAAATCACTCCAGTCATTATTGTAAATGCCTCGTTTAATACTTTTAATTTCGGGGTCCTTTTCCGAGCTTTTACTTATAGATTGTAATGAAACAGAACGTGGGCAAGCCTGCTCGACTATTTGCTGTACAAAATCATCAAAATTTCCTTCAGGAACATCTCGATATTTGCAGAGTCTTGACAATGGATCGGCAATATTTGTTTTTCCTGGTCTATATTTAATATTATAAGAATATGCCTGTAATCTTAACACCCAGCGCTCGACCCGCGCACAAGGTTTAGATTTTTGGCCAAATAAAAATTCTAATGGTTTATGATCCGTGATGAGATTGAACTTTTTTCCGAATAAAAATATATTAAAATGCTCGACGGCCCAAACTAAGGCCAGCGCCTCCTTTTCGGTTTGGCTATATTTCCGTTCCAGTTTTGTTAAAGTCCGGTTACCATAAGCTATAATTCTTGGTCCTCTACCATCGATTTGGATTAAGACAGCTCCTAAACCAACAGGACTTGCGTCAGCAATAACTTCTGTATCATCATCAGGATCATAATATCCTAATGTTTTTACTGTAGTTAGTGCTTGCTTCAGTCGTTGAAATGCTTTGTCTTGGTCTTCTTTCCAAAATTCTTCTATACTCGCTTTTTTTCCTTCCTTTTGTCTCAGCAACTTCTTTAATGGTTCAGTCATTGTTGCGAGATTTGGAAGCCATTTATTGATATAATTCACAAGCCCTAGAAAACTTTGAAGCTCTTCTACTGTCTTTGGTATTCTAAATTCAATAATGCTGGTCATGTATTTTTTAAGTGGTTTTGCTCCATCAGGTGTTAATTCATGTCCGAGGAAATTTATTTTTTGTACCTTATACACGCATTTGGCTTTATTCAACAACACGTCATTCCTTTTTAAAACTTCTAAGACCTTTGACAACCGCTCATTGTGTTGCTTTTCGTCTTCTCCGTACACTAAAATGTCATCAATAAAGTTCATTACGCCGTCCAAACCAGCCAGTATATTCTCTAGTATTTTCTGAAATAACTCCGGAGCGCATGTGATACCAAACATCAATCGCTTATATCTATATAACCCTTTAGCCGTTATGAATGTTGTCAGATGTCTAGAGTTTGGATGAATTTCCACTTGGTGGAATGCATTTTTTATATCTAGTTTCGAAAAATACTGGGCTTTCTTAATTTTTGGCAGTAAGGTATCCATACACGGTAGAGGGTGGTTCTCTCTTAATATTGCGGCATTTGCGCGTCTCATATCGACACATAAGCGTATATCATCATCGTCCTTCAGTATTGGCACCACTGGTGATATCCATGAAGAAGGTCCATTCACTTCCTCTATGATATCACTCTCTAGTAGTTCTTTTATTTTGTTTTCCACTTTTTTTTCGATAGGTATAGGTATTCTTCGGTATGGCTGTGATACTGGTTTACATTTTTCATCAATAGGTATTTCGATAAGTACGTCCTTAAACTTTGGAAAAGTCGTGTGTTTTTGTGCGACTTCGTTTACTCCAATACCTAATTTTAATACTCCTAAATTGATAGCAGTTTCTTTGCCTAGCAAATCTCTAGATCCATTATTAATAACAAAGACTGTGGATCGCTCCGATTTTCCATTCGCCTTAATAGTAGTTTCAATCGTCCCTTTAACTTCCAAAGGTGTTTTGCTACCATAAGCGTATAAAACTTTTTGTGTTCCTTTTACTTGATTAGTGACGTGTATTTTGTTTTTCTTCAAAATTTCCCATGTTTTATCTGTGATTAAGTTCAGTTTACATCCAGAATCTATGAGTAAATCTAGCTTGACTCCTCCCATTTCACATTCTATTGTAGCGTCATCATCTATATTAAATATGTAATATGTGTCTTCAGATTCTACTGTACTTTCGTCAAGTCCTATTGAATTAATCTCATTTCTACTTCGATTTCTTTTAATTTTCATGGTATCATTTTGTTTATCTTCTATTTTTCTTTTCTGTGGTCTTGATCTACACAAAGCACTAAAATGACCAATTTTTTCACATGAATGACATTTTTTTCTTTTTGCTGGGCATTCTTGATTTGGTAGTGTATGCGCATTGTACCCGCATCTACCACATTTTTTCTTAATAATCGTATCATCATTTCCTGTTTTCTGTAAGTAATTCCTGTTCTTTATTTCTGTCTTTCTCGCAGATCTGTTTGTATGATGATTATTAATCGCATTAATCTCGTTTGTTGTCTTTTTTTGTCCATATCCTTCCAGTTGGTGTCCTACTATTTCTAAGGTGTTAGCTTCCGTTATAATTTTATCTAGTGTAACATTCTCTCCTAATGTCAATATCTTTTTCCTTAGCTCAGACGAGGAACATTTCTCTACTATTTGGTCGATCAAATGCTCCTCCGGACTAATAAACTTACATTTGTCTGCTTGATGCCTCAATTTAATAACGAACTTTTCAAACTTTTCTCCTTCGTCTTGCTTTATTTGACGAAACATATGTCTCTCGAATATCTTGTTCTGCTTTGGGAGAAAATAACTGTCAAGTTTTTCAATAGCGTTCTTGAAAACATCAGTACATTCTTCAGAGGTATCAACATATGCGCCTGGTATATTATAAATAATCTCTTGAAGTTCTGACCCACCCAAGACCAGTAAAGTTGCGCGTTTTTTTTCTGCTCCCTTAATTTCTGTAGCGTCTAAGTAAATATTCAGGGATCTCTTCCATCTTTCCCAACGTGAAGCAACTGTAGCATTATCTCCATCAAGATCAAGCTTGTCTGGAGGTGGAAGGGTATTTGCCATTTTCAGAGTAGATCTGGGGCGACCTGGAACCAATAGACTACCTTGGTCACTTATTGGTTACAAAAGGTTACTACTGCTCTGAACCACATCGTGTCACCTTACACACAATTTCATGAAGACTCAACTGTCTCGATATACATCACGTACGGTTTACACTTTAATACAGGTCCGTACTGCCTTGACACATCATGCACGGTTTACAATTTCATGTAGGCCCGTACTGCCTTAACACACATCACGCACGGTTTACAATTTCATGAAGGCCCGTACTGCCTTGACACACACCACGCACGGTTTACAATTTCATGTAGGCCCGTACTGCCTTAACACACAACACGCACGGTTTACAATTCCATGTAGGCCCGTACTGCCTTGACACACATTACGCACGGTTTACAATTTCACGTAGGCCCGTACTGCCTTGACACACATCACGCACGGTTTATAATTTCATTAAGGCCCGTACTGCCTTGACACACATCACGCACGGTTTACAATTTCATGTAGGCCCGTACTGCCTTGACACACATCACGCACGGTTTACAATTTCATGTAGGCCCGTACTGCCTTGTCACACACCTCGCACAATAGCAGTGTAAGTACCCCGTTTAATTTGTTTAATCTATCATAGAAATTCAATTAAACTTACCATAATAATAATTATGATAATACAGACTTGTAAGTAAACATACAAAATCAGTCAATATAATTCATCACCTCTTATATTTTCCATTATGCATGATATTCCTTACATACCATTCACTTTTCTAAAGTTATTATCATTATTTTTATTGTAGGTTATATTTGTTCTCCAACATGTTTAATTTAGTATTCAGCCACCTAAGTAATAATATAATAATATTTTTGGGACACCTTCCACAACAGCATCTAATCCCTAACTAACTAACCTAACTAAACAGAGCTTGAGCTTACTATGGGTACTAGACAATGGATATAATATAATATTATTAATATTAATATAATATTTTTGGGACATTTTACACAACACCATCTAGTCTCAAACTAAGCAGAGCTTGTACTATGGGTACTAAACAACCGCTATAATACTTATATACTTTTTTTTTTTTTTGTAAATACATACTTATAATGCATAAGAAACACCCAGACAAACACAAATACTCATGTTTTATCCACACAAATATCTGTGTCCTGTGGGAATCGAACCCATGATCAGCAGTCCGGCACTCGAACCGCTAGACCGCAGAGTAATGATTAATAAGTCAATAACATATTTTCAATATACATATATAATCTTCTATCCAATTCAATAAAATAATAACCTATACTTATGTGTAGTTAAGATTGCCTTGGCTTATCAGTTTTGTTATTGTTTGTTTACAACGCGGGATTATAGTGCAGCACTGTCGAATACGAAGTTATTATGGTGAAATTCTTAAATTAAACCATGAACGCAATAAGTAAGTACTTAATTGCTATAAAAATGTAATGTTTAAGCTGTAATACACAAACGTATTTTTTATAGTGTAAGTACCTACCTATATTCATTAAAAGTAGTAATAGTGAATGTTTTAATTACGTGGAAAGGTTTTCTTAATACCAATCTGAATACAAAGATGGTAGATAAAACAATTAACAAAGAAACCAATAATTCTCAAAATTATTGTTATTCTACCCGACTACATCTATATAACTCGAGTTCGATCAATTATGAAACATTCCTTCCCATGTAAAATAGTCAGTCATATAAAACATTTAAAATTTTAGTATCATATTCATAGGTAGGTAGTGTACCTCCCAAAATAAAACAATATTACTTCCAGTAAATCTAACAAACAACCCTCCTTACACTCATCCTTTATTTTATTTTTTAATAAAATTTTGTGTTTGTTAAAATTCATATTTGGATTTTGATTTATTAAATTTTTACCTTTTTACTCGTCGCCACTTGTAGTACTCCTGGTACCACGGTGTTAATTACTTGTTAGCTCGGTTGCACACCAGTAGGCAGGGAGACGTCCGTTCTCGCTCGTGGCTGTCACGTGACTGCCCCCCACTACCCGCGTGCTCGAGTTAACGTTATTAGATAGATACATAAACACTACAGATATAAAAATAGAGAAAACAATAGTGAAAGTAATGGTAATTAAAACAGTGAAGCGCATAAATAAGTAATTCAATCAAAGTAGCGAGGATACTAATATATTTTTTATATATCTATAATATAAACAATATATATTTTTAATGATATTACTATAGCAGAACAAACGGAGGCGGCGGCGGAGACTACCGTGCGTCAAGTAGAGTAATAGCTAAAGTGATTAGCGCTACAGTTTGTGTACAAAACAAAATATAACCACCGTAGCGATTAGTAATTATCATGACGAAACCAAACAGGCGATGGAGTGGGTGGAGCAGTAACTTCGTTATAACAAGTGTTTACTTTTAATGGCGTTTGCAATTTGCTTTAGACCACAAACGATCATTCAACCTATAAAAGTTTTAACTTATGAAATAAATTAAACTACTATTTAATCTTGGCTTTAATTATATAAGTTAATTGACATTGCCTGACGTCAATCCCTTTCAAGTACTTCTGGTGCAATTTTAGAGTTACGAGTTTTAGGAATGTAGCACATCACATCACATCTCTAGTACCATTATAAGGGAATTAAAATGGTGATTCAAACATATAATGTTTACGGTTATTGCTGCGGTCCGATTTTCCAAAACAGCACCGTAGTCTGCAGTCTGTACCCTGGAACTCGGATGCTAATGGCATACACACAGTGAATACACCAAGGGTACTCCGTCGATCACCTCTCAGATGAACCTTTCTATATTTTCACAACAGTCGAGTGTCTAATGTAGAGCGTAGAAAGTATCAGCTACTAATAATCCGGTCGAGGGAATCACCTTATTACTGGTGTTCATAGTAGTAGTTAGAAGTAAGAACTAGCTTGCATCCTCTCGTGTTGTTCTACTGAAAGAATGAACGAAAGAGCCCAATTACTATTATTATACATTAACAATAGAAGAGGCCAAAGGAAGCTATTAGGTTTTTTACCCAATCTCAAAATAATATTTGAAAGCGCATGACGTATTTGCGTATTCGAACCCGAATAATTATAGGCAAATAATGGTACAAAAACCATATGTTGATTATATCTTTTAGAACACACACAAGTTTGACACTGAACTGCCCTTGGTCGTGGTCGTCCAATCTCAGCCTTGCAATGCCCTCAATGCGATGATCTTATCTGTAATATTAATCTACTCACAGTAGCAACGATTTATATTCTAGAATTCTTTTAATATTTTTGTAGTTACGTAGACAGAGTTTAATGCACGGAATAGATAATTATGTATTCCGTGGTTTAATAAATAGCATTCTATTAAACTCTTTAATTAATGAATTTTATGAAAGACTAAATTACCTTTTAATAATCAATTAAAATCTTCTATTGTTCCTACTTAATAATGTTCTCTTCAGATGTATTTTTTAATAGGCCCGACTAGTTTTTATTTTTAATGTTCTTAAGAATGCTAAAAAGCATCTACTTGGAAATGTGGGGATCCTGGCAGCGAATGTCACTAACTATGAATGGAAAGTGCGTATTATAGGAGTAGTACCGTTTGCGTCTGCGTAACTAATCTACGAATAGAATATATCAATTAATTGGTGTTCATGCTAATCATTCCCAGTGTATTTAAAAATAATTCAAATAATTGATTAATATTTTATTGTACTAGGTTTTTATTACTCCAGGCTCTATTTTATTCTGTATAAATTTATTGATAAGTTAATATTAGTATTTATAATTTCTAAATTTACACCTTAATTGGATGATGTGGCCTCCTATAATTGATGAAATACATTACTCCGTACATATGATGATGATGAATGTAATAAGAATTTTATTCTGTACATCTCTCATATAAAATAAAAACATGCGCATCGCAACATGATTTTGTCGCATTGCATTTATGGAACCATTCTAACTAGAAAAAATAATTGACTAACTAGTCTTCCTACTAGAGATCACTAATTCTGGAAATAATTATTCTAGTTTCCAACATTTGGGACTTCATCGGAATACAGAGGGCTAAGATGAGTCCCACATGGTAATACGCAAGCGCGGGCCGAGGGACAGGAAGTCGTAGGGGTCACGTCACATTGACAAACCTTCACTTTGGACAATTCAAAGTTTTTGGCTGCGACCGCAACTGGTATCACACCACCATCGTGCGATACCTACGACAACATTCCTAAAATACATTATTCAGTAAAACTTACTTTTGTAAGTGTTTTGGTTGTGACGTTGCGGACAGACCGACCTTAATAATTGTAGTAGGTATATTACTTTGTGTGAGAAAGTTAAGTATGATTTGTTTATGTGCGTGGTCAACGACACCTAAAACTGTGCGAGACAGTGTATGTATACGTGGACGGAACCACGCAAGCTAGGTACTAATATAATACTAACTCAGCTAATGTAAATCAACACATTAGCTTGCCATTTATAATCTATCCTTACATCATAGACTCTCGTCATAAGAATAGTCATTATAGCAAACTACATACTACGCAACGAAATACTGGCAGAGATAAATAACCAATGCAAAATGGTCGAATCAAATTGTATTTTTTTATTTTTGGCAAAATATTTATTAAAACTGCAGGTCTGCAGCTATAAGTTAAAGGAGAGTTAATGGCAATAGACTCGCCCCCTATTACATGGATCTGAACATACTGGCGAACTGTGGGTGTACATTAGGGTACACCTCTGCGTAAACGTTCGCGGAATTCAGCTGTTGTTATGTTTAATATTTTATCTGGAATCACGAGATGTTCGACGAAAAAATATGTATACGAAAGGTTAGGGGTTTCACAATATACTTTCACATCACGAGAAAGTGTTACGTATTTAATATTACTTAACAGTTGCGCAATACTTGTGCAAATGTGATAAAACTATAACTTATTACGACAAATAATTGCATACCTACTCAAGTGTGAACACGCTCCAATAGGTTTGTATATCGCAGGGCAATTAGGAACTTCTGAACCCGTGCCATACATTAATAAAAGGACTATCTTTCAATGTTCTTTATTATAATCAAATAAACAGGTTCCCTTTCACAAAGTATCCGTGCCAGGGTCAGGTGTTTGGTCTTGAAGAAGTAAAAAACACACAGAAACACACACTTTCGGATTTGTATAAAATTATGTGGCTATGGTGGATTAGAATGTATTTAGTATCTATTACTTGTAAACTCCGCATTTGGTACATCTGTTAAAAAACTAAGCCACTAGAAGCCTCGATTTAAGTAGATACAAGAGGCTTGGTAGGTATTAATGTTTTTCTTCATATTCCATCGTATCTACTACGTGTTAGATCATCTTTATTCACCTTTAGTCTTCTAGACTAAATAAAACAAAATAAATAAACTTATAAGGTGTCGCCAGGAGGCGACTAGAAAGATAAAAAAATCTAACCAGATCTCGTCTATTACTGCGCTGATACATCGTAATATGTGAGGTTACATTAAGTATCGTATATAAAGGTATTGCTACTATCCCTTACTATTCTAAACTAAGAAAAGGAGCAAGCACTGGGTCCTGCAGTACAGTGCAATACTAACGTCCCCTACGCTAGGAGGGCTACGCTACGCGCCACGGATTTTATGAACGTAATCGTGAAGAAAGAAACGTCACTAAAGAATTAGTAGTATACAATATTTGTTCATCATAGAAGCCACCAACGGTAGTTTCTCTACAAAAGTCGGTCTTCGTAAAACAATCAGATGATTAGAGGCAGACATTCACAATAATTGAGGAAATACGTGACGGCAATGAGAAGTTATGTTATAATAGCGGCCAGCTGCGGTCATCGGAGAAATAACTACGTCTGCAAGGTGAACTTGTTCTATTATAACGGATTAGGCTTGTTCTAGATCGTCGATTCTCCTGTGACCGACGTATGTTCAATAATAATAATAGTGCGTACACCGATACATGCATACACTCACGCACGTCTTGTTCCTGTAAAAAGACACAAACTACAGAATGCACAGCGCCAGGATTCGAATACGTTCACGATTCATTTAATTCTTGGATTCTTCATTCACGTTCTGAACTAAATACAACATTGAGGATTCATACCATACCACGCGCCGGATGCAGCGACCTTTTTAAAGGACCTCAACAATTAGGTTTATTACCCAAATGACACGACACCGACGCGCTCGCTGTAGAATAACATTTGACGACGACCTCTGTGGTCTAGCGGTTCGAGTGTCGGACTGCTGATCATGGGGTCGTGGGTTCGATTCCCACAGGACGCAAATATTTGTGTGGATAAAACATGAGTATTTGTGTTTGTCTGGGTGTTTCTTATGTATTATAAGTATGTATTTACAAAAACAAAAGTATATAAGTATTATATCCATTGTCTAGTACCCATAGTACAAGCTCTGCTTAGTTTGGGACTAGATGGTGTTGTGTAAAATGTCCCAAAAAATATATATATATATGTATATTATATTATTATATACATATATTATATTATTATTTAATTTATAAACATCACAATCATACGGATACGTCAGGTACAATATGACGTAGGTATGGTTCTAGTAATTAAAATAACAACTTTTATCGCCTGTTGTTTTGTCGTGATAGTATTTGCATTCTACAATACAAATGTGTCTCAAGTCTTTGCTACTCGCCCACGTCGAAGTTGCTCCGTTGTATCTGTTGTTTTAACTTTTGGCATACTAAATAAGAACTTGAATGCTAACGTGACGCTTTGGAACTGGGCTAGAATATAATAGAATAATCTTTGCACCTAAACATTTTCCCGACAACCAGTTATTCTTGCCGATTTGAACATTATGATGATTACTTTTGACTGTGTCACATTTACTTTCAATTGTCAAATGTCATTATCAATTCTTGAGTGGACCAAGGAAGGACATTTTAAATTAGTATTTTATAACGATACGGCAACTTGAAATGAATGTTCAGAGGCAATAGAAAATACTGCCTCAGTGGCCACTAGCGACTGCTTCATTTAAGCTCCTGATTCCATTAGGCAACTCCGTTGGACGGGACCTTAATAACATTGTGGATTTACACCATTACATACCTCCCCCTAACCCTCTGTACAATACAGGTGTAAAGTATGTGTTACGTTTGATTTTTAAAAGAAAGTAAATATTGACATAGACGTGACCGCAGCGACCGGGTAACGGAGGTTTACGCTAACTGTCGAGATAAATAATGTCTCGAGTCTTGAGTTCATTGTTCTAGTTTTTGCACATTGTAAACATCGGTCTAATTTGGCAATCCCTGAATTATAATTTTATAATTTAACTAGGTTTTTATGTCGACGTTTCAAAAAATTTTCACTTTTTATTTGAGTATGATGTTAGTACCTATAGAATAACCTCTGCTGCCTATCATAATAAATAGCAATGTATTATAGTTATTTATGTAAATAGGTCGTGTGTTTCTCTATGTACGATAAAAACGAGTGTGAGGGCCAGTTCACCACATCGATTGTTCTCCAACGTTGCATCGTCCGACATTCCTTTTGGATGCGAGCAGGAGCACAGCAAGCATTGTTTCGTAGCGAGACGCGTACGTGGCAACAGTACACATGGGCTATTTCAATATTTTTTATTCTTTAATTGTTATAAAATATGGGAATATTGCAATACATAATATGCAATGGCCAATGATGCACTGGTACCGGGAAGTTGCATAAAAATAATTATCTTATCAAATCGCGCGCCTACGCTTGCACACGAACTATTTTTATTATAGTTTTTACTCAACAATAAACATACTGCCTCATTAGCGTTGTGATCCTCAGAACGGCTCGTACGCTAGAGATCCTGGGTTCTATTTCCGGGTTTTTCTATGAAATCTTAGTAGCAGCTCAGTAATTGGATTTGTGCCTGGTCAATGACAATAGGTCACCTCCTATTAAAACATACTGGCGAACTGTAGGTATTCAATTAGTATACGTATGGTACACTAGACAGGAAGTAGCTATTGCGGTCCTCTGTGTCACATGTTCTCCTCCGCCAATTTCACGGTGGTTCATCTTATTGTAAATGTTGATGATCATTTGGAGACAGTACAACCCAATGACGCTGAGGGTAGTTAGTATTATCTAATCTGTGGCTGCGCTGACGTTGTCGACCTCGGAACAAACAAGTCGATAGCTTTGAGTTGGCACCGGTCACTGATACGCCGCCGCTATTATTGTATTTTTGTAAACAACGCATTAAATTTAGTTGGTCGCAAAGAAAATTTATTGAGTCTTTATTGTCTATACGGAACTTGGTTATATGTAACTTACAATATTTTTAGTTTATGTAAGTGAATATATTAATTTATCAAAATTTTATTTAAGTGGAGCAAGAAGAGAGTTTATATATTTATCTTAAAAAAATTGTGTATCGTATAATCAGCTTACAAACGTGTCACTGGATGTGGTTTTAGTCATTCACTATAAATTTATTTTTGAATGTCTTGAAACTCTTTCAGCCTCAGTAGTTTAGGAATAATTTTTATCCGATAAATCAGTCACAGATATTGGTTTTTCGATCGTGGCTAACAAACATTTATTCTAGGCGGAAACTCTTCTGAACGTAATTCTGGGCACTATCGGGAACACTACAACACTCAATTAAATCGTTAACGTGTTGCAGGCTCGCTCGCTCATGTTAGGGACTCGGGACCTGGTGTGGGTGTGGCGGATACGGACACAAACATCGATTACGTAGAAGGGAGATTGAACTGTTTGTCAGAATAACAAGCCTCGCTGCCAAATATTTATTGCGCCATTCTATTCACTGATAAGAGCTGATAGCAAAATTTGTCAAACGTATGAATTCTTTCGCATTGCGATCGACTTGTTAGAGAAGTTCGGTTTCCACTTTCCTTAAAAATAACAAATTTCAGAATATTGTTCCTGGCAGTGTCAAGAGAATTGGTAGGAATAAGTGTGTTGTAGCTTTTACAAACCCTATGGCTGCTAATGTATTTATTAATAGCAATTTATTGCCTCTGAACAAATTTAAAGCATTTCTACCCACTTTTAATGTCACTTGTATGGGCTCGGTCCGGGGTATCCCATCTGAATGGAGTGTGGAAGAAGTTAAAGAAAATATATCAACTCCCATAGGTACTGGTGAAATATTGAAAGTTAGACGCCTAAATTATAAAGTTCAAGTGAATGGGTCATATACATGGAAACCATCTCAAACTGTTGTAATAAGAGTAATAACATTTGATGGTCAAGCTCTTCCTAAAATAATTTATGTATACTATAATGCACTACCTGTTGAGACTTATGTGTATCCCACCATACAATGTTTCTGCTGTTGCCGTTATGGCCACACTAAAAATCAATGCAGATCAGCTGCCCCTAGATGCTATAAATGTGGACAAAATCACTTAGGTGAAACTTGTTTAGTAGAAGAGGATTCTGCATCTTGTGTTGATTGTTCTGGATTTCACTATGCTACAGACAAGACTTGCCCTGAGTTTCAGAGGCAAAAAAACATTAAACACACTATGGCTCATTCTTGTGTTTCATATGCGGAAGCAAGCAAAATACACCCAGCCACCTCAAAATCCTATGTTCTCACTACTGTTACATATGTCATGATTCTCACGCCAATAATAATTCATACTTCAGTTCACAACCTGTACCCTCAACTTCATCATATATAAAAAAACAGTATTTCTTAAACCCCGCGCTCCTCCTAAGTCATCACAAGGTTATGACAGAGCAGCAGCTCATAACGCCCTTCTTAGGGAGTTTCAACCCCCATCTTGGGTAAATGGGTGTGCTTTGTCTAAGGAATCCGATATGATACTGCAACAGAACTAGAATGAGCAAGTTGTTGATGTTATTATAAACCTCATCAAAATGTTGTTATGTAAAAGTACATCTTTTGAACCGTACGACGTGGACCGGATAAGTATTTTAATACTAAATAAAAACCAAAAAGATGGACACAATAATTCAATGGAACTGCCGATCAGTAATACCTAAAAAAACTGACCTATTCTACTTATTACATAAATTTAAGCCAAATATTGTGGCATTATCTGAAACTTGGATTAAAAATAATCAAATATTTGGTATTCCAAGATAAGTTTGTGTACGCAATGACAGAGCTGACGGATATGGCGGTGTAGCCATATTGATTAAAAATAATACCCCATTTTCACGTGTTTCTCTCCTTTCATGCTAATTTTCAATTCAGCCCTAAGTCCAAGTCAAACCATGGTTTTCTAAAGTAAAAGGTTCTAAACTCATTAAAAGCATGATAATTCGCATGCGGCTTGGCCACGTTTGTACTCCTTTCCACCTTGCTAAGTTGCATATCGTAGATAGTAATCTTTGCGAGTGTGGAGATGATGTTGGTACTTTAGATCACATATTCTTCTCCTGTTCCCGTCATGATCGTTCATCCTTCCTCCGTTCTCTTGTTTTCCAAAATGTTTCCCTTCCCACTTGTGTTTCTTGTTTAGTAATGAATCCCATTGAATATCTTAACTTGATATCTGCATTCTTGTTAAAAAATGATATAAAGATTTAGTTTGTGTATGTTTACCTATATGTATATGTATTTTTCCTAAAGAATAAAATACTTCCTTTCCTGAACCTTACAAAATTCCATTTCCTCTCCGATATTTTCCGTTAAAAATATTTCCCTACTTTATTAGCCGAAATTGGCACAAAGTTCAAACTAGTGCCACACTACAAAAAAAAAAAAAAAAACATTTCTCGAGATTTCTTTGACAAATATACATAAACAATCATACGAAATTAATAATAGTTTGTCTCAAACAGTAAATATGCAACCTAAAACTTCCCCAGTTAGTATAAAAAACTGTACCAATTTTATAACTTTTTTATGAAATAAATGATTAGTTAGTAGGTAGTTTATTGCTTTTATTATTTTATTAAATTGCTACATTTTTTAGCAACTGTATTAAAAATAGTTGTTCAGTACACGTGCGGAACCTTCATTGCAACTTGTTCCGAGTTTCCGACTGTCAACCCTCACCTTCGGCTGCGCCTCGGCTCGGGTAGACATTTTTGTCGGAACTCTTTGCAATGACAGGCTTTCTGCACTCGTAATGAAATATACTATTAGTTCGCAATGGCCCCGGCCAGGACCACAATGATATAGTATTACTACACTACAACTATTATTAATTTCGTATGATTGCTTATGTATATTTGTCAAGTATGTAATAACCCACATCCCGAACGCTATACGTCCGTGCAATACGCCACTTTTTGAACTGTATTAAAAAATATTTATAGGGTACCAGTCAACATCGCTACAGTTCAAGGCTAATATATGAATAGTACATACTCATTTGTGGCTTATTCATATTATTGTAATTAGGACTAAATTGATGATGATTATTGCAGTTCGTTATCATGTTTTAGCACCACTATCAGTGTAGGTCACTGGGCCAAACAATATGCTATCTGATAAGTAGTGCGGCCCGACCTAAAAGGGCCAAGCACCAGATTAACTCCGCTGCACAGCTGCGCAGTTCCCCAGCTTAAGACGATAACTGCACATCGATTAGATTGATCACGAGAGTTTCTTAGGATTAATTTGCGGTTTAAGACTGAAAGGCAGGAATTTATTTTAACTTCCACCCCCGTTTTACACCGAAGATCGACAAACATTTAAAACACATCACCCTAACAAAAAAGTGTTGGCATTTTTTCAACTATTCAAGAGAGCACTGTTTTCTTTAGAGAAAGTTTGATTTGCAAGTATAGACTTGCAAATCAAACTTTTGCCAACTGTAGTTCCAAATAATTTTTGTACGCGGTTACGGACAAGGAACAAGAACACCGCATAAGTACACAAACATCAAATAAGAACATTTGGTTCATAGTCATACGCCATGGTTCATAGTGGACGCCAGTTGAAGTAAGAAGAACTCGAATCCAACTAGGTTTGTGTCTGCCTTTCCAACTTGCCTCCAAACGTATGAACTAAGTGTTGGAAGTGTTCGCGGTTGTACACTTCGTAAAGTGCAAACAAACAGTTGTTAAGTCGTAGTTGTTAAAGGGTATGAAATGAACATACGAACGTTTTTATTGCGTTGCATGATACGTACAGAGGCCAGCACATCAAACTACCGCACAATCAGTCAAATTATTTTGATAGATTTTCAACTTTAAAATACAAAATAATAATTGACAGTTTTGTATAGCTTGATCTGCTGGCTTCTGTACCTTCCTGGTTTGCATGTGTACCAACAAAACAATGATCGAACGTGTAACGTTTTGAATGAACTACTTTACAAACGTAACGTAACAAAATTGCATACAACTCGATGGGGGAGTGGTGTACGCGGCTGGATGATTTTTCTTTATTAATATTATTAACATTTTCAGCTTATGATTAATATTACCTAATAATTACTACTTACTAACCTTACGGATGGCTACTTTTCGTCAAATAAAAAGGGGAGCCACGGTCAACGTAATTAGATGCGTAATCATGGAAAACGTCATGCGTGGTCTAACATAAAAAAACGCTGAGAATCGACACCCTAAATTTTTTCATTAGTTAAATTAATTATGAAAGCGACGTGTTGTGAATTTGCTATAAGTCAGTTGATAACCTTTAACTGCGCGTCTTAAAAGTGAAAATACCATGATGTAAACATAATTGGTGATATCCGGAACAGACGAACACCACAAAACATTCCAGATTATAGTTAATGAAACATTTTTGCTTTCCACTGGTTTTGTATTATACCTGTTTATCTTCTGTTAATTTATTTTATAAGCCTGCTCGGGTTCTGTTGTCTTATTCAATACTTACCTACCTAGCTTCTGTTAATTCGGACTCGGGATAAGTTTAAACCTTTATTCGTTCTACGTGAATTTGGATGGATGAAATTTAATTCATCTTGAATTCTACTGTATGATGCCGACACACGACCGTTAATAATAATAAAAATTGTGATGCTCATATTTTAAAAAATAACCTAACAGTTTCATAATATTTTTATGGTACATATAACATATTTCTAGTCGCCGTGCCATCCATGATTTTATTTCGGAAAGGACTGCAGATGCCAGACTTCGCGCAAAACCTGTATATTGACTTTCACCAGCCGCGAGCTTTTGATTCGATAAACAAGTTGGAAATGCAAAACAACTATGCTGTACGATGGCCAAAGATATTCAAATATTACTAACGATAGACGGGACATCACGAAATAGATCGTAACTTTTTCCAATTGGAAACAAATCGCTCGGTCTAAGTCGCTCTGTCTTTGTCATATTATCTCAGCCTGACAAAGAGAAAAAATAAATCATATTGGGATAAAAATTTTGGTACCAAAATGTTCCAAATGTCAGCTGCATAACCCTATTTATAAGTTACTATAACTACATTTATAGACTGAATTATTATATTGACCGTATAGTCTGGGTGCCGGCACAGAATATAATAGTTGAGTGCCGGGTAGTACCCGTAAGTTTTAAGGAGTAGGTACCTATTTAGCAGTGTATTCTTACCTGAGTTGCTTTGTGGAAATTTCATAACAATACAGTGATATACTCAGTATGGTTTTCAATAACCTCTTGGTCAAATAATATGTTATATCGATGATTCGATGTTACTCAACCAGAAATTAATTTTGCAAATGGATATTTGTTTTTTTTTTAATTAGCCTGTAAGTATTCAAATTCATTCGTTTCAGGGAAGAAATTTAACTTGTCGGCTTCAATGGGTACGACGCGATTTATGCTTGTTTCAAGGCGAAAGATTTCCTTGAAATAAAACTACTAATTTCGGATTTTATCGCCTTCATTGGCATTATAAGTAATCCCGACATAAGAAAACCGATTCCTACCCAGGATGATTCATGAAGCCATTGAAATTTAAAAAACACCCACATTTCCATAGAGAAGTTGAATGAAGATTGAATGGTAAACCCACCATTGCTTGGAACCCTATTATAAATAGATAATTGTCGGCTATTTGCCAAGGTCAAGTCTCCGCCTGATGCCAATGACTCCAGAAAAAAACTGACAAATTGGTAAGTAAAATATAATACATAGTAATGACGACATGTCATGGCAAACCATACCTCGGACACTTCATAAAGCGCTCTGATGTCGATGCATAGGCCTACTACACCTGTCACCTACACAAGTGACATAAATGAGATGACGTTAGATTGGAGCAGTAATAAAGGGTTGTCGGCTCGCTGCATGTCTAAGCGAGGGATAATTAATTGTTCAGTATAATAATGCGTTCAGGGTGTTGTTGGGGCTGCCCCACTGCAGCGCGTCGGGGATGTTCACCGACGCCCGTTATCGACTGTCTCTACAAGGTGGTGCGAAAACGGTGAACATCTCTAGGGCGTAGGCTCCGGACCACCTACAGCACCATTCTGAGCTTATTTTCGAACAGATTTGATTGTCAGTACAGTCAAACAAACAAATGACTCAGAGACAGGCGGCATATTTTATGATATTAATTTAATTTATAATTATTATCTTTTTGTATTTTTTGGCATTTTCCATGCTAAGATTTTAAAGTTATTAAGCAAAGGAAAAATTCGAACGCGGGCAGGATTCGAACCTGCGTCTTCTGGTTAGGTACACCAGACGCTATGACCACTAAGCCACCGCGATACCTACCCGCCCCGTCGAATTGAATTAAATTTCATACACACATAGTATGTGCCCGGGAATAACACAAAGGATATATTTTAACCCAGAAAAATGTGGGAATATCCCGGAAATCCCGAAAAACTAATAGCTTACGGGATTTGAATGAAATTTCATACACACATAGTATGTGACCGGGAATAACAAATAGGATATATTTTACCCCAGAAAAATGTGGGAATATCCCTGAAATCTCGAAAAACTAATAGTTTACGGGATTTTAATGAAATTTCATACACACATATTATGTGACCGGGAATAACAAATAGGATATATTTTACCCCAGAAAAATGTGGGAATATCCCGGAAATCCCGAAAAACGAATATCTTATGGGATTTGAATGAAATTTCATACACACACACATATTATGTGACCGGGAATAACAAATAGGACATATTTTCCCCAGAAAAATGTGGGAATATCCCGGGAATCCCGAAAAACGAATATCTTACAGGATTTGAATGTAATTTCATACACACATAGTATGTGACCGGGAATAACAAATAGAATATATTTTACCCCAGAAAAATGTGGGAATATCCCGGAAAAACGAATATAGGAGAACTACTTAGGGGGTTTGAATGAAATTTCATACAGACACAGTATGTGACCGGGATAACAAATAGGATACATTTTACCCCAAAATTATGTGGGAATTCCCAGAAAACTTATGTAGGAGACCTACTTACGGGATTTGAATGAAATGTTGGTACACTAATAGTTTGTGATTGGCACTGGCATATTGAATACTTCTTTTCTCGGAACAAAGCGGGAATTTCTCTAACATTGAGTAATTATTATCCCATGAATACAATCCGATAACAATTGTGTTACTAAGTCTAGGTGTACGAAGTCGCGGGTAAAAGCTAGTATACTAATATGAGTACCAACATCAAGACCCAATTAACAGGCCGCTAAAATGACATGCACCAACATAGAATCAATATACTGATCAATCTGTAATAATGAAGTTTGCAATGAAAATGGTGACCTTTAGTTGACATACACACTTAAGCCAAGGTGTGAATATTTTTATTTTTTAAGTATTTTATTTTCAGGACTTTTGTTGCTCCAACTCCCACACTCTGCACCTAAGGCGACTCTGACTCTTGGACCCAAATCTCACATATACTAACACACATGTGGGGATCAGAAGACTGATAAAAATAAACTATGAAAAATAAAATATGTGTTTGTTAGAGCTTATTACTGTTTATATATAATTATATCACAGATTCTTTGTAAGATGTAATTTGTGTGTAGTAAATATTCTGAAGCGACTTTATTTATCTAAATTGTTGTGTTGCAGATAAAATAAGCTACAACATAATATTTTGGCTATGTGAGATTAGCAAACTCCTTGTAGCACTCCCAGGACTCCTTAGGATTGTCAGTACTCACCCACATGCAGAGCGGCTCCTGCATCATAAATGTCATGACATCGATGAACTGCTCGGACACATTCCTTGTGCCGTTGGTGCTGGCCGGCGCTGGCACCGGCCGCAGCTCGCTTTCACCCGGCTCCATTGCGTCCTGCCGGCCCAAAGTCACGTTCACGCGCCAGTTCGGGTCACTAGTCACACTCAGCGCGTAATAAACAGCGATCGAAAGCAGCGAAACACTTCCCGCAGTGTAAACCTTGAGATTCGGCAAGGGCAACCTGTCTACAAGTGTCACAGGCATGACGGACGTACGAGCTTACTCTAGCGCGGCAAACAAACACTTAAAACTACCTACACCACAATTTAGAACTTAATGACATTGAATTATTTTTTAACGCAGTTTTATCAAAATAAGCAGACAACTCATACAGCGCACTAGACTGATAAACTGGGTTACCACTAATGAGAAATGCTGATTTCCCTAAATCAGCCAAAATGTGACAATTTAGGGAGGCATTTTACGGTCTACCATAACTTCGTATGTTTGTATTTATTTTTTTCATTTGTGTAAGTTATTTATAAGTTTATTATATACCTTGAAAATGATTGGTTAAAGTATTATATCCACTGTCTAGTATCGAACTACCCATAGCACAAGCTCTCTAGTTTGGGTCTAGATCGTGCTATGTCCCAAATATTTATTTATTTTATTTAGTTATGACTTCCATCGGTGATTACGTGATAACGAACATGAAAAAGGGTTTTATTTATTATTAATATATTTATTTATTTATTTAGGTCTTGCCACAGCTCGTCTAAGACGTGAATGTACAAGACTACAAGTACAAAGGGGTTTGAGAAACTCGTGGGGCAACACTGATATTTTTGTCGTTCAGAAGTATCATCATTACTTCATTACTAACTTTCTATTTAAAACATTACATAACATTCCATTTCCTACCATATTCAGGCTTGTACCTACGCACGCAGGGATAAGCAGACATACATTAAATAATTAATTTATATAACAACATTATTCTAAACTGTTAAATTATATAATAATGCCTTATTAATACTTTGCGTGTACGGCTTTGCGTGTAAGGAACTACTAGGTACAGAGGCCAGCACATAAAAAACCCCAATCTGTCAAATTTCTTTGATAGATTTTCAACTTTAATACCAAACATTAAGGTTCATATTCAATTGAAAAAAATTGACAGTTTTAGATAGCTTAACCTGCTGGCGGCTAAGGTCTGAGACCATGCTGCCTAGTCATCAGTTAGTATTGGGAAGACTTAATTTTATTCTTTCTGCACGTTTACCTATATGTCACTAATTTGACAGTATTTGACAGTTTAACTTTCACATTTACACTTGACATATCAGCTGATTTAATTACAGCAAATAAATTCGAGTTTTCATCAGTTTTTTGTGCATTTTTAATACAATATTCTTTTTTTCACCTAAAGTTGGCCAAGGAAGTGATACCATTCCTATTCCGAGACTAGAACAGCTAAGACGCGAAACGCTGATTCGCTGTTTTGATCGTCGGAAACATTTCATTCATGTATTTAGTTAAATAGTTAAGTTAGTGTTAGTGATTAGTGATACATAAAAATGTCTGAAAGGGACTACGCACCGCTAAGCATAGCTTGCGTCCGCGGGCTGTGTGATAAGATATATGACAAGCGAAAATTTGCTGGTGTCGAGATTGAAAAGTGAGCACTATTTACCTACATTCCACCCCCGAATTTTTATAAGATTCCTATAACTCACCAGACTATTATTAATACAAACCTGCGAGTTAAACAATAATTGAATCAATGTTAAGAGACGTTAATTTCACTGTACAGTAATGGTTGCAGGATGGTGAAAGACTTCAGCGATGCCAAGAATACAAGTCAGATCAAGAGGTTGATACGGGTTCTGGGTCAGGATCTAATGGCATCCACTAATGCTAATGTTAAGAATGGGGCACTCATGGGACTATCATCTGTTGCTGTTGGCTTGGGGAAGGTTTGTATTGCACTCGCACTTGTATTGTACTTGCCCTAGTTAGAGTATGTGCACTGTCAGTGGGGTTGGTTATAGCTGCTGTGGTTCTTTCTTTAAAAAACTACATAAAACATGCTACATTGTGACACTTACATAATTGGTTTCATACCCAATCTCATCAGTTGTTTTTTGTAGCATTTCAATGATAATAACTGCAATATTTTATCTCATAATGTAGGAAATTTTATTTTAACCATCTGGTTTTGTTATGTATGTTATTTGTTTTGTTATGTATGTCATTGTACAGACGCCAGCAGGTCAAGCAATCCAATACTTTAAAATTTTCCCAATTGAAAATGAACTTTGTTAGTTTATGTTGTGGAGAGGCGAGGTGTGTTGCCCCTCCGACGAAAAGGGAGGATCCTCCAACCAGGCGGGTGTTGTCCAGACACAATACATCACTCCCCCCCGAGACCGGAGGTCGATGATCCAGATGAGTCAGCGGTCAGTGCGTCTGAAGAGCTTGCCAGTGCCAGGAGTGCGAGTTCCAGTGAGTCGGAACGGATGCCGCGTAGTCCGCAGTGAGTCGGGACTGTGAGCGGTGAGTGCGATGAGTCCCCAGTGAGTCGGGGCGATGCTGCGTAGACCTCAGTGAGTCGAGGTAGTGCAGTGGAGCGTAGCGAAGCGTAGTGGCTGGATGCTGCGTCGACCAGGAGAGATAGCCTCTGCTTGTTGACCGGCCGAAGTGCAGTGTGCTGTGCCAAGTTGCTGATGTCGGCTGAGGGTTCTGACCAGGCTGCATGTTTGCTGCAGGCATGTGGTCAGGCTGCCCGTTGAAGCCGGAAGAGTGCTGGCTGGCTGTGTGATCCGCTGCTTGATCCGTTGAAGGCTGCTGTGAGGGGAAGGTGATGACGAAGGTGCTGGTCTCCGGAAGGCTGCGCTGATGTTCTGCTCGGGGTCACCAGTGTGGAAACACTGGCATCACGTCGGGGTCACCAGTGTGGAGAGGCGAGGTGTGTTGCCCCTCCGACGAAAAGGGAGGATCCTCCAACCAGGCGGGTGTTGTGTCTGGCGGGCCACGGCCCGACGGTTGATGTCGGGCGGTTGTATATATGCAACTTTCGTTGCGAATGTTGCTTGCGCGATTCAGGCCTTCGTAGTTCTATGTAGCGCGGTAGATGTCGCTACAATGTTAAAGTTAAAAATCTATCAAAGAAATTTGACAGTTTGTGGTATCTTGATGTGCTGGCTGGCCTTTGTACATTATTAAGCATCTCACTAATGACTGTTATTTTGTCTCTTGTATATTAAAGTACATAATAATATTATTATGTCACAACAATAAGATAGTTATAACTATGATACTGTGTCACTAAATTTATCTAGTAACATAATTATGTTACTTGATAAATTTAGTGAAATAATTAGCAACTAACATTGTTAAATATAAATTTCAACCAAACAATGTTATTGCAAGATAAATGTTTTAATTTATTTCTTCTATGTACAATACCTACAATTAGGTTCTAGAGGTCACAGTTCTAAGCAATATTCTCTTCAATACATTGGCATAGTCACAGAGTAATTTAAGTAACACAGGATTTTTTTCCTGTGGTTATGGGCATATCCACTTTCCAAAATAATTTTGCCAAACAGCTGGTTATTAGGTACTGTTTTTATATTTGTAGTTTGAAGGTTAATAAACCATTTTTAAATATCAAATAAATAGGTGGATTAATTAGTGATATGTAACAGGGCTCCATAGACTATCTCCCAGAGTTGGTGCACCCAATCGTGGCATGCTTCAGTGAGAGTGAGTCTCGTGTGCGCTACCAGGCCGCTGAGGCGTTATTCAACGTGCTGAAGATTGCACGCGGAGCCGCTTTGGCGCACTTCTCGCTCGTGTTCGATGCACTGGCGCGCCTCGCCGCCGACCCCGAGCCGCAGGTGAAGCAGGGCGCCGAGCTGCTCGACAGACTCGTCAAGGTAACTAACGCCGGCGCACTTGCCGCTCGTGTTCGACGCACTGGCGCACCTCGCCGCCGACCCCGAGCCGCAGGTGAAGCAGGGCGCCGAGCTGCTCGACAGACTCGTCAAGGTAACTAACGCCGGCGCACTTGCCGCTCGTGTTCGACGCACTGGCGCACCTCGCCGCCGACCCCGAGCCGCAGGTGAAGCAGGGCGCCGAGCTGCTCGACAGACTCGTCAAGGTAACTAACGCCGGCGCACTTGCCGCTCGTGTTCGACGCACTGGCGCACCTCGCCGCCGACCCCGAGCCGCAGGTGAAGCAGGGCGCCGAGCTGCTCGACAGACTCGTCAAGGTAACTAACGCCGGCGCACTTGCCGCTCGTGTTCGACGCACTGGCGTCGCAGGTGCGGCTGGTTCAATATCCACATGTCCACGCAGAGATTATAATTATTATGAAGTTCTCATGAGCAGCTCCATCCCTTAACCCGACACAAATCCAAAATCAGGGATTTGTGTTGGGTTAAAAGTCATAGCAAAGAAAAAGCAGTGATAGCCTAGTGATATGACCATTGGATTGCCAAGTCAAAGGTCTCGAGTTCGAATGCAAGGCACGCACCTCTGACTTTTCTAATTCATATTGTGCGTATCAATAGGTAACTGGTAATTAATTATTATCACTCGCTTTAACTGTGAAGGAAAACATCGTGAGGAAACCTGCATGCCTTAAGAGATTTTGCTCAATGGTGCGTGAAATCTATCAACCGTCGCTGGATCAGCGTTTTGGACTATAGCATAATCCCGAACCGTTCCCAGCAGTGGGACAGTATATGGGTTGATGATGAAAGGTCATAGGCTCGCCCCTTATTACATGGAACTTAAAAACGTAACGATCCCGGCGAACTGTGGAACTGAAAAGTGGTCATTTGTCAGTTACCTTTAAACTTATATTCTGTAAAATATACTGCATGGCTTCACTCCCTCTTCTAATAGCAAAAGTATGTATTAACATTACCCATATCACACTTACTCTTGCTTTTGTATTGTATAGTTCTGTTTGGGTAAGAAAACAATTAAAACAATATTTTATATTCTATCTGCTGTTTGTTGACAGGGTAAAGGAATTAAAGACATGATAAAGTAATGTGTTTTAGTTGTTGCACGACGAACGTCTACCTAATCGTGTTTAATATGACGTGTCCCAAGATAAAAAAATTAAGTATACAATATACATTACTACAGGGTACCTACCTATTCGGCTCACTGTCGTATTCACACTAAGTCATTGTATTTTTGTAAAATAAAACCTTTGTTATAATTCTGTTATGTTGAAGCAAAATAGGCCTTTATTTGTGTGTGATGCTGTCTTCAATTGGCGATCATGTTGATTGTAAAGTTTGAATTATTGTGGAAATAAATGCCGTCATTTTAGGTAAGTATCTACATACCTAACAAACTAACAATCCCATATAAGGAGCGGTACAAGATATTTTGCTTGTTGTGTAATTATTAAATGATTATTATAGGAGTTGTAAACGCGGTAGTATTCCCCAGGACATAGTGACAGAGAGTCAAACATTTGAGCTGGCGGCGTTCATCCCGATGCTGCGCGAGCGCATCTACACGCGCAACGCGTTCGGGCGCCAGTTCATCGTGTCCTGGGTGGCCGTGCTCGACGCTGTGCCCGACATCGACCTCATCGTGCACCTGCCCGAACTCTTAGATGGACTCTTCAAGATGCTGGATGACACTAATTCTGAGATTAGGAGAATGTAAGCTACAAACCGAAAAACATTTACAATATTTATAAGTAATATGGATAAGAGCACATTCCAACAAGGCAAATTAATTGACAGCTACTCGTAGCTGTCGGTCAGCGTGTATGTGGTCGTGTATTGACGGAGTAACCGCACCGACATTAAATCAATGAACATTTCAGGTGTGACGTACAATTAAATGAGTTTCTACGAAGTATTAAGAAGGATCCGTCACGAGTGGACTTTCAAGCTATGATCAATATACTGATCACGCATGCACAGTCACCTGAGGACATGCTACAGGTCAGTGGTGCTACTGCTAATGACTGTATTTATTACCTCCACCTCCTCCATCCATCTCCTCCTACCACCACAAGTGTAGGTTTGGTGTAGTTCCCTTCCCAGCAGTAGCTATTGTTAAAGACATTGATTATATCGGCGTCGATTGGTAAAAAAGCAGCGTGCGCCAGCCTGTTCTCTATGCTACGCTTATTCCAACCAAACCCGTCTCGTCGCAAACACCCGCAAAATTCTAGCGTTTGAGTGAATTCAATGTGGCATGCCGCCTTTGCCATGATGATTTGAATCCATCACGTTTATATCTATTTTAGCTAACAGCAATAACGTGGATCAAAGAGTTCGTAGAGCTGGCGGGCCCTACGATGTTACCGTATGCGTCCGGCATACTGTGCGCAGTATTGCCTTGTTTGGCGTACTCCGACGAGCCCAGGAAGAGTATCCTTTAATAAACAACTTCACATAAAAATAATTATCGTTTGCAACACTGACAACAACTACTTTCGTACTATAGTGTAAGGATACATTGTCGTATGCGATCAATGATTTAAAAATGGATATCCATTTACATTTCGTAAAATTTTTTATCTTACTTAGATTACACAAAAATAGTAGGTACTTGATATAGAACCATAAGAAATTATATTTATCAAAGTCAAAGTCAAAGTCAAATATTTTATTTCAATTAGACCATTAAAGTAGCACTTTTGAAAAGTCAAACTAGTTGCACGGTTCCAAAAAGTGGGTCTTATGGAGAAGAACCGGCAAGAAACTCCATAGACACTCTTTTCAACAAAAAAAACATGATTACAGTGTTCAGTATTACAGTCTAAATCTGAATAGTTCATGAGAACAATGCAGTTTGATGTGTACAATTAAATTAATCTAGCATAATAAACAGAGAAAAAAAAAAGACGTTGCCATTGACAGTAAGAGCTGACCAGCCCCGACAGACGGCACTCGTTCACCAGTATGACGTGCGTATCGGCGTCGTTCGACTCAACCATGTTGTAGGGAATAAAACGACCCGACACACAACCATATCTATTAACATTATATTCCACAAAGTACTTAACAACAGTTCAGGCATACGCGAGACAGCGGCCACAGTGAACTTCCAGCTCACAAAGCTGGTGGTGTCGGAGCAGACCCCGCTGCCGTCCGCGGCGCGGGCTGAAGCCGGGGCCGAGGGTGGGGCCGGGGCTGGGGCCGAGGGCGGGGCCGGGGCTGGGGCCGAGGGCGGGGCCGGGGCTAGGGCCGAGGGCGGGGCCGGGGCTGGGGCCGAGGGCGGGGCCGGGGCCGCGGTCGAGGTCGAGGGTGGGGCCGAAGGTGGGGGCGAGTATGCCGACGAAGGTGCGCGGCTGGATCTGGACGCTGTGGTGGCCATCCTCACGCAGATGCTGCACCACTCCTCGGTGCATACCAAGGTGGCCGCGTTTGACTGGATCCTGCACCTCTACAATAAGCTACCTAGTGACGTAAGTGCATTCAATTTTAAAGCTGATAACTACAAAAATATTTGGAAATTGATTAATTTTTTGTTGACGAATCGTGTTTCTTTTCTTCGGCCTATTTTTCAGCTTACTTACCTACTAGATATTATTAGATTTAGTTTATAATATTTTCAAACTACAATGACTACTACTTTTGATACATTGTTAGTATCAATTTGCAATGCAAAATGTCACGTGTTGTTCCAGATGTTCCAGCAGACAGACAAGTTGTTCGTGGTTGTGGTGGGCAGCCTGACGGATGCCTCTGATGACGTGGTGCGGCGCTCGCTGGCCGTGCTCGCCGAGATCTGCTCGTGCTCGCCGCAAGCCGCCGGCGCAGGCGCAGCCGTCCAGACAGGTACCAACAGGCGAGGCGAGGTGCTGTGGCGGCCGTGCTTGCCGAGATCGCTCTTCACAGGGTTGCTTAAATCCTCAAACTAATACTGACAAAAAATAAATGGATCGGGTCTTGCGAGAATCGCTCATACTTGCTATAATGTTTGAAGGGTCGACTTTTTTGTGGGAAATTAAATTTAAGTAGTTAAAATGTCATATTTCATTATTAGCAGTGGTTTTACTAGACCGATTATAATCGCTCTTCTGGGTTAGATCTGTTTCTAAAGATCTGAAGGCTGAATTATATGCATAGGTCATCCAGCCTACTCTTTTAAAACTTTTATATCTCCAAAAACTTTAGCGTCATGGTCTCAGTAGTAATCTAGAATTTGTAATTACTGTTGTGGTTATACAACATTATTATTAGTATATGCGAAACCTGAATATAGTTTGTTCAGAATCAGTAACTGAATCGATTCCAATAATTTTTACATCATGTTATATTTTGTCCCAAAAACATTTAAAAAATGTTACGAGTAGGACACCGAGCGACACTAAGTACCTATCCGCAATCATATGCGCGCAACACAGGTCACTGACACTGAGCGGTCAGCGCGGGCGCAGTGGGGCGGGCGGGGCCCGGGGGTGAACCAACCAGGCAACCACTTCAGTCGCCCGGCAGCTATAGGGAAGTGTGCACGTATGTCGCTCCCGTTCAGATAAGTAGGTACAAAACGAGAGCGCGACCGCGAGCGCAAGCATTTCGGTTGATCTGTACCTATCGTATGTAAAAAGCATAGGTAGTGTTCGTTTAAGAAATGGTACGTACAGTAGCGGTTTGTGGTGATAACGCGAGCGCGCGGCAGTTGTGTTTCGGTTGACGTGTACCTATCGTATGTAAAAAGCATAGTGTTCGTGTAAGAAATGGTACGGATACTAGCGGTTTGTGGTGATAAGTGATAACGTATTCCTGGCAGTGCGGCACGAGGAGCTATCTGACATTAAAGTATCGTCACACACATGAACACACGTTTGTATTTGTACCTACAGCCTGTTGTGGTTAAGTAGTGCGATGTTTAACACTTTTCATCCATTTTGAACTTACAGTGTTTGGTATAAGGTGCAACATATCGCATTGACTACATTTAATCACTTACGGCTGCATTTACAAATAAAGTACTTATTAATGTCTACCTACACTTGACCATTACGACAGTTCAAAGACTGGAAGTGTGATGGAAAATGTGGAAAGTGTGATGTATCATCAGTTAAATACAATGCAATCGGAAATCGCCGTACGGTTAGGTACCTACTGCCACATTATTATCAATGAGCGCCGCGACAACGCGGGCGCGGGGCGGCGCCTGCGCGTGATGAGCATGTTTTTGTACGGACAACCAGGTAACTTAACAAGCTTATAACTTTGTGATTTTTCATGATACAAGTTTTGAAATTTTGTACATAGATTATTTACATAAAAATACTAGACACGTGTTTCAGGTTTCGCATATACTAATAATAATGTTGTATACCGTCACGAGGGAAATAATATGCTCTTATCTCTGTAGGTGATCTGGAGTCCAGTCCGTACTACTACAAGTTCCTACAAGCTCTGCTAAGGTTGTTGGCGGCCGATGACAATTTATTAGAAGATCGGGGAGCTTTTATTATAAGGTATATTACATAATTGTACGGTGCAGCCGTACAATATTAGCTACATCAGCAATTCATTTATAACACGCGGTTAACCCGCCGCTCCATAAGCGAGTTCGCGATCTGACGGTATCGGGTTAGGACACGGGCTCCACCAAACGCGCTCCGTGGCCACTTTAGTGTGAAATATATCCTTTCTTTTCTGTAAACTGAATCTTTTATTTGTTGACCTCACCGTACGGCCAACAATAATACAGTATAGCATTTTATCAACAACGATCAAGAAGTTTACTTACTTTTACTTGAAACTGCTGGTCATGTCCCAGGCAGCTTTGTATCCTGTTGAATGCGGAGGATATCTACAAGGCGCTGTCGAAGATCCTGCTGCAGGAGCGCAACTTGCGGTTCGTAGCGACCATGGTGGATGTGCTTAATACCATCTTGCTGACCTCCGCCGAGCTGTATGACCTGCGGCTACAGCTGAGGAACTTTAACAAAGCTGTAAGTACGATAAAGTTAATAAAAAATATGAATTATTATACTTACTTGTCACCAAGATTGTTAGTGTAATGTGATGACATTAAATCGTTTGTCCCTTTAAACCTGATCATTGTAAATCTGTCTCGTCGTTTAGTATCATGTCCGTAAATTATTTCTGTAAAATGGTCTACTACTGAACCCTTAGGTACTGATGAGTAAGTGTTCACAATTGTTATAACAGGTAATAAATAAATATTGGTCCATGAAAGAACTTCATTTTAAAACTCGAATAAAAACGCATAGACTTATATTACCTATATAGGTAGGTACTCAATGAGGAGTACTCCGGTGTTTCACAAAATATAGTCTAAGTTCGTCATGACTTGGAATCTCAAGTACTTAGCAGTAAATTGGCAGAAATAAAAAGCAGTCAGCTTTTATATCACATGAGCTGTAAGCTCAAAGCATCCAGTAGGTCCTTGAACTTGGAGATAAGCTTGGTTCCTAAAAAAGTCAGGCAATAAAAATCCGTGTGAGGGATGGAAGGAAGGCCTTCTTGGTACGGTACCGTAGCGTACCGTACCGTACCGTACCGTGCCGTACCGCTGTGACGTGTTCCACACAGAGCACGTTAGTTCTGTTCTCGTCGCTGTACTCGTGCTGGTGCCACAGCCCGGTGTCTCTGCTGGCGCTGTGTCTTCTCACGCACAACTACACGCACTGCAACAAGCTCATATCTTCCTTGTATCCTTTTTTGTGTTTATTTAATTTAAGTTTCGACCCGTAAATTGCCGCTTCTTCCTAAATTGTGATTCCGATATTATAGATAGATAAAGTTTACGTAAATAACGCTTGCATCTGCATGCAGCAGAAAGTTGTGTAATCTATGAATTGTTAAAAAAACCTGCTGATCTAAGATGAATGTAGAGTTCACTTCGAGACATTAATTCCTTAAAATACACCTCAGTGGAGATCTGGAAATCACCGTGGAGTTCCTGACGGAGGTAGACAAATTAGTGCAGCTCATTGAATCTCCAATATTCGCATGTGAGTGCTTTCTGTTTGTTATTACTACCAGTATAAATGTTGGTATCTACTGGATTGAATAAATTCTAATTTTTTTTAAATGGTTGAGTACCTACTGGCAGTATTTGTGGTGACTGCATTTGCCGTGTATGAACGAGAACGGGTACGGAAGGTGTCGCGCCTTTGGTCAACGTTCAACACAGCAGTTCAGTTGCTGTTTTGGACATTGGTGTAAGGTGCGAATACTCCACTTCATCGAGGGTCTGCGCTGACTCCAAATGTATAGTAATTATGTTATTTTAATTATTCCAGAAGCGATTATATCTGCAACCGGAATCTAAATTATGTAGTTCGATCGTCGTAGTCAGAAATAAATCAGTTTTGATATATTATTATATTTGTGTACATATTAAGAATCTTTTTATCTAAGGTACGTTCATAGTGAGCGAGCTCTGGTAACTATAGAACTTCTGAGTTCATTTACAGTGTCCGCAGTTACGCCGAGTATCAACGTGTATAATATGTCAGATTTGTATTCGTTAAGTTCCTATCGTCAACTACACTTGCATGCTAAAAGGTAGATAAGGGATAACTTCCTTTTAGCATGCAAATGTGTATTTGACACTTGAGTGGTCAGTGTTATTAATATCTACTAAGCTATCTATATTATAAATAAATCTAAATCCATAAGTCGTAAGGACTTTTTTTAATATAATATATCCCCTGGGATATTTTATGGGGATAGAGTTTAAACGAGAACAGTAGTTAGTTTAAGTCTTTGTTAGTTGGTAACCCTAATTTCACACTCATGTCAATGTCATCCAAGTTCCTTAAGATCCTTGTAGCACTTCACTATGTCCGTTAAAATTGAAGAAGTTTGACTCGATGGCTCATAATATTATGATCTATTCTGTATTGTGTGGGGCGGGACTTCGCAAAATTGTGCGGAGTTCACACCAAACTGACAATGTTGGCGCGCAGCACACAGTGTGTTGTTCACGTGGTTACAGACATGCGGCTGGAGTTACTGGGCGGCGCGCAGAGTGTGGAGCTGCGCGCCGCACTGTACGGCGTGCTCATGTTGTTGCCGCAGAGCGACGCCTTCCACACGCTGAGGAACAGACTACAGTGTGCGCCCACACCACAACACACACACACTGCCGTCACACTGTCAGTATCTATCACAGATCTAGCACTCTACACAAACATAACATTGCTCGAACTGAGAATTGAACCCAATAAAAACTAGACTATATTCAGAGAGTAAGTACACAGTAACATCGTCAGTAATGTAGAAGCCGACTGATAATTACTGGGGCTAATGGTCGTGGTCTACGTTATCCATCCGTTCGTGCTTCTATTTAAAATAATATTAAACTTCTTTTAATTAGCCGGAATATTTAGGGAAGACATCAATATGAATTTTCTAAGACAACGCAGCTATTTACCTCCCAGGTGTGGTCCACCGTTAGAAGACAGCATTACACCCTCGATAGACTTCGATAAACTACTGGAAGACTTCAAGAAGGTGCAAGCGGCGCATCGCGACTACAAGCTGGTGGACCGAAGTCGCGGCAAACTGCTCGACAAGGGATACTCCTAGCCGTTGTACAACCGCACCACTCTACATATGACTACAGGCCTTAACTAAATAATATTATCGTGTCACGTGGCTTTATAGGCGATTATTGAATATGAACATTTAAATATTCACCAGGAATTTGTTTGATATTTATAAAAGATTAGAATACAAATAACACCTTTATATAGAGATTTTTTTATTTTTTGTAACGATGCCAGATGTAAGACTAAGAACACCATTTAAAGATTTTTAATATACAAAATTTACTCGACTTCAATAACTACGGATACGTATGTTTGTGATTAATTCAGCTAATCGCGACAGGAGCCCAGCGCCTAAGAACAATAAGTTTTGCATTGTTTGTAATTTGTAACCCGTCAAGGGTTAATAACAGTTTATTGTTAAAATAGTTTATATTTTTATAATACGATAAACATGCCATCTGCCTGATTCCATAGTATCATTAGTATATTTACGTCTCCTTTCGTTATTTAGTTATATTGCTTGCTGCTTCAACTCGAATCAAAATAAAAGCATTGATATTAGAAATTTAAAAAAGCTTTGAAACTGAAACCAAATTAATTATTATGACGTGTAGTTCTAGTTATGTATCTCACAAAGTTGTGACCAAAAATTATATGAAATCAAGAGTAAAAAAAATTATATAAATAGGTACCACCACTGGTTTACAATATTATAAATCCGTGCTGCCGGGATCGTGTCAACTCTGTGCTGCACTGTGCGAGCGAACTGCAACCACGTCACCACTTCCTGCATACAAGTCTGTACAAGTATATACAAGTCTGTACAAGTATATACAAGTCTATACAAGTCCCAGCGGAGGCCTCTGTGCAACGGACCACTGGTACTAACTAACTAATGTTTCCGATACAAGCAGTCCAGCAGTAGTATTAAAGTATGTTATATGTTACTGCAGCAAACAATGGTTCTGAGCGTGATCTGAGATGTATGGACGATGCATTGGTGAGCATTGAGCATGCTGAAGTTATGCTGAATTGTACCTAAAAGCACTTGATGTTGTATGTATACATCTTTCTCATAATATTGTTTATACATTCCACTTTACTTATCGTTAATTAATTATTTTAATAAAATTAAATGTTCTGAAAAAATATTTTTTAATTTTCAATAATGTTTTTATCCTAATTACAATTAACAATGATTTTTGAAATATTTATTTCTATCTATAAATATACAGTCGTGGTCAACTAATTAGGGACATTCAAGATAGTGAAGGGCTATAACCGGTTATGTACATATAAATATAAAACCCTATTGATTTCTCAGCACCTATTATTTGCATAATGTGATCCGATTATTATGCTATAAATGGCTGTAAATAAAAGATTAAATAAATAGAAAAAGTATTTAATATCAAAGATTAAACATGTATTAAATATTAAGGTACAATTCTGTAGTGGACATTTAATTAAGGACAGTAAAGTATTATGAAAAATACAGTTGAACAAAACTTATAATCTGCAGTGTTATAATATGTTTAACAGCTCCATTTTATTAGTGTAAAATCAGTACCCAGTAGCAAAACCTTTGTTAGTAATTACCGCTTGACACCGATGTGGCATAGACATTATCAGTTTCTGACATGTTTCGACAGGAATGTTTGCCCATGCCTCACAAAAAGCTTCATGAAGTTCATCCAAATTTGTATTACGATAAGTGGCAACTTTTTTCTTGATTTCGTGCCAAAGGTGCTCAATTGGGTTGAGGTCCGGGCTATTTGCTGGCTAATCTAGCACCGATACAGACTGACTGTAAGAAACGACTTGACTGAATGGGCGGTATGTTTCGGGTCGTTATCCTGCTGAAACGTCCATATAATAGGGAGATGATCCTCAGCATAGGGAAGCATAATTTCTTCCAATATTGATGTTGGTCTAAGTTACCCTGAACTTTCCTCACAGGTCCCACTCCAAGTCCAGAAAATGAACCCCACATTTTAATGTTTCCACCGCCATGTTTCACCTGCTTTTTGTGAATCTTGGATTAATTTCCGCTTTTACAGGACACCGTACATATTGCCTTCCATCTGAAGAAATCAAATTAACCTTGGTCTCGTCAGAGAAAAGTACATGTTGCCATTGGGCGTAGGTCCAATGTCCATATTTACGTGCAAACGCCAAACGAGCATTTCTATGTTCTTTCTTCAACAACGGTACTTTGCGAGCCACTCTTCCGAACAACCCTGCTTCTACCAAACGTCGTCAAATAGTTCTCGCAGATACACCGGCTCTTTCGTTAGCCCCAAACACTTCGTGTTTAATTAAAATAGAGCCTAGAAACGGATCTTTCTTAGCTAACCTGGTTATCATTCTATCTTCTTGCGGAGTCGTTTTTCTCGATTTTTTTGTTCTGGACACATTTAAAGCTGTGTTATAGCGCTTGAAATGTTGCACTGCATTGCATACCATATTATAGTTTTTGAACAATTTAAATGTTGTGCTATCCTTCGGTTATGACCAACCACGCTCGACAAACTTCATGATAATTTTTCGTAGTGTTGGATCGCAACTTTTATTTTTGCCCATTTTTCTTCAAAATAATTCTCAAAACTTAAAATAAAAAATCTGGATTGCCGCCAAAACGACCACGAAAAAATAAGAAAAGAAACAAAAAAGTATTAAAATTCCAATTTTGAAATTAAAACGCAATACCTCAGTGTCCCTAATTAAATGGCCAGCCAGCATTCTTTGAACAAATAGCACTATGATAATCTATCAGCTATACTGTAAAGAGGTTTAATGTTTAAGAAGTTGTTATTGTTTGTGTAATCGCGCACATAAATGACTAAATACACTTACATGTAAAAGATATGGAATATTGTTAAGACTCGTTGGAAAATAAAAAAAATAATTCACAATTTGGCTTAACTAGAGATTGTCCCTAATTAGTTGACCACGACTGTATATAGGTTTATAGATGATCCACATTTGCTGGCTAAACTTTCGAATCTTTCATACTTAATAATAAAATTGTCACCACTTGTTTTATCAATGTTCTTGTTTAAATTGTGATATAAGTATGAACAGCCTCGTTAGTCTAGTCGTCCAACAGTGCTACTGGGGTTTTTTTTAAAAATTCTCAGTAGCAGCTTGGTGTGTAGATTGTGTGTAACCCGGGTTAATGGCAGTAGGCTCGCCCCCTATTACATGGGAGCTAAACATGCCAGCGAAACGTGAGTGTACATCTCTGCCTAACCCTTCAGGGATACCAGACGTGGTGTGGTGTGTTATAAATACACTTAAAATCTAAAATTTATTTATATTGGCGTATGTTGCTATAAAACTATTACTTACATTATTTATATTGCACTAGTCTTCGTGTATACATTTACATTTTTTACTTATGTGAAGTCATCATTGGGGATTTTATACCACACCAATAATAAAAAGAGAGCACCCATATAAAACGTACCCTAGATACAATTTTTATTATCTAAGCATACCTATGTAAAATCAAACGGACAATCAAAATATTCATCAACATTACTCATATTACAGGAATATCACAATAGTAGAATAATAATTTTCAGCTTTAATTATTATGGTTTGTTGGAGAAAAGAACTAATATTATTACTAATGATAATAAACCAGTAGAGTACCTTGGTGGTATCAAACTATAGATAATAATTATAGCTGAAAATACCTTTCAGTTTTGTCCCGATTCACCCATTGACCTCTGTTATTGTAATATAGAGGTCAGTGGATTCACCCCATAGCATTCTCGTGATATCGCTTGGTCACGTGATTGTTGCGCAGTGACGTCACCGACACTCTGACGTTTGATATGTTGTCACTATGTGTAAATAAATTCCCTGAGCAAAATGCATATTTTCACTTGTT